>JADMNL010000034.1:105720000-110520000 GCA_016271365.2 Neoceratodus forsteri | reverse complement strand
AGTGATTCCTTCCCCTTTTAGTTCAAATCCCCTATTTTTTCGCTTTTATTAATGGGGCGGCCCAGGAGCTCACTTCTCAGGCTTCCATTCAGTAGGGTGACGTCACCGGAAGTCCCTGCATTAAATTGTGATCAGATATTCAAGCTGCATATACTGTTCCTCCTGACAGTCCCATCCAACCCACTCACACTCACCTCATTTGCTGAGCAAACTTCACTTCAGTGACTCCCCGTACCACACCAGATTGTTTTCACACGCTTCCTTACAGCTGATCAGGTTTGGGTACCTTAGTTCCCTGCTGCCGGTCTCTTCTCTAACTGGAGTCCCTCTAAGCTGCTGGCAGACAGACATCCACATGTGCTTGTTTGCACTACTACCCAGTCTGATCTAACAGGAAGGAACATGTTTTACTGTGTTCCCTCTGACATGCTTGCGGTGCAACACAGGTGCAGGGGATGAAGTTGAAAACTGCTGTCCAGCCTGAGCAGCACCACAGTGGTGCTGAAATAACTCTCTCACGGATTAGCAGTCAGCAAAAAAAAAGGACAAAACTGGGACAAGTAAGCGAAAAAAGGGACAAAAGTGATATTTTGCAAAACTTGTGGGGACACTGGGACATGCTGCCTAAAATAGGAACTGTCCTGGGAAAATAGGGGCTGTTGGTAGCTTTAGGGAGATAGGCCAGCTGCTAGGAGTGAGTTGAGGAGAAGGGAGTGAGAAAGGTAAATAATGTATTTGAAGAGACACATTAAATAAAGAACATTTTATTTTTTATTTATTTAGTTTTTGTTGACCGGGTAAGTGCACTAGACAAATCCTGCCTATTTTCAGGCACGACCCGGGGGAAATTATGAAATGGAAAATAAAATCTTGAAAGCTGACTGACTGGGAACTCGGAACCCAGTGCTCATATTCCAGCACAAAAGCACTGGAAAGCCGGTGACCTCACTGAGTTGTTGACATTAAAGGAAATGTCCAAGATTATAGCAAGACTTTCTTTTTTTTTTTTTAATCAGCATAGTCCCTTACCTTAGCGATAGTCTTTTGGGGCATAAATGAAAATTTTTGTATAAGTCCACTTCTGGAGTGTGCTGGCCCGGCCCCCATGTGCAGACATTTTGTGACATCTAACTAGGGAAGGTGTTGGGGTGCATCCCATTGAAACCTATGTGGGGTGTTTTCAGTACTGTTTTATTATAGGTAAATAAACCTTTGATATAAATTAAAGTCACTGTTCAAATAATAGGGGCCCCAAGCCCCAAAGGACTATCACAGAGCTACAGTAAGGGGCATTAAAAATCACTTTGCTATAATCTTGGACATTTTCTTCAAGTAGGCACTGCACCTCAATTCACTTACTTGTATTTAAAAAAAATGTAGCATCTGCCATCTACTGGCAAACCAGCAAAATTACAATGGCTCAATAAGAGAACTTTTTCTCTTTTTTGACCTTTTTCAACGTGTTACTTATTTAAATAAAAAAAAGTGTAAATGTTTTCTTTGCTATAATTCTAATGGAACCATTTTGCAACTGCAGTAAGGCACACCAGGATTAGGACGCTTTGAGGCAGGGCAATGGCACCTCTTACATGATGGAAGCACTCGCCCTTTGACCTTATGCTTTAACCCACCTGAGGTGTACTGCTATGACAGCACAAAGCACACCCTGGGGTACCTTATGACTTAAATAATGACCCAAAAAACCTAAAATGCACTCTTTGTTACATCACTATAAAGGAGCTTGATAACATCTCAGAAAAGCGAATAACGCATGCTAGCCCAGCCATGTTGCAGTGGCTTATCAGACTACCACTTTGAACACCAGGGTTCCTGTGGGATCCCCAAAATTCCACACTGGAGCCTAGGACATGGTTAAAATTGGACCACTGGAACCAGAACTAATCAATAAAAGCCAAACTGACCGCTCCAGCTAGACAGGCACAAGTTGCACAATTTTGCCAGTCTAGGCAGCACTTCCAACTTTAAACTAATCTAGTCCAGTCCAGTTCCAGTGGTCCAGTTTTCAATAAGTCCCAGGCATGGGTAAAAACTGGACCACTGGAACCGGACTGGATTATATTGGTAAAAGCAGGGCAAGCTCGACTGGCTTGACCAGCAAAATTTGGGCAACCTTACCCAACCTGCCTAGTCAGACTGGCCAGTCCAGCTTTTATCAATCTCGTCCAGTCCAGCTCTTGCATCTATCTTTTACCGATACCCTGGAACCAGCTGGTGGCCTGGTGCATCATGGAGGCAAGATGTTTGACTGTCAGGGAGAGCTCCGGGCGCTCACAGCACCCAGCACTCATGCACACCCTGCTGACTGGCCAAGGAGGGGCACTGGTGTCTGCTGTGACAGCAATGCCTGCCCACCTAACCAGAGGAAAAGACCATGTGTCTTCAAGTTGGAGGAAAGGAGAGCCGGGGGAGGGAGAATTGGGAAGGGGGAGAAAAACAAAAAAATACCCATGTGTGTTGTACAGCTTCTCTTCATCACAGTGTTACCCAACACAACACAGTGCAGGTTTTCCCCTGAACTTTCAGAATGAATCATCCTTGAACAGATTAAAGGAAACACCTGCAGCTAACCAGCAGTCAAAGCCCCTGGCTGTCTCAGTCATAAAGGTGCAGAATCTCCAAAGCTGAAATCAGTAGTGCTGTGGTCTCACCTCCATTCAGGTGAAGGTTATCCTCCTCCTCTTCTGGCATGTTTGTGTAGTGAACCTCTGTGTTGCTGCCACCACTGTGCCTTCCTCCCACTGAACTCCCGATGTGTCCACTGATGGAGAAAGGGGGGGCAAGCTCCACATCGAGAGATTTAAGTTTTCTGAAAAGGCCAGAAGACACTTGTCAGTACTGAAAAGTTAATTATTAGTTATGTGTGATTCATAGCTCAGTGCTTATGTAACATATTGTAGCTTGATGATGTAGATGGTTGTGGATACAGAGGCCAGCAGGTAAGAGGACAATGTTTATTAGGTACTAGTAGTATATGATTTGTGCTTAGGTATTTCAGCATGAGCATAATAGAGTCAGTGAATATAGTACATATGAATCGGATATTCTGAGCAATGTGCTTGGATGCTTGAATTGAGTCATTTGATATTATTTGATAGTTTTGGCTTTTCTCTGTATCCCACCTGTAGGGAGGAAGCTTGGTTTAGTATTTGGGGCCTCCCCCGGTGGGATAAGAGTGCCACAGAAGGAGGAGGTGTCGGGGAGGATGGTGGGTGAATGTGACTCGCTCTAAGCAGACCGGAAGTCTGCTGCTCGAATTAAGTAGTATGTGGGGGAGGAGCTCTTCCCCCACATAACTATGGGCTGCGCCCTTCAATTATGTGTGGTTCATAGCTCAGTGCTTATGTAACATATTGTAGCTGGATGATGTGGATGGTTGTTGGATACAGAGGCCAGCAGGTAAGAGGACAATGTTTATTAGGTACTAGTAGTATATGATTTGTGCTTAGGTACTTCAGCATGAGCATAATAGAGTCAGTGAATATAGTACATATGAATCGGATATTCTGAGCAATGTGCTTGGATGCTTGAATTGAGTCATTTGATATTATTTGATGGTTTTGGCTTTTCTCTGTATCCCACCTGTAGGGAGGAAGCTTGGTTTAGTATTTGGGACCCCAAAAAGAATATAATATCAAGTATTGTTCTATAACTGAGTCGAGCAGGAATACACCCCTAATAATGATATGAATAGATGATCACCTCCTCCAACTCCGGAAAGTGTGACCAGTAGCACGCAGGAGAGGAAAAACCTCTGAGGTCCCATGGCTACTGACCTGCCCGTCTTTCTGGGAATACTAAAGGAGAGAGATCCTAATTAACAAATTGAATTAATCAGCTAATCTGAATTCCAAATTGTAGAACTTGATCCAGAGAAACGGAGCTTAGGAAAGTACTGAATTGTAACATGTCCAGTGAAGCAAAATCCTCCTAGTAAACTCCGAGTTCGAGAATCCACGTACAATTTGGAACGATGGAGAGTGTATATATTGAAAAGACCGTCTTCCAGACTTCAGTTGATAGAAGGCATGAGAATCCAGGGAATTGTATGATGGTGGAGATAAAGTTGATGACTGACGAACTCAATACAGGTGACCAGACGAAATAGTTGTATCCAAGCTTTGACACAAACAAGGCATGATGAATAGAAGTAGTACGACTTCCAGGTTTCTACTAATGGAGGGCTTGTATAGCACGTGGAATGGGAGAAGGCTTGGAGCCAGGCTACTGACTGACGAATCCAGTTCTGGTAAGTACGATAGGAGTAGAGTATACTCTTAGAACTTGATATAAAGGCAACAGCTGTAGAGCTGAGCTGGAATAATGGCAGGCTGTAAAGGATTATTCTGAGGCATTGGTGTGAGGTTAGGAAGCAACCAAGTAGTAGAATATGGTGAGCCCAAAAAGTAAGCAAAGCGGGTGGACTGCGAATCCGAAGAGAGAAGTAGGTAGCAAGGAATGCACCAACGTAGGCAGGTAAGAAGGAATGAGACGTGGCAACCAGCCCCTGGCGAAAGCGCAGCTTAACTGACAGCTGGTGAGGTAGGAGAGAGGCGGCTGATTCCATGTATGGGAAAGTGTAGCCAGACCCAGGGATGTCTGCTGGTAGAAACAGAGCATGGTAGGCAGTCCCTCAATGAGATGCGCAGCAAATCCATCAGCTGGTGAGGTAAGTAGAGAGGCAACTAGCCCCAGGCAACAGGAAATGCAGCTATACCTACGGAGGTCAGCTAAAGGAATAAGTGTGGCATGAGCCTCCAGAAGATGTATCTTGAATCAGTATAGAGCAGCGTAGTACTGCATCTGTAAGGCAGACCCAGAGAATGGAACGGCGCTGAGGACTGATGTATCCAGTAGATCAGGGATGGCAGGGATCGCATTGAAGAGACCGTGGCAGAGAGATGGCAACTGGACGAGAGGAATAACATCCGAAACTGTAGGTATGCAAAGTTCGAGACAGGAAAACCTAACGAGACCGGAAGCGTCCCAGATGGAGATAACTGAAGAGGCTGAGTCAAACGGAGTAGCGTTGTCACAGGTCCAAGAAGCAGTAGAGCACAATCAGGATAGGAAGGTCTGCAGGAGATGCTCAACTAAGTATCCCTGAAAAGGGTGAAGCAGCAGTAATTCCATACAGCAGAAGCGGCAGGGCAAAGCATCCAAGAATAGATGATGATCGAAGAAACGGTCAGATGCAGTGTATAGTAAAGGAGCTTCCGGCTGGCTGACACGGAAGCATGTAAGCGTATAGTAGAATGTGTGAATCTCCAGGCCCCGAGCTGAGCGTGGCAGAAGTAGAGCAAAAGTAGATAAACCTCCCAGCCCGATGGGCGAAGGCAGGTCATAGAAGCAGATGATTAGAAGGAAATTCTCCCAGCCTGATGGGCGAAGGCAAATCATAGAAGCAGGGGAACAGTAGGTAAACCTCCCAGCCCGATGGGTGAAGGCAGGTTATGCTGAGATAAGTATTGCAGAGGCAAGTGCACAGCAGGGGGCCTGTACCCTTGCAGCAGATGACAGCAATCAGAAGTAAACGGGACTTAAGTGCCATATACAAGTAATGGAATGGGAAGTCATCCATGGCTAGCAGTGTAGCAATTGCGGTCAGTGAATAAATGCCATTGGTAGTCTGTTAGCTGCTGATTATCCACTTAATTCAACCTGAGTTTCTGAGTTTCAAGAACCATGTGTGCAACGATTATAGATGTCATTGTGCTGGGATTTGGCTTCCTTTATAGATGGCACTCAGTGATATATGTGAGAAGCGCTGACAAGCGTATACAACCCATCCTGATTAGTACCTGAAGTATCATCCCCACCCCCAAAAGAAAGTTATAAGCCAGCAGCTGAAGTGCAGCCAAACCGTCGTATGTCTGCTGGTAAGTAAAGTGGCAGTATATGGTCCTAGAGTGAATGGATAGTTCCAAGAGTGCTTGACATGATAGGGAAAAACATACAGCTGTTGTACAAGGTATAGTGCAACCAATAAGAATGAGACACCGATTTAAGCATCTGGCAACACAAGGAAAGAACCTAGCAATATCTGAGAAGGATGAAGTTCCTTGGCATGGCGCTAGCACTATCACAACTGCAACAAATGAGACAGCAATCAGCATTCGTAGATATACGACTTCACAGTCATGATACAGCATGACATAGCGGGAGTATGCAGTACCTGTATCCATTGTCAAATGCACAACGTAGTAGAATAGCATGTACTGGTAAACTGTAGGTAAGGGAAGTCGTGATAAGGCTCAAAGGTGTATTCTTGATGTAAGCATGCTCAAAACGGACCGCAAAGTGTGGTGGAAGTAAGGTAGTCCTAGGGGCAGTCGCATGGTTCCTCTGCCAGTAGCTGGCTCCTGCAGCAGTGGTGAGGGCTGAGGAAGGAATGGTAGAAGGCAGTAGTAGCAGAGACCCCACAGCAGAGTAAAGCTCAGGGCTGCGGGTGTGGTAGAAAGGGGATCCATGAGCTGAAGAACAGCAGGAAATGTATGCAGGAGCCTGGTTCAGTGATAGCAGGGAAATCAGTGGCGGCACTGGATGGCATGGCGTAATAGGAGCAAAACGGCCATGGAGAATGTCCTCTTTGTTTTTCGAGCCCGGCAGATAAGTCACTGTCCATAGAGGTTACCAGACCAAGGCATACAGGAAGTAGCAGGGTCCTGACTGGTGAGCAAGAAAGCTGCAGCTGGACAAAACGCACGGCAATGGGGAGTGGACATCTGTAGCAAGGAGCATAGAGAGGCAGGAGGTAAGCAGGGAATTCCAGCAATCCTGGTAAGAAAGACTGCAGGGCCAGGCATCCGGAGGATGAACTGTGTGGCATGGAGTGGCGGCTGCTAGTGGGAGAAGAAACAGGAAAAGGGGTTGAGCGCTAGGTGGAAAGTCAGAAAGCGGGGCAGTTTTAGAAGGCTGCCGCGGAGCAATGGCGCACCACGGTTAGGAGAAGAAGCTGCAGAGGAAGAAACCTCCCCCCCAAAAGAAACACCAAGGATGGGAAAACAAAACGAACAAGAATGATAAGGGGAGCACAAACAGAGGTAGAAAGCCCAAACACAGTAGCAGGGTGGGCGGGGGGCAAGAGGAGGTGCAGCGAGAGGAAGTAAAGGAGGGTGCAGCCACCGGACCAGCAGCTCCAAGCTAGGTGAGTGTGACTCACTCTAAGCAGAGCGGAAGTCTGCTGCTTGACTTAAGTAGTATGTGGGTGGGGAGGAGCTCTTCCCCCACATAACTACGGCTGCGCCCTTCAATTATTGCCCTCCCTTACCAAATGTGACACAATGACAACACCATGGCACCACAGTGGCAACACAGTGGTGAGCTACAAAATGTGCAATGGTACTATCCAGTGGTACCATGGTTCTACTATGGTGTTTTAAATTTTAATTATTTTTGTTGATATGGTAGGACAGTGGTACAATGGTACCACAATGGAATTGAAACATACCACTGTGATACCGTGAAAACCTTAATGGTAGTACACTGGTATTGCAATGGCAGATGAGTGGTATTCCAAATAACTTTTTGTAAGGGCTTCCTAAGGTGTAGTTCCAAACTAAGGACAGACAGAGCTGGTTTGTAATAAAAAGAATCCCCAATGGGAAATTGTGGGAAAGTCACAACATTTAGACACAGTTCTGCATCTGCTGCACCTGGCTAACCAAACCTTGTCATGGGCTTCTTATCACAACAGATTTTTGGAAGTCTGTTAATTTCTTTTTTACTTTATCTGTTTATTACCACCACCACCACCCCTGCTCTGCCCTTTCCCTTGTTACAGCCAGTCTGTCCTATAGTTCTAGTCTTTTCCTTTAGCAGTTTTACTGACCTCTGATGGTCTCTAGGCCAGATCCTCTGGAACGCTAGTGCTCCTGCCACAGGGCCCTTTCAGTCGAGTCACATTTCTGCCCTTGTTAGAGAATAGACCTAGTGATCAGAGGTTAGGAGGAAAGTCCTTGGTGGGAGGCTACAGGAACTGAGGAAGGGAGGGCAAGTGGTCACCATCATGTATGTGGGGTGTGGACATTTTTTCTGCTTAGATGAATTTCTGGCCAAAATGTTGGATTTTTGCAACCCTGTATCCAAAGACACCTGCTGGATCAAATTCACAGTGGTCTGGTATACATCCATTTTGAAGCCACCTGCATTCATCTTTAGACACAAGCTGCCCCAAAGTGCTTCCAGCTGCTGGAGAATCTGTAGCTGGTAACCAGGAGCAGGTGTGTCCAACAGCCAAGATGCAATGGCAGGAGTTGTGTGTTCGAGCACACCTACATATGCAGGCAAAACTCTGACCCATGGTCTTTGTTACCTAACATATCCTATGTTGACTCATCCATCAAATTTCTGCCACTGATGTGCCACTGGTAGACATGAATGGAACACATTAAACCAAGATGGCTACTTTCTAGAAAAGTTGTCCTGCAAGGAGGTCACAAATTGTGACCTGTGCCACAAATGTTACACTTACCTTATTGTATCTGTGGTCAGAGATAATCGGGTCCCTGTAACAAATAATGCAAGAAGGCAGAATTAGTGATTTTTGTTTTTACATTTTTGAAACTGCCTCTAAACAGCTGCTGACACCTCTGGAAAAACTTTGAGAAACATAATATTTAGACACAGTTCAGCTTGTATTTCATATTTCTTCTACAGATTTCTCTTCCTCGTATTAATTAGAGAGGAAATTTGCATGAAGACAGGATCCTTATGATTTAGAGTTAATCTGCCCCACAGTTTATTCACCCACTTTTGTCATAATCCTCTGCTGTGACATCACAGTCTATTGCTATGGGAATAACTATTTAGGGATGTAAGTTTGTCATGGATGAGGTTTTAATGACTCATTGTTTGTTCATGAAATCATTAGTAAACAGTAGTAAATGTTGTGGCACCGTCATCATTGCTACATTCTGATGACACTAGTGAAAGTCATGGAAGTCCTGAATAAAGATCAAACGTCATGGAATCAATGACGTGTATGGATGCCATGACAAACTTACATCCCTATGATGTCACAAGTGTTAGACTTTTCAGAGGGCGGGGTAGACTCATCAGTGGATTGGATAGACAGACTAAACAATGGATTGATTAGACACAGGCTCATCAATGGATTGGTTAGACAGAGTCATCAGTGGATTGGTTAGACTTATCAATGGGGTGGATATCGATGGGGTGGTTGGCTCTTTAACAGCTGATGCATAATTTGTATGGAAATTACATAGAAACATAGAATTTGACAGTAGATAAGGAACGCTTGGCCCACCCAGTCTGCCCATTTTCCTACCTAATGGATAAGCTGCAGATCCTAGTTAACCAACAGCCTACTTCCTCCTACCCCCCACTAGAATTGCCTTATGTCTGTCCCATGCATTCTTGAATTCCCCCATTGTTTTTGACTCCACAGCCTCCTCAGGAAAGCCGTTCCATGCATTCACAACCCTCTCTGTAAAAAAATACTTCCTTACATTACCTCTGAGATGTTCCCCTTCTATCTTCAAATTGTGCCCCCTTGTTTTGGCACACCTCTTTTTCTGAAAGATGCTGCCCTCTTGGACTTTGTTGATTCCCTTGAGGTACTTGAAAGTTTCTATCATGTCCCCCTCTCCCTCCTTTCCTCAAGGATATACATATTAAGCTCCTTAAGTATCTCTTCATATGTCTTCTGGTGCAGACCCTGCACCATTTTAGTTGCCATCCTCTGGACTGTCTCCATCCTGTCTATGTCCTTGTGGAGACTGGGTCTCCACAACTGCACGCAGTACTCCAGATGGAGTCTCACCAGCTGTCTGTACAGAGAAATAACAACTTCCTGTTTTCTACTGGTGATGCCTCTTCCTATACATCCCAGTATCCCCCCAGCCCTCTTTACTACCCTCTCACATTACTTGCCCACCTTTAGGTCATCTGATATGACTATCCCAGGTTATGTTCCTTTTTTGTTGTTGTTAGTATCTCACCCCCCATAGTGTACTCTTGCCCTGGGTTTTTGTTTCCCAGGTGTATTACTTTGCACTTCTTAGCACTGAATCTAAGCTGCCATACATTTGGCCATTTCTCCAGCCTTGTCGAGTCCCTTCTCATCCTTTCCACTGCATCTTGTGTATCAACCCTCTTGCAGATCTTTGTGTCATCTGCAAAGAGACGTAATTTTCCTTCCAGTCCCTCTGCAATGTCACTTATAAAGACATTAAAGATGACTGGTCCTAGAACTGAACCCTGCGGTACCCCACTAGTAACCCCCCTTTCTTCAGAGTGGACTCTGTTTTACTATTAACTTCTGTGTCCTGTTCTCCAGCCAATTTTTTACCCAGACTACCATCTTGGGACCTACTCTCAGGCCAGCTAATTTGTATATTAATCTTTTGTGTAAGACTGTGTCAAATGCCTTGTTAAAGTCTAGGTAGGCCATGTCCACAGCCCCTCCCTGATCTACTACTTTGGTCACCCAGTCAAAGAAATCTATTAGATTCATCTGACATGACCGTCCCGCTGTGAATCCATGCTGCCTTGGGTCCTGTGACCCTCTGGCCTCTAGGTACTCAACAGCTCTCTCCTTCAGAAGTGATTCCATCATTTTGCCTATCCCTGAAGTCAAACTAACAGTCTGTAGTTTTCTGCCTCTGCCCTGCTGCCACTTTTGTGAAATGGAATCACATCTGCCCTCATCCAGTCCTCAGGTACCACCCCATCCTACCATGATTTGTTAAAGAGGGTGGTCAGTGGTGTCACTAGTTCTACCCTTAGTTCTTTTAGAATTCTGGGATGAATCCCATCAGGCCCCATTGCTTTATCCACCTTCAGTTTTAAGAGTTCATTCAGAACTCTTTCTCCTGTGAATGGGCTGGTATCAACCACCCTATCCAGAGTGTTTCTGTTGTTTGGTTTAGGTACCCCCCCTTCTTCACTTGTACATCTGAGCATCAGCTGAGTTAACTGTTGAGCTAAGCCTGGTCAGCTGCCTAAAATGTCCTTGCATTTCCTTGCAGTTGCTTTGTTCTGATGTAGAGGTACCCTGCCAATGAGGCCCAATAATTAATTCTATGTGGTCTCCAGAGAGGGTTACAGATTGGCTACCAAAACGGCATCCTAATACCACTGAATCTGAAGTAGTTATTATGGGTGCCTTGGTTTGCCTTGTTACAACCAGAGAAGCTAGCTGGAGTATAAACACAGGACATGTAGTCGCCCAGGGTTATCATGCCCATAAAGTTCTGGAGCATGTTACCCAACCCCCCCCCCCATGCCCACTCAAGTACAGTATTGTTTTTTTTGAGGGGGGGGGTTGACAGAGAACGGTTGTAAAGGTATCATTCAGTGTTCTTACCTAGATCCATTTTGAATTGTGTGCCCCTTAAGAAATTCTCTTGGCATGATGTCCCTGAGAAACCAACCACACAACCCGGTATCCCAAGTCTGAACTGCACTCTGTATTCAGCAAGAGAACAAAACAAAGAAAGTAGTGTGGTGTCCCATGACTCTCCTTTCCCTTCCTTGCCCTCTGTTTGCACTGATAGGCGTGGCACATCCCACGAGCAGATGTGTTGTTAAATAGAGATTAGAAAGTTAATGGAAAGAATGAGGCAGGATCCATTTTTACAATGTATTTACCCACAGGAGCATACCTGAGATGCAACATCTTGTTTTTTTTAGTGTGTGTGTGTGATATGGGGGATCCAGCTTTTACCTACATTTACAGATGGGTCAGACTGAAGCACAGGGAGGGTAAGTGACTTGCTCAAGGTCACAGTGTGTCACATGACTCCGGTGGGATTTAAACCTAGGGCTCACCTGCTTTCCAGCCACTCATTCTTAGCACTGGAGCACACTGTCTTCTAACTGGGACAAGGAGCACTATGGTCTTAAGGCAGGAGATCTACCGGTGATACATGACTGACAAAATTAATAACAATGGATTTATTTGGTATCTTTCCAAAAGTTCAAAGTGACTCACACAATAAAAAAGTGACTGAAAAAGTGTTCTTTCTCCCTGACTTCAAAAGAGCCATCCTGGAACCCAAAGGTTTTGCCCAGCAGAGTGCAAAGGCTGACATAGGGCCAGATTGCTGAGATACTGTAGGACAAGACACACCTGCTGGGGAGTTTATAGTCCAACACCACTGACTCCTTGAAATCACTCATCCACCTGACAGCCGCCACAGCTCAGTTCAGGTGTAATATGATCCGACACTGAGCAGCTGTCAGACACCAGGCTGTCACATTCCGCATTAGCTGCAGGTGTCAAGAGTTGTCACTGAACCATGGGAGGCAAAACTTAATTCTGACATGCCTCTATTGTATTTTCTCATCCCTCCCCACCACCTCATGTAATTGGAGTAGAACAACCCACCATAGCACACCTTTGGGATTCTAGGGCAAGACCACTGTATGGTCACCCAAAATGTCTGATGCTGCTGCTTCTCCACAGCTCTCTCACGAGTCTTCTGGTCTGGGGTTGGGAGTTGGATTGTGCATTGAACTGGTGCAATACACCACTGCTAGTACAAACTCTACTGTCTACATTCCCATGTACAGTGTAACCTACTACTTCTCTCCTAGCACCCTCTTTTTCCCACCAAGTGTTTCTGCTCCTCTGTCCTCTGGTCTTGGGGCACCACCCTCCAGCCCCACCACTGACCTTCTCATTGACTTACCAGTTGTCCACCGCTTACCGGAGACCACACATGGTGTTTGGTGGCTTACCATGTCAGTCGTGCAGTGTCTGCCGGGGTTGCTGGATAGGATCGGGGGATTTTCCTCCTTTTTCCCTCAGGGCACCAGCGTGCAATGAGGTGCATGCAAACGTGCACTGGCGTGTATGCATGCATGCTGGCATCTGATGGTAGCACTTCCTCTTCTGACATGCTCGGGTGTGCCACATCCTGGCCTCTGCCCAGTGACAGCCTCACAGCGAGATGCAGAGTCCCCCAACCCCCACCCTGAGGGAGGAGAGCTATCCCAAGGAGCCTTGATTCTCCCTCCCACAGCTGGCCCACAAACCCCTGCCCATTTCCGAACCTGGGTCCTGGCATCACAAGCCGTAGCCACATCACTGTGCTGATGGGCCGGCTGTCTCCTAGCATCTTTTATGGATCCTGTGCATTACTTTGCCTGCAAATTGCCTCTTCGGTTTGTTAACTCCAAGTGTATTAAATACACGATCCTTAGGGGTTCTGATGTGGTTTTAGACAATGACTGTACTTGCTGAGGAGTCCTAATAGGATGAAGTCATGAAACATGTGTCCATAGTTTGTCATCCTCAGCATATACTAGATCAGAAGTGCAAGCCCCTTTAAAAGGCAATGTCTATTCTGGCAAAGCTTTGTCAGCCTGCCTTGCACAAGGATTTACATACCCATGATGCCTTGCTCTAGGATTGAAACTTCAGAGGATGTTTGTGGGTTGGAGAGATGCATGAAAACCAAACAATTGGGATAGTTCTGCTTTCCTAACATCCTTTTACAGATCCTATACAATACTCTTATTGCAGACTGCCTCGTTGGTATGCTGCCTCTGAGTGCACTAAATGCCCTACCACTAGAGGGCACTAATGATGTGTCTGATCCCCTTAGTATGACTGCCAGAGTAGAGCATGTATACAGCATATCATGAACTTAAAATAGAG
This sequence comes from Neoceratodus forsteri, assembly GCA_016271365.2. Taxonomy (NCBI): domain Eukaryota; kingdom Metazoa; phylum Chordata; order Ceratodontiformes; family Ceratodontidae; genus Neoceratodus; species Neoceratodus forsteri. The sequence continues at coordinate 110,506,355 of JADMNL010000034.1, read as the reverse complement.
TCACAGTAGACAAATGCCTAATTTCCCCCCACCACACACAGATTTGACAAACGCACCTCTGCAACATTTCCCATCTTTGTAGCACTTGAAGATAAAGTAGGTGAGGAGGCAGATTAATACCACAGAGAGGAGGCCCCCCACAATACCTCCAATGATGTCTGCAGACATACCTGGGAAATAACAACAAGAAAAAGAAAGTTAGCATGCCAGAAATTATAGAAGTGATATTAACATGCCAGAAATTATAAAAGTGATATGGCAGAGAAGTCAAATGAAGATAAGGGATTGTCATATGGGGGATATCCCACAGGGACCCACTGTATATTATATGTATTCTACATGTGATTATCAAGTCACAAAGCATTATATGAGTCTTGTATCACTCAGGACTTAGTGGTTTCTATATTGGAACAGGTAGAACCAGTCTGAAAAAAAAAAGACTGCCCTCTGCAAAAAACAAAAACCTGTTTTACAATGTAGAATTGAGAAGAACCTCCCCTTAAAAACAACCCAAGTGGGCCGCCTGATGGCTCAGCGGAAGCGCTTTACGCTTCCACACCAGTGACCTGGGTTCAGCAGCGAGCACAGGTCTGCATGGGTCGGGCGGCCAGGCTGGGGAGTGCTCCCAATGAGAGCACGAGCCACCCGGGTAGGGAGATTGCCCAGGCCTGGTGCAATAGCAGCCCGTAATGATGAGCTGGGGAACTAGCTCCCTTGTGAGGGGTGGCACATGCACAGTGTGCGTTACTGCATCCGTGGCCACCACAATGCCAGAATGTCTGGGGTGGAGGGTGGGACCAAGAGAGAAAAACAGGAAAAAACATGTGCACAGCTGCCAAGAGTGACGGCCCCCGCAGTCCTGGGGTCTCAAACTGTATGGATCCCTGATAGCCAAGATGACAGGGGGAGCCGTAGACAAGACTAGAGACTGACAAGGGGCCCGATGACAGAAGCAGGTGGTGGTTGGGGACAAACAGCTGAAAGAAAAAAAAAAACAGTCCAAGTGGTACAGAATGAAAATGGACAACAAGCATTAGATTTGCATATAATTCATATGAAAACACATGCAAATCACTAGTTTAATTTCTTTTCTTTTTTTTTGACTCTGTTTGTGCTCCACTGCCCTGGAACTCTCTTGGGCTGCTCCTTCTCTCCAGTACCGCTCTACCGCTCACCTGGTCCTTGCCTCCACCAACCTCCTGCCGAAAGATCCCCCAGCTCTGAGCTCCCTGAGGTACAGTTGCCTCCCACTCCAGCGTTCTATCTATAATCTAATTTGCCAGCCAAGGTGGTGGAAGTGCAGATGGGGCGGATGGAAGGTCCGGTATTGGGCGTGTGGCGGTGCGCACCTGAGGAGAGCCGTTGCCGGGGATTTTCTGTGTTGTTTCCCCAGGAGTGCAGGCGTGCAATGATGTCTGCATGGCTGAGCCGTAGACGGTTGCCACGCTCCTCCCCCATGCTGCTCCATGCTAGCTGTGCCCCTGGTCTCCATTGTGCTCGAGACACCCTGGATCCCTCCCCAGGGAGAAGAGAGCAGTCTTCCGGATGCTCAGTTCTCTCCCTCCCCTGCCGGCACCTGGCACCCGAGCTTATTCCCAAACTCGGGTCGCCAGCGTGGTGCGAGGTGTGGTGTCCACCCCTCAAACCTCAGCACCACTGGGCTGGCTCACTAGTTTAATTTCTTGAGGGCAGAAGGGAGGGAGGATATGATCGAGACCTTCAAATACCTGAAAGATATTAATAGGGTGAATACTGAGGACCTCTTCTACTTTAGTGAGAACAACTCCACTAGGGGGCATAGCCTAAAGCTGGTAGGAGGAAGATTCAGGAGAGAGACAAGAAGGCACTTTTTCACCAAGAGGGTGGTGGCCAGGTGGAATGAGTTGCCAGAGGAGTGATCTCCTGAAAAATGGTGCCTAACTTCAAAACAGGATGGGACAGAGTAAAGGGGAAAGTTGCTGATGCTGGGGGAGGTGGAGGGAACTTGAGAGTCAGGGGGAATTTGGGGAGGGGACAGGTCTCTCTGTAGACACAGGGTGAGGGGGACCTGCACACTCAAGCAGCCTAGTTATCTGCTGGCATCTTCATATGTTTGTATGTATGTATGTTCGTATGTATTTTCCAAAAAGCAATGGGGAAACAAGACCCTTCTACTTCCAAATAGTTTCTAGTAGGACTAGGACCTTGCAGAATCCATCACCTCTCCAGCTGTCGTAAGTAGGGCAATGTCTGAAAAGATTTGCTTTGCTGAGTTTTCACTGCAAAGTTCCTCACTTTGCATTTTTTTTGTTGTTACATACGAACATACGAAGAAGCCAGCAGAAGAAGACCATTTGGTCTATCTGCTCATATTGCAGGGTCCATAGCTTGAGCTTATGTCCCTGCCCTCCCTCCCCACTCCTCCAATCCTCCCTACCCATGATCCTTACTTTCCCCCTTGCCTATCCCAGCCTCTGTTAAAGCTGCCCACTGTCTTCAATGAAAAGACCTCTTCCGGCAGCGCATTCCAAGTGTCCACCACCCTCTCTGTGAAGAAGCGCTTCCTGACCTCCCTCCTAAACCTCCCACCCTCCAGCTTAAGACTGTGCCCCCTTGTGTTATGGTTGCCACTCAGCTCAAAGAGACTCTCCTTATCAACTTTATTTATCCCTTTCAAGGTCCCAATCATGTTCTCTCTCTCTCTCTCTCGTCTTCCAGAGAGTACATGTTCAGTGCCCTCAACCTTTCCTTGTATACCTTATCCTGCTGATGAATGCCGCCCTGTAAAGTAAATTATTACAGCTGGAAGACATACAGGCTGGCGCAGTGCATTCTGTTTACACAACACCAACAGACAGAAAACTGAGCACATCACTGTGTTCATCATGATGGTGGTAACAGTACTAACATGAAGCATATGGGGATGTCTAACCACTGATGCAAAGAAAGAATGGTGGTGCTGATGTAAAACTGGATTTGAGATTGCCACGCCCCTGTGAAATTCAGGGTGAAATCTTGTGAGTTTCAGTACCTGTGGTTTCTTGTCCCTCTCTCTGTCCTTCCTGGCAACATGTCAATAAGCCCCTACAATGCCAAGTTCAAACCAGCTAAAGTTTTACTGCAGATTCTGTATTTTTGGAGAAAGGATAAATGTAACACCACTTATTGCCAGGCCTCAGTTTTCTACTTATTATTTAGTAGTAAGGTACTCCCAGGTGGTTATGTTAATGCTGTAGTTATGCACCCATGGGGGTGTAATGTGGTAGGAGGCACAGCTGAATGCCACATGTCTCCAGGGGTCATTAGCTAGAGCATTAATTAACATAATCACCTGGCAGTACTTTATTGCTATTATAAAAATTGGTCTTTAGAACAAAATTGGCACATTGCACTGTTTGCTATTTTTTTTTTTTACATTTTACACTACTTTTTATCTATTGCAGCTTTTTAGATATGAAGCAAGTTCATGTGATGATGCCTTGGGAAGTGGTCAGTTTAAGCACGCTTCTGTTGCCATTGCACATGTGCAATAAAGAGATAACTGCGAGGGACTGGCTGATTCAAAGCCTGCACTCAAAGCAACGTGACAAGTAAACAAATTCTAACTGGATCAGAGGTCGAGTACTGTGGTGCCAAATTCAGGTGTAGTGGAGCTTTGCACTTCAAGGGACATTGGGACAGGCTGGTGGTTGGGACATACTATGAACATACACGTGCTGATGTTAGGGACTCAGTGTTGCCATGGAAACTTCCAATGACTTTTTGTAAAACTATTAAACAATATTTTTTTTACTACAGTGGCATTCCATAATACAAACCAGCAGCAGGGACTACTTGAAATTTGTTGTGCTGGGTTTTCTCTTTTTTAATTTTTTTCATTTATATCCTCCGTGCCAAACCAGCATGTGAGGAAGAGACGGACCATATGGCTGTTTTGAAGGGATAGCAACCCAGATCACAATTAGGTACTGCAGAGGAAAGAAAGACAAAATATCAAGTTATAAACAAAAGGCAGATCTTTTTTGAGTTATAACAGAGAGGAGCTGCTGTTTTTTTAGTCACAATATTCTTTAGCATCTGTCCACAAGGTTTACTGGCAGGTCTATTGACGGCTGTGAATACTTTTAATAGAATTATGGACAATGTAGGGGCTGCTAGATCAATGCTCCAGAACTCAGGCTATACAAATATATTGATGAAAATGAATATTGGACTGCAGGAAAGTAATCAGCCAATCACAATACTCCATTTCATATACCCTTTTATGACATATTATACAATGGGGTTTCTAAATCCATTTAACTGATTGGTCCGATGGTGTCTTTACCCATGGGTAAATCCCAGCATAACCCATGGGTAAAGTTCCAGCCAAGCCACCTGACCGCAGCACAACAAAGAAAGAAATCACTACCTGTGTGCTGATGTTTATAGTGTTTCAACTCCGATTTACCCTTAGTGTTGGCTCCATCCCCAGTCCACTGTCCTTAAAATTGCAGCTCCACATTCCAGGTCCACATTACACAGTGTGTTCCAATTATTGTAATCCCTCCACCACCAAAGAAAGCAAAAAAGAAACCAGGAAAAACACCAAGCGGGAGCGTGACTACCTCCTGACGGGCAGTCACAGCGCTGAAGCCCCCAGAGAGTTATACACGGCTCCCACGGTCCCCGTTCACCTAACCACAAATTTAAAGTCTATTAGGAATACAGGTGTGGGGAAATTCTATCTTTATTAAAAATGAGAGGTAAAAGTGATACAAATCATGGCAGCAAACTAAAAGACCAGCGCTGATACTGGGCATCCGCTTACTTTTACCTCTCGTGCATGCCCAGTATCGGGGCTGGTCTTTTAGTTTGTGGCCTCGATTTGTATTACTTTTACCTCTCATTTAATAAAGATAGAGTTTCCCCACACCTGCATTCCTAAGAGACTTTAAATATATGGTTAGGTGAACAGGGACCGTGGGGAGCCAAGCATGCTCTCTGAGAACTTCAAGCGCTATGACTGCCCTTTAAGAGTACGACATTCCTAAGCTGTTTTTTTTTTGTTTTGTTTCTTGTTTACTTTTTTTCGGTGGTGGGTAATTAATAATTTAAATAAACACACAGTCCCCCGGCATCGCTTAATACTGTAGCTGAATGGTGATCTATGTCATGTAACAGCAGCACTTTTACCACAAGGGAGGTCCGTTGTAATCACCAGTAGTTGAGAGGTATGAATAGCAGGGAAGGGAGATGCTGTTTCACTTAAATTGTTCAAGATCAGGAACAGTTGACAGGTATAAATACAAGAGAGCTGCTGTTTTAGAAGTGTTCCCACTTGACATACCGACATTGCCTGAAATGAGTGAGAGTCCCTCCAGATACAGTCTAGGCAGGATCTCTCAACAACAAAGGACATTTTTTTTGTGGCAGAGTAATAAAATTATTAAGTATAATTTTAAATAAAAAAAAAACGTTTTTTTCTTTAGTTTTTGACACTAAAAAAGGGGGACATTGTGTAATCACAATAAACCACTCCAGGGTGTGGGTTATTCTGGGATTTACCCACTTCTGGTGTGGATTTGGTCACTCAGCCTGTGGCCTGTGACCAAACAACACCAGGCGTGGGTATATCCAAGCATAACCAACACCCTGTTGTGTGATTTATTGCTTAAATTTACTTTTACAGGCTAGTCCAGCTGGGCTGCACTACCTTGTTTTCAGAGGCAGTAGTGGTGGTGGTGGTGGTGGTGGCAGTTGTGGTGGAGGCTTTCTGCTTCTACAGCAGTGAAGGACTGAATAGAAGGGAGGTCAGGTGACTTGGTCAAGGTCACAAAGTGAGCCAGTGGCTGTGATGGGATTCAAACCCAGGATTCTTTTCTTCATTATTTATATAATATTTATTATTAGGGTAAAAAACAAAAACAAGAGTTAGTGTGCTTGTCTGAGTTGGGGGAAGGGAACTGCTATCTGTGCTGTTAGCTAGGTGAAGAGAAGAGCTGTAAATTAGGGTGTGTGGCTTTGGCAACAGAAAGCCAGGTGTCTGTATTTAAAACTTCCCTAGTTAGCTTTTGGCAGAAAGCAGCAAGAGGAAGGAGGCAGCTGCTAGAATTCCTCTACTGGGACTATATAGCACTCTCTCCCTCTACTCTTAGCCAGTTCCACTTTTACAGGCACTGGATTTGACTGACAACAGGAACTTCCTGTTTGGGAGAAGAAAGGGAGTGATCACAGAAGCACAAAAGACTCACCATCCTAGAAGGAAAAGAATAGCTTTCCCTCACCCCTAGCTACTAGAGGTCTGTCTCTGAGCAAGTAAGAAGGAGACCACTGAGGAATACAGGAACTTCCTGTCCCAGAACAGGATTAGCAGGAGCCGTAAAGGCATGGAGGCAGTAGGAAAGTAGGGAGAAAAAACAAAACAAAAAAAGTAAATGGAGAGAGGAAAGAGTAAGCATACAGTACAAAACAACAGTCGAGGGGCCACAAATAAGACATGATGGGAGTGGTGCAGTGCAGTGACTGTGGAGCGGCAGTCTTCCGGGAAACGTTCTGAAGGATGCCGGGTTGTCCCATCTGCAGGCAACTCTCTGGTCTGAGGGAGGAGGTTGCTCGTATCCAGGCTGAGTTGAACAGGATTTTGGGTACCTCCTCTCCCACCCAGGGACCACCAGAGCCAATGCCGACGCCTCAGAGGTTGCCAAAAAAGAGGAGCAGTTGGGCCACGGTGGGCTCAGAAAGGGTGAGGGTGGAGAAACAGAGGTGTATCCCTCCAGCTGTACCTCTCCACAATTCGCATGCCGTTCTGGCAGAGCATGGTTCCTCTATGGAGTTACCCACAGTGGAGACCAAGGAGGATGCTGGGAACCTCCACAAAGGAGACCCACAGGAGGGTGGCACAGGACCCCACAGGGGAAGGAAACAACTCCTGGTGGGGGACTCAGTTGTTAGGGGGGTAGAACTGGGGGAGAGAGGAAGGGGAGAGGGAGGTAAGATGCCTACCTGGCGCCATGGCTTAGAGGGACAGGGAACAAACCCTCAGGATCATGGGAGCAGCTGCATAGGAGCAGGAGCTGGATGTCATTGTCCACCTAGGGACAAATGACCTGGCTGGAAATGAGATTAGAGCAGTGCAGGAAGAGTTTGTGGAGTTGGGGAGGGGCCTTAGACAAGTAGCATGCACGGTAACCTTCTTGGAGGTGCTGCCTTTCTATGGCATGGGTGTTGCTAGGGTGCTTCGCACCATGGGGTTCAATCAATGGTTGAAAAACTGGTGCAGAGCTCAGGGTTTTGGCTTCATTGGGGACTGGGGGTCCACCTGGTGGGATACAGGCCTATACTGGCACAATGGTCTGCATCTGTCCAGGAGGGGAATCAGGATCCTAGGTGATAGGTTTAAATGCTTCATTGGCAAGCATTAACTAGCCAAGGGGGGGGCACTGAAAAGAAGCAGAGAAATCCCAGCCCCCCTCCAAAAAAAACAACAGGGTAGTTAGTGAGGTAAACACCAAGATAGAGAAGTCAATAGGGAGAAAGGTAGGGGTAAATGGAGTAATAGGCAAAGGCAGTAAGGACAGGGATGGGGCTAAATGGGGTAAGGCCATCAAAAAATAGAGGGCAATGAGTACCAACCCCCGCAGTCTGGGTAACAAGCTCCCTGAACTAGTGGCCTTGATGGAAGAGGTACGCCTAGTTTTTGTGGCAGTCACAGAAACATGGTACACAGAGAACTATGACTGGAATGTCAACATACCAGGTTACACAGTCTACAGGAGGGACAGGGAGGGTAGAAGAGGGAGGAGGAGTATCTCTCTACGTAAGGGAAGGGATCAAAGCAATGGAACTAAAGGGTAAACAGGGAGGAGAGGAGGCACCGTGGGTCACCCTGGAGACAGGAAGTGGCACCACAAGCCACATGGGTGTTGTATACAGACCTCCATCTCGGGAGGAAATGGACAAGGAAATGACAGAAGGCATCCTTAGAATGGCAGAAAAAAGGTGAGATATTGTTGATGGGGGACCTGAATATTCCAGTTGTTAACTGGAGCACCTTTGCTGCAGCCACATCCAAGAGCATGGTAATTCTCGATGCCCTACAGGGGCATGCCTCAGACAGCTAGTTTTGGAACCCACTCGGGAGGGAGCAATCATAGACCCAGTACTCTCAAATGGGGACAGAGATCAGAAGTGGGTAGCCATCTGGGAACAAGTGACCTCCAAACAGTGTGGTTCACGATAAACACAGCCATAGAGTCAAGCTATACAAAAGTGAGGGTACTGGACTTTAGGAGGGCTGAATTTGTCAAAATGGGAGAGTGTCTCAGAAAAGCACTAGGAAACAGGCAAGAAGGAGGGGTGGAGGAACAATGGGGAAACATTAAAACTGCCATCACAGAGGCGCAACAAGCCTTTGTGTGAAGCAAATAAACAAATCAAAATGAAGGAAAAAAACACTATGGTTCTCAAAAGAGGTGTCGGGAAATGTTAGGGAGAATAAAATAGCATTCAGGAACTATAAGGAAACACAAAAGGAGCAGGACAGAGAACTGTACCAGTTTAAGCAGAAGGAAGTGGGGAAGGCAGTCAGAATAGCAAAGGCCCAAACCAAGGAAAAGATAGCCAACTCGGTTAAGAAGGGAGATAAAACCTTTCATAGGTACATTAGGGAGCGAAGAAAGACCAAGGGAAGGATAGTGAGGCTTAATAAAGGGGAGTGTGGGTGGGCAGAGGGTGACACTGAAAAACCAGGGATAGTGTACGATTACTTCTGCTCAGTATTCACAAAAGATAAGGAGGGGGAGGTACCTAATCCAATCAGTAGAAGCACTCTGAATAGGGGGGGTCGATACCAGTCCATTCACAGAAGAAAGGGTTCTGAAAGAACTCCTAAAACTGAAGGTGGACAAAGCAATGGGCCCTGATGGGATTCACCCCAGAATTCTAAAAGAACTAAGGGGAGAACTAGTGACACCACTGACTACCCTTTTTAACAAATCATGGGAGGATGGTGTGGTACCTAAGGACTGGAGGAGGGCAGATGAGATTTCCCTTCACAAAAGTGGGAGCAAATCAGAGGCAGGAAACTACAGACCTGTTAGTTTGACCTCAGTGGTAGGGAAAATGATGGAATCACTTCTGACAGAAAGAACTGTTGAGTACCTAGAGGCCAGCAGGGCACAGGACCAAACACAGCGTAGATTCACAGCGGAAAGGTCATGTCAGACGAATCTTACAGATTTCTTTGACTGGGTGACCAACGTAGTAGACCAGGGATGGGCTGTGGACATGGCCTTCCTAGATTTTAGCAAGGCATTTGACAGCCCCACACAAAAGATTATTTAATAAACAAATTAGCCAGCCTGGGAGGGGGTCTCAGGGTGGTAGCCTAGCTAAAAAATTGGCTGTACAACAGGACACAGAGGGTAATAGTAAACTGAGTCCACTCCGAAGAAAGGGGGGTTACTAGTGGGGTACAGCAGGATTCAGTACTGGGTCCGGTCCTTTTTAATGTCTTTATAAGTGACATTGCGGAGGTACTGAAAGGGAAAGTATGCCTCTTTGCAGACGACACAAAGATCTGCAACAGGGTTGATACACAAGGAGGGGTGGAAAGGATGAGAAGGGACTTGGCAAGGTTATAGGAATGGTCAAAAGTATGGCAGCTAAGATTCAATGCAAAGAAGTGCAAAGTAATGCACCTGGGAAACAAAAACCTAGGGGAAGAGTACACAATGGGTGTGTGGGGGGTACTTACAACAACAAAAATGGAAAGGGACCTGGGGGTAGTCATACCAGATGATATAAAGGTAAGCAAGCAATGTGAGAAGGTAGTAAGGAGGGCTCAGGGGATACTGGGATGTACAGGAAGAGGCATCGGTATGCCAACCATAGGTTGACTCCATGACCATGAAGACCAGCACAGCTACAGATTTCGCCTGAAATTGTTGGGTCACTGTGCTGGTTCCTGCAGACACCGGCAGTGCATCTCCCGATGTTGTACCCCCTCCCGAAGTTCTCCAACCTGGGTTGGATGTTTTAGAAACCAGGGGTGTGGTGGGGCAGATCCCCCCACACAGGGGGCTCGGGGGTGCATAAAGACATCCCCAACAGAACAATGCCGACACTCGGCATTGTGTCTGTCGTCGTCGGGGATGTCGACAGGAAGGATGTTGCAGCGCTATAGTAAAACCGCATCACCAGTAGAAAACAGGACGTTGTTATCCCTCTGTACAGACAGTTGGTGAGACCCCATCTGGAGTACTGCGTGCAGTTCTGGAGACCCCATCTCCGCAAGGACATAGACAGGATGGAGGCAGTCCAGAGGAGGGCAACTAAAATGGTGCAGGGTCTGCACCAGAAGCCATATGAAGAGAGACTAAAGGAGCTTAATACATATACCCTTGAGGAAAGAAGGGAGTGGGGGAAGATGATAGAAACTTCCAAGTACCTCAAGGGAATCAACAAAGTCCAGGAGGGTAGCATCTTTCAGAAAAAGAGATGTGCAAGACCAAGGGGGCACAATTTGAAGATAGAGGGGGGATGGCTCAAGGGCAATATGAGGAAGTATTTTTCATAGAGAGGGTGGTGGACGAATGGAACGGCCTTCCTGAGGAGGTTGTGGGATCAAAAACAGTGGGGGAATTCAAGAATGCATGGGACAGACATAAGGCAATTCTGGTGGAGGGTAGGAAGAAGTAGAATGTTGGTTAACTAGGATCTGCAGCTTATCCAATAGATAGGAAAATGGGCAGACTGGGTGGGCCAAGCGGTCCTTATCTGCTATCAAAGTCTATGTTTCTATTCCTTCCTTCACCATGACAATCAGGGTTGCCACAGCTACACCCCTTCTCTGCCCTGGAGGGTAGGAGAACAGCTGCTTTTATAGTAGATGCCAAAGCTGGACTTTGGTCAGGCAATGGTGTTATGAGAATGCGAGGCAGTCTGTCCCCCCTCATTAGCTAAGCGACTCACCTTTGCCATCCAGCAGGCCTCCAGCTGGCTCCAGGGTGGTGTTCTGGGAATGTTTGGGATTCTAGCTAGAACTTGCTCCATTAGAACCAAAGTGGGATGACCTGTCCCTGTCTTTTCTTAGCAGAGGCTCTGCTAATGTAACCCCCTCTCCCCTTGCTGAACCTCTGACAAAATACTTTCAATTTCAACTTTCGGTATAATGAACCTTATCCTGCTGCAACCAAAGAAATACATCCCTCTGCCACACATCTATGGAACTAAATCATCCACGTAAAAATGTGAACAGAGCTAAAACAACATTCCCAAAATTTAAAAGATGTTTAACATGTTGCCTAAACAAAATATCTGAGGGGGTGCAAGTAGGATTGTTTTGTACCCTGCTTGTTTGGTGCCATCTTTTTACTTTGTACTCCTTGCTGCCCAACCAGCCACCATTAATCCGACCGTCCTGCCCAGTCCCATCACCCGCCATCTCTATGCCTTACCTTCTCCTCACAGTTCCCCCATGAATGACCCATCAAGGAAAGGGCTGCCAGGGGGCTGGCCGTTACTGTCACCGGGCAGATTTTAATGTCGGTCTGCAGTCAGCAGTGCGGGACCCACAGCAGGCAGTGGATGGTATCCTGCGTTGATCGGGTGTTTTCCTTTTTTTTGCCCTGCCTGCTGATGTCAGGAAGGCCTTGCTGACACATCATGTCCTGCCTCCAGCATCCTCTCCCTCAGTCCATGGCTGCAGCTGTACTACCACCTGTGGTCAGCCAGGTGGTGGTGTTGCAGCAAAGACCATCCTCCCTCCCTCCCTCCCTCCTGGAGTAGGCGCGAGCGTCCATGAGATGCTCAGCCATCCTCCCCCTGGCTGGCCCTCTGATGACCCAGGCTCGTTCCCAAACCTGGGTTGATGGGTCATCCTTTTTTTTTTTTTTTTATATTGAGATATTCAGAAGGCCTTTGAGTCAGAGACTCATTTACAAAGGTTCCACGTCGTACATAGGACAGAGACAGGGACAATATTTTTACAGGGTACTGTACATAACATTGAATTACAGTTCGCTAATGTGGTTTACTCATTTGTTCAGTGGATGCACTACTCGTCCAGGATACATGCAGTTCCCCCATGAATGAGCCATCAAGGGAAGGGCTGCCAGGGGACAGGCCCTTACCATCCCCGGGCAGAGTTTAATGTTGGTTTGCAAGGGAAGAACCCAGTCAGCAGTGCGGGACCTGTGATGGGCGGCAGATGGCATTCTGCATTGTTGGGTTGTTTCCCCGATTTCTGCCCTGCCCCCTGAAGTCGGGAAGTCCTTGTTGACACATTGCGTCATGCTGCTGACATCCTATCCTTCCGTCCATGGTTCCAGCTGCATCACCACCTGTGGTTAGCTAGGTGGTGGTGTTGCAGCAGAAGCCATACTCCCTCCCTCCCTCCCTCTCTGGGGCAGGTGAGAGTCCATAGGATGCTCAGCCATCATCCCCCCCTAGCCGGCTCTCCAATGACCCAGGCTCGTTCCCAAACCCGAGTCTTTGGTATCGGACGTAGTAGCACTACCACTGCATTGGCAGGTTTGCTGTGATGCAATCTTTTTTCTATTTACAATTTTCTTTTACCCTTTTCTTCCCTTCCTGGGGTCTGGCGGTATCGTAGCGCCACCAGACTCCGTGACCCCTTCCACCCCACTCCAGACTTATGTCGCTGCTTCTGCTGCCTGCACACCCATCGGGCCTCCACCCGATGGGTGCAGGAGTACAGAGGAGCGGGCGTCCACCCCTGGAGGGGAAATCCCACTCCAGCCCTCCCCCCAGCCGGCACCCTGGTGACCTGAGGTAGTTCCCAAACCCAGGTCACCAGCATGGCATGAGGTGTGGTGTCCAGCGCCTCAACCCTCAGTACCACCAAACCGGCCTGTGATGCAATCTTTATAATTCACTAGTGGGATAAAAATCATTACAAAGTCTGTTGCTGCCCTTCCCCCTGCCCTGCCCCACAGTCCTGACTAAGCCCTTTACATAGAGGCTTTACACTTGGTTATCAACTAGTCTTTGGCTTAACCCCACTAAGCTGGGAATACAGTGGTTAGGCAGTGGACACTCACTGCTTAAATACATCTCAGACTCTATTTAGTTATTTATTTATTTGAATTTGTTAACCGGGTAAGGAACACTGAACCAAAGGCCCTTTTTCAGGCTTATAGATTCATAGAAGTGTGACGGCAGAAAAGGACCGAAACAAGGTCCACCAAGTCTGCCCATTTGTCCAGCTATCTGTTTGGACCTGTGCCCCTTCCCCTTAACACACCCCTGTGGTTGTCCCATGCCCTTTTGAATCCCTCCACTGTTTCCTCTCCAATGACTGCCTCTGGGAGTTTGTTCCACTTTTCCACTCTCTCTGTGAAGTAGTATTTCCTAATGTTGCCCCAGAACTGGCCCCCACCTGCAGGCCATGCCCCCTCATCCTCTGGTTTCCCTTCATCTTGAAGATGCTCCCCCTTGGCACTCTGTTTATACCTTTAAGGTACTTGAAGGTCTCGATCATGTCCCCCCTCTCCCTCCTCTGTTCCAAGGAGTACATGTTCAGACCACTCAATCTTTATTCATAGGATAGGTGGCTTAATCCTTTCACCATTTTTGTCACTGTGTTCTGAACCCACTCCAGCCTCCCCACATCCTTCCTGAGGTATGGCCTCCAGAACTGGACTCCGTACTCCAAGTGCGGCCTGACTAGATGGGTGTACAAGGGTACTATGACCTCCCTATTCCTACTGGTGATCCCCCTTCCGATGCATCCCAGCATTCCATTCCCCCTGGCCACTGCCCTCCCACACTGCCTTTCCACCTTCAGGTCCCTGGATATAATGATGGCTAGGTCCCTTTCTTGTTCCGTCTCTTCCAGATCTCTTCCCCCATACAGTATCCTGCCTTCTGATTTCCGTAGCCAAGATGCATGATGTTACATTTTTCTGAATTGAATGCAAGCTGCCATCTCTTTGACCATTCTTCAAACCTCTCAGTTCCCTCTGCATCTGTTTCACCCCTTCCTGCATGTCCACCCTATTGTAGGTTTTGATATCATCCACAAACATACTCACCCCTCCCTCAAGGCCCTCCCCAATGTCCTCTACCAATATATTGAATAATAGGGGCCCTAGCACTGATTCCCTGAGGGACCCCACTTGTGACCCTGTTCTCTCCAGATGCCACCCTATTTATTATGACCCTCTGCTTCCTGTCCCCCAGCCGGTTTCCCACCCATTTAACTACCCTCTACCCCAGTCCCAGCCCTGCCATTTTGCACAGTATCCCCCCATGGGGCACGGAGTCAAACGCCTTCCTGAAATCCAAATAAGCCACATCCACTGCTCTCCCCAATCCAGTTCCTTGGTGACCCCATCTTAAAACCCTATCAAATTCGTTTGACAGGATCTGCCCCAGGTAAAACCATGTTGCTTTAGATTTTTGTAGAGCGTACAGTGGTGTATGGAGAAAGGGGCCAGCAGGGAGAAGCGTTACGCACTGTTGTATGCTACTGATAGTTTTGCCATGGTGGATGCAGAGGTCCTGGGGTAGATGGGAGAGCAGTAGTCCAGGATAGGTAGCAGGTTTCCCTGGATGATGGCATGGCAGGATGCAGGGTGAGGTATTGCTGGTATCTGTAAGCAGCCTCTAGCTTTTGGTGAAATCTTAGAACCAGGGAGTTTATGTGCTCTGTAAAGGAAAGGGAGGGGTCAAGCACAACTCCTAGATATTTTAAATGTTTGATGTCTTCTAGGGCATAGCCATCGGGGGACGTGATGATTAGGGGTAGGTTAGATTTGCATTTCGTTAGGAAGGGCTTAGATCTGAACAACATTGTTTTGGTTTTTTTTGGCATTGACCAGAAGGAGGTTGTCAGAGAACCAGTTGTGGGCTGCGGTGTAGTTTTGTGGGAGGGCTGCAGAGATGAGGGTAGGTTTCCGCTGGAGAAGAGCACGAGGTCGTCGGTGTAAAGGATTGAGTGACAGTTGAGACTATCTGCTGGAAGGGAGTTAATGAATAAAGAGAAAAGGAGGGGTCCCAGAATAGAGCCTTGGGGGACCCCAGTAGAGACAGGCAGGGTGGGCGAACAGATTGGGCCAATGCACACAAACTGGGAGCGCACTGTAAGGTAGCTTCCAAACCAGGTGGAGACCTCCGGAGAGCAGCCAATGTGATGCAATTTGGCGAGAAGGAGTGAGTGATTGACCAGGTCAAAGGCTTTGGAGAGGTCAATGAAGACTGTGTCAGTTACATTTCCACGGTCCATGTTTGTGAGAATGTGGTTAGTTAGGAGTGTGAGGGCAGTGGTGGTGAAGTGATTCTTCCAGAAGCCATGTTTTTGGCTACATAGTAGGTCATATTTACCTATGTAGTCAGCAAGTTGGTGGTGGACAGCTTTTTCCAGTAGCTTGCTTAGGTGAGGAAGGATGGAGATCGGGCGATAGTTGTCTGTGGATTGTGGGTCCCTGGCTTTATGAATGGGAATGCCTTCATGGTTTTCCATGTATCGGGCAGCGAGGAAGTGGTCAGGGCGAGGTTGAAAATGAACGTTAGGGGGGCAATGATGGCAGGAGAGATGAGTCTAAGGAAGATGGGATAATCCGTCTGCTCCAGGGGAGCCATGGTTTGGGATGCTCTTAGGAATTTAGCTATGTCAGCGTGTGAGAGTATTTTGAAGAAAAAAGGGGGAGGTGGAGGTTGAGAGGTAGGCCCGGTGGGTGATGTCATGGGGGCATGCAAGGGGACAGGGTTTTGCAGGTCATTTGGGAGTTTGCTCAGGTACATAGTGAAGTCAGAGAATTTGTCATTGAGGGACTTGGCTGCTTCTTGGGGATTGGTAATGAGGCCAGCAGTAGTGTGTAGCTGTGGGAAAAGCTTACTGGGGGGAGCGAGTCAGTGGATGCCCAGAATTGTTTAGGGCCCCTGATGTTAGTTTGCTGGAGACTGCGAAAATGTGTCTGTTTGAGAACTTTGGCCAGGTGTTTGCAAAGGTTCCTCCGATGCCTGTAGTCATCCCATAGGGTAGGAGATGAGAATGCTTAATAGGCTGAGCAGGCACAGTCCCTGTGTAACCCCCTTACAAATGGGGGTTCTCAAAGGTCTTCCAAGAGATGGCTAAGTGCTCCCAGCCTGAATGGTGTTCGGCATTTAAGCCGTTTATCTGTGAGTGCTTTTAGAGCCTCTGGTACTGTCTCTTTAAGAGCTGTCTGCTTGCAGACATAATTAGTTTGTATGGGGGGACTGTGTGTTTACCTGCTCGAGTGCCGCTCGAGCTACTGACAAATCGCTCTGTTTCTGCCGTCGCTAAGTGGGCAGAGTGAACACTTTCCAAAGATGTAACTTGGCCAGAAATCATTTAGAGTATTAGTGGAAATGTAGCTTGTCTAACCTGCCTTTCTTGCAGCTGGGACTCTGTGTGTTTTGCCCCTCCATTTTGGATCTGAACTACTGAATAGATCCAATCAGTGCAAGGGAGGGCCTCTAAAATGGAGTTTATGTGGACCAACCAGAATCAGGACTTTCTTGGGAGCTGGCTTGCCATAAGACATATAACTAGTAATTCTGGAAAGTGAAGTTCTGGACCTTAGCGCCTATTTGCACCAACAGAGGGAGGTTTGAGTGATTGACAACTGAGTCCACCAACTGGATGGGGTGGCACCTGAATGGAATGCCCTGCCTTGTGTCTGGAGAGGCAGATCCATTGCGACCGTGACAAGAGAAGGAGCTCCGAGCTTCTGCGCTACACAGTTTTTGTGCGGGAAGCACGTGGGAGGCCTAAACTCAGGCGGCGCGTTGCTGTTTTGACTCAGACTCAATCCGCGGCTACCGAGAGAAATGAGAGGCTGAACGAGTGGGAACCAGGCTCACCCTGTAGAGGACTGGAAAAACTGCTTAATCGCGCTCGGTCTGTCAGGAAAGTGAAGCTGCAGTGTGAACTCCCTGGTTAGCAGTAAGTGCGATTGGGACCTGAGAGCAACTGCCTGGTATAGTAATTTCCTTTACATATAAATATGTGGAGTGCTTGTGAAGGACAGCTAAACGGGTCCTCTTGCCCCCGTGCAGTGTAGACTGAAAGCCAAATGCATGTATGTGGACTGAATCCATTGCTGATCGAAGCTGTGTGCCTGGCTTGTAGAATTTCATCTCCCTGCTGTGTGAGGGAGTCTGGCAATCCAGAACCCCATCTGTGCCAGTTTTTGCTTTGAGTTTGTGAGTACAAATCAGGGTAGCTCCCTGCCATCTGTTTATCAAAATTGCAAGTGTTTCATCTGATTTATTTTCCTTTATTTCTTTGTGAACTGAGCCATCTGGCTCCGGATTACAATTGGGTATTGTGCAAGTGTTTTCCCATCACAGGGCCCCAACCAGCAGCACCGATCCTGGCTAGTCCCCCACCATCCTGGGTACCCAGTAAAGTGACATTTTAGGACTCTGAATCTGCGCACAGTACTGTGATTATTAATGTGTCTAACCTAATTAACCTGATTTCCCCTTTCCTTGTTACAGCTCCTTAAATAAATCAGATCTGTTTGTTTCAGCAAAGTTACACTGACTGTGGTGTTTGTTTATGTTAAAGTACTGTACTGTGGCTTGTGTACTGCATCATCTTGTTTTACAGTGGGTCTCCAGAGTCAAGCTGACAGATCCAGTCCTGGGGGGTAAGTGTACATAGTGAAGATACTCATGGTGTATTGTGTGGGTCACTAGCAGGAATAAAAGGGGGTCTCAGTGTCCCAGAGGGCTGTGACCAAGTTAGTCTAACTACTGTAAACCCTGACCTCTGGGTGGAGGCACCCGCCATAGAACCTAGGCCCCCTCAACCTGTTAGTAGTCAAGCAGGCAGGGGTAGTAGCCCTTGGGATAGCACCACTTGGGGGTTACACCTGTATTTCATTTGGGTAAGGAGGTCTTTCATGACCCATCACGAGTAGCCACCCCTCACCCTTCTGGTGATGACTGGAAAATGCTTGTCCTGTAGAGTCAGGAGAGCTTGAGTGAGCATGGATCCTGCCTGGGTCGCATTTGATACTGATAAAACGGCAGATCAGTCCAGTGCCCATGCCTCAGAGAGAAGGATGGGGGTGTTTGGGTTTTTGAAATTACAGAAAGACAGGTATTTGGGCAGGGGCCATTTAAGTTTGGATGACCAGAGGAAGCATGTAGGGAAGTGATCGCTAATGGAGTTGGCCATGGTACCAGTGTGCAGGACCCAGTCCTGCAGGTTATTTACAATCCAATGCAGGAGTGTCTGTGTGCCTTTGCAAGGGTTCTGCCTTGTGGGAAGGTTAATAGCTTGAGCCAGGTTGTATTGTTTTAGGAGGGAGGCATAGTCAGGCTGGTGGGAGCTGAGCCAGTTTAGACTGAGATCACCCAAGACAACTGAGTTTCTGTGTGAGGATATGGAGCTCAGGCCAGAGAGGAAGCTGTTTAGACCCTCAGTTCTGGTTGTAGGGGATTGTAGCAGCACCCGATGAAGAGTTTTTTGCTAGTTCCCAGGGTGCGTTTGGTGAAGAGCCATTCACTGGGAGAGGTTGGGTTGGAGCACAAAACTATGTTGGCTGATAGGGATTCCTTGACAAACAGAGCTATTCCGCCCCCTTTTTTGTTGCCAGGTCTATCCAGGTGGTGGGAGGAGTACCACCCTGGTAGTTGGTAGATGGCATCAGTAATGTGAGGTTTTAGACATGTCTTGGAGAGTCCCAGTATGTGGGGTTTGTATAGCTCAACCAGTGCTTCCATGTCCTGGTATTTGGAGGGGAGACTACATACATTTATATGGGCGATTTTTAGTCCTGGGGCATTTATCCAGGTGCTATCGGAGGAGGCTATGTGGAATTAGGGGGGCTGGGGTTGCTCTCAATGTCTTCTGCACAGAGTAGGAGGGATAGGAATGGGATGCAGGTGCAGGAGGGAATTGCAATAGAGCAGGATATGGAGGCCAGATAATGAACAAGTAAGCGACGTTCCATGTTTAAGAGGAAGGAGAGGGTGACATAACCTGGGTAGGAGAGTTTCCATGAGAGGAGAAGTGTAGGGTGTAATGTGGGGAGCAGGATTCAGAGAAGTAGGCAAGGTACATTTGGTCCTGGGCCAGTGTTGAGGCACATACATCCGTCAGCACCAGGGCACATGCTAGGGAGATCGCAAACAGTGTGTGTGTGAGCTGGGTCAGGTTCATGATGATAGCGGATGATGGTACAGAGGAGGTGAAAAATTTGGAGTCCAAAATGCAGGTCTAGGACACTTTAGTGTGAGCAGTGCTGGGTGAGGACAGCAGACCAGTGAGGAAGTTTTAAGAGAGAGGGGGAGATCAACAAAGGGGGGGGGGGGAATGGATAGTTTTAAGCTCCAGAGCTCTAGTACTGGGAGCCAGTGGGGGCAGGATGGGGTAGGGAAGGGAGGAGCTTAAGTGTATTTAAAGGTGGCCTGTGAGGGGGATGGCGGCTGGGACGAAAAATTCTACAGCAGAAGCAGAAGCCATGGAGGCCGAAGCCGTGTATTGGCCATACCTGATGCTTGTTTCCAGGGGGCCGGTGGCAGCAGGCTCCTTGGTGCCGAGAGAGGCGCAGAGTGGTGTCCAGTCATGCAGGAGGTGAACCGCGGATGGTGGTAGGTAGCTCAGTGGGCCACAAGGACGCCTGTTGAAAGAGGGACATGCCAGGGATTAATAGCACTCCGAAGTGGTGGGAGTGAAAATAAAACTGGCACACAGACAAAAGAGCTGCAATTTACTAAAAGAGGGCCAAATAAGGGGTCAGGAAGCAGACAGCTAAGCACCAGCTCTGTAACTGATATTTGTAAAAACAAAGGGGCCACAGTCGGGGGGGGGGGGCGAAACAAAGGGAGAAATTAAATTGGTAGCTGCACTGGATTAAAATGCCACAAATCAGCAGGCTATGGAGACTTTCAGCAAAGAAATCCTGAACTCTAAATCCTGTACTTTAATAAACTTAGACACAACGACTGAGGTAGCAGGTTTAACACAATATAAAAAATGACTGTAAGCAGTAGCACAGGGAAAATCTGCAGAGGGGAAGCTGTGTGGAACAACTTGGCGCACTGAAAGTGAAAATCTGTGCTTGCAAGGAGACAGGATACCCGTGCGTGCAGGGTTTCAGCTGCACTGTAGGAGGGAGAATAAAAACAAATATATTTCTTTGCCAGTTCCAGAATGGAGGCAGCCCAAATTAATTCACTGGCTTAATGTCTAAGAGCCAAGTCCTGTATTGGGAGAGCAAAAAGCCAGTCCGTCGGTCAGCCAATCAGGACACTCCTGCTCAGGAGCAACCAGTGAGGACTTTTCCAGGGAAAGGTGCCGATTTTCAAAACATTCAGCAGCAGAAGCAGCAGCTATCTATCTATCTATATATATATACTGTATGTATATATATATATATATATATATATATACACACACATACAAATTTACAAAATATATATTAAGCTCAAATAAATAAAATACAAATGAAATAAAGCATAAAGAATATTAATCAACGTGTAAATTTGGGGTTCCACGTCAACTCCACGAAAACCAATGCTGCACAGTAGAAAACAGCATAGACAAAACCGTGCTTGTCAATAACAGTGAAGCAAAAAAGGGCGAGTATAGAATTACTGTTATTAGCTCCATGCCACCATGGCTCACCACTCCAGTGAAAATTTTCACTTACGCTGTTTTTCACTTCGCCGTTATTGAGACATGTGGTTTTGTCCATGCTGTTTTCTACTGCGCTGCATTGTTTTTTGTGGAGTAGATGTGCTACCGTAAAGGGTAAAGTTGTGGAAAATCAGGCTTGCCTAACAAATATAATTATTTAATCCACAGATTTTATAATATGTTGACACTTGAGCCAACATCGAGCATATTAAGTCAAATGTATTGGCCATAGTCTTTAAGCAAAATGAACAATTAGCATGCAGGAAGCCTATAATTAATAATCATAGTTATGCAAAGTACTGAGTTTAACAAGAGGTTTGAAAATAAGAACCTTTTAGAACCTTTGTGCATTCTATTTGGAATGTAAAGGAATCACTGCCCGTAATTTTTATTATTCTCCCCGCCATTGTCCCCTTATGGTTCCCCCTTGCATTCCACCCCAGGGTTCCAGGTCACCATGGCTGTAACCTTACTCCAGTCAGGAGGACAGGGAAGCCTTTGCCTTCACAGCCGCTGATCGTCTGATGGGGGTACAGGCAAACGCCGGGTGACTGACACCCAAGGTACTAGATAACTCTGTTTTTGAAATATTTTACTTCTAAAGATAAGATTAAAACTTCTAGAATAAAGGGGAATAAAGTATTTGACTCTCAAAAGAGTGAAAGGTAAATCAGGTGACATGCAATTTTTCAGGTATGGGAATCAAAACAGACTTTTATTTATTCACTCTTTTCACAAACCCTTCTTATTAGCCTTTGGCAACCACCCAGCTCTGACACCATCCCTGACTGCGTGGAACACATGGCTCCCTAGGACCCTGCAAGGAGTAAATCCAATGTTTGGCCCAGGCAGGGGATGGCACAGGGCCTGAGAGTACTGCTACACCAGGAATGAACATGGACATTTTCAGTTTTCTTCCCACCCCCTGGGATGTCTGCATCAGTGGTTCAGGAGGTGAGCGCGCAAGTCTGTAGGGGCAGAAGTAGCAGACGTCCCCCCACCTCTACCACTCTACCTTCATTACCACCCTTGGTCACCCAGGCACCCTCTTTCTCTAGAAGAGGGGAAGGTCATATGGGACACTCAGGCCTCTTCCCATCACTAGCCCATCTACAACCTAGGCTCATCCAGAATGTGGGTCACTGGGGTTGAAGCTGGCAACACTGCCATGGTACTGACAGGCTGGCAACACTGTAGTGGTACTGACAGACTGACAACACTGGCATAGCACTGACAGGCTAGTAACACTGCCATGGTGCTGACCACCTGGTAACACTGCCATGGTACTGACAGACTGGCAACACTGTAGTGGTACTGACAGACTGACAACACTGGCATAGCACTGACAGGCTAGTAACACTGCCATGGTGCTGACCACCTGGTAACACTGCCATGGTACTGACAGGCTGGCAACACTGTAGTGGTACTGACAGACTGACAACACTGGCATAGCACTGACAGGCTAGTAACACTGCCATGGTGCTGACCACCTGGTAACACTGCAGTGGTACTGACAGACTGGCAACACTGCAGTGGTACTGACAGACTGGCAACACTGACATGACACTGACAGGCTGGCAACACTGCCGTGGCTCTCACAGACTGGCAACACTGCCACAACTCTGACAACTGGATAAAGAGGTATGTTTTTCCCATTAATATTGTATGTTAAATTCCAAAATGTAGGACCTGTAATTAAGTATATAGAATTCCACCCCCCAAAAAAAGTAACTAGTGCTCGTGCCCTCCCTTGATCTGATCACCTCACCTCTGAAACCATCTGTTCCTATTTGAAGAAGTGTAGTGTCCAATGAGTTTTAGGGAAGAGCATGGCTGTTAGGGAGAAAAACTGACCACATCAGGAAAAAAGAAGGGAGAAAGTAGGAGCAAGTTTGGAGGTTTTTCTCAGTTGCAGGAAAGAAAATTTGTAACTGGAACAGTCTTTAAAAGTGGGAGTCACTGGATGGTTTTATACTTTTAATTAGGGGCAATAAATGTGTTGTACAAAATTTTCGGTACACAAACCTTTAGGGCCACATAGGTCCCTCGGTCTGGTGTTAAAGCAATTTAAACAGAAGGGGTGGACTTTATACCTAAAGTTACATTGCTTCAACATAATTTATGAGAGATGTGTTCAGGTGAGTAAAATGTAAGAACTTACGAGGCTGGATAACCAATTCTATTTAACTTGCATCAGAATATTCTTCTCTGTTTGGTACAACTACACAACACCTCAGAAAGGCTTGGAAACCTATGTCGCGTAACATCACTGTGCGATGTATATGGTACACCTAGAAAAGGTATTAAACTATCTGACTTGACTTTCTCTGTTACAAAGTCCTGGCTTCATCAGCCTTCCGAATTTCATGTCATTTCTGTAGAAGGGAGAGGCAGTGTGTGTGTATGGGTGTGTGTGTTGTGGTCAGTGTTTCCAGAGATGTCAAACATTTCAGTGTTGACTTTTCACAGCAGTTTAGCACGTAGATGATGTGGGAACAAAAGCAACTTTCACCACGTAACCGCATTTTTTGATATCTAACTCCGACAGTATGAAAGGACCAGGGCAGCTCTACAGCAGGCACAAAAATGTGAAACAGGATGCAGACACATCTGGCTTCCTGACCCATGCAGGTTGGTCAAACAATGTCAGATATGAAAGTAACAGCACTGGCTGTAAACCAGAAAGGGCACCTTTCCAGGGAAAAACCTGGGCTCAAGACTGGTGCCAAAAAATGGGCTGGGTGCTGCTCTCTCCACACACACACACACACACACATCTCTCTCATACAACACACAAAACACACACTCACTGATACAACCCCCAAACATACAGACAACACTTAAAACAAACATACTTCTACATGCTCTTGTACACTCCAACACACATCCATACATGTTCTCATATACACATAAACACACAGACAGCACACAAACTACATGCTTACACAAACATGTTCTCATACACTCCCAATACACAAAATGTATACATCCATTCTCATACACCTCACATAGACAACACACAAAACACTCAACCACACATTCTGTCACACACGGACACACTCACTTGAAGACAGCCACCCTGTACATTCACAGGACAAGAGTCACGAGTCACAAAGCTGAGCAGTTTGACTTCTGCCTCCTGAGAGATGACAGTCTTATAGAAAAAGGAGACACGGGTGAACCCACATAAATATATCATAAAAAGCATTGAGATTTGTTTTATTTACCTAAGAGTCAAATGCTTGATTATTCATATAGCGCAGAAGTTGATAGTTACTGCCACAAATATTAGTATGTGGAATAGTCCAGTTATTGAAACCCTGCACAGGAAGACTTTTCTCTTATCACCATACCACTCAACTGTCCCACGTTAGAAGGGACCTCCGTCACTTTAGCATATAGCGACCATGCAGCGTCGGTTCTACAGTGAAGACCATTACAGCGACATTGTCGGTAGTCGCTGTGATGGTCTCCACTACCTGACACAAGTGCCGGGAGGTGTTTGTCCCCATCCCAGAACTAACTCCCACTGAGTTAGCACATTTAGCACGGAATGGGTGGGGGGCAAAGCCCCACAGAAAACACTCGTTCCCCAGTGACAGCACAATACCAATTGGCACTGTTTTGCTGTTGCTGTACCGTCAGTCAACAAGAAATTTGTCACCGTGGCATAGTGGAACTCATTTTAGCTCTCAGAATCCCTGTGCCTATGCCTAAAGTCCTCTTCTTCTCTGTGGCACAGTAGACCTAACTTCTGCGGCAGGGACTATGAAATTCTGCGGCACCATTAGGCCTACTTCTGCAGCAGTGGGCAAAGTTCTGTGGCACATACTGTAGAGAAGATGACTTGTGCATGTGTACTATTTCAAAACTGATTTTCTTTTATTAATGAGATCACATAGATACATAGATACATAGACAGTGTCGGCAGATAAGGGCCTATGGCCCACCTAGTCTGCCCATTTGAGCTTGTAAGTTCAGTTTGTTTTCCTAGAAGTCTATTTCCCCTTACCCCTGACCTCTAGAATTACTTTATGTCTATCCCATGCATTCTTAAATCCCGTGATTGTTTCAGCCCCCACCACTTCCTCTGGCAGGGTGTTCCACTTGTCCACCACCCGTTCTGTGAAGAAATTCTTTCTCATGTTTCCTCTGAATAGTCCTCCCTCCAACTTCATCCCATGCCCTCTAGTCCTGAAACATCTTTTTGCTTAAAATAGTGTTTTCCTGCACCCTGTTCCTCCCTGTAAGATACTTGTATGTCTCTATCATATCCCCTCTCTCCCTCCTCTCCTCCAGGGAGTACATGTTCAGTTCCTTCAACCTGTCTTCATAGGACTTGTGATGCAACCCATGCACCATCTTTGTTGCCCTCCTCTGAACCTTCTCTACCCTGTCTATGTCCTTACGTAGGTATGGTACATGTCTGGCTTATGTACATCATAAATTAACAGCAACAAACCACAGTGCTTCAAGTCTAACATTATTTTCATTTTCAGCATGCATTTAATATAACTCTTGTTTTTTTCATGACTAATTACAATTAGGAGGTGGTGGACAGTTTGTTGAAGCAAAAGAACACCATACAACGTATGTTGTCTTCAGACAGACCAAGGCGCCTTTAGAAAAAAAATCTAGTTGTGTATGCTGAAGCTTCACTCGGCATCAGCAGAACTGGTCACAGAATCAATACAGGTTTCTGCTAATGTAGCCAATTTAGGAACCCTGTCATGGGCCGCCTTCCAAAACGTACCCAGATTAGCGTAGTGTGGTTATTCATCCGATGCCCATACATTGTCTTTTATGGTGTGTGAGCATCATTGTCATTGGAATGACAGAAAGCATTGCCAGAAGCCTGACACACTGAATACAGTCGTGATTTTATTACCTTGTACTGATGAGATTGAGACTAGTTTGATCAGTTAAAAAAAACATTTATACAAAATTTTAACAGCATCTTAAATTCAGGCAAAAGGAAGAGACCTGGCATCAAGACAGGGGTCGACCTTAACATTCATTTACTAGCCCAGGTACTAGTGCAGATTGTCACGGCTAGTGCAGAATCTCTGTTACTTGCCCGGCTGGGATAGTGCAATTCCTCCTGTGGAAAGCTGTAGTTCCATTCTCAAACCCGGGTATCAAATAAATAAACAAATAAACACATAAATATAACTAATTTAAAGCCAGGTCCTGTTCATGGCGGTTTAACTATGTGTTGCCTTAGCATTAGTGAAATGAAAAAAATTGATGTCTGTGTGTAGTGCATTTACAAACTGTTTCATTTTATACTAACTACTGCTTTTATTTTTTGCTGGTAAAGATCCTTTCTCCTTTTCCTTTCCTTGTTCAGCTCAGTACTCGTGGCAGGCAGATTTGTGACAGTGTCCAGAAGCAGCACAGTTGAACTAGGGTTGCCACCTGTCAAGTTGTAGACCGGATAATCCAGTTTTCAGGGTTCTTATCTGGTCATCTGGTTTTAATTAAATGTAGTTCCATTTCTGGGCCATTTTGAGTGCTCAGACAGTATTAAAACTGACTGTATCAAATCATTCACTGTTGCATGCACGCCCAGGTTACAAAAAAAGTTCTGATGTCACTAGTCACAGGCCTTTGTTTGTAAAACCAGTCTGTCTAGGATGTGTAAAGTATGGCCATTAAGACCATTAGCAGTAAATCAACCTAATCTTTTCAACTCTGAATTTTAAGTATGGTCATTTACTGCCATGAAAGGAAACAGTTTTTACACTGTTATGTGCTGTAATGGGTTCATTTTTCCTATATTCTCATATGTTTTAGACCCACTTTTTCAAATTAGTTTTCACATTTTTATTGCCTTTGTCACTGTGTTGATGATTTCTCTCCTAAGTCCTCAGCAGCTGCTGCTGTTATTTTTTATACTACCAACCTGAACATTCCATGATATTAGCTACACCTTTACAGGCCATTGGAATAAATAGCATGGAATGGTGTGTCTGAAATTGTGGAATGTGATGTCTTAGACATTTGCAAAGAAACAGCAGTAGCTGATGAGGCAAAGGGAACACAATGTAGTATTGAGGACACCACACGTACTAATAGTTCAATTATCAAAAAAGGTGGTCAAAGCATATCAGAATACATGGCTGTCATGGAAAGGAAAACTGGAGAGAGTTTAACAGAGAGAGCGACAAGTTGTGAATGGGCTTTGTACATCCAGCAGATCTGGGTTTAAATTCCCACAGCCTTCACTTGCATACTGTGGACCCTAAGCATCTACCGAGGAGGCCGTCTCCCTCCTGCCTGTCTCTCTAAAAGAGGTGGAAGACCTACTGCTGCAACTGGACACCAGGAAGGGAGCAGGCTTCGACTTCATAGAGCCATGCTATCTGAAATGTGCCTACCATGTGCTTGCGGTGCCAATCACCCACCTATTCAACATGTCACTCTCCCAGGGTAGCCTCCCCCCCAATGGAAAATAGCCCATGTCATCCCTCTATTAAAAGAAAGTGACCCCTGCGATCTAAATAATTACAGACGGATCTCCCTCCTCCCCATCCTGTCTAAATTACTAGAAAAATAGTGTGTGGCCAGCTAAGGGTATACTTAGAATCCAGAAGCCTATTAAATCCGGTTCAGTCTGGATTCAGAGCAAAGCACAGCACCACAACAACCCTAGCTAAGGTGACCAATGATTGGCTCCTAGACCTTGACAACAAGAAGCATGTCTGCCATTTTCTTGAATCTTAGTAAGGCATTCGACACAGTCGATCACAGCCTGCTTCTTTCCTCCCTAAGCACCTTAGGCCCGGACCATAAATCTATGTGCTGGTTTGCAGACTACCTCGGAGAACGGACACAGCAGGTTAAAGCTGAAGGTGATCTTTCTTCATTAAAACCTATGCTGAGGGGCGTGCCCCAGGGCTCTATCCTTGGTCCCCTCCTCTTTGCAGTCTACATTAACAACATCAATGACCCCATCAAAAAAGCCAATATCCACTTATTCACAGATGACACTGTACTGTACTTGAGTCATCCCACACAGAAAGCAGCCTGTGAAGACCTCCAAGCTGAATTTAACCTTCTACAATACCAGCTCATAAACAAAAATCTTTTGCTCAGTGCGAAAAAGACAAAAGCCATGCTCTTCTCCCCCTCCTTGCATGCGGCAATTCCTGCTGGGGGGAGAGCTATCCCATAAATTACCACTGTTCTTGGAGAAACACTAGAGTATGTAGCTAAATTCAAATATCTAGGAGTTTGGCTCGATCATAAACTTTCCTTCGCCGACCATCTCGAAGAACTACAGAAGAAACTAAGACAAAGATTAGGACTATTCTACAGAATTAACTACCTGCTCACAAAGGAGGCCAAGATTCAACTGGTTCAAGCTACCTTCCTATCTTTAATAGATTACGCGGACCTGCTCTACAGTCACTGCACTGGCTAATTTGGACACCCTCTACCACAGAGCTATCAGGTTCATTACTGGCCTTCCACTTTCCACACACCTCTGCTTCCTGTACTCATCGTTAGGCTGGACTTCCCTTCACTATAGAAGGAATAGAAATGCCGCCCTATGGGCCTTCAGAGCGGTAACCAACAAGCTCCCCTCATATGTCTCAGATTGTATTCCCTGGAGTGTGTTAGGCACCTACGCTCTAAGGAGCTATTCCCTAATTGCCCTCTAAGTTCCAAGGGTCAAAACTCGTTTCGGCAAAGCTGCTCTAAGCTTCTCTTTACCCACATTGTGGAACAGTTTACAAAGGAACTTGAAGCTGAGCTGCCCTGTTAGCCTGAATATCTTGAAGGTGCTCTACAATCGCTACATGAAAGCACCTTGCAAATGTTTTCCTCACCGCTAGCCCACTAATTCTGCAACTCCCCCTTTCCATCCTGATGCTCGCCATGTTTCTACCCCCTGGCTCTCACTCTTTCCCTATTAACTCTTCCTGCTGCACCCACCCTTCCCTGTCCACTCCAGCCTGGCTAAAGTCACACCCCATCCATAGTAGTGTCCCAATTATCTACCCCTCCTCCGTCATTATCATAATAAACAAGTACATGACAGCCATCGTCACTTTCTGTGGTTTTTAGCTCAATTTTTCTCCCAGTCATCGGTAATATATCCCTCCTCTTCTTACCTCTCTAACCTGCCACCCCATACACGGCCTCTTTCCCCTATATATGTAGTTGCTGGCTGCCTCACTCAAAAGATCTCTGCTTATAACCCCTGTATGCCTATGGTTGATTGTACATCTGCTGACTTCTTCAATTGTAAAATAATGCTGTTTTTTTATTTATTTCAACCTTGTACTGTACTGTATACACTGTATATACTTTTTCTTCCTTGTATATTATTGATTTTTGTATACCTGCTTCTGAACTGTACTTTGATGTGTTCATGACCAGGTCCCCCCTTGCAAATGAGCCTTGCTCAATGGTGCCCGTCTGGATAAATAAAGATTTTGACTGATTGATTGATTGAAGTCACTTAACCTCCCTGTGTTCCTGGGCCACCCCTGTAAATTGATCTTGTGCCCAATGGGAGTTACCTCGTTGCCAAAGAATCAAAATAAATAAATAACAGTATGGGTTGATGCTGTTGAATTTATCCTTCATTTTTGGGGGGGAGGGGTCACCATGTTTTAATAGAACTTGGACAATCGAGCATCTGTGGCCAGGGTGGGAAAAGGGAAGAAAAAGACACACACACACCTTTTATGACACAACATTATTAACTACAAATCTGAAAATGTGGAAATACAGTAAAGAAGTCTGTAACCCAGCTGACATTAATAGAAAGCATGCCGACGAAGATAAACAAATAAAAGATCTTGAGAATGAAAAGACAAAGCTAGAAAAATATGACCATTGGGGTATGATGGTGCAAAAGATCTGATATTCTGCCATTTATGTGTCAGACATGAAATACAGTTGGGTAAGGCGGGCAATAACAATAATTTTAGTTTCGGTACAGATAACTTCTGGCTTGACTCTGTCTCATCCCATAATATCAGTGAAGCTCATGGTAGGGCAAAAGAACAGGAGGATGCCAGCACTGCTACTCCAGGGACAAGTAATGCAGAAGGAATGCTGAAGAACGTGAACGAAGCAATGCTTAACTGTCTGGATAAACTGTTTCGTACATACCATGCAATTGCTAAGAAAGGACGTTCTTTCACAGACTTTGTGTGGATGTGCAGCCTTGATGATATGAAAGGGCTAGATATCGGTTCATCATATCAGAAGGATAAATATGCCTGCAACTTTATCCAGTATGTGCAATACAAGTCACATTAAACTGTTCCCTCAACTCACTGGTGTAGCATTGTTCAATGAGTTTCCTAATCTGTGCAGGGTTTAATTCAATGAATTAGTAAAAGCTTAGTATTGGTTTGCAACTAGCTGTTAGGACTATAAGCTTTATTTTCTGCTGAATGCTTATGAGTTTCATTTCAGAAGGCAGACTAAACAACTCTTAAGGAATGCTGTGATATTTATAAACAATGCTCTTAAGGAATGCTGTAATATTTGTAAACAATGCCATAAAAATGCATTGCATAAACACTGCAAAACAGCTACTGCCATATCACTAAACAGGTACAAGTGAGTTGAATAGGCAGTGAAGGATGGTTGGAAAAGAATTAAAAGCTTCAACAATTCAAGTTGCCACTGCAGTAGAATCACAAAAAAAAAAAATGCTACACCAGTGAGTTGATGGAACAGTTTAATGTGACTTGTACTGTAGTCGAGGTTGAACACATGGTACTACTAGAAAAAAATGATGGGAACAAAGTTAGTTTCAATCATCAGTGACAGAACCACTGACTCTTCATCACAGAAGCTGAGATAGTATATGTGCGGTTTACAGTTAAAAGCACAGTGCAAAATCAGTTGGTAGGTGTCCAGACTGTTGGCAGGAGAAATGTGATTCTATTTGCCTTTCGTTTAAGAAATCAATGTTAACCATACTGACTGCAGGCTACTGCAAACTTCTGCGGGCTAGTGCAATCTCTGGTTCACTAGCCAAGCTGACTAGTGCAAAAAAAGTTGAGGTTGACCCTTGCATCGACAACATAAGGTAAACACTCAAACACTTAAAAAGCAAAGAGTAATGGCAACAGGGATCGGAGAAATTAATCATGTGACATTCAGTGTCCTATCAGGCTTGCCGTAAAGCAGGTGACAGGTTAGTGCTGTGAATTGCTGAATTTTACAGTACTGTTCAGTGCTTTTGCCTTTGGACTTACAAGGAAATGGGAGATAGAAACAAGAAAAGATGTGGTTTAGTAGGCAGGTTGTGGAGAAGAAATACTGACTTACTGGCTAGCATGTCATATAGGGAGGATGTGCTTGTGCTAGAGGGGTTTCAGGATGGGCGGGGGGGCGGCACGTTTGTTTATGTGAGTATAATAGTGACAGTTCAGTCACACACTTCAAACTGGATTAGGAACGTGCAGTTGTCCCTGCTGCCTTGGAAACGGCTGGCGTGTCAATTCCATGTTGTTATGTCATCGATGTGATGCACCATCTATGGGTTAACAACAAAGTTACCTCACATTGATGGTACAACAACCACGGGAAAAGCTACATTTAGCCTAATAACAATGTTTTAACATACATTATTCAAATATAATTATTTATTGTTTATTTTATATATATTCATTGCAACAACTTTGTTAATGCATCAGTTAGGGTTGTTACTAAGCAACGAAAGCAGGGAAATGGGGTGTTAGGTTTCCAACCCTAACATGCCACCCCCACCCTCCACACACTGACAGGTGTCGGGGCTGTCCCCTGGGGCCGTCAGCCTTAACGCTCGCCCCATTCCATAACTAAATAACCTGAGATTGGTACAGTATAGGAAAATGGGGTGAGCGTTAGGGCCGACAACCCCAAGGGACAGCCCAAATGCCTGTCAGTGTGTGAAGGGTGGGTGTGGTGGTGGAATGGGGTGAGCATTACAGCTGACAACTCCAATGCACACCCCCGATGCCTGTCGGTGTCTGCAGGTTGGGGGTGGCGTGTTCCATTTCCCTGCGTTTGTCACTTTAGTAACAACCCTAACTGATGCATTAATGATGTTTTTGCAGTGAATTTCCTTACTTTTTCAGACAGTTTACTGTAGGAGCGCAGGGTCCTTTGGACCCTGTGCACCCAGCCCTCAGTAGATGTATGACCAAATTATCAGCATAGCCATCTTATTAACTGAGCATATATACTCAGTAGAAAACACATTTTGGCCACAGTTTGAAAAATGACAGCTGTAACGTACATGAGGTCAGGTAATAAGAAGGTTATGCTGAAAATCTGGGGTCAGAATATTTAAAATTTCCAAAGTTCCGAGTGGTCGTACCGGAATTGCAATGAATGGTCATACGTTAGGCATTGTTTTATATTTTGACCCCAAATTTTTTACATAGTCTTCTTATGACCCCACGTCATACATCCCATAGGTGAAAATGTTCAAATCCATGTCAGAACACCATTCTGTGCACCAGGTGTGAAAACACATTTTGGGCAGGATGTAAAAAATAACA
This sequence comes from Neoceratodus forsteri, assembly GCA_016271365.2. Taxonomy (NCBI): domain Eukaryota; kingdom Metazoa; phylum Chordata; order Ceratodontiformes; family Ceratodontidae; genus Neoceratodus; species Neoceratodus forsteri. The sequence continues at coordinate 110,474,237 of JADMNL010000034.1, read as the reverse complement.
GCTATACTGTTCATGAGGTGGCATGGAAAAATGGCTATGCTGAAAATTTGGAGTGAAAATATAAAACATGACTAAAGTTACACATGTGCATAGCAAACTTTCAATGAGCACACATACCTTGGGCATTTTTAGGAATGTTTTCACCAACTTTTCAACATGGACTTTTTGGGACCCCACCTCATGAACGCTGGCACTATAATTTCATTAATCGGTCCTGAAACATGCTTTCGCACAGTGACTGTGCCATTCTGTGCCACAGGTGCGCTAACATGTTTTGGGCAGGATGTGAAAAATGACATCTGTACTGTTCATGAGGTGGTGTGGAAAAATGGCAATGTTGAAAATTTTGAATGAAAATATTAAAAATTACCAAAGTTATGAGTGTGTGTAGAAAAATTTCAACAAGTGTGCGTAACTCATGCATTTTTTGGTATTTTTGCACCAAATTTTCAACAAATCAGTCCCAAAATGTGATTCTGTACATCGACTGCTAAATTACCGTACGGGTCTGACTAATGAAATGACAGTGACAGTGTTCATGAGATGGGGTCCCAAGAACCCCATGTTGAAAATTTGGTGCAAAAATTCCTAACAAATGGCTGAGATAGCAACATAAGTTCAAAACACCATTGACAGCCATTATACGACACTTACCTTGATTCCTCAGTTCGCGGTTTGGCTTTGAAGAGTGCAGACATGTCCCAGTCCACAGAAGATTATAGCGAACAACCTCCAGAGGTAAGTAGGGGGTAAGGGGTGTGTATGGGGTGGTAAGTGTTCAGTGAGAGCATGCAGATAGGGGAAGGGGGATGACAGGGATAACTCGGGACTGCTTTCTTTTTTTCAGGTAAAAAAGATGTTGGAGACAGTTTTCTTGTTTTAAGAGGAAACATAAGAAATCTTTGGGGACACTGGGAGTGGGCTCCCCAGTGTCCCACACTAGGGGGGCATACATGTATGGGGACACTGGGAGTGGGTTCTCTAGTGTCCCATGAAGAGGGATTATTTTCTTGTTTTTACAACGTCATCAGGGGAGTGATTTGGGGACACTGAGAGTGGGCTCTCCCAGTATCCCACAGTGGTGGTGGTGTTGGGGGGTAATTAAATCTTTCAGGACACTGGGAGTGGGCTCCCCAGTGTCCCACAGTGGTGGTGGTTGGGGGGGTAATAAATATATTGGTACACTGAGAGTGGGCTTCCAAGTGTCCCACATTGCTTGGGGAGGACACACAAGTGGGGACAGTGGGAGTGGGCTCCCCAGTGACCCGTGACAAGGGACCATTTTCTTTTTTAAAAAAAGCTGTGGGGGAGACCTTCTTTGGACAGCCATTTCTTGGAAACTGCTTTTGGTTGTGGTCTGAAATGTCCAGGGTTGAAAGCCTTTGCCCCACAGATGTGCATTTTGAAGGTTTGGTGAAAAAATATGAATCCTTTCAAAAGTTATTTCATTTTTAATTTCCCCTTAGGCTCTCTGAGACACTATGTACCTTGCCTGTGAAAACAAGATACATCCCTACAAAAACAAACTTGTTTTAGCACAGCATATCTATTTTTTCTCATAGGAAATAAAGGGAAATTAAAAGTTAAATAACTTTTGAATGGGTTGATATTTTTTTACCAAACCTCCAAAAGGCACATCTGTGGGGCAAAGGCTTTCAACCCTGAACATTTCAGACCACAAGCAAAATCCATTCCCGAGAAACAGCTGTCAAAAGAAAATGTCAAAATACCATTCATATTTAGCATTTTTCACCATTCTGTATCTCAGCAACCAGAAAAGGGATTCACATGAAATTTGGCATGTCAAGAGATCTAGTGCAAGCGGCAAAGTATTCCAAATTTCATGCACATCCCTTGAACAGTTACAAAGTTCCTAAAGTGCAAAGTTTGAGGTTTAACATTAAACTGCCCTGCCAACCCTAACTATACTGACGCTACCGCCATTGTAGTTTCAAGTGCCAGCATGGTCAATGGCTCTCTGGCCAAAAGCAGTTCTCCTAAATGGTATTATGAAGGAAATGGAATCTAATGATCGAGTGTGATAATCGTTATATTGTATGGGAAATGAGTGGCGGATGCATAGTTTGCAACGTAAGTTTATTAAGCACTACAGTTGCGAGGGTACCGTGACCCTTAAGAAGCTTTTCTGGTCAGATAGCCCGTTAAATCACCCCACTCATGAGTAGGTGCACGTTGTTCACAAGACGGAGATCGTGCAAGCGAGAGGTGCTCATCAGCGCTGCGGTCAGCTGTGTGTGCCCTGGGGACACTGATTAAACTGGGGAAAGGATTGCTCTTAAGAAGGTGAGCATTACTGGTCTTGACTATAATAGTAAGGAAGTGAGTATACTAACAGATAATAGTCATGTCTCAAGGCAAGGGCAGAAAGAGTAAAAGCAAACAGATATGTTCGAAATGTTGCATGTTCACCGAGGAACCAGCAAGTAAGGGGCTCATCTGTGATAATTGTATTCTGATTCAGACACTTCAGGAGGAGATTGCTATATTATTGAAACAACTTAGTACTCACAAAGAAATTGAAGTTTTGGAAAACTTTATTGATGATGTGTCAGAGGACATTATAGAGAATGAAACATTACTTCATAACCCAGTGGAGTTAGATGAACCCAAGGGAATAAACAGTGATAAGATATGGACAACGAAAAAGTTAACCAATAATAACATCAGTACCAATCACACTGATACACCTCCCCTGCCCCTCTCTAATAAATTTGAGTTATTGAATTCTGGTAGTGAAGCTACCTCCCACGATCAGGGTCCTGATACCTCAAGGGGAACACTGACATATACTAGACAAGATGATGTATATGATCATAGTCCATGTAACTCTAAGTATAATTTACCATCTACCAATCACATAGCAAATCCAAAATGTTATTCAAGAGAGAAAGATAATATGTATAGGAGAGATATAGTGGTGATAGGGGATTCGATCATTAAAGGTACAGATTCTACTATATGCAATGGAAGAAAGGAGTATACGATGGTTAGCAGTTTACCCGGGGCAAGGGTTAAGGACATTTCTCACCTCTTGGAAGGATTATTGGAGGGTACAAACAAACCTTTAGTGGTCCTATATATTGGCATTAATAACATAGATAACATGGGTGTAAATGAAATTAAATCTGAGTTTAGGAAACTATCTAAAAGAATTGAAGATGAAAAAAGGGGGAGCTTACAATATCCATTATTTTGCCAACTTTTGGACAATATTCATCCAGAAATTGCAACATCTTAGAAATTAATAAATGGTTAAGATATTATTGTATCGAAGAGGGGATAGGATTTATGGATAATTTGTGGTCCTTTAGTAACAAATCCTTTTTTTTAAATAGATGGACTCCACTTAAACCAGAAAGGAATTAGAAAATTGGGCAAGAGAATAAATTATTTTATCCAGTTCCATTTAAACTGGCAGAGGGGGGTGGGACAGTGAATGATGTTGGATTATTGAAGGATGACCTTAAAAAGGCAATAGTTGCACCTGAGTTGAATGTGGTATCAGTTAATGCCAGAAGTCTGGTTAATAAGTTTGAAGAGTTAAAATATTTGTTATCTATACATAATATTCATTTGGCATGCATTACTGAAACATGGTGGGAGGATAAGGATACATGGGACAAGGCTATTCCCGGTTATAATTTATATTCTAAATCCAGAGCGCATAGGAAGGGAGAAGGAGTTGCTATTTATATTAAAGATACAATAAAAAGTGTTGAATATGGTATGGAAGTGGGTGAATTGGAAGCATTATGGGTTAAAATACTACCACAGAATGAGGGCACAATTATTATTGAATTCATGTATAGACCCCCTGGTACTTGTTAGTAGGCAATACATTAATACAAGATCAATTAGCCAAATTAGATCCAGTGGATAAGTTAATAATAGTGGATGATCTTAACCTTCCTGGAATTAATTGGACATCTTTGGGAGGGAAAGAAAGATTAGAGGCAGGGTATGTGCATAGGGATGAAGCAGAAAGTATTGGATGTTACTAGAGGAGACAATATCCTAGATGTTGTGCTTACTAATATGGGGGATGAAGTATGCAGTGTTAGAGTAAAGGGACCACTTGGAAATAGTGATTCACAATTAGTATATTTTGGAATCAAGAAACAACAAAATTCAAGAATACAGGGGTCTACTATTAAAATGAATTTTAATAAGGCTGACTTTGGTCAATTTGGAAAGGAACTTGCATTATGGGAGTGTAACCCCTTGTTACACGGGGTTACTAGAATCCCAGTAAGACCTAGTGGTAGGCAGGGAAGGCAGCTTGTGAAACTCCAGTTAAATAGGTTTCACACTGTCTCACTCTGTTCTCAGTCTCAGCTGAGACTGAGAGATGACATCACCAATAGAACTGTCACAGCTGCATAAGCCACATTGGAATCTGCAGCAGAGGGAGTGAGATAGAACGTTGGGAGTTTTCAAAGTCAGTCTCCTGCTTGCCCTCAAACAGGAAGGAGCAGTTCCTGTTTACCTTTTGAAGCAAGAAGGTCAGTGTCCAGTGTTCAAGTGGTGGAGACCGCTGTCCAGGTCTCAGTGCCCCCTCTCTCCGGGGGGGGAGTAGAGAAGTAAAGTATCCCATGTAGATTCCAGGGCAATACCTAATTTCTGCTGAAGAAAGAAAGCTGCCTTTACAGTTTGGTTTGTGCTTGAAAAGTGGAAGAGTTGTACTTAGCCTGTGGGACACCTGCAACAAAAGGGCAGTGTTTGCTCTAATATGAGAGGGCAAAAATGTGTTTCTTTGGCCTGGAAATGTGAAAGAAATCTGGGATTTGAACTACTATTTGGGAGGCCTATAGTGCTAGGACAAACAAATGGAGTAGTGTCAAAAGCTAAAGTGCTGTGTAATTCAAGAATGTTGTAGAGGGGTCGACAGTTCATCCACCGTTTAATCTACATTTCAGAAGTTTCAGTTTGTCCAGAGAAATGGCGGGTATGGGCTGTGGGAGCTGGAGGTGGGAACACCCCCATCTTTAGTAACCAGGTCCACCTCAGCAGTTTCTGCTGTGGTTGCTACTTGCCTCGTGCCCTGGCCAGTGATGAGGGAAGTACCCACGGGCTGCAAATGGAAAATCTCTCAGGAGTCACAGACTTAAGTGGTGTGGGAGCCACAACAAGGTAAAAAATTCTCTGTGAGATGGGAGTCAGAAGAAATAAGAAGGAATCTCTAGGAGTCGCAGACTCAAAGTGGTGTGAGGAGCCACAACAAGTAAAATGGGTTCATTCTTCCAATGAACCGCCAGTCAAGTGGCTGGCGGGGGAGCCGGGCCAGTCGGGCTTGTACCCAAAGCATGTGCAAGTCCGGGCTGTGTGCCTGGTGGGTCCAGAGCCTGAAAACAGTAGAATCGGTTCATTCTTCAAGTGGACCACTTGTAGTCTCTAATCTGCATTATCAGTAAGCGTGGCCTTGAGGCCCAGCTATGCTTTGTTGTGTTCAGCTAGTTGTGAATAAAAGCCACACTGTAAAATCCCATTCCTGGTTCTGGACATTACAGTTATTGCTTCCGGTGTTCGGATTTACTTGGGTGCCCCTGTGCAGAGTAGCCAAACCTAGGTCCAATTGTGCCAGGTAACCTCATCCTCCCCGAACCCAGGTCCCCACCAGGTATTGCTGCCAGCTCCAACAGCATGCCACCTGTCATTTTGGTAAAAAGGCAGGGGTGAGGGGTTACAGGAGTGGGTAACAGAATTTGACAAGTTAACTGTAAATGAAATGTGGAATCTATTTAAGGCAAAAATAGCAGAATTAACTAATAAATATGTCCCTACTTTTGGTAAATATAAAAGCCCCAATTCAGGTGTAATAAACTCCAGTTGGTTTAATGCATCAATTAAGAAATTAATTAATAAAAAAAAACAGAATGTATAAAAAATATAAAAATGACATATCTGATGGAAATCAACAGGCAGTGAGGGAACTAAACAGGGAAGTCAAAATAGCTATAAGAAAGACGAAAGCACAGCATGAGCTGTTTTTGGCAACAGGGATTAAGGATAATAAGAAATGTTTTTTCAGTCATATAAATAAATCTAGGAATATTCCTAGTATGGTGGGTCCTTTTAAGAAATCAAGTGGGTTAGTAACATCTGAAAAAGAACTGGCTGATATACAAAATAAATAGTGCCGCTTTATCACTAAACTGAACAAAACTATCATTTAGTATGAATAAGTGTCCAACACCTGGCAAAATATTAATTGATCAGAAAGAGGTTATGGAAAAACTTTGTGAAGTGGACATTAATAAATCTTCAGGCCCTGATAATATACATCCTAGGGTAATTCAGGAAATGGCCAGATTTATAGTATTCCCTCTAGCGCACATCTTTCAATCATCTTTGGATGGGGAGAGGTTCCACATGATTGGAAAGTGGACAGTGTGGTACCTCTTTTAAAGAAGGGATCTAGAACTAAAGTAGTAGATCAGGGAGGGGCTGTGGACATGGCCTACCTAAACTTTAGCAAGGCATTTGACATAGTCCCACACAAAAGATTAATATACGAATTAGCTAGCCTGGGAGTGGGTCCCAAGATGACAGCCTGGGTAAAAAATTGGCTGGAGAATAGGACACAGAGAGTAATAGTAAATGGAGTCCACTCTGAAGAAAGGGGGGTTACTAGTGGGGTACCGTAGGGTTCAATATTAGGACCGGTCCTCTTCAATGTCTTTATAAGCAACATTGCAGAGGGACTGGAAGGAAAAGTATGTCTCTTTGCAGATGACACAAAGATCTGCAACAGAGTTGATGCACAAGGTGGGGTGGAAAGGATGAAAAGGGACTTGCAAGGTTAGAGGAATGGTCAAATGTATGACAGCTTAGATTCAGTGCTAAGAAGTGCAAGGTAATGCACCTGGGAAACAAAAACCTAGGGGAAGAGTACACAATGGGGGGTGAGATACTAACAACAACAAAAATGGAAAGGGACCTGGGGGTAGTCATATCAGATGACCTAAAGATGGGCAAGCAATGTGAGAGGGCAGCAAGGAGGGCTGGGGGGATACTGGGATGCATAGGGAGAGGCATCACCAGTAGAAAACAAGAAATTATTATCCCTCTGTACGGACAGCTGGTCAGACCCCATCTGGAGTACTGCGTGCAGTTCTGGAGACCCAGTCTTCGCAAAGACATAGACAGGATGGAAGCTGTCCAGAGGAGGGCAACTAAAATGGTGCAGGGTCTGCACCGGAAGACATAATGAGAGACTTAAGGAGCTTAATATGTATAGCCTCAAGGAAAGGAGGAGGAGGGGACATGATAGAAACGTTCAAGTACCTCAAGGGAATCAACAAAGTCCAAAGAGTAGCATCTTTCAAAAAGAGGTGTGCAAGAACAAGGGGCACAATTTGAAGATGGGGCGGCTCAGAGGTAATTTAAGGAAGTAATTTTTCACAGAGAGGGTTGTGGATGCATGGAACAGCCTTCCGGAGAAGGTCGTGGAGTCAAAAACAGTGGTGGAATTCAAGCATGCATGGGACAGTCATAAGGCAATTCTAGGGGGTGGGGGTAGGAAGAAGTAGGCTGCTGGTTAACTAGGATCTGCAGCTTATCCAGTAGGCAGGGAAATGGGCAGACTGGGTGGGCCAAGCGGTCCTTATCTGCCATCAAATTCTATGTTTCTATGTTTCTAGAACTGAACCATCTAATTTTAGACCAGTTAGTCTGACCTCTATTTTGGGCAAGATAATGGAGGGTATATTGAAAGAAAAGATTATTACCTTCCTTGAAGTATAAGGTTTGGTTCATCCCCTGCAGCATGGCTTTAGAAAAAACAGGTCATGTCAAACAAATTTGTTATCTTTCTATGAGAATGTAAATAAAGAATTGGATAGAGGTCATTCTGTGGATGTGGCCTTCCTAGGCTTCACAAAGGCTTTTGATAAATTGCCTCATTTGGAATTATTAAACACATTGAGGAGGTTAAATTTAGAAAGTAACATACTACATTGGTTATCAGATTAGTTGCAGAATAGGAAACAGAGGGTTGTACTGAAGGGGGTATACTCTGACTGGATGTCTGTATGTAGTGGAGTGCCACAAGGGTCTGTCTTGGGACCTTGTCTTTTTAATATCTGTGTTTCCACCCTTGAAGTAAATAATTAAAATGTATGGTTATACAAATTTGCAGATGATTGCAGAGTGGGAAGAACTGTAAATAATGAGTTAGATGCAGGTCATCTGCAGGGAGCATTAAATGAAATCAGCGATTGGACGGGCTAAACAAATTAAAGCTTAATTATTCAAAGTGTAAGGTGATGCACCTAGGAAAACATACTATCAACCAGAATTACAGGTTGGGATTGTTTGAAATGACAAAAACTAGGGAGGAGAGAGATCTAGGGTACATATTTCTGATGACCTAAAATTTAACACACATTGTAGTGAACAAGTTAGAAAGGCAAACCAAAATTTAAACTGCATAGTAAGACATATCTCAAGTAGAGAAAGTGAGGTGATAATGCCCTTGTACGAAGCACTGGTTAGGCCACACTTGGAATACTGTGTCCAAGTGTGGTCTCCCTTTAGAAGGGAGGATATATTGAGAGTGGAGGGAGTTCAGAGAAGGGTTACAAAATCAATTGAGGTACTGAAAAATAGAACTTATAATGAAAGGTTGAAGATGTTGAATTTGTACTCTACATTACAGAAGATTCAGAGGAGACATGCGTCTTCTGTTTAGAGCTATAGGAGATACTCTGTTGAAAGATGAGTTTGGTTTTAAATTAAGAAATATTAGGGAAGGTAGTAGAGGGCATAACAAACAATTGTATGTGTCTAGATGGAAGCGAAATCTAAGAAAATATTGGTTTAGCCAGAGGGTGTTGGTGGAATGGAACAAACTCCCTCAAAGTTTGATTGATAGCCCACATATGGACAGTTTTAAAAGAGGGTTGGATGATCTGTATAAAGACAGCACCACTAAATTTAAAAAATATATAAATAAAACAAAATGGCAAACTATATGGACAAATTGTCTTACGTTTGAAAATTCCTATGAATCCTATGAAAAAATAAATCTTAAATATAGGAAGGTACTTTCCCAAGAACAATGTTATGAAAGAAAACAGGCCTTACATTTTATGCGGTCCTCAAAGAGAGTTGTTGGGCAGCGTTATAAAGAGCCCAGTGATGTACATGTAAGGGAAGGCCAGTAATAAAGTGACAAATGAAATTATACACAGCTCTGATCCTGGACAGCACCCCACTACCTGCAGATAAATAACTATCTAAAATTGAGAAAAGTAGACTGTTAGAAAAAAGAGCATGGGCTTCTGATACAGGGCTCCCAAAAACTCAAATTAATGAGCCTTGAAAATTGTGGAACTCACAATTAACTTTGGAAAAACTAATGACCATTAACAACAGTTATATGTTCTCTATCAGCCAGATGACCCCCAAACCAATGAACAACATCTGTAGAAAAATGACTCTGTAATAGGGGCAAAAGAAGGTCATGATCCATTCCACCAGCCTTGGTGAAGTCCATGAACACAGAGGCCATGAAGTTTCCAGAATCAGTGGCATGATGAATGTAGTTAGTGGACCTCACCAAGGCAATCTCAGCATTGTGCAAGGTCCTAAAACCATTCTAACATACTAAGAAGCCAGCAGATTAGACCGTATAGTCTATCAAGTCTGCTCGATAATCAGTGCCTTCCCAGGGCACCATTGTGTGCCCTCCATCCTTATAAGGTCCCCAACCCCCCCCAGCAGGGCTCTGGGATGCACCCTTCCCTTATACCTATCCCAGCCTTTCTTGAACCCCCTCCACAGTTGCAACAGCCACCAAGTCCCCGGGCAGCACATTACAGGGCTCCACCACCCTCTCAGTGAAGTAGTGTCTTCTTGTTTCCCCCTCAGTCTCCCCTTCCAGCTTTGAGTGACCCCTGGTGGCCCCCACCTCCCTCAGCTGAAGCATCCCCTCAAGGCTCATCCTGTTTATTCCTGTGAGATATCTGAAGACCGCTATCATATCTCCTGTGTTCCTTCTCTCCTCCAGTGAGTACAGATTGACCTCCTCCAGTCTCTCCTCGTAGGGCCTCCCCCCTAGTCCCAGTATCATCCTGGCCACCCTTCTCTGGATCCTCTCCAGAAAAGCAATGTCCCTCTTTAAGTAAGGACATCAAAACTGCATGCAGTATTCAAGATGTGATCTAACCAGGCAATTTTACAGTGGAAGGAGCACCTCTCAACTCCTTAAGGTTATCCCCCCTGGCTATGCACCCCAGCATTTTTTTTGCTTGGGCTGCAGCCCTTCTACACTACTTTGAGTTATTCATTTTGGCATCCACCACCACCCCAAGGTCCTTGTCCCCCTAGAATCCTGCAGTGCCCCCCCCCAGAGCATATTCATGAGCCAGGTTTTGGCCCCCAGGTGTAGACCCCTGCATTTCCCAGCATTGAACTTTAGCTTCCATGCTCTTGACCACCTCCCCAGAGCCTCTAGGTCCTCCTGGAGAGCTAGCATCCCCTCCTCCCCATCTACCACCACCCACAGCTTTGAGTCATCTGCAAAGAGGCTCATCCCGCTCCTGATACCGCTTCTGATGTCTGAGATATAGGCGTTAAACAGGAGGGGGCCCAGTACCGACCCCTGAGGGACCCCACTAATGACCCTCCTATGACCACTAATGACCTTCCATGCTGCACTCGGGTCAATAAGTTATTTTCATCAAAAAAAAATCAACAATTTGGTCCATTACAATTCTCTCAAACACACTGAATAAGAGGGATAGCAAGAAAACTGACCTATAATTAGAAATGGTGGATTTGGGGCCAGACTTATGTATTGGCTGTATAGTTGCCCATTCTAAAGGATAGGTGCCAAAACAAAGGGAATAACTAATCCATTTTGTGAGTGGGGATACAGTACTTTCACAAGCTATTTTAAGAAGTCTAAAATCAAGGTCATTAATACCAACACACGGAGAGAGACTTTGTCTACATAAAACAAAACCTGTTCAGCCGAGAGATATTTAGAATAGAATTTGGGAGAATTCTGAGTGTGTACAACAGATGATTCGGTTATTGTGGAGCGGTCTTGACAAGCTGATATGTCTTTGACCTAAATACCAGCGACACCTGCTGGGAAGTGACGCCAGCTGGAGAGGAGGAGGAGAGCCCTCCAGGGATATGTGGAATAGTACTGGAGGTAGTATATACGCTGCACCCCCCAACAATACACCTCCGCCCTGGATGTTTGCTTTTTGGGCTCTGTAAGCATGAGAAAGGAAAAGCTTCTCAGCCACCAGTTGTAACCTACAACTCCCCCACCCCCACTGCAAAAGAAATTAACACTTCATACCTAGTAACAAGCTCCTCTTCCTGTGGAGTTTATTATATAGAAACAGTACCTGACATCACAGAGGAAGCTTTGGAAAATTATTTTTAGACACTTTTCAACTTGTATTCAAATTCTTCTCTATTCATTTTCCCCTTTCCTTAACTATGGTCATTGGCCATGGAAACTGACAGGATGGAGGCTCAGAAGGGACATGAGGAAGTATTATTTTACAGAAAGGATGGTGGAGCCTTGGAACAGTCTGCTTGTGAAGTAGTGGGTGCTAAAACTGTTGGTGGGTTCAGGCACGGCTGGGATAGAATGAAGGGTATAGTGGTTGCTAGGGTGGCAGCAGCTTGGAGGGGAATAGGGGTAAGGATGGGGAGGGCTAAGACCCTGGAGGAACAGTAGATCCCAAGGCTAATTAGGGAACTTGGGCAGACTGAATGGACTGTGGTCTTTTTCTGCCATCACTGTCCATGTGCCTATGGAACAGCATCACTGTCCTTCATTTACGGTGGCTGCTTGTCTACACCTCATATCATAATCCTCTGCATATGACATCATGATCGTTTTCACACCAGCCAGCCGACTACACTAGTAGCACTTCCACTCAGGACACTGACAACCTGGGTTCTGGAACAAGCTCAGGGCAGTGAGGAGGAGGCCTGAGCATCACAGCAGACATTTGCCTCCTTGGGAGTGGGAGGCAGTCCATTCACTTAGCGCTAGCGCCACCTGAGACCCACAGGTGGCGCAGCAATGCGGGATGGCAATGGAAGAGGCTGGTTGTCTCATGCTATGCTCACCCATTGTGTGTATGCGTATGTACGTTCGTGCCACTCTGTCTCTGGGGAAGGAGGGGGACAAAAAAGAGGAGGAGGAAATGCCAGCCACAGTAGGATGTGCCCTCACCTTGCAGGCCCCGTACTGTCTGATGGGATGCTGGTCTTCCTGCACTGGATTGGGTATCTGGAGGTGGTCCACCGCCAACCCGATGACCCTAACAGAGGGTTGGGAGGCAGAAGAGGGCCTCGACAGAGGTGGAGGAGAAAATAAATTTTATAACAATAATTTCCACAGCAACAGTCTGTGATGTCACAAGCAGAAGATTGTGATGTCAGGTGTAGATAAGCTGCCCGAGCAGATGAAAACTATCGGATATAGTGGTCCTGTTTTTATGGTGATCTGCATAGTTATTTTGTAAAAAGGGGAAACCGAGTAATGTACATTTATGGAATGTGTCTAAAAATGCCCTTTTTTCCAAGTTGCTCCAGAGGCATCTGGTGCTTTTTATTTTTTTTTTCTGTAAGTACTTTTAGGTGCTTTTGTCATTTTTTTCTCCCCAATCTCGCTCCCTCGCATCCCCAGCATGACACACGTGGAGGCACATGCTCGTCATGCCCTACAGGATGCCCCACCCTACCAGTTACTCCGTTACCACCTACACCTACCACTGGACCTCCATCTGGTGACAGTGGGACAACAGAGGGGGCAACCCACCAACCTGGGAGAGGAGAGCCAATGCTTGATCCTGCTCCCACCCCCTACCCCCCCGTGCTGGCACCCCAATGACCCGAGTCCGTTCCTGAACCCGGGTCACCGGTGTGATGCAAGGTGTGGGGTCCTGCGCCTCAACCCTCAGCACCACTGGGCCGGCCTCTGGTGCTGTTTAACAGAGCATCTCAGTTGTAGAAGTAGATTTTATCTATTTATGGTGCCCTTTCCCGGTTCCATGTGATAACGGCGATTGCGGAATAGCAATCGCCATTTGGGCGAGTGTACATCACTGAAAATTAATTTTGATGATGTACACTTGTGGCGAACTGCAAGAGGGCACCAGACATGTATGTTTTGTGGGGGGCTGTGCCCCTTGCACATCCCTACTAAAGGATTCTCAACTCCAGGGGGTGGTGCAAAACTTAAAAAAAAAAAAAAAAAGCAAACCCTGACCCGGCGCAAAAACATGATCATGCCCAGAACTGAACCCAGCACCCTTCCAACCCCAGCCTGCCACCTACCCACCATGCCACATGGCCAGCTCGCCAGCCCACTACCAAACTACACCCCACAAAACCTCCCTCCCCTTCTACCCATCACACTACATGGTCCCTCCCCCCCCACGCATGTATATATAGTGACATCCTATCGCTATATTCATCTATCCTCCGTATCCGGTCGCTACCCCTGCCAGGTAACCCTGTGCACAGGCACCATGATTGAGTCACCCTTTTTGAAAGTGTTCAATCATGATTGCCTTGTACATGGGACACCCACTTTCCCAGAGGCCCAGGGCACACCAGTACAGAGAGAATTCACATAAAACAACAATTATCAAAAGATAATATCATGAAAAATACAAAATAAGAGTATAAAACAACCCCAAATAAGACAACCCATAAATTAATTAATCATATTGCACACGGCTAGAGGTGCATACATTTATATCAACAAAGGATTGGGCCCCAAAGTCCTGAAGAAAAAAAAAAAAGCTTTTAGTCCCCTTTTAAAACTCTCCACTGAGGGGGGGGGCTCTCTTATGGCCATTGGAAGGAAGTTCCATAACACAGGGCCTGCCACTTTAAAAGCTCAGTTCCCAGAGGTTTTCTGTCTTGACCTGGGGAACCACAAGGAGACCCTCCTCTGTGGAATGAAAGGGGTGCATGGGCCTGTAGGGATGGAGGAGGTCATGCAGGTACCCTGAGCTCAGCCCATGTATGGCCTTATAAGTTAGTAAACCAATTTTAGAGGAGATACACCACCTCACCAGCAGCTGCTGTAGTTCTTGCAGTGCAAGAGAAATGTGGTTCGATCTAGAAAGGCCAGATCTTCTTCGAGGATATCTCTGTCATCAGGTCACACCTGTGGAACTCAGCCGTCAGGCACTAGCATCTCATGGAAGCTTTTCTGCAGCAGTCTCCTAGGGGCTGCCTGTGCTGACATCAAGCTTCAATGTCACGCACCCTATAAAAGCGCAGGCAGCCCTGCTCCCTCCTCAGTTCTTTTCTGCTGTCGACCATTCTTGTACAGACTCTGTAGAAGCTTCATCGATCAGTTCAACCACCTTTTTTACTTACCTGTTGTTTTATTTGCCATTGAATCACTTTTATATAAAGTGATTCCTTTCTCCTTTGTATGTCGAGAACTATTCCTTCGTCAGCTCTTTTCTGCCGCTATCGCTGCAGAAGGAAGATTTCCACCACCAACGAACACCAGCTCTGTATCTGCTGTCTTGGGCCCAGCCACAATGTTCTTGCATGCGAGTCCTGCCAGAAATTCAACCTTACCACCCAGCGCTGATGTAAGAAAGCCCTGCAGTCCACACTTTCACCAAACACTACAGTCTAGACTTTACATCCAGAAGAATGGCAGGCTTTGGCCTTGCTGTGCTTCAGGGCCTTCTTTCTTAGGCCTCTGGCCTCCTGCCATCCAGACTGGCATTGCTCTCAGCACTGCTTGGGACTCGTTCCATAGGTGTGACCTGATGACAGAAATATCCCCAAAGAAGATAGAACAGTTATGTAAGAACTTACCATAACAGTAGATGTCCAAGGGAATCTCTGTCATCAGGTCATGCCTTCCTTCCCTCCATCCCCTTTTTGTTTTTTTTTTCTCTCTCTCTCTCTCTATCTCTCCAGCTTTGCTGTCCTTTTGCTCCAGCCTTTCTGCTAGCTGGACACCTTTTCTCTCTCCTTGGTTCTCTAGTTGGACTCCTGTCTCTCATGGCCTCCAGCTAGGGAAAGAACTGAGGAGGGGGCAGGGCCATCCATGCTTGTATAGGGTGTGTGATATCGGAGCCTGAGGTTGGCGTGGGTGACCCCTAGGAGACTGCTGCAGAAAAGCTTCTGTGGGTTCCTAGTGCCTGACAGCTAAGTTCCATGGGTGTGACCTGATAACAGAGATTCCCTCAAAGATCTACTGTTATGGTAAGTTCTTACGTAACTGTTCTTTAACATCCTAGCCACCACGTTCTGTGCCAGCTGCAGGCACCATAACGTACCCTGAGGAAAAGAGCACTGCAGTAGTCGAGTCTTGAGGTCATAAATGCATGCATCAGTGAGGGCAGGTCATCAGCGGGGATAAGGGACCAAATCTAGCTGATATTCCTGAAATGGTAAAAGGCATTCTGCACTACTGCTGACACCCGAGCCTCAAATGTCAGTCATTTGCCCAAACTGTCACCCAGATTCTTAATCTTAGTCACAACCATGATCTCAGGATGTGATCGATACTGTTGGGCAAACAGAGTCCTCAGACCAGTTGGTATCATTCATTAATGTTTAAATTCCTGAATGCATAATTTAAACTGGCAGAGGAGTGCTTTGCAGAAAGAAAAGTGTAGCACACACTGGGGCACGCACTCACCAAGAAAGAACTCCACAGTGTTGAGTTGCAGATAAAAATCTTGAATTCAGTGAAGTATGATACAAAGTGACAGTCAAGTGAACCCTTCCAGGAAGACACAATATTTCAAGCCTCAAACAGAGCCATTTGTCAAGGAACCATGCCAAAGATTTCAGTTTAGGCTTTAAATTCAGTTGTTCCCGGGGGTCATTAGAGTGCCACTTTGCATCACATTTTATAAAATTAAAGCTCATCTGCAACCTAGCATCACTGCACTGCCTGTGCTGCACTACCACCCAGGGGACAGTAGTGCAGCAAAGACAGCAACCCTCCCTCCCAGAGCAGAAGAACACCCTCTGGGATGCTCCATGCTCTTCCCCTGCTGATCCTGGTTTGTTCCAGAACCCAAATCAGGTTTTTACCTCCTCGAACCCTATGGCCCCCCCCCGCATCAATTCACAGTCGTGACTGTGGAACCCCAACAAGCATGGCGCAGCTACAGTTGTGGCACATACAGGGTCTGAGAGAACCATGGGCTGTCACTCTCACAATGAATGGGGTCTCTTCACAGGGGTGGCTGCAGGGCACCTCCCTTTCCCAGTTAGGAAGCACGACTGTTTGCAGCAACCCTAACCCTGCAGACCACATGACAGCAGAGACACAGGCTCCTTCCTGAACCCAGGTCACTCACATAGTTGTATGATGCGTTGCTGCTCAGCTGTCCAGGTAGTCCAGCTGTTAACATTTTAACTTGTAAAATGAACATACTGAACATACCAAATTGCCGGCAGAGAAAAGCCCACCTGCCCCACCCCCACCCAAACCCCTCCCTTCCTCCTTTTTCCTGGTCCTTCCCCTTTTTGTGTTTTTGTCTGTACTAACCCTGCCCTTGACTATATCCCCACCTTGCTTAAAGCTATCCACTGTCCTTTGAGAGATTAACTCCTCTGGCAGTGCATTCCAACCCACCACCACTCTCTGTGTGAAGTAGTGTCTCCTCATCTCCCTCCTAAACCTTCCCCCTTCCAGCTTCAGACTGTGCCCCCTAGTGACCCTTCCCCCTTTAAGTGGAGCAGTCCTCCCTCCCTGACTTTGTTCATGCCTTTCAAGTACTTAAAGGTCTCTATCATGTCCCCTCTTACCCTTCTGCCTTCCAGCGAGTACATGTTGAGCTCCTTCAGCCTTTCCTCATATGGCAACTCCCCTAGTCTCATGATCATTTCTGTAGAAGACCAGTACAGCAGGTGGCAATAAATAGAGTGGATCGTAACCCATTCCCTATAAGTCTGTATCCGGGCGCATCCGTTATTTATTTATATTTATTCTGAAGTTTGGGGCTGAGAGAAGCACTCAGCTGAGATTTAGTGCAAGGTGTGCAACTTGAGAGTGGGGGGTGGGTATAACATGAAGAAGAGAAAAAGAATAAGACAGTATAACATAATGTGGTGAGTACTCAAGAAGTCTCTAAGAGAGACAATTTGCATCTAAATAATCACCTATTACATAAATAGATACCCAGTGCCGGAGGAACACAGTAACTGTTAACAGTGTGCTGTATGGAATGGAAACCACCTGAGACCACACTGTAGCAGGGTCCAACTGAGGCACGGGGGCAGGAAAAATATATAAAGGGGGACTGGGTAGACAAGTGGTAGGAACAGAGGCAAGTAGTTTGGAGGGGCTAATTGTAGACTCAAGAGTGCTTGGGAGTGTGCTGCAGACAACTTTGAAGGAATGAGAAGAGGATGAGGAGGAGGAAGAAGAGGAGCAACGGGTTGTACTGTTGCTTTAAAAGGCAGTGGGCATTACTTGATTTGAGTGTCATTTCTGTAACAGGACCTGATTTGGTACTTTTGAAGAATTCTATTTTATTATTTATTTGCCATTTTATTTATTTATTGGTTACCAGGAGGTTAAACGGAGACGGCAGTCCTGTTTTAAATTATGCCCTTGGGCTAGAAAGTCATGAAAGCCCATAGATGAGACACCAAAAGATGTAATAGATACAGATTAACAGATAAACATTAGTATTAATATGTTTAGTAACAATTGGTATCATTATTCAGTAAGAACTATATTCACTTTTAAAAAGTCCTCATATTAGTCAGAGTTCTTAAAGGGACACTGTCAACCTGTTTTTCATCATATTATTTCTAGTTAAAACCCTACATTTTATGATTGCTTACCTTTTCTAAAATTCATTGATGTTGCTGTTTGTCTGTTTCCTTGTTTAGTAGAACTGAAATGCATGGTAATATATACAACCTTGTTTTGTTTACAATCCTGGATCTGTTTTTACTGCATACTTCCTGAGCATTAGAAACACCCCCAAACAGTGCAGTCACTAATGAAGCAGTAGCCTCCTAAACTCCCACTGCATCAGGAGTGACTAGACCAGTAGTTCTCAGACTTTGTCACAGTGAGCCTCCCCAAATCCATGGAAAAGATTTTGAGCCTCCCCCAAAAACTGAAATAATCTTGGGCCTCCTCCAAAGAAAAATAACATACTGTACTTTGCGCAGTACACCATGAGTAAATTGAAACCCCTTTGAGTACTTGGCTGTCATTCAGTTCTTTGTCTTATACTGACGTGGAACCTTTGAAAAACAACTCCTGTGCTCAAAGGCGTTATCTGAATAACAAATAAATTAAATAAACAAATAAATATTATTTAGCTTATTGTAACCCCCAACAGGCCAGCCTTCTTGCTACACTATATTTTATTCTTGAACCATTGTTACCCCTTGTTGCAGTACCTCATGGGTCACACTACTTTCTCTGTTTCCTCTCTATATGAAATAACCTTCCTACATACTTTGCCTACCCCCCCCACCCTGCTCCTAAGCAACGTCTTTGGGACTACTTCGCTCCTTCCTGCTATTGCTCTTAGCACTTCTATGCACAACCCTTGTATTTGGGCTGTTGTGCCATCAGTCTACAAATTGATCAATTACCACCACTCATTATTAATTTATTGTTCATATTTGTTTGCACTATTGTTCATTGTGTATTTCTTGATTGTTTTGCAGTTACCTTTTGAAATGTATTCACTCCCTACCCTTACCCGGGTACACCTGAAATGATCCTTGGCTCATTCGCCTTCCCTTGTCACCTATTAGTAAATAAATACATAAGATTCACCTACTATTATCCTCTTTCAGTTTGCTTCATCTGTTCACACAAAATACATAAAACTCAAAATTTAAATACAGTTCTTTTTCAGACTTGCTTGAGCCTCCCCTGGAACAGGTTGGGGCCTCCCCATTTGAGAACCCTTGGACTAGACTGTGTTGTGGGTGTTCCCAAGTCCAGGAAACATGCGGTGGGAACTTGATCAAGGAATGTAAACAAACCTGTTTTTGTGTGGTAACATCAGCATGCTGGGCAATCTGTTTTTCACTTTTTTAAAGAAAAAAAGAATCAGAATCAGACTACCAACTACAGCAACAGTCTTTACAGAATGTTGGCAATCATAAAATGTGTTTTTTTAAACAAGGGACACTTTGAGACCTAAGGGGGTTGACAGTGTCCCTTTAACCTTCTGGCTGGCCAGTCCAGGGCAAAGAAGTGTATTACAAATTGTGCTGGCACCGAAGTCAGACTTTACAGTGGAGGCAGTCATTTATACAGCACACAGAGAAACTACAACTGTGATCTCAGGACTGGCAGTTTCAGTTTTGGAATGATTATCTAGACTATTATATATGCTACAAAACCTGCCAGTCAAACTTAACCAGATATGTATTTATTTAAAAAAAAATTGTTAGCCAGGAGAGGCTCAGCTGAGGCTCGTTTTCGGGTGCAACCAGTGTGTGGGGGGGGGGGGGCACAGAAACAGAAAAAATCACAAAACATCAGAATCTGTTATTTAGACAAGGTTCCACCATGCTGCAGTGACGTGGAATTTGTCAACTGTCAGCAAAGCGACAGCACAACACCACAATTGGTGTTGTGCCATTGCTGAGGGAACTAGTGTTTTCTGTGGGGGGCTTCCCCCCCACAGCCCCCATGTGGGGGGCTCTGCAGCCCCCCACACCCTCTGCACTTAAATTGACCAACTCCAAGTCGGAATTGGTTCAGGAAGGGGGAGAACACTCCTGAGGCAACAGTGTCAGGAACCCAGCAGACCATCACAGTGAACTGCTGAAAATGTCGCTGTGATGGTCTTCACTGTATTCCTGTCGCTGTTGTGACATGATACCTTTAGACAAACATAGTAGATGCAGTAGCCATGCAGTGGTGAGGTAGATACACAGCAGCTTATTTCAGTGTGACTGACGTGGTCGAGTGTGTAAGAAAACAGCAACATGTATGAGTGCCTGTTGGGGAGGGTGACTGTGCTATGGGGTACAGAATCAGATGGGGGTGTAGACATAACAGCCTAAAAATTTAGGTGACTTCTAAGTGGGGGGGGGTCTGAAGAGATGGGAAGCAAGATTAAGGAGGGGGCTGACAGAGATTGGGGGAGGAGGCAGTTGCCTTTGCTGGAATCTGAGGGCTGGGAGTGAAGGGGAGAGGTGGAGTGGAGAGGGGATCAGGTTCCAGAGGGAAGTAATTAAGTAAGTAAGTGAATCTTTATTTGTGGATCACCCAATCACAAGACTCTGGGCATTGTACAATAAAATGCATCAATAAATTAAAATAACAAGCAAAAACAATATGACATTGTCATGAAACAAACACAAAATAAAATACTAAATAAATAGGCTAGCAAGGAAGGCGGTAAGAGAAGGTAGCTTGCCCAGCAGAGGAGTGAGGGTGGGAGATGGAGAAAGTGCAGGAACCCTGGAAAGCAGAGTAAGAAGAGGAGGGGACTGGGTAGAGGAGTGACTAGAGACAAAAAAGAAAGGATCCAGACCAGGATTTAGCAATGAAGGAGGTGCAACGGGGCTGGTGATGTGAGGGCAGTGGGAGGAAAGAGAGGGATGAATGGAGGGAGCTATGATGAGCGTGGAGGGGAGAGTTGGTAGTGAAGTGACAGAAGGTATCACAGGGGATATTCAGTCTAGCAAGGGAAGGGAAAGGAGTGGTACCACAGACCTGATCTGCATAGAGTAGGAGTGCGGGAGAATCATTTTGGTGACCAGCTCCCGGTGAACCTAGAGGGAAAGGCAGTCCCCATTGCAGTACAGGGCACCGAGATCAAGGCAAAGTTTGGCATGGATGGCATTGATATGGACAGAGAAATTGAGCTTGCTATCAAGCCACACTCCAAGTTACTTGAAGACAGGAACCACTTCCAGAGGGGTGCCATCCAGTGTGGAGAAAACAGGTGGGGCTGATGGTCTGACCAGTTTTGGGCTGGTGCCGATGGTCAGTGACACTGTCTTCTTGGTGTTGGCCCTGAGTTTGTTTGCTTGGAACCAGCACAGCACGTTGTTCAAATTGTGCTGGAGTGGACCTTCCACTGCCAAAACCAATGGGCTAGAGGTGTAAATGACCATGTCATCTGCATACATGTGGATATGCAAAAAGACACAAGCAGTGGACAGGTCATTTAGGAAAACTGAAAAAGGATAGGACCCAGGCTAGAGCCCTATGGGACCCTTGCTAGAATGGGAAGGGGACAGGACACCTCCCACCTGTACCGACTAGTGACAGCCCATGAGGTATGAATGGAACCATTCAGCAGTGGGAGCTGAGAGACCAGCAGAGCTCAACTTGTCCAGGAGGAATGGGTGGGACACCTAGTCAAAGGCTTTGGCCAGATTAATGAATATAGCAGTGGTGATATATCCCTGGCTCATTCCAGGGAGGACAGTGTCAGTTACATGTAGCAAAGAGGAGATGGTGGCATGGTGCTTCCTATAACTAGACTGGAAGAAGGAAAGGAAATTGAAGGGGTGAAGAAAGTCAGCAAACCTGGAGCAGATGATGTTCTCTTGCAGCTTTACAAGGGAGGAGAGGAGCGAGATTGGCTGGAAGTTGCTAGGGGAGGTAGGGTCACCCCCACCCTTTGTAGAGAGGCAGAACCTTCACAACCTTCCAGGCCTGAGATACTGCACTGAGGGAGAAGGAGCTGTTCAGAAGGTGAGAGAAAGGAGAAGTAATGACTGAAGCTGAGATACGTAATAGTTTGGAGTCCAGCCTGTCAGGTCTATACTTAGAAGGGTTAAGCATAATCAGGGCAAGAAAGACTTCCTGAAGGGAAACAGGAGGGAACTGGAAGCCCTCAACTGAGTAAGACAAGAGAGAGGCAGCAGAGAACAGAGGAACAGAACGAACAGGAGATGGAGGAGAGGGTTGAGCACAGCTGGTAAAGAATTTATTGAAATGAGCAGCAACCAAAGGAGGGTCAGAGACCAGTGAGTCATCCACCAGGAGGACAGGGGGAGTGAATGGGGCTGGGGTATCAAAGATGGAGTAAATAACCTTCCAGAATTCTGATGGGGAGCTATGGTTAGACTAGAGGTTTGATTTGAAGTAGTGGGCTTTAGCAGTGTGGACAGCCTTTGTGCAGGAGTTCCTGAGTGACCCATAGAATAAGAGGTCTGGTGGGGAGTGGGAGGGTTTGAAACCTACCCAAGCTTGGTCCCTGGACTTGCACAAATTGATAATGTCAGATGTAATACAGGGGTGGTATGAGCTTTTAACCCTGGACTTTCAAAGGGTGGGGCATGATTGTCCCATGTGTGACTAAAAATGGTGTGGGAGAGAGTGTGCCAGTGTCCGAGGCAGAATAGATGGAGGACCATTCAGAGGCAGCAAGGTCATTCAGGAAGGCATTTTTGTCAAGTGACTTGAGTGAGCTGGACCAAATGTATTTAGGGGTGGATTTAGCAGGCCTCACTTTCCTGATGTAGTAGGTCATGCAGTGGTCACTGAAACCGTCCAGCAGAGTGCCTGCTGCAGTGATTCAGTGGGGATGGGAAGAGAGCACCCAGTCCAGGAGTAAGTGGTTAGGAGAGTGAGGATTGAGCCAGATGGGTTCGGTGATTAATTGAGAAAGGTTCAGAGACACAATCATGTGGAAGGCGGGCCTGGAGGCAGGGTAGAGCCAAATCATGTTAATTCTCCAGGGAGGATGAGCTCATCAGAGAGACAACAAGGGAAACAAGGGATGAAAGGGAGTTGACCTAGGAGGCGAGAGAGATTTTAGGGGAGACATTGAAGACATCTTCAAAAATGGGGAGAATGGAAGGGAGAGAGAGTTTCGCTAGAAGGAGCTTGTGAGAGAAAGGGACTGACTCTCTGAGTTAATAGAGCAGGACAGGGTCTGAGGGACATACAAGGCAACACAGTGTTGGGCAAGTTACTTTTTCTGTTACTTTCTATCACTTTTGGAAACTTGTTCCAGAAAACTCTGTGCAGTCACTAGCAAGGATGGAGAAGTACTGGAAAAAGTAATACAGAAGCTCGGAGCTCCTTCTCTTATCACGGTCACAATGGATCTGATCTCTCCAAACACCAGGTCGAGCATTCCCTTTGGCCACCACCCGGTCCAACTGGTGGACTCAGCTGTCAGTCACTCAGAACTCTTCCCATTGGTGCAAATAGGTGCCAAGGTCCAGAACTTCACTTCCCAGAATTACTAGCTATATCTCATCATGACGAGCTGGCTCCCAAGAGAGCCCTGATTCTGGTTGGTCCGAACAAACTCCATTTTAGAGGCCCCCCTGCACTGATCAGATCCATTCAGCAGATTAGATCCAAAATGGAGGGGCAAAACACACAGAGTCCCAGCTGCAAGAAAGGCAGGTTAGACAAACGCATTCTACTTAATACTCTAACTGGTTTCAGGCAAAAAGTTACACCTGTCTGTTAAGCTCCATCTGCACCCTTAGTGACTGCAGAAACGGAGCATTTACTCAGTGGCCCAGGTGGGATTCGAGCATTAAACACACAGTCTCCCCCATACAAATGAAGGAAATCTGCAAGCAGACAGCTCTTAAAGAGACAGTATGAGGAGGCTCTACCAGCACTCACAGTGCCATTCTTAATGGCTTAATCGCCGAACGCCAGCAGGCAGGGGAACACCTAGGCAAGCTCCATGGAGGCTTTTTAGGAACCCCCCATTTATAAGAGGGTTACATACGCATTCTTACCCCAGACGGCCCAGCCCTGAAGGATGTCACCACCTACAAATACTTAGGAGTACTGCTCGACCCCTCCCTCACCTTCACTGAGCATTCAAATTCCCTTGGCAGAAGGTTCCATCAAAAGTTAGATGCCACCTATAGATTCAGGCAGTACCTTACCCCTGAAGCCAGACTAGCCATTGTCCAGGGTAATCTTCTCTCTATTCTTCAATACTGCTCCCTTATTTATGCCAGGACATCAGGTACTGTCATGGCTAAACTCTCCGCTGCCTACAACAGCGCCTGTTGCTTTGCTTTATTGGCCCCATTCTCCACCCACCACTGTACCCTCTATAATACCCTTGGATGGCTACCGCTACAAGGTCACTTTGACCTAGCCCACTGCTGCATGGTAGACAATGTCATCCGCATGGCTCCAGAATCCCCCCAACTGCCCTTCTGAAAACCAGAACACTCCTCTGCAACCTCCGCTCTAATGGTACTCCCCTTCTAGCTGTTCCTAGGGTATCCACCAACATGGGTAGCAGAGCTTGGTCTGTAGCTGCCCCTTTGCAGTGGAACAAACTACCGGCTGAACTCCATTCCATCGACACACATTCCAGTTTCAAGTCTAGCCTTAAAGTCTGGTTCTTGGCAAACTCATCCTGCCGCTGCTTCCTGGGGTCTGACACCAACCCACACTAGTCAACTCCCCAGCCCAGGGGTTACCCACGTACCCACATTAGTCAACTCCCCTGCCTACATCTGTTATATTGAATTTTTCACAGTAATATTTGACTTCCTTGCCTGTACATATTGTATATATATTTTACTGAGTATTCTGTGTATTACTTGCTCCCTGGACGATGCAGTCACACATTGTACACTGTGCGTACGATTTATTTGTTTTGTACCAAATTTCCTCATGTCCGATACTGAAACCTTGTATTCACTGTTCTCAAATGGACCTATGCATCAAACCTGTATATTGTGCTTACTATTGTTGCTTGTATCAAATATGTTTCATGTGTATTACTGTTACCTTGTACTCCACTGTCACCCTGCGCTATGTGTTATGGCCTGGGTCGTGCCTGAAAACGGTCCCTGGGATCAGTGCACTCACCCGGTTATTAAAGTCATAAATAAATAAAAATTCTGTTAAAAACATCCATTTTATCTAGCAGCACGAAGTGTATTATTTTTATTATTTGCAGTTGTCCCCCATGTCTTTAGACTATTAGTTCTCACATTTCATGATAGTGAGCCTCCCCTAAGCCATGAAAAAGATTTTGAGTATCCCTCAAATTTGGAAAAAAATCTTGGTCCTCCCCACAGAAAAAAATAAATCCTACTCTACACAGTGCACCAGGAATAAAGTGAAGCTAATAAAGCTGACTGAGTATATTCTCTTTTTATTCAACTTATTGCTCTCCACCCGTGACCCAGCACACCAGATTATACTTGTCACACCTTTTTTCTGACTCTTGGGCCCTTGTTACTCTGTTTCCACTCTATCTGGAACAAACAAACCTAGTTACTTCATCTCTCCCTCTCTTACCCTGTTGTTAAGCAACTTCTTGTACCCTTACCTCAGGTCACACCTGAAAACATGCATTGGATCTCTATGCCTTTCCCAGTCACTAATTTACATAAAAATACCTACTATATAAAGGAGCCCTGATTCAGTGTGCCTTTCCAAGTCACTAATTTGCATATAAATACCTATTGTAAGAACAAGCCTTGACTCAGCATGCCTTCCCCAGGCATTCATTTACATATAAATACATGCCTATAAACACGCTTTGGCTCAATGAGGACTTCCTGGTCACATATTTGTGTATAAGTAAGGAAATTCACCTGCAATTATCCATATCTAATTTGTTTCATCTTGTCACACAAAACAGTCACAACTTAAAATTTAAATACTGTACATTCTCAGACTTGACTGGGCCTCCCCTGGAACAATTTGGGGCCTTCCTTGGGAGGCCGGCCTCACCATTTGAGAACCCCTGCTTATTGTTCTACTGATGGTGTGATTTGGGTTTTCCATTTAGTTAATAAATAATCTCTTAAATACTATCAGGGCTGCTAATAGCCAACATTCTTGCTCAGTATTCATTTTAAAGTTTGTTGGAAGGATGCCTAATAACAGTGAAGGAGTAAACGGCAACTTTAGTTACTTCAAAGCAAACAAAATGAACTTGCTCCCAAAAATGCTTACTTTTTGAGCACTTCCATAGCTTGTGGGATAAATCTGCATGGTGATGTGAACACTCCCAGCAGCTGCCATTAGTAAGGTGCCCCATGTGTTCAAGTTTCAGAGGGGTATAATAATAATATTAATAATAATAGTGCAGTGTTGTGTACTGCAGTAATTTACTCTGGACTTCCTGCCAAGAAAGTTTTGCATTGCTCCAGGCTTGTTTCCATTCATCCGGCGTAATAGATACACTCACTTTCCCATTTTTCTTTAGCTTTGTCAGGTTATAAAAGGATACTCTTGAGTAAACGGAAAGAAAAGGTGTTCCTCAATCTACAGGACTGGTAAAATTCATGTCAAAAGCTGCTTTAAATGAGCAAATGAACCATATCACTTCAAGTTCCAGACCTCTTGAGAATTTTGAAATAACGGGGAAGCCTGTTTTTTAACTGGCTAGAACCAAGTAGAAAGTGAATTACCTTAAAGGGGACAGGAAAGCTGTGCTAATTAGCAGCTGTTGGTAACATTACTACTAACAAAAATGAAAGACTTGCTTCCAAATGAGCCACATTTAACTGTACCTGAATAAACATGTTGTAAAAAAATTGTATATACAAAATCACACATGCCCCCACAATGCAAAGCATCATGGGCTGCATATGCAAATCACCACAGAATGTTATGCTGGTCCAACTAACAGACGAGGCATACTGATGAGTCCTGGTAGGAGAAACACGTGTCTATGTTTCCTGTTAGCACCCTTTGCAAACTGTGTGAGAGGCCTTTCGGCACCATGCAATTCTGCTTAAAGTTGGACCAGCATAAAATTCTGTGGTTGATTTGCATGTGCAGCATGATGCTTTGCATTGTGGGAGCCGTGTGATTTTGTATTTTCTTGAAACTTAACTTCAACCAATACTACTAGTAACCTGCCTCAGTCAATCTGCTGAGAGGTCTTATCTCTAAAATTGTATGTTCAGTCGTTTTCGTTTTCTGGACAGCATTCTGCACAGTTCACTTCATGGAACCAGTAATTTGGAGTTTTTACTATGTCATTATTTGAGTACCAAATGCTATACATGAGCTGTTGTCCTATCAGAACCATGTTTAGAGTTCTGCACTCCAACTGTGACATAGTTAGAATTCCAGATCACCAGTTCCGTGAAGAGAACTGTAGCAGAGTGCTGCCCAGAAAAACAGAACAATGCAAACTGTAGTTTTCCATGTCCCTTTTCATGCAGTTACAGTTACATATGGGTCATTAAGGCTTATGGATATAATTTCTACAAATGGGAATGTCATAAACAGCTGCAAATTAGAAATAATTTACTGTCCTCTTTAATTACTGTGCCTATTTATAAAGAAATTTCCCAGTGTCTAGGAACGTTTTTTAAAAATATAATAGACATAACTGTGCTTATTTTGATAAACGTTCTTCATCTTATCTTATTCTCTGTCACTGAGAACCATTCGTAATCATATTGCTCCTTGCACAAACAGGTGAACAAAGTGGATTATTTTACACTTTTTACCGGACCAACAAGAAATGTTCAGTCCACAAGCTTTCAGGCTTACACAGAGCCCTTCTTCAAGGGATGGCAGTTTCTACAAAGACAGCCTTTTGCAACAGCTATCCTGCCATTTGGTCTTACAACTCGTTCTTGTGTATATCTTAATGGCTGGAAGTAGAAGGCACTTCCATTGAATAAAAGTAATACTTTTTGCAGAAACTGCCATCACCTGAAAAAAGGCTCTGTGTAGTCTGAAAGCTTGTGCACTGAAAATGTATTTTTTGGTCCAATAAAAAGGTGTCCAATCACCTCCTTTGTTATCCTGTTTATCACTAAGGACATTTACATAGAAACATGATCTTTGTGTCTCAGACACATGTCCTGAACACAAGTCACAATGTCTTTTTCTGAGATCATAATCATTTCTACAGTAACACATTGTAATGACACAAACACCTTTAGGCAAGCCCCTCCAACCCCACCCGTAAAAACCATGTAGTAGACTTCAAAATAAGAAAGAGTATACCCAAACTTGTTCTGACTGCAATCCATCACCTGCTTGCTGTTTAATAATGTCTAGCTCCATGTTTCTCACAATTCATTTGGCTGTGAATTCAGGTTACATTGTTCATTTCACACAGCATGGCTTACTGTTTTTTCACAGGTGGATACCACATCACATCCCTATCTCCCCTCATCTACACTTGCCAGTAGAATTCCTTGCAAACAAGATGTTATCACATCTCAGGCTTACCCATCTCGTGCTATGTCCACTCTTATGATTCCTCCAGACTGACAGTCTCGGACTGGGCTGAGAGCTAAGCTGCATGCTGCGAGAAACAGGTTTGTCCTGTTTCTGGCTATCTGTATGCAAAGTGATTTCCTTATGGAAGAATACCTGACAAATGCAGGTCTTTCTGCCTCACCCAGTCCTTTTGTAACACAGAATTACTCCCAGAAAGGCACCGCAGAGCATAGCTGCATATCTAAACCAAGAGCAAGACACCTGAGCAACGAACGTGTATCACATTACACAGGCAACCAGTGAAGTGATAATGATATATGTGCTTTCCTGTTGAAGAAGAAGTAGCACTTATATAGCACTTTGCATTCACATTGTATCCCAAAGTGCTTTACAAGCAATGAGAGACAGGTAGTGAAGTGACTGTAAATGTGTAGAGGCAATCATTTTGCACACCAGCACCCTTGCACAGCCTCGGACAATTTTATGAACCAGTTTTATGTGAAGGGGTGATGCTGGCCAGGACACTGGTGAAAATCCCTACTTTTGCAAAGTGTGACATGGATTCTTTTACTTCTAGCTGTTCACCCACCGAGACAGCCCTAAGATGGACAGAAGAGACCTCAGTTTAACGTCTCATATGAAGGATGACACACCCTGCCAGTATAGCATCCCCCTACTACTGCACACAGGTGCTAGCGTTTATGGTCGGAGCCCAAGCCATGGTGTGGGACTAGAACCTATGACCTTCTGGCCTAAAGGTGGATATGCTACCAACTGAGCCATGTTGACGCAAGCTGTTGAAAATGGGTTTTTGATTTATTAAATCCAATTTTGACAACTTACCACAGCTTCAGTGTGAGTCTCGACTGGCGTGCACCACCTCCTGTTGTTTGCTGTTACAGTTCATCCTGAGTTTACGCTGCAGCACCCTCTGGCTGTTTGGCTACACATTCCTTTTTTCGTGTTTGGCCTTCCCCGAGTTGTTGCAGACTCTTCAAACAAATATGAGACTGTATGCATGTGTACAGGGGCAGGCATACCTTATGTGTGGATGTATGATTTGAGGGACCCCATCAAGGTTAGGCCTTGGGCCCTGCCTCTCAGGGCAGTGGAGGGTTACCACTTGCTCCAGGGTTGGGGAATGAGCCAGGGTCACTGGAGGGCCAGCCGGGGGGGGACTTAAGCATGCCAGCAGATGCTCCTTATCTTCGGGAGAGGGTGGCTGCCTTTATGGCTGCAGGAAAGTCTGCTGTGGAAGCACAGACAGTGCAGTTTCATGAGGGTAATGGTGTTAGTTGGCTTGTGTACATGCATGTCTGGTACCCCCTTGCATATGTGTGTTCATGTCACTGACTCCAGAAGAGGGTCAGAAACAGATGAAAACCCCAGCCAGGATGCAGAATGACTCCGGTATCTCACAGGCTCTGCACCTGCCGACCAGGGTCTGCCCCCACCAGGGATTTGGTTACTGCTGGTACCTAGTCCCATCCTGGCTGCCCACCATAGGGTGCACCATCTCAGGCCACATCACCTACCACACTGTATAAGTGTTACAATAAATGCATGGTGCCACTGGTATCTGTGGTGCCCCATCAGTGTCAGAAACATGTATCAGTGCCTCCCATGTGACGGGGTACAGCATCGATGTTGCACAGCTTGGATGTCCCTCAAAACCCATTAGTACTGCTGCACTGAGCTGTAAAGTGGATGCTATTACAAAGAAATATGGTTTGCTGTTTGTCAGCTGCTCCCTCTTGTGGTGGATGCATGGCACACTTTTTTTTTAATTTATTAAAGATTTGCACCAGGTGAGCACACTGAGGAGCAAGCAGCTCATTTCCAGACACAGCCAGGGTGAAGGGGACTAAGAAGTAGTGCACAAAAGCTATGTACCAAGGGGGTAAGGGGTATAACATCAATGCTTCACCTATACCGGCAGAACAGGACAATACAGTGAAGAACGCAGCAGAACTGTATATGCATTAATGGCTATTTGTTGATCAGGCCTATCTTATTTCGTGTGTAACTCAGCTTGTCTACCCTGTAGAGCAGGAGTTCTCACACTTTGTCATAGTGAGCCTTCCCCAAGCCTTGGAAAAGGTCTTGAGCCTCCCCCTACTACAGAAATAATTTTGGGCCTCCCCATAGTTAGAACAACTATCATACTTTGCACAGTACAGGAAGAATCCAATGAAGTGCATTTGAGTCATTGAGTTTATTCTCATTTTGTTGAACTTGTTATTCTCCCGTTTATAACCCCCCACCGGTCAGCCTACTTACGCCTCCACTTCTGACTTTTTGGATGCTATTTACCCTCGTTGCAACACCTCCATGAGTCAGACTGTTTTCTTTGTCAGTTTTACCCTGCTCTTAAACACCTTCTCGGGGACCATTTTGCTCCCTGCTGGCCTTGCTCCCAGTATCTCTCTGCTTAGCCTTTGTATTTATGCTTTTCTGCAGCCAGTATAATGGGTCTGTTGTTACCTTGTTCCTATTCATTTGCATTATTTTGCATTTTGTTTTGCACAGTTTACAATAATTGTAGTTCCTCCATACAGCTTTTCCCCATGTCATACCAGGAAACAAGTGTTTGTTGAGCATGCCTTTCCTGGTAACAATTTTGTACATAAATTCGCATGCCATTATTCGCTTTCATTTTGCTGCATCCTTTCACACAAAATATCCAAAACTTGACATTTAAATATAGTACCTTTTAAGGCTTGCTTGAGCCTCCTCTAGAACAGATTGGGGCCTCCCCTGGGAGGCTGGCCTCACCATTTGAGAAACCCTGCTGTAGAGTATACAGAATCAGTGGCCAGATGCAGAGTGCCTTCCGCTGGAGAAAGTGAAGGCTGCAGCATAACACCTTGGCTAAAAAAAAGATTTCCTTTTCATTGAATGGTTAGAGCTGCTACCTCTAAGACAAGAGATGCAAGGATTGATCCCCAGGTCTGGCACAGAAACGTGCAAGCCTGTAATTCAGTTTACAGAATATGTTCCCCCATGAAGCTGGGAAGAAGGCATACTATACATCAGATTGCAGATTTGCTCCCATCGGTAAGACTTAAAGGAGTAAACACCCTCATAGCTTGTAAATATTATTTGTTTCCTTGTCAACAGACAACTCTTTTCATGTAGCTGTTAGGGATACATGAGTTTGCCTTAGTTTATTTTCACTGTTCACAACAGCCCCTGTAACTAGCCTGGGGGGTCTCCATTTTCTTGTTGTTGAAATCTCATTGTGCCTGAGAGCTGTAGAGGTGTAGCCCATACCTCCCTGAGCTCCCTCAATACCCTAGGATGCAATCCTATCTCCACATGTCTGCAGGGAGCTGATTACCAAAATGGTGTTCCACGTCTTCGACTATGCAGATGTAGTCTATGTTTCTGGCTTCCTGTCTTCGACTATGCAGATGTAGTCTATGTCTCTGGCTCCCTGTCTTTGACTATGTGGATGTACAGTAGTCTATGTCTCTGGCTCCCTGTCTTCGACTATGCGGATGTAGTCTATGTCTCTGGCTCCCGGTCTTCGACTATGCAGATGTAGTCTGGCTCTGGTTCCCTGTCTTTGACTATGCAGATGTAGTCTATGTCTCTGGCTCCCTCTCTTTGACTATGCGGCTGTAGTCTATGTCTCTGGCTCCCTGTCTTCGACTATGCGGATGTGGTCTATATCTCTGGCTCCCTGTCTTCGACTATGCCGATGTGGTCTGTGTCTCTGGCTCCCTGTCTTCGACTATGCGGATGTAGTCTATGTCTCTGGCTCCCTGTCTTCGACTATGCAGGTGTAGTCTATGTCTCTGGCTCCCTGTCTTCGACTATGCAGGTGTAGTCTATGTCTCTGGCTCCCTGTCTTTGACTATGCGGATGTAGTCTATGTCTCTGGCTCCCTGCCTTCGACTATGCGGATGTAGTCTATGTCTCTGGCTGCCTGTCTTCAACTATGTGGATGTGGTCTATGTCTCTGGCTGCCTGTCTTCGACTATGCGGATGTGGTCTATGTCTCTGGCTCCCTGTCTTCAACTATGCAGATGTAGTCTATGTCTCTGGCTCCCTGTCTTCGATTATGCGGCTGTAGTCTGTGTCTCTGGCACCCTGTCTTCGACTATGCCGCTGTGGTCTATGTCTCTGGCTACCTGTCTTCGACTATGCAGATGTTGTCTATGTCTCTGGCTCCCTGTCTTCGACTATACGGATGTAGTCTATCTCTCTGGCTCCCTGTCTTAGACTATGCAGATGTAGTCTATGTCTCTGGCTCCCTGTCTTCGACTACGCAGATGTAGTCTATGTCTCTGGCTCCCTGTCTTCAACTATGCGGATGTAGTCTATGTCTGTGGCTCCCTGTCTTCGACTATGTGGATGTAGTCTATGTCTGTGGCTCCCTGTCTTCGACTATGCGAGTGTAGTCTATGCCTGTGGCTCCCTGTCTTCGACTATGTGGATGTAGTCTATGTCTATGGCTCCTTGTCTTCGACTATGCAGATGTAGTCTATGTCTCTGGCTCTCTGTCTTCGACTATGCAGATGTAGTCTGTTTCTGGCTCCCTGTCTTTGACTATGTGGATGTAGTCTATGTCTCTGGCTCCCTGTTATCGACTATGCGGATGTAGTCTGTGTCTCTGGCTCCCTGTCTTCGACTATGCAGATGTAGTCTTTGTCTGTGGCTCCCTGTCTTCGACTATGCGGATGTAGTCTATGTCTGTGGCTCCCTGTCTTCGACTATGCGGATGTAGTCTATGTCTCTGGCTCCCTGTCTTCGACTATGCAGATGTAGTCTGTTTCTGGCTCCCGGTCTTTGACTATGTGGATGTAGTTTATGTCTCTGGCTCCCTGTCTTCGACTATGAGGATGTAGTCTAAGTCTCTGGCTCCCTGTCTTCGGCCATGCGAATGTAGTCTATGGCTCTGCCCCCTCCACTTCTCTCACCAGACGGATACTCTCCTCAACTCCTTCTGCATCGATCTCTCCTCCACGCACACATCATTGCTCGCTTTATTTCTCCCTTTCCATCCTCCCTCTGCCATCTCGCCGACAGGCCCATTGCACTACGTTCATCTCCAAATGTTGGTTCATCACCCTTCCCTTCTACCTCTCCTCACTTCTATCCCAAATTCATCCTGCTTTCCACTCCCTCCACTCTAGGGACCATCGCACTTTTGCCATTCCTCGTCAACGCTCCTCTGCTGGATAATCTGCACTCTCCTACAGGCTTCTCTCTCTCTGGAACAAACTCCCCTCCTCCCTCTGTCTCCCCCCATCCTCTAACTCCTTCAAATGCCTACTGAACTTTCAACCCCCCCCACACACACACACTTGCTCCTGCTATCCTTCTTCAAGTTACCCTCGAGGTCTTGATTTTAACCCATACAAGTTTTTGGTTGTGATTCTAAGCACCACTGAAGTTCACTGCACTTTGTTTAACTGTGGTACATGCAAATTCTCTTTATTTATTCTACTACTGTAACACATTGCTCACCTGTCTGTTCAGATGTCATTTTCCTATTGTCTACTGCTGTTTTGTTCCATCTCCCCCTTCCCTGGTTTGCACCTGGAAATGAGCCCTAGCTCAGTGCGCCTTTCCCAGTTACCACATTTTAACTAAAATAAAGTACCCAACCTGTAATTTGGTTGGTTTGGGGATGAAATGGTTCAGTATTTCTATGTTTTAAGTAGCTTTTTTTTTTCATATGGTTGGAATTAGACTTGAAGCCCATATACATACCCTTTGCTATGTTTCATGCATCCTGCGTCACCATGAAAGAAGTACCTGCAGCGACAATAAGGGTATTGCAGTTGTCATGTTATCATGGGTGTATGTATTACCTCTCTCTATAAGTTATAGAAACATAGAAACATAGAATTTGACTGCAGATAAGGACCGCTTGGCCCACCTAGTCTGCCCATTTTTCTACCTAACAAATAAGCTGCAGATCCTAGTTAATTAACAGTTTACTTCCTCCTACCCCCCACTAGGACTGCCTTATGTCTGCCCCATGCATTCTTGAATTCCCCCACTGTTCTTGACTCCACGACCTCCTCAGGGAGGCTGTTCCATGCATCCACAACCCTCTCTGTGAAAAAATACTTCCTCACATTACCTCTGAGCCGTCCCCCCCTCTATCTTCAAATTGTGCCCACTTGTTCTTGCACATCTCTTTTTCTGAAAGATGCCACCCTCTTGGACTTTGTTGATTCCCTTGAGGTACTTGAAAGTTTCTGTCATGTCCTCTCTCTCTCCCTCCTTTCGTCAAGGGTATACATATTAAGCTCCTTTAGTCTTTCTTAGTATGTCTTCTGGTGCAGACCCTGCACCATTTTGGTTGTCCTCCTCTGGACAGCCTCCACTCTGTTTATGTCTTTGCGGAGATGGGGTCTCCAGGAACTGCACACAGTACTCCAGATGGGTCTCACCAGCTGTCTGTACAGAGGATAACAACTTCCTGTTTTCTACTATTGATGCCTCTCCTATGCATCCCAGTATCCCCAGCCTTCCTTACTGCCTTCTCACATTGCTTGCCCACCTTTAGGTCATCTGATATAATTACCCCCAGGTCCCTTTCCATTTTTACTGTTGTCAGTATCTCACCCCCCATTGTGTACTCTTCCTCTGGGCTTTTGTTTCCCAGGTGCATTACCTTGCACTTCTTTGCACTGAATCTGAGCTGCCATACATTTGAACATTCCTCCAACCTTGCCAAGTCCCTTCTCATCCTTTCCACTCCATCTGGTGTATCAACCCTGTTGCAGACCTTTGTTTCATCTGCAAAGAAACATACTTTTCCTTCCAGTTCCTCTGCAATGTCACTTATAAAGGCATTAAAAAGGACCGGTCCCAGTACTGAACCCTGCGGTACCCCACTAGTAGCCCTCCTTTCTTCACTGTGGACTCCATTTACTACTACCCTTTGCATCCTGTTGTCTAGCCAATTTTGTATCCAGGCTACCACCTTGGGACCCACTCCAAGGCTGGCTAACTTGTGTATTAATCTTTTGTGTGGGACTGTATCAAATGCCTTGCTAAAATCTAGGTGAGCCATGTCCACAGCCCCCCCTGGTCTACTACTTTGGTCACCCAGTCAAAGAAATCTATTAGATCTGGCCTGACACCCACCTTCCCATCGCGGAATCCATGCTGCCTTGGGTCCCAGCCCCACTGGCCTCTAGGTACTCAACAGTTCTTTCCTTCAGAAGTGATTCCATCATTTTCCCTACCACTGAGGTCAAACTAACTGGTCTGTACAGTAGTTTCCTGCCTCTGTCCTGCTCCAACTTTTGTGAAGAGGAATCACATCCGCCCTCCTCCAGTCCTCAGGTACCACCCCATCCTCCCATAATTTGTCAAAGAGAGTAGTCAGCGGTATCATTAGTTCTATCCTTAGTTCTTTTAGAATTCTTGGGTGAATCCCATCAGGCCCCATTGCTTTGTCCACCTTCAATTTTATTACTTCTTTCAGAACCCTTTCTTCTGTAAATGGACTGGTATCGACCCCCGTCTTCAGAGTGTTTCTCTTGTTTGGTTTAGGTACCTCCCCCTCCTCTTCCTTTGTGAATACTGAGCAGAAATATTCGTTCAGTATCCCTGCTTTTTCACTGTCACCCTCTACCCACTCTCTCCCCTTTATTAAACCTCAGTATCCCTCCTTTGGTCTTTCTTTTCTCCCTAATGTACCTATAAAAGGTCTTATCCCCCTTCTTAACAGAGTTGGCTATCCTTTCCTCGGTTTGGGCCTTTGCTATTCTTACTGCCTTCCCAGCCTCTTTCTGCTTTAACTGATAAAGTTCTCTGTCCTGCTCCTTCTGTGTTTCCTTATATTTCCTGAATGGTATCCTTTTCTCCTTAACCTTCCCTGCCACCTCTTTTGAGAACCATAGCGTTTTTTTCCTTCGTTGTGTTTTGTTGATTTGCTTTACACAAAGGCTTGTTGCCTCTGTGATGGCTGTTTTGATTACTCCCCATTATATGCATTTTGTGACCCCTCTGTTACTTTCTTTTCATATTTTCACAATGTGTAACTGACTGTTTGATGTTGAATATGCATGGGTGTAGTTTTTCCTGTCAAACGATGTACCCTTTATCTGCTGACCACACTATTACATTTCTGACTTTCCCAGTGGGTGAACATTCATTGAAATAAGTAAATATAAGTACTGTGGTTAGTTTCGTCTAGGTTCACTGTCACTTCAAAAGGTTGAAAACGTCTCTGGAAGGCCTCTAAAAAGAAATGATAGCTGTCAGACTATCTTGTCCATTTCCAAGAGGACCGCAGCAGTGCGTGGCATGCTATAGGGAAAATGTTTAACCCCTACCATTTTATTGTATTGTAGAGTGCCCTTTTTCTCCTGTTTTGTAAGATTCAGTTATTTACCCATGCAGTCTGCTTTAGAATTTTTTTGTTTTACATGAAATAATTAAAAGGAGCACTTCTACCCCCTCCAGGTTTTCATCAGTATTCTTTGTTTTCACTTAGTTTTTTTACCTTCTTCTCCTGTTGTCTACTCAGGGATATGTCCTGCAAGCAGGGATATCCTGTTCAGGCAGATTCTCCATTGCTCAGAGAGCAGATGAGGATTTCCTTCCCTGTTTTCCTGAGGTCCCTCCCTTCGCCTCATGGCATGAGCAGTGCCACATCAGCCCCCTACGCAAGCAGCGCCCATGTATTGAGGGTAATCTCCCTTGCCCAGCCACAGGGGGCACTGCAGTGCCAGAACCCACTCCCAGCCCTCTCCAAGTGAGACATACTGCTTCATGGCACCTACCTCTGCCTGACCTGCCTCGCAGCGCGGTGATCCCTGCTCACGCCTGAACCTGGGTTGTATAATGGCAGTGCAGTACACCACCACTGGGCCATCAGGGCTGCCCTTTTATCAGTATTCTTAGCTGTTTACGAACACCCGTTGTCCCAAAAGGTCAGGGAAAACAATTTTCATTGCATGCCAGTTCTCCTTAGTCACAAGGAAAGTAATGTTAAACCATAGGTGTTGACAATCAGCTGAGAATATTAACAAAATCCTAGCGACAGTCATATTATTTATTTATTTGAATTTTGGTAACTGGGTGAGCCTGCTGAGACCATGCAGTCCCTTGCTCAGGGGCGACCCTGGCATAAAATACAATGCAAAACAATACAATACAATATACTACAATACAGTACAGTACAGTACAATACAATACAACACACAGAACAGGATAGAAATAATGAGCAACAAATGTTATGAACAGCAGATACGCAATCAGCGAATTGACAAGGGCAGCTAAACAGCAAAGGGAGTACTAGAATGTCAGGGGGGAAGGCAAGGTAGCCAAAGTTGCAACAGTGGGTAAATAAAATTTATATACATAAATTGCAAGTTATATACATTGAGATATATAAATTTAAAGTGGAATATACATATGTACAGAAGTTGAAAGAAGTAGATTCAATTATGAGGTTCTTTAACAGAATAGAGAAAGAATAATAGGATTGGGGTGTACATAATAGAGTAGAGTAGAGGTAGGGGTTAGTGAAAACAGTTTCAGTCAGGAGGTTTGAGTAGGTGTGCAGCAAGCAATTTTTTGAATAGTGATAGGGAGGAGCAGGAGAAGAGATGAGGTGAAGGCGTATTCCAGTCTGTGGTGGCAGGGTAGGTGAAAGATCGCCTCCCAGCGAGACAACGTAGTATCGGGGTTGATAGACTAGGTAACATGGATGAGCAACTTCTTTGCGATAGACAATTCCCCTTAGACAAGGAGGATTGAAAAGATTCACCAGTTTATATACAAAGCATAATATTAAAAGCATTGCTCCATTTAACTATTCCAAATCTAGGGGCATCTTTTAAAGGGGAAATTCCAGAAAACCCAGAAAGTGCAGCAGCTGCTACAGAAATGCCTGACTGGGGTTTTTAGCATTCAGTGGAATGTTTCTATTTACCTGCTGCATTAGCATTTCTCTTTTTAAAGTGTGCCATACCTACTGTCTGAAGAGCTGCCTGCGGCCTTCTCGCACACTCCAGGTGCCTTCCGGTGCGTGGGTTATGCTAACGGGGGCCATCAACTCTGCCATTAGTTGGTAGTTCTCATTAGCATAACCCACGCACCGGAAGCCACCTGGGGTGTACGAGATGGCCGCAGCCAGCTCTGTAAACATTATGGATGGGGCAGTTCTTTAAAAGTAAAATGCAGACGCAGCAGGTAAATAAAACATTCCACTGAATGCTGAAAGCATTAATCAGGTGTTTCTGCAGCAGCTGCTACACTATCTGGGGTTTCCAGGGTTTCCCTTTAAAGAGCTGCTTATATCTTAGGGAAAACATTTTGGAAAACAAAACACTCAGACACATACCTTCTATGGATTTCTCCGTCCTCTTATTTATTACTAAAGAAGTTCCCATAAAAATAGGATATTTATCCCTTAGAGTTCATCTGCCCCAACAGCATATTCCTTACTTGAAATCCTAATGCTTTGTTGTGACATCAGCTGGTTGTCATGGGAATAACTGTGATGCCACAAGCAAAGTATTATGACATCAGGAGCCAGATATTGAAAAAGGCGCAAAAGCGAAGTGCAAGGTTTCATACTGCGCTTGCACCTGCACTCAACCTGGGGGCTGCTGTACTCAATCGGATAGTGCACTGGTGCTAGTCGACTGAATATGGGCCTGTGTTGGGTAGCACAAAGTCCAGTTGCGCTGCCTTGATATGGGCCTGGGCTGTATCCAGCCCATAGGGAATTTCACCCTGAGATTAGATAGTGCCAGGAACCTGGGACACAATATTCAATTGCAAAATTCAAATGAGCCCATTGGGCATGCAAGGTGCTAAGGGGCCATTAGCATGCCCATAATAAGCTCATTTGCATGGAAAGCAGTTTGCACTTTTCCCATGGTCACCTGCCATGTCAATTACGGTGATGACTGGCTCCCCTCACACCCTGAATGCCTGTCCTCACAGCAATGCAAATATATTCCTTGGTGTCTAGTGGCACCCCCTGCCCTCTGATCACCCATCCCTGTCTAGTTTTTGGTTTCCCTGATGTCTAGTGGCACCCCCACCTTCCAATCCCCTGTTCTGACCTGTGTCATGGTGCCCTGGCCTCCCCACCCTCTGATTCCCTGGCCCAAAATGCATAGGTAGTCCGTGACATCTAGTGGTACCACCACCCATCCACCCAGCACCCATCCCAGTGCCACCTCAGAGTCCCTGGTGGCTAGTGGCCTCCCACACCACCTGCACCAAGCACACCACCGAGCCAGCCCCCTGTACCTGTTTATTTATTTGCTTTTGTTTACGGGGTAAGTCACACTAGACAGCCAAGTGCCTATTTTCAGGTGCGACCCGGGAGGGTTACAAGCTAGAGCAAACAAGAACAGTGAGGAAGTCGAGTTTACATACAATGAGATAACAGGCGATATCAGAATTTGACATCCAGAAAAATGACAAGCTTAACAGGGTTTGAGTAGGTAGCTAACAGCATTAGAAATGATTTAGCACAAGATAAGTACAGTGCACAAAATTACATAAAACAGATTCAGTCAAATGCAAATAGAAGTAAGTGCCAGCAGGTAGGGTGGGGGACTGGGGTAACCTCAGGAATGAACCAGAGGGGGGAGGGGAACAGAGGGCCTGGTCATCTCATTAGGGAAGGAGGACAGGGAGCAAGACTGGTGCAAGGATGACATTTAACAGTTACTCGACCAGTTGACAGGAGGATAAGTGCAGTGGTCGCTGTGGGCGCATCTGTGCAGAGAGCCTGATATGGTGTCCAGCAAGGCCCTCCTCTCACCTCCTCGGCCAGCGGCCATATGGGATGACAGGGTGCACACATACAGTATACTGTACACATGCTCCTGGTCATCCCATACAGTGGCTGGCCAAGGAGGTGAGAGGAGTGGTGTGCCAGTTGCTGTATTGTGCTCACCACATGGCATCGCCTTCCTAGGTACAGGGGGTTGACTGGGTGGTGTGCTCAGTGCAGGCAGTGCAGGGGGCTGCTAGGCTACAGGGACTCCAAGGTGGCACCGGGATGGATGCTCAGTGGGTGAGGGTACCACTAGACACCAGGGACTACCTATGCATTTTGGGTCAGTGGATCGAAGGGTGGGGGGGGAGCCACTGAGACACCAGGGCACTGTGACACTGGCCAGAACAGGGGATTGGAAGGCGGGGGGGTGTCACTGGACACCAGGGAAACCAAGAGCTACACAGGGACAGGTGGTCAGAGGGAGGGGGTGCAACTAGCCACCAGTGAACACAAGATCTATACAGGGACAGGAGATTGGAGGGCGAGGGGGTGCCACTAGCCACGAGGGAACACAGGAGCTATATAGGGACAGGTGATCAGAGGGTGGGGAGGACCACTGGACACCTGAGCATGCCTTGTTTCACTGGGCCGGTGGGTCAGGGTTTGGGGGTTGGGGGCAGATGGCTGCAGTACCACATCCTGCCACCAGGGCCTTGTGCCCCATTACAAGTCAGGGTTTGCAAAGGTGGTAAGTAGTGCATGTTTGGGTGGCATTTCCCACTGGTGTAAACTGCTGAATATGCTGCTGCACCCATATGCAGGGGGACCACCTTATTTGGATGAGCACAGTGGTTTGTTGGCGCTCAGCTGCTAACAGGTTCTGCCCACACTGTGGAGGTCTCTGAATAGAGACCCCACCCAAGGATCGGGTGCAAAACCTGGTTATGCAGGCAAACACCCCTTAGCGTCCACACTGTCTTTTGAAGATCCGGTCCATAGTTGGGAGTATGCAGTAGGAGCTGATGAACTCTCAAGAAACAACGATGCAGTTTTCATGCATGTATAACATCAGCAGTACATAATGTGGCTAGGAAATACAAAGCCGATGAGAAATATAAGCTGCCTTGTGTCCAAATATTATGTTTTCAAAGTTCTCCTGGACGCGTCAGTAGCTCTTTAAGACAGGAGAAAATGGTACTCTAAAATAGAGGTACAACAGTTTTCCCTACTGCTTTAAGGGGGGGGGGGAGTCTGTGCTGTGGCTGAAGGTATAAATACTCCTAGGGTTAATTAGCTCAGGATAGCACCTGAAGGAGAGGTATAGGAAGGTGAACAGCCAGAGACTGAGGAGGGCCATAAACAGGAACTTGTTCCACATGTAAGTTTTTCAGGGTTTGAACCCTTACCTTTTTATGCCCTTTTAGATTGTCCTTTTTCTCCTGTCTTGTAAAATGCCCCCTCCCATTGATTCTGCTTTAGTATGTTCATAGATTTTGAAATAAAGGAAGTGCCCCTTTTAAATATGGCCTCAAGTCTCTGTAACGCCTTCCCTCCACATGACCAGATTTGACAGACAGGGTCACTTAATGGCAGGGGGAGGCGGCTCTTCAATTTGGCTAATCTGGTTTTATAGTTCCTGTGGTTTTCGGATACTAATCTGCTGCTGTTCTGTTAGATTTTTGCTACTGCTGGTTGTTTTTTTCTGTCATGTTTGTGTTTTGTTTACTCTGCACAGCTCTTTGAGTTGTTTTTGAAAGGTTTTATAAAACAATACGGTTACATCCAATCTGATTTTGAACTGGTACAAGACTTTTTCACTCTGATTTCCCCCCCTCCCCCCAGCTGGAAGAGTCTGTGATAGTTTGGGGCTTCTTACTCTTCATTACAGGACGAGAGCTGAAAATAGGGCGAGTCCCTAATCTGTATGATCCTGGTTAAAAAATAATTTTATTCATCATCATCGTCACTTTTCTTCAGCCCTCCTAC
The DNA here is from genome assembly GCA_016271365.2 of Neoceratodus forsteri. Classification (NCBI taxonomy): domain Eukaryota; kingdom Metazoa; phylum Chordata; order Ceratodontiformes; family Ceratodontidae; genus Neoceratodus; species Neoceratodus forsteri. The sequence goes on along the minus strand of JADMNL010000034.1, from coordinate 110,432,403 downwards.
CATCTTGCTGCTCCTCAGCCGAGCACAGTCATGAGTTAATTATGAACTGAGGGCCTGGTAAATAATTAACAGTCCAACTGGTTAAAATCAAAAAGCTGTATATGTTCGATGACAATAATTGGCCTGCACCCTTGATGCTACAGAAAACAAACAAAACTTTTAAACCATATTCTGTGACGTCATTGGTTTATAAGGGAAATAAACTGAAACCCTCTACACTGGCCATTCTCATAAAATATGGCCCGGTTTGGCATACTCGGTCCGAGGTGAAACACTGGTGAAATGGATGATGCTTGCTGTGATGGGGCATTGTTGCTGAAAGCAGAAGTCCATACATTTTGTTACTGCTCTGGATCTGCCCACTGATTCTGCAGAACTTGGATTGCTGGTAATTTCCTTGAAACCTTTTTGCAAATTTGCCATGTTATTAGCTATTCCATCACTGTGGACTAATTGCCTTGTAACTGCCTTGATATTTTCTGCAAAACTTGCATGCAGTTAGATCTGCTGTTTCTTTTCTAAATCTGTATTCAATGTATTTCTGTATCATTTGTGTGTCCTATCAGGACCTCCTTGTAAATGAGCATTGCTCAATGGAGTGTTATCTTGTAAAAGAAATAAAATACAAATATATCATTTTTTTTATTCTTTGGTAACTGGGTAAGGCCCACTAGGCACAACTGCCAGCTTTCAGGGGGACCCGGGAGCACTGGGGAGGTAAAGTGACTTGCTAACTCACACCGTATGCAAGTGGAGGTTGTGGGAATCGAACCCAGGTCTGAGGGTTGTAACAATCTCATTTACAGCTTGTTACTGTAATCTCTAGGCTATACTGCCAGCCCAGGCATAAATTATAATGCTTGTGGTGCAGTTGTTTACTCCCTCACCCCCAGTACCTGATGGTACCTCTCCACAGCCATCCGACTTGTGCAAGTATAGTCACATTTTGTACAAGCCACTTTGCAGATATATTAGAGCCATTGACAAACTGCTGATGAGAAATTGAAGAGCGAGATAAGTTAGGGAGAGGGAATTACCACTAGACATCAGGTGGAGCAATGGGTCAGGAGGTGGCTGGTACTTGCAACTGGGGGAACTCCTAAGGTGAATATGGTGGACTCCTCCTGCAAGTGCACAGCAGGTCTCCTAAAGTCAAATGGTAGACTCCATGTTCACTGAGACAGTCGGATAGGGAAAAGGGGCAGACTAGATGGGTCTGGTGGCCCTTATCTGCTGGCAACTTTCTCTGTTCCTATGTTTTCTATAGCATCTAATCGGTTGCACAGCATACTGATATCACTGTCCGAGCATCTGATAGGCTGCACAGTACACTGACCTCACTGTCCAAGCATCTGATAGGCTGCACTGCACAATGACCTCACTGTCCGAGCATCTGATAGGCCGCATGTTGCACTGATGTAACAACCCCCTCCTAGCTGAATGGGGCAGGGTTGTTACTAGTTGTGCCCAGAAGAGAGATAAGGTGCCTGTGCATTGCCCTCGGAGGGACAGTTGGCGTGGGAGGAGCATGGGCAATATAAGGGGGAGTTTGTGGCCAGGGAAGAAAAGATTTTGTTGGTGGGACACGGACTAGGGATCCTCTGGAGGATGAGGAAATCCGTGGTGGGGGGGGGTGTTACATCCTCAGAGTGCCACCTGATGGCTTTCAGGCATTAAGAGGATTCTCTGGAAGATGAATGTGGGATAAATTGGATTTGGCGACTGACACTGGTAACTATGCAGTCAGGCCATCCGAGGTGCAGGAGAATGGAAAGAGGCGGGACCAAAGCTGCATGCTTTGTAAAGGTAAACTCCCCGGCCATCCATAGGGGTTGCTGTGGTCACAAAGCCTGATGCTGACCCTTCCCAAACTAAGATGCACCGCCATCAGAAGCAACGCCAGCCCTGGCTTGCCCCTGATTCTACTGACGGTAGCGACCTGCATCCACTCAGAAATCTAGGATGCATGCGCCAGCATGTCCATGTGATGTGTATCCACTGGGCAAGCGGGGTGGCTCTAAATAATGTAGTTTGACTCTCTCTCTTATCTCTTACACTCTAGCGGAGAACAGGCATGGTGGTGAGTGGCAGGGTATTGCACTGCCACCTGGTGGAAGGCTGGGGCTTGGAATCCCACACACTAAGGCAGCCAAAAAGTCAAGTGTGCTGAGGAGGTGGGGTGCATGGCTCCTAGTGTAGGAAGGGTGCATGCCATCCGGCATTTAATCATAGGTAGGGAGAGTGTAAGTCATGTGGCATTGCAGTACCCCCTGCTGGCTGATGACAGATTAGCCATAAATATGGGCTATGAAGGTAACTTCTTACCCCGTACTCCCCAGAGAGGAAGGACACAGGCATTATGAGCACATTGTTTGACTGAAGAGGAGGTTGGAGGGCCCATGGACAAATGGTAGTGAAGGGTATTTTTTTTTTTTTTTTTTTTTTATGCAAACTCTTGATTTGATGCGAGCTGAAATGTGTGCACCGAATTCTCCTGTTTCTGAAGGCAGTTTGGCCTAGTGGTTACAGAAATCTGTTCATTCTATCTGCTCTGTAGCTTTCTCTGTTTTGTATCTGGTCCCTTTCCCTTATCCCTCAGGAGGTACATGGAAAGGAGCAGTCTGCAGTGCTGTGTACCTATCCTGACCACAACTGGCAAAGTAAATCAAATGAGCCAGGAGTCCATTTCAAATCCCACAACATCCAATTCTTACCCTCCACAAGTCGCGTGACCTCTCTGCACTTCGACTGCTCCTAGGTGCAAACACTGGGGAGAGCAGGACTGCACTGAAAACGAGACATTACGTCTCAGCTAGGCTAGCCTTGGTAAATGAACTGTAAATACATTGGCCAAAAATATTTTAAGCAGAGCAGATAGCAGTTTGTTTCCTTGTAAACTGTTTCAGAGAATATGACCCCAGCGTGACATGCAAACAACCACAGACTTGAAAATAGCTGCGGCCTCTCGTGATGGGGTTCCTCGTACACTGGTGGTGGATGAGTGCACACAGTGTCCTTAGAAGGCATGGGGATGAGTAGGACATCGCTGCTGTGAGTCACAAGGAATTAGTCAACAAAAGTACCGAAACCTGATTGCTGGAATTTGCTCTTTGCCCTTCCCTGGAAGAAGTATTTGTATTTCATATAGTGCTTTTCTTTGAATTTCAAAGTGATTTAAAACCATGAGAGAGACTGGTAGTGGTGTGACTGTAAATGTAGTAACTACAGCCATTCTGCTCATCAGTACCCACACATAGCTGTGGCTGCTGTTGGCCCAAACTAGTTTTATTGGGAAGGGAAATATAAGTCAAGTGGTAGAGGCTCTTGGTCAAGGCCTGATGGGCTACATGTCCAGTAAAACTGCTGTGCCCCAGAAGTGAGGCATAGCTAAGCTACAAACAGACCAGGCTGACATTACACCATTGTGTCTGGTCACCGCAAGGCCTCTGTGCTTAGCTTGTGCCCCTTCCATTCTTTCTTCCTGTTGTCAGAACCCCATGGATTATCATCCTGCCCCTTTGACTTCCACCAAGACAGACCCAGAGGTGGCCAGAAGGGATCACATTTTGTTTAAACGCTTCATCTGAAGGGCAGCACACTATAACAGTATTGAACCCCACTAGTCCTGCACTGCTTTTCTATCTAGGAGCATTTATTTAAGGTCACTCCTCTCCACCCCCCATAACTCCTCCCCTGACCTCTCTCAGAATGACTGCAATGGCTTCCTTTTCCCACCCATCTCCCTGCGAGAGGTTCTCCAGGCACTTTACTCCCTAAACACCAACAAATCCAGTCCTGATGGTTTTCACCCCAACCTTCTTTGCCTGTCTGCTCTTGCAATTGTGCTCCTGCTAACCCACCTCCTAAACCTCTCCTTTTCAACCAGTACTGTTCCCCAGGCCTGGAAATTGGCCAGTGTGATTCCCTTGCTCAAGCGGGGCGAGCCCTCCCTTCTGGGAAACTACCGGCCAGTCTCCCTCCTCCCTGCACTAGCAAAGCTGCAGGAATCCTTAGTCCACTCCCAACTGTCCAAGTTCTACTTTATCTGGTTTTCTCTCCCAATACCAGTCCAGATTCTGGAAATGCCATTCTACGGTTCCATCCCTCTTACAAGTCGCTGACTATATACATACAGCTGTGGACCAGGAGCCACTTGGCTGCTGGCGTTTTTGTGGACCTGGCCAAAACCTTTCATTCTGTCTCCCACCCTCCCCCAACAAGCTTGGAGCAGGTGGCTGGCTCACCACACTGCAAACTGGTTTAAGTCTTACCTGGATAACAGATGGCAGTCATTGAGAGTAGGAAGCTCCTCCTCCCACCCCCTTCCCATATTAGCTGGTGTACCACAAGGATCCATCCTGGACCTAATCCTGCTCTCGGTGCTCATCAATGACTTCCCCTCTGTGTATTCCAACTCCTGCATACATATGTATGCAGATGACACCATCCTGTTTACCTCTGGGCCCACCATCTCTGACATCCACACACCCCTCCAACAGTACCTAAACAAAGTGCAATCCTGGTTCCACAAAAACTACTTGAAAATTGACACAACTGAGACTGTTTCTATGATAATGGCTCTGGGCCAAAATTGACTAGAACACCTTACCCCCTCCCAACACCCTGGATGGTACTCCACTTGTTTATTTCCCTGCATATAAGTAACTAGGCATGTGGCTGGACTCCCACCTAAATTGCTCAACACACATTGAAGCCATGACCTCCAAGCTCCGCCCAAAACTTGCCATGTTATACCACAACAAAAACTCCCTCCCACTCCCTATCTGACATGAGCTAGTGACCAAGATGATAATTCCTATCTTTGACTATGCTGATGTAGTTTACAGCATAGCTCCTGCTTCCTCTCTAGCCAGACTAGACAGCCTGCTAAACTTATGCTGCTGCTTTGCCTCTACCCCCCCCCCCACAAACTCCTCACTGCAACCTACACTCCTCCCTGGGATCCCTCCTCTATCCCACAGGCGCAATGTCCACTTGCTAACCTTCATAGCTAAATATTGGTTCAGCCTGCTCCCCCTTACCTTTTTGACATGCTGGCCCCTGTGGCCACCTCCTCCTATTACCTCTGTACTAGGGACTCCTGCTCTTTCTCACTCCCCCGCTCCCTCCTGGCATCTGGCACATTCACATTCTCCTACAGACTCCCATCCCTATAGAAACTGCCTCCGGCCCAAACTCCGAAACACTCTCTCTCTCTCTCATTCTGTCTCTGTCTCTGTCTCTGTCTCTGTCTCTGTCTCTGTCTCTGTCTCTGTCTCTGTCTCTGTCTCTGTCTCTGTCTCTGTCTCTGTCTCTGTCTCTGTCTCTGTCTCTGTCTCTGTCTCTGTCTCTCTCTTTTCCCCCCCTTCCTTTAAACGGCACATAAGCCTCCTTCCTCCCCCTCGTTCAACTGCCTCCTTATATCCTCATTCCCATCAGGCTCCTCAGCAAATCCCGTAACCTGAATCATAGCCAACACCTGTTGTTCTGATCAAATGGCACCTTTTTGTCAGTTGTACAAACTTAAATGCTAAAACTGTATACCTTGTTTTGACTCAAATGTTACTTATGGGTTTTTTTTGTACAATAATTCTCTCTATTATCCCTATGTCTGTCATTTATTTCCCCTGTCCCCAGGTCGCACCTGGAAATGAGCCTCCAGCACAGTGTGCATTCCCTGGTTACCAAGATTTTAAATAAAATAAAAATACATTTTCTGAGGTCTCATTAGTACTTTGCTTGTGGCAGTACTGGAAATGGAAATAATTCGCTAGTGGAACCCACCACCCCCTTTGATGTAGAACTGAACACATCTGACAAGGGTCTGGGGACATGTTTTCTCATTACACATTGCATTTTTACATTTTGTTTAGTTGGTTGTATGCATTTTTGGGGGTGCATTTTACACAGGAGCAGTTGTTGCACATTTTACTCCTGGAAGTGCATTCCCCTGCCCCCCTCTCCCATTCCTACCACTGGTTTGTGGACATGCACATCTTTTGTAAAGGTTCCATGGCTACATATTCATGGGCATTGATTCAGCGCTAATATCCATTTACATTGCCTTGCCCTGAGTTGATTGCAGTGGTAATAGCCCCTATGCTGCTTTGCCCTGAGTTGATTCCAGCAGGGAATTACCCCTTTATGTTGCCTTGTCCTGAGTTGATTGCAGTGGTAATACCCCTTTACGTTACCTTGCCCCGAGTTGAATCCAGTGGTAATACCCCTTTACATTGCTTTGCCCTGAGTTGAACCCAGTGGTAACACCCACTCGGACAGAAAGGGATAAACCGTCTAAGGTGTGGATCAGGCATGCTCTGCTGTACTAAAAAAAAAAAAAATAAAAGCCACAAATAATTTTCTACATCAAAATAGACCAACTGGCCTGATGCGCTGCAGTGCCAACGACTCAAATTCTGGAGCGGACACTGGTGCTGCCACGCCAGCGACCCAGGTGCTGGAGCGGACTCTGGTGCTGCCACGCCAGCGACCCAGGTGGTGGAGCAGACTCTGTCGCTATGCCAGGCAGGTCGGGGCTAATGAAATACTGCTGCTTGCAGCATGTCCTCACTTGGGGAGTGTGGCACCGCACTTCACTGCCATAATGACCCCTGTGGTGAGCCAGGGAACTCGCTGCTTTGCCAGAAGCCCACTGTGCACATGCAAGGCCATAAGGCACAGGCAGGATGTGAGCAGGAGACAGGTGGGCCAGGTGGCAACCCATGGACAAAAATGCAGGTGGAAAATATAGCGGTGGCCAGAATGAAGACCCTGGTACTTGTGGGGCCCCCACCAGGTCCCGATGACCTGAGTTAGGGTAAGTGGGACAACGAGGACAGGATGTTCCCAGGGTTCGAAAGGAAGCACGCCGACCAAGAGCACAAACATCTATAAGAAAAGAATCAGCAAAACAATCCAGAGACCTGGGAATTTAATTAAATTGAAGCTGCCAGATAGTGTTTAGAGTAATGTAACCTGATTTACTTGAGTGCTTCCTTTTTCTTTTTCCATGAATGGAGACCAAAACTTTCACAAGAATAATAACTACTGAAAAGTGAGGTTTGAGTGGCGCCCAGCTAGGTCCTCCCTCAGGCTAAAATGCATACAATTCAAACAAGTCTCAAACCCCCAAAAAAAAAAAAAAAGGTGTGTGTGTCTCTGTCTGTGTCAAAGTTCAATCACTTTCAACCTCTTGTCCCAGTCAAACTCGTTATGCTTTGTACCCACAACTGAAACATGTCGGATCCATCTTTTCTCCTCATTGCAGTGCTACTTCAGAGACAGCAGTTCATGTTCAGCTCCTGTAATCCCACACTGGCCAGCTCTGTGGCTCTGAGGCCCTCGGCTCCATGTATGTGTGTGTGTGTGTGTGTGTGTGTGTGTGTGTGTGTGTGTGTGTGTGTGTGTGTGTGTCATGCCGCTTTTTAATGGCTCCCTGCTGGCTAACACAACAGCATAGTTATCAGCTGTGATGGCGGCTACTGCACTGCCTTCATGTGGCACCCAGCATGGTCTTTGGCTGTGATGGTGGCTACTGCACCACCTTTGCATGGCACCCTGCTGGCTGACAGTAGAGCAGCATGGTCATCGGCTGTGATGGTGGCCATGGTACTATCCTACTGGTAGGCAATAGTGATGGATAGTCATCTGCAGTGATCATGGCCACTGCACTGCCCTGGCGTGGTACCTTGCTGGCTGATGAGCAGCATGGTCATTGGCTGTGATGGTGGCCACTGCACTGCCTTCATGTGGCACCCTGCTGGCTCACGGTAGAGCAGCATGGTCATTGGCTGTGATGGTGGCCACTGCACTGCCTTCATGTGGCACCCTGTTGGCTCACAGTAGAGCAGCATGGTCATTGGCTGTGATGGTGGCCACTGCACTGCCTTTATGTGGCACCCTGCTGGCTAATAAAAGAGCAGTACAGACATTGGCAGTGATGGTGGCCATTTGCCCGCCCAGCTGGCAAGAGGAAGGGAGCAGCCATGAAGATCCTAACTGTTGGGGGGAGGGGGCAGTTTGAGGTGGGATGGGGACAAATGAATATAAAGTGAAAACCCAGTTAGGACAATAATAGCAGGGACAAGAGTCGGGAGAATTGACTAATTACACTAAAAAAAAAAAAAAACTAGTATCACGAAGATACAAAGCCCTCACCAGGGGTTTTATTGTTATACTAATGCAAAATCAGCCAATGTGGTTTAGTGGTTAGAGCCCTAACGTGGGAACCAGGCAATGTCACAGGTTCAAGCTCCACTGGAGCCGAATACACATGGAGTGCCCTGGGGCAAATGTCACTTAACCTCCCAGTACTCCAGTCTACCAGCCTTTGAAATAGTCAGAAGCAGGAGACCACTAAAAATGTAGTAGTAGTAGTAAATCATTTTTTATTCGAATACGAATAATTGGATACATTCAGTTGAGCAAAGTTCATTTTCAATGAAGTTCCAAGTTTCATTAAGAGGTTCCACATCAATTAACAATACAACAAAACTAATACAACACGAAAAGTAAAACAAATAACAATGCAATAATAAATAAGGTTAAAAAAAAAACAAATCAATCACATAACAAAAACATACTTGAAAGTGCTAACAATTATTGCATGTTGTAGTATTATTTAGTACAGACGTATACCATTTCCTTAGTTCACTTATATTGTGCCTAGTTTTATTACTTCTCAAGACTGGGGGAGATTTATTCCATAAACTAATACCTCTGGCAAGTACAGATGATCTTCCAATATTCAAATTACATTTAATCGGAACAAATTGGATTCCAGCGGAGGCCCTCAAGCTTTCCTTTATTTTCCTAACCTCAAATAGGTCAATAATAATACCATACTTTAATCATAAATTGTAGCAGGTGTAAGTCTCTTCTCACTGCAGGTCTAAGCCAATCTAATTCCTTAAAAAGTAGACACCTATGTGGAATGGGTAAAAATAAAACTGGAATGTTGTACCTCTGCTGGGCCATTCTGGTTAAACAAACTCTAAGAAAAACAGAATTCTGTGGAATTGAGTGTGGGGGCACAACTTTCATTCGCAGAGTCTACCCCAGCACTCACTGCATCTCCATCACGGTACTTGCATGCAGACGGAGTTGCCCCATTTGGGAGAGTCCTGCTGCATCCTGGAGCTTAATAAAGAGCCCCAGACTTTAAAGAGGAAACACTGGGAAAAACAGAATTGTTGAAACACATTTCTATTTATTTCCATTATTTTTGCTATTTAGCTTCCCCAAGTTACAACTGCATGGCGCCACTACACAACCGCCATTTACCTATCCGTATGAGTGTGTGTAAAACTGGAACAAAACCAGCCAGTTTACCAAGTGTGCCAGCATCACAAAAATAGTTCATTAGATATCCCTACAGTTAATCTCTGTCTACCGCAGGAGAGGGTGGGTGACATGGCAAACACTGCTGCTGACTTGGGTGGCAGCCTACTCCCAGTGCCCCATCAGTTCATGAAAACGGCACATTAATATCAAAACAGGATACTCGCCACTTAACCTTCTGATCTGGCTGTATATCTGGCATCACAGTTCTTTGACCTAATTGTTTCCACAGCAACAGATTGGGATGTCAGATAGGATTGTGGATGTGAGGTGCAGAGAAGTCAGCACACAGGATGCCTAAGTGGGGACAGGGATCCTGTTTTCATGTGAATATACATGGTTTAAAATGACAAGATGGAGACTAAAATGTGAAAAAAGTTTGTACATCCTAGTCCCCACCCACCTGTTATATCAATTGCAAATGTCGGCATCTAAAAATGATACTGCAAGAGAACGCAATAGCTGTTGCCCAGGTGCAGCCTGTCCATACAGCATTATTTTTCTTTTTCTTCCTTGTTGAAATACTGTGCTAAGTACTTCCTCAAATTCAACAGTGGGCCAGGTGAGCGGCTTTGTCTTTAAAACCAGCAGAACAAGGTACCTGGAGGGTTTCTTAAATGGGCTGCTCACTTCAGTTGTTTCTCAGTTGCTAAGGGGAAACGTCACGTCCAGTCTTTGAGCAGCTTGACCCAGTGCATCTTCTGCTTCTACCTGTGAACCTTCCAGTAGGCCTGCTGCTCCAGCTGCTGCCTCATTTCCAGGAGAGAGAGTGTCTGGGCAAAGGAAGACTGTTAACACCTGGAGGATACACTTTTTGTGTCTGCCTTTTCTCTTGCATAAAGGAGAAGTTGGTGGCAGTTCACCTGGTAGTGAAGGTTTGTAGCCAGCACTGATAATTGAACACACACTTCAGAGGTGAGTATATACCTTTGGGTTACAGGTGTAGGTAGGTGTTTGAGCTGGTGACTGTGGGCACAGGTAGACATGAACTCAAACTGAAGTATGGCAGGATAAGGGGAAACATTAGAAAACAATACTTCACACAGCAGGTTGCTTAACATGTAGAATAACATACCCTCTGAGGTTGTGGAAGCTGGCACTCTTCAAGCTTTTAAAGTAGGACTAGATAAACAACACAGAGAATGGCACTGAGGTTTACACAGCATGAGTAGGGGTAATGGGACTAGACAAGATTCCTGAGGGAGAACTGTACTAAGAGTTAACATAGAAATGGATGAAGATAGCAGAAAAGACAGATGTTCCATCCAGTCTGCCCATATTACCTTATCATATCTCAGGATCCATTCTCTATTGGGTTTTTGCTTACACTATTCCCTGTTTATCTGTGTTTCCACCCCCCCACTTCTTGCTGAGTAGCATATGTGCCCCTATTACAATGTTCCCTCTAATTTTTATGTTTGCTTGCGTGAATGTGCAAGAAACATTATGTGGCAGCTTAGGAGAGAAGTGGGTTGTGGAGATGCGTCATTGTGGCAGCCAATGCAGGCACTGCATTGTTGGGCTTGGCAGTACTCGGCCAATGCAGGGCCAGTGTGCTGATTACACTGGTTCTGCAGAGTGCCACCAAGTTGTAAGGATTTCGCCGCTGCAATCAGGGGCCACCTTGTCATTGTAGCTTCAGCCATTCCGCTGCAATGAGGGAGCAACCCATCATTGCAGGGCGGTACCTTGCCTGGTGTAACGTTACCAGGACCCTGGCAGCTGTATGCCACCTCAGAGGTGTATAGAAAGCAGACAGGGTGTCCAATCCCCCTGTCAGCATGACCCGACCCACTTCATTTCCTGACGGGGGAGCCCACTCCCCATCAGCATAATGCCCCCATTTCAGTTGTGTGCCAGGGGGTGCCAAATCCCTCAGTATCATGCGCCCACACACGTTTCTGTGCTGATGGGGGCCCAATCCCATCAGCTTCAGTCCCCCTCCCAGTTCCAGTTGCCAACAGGGGAGCCCACTCCCTGTCGGCATAATGTCCCCAATCCCCAATTTCTGCTGTGTGCCGAGGGGGTACCTAATACCCCTCGGCATCATGGGCACCTCCCCAACCATTTCTGTGCTCGATGGGAGGCCCAATTACCATCGGCTTCAGTCCCCCTCCCCACAAATGCAGGTGGTACACTGGGAGCCCACCCCAGTGTACCAAACAACTACAAAAAAAGAAAACCGACCCTCGTTTATTATTATTTTTTTTTTAACCTGTAAAACAAGAAATGGTCTCTTGCAATCTCTTTTGCCCCCTCCCAAACCCGTGCACACCCTCTGCACACCCTGCCTCCCCACACCCCCCTCACCCCTTACTTGCCTCCGGAGCCCAGCGCGATGATCTTCGGTGGACTGGGAATATGTCTGTACTCTTCAAAGCCGACCGCAAACTGAAGAAATGCCGGTAAGCTGTATAATGGTATAAATTGTTTTTTTTTTTTTTTCAACTTTAGTGCATATCTTGGGAATTTTGGCACCAAATTTTCAACATGGGGTTATTGGGAGCCCCTCCTCATGAATTCAGTCACTGTCAAGGCATTATTCGGTCCCAAAAGGTGATTTCATAGTCACTATGTGGAATCACCTTTCAGGACTGATTAACAAAATGACAGTGTCACTGTTAATGAGGTGGGCTCTCAAAAAGCCTATGTTGAAAATTTGCTAGAAAAAAATACAAAAAATTACTTTTACTTGCGTCCGTTGCGCAGTTTCCACACACGCTTGTATCTTCGCGAATTTGTAATATTTTTCACTCCAGATTTTCAACAATGGCCTTTTTCTACACCTCCTTATGAACAGTACAACTGTCATTTTACACATCTTGGCCGAAATGTGTTTTCACACTTCTGGCACAGAATAGTGTGCTTGCTGTGGGAAATCAGTGTTTGGGACAAATTAAGAACGAGTGAGAGAGAGGGGGAGTGAGCGAGCTCAGTGGAGCGCTGTTGGGACTGCTGCAGATTTTTGTGGGCAGAAAAAGGTCCCAATGCAGGCAGGAGCCCAGTACAAAAGGGCTGTCTGCAGCACTGGGAGTAATGGAATGAGCGAATGAGAGGGGAGTGAGCGAGCTCAATGGAGCTCTGTCAGGCCTTTAGAGTTGCCCACCCTGTCGCCAAGGGCCCTGCGTGACAAAACAATGATTGATTTGATACTTTTAGGATTGCTGTAATACAGATTTGGTTCTGTTTATTTCTCTAACTGAGCTGAGTAATACTTGGAGTGCAATAGGATTTCTAACTGGGCTAAGTGAAACTATATGAGGGCTGAGAACAAAAAGTATGGAAGCTAAGGGGTGAAAAAATGGACAAGGAGGCTTTACGATTGCTACAGTAATACGGTATCTAACAGATGATATCTGAGACTGAATTAACCCGGGTGACAAGGGGGCAGTAGAGGGACTAGTGTTGCGGGAACAGGGATTTGAGTAACTAGGGGCCTAACAGTTGTGGTAGGGTACAGAAACCGGGAGTAAGAGCCCGTAACATAAGATGGGGAGCCAAAATTGGGCAGGTGCCACATGTCAATAGGTTGGGCATCTTTGGAAGGGTGGTGGGGTGTACAGGGTGTGGATCTGCCATGATCCTGGACTGGGCCTGGAAGATTGGGGGGTATGGTCTGCAGACAGCTGGCTGTTTGAGGGAGGAACTGTGGAGGTTAGGGAGGAGTCTAAGTGGCAGGGCAGATGAGTATACTAGGCATCCCGGTTTGGGGGGGGTTGGGGATGGCAAGGGGGGGATGAGGGAAGAACAACTAGGGACTAAAACTGACCCCAGTATTAGAGGCACTAGCAGAAAAGAGAGAAGGGAGGAGGTGCCTAAGGCGAGGGGAGAGCCTCCTGATGGGGGAGAGACAGACCACGAGGAGTACCGGGGAGAAAGCGGATGGCTGCGGTTAGGGAGGACCAGGGGTGGGAGCAGGGGGGGGGCATGGAGGGGAACAAGTCGGAGGGGGGAACCAATATGGGGAAGAGATGTAGGCAGGGTATTAACTAAGAAGAGATTCAAGCCTCCGCTATGGGACAGAAAGGGGTAGCAGGAACATACTGAAGTGAGGGAGGACAAGCGGGGCATGAGAGGCATGGCAACAGGTGGGGAAGAGGTAGCGCGTACAAAAGGGTAGAAGGCAAGGGTGTAGGCAGGCATACTCACTGTACACATTTGTGTACAGTTTTGTTGAGTGCCTGTCACAAACCATACATTTCTGCTAACATTTTCATTCTAATCTGTAGTATTTGGGTTAGCGTAGGCCACTGAGGAGTGTCTGTTTAAACTTCTGTTGTTTAGGAGACAGGTGTGTGTGTGTGTGTGTGTGTGTGTATGTATGTGTGTGTGTGTATGTATGTGTATATATGTGTGTGTGTATGTAAATATATATATATATATATATATATATATATATATATATATATATATATATATATATATATATATATATATATATATATATATATATATATATATATATATATATATATATATATATATATATATATATATATATATATATATATATATATATATATATATATATATATATATATATATATATATATTATTACCACAATTGGAGGAATCATTTGACAACAATCTGACTTGTTTGGAAGGGTACCATTTGGAGAGGATGTGTGCATTTTATTTTATTGGGGGTGTAACTGTTGAAGATTGTGTACAAAATGGAAATTTCTGGCTACACCCCTGGTAGAAGGGGGGCTAGTAAGGAAGGAGGGGGGTGACTGGAGGAGAGAAGGCTGAAGGAAGGGGGAAGGATGGGAGGGGCATCACTATCGGGATCGGAGGGAATGGGGGCTCTAAATCAACAACAACAGGGATAGAGAGGAGTTGGAAATCAGCAGGGGAGATGAGGAGGTTGACATGAGAAGCCCAGTAGGAAGTAGTCAGGCTGGGAAGGGGTTCAAGGGGGATGGGAGGAATAAGGCAGAGAAAAGGGGCGAGGTGGAAGTAGGGGGTACGGATACAGAAGTCTCAGAGGGTGCAGCTGGTCGGGGTAAGGGGCAGGGAAAAATGAATACTGGGGTTGTGGAAAGGGCATTAGAAGGAAAAGGGGATAAGGGACCGGGGGGGTACTCGTCCTGGGGGATTCTGTACTTAAAGGGGAGAGAAGGGGGGAAGGCACAGCTGTATGTGGGTTGAAGATATCCCCGGGTTGACTGCAGGAGGGACAGGGCAGGCACTGCTCAAGTGTGCAGTGAGGGGAGGAAGAAATCTCATTTAGTGTTGCACATGGGTATAAACGATTTGGCGGGGGAGACTGCGCAAGTAGTGAGGGGAAGGTTCGAGGAGTTGGGCAGACAGTGTGAGGGGGAGTTAGTGACATTCTCGGAGGTACTCCTGGTACCTGTGCAAGCACAGGGAGGAAGGGTAGGATTGAGGAGTTCAACAACTGGCTGAGTGATTGGTGCCACACCAAAAATTATGGGTTAGTGACCAATTGGGATAGGGTCTGGGGGAATAGTGACTTGTATGTGGGGGACAGGCAACACTTCAGCAGAGAGGGGAGTATTAAAGGCGGGATTAGAGGGGTATATCTCTACTAAGGTGGATTTAAACTGGGGGTGTCGCCAAAACACTGAGGTTGGTAGAAAGGTCCGAACAGGGGAACCTAATGAGCTCATCCCCCTAGATCTAGGTAAAGGTGGAGGCGTAGTAACCCCGGGAGGGGGTTGGCAGAGTGGTCTGAGTGTAATACAGAAGGCACCACCACCCAGTAAGAATGAGGAGGAGAAAGGGTGTGGACCACCAGGAGGAGGGGCACAGGCCAAGGAGAAGAAGGAGGGGTACAGGTGGAAGGTGGTCTCTCTCAATGCAAGAAGCCTGGGGAACAAAATTGCAGAGCTTCAGGCACTGCTTTCGGAGGGGAATGTGGACATTGCTGCAGTGACAGAGACTTGGGCTACAGAGTAGCATGATTGGGACTTGTCAATCCTGGGATACAGGATATACAGGAGGGACCGGAGGGTTGGAAGGGGGGGTTGCACTCTGTGTGAGGGAGGGGATCAAATGCATTGGGGATGAGGAAGGGAAGAGGACAGACACACTTTGGGTGCAGCTCCTGGACTCCAAGGGCAGAAAGCTGAGGCTGGGAGTGGTGTACAGACTGCCAGCCCAATCCGGGGAACTGGATGGGGAGTTGGCAGAGCAGATAAGGAGGGTGTGTAGAAGGGGGAGTGTGGTGATAGTGGGGATTAACCTGCCACGGTTGACTGGAGCACCTCACAACTAGCAGTACCAGGGAGCAGGTGCTGCCTGGATGCATTCCAGGATGGCCTTCTGACACAATTGGTAAGTGGGCCTACAAGGCTTGGTAGCACTCTGAACCTAGTACTGGCAAATGGGAGGTGGTGGGAGGCGAGGGTGGACAACCCACTAGCAGGTAGCGACCAGCAAACAGTGTGGCTCATTCTCGTACTGGGCAGGGAGACAGGAGGCACGGGCACTAAGGTGGTGGACTTTGGTAGGGTGGACTTTGGGAGGATGGAAGCAGTACTGCAAGGGAGACTCCAGGATATAAGGCTGGGGATGGATGCAGAACAAAAGTGGGGAGTCATAAAGACTGGGCTAACAGAGGCCACAGTCGCCTGCACCAGGGCCAGGAGTAAAAAGAGCAGAGCCAAGAAACCATGCTGGCTGAAACAAGGAAGTGCTGCAAGGGGTGAGGGCAAAAAGGGCTGCATACCAGCAGTACAGGAGAACAGGGAAGGGAGAGGATAAGGAGGCTTCCGGGAGTTGGTCAAGGGAGGTGGCTAGGAGGGTGAAAAAAGCTAAGGCCTCCAGGGAATTAAGGTTAGCACAGGGCATAAAGGGAGGGTAAAAGGACTTTTTAAGGTATGTCGGGGAAGAGGAAGTGCAAGGAACATATTGTGAGGATAAAGCAGGGAGGGGATTGGGTGGAAAAGGGGGAAGAGCAAGCAGGAATTCTAAAGGAGTACTTCTGCTCCATTTCACTAAGGAGAGGGATTGTTCACTACCAGCACCTGGGTCGCTGGTGTGGCAGCACCAGAGTCCACTCCAGCTTGTGGAGGCGATGGTGAAGGAGAGTCTGGTGGCATTCCTAGAAAGTAATGGCCTCCAAGATGGGTGGCAACACTGGTTCGTCTCAGGGAGGTCTTGTCAGACCAACCTAATAGAGTATTGGGTAAAGCCAAACACCCCAAGGCACACCAACACTGGTCGGTCTGCAGGATAGAGTGAGGTGAAATGGCATGAATGTTATGGGTGGCAACCCAAACTCATACCCCAATGCCTGTCCATCTCTGCAGGGTGGAGGTGAGGTTGATGTGAAGTTCAATACATCCCTGCCATTCCTACTTTGTATCTGTCTAACTCCTGCATTTCCAATGTTAATACCAGCTAGCAAATATTCGGCATTGATGTGTGTGTGTGTGTGTGTGTGTGTGTGTGTAGGAGGTATGTAAGGAGGGGTGTGTGTGTGTGTATGTAAGGAGGTGTGTGTGTGTGTGTATGTAAGGAGGTGTGTGTGTGTGTGTGTGTAGAGGTGTGTGTGTGTGTGTGTGTGTGTGTAGGAGGTGTGTGTGTGTGTGTGTGTGTGTGTGTGTGTGTGTGTGTGTGTGTAGGAGAGTGTGTGATGTGTGTGTGTGTGTGTGTGTAGGAGGTGTGTGTGTGTGTGTGTGTGTGTGTAGGGAGGTGTGTGTGTGTGTGTGTGTGTGGTAGGAGGTGTGTGTGTGTGTGTGTGTAGGGAGGTGTGTGTGTGTGTGTGTGTGTGTGTGTGTGTGTGTGTGTGTGTGAGGTGTGTGTGTGTGTGTGTAGGGAGGTGTGTGTGTGTGTGTGTGTGTGTGTGTGTGTGTGTGTGTGTAGGGAGGTGTGTGTGTGTGTGTGTGTGTGTGTGTGTAGGGAGGTGTGTGTAGGAGGTGTGTGTGTGTGTGTGTGTGTGTGTGTAGGGAGGGTGTGTGTGTGTGGGAGGTGTGTGTGTGTGTGTGTGTGTGTGTGGGTGTGTGTGTGTGTGTGTGTGTGTGTGTGTGTGTGTGTGTGTGTGTGTGTGTGTGTGTGTGTGTATATATAGTATATATATATGTCTGTGTGTCTGTGTCTATGTGTCTGTGTGTCTGTGTGTCTGTGTGTCTGTGTGTCTGTGTGTCTGTGTGTCTGTGTGTCTGTGTGTCTGTGTGTCTGTGTGTCTGTGTGTGTAGGGGTGTCTAGGTGTCTAGCACTGGGCACCGAGAAAGAGATTTACGTGTGCAGTGCAAACTATAATAGGGATACCATTTATTGCTTCTAAAAAGTGTAAGTTACATTTCTCACTATAATAGGTACTATGGGCCAGATATTCAAACTGCGCTATTTTGTGAGCAAGCCGCGCTCGCACAAAATGAGTTGGCAGGGGTGTGGCCAGGCGCTATTCAAAGCGATGCGCCCTTGAGCAACCTTGAATATCACCCAAGCACAGCCACTGTGCATGGCACAGTGGAACTTGTCCCACCGAAGTGGACAGAGTGGAGCATTCAACTTGCGGTGGCGCCAAGTACCATTGCGCTATCGCAAATCCTGATATTCAAGGTGACATGCAAATGGGGCCATAATTCATGCAAGGCGCGGGGGGGGGCCATTTGCATCTGATTATGGCCCCATTTGCATGCCAATAGCATGCAGGTGCGCCGATCCCCAAGGACTTGTGCCTGGCGCCCTGCCAGGCGGCAGCGGCGGGGACCGACGCCCTGCAGCCCGATCGCGGGCAGAAGACTGTAAAATCCCTCCCACCACCCCCACCACCAGCCCGACTGCGACATAGCGATAATCCCCACCAGCCCGATCGCGAGAATGCAATGTCTCTCTCCCTAACATCATTCCTGGTGGTCCAGTGGACCAATAATCCCGATCGCATGATGTAATAATGAAACACCCCGGGCAGCCCTGGTGCCTAATGTCCCCCCCACCCACCGCAAGCCCCCACCACCCCCGGTGACAGCATCACCCATGCCGCTTCATTCACAAAACTGACCGTCTTGTACGGTATGGGCTGCACACCCATTGGCTCTTGCTCTGCACCAATGTATGCGAGTGAATTCTACCGGCAGTCAGGCGGGCGGGCGGCAGGCGGGTGGGATGCTGCCGTGGGGGGAGCGGGGTGGTGGGGCTTTGTGGGTGGGTGGGGTGGGGGACACTAGGCACCAGGGCTGTGTTCGGGGTTTCCATTATTACATCCTATGATCGGGATTATTGGTCCACTGACCACCAGGGCTGTGTTCGGGTGGGGGAGATGCATTGCTGCCCGCGATCGGGTGGCGGGGAGATTTTACACTCTTTGCCCATGATCGGGCTGCAGGGGTGCACAGGGAGTGGGTTGAGGCCAGCCACAGGTGGCAGCTGCTGTGTGCGCCCTGCAATGCAGCAGCTCACCTGTGGGTGGCCCCTCGACTTGAGCCTTTTGGGGGCTCAGCTGTGCAGGCGGCTGCTGGGGGTTGCGCCTGCACAACTCTGCACAGCCCGGCTGAATATCGGGCTGTGCAGTTTATGCATGGTTCCTCTCCCCCTCCCTCCCCAGTTCAGCATGCATTCATTTGCATTGCACTGTTGCTCAGCATGTTTTCTGTGGCGCAACTGCCTCCTGCTGAATATCGCAGAATGGAGCAAGTTCAGACTTGCGCAGGCACAACCCTATTGCGCATGGCGCAACCCTTTTGAATATCTGGCCCCATTACTAGAAGTACTTTTAAAAGTTCTACACTTGAGTCTATTTGTAGTCCGGTTCCATTCTGCTCAATTATTTAACTTGGGCCTTACATTGTCAGAGACGCAGACAATTTCCTAGCTGTTAAAACCATGCTCAGAAATGCAGTGAAATGCACTACTAGCTGGCCATTTAAAACCTGATACAATTAAACACAAGCAATTTTGCAGGCCTTTAAAATCTCAGACACACAGTTCTCTTAACCAGGCTAGAAATGTACTATACTAAAAAAATACTTTAATTACTATCAATGAAAATCTATTTTTTGTAGTAAGGGCAGATGAAATGACAAAAGCAGGCCCAGAACTGTGATCCACTAAAGTCATGTCATGTACTCTGCTACAATAAAGATATTTCCAATGACTGGCAAGTCACAGTAATTATGAATCTGATAGCCTTTGCCATAATTTTTTGATTGTAGCATCCCCCCCCCCCCTCCGGTCTCAGCTGTTAAAGAGCCTTTCCCATTGTCACAAACTTGCTCAGCCGGTCAACCCTCTACTCCCAAAGTGCCAACCTCTGAGTGTGTGATTTTTTTTTTTTTTTTTTGTTTTGTTGTTTTGTTTTTTTTGTACAGTGAACAGACAAGGTAACCCTATTGTCTGTTTTGTGGGTTCAAGTCACCTTAGTCTCAAGCTCAGGAAGGATTCAAACTAATAACCTCTTGTTAGTGTACCCAATTATCAGGCTCGGATAATTCTGTCTTCGGGGGGCCAGATATCTTTGCCTACGGGCACCCAACCAGGTCTTTCAAATGAACCCCTAGAACTCTATGCAAGACTTTTAGAGAACTCTATCCATTTCCCAGTTTGGTATACAATAAGCCCATACACAGTGTACTTATAACCTTTAAAAGCTCCACTTAAAATAAAAAGAAATGTCAAGACACTCCAGCAGATTCGTTTGTAAAAAAAAATATTTACTTTAAAAATATCAAAACAGAACAATAATTAGAGAACAAATATATTTCCCAACACATACAGCCTTAAAACAAACGGGTAAAAAAAAAAAAAGTACAGTTCCTACAATTTATAACTTCAGATTAATCTAATGCTTACTTTCTTTCAGTGCTTATAGGATCTCCCTTCTCTCAGTCAGAAATATTTTCTTGTGTCTCTGTCAGGTTCACTTCAGCAATTAAACACACTTCTGAGCCAGCCTTCTCATAAGGTCACTAACTCCGCCTTGGTGTATCAAACTCTATATTTTACAATACAGGGTCTCCAAATAAAATATTTAAAAAAACATATGAGATGACCTCACTGACTTTCCTCTCCACAGGTTAACTGGTCAGAACTGTTTTTTGTTCTGCTATACATACATCTCAAAAGTTTCTTTGATCTGAGTTACTGTATTCAAAGCAAAAGTGTATTGGCCTCTTTAATCCCATCTGGACCTTGGAATCTACACCTCAAGTCTTTCTGATGTAATTCAAGGGTTCCCTGGAAATGTGTATTGGACCTTCCACAATCATCTGGGTCCTCCCTGGGCTCAGACATCAAACCTCTTCGATGTCCATTCTGACCTCTCTTCGACACCCCTCCCCACAAGTCCTTCCTGGTAACCATGCAAGTCAAAGGATCTCCCTGAGGACATTATGAATGGCTAATCTTATTTCCTGGGATGAAAGCAAATTGACAAGGTAATTGCACTCCAGATCTCTGCAGTTTAAAATACCTCCTGTCCTTTGAACTTATCCCTGGGGGGGTCTTGATGTGTCAGTTCCAGTAAGACGACCTTTTCCTTGAACTGACCCTTCCCTTCACATATTTCATATGTAATAACAAAAATTAATACAGCACTCGAGCACTCAGAGCTGGCTGTCTGTCACACTCCTCCCCAACTAGACTGAATTTGGGGGATCCATCCCCTACATGGGATGAGCTTCCCAAATCCGTTCACTCCTCATAGACCCTAGACAGTCTATCTGAGTTCTTATTTTTGGCTCCAGCCCTGTGTATGATTTTCAAATCATACCCTTGTAAAGCAAGACTCCATCTGAGCAGTCTGCCATTGTTTTTCCCCTTCTGTGACAACCAAACCAGGGGGTTGTGGTCAGTCTGCACCACAAAAGGCTTCCCATACAAGTATGGCTTCAATTTCTTAGGGCCCACACTAGGGCAAGACACTCCTTTTCCACCGTGGAGTATGCTTGTTCCCTGGGGAGCAGCTTTCGGCTCAGGTAGGCTATCGGGTGGTCCCTCCCTTCGCTGGATGTCTGGCTTAGTACTACCCCAATACCCACGTCTGAGGCGGTTGTCTGAACTATAAAAGTTTTGCTATAGTTTGGACTTGTCAAAAGAGGAGCACTGCACAGTGCCTCCTTCAGTTTGGTAAAGGCTTCCTCACAGGCTGGACCCCAGGTGATTTTCCTTGGCATTTTTTTTCTTTGTCAGGTCAGATAGGGGAGCAGCCAGGGCACTGTAATTGGGTACAAACTTTCTGTAGTACCCTGCTGTCCCGAGAAAACTCCTGACCTGCTTCTGAGTTTCTGGTCTGGGCCATGCCTGTATTACCTCTATTTTTATCTGGTTAGGATGGAGCTGTCCCCGGCCTACCACATGCCCGAGGTATGCCACTTCTCCCATGGCCACCTGGCACTTCTTGGCTTTGACAGTGAGCCCGGCCCTCTGTATTCTGCCCAGCACTTCCCTGAGGTGTGACAGGTGTTCCTCCCAGCTGGTACTGAAGATGGCAGTGTCATCCAGGTATGCCACGGCGTACTCCTCAGCACCATTTAACACGTGGTTCACCAACCTTTGGAAAGTGGCCGGGGCGTTCTTCATTCCGAAAGGTATTACTGTAACTCAAATAAGCCTATCAGGTGATGAAGGCTGACCTCTCCCTAGCTCTGTCCGTCAACTCTACCTGCCAATACCCCTTTGTCAGGTCAGTGGTCGTGAGGTAGGTCACCCCCCCAACTTGTCCAGGAGTTCATCCATCCGGGGGATCGGGTGGGCATCTGACTTCGTGACTGCATTCAGTCCACGATGGTCTACACAGAAATGAGTCAAGGCATCTGGCTTGGGCACAAGGACTACAGGTGAGGCCCAGGGACTGTGGGATCTCTGGATTACCCCTAAATCCAGCATCTCCTCCACTTCCCTCCTAATGTCCTTTTGGACAGCCTCCGACACCCGATATGCTGTCTGCCGTATGGGCGTCTGTGTCCCTGTCTCCACATTGTGTGTTGCTAAGGGGGTTATTCCAGGCTTGGTACTAAACAAAGGGGCAAAGTCTGCTAAAACCTCTCTCACTTTCCGGATCTGGCCTGGGGTCAGCTGGGGAGACAATTTTACTGCCTCCACAGAGGACGTCCGCTTACTGTCTTCCAGCAAGTCCAGAAGGGGGTCTCCTTCGTCCGTCCCCTCCCCATGACTACACACTACGAACACCATGTCAGCCCTATTTGCATACGGCTTCATCATGTTGACATGGTACATTCTTTCTGTCTGTCTACGGTCAGGTAACTCCACAATGTAGTTTACGTCATTTACCTTCCTAACCACTTTGTATGGTCCTGCCCACTCAGCTTGCAGCTTGTCTTTCCGGACCGGAACAAGGACCATGACTTCCTGACCCACCATGTATGAGTGAGCTCTGGCTCTGTGGTCGTACCATACTTTTTTTTTTTCTGTTGGGCAGCTGCCAGGAAAATCCTGTCAACTCTTGGAGCACCTCCCTGTATGCGAACAGGTGAGTTATTTCTCTCAGTCCCTCCCATGCTGTTCAGCAAATGCCCGGAGCATTGACTTTAGGGTACCATTGAAGCGTTCCACAAGCCCATTGACTTGTGGGTGATACGGTGTCGTGCATCTCTGCACCACCCCACACTTCTTCCATAGACATTTCATTAGGTCCGACATGAAGGAACCCCCTTGATCGGTGATTACCTCCTGCGGAAACCCAACACGGGAGAAAATCCCAAGCAAGGCATCTGACACTTTGTCTGTCCTCAGTGAGGAAAGGGCGACTGCCTCTGGGTACCGGGTGGCATAATCCACCACAGTCAGGATGAACCTTTTCCCTGAGGAGCTGGGGGTATTTAAAGGCCCCACAATATCCATTCCCACCCTCTGGAATGGCTCCTCCACTACAGGCAATGAAATTGGGGCGGCTTGGGTTTTCTGGCCCGCCTTCCCTCTTTCTTGGCACCAGTGACAAGACCTGCAATACTCCTTCACCTGCTGGGTGAAGTTAGGCCAGTAGAAATTCTGGGCTGACCGCTGCATAGTTCGTGCGATTCCCAGATGACCAGACAAGGAATATCATGGGCAACCTTGAGCAACTGCTTACGATATCCCTGGGGAACAAGAAGGTGCCTGTCTAGCATCCCTCCCTCTGTCTGTACTGCCTGTGTATACATAAGTCCATTTTCCCAATAAACCCTATGTCTTCCATCACCTCGCTGTGCACCATCTGAGTCTGCCCAAGCCCTCGGCTTCTCTAAACTAGGGTCACTTCTCTAAGCAGCTGTGAACCCCTCACACCTTCCCAAGGCATGGGACGTGTCCCCTTCAGTTGCTAAACTAGGGTCCCTAGCACTAGCATCAGGGCCCTCAGGATCACTGTCAATCCCAACCCTCTGACAAGAGGTCACCCCTCCTTCTTTGGAGTAACACTCTGTAGCTGGGTGGTTATTTGCTACTGGAGAAATTTCTACCCTCTTATCAGTCTCCCCCTCTGGAGACACAGGCTGGGGAACCAGCCTCTCAGTATCTTCCCCAATGGCTTCTGGGGGGCTCGGGGAACTACAATTTTCCCTGGCCACTTGGCTACAGGTAACTTCACATACCACCCCCTGCTGGAGATTGTTACCCAAGATCACATCCACTGCTAATGTGTTAGCTATAGCCACCTGTTGCACAGTTCCCCCTGTTTCACCCCAGTCCAGGAGAACACTGGTCAGTGGTAAGGTTTTCTCTTCACCAGTAAACCCTTGTACAGCTATGTATTTGTTTGGTATAAGCTGACCAGGCTGTACCAGATCCCTCTTTACCAATGTCAGAGATGCCCCTGTGTCCCTTAACCCCTGCGTCTGTATGCCATTTACCATGACTGGGTGCATGTGCTCCCTCATGTTCACTGGCATGCTTCCAGGGACACACAAACAACCCACATCCTTTCTGGTTCTACTTTGCATATTATTGTTTGCCCTTTTTGGACACTGTCTTGCAGTGTGCCCAGTTTCTTTACATAACCAACAAACATTTCTTACTTCAGAGAAATCTTTTCTTTGAAACCTGGGGCTAACTGGTTCCGGTGGAGGCAGTGAGGGTTTTAGCTGCCCTGAGGCGCACTTTTCCCTTTCTGCGCCTCATACTAGCCCCATTCATTCTCAGAGCAGGTCTGCTCTTGGCATAGCAGTCCAAGAGTTCAGCAGCCTCTTGCACTGTTTTTGGATCTCTGTCCTCTAGCCAGGTTTTTAACTCTGTTGGGCATGCCCAATAAAACTGTTCTAATAAGATCACATTTCATTTGTATCAACAGTGTTTGCCTCAATTCCTTCCCACCAACGTTTTAAAAACTGACGTCGTTTCATGGCTAGCTCCTCATAGCTCATCAGGGCTTCTCCTGAGCTTACAGAATTTAGCTCTGTATGATTCAGCAGTTAATTCAAACTTTTTTAGTAGTGCTGCTATTAACTTGCTGTAATCATCACTGTCTTTATTGTCCATGTGACCCAATGCATCCCAAGCTTTTCCGGTAAGTAGCGTGGATAGCTGGAAGCTCCAGGACTCTCTAGGAATTTTAGCCTGAATACAAACTTTTTCAAAAGAATTTAAAAAGGCGTCTATATCCTCCCCATCCTTAAACTCGGCTATTAATTTAGAGTTCAATTTGTAACCCAGTCCTGCAGTCCCAGTTAACCCCAAGCCACTTACCTGCACTGGTGCTGCGGGTTGGAGTCGTAGCTTCTCCAGTTCATGTTGCCACTGGCGCTCCTCTCTCCTCTCCTCTGCAGCTCTGCATTCTCATTCTCTTCTCCTCTGCCTCTCGCTGGCACTCATGTTCCTCACGGTCCACCTCCTGCTGTTGCCTTTCTCTCCTCTCCTGGGACTCCAGCTCCATCCTGCGCAACTCAAGTTGCAACCTGAGAACTTCCAGATTCAGGATACTGGTGACTTGTCCCTGTTGCTGTGGCCCTTCACTGACAGTGGCCCTGCTGTCCACCTCATCGGCTTGGGACCCCTCACTGGCCACTAGTTCTGCCACACTTGAGGTCTGGTCCCTTTCAGCCACGGTTGGTGACTCACTGCTCTGGGTATCTGCTACCATCAGGGCCTCTATTAGGTTCTGCTTACTGGCTTTCACCACAAATGGGACTCCCCTGTCCCCGCACAACTGTTTTAAGAAATCTACAGTGTGCTTGCTGTAGTCGGAAGACATTTTCTTTTTCTCTCACTACTAATACTATACTGACTGGCACTTCAGAAAAAAAAATAAAATGGGTGGGAAGTTAACTGTAAGTCAAGGGATATAGTTCTGTTTCTTAAAAAAAAAAAAAAAAACTGCCTTTTTTTTTTTTTTTCAAGTGAGCTAAACTGTTTCAAGCTAACACGCTGAACAATGAAGCTTAAACCACCAAGCTTTTTATGTCACCACTGCCAACCAATCTGTCACAAACTCGCTTAGCCGGTCAACCCTCTACTCCCAAAGTGTCAACCTCTGAGTGTGTGATTTGTGCACAATGAGCAGACAAGGTAACCCTCTTGTCTGTTTTGTGGGTTCAAGTCACTTTAGCCTCAAGCTGTGGAAGGATTCAAACTGATAACCTCTTGTTAGCATACCCAGATATCAGGCTCAGATAATTCTGTCTTCGGGGGGCCAGATATCTTTGCCTACGGGCACCCAACCAGGTCTTTCAAATGAACCCCTAGAACTCTATGCAAGACTTTTGGAGAACTCTATCCATTTCCCAGTTTGGTGTACAATAAGCCCATACACAGTGCACTTATAACCTTTTAAAAGCTCCACTTAAAATTAAAAGAAATGTCAAGACACTCCAGCAGATTCGCTTGAAAAAAAAAAAAAAAAAAAAATATATATATATATATATCTTTAAAAATATCAAAACAGAACAATAATTACAGAACAAACATATAACCCAACACATACAGCCTTAAAACAAACAGGTAAAAAAAAAAAGTACAGTTCCTACAATTTATAACTTCAGACTAATCTAATGCTTACTTTCTTTCAGTGCTTATAGGATCTCCCTTCTCTGTCAGAAATATTTTCTTGTGTCTCTATCAGGTTCACTTCAGCAATTAAACACACTTCTGAGCCAGCCTTCTCATGAGGTCACTAACTCCGCCTTGGTGCATCAAACTCTATATTTTACAATACAGGGTCTCCAAATAAAATATTTAAAAAAACATATGAGATGACCTCACTGACTTTCCTCTTCACAGGTTAACTGGTCAGAACTGTTTTTTGTTCTGCTACACATACATCTCAAAGGTTTCTTTGATCTAAGTCACTGTATTCAAAGCAAAAGTGTATTGGCCTCTTTAATCCTGTCTGGACCTTGGAATCTACACCTCGGGTCTTTCTGATGTAATTCAAGGGTTCCCTGGAAATGTATATTGGATCTTCCACAATCATCTGGGTCCTCCCTGGCTCAGACTACAAACCTCTTCAATGTCCATTCTGGCCTCTGTTTGACACCCCTCCCCACAAGTCCTTCCTGCTAACCATGCAAGTCAAAGGATCTCCCTGAGGACATTATGAATGGCTAATCTTATTTCCTGGGATGAAAGCAAATTGCCAAGGTAATTGCACCCAAGATCTCTGCAGTTTGAAATGCCTCCTGTCCTTTGAACTTATCCCTGGGGGGTCTTGATGTGTCCGTTCCGGTAAGACAGCCTTTTCCTTGAACTGACCCTTCCTTTCACATATTTTATATGTAATAACAACAATTAATTCAGCACTCGAGCAGTCAGAGCTGGCTGTCTACGTGACACCCATCATTTTCTTATGCTTTAAAGATTGGCAAAAGATTACCCTTTATGCCTCCCCACCCCATCTGTACACATCTGCTTTCCTTTTTTATTTCTTTTTAACCATCAGGACCTTATCCTCCATTTTACGTAACTCTGTGAGCATCCTTAATTTGATTACATATTGACCTACACTTAGAGGATGTATTTATTCCTCTCTCTAATCAGATTGAAGTCAGTAAACACCAGCAAAAAAATGTTACCCCATCGAAGTCGGAACACATCAGCAGATAAAGGACCCCTTTCAAACAAAAACTTTATTAATTTACTTGACATGGCTCTGCATTTTTCATTACTTATTTCCCTGCATCAGATGCACTGCATTCTCTCTAACGCCCCATCAAAGTCAAAGAACACCATCAGTAAAAAGGACTTTCTAAAATCAACAAGAACCTTGCATTTTTAATATTTTAATAATAATTTACTGAAATCCTCCAAACACCAACACACTGTTTGCTTTAGTGTATAGTAGAACATCGTACTATAGAGAAATCCATCCTTTTCAAAATGCCGTTGTACCACAGTTCAAAGATTATGGAATGTGACTGTACCCTTCTGTGGTAGAACAGCATTCTAGAACCTCTAGAGACTGCACATGTCCGTTTCATTGTGAAAGAGGGGAAACAACTTAATGCACACATTTCACATAATACTATACACTATACACTATACAAATACAGGATGAGCAACTTTATGCAGAACCAGTGTGTTCTGCCAGCTCGGGGTTCTGATTCCCATGGACCTCTCAAGTTGCGCTCTCAAGGTCAGAGAAAATCTGATCCCTCTGTACCCAGCCAGTATTCTCTGTGTAGCTACCTGGGATACAACACAACTGTACAGTTTACAGCATTGTACTTTAAATTATTTGTGCTTGGTACCTTGGGTCCTTGTAAAGAGCATTCAGATCCCTGCAGGCCAAGTAGTCAGAAGCCAGTCCTCTGTGCTCAGCATATGATGTCATTGATGACATCACATCATATTTAACCAGTGACAGGACTGCATTCTGCCAGAGAAATGAATAAATCATGCCGCAGAAATCAGAAAATGCTGCCGCAGAAGTCAAGGAGCCCTGCCGCAGAAATCAGCAAATTCTGCTGCAGGACACAAGGGGCCCTGCTCATAAGAAAATAACTCACCAACTTCTCATCGTTATGCTGTTGGGTTTTCAACTGTCAATAACTTTAATCCTAAAGCCATGAATGGCTAATCCCCTTTAATTATAAAAACACAAAGGTATCAAAGGTGATGAATTGGGGATAGTATTAATGCACACAAAACAAGATCTGAAAGGCAAATTGCATACAAGTCCCGAAACTGAGTCCCTTTTACTTCAAGTGGCTTCATCCGAGTTGGAAGAATCACCAGTGTGAAGACATGAAAATTCTCTCTCGATGCTCTCCACCTTCTTACCTGCTTCATCGGGATCAGAAAATTGATAGGTATGTCCACCATATTGGATACAAAGCCTTGCAGGCATCAACAATGAATGTGTTATGCCTAACCGTCGTAGTTTAGCCTGTACAGCATCAAATTTGTTTCTTCTTGCCCGAGTGACAAACGAGAGATCAGGGAAGAGGTGAATCATTTTCTCCCTGATAGTTAAGAAGCCCCAGGCCCCTTGCAGCTTGCCAGACGAGATCCCTGGAAGTTGCCCCAGTTGTCACCAACAAGACTGTACGAGGTGAATCATTTTGGCCTGCAGCACCCCTAGGTGAGATTTGATATGCTTTTAGGAAGTTCTCAGAGGAAAGAGTGTCCTCTAAATGTAGGCTCTGGAGCAGCCATCCACTAAGGAAATCTAGTAGGCCTTCCCCCTCACAACTCTCTGGGAGGCCTACTATCCTTACATTGGCACTCCACTGCACATTTTCAGCTGCCTCCAATCTATATCTGAGTTGGGCATTTTCCTGCGTCAGCCTGCTCATGGTGTTCAGTGCGTTAACGGCCTTGGATTCCGTCAACGATGCAACCTTAGAAGCGACCTAAATTTTCGTATCCTGAGCTGTAAATCTGGTAATTAAGGATTCAATTTTTGTATCGATGGCCTGCATCGACTTTTGCAGAGCCCTCCACGGGGGTTCTGTCTCCAATTGTCTCAGCCGATGGCGGCTTCTTGACGGTCTTTTTTTTTTTTTTGAGCTTCCTCCCATGGCTTTGTCAGTACGCCCCATCATAAAAGTGGTATCAAAATATTCAGCTGAGCAAAAGGAATTCCCTAGAGCACTTTAAA
Source organism: Neoceratodus forsteri (assembly GCA_016271365.2). Taxonomy (NCBI): domain Eukaryota; kingdom Metazoa; phylum Chordata; order Ceratodontiformes; family Ceratodontidae; genus Neoceratodus; species Neoceratodus forsteri. The sequence goes on along the minus strand of JADMNL010000034.1, from coordinate 110,403,128 downwards.
TTCCCAAATACAGCACAGAAAACAATCTTTTTGATTAAAATTCTGCTTTCTTTACAGAGCTCTGTCTTGGTATGTCTGGTCGGTAGGTGTGCTCCACAGCCCCCTCCACTTTTTTACATTTTTTGCAAATAATTTTTATTTTTTATTATTTCCATAAATATAGAACAGGATAGTAATTCATTCATAAATAAATATATTATATATATATTTTTTTTTTTATTTTTTTATTTTTTTTTTTTACAGATAGTCATCCATATTCACATATTTGGCAGGTGGCATATATATTTCATATGTTCTATAAATATATATGGGAAACATACTATATCTTTAAACTATGAAATCTTCTATCACCCACTAATCAATGTCTTTGTTAAATAGTTTTCATGGTGGTTTAAAATTTCCAAATGGCTGTAGGGGAACCTGATCCATCCTGGCATGCTAAGCATCTGAATGCTCTGACAGTGTCAGGGCTGTGCATACCTCTCTGACTGAGATGTTTCACTCCATGCTCAGTGGTGAGATTCACTGAGATATAGGTGGGGGCTTTAAGAACACACCCCACCAGCACTATCTGCTCATGCTGGAGGTAAACATGATGGCATTTGAATGGCCCTAAAGAACAGCCACAAGATTCCGAGCATCAGACCTGAAAACGACAGCATTTGGGATGTTGTCCACTAAACTAACAACATTCTATGCACCTAGATTAAGTAAATGGCTTTCTTTAATCGTCCTGAAAATGCAGTCCAACACTGCTTTTATTTTTTATCAAATTTGTTTCCCTCAGGCACGTTCTCTTTCCAGTGCCCCAGCCATGTCGTCCTTGCATTCTGGGACCTCTTCCCAGTGCCCACTGAACACGTTCTCATTACATCATCAGTCCACCTGCCAGGATCACCAGGCACATCCTCTTCTCACTGTCTGGCATCCTGCCAGCACCCCTGGTTACATCCTTCTCTCACTATTGGGTATCCTGCAGTTCCCCAGGCTTATCCTTGAACTGTCGAGTCTCTTGCCAGCGCTCCCAGGTTAGTTCCTCCTCACATTGTCAGAGCTCTTGCCAGTGACCTCCACACCATTCTCTACCACTGTCGGGCCAGCAGAGATCCACATGGAGTGGTACCAGAGTACCAACAACAATCATTCTGAGTGCCTGCGGCTTAGTTTTTTTCTCTGGGTTTTCTCCCATAATGCTGGGCTGTGCCCTGATAGCTCACACAGGAAGTGATGATCTTGTAGAGGAACAAGCCTTCCAAACGCATTGTGGGTGTCATTGTGTTGTTGGAACTCTGTGCCACTCTCACCTCAGCTACTGTAGTAGTACTACCACCTGGCGGTGCCACCTCTACCAGCTCCATAGACCTGAACCCAATGCTCTGGCATAGGAGATGAAGTGCCACCCACTGCACCATTAGTGTCCTCGCAGTGCTTTCGTTTTGTATTGTGTTGTGGGCCATGCGTCTTCAAGCTGAAACTACTCATCTAAGTGTGAGGATGGACAATGTTACAGAAGTAGCCCCACATAGGTGACAGAGAGGATTGTTTGGGTTACCTGTTTCTCTAAGATGGCAACTGAAATTGAATCATTTTGTCAGAAAATTTGTACTCCACTATATATTTTATTTATTGACTCTCAGAATTAAGACCTTTGAGTCAGGAGCTCTTTCACAAAGGCTCCACATCAATGAGGAATTATACAGAGGAGGGAGTAACAGGCACGAGTACATTGGGTACAAATAAGCTATCTCATAGACTCTTGCCTAGCAGACCAAAAATCTAGCCTGGTACCCCATGAAAAGAAGAATCCTACTTCTCAGTCTTAAAATCCATAGCACTGGCCTTCAAAATGCAGAACAAGTGGCCAGAATGTGTAGCACTTTATGATGTTTAAGAACAGTGGGTGCCATATAGTTGGTGTTAAGGAGTGTTTTCTATCAAGTTAGTTTAATTTTTGAATAGTTCATTAATCCAGAAATGGCTCTTACATTAATGTGAAATGTTGGTAAATCTTTGCAGAGCAAGGTTACATTTGGGTATAAAATACACAGAGCTATGCAAAATGCATAGCTGTAGAGAGCCATGGAAGAATACTGTAGCCTGGATTAGGTCTTCATAAAATGCATTTTCCAGCATGGTGGCATTTTGAAAAATGGGATAAACAGTGGATGACCAGGAACTCTTCTCCCTGAGTCCAGACATAGGGACACAGAAACACAGAATTTGTCAGCAGATAAGGACTGCTTGGCACACTCAGTCTCCATTTTTCCCTACCTACAGTATCACTAACAAGGAAAAGGGCTGCTCTCACCCTTTTTCTGCTGGCTCTTGTACTAGTCCACAGTCTCGTTTAGCACTGGGCATCACCTCTGGGGGAGGAAACAAGGTAAAACTGGAGCAGTATAATTTGAAGTCCACAGGCCACCAGCAATCACATTACTGTCGAGAAAAGTAGTACTGGGGATTCTGTCTGGTTCTCTTGCACGTGGTGCTTGGTATGCCTCCCATTCAAATCCTGCACCAGAGTGAAAGTCTTGAAGATTGTCAGTCCCTCATGTGCATGGTGGGAAGAAATCCCTTTAGCAATGTTCTGAATTTCCAGAAGGGGCCATAGCGGAGCTTGAGGGACCCAACTTATGCTTCTTGCATAGTTTATTCAGAATGCCCCAATACACCCAGTCCTGCCTGTTCTCTATTTATGTCACAAAGTCTCTCTGGCAGGTAGTGGTACACATACTGTGAATACTCCTGCCAGATCTTTCATCTCCTGATCCTTTCAGCCTGAGACCAGCTGATTCAGGCAAGCTACAAATGGAGGATCTTCGTGCCTGTCCATCTAGGAGCCACACACCCTCTCTATATATTCTTACCTCTGCCCATAAAACCTCCCTACTAAAATGGGACATAACTTATAACAATATATGCCGATTTGCCTCTTCGTCACCTCGACTCAAACATTACTGCCTTCTTTATAAGGATCTGAATTGGCTCTCACCCTCTGCCAGTAGACAATACTACCTTGGATCACTAATGGACTCGATCATCCGGGGGGAAAAACCCGTCCCAGCTGACGGCGTTGCTGGTCCCTCAACCATCCTCCCATGGCCTGCGATCAGCTGACAAATCCTTGCTCTATGTTCCGAGATATCGGACGACTAAAGGCACAGGGACCTTCCAATTCTCTGCTCCCAGGCTATGGAATGCTCTTCCACTCAACCTCTGGCTGTCTGTCTCACTTTGGATTTAAAAGTGAATATCGTCGTTATCTATCCTTAGCTGATGCTTGTACATGCTTTGACCCAACCTGAAGCTCCTGAGACTTACCAGTAATGTCACCCCTGCTCTAATCCAGCTTCAAGACTGTCTCCTCTTCCCCTCCCCATATTTTTCCTTCTCTTTGTAAAATAACTTCTTGAATACTAGCTCTCTTCCTTCTTGAACCTTGTTGCTGACCATCCCCTGTTGTTTTGCCAATTACCACCCCTGACCTTTCTTCTGTCAGTCTTTCTTGTCATATTTCTCACACATTTCTCTCTATATAACCTTACTATCTTATTAACCTTTTCACTCCACAGGTTGGGTCCATGGTTTCTGCACTTATTATATATCTTACTGCCATTATCTGTATAATGCTTGCCATTATTTTTTGTTGTTTCTACCCATTGTATTTTTGTAGCACTGCTGTACTGTCCCTCTATTTGTACTATTGTACCCATGTTGCTGTTGTTCAACTGTTCTCCTTTTGTTGTACTCTCCCAGGTCGTGCCTGAAAATAGTCATTTTATGGCTAGTGCACCTACCTGGTTAACAAAAACTAAATAAATAAATCTCTGCACCTGAGGATCACCATCTTGAACTCCTTCATATGTTTCCCTCCTTCTTCGACTCTTTGCAGGCCAGGCCGATCTTTCCTTGGGGTCAGATAGACTGATTCATAGTGGGATGGAATATCCCTCTCCAGGTCATCGTTGCTAATCTTAGCCGGTTCTGGTTCTTCACAGCTGAGCCAGTAGCTCCAGTTTCTCTCAAGTCACTCCCTGACTCTTCTTTTGAGCGACCACCTGAGACAGACTCCTCTGATAGTTTGGGCAGCTCTGACATACAGCAGCTGTGCCCACAGACTCTTGTTGTGCAGTCATGGCTGGCTTCTCCGGCACCTGAAAATCTCTGTGGGTCAACAACTTTGTTTGCACTCCACGACCCCGTTCCCATCCATGGATCACTGGTATTTCCAGAAGCACTGCTCCTCTGTGAGCTGGAGATTCCTGGGGGCTGGTCCTCAGTCTTCAATGCTGATGCCACACTTAGCTGGGTACTCATCTCCTCCCATCTCTCGAGGGCCGACTGTGCTGATGCAATGGACCCACTGGGACTTGGGGGCGGGGAGCAGGTGTTCAATCCTGAGGCTTTTGCGGCACACGGTACATACTGGCAGCACAGACATGTCTGGCCCCTCAAACTGGCACAGGGTGCACTTGGTGGCTGTAGACTTCTCCACCACCTCCCACATCCACTAGAACATAAGAGAGGGGACAGTCACCTCTGATGTCTCTGGGACTTTTGCCATTGCTGACACTGTCTTTTGCTCTCATTCTGAAATCAGTCGCAGTCACCAAGCAGCTACTCTCCCAATGATTGTCTGTGTGTCTGTCACACCCACAGTGTGCAAACTTGCCCAGAGATGGTTACACTCCACCCCCTCAAACCTCTCCAGTCCAATAAAGCAAGTTCTCCCAAGGCATTAGAATAGCTCTCACATTCTTGGTCTGTACCAACTCCAGTTCCACTGGCACCATGAGTTCCTCTTCCCATGGGTGTGAAATTCCTCACCACTACAGCACATTTTATCAGTCCATACCAGGCCTGTGGTTAAGTCCATAGTGTCCATGTCACCCAGCACCCCTTTGGCAGTCCAAACATCCCTGTACCCCAAAAACCCATCCTGGACAAGTTTCCACATTGCATGCCCCCCCTCCCCAGTGTCTAGGGGTATGCTAGGTGACAAACGTCTGTGGGGAGGAGACACTCACAGCAGAAACCTCAGAATAACTTACTGGGATGGCTGGTATTGATGGAGTTCATTAGTGCAGGTGTCTTCGGGTGCTAGGCTGCAACAACTCGGGATGGGGGTTAGAAGTCAGAAACAGTTCATAAAATAACTGCAGTCCACACAGGAGTAAAATTAAGCAGGGGGATCCCATTTAATAGATGAACATAACACTCCATGGAGCTGACAGAGTCCAGACAAATTAATGTGCAGTCCTGACCGATGGGGTCATAACCAGTGCTACCGCATCTTGGCTAATATGGCCCACTAACTAGGGATGGCTTTTGCTTGGGCTGTGATAGGCACTTTGCTGCAGGCAGCCTTACTCTGGCCTCAAAATGCAGGCTGCAGGCAGAACCCATTCCTCTCTCTCTTCCTCAGCTCCATTCTCTGCTACAGCTCCAAGAAACTACAGACTCTGGCAGCTAGCCAGTTCACAACAGGGTTACCACTTTCTTTCCAAAATCTTCTGCACACTTGGCCACCTTGGCTGGCATATACGGGTTGGGCATATTGGCTATGGGGCTGTGATGTGAACCCAGTCTTCCTCCAGACTCCTCCACCTCTCAGGCTCCAAGATCTCCCCACAGGACACTCTGGCATGGATGTAGCCTGCACTTTCAACTGGTGAGTCTTTGGATGTGTGTGTCTTTGTGCGTGTGTCTGTCTGTCTTTGTGTGTCTGTCTTTGTGTGTCTGTCTTGTGTGTGTGTGTGTGTGTGTGTGTGTGTGTGTGTGTGTGTGTGTCTGTGTGTGTGTGTCTCTGTCTGTGTCTGTCTGTGTGTGTCTGTCTGTCTGTGTGTCTGTCTGTCTGTGTGTGTGTGTGTGTCTGTCTGTGTGTGTGTCTGTCTGTCTGTCTGTGTGTGTGTGTGTGTGTGTGTGTCTGTCTCTGTGTGTGTGTGTGTGTGTGTGTGTGTCTGTCTCTGTGTGTGTGTGTGTGTGTGTGTCTGTCTCTGTGTGTGTGTCTGTCTCTGTGTGTGTGTCTGTCTCTGTGTGTGTGTGTCTGTCTCTGTGTGTGTCTGTCTCTGTGTGTGTGTGTCTGTCTCTGTGTGTGTCTGTTCTGTGTGTGTGTGTGTGTGTGTGTGTGTGTCTGTCTGTGTGTGTGTGTGTGTGTGTGTGTCTGTGTGTGTGTCTGTGTGTGTGTGTCTGTGTGTGTGTCTGTGTGTGTGTGTGTGTGTGTGTCTGTGTCTGTGTGTGTGTCTGTCTGTGTCTGTCTGTGTGTCTGGTCTGTGTGTCTGTCTGTCTGTGTGTCTGTCTGTCTGTGTGTCTGTCTGTCTGTGTGTCTGTCTGTCTGTGTGTCTGTCTGTCTGTGTCTGTCTGTCTGTCTGTGTGTCTGTCTGTCTGTCTGTGTGTCTGTCTGTGTGTCTGTCTGTGTGTCTGTGTGTCTGTCTGTGTGTCTGTGTCTGTGTCTGTCTGTATTCACTCTCAGCAGCCACACACCTCTGCTGTCTGATCTCCTTCTCCTTGCCCATGGATTTTTCTTACTGCACCAGGGGGCATTTTAGGGAACTTGACCACTTCAGACTGGTCTGACAGGCACTGCCACATCCATCCACCAAGTTAACCAGCTGCCCAGACATTGAAGAAAATGCTCTCCTTCCCCGAGAGCGGGCAATCTGCCCTGCCCTCACACAACTCTCCCGCTGACTCCACTCACACCACGCGGGCTCTCCCTTAAACCTCAAAACTCCAAATTTATACCCCTGCACACCAACAGTGACCTCTGACCTGCAGAAGTTCCTGCTGAGACAGGGGTGTTTAACCATTTAATTACTGGCCTGAAGAGAACTTTCGGTGCACAAAACATGTACACCCCTCGTGGGGGGTTGGGGGAGATACAAGTGGAAACTGATGGGAGGGAGGTTCAGGAGGGACATGAGGAAGTAATATTTTACAGAAAGGGTGGTGGAACTGTGGAATAGTCTTCCAGCCAAAGTGGTGGGTGCTAAAACTAGTGGTGGGTTCAAGCACAGTTGGAACAGAAGGGAGCTTGGGCAGCAGAAACTGGGAGGAGAATGGGGGAAGGGGAGGGCTAGTACTCTTGAGGGACAGTAAGTCCGAGGCTAAATAGGGAACTTGGGTAGGCTGGGTGGACCACTAGTCTCTTTCATCCATCATTGCCTATGTTTCTGTTTCGTCAAGAACCAGAACCTTAAAGTTAAAGTCTCCCCAAAAAAAAAAAAAAATTCCTTGACATTTCCCAGGACACAGTTTCAGGGAAGTTTGAAAAAGTGAAACCTGGCGTGGGGCTGTGTAGGCAGAGTTCTCTGGGAAAATGTTCTCTGTATCATTGAACCATTTAAGGAAGTAACTGCTTATTATTTTGCTTTTTCTACATGGACAAAACAGCAAGAAACAGATGGGCTGCAGCTTGATATATTAAAGCGGGGGTCTTCCATGCTGATAACACTGCCAGGAGATCTGGAGCTTGAGACAGAGCCACAGCTGTGCAGATTTGGACTGCAAAGAGGTACCCTATTGTACCCCATCCCCCCACTACCAAAAACTACCATACACAAGTTGCTTGGAGAGTCACAATGCAGATGAGCTGGCCCAGTTAGTCGGCACAGACAAGGCTTGCAACCTCCACAGGAACTGGGCATGGTATAACACCAGCTGCCTGGTACCATTCCATGTCCTGAGTTCTAGGCCAACAGTGTTAGTGCCGTAGTCCTCCCTTCCCCTCCTCACCCACCCATCGCCTTTAGACTTGCTTTTGAGCAGATTCAATTCTAATCTTTATTTTTGTGGTTGCTGTTATCCCTGGTGGTCCATTCCCCCCCCCCATCAGATTCCCAAGCTCTCCTTAGTGCCTGCTGTCCAGTGCAACCCCTTTCACTTACCCCATTCCACTAGCTTTCTTCAATGGTCCCACTAGATGAACATCCTCCACTGACTCCTCATAATCCAGTCACACTGAACCACCCCCCCTTCTTGCCTGCCTGTAATAGTTCTTCGAGCAGCATGGATCCAACTGCAGGGGGATGATCTGCAGAGGTATGGGTCACACTGCAACATCCCGCTTATTGCCTGTATGTAATAGTTCTACAAGCAGCGAGGGTGGAAGTGGTGGGTACAGTGTTGACTAATTTACCTATTGTTTATTATGTGACCTTACGATCTCCTCCTGTATGTTTCCATCACTTGCTTACCTTTTTTTTTTTTTTTTTTAATCACTGTGGCCTCTGAAAAGCAGTGGGCGATGCTGGTCTCTGTGACCAAGTTTGTGGCTTCACAGAGAAGGGCTGTGACCTCATGTGTTCATAAAACAAGGTGGTGGAAAACCATGAACTACCACCATAGTGAATGTGTCTATAGCACCAGTCCCTTGCAACAGTGTAGGGCCCCCATTTTGGTTAGAAGTGGGAGGTATGACAAGAAACTGGGCTCATTTTCCAGAAATGGCTACTGGCCTTTCTCTATTCACAGCTAGCCAAAAATGGAGTGGTTCCTCAATGCGGCAGTTTCTGTAGGCAGCATGATTAGCGACGAGAGCTATGCAGGAACTGACTGCGACTGATGTCACTGCTTGGAGGCACTTTGTAATGACACCGTGGCTTCCCCCACTCGAGGTGACATAAGGTCAAACTACACTCGGAACAAATACAAATGATGATTTCATCAGGGTCATGGCATATCTATATAAAATGGGTAAGACAAAAATGGAGAAATCCTGCTGTGACTGGACAAAACACACTACATGACCATGCATTATTCCACAACGATAGCATGTCTGCTCTTTGTAGCCCCTCAGAACCTGCTCACTGCCAGCCCAGCCCAGGAAATAACTCCACACCAAACCTGGCAGAAATAAACAAACTGGCACCATGAAAAAGTGAATACAAGCTACAGATCCTTTCCTTCGTCATGTACCTGCCCCAAGACTCATTCCAGTCCTCAAGGTGGCACTGTACTATAAATTCATCACTTCTTCTCCACCTGATCCTGCCATTTGTGTTGTCTTCCTGCTTCTGAGGTTCCTTTTTAGTGTCTCTTTTATTAGCCTGACTGAACAGCTGTCCATTTCTGAAATGTTTTTTTATATATATTTATAATAGTCCTTTTGTGCCATAAATAATTGTAAATTTAGAATTTTCCCCACCATTTTATAATGAAATAGAGGGAACAAGTTGGCAGCTTTGGTACTACAAACAGTGATGCGCTAGTGTTGATGCATCAGCCCCATCTCCCGCGCGTATTCAGTTGGGTGGATCCTGTCAGCAGATTGATAGATACATAGCTATAGAATGAATGACAGAAAAGCACATACAAGAAAACATAGTCCCATCAAGGGGATGCATTGAGCTTTCAGGATGGTGGCTTATGGGCTCATTAGACCATGAAAGATGTGATTATTGTTTTGAGCATTGAGCACTTCTTTGTTTTATACAATGCATTTGTAGTAGAATAAAAATTTATCTATACAGGATCATACCTCTCAAGTGTCTCACATTATGAGGCACGTCACTCATTTTACCTTTCAGAAACCCTTTGTCCATCATGGGGAAGGTGATATTCCACATTCCCCACTGATACTTTAAAGTAGAAATTCATAATAATCTATTATGCTCAGTTATACAAAAACATTATGAACATTAGTGCACTGATAGCTATAGTGTTCTGACCTTCCAGTGCCATATTTGATGATATGTCACACATTTTGTTAATTTGTCACACATCATGTCACACATTTTGATGAAGAAAGGTTGAGAGGTATGTACAGGATATGAAGACCGCTTCAAACGCCATTAGGGTTACAATAACCCTCTTTACAAGGTGCACCTGTTTAGATGTCAATACAAAGTTACAATGATTAAAAACGGGCAATAAAAACTGCACATTTAACAATACAATGAATTACTTAATACAGAATAACAATTTTATATCATGGCACTTAAACATCTACGAGTGATTCAGGTAGGCAATCCTTTTTTTTTTTTTTTTTTTTTTTTAAACTTTTTAAAAAGAATTTTAAACTCTTTTTTTTTTTTAGCAGTGTAAGGATTAACTTTTGTAAATGAACATTAGACAGGGAAGGCAACCAAAACCTATTAGCATACATTTTTTTAGTTGCTGTATTTATGTCCCTGACCAGTGGTGTAGTGCTAAAGTTAGAAGCGAGGGATCTCTGGCCATGAACCACGCCCCCCCCACCACCCAACCAGTAGGTGGAGGGCAGAAGATGTCAGGTGTTAGATGCATTCTGATGTATTTTGAAGGTCATCTTGACACAGTTTGGTTACTTTTAAAGCCTTCCTTGACTTGTTACAAACAACCAATGTCACTATCAAAATAACTAGTTTATTTTCTTTCAAAAAAGGTCAAAACTAAAACAACTTTTTGACAAATGTCAAGAAGCAGAAACCACATGCATCTCTAATCCAGAAAATTCAGCCATGAAATGTTCACATTGGCAGCTTTATTGCACACAGGATTTACACATGCTGCTTAAAAAAAAAAAAAAAGGGACAAGACTATTTTGGAAATGAGAGGCTGTCACTGTGTCGCTTGTCTCACATAAAAGTGACTATTGGCTAGCAGGTGTCAGTGTGGCTCAGTTGGTAGCACCCCTCGGGCCAGATGGTTGTGGGTTCTAATCCCACACTGGGGTTGGGCTCATGCCATAAATGTTGTGGATGAGATCATGAAAGTGTGAGGATCCAACAAAGAGAAATAATAAGTTACCTGCAGTTTGGTTTTCCACTTTAGCTCCAGTTGTATCTCCTACCCCCTCTCTCTGTTGCATTGCCACCTCCACCACTCTCGAGTGCCTCCCACAATACAGCAGCAAATCACTAGTAGCCAGAGAGAGAGAGGCAGACAGATTGATTTTTAATTTAGTGTAGCACCCTTTCTGAGCCTGTCCCAAAGACTGAAACCTTCCATATTTTATATCTTGAAGGAGTCACCTGGCACCTTCTCAAACACCTCCCCTCCAATGCTAAACTTGTGCCTAGGACATCCACTACCTTTTTACTTACAGCAAGAAAAGAAGGTTTATACAAATGCATAAAACTCTGTCCAGACAATACACTACATGAAAACTCCCCATAATTAGGTTTGTCAGAGGAGAGAATCTGGAGAGAAAGTAGAGCATGTACTCCATGAGCTAGACCACAGGCCATTCACTACAAATCCCCCCACCCCATTACACAAGCAGGCCCTCTGCTCCAAACATCCCCCCCTCCCCAAGCCAGAACAAGACATCCATCTCCCAACCAAGCCACACTAGCAGGCTGTGCAGTCCCAAGTCGGCTCTTCTGGCAGCTGAATTGCAGGGTTGATTGGGTGGAGTGAGGTGTGAGCAAACCAGTTTCCACATACATACTGCGACATGGATGAAAAATTAGGATGCAAACAAAAAAAATTGTAAAACAAAGTGTTGCACTACAAATTATTAAAAGCACATGTTTTAAACAATATTTGGACAACATATCACCTTTTAAACAATCTTAGAGACTGGGCATTCCCAAAGACAGACCAGCAGATCCTGTGCTCAGATTCCCCCTCCCATCCACACCACAGGTAACCGTACCATTAGTCTGGCACCAGAGGGGGACAAAGCAACTGTGAGCTGCCGATCAGCTTGGCCCCCAACCTTTAAAAACTGGTACCCTATCAAATAAGGTTTTTGTGGCATAAAGAACAATGGTATATTAAAGTTCTCCCACTGCTTCGGGAGGGGAAACACACAGTACACTGTAAATAGCCATGATGGCTAACTTACAAGAGCTGAATGTTTGTACTTGGAATGTAAGGGGGACAGCGACTCCAATAAAGCGTACTGGCTTGTTAACTGCTCTGAGATGGCAGGGGACACAAGTGGCTCTCCTGCAGGAGACCCATCTCACTGAGTCAGAGCATGTTAAATTAGTGTGGGGATGGGTTGGGAAGTGCTATTCGGCGTCATTTAAGTCCCATAAATGTGAGGTCACTGTCCTTCTTCACAAAACCTTACCCTACCAAGTTCAGAGGGTGGTGCGGGATGTGGGAGGAGGGCGATATGTTTTCGTGGTTGGTAAATTATGGGGAGAGTCACACTCGCCAGTGTATATGCTCCGGCGGTATTTGATCCAGCTTTTTATGGTATGCTACAATCATTGTTGGTAAAAGAGCAGTTTCTGGGTCTTATTCTGGGGGGGACTTGAATTGTACTATGGACCCTGTGCTGGACCATTCCTTGGAGAAGGGTAGGCAAAGTGAAGTGGTCCGCCAATGGAGATTGGAGCTAGGGGAGTTAGGATTAATTGATGGATGGAGGGAGGTGAATCCGGGAGCTAGGGAGTATACCTTTTATTCTCATCCACACGGTACGTGGTCCTGTATCGACTATGTATTTCTGTTGAGGGAATGGTATCTGAGAGTAATAGATATTAAACCCAGTCCTATTCACATATCCGATCATGCGATGGTGATTCTTACTCTTAAGATGGGAATACAGAGAGAGGGTCCACCCTCCTGAAAGTTCCCGATGTATTTGCTGGGAGACAAAAAATTTAGGGAATATTTAAAGGAGCAGTGGGAGGAATATATTCAAACTAATAATAGTATGGAGTGGAGGTGTCCGAGGCCATACTCTGGGATGCAGGGAAAGCCTATATGAGGAGTATGATCATTAGATATGTTAGCAGGGTTAAGAAACAGAAACGGGAGAGACGAGTTATGTTAGAAGCCCAACTGAGGGCACTGGAGAGAAAAGTTGCAGGTGGAGAAGGGGGGGTGGCGAGGGTCGCCCTAACAGCCACTAGGCTGGCTTTGAATGCCCTTCTACGTGGAGAGGCAAGGAAGGCCTGGACTTTTTTTTTTTTTTTTTAAAACGTCTTTGAGTGTGGCAATAAACCCAGCCCACTGTTGGTTCGGCTTATGAAGGGAGGCCGGTGTCCAACTCATAGCAGGAATCGCAGATTGGGAAATGTTTTAGTGTGTGTGTTTTTTTTGTTTTTTTTTTAAAGGACCCTTTACGCAGCTGAGGAGGCCCGGTAGAGGAATTTATGAGGCAGATGGACTTGCCACGCTTGACAAGGGACCAGACTGAGGAAATGAATAGACCCATTGTGAAGGCTGAGGTGGTGGCAGTCATGCAAAGACTAAAGAGGGATAGGGCTAGTGGGCCAGATGGCTTCCGTGCTGAGTACTATAAGACCGTAGGAAGTCAGTTGGCTAGACCATTGTGTGATACCTTCCAGCAGAAAGAGGGAGAACAACTGGAATTTCCAGGCATGTTCTCGAATGCGGTTATTTGTCTGGTTCCTAAAGCTGGGAAGGAGGTGACGGACTGCGCATCCTATAGGCCAATTTCACTTTTGAATTGTGATCTAAAAATTCTGGCGAAGGTCTTGGCGACTAGGCTGGAGGTAGTGTTACCGGAGTTGGTTCACCCAGACCAAACCGGGTTCATTAGGGGTCGTCTCTCCTACCATAATGTGCGCCATCTCTTGAACGTGGTCTGGAGAGCAAATAGGGGAAGGGAGGATACCTGTATAATATCAATGGATGCAGAAAAGGCCTTTGACAGGGTTGAATGGGCTTACCATTTTGAGATCCTCTTCCAGTTTGGTCTGGGTGACCTGTTTGTGGGGTGGATTAGGGCAATGTATGGCTCCCCTAGGACCAAAGTGTCAGTAAATGGTACGCTGCCAGAGGGTTTTAGTTTAGGGCGGGAAATGAGACAGGACTGCCCCATCCCACTGCTGTCCACCTTGGTGGTGGAACCACTTGCTGCGGCTGTTAGGCAACATCAAGGGATTAAGGGGGTAAGAGGGGTATCAGGGGTGCAGCACAAGATTACATTGTATGCAGACGATATGCTGCTCTTTGTTACGGAACCAGAAAGGTCCATGCCAATACTGTTGGATATGGTGGGGAGATTGGCTCTTTTCTTGGGCTATAAGCTTAATCTGGATAAATCTGAGCTGATGAGATTGCCAGGGGGTGGTGTGGTGGATCAGACGTGGGGATTTAGGAGGGTCAATAAGCACTTCACATATTTGGGGATTAAAGTTGGGCGGTCCTTGGGGACTTCATATGATTTTAACTATACCCCCATGGTTAAAAGTGTCATGGTGGATTTAAAATGGTGGGCTTCTTTGCCGATTTCGTGGATAGGGAGAATTAACCTGATTAAGATGCATCTTCTACCCCGCCTGTTATATTTAGTGCAGATGCTGCATGTAGGGCTAATAAAGAGGGATCTTAAAAAGCTGGAGGGTGCCTTTTCTGCGTTTATTTGGAATGGGAAGCGGGCAAGGATTAGTCTACAGAAGCTCAAATTTGAACCGGGGGGGGGCCTCAATTTCCCAGATTTGGGACCCTATTTTCTTGCTGTTCAACAATGGTATGTAGGGGATTGGGTTCACACTCCCAGGGAGGCCAGCTAGGTGGACTGAGAGCAATGGGGCTGCCCTTCCAGGCTCTCTGCGTTTTTGGAAAAGAGGGGCCTGTGGATGTTTAGAGCCCAGGAGGGGAAAAAATCCATGACAATGCTCATGTTAGAAAGTTGGGAAAAATTTAAAAAGCTACAAGGAGTGATGGATGGACACAGTGCTGGTACCCATTGTTAGGAACCCATTTTTTCTACCGGGGTGGGACGATCATGGGATGAAGGGCTGGGAACAGGGAGGTGCTAGGAGTCTAGCACATTTGTATCAGGGAGGCTGTATCCTCCCATATACTGCCCTGAGACAGAGGTTGGCATTGGAGGGGAGTCATATGTTTCGGTATTTTCAGGTTAGGGCCTATCTCTCTGGACTGGACAGAGGGGGTGAGGGTAGACAAATAATGCTTAAAATTGAATCTCTTGTCATGTCGGTTTCTGTGAATTCAAAGGGATTTGTGGGGAAGATAGTTAAGGAATGCAGGAGCTGCTTGGTGGACCAGTCACAGAAGGTGAGACGTCTTTGGGAGCGAGATTTAGGGGGGCCAATAACTGACTTGAATTGGGCTATGGTGCTACCCTTGCATATGGGCCTGTTGGTCTGCAATAAGTATAAAGAGGCATTTTATAAGTTTCTACACAGATTGTACCGCCCACGTGCTGGGGTCCATAAATATCATCCGGCCATCTCACCTCAGTGTGGATGGTGTGAAAAGGAAAGGAGCACGTATTTCCACTGTTTCTGGGAGTGTAAGATATTGCAGAGATTTTGGAGAGCAGTGGCTTTAGAGGTGGGGAGGGTAGTTGGGAGAGTTTTCCAACTGGACCCCCTTTTGTGTCTTTTTGGAGTGGAGGTCAATGAGGAGGGAGAGTGGGAACCCCTACCCAGATGGATAAGGGCACTGTTCATTTTGGCCCGGCACTGTGTCCAGGATACCTGGGTCTCACATGTGACACAGTGGCAGACTGATTCTTTGCATTTTGGCACTTGAGAGACTCACATTATTAAAGGACAGATTGGAGGGCTTTGTGAGGGAGTGGGCACCTCTCTTGGCAGATCATAGCCCTGCTGAGAATATAATCTTGGGGAAGGAGTCAGAGGAATGAGGAAATTGGACCGGGCTTCAGTGGGGTAAAGAATTGGATTAGAGTACTGGAAGTATGACTTAAGATATATTGGATCAGGAAGTTTGGGCTGAGCTTGGATTATAGGCAGGATGCCTTCTTTTATCAGTTCCAGCACATATGGTGTCAATGTTATGTTTTTACTCAGAGATATAGATGTCAAGATACCTTGTGAATGATAATGGAATGTGGATGTGAAATGTGAAACAGTTGTCTGTTGATAAAAGACTTTTATGCAAAAAAACTGGTACCCAAATCAGTATTTTTAAAGATTCAAAAATCACTTCCATGGGCAGGTAGCCAGTCTGCTGGTAACTTTTGAACTTTTACATATGTAAAGGGGGCCCCATGATTGCTTCTAACTCTCTTAGTGAAATTGATTTCAGAGCTCATGACCAGACTGGGGGATAAATGAGCATGCCTGAAAGTGACACATCACATGGGACCTTGGACTGGCCTGCTGTCTGGTTTCAGCCTATGCTTATCAAATTTTCAGATTAGATGTCCAGTCCATATGTAAAGGGTGTTACTGATTCTGTTCTGAGCTTTTCAAGTGTTATCATTCCTCAAGTGCCATGTTTCTGAATCTATTTGTAATATGAATATGGACCTTGGTTTTATGACCAATTTCCTCCCAACTACTGTTTTCTTCTCCAATTCATACCCACAGACATACTTCTGTGGTGAGCACACACACACACACACACACACACACACACACACACACACACACACACACTCCACCCCCCCATTTTATGTTGGCTCGGCTTGGTCTTAGCCAAGTGCATTAATGTGAGATTTGGAGGTCAGGGCCCAGTGAATGCAGGGCACGCATCAGTAGGTGTGTCCCTCATTCCCCAATAAGGCAGCTGCAGGCGCTGACACCAGCAACACATAAACTGGCCACCAGATCTAAGGAAAGGTCCGCTGCAATGACAGCCAAGCTCGTCACACAGCAGCACCTCCCCATGTGCCTTTCCTGGTGAAGCATTCTACTAAACATGGTGGTAGACAATGGCAACTTTAGGGGTGCTCAGTCCCCCTGTTGGCATGCCCTGACCCAGTTTGTGTGCAGACGGGGGAGCCCACTCCCCATCGGCTAATGTCCCCCCATTTGTTGTGTGCTAAGGGGGGTGCCCAATCCCCCTCTGCTCTTGCCCCCTCATTCGGTTGGTGCGGCGGGGTGCCTAATCCCCTCGGCTAGCCCCCAACACTCAGGTGGCATGCTGGGGCCCACCCCAGCGTGCCAAATGCCTGTAAAAATAAAAAAAAAATAAAAATCCTGCGATGTGTTTTTTTTTTTAACCTGTAAAGAATAAAACAGTCCCTTGTGGTCTGTCCTGCTCCCTTCCTCAACCCGTGCCACCCTCTCAGCACCCTCAACCCGCATCACCCTCTGACACCCTGCCTCCCCACCCCATCACTTATCTCCAGAGTTCACCGCGACTATCTTTAGTGGACCAGGAACACGTCTGCACTCTTAAAAGCCAACCGCGAACTGAAGAAATGATGGTAAGCTGTTGTAACCCCTCTACAAATTGGGGTTCCCGAAAAGTCTTCCTTGAGCTTGCCTAAATGCTCACTGTCAGGCTGGTGTCCTGCATTTTAGCAGTTTAAATGTGATTGCCAGAGTGCCAGTAATGCCTTTGTGTACTGTCTCTTTAAGAACTGCCTGGATTGCAGTCATAAGTAATCTGAGAGGGAGCTCTGTTGAAAGATTTAACTATTTGCTGAAAAATCATTTAGAGTGATAATGATTATGTAGTTTGCGTAACCTGCCTTCTTTGCAGCAAGGACTGTTTTGTTTATCTCCACTATCTTGGTCTTGGACTGCTGAATTGGACCAATCGGTACTGGTGGGACTTAAAATGGAGACGGGCTACAAGAGCTATCTGGAGTCAAAATCTGTAGGAATTGTAGTTTTGGGCTTTTGGTGCCTTTTTGCACCTGAAGGGGGAGTCTCTGTTGTGACTGACTGACAGATCAGCCAGCCAAACCTTTTGGATTCTGGGGAAAGTCCCAGGCTTGCTAGCAGTTGAGTTGGATCTAAGTTAGGAGCTGAAGAAGCAACAGCTTGAGACAGTCAAGCAGCCATCTGAGTAGTTTCGCGCTGGAGAACTGTGGAAAGGCCTGAGTTGTGGCCTGCATGTCAGCCTGCTGCCCCTGAGGGGGAGAAGAGAATTATTTCAGACTAAATCCAAGTTTGTGAGAACGAAGTAAGCCACAGATATTTTATTTATTTATTTATTTATTTATTTTAACCAGGCTTATGCCTGAAGAAGACAAAAGATTTTGCTGAATGCGAGCGACCTGTCAGGATTTCCAGCTGCTTTTGAATCCCCGGTTTGTGCAGAGACTTTACGATCGTGACCGGAGAGTGGTTTGCCTGGTACAATAGAATTTCCTTACATGTAAATGTGCTGTGAGTTGTAGTGGGTCGTGATTTGGTTCCCCACTGTGTGAACTGTGTTCTGCTTGCTGGAAGCTATATCCAGCCCAAAACAGACTGTATCCGAATTTGTCTCCATTTGGCCTGGGCCTTGCCACACTGGCCCAGCCAGACTACCTGCTGCACAGAGAAAGCCATCGGCGAGAGACCTTCCTGGGGATCAGCCCCCTGCTCCATGCTTGAACAGGAACGATGCCTCTGGGAATTGTGTGGGCCCTGCTTCTCCTGGCACTCCAGATCAACCACCTGTAGTCTCAATTTTCGTCCCGCCTGTGCACAGTCTTGGGTATCGTGAGTAATCATCAGGGTAGCTCCCTGCAACAGCCTAATCTAAAAGTGTGCCATCTGATTGTCTTGTTGTTGCTGTGTTTTTTTTTTTTTGTTTTTTTTTTTTTCCATGAACTGAGCCCTCCGGCTCCGGATTACAATTACTGCGTGTGGTGCATGTGGTTTTCTTCCATCACAGGGCCCCAACCAGCTGCAACGTTCCTGTCTAGCTCACCATTCTCCATCTGGGTACCCAGAGTGTGTGACTGTTTATGGACCCTGAAGTGAATGCACAAGTATTTGATGCAGCCTTTAAGCAAATTAACCTGATTACGTCCCTTCATTGTTCAAGTCCCTTAAATAAATCGGATCTCTTTTTTTTGCATTTACCCTGACTGTGGTTCCAGTTTGTGCAAGAGTACTGTACTGCTATTTGCTGTGTATAACCTTGTTTTACAGGGGGTCCCCAGGGCCAGGCCAGAGGAAAGCCCTGGTGGTAAGTGCAAACAGTGTGGGTACTTGTGTGGTTTATCAGGAGTATTATGAAAGTGAATATTGTGTATTGTTCCGACCACTAGTAAGGAAAGGGGGGGGAGAGTAACAGTGTCCCGGATGGCTGTGCCCAGGTTAGCTTGACCACTACCAACCCTGACCTTCGGGTGGAGGCACCAGTTTCAGAACTCAGGCCCCTTATCCTGCTACTAACCAAGCAGGCAGGGGTAGTAGCCCTTGGGATAGCACCACCTAGCGGTTACACTGTATAATGGCATAAATAGTTTTTTTCAACTTTGGTGCTTATCTCTGGCATTTTTGGGAATTTTTGCACCAAATTTTCAACAGGGGGTTATTGGGGCCCCTCCTCATGAATTCAGGACTGTCATGGCGTTATTCGGTCCCAAAAGGTGATTTTGCAGTTACTGCGCAGAATCACCTTTCAGGACTGAGTAATGAAATGACAGTGCCACTGTTCATGAGGTGGGCTCTCAAAAAGCCTATGTTGCAAATTTTGTGAAAAAAAAATCCAAAAAATGACTGTTTTATGAGCGTGCATTATGCAGTTTCCACGCACACTCGTAACTATGTGAATCTGTAATATTTTCACTCCAGATTTTCAACATTGCCATTTTTCCACACCTCCTTATGAACAGTATAGCTGTCATTTTACATATCCTGGCTGAAATGTGTGTTCGCTCTTCTGGTGCAGAATAGCACGGTCGCTGTGGGATATCAGTTTTCGGGACAGTTTGAGAAAATGAGTGACACTGTTCACGAGCAGAGGTCCTAAATGTGTATGTTGAAAATTTGGTGATGAAAGTCCATAAAATGACTGTGTTACAAGCGTGCGTTGCGCAGTTTCCACGCACCCTTGTAACTTCGCAAACTTGCAAGATTTTCATGCCAGATTTTCAACACTGGCATTTTTTTCACACCTCCTTATGAACAGTACAGCTGTCATTTTCACATTCTGCCCAAAATGTTTTCGCAATCGCACCTGTGGCGCAGAATGGCATGGTCGCTGTGGGACATCAACTTTTGGGACAGATTAACAAAATCACAGTGCCACTGTTCATGAGGGGAGGTCCCAAAATGCCTATGTTGAAAGTATCTCTTCAGGGTGGGGGTGAGGTTGGCGTCAGTTCAGTACTTCACTGCCATTCCTATTATGCATCTCTAACTCCTGCACTACCAATGCCAATGCCAGCAAGACAACATTCGACATTGACAATTGCTTGTTTTTTTTTTTTTTGTTTTTTTTTTAGACTTCTACTGTCAGATGCAGTCGATTTGTTAGAATTTGTGAGTTACACCTACAGTGAGAGAGAGAGCGAGAGAG
The DNA here is from genome assembly GCA_016271365.2 of Neoceratodus forsteri. Lineage (NCBI taxonomy): Eukaryota > Metazoa > Chordata > Ceratodontiformes > Ceratodontidae > Neoceratodus > Neoceratodus forsteri. Next base: position 110,383,037 of record JADMNL010000034.1, on the reverse strand, counting down.
AGAGAGAGACACCTCTGGTTACATCATATGCCTATATAGCTACTGTATGCCTTAAATCTTATCAGAATGGGTAGTTTGATACCTTTTAGACTTCAAAGGCAGCTATTAAGATTAATGGGTAGTTGCAATGAGGTGATGGACTGCAGACTTAACAGCTGGGAAGAAAAACAATAGAACTGTTAATTGCCAGCCACTGAGCAGTACAGGCATTATCAAAAGTAAGGCAGTAAGGCCCCTCTCAAAATGAAGTCGGGGTCTCAACCCCTCCAACCCCCAGGACTACACCCCTAGGCCTGCCCTTATACAAGACATGCCCCTTTCAACCTGGTCTCCCAGCCCATTCATACATTTTAGTGGTTGGTAGCCACCTGGCTACTGGAGATTTGACATTCTGCACTGAGGCCTTCAGTACTGTCAACAGGCATATCTCTCCAGCCCTACAACACTTAATGATGCTGTGACAACGTAAGCATGGCTGTAGTCACTGATTCCTACAGAGCATGTTTATTAATTAGTAAACTTCAGCCTAGAGCTTGCTTGCTTGGGTTGTAAAAGGCACTTGAGCCAGGCACACAGCAACCAGCAAAAGCAAACATTCAGGATTTATCTTTAACATCAGACCTGGCAAAACTGGGTGCTTTAGTTGCGTCAGTCTGTCATTTGTGTGACAAATGCCCTCTTGTCCCACGGAGATCAAGTGATCTAACTCCATTAATGGATGGTACCCACCCAGAGTAGTTTTAACACCTAAAGAAATCATTTTGTGTGAGTGCAGGTCACACATGCAAACAGTGTATTATTTTATGCATGGATGAGCAGTTAGGTATAATATTTTCACTGGAGAATCATATTATTTTCCTGGAAAGCCACAGTACTGTGGAGGGGAGGATACTTAACATTTAATAAGCAAAGCTCCTGCATTTGAGTTTCCAATCAAGGTTTTAACCCTCCCCCCCCATATTGATGAGGCATCAGACTACTCCCAGAGGCAATCTCAGAGCCCCATCACCAGTTGATGATCATGCAACATGGATACTGGAGAGGGGGATTGTTACTGTGCTGTCAGCAAGGATTTTCTGCTTTAGTTTTCTCTCTACCCTCTGGCTCCCTCTGGCACTGTGGATGGTCTGTCTGCCCCCTCTCTAGCTGGCCAGAGAGGCCTCCAGCTGTTGGTGAGAATTAAACCACCCCCAACCCCCGAGTCTCAAAGGCAGCAGTTGTAACCGTTCCTCTAAAGGGAAAGTTCCCCTATCAAGGAGTACTTTGTGGTCATACTTGCACTATAACTAACCACCACTAGAGGACTCTGTTGTAGTTACTCACTATTCTGTTATAAAATGGGTTGGACATTTCTAGCTTCCTGATTGGCTAAATAAGTTCAAGACTCTTATGTTAATTCCCCAGAAATGCACAGGTTGGAACAAGTTCAGGCACTGGGATTAGGAATTTGGGCAAATCACATACAGAATTCATGACCCACTCCACTCATCCCAGTTTGCCTTCACAAACATGGCTGTCATCCTTACATGCCAAAATCCTTTAACGAGGTCTGAGATATAAAATTTCCTTCAGTTTCAAAAAATAAACATTCTTTCCTGTCATATGTTCCTTGCACACATAAACAAATTTAAAAAATGAATAAGTATTCAGTTTTAATTCCTGTTCTTTGTTTGGCAACCTTGAGAAATCCCCCCACTACCCTCACCAGCTTGTCCAGGCAATCACTGCTGCTTACCCTGTTACAGAAACATTTGAAACCTTGGCTCCATGTAAGGCTTTGTTTCGATTGTGTATGAGGGGGTGAATGTTCTACCAGAGGTATTCCTGTATTCCATAATAAACATTTCATCTACAAATTGGTTGGAAAGAAAGAGCAGTGATGGGATCTGGCCTTTTTTGTACACACATTTACATCACCTGCTACTCTGCCTTGCACGAGCTGTATTCCAGCAAATGTCATTGTAATTTAAATACATACCCACAAAGAATGGCAAACTGGCATAAATTGTGACATCATGGGAAAACAGGTCTTCTTTTTTTTTTTTTAATTCTTTTCCCTCCTCACCGATGTTCAAGGTCATCACGACTGCTCCTGTTATCCAGTTCCCAAATTACAAGGTCTCATTTTGGACCAGTTTTGCTATGTATGGCCCTAGCAACTGAGCATTACTATCCACACACGTGGCCATTTCCTGGGGTTTAATGTCCAGCTGGGGGGTAGGGGTGTTGATGGCCTGAGGTGTAGTCCAGGTGTTAAGACCCAGGAAATACCCACTTGTAAGGGTGTTTTATGTGTTTATATTGGTTTCAGTTCAGGCAAGGCAGTTTCGGTTTTGTCCGTTTGTCTTGCATTTGCCATTTCATGACATTTACCTTTTATAGTGAGCTGACAGTTGCTATGGAGTCACGCATTTGCTTTATTGGCCTTGTGTAATGGTTACTGTAGCAACAGAACAGTAGTGGCTTCAAGAAATGAGCCATGTGACATTAATAAATTTAAAAAAAATGGTGCTGTGGTTACCTGTTGTAGGCATCCACTAGGGATTATTGCCTGGTGGATAAACCAAAAAGGGGACAACATGCACTCATGAATATATAATTGGCTTTGCAATGATGGTTTTATCCACCTCAACATATACTTTGCTACTGTTTTTGTCCCCACTACTTGGGCAGGTGCACCTCCATGCCTTCACTATGTATCAAACCGATGACCTTTACTCCTGAAGGCAGCAGCTGTAACCATTTTGCTAAAGAGGATTTCTCTTCCTAGCCCTTTAGCTGACTGTTATTTGTTTTTTTTTATCTATTTATTCAAGTCTCAGATTACAACCTTTGAGCTAGCAGCTCATTTACTAAGGTTCCACGTCAGGAGGGAGAAAATACATTAAGAATTGAATAAAGGATTACAAAGGCAAGTAGTAAACAACATACAGTAGGTAAATCATAACTCATAACATCAGCAATTTGATAGACAGATAATTAGGGCCGTCGGATTGAGATACAGACAAGCAGGTAGTTATAGGTGTCATTTAGAGCAGTGGTAAGTCATTCTTTGGGAAGGTTATTGTGGAAGAAGGCATAGTGCCAGGTAAAAGGATTAGATAGAACAAGAGGAGTAGGGAAGGGGAGGAGCAATATTCTGTGCAGGGAGCTGGGTGTGCCAGGCAGCCCTTTGTCGTAGGGGGAAAGGTCAAGGCAGGGATCCAGTGATAAGGTAGGGGGAGGTATGCAAAACAGGAAGGGCCAGGGTGCTGTTAATGTAGGATACGTGTCTGAGGCTAGGGACTAGTAAATACTAGGGACAAGAGCATATCATGCAGCTCAATAAGTGTGAAAGGAGTTTTTTCTTGAACGGTCCTAACTTGGGTTCAGATAGGTCAGCTGGTAGTGAGTTTAGCCACTTAGGTGCACAGCACATAAAAGACCATTACCCTTGGGTCATGCAGTGGTAGGGGACTTTGTATTGGGTGTTGAGCGACCCTCTGGTCAGCCTGGGGGGGTGCTATTTGATGAAGCATAGAGTGGACACCTGGTGAAGTAAGACCAAGTGTGGCTTTCTTGGACAGGAGACAGGATTAGTATATGATGCGATTGTCAAGGTTCAACCATCCTGTATGTGAGTATAGGTCACACGTGTGTGTTAGCAGCGGGGCTCCCAGAACTAGTCGGCAGGACTTATTTAAGGCAGTGGCAACTCTTTTTTCAGGGTAGAATCCAAAGCAGTGCTGTAGATTACAAGGCCATAATCTATTACAGAGAGCACTAAACTGGTTACTGCTAGTTTAAGAGCTTCAGGAGTGAGGCAATGTCTGTGTTTATATGCTGTAATTGTCCAATTTTATTGCATACTGTCTTAGTGACGTAGTCGATATGCAGTGTATGATAAGGTGGTATCCAGTATGACCGCTAAGTATTTGAAAGTGTGTACCATTTCAAGGGTTTTATTTTTATTGTTCTGGATAGTTAGGTGGGATGATTTAGCTTTGCTGTGGGGGGAGGAGAAAAGCATAGTTTTAGTTTTCTTATAGCTGAGTAGTAACTGTGCATTGGTAAACCAGTGTTCGACCAGGCTGAAATTACGCTGAAGCCCTTGCTCAGGGGAGATGGGATCAGAGTGGCTGGAATAGATAACTGCATCATCCACATACAATAGGATTTTGTCATGGCACACTTGTGGGAGATTGTTTAGGAAGAGGCTGAAGAGCAGTGGGCCTAGTATAGACCCTTGGGGGACACCAGTGCTTACATTAAGCTTATCAGAGAGTATATTGCCAATTTTGACTTGTACCCGATCAGTGAGGTACTTTCGGAACCAGCTCAGGGAGGTGGTGGACGTGGAGGTCTCTTGCATTTGGGCTAGCAGGAGATTATGGTTCACTGTGTTGAAGGCTTTAGTGAGGACAATAAAGGTGGCCCCCACTAAGTGCCCTTGATCCAGCAAGTCATGTATGAATCCGGTAAACTCAACAAGGGCAGACGTCGTACTGTGTAGTTTTCGAAATCCATGTTGTTCTTTGCACTGAATTTGGTGTTTATCGAGGTGTTTGATTAGCTGGTCATAGACCACCCATTCTAGGGCCTTGGAGATTGGGGGTAGAATTGAGATTGGTCAGTAGTTTGTATGAGTGGTCTTATCCCCACTTTTGAAAACTGGTGTTACGATTGCAGCTTTGCAGAGCTTTGGGAACTGTCCAGAGATCAGTGGTAGGTTGAGTATCCTTGTTAAAAGGACCAGGACTTCTTCTATTGTGAGTGCTAGAAGTTTCACATCTAAGCCTTCACTACTGTGCCTGGATTTAAGGAATACCTGCATGAGGTACATTTTTGTCTTCAGCTGGTTTGACGACCCTCTGATAGAATGGTGGGGCAAGGTTCTTATGGTCGGGGGAGGGGGCAGCTTCCATTGGGCTGGGGGTATTGTTGACAGGGTTGAGGTAGGTGGGAGGGAGCACTGTACTAAGGTCAGTGAAGGCCTTATTAAAGGTGGTAGCTTTGCTTTTTTGGTCTTGGATTGTTTTCCCATTCAGGTTTATTAGGTCTGGTGGAGATCGGTTAGGGTTCCCTGTTACTGTTTTTATGTTTGCACTGAATTTGCAGCAGTTGCCCCAGGAATTGTCTAGTTCAGATCAGTAGAAGTGCGATTTAGTCAGGCGTATTGCTTGGATACGTTTGTTGCTGGCTGTGCGGTAGTTTTGGGGGTTGGGTTGTGCCCCCGTGCGCTTTTGGCTATGTGCCAGAGGTTGTCCCTGGTATGCATGAGATTAATGAGTGCAGGTGTAATCCACGACTTGTGGTTAGTGCCACTGACTTTGGGACTCTGGGTCCCAAGTTTGATTATCACAGAAACATAATTTGATGGCAGAAAGGACCACTTGGCCCACCTAGCCTGACCATTTCCCTAGCTAATGGATAAACTGCAGATCATAGTTAGATTCCTAGCAAGGGTTGAAGCTGTGTATTCAAAAGTTGAGGGGAACTGAGAGAACATGCAGAAAGCACAAAGCAGATTTTGTCGGCCTTCTACCTTTTTTTGAATGACATGACCTCTGATGTTCGTTCAAATTTATCCTGGAACTAACAATTCCAAATTCCAAAATAAAATGATAATGAGCTAGAGCAGTGTGGAATGGCAATACCACTTCTGAAATGCCTTCCAGCATTTCTTCTAATTCCACAGAATTCCAAAGTCCATGACCATTTCTATGTAATCCGTGGAATAAAGTTCTGTAAATTACAGAAACTGCAAAATAGCTTTCCGTGGATTGTGGAAAATAAATCCACACTCTATGTAAATTGTGGATTACTAATCTGTGAAAAACATTTCAGTTTTCAAATTTCACATTTTTATTAGCAACACAATTCCCTGGAATTAGGCACAATTTTTTGGAATTTTATGGAATTACTACCTCTGTGCATGCCACTGCTGAGGACAGAAAACAGCACTCCACCTCTGATACTAAAAACCTGCCGCCTAACAGGTTTGTATCCTATTTCAGTTGAATCTTATCACTTCTGAAACACTTGAAATTGTAACCTGTAAAACTGACCTGATAAAAGAACCTTATGTAACTGCCACTCTTGTGAAACTAGTGTTTACCCCATGTTATTCTAAACATTACCTAACCTGCCTGTGGTTGTACTATATGTTCTGATTTTAATGTCTGTATATGCTCACTTTCCCTTGAATTGTTCCTACTTCTTATTGTACTGTTGACTGTAATTAACCTCGGGTCGCCCCAGTAAAAGGGACCATTACGGTCTCAGTGGGTCTACCCAGTAACCAAAATTAAAAAAAAAAAAAATAAATAAAATTAAAAACATTCTGTCAGATCGTGGACATCCCACCAAGCACCAAAAATGGACATTTTGACTCTGCACATCTGGTTTCTGGTTTACAACACAACCCCTAGCCATCTGTATCATTAATTTTAAATGGAGTTGGAATAACTGATAACTAAAGAAATTGAATCTTTTTCTCAAAAAAATTACTGACTTATCCAGTTATTTAACTGGTATTGATGTCTCTTTTTCCTCAAATGATTTACCATCTGATAGGCCTGATTTATGTAGTAATTTTTCTTTTACAATGATACAGCCACAACAGGCACACAAGTTATTGAGACAAATGTCAATTAATAAAAGTGTGGGGTTAGATGGGTTGGAACCACAGTTCCTTAAACTTGTTTCCAATTTCATATATGAACCCCTGACAACAGTTTTCAGTTTGTCACTTGCTACTGGGGGTTTTCCAGAGGCTTGGAAGCAGACAGTTATTAAACCAATATTTAAATCTGATCAAACTTATGATATTGATAATTATCGACCTATATCAATTCTTTCCCCATTAAGTAAGATATTTGAAAAGTTGGTAAATTGCCAGTTGGTTGAATATCTTGAAGCCTCGGGTCTTCGCTCTCCGGAGCAGCATGGCTTTCAAAAGCTTCATAGCACTGGTACTGCACTTGCACATTTCACAAACCATACTTTAAGATCTATGGATGCTGGACTATTGACAGGTGCAGTATTTATTGACTTATCGAAAGCTTTCGATTTAGTTAATCATGTCATGCTGCTCTGGAGACTGAAGAGCCTCTGGTTTTTCCTGAGGTATTTTGTGACTGGTTTTATAGTTATTTAACTGCCCGATCAGTAAGGGTACAACTTGGGGGTGTGGAGTCGATATTGGGTGAGATTCAACATGAGTTCCACAGGGGTCCATATTGGGGCCCCTGTTCTCTGTGTTCATAAATCCCATTGTCAAGGTTTCAACTAATTCTAGAATGTTGTTGTATGCTGAGGATATAATTTTTGTTTTCTAGCTCTACTAATATAAGTGACATAAATGTCCGGAGAGTGGCAAAGTCTGTAAATCAAACAATTGGTGCTTTATATCAAATTAAGGATTGTTTAACTAGGGAGGCTAGAGAGATGATATCTGAAAGTGTTTTATTGTCAACTTTATACTATTCTTTTTTGTTTATGAAACTTGCACAGAGACTTGGGGCCAGATATTCAAAACTTTGTGCTGGCCAAAAACGTTTGCGCAGGTTTAGTGCGGGATTAGTGCAGGTCTGCTATATTCAAAAGGCCAAATAGCGTGGGCAAACTGCATTAGCGCCGGACAAAATCATAATGTATGCAAGGGGCAAACTGACATGAATACAGGTGCAATGCTATATTCGGTGACTAACGCTGTGTAAAGTGGTTTTTCGCGACTTAGCACAACACTTAGTGTGGTGCACATTACCGCCCAGGAAAAGCTTGTCTTAACCCTTGGCCATCAGCTTTGCACAACACTATGGCTTTGCGTGACCCTAACAAATAAATATGACACATGGACAAAGCCAAACATAGGGGAAACATGCTGCTAACTGATGACATCACAATGATGCCATCATCTGCCACCAGTCCCAGCCATGCCAGGCTGTGAGTGGTGACCCTGCCACCAGTGGACAGCACGGCAGTGTGGCCATACAGCACACACCTGCGGACCACACTTCTGTGAACACCAACAGATGCCAGCACACACATGCAGCACTGTGGGCATGGAGGATGTTGAGGGGAGAGTGTATGGGTGGCCAGGCTGTGCCACAGACCTGGTGTGGCCACAAGGCTGGGACACATCATGCAGTGCACATGGGTCAGTATTGGGGAATACCCCAACACCAGTGTGCCTTTTAGATAATATATGCCCCCCCGGCCACATACCGCACAGCTGTACAACTACCACAGCACACAAAGCCGGACATGTATATGTCACTGTGAGCATCCCATGCCAGAGGTGCAGCATCTGTGGGTCACACAACAGCGTAACAGTAATGCCCACTGTCAGTAAACACCTGCAGGTTGGGCCTCTCACTGTGTATAGTGCAGTCATCATCACTGCCCTACACACCATAGGCAGTGCTGTCTCCACACGCTACTGGCCCCCTTGCTACTGTAGTGTCTGCTGTGCACTGTAGCATGACCTACAGTGTGACAGTTGCATGCAGCACCACCATCTGTGCCTATGCTGTGTTGTCCCAGTATAGCTGCAGGTAGCAGCGCATGTGGAAGTAGTGTTCAAAACTGTATAATATTCCCCAAGCTATTTGCGCAGGTTTAGCACAGGGCTAAACAGTTAGCCCGGTGCAAACTGCATGCAGATCAGGGCATAATGAGATGCTAATCTGGATGTTTGCCCACAGACTACCTAAGTAGGCTCATTTACATGTCACTTTTGAATATGGCAAAGTTTAGTGCCGTGCAAATGTGTTTGCACCGGGCTAACGGTTTAGCCCTGGGCTAAACCCATGCAAACGTGTTAGCGTTGCACAAACAGTTCGGGGAATATTTTACAGTTTTGCACACTGTAATTTCATACGTTGCTGCCTGCAGCTATACTGGGTCCACGCATTTGCTGGCACACACATTGGCCACATCATTCACCGCACCCTACCTTCACATCACTGTGCACTGCGCTGCTGTTGTGGTTTGCACTTCATGGTTGCCATATTCAGAGCTGTCTTATTCCAGAGCTAAGTTTGCCCTGCACTCCCAGCCCAGTTTGCCTGGCCTCATTCCCATGCTATATTCAGTAGCTGTTTGCCCCGGGCTGTTCCTTTTGAATATGGCTTGCTTTGTGCTCCGGGCTAAGTTTGCCCACCAGGCAGTGCTAATTTAGCTCTGGGGCAAGGTTTTGAATATCTGGTCTTTGGACTTAGTAAATAGATCCTTTAATTCTATCTGTAGATATATCTTGGTTAAACCATTTAGAACGCATCATTGTGTTCTTTACAATGATCTTTGTTGGCTTCCTCCTAAGTTGATGTATTCTTATAACTTGGGTTATTTAACTAACAATATATTGACCCAGGGTTGTAAATCTCCATTGTACAGTTTGATAAATGTAAGGGATGATGTTGGGTTACTGCGTTCGTCAAGCGTGCAACGGTTATTTATCCCTAGATCTGTTACCAATATGGGTGAGAGAGCCTTTTCCTCTCAATGTCAAATTTTATTTATTTATTTATTTATTTATTTATTTATTTATTTAGGAATACACTGCCTATTGATTTCATCTTTATTCATAGTCACGAACATTTAAAAAAAGCTTTGTTTCATTACTTGCAACTTTCTGCTGTGTGTAACTGTTTTTATGTACTATTTTTGTACTATAATTTCCTACATTGTATTATTGTTATCAATGTATGTTTGTTAATGTTTGTATTTGTATGACATCTCAGCTTCTTTGTGTATGAAGCTCCGGGTCGATCCTGAAAAAGGTCCTTGGCCCAGTGATCTTACCCAGTAAATAAAATGAATTGAATTGAACCTTGCAGACTGCGATACCTTTTTCTTGGACAAACCTAGATACTGTATATCAGTCTTACACAAGCTTTAGGGGGAAGCGGGTATCAGGCAACTTTAACATTTATTTATTTTTATGTTTCTTTGTTGACCGGATAGGTGCACTGGTGCCAGGTGCCTTTTTGAGGCATGATCCGGGTATTACAAGTACAGCAAATAGCAAAAATGGATCTAGATTAGTGTATGGAAACCAATAACGAAGAGAAATATATTCCAGTATTATACAAAAGAACACAGTTCTGCCATTTACATAGTGCAAAAAAGATGTACATATGCGAGCATATACAGTTAATGATTTACAAAGGATTTTCATAATTATGCAAATATAAAATGGCACAGGTTGTGCAAGAAGCAGCAGAAACCTTAACAAAGAAAAAGGCTTGATAGTGCAGCTGTAGTACTAGCATTTGCTCTGCTGGTGACCCCGTCTGGGAATGGACTCTGGTTACTCGGGGGCAGCCTGGGCAGGAGGATTGAACATCCAAGCACAGATCTTCTCCCGGAAGGAGGAGGGCACACTGCGTCCGGCTATATTACTGCCACCTGGTGGAGGCCAGCTGGCAGCACAGAGGGAATACCTAGATGGGGAGAGGGGCAGCTGCTGGACACTAGGCATGCATGTGTGCCACCATGCACATGTGTGCACATTGTTGCACACCAGCACCCTCGGGGGGGAAAGCCCAGGCCCACTGTTGTGCCAGCGCCCACTGCAGGACCTGCACAATCCTCACAGCAGGCTACCCATCAATGTTATAACCACTAGAAACATAGAATTTGATGGCAGATGAGGACCGCTTGGCCTACCTAGTCTGTCCATTTCTCTACTTGATGGGTAAGCTGCAGATTCTAGTTAATCAACAGCTTACTTCCTCCTACCCCCAACTAGAATTGCCTTATGCCTGTCCCATGCATTCTTGAATTCTCCCACTGTTCCTGACTCCACAATCTCCTCAGGAAGGCTGTTCCATGCATCCACAACCCTCTCTGTGAAAAAATACTTTCTAACATTACCTGTGAGCCGTCCCCCCTCTATCTTCAAATTGTGCCCCCTTGTTCTTGCACACCTCTTCTTCTGAAAGATACTACCCTCTTGTGCTTTAATTCCCTTGAGATACTTGAAAGTTTCTATCATGTCCACCCTCTCCCTCCTTTCCTCAAGAGTATACATATTAAGCTGCTTTAGTCTCTCCTCGTATGTCTTCTGGTGCAGACCCTGCACCATTTTGGCTGCCCTCCTCTGAACAGCCTTCACTCTGTCTTTGCGGAGATGGGGTCTCCAGAATTGCACGTACAGTAGTACTCCAGATGGGGTCTCACTAACTGTCTCTACAGAGGGATAACAACTTCCTGTTTTCTACTGTTGATGCCTCTCCCTATGCATCCCAGTATCCCCCAGCTCTCCTTACTGCCTTCTCACATTACTTGCCAACCTTTAGGTCATCTGATGTAATTACTCCTAGGTCTCTCTTGATTTTTGTTGTTGTTAACTCACCCCCCATTGTGTACTCTTCCTCTGGGTTTTTGTTTCCCAGATGCATTACCTTGCACTTCTTTGCATTGAATCTGAGCTGTCGCATATTTGACCATTCCTCCAACCTTACCAAGTCCCTTTTCATTCTTTCCACCCCACCTTGTGTATCAACCCTGTTGCAGATCTTTGTGTCATCTCCAAAGAGACATACCTTTCCTTCCAGCTGCTCTCCAATGTCACTTATAAAGACATTAAAGAGGACCGGTCCCAGAACCGAACCCTGCGGTACCCCGCTAGTTACCCTCCTTTCTTCACTGTAAACTCAGTTTACTATTACCCTTTGTGTCCTGTTGTCCAGCTGGCTAACTGGTATATTAATCTTTTGTGTGAGACTGTGTCAAATGCCTTGCTAAAATCTAGGTAGGCCATATCCACAGCCCCTCCCTGGTCTACTACTTTGGTCACCCAGTCAAAGAAATCTATTAGGTTCATCTGGCATGACCTTGCTGCTGTGAAACCATGCTGCCTTGGGTCCTGTGCCCCACTGGCCTCTAGGTACTCAATAATTCTTTCCTTCAGAAGTGATTCCATCATTTTCCTTACCACTGAAGTCAAACTGGTCTGTAGTTTCCTGCCTCTGCCCAGCTCCCACTTTTGTGAAGTGGAATCACATTTGCCCTCCTCCAGTCCTCAGATACCACCCCATCCTCCCATGATTTGTTAGAGATTAGTCAGTGGTGTTAGTAGTTCTACCCTTAGTTCTTTTAGAATTCTTGGGTGAATCCCATCAGGCCCCATTGCTTTGTCCACCCTCAGGTTCAAGAGTTCTCTCAAAACCTTTTCTTCTGTGAATGGACTGGTATCGACTACCCTATTCAGTTTCTCCCTTGTTTGGTTTAGGTACCTTCCCCATCTCTTCCGCTGTGAATACTGAGCAGAAATATTTGTTCAGTATCCCTGCTTTTTCACTGTCACCCACTGCCCACATTCCCTCCCCTTTAAGTCTCTGTATCCCTCCCTTGGTCTTTCTTCACTCCCTAATGTACCTATAAAAGGTTTTATCCCCCTTAACAGAAGTTAGTAAGTACACTATAAATTGAGGGAGCACTCCCAACCAGTTGGAGTGATCTTTTCCTCTGCACAGGAGACACTCACTCTGAAGTCTCATGTGCAGCTGCCCTGGAAACGGGCACACTCTGGTAAATATCTTTTTTTGTAATTAATATATTGTGATCAAGCTCAATCAATAATAGGGGATAATGGATGGGTAGCAGTGAACAACAGTGCTGTGTTCACTTCAAGTGGTTGTCATGACAATCTAGTAAACCTCGAGAGCGAAGCTTGAGAGGTTTACCATTGTCATGACAACCACACGAAGTGAACTCAGTGGTGTTCCATGATGCCCATCTGTTTTATATGGGAATAAGTAATCAATGAATGAGCACTTCAATAGCTCTTAACGAGAAACAAAAATATTCTGCAACCATTCTGAGATGCAGTCTCATAGTGGCACATCTTACCGCAATCAGGGACCCTCGGACATAACTGGAGCTGACAGGAATGATTTTTATTGCATTAACAAAACAAACCTAAGCTTAGAGCAATAGAGTTCAAATGCTTTACGCTCATTTAGTTGTGCTTTAGAAAAATGTGCAGCCACCATCTCGACCATTCTTTTTTTTTTTTTTTTTTATTCAAACTGTCAAAACAGACTGCAATGTACAAAAAAAATGCCAGGGTAACTGGGCGCAGGGGGGTTCTACCTTGTACCATCAGTATGATGTACTCACGATGGTACAACAACACTTTGACGTCAGATCGATGTTTCGCAATCTAATTAAGTTAATAGCCCTCTGCCATGTACTATACAGTAATATCACACCAAGACCACTCTTATGGTCTCACATTCTTTTTTTTTTTTATTTATCTATACTTTCTACCCACCTTGAGCCACCAGACTGCCTACCCTTGTCACGTCAGGCATCCTCATCAGGTTCAGGCCGCCATCTCCAGGGAATCCATTAGCTCCTATTACATGTCCCGCGGCTTACCCCCCACGGTGGGGTAGAGGGGAGTTCTTCCCCTAGCTCAACCCGCCCCCAAGTCTGGATCCAGGTGCCACATACCCACTGTGCAGAATTGGTCCCCTGCTGGAGATGGCCATCAAGCCGCCGCATCTGATGCCCTTATTTCCGCTTTTCTCCCGTTAGATGGCTGTGGCGTGCAATGACATTTAAGGACTTGAGAGAGTGCGCATCCACATGCTCCCTAATCCAGGAATCAGCCACAGTCCATCCCCACAGATCCTGCCAGTGCTCCAGAGATCCCCAGCTGTCGCCACAGGCCACCTGAGCACCAGCAGCATACCCCACCCCACTCCCTGGAGAAGGAGAGCAGTCCTACGGATGCTCAATCCTTCTCCTCCATTGCTGACCCCCGACGACCGAGGCTTGTTCCCGAACCCGGGTCACCAGCATGAAGTGAGGTCTGGCGTCCAGCGCCTCAACCCTCAGTGCCACCAGGCCAGCACTGGTTTTATTCTTGCTGGATAAATCCAGAGGGAGCCCCCAGGCCCATCCCCTGACGTCCACCATCCGGCACAGCCCGGCCCCAGGGCTACCCCCCCCCAAGCGGGGTTCCCCAATCCCCACTGGAGACCAGATTCAAGGGACCAGTGCTGTGGCTGGCCGGAAGCGGAGCCTGTGAGGCGCCCTCCACCATTCTGCTGTGGCAAGTGGTTTTTCTGCATTTCTCCCCTGGAGTCGAGGCATGCAATGACGCCTGTGGAGTGCAGCGTGCATGCGTCCGCATGCGCTCCCTCCAAGTGTCTGCCCTGACTCCTTTCCTGTCATCAGCACAGCAGCCATGTCCCCCGGCCTCCACTAGGGAGCAGACAGCACCAACAGCTGGGAACCTCCTTCCCCGGAGAAGGAGAGCAGTACGTCGGATGCTCAATCCTTCTCTGCCCCCTGCCAACCCCTGGTGGCCTGTGCTCATTTCCGAACACGGGTCACCGACGTTGTGTGAGATAAGGCGACCAGTGCCTCAGCCCTCGGTGCCACCGGGTCAGCCCTCACTTACATTCTTAAGGTAACAGAACCCCTCACCTTCGGTTTGAAGTTCTCATACCCTAAGAATGTGCATGAGACCACTCTTAGTGTCGCGATGGTATTAACATACATGAGAAGGGTGGTGAGTGGGCTGAGGGGTGCCGCCAAGCAAGTGGGGGGATGAGAAAAAGCTTGATTAAAAAACTGAGGTACAAAAGGCTGCAAGTCCAACTGACCCACTGCTCTGAGGAAGACTGTAGAGATGGCATTGAAACAGATGGAGCAGGTACGGAGTTTGACATCAAGGTGAAAGTGACCACTTAGAAAAACGGTGCTTCGACCAAAACAGACACTGACATAGTTCAGCCTGCTATAGGCTTTCTGACCCTCAGACACGGACTTGGAGCTAAAACCTATTTGGTATATCCCAGGGCATTATAAGTTGTCTGTTCACCTGTACTCTGCCGTTGCTTCTGTGGATGGGGATTGGACCTACTGAACAGGAATAAAATGGGAATGCTTTGAAATGCCACATTCTGGAGTCTCTTAATAAAAACACGGGAGTGTTACTAACAAAAGTGGCAAGGTCATTATTTTCTGACATCCCTTTGCCTGCTTCATGTGTTGGCCGACATGCAGGCTATATTTCTCAGCTGTCTCACATTAAGAGGTATGCCACTCATTTTACCTCTCTGAAATCCTTTGTCCCACATGGGGAAGGTGCTAGTACATATTTCCCACTGAGACTTCGAAGCAGAAATTCATAAATATCTATTATGCTGAGTCATCCGCAGACATTATGAACATTAGTGCACTGAGAGCCATAGTGTTCTGAGCTTGCAGTGCCATGTTTGATAATATGTCACACATTTTGCTCATTGGTCACACATCTCGTCACACATTTCAGTGAAGATGGGTTCAGAGGTACGGTGCAGACTTGTATATTCTCAGTTCTTATTGTGTATTTTAACATGCTTTTTCTTGCAGAACAGGATTGAATTTATTTAATAGAATCAAATCATGACTGCTTATGCAGTATTCAGTGATCCGAAATGGTGGCTGTATATATTAATTATCTCGTGTCCTCTCACTAGGTGGTATCATTTATGGCATCCTTCAAACCTGCATGCCTCTGACCCCTGTCACTCTCCTTTATCCTGTGCACAGTAATACCCCCCCCCCCCCGGGTCTGGAATAAATGCCCCGTTGGAGATCCCCAAACTTAGAACCAGGACTGGAGAATCTTCTTTTACCTTTTCTGCACCCACATTACGGAACTCCATTCCAGCCACAATCTGCAAAGTTACCATGAACACCTTCTCAAAATATTTAAGTGTTCCTGACCCTTTTTGGTCTGGCTCAGATTTACTGATTTCTGTGTCTTCCTATTTGCTCAATTATGATGGTGTAACTTATTTTTTTTTTTTTTTTTTTTTTTACAGTTAGACCATGGCCACTTATCTTCACTAAGAACTCTCTCCTAGTCCCATGTGGACTGGTTGAAGCGTATCCCTTTATTTGTGTTTGAACATTTTATATACTGTTCTTCCTCTTGTACTGTATTGTAGTGTTTTGCTCTGCTTGCATTGTCATTGACATGTTCCGTTCCTTGTAATTGCATTTCGTTTGTCATCTCTTGGGTCGTGCCTAAAAATAGAAATTTATTTGCCTAGTGCACTTCCCTGGTCAACAAAAACGAAATCACTAAAACATTGGGAAGCTCTGCCTTGTTCTTGCCCTTTCCCTTTGTAGCTTATTTGTTGGCCACTAGGTGGTGTCACATGACCTTGTACATCAGGAATTTGGTTTGCTTTTTATTTTTTCCAGATTCTGGTGTGCTCTTTTAATGGGGGATTTCACCTTTTGAATCTTCTTAGCAATGGTTTCCTGGTGTTTTTTAATACTTGCACTTTGAAAAATTATGAAACTATGGTGTCTATTCATTTTTCTGTTTGCACATGTTCTTTGGAGGAAGTGAAAGAACCCAAGGCACATTTTGCAAGAGTTGGGGATTTCCCCCATGTCCTAATGAACATTCCTTTCCATAAAACTGGTTAATGCAATTGTCCAAGGCTGCATGTGGATGAAACATTTATGCCACTTCCCTTCCTGTTTTTTTTATTGCTTGTAAAGCACTTTGAGATGCAATGTGTATGAAAAGAGCTATATAAATAGAGAATGCATATGTAAGGGGTTGACATGCGGTTCGCTCTCGAGGTTTCACTATCACACACACTGAGGGTGTGCTTAAACTACATATCAACCTCTTACACATCTTATTTTTTATAATAACTGGTGGCAGGATTAGGCACCGATGCTCTGTTCATGTCTTTTAAAATGGGGTTCATCCTGAAAGTGAGAGTATATGGTTCGAGATGGAGAACCATCTCGTGCTGCCTCCATCTGTTTTCATTGGTCTGGTTTGCTGTTGGCTTTGTGAAAGTTGCATCAACCTGTGGGTTGATACGGCTTTTTACAGTTATCGAAAATGAGTTGATAATGGGGTTAACTAGTTATTAAATGGTAATTATGCTTCTCACTTTTTGTTAAATGTTTTTAAATGTGTTAAAAAACATGAGACTTAAAATCGGGTTAGGAAAAATGCCAGTGGAAATACTAAATCACAAATCAAATGTATCTTAAGTGAGTCCTTATGATTGATATTTGTCACTGACACGTCTTGCGTGACATATTTTTGTTTGCATATTTGGCTGTGGATTTAAATCTTTGGGGCAGTGTGAACTGTCTGGGGGAAGCAGGCTGCCTTACAATGGACACAGTCAAGTGGACCGTTTTAACTGCTAATGGGTTTCTCTTCTGCTTGGCACCAGAATCTGTTTTTCAGCATCCAATGGTATTTTTCCAGCTAGTTTTGGTTTAAACTGAAAACCGGCATCCCTGCTTATACAGAACTGCTACAGTACGGGGAATTAACTAAGAAACAATATAAAAAGTTACATATTGTCTGACCCATATTCTTAACTGATAATTGTTTCTGAGACCACATGAGAGGAGAGTCTAGCTCTTTACTAATAAGATTCCTCCAAAAAATGAAACAATGTTGGGTGAACTTGTTGTTTGAATTTTCTTGTGTCTGAAACGAAGACATAACAACTCTCTTCCTTTAGAGAGGCAGTGTAGCCTGGTGCTTATGTTTGGAGTCCAGCGCTGTGACCCTGCAGACCCGGAATCCTATCCCCATCACTACTTGCTCAGTGGGTGTCCTCAAGCAAGTCACCTAACCTCCTGTCTTTCACTTTTAAATGCTCTCTGTCTCACTTGACCTCCTTCCCCTCCCTGTTTAACTTTATTTAATAAGATATCTCTCTAGGAATAGGCATTTGGAAGGAAGCAGTATAGTGCAGTGGTTTAAGACTCTGAGCTACAAATCTGAAGACCTGGGTTTGAATCCCACAGCTCCCACTTGCATACTGTGTGACCCTGAGCAAGTCACTTAACTTCCTTGTGCTCCCAGGTTGCACCTGGAAACAAAATATGGCTTAGTGTGCTTCTCCTGGTTAAACAATTTTCCAGCCATTGCAAATGCTCTTATACAAGCATTTGCTAGATACAAGTGATTGGACAATAACCAGAGGGAGTTGCGCTTTAATCTTTGTTTCTGCCTGGTTGTGGGTTCCATTTGGATTGTTCCAGTGGGTGTTTTCCTGCTGCCATCTGATTTCTACCCCATCACCTGCTTTCTCTGGGTTTACTTCTGAAACCCTCATGGTTTTACCCCCCTCCCCAATGGTGGGTCCATTGGGATGACCCCAAACCCCTCTAGATACTGAATCCACTTTGGAGGGGAGAGCCCGGTCAGCAGTGTGGGGCCTGCAGGCAGCACTCCTGACCTTACTGATTGGAGAGTTTTGCAGGGAAAACATCCCAGTCGAGATAGCGGTGTGGCATGCTCCTCCCACGTGCAAGCAAAGGGCATGTATAGGGGGTTGCCTGCACATCTTGCCATATTGTAAGCCAAGTCACCTTCAGTACACCCCTGTAGATCCCCAGGTGGCACTTGGGTAGTGGCTACGGACAGCCACCCACCCCAGAGAAGGTGAGTATCCACTGGGACTTAGATCCTCCCTGCCAGCCCTCCAGCAGCTCACGCTAGTTCCCGTACCCCGGTCGCCTGGGCACAAACAGCAGTTCTGCTACTGTGCCATTGGACCAGCCTCTCCCTGTGTTTTTTTGTTTTGTTTTGCCCAGCCCCCCATTTCAGCTAATGCCATTCCTAGAAGTAAAAACATAGAAGCCTAAAATCTGACATCACAAATAAAGTCCCATGGAATTGTAGCCTCTGAGTGCTGTTGTGTAAAACACACACACACCACACTGCTGTCACTTATTTGAACAGAAGCTCCCAACCTTTTGAATACTGAGGACCCCCTGTCCTAGAGCAGCCATTCCTGAGGACCCCTTACCATGACCATATATTTCTAAAGATGCCCTATCACAAAGGAGATGTAAATGTTTAGCATTGTGTTTCACTTTATTCAGTGTGAAGAATGAATTAGAATGTTCTAAACGGACATTTATGCATACAAAAAATGTTATTCATCAGGAAGTCTCTACTTGCTTTTTGTGTCATTCCTGAAAAGGACCCCCAACTGATGGCACATGGGCCCCCCATGGGGCCACAGGCCCTAGGTTAAGAAACGCTACATTAGAAGATAGAAGGGTTTGTTTTGGAATTGACAGACAGAAAGTGCCTGCAGGGTGTTTTTTTTTTGTGTGTGTGTGTGTGTGTGTGTGTGTGTGTGTGTGTGTGTGTGCAGGTGTTTCATTGGCCAAATAGGTATCAGGTTACAAGGTAACACACAATTCCAGTTTGGTGAGCTGCTCGTGAAGCCTGGTTTGTCAGCAATAACCACTTAGTCATGAGCCAAAACAGAAACCGAGCAACACATTAAGCAGAAGATCTGCTTCCGACCAGTGATCACCAGGTCATTCTAGAGCTCTGGCAACTAGTCTCTGGCAGAAGAGCCAACTGAGGAAGCTCTAGGTACGTGGGTACTCTACATTGGGAGCCAGGTGGCCTCCACAAGAAGGTATTTGCATCAGGCCGTACAAAAACCTTTTTTCAGCCAAACACCACGAAGGAAGGAGAGACTTGCTTGGGAGTTCAGATCTAACCGCCTAAACACTGAGGAGTTACCCAGACTGAGCATCTGAGGACCTTGACAAATCCCTTTTTTCATTTACTATCATGGTAAGTAATGTTGTATTGTTTTGAATTCTGTACTGTTATTTCTGTATTCTCCAGTATTGTTAATATTGAACTGTACTGTTGTCATGTTGTATTCTAAATTTTGTACCCTCCTGGGTCGTGCCTGAAAATAGGCAGGATTGTTGCCTAGCGCACTTATCCAGTTACCAAAAGCTAATAAATAAATACATTTTCATGGGCTTAGCTTTCAGTCTTGCTTGTGCAGTGCCCTACATGATCACCAAAATAGTACCCAAATGCAAGTTTAAATTGCCAATTGGCTAGCATGTTTCAGAAGGTGGCCAGCTTGGCTATCTGAAAATCGAGCGGTGTGATGATAGAAAAAACATGCAATCGTGTTTTTGTTCTAAATAAAAATTTTGATTTGGATTACCTGGAATTTGGTTTTGGCCAGTTGGATTTTTTGATTGTTGATCAGAAAGACTAACTGACAATAGCCTTGAACATGCTGCCCTGGGCTGGTGTGTTATAGGGTGAAACTGTAGGAATAAACAAATGACCTGCAGTCCTTCGCCGAACAAACTGCAATGGTTGTTCAGTCAGTAGTAAGCTGCACTCCTCCAACTTTCCCAGATGCTTGCCTGCTGGTGCCTATATACACACACTGGCATCAGCTGGGCAAAAAGTGCCCAGTTTCTGGCAATAAGTGGATGACTTTACCACTCTGGCAGGAGACTGATCCATGAACTGCAACTAATAGTAAAGTGCTGGCAACACACAGAAGTGGAACATTACCTGAAACTTCCTTCTAATTTTTGGTTCAAAAAGCACAATTGATGATGGTGTTTCAGAGTCAGCAATTTGGGGGAGGGGATTTTTTTTTTTCTTTTTTTTTTGTTTTGTTAATATGCTGTACTTTTTTGCAGCTTGGACTGGCTCCCATCAGCCTGACCCCACGCCCAGCCCCGTCATCCACTTCACTGAAACTTATCCAGATGGAGTTATGCCCTGGTTTGTCCCCAGGCCGAGGCCTTTGGGAGGGGACCAATAGATGACTGGATATGGCCCCGTGATGTTCCCGAGTTATGCCCTGGATTGCCCTCCCAGGATGGGTCCATCAGGAGGGGGCCAGCCCTCCCACTGGAGAAGGGGATATGACTCCAGTGGTGCAGGATCTGCGAGGTGAACGCCATCCTGCATGGCCGAAGGGTTTTTCCATTTTCTCCTGGGAGGTAGGATGTGCAATGATGTCAGGGGCATGTACGCCAATGTCTGCCCCGCCTCCAGCAACTATGTGTGCTGGCTGTCGGACCCCTGGCCTCCACCAGGGGTCAGGCAAGCACCAGAAGCTTCCCCTTCCCAAGAGGAGAGCAGTCCATGGGATGCTCAATCCTCCTCCCCGCCATCCTCCAACACCCAGGCTCACTTCTGAACCTGGGTCATCGGTAGCGCCTACTGCTGCGCTGGTGGGCTGGCCCAGGAGGGGACATTTTGGAGCCTGCCCCATAAGTATCTGCGTACTCCTCCATTTTTATGTTCTGTTTTTAATACTGACATGGGATTCGTAGTCGTGTCTCAGTTTCTACATAAAGGGTTTTGAGACAATTTACAAAGCAATGTGTGCAGAGAAACACAGCAGTCCTTGTGCTACAAGGACATCTCATTGACAGATGTGGGTAACTGCAGGACTTGATTGGATTTTTTTTTTAGGGAACCTTGATTTGGATACTGGGTGGTGATACTACTCTTAATTTTAGTAGTCATGAAAGGTACCAGAGTGACAGCCCTAGGGACTGAAGCCCTCCGTTTATCCACATGATCAGAACAGCATGAGCAATTCCTGCACTAGTGCCCTGCCAGTGTGTCTCATCTCTGTCATGTAGGTTCCACCACTTAGATGAGAGGACAGTTCACTTCAGACTCCATGACCAGTTAGTCCTTGGCCTCTCATATCAATTGGTGCTATTTGTGTTGGTGGTTTTGTTATGTGGACACCTGCCCACAGGGAACTGGTCAGAGAATGACCACAATTGATTTCACATAAGCCACAACATCCATCGGGTGACGACGGCTTTTGGCCAGTACTGACCTTGGGCCAGTTTCGAACTAGTGACCCAGGTAAAAGGTTCCTTATCCTGCTACCAACCCACTAAGACATCCAAGTCCCTACTTTTACTCTTTCATGTGGTGTCATGGGATTTTTCAGTTTCACTCTGACAACCTGCAGAGACAGGCAGAAGTGACCTCCATTTATTTACTCATCTGAAAGGCAGCACCTGTGACTGTCGCACCTTCCTTAGCTCTGCACTGCATTGATAGCATTCAGTAGGAATGAGCCCAAGACCTGGTGTGGGACTCGGACTTGTGCTCTTCTGGCTTGGAAGTCTTGAATGTGCTGATGTGGAGACGGACAGCAGGTCAGGGAATATATCATTCTTTACCACAGTATTTTTTAAATAATTGGAAATCTGGGCATGTGTTTGTCCTCCCTGCTGTAACAATTTTATTGTTTAATTTTCAAGTAATGTTGTTTGATATTTAGTTAGTTTTTGTCGACCAGGAAAGGAGGACTAGACAGTTATGCCTGTTTTCAGCCTCACCTCCGGGGAGGGGGATACAGACGGATGTCGGCTGACACTGAACCAGATTAAGCTGTTGGTGGTATTTAGTGAATGGGGGAAATTTGACCAGAACACCGAGGAAATTCCCCTGCTCTTTACGAGAAGTGCCATGGGATCTTTAATGTCCACTTAAACTACCACCAGAACAGGCAGATGGGACCTCGGTTTAACGTCTCATCCGAGAGACTGCATCTCAGGAGTGCAGCACCCCTCTCATGCTGCACCACAGTGTCAGTATTGGGATTTAACCCAAGTGCCTGGTGTGGGGATAGAATCCACAGCCTTCTGATCTTCTGGCCTCAGAGTCAAAAGTGCAACCTGCTGAGCCACTGACAAGTCTGTTTTCCCCTTCCGTTCCTTCTTTCATGGTCTCATGTTGATTTTTTTCCTTTTTTATAGTTGCTATCCCCCCCCCGAAAATCTAAGCTGCAACAAATGCACCCATCTTCTGGCTGAGAGAACAAAGTGAGATGATGCCTCCACAGCCAACACCAATGTGGCTCCTTGGTCAACTGGATGGTGGGGAGGGTGCAAATGCCAGGCTGCACACCCCTCCCTCCCCAGGAGCTTGGTACACCTCCCTCCATGATGTGCTAGGTCTCCATCCCAGAAACTTGGTAGCCCTCCCCTTCATGATGCTCTGGGTTCCTCTCTGGAGCCTGGTAACCCCCCATGATGCTATCATTTCCTCCCCAGGAACTCTGTTCCTCTTCCCTCTGTGGATGCTCTTGATCCTGTCCTCAGGAGCCCAGTACCTCTCTGTGATGCTCTCATACCCTCTTCAGGAGCCCAGTACGCCTCCATGATGCTTTTAGTCCCATCCCCAGGAGTTCTGCATCTCACCTCCATTATGCTCTTGGTCCGCTTCCAAGAAATCTGGTACTCAACCCCTCTGTGCAGATCTTGGTTTTATACCATAGAGCCTGGTACCCTCCCTTCTGTGCTGCTCTTGCCCCCTCCCCAGGAGCCCTGTACCCTTCCTCTCCATGTTGCTCTTGTCCCCCCACACCAGGAGCCCATATTCCCCCCCAATGATGCTCATGACTCCTAGTAGGCCCCTTGCTTCTCATTTAACCCCTTGCTGGTTCCTGTCTAATGATATACATGTCTAGTGATATCAGCTGAGTGGAGGACTGGAATGAGACTTTCACAGCCGGCTTCCACTGAATGGCTGTCATGGTGTTCTGGAACTGGGTAGTATTTAAAAAATAAATACCAATATCTGCTGGGAGGAAGGCAGTGTCAACAAGGGATTCTAACAAAAATAGAATGTAGATCACTTCGAAATGTGCACAAGAAACAGAGCAGGAGATTAGAGAAATCTGAAAATCTGCTTCACTGGTAAACGAACTCTGCCTGGTAGCAGGAACCAGGAAACCTGACCACCACCCCCCATCAGACTCCCCTTCCACACCCCTAATAATTGAGTCCCTGACCACTAAGACTGTCCAGGTAGACCTGCTCCTTTTCATCCCCCTTGGCTGCCCTCACATTGTCCTGCCCTTTTCCTCTGATAGACTGAGTCCCCCCCCCCCCCACCAGTGGAGTCGGGTAAGTGTGCCCCCTCTAGGGGTGAAAATTAC
This sequence comes from Neoceratodus forsteri, assembly GCA_016271365.2. Lineage (NCBI taxonomy): Eukaryota > Metazoa > Chordata > Ceratodontiformes > Ceratodontidae > Neoceratodus > Neoceratodus forsteri. Next base: position 110,359,293 of record JADMNL010000034.1, on the reverse strand, counting down.
TTTGTCCTGCCCATCACCATCCAGATGGCAATCTCCCTGTGGCTAACCCTGCCTCCCTTCCCTTCTCCCCACCACCACTCTCCATCCCCTTAGACCATTGGGCCTCTGGGGGAGTGGGAGTGTGGGGGGTGGCTCCAGCTGAGCTGATGATACAGCTGAGATATTTCTTCTCTTGCTGCCACCAGCTGAGCATGGAGTGCCGCCAAGGTCCTGCAGATGGGGCAGTACCCCCTCCTCCAGAATTTGTCCCTAGAGAAGGCACCCCACAGTCGCAACAACTGACTGCCTCCTCTCTGCACCCCATCTCTATACTGAACCCGTAAATTAGGCTGTACCTAGCTGATAGTTACAATATCCTATCAATCATGCAGTTTACAACTGAGTCAACCTGACCTATACCAAAAAAGCAGCAACTTCAGCACATCTGCAGAAAACAAATGACAAACAATTCTTGTTTAACTGTAAACACCAACTTTAGCACAGAACAGACAAGCAATGTGAGTAGTAGTGCTTTCCCAGATAGGGTGTAGCAGCAAGCAGCAAACTTGGCAGAGAACAAATAACTAGTTTTACTAGCAGTGCTCACCCACATAGGGTATTGCTAGGACTCTGTATTGTCAGGATCAAACGGACATGGCAATGCACTTTACATATACAGCTCTACCGGAGTGTTGTAACAGGCACAGTTCCTGGCTGCTGGCTGCCTCTCCCTGGGGGACTCTTCCAATGGCCTTTGTAGTGTGGTCCTTAGTGCTCCTAATTGCAGTGCGGAGGAGCGCTAGGAAGGGGATTTAAAGATGGAGAAGTCTTGCCTCCTTGGTGTGCTGATTGGCCACATGTAGGAGTGAATTTATCTATTTATTTATTGAATTTTGATGACTGGGTAGGCCCATTGGGCCCTGGAGGTCCCTTTTTCAGGGGTGACTTGGGAGTTACAGGACTAGTATGGTACACAATTAGTACAGATATAGCTTATGGCATGCGACATGTTAATGTGTGTGTGTGTGTGTGTGTGTGTGTGTGTGTGTGTGTGTGTGTGTGTATATAGATATAGATATATCTATTTATACAATAGGAGTGGCTGAAAAACATTGCAGATAAAAACATGTATTCTCACTAGAGTGAGATAAATCTTGGTGACATAGGAACTGTGGTAGATATTTACATTTACACACACACTTCCGATGTCAGCAAGTGATATTCTCACAGTAGCTATGTCATCAGGAAAAGATGTGCAGACATTACAGTATCCTAGCAACTGAAGCAAATCACATTCACCTGTTATAATAGTTAAAATGTTAAAGCAGCTCGAGTTTCCCATGCTACTGACTTCACTGCTGTTTCTAATTACACACATTAACAGTAAAAGCATTGCTGCGGTGCTCAGTTACAGAAATACAACCTTGAATGCAGGACAGGTCTCATCAACATGCAAACCATGAAAACAGCCCTCCTCACAAGAAAGCAAAGCAAATTTTCTCTGATAGCAATGCAAAATAATAAATACCTGAAATGCAGCAGCCGTGGCAAAACTCTGAACTCCGAAGCCGTGAACAAGTCCGTTCACAAACTGAAAAGAAACTCACACAAGCAACCCCTTTAAGAAAATAAAGTAACACAACACATACATAAGGCGTAAAATTAAATAAATAAACTTATTTACAATCTCTTTACGGCAAACCGAGGTGCCTCAAACACGGAAGTCTTCTTCAAAAGAAAGACACGCCCACTCTCACTCACAAACCAATCAAAACACAATTCCCGCTATCAATCACTGCTACCGACCAATGGTACAAAACAAATAGCAACCAATACAATACATTTCTACACAAAATCACACGCAGATACCAATGAAAAACCACTACTATGCAACGATAGCCAATCCAGCAACAGACTCATTCATAAAAAACGGCACTCCTCGTTACCAATACAGCCTCATCGCAGCGCAGCAACACTTAGAAATAAAATAACACACATTTTCGGACCTTGTACACACAAATAGCCAACAAATACCCTATTGTATAAATCGAACACATGATGGGCATGAGTGGGATATGTAAAATATTCTCACTCCTGCATCGTGAGGCATAGATATCTCACTCGTGCCTTCGGCACTCGTGAGATATCCATGCCTCACTCTGCAGGAGTGAGAATATTTTACATATCCCACTCATGCCCATCATGTATCCCCTATATCTATATCTATATCTATATCTATATCTATATCTATATCTATATCTATATCTAATGTTATCAGTGATATATTACATAGCAGGTTACATTGATTATTGAAGTGAACAATATAGGGGAGCCAGAGCCTTAACTGGGTCACAATTACCAGAGTAGAATATTTTGGGAGGAGAGACAATGGAGAAGGGTTAGTGCTGCCGGCTCAAGGTAGTGATGTAAGTGCTCAGGCCGGCAGGTAGTGTGGAAGTGTCAGGTAACGTAGTATTGGCATTGACTCATGGCAAGCATATGTGTCTTGAATCTTGTTCAGAAGCACACTGGAGATGGAGCTTCCCAAACCTCTGGAGAAAGGTTGTTCCAGAGAGAAGGGGCAGTATGGGAAAAAGACATGTCCCCTGCCTTGGTCCTTACCCTAGGGACTTCGAGGAGAGTTTGTCCTGAGGTCCGTAGATTGCGAGGATTTTGCTTGGCAGTTATGAGCCCTGCGAGGCTTGGGGGAGGTGTAGAGCTAATTAGCTTATGTGCTAGGCAGAGCACTGGGTACCTGAGATGGGCTTCAAATGACGGCCAGCTGAGTAGTGCTAGTGAATCACAATGGTGGCTCCTAGAGTGGGACTGAGTGGCGAAGCGGACCACCTTGTTGTACAAAATCTGTAACTTACTGAACTCCAGCTTGGCCACTCCCTGAAGTACCGGGGCAGCATAGGTGAGTGTTGGGAGTAAGACACATGAGGCAATGGCAGCCCTGGCTTCAGGGATCAGCTGATCCTTAAGACGATAGTGTACCAAGTTTACCATGGATGACTTTGGTGACTTGGTCAACATGTTGCTTTAGGGTGAAACCTTGGTCCAGAGTAAGGCCAAGGTATTTTATGGAGGCAACCACTTCAAGTTTGTTACCCGCCCTGGAAGTGAGTTGTAGGAGTTGTGTTCTGTTTTGGCCAAGTAATCTGGGTCCGAACAACATGGCCTTGGTTTTGGTAGTATTAAGGACCATTTTATTCTTAGTAAGCCAGTCCTCCATAGTGAGAATGTCCTCTTGGAGGGATGGACCAAGGTCATCCAGGTTGTCAGAGGATCTGTAAATCACAGCGTCATCAGCATACTGGATGACATTACTGCTCCCGCAGTGGTTGTGCAGATTGTTTGTTTATAAACAAGGAGAACAGGAGGGGACCGAGTATGGACCCTTGTGGTAACCCCTCTTTAAGGGTCAGTGGATCCACTTGACCCTCTGAGAGCGCCCAGTAAGGTAGCTTTCAAACCATCTGAGGCCATGAGTGTCCAGGCCTATGTTACACAATTTTTGAAGTAGGAGTTGGTGGTCGACCAAGTCGAAGGCCTTGGAAAGGTCAATGAAAACCGCACCTGTATTGGACCCAGAGTCAAGTTCCCTAAGCACATCTGCTGAGAACTTGGTTCGAGCGGTGTCTGTCCCATGCTTAGCTCTGAAACCATGTTGAGCCGGGGAAAGAAGCAGGTGTGCCTCTAAGTATTCACGAAGTTGGGTGTATACCAGTTTCTCCTGAAAAGGGTACAAAGCAGGGAGATCGGCCTGTAGTTGCCAATCTGTTCCACAGGCCCACCCTTGTGAATAGGGACATGAACCTGTTTCCACAGCTCTGGGACAGTCCCTTCTAGAAGGGACCTGTTTATGAGCCAGGTAAGAGGCCTCGTGAGTGCTGGGGCACCGTCCTTGAGTAGTCTAGCTTGGATACCATCAGGCTCACCTGATCCTCTTGTTTTCAAGGACTTTAGAAGGGTGAAGACTTTAACCTTAGCTAGCCTCAGATGAAAAGATGGGTGGTCTAGGTTAGGAGGTTCCAGAATATGGGACTCATTTTTGGACACTGGGAGCCCAGCCTTAAAATCATCAAGGTTTGTGAAATGGCTATTAAGGGCCTCAGCAGTGAGGGTCCCATCGTTCAGTAACTGCACATTAGCCACTATAGGGCCTGGGGCTGCCTTTCTGTTTCCTTTGATCAGCTTGTTGATGTGGGACCAGAATAACCTCGGGTTGCCTAGGTTAGTTTTCTGGAGGTGATTGACGTATGCCCTTTTTGCTAGCTTGACAGCATGCTTACTTTGGTTTTTAAGAGCTCTGTAGGTCTCAAGGTCAGCTAGGAGTGTAGAGCTCTTGAACTTTTTCCAGGCTTTTTTTCGGCAGATCATCAGGGCCTTTAGAGGGGGAGTGATCCACTTGTAGCAACTGCCTTTAACACAATGGGTCTTCATCGGGGCAAAGAGATCTGTGGCCCTCGTGAGGGATTTCAGGAAGAAGGCGACCGCCCCTTCTAGGGTAGGGAGGCATTGTAGAGGACTCCAGTCAATGTCACTGAGAAAGTTATTATATTGCTGTGGTGAGAATTTAGAGTAGTCCCTAGTTGTGAGGATTCTAGGTTGAATCCTGTCAGCCCCGTTCTTCCAGACACAGAAGATGGGCAAGTGGTCGCTCAGGGCATCAGCCGTAGTGCCTGCCAATTGAATATTCTTTGGGTTTGACACCAGAGCCCAGTCGATGGTTGAGTGCCTTCCCGTTCTATGATTCATTCTGGTGGGTTCAGTAATAATCTAGGCAAGATTTACCTCATGCAGCAGGCCATTAATAGCTGACTTAGCCTCTTGGGCCCAGTTCAGGTTAAAATCCCCCAGTAGGAGGAGTTCAGACGCAACCTCTGTGGCTAGGGTTTTCGTGAGTGTCTCCAGGGACTGGAGAGCATTTTTAAGGGGGCTATATACACACCCAATGGTAAGGTGCTTGACATCGCCTAGGGTGAACCGTATAAAGATCGATTCAATCTCCGGGGACGTGCTATGCAGCATGCTGATCTGGGAAGAGATAAGGGTATCCTTCACATAGATGAGCACCCCCCCCCCCTTTTCGCTATTCTGTCTTTTCTGTAGTGGACATATCCTGAGGCAGCTACTTCGTGATCGAGGACATGGGGTTTTAGCCAGGTCTCCGATACTGCTAGCATGTCTGGTTTATATAGGCCAAGCCACGCTTGAACTTCGTGTATCTTTGGCGGAAGGCTACATATATTCATATGAGCGATCCGCATCCCCTTCAATGACAGCCAGGTCCGGTCTTGTGGGGAGGATATTGAGATGTTTGCAATTCCAGTGCCCGGGTTCAGTTGGATATCACCCGCAAGTAGCAGCAGAACTGTAAGCAGGAGACAAAGGGTTAGGGTAAGATATGGGAGCCTCACTTTGCTGGGTATACTTCTGGTATGGAGAAGTGACCTGTAGCAAATCCCATTTCTTGTGAATTTGTAGGCAACTAGGAGGGAGATAGTGCAGACGGGGGATGGGGAGTAGTAGTAGCTGGTGGGGTGTGCAGCAGGTCCCTGAGGGCCTTGGGTGTTAGGGTCATGTAGGCTAGCGAGCCAGTCCACCCAGAGTACAGAAAGAATATAGGTGGTAGCAAGGAGGAGACCTTTGTTTGGTTTACAGGAACTCAGCTTGCCAACCCACGTTGGCCGCTGGCTGGGCATCCTTGCGTGTGGGTGCAGACACTGAGGTTTCATGCCTTTGCCTGGCAATAGAACAGTTAGGTCGCATGCAGTTTTGGGACAGTCACCGAGCAAAGAGCGGGGGGCAGAGCGAGGTTCAGGACAAGATTGGTTTAGCATTCAAGTAATAAACAGGGTTACACAGATTATCTTCCTACCCGTTAGCTTTCTAACAATAATGGCCAGCAAAAACAGCCCACACTGTGCCTGAGTTAACACTAGTCATTAGATCACAATAGGGATACACCGATACATGCATTTCGTTAATCAGGCTAGCATTAGATTAGTGCAACACAATTATAAATAAGTCGGATTACTGTCTGTTTGTGAGTCTACCAGACAAGTTCAAAGCAAGGATTAAGGTTCATACACTAGCGAGCAAAAATGTACAACTCGTATGGCACTTGCTTGGTAGTGAAATGACAGAAAGTAGGAACAAGTTTAGACGAATGAGTCAAGTGAAACTCCGCCTAGTATATTGGCCCCAGCCCACTCTATTGGCTACTTAGGAGCAGTGGACAGGGCTACTGCATTTAATGGGAGGAGGGAACGGGGCCGGTGGGCAGGAGATTTCAACTTCTAGGAATCTGCGGTGGTTTCGGCTTCAGGGGAGGTCCGCCCAGCAAGGATCAGCTGGCCAGCGCCTCAACCCCGAGGTACAGTCACTTTAGAAAGAGTGGTGGGGGGAGAACCCGATTCAGCAGGTCGCCCTCACCGCCCCTGGAGAATTCGATTCTGTGGAGGAATTAGCCGCTTAGCGAGGATGCAGCCTTTTTCTGTGGGGCTTCCCAACATCACGGCTCCCTCTCAACCAATAGGTGCTTGTGCCTATTTGAAAAGTCAATGGCGCCAAATTACACAAAGGTGTCGGTGTGGAGCAAACAAGCCTTCTAGCTCTCCACGGTTCTTTCCCGGTCCCCAGGTTCTTCAGAAGCTCCAACGAGTCTGGGTGGTTTCGGCTTCAGGGGAGGTCCGCCCGGCAAGGATCAGCTGGCCAGCGCCTCAACCCTGAGGTACAGTCACTTTAGAAAGAGTGGTGGGGGGGGGAGACCTGATTCAGCAGGTCAGTGGTGGCTCTCTACACTAGGGCCTGGCCAGGCACGTGCCTCTGCAAAAAAATGCTGTGCCCCAGTTGGTGCCCCATATGGTGCAGAGCTTCCTCCATAGTAACAACATATCAGTGCCCTGGCTGCCATCAGTTGTGCCCCAGCTGTGCCCTGGTAACCATCTGTGGCTAGAGCTGCTACTGCAGCAGGTCACCCTCGTCGCCCCTGGAGAATTCGATTCTGTGGAGGAATTAGCTGCTTAGCGCTCGGCATCTGGCATCCTTCCTTGGTTGTGGTGAGGGGGAGGTAAAGCCTACTCCATCAGCTCTAAAACTGTCCTGAGTTGCTCTGAAGTGAGACACAAAATTACAAAAAAAAATGTAATTAGTACAAGTAACTGCTAGGGTATCCACACAGGACCTAAGCTTAGCATTGGAACCAAATTATAACTGACCCCAAGCTCCACACAGACTGGCCCAACTTGTACTACCACATGGGGGGAAAAACCCTCCACGGTGGACTTCAGCACTGTAGCACTCTTCTCCCCCCGCCCCCGCTGTAACAATTTCCTCTCCCCAGCTTACTGCAGTTCAGTTTAGCTGTGGAGGTGAGCGGACTGGGGAAATGCATGGAGGCAGTGTCATGGGGTTGTGAGCTCTGTCCTATGCCAGTCTGAGATTTTCCCTAAAGACTTGCCCCTCCTACCTCACTGTCAGCAGCTCCATAGCTACCGCTTAGAGAGAGGCAGGATGTTGTGTGGTCTTGCCCTATGATAATCCTCTTCCACCACAGAAGTTGTTGCGACAACACTCTGGAACCCTCTTCTCTGGTGTCTGGATGTGATGCCTCTACATCTGTCACAGACCACATCTGCCCAGAGGGGTGAAAGCTGAGTTGCACAATGAACCTCGATTACCCGCACAAGAGCTTGATGCACTCTACCTAAGTTACTTGACCATGCCCCATATACTTCATTTTATTTACTTAGGATAACTCATTTACCACTGGGAGGGGGACTGAAGCAAAGGGAGGTCAAGTGACATGTTCAAGGTCACACAATAGGTAGTTCAGTGTAATTTAGCCTCGAGATGCCTGGTTCACAGTTCTGCACTCTGAACACAGGGCCACACTGCACATTCAGCTGCACTGCACACTTGGACATGCTGTGTTATATCCAGGTCTTCCAACACCATTTTGGCACTTTTTCAACTGAAAACAGTTTGGCAACTAACTGGGGTAATGCCCCCTCTGCTAGAAGTAGCCATAGTAAAAGATACAGCTCTAGAAAAACTGTCAGCATTTCTCTCTTCCCTTTTCTTTGTCAATCTATTTTTTTGAGTATTTGTACTTCTTTCTTATGGCCAGCCCAGCTCCTTCCTACTTATCTGAAGTGATCCCTGATGACGGCAGAAATTAAGTAGGGTTCCAGGCAGAATGACTTCACATTTTTCTGGTCCACCAAGAAGCAGCAGTTCTGTACAGAGACACCCTCCCAAGGGAGGAGAGTGTCCAATGGGCAACTCCTCCATCCTCTGTTGGTCCCAACTGGGACCACAGGCTCAAGTACTGAACTTGTGCACCCCTCAACCGAGTGGAAGTCAAGCACCTTAACCACTAAATTGATGGGGAGAGGACACCTCCCTTATGTCAAAGGACACTTGAATCAAAATAGGATCTTTGTGCTTTCGACTCCCACATCTTGTCTGCACATGGTATCATACTCCTTCATTTAGGATATCACACTCCATTTCTGTGGATATGCTAATCATGTCACAAAGCAGAGGATTCTGGGGTCACATGTAGACAAGACACAGGGGCAGATGGGAGTCCAAGGAACATGTTTTCATATCCTCGGTAACAACAAATGAAGATATAATTTAAATATATATCATGTATAAGGGCCACAGGCTTGCCCAGGGTTGGCCCTTTAGGCTACCATGCAGACTACCTGGGTTTGTGCACCATTGGCCCTGATTGCCACAATGTGGCAGAGGTGAATGGGTTTCCTGAGGTCAGGCTCCCCATCCTGATAAGAAGGGAACACAATGTCCAAGCTGGATAGGGAGTCACTGGGCACATTACATGTTGATGTCTCAAACTGAATGAGGGGCTGAAGCAATGGATACATTGGCCAAGGGCCTTAGGAAAGGGATGCCTCAGAAATGTGCATGCTAGTGGCCGGGCACCATCACATCAGCATCAGGGATTAGGACAGAAACCAAAAAAAAGCAGGCTAACCTGCTGAGCAGGTACAGCCTCATTGCTATTAACCTGAGCTCCCCTCTGGGGGCCATATTTAGCACAGACCTCTATTTCAACTCTGATTCTCTGGTAGATGGGCCATGCCATAGAGGGAAAAGTCACCAAGTGGTAGGCCTGGTTGTGGCTGAGGTAACCAGTGGTGCTTGGGCATGTCTGGCTGTGGCCTACCAGATAGGGATAGCCTGGGGTAAGAGACAACGAGAGTTAAAAAAAAAAAAAAAAAAAAAATGAACATAAACTAGCATCTAAATCGATGTTTTGTTTTGCCTGTGGCATCTATAGTTTTGTACGTTGTCTGGCTGTGTGCTACCAGGTCATTAACTAAATACCTTTCCTACAGTATGAAACAGGATGACAACATACAGAAACTGAACACACTGCCACATGATTACCGTATATCCCACAGAACAAAGGGCTGTGCCGAAACTGCAGGGATGGCGGACACCTTATAATGTGTGAGAGGAGCGACACGCCAAATGCTTCATTTAATGGCTCAGAGACTTGGCAGGGAGAAGCCTCACACCATAGGGGTTGACAGCTCAGGATTTAGTTCTGTTAAAATTTCTAATGATGCGGAAACTGGTTGCCTGTGGGCAGCACTGCCTTACGCCAAATATATACACAGAATATGCAATGGACCGTCTAGGAATTGATTCCAAGAAAAGGGTCTGGGACCATGACTCATGAGTTGGGTAGACCCTTGATATTTGCAGGGAGGGACTCCAATATCAGTCAGCATTCTAACCACCTCCTTGGATTTGGATCTAGTGGGATTTACAGCTGCCTGGGGAGAACCCAGCCAGGGAGGGGCCAGGGATGCAAGTGCAAGGTGACTATTGTAACTGGCAACAGAGGATTAGTGTGGGGAAGATTTGGGGTGGGGGAAGATACGAGGCAAAAACAAAAAGAAAGTGATTTTAAAATGACTGTAAGAAACAAGGGAACATTTAAACAAAGTTTACTATGGGGATATGGCAGTCCTGTCCTACATGTATCCCCCAAAACCCACCTTTTTATTGACCATTCCATAGCAGTTTCTGAAGGACTTGGCCCCACCATGGTTACTGTGAACTTCAGAGATGGCCTGGGGTATCTCTCTCTCTCTCTCTCTCTCATGCATTACAGTCATAGGTCACATTCACAAATCCTCTGCGGTGCTTTCCCCGCATATACATCCTGTAATTTTGAATAGAAAAAAAGAATTGGAGAAATCCTGAAAGCTGATTGGCTGAAGCAGTCTTCGACCCATGACAATATCTCAGGATATGTCTAGCCTTGGTATTCAGTTGTGACCCATGATGATATACTGACACTTTGGGACCATTTTATAATCTTAATGATACACTCCACGGTGTGGTATCCTCACATCTTGGGTGGTTGAAGGCACTCTGCTTCACTCCATGCCTCACAACTCTGGGTATGGTTATGTCATTTTTTTTTTTCCTTATGGAAGTCAGCAACTTTTATAGCTCCAATTTTGGAAGTCATTTCCATTTTCTGGAACTCTCAGTACTTCTGGTCCCTAATTCTGGAAATCAATTTTGAGCTACAATTATAGAAGTTTATATACAGATTTAGTTTACTTGCCATATTGGTCCTTGTATGAACAGATCCAGAAGCATAAGATTTGAGACCTTTTATTGGACCAACAGAGATGTTACTAAAAGAACAAAGTGCTTTAGCTTTTGGATCAACCAAGTCCTTCCTCGGAAGCTTATGGCAGTTATTTAGAAAAGCACATACTATTAATACCCAGATCATTGAGAAATCTTTCTGTTTTTTTTATATATGATCTGGGTGTTATAGTATGTGCTTTTCTAAATAACTACCATAAGCGTCTGAGGAAGGACTTGGTTAGTCCAAAAGCTTAAGCACTTTCTTTTTGCATCTTTGTTGGTCAAAAAAAAGATATCAAACCATTTGTTTCTGGAAGTTTTATATAAAATATTGCTAGTAAAATATACTTTTGTTTCAAAAAATCAACCACTCTTTAATTCCAATTTTTAGGCATGGAAGTTATCTATTTTTATCTCTTTTTTTAGAAGTTAAATGCTTCCTTTCCAGTTAGAAGTTCTTACCTTATTTTTTGGAAGTTACATACTTTAAAAATTCAGTTAATGGAAGCCTTGTGCACAACACACCAATGGCATGGTGATATCTTATGATATACCACACTGTATTGTGCATTATAATGAATAATGTGAGGAAGTACTGTATGTCATATATAGATAACTTTTTTTTTTATACAGGAAAGTTGTCATTAGGATTTTACAACCTTGTTCACAAGACAGTCCTGTGATTTTTATGTTTATCTTAAATGTCATGCCTTTGATAATGGTGCAGGGACTGTATGTGCAGTCATTTGTGGCTGTTTTAAGCAATAATGCATGACAGGGTGTGGGTTGTGCTGCGATAACCTCATGCCTGGGTGGTTGGGCACGAGGCTGCAGGCCGAGTGCATCCAGTGTCCCAGAAGTGAAGTTATCCCAACACAACCCACACCCTGGAGTGCATTATTGCTATTATACACTGGCTAGTCGTTCTACAAAATAAAACAATATTTTTAGTAGATTTTATGGCATCCAAATGCTCATCATTCATATGGTCATCCAAAGCAATACAGTGAGGTTGTGCTGGGATAACCTCACTGTGCCAGGGACACACTGACCAATCAGAGACCAGGATATTTTCTTGCCATTGAATAATATTGCTTAACATTCACACACAGTTGCACTGCACCCTGTTGCATTCTAGCTGTTCACTGTAGGATCTAAACCCCCACTAGAGAGGGGCAGGGGGAATCTCAATTTAATGGTATATTCCAAGGATGGCACCACCTACTGCATAGAAGGCAGGAAAGGGACTTTTTCATTTAACACCTTTCGTAGGAATCAAAAGTGCTTTGCAGCCCAGAAGAGAGGGAACAGAGAATGTCACCATCAGATTAGTTGCACTAGGAGACTGAAGGGGGTCAGGGGGAGAGAGATCACAGGGAGGTTAAGGGACTTGTCAGTTGTGAGATTCACACCTGGGTCTCCAGGTTCACAGCTGTGCACAGTTACCCCCCGACCTCCTCATGGTTACATACCAAGTGGTTTTAGTGGGGCTGAAACCTCCAGTTTTACAGCTCTGCACTGTCCCCTCCCCATGACCTCCGGATGGTTACACAGTAAGTGGGTCTGGTGGGAGTGGAACCTCAAGGTTCGCTGCTCTTTGCTGTAACCCCCCATGATTTGCTTTGAGTTGCACAGGATAGGATTACTGAGGTTCTCCCTTTGACAAAATTCTTTTTTTTTTTTTTTAAGAACAGTATTACTGAAAGCACCAACCGATCATCTTTCCAAAAAACATAGCATTGCAATTGTGAGTATTAATACACAGTAGCAAAATCAAATGTCATATTCAGAAACACTTTGTGGATATATATTCTGGATTACAGTTTCATCCGCTTCACAAAAAATGACCCAAAAGCAGCCAAAGGAGGGGTCTGTGCTTCATTGGCGATGTCTGCCTGATTCTGATCATTGCTTTAGAGTGTGCACGATGCCTATTGTTAACCCATGGCTCTATACTGTGGCCTAGATTCCAGCCAAACATACACATGTTTTGCTACTGGCAGGAGTACAAATATATTGGGATGGTATTTAGAGCTTTTTGGTCAGTGCCCCCCCCCCCAAATTTCTTTTCTAACTCTGATGCAGGTCCACCATCAAATCAATCTCTCTCTTTTTTTTTGTTTTTAGCCCTCTGCTACTTCTGGGTGGGACCTCCTTCTGCCTCACCAGTAGTCCCTTCCTTTTCCAGGGTAATCCTTGCCTACACCACCCAAGTTATCCACAACCCACTTCCTTCTAGCCTCTGTGGCTTGCCTCCACGGTAAAGCCTACCTGGCTCAGTTGTGGTCTGTTATGGGATCTGGCAATTGAGGAAGTGTGTGGGTCACCAGTGGACTTGAGGGGCATGAGGGTGTTCAACTGTGGGCCTTCCTTTCTTCCTCTCTGAATTCCAGCCCTTCAGGACACCACATGGGTTGCATCAGAGACAGCACAATATCAGCTCAGCTTCCCCTGCTGAAGTGTTCTCCACCTGCTGTACCACCATCTGTTGCTACCCTAGGCAGCAAAAGCAGAGCCATTGTGTCTGTCTCTGTCTCTTTCTCTCTCTCCCGAGGTAAGCATCACAGTAAATTCTGTCCTCCTGTCGAGCAGCAGTGTTGCCCTGGACTTGGAGTATGATCCTGAGTCCCAGATATGGCAAGTGCCTCCCAGCCCACATGCACACATACTTCATATGCACCAGCCTCCAAAGAAAAGGCATGGGTCTCCCAGCCCTCCCCCACACGCACACTTCATATGCACCAGGCTCCAAGGATGAAGGAGATTTCCCCAATTCATTCTGTTGGTGTTTTCTGGATATATCCATGACCTCCTTTGACCACCCACAGGTTCACCTGCTGTCCATGATAACACCTCTGCTATCTGAGGATCCTCCTAGCTTCTTCACTACTGGTTTTATTCCCCTCCCTCCCCATCTGTCCTAGGCTGTACTGGGACAAGGATCTGGTGAGGGTGCCAAGATCAGCCCCTAGAGTTGATGGAGGGGAGGGAGATGGACATTATCTACAATACTCGATACTCCATACCTCACCCCACTGCTTACACCTTCCACACCCCTCCCATTAGACTGCAACACTTAGAGCTTTGCGATTCCCAACACACAGTGTACATGGACTGACCCCGCCCCCTCTTTACTGGAAGCATTCCCCTATTCCCCTGCAGCTGCACTGCTACCTGTGGTCACCAAGGGCGATAATGCAGCTGCCAGTTACTGCCCTCCCTTCCCTGACAGATGGAGAGCATCTTCTGCAAGGCTTAGTCCGTCTCTCCTAGCAGTGTCCAACGCTGCCCTGGGCTTGGGAGCACACACCACCACCATCATGCCGGTCCCCAGGTGGGGAGATTTGAAAAAAGTTTGTGTTTCTAAAACAGAGTGTAGACTGCAAGCTGAAAATGAGCTGGAAGCAGTTTTGCATGGATAGTATTCGACTGAATCGGATACCAGTTGGTAACTACTGGATCCTATCACAGAGGCGGGATACCAGCTACTGTAGCTGATGTGACTATCTGGAATCTGAAATGGGCATCTGACTGCAGCGCCCACTATCTGACCTTGGATCTGAAATCCGAATTCAGTCGGATAGGATCTTGGATCCAAAGCTGGATAGATGGTCTACCCACTGGATCTTGTTCAGACTGCCAAAAGTACCACCTGAGCATCAGTAGCCAGATGCCCTCAAAGTGAGGGTGTGGTGACAGGTGCTGTCTTGCTGTCTAGCTTCAAGCAGATAGGAGGAAATTACAGCAGCTGCATGTTACCTAATCTGGTATTGTTACGAGATCTCTTGTACTTGAACTTAATCACAACAGATGGCATGTACTGCATGACACCTCTGGTGCAATCTGTGTGCTTGCCGAAGAAATGGGATAGCTGTGTTACTGCAAGCAAAGCAGAAAAAGGCATAGCACATAGAATTTGACAGCAGATAAGGACTGCTTGGCCTACAGTCTGCCCATTTTTCACTGCCTACATTATCACCGCAGACCCTTCTTGATCTCTGGCTCCCCCCCATCCCTTTCCACAAAGATTCCCATATTCCTATCCCATGCTTTCTTCAACTCCACCACTGTTACCACCCCTGCCACATCGGCTGGTAAACTGTTCCAGGAATCCACTGCTCTTTCTGTGAAGAAATACTTCTTGCATCTCTCCTGAATTTACCTCCCTCCACCTCCATAGCATATCCCCTTGTTCTTGTGCACCTCATGCTTTCCTCCCAAACCTTATTTACCCCCATGAGATATCTAAAGGTCTCTATCATGTATTTATTTATTTATTTGTTTGTTTGTTTGTTTATTTTATTTGTGAGAATCAGTTTACAACCTTTGAGCCAGAGGCTCGTTTCCAAAGGTGCCTCGTCACATTGAGGACATACATAACATTTTAGGTTACATAGTACAGGTTTTTTTTTTCAAATAGGCGTTCATCAGAGGTGCCACGTCACACTGTGATCAAACAAAATACATTTGAGTTACAGGGTACAGGTAATTGAGATAGTTCTTACACAAACTGGTTCCATATGTTGAGCAGTTTACTGGCATTACCATAAGACAGCAGGCACTAGCCAGGATATACTTAAGGAAGGGGTGGAGGGGTGGGCTAGGAGGAGAGCCGCCCGGCGGGCGTTGTCACGGGTGGAGAGGTTTGAGGTCCAGCGTCACTCAGAGACAGGAGCAGCTATGGGTGTTGAGGAGCTGGCTTTGAAGGCTGGTTTTGAATTTGGAGATAGTTGTGGCATTAGTGACAGGGGCAGGGAGAGAGTTGAACCAGAATGGGGCTCTGTAGCAGAAGGACCTCTGACCTCTGATTTATCCTCCCTTCTCTCTTCCAAGGTATACATATCAATCAATATCTTTTATTGTTCGGCAATTAAATGCCATTACAAAAAGGTTTTAAAAAGGTTTGCACAAATATTACAATTTATAAAATGTAACAATCATACATGTACACAATGTTGCATAGCAATACAATATTGACTGCACCCTCATAACAGGCTGTGTAGTCACATAAATATCAATATATAACTATAACTTAACACTTCAGCCCTACAAATTACTTTATAATCCCCCTCAAACCTCTCTTCCCAATAAACCATTATATTGCGCACAAGTTCCCAAACAGGCAATGTATTTTTTCTTGACATGTCTGTTATTTTGTTTTGGTGTCTCTCTTGAATATTAACCTTTGGTCCATCTCCATGTTATTTATTATCTACCAAATGATACTTAATTTTTTCAATGGAGAAGGGAAGCCACAGAGAAGGTGTGTGTGTGTGTGTGTGTGTGTGTGTGTGTGTGTGTGTGTGTGTGTGTGTTTTTATATATATAGTTCCTTTAGTCTTTCCTTGTAGGGTTTTTGATGCAGACCCCACACCCCACACCATGTTTGCTGCCCTCCTCTGAACTGCCTCTACTCTGTGACCTTCTGGAGGTCTCCAGAACTGTACACAGTATTCCAAGTGAGGTCTCACCACTGATCTATTCAGAGACACCACTTCCTCTTCTGCTGATGATACCTCTCCCTATGCATGCCTTGTCTCACTGCCTGGCCTCCTTTAGGTCATCAGAGATTAACACCCCTCCCAGTCTCTCTCCTGCTTGGTGATGGTTGATAAAAGTATTTGTTCAGGATGTCCTGTCTTTCCCTGGTCCCCTCTGCACAGCTCCCCACTTCCCTTTTAATCTTAATCCCTCCCCACAGCCCTCCTCCGTCTTCCTCTTTCACATATATACTTTAAGTATTGTCCCTTCGCTACCTCTTGGGTTAGTTTGTGCCTTTTACGCCTCTTTACTGCTCTCCTGTTTCCTCATAATACACCTCCCTATCCTCCTCCCTCGGTGTCTCCTTATCTTCTGAATGCTACCTTTTAGCTTTTACCTTTTAGACACTTCTTTTAGAACCACAACGGTCTCTTTTCTTACCTGTTACTTTTACTCACTTGCTTGAAGCAGAGGTTTGCTGCCTCCACTATGGTCCTTTTATGTTTGCTTGCACAAGAAACATTATGTGGCAGCTTAGGAGAGAAGCGGGTCAGGAGGTGCGGCAGGTGGCAGCCAATGCCAGCACTGCATTTGTTAGCTTGATGGTGTGCACCTCAATGCAGGCCCAGTGTCCTGATGACACTGGTTCTGACAGAAGTGCCACCAACTTGGTAAATTGGCGCTGCAATGAGGGGCCGCCTCATCATTGCAGCATCAGCAAATCCGCTGCAATGAGGAGCAACCCTAATTGCAGGGCAGTACCTGCCTGCTGTAATATTGTGAACATGGCGGCTCTACAGCCATCCCAGAGCCCCATGAAAGCAGATGGGGTGCCCAATCCCAGTAGGCATGCCCCGACCACTTCATTTGCTGATGGGTAGCCCACTCCCCATTGGCATAATACAAAATCTGAAAATCTGGTGACATCCAGCAGACCAGACCTGGGTTTGAATCCCACAGCTTCCACTTGCATACTGTGTGACCCTGAGCAAGTCACATAACTTCTCTGTACTCCCAGGTCGCACCTGTAAACAAGCTTTCAGCTTAGTGTGCTACTCCTGGTTAAACAACTAAAAAAAAAAAAAAAATTCCCCCTCCCCAATTTCTGTTGTGCTGTGGGAGTGCCCAATCCCCCTCAGCATCATGGGCCCCAAACTGTCTTTCTTTGCCAACGGGGCCTCCAACTCTTCCCAGTTCAATTCTGCCGATGGGGAGCCCACCTCATTGGCATAATATCCCACCCCAATGTCTGTTGTGTGTCTTGGGTGCCCAATCCCCTAGGCATCATGTGCCCCACAATCATTTCTGTGCTGACGGGGTCCAATCCCCTGCTTTGGTCCCTCCCCATAAATGCAGGTGGCACACTGGGAGACCACCAAACACACTCATGAAGAAGAAAACCGACCACGTTGTTTTTTTGTTTTTTTTTCCTGTACAACGAGAAAATGGTCCTTCAACCTCCAGTGCCCCTCCCCAACCCATGCCCACCTCTCTGCATACCCCACCTTCTCACACACACCCCTCACCCCATACTTGACTCCAGAGCTCAGCGTGACTATCTTCTGTGGACTGGGAACACATCTGCACTCTTCAAAGCCTACCATGAACCAAAGAAATGCCAGTAAGCAGTATAATGGCATAAATAGGGTTTTTTTCAACTTTGGTGCAGATCTCTGGCATTTTGGAATCTTGGCACCACATTTTCAACATGGGGTTATTGGGACCCCTCTCATGAATTCAGTCACTGTCATGGCGTTATTCAGTCCTGAAAGGTGATTTTATGGTCACTGCACAGAATCTCCTTTGGGACCGATTATCGAAACAGTGCCACTGTTCATGAGGTGGGCTCTCAAAAAGCCTATGTTGCAAATTTGGTGAAAAAATCCAAAAAATGACTGTTTTACGAGCGTGCGTTGCACAGTTTCCATGCACGCTCGTAACTTCACGAATCTGTAATATTTTCACTTCAGATTTTTAACATTAGCATTTTTCCACACCTCCTTATGAACAGTACAGCTGTCATTTTTTATACATCCTGGCCGAAATGTGTTTTTGCACTTCCGGCACAGAATAGCACAGTCGCTGTGGGAAATCAGTTTCCGGGACAGATAAAAAAAAAAAAATGACAGTGACACTGTTCATGAGCAGAGGTCCTAAAATGCCTATGTTGAAAATTTGGTGACGAAAATCCATAAAATGACTGTTACAAGCGTATGTTGCGCGTTTCCCATGCACCCTTATAACTTCGCAAATTTGCAATATTTTCACGCCAGATTTTCAACACTGGCATTTTTTTCACACCTCCGTATGAACAGTACAGCTGTCATTTTTCACATCCTGGCCAAAATGTGTTTTCGCACTTCTGGCACAGAATAGCGCAGTCGCAGTGGGAAATCGGTGTTTGGGACAGATTAAGAGCAAGCGAGTGAGCGAGCTCAACGGAGCTCTGTCAGGGCTGCTGTGGATTTCTTTGTGTGCAGAAAAAGGCACCAATGCAGGCAGGAGCCCAGTACAAAAGGGCAGCCTGCAGTGCCGGGAGAAACTGAACGAGCGAATGAGAGAGGGGGAGTGAGTGAGCTCAGCGGAGCTCTATTGGGACTTTAGAATTGCCCACCCAACTGCCCAGGGTCCTCTGTGGTCCTATATTACAGCAGGGTCTCTGGGATGGAGACAAAGCAATGATGGGATTCTTTTAGGATTGCTGTACTAATACAGATTTAGTTGATTATTTCTCTAACTGAGCTGAGTAATACTTGGAGTACAATATGATTTCTAACTGGACTAAGTGAAACTGAGGGCTGA
Organism: Neoceratodus forsteri; assembly: GCA_016271365.2. Classification (NCBI taxonomy): domain Eukaryota; kingdom Metazoa; phylum Chordata; order Ceratodontiformes; family Ceratodontidae; genus Neoceratodus; species Neoceratodus forsteri. The sequence goes on along the minus strand of JADMNL010000034.1, from coordinate 110,340,381 downwards.
GAACAAAAAGTATGGTAGCTGAGGGGTGAAAAACAAAGAGGCTTTATGATTGCTACAGTAATACAGTATCTAATGCATGAGATTTGAGACTGAATTAACCCAGTTGGCAAGAGGGCAGTGGGGGGGGACAGGAATTTGAGTAAATAGGGCCCTAACAGTTGTAGTAGGGTACAGAAACCAGAAGTAAGAGCCCGTAACATAAGATGGGGGCAAAATTGGGGCAGGTGCCGCAATGTCAATAGGGCAGGCATCTTTGGAAGGGTGGTGGGATGTACAGGGTGGGGTCCACCATGATCCTGGACTTGGCTTTGATGATGGGGGTGTATGGTCTGTAGACAACTGGCTAGTTTGAGGGAGGAACTGTGGAGGTTAGGGAGAAGTCTAAGTGGCAGGGCAGATGAGTATGGTAGGCATCCTGGCTGGGGGGAATAAGGGATGGCAAGGGGGACGGGGAAGAACAACTAGGACTGAAACAGACCCCAGCATCAGAGGCACTAGCAAAAGAGAGGAGAAACGCGAGAGGTGCCCGAGGTGAGGGGGGGCCTGCTGATGGGGAGGAAGAGACCACAAGGAGTACCGGGGAGAGCAGATGGCTGTGGGTAGGGAGGGACCAGGGGTGGGACTGGGGCAGGGAGGGAACAAGTAGGAGGGGGATCTAATAGGGAAGAGATGTAGGAGGGTATCAACTAGAATAGATTCGAGCCTCTGCTATGAGAGAGGAGCAGGAACATACTGGGGGGCAAGCTGGGCATGAGAGGGATAGCAACAGGTAGGGGAAGAGATAGTGATGACGAAAGGGTAGAAAGGGGCAAATAAGGAAGGCGAGGGGGTGACTGGAGGAGAGAACCCTACGGGAAGGGGGAAGGATGGGAGGGGCATCACTATCGGGGTCGAAGGGAATGGGGGCTCTAAATCGACAACGGGATAGGAGAGGGGTTGGAAATCAGCAGGGGAAGAGGGGAGGTCGACATGGGAAGCCCAGTAGGAAGTAGTCAGGCTGGGAAGGGGTTCAAGGGGGATGGGAGGAATAAGGCAGAGAAAAGGGAGGAGGCAGAAGTAGGGGGTGCAGATACCGAAGTCACAGAGGGTGCAGCTGGAGGGGTTAAGGGGCAGGGAAGAACAAATACTGTGGTGGTGGAAGGGGCATTAGAAGGGAAAGGGGTAAGGGACGGGGGTACTCGTCCTGGGGATTCTATAGTGAAAGGGGTGAGATGGGGCAGAAGGGGGAAGGCACAGCCATATTTGAGTTGAAGCTATCCCTGAGTTGACTGCAGCAGGGCAGGGCAGGCACTGCTCAAATGTGCAGCAATGGGGAGGAAGAAACCTCATTTAGTGTTGCATGTGGGTACAAACAACTTGGCAGGGAGACTGTGGAAATAGTGAGGGGAGGTTCTAGGAGTTGGGCAGGCAGTGTGAGAGGGGGGTAGTCTGGCAGTTTTGGAGGTACTCCTGGTACCATGTGCAAGCATGGGGAGGAAGGGTAGGATTGAGGAGTTAGTGGCTGAGGACAGGCTACACTTGAGCAGGGAGGGAGTATTAAGGTGGGATTAGAGGGGTATATCACTACTAAGGTGGATTTAAACTAGTGGGGGAGATGGCCAAAGACTAAGGTTGGTAAAGGTCCGGACAGGGGAGCCTGATGAGCTCACCCCCAGATATAGGTAAGGTGGAGGCGAATAACCCTGGGAGGGGTGGGCAGCGTGGTCTGAGTGTAATGCAGAAGGCACCACCACCCGGTAAGAAATAAGGAGGAGAAAGTGTGCAGACTACTGGGAGGAGGGACACAGGCCAAGGAGAAAGAGGGGTATGGGTGGAAGGTGGTCTCTCTCAATGCAAGAAGCCTGGGGAACAAAATTGCAGAGCTTTAGGTGCTCCTTTTGGAGGGAAGATGGACACTGCTGCAGTGGCAGACTTGGGCAACAGAGTACCATGATTGGGACTTGGCAATCCCGGGATACAGGATATACAGCAGGGACCAGGGGGGTTGGAAGGGGGGAGGTTGCACTCTATGTGAGGGAAGGGATCAAATGCATAAGGGACAAGGGAGAAGAGGAGAGGACAGAGGCACTTTGGATGTAACTCTAGGACTCCAAGAGCAGAAAGCTGAGGCTGGGAATGGCGTACAGACCACCAGCCCAATCGGGGGAACTGGATGGGGAGTTGACAGAGCAGATATGGAGGGGGTGTAGAAGGAGGGGTGTGGTGATAGTGGGGGATATTAACCTACCGGGGTTGATTGGAGCACCCCAGCCACTAGCAGTACCAGGGAGCAGGTGCTCCTTGATGCATTCTAGGACGACCTTCTGACGCAATTGGTAAGTGGGCCTAAATGACTTGGTAGCACTCTGGACCTAGTACTAGCAAATGGGCAGGCAGTGAGGGAGGTAAGGGTAGAGGACCCACTAGCAGGTAGTGACCACCAAACAGTGTGGCTTGTTCTCATGCTGGGCAGGGAGACAGGAAGCATGGACACTAAGATGGTGGACTTTAGTAGTGTGGACTTTGGGAGGATGGGAGCAATACTGTGAGGGAGACTCCAGTGTGTAAGGCCGGGGATGGTTGCAGAACAAAAGTGGGGAGTCATAAAGACTGGGCTAACAGAGGCCACAGTCACCTGCACCAGGGCCAGGAGTAAGAAGAGCAGAGCCAAGAAACCATGCTGGCTGAACAAGGAAGTGCTGCAAGGGGTGAGGGCATATAGGGCTGCATACCGGATGTACAGGAGAACAGGGAAGGGAGAGGATAAGGAGGTTTATGGGAGTTGGTCAAGGGAGGTGGCCAGGAGGGTGAAAAAGCTAGCGCCCAGGAAATTAAGGTCCCTGACAGGCATAATGGGAGGGAGAAGGACTTTAGGTATGTTGGGGGAAGAGGAAGTGCAAGGAAAATACTGTGAGGATAAAGCAGGGAGCGCATTGGGTGGAAAAGGGGAGGAGCAAGCAGAAATTCTAAATGAGTACTTCTGCTCCTTTCACTAAGGAGAGGATGGTCCACTACCAGTATGGGCTTGGGGGTGGGGAAGGGGAAGGAGGTGACTGACAAAGTGATCACAGGGAGTAGGGGTGCTAGAGGGCTGAGGCGGTAGGGTGGACAAGGTACCAGGTCCGGTGACATCCACCCCAGGCTGCTGAGGAAGATGGCGGAGCTGTTGGCTGAGCCACTGGCAGATCTGTTCAACACCTCCTGAAATGGGGTGTGCCCCAGGACTGGAGGGTGGCCTATGTGGTGCCCCTACCCAAGAGTGGGCCTAGGGAGGAGCCAGGAATTATCGGATGGTCAGTCTCACGTCCATAGTGGATAAGCTTATGGAGGAGATACTGAAGCAGAGGCTGGTGGCATTTGGAGGTGATGGCTGGCAACACGGGTTCTGCCTCAGGGAGGTCTCGTCAAACCAACCTAATAGAGTATTATGATTGGGTGACAAGGGAGTTGGACAGGGGCCATGCAGTACAGGTTCTGTACTTGGACTTCAGTAAGACCTCTGATACAGTGCCTAATGGGAGACTGAAGGGGAAGCTGACAGTAGTGGGGGTGGGAAAAAAGCTGACTAAATGGATAGAGAACTGGTTACAGGGAAGGGTGCAGAGGGTGATGGTGGTGGTGGGGGAGCTCTCAGCACCTACAGCAGTGACAAACGGGGTGCCGCAGGGGTCAGTGCTGGGCCCGGTGCTATTTGTGCTCTTTATCTCCGATATAGCACATGGAGTGGGGAGCAGAGTTAGTCTGTTCGCAGATGATACCAAATTGGGGCAGTGGTGGACAAAGAGGACGGATGGGGAAAACTGCAGGGGACCTAACCAAACTAGAGACATGGTCGGTGGAGTTGCAGCTAGGATTCAATGCAAAGAAGTATAAGGTGATGCACTTCAGGGCTAAGAACTAGAAGAGGGACTATAGGTTGGGGGGGGGTGAGGTTGGGGATCACAGAGGAGGAGAAGGACCTAGGATTGTTGGTAACTGGGAGCATGAACAACTCTGCCCAGTGCAGGAGAGCAGCAGCGATGGCAAACAGAATGCTGGGGTGCATTGCAAGGGGTTCTCATCCAGACACAGGATGTGATCCTATCTCTCACAGATCATTGGTCAGACTGCACTTGGGTACTGTGTGCAATACTGGAGGCTATACCTGAGGGAGAGATAAAGTTACTGGAGGGGGTCAAAGGAAGGTAACAAAAATGTTAAAGGGGATGGAAGGAAAGGAATATGAAGTTAGGCTGAAGGAGTTGAACATGTACACACTGGAGGAGAGGAGGGATGGAGGGGTATGATTGAAGCGTTTAAATACCTGAGGGGGTAAATAAACCTAGCACTGAGGGAGTGTTTAAATTGAGGAGTGGAAGAGAGATGAGGGGGCATGGACTAAAGTTGGAAGGGGACATTTCAAGAGGGAAATGAGGAGGCACTACTTCACTGAGAGGTGCTGTCTAGTTGGAATGCTGCCAGAGGGGTGGTAACATGTAGGACAGTCAATGACTTTAAGAAGGAGGGATAAGCAAGAGGAACAAGTTGGGGGAGGGCAGGGGCTGGGACAAGCGGGGGAGAAACTGAGGGGGAGGAGGCTGGGGCAGCTGCAATCTAGGGTGCTAGCTGCACACTCTGGCAGACTTAGATAGACAGATTGGTCTGTTCTGCTGGCAGATTCGTATGTTCGTATGTATGTTCATATGTAAAATCATAGTGAATCTGTTCATGAGCAGAGGTCCTAAAATACCTATGTTGACAATTTGGCAACAAACGTCCATAAAATAACTGTTACAAGCATGCGTTGTGCAGTTTCCACGCACCCTCATAACTTCACAAATGTGCAGTACTTTCACTCCAGACTTTCAACACTGGCATTTTTTCAGACCTCCTTATGAACAGTACAGCTGTCATTTTTCACATCATGCCCCAAATATGCGTTTACACATCTAGCGCAGAATAGCGCTGTTGCTGTGGGAAATCAATGTTTGGTACAGATTAAGAAAATCATAGTGACAGTCTTCATGAGCAGAGGTCACAAAATGCCTGTGTTGAAAATTTGGTGAAATAATTCCACTAAATGACTGTGTTACACACATGCGTTGCACAGTTTCCACGTACGCTCAGAAGTTTGAGCATTTTTAATATTTTCACTACCAATTTTCAACACTATCTCTTCACACCTCCCTATGAATGGTGCAGCTGTCATTCTTCACATCCTGCCAGATCTGTGTTTTCATATGTCTGGCACACAATGGCACAGTCGTTGTGGGAACTCAGTTCGGAACATATTGACAAAACCACAGTGCCACTGTTCATGAGAAGAGGTCCCAAATGCTTTCACGAGGTGGGGGTCACAAAAAGGCCATGTTGAAAATTTGAACTGCAAATACCAACAAACACCCGGGGTGTTAGGGTTTCTAACCATAACGTCCCACGCTGTACAGACTGAGAGGCATCAGGGGTGTTCCTTTGGATTGCTGACTGTAATGCTCATGCCATTCCACCCCCACCCTGCTGCCAGTGACAGGCATTGAGGTGTGCCTTGGACTCTTTGGCCCCAGAGTTCACCCCATTCTCCTATATTGCACCCATTTCAGTGTATGTCCTTATAGAGTGGGGTGACTGTAAAACTGAACACCCCAAGGCACACCTCAACACTTGTTGGTGTCTGCAGGATAAGGTGAGGTGAAATGGCATGAACTTTATGGGCAACAACCCAAACGCATACCCCAATGCCTGTCCATCTCTGCAGGTTGGAGGTGGGGCTGTTGTGAAGTTCAATACTTCACTGCCATTCCTACTCTGCATCTGTCTAACTCCTGCATTTCTAATGCTAATACCAGCAGCAAACATTCAGCATTGAAATGCTTGTTAACTTTGGCCACTGTTCCTCCACCTCACAGAGGTCATCTCGCCTCTGCCAGGTCATCCCTGAGGCATTCACCCATCTTTGTAAAATCTGCCCTCCTGATGTCCAGGACCCTCACTCTTATGTGATTAGACTCGGCAGTCGTCAATATATTGAACCACAGTGCACAGTGATCACTGGTCCCCAGGTGACTTCCTACCTTGACATCTGCCATGCTGTCCCTGTTAGTAAGTACGAGGTCCAGTACTGCTCCATAACGAGTGGGTTCATCAACTAGTTGCCTGAGCATCACCCACTGCAGGGGGTCCAGGATGTCCCTGCTTCTGGCTGAAACTGTAGCTGGGAGGCTGAAATCTACATCCAGCAAACCTGTGTCCCCCAGCAGCAGCCCCTCCCTTTTCTGTCATTTTGCCGTTGCTGCCACCAGTACGTTATCTAACCCTCCTGTAATGGAGGTCTGTAGATCGCACTCAATGCAGATAATTGCTCCATTCCCTTCTCCAGCATGATCCACAGTACCTCTGTGTAAAACACAAAATACACTGCAGAGAGTTCAACTCTCCAGCCTGTTTTTGTTTTTTAGAAATCTAAATTGACTGTGAAGTTCTTTGCTGTTTAAATGACTATGCTGTGTCTCTTGTGAATCAACACCCAACTGGTATATCTAGCTTGAAATTCAGCCTGGTTCCACTGACCTGATGAAGAGTCTAACTCTAAAGCTAGTCGAAACATTATTTGCTCAATAAAAGTTCTCACCAAGCTAGCTCATCTGTGCAGTGGTGGCGCTACCGCCTCTGAGCCCAGCGACTCATTTGAGAATGAGCTCGAGTTGCTTGGGAGGGAGGATGGCACATCCTCGAGGATGCTCTCCTCCAGGGAGGAGGGTGGGCAGCTGGCTTTGATGCAATACTGTCATCTCGCTGGCCAAGTGTGGTAGTGCATATGGAGCACAGGGAGAAACTTGTGGCAAATCACCAGTGAGCTGCAGGATTACCCCCAGGCTCCATACCAACAAAGTGGCCCTCCTCCAGGGTTAGATCCAAAGGAGCGTGAGTTGGGAGCCCTGTGCCCCCCCCCCCCGCAAGGAACTTAGAGTTGGAAGATATGCCCACAAGAAATCGGGTGGCAGGGCAGGGAGGCCAGAGTAGACTGGGAATAGCTAGTAAACAAGGGGGGCATAGTGTATTTTAATTTTTTTTATTTGTAATTTCAACTAGGAAAGACCCACTTGGACAGCTGGTCAGATTTTGGTTACATGGACCTGTTTTTATTGACAGGGGATTGTTGGGCAGCACACCAGGAAAAATGCCCTACTCTTACGATAAGTGCCATGGGATCTTTAGCTTCCACTTGGACAGGCACCAGAGATGGGCAGAAGCATCAACAGTTTACCATCTCATCCGAAGGATGGTACCTCAAAAGTACAGCACCCCCACGGTTATGGGTGATTATCCAAAGTTCCTGCTCTGGGACTAGAACCCATGTCCTAACTTTCTTTCAGCCCCAGAGGGGAGTGTGATACCTATACCTGCTGAGTCACTGGTACTTCTGTTATGTATGTTAACTCGATGGTTGAGAAATCCAGGGTGGGGCAAAGAGTTCATGCTTTCGCCTTTGCTTACAAAACGTGTCGCTCTGCCATAAGAGAAACTCCCGAGTGGAATTTATATTTTGTCTGTTTCCTGGTGACACACACGCACAGTGTTAGACTAAACATTTTTTGTTTTACTTTATCTTCTTCCTTCCTTCAGGTAGGGATTTACCTCGGGATTTACCCCTTATCAACCCCTCACAGTCTTTCCCCCCCCCCCCAGCTGCACAGGACAGAGGCCCCGTAGCTTACCTCCAATGGAAAAGCTCACGAAGGAGTGACTAAGATCCACCTTGATTCCGCCTGAGCTGTATACTGGCTCGTCATTCAGTTGTAGAGCGGGAGCTTCACAGTGCAGCTGAAGCGAGGGGTTTTCAACCTTATAGTTGCCCCTGGAGATGCAGACATGAAAAGACATCAGCACAGAGCATGCACGCTCCCACACGTACCCTACAGACCTCCACTGTCATCTCCACCCACTTGATAGGGTCCCGAACTGGTCCTGTACTCCCAGCCTCTGCTGGGAGTTGCACTTATACTGGTCTCCACTACCCACACCCTCTTGGAGGAGAGCAGTCATGACGGACACCCATCCTGCTACCCCTGGCTGGCCCTCCGACATGCTGGGCTTGTTCCCCAACCCAGATCATCAGAGTTGTAAGGGGTAGGTTAGCCCTAGACAAAGCATATTGATAGCCTCTTTTGTAGTGAGGACAAGACAATAAGTTGCCAGTTAGAGCACAGAACAAACTAACTGATTTTAGGTTCCAATCCCACCAGAGCCTTCATCTCACTAGATGACCCTGAGGAAGTCACTTGACCTTCCTGTGTTTCACTTTCCCAGCTGTAAAACTGTATAGAAACCATACCCATACTCCCCACACACACACACAGAAAATAACAATCTTATTTTTATTTTATGTATTTATGTATGTATGTATGTATGTATGTATGTATTTTTTTTTACAGACCAGTTCTTGTATTGAAAAACACCAGGGCATGTACAAATTTTGTGCAACTGTACAAAGCTTTATGGGGAATAAACAAAGTGGAGTGTAATGAGCTGTTCACTGGGACCAGCAGAACATGGGGGAGACTGGTCGGGGGGGTAGTTTAAGAAGGATGCAAGAAAGTTCATTTTAACTGAGACAGTGATGGACCAGGGGGCTGCCCCATGGCTCAGCAGAAGTGGTACATGCTCCTGTGCCGATGACCCGTGTTCGGAAGTGAAATGGGAAGTTGGGTCAGGTGGTCAGGGGAGGGCAGCAGTCGGGTCCCACCACTGTAGTGATCCCTGTGGTGGGCAGAGAGAGTTTGTCTGCCCTACAGGGCATTGCTACATGTGGACGAGGGACTGTGTGTGGGGATGCACGGTCTGTGCCTGGATGCTGGGGAGGGGAGAGGGAGAAAACACTTATCTATCTCCCCCTGATGCCATTCATGATGGCTCTGGCGCTCTTGTGCCCTATACCATGTGGATCCCCCACCAGCTTGATAGTGGAGGGGAGTAGCAGTTGGGGCTGGTTGTTGCAGAATATAGGGCCCAGTGGTAGGGGACAGGTGGTGGCAGGGGAGAGGAGAGAGGAGAGAGTGGTGATCCAGTGGAATAGGCTGCCAAAAGAAGGGGTTGAGGTGGGAACTGTAAGGACCCTGCTTGGCAGTAGACCATTTGAGTAATAAGTAGATATTCTCAACAAACTTGTTGGACTTCTGATCTTTTTCTACTATAGCTTGTGTGTGTGTGTGTGTGTGTGTGTGTGTGTGTGTGTGTGTGTGTGTGTGCAAAACTCCTGCCTGTCCACTTGTAAATTGATGTATGTTAACGAGTGGAAGAAGGATCTGGATGGTAACCTCATTTAGAGGAATAACAATTCTGTGCTGTGTAAAGGTTTTATATATACATATATATTTACATCACAGTATTCTGAAAGACAAATACATGAATCACATTTTCAATTAGTTTCTGGTTAATCATCATAATAAGGGCTGAATACAGAAATCCATACATAACTTAAGCATTACTTAGCTATAGATTATAGTTTTCCACCTCTCAATTTAACACAAAAATAAGTTTGAATCTATTAATATTAAAGAAAGCATCAAAAAATCTGTTATACCCCAATATCATACATCAGTGTTCGTTATTCTGTTTACTGATTTATATTTCAACAATAAGCTAACTGAAGGAAAGGCCCCCATATCTCCTCGGCTGTGTGAAGGGTATAACAAGGAAAGATGACAGACTCTCACTAAATGAAGGCAAAAAGAGTTGTTGGATACAGCAGGCACACAATGCCAGATTGTTTATGCGTAGCATAAAATCCAATCACATCTCTGACCACAACATACTGAAAGGCCACTGGTGGCTACAGATTTTGGATGCCACATTTTGTGTAGGAACAGTGGTGGGATTGGGTTACATACATAAACTGGTTTATAAAAGATGCACAGTATTTGTAGATTGTAGACTGGGGAATGACAGTGCACTGATAGAGGTGGGCCAATGGTTTAAACTAGAGGGGACTGATGGGTGCACTTAGAGGGGGGATCCAACTGCAAACTGCAAACTGATAGAAGCAGGCAAACTGCCTACTGACAGAGGTGGTATCCATATCAGAAGTCACAAATTACTGTTGATGAGGTCACTGGTTGGAGCACTTTCAATGTTTCAATGGGAGCTACAGAGTTTTTTTTTTTTTCCCCTTCACACTCTGGTCGGCCCCCATCTGCTGTGCTCCACCCTAGCTCCACCACCTGGGTGTCCCCAGGACTTAGCTGACCTTCTCTGTTCTCCATAGGGGGCCCCCCTCCCCGATACGCCCATCACACACTGATCCAGTTTGGGAGATGGGGCCTCAGTAGCCAGGTGCAGGGTCTGCAGGTAGAGTCCATTTCATCAAGCCGCGGGGCTGTTTTCCTTGCTCCCCCCTCAGGACACCCACATAAGGGTGTGTGCCAAGTACCTGTGCACACAAGCGTGTGTGGTGGTGCCTGTAGACATCCTCCCACCCACAAGCCGCCTCCAGCTGCACTTCCACCTGTGGTCACCCAGGTGGCAGTCATGCAGCAGAGCTGGCTGCCCTCCCTCCCAGGAGGAGGAGAGTGTCCTCTGGGATCCTCGATTTCCTCCCCAGGTCAACCTCGATGAGCTGTGCTAGTTTCTGAATGTGTCACCAGGCCATGGTGGTAGCACTACCACTGTGTTGACAGGCTGCAACAGAGCTGTTTTTAATTTAACTTGTTTTTTGGCACCTCCACACAGCATGGTGGATATACCACCGTCGGGCCGGGTATACTGGCCATCACAGAGCTCCGGGAGAGGGGATTTACCTCTTAGTTTCCCCTTGGTTGTAGCTTCCTAACCCCACAGGGACACCAGCGTGAGGACCTAGATCCCAGCTGAAGCATGCAGGTGCACGCTGTGCCTAAATGCAATTCAGCGTCCCCCCTCCCCCCGTGTGTCTCAGCACCTATACACCTACAGGTGGCAGTCTTACTGTGAGGCAGTCAGCCCTGCCTCCGAGGAGCAGCGTGTCGTCTGGGACATTCAAACCTCCTCTCCCCTGCTGGCTGTCAACGACACAGGCTCGTTCCCAATTCTGGGTTGCTGGCACCAAGAGCAGTAGTGCTAGTACTGTACCGATGGTCCGGCTAATATAGGAAACATTTTTGACCAGAAGAGAAATGCTGAGCTACATAAACTAGTTTCCAGGTGTGTCCTGGGGAAGTTACAGAGGGGAAAAAAGATGTAATAAACTGAAAACAGAACAGCAAAATATAAGTGGCAGAAAAAAAAAAATTGATGATGTCATGACACGAGAGGCGTAGTCAAGTACCTTATGCCTCTGGGGTAAGATTAACAAAGGTAACCCAAGCTCTGAAATTCCTTAATGCTATTTTTAAAGTAAACTATTCTAGTTCTATTTCACATAAGATTTCAGCTGTCAACATATCCCCCTTAGAATGCTGTCAGCCAGAAATGCATTAAACAAGCACTGGGTAAGCAGTTAAACTATAGGGCACAGACAACAACGTTAACAAGAACAGCTGGTATGCCAGAGGGGGAGGGGGAACACCAACCAATGCAGGAGTGTGCCGGTCATGGCGACATATCAGACTGAGAATGGCCCAATGCCAACTGGTTTGGGAGGCAGTCACAAGTGAAGTGGGCCTAGTTGGCTCCCAGACCGGTCCCTGGTTTAAACGCAAGGGGGACCAGAATAAATAAGACACATGCTCTAAGAAAGAGAGGTAAGCAAATTTCAATTGGGAAAGATACATTGCTTTCCTTCCCTTTTTAAGGATAAACAAAAAGGTCAGGGAGGGAAGATGTATATTTAAAATAAATAATGTATAGAACTTTTTTTTTTCTCTTCCGGTGTGGACACCCACACAGGCCTAGGGGGTACCCCCATAGCTGTGCTCCCAGAGCTTTTTCCGGTAGCACCAATGATCATTCCAGTGAAGATCCACAGTATAGGGCCTGAGAGCTCCTTAAGCCGTAAGCCCCATGACACTGTGGTTTTTACCCTTGTTATATCTCTCCCCGCTCTACATAGTACTTAGTACTGCCAACTGTCTGCATGCACAGAAACATTCCTTACTGTGGAACAGGGTCCCTGGCCCTCGCACAGGAGTCACTGTCCTGCCGGAACACAGTACACACCCCACCCAGCCAGTAGCACTACCCCATGGCAGTGCCTCCCCCATGCCACCCAGACAGCTTCTGAGTTTTGTGCAAACCTAGTCACCATCACAACAGCACAACACCAACGGGTGACCCCTTGAGGTGATTTATTTTGACTGTGGTATGAACAGAGCGATAAACACAGTATCTATCTGAAATAGCAATCGCTGGTGCGGAGTGAAGGGTGGGGCTTTTGGAATTGCTGACATTTCAGTGCGTCGTGAAGGGGGAAAAACAAAAAAAGATTTGTCAACAAGGTGACTAAGGAGCTCCACAGTGAAACCTGGAGGGGGAAGAGATCAGGTTGCAGTTTTTCTGTAGGCGTCTGGTCCTTTCCTAGCAGACAGGCATCTGATGTACAGGTGCAGTGCAGACCGATGTAACTGGCTGGAAAGTTCTGGTAACGAGCCTCACTTAGAGGGAGTGCCATGTCAGTGTGCAGGCAGCAAATGTAACCAAATGGTGTAAAGGTACAATACACTGAATTTGGGTTGGACTCTGTTGTACTTTGTCATTCTCCACCTGTCCTGGATCAGACAGATGTCCTCCGCCTATCCTGGATCAGACAGATGTTCAAGCCTGGTCTGTTCTGGGGGATTCTGCCTGGCTTGGACAAGGATCTGCATACCCATGATGCCTTGCACTGGGATAATGGGATTGAGACTTTGGTGTCCATGTGTGATTTGGAGATATATATATATATATATATATATATATATATATATATATATATATATATATATATACAAAGAACAAACAAGTAGAAGAAAAAGTTAGCATACACATTCTGATCAATGGGTCTTCCTCCAGAATAATTTATTAAGGAAAAAGTAAATATAGTTATTTGAAGAGGGTAGGGAGAAGGCAGGGGCGGGTGGTTTGGTGGGTGTGTTTAATAGAAATAAAATAGTAGATGGTGGACTGTGTACAATATAATTAATATAATATGAAATATGTAAAATAATACAATATACTATACTTTTACTGGGATGGGACTCTTGCTGTATAGGATCCGTTCTCCATTATTTCGCTGTACACCTTATCAATTGCAGCTGCATACCACTGGAACGAAACACACACCGAACAACATTACAAAGAGCAAAACAAACTAACTATCAATTAAGCCAATTACACCTCAATTAACAAACCTACTCAAACAAATGACACCCATTCCCATGCCAATTAATACACTTTGCCACCAAAGACACTCCTAAGAATCCCAGAGCTACAAAAACTCAATCCAGACCGAACAAAAAAAAAACTATAGCCCTGCAGTAACCTAAGCATTCTCCTGTCTCTAACCAAATAGTTGTGTGTGTGTGTGTGTGTGTGTGTGTGTGTGTGTGTGTGTGTGTGTGTGTGTGTGTGTGTGTGATGGTGGTGTGTATATTAGTTTTATATAAAGAAACATAGACCATGACGGCAGAAAAGACCAAAGGGCCATCCAGCCTGCCCATATGCCCTATAAATCCCTGGAAACTGTTGTTCCTCCAGGGTACTAACCCTCACCATCCTATCCCCTTTCTACCCCAGGTCTTGTTGCCCCGGGTGACCATTTATTCCTGTCATTCTATCCCATGACTGCTTGAATCCCCTGACTGTGTTTGCACCCACCACCTCAGCAGACAGGCTGTTCCAAGCTTCCACCACCCTTTCAGTAAAAAAGTACTTCCTCACATCCTTCCTGAACCTCGTACCTGTTAATTTCCACTCATGACCATGTGACCTCCAGCTGATATACAGGGTATAAACCAATGTGATATTTTGTACGTAAATGTATTTTCGTTGTTGTAGTATACCTGTTCTGTGCTATGTTCGACTTGGAACCTTTGCAAACAGGTCCTTGAAGCAAAGGTATTAATCCCAAATTTAAATAAATAAATAAAATGTGCTTATTTAGCTATGTGAAAATATATTTAGTGGCTGCTGCTGTGTCTGTGTTTTGAGGGAGTGTTTTTTTTGTTTTTTTTCTAATGGCCTTTGCCCACCTGCCTCATATATTTTTATATACCCTGTTGCCATAGCATGTGATCTTTGAAAGTGCGCTGGAATAAAATAAGTACCTTGATCAACTTTGTGTTACTTTCGCTTTCTTTGCCCCAGGCACAAAGAATAAAGAGTTTCTGTTTTTCATAACTAGGCTAATTAAGACTACAGAGACATTCACGGGCCTTCATCCAACATTACTCATCTAGCACCAACGCTCTTAAAAAAAAAAAAAAAAAAAAAAAAAAAGCTATGAAATGACATACTGTTCCTACCATTCCACCATATTTGACTGAGCAGTAGTGCTACTGCTGCATGGATTGCCTACATTTTGGAATCCTATGTCCTTTCACTTTGGGAATCTGTCTCGATCTGGTTTTCAAACTGTGAGGCAAGCCTTGTAAGGCAGGCTCTCTGGCCTCGGGGATCCACCATGAATATGATACAAGGAGCTTCAGAACCTCTGCATTACAGACATGGTGCTGGAATGACAGCTTTATGTGCCATTTTGCACAATAAATAATAATTTTTGATTTTAAAATGTATTTACCCAGGATTCAAGTTCAAGTTTATTGCAGGAAAAAACTCCATTGAGCAAGCTCATTCACAAGGAGGTCCTGTTACATACAAACACGATTGATACTACATACAGTAATTGCTTATTACATACGTTAAGTGCTAATCCTATACTTGTGTACAATAGTGTTCCATATTGCCTACCACAAGTCACTTTCCTTCCAGGATTACCTGCTTTAAATGCAAAATCTTGTTTTCAGTGGGGTCCTGCCCATTTCTTTACAGCGACATGCACTGACGCACTGAGCACTTGTTCACACAGTGAGCAGGTGTCTGTGGTGGGATTTGAGCCTGCCTCTCAATGTAAATGGATGTTTGTGAGCCCATGACGTTGCTACTGTTGCCATTTCTTCTGCTGATGAGCATTGCCTTGTGTGAAAGATTGTGCAGAGGAGGCTGAAGCAAGTCGGACACCAGTTTGTGTGAAGTGATGGGGCAAGTGTTAGTTTTTGTTGCACAATAATGGTTTATTGGCTTTTATGGGGCAAAGAGCTAACCCACCTCTGTTAACTGCATTGGACAGTTTTATCGTACTTGCTGACATTAACTGTAATAAAAATGACACATGAATAAATCTACATTTCTTTAGAGGACCTTCTTAGGAGTGGGTACAATCCAGAATATTGGAACGCACCCAAAAATAGAATGTGGAAATGCACTACAATCTGGAACACTGCCAGAACTGGCCAAACTCACCCAGAATGCCCTCATAATCATGGCCCAGCTGCAATGCCCTTCTCCACCCTCCTTCCCTAATGGATTACCACTAGACCTTAATGGCCCAGCTAAAATGCTCCCCCACCCTTCCGCCCAGTCGGAATGCCCCCTGGTCTCAGTGGATCAGCCAGAAAGACACCCTACTGCACCTGAAAGGCCCTTCTGTAACCTCTTTCCCAGCCAAAATGTCCCATTAGTGCTCCAGTCAAGAATCGCTGCCCTGATGCCCAGAATAGCCATTTCGGTGGATTATCATGACAGTTCTGGCAGGTCGAGCAGTCTGGAGTCTGGGTGCCCATTCCACCGGGTTGAGAGCATTCTGGGGTCAGGGCCCCCATTTCAGTGAGCATGGGCATTCTAGGTTTTTGATGGCTATTCTGGTAGAGTGAAAGTGGTGTTTCATGAATTGCAGAGGATGTTCCTACCCTGGACATTGCAAGACTCACACAGCATGGAGCAGGCAGCATTCTGTGCGATGGGACAGGGCCAGTGCAGAGCAGGATGGGCAGCACTCTGTGCAACAGGATGAGGCAGGCAGCACTCTTTGCGACAAGGTGGGCCAGTGCAGGGTGGGCAGCACTCTGTGCAACAGGGCGGGGTAGTGAGGTGCAGGTTGGGGCCAGTGCAGTGCAGGGCGGGCAGCACTCTGTGTAACAAGATGGGGCCAGTGTACCATGGGGCAAGCAGCACAGTGTGCGACAGGACGGGGCCAGTGCAGCACAGGGTGGGCAGCACTCTGCAATAGGGAGGGGCCAGTGCAGCACAGGGTGGGCAGCACTCTGTACAACAAGGTGGGCCAGTGCAGGATGGTCAGCACTCTGTGCAACAGGACGGGGCGGGCAGCACTCTGTGCGACAAGGCAGGCCAGTGCAGAGTGGGCAGCACTCTGTGCAACAGGGCGGGGCAGTGAGGTGCAGGTTGGGGCCAGTGCAGGGCGGGCAGCATTCCACGATAGGGAGGCCAGTGCAGCACAGGGTGGGCAGCACAGTGTGTGACGGGGGCCAGTGCAGTGCAGGGTGGGCACCACTCTGTGTTTCTGATGGCTATTCTGGTAGAGTGAAAGTGGTGTTTCATGAATTGCAGAGGATGTCTCCACACTGGACATTGCAAGACTCGCACAGCATAGAACAGGCAGCATTCTGTGTGACAGAACGGGCCACTGCAGAGCGGGGCGGGGCCAGTGCAGCACAGGGTGGGCAGCACTCTGTGCAACAGGGTGGGGCCAGTACAGAGCAGGGCAGGCAGCACTCTGTGCACTGGGACAGGTCTGGGACAACAGGACTGGTGTATCAAGAGGTGGGTTTATAAATCAGGGGGAGGGTGAGAGGTGAGGTGATGAGATCAGGCAAGATTAAAAAAAAAAAGGTTGTCTGTTTGTTTCTGACTAAAAAGGAATGGGCAAGGTAAGTATGACTCAGTTGGAGTCCAACCTGAATGTTTTTGAATTCGACTGGCCCAGTTCTTTCAAGTCAGAGTCTGCCCACCTTGCAAGGGGTACAAATCTGAATTTGATCCAGGTCACATGTTTAGGATACAGACCTCGTGGATTCCGCCTACCAAATGCTGAGCGCCTGTAAAGACTTGTTTTTTTATAGAACGTATCCTGTTTAAATAACAAAAAAAAACAAAAAAAACTGTGTGGTGGTCAGGCTCTGATTCCAATCCAGAGTGACGGGGTCTCTGAGACTTTTACTTGGATGAACCAAGCAGAATCGAGTTGGATGGGAGTGGGATCATGAAATGCTGACTTTAATTATACTCATGAGTGCTGGTGTAGCCTTTGATTTTTTTTGTTTGTTAAATGTTTTCTTTCTTGACAGAAAAAAGTTCAGACTGAAGAAGCCTTATCAGATGCTGAACAGCCTCTCAACTCAGGTACCGTTCAGTAGTTTCATTGATTGATTGCTGTCGGGAAGTACAGTACTTACCTTTGCAGCCAACACACAGATAATGAGGGTGGTACATAGTCTACAAAAGGACATAAATGCACTGAGGGAGTGGACAAGTAGCAAGTAAGATCCAATGCTAAGTAAGTTTAAGGTCCTTCTCTGATGCCAAAGAATTTAGGTTGGAGATACATAGATACATAGATATATAGACAGTGTCGGCAGATAAGGGCCTATGGCCCACCCAGTCTGCCCATTTGAGCCTGTAAGTTCAGTTTGTTTTCCTAGAAGTCTGTTGCCCCTACCCGACCTCCAGAATTCTTTTATGTCTATCCCATGCATTCTTAAATCCTGTGATTGTTTCAGCCCCCACCACTTCCTCTAGCAGGGTGTTCCACTTGTCCACCACCCATTCTGTGAAGAAATTCTGCCTCATGTTTCCTCTGAATCGTCCTCCCTCCAACTTCATCCCATGCCCTCTAGTCCTGGAACATCTTTTTCGCTTAAAATAGTGTATTCCTGCACCCTGTTCCTCCCTGTGAAATACTTGTATGTCTGTATCATATCCCTCTCTCCTCTCTCCTCCAGGAGTACATGTTCAGTTCCTTCGAGATACTATTTATATAACAACTGGTTGCAAAGGATTCATGAAAAGTCCATGGGGTAAAGTGATCACTGATAGTAAGCTGAAGGTGTTACAACAGTGTGAAGCGCCATAAGTAAGGCCATTTGAATGTCGGAGCATAAAAGTGGCATCATACACTGTGAACGTGATGTGATTATGCCCTTTATATGGCTTCTTTAGTAAGGCCACAGTTGGTATACTACAGTATATCCAGTTCTTTTGCCACAGCATAAGCAGGATATTGCAGTAGTCCAGAGGAGATGTTATGCTGATGAGGGCACCAACAAATGGCAGATGTTGGTAGCCCTCATTAGCATAACCTTT
The DNA here is from genome assembly GCA_016271365.2 of Neoceratodus forsteri. Lineage (NCBI taxonomy): Eukaryota > Metazoa > Chordata > Ceratodontiformes > Ceratodontidae > Neoceratodus > Neoceratodus forsteri. The sequence goes on along the minus strand of JADMNL010000034.1, from coordinate 110,322,159 downwards.
GCGGAAGTCACCTGGGGTGCACAAGATGTCCACCCAGGGCTCTTCGCCATTATGGAGTGAGCGGATCTTTTTAATTCAAATACTGGGACACCAGGTAATGAGAAAATTTACTTTCATGTTTCGGGCATTTCTGCAGCTGCTAATGCACTTGGGTATGATGGGAGTTTCCCTTTTAAACACAGGTTGGATCAGTGCCTTGTGGAGAATAACATTCCTGGGTACAGCATTTCATTCATTTTGATGGGAGGATTCCTGAGGTTTCATGGAGAGTAAAATACTGGATACAGCATTTAATTTATTAGTGGGAAAAGGAAGGGTTCTTGTGGTTTCCAGTGCTGCTACATGGATGAAAGGAGAGGAACATCATCAACCCTGTGTGTGGGTTTTTCATCTAGCATTTTCTATGTTCCTGTGTCCTGTATTTTCTTTCAGTCATTGTGTGCAGGCCAGTATACTAGTAGAGTGTGAGGGATGGCCTCGTCCTCCAAGGTTCTTTGGCTAGCCTGGGTGTAACAGAGGGTTTGGCTGTTTACTGTATGGACAGAAGATAATTTTTATGTTTTTATCTTCTGGTAGCTTCTTGGACTACAAAAGTAATTAAATGCACAGCGTTATGATGTCTGCTGTAGACAAGCAGCTCAGATGATGTGGAGAGACAGTGATTCTGTTTTCATGCTAGTGTGCCTATTTATAAAAGAAAAAGGAAAGCTAATCATACAAGATGCATGAAAATATATATAGAAACGTGTCTATAAACTAATTTTCTTCAAAAACTTACCTAGAGATTAATTTTCTTCAACATGGCCCCTGAGGTCTGGCTCTCTTTAAAGGGACAAGGCCAGTTGTGGTCCTTTATTGAGGTAGCAAGCGACACCATCTGCCTGTCGTCATGTGTAAGCTTTTGTGCATATTTTAAAGATTAATGTTGAGGGCATGTGCGGTCCGAGTAGTGACATACTGAATAGAATGCAGCATCAGTTGAATCAGTTTTTTAGCCCATTTACCCTCCCCCCTCCGAAATACATACAGATTTGTATACCTATGTTGCGTTGTGATGGGGTTCGAGGCTTTTGAATGTATTTGTTTACAGACAAATTGAACATTTTTTTGCGTTGTCGTATCCTATATGCATCCTACAGTGCATACTTGAAGTTGTCTTTACAGTCAGGATTTAAATTACTTTACCTCTTGCACTCATTTCAACGTTAAAAAGAAGTGTTCAAATGTAGCTGCTCTCAGGCAGCTGATGCACCTGTAACTGCACATCACTCATCCTACCCATGGGGATTCACCTTACACTAAAGAGAAACTGTCGCCAGTTGGGGAGTGCTTTTACATGAAAAGGCTGACCCTGGCTCCTCAGATGTTGGGTGTAGTTAGGGGCTGCTATTACTACTACCAGCTCTCACCCCTTTTGTGACGTTGAAGGTGGATTTGATGAAGACTATTACCTTTTTGTATGACTGTCCTGGCTGTGCTGCAGTCTGCAGTGACCTGCTCCTTGGCACAGCTTAGTACCACTGTTACTGATTACTGGCAGTGCCTGGACTGAAGCATAAGAATTTCCGTTTATGTAGTACTGTTAATGCACTGCATCCCAAAGTGCATTATAACCAATTTGTAAAATGGCAAGAAAAATCTAGAAAGTGCATTGGCTGAAAGATGTCGCCTGACCATGCATTAAATCTCTAACACGGAGTCGGGTGCCAAATCTCATTTTCCTCCACAAAAAAACTACTTAGCCATTTTATAAGTGTAATAAGCCCCTCCAAGGTGTGCATCACAGGATTTTAATGCACTTCCCCAGGGTCATAAGGTTACTTTGCCTTCAGCCTCAAGCCTTACTCACCTCTGGAGCATGCTTTAAAATCCTATAATGCACACCCTGTCGTGGCTTGTTAGTTGTTTACACAGAACAGCATAGTCGTAGACGCTATATCCACTCCATAAAATTCACACTACTCTGAATAAGGCCTGCAGGTTAATTACTGGAGCACCTAGGATGACACACACCTGTCTACTGTATGCTAAAGCGCTGGTACTTGATCTCGACGAGCGCCTCAAATATCTTACCTGTACCCTTACAAAAAAGACCCTCCTTGGGCTTTCCCCACCAGGATTGACCACCACCATACGCCACTCTGTCCCACTAGTTCATACTCGGACCTCTGGGAAAACCTCTCTTGTTATCCCTAGAGCTAGGACCTCTCACGGCCAAAGAGCCTTCAGCTTTAGGGCCCCCTCCTGGTTCAACACACTGCCCCCCTCCATCTCCGAAGCTCCAACTATATCGTGATTCAAAACTTCCTTACGTAACCACCTTATTAACACCCGATGCTGTAACTGCCACTAGTCAAAGCCGTACTCAATACTTATGACAAAGCTTATTACTAAGCTGCTAAGGACGACATAACTCTGGTATTGTTTGCATCCATCCTACCTGTACCAGCTTGTTTGTATTTATGTCTTAATTTTATTGTTATACTTATGTGTTGTACTGCTATACTGTGTATGTTGGTTTGTCTTACTGTGACAAGGTACCTTTGTAAATGAGCCTATGGCTCAAAGGTTTTCCAAACTGCTGTTTAAATAAATAAATAAATAAATAAAATATCTCCTTTCAAGAGTAGTCTTACTTCTGCCTAGGAAACAGGCTGCTACTCACCACCACTGGCACTGTGATTATGAATGTGAAGGGTTGATAGTGTCTTGACACAGAATTTAATTTCAAATTTGAAAAACCTCGCATTGTGGTCTACTTTCTTTTAAAGACTAAAAGAAAAAATACGAGGCGCCATATTGATTAACACCAAAACGCAGGCACCCTGTTCACTTATGTTGACACATTCCTGGCAAATAAACACTACTGAAAATGTATAATGGGATTACTGGGTAAATGCACTTTTTTAAAAGAAGCTATACCTTGTTTACATGTCAAGAATGCAACATTTCATTGTGTAAGACCCTGTCAACCCACCCTCCAGTTTAAAAGGGCCCAAATCAGCCTGTGAGGGTTGGCAGGGCCCTGGGTGGATGCTTTGTACCTTGTAGGCTCCCCCTGCTGACTTAAAGGTGAAATAACAATGCTTTGAGGGGCCAAGCTGGGACAGGGAAATATTTGGGTGGGTGTACGTGGGCAACTTTTAGTGGCGCTTTATATCCAACATTCAAGATACCAGAATCTCCTAGTAGTATTAGACAATACTACAGTCGGTCCTGATCAGACATGCTGACTGTCCCACGGAACTTTGAGTTGGAATGTATGCAATTTAGAGAATTTGGAATGCTTACATTCAAAACTGCTGCCTCTTCTATTTATTTTTATTTATTTTGAGACTCAGAATTACATACCTTTGTGTCAGAAACTCATTTACAAAGGCTCCGTGTCCGAAAACAATACAAAGATGATACATAATGCATGCAGAGTAAAGAATACAGTTCAATGAAAAGTACAGAGTAGATAATACAACGATCGAGAAAGCATAGCTGTGCACACAAAGCATGCAGCCAGGCATTACTTTTACATGTTAGGTTATACGGTAAGTGCTAGTTCTACCTAACTGCCAGACTGAATTTTCTGTTCAAGACAGCTGGACCCCAAAGACTGCACAGCAACCTCACTGCAAGACTATTTCTTTTACTGAAAAAGTAGTATTTTCTTCAATATTTTATTCATACTCTGCTTCTTGTAATTAAGTTTAGCTTATCTGGGTAATTTAGTTCATTTTCAGCAGTTTCCAGGAACCTAGTTACTCAGTTTAAGCTTTAGTCATTTGCGGTTCTGACTGCTACGGTTTTAGTTTAAAAGTGTTTGTTATTTAATTTAACTTATTAAAAAATAACCTTGTTTTAATCTCGATCGGTTCCCATTTTCTCCTAGGAACCGATCGCATTTTTGAAAGTAAATTGACTTTGTATGCTTATTTCTGGTTAGTGATTGTTTCCCTTTTCATAGGAGCTGATCACTTTTTGAATAAAAACAATCTGTTTTGAATTGTGGTTCCTGTTTAAACAGAGGAACCAACCGCAATTGCTCTAAATTTAGTTGTGGGACATTTTTTCACAGTCTACGGACAGTTTGGCATGTCAGACAGACCTAAAGAGGACTGGACCCACAAGTTTTAAAAATTGTATAACGTGCTTTCAAATCTTTGCTAAGTCTGATTGCCACAATTTGTGCATAGAGTGCTTGGGTCCCAGGCCAGCCATATTTTCTCCAATTGTGAAGTGTGCAGTACTTTTGGTACAAAAACTATTAAAAAGAGGGCCAAAAGATTGGAACAAATGGCTTCTATTCCTACCTCGGTGTCACCAAAGCAAAGTGAAGAGGATCCATCTTCATCACACTCCAAAACAAAGGAGAGACTTCAAAGGATACCTCAGACCCCACAACTGCTGAAAAGGGATCCGAGCATGCTAAGCACAAAAGAACAAGTGAGCAGACACTTGAGACTGTGCCTGCCAAAAAAGAAATATAAAGGAAAAAATGTTGTGCCTCCTGCTGAAAAAGCAAAGGAGCTCCCAACACAGATAAAATACCCTCTGCGGAGGAAATTGCCAGAGCCCTGTAAGTAGCCCAGGCTCTAAGAAATGCAGGTTCCATACTGGGTTCACCATGTGGGCATGATTTATTTTTATTTTTATTTTAGTCTTTGGTAACCGGTTAAGGCCCACCAGGCACAAGTGCCTGTTTTCAGGGGCGACCTGGGAGCACTGGGCAGTTAAGTGACTTGCTCAGAGTCGCACAGTATGCGAGTGGAGGTTGTGAGAATCAAACTCGGGTCTGGTCTGCTGGATGTACCAAGCTCGTTCATACCTCGTTCCTCTAACCTCTAGGCTATACTGCCAGTCCAATTGATGATTCCAATCCAATCCAATGATGATTTTTCATTCCACTTCTCTTGTCAGGCAAATGACTGACACCCTGGGCCTGCCTCACAAGAATCCATGGATAATAAGGAAGAGGCAGATTTTTGATATGATGGGTCTCACTCCCACAAGAAAGGTAGTCCTTCCTAACCATAATTCCCTTAGAGATTCACCAAGGTAACTGAATTAAGATGAACACCTCGTATATAGGTGTCTTACCTCTGCGAAAAGCTTTGTATCCATATTTCACCTAAAATGTTCTATTAGTTTAGATGTATGATTACTTGTAAAATTGCCAGCACTGGGTCCCGAGGACTTCTGGAGTGAAGAGCTGCCCACACTCCACCCCCGCACATAGCAAACATATGACTAGATCCTAGGGAGAGCACGGGGACGCCGTCCATTATAGTCAATGGGTGTCAGCTTTCCGATCATTTTTTATACTGTGCAACTGGGTGCTGGAAGTAGTGAGTCAAGGTCTTTGCCTGCAGTGCAAACAATTTCCAAAACGTCAGGGCCACAGGGTTTTCTGGCTTTCAACTCCATCAGAGACCATTCTGCTGGCTGGCCCGGTGGCGCTGAGGGTTGAGGTGCTGGACGCACACCTCGCACCACGCCGGTGACCCGGGTTCGGGAACGGACTCTGGCTGCTGGGGGCTGGCAGGGGAGAGGGAGGATTGACCGCCCGACTCTGGGGGGGGTAGTGGGGCTTGCATCACTATGCAACAGCGACTGGCAGAGGCCGACTGCACTACAGTGGCATGCCAAAGTGGGGGAAGAGTGCGGCGGGCATCAGCACTACGTGCTCAGGACGTCATTGCACGTCCGTCTCTCCATAGGGAGAAAAAAGTGGAAAATGCGGAGGGTGATCTTCGCAGCTGATGGCCGTGCCTTTCGCCCCAGAGAGACCTGAGAGGGGAGAGTACCCAGTGGGTGCGAGAGAGATAAAGGCCAGCCCACTGTGGGAGCGGGTCGGTGGCCCACATGCACGACCGGGTCCGGGGTGCAGGGCGGCAGCTGGAGATCGGGGCTGCTCTGCCAAGGAGGAAAACAGAAGTAAGATTAAAAAAAAGACAATTCTGCTGGAGTTGGAAGCAAAAATGCTCCTGCAAGCCAGGGCAATAATTATAAGGACAGGAAACTGGCTGGCATCGCTGGATCTGAAAGACTCTTACTTTCACATCTCAATCAGACCTTGCCACAAAAGTACCTATGGTTCTCTTGTCCTCAGGTCATTACTAGTTCTCAGCACTCTTTTGGGCTCACCTCTGCCTCATGGGTATTCACAAAGTGTCTCAGTAGTGGCAGCTTACCTCAGAAGGCAGGAAATCATTGTATTCCCTTACCTGGACAGCTGGCTAGTCACTGGAGACTCCTATCAACAGGTAAAGGAATCCATCAGGGTGACTCAAAGTACTGGTACTTTATCAACCATCAAACATCTCGGATGGAGCCAGTTCCATCACTGGAATTCATTGGAGCAGAACTTGATACTGCCCAGGAAAAGCTTTTCTCCTACAGCACAGAGTAACAAACCTATGGACCCTAGCAATCTCCTTTGCTTTGGGTCAGTCAAGAACTGCAAGACAGTTCCTAGCATTTCTAGGACACATGGCCTCAACTACAGCAGTAGTATCAGGCTATAGGTTTCAAATGAGAGATCCAGTATCACTTCAGATCACACTGGTCCCAAAGAAAGGATCCCATTTCAAAGTTGGTGCCAGTTACGAGAACTCCATTACTGGCTCTGCAGTGGTGGAAAGGGAAAACCTTCGACAGGGCACCCCCTTTCGCAACAGCACTACACGGTGGTCCTAACAGATGCCTCCTTCCTAGGTTAGGGGGCACACATGGGCAACCTCAAAATCTGCAGAGTTTGGTCACCCCAGGAGTTTAAACTGCACATTAACCTTTGAGTTGAGAGCAGTCTCCTTGCTGTAAAGGCCTTTGCCAATCAATTGAGGGGTCAGTTGGTTCAAGTCGGGACAGACAACATGACCACCATGTGGTGCATCAGCAAGCAGGGGGCAACTAGATCTTAAAGGCTGTGCACAGAGGCCATGAAAATTTGGTCCCTAGCTTATTCCCTGGAGGTGCATCTGTCTGCCATTCATCTTCCAGGGAAGGACAATACACTGGCAGATTCACTCAGCAGAATCATCCAGGATCACCATGGATGGGCTCTGAACAGGCAAGTGTTGGATACAATTTTCAGGTGGTGGGGCACCCCAGAAATGGATGTTTGTCTCACAAGACAATCAGTGTCCACTGTATTGCTGCAGGCCACCATCTCTGGGCACAGTGCCCAAGGATGCACTAGCACTGGATTGGACAGGGAACCTTCTCTATGATTTCCCTCCAGATCCTCTGGTGTAGAGTTCTTCTCAGACTGAGGAGTCAGTCTGCAACCATGATATTGGTTGCTCCAGACTGAGCCAGATAGCTTGGTACTCTTTGCTGCTCAGTTTTTCCACCAAGCAACCTATTCGTCTGCCCCACAGATACAATCTTCTAACAGCTGTCCAGGGGCAGATAGTTTTTCCAAACCTCGAGAGCCTTCACCTGAGGGCTTGGTTCTTGAGGAGTTCGAATTTTCTGAGTTTAACCTGTCAAAAGAAGTACTTGAAGTACTGAAAGTATCTTGGAAAACCTGTACAAGAAAGACTTGTGCTTCAAAATGGAAAATATTTACCCTTGGTGCAAAGCTAAGAAAATCAATCCCTTCAGGGAGGGCAGGTTTGCCCACATTGCTTGATTATCTGGTGCACTTGCAGTCTTTATTTTTTTTTAATTTTAGTTGTTTAACCAGGAGTAGCACACTAAGCCGAAAGCTTTTTTACAGGACCGACCTGGGAGCACAGGGAAGTTGTGACTTGCTCAGAGTCGCTCAGTATGCAAGTGGAAGCTGTGGGATTCAAAACCAGGTCTGGTCTGCTGGATGTCACCAGATTTGCAGCTCGGAGCCTTAAACCACTGTGCTGTACTGTCTTTAGGCCTCGGGCCTGCAACCCTTAGGGTTCACATAGTAGCAGTATTTGCCTATTTGTGTGCCGTTGCTCAGAGAACAGCCTCACACCCTAATTTTAGAAAATTTTTCAAAGGGTTGGCACAAAATCTTCCCTCCCATTAGGGAACCAGTCCCCCCTTGGGACCAGAATTTGTGAATATCCAAACTCATTGAACCCTCTTAAGTCAATGGCTATAGCTGAGCTAAAATGTTACATGGAAACCTGTTTTCCTAGTGGCAATTACTTTGGCAAGAAGTGTGTGTGAGCTCCAAGCTCTTTGTACTTTACGTTATCTACCATAGGGACAAGGTAGTCCTTAGAACAAACATAAAGTTCCTTCCAAAGGTGGTAACTGAGTTCCACTTGAACTAGTCTGTCACCCTGCCAGTATTTTTCATAGACAAATCCAGTTCAGATTAACAAAAGCTTCATAGTTTGGATGTAAAAAGGTCCCTCAGCTATTACATTACACATACTAAAGACATTCAGGATTTCCACTCGCAGCTGTTTATTACCTATGGTGAAGTGGGAAAAGGCAGGCCTGTCTCAAAGAGGTGAGCTGCATGTTGGATAGTATCCTGCATCCAGTTCTGCTACAGTAAAGCTGAGAAGCAGCCACCACAGGTCCTCGGGTCACATTCCACTCATGGAGCAGCTGTTTCTGTGGCAGCTGCAGGGACATCCCTTGCTGGAAATCTGTAAAGCAGCTACCTGGAGTACAGTCCACACCTTCACAAAGCACTACTGCCTGGACAGTCAGTCCAGGACTGATGCTAGGTTTGGCACTGCAGTATTGCAGAACCCTTTTCCCCAAACCGGTTCCATCCCAACCCCCCAAAACATTGCTTGGTAGTCTGTAGATTGTCTAATACTACTAGGAGAGTCCTGTATCTTGAAGAAAAAATTACCATAGTAATATTTCTTACAAGGGATCTCCTAGTAGGATTAGACCTCACATCCCTACCTCCCCTTACATAACCTGAACAGTTTCAGCAATACTTTTATGGGAGTTTCTAATGTTGCCATTAATCATTGGCCTAATTGTTTCATAATTAGTAATGCACACAGGAATGACTAGGATCACTAGCTCTCTTTTTGGTGTTTTTTTTTTTCTTGCCCTGTTTTGTTTCCGTTCTCTGTACCAAGGGGAGAACATTAGTGTTAAGGGCGCCTAACTTTAGTCATTAGTCTACTGTTTTTATCTGCAAAATCTAATCTGGCAATTAGGGAGAAAAGGTAGGAGTTTTGAATGTGTAAGCATTCCAAATTCTCCAATTTGCGTACATTCCAAATTCAAAGTTCCAGGGTCAGTCAGCAGGTCTGGACTGACTGCAGTATTGAGTATCCCTACTAGGAGATCCCTTGTAAGAAACAATATTACTATGGTAATTTTTTTTTCTCCCATGTTGGCTACAGGTAGGGTGGCATACTCCATCTTAGACAGCCCAAGGCGATACAGGGGAGATACGGGGAGTGAAAATATAAAGGAAAATTACATCCTTGACTCTGTTTTTTTGTTTTTTTTCTTGGTTTGTTTCTAGGTTCTACGGTCAGCAATCGCAAGCCACCCCCTGAAACCATGGCGGCACGCAGGAAGAACATCCTAACAGTGTTACTAATAGTCCTGCTGTGTGTGGGAATTGTGGTTGTAGTGGCAGTTCTGAGTAAGGAGTTGTTACAATATTTATCGTTTATCTCATGGGTGAAGGGTCCTGTACTGCCAATCTGTCTAATGTACTCTTTATTTTATTTTCCCTTGATAGCTTAACTGAGCAAAACATCTTTTTTGACTTGGGGAGGGGTGTAAAGTGGTGCAAAATTAAATAAAATCACCATCTCTTTTCTAACAGCCAAAACAATTAATGCTTTTAATGTCCACTCTGTTACTAACCCTGAAGCTGAACTTTACACCTTGGATTCACATCCCATTAGGCTTTTGCCCTCTGTTTTGCTAACTTCCAAACATTGTGCCTTTTGAACACACCTACATCAACTGCAGTGTACAATACCCCATCGGACTAAAGAAAGAAATGCACCAGATTTGTATATTTTTACTATTGGGGTTTACCTCGACCCATGCACCACGGAAGCAGATCCTGGTCCAGGATGCGCCTTGAGCATGAACTTAGTCCTGGTGACATTTATAACATGTCACTCTGCAAACATGCTCCCCTGTAACTCCTATGATTGCAAACCGAGCCCGGTATTGTAGAATACAAAAAGAGCACTGCAAATGTTATTTACTTTTCCCAACCGGAGCCGGAATACCATGCATGCGCAATGGTGGCATGTTCTTGCGCATGTGGGGGATCTTTCCACACATTTCTTCTGTGCATGCGCGCGATTTCTGCTCCGGTTGGGAAAAGTGAATTGCAACATTTGTGGTGCTCATTTTGTGTGCTACAATACCCGGCTCGGTTTGCAACAGTAGGAGTTACAGGAGGAGCATGTTTGTAGAGTGAGTATATTATAAAATGCCACTTCAGGACCGTGCTCGTGCCTGCTGCACGTTCTGGACCAGGATCTGCTTCCGGTGATGCGTGACTTAACCTCAGGTTGAGGTAAACCCCAATGATAGTAAAAATATACAAATCTGGTGCATTTCTTTCTTTAGTCCGATGGGGGTATTGTACACTGCAGTTGATGTAGGTTTGTGCCAAAAGGCACAATGTTTGGAAGTTAGCAAAAACGGAGGGCAAAAGCTGACAGTGCCCCTTTAAGTTCATCACTCCTGCTGGCGATGCGGTCATGAGGTAGCTACCCACACCCACATACTCTTGTACTGAACTAACCTCCTAGTGGCAGGCAGCGGAATAGACTCTACAAGACATAATACTAGATTTAGGCTCCCTCACCCCCGCTATGGTGCTCCTACTTCATTATACACCCAATAAAAAAAAAAAAAAAGCACCAAATTCACATTCTTGGTATCCTACTTACAGCAGCAAAAAGCCATAACTAGACTGCGGCTGGCCCCCGCCCCCACCAACCCACAGTGGGAAGACATAATATGGAGATTTATAAATTGGAAAATGACAGCACAGCTGCAGAATAGCTTCCATTACTGCAAAACAGATGGAACACCCGACTGCTAAGAGGCCAGATGTAGTGCAACAGACATTTCTGAGAAGCTAATTCAGTAAGAGACAAGAGCCTGGACTGGACTTGCCCCATCCACACCAATAATTTATTTGTCTTTAGCACTTATACACAGAGCGCTCATAGCCCACCTCGACTAGCAAACAAACAAAACTATAGCCAGATGTATACTGTACATTTGCTTAATGAAAGGAGAAACTGAAACTTTGACAAAGATAATGTACAAGATACAAGATGTGCCAAAAAATTGTTACTAAACACTAAGTTAAAAAAAGTTCAGCTTTTGCTTCTAGAGCTGAATCAAACTCCCACAAAGTTTAACAAAAACAAAACAAATGTCTTGGTTTTAGAGCCAAATTGAGCTTCCACACCAAACCAATTGATTAAAGGATGCACTATGGATGTTGTGCCTTCAGACTCTTGGTGGGGGGGGGAGGTTGAAGAGTGAATACTGCTTCAGTTCCTCTGCCTTTCAAAATGGCCTTTTAGGTGTATGGGACCATGTGGTTTTAGTCAAGGCCCCACCCACAGATTGTTGCTCTGATGGACGGGAAACATGTATGTCGTATCAGGGAGGAAGATGGTGACTGCGAGAGTAAAGGGGGAGTTGTGTCCCTTGCAACCCACGATGGGATAGCTGGACTGTTGGGCAGGAGGGAATGTATGCACAGACACAATGCTCCCCACTCTAGAGGATCTTCAAGAGGTGACCTTTCACTCCTGATGAGGGGCGGCACACCAGGAATGCACTTAAATTTTGTGGAGGTAGAATCCTGGGTCTGGGGGATAGAACCGGTGATGAACCAGGTAGTGTTGCTCAATAGTATCCTATCAATTAGGATGATACCGGATACCAGTCTTTTGCGGATAGTGGATCTGGTGGGATGGTAGCGCTATCAGACCATGGATCTGACCATCCGGATCCAGGTTGAATCCTCCAGATCCACAGTAGGATCCCTGGATCCAACTGTGGATCCCTGATCAATGTCAGATCCTGGATCTGATGGATAGTGCAGGATCTGACCTGGGATCTTACCTCTGACAAATCACAATCTGATCCATAAAGGCACTATCCGAGCATCACTGGAACCGGGCACTACTGGTTGGAATGACTGTTACAAATGTAAATGCCCCCACCAGCTACAGAGTCTAGAGGTTCCTTTAGTCACACACAGCGATATCTGCTAATGGAAAGCACAGTGGGCACTGGAATGCAAGTTAGGAGCTTTAGATAATGAAGTCCCATATGTTTTCAATTCAGTCATCACTCCTGAGGAAATAACAGATGGTGTAGCTGGCATGCTAGTTGAGGCCTGCAGGATAAAATATGCAGTGGGAAGGAATTTTAACAGTTTGGATATCTTGCTGCATTCTGCAGGATAACTGTATGATGCACACCTTGGGCAACCAGCAGTTAAGGAGAGAGCTGAACTGCAGCTGAGTTAGTTGCAGATGTAGTTATATAATTATCGTGGCGGGTTTGTATGGGCACTTTAATGTTAAACCCCAGTTTGGGCACTTTAATAACTTCACAACCATTCAACAGATTTGCATGTAATTTTCCATGCGCAGTCTTGTGGGGTGAGCTCTTGATGTGCCAAGTTTCATTATGGTTGGATGTGTGGATTCCAAAAAAAACGGATAGTACAAAAAGTGAATTTTTCAGGATTTTTTTCAATTGGTTTTTATGGGTTTTTGTCAACATGGCTAGCTCCCAGGCAGTTTGGAATTTATGGCTGAAATTTTCTGGGTAAAAAGACTGGCCCACAGATGTGCCTTTTGCTTGGTTGGTGCAAAAATATTAATCCCTTCCAAAGTTATTTAATTTTGAATAAGTGGTTCTGAGCATGCTCAGTAAGCACTTAAAAATAGCTGTATGAAATGAAAAAATTATTATTTTTTCATATGGAACCAATCCTTTTTATGTTTACTTGTGTGCATGCGCAAGAAACATTATGTGGCAGCTTAGGAGAAGCGGGTTGTGGAGGCGTGGCATTGTGGCAGTGAGCGGATGCACTGCATTTGGGGGCTTAGCAGTGGTGCACCAATGGGCACAGTGTGCTGATGACACTGGCTTCAAAGTGGCACCAATTTCTAACGTTTCGCCACAGCAATCAGGTGCTGTCTTGTCAGTGCAGTGTCAGCCATTCCACTGCAATAAGGAGCGACCCATCATTGCTGGGCGGAATGTTGCTACTGTAATATTGTTTGTGAACATGGCGCCAGCTTGCTGCTGTGTTCACAAACAATATTAATTAGCCCCACTGTCGAGGGGGTGTAAAATCCCTCTCGGCAGCATGCGCCCCCCCCCCACAACAATCTTTGTTTGCTGACGGGGGCCCCAATCCCCATTGGCTTCAGCCCCAGTCATAATCTAAGTTGCTGACGGGGGAGCCCACTGCCCATCGGCATAATGTGCTCCCTCCCAGTTTGATTTGCCAATGGGGGAGCCCACTCCCCATTGGCATAATGTCCCCCCCCCCAAACAAAACATAGGTTTGTCCCGAGGGGGGTGCCCAATCCCCTGTCTGCTACAGCCGCCTCCCCAAAACAAACACTCGGTTGGTATGCTGGGAGACCACCCCAACATGCCAAATGTCCCTTTACAAAAAAACTGTCCCACGATGGGGTTTTTTTTTTTTTTTTTTTTGTACCTGTAAACGGAAAGCGGTCCCTTGTTGAGTCTCGTCGCCCGCCCCCACCTCACCCACCCTCTGCACACCTTGCCTCCTCGCACCCCCTCACCCCATACTTGCCTCAGGCCCAGCGTGACCATCTTTGGTGGACTGGGGAACACGTCTGCACTCTTCAAAGCTGACCGCGAACTGAAGAAATGCCGATAAGCTGTATAATGGCATAAACATTTTTTTTTTTTTTTTTTTTTAACTTTGGTGCATATCTCAGACATTTTTGGGAACTTTGGCACCAAATTTTCAACATGGGGTTATTGGGACCGCTCCTCATGAATTCAGCCACTGTCATGGCGTTATTAGATCCCGAAAGGTGATTTTGCAGTCACTGCATGGAATCAATTTTCGGGACGAGTAGTGAAACAGTGCCATTGTTCATGAGGAGGCTCTCAAAAAGCCTATGTTGCACATTTTATGGAAAAAAAATGGCTCTTTCTGACGTCGTTGCGCGGTTGAGTTGTTACGACGCTTCATAACTTCGCACATTTGCAATACTTTCACTTCAGATTTTCAACATGGCCATTTTCAGGCCTTCCTTATGAACAGTACAGCTGTCATTTGTCACATCCTGGCCGACATGTGTTTTGCACTTCCATCGCAGAATAGCGTGGTCGCTGTGGAAATCTGTGTTCGGGACACATTAAGAAAAATCACAGTGACACTGTTCATGAGCAAAGGTCAAAAATGCCTATGTTGAAATGTGGTGGCGAGCATCCATAAAATGACTGTGTAACATGCATGCATTCGCAGTTTCCACATATGCACAGGCGATGCGAGCATTATTAATATTCCCACTACAGATTTTCAACATTGCCATCTCTTCACACCTACCTATGGATGGTATAGCTGTCATTCTTCACATCCTGCCTGATCTGTTTTCGTACATGTGAGCAGAATGGCTTTGTCGCTGTTGGAAGTCAATGTTCAGGACACATTAACAAAATTACACTGCCACTCTTCATGAGAAGAGATCCTAAATGCTTTCATGAGGTGGGGTCACAAAAAGGCCATGTTGAAAATTTGTAGTGTACATACCAACAAATGCCCGAGGTGTTAGGGTTTCTAACCATAATGTCCTACCCTGTACAGACTGACAGGCATCTGGGTGTGTCTTTTGATTGCCGACTGTACTGCTCATGCCATCCCACCCCCACCTCCAGCCATTGACAGGCATCGAGGTGTACCTTGGACTCTTCGGCCCCAGACTTCACCCCATTCTCCCATGCTGCACCCATTTCAGTGTATGTCCTTATGGAATGGGGTGACTGTAAAGTCAAACACCCTAAGGCACACCTCAACACGTGTCGTGTCTGCAGAATAGGGTGAGGTGACATGGCATGACTGTCATGGGCGGACGACCCAAACATTTACCCGATGCCTGTCCATTTCTACAGGATGGAGGTGGGGTTGGCGTGAACTTCAGTACTTCACTGCCATTCCTATTCTGCATCTTTCTAACTCCTGCATTTCCAGTGCTAATACCAGCAAGCAAACATTCGGCATTGACAAATGCTTGTTTGAGGGGAAAATCATTGTTTTGTTTGCCACCATCTTCTTGTCTTTTAACATAAAATTCAAATGTGAAAACCCACAAAATGACATTCCTTTGAGCATCCAACACATGTAGTGTGCTTTATCGGGCCCCCTTAGCTGGATTCTGCACTTAATTGATGTGTAAATGCCCTTAAAATGTTTAATAAACAAACAATCAAAAAAAGTATAAATATTGTTTTGTGACTCATGGTACGAAACGGGAATGACAACTCACAAAAGATTCATATGGGGAGTCAACGTATTTCAGTGGGGTTTTCAACTTTGGTGCATAACTTTGCCATTTTTGCATATTTTTTTCATCACATTTTCAACATGGTATTTTTGAGATCCCACCTCATGAACAATGTTGGTGGAACTGTGCAAATCCAGCCAGAAAGGCGATTTCACGGTCACTTGGCAAAATCACCATTTGGTCAGGATTTGAGAATTTTCACTGCCCTTGTTCATCAGGTGGGGTAATTAGAAGAATATGTTAAAATTTTTGGGTCAAAATATGTAAAACATCCAAAGATATGCGCGTATATGGAAATTTTGCTACACTCCCTCATAACTTTGGCAATTTTAAATAATTTGACTTGAAATTTTCAACAAAAAAACATTTTCACACCACTTCATGATCATGACAACTGTCATTTTTTTCAAACATGGCCAAACTGTGTTTCCACACTTGTGACATGCAGTGGCAAGTTTGCAAGTTCCAAAGCCTGCACTTTCATCACCACTATACCATACTGCCTTCAGTTGGTTGAGTACATAGTGTCAATAATGGCTTTTTGACTTGGGCCGCCTTCTGACACTTTGATTGCCGTGTCTTGCAGCGAAAATGCTCCTGGACAACTATTACTACTTCTGCCGCAAGTCTTTCAAGTTTATTAAGCTGGAGTCTGTCTGTGATGGGATACCGGATTGTGCTGATTCAGAGGATGAGAAGCAATGTGTGATGAACGTAACCTTCCAGAATGCTTTCGAAGGTAATGCCCCCCTCCTGTATTGTAATTTCAACATTAAGAATAATCCTTCCCTCAGAACTGATAACAAAATCTCCCAGTTCTGAGTTTTCCAGTTTTTCCTACTTCCTACCCACCACCCCCCAATAAAACTGTTGGGTTTTACCCAGCATCCTCCCCATGGGGACGCCGAGCATTCTGGGTGGTGAAACAGCTGGACACCTGGGCCACTAGATGGTGACTGGCAGCAGCTGTGGTACATTGGGCCGCTGGTGCTGTAAACCCACAAGTTCAGGAGTGAAGTGATGCAGGTGATCTGGCTGGGAGGGTACACTGATGCTGGCAGCATGTCCTGGCCTGGAGAGGGACAGTGCCACACTCCACAACCACAGCAGCCCCTGATGGAGGGCCGGGAAGCTTGCTTCCTTGCTTGGGGTGGATGCTGGCTGGTTTGGCAAGGCATCAGCTAGGTGTTAATAGAAAAGGGAGGGACAAATGGCAGTATAGCCTAGAGGTTAGAGGAACGAGGTGTGAACGAACTTGGTACATCCAGCAGACCAGACCTGAGTTTGATTCTCACAACCTCCACTTGTATACTGTGTGACTCTGAGCAAGTCACTTAACCGCCCAGTGTTCCCAGGTCGCCCCTGAAAACAGGCACTTGTGCCTAGTGGGCCTAACCCGGTTACCAAGGGCTAAAATAAAAAAATGGAGTATAGGAATAATGTGGGCTGCATGGAGGATGATGGTACAGGGTACTCTCAGGCCTGTCATCACTCAGACGCCACCTGGATTGTGTTCTGGAGGGGGAGACTGCCGAAGGCCCAGCAGTGAGTGGGAGAGTTAGTCAGGTGAGTGCTTGACGGGGCTGAGGGTTAAGGTGGGAGAGCCTGGTTTCCAGATCCACAATTGGAGGATAATAAATATGGAGGAGGAAGGGCAAGCTGCAGGAGTCCTAACTAAAGAGTGACAGTGGAGGTGTGGGCCATCCCAAAATGGACATCAGATTTCCATCTAGCAGATGCCAAATTCTTTCACAGTACTAGTCTGCAGCAAAGCACATAGTCTTTTCATTGTCAACACTGCATAAAATCATAGCCAGACTCGAGAATTGTCAAAAGCATCAGCAGAAAGCAGGTTAGCAATGGAGAAGGAATGCAGGAGCCTGCAAGGTAGCTATGAGATCAAAGGGTTTTGAGTTACTGTAGCTGGAAACTGGAGGTACTATTACACTTGACAAACTGGTGAGCTAGCACTTCTGCACTAAGAATGACAAGCTGAGCAGAGCCTTATCTTGCTAGTATAAGGCAGGAATGAGACATGACCCTGCACCCATCCCTGGTAGTAAGGAATTTTTGCTTGTTTAGCATTTGTTTCTAGTGTAAAAGATGTTTTACGATGCATGGGGGAGTCTTCCAAGACCTTTTCTTGTTCACACCACATGATACTAACATTAGTACTGCAGTAACAAACTACATTGCACACGCTACCTGGTAAGTCACTGCATCGCTTGTGGAATGATCTGGACCATCCATTGCTATCATTACTGTTGTCTCTCAAAAGCACTCTTGCTGCATTGGAACAAACAGTACTAATTGTGACAGAGTGGCTGTTTCCAGAAAAACATTTCCAAGACTAAATTGACAGAGGTGTCTTTGCCTGTGTCTCTGACTTTGATCTTCCTCCTCGTCTTTTCTCCAGTAAGAATCGATGGCCCAAGTCCCTCCTCCAAGTCTACAGCCCTGCAAGTCAAACGTGGAGGCTGGTTTGTTTTGATAACTGGAATGACAGCCTGGCACAGGTGACTTGCAACCAGCTAGGATACACAAGGTAAGACACAGAAGCGTATAGAAACATAGACATTGTTGTCAAGTCGGCCATCGGCACAGAGGTAACACTACTGCTCCCGACAATGACGACCCAGGTTTGGGAATGAGCCTTAGTTGTTGGGGCTGGCGGAGGTGGGAGGGATGCTCCCTCCAGGGGAGGATACCAGGCTGCTCTCTCACCCATACTAGTACTACCGCCAGTGGAAGCATGAGCAGTGGTCTCAGGCTTGCTGAGTCAGGGAGGGGAGGATGCCATTGGATACTTGGCTGAAGCATGCATCAGCACATTGCCAACCTGGACATATGTCCTTCATGTCCGCATCCTCTGGGGTTGGGGATTACAGGGAATAAATCGGCACAAATCCTAGGCGTTATACAGTGTGATGCCGGGATCCTCGTATGCTGGGACTCAGCAAGAAGTGCTGGGGAGATCCCAGTGTGCTGGGACCCAGCCGACCATTGGGGGAAGGGGGTTATATCACCAAGCCGTCCGAAGATGAGGACAACTTGACCCACCTTGTCTTCCCATTTTCCCTACCCACTGTAATACTGTAGATGCTACTCATCTCTGGCTTTACCCTCCCTTTCTTAACCGCTAAGGTTCCCTTATGCCTATCCCATGCATTTTTTGAATTCCATTGCAGTTTTGGCCCCCACCAACTCCTCTGGGAAGCTGCTCCATGCATCCACCACCCTTTCTGTGAAGTACTTTCCCACATTACCCCTGAGTCCACCCCTCTCCAGTTTCATATGTTGACCCCTTGTTCTTGAGCATCTCTTTTTCTGAAAAAATGCTACCCTCTTGTACCTTATTTATACTGTGAGGTATTTAAAAGTCTATCATATCCCCACTCTCCCTCCTCTCCACCAGGGTGAACATATTGGGGTCCTTAAGTCTCTCCTCATAGGGCTTTTGATGCAGACCCTGCTCAGTTTTGGTTGCCATCCTCTTGACTACCTCTGCTCTGCCTATGTCCTTGTGGAGATGCAGCCTTCAAAACTGGACACCATTCTCTAGACGTGGTCTCACCAGTGATTTGTGCAGCGGTATCACCACCTCCTTCCTGCTGGTAATACCTTTCTCTATGCACCCCCAGCATCCCACTGCTTTGTCACACTGTTTGGCCACTTTTTGGTCATCAGATATGATTACCCCAGGTCTTTTTCCTGTTTGGTGGTCAACAGTACCACTCCCCTCATCATGTGCTCACCCCCTGGGTTTCTGCGCCCCAAGTGCATGATTTTGCACTTCTTCACATTGAATCCCAGCTGTCACACTCTTGACCATTCCTCCAGCTTACTTAGATCCTCTTCATTCTCTCCCCGGAGTGTCAATCCTGTTGCAGATATAGTATCATCTGCAAAAGGCATACCTCTTCTTCTAGCCCCTCTGCAATGTTGCTGATGAAGACATTAAAGAGGACAGGCCCCACTACTGATCCTTATGGCACCCCAATGGTCACCCTCCCTCCTCAGAGTGAACTCTGTTTTTATAACCACCCTGTGTCTCTGTCATGCAACCAATTTCTAACCCAGTTTATCACCTTGGGACCCACTCCCAGGCTACCCAGCTTGTTTATGAGCCTCCTATGAGGAACAGTGTCGAAGGCCTTACTGAAATCTAGGAAGGCCACATCCACCGCTCCACCCTGATCTAATTCCCTGGTGACTCAGTTAAAGAAGTCCATCAGATTTGTTTGACATGACCTCCCCACAGTGAATCCATGCTGTCTCAGATCCTGCAATCTGCTGGATTCAAGATAATCCACAGTCCTTTCGTTTAGCAGTGATGTCCCCACCACTGAGGTCAGGCTGACTGGCCTGTAGTTTCCAGCCTCCTCCCTACTCCCACTTTTATGAAGAGGAACTACATCTGCCCTCCTCCAGTCCTACAGAACCACTACCGTGTCCAGCAAGTGGTTGAACAAGTCTGTCAGTGGTGTTGCTAGTACCTCCCTAAACTCCTTTAGTATCCTTGGATGTATCCCATCTGGCCCCATTGTCTTGTCCACTTTCAGCTTTGCGAGTTTCTTTAGGACTCTCTCCTCTGTAAATGGGCTGGTGTCCACCTCCCTTCCATTTATGCTCCTGTTTAGTTATCTGTGGTCCCTCTCCATCCCCTTCTGAGAACACTGAACAAAAATATTTGTTCAGGATTTCTGCTTTCGCCTGGTCCCCAGCCTCCACACACTCCCAGTCTTCCCTTTTTAGCCTTACAATCCCTCCCTTCATCTTTCTCCTTTCACTTGCGTACCTGAAAAATGTCTTGTTCCTCCTTCTTTACTGCCTGGGCTGTTTCCTCCTCCGTTTGCGCTTTTGCGCTCCTGACTGCTTTCTCTACCTCCCTCTGCTTTTCCAGACACACTTCCTGTACTCCTCCTCCTGTGTCACCTTATACCGTCTCAGAATGCTAACCTTTTTGCCCTTGCCTTCCCAGCCACCTCTTTTGAGAACCATAGTGGTCTTTTTCCTCTTGCTTTTGCTTACTTGCCTAATGCAAAGGTTTGTTGCCTTCTCTATGGCTCCTTTTAGTTCCACCCACTGTTCCTTTACACCACCAAGGTCCTCCCCATCAGGGCATCCCTGTGGCATTCCCCCAACTTTGCAGAGTCAGCCCTCCTGAAGTCCAGGACCCTTACCTTCATTTGACTTTGCCACTGTTCTTATACTGAACCATACCATTCGGTGATCACTGGTCCCCAGGTGACCACCCACTGTGACGTTTGCTGTCCCTGTTGGTTAATACCAGGTCCAATGTGCTTCCTCATAAGTGGGCTTTTACTATTTGCCTCAGGAAAACCTCCTACAGGGAGTCCTGGATGTCCCTCCTCCTAGCTGAAGCTGCAGCCGGGATGCTCCAATTAACATCTGGCAGATTGAAGTCTCCCACCAGCAGCACCTTCCCCCTTAGCCCCATCTTATGGATGGCTTCTACTAGAACCCTATCCATTTCTTCCGCCTGTGTTGGAGGTCAGTAGATCATGCCAGTGTGAACAGCAATTCACAGCCAGGTATGTTGTGTTTGGCTGAAGGGGTCCCAGAGCCCTATGTTGTATCTTGCTTCAGTTTGCCTTTTTGGCTAGCAATCAAAACTAAGTGGCCACTGTGGCTGACTGGGGGCCAAGCAGGTCACAGAAGTGAGGTGCTGGACTCTGGGGGATGGGGTGAGCTATCTGGCATTCCTTCATACTTCATTCAGCATCCCTGGGGTGCAGAGGAGACCCTCCCTCACCCACTCTCCAATCTGTTCTGTGTCCCTGGTGGTGGGCTGTCTGGAGGGAAAAAGACATTGTGCATCAAGATGCCTAAATGACTGTTGGGTGGGATCCGCAGGCCCTGCTCTGTTTGGATCCCCACAGGCTTGATGGTGGTGGAGCGACTGACGAGGCTGAGAGGTTGCCAGTAGCATGACTAGAAGATGGGAATAGATGGTGGTTTAGGGCAGAACAGATGGGGCGAAAAAAAAAAAAATATGAGGTTTTAAGTGAAATGTGTGTAATGCAAGTCAACAACAGTAAAAACGCAATGGCCCAGATTCTCAAAAGGGCCGGGAAATAACGCAAGCCCGGGTGTGTCAAACATGGTGCACAGGGCTTGCGGCATTCCAATTGAATCGAGGATTCTCTATCCAGTGCACCGATGCATAAGTTAGACCAACTTTTTCTGGTCTAGCTTGTGGTGATCTGGTATGCATTTTATGGGGCCTGTGCCAAGTACTTGGCACAAGCTGCCATAAATTGAGGAAATTGTCATAAACGCATCCATTCTTCTTGAATTGGGTGCAATGTGTGAAAGTTTTTTTGGTGCAGCTGCGCCGACCAGCAGGTTTGACATAATTCCTGTTGCCCTTTGTGAATACGGACTTTTTTTTGTTACACTAGGAAATGAGAGCTCATAATGATATTAATTTGTTTTTCAGGAATCCAAGGGCAACTGCAGAACAATTGAATGCATCTGAACAAAAAAACTCAAACTTCAGTGTTGTGAACACTTTGAAGGCCACCAACCCAAAGAAAATCCAGGATGCTCTAGAAGAAGGGTATGTGGTGGTGGTTTCTCTATTGGTC
This sequence comes from Neoceratodus forsteri, assembly GCA_016271365.2. Lineage (NCBI taxonomy): Eukaryota > Metazoa > Chordata > Ceratodontiformes > Ceratodontidae > Neoceratodus > Neoceratodus forsteri. The sequence goes on along the minus strand of JADMNL010000034.1, from coordinate 110,300,096 downwards.
AGTGTGACAGGGTACGTCCCTGCCACTGCAATAGGACCCCTTTAAATCATTACAGTTGCAGCGTCTCTTTCTATACTCTTATCTAGTAAGGCTATCCCTTTTTATGTTTGCTTGCACGCATGTGCAAGAAACATAGTGCCATCATCCGAGTTTTCCAGAGGTGCGTCAGCCTCTTCCAATTCAGTCAGTGTGTTTGCAGGCGCGGTCGCAGTGCGCCAGTCACTGTTCCAGCTGTCTATGACAGCTGAAAATGCAGTGGCCTACAGTTGAAAGGGAGAGCTCCGCTTTAGTGAGCAGAGCTCCCCCCTCCACACACACACACACACACACACACACACACACACACACACCGCGCGCGCACACTGCGTGCTCATGCGCCTTCCCCCCCACACTGTACAGCTGACGGGGGTGCCCAATCCCCGTCGGCTCCATACCACCAAAGCATCCAGGTGCCACGCTGGGAGCCCACCCAAGCGTGGCCAATATTTATGATGATCGAAGGGTGCCCAATCCCCGTCGGCTGCACCGCCACCCAAGCATCCAGGTGCCACTCTGGGAGCTCACCCCAGCATGGCAAAATGATGTATAGGTTGGCAGGGGTGCCCAATCCCCGTCGGCTCCTGCCCCCACCAACATCCTTCCAGCTGCCACGCTGGAGCCCACCCAGCGTGGCAAGCGTCCCTCGTCGTCTTAGGAAATAAAACCTGTGAATACAAAAACTGTCCTCTGCTTCTCTGCTCCCCTCCACAACCTGCACCCACTCACTCGCTGCCTCACCCACCCCACCCCATACTTACCTCAGAGCTCGGGGTCGACAATCTTGACGGACCGGGAACACGTCTGCACTCTTCAAAGCCGACAGCGAACTGAGGAAATGCCGGTAGCTGTATAATGGGATAGATGGGTTTTTCAACTTTATTGCATATCTCAGGCATTTTTGGAATTTTTGCACCAAATTTTCAACATGGGGTTTTTGGGACCCCTTCTTATGAATGCTGTCACTGTCATGGCATTACTGGGGCCCGAAGGGTGATTTCACAGCCACTGCGTGAAATCACCTTTCTGGAATGATTAATGAAACGACACTGCCAGTGTTCATAAGGTGGGCTCTCAAAAAGCCTATTTTGAAGATTTGGTGGAAAAATTCCTAAAACAAACCGTTCTGGCGTGCGTTGCGCAGTTCCTACACACGGCTACGTAAGTTTGCGAAAATGTCAATATTTTCATCCAGATTTTCAACATTGCCATTTTACCACCTCCTTTTGAGCAGTACAGCTGTCATTTTCATCTCACCCAAAGCGTGTTTCCGCTCATGTAGTGCACAATGGCACAGTCTGTGTGTGAAATCAATGTATGGGACACATTAAGAAAATCACAGTGACACTGTTCATGAGCAGAGGTCTTAAAATGGCTATGTTGAAAATTTGGTGAAAAATCCTAAAAATGACTGTTTAGGGCGCATGTTGCAGTTCCTACACCACGCTGGCAAGTTTGCGAATTTGTAATATTTGCACACAGATTTTCAACAGTGCCATTTTACTGCACTTCCTTATGAGCAGTACAGCTACCATTTTCACATGTACTTCCAAAATGTGTTTCCGCATATGGCACAGTAATGGTACAGTCGGTGCGAAAACAATGTTTGGGACAGATTAAGAAAATCGCAGTGATACTGGTCATGAGCAGAGGTCTTAAAATGGCTGTTAAAAATTTGGTGACAAAACTCCATAAAATGACTGTGTTACGAGCGAGCATTGCGCAGTTTCCACGCACCCTCGTAAGTTCATGAATTTGTAATATTTTCAGTCCAGATTTTCACCAGTGGCATTTTTCCACACCTCCTTATGAACAGTACAGCTGTCATTTTCCACAACATGGCCGAAATGTGTTTACACACTTTCAGCACAGAAATGCGTGGTCACTGTGGGAAATCATTGTTCGGAACAGATAGAGAAAATCACACTGACACTGTTCATGATCGGAGGTCCCAAAATGTCTATGTTAACAATCTGCTGTAACAAATTCCCAAACTAGTTACATTACGGGTGTGCATTGCACAGTTTCTATACGCTCATGACTTCACCAGTTTTTTAAGATTTTACAGCAGATTTTCAACATTGCCATTTTTTACACCTCCCCATGAACAGTACCGCTGTCATTTTTCACATCCTGTTTGGAATGTGTTTTTGCACCTGTGGTGCCAAATGCCATAGTCGCTGTGCAAAAGCAGTTTTCGGCTAACAAACTGATATTGCCACTGTTCATGAGGTGGAGGTCACAAAACCATGTTGAAAATTTGGACTAAAATACCAATGAATGCCTGAGGCGTTAGGGTTTCTGACCATAACCCCACCCTATAGAAGAATGACAGGCATCAGGGTGTGACCTGAGGATTCTTGCCTGTCATGCTCATACCATTCCACCCCACCCACACCCTGCAGCCAGTGAGAGGCATCAAGGTGTGCCTCGGACTCTTCAGGCCCAAACTTCACCCCATTCTCCTATACCGCACCCATCTCACCGCATTTCCTGATGGAATGGGGTGTGCATAAGGGCCAAAGACCCCAAGGCACACCGTGACACTTGTCAGTGTCTGCAGGGTAGGGTGTGGTGAAATGGCGTGGTCATTATGCCTGACGACCCAAAGGCACACCCCAATGCCTGTCACTCTCTGCAGAGTGGTGGTGGGGTTGGCTTCAGTACAATACTTCGCTGCCATTCCTATTATGCAGCTCTGTAACTTCTACACTACCAATGCCAATGCCAGCAAGCAAACATTCGGCATTGACAAATGCTTGTTATTTTCTGTTTGGTGGCAGGCCACCTCAGACAACCCTCTGTGCTTCTCTTTAACTTTCTTTTCTCTTCCTTCCATGGGTCTGCATGTATGGTGGTCAACTTCCAGTGACCTCGAGCTCCCAGACAGAATGGGACAATAAAATAGAATAGTTATAGTGATAGCGCTATAGAATGGCTGGCTAGTTTAGCTAGAATTAAATATATGTATTGTATACAGTAAAGCACCCTAATCAAAAGGGTTGCAGTGGCTATTTAGTGTGTAGGCAGAGACAGACCTACATGGCTCGCCTGTACATTAGTAGTTACTGCAAAGCGGCAAACCCGTTTCCCTTTTATTTTCTGTAACTCTGTTGCCACTATGGAAATGTTAGAACCCATACTGAATGTTGCAGTTGATCTATTGGATGCATTATGCTGCTGTTAAACTGTAGCTGCATAGGTAGGATTTAGAAGGAACCCTGTTGTAGTTATGCCATATTAGGTTCCAGAGCCTAATTGTAAGAAGCAGCGATCACTTTACTTAGCTGCACCAGAGATGAACAAAAAAGGGTGCAGAGCGAGTATTAGGCATGCTCTCTAGAGAGAGAGAGAGAGATGGAGAAATTCCTGCAGGAAGTAGCTGATTTCGTCATCTGTGAAACATTGGAGGCCCCCAGGTGTTTGGTCCTGGGGGACTTCAATGTTTGGGCTGACAACGAATCATCTAGTTTGGGTTATCACTTCCTCCAGATGATATCTCTGGGCCTGTTGCAAGCGGTTACTACCGTGACTCACCAGGGTGGTCACATGTTGGACTTGGTCATCTCGCTGGGGCTTGAGATTGACAACCTCAAGACTGATCGGGTTGTTTGGTCAGATCATTGTACAATGGAGTTCGTGCTCAAGGCCCCCCATGAGATACCTCCCCCTGCAGAGATGGTAAGCTACCGCCCTTTGAGGGGTCTGACCCTGGAGGGCTTTCTGATGATAGTGGACCTGTCTAGTGTGGGTAGTGCATGCAGGGGGGGAGTGGGTGAAGCAGCCGTTTCCTATAATAGGATGATGGCTGGGGCACTTAACTCCCTTGTACTGGTCCGTGTACAACCTAGATCTTCTCACCTGTGGTTCCCATGGTTTGGTGGGGTGCTCAAGGCATTGAAGATCGAGGATCAAAGGTTGGAGTGCTGCTGGCGGAGGACTGGGCTGGAGGCAGACAAACTGGCCCTGCACACACACACAAGGTGTGTACCAGGAGCAATCAGCGAAGAAGGCAGTATTGCTGTCCAGGAGATTGCTGCCAGGAAGAACTGACCAGCTCTGCTTTTTGGACCAGGAAGAACTGACTAGCTCTGCTTTTTCGGACCATGGACAGGATGTTGCATCCTGCCTGTCTACAGCTGAAAAAAGCATTTTCTGAGGCTTTGTGCAATGAGTTTGCTTGGTTCTTCTCGGACAGGGTGTCCATCATCAGGCAGGGAATTTCTGCCAGTGAGCCATAGTATGGCTGACAGTGGTCGCCTGGATTGTCTACATAGCAGTCCACCTGGTTGGGGGAGTTTAACCCAGTGGAGGTGGCCAATGTCATTGATTGGCCTTGAGGCTGAAGCACATATATTGTGAACTGGACCCAGTGCTGACTCGTTTCTTAATAGGATGCGCTGACACTGTTGGCCCAGTGTTTGCCTTGATTGTCCAGTGCTCTTTGTTGGAGGGGATCTTCCCAGATGACTTGAAGAAGGCACTGGTGAGACCCCTTCTGAAGAAACCATCGTTGGATCCTGACATCAAAGTGAATTACCGACCTGTCTCCAACCTGCCATTTCTGGGAAAGGTTGTTGAGAAGATTGTGGCACATCAGCTGGGAGAATACCTCGTGGCATTTGATATCTACAAGCCGCTCCAGTCTGGATTTTGTGCTGGACATTGTATGGAAACTGCATTAGTTCAAATGCATAATGATCTCTTCAAGGCAAGAGACTGAGGAGAGGGACAATTCTCGTTCTCCTCAATCTCTCCTCAAGCTTTTGACACAGTGGACCATTGTGTGTTGCTTGATTGCCTGAGGGAATTTTGTGGACTCACCAGCATTGTCATCCACTGGTTCAGGTCCTATCTCACAAACAGGAGGCAAAGGGTGGTGATGGGAAATTTCTCCTCCTCCCTTAGCCTTCTGTCTTGTGGAGTACCTCAGGGTTCGGTCTTGTCACCAATGTTGTTTGCCACATATATGCTACCCTTGGGTAGGATCCTTAGAAAGTACAGCTTGGAGTTTCATTGTTATGCTGATGATACCTAGCTGTATCTATCCTTTGCCCCTGGGACATGCAATGCGGAGGAAGGACTTAACTGCCTGGCTGAGATTAATGAGTGGATGGCCTCTAGCTGGTTGCGACTGAACCCGATAAGATGGAGGTACTGGTGGTAGGGTTGAACAGGAGGCATGATAGGATGGCCTCTGGGGCAGATACGGGATTAGTTCTGGGGTCTGTCGCATTGAAGGTCTCCTCCAGGGTCTGCTGATCTTGGTGTTTTTCTCAACAGTGGGTTGACATTTGAATATCAGGTGTCGTCTGTTGTCTGACCAAGTTCTTTCCATCTTAGGAATATTGCTAGGATCAAACACGTGGTTCTGCCCTGGACCACCCCACCCTGGTACATGCTGTAACCCCCTGCAAATGGGGGTTCCCAAAAGACTTCAGGAGCTTGCTTGAATGCTCCAAGCCTGAATGGTGTTTGGCATTTAAGCCATTTATCAGTGAGTGTTTTAGAGACCTCTGGTACTGTCTCTTTAAGAGCTGTCTGCTTGCCAGACATAATTAGTTTGTATGGGGGACTGTGTGTTTCTTTGAGTACCACTCAAGCTGCTGCCAATTCACTTCATTTTTGCAGTCACTAGGAGTGCAAAGGGAACCTATCTGAAAGATGTAACTGTTTGCCAGAAATTATTTAGAGTAATAATGAAATTACAGTTTGTCTAACCTGCTTTCTTTGCAGTCAGAACTGTGTCTGCTAGTTCCCCATTCTAGTTTTGAACTGCTGAACTGGACCAATCAGTGTGGGGTAAGCTAGCTCTAAAATGGTGCCTTGGACGAATCAGAACTTGGACTCATAATCTGAGCCAGCCACAAGAGGATTGTATGGGCAGTGACTCTGGGAGATGTAGTTTAGACTTCAGTGCCTTTTGGACCAACAGCAGCAGTCTATTGTGAGTGACAGCCAATCCAGTCAAGAACTGGGAGGAACTCAAAGGAAGTGCCCGTTTTGTCGGTTGGAGTTTCAGTTGAGCTTTGGCAGTGAAGAAGGAAGGAGCCCTGTGCTTTTCAGTGTGCAGTTTTAGTCAAAAACGTGTGTAAGGCCCAGAGTTCCGGTCTGCAGCTTGTGTAACAGCTTGTTAGGACTGAATCCGTCCTGTGAAGAGAATCAAAGGATCTCTGAAGAGTAGAAACCAGGCTCACCCTGTAGAAGACTGGAAGAATTGCTGAAAATTGCACTCTGTCTGTCAGGAACTGAATCTGCTGTGTGTTCTCCCGGGTATTGTGCAGTAATTGCGATCAGGATACAGATGCAGCCTGCCTGGTATAGTGCTTTCTTTTATATGTGTAACCCCCCTGCAAATGGGGGTTCCCAAAAGACTTCCAGGAGCTTGCTTGAATGCTCCAAGCCTGAATGGTGTTTGGCATTTAAGCCATTTATCAGTGAGTGTTTTTAGAGCCTCTGGTACTGTCTCTTTAAGAGCTGTCTGCTTGCAGACATAATTAGTTGTATGGGGACTGTGTGCTTCTCTGAGTACCACTCGAGCTGCTGCCAATTCACTTCATTTTGCAGTCACTAGGAGTGCAAAGGAACCTATCTGAAAGATGTAACTGTTTGCCAGAAATTATTTAGAGTAATAATGAAATTACAGTTTGTCTAACCTGCTTTCTTTGCAGTCAGAACTGTGTCTGCTAGTTCCCATTCTAGTTTTGAACTGCTGAACTGGACCAATCAGTGTGGGGTAAGCTAGCTCTAAAATGATGCCTTGGACGAATCAGAACTTGGACTCATAATCTGAGCCAGCCACAAGAGGATTGTATGGGCAGTGACTCTGGGAGATGTAGTTTAGACTTCAGTGCCTTTTTGGACCAACAGCAGCAGTCTATTGTGGTGACAGCCAATCCAGTCAAGAACTGGGAGGAACTCAAAGGAAGTGCCGGTTTCGTCAGTTGGAGTTCAGTTGAGCTTTGGCAGTGAAGAAGGAAGGAGCCCTGTGCTTTTCAGTGTGCAGTTTTAGTCAAAAGCGTGTAAGGCCCAGAGTTCCGGTCTGCAGCTTTGTAACAGCTTGTTGGGACTGAATCGTCCTGTGAAAAGAATCAAAGGATCTCTGAAGAGTAGAAACCAGGCTCACCCTGTAGAAGACTGGAAGAATTGCTGAAAATTGCACTCGGTCTGTCAGGAACTGAATCTGCTGTGTGTTCCCGGGTATTGTGCAGTAATTGCGATCGGGATACAGATGCAGCCTGCCTGGTATAGTACTTTCTTTTATATGGATGTGTGAAGGGTTTGTGTACCTCAAGTGAGCCCTGCTGACATTGAAGGACCCTATCTTATTTGGAGGTCGTGAGTACTAATTCAGGGTTGCTCCCTGTTGAATTGCCACATTAAATCCAAATGGAATTACTGTACTGTTGACTGTTTAATTCTCCTTTTCTCTGTGTGAAAGGGCCCCTACCAGCTGCCACGGTTTGGACTAGCCACTAGGGCTTGGGTACCCAGGGACAGTAACTGATAGGGATAGGCCTGTGCACAGAGCCATGAAGTAGATTATTAGAGTGATAAGCTAATTAACCTGATTTCCCCTGTCCTTGTTATATCCCCTAAATAAATCAGAGCTGCTTGTTTCAGCAAAGTTATACTGCCTGAGGTATTTGTCTCATGTTAAAGTACTGTACTGTGATTGTTGCTGTATCTCATTTCACAGGAGGTCCCAGTGCGGAACCAGACCTGGGGGTAAGTGTATACTGTGAAGGTAATTCTGATATATTGTGTGGGCCACTAGTGGGAAGAAAGAGGGTTGCAGTGTCCCAGAGGGCTGTGACCAAGTTAGTTTAACTATTGCAAACCCTGACCTCTGGGTGGAGGCACCCGCCATTGGATCCAGGCCCCTCAACCTGTTAGTGGCAAATCAGGCAGGGGTAGTAGCCCCTGGGATAGCGCCATCTAGGGGTTACATATGGATGTGTGAAGAGGTTTGTGTACCTCAAGTGAGCCCTGCTGACATTGAAGGACCCTATCTTATTTGGAGGTCGTGAGTACTAATTCAGGGTTGCTCCCTGTTGAATTGCCACATTAAATCCAAATGGAATTACTGTACTGCTGACTATTTAATTCTCCTTTTCTCTGTGTGAAAGGGCCCCTACCAGCTGCCACGGTTTGGACTAGCCACTAGGGCTTGGGTACCCAGGGACAGTAACTGATAGGGATAGGCCTGTGCACAGAGCCATAAATGAATTATTAGAGTGATAAGCTAATTAACCTGATTTCCCCTGTCCTTGTTATATCCCCTAAATAAATCAGAGCTGCTTGTTTCAAGTTATACTGCCTGAGGTATTTGTCTATGTTAAAGTACTGTACTGTGATTGTTGCACTGTATCTCATTTCACAGGAGGTCCCAGTGCGGAACCAGACCTGGGGGTAAGTGTATACTGTGAAGGTAATTCTGATATATTGTGGGCCACTAGTGGGAAGAAAGGGGTTGCAGTGTCCCAGAGGGCTGTGACCAAGTTAGTTTAACTATTGCAAACCCTGACCTCTGGGTGGAGGCACCCGCCATTGGATCCAGGCCCCTCAACCTGTTAGTGGCAAATCAGGCAGGGGTAGTAGCTCCTGGGATAGCGCCATCTAGGGGTTACACATGCTTTCATGACATCTAAGGCTTGACTACTGTAATTCTGTAGTCTGCGACCTTGGGGTCTCGGGGGAGAGATACCTTCAACACCTGCAGCTAGTGAAGAATGCAGCTGCCAGGCTGTTGACTGGACAACCTAACACGGCCATGTCATCCTGGCGCCATGCTTAACTGCAATTTGCCGCCTGTTCCGATGGAGGCTACTCTTCAAGGTGTGCTTACTCACACTAGGAGTACTGGGCCCAGGCTACCTGTTGGATCTTCTAACACCTGCTGCCCCAGTCCGCTCCCTTCAATCCTCCTCTAGGGGCCTCCTTGCGATTCCCAGGACAAGGTTGAAAACTGACATCGACAGAGCTGTTAGTGTTGCTAGCCCCATCCTGTGGAATTCGCTGCCTCTATCAGTAAGGGAGGCCCCTTCAGTTGAAGCATTTAAAGCCCACCTTAAGACCTATTTATTTAGCCGGGCATTCCTGGACACAGTTTGGTAGTTTGATCATGTCAGCCTTTTGGAATTATAGGCTTTTTCTGTAAACTTTGTTGATATTAAACCCTTAGTTTATTGTGTTTGAAGTATTTATTGCATGCTATTTTATGATGTTTTAATTGACTGTATTTGATTGTATGGCACCCAGAGCCTCTGGGATTGGGTGCCAAAATAAAATTTGCATTGCCTTGCCAATACAGAAACACGAGAAGCCTACATGGAGGAAAGTGAAAATTTTAGCCATCGGCTTGACATTTCAGCCAAAAGTACATTGTCTTGCCCCAAATTATGAGAAAATGCCCTGAAACACATGGCTAGCATTGTGCTACATGAGCAAGAGATGTAGGATAAAGGGTTTTCTAGCTACCCTAAGATAAATATGAAAGGCTAAGGGATATTGTACTACATAATAAAGATTACAGCATGAAAAACTCTAGTTTACTAATAAACCTGGCACAAGCATAGCTAGTGAAAACCTACAGACTAGAATACAAAAGGGGTAAAATGTACACAAACCTTCTTCTGGCAACACAATATGCTTTAAACAAATGTACTTCTTGAAGGAGAAGGAATAAATTAAGTCTGTCTTTCGTGAAGCAGGAAATAATTAAATATCGTGTATAGGGGAACAGTGGCCCCTTGTGGCCTCTTTTATAGTAAGCTGTCTGTCACTCAAGTCCCAGTGGAAAGTTTTCCACCTTTAAAAAGGGAAAATCCTTCTGGAAAGTCCCTTTATTATCTAAAGCTGCTCTCATTATAGAAGGGTAAGTAAGTCCTTTTAGTCTGTTTAATTAAATGAAAGGCCATGATTGGTCACCTGACCCAGGTGGTGGTGGTATAAATAGTACAGCCTGAGCAAACAAATGTTAGATAGGGTCAGTGTCTTTTGAGTGTAGCCGAGGACTAGGAGGTCCTGTGCTGCACTAAAGAGAACATTGTGAAAATTATTTACAAGTCTTTTTCTTTTGGGTCTTTTGTTTTTACTTTTATATGTGGTGCAAAGCTGTTTATGATTACAAAATAAACATACCACTTAGAACAAGTGGGTTGCACCAAAAATCTTGTGTTTGTATCCATATGTATTTCCCACACCTTTACAGTCACCATTTAAAGGTTGCTGTAAGGTTAATGCAGAAGATCTGCTAATGGTCCCATCACACCATTTCCTGCCATCTTGAAAACTTTGGGGGAATGAAATGGCCTCTCAAGGGATTTCCAGCTTGATCAGACTATCACTGCAGGAGGCCAGTGTTTAGCTAATAATGAATGCAGGCAATGGGTAATCAGTGGGAGGAAGCCATTTAGGGCAGTGAGTTATTAAGGGCTATGGGTTAGGACTGAGGGGTAATCGCTGAGGGCAGTGGGTTATCACCTAGAGTAAATTGAGGCAGTGGATTATCATTGAGAATTGTGTGATATCATTGAGAGGCAACCATTGAGGCCAGTGAGTTATCCTTGAGAGGCCATCGCTGAGTGCAATGGGTTATCACTGAGAGGAAATTGAGGACAGTGGATTATTGTTGAGGGTAGTGGATTATCACTGAGAGACAACCATTGAGTACAGGTGGTTATTATTGAGGGCAGTGGATTATTGTTTAGAGGCAACCATTGAGTGCAGTGGGTTATTGGTGAGAGGAAATCGCTGAGGGCAGTTGACTATTATTACTGAAGGGGAACTGCTGAGGGGAGGTAGGTTATTGTAAGTGAGCATGGGGTTATGAGGGGCATGACATCACCAAAGGGGTTGTCTTTTTATATGACGGGCATGTCATTTTCATATGCGGACATGCAATTATAAATAGAGGGTGTGGCTCTTGAGTGTGGAGAGTTTATCATAAGGTACTTGGCAAGGCCCCCCAAAGTTATTAAACTGGGGATTACAAGGCAGGTTTTATGGGTGTTTACTTGTTAAATATTAGATTGGGAGTTACTGGTATCCCCTTTATTTCTTGTCTTTTCAAATGCTCACACTGTATTTCAGAACTGGGACCCCAGCGATAAGCCTGGAGTGCGAAGGGGAGGTTCAGTTTGTTTCTAAGTTTTGGAATTGGCCAGGTTTTAGTCTTTTCTCCATCAGTTCCAGTCCCTAGTTACTAGAGTAGGGAGCACTCACTGCCACGTAGAACTGGCAGGAAGCTATAGTGATTGGAGATGGAGGTGTGAATAAGTATAACAAGAACAAACTAACTATTACCTGTTTCATTTTATTTCTTTAGGTCTTGCAAATCCGGAACTGTGGTTTCCCTGGTGTGTTCCAGTGAGTAAATATTGTTAGTTTTTCTGAGAAGGGAGCAGGAAAGCAGTAGCTGTGATAACTGTCTCAATACACTGTTTACGTTGCGCAATTATTTAACCTCATGGCATAGTGTGGGTTGTACCTGGGCATGTCATGCCCTCATTTGCCAGCATGCACCGCCCTTGCACTTCCAGTATCTAACTCATCAACATGCAAAGAGATTCAGGATAATGTGTTTATGAAAGGCACTGTATAAAAGTAAGGGTGCCCTGAGGGCATAGCTTTCCTCTGAAAAAATGTCAAATGGTCCTTTATTTTTATTTCCTTCATTGCTGGCATTGGCTGTATCTACCATGATGGCCCCAGCCCTGCCCTTCTCTGGTGCTCACCTCTGTTCCAAGTTCCTTGGTATGGCCTCCCACCATGATGGTTCAGTTGGGGGACTCTGTTCAGCAGCCCCCTCTGACCCTCCGATACCGAGTGGCCAGTCAAGTGAGCAGGGCCCGAAAGTGCGGACTTCATCCTACTTGCTTCAGGGTTTCTCCTACTTGGTTCTGCTCCCCCTGGGATGCTGGCATCTAGGATTCCAGTCTGTGCAAATGCATAGTTAAGCAATAAGGCACAACATGGTGTGTGGGTTGGGGATTACCACGCCTGTGTCGATATGTCATGAGGAGCAGCCGAGTGACTGACCACACAAGAAGTGGGTAAATCCCCCAATAACCCACACCATGGAGTGCCTAATTGAGATTATACAATAGACCCATGTGTAAAATAAATTTTAAATGTGTTCGAGTGTTTTTTTTTTTTTTTTTATAAGTGCCATTTCTCAGCCGTGAGTTATTACAGGATATACCACGGTCATGTGATGTGTTTTGACCAATGAGGTTACAGGATTTTCATACCCCATTGTATAATCATGCATAACTGCACATGGGAACCAGGCAATTATTCCCCCTCCCCACATCACCCACCCACTGCATTTCCACAACTATCCCTCCCTCCACAGAGAGAAAGCATCCTCTGGGATGCACAGTCCGTCCCCCTCAGCAGCCCTCTGACCCAGGCTCAGAGTGCAAACCCGGTGCAACAACATCGTGAGCAGTAGCTCTATCGCTGCACCAATGTGCTGGACAAAATGGTCCCTTTTTTTTTTTTTTAAAGAGGGGTTGCAGTTACCTGCAAATCGCAACTCTCAGATGACATCAGTGAGCGCTCTGGCAACATTTTGCACATTTTTCAATTTGGAGCCATACTTTTTTTTTTTTTTTTTTTTTTTTTTTTATACTTTTGCTCCTTGCTCTGAGGCTTATCGGCCACCTTTCTGCACCTGCCTAGCCCTCCAATTGCCACTGTCCTCCACTGTTACTGATACTCCCTGGCTTTCCCCCCAGGGTGGGGCCATGGCACCGCTGTCTGCCCGTCTACGACGGGGGAAGGTGCCGGCTTCCCGGCATTGCCTCCCTGGCTTCCCCCCAGAGCGGGGTTCAGGGCTTGCAGTGGCCCACGGCACCGTAATGAAGTCGGTGGCGTGGTGGAGAGCCATACAGGCCAGGTACAGAGGTGGCATCATGAGTCAGGCTCAGGAATTTTTGTATGCCCCACTGAGGAGCCGGATGTGCACTGACATCAACGCACTGAAGTGCAGACGTCCGCCGGCTTCCCTCCCCTTTTAAATGCCTGCACCGTGCCAAACACCCAGCCTCTGCTGGGTATCACTGCAGCGTGGTGCATGTCCCTCACCCACCGCGAAGGAAGGAGAGCTGTCACAGGACGTGCAATCTTTCCTTCCCCCAGCGTTGAGTCCATTCCCAAACCCAGGTCACCGGCACGGTGCGAGGTGTGGCGTCCAGCGCCTCAACCCTCCGCACCACCGGGCCGGCCTGGAGCCATACTTTATCATTAAAGGGAAATCTTCATGTGCAGTGGCTTCAATAGTTTTGAAAGCCCATTGAAAATCTTTCAAACAAGGCATTGGGCTCACCTGTAGCCATAAGTATGCCAGAGATCTAAATTACTGATTCTGTTCAATATTAATACCATGTTGCAGCCATTTGCGGAACACTGTGATGTCATCGAGGAAAAAGCTGTGCTTGAGTCATATACTTAGGCACAGGTTGTTCCTCCATGACATCACAATGTTCTAAAAATGGCTGCAATGTAGTCTTAATAGTTTTTTTTCATTTTTTCCCCCAGTTATTTAACCAGGTGAGACACACTAAGCTGAAAGCTTGTTTACAGGTGCAACCTGGGAGCACAGGGAAGTTAAGTGACTTGCTCAGGGTCACACAGTATGCAAGTGGGGGCAGTGGGATTCAAACCCAGGTCTCCAGATTTGAACAGACTCTGTCAATATCTCTAGAGTATGTCCAGCCAAACATGAGCACAATACCTTGTTTAAAAGAGCTTTTCATGGGCTTTCAAAGTATGATGGCCACTGGGCAGAAATGTGTCCCTTTACAACAGCAGGTAGTCTGCATTGGCCACAAAAAAATCCACTAGATCTGGCAGCTCAGACCTAAATGATGTTATTGCTGATTATATTGTTGAACTGTTGCATTAAAACAAAACTCTCTCTTTGTGGAAGCTTCATTTTAATACATTTAAAAGTGCAACAGATCCAAACAAAATAAGTCTTCCCAGTTCCTAGCCCCCCCCCTCGCCACTGCTTCCCCAATCAGGATGAACGTACAGTAATTCCAAATGTATTGAGTAAAAAAGGCCGTGCAATTTGGAGTGGAAGTCCTAGTGCCCAGCTTGTGGTGATATCACATGCTGTTGCTAGGAATACAAGTGTGATGTCACAAGCAAGGTGCTTAAGACTTCATCCCCAGAATAAATCCCAGCTGCAGATGAACTGTAAGGGAAAAAGCTCCTGTTGTCATGTAAACATCCCACCAAGATGAAGAATTGAATCACAGAAAATTCAGAGGTTTTTAAAGGAAAATGGCAAATACATACAGCCATTATTTGTACGCGTGCTGCAAAACCCTCCCATTAGGGTTTTAGCCATATTTGACATTTTTCATACTATATGCTGCATCGTCCGATAGCCTGAGACAGCCACGCCAACCCACTAATACTGACCTCTGCTATTCATTAGCATGTCAAGTGCCCAGGAAGCAGACTGGAGCACAACAGTATGGCCTTGACTGTCTCAGGCTATGGGAACTATGGGAAGTAGCAACACGTGTGTATTTTATGGATTGTGAATAGCATAAGGTACAGAAAAATAATTATAGAATAGCTCAAACCCTTAACTGTGTGGTTTTTTTTTTTTTGTTTGTTTAACAGCACCACATCAAATGATGGTTGTGTGTGTGTGTGTGTTTTCCTTTAAGTGTAATTGACTTCAGCTGATGCCAACAGCTACTTTTTTGCTGATGGCTCGACTCCTTCTTTAAAACTCTTAAGTTACCGATTGTTAATCCCTTAAGGAGACAGAGATGCTATATCATGACATAACTGGATCCCCTATTTTATAAAACAAAATTCCTCTCTAATTCTTTTTAAAATTTTTTTTTTTTTTATTCCTTCCTACAGCTCCTCTCATTTGGGTCCCACATGCTCCCCTGGCTGTTGGACTCTACCCTAGCTTCCAGCCCTTACCTCCAGGCTCCATGATTTTTTTTTTCAAAATTGTGTGAGGGGCATGGCTAGTCCTAATATGAAGTGGCACAGGCTGAAGAATATACAGCAACTCCACCAGTTGTCAACTGAAAGTAAATAAAAACATATATACAATAGGGGTGAGTGGTAAATGAGTGAGATAAAACAGTGTATCATCCACTGTAGTGTGATATTTTTACCCTCTGCTCTACTGTGATGATAAGAGACATTTACACACACAGGTCACAAAAGGTCACTGATATCATCACCCTAGGCAGCTTTCCCCTCAGCATGAAAGAAACACCTGTGCTGTTACCATAGACACAAATGCATAACTACCTGAGAGGTCTCACTGCTGCCTACAGCTAACTCAGTGAGCATTACAAAACACACCTATTCCCCCCCACAACTTCCAGCTCATTACTGTGATGCTCTG
Source organism: Neoceratodus forsteri (assembly GCA_016271365.2). NCBI lineage: Eukaryota > Metazoa > Chordata > Ceratodontiformes > Ceratodontidae > Neoceratodus > Neoceratodus forsteri. Next base: position 110,284,666 of record JADMNL010000034.1, on the reverse strand, counting down.
AACTTGATGCAGCCAGAATTCCAAACAGCACAGCTTCACAGAACAGTCTAAACTACTGCCTGCAGCTAACTCCACTACCACTGAAACACACTCACTTGTTCCTCAAACTCTGATTCTCACCCATTACAATCACTGTGACAATTTCAACTTCCTGTAGCCAGAATCCTAAAGAGCACAATTTCACAGAACACTCTGCACTCTGCCTGCAGCTAACTTAATTACCACTGAAAACAGTATCGGCTGTTCTGACACTCTGCCTCTCAGTTCATTACAATTACTGTGATGTGTTTAACTTCACTGCAGCCAGACTGCTAAACAATACATCTTCACAAAAGTATGTTTCTCATTCCTATCTAAAACTAACTCATTTAGCATTGCAAAACACACTCCTGTGTCTCTCAGAGTTTATAACACTGCCAGCCCATTCAGAAAAGCTCACACACAGAATGAGCAAACACATTAACAGGAACAGAACACAAGACAGCATAACAAAACTTCTGAAACTCTTGGCCCTATTGTATATATCGAATACATGATGGGCAGATCGTGTGCTATGGCAAATATTGTCACTCCTGCATCGTGAGCTTGGATATCTCACTCGTGCCTTCGGCACTCGTGAGATATCCAGAGCTCACTCTGCAGGAGTGACAATATTTGCCATATCACACTCATGCTCATCATGTATCCCCTATTTACCTCACTGTAGTGTACCAGCTGAAGTTTATTGAAACAACATGAAGTCTTGCTATATTCTGACATATGCAGTGAGTCCCAACCTTTGAACTGCCCGGAGATGAAAGAGTTAACTTTCCATGCCAGGCATGGAACGCTGAGCCTCGAGCTTCGGTTGAAACTCGGTCTGTTCTTCAAACTCAAACCGTCAGATTCTTTACTCCGCCTCACTGAACAGTCGCTCCGGAGATTTCTCCTTCTGCTCGGTTCAGTTTGTCGGTTCAAAATACCGCTTTTCTCGGTTTTCACCAAATTTAAACCGTAACCTGTCGGTTCAGTCTCTGTCTGTGGTATTTGTTGAGTACTAGATAGGTTTTATTTTATTCTATTCTGTGTGGAACTTGTAAACGGTTCATCAGTTTGGTTTGAACCAATCAAGTTGTTTAAAAATCTTAAATTGTGCTTTTAGAGTGTGGTTATCGATTCTTATCGGTTCTAAAAAAAAACGGATTTTATTACGGTTTTTTCCATGACCCGTGACACGGTTGGGAACCGATAAGAGGGTCTTGCCTGGTGGATTGCCATAAAAGGGTAAGTTTGGTTAGGACTGGCACTATGTCTGAGAAACCCAAAAGAAAAACCGGACCCACTGGGTTTCAACACTGCAGTGTGTGTGGGGAAGTCTTTGCCAAGGCTGACCCCCACACCACCTGTGTTTATTGTCTGGGGTTTGACCACCTCAATACAGACTGCCAGATTTGCAAAAATTTCCTGCAGCTACCCTAGAAAAGAGAGCTGGTAGGCTCAGGGAAAGGGAGGCCAAAAGTCCACTGAACCGGATGGCCAGCCGGTTCGGTTCAAACTGAACCAGAAGGGTGCCCTCTGACCAGGCGAGACTTCTTGAGACAAGGAGAACCGATTCTGAGGAGTCTGTTCTGGCTAAAAGAACTAGAAAAGAAAAATCGGCTTGTGTGGAGCCAAAACTTTCCTCTCCAACCGCTGAAGAAATAGCCAGCGATCAAAATTGTCTCTTTCCGGTTCCGACCGAACCGGCACCATCAGGCAGGCGCTCGGTCCGGCCAGTTCCACCGGTTCAAGAGTATGATTTAGAGGAATTTTATGAACCGGAGGAGGAAGGAGTATGAGGAAAGTGAATGTGTATTTGAAAGTTTGGATATGCCCATTGACCGGACATCTCCCCAGACAGACCTTCAGGAGTGTCTCCTCCTGGGCTTTCTGAGTCCCCCTCCCATTTCATGTTTTATAAAAAAGTGGCTGAAACCCTCCAGCTTCCTATGGAAGAAGCTGTGGATGACAGGAGGAGCCTGACTATGTGGAAATGATGGCTATCCCAGAGTCTAGGAGGCTGTCTATTCCCTTGCACAAATCCTTTGGGAAACAGACATTTAAGATTTTAAAAACTCCTAACACTATACCTCCTGTGGATAAAAGAATGGACAAGAGTTATACATTGTCCGGCTCAGACACGGAGTTCCTTACACAATAATGCAGCCATGTTGGGGTAGTGCAGGCTGCAGCCTGTGATAAGGCAAACGTTCCCTTGGCTTCACACCCCCCCGGACAAGGACTCCAGGAGGATTGATGCCATGGCAAAGAAACAGTACATGGCAGCATCCTTGGGACTCAGACAGGCCAAATATATGGCCTATACTGCTAGGTATCAAAAATCCAGATGGGACACTGTTATGGCCCTAGCAAAACAGGTCCCTGGCCAGCTTGCCAAGGAGCTGGAGCAGGTGGCTGCTGATGGTATTGAGGCATCCAAGGTGTAATTCCATGCTGCAGTAGACTCCAGTGATGTGTCATCTAGAGTCATGGCTACATCTGTGGCACTTCGAAGAATAGCTTGGCTCAGATGTACTAGTCTGTCACAGGATACCCAGACTAAGGCCATGGATTTTCCTGTTGTGGGTAATTCTCTGTTTTTGGGGAGCAAACAGAGAATTACATGAAGAAAATGGATGAGTACAGAACCACCTATAGGAGTGCACAGGCCAAGGAAAGGCAGGCCACTCCTCAAAGGCAGCTTCCCAGGGGCAGGGGCAGGCCTTTTCATAGGCCTTTTTACCAAGCCCAGGCCTCCTCTTCTGCTTATGCCCAGAGGGGGTTCTTTAGAGGGAGAGGCAGACTGGGTACAAACAGGGCTGCTTGCACCCCTCAGCCCAAAGCCCCTGCCAAACAGGCATCCTGATGGGGTTGCCAGGGCAGATTCTCAGCTACCTGTAGGGGGCAGGCTGGCTTACTTTGTCCAGGACTGGGAGTCTCTGACATCAGACAAATGGGTCCTGGAAGTAGTAAGCCAGGGACTGGTTCTCAGCTTCAAAAGTTTCCAAAGATGAGAACCAGATCCTTTCCCTGCAAATCCATCAGAGGCACTTGCCTTAGAGGCAGAGGTCTCTTCCTCCTAGCTCTCAGAGCTGTGGAAAGGGTTCCACTCCTACACCAGGGCAAAGGGTTGTACTCCAGGTACTTCCTTACCCCAAAAAAGACAAGAGAATGGCGGCCCATCCTGGATCTCAGATACTTAAACAAGCACCTTTTAAAACCAAAATTCAAAATGGTGACTCTGGGAATTATTCTACCCTCTCTAAGGCCAGGAGACTGGCTAGTGTCCCTGGACCTCAAGGATGCCTACTTCCATATTCTTGTCAGAAGCTCCCATCGAAAGTACCTCAGGTTCGAGCTGCTCTCAGGCCATTAGGAGTTCAGAGCAATGCCCTTTGGCCTCACCTCTGCTCCAAGGGTATTCACAAAATGCCTGGCAGTAGTAGTTGCTTTTCTAAGAAGGCAGAAGATTGCCATCTTCCCTTACCTGGACGACTGGCTCAAGTAGGCCAGTCCCCAGACCAAGTCAAGTTACACTTACAGATAACTCAGCAACTGCTCACTACTTTGGGTTTCCTTCTGAATCTTCCAAAGTCAGTTCTAGAGCCTGTCCAGCTCCTCACCTTCATAGGTGCAGAGCTAGACACAGAGAAAGGCCAGAGCCTTCTCCCTGGACAGGGCAAGGACCCTGGTCTCTCTGGCCTCCTCATTCACCCTGCAGGTGTCTCAACCAGCAAGGCATTTTCTACAGCTCCTGTGGCACATGGCTGCTTCTACAGCAGTAGTGCAGGGAGCAAGATTTCAGATGAGGGACATTCAGTTCCATTTGAGAGCCTTTTGGTCTCAAAGGAAGGACCCTCTGACCAAATTGATCCCAGTAACTCAAACCCTGATCCAGGCCCTCCAGTGGTGGCAGGATCAGAACAATCTGAGACAAGGGGTTCCCTTTGTCACTCAGTCTCACTCTTTAATCCTTACTACAGATGCCTCCCTCTTGGGGGGGGCTCACATGGGCGACCTCACCACCCAGGGGTTGTGGTCCCCTCAGGTATCTCTGCTCCACATCAATCTGTTGGAACTCAGAGCAGTATTTCTAGCACTTCAAGCTTTTCCAAATCTGTTCAGAACAAAGTTGTACAGGTCAGAACAGACAACACCACCACAATGTGGTACATCAACAAGCAAGGAGGCACTTGGTCTGGCCTTGTGCACCGAAGCAATGAAGTTGTGGTCTCTGGCTCACTCCCTAAACACCTCCCTCACGGCACCTCACCTCCCAGGCAAGGACAATGTCCTGGCAGATGCTCTCAGCAGGATTTCCCAGGGCCATCACGAATGGTCACTGGACCCCCTGGTCTTGGAGGTGATATTTTCCAGATGGGGCACCCCGCATGTAGATCTTTTTGCAGCTCTAGACAATCACAAACTTCCCCGAATTGGGAAGGGAAGTTTCTCTGTTTTCCCCCCTTCCCTCTCCTGTTCAAAGTGCTAGTCAAAATCAGATCTCAACCCTGCAAGATGATCCTGATTGCTCCAGACTGGGCCAGACAGCCCTGGTATCCACTCCTACTGTCCTTAGCAGTCCATCTTTCCCTGTGTCTTCCCAGGAATTACAATCTGTTAACCTGTGCTCAGGGGAGGGTTTGGTACCCGAACCTCAAATCTCTCAATCTCAAGGCCTGGCTCTTGAAGAGTTAGAGTTTGCTGATTTACACCTCTCCCAAGGTGTAATGGATATCCTGAAGGCTTCTAGAAAACCTTCCACCAAGGCTACTTATAATTCCAAATGGAAAAGATTTTCCATATGGTGCTCTGGGAAGCATATTTCCCCAGAATCTGCTGATCTGCCCACAGTCCTTGATTATATGGTCCACTTAAATAGCTTGGGGCTGAGACCAGCTACACTGAAAGTGCATCTGGCAGCTGTGTCTGCTTTTATTTCAGCAGGTAAGCCCTCTTCTCTTTCAACTCACCCTGTATTCTCCAAGTTTTTCAAGGGATTGCTTCACACCAATCCTCCATTCAGGGCCCCTGCTCCTGCCTGGGACCTCAATATTTGCATTGCTCAGCTTATGCAACCCACTTTTGAGCCTTTGTCTTCAGCAGAGCTTAAGTACTTGACTTGGAAGACTGTGTTTCTGGTAGCTATCACTTCTGCCAGACGTATAAGTGAATTACAAGCTTTCTCAGTGGAGCCTGATTTTATCTCCTTTCATAGAGATGAGGTGGTCCTCACGACTAACAGGAAGTTCTTGCCTAAGGTGGTTTCAGATTTTCACCTTAATCAATCTATGTCTCTTCCAGTGTACTTCACTGACCATTCCTCCTCTGGCAAGAGGAGGCTGCACAGTTTAGATGTGAAAAGAGCCCTTAGTTACTACATAGAGCATACCAAGGGTCACAGGTTTGACTCCCTCCAACTGTTCCTCACTTATGGTGAGGTTGGTAAAGGGAAACCTGCCACTAAAAGATCCATTGCCAGGTGGATTGTCTCTTGTATCCAATTTTGCTATGAAAACTGGGTAAGGTTCCTCCCTCAGGCCTGAGGGCTCACTCTACCAGAGGTACAGCTGCTTCCCTGGCTGCTGCCAGGGACATCCCTATTCTAGAGATATGTCAAGCAGCTACCTGGAAAACAGTTCACACTTTTACAAGCATTACTCCCTGGACATCCAGGCTAGGAGTGATGCTCAGTTTGGCACAGCTGTGCTTCAGAGCCTATTTCCTAAGTAGGTTCTGTCCCTCCTCCATGGAGGTACTGCTTTGTAGTCTGCATATGTCAGAATATAGCAAGACTTCATGTTGTTTGAAGAAAAAATTACTCACCTTAGTAATGTTGTTTCTTCTAATGGAGTCTTGCTATATTCTGACCTCCCCACCTGCCCCTCTCGGAACCTTTGTTTTGGGATGTGGGTGGTCAGTGCAGTGTTGGCACTTAGTAGGTGCCCACCTTTTGTTTTCACCCCTCCTTTCTTGGGGTGAGTTGGTGTTGTTTTTTTTTTTTCATTTTTGGGTCTCCTGACTTGAGTCTTTGTTTTGGGACCAAAAATGTGTTTTATGTTTAGTAGCCAGTTGGCTAGTGTAGGTTTACAGCTTCCACACAGGACCTTAGTGAGTTTAGCTCGTAAAGATCTGACGGTTTGAGTTTGAAGAACAACAGACAGAGTCTCAGCCGAGCTCAACTCAGCGTTCCATACCGGCATGGAAAGTTAATCTTTCATCTCGGGGGCAGTTCGAGAGGTTGGGACTCACTGTATATGTCAGAATATAGCAAGACTCCATTAGAAGAAACAACATTACTAAGGTGAGTAATTTTTCTTATGTCACACAGTGTGAGTAAATCCAACCGCAGCCATTAAGCGCAAGGTGCTCAATAACGGCGACATGACTGCAGCTGAAAACATTAATACAAAGAGAACTCTCCACTGGCACCTAAAATAGTGCTTCTGTAGCCAAACTCCCGACCAGGTAGCCAAATGTGCAGCTAGCATATGCAACAGGTGCACACATGTAGACGGACATTTCGGCGTAAGCCTTCCTTAGAGCTCACCGTGTCACATAATAAACTTCAGCTGGTACACTATAGTGAGGTAAGCGTTTTTATTTACTTTCAGTTGACAATAAGTGGAGTTGGTATATATTCTTCGGTCTGTGCCACCTAATATTGGGACTAGCCACGTACCACATGATTTTGTAATTCGTTTCAGTTTTGAGTGAGCCGTAGCCCTTTTACATTTAAATTGTGTTGAGCACCTAACCCCCTTGTTTTCTGTTCCATGATTTTCCTGGCATCCCCTTGTTTCTGGTTTATTCTTGCAGGGGGCCTGCCTGCTTTCTTCTGGGAGGAAATGCCACAGATTTCAGGGGGGGGCAAGGACAGTGTGCTGGTTAGTTGGGTGGCATGGGGGGCACATTGAGGGCCATCATCTGGCACACCAGAGGTGGGCCTTTCCCAGTTCTTCAGTTCACCAAGCTGTAAAATGGGTAAACGAGAACACGTTGAACATGGGATACTGCTCAGTGGCACTAACCATTTTTCTAAATATATTGTTCGTGTGTGTGTGTGTGTGTGTGTGTGTTTTTTTGTTTTTACCCCTTTCCCACCTTGATCAGAGTCAACATGATTGCATCCTTTCTCGGGGGCAGGCAAGCAGGCCTTAACAGCTGATCCCAGTGTCACTCTGGTCGGCCAGGGAGAGGGGAGAAATAATGAGTGCCAGCTCATGCCCTCCCCTTCCCTGGTACAGAACCACTTACCAGTCTGATCCCCAGCCAGCAATGGAGTAGGATTCCTGAGTTAGAATGTGAACCCTGACCCCTAGGAGGCAGCATGCAACTGGGTCATCTTCAGCTGAGCTATCCTGGGTACGTGGTGGTGGTGGTGGTGGTAATACAGTTTTATGACATTCTAACGTGTGTATTATCAATCAATCAATGAATCAAATCTTTATTTATCCAAGCGATCACCATTGAGCAAGCTCATTTACAAGGTGGACCTGCAATTCGCAAGGTCAAGAATAAGTTTTAAAAAATGCACATAATGCAACAGGTGTAGATGTATACAAGAAAGAAATACACTGTGTAGTAAACATATTTGTGATAGTACATACATAATCAATGGCTTCATAATCATGACTGTCGTGATCTTATTCATAGCCTGTACAGGTGTTCCTCAGATATGGAAGATGGCAGAAGATGAAGGGAGAAGACTGGTATTGGCGGGAAAGATGCTGGGACACATGCTGACAGGATGGGAGACATAAGAAGGCAAAGGGTGGGAGGGAGGGTGAGTAAAGGCGTAAAGGCGGTACAAGGAATACTTAGGTGTACGGATGGGACTAGGATAGATTGAGGGAAGGGGTGAGTAAGTGTGGTATGAGGAATACTTAGGTGTACAGATGGGACTGGGATAGGTTTTTTTTTTTTTACCCGTTTGCCCTGTTTGACTGGGGATCTCTTAATGCTCTTAATGTGAAGACCACCCACTCTGGATTTCCTTTATTGAAGTCCTTCTACTTCAGTAAAAGAAGTTTAAAGGTGTTTCAACGAATAACAGTTTGATAACTTTATTTAGACCCACAGGAGGTAAATGATGACTTCTTATTGCTGTCAGGGCTGTGCACCATTCTGTCTGTTACCTTATTTCTCACTTTTCAATGTTATTGTTTGGCCTGGATGAGGGCATTGGACCGACACTCCTTTGCAATGCAGCACTGGGACAATTAACTTGCATGTTACACATCAAACAAATACATAACCTCACACGTGGCTAAAGTACATTTTACAGCTGTCAACTGACTGGCTTTTACCCACTTTCTACATGGATGGACACAACTCCAATAGTTTCTGGGAATTGCACCTCAGGCACTGCGTCTTGAAGGCTGCAGCTCTAACCATTCTCCTTAAGGGTAGCTCCCCTGTCTGGAGAGCTCAACTTTATACATTGCAGTCTTAACAATCACCACTAGCGGTCTCTTTTGCAGTTACAATTGCTTTACGCTGCATAGCACAGTCTGTCTTTCTCATGTACAACACTGGTTCTGTGTGATTTCTCCACTCCCACCCCATTATTGTAGATTGCTTTTTAACTTTCTTGTGGTGTTTAGCCATTCTATTTAAGGAGTATAATTATGTTTGGATAACTTTTTGTTGGGCCTATTCTCACATTCCCTAGTTGCACTGGCTCTTGATTTGGCAACTTCTGCAGTATGTCGACCACCTGTGTTTCTCTTGCAGACTGTGGTGAAACTGGACTTGATCGGATCGTGGGGGGCAACGATTCTACTATCGAACACTGGCCCTGGCAAGTTAGTCTGCAATATAATGGGCAGCACACCTGTGGAGGCAGCATCATCAGCCCTAGCTGGATCGTCGCAGCTGCACACTGCTTCCCCAGGTCAGTGTTATATGCTCAGACAGTGCTGATTAGGAAGTGGTGGGGTGGAGTGATGCATCTGCCTTATAACATATGAAGGCATATCTTTAGAAACAATTAAAGGGGTAAACACTCCATGGACAGCATTGCACAGTTCATCTAGGCAATGCAGAACTATTTTATAATAATTCAAGAGCAAAAGATTAGGCAGTATACCCCTTGGGCAGCCCTTTAGAAGGCTTTCCGAATGTGAAATGCACTGGGCATTTTATGGGAGTGTTATTGACTAATTTAGCATCCAGAGAGTATAGTGCCTGCTCTTTGCCCGGCTGATAGTTTTTTTTTTTTTACACTGCGGAGCACCCTGGGTGTGGCCTTTCCTGCTTTAGCATTGAACTATTATATTATAAAATAATGAGTGAAAATAGAACATTCCGATTGGCTGACATGCCTTCTAAAGAGTTATGTTTATTCACGGAAACCCATAAAACACTTGGAATTTCAACAATAAAAAACATTGTCAGACATATAGAGATATATATATATATATATATATATATATATATATATATATATATATATATATATATATATATATATATATATATATATATATATATATATATATATATATATTTTATTGATATAGATACTTAGTTACTAGCATTGAGGATCTTTAGGGGTTAAGTTACCTTTCTTAATCTAACCCTAGGGGCCCTGTGACCTTCCCACCATAGTTAGATGAACTGATACTATCCCAATCCTGGAGCAATCACCTGCCTCTCAATGTTAAAATCTGCAGCACTGGCCTTTAAACGCAGAGCAAATGGCCAGAATGCATAGCACATTATAGTCTAAAAAAATAAGTTTAAGGATGATTTTCACAATATGCAGCATGTAAAGGACTGTTTCTGTCAAGCTAGTTTACTTTGTCGTCCAGAAATCTCAACATTGTGAGGAATGTCCATATATATTCATGGAGCAAAAGTATTTAACACCAGTGATGTAAACTTACTTCTGGCATGACTATGTTCTTGCAGGGTGTTCTTTAGCTGATGTTTCCATGAGGTGGTTCACAACTGAACCTTACCTGACTCATCTTCATTCAATGCAGTGCATCACTCATAAATTTTAAGGCAAACTGCATTGCACCAATGCAGTCATTGCAGAGGTGCATATAAAGTGCTTTGGTGCTGAAGCTAACCACAGACCATGACAGTTCTATATACAAGCAAACTTGGGCTATCCTTCAACAGTCCTATACAGGGGCAATACTATGCTGTCTCCTAACAGACTACACGCAGGCAATATTGGGGTATCCCTTAACAGACCTATACAGAGGCAATCCTGTGCTGTCCCTTAACAGTACTATACACAGGAACTACTGTGCTGTCCCCTAACAGTCCTATACAGGGGCAATACTGGGCTGTCCCCCAATAGTACTATACACAGGCAATACTGGGCTATTCACTAACAGTCCTATACAGGGCAATACTGTGGTGTCCCCTAACAGTCCTATACAGAGCTGCAATACTGTTCTGTCCCCAACAGTACTATACACAGGCACTACTGGGCTATCCTCAACAGTCCTATACAGGGGCAATACTGTGCTGTCTCTGTGAAGAATGAAGCTTTTCCCCTTTTTTTTTCTAGGAAGATAATGAGTCCTGGATGTACTTTTTCCTTGGTCTTGGCTTGATTGTCATATGTTTGTTTGTTGGGCTGCCCACCCACTTTGTTTTACATGTTTCTTGTACTCCTGTCTGTTTGTCTCCCTGTATCCTTTCCCAGTACATCCCAGTACCATTATCATGCCTATAAAAAAATGGAGTTCTAAAGTATTGAGGACGTCAGGACTGCTCCCCTGTCTTTACTGAAAAAGTATCCTGCTACTCTATGATTTGTATGCCTAGAGCCTGTAAAACAAAATGCTCCCTGTAAAGAAAGGAAATGTTTAGTACCATTTGTGCTTCGCAGGCTTGCCCCTGTAAAATAAAATGGCTGCTTAATTGAGTGAGGGTTATGTAGAGAAAGCTCTCTGTTTTATAGAAATCCAGGGCGTTGTTTTTAAATGCCCTGTTATACTTTCATTATGCCTCGTAATGATGCTGTGCTTTTAAGCTTTGGAAATATTGAAAGAACCTCCTGGTTCTGTAGTTTCGCCCCGTTATGCTCTTTTTTTACAAGAGCTCTGTAAATCGACTTTGTAATAAGATCATACGGGTTCCTGCACGACTGTGCGGCGATAAAATTACCGTGATGCTATACTCACTCGAGAAGGCATTTTTCCTCCTGGCTTCCCCACAGTTATAGCTTTCTGTTTAAAATTCATCAGAATGAGCCCTACATACCCTCTGGAGGTGAAATAGTGAGGTTTGGTGCTGTGTTTAAAGACCTCTAGAAAACTAGGGCTCTTATCTGTGTCAATCTTCACCATTCATCACAGATGGGTACTGGCCGGAGATCAGGACCCTGCGGGAGCCTTTTTTTTTTTTTTTAAAAAGGATAGGTGGAGCCGACGCAGCATCGGCGCCGCCCTCGAGGCCGACATACTACGTGGCGCTCAAGGATTAGCCGTTAGGCTGCATCGACTCCACCTACCTACCAGTTCTTCGTCTCCCGCCGTCGAGGTCGCCTCGTGGGAAGCCAACTGAAGAAAAACTTTTGAAGAAAATTTTAGGCCTTCGCCTTTCGTTTGTTCGACAGTCCGTCGGTTACCCGCTAGTTCTGGGTTCTGCCTCCACTCGACGTCGCCGGTAAGATCTTTCCTTTTTATTTAAAGTTTGCGACGTCAAGTCTGTTTTTGGTGGTTTTTTCCGTAGGTCATGTCTCGGTCGGAGGGCAAGAAGTTTTCCAAGGCGGGTCAGCCCCCTATGCGTCGGAGCCCGTGCGGCCGCAAGTATTCCGTTACCGACCAGCATGACCGGTGTCTCGCGTGTCTTGGCCCGCTTCACGACATGGATTCATGTGATGCCTGCTTCTCCATGGACCGCCGTGTCCTCGAACAGCGCGCATTTAAAGTGGGGCGAGCTCCGCCGACTTTCGGGAAGGGTTCGCACTCGTCGGGCCAAGCCGCGCTCTCTCGGCCTTTCCTCCGGGTCCCTTCCCAGTTCTATATGGGCAGAGGAGGAGGGAGCCTCGGCTACTAGTAGCAGCCTTGAGTGAGGCTCCTCCCGGCGCCAGAGGCCTGTCCGCTTCCCCGGGGAGGCGGGCGGGAAGCGCGCCGCTTCGGCAATCTTCCCTTTGAGGGTGAGAACTCCCCTGTGTTGCTCATGATCGGAAGACCCGGTCGGCCTTGATCGTGCCGCCGACGCCCGGGCGCGTTCGCATGCCATGGGCTCTGTTGGTGCCGGCGCTGCTCGCGCGGCACCGTCGACCCTGAATTCGGCGTCGCCTTGTTGTCTCACCTCACTGCGCCATCCCCGTGCGAGGTTGAGCACAGCGCCATGGGCCTTGGCGTCGTCAGTCGGTGTCGTCCTCGGCGCTGTTGGTGCTTCCGGTGCCGCTCCACGGTGTCGAGGGCCCTAGCGGTGTCGTGTTCGGCACAGAGTCTGCCTTTGGAGCCGTCAGCACCACCTCGGTCCTCGGTGCCGTACGCGGTGCCGAGGGACCTGGCGGTGTCGTCGGTGCCGGGTCCGCCTTCGGAGCCGTCAGCGCCGCTTCTGTCCTCTGTGCCGCCCGCAGCGCCGAGGGGCCTGGCGGTGTTGTCGGCGCTGGGGCTGCCATCAGCGCTGTCTCTGTCCCTGGTACCGCCCCCGGTGCCAGTGGACTTGATGGCAACGCGGCTGGCCCTGGCTCTGGACCTTTGGCCCAAGCGGCCCTGACGCTTTCTGCCAGCCCCGCTTGCGGGGCTGTGAAGGGCACGGGTGCCATCTCGGCCACTGCTCTGACTGCCGGGCCCTTTGGTAAGGTTGCCTTCCCCCGCCCTCCTACAGTTTGGCTTAGGGCCTCAGACTCTACCTCTTGGTCGGAGTCGAGCCAGGAGGCAGACGGAAGTCACACCCTTGCGGGGTTGTCTGCGGAGGAGAGCTGAGCCAGTGGTCTCCCGACGGTCATAGCCAGCCCCCTTCTGAGGAGCGTCGGGTAGTTCCCGAGGTTAGGGTCAGTGGTACTGACCAGCAGGCTATGGTGCGTGCTACCATTGCCATGCAACCTGACCTTGGGGGGGGGGGTTCCTCGACCCCTCGGCGGTGGTACCCCCTCAGGTAGTGTGTCTCAATCGCCCAACTTTGGGGCCCATCGAAGTCTGCAGGAGGGAAGGGTGCTGCTCCCTGGGTCTCCCCTTCAGGGGCAGCCCAGAGCTGCCAGCTACCTAGGCTGGCCCTCTCGAGGACCAGGACCCTCTCGGACTCTGAGGGGTTGAGGGGTGTAGGGTCAGCGCGTTGGCCTTTCTCTGGGGTCCACCCGGGCCCTGGACGAAGCCGCAGTGCAGACTTCCGCCCTTCCCCTTCCGGTTCCTTGAGGGGGTCCCATTCTTTGGAGGCAGGGGACCGTCCTTCTGGACCTATACGGCCCCGGTCGCCTCATGGGGGGGATTCTTCTGGACGCAGCCTTGGCAGTACCAATGTGGTTGTACAGCTGTCGGCTGTGGAGTCTTCCGGGACACTCTCCTCTGGTGTCCATGGTCCGCTCCCTAGCCCTGGCAGAGGTCAGCCGACATCTTCTCTCGGCTCTGCCCCTATCCCTCTGCCACATTCTCCAGCGCTCCCAGGCATTTTTGGTCCTAGTGGCCCTCTCACCTGGGAGCAGTTCAGAGCGGTGGCTGCTCGGTTCCCTGCCTATATTAGGGCCATGGACAGCCAGGTTTTTCAACCTCCCCCCGTGCAGCCAACCTCAGAACGCATGGTGACTTCCAGCTCCTCATCCCCCTCTTCTGGGGGAGAGGAACCATCTGTCCATATCTCTCCTGCCGCTGATCTCTGAGTATCAGTGTTTCCTTGTGAGGTGATGGAGGACCTTCACCTTTCTCCCCTGTCTGTGAGCAATCCTGAGCATGCGGCGCACGTCTTTCTAGGCGATTTCGGAGCGGTCACCCTTGTGGTGCCGTCCTGGCCTGCTCCCTTTCGGGAGGCGTCCATGCATTTCTGGCAGAGGCCCTTCTCTGGAGTTCCTGCCCCTAGGGACCTCAGCCAGAGGCATTGCGCTCCCACGGAGTCTCCAGGTTCTATGCCTCATCCGCGTCCGGATTGGCGCACCTGGACACCCCGATGGGCTTTTCGCCCTCCACCGTGACCGGCCCCCAGATCAAGACTCCTTGGATTTTGACTTCTGGGAGAGGAGGACCTTCTACTCGGCACGGTTGCTTCTCTCCATCTCTGCTCATCGGGCCCACTATGCAGCCTACAGCAGGTTCTTGTGGTCCAGCTAGGTCAGATCCTAGCTGCTTTGCCTGACTCTGAGCAAACCAGGCAAGCCATCGGCTCTGCTGCAGCCTGGAGCTAGCAAGGCACCAAGCAAGGGCATCTTCTGACGCCAATGAGGTAGCTACCAGGGTCGTAGGGACAGTGATCTGCACCAGGAGATCGTGGCTTCGCCTTTCGGTTGTCACCCTTGGCCCGGCATGAGGTGATTTGCTCCGCTCACCAGGGACCTATCTCTTTTCCCGTGGGCGGGGCGGCGTTTGTCGGGCGCCTTCCTTCCCCTCCGGGGGGACACCGTCTCGCTCTCCCCACTCTCGGGCCTCATCAGGCCCAGAAGGTTCCCCCCTTAGTGTGTCACCCACTGAGGGCTAAGGGACTCTGTCCCTTACGGTGCAATGAATCAACCCCCTTGGGGGGCTTGGTACTCACCCATCTGTGATGAATGGTGAAGATTGACACAGATAAGATATAAAAGTGCGTACCTACCGTGGTGCAGTGCTTTCTCTGTGTCTTCACCATTCATCACAATCCCACCAGCCATCCCCGGGCCTTAGTCTCTGGGTCCTCCTCCCTCTGTGCCTACCCCTCTTCTTAAGTGGGGTAAAGTTGGGACACACAGGGGGGTAGTTTCTTCCCTAAGGGTTGCAGCTCAAGTGGCACTCCTTCTCTACTACATATCTCCACCCCTACGGGGTGGGAGCTGGTGGTTGCCCTCCTTCTGTTATCCATATAACTGTTTAAAAAAAAAAAAAGTTCCCTTTTTTTTCACCAAATATCTTTACAGAGAGAGTACTAAGTCCCTGTATCCTGTCCTTCTCCAGAATAGCCGACTCTGCTTTTGGGGTATTGCCAGTTATTCTGTGCCTTGAATTCTGGCAAGAAAGCTTTGCTGCTCCTTACAGTTCCTATACAGTCTGGTGACGGACAAGGGTCTTGGATCCTTGTTACCTCTCATCTCTCCTAAATTCCCCCTTCCCTCCCTTCTTCCGTTTCCAGAGATTGGGCCCCTACTCAATCCCCTTAGTCTTACTTCTTTTGCTGTCCTCTCAGTCGTTATTTCTCCTTTTAGTTCAGTTTTCTCTTCCTTTTCTGTCCCTTGGACTCTCTTGTCCACCCTCCATCCCTTCCTCTTACCTCTCCGGCGACTCAGAACTGGTAGGCAGGCGGTGTCGACGCAGCCTAACGGCTAATCCTCGAGCGCCACGTAGTAAGTTGGCCTCGAGAGCGGCGCCGATGCTGCATTGGCTCCGCCTATCCTTTAAAAAAAAAAAAAAAAGGCTCCCGCGGGGTCCTGATCTCTGGCCAGTACCCATCTGTGATGAATGATGAAGATACACAGAAAGATCATAATTATGGTAGGTACGTAATTTTTATTTTCTGCTGCTTCTCCTGGCGTCTCAGAGCCCCGAATGAATCCTCTCTCTCAGCTGCAGCAGTTCTCCTAGGAGCTGGCCGGCCATTTCCTGACCGCCTTTATGCTGTTACTGGAAGGGGTGGTGCTTGCTGAGGCCAAAGTTGCTGTTAAATCTCTAAAAAGGGCTGTAAATCACTTATATGCATAGTTTTGCAATGCTGTGTGGAAATAAAGATATTTTACTGTTGTAAATAAAATAGCTACTGTATAAAAGAAATGTTGTTAACAGAAGGGTACAGGGGAGGAGTTAAGTGATCACATGACTCCTGACTAAAATCTGTTTTTCAGTTCAGATCAGTTGGAGTTGAGGAACAGATCAGACCTGGATGTGATGTTGTGAACATCCTGAATAGCTAGCAATTTCTAGCTATGGTTATTTTTTTTCTTTTTGTTGTTGGTTTGCTTCTCTAATTTTGTCATTTCCAGTTCGCTTTAATTTTTCTGTAAATAAAATATCTTTATTTTGCTGCCAAAAACGCCTCAATGGTCCATTACTACCTACAACCTGTGACAGTCCCCTAACAGTACTATACACAGGCAATACTGGGTTATCCCCTAACAGTCCTATACAGGGGCAATACTGTGCTGTCCCCAACAGTACTATACACCGGCAATACTGGGCTGTCCCCTAACAGTCCTATACAGGGGCAATACTGGGCTGTCCATCAACAGTTCTATACAGAAGCAGTCCTGTGCTGTCCCCTAACAGTATTATGCACAGGCAATACTGGGTTATTCACTAACAGTCCTATACAGGGGCAATACAGTGCTGTCCCCTAACAGTCCTTTACACAGGCAGTACTGGGCTATCCCCTAATAGTCCTATACAGGGGCAATACTGTGCTGTCCCCCAACAGTACTATACACAGGCAATACTGGGCTATCCCCCAACAGTCCTATTCAGGGGCAATACTGTGCTGTCCCCCAACAGTACTATACACAGGCAATACTGGGCTATCCCCCAACAGTCCTATTCAGGGGCAATACTGTGCTGTCCCCCAACAGTACTATACACAGGCAATACTGGGCTATCCCCCAACAGTCCTATTCAGGGGCAATACTGGGCTGTCCCTCAACAGTTCTATACAGGGGCAATCCTGTGCTGTCCCCTAACAGTATTATGCACAGGAAATACTGGGCTATTCTCTAACAATCCTATACAGGGGCAATACTGTGCTGTCCCCTAACAGTACTATACACAGGCAATACTGGGCTATCCCCTAACAGCCTCATACAGGGGCAATACTGTGCTGTCCCCCAACAGTACTATACACAGGCAATACTGGGCTATCCTCTAACAGTCCTATATAGGAGCAATACTTCGCTATTCCCCTCACAGCTCTACACAGAGACAATACTGGGGTATTTCCCTGCCCCCTCTTTTTTTTTTTTCTTTTTTTTCTTTTTTTGCTCCTCTTGGCCCTCTGCAGACCCACTCCTTTGGGCTCTCACATACTGGCTCTCCTCTGCCTGCTGGACCCAGCCCCACTGCTATGCCTGTCTCTGCTTCCTCCCAGAGCTCTGCCAGTATTCCTTGTAAGTTGTCCAGCTTGTGCTGGGGAGGCAAACAAGGGGGTGAAGCACATTTGACACAAGGGAAGTTGGTCGAGGGCCAGGTGTGGTGTACTGGGTGGTCAAGCGACATGAGCGAGGCCTACTGAAGGCTGTTATGCAGTGCAGCAGGGTAGCCATGTGTTTGCTTTTTGGGGAATCTACCCACCTCCTGCAATGCGTGCAGCCACAATGGTGTCCTGGGGTGGGAACATTAAGCAGCATGTGGTCACCCATACTGCCAAGAACATCTCTGTTAACCACCGCCAGGAGCCACTGCGAGAGCAGCATGCTATGACCCTCTCCCGGCAGGGAAACATCCAAAGAATGCTTTCAACTTCATCCCTGCCAGCCTCCGGTCCTGGCATCGGGGCTTGGGGCTTGAATCTGGATCACTAGCATGCCCGAGCAATGCCCCATCACTTAGTACCATGGGGCCGGCCCCCTCCCCAGTAATTCTAACACTGCTCACAGTCCTATACATAGGAAATGCTAGACTACTCCCTTGCATTCTGGGAGATGGGAGACTAGCATTAGAACTGAAAAAAAAAAAATCTTTCAGATGGAGACAGCTGCAGTTTATCCCCACATGGAAGTAACTGTAAAGTTTTCGGTGAGACATGGGCTGTAGTCTCCATGATCAGCGATCCGCCCATCCTAGACTCCTCGTGTCACTTTTGCACCAGGTCCGCGTTGTAGTATTTTAATGATTATTTGAGGGCATCGCCTGTTTACCTCCTCCCATTTATGGAATTTTAATTTGTCATTTTTGCATGATTTGAGGGGCTTCGTACCCCGTGTCACAAACCCACTCAGCAGGTCAGGCCCTCTACTCCCAAAGTGCCAACCTCTGAGCGCAGTCTTGTGAACAGTGTAACAGACAAGGTAACCCTCTTGTCTGTTTTGTGAGTTCGGATCAACCTTTGGTCTCAAGTTCTGGAGGGATTCAAACTGTTAACCTCTTCTTAGCATACCCAATGCACAGGCTCGGATATATCTGTCTTCGGGGGGCCAAATATCTTTGCCTGTGGGCACCTAACCAGGTATACAGAGATGAACCCTTTAAAACTTTAATAAAGACCTCGGATTTAAAATGCTTCTCTTTCCAGTTTGGTATCACCATTCAAGCTTATGTCTATTGTCTGCTATAACATGCACTTTTCTTACAAATAAAAAAAAAAAAGTCAGACAGACCAAGTAAGTTCTAAAAAGAATTTTACTATAATAGATAAGAATATGTAAAACACAACAATACAGAACTGTTCTATCACAAGACTTACAAATCTATTAAAAGAACAAGGTTTTAAACAGTGCAATTCCTACTATAGTACTTAGTCTCTAAATACTTGCTTAAAAGTGCTTTCCCAAGATGTTTCATGGTCAGAGTCTAGGTAAAAATGTGTCTCTGTAAAACAGAATTATTCCTTAAAACAACTGTATTGGCCAACCCATTTTTGGGTGAGGTCAGCTAGCTCCTCCTCTGTCTGATTATATTTAAAAAAATATATATCTAATAAAAAAAAAAGTAGGCTTTTTTAAAGTATCAATTTTGCAATCCTTCAGCATGACTCATGTTTCAAATGACATCTCCTTTGATCCATGCTCATCCTCCTCACACAGGCTTCATATGAGCATTTACAACCTCGTACCCCTGTATAATAACTTGGGTTTTCTCTTCAACGTCATAAACCTTTTTTTATGATTTCCCTCTTAACAAAGTTAACTTAAACAACTCTAATTAACTCCTGGTCTGCCATGTAACACACTGTATCTAAAAACTGAGTGTGTGTGATACACATGCTGTCAGCATTTCTCTCGGCTTGCATCTGTCAGCTGAAAACTGGGGGGGGGGGTTGAGGTCACTCCTTGAGCATTAGATTTTTTTCAGCATTGATAGTCATTAATACATTTTATATTAAAAAAATACATATATATATTATACAGCACTCAGAACTGGCTGCCTACGTCACACTCCTCCCCACCTAGATTGAATTTGGGGGATCTATCCCCTACATGGGATGAGCTTCCAAAATCAGTTCACTCCTCATAGACCCTAGACAGCCCATCTGAGTTTTTGTTCTTCGCTCCAGCCCTATGTATGATTTTTAGATCATACCCTTGTAAAGCAAGACTCCATCTTAGTAGTCTCCCATTGTTCTTCCCCATCTGAGTCGGCCAAACCAGGGGGTTGTGGTCAGTGTGCACCACAAAATACTGCCCATACAGGTATGGCTGTAGCTTCTTTAGGGCCCACACTATGGCAAGACATTCTTTTTCCACCATAGAGTACGCTTGCTCCCTGGGAAGAAGCTTCCTGCTCAGGTACACTACTTAGTGATCAGTCCCTTGGCTGGATGTCCGGCTTAGTACTGCCCCAATACCCACATCTGAGGCATCCGTCTGAACTATAAAGGTTTTGCTATAGTCGGGGCTTGTCAAATCAGGAACACTGCACAGTGCCTCCTTCAGTCTGGTAAAGGCTTCCTCATAGGCTGGGCCCCAGGTAATTTTTCTTTGGCATCTTTTGATTTGTCAGGTCAGATAGGGGAGCAGCCAGGGCATGGTAATTGGGTACAAATTTCCTGTAGTACCCTGCTGTCCCTAGAAAGCTCCTGACCTGCTTCTGGGTTTCTGGTCTGGGCCATGCCTGGATCACCTCTGTCTTTATTTGGTTAGGACGGAGCTGTCCCCGGCCTACCACATGCCTGAGGTATGTCACTTCCCCCATGGCCACCTGGCACTTCCCGGCTTTGACAGTGAGCCCAGCCCTCTGTATCCTGCCCAGCACTTACCTAAGGTGGGATAGGTGTTCCTCCCAGCTGCTACTAAAGATGGCAATGTCATCCAGGTACGCCACGCCGTACTCCTCAGCACCATTTAACACCTGGTTCACCAACCTTTGGAAAGTAGACGGGGCGTTCTTCATTCCAAAAGGCATTACTTTAAACTCAAATAAGCCTATCGGAGTGATGAAGGCAGAACTCTCCCTAGCTCTGTCTGTCAATTCTACCTGCCAATACCCCTTTGTCAGGTCAGTAGTCGTGAGGTATGTCGCCCGCCCAACTTGTCCAGGAATTTGTCCATCTGGGGCATCGGGTGGGCGTCTGACTTCGTGACTGCATTCAGTCCACGATAGTCCACACAGAAATGAGTTGAGCCATCTGGCTTGGGTACAAGGACTACAGGTGAGGCCCAGGGGCTGTGAGATCTCTGAATTACCCCTAAATCCAGCATCTCCTCCACTTCCCTCCTAATGTCCTTTTGGACAGCCTCTGGCACCCAATATGCTGTTCACCGTATGGGTGTCTGTGTCCCTGTCTCCACATCGTGTGTCACTAAGGGGGTTCGTCCAGGCTTGGCACTAAACAAGGGGGCAAAGTCTGCTAAAACCTCACTTACTTTCTGGATCTGGCCCAGGGTCAGCTGGGGAGACAATTTTACTGCCTCCACAGAGGACTCCCGCTTACTCTCTTCCAGCAAGTCCAGAAGGGGGTCTCCTTCGTCCATCCCCTCCCCATGACCACACACTGCGAACACCATGTCAGCCCTATTTGCATATGGCTTCATCATGTTGACATGGTACATCTTTTGTCTGTCTACGGTCAGGTAACTCCACAATGTAGTTCACGTCATTTACCTTCCTAACCACTTTGTACGGTTCTGCCCACTCACCTTGCAGCTTGTCTTTCCGGACCGGAATAAGGACCATGACTTCCTGACCCACCATGTATGAGCGAGCTCTGGCTCTGCGGTCATACCATACCTTTTGTTTCTGTTGGGAAGCTGCCAGGTTGCTCTGGGCTGTCCCCGTAAGCTCCTTCAGCCTTTCCCTAATCCTGAGGACGTAATCCACAAGGGGAGTTCCCTGGGTGGCGTGTTTGCCTTCCCAGTCCTCCCAGATCAAGTCTAGGGGCCCACATACCTGACCTCCATACAAGAGTTTGAAGGGGAAAATCCTGTCGACTCTTGGGGCATCTCCCTGTATGCAAACAGATGGGGAAGGTATTTCTCCCAGTCCCTCCCATGCTGTTCAGTAAATGCCCGGAGCATTGACTTTAGGGTACCATTGAATTGTTCCACAAGTCCATTGGCTTGTGGGTGATATGGTGTCGTGCATCTCTGCACCACCCCACACTTCTCCCATAAACATTTCATCAGGTCCGACATGAAGGAACCCCCTTGATCGGTGATTACCTCCTGTGGAAACCCAACATGGGAGAAAATCCCAAGTAAGGCATCTGCCACTCTGTCTGTCCTCAGAGAGGATAGGGCGACTGCCTCTGGGTACCGGGTGACATAATCCACCACTGTCGGGATGAATCTCTTCCCTGAGGAGCTGGGGTATTAAAGGCCCCACAATATCCATTCCCACCCTCTGGAATGGCTCCTCCACCTATGGGCAAGGGGATCAGGGCGGCTTTTGTTTTCTTGCCGCCTTCCCTGTTTCTTGGCACGGTGACAAGAACCTGCAATACTCCTTCACCTGCTGGGTGAAGTTAGGCCAGTAGAAATTCTGGGCTAACCACTGCATAGTTCGTGCAATTCCCAGATGACCAGATAAGGGAATATCATGGGCAACCATGAGCAACTGCTTACGATATCCCTGGGGAATGACAAGCTGCCTGTCTAGCATCCCTCCCTCTGTCTGTACTGCCTGTGTATACATAAGTCCATTTTCCCAATAAACCTTATGTCTGCCGTCACCTCCCTGTGTGCCTTCTGAGTCTGCCCAAGCCCTCAGCTTCTCTAAACTAGGGTCACTCCTCTGAGCAGCTGCAAACCCCTCACACAGTCTCAAGGCATGGGACAGGTCCCCTTCCGTCACTAACTAGGGTCCCTAGCACTAGCATCGGGGCCCTCAGGATCACTGTCAATCCCAACCCTCTGATAAGAGGTCACCCCTCTCTCTTCGGAGTAACCCTCTGTAGCTGTGTGGTTATTTACTAACGGGGACATTTCTACCCCCCTTTTTATCAGTCTCCCCATCTGGAGACACAGGCCGGAGAACCAGCCTCTCGGCGGTTTTTACACTGGTTTCTGTGGGGTTCAGGGAACTACTATTTTCCCTTGCCGCTTGGCTACAGGTAACGGCACATACCACCCCCTGCTGGAGATCGTTACCCAGGATCACATCTACTGCTAATGTGTTGGCTACAGCCACCTGTTGCACAGTTCCCCCCTGTTTCATCCCAGTCCAGGAGGGCACTAGCGAGTGGCAGTGTTTTCTCTTCACCAGTAAACCCTTGTACAGTTACGTATTTATTGGGTATAAGCTGCCCAGGCTGTACCAGATCCCACTTTACCAATGTCAGGGATGCCCCTGTGTCCCTTAACCCCTGCATCTGTACACCATTTACTATGACTGGGTGCATGTGTTCCCTCATGTTCACTAGCATGCTCTCAGGGACACACAAACAACCCACTTCTTTTCTAGCACCCTGTTGTGTATTTTGGCTCGCCTTTTTGGGGCACTGTCTGGCAATATGCCCAGTTTCCTTACACAGCCAACATGCATTTCTTACTTCAGATAAATCTTTTCGTTGAAACCTGGGGCTAACTGGTTTCGATGGAAGCAGTGAGGGTTTTAGCTGCCCTGAAGGCACGCTTTCCCTTTTGTGCTGCCACACCCCATTCGCTCTCAGAGAGAAGGTCTGTTCTTGGCATAAGCGATCGAGAGTTCAACAGCCTCTTGCACTGTTTTTGGATCTCAGTCCTCTAGCCAGGTTTTTAGCTCTGCTGGGCAAGCCCAATAAAATTGTTCTAATAAAATCACATTTTCAATTTTATCAAACAGAATTTGCCTCAATTCCTTCCCACCGACGTTTTAAAAACTGACGTTTTGTGGCTAGCTTCTCATAGCTCATATCAGGGCCTCTCCTGAGCTTACGAAATTTAGCTCTGTATGTTTCAGCAGTTAATTCAAACTTTTTTAACAGTGCAGCTTTTAGCTTTCTGTAATCATTGCTGTTTTCATTGTCCATTTGACCCAATGCAGCCCGAGCTCTCCCGGTAAGTAGCGGGTATAGCTGGAAGCTCCAGGACTCTCTAGGAATTTTAGCCTGAATACAAACTTTTTCAAAAGAATTTAAAAAGGCATCCATGTCCTCCCCTTCCTTAAACTCGGCTATTAATTTGGAGTTCAATCTGTAACTCAGTCCTGCAGTCCCAGTTAAACCCAAGCCACTTACCTGCTCTGGTGCCGTTGGTCGGAGTCGTAGCTTCTCCAGTTCGTGTTGCCACTGGTGCTCCTCTCTCCTCTCCTCTGCCTCTCTGCATTCTCACTCTCTCTTCTCCTCTGCAGCTCGCTGGTGCTTACGCTTCTCGCAGTCTGCCTCCCTCTGTTGTTGGTCCGCCTCCAGTTCCATCCTGCGCAACTCAATTTGCAGTTTGAGTACCTCTGGATTCAGGATACTGGTGACCATCCCCTGCTGCTGTGGCCCTCCACTGACAGTGGCCCTGCCGTCCTTTTCAGTCACGGTCGGTGACTCGCTGCTCTGGGTGTCTGCTACCATCAGGGCCTCTATGAGGTTCTGCTTTTTTGGCTGTCACCTCGAACGGGACTCCCCTGTCCCCACACAACTGCTTCAAGTAATCTACAGTGTGCCTGCTGTAGTCAGAAGCTATCTTCTTCTTCCCTGACTACGGCTACTCTGACTTGCACTTTAGAGAAAAAATAAAATGAGTAGGAACTGGACTGTACTCCAAGTGATATATAGTTCTGTTTCCTTTTTAAAATAAAACTGCCTTTTTTCTTGCTTTGCAAGAGAGCTTACGGTCTCAGCTGACACAGAACAATAAAGCTTGTGATACCAAAATAATACCACCGCTGCCAACCAATCTGTCACAAACCCACTCAGCAGGTCAGGCCCTCTACTCCCAAAGTGCCAACCTCTGAGCGCAGTCTTGTGAACAGTGTGACAGACTAGGTAACCTTCTTGTCTGTTTTGTGAGTTTGGATCAACCTTTGGTCTCAAGTTCTGGAGGGATTCAAACTGTTAACCTCTTCTTAGCATACCCAATGCACTGGCTCAGATATCTGTCTTTGGGGGGCCAGATATCTTTGCCTGTGGGCACCTAACCAGGTGTACAGAGATGAACCCTTTAAAACTTTAATAAAGACCTCGGATTTAAAACGCTTCTCTTTCCAGTTTGGTATCACCATTCAAGCTTGTGTCTATTGTCTGCTATAACCATGTACTTTTCTTAAAAAAAAAAAAAAAAAAAAAAAAAAAAAAGTCAGACCAAGTAAGTTCTAAAAATGATTTTACTATAATAGATAAGAATATATAAAACACAACAATGCAGAACTGTTATATCACAAGACATACAAATCTATTAAAAGAACAAGGTTTTAAATAGTGCAATTCCTACTACAGTACTTAGTCTCTAAATACTTGCTTAAAAGTGCTCCCAAGATATTTCATGGTCAGAGTCTAGGTAAAAATGTGTCTCTGTAAAACAGAATTATTCCTTAAAACAACTGTATTGGCCAACTCATTTTTGGGTGAGGTCAGCTAGCTCCTCCTGTCTGATTTATATTTAAAAAAATATATCTAATATAAAAAAAAAAAGACTTTTTTTAAAGTATCAATTTTGCAATCCTTCGGCATGAGTCTTGTTTCAAATGACATCTCCTTTGATCCATGCTGCATCCTCCTCACACAGGCTTCATATGAGCATTTACAACCTCGTACCCCTGTGTAATAACCTGGGTTTTCTCCGTCATAAACATGTTTTTATGATTTCCCTCTTAAAGTTAACTTAAACAACTCTGTAATTAACTCCTGGTTTGCCATATAACACATTGTATCTAAAAACCGAGTGTGTGTGATACACATGCTGTCAGCATTTCTCTTGGCTTGCATCTGTCAGCTGAAAACTGGGGGAGGTTGAGGTCACCCTAGAGCATTAGATTTTTTTCAGCAGAGATAGTCATTAATACATTTTATATTAAAAAATATATATATATATTATACAGCATTCAGAACTGGCTGTCTGCGTCATACACCCCAGTTATAGCTGTATCGGTTTATAGAGCTACTTGGACATCACAATATAGTGACTAAAATCTCATACCAAATTGAGCAGCGTGATGCCGAGGAAATCTCCGCCCCCATTTGTGTGAGGATAAACTGCCTTGAGCCATTTTTGACACTTTGCTTACCCAGGACAGCCCAGATGATACGCAGAATCTTTTGTTTCAGTACGGGTCCTGCTTTCACCATAGTACAGCAGGATGGACTGTATCACGGTGGGGGGGTTAAGTGAGCTGCTCTGGTTCTGACCGTGACTAAGCAGTAGCAGGATATGAACCTGGATCATCTGCTACACAGTTCTGTACTCTGTTGGCTATAGCTTATATGCTTTGTAAGGCTCATCCCATATATATATTTTTTTCATTTCACCTGCTTTGCAGTTAGACTGAAACTCCACAGAGTGAAGTATTTAAAAAAATATTAAACTAAAACCCTCTTTCTACAGTGACCATCAACAGACAGAGCACTGGAAGGTAGGTGCTGGCATCACCACTCTTTCCTCCTCGGGCAGTGTTCCTGTATCAAAAATCTTCATTAATGGCCAGTTCTCGTCCAGGACGAATGATTATGATATTGCTCTGATGAAGTTGTCTTCACCATTAAAGTTCAGAGGTAAGACACTGCTGGGTTCTTTGTCTATTTTTTTTTTTTTTTTTTTGGGGGTGGACTGATGTCCGTATTCACAAAAGTGTCATCTATTTTTTTTTTTTGTTTGTTTGTTTTAATTTGTTTGTTTTCTTTAAATTTACAGGTCAGGCTAAGTTAGTCTTCCCTACAGGGACGTCCATTGTGGCCTGACCTAAAGCAAAGGACCCCGTCTCTCAGATGATGAACCGGGTATTGAAATTTTGTGTCCCTCCAGTCAATCCTGCGATTTCTTTTTTCTTTCCAACCTTTTTCTACCCTGCCACTCACTCCAACAACTGGGGTAACCATAGTGACTGCACCCTTCCTGTAGGAAGCCCCAAGCAGAGGGCAGGGGCACGATGGAAGCCCTAAGTGGGAGGCGATGGAAACCCCAGGCAGATGGGGGAGTGATTGAAGCCCCAGGTGTGGTGGAGCAATGGAAAACCTGGGAGGGCAACAGAAGCCATGGGCAGAACTGTGTCTGCGAATGCCTGGGCAGAAGATCAATACTGAGGCCTGGGGCCTAATTTTGAATTACAGTACATTCATTTCAAAGTTAATATCCGTGCACATAATATTCTTCAACTCCATCGTAGAAACATAAAATTTGTTGGCGGAAAAGGACCAGTAGGCCCATCTGGTCTGCCCTAATTTCCCTGCCTATTACACCTGGACCTTATTTGGTTTACCAGTGTCCCTCCCTCACCCTTTCCTCTACTTATCCCCATGTACCTATCCCACGCATGCTTGAAACTCCCCACTGTCTTCACCTCCACCACCTCTTCTGACACGCTGTTCTAGGTGCACACCAGCTTTTCTGTGAAATATTTCCTCATATCCTTCTTAAACCTCCCAAGCTTCATGCATGCCCCTGTGTTCTGATGCCCTTCCCCTTCTGAAATACACTCCTCACCTACACCTTGTTTCCCACCATAAGGTACTTGCATCTCAGTCCTATCCCCTCTCATTCTCCTCTCCAGGACTGGACATAGTACTCCCGGTGGAGTCTCACTAGTGAGCAATACCCTGGCAACCCCACCTCCCTTCTCCTGCTAGGATTCCCCCTCCCTATGTGCTCCAGCATCCCTCTAGCCATGCCAACTGCCTTGTCACACTGCTGTGCCACCTTGAGATAATTGGATATGATTACTCCAATATCCCTTTCTTGCTTGGTGACTGTCAGTACCACCCCATCCCATACACCCCCCAGGTGAGCGACTTTGCAGTTTTTTGCATTGAAACCCAGCTGCCACACCCTAAAGCACTCCTAGTTTCCCAGATCCCTTTGCATTCTTTCCACCCCTTCCTGAGAGTCCACACTGTTGCAGCCTTTTGTGTCTTCTACAGAGACATACCCTCCCCTCCAGTTCCTCAACAATGTCACTTATGAGGACATTGAGGAGGACCGGTCCCAGTATCAATCCCTGTGGCACCCTGCTGGTCACTCACCTGTCCCCTGAGTATTTGCCATTTACTACCACCCTCCACCTCTTATCCTTCAACCAGTTTGATACCCAGCTTACCACCTTCTCTCCAACCACCAGGCAGCCAAGTTTCTTTGTTAGCATCCTGTGCGACCATGTCAAAAGTCTTGCTGAAGTCCACAAGGCCATATCCACTGACCTCACTTCCCTAGTTGCCCAGTCAAAGAAATCTGAGATTCATTTCACATGACTCCCCCCTCCCGCCCGGTGAAACCATGCTGTTGGTAGTCCACACCTGCGGAGGCCCATTGCCTCCAGATACTCCATCAGTCTCTACTTCAGCATTTATTTCCTCAGCAATGATTTGAGACTGACTGGTCTGTAAATGTGAAAGGCAGTTTGGCAGTCTGTGAACACACTGCTGAAGGAAGGGTGCACTCACAAATGGGAGGCTATCCCGACCTCAACCAACATCTTGCAGGTGAGTGCACTCCAGAGTATGGCCAGTCTGTTACGTGGATGTGCTACTGCTGATGCTATTTACTCAAATATGCTGCAGCGTATTCCTTACATGCAAGTGTCCCAATTGTAGACAAAAGATATAGCACTGCAAGTGTAATGATTCAGTGTTCTGAATTTATTCATAAAGCACCATACAGCAAACGGAAACAAAACAGTGTGGAGCTACAGGCTGACATCTTTTACTACAAATCCCAGAATTCCCTGTAGATGACATCAGAGTAGTACTCAGTCGTGAGAAGATTCAATAGCCTGCAGTGCATGTTAGATTTTATATAAGCTCGGATTTCTTTTGTTTGCTGGTCCCGCTATCCTGCAAGGGCTATGTACAGTCACAGAGGACCGTATTTAACCCCTGGAGAAAAGCAGTCCCGGAAAACATCTGATTAGAGATTATAAAAGCTGTAACATTCACTGCAGGCTATTAAATCTCCCACTCCAACCTACTGCTCTGATGTCATCTGCAGGGGATTCTGGGATTTGTAGTAACAAAAGATATCGGACTATAACTTAGCAGAATTAGTCTGATACAAGCTACTACTGCTGTAAATAGTAAGTATTAGTAAACCAAAATGTTTTTGCCCACAGAGTGCACATTGTACCTGCCTCACACTTGAGTGATAGGGTCCATTGGATGACTGTTCTCCTATAAGAAAAAAGCAGCCAAAAAATCCACAAACCACCCCAGAACACATTTATCTATTTATTTATTTTTTGCAGAGCAGGATTACTGTGAGTAGAACAGAACTTGGATTGATTTAGAGCCTTTGTTATACTTTCCCACTTCTCAGCTGTATGTAGTTGCTACCCACAGTCTAGTCTTTCCACCAGGGGCATCCAAATGTCTCACAAATCTTAACCAACGCAACAGGCTAAATTGCGCACCAATCCTCATAATTGCTTGGTCAGATTTAGCTGCACCTGCTGTACCTACAATCTCGCCTGTATGTACCTACAATCTCGCCTGTATTAACTCTACTCTCATCAGTTACAATTCCACTGGCTATTTTAACTCCCTGTTATGTATCCATTTTCACCTGTTTATATGCCATTTTGGTTTTTCTCTATTTTAATTTTGCCTACTGAATCTGCTGTCTATTTTCACTACTGTATTGTGCATTCTGCACCACTTCTTGACCTATGTAACCCCAGGTCGCATCTGGAAACGAGCGGCCCCCGCTCAGTATGCTTATCTGGTAAATCTCTTAAATAAATAAATAAATATGACATTCCACAAAGCCTTTACAAACCTCTCGAGAAAGATATTCTCATATGAGTGTGGGGGCCCAAGGTGGTGACTGTTCCCCTCTAAAGGGGAACACAGGTACTCAGGGAACCTCATTATCTGAAATTCAGTATGCCAGCAGTGCATGATGGAGTGCAATTGTTAGTAGCAATAGGGCAGATTAGGTGGACCCAAGGCCCTTATCTGACAGTTTCTATTTCATAAAACATGAATTTTAAACATCATCTCCATTATTCAGCTTTTGGGGGGGGGGCTCAGCTACCAATCCCTTTACCAGATTACCAAATAACTGTCTGGTGTATGTTCCCACAGGTCCAGGATCAGAAGTCTGCTGACCACATATCTTTTTTTGACTTCTCTTCCACAGAGGCTATTCGGGCAGTCTGTTTGCCAAACTACAATCAAGAAGTACCTGCTGGATCTGACGTGTGGGTCACTGGATGGGGGTATACCCGAGAGCACGGTATGTGTCTGGTTGCCTGTAGCTGCAACCAAACTAAATTAACCTTTTTTGGGGGGAGCACTTTTGATATCGGGCAATTAGGCTGATGTCATAGAAGTCTTAAACCTTGTACTTAGCTTGCTGGCTCGCGTGCAAAAAAACAAAACTCTCACTCCATGGGAACTAGCGACTCATTTTGCAAACCAGCTGTTTGTGCAGATGTCTAAATGACAAGTTGTTAATACTCTGTGATCACCCCTACAAGCAATCAACAAGAAACATACTAGTACTGTTATTTTATTTACTGACTTGCATAATTATACCTTCCATGCCCACCTTTTATAGTCAAACACAAACAATGTCATATGCACCACCTCACTTATCCAGCTTTCACAAACCTTTATATATGTAAACCACCCCTTTTGGGGGGGGGGGCTTACTAAAGTTACCTTCTCTCCTTCTGGTCAGTCTGGTTTTGATGGGCAGCCTGGGTCTGCCCCCTGGGAGTGTTCCTTTAGGCCCCTGCCCTTTAAAATGGGCCCCCTGGGAGTGGTACAGGGAGGCCGGTGGGTTTGAGTTGGAGCAAGTGGGCTGGGGTCTCGAACCCTTGGCCCAGGATATGCCGTCATCTTGGTTTCGCAGACATGTTCTTGGGGGGAGGTTGTAGGAGCATGCGACCGTGGAAGCAGAGTCCCCCAGATTAGGAGTGGCAGTTGTCATATCTATGTAGAAAGACTGGTACAATCTACATTTAGCTAAACCACAATGTAACAATAAACATTGAGAATACAAGGGTTGGGGGGGGAGAGAGAAGGAACCACTAAACAAATTAAATTTAGTATTCTAGAGATGTATTTAGAGCCATCAGATGTAATATCGATATTGTGCCCAAGTATGGAATATTATGCTAATCCAAACTTTGATTTTGGTGTGGGATTAAGCACTACTTGGACAAATAATTTTAATGTGTTTTTATAAAATGTTTTTATTTGCACTGCACTTGTTTTCACTTGGAGGTAACATGGCGAGCATTCTGGGATGTCATAGCTAGGATTCTGGGACATTGTATCTAGGATATATCTGGCACCTTATGGCCATTCATGGCCACCTTTGGCAAGTGGCTTGCAGCAAACCTAGACTGGCAATGCTATAAGGATGCCAGAAATAATTGCACCTGGGCCATCTGGCAGGCAAAGGCCACATACTACCAAGGCATATTTGCTAGATCCTGGGATAATAGTAAAACATTTTGGGACAATATTAAAAACCTTACAGGTAAAACTCAATCACTCCCCTCCCAACTTACTCAGCTCTAATGGAGTCACCGTTCAAGAACTGAGCAAAATTGCTAACATTTTCATTACTTTATTCACTGACCTGAGTGGACTATCCCTCCAAGCTAAGTGCCCCTCCCTCTCCCTCCAATTTCTTCGATAAGCCATCTGCTGAGGATATTGCCCGTAATAGTACCTCCCCTCCAAATGCTCCCCAGTTCTGCTTCAGGTCAGTCTCCCCTTCTGCTGCCAGGAAATGCCTCATGAAGGTGCTTGACGAGTCAAGGCACAGCTCTGACACCCTTGACCTCGGACTGCTTCTCCTCTTCATTGATGCAGTCCTGGCCCCTCACCTGGATCCTAAATCTGTCCCTATGCCTTGGTCAGTTTCCCTCTGTCTGGAAAGCTGCAGTTATGACTCCAATCTACAAGAGTGGTGATGGAGCAAACCATGCCAACTACCATCCCATTTCAGTTTTACCACCCCTCTCGAGAGCCCTTGAACGCTTAGTGGCTGAACAGCTAACTGAATATCTATCTGCCCATGGCATTCAATGCCCTCAGCAACATGGGTTTAGGAAAGATCATAGCACTGCCACCACCTCCTCACCTACTGACTATATCCATAAAGTGCTCGACTGTGGTCACCTTGTAGGGTGTGTGTGTGTGTGTGTGGGGTGTGTGTGTGTGTGTGTGTGTGTGTGTGTGTGTGTGTGTGTGTGTGTGTGTGTGTGTGTGTATATATATGTGCGTGTATATGTATATGTGTGCATGTGTGTGTGTGTGTGTATATGTGTGTGTGTGTATATATGTGTGTGTGTGTATATGTGTGTGTGTATATGTGTGTGTGTATATGTGTGTGTGTGTATATGTGTGTGTGTGTATATGTGTGTGTGTGTGTGTGTGTATGTGTGTATGTATATGTGTGTGTGTATGTATGTATATATATATATCTCATACATATAATCTTGTCTCTGTCTCATTTATTTATATATATTAAATATAATCTTACAAAGGCTTTTGATGTGGTCAATCACTCCTTACTACTCTGGACCCGACCCTCTCTAGGACTCTCCAGGGACGTTACCTCCTGGTTCAGAAATTATTTAGGTGGCAGAACCCAATGTGTAAAAATCTTAGACTCACGCTCAAGTAGCCGCCCCATGCAATCCAGTGTTCCACAGGGATCAGTCCTTGTTCCACAGGGATCAGTCCTTGTTCCCCTACTATTTAGCCTCTGCCTCAATACTCTTCCCCTAGCTTGCCCCGTAACCTTATCGTTTATGCAGACAACGCTGTGATTTACACCAGCCAGCCTGGTCCTACACCCCTTACTAGCGACTTGCACCGTAGCGTCACATCCGTTGAAGCCTGGTTTGCTGAGCATAGATTAATTATGAACTATAAAAAGACTAAAGAACTACTTCCTATCTGCTTTCAATGCAAACCTTAACTACCCGACAAACTTTTGGAAGTCATTCAAATCCCTCTTCTCCCCCACAACCCACCCGTCACTACAGGGCAATACCATCACTGATCCCAGTGAGGTAGCCACTGCTTTCAATACCTACTTCTCCAGCTGCATTGACTCGCTCCTATCCTCCCTCCAGCATCTACCCACCCCATGCCCCGAGCACTCACACGCCCATATAGCTTAGCTTTTTGCCCTGTATCCTCGGACGAAGTTCTTAACTCCCTCTGTCCCCTGAACCCTAACAAAGGAAAATGCCCCATGGCCCTTGATGCCAAGATGCTATTTCTGTCAGCCCCAGTGATAGCCACCCCACTAGCCACACTTTTCAACCTCTTTCTCTCTAGGCAAGTTACCGTCTGCATGGAAACTAGCTACTGTCATATCCCTCCCTAAAGGGGGTGACCCATCCGTCCCGGGTAACTATCGCCCCATCTCCCTACTCCCGATCTTGGCAAAAATACAGGAACGTCTTGTCCTCGCCCAACTCTCTCCCTATCTGGTCACCTCCTCCTTTTTCACCCCATACCAATCCAGTTTTCACAAGTCTCACTCAACTACCACCTCTCTGCTAACTAAGACTCACTGACGACATGCTCACCGGCATGGACAAAGGCCACATCACCTCTGCCATCTTCATAGACTTAGCCAAGGTATTTGACACTGTCTCCCATACACTGTTCCTGTCTAAACTAAAAGAGGCCGGTCTCTCTAGTCCAGCCTCCACGACTACCTGGTGGGTAGGCACCAGGCTGTAAAAGTCGGATCACACATCTCCAACCCCCTACCAGTTACCACCGGCGTCCCCCAGGGTTCAGTATTGGGCCCACTGCTCTTCTCCATATTCTTAAATGACCTCCCATCAGCCTGTCGCTCCTCATCCATCCAAATGTATGTGGACGATACAGTGCTGTACGCCACAGGCCCCGCAACAGGCGAAGTGGCAAACCTGCTACAAAGAGGATTTCAGTGCCATCCAGGACTGGTTCTGGTCAAACCAACTATTCCTAAACCCAAAGAAAACCATGTCACTAACTTTTGGCTCACAACAAAGACTATCCCGCCAAGCTAAGTGCCCCCATTTCCAAACCCTAGATGGGACCCCCTGGAAGTTTGCACCACCTTCAGATACCTAGGACTCTGGCTTGATCAGTACCTCGATTTCGCCACCCACGTTGACTCCCTACACAAGAAACTACTCCGTAAACTCAGCACCCCATATAGGAACAAAAGCTGTCTTCCCCCCTCCTGTTAGGAAAGTAATTGTTCAAAGGATGATACTCCCTATACTCAACTATGGCGACATAGTCTATAGTACTGCTCCCTCCTCCGCCTTGGCCAGGCTTGACTCCCTTTATCACTCCTTCTGTTGCTTTATCCTGGACTGCCCACAAACAACCCACCGCTGCACCTTATACGACTCCTTAGCCCTGCTGTCCCTCCAAGACCGCAGACAAACCCATTGTGCTAGGTCCGCAGCCAAATTCTGGTCCCAGACCCTTCCCCCTTACCTGGCTTCTGTACTCGCCTCACAACCTCCCCCTGCCTACCCCCTCAGAAGCACGGACCCCAGGCTTCTCCACGTCCCTTTCATGCACACATCCAAAGGACAGGCATCCTTCAGATTTCACATACCATAGTTATGGAATGCCTTGCCAGTCAAAATAAGAAACTCACCCAAGCCCCGCCTCCTCAACTGCCTACTCGGCACCCACTTTACCTCAAGCTGTTCATGCTTTAGCTAGAGCCAATATGTATTCAGACTATTTGTTGATGTGACTCACTGGAACATCTCACCTCTAGTTGCTCATGCTTTAGCTAGTATACACTATGTATTAGATTACTGTTGTTGTGACTTCCCTGTAAACACTACCGTGTATGCTTCCCCCTTCCTATTGTTCCTGTATCTATCTGCCTTTTTGTTCTAGATGGCAGGCGGACCCCTCACTGTGCTGTTAATCTACATGTACCTGTATTTGAGTTATTGTATTGGGACTTGTTCCCCAGGTCACATCTGGAATCGAGCAATCACTGCTCAGTATGCCTTCCTGGTTAAACTCGTAAATAAATAAAGGGATGGTCTTTGCTGGGACTCGTAACAAGTTTAAAAGAGCCCAGCTACCCATCTCCAACAATACTGGTACACAGCTTGAGCAGGTAACTAGTTTAAAGTACCTGGGCATCGCCCTAGACAGTACTCTCTCCTGTCAAGAACACATTAATAACATCTCCAAAATTGCTAATATCAGGCTAGGCCTTCTTTAGACATCGGCACTGTATGACCCAAGAGGCACTGTGCCTCGCAGTGACTAGCTCCATACTGTCTATAATAGATTATGGCACTGTATTTTGTGGTGCTGCCACCACCACTGCCCTCAGAAGGTTAGGGGTTACTCTTAACAAAGCCTGCAGGTTAGTTCCTGGTGCTAGTAGGGACACACATACCTGTGACCTATACTTGCAGTCCAATTGGCTCAACCTCCAGAGCAGAATCTCCTATCACACCTGTCCTACTGTCAAAAAGATCTCTTTAGAGTTTATTTTAATGACAATGCCCTCTTGGGCTGCTATTCTGTGTCACCACTGAGTCTACGGTCATCTGCAACATTTCCCACACTATAACCTGGAAGATCACCACTATTATCCTGTTTAAAGTAAGTCTCCTCGACTGCTGTTTCTTCTTCTTTCCTTCCTCCACCTATTGGCCTGTTATGCCTCACAACTCATCACTATTCTAGTTTGCTTCTAACTGGCTTTCTCTGCCTGTACACCTGCCCTCCACCAACTTCTGGTTACCTTTTTAACCCTAGCGCTTAATATCAGTATTATGTAATGTATGCACTGGGTTTATTTTCAAATGTCTCCTGGGTTTATTGTACCTCACCCAGTCTGCTTATTTGTACCCAATGTACTCATGTCTGTTACTCCCTCCTCTGTATAATTCCTTGTTAACGTGGAGCCTTTGTAAAAGAGCCCCTGGCTCAAAGGTCTTAATTCCGAGATTCAATAAATAAAAATATAAAAGGGGTTTCAAACTTGTCCTGCAATTGTTTTTCCAAAATGCATCCAGCGTAGCAGGAGTATGTATTGTCACTGTTATGCACTGAATAGAACATTTTTGCACCAAATACAGAGCAGCGTCTTCTTGTGATAGAGGGGTGAGTGTCCAATTTATTTTTGTGTATCGCATTTTGTGTCACGAGGCCCCCCCTCCCCCAATCCATGTACAGCTTCTGTTTGGACTGTAGTGCCTGTACAGATACCATGATAAACTTATTGTGGAGGAAGCCAGCCCAACAATGCAACGGTAGCAGTACCACTCGCTTCGCTGACAACCCAGACTCTGAAACAGGCTCGGGTCACTTGGGGCCAGCTTGAGGAAATATTATTGAGTATCCTAGAGATGACTTTCCTCCCAGGTAAATGGTAGAACAGTAAGTCCCTGAGACTGTCCGGGGGTACTGTCCAGAGGGGGGAGGGAGACAGAAGGCTGTAGCAAAAGGAAAAAAGCTTCATAAAAATAAACCCTTTTCTGGGGGACTATTTTGAAACCTTCTGCCAGCCTAAGGGAAGGGGTTTATTTTGTTTGTTCACTTTTTTTACATCTTTATTTTCATCTAGGAACTGTGTCCACAACATTGCAGAGGGCAAAGATTTCACTG
Organism: Neoceratodus forsteri; assembly: GCA_016271365.2. Taxonomy (NCBI): domain Eukaryota; kingdom Metazoa; phylum Chordata; order Ceratodontiformes; family Ceratodontidae; genus Neoceratodus; species Neoceratodus forsteri. The sequence continues at coordinate 110,248,747 of JADMNL010000034.1, read as the reverse complement.
ATAGCTCAGAATGTGTGCAACCGTGGATCTGTGTATGGCAGCCTTATCACAAGTAGAATGCTGTGTGCCGGCTTCCTGGAAGGGAATGTTGATGCCTGTCAGGTATGGTATTTAGATGGAACAAATCTTAGAACTGCTTGTTTTGACTTACGAGTGAACCAGACTGTAATGCTTGGTGGAATTTCAGGCAATGAAAGAGCCACTAGCCCAGTGTGCGGAAGAGCCTGAAGAGAGGAATTCAGTCACAGCTACACTCAACCATGTGATGCTTCTGTCAACCCCTCCCTCCACCAAAGCAAGAAAGCAATGAGGAATAAATTCCAAGAAGGCTGTCCCTTGGTACAGCGGTATCATAACTGATCATATGCTGATGACCTGGGTTTGGAAACGAGTACAGCTATTGAAGGTTGACCAGGAAAGAAGGATTGAACTTTCCTGAGAATGCTGCTCTTTCAGGGATGCAAGGGCTTGTGGACTTCTATTAGACTACAATTTTCTGTGACCACAGCTGGTAGTGCAGCTGCAGTCTATCAGTAGGGTGGGGTGGACGTCTGCATGTGCATGCAATCGTGTGGCTGCGCAACATGTAGAAATGCAAGCGTCCTCCGTCCCCAGCTTCTCCAACCACACTGCCACCTGATATCACCTAGGTGGCAGTATTGCAGCAATACCTGCTGCCCTCTGTCTACCAAGAGAGTCTACCCCCCCGCGGTGGCCTATCCCTGATGTCCTGAGCTTGTTTCTGAAGCCAGGTCAATGGCAATGTGAGCGGCAGTTCTGTTCCTGTGCTGACAGGATGTAACCCTGCTATCTGTCTTTGTTAACTCAGACGTGGCATAGGCTCAAAGTATTGGTACAAAACAAAAGGTTGTTCACCTTGGTGTCGGTGCTCGAAAAAAATTTACTTACCATAGCAATATTGTTTATTCCAAGGGATCCCTCACTATGCTTACATATGCAGCTTAGCCCACTATGTTGAGCTGCCCAATAGAGTAGTATGTATGCAAACAGTGGAAGTTAAAATGCAATTCAAACCTCCACCATGAGGTGGTGCTACGTTCCTCAGAATGTCAGATCTATTTCATATAAGGCAATAGCCATGAATCCTACTAGTCTATCCTACACCATAGAGTTTTATAGGTAAATTGAGAAAGGCTAGAGTGCGGACTGACGCTGGCTCCATTGAAGCCGCGTGTCCGCCATATTACCGGAAGACTGAGCTGCCATAAAATGGCAGGAACTGCATGGTGTGCAGTGGGTGAGATGGGGAATGCTGTGGCCAAAACCCACAAGTAGGCTGCTCTCGTGACTTACTCCCTCTCAGCCAGATCCACAAGAAATTCTTAGTTGAAACTTGGGTAGCTGGCACAGGCACACTTATCTGATACCAGTCCAAGTAAGGCGCTGCTCATACAAGCATAAGAAAAATGAGTATACCTATCGTGCTTTCCATGGTGCTTCCTACTGCAGTGGTGTCTAAGGTTCAACAGTGATATTGGGGGACTCTGAACCCACTTGCGCTATGGTGGAGGAAGATTGTTCCCCTAAGACCTGGTCTAAGACCAGTTTCTCCTTTTCCCAGCTGAACTGATCTGGCAGTGATCCAGGAGGTCTGGGCTGCAGTCCTGATTCTCCTAATGTTCCTTTAACCTCAACTTTCACTGGAGCGGTGATCCATGGTGGTATGGTACTGGAACAGTAAATCTACACTAAACGGTAAATCCTACACTAAACGGTAAATCCCAAGAACAAAAATAAGTGCAAGAAAGAAACTTGTCTCTGGCCAAGTCAGAGGGGAACAAGCTATCTGAAACTTATGCTACTCTGACCGTAGCTCTTACACTACCTCCACACACTCTTAATCCCCACTTGCTCCGCTTTTCTTATTTCGGTGTTAGTGATCTATCCACCTATTTACACTACTTGTAGTACTACAGGCATGACCCTGTAGTTTTTTTTTATCAATTTATTTTAGTTGGAAGACTTTGCCCCCACACCCCCGTGTTTAAAATAAATAAATAAATAAATAAAAAATAAAATGGCGTGTGTGCATGGGGACAGAGCCCCCCAAATCAAGTAAACTGATTAAAAAAAAGAAACTACACAGCCATAATGATGAATCCCAAGTATCATACGCTGGTACATAAGTAGTGCAAGTGGATCCGTAGATCTTCACTTACATGGAAACCAGCAAAGCAGCAAGTAGTGTATTGGTACTATAGAATAATGTACACTAATTCCGTAATGTCCCACTACACTATTTGCATGCGTCTGGAGTCCTCCGTTACTGCCTCTTTACTCATCCTTTTCTATTATTACAGAAACACTGCTTGCAAAAACACATGGAGCATCAGCACAGCAGTGCTACCATAAATAGTTAATAAATATGGAAAACAGATGAAAAACCTCGTGCAAAATGCACAGTATTCCATATCACTTATCAGTACTGCAGTGTGGTGATCCTAATGTATGACAATCTTAGAGTATGTCTCTTTAAATGAGGATATAAATGTTGTCCATGAGAAGGGTTCACACACCTTGACAAACTGTCAGGGTGTGACGGGGCAAAATACTAGCACTCCACGGGGTTTGCTGTGTTTCTGCTTGCTGTGCTTTTGTAAGAGAAACGGATGAAAGACTACATTGAAGTAACAAATGTAGCAGTTGACTTATTTTGTGGGAGGGCTGGAGTGCTGGGCTTGTTCTCTGCAGACTAGTTAACTTCCATAAATAAGGTGAAAGCCCCAAAATTAAGGGGGAGGAAGGATTTGACTCCCAAAAGTAGGAGAAACAGAAAATAAATGGGTGACTTCCACTTCTGCAAGCAGGTAAATCAAAAATGTTTGCTGTTTCTGAAAGATTATTTATTTGTTATTTTTATTTACCTTTGTTTCTTCACCCCTACCCAGAGGAACTCTCTCCAGCATCCACCATGCCTGCTCTCTACCTCCTACTGTGGCTGCTCTCTTCACTCTGACCGAAACACCCAGATCTGAACCCTCACGGGGAAGGGCCACCCTAGTCTCTCAGGGCACTCTATCTAGAGTGTAGAGTGCCGGCTGGAGTGACTGAGCATGGAGAGAGCGGAGTGCCCACCGTTGGGAGTGTGAAACAGGTGGTGCCTTCACCTATCCTCCGGTGGGGGGGGGGGAGTTCTGCTTACTGTTTCCCACGGAGCTCAGTTATACCATGATGGCTGGGCACTGAGTGCCGACACCCGCTGCAGCTCTGCCCCTCGCTATTGCATGGTGTTGCAATCCTGGCCATCCACTGACAGCCGCCAGAGGCCGCTCCTGTGCAATGCATCCCCAGAGCCCTCCCTAGGGAAGAGAGAACAGTCCTCCAGTTGCTCGATCTCTTATTTATTTATTTATTTATTTATTTAGCTTTTGTTGACCGGGTAAGTGCACTAGACAAATCCTGCCTATTTTCAGGCACGACCCGGGGGGAGGGGGATACAGATGAATGGCAACTGACCTTGAACCAGATTAAGCTGTTGGTGGTATTTTTATTGGTTGGTGGTACCCTTCCCTGATGACCCCCGGTGGCCCAAGTCCGTTCCTGAACCCAGGTCACCAGTGTGGCGTGAGCTGTGGCGTCCAGCACCTCCGCCCTCTGCGCCACCAGGCTGGCCTCTGAAAGAGATTATTTTAATGGTAACATTTTGTATTAATTGAACTGTGGTATCTGTTCACACATGCCGAGCCACAAAGGCTGTGAGCAGCACAACAGCCCCCCACCACCAAATATAGATATGAATCCTTCCTTTCTTGGCTGGATTTCTAAGGTTTGCACCAACGATCTCCCAGCCTCAGCTATTGCCTTCCCCCAAGTCTGTACTTCCCATGGCTTAACTGTCTCCACCCCCCCCCCCATGATGGGACTTCAAGAAGTGTTTTGAAAATGCATAGAAACCTCTCATCCATAACTAAGACTCTGATTACTGTGTCCCAGTGATGGTGCCACATCCAAACTGTTTTAGGGTCTCTGCATAGCTTTGGAGCCCCTAAACAGCATGACACCCAGTAATCCGCATTAGACTGTTCTTTTTGTCCACAGCTGCTGTTGCTACATGCCCCTTGCTGTAGCTTATGAAGAGAAATAAAAACCGGCCACTCCTCAGAACATCAATTATCAATATGTTTTATTCATGTGGCACAATCCCTTTCTGCTCACGTTTCGCCAAGATGGCTTCATCAGGGAGTGATCTATCAGTGCCAGTATAGCCGAGTCTTTCAAAGCTTTAAAGTCATCATAAAGGTTTATTTTTCTTATGCAAGTTTCATTCAAAGTGTGTGGTCTAAGGCTGTGATGGGCATGTATGTTGCTAGCAGTCAGCTATGATGATATGACTGACACTGATAGATTTCTCCCTGATGAAGCCATCTTGGCGAAACGTTGGGCAGAAAGGGATGTGTGCCATATGAATAAAACATATTGATGATTGATCTGAGGAGTGGCTGTTTTTTATTTCTGTTTATGGACTTAAACTTGCCTACTGGCCACCATCTACATTTGAATTCATGATACCTAGGAGGGGACCCACTATGAACTCTTTGCTGTAGCTTACATTGTTTCTTCCTTTGGACAGGGTGATAGTGGCGGTCCGCTAGTGTATGAGGACATCGAGGATGGCGAGCACTGGTATTTGACTGGCATTGTCAGCTGGGGTTTCGGCTGTGCACGGGCCATGAAACCAGGGGTCTACACCAAAGTGGTGGCGTTCCTCGACTGGATTTACAATGTGATGCAAGTGAGTATTGCCCAAGACATGGGTGGGAGTGGGGTGGGGGCAGGGAGGTTGTAGCATGGCTCCAGTCACTGGCAAACTATGGCTGGTATCAGCAGAACTTCGTTACAGGATCTCCTAAACATTCCAAATGTTAATCAACATGAAAATTGGATCTTTGTCCCTTACTATTTACTTAAAGGAAATTTCCAGTGTAAGGCAACCACTCACACATAGTGGTGGCTGCCCTCATCGTCCGTCATTCTATCCTGGTTTTACTGATGAAATGCATGCGGTACCTGAACGATATGCCTCATAATTTTTTTTTCTATAGTGGAGCCCTCTGCAGTTTGAATGTCCGGGTTTGGCCTCTGCACTCAAGCACTTAATGCACATGCATGTGAGCATCGGGTAAAGCCCCATTGAATGAACAATGGGCTTGAGCTCTAATTATTTCTAACCAGTAAATGAATACTACACGAGGATCACCACCAACATGGCCCATGTTAGTCGAGCGTGTCCTTCATTAATCGCCAAGGACCATTTGTAGTTTAGGAATGAATTAGAACTCAAGCCCCATTCATTTCAATTGGGCACGCCCATGCTCTCCCGGCTATACGCTGTAACGCGTGCTTGAGCGCCGGGCCAAACCTGACATTCAAACTGTAGAGAGCTCCACTATAGAAATAAGAATTACGAGGCATATCGTTCAGGTACCGCATACGTTTCATCAGTAAAACCAGGATAGAATGACGGACGATGAGGGCAGCCACCACTATGTGTGAGTGGTTGCTGCTCTCAGATAGGTTGGAAATTTACTTTAAGCCAAGGTGGAGTCTGAAGTCATAATACCCTAATTGTGACATCGCCATCTGGTGCAAACTTCATGTAACTACCCTCAGCAATGAGGAATGGAAGAATCTAAAGTTCAGTTTTTAGGGGGAAGTAGTGCCAATGTGTTGTAGTTATGTTGGCTGTGATTTTTTTTCTGATGGCTGGGCCAAAATAGTTTTATCCTTATGTACTGCCCTTAAAGGGACACTGTCAAACCCTTAGGCCTGAAAGTGTCTCTGGTTTAAAAAACAAACAAACACATCTCATGTTTTTTTTTTTTTAACATTCTGTAGTGACTGCTGATGTAGCTGGTAGTTTGATTCTGATTCCTTTTTTTCTTTTTAAAAGTGAAAAACCGATTTCCTGCCATACTGGTGTTACCACACAAAAATGTTTACATTCCTGGATCAACTCCAACTGCATCTTTCCTGGACTTGGGAATACCCTCAACACAGTCTAGCCACTCATGATGCAGTGGGAGGATAGTAAGCGTGGCTGCACGGTTTGGGGGTGTTCCTAATTTTAAGGAAGTATACAATGAGAGTAGATAAAAGATTTGAAACAAAACAAGGCTGAGTATAGTTAAGCCGTTTGCGTGCATTTCAGTTCTTCTAAGAAAGTAAGCGGATACAACAAAAACAACCAGTCATGTTAATGAATTTTAGATAAGGTATGCAGTCATAAAAATGGGTTTTCAGCTAGAAATAATGTTGTGTAAAGGGTTGACAGTGTCTCTTTAAAGAAAACATCACTTACCAAATCACTCCCTACTTATACCCTTAATTAACATTTCCTTTGTAAATAAAATAAAGGACTTTAAAGCAGCAGTATTTGTTAGTCATTGTGCAGTTTTTTTTGTTTTTTTTTTAGTAATACAGTATATTTCTGGCAATAAAAAAAAATCACTATCAGTTTCTCTTTTATTTTCTTTCATTCCCCGAGTTGAGATTCTTGATTTTTTTTTTAATTCAAGTTTATTGCATAATTTGGCGCAACATTACATTAAACAAATCTCTTGTCCAACTTTTCCCTTTTTTTTTTAAAGTAACAATTCCATCTAATTCAGTACATCTTGATAAACAATAGTCCTTATTCAATATTTCTTTACATCACCTCATGCATTTAAAATATCTTAACCTCTTTCCTTTTTATTTTAACTCCTTTTCTCTCTTTTTTTTTTTTATTTTTATGAGGAGCACCCCCGAGGCAGCACCACCTTGTCCTTCAAATCGACAGCCCTTTTCTAATGTGTTCTGTCCTCCCCCTTCATCCCAGTTCCTGTGATCTCCGATCATCACCCATGGAGTCCACCGCCTTGCAAAGACATGTGTCCTCAAGTTTATTTTGTAAGTAATTTCCTCCATGTCTTTAATTTCATTGATAGTTAATGCCCAGTCTTGAGACGTCGGAGGATTCACTGAACCCCACCTCTTAGTTATGGCCTTATGCGCGGCCATGACAAAAATATTCCACAGATAAATTTTATCTGACCCCTTAATCTCGCTTGGCCTAATCCCCAGAATTAAATTCCTAGGGCCCAGTGTAGTTTCAGTAGACCAGATCAATCTCATTCTCTGCTCCACTTCTGACCAATAGCGTGCAAGTTTCAGACATGACCAAAACACATGTAAATAATCTGCCTTTTTCATTCCACATCCCCGCCAGCATTCTCCCGAGCACATTTTGTCCCATTTAGACTGTAAGCTTGGTGCAATAAAAAATCTTAACCTGACCTTCCAGCTAAACTCCCTCCACCTCGGGGACGCTGTGGTTCTAGAGGCCAGTTCCAGGGCAGAGGTCCACTCTTTGTCATCCACCAGCTCCCCCCATCTCCTGTTCCCATCTGTTTTTAGCCTGGAGGGTCTGATTTCCTCTACCATCTCTCAGGGCCGCGTATAATTTTGAAATCAGGCCTTTGTGAGTTCAGAATCTCCCCTATGACATTTATGAGTCCTGACGTGTGCCTTTGTTGCTTATATTGGTGCTGTAGTTTGTAGATATAATTTCTTATTTGTAAATATCTAAAGTGGTCTATCTGTCTCAACTGGTAGACTCCCTTTATTTGTTCAAATTCCATAACCGTATTTCCTTCCAGGAATTGACCAAACGAGGTCAGGCCTAATCTCTCCCATCTTCTAAAGGTGAGGTCCTGCTTATTTGGAGAGAATCCTGGATCCCAAGCAAGCCATCTCAATGGCCACAGCTTTCCCTCTAAATTATGTTTGGACCATAATCTTTTCAAGGCCCCCAGGGTATTCCCCACTGACATAAGGAATACACTTTCCCTTTTAGGTTGGACTCCCGGCATCCATGCCCTTGCCCTGAGCGGAATCCCATCCGTCAGGGTTTCCTCTATTAATTTCCAACGAGCTGAATAGTGTCTAGTCAACCACATCAGGGCCCATCTAAGCTGAGTGGCCAAGTAGTAGTCCTCTAAATTAGGGACATTTCTGCCCCCATATTTTTTATTTGTTTGGAGGATCGCGCTCTTGATCCTCGGCCTTCTGTTATTCCAAATATATTTTGACAAAATTCTCTGCCAAATCTGAAATTGGTTTTATGTATTTTTATCGGAGACATTGAAAAGGTATAGGTACTTAGAGCACGCCATTGATACTGATTGCAGTCTCAAATATAGGGGTAATTGCAGGCTCTCCCAACTTTGTAATATCCTGCCTAATTTGGGTTACCACTGGGTCAAAGTTAACTGAATATAACATATTTAAATTTTTTGGGATGTGAATACCCAAGTATTTCATTTTCCCTCTATTCCAATTAATATCTACAGTTTGTCTTATCTGTGGGGGAGGGTTGTAATGGAATTTCAGAACCTCTGTCTTATTTTTATTTAAGGTGTATCCCGAATATTGGCTAAACTTATCTATTATCGACCATAATTTAGGTAGGGATTTATCCGGATTAGTGATATATAGGAGGATATCATCCGCATATAGTGAGATTTTATGTTCTTCCCCATTAATCTTCACCCCCTCCACCTCGCTCGCCTCTCTTATGGCCTGGGCCAGAGGTTCTATATATAAGTCAGAGAGGAGGGTGAGAGGACACCTGTCTGGTGCCCCGTCCCAAATCAAACTGCCGTGAGACGCCCCCATTCACCCGTACATAAGCTCTAGAAGAGGCATATATGGCCTTAATGGCCCCTAAAAAACGAGAGGGAAAACCCAGTTTATCGAGAATCAAAAAGAGGAAGCTCCAATTAACTTTATCAAACGCCTTTTCAGCATCCATACTCATAAGGCAGGTAGGGATACGCTTTTTGTTAATAAAGTCAATTATGTTTATCGTCCTTCTCACCCCCTCTGGTGCCCGTCTACCTTCTACGAATCCTGTCTGATCCGGGTGTACCAGATCCCCCAGAGAAGACTGTAGTCTCTTGGCTATTATAGCTGTGAAGATTTTATAATCTACATTAAGGAGGGAAATTGGCCTATATGAGCCACATTCCGTCGGGTCCTTTCCTTCTTTTGGAATCACTGTTATGGTTGTATAATTCCATGAGGGAGGAATCACTTCCCCCTCCAGCCATATTTGATTATAGACCGCCTCAAGCATCGGCATTAATTCTGTTTTAAAAGTTTTATAAAATTCCCCCCCAAACCCATCCGGTCCGGGGCATTTACCTATCTTAAGTTCACCCACCGTGTCTAGGATCTCCTGCAATGTGATTTGATGTTCCAGAACCTGCCTCTGGGTCACTGTGAGCTTAGCCAACTTTAATGTATTTAAAAATTCTGAAGCCTCTTCTATGGGCGTCCCTAACTGCGGCTGGTATAAATCTTTATAAAAAGTGACCAAAGCTTCTGCAATCTGTTCCCATTTATATGAGGTTTGACCCATTTTGGGGTTCCTGAGTCTTAAGACATTGGCCCTGGCTGCCTGCTGTTTTAGTCTATATGCCAGGAGACGGGTGGCCCTCGGTCCCCCATCATAATAGGCCTGTTTCGTAAATAAGAGAGCTTTCTCAATTTCTAGAGAATGTATTCTCTGTAGCCTGCATTTAAGTTCTTTATTTCTTTTTCCTTTCCTACACACTTTAATTTTTGTAATTCCTCTAACTTATTAATTGCCTGATTTAGCTGTTCCTTTGCCGTCCATTTTCCCTCTTCCTATATGTGGCTATTGAAATGAGCTTACCCCTAACCATTGTTTTTACTGTGTCCCATAGTATCTGAGGCGTGGTGTTCGGACCATCATTTATATCTACCGTCTGTTTTATTATCTCCCATATTTCCTCCTTTACTCCCTCGTCTCTAAGTAGACTTACATTCAGTCTCCACTGCGTCGGTTTTTTAGTTAGCTGTAAATCAATTTGCGCATATATGGGCTTATGGTCCGATAAGCTCTCAGCGCCCACCCAGACCGACTCAAAAGTTGTTAGATCTTTCTTATATGTGAGAAACATGTCCAGTCTTGAGTATATTTTATACCTGGAGGAATAATATGTATAATCACGCGCTGTAGGATATTTTCTCTCCATATGTCCACCAGGCCTGTGTCCCTCATAAGCCTCTTCATTTGCTTAGCAGTTCTTTCTCTAGGTGCTAATATACCTGAGGTCGTGTCTAAGGCCCTATCCATGATGATATTCCAGTCCCCCGCTGCAATCACAGTACCCTTAGCCTTTTCTGCTAGTAACTTAAATAAATCTGCAAAAAGCCTATTTCTGACCCTGGTGGGCATATACATTCAACAGTGTAACCTGCATATCCTGTATCGCCCCTCACCATCACATACCTGGCCCCAGCATCCATAATTACTTCCTCCTCTTCAAATGGAAGAGAACGCCAACATAATCGACCCCCTCTTTCTCCCTTTCTCAAGGAAGCATGATACACCGTTGGAAATCTCTGTTTTTAACTTAAGAGCCTCCTGCGAGGTCAAATGTCTCCTGCAGAAATTGAATCTCACACCCTGTCTTTTTAAAATTTCTGAAGTTGTTTTCGTTTTGCCGGATGATTAATACCATTTACATTGAAGGATCCAATCTTGGATTTATTCCTATCCATGGTTTAAAATCCCTAATTCTTGGTGTATTCAAATCTTCGGCGTGATTAAAGTATACCCTTCCCCATCCTCCACCCTATTTCCCATCTGCCTCGGGATGCTCCCACTTTTCTTTCCTTTTTACTAGGCCCATACTCGTATTCATAACCCTTTCTGCCTCGTTTTACACTCATTCCATATTGTCAATCTGCTGGCCCTAAACCACCAGCTGGTTTGAATGTGTTTGAAACTAACATTAACAATGCCCCTGAAACATGAGGCGCACTTGAACAACCATAATAACAGTAACTTGAACATTTAAACTGTACATATACCAGAAATGCTAACAAGATTTGCTTTAGACAAACAGGTATTCCCCCTTCCCCCTTGTCTCCCCTTTTTATTAATATCTGATTAATTTTTTTGAACCCCAACCATAAGTCAGAGTTCTCCTTTGTAATCCTTTCACTTCCTAGGTCAGACCGAGTCCCTGTCTTAGGACTGGATTGCATCCCTCTCGGGACACCTCACCCTGTATGCCGTTCTGGGCTTTTCCCCTTAAGAGCACCTTTGTTGGGTCTTAGCCCAGTACTCCGAGGTACTATCCACGTCAGCACCACTAATAAGTAGGCAATGCTCATCCTAAGCAGCATGAGTATCCCTCTCAGCCTATTTCTCCTTAAAAGGCTGGTGTCAGAGACTCCATTCAACCTTGCTCAGCCCACCAGCTCCCTCTCTACCCCGTCCTACTCCCTTCCCCCTTCCCCCACCCCTAGGGCACCAAGTCCCCCTCCTCCCGCCCGTATACCAACCATTTCCCACCACCAACCTCTTTTCTCCCCACCAGACATAACCCACGCTGCTCCCAGCGAGTCATTACTTCCCCTCCAGCTGTGCAGCGCCCTCTATCATCCCACACCCTACCTTCTCCACCCAATATGTGCCTCTCCGTCCCCAACCACCATGATGCAGCAATCTACCCCTACAAGTGCAAAAAAAAGCCCAGCCCCCCACACACTGCTGGCCCCAATGGTAAGATAAAGGTGTCCACTCTCATAGATATACCTTTCCTGGTACCCCTATTCGTTTTATACCACAACATCAAGACTCTCAGATCCCCCCTTGCTGGCTTCAGTTTACTTTACCACTTGTAAGTCTTTATCGTCCTGACCCTTTAAGACAGATTGAGTCCCATTTACTAATGCATTCCATTCTTTACAGTTCTGTATCATAAGACGCCTCTCAGTCACCCGGCTCTGTCATCAGGACCTCCTTGGTGATAAGTCCACCATTTGCGCTGCTGGAACATAGGATTTGAGGAGTGCTGTAACGTCTGCTCTGAGGTTGGTGGTTTGTGGATTGGCATGTTTCGTTAGACCTTTGCGTGCCACCCGACCGCATCGACTGTAACTCCTTTCAGCCTTTCCTTCTCCAAACCTGGTACTGGAATGCCCAGCTCTTCCAGATATGTCGAGCCTCAACAAGTCTTGAACACTTTAGCCTTGCTTCGTCTCCACTCGTGAGCGCCAGTACAGCATCTGTGCCTTTAAATTTCTGGAGCGGAGCTGTTTCAGAACTGACCACACGGTTTTTCGGCTTCCTGCACTCCTGCTGTATAATCGCTTATCCAACGTTATTCCTGTGGGTGCGCAGCATAATTTTCTGTTGTCTCCATGCCCGCTTGAGTAGCTCTTCTTTTGTGGCATAACTGGTCATTTTAACAATAAAGGATCTAGGGCGTTAGGACCCAGAGGCGGCTGTGTAATAGCACGATGAGCCCGATCCATGGCAAGATCTAACTCTGGGGAGGTTCAGCAACTCTTTAACAGCTTCTGCAGGTAGGTTATAGTATCAGCAGCTCCACTTTCCAGCACCCCGGTATGCCATAGATTCAGAGATTCTGTCTCCTACTCCGACCCTCCAGATCGTCGATTTTTGCTCTCATCTCCCTTTCCCTTGCCAAAAGGAACAGCAGCAAGCGGTCGTGTCTGTCGGCCTGATCCAGGACTGTGTTCATCCCCAACTCCAGCTGGTCCGTTCTGTGCTCTATTTTTTTGATGTCTGAGCGTAGCTCCATCAAGGAAGTGTTTATTTTTTGGACCGTTCTGGCCGTTTGTAATATTGAGGCCACCAGCTGCGAGCACTCCTCATCGACCCTGCATCTCCGGGCGTGGTTTCCTGCTCTCGGTAGGCCCGGCTTGTCTCGTCCCTCTTTCACCTTGCAACAGCATCTGAAGTTTTTGTACTGGGGTCTGCGTGTTCTTGTTGGCTCCCGTTCTCGATCTAGTTATTTTAGCTGGAGACTGCATCATGTATAGCGTGGATGTCAATCGATTTATTATTAGGCTGAGGTGAGCTCCATTTCTAAGCTGCCATTCGGGCTGCTGACGTCACTGGAAGTCGAGATTCTTGATTTTGAAGTTTTTAACAGTTCTTGCTCCCTTGCAAAGCCCACCACGAAAACATTAAACAGCTTGGTGTGCTGTCATATTGTTAACCATCAGAAACATGTGCTAGCACTAACATAATACATCCATAGTATGAATTTTGTATTTACAGTCAGAAAGTACCCTCAACTGAAGACTGTTTTAAATATTGTTAGTGGTGGCCATCTTTAATGATGCGAGTCATTTAATTACAAGAGCAGTTATAAAAGCTGATCTCTGAGAATACTTAACATTACTTTAAGATAGTTTAAATTAACTCTTAAACAGTTAGCCGAAACTTCCATTTTACAAGGCTGCCAACCGCGATCTCATGGGCAGTTGCTGGATCTCTCACCCACAATATGGTCATGACTCCTGCGGACTCCATGCTTTGGTTGTCCAGGTACATTAGCATTTTGTGGGTGAAGGTGGGAGTGACTGCCTAGGAGATGTTGCTGGACAGCCTTGTAAAACAGATTTTTCAGCGCATTCTTTAAAAGTTCATTTAAAGTATTGTTGTCGTATTCCCTGGCTCACACCAGGGTGTTGATGGTACTTTTTTTTTTCTTTTCTAGAAAGCTTTTTGCTCCCTTGCTACCCTTATGCCTTACTGGCAACAGGGGGAGCCATGGTATTTCTGATTTTTCTCCCCGCTACCCGGGACCACAGAGCACGGTCGCGCACGGAGGCATGCATGCGCACTGCGGCTCCAGTAACAGCCCCTTCCTCCTAGCTTAATGACGGGTTCCTCCCTGGCTTGGCAGTGCCACCTAGCCTCCACCAGGTGGCAGCCAAGAGCCGGGGAAATGTCCCTCTCCAGAGAGCAGAGCTGCCTTGCAGCTGCTCGATCTGACTCCTCGCCCTCCCCCTCCCTGGCAAACCCCTGCAGCCCAAGCTCACTCCTGAATTCTGGGTCACTGGCGTGGTGTGAGATGTGGTGTCCAGCACCACAGGGCCGGCTGAGTGTTGGTGATACTGAACCCCATTTGGACCAGCCAGCACTTGGACTGACAGCTTGCATTGTGACAGTCACGGGGGCCTTCTCCTTTAACCTGTCTCATCATTTCAGAGTTGCAGTTTTTCCTGGCAGCGCAATCTTGCAGTTTCATTTTGCGCTGCCCTCGACTGCACACAAAAATTAGGCCCAGCATGCTTTTTCAACATTTTCTCTGAGGCCTAAGTAGCTCCTTACAAGAACATCCCCTTTCAAGGCACTGCATTAATGCTAATTCCTTGCTGCCACTGAAGTGAGACTACCTGCGTCCTGTGAGCGAATTTTCCTTTTTTTCTGTTTTGTATAGTAACAATAACATATAATTTATTCCATGCCAGACATCTACATATATAATTCAAATGCCATCAAGTAAACCATTAGTGGTAGTCTAAGCAATCCGATGTGCTGTATTAGGGGTATTCCAAAAATGTCCAAAATTTCCATAGGAGTACAAGATGGCTACACCCTGCAAGCAAGTGGTGGTCAAAGCCAGACAATGTCCAAGCATGTAAGGGACTCAACATTGAGTTTATATGACCCAGTCCAAACATAAAATGTATATCCAAACATGGATAGCGCCTCAAACATTACCCCCGATCAGAAACGACTCATTTATAATAATATAACATTAATGAACGCGACACCTGGATAACAGCTATTAAGACACAGCAATGTTACAAATTGAAAGTTGTATCTTAGTGCACAGAAAAACAAGTGGGGAAAACCTATGGCATTTACTTGTGAACATTACGGTAGTCCAATAAACTACAGAACAAAGCAACCTGCCATCGTTCCAACACACCAATTGGTTGATTCTGCACCAAACAAGTTTGACTATCTGGGGCAGACTTCATGGCTCTTTACCCTCCATGTGTCCCAGTTCAGCCGCTCTGGTATACTCCATCTCCTGAGCTATGGACTCTGCCTGTTTCCCTGCCTCCACTAGATCCGTGTATTGGAAAGTATGACCACCATAATGTATTCTGAAGAGAGCAGGCGTAAGGAGAGAATGCGCCATGCCCAGGCTCCTCGGTTTGGTGTGAACCCCATCAGATTATTTTCTCCTAGCTCTAGTGGCATATGATGGATCAGGGAAAGTGTGCAGGGTAGCACCATTATAGTTAAGTCATTCTGTGTCCCTTGATGCTTGCAGGATAGTGTCTCACATTCCCACTCCATCAGTCACTAGTAAATTGTATGGTGCAAATCGGACTGGACCGATGCAGTACGAGGGGAAATTTAATAGGTTCTGCAAAAATGTGAAGCTGTATCGTGTCTCAGATTTAAAGCTTCTGGTATCCAGCTTTTAAGAAATTCCAAAAGTTCCTCACCCTCAGAATTTTCAGGGAGCCCAACAATCTGCATATTGGAGGCTCGACTAGAATTCTCTATCTTGTTGGTTGCGGCAAGGACTCACTGGGCTTGCGACTCTGCAGTGGCTGCCATTCTTGTAGCTGCTTTGATTTTAATATCCTGTTCTCCATGTGGCTTAGGATAGTCTCCTTAGGCCATGTCTTCCATGGGGGTTCACCTCTGGCAGCAGCCACTCCCAAACTGACAACTTACGGCTCCGTCATTTGCTGGGCCTTAGAACTTGCCGGCTCCCCCCTTTTTGCATTCAGCCCATGGTGCAGGTACAAAAAATAGATCAGACACAGCAGATTGATGTCTGGAATCAGATGCTGTAACTTGTATCTCGATCCGTTCATAAAAATATAAATTTATTATGAATAAAAGGTTTCCGAGCTGATGAAGGTGCGTCTACGCAGCAGACGTGCTCAACAGTGCACCAGTGAACAAATTTCTAATCGTGTTGATTTGATAAACACGGTTATAAAGAACCAATACAAACACAGTAATTACTCCAGAAAATAGTGCCAACATCTAGTAACTGACACTGCCCATAAGGGTCCCATGAACCGTATGCATTCTATTGCCTTTTGTAAATTTGAACACTTTGTTTAGTGTTCTACTTTTTTAAAAGTATTGTTTTTTTTTTTTTTTAATTCGGCTTTGTGGTTCCTGGCTGCCACCTACACCTGACATCCTGTATTTCCCCCATGTCTCAGTCCATTTGCCACACCCACTTCCCCCACTTTTCATGCCAATGGGGCTCCATATTGGATGGACCTGAAATGCCGGCACTGCCACACATGCCAGCCAGTGAACTGCACCTAGACATAGTTTTTTCCCGGTTTTCTCCCTTGACCCCTGCCCACCACCCTCATAGCACCAGGCAGTGCTCAGACAGGCACACTAGCATGTAGCACGCCCCTGCAGAGAAGGCACACTCCCTGGCCCACCACAGTTGTCACTCATGCAGTAGAACCTGGCATCTTCCTTTCCCCAGCTGGGCACGCTCTCGCATGGCAGCCCTTCCCCCGCCCTCCAGACCACCAAGTCTGCTCCCAAACTGGGATCCCTAGTGTGGGAGCATGATGTGCTCCTCAGCGGGCAGCTCACATTAACGCATTTTTTTGACCCTTAGGCTGCCGACAGAATTAGAACCTAGAGGAATTCTGGACAGATATATCAGTCTATGGCATAGCAAAGATTAATACACAATTTGTGTGACAGGCACTATACAGGTATGAGTTGTACTGTATTGTTTTGTATCTTTAATTTATTTAGGGAAGAGAAATATTTGAAATCTTTCCCCCTTGGCCAGCCCGTCCATGCAATGGTAGCACTACCACATGCAGCACCGGGGTTCGGGAGCGAGCCCAGGTTGCTGGAGGTCAGCCGGGGAAGAGGACTGAGCATCCAAACGACACTC
This sequence comes from Neoceratodus forsteri, assembly GCA_016271365.2. Taxonomy (NCBI): domain Eukaryota; kingdom Metazoa; phylum Chordata; order Ceratodontiformes; family Ceratodontidae; genus Neoceratodus; species Neoceratodus forsteri. The sequence goes on along the minus strand of JADMNL010000034.1, from coordinate 110,231,984 downwards.
TCCTCCTCTTGGGGGGGGGGGGGGTACTTCTGCTCAATACTGCCACCTGGGTGCACACAGGTGGAGGTGCAGCTGGGAGCACCATGTGGGAGGGGTGGACATCGGCAAGAGTCCAGAGCAGCATCACTTCTCACCGTGCACCGCCTCCATGGACCCCATTGCACACCGGCCTTGGGGAGGGAAGTACCTAAAAAAAAAAAAAAATGGCCCTGCTTCCTCACCCGGTGCCAGTGCTTGGACTGGGAGTGGCCTGACACCAAGGGTTGATTGCAGGGAGGATTGAACTGCCTCTCTTCCCCCACCTGGAAGGGCCAAACCGTGGCAGGATGGGGTTAGCTCTGTCCGAGCTGCCGATATGTCTGGGCAAGGGGCAGAGAGGAAGGGGGCACCAAATATTATTATAAATAATAATAAAAATTAAAAAAAAATCCACCCCCCCACCGGCATATTATATTATTCCATATTATTCTGTTATTTCTGATGTTGTTTCTTGTCTGTTCCTTGTTGATTGCCATGCTTTGACTCTAACGTTTAACCTGTACCCGACTGTCCCTTGTTGACTGCTGTACCTTGATTCTGTACTGTTATTGCCTGTGCCTTGTAATTCTTCCGGGTCGCACCTGAAAATAGGCACCTGACTGTCTAGTGTGCTTACCTGGTAAACAAAAGCTAAATAAATAAATATGTGAAATGTATAGTTGTCTGTATCTGTGCATTGCTCCATTATGTAAGCTATCATCTTGCGATTATTTTTTTTTTAAACAAAAGAAAGTTAAAAAAAAATAAAAAGTAAACCTTCCCTCTTTAACTTAATACCCATTCTTTTTTTGTCTTTTCAGCAAAATCCATGAATTCTGGATACTGACGGTTGCAAAAAAAGCCATAAAGCTTCTGAGTTCCTGTGTCTCCAAGGGCATTTATGGCACTTTGCATGTGAACAGACTCTAAACAGGAATATAAATTCTCGCCAGCCTCCACATCAGATGATGGCCCAGATGTGGATTTGCTTGCCAAAGCTTGTAGTTCAATGCCAAGAAGTGTTTGTTGTTTCCACGTTCGGGTTGGGGAGGTCCAGTCCTTTAGCTGCTGAGGGACTGTAGACTCAGAACCTCTGCGGCGTGCCCACCCATCCCATATCTGTGCCTCTTGAACGACGATGATCATCTCTGCACTTCAGGTTTCAAGAGATGTCTGCTACTTTATTTAAAAAACACGCACACACTGATGTACCCTTGGGCATAAGTGGACCAAGTGGTTTCAACCTTGCGTTCACTGATATACTTTGGTGGGCGGGCGTACCATTTGCCGTGGTATTTCGGCTGTTCATCAGTTTCTTTTATAGCATAGCAATTGATTCTTGGCCCATAAGCACTGAAAGAGTCAGAGAATCATTATTTTAATTTCTTTTTTTAAACACTTTTCTTTTTTGGCATACATGAAGGCAAGATATGTTACTGGTATGGTGGAGAATCTAAATCACATTTTTATTTTTGTATTTTCATTCACACACACACACACACACACACATACACACACTTAGCTTGCAGCACCAGTAGACAGCACCACCTGGTGGTCACTGAGGGATTATACTCCTGTTCACCACAGCAGCATTCTACACATGTACAGCAGTTCCAACAAAGTGACTGCAGGGTATCTAGAAAGGCAGTGATAGCCATTCTGAATTTTGATCCCCTTGCAGGAACACAACTCCACAAGGAATTACCCATCACTTTGCAAAATCTGGCAACTCCCCTTGCAATCCAACTCAGTAGTGGCAAGATGTGTACTTTTGCCTCTTGAGGTACTGGAGGGTCTCCACACAAGCCCATTATCGCAGCGAGATGCAGTGTTAGCATTACTATCTCAAGGCAGAAAATCCAGGATAGTGATGGAGAGTCGCAGCATTGCCACCTCTGCGCCAACTCAATTGGGCATAAGTCATTTACGTACATCCAGATACACACTAATGAACTGAAAATAAATATTGTGATGCTTGTAAACAGATAGTAACTCCCAGAGTGAAGTGTACAGAGTCTCTGCTGGGTCAGATTAGAGGAAAAAGCATTAACTATCGTACCAATTCAATCCCATGCATTCAACTTTATTTCTAAAGTGTCCTTTCTAGGAAAGCCTCAGAGCCCCTCTTTCTAGGAAAGACTCGGATCCCTGCACAGAGCACACGGTATAAAAATGTGTAAGGCACAGATACCAAGTGCAACAATGTGTAACAGTTTTTAGATTTTGTTTACTAAAGCTGTCCTAATTTAATTACAAGAGGGGAAGGGGTGAATAATTGACGTTATCAAGAGTTAATGACACCTCAGCTACTGGTTAACATCTTGGGAAATGGGAAAGGATTGCCCGGTGTGTTATACATTCAGCTGCACTCTTAGATCTAAATGGATCAAAGTCTGGCACTCGCACAATGCTTAAAATCACACTCCGACTTGGGAGATGAAGTGCAGATGCAGTATAATTTATTAAGGGGAGGAGCCACAGATGCCTCCATAAATTAGTTGGGGGTTTCAGTGGCTTTTTCCTCGACTGCTGTGCTGCTACTATGAGTTTTGTTTTCTGAATAAATTACTGTATCTGCATTTTGCGCCCTGAGTCAGAGTGTGATTTGTTTTATTTTTTACTCAGTCTGTGCCCCTTCTGTCTCCAACACCGTCTCCTCTAGAATCCCTAGGACACTTGCTGGCTGACCGCATCTGCAGTGTCACCACTGCCCTTTCATGGAGCCATGGTTTGCTCCCAGGCAGTGTTAGGTGATGTACTCTCCGAAGTTCCGAGGTCTCACCACACAGAAGGGTGACTGGCATACCTGGGGCCAGATTTGCCAGGGTCCTTCACCTAGTGCTGCGGTGCCATTTTCCTTTGAATTTTTTTTGCCCTTTATTTAACAGACTTTAGGATTACAACCTTGCAAGTCATCAGTATGCTAAGGGCACAAGGGGGGGGGCACGCTTCACAGCCCCCCCTTGCATCCAGCTGATGATCTTCTTCTCTTCCTGCTTTTTGCTCTGCTGCCACCCGTGGTTACCTAGGTGGCTACAAGACAGCAGACACAGCGATTCTCCTTCTCCTCCTCCCCCCAGCCAGCCCCCGATGACCTGGGCTCATCCCCGAATCGGGATACTGGCAATGCACACAGTACCCCTATTGTTGCCCCAATGGTGGTGGTGTGCTTTTAAGTGTGTGTTACTGCTGGGCTTTGATCTGTTTAGACTTAAGAGGGTAGCTGATTATTGCCCAAAACCACTGTGTTCCTTTGAGCAGTTTGTTGTGGTTGTTCAATATATAATGGCCCAGGAAAAAAATATGCTGCTTGTTTTAAGGGTTCATATTTGCTAGCCTGCCTGAAACATGAGTCTGAGGTGAGTGTGTCAAAAACAGGGGGGAATGTGACCAAAACAGGGTGAACAAATTGAAATTCTATATAATGTATGGAATGAGCAAGACACGGCTAGCCTCTTTTTTTTTTTGGGGGATGTATTTGTACCTTTTACTCGCAATTAATTACGGCAAACTGTGCAATAAGGAGAAGCAAACTCTGGTCTGTATGCTATCACAAGATGTGCATGTGCAGTTTGGTTAACCTGCAGGTTTTTCAAACACCCTTTTCATGGAGCAGTGGGCACTGCTGTCTAGAGTCAGGCTTTATAGCTTGAAAAATTCTGGCAATGTCCCAAATTTTAGGCATACCCCAAAAAAGGTATTTTAGAATTTGCATAAGTGGATAATTAGCATGTGTAGATTGTTTTAACAGGGCAGTTGACCATCTCTTTATACTTGCACGTAGAACACACTGGGGATGTAGTTTCGCATCCTTATTTTCTTGTTGCCTCTGATGTTTCAAGGTGCTATGAGAGTGTGTGTGTTATTTTATTTATTTCCTGTGCTGGCTGTATACCTTAGTCCTAGGTGGATTAAAAACAAGACTTAATGCAAACAAAAACAGTGACAGCAGGGCAGCCAGGCCTTCAGTACTTCCTATTTCAGGGCACAGCCTATCATTGTGTTGTGTGTTCCAAGCCTTGTTTTTACTTATAGCTGTGACTAAGGCCTATTTGTTAATATTGTGTAAGGGCTTTTTAATATACGGCCTATTGCAACAGAGCCCAGTTTGGTGGCGGAAAGGGGCAGGGATGGGCCTGTGGCGCTGTGTGTGTGTGTGTGTGTGTGTGTGTGTGTGTGTGTGTGTGTGTGTATATGTGTGTGTATGTATGTATGTATGTATGTATGTATGTATGTATGTATGTATGTATATATATATGTATATATATATATATATATATATATATATATATATAGTGTGTGTGTGTGTGTGTGTGTATGTGTGATATATAGATATATACACACACATACACAGTATATAGTGTGCAGGCATGTGTGTACAGTTGCGTATATGTTTGAGTGCATGTGAGTTGGTATGAGTGTGTGTATGTACACCTAAGGGTATATTTGTGTATGTGTGTCTGTAAAGGGCTGCATGAAAAATTGGGATGTGTGTGAGTGAAAAAGGATAAAATATTTTTATGTTTGATGGATTTTAGAAAATAAAATGTATTTTAATTCAAATCAAATTACCTTTGCTTTTTGTTTTCCTTTTTTTGCTTGTCATTGCTAAGCATGACAATAATCAGAAGAGAATATTAGATCATGTTTTCTCTTGGTGGTTGTATCCATAGCCACAATAATAGCAAACCAAGCAGACACAGGCCAGCATAAGGGATGCAGGGTGTTTGGGCACATCGGTGGGGGGGGTAACCAACTGTGCAGGGGAATTAATACTGTCATTTTGCAAGACTCCGATCATAACCTGCTTGAAAAACTGCATGCAGTTTTGGTCTTATTGATACAAAAAGGACACTGAGACATTAGAGAGGACGCAGCACAAGATCAAAATGATCTGGGATATTGGGAGGGGGGACAAAAGCCATGATGAGCGACTGGAGGTCCTTGGCCTGTCCTCCCTGGAGAAAAGGAGGCTGGGGGGGCATGATCTCAATCTTCCATATACTTAAGGGGATCAACAAGACCAATGAGAGATGTTTGATCTGTTGTACTCTAGCAGGACACGGGGACATGCCTTGGAGCTCAGAGGTGGTAGTTTTCAGGTGTAATGTCAGAAGGCACTTTTTCTCCCAGAGAGTGGTGAACATGTGTAACAATCTACTAGCAGGAGATCGTGAACATAAAGATGGCACAGTGCCTTCAAGGTAAATCTGGAGTGGATACATTATTACAGGGAACCCTGTTTAGAAGGGTGGACAGGGACTCCCTCCCAGGTGAAATGAATTTCATCAACTCGTGAACATCCATCAAGGTTTCCCAAATGTTTTTCAGCTTGATTCATGAACCAAGTCCATGAACTGCTCATCAACACAAAGTTCATGAAGGTGCTGAACTTTTAAAGGACCATGATGAACTAAGACAGCAATCCGTTTGCATATCAGAATGCACAGTTTCCCAAGAGTTATAAAGCATCAAAACAGCAGAACCTTTTTCAGTCTATGGGTGGAAAATACATGTTCTACAAGGCAATTAACTATTTGATAAGCCCAAAGGATTAACATTTAAACTTACCGCATTTTGAAAGTTTCATATTCTGCTGATAAAAATAGCAATTGGGCCTTTCTATTTTATGAGAGTAAGGCAAGCTGTGGCTGTATTTGAAATTGAGAAGAATATAAAAAAAGAAAGTGTGAGTCATGTTACTAATTGTAAAATGCATGAGTTAAGCCATTCATGTTGAGTTAATTAAAATAACTCAACTATTACAGTTAATTACCTGGGTTGTGTGCTAAAACAGTTATTTGAATGGGTCTGCCTCAGATACGTACAGATAGCAAAACTCTTTTGAGAATAGGGCTCAAACAGGACTGCCTAATGCAATAATGAATATTATAAAAGTAGGGTATTGAAGTGATAACATTGAATTAGTAGGAGTATACAAAGTAATAACCAGCTTCTGTGGATGATTAAACGTCGAGGCAAAGTTGAGGAGTTTAATCATCCACAGAAGACAGTTATTGTAAGTATACGCCGACTAAATGAAAGTTATTACTATTGTACCACTAGAATTTACGTAGTTTTTTTCCTTTTTATGTAACTCCTAATAAAAAACAAGCAGTGTTACTGGTTGAAATCAGCCTTTGAAAGTAAAGCCGTGACTATGGGCATGCGCATTGGTGCTGCTGCTAGTACGTGTGCCCAGAGTCACAGCTTTACTTTTGAAAGCCCGTTTTCTTGTAACTCTGCTGCTGTTGCTGACCTGTTCTGTCTCAAATACACAAAGTTCTCTCTTTCTCCATATTCCCCTCCTCCCCCATGCTCTGCACACTTCAGCAAAAAAATCTTCTCTCACTGGTCCCTCCACCTCGGTCTCCCCAGTCAGTCTCCTTTGCTAAGTGTTGGAGACAAATACTGCTGGAGATATAAATCGCAAACTTACCTGCTCTGTACAAGGGGTACAGTACATGTAAGAAGGTGGGGGGGGGGGTGCGCGAGTGTGAGCAGATTTTAGAGCAGACAGGTAGTGTGGACAGTAGAGAAGAGAATATGGATAACCTGCTGTGGGCCTGGTTACATGTGGATAACCTACTGTGGGTGTGTAGGTAGTAGTTTGTGGGACAACTGCCAGTTTTCCTGTGTTCTGATTGGCTAACACTAGATACCTGTGGTATAATTCTGGTTACCCTCAGTATTGAAGGACTTTGTCCATAGAAGGTCAGTGGGGGAGTTTCCTGAATTCTCATGGACCTTTATGAACTTTCATGTTCATTAACAGAATGGAACTCATCTTTAGCTCTAACAGATGGGCTAGAATCCACCTTCACTCTGACAGAGGGGCTAGAATCCACCTTTGCTCTGAAAAAGGGGCTAGAATCCACCTTGGGGCAAGAATCCACCTTCGCTCTGACAGAGGGGCTAGAATCCACCTTCGCTCTGAAAGAGGAGCTAGAATACACATCCGCTCTGACAGAAGGGCTAGAATCCACCACCGCTCTGACAGAGGTGCTAGAATCCACCTCCCCTCTGACAGAGGTGCTAGAATCCACCTCTCCTCTGATGGGGGGGGGGCTAGAATCCACCTGTCCTCTGATGGGGGGGCTAGAATCCTCCTCCCCTCCGAAAGATAGGTGGAATGTATATTGTGGATCTGAAAGAGAGGCTGGAACCTCATCATTGCCTGAGAGAGACGGAATGTACACTGTACCTCTGAAAGTATCTGGAAAATGGCAAAGCTCTGAAAGATGGATGAAATGTATACTGCAGCTCTAAAAATGAAGCAGGAACTGAGCGACTCAGAAAGAGGGGGTAAGGAATTGCCTGTAAAAATGTAGCGAAATAAACTGATCTTTGGATCTTGCACATGATGATAGTTGCTAAAGGATGGATGTACTCCAAGACATTTGGGGCCAGATATTCAGTAGTTTGTGTGGACACTAAAGGGTGTTTGCCCATGTTAACTGGGTTTTGTGGCCGGTTTGTGGGTGGGGTCTATATTCAGAGAGCCTGCAGCATTGGCAATACCCAACAACACTTGAGCGCTAACTTAATGCTGTGCCCATGCAGATGGGGGGGGGGGGAGACACCCTACGGATAGGCACTGTGGCAAGTTGAAAGATTTACAGTGGCAGTAAATGGCATGCAAAATAACACTATTTTACCACCTCTGAAAACCCCGAACATCCTGACTGCTGGTTGCCACATGGGCCAGTGAACCGTGGCAGTTTGTGTGCTCACTGTCAACCCATATGACGGCTGGCTGCGGAGGTGATAGGAGGGCTGTACTGGTCATTGTCTCAGGGGGGCCCCATAACCCCACCATCACAAGTATGGGGGGTTGGCTGGGTGCAGACAGAGAGGATGGGGGGCTGTGGAGCCACCACTGTTTACCAGTCTGTCACAACTGGTGGTTGGGGAGTACCACTGGATGCTAGGGATAGGCTTGGGTACCTGGGCTGGGAGCTCTGGGAGATGCCACTGAACAACAGGGAGGCAGGGAACTACATGGGACAGGAGGCCAGAGTGGAGGGGGCTTCCTCTAGCCACCAGGGTATTGATGGTATCACTGGGATGGGTGATTGGTGGATGGGAAGTGCCACTGGACACCAGGACATACATACACATATAGGGAACAGATGTTCAGGGGTGGGGGTTGCCGCTAGACATGAGGGATGGCCCAAAACTATTCCAGATGGGGGGGAGAGTGCCACTGGATACCAGGGACTCCATTATGATCAACGGGACAGGTGTTCAAAGGGATGCCACTAGATACCGGGGACTATATTGCAAGCACCAGGATGAGTGATTTGGAGGGTAGAGGGGTGCCACTAGACGCCAGGGACTACATCAGCTGTACTGGGATGGGTGTTTGGAAGGCGGAGGGTGCCTCTAGACACCAGAGTATACTTGCAATATCCCAGGGTGGGTGGTCAGAGGGTGGGGGTTCCCACTATACACCAGGGCTGGGGCTACTCATTGGTGGGACAGGTGTTTGGGGGGGGCTAGGGGGTGCTGCTAGCCACCAGGGAGAATGTAAGGATGGGTGCAACCACGCTGCCACTTCCAATGCAAATGAGCCCAGATGGGCATGTTAATGGCCCCTCAGCACCTTGCATGCCCAGTGGGCTCATCTGAATATTGCACCGCGACTCCCAGTACGCTCTGGTCTGGGAGTGCAATTCCCTATGGGCTGGCTGCAGCCCAGGTTCATGTCAGGGCAGCGCTATGCTGACATGGGCCAATATTCAGTTGATTAGTGCCAGTCCTCAATCTGACTAAGTATCGCAGCCTCTAGATCAGGCACAAGAGCAGTGCAAACCGTTATACGCTGCGTTGCGCTTTTTTGAATATCTGGCCCCTGGCATTCGTGATCCTTTTACACACCGAAGGCCTCTGCATGCCTCACAGAATTCCAACTTGGAAGGAGCAATGTAGCCATATTTTGAATGGATGTTGGGGACCTCCAGGAGAGCAAGGAATATCCCTAGTCACAGATTTCCTAGGTCATGGCCACGCTATCCTACGGGCTACATCACTGGCGTTTTACAGAAAAGAAGAAACAAAAAACAGGAGAGGCTGGAGAGATTAAATAAAGGGAGGTTATATTATTATAGAGGTAATGAAGGATCTCAAAGAGGATAATCTTTTTGTGCCAGTAGGTGGCACTGCAATCACATGTATCTGAGAAGGGAAGCAGTAAATGACTTTGCAGAGACTAACTATGCCTTTTGTGGGGGTGTTTTCTCTATCAGGAAAATTCAGTCGAAACCATTAGCTATTCCCACAGGAGTGGAATTACAGTGAATTGTTTAGCTGCCGTATTACAAATTGTTTAGCTGCCGTATTGGTCCTAGTAAGAACAGATCCAGGAGCAAATGGTTTGATAACTTTTTTTTGGACCAACATGGATGTTTTCTTTTGTAACATCTATGTTGATCCAAAAAAGGTATCAAACCATTTGCTTCTATAACAGTGCCAACGAACATCAGCTGACAAGTCCAGTGATTGGTGGGCCAGGAAGTGTTGTCTGCAACTTGTGCTTCATAGAGAGATTGGGTTACTGCATTGAGCAACACAGATGTGAAATATAGCCAGCCAGATACATGTACAGTGGAGCTGGCTGAGGGTAGAGATCCTTGGGTAAATCTGCTTAAAGAATAACTGGCTGTAACATGCAAGGTCATGTTTTCTGTAAAAGCCATACTTCAAATACTGGTTTCACATTCTGTTAATGTTCTGTCTTTCCTGGCTTTTTAATAAAGTAAGGAGTGCAAAACTCTAGCATTCCAGACTGCGTGGGTAGGACGTGATTGTAACAGGGGAAGACATTCCCAGTATGGCAGAGGTGCTCCAAGTGCATTGGCAGTGCAGGGATTGGATTTATGAGTGCCTGCCCCCAAAGTCCTCAAGACATGGATGGCAGAATTTGGTCCAGCAGAGGCAAAAGGACTGCAGACCCCTCACAGGTGAATAAAAAAATCATTTCAGTGAGTCATACGGTTCTCATACAGCTGACCATTTTATGTCTAGTCAGAAGTCCCCAACATGTAAGTGGAGGCTGCAGAGAATCAAACCCAGGCCTGCTAGATGTACCACACATTCACAGGTCACCACCATGGTCAATCTGGGCAGAATGTTACAGGTCCAACGCTCCAACATTCCAGCACTCCAGCACTCCAGCACTGTTAGACTAGTGATTTCTACTAGAGAGCACTGTGAGTATGGCTAGTTGTAATCAGTGACTGGAAGTGAAGTGATCGCTGCCTGAGGGTTCTCAAGTTCCTCAGGGAGCCAGAAGATGGGGACGCTACATGAGGGTCCTGACCAGAACAGGGGATTGTAAGTTAGGACACTACTGGAGGGTTCAGCTTACTTGTGCCCATGGCTATGCACTGGGAGAGCATGTTAATCTGTTTTACAGGTGACAGGACAGGTGTCTTGTTTGTGATAGTCAGACGAGGGATGCTTTCGTTGATTAAGCAACCTTTGTTTTTACATGCCTCAGTAACATCCATGCAATATTTATTTTATATTTGCAACAGCATTTATGCACTCAAGCTGTAGCTAATGGCATACAGTATCCCTTTATTTTATAGGATGCCGTGGTACAAACCACGAACTGAGTATCCAGCCTTCGAGGAGCCACGGTTGTTGTTGTTACAATGATCTCATCTCTCTGTCCCACTTCTGCCTGGTGCTGGCATTAACCCTTGATTGTCTCACATCACCAGCACAACAGGCATGCCAGAAAGCGATATTAAAGTGCTCAGCCATTTACAGCTCTCTCTGTACTCCTCAGGCTGTATTTATTGGAATGCTCCCCTGGATCATACTGTCTGTTACTTAGTGGCTGCTACAGAATACAGTGCTCCCAAATGTAGTCATCATTTTTTCCTGGAACTCCAAAGCAATTTTCCCATGTTTTCCTGTAGATTACATTATTTCCTATGAAAGTCACATTGCTTTGTTTTCCCATACAACACCAGTGGTCCCAGATTGATTTGGCATTCTCCCTGTAACTCCCAGGGTAATTTTCTTGGCTTTTCCTGTAGATTACATTATTTCCTATGGAAGCTGAATGGCTCTGTTTTCCTGTATAACCAATGCAAGTCTATGGGAACAGTTTCCCCTGTAAATGACTAAAATCCTATAAAATACAGGAATCCCTGTAGATTGGGGAGCCCTGTAGAATAGTACATGAAGCTCATTGTGAGTGCTGCCTGACGTGGAGTGGACACTACATAACTGTCCAATCCTCAGCAAGCTAGCCAGTGGGGATGCTAAATAAGGGTCCTGACCAGGACGGGGGTTCTATGCTGGGATGCTACTGGAAGGTCCAGCTTGGCTTTGGCCCCTGATCTACGCACTGGGAGTTTTTTTGTTCCTGTTGATAGTACAGGCTTGCAGGAACGTTGGGAGAAGGTCCTAAGGTTAACACATGCTTGTCTGTCAGTGTGTGCTATATAAATAAGAATAGTAGAACGTGTAAGTTATGTTGGAACCCGAGAGTCTGGGACTGATCAGAGATCATGACTAATCTCTAGGGATGCACAAAGTAAACTGGAACATTTGATCATGGCTGGGGGCTTGGCCTCTGGCAGTCCAAAATGTATGATCGTGCATCAGCCAATAGGATGGATAGAGGATTACCCATTTCTGAGGAATGTCTGAGCTCAAGAGAGGTTGTAGGGGATAAATAGCTAATAAAGTTACTAGAGTATCAATTATAAAATGTGTGGAAAAATCCGAATAGCTTAATTGGTCAGAAGCAGTCAACTGACCATTGCATTATTTCCTTATAATATATGGGCAGGGATTATTATGCACAGAATTCAAGCAGCTCAAAAGGAGGGCAAAATCATGGCGGATAAGGTGAGAGGCCGTCCAGTAGCTAAAGACTGAGAAGGTGCCGGGGCCAGAAGGGCTGCATCCAAGGGTGCTGAAGGAACTGGTGGATGTGCTGGCAACTCCACTGGCCTCACTCTTCAACATCTCCCTGTAGACAGGGTGGGTGACTCAAGATTGGAAGGTGGCTCATGTGGTGCCTATCCACAAGGGGGGTCCAGAGAGGAGATGGGGAATTATAGGCCCATTAGCCTAATGTCTGTGGTAGGCAAAGTTATGGAGGGAATTATCAAGGAGAGGCTGGGGAGGCAGCTGGAAAGGCTGGGGCACCTGGATGACAGGCAGTATGGTTTTGTTCTGGGGAGGTCATGCCAGACTAACCTGGTGGAGTTTTATGACTGGGTGACGGGTGCCCTGGACCAACATAGGCCGGTGGACATCCTCTATCTTGATTTCAGTAATGCGTTCAATTTGGTACCCCACAATGGCCTACTAACAAAGCTGGGGATGGGGGCAGTTGCTCAGGTGGGTGGAAAACTGGCTTATGTGGTGAATACAGTGAGTGGTGGTTGGAGGGATAGTCTCCTTCCCCAGGAAGGTCATCAGTGGGGTCCCCCAGGGTTCGGTCCTGGGGCCACTCATGTTCAATTCCTATGTCTCGGACATAGGGTGGGGTGTTAGGAGTAGGCTGAGTCTCTTTACGGATGACACAAAACTGGGAGTACTGGCAGACAGGCAGGAGGGGAGAGGCCCTGCAAGGGAATCTGGATACCCTGGAGGGGTGGGCAAGGAAGTGGGGGTTGAAGTTCAATGCAGGGAAATGTAGGGTGCTGCATCTGGGGGTCAGAAACCTGGGACACATTTACACCCTGGGGAGGACCACACTGCAAGTTGCATCGGGCAAGAGGGACTTAGGAATAGTGGTGGACAGCAAAATGAATAACACAGAGAATTGTTGAAGAGCTGCAGCAAAAGCAAACAGGATACTGGACTGCATAACTAGGGGAATTACTTCCAGGAGGAAGGAGGTGATCCTCCCTCTGTATAATGCCCTGGTTAGGCCACATCTTGAGTACTGTGTGCAGTTCTGGAGACCCCATTTTTAACAGGGACATAGCGCTGCTGGAGAGGGTCCAGAGGATGGCAACCAGGATGATTCAGGGCACAGAGGGTGGGACCTATGAGGAGAGACTGGATGAACTCAATCTTTACGCATTGGAGGACAGGAGGGACAGAGGGAACATGATAGAGACTTTCAAGTATGTAAAGGGGATTAAATAAGGGCAGAGCCAGGGAAGTGTTCAGGCTTAAGAAGGGGGGAACTACCAGGGGACACAGGTGGAAGCTGAAAGGGGGGAAATACAGGGGGGGGGAGCACAGGAGACACTTCTTCACAGAGAGGGTGGTGGAACCATGGAACGCACTGCCCAGGAGTCTGGTGGAAGAGACCACAGTGGAAGGATTCAGGAAGGGATGGGACAGGTACAGGGGGAAGCTGAGGCCAGGGAAGGCCACCTCCAGGGCTGGGACGGGTGGACGAGCAAGTTCCCAGTAGGGGACTAGCTTCCGAGCAGACACGATAGACCATGGGGCCTATTCTGCTGGCATTTACTATGATACTATGGCACATTCATAAGGTAGAAAAAGAAATGGGCAGCCTGAATAGACCTTGTGGTCCTTATCTGCCGTCAGTTTCTATGTTTCTAGAGCAATGGCAACAAGAGACCTCTTCCTCGGACAGGTGGGTCTCCTGCAGGACTCCCACATCACATTGCATAATTTTCAGAAATGAGTACTTTCCGCCTCTTTGTAGTTAATCTTTTTATTGTAGTTATTGTGATTATACATACAAATACATTACATTCTCCAGTATACACTTACATAAATTCTTAATGGGAGAAGGGGTAAAAAAAACATGTCTGCAGTATTATACAATGATATTAAAGGGGAAAACAAATGTTGAGAAAACAATATGTAGCAGTACAATCTGTATGATAGAGAGAAAATATGGCAAGTTATGGTTCAAGGAGTAAAAGGAGTACATACAAACAAGAAATATGAGCAGTTGTGATTGTACTTCCATTATGCTGCAATTTAATACAAGTATGTGTAAGATTGTATAAAGGAAGAACATAAAGAGAAAAATATCTAAGAAAATGAACAAGAATGAAGAAGGAAAGGGAAGAATAAAAGGAAATAGAAAGATAGAAAGAGGTTGTGTGGTTGACATATGATCAAGGATGGCGTATTGAGATAGTTATTTGAGAATATCTGGGAGGGTGGGAATGATGTTGGATCTCCAGTGCATTAGTATAAGGTGTTTAACTTGAAGGAATAGTAGGGATAACCACCTATTCTGAGAATGGGATATTTTGTATGAGTGAGCATTGAAAATACCAAGTATGCAATGTTTTGGATCTAATGCAAAGGATAGACCAATCACTTTCATTGCAAAGTATGAATACGACGCCAAAGATTGTGTATGGGAGGACAATGCCATAAAATATGTAGCAAATTGCCATTGGGGGAGTTACAATGCCAACATTTATTGTTCATTAAACCCATTTTTTGCAAAATTTCAGGAGTTCTGTACCATAGAGGAAGAATTTTGGTTTGTATGAGTGAACTGGGATTATCCTTGAAAGATTTATGGCAGGATAGCCAGCAGTTATGCCATTGTGAATTGGTAATGTTATAATTTAAAAGGGTACTCCATTTATTTTTTGCAATGATAGCTTGATCTGGAATTGTATTTCTGATATGATTGTAAATGATACTATTTAATTTAGAGTTTGTTTTGATCCATTTAGAAATAAAAGTATCATATATAGATTGATGAGGAATAGTAGGAAGATAAAGGTTCCATGCCGTGCGTAACTGTAAATATTTCCAGAAATCATGCTGGGGAAGATTCCATTGTTTTCGCAGGTCAGAAAAGGATTTTAATTTGAGAGTCTGAGGTATAAGTATATCCTCCAAGAAAAAATGCCCATTTTTCCAATTACAACAAAAAATTGGGGTGGTTATCAAGAGTGATGTTGCGGTTCGCCCAAACGGGGGCATATATGAGAGGGGTTGGGTTGGATTTAAGGCATTTATGAATTATTTTCCAGTAGTATATGGATGATGCTATAGTAGGGTGAGATTTTAAATTGGGGAGAGGGTTATAAATGAAGGAAGTGGTGACATTGCTCGGACATAGAGATGTTTCCATATTGACTCTCAACGGTGATTTGTTGCTGGGTTCATTAAACCATTTGACAGTTTGGGCAGTGCGGAAGGCCCAAAAATATGCTTGGAACCAGGGGAGCCCAAAGCCCCCTTTGGACCAGTGGGAACGCAGTTTGTTACGACTAAATCTGGGAATTTTGCCTTCCCATAAAAAATTGCCAATTATATCATCAATTGTGACAAAAAATAAAGTAGGGAGGGTTAAAGAGATATTAGAAAATAGATACAGTATTTTGGGAACTATTGTCATCTTGATAGCAGAGATTTTCCCATTAAAAGAGAGGTTAAGCAGTTTCCATCTGTTGAGAGTTTTTTTAATATTTGCTAATGACGGGGAAAGATTGGCATCCCATATTTTGTCTAATTTAGAGGTGATCTGTATTCCAAGCTAAGAGATACCTTGAGGGGCCCAACGAAAACCTACTATTGTATTCATAGAAGGGTTACAAAAATTGTTTAATGGCATTGTTTCTGATTTGTTTAGATTCAGAGCTAGTCCAGAAAGTGAAGTAAAGTTGCTAAGTAACTTAGTTAAGGGTGGTCCCGAAATTTCAAGATTTTCAAGTAGAATGAGGAGATCATCAGTGTAGGATAGTGAAGTATAGTGAGAATTACCAATAGGGATACCTTAGATCATGGAGGATTGATGAAGAGCAGCTGAAAGGGGTTCCATAGCTAGAATAAAGAGTAGGGGATAAGGGGTACACTTGCCTGGTACCTCTTGCCAGATGAAAGGATGAAGACAGAGTACAGTTAGAACCTGGGCAGAGGGGAGGGTGTATAGTAATTGAATCCATGTACAAAATGTATTGGTGATACCAAAGTGGGATAGAATACGGTACAAATAAGTCCAGTTGAGAGAATCTAATGCCTTTTCAAAGTCAATGGCTGTAACTGCGTCAGATGATTTAAGAGATTTAACTTTGTAGATTAAATTAAATAACGAGCGGAGATGATCAGAGCCAGTTCTAGTTTTGATAAATCCAGCTTGGGAGGTATGGACAAGTTTAGAAATTATTGATTCTAAACTAGTATTTAATATTTTGGCAAAAATGTTCCCGTCTCTATTAAGTAATGATATAGGTCTGTAGCTGGATGGGAGAGAAGGATGGTTATAATGGCTTCTGTCATTGAATAGGGAAGTTTACCTTGTGAAGATGCCTCTTTGAAGACCTTAAACAGTAAGGGACATAAGATGTCAGCTAGGGGTTTATAAAAGTCTACGGAAAAAAACATCACTCCCAGGAGCTTTACCAGATTTAAGGGAATTTAGGGCTGCTTGTATCTCTTTAGGAAAAGGGTTCATCTAGCAAAGCCATATCTTGTTGGGAGAGATGTGGTAACTGTAAATTGTCCAGAAATTGTTGTATATATTCAGGTTGTGGGGGAGTGGGGTGAGAGTATATTTTTTGGTAGAATGATCGCATAATATGGTTAATTGAGGGATTACCTGTATGGATTTTGCCTGAAGGATCTTTCAAACTGGCAATATGTCTCTCCATCTGTTGATTCTTGAGTTGATAAGCAAGCTGCTTTCCACATTTATCCCCTTGTTCCCAATAATGGTGTTTAAGTCTAAGGAGGGCGAGTTCAGCTTTCCTGGATATTAATTTGTTGATTTTAATTCTAAGCTGAAGAATTTCAAGGTGAAGTTGTGAGTTATTATCTGGATTTTTTGTTTTATAATATTGGGTTTCTTTTTCTTTGAGAGATTTCTCTAAATCTGCCAATTGCTGTTTCCTTAGTTTTTTCTTGTGTGCTGCATAGCTTATAACTTTCCCTCTAACTGTTGCCTTAAGTGCTTCCCAGATGGTACCTTGAGGTACACCAGGAGTGTTGTAAAAGGAAAGAAGTTCTTGGATTTGGGATCTAATCCAAGGTAAGAAATCGGGATCTTTCAATAAGAGTGGATCTAGACGCCAGGAGGGGGATTTAGATGGAGGCGGGCCCCAAATAAGATGTAATTTTATAGGAGAATGGTCTGATATAGTAATCATAAGGATAGTTGTGTTGATAATTTTTTCATTGATGAATGGGGAAGAAAACCAATAGTCAATTCTGCTATAAGATTTATGAAGCGGTGAGTAAAAAGTATAGTAGTGCTGTCTAGGAAGATGTCTCCAAATGTCGGTGAGACCGAAGTCTTTCATTAGCATCAAGAGTGCAGAAATATTCCTGGGGTGGGAATCACACGAAGAGTTACTTCTGTCTAAATGTGCTTCCAAAGCTAAATTGAAATCCCCACCTACAAGTATAGGAGAATTATTAAAGTTACTATTCATATTGTTGAGCCATATTATGAAAGAATTCAGGTGAATCAGAGTTAGGGGCATAAACATTGACTAATTTAAGGGGGCCCTGCAGGGGTATTTAAGTGGGCTATAATCCATCTGCCATCTGAATCAGAGATGGATTTAATAAGGGTCCAGTTAAGGGATTTATGTAATAGAATAGCAACCCCCGTTTTTAGAAGTAGAGGAGACATGAATACTTGACCATTAATCCCTTCTGAGTCTGTCGACATACTCTATAAGTTTGTTTCTTGTAAGAAAGCAATATGAATTTTATGCTTTTTGAGGTAAGAAAGTATTTGCTTTCGATTACAAGGTAAGTTGAGTCCCATAACATTCCATGAATGTAGAATTAGATCACTCATGTTAATGGGGAGATGAGTACGAAAACACAAATAGGAAGTAAGGGACTCGTACTGAAAGGGCACTTTCCGCCTCTTAAGTGGACGGTTAAGTCTCCTGGTATTCTGTAACGCTGTTTTCACATGGTTGAAACTAGACATGGTTTCAAATGTATGGAAGACTTCAGACTTGCCCTCCTGTGCCACCCAACCCCAACCCCACAGCTAAAACTACCAACCAGAAACTAGGTAACATGTACCAAATGTGACACTTGTTCATCTATGTAGCTCAATTGGAGCAAACAGACTATATTTATAACCTTAAAGCAGCAGTGCAAATAAATTGGCCAAAAAATCTTACCCTACCTTTTTTTCACTATAAAAGATTCCTGGCATCTTCCAGTTTTATTTGATGATAATATATTCTAGTTCCACCCAAATCTGAATATTTTATACGTTTCTTAACTGAGTATTTTTTTTTCACAAGAAAAAAAAAGATGGTCACCACATTTGGTCTAGAAATATCAATGTAGACTTTGTAAGGTTCAGGACTGAGAAAATGTAAAGACTCATGGTACACAGCATGGGAAGTACCTAAAAAAGTAGATTTGACAGGTATGCCCATATTTTTCATTACTTGTACTGTAGCTGAAACTAGTTTTTTGGGAAAACATTTTTTGTTACTTTGCTGCTTTAAACAGGAATACATAATGCAGAGTAGTAACACTTATTGCAAGAAATATATTATGATCCGAGTGACTTAAACTGGTGGAGACAACCAGCAGCTACCACAATTGGTAGTAAGGATAGCTTTAAGCCTTTGTTGTCACAGAACCTAGTGCAATGAACAGGGCAAGGGTACTCCAATGAGCCCCTGAATCTGCTCCCTGTATCAGGTCCAGTGCTGAGAGGCTAATGCCTTGTAGTGTTGAGACTGTATGTAGGGCTGTGTGTGTGTGTGTGTGTGGGGGGGGGGTGTATCCCAGCACATGTTCCGCCTTGGCAAGTCTCTGGGTATTTAGTGTAGCATGCACAGATATTTGCTAAGATGGCATACAGAATGTCTGTTAACATGGCCCACCTCGTCTCAATGGGCACCATCAAAAAGGGTCTTCCATCGAGGCCCCGCAGAGGGTGCATAACATTTGCCTTCTACAAGTTTGAACAGCAACTTTTTTCCTAAAGGCTAGGTATCCCAAGCTTGTTAGCAGACTACCTGTTCAGTGCTCATTTAGTAAACCACAAAAGGATATATACTGAACTGGCAGTTAGCTCTGCAGAAACTAGAAGTCTTTTGCAGCCTGGGGCCAGAGCATATTAGTTGATGGGGTGCCTCGCTTCTGTGTCCCTTGTCAGTCAAAACAGGTGAGAAGCAATAAATGTAGACTATGGAAGCCATGTCCCTTGTGTGTCCTTACTGAGTTAGCAAAGAACATCAAATGGCAAAAGGGAACTGGGTATTTTAGTGGTCGAGGCAGGCATTCAAATCCAGAGTTTCTTAGGACCATGTATGGCGGAGGGGGGGGCCTCAGGAATTGGGATCCATTCTACTAAATTAGTTTGTACTTCTGCATAAAGCAGTTAATATATCAAGCACTGGTATGTAAGAAAACAGTAAATAACCACACTGAGTCAGTATTCAGTCCAGTATGGAGTTGCCACAGGTTTGTAATCTGGGCATGTGGAAAGCAATCTTCATGCCCTTCCCCCATATTAAAACATCATACTGCAAAGGACTCTTGGCACAGAACTTGAGCGCAGAACTTACACGCAGTGTACCAAAGTGGCAGTACCGGCCAGCTACAAGTCCCTTACAGTCTGGGGCCCTCGAGGCAGCCATTAGTAGGAGTCCTGCTTCTGTATCCCTCATGCCTGAAGATGACTGTAAAAGGACAGGTATGCTCGGTTGATTCTATGTTCGCAGGGTTGCAAGAACAGAGATAAGTAAATAAATTACTTCATGTGGCTGAAAGGGGAACAGCATGCTTTAGTAGCCAGGCTGGGTGTTCAGGTCATGGTCTACTGTATGACAGGTACTGGGGGGTGGCTGGGGATCACCATACTGGAGGCCAGCTGGGGCTGCATGATTGGCAACTTGAGCGTAACCCCTAGGTGGTACTATCCCCAAGGTTACTAGCCCTGCCTATATGTCTGAGCACAGGTTGAGGGGCCTGGATTCTATAGTAAGGTGCCTCCACCCAGAGTAACAGTATTGGGGATATCTGTTTAGCTTGTTACAGCCCTCTGGGAAGCTACAACCCCCACTAACCCTCGTAGTGGCTGCGTTCCTTGAATAGCAGTTAATACACAATCAGTATACGGCAGTAATAATATGCACACGCCCTTCACACTTACCACCAGGGCTGGACCTTCAGCAACTTCCCTGGAGACCCCCTGTAAAATAAGGTTAGCAAAACAGATGCACACTATCACTACTGTAACCCAAGTAATAATATGCATACTAGCCAGGCTACTGTGAAAACAGACAATCAAGTTTATTTAGGGGTAGGGAACAAGGAAGGGGCGTAAATCTAGGCAAATGATTAGTAATCTGATTTTATTCAGGTTTGGCATACAGTTTTTTTGTCCCAGATGACAGTCACACAACACTTGGTACCCAGGGTAGAATATCTGGCTAGCTAGAGGCGTTGCAGTTGATGTTGGGGCCCTTGATAGAAAGAAAAGCAGTTAGCATGCAAAGCAACAAGCTGGCTCTTTGTAATCCGAGCCGGTTGGCTCCGTCTCTTGAAAATCCAGAAAGTAAATGAAATCAGATGGTACCGCAGATGATTTAAATACTTGTTGCAGGGAGCTACCCTGATTGTACTCATGCTACCAGGTTTCTGCTGAAAGGCAGGTGATAAGGAGACATCGTGGTGTTCACTGATGAGCATGGGGAAGCAACGCCCCTCCTCTTCATGGCCTTCACTCCAGGTGGCTGCAACCTTCAAGTTGTTGCTGCAGGGGGGCTGGATCCTCTGGTGCAGGGTAATCTGTGTGGGCTGGATTGGCACAGGCCCAGGCAGGATGAGCGAAGTGGCAAAGTTCGTTTGTCCTCAGGCTGGTGAAGCCTCCAGCTGGCATAACAGATTGGGCCACAAGCAAGCAGGTCTCGACCCGTGAAACACATTCAGCACATTCAAAATAAGCAGCACCAACTTTGTACTGTTCGGATACAGTCTGGTTCTTAATTCAGTAGCTCAGGGCTGTCCAACCTTTTTTGGTCGGTGAGCAACTTTTGAACTTAGAGACCATGAGGAGAGCAACATCACCGTACGTGACATCCAATGCATCACGCGCACAAGATATTGCCACCATTTTTTCATTTTTATAAGCATTCTTACTTACACACATATACACATTAATATACATAATAACACTATTGGGCAGTAATCATTTGTAATAACGTTTTATTCAATTTTTTTTAAATCATGTGGAGTTCAGAAATAAATGTTCATTATAGATATCCACATAATCTTATCAGAGTCTTATCTTTTTTAATGTGAGCTCTGACACTGCAAGTTGTCAGCCAACTTCATGTTGTTTGGAGTGTAGTGAGTTACAGCCATTCTCGTACAATCATTCAAGTGCTCGTCACTTAAGCTTGATCTTCATTTAGATTTTAAAATTTTCATAGCAGAAAATCCCACTTCACTGAGGTAGGTAGATCCAAAGCAAACTGTTAATTTAAGAAACAACTGTTTTAAAAGAGGAAATCTGAACTCATAGATTCATAGAAGTGTGACGGCAGAAAAGGACCGACAAGGCCCACCAAGTCTGCCCATTTATCCAGCTATCTGCCTGGACCTGTGCCCCCCCCACCCTCAACACCCCCGTGTTTGTCCTATGCCTTTTTGAATCCCTCCACTGTTTCTTCTCCAACAACCACCTCCGGGAGTCTGTTCCACTTATCCACCACTCTCTCTGTGAAATGGTACTTCCTAATGTTACCCCTGAACTGCCCCCTCTCCACCTGCAGGCCATGCCCCCTTGTCCTCTGATTTTCCTTCATTTGGAAGATGCTTTCCACCGGCACCCTGTTTATACCCTTAAGGTACTTGAAGGTCTCAATCATGTCCCCCCTCTTCCTCCTCTGTTCCAGCGAGTACATGTCCAGATCCCTCAACCTTTCTTCATAGAAGAGGTGGCTCAACCCTTTTACCATCTTTGTCGCTCTCCTATGAACTCTCTCCAGCCTCCCCACATCCTTTTTGAGGTATGGCCTCCAGAACTGGACTCGTCAATTAATTTCCAGAAGTCTGCGTTATCACATCTGGCCTGTAACTGAACATCTGCATGCAGCTCAATGGTTTCAATTTCAAGCTGTGGAGAACTGAGTTTGAATACATTTGATATTTCATTTGCTGTTATTCTTACATCAGTGACTGTAAATGGGCTAGTAGTGAAAGTTGCAACCGGCTTTAATTTTTTAAATTCTGTAGATCTTCTGTCAAAGTCCCTTGCTATCCTGTCCAGATGAGCTGCATACTTTGTGTTATCAACTGAGAACTGAGAGTGCTGCTATATACATTTTAAAATTGGGCCCGAAATCCTGCATATGCGCAGGATAGTTCTGAACAAAGATCCCGTGCATGCGCAGGAGCATGCTGGTCTTGCGCACGTGCGGGATTTAGGGTCCGATTTTAAAATGTATATAGCAGCACTCTCAGTTCTCGTTTTAAGAAAGGCAGCAACAAGGATTTACAATAAGGGAATCTAATAGACAAAATGTTTTTTAACATGTGCATGGTAAAAATTGCACTTCGGGACTGCGCCCCCTGACAGACACGCGTTCTCGGCGCTAGTACATGTCCGGTGGGCAGGTGATTTAAACGCGGACCACTCCAGCTGCTACTTTTGTAAAGAATAGAAAAACAGGTAAAAATGATTACCTTTTAGATGTACACGAGTATTATAGAGACATTGTGGGACACGAGTGTGCCAAGAGACACACTGCTGAGATGGGCTCCAAAACTTTGAAGGAAAGCTGACAGTGTCCCTTTAAACTGCTGGTGCTGTAGTGGTCTGGCTCTGATTGAATTAACAGTTTTTAATACCACACTCATAACATGCTGACAATTAATAACTTTTGTGCATTATGATTGTTAATGAATAATACAGTGGTAGCTTATGTATTCTGGGAAGCAATAATCTTTTCTGCATAGTGATAAAAAAAACCTACATGTGCACCTAACACTGAGGGGGCACCATCAGTTATAATTGAAACAAGCTTATGTAGAGGCACATTCGTATATTTAATGCATAATTTGAATTCCTTAATGTCTTCCCCACAAGTTTTACCTCTAATGGGGATGATTTTCAACAGTTCCTCTTTGTAACTTGCATCAGAAAACACCATTCTAACAAAAACTATTAATTGAGCTGTGTCACTAACATCAGTGGATTCATCAAGCTGTAAATTGAAGAACTGGAAAGAAGCTAAATCACTTTTTAAGTTTCCTCAACATCAGCTGCCATGGCTTCTATCCTTCTTGCGACAGTGTTTCTTGACAGCTGTACATCTTAAATTACATTTATAATTTCAGATTTATTTTTATAATCAGCAAATAATGTGTTTCCTGTTGCAATTAAACATTCTTTCACTGTCCCCATCTTCAAATTTTTTTTTCCTTTTTGACCAGTATTTCAGCTATCTTGAAAGAAGCTATAGTGTATGTTGGAATGCAGTTCACTCGTTTTCTGGCACAGTCAAAATGTGGTTCTGCTGTAGTAGTGACGTCCATACTGCAGCGGAACAACTTTTCGTTCTGCTTCGGTACAGACGTCATACTGACTCCTTCATGAGCGCCTGAGTTGCCTTGGTAATGATTCATGCCACTGCTCCCACCCGCTGAAGCAGCAGTTTATATAAAAAAAAAAAAAAAAAAACAGCTTTGCCAATGTATTTTCAAAGTTGCGCTACCGGCAACAGATTGTAACACGATTAAGGCGAGCACAGATGGGCGTTAGGTGAAAGTTTAAGTGTGTAGCATGGTGATGGTCAGGTATTGGTCGGGGGGGGGGGTGACTAGAATATCAAGCAACTATGCAAGTAGCACCGGTCCTAGGAAACACTCTGAGGAAGTGGATATGAATCGGAATTTTTTTTTAGTAAGTTTTCTGATCTCTCTCGCTCTCTTTCTCTCGATCTCTCCAAGATGTGACGGTGGTTTGCTCCCGATAACTATTCATGTTTGATGATCCATTTTTCACTGTTCAGTTGTTGCTATATTTGCTTTATGTTTGGCTGTTCTGCACGCAGTAAAGTATATTCACACCCTAATTTACATCTCTACTTTTCTGTAAAAATTAGTGGCCAGTTATCGGTAGTAACATACACTATATAGAACAGTGTATGGCTGAACATTAACAGCAAGGCTGATTCTTACACACGTGGTTGCTATGCCAAATGTTGACCTCTCGAGCTGCACACTCGAGGTCAACAATGGCATAGTAACCACGAGTGTAAGAATTGCCTTGTTGTTGACGTTCAGCCATACACTATCCTATATATGGCAGCAGCTTTTGATTCCATAGCAGACTTTGTGAAACTGCATTGTTGGGCATTCACAGAGACTTTCAATTCTTGTAATTTGACTTGTCTGAATTTGCTATGCTGTGGATATTCAGTGTCAAATTTTTTGTGAGTCGCCTCAAAGTGACGTTCCAAATTGTACTTCTTCCCCACAGACATGCTGGCAAGGGTGTAGGCGTACCTCTCAACCTCTCAGCATTAAAAAATCATAGCACTGGCCTTCAAAAATCGTAGCAAAGGGCCAGAATGTGTAGCACTTTCTTATTTTAAACAATACATCTGCAAATAATGGGCCCTATATAGTTAGTGATAAGGAATGTTTCTATCAACTTAGTTCAATGATTTAATAGTTTGTGTGTTCAAAATAACCATAACATTATTAAGAACATCGGTAAACCTATGTGGAGCAAGGATAAATTTGAGTGCAAAAATCATAGCACTATGCAAAATTCATAGCAGTTGAGTGATGCTGGCATGGCAAATACATTTGCCGTTATGAGTAATGAAGAAATATTTCTCCTCCCATTCACTTTTGAAATGAAAGGAGTAGATTCTTTGCTTTTTTGTGGTGATTTACTCAAAGTCATTGTATTCTGTGAATAATAACAAAAGGAAATGTAAATAATAAAATAAAGCTTTGAATTAAATAATATAAAATATGCCCCCCCTTCTAAACCAAGCGAGACAGCACTAATAGTTATTAACCACCCCCAAACAACACAGGCAAGCTTTCCAGTTATTTTTAATAGCTTTCAGTGCATTTTTAATTGATTTTTAGCTAAAATAATGGTTAATTAAATATAATCTTACTTGCAGTGAGAAAGTCTGTTGATTCAAACAGTCAGCAGTCCCGGAAAATGATGCTCAGTCAGTCCTGCTGAGTAGAAATTCACCGAAGTATGACACAACAGTACCGACGCTGAAATGTGAAACCAGCTCCTGCAAAGCAAACTCTCAATATTCTTGGTGGACAGCGATCAGACTGAAAATGACCGACCCAGAAGAGACTCATCACTGAGCTGCAGCTACACACTGCGCTCACATCACCTGCATCGGCGCTCAAATTACAGACCCGGGAGAAGTATAAAGAGCAAGCGAAGAAGTCAGCTAGCATCGTTCACCTGATGTGTATTTAAAGAGCTCAGCATCACATCATTAGCGCATACCTGTGTTGATTCGCAAAGGAATGCATCGGAATGCTAATCACAGCAGTTAGGAAACAAAGCATTCTCGGCATGTTTAATAAAATAGGTGAGAATTTAAACTACCACTGCCTAATACTCTACTGCAATAGTTCTCAGACTTTGTCACAGTGAGCCTCCCCAAATCCACAGAAAAGATCTTGAGCCTCCCCCAAAAAATGAAATAATCTTGGGCCTCCCCAAAGAAAAATAACACACTGTTCTTTACATAGTACACCATGAATAAATTGAAACCCCTTTGAGTACTTGGCTGTCATTCAGTTCTTTGTCTTATAGTGACGTGGAACCTTTGAAAAAGAGCACCTGTGCGCAAAGGTGTTATTTGAATAAAATATAAAATAAATAACCATCCCCCCAACAGGCCAGTCTACTTGTCCACTATTTTGAATTTTGAACCATTGTTACCACTTGCTGCAGTGCCTTCTTGGGGTCAGACTACTCTCTGCTTTCTGTCTATCTCGAATAACCTTCCTCGTACCTTGCCTCTCCCCTCTTTCCCTGCTCTTAAGCAACTTCTCAGGGAGTATGTTGCTGCTTCCTGCTATTGCTCTTAGCACTTCTATGCTCAACCCTTGTATTTGGGCTGTTCTGCCATGAGTCTACAAATTGATCAATTACCATCACTCACTGATTGTTCAATGTTCCTATTTGTTTGCACTGTTGTTCATTTTGTATTGCTTGACTGTTTTGCAATTACCTTTTGAAATGCATCCACTCTGTACCCTTCCGTGGGTACACCTGAAATGAGCCTCAATTCATTCACCTTCCCTTGTCACCGATTTTTAAATAAATACATTAATTTTGCCTACTATTGTCACCTTTCAGTTTGCTTCATCCTTTCACACAAAATATATCAAACTCAAAGTTTAAATACATTACTTTTTCAAACTTGCTTGGGCCTCCCCTGGAACAGGTTGGGGCCTCCCAAGGGAGGCTGGCCTCACCATTTGAGAACCCCTGCTCTACTGAATTACCACATTAAAACTGTGGGAATATACGCGGGATCAGAGTTTTAAATATAGAGTTTAAAATACAATACAGTTCATCTGCATCATCTCGCCTTACAGAAATAATTGAAACTTTTGAAAAAAGCTCCATGAGCAACACTTAAAGGCTTGGTCAGCAACATGTTGCTCACGAGGCATGGGTTGGACAGCCCTGCAGAAGCTGCACTGAGCAAACCTCTCGGTCCTAAATTCATCTCACACACAAGCTGGGCCGATTGCTTCACAGGAGCAAATCTACGGTCCAAAATGCAAGTGGTACTGGTAAACTTCTTCTTCGTTCTGCCGCAGTTCCAAACTTAAGTTGGAGCACTTCCGATTTCTGCAATAGGCAGTCCCAGGCAGGAGAAAGGTGGCAGGGAGGCAAGGTAGACCTCTTCCCACAGATTCCCCTACGCTCCATTCAGGGAGCAGCTGCTCAAAAGCTCTAGCTGTTTGTACTTCAACCTCCAACTCTGTCTGATCCACTGTCTCGTACAGTTCTGGGGATAGAAACATAGACTTTGATGGCAGATAAGGACCGCTTGGCCCACCCAGTCTGCCCATTTCCCTACCTACAGGATAAGCTGCAGATCTTGGTTAACCAACAGCCTATTTCTTCCTACCCCCCACAAAAATTGCCTTGTCTGTCCCATGCATTCTTGAATTCTCACAGTTTTAGACCCCACAGCCTCCTCAGGAAGGCTGTTCCATGCATCCACCACTCTCTCTGTGAAAAATACACTTCCTCACATTGCCCCTGAACCACCCCCCTATATTTTCAAATTGTGTCCCCTTGTTCTTGCACGTATCTTTTTCTGAAAGATGCTACCCTCTTGGACTTTGTTGATTTCACTGAGGTACTTTAAAGTTTCTATCATGTCCCCCCTCTCCCTCCTTTCCTCAAGGGTATACATATTAAGCTCCTTTAGTCTCTCCTCGTATGGCTTCTCTTGCAGACCCTGTACCATTTTAGTTGCCCTCCTCTAGACTGCCTCTATCCTGTCTATGTCCTTGTGGAGATAGGGTCTCCAGAACTGGATGCAGTACTCCAGATGGGGTCTCACCAACTGTCTATACAGAGGGATAACAACTTCCTGTTTTCTGCTGGTGATGCCTCTCCTATACATCCCAGTGTCCCTCAGCCCTCCCTACTGCCTTCTCACATTGCTTGCTAACCCATAGTCATCTGCGATGATTACCCCCAGGTCCCTTTCCATTTTTGTTGTTGTTACTACCTCCCCCCCATTGTGTAATCTTCCCCTGGGTTTTTGTTTCCCAAGTGCATTATTTTGCACTTCTTTGCATTGAATCCAAGCTGCCATACTTCTGACCATTCCTCCAACCTTGCCAAGTCCCTTCTCATCCTTTCCACACCTCCTTGTGCATCAACCTTGTTACAGATCTTTGTGTCATCTGCAAAGAGGCATACTTTTCCTTCCAGTCCCTCTGCAATGTCACTTATAAAGACATTAAAGAGGACTGGATCCAGTACTGAACCCTGCGGTACCCCACTAGTAACCCCTCTATCTTCCTGGACATAAGTCTCCACCACTCATTCACACTAGTGGGATTAGCGCCGGAGGCACTAAGACCCATCGGGAGCAAACTTTGCTGGAGGTCGTGCGAGAGGCGGCCTGAGGACACGCCGCGACAGCAGCTCGAGCGGAATGACCATCTCGGCGACGACCTCCAACCGCTCTCGGTTCCTTTTTTCCCGCCGCCGAGTGCGCTTCAGTGACGCCATCGCCGTCAGCTGTCGGGAGTCAAACTTCAAACTAGCGCATAGTTTTCAGTTTGTTTTTTTGTAACTTTATCTCGATAAGTAGTATCGCTTAATTTTATTCTATTTTCGTTAAATTTTTCTAATATTAAATTTTACTTGAAGAAGTCTCGGCCTACTGGACGGAGTCGACCATGAGCAGGTCAGGTGACGGTAGGGAGACTTCGTATGAAAGCTGTTCAGTCAGCCGGGCTGGATCCGGTCAGCCTCCTTCTCCTCAGCGGGGTTCCGACAACGGTCAGTCCGATGCCCGGGGGGATGGGCGGTCCCCCCGCCGGCATAAAAATAAACGGTCGCATTCTCGGCACCGTTCGGCCTCGAGCTCTTCTTCGGCCCACAGGTCAAAAAAGAGAAGGCATCACTCGAGGTCGCCCTCTGGTATGTCTGCGCGTCGACGCTCGGTTATCGTTGCTAGTTGCCGGTCTCCTTCTTCGGAGTCGCCAACTTCCGTTAATCGTCGTCCTCGACATCGGAGTCCCTCCCCGCCTATAGGTAGGACTCCAGATGAGCAGTTTCATCAGTGGGCCGCTCTTATGGAGCAATGGGCTCGGAGGTTGGTTCTTCTGCCTGGCTCGGTTGCCTCGGAGCCCTCGGGCCCCTCCGGCGATCAGGTAGGGCGGTTGGACCTTCCTAGTCGCGTGGCGCCTTCTTCGGTGCCAGCGACTCCGTGCTTAGGTGTTTCCCCCCCTCACATGGCTGCGGCGCAGGGGGCCTCACCGATGCCCTTATCTCCTGGTTTTTTTCCTTCTCTAGCTTTCCAGGTTCCTGGGGCTTTTCCGGCGCCTTCGGCAGGGTCTGTTGGCTTGTCGGCGCTGTTTTCGGTGCCGCTGGGTCTTGCGGCGCCGTCTGCAGCGCCACGGGGTCTCACGGCGCCGCCGGTGGTGCCATTGGATAGGGCGGCGCCGTTCGCGGCGTCGTCCGCGGCGCCATCGGCGTCGTCCGAGCGCATTTGCGGCGTCGTCGGCCGCGCGCCTTGATATAGTCCGCAGGCGCGCGGGCGCTGCGGGCAGCGTGCCTCTTGCGCCGTGCGCCCCTCCTCGATGCCGTCTTCAACCCCGTTTTGCCGTCGGCGCCCGGCATGCAGGGACTCTCCTTGTTTTCTGCTATTTCCTCCTCTCCTAATTTCCACTCCTTTCCTGTCAAACAGTCCTTTCTGGACCATCGGGAGATGATGTTGAGCCTGACCCAGACCTTCGGTTGGGTGATGAAGTGGAGAAACAGGATCTTTCTTTGCTACAGAGCCTGTGGTGAGGACCTGTCCTTTAAGTCTCTGTTGAAGAACCTGGGATCCACTCTTTCTCTCCAGACTACAGACATCGATCCTGGGAAGATATTAAGACTCCAGTATCTTCATGCTCGGAGATCCCTACGGATTTGACTCCTCCGATCCAGCCTTCCTTCGAGGCGCTGTCTCAAATGGTATGGAATAATCCTGCTCTTATTCCCTCAGTGGCTAAATCCATTGATAAAGTATTCAGCTCCCAAGGATCGTTCCATTTGGCATCCCAAGCCTTTGCGGATCCTATTGTAGTCCTGGCGAGAGAATGACAAGGTCGTTCTTCCTCAAACTACTACAGCTCGACCTATTAACAAAGAGTCTCGTAAGATTGATACATTAGGTAGAAGAGTCTTTGCTGCCTCCTCTAAGTATGCGTGTTGCCAGTTATCAAGGCTATTTTTCTCAGTATGAGTATATCCTGTGGCACTCTATGAAAAGAATGGTTGAAGCTCTTCCAGATTGATTCAAGTCAGAGCTTCTTCTGACCGTTATTAGAGTATTGAGTCAATAACCAACAGGTCAAAGCCGCCATGGGCGCTTTCGACACTGCTTCTCGCTCAGCAGCCGCGAGATTTGTACTCGGCGCCATTCCTGGCTGCGTGCTTCTGGCTTCACGAATGATGCTCAGCAGCAGGTGATGGCGCTGCCTTTTGATGGCTCCTTTCTTTTTGGCCCTCAGGTGGAGCAAGCCTTAGAGGCCACTCAGAAGACTAGATCAGCCATTAAGTTGGCCAGACCTCCGCCTGCCCCTCTCGGGCATGTGAACAGAGCGTCAGTTTCATAGATCGTCAGTCCTTTTCGAGGCAGAGGCAGGGAAGCTTCCACAAAAGCCAACCTGCCCAACCTCAAAGAAGGCAGCAGAAGAAAGCGCAGGGGCCTAAAGCTCCCAGCGCTACCTTATAGTCGTTGGCCCAAGTTCCATTCACTCTGCCGAGGTGGAACTTTCTCCTCCGGTGGGAGAGTGCGTCTGATGTACTTCTACAACCAGTGGAAGTCCATAACCGGACAAATGGGTCCTTCGGATAATTCGCGAGGTTATTCTCTCAATTTCTTGAAACCCCCGAATTGTCCTCCCAGGCCGACAACCCAGGTTGTCGGCCTCTCAGTCAGACCTCCTCACCGCGGAGATCCAGGGCCTTCTGAACAACAGGGCAATAGAACTGGTGCCCCCGCATCTGCGAAACACAGGGTTCTACTCCCATTACTTTCTGGTTCCAAAGAAATCTGGGGGGATGCGCCCCATTCTAGACCTCAGAAAGTTAAACAAATTCCTCCCCAGGGAGAAATTCAAGATGATTTCCCTAGGTACCCTGTTACCCTTGCTGCATCAACACGACTGGCTGGCCTCTCTGGATATGCAGGATGCTTACCAGCATATCCCGTTCCACCCGACCCACCGAAGTTCCTCAGGTTTGTAGCTTTGGGTCAGCATTATCAGTTCAGAGTCCTGCCCTTTGGGCTATCCTCGGCGCCCTTGCGAGTTTTACAAAGTGTTGTGCAGTTCTCGCGGGCGCATCTCGAAGAAAGTCGGACTCCAGTGTTCCCTACCTGGACGGATTGGCTTCTAGCAAGCCTTCCGTCCAAGGGACTTTGGAAGCCGTGCAAACGACTTCTCGTCTTCTCACGTCCATGGGAGTTCTGCTGAATTTGAAAAAATCTCAACTGCAACCCTCCCAGAGGCTCCTTTTCATAGGGACGCTTCTAGACACCTCTTCAGTGAAGGCTTTCCTTCCAGAGGACAGAATACTCGACATCCTTCGAATGGCCCGTTACATCAGGGAGAACCAATCGGTTACAGCTCTCTCGATGCAACGCATGTTGGGTCTCATGGCGTCCTCGGTCTTCACTGTCCCCTGGCCCGACTGCACATGAGAACCACCCAATGGATGCTCTCCACTCAGTGGTCCCGACCTCTCACCCCAGTCTTATCCCATCAAGGTGGCGGAGCCCTTGAAGGCCTCTCACCTGGTGGTCTCAAGAAAACAATCTCCTGGAAGGATTCCCCTTTGCTCCCCGGATCATCAGATCTCCATCACCACAGGCGCATCGCTAATGGGATGGGGAGCTCACTGTCTCTCCTCCACACTCAAGTGTATGGACTCAGTTAAAACTCATCTCCACATAAATGTCCTGGAGATGAGGCGGTCCTCTATGCATTCGAGCTCTGAAGGATGTCCTTTGTCACAAGAACATTCTCCTTCAAGCGGACAACAAAGCAGTGATGTATTACATCAACAAGCAAAGCGGTGCTCATTCTTACCCCTTTGCAGGGAAGCAATGAGGGTGTGGGAGTGGTGCTTGGAGCACAAGTCTCTGATTCAAGCGGTTTATCTGCCAGGTATACAAAACGACCTAGCAGATCACCTCAGCAGAACGGAGGCAGACCCTCACGAGTGGTCTCTCGATCCAGCCATAGCTCGGTCCCTGTTCAAAGAGTGGGGGACTCCAGACCTGGACCTTTTTG
The DNA here is from genome assembly GCA_016271365.2 of Neoceratodus forsteri. Classification (NCBI taxonomy): domain Eukaryota; kingdom Metazoa; phylum Chordata; order Ceratodontiformes; family Ceratodontidae; genus Neoceratodus; species Neoceratodus forsteri. The sequence continues at coordinate 110,200,016 of JADMNL010000034.1, read as the reverse complement.
CATCCCCACTCAACGCAAAACTGCCTCTCTTCTGCTCCAGAAATCCAGGGCCTGGCATTTTCTGTCAGGATGCGTTCAGGCTGCGGTGGACAAAACGCTTTCTTTACGCCTTTCCACCGCTTCCTCTAATCCAGAGAGTACTCCTCAAGTTCGAGTCTCAGGGGACCAAGATGATTCTCATTGCTCCTTCCTGGCCTCGGCAACTATGGTTTCCTCTACTCAACAGTATGTTGGCAGCCTCTCCGAGACCACTTCCTTTGCAAATCAGTCTTTTGACTCAGGGTTCGTTGGTCCATCCCAACCTGAAATCACTTCACCTTCATGCTTGGCTCCTGAAGAGATAGAAGTGAATCGGTTCAACGTCTCTCGTAGAGTCTCAGACATCCTTCTGGCTGCTCGGAAGCCAGCCACCCGAAAAACGTACGCTTCCAAATGGAGACGTTTTTCTCTCTGGTGTGCAAAATCCTCTTGGAATCCCTTTTCCTGTCCTCCTGGCAAGGTTCTGGAGTATCTTTTGGACCTGTCAAACTTAGGTCTTCAGTACTCCACAGTTAAAGTTCACCTTAGTGCCATCTCAGCGTTCCATGAGCCGGTTTCTTCCTTAACTCTGGCTCAGTTACCTATGGTGAAGAGATTTCTTAAGGGGATTCTCCATACCAGACCCCCTGTTAAGCGTCCAGTTGCAGCCTGGGACATTAACCTGGTGCTGGACATGCTCACTCGGAAGCCTTTCGAACCCTTAGCTACCTGTGAGCTAAAATTTCTTACCTGGAAGACTGCCTTCCTGGTGGCCATTACCTCAGCCCGCAGGGTCTCTGAGATACATGCCCTGGTTACGGACCCTCCGTATACTGTATTCCATAAAGACAACGTAGTTCTCCATACTCATCCTAAATTTCTTCCCAAGGTTGTGTCAGAATTCCATCTAAACCAACCTCTGGTACTTCCGCTTACTTAGCTAATTTCCAAAATGAAGAGGAGCAGGCTCTTCATTCCTTGGATGTTAAGAGAGCCTTGGGTTCTATTTAGATAGAACCAAGGATGCAAGACTCAGCAACTGTTCGTTTCTTTCAGCGACACGGCTGGGTCAACCTGTCGCTATTAGATGCATCTCTTCATGGTTAGTGGCATGCCTTCGTCATTGCTATTCCATGGCTCAAGTTAAATTAGAAGGTAAGTGTACGCTCACTCTACTAGAGGCGAGTCGTGCATCCTAGCGGAAAGTCGCAATGTTCCAATTGCAGATATATGCAACGCGCCACCTGGAGCTCAGTGCATACCTTCGTTAAGCACTATGCACTGGATGTTCATGCTAGGCGACATTCCGCATTCGACAGAACTATCCTTAATAGGCTTCTATCTTAGGTGGCGTGAGCTCTGGCTCTCCTGCACCGCCCTTTTGGGGATTATCAACAGTACTCTCCCACTGGTAGTAATGAGTGGTGGAGACTTATGTCCAGGAAGATAGGAAAATTACGTACCTACCGTAATTCTTGATCTTCTTGGACGAGTCTCCACCACTCATTCACACGCCCACCCTCCATCCCCCGAGCTCACCGCTGTATTGGTCTTCACTCCCTCAAATCTTTAGGCCGTGAGGACTTCTTTGCTGACCCTTCTTACACGGGTCATACGGACTATCTTATGTCCGTTTTTTAATGTTAGGTTTACTCTTTACGTTAGTTGCGCTGCACCTCCTTGGTAAAAAAGGTACTGAGGCGGTTGGAGGGTCGTCGCCGAGATGGTCATTACCGCTCGAGCCGCTGCTCGCGGCGCCGTGTCACGCGGCGCCGTCTCTCACGCCGACCCTCCAGCAAAAAGTTTGCTCCCGATGGGTCTTAGTGCCTCCGGCGCTAATCCCACTAGTGTGAATGAGTGGTGGAGACTCGTCCAAGAAGATCAAGAATTACGGTAGGTACGTAATTTTCCTTTCTTCAGAGTAGACTTCATTTACAATTACCTTCTGTGTTCTGTCGTCCAGCCAATGTTTTACCCAGGCTACCACCCTGGGACCCACTCCCAGGCTGGTTAATTTGACTATTAATCTTTTGTGTGGGACTGTCACATGCCTTGCTAAAGTCTAGGTAGGCCATGTCCACAGCCCCTCCCTGGTCTACTACTTTTGTCACCCAGTCAAAGAAATCAATTAGATTCATCTGACATGACCTTCCTGCTGTGAACCCATGCTGCCTTGGGTCCTGTGCCCCACTGGCCTCTAGGTACTCAACAATTCTTTCCTTCAGAAGTGATTCCATCACTTTCCCTATCACAGAGGTCAAACTGACAGGTCTATAGTTTCCTGCCTCTGTCCTGCTTCCACTTTTGTGAAGGGGAATCACATCCGCCTTCCTCCAGTCCTCAGGTACCACACCATCCTCCCATGATTTGTTAAAAAGGGAGTCAGTGGTTTCATTAGTTCTCCCCTTAATTCTTTTAGAATTCTGGTGAGAATTCCGTCAGGCCCCATTGCTTTGTCCACCTTCAGTTTTAGGAGTTCTTTCAGAACCCTTTCTCCTCTGAAAGGACTGGGATCGACCCCCTATCCAGAGTGCTTCTGTTAATTGGATTAGGCACCTTCCCCCCTCCTCTTTTGTGAATACCGAGCAGAAATATTCGTTCATTGTACCTGCTTATTCACTGTCCCTCTCTGCCCACCCACTGTCCATTCTATTCAGCCTCACTATCCCTCCCTTTGTCTTTCTACACTCCCTGATGTACCTATAAAAGGTTTTATCCCCCTTCTTTACCGAGTTGGCTATCTTTTCCTCAGTTTGGGCCTTTGCTATTCTGACTTCCCTCCCTGCTTCTTTCTGCCTTAACTGGTACAGCTCTCTGTCCTGCTCCTTCTGTGTTTCCTTATACTTCCTGAATGCTATCTTTTTCTCCCTGACCTTCCCTGCCACTTCTTTTGAGAACCACAGTGGCTTTTTCTTTCATTTTGATTTGTTTATTTGCTTCACACAAAGGCTCGTTGCCTCTGTGATCCCATGTAAATCCAGCATTCAGGTTGGCTGGGGAAGCTGTCAGTCATGGTTAGGGCTCCCCCTCCAGGTTAGTTTTGGCGCCAACCTAAGAACTACAGTTTTCCTTCCCATGAGGCACTTTGACCAGGGTCCATGTTAGGTCCCCTGAAGTCCTATTGGTCCAGTCACTGGAAGTCCCAGACCAAACATGGTGGCTTCCATTCTGACAGATAAGCTGCAAGGAAAGCAGGTAAAACAAACTTCTCTATTTCAAATACAACAGCATTTAAACAGTAAATAAGCAGTTTCCAGATAGGTTCCCTCTGCACAAATATCGACTGGAGAATGGAGCAAATCAGAGCAGTGGCTGGCTGGTCGCAAGCCCTAAACACTCAGACCGAGCACAGACCATTCCCTACACACAGATTAGCTAGTCTCTTTAAAGGGACAGGTGTGGAGGCTCAGCATAGCATTCTCACGCAAATAAACAGGATCACACTGAGATGGAACACCAGCCTGGCAGTGGGCATTTAAGGAGCCCAGGAAGACATTAAGGTAAACCCCAAATTGGGGGGGTGGTTACACTCTTTCCTGCCTGGAAAAACTTGGCATCCATGTCAAGTCTATACATAATACACACTGCAATATAGAAACACTATACATACATATATGCATGTAGATGTATACAGGTTGCAACCATAAACTATTCTATTTGTATACCACAAAATAAATTCTGATGCATCAGAGAAAAAGTAGACTAACTGTAACAACAGCATTACTATACCCTTTGCATTTTGTAATGAATACTGCAAAAGAACATGTTGTTTTTCATTAAACTGGTTCAAGTACTTAAACACATTGTTTGCACTACTCTAGTCTGTACTACCTCTGCACACTAACCCGCAGGAACAGGGATGGCACCAGAAAATAGCCTGAGCCTGCGATAAGAGTCCAGGTGCATGGAGGGTATCACAGTGGGAGACGCTGCAATGGGTGATGCCCTGTGCAGAGACTGGGAGGCCGGAGGAGAATGTATGGGAGTGACCTCCTCAGAGTCCTCCAAGGCCTTCCACAAGTCCTTAACAGTCTGCCCTTCTGCAGCTTGGATCAAACTGCAAGAGCAGCGCAGGATGTCTGCGTGGCTACTGCTCAAAAGGAACAGATGTGCATTAGAGAGTTGATGCTAAATCTAACCCCACTAGCTCCCAGACCCCAAAGAGAGGCTAGGCCCAAAACTGCTGTCCCAGGATCTGAGGTCATAATTGAGGGTTAGACTTTCCCCGTAGTGGCCCTAGAAGTACAAGAGGGACAGATCATGACACAGGATGAAATAGGGAGATACTAGTTACTGAAAAGGTGGATGAGCCACCTTCCTCTCCCATTTCCTTTTCACAGGAGATTCTCCTACAGGAGGTACCCATACAGGACTGTCTGCAGCAAGTGGCACATCAAAGCCCTGAGGGATCAGAGATAGTTAGTAATGTCATGCCACCACCGGAGGTAACACAAGACCTCCCCTTCCTAACACATGATCTGCTCTGTCAGGGAAACACGTGGGGGAAGCCCTACATGTTTAGTCAGAGTTGGGCCCAGTCCCATTGACTGATTCATATGCTGTCCTTTGGGAGCAGGAGCCAGAAGATGAATGGGGTGGAATCTGACATCTCTTCGGTGACATCTTCACTGCCTGAAGAGGTGCAGGAAGGAGGGTGGGGGGAACCAAAGCCTAAGGAGAGGGAAAAAGGAAGTGATAGAGTTAGCATATTGGGTCCCTATATGTGCTTAATTTTTCTTGGTCTGTATGGCAGTTTTTTTCCCTTTACTACTATTGATGTTAATAGTATAAAATCACAGGAGAAAAGGAAGGTAACCTTTGCAAGTTTAGCCACCAGCACAGGGCAGATTGTTTTCCTACAGGGCACAAGAAAACATACTTTAGCGGATATTAAGACAGCACAGACAGACTGGAGGTGGGGTCCTTCATTGTGGTCTGAAGGGGAGGAACAATGTTCCGGATTAGGTTTTTTGTTTCAGGAGCTTGAACCAAAAATTTTTACAAGTTCTGGATATTCATCCGGGTAGGGTCTTTATAATTGATGAGATTTTATATGGCATTGCCTACCACTTGATTAATATTTATAGTCCTCAAACGGAAGCGGATCGTTCGGCTCTTTTTACGAAGATTGGGCTATATTTACATACTGCAAAATTAGTGTTATGGGGGGGTGATTTTAATTGTGGGATTGCTGAGAGAGATTGGGGTAGACAAACTAAAAATTCTTTGGTGACACAAATACTTTAAAGCATACTCAGGAACAGAATAAGCTATGTGATATTTATGATTTGTTACAGAAAGCCCCATGTCATATAATAATAATAAACTTTATTTATATGGCGCCTTTCAAAAGCCAAGGCACCTAACAGTTAAAATCACATAATCACAACATTTCACAACATAATCAACAGAACATCTCAATAACAAATAATATACTCAAAAAATCATACTTTCCATAAAGGGCATTTATCCACAAGGACAGATTTCTGGTTTGTGTCTGATAGACTGACGGAGTTTCAGTGTTCCCCCTTGCAACATCTGATCATGTTGCAGTACAGATGGTGATTGCACAAAAACAGAGATTACATATGGGGAGAGATTTTTGGAAACCGAATGTGGAAATATTACAGACTATGGATGTACAGTGCGCAGTTACTGATCTATTTAAAATATGGGCGGATGTGAGCTTCTTATATGATTGTCCCATTGAATGGTGGGAGGACATGAAGAGAGACCTGAGAGATTGATTTATCCTGGTGTAAGGGGCAAGGGCCAGGTCTCAATATAGCCAATACTTGGGGTGGCATGCACAATACCTTCGACTTCTCTCACAAACGTATGAGAAGGGGAGCATTGTCCCAGAGCTACGTGTACTTCGGGAAAGAATGTATTTTTTTCATAAAAAGAAAGTGTCAAAACTAGAGAAGCAACAACAGTTCCACACCAGAGGTACGAAAGAGCAGGTTAACCCCTATGATGTGGAATTACAGGGCGAAAACAAATCTTCATTGCTGGTTTAAAGCCTAGCACAGGTTGTTAGTACAGGATAGATGGGGTATACAGAAGGTAGTTCAAGACCACATCCAGAATAAATTTCAGGTATTGAGCTCGGACCAGAATTACTCCCTTCTTGAACATCTGGAGATTCTGATTCTGTCTTCAGATGAACAATTGAAAGTAAGTGCCCCTATTACAGAACAGGAAATTAAGTTGGCTGTTAGTAAATTATCTGCTCGAACTACACCAGGTAAGGATGGTATACTGAATGATTTTTATAAAATGTTCATAGACATTCTGGCTCCTTGGTTGCAGTTGGTATATGAGGCTATTTGGCAGGAACATAGATTAGCTCCTAGCATGCAGGAGGAAGTGGTGACCTTTTTGTATAAAAAAGGAGACCCTCAGGATGTAAAAAATTGGAGGCCGCTTAGTCTGCTCACCTCGGATTACAAGATTTTGACAAATATTGACAGTTCGATTGGCAAAACTGGCACAAAAATTGACATTACCAACCCAAACGTGCCATCCCAGGAAGAAATATCACTCAGATTCTCGTTACTATTTGTGAGATAGTGGATCAAGGGCTGCAGTCAAATTTGGACAGCTATCTATTGACTGTTGATCAGGAGACAGCCTTTGATGGCATTAGGCAAGAGTATGTGTGGGCAGTGCTACAGTAGTATGGCATTCCTGAAGTCTTACTAGATTTACTAAAGACCTTATATGCTGATGCACAGGTTATCCCTCTGATTAATGGCCATCCAGGGATCCCCATATTTGTTTAGAAAGGGGTTCGACAGGGTTGTCCCATGAGTCCGATTTTGTATGTGTAACCCCCCTGTTACCCGGGGTTACTAGAATCCCAGTAAGACCTAGTGGTAGGCAGGAAAGGCAGCTTGTGAAACTCCAGTTAAATGGATTTCACACTCTCACTCTGTTCTCAGTCTCAGCTGAGACTGAGGGATGACATCATTTTAGAACAGCCGCAGCTGCATAAGCCACACTGGAATGTTGCAGTTGGAGGTTAGAGTAGAACGCTGGGGATTTTTAAGTTTGTCAGAGAGAGAGAGTCTGTAGAGTGCAGCAGAGGTGCTCTGCTGAGTGCAGGCCCTCAGAGCTTTAAGCTCTGTTTCAGAGCTACTTTTGTTTTAGGTGTGTGTTTCCACCTGAAGAGGAACACAGGAACTGCTTATTGAAGTGGTGGAGACCACTTTCAATGGTTCAGGGCCCCATCCCTGCGGGGATGGGGGGAAGGTATCAGCCTGTTTCCAGGGGCAACCCCCTTGGTCCGGCTAGGAGGAAAAGAAGCTGCATGTTTAAGTTTGTGCTGAGGCACCAGAAGCTCTGGAAGAGATTCCTTGAGGAGGAAACACCTGTGGAGCACCTGCAACCGAAGGGCGAGTTCGCTCTGTTAAAGGGCCATGTGTTCACCTGAAACAGAATGAAACTAAAGGGACTGTTACTGTGGGGGTGGGAAAAGACAGCCAAGTACAGTTTGGAGGATGTGGGGATTGGACTGCTTAACTCTTGGAGGGGGGGGGAGTCTAGAGTAATGGACAAAGCCACTTAATAAGTATGTTCAAGTCCAGCACAAATGGGAAGAAAAGACAGTAGATTGAATGTAAATACATTTAAAAGGAATCTACACAGCAAAGGTTCTAAAGGATAAGGTGTTACAGTCCAGAGAAATGGCCGGGTATGAATTGTGGGAGCGAGAGGTGGGATACCCCCATCAGTAGTAACCAAATTCACCTCTATGGATTTGCTCTGAGACACCTGTTGCTTTCTCTCAGGTACTTGGCCAGTGCCTGAGGAAAGTACCCAGACGTGGGATTAATGAGGAAGATTCCCCTTATGGAGCAGAAGTGCTCTTAGGTGGTTTAGGGAGCCACCAGTAAATGTTTCCATGAAATATGGAAAGTGTTCAAGTGGCTGGCAAGGGAGCTGAGCCAGGGAAAACCCAGAGCAGTGTACAAGTTCGGGCTGTGTGCCGAGTGTGTTGTAGAGCCTGAGGGCTAAAGTGATGAGGATGTGTTCTGGTCTCCTTTAATCTGCATTACCAGGAGTGTAGCCCCGTGGGGGTCCATGTATGCTTTGTTTATTCTGTTTGGATGTGAATAAAAGCCACACTTTAAATTCCCACTTCTGGTATTGGACATTACAGTTATTGCTTCCTGTGTTCGGAGTTACTTGGGTGCCCCCTGTTGCAGAGTAACCAAACCTAGTCAATGTGCCAAGTGACATATTCCTCCCCGAACCTAGCCCACCTCGTAGAGCTGTCAGATAGAAACGGCATACCTGGTAGGGTTACATATGTTTTTGGATTGGATCCACTCCTAAGATTGATAGACTCTGACGAGGAGATGAGACCTATCCGGAGTACGGCAGGGGTAATTTTTGGTAAAATCTCAGCCAATGTGGACGACCGTATCTTTGCAGTGGCAGATTTGGACTCTGGGAATAGGGTTTTACAAGTTATACAACAGTTGACACATGTGACAGGCATACAGATTAATATGTGGAAGAGCAATGTACTGGTTTTGGGGGCTGAACTGGAGGTTGATACATTTCTTATTTCTATGACGAAAGGTAATGTCAAGATTTTAGGTCTTATTTTGATACCATAGGAGCAGAGAGGCTTAGTTGGGACAATGCGTATGATGATGCTTCTCAGAAAGTGTTTTCCTGGCAGAACTGGAAAATGACGAGGAAAAAGATTTTTTTTTTTTTTTTTTTTTTTACTAAAAGCATATATTGCTCCAGTATTTCTGTATGTCTCTCACATTTTCCCCTGCCATACAGCATGCATACCAATGTGCTGGGTCTCTTCTTTCATCTCTTGTGGGGAAGTCGATTGAATCCTGTTAAAAGAGCACACATGTATAGGGCGTGGAAAGATGGAGGGCTGAATATGATACACTCCTTGATGTCTTATTTTGACAAATTTTTTTAATAGTTCTCTAAAACCAGTTTTAGTGGAAAATACATGTTCAGGAGTTTTGTGTATGTCTTTGTGGGGAAATCCTTTTTTACAAGTGTGGGGTAGGGGGAAGTGGCACATCTCTGATAAAACCCTCCTCTCCTACATACAAACTACATTAAAATATATTAGAACTTGGACAATTGAACTTAGTTGGTTTTTTGAATCAGGAAAAGAAACTGTTCTATAGAATTATTGTAGATAGATGTTATTTTGAAGAACTGATGTTTCAAGTAGCCAACAATGTTGATACAGTGCAACTGTTAGCTAGCATCACAGAGCCACAAATTCCTTTGAAGATGCAAGACACAAACTGGTTATGTGGACACCAGAACCTAAATGTAAAAAATAACCAGAAACACAAGCAGTTAGGAGAGATTATGCGGAACCAAGATGTCAGGGACAGCTAGAAACTGAGGCATTTATATTTTGACTGCATACATATACAAGGTTTTTGGTAGGCGATAGCAGCTCTATGGGGGGGGGGGGGGGGGGAGTTCAAGTTACAGACTGTGACATATGAAATATTAATATTAGGGCAGCTACCAGTAATGCGGCAGAAGTGGCACAGGAATACTATGTATGCAATTGTTGCTTGTATTAAGTGATCCATTTGGCAGGTAAGATGCTTTCGATTTCTGCAAACTACAGATGTCCAGTTGAATGAATTATTGTTTAAAATACAGGATGAATAGGACCAAGTGTATAATTATGAACAACGCACTCTAGGACAGGAAGTACGTGGCACTCTTTGGCAGAATATAGATTGGGTGGGTTGACTTGTAGTAGAAACCAGTCTGCACTCTGATGCATTGTTCTTTACCTTCTCATTTCAATGGGCAAAATGGAATATGACATTTTTTTTGTTTTTGCATGGTTATACATGATTGGTGTGGAAAATGTATAAAATGTTTTCACTTTTTTTTTCCTTTTGAAAGGTGTTTTTGTTTTAGGTTATATTTGGTAAATTACTGGTTTTATGCGGCATTGGGTGACAGGATTACTGAATGTTGTTGTATGATATTGTGATGTATGTGATGATTTCTCTTTATGTTTGTTTTTGTTTTCTGAATAAAAATTTCCCCTACTCTTTTTTGAGAAGTGCCATGGGATCTTTAACATCCACCTGAACTACCACCAGAACAGGTAGATGGGACCTCTATTTAATGTCTCATCTAGAAGATAGCACTTCAGGAGTGCAGCACACCCCCCTCATGCTGCACTGCAGTGTCAGTATTGGGATTTAACCTAACTGCCTGGTGTGGGGATAGAACCCACAGCCTTCTGATCTTCTGACCTCAGAGATGAGTGTGCTACCTGCTGAGCCATTCAGTGCCCTCAACATCTCCTCGTAGGTCCTACCATGCTGCTCAGCTATCCTCTTTGTAGCCCTGCTCTGGACCTTCTCTAGCAGGTAAATGTCCTTTTTAAGGTGTGGGCAACAGAACCGAACTCCATACTCTAGATGCAGCCTTACCAGTGACCTGTACAAGGGCAATATAACCTCCTCTGTCCTTCTACTGATCCCCCTAGATGCATCCCAGCATCTTGTTTGCCTTTGCTGTTGCTTTCTTGCACTGCGTGGAGTGCTTCAGATCCCATCTGGGATCCCTTGGGCATAATAACAGGGGCTACTGTCACAGGGTCTATAGGGAGGCTACATGAAATGAGGGCCATTAAGTTCTGTTCAAACGGGTCTGAGTACCGCCCTCACACTGAAGCCTTCCCAGATCTGAGGACATTTTGGGTAGATCGCATAAAATTCCTGGGAATATGTAAGATACACAGGGAGGAGGGGGAGAACCCCTTTAAATTCCTGGTAGTATGTAAGGGATACACCGAGAGGTTGGGAGAATCCTGAGGGGCTTCACCTTAAGGGATGTTCCTTGCAGTGCAAGGATGGTCCCACTGAAGATGTGATGTTCACCGTTTAGGGGACATTTGTAAACATGTGTCCAAGAGATGCTATCAGCTGAGCTGCTGACGGAGTAAGACCTGGTGAGAGCCTGAGCTGTAAACTAAGGTAGGAAATATGCCCGCGGTGAGTACCAGAGATCCTGAGCCAGGATGGGTACTAGAGAGACACTGCCTCTGGCAAATGGGTTGTGGCAATTTCTAACTGGTGCCAGAGGGCAGGCTGGAGAATGCACTATCATACTATACCCAGCACACCTACCGGAGACTGATGCCACTATAATGTAAGGTGCCCAGTGTAGAAGTAGCCTCAAGGCTCTATTTAGTGAGATTGGCATTGACTGAGCTACAGCCTTCAGGACCAGGCATGCCCTGGGTACCATGAGTGAAGCAAGATTCGAGAGTAAAGTCCCTATAGTGGTGATGTCTCCAGCACCACCCCCTGACCAAACTCTATGGTGTCACTGAGTGTATAAAATGTATAAAACCCAAAGAGTATAGCATAGTGGTAGAATCAGGCAAAGAAGTGCAGAGTAGAATAGGCTCTGACCCAAGGAATAACCTCACCCACTGGTGTTGGGGGAGGGGGGGAGTAATAAGGGGGTTATGTGACTCCTGAAGTGAGTGTAAGGTGCAACCTATACAAAGGGACCCGAAGGTTCTGACTCATGTCCGAAATCAGGATTGAACAAGTGTGGTAAGGTGCTAACCAGGGAAGCCTTTAGGGACTGGGTTCCCACAGGTAGCACATCAAGTCTGCGGCAGTACCATACAGTCAGAAACAGCATGGACAATACCGCATCAGGAAATACCGCCCGATAACTAACAAAAAAAAAAAAGTTAAAACATTTCACTGGAGTGGTGGTCCATGGCAGTGTGGTATTGTAATAGCAAATCTACACTTCACCACTTTATTCACGCCCATATTCACCGGGCGTGGTGTTGACTTGCGCGGTGTTGTCCACGCTGTTCCAACCGCATGGTATTTGCTGTGATGAATTGATGTGGAGCCGTTCCCACATATGCAACTAACTTAATTTAGGATGCCATGGGTAGTTCCAACCTGCTAACAGAGGTTAGATTCCATAGTGTCAGATAGTGGCATGTCTGAGCTTGTAAAAAGTCTTCATTTTTCACCAATATGCAATGGTATCCAAACATTTTGGATACTGTCTGAGGAACTTTAGTCAGAACCCTCTTCTTGCGACTTCACAATCATTTCCACAGTAACATGCTGAGATGTCACAAACTGACGATCATGATGACTAGTGTTGCTGGGATAGTGTCCTGCCAGGTTGGATATTGACAGCTACCATGATTTTGGCAAGATATTCAGATGGCCTAGACATCTGACCAAGGATCTGACCTCCTAGGATCCACAGTAAGTATTTGACCTATCTGTGGATCTAAACTTCAGATCCAGGTATCCGAGGATGGATTTAACCTTGGATTCACAACAATCTGACTCTGGATTTGGAATCTGACCTTGGATGGAGTTTGGTCAGATTAGGAGGCACTATCCATGGGAGGGTGGCCAGTTCCACAGAAGCACCATCCATGCACTGCTAATAATGACCTAATGTGTAGACAAGCAGCCGTGGCAGTTCCATGTCCAAAGGGCAGAGTTCCTTATGCTTAGTGATAAGGAATAAAGAGAGGATAACTTAAGATTTATACAGCAGGAGTTTGGGTAAAATGACAACAGCAATGGTGAGTTATTGACAATTTGTTTAACACACCCCTCTCCCCCACTAGGGGAGTGATGTGGTTACTGTGCTCTTGGGAGCAAGGAGGAGCCCATACTACTGTAATACATCTGGGATAAGGTGCCAGAGTTAGTAGAGCCATCATGTGGGAGGAACCTTGAGAATAAAAAGGCAGCAGGAGCGTGTTCTAGGAGAGGGGAGTCCAGGAGTCACTGGAGAAAGACCCAAGGGGTCACATTCTTCCCCCAAGGTAGTCTCCTTGATGGCTTTTGGGCCTGCATAGAGGTCAAAAAGAGAATCCTAGAACCCAGGAAACTCAGTAGGTGATGAAGTAGAAGTCTTCCTGGACTGCAGGGAGTGGAGTAGCTGAGCGATCACCTGAGGGTGGGTGGGATCAAGAGCACCATAGTCCTGCTTGCATTAGAGTTGGGACCCCAGGGATGCTACATGGTGTGAGAGGCCAGGATGGGCCAGTAAAACCCAAAGTTCAGTAGGGCTCTAATTCCTAGTGGGGGTGCAATGATGGGGTGGGCATCTAGCGAGGAATGGAGTGGGCATCTAGCGAGGAATGGAGTGGAATGCTGAGAATGACTGACTGTATGAACTCACTAGGTGCATGTGGATCTCCGTAAACAAATGGATTAAGGATTCCACTGCATGGCTGTGTGGCTTTGTTTCTTATTGATTTGAATAAGGTTTGACTGAATGGAGTAGTACCCATTGAGTATAGTGTCCTCCAGTCCCCTAAAAAGAATGCAGGCCAGCTCCCACATTTGAAGTAAATAGCTCTGCGTACCCCGGGCTTACATGTTGCTGCTGTTGTCATAATCGATACGTTAAAGGTTAGTATAATCCTAGTGGTATACTGAACCAATCCGAGAACACTTTACAATACCAATGATATCACAATTGCCTAGTGCAGCACTGAAGTCAACAGCTGAAATCAGAGAAACCGTTAAATCTTTAAACAGCATATTACATTTATAACTAGTAAACTTATGTTGTATAAATCGAATATGCAATGGTCTGACTCACAATATGCATTTCTCATCACTTGTGAGGGAGCAAGACTTTCATAACTCACTTGTGGCTCCACCACTCGTAAATTATGGTCCTGCCTCCTCACACTTAAAGATAAATTGCATATTTCCTATATATGAAATATAAGCTGACTTGCACAGATAGCACACTTTTCAAAAGGTTTCCTGGTGTCGGAAGGAGACCCTTAAATGACAAAAAGGCTGCCCTTGTGTAATGGGGAAGCATTAGCTAGCCAGAAATAGTTCATTGATTGCAAGATATTGCAGTCAATCATCTGGGGATATAGCTGAGTGGCCTTGTTCTGGTTCACTAACACACTCTGATTCAGTCGATAATCTCTTGTGCGTGAAAAATCAATACAGACATGCCACTCCCTTGTCCTCTCTGCTTAATCTGCTAACAAAGGAGGATAAATCAGACTGTGTGTTGTAGGGAAGGGCCAAGGTTGGAGTTTTTATGCATTAAAAACACCGATAATAATGTCCTGGGCAGCCATTTTGTGCTAGGTTACGCAACGGATGGCTCAGACTTCATGCAAAGCTATTGGAAGTAATGAGCTTCAGACATCTCAGGGAAAATAATAGAAATGGTAACGCTGACACATAATTCAGCTTAGATTTCACATATTTTCAGTATATTTTATTTTATTTAGATAGTTTTTGTTGCCTGGGAAAGAAAGTCAAGCAGTTCTATTGGGGGGGATGATGCAGGTGCAGCCTGAAACGTTGGGGAGGGAGGAGATCTGCAGGACACTGGGGAAATTACCTTACTCTTCACAAGAAGTGCCATGGGCTCTTTAAAACCTACCTGAACAATCACCAGAACAGGTAGATGGGACCTTGGTTTAAAGTCTCATTCAATGGGTGGCACCTCGAGCGCAGTGTGCTCCTCGTGTCCCACTACAGTGTCCGTACTGGGATTTAGCCCACGTTATTGGTATGGGGCTAGAACCCACAACCTTCCAATCTTCTGGCCTCCAAGGCAAGCATGCAACCTGCTGAGCCACTGACACTAGAGAAATGTAGCTGTCCCTCTGATGCCGGGGAATTACAAGCCCCATGTTGTAAGGTGAAAAACTGGCCAGTGTGCGTAAGGTAAGGAACTCTGCTCTCGGGTATGTTTTCTTCTCTTCCTCCTTCTTTTTTCCTTTCCTCTTCTATCCCCTTTGCCCAACTTGTCTTCACCAATTTCTAACCCTTGCAGGGTTCTCTGCATCCTGGAGGGGCCGGCACTGGGCAATTACTTTTCCTTCATTACTCCTTCCCCTATATGCTTTCTACCCAACTAGTCGTCACCTGATTCTGCGCTCTGGCAGGGTTCTCGGCATCCTGGAATGGCCTAGTCTTGGGAAAGCTTCTTCATTTCCTCCTCTTCCCTCCTTTCCCATCATCCTTTCTTTTCTCTCTTTCCAACTTATCCTCACCTAGTTCAGCCACCTGGCAGGGTTTTCAGCATCCTGGAGGGGTCCAGCACTGGGAAATGACTCTTCCTTCCTTCCCCCTTCCCCTCCATCCTCTCTCTCTCTCTCTCTCTCTCTCTCTCTCTCTCTCTCTCTCTCTAACTTGTCTTCGCTTGACTCTGCTCTCTGGCAGGGTTCTCAGCATCTCCCACCCCCCCTCCTCCTCCTCCTCCTCCTTCCCTTACTATCCCTCTACTATCTCTACCCAACATGCTTGCCTACTCTTGCCCCTTATTCTCAATCCTCGCCTCATTTCTCCACTGGCAGCAATCTCCATACTTTGAAGGGGCCAGTTCCAGGTATGATTCGTCCTTCCGTACCCTACCCTATCCTTTACCCCCACCTCTCTCCTGCCCTCTTCTCTACCTCCCTGTACTTAATCAAAGGAATTGGTCCACTTGAGTTCACTAATAATTTGCACTTTTTGTTCTGTACAAGGAGCTCCCAGATTGCACTAGCCTTGTGTTAAAGTGCCCTTCACAACTGATTTTTTTTTTTGCTCACTTTTCTCCAGTAATGTTCCCCCCATCTTTATCCTCTCCTTCCCCCAGCTTGTTTCCCCTGTCTACCCCTTGATGCCCCCCACTGCACCTCATTTATTCAACAATTGCTAAATAATCTGCTCTTAACCGTGATCCATTCCTGCAAGGAGTTGGCTCAAAGGCTACATTAAATTTCTGTACTATATTCCTCAGATATGCCACTTGTAATTAATTAAATGCATATTCCACAGGTATGATATATTTAACTGTATGTTATGTTATAAATGCGATTGTATGATTATTTATGATATTTTTAACTATGTCCTATTACAAATGTAATTGAATGTTTAATTTCTCAGATATGTTAAATGTTAAACTGTGTGTCTAATTCTTCATCCCATTTTACCACCCCCCCCCCCAGGTTGCACCGGGAGACGAGCGACTTGTTGTTCAGTGCGCCTTCCTGGTAAAAAAAATTAAATAAATAAATAAACTGGCCTGTGTTTTAAATTGTATCTGAGCTTGGGGGAGGGTCTGAGACCTGCTAATCAAGGCAATAGCTATTTTCACAAGCACAGAAAGGCCATTGTAGACTTGGGGGCAGTAGAATCATGCACAAAACTACTTTATCAGGCCCACACAGACAAAACATGGAGTCATCTGAAGCTCATGACAATGTACACAGGGCACATATAATTCTAGGGTGTCTGTTCTGGTCAGTAACATCGTGGAACAAAATAAAGTGGACAAAAATAAAGCGGCAAAAACAGTGTCACCATCAATATTGGCAGCACAAAATGTAGCATGCATATTGCATAAATTGAACATGCGATGGGCTCAGCCGTTACATACTCGATTTATTTCACTGCGTCCCTGTGTCCTCAGGCAAACTACTCATTAGTGCGCTACACTACCTCGTGAATTCACCTGAGGATACCGGAGACTCATGAAAATAAACAGCATATGTAACACGCCCATCGTGTGTGTGTGTGTGTGTGTGTGTGTGTGTGTGTGTATGTGTGTGTGTGTGTGTATATATATATATATATATGTATATATATATATATATATATATATATATATATATATATATATATATATATATGTATATATATGTATATATATATATATATATATATATATATATATATATATATATATATAAAATATACATATACATACATATATATATATGTGTGTAATACAAAATCACATATACCCACACAATGCAAAGCATCATGGGCTGCATATGCAAATCACCGCAGAATATTATGCTGGTTCAACTTTAAGCAGAATTGCATATATATATGTGTGTGTGTGTATTATATATATATGTCAAGCCATACTCTTTAGTATTTTTAGTTTATTTTGCCTATTGTTTTTTTGCTGTACTCAGATTACTGAGCATTCTCTCTGTTCTGATATTGTATTGTATTCTCAACCGCTGCTTTGTAATCTCCCGGATTGTGCTTGAAAATAGTCATCCATATGGCTTAGTGCACCTCACGCAGTTAACAAAAACAAATAAATGAATATATGTGTTTGTGTGTGTGTGTGTGTGTGTGTGTGTATATGTATGTATGTGTATATATATATGTGTGTGTGTGTGTGTGTGTGTGTGTGTGTGTGTGTGTGTGTGTGTGTGTGTGTGTGTGTGTGTGTGTGTGTGTGTGTGTGTGTATATATGTATATATATGTATGTGTGTGTGTGTGTGTGTGTGTATATATATATATATATTATGTATATACACACACACTACATTCGGTAAAAATATGTATTGAATGCACTATTTCTACATATCCTCTTAACAGTAAAATATATAAATACAATGACAGAAGGCAGCTCCAAAATGTAGTGGTGCTCACAACCCAAATGTAAACAGCACTCACAGTAAAAGTTAGGTACACACATACGTGCATCAGATCGGGAACTCCAGAAGACAATTCTCAGATTTTCCACCACAGAATTTATTTGTACAAAAAATAAAATGCACAGGTTTGACATTTTTGTGCTGTTGTCGTGCTTTTTCAAAAACAGTGCGAAATGTCAGTTGTGTGGGGAGATTTGTTATTTTTACTAGTGCTACATTTGGCTTTAGTTTTGCAATATTTTCTTTATTGTACAAATAAACTTTGTGATGGGAAATCCAAGAAGTGCCTTCTGGAACCTCGTGGGTCACGATTCACAGAACCTTGACTTGGCACAAACCCAGTTGTGCACCCAGTAGGTATTCACAAAAGCATAGGCACTACTACTCCCCAGCATGGCTAAACAAAATCACAAACTCACAGAGACAGGTGTGCTGTAAATATGGTGTTCGGAATGCTTCTTTGGGTCACATGTTTTGGGACTGCCCTGAAATTCAGTCAAAATGGAATGAAATTCATCTCTTCTGCCAAACAATAGTGAAAGTGCAAATCCCGTTCTCTTCCCTTCCCTTTATTCTGGGAGGTTCTGTTTTACTTTCTCATATACCCAGGTCATTACCGCTGTGGATTTGATAGTGGCGCTGGCCTGTAAGAGATTACTACTGCAGAACTGGAAGTCAAGAGTCCCTGGGATGAGAGAATGATTAGATTCCATAGGAAATGTAGCGATCAATGAGAGGATTTGTTATATACTGCTTAATAAATTAGATAGTTTTAATAAAATATGGGAACCATTTCTTAATTTTACCAATATTTGAAAGTCATTCAGACCTACCTTTAGTTTCTAATAGGGTATAACAAATATCATTGTTTGTTTAAACTGCAGTTTAGTTGTTTTATCATTGTTTTATTCTATTATGTATGTATATACAATTAATGTATGTATTTGTTTAAATGTGTATTTTGCATATCAAGGTAAGCTGTTGGTGGGGGCCGGCTACCCCAAGTTCCAAAATCCTGTGCAGAGTTAGAGCATTCACCACTCCAGAGGAAATGGACTTGACAACAAAAATTCCAACATCATCAATTTATTCGGACATACAAGTCCACGTAACATATATCACCAGACAACAAAAATGCACCTCAGGGCCTCACCTTTACAGACTTCGTCAGGAGATGGAGATTAGCAGGTGTGGTAACTATTAAATACTCTGTCATGATTACATTATCACTTCCAGAACCAATCAAAACAAAAGTCAAAGTATTTAAAAATAAAGAACAAAAAAAGACAAATAAAGCAGTGATGTAAAAGATCAAAAAAGTGTAAACGCCAAACACCACAGAAAAATCAGGGTCCCAATTAGATAATGTTTCTCTTTAAAACAACAAAGGCAAAACATTGCTTCAAAGATAAAACCCAGTGATCATCCATATTTAAATATCTGGACCGAATTTCTTGGGGGTCCTCATGATTTAATAAGAAGTTTGTATGGTTCACCATTCATGTGAAGCAAAACTGGGGTCTGCAGCTGCCTGTAACAGAGAAAAAAAAACAGTACATCAGCAACGATATGCAGAAATAAAGTCTGCTAAAAACAGTATAAGGTAAACAACCAAAGAGGGACATAATGGGACTGTAAAGAGATGGGGTGGTGGGGGACAAGAGGTGTCACTTACTGAGCTGTCAGTTAGTGAGTGCGTACTGTATACAGTATGCGCTCATTGATTGACAGCTCAGTCAGTGGCCGGCCATGGTGGAGAGCAGAGGGCTGTGCTGGTCGCCGGCTTCAGGTTGGGATGGGGAGAGGGTGGTGGGACACTCCTACAAGGGTGGGGAGCAGACCACCAGGGAAGGTTTATTCCCCTAAACAGGGGATCAGGAGACGGGGGGGGGGGGGTCCGCTAGACCACCAGGGAAATGTTTCCATTTACTATGCAGGGGATCAGGATGGGGATGTTACACTAGACACCAGGGAATATGCTGTCAATGGTGGGTGGGTGATCAGGTGGCGGAATATTTATTTATGTTGGGGAGGGACCGCTAGCCACCAGGGAATATTTATCTATGTCGGGAAAGCCATCTGCATAGCTAATTTGCATATTTCAAAAACACAATTTATCAACCAAAATCGTGATAATTTCTATTTTTTAAAATGATTTTGAATAGACAGCATTAGCTTACAGACCAGAAGGAACAGTAAAGAGTAAAAAAACATGTACATGTAGGAGGAACTCCCCCCAACATAAAATGGAACCAAAGAGGGGTGGTATAAATACAACTTTGACCCTTTATAGATTGCAAAATCAAAAGGTAAGTCCTATTAGCTTTTTGTCTGGGTATTTTAGGATATTTTTACAATGCATGTATTTAGAAAATATGTTGGATATATGTCAACTATATGAAAACGTATATCTATTAAATATTCAAAACATAAACATTTATAAACATATATATCATGCACCTATAATAAATATATCATGAACATATATTTATGATATATATTAAATATATTTGTCACATGTATTTTGCAAATAAATCGGATCTTTCAAATCGGCCAGTTTGAGATAGTTTGCATATACTTCAGACATATGATGAAAATATATTTTAAAATGTACTTGAAATATACCTTTATAAATATATTTATTTTTCATCAACACGAACGCACCAACAGATGCAACAAATATGCGATAGAAGTTGAGCTGTGTCCAACTACAAATGTTTTCCCAGAGGTGCCAGTAATGCCACATTGAAGAACAAGTGTACTTCCCGAACTTACTAGCCTTGGTGATATGTATCATGGTAATTTTAAGCAGCAGTATTTGTTAGCAGGAAAACATTTCATCATACAGTTTTTTTTTAAAGTGGATATTGTATTTCTCGTGAAAACATCAATATATAAATGTTGTTTATTCATTGTATTTCATTTTTGAACATATATGGAGTTTTTAAGTTTTACTACAACTGCTCTCTGTCCACACCCACCATCAATAAATTAAAGGGAACACAAAACCTATTTTTCACATGTCTTAATAAAATTCTAAATTTTGGTACGTGTGAAGTTTGTGAACTCCAATGTATTGTTTCATGTGTTTGTTCTGAAATTGTCTTATTTTTCTTTATTTAACCTCCTTTTTTAATGCTGCCTTTTTTCCCCACTCAATTTTACTAATTATTAATTATGCATTTTTTTTACATATATTTTTTGCCCCTTTCTGCTTTCAGCCTGCTGAGGCCCTCTGTAGGCTCAAAGAGCTTTTGCTCTCTGCTGTGCATGTCTCCCATGGTGGAGGTCCTCTGGCTGCCCCGGGTCCCTTGGAAAGGCTACTACTTGGATTCTGGAGCCAGCCTAGGTCGGTGGGTCGGGTCTGCGAGCAATGTGAAGGCCATCATTCTGCAACAGCTGAGGGTTTTTTCCTTTTTCTAGCACCACCCCTCCTCAGGACATACTCACCAGAGCTGATGGAACGCATGCCATCGGTATCGGCCTCATCAAATGGCACTCCTCCCTGCCCCTGCATGCACTCCAGTCTGCACTGCCACCCTGGTCACCGAGGAGGCAGTCGCAGTAGTGAGTCCATCATCCCGCTGAGGGGATGAGTGTCCTGTTGAATGTTCATTCCTCCTTTCTCTGGCCGGCTCTCCGATGAACTGGGCTCATTCCCGAGCCTGGGTCACTGATATTACATGCAGTAGCACTACCCCTGTGCTGATGGACCTGTTATTTATTAGTTTCAGAACCCCATGGCATCAGTTGCGCTGAAGCCTAGAGTGAAGCTTTCAATGCAGGGATTCAACTCCACTGATGTCACATGGTCCTGGAACTGCTACATAATTTAAAAAAATCTTATATTTAACCAGGTAAAAGGCTACATTAACAAGGGACACTGCATTAGGAAAAAAATAGGATTATTTCACAATAAACACTAAACATTACACCGGAGTTATTAAACAGATTTCGCACATGCTCAAATTTACGATTCTATTAATAATTAAACAGCCTTTAGGTGCCCTTCCAACATCTTGACGTGGTATTGTGCTGTTTACCACCGGAAATGTGTTTGCTCCTACTAGTGGACTGCCTTACCTTGAGTCTGACTAGGCAGACCACCAGACCCAACAATCCAGGCCCCAAATTCTTCCACAGTTTGCCCTCCCACACAAAAATCTATAGCACATGCAGTGAACTAGCTGATAATTCACACTTGGCCGAAACAGCAGTTTTAATTAAACATGGCCAGTTGAGCCTTCAGACAGCTAAGCATGGTAATATAAATATTTTGAAAGCCGAGTGCTAGTTGGTAACTTTAAAATTATTCTGTCCTAGCTACATAGATATATATATATACATTTTTAAATTCAAATAAGGATTTACATCGCTCTAGTCTTCCCGTTATTCTTACCTGGAGTTACTGATTCCACCCCCCAACCCCACCACCTTCGCAGTTTCAGAACTCTTGTATTCCCATTTGTCACTAACTACCCATTTATGAGCCCATCGGTGCAGCAGTACCCTACCGCTTATGATACTGGTGACCTGATTTGAAACCGAGCCCTGTTTATCGGGGAAAGCATTGGGAGGAGGGATGGTGGCTACAGTCTGCTGCAATACCGAAACCTGGGTAACCACAGTTTTTCAGCTCAGAAAACTAATCTGCATATACTAACAACAGAATTATTTGCTTTCAGTGTTCTCATTAATAGAATAATGTGGGTGGCAGTATAAATCCCCAATGCGCAGTAAGAGTATAGTAACACCCCTCTCACAGTGGGGTGGTATATATAGTATAACAGCCTGCAATAACAGGATAGCAGCACCCCTCTAACAGTGGGGCAGTATATACACTGATAATACCTTGCAATAACAGAACAGCATCACCCCTCTCGCAGTGGGGCAGTATGTACAGTGTAATACCATGCAGTAACAGAACAGCAGCACCTCTCTCACAGTGGGGCAGTATATACAGTATAGCACCATGCAGCAACAGTACAGCCGCACCCCTCAAACAGTGGGGTATAAAACCATGTATATACAATATGACACCATGCAATAACAGTACAGCAGCACCCCTCAAACAGTGGGGCAGTATATACTGTATAACACCATGCAGTAACATAACAGCAGCACCCCTCTCACAGTGGGGTAGTATGTACAGTAACACCATGCAGTAACAGAACAGCAGCACCCCTCTCACAGTGGGGCAGTATATACGGTATAAAACCATGTGTATGAGAGGGGTCTCTGTTATGTGCACCCAGCACCCCCTCACACACCAACCCACCTTTAGGTCAGCCTGGGTTCTTTCGGGTGCAGTACACAAACAAAATACCAGGAACAAGTTTTGGTGCCTAAAGCTGGGGCAGGGGTATATGAAGGCTACCCAATGTGGCCCTAACCTTCCCCCAGGAACAGATAATATTTTCCCTCCCACACACACAATAAAATCACACAAAGCAATAAATAACCATAAGCAAGAATTATAAAGTGAACTAACCTCCGATTTATTATAGGGGAAAGGGTAAAGAGGAAGCAAAAAATCATAGACACAAAGGAAATCAATGAGAGGTGCATTAACAATTTTTTTTTCCAGCAGTTGTCCCCCACACAAAGTCCCTGTACCATCCCGGGGTGCATCAAACTTCCCCCCCCCCCCAATGGCCATAAGAATGGTAGCTGTCTGTTGCAGTGGGCACCTCACCAACTTGCTGGTGGCCAACCACTTGGCCCAAGGTTTGTGCATTTTGGGATACAGTGGGGACAACAGTTTGCACCTGAACTAGGAAACTAGGAGAACTTTGAAATGGGCCCCTATTATAATCCAAAAAGGGTGCAACCAACAAACTGTTGTAACCTTCTGCCTGGGCTTTCCTGCAGGTTAACAAAGTCCTGCCCCAGACTTCACTCCCTTATTAGCTAGCTGACTAACTAAATTACAACAGAACTCCTCGGGGCCACAGCCCAGGGGTACTCACAGTTCCTGAAGATCTTAGAGGGTGCTATGGCAGGATAAGACTGGATGGTACCACTTGGCATACAGGAGGCAGCCTCTCATGGAATAGCAGAAGCAAACAGATCAGAGAACACTAAGAGTTTCAGGTACTGGCAGAAAAATAATGAAAATTCAAGTCCAAATATCAAAGGAAAGGTTTTATTCTGCTGTATCACAAATGAAAAAAGTGAAAATGATGTGGAGCTGTAAATAGCCACACTAATACCCCAGTGTTTTGACCTTAGTCTTCCTTGACTTAAATTTTCGTTATTTTTCTGCCAGTACCTGAAACTCTGAGTGCTTAGTATTCTCTGGTCTGTTTACAAAATATGAGCTAGGGCTCGCAACCCTGTACTGAGCACTGGATTCCAACCACCACTGAGCACACCAGTTTCTGGGACTTGATAGGAGATGCAACCTGAAGATTTTAAAGCAGGTGCTGGATCTTCACCCATGATAAGCCTTTTGTTGTCTTCGCTCCTCTGGTCTTTTGGCTTCTTCACCCCCCAGAGACAGTGCTCCAGACCCCTCTGAAGGAGAGAGATCAAACAACCCCCTGCCAGGCTGCAGGTGAGGGATAGGCAAATCCCCAGAGCTCTCAGTCTATTTATTTAGGGATTCTGATCATATCTTTGAGCTCAGAGCTCTTTTACAAAGGTTCCATGTCAAACAGTGACAATGACAACAATAACAAACAGTTTACATACAATACTTGAATAGTAGGTGGCTAGTATACAATAAGGTTACAATGTCATTCATAGTACCAATGGTGATAGTACAGCATCAAGAGCATTCAACTAGGGTAAAGGACAGTGTTTATATGTAGCGAAGGAGATAAAGAGATGTGACACCTAGGTGTGAGTCCGAGGAGGTCAAGGTGAGGGAGAGGAGACTGGGGGGACAGTGGGCTGCCAAAGAAGTGGCTTTGTCTAGGAGGTTGGGAGGTAGTGGTAGCAGGTTGGTCATAAGGTTGATCCAGTGGGGGGAAAAAGCACGGGGGGTGAGGAAGACTGAGGGATAGGGCAAAGGGGAAGAGTGGGGTTAAAAGGAAGAGGAAGGAGAGTGTGGGTGAGTGGGCATTATGGATGTTAAGAATCCTAGTGGTTGTCACAAACTGTCCTAGTAAGAAGGTGTTGCCTTAGGCCATTTTTGAATTGAGAGATGCATTGGGAGCTTAGAATGTGCACTGGGATTTCACTGAGCCATTGGGGGGCCCCTATAGCTGAAAGCATGCTGTCCCTGCACAGTTCGATGGAAAGGTGTTGATAGGGCCCCCCTCATCCTGCCTCTGGTGGTATAGCTGGTAGCACTTGGTGTTAAGATGCTAGAAATGCATGGGGGGGTTAACCCATTAGAGCCTTTTTTCCAAGGAGACATGTTTGAAATATAATCCTGTTCTTTAGTGGCAGCCAATTGGTCTGCTCATATAAGCAGCAGGTGTGGGGATTTCGATCTGCAGCCATTGTGAGCCTACATGCCTTGTTGAGGGCAATGTGAATCCTTTCTAGTGCAGTGTCTGTTGCTGCGCCATAGACCACCAATCCATAGTCGATGGTAGAAAGGATGGAGCTGGAGACTGAGAGATGGAGGGCCTCTGGAATGAGATACTTTTTATGCCTATAGAGTACACCCAGCTTGGTGTTCACTGCCTTTACCACTGATTCGATGTGTTGGGTGAAGGTGAGGGAGTCATCAATGGTGACCCCCAGGTACTTGAATGAGTGAACTTGTTCTAGCGGCTCATTGACTTTATTGAAGATGGTGCGGGGAGGAAGCTTATTTTTGTGCTGTGAGCATAACCTTGGTCTTTTTGTTGTTTAATAGAAGTTTATGGCTACAGAACCAGTCTTCCAGCTTGTAGAAGGATGCCTGCAGCTTGGAGTGGAGGGCGACTATTGATGAACTGCTGGTGAGAAGTATAGCATTGTCTGCGTAAAGTATCAGTTCAGTGTCACAGGTTTCAGGAAGACTATTTAGGAAGAGGCTGAATAGTAAGGGCCCCAGTATTGACCCCTGTGGGACCCCTAAAGATACCTTGCTGGAGCTAGATACTGTCTGACCAGGCTACCATCTGGCTTGGGGTCACTCTGGAAATCCAACTGGAGACATGGGTTCCACTGGAACGTAAGTACAGATTGGCTTATTTTGCAGTCTCAGAACCAGCCCTGTTAACTTTTCTTCCCAGCTGGGAAACAGTACAGCGCTTCGAACAAAAATTTACAGGCTGGAATAAACTGGAGAATGCTTCAAATAAATTCCCCAGTGGAGGGAAAACAGGGTAGCTGTTTTAATGACTTTTCTGCTGGGAAAACAGGTGAGCTGATACTCTGCCTGAAACTTTGAGTCTTGGAGGGGCCTTTGTGCACCACAGCTAGCCTCTGGCTGGTGCACCCCACACAGTCTCCACTTTTAGCTCTTGTCTGGACTCTTCCCACATCCCAGGGCATAGTCCTTTTTATAACAGCCCTCCAGCTTCGCGTCTATTGGCCAGCATTTCCCAGGCTAACAGAAGGTACCCTTTCACCCTTCTCAGCAGCCACGGCAGCAGGGAGATTCACTGGGGGCCCCGACGTTTATTTACATTGGGCTGCCTGTCTTTTGTGGTCTATAACATTTATTATAAACCCATTCTGGGGCTGTTGCTTATATGTCCTGCAGTAACGGGGACAGCAGTGCCCTCTTCCTATGGAGCAGGGTGAATCCCACCATACAGTAACAAGGACTATACCACTCTTTTTCTGTGAGGGTATAAATTCCCCACTGTGCAGTAATATGGACAGCAGTGCCCTCTTCCTATGGAGCAGGGTGAATCCCACCATACAGTAACAAGGACTGTATACTCCTGCTTTCTGTGGGGGTATAAATTCCCCACTGTGCAGTAATGTGGACAGCAGTGCCTCTCCCGGCCTGTGGGGTAGTATGTATCCCACCTTTCAGTAACGGGGACAATGTCAGCAATGCCCTGTCCCTGTGGGTCAGTATGAATCCCACCATGCAGTAAAAGGGACAGTAGCACCCTCTTCTGGGAAGGGGGGGGTGTTATAAATCTGGAGGCAGTATGGCACAGTGGTTTAAGGCTCTGAGCTACAAATCTGGCGATCTGGGTTTGAATCCCACAGCCCCCACTTGCATACTGTGTGACCCTGAGCAAGTCACTTAACTTCCTCGTGCTCCCAGGTTGCACCTGCAAACAAGCTTTCAGCTTAGTGTGTCTCACCTGGTTAAAAAAAATAAATAAATAAATCCCCACTGTGCAGTAACAGGGGCAGCAATGCCCCATCCCTGTGGGTCAGTATGCATCCCACCATGCAGTAACAGGGACTGTATTACTTTCTCTCAGGAAGGATATAAATCCCCACTGTGCAGTAATGGAACAGCAGTGCTCTCCATGTGGGGCAGTATGGTCCCACCCTGCAGTAACAGGGACTGTAGCGCTGTCTCCCTGTGGGTGGGGGGGGTATGAATCCCAGCTGTGCAGTAATAGGGACAGCAGCTTCCTGTCCCTGTGGTTGTAAAATGGAACTATCCCTTTTAATGAGGGATAACACAGTGAGCAACCTGCTGACCAATCAATACAGCGCGAGTGAACCGCATAAGGAAACTGCTAACTCATCCTGCCTCAGTTTCATTGAACTTCAGTCTCATCTTTTATTCATGAGCAGACTGCAGCAGAAAAATGCTGTCACCTCCCCCAACCCCACCCCCACATCTTGGAATATGTTTGTATTTTTCCTTGAAGTTTGCAGCCCACTGCAGTCTGGTAGAGAGCTTTTTCCCCCTTTCTGGTCATCCCGTCAGACGTCAGTGCCAACAGTCCAGCTGTTCTATATTTAGAGAGATGACATTTGTGGATGCAGTGATATTGGATGAGCTCCTGCCTTCCGTGGACGTTATTTGGGATCAGCGAATGATACCCTGGACACACATGAATTACACAGGGGAACATTAAGCCTCAGTCAGCTCATACAGTGTTTGGTTTAACAATACCGGCCAACTACATTTTGGCATAACTCTGCACAGCACAGCATGACCCAGTTCTGACTGTGCATCCTCTCCATTGTGTCCCTATATAAGCAAATGAGTACTTGCACTGTACAATACAAATTACTGATCCAGTTGTCAGCTATCGGGGTAATGCTTGTTAACATCAATGTGACTGCTTGCAGATGCAGTGCTATGTAACATTGCATCACATGTCCCGTGCACATTCTTCAATAGAGTTCTGCCTCTGTTGCACCAAGTCCCCACTCATCCTGTTCTAAGCAGTCTGGTGTCCAGTGTCTCCTCACAAACCCCAACACTATTCTCCCATTCTGCCTGTTAGTACCTTAATGCAGTGGTCTTCACCTGAAGCCTTAGCTCTCTTCCCCCGTACCCCCCACCCAATTTGCTCATGGCCTGATTCAGTTCAGCCAGTGCAGAGTCTGTCCCACTTTGTACAGTCTGTCACTAAGTTGTGGTGATATGGGGAAGGGGCAGCAACTTGCGACCTGGGTTGCAAGAGCCACACACTTTGAATCAAATCAAATCAAACTATTTTTATAGCGCCTTTCAAAGTCAAGGTGCTGCACAAATGATAAAATCCAATGTAAAAACAGACAATAAATAAATATATAAATCAAGTCATTAATTAATCTGGGAAGGCCAAAGAAAATAGATACATTTCCAGCCTAGATTTAAAACTGCTGATGGTCACGCATTCTCTTAACCGAATACTTTGAAAGTGGGCTGGCGGTGTAGCCTAGAGGTTTGAGTAATGAGCTGTGGATGAACTTGGTACATTTAGCAGAAAGACCTGTGTCTGATTCCCACAACCCCCATTTGCATACTGTGCGACTCTGAGCAAGTCATTTAACCTCCCCAGTGCTCCCGGGTTGCTCCTGAAAACAGGCTCCTGTGCCTAGTGGGCCTTACCCGGTTACCATAGACTAAAATAAATAAAACAAATATGACACACTGAGCCAGTTCTGTGTTTCAATAATATGATTTCTGCTTGTACCTGTCACTGTGTTGTATGGGTGAAACTTAAAATGGTTTCAGGAACCTGACTGCACCAGAACCATCTATTGTAAATAGTTCCTGAACCAGAACATCAGAATTAGCTGGCATGCAGACAGCAGAATGAAATGTACCCAAAGCAAGGATTCCAGACCCAGAATGCACTTGGAACCACGCTTGTAGGAACCACCCTGAATGCAGCATTCCTGATGGTTCTGGCATGTTTCTGGGTGCATTCCGAGTCTGGAATCAGAATGGTTCTGGAACTCTTCTGTTTTGGGAACCAGGAAGGGAAGGGGAAATGACTGATTAAGTTTCTTCACAAGATAAACAAGGTTGACAGCAGGGGCCCATTTACAATGAGCGGAAACCAGAGAAGGGCTACCAAAATGGTGTGGGGGCTACATGAGAAACCATACAAGGAGGGGCTATGGGAGCGCAACATGTACTCCATAGAGGAGAGGAAAACAAGAAGGGACATGACTGAGAACCTATAAGTACCTCATGGGGGTGAACAAGGGGCAGGGGGGAAGTCTCTTTCACAGAAAGAGGAGTGCCAGAACTTGGGGGCATGCTATGAAGATTGGGAGGGGAAGTTCAACAGGGATGTGAGGAAATACTTCTTCACAGAAAGGGTGGTGGATTCCTGGAACAGCCTGTCAGAAGAGGTGGTAGAGGTGAAGACAGTGGGGAGCTTTAAACGTGCATGGGAGAGGCACACGGGTATAACCAGCAGAGGTAAGGGAGGAGGGAGGGACACCTGTAACCTAACAGGGTCCAGGTCATAGTAATAGGCAGGGAAAACAAGGCAGACTAGATGCGCCTGCTGGTCCCTTTTTGCTGACACATTTTATGTTTCTATGAAACATGGGCACAAGTAGAAATTTAAAGAAACCGGCAGAAGGGAGATTCAGAAAAGCTGTCTGGAAGTATTTCTTTACAGAGATGGTGGTGAGTAAATGGAAAAGGCTGCTGAAGAGTCTGGTCTGTACCTAGTTATATGAGAGATTCAAGTGAGTTGGGACAGAGATATGGGACTGGTGAGAATAGCAGAGGAGGAGGATGCCATGGGGGAGGGGCAGCGAGGGACCACTAGTACACTTGCATTATACTATGGGTAGGGCCAGGCAGACTAGATAAGGCAGGGGGCCTTTTTTGCTGTCAGTTTCATTCTTTGCTGCATACCAGCTGGTTCTAGGAATCCAGTTCCAAACCTGTGCTTCTGTCTGCATTCTGGTTCTAGAATCATTACATTTTTAACCAAATCCCCATCAAAGGTATCTGGCTCTCCTTTCTTCCCAGCTCAACTTTTACCAGCTTACATGGGCTTTTTGTGGGTAGGCAGGAGAAGGTAGTGTTGATCAAGTTCATGACTTGGAGGGGGATCCTTTGTCCCTTCTCCCTATGCTTGCAGGCAAAGCAGCAATTGTATATGAACCCCACAGCAAGGCGTGCCTGGGCTGTACATGTGACTCTGCCACCACTTTTGGCAAACTGGTGTGGTCCAATAAATTGTGGTTTAGGGGGCAAGTGTTGGAGACACTCCAATCAACTGAGCCACAAGGGCTTTGGGTATTAGTGGGCTCAGTATAGAAACCACAAATTTCTCTACCACGTTGTGGAGTCAATAACCACCCCAAGTTTAATGGAGTAACGCAGCTTTTATGAACAACCAACTACCTACAAGAAAGAGGGTTAGTGCACATGTCAACTTTAAACATGTCCTCTTAAGTGCCCTCCTAGGCAGGCCAGATCTACCCCTTCCCACCTGGTATCAGGCTTTAAACAGACCCAAATGGGAGCTCACTTAACTCGGTCCATGGGTACTGCAGGTGTAGAATCTCTGCAGGCCTATAGGGGTTGCCATGGGTTGGCCATTGTTGGCACATTTTAAACAGTGAATTGTGCTCAATTCCCAAACCCCACAGGTCAAGCAGTTGCTTAAATGGCAGAAATCCCTCAATACGAGGTATTAGTAGTACAAATTGTGAAACACAGTGAAAAAAAAACAGGCACTGTCTCCTGAAACAATGCTGCACTATGGTGTACTAATGGTTCCCGGACCCAGATGGCTCCTCCTAGTGCTACAGGCCACTGGATCTCTACTCTCCCAGGGGGTCTACAATACAGGTAGGCTTCATCCCTCTGCTCCATGTTGAACTGGCTACCTTGGGCACTAGCTGCAGCTAACCTCCTTCCACTAGTTTCAGATTGCAGAGGCCCTGGTCTGACCCTCACACATCCTGGCTTCCAACCCCCGATCAAAGGCAGCCCAGCACTATGTTGTAGTGCCTGCTACAGAACCTGCATCAACAGCCCTTGGTCTTTTTCTCATGCTGGATCTTCAGCGTCACCCATGTGCTGACTTGCAAGCAGTTGACACTCTCTTCCTCTCCAGAACTCAGCAGCTCTGTTTACAGTTTGTTCTCTGCTTTTTACGCCTGGGATGGCACACTGGCAGCACCTCTCAGCACTGCAATGAAAGCCTTTCCATCATGAGACCTCCACCAGATCCACCCTACTCCAGCACAGTCCTACCTATATAGGCCCCACTTATAGGATGTCTTGGTTTGTGCCTGGGCTGTCACTCCACAAACCTGACAGCCCCACAGGACATGGAAAAGGTGCCAGGTGTGGTTCCTGTTAGTCGAGCGATCACTTTGATTTGTTAAAATCCCGACATTGAATAGGTATAAAACCTTTGGAAAAGATCGCCCCATTCAAGTCAATGGGGCGTGCACACGCAACCTTCATTTAGTGACATCACAAAATGGGGCTGCATGTGCTGGCATGGCCGTAGGGTCAGGAACTGGCTCTGTTTCTTGCCAGCAGTTCTGGGAATAAAATTACGAGGGGCATAACTTTTTAATATGGATGAAACGATGGAAAAAGTGAGTACATTTCAACTCCTGGTAAGGTCAATTATCATTTCTGTTTCAGTGAGGGGCTAGTACGGCTAGTCGGAAGCTGCTCTTTAAGGACCGATGGAGTGTATCCACCGAGTTATTTGCCCAAAATTATTGGATGTTTTATCATTCTTTTTAGGGCTTTCATGGACTTGAAAAAGTCTTCGGGACAATTCCAGAATGCACTCACTCTGGACATTATTGTGTTGCATATTTAGGAACATACTCCATGGCCTTGGTGTACAGGGTCACAATTTTGGGACATTTCTGTTACACTTAGATTAATTTTGTTGGTTCCCCACCACATGTTGTGACTCAGGGAGAGAGGTTTATTAATTCTGAGTATGCAGTTGAATGCTGTATTCATTTATATGCCTTGGAACCAAGTGGTATACATTGTATGTTATATTTAATAACTGCAATAAACAAAAAGTAAAGAAAAAAACAAGAAACGTCCCCAGAGCATTGCACAATCCAAACAGCATGATGCTAAACTCCAACAGTCCTTGTTTGGTTGTGAATGTAGTCTTCTGGCGGTCCTCGGGGCAAACCTTCACTTGCCAGTGCCCACTAGCCAAGTCCAGGGTGGAAAATCAGTGAATCTTTGTCAAGAGATCGAGGGTGTCATCGATACAAGCTAGTAGGTACACATCCTTCATGGTAGCCTCACTGAGGCAGCGACAGTCCACACACACACACACAAACACACACACACATCCTTCTTCCATACCAAGTCTACTGGGGCAGCCCATGGACTTGTGGGGAGCCAAATAACTCCCTGGTTGTTCATCTGTTGCAACTGTTCTTCAAACTCCCCCTGATAATGGAGCAGAACCTTCAGAGATCTTTGTTTGATTGGGCGGGTATTTCCAGTGTCATTCCAGTGCTTGGTTAGCCCAGTACATTCCAGGTGATGATCTCCTGAACTGAATACACTGCCAAACCCCCACATCACAACATGAGCTGCTGCTATCTGCTCTGGTGTCAGTTCTTGTTCCTCGAGTTGGAGTTTTTGAGGTAAGATCTGTTCTGTCCAACCTGGAACTTGCTCTTCTTTTGTGGTTCTTGGGGGACTGGTTTGCAAGCCTTGAGCTGTGGTAGAGCCATTAGACAATATCGTCACCTCAGCGTGGAAGGTGCCGATTAACTATCTGCTGGTAGATGGTCTGTGGCTCGGTTATCACATTGGCAACCTGCACTGGCACTTGCCCCTGTTTTACTCTGCTCATTGACTGAGCTACGAGGCAGTTGTGACTTTCATTTTGTTAGGGTTCCACAAGCCCTTCTCGGTCTTCTGCCTCACCTCCTCTGAAATGGCCGGGAATGAGCACTTCACTTCTTGGTGGATGCAGTGGGCATTTGGGAAGAGATATGGGCACAAGGCGGTGGTACACTACTTAGACAATTTCCTGCTGGTAGGAGAGGGCCGGACACAAATGATGGCTTTCAAAGACATGTGCAAGAAGGTAGGGGTACCACTAGCTGATGGTAAGATGGAAGGACCAGCGAAGAAGCTGGAATTTATGGGTATTGAGGTGGATGCAGAGAAACAGGTTTTCAGGTTGCCCCAACAGAAAGTGGCAGACTTAAGTAATTACTGCAGGAAGTCAGGAAGCGGAGGAGGAGGAGGATCCTACTGGGGCAGGTACAGCAACTCCTGGGTCACTTGAATTTCGCTTGCAGGGTGGTGGCCCCAGGAAGGGTTTTTACCAGGAGATTAGCCAAGGCAACCGAGGGGGGGGGCTAAGCTGTCCCACCATTGGGTGGACATATCACGGGGGGATAAGGTAGGATTTGAAGGTTTGGCAGCAGTTCTTGGTAGACTACAACGGGGTTACGTTCTGGCAGGATGAGTGGCTAGGGAATAACGATCTGGATCTATACACGGATGCATCTGAGTTGATTGGCATGGGGGCATATTTTAAGGGGATGTGGATTGCTAAGGCATGGCCAGAGTCATGGAGAGAGAAGGGGTTGTTGAGGGACATAACTCTGCTGGAGATTTTTTCCATATGGGTAGCAGTGCTAACATGGGGGCAGCACCTACGGAACAAGAAGATAATGTTTTGGTGTGACAATAGAACAGTGGTAAAGATCATCAACCAGCAAGGAGGTCACTCGGTGTCAGCAAACAGGGTTTTAAGACAACTTCTGCTGTGGGGGCTAAGGTTAAACATGTAATTTGAAGCAAAACATATTGAGGGGCCAAAAAATGACATAGCTGACAGCCTTTCCCGTTTACAGATGGACAGGTTCAGGTCCGTGGTGCCACAAGCAGCTGCACAAAGAATGCAGGTAACAGCGCAAGCGTGAGAAATAGGGTGGAAAGAGCCCAGATGCTATATAGGAGCTCCTGGTCTGCCAACACACTAAAAGCATACAAAGGGGCATGGGGGGGGCGGCATTCCAGGAGTTCCAGGAGCAGGAGGGGTTCAAGATAAGTGAGCCAGTTTCACAGGACCAGATAACAAACTACATGGTGCAAAAATGGGAAGCAGGAATGGCTAGTGGGACAGTGGGGGTCCAGTTAGCAGGGATAGGATGGGCTTGCAGTGCGAAAGGATGGGTAGAACCGAATAAGTTTAAAGTGGTACGGCGCATGTTGATGGGGGGGATGCGGATTTGAGGAAACCTGTGGCAGGGGAAAAACTTGAAGAGCTAGTAGTGGCCCTGGGGCAGATATGTACATCAGACTTCAAGGCATGCTCATTTAAGGCCATCTTTACAGTAATGGCTAAAGGCACATTCAGGATCAGTGAGGTAGTGGCAGGCAACAAAAAAGACAAGACAGGAGGGTTGTGGGGAGATGAACTGCACTGGGAAGAAGAGAGGGTAACAATTTGCCTGAGGCATTCTAAGACTGATCAGATGGGAACAAGGGTGGAGACTACTGGGAAGACAAGAAAAGAAAACAACATGCCCAGTTGCCTCTCTTTGGAAATGCAAAGGGAGGAGGCCAAAGGGCAGCTGACAGTTTTTCATACATGGGGAGGGCAAGCCAGTTACGTGCTTTCAAGTAATGGAGGTACTGAAAAAGGGCATGGCACACCTGGGGGAAAACCCGCAGAGTTAGTCCTCCAATTCATTTCGGACTGGAGCCACATCACTGCTGGCAGTGGAAGTGGTCGTCAGAAGAAGATATTAAGAAAGCCGGAAGGTGGAAGTTGAACTGCTATAAAAGATATGTGAGAAAACTGTTTTAACAGGTTTGTTTCTGTCTTCCACAGGTCAGGGAACAAGAGGCGGGTGTGGATCATTGGGCATTCTTACGTTTATTGGGCAGAGAAGTGGGCCGCCATCCATCCGGGAGAAAAACGGCTGGGGCAAGACCCCGACAAAGTGACAGCCTATTGGAGAGGGGTCTGGGGCATGAGATGGGTCCAGATCATGCCAGCCTTGGAAAAGCTGACGTTAAAATGGCCACAACAGATCTGCTGGTAATACACTTGTGGGGCAAAGATTTAGGAGATCGACCTTGTTTTTTTTTTTATGCAAAGACATGTTAAGGGATCTAGGTGCAATACAACAGGGTTGGCCGCAGGTGAAGATAGCATGGTCAGAAATAGTACCTAGGATGGTTTGGCGGCAGGCCAGGAACATAAAAGGGGTGGAAAGGGCTAGGAAGAGAGTTAACAGGCGGGTGGCAGCATGGTTAAAGGGGGGCAGGGAACATACATAGCATACAACGACATTTCATTTACCAACCCTGGGGTTTACAGGCAGGATGGAGTGCACCTTTCGACAGTGGGCATGCCATCATATGTGCTACAGCTGCGGGATAGTGTTGAAATTTGGGAAAAAGAAGGGAGGGGCTGGGAGGAAGCCCATCATTCCATCACCTAAGCTGGAGATGGGCTAGTGGAATTTGTTTGGGGAAATAAAATGGGGAGTGGAAAAGAGGGGGCAGGTAAGATCCACGGGTCAGGCTCAGGCACCCGGACGTGGAGGCAGCTGAAAAAGGAGGGGGACAATAAGGAATTAACCAAATGGGGGGGCAGGTTGCCATTCGGCACCTGGACCCAAGTAGGCTTCAGCAAGGGAGAAAGGGTATCGGGCTTTTCAAGTGTCCGGACCCCGAGAAGCTGACAGAGAAGCAGAGACAGTTCAAGACAAAGGGGAAGAAGGGGTATCGGGCTTTACAAGTGTCCGGACCCCAAGAAGATGACAGGCGAAGCAGAGACATTTATAAAAGACAATTGGAACCTATGTGATTGTACAGAATATTAACTGCTGGACTTTATAATTGATCACGTGGGGAATTTATGAAGCAATGTTATAAATATGTAGAAGTTAAAATGTATCCAAAGTAAAGAAAAATTATGTTGATGTATAGAAATAAATTAATTGCCAGTCAAGCACCCACTAAGTGTCTGTGCGTTATTTCCAGGGGAATCTCCCTCTGCCAATGTTCAGTGTTGCTCTGTATTGCCACAATCAGTCACTCCCAAGTAATGCAGTCTGGGCCACATCTTCAGTCACTAAGAATTCACAGGCTAATCGCAGCTCCTTTAGGCTGATCGCTTTTGGCCGGTTCTATCTCATAATGGTGATCGTGGAATAGCGATCGCCATTACGGTGAGTGAACATCGCTGGAAAAAGCGTGTACACTAAGCAACAAAACAGCAGGACGACAACAGAAAAAGGCTGTTCTGTGGGTGGGTGGGGGCTGTGCCCAACACCCTACCTAAATAAAGGTTACTAACTCCGGGTGGCGAGGTCGGGATGGGGTGAAGCACCCAAGGTATGGGTAAATCCCACAATGACCCACACCCAGTTATGCCTTATTGCTCAATTTGTCATCCTAGCTGGTAGAAATGGCCCAAATAATGTAGATGGATGCCCATTTCTTCCTACCTACATTAATACATCAGACCATGCCCAATCTACAGCTTTTTCTCCCTGCCCCCTTCCTTTCCACTATGATTCCTTTGTGCTTATCCCAAGCATTATTGATCCCCACCACTGTTTTTGCCCCACCACCTCAGTTGGAAGGCCATTCCAGGAATCCACCACTCTTTCTGTGAAGAAATACTTTGTCACATCGCTCCTGAATCTGCCCCCTTCCAGCTTCATAGCATGTCCCTAGTTTCAGCTGAGTGAGAACAACCTTGTCTAAAATTGCCATTGTTCAGTTACCTAAGCATACTACAACAAACAATGATGCCAATACAGATTATTCTGTATAGTGGTGAAAAAAAAAGATAGTCCTGAAAATATGACCTGGAATGGATGTACCCTGGATAAGGTTAACTGCCAGATAGCCAAGGTATTCCCTGGAGTGTGCACACTCCAGAACACTTATTTATTATGACTTTGATAACCACGTAAGTATTCTGATCCAAGGGACTGTTTACGGGCACAACCCAGGCCAAGTGGCACGAGTAAGTAATACAGAGTAAAACAAAAGGTTCATCAAAAGTAATAACCTTGAATAGCAAATGGTACAATCCAGGGGTGAGAGTCACCTAAAAACATCAAATAGTGATAAGTACTGCCAGCCCAGTGGTGCTGAGGGTTGAGGCGCTGGACACCACACCTCACGGCATGCCAGCGACCCGAGTTCGGGAACGAGCCCGGGTGCTGGGGGTTGGCAGGAAGGGAGTAAGATTGAGCGTCCGAGGACAGCTCTCCTCTCCCTGGGGTGGGATCTAGGGGCATCCCGGCATGGTAGTGGCCTCCGGTGGAGACTGGAGGTACTGCCGATGCTGGGAGCACATTGGGGGATGCGCGCGATGAACGTCCACTTGTGGCGTGCTGACGTCATTGCACGATTGCCCTTAGGGGGTAAAGAGGAAAATACCTTGGCAAGCCATATAATGGCCGGCTGTGGGGTGCCAGCCAACTCCATCCCTGGATGCTCCCTCAGATCGGGACCCCCCCCCCCCAGATCTCGCAGTGGTGGCTACGTGCCCGCCGTGGTGGATCGCTGTGCAGGAACCGAAGGAGTAGAGCTTGGGGTTTGGGCAAGAGCAGGGGCTGTATGGTCAGACTGGATTGGGGAGGAACCATAGATAACACCTCCCCAGCCGCAGAGAAACGAAGAAAGTATGTAGCAAAAAGAAAAAAATGATAAATGCAATAAAATATTGCTAAGATGAGGACTAGCAGGCAGAGGAAGTTACAATACAATAAAAAATGCTACAGTACAGAAACAAGCAGTCCAGGGACGAAATACACAATTATCTAACTGGCCTTAGTTTCTGTGCAGATTTCTCACCCCTTCTCAAACATGAAGACGGCTTGTGCGATGGGGGCTGAGGTGGCTGTGAAGGGCTATAATTTGTCTGTTATGGCCGCTGTCGACTCCCTAGCACCAGTCCATGTCCACCCGTTGATTTCCTGACCCAAGTTGCCCTGGTATAATGCTGATCTGAGGAGGCAGAAAACTAAGGGATGGAGGCTGGACCTGGGGCAGAGGTCCTGCTCGGAGGAGGCTAAATTGGCACTGAGTGCTCACTACTGTGATTATTAGTGGGCAATCACCCTGAAAAAGACAGAGTTCCTATCATGAGTGATTGCTGTTGGAAGGAACCGGCCTGTTCAGCTCTTCAATACTGTCAACAGACTACTGAATCCAGTGTGTCTTCAGTCATGCGGAACTTTTACACCTGATAAAGGCAAATAATTTAACCAGTTCTTTCTAGACAAGGTGTCCACCATCTGGGCTGGGATCTCCTCAAGCAGCTCATTATTGGCTGTCAGTGTTCCAGCTTTAGGAGACAGAGTCACTTCATCTTTATGGGTGGAGTTTGACCCAGTATTGGTAGATAGCATATTCTGGATTGTTTCAGGACTGCACCCCGCCTTCTGTGCATCAGACCCTGGACTGACCCAGCTTCTTTTAGAATGCTGGGACTCGCTTGGTCCAATTGTGGTGGACATAGTCAAGTGTTCTCTTGGGAAGGGGTTTTTCCCTTCTGCCTTTAAAAAGTCAATGGTGAGGCCTCTCCTCAAGAAAACTTCTTTGGATCCTGACAGCCTCTCCAATTACAGGCCTGTCTCAAATTTTCTTTTTTTTTTGGGAAAGATGATCGAGAAGGAGGAGGTGGTGGTGGTGGTGGTGCAACTGGAGCAACATCTGGAAAATCACATCTGTGAGCCTCTCCAGTCCAGTTTCTGGCCTCACTAGAGTACAGAGACCATGCTAGTCAGGGTGCTTCCTGATCTTCTTATAGCAAGGGATGGCAGTTGATGCTCTATTCATGTCCTGCTAGACCTCTCTTCGGCTTTTAATATGGTGGATCATAGGGCGCTGTTGGCCCATCTGGGGCACTATATAGGACCATCAGGAATGGTGATGCAATGGTTTAGGCCCTACTTGCCCAGCAGAGAGCAGCAGGTGACTCTTGGCTCCTTCACACTGAGCACTGCTGCTCTCTGTTGTGGTCTGCCACAGGGTTCGATTCTTGCCCCCATGTTATTCACCTTATACACGTTACCACTGGGGCAGGTCATCCAATGCTATGGTCTGGGTTTTCATTGTTAAGTCTATAATACCCAGCTGTATGTGTCTTGTGCCCCTGATGATGCTGCAACCATTTCAGAAGTGGGCAAGTGCCTTAAGGAAATCCAGGACTAGAGGGCAGCCAGCTGGCGTAAACGCAATCCTTCAAAGACTGAGTTGTTACTGGTGGAGCCGGGTCAATCTGGATTAGCGGCAACAAGCAGTAACGCTGTCCTTCTTTTGGTGGACAGTGTGGCTCTTTGAGCTGCTGATAGGGTGAGGAATCTGGAGATCATTGTGGACTCCAGGCTGACATTACATCAGGTGTTGGCCGTTGTCCACAGTGGCTTCTATCACCTTCGTAACATCACCTGGATTAAGCCCTCTTTTGAACCATCTGACCTAGCCACACTGGTTCACGCCTTTATCTCTTCAAGGCTGGACTGCTGTAACACTGTTTACCTTGGGATATCCACAAGGCCAATGCGCCACCTCCAGCTAGTTCAGATTGTGGCAGCTTGGCTGGTTGTAGGAACCTCCTGGATCGAGCATATCATGCCATTTCTCTGTGCTCTGCATTGGTTGCCAGTATGGTGGCACGTCAGTTTCAAGGTTTGCTTGTTGACACACAAGGCCCTTCATGGGCTGGGTCCGGGCAACCTGAAAATCCTCCTGGTGCCATATGCTCCTGGTCACACCCTCCGATCAATGGAGGCAGACCTTTTATTGATGCCAAGATCCTGTTTCAAATCCTCTGGAGATAGGGTGTTTGGTGTGGCTGTCCCAATTATTTGGAATGCCATTCCCCAGCGAATAAGAGGTGCTCCTTCACTGGCCGTTTTTAAAAAAATATCTAAAAGCAAATTACTTCAATTTAAGTTTTGGCCTGACTTAGAGATATAGGGCTGGATTTGCAAAATGCTAAGATTGCTGCAAGCCCCAGTGCACGGACGATACGGCACATGGGGCTTGTGGTGATCTAATGGGATTTTCCATTTTCCTGCAAGTTAGACCAACTTTTCGTGGTCCAATTTGCAGCACTCCCGGGGCCCTATGTTACGGAGCTTGTGCCAGATCTGTGGCTCAAGCTGCCATAACTCATGTTAACTGTTGCAACTGCACCCGAGAGTTGCGGTGATGGGGTTGGCGCACTGCCAATACCAAAGTGTCATCCAGCCCTTTTGTTTTGTTTCCCTATTGTATTTCTTGTGAGGTGCCCAGAGCCTACAGGATTGGGCACCATATAAATAAAACTGCCTTGCCTTCCTGACCTCCTTTCAAATTAAAAAAAATATATATATATATATATATATACATCCTTTCATGTCCAGGTGCTTGTGATATAAAATAAAAAAAAACAGAAGAAAATAACACATGGCTGAAACAAATGTTGTAAGCAGGAAAAACAAAAGATTATCTAATGAATTAAAGGGGAAGAAAAACTAGGTAACAATAATGTTATTTTCATGGTAGAGTTTCACCAATCATGAAGGATTTGGCTACAACCAGGGGATTAGGAGGGCATTAGAAAGATGAGCATTCTAATTTATTCTGGATTTTTTTTGTGCCCTACCTCTTGCTTCTTTGGATCCAAGAACCGCAAAATCAACCTTTGCTTTTCCTCCCCACCACACAGCCCTGCCATATTGAGGTTCTGCTGATACAGCTGCAAAATATTATATTCAGTATATGAAAAAACTGTGTTATTTTTTTATCTATTCTTTTCTTTTTTAAACAAAAAATGAGTGTTAAGGTCTGGATTCCACCCTGGTGCTTTGGTCTGTTGGGGCTGTCCTTGTTTCTCACATCAGGTGAGTCCGAATCCTAAAATCTAGCCCTAAAAACAATGGTAACAAATCGATTGGCGTGTGCTGGTTATATCATCTATCTCAACCCAGAGAGGAGGGTCCCTTCTTATTCAGACAAAAACATATTTTGGGGGTGAGATGAGGGGTAAACATCTGGGAAATGCTGGGAGCCTGGGATACTGTATGCAGGGTTATTGCTCTGTACTGGGGGTTAGGGCAGGGTTGTAGGGTTATTTTTTTGTTGCTGTTGTTACAGACACAGTATTTAGAAGCAAAGGAAGCATTCAAAAATAAATTAAGGATTAGCTTCTCTCGTGAGTGAGGTGGGCACTGATGGAAAGAGATTTTGTCTTTTGCTTAATTTTCTGGCAGTTAAATTCAGACAGCAGATGCATGTTTGATACGTTGTTTTTTTTTGTGTGTATGTAAGTGTATATGTGTATGTTTCTTGTGGGTGTTTTTGTGTTTATTTAATCTGAAATGGAATATTCTGCATTTTGGAACTGAGAGGGAATTAAAGAATTGCAAGAGTCGAGAGTTTTGTGTAGATTGGAGGGGTGAGGGTGATGCTGCATTGCTTGTTTCGTAAATGAATGATCAGATGAAAGGAAACCTGGGGAGGGGGGTAGCCTTGATGGTGCTGAGTTACTGCTCATGTCCAGAGGTTTGAAAAACCTTTTTTCAAGTTGCTGATGTGGTGGGTTTTGCTTTTGCATAGCTTTTCAGTAATCGGGTCGGGGAGATGAACTTTAACCATTACATTTTGCTTATTTTGGAGGGATATGTGTTTAAGGTGACTCAGGCATTTTTCTAAAAGAAATGCTAAAGGCAGACGAATTTGGGGCATGAACCCCCACTGTAAAAGCAGTACAGGGTGTGCAATGCAAACACATGGGGTTTGGGTATTTTGTCTTTTTCTAGGGCTTGGGATGGTGGTAGGTAAATATGTGTGTGAGCAAACCCATGGGGGTTTGTGTTGTCAGTGTGTTATAGGGTTCAGGTGGGGTAGTATTGTTATGGGGTATACAAATAAATGGTGTTGAGGAGTCTGTGTGTTATAGGGTTTGGGTTGCCACAGTGAAAGTGTGGAATGTACAAATGTGGGGTTGGGTTCTCAATAAGGTGTTCTAGTGTTTGAGTTGGGGTTAGTGAGTGAGGTATACAGACACATCTGGCTAAGGGATTTTGTGTTGTGTGGATTGAGGCGAGGGTAGTAAAAGTCTGGGGTGTACAATACAAACATATAGGATTGGAGTGCCTGTGTCTTATGTGGTTTGCGATCCGGATAGTTAAACTGATAGGTGTATAAATAGATTGGGTAGGGGTGTCCACATATTATATGGTGTGGGTTGGGTTTTGAATGTTTGGGTGTAAAATCCCATTTTGTTGGAGTTGTAGTGGGGTAGTGAAAAGTTTGAATGTAAAAAAAAATGGGGTTGGGTGTGAGCCAGTTATGTGGGTTTGGGATCGGATATTGAACATTTATGCTGTACAAATACATGGGGTTGGGGTGTCAGTGTGTTATAATGTTTGAGGTAGGATAGTGAGGATGTGTGATGTACAAACACATGGGGTTGGGGTGTCAGTGTGTTATAATGTTTGTGGTAGGCTAGTAAGGATGTGTGGTGCACAAACACATGGGGTTGAGGTGTCAGTGTGTTATAATGTTTGGGGAAGAGTTGTGAGAATGTGAGGTGTCTAAATACATGGGGTTGGGGTGTCAGTGTGTTATAATGTTTGAGGTGGGGCAGTGAGAATGTGTGGTGCACAAACATATTTTTATATTTTTTGTTTTTATTTAGCATTTGTTGACCAGGAAAGGAGAACTAGACAACATGGGGATGGGGTGTCAGTGGGTTATTATGTTTGGGGTGGGATAGTGAGAATGTGTGGTGCACAAACACATGGGGGGTTTGGATGTCAGTGTGTTATAATGTTTGGGGTAGAGCTGTGAGAATGTGACATGTCTAAATACATGGGGATGGGGTGTCAGTGTGTTATAATGTTTTGGGTGGTATAGTGGAAATGTGAGGTTTCCAAATACATGCGTACGGGGTGTCAATGTGTTATAAGGTTTGGGGTGGGGTAGTGAAAATGTGAGGTGTCCAGACACATGCGGTTGAGATGTCAGTGTGTTATAATGTTTGGGGCAGAGTTGTGAGAATGTGAGGTGTCCAAATACATGGGGATGGTGTGTCAGTGTGCTATAATGCTTTAGGTGGGATAGTGAAAATGTGTGGTGCACAAACACATGAGGTTGGGGTGTCAGTGTATAATAATGTTTGGGGTGGGGTAGTGAAAATTTGTAGTGTACAAACACACAGGGTTGGGGGTGTCAGTGTGTAATAATGTGTGGGGTAGGATAGTGAGGATGTGTGTTGCACAAACACATGGGGATGAGGTGTCAGTGTGTTATAATGCTTGAGGTGGGGCTGTAAGTATGTATGGTGCACAAACACATTTTTCTA
The DNA here is from genome assembly GCA_016271365.2 of Neoceratodus forsteri. Classification (NCBI taxonomy): domain Eukaryota; kingdom Metazoa; phylum Chordata; order Ceratodontiformes; family Ceratodontidae; genus Neoceratodus; species Neoceratodus forsteri. The sequence continues at coordinate 110,156,935 of JADMNL010000034.1, read as the reverse complement.
TTTTTTATTTTTATTTAGGTTTTGTTGACCAGGAAAGGATGACTAGACAACATGGGATGGGGTGTCAGTGGGTTATAATGTTTGGTGTAGGGTAGTGAGAATGTGGGGTATGCAAACCCATGGGGTTGGGGGTGTCAGTGTGTAATAATGTTTGGGGTAGGGTAGTGAGGATGTGTGGTGCACAAACACATGGGGTTGGGGGTGTCAGTGTATAATAATGTTTGGGGTAGGGTAGTGAGGATGTGTGATGCACAAACACATGGGGTTGGGGGTGTCAGTGTGTAATAATGTTTGGGGTAGGGTAGTGAGGATGTGTGGTGCACAAACACATGGGGTTGGGGTGGCAGTGTGTTATAATGTTTGGTTAGGGCAGTGAGAATGTGGGTGTCCAAACACATGGGTATGGAGTGTCAGTGTGTTCTGTGGTTTGGTGTGGGAGTAGGGAAAGTTCTGGGTATACAAACACATGGGGATGGGGTGTCTGTGTGTTCTGTGGTTTGGTGTGGGAGTAGGGAAAGTTCTGGGTGTACAAACACATGGGGATGGGGTGTCAGTGTGTTCTGTGGTTTGGTGTGGGAGTAGGGAAAGTTCTGGGTGTACAAACACATGGGGATGGGGTGTTGGTGTGTTCTGTGGTTTGGTGTGGGAGTAGGGAAAGTTCTGGGTGTACAAACACATCAAGCCTTACACTATTGTGTGTTGTTTGTTAAAAGATTTATTTTTATATAGGAGATTTTGATTGGGGAAACCCCATTTACAACAAATTCCTGTGGTAAACAAGTACAAAACATAATGAGACAAACAGAATAGAGTTATACATACAATAATAAATAAAACTATAAACGATAAGTTTACTTTCCAAAGTTTATATAGCTCAAGTTTAAATTTGTGCAAGTCCACAATGTCAGTTAGTTCAAAAGATAATTTGTTCCAACTTCTGACCAAACTGTTTTGTAGAATCTATCCCTCATCCTCTTAGAGATTCTACTCGTGGGAACCTTCTCAGATGACTTCCTGAGTAAGGATAAGTGATGCGAATGTGACTCGAATTTTACTAAATATGACAGTGGGTGCCGGATTTTTTGTGGAAAAACAAGTCCATGACAGGTCAGTGTCCAAATGTAGTCTCTCCTCTTAGCTGGGAGCAACCAATCAAGCTCCTGAAATACTATACAGTGATGAACCCCTTGCCCCTTATTTAATATATATCTTCCCAACCTATAATACAGTTGATCAATTTTTACTAGAGACCTTAGAGTTGAGTGCATGTAAAGTGAGGAACTGTATTCAAGGACTGGGAGCAGTAGTTGCTTTACTAGTCTAACTCTGTTGTCTCTAAGGAGACATCCTGATATCCTCCATAAGGAACCCAGCCTCTGATTTACTTTCCTAATCTGAATCTGAATATGATCTGTGAAAGTTAGTCGAAAGTCTACAAGAACTCCCAAATACCTATAGGAGGTCACATTTTGTACCACTGACCCGTCTTGAAATCTTATCGGCAGGTTTAGGGAATGTTTACTTTTTGCCAGGGTTCCAACTGAAAACATGGTGGGTTATGTTGGGGAAACATAGTATTGTGGTGACAGAAGGGACTGCAGGTCCATTGTGTCCACCCCTCCTGCCGCATGGCAGTGACTAGTTCAAGTTTTAGTATGGGCACACATCCAAGCTTTTCAGCCGGAATGCCACCTTACTAATGCTGTCTAACCCCATGTTGTTGAGGAGGCAGTGTGCTTTAGTGGTATTAAAAGCACTAGCTCCAAAAGCAGGAGATCACAGGTTCAAACCCCACTTGAGACAGATACTCAGTGTGTGATCTTGGGTAGGTCACTTAACCTCTCAGTGCTCCACTCCAATTAGCCGCTGTAATAGGCAGAGACGGTGCCCAACTGACAAAAAGGAATAAATAAATACATAATTCTCACTCCCCATTCTGTCTAGTCCTGTGTTCAAAAAATTCTGGTTTCCACAACCTCACTGGGCAGGCTATTCCACATGTTAGAACCCTCTGTGTGAAGTAATGCTTTCTAATGTGTCCCCTTAATCTGCCCCCTCCATTTTGAGGGAATCTGTCTAATGTGAGAGGAGGGGGTCCTCCACTTCAAAGTTACTTGAGCGTATGTCTCTGTTGGAAACACTAACTGTAGCTCTCAGCCTTGCTTCACTGAAATGTGGGATGCTGGTCTTTAACCGAGAGACAAGCTACTTTTGTCGCTCAGTGTGCCTTCCTGGTGAAATATTTCAATAGATAAATAAATAAATAAAAATGTGGGTGTGGTACCTCATAAGACATGGAGCTACTGCACGAGCTCAGAACACTGGTGAAACAAATGCATTGATCTGCACAAAATCTAATTTTGATTTTGCACCATGCATTATTATAATTTTCTGTGTTAAAGTCTGCATTTATGCGTGTCCTCATTAGGGGGCAGCACACTTTCCATGAGAGATGCAGCAATTCTGAGGTGTAAAACTGGGGTGGTCCCTTGTAATGCAGAACAGTAACAGGGAAGGGAGATGATTTTATTTGCTATTTTGAAAGCACTTTCCACAGCTTGCTGGGGTACTGGCTGTGGCCCGCAATACCAAATAATGACTGCCGTAAAATGTTAAAATCTCAATTCCGCTCAACACAGATTCTTTTTTTTTTTTGCAATTTTTGGCCAAGAAAGGTACACAGAGTTGAAGCTTGTTTCCAGGTGCGTTCCAAGAGCACAGGAAGGTTAGGTGACTTGCTCAGGGTCACACAGACTCATGTCTGCTGGGTCTTCAGGTTCACAGCCTGGTTCATGCTCCTACATTGATTAGTGCAATCAGGGTAGTGTGTTGGTCAGAAGCGGTAATCCTACAGCTTGCGGTGCCAGTGATCTGGGTTTGGGAACAAGTCTGGAGCACCAGAGGGTTGGCCGGGAGGAGGAGGAGGATCCAGAGGACTGCTGTCCCCTTCCAGGGTGAGCGGCTCAATGTGGTCGGTAACAGCCTGACTGCTAGTGGAGGCTAGGAGTCAGTGTGCCTGACAACTTGTGCACATGTGGGTTCTGGACTTGGCAGGCGTTGTCACGTTTACACATGGGAGCATGCGTGACATGCATCACATGCTATTGCGTGTCCGAGTCTTAGGGGAACAACAACAAAGAAAAATCCCTCTTGCTAGGCAGCTTCATGAAGCCGGGGCCCTGCACTGCCTCCACTCCGAAATGACCCCAAGGTGTAAGTCACATTCGGGGCTCATAGGTGAAGCTGGTCTCTCCTTTCGAGGGGAGCCCCTCCATTAGGGTCAAGTCACGATCATCCCAGCCTGGGGTGGAGGGTGGTTCCAGAGACCATGGGTTGCTATGGAGTACATCTCTGCCCTGGTGGGAGTGCCATAAAAAGTTAAAATGAAAAAAAAGATGGTGTGTTGGTTTTCAGCACTTAGATTGGGATCATAGGATGCGTACCATAAACCAGACAAATGGTGGGTGAGGACTTTCCAAGTCTCTCAGCCAGTTTTAAAACAGCATAATGACATAGTTTGTGTTGTCTAGAAGATTTCCACTGTCTTTTTAGTGGGCTGCATATCAAAGCCCACATATTGTACTCAGTGAATTTCCCCCCAAAACAAGAGGAACTCTGAGGAACTAGATGATGAAGTCCTATCTTTAACACTGAAATAGGATATTGCAAAACCTAGACACACTTTTTGACTTCTACTGCACCTACCTAAAGCCTCCAGAGTGATATCATTAGCTCGTGTGGAGTGATATCCTGGGTGTACTCCACCTGCAGAGTGATATCATTAGCTCATGTGGAGTGATATCCTGGGTGTACTCCACCTGCAGTGTGATATCATTAGCTCGTGTGGAGTGATATCCTGGGTGTACTCCACCTGCAGTGTGATATCATTAGCTCGTGTGGAGTGATATCCTGGGTGTACTCCACCTGCAGAGTGATATCATTAGCTCGTGTGGAGTGATATCCTGGGTGTACTCCACCTGCAGTGTGATATCATTAGCTCGTGTGGAGTGATATCCTGGGTGTACTCCACCTGCAGTGTGATATCATTAGCTCGTGTGGAGTGATATCCTGGGTGTACTCCACCTGAGCAGCCTAGGAAGGAGAAACTTGCCATTTGCCTATTGACTGCAGTGAGACACAGAATAAGAATCCACTGAGTGGCATCTTAATGTTCTATTTCAGCACCCAGGTTTGGTGACTAGCCTTTATATATAATACAAAATGACTGGAGTGTTGTATACTTGTAACCCCTCCCCCAAAGTGTGGGGCTTACCTTTAGTTCGGGGAGCCTAGACAGACTGCTGCCACCCTACCCTGTTATCTTTGAGCCCAGAGGACGTCCACGTTGTGCTGGGGGACCATAGAAACATAAAATTTGACGACAGATACGCACCGCTTGGCCCACCTAGTCTGCCCATTTCCCTACCTAATGGGTAAGCTGCAGATCCTAGTTAACCAACAGCCCCTTTCCTCCTACCCCCCACTAGGACTGCCTTATGTCTGTCCCCATGCATTCTTGAATTCCCTCACTGCTTTTGACTCTACGACCTCCTCAGGAAGGTTGTTCCATGCATCTACAACCCTCTCTGTGAAGAAATACTTCCTCATATTACCTCTGAGCCGTCCCCCCTCTATCTTCAAATTGTGCCCCCTTGTTCTTGCACACACCACTGAGCCGGCTTGAGATGCAGTATTTTCCTGCCACAAAACATGTTGTTGCAGACGTCACCATTTGTGGCATCTTTCCTTGCGTCTAGGCTCTTCCTCCATCCTTATTTGTTCTTACATTCAATATTGGACATCATCAGTGAAATCACATGGTATGATAACCAATGGCTGTCTAGAAATCCACCAGGCAGATTCATAAACCAGTCCTGCTATAGTGAAACAAACATGCTACTGATGTTTAGGAGCCAATGAAGTGCTGCACAGAACCAAGGACTGACATGCCCCAGGGAACCGAGGACTGAGGTGCCCCAGGGAGCCATGGACTGACATGCCGCAGAGAAATGAGGCCTGATGTGCTGCAGAGAACCAACATCTGATGTGCCACAGTGAACTGAGGCCTGACATGTTGCAGGGAACTAAGGCCTGAGGCACTGCAGGGAACTGAGGCCTGACATGCTGCAGGGAACTAAGGCCTGATGTACTACAGGGAACTGAGGCCTGACATGCTGCAGGGAACTAAGGCCTGATGTACTGCAGGGAACTGAGGCCTGACATGCTGCAGGGAACTAAGGCCTGATGTACTGCAGGGAACTAAGGCCTGACATGCTGCAGGGAACTGAAGCTTGATATGCTGCAGGGAACTGAAGCTTGATATGCTGCAGGGAACTGAGGCCTGGCATACTGCAGGGAACTGAAGCCTGATGCACTGCAGGGAACTGAGGCCTGACATGCTGCAGGGAACTAAGGCCTGATGTACTGCAGGGAAATAAGACATGACATGCTGCAGGGAACTGAAACTTGATATGCTGCAGGGAACTGAGGCCTGACATACTGCAGGGAACTGAGGCCTGATGTACTGCAGGGAACTGAGGCCTGATGCATTACAGGGTACTGAAGCTTGATATGCTGCAGGGAACTGAGGCCTGACATGCTGCAAAGAACTGAGGCCTGATGCACTACAGGAAACTGAGGCCTGACAAGCTGCAGGGAACTGAGGCCTAACATGCTGCAGAGAACTGAGGCCTGATGCTCTGCAGGGAACTGAGGCCTGACATGCTGCAGAGAACTGAGGCCTGACATACTGCAGGAAACTGAAGCCTGATGCACTTCAGAAAACTGAGGCCTGATGCACTGCAGGGAACTGAGGCCTGACATGCTGCAGAAAACCGAGGCCTGACATACTGAAGAGAACTGAGGCCTGACATGTTGCTTGTTGCAGGGAACTGATGCTTGATATGCCACAGGGAACTGAGGCCTGAATGCTGCAGAGAACAGAGTCCTGACGTGCTGCAGGAAATCGAGATCTGGCGTGCGGCAGGGAACTGAGGCCTGACTTGACAAAGAGAACCGATTCCTGACATGCCACAGAACTGAAGTCTCATGCCACAGAGAACCAAGGACTGTGCCATAGAGGTCAGCTGTAGTTCCAGACCATAACATCTGCGTTCTTAACCTAACCCTTAATTCTAAAAGTACCATCTTCCAAGTAGCCCCCTCTTTCTTTAAGTCCCAAAATATATATCTTTTAAGATTATATATTATACATTTTTTTTTATGAGAAATGTTTTGGTGTCAGTATGCATTTCCCCCTGATTTTGGTGCTTTGACCCTTACAACATTAAAGCTTCTAAAGTCAGTGAGATGTATAGCAAATATGACAGAAATTAGTGTCAATCTTTTTTTCTTTTTTTTTAGCAAAATTTTGCTCTAAGGTCTGACAACTGTGGCAGTCACATGTTCTGTAGGTTGCAGCAGTATAACTCCAAGGATGCTGGGAGAACCATCCCTGGGCTGAGAATTGGCTGGCTATATTCTGGAAGTGCTGGATTCAGGTGGCCTGATATTCCTCCGTTGTGAAGCTACAGATGGGTAGCAGAGTTACGCAGGCCGGTTGTTAGGTTAGAGTTCAAACTGATCTGCCCGTATCCCAACTTTGGACTGAATATTGAACTTGTGCTACAGTGAACATAGGCACAAAGGGTGTGACACCAACAGTGGGATTAGGTTAGGGTTAACAGACTCCTTATATGGGGTTCTTTCAGGGGTACTATCTGCAGTTTGTTTTTTATGTCACCATGACGAGAATAAACAGTATTCTTGAGCCAGGAGATGTTCAAAGATAGGAAATCAGTACTGCATTCGGTCTAACCTTTTTACTAATTATATCATCAGGACCAAAAGATTGGCCCCAACACTGTATCCCTAATGTGCGGGGTGCACATAAAGCACTTTACCCCACTGCAGGCAGAACTATAAGAAATGTTGTTAATACCGTCAAGTCCTTAACAGGCTGGTTTCACTGTAATTGTATGAGAGTCCTCCTACATAGGGCTATACTGATCATAGGATTCCTGCGAGATGAGGTATTCTGGTATTCAAACCCTTGATGGACAGAGGGGTGTTTATCTCTTGCTGGATTAGGTATGTTGGGATTAGAACAGTTGCCAAGTGAGAGATGTTGGGATTTGACCCTTTGATGGAAGAGGTGTGTTGGGTTCTGAACTCCTGCTGGAGGAGCTATGCTAGGGGATCCATGCCCTGCTCAAAAGTAATAACGTCATTTCACCAGAATCATAGGGGTTGCAAAAGCCCTTTTCAGCAGAATCATTGCGGTTGTGAAGTTCCTCCACCCACTAAATTTTACACACAAAAAATACTAGGAAAACCTTATTTTGGGGGTTGCAGTGGGCATCATAGGAGTTGTAAAGAAATCATAGGGGTCTTAATAGCAACTCCTTGCTACCCTAAAATTACACTCCTGCTGAAGAGGTGCATGCTGGGATTCAAACCCTTACTGAAGGTATGCAGGGATTCTAACCCTTGCTGGATGAGATATGCAGGGGGTTCCAAACCCTGCTGAAAAGGAGCATGATGGGATTCAAACCCTTACTGCGGTATGCTGGGATTTTAACCCTTGCTGGATAATGTACATAGGGGATCTAAATCCTGCTGAAAAGATGCATGCTGGGATTCAAACCATTGCTGGTTAAGGTGTGCTGGGGAATCAAACCCATGCTGGATAGCCTGGGTGTGTGATGGGTTTTGAATCTGTGCTGGAAAGTGGTATGCTGGAATTCAAACTTGCTGGATGTTTGCCTGCCGTATAGCAAATAGAGCTGTACGCTATGTAGTCAGTTTCAGATTACGTCATCCTCTGGTGGTCTCTCCCCTTCTTTTATGCACTGGATGCCGTTCCTTGTTTCCCTGAAGGTTGATGGCTCTGTTGTTGCTTGGTCTTCTTCCCACCATCTCAGATCCACATGTTTCTGCAGTCCTCAGAAAATAAAAAAAGAAAAAAAGAAAACCTCTCCAACATTTCCTGCACTGAAGGTCACAGAAACTAATGTACCCATCCCCTAGCAACGATTTGAAATCTGATGAATGCAGTCATAAATTTGTAGCATGGCGCAGTGCTGAGAAAGCACTATGAGGGGGGCCCTGCCGTACCACCTCTCCTCAGAGCTCATTGATTTTGTACTAAAACACAAAGAAGTTAGCAGGCAGTAATATTAATTATCCTCAGTGTCTGCATACTTTGCAATTAAAGTTGATTAGGGAGGGCCTTTTTTTTCCCCTTCAGTTTAGAGTTGATTGTCCATGAGAGGATTAGCTATATAATCCCCTCCTCCCTACAAAGTCAACCCTAGTTTGGCATTTCAGTCATTTTTAACTAATTGTGTTTATGAACAGTTATTCATTTTCTGTTTGGGGTCAAATAGATGCTGTTGTTTTTTCCCTGTCCCATACCAGAACATGGACTCATACACTGTGCTGAGACTGCAGTTCAGTGCTGGGTGGGGAAGGGGGAGATGTAGCATTGTTAAAGGAGCCGTCCTGTGGCTGAGATATTAAACTGAAGTACCTCCTGCCCAGCTCTGGCAGCTGTCCGGCTGGAAGTATAAGATCCCCAATTGGTACTTTTTGCAAAGAATAGAGGTTTACCCCCAGAGTCTGGGACATAGTTCTATCTCTTAATACACAGAGGCTGTGATAGAATCACCCATGGCTGTGTGCTGGGTGTTTTTTTTTTTACAATTGTTTAACCAGGAGTGGCACACTAAGCTGAAAGCTTGTTTACAGGTGCGACTTGGGAGCATAGGGAAGTTAAGTGACTTGCTCAGGGTCACACAGTATGCAAGTGGGGGCTGTGAGATTCAAACCCAGGTCTCCAGATTTGCAGCTCAGAGCCTTAAACCACTGCGCTATACTGCCTCCCATAATGTTGTTGGGGAAGCGCTTGTTGTCTGTTTGTCTACACATGCTGTCAGTGCCAAACAGTATCTCAGTGTTTCGTAAAGTATTTTCACATTTAAGAGCCTACCAATGGTGCTATAATAAACCAAATTCTGGCTGGCACAATAGCAAAGAGGTAGGTTGTGGAATGGACTGGATGCACTCGGAGTGACCGGGAAGGGTGGATCACATTAATCAGTGATGGCTCTCCTCCCTCAGGTTGGGGGGAGGACAAAGTATTCTGCCATTCGTCTCCTACCTGACGGAGGCAGGGAGACAAAACAATGGGACTACACCAAAGAGAGGGACAGCTGCCACACGCTGACAAGCATGTGCATTAGTGCACGTGTGCCTCACTACGTGCCATCCCCCTTGGGGAGAAAAACCAAGAGCTGGAGGAAAAAGCCGTAGCCTGGAGCTGCGCCTGCACTCCCCGGAGGCCCACGCACCACTGATGTGGCAGGCCATCCACCACTGTCATGGTCTTGGGTAAATGGTGGATGCTCAATAAGTTTATGAGGAGGTCAGTGACAGGGCTGCGGGGTGTCATCGAGCAAGTCGGGGGGGCGAGAAAAAGCTTAATTGAAACAAATAAAGCAATCCAACTTCTGTTCAGTTCTATTGCAGGTAACATTAGTAACAGGGATTTTCTAGCTCCCTGCCAAATAAATTTCAGTAAATATCAGATTGCACTTCATTCTGAAAATGATCTGCATTCCTGTTGGTGAGCCGGGGTCACGCCTCCATCCCGGGATTCCAGGAGCAGAGGCTGGCAGGGAGGGCTCAGAGCGTCCATGTGGGTACTGTCCTCCTCAGGTAGGATGAGACGAAAGTGCCACTCTCGTAGCGACAACTAGGGGTACCCCTGTGGAGGTACCTTTGGCAAAGCAGGTGAACATGTGCTACCTGGCACTAACTCCCCAGGACACTTGCAGCAGGCACTCACTCCTGTCAGGAGAGAGGGGCAAGCTTCAACTGGGGAAAAAAGCCCTCAGGTTGGCAGCATTGTGATGGCCTTCCAATCACGCCCATTTTCAAATTACTCCCTCCTGGAATGGATACTAACCAACATAGAGGATAGAATCTCTCACTACCCACCACTGTACCTCGGCTGTCTGCCCCCCCCCCGGCTCAGAGAGACTGTGGCCTCAGTTGCACCACTGACAAGGTCATTAGAGATGGGGACAAATCACCCCTAATTCCACTGTTCAAACCAAAAACCTGCCCCGGCACCCTAAGAAACCCCTTTAGCCTACTGTTGGACCCCCCACCATCCGCCTGGGTGACAAAGCCATCTCTGCAGCAACCCCAAAACTGTGGAACAGTCTGCCCACCGCCCTTTGCTCAGTGGGCTCCCACCTTTCATTTAAATCCTACTACAGAGCAGCCCTGCTGTCTAATGCCACCTGTGCCTGCTCCCCAGGGTGACCCCCTGCCACTCCTAGGCTTATCTAGGAAGTACTGAGGTATCAAGAAACCCAGTTCACCCTATGTGCTTCCACTCTTACCTCCGATCTCCTCTCATTAACCCAATGCTGTTTTGCAATTCCATGGTAGCTAGGAATTGCTACCTATATGCACTATGTCTAGTGCACTTCCATGCATACGATTGTAACCCCCAGGTGGCACTATCCCAAGGGCTACTACCCCTGCCTGCTTGACTACTGACAGGTTGAGGGGCCTAGGTCCTATGGCGGGTGCCTCCACCCAGAGGTCAGGGTTTGTAGTGGTTAGACTAGCTTGATCACAGCCCTCTGAGACACCGTGACCCCCTTTGGTTCCCTCTAGTGGCTCACATAGTACACAGGAGTTACAGCCCCAATACCCCACGTATACACACTGTTCACTCATAAAGCACCACTTACCCTCGAGACTGATTCTGCAGCACGTCTCTGAGGACCCCCTGTAAAATAAGGTTAAACAACATACACAGCAAAATACAATACTGTTTCCATAAGTATCAACACCACAGACGGTATATAGTATAAAAACAACAAATCTGATTTATTTAGGGGACAGTAACACGGGAGGGGGAAATCAGGTTAATTGGTGACATTAAATCACAGTACTGTGCACACATACAGGGTCTGAAAGTCACACTCTGGGTACCCAGGTTGGGGGGCTAGCCAGGTCAGTTGCCAGGGGTTGGCCGGCAGGTGCAGATGGATAGGGCCCTGTAGAAGAAAATATATGCACAACACCCAATTGTAATCCGGAGCCAGATGGCTCAGTCCATGAAGCAGTGAAACAACAAGAATTAGATGACACACTTGTGATTGATAACAGGCTGCAGAGGAATACCCTGATTTGTACTCACAATACCCAAGCTGAGAACCGGATGGAGGATGTTCTCTGGATTGTCAGAAACAACAGGGCATGGAGACAAGGTCCTTGTGACTGGACCCCACTGCAGTTTATAGCAAACGGATTTAGTCCGAGACAAGCTGGGGTTTGCTTCCGACTTCAACACACAGCACACAGCACAGGGGCTTCGAAATAGTGATTCCCCACAAGCACTATGCACATTCATATGTAAAAAGAAAGTACTATACCAGGCAGGCTGCTCCTCGATCCCAATCACACTTACTGCAAAATACCCGGGAGCACACACAGCAGCTTCAGTTCCTGACAGACCGAGCGTGATCCAGCAATTTCTCCAGTCTTCTACAGGGTGAGCCTGGTTTCCACACTTCTGGTGCTTCTTTCTCCTCACAACTTGGATTCAGTCCAAACTGGCACTCACAAAGGCTGCAGACCGAAACTCAGGGCCTCACACGTGCTTCCAATGTGAAACTATACACCGCAGAAGCACAGAGCTCCTTCTCTCTTCACAGTCACAACTGACCTAATCTTTCCAGTCACAGAGCAGGGCATTTCCTTTAGCTCCACACCATTCTGTTGGCTGGTTCGGCTGTCACTCACAATAAGACTCCCTCTGTTGGTGGAAAAAGGCGCCAAGGTTAAAACTAAATTTCCCAGAGTCACTGCCCATACAATCCCCTTGTGGCTAGCTCAAAATTAAGAGCCCAAGTTCCGATTCGTCCACAGACTCCATTTTAGGGTCTCCCTATCATCCTGATTGGTCCAAGTCAGCTAATCAGAACCAACATGAAAGAGCTACATTGAAATAGTTCATGCTGAAATGAAGACAGATTAGACAAACTGCATTTTCTCAGTCACTCAAAATGATTTCTGGCAAACAGTCACATCTTCCAACAAGGCTCCCTCTGCACATGTAGCAAAGGCAGAAATGGAGCGAATTGGCAGCAGCTCGGACGGGATTCGAGCATTAAATTCACAATCCCCCCATACAAACTAATTAAGTCTGCAAGCAGACAGCTCTTAAAGAGACAGTACGTGGAGGCTCAAATAGCACTCACTTGGAACCACATTTAAACGGCTCAGACACCAAACACCGCCCAGACTTGGAGCATTCAGGCAAGCTCCTGGAAAACTTTTGGGAACCCCCATTTGCAGTGGGGTTACATGATGTTTTAATTATGTATTGTTTTTACACTATCCTGCATTTTTCTCCATGCAGTGTTTAACTATGTAGTGTTGTTTTCGGGGCACTTTACTGCATTTTTCTGCGCAGACTATTGTATTTCCCTAACTGTACTCTCTCAGGCTGTCATACTTGGCATTACTGTTTTGTATATTATTAACCTTCCCCTTATCGTTGTGCCATCTTCATGGCCCGGGTTGTGCCTGAGAATGGTCCATTGGATCAGTGCACCTACCTGGTAAACAAATGCATGAATAAATAAATGTCCAGTGATGTTCCAAAAGGCCAGCCCACCCCCACTCAACCCTTTCACCCTGGAGCAGACTTTCCACTCTTTGGACATGGATGTGGCCATGCTGAAAGGCACATGGGACCCAACTGCAGGGGATAAACTGGAGTTGTCTAGAGCGCCACGTTGGTCAGGGACAGAGAACGTCTGGCATGACTAGGAGAAAGTCTTGGGCAGGGTAGTTGGTATGTGAGCTGGAATGGATGAGAGCAAGGCTGAGAGGTAATAACCAGAAAAAAAAATGTGGATTTCAGGACATTCCATGCTTGTTTACTAAAACCATTTCCATGAAAACAGGTTCCTTCCCTCTAGATTTCATCTGCTCCTGCCGATTCGCCTGCTCTGAAGTCAGAATCCTTCACTTGTGATATCAGAATCATTTTCGTAACAATAGGCTGTGATGTCATAAGTACAATAACTTCAAGGCAGTTATAAACAGAGTGAACAGTGTATGATATACCCTACTGAATGACCCGGCTAGCACTGTGAACAGTGTATGATACACCCTACTGAGTGACCGCACTAGCAGTGTGAACAGTGTATGATACACCCTACTGAGTGACCGCACTAGCAGTGTGAACAGTGTATGATATACCCTATTGAGTGACCGCACTAGCAGTGTGAACAGTGTATGATATACCCTACTGAGTGACCGCACTAGCAGTGTGAACAGTGTATGATATACCCTACTGAGTGACCGCACTAGCAGTGTGAACAGTGTATGATATACCCTACTGAGTGACCGCACTAGCAGTGTGAACAGTGTATGAAACACCCTACTGAGTGACCGCACTAACAGTGTGAACAGTGTATGATATACCCTACTGAGTGACCCCACTAGCAATGTGAATAGTGTATGATACACCCTACTGAATTACCCCGCTAGCAGTGTGAACTGTGTATGATATACCCTACTGAGTGACCTCACTAGCAGTGTGAACATTGTATGATACACCTTACTGAATGACCCCACTAGGAATAAAAACAGTGTCTGATATACCCTACTGAGTGACCCTGCTCGCAGTGTGAACAGTGTATGATACACCCTACTGAATGACCCCGCTAGCAGTGTATGATACACCCTACTGAATGACCCCGCTAGCAGTGTGAACATTGTATGATATACTCTACTGAATGACCCCAATAGCAGTGTATGATATACCTTGCTGAATGACCCCACTAGGAATGAGAACAGTGTATGATACACCCTACTGAATGACTCAGCTAGCAGTGTGAACAGTGTATGATATACCCTACTGAATGCTCCCAGTAAAAGTGTGAAGTTAAATAATTTATGAAACTATTTAATTTTCTTTCCCCCCCACATTTGGAAGTCAAATACTTTCCTAATTTTGAAAGTGTTTACCTTATTTTAGCTGGCCCGGTGGCGCTGAGGGTTGAGGAGTTGGATGCAGCACACCTTGAGCCACGCCGGTGACCCGTGTTTGGGAACGTACTTGGGTCACTCGGGGGTCAGCCAGAGTGAGGAAGGATTGAGCATCTGCTGACAGCTGTCCTTCCTTGGGGGATAGGGACAGTGCAGTGCGCTGTAGATTGACACCCAGCGGTGGCTGGGTGTTGGCACAGGTGCGCTGCTCAGAATGGGAAGGGCCCATGTCCAGAGTGTTAGACTGCCTCCACGGAGCAGAGACAGTCACCCACCATTGTCGTTCGTGGGCTCTGGAGCATAAAATGGAGCTAGCTGGCTCACGATGACCGGCTGTGCCATGCGCCCCGACAATCTGAATGTTGGCTTCTGGGGAATGCTGCACCCTCACCACTGGCCTGTCACGGGGGGATAACCTGTGGGGATGGCGGGTGGGATGAGTGGGAAGCCTGGCCAGAGAGATGAGTCCCCTTTGAGTTAGGGGCTGGAGCCACCTGCCTGCTTCAAGGAGGAGCAGAAAATGTAAACGGAGAAAAAGAAAAGTTTTTAACTTATTTTGCAGAGTCATATTCAGTAGTTCCAAAATGGAAGTAACTGATGCTCTGAGCATCATTATAGTTTTCTATAACCCATACTCTGAACAACCGGCAGCTCCCTTGTCAAGCCAACCCCCAGTTCTTCATTGACAGGGAAGCTGTGTGCCATACAAAAGATCTGGGTTTATTGCTGAGCTTGGCATGTCGTTTTAAACTGGAACGTGGGTTTGAGTGTCCTACACTATTGAACCCTTTTTCTGCATGGACTGGGCACAGTCCCCCTCCATGTACTGCCCCCTGGATATCCCAGGGACATCAGTGCAGCCCCTCTGTGGATACGGAAGAGAGTCATGGGGTGGCGGAGTCTCCAGGCATCATACAGCTAGTGTGAGGTGTGCTGTTGGGCCCATAGGGCATGTTTCCACATTTGGTCCAGGGTGGTTTGTAGGAGGAGCCGATTGCCCCCTTTGGGATGAGTTATCCTCCTCAGAGTATAGAGAGCTGGCTGTGGTTGTAAGGTACAAGTTGCAGTTCCTCTAGAGGTGGTGGATTGGCATATCATCAGCTGGAGGAAGGCCTGTTTGCTGCTGGTCTAGAGCTGGGAGAAGGAGTTTAGAAGTTCCCAAAGTATTTACGGGTGTCTAGTGTTACAAGATATTACCACTGAAAACTGGTGAGGCAGTCTTGATGGGTGACAAGCCGTCTTCCATCCTATTTTTCATTTGTAACGCTCTAATGATTGGAGGGGGTCAGAATGATGTTGTACGTATTAGCTGTTGGGTATCTGCCAGCACCAGTGGAAACTGGGGGGGGCCCACTACATGGTTTTTAAGGGGAGGTGCTAAACAATCTTTTCATAGCCCTGCTGTCACCATCATCCTGACAGTTCACTGCCCTTTCTGTATTGTTTTGCAGTGCCATGTGCTTCAAGTATGGAGGTCATCGCCCCGCAAAAACTTAGTGTCGTGAACGGCACCACCGCCCGCCTCATCTGCACCTTCAGCTCATGTTACAAACCCGACAACAATAAGTTCCTTATGAATTGGACCTATAGAGTGTGCCATAACTGCTCGGAGGAGATGGTGAGTGTAGCCTGCGAAACAGGGAGGGGGGAAAGAGCAGATTGCTTGTGGATGCCCACAAGGCTTGAAGAAGGAGACAGTGTCTAAATCCTTTGTTCTGATTTGCAGAGGCCACGTGAAGGTCGGGCATTAAACGTACCTGAAAGGGGGGATGGGGAAAATTGCAGCACTCCCATTTTACATTTGCTTCCCTGCTGTTCTTTCTTTTTTTGTTTTATGCTCCAGCTCCCAGTCTGGCCTCATCAGCAGTTCCACCCACTCCCAGTCACGCCACCTGCTTTCTCCCGGACTTACCACCCTCCTCGTTCCTCCTGACTTGTCTCACAGGGTGTGGCTGATGTGGGGGTCAGGTCCCATTGAAGGTCCTGTTCGGTTCCAGAGGAAGGTGCCTAGGTCAGTGGTGCGCAGCCTGCAGAGTTAGGCCTACTTCACTGTCTTGGGCGATGGGGGGTACATTGCTTTTCTCTTTCTTTAGGACACTGACTGGCAGGAATTATCTATGCGCGTGCACACAAGTGTGAGTCAGTGCGTCAGGTTCTGTCAGTATCCCCATCTCCCAAGTACCAGCTGTTCTTGTACTGCCACCTGTGGTAGCCCAAGTGATGATAATGCAGCAGAGT
Source organism: Neoceratodus forsteri (assembly GCA_016271365.2). Lineage (NCBI taxonomy): Eukaryota > Metazoa > Chordata > Ceratodontiformes > Ceratodontidae > Neoceratodus > Neoceratodus forsteri. The sequence continues at coordinate 110,140,615 of JADMNL010000034.1, read as the reverse complement.
CTGAGTACCCTCCCTCCCCAAGGAGAGCATCTTCTGGGATGTTCAATCCTCCACCCCTATCCCACCCTCCAATGACTCAGGCTCCTTCCCAAACCCAGGTTGCCAGCATCCTGAGTGGTAACCATGCCAACAGGCTGGCACTCCTGTTTTCTTTCTGTACGTCTCTTTTTTTTTTCTGTTTTGTTTTCAATGTCTTGCATACCATCTCTGTATGTACAGTACACCCCCCCCCCATGCACCATTCTGGGTGTTCCAAGCAGTGACAACATTGGTTGCAATTAGCTGGTGGTCTCTGATGCTGATATGGCTACTTGCACAGGCTACTTCATTGATAAAAATAGAGAACCACCTCGGTGGGCTCAGTTTTCATCGAAGCGGCAACTTACCATACATCAGCAGCGGTTTCAGCGTCGGGTGCCACTGGCTGATTGCAACCAATGATGTCATTGGTTGGAGCCCTTCTAATGATGCACTAGGGGGCTATATGCAGAGCTGAATTTAAAGGCCAGAGACTGGAAACAAAAACAATGACATACATGGAGAGGAGACAGTAAAATACAGTACCGGTAGCTGAGCAGCAGACACCTCGAGAATGTACTGGAAAATCATCTGTAGCCCACCCCTGGTCCTCAAATTTGTGTCTAGGGGTCCCGATGTTATGATGGGGGGGCACAGACCAGAACAATCCCAGCAGAATGGTAAACAGGGTGGCCTTACCTGCTGGTGTCTTCTAGTTTCTGGGCAGGCCTCCCTTACCCAAGCAGCTTCTCACCACTACAGATGGTGACCGTCTTGCAGATGGCATCCTTGGGGGGGTGACTTCTCTGCTGTTTTTCAAATGGGGGGGTCATTTTATCTGGAAAAAGAACAAATACTGTAAGCAACTGGGTTCATTTCATAATTCCTTTATTCATTAACTGAAGGATCAATCGCGACAACCATCGTCATAGGAACAATAAAACTTTATTCTTGGATGAGAAAATGACTGTGTCCAAAGTAATTATTTTTAATTAACTAGGAGCAGCTCCATGGGGCTGAGAGATGAGTACACGGAGTACAAATGGCTCATTGAGGCTCACACAAATCAGCAGAGCAGCAAACGTTTTCACACAGGCCTAGCACTTAGACTACTGTGGCTCCACTTATATTGTGTTTCCCCTTGGACAGAGATCTCAATACTCAGAAACAGCTCTTCCTTCATGCACAACCCTTTTTTCACACTTCAGCCCTCCTAGCAGGTGCCTTATTCCTCCCATGCCAACCGAGCCAGAAACGTTGCCTCGGGGTGGTTGCCGCCTAAGTCTCCACGTGGCTGCTCCCAGAACATACTCATTTGGTTTCCTGAGTCGAAATGGTGCTCCAATTTCCTTTGCTGTCCGATCCTGCACCAGGCTGCTCAAAGCATAGCGGCGGCTCCATTCCTTCCCAGATTCCTGTTCCCAAAGAGTCACGGCCCTTACAGGTCTGATGGACCTGCCTCAGACACGGGCAGGGCAGGTCCTATAGCGAATCCCAGGCCACACTCCCCTTGCCTTAACAGTTCCCTCTGGCAGTGTGCCACATGGAAATGGCCCACCGGAGCTGCCACCTCCAGCGACTCTGGTGCAGCCTTGCTACAGCAGCCCCTCTGCCAGGCTACCCCTTACCGAAATGGGACACTGGGACCCCTGCGCCACAGAGGGATTCCAGCACCATTCCATCCTTCTGCATTCTGATTTTTGCCTCCCCTCCTTCTGCAGGTGGTGTAAACAAGTCTTCCCAGACCCACACAGCCACAAAGCTCCTGCCAACCCTCCCTACGGAGACCAAACACCCCACATCGCACTGACACTGCCCTTGTTGACTCCTGGGCTGAGGTGGTGGTACCCCCTCTGGACACTGTCCCTACTACAGCTGCTGACTCATTTCTTCTCCTGCCCCAGGGGACCAGGACTTAAATACCAGCCATAACACTGCTCCCTGGTGGCAGTGAGGTGAAAATGGCCTGAAGGCACTTACCAGACAATGGGGCACCACGGGGGGGGGGGAGAGATACAGAGCAAAGGCCGGTAAGCCCATCCCACAAGGGGGGAGACTTACACATAGAAACCACAACTTGTATTTCTTTCTTTATCCCTCCTAAATGAGTTAGCTGGTACCTAGCTGAGACAGCGGGGAGGCAGTATAGTGCAGTGGTTTAAGGCTCTGAGCTGCAAATCTGGAGACTTGGGTTTGAATCTCACAGCCCCCACTTGCATACTGTGTGACCCTGAACAAGTCACTTAACTTCCCTGTGCTCCCAGGTTGCACCTGTAAACAAGCTTTCAGCTTAGTGTGTCTCACCTGGTTAAACAATTGGAAAAAGTAATAAAAACAGTGTGTGCACTAACTGAGGAATCCCAAAAGGATCAAATTTGTCTGTAGTTTGTTTTTCTCTGTCTAAATCAGAACGAATCTTAAAACCTCTTATCAGGCACTGTTTGTTCTGATAAACCCATGTCCGTCTGCCCTGGACATTATTTGCATATGTAACGCCCCTGTTGGGGGCTTACCTATGAGCCCTCCAAAAGGCTCCTGTTTTTCCTAGAGTTTTGGTCCACCCTCATTCTTTTTTTCCCTCCAGTCCTGGTGTTTCCCCGTGTAGCCCTGTAGTCCCTGGATCCTCCCTCGGTCTCCCACGTTAGTTTTCGTGAGGGAGCTTAGCCAAGGGAGCTAGAACGCAGAGCCGCCAGTTTGGCCACTGCTGGGTGAGCTCTGCGCATGTGCGGGAGCGCAAATTCATTTGCCCATTTCAGTGGCCAGTCTGGCTGTCTCCCCAGTGGTTCCGGTCCCAGGGTTTAAGGAAAAAGGACTGGGATCGTTAGCTGGACCGGGGAAACAGCAAGGAAGGAGCAGGACTAGTTTTTGTGTGTGCCAGTCGCACAGCCGAATCCGGGAGCTGCCTCATTACTATTCATGAGGCGGCATCCCTTTGAAGGAGGACAGTCTGTCAGGTGCCTGGGGAGACTAGAAACTGGCACTTGCGACAGGCGATCAGATAAATAAATAAATGAACGTTGTGATGGTGTGCCAGGGCAAGGGAGACCCTTTGAAACTGAGGGTCAAAATGTTAAATAAATATGTTAAAGTGGGGGCACCAAATGAACTGTAAAGGGACTCTGTGTAGCCGACATGGGGCAATAACAAACGGCAACAGTGACTGAAAAAGGAATGTTTGGATAAGTTAAATAATGCAGTCACTTTGCTGGGCACAGGGGTGGCTACCAAATTTTGGGGCTAATGTAAAATAAAAGTAAAAGTTTTGACTGCACAGGGATATTTAAGAAGGGACACTGTACAATCTTTGTTTGGACTGTTTAGTCCAGCCGCCATGTTTAGCAGCCATGTGACACCATCCAACCCACCACTGAACCAGGACTGGCCAAGAGGATTCTGGGGCTTGTGAAAGGACTCTTGGGAGAAAATACCGTGGAAAATCTTGGCGCCAATTTTCTGCACCAATAAGGCATCCAGAGAACCTTATACATATTAATTTTTCTTTAAGGACAGTGGCTCCAGCCAATGGGCCGTTGCCAAAAGGCTCCCAAAAGCCAAGGACTGTTAGGTTTTGTGTCAGTCTGGAGAGAGCCCCTCCAGAGGGAGGGGGGGCTCTTGCCCCTGTGAGGAGAATTGGGCTGCAAGGCTGGGACTGGGCCTGCCTGGGGGCTGCCAGCAATCTGTCCCCCAGGGCAGGTAGTGCCTTGCTCCCACTAAGAGAAGCGAAAGGGTGAAGCAGGGGAGAGAAAAGTTGTTGAGGAAGCAGCTTTGCAAAGAAAGGGAGAAGCTGCAGGTTTCTGGAAATGTGCATGGTTCTGAAGTTGCACCACAGTGGTGAGATAATGGCAGCTTTGATGGAAAAAGGAAAAGCTGCAGGTCACTGGAATCTGCGTTGATTTGAAGATGCACCTCAGCGGTGAGAAGGAAGAAAAGGTTGTGTCCTGAGCCTGGAAAAGGACAAATGTTGAGTCTTGATTCTGGAAAAAAAGACAGATGTTGTGTCCCGAGCCTAGTAAAAGGACAAAGGTTGTGTCTAAGCCTGGGAAAAGACAGGATATTGAGAAATGAGAGAATAGATGTGCGGAGAGAAAAGGAAGAGTGAGCGTCTTCATCTTGGAGGATGACTATGTACCTGCATGGTGAGAAGAGAGACTTTCAAAGTTTTCTGAAACAGAGTTCTGGAATTTGTGTGAGCCAGAGCGAGAATGTGGTTGTGTTAAATTTGAGAGACTGTGAAAGCAGAAGAATGGACAGGTGCCTATCGGGGCAGGGTGCCTGTTGTCTGCTCCTGAGATACAGAAAGAAATAGACTGTTGTGGTAACCCTGGGTTCTCGGACTCTCCACCCCCTGGAGTCTGGGAGACAGGAAAGGACAGATTGCTTTGGCTACACAGCATGGCAGGAAATTTAGAGAAAGAGAACTAGTGACACCGCTGACTACTCTCTTTAACAAATCATGGGAGGATGCGGTGGTACCCGAGGACTGGAGGAGGGCAGATGTGATTCCTCTTTACAAAAGTGGGAGCAGGACAGAGGCAGGAAACTACAGACCAGTTAGTTTGACCTCAGTGGTAGGGAAAATGACGGAATCACTTCTGAAGGAAAGAATTGTTGAGTACCTAGAGGCCAGTGGGGCACAGGACCCTAGGCAGCATGGATTCACAATGGGAAGGTCGTGTCAGACAAATCTAATAGATTTCTTTGACTGGGTGACCAAAGTAGTAGACCAGGGAGGGGCTGTGGACATGGCCTACCTAGATTTTAGCAAGGCATTTGATACAGTCCCACACAAAAGATTAATACACAAGATAGCCAGCCTTGGAGTGGGTCCCAAAGTGGTAGCCTGGATAAAAAATTGGCTAGACAACAGGACGCAAAGGGTAGTAGTAAATGGAGTACACAGTGAAGAAAGGAGGGTTACTAGCGGGGTACTGAAGGGTTCAGTACTGGGACCGGTCCTTTTTAATGCCTTTATAAGTGACATTGCAGAGGAACTGGAAGGAAAAGTATGTCTCTTTGCAGATGACACAAAGATTTGCAACAGGGTTGATACACAAGATGGAGTGGAAAGGATGAGAAGGGACTTGGCAAGGTTGGAGGAATGGTCAAATGTATGGCAGCTCAGATTCAATGCAAAGAAGTGCAAGGTAATGCACCTGGGAAACAAAAACCCAGGGGAAGCATACACAATGGGGGGTGAGATACTGACAACAGTAAAAATAGAAAGGGACCTGGGGGTAATTATATCAGATGACCTAAAGGTGGGCAAGCAATGTGAGAAGGCAATAAGGAAGGTTGGGGGGGATACTGGGATGCATAGGAAGAGGCATCAATAGTAGAAAACAGGAAGTTGTTATCTCTCTGTACAGACAGATGGTTAGACCCCATCTGGAGTACTGTGTGCAGTTCTGGAGACCCCATCTCCGCAAAGACATAGACAGAGTGGAGGCTGTCCAGAGGAGGGCAACCAAAATGGTGCAGGGTCTGCACCAGAAGACATCTGAAGAAAGACTAAAGGAGCTTAATATGTATACCCTTGAGGAAAGAAGGAGAGAGGGACATGATAGAAACTTTCAAGTACCTCAAGGGAATCAACAAAGTCCAAGAGGGTAGCATCTTCCAGAAAAAGAGATGTGCAAGAACAAGGGGGCACAATTTGAAGATAGAGGGGGGACGGCTCAGAGGTAATGTGAGGAAGTATTTTTTCACAGAGAGGGTTGTGGATGCATGGAACAGCCTCCCTGAAGAGATCATGGAGTCAAGAACAGTGGGGGAATTCAAGAATGCATGGTGACAGGCATAAGGCAGTCCTAGTGGGGGGTAGGAGGAAGTAAGCTGTTGGTTAACTAGGATCTGCAGCTAATCTGTTAGGTAGGAAAATGGGCAGACTAGGTGGGCCAAGCGGTCCTTATCTGCCGTTAAATTCTATGTTTCTATGTTAAGAAGAAAAGGGAAATGTGGTGAATGTTCACTCTGACACCATGGCCAGGTGGGGAACTTGCTAACCCCCATGAAGTGGAATCTGCTGCCTGCAGGGGATCACGGGGCTTGTCCCCATGTGCACCTGCACTCTGATCCGGGGAGGAACTTGGCCGGTGGGCCACTCCTGGGTCTGGGTCCCTTGTAGGTGGCAGGCCTTGCGCACATGCCCTGCAACAGCCCCATAATAGGCCAAAGGGGACAAGCTGCAAGATCTACAAGCAAGCTGAAGATACAAGCTGCAGCCTCTGTGTCCCCCCGTTCCAAGCATCGAGCCCGATTCTGCAAGTGGTTTCCATCATCCCCAGGACTTCAGTGAACTCTGCCACCCGACCCGAGGACTAATTCTGCAGAACCATGAGTAAACTGTTGGGGAGGTGGGTTGGTACGACATCCCAGGGGGTTGTACTGCAGGTAATCAGACCCATGAAATGTACTCTGAGTGGACACACCACCATTTTTATTTTAAGCTTTTGGGAAAGGACCCCGTATGCTACAGCTATGTGAACCCAGGCCCCTTAACCTTGGTCTGGCCTGCAAGGCAGGGGTAGTAGCCCTCTCTAGGATGGCACCAGAGAGGGGCTACACAAGGGCTACCCATGATACTTTGCACCAAATTTCAGTTTTTAGAGTACTTGCCTGTAGGGTTACCACCTTTTAAGAAGCTGGAAGTGGGACATTTCTTACTGAAACAGAATTTTTTGCAGGACAATATGTAACATCAACCAATGCAACCAACGTATTTTCTTTAAATAATCAGAATTAAGACCAATTGTGTAGTTTTTTAGTTGTTCCTAGTGTTTCTTATCATTTTATTGTATTTTAGTTATGGTATTATGGTTTTTTGCAGCATTTAGAGGAAAGTCAGAAAATACTTTTTCTTACTATGAAGACAGGACATGTAGTATTTTTCATGTTTTTTTCGCAGGACACAGCTACCCAAATCAGGACTGTCCTGCAAAAATCAGGACAGGTGGTAACCCTAGATGTCTGTCGTTGGAAAAAGAGATGGAGAGATCAATCAATATTGACATTTCTTCTCTTCTGGTATCCTGTTTAAGGATTTTACATGTGTCAGTGGCTCAGGAGGTAGCACACTCACCTCTGAGGCCGGGAGATCAGAGGGCTGTGGGTTCAGTTCCCACATCTGGCACTTGGATTAATATCCCAATACTGACACTGTAGTGCAGCATGAGAGGTGTGCTGCACTTCTGAGTTGCCATCTCTCGGATGAGACGTTAAACCGAGGTCCCATCTGCCTGGATTAGTGGTAGTTCAGGTGGATGTTAAAAGATCCCATGGCACTTATCGAAAAGAGCAGGGGAATTTCTCTGATGTCCTGGCCAAATTTCCCTCATTCACTAAAAATACCACTAACAGCTTAATCTGGTTCAGTTTCAGTTGCTTACAATTTGTATTCCCCCTCTCCCCCGGTCGCCCCTGAAAAAGGGACTTCTTGGCCCAGTGGGCTTACCAGGTCAACAAAAACAAAAAACATGTAACCACCCTCACCTGTGAGGTGTGCGGACTAAGCCTGGAAAGGGAAAGGGAAAGTCTGTTATGCCTTTGGGTGAGTGGCGCCTGGGTTTGTGGTTAGAAATGGGCTTGGAAAGTGGTGTGGTGTGGTGCCTCCACTTGTGGGTATCCTTATGACAGAGTGCTGCCAGGGTGTTTCCCCACAAGAAATAAGTACAACCCCCTCCCTTTGTGAGAGGGAACATGGCAACACAATCCCCTCCCCTGTTATCACTCTAAGCACGCAAATAGACAGTAAGACAATAACGGCACAATACATCAGAAGTTGCAAATAAATAAAAATGTGTTTGGGAGTTGGAGAACAAGGTAGGGGACAAGAGAAGCAATGATAAAAACAAAATCATCAGTTTGCATTCACCCCCCCACTGTAAGGTGCATCTCGGCACCTCTCCCCCCACTACTGCACAAGTTAACTCCACAGTCCCTATAGGAGCTACCCATTACAGTTTGGGTATGTGCACAGATACAGAGTTGCAGGCCTGTGACGCTTGGACCTCGGTGCAGTACCATGTAAATTTGGTTGCTGGATAGTAAAACAGTTGCTCCTGGCTGGAAGTTGTAGCTGTGGGCTTGATTCTAAGGTTGCGCAGGAATGACCAGAAAGTATCTATTAGCAAGCTAGCTAAACAATAGGAATGATAAGTTCTGTGGATAAAATCCAGTACTCACAACCTTTCGGTGACAGATTGGCACTCTTTTCATTGGTGTGTCACCCCTGCTTAGGTGAATGATGGCTGGATGGTCTTTTCTGTAGGCAGGATACAGATGCGGCCGACCTGACATGCTCCCATTGGCAAAGGGTGCAGGCTGTGTTGACTTTGTCTGAGGGGAACTCTCTTCTGTAAGTTGGTTATAGGTGCAGTGGACCCAGTGCTCTTCCAGTGGTGAGGGTGTGGGCCATGATGCTCTGGACAACGATTATCCTCTTTACCCCACATGGGGACTTGCCTTCACCCACCCTGGCAGGTGGGAAGTCACTCAAGATCTCAGCTCGTTCGATCCCCTGGCAGGATAAAATTGTAGCAGCAGCAGAAGGCGGTGGCTCACCACCTTCCAGTGGTAGAGCAGCTTTCAAGGCAACCCCTGTTCCAGTTCGCAGCTGGAACCAGGCTTGACACTCTAGTTGCACAGATCCTCTTTTCCAGGGGTCTCAAGTACATACATACATACATACATACAAAGAAGCCAGCACAAGAAGGACATTTGGTTTGTCTAGTCTGCTCGTATTGCAGGGTCCACAGCTTGAGCTACTGTCCCTGCCCCGGTTCTATGCGATAACAGCGAAAACAAAATAGTGAGGTACACATGAGCAAAAACAAAACAGCGACAACAAAGACAGCCCACACCAAAAACAGCGACGGTCAAAACAGTATGGGGCTTTGCCCCCTCGCACCCCCTTCATAGTAATAAAACACTTTGAGACCACACAACATTTTACCACAGTGTACCACAGTACCCCAACACACTTCACCCTCCACACACTGTGTTTGCACTGTAGCCATTTTCACCTACGTGTTTTGTCACTGCCGCTGTTTTTACAGGCGCTCAAATTGAGTTGCTCTTATTGAGTCACTCAGTGTGAGTCTCCCATATCATGGGATACCCCGTGCCCCCCCACTCTTCCCATCCTCCCTACCCAAAATCCTTACCTTCCCCCATGCCAATCCCAGCCTCTCTTGAAGCTGCCCACTGTCTTCAATGAGATCACCTCTTCCGGCAGCACATTGCAAGTGTCCACCGCCCTCTCCATGAAGAAGTGCTTCCTGACCTCCCTCCTAAACTTCCATCCATAGCTTAAGACTGTGCCCCCTTGTGTTATGGTCGCCACTCAGCTTAAAGAGAACTTCTTTATCCACCTTATTTATCCCTTTCAAGTACCTGAAGGTTCCAATCATGTCCCCTCTCACTCTCTCTCTCTCCTGTCCTCCAGGGAGTACATCTTCAGAGCCCTCAACCTCTCCTAGTATGCCTTACCCTGCTGACCCACTGTCATCTTTGTAGCACTCTTCTGGACTTTCTGTTCCTTTTGAGGTGTGGGCACCAGTATTGAATGCTATACTGTAGATGCGGCCTCACCAGTGACCTGTACATGGGCAGTATAATCTCCTCTCTCCTGCTACTGATCCCCCTAGCTATGCATCCCAGCATCTTGCTTGTCCTTGCTGCTACTTTCTTGCACTGCGTGGAGTGCCTCAGGTCACTAGTGATCATCACTCCCAGGTCCTTCTCCTCCTCTTATGCAGATATCTGGACTCCACCCAGGTAGTGCTCAAGGCTGTTTTGGAAAAATGTTTTAGTCGGACAGGAATAGCAAGTGAGAGCTATTCAGATACTCTCTTCAAAGGTTTTGTTTCAGACCAGTCTGTACTTTTTGTACGTCTCTCCCTTGTGCAGAAATCCAGGAATTAAATATCAGTGGCTAGTATATCATGCATTATTTGTTATGCTAACCCCTTGACTCTTAGAGGCTGTCAGTTCCAAGGGAAAAGTATGCATACAAGTCCTGAGTCAGCCAGCAAATCAGAGCTGTTTTGCACAGCTGAGATCCAAATAGAAGTCAGTTTCATAGAGACCGGGTGTACTAATTTAGTTGTTTTTTTTTTTTTACAGAGCTGAACTAGTCTCCAAATTGATGTCAGTTTCACAGGGACAGGATGTTCTAATTTAGTTGTTTTGCACTTTGTGCAGCTTTGAGAGTTGCTTGAAACTGAGTAACCTCCTTGCTGTGGGCTCCCTGACCCTGAAGGTAGTCTAGGGGCCGGTTGCACAAAGAGAAGTGGCAATGTGCCGGCCACGGTGAGAAAGGCACTGATCAAGTCCACAGAACAAATGGCAGTGTCCAGTCCAGCCCTGGGTCCCACAGCTGTAGTCTGGACCCAGAACGGGGTGAAGGAGCGGTGCAGGGGAAGGCTGCAGCAGTGCTGCAGAGAGAGTCAAAGGCAAGACCCTTTTAAGAGAGGGTTACATACACCTGGCTCTTTTAGCAATCTGAATGCGTCTGTATGCTACCACTGAATGAACTAAATGTCAGTCTTGCTCATATTTTGCATAAAAGTAAGATTTTAGAGATGAAGTAGGAGGAATTCTTTTGAGGTTTTTGATAACGCCATTCTAATTTTGAGTTAAACAGTTGTAAAGGAGGGATATGGTGCACACATGGACTACGCAGTGCAAAAATAAAGTGCCAACATTGTAATGAAGTGACAGAGCATAACATTGCCTCTGTGCAGGCAAATATTTAGAACTCTCCATACATAAGAGAACTCGCTGTCCGTTCCTCAGGAGGGCTGGGTGACCGGTGGCATAAAAGTAGGACCTTCCCTTCAGAGACATCATCTGCTTCTGCTGCTTGACTACCTGTGAAGACATACACCATTGATTGCAACATCATAATCATTTCCACGGCAATAGACTGTGATGTCAGAAGCTGGGGATACTGAAGTGAGCTGTTGACAAGCCACAGGTACAGATCACATTTAAGGGACTGAGAAGAGGGGAGAAGATGTCTGCAGCAGTGTTTCAGTGTGGTGATGTAATGGTACTGTGCAACAATAATGGTAGTGTTCCATAAGAGGTCAGTAACTTAGTAATGCTTGTAACAGTAATATGCACTCCCCTACCCTTTAGGGTGTGTTTTATTGCACAGCCATGCTTTCTTAGGTTCTTAGCTCCCACTATCGAAACAAAAGGTACACATTCGCTTCTGCTGTCTGGTCCTCTTTCCTTCATTAAAACTATTTAAAGAGACAGATGGTCCTCTAAGTTCTCCCCCCATCCCCCAGACCCCCACCCCAGTAGGAATGAGCTGATAATGCTTTGCATTTAGTGAATGTACCAAAATTCTGCACCTTTACCTTTGATTCGGCCTGGCTGAATTTTTGGGCCACGTGATAATCAGTCTGACCTTCAGCCGGTTAACAGGGAAAAAAAAACATTGGGCCTTCTCAGGTGGCCAGGCTAGTCGCATGGCCATCCCTTCATCCAACGGGGTCATTGCCTCTCCCTTCCTCCTCCTCCCTCCCCAGATATTTATTTCTGACTCCTGGCAAAGCGCCAGCTAATGACTGAGTTTTGTTTCAATCTGACTGGAGGACCAGGGTAGAATGAAAGTGGTTGTGATACAAAGTGGTGAACAAGGAGTAGCTGATGGGTGTCGCTTACCTCTGTTTGTGACCTTCCAAACCCCTATAGCAAGGAACTGAAGTGTCTCTGTTCAGACAGTTGAAGTCAAACTGAAGCAGTCCGAATCAAAGCCAAAAAGAAGCTGCCCGTTTCCACATTCGCTCATTCTTACACCCAGGTTCCCTAGTTGTTGCCCCCACCCACCCATCCTGCATGCCTCAGCATTTCCTCTGCCTGAAACAGCAATTCCAGTGTATATACCAGTTCTTCTTGTGGTTGTAACAGCACTTCCTGTGTATCTAACAAGTAACACTTTTAATGCTAAAATATTAACATTAATCCTGAGCTTTACTACTTAACTTGTACTTTTGTTTCATAGTTTTATCAGTACAACCGGAAATTTATCAACCTGAAACTAGAACAGTTTAAGGACAGGGTGGAGTTCGCAGGAAACCTAGCCAAGAATGACCTCACGGTCACCATCAGTGACATCCAGCTGTCCGACGAGGGGATGTACACATGCTACGTCCAAAACCCTCCCGACAGGAACAAAGGCAACGGAACAATAATGTTAACTGTTGCTGATAAAGGTATGTGCACAGGACTATGGAATAATAAAGTTAACTGTTCTTACCGAAGATAGGGGCCCAGTATTATGGAATAATTGTTATTTCTGTTATTACTGATGGTATGTCCCCAGGGCCATAAAATAATTATGTTATGACTGTTGTTACAGAAGGTATTGTGCACAGGGGCATGGAATAATAAAGTTAATTGTTGTTGCTAATAGCATGTGCCCAGAGACATTTAATAATAAAGTTAACTGTTGTAACTGGCAGTACATGCCCAGGGCCATGGAATAGTAAAGTGATCTCTGTTGTTACTGAAGGTATGTGCCGAGGAATATGAAGCATTAAAGTCAATTCTTTTTTTTTTTTTTTTTTTTGTGGCAGGACTCTCCGCCAGATTTCTGTCCTGGTCATGGCCCCTGGACTACCACCTACTGTCACTGCTGTGATCCCCCACTCACCCCCCGGCTTTCTGGAGGCAATGTGACGCCAGTGCTGTGCTCCCCCCCCCCCCAGAGATGGAGAGCAGTCCTTTGGACGCTCAATCCTTCCCCTCCCCTGCTGACCCCCGGTGGCCCGTGCCTGTTCCCAAACATGGGTCACCAGCACGGCGCAAGGTGTGGCGTCCAGCACCTCAACCCTCAGCGCCACCGGGCCGGCCTTTAAAGTTAATTCTGTTGTTACTGAAGGTACCTTTTCAAGGGCCATGGAATAACAAAGTTAATGGTGTTGTTACTAAAGGTATGCACCCAGGGCCATGGAATAACAAAGTTAATTGTTGTTACTAGAAGTACGTTCTCAGGGCCATGAAATAATAAAGTTATCAATGTTGTTACTGAAGGTACATGCCTGAGACCAAGAATAATAAAGATACTTCTGTTCTCACTGAAGGTATGCACCCACTATGATGGAATTATAAAGTTAGCTGTTGTTACTGAAACTATGCGCACAAGGTCATGGAATTACTGTTACTGACAGTACGAGCCCAGGGCCATGGAATTATAAAGTTAGCTGTTGTTACTGTCAGCACATGCCCTGAGCCATGCAATAACCAAGTTAGCTCTAGATAGACGCAAAGAAATTGTCAGCAGAATAGAGTTGCTTGGCCCACCCAGTCTGCCCAGATTTTAACAGTTAGCAACAGAGAGCCGCCCATTCGGTTCACATGACAAACAATTTCAGAGGAAGCAGATAGTCACAGAACTCACCACCCAGTGCCACGGAGAAATAACTGCAGTCTACACAGAAATATGGTGCAAAAAATTCAGCAGTCTTTACTTGAGGAATATGCAACTTCACAACACACCACCTCCACCGAGGTGAACAAAGATACTGATGTTTCACCAACAGGCTTTGTCAAAGTATGCGCTCCTAAGGGAGCTTCTCCATTAAATACACATAATGTGGTTACTTAATTGAACATTTAAATTGACAGTGCATTTATATCAATATAACTCATAGCTTCTTCAAACATTTGTGCAAATATAAAGAAGACGGGGTGCATTCTTGTGCAGTTAAATATTTAAAACCGGATTGACCAGGCTATTGGTTCAATCTGTACTCTGTATCTGTTGCTAAATCTTTTAAACTGCACCTCTGTACTTCAATCTGTTTGTTTGTTTATTTGTTTATTATGTCTAGGATTATAAGTACCTTTGATCCAAGGCTCTTTTACAAAGGTTCCACATCAGTTAAGAACAAATTACATGCAATACAGTAGATGAAACAGCAAAACAATTAATGTAACAACAGTGCTAGTGATAAAGGACAAGTATGGAAAAAGCAAGGTTCAGTGGAAGAGGAAAAATGCAGGTAGTTAATTGGATCAGCATTATTGAAAGAGAGAGCTCACATTTAGAGAGCATGTGGCCACAAAAGGCCGGGTCAAAACACAAAGGGGTGGCACAGAGACAGGGAGGAGAAGATGGAGGGGAGGGGGTGGGTGCAGCCATTTGTCAGACAGTGATGGGAAGGAGTGAAGGAAGGAAAGTGAGGGGCAGGGTGAGGGGTGGGGGGGAGAGAGATAGAGATGTGAAGAGAAAAAGAGGTTGGGGGAATCAGGGTGGAGGGGAGGTAGGGGATAGGGCAGATAGGAAGTGGGGTAGATGGGAGATAGGAAATAGGGGGAGGGATAAGTGCTTCAAGGGGGCAGAGAGAGGCTACAGCGGTAGTATGTACACCTGAGATATGTAGTGGCACCACTGGAGCTGAGGGAGACTTGAAAGGAGCCAGGAAGTAAGCAAAACATGAGTTGGGACTATGGTGATGGAGGTCGAGAGCTAGGTGAGGCAGTGACAGGAGCATGAGGCAATGAGATGGAGCCAGAGCCTAGTTTTGAACATTCCTAGTGCTGAGACTGAGGAGATGGTGTAGCTGAGACCATTCAGCCATAGAGGAGCCCTATAGGCGAAGGAGCGTTAGCCCTGTGTAGTGCGACAGCGAGGAACTTGTAGATTCTGGGTTGTTGAACTCCTGGTGCTCCGTCGTTTGGTGTTTTGATGTAACAAGGCAGTGACACCAGGGGGTGTGAGGCCAAGGTTGATTTTCTCTGCCACGGTACATGTGAGAATACTTTATATGGTTGGAGAGTTGGAGCAAGTAAAGGTAGAGCTGGACAGAAGGTCAGAGAGCAGCTCAGTGAGCCTTGTCTGGGAGGATAGGAGGAGGCTTAGAGGCAGGTACAGCTGCGTGTTGAGAGCAGGTGACTTCTAAGCCTAGTTTTAAAATAAGATAATGAGGTGGCATCAGTGACCCCAGCGGGGAGGGCGTTATACCAACAGGGGGCTCTGTAGGGGTAAGCCCTTTGACCTTGCGAGGTTCTCGCCCTCGGTATAACCAGTGCAGTTTTGCAGGATATGCGGGTATGCACTGTAGGGTTTGCACGGTGGATAGTGGTTGAGAGACCCGGTGGGGATAGCCCAAGGAGTGATTTTTTTGTTAGGAGGCAGGTTTAGTATTTGAGGCGCTCATCTAGGTTGAGTATATTAGCCATGGTGTAAAGATGGCAAGTGTGGGTTAGACTAGGAGCCCCAGTTATGAGCCTGCAGGCCTTGTTTAAGGTGAGGCGGATCTTGTGCAGGGCAGTCTGGTCTGCTACACCAGACACAGGTAGGCCATAATCTACCAGAGATAGAACAGAGGATGTAACTGCAAGTTGGAGGGCATCTGTGGGGAGGCAGTTTTTATGACGATAGAGGATACCCAGCCGAGTGTTAAAGGCTGAGGCAAGGGCAGAGATGTGGGCATGAAAAGAGAGGGCAGGGTCAAAGGTTATACCTAGGTATTTATAAGAGTGAACTAGCTCAATAGTGAGTTTAGAGGTGGAGTGGACTGCAAGAGGATAGTTACTGGATTTATTTTGGGGGTGGGCAAAGAGCATGGTTTTGGTTTTCTTTAGATTAATTACGAGCCTGTGCTCAGTAAACCAGGCTTCTGCGTCATTGTAGGATTCCTGCAGAGAATCCTGAAGTGAAATGGGATTACAGTCGGAGGCAAACAGTACAGCATCATCCGCATAAAGAAGGATTTTACCAGTACATACACTGGGCAAGTAGTTGAGAAAAAGGGAAAAGAGCAAGGGCCCAAGAATGGAGCCCTGAGGGGGAGCGGAAAGGGCAGGTGCTGGAAAGTTTCCCGTTAATTTTCACACGTTGAGACCGGGCTGACAAGTAGCTGGAGCACCAGGAAACAGGCCCAGTGGCAAAGCCTAAGTGACTGAGGGTAGTTAGCAGGAGGGATGGGAGACAGTATCAAAGGCTTTTGATAAGTCAATGAACACTGCACCTGCTAGGGAGCCAGAGTCCAGTGAGGTATGAAGAAAGTTAGAGAACTCCAGGAGGGCAGTATTGGTGCTGTGGCCTGCTCTGAAACCATGTTGTTCTGGGCAGAGGATGCTATATTTATCGAGGTATTCAGAGATTTGGGTGGCCACAATTTTTTCTAAGGCCTTAGAGAGAGGAGAGAGGATTGAGATTGGTCGATAATTGCTAGGGAGGGTCCTGTCACCACCCTTGTGTATTGGGGTGACAGTAGCTATCTTCCAGGCAGAGGAGAATTGTCCTAGGCAGAGGGATTTGTTAAAGAGGCTGGTGATTGGTGAGATAACCAGATCCAGAACCTGACGGAGAAGACTGGGATCAAAGAAGTCATTGCCAATTGTGTTACTCTTTAAGGCCTTGAGTAGGTAAAGTCTGACTTCATGGGCAGTGACTCGGCACAGGTAGAGCAAGGGGCGTGGGAGAGTAGGGACAGACCTGGGGGGAGGGGGAGTGAAGAAATTATCAGGGAGCACCGGGCTAAGGTCTATGAAAGATTTGTTGAGGTGGTTGGCAATAAGGACAGGGTCTGAGGAGACTGAACCATTAATGTTGATAAGCGAAGGTGGGGGGGAACGCATGCCACCATTCAGCTGCTTAATGTTGTCCCAGAAGGTCCTAGCGTTCCCCCATGAGGAAGTGAGGGAGGCTTGATAGCGTTCAGCCTTTGCTTTGCGGATGGCCCATGTACTTTTGTTCCGGGCAGCAGCATAGGCCATCCTGTCAGCTGGGCGGCCTGTTTCCGTGGCAATGTGCCATAGATTGTCCCTGTGTTTAAGAAGTTGGCGCAGGGTGGGGGTAATCCAGGGGGCATGTCTTACTTTGGACTGGCATGCAGTTATGGGTGCAAAAATGTCGCAAGCAGAGTTGAAGGTGTGGATAAAGAAGGTAAGGGCCATGTCTGTATCCGGGGTGTTTAGTATAGGGGACCAGTCTATGAGGGCTAAGAGTTGCTTAAGGCCTTTCAGCCCACCAGGTCTAAGACGTTGACGAAGGGTAGTTTGTGCTGTGGGTTTGGGCAAGGAGGTAGACCAATAGAAGAGAATCGGGGAGTGGTCGCTATGGCAGTCTGGGAGGATTTGGATATTGCAGATGCGGTACGGGCGGTTTGTGAGGACCACATCCAGGAGTGTGTTAGAGCCCATTCTAGGATTCACTCTAGTGGGTTGGGAGACTAGTTGGGTTAGGTCGATGGCTGTAAAGGCGTCACGGGAGGAAGTGGATGAAGGGCTGAGCCAATTGATGTTCAAGTCCCCCACAAGGATTTGGTCGGAGGAGTGGGGTAGGGAGGTAAGATAATCGATTAGTGGGCCTAGTGCTTGTGCTTGATTTTTGGGGGTATGTATGCTGTAGTCAGGTAGATGGGACCCTAGAGGGATCAGGAGATAGTTTTAGGGTTAGGGCCTGAGCCCTGAAGTCAAAGACCGGGGCTGGGAGGGCTAGTCCAACGAGGGGATCTTTGACATAAATGGCACAGCCCCCACCTCGCCTACCAACACGGTCCTCCCGATAGAGGGAGTAGCCAGGGAGTGAGACCAGGGAGTCAGGGGTGGAGTCTGACAGCTAAGTTTCAACTATTGAGATAATGTCAGGTTTATGAACTGCAACCCAGCAATTGAGAAAGTCAAATTTTTTAAGGAGGCTACATATGTTCATGGAAGCAATATGAAGCCCGGTGGATTCCTTTGAGGAGCCTTTGCAAGCTGGACCGGGATTGAGTTGTAAGTTGGCATGCTTTGTTAAGGGCAGTTGATGTATGTCTGAGGGTTGCTGTCATGGCAGAACCATAGATAATAAGGCCATAGTCAATAATTGAAACCACAGAGCTCTGGACGGCAATCTTCAGAGCCTCAGGGGTAAGATGTTGCCTGTGTTTGTACAGTAGTCCAAGATGTGTGTTAGCAGCTTTGGCCACACTGTCAAAATGAGCAGCATAGGAGAGATTGGGGTCAAGCAGAATCCCTAGATATCTGAATGAGTGGACTTGCTCAAGGGTGGACCCCTGCGTGGTGGAGATGGCAAGGGGGTGTTACTTGTGCCGGTTGTGTGAACTGCAGAAAAGCAGAGACTTGGTTTTCTTGTGATTGAGGAATAGTTTATGATTGAAGAACCATGTTTCAATGGCACTAAAACTGAGCTGAAGGCTGAGTTAGAGTGGTGTAGGGTCCTTGTGCATGAAGAAGACAACAGCATCATCTGCATACAGGATGATTTGTTCTGAGCAGGATTGCGGTAGGAAGTTTAAAAAAAAAAGGCTGAAAAGGAGTGGGCCCAGTATGGACCCCTGAGGGACACCAGAGCGGACAGGCAAGGTATGTGAGAGAGTACTGGCAATTTTTACTCTTTGTGAGCGGTTATCAAGGTAGCAAGGTAGGTGCGAGGCCAACGTTGAGGAGTTGGTCAAACAAGAGCCGATGGTGGACCATGTCAAATGCTTCTGACAGGTCGATGAAGACTGCCCCAGTAAGAAGGCCCTTGTCTAGGGAACTATGCACTGCTCCAGTAAATTCAAGCAGGGCAGTGGTGGTACTGTGCCCTTTTCTGAAACTGTGTTGTCGTGTGCACAGAATATTGTATTTGTCCAAATAGTCGGTGAGCTGATCCGCAACAATACGCTCAAGGGCCTTGGATAGTGGTGGCAATATGGAGATTGGGCGATAGTTAGAGTGGCTGGTCTTGTCGCCACTTTTGTGGACCAGGGTCACAGTGGCAGTTTTCTATCTTGCCAGGAGTTTACTGCTGCTAAAAGAGAGGTTAAGAATTTTAGTTAAGGGACAGAGGACCTCATCAAGGGTGAGCAATAGCATCTTAAGCTCCAAGGTGTCACTACTGGTTCTGGATTTACAGATGGCTGATGTGTTTCACGTTCTCTGTAAGTCCCTTGTTCCTTCCCCTTAATGACATCCATCCATCTACCCTTTCTTGCCAGCCTGTGTGGTCATCCATGACATCAAAGACTCCAACAGTCCACAGGTGGCACTGCAGTAGCAGGTGGACTTGACCCTTCCTCCCTCCCTCCTTCCTGGATTCTGAGTACACTGCCTCTGCACCCCTTCCCCAGTGCAGCATGGTAGCTCTACTGCACCAACAGGCTCTGCGCTTGCCAACCTGGCAACTCCCAAATGACTGGATATAGGCACCCAATTGCCCCAGCACCGAAAGGCCCCATCCAACATGGGGGGGTAAACCAGAGTGGTAATGTGGGAGAGGTAAGCCCCAGAAGAAGGTGAGGCAATGGTGCTGGGCTGCAGTGGGGGGGTCAAAGTGGGGGCCAAGAGTCGAGGGGAGTCAGGCAAATAAAGAAAATAAAAAAAAGGGGGGGTTTGATCTGTAGAACCATTGGTTGAAAAGAAAGCAGTTTAACAACCTGGGACTTGAAACTGCGAGAGACAACTTGTCCACTTTAGCTTTACTAACTTTCTCCAAGAACAGCACATTTTCACTTCTGATAGGATAAGTCCCTCGATGCTTTCAAAAATGCACATCAGGCTGCTTGGGGTGGGGAGGTTATGTTCAAGTGTGTTATGACATAAGGGGCCTGATTCTAAAATAGGTTGCGCATGTTGCAACGTGACTTGCGCCAAACTCAATGGCGCAAGTTGCACCTTGCGACATGCATTACGCCGGTTGTGATTACAAGAGGCAGCCTGCACCATGCGCCCAAGAGGACTTCCACCGGCCACAGCCCCTACGGCATGGCGGAAGGTGGGGTTATGGTAGCAGCTGTGCCCTATTCTGAAAGGATGGCTACCGTAACCTCATTACGCTATTCTAAGTCACACTGCGGGACTGCGGGATTAGACCAGCTGTCACCTGCTCTAAGGGGCATCCATCCTGTCCAAATGGTGGTTGCCACCCCCCCCGCGGTGCCGCAACACACAAACAGCTGTGGCCCATGGCCCCCTATCTCTGTGATGCCCCCATCCCAATACCGGGGTGCCACCGCGGCACCCAGGTCCGTTTCAGCGCCACCCTTGCACCTCTACCACACTGCCAACCTCCCCATGACCCCAGGAGCTTGTGGGCTTTTTTCATAGGCGGGTTTTTTCGCAGTCTGCAGCTTGTGGCACCCCAGGTCCATTGTGCCATTCTCATGGCACAACCCTCTGGCTACCATAGAGTTACCAGGACATAAAGTGCTGGGGACCCTGCCTGTCTTGGGATAGGGCGCAGGGTCCCTGGCGTAGCAGTGCATCTCGCAAATCACATACACCCGCGAGTTGTGATATGCATCTTAGAATCAGACCCAAGATGTATAGTTTGAGCAAGAGTCTTTATTTTTCTTTAGTTTTTTTATGTTTAAAATTTTATTGAGATTTTCAGCAAAATGTCACACTAACAAAGTTATGACATACATTAACAAAACAAACATATTATAGTCAGCAGTCTATCGATAAGCTTCACAGTGCTGCCATTACAAACAGCTATTGGGAATTTATCCAGCCATGGGAATCAAAATGCTGTTACACAGTGTAAGAAAGCAGGCATTCCTGCATCTTAGGGACACCTCCTCCCTCCCCCCTAAGGTACAAAGGCCCTTCACCATTACACACAGCAACTATGCATTAAAAATAAATGTTATTATCCAGCCCTATCTATTGCACCTGTTCTGGCATTATTTATTGTCTGAGCCAATAGATAATTATTTCTAATCTATATATACTGTTTACGAAGATGATCATTCTTCTAATGTTACGCATTCTGGTGCCAACCTATGCTTGTTTATACACTTATCAGCCACTAGTAAAATCCCCAACACATATTTGGTAGTAAGGTCCGGAAAGCCCTGTGGATACAAGGAAAAGAGGAACAGTGTGCTAGCGAGTGTCAAACTAGGGTTACATATTTCCCTTAGAGCTGCTTCCAACTCCTGAAAAAGAGTGCTAACCCTGGGGAGTCCGTATAAACATGGAAATACACAGACTGCATCTCACCATATACAAGGATAGCATTTGACGGCAGATAAGGACCACTTGGCCCACCCAGTCTGCCCATTTCCCCTACCTACTGTAACACCGCAGACCCTACTCGATCTCAAGCTTTACCTGATCCCCTTCCTCTGCCACAAGGTTCCCTTATGCCTGTCCTATGCCTCCTGAATCCCATTACAGTTTTGGCCCCTACTACCTCCACTAGGAGGTTGTTCCATGTATCCACCACTGTTTCAGTGAAGATGTATTTCCTTACATCTCCCCTGAGTCTAACCCTCCCCCAGCTTCATAGCATGGCCCCTAGTTCTTGAACATCTTTTGCTCTAAAAAAGACTTTCTTCTTGAACCTTATTTGTACCCGTGAAGTATTTGAAAGTCTCTATCGTATCCCCTCTCTCTTTTCCTCCAGTGTGTACATATTGAGATCCTTCAATCTCTCTTCATAGGGCTTTTGATGCAGGCCCTGCACCATTGTAGTTGCCCTTCTCTGTATCATCACCAACACTGGCCTGTGTCAGCTGTCTTTCTGTGGACCTGTTAAAGCGGGGGCATAGAAATATCTGACCAGGCACTTTCCTTCCAGTTCATTGAGGACGTAACTTTGTGAGTGTTTTGGCAACTGATTTTCCAGAGCTCTGGCTTAACAGGATGCCCCAGTTCCTGATTCTACATCTCGAATAATGCTTTCAGGGCTGAGGTTTTCCTCAGTGTGAGAAGAATACAGTTGAGAAATAAGGTGTGAGGCAGGGTTACCCAGTATTACCTTATTAATTAGGACAGAAGGGAGTTGCAAGAATGAATTCATTCACATATCTGGACTGCCTTATGCGGTATGGGCTGCGCGCCCATTGGCTCTTCTCTGCCAATGGTGCAGCCCTGCGTGATCAGTCGACGAAGCGTGACCATGAGGTGACAGGCGGTGGGATGCTCGCCCGGCTGCCAGGGGCAGGGGTGGTGGGGCTCGTGGGTGGGTGGGGTGGGGTGGGAGACACTAGATCACCAGGGATATGGTCGTAGGGGTGTTTAAGCATTTACAGCCCGCGATCGGGCTTAGCGTCCACTGGACCACCAGGGATATGTTCGGGGGACACTATGCTGCTTGATCGGGCTGGTGGGTGGTTATTTAAGCTTTTGCCCTTGATCGGGCCAGTTAGGGGATGTTTATGCATTTGCCAGCGGTGTGTGCCAGTGGGGGTGGGGATTCTTACACATTTGCCCGCGTTCGGGCTGCAGGGGCGTCGGTCCCCAGCCAGCTGCTGCTCCTGGCAGAGCGCCAGAGCACAAGTCCTCGAGGATCAAGCGCACCCTGCATGCTAATGGCATGCAAATGGGGCCATAAACAGATGCAAATAAGCCCCAGCGCCTTGCATAGTTATGGCCCCATTTGCATATCTTACCCTGAATATCGAATTTGCGTATGGCGCAATGGTACTTGCGCCACCGCAACTTGAATGCTCCATTCTGACCACTTGCGGTGGCACAAGTTCCACTGCGCCGTGCACAGTGGCTGTGGCCGGGGGGGTGATAGTCAAAGGAGTTGCTCAATAGCGCAACTCCTTTGAATAGCGCCCGGCCACACCCCAGCGCAACTATTTTGTGCCGCACAAGGGCTTGCGCCACAAAATAGCGCAGTTTGAATATCCAGCCCACAGTAAACAAAATGTTACTCAATGTCCAGTATCCAGCAAACTTTCTAATTTTGAAAATTCCTGAGGCTTAGCTTCAGCCTTAGCCAACAGAACAGTGTGGAAACAAACACACTCTTCTGAGGTCCCCCGAACTTGGTAGTCAGTATTCAACTGATTCCCCTACCTGTCTTTGTTACTCCAAGTGGTGGCTTTTTATACCTTTCATGGATGACATCACCGTCAGGTGATCCACCCCTTTTTGCTAAAACCAGTATAAACCTCTTATTCTCAGGATTTCCCCATCAAACAGTAAAAACATATATGTTCATACATGTTATCTTTTCTAGCTTAGACTCAACTCCTTTTCTCTTGGTTAAGGAGGTTTTATGTTTCCATTTAGTTTCACCTCAAAAGATAGTTTTAATCAGATAGTAAGTCCATGAGGGTTCCACTGGGTTTGCAAAGGGAATGGGAGAACGAGGGTGTGCTCCTCCTCCCCCCCCCCCACTTCTCCAACCACCCCCTGGAACACATCCTATCTTTTTATTTTTATTTCTATTAATTGTGACACCCTAAAATAGACAAGCATACAGCTAACGTATTTCATTTTCATTCCCAGCGTGAGTGGCCGTCCCACAGAAACAAAAAGCGAAAGGAATGGTGGGGGGGACACCCCACACATGGGCATCCACCCCAAATCTCTTGTGTTTTTGTATGTTACATGTTCATATGCTAGTCTTATGAGAAACTTTTATTCAACAATTGTATCTCTTTGTACTGTCTTTAAATTATAAAACAATAAAAACTTTATTGGCAAAAAAACAAAACAGGGCTCACCCTATCACAAGACTTATATTAACAACCTCAAAGCTACTCATTTCCTTAGATTAATGACCGGCTGGAGGGATGTAGGCCTTAGCTTTGCCCTGTGCCCTCCAACTGGTTGTTAATCCCTAGGAAATGACCAACTTCTTGGTCATTACTGCTTAAGCAATAGCACCATAGATGTCTGGGAATGTGAAGTGGCTTATGCTGTGGGTGAGCATGCAAACTCAACCCTCCCTCTCTCAACAACAGGGGTGATGAGGGTGGCCCAAGTGAAGGAGGTAGGTTGGACTACAGATCTGTAGGGATGGGGTGGTGGGGTGAGTTAGTCGAGTCAGATGGTGTCCTTGCCTCCCCCACTCCTCAATGACTGCTGCCAATTCCAGTTGCTCCACCCACCTCCCATGTTGGATCTTGGGAAGATCTGGACCACTGTGGAGGTGACGTTGCAGAGATGGTTGTGGGAGCGGTGACTGGAACTGCAGCTAGAGCATTGGCATTTGTAGCTTTGTAGAAAGGGCTGCCAGGAGTGGGTGTGGGAAGACAAAGACATCAGCATTTATCTGGTTGCTACACTTTATTTACCCAGGAAAGCCTAGTTGAGATGCAGTTTCTCATTTTCAGAGGGGTCCAGCATTTTACTAATTTTTTACAACTTAGAGGGACTGAAGCACAGGGAGGTCATGTGACTTGCTCAGGTTCACAAAGTGAGCAAGTGGCTTGGTGGGGTATGAATCTGGGTCCCCTGGTTCCCAAGTCTGTGTGCTAGCTGCTGTGAAGACTGCATTCTCCTCAAATACTAGAACTAAAGCAAAGATAGGGAAACAACTGTTTTTCCAGATGTAGCTATAAATTGGTAAAAAGCTGCTAACTTGTTGTGTAGAGTCTCTTTTGCTATAAAAAATGACACTGCTTGGTAAAGATCCAGCTCTAGACCCACCCTCTTAACATGAGTTTTTCCACACTGATTTGATGCTCCTCTTTCTCTCTCTCTCACCCCCAGTCCTCTCCAAAAGGGACTCCACAATGGCCGTGGCTATTGGAGCTTCGGTTGGAGGGTTCCTGGCCATTGTGATCCTTATCCTGGTGGTGGTGAAGTGCTTGAGGCGGAAAAAGAAACAGGAGCTCAACTCTGAAGACCAGAAAACCGAGGAGGAAGGCAAAACAGATGGGGAAGGGAACCCCGATGAAGGAACCAAGTAAGGAAACTTTTTTGTTTTCAGGAATCACGTGGGAACAAGACCCTTAAAAATGGCCATTGCACTGGGATTAAAGTAGCCATACATGTTATGGCAGACATTTTATACAGATCTCTCTTCATTCCATTTAAGATTGTCCTGTTCCTACTGTCTTGTACAGTGCCTTCTTTTCCCCATTTTAAGTCTTTTAGGCATTTTTTTAAATATTTAAAATCATAAGAGGAGAGTTTCATTAACTATGACTGGCCTTAGCTTTGCATCGGTATTATCAGCAGTGTCCAGCCCAGTGGCACTGGTTCTGCACACTTCGCTCCTATGTTCGGGACCTGGGTTCTTCCCACAAACTGATCCCACTGGTCTAGACCAATAGGGTTTTTTATAAATTGTATGTTAATACTGCTGCCGAGATCACTCTTACGGTTGTAAAAGTGGTCTCTCGTGCATTCATATGATATGAGTACTGTGAAACCAAGGTGAGCAGTTTGGATACCCTAAGGATGTAAGTGAGACCACTTTTACAACTGTAAGAGTGGTCTTAGCGGCAGTATTAATATGTTATTGTTTGAGACTGATGAATAATATATAAAAAATAAATAAAAATGCCTCAATGTGCCCGTGCTGTGTGCGAGACACTCTTCACAGAATAACAGTGTCTCACGTGCAGAGGAAAGGAGTGCTGCGATTGGCCAAGAGCAGTCCCTCGATCTACAATACTCCTGTTGTGGTGGCTTCCCCATCTGGTTGGGCCCAGCTCCTTCCCACTGCATGTCCAGCACTTACTGCCACACGCTTACTGCACTGCTTACCCCCCACTTTGCTAGGGCCTGACTACACCCAAACATCATCTCTACCACTCCAGCTAATATGGCGAGTAAACCCTCTGCGGGGTTGGAATGACTGGTAGCAGAGAGCAGGTCCTGGACACACCAGTATTCATGCGGCTCAATCTGAGGATTTTTCTGTTGTAGGGCCTCCCATCTCCCTGACCCGCAGCCAATGAGCACCTTGGCACCAGCCTAACGGTGGGGAGCTGCCAATAGTGTTTGATTACCCACCCTGCCAAGACAGTCCCACTTCCTACCTGCAGGCAGTGCTTAGAGAGTGGGATGCTTAGCACCCTCCCTCTAGGGTAACCGCATTAGGCCTCCACCTTGTGCTTTAGACCCCTCTGGCCTGTGTGATAAGGTCAGGACAAAGGATCAATCCTGGGTCTCCCAGTTAGTGGAAAAGTGCTCCAACAACCAGTGCTGCAGGGCTTGGAAACTGGGGTAGAGGCAGCACACACTCATGCTTTGGAAGGAGAGTTGCAGCATTCTCACCATGTTATTACCTTCTGTGACAGAGGCATGGTGGCATCGGACATTGTGGATGACCACACAACTTTTTACCAACCCACCCCTATCCAGGTCAGATGTGCGCATGAAGAACTTAGTGCCACAGGGGAGAGAGGGACAACTTTTAAGGGAGAAAAATAGTGTCTGCATGCCATAATGCCAGCTTGCCACTACCCCAGGACCTCTCCATGCACCTCCTGGCATGAGGGCAACTATTGTGTAAGCCTGGGCACTAGATCCGCCCCAAAGACCTGGCAGGGCAGCATTCCCTGTGGGGTGTCCTTGAGCTGGCAGCCAGGGTTGAGGCTCAGAAAGGAGTCCTGTGAGGCCAGCAGATAGCGTAAGCTGCAGACTAAGGAAGCAATGAGTTGGTGTGGTCTGGTGCAGGGGTGGAACCGGAATTTTTTTAGGAGGCAGCAGGTGCCACTTTGCTGCATATCTGGATCCACTAGTGGTGGTGCAGGTAGGCAAAAGGAAAAAGTAGAGCCTTCTCGAAAGGTATTTTCTGCTGTATTTTAATGGCCATTGTTTAATATCGCTTTCCTAGTGACTCTGGGTGAGCTACTCCCTGGCCTGGTGGTACCTGCTGGTGGTATATTGCACCACAATGTGGGACACCTTGGTTCAAGTCCTGACCCTAACTTCCCTGCCCTGTCCCGAAGGGGCTTGGAGGAGGATGCAGCAATGTTGCGCACCAGCCTGTGGAATTCATGGCCACTAAATACAAACACAGGAACATAGACAATGATATCAGAAAAAGATCACTGGCTCATCCAGTCTGCCCATAAATACTAACAAAGCTGGGACCTATTGTCTGTCCCAGCTCCTAACCCACACTATCCACCCCCCATGCTTCCCCACCCTACCGCTACTATGCTGAGGAACCACTGAGCCCTTCACTCTGTCCTAGCCGTGTTTGAAACCATTGATAGTTTTATCGGCCACCACATCAGCTGACAGATTTTTCTGTGGCTCCACCACCCTGTCTGTAAAATAAAACATTCTCACTCCCCTCTTGAAACCCCCTTCCCATCAGTTTCCACTCATGTCCAAATGTTTTTGATTCACTTCTTATGTTAAATAGTTACTTGCAGTTTAACAGTGCCTTGAGCCAATCCTCGTAAGATCTGCCCTGCTGACCCTAAATCATTTTGGTCAGCCTGCACTGCACTGTTTTCAGCCTCTCCTTATCTTCCTTCCCTTTCTTTACATTAGGAGGCAGTATAGCATAGTGGTTACGGGCACTGAGCTGCAAAACTGGAGACCTGGGTCTGAATCCTATCAACCCTCACTTGCATAGAGTGTGATCCCGGAGCAAGTTCTCCCAGGCCGCACTTGGAAACGAGCTCTGGCTTACTGTGCCTCTCCTGGTTAAACAGTTTCCCCTTCCCTTTTCTGACCCCACCACTCTGCACTAGCTCAGCATCCTAAGATCCAGGTTTCCACGCACTTTTTGAGTTTACCTTATTTGCGCAGATGCTTTTGAGTTTGTACATTATTCATCTGGCACCCAGTTGCAGTGTTTGGCATTTCTGTCTATACTGCACTTTATGTTATTGTTCTTGTAATTCCATTAAAAGCCTTGCTGTATTTCTTTGTAACTCTACTGTCCCCTTCCCTTTCCCCTGGGTCACACCTGGAAATGGGCCTTGGCTCAGAGTGCCTCTCCCAGTAACCAATTTTCAAATAAACACATACATACAGGCATATGTACCATACATACATGCATCCGTACATACATATATACATACATGAATACATATATACATCTTTCCTTAGGTAAGGACTGCAGAAGTGGGCACAGTGCTCCAGGAGGGGCCTCACCAGTGATCAGTAGAGATAAATAGTTTGATGCGGTGACCATTTGGGCCATTAAACATTGCAAGTATTTTGACACATTGCATTCCTTTCTAAACGTGTGTGCTTTCTTCTGTCTTCTCCCACCCCAGGCAGCAGTAACCCATCTGGAACCAGTGAATAAGCTACAGAAGAGGACTTGCAGGTGTGACAATGAAGAGGCAGCAACAAGCTTTTGTGACAGCGATTCAGAAGATACAGCTAGTCTTAAAAGTCAGCGTGTACAGTTTCTTTCTTTATTTATTGGTTTATTGTTCTTTGATTTCTGTATTTTGAGGGCTTCCAAATCTCCTGGCTTAACCTTCAGCCCTGGGGTTTTGCTCACAAGTGGCCAGGACAATGCCAGAGCAGATGTCTACTTCCTTGTAAGGCCCTGGCATCACACAGACTCTCAGCCTTAAGGAGAGACATGCATGATGTACCCTCACTCTCAGTTTCGGAGGGAGAGGGCTTTATAAGATGTCTCCCAGCATGCTTTGGGGGGATTTTTTTCACTGTTCTGCAAAGTGTATGACACTGCATGTGGTCTTAAAAACAGAGGTCATGCAGGGAAGACTGTCTTTGGAAAGTGACACACTCTACCAGGTGTATGAGCTTGAGTCTCACAGGTGACGTCTTTTACTAAGGTATAGTCACAGTGTTAAAATGCAAGTTCTTTGTGAAGTGTTGCCTTTCACCTTGAGCAATGCAGCCATTTATTTTTAGCTGCTGGCATTCTGTAAGTGTTTATGTGTGCGTATGTGCTGGGGGAGGCATGGTTTAGAATAACCTTTCTTAAGCACTGGGGGCCTGTTTACCAGCAGGTTTTATACCTGCAGACTGTAGTTTGAACTGTTATGCCAAACTACCACTTGAAATCTGCAGTACCCATCTACGAGTCTTAGTCTCTTCTCTCTCTGCCTTTACACAGTGGAGTTCTATAGGCTACGGCAGAGACACAGTATTAACCTCCTCTGTAGCTCTCTCCCTCCCGTTAAAATGCTAGGTGGGTCTGTCCATTAGTGGCAGATCAGAGCTTTTGAAATGTTTTTTTTGGGGCTAGTGTTGGTTCACCATCTATAATTAACCTTTGGAAAGTATTAGCATACCAAGAACTTTTACCAAAACTCAGACTATAAGGA
Organism: Neoceratodus forsteri; assembly: GCA_016271365.2. Lineage (NCBI taxonomy): Eukaryota > Metazoa > Chordata > Ceratodontiformes > Ceratodontidae > Neoceratodus > Neoceratodus forsteri. The sequence goes on along the minus strand of JADMNL010000034.1, from coordinate 110,111,684 downwards.
AAGTATTGGATTTTTTAAAGACTTTTTCATAAATGTTTGGTAGTGGTAAATACCTATTTTTATAGGGCTGGGACTGGATTTTTCTGTAGTGGGGGTGGTGGTACTCTGATTTCTGAAGGGGAGGCTATTACTTCTAAACCATCCCCCTTCCCTCACACATGCACAAACAGATGTACTATTGCCTCATCCCTCTGCACCACATATGTATGCTTCATCTAAACCGAGAGGTGTTGAAAATGCCAGGAAGACTAAAAAGGTTAAAGGGGGCAGGAGACTGTTTGCATACTTTGCTGCTTCTTGTAATGCTGCCATTTTCAGAAATTATATTCATATCCCCACATTATCCTCATTTAACTGTGCCTAAATAAAGACTGATGTGAAAATACAGACACACAAACCTCTAAGTATCAAGAACAGGGCTGTTAGGACAGCACGTTGTTCTGGTGACATCACAGTAGCACAAGAGAAAACATTGGGTGTTGCTATGATGTCATCAGAACCCTGAAGTTCTTCACAGGTATAGTTTGTTTGTTTTTTTATAATAGATTGTTTTCCTGTTTTGAAATTAAAATACATTCTCTACGTGTAAACTACTGTAACAGTCTGAACACTTTATTTGCAGTTAGACACACCTTTTTTTTTTTTATTCTTCTGGTAATTGAGTAAGGCCCACTAGGCACAAGTGCTTGTTTTTCAGGGGCGACCCAAGAGCACTGGGGTGATTAAGTGACTTACTCAGAGTCACACAGTATGCAAGTGAGGGTTGTGGGAATCAAACCCAGGTCTGCTGGATGTACCAGGCTTATTCACAACTCATTACTCTAACCTCTAGGCTATACTGGCAGCTAGCTTAAATGGAAAGTGTCCACATAAAGACGGATGCCACCTTAGTGTGAGTCAGGGCCCGATTAGAACATATAGAAAAATTAACTTTTTTTTACCTCAACCAGTTTTAGATAGATGTAATTTATCTGTTTGATCCTTCGTTGTTGGGTCCTGTTTGTTTGGGGGGGGTGGATGTGGGGGTGGTGGTCACGGAAACGTGGGCCAACAAAAACCATGAGTGGGACCTAAACGTGCGGGGGTACACTATGCTTAGGAAGGATAGAAAGGAGGGCAGATGGGGTGGAGTGGCTATGTTCATTAGAGATGACATAGAAATTGCTAGGGTAGAAGAGGCAGAGGAGAACGTGGAGGCCTTATGGGTCACCTTATGAACCCCAGCAGGAGGTAAAGTCAAGCTGGGTGTAGTATATAGGCACCCCGGGATGGGTGATGTTCTGGAGGATGGTTTGCTGGACAACATCTTTGCCCAGTGTAGACCAAAAGGGGAAGGAGTGGTGTTGATGAGGGACCTTAATATGCCAGGTACAAACTAGGGAACCATGTCCTCTAAGGTGGCCAAGGAGCAGAGGCTGCTGGACGGCTTCCAGGATGTGTTCTTAACACAGCACGTGATGGAGCCCACAAGGGAGGGGCATGTCTTGGACGTGGTTCTGGCAGATGGGGATCTCATAAGTGACCTGGTTGTAGAGGACCCCTGACTGGGAGCGACCACAATACTGTCTGGTTTCAAATAAGCATGGGGGGACAGGGGGTAAGATCTAGGACACTGGCAGTTGACTTCAGGGGAGCAGACTTTATGGGCATGGGAAATATTCTCAAGGATCACTTGAAGGGGATTACATCAATGACAAATGTGGAAAAGAGATGGGAGGTCATAAAACGGGGACTTCATGAGGCAGTCAGGACCTGTGCTAAGGTGAAGCGTAAGGGAGCAAGGTCACATAAACCATGCTGGTGGTCCAGTGAGGTTCAGGTAGCAGTCAGAGAAAAGAAGGCAGCCTACAAAAAATATAAAACAACAAGAGGGGATAGGGAAAAGGAAATGTACCATCTTGCATCTAGAAAAGTCACCTGGATGGTACGGGGGACAAAGTCCAATAAAGAGCAGCGGCTGGCACAGGGGATACGGGGAGAGGAAAAGGGGTTCTTCCGGTACATTGGGGAGCAGAGAAAAACTAAGGGCCATCTCGGAAGGTTGAGATCAGAAGGAGGATGGCTGGAAGAGGCGAAGATCCAGGCAGAGGTATTAAACGAGTACTTTGCCTCTGTGTTCACTAGGGAGGGGGATGGGATATCTGCAAAGCAAGGCACGATGAGGACAGAAGCGGTAGTGCGTGGGATCAGGGGAGCAGCAGAAATGGAGCAAGAGGGAGGGAGAGGTACCCAAGGGGTGTCACATCAGGATAAGGATAAAAAGGCCAGTAAGATGGAGGGGACGGATGATGCTGTCTCCACCAAAAGGGTGAGGTTAGCCCTTAAGGGCCTAAAGAAAGATAAATCTCCTGGGCCGGATGGCATTCATCTGAGAGTACTTTGGGAACTGGCGGACATACTGGCTGCACCCCTGGTGGAGCTCTTCAACAGGTCGCTTGAGACAGGGAGGGTAACTAGGGATTGGCGAGAGGCACATGTGGTGCCAATCCATGAGAGGTCAAGGAAGTACCAGGTAACTACAGACCCATCAGTTTGACCTCGGTGGTGGGAACATTAATGGAGAGTATACTAAAGGAACGACTGGGGGTGTACTTGGAATAGGTGGGAGGTCTGGATAGTCAGCAACATGGGTTTGTGCCAGGTAGATCATGTCAAACCAATCTTGTGGAGTTCTATGAATGGGTAACATCAGAACTGGACAGGGGAAAGCCTGTGGATGTATTATTCTTGGACTTCAGCAAGGCATTCGACTCTGTCCCCCACAATGGTCTGGTGGAGAAACTGACGGGGTTGGGAGTAGGCCCTTTGATGGTCAGATGGATTGAAAACTGGCTAGCTGGATGCACTCAGAGAGTAGTGGTCGGTGGGGAGCTCTCAGATCCTAGAGAGGTCAATGGTGGGGTACCACAGGACTCGGTCCTGGGTCCAATCCTGTTTAATGCATACATTTGGACATCAGGGAGGGTATAGGGTGTGAAATGAGTCTCTTTGCTGACGACTCAAGATGGGAGCAGTAGTTGAGGGAAGAGGAGTTGGCCCTGCAATGGGATCTGGACACCATGAAAAGGTGGGCTCACACATGGAAATTAAATTTCAATATCACCAAGTGCAAGGTGTTACATCTTGGGCGGGGAGACCCTAAACACAGGTACACCCTGGGAGGGGAGGCGCTGGAGGCCTCAACAGGGGAAAAAGACCTAGGGGTCATGGTGGATGCATGTATGAATAACTCTGAGCAGTGCAGGAGAGCGGCTAGCAAAGCAAACAGGATGTTGGGATGCATCGTAAGGGGGATCACCTCTAGGAGCAAGGAAGTGATTCTGCTGCTGTACAATGGATTGGTTAGACCACACCTTGAGTACTGTGTACAGTACTGGAGACCACACTTGAAGAAGGACATACAGCTCCTGGAGAGGGTACAGAGGAGGGCAACTAAGATGGTACAAGGACTTGGGGATTTGACGTATGAGGACAGACTTGAGGAGCTCTGCCTGTTTTCATTGGAGGAGAGGAGAGACAGGGGGGACATGATTGAGGTCTTCAAGTACATCAAGGGAATAAATAGGGTAAACATGGAGGGGATCTTTAGACTAAAGCAGGGAGGTATCACCAGAGGGCATGGTTTGAATTTGGAAGGTGGAAGAATGAGGGGGAAAAAGAGGAGGAGGTTTTTCACTGAGAGGGTGGTGGATCCTTGGAACATGCTGCCTGGTGAGCTGGTTTAGAGATCCGCACTGGAGGGCTTCAAGAGAGGGTGGGACAGACACAGAAAGTGGATATATCAGATGATGGCCTGGCCCAGGGGGGTGGGGATGGATAATTGGGTTTTCTGGAACACGGGGGGGGGAGGGCCTCGGCACCCAACTAGGGATCTGAGGTTCAAGCAGACTCAATAGACCATAAGGCCTAATCTGCTGACAATTAGTACGTTGGTATGATCCTGCCTTCCTCCATATAGCATTTCACAATTAAGTGCCACAAGCGGCACACCCACAACTATCCATGGCTGTCCTGAAAATCACGTGTCATGCAGGGAGCAGCCATGGGCCTGTCCTTTAGATCTGTGTATGTCTGAATCTTCTAATAGCGCTGGTTTGGAGTGTACATGTCTCTTTTTATTTTTTTTTTTTTATTTTAGTCTTTGGTAACCGGGTAAGGCCCACTAGGCACAAGTGCCTGTTTTCAGGAGTGACCTGGGAGCACTGGGCAGTTAAGTGACTTGCTCAGAGTCACACAGTATGTAAGTGGAGGTTGTGAGAATCAAACCCAGGTCTGGTCTGTTGAATGTGCCGATCTCGTTCACAGCTCATTACTCTAACCTCTAGGCTATACTGCCAGCCTGCTATACCAAGACCAGGTATAGACTGGTAGTGGACTGGCACTCTATACCTGGTTTTGGTATAGTACCGAGACATGTGTGCTCCAAACTAGAGCTATTAGAAGATGCATGTATACATAGATCTAAAGGATAGACCCACAGCTGATCCCTGCATGACATGTAATTCTCGAGACAGCCGTAGGTGGTTGTGGGCGTGCCGCTCCTGGTGCTTAATTGTGAAATGCCGGCACGGAGGGAGGCAGGATCAACCAGATAAATTACAAATATCTAAAAATCAGTGGTGGTAAAAAAAAAGTCACTTTTTCTATAAGTTCTAATCGGGCCCTGCCTCACACCGAGGTGGAGACCGTTTCTATGTGGATGTTCTCTTTTAAAGGAGTGGTACACCCTCATATCTTGTAAATGTCATTTGTTTCCTTGTCAACAGATAACTCTTCTTGTGTAGCTGTTGAGGGATATATGTGTTTGCTTTTGTTTGTTTTCACTCTTCACACCAGCCCCTGTAACTAGTCTGGGGATCTCCATTTTCTGGTTGTTGAAATCTCATTGCCCCTGAGAGCTGTATTAGCATATGAGAACATGATGCCACAGCACCCATTTACACCATGTATCTCTATGCTGAAAGTACACATAATCTGAAAAAACTCTAGAAACACACAGATTGAATGCAGTTTAGAGGTCTAAGTAAGCAGACAGGCATACTCTGGAGTCTAGAGGGTGTTGACACATCATGTTCTCATACTCCTGTTATCTTCTTATCTTTCCCTTTCTACAGCAACTCCAGCACCTGAGCTCTAACTATCCTTGTCTAAGGCAAGTCCAGTAGCTGAAATGTAATTCTTTCCAAGACAACTCCAGCAGCCAAGCCCTGACTCTTCCTAAGGCACTTCCAGAAGCTTAGACCTAATTCTCCCTGTCTAAGGCAGCTACAGCAGCTTAGATCCAATTTTGTTTAAAGGAAAACTGTAGAAATCAACAGCGACCCCTGCCCCCAAAACACCCACCCGATAAAGCTTTTATGAAAAGCCTTACTATCAACTGGTTCTTTAATTCTGAAAAGTTCAAGTAGGAAAGATTGCAGACTGTGCACAGCTCCATTTAGTGAGAAAGTGCGGCACCGCACCACTCACTGCAATACATTTGCATTGCAGCGAGCGGTGCGGCACTGCAATTTCTTCACTAAATGGAGCCGCTCATGATCCACCATCTTCCCAACTCCTGAACTTTTCAGAATTAAAATAAAGTAAGAACCAGCTAATAAAATGAAGGCTTTTCTTTGCTGAAAGCTTAATTGGGGGTAAGCCTTGGGGGGGGGGGGGCGCTATGATTTTGACAGTTTTCCTTTAAAGCAGCTGAGCCTAATTCTCCTTGTCTGAGGCAACTCCTGCAACTGAGCCTAATTCTACCTGTCAAAGACAGCTCTAGAAGCTGACAACTAACACTCCCTGTCTATGGAAGTGCCAATAGTTAAGCCTCTCCGTTATCTAAGGCAACTCCAGCAGCTTAGACCTAACAGCAGCTTAGACCCAACTCCCCTTATGGCAACTCCAGCAGCGCAGCCTAACTCCCCCGTCTAAAGCAACTCCAGCAGCTGTAACATAACTCTGCCTGTCTAAGGCAGCTCCAGCAGTGGAGCCTAGCTGTCTCTGTCTAAGGTAACTCTAGGAGCTGAGCCTCTCTTTGTAAGGTGATTCCAGCAGCTGAGATTAACTCACACTGTCTAAGGTAACTCCGGAAGCTGAGCTTAACTCACCCTGTCGGTAGGTGAGCCTAAGTGTCCCTGTCTAAGGAAACTCCAGCAGCTGAGAACTCTTCCAGCTGAAGATTGTTCTGCTTAAATAAAAACAGATATTTGTTCCAAATATTACCTGCCGTAACTGGGCCTCTTAAATTTCTCTCAGGTATTAATGCCTCTATGTAGCTTTCTGCAAGGTGATGTAAGAAACAAAGAAGTTGTCCTTAGCCACTTAAGGTATGCCAGAACAGGCCTGCAAAAATGTCCCAAACTTTCCATTTGATTCATTTCGAATCTATGGGATAAATTACTCCTTTTTTTCCATAAGTTTTTATTAAGGTTTTTAACCATACAATACAACTTGTAATGCAAGATCAGATTCGTATAATTATACAGTTCCATATAACTTTTGTTTAAATTCAATCTTATAATAACTTCTCATGTGCAAGACTTATCTACTTGTTCACACTAACTAATATATTCCAGTTCTCATTCATAGTATAATAAAGTGTACCATGCGTCACACTATATAAATTCTGTACCAGCATAAACTTTCTTGGTAATATCCTATCTCTTAGGAAAGTAAAGGCTTAATGATCTTATGGTGTATAGCGGAACATAGTTAAGTACCCTAATCTATCATTCTCAAAATGTTGTTCTGCTGCACTAGTGATGTCCACAGTGCAGCAGAATTATTTTTTTTTCCAGTTGTTTAACCAGGTGAGACACACTAAGCTGAAAGTTTGTTTTCAGGTGCAACCTGGGAGCACAGGGAAGTTAAGTGACTTGCTCAGGGTCACACAGCATGCAAGTGGGGTCTGTGGGATTCAAACCCAGGTCTCTAGATTTGCAGCTCAGAGCCTTTTTCGTTCTGCTGCAGTACAGACATCACGTAAGCATATCCTCGAGCAGCAAATTTGGGGTACGTGAGGTATTTGTTGGTGCAGCCTTTTGTTTTCAAGGCGCCTAATTATTTAACTTGTACTGCCTCCCTAATGAGTGCTAAAAAGAAAAGCTGTGTGTTTTTTTGGGAAGTTCCACTATACACTGTAAAGAAAAGTGTATGACTGACGGTTAACGCGAGGGCTATTCTTTCCCCTCATCGGTACTATGATAACTAAGAGACCTCTCGAGCTGGGCTCTTGAGGTCATCAGTCGTCATAGTACTGACTTGAGGAAAGAATAGCCCTGTTATTAACTGTTAGTAATACACTTTCCTATACATAGTCCCTCCAAAGCAATAAACGATGACCAGGTAGAATAAATGACTCCTGAAATGGTTTTGTTTTCCTTAGAAAGGAGAGAAACAAAACAAGAATCTTTTTGCTAGGTAAAGATAATACCTTTATCAGGCTAAGGAAAAAATTACAATGCAAGCTTTTGAGGCCTATAAACCTATTTTTCAGGCATGTTACTATTACCTAGCAAAATGATTCTCTTTCTGTTGCTCGCCTGCTTTTGTGAGGGCTAACACAGAACAACCCTAGCTTCCCCCCCAAGGAAGAATCCCAAGGTGGCAAATTCAGTTCCACTGCTTGAGGCAGACTTTGTAACGTCTCATAAATGGCATAAGACATGCTCCAGGTTTTCCCTTCCTCCCTTCCCAGGTGCAACTAGATTGATGAATCCTAATTTACAGGTCGGCTTAAAAAAATGCACAAGGTAGAGGCATTTCTTTTTGTCTGTGTTATTTTTGGCTACCCTTGCATTTCTTAGGTAACCAGGTTGTCACCTTGAGAGAAAAAAAGTCCTTCAGCATTACTAGGTCCATTTAGTTCTGCAGCTAAAATGAAACCCCGATGAGCTGCACCAGAAAGACAGAGGATACAACAACATTATCAAGGGAGACCCTTTAATGTTCAGGAATATTTTAAAATTCAATATGTTGATGTAATCCATCTTGCTGATAATTATATTTCTGTATTTATTCCCTGCCCACCCGAGTCTTTATCATTCATGACATTTGTATGGAAATGAGATCTCTTTGTCTCAGACTTCCTCTGCCCCTCTTGAGGGTTCCCTTACGCCGAGGTCACCATCCTCTACTTCTGACTTCACAATGTGGTTCTAAGGACTTGAGCATAATATTGCAGAAGATTATGACGTCAGTGGAGGGAAACGCAGGAGGCTGAGATGACGCTGATACAAACAGATCTTGTTTCCATGAGGGGAGACAACAGTAGAAAATGTTTGAAACAGAAGCTGAATTGTGTCTGAATATTATGTTTTAAAAGGTTTTCGCAGAGACCAGAGAATCTCTGTCTGACACTTTAATTTTGATAAGCAATCTATTACAGGTTACTTGATTATAAACAGTAAAAAGCAACATGTTACTGATTACTTTTGAATGGTAAATAATTGAAACGATAGACCAATTAATCAAATATGTGTTTCTGTTTGTCACTATCTTCAGAACTGCAGAATTCTGCGCAGCTTTGTTCTGTACGCGGTCATTTTTGTTGTCTTGTTTTTTAATGTTTGCTTGCTATAGGCAACCCAAGCACATTGGTATAATATTTGGGGTTTTGGGGAGCTTGGCACAGCCTCAGATACTCATTCTGTTACAACTGGGGGCTGGTCCATGTTTAACCAGTTAGATTGGGGTATGCCAATTCGCAAGCATGTTACAGATGTAACCATGCGGCAGTACATTACACATGAGGGCAGTTCCTTTTGTACTGTATATCATCTGGCGTTAAAGTAAACGTGTGCAATAACGTATTGATCCCTGGGGTTGTGACAGCCCCTCTGTGTTAAAATTATAAATTGTAATGCATCCTTAAAGTTTGGGAAGTGATCGTAATTCTGGCCAAACTGCCAGCTGGCTGATCTGTTTCCACTTCCCAGTCTACCTGCTCTGCCCCTGCACACCAGCGTTTTGTGACGTGGAACCGGGGAGAGCATGGGGACGCATCCCATACAAGTCTATGGGGCTCATTTTCAGAACATTTTTACAAAACTTTAAACTACCTTTTGATAAAAATGAAAGCCATCGCTCAAGTAATAGGGTCCCTCATGTCACTCTAACAAAGCTCAGAGCAACAAGCCACACCCACTTCTTTAGTATTTAAAATTCTGGCCCAGGAAAATGGTTTTGTAACATTTTGCAGACTGTCACTAGAGAACAAATGTCTGATGTCTCCTAAAGACAAGCTCCATCCACACACAGCTTCTGAACTGCCAAGCTTTTATATGACTAGAAATCCCAGGATAGAGCATTCTCTGATCCGATCACTATTTGCAGGCAGCTCCAGTATCCATACCCAGGCGGATAGTCCTGTGTAGTGGATAATGTGACCAGATGTGCGACTCAGATGGTGATCACTTCCATCCAGATGGGGTATCCTTGTTTAACTTTGGTAAACCACTTGAAATGTCCTGGTCCAGCTAGGGCCTCAGACCAACAGTCCTATTTTGGAGTGCTCCTTTCTCTTCTGTTCTACTGTAGACCATCGTTTCATAAGGCAGGTCACAGAAATCACCTGTGGTCTGGTGGCACTGGGGTATAGCATTTTTGGGCTGCCATGTGGGAGACACAGGTTAACATGGAGGCAGTGCTCTCTGCGGAGGTGGTATCTTGAACTCGTGAGGGGGAGGGGTTGTACCCACACTAATCCAGTAGTGCTTCCTTATGCAGGAGACAATAATAATATAAGCCTTCCCCTGCAAGAATGACATGGAGTGGGTGGACTAACGTGGGGTCTACGAGAGAAGAAGAGGATAAGCACATACCGTAGAGTAATGGCTACGGACGCTCTCAAGTCTTGCTTGTCTTTCACAAATATGAATCACACATTGATTTGGTGTCCCTACACAGATGTTCTCCTTGGGCCATCATAAGCTCTTGAACTCCTTTCTCAGTGCTCTTCCGATTAGGTGGGCTATGGCACCTTTGTAATGTCGCGTCCCCGGTTCTTGCGTGGGGGGGGGGGAGAGACATTTTCTGTAAACTGAATTACATGCAAGCACGTTTTAATGCTTGACCCAGGGATCAATCTTTGCATCCCTGGTCTCAGAGGCAGCAGCTCTAGCCATTCAGCTAAAAGGACACTTTCTTGTAATCAAAGTGTTAGACCAGTTCTTGTTCATGTATGCTGCATTTTTCACTTTCTCCACCAGAGGCACTCTGCATCTGGTCACAGATTCTGTGCACATTACTACAGCCTTGTACTGCTGGTACCAACCAGCAGATGTCATCCCAGCATTTCATAGGGGCTCGCTTCCAGTTCTAGAGATGATACTTTGTGCTGGAGCTGTTGGGGGGTGGGGAGCAGGAGCTAATGAGAAAGCTATGCAGCGAAACTGGAGCTGGTGCAGCAGTCTGCCTGGGGCGGAGGGATGCAGCAGTGTTGTTCCTTCTCAGAGCAGGCACAGACTATGACCCAAAGACCAACCACAGTGGCACCTAGAGCAGTCAACTCAGTACCCCCTCAAATGAGAAAGATCACTCCATTTTAACCACTTTAACCAGGGAGATTGTCACAAGGCCCTCATTTTTTTGCCTCTGCATTAGATGACAGAGATGTAGATGTAGACTCATTAGAAGACAAGAGAAACAGTTTATGTTTTGATTCTGATACTTTTTTTTGGTGGGGGGGACTGGAAAAGTGCCAAAAGAAGTGTGAGGGGGATGTCAAGTAGTGGGCAAAATTTGGGAGATTCCCTGAAAAGAGGGACACTTGTAAAACCTACTTTTGTGTGCACTGTGGTATTTTGGAGCATGTTTTCGACTAAGTGTGTGTGTGTGGGGGGGCCATCTTGCATTTCATCCTGCCCTGTCCATGCAGCCAGAATCCTTTCACAAAGAGGAATTAGGACATTAGATCTGCTACTCCTTTGCAAACCTTTCTGCATTCAATTCAGTAGCGCTGGAAAACGCTACACTTTATGTCCTCGCTCTGGGTAAATGTACAGTCTGTTCTGTTTTCTGGGTATTTGTATTTTATAAGCTTACCTAAAGCGTACACTTGAATAAAGAGAAAATGATGAACAGGAGTCTCCTGATTTTCATACATGGGGAACTCCTGACATGGTATTTCTGTTACTAGTGTTTATTAATATTTGTGTACAATAATATATATATATACATATATATATTAATCTCTGCAGCTTGGAATAAACTTGTATTACTAATATATTCACACAAAACAAATGAGAAATGTGTATTTTGTCCTCCTAACATACACCACTAACTAGCCTTCTATATAGTAGTATTTATTTTTTAGCTGTCTTTATTTTCTCTCGTACCCTGCCATCTAACTGGGGATATACCCTGTTATCAGGGATATTTATTTATTTACTTATTTATTTGATGATTATTTATTGTGAAATATTCAGAAAGACCTTTGAGTCAGAGACTCATTTACAAAGGTTCCACGTCATACATCAAGGTACAATACAAACATCAGGGCACAATACAAGCAATTGATAAAAACATAGAGTGGCAGTGCAGGATTAGTAGATAACGAGAAATTACATTACAGTTCAGAACATGAGATACAGGGTAGATCAGAATAGTAGAGGGGTCCCAGTCAAGCCTAGCCGAACAGTTGCAGAAATGTCTGTACCTGGCTGATTGTCGATAGCGGGTTTGGGAGAGTTAGCACTGGGAGCAGGGATAATTATGGGGGATGGTGGGACAGAAAGATGTAGGAGGAAGTCCGGTGCAATCACATACGTTAGAGTTTTGGAGGAATTCCCTCAGTCTAGCATTGAAAGGGCCTAGCCTTGTTTCGTTAGCTATTTGGATAGGGAGGGAGTTAGTCAGAGTAGGGGCTTGGTAGCTGAAAGTCCTTTGAAGTTGGGAGGTATGTGGACGTGGAACCCGTAGAAGCTGCCTGTTCGAGTTTCTCGTGGATCTGGTTGGGTCAGCTGGGTGGATAATAGAGGAGAGAGAGGGAGGGGCAAGTCCTAGGAGGATCTTCTTAGTTACAAGGCATGAATGATACCGGATTCTGCTATCAAGATTTAGCCATTTAGAGGAGTTGCAAAGTGTGCAGGTGTGGGTGCAGCGATCACAGCCTAGGATGAGGCGGCAGGCTTTGTTGAGAACAAGGCGGAGACTGGTTAGCGCCGAGTTGGGGGCAGCACAGTATATGGTAATACCGTAGTCAAGGAGGGCAAGGACAGAGGAGTTGACGGTGAGCCGTAGGGCGTCCGGGGCGAGGCAAAGTTTGTGTCTATAAAGCACACCTAATCTCGAGTTTAGGGCTGAGGCAAGGAGGAGAACGTGTTGCTTATTATTTATTTTTTTTATTTCGTTGTTTAACCAGGTATAGCACACTAAGCTGAAAGCTTTTTTACAGGAGCGACCTGGGAGCACAAGGAGGTTAAGTGACTTGCTCAGGGTCACACAGTATGCAAGTGGAAGCTGTGGGATTCAAACCCAGGTCTGGTCTGCTGGATGTCACCAGATTTGCAGCTCAGAGCCTTAGACCACTGCGCTATACTGCCTCCTGCCGCTTATAGTTGAGGGCTGTGTCCAGAGTGATCCCTAAGTATTTAAATTAGGTAACTTACTCAAGGGAGGTGTGGTTGATAGTGAGAAAAGGAGGACAGCGATGCTTGCAAGGGTTCTGCGGGTGGGACAAGATCATGACTTTAGTTTTCTTGTAGTTGATAGTTAGCCGCTGGCTGGAGAACCAATATTCTGCTTCGTGGAAGCTATGTTGGAGTGTTTGGTGGAGATTACGTGGGCCAGAGTTGGCGAAAAGTACTGCATCATCCGCATAGAGGAGCAGGTTACCGGGGACGGCTGATGGGAGGGAGTTTAGGAATAGGCTGAAAAGTAAAGGTCCAAGAATTGACCCCTGCGGTACTCCAGAGTGGACAGGGAGGCATGGAGACAGGACAGTGCCTACCTTTACCTGTTGTGTTCTGTCCGACAGGTAGCTGGTGAACCATTTTAAAGTATCACTGGAGAAGCCACTGGAGGCAAGAATGTTTAGGAGAAGGGCGTGGTTGACAGTGTCAAAGGCTTTTGAGAGATCCACGAAGATGGCACCTGTGAGGTGACCGCAATCCAAGGTGGAGTGGACATGCGAGGTGAAAGTGAGGAGGGCAGTGGTGGTACTGTGACCCTTACGGAAACCATGTTGTTGGTCGTAGAGAAGTTTGTATTTAGTCAAGTGGTCAGTGATTTGGTCAGCGATGATTCGTTCTAGGGCTTTGGGGGAGAGAATGGCGATTGGACGGTAGTTGTTGGTGGAGGTGCGGTCCCTACTCTTAAAGATAGGGGTGATGTTGGCCAGTTTCCACTGGGAGGGAAATTTCCCTTGACAGAGGGAGCGATTTAGGATATGAGTGAGAGGGAGGAGAACTTCCTGGAGAGTAAGGCGAAGAAGCTTCAGGTCCAGGAGGCCATTGAGGTTTGTAGAGTGACTAAGGGCTTTGCTTAGGTAGGGTTTGGTATCAGCAGGGGACAGGACGTGAAGGCAAAAGGGAGGGGCAGGGGGAGGAGGGTTGACCCAGGTAAGCAGTGGATCGAAGAAGTTAGGGGGGAGAATATGGTTGAGATTTGTGAAAGAGGAGTTTAGGGCTGAAGCTATGAGGTGGGGATCATTGGCAATGTCATTGTCTATTTCTAATTGGTCTGAGGGCTGGTTTGGGGGTTTGCCACAGAGTTCCTTAATATTGTTCCAGAAATTCTGACCCTCTCCCCAGGTGGAGGTTAAGGAAGCTTTGTAATAGTCCGCTTTGGCAGTATGTGGGGACCACGTGCATTTGTTACGAGCCTCCCTAAAGTGTTGCATGTCAGCTGGTCATTTTGTTTCATTAGCAATATGCCAGAAGGAGTCATGCAGTTTCATTAGGCCCAAGAGATGATCAGAGAACCAGGGGACCTGGTAGCTTTTGGACAATTTCTTGGTAAGGGGGGGGCAAACTTATCACAGATCCTATTGAAAGTGGAGGTGAATAGATCAAGCACAAGATCGGGGTCTGGGGTGTTAAGCAGGGGTGTCCATTCTGCAATATCTTTGCACCTCTCAAAAAGCTGAAGGTCAGGGGCAGAGCTAACCCTTGGATAACCCCCGATCTAATCACTTTACTCAAACATAGGGATCATCTCTGGCACTGTGCCCATGCAACATCCAAACCTGGGGATATTCATAAATATAAAGCTGCCAGAAATGAGTGCACGCGGGCAGTTAGGAGAGCCAAAGCAAATACTTCAAGGAAACTCTCTCAACTCCTGGGGTGATGGAAAAATTTTGGAGTAACTTGAAAGACCTTACAGGCAAGGACCCTAAGTCACCACCCACCATGCTAAACATAAATGGAACACCAACAACTGACCTGTACACCATCACCAACACCTTTAACAATGCGTTCTCCAACTTGGATAGTGTCCTCCCTTCTAATTTCTTTGATGCCCCTCTGGTAGTAACCCTCCTGCAACTACTCCGCTGCTACACCTGCCCACAATTCTACTTCAAGAGATCCCAGTACATGAAGCCAGAACCTATATTCAGAAGGCCATTCACAATGCAGGCTACAGCGGTGACTCCCTTGACCTGAAGTTGTTAGCACTTGTCCTTGAAGAAGTCCTTGAACCCTTGACAAAGGTCCTCAATCTATCACTAAGGATGTCCCAGTTCCATCTCGCTGGAAACAGGCGACCATCACACCGGTACACAAAGTGGAGACAAATCACTGCACTCCAACTACAGACCTATCTCCATCCTCCCTCCATTGTCTAAGGCCCTGGAGCGCATCGCCTCAGACCAATTAGTCAAGTACCTGGAAAAATACAACATCCAGTGTCCTGAGCAACATGGTTTCCAAAGGGCACAGTACCACCACTGCACTATTAGAATTCACAGGCTTCATCCATACCACACTTGATCAAGGAAACTGCGTAGGGGCAGTATTCATCGACCTTACGAAAGCCTTTGATACTGTGAACCACCCACTCCTACTCAAGCAATTATCAAACATTGGGCTCTCCAATGAAGCACTGCTCTGGTTTTCAAGCTACCTTGGGGAGAGGGTCCAGCGGGTTAGGATTGCTGGTGTTACCTCGGAAGAAAAGCCAGTCCTTTCAGGGGTCCCACAGGGGTCCATCCTGGGGCCACTACTCTTCAGCCTCTTCCTCAACGACCTTCCCAGTGTCTGTCACCAGAAATTACTGCTCTACGCCGATGACGCAGTCATGTTCACCAACCACCAAAATGCAGAGCTCCTCGAGAAACAATTACAGCTCGGTTCATGCGCATCGAAGAATGGTTCAAGTCCACAAACTGGTCATGAACTACAGCAAAACAAAGGTTATGACCTTCTACAATGCCAGGAGCAAGTACAAATCCGTGACCTCACCATCCTAAACCAAACAGGGACATTACTTGAACACGTTCCTGATTTTAAATACCTAGGTGTCACATTGGACAGCTCACTGTCCTACCATCGGCACATAGATTCTGTCGCCAAAGCCACCAACATCCGTATAGGCCTGCTCTACAGGCACAAACACTGCATGACTCCTGACACTCTCCGGTTGGCTATCAACAGCTCTGTCACCTCCATCATCGATTACGGGCTAGCAATTTATGGCTCTGCCTCCGTAGAATTACAGTTGCACTCAACAAAGCATGCAGGCTGCTAACTGGGGCTGATCGACTTACACACACTTGTGACCTGTACACTCGGGCAGGATGGCTACCTCTCATCAGCCGGATACAGTATCAAACCTGCCTCTTAGCCAAAAAGTCCTCCTCAGGTCATGCCCCGGGCATTGAAAAACTTCTTATTGACCACCACAACACCCAGAGAACTAGAAGTTCACAACAACTAACCTTCCTTGTCCCCAGATGCAGGACTACCATGGGCCAGAGGGCCTTTGCCCACAGAGCACCACAGTGGTACAATACTCTCAACAAAGAAACTCTTACTGCTGCTCTTGGCCTTTAAGAGACAATTCCGACTTCATCTAATTTCAACTAGTCGTTGTGACTGCCTCGCCTGATCGGGGGCCCACCGTTCACTGCCCTCCACTTCAGTCTTGAAAGCTATCTCTCCCCACCTTGCCTCCTTCTACCTGCCTACCCCCTTGCCCCCTCTCCTTTTCCTCCCCCGGGGCATTTCCTGACTTTTATCCCTCCTCTCTCTCTCTCTCTCTCTCTCCCCTTTAGAGCTCTTACCCTCACCCTCTACCCTCCAACAATGGCCTTCCTGCCTGCATACCCCATTCCCTCTCACCTGCAGTGCTTATTTCCAAGATTGCCCTCGGCTGGTTATGTCATACTACCTAACATTTGGCACATTTTGAATTACTGGAATTTCCTAAGCCTCATTCTCTTACTTCTTGTTATTGTGTAACTATGTACTATTATGTTGACCTTTGTATGTATGTATACCCCCCATTCCTTCGACGTGGAACCTTTGTAAACGAGCAGTTCCTGCTCAAAGGTATTTGTAATCCTAGATTTCAATAAAATAAAAAATAAAATAAATTCCCAGTTTCTAAGGAAGACCTTGAGTTGGGAGAGTTTCCCAGGGCCAAGGGTGCACTAAAAGGTAATTTTGGGGGGATGTTTAGGTGTCCTGGAAGACCAAGAGCAGAGAAAGGGGGAGTGGTCACTTAGAGCGTTTGGGAGTACTTGGGTGTTGGTAATTCTGTGCGGGCAGTTTATGAAGACCAGATCCAGGAGGGAGAATGTCCCTGTGCGGGGATTTGTTCTGGTGGGTGAGGTGGCAACCTATGTGAGGTTGAGCGCTGAGGCATCATTGGAGTAAGGGGCTGCTTTTGTGGACAACTAGTTTATGCTGAAGTTGCCTATTACTATTTTTTCATGTTGAGGTGGAAGAGATGCGATATAGCTCAGGACAGTCTGGAAGGAAAGTTTGTGTTTGTTTGGTGGAAGATAGACAATGGTTAGTAGGAGGGAGGTCAGTCGACCTGCCTGGAGCTATTTTTAGTGTTAGAGTCTGGGCTCTCGATGCTATTTGAGGGGTAGGGAGCAGTTGGCCTGACAGCGAGGCTTTAAGGTATACAGCGCAGCCTCCACCTCGTTTACCTGCTCTATCAGAGCGATAGAGGATGTAACGGGGGAGGCTAACAGCAGAGTCCAGTACTGAGGGGGAGAGCCAGGTTTCACTCAGTCTGGTTATGTCAGGGTGGTGCTGGAGTATCCACCCCTGCAAGGGGTCCCACATTTTTTGCAGGCTACAGCTGTTTAGCATGGTGATTCGCAATTCATTGGAAGTGGTAGTGGTGGGTTGGGGGGGCAGTCGACGGGCCAGGGTTGGGATGTACATTGCCTGTAAGCAGTAGTAATAGGACAAGTGTCCTGAGGTGGCAGTTTCTCATTTGGGCGTAAAGTTGGTGACATTTACGCATCGTGGACCCTTTGGTTGGGTGTAGGGTAGGAATTGAAAGCTTCAGGGTTTGGAGGGCAGCCAGGAGGAGGAGGATGTGGGGCAAGAGTTGGGGGGCACGGGAGAGCAACTTGGGGTTGGCTCGGGAGAGCAGGACTGCACATGGTCCAGTGCCCATATTGCCGCCTACTGATAGAGAGGAGGACGGTAGGGAGTGGTAAGGTTGCAGTAAAAGTGTGGGGGGTGTAGGATGGGCAGTGGGGTGCCTTCCAGCCAATTTGACAGCTCTCCATTCAGGGGTAAACAAGTTGGGGGAGGACAGGAGAAAGAGTGCCAGTCAGTTTGGACCCACGGGAAATTTCGCTTTATCAGCGGAGGGAGGGATAGTAGTGTAGAGATAGAGATGATCATGGACAGTAATATGTTGGATTTGTGAGGGTGATATTATAGCTATAAGTAGCAGGGAAGCGAGAGGGGAAGAGATGTGGTTAGGGCAGGTTGTGAGTGAGATCTAGAAGACGGTATGACCTCTGGTGGTGAAAGAAAATAACCTGCAAATGGAAAAGTTGGGTGATTGGTTAAAAAACAGAGAGGGTGGGGAGGGGTTTGTTTAGCTATATAATGAAGAGCCCACCAAGGGAGGTGGTGGTGGGAGGGCAGTGGGGAGCCGATGTTCTGCGTCGTCGGGGCAAACAAAGACAAAGCGATGAGAGCTGAGCAGTGGAGCCTCGGAACAATGCGTCTACCTTACTTCAGCTGCTCCTGTTTTTATCCTCTGTTTAGTCAAGCATTTCACCAGGAAGGTATGCTGAGCAGTAATTGCTAGTTTCCAGAAACGTCCAGGGGTAAGGGGAAATTGGAGACACAGGTACAGCAGTGCAAATTACAACTGAGTTATTTTTAACAATGTGGTAAAACAAAGTTCAAAAATATAAGATACCAATTGAGAACATTAAGTGCAAATATGAATAGTAAAGTGCAAAAGTGTACAATTTACAGGGATAAAAACAGGAGCAGGAGAAAACATGAGCAGTTACAGTCCAGCAGTGATGTATGGTTACAATATCAGGGAACAAAGGAAACATGTTACAAAAACAGGGTACAGTCTGGGTACTAAATTATCAGTTAATACAGGACAGTAAAGGGAACATAGTCTTAGTGAGCATTTAGGAGATAATCTCGAGTGTTGTGTTGGGCACAGCTACAACTGGGCATGGGGGGGGCACAGAGAAGGACCAAAAGCTTTAGGTGGTACAGAACTCGGATATGGTCAGAAGGATTGGCATGAGCAGGAGTGGGATGTACACACTCACAGGAGGGAAGAGAGAGCTTTGGGAGAAGATGCATTGCAGATGGCAGAGGGGAGGACATTCTAAATTTTAGGACAGCAGTAATAAAAGGTGGATTGGCCAAAAGTAGTGGAGCAGTGAAGGATGGCGAACAAACGAGAGTCAGTGTTCCGAAGGGAATAGATGCTCAGTGAAGAGGCAGAGATGACAGAGGAAAGATAGTCGGGGAGATTCCTAGACCAAAATTTAGCCATGAATGTAGTAGAGTGAGCTAGACACCTGGACTCCAGCGAAGGAAAGGACATGGCTATATTAAGATCGCAGTGGTAAGTGCAAGAAGGGGGCAGGATAGTGTGAAGCAGCAGAAGGAATTGAAGAGGGTGTCCAGTCTTTCCAGAGAAGTTTTGGAGGTGGCACTGTAGCCTATTTCAGCATAGTCAAGGGTAGGAAGGATCATTTTCTGCACAACAGCGCTTCAGGCTGATGGAGGAATGCAGTCCTTGGTTCTAAATAAGGCACCGAGCTTGGGGTGGAGGTTCTTATGGATTGCATCTACATGTGCTGAAAAGTCCAAATGGTGGTCTAGCCAGACCCCGAGGTATCTGAAGGAAGTAATATTCTCAGTCAGGGTACCATCCAGCATGTAGAAAGCTGGGGGGGGGGGGTTAAGGGTAGGTAGCCTCTGTCTGGTGCCAAAGGACATGGAGACTGTCTTTTTAGTGTTCAGAAGCAGTTGATTCTACTGGAACCATTTCTGAACCTTAGTGAAATCCAGTTGCAAACTAGACTGGGCATCACCGGGAGATTTGCTAGACGTGTAGAGGACTGTATCATCCACATACGTATGGATTTGGGAAGTGGAACAGGCAGAAGGGAGGTTGTTAAGGAAAATGGAGAATGGTATACGGCCAAGTACAGAGCCCTGTGGGACACCAGTGGTGATTGGGAATGGTGAGGAGAGGCAGGAGGCAATCTTGACAGATTGGGTCAGGTAGGAGGTAAAACCAAGCTGTGGCGGTGGGGTTTAAACCAGCTCCAGCAAGTGTTTTGAGGAGAAGAGGAGCATGGGAGACCGTGTCAAAGGCTTTTACCAGATCAACAAATATGGCCAAAGTTACGTGATCCAGATCCATTTTGGAGAGTATAGACTCTTCGAGGTGTATTAAGGATGTGGTGGTGAAGTGGGACTTGCAGAAGCCAGACTGGAAAGGAATGAAAAATGAGGTGGAGTCAGAGTAGGAGGTGAGTTGGGCAAGGACAGTGTGTTCCTAGAGTTCATCTAGGATTGGGAGTAGGGAGATAGGGCGATAGTTCTCAGGGGAGGTGGGGTCACCAACTTGGGGAAGGGGAATGACAGTAAAATGTTTCCAATTGGTGGGAACTGAGGATAGGGTAAAAAGAAAGGTTGAGGAGGAATCGGGGATCACAACCTTTGGGGAGGGGAATGACTAGAATGTTTCCAATTGGTGGGAACTGAGGATAGGGTAAAAGAAAGATTGAGGAGGAAGGCCAGTGGATCAGCTATAGCAGGTGCTGAGAGGTGGAGTAAATTGGGGTCAAGGCCATCTGGGCTCTTGCCTTTGGAGGGGTTTAAGGCTAGGAGGGCCTTGAGGGTGTCATTTGGTGTTATGGGAGAGAAAGAAAATTGATTGGGGTGAGAGGGTGAGGAGCAGCTTGAGAGACAGGGTAGGCAGGAGGTGGGCAAGTGGAAAGGGAGGAGAGTAGCGAGGAGGCACAAGAAGTGAAGAAAGTGTTGAAATTAGTTGCGACAGAAGGAGGATCAGAAATAGTTGCATTACCATGGACAAGAGTAGGGATTGGGGGACTAGAGAGTGGCAAGAAAAGAGATTTGACCATCTTCCAAAACTTAGAAGGGTGGTTTAGGTTGGTATGGAAAGATGAGGAAAAGTATTCTGCCTTGGCATATCTAAGGAGGAGAATGGGAGTCCCGGATTGTATGTAAGCCTTCCAGGCCTGATCTGTTGCCCACATACATGCCAGCAGTTCGGCAGTGATCCATGGAAGGTTAAAGAGATTCACCAAGCTAAGCAAATGCACCACATACATTGGTGCCTTACCTCATAAGAATGCGGTCTATTCATATGTGACCCATAAATGTCTCGTAGATGGGCCGCAATATTACTCGTAATTTTATCTTCACCGGGATACTTTCACTTCCTGGACTTTAGATCCGCCCGCGCGCTACCCCGTGCTCAGCCAATTTTATGACGTGATGGCAGGAAGGGTGCGGGGACACGCTACATTATAGTCTATGGGGTACCTTTAAAACCACTTTTATATGTTACAGTGATTATGTGGTGGTTAAACAAGGACACTGGGTGACTAACAAGGCCTTTACGTAAAACCCTCTGATGAAGGATAATGACCTGAAGCACCAAGGCAGAGTTGTGTGCAGTGAACATCTGAGCACACTTTTGATTTTGGCAATAAAAGCTCTTACTACTTACACCTTTACTCAAGAGTGTGTGTTTGCGGCTCAGGAGTGCAGATACTTTTGGCTTTTGTTTTACGTATCGGCTGGCTACCCTGTTCTGCACCCACCAAGCCTGAGATGATTCGCAGCCCTCTTTTGGATTGGAATGTTTATTTTTATCCCTTCCAGTTCTCCAGTCCCCTACTCTAAAAATTTGGGTCAACGGGGCTTTACCCTTTATCCAGTCAGGAAAGCAAGCAAGTGGCTTCTGTTACAGCAGATGTGACTGCAGCTCCATGGTCAGCCAACAGGGGGTGTACGCATGCTAGACAGCCCCATGTTATTTCCCCCAACAAGAGTTGAGTACTTCATCTCCACAATACCTCAGCTCCCAGGCAACTTCAGTGTGGGATGCATGCAATATTATAAAAGAGAAAAAAGAGTCGGCCTGGCAACCTAATGGTGGGCATGACCAGCCCTGGGCTCAAGTCCAGAGCCTGGTATTCTTACTAAGGCTGGAAGGAGGCAGACAACAGTCCATGCATCCACACAATACCTGCATGGAAGGTTTGCACCATCTGGGAGGACATGCCTGGTAGAAGCCTCCAGATAAGC
Source organism: Neoceratodus forsteri (assembly GCA_016271365.2). NCBI lineage: Eukaryota > Metazoa > Chordata > Ceratodontiformes > Ceratodontidae > Neoceratodus > Neoceratodus forsteri. Next base: position 110,089,959 of record JADMNL010000034.1, on the reverse strand, counting down.
AACAGCAATGTACCCCCCCACCACTGATGCCACATGTCTGGACACCCTGAAATCACCCCTCTGAACAATTAACTTACTCTCCCCTCTAGGGTCCACCTCCAAGGTAGGAGGCTTACTGCGGTCGTGATTAGCTGCAGGTTGTTGGTAGGCTGGGAAGAAGGAGGAGGATCACAGGCCAAAGAGGTTTAGGAAATGAGGCAGAGCTGCAGGGAGCAGCCTGGAGAAGCCTCCTGGTGAGAGGTGGGTATAGGGGAGGACACCTCCTGGTGAGAGGTGGGTATAGGGCAGGATGCCTCTGGAAACAATCCATTTACAGCTCAGTAGGCCTTGTCTGGCAAAATAATAAATAAGTAATTATAAAAAAGGGTCTGAGAAATGGAGCTTTCTGATTGGTTGTAAGCATTCTAATAGCCTTATGTTAATCTTTTATTAACATACATGTAGAGCGTAATCATATGCTGAAGAAGGTTTAACACTATTTAAAAATGTTTTTATTATAATAGCAATAAAGTACTCCCAGGGGTTATGTTAATGGCCAGTTAATCACCTTCTAGGGGCATGTGACACTCGGCTACGCCTCGTGCCACATTACACCTCTAGAGGGTGATTAACAGACCATTAACATAACTTCTGGGAGTGCCTTATTGCTTAAATAATAAAAGGAAAAAATAGAAGAATGAGAAAACAGAAAGTTAATTCTCTGTACAAAAAAAACACTGATAGTCCAATTAGGCATAAAGCCTACATGCAGGAAAGTGACATGCAAAGAACCCTGGGTAATATCTGCAAATTATGGCTACTGGTTTATCATTTACGCCAGAAAAACAGACAGATATGTGGAAACCAGATTGGTCCAACTTGCCAAATTAATGTAAACCTGCCTATTGAATTAGGACTCATTGGTGTGATGTAGCTGTTCAGTCAGCCAGTGGGGATGGATCATTTGAGTCATGTGGGCCTTTCAGCTAAGGAGGACAAAAGGTGAGTGCAGGTGTCTAGTTAGCCTGGGAGACCTGTGTGAGCATGGTGGAGAGGGTGCCCCCCCCCCCCCAAATCCACCACTGAAGAGGATGCGGTGTCGGAGATCTCAGTCAGGTCTCCACAGGACACAGAGACAACTGAGTCATCGAGAGAGCGAAAGGCAAGAGATCGCTATTCAGGTAGGTCAATGCCACCAACTGATTGCACATCATGACAGACCTAAAGGAATGATCAGGTTTCATAACTGATTCGCAGGAGTGCAACCAAGAGCATCATAAGCAGCATGTAGCTGGCAGTTTGGGAGGGCTGTAGATGGGGTCTCAGCTCAAGAACACATGTATCCCTCACTTGCCAGAGGTAATATCTGTAAATTATAAATAGGATACAAACCTTAGAGCAGGCTGAATTGCTTCTGCATCTGATCCAGAGCTCCCCCCCCCCCACAGGTTGCTTTGGATCATCTTGGACTATCCAGGTCAACTACCTTTATTTTCCAATAGATCAGGAACAAGGACAGGCCGCAGCACTTGACCACGCACATCCTTGAGAAAAGGAGGGAAAGGGGTGACAGGATCGAGACATACAAGTACAGTGGTCACTCTTTATAGCACACACCTCTGGAGCCAGCTGACTTTTTTTACTGTACCCAAGTGTTCACTATAGCGAAGTGTTAATGTTAATAGGCCTACTTAGGGAACAATGTGGTACTCACTGTAAGAGGGACTTTGTTATAGTGGGGTTCACAATAGCAAGGGAGCACTGCAGCTGCACAGGATAAAAAGGGTAGATGCCAAGGAACGTTTGTCCTTGAGTTCAACTACAGGGAGGAAAGGGAACTCACAGGGGGAAGAGTCCATATAGATGACTGTAAGCACTTTTTCACAGAAAGAGTGGTGGACAGGTTGACCTGGCGGCCGGATGAATATTTTTAACTTCATTGAAATCACTGCCGATGTCGCTATTTTGATGTCTGACGTCTGATCAGCTGTGGACCAGTAGTGCTGTGAACATGCTAAGTTTGACCTCTAGTGCAGTGACTTCTTGTGACACGGCTGTTTTGAGGCAGAAGAGATTTGGAGTGTTGGAGTTGAATGGCTTTTACAGCTTCTATTAGTGAGACTACTAGTGAGTAGTACATCCTGTTGTTGAGCGCATAGTCACTATTATTGAGTGGTCCCTTATGTAGGTTACAATGTGGCAGGGTATTTTGCTAATACTGTTTTTGCGCTGTTTTCCCGTGTCGCCAAATTGTGGGTAGCCATTATTGAATCGCAATTTTTACAGTCGCGATTATCCAGGATACCTAAAGAATATATGTATTTCAACCCATCCTCCAAGCCATTACTCAAGGCAGCACTGTAGCGAAAGGGATTGATCGGGATTGCATTGCAGTTTGTACCCTTGTTTACTTTTTTTTATCGATCGCATCTCTATTTCTTCTTGTCCAGTACGGCCCCCATCTGACCGACTCCCCCAGCTCCGTCCCCCGGAATTACCGGGGTTTATCTTACACCCGGTCCGAGGGTGGTGCCTGCGGAGAGTCAGTCAGCATCCTGCCACCCATGCCTTTTTCCCATTTTCTCCCCGTTTTTGTTCACGAGGACCCCAGGAGAAGGACACATGCGTGTGGAAGCACACGTGCGCCTTACAGCCCCAGTAATGGCCCTCCTCCGCACACCCCATTGGCCTATCACCAGAACCCTTGCTTGCGCAGCCCCTTGGCCTCCATCAGGGGGTAGCCGTGAGCGAGGGATGCCACCCCACTTCCCCAGAGAGGAGAGTTGCCTTAACGGCGGCTCCATCCAGCTCCGCCCGCCCCCCTCCCCGTGCCAGCCTCTGATGACCCAGGCTCGCTCCCAAACCCAGGTCGCCAGCATGCTGCGAGGTGAGATGTCTAGTGCCTTAGCCCTCTGTGCCACCAGGCTGGCTGGACCCTTGTTTACGACAGTGTTTTTAAGGCTTTGGGAGTGTTCTTAGGGTTTGGAGAGTGTTTTTTTGGGTTATGGGATAACATTTAATTTGTTGAGTTTAGATTTTATAATTCAGCAGCAATACAGATGATGCTGACTTTTAACTCCATGGTTTCCAGACCGCTCTTGCATACTCCTAAAATAGTAACGTGCACAAGCAGTCCAGACGTTGCTGGGTCAAAAGTCAGCACCACGTTTGTTGATTATGAAAAAAAAGTTTGTTTTTAATCTAAATTTAATATATGAAACATTTTCCTAAAACTCTTAAATATCCCAGATCAGCAGGTGACAATAAAGGAGTCCAGAATGCAGTGCACTTCCAGTTGGTCAATGCGCTACACAGGGGCATTCAGATTTAAAATGTTCACTGTTTTCTATGCCCCTAATTAGAACCCAGGTTAGGTTGACACGGTAGTGGCCAAAAGTCATTATTATCCGATAGCTGTTCAGATGTCCAGGTGGAGTTCAGTTGAATTCAGTTTTATTTTATAATGCGTCTTCAGTGCAGTGTACTGCAAAGTGCTTTACAAGGGGTAACGTGAGAGCAAGTACAAATTTGCTTGTTCTTAGAACCGAGAAGTATGTAAATTAGATAACTGTACTTGTATTTTGTCTCTGCTGCACCTTTAGTTTATTTTCTATTTCATTTAGTTTATTTTATTTTATTTCAGTGTTAAGTTTATTGTGTACTTAAAGAATTTGCTATGTAATTGTCTATTATATTGTGATTTACATCGCATTACTGTTTGTTCATTTTATTTCAGTGTTAGATTTCTTGCATATTTAAAGATCCTCCTGCATAGTTGTCCATTATATTGTGACTTTTATTGCGTTAATGTTTATTCTTCATCATAAAATTCAATAAATAATAACAATTCCCATCCCAGCTTTAAAGCCTCCTTCTGGAACTTTTTGAAATCTTCCACCGCCTGTCCCTGCACCTCGTAGCTCACTAGCGGAGCCCCATTCCTCCCCCTCGCCCGGTAGGGTGGGGGCCTCAGCGCTACTTGCACTTACTCCTTCAGTAAGCGGTTGAGTAACTAGTATTCGACTCCCTGCCTAGGGCACTCTCCCACCGCAGGCACTTATCGTTGTTTTTGTTTACTCAGATTGAACCTGTTGGGTATTCTGCTGTTCGCCTTCTCATTCCATCCTGTATGTACCATTTATTGTATTGCATTGTGCCAACCTGTTCTCAGTCGCTGTTACCTACCTAGTGTCAGCCCTGTTATGCATGTTATTCTCTGTGTGTTTTCTTGACTCCTCAACTGTTCATGTACGAATTTTACCCTGTAACCCTCCCGGGTCGCACCTGAAAATAGACACTTGGCTGTCTAGTGTGCTTACCCGGCTAACAAAAGCAAATAAATAAATAATAATAATAATAAAGAAAAGATACAGTGATATCATAATAGCCAAAATGAGTTGTGTTGGGTCTCAGTCCAGTTCCCAGTGGGCAGGGGTCCACATCACAAAACCAAAACAGTTGGCACTAACTGGCAGTCTCACATGAAAGACCAAGGCCAGAATGGGCATGGAGTTTGAATCATTCCCTCACCTATGTGATGATCCCTCCATGACACAGTTCAACTACATTATAAAGTGTCAACAAAGAGCTGGACTGCCAGCGCAACGGTACCATTTGCGACGCCGATGATCCAGGTTCAGGAACAAGCATGGGTTGTTGGAGAGCCAGCTGGTGGGGGGCAAGAAGGATCAAGAGTCCCACAGACCACTCTCCTTCTCCAGGGACAAGGGCTGCTGTTCCTGCTGCAATACTGCCACCTGGGTGACCACAGGTGGCAGTGCAGCTGAGAACGCCAAGAACGGGAGGGGGTGATGTCAGCCGGGGGACCTGCGCTCTGCACACTGGTCTCCCTGTGTGCATGCCGATGTCACCAGGGGATTCAAGAGATTGAGGAGTAATAGAAAAAACTTGACCTTGGTGCCAGCTTTGGGCAGGGACCCCTGTATATATGGCTGGTTCTCACTGCCACCACAAGTCACTCGACGAGGTGCACAATCGGAGGTCTAGCTGGCCACCCTCTACCCCTGCCAAGAGGGTAAAGTGAGGCCCCGTGGAGGCAGGCTGTGGTGAATTCAGTGAGAATTGAGGATGGCACAGTGGCTTCTAGTCAGAGGACCAGGCCAGTGAGTCAGGGGCATAAATAATAAATAAACAAAAATAATAAAATAAAGTGGCAACAAAACTTCCTGGGCTCTGATTGGTCAATGCTGATCTTCAACAGTGATGTTATCCTAGTACAACATTACACCTATTCAAAAAGCACCTAAAATGTACTTTAACAATGTATTTTTCCCCTTTTTTGTTTTTATGTACAAGCAAGCCATTTAATAATTACAACAATGCACTCCAGACCCCAGGACATGTGTTGTGGGGATAACATGACTTCTTGGGTGGTGGAAGCACTCAACCTGAAGCCTGCTGCCCAAACACCCAAGGCATGACATTATCTGAGAACAGCACATGCCCCGTCATGCATTATTGCTTCATTTGCAAAGTCCTGTGTGCGGAAGCTTGCACTGCGATCGCCCATGCTGTACCTGTCATGTATAAAGAGAAGGCTCTAGTCTCTAGTGCTGTAATCTGACATCTTTCACACAAAAAAAATATATATTTTTATTCAAAAAGAACATGTTACTTGAGACATACAATAAAAAAAAAAGTTTGCAGTATATGCAAATGCCCCAGACACACACAAACCTGCATTCTGTAGTGCCTGACACAGATTATACGCAGCCTAAGCACTGCAGACATTCAGATGGTATTTCCAATCATTTAGTTACTGAGAAAAGTTATAGCAATAAAATATTTCAGGTATAATTAAACAAGCCACTTACTGCAGGTCCCGTACTGGCACAGTTAGAATTGGAAACTGTGCTGATGCTGCTGATTACTTCTGCTGCCTTAGTCACCCTTTCCAGCATTCCTACTGTACTCCCTCGCAGGACCTCCTAATTGCTGTCTTTTGATAGACTCTGCTTTGTAGATGATTCCATCAGATGCTTTTTTCTGCCCCTCAGTACCCCCCCCCCACCCCACATCAGCTGAGCAGGTTTTTTTTTTTTTTTGTTGAAAGGTCATATTGCTAAGACCTTGCAGAAAATCCATTCTGCCGGAGTAAGCTGTATTTTATCCCTTGTGCAACACACACATTAGCGTTCTAGTTAAGAGTGGGGATAAATGGTCCCAGCCCCAGTAAGATGCACACAGACAGATGTCGGCTTAGTGTCTTGCCTTGTCTGGGATGGTGTGGGTACAGGTTCCACGCTATGGGAGGAGTTAACCACCCTGACTGGTTACTCTGGCATTGGCCCCATGCACACAACTGTATCGGATAATGCCACAACTTTTTCACAACAGAAAAAGTGACAAAGTATCATTTATTTTACAGCTAATTTTTTTGTCAATATCATTTTATTGTATATTACTCTGATTTACAATATCGTATATGCAACAGTACATACTTCCATACAGATTAGTCCTAATGCAGATAACGTTTCACTTATAATTGATATTTGAATGAATAAAATAGCACTGTAAAAGATTATTCACTACTCAACTAACAGAATTCCAAAATAACATTTAGTAGTTATACCATAAAGACCTTTGTCTAATCCACCAACTTGAATAATTGCAAGAGTACTTACTGACACTTTTTTCAACAGCAGTCAGAAAATGAAAAGAAGCTGCTGTGACTGCAGTTGTAGAACTGCTCAGGTTTCCAGCCCATGGATCTCAGGGAAGCAGTTACTGAGTGTTGCTACAAGAGCAGCACTAGTTAAAGGAGAACTGTCTTTAACCTGCATGTTCTTTTTTCCATAGAAGTTGTGTTTCAAATACTGGTTCTTGTTCTGTTGTACAGTCTTTAGTGTCTTTTAAGTAAATTTAATGAATGTTTTTGATTTGCACACTGCTGGTAAGGACTTAGAACTGTATGATGTAATTTTATCTGTATTAAGCCTTCATGTTGTTGTCACAATACATGTTTGTTTTTATTGTTTTTTAGTTACTTTATTTGTTCCTCCTGTGTTTACTTACTTCTGGTCTTGTCCTCAGCATGGTTGCCTCGCAAGAATCTGTTACTGGGACTGGAGCCTGGTCTGATACAGGCACTGACCCCTGACACAGCCATACAAGTTCAGCTTACCCTCTGAGACAGGGTCCCTCCATTCCAACAGGCAAGCATCTGCGTACTTGAGGGTGAGAAAGGATCACAATGGCTGGTTCAACATTGGGGGGGGGTCAGCCCAGTAAATGGCTGCAAGAGCACGGATAGCCATACGGAATTCCTGTCATATTGTCACCAGTGAAGTGAGGTGGCCGATGTTGCCCTGAACCCTCCCACTTCTCTTTCGTTAGCATGCTCACACACAGTGGCCTTGGGCCAGGAATGCCCTGTGATGCATAGTCACTCATGTTGCCAGGGTGTTATACCAACCACCTCCAGTTGTTGCTCCAAGAGTGGAACAGTGCAGCCACCAATTCCAGGAGTAGAACATTCAGCCAGATGCTCTGAGCTTAACCTGTCAGCCTCGGCTCTTGATGTTTCAGGTTCGGAGTACAAACCGGTTCCCCCACTGCTCAATACCATGGAGCCAAATTTACAAAACATCTGTGCCCTTCTTAGGATTCTATGGTTGGAAGGGATATACAGCTGGACTTTTAAAGAGGGAGTCCGGACAAAAGTGCTGCATTGCAGAATGGCCACGTCACAGCCACATTCCGAAATTGTGCATCACAGCCACATTCCAACATTGTGCGTCACTACCACAATCCAAAATTGTGTCACTGCCACAACCCAAAATTGTGCATCACCACCACCACCAGCACATTTTGAAACTGTGCATCACCTCATGCCTCCAGCCACAGAGTTGGAGGGACATGTGGTTAATTCCCCAATGACCACAAGCCCCGTCATGTGTTACTGCTTATTTGCTTTCCCTTGGGTGCCACAAACACTCTCTTGTACATTCGCAAGCACAGAGATTGCCTTGGCAGCTGGGATGTAAGCTTCCTCACCACAGAGAACCACGAATTGCATCCATTGACCTGTCCAGTTTGCACCTAGTCACTTCTGTCATCTGCCTTCTCAATACCTACCCCACAAGGCTATTCACTGCAGGCCGCCCTGCCCATCCCCCAGAAAACTGCGATTTAGATATACACTGTAAATGTAGGTTCAGGTTCTGACCCCATCAACATAGTAAGAAGACTATCACCACAGCAGTGCCCTGCCATGCTTCCTCCATCCTCCCTCCCCCATCCCTCCAAGTCCATGAGCCAAATGATTCCGGCTTTTCTCTGTGTCTTTTTATAAAAAAAACATTCCTCATGGTGAACGTGAGCATGCTGAAACAAGAGATACAGGTCCCTGTGGGTATTTTTGTTACTGCCTGATCAGGCATACTTTAATAATCTCTCTGCTGCTGCCTTGTAAATATGAGACCCTGGACAGGATGTGTGCGCTCAGACACTGTGACCCCTTTCAATTCTGCCAACTGTTTTATAAATGGAAAATTACAGTTGTGTTAGGGGCACAGACAAATTTATTTTCTTAATGTAGTAAACCACTGCGAGGCAATTTTTTTTTTTTAAATCAAGATGGAAATGTGAAAGGAAAAGTGTATCTCTCACTGGGACTTGAACCCAGAACCTTAGCATTCTGCGCATAGCATGGGTTCAAGTCCCAGTGGGAGGCACACTTTTCCTTTTACATTTCCAGCTTGATTTAAAAAAAAAAAAGTTTTGTTAGGGAGAAATCTACTTGTCCAATCTTATAGAACTCTGCTGAAATCTCTCTAAAATGACCCTAAAGAACAGTAACAACTCACCTAGTCCAGTAGCCAAATGGCTAGTCAAGCCACTTGACATGCTGATGACCTAGTTCAAGGCTGAACCCATTAGTGTCATGTTGGTCTGGCTGGATATTGAAGCCATGTTGACCCACATGATGCCCAACAAATCTGGGGACTGAGGGATGACATCCATGCTGTCGGGTCACCCACCACCCTGTCCAGTGTAGCGTAATGCTAGATTGGGATTGGGAAGGGCAGGGAGCCCAGCCACATCCTACTGGGTGGCACTGGCTCATTTCTGTCATCTCCAAAGATAGGAATTCAATGAGCAGAAATGGGGCTCTGTTGTGCTGATAAAATCATGATGGCCCCTTCCCCTGTGCTCACCATGGCCTTCGAGTGAGGACTCTCACACTCCCCAGCTCACTGGATGCAAGCTCTCAGTCAGTCGATGATAGTGGCAGCTGACTGGGTCCTTCACAGGGGACAAGCAGCAGGACTTAGGCTTGGGGCCTTAGATAAAGGAACTACATTAGGGCCCCTAGAGTGGCAGATGACTGGATCATTGAATAAGTCATGATGGGCTGCTCACTTAGCAGGAACATTGGGTAAAGACAATATGAAACACTGACCAAACTGGCCCATCATTGCTCCTAGCCATAGTGAGTTTCTGGAAGGACAGACCCAGAGATTCAGGTGTATATGATCAAGGGTGATTATCTTAAAAGGAATGTGTACCTTTATCTTCTGCTTCAATCCACAGGTCCTTTACAACCCGATGTAGCTTTTCATGCGTGCCTTGAATTTTTCTCATGCAAAATAAATATTGTAATTTTACTTTTTATACACCCATGATCCCCCGATGCAGCACCACTCCTTTTCCTGGCTGTTCCATCATGCTGAAGGCAGTTCTGTCCCTTGCAATGCCATGAAGGGAAAAAACGGACTTGTTGCAGATGACAGCAAGTCTATGGCAGTGTGGACTGTGAGGAAGGAAAATGTAACATGAAGGAGGACCTACAGAGGCTTGAGAGATGCTACGGTATCTGGCAGTGTACAACCATGCACATGGGTAACAAAACTCCAAGGTTTGGATATAAAAGGAGGGATGTGGCTATCACTGTGATCGATGAGACAGATCTAGGGTGATGATTTCAAACACCCTAAAAACATTGGCACAGTGCAGTTAAGCAGTAGAGAAGGCAAACAAGATGTTAGGATGCAGAGGAATGGGATTTAGGAGCAGAGCAGAAGGCAAAGAGGTAACTGTGCCCCTATACAGAGCCCTGGTGAGGCTGCATCTGGAGTACTGTGTGCAGATTGGAGTTCATACATGACCTTCAGGGGTTAACATATAAGCAGAGGCAAAAAAATCCTCAATATGTACTGTTTGGAGACAGGGAGAGAGAGGAACTTTTTTGACAGAAATGTTTGCTTACATAAGAGACATAAATAAGGTAGACTCAAGGAGGCTATTTTCCATCAGTAATATTAAGAATACAAGGGGTAACAGCTGCAGATAGGAGGGGGGCAAATTCTGGAATGACGCTAGGAAATACTTTTTTTTCAGATAGGGTGGTGAAGGGATGGGATAAGCTTCCTGAGACTGTTACACATTTGAAGACTTGCTGAGTTTTTAAGGGAATGGGACAGTTACAAGGATCTGTCGACAGGGGTAAGGGGGTGGTGCTTGGTCATAATTCTGTAAGGACATGTGCAGCTACACAGGACAGATTAGACAGACTGTAAAGCCTTTTTCTGCTGGCACATATCTAGGTTTCTGCATTTCTGTATGTGCCTCATTATTGCTAGGAGTCTAAGTAGTGCGTCTCTGTCATACCGACAGCTATCCCGGGTCCAGCTAACCATAGGATCTCTTAATCCCCCCCCCCATGCTTCAAAAGGGAGCTTCATAAGTTGTCAAGTTCCTCTGATAAATGTCTTTGTACCTGATGCTCTATACTCGTACAGTAATTGTAATTTTGGCTGTTTGCCACAACCAATGTATTTACATTTGTTGCAGTTGAGTTATAATGCTCTGCCTGCTTTCTCTCGTGTTTCGTACTAAAGTTAATTTTGTCACAGTTGTATTCATTGTTACCTTCACCAGCATGTAAAATTGTAAAAAGGGAAATTGTTTAACCAGGAAAGGCACACTAAGCCGAAGCTTGTTGCCAAGTGTGACCTGGAGGCACAAGGAAGTTAAGTGACTTGCTCAGGGTCATACAGCATACAAGTGGGGGTTGTGGGATTCAAACCCAGGTCTCCAGGTTTGAGGCTCAATGCTCTTAACCACTGCGCTATACTGCCTCCATAAAACCTTCATAAAACCTGTTTGATGGTTGTAATTCTCCCAGATCACACCTGAAAATAAGCATATTATTGTCTAGTACATCTACCTGCTAAAAAAACTAAAGAAATTAATGAATAAATACATGGAAGGGCACTGCTGTTGCTAAATTTGTGTGCGTGTGAGATGTACATTGTTTTCACAAACTATTGTTGTCTCCAAACTATGCTGTTACCGTTAGAGATGTTGCGAAATAAAATTTCTCCAGCGAAACTGGAAATTTCGCTGCACTAAATATTTTGAGAAATTCGTGCATTTCATGAAATATTTTGTGGATGCACACTGCAAAATGTTGCCCCAAAATTGTGAAATGTCATCAGAAAATTGAGAAATTTTACCTAAAAATTGAGAAATTTTTCAAATTTCAAGGGGAAGTTTTGCAGTTTTGGGGAGAAATTTCACACATTCCGGGTGAAATTTTGCATTTTGCACCCGCAAAATAGTTTGCAAATTGCAAACATTTCACAAAATATTTAGTGTGATGAAATTTCTCAATTTCACACAACATTAGTTACTGTACAATATATATACACTGCAAGTAGCCATCAGTATGACAGAGGACAATGGATATCAACAATTCTGTTACTTGATTGGCTGGCCAAGGGGTTTACCCAGGAGTAAATTCTGCAGTAACACACAGGTAAAGTCCCAGCCAACCTTACCACTTCTATACAACAAAATCATGTGGGAGGTGCCAGCACCCAACTTGAGCAGACACTTTTCAAAGGAGTTCTGTCACCAAGCACTATGGAGGGCTAGCGCTTCAGCTCTGCATCTATGCTCCCACAAAACTGGCTCCACCGGATCACCTCTATTTCAGATTTGATCTCCAACAGCTTATCAGGACCAGAGACAACACTTGACAATGGGAGGATTGGGGAAAAAGAAAAATAAGGCACCCGAGGGAAGTCAGTAGCTTTCGACCACTCCTGATGCTCCAACTGTGCTGTCAAGCCTGAGCTCCAGTGCAGCCTTCTCTCTGCAGCATAAGGGACTGGAATATAGTGAGAAAGTCACAAAAGAAAGGCTACTCCAGGAACTAGCGGCCTTTAGGGGGAGACTCAGTTTGCTTTTCAGTTGCTGCGGTCTGAGGTGGATAAAAGAGAGACACAGGATTTAATGGAGGCTACAACGGAGCTCGGAGAATGGACTGACACAATGGGGGGCCTGCTCCTTCATATAGAATGATCACTGTCAGCAGCAAATCAAACATAAATGTGTAGATTTGTAAGGCTGTTTAAAAAGGAAAACCTTGGGAATTTATGATGTGGGGGGGGGGAGAACTGACATTACAGCCTTTGCTGAAACTTTTTTTTTTCAATTCTGTATCTCACCTGATAGTCCGGGGTATCTCTTGGGTGGGCTCACTCGGCATCCACACCTAACCACTCACCTGAACCACTCACCTGATCAAAGCTTCACTATCAGGATCCCCTCCTCTCCCGCTGGCCCACAAAGGAGGAGGCTGAGGATCCCCGGGGGTAAGGTTGGGATTGTGTCCGGCACTCAGGCATGTGGGTTTCGCTCTGGGAGACCCGCCCGTCACCTCACCTGGCTGCCAGGGTTTTCTTATTTTTCCAATTCCCCCTCGAGATTGCAGTGTGCAAATGCCTCCGCACAGCTGCCCTGCTATCGTGTGACACACTCCGCCCTTTACATCGGCTGGTGTACCTGCAGTGCCCCCGATCTCCATCAGGGTCATCAGAACACCAAGCATCCCTGGATCCCTCTTCAGGGAGAGGAGAGTTGTCCTCCGGATGCTTCATCCTTTCCCTCCCCTGCCGACCCCCAGCTACCCGAGTCCGTTACCGAACCCAGTGGCCAGTGTGGCGTGAGGTGTGGCACCCAGCACCTCAACCCTCAGTGCCACCAGGCCAGCCTTTTGCTGAAACTTTGACTAAAACTACCCTGTCTTTGCCAGAAGACTTATCTCTGGAACTAGAAAGAATACACAGAGCCCTGGGACCTGAACCAGCCCTGCGGGAGAGACCCAGATCCAGAATCAGGAAGCTCCTACATTTTCAAACAAAAGAGCAGGTTCTTCTTAAAGATTGATGCATGAAACAGGTGACTTGGAAAGACTCTCAGATCTTTTTTGACAACGACTTTGCCCCCTGTCATTCAACAAAAGAGAAGGGCCTATGCTCCTTGCCTCCAGGTTCTTAAAAAAGCTGGACTGAAATTCCAGACACCCCATCCTGTGTGGCTGTGGGTTTTTGTTGCTGAAGAGGAAATACTTTACTACACAGTGGAAGAAGCCAGGCAGGATTCATCATACAAAGGACCGAAGATATCACAGTGTAGATGATCAGAGGATCCAGAAAATGTGGACCCCACATGGAATATGCTGCTCAGGGGGCCAAACACTCTAAAGATACCTTGCAGACTATAAAAGGGCTCTAGAAGCAATTTCTGTGATCTGCTTGGTAAATTGGAACACTGCAGAGAACCTTACCCAAACCTTGTAGTTTACATGGTGAAACGTTTGCAGCCATTTTTATAAAAGTATGTTCAGGTGGTATGTTGCAGTGGACTTTAGATGCAGTTTATAAGTGATATGAAATGCCTTTTCTATATATTTCTTACATCTGCATTCAAGTTCATTTCAAACTGCAGCCCTTCTGTACATCGGGTATGGTCTGATGCGGGGAGGGGGCCCAGATGACTTGGCCGGGTGGATGCTGCTCCCCGCAGCCCAGAGACCCTAGTGCCCTGTTGTGTTAGCTCTGCCATCTTTGGAGGAAGGTGGGCCTGGTGATTAGGCATATTGGGCAGTGGTGGAAGTAGGGGCATCCAGTGAATTTCTGCCTAAAGGACCACAAGAAGTAATAGACAACCACCATAAGCGCCTCAGCCAGGCACAGGTGATCATTATGGGTTTGAGCCACAATTCTTCTGTAGCTGCCAGTCTGGAGACCATGTAGTGGGGTCGGCTGGGCTGAGCTTTGCTTTTGAAGCGCTGATACAACATGTCCCAAGCAATAAAGTACATTGAACCTCTGCCCCCCCCCCATATTGCTCTGTCATTTCAGCAGTCATATTGGTGACAGTTGTCAAGCGCACCTCCCTGAATTTTGGTTGTGCTTTTCTACATTGTGGCAGAGCACGATAACATGAGATGTTCTTTATCTGATGTGGGGGGGGGGGAGCATTTACTCAGGGCCGGGTTAGTGCACCCTCCTTGACCCAGACCACACTTTGGTATACTGTATTAGTTTTGTCCCTTACCTGTTTTACAGAAAGTTAGACTTATTTGCTTCATTACCTTCTAAATGTACATGGGAAGACTTTAGAACTCTCCCTGTTCTTTCAGCCAGTCATCACACCTCTGGTGTTATACAAGGCCAGTCATTATAATTTATTGTTCTTTAAAATTATGTGTTTCATACACATACTACCTATGAAGGGAGTAAACATTCCTCCCCTGGGTTGGCAATTTTACAAGGGATTTTGATGGATCTTTCCCATATACCCCACTACTCTCTGAATCCTACATAGTGGGTAGCTCTGAGGCAGCTATGATTATTAACAGTTTGACACCTCAGAGAAGATTGCTTGACTAATGGGTTTTCCTGTTTCGAAGGCCTGCCAGCTGATCTTGTCCCTGGGCTCAGGCATAATTCAGCAGGTATACTCCCTCTCAAGGAGTCTTGACACGTGACTTCTATAGGCGCACGTGTGAGTACATGCTCCCTACCTAGGAAGCAAGTAGTTCCGCCCACTGGCCATAGAATGTATATCCTAGTATATACCAATTTTTTTATTTGCTTCATTTCTGTTTGTTCATAGGTGGGTTCTTTAACTTGTTGTTTGTGTGTGTACTTGTAACTGATTGTATCAATGTGCAATAGTCTCCACAGAGCTTCACAGGAGACCCCCTAGTGGATAGTTTACCCCCGAGCTTTCTCAAAGAGTGGCCTCCTTCCTGGTCAGGAAAATGGCAGTAAACCCTGTTAAAATACTGTCTTTTAACATTAATGGTATGCAAAATCTGATTCACTGCACCAAAATATTGCAGTTTGTGAAATGAGACCACTCTGACATTAATTTTATTTATTTATTTATTTTTTTACAGGAAACACACTTAACCACTGTAGAACATGCAAACCTGACTAAATTTGGCTTCCCAAGTGTAGTGGTGTCATCTTATGCCACTGGTAAAAGGCGGAGCAGGGACACTCTCCTGCCTAGCTGGACTAAATTCCACCTACAAGAGCACTATTTAGATCATGAGGGAAAGATATGCGAGTCTGGTGGGAATGTTATATGATGCCCTGGTGACACTGGTTAATGTTTACTCACCACCTGAATCACATAAAAGTTTGATGACAGCCTTTTTCAATAGGGTTCTCTCCCTGCTGCAGAAATATTTGATTATGTGTAAGGGCATTAAGTTAACATTAAACCCAGCTTTTGGGTACTACCTACCAAGTTGGTATAAGTTCACCCCTGCCCAAAAGTACTTTAAACCTTCTTTAGGGCAGCCGAGAATTGTGGACATCTGGTGCACCTTGTTTCACACTGAGAGACAATATACCCATTTTTCTGCCAGTCACCATAGCCATGCATGACCAGATTATTTTTTGTGTGCCTCAGGAACATTTGGGCATAGTGCAGGATATCACCATCTACCAAATAATTTTATCAGACCATTCTCCAATAGTTATTAAACTGGATTTTGGAAAATGCAAAACATACACATTGGAGGTTACACCTGTCCCTGCTGTGAGAGGAACTCTTTAGGGAACTGGCGCAGGACAAAGTACAACAGTTTTTTACAGCACAATGATCATGGAGGTGTTTCCAGTTCATTTCTCTGGGACTCACTTAAGACAGTCCTTAGAGGGACAGTATTTCTTATATCACACAAAGAGTGCAGGAAAGGGATGAACAACTTCAGGACCTCATGTCCACACTTGGCATGTTGCAGCACCTACGATGAATGGAGATAGGGATGTTGAAATACACATCTGAAGGGTCAAACAGCAAATTTAGAAAGTATTAGATCAAAAAACTGAACGGGCCCTTACTTATTTAAAACAATATTACTATGGGGGGAGGGCCAAAGGGACCCATCGACTGGCTTGACAACTTCGTGCCAAGCACAAATCGACATGCATTACCCACCTACATGACCCTAACATGGGTACCATAACACATTCCGCATTAAGAATCAAGCAAATTCTGAGGGACTACTATTAGGACTTATATTCAGCACCTTCAGTGGGGCACACTGGCCACCCAATACTTATCTAAACTGCATCTCCCAGCCCTGAAGGAAGAACAAAAGTTTACACTAATGGCGCCAGTAGAAGGGGACACTGAAATGACAAAACAGCAAACTATCCAGGCCTGGATGGCTGTGCTGTGGAGTTTTATAAACCCTTCACTGCCTTGCATTTGCCACTACACTCTCTGACCTTTCAAGAGATACAGAATGGTGAGACCCCCAGAACAGTGAGACCCCCCATCATTCTGGAGCTGGGCGACAATCTCAGTCTTTCGTCTCCAGGATGCAAGGCAGCATGGGTTTATAGGGGAGAGACTGCATCAAACAAATCTGACTGACTCCTTGACTGGGTCACTAAAACAGTAGACTGCGGCCAAGAGGCAGACATCCTTTACCTGAACTTCAGCACGGCCTTTGACACTGTACCACACAAGAGGTTGATCAGGAAGTTGGTGGATCTCAGGGTTGGGGAGAAGATGACAAGATGGGTGGAAACTGACTGAGGAACAGGGCCCTGAGGGTGGGGGTGGTGGTGGTGGTGGGGAAGAGGTACCTAGCACCAGGGAGGTCACCAGTGGGGTCCCACAGGGCTTGGTGATAGGACTAGTGTTGTTCAATGTCTTCATCAATGATATTGGGAATGGCATTAAGGGCAATGTGTGCCTATTCACGAACAACACCAAGCTCTGTGGGAGGGTGGACCCAGCTGAAGGGATGCAGGACCTAAAGGGGGATAGGAATAAACCTGAGAGGTGGTTTGGGATTTGTCAGCATGACTTCAATGCAAAGAAATGCAAAGTTATGCACATTAGGGCCAAGAATCCCAGGACAGAATACAACCTGAGAAGGGTCCAGGTATCTGCAACAGAGCAGCAGAAGGATCTGGGAGTGATGATCACTAGTTATCTGAAGCACTTCACGTAGTGCAAAAAAGCAGCAGCAAAGGCAAACAAGATGTTGGGCTACATAATCAGGGGGATCAGCAGGAGGAGGTAATACTGCCCTTGTATAGGTTACTGGTGAGGCCACATGTGGAGTATGGAGTATAATACTGGTGTCCACACCTTAAAAAGGACATTAAAGGGGAAGTCTCCCATAGTTTCATACCCATAGTTTCCCAACTCATTATGTGTAACTGTTGTGCCCCTCCTCCAGTTGCCAGCAGTCCTATTGCTGTCCAGATCTAGATTATAAATAAAAATATACAGCCCCCAGAAGTTAGCAATGTGTTTGTCCTCCATTTTACCATCAATGCTGCTGGAGGATGATGTCATCACAGCAACAGATAATGGTGCTGCATTAAATGCTGTTCCACCAGTAAACAGAATCCACAATGTTTGGTTCCCCACTTGAGTAATGGAGGAACCCTTTAAGTGTTGTGCACATCCTGAAGTGCAGGTCTAATAGGGACTAGGGCCATATGAGTGTGATGCAGCAGTGATTTGACATGTATATACAGTATGTCTATAAGGAAGTCCCTGTATGTGTTGTGTTAATGTTTCTGTTAGCAAAAACAGTTTACTCAATAAATGACTCTGGGTACAGCAAGAGTCTTAACTGATATTATATAGCAGTTGTATTATGTGCTGTGTGCATTAGCATTCTCTGTTTTGATTGACACTAGCAGCGAGACACAATCTTGGAAAAATGTCCCTTTCCCTTTGTAACTAGGCAGTCAGTGATTGAATGGCTGATATAAGGCAATAAAGAGTTCGGCTATAACAAGGAACTTGTTACCAGGACAACATCAGCTGCAGCATATGGAAGAAGGATAATCTAGTGGTTAAAGCACAGGCACGAGAACTGGGAAACTGGTTCATATCTTACTAAAGTCCCTTACTCTCTAACCCTTAACAAGTTCTCCTAACCTCCTTGGGAACTGTGATGGCCCTCTCAGATCCATGACTTTAAAAGCGCCCCCATTCCCATTATAAATCATTAGTGATGTGAGAGCTACAGCACTTCACTTTGAAGGTACTAAAAACAAACTGGCAGCCCCCCCCCCTTGTACTGCCAGCATTTGAAGTAGGATGTCCCTCACAAATCATATGCTACACTTCAGCTGTTGTAGGTAAAGAAACTAATCAGTCTCAGTGTTTGTAGTGCTCTGTATTTGCTTAGCTCATTCCTCCCATGTCATATGCATTCTGTGTCTTGGTATTTCCAGTCAGAAATCCAGATGTAAGCAGCATTTGAAATGTAAAACAATACACTTTATGAAGTAAGTGATCTAGCTCTCCACTTTCAGGCTGCTGGAGGGGGGGTGTATAATTTGTGCAAAGGAGGAATTCAGTCTTGTGTGATCCTTTGGGAAACTGCTCAGGCCTACCTTGCAAATGAATCTTCTCAAGGGTGTTCACCTGGTGCAATACTGATTGACTCATTGACTGCTAGATTGACTGCTTGATTGTCCAGTTGATTGACTCATGCTTTCTACTGCTGTCTACAACATGTTGCAGCTGTCTCACAGAGATAAATGAGCAGTACAAAGAAACAGATTCCTACAAGTACTACTCCCTGTGTGAGTTGCATGACAGAACTGTCTTAAGCCATTGCAAACTTAAACTAAAATCAGGATATACAGCACTGATACCCTTATGTATTCTTCTGCACTGTTGCTGCAGTGACATCAGGGAATGGGAGGGGCTGTATTACAAGTGACCCATCTGCATGTACATGGAGGCTTGCTTGACATTTTACTACCTTGTGTCCGAGCCTCAGACTCTAGATATGTGTTGCAACAATAGAAATGACTGATCTCTTATTGACATGTGTACAGTAACTGATGTAATGTATAATAAATACATCAGACATAGCCAGATCAGAAATATACAGCAGTCTTCTCCTTTAACCCATTGGAAATGGTCCAGAGGAGGGGAACAAAGATGATCACAGGTCAGCAGGTTGAAGCATACGAAAAGAGGTTGGGAGGCCCTGAACATGTACTCCCTGGAGAAGAGAAGAGAGACAGCGGGGACACCATTGAGACCTTCAAGTACTTGATGGGGAGAAATAGGATGGATAAGGGGGGGTTTCTTTGAGATACGTGGTAACCTAAACACAAGAGAACACAGCAGTGTCAGTGGCTCAGTAGGTAGCATACTCGTCTCTGAGGCCGGGAGATCAGAGGGCTGTGGGTTCAGTTCCCACATCTGGCACTTGGGTTAATATCCCAGTACTGACACTGTAGTGCAGCATGAGAGGGGTGCTGCATTTCTGAGGTACCGTCTTTCGGATAAGACGTTAAACCGAGGCCCCATCTGCCTGGATTGGTGGTAGTTCAGGTGGATGTTAAAGATCCCATGGCACTTATCGATAAGAGTAGGGGAATTTTTTTGTTTTATTATCATAATCATCACAAAGAAATCAATTACAAACAAACATTGTCGCTTCACTTAAAACAATATAAATAAACGAAAAACCATAATCAAATAAGTATTATAATCACACATGATCAAATCAATGTAAAAATAACAATGTATAAATGACCCCCCCCCATAAAAATTCCATTAGGCTACCAACAACCATGAAATACTGCCAAATCTGAAAAATTATCCAAAATGTTTGTATCCATGCCTACTAAAAGTGTTTTTTGACACTAAAACCGATATATATATATATATATATATATATATATATGAATAGATACCCATTTTTTTATTTAAATAAATTTCACTGCATCCCACCATGTAGACCATGTATCCTTATCACATCTATTATGTTCTTCAGTTTTCCAGTTCTGTAAATCAGTACATAGCATTTGAATCAGTTCATGTGGCAAAATATGTTGTTGTTGTTGTAAAACTAAACAACATCTTCCAGTCCACAACCAATATAAAATATGAGCCATAAGAATTCTCAATGTACTGTCATGTAACTGTACCACCGGAATGGAGTTTACCCCAAAATGTAGCAAGAAGGGATCTGGGGAAACTGTAATTTCCCCTTCTATCCATTCTTCAAGATGTCCCAAAAATCTACCACATAAGGACAATCATAATATAGATGGTCCATCATTTCTGCTTGGAGAATGTAACACTCTCGAGGGCAGTATCTTTCTAGAAGTGATTTATGTTTTTGATTACATTTCACATTAATTCTTTGGTGCATCCCTAACCACACTGTATCCCATAATTTCTCCAGCAACCGGATATCACTAATATAATGAGCAATTTTGTTCCGTTGCTGTTGTGTAAATTCCACAAACAGTTGTTCAAAGAAATGTGTAGCTAAAATCTCAAAATACAATTGCTTTCTTGTACACTGAAGCACCTTCTCAATTGTAATTCCCCATTTAATTAATCCATCCACTACCCCTTCCCATCTTTTAATTAACCTAGGCTTCCGCTTATTTTTATGAAAAAAACTATCTACCCTCCATTCCATTACTACCCCTTGTACAATTGAATAACCCCATTTACCCCAAAGCTGAACATTCCCCTTAATAATAGGAACAAAATTATTATACAAAAATATTGTATAAAAGAACAAAACTGGGGTTATCATATCTACTCCCCAATTTTTTACCTTTTGCTAAAGCACATTCCTTTTCACTGGGTTCAATCTGCTCCCCAAAAACATGTAAAGAAAACTCCTACTAGAGATGTTTCTAAACTCTTAGGGATCAAAAAAACATACTAATATATAAAAAAATCGGGGTTAAATAGGTTTTTATCAGATAAATTCTTTTCTTTTTTGATACTTCCCAGCGATTCCAAAGGCCTACCAACCCCTTTCCTTTATTAATCATTCTATTCCAATTATTTTCAGCCATATCTTCTCCACCATAATAAATTCTCAATATTTTTACAGGTGCCCTTGCTACCTGACAACCCCCAAACAAACAGGGTTCTTCAGGGAACCCTGAAAGATCTAAACATTTTGTTTTCCTCCATATTTAGAGAAGGTCCTGTAGTCTTCCTTATTCCTTGTATAAGATCTTTCGTTAGTCTAAATGAATCTTCATTTCGCAAAAAAAGACAAAGATCGTCCACATATGCTACCACTTTACAATTTACAATATCCCCTCCTGATAAACCTTGAATACCTGGGGAGTCTTGCAATATGCATAATAAGGGATCGATCATAAAAACGTATAATAGAGGGCTTAATGGACATTCTTGATGTACCCCCCACCTTATCATACATTTTGACCCCTGGAATCCATTATCATAGGGTCTCACATATGCCAGTGCATAACATAAACGTATCCACCTTATGAACTGAAATGGTATACCATGTGCTTGTAAACAGTGGCATACAAATTCATGAGATACCCTATCAAATGCTTTTTTTTTTTTTAGTTGTGCTTAACCAGGATTAGCACACTAAGCTGAAAGCTTTTTTACAGGTGTGACCTGGGAGCACAGAGAAGGTAAATTACTTGCTCAGGGTCACACAGTATGTAAGTGGAAACTTTGGGATTCAAATCCAGGTCTGGTTTGCTGAATGTCACCAGATTTGCAGCTCAGAGCCTTAAACCACTGCACTATACTGCTTTTGACTGATCTAAACTTACCAAATGGCCAGGTTGAGAATTTTGCCCATACCCTTTTAACCCCTCTACTATCTCTCTCAATAAAAGTAGTACTTCCAAGATCCTTCTCCCTGGGACTGAGCAAAATGGTACCAGGCTGATCACCTTATGCATTACTTGTGCCAGCCTATTCCCTAACAATTTCACAAATATTTTAAAATCTGTATTTATAAGTGTTATCGGTCGCTAGTTCCCCAAGTTAGTAGAGTCCCCTGCCTTAAATAAAAATATAATTAATCCCTCATACATTGTAATTGGCAAAAATTGATCCGATAGAAAAAAAATTATATAATGCAACCATTTCACCTGGAATAATATTCCATAATACTGCGTATAATTCTCCCGGGAGTCCATCTGACCCAGGTGATATACCTGTCTGTAAAGTTTCTATTACTTTAGTCATTTCTAACTTCATTATTGGAACAATCATATGTCCCCCGTCCTATACTAGGGGGAGCTGCTGCCTGCAAAATCTATGTAATAAACTCTACATCTTCTACCGGTTCTCCAAATGTGTCCTTAACATATTCTTCCAATATTGCCATTATTCCTTCAATTCCCTTTATTTCAATACCTTGTTTTGTTTTTAAATCTCCAATATGTGTTTTTCCTTTTCTCTGCTGGCATGCAAAAAAGGGGTTAACTTCTGCAGTTTTCCCTTGTGTACCAAAACTTTGTTCTTTCATCAAAGACGTAATTCTGGTATACAGATATAACCTCATGTCTGTTGTTAACCTTTGTATCTCTTCTCTCAAATCCACCTTCTCTAATACCTGTTTGGTCAATAAGTTACCCAATTGTTTCCGTAACACTAAATAATGCTATTGCTTTGCCACGACCTTCTGTTTGCTACTGTATTGTAAAAAAGCCGTTAATAACTCCTTTAAATCTGCCAACCATATACTAATATCATAGAGAAAAAGTGTAGTACTTTTCTCTAATACCAAAACCATCAATTCTTCCAAAATTAAGGGATCCTCCAACAGAGTAACGTTCATTCGCCAACTCCCTTTTCCCTTTTCTCTTTCAGGTGGTACAGCTACATGAACCCCAATTAAAACATGATCTGATGTTTCAATCGGAAAATCAACAGTCTGGAATACTGGTAAAGTTTGCTTCAAAAATAAAAAATATGTCCTGGAAGATAGGCTCCCTTTAAAAAATGTAGACCACTCTTTCTGCTTTCCTCTACAATGAGCATCCTTCAAACCTGCTTGTCTTACCACTTGCTGAGTGACCCAAAACCCCACAAAGAAAATATTTAATTGTGTCACAATCACAGTTCAAATGTTGTAAAGACCCACATTTGTAGCAACTCCAAGGTTGCCCTGCATAAAACACTATCCCTCAATCTCTTCCTAAATAAAAAGAGCTAGGCAAATGCTGGATACCTGATTCAGTTTGTTTAAGTTATACCCGAAAGTGCCACCCCCTGTCCAAAACCCATTATCATCTAATATGGGCTTCGGATGCTCTGAAATAGAACATCTTTTCTCTGATCAGAAAATAATATCATTAACATCAACTCCTTCATTCCTAAACAAAATTGTCACAGTTTTAATCGTTGGTTTGGTCATAGGAATTGCCAAAAAGTCTCACCAAATTTCCATATCTTTTACTTCACAGGGTTTTAAATAATTGATAAGCAGTTTTTTTCTTGGGACAATACTAACTGTACAGAAAGCATTTATATAGGTTTTCTAGAAGTGTCATGTTTGTTAAACACAGTGAGGCAAGTGATATGCATTTACACAATGTTTTAGAACTTTTATGAGCAAAACGCTAATCAATTTTTAGAGTTATTTAAAACCCTGCTTCATAATAAAGTTTCCAAAATTTGTCTGAAACAGACATTGTTCAGAAACTATTTTTGTAACTATGATCCCCTGGTGCATGAATAAATGCATAAACCTCGGTCGGTGTAAATCCTAATGGTTCTTTTTTTTTTGTTGTAAATATCTTCTTTATTTTCTTTTCATAACTTATATACATACATGTTATCCAAATCAGCAAGAGTAACTTCATATGGATATACATTAATTATTACAGTGTAGGTAACTCATCTCTAGTTAAAAGCAGGTATAAATTCTAAAGATTAAAAGTCCAGGTTAATCTCAGTTCCAGTGGGAGGCAATCGTGAGCAGTCCATCCTGGCTTACTGATCAACAGAAAAATTATTGGGTTTCCAAAACCTTTGACCACTTTAGATTCTTCTTAAAATTGACAATTCTAATGATTCTTTTATTAATGTAGTCCCCACCCAAAGTCTGTCCAGGGGAAGGGGAGCTGATCCTCTGTATCACAGACGAACTAGAAAGCATTTCTTAGCCACTTCTATTGACCTCAACAAAAAGTAAATAAATAAAATAAATAAGTTGGGGGGAGGCTTAGGAGGGAGGCTAGGAAGCATTTCTTCATAGAGATGGTGGTGGCCAGTTGGAATGTGCTGTCAGTAGAGATAGTCCCATTGAAGATATTGGGAAGCTTCAGGAGAGGCTGCAACAGATTTAAGGGGAAAGTAAGGGTCATGGGAGGGGTGGATGGAAAGGATGGGAGGACTGGGGGCAGGGTCAGTTGCTTATGCTGTGGACCCTACAGTAAGAGCAGACTAGATAGACTGAATGGCCTCATTCCTGTGGCTTCTTTGCATGTTCATATATTGGAAGGACCCAGTGCAACCCCCCCCCCCTCCACTGGCCCATATGGACTCTTAATGTTGATTACAAGATATTTATGTCAATATGGGTTAAATGGTTAGATGCTATTTTACCAATCATAATTTAAAAAAAGACCAGTCAGGATTTAATCAGGACTAGGCAGAGCTTTGATAATAATAGAAAGACCCTTTCCCTAATGGAACATATCATGCAAAGAAGTATGGCTGTAGTGGTAATTACTTTAGATAAGGAGAAGGTGTTCAGCAGGGTGTTCTAGCTCTTTTTATGGGACAACCTGTCACATTTTGATTTTCCAGTTCCTTTTATCTGTGTTACAAAATGTATACTCATCTCCATGTGTGTGGATCTGAGAGACTGGATCTTTCACCCAATTGATTAATTAACGCAAGGTGCTCAGCAGGGATGCCCTCTGCTGCCATTACTAGTCCCTTTATCTGTGGAACCTCTAGCACAGGCAATTCAGCAAAATAGCAAGATAGATGGAATCCTTATAGGCAGAGTGGAATTTAAACTTGCCCTTTATGTAGACGACATTTTATCAACTTAATTGACCCTGGAGCAATCTCTCCATGCACTCTGGGGTGAACTGGAGATCTTTGGAGTGGTGTCCAGGGTTGCCATATTTCAAGGAATTTAGGCAGGCAGTTCCTAAGGGAGAAAGGTAATTGCTCTATGTAGCACAAACGGCTAACTGTTGTAAACCAGTTTTGGATTGTAGGTACTCCTGCCGTCAATCAAAGTCTATAGTAAAGACTATTCGAGTCACTACCAATAACATAACATAATATATAGCTGGTTGGTGTTACCTCGGAAGAGGCATTAATCATGGGGGAATATAAAGAAGCACTTAACTGGCCTTTAGAGGAGGCAAAGTTGCAAAAACCTTCTGTAGGTGGTTTTCAATACAGATCAATACACAGTTAATGTAGCAGTGCAACAAAATTGGGCAAAAATTTGATCCTGCTGTTTTCACTGTAATAATTCCAGGCTTCTTCTGTTTTCATTTCGTGGTACAATATTCTAAAGCCATGTTTTTATAAATAAAATACTGAAAAAATAAAGAGAAAAATCATTGCACCTACCGTAGAGCATTACAGTTCAAATGTGTTGCCATGTTGCTTTGTCTGATGCTTGTCCTGATGCCATTATCCTGTCCAGCCCAATCCAAATGAAGATGAAAAAAATGTTTAAAACTTTGACAGCAGACAGATGATGGGTAGTGGTGCACAGATAGTCCTTATGTGGATCTGACTACCCTTTGTCAGATAGTGCTGGTATCAGCCTCTAAATCAGACCAAAGTCAGATTTCAAGTCAGTAGTTGGACAGCTGGGATATGAGGTCAAATCCAGGTATCTGAGGTTGGATCCAACCTTGGATAATTAGATCCAATGATTAGATACTTAAATCTAATTGTCAGATCCATCGGATCCTGGTTGGATCCATGGATATGCTGAATACTTATCGTAGATCCTAGGAGGCTGGATCCTTAGTCAGATGTCTATGCTATCCGAGGCCATCCAAAATCCAGCCAAAATGATGACATCTGATGGTATCCAACCTGGTAGGATACTCTCCAAGCAACAGTATTGATGGGCAATGAGTGAGTAATGAAAGTCAGCTGCAGACGACAGATACTGCAGTTGACAATGTGAAGCCTGCAGAGAGAGCCAGGAATCAGCTTGCCACTGCTAGGGCATTTTTTCCTCTGGGGTTTCACCCCACCTTATGGGACACTGTGATCGCTGACATCATGGCCATGCGCAGGCAATACGTGACATTGCTCTGATGCCAGTGATGTTCCACCCACCAGCCCTCCAACTGCACTGTCCCCTAGCGTCACCCAGGTGTCAGTATTCAGCAGATGATGGTACCCTACCTCCCCAGAGGAAGCAACTGACCTTGGGAATGCTCAGTTCTTCTCCCCTGGCAGACCTCAATGACCTTGATGCATTCTCAAACCTGGGCAGCCAGTGTTACAAGCAGTAGCCTTACCACTGTGCTGACAGGCCAGCCAAATAAATTTTTTTAGAAATAGTGCAGGTGTACATTTAGAAAAACCATTCCCATACTTCGGTATATGGCCAGTAGGTGGCACTGTTTTAGTAGGTTCCACAGAAGAGGAGAGCAGAAAGCAGTGTGGTAATGATAAGAGGAGGGATGGTCACAGCTCTTAGTCTGAATGACAGTTGGCAAGAACCCCAGGACAGAATATTGGATGGGAAGGGTTAAGCTGGACACCACTTCTGAGGAAAGGGACCTAGGAAGTCATCAGAAGTGACTCCCTTAAACAAACTAGCCAGTGCAACAAGGCCTACAGTAAGGCAAACAGGATGCTGTGGTGTAGTGGGAGGGATTTTGACAGCAGGAGAGAGGTACTACTACCTCTGTACAGATCACTAGTGAGACCACACCTAGAGTACTGTGCCCAATTCTGGAGTCCTCACCCAAGGAAAGAGAAGGACAGGCTTGAGATGGTGCAGGGTAGGGTAACCAAAATGATTCAGTGCCAGCAGTGAAGACCCTATGATGACCAGCTTTGGGCAACAACCATGTACCTTATCGAGGTCAGATGGGAAAAGATTGATATGAGCGAGACCTTCAAGTTCCACAAAGGAATGAACAAGATGAACTGCGAGGAACCATAACTGTTGAGCTAAATATATTGGTAATAAATGGATTTTTTGGGCAAGGATCATGAGGAAATGGATCCTACTACTACTAATTTCAGGTAACGTGCACCCCAATCCTGGACCCCCTAAGACTAAGACCACTATGAGCCTGAGGCACCTCAAATTAGTATCCTTAAGCATGCTCAGTATCCTACCCAAAATACCTCAATTTCAGGCTTGGGTAGAACTGTTCAAACCGGATACAATAGTGCTCACAGAGACCTGGCTGTCCCCGAAGGGCAGTGATGCAGTAATAGTCCTAGAGGGCTATAATATGTTTCATCAGAACAGATTATAAAACCACGTAGGTTGCTGCCTGGTCTACCTCAAGAGTGTGATAAGAGGCCAACTACTGCCTGCCAGTCTCCACACCACAGAGGCACAAATCCTAAGCCTCAAGCTTCCCCATGGCTGTCAGAACAAAGTTTTGCTATTCTCCACTGTTTGTGTACCTTCTGGTACTTGCACTATGGGCATCCAGCAAGTAATCAACAACTTTGAGCAGTACAAACAAAACTGGGAGCACATCATTGCCGGGGACTTTAACGTCAGTTGGCAGTCTAATGAGGCATCCATGCTCCGTGATCAAATCTCAGGTCTTTACCTACCACTGCTGGTAACTCAACCTATCAGCTTTAACTACAAAACAGGTACTACTACCCTAATTGACTGGCTCCTTACTACGTGCCCAGAACATATTTCTGAGGTTACAGTCCTACTCGACTACAGTCCTACCCGACATCCTTAATGATCACTCCCCAGTTATGTGCGCCTGTTCAAATAAGTTCTCCAGATGTGCTCCCCAGATCCTCAGAAATAGAACACTGAGACCTGGCCAGCTCAATACCTTTAGATAATATCTTAAACTAGTGGACTGCTCACCTCTGGACAGGGCACAGGATGGCAATCAAGCCCTTAACTATTTCTTCTCGACATTTAACAAGGCTTGTGACATATTTGCCCCCTACAAAACTAAAAGGGACCACCAACCCATGGTTCACTGGCTCCCTCACTGAGCTCATGCACCACAGGGATACTTGTGGCATAAGGCCAAAGCAACGGGTATGCTTCATGACATCACTGCCTACAGAACTGCCAGGAACAAATGCACCAAGCTTATTCGTCTAGCTAAGGCCTCCTACTACAAAGACTTCTTGAAGAGGTGCTGGGACTGTGGTTGGGAGTTTTTGGACTTTGTAAAGTCACTGACAGGGAAAGCTCCCAGAGCCCCTCCAGAGTTAACTATCACCACAATTTAGGACTCTCCAGGAGCCTACTGACATAGCCCATGCTTTTAACCAGGCTTTCACTTGATCTACGTATGGTACTACCCAGGGACTACCTTTCCCCTTCTACAAAAAACCTGCACTCATTCACAACCTCTCACTCCTCTGCAACAAGAAGCGTTCTCCCATTCTACTTTAAGTTGCTACAAAAACATGATACTTTAAAATATGTGAAACAGGCATTAGGGAAGACACGTATGAGTAGTGACCTCATCAACATGAAGCTGATTGCCCTAGTACTAAACAAGGTTATGGAACCTCTCACGGAAGTATTCAACACCTCCCAAAGGTCATGTGTCTTTGGGTAAAGGAACCACTGGTCACCCCAGTTTTCAAATCTGGGGATGCTACCAACTTGTCCAGTTACAGGCCCTTCTCTGTTCTACCTCCACTTTCAAAAGCCCTTGAGGTTGTGGTCTCAGACCAGCTCACTGAGTATCTTTCAAAGTACAACCTATTCCGTGCCCAGCAACACGGGTACAGGAGAGATCACGTCATGATCTCTGCCCTAATGGATTTCAGCTCTCAAATCTATGATGCCTTTGATGATGGTCTGGCAGTGGGGTCTATCTTTATAGACCTCACAAAGGCATTCAATACTGTTAACCATCAACTACTGCTACAAAACCTACTCTCCATAGGTCTATCGGGTGACACGGTGATATAGTTTGACAGCTACCTCTCATGCAGGACTCAACATGTCAAAATCAAAGGCAACCTCTCAGAGCCAAGAGTAGTGAGCCTGGGTGTCCCCCAAGGGTCTATTCTTGGGCCACTCCTCTTCAGTCTCTTTATCAGCCCCCTACCTTCTGAAAGCCCAGCGCACATCACGTTCCATGCTGATGATGCGGTAATCTCCGTTACAGGGAAAAATCAGACCATAATCACCACAGAACTGCAGGACAATCTCCACAAACTAGAAAAATGGTTCACTAGCAACAAACTATTACTCAACTATAACAAAACAAAGAGCATGCTCTTCTCCGTTCCACAGAACAAGAAGATGTTTTGGCCTCTACAGATCTAGAGCCTCAAAGGTGACACACTGGAGGAAGTTTGCACCTTTAAATATCTTGGGGGCCACCTAGATGACTATCTTTCGGAACTCATGTCGACCATGTAGTTAAGACCGCTAATGCAAATCTGGGAGTGCTCTAGTCCTGAAACTGGTCACTAGCTGTTCAGTCTTATCCACCATAGACTACAGCCTCACCATGTATGTGCCCAGCAATGATACTGCCCTCAAAAGGGTACAAATCCTGCTCAGAAAATCCTGTCACCTGGTGCTGGGGACTGACCACTGGACACACACCTGCACCTTCTATCAAGAGACTGGATGGCTACCACTTCACCTTAAGGTTAAATACCAAACATGCCTACTTACCATGAAGTCCTTGCTAGGTCTAACCCCTAGTTCAACCACCTGCCTATTCAAAACCATTCAACCTACTATAAGGACTCGCAATGCAGTTAAAGGAGAACTGGTGGTGTCGTTTAAGCAGACAAGTCAAGCCAACAGATCCCTCTCCTTCTGGGGCTCAAAGTGGTTCAATGAACTCCCAAAGGACTTGATCGAATGCTGTAAGGCTAACCAATTCAAATCGGGCCTTTGAGCCCATCTAACCCTGGAGACTGTCTGCAATTATTTCTATAACCCCTATCATTACCTAGCTACCATACACGCAGTGACCCCTGGCTCCCTTCTTTCCACCTCCTCGGTCACTAGTCTGTCTTGATAATATGCCCACCCCACCCCCACCACAGTGCCTCCCACTGTTCTTCTCCCTGCTTCTGTCCCACTGTTCCACTCTCTGTTGCTGCCCCCGTACCCTGCCTACCCCATGCCACCCCCTCCTATTCAATTCTGATTACCCCTTTACCCACCTCTACCCCAACTTCTACTGTCCACACCACCCTCCTACTCCCCCTCCCCTCTGCTCACCCCACCTTGTCAATCCTCCTCTCCACTATAACCTTTCAATGTCATACACTGACAAAGCCTTTCGGCTGCATCTAACAAAAGCACTGAATAAATTCCTTAGCCACCTTGCTGTGTCCTGCACTTATTGTGAACTTTTCCACAAGAAACATTTTCCTAACTTCACACTGAATTGTAGCTAACTGTTGTGCCCTGGGTTACTCAGGGTTACTCTCCTCCACAACCAATGTATCACATACCCTTTGTAACCTGCATTATTTACTAAGGAATCCTGTGTAACCTATGTGTAGTTTCTTTAAGTAATAAACCACAAGGGGGTGTGGGTTATCAGGGGATTTACCACGGCTGGAGTGGGTAAATCCTTGCTAGCCATGGTAAATCCCCCAATAACCCACATCCTACAAGTGGCTTATTGCGATTATACCAAGGTTCATTTTTTTACTATAATAAAATGCAACTTTAAAAGAGGTTGCTTTGTTTGTTTATTTTTATTATATTTATTCCTGCGCTGAAAATATATGGGATTATAGTCTCATCAACAGCTGTTGGTTGTCAGAGGATTTACACCTGTGGTAAACTGCTAGTCTGACCATTTCCATTGGCTGTTCACTTATGTCCATGGTATGATTGTCTTATGTTTTTGTATTTGACTTGAACCTTTGTAAACAAGTCCATGACTCAGAGGTATTAATCCCAATCTGAAATAAATAAAATTCAACAAGACTAATGGATCTAGAACTCAAGAGGGGAGGGTCAGGAGGGATGTAAGAAAGTTTTATTTTTACAGAGAGTGTTTGGGTCATGAAACAGTGTGGCAGCGGAGGTGGTGGGCACCAAAACCATTAATGGTTAAATACAGTTGGGGCAGAGTCAAGAGTTTAGCTGTTTGTCAGGGGGCAGTAGTAAAAGAGGGAACAAGGGGTGGACAGTGTAGACAAAGACCCTGTAGGGACAAAAGGTCTTGAGGTATGATAGGGTGTTTTGGCAAACTGAGTAGAGCACTGTTCTTTTTCCACTATCATTGTCTACGTTTCTGTGTTTCTAGTAGTCACGCTGTATTGACATTGACAACTGAATGATTCATCCCATATGCATGAATTACTGTAGTAATGCCTTCTGTATAGGATGAAATAGAGCCACAGAAAGAAGAAAAGAGAAAAGGGAAAAGAAGAGTTTAAATGATTTAAGAAAGAAAGTAAAGAAAATATAAAGAGAGAAAGCTGAGATCCTTCTACACCCAAGAAGATCTTAGTGTTACCTCTCCCCAGATAAAAATAAAGATATAGAAACTGCAGTAGAATTTGTTTTCTGAAGTTGTGTAAAGTCATTCTTATCTATGGATAGACAATTACATACTTTACCCCATTTTTGTTAAATTAAAACCTTGTATGTTACGTCTAAGGCCCTGCCTAATAGGTCACTATAACCTATATCCTAATACAGACAAAGAAACAAAACATTGCTTGGCTTTAATATTGCTTGCTCAAAAAATTTTATTCATCCAGTATGGACTGAGGTTAGGGCGCCATCAATAAAGGAGTGGGAAAAAAGAAATTATAGAGGCAGTCATAACATAGTGACTATCGTATAGCCTTGGGCATCCCACAGTGTTATTAGACAGGATGTTTCACAAAAGCTTTGGGGTAAATGCCAAGGCGTTCAGGGCTAAAGCTCTCATTTCTCATTATTAGCAAGAGGCCCTGGTCCCTCAGCGAGACCAGAGAAATTATGTGAGCTACCATCTTGCTGAATCAGCTTTGAGTGTATGTACATTATTCTTTGCCTGTGTTTATAGATATTATACTACGGTGCTTCAATTAATTTTAGCAGCCTTTTCTCTTCACAAATCTTAATGTAGAAGGACTCCAGAGGGTTGTCTGATGCAAAAATTGGCGTAGTAAAGCAGCCAGCTGATGTAAAGTAACAAGAGTGAATGAAAATGGTTGGCACATGATCAATTTTTCTTATAAAAACTCAAGCTACGTCAGATTTGAAATGATTGCTGATTCTGTTCTGTTATCTTTCCTCTCCAGCCTGAGCTTCAGATCACCCCATCTGCAACTTCTTACACTCTTACCTATCTATAATTAAACTCTGCCAGATACACGCACAGACACTGAGGGAGAGAGGGGACATGATAGAGACCTAAAAGTACATCATGGGAGTGAACAGGGTACAGGTGGGGAGCCTGTTTCAAATGAAGAAGTGCAACAGAACAAGAGACATTTCACATACCTCTCAACGGTCCATGATTACGAAGGACATCCGTCATCTTACAATTCAAAATTGCTCTGTCCCTCATGCAAAAGGTGCTACCCACACAGAGAATGTGCTATAAAGTCCAACTTTAAAGCAAAAATGTATCATGTTTTAAGATGCTAACTCAAAAATAAACTTTGTACAAGTAAACACAATGGTTTACACATTGTGTTGAACTCATATCTCCATGTTTGATGACGTGTCCCTCATTATGAGAGTCAGAGCCTCACATTTCCATGACAAAAGGTTGAAAGGTATACACTGATGTTTGCACAAGCATTTGAAAGTTTATGAAACTAATGAATCCAAACTGTTTACTATTCCATTTCTTAACTCGCTTATTTATTGTTTAAAAGTTGTTTGTCAAGCCGGCCTGGTGGCACTCAGGGCTGAGGCACTGGACACCTTACCTTGAGCTGTGCTGGTGACCCAGGCTCAGGAATGACCTCGGATCATCGGGGAGCTGGCATGTGGGGGGAGGGATGGAGTGGGATTGAGCGGCCATAAGGCCCACAGTCGCAGTTCGCTCCCACGGATGGGGTCAGTGGGAAGCGTAGACACAAGGTGCAACAGCAATAGCCGGGGGTGGGGTGAAGGGGCGAGCTGGGACCCGGCATGCGCATGCACGTCCACGCACGTACACGTACGTGTCTGCCAGGTATGGAAGAAAAAGGGGAAAATCAATAAAAACAAGTTGTCTGTCACTGCATGTATTTATATGCTCTGTACATTGAGCTTGTGTATTTAAGTCCTTTTTTTTTTTGGTAACCGGGTAAAGCCCACTGGGCTCAAGACCTGTTTTCAGGGGTGACCCAGGAGCACTGGGGAGATTAAGTGACTTGCTCAGGGTAACACAGTATGCAAGCGAAGATTTTGGGAACCAAACCCAGACCTACTGGATGTACCAAGCGCATTTATAGCTCATTACTCTAACCTCTAGGTTATTGTTTATGTCCTTCTATTGCACAATTGTTATATTTTACTATAAGACGCTATGTACTATGATTTTGTTCTGTACAGCGCTCAGAACTTTATTGGATAAGAGCTTCATGAATAAAGTTAGACTGGCTTGGATTACAAGGGTGTTCTCTAGTAAATCAGTATAGCAGGCCAGAGAATGTTTATGAATTGATACACCGAAGTGCATACCCACTCTTTAAAGATAATCACAGACCATTTTAAATAGCTTAGAAAAAATAGTGCATCCTTCTTTTGAAGTAGTGCTTAAATTGAAACTGTTTAGGTGGGGAACCCTCATATCTAAATTTTTATGTAAGGAACTGAACTGGTGGAATTATTCCATAGTATTCAATAGAGAAAGATGACAAAGGCGCAGGGGCACTCATTTTGCAAGCATTGGCTGAACTGGGTTCTTGTGAGCTCCTGTCCAAGTTATCCCCCATTTTGAAGGACAGAAAGAGGTTGGAGGTGGGCAAAGAGGGCAAATAAAATGATAATAAGGACAGATGGGGGGGGAGTCATATGGAAAGAGGTTGGAAGACCTCACTATGCATGTGTCATAAGATGGAAGAGAGTGGGGGTACATAGAAACATAAAAAATGGTGGCAGAACAAGCCTCCTGAGTTGTCAATACTGCCAAACCCAGCCTACTGTATGTTGCAAGTCTCGGAGTGTTTACTTACTCCCCTCTCCCTCATGACATGACAGAGATGTTCAAGTATCTCTGAGGGGATAAACAAGGTGGGCAGCAGGGCACTGTGTACACTAAGTGGGAACACGGGCACCAAGGAGAAACTCCATTTGGCTAGCAGGGAAGGTTCAGAAGGGGCAACAGGAAGTATTGCTCCATGGAAAGGGTAGCAGAGAAATGGAACTGGCTTCCTGTGGAGGCTGGATTTGTTTAAGCAATTGTGGGGTTCAAAAGGGGGAGGGACAGACACATAAGAAGGGAGCAAGTGGACAGATGGGAGACAGGGAGGGGGGAGACCACGGAGGGCATTTCCCACTAATATACAAGTTTTGGGTAGACTGGATGGGCTGCAGTATCTTTGTATCTAAGTTTTCAATCATTTCCCTTGTTCAGACCTGTTTTGGCTGTTGGTTTTTTGAGTTAGAAATTATTTTATTTCTGTTGTAGTACTACCTCTCGGACCATTAGCAGTTGCTACAGGTACAAAGCATCCAGTCCCCTCCCATGCTAATCCAGGATGAGGTCCCACAAGGCTCCATCATGGGTCCAGTCCTCTTCTCCATTTTCTTCAGTGACCTCCTCTGTGCTATGCTAACTTGTATATTCACATGCATGCAGATGACACAGTTATTTACTCTTCAGGCTTCTCAACCACGGCAGTGGAAGTCTCAATCCAGCAAGATTTCCACAATGACCTACACTGGTTCCACCCCAAAGGAAGCACCAAGGGAGGTTGACAGTGAAAATGCCAACCTTCCGCACAGCAACGGCACAATACCGAAGCAGGTATTGTGCCACCTGATCAAGGAGCGTTTTCTGTGGGAGACTGTGCCCCCCGCACCCCCTGGACTTTAGGATTCTCAACTCCAGGTTGAAGTTGGTTTGCGGAGAGGGCAGAATACTGTGGGAAAGTGTCACATGAAAAAGGACCATTACAGTGACTGTCGCCATAATGGTCTTTTTTTGTGTTACGCTGTTGGATTGTTGAGCTGAAGGGGTGCACTGCAGTCCAACCAACTCTGGGGCAACACTTAAAACAGTAGGCATGATGTTTGGCACTAGCCAGTAGCCGGCAAGGCTCACTCCCCCACCTTCTCAACCCTGGGTGATACCCTTCTTGAAGTGGCTCCCTCCTTCAGGAATCTTGGTCTGTGGCTTCATAGTAGGCTTCACTCCTCTGCCTCGGACTGTGGCTGGATAGTAGGCTTCACTCCTCTGCCTCGGACTGTGGATGGATAGTAGGCTTCACTCCTCTGCCTCGGACTGTGGCTGGATAGTAGGCGTCACTCCTCTGCCTCGGACTGTGGCTGGATAGTAGGCGTCACTCCTCTGCCTCGGACTGTGGCTGGATAGTATCCGTCTCCTGCCTCGGACTGTGGCGGATAGTATCGTCACTCCCTGCCCTAGGACTGTGGCTGGATAGTATGCGTCACTTCTCTGCCTCGGACTGTGGCTGGATAGTAGGCGTCACTCCTCTGCCTCAGACTGTGGCTGGATAGTAGGCGTCACTCCTCTGCCTCGGACTGTGGCTGGATAGTAGGTGTCACTCCTCTGCCTCGGACTGTGGCTGGATAATAGGCGTCAATCCCCTGCCTTGGACTGCGGCTGGATAGTAGGCGTCACTCCTCTGCCTCGGACTGTGGCTGGATAGTAGGCGTCACTTCTCTGCCTCGGACTGTGGCTGGATAGTAGGCGTCACTTCTCTGCCTCGGACTGTGGCTGGATAGTAGGCGTCACTCCTCTGCCTCGGACTGTGGCTGGATAGTAGGCGTCACTCCTCTGCCTCGGACTGTGGCTGGATAGTAGGCGTCACTCCCTCTGCCTCGGACTGTGGCTGGATAGTAGGCGTCACTTCTCTGCCTCGGACTGTGGCTGGATAGTAGGCGTCACTCCTCTGCCTCGGACTGTGGCTGGATAGTAGGCGTCACTCCCCTGCCTCGGACTGTGGCTGGATAGTAGGTGTCACTTCTCTGCCTCGGACTGTGGCTGGATAGTAGGCGTCACTCCTCTGCCTCAGACTGTGGCTGGATAAAAGGCGTCACTCCTCTGCCTCGGACTGTGGCTGGATAGTAGGCGTCACTCCTCTGCCTCGGACTGTGGCTGGATAGTAGGCATCACTCCCCTGCCTCGGACTGTGGCTGGATAGTAGGTGTCACTTCTCTGCCTCGGACTGTGACTGGATAGTAGGTGTCACTCCTCTGCCTCGGACTGTGACTGGATAGTAGGCATCACTCCCCTGCCTCGGACTGTGGCTGGATAGTAGGTGTCACTTCTCTGCCTCAGACTGTGACTGGATAGTAGGTGTCACTCCTCTGCCTCGGACTGTGACTGGATAGTAGGCGTCACTCCTCTGCCTCGGACTGTGGCTGGATAGTAGGTGTCACTCCTCTGCCTCGGACTGTGGCTGGATAGTAGGCATCACTCCACTCCCTCGGACTGTGGCTGGATAGTAGGCATCACTTCTCTGCCTCGGGACTGTGGCTGGATAGTAGGCGTCACTTCTCTGTCCACACTGATGCCATCCACTCCACCTCAAGCTCGGAGCCTTGTACTGTAACAAGGGCTGCTTGTCCCTGCAGGTCCTCCAGGAGTCTGTTAACAACATGTTGCTCCCGGTCTTTGACTATGCAAATGTGGTCTATGGTACTGCCCCCCCACCTTCCTTTGCTAGACTGCACACTTTCAAATACCTTCTACTCCCCCTCATACTCACTACTGCTCTCTCTACTCCTACGTATCCATCCTCCCCTTACCATCATGTCACCAGTCCCATTATGTCTCCATCTCCAAAAACTGCCTTAGGTCTCTGCCATCTTACCAGCCACACTCCTCTTATCCAGTCCCTTTGTTTCATACTCCCTCTGCTCCAGGGATCTTCACACCTTCACCCTCCCCAACCCTCACTTCTCTGCTAAGCAGTCAGCCTTCTCCATTCGCCTTACCTCCCTCTGGAACCTGTTCCCCTCCTCTCTCCATCTCTCGCCCTCCCATTTTCCTTAGGCATCAGCTACATCTCCTCCCCTCCTGCTTGTCAGGCCCCTACCTGCCTCTGGTGCCCTTTTCACCCAGCATGATCCCCCTTGGGGTCAGTTCATGTCACTACAACTACTGCACTGATTTGTATCCACCCGCTTTTGTTATTTTCATTGGGTATTGGTGCTGCTCATAGAACCAGCTTCTGTTCCCCATTTATTGTTATTTGCACCTGCATCTTGTTCAAAATCAAATAGTTTTTATTGATCAACAATAGATATTGTCTTTACAAAGTAGCAAACTCATTAAAATACCATATGCATATGTAAAATAACAAAACAAAAAAATCAATAAAATTACATACCTAAATACATAAGAATTAACATACACATTTAACAGGCATCTTATTCCAAACTGAACTATAATCCATATTCTTTATATGTCTACATATGATTTCATAACATGTCGCATTCATCTTAATTGTCTTGTTGGGTATCAGTATGCAGTTTTTTCCTGTCAATTATCATGCACAATGATGCTATATTTTCCAGTGTTTGTCTGTTCCTTGATTTCAATAAGCATGTCACTAGGTATCTGGGTTCGGTATTCATCTTGTTGAATTGTTCACTGTTTGCACTTTATCGCTGGAATGCTTCTCTACTGCCGTTCTTGATTTATTGTATCCCATTCCACCAAGTCACACCTGGAAACGAGCCCTGAATCAGTGTGCCTTTCCCTGTTACCAATTTTCAAATAAACAAATAGTGTCACCATAGGTGCTTAGATCACACCACTTACCTGGTTTCCTGGCTGTTCTATAACATCAGTTCTTCTGCAATAAGAATTTAAAAAGAATAGCATAGTGGTGTAAACTTGCATCACAGACTGTTCAGGAAACCAAGAAACAGACTGCGCAAACACAGAAGAGGCACCCTGTAGAGACTTTTACTATAACTCCTAGCAGGTTTAACTCCTCCCTTCAAACAGGTCGGGTAACCTGGGACTAGAGAGAGGATCATGTCATGCCTCTACATAAAGGCAGTCCAAGGGAGGAGCCGGGAAACTACAGGCCAGTTAGCCTTATGCCAGTGGTGGGGAGCTGCTGAAGTACATCCTAAAGGAGAGGACAGCGGAGTTCCTGGAGGCCCATGGTCACCAGGATAAATGCCAGCACGGGTTCGTCCAAGGGAGATCATGTCAGATGAACCTGGTTGAATTCTATGACTGGGTCTCTAGATCTCTTGACCAGGGGAAACTGGTGGACATCCTGTACCTGGACTTCTGTAAAGCTTTCAACTCAGTGCTGCACCACAGACTGAGAGACAAGTTGAGAAGTCTGGGGTTGGGGGTGAAGATACTGGGGTGGACTGGGAATTGGTTAAAGGATTGGTTTCAGATGGTGGTGGCTGGGGAGAGCTCTTGTCTCCAAGAAGGGTCTTAAGTGGGGTCCACCAGGGGTTGGTGTTGGGGCTGGTGCTGTTTAATGCATTCATCTCAGGTATCAGGGTTGGAGCTGGGAATAAACTGAGTCTATTCAAGGATGACGCCAAGCTGGAGGCAGTGGTGGACAATGAGGAGGGGATCAGGACACCGGAGGAAGACTTGGAGACACTTGAAAAGTGGTTGCACACTAGGCATCTGAGTTTCCATGCCAGGAAGTGCAGCACACTCCACTTGGGGTCCAGGAACCTGGAGCGTGACTACAGTCTTAGTGTGATGAAGCAGACAGTCTCCAGGGAAGAAAAGGATCTTGGGGTGACGATAGATGCCAAAATGAATAACTCTGAGCAGTGTAGGAAGGCAGCTGCAAAAGCAAATTGTATAGTTGGGTGCATTGCCAGAGGGATAACATTTAGGAAAAGAGAGGTCTTAATGCCACTGTACAACTGCCTGGTTAGGCCACACCTGGAGTACTGCATGCACTTTGGTGCTCGTGCTTGAGATGGGACGTGGTCCTTCTTGAGAGGGCACAGAGGAGTGTGTCAAAGATGATTCATGGCCTGAGTTACCTGCCCTACGAGGAAAGGCTAAGGGAGTTGAACATGTACTCCTTGGAGGAGAGGAAGGATAGGAGGAATATGATAGAAGTTTTTAAATATTTGAAGGGGATTAACTGAGTTAGCTCTGACGAGCTGTTCCAACTGAGGGAAGAAGGAGTCACGAGGGGGCATTGCCTGAGATGGATGGGAGGGAGATTTAAGGGGGTGGTGAGGTGGCCCTTATTAACGGGAACAGTATGTGATGCCTTGGAACTCGCTGCCATCTGAATTGATGGGCATAGTGGAAGGATTTAAGAGAGGGTGGGACAGACGGAAGGGTAAACTATGGATGAAGGGAGACAGTCACGATAATAGGGCAGCAAGAGGACACGCTGGGGGAGGGGTCCGCAGTGAATTTACTGTAAAGGCTGCAACTCGAGCAGACTCCATAGACCAACAGACCTAATCTGATGGCAATTTAGTATGTTAGCAAAACTGCATACAGTTGTATCTGGTCTGTAAACTGCTGCAACTTGGGACCTCGTGAAATCTCATAGGGCTACCCCACCATACTACTTGGATATGAATTTTACTTAATAAAATAAATAAAATTAACAAATGCACACCCACCCACACACGCGCACGTTTGAAGCAGTAAATACAGTTATAAAAAGTCTTCTTTGCAGGAAAAGAGGCAACGCATATCAGATGATAGGCAAAGACAAGAAATCGATATAGTGTATAAATATTTAAACTTCCTGTTCTATCACAGTTAAAGATGGTGTTGCCACTCACCCCTACGCTAAACTTAAACTCGTTTACTCAGCTCTTCTCATCTGCCCCACTCTGCGATTAACCAGCTGGTCAAATGGGTGGGCGTCTGTCCAAGCAGCCTCCGGGGCGTGGCTAACAACATTAGTGGGCGGGGCTGGCGTCTCAAAGACGAACTTGAGGAGGATGGGTCAAGAGGCGTGTTTAATGACGTTTTAGGGCGGGACTTGCACTGCCTCTGCAGGATCCCGGTTCAAGCATTGGTGGGAGGAGGCGGGGATATTACTGGGGTATTTCAATACGTTACAGTCTACTCCTCACCCCTCCCACCTCCGAAATAGACAATGCGAAGCCGGTGTGTTGCAGGAGTCTGACTTCAGCACTTTTTTTGCTGGGAGGGAGCTGCATTGCGCAAAACAGTTCGGCCGGTTCTTCAGTTCGGTTCGGTCCAGCAGAGCGTCAGCCAAGGCTGCACCACCAAGCCTCCATCTTCCTTCTGATCTCAGCACCCCCCTACCCTGTAACACCCCCCCCCCCCAATCCATGACCTTGCCCCCCCACAGCATGAAGTCAACTCAGGCAACTAACTCTAGCTTGGCTTTTCAAGAAGAGCATCTTGTCAACACAACAAAAAAACATTTAACTACTTGCTTGAAGCTAGAACTCCGTCTTTTTCTTCTTCCCCTCAGTTCCTGAGAGGGATTTCTTTGATTTGCTCTGATGAAGCGTGATCGAGTCGGTTTCATGCATTGCTGACCGTTTTTCCTCTTATATTCACCAGCATCCCGTGGGCTGACTTTTTGGAGTTACTTCATCCTTTGCTAAACCTGAACTTGGGGGTTGATGAGCAAAAAAACAGAGCAAGGAGAGTCCCAGTGAGAGGCGTGAGCCGCCCGCCGCTACCGAAGATGCTGTCGTTGCATTCATCCCCTCTCTCCCGGCTTAGGGCGGCGAGACGGGAGTCCTGCACGCTGGGGTGTCTGCTCCTCTGTGCCAGTAAGCCAGCCAAGTATTCCTGATGGTCAGCCTTTCATCTGCAAGAGTGTGTGTGCCGATTGTGCTAAGCTTTTTTCATTTTTAGTATGCATGTCAATTTTTAATTACTATTATTATTAATATGTTATCAATAAAAACATTGAGACAAGCTAGTCAGACTAGTATGGTTATTTGGGCCAATCATGTTAGCAAAGTTGGGTGTTCTGTGAGTAACATGCATTACTATGTTTTTCTGCTTAAACAGCTCACTGTGGAATGTTGGACAGTATTACTGCGGGGGGGGGGCTGAACTATAAAGTGAGGGGTGGCCCTCCTAATGTGGGACAGTTGACAGCTATAATCTGAGAGGTGAAGTAAAGGATGTCCCTCCTAATGTGGGGCAGTTGAGAGGCAAGAAATTAACTTTCATTATTTCTGTTGTACTGCATAGTTCACTCAACTGCCCCCAAGTTTGCCTCAGTAATTTCCTTGGCCCCATCTAAATTTGTCATTTCTATCACTGAGAAATAGGGATGTGAAACATTAAATAATGCCAACCATTGGTGTTACAGTTTAGTTCTGTTTTACAAAAATCCTTTTCTCACCAAGTAACTTGCTATACCAGCTTCT
Organism: Neoceratodus forsteri; assembly: GCA_016271365.2. NCBI lineage: Eukaryota > Metazoa > Chordata > Ceratodontiformes > Ceratodontidae > Neoceratodus > Neoceratodus forsteri. The sequence goes on along the minus strand of JADMNL010000034.1, from coordinate 110,048,261 downwards.
GGTGCTGATATTATATTTGTGAGAGGTATTTATTTTATTTTTATTTATTTTTTTATTTAGCTTTTATTAACCAGGTAAGTGCACTAGCCATAAAATGACTATTTTCAGGCACGACCCGGGAGAGTACAGACATGCAGAAACTTAACAGGATAACAAATTATAAGTGCTTTACATACAATGAGTTAAACAGAATACAATATATCAGAACATACAAAGTAAAGCGCTTTACATACAATTAGTTAAAGTGGATACAATATATCAGAGACTTACAGAGTAGACCATAAATGCCTACCTATACAATGAATGGAGAGGACCTTGGACACTAAATAATCAGGTGACATATCATATGAACAGAACAAGGTACACAAAAACAGGTAATACAAAAGGAAAAAATAACCATTGGGAGCAGGGGGTGTCATTAAGGAAAAGGTCGGCAAGTGAGGAAGAGGGGAGCAAGCCATGAAATTAGATTATATGAGTGTATGTACTGTAAGTGTAAGGGAGATGCCTGCAGTGCAAGATTGTATATGGGTAGGGAAAGGGAGCCGGGACAGACTGAGGCAGTAAGAGGGTTATATAGAGGTGAGAAAATACTATTGTATGGCTAGAGACATCAGTCATTAGGTAGGGTGAAAGCAGGAACAGGTATCCGCAATCAGCAGATTCGAGCGCAGTATTCTCTTAAAGCATGTGTGGGAGCTAAAAAGTCTAATGTCGAGGGGAAGGGAATTCCACAGCTGTGGAGCCGCATGCTCAAATACCACAGTTCCTTTCCTAGTGCGGCACCTCGGCAAATTGAGAAAGGATTTATCAGCTGATCATAGACCATGGAGTGTGTCCTGAGGAACAAGCATAGCTGCAAGACACCTAGGGGTTTGATTTCGAATTATTGAATCAATAAGAGAGCCAAGGTAGTATTTCCTACTAGCTAACAGAGAGAGCCAACCAAGATCATTATAAAGCTGACAATGGTGTTTAAGCCGAGGAGCAGAAGAGGCATAGCGACATATGATGTTATACGTAATATCCCATCTGAGTAGGTAAGTTTTATGAGCAGCCCCAAATAAGGGAGCTCCATAGGTTAGGTTGGGGAGCAGAATCCCCCTCACAATGGCCATTTTAGCCGATGACATGAGCATATAACTAGTCTTATATGCAACACCCAGTTTGGAGTTGACAGCTCTGCAAACAGACTGTACATGAAGATTAAGATCAAGAGATTGATCTAGCAGTATGCAGTGTTGGCTCAATATATGTGGGGAAAAGTAGTGGGGGGGAGTCTTCTGGTTACATTGCTTGCAGGGGTTCTGCTGATTTTTTTTTTTTTTTTGAGGGGGTTGGGAAGTATTTACTGCAAGCTTCTTCCAACATGCTTGTATTTTCATCTAAATTGTAGGAATGCCATCTACAGAACAGACTTGGAACTTGAGGGGTTCCCCCCACCTACCTCTAAATCAAGTCTCAAACCAAGGAGGTGTTGTCATCTAGTAGTTAGATCACCGGCTTAGGAACCAGGAGATTGCAGTTCAGCACCCCCCGCTAGAGTCAAAATATGGTTGTCCCTGTAAGACCTTGGACAAGTTCTACTGCTCCAGATGGAAACTGAGTAGAATCTGGACCCCACTGAAAATGAGATGGTGCCTCTCAGGTGGGCTGACTACTGGCCTGCTACTGCAAGAAGGCTCATATGCTTCCCCACTGCTACGTAGCACTGTGACCTGTGCCAGCAGATTCAGTTTGTGTAGGAATTTAGGCAGTGTTTAGAAGTCCTTGGCTCAGCATGGCTGCTGTAACCCTTCTGGCCAGCAAGGGAGCAACTCATGACACTTGTCTGTGGTATTGCACACAACTGATACATATGCTGTCTTCTTCTCTTATCCCTACTGCTTCCATTCTGTGCACCATGCCAGGGCTTCTAGCATCACAAAGTGATGCCAATTTTGTGAACATGTACCAATATACCGTACTGTAAATACATCCTTATGAAGATGCAGACTCCAGAACTGTACCCCATGGCCGGCCCAGTGGTGCTGAGGGTTGAGGCACTGGACAACACACCCTCGCACTATGCCAGTGACCCAGGTTCAGTGAGCCTGAGTCATCAGGATTCGGCCAGGGGCAGAATGAGGGAGCAGGATTGAGCAGCCATTAGGCAGCTTTCCTCTCCCAGGAGGGACCTTGTCACCCTCACAGTACAACTGCCCTCAGGCGGAGGCCTGAGGGTTGTGCAGGTAGGTGGGCAGCATGAATAGGGAGGGCACTGCAGATTGCGGCGTGCACGTGCCTCCACACGTGTACACGTGGCTGTGGTACAAGTGGGAGAAAACTGGAAAATGGAGTTGGCAGGCTCTGTGAAGCTCCCGACTGCGATGCCAGTGATGGGGTCACAGGTCAGGGACAGATGTGAGCCCTCGGGGGGGGGGTGGAGCCCACCTGCCAGCTCTCGGGGATAAAAAAAAAAAAAAGAAAGAAAAAGAACTGTACCCCGTACTCCAGGTGAGGTCTCACCACTGTTTTGTACAGTGGTATCACTGCCTTTCTTCTTCTGCTAGTGATACCTCTTCCTGTGCACCCCAGCATGACACTGGCCCTCCCCACAGCCTTTGTACACTGTTTGGCCACTTTTAAGTTATCTGAGATGATTATCCCTAAATCCCTTTCTTCCCTGGTGTCTGTCAGCAGCTCCTCCCTAACTGGTAGCTATCCGCAGGGTTTATGCACTCCAGGTGCATGCTTTTGCACTTCTTTGCATCAAATTTTAGTTGCCACACTTTGGACCATTTTTCCTGCTTTCCTAAATCCCTCCTCATTTTCTCAACCCCGCCTGTCTACCCTGTGGCAGATCTTGCTTGTTTTATTTCTCAGCATACAATGTGTAGGCAGGGTGGGTGTAAACATCTTCTTCAAATTTAGTGACCACATGGCCACAAGTCTCACATTTCTAATGGTAAGAGCTTTGTGTCCTGTAAATGTAGCCATCTCACACAGTTGTACAGTGTAAGCATTCAGAACCTAGTGGCCATATGACCACCTAAGTCCAAATATTAGTGGCCACTGATGATTTCTGAATGTCCATCGGCTACCTGGCTACTGGAATTTTTAACAGTCCCTGTGCATCAAATCCTTTATTCAGTTATTTGGTTATTTCCTACACCCGATATAGCCTAAAAACAGACAGAGCACTTTTACAGTTATCTGAGCTCAGACCAGATACAAACATGCCAACAGACAAAGGCCTTATGGTCTATCTAGTCTGCTGGATTATGCAGCTGTCTACGTTATCACAAAGGGATCTGTGCCCCTTGGCATTTCCCCTTTGACCTCCCTCAATTCCCCCTCCTCTCCCCCCTCACTTGCCCCTTCTACCCACAACTGTTCCCTTCCCCCCTTCTTGAAGCTGTTCACCATTATTAGAGCACCATCTTCTCTGCAGCTCATTCTGCTTGGCCACCAACCACTTGGTGAAACCATGCCTCCTTATGTCCCTCCTGAATCCCCCCAGTGATTTTGTTCCAGCTAAGACGAAGAGGCTGTCAATACTCATGCTGTTACTGACACTTAAAGGTTTCAGTCATGTTTTCCTCTCCCATCTTGGTCTCAGTCACAGAGATGACAATTTAAGATAAAAAAGCTTTTAAAAACTTTCACATACAGCTACCCCCCCCCCCAACACACACCAATAATATAGCAATAACAGTATAGTATGGGGGCTTATGATGTAGGAAACATTCCTGGGAGTACATACACTCTGTGGCTGTAGGACGATGGGTGTATGACATCCCAGCTATGGTTATTACTGAGCTTAACCCTATGACTGTAACTGTTACAGATACTGTATAAAATAAAATCGTAATTAGAAAATCACTAATTAGAAGAAATGTGTAATGAAATTAAATGGAAGGTCCTGCTACTGTTTTTACTGTACAGGTTAGTGACAGAATGTTGACCGTAAAGAGCAGGTTGTGGGTGTTAACCAGTCAGAAAGCAGGGGTTAGCGTGCAGTTCCAATTTTGAGTCTTCTGTCCCATTATAGCAGAATAATGAGGTAGTAACTCCACGTACTGATTGCAGGGAAACTTTTTCAGTCTAATGCAGCATGTGTCTTCACCTGGATCGAAGTGGATAAAAAAACCTTGCTGTTCCAGTCAGCAAAATGTCATAATTCTTTTGATTTTAACTCTTCCTAGGCAGAACTGTTAGGAGGATCAAAATTTCAATTTTAAGAAGTTTTTTATTGGATTTTCCATTTTTTGGTGCTGTTATGTGATTTTTTTTCCATGATGCAGTGCACCATCAATAAATAAATATACAGGTAAATAAACTGAGAAAATAAATTTGATATTGAAATGGCCTCTTAGAGACCCAGCTGTCCTTGTGGCATGGTCTTTTAGGGAACAGCATGAATGAATTTACTGGCAACTTTTTTTTAAATGCTGCCTGAGAAACCTATTCAGCATGCAAGCTGCAACATGGAAATCTAGCTTTTCTCTCCATATTTGCAGAACATGGTTTTCACTGATGGAAGCTACCTTGGGTATCCAGCTGTCCTGATCTGAGCAAGACAGTCCTAGTTATTACTGCATCTCAACAACAAATGCAGGGGGTGTGTGTGGAAGTTTTCCTGATCTGAGACCAGAACAAAATATTTCTTACTTTTATTTCAAAAAGAGGCAGAGAATGTGTATGAAATATGTCTAAAATGAAACCACTGGTTTGCAGTTCTGTCACCCCTAGGATGCGTTTGAGGTCATTCTTACGACTGTAGGAGGACTATTGGGAGAACATATTAATATGTAGGCAGTATCCTAATTTGGGTGTCTTGTAAGTTAGTAACTTTAAAGTCACTCTGGGCCTTCTCGGCAGCTTTGTTGTGACACAAGCATATTGCTTAGACAGTAAACTGTTTGACTGCCAGAGGTTAGAATGGATAGGTGGGGGAGTTGGGATACTTGTGTTCATTTTACAAAAGTCCAACACGTGAGTTGAACCATATACAGTAAATCACCGGTAATATTGACTTCCAACTTACTATACCAGGAAATAATGGAACTTGCTTTCAGCTGAGCGCGACAAAAAGCAGATCCCTTGTAAATGAGCTTTGCTCAATGGGAAATTACCATGTTCATTTATGAAATCTAGATTTAGTACTTGCCATATTGGTCCTTGTAAGAACAGATCCAGAAATTTAGATTTATTTTTCTTATCCATTAAATTATTACTGATTGCAATGTCTTCACTAGCAGTCCTCCAGTTCACCACAAAACAGTATTTTATCCAGTGGTTTTGTTGGGCAGAAAGTGAGGCCCTTTGAAAGTACATTTAGTTCTCCAGTAGTCATCGTGTGGTTGGACAAATTAACAACTGAAAGGTGCCCATATGTTTTTGTGGTGTTGTTCAGTGACTCCATTATGTTCTTCATGGTTGTTAGGAAGACCCATAGTCTCTGGTAATGGTACTTTGACTGAGGGGATCTCAGGGTTTGTAGAGACCATTTTGAAACCACTGGTTATGGAAAGTGACAATTATATCCAGAACACTACGCACTTTTTGCGTGTACTTTCTGGTTATAAGGATTTACCACCTGATACCGTTTTAGTGAGAATGTATGTAACATCCCTCTACACTAATATTCCACGCACAGATGGCATTACAGCATGCCTTAAATACATACAGGAGAAAGGAACAGACGAAAACATCAACCCTGAAGTAGTGGGGGAACTTATGGAATTCCTTTTGACACATAACAACTTCAACTTTAATGGTAAACATCATGTTCAACTTTGGGAACAGCAGTGGGCACCAAAATGGCTCCACACTATGCTAACCTCTTTATGGCAGACTTGGAGGAGGATTTTTGAAGGCACTGTCCCCATAAACCACTAGCTTATTTCCGTTACATTGATGATTTGTTTATTATTTGGACAGAAGGCACAGATGCACTTAAAGATTTTCATAACAAACTTAATAACCTCCACTCTACCATAAAGCTTTCCCTTGAGTATTCTACCACCAACGTTTAATTTTCTGGACACAGCAGTCACCATTAAAGATGGAACCTTATATACATGTATTTACAGGAAGCCAACAGACAGACAGAGATACCTACACAAGAAAAGTAGTCATCCAAACCATACAAAAAAAATCTGTCATGTACAGTCAAGCACTCTGATGTCACTGTATTTGTTCAAATGAAGATGACAGAGATACACATTTGGCTATGTTGAAAAACACCTTTATTCAGCAGGGACACTCTTCCAAAGAAATTGACAGGATAACAGAATGTGCAATGCAAGTACCAAGACAACAACTACTTCAATATAAAGAAAAGATGGCTACAAACAGAATACCCTTAGTAGTCACATATCATCCAGACCTTGAACTTCTGCATAAGATTATTAAAGACCTCCACCCAATATTTAGTGAGGATGAAACCCTTAATTTTATTTTTAAGGAACTCCCACTACTATCTTTTAAACAACCACCAAATTTAGCCAGCCTAATTATTAGGAGCAAGCTTTCACCAGAACAGAATACTATGTCACACAATGGCACACGACCCTGCAATCAACGCACCTGTAAGACTTGTGAGCTCATTTCCACCTTGGACTGTGTGGTTATATCACAAAACAGACAATTCAAGGTGCATGGGAGTTATACATGCACATCACAACATGTTGTTTATTTCATTCCATGCAAGACATGTCCAGAAACAGGTAATGTTGGAGAGACACACCGACAGCTCCGCACTAGGATGAACTTGCACAGACATACTATTAAAACAAAGCAAACTGAAAAACCAGTGGGGCACCACTTCTCCCAGCCTGACCACTCAATTTCGGATATGTCAGTAATGGTCTTAAAAGGAAATCTCAAAAACACACAAAAGAGACGAGCTTTTGAGATTAAACTTATTTCACATTTCAGTATGGTAGCAGGTGGGATGAACGTTGATCTGGGTTTCATGGGACATTACAGAAACTGACATCCACAGACCTCTTCTTCTTCAAACCGGCATATTATAGGACTTCAACATGTGTGGGATGTGGGTGCGTGTGTGTATGTATGTGTGTGGGTATGTGTTGTGAGATGCATGATATAACAGGTGTGGGGCTTGCTGTCACATTGAGGTAGGCCTCTATTTAGATACTTGGAGTTATAGCGTGTTACTACTGTTACTTCACACACATAATAAATATTAATTTCTTTTTACTTTTTATCTTCGCGCGGGAGTGGGGTTAATTCCATTGCACCATATTGCAGTGTGTCAGAGGCTCAGTAGGTAGCACACTCGCCTCTGACGCCGGGAGATCAGAGGGCAGTGGGTTCAGTTCCTACATCTGGCACTTGGGTTAATATCCCATTACTGACACTGTAGTGCAGAATGAGAGGGGTGCTGCACTTCTGAGGTGCCGTCTTTCGGATGAGATGTTAAACCGAGGTCCCATCTGCTTGGATTGGTGGTAGTTCAGGTGGATGTTAAAGATCCCATGGCACTTATTGAAAAAAGTAGGGGAACTTCTCTGGTGTCCAGGCCAAATTTCCCTCATTCACTAAAATACCACCAACAGCTTAATCTGGTTCAAGGTCAGTTGGCATTCATCTGTATCCCCCTCCCCCGGGTTGTGCCTGAAAATAGGCAGGATTTGTCTAGTGCACTTACCCGGTCAACAAAAACTAAATAAATAAAAAATAGTCAGATTACCTAGCCTGTTACTGTACATACAAGAGTGTTATCATAGACTGTCCCATATTTTTTTAACTCTGTACATATTGGGGTGTGAGATCTCATTTGCATGGGGGTCCAGGACAGATCTTTTTACATTAGGCTAATATTGTAGTGATTTGTGGAACTGTAGGTATGTTAGACCTCTGGTCTTACACACATACTTGATATTTACTTCTAGTTACCTTATCTTGGAGAGGGTGGCAGTTTTATTTCATTGTAGTTCTATCCAGAATCCTTGGAAATGTTACTACGCAGATAGGAGTACGGTTAAATAGTGTCACATTTTTGCTCTGTAGGTATTAGGATACATGAGCCCTTTTACTTGGGATTTCATGGCAAGTTGAATTCCTTTGGGGAACAGTTGCAGTGATTGATGTGAATTAAGGTTCATGAGAGAGAGTGAGAGAGAGAGAGAGAGAGAGAGAGAGAGAGAGAGAATATCTCCTTAAAGCTAGTTATCCCCCCTCCACACACATTCTGGGGATGTGGGGTGGTGTAGGGTGTATTGTTTGTTTGAGGAGGAGGAGAGAAATTACATTTTTATCTCTTTTTTCGGATTCCTTAGACACATCTGGTACATTAAGTTGTTAAATTCTTAGTGTATATTGACATCAGTACATATCTGACTACGTGGTCTTAATTCCTTGGTGGTCCTCAACATGAGTTTTTTTTGTTTGACGCTAATACTATAAATTTATATTTAAATTATTATTTATAAAGACCTGTCACTACACTAGAGGTTTTTGAAGTTTATGGGGCATGATATCTAGCTGGAGAGTACAGCTGGGAGATGGGTCCAGCTAAGTTTTACACATCATACAGTGTGCACTGATGTTTTTAAGACAACTTTACTGGTAATTTCTTGTCTATAATGCATACATTAAAACTTATTGGAGTCCTAAGACAATTTTAGTATGTCTTTAATTTGGGTGGGGTTGCTTTTCAGTAATCACATCCTTATGCACACTGTGACACTCATAGCTTGATTTAAGAGTCATCTGCTACAGCAGTGTTATCTTGGGTCAATTACATTTATATGCAGTAGGATTCTTTGCATGTGTTTTGTACCAAGTACCTTTTACCATGGGACCCCCCTGAAGGTAATATGGTACTGTTAAACTTCTCTGACATCATCTGTATTTTTTAAATGAGTATTTTAAACCAATGGGGTTTTTTTCTGTTTTTTCTGCATGATCTAACTGTTAAAAGTATTTTTTTTTTCTAAACAACTGCAATTAAGGTTCTGAAGAAGGACTGGTTGGTCTGAAAGCTAGAGCACTTTGTTCTTGTTGTTACATCTATGTTGGGCCATTAAAAGGTATCAAATCATTTGCTTCTGGATATGTTCATTTACGAAACGAATAAAAATCACTACTACTAGATCCACTCAGTTCCTCATACCCCAACAAGGGTAGCCTATATTAGTATTTCTTCGATAACCAGGGCATTTGTAGGGACTAACTACATACTGAAGTTATCTGATCAGTTTTTATGTTTGCTTGCGCGCATGTGCAAGAAACATTATGTGGCAGCTTAGGAGAGAAACGGGTTGTGGAGGTGTGGCACTGTGGCAGCCAAGGGCAGCACTGCATTTGGGGGCTTGGCACTGATGGGCCAATGCAGGCACACTGTACTGATGACATTGGTTTCCAAAAGTGCCACCAAGTTGAAACAATTTCACTGCTGCAATGAGGGTTCGCCTTGTCATTGCAGTGTCAGTCATTCCGTTGCAATGAGGGGGCGACCCGTCATTGCAGGGTGGTACCTTGCCTAGTGTAACATTTTTTGTAAACATGGGGGCGCTTGCCACCACCTCACAGCCCCATGAGAGCCAATGGGGATGGCCAATCCCCCTATCGGCATGCCCTGACCCAGTTCATTTGCTGACGGGGGAGCACACTCCTCATCGGCATAATACCACCCCCATTTGTTGTGTGCCGAGGGGGTGCCCAAACCCCTTTGGCATGCACCCCCCCAAAACAGTCTGTCTTTCAACGGGGGGCCTAATCCCCATCGACTTCAGTCTTCCCCTTCCCAATTTAATTTGCTGATGGCGGAGCCCAATCCTCGTCAGCATAATGGCCCCACAGTCATGTTTTGCTTGTGCTGAGCGGGTGCCCAATCCCCCTCGGCATCAGGCGCCCCCACCCATTTCTGTGCTGACGGGGGGACCAATCCCGGTTGGCTGCGGTCCTCCTCCCCACAAATACCGGTGGCACACTGGGAGCCCACCCCAGTGTGCCAAACACACCTGTGAAAAAAAGAAAACTGATCCGCATTGTCCATTTTCTTTTTTACCTGTAAAACAAGAAAATGATCCTCAAGTCTCCGGTGCCCTCCCCAACCCACGCCACCCTCACGTACTTACCTCCCCACACCCACCTCGCCCCATACTTACCTCTAGAGCCTGGTCAATTATCTTCGTGGACTGGGAACACATCTGCACTCTTCAATGCCGACCGCAAACTGAAGAAATGCCGGTAAGCTGTATAATGGCACAAATAGGGTTTTTTCAACTTTGGTGCATATCTCGGGCATTTTGGGGAATTTTGGAACCAAATTTTCAACATGGGGTTATTGGGACACCTCCTCATGAATTCAGTCACTGTCATGGTGTCATTCAGTCCCAAAAGGTGATTTTACGGTCATTGTGTAGAATCACCTTTCGGGACCGATTAGCAAAACGACAGTGCAGCTGTTCATGAGGTGGGCTCTCAAAAAGCCTACGTTGCAAATTTGGTGAAAAAAATCCAAAAAATGACTGTTTTATGAGCATGCATTGCGCAGTTGCCACCCACGCTCGTAACTTCATAAATCTGCAATATTTTCACTCTAGATTTACAACATTGCCATTTTTCCACCCCTCCTTATGAACAGTACAGCTGTCATTTTACACATCCTGGCTGAAATGTGTTTTCTCACTTCCAGCGCAGAATAGCGCAGTCGCTGTGGGAAATCAGTTTTTGGGATACATTAAGAAAATCACAGTGACACTGTTCATGAGCAGAGGTCCTAAATGCCAATGTTGGAAATTTGGTGATGAAAAGTCCATAAAATGACTGTGGTATAAGTGTACTGCACAGTTTCAATGTACCTTTGTAACTTCGCAATTTGTAATATTTTCACACCAGATTTTCAACACTGGCATTTTATACACCTCCTATGAACAGTACAGCTGTCATTTTTCACATCCTGGCTGAAATGTGTTTTTGCACTTCCGTGCAGAATAGCGTGTCGCTGTGGGAAATCAGTGTTTGGGACAGATTAAGATCGAGCGAGTGAGAGAGGGGGTGTGAGCAAGCTCAACTGAGCTCTGTTGAGACTGCTGCGGATTTCTTTGTGGGTAGAAAAAGGCGCCAATGCAGGCAGGAGCCCAGCACAAAGGGCAGCTTGCTGCGCTGGGGAAACAGAATGAGCGACTAAGAGAGGGGGAGTGAGTGAGCTCAATGGAACTCTGCCAGGACTTTAGAGTTACCCACCCTCCCACCCATGGTCTTCTGTGGTCCTGTATTACAGCAGGGTCTCTGGGGTGGAGACAAAGCAATGATTGGATACTTTTAGGATTGCTGTAATAATACAGATTTAGTTATGTTTATTTCTTTAACTGAGCTAAGTACTGAGCTATACTGTTAGGATTACATACTCATACTAACATACTAAAATGCCAGCAGAATAGGCCTAACGGTCTTTCGTGTCTGCTCGTTTGGTCAGCCCCCACCCTGGTTGCTGACCTTGCTGCCCCCCTCGCCTTCTCTGGCTTCTCCCTTCCCAGTTCCAGATATTCTTGCTGCATTGGATTTTGCTTCCAGAACCCTTCCCCTGTACCTGTCCCACCCCCTCTTGAACCCCTCCACTGTCTCTGCCTCCACCAGCCCCCTAAGCAGCACATTCCATGGCTCCACCACCCTCTCAGTGAAGTAGCACCTCCTCCTTTCTCCCCTGAATCTTCCCCCCTCCAGCTTCCACCCATGCTCTCTAGTGGTCCCCTCCTCCTTCCTTTGAAGCACCCTGACTGTTCCTCCCCTATTTACCTTCTTCATGTACCTGAAAACCTCTATCATGTCCCCCCGGGGGAAGAATGGGATCACTATCAGGGTAGAAGGGAATGGGGGGTTCTAAATTGACAACAACAGGATAGGAGAGGGGTCAGGCTGGGAAGGGGAGGAATAAGGCAGAGAAAAGGGGTGAGGCAGAAGTAGGGTGAGGCGGAAGTAGGGGGTACAGATACCGAAGTCACAGAGGGTGCAGCTAGTGGGGGTAAGGGGCAGGGAAGAATGAATATTGGGTTGGTGGAAGGGGCATTAGAAGGGAAAGGAGGGTAAGGTATGAGGGATACTTGTCCTGGGGGATTCTATACTGAAAGGGGTGAGATGGGGAGGAAGGGGGGAAAGGCACAGCTGTATTTGGGTTGAAGCTATCCCCAGGTTGACTGCAGGAGGGGCAGGGCAGGCACTGCTGAAGTGTGCAGCGAGGTTGAGGAAGAAACCTCTTTTAGTGTTGCATGTGGGCACAGACAACTTGGCGGGGGAGACTGTGGAAGTATTGAGAGGGTGGTTTGAGTAGTTGGGCAGGCAGTATGAGGGGGTGGGGGAGTCGGTGGCATTCTCGGAGGTACTTCCAGTACCATGTGCAATCGTGGTGAGGAACGGTAGAATTGAGGAGTTCAGTGAGTGGCTGAAGGATTGGTGCCACACCAAAAATTATGGGTTACTGACTGACTGGGGGAGGGTCTGGGGGAATCGTGACTTGTGCACGGGGGACAGGCTACACTTGAGCAGGAAGAGGAGGGGAGTATTAAAGGCAGGATTAGAGGGGTATATCTCTACTGAGGTGGATTTAAACTGGGTAGGGTGGCCAAAAGACAGGTTGGTAGAAAAGTCCGGACAGGGGAGGCTAATGAGCTCACCCCCCCTAGATATAGGTAAAGGCGGAGGCGTAGTAACTCTGGGAGGGGGCGGGCATAATGGTCTGAATGTAATACAGAAGGCACCACCACCTGGTAAGAATAAGGACGAGAAAGTGTGCGGACTTCCGGGAGGAGGGATACAGGCCAAGGAGCAGAAGAGTGAGGAGAAGGCAGGGTACAGGTAGAAGGTGGTCTTTCTCAATGCAAGAAGCCTGGAGAACAAAATTGCAGCACTTAAGGTGCTCCTTTCAGATGGGAAGGTGGACATTGCTGCAATGACAGACTTGGGCCACAGAGTACCACGATTGGGACTTGGCAATCCTGGGATACAGGATATACAGGAGGGACTGGGGGGGGTTGCACCTTATGTGAGGGAAGGGATTAAATACATAAGGGATGAGGAAGAAGAAAAGAGGACTGAGGCACTTTGGGTGCAGCTCCTGGACTCCAAGGGCAGAAAGCTGAGGCTGGGAGTGGTGTACAGACCACCAGCCCAATCCGGGGAACTGGATGGGGAGTTGGCAAAGCCGATAAGGAGGGTCTGTAGAAGGGGGAATGTGGTGATAGTGGGGGATTTTTAACCCACAACAGGCTGACTGGAGCACCCCGACCACTAGAAGTACCAGGGAGCAGGTGCTCATTGATACATTCCAGGACGGCCTTCTGACGCAATTGGTGAGTGGGCCTACAAGGCTTGGTAGCACTCCGGACCTAGTACTGGCAAATGGGGGGCCGGTGAGGGAGGTAACCACAGGTAGTGAGCACCAAACAGTGTGGCTCATTGTCATGCTGGGCAGGGAGACAGAAGGCATGGGCACTAAGGTGGTGGACTTTATTAGGGTGGACTTTGGGGGGATGGGAGCAGTACTGCAAGGGAGACTCCAGGATTTAAGGCCGGGGATGGATGCAGAACAAAAGTTGGGGAGTCATAAAGACTTTGCTAACAGAGGCCACAGTAGCCTGCACCAGGGCCAGGAGTAAGAAGAGCAGAGCCAAGAAACCTTGCTGGCTGAACAAGGAAGTGCTGCAAGGGGTGAGGGCAAAGAGGGCTGCATACCGGAAGTACAGGAGAATAGGGATAAGGAGGCTTTCGGGAGTCATCAAGGGAGGTGGCCAGGAGGGTGAAAAAAGACTAAGGCCTCCAGGGAATTAAGGTCCACGCAGGGCATAAAGGGAGGGGAAAAGGTCTTTTTATGTTTGCTTGCACGCTTTTGCAAGAAACATAGTGCCATCATCCGAGTTTTCGGAGGTGTGGCAGCCCTCTTCCAATTCAGTCAGTGTATTTGCAGGCGCGGCCGCAGTTCTCCAATGGCTGCTGGAGCTGTCTATGACAGCAGTCGAAAATGAGTGGAGTACAGCTGAAACTGGAGTTATGTTTCAGTGAGCAGCGATAAGATATCGCCTGCTCATGCGCCTCTCCCCCACACACACACACACACACACACACACACACACACACACACACACACACACACCCCCCACACGCACACGCATGTGACATACTACGTGGCTCGCCCCCACGCACACATCAGAGCAGCCGACGGGGTGCCTAATCCCCCCGTCATGTGCTGTGCCCCCCAAACAACAAAGATCCACATACCACACTGGGTGTCCACCCCAGCGTGGCTACACATCGTATAGCCGATGAGGGTGCCCAATCCCCTGTCGGCTCCACTGTTCCCCCCCAAGAGAGAACAGGGTGCCACGCTGGGAGCCCACCCCAGAGTGGCAGCAGATGCTATCACCAGTGGGGGTGTCCAATCCCCCATCGGCTCCACGCCCCCCCAAACAGCCATCCTTGTGCCATGCTAGGAGCCCACCCCAGCATGGCAAACGTCCTGTGTTGTCGTCCTTTTAAAAAAAAAAACCTGAAACACAAAAAGCGTCCGCTGTCTCTACCCCCACCCGCTGCTTAACCACTGTGCACCCTGACTTCCCACACCTCCTCACGCCATACTTACCTCCGACTCGCGCAGCGATCTTCGTGGATCGGAACACGCCTGCACTCTTCAAAGCTAACCGCGAACTGAGGAAATGCCTGTAAGCTGTATAATGGGATATACAGGGTTTTTCAACTTTGCTACATATCTCAGGCATTTTTGGAATTTTTTGCACCAAATTTTAACATGGGGTTTTTGGGACCTCTTCTCATGAATGCCTCACTTCAGGCTCAAATCACTCCAAAGGGTGATTTCGCAGTCACTGCTGAAATCACCTTTCGGACCAAGTAATGAAACAACACTGCCACTGTTCATAAGGTGGGCTCTCAAAAAGCCTATGTTGAAAATTTGGTGGAAAATTTCCTAAAGTGACTGTTTTATTAGCGTAATGCCATGAGTTCCTACACACGCTTGTAAATTCTATGAATTTTCAATATTTTCACTCCAGATTTTCAACATTGCCATTTTATTACACTTCCTTATTAACAGTACAGCTGCCATTTTCACATGTTTCCAAATGTGTTTCTGCACATGTAGCGCACAGTGGTGCAGTCAAAAGGAAGCAATGTTTGGGACAGATTAGAAAATCACAGTTGCACTGTTCATGAGCAGAGGTCTTAAAATGGCTATGTTGAAAATTTGGTGACAAAAGTCCATAAAATGACTGTGTTACTGAGTGAGCATTGTGCAGTTTCCACGACACTTTAAGTTCATGACTTTGTAATATTTTCAGTCCAGATTTTCACCAGCTACATTTTTCCACACTTCCTTATGAACAGTACAGCTGTCATTTTTCACAACATGGCGGAAATGTGTTTTCACACTTTCAGCGCAGAGATGCATGGTCGCTGTGGGAAATCATTGTTCGGGACAGATAAAGAAAATCATAGCGACACTGTTCATGATCAGAGGTCCCAAAATGCCTGTGTTGACAATCTGCTGTAAAAAATCCCCAAACTAATTACATTACGGGTGTGCATTGCACAGTTTCTATGCACACTGGTGACTTCACCAGTTTTTTTAATATTTTTACTGAAGATTTGCAACGTTGCAATTTTTTTACACCTCCCCATGAACAGTACAGCGGTCATTTTTCACATCCTGCTCGGAATCTGTTTTTGCACCTGTGGTGCTAAATGCCGTAGTCACTCTGCATAAGCAGTTTTCGGCTAACAAACTGATATTGCCACTGTTCATGAGGTGGGGGTCACAAAAAAACATGTTGAAAATTTGGAGTGAAAATACCAATGAATGCCTGAGGTGTTAGGGTTTCCAACCATAACGCCCCACCCTATAGAGAATGACAGGCATCAGGGGTGTGACTTGGGATTCTTGCCTGTAATGCTCATACCATTCCACACCCTGCAGCCAGTGAGAGGCATCGAGGTATGCCTTGGACTCTTGGCCCAAAGTTCACCCATTCTCCTATACTGCACCCATCTCACCGTATTTCCTGATGGAATGGGGTGTGCATAAGGGCCAAAGACCCCAAGGTACACCGTGACACTTGTCAGTGTCTGCAGGGTAGGGTGTGGTGAAATGTTGTGGCCATTATGCCTGACGACCCAAAGGCACACCCCAATGCCTGTCACTCTCTGCAGGGTGGTGGTGGTGGGGTTGGCTTCAGTTCAGTACTTCACTGCAATTCCTATTATGCAGCTCTGTAACTTCTACACTACCAATGCCAATGCCAGCAAGCAAACATTCGGCATTGACAAATGCTTGTTTTAAGTATGTCAGGGAAAAGAGGAAGTGCAAGGAACATATTCTGAGGATAAAGTGGGAAGGGGATTGGATGGAAAAGGGGAGGAGCAAGTGGAAATTCTAAATGAGTACTTCTGCTCTGTTTTCACTAAGGAGAGGGATGGCCCACTACCAGAATGGGCTGGGGAAAGGGGGGGAGGAGGTGACGGACAAAGTGATCACAGGGAGTAGGGTGCTAGAGGTGCTGAGGGCAGTAAGGGTGGACAAGGCACCAAGTCCTAATGGCATCCACCCCAGGGTGCTGAGGGAGATGGCGGAGCTGTTGGCTGAGCCGCTGGCAGATCTGTTCAACACCTCCCTGAAAACAGGGTGTGTTCCCCAGCACTGAAGGGTGGCCCATGTGATGCCCATACACAAGAGTGGGCCTAGGGAGGAGCCAGGAAATTATCGGCCGGTAAGTCTCACATACATAGTGGGTAAGTTTATGGAGGTGATGCTGAAGGTGAGACTGGTGGCATTCCTAGAGAGTAATGGCCTCCAAAATGGTCGGCAACATGGGCTCATTTTAGGGAGGTCTTATCAAAACAACCTAATAGAGTATTGTGACTGGGTGACAAGGGAGTTGGACAGGAGCCATGTGGTACATGTCCTGTACTTGGACTTCAGTAAGGCCTTTGATACAGTGCCTCATTGGAGGGGGGGGGAGCTGACGGCAGTGTGGGAGGTGAAAAAAGCTGACTAAATGGATAGAGAACTGGTTACAGGGGAGGGTGCAGATGGTGGTGGTGGTGGAGTTCTCGGCACCCAGAGCAGTGACAAGCGGGGTGCTGCAGGGGTCAGTACTGGGCCCGGTGCTAGTTGGGCTCTTTATCTCTGATATAGCACATGGAGTGGGGAGCAGGGTTAGTCTTTTCACAGATTATACCAAATTGGGGTCGGTGGTGGACGAAGAGGACGGATGGGAAAAACTGCAGGGGAACCTAACCAAACTAGAGACATGGTCGGTGGAGTGGCAGCTAGGATTCAACACAAAGAAGTGTAAGGTGATGCACTTTGGGCTAAGAACCAGAAGAGGGACTATTGGTTGGGGATCACAGAGGAGGAGAAGGACTTAGGGGTGTTGGTAACTGGGAGCTTGAATAACTTGGCCCAGTGCAGGAGAGCAGCAACGAAGGCAAACAGGATGCGGGGGTGCATCGCAAAGGGGTTCTCATCCAGACACAGGGATGTAATCCTATCTCTCTACAGATCATTGGTCAGACTGCACCTAGAGTACTGTGTGCAATACTGGAGGCCATGCCTGAGGAGAGAGATAAAGTTACTGGAGGAGGTGCAAAGGAGGGCAACAAAAATGTTAAAGGGGATGGAAGAAAAGGAATATGAAGTTAGGCTGAAGGAGCTGAACATGTGCACACTGGAGGAGAGGAGGGATGGGGGGATATAATTGAAGTATTTAAATACCTGAGGGGGTCAGTAAACCTAGCACTGTGGGGGTGTTTAAACTGAGGAGTGGAAGAGAGACGAGGGGGCACGGACTAAGGTTGGAAGGGGCTTTTCAAGAGGGAAATGAGGAGGCACTACTTCACTGAGAGGGTGGTGTCTAGTTGGAATGTGCTGCCAGAGGGGGTGATAACACGTAGGGCAGTCAATAGCTTTAAGAAGGAGTGGTATAAAGCAAGAGGAAGAGTCAGGGGGGCAGGGGCTGGGACAAGTGGGGGAGGAACTAAGGGGAGGAGGCTGGGGCAGCTGCAATCTAGGGTGCTAGCTGAACAATCTGGCAGACTTAGATAGACCAATTGGTGTGTTCATATGTTTGTATGTATGTTCGTATGTAAAATCACAGTGACTCTGTTCATGAGCAAAGGTCCTAAAATGCCTATGTTGAAAATTTGGTGACAAATGTCCTTAAAGTGACTGTGTTACAAGCGCACATTGTGCAGTTTCCACACACCCTCATAACTATGCAAATGTGTAGTATTTTCACTCCAGATTTTCAACATTGGCATCTTTTCAGACCTCCTTATGAACAGTACAGCTGTCATTTTTCCCATCTTGCCAGAAATATGCATTTACTCATCTGGCGCAGAATAGTGCGGTTGCTATGGGAAATCGATGTTTGGGACAGATTAAGAAAATCATAGTGACAGTCTTCATGAGCAGAGGTCACAAAATGCCTATGTTGAAAATTTGCTGAAATAATTCCACTAAATGACTGTGTTACGCGCATGAGTTGCGCAGTTTCCACGTACGCTTGGAGGTTTGAACATTTTTAATATTTTCACTACAGATTTTCAACTTTGCCATCTCTTCACACCTCCCTATAAATGGTACAGCTGTCATTCTTCACATCCTACCCGATCTGTGTTTTCTTACATCTGGTACACAATGGCACGGTCGCTGTGGAAACTCAAAGTTCGGGACATATTGGCAAAATCACAGTACCACTCTTCATGAGAAGAGGTCCCAAATGCTTTCATGAGGTGGAGGTCACAAAAAGGCCATGTTGAAAATTTGTAGTGCAAATACCAACAAATGCCCAGGGTGTTAGGGTTTCTAACTATAACATCCCACCATATACAGACTGACATGCATCATGGGTGTGCCTTTGGATTGCCGACTATAATGCTCATGCCATTCCACCCCCCCACCCTGCAGCCAGTCACAGGCATCGAGGTGTGCCTTGGACTCTTTGGCCCCAGAGTGCATCCCATTCTCCTATATTGCACCCATTTCAGCATATGTCCTTATGGAGTGGAGTGACTGTAAAGCTGAACATCCCAAGGCACACTTCAACACTTGTCAATGTCTGCAGGATAGGGTGAGGTGAAGTGGCATGAACGTTATGGGCGACAACCCAAACGCATACCTCAATGCCTGTCTGTCTCTGCAGGGTGGAGGTGGGGTTGACGTGAAGTACTTCACTGCCATTCCTATTCTGCATCTGTCTAACGCCTGCATTTCCAATGCTAATACCAGCAAGCAAACATTCGGCACTGACAAATGCTTGTTTAAAATGTGTTTGGTTGCTGGATGATGAGGGTAAGCTTAACCACCACAGGAATTTAAGTGTAAAAAAGATGAAGTTTTAGAAAGCGCCTCTTCTCTCAGATTTGTACAGTATCACAGGTAAAAGATAACACAGCTGCTTATTTAGCCAGGATAGCCCAGCCAAGAAGCAATATATTGTTTTCAGTGGGGTCCTGCCTTTTTTTTTTTTTTTTTTTACCCATTTTGACAGATGGGTGAATTGAAGCACTGAGAGGTTACATGACTTTCTGTAACATCTATCAGGATTCATAAACTGCATCCTTCACAGAATGCTTTTTCAGTAAGTGGCAGAGCAGGGGAGTGGGATTTGAGGCAGGGGTTGACTCCCCCCCCCTTTAAAAGACATACAAAATGCCTTCAAGATTAATATACAAGTTAGCCAGCCTGGGAGTGGGTCCCAAGATGACAGCCTGGGTAAAGAATTGGCTGGAGAATAAGACACAGAGAGTAATAGTAAATGGAGTCCACTCTGAAGAAAGGGGGGTTACTAGTGGGGTACCGCAGGGTTCAGTATTAGGACCGGTCCTCTTCAATGTCTTTATAAGCGACATTGCAGAGGACTGGAAGAAAAAGTATGTCTCTTGCAGATGACACAAAGATCTGCAACAGAGTTGATGCACAAGGTGGGGGTGGAAAGGATGAGAAGGGACTTGGCAAGGTTAGAGGAATGGTCAAACGATGGCAGCTTAGATTCAGTGCTAAGAAGTGCAAGGTAATGCACCTGGGAAACAAAACCCAGGGAAGAGTACACAATGGGGGTGAGATACTATCAACAACAAAATGGAAAGGGACTTGGGGGTAGACGTATCAGATGACCTAAAAGTGGGCAAGCAATGTGAGAGGGCAGCAAGGAGGGCTGGGGGGATACTGGGATGCATAGGGAGAGGCATCACCAGTAGAAAATAGGAAGTTATTATCCCTCTGTACAGACAGCTGGTCAGACCCCTTCTGGAGTACTACGTGCAGTTCTGGAGACCCAATCTCTGCAAAGACATAGGATGGAAGCTGTCCAGAGGAGGGCAACTAAAATGGTGCAGGGTCTGCACCGGAAGACATATGAAGAGAGACTTAAGGAGCTTAACCCTTAGAAGACTGTGGACGTATATATACGTCCAGAATCTATATACCTTCACACATATTCAGTTCTCAAAGGGTTTTAATATGTATAGCCTCGAGGAAAGGAGGGAGAGAGGGGACATGATAGAAACTTTGAAGTACCTCAAGGGAATCAACAAAGTCCAAGAGGGTAGCATCTTTCAAAAAAGAGTTGTGCAAGAACAAGGGCACAATTTGAGAGGAGTGGTGGGGGCTCAGAGATAATTTAAGGAAGTGTTTTTCACAGAGAGGTTGTGGATGCATGGAACGGCCTTCCGGAGGAGGTTGTGGAGTCAAAACAGTGGTGGAATTCAAGCATGCATGGGACAGTCATAAGGCAATTCTAGGGGGTGGGGCAGGAAGAAGTAGGTTGCTGGTTAACTAGGATCTGCAGCTTATCCATTAGGTAGGGAAATGGGCAGACTGGGTGGGCCAAGCGGTCCTTATCTGCCGTCAAAGTCTATGTTTCTAAGTTGGAAGGAAGTACTCCATGTATTTCAGTGGTGTATACGGAGTTAAACTGGTCAGGAGCCCCCAGTAACTCAGTTCCACAACCTCTGTCATCTTTCTCCATTGACTACTATAGGAGAGTTCTGCCAGCTAGAAATGACAGTTACACCACCTAGAAATCTAGATAGGAGAGCTCCCCCACCTAAACAGAGTTTATACACAAGGGGGGGGTAGAAAGGATGAGAAGGGGCTTGGCAAGGTTGGGGGAATGGTCAGACAAATGGCAACTTAGATTCAATGCAAAGAAGTGCAAAGTAATGCACCTGGGAAACAAAAACCCAGGAGAAGAGTACACAATAGCAGGGGAGGTACTAACAACAACAAAAATGGAATGGACTTGGGGGTAGTCATATCAGATGATCTAAAGGTGGGTAAGCAATGTGAGAAGTCAGTAAGGAGAGCCAGGGGGATACTGGGATGCATAGGAAGGGGCATCACAAGTAGAAAAAGGGAAGTGGTTATCCCTCTGTACAGACAGTTGGTGAGACCCCATCTGGAGTACTGTGTGCAGTTTTGGAGACCTCATCTACGCAAGGACATAGTCAGGGTGGAAGCAGTCCAGAGGAAGGTAACTAAAATGGTGCAGGGTCTGCATCAGAAATCATATGAAGAGAGACTGCGAGAGCTTAATATGTATACCCTTGATGAAAGGGGGGACATGATAGAAACGTTCAAGTACCTCAAGGGAATCAACAAAGTCCAGGAGGGTAGCATCTTTCAGAAAAAGAGATGTGTAAAACAAGGGACACAATTTAAAGATAGAGGGGCGTCTCAGGGGTAATGTGAGAAATCTTTTTCATGGAGATAGTGGTGGATCGTGGAACTGCCTTCCTGGGAGGTTGTTGAGGCTAAAACAGTGGGGGAATTCAAACATGCATGGGACAGACACAAGGCAATTGTAGTTGGGGGGTGGCAGGAAGTAGGCTGTTGGTTAACTAGAATCTGCAGCTTATCCAGTAGGTAGGGAAATGGGCAGACTGGGTGGGCCAAGTGGTCCTTATCTGCTGTCAAAGTCTATGTTTCTATAAACATTTCCAATTTAACTACTGGGTGTATATCATTTTTTTCCCTTTGGTAACCAGGTAAGGCCCATTAGGCACAAGTGCCTGTTTTCGGGGGCCAACCAGGAGCACTGGGGTTGTCAAGTGACTTGCATAGAGTCAAAACAGTACACAAAAAGAGGTTGTGGGAATCAAACTCTGGTCTAGCAGATGTACCATGCTCACTCACAGCTTGTTACTCTAACCTCTATGTTATACTGCCAGCCAACCAATTTAAAGACCTTGTAAACAAATGTTTTCACACAACCTACCTGTGCTCCCCCCAAAATCTTCAGTAATGGTTGCACAGTTGGATTCCTCATCTCCGAGGTGCCCTGGTGTATAAAAACTTGTAGTTTTGCCTGGATAAAGATTCCTGATCCGTAGTTAAGTAAGAATTGGAGAATGGAGCAGAACTGCTTTTTGAAGAACCCTCCCCCCAGCTAAAGTTTCTCCCGAAGCTCAGGATGTTGAGCTTTGAGATCTAGTGTTCTTTGTGTTGTTTTTTTTTTTTTTTTTCACATCGATACTCATATCAACTTTTTCAAAACCAGATTATCCAAGCAGGCGTGCCCGTATCCATGCATGTTCCCCCACAATAGCTTCGGATCCATGCCATGTAAAGGCATGTTGCATAGGACCCAAAAGAACTACAGGGGCAGCCATCTTTGCTTTCTCTGACTGCATTCAGCATGGCTGCCAGGGTCAGTGGTCTTGCAAGATGTGACAGAGGGCTGCAGGATGAGAGTGTGTGTACATCCAACTGTGACTGTGCAGATCAAGGGAAGACTGCTGAGCCTGAGGGTAACCCTGCCATAAGTTATCAAGCAGGACCTTTGGATTCAGTAACCTTCCTTCTTTTTAGTTAAATAGGGACACAGTTGGGCTGCTGTTATTTTATTGGGACTAGGCAACTCAGCCCGGATAACAGCTTGTTTTGGGGGTTGCTGCTTGAAGAACTAGATTCCCCCAGGAGGGGGTTACAGATTTCAATTTGCACTTACTATTTGCATCTTAGCATGCCAGTACCCCATGACTGTCGGAAGAATGTCTTGTATGAGACCTAGGGAAATACCGGTACAAGTAGGGACAGATGGTGTAGAGGGGCTCACATAGTACAGTGCTAGGAATGCCATTTTTATTGCTTTGCCTAACCCTTTTCTTCCCTTTGAGCTCCCACTCCTGTTTCCCCCTAATATTTCTATTGTTATTTTCCCATTAATCACTGTGTGCTATGCCGTTTTGAGTGGGTTCCCTTACTGCACTCATGAGAAACAGGGACTATTGTGGCTCGTCCAATTAAAGTGCTTCCAGACATCACTCTTGCACCCATTCATACTGAACCTTCCTGTTTTATCAAAGGTGGAGGTAATGCCACGTGAGCAGCCCAGGCGTAAAGTGCCATGGAGTCCGCCCCCTTACCAAGTGCTGGAATGATACTTAATCAGCTTTGGTATACTTCGCTAAAGAGAGCCCATCCCTAATAATAGTAACAGCAATAATGCATGAGCTGCAGGGGCTGTTTTCAGACTGATACGGGATGAGCCCCAGTGCCCCCTTTATAATTCAGACACCACCCTCTTCATGTCCATGTCCCCACCCTCTGGTGTTAGCTTCACCACTGGCCTTGCACCTAGGCAGTGAGGGTGCCGGTGCGAGGTTGCTTCACAGGACCAGTGCCAAGTCCAGCTTGAAAACCAGCTATGCAGTGGGAGCTACGTAGAGAAGTAGGCTAGACCCTCACCCAAAGTGAGAGGAAAAAATGCCCTGCCCAGCGGCATTAAAGATAGTGCCTTGCACTTCCATGGGGAAGACATTGGTTCAAGTCCCGAAGCCAACTCACATGCCCCGGGCCAGTGGAGACTGTAAGCTGTGGGCAGAGCTTGTCACACCAACTGAGCATCTTCTGCAGCTGCATGGTGTGCAGCCTTGATGCTTTGAATGACCATACAGGGTTAACTCCTACCCCTCCCCCCCACCATGTAAGGAGTCGGCAAGACAAATTATGTAGAGTGGCAGGAGTAGGCAAAAGCTGGGAGGGGTGATACCATAGATGCAGTGGGGAGAAAAGTCCCCCCACACAACACGCATTACCAAGCTCAGATTCCACACCCCACTGGAGACTGGGTTTCCCACAGTGTCTTGGAGAGCTGTTAAGGAAGCAGGATAAGATGAGTGCCATTGCACCAACAGTAGCTAGTAGTGGACACTGGAGTAAGGTAGGAGGAAGAGGTGGGTGTTCTGGAGTGGGGATGAAATGTTAATTACATAAAAAGGAGAGCAACAGAACAGACCACCTTTGCAGCAAGTCTGTTATCTTGTGCCTAGTTGGGGGGAGCAAACAGGCACTTGATCAGTCCCTCAACCTGAAGTCTTCCACTCTGTGGTACCAGACTCACAGGGTGATAGATACATAGATAAATACTGTCTGTAGATGGATAGACAGACATATACTGTCTGTAGATGGATAGATAGTGTCTGTAGATAAAGGCTGTGTGTAGATAGACAGACATACTGTCTGTAAATAGATAGATATACTGTCTGTAAATAGATAGATATACTGTTTGTAGATAGATATACTGTCTGTAGATAGATATTGTCTAGATAGAGATATCTACTGTGTGTAGATAGATATACTGTATATAGATACGGTGTGTTGATAGACATACTGTATATAGATAGATAGATAGATCCTGTCTGTAGATAGAGATCCTGTCTGTAGATAGAGATCCTGTCTGTAGATAGATACTGTCTTTAGATAGATAGACACTGTCTGTAGATAGACATATACTGTCTGTAGATAGTATCTATCTATCTGTAAATAGATAGATACATACTGTCTGTCGATAGATAGCTAGATAGATACTCTCTGTCTGTCTGTCTATAGATAGATAGATAGGTAGGTAGGTAGATTAGATTAAAAACCTTCATGTTTCAATGGGATGGGCAGAACTACTTTTTCCCAAATTTGTTTATCCTCCTCTGGCCACAGGCTAGGACCTACTTCAGCTACCCCTATGCAAGCTACCTTCCTATCGAGATCCTGCTGCAACATCACCTAGTCCCCATACCCACCTGTGACATACCTTTCTGCTACCCCCCCCCCATTTACCCCCTGGGGACGCTGGGTATGGCTTCAGCAGCAGCCATCAGGCCACCCAAATTGGAGGTGATGTGGGGCTTCTTCCAGGAGAGCTGCGGCTCAGATCTGGTGTGGGATTGGGTCACCGCAATGCCTCATCAGCCCAGCACTGTATGCACTTTCTCCCATGTCCTCCCCATTCTCCCACCAGGAGCATGCAGTTTGATTGGTTACCGGCAAGGTCTGGACGAACCAATCCATAGGCATGCTCCATTGGTCCCACTCTGCAGTCAGCTTTCTCTGCACCATCACCCGCAGTCTCAGGTGGCAGTAGAGTAGCAGGATGCGATAATTACTCTCCCCAGAGGAGACGGGAGCATCTTGTGTTCGCTCGAGCCTCCTCCCCCTGGCCAGCCCTCCGACAGCCCAGGCTCATTCCGGAACATGGGTCACTAGTGTTGCGAGCAGTAGTGCAACCACTGCGCCGGTGGGCCGGCTGGGCAGAACCACGTCTAATTCAAGAGTTGGCTATAGCCAACGGGCTTGCTTTGCCAATAGTGAGACAATAAAAGAAAGGAATCCGGGGATTGTTATTAGTGGTACCTACCCTAAATCCCACTTTGCAGTGCAGTATTCCTACAGGGAAGCCAGTAGATTTTGGGGATGTAAATGTTAAATGTGGGGGAAACCTATACAGACAAGAAAACACTGCAGAACTGTAAATATAGGAGCAGCAATTGATGGATCAGAAGATGAGAGCAGATTAGCATTCTGAAACCTTTCCTTCTAGCCCAATATCGTGAGTTTGTACGAGTGGAATGTACTTTACTATATATGGACAGATGCCATTAGTGGTATCTTTTCCAGAATGCTGTAACGCAGGAATGTAGATCAACTTTATCCACACCTCAGTACGAGACCTTGAAGGGCCTTAAAAAAACAATCTATTTATAACTAAATATTTAATGATAAGCCACTGTTGCAGAATTTGCTAGATATCTGGCGGTTGCCTTGTGCTGAGTGGTTGCTGACAGTAGACAAAAGCCCTGGCTTCTCACTGGGACTGTAACCATGGCTTAACACAACCCAAGTGCCTCAGAAGCACCCTCTAAACATTTTATTTTTAAATTATTCAGCCAGGATACACAGCACTATTGAGACAGAGGCCTTTTCTTTGTTCTGGTGACAGACAAAAGAAGTTATGAAAATAGCATGAATCCCAAATCCAGGCGGTTCTGAAATGTAGAACAAAACTGCCTCTCCCCGCCTTCCTAAAGATCAGCTGTGGACTTCAATATGAGCTTTCATAGACATAATGTTTCAGCTAACATTTTAGTTATTTATTTATGACTTTTATAACCGGGTAAGTGCACTGATCTCGGGGACCGTTTTCAAGCACGACCCGGGCCATGGCAATAGCACAGGAGGTAACAGTAAGAGAATAAAATATACAGAGCAATACAAAAGCAAAACAGAATACAAGCGAGCACAGAGGACAAGTCAAGTACAATGGTGTAAAACAAATGCAAGAGAATACAGACAACAGACCGGAACCTTTTTTTATTTATTTATGGCTAACCTTATTTGTACAACAGGTGTAGAGAGAGATGCCACAGAACAAATCTGACATTTCTGGATCCACTTTGCCAGATCGGATATACCATGGGCTGTCTCAAAATATGCAAATTCTCTTCACATGTGAGGGGGCAGGATCATAACTCACGAGTGGGAGACCAGAAGTAAGTTATAATAGTCCTGCCCACTTACCCATGATGATAAACTGCATATTTTGAGTTTGACCATTGTGTATTTGGTTTGTAGAACATCAGTTCACAAGTTAGTGCTTTTTAAGCTGCTGTTTGTATGAAGATTTAACTCTTTGATTACAGCTGCTGGCTTCAGTTCTTCACAGAGTTACTGGGCAGTCTGCTGCACTGTGGAAGCTGCTCTCTGATTGATTCAGTATACATTTTGAGATACCAACTTTGCAAGATAAGATAATATCTTGCTATATTGGGTAACAGTAACACTTTTTATCTTCCTGTTTCACAGCACACACATGTTGCATAAAATCATATCTTGCATTTTGGGGTATGTCACCTTTGATTTCTAGCAAGGCTGGGAATGTGATTAAGGAATTCTGACAAATCAGGGAGCAGCTTTCACAACGTTGACACTGCAAAAGCCATTTATATTACTGAAGGCAGCAGCTGAAATAAAATAAAAACGGTTACGTCTTCATACAAACGGAAGATTTAAAAGCTATAGTAAGTAAAAGGATGTATAAACAGAATATGCAATAGGTTGACTCAAATTATACAACTTATCACTTTTGGGTAGGACTTTCGTAACTCACTTGTGCTTTAGCCACATGCGAATTATGGTCCTGCCCCCCCCATGAAGATAAATTGCAAATTTTGAGTCAGCCTGTTGCAACTCCCACATATCCTTTCCAAGGTTTATAACACTTCTTGGTAGCCTGTCCAATATGAAAAGCGTCCGACTGTCCCTAACTGGCCCCCTGCTGCTCTTGTATATGACAACATAAGGGGATGGATGAGTAACCAAGGGGAGGAGAACCCAGGTTACAGTACAACCGCCCCCCCCTCCCCGCTTCCAAGTGGGAGTTGGGGATTAGAAGGGCCAAAAGAAGTAAAAGGGGGGTGTAAGCAGGAACTAAACAAATAGACCATCAAAAACTCCAAATTAATTTAGAACCACATGTTCCTTGAAGTGCAGTTCGTACCACTGGTTGAGTTTTTTATCTATCTCTCTCTCTCTCTCTTTTTTTTTTTTTTTTTTTAACCACTGCAGCAAGCATTAACAGAACAAAGTAAGGTAGCATTGACTGAGCAATAATATGGAAGACAGTCTGGGCTCTGGGCCAAACAGCATCCCTTCACTCAAAGTAATGCATTGTGCAGAGTCTTGGCATGGTGCAGGTTTGCAGCAAGGCTAAAACAGATCTCCTCAGCATGCAGAAATCTTAAAGAACTAAGGCTAGTTAGAGTCAGACATTTGATCTTCAAGGGGAACAGTTAGCCCCAAGGGCCCCCACACTCACGTGTGGCGCTGGTCTCAACGTGCACTTTGTGTGCAAAAACATTCTGGTTTACTTACTGTGCAGTAGATTGTATTGGACCCATGTTGCTTAGTTCTGTGCTGATCTTTTTTTACTATAGATCCCAGAATCCCCTGCAGCTGACATCAGAGCAGGACTGCTGCAGTGGGAGATTAAATAGCCTGCAGTGCATGACAGGGTTTATATAAGCTCTGATCTTTTGTTTGCTGGTCCTGCTGTCCTCTCTGGGATAAGTACAGGTACAGAGGACTGAACTTAGCCCCTGGAAAAAAGCAGAACCAGGAAACACATGATCAGAGCTTGTGAAAGCTCTAACATGCCGTGCAGGCCACTGAATCTCCTACTAATGCAGTCCTGCTCTGATGTCAGCTTCAGGGGATTCTGGGATATGTAGTAACAGAATATGTCAGCCTAGAAGTAAACACAACTAGTCTGATATGCTCTACTAAGTAAACCAAAACATTTTTGCTCTGAAAGTGTACATTGGGACTAGTCCATCACTTGAGTGGGAAGGACTGCAGTGTTTGCAGTAGAAGTATGGTGGACAGGAAGTAGTATGGCAGATGGGAATACTGTGGTTGGCTGTAATACAGACCGTGCCAAGCAGCAAGCACAAAATCAAAAACCTAACACTGGATGATTGTTTTTTGTGAGGGGCTTCGCCCCCCCCCCCCACACCACCCAAAATATATATAATCAACTCCAGTCCTAACAAAATTCACAAAAAACTGTAATCAGAAATAGCGGGATTCAAATCCAGGATGGCTGGTGTACCGCGTACACTGTCGACTCCTTGCTCTCACCACTAGGCCATCGGGCAGCTCAGGTAAATTATATTTCGACCGTCAGTGCTATAATTCCCAGGGTGACGTAGAAAGACTATCCCATAAACCAGGCACTGTCGGGACTACCGCCCACCACAATATTCCCGTTCGCCATACTACTTCCTGTCCACCCATAAAACTTCTCCACATGAACACTGCCTTGAGCCTTGGTGTGTGTAGGCCCATTGTGCTTACTGTTTCTCTTTAAGTAGATTTTATTTTCTAGCAAACAAATTCACTTTTAGCTTCTGCAGTACTCATTTGCATGGTTCCTCAAACATGTGAATTTCAGGGCCTTCTGTTTTTGTTTTTTTTTTTTGTTTTGTTTTTTTTTAACAAATGGTACTTCCATTACAGCAAAATCTTTCCCCCTTAGATTTCATGTATTTATGTTGCTTCTTTCTGCCATTAAGTCATAAGCCTGTTCTTGACATCACAACATGTTGCCATGGAAATTATCCTGATGTCCGAAACAGAGGATTATAACTTTGTGGCACAAGGAGCAGTGGGGACAGGGAGGTCTTGGGGGTAAAAGTCTGTTTTATGTAAATGTAGTTCTGTAAACACAAAAGAGTGTTCTGAAATTCTTTTTTTTTTTTGGGTGGGTGGTGGTCAATGTTATGAGAGTTCAGTCCTGCCAATGTTAGCTGTAATTTGTTTTGCAAGAAACTGAAAAATCACTTTGGGGGTTTTCAGCACCTATTGTAGTGCAGCATTTGCATACCAGTCCGTGTTTCTTTTTTCTCTGGGGATAGCTTTTAAACCTGACGAAACTGCATTAAACCACAGTTTTAAAGCTAATGGCACATCACTCTGTGGTTAAGGCTCTTGGCTATATCGCTATGGTTTTGGCTTTCCAGATTTTGAGTTATAGGACATCCTGTTTACTTGTCCTTTAACTCCCTGGCCATTGACAATGTGGAGCAATGCAGAAAGGAGAAATTTATTTATTGATTGAATTTTGACAAAATCCTTCATACTAGAGTAATTTCCTTTTCTGTGACCGCCAGCGTTGTCGGGGGCCTCTCCTGGAGCCTCTGGCTCTTGTTGGAGAATATTGTCCGATATATCTAAGGACTTTGGATTTCAGCAAAGATAACTTGTCTGTGAGTGCAGTGACTGTAGGTGTGTCTGGAATTGTCTGCTCATCATAGACATGTTTATCATTTACTGGACTTGCAGACTCACAGGTTGCAATTTTTGAGTATTGTTCGGTGCTTCACTATTACAGGTTAGTACTTTGCTTGTTCTCTGCAGTAATACTCAATGCTATTTATGTCTAAACCTCTTTATGTTGCAAGTGTTTTTAGCAGCAACCAGCATGGTCAAAGGATCAGTGGCATGATGTTTAAAAAAACAACAGAAGAACTGGTCGGAGAGACTCCTTCAGCCAGTTCTCCAAATGTGGTGGGCCACTCATTAATTTTTTTTATCATGGCATAACTCACTTACATGTCGAAAGCTATTTGGTGTTGGGTTAGAGACAGTTCCTTGACCTTGGTGACATGGAGATTAGTTGTTACATAGGCGTGTATAAGTCCTGCACGGCCAAAGGCAACTGAATAACTGGTGATCTCGGAATACTCACCTGCTCAAGTTCTCATGCTGATTGACAGCTTTGGGCTGTACCACTACCCCATTGGGGGTGCTTATTATCCATATGCATTAATTCCCCATTGACAATGTTACAGCCAACAGGTGCGGAAATTACAGTAAGTATGAAGGAATTTCTCCTTTTGCAAATATATCTTTATTATTTTTCTAATTTAGTATACATAAAATGAGGGGAGTATCAGTTGCACTGGAGCAAACGACTTATCTTCTGGTAATGTACAGTGCAGATAGGGAAGCTGCAGACTTTCAACAGCCCACCCTCCTGGAGGATGGGGAGGGGTGACAACATTCCTGTTGATTGATTGATTGTACACTGTTTCAATGTTGTCTGTGTAACCATATGTTTCAATGTTGTCTGTGTAACCATATATATTGTCTTAACCTGCTATCACCTGGGGCCCTGCACAGAAAATGGAAATGACGTACCTACCGTAATTCTTGATCTTCTTGGACGAAGTCTCCACCACTCATTCACACTGATGGGATCTACGCTGGAGGTGCTAGGACCCCGCAGAAGCAAACTTTTTTGCAAGAGGGTCAGCGCCAGAGATGGAGTCACACAAAAACATGCTTGTTTACCTTCCTTGGTCAGCTCCTACTGCATCTTTATTGGACTTAGGAACACCCCTAACACAGTGTAGCCACTCATGATACAGTCACAGTGGGAGTAGAGGAGACTTTTGCAGTACATGCAGATGATGTGGTGCTGTATAGAAACCACTCAGACCCTGCCTCAATTGAGACAGACCTCGCAGCTGACTTTCACCAACTGGTTGAATGGTTTAAGGCTAACAAGCTGCTACTAAACGAAAAGAAACCTCAATCCATACTCCTTGGGCATTGCCAACTTGGACCTGACAGGAGTGAATTACTAAAAATCTGCTCACCAAATGGGGACCCGATTGAAACTATAGCCTCCCTCAAATACCTGGGAGTTATACTGGATCAGGTCATCTAGTTCAGACCACATGTGGACCGAGTGATCAAACCGTTAAACCAAAAACTAGGGCACTTGTGTAGATTGAACCCCTATCTCACAGTTGATACCATGTTATCCATTGCTAATGGAATAGTATCCTACTACTCACAATCCTGTATGGTGCTCCTGTCCTATCATCACTCAGAGTGTAATTAATTCCGGGTCACTTCTGAAAAAGGGACCACTAGTCTCAGTGAGCCTACTCTGTTAACAAGATCCAAATACATAAATGAGTGGCTGCAATGTTTGGGGTGTTTCTAATGTTCAGGAAGTACACAATAACAGTAGCGCAAGAACTGAAACAAAGACCAGCCTGGCGGTCCAGCAGCAAGTGCTTCTGCTTGCCGCGCTGGTGACCAGGTTTGGGAGTGAGCACGGGTGCCAGGGGGTCAGCTGGGAGGGAGGTAGGATAAGCGTCTGATGGACTGCTCTCCTCCTCCTGGGGAGGGTGGGTTGTGGTTACTTCGGCTATCAATGACACCCATCAGAAGCTGGGTGTGCAACAGCCAGGGCCACTGCGGGAAGGGGAGGAGGCGATGAAGGACATCTGCAGGTCGGGTACAGGAGCATGCCTGTCCCACACTAGACAACATTGCACATCCACACCTCTGGAGGGCACCAGAAAAGAGGAAACACCCAGTTGGCTGGGAGAAAGATGTTGCATCTGCCACCATGTCCACCACTGGCTCCTGACTGCCTCCGTCCTTCACCTCCACCTCTGGGGGCATTGGATTGAACAGGAATGCCATGGCGCTGACGGTAGCTGTAATGACGGGGGGGGGGGTCCATGCAGGTGGGTCAGGGGATCGGGACCACTGTTTGGGAGGTCCCAGGCAGGATGGGGTAAGGCAGGACAACTGATGGAGCCCCAGCCAATGGTGACCAGAGGGACAAATAGTTACATAAAAACAAATAACTGAAATACGGTTGGGTATAACTATACATTAGCGCACATTTCAATTCTACTAAGAAAGGAGGCAGATCAAACAACTAGTAATGTCAATGAATTTTAGAGAAGGTAAGCAATAATAAAATATGGGTTTGTCAACTAGAACGAATATGATGCAGAAAAGGTTGACAGTGTCCCCTTAAGCATGTACATGTTCAGATCTGTTAACCTCACCTCCTATGACCTTTCCTGTTGTCCCGGGATCATCTTGGTTGGCCTCTTCTGCAGCACCCTGTTGCATATAGTACTCCAGGTGAGGCCAAACCAGTGACATGTGCAGTGGTGGCAGCATTCGTTGGCGTAATGGCTCATTGGTTGATTGAGCGGGTCATTAGTTGATTTAACGTGTCGTTAGTTGCTTATTTTGTTATGGTTGGATTATCATTCCTCCCTCCTTTTCTTTGTCACAGGGTTGTGTTTCATCCCTGCAACGTCTGCACTCGAAGCTTCAGTTGGAAAGATCACCAGCTTTGAGGTCCTGAATGGAACAGACGTCCTCCTGCCCTGTACCTTCGCCACTTGCATCGGCTTCGAGAACTTGGTCTTCAGCTGGTGGTATGAGGGGAATACCACAAGGATGTTGGTGAGTGAAAATTCATATTCCAGTTCATGCCTTCGATGCAGCATACAGTTGTGTTGGCTGCTGCATGATTGACCTTAGTGTTGGTGAAAGGTAACACTTGTAACTTTTAGAAACTTAATCACAGCCCAGTACAGTGGTATTGTGAGTAGTGGGTTGCCTAACCAAGTGGGAGACCTGGGTTTGTTTCCTGAGTTTGACTCCTCTGCGTTGGTCTGGAAAAGTCTAGGTCACACAACGGGGCAAAGCGCTCAGACTCCAACAACAGGGTGCTGCCCACCCCACTGGGTACCCACACAATATCCACCCCCCCGTCTAAAAGGCCTAGCATATTATGGGTGGATCCATCAGGACCCCCGAGTTTCAAGCAGGAACTACATAAGTTCCTGGCCTGCTCTGAACCCTGCTCCTGTGGTGGGTGCACCCACTCACTTGCCTGTCCCTCTTAGCTACTTACTCTGACTCTGGTTCCCTATCATGTTCTCCTGGAGCACTGTCTAATCTGTTTATTTCCCTAGCACTTAGCCCCTATTTTGCATAATGGTTGTTAATGTTGCATTTCTGGGACCTTGAACTGTCGAATTTCTGACTATACCACTGTACTGTATTAAGTTCCATGCCTTATTCCTGGCCTCAGTTTGTTGTTACCTGACTATATGCTTTTAGTTAATTGTACAGCTTGCTGTCACCTGATTTATCCTTTGTATTCACTGTTGTTTTCCCACCCATTGTATGTAACCTCCCGGGTCGTGCCTGAAAACAGGCAACTTTCCTGTCTAGAGCACCTACCATGTCAATAAAAACTAAATAAATAAATAATGTAGGCGGTGACACATTCTAAAACAAGGGAAATAGTTGTGGTCCACAGCAGGATGACCCCATCCCTAACTCCACATATCAAAAGACTGCCAGTGGCCTCTGAGACTCCCTGTTCCCCACACTGGATCCTGGAGAAAGGTCAAAGTTTGGCTGCAGGGGCAAAGCCACGGGAATGCAAGAGGATAGCATCTGAAGTGGTCCCAGTAGGCAGTGCAGGTGGGGGCAGTGC
This sequence comes from Neoceratodus forsteri, assembly GCA_016271365.2. Lineage (NCBI taxonomy): Eukaryota > Metazoa > Chordata > Ceratodontiformes > Ceratodontidae > Neoceratodus > Neoceratodus forsteri. Next base: position 110,014,134 of record JADMNL010000034.1, on the reverse strand, counting down.
AGAAGTGGAAGACAGGAGCTGAAGGAAAGCACCACAACGCAGGAAACAACAATTAAAAAAAAAAAAAAAAACTGATTCAAAAAATGAAATGACTGTGCTACTTGCAAAAAAATATGACTATACATTTAGTTGAGGTTGTGTCTAAGTGGACTGACATTTATATTATTGCCTGAGGAGTTCCAGCAGTCCTGAAGGAAAATTACAAACAAAACATCTGAGGGAGATGCAGCCTCTCATAGGCTACTAAAGAAAGCTAGGAAATAATAGCGCCCAGACAGCCATACACTCCTCAGATACATTTAAAAAGAAGGATTAGTTCAAGTTTCAGACACAGTATAACTTGGCCACTTAAGTAGCCAACATTTTAGTTATGACATTACTGCTTTCTCAAGAGAGTTGCCCACTGTGATTTCATTAGTCCATATATTCAACTATATTCCATAAATAGGGCATATGCCATGGGTGGCCTCAAATTAAATTATTTTTAGTTTATTGTTCTGATCTCTTTTGACCTCACTGGTGGCAGAGCCATGAGTAGATCTATAGAGGCCAAACCCTGACATTAAACATAAATCATTTATTTTGAAGCAGTCCATGGTATATGCCATTTATACAATGACACTGTCTGGTTAAAATGGCAAGGTGGTTCAGAATGTTAAAACACGTGCCATAATTCTAGATGGTTTTGGTGCAACTTTAGCAAAAATATCCATTTTTAAGTAAGCTGGATTGAGAATAAATGAGTTATTTCCACTTTGGTTCTGTATGCCATTAAAATAAAGATGGACTATAAAATGAGTCTAAAAATCAAAGTAACTTAATTAGGTAAAAGCAGTCAGGTGACTGTGCATTATTAGAGCATAATGCACAGTCATCCTGGCCCTAAACCTGACTACATTTGTTAGTAGCCACATCACACAATGAGCAAATCAATCCCCCTACACCGTTCCATCACAAACATGGCTTCCACCTTTAGTCACTAAAAACCTTCAACTAGGACCTAGAAATAAAACTACCTAAAATAAAAAAATAAATAAATAAATAATTAAATGTTGTTTCCCTGGTCATCACACTCTCCTTACGCACATAAACAAATTAAAACTATGAAGTCTTGTTCATAGTTTTCATTGCTAGTGTTTCTTTGTTGACTGTGAAAAATCCTCCCCCAATTGTTACCTGTTTACCAAGGAAATCTCTGCTGCTTACCCTACAAGGGGGTGTGTTTGTGTGTGTGTGTGTGTGTGTGTGTGTGTGTACGTACGATATGTTGGGTGAGGAACATTCTGCCAGTGGAATTGTGCAGAATTTTGAATCCCTGTATTCCATGGTAAACATTCCAAATGCTGAATGTGAGGAAAGACAGATAAAAAAGCAAGAGGATGAGAAAAAGAAGCAGTAATATACAGGCAAGGCAATGTTTATTTATTTATTTATTTATTTATTTATTTTCTATTTATTCTTTTTCCGCCCCAAGCTGCCTGCCGCCTGATATTTCTCGGCCCGGTCACGAGCCACGGGCTTCCACTTCCCCAAATTGGCCTCGGACCCTCTGATACCCATAGGCTTACCCCCATGATGGGGCTGCGGCACTCCCCCTACATGCCGCAGTCTTCTGGCTAGGTCGGAGGGCCGGCCTGGGGAGCTAATCGAAGCCGTGGTGAGATTCATTAACGGCGGCTGGCAGCTAACTGTTTTCCGTTTTTCTCCAGGGAGGCGGGGTCGTGCAATGACACCTGCATCCGCCCCGCCTCCTATACATGCCAGTGCCGGTAGCTGTGACTCCTAGCTCGCCAGAAGTCATCGATATGGGCACTTCCCCCCCCAGAGAAGGAGAGCAGTCCTTGGGATGCTCTGTCCTTCTCCTCCGCCCGACCCTCCAGCGACCCAGGTCCATTCCCGAACCCGGGTCGCCGGCATCGCATGCGGAAATCCAACCGCTGTGCCGACAGGCCGGCGTACAATGTTTATTTATAAAGCGTCCACTCCAAAAGAGGCTGTGAATGTTATACAAAGTTAAACATAAAATCAAGGCAGAAATATTAAAATACACTTTAACCAAAAATAAGTTGAGGCAGAAACAGTCAGTTAATCAGTAAATGCTTGTTGAAATAAAAAGGACTTCAAAGAGGTTTCAAAGGCCTCCACCATGTTGGGCATACAAATGTTTAAAGGGAGCAAGTTCCATAACAATGGAGCAGCCACTCGAAAAGCTCTGTCCCCAGATAATTTTAGCCTTGATGGAGGGACAACGAGTAGGTCTGCATTTGTGGAGCAGAGAGGGCAAATTGGGTGGTAGGGAATCAGGAGTTCTTTTAAGTAGTCTGGACTCAGATCGCATTGGGCCTCGTAAGTTAACAAGCAGATCTTGAAGGTGATGCACCACCACTTAGGAAGCAGGTGCAGCACACGCAGAACTGGCATGATATGTTAGTTCCATGAGGAGCCCACATTCATCTCGGCTGCAGCATTCTGGACCAGCTGCAGGCATCGCATCAACCCTCTAGATAACCTGCGTTGAAAAGCATTACAATAGTCTAACCTGAAGGTGATGAAAGCATGAGTGATCATCACTAGGTCATCCTGGGCAAGGGGCTGGCAGTGTAGCCTAGAGGTTAGAGTAACGAGGTGTGAACGAACTTGGTACATACAGCAGACCAGACCGGGGTTTGATTCTCACAACCTCCACCTGCATACTGTGTGACTCTGAACAAGTCACTTAACTGCCCAGTGCTCCCAGGTCGCCCCTGAAAACAGACACTTGTGCCTAGTGGGCCTTACCCGGTTACCAAAGACTAGAATAAAATAAATAAATAAACATGGCTTGATCCTAGAGATGTTCCAGAGGTGGTAAAAGCCAAATTGGACAACAGGTGACATCTGCTGTTCTAGCTTCAATCTGCAGTCCAGAATGACTCCCAGGTTCTTTACCACATCGGTTGCCATGAGAGGTCGGCCGTCCACCAATGGGAAAGCTGTACCATCCACAGCAGCCATGCCCACTGACCTGATTCGATCACCATGACCTCTGTCTTACCAGGATTGAGACATAACCAGTTCACATTGATCTCAACCAAACACAAGAGGGGAAAACACAAGCATGGGCAGAGGCAGACCCAAGCTGCTTAAATAAGTTCCTGAGCTTCATAAAAGCACATACGTTTGAATCATATATGGGTGTTTTCAACTGAAATCTACACTCCCCTAAAGAAAACAACCTGGCAGGTTCTCTTGTTTTGAACACGTTTCCGTTAAAATACCCATCTTGGTTTAAAATAAAAAAGGTAACTTGTTTTAATAAAAATGCATGCCACGCATGGTTTTCAGTGTCTTTTACTATTTTTAACCACCACCCAGTTACTATGATACAGACTATTTTTTGTCTTTAAAGTTAAAATGGAGGAATATTTCAATGAAATTTCCTACTTGTCATTTTTAAGATAATTTCTTCTCATTTTAAGTCAAATATTTAAAAGTCATTTTATAAGTGCTATAAGACACTAGGGTTTGCTATAATAATCATACTTCTCAGATGCAGTTAAAGGCACTCGGCTGCACCTCATGCCTAACAATGGACCTGAGGTATGCAATTATATCACCACATTGCACACCCTGTCCTGTCTTATTGCTTACATACATAATGGTTTGAAGTGAAATAACACCTGTATTTCCACTAGTGAGTGAGAAGACCCATACCTCACAAATGGCAAAGCCACAAGATAATTATGAAAGTTTTGCCACTCATATGTGGAGATACATGTGTTACTGCACTGCAGTCCCTTATGTATACTATTTGATATATACCACAGTATTTGTAATGTCTTTATTAATGGTTTACCTTAGAAACATAGAAGTTGATGGCAGATAAGGACCGCAAGTCCCATCCAGTCTGCCCATTTCTTTTTCTGCCTTATAAATGTGCCATCGGCCTTTACTCTGTCAATGGCCTATCTATTCATACTCATCTGTATTGCTCCCTTTTACCTATCCCATGCCTGTTTGAAGCCCTGCACTGTATTCATGTCCACCACTTCCTGAGGTAGGTCGTTCCATGCATCCACCACCCTTTCTGTGAAAAAGAACTTCCTCACATTACCCCTTAATCTGCCTCCCTCTAATCTCATGCTGTGTCCTCTTGTCCTGCTATTTTTCTTATATTGAAACATGTTAGACTCTTTCACCTTGTTAATGCCCTTAAGATGTTTGAATGTTTCAATCATATCACCTCTCTCCTTCCTTTGCTCTAGGGTATACATATTGAGCTCCATTAATCTGTCCTCATATGTTTTCTGATGCAGTCCCTGCACCATTTTGGTTGCCCTTCTCTGGACTGCCTCAATTTGGTTACTGTCCTTGTGAAGGTGTGGCCTCCAGTACTGCACGCAGTACTCCAGATAGGGCCTAACCAGTGCCTCTTAAAGATGGATTATTACCTCCCTTTTCCGACTTGTGATACCCCTACTAATACACCCCAACATCCCCCTAGCCTTACCTACTGCTTTAGTGGTCTGCTTGGATGATTTCAGGTCATCGGTGATGATGATGCCCAAGTCTCTTTCTTCCCTTGTGACTGCCAGCAACTCCCCTGCTGGCATATAGGTGGCTTCAGGGTTTCTCTTCCCTATGTGCATGATCTTGCACTTCTTTGCATTAAACCCCAGTTGCCACTCTTCCGACCATTTTGCCAGTTTATCCAGATCTCGTCTCATTCTGCCCATCCCATCTGGATCATCTACTCTGTTGCAAATCTTGGTGTCATGTGCAAACAGACAAACCTTACCCTCCAGTTCATCTGCAGTGTCACTGATGAAGATATTGAAGAGGGCAGGCCCTAGGACTGATCCCTGAGGTACCCCACTTGTGACTTGCATCTCTTCTGACTGTATACCATTTACCACCACTCTCTGTTTTCTGCCCGTCAACCAGTTTGCCACCCAGTTGACCAACTTCTGATCCACCTCAAGCCTACCCAACTTATTAATCAATCTTCTATGTGGAACAGTATCGAAAGCTTTGCTGGAGTCAAGGTAGGTGACATCAACTGCTCCCCTCTGATCCACCACTCTTGTTACCAAGTCAAAGAAATCTATGAGATTAGTTTGACAGGACCTTCCTTTTGTAAACCCATGCTGTCTTGGATTCTGTGCTCCTATGGATTCCAGGTGTTGTACTATCCTTTCCTTAAGGAGTGCCTCCATAATCTTGCCCACTACTGAGGTAAGACTGACTGGTCTGTAGTTTTCTGCCTCCTCCCTGCTACCACTCTTGTGGGCCGGGATCACAAAACCCTTCTCCAGTCTTCTGGGACCTCTCCTGTGCTCAGAGACTCACTAAACAGTTCTGATAATGGCTCTGCTAGTTCTCCCTTAGCTCCTTTAGTACCCTGGGATGTATGCCATCAGGTCTCATTGCCTTGTCCACCTGAGGCTTATCGAGCTCTTGTAGGACCCTTTCTTTTGTGAAGGAACAGTGTTCACCTCCCTCCCCCTGTGTCCATGGTGCTGAGCTATGGGCCCTCCACCTTCTCTTCAGTAAATACTGAGCAGAAGTATCTATTTAGGATAGATGCTTTTACATGGTCCTCCTCCTCACCGCCCCTTATCTCCTTTGATCTTAGCAATACCCCTCTGGACTTTCTCCTTTCACTAATGTATCTATAGAAAGTTTGTCACCTTCTTTTACTGTTTGTGCTAGTGTTTCCTCGGTTTGGGCCTTTGTCTGCCTTACTGCCTTCCCTGCTTCCCTTAGGGAAGTTTGGTATGCCTCCCTATCTTCATCCCGCTGTGTTCCCTTATATTTCCTGAAGGCCAGCCTTTTGGTGCTGACCTTTTCTGCTACTGTTTTTGAGAACCAAAGTGGTTTCCTTCTTCTTTTGCACTTCCTTTTCTCTCTAACACAATGGGATGTTGCTTCAAGTATTGCATCCTTAATGCTTGCCCACTTTGCCTGTACCCCCTCACCTGTATTTCTTTTTGCCAGGGCTAGCTTAACTCTCTTGGCCATCTTATCAAAGTCAGCTACTCTGAAGTCCCATATTTTTGCCTTGGAATGGGATGATTTAGTTGTAGTGGCCAAATTGAACCATACCATGTGATGGTCACTGGCCCCAGGTGACCTTCTGCCTGGAGATCTCTGATCCTTTCCCTGTTAGTCAGTACTAGATCTAGGATAGCCCTGTCTCTTGTGGGTTGTTGTACCAGTTGTCTGAGGCCCTCCTGCAGGGAATCCATTATGTGTCTAGTTCTGGCAGATGTTCCTGCTGGTATTGACCAATCTGTATCTGGCATGTTGAAGTCTCCCATTATCGAACCTCCCTTTAGCTGTTATGTTTTGTATATCTTCTAACAGTAATGTGTCTGTGTCCTCCCTCTGGTCTGGGGGCCTGTAGACAACCCCAGTTCTTATGGCTGTCCCATTTCCTGTTTCCAGGGTGACCCACAGTTCTTCTGGCACCTTATGTGTATTCTGAATTTCTGTAGCTTTGATATTTTCATTGACATACAGGGTCACTCCACCCCCCCCCCTTTTTGCACCTCGGTCTCTTCTGAACAGTACATAGCCAGGTACTGAAGTCTTCCAAGTGTGGTTACTGGTAAACCCCGTCTCTCTAATTGCTACTATGTCCAGTTTAGCCTCTGTCATTATTGCCTACAGGTCTGGGATCTTGTTTCCCAGACTGCGAGCATTTGTGTACATGATTTGCCATTGGTCAGATTTCGGTGTGTTAGTTGTTGGGTGAGGTCTGGCATTTCCCCTGTGCGTCATATGGGGAGCTGGTCCTTTTTTCTTACCTGGTGATGCAAATGAACTGCAAACATGCTGAACTCCTGTTTGACCACTAGCTGAGGGGGGGAGGGGTGTTCTTCCCATTCGACGTTTGGGGTGCTGCACCCCACTCCCCATTTGCTAGTTTAAATAAACTCTAAACTGATGTTTAACTAAATAAATAAATAAATAAATAAATAAAATATTCTGCAAAGACATCAGACTTCTGCCCCAATGCACTGACTCCCTCCTTAGTCAGATGCAGTCCATCAAATTTAAAGAACTTTCGCTCCCAAAACTGTTGCCAGTTCCCTATAAATTTGTCCTTTTTCCTGGCACCAGCCCTTGAGCCACATGTTTAGCTCCCCTATCTCCCCTTCTCTGACCTTCCATCCATCTGCCCCCCTCTCCCAGACTGGCAGGATCTCAGAGAAGGAGATGCCAGACGAAATGGATACTAGTTTGTCACCCAGCCTGGTCAGGTGTTCCTTGGTCTCCACAACTGACCGGCTGGTGAGATCATCAGTCCGTATGTGTACCAGGATGTCAATGTTTTCTCCTGCTTCCTGAACAATTTTAGCAATGTGGTCAGTGTCTCTCCATGCTGATGTACCTGGGAGACATCTGACCATTACCCCTGGCTGGAGATAGGTATCAACTCTGCAATCATGGCGTCTCCTATGATCAGAAGTTTTTTGGATTTCCTTTTTGCTTTTTTTGTTTTGGTTCCTGTTTTGGGCGAGTTTTGTTGTGCTAGCTCCTGTGCTGCAGTGTCCTGCTCTGCAGTGTCCTCTGCCCTTTTGTTTGAATTCGGAGCTATAGGCAGATACCTGTTTGTAATTTTTATATGGTTTGTGGAGGTAATATGTTGGAGAGCACTGACTGATGGGGCACTCGATTTGCCCCTCTTAACCACCTGCCAACCTCCTGGACCAACTACCCTCTGCAGTTGAGGTGCTTCTGTTGGATGTTGGGGAAATGGCAGGTGGTTCTTATAATTTATTTCCTCTTGAATATGAAATTTGAGGCATGCAATCTCTGCCCATGCTGCCTGGAGCTGAGTCCTAAGATCTCCAATGGCCCAGCATGTAGGACAGTGTCCTAAATCCTGTAAAACTGCCATTCTGGAAAGTGCTCTGCAGTACCGGCAGTTAATTATATCCATTCCAGATAAGTTGCTGGGTTTATAACCTGGTCAGAGTAATTAGAAGAAAGAAAATGAGAGCAGAAGTTTGATTTTGTGTTTTGTTTGTTTGTTTTTGTATAACTTGTTATAACAAGTTAAATTACTAGTGCCCTGTAAATGAGGTCACCATGTGGATACCCCACTGATCCACCCCTTCCTGCTTTGCCACAGGAAATGTAACGACTGTGCTACCCTATAAAAGGAGTGTAGTGTGGGGTGGTTGGGGATGGGGTTGGGTGGCTGGGCCCTTCCCCTGCCGAAAAAGAAGAACCACGGCCGAAAGAAACAAAGAGGTAAGAGCAGAAACAATCGGTCAGCAACAAATGCAGTAACCCTGAAAGCTTATCCTATGATAGATAAAACTGTAAATCTATAAAGCACTACCTGTAATAATTTCACAGAAGATATACCCTGTAAGAAACAAATTGCTACAGAGAAAAATAAAGCAGTAACAGAAGATATACCTTGCAAAAGACAGTTTGAATCAGAAGATTACAGGAGTAATCTGTAAGCAAACACCTGTAGGCACACCTTGTAATAATGCAGCTGAAGGTATACCCAGGAACAACAGTTTGAATCAGAGAAAAATAAAACAATAAAATGTTAGCAACAAATAGTAACAATCCCTGTGAGTACAAATAAAAATAACAACACACAGTAAATCTACCTAGCCAAAAGAAGTCTTAATCCTTTCCCTTGCTCTGGTAAGGTTCTTTGCTCTGTCCTTTTCAAGCAACCTAGAAGAAAAGAGCTCAGGTGAAGCTAGGTGCCTTGGCCAGCAAACCTAGTTTTCCACCTTGTTTTAGTTTACAACTTTCTTTCTTTCCATTGTAAACTCTTTATCTGACCCATTATTCTTTGGGTTCTAGTTTCAGAGTCTAAGTAAGTAATAAGCCACAACAGGGTATGCATTAAAGGATTATAATTACTGGTGACCCTATTTAACAACCGGATTATGAGTACTGTCAAATGCAGTAATAACCCGAAATCGGGTTATTACGGCATTCTGATCATTTAATACACCTGCACAAAGCCACGCAAAGCATGCAAAAAAACAGCAATTATAAAAAATAAAAGATAGGCAAGTATGTTTTTATGGATTTTTTTTTTTTTACACACCCTCGGTGTGTGATGACTATATAAACCTCTCAAGCTTTATGGGTCATCACGCACCTCGGGTGTGTGTATAAAAAAAAAAATCCATAACACACATTTGCCTATCCATTGTTCTCTATTTAATACATGACACAGTGGTGTCGTAAGGCATGTGGCCGAAGGCCGAATGTACTTATACCCCTGGCAAGTGCATTAAAAGCCTATGATGCACACCCTGGAGGGGCTTATTACATTTATAAAATGGCTCGAAGTAGTTTTTTCAAAGAAGAAACTTAGATTTGGCAGCTGACCATGCATTTATAGAGATTTAATGCACGGTTAAGTGATGTCTCTCGGCCAATGAAATTTCTAGATTTTTCTAGCTATTTTATAAATGGAAATAACATGGTCTAAGTGAAAATGAATATTTATCCCCCTAAATAACGTGATTCATTTACCAAATTTATTCGCCACTAATGAGGTATATATGCATTCATTCTACAGTTTTATCTTTTCAGTCATATAAATGTTCCTTATTTTACAAAAAGAAAACAATGTATATTGCAAATGAATAACAGACATTCAACAACTGAGCTTTCTTTTGTGTATCCTGCATTTCAAAAACACCTCCTGAGAGTGCCTTGTCCCTTTAAAAGTCCCCACCAGTTCTCAAGAACATGCTACATGCATGCATGCTCCTAACCCCTGTCCAGTCAGGCTTCTGTACAAAACATTCCACTGCGGTAACACACGCAAGGTGACAAGCGATATTCACGATGCTGCAGAGAAGGGTCCTATCACTGGAGCAATCTACACTGACCTGACAAAAGCTTTTTACCTAGCTGACCACCATCTCCTCAGGATGTTAGGAGAGAGATGGGATTATATTGCCTTACGATATCACAAAGTAATTAGATCAGGATGGAGTGGTAGACGTTGCCAACCTAGATTTCAGTTAGGCTTTTGACACATGGGAGACTAGTAAGCAAGCTGGGTGGCTTAGGAGTGGTTCCAAAGGTGGTAAACTGTTTACCACCACCCTCTGTCACCTATCCTCTAACCAATTTGTTAGCCAGAGTTCTCTCCACGGAAGGGAAGGAGACCTGCGAGGTGCCTTGGGGATCAGTGCTGTGACTGGGCCTGTTTAATGGCTTTATGAGTGACATTGCAGAGGAGCTGGAAGGGAAGGTCTGCCTCTTTGCAGATGACACCAAAATCTGCAATAGGGTGGACACTCCAGGGTGGTGTGTGGAAAGGATGAGCAGAGACCGGAGAGAACTAGAGGCATGATCAAGGGTATGGCAGCCTGATTTCAATGTGAAAAAGTGCAAAATAATGCACTTCGGACACAGAAACCCTGGGGTGGCATACAAAATGGGTGGAGTGGTATTACCAGCTACCAAGCAGGAAAGAGTCGGGGTAGTCATATATCTGATGACATAAAGGTGGCCAGGCAGTGCAACAAGGCAGTAGGGAAGGCTAGTGGGGTGCACAGGGAGGGGTATCACCAGCAGAAAAGGGGAGGTGGTGTTGCTTCTGTATACATCATTGATAAAACCCCACCTAGAGTACTGCGTCCAGTTCTGGAGACCACACCTCCGGAAGGACATAGTCAGAGTGGAGGCGATCCAGGGGAGGGCAACTAAAATGGTGCAGGGTCTACATCAAAAAGCTCTACAAAGAGAGAGACTAAAGGACCACACTACCTGTACAGTGTGGAACAGAGAAGGGAGAAGGGGTATATGATAGATACTTTTACATATCTTACTGGGATTAATTAAGGTACAGGAGGGAAGTATTTTTCAGGAAAAAAGCTGGTCAAGAACAAGGGGACATGCTATGAAGCTGGGGGGTAGAGTCAGAAGACATGTAAGTATTTCACAGAAAGAGTGGTGGACTCCTGGAACATCTTTCCACCTGGGAAGGGGGCAAAAACAGTGGTGTGGCTCAAGAATGCATGGCACAGACACAAGGGAATCATAGTGGAAAGGAAATGGGGAGGGAGACAAATCTGTAGATCAGGCAGGGTTGGCAGTGATAACGTAGGTGGGGGGAGAAGGGCAGACTGGGTGGGCCCAGTGGTCCTTATCTGCCATCAAATTCCATGTTTCTGTTTCTCTGATATCATGGCTCACAGATTACCTTGTGGGGTGCACACAGAAGGTTCCTTTTAGTACTGCCCTCTCCAGACTTGGGTCCTTTAAAGCAGTGTACACAGTACCCGAGGACTAGGTGATGGGTCCCTGATTTTCTCAGCTATTGGTAATAACCAGCAGGGGATAAGCTGCGGGGCTGTGAACGTTGCTGGTCTCATCGAGAAAGAGGACTGGCTGCAGTTACTGGGATGGGGAGGAGGGATACTACAGTGGAAGGAGGTCCTGCCCAGGTGGTGGAGAGGCAAGAGAAAAATGTTGGAAAAAAAAAGGGGGGGGTGTAGAAATTTCGTCTCCTACCCTGTGTTACCTCCAGCTACTCTCCCACTCTTTCTCTGCAGTTGTTTGAAGCAACCATCAAGTCACAGGGAAGTGAGCCGCAGATGACTCGGCGGGGTGATGAACGGATTAAGTTTGCAGGGGACAGCAAGAAGAAAAACATCTCCATCCTGCTTGAGAACATTGACTTCGAGGACTCTGGGAAGTACATCTGTTGTGTCATGAACCCAACAGAAAAAAATGCCAGACACAACCATACGCTCACAGTCAAGGTCGTCGACAAATGTGCGTATCTGAAGATGTTTTATTGGCTAGCTATATTTGTACTTCTGAGTTCTATGTAGGCATTCCTAATATAAAATGCAGTTTTGTTTCATAATATATTTGCTCAGATAATTCAGCTGAGATGCAACATTTCAGTTTCAGTAGGGTCCAGCTTTCACACATATATATTTTTTTTTACAGACGGGAAATGCTGAAGTGCAGGGAGGTCAGATATGAAAACTGCTGTAATGATGAAAAATTCGAATGCATGTTTAAGGAACGCAAGAGCAATAAGTTCTGTGTACTTTTCCTAAACTATTGCAGGAAATATAGCACCTAGCAATTGTGATGAAGCTGCTTGTTTTCATACACCCCGACTTGGGTACTTTTTTCATTAACTCATTTGTTGCTGAATAAATCAGAATTCCATAACAAAGTCATAACAAATGACAGATGTGCAACTAGTGAAACATAATTTGTATACCACAGTCCTCTGTAGCACTCCCCAGGTGTATTTATAGCCCTGCTTAGTGCCCTGGTGTACCCCATCTTATCGCCTCAAACAGGCTTATCATAGGGTGAACAAGTTTGCTTTAGGGGCCAATGTCCGTCACCACCACAGTGCTGTCCTCTCATCCTTGGGTTGGCTATTGTACGAATCAAAACTCCAGTATGCCACCTTGAGTCTAGTGTACAAACTGCTCGACCATTACACACACACACACACACACACACACACACACACACACACACACACACACACACACACCTCTTGCCTTGGTGAACTTCTTCAGCTTCAGCACACCCCGTGTGCTCTAAGGTCCACCTCCCTCCCCCTTCTCGTAATGCCCAAACCACAATTAGCTGTGGCCCAGAGATCATTTGCCTTAGCAGTGTCCTGCTGGAGCTCCCTACCGCACCCTACCTTGCCCTGCTCCTCTTTCACCGAGTTCCAATCCTCTCTTTTACTCCACCTCTCTGCCTCCGCACCTGCTTCTGATGACTCTTGATTCTGCTTTCCAAACTTCATGTATAGGCATTCACGCTTTCTAAACTTACTGTAAGTGTAACTGTAAAATGATGTAATTGTATTTGTAAATGATGTAAATGTAACCACTGTACCTGCCATGTCATTATACTGTACTTCTTGGGTCGCCCCTGAAAAAGGGACTACACTGTCTCAGTGGGCTCACCCGGTTATCAAAATTCAAATAAATAAATAAATCTTATACATAAGAAAGCGCATAGCAAGAGCAAAGCAAATTCAGCAGCACTCAGTTTTATTCCTAGTATGTTTTGTTTGAACATATCTCTGGAAGAGGAGGGTAACCAGTTTCACTAGCCAGGGCTTGGAATGGCACCCCTCAGAGAACTGGGCTAGTAAGCTCTGGCACATGCTTTGCCACACCCAGGGCTACCAGAGTAGGAGGTGTGGCACAGATGGGCCTGTGTCAGAGTAGTGTACAGCAGAATAAAAAAAGGGGGTTGTGAGGTGGAGTCAGTGAAGGAGCGAGCAGTAGCAGGCAGTACTGGCGAAGTTTAGCGTGGGGGGGGGGATTGCAAAGGAATGGCAGGAGCAGTTCCCCTGCCAAGTCTCCAGGGAAAATAATTGCCTTCTTAAATACATTTGTGTCAGTCTACCTGGTTTTTTTTTTTTGGTTTTTCCCGTCTGGAATAATCCACAAATATTCCAGGGTTTATTCACATAAATGTATGAACTGTTCATGTATATAAAATAGGTGGTAGATTTCCTCCTGTCTGAGTTACTAAGAACCATCCCAATGCACGAAGGACTGGAATTACTACCTGAGGAAGGGTATAAGATGGCTACAAGGAAGTTCAAAGATGGGCTACAAGGATGGTCTGGGGTCACCACAATCTCATGTATGAGGAAAGGCTGAGGAATCCGTGTACTTGCTCGAGAAGAGAATGGGGATGGGGGAGGCATGATAAAAACCTTAAAGCATATTAAAGGTATTAACAAGGTCAAGCCAGGAAATCTCTTTAGTGTAGGTGGAAATATGAACACAGGGGGGTGCACTTAGAAGCTGGCAGGTGAGTGGTCAGGAAGGAGATAAGGAGGCACTTCTTCACACACAGGGTAGTGGCAAGGTGGAATGAACTTCCAGGAAACATGCTACTGTCATCCCTCTCCCTAAAGGGTGGTGATTCTTCTTCTCCTGGTAACCTCCATCCTATCTCTCTCCTTCCCACTCTAATTTACAGGAACACCTTGTTCTTCCTCAGGTCTCTTCCTTCTGTAACTCCTCCTCCTCCTTCTTCACCCCTCCAGTCTAGTTTTAGGAAATACCACTCCACTTCTGCCTCTATCCTCTAGCTTTCTGACTCCATCCTATCAGGTATGAATCAGGAACTGATCACCTCTGCCATCTTTGTTTCCCTTACTAGTGCCTTGGACACTGTGGCACCCCCCCCCCCCACAAGCTTAAAGCAGCGAGCTTCTCTGCCTCCTCAGTCAGTTGGTTCTGGTCCTACGTTGAGGGCAGGTCTCAAGCTATCCAGATCGGAAGCTCCCTATCCCTTCCACTCCCCATTTGTTCAGGCATCTCTCAAGGGTCTGTTCTGTGCCCCGTTTTCTTTTCTATATTCTTAAACTACCTCCCTCTGCCCATTCCTCGGCATCCATTCAGATGTATGCTGATGATACAGTACTCTTTGCATCTGGCTCCTCTTCCTATGACCTCATTTCTCAGCTGCAGCTGGATTTTGACAAACGTCGGTGCTGGTTCAGGTCTAACCAGCTGTCCCTGCATGCCAAAAACAGTTTCCACGACGTTTAGCACCTGCCAGAGGCTTACAGTACTATAGTCGACTCCCTCCCACTATTCCACACCCTTGATGGTACTATGATTGAGGATGTATCCTCATTTAAGTTGCTCGGGGTCTGACTGGACTGATATCTTGATTTCTCAGTGCACAATGATGCATTACATCATAAGCTCCACCCCAAGATTGGTGCACTGTACAGGAATAAAGCGAGTATCCCACCTCCTGCCTGCTGAGAGATTGTTTTATAGATGATTCTCCCAATTTCTGGCTATGGTGACATAGTTTTCAGTGGGGCTCCTAAATCCTCTCTTGCCAGACTGGATGTCCTGTTTCACTCTGTCATTTTGCCGTAGACTGTATCCCACGTACCCACCACTGTTCACTCTCCTCTGCGTCCTCCCTCTCCTCTCTTGATGCCAGACACTTTTCCCATTGTGTTTCATTTATATCCAAATTCTGGTTTGGTTCTATCCCCTTCTATGTTTACCCCCCCTTTCCGTCTATACTTGCCACAGCAATGTTTCACCACTCTATTCCATCTAAGAAATCTACCGTTGATCAAGCGGTCTTCCCGTATCGCTTTCCTAAACACTCGTTCACCATTCCTCTGTCAATCTGCTCTGCCTTCTCTCTCTTAAGTCTCTTCTTTTTGACTTTTCTACTCCCACCTTCACCTGTCTGTGACCCCTACCTCTTTAATCTCCTTCCCCCTTACTCGTACTGCACCTGCTATTTTGCTCTCCCCTTCCCCCCCAATGCATGCAGGGAAATTTCCACTTGCCTAGCTGAATTCAGTTTTAATAAACTAGCCACATACAACCCAAAAAGGCGCTCCAAAAGGCTATCTGCACATTAGTGGTGCTACACAAAATTGAGATAAATTAGCTAGAAGAGGCATATGGAGCACACAATGCAGGTAAAGGTAAATGATGCACCACATAGGCTACTAAAGAACCACTAGAACTCAATCCATGTATAAGAAAATGTGTACTTACATTTCATTCAAGGTACCTTCAACACCTCTTCTAGCTAATGTAATAAACTGCCTGTACCTGTTGTACTGTTTGAACTTACGCTGTTTATAGTTATGCTTCTTTGATGTACTGTATTGCAGTATATAACTATTATTCTTCTAATGCTGTTAAATACAATTTATTTTTTCTCCTTTTGTTTTATTTTCCATACCCCCCCGACACATCAGAAAGAAGCTATCAGCTCAGTATGTCTTTTCTAGTAAACCTTTTGAAATAAATAAATACATTTATAAAAACTTTAAAACACTATTCTGTCACAGCACATTTAGAATTGTTGGTATTCTTTTTTTTTTCGCAACAGAGGTGTTAATTGCACCTGAGCTAGACCAGGGTGGCTATTCAGCCACTTTCCTCAGAGCACCTCCAACTGTCCTTTTACCACCCTCCATGCTGGAGAGCTAGTTCCCTGCAAATCCATCCCCAACCCCCAAACAGTGGTGCCAGAGAGGGGAGGACCATCCTTCCCCTTGGAGTACTCTCATCCAGAAGTGGTCACCAGCTAGAGCTGAAAAGTGGGTCAGGGCATTCCCAGGCAGGTGTCACAAAACCTGTTCTATTAGTTTTTCCTCTGGTTTCTCCTACTAAATCCCAGAGCTGCCACAGCATGGAAAACACATACGCATGAAGGTGCATGTGAGTTTTGGAACCACCACTCGTTCTGCACCCCCAGACCTGCAACTTGCCTCCTGTGCATTGGCACTACCACCAGGCTTCCACCTGGTGGAAGCCAAGAGCAGGGAAGGCCCGCCACCCCAATCCAAGAGAGGAGAGGAGAGCTGTCCAGCAACAACTTGATCCTCTCTCAGCCCTCTCCACCTTTCGACCCCCGGCAACCGAAGCTCATTTCTGAACTTGGATCATCGGCGTGAGAAAAGGTAAGGCACGTACAGTGTCTCAGTCCTTTGTGCTACAGGGGCAGCTAACATTGGTGGTTTTCCACGGATAATCATGGTGAAAATTATGACCAAATCAGAAATGAGCATGATCACTGTCTAGGTACAGTGTAACCATGGTTTTTGTACAACAATGCTTTATTCATGGTCCTAAAAGTCGGGAACATATGGTAATGGCAATATGATGATAGAAAGAGGTACCTGCAGCACTTCAGACCAACTTCCTGTCATATTTGATCAATCACCACTAAGAATCCAGTATTTACAATGGTTTGTAGAATTACTTGCATCCCAGCTGTCCCACCAGACATTCTGGAAACAATCTCTGTCACATTAATGCTGCTGCACTGACTGAAGAGACTGTGTGTGTGTGTGTGTGTGTGTGTGTGTGTGTGTGTGTGTGTGTGCGTGTGTAGGTTAAAATTTACTGACCACCCCCTCCCAACCCCAGCTATGAAAATCAGGGATCTGATAACCCCCTTGACTCCCCGAAATGCTAACTGTGGTTCCGAGACATGCCTAGGCACCAACAATTCCATTTCATATGTGTCACATGTGTCTGTTCCATCTTCTGCAGTGACGAAGAAGGATAACACCCTGACCATCATCATCGCTGCCTCTGTGGGTGGAGTGATTGGTCTGATTATCCTGATCATGGTCCTGAAAGCCGTGATATGTTGCATCATCAGGAAGACACGTGAAAAGAAGTGAGTATTCCTACACCCTATTAGTGAGACTGATCTATTTGCCCAAAAAAATTGATTTTTTTTTTAAACAATTGATTTCCTTTAAACCAGAATAGCTCCCATCAACATCTCAATTACAGTGGGGTCCTACAGACCCCTACCCACATGTTACAGCTGGGTGGGACTGTTGCATGAATTGTTCAAGATCATAGAACAAGTTGGTAACTGTGGTGGGATTTGAACCTGGGACTCCTGTTTCTCAGTTCTGTGCTATAAGTAGTAGCAGTAGGAATTTTTATTGCAGCACCAAACAAGGGCTGAATTAATACAAATATTATACAATAAGAAATATGTTTAGGCATAAGAAATAAAAAAAAAAAAAAACCCAGGCTGGCCCAGTGGTGCTGAGAGTTGAGGCACTGGACGCCACACCTCGCACCATGCTGGCGACCCAAGTTGGCAGCAAGCTCAGGCACCGAGAGTTGGCAGGGGAGGGAGAGGATTGAGCACCTGCTGGGCTGCTCTCCTCTCTCAGGAGGGAGGGTCAGGAGTTGTCCGGCATTCCAGTGGCCCCTGGTGGAGATCAGGGGCGCTGCAGAACACAGACTGCATATCCAGTAGCATGGCCGACACCAGCAGGGTTGCCGTGTGCCATGGCGTCGGGGGTGCACCACCCAAGGGGGGAGGGAGGATGAAGCGAGGAATTACAAGGGGAAAATACCCCTCTGACCTAAATAGGTGATGGCCAGAAAATCACCACCACACTAATGCTGGATACCACCTCCGCACCTCACGGTCTCCTTGCAGGGCTATGGCTAAGGGGGGGCCCCGCGGGAGAAACACAATGCCTTTGAGGTAGACGCTGGTCACAGTGGGTGGTAGATTGGGGGATGAGTCGAGGCCTGAGAGAGTTCCAGTGCCAGAGGTGAAAAGAAGAATTGCAAAAAAAAAAATACAAAACCCAAAAGATATAAAAAAAGAACACACTGACACAATTATTTTATCACTCATATACAATCCTGATATCAGATCATCTATATTCACAGTTAAGACTGCAATATACACACACACACACACACACACACACACACACACACACACAGTGGTGAGCTGTCAGATAAATGATTTATCTACACAAGTGCTGTTTGACCTCTGGTAACCTCATGAGTGAGATGTCAGAAGTCAAACAGCACGAGTGTAGATAAATCATTTATATGATAGCTCACCATTGTATATTTCATTTATGCAATAGGGATGCTTTCTGTCAGTGCAGGGACATTTGCTTTTGATTGTTTATATTTTTTTGCTTATGTTTGTCAAAAAAGTGAACAGAAAATTGCATTTTCTGCTCTCTTTTGCTAATTATAAAAAAAATCTATAAAGTATCTATAAATGAAATACCACTCATTTTGTAGATAATTTTGTGCTGCACAACTTTCATGCTCACAGCACTATGCCATCTTTTTTTCGTTTTAAAGTTATTTGCATTTGAATATAATTAGTACTGGTACTGAGGCTAAACATTCTAAATGAGTTCCAGAGTGATTGTGACATATCTACTGTGTATATAAATCTGTGATTATGTGTCTACTATGTGTATAAATGTAAAATTTTGAATTTATCTCATAGTAGCTCAGATTTATCACATATGATTTATGTCCATGCCTATTACGCATATATACACACAGACACACACACACACACACACACACACACACACACACACACACACACACTGCCATAATCATTCTAGTTTATTAGATATTTTCCATAATGTAATATTATATGTCAAATGTGTATTCTCGGAAAGACACAATCTATAATAATATCATAATGCACCCGTAACTAATAAGCTTTTCTAATTTGGAAGTCCAGCACACTCAGATTGCAAAAAGTACAACCAATAATTATTTACCCAAATTTGTCCACTACCCTGTGCATAAAACTAGACTGGTATCTCTTGGTTTTCCCCTGCTACCTTCCCCAAACTAATTCATTTAACAGTATTATCCCACAGTCTGCACAAGGTCTCATATACATATGTATGAGGCGACACTATACTTTTCGCATCTGGTCCTGATCTAAGTGACGTCCACTGTCTACTACAACATGACTACAACAACATGCAGTCTTGGTTTCGTTCAAAGAATCTCAAAATAAATACCTCCAAAACTGTTTCCATGACCTTCGGCTCAGCCCCCAAAAATGATAAGAACACCCAGCCCCCCCGGTAATCACCACCCTGGATGGAAACACACTAAACACCATCTCCTCCTATAAATACCTAGGAGTATGGCTAGACCCCCTGCTAAACTACTCAAGCCACATAGGTGCCTTCACTTCGAAGGTCCACCCAAACCTTGGTCTTCTATACAGAAACCATGACTCCCTCTCACTACCTTTTAGATGAACACTGCTAACAAAAATGATCACTCTCACCTTTGATTACAATGACATTGTGTACAACACCGCCCCCTCCACCTCGCTGACCAGGCTGGACTCCGTATTCCACGCCTTTTGTCGTTTTGTAACAAATTCCCCTTTCAGAACACACTGCTGCATGCTCCTTTCCTTTCTCAGGTTAGTGTCCCTCTCTCATCGCCATTTTTTATTTCCAAATTTTGGTTTGCCCTACTGCCCCCCCCCCCCCACCTGGCCAAGAAACTAACCCCTGCAGCCTTTTCTCCTTACTTGCTGTGCTCTAAGGACACCTGCTCCTTCTCCTTCCCCAAACCATCCTCATCAGCTGGCAAATCTACCTTCTCCTATAGTCTTCCCTTCCCCTACCTATGGAACCAGCTTCCTCAGCCTCTCAGAAACTCACCCTCGCACAACTCCATTAAATCTCAACCTCGTCAACTCCCCTTCCCCGCCTGTAACTGCAACTAGTCTGCCTTTAGCCAAATGAACAGTTTAAACTTCAAAACCACTGTACTGTATAGTATTGTATTCATGCAACTGATTGTAAATAACTGTATATATGCAACTGAATTTAAATAACTTATTTGTAAAAAATTGTGATTGTATGTATACTATAACTCCCTCTCCCTCACCCCCGGGTCGCACTTGGAAATGAGTGTACTTTTCCCAGTTTCAAATGTCAAAATAAATATGCAGGGGTAGGTCACTGTGGTCACCTAGCCTTGTTTGAGTCGAGGGCATTTCTTTTTTAATTTTAGTCTTTGGTAACTGGGTGAGGCCCACTAGGCACAAGTGCCTGTTTTCAGGGGCAACCTGGGAGAACTGGGTGGTTAAGTGACTTGCTCAGAGTCGCACAATATGCAAGTGGAGGTTGTGAGAATCAAACCCAGGTCTGGTCTGCAGGATGTTCCAAGCTCATTCACAGCTCATTACTCTAACCTCTAGGCTATACTGCCAGCCCATTTCTTTAGAGGTGAACTATGTCCTGGTCGGAATAAGAGAGAATGCAGAATGGCACAATTAGTTGTGGTAAGACAGTCCTGTAGTTCTAGCATAAAAGCATGGGGAAAGCTACAAGACCTGACGTGTACATGTTAAACAGCTCCACAGTGAAGAGAACTGCACCGGCGATTTATCCTCCACAAGGACTTTTGTAACCCCCCGTTACCCGGGGTTACTAGAACCCTAGTTAGATCTAGTGGCAGGCAGGGACAGGCAGCTAGTGAAACTCCATTTAAATGGATTTCACTATGTCTTGCCTGTTTTCAGTCTCTGCTGAGCTGGGGCTTTGACATCATTTAGAATTCTGCAGCAGCATAAGCCACAATGGAATGTTGCAGCAGGGAGTTAGGTAGAACGTTGGGGAATTTCAAAGTCAGTCTAGAGTTGATCCTTGAAGTCAACAGTCTAGTCTGCAGTCTGAAGCAGTCTGCTAAAGCTGGAGTAGGCTCAAGAGAGGGAAGGATGTAGATCCTGCAGTGCAGTGGAGGGAGGGGGTGCCCTGCAGGGGCAGGCCCTCCACCCTCGGCTCTGACACAGAGCTACCTTAGGGTGTGTGCTTACACCATGAGAGAGGCACAAGGAACCAACTCCCAGGGGCAACCCCCTGGCCTGGGAAAAGGAAGAAGCTGCCTGATGGAGAGTGCTGGGGCACTACAGTTTTTGAGGAATGAGATTCCGTCAGAGTTTTTGGACATCTGCAACAATGAGGGTGATGAAGCTTTGACAAAAGGCCAGTGTCATTCACCAAAACAGTGTGTAAATAAGTCTCTGGGGCTGTGGGTCAGTCAGGATGCCAAGTCCAGGGCTTATGGAACAGTGAGATGTAATGACTGTTGTATGTGGGGGGGTCATCAAGGGAAAGACAGTTTCTGCATTACAAAGCCATGTACAGTCTGCAATATAGTAGCCAAGGAAGAGGCTTATGGAACAGTGAGATGTAATGAGTGATGTATGTGGGGGGTCTTCAGAGAAAGACAGATACAGCATTACAAAGCCATTTACAGTCTGCACTACAGTAGCCAAGGATGTGTATGTGTGTGTGTAAACAAAGGAATGACCGGGTATGGGTTTATGGAACAAAAGGTGGGAGACCCCCACCTGGTGTAACAGGGCTCACCTCTACGGATTCGCTTTGAGACACCAGACACCTTTCTGTTAGGTATTGGCCAGTACCTGAAGAGGGTGCCCAGACGTTGGGATGGAGTAGAGGGTGGTAGTGTGCCACTTGTTAAAGAGTCCATGACATATGGAAGTTTAGGATCCAAGAATGGATTGTGTCTGTGTCATCACCTTATCTGCATTACAATTTACAAGGAGTGTAGCCCCGTGGGGGTCCGTCTATGCTTTTCATTCAGTGTTGTTGAATAAAGCCACACTTTACAATCCCATCTCCTGGTATTGGACATTATGTTATTGCTTCTAGTCTCTGGATTACTTTGGGTGCCCCTGTGCAGAATAGTCAAACCTAATCTCCATGCCGAGTGACACCTTTCTCCCCAAATGTTCAGGTTACAAAAAATGGAGGCACCACGTCATAGGACCTAGGCCTCTCAACCTGTTCACTAGCCACACAGGCAGGGGTAGTAGCCCTCTCAGTTTAGCGCCGACTGGGGGTACACTTTGTTCCCCCTGAACAAAGTCCCTGTGGAGGATGAAGGCCTGGAGCGGTTCCCTTTGCAGTGGTGCTAAGTCATTTACTTGTTTCCTGCTGATTAATACATTTTTTTACAAAGGAGAATTCAATTGGCGGGCTCCTGATGCTTCTGTTAGCAGGGTGGGCTCCTTTATCCTTTAACTTTTATTTACAGGTTTGCCCAAAAGTGATTGTTGACCCTAAGCTGGCTGAACAGTCAAAGTTCGACTGGTTAGAATTTTCAGCAGAACCAGAAGAGCAACTCTTGCAGTCATTACGTTGCAGGACAAATCGCATGTAACCCTGCATTCTGATTGGAGGAGAGACTCCTCACATAATAGTATAATTAACAATGTGCTTATCTGTACTTTTTTTAAATAGGAAAGAATGCCTTGTGAGCTCCTCAGGAAATGACAACACGGAAAATGGACTCTCTGGTTCCAAAGCAGATAAAAAAGTGGCTCCCAAGGCCTGACAGAATTCCAGAGGCTGGGAAGACACAGACAACAAGTGTGCTTAAGAATAACACATGTGCCTGTTCCTTAATTCCCTCTGCCTGTAAGAGACTCTGGCTTAACTATATAATTTTTCTCAGAACCTGATGGTTGCATTCAGCACTGAAAGCTGGATGCCTCAGAGAGATGGGGACTAAACAAATGACAGATGTCCCCCAGATCTCTGCTGTTCAGAACTCTAAGCAATCACAACGAGGGACAGATCATTTACTTCCAGTGATCAGTTCTGGAGCTCTGCACCTCCTCCTCCCGATGAGACATTCAGCAGTGTGCGTGTGTGTGTGTGTGTAGTGTACTTTTCTAAAAACTGGACACAGACTGGACTTCAGTCAGTTCCACAACCAGACGTGAACGCAGCACCCTAATGGCTTTCCAGGTTGACAAGTAGCTGGTTGCCTCACCAGGATAAGGAAGGAAATGTCCAACAGTGTCTGCTTTACACTTGTATCTTCAAGGAATGGTTTGCAAGCTGCATCTGCGATTTGCATGAATGTGTATGTCACCATAGAAACAAACTAGCTACAGTTAGCCATCCAATACCTTAGCGGGGGGTTGTGTTTTAACCCCCATTTCTTTTCTGTATGCGCTGCAAATGGGCTGTAGGTGGCAGTATTTGCTCACCACTATATCTCTGCACTGCAGGTGCTTAGGGAGCACGTTAACCCTTTTTTGCTCAGGGTGTATATCTGTCATAGAGTTACTTTCACATTCAGATTCAGTCAATTACATGTGAAATTCATTACATGTGATATACTATAATTCATGCATGGTTTTTCCATAGTATAACTCTCTCATTTTATCCTGTCATATGCTCTTTGACCACTCAGTGATTTCCCCCCCAACCATTCAAAGCATCACCCCTCACAGACAAACACCCACTTGATGAGAAAGAATGGGCCTCAAGTCCCCCCTCAGGTAAGCCATGTGTAGGCAGTTTGTTGGGGGGGTTAGGATCCTGATTCAAACCAGACTCTATGGCATGACAACTGGATACAGTTACCTGCATATCCACTTTGCTGGGACAGGGACCTGATTGTTTCTACAGGTGTATATAATGATTTGTGGATTATGAGGGGGTATATAATGATTTGTGGATTATGAGGAGGTATATAATGATTCGTAGATGATGCTTCAGAGAAAGCACTGTGTAACAATAGTCAGTGTTTCAGCATATGCTTTGTTTGTGTTTATGTATGCCCCATTACCCTTGTTCTACATAGCAAAGGACATTTTCATGAAAACTGGATCTCTGTTCCTTAACATGAATCCACTCCTGCGGCATATGCTCCACAAGAGGTCCTAATCCTCTGCTTGTGACATCATGGTCATTTCCATGGCAACAAACTGCGATGTCAAAAGTGGAGGATTCTGACTATAGGACAGCAGTCTTGCCACATAAAGCCCAATTCTGACATAAGTCTGTACGCCATGGTTCGCACTTAGATTATGACCCCAATATGACAACATGGACATTAAATACATTCAGGGGTGGCACTTGGATGAGGTAGTTACTGCACTACACTGAGGGATCCCAAAAGGTCAAAATGTGTGGCCGCCGCGATGACCCTGCAGCAGCGGATCACACTATCATACATGTGGCCTGGTTCAATAGCAGACTTGAGGAACTGCATTGGGTAGTGGCTGAGGCTGGGATAGCTGCCATGCAGTAGTGAGTCTCAGCTGTGGAGGGCAGGCGGTGGGTTCTGCCATCACAGTTCAGCTGCAGGAGGGCCAGGGAGCTTGCTCCCCCCACCCTGCAGGATTACTGTGTGCATGTTACAAACCAGAAAGGGGCAGCTCTAGAGCACCTGCGGAGAGAGGCAAGTAGATAGCAGCGCTGCAGGAGAAAATACTCGGCTTAGCGTCCAAGGATACAGCATCCAGTGTTAGGATCTGATAAATCTTGTATTATACAAGTAAACACAAAGTAATACCCCTTCACACACAGTGTTTTATTCATAAAATAAAAGATAAAAGATTTTTATCGGATCCTAACACTGGATGCTGTATCCTTGGAGGCTGAGTATTTCATTTTCTCCTACTGTGTGCATGTAGGTCCATATTTATCTATTGCCGCACCATGGGAGGTGAAGGGATCCAGGGAAAAAAGCAAGAAAGAAGCAAACCATGCACTTTGAGCCATCTGAATAATATCGGCAGCATGCTCAGGCCCAGCTCAGTGTGGATTCCAACCTGCCATGATATCGCCGGAAGACAAAGACCCAAAGGTTGGCACAGGCGATTACTTGAGAAGCAACCAGCTATATGGGGGAAAAAAAGGACAAAATGCATGTCTGTAGTGTGCAGGGTGTAATTAGATCATTCAGTTTGCGCACTTTTTGTGAATTTGTTACAAATTTGCATTACTTTATGCAGTTTCAGCAAATTATACTGTGTAATTAAAATGGGCTGACTGGATTAAAATGGATCGTTTTAAAAAATCTAGTTTGTACAAATATGCAGTTCGGTAAAATGGTGCTACTTACTGGAATTGCACATTTTTAAAAGCTATTTTTTTAATGCACCATTAGGGGGAAATGGGACTATTGGAATAAAAAGATGTTCGCAAAATTTCGCCTGATTTTGGTACAATTTCGTAAAAAATATACAAATGAGAAACAGCAATTTTGTATAATTTCGCAAGCATTATACAATATAAATTTTGCTCAGCACTAGTCTGTGGTTTGTCACTATCTGCTCTGGAATGAATGTAAAATCTTGTTTTGGGGCAGCATTTGGGCCTGGTGAGGCCTTGCCTTTCTGTCCTATGTAAGGTTTTGCAAATGGCTACCCATGATGCTTTGCACTGTGCTTGGGACTTTAGAGTCTATATGTGTGGTTAAGAGAGAGAAAGCGATACCAGAGGCTTTAGTTTACTTGATTTTGGAAGTATCTGACTGCTACAAATAAGGTAGAAACTAGTGTTGCTCGGGTAGTGCTTTTGTGGATCCTACCACTATCTGTCAGATAGTGCTGGTATCCTGACTTGGATCCTACCAGATATCCTGCCAAAGACAGATGCAGGATCCAGGGTCAGATAGTGATGGATCCTGGTTAGGATCCAGGTATCCTAGTTAGGATCCACGGATGTGGGGGCAGATAGTGATGGATCCTGGTTAGGATCCAGGTATTCTAGTTAGGATCCACGGATCCTAGGGCAGATAGTTAGGATCCACAGATCCTAGGGCAGATAGGATCCTGGGTCAGATAGTGATGGATCCTGGTTAGGATCCAGGTATCCTAGTTAGGATCCACGGATCCTAGGGCAGATGGTTAGGATCCTGGGTCAGATAGTGATGGATCCTGGTTAGGATCCAGGTATCCTAGTTAGGATCCACGGATCCTAGGGCAGATAGTTAGGATCCAGGGATCCTAGGGCAGATAGTTAGGATCCACGGATCCTAGGGCAGATAGGATCCTGGGTCAGATAGTGATGGATCCTGGTTAGAATACAGGTATCCTGGTTAGGATCCATGGATCCTTGGGCAGATAGTTAGAATCCTGGGTCAGATAGTGATGGATCCTGGTTAGGATCCAACTGCCGGATCCACAGGCAGATAGTGTAAGTATCTGACAGATCCACTATCCTGCCACAAAGGGCAGGTATCTGTGGATCCGGATTTATCTGGATCCATATGAGCAACACTAGTAGAAACCTTCCAAAATAAAGGGAGAGGAAGTGAAACAGGCTCTTTGTCCCTTCGGCTTGATCTGTTACCACTGTCTTCCTGCTCGAAGTCCTAATCCTCCTCTGATATCAGAATCATTTCCATGACAACCAGTTTTTGATAGCATAAGCAGAGGATTGTCATGACTGCACGGCAGATAAGACATACACGGAGAAAAGTGCTGCCATTCAAACTGTGAACAGCATGTGGCTGTGGACCAGACACGCCATAAACACAAAACAAAACCTGCAAATAACAACGTAACGGTTAAGGCTCTTCCAGGGGCATGGAGGGCTGAGGTGCTGGAATGCCACACCTCCCACCACACTGATAACCAGGGCTCAGGAATGGACACCTCCCACCACACTGATAACCAGGGCTCAGGAATGGACACCTCCCACCACACTGATAACCAGGGCTCAGGAATGGACACCTCCCACCACACTGATAACCAGGGTTCAGGAATGGACACCTCCAACCACACTGATAACCAGGGCTCAGGAATGGACACCTCCCACCACACTGACAACCAGGGTTCAGGAATGGAGTCTGGTTGCTGGGGGGTGGCAGGAGAGAGTGAAAACTGAGCATCTGAACAAATTGCTCTCCACTTCCATAAGGGGGGGCATGCCACACCACTCCTACACTGCCGCCATGTGGAGGTGTTGGGGCAGGGCCACAAGAAAAGGTGCTGGCCAGCAGCAGACACTGTAGTGCACTTGCACGTGCACACATGCTCAGTGTCATTGTGCACTGTTGGTCGGGATGGGACAGAAAAGTGCTAAATGCTGGGAGCAGGCATATAAAACTCTGCTCGCCAACTCCTACCCGCTCCACCTCTTGGCCACCCCACCGCCATTTTGGATGTGTATCTCCAGGGTGAGGTGGATGGTCCTCCCTTCTGAGCCCTGACATGGGGTAATACGTTGGGAATTCTACGGTGGGTGGGTTCCAAGGGAGGTGATGGATGGATGGGGTGGGGGCCAGGAGCTGAGGAGTCCACCTGTTCCAGGGCAGGGTAGAAAATACTTGTGGGAAAAAATGTGGCTAATTAATTCTAACGTACAGTATTCTTCTGTGTCTGTGGCTTCTGTAGTCATCCGCCATATGCTGCTCATTGTTTGGATGGTAGCATTTCTCTGTCTTTGTGTCCTAGCCGATGCTTTTCCTGTGATGGTGGTAAGCCCTCCTTTGAGTGTGCATGTCCTTTGTTCCGTGTGCCTAGGCTTCACTGCAGGCATATATAATGGGATCAGATGAAGTCTAAGGGGGGACAGTGTCTATCTTGATGAAAATGTCTTCAGTAATAAAAAAAGGAAGGTCCTAAAATTCAAATAATGCCAGACTTTTGTTTGTGTGCCCGAGTTCTGCTAATACAAACTGGGAATTTTGATCTGGAAAACAGAATATCTCTTAAGAATGCTCTACTTTGAGTGATAATTTAGGCCCTGCCCACACTGTGCATTGATTATAAAAACATTTCTACACATTTCAGAACCATGATAGATTGCGGTTGTTGGAGCATCCAGACAGCACTGTAACATTGTGCTAGCCTGAGCGAGTTCCAAGGTATACCTGCAGCACCAGCACAAAGCATTGTGTATACCCCAGTGCATGCCAGGATACTTTGCGATTGTGCACGGATGTGAATTTTGGGAAAAGTCTCCGAAGTGGCATTAGTAGCTCATTCTGAGTGCAGGAATTATTTTTTTATAAGTTTTTCTGTAGTCGGGAACAGTCAAATAAACATTTTGGGGTCTTGAGTGGTTGCCTTAACATATGTTTACAGCACAGACTGGAGCCACACTGCTGTTAATGTAGGTTAAGGCAACTGTGTTTGTCTAAAACCATGCTGCAGCTTTCCTCCACGCAGGGTTTTAGAACACAAAATGTAGCATGATTTTTACTGTGCTATAGTCTAGACGCAAATCTTTCAAACCGTTTTATGAACATACAAAATACAAACATGAAATTTGCAAGCAGATAAAGGCCTAGAAGTCTATCAAGTCTGCTTGAATGTGCAGCTAGCACCCCTTATTTTGCAGCTACCCCTCCCTCCCACCTTTCCCCTCCACTGACCCTCCCCCTTACCCTGTCCCAGCTCCTTTTGAAGCAGTCCACTGTTTTACTGGATACCACTTCTGCTGGCAATGCATTCTCCTCATCTTCCTCCAGTCTCATATCATGGCCCCAGGTGTCCCTCCCCTCCCTTACTTTGAACAGCCCCTCTATACCTGTCTTGTTTATTCCTTTCATGTACTTAAAGGTTTCAATCACATCACCCCTGTCCCTCCTCTCCTCTAGCGAGTATATGTTCGGCTCCCTGAGCCTCCTCTCGTATGGCAAGTCCTGTAGCCCCTTGATCATCCTTGTCACCCTGCGCTGCATCCCCTTCAGTAACTTAATGTCCCTCTTCAGATATGGGCACCAGTACTGCACATAGTAATCCAGATGCGGTCTAACTAATGACTTATACAGTGGCAGAATCACCCCCCCCCCTTTGAGGAGATACCCCTTGCAATGCACCACCGAGCATTTTGTTGGCCTTTGCAGCTGCCTTCCTACATTGTGCAGAGTTGTTCATTGACCCTGTAATGAGGACCCCCAGATCCTTCTTCTCCTCTGTCTTGGCTAGCTGCACTCCCCCCAGCTGGTAACTCCTCCTTGGGTTCTTCACCCCAAAATGCAGCACCTTGCACTTTTTAGCATTAAACCCCAGTTGCCAGGTGTCTGACCAGGTTTCCATCTTTTCCAGATCATTCTGCAACCCTTGCCATCCCCCTAGGTCATCCACCACCACTCCTATTTTGGTGCCATCAACAAACAGACTGATCTTGCTCTTGATGTCCAGTGATATATCTGCAATGAATATCCCAAACACTGGTCCCAACACCGAGCCCTGTGGAACACCGCTCATCACTACCCTTGGGGATGAGAGCGCCCCACCCACCACCACCCTCTGTTGCCTTCCCTGAAGCCAGTTCCCTACCCATCTCACCAGCTTTGCACCTGCCCCTGTGCCTTCTAACTCACTTCCCAGCCTCCCATGTGGCACAGAGTCGAATGCCTTACTGAAGTCCAGATACAGGACATCCACTGCATGGCCCCTACCCAACTGCCTAGTTACTCAGTCATAGAACTCCACCAGGTTGGTTTGGTAGGATCTGCCCCGTATGAAGCCTTGCTGTCTGCTGTCCTGTAGTCCTTTGGCCTCCAGGAGGGCCACCAGCCTCTCCTTCAGGATAGTCTCCATCAGCTTACCCACGATTGATGTGAGTCTCACTGGTCTGTAGTTAACAGACTTAAAATGATTTAAAAGTCCCAGTGTGGACAGGACCTTAAAGTCTTTGTAAAATGACTCTAATGAGCTCACCGAAAATCTGTCCAAAGGGGCATGAGGAGTAAACACGACTGGTCGTGGAACTGTGTTTTGTGGTCCACACAAGGAGGATGCCAGATTGTGATTATTAAAGGGGGACCCTAATTTTTTTTACACCTCAAATGCAGAATCAAATCTCTGTTGTAGATCAGTCCTGTTTTAGTGAGAGAGGGCTCACACTGGAGACTAGTAACAGTAACAGCCACACATTACAAAAGTTGTTTTGTTATTACGGGTGCCATGCAGTAGCAAGAAAGCAATACTTTTATCAAAAAAGGAAAAATTGTTGAAACTTACCAAAGGGCTGCAACAATGTATGTTTTTCATTTCTACCTCTTTCCTGATATATCATTTTGATATCATTTAAGTCACCAGTGTTTCATTATTTCTACTCACAGACCATTTTAAAAGGTTATCTTTAAAAAATAAATTTAAACTAGTAGTGGCAGAGTTAAATTTTTTTAAAGCAAAGGATTTCATTTGCTATCGAGTCTCTAAATCTTCCCTGCTGTTAGGCCGAGCATGAGGCTAGGCAAAGAAATGGGCAGACTGAATGGGTAATGGGAGTGTCTTTTTCTGCTTACACAATCTATGTTTCTATGTTTACTTGTCCAAGAGAACAGAAATGTGTCTTTGTTGAACTTAACACCATAACCAACAATTGTCATGGAATATATGGACGACCACCAAATGTTGTTATACTACTGATCCAATGCTGGCATCCTGTTATTCCCATAATCTGCAGATTTCTTGTATAACAACATCCCAACTTGGATCTTTATGTTACGGAAAAATAAATAAAAAGCCAGATAAAACTCAGCTTATAGTTTCATCTCAGGGTTCTGGTGACGTTGCAAGCAACTCAGCCTTCAGACTCGTAGATTATCATATCACAGAACCCATCAGCAGAATTTCAGCCTTGTTAAAATATAGGATATGCAATGGCCTGCCTGACTCAGAATATGCCATGTATCTTCAATTGTGAGTGAGGAGGAATATAACTCGTGAGTGGTGGAGCCATGAGTGAGTTACAGTATGCAAGTCCTCCCATCTCACAAGTAATGATAAGCAACATATTCTGTGCCAGGCCATTGTATGTCCAATTCATGCAATGAATTTTAAATTGTAAAACTTTTTAATGTGTTCTTTTGGTGAAGAGTCAACTGTTTCTGTTTGATTTCACTGCTCTACTTTGACAGCAAAGGCTATTGTGATGTCACCATCAGACATTGTGCAAGTTGTTGTTCCATTGTTTAAGGGCTCCTTTGTGACCTATGCAAAGTGCAGATAAATGCTGGTGATACGCTCAGCACTGAGTAAATGATTTTTATCCATCTGCTACTCAATGTACATGACATGGCTGGCCGCCCCCTTCCCCCCCATTATCCACTGAGTCTGATGAAGTGAGAAACATTTTTATTTGTGGCTGGGCAGCAAGAGTTTGAGGGGTAGGATAGCAGGGGGAGAGGGGAAACAGCCCATCAGGACAGAAGGTCAATTGAAGTATTATAGTAAAAGCAGGCTTGACAGACCATGTGTCTCCTTCTGCCATCAGATTGTACATTTCCACACTGTTACTCATGGGTGTGACACACCTGTGAATGACAATGTAAAAACACCTGCACTCTGTCTTGAAGCAGCAGTACTAGTTATCACAATTTTAAATAATTTGGTTGGCAGTTAGGACAAACCAGAGCATCAGTGTATCTGATTTCCTTTTAGCTTTATTTCATTCCTGAGGCAAGAGAGATTTTTGAAGTTTGTAGAAGTATTGCTCCTTTGCCAGGTCCACTATTGTGGATGTAAGCAGGTCAAGGGGGTACTGTGTTGATGCTAGCCACCAGAAACATTTGCTGGCAACACCCTGACATATATCTGCACTGTGAATACAGTGAGTGCATTTAAAGTGTGACCTCCAGGGAGGAGATTTTTAAAAGATGCTGGGTGCTGCCATCTTTATTGTAGATCTGTGCAAATTACAAAATGTTGTAATTGAACACTGTCTTAAAAACAGTTGAATGAATTTAAAGATACCCCAATGAAGAATCTATGAAGAGCAGGAATACAGTTCTGCTGTAAAAAGGTAAGATGACATTTTTTTGGTAACTAGGAGGCAGTATAGTGCAGTGGTTTAAGGCTCTGAGTTGCAAACGTGGAGACCTGGGTTTGAATCCCACAGCCCCACTTGCATACTGTGTGACCCTAAGCAAGTCACTTAACTTCCTTGTGCTTCCAGGTCGCACCTGTGAACAAGCTTCAGTTTAGTGTGTCTCTCCTGGCTAAAAAACTATTACTGCTACTTCAAAGCAGCAGTGAAAAAAAAAATAGCCAAAAATATGACCCTGCATTTTTCACTATAAAATATTCCAGGAATTGTCCACTTTTATGTGGTAGTAAAAGTTTTTAGTTCTATCTCAAGTTGAGTGTTTTATAAAAGTTTTAATGTAGTTTTTTTTTTTCTGAAGAGAAAAGGTGGCCGCCATATTTTCTTTTAGAAATACCATTGTAAACCTGGTAAGGCTTAGGATCGAAAAGAAAAATTGTGTTGCCCTGCATAGGAGGTAGCTGAGAAAGAGGATCTGACAGGCAACCTAATATTTTATTAACTGTAGCTGAACCTACCTTTTTGGGGAAAACATTTATCATTGCACTGCTGCTATAATGCACATCTAACTATGTAATATAACCCGTGATGCATGAGTACCTGTAAATAACTCGGTGGTAAATTCATCTTGTGAAGTTGGAGGCAGCACCACCTGCGTCATTCAGTGAAATGACCATCTTGCTCACAGGTACCCTTTTGCCTTATCCTCGATATTCTTCCAGTTACCAGCTGCTATATTCAGTCCTCCTGTCTCGCACTTCTGGCACAAGAAGCCTAATGGGATGGAGGGTGAATGATTACCCTGCTACCTCAGAAGTGGTCGGGAAGGGGCTTACAGTCACAGCAGCTGCATGAACAGACCTCACTCTGCCTATGCCACCAGGCCTCAGATAAAGTCATGCCCCCATCTACTAGGGTTGCCATCTTTAGCACACAAACTCCTGACAGGGATCTCTGTACCTTCTGTTGGTGGGGGGGGGGAATCCAGTGTAGAGCTGTGGGCAGAATTTTCCAATTCCACTTCCAGCAAGATTCCATGGAATTTTGGAAATGTCACCTAATTTTGCAGAATTCTACCAGAAGTTAAATTTTGAAATTCATAAAGCAAACAGTTAACTACAGAACTGCATTCCCCAGTTTATGTAAACCGTGGTTAAACGTGGTTAAATTTTCTGAAAACTGCAGAATATTATGCGGGGTATTTGGGGATTCTGTGTAGAAATGCTTGCCAGAAGATGGAATTTAAAAGAAATTCTGAAAAGCATTTTGGAAGTGGAGGTGCCATTCTGAATGAAATCCACAGGCATAATTCCACATTCTGTACTGCCATAGTCCAGGGGCATCCTCTGCAAGACAAAAAGTGCGTCTTTCATATGAGATGATGTATTAGAGGTCTTTCGCTGTTCAGATTCTATTGTTTAAGTTCTATTTAAAATAATTGTCCAGTTTTCTGCAAAAACAAAATTCAGTTGGCATCGGCAGGACTCGTATCTCAAATCAGTCCTGGGTAAGAGTAACAAGCTGTGAATGAGCTTGGTACATCCAGACCTGGGTTTGATTCTCACAACCTCCACTTACATACTGTTTGAATCTAAGCAAGTCACTTAACCTCCCCAGTGCTCCTGGGTCACCCCTGAAAACAGGCACCTGAGCCTAGTGGGTATTACCCAGTTACCAAAAGAATACAAAAAGGTGCAGAGGATTTAAGGATGTTCCGTTCTTTTATTGCTAAAGACATCTGCATGAAAACAGGCTGTTTAAACTTTCTGAATTAACCTGTTCCTGCTCCCAAACCATAATCTCATACGTGCAAAATCAGAATAATTTCCCTGGTAACAAGCTGTGATGGCATAAGGTGAGGGTTTCAACTTCATGGCAGGAATACGCAGTATAAATGGATAAAGCTGAAGAGGAAAAGTTTGTTGTTGGATTTTTTTTTTGTAATCAAAGTTATTGCAATTTATCATGAAGTACATATAACACAGAACAACAATTTCATGGACAAAGTAATGACCGATGACCTCCAGAGAAATATGAACAGTGAGAGTAGAAAGAATAGAAACCCAACTAACAAAGGACAAAGAAAATAGTTATTACCGCACCGATACTAAGGACTACATTTTGGGTGATTCAGTTCCTGATATTTCATTGAGGCAATCCAGGTCATTACCTCTGCAATTATACCCTGAACACAGCTTCTGCTAAATGGGGCAGTGTTCTTCTTTTAAATTTCAGACCCACAAGGTTTTCCCTCATCTTTGGCTGATCTGAGGGCACCTGAGCTCCCGATTGGGAACTAACCCTATCTGGCTCCAGTTCCTAACTATCTGCCCAAGGATCCATGGATCCTAACCAGGATACCTGTATTCTAACCAGGATCCATCACTATCTGGCCCAGGATCCTAACTATCTGCCCTAGGATCCATGGATCCTAACCAGGATACCTGTATTCTAACCAGGATCCATCACTATCTGGCTCCAGTTCCTAACTATCTGCCCTAGGATCCATGGATCCTAACTAGGATACCTGTATTCTAACCAGGATCCATCACTATCTGACCCAGGATCCTAACTATCTGCCCTAGGATCCGTGGATCCTAACTATCTGCCCTAGGATCCCTGGATCCTAACTAGGATACCTGTATTCTAACTAGGATCCATCACTATCTGGCTCCAGTTCCTAACTATCTGCCCTAGGATCCATGGATCCTAACCAGGATACCTGCATTCTAACCAGGATCCATCACTGTCTGGCTCCAGTACCTAACTATCTGCCCTAGGATCCATGGATCCTAACCAGGATACCTGTATTCTAACCAGGATCCATCACTATCTGACCCAGGATCCTAACTATCTGCCCTAGGATCCCTGGATCCTAACCAGGATACCTGTATTCTAACCAGGATCCATCACTATCTGGCTCCAGTTCCTAACTATCTGCTCTAGGATCCATGGAGTGACTGGTGATTTGCTCCGGGTAGTGCATGAATGGTTGCCACCGCCTTGCCGTATGTTTGTCTGTAGGTAAAATGGAAAAGATTTGGTTTTAATTAAAATGTTTTCAGAAATATAAAATGGAAGATCCTGAAAGTGAAATAATGGGGTGATTTGGCATAACTAAGATTGCTGATGCCAACTACAGATTGATTGTTGGAAACCGAAAAGTCTCTCGTAAGTAGCGTCGCTGAAGATCTGCAACCAGCAACTGCAGCAAGCTTGAAAAGCTGGCTCAGTTGGTCAAAAACTGTCCAATGTGTCAACTCTGTCCCACCTCGGATGATATGATTCCCCTCTAGTGGGTCCCACTACAGAAGGTGAGCTGAGAGGAATCGCCATGATGTAAGTGTAGGTTTCAGGGGAATGGGTGCCTTGGCAGTGGATCATGGGGGGGGCGGGAGTACCAACTGAATTAGAAAGTAAATGACTAGAAACAAAGCGTTCAGGTTGACTGCCATGCACACCAAAGGGCTACATAAACAACTGGAAACCCTCACGCACAATCACACAATTAGAATTTAAACCAAAGAAACACTAATTGTGGAAAAAAAAAAACAGCATTAGTTTAATATTAGCATTACTGCACTCCAGGGGTTGGCTTACCTTTGTTAATTTAACCTGACCATAGCTGATTATTAAAAACCAGATTGACGCTACGTAGCTGGCCAGGTTACCACCTGCTTGGCTTGTGACTGAATAATTTTGGTTTTCTAGGTCCAGACTCCCATCTGCTGGGTTTCATTTATGCAGATTCCTTTTTTGGAGTGGGCCAAGCACCATTTGTGAGTTCCCTGTTTGCCTCAGATGCCTTTCCTTTGATGGTAAGCAACAGTCTGACACTATATGGATGCTTGCCTGCAGTGCCGGACAATCAGGCAGCACCAACCTGATGACCATAGAGTCTGAGCATTATGCAGGACTTCACATTGTGGACCTCCGCAGCTCAGCAACACATGCATGTCATCCTGCTTTGTGAACAGAGCCCTGAGATGTCCTTTATAGGACACTGAGTGGTTCAGGAGAGAGTCCTGTAGCTTAAGCTCTGGACTTGGTACAGTTAGCAGGGACACAAATGGACATGGCAATTAGGTTGTTTTTTTTTTTTGGCTTTTTCTATTACCAGAAATTTTTTTTTTTTACCCCTCACCTGTTTTTCCTGTTTGCCTTTCTCTAGCCACCATTCCGATAATGGGGGTCACCACAGCTCCACCTTCTTCCAGGAGGAAGGGTGGGTGTGAGGGGTTACCGTCACAGCCAAAGCCAAATCTGGTCCTGGGTCAGCTGACTTGGGGGTGCACAAATGCTTGGTGGCTGGTGCCCCCTGGAGCTGAGCACATTACCTACACAACATGCTCAGCCCCAGAGGAGAGAGGCCACATCTTGATTAATAAAAAAAAAAAAAAACTATTACTATTGCCAGTATTGAAGGAAAAAAGGGGATAAGAGAACTTCAGGGTTACCACCTTTTAAGAAGCCCAAAGTGGGACATTTCTTACTGAAACACGATTTTTGGCAGGATAGTACTTAACATCGACCAATGCAACAGACTTGTTTTCTCTAAATAATCAGAATTAAGGCTGAGTATTGTAGTTTCTTAGTTGCTTCTATTGTTTCTTGTCATTTTAAGGTATTTTAGTTAGGGTACTGTAGTTTTCTGCAACGTTTAGTGGAAAGTTGGAAAATGTTTCTTCTACTATAAAATCAGGACATGTAGTATTTTTCATGTTTTTTTTGCAAGACACAACTGCCCAAATCAGGACTGTCCTGCGAAAATCAGGATAGGTGGTAACACTAGAGAACTTTCTGAAAACAAGAAAGCATTTTACAAACTGGCATTGTTTTTGAGAATTAGGGATGCACACCATTGGTTAGCAATGATTTTATTGGAGATGATATGCAATGTTTTTGATCCTACTGTGCATGTTGATTTCAGCGGCCTGTAAAATAAATATACTGAATTACACGTTTTTACTATGCACTTAGTCTTTGAATATAATGTGCTGTTCACTTTAATTTGAGCTTTACCCTGAATAACATGAAATAATATGTTAAGTCGTGTGTTCTGCTTTTCTGTTCCTGATCCTTGCCTACAGACTTATGAAGTGGCTCCCAGAGGGAGGGGCTTTCACACATCATGGGTTGTTCTGCTGTTACTGATGGTTCCATCACATTTACAGTTTGCTTCCATTTTCCAAACATTAGGTGTAGTGAGCTCAAATTTGCTGGCGCATCCCAGTAGAGAATGCGTTCGGTAACTTTCAAGTTCTATACAACATGGCCTCAAAGCCACTTGTTATTGTGTTACTTCAAGAGCTAGAGTACTGCCTAAAATGAATACTAATTTTTAAAACCAGTCAACCATTACATTTTATATCTGAAGTACTTTTTCTTTTCCATTTGTTTAATTATAAGATTGTTTACCTGCTGACAGTAGGTGTGATGTGTGGGACAGCACTCTGCCTGGCAGCTGACATTTAGCTCTGCTCCCCCCACCCAAAAAAAAAAAATCAGCATTGTGACTTCACTGCTGCTTAGGAACAACCACTCAGTGGCTGCTAGGTCAGTCACCTGTGAAGATGGGGGAGGGAGATAGATATGTCAGCTGCCAGGCTAAGAGCAGTTCCACACATCCAGCACAATATTATCAAATGGAAGATTTTCTAATGAGTAAAGGGAAAAGAAAATACTTAAAAATACAAAGTTACAACTGACTACATCTTCAAATCTGTATTACTTTCCTGTCTGCCTAGTTTGGCTCTATCTCTTTAAACAATGAGGCACAACAGGGTGTGCATTAGTAGGCATAAGACATAGTGGGTGGGGGTGGGGGGTCCTGGGTGCCCAGAAACCTCCTCCCATCAATCTTCTATTGTGCTTTCTTAAAAAAAAAAAAAAAAAAAATTGCACACCAGGATAAAATAATGGGATTTCTTTGGTGAAAACACCCTTTTCCCAAATTCTGGCTATGCCCTAAATAGGGTCTTCGTGGGATGTCTGTTACAGTATAAGAGATTCTGCACGCATGAGGTTTGGGCGAGAGGACCATGAAGCGAAGCAGAGCGATTCTGTCTGTGCAAACTTCCTGAGAAGTCTCTTATACCATAAGAGACATCCCTCGACAGCCCTATTGTCTTATCATAAATCACTCAAGTTTAACGCGAGTAATCTATAGTAAGTTTAGAGTGTGATTTTTTTTTTAATTTTATTGTGCTGTCATCCCACGCCCCCAGCACCAAAGTGGCATGCTCTTTCCTAACACTCCCGCATGAGAGCACGCTGTACTCAGAATAAGAGGCACAGTGGCTCTGAGTGCCGATTGGCTGAAACTACATTTGTGATTTTGTAATGCTGGATAATGGCATGCCTTGGGAAGTGAGACATGAGGGGAAGCCAAGTGCTTTATGTGCACAAAACGTGCAGTTTATTTTTATTCATTTCTTTGATAATGGGGTAAAACTGGGCTGAGACTAATCAACCATATCCCAGTGCAAGAGAATAAAGACAAGCAAGCAACACAAAACACCTTCTATAAAACGACTGCTGGAGAGCCAGTTTTACCCACAATGTTATCCCCGTACAGCCTCACAGGTGAAACTAGTGCTCACAAAACAGCCCACTGATTACCTTAAACACAAACTGGATCCATTTTATAACTGCAGTAAAACACTTCAGGGCATGTGTTGCTGGGATAATGTCACTTCTCAGTTGGTTGAAAGTGCTTTGCTGGTGGCCTTGTGCCTCAGCAATGCTCCTGAGGAATGACCTTATCCCAGCATGACATATGCCCTGGCGTGCCTTATTGTTTGAAGATATTGCGTACAATTATCATAAAGTCAGCTCACCAACATTCATGGATTAAATTTTTTTTTTCCATTTCTAACCAGATGGAAGTGCAAGCCATCATTTTTAACTGTGAGCCCACTGACATGAGTAAGGATTGTTATAGAAAGTGCCCCGTGTGTCCTGCCTCTATAAGAGGCTTCTGTGCTTGGTAACTATGGATTTTCTCTCAAGAGTGAGCATTTAAGATACTTTTGGATAAATTGAATGGAATGAGTAATTCTGTACTTCACGTAATTCCACTCTGCATGAACTCCTCCTCAAACACCCTATAAGGGCAGACTGGTTGTTTAAAGATATCCCATACAGTTATAGTCAGCTCACCACCATTCATTAACAGAGCTTACATCAGAGCCAACAAAATGTTAGGTTGTATAGGGAGGGATCATCCCACTCTTCAGGACCCTGGTGTGGCCCTGCCTGGAGTACTGTGTCCAGTTTTGGAGTCCTCACCTAAAGAAGTATAGGTTGGAGATAGTAGAGAGAAGGATGACCAAGATGGTCTCCAAGGGCTCTTGTATGAGGAACGCTTGAAGGCACTGGATATGTACTCGCTGGAGGCTACAAGGGAGGAGGGGGGGGGGGATATGATTGAAACGTTCAAATTCCTGAGAGGCATAAATAGGGTGCCCTACTCAGAAGTTTTCCACAGGGTATCCAGCTCAAGTACTAGAGGGCATGAATGGAAGCTGCAAGGAGGTAACTTCAAGAAAGAACTAGGGAAACACTACTATACAGAAAGAGTGGTGGAACCATGAAACAGGTTGCCTGCTGAGGTGGTGGGAGCTAGCTCAGTGGCAGCATTCAAGCTTGGGTGGGACAGAGCAAGGGCTAACTTAGGTTCCACAGAAAAGGGTAAAAACTCGGGGGGTCTGGGTCATATGACTGCTACAGCTATATGAAACCTTTGGGCAGACTCGATGGACCCTTGGTCTTTTTCTGCCGCCTTTTTTCTGTTTCTTCTTGTCCCTGTAATGTAGGAGTCACAGGAGGATCCAGAATTTGTTTGACTACACTCCCCCAATATGAAATGCAAACTGTTTCCTTTTGAAGGGACACTGACAGCCCACTTAGGTCTCAACATGTCCCTAGTTTTAAAAGTTCACGTTATGACTGTTTACATTCTGTTGAGACTGCTGATGTAGCTGATTATTTGATTCTGATTATTTTTTCCTATTAAAAAGTGAAAGACTGCCCACCATGTTGGTGTTACCACACAAAACCACGTTTGCCTGCATTCCTTAATCAACTTCCACTGCATTTTTCCTGGACATAAGAACACCCTCGGCCCTAACACAGTCTAGTCACTCATTATGCAGTTGCAGTATAAGTAGAGGAGACTATTGTATCAGGAGTGGCTGCAGTGTTTGGGGGTGTTTCTAATATTCAGGAAGTATGCAAAAAGAGTAGCGCAAGGATTTGAAACAAAACAAACTTGGATATAACAATACATTAGCATGCATTTCAGTTCTACTAAGCAAGGAGGCAGATAAAAAAACAGCAACATCACTGAATTTTAGAGAAGGTAACCAATCATAAAGTGTAGATTTTCAGCTAGAAATAATATGATGCAGAAAAAGGTTGATGGTGTCAGTTCAAAAACTCAGATTAGGCTAAAACAGCTACTGTTGACCTGATGTGGTGCTACTACGCTACTTAGCGGGGTCTGCTGGTGGCAGGAGTGCTCAGGCTGGACTGGACTGTCTTCAGCGACACCTACCACTCTCAGTGATGCCTGTGTATTTCTAGTTTCAGTTCCCACAACTGTAGGCCAGTGTCTACAGGCAACCACTGTAGCCTCAATCAAGAAACACTGGCCTGAAGATACAAGCCACACAGACGAATGTACAAATGGTCTCCTCTTGGGGTGAGTAAGTGGTATAGAGGTAGTGCACTGTCAATCAATCAATCAATCAAAATCTTTATTTATCCAGGCGGGCACCATTGAGCAAGGCTCATTTGCAAGGTGGACCTGGTCATGAATATATCAAAGTACAGTACAGAAGCAGGTATACAAAAAGCAATAATATACAAGGAAAAAAAGTATATACAGTGTATACAGTACAAGGTTGAAATTAAAAAAAAAAAAAAAAAGTATTATTTTACAATTGAAAAGATCAGCAGATGTACAATCAACCATAGGCATACAGGGGTTATAAGCAGCAATCTTTTTGTGGGATGGCTCCCCCCCAGCAGGAATTGCCGCATGCAAGGAGGGGGAGAAGAGCATGGCTTTTGTCTTTTTCGCACTGAGCAAAAGCTTTTTGTTTATGAGCTGGTACTG
This sequence comes from Neoceratodus forsteri, assembly GCA_016271365.2. Taxonomy (NCBI): domain Eukaryota; kingdom Metazoa; phylum Chordata; order Ceratodontiformes; family Ceratodontidae; genus Neoceratodus; species Neoceratodus forsteri. The sequence continues at coordinate 109,973,149 of JADMNL010000034.1, read as the reverse complement.
TAGAAGGTTAAATTCAGCTTGGAGGTCTTCACAGGCTGCTTCTGGTGTGGGATGACTCAAGTACAGTACAGTACAGTGTCATCCACGAATAAGTGGATGTAGGCTTTTTTTCATGGGGTCATTGATGTTGTTAATGTAGACTGCAAAGAAGAGGGGACCAAGGATAGAGCCCTGGGGCACGCCTCTCAGCATAGGTTTTAATGGAGAACGATCACCTTCAGCTTTAACCTGCTGTTTCCGTTCTCCGAGGTAGTCTGCAAACCAGCACATAGATTTATGGTCCAGGCCTAAGGTGCTTAGGGAAAGAAGCAGGCTGTGATCGACTGTGTCAAATGCCTTACTAAGATCCAAGAAAACAGCAGACATGCTTCTTGTTGTCAAGGTCTAGGAGCCAATCATTGGTCACCTTAGCTAGGGCTGTTATGGTGCTGTGCTTTGCTCTGAATCCAGACTGAACCGGATTTAATAGGCTTCTGGATTCTAAGTATACCCTTAGCTGGCCACACACTATTTTTTATAGTAATTTAGACAGAATGGGGAGGAGAGAGATCGGTCTGTAATTAGTTAGATCGCAGGGGTCACCCCAGGAGGGCAGGATCCAATGGTGAGCATAGGGCAAAGTCAGGGTTTTCCTTGCTCTGCATGATGACCCCCCAGGTGGCATGAGATAAATCACCAGGGCATACCTCATCCAGATCAGTGCTCCATGGCTGCCCCGAGTTCCCCAAGCCTGATTAGAATCAGACCTGGGTTGTGGTCATCAGCTCAGTAAGTGGTGCAGGGCAGAGAAAGAGAGACAGAGAGAGAGAGAGAGACACACACAGAGAGAGACAGAGAGAGAGAGAGAGAGAGACACAAGAGAGAGAGAGAGAGACAGACAGATGCTTCAGGACTCTGAGGCTTTTCTTCCCTTTTTAGGTCCCCTTCCCCAAGCACTTCCTGAGCTAAGATTAAGTGGATATCTGAATGCAAGCATACCGACACCCTAGTCAGGAGGTGTTCCACACACCTATCACTGCTCCACAGCACTGTCACCTAGTTGGCAGTGTCGTAGCAGATTACAGTCCTCCCTTCAAGAGGAGGAGCTCGTCCTCTGGAATGCTCGATTTCCCCCCGCCCCCCTCCTCGACTGACATCCAAGGTCTAGGGTCACTTCCAAACCCAGGTCGTTGGTGTCTTGAGTGATAGCACTACTGCAGTGCTGATCAGAAGGCTCTAGTTATAGCCTTTAAAGGAAAACAGCACGTACATAATCATCACCACCAGTGCATAGAATAAACACCTAATTTGGGCTTTAAAGGAAAATGTATATATTTCATTACCCTGAAAGTGCTTTATTTAGTCTTTTATCCTGTCAGGGTGACTTCCGTTTGGAGGCTGTGCCCGCGGCCATCTCGTGACTGCCTGTCAGCACCCTGTGCTCAGGTTATGCTAATGAGCACTTCCAATCTTTGCTATTAGTCAGCAATGCTCATTAACATAACTCGAGCACAGGAAGTCAACGGGTGGTGGTCATGAGATGGCGCAGGCACAGCTTTAAAACGGAAGTCATGGTGACAGAATAAAAAGACTAAAGAAAGTATTTTTCAAAGTAAGGAAATTATGCATTTTGCTTTAAAGCCCTAACTGAGCATTTAGCTATGCACTGGTGACACTGAATTTATGTATGTGCTATTTTCCTTTAAAGCTGATGTTTGAAAGATTGAACAGTTTCTGTGCTGCACTAGGCGATGGTGATGTTATCAACACTATGACAGCTGCTCTGTGACTGCCTAAGTACTGCAACCATGATGTCATCCGCATTGTGACAGCTGCTCTGTGACTGCCTAAGTATTGCAACCATGATGTCATCAGCATTGTGACAGCTGTTCTGTGACTGCCTAAATGTGGAGCAAAATCCATTCAAGAACAATCACAGATGGACAGTCAGATACGGTCACAGAGGGATGCGGGCAGAATCCTACGGGACTTTTTATTTATTTATTTTATTTATTTCAATAGTTTGGATTTATACCTTTGAGCATGGAGGGGCTCTTTTACAAAGGTTCCACGTGAAGTGGAGATACAAAACAAACAAGGCCAGAGTAGAACAATAATGTACAAAAACGTGAGTAAAACAAACTGGGTCCTAGGAACTAACACAAAAATACTAGAAGCGACTAGAGTCTAACTACGACATCAAATACAGAGAAACATTTCCACTATCATGAGGTGCACGATTAGGTTACAGTTTATTCCATACACCAGTGTGGGTTTCACTTAGAACTCTTTCGATGTGTAGTCTTTACACAGCAGAGCACAAAAACAAATAAATAACTAAAAGAAAAAAATAGCTACCTGGAACAGGTGTTGTCAGAGTACAAAAGTTGTGAGGCAGGATGGACAACGGAGGGTATGAGTAATCAATTTATTTCTTCAGTGGGGTAAAAGTATGAGCAGGGTAGAGAGAATTGGGATGTGACTAATATGCATTACCTTTTCACGTACATATTACTCATGATATACAAGTAATAAGTAACCAACTTTCTAAACATCCTTGAGAGTAACTATTAACTGTAACTTGTTAAGAGTACCTTCCCCAACACAGGGCGCACCTATGCACAGAGCCTGCCAGTGTCTTATTTCCCATGAGCCATTGCAAGTGCATTGCCAGCTGTGATCACCGAGGTGGTGCAATCTGCTGCCCTCCCCAAACGAGGAAAGTGACACTAGGGATGCTTGAACCCCCCGGCCACCATTTCTAATATCCAGAGCTCATTCTCTAATGGGGGTTATTGGTCACAAGTGGCACCGCTGCCATTGCACCCCCACTGAGCTGGGCACATTTAATTTTTTAGCAAACACAAGCAAACGGTATGACTGTGGAAAGCATGCATCCCACTTTAGAAAGATGCACTATGAGGGAGAACTCTTTCCCCATTGCTCACTTTTATTCATTCAACACAGAATGCAATAAAAATTCTTGTAAAGTCACATTCCCTTGCATAATTTTTTTTCTCTTTCACCATGCAAATTGATATAATGCACCCCCCCATGGGGGGGGGGCAAATAATTCACCCATTCTGTAACATGCAGCATGGAAGTTCAAGGTGTAATTCAGGAGCGTGCATATGTATAGACCGAGAGGTGTGAATTTCCCGTTCAACCAAGACGGATAAGTTCCCCTCACCTCCTCCTCCTCTCCAATTGTATCTTTCTTTCACTGCAGGTTAAGAGAAGCAAACCATATAGTTATGGAGGGAGGAAGGTTCAGGAGGGAGATGAGGAAACACTTTTTTACAGAGAGGGTGGTAGCTGAGTGGAATGCATTACCTGCAGAAGTGGTATCCAGTAGAACAGTGGACTGCTTCAAAAGGGGATGGGACATGACAAGGGGGAGGGTCAATAGAGGGGAAGGATGGAAGGGGGGCAGCTGCAGAATAAGGGGTGCTAGCTGAACATTCGAGCAGACTTGACAGACCTCTAAGCCTTTATTTGCTGGCAAATTTCGTATGTTAGTAATGACAAGTATAATTTATTGATGCAGTAGCTGTATACCCCTTAACACTCAATGTTTCTGCAGCTTATAGCATGTTGAGCCTTATAGTTTTCATGTAACGTAGGCTCAGTATAGGTTACATTCAAGTGGAGTGCTATTTGTGTAGGGGGTTGCTCACTACCCTCAAACTCCAGAATTACCCCCACTGGCATGGGAAGCATCCTCCCCACTTGCTAATTTCTTGACTTGCAGCATGTCTGCATTAGTACTCATAATTTACTGGTGCCTGCGCTACATCAACATTACCATCGCTGAGCTCAGACAGCTGGATGGATGGTTCCCCATCTTACCTAAATTGTAAATGCCACCCTTCCTATGTATGTTTAACCAACAGTGATGTAGATGGGTGAAGGGAAGCAGACGTTAGCCAGGAAGATTCTAGTGACAGGGGACTCTATGGTTAGAGGGGTGGAGATGGTGGTAGGCAGGGACAGTAAGGGAAGGGTGGTGGTCAGATGCCTGCCTGGAGCATCAATCATCTGTGATTGGGAGAGGATCGGGAGGAGAGTGGAGAAGGAGGGGGGGGGAGCAGGGAGTGCTGGTACACCTTGGTAGCAACAAGCTGGTGAACCAGCATGTGGAGTCAGTAACGAGGGACTTCCAGATATTGGGGGACAGAATGAAGAGGCACTAAGTTCCGTATCCTTTTCTGAGGTCCTTCTTGTCTGGGGTAGGAAGAAGGGGGGGAGGATGGAGTAAGGGAGGCAGAGATCGAGGAGTTCAGTGGGTTGTTGAAAGGGTGGTATCAGGAGCAGGGGCACCACTATATAGGCAACTGCAGGAGTGCTTCAGGGACAGAAGGCTCTTCAGAGGTGATGGTCTTCACCCAACAAGAAAGAGTGGTTGACCCATGGAATGGTCTGCCGACAGAGGTAGTGGGTGGTAGAACCATAAATGGCTTCAAATACAGCAGGGATATAATCAAAGGGATATTAGCTACTCAGTGGGAAGTGGGGGTGTGGAAACAGACAACAAAAGGGGGAATAGTTTAAGTGAAGACCCCACAGAGACAACTGATCCTGGTGTATGATTAGGTAACATGGGCAGACTGGATGGACCATTGTTTTTTTTCCTGCAGTCATGATCTATGTTTCTATAGTTCTTATTTAACACCCATGAGGCTGTCGGTGGGCACCCTTCTGTAAGCCAGTTTTGCATAATTGTTTTTCCCACAGCTGCAGTAAAGATTTTCTTTTTGGGGGGGGGTGGGGCTACAATTTATTTCATCAGGTAACCAAGCAAAGGTGAAACATTTTGTTTTTGGTGGGTGTGGAGGTAGAGGGCTGTTTCTACCCAGTTTGAAAGTTGACTGGACTGAAGATCAGGGAGGTTGAGTGAGTTGCTCAGGGTCACACAGTGAGTCAGTGGTTGTGGTGGGGATTTGAACGTGGGTCTCCTAGCTCACTATTCACTGCTCTAACCAGTGGACCACCCTGCCTTCTGATTCTTGTTCCAACTGTGGGCCATCTTGGGCTGTTCCGCTGTGTCCCTATATTCCAGCACTCCTTATGGCTTAGTATTAGTGTCCCCAATTTGACCTGTACAGTCCCACACAGCAAAGGCCATTAGCACTGCCCCTCTTCTGAACTGCCTGGGATCGTAGGGTCCGACTCATTCTCCCTCTCTCCGGTTTGATCCATCTTGAATTTTTCCAGCTTTTCATAGAGATGCAGATCCATGAGGGAGGGTTTTGGTGCCGAGGGTTCTCGGAGAGGATGCTGTGGCAATATAAAATGAAAACATGAAAAAATCAAGTTAGCTGGTGTCACCAATAACTGGCCCAGCATATATCTATATCTACATATATTTATAGATGTATGCATCTCTCTTGCTATATATATTCTTTGCAAAAAAATTCATTAGTGCATCAATTAGGGTGGATACCACAATGACAAAAGCAGGGAAATAAAGCGTTAGGGTTTCCAACCCTAACGCCCCAGCCCCAGGGTTCCCACCCCTACCACCCTACCCCCATCCCCCCACCCTCCACACACCAACAGGCGTTGGGGTGTGCTATTGAGTCATCGGGCCCAACTTTTAGATTGTCAACAGGTTTTTCGAAATGGCAGACATTTAAATCTGAACTAAGCTGTAAAAGTGGCTGTACAGGGACTTGGAATACGATGCATATCCTTTTTGAATGTGAATCAGTGAATGAAATGAGGGAATTATGACTTGGTAGGTATATGCAAAAGGTGTATGAATTCTCAAATACTGAAAAGCTCAACTTCTTCCTTAATACAAATAATGTAACTATTGTATTGTATTGCTAAATTCTGTATTGCAGTATACAGGTATTTAAAAATGTGATTGTTTTTAACTTGTATGGATCAATATTTTATGTGTGATGCTTTTGTAATATACATTTGTTAATAACATTTTTCTGATTCTGAGATAGTACAACAGTGTCCATATGTCACGGTGGGAGTGCAGGGTCCAATCTTCATCATTGTATTTGTTAAAAGCACCCTTCCAGAGCTCAGGGCGTCTACAATTAAAACACAGCATACATATACACATATACATAGACTCATAACTTCAACATAGTTAAAATAATCATAAAATCATTACATACCATTTTAACTCTTATTAGTGACTGTCTAGTAAAATACCTTCTTATTATAGCCCAGAAAAGGCTTGGTTAAATAGATGTATTTTTAGGGATACTTTTAAGACCCTCCACGGTCAGGCTATCTCGTATCCGACGAAGTAGAGAATTCCACTGGGTCAGAGCCATAAAAGCAAATGCTCTACCTTCAGATGTCTTCAAATGGACCCTGGGAATCCCTCGCAATCCCTTGTTGAAGGAATCAGGAGATCTTGCAGGTACTGTGGTCCATGGTTATGTAGGGCTTTATAGGTTAGAAATCCGACCTTGAAGGTTATCTGCCACTGTACAGGCAGCCAGTGCAGTTCACGCAGCACAAGTGTTATATGCCTGGATCTAGGGACTCCAGTCAACAACCTGGCCATCGCATTCTGCACTACTTGCAAGCAGCGGATGTCAACCCCCGGTAGCCCCAGGTAGAGGGCATTACAGTAATCAAGATGGGTGGTGACAAAGGAATGGACATGGGTAGGAAGATCTTCTGCCAGAACCAGGTGTTTCACCCTAGCTATATTCCTAAGATGGTAAAAAGAAGATCTGACTACGGCTGACACCTGAGCCTTCAAGGTCAGGCCTTTGTCAAAAATCACACCAAGGTTACGCACCTAGTCCAAGACAATTAGTGGAATCCCTCCCAGCTCTACACCAGAGGGCTGTCCCACCAACATTCCGGCCAACATACAATCTGGGTCCATGACCAATACCTCTGTTTTTTCTGGGTTTAGCCTTGGTCAACTGGTACTCATCCAGTCCTGAATCTCAGCCAGGCAGCTCTTAAACATTGATGCAGTAGTTTTCTTCTAGCCGGGCACAAAAGACATGTACAGCTGACAGTCATCTGCATAACAGTGAAAACTCAAACTGTACTATCTTATGATGTCTCCCAACAGTAGCATGTACACTGCGAACAACATGGGGGACAACACCAAGCCCTGGGCACTCCACAGGGCAGCTCATCAAAACCAACTGAGGACTGTCTCCCCCAATCCACAGAAAAACCATAGATGTTCAAGGAGTACTCCATGGTCCACAGTATCAAATGCTGCCAAGAGATGTAGAAGAACCAGAATGGTATAGGGCCTCCGATCCCTGGCCATCAGGAGATCATTTAGTACCCTGACCAGGGCTGTCTCTGTGCTGTGTCTTTTTCTGAAGTCTGACTGGAGAGGGTCATAGATACTGTGGCTTGTTAAATGATCCTCCAGCTGCAAAGTGACCACCTTCTCAATAACTTTATCCATAAAAGGCAAGTTAGAGACTGGTCTGTAGTTGGCTGGGGAGTCAGGGTCTAAGGAGGGCTTTTTCAAGAGGGATCCAACAACCGCCTCTTTTAAGGGATCTGGGAAGGTCCCTCTCTCCAGAGAGCTCCTGACAATCCCAGTCAGGACCAGGCCAATGACCTCAACACACCCTACAAGAAGGTGAGTTGGGCCTGGGTCCAGACTACAGCAGGTTGGTTGCAGAGTCTGGATGATCCTCACAACATCGGTGACTCAGTAGGCTGAAGATGACCAGGTCACCTGGGTAACTGTACCACTCGGTTGATCAAAGTAAGAACCGATGGGGAGGCACTGGGTGATCTCGCTCTTGATAGAGGACACCTTATCAGCAAAAAACTGCGCAAATTTATCATACTCTTCTTGCAAAAAGGCTTGACCAGATTGCAGACAGACTGGATTGCACAGTCTATTCACAGTGCAGACAAGCTGAGCTGGTCTGTTTTTGGCTGCAGCAATCTCCTTGGACAGGAACTCTGCTTCTTATTGGAGATTGCTGACTGGTAGATTTTATAGTGATCTAGCAATCTAAGCACATCCTCCTCCAGGTGAGTTTTCCACCAGTGTCTCTCCAACCTTCATGCCTGCATCTTCAACTCCCTCAGGAACCCATCATACAATGGGGCCCCAGGGCAAAGGGTCAGGGGTCGAACATGAACTGGGGTGATGACATCCAGGGCCCCTTCTACTGCACAAACAAGGGAGCCTGGGTCACCGCCATCTGTCAGGATTCCTGAAAGGTCCATCACTGCCATTAGACCCTCTGAGGTGATTCTTCTTAAAGGGCAATACTGCACCATTTCCTTTGGGGCAGGCCTAATAAGGGGAGTTGAAAAACTGAACCTCGGGGTGTGATGGTCTGACCATCCAACAGGATCCTCCACCATGTCGGTGATCTCCATCCGCAGGAGAAGCACCAAGTCCAATGAGTGTCTCCCCCCGTAGGTGGCTGCGGTAACTACCCATGTCAGGCCCAGTTATTCCATCAGCTGGAGAAGGCTTTGACCAAAAGATGAGAGCTCACATCCACCCGGGCACTGAAGTCCCCCAGAATCGACATCTGGGGAACTCCAAAACCAGTCCAGCAACAAGCTCTGCTACCTCTTGCAGGAAAACCCTCTCATCACCTGGTGGATGGTAGCTGAGAAGGATCCTGCAGCCTGCACCTGCCCCCACATTACACTCAAAAGAATTTGTAGATTCCACTTAGATCTCCCTGAGATCCAGTTCTGATCGAAAACAGATCACAACTCTCCCACCCCAACGGTCCACTCTCTGGCGGTATAAAACCGAAAACCTGGCCGGAATAGTGGACACCAAAATGGGTCCTGCATTTTCATCCAGCCAAGTTTCAGTAATGCAAGTCAGGTCTGCTGAGGCTACCAATATGGCCACCAATGTGGTCTTATTTTTAATAGACCTGGCATTGCACAACACCACCCTAGAGGGACGAGAACCCGAGGATGATCGCACTACCTGCCTGCACAAGTCGGAGCCCTTGGGTATTGGCACAAGGCAGGGGGGACCACTATCCTGTGCCCATTTTGCCCCAGGATGCCTTCTGGCCCTCACTGTCTCTATCTGCCCCCTCCTCTCCCATCCCCTACCAGGCTGAGGAACCCCCCCCAACAGTGTCCATATGTCACAGTGGGAGCGGAGGGTACTTTGGACTCTGTGCTCCCATCCCTCCATCCAGATAGTACAACAGTGTCCACATTCAAAGTGGAAGTGCAGGATCCTTCAGACCCTGCCCTCCCATCCCTCCACCGATATAGTGAAACAGTATCCATATGTTACGGTGAAAGCCAGGGTTCTTTGGGCCCTGTGCTCTCATCCCTCCATCCAGATAGTACAACAGTGTGAAAAATGGGAAACACTGGCAAAGTTACAAGCATGCGTAGAAACTGTGCAACGCACACTCATAACGCACTAATTTGTGCAAGTTTTTTCACCAAAGTTTTAACACCAGCATTATAGGACCTCCCCTCATGAACAGTGCAACTGTAATTTTGTTACTCCATCCCAAAAGATGATTTCATACAGTGACCGCGTCATTCTGCACCACAGGTGCAAAACCCCATTCCAGACATGATGTGCAAAATGACAGCTGTTCTGTTTATAAGGTGGTGTGAAAAAATGGCAATGTTGGAAATCTGGAGTGAAAATATGACAAATTGTCAGTTACAAGTGTGTGTAGAAAGTGTGCAATGTATGCCCATAATGCAGTCATTTTTTTGGAATTTTTTCACCAAATTTTCAACATGGGCTTTATGGGCCCTCCCGTCATGAACAGTGGTACTGTCATTTTGTTAATCTGTCCCAAAAGTTGATATCATGCAGCGACCATGCTATTTCTGCGTCACATGTGCAAAAACATTTTGGGCAGGATATGAAAAATGATAGTTGTACTATACATAATGAGGTTTTAAAAACTGATAATGTTGAAAATCTGGAATGAAAATATAAAAAATTGGCGAAGTTACAAGCCTGCATAAAAACTGCTCAATGCACACTCGTAGTGCCGTAAATTTGGGGAATTTTTTCATCAGAATTGAAACATGGGCTTTTTGGGACCCTATCTCATGAGCAGTGGCACTGTCGTTTCATTAATTGGTCCCGAAAGATGATTCTGCGCGGTGACCATGAAATCACCTTTCGGGACTGAGAAACGAATTGATGGTGTTCAGGAGAAGGGGTCCCAAGAACCCCATGTTGAAAATTTGGGACCAGAATTCCTAAAATTGGCAGAGATATCAACCTAAATTGAACCCCCCCCACTGAGTCCCATTCTATGGCCTACCTCGATTTCTTCAGTTTGCAGTCGGACTTTGAAGAGTGCAGACATGTCCTGCTCCACAGAAGATCGCATCCGCCGACCTCCAATGGGTAAGTATGGGTGAGGGTGGATGCAGGGAGGGGGGTGCACAGAGGGAGGCTGGGGATGGGGAAGGGGGACACGACGAAGGACCGTGTTCTTCCTTACAGGGTAAAAAGAAAAAAAAAAAAGACTATGAGGACGGTTTGCTTCATTTACAGGGATAAAAAAAAAAATGGCACACTGGGGTGGGCTCCCAGTGTGTCACATGAGATGGGGTATACATAATGCCAATAGGGGGACTGGACACTCCCGTCGGCAATGGAAGAGGGCTGAGGGAGGCTTCTGACATCAGGAGTGGGCATCATGGTGTCGAATTTTTTTTTTTTTTAAAGGCCATTAATCTGGCACACTGGGGTGGGCTCCCAGTGTGCCACAGTGTTGGGGGGGATGCACACTGACATGGGGATTGGGCACCCCGATGTCGGTAGACAGGCAGGACACTAGTTCGATGCAGGATCCTGCATTGATCGCAAATTTCAATGCAGGATTTTGCACCCAATAAGAGACATCTGGGAACAGTTTCCTTTTTTCACAGGCTTTTAAATAATGTCTGGCACACTGGGGTGGACTTCCCAGTGTGCCAAGTGTGTGTGTGTGTGTGTGTGTGTGGTAGGGGGGAGGAATACATACCGACGTGGGGATTGGGCACCCCGTGTCGGTGGAAACAAACGGGTCTTCTTTGACTCCGTAGGCGACAGCACAAGTTCCAGCTACGGCTGCAGAAGTCAAGAAAATACTGCTCTTCTCATACAGAGAACAGCTCTGCATAAGCTGGTGCCCGAGAAAAAAACTTTTTTGGGGCCAGCTTTAAACACACAAAAAAACCATCAGAATATACCTAAAGGAGTTCTCTTTAGCTGTTTTCTGATGACTGTTGCGTTTAAAACATTTGATGTTTCAGCATCCTCGCTAAGCGGCAAAACAAGATGGTGGCCTCAACACAGCTCAATCGATCGCATGACTATGAACTGTGCAAAGAATACCAGCATTCTTTGTGGAAAGAAGCTTGTATTTTTCGCACAGTAGTCCTATTGTTCAAGCATAACCTGGTATTTTTCGCACATTAATCGTATTGTACAAAAGATAGTATCTTTCGTGCCTGACGTATAAATTCTCCCATAGGAAATAATGGGAAAATGTAAAATGTCATAACTTTTGAATGGATTCATATTTTTTCATCAAACCTTCAAAAGGCACATCTGTGACTCAAGGACTTTCTACCTTGAAAAGCCCAAAACTTAGTCACTTCTGAGATTCAGGATGACAAAGAAAAGTCAAAAAATCCCAATTTTTATGTTTTTTCAACACTTTATATCTCAGTCGAACAGCTCCAAAGTTATTAACCCTCAAAGTTTGAACTTTAACATAAAAACACAGAAGTGCACTTTCACCCTAACTATACTGGCACGACCATGCCAGTATTTATATATATTTATATATATATATATATATATATATATATATATATATATATATACACACACACAGAGAGAATAAATGATGGCAAAGTATAGTATACAAGGAAATTATACCATTGAGGGGTCAAACAATCCATAAAGTCACTAACCCAAAGGGCAAGTGGCCTTTTTGAGCTTGTTTGACCCAGAGATGGTATTATTTCATGAGCATGCAAAGCTTTTCCATCTTTTAATGAATTAGGTTGGACATTTTTTGCTGTGTCCTATGTTATGCCATAGTGTTGTGGGGGTAGGGTGGCTGTTAAATGTGTTATTAAGGGGCTTTTTACATGTGTTCTTGGGTTGTTTGGAGTGTGTTGGGTAGTAATGTGTTATTAAGGTGTTAATAATGCATTAATATAGTGGTAGTACATGGCAAGGCAAGGCAAGTTTTATTTTTCTGGTGCCCAATCCCAGAGGCTCTGGGCACCGTACAAAAACACAAGCTGAATTTACAGACACAAAACTATATCATCAAACAAGTCCCATAAATATATAAAACCCTCTAAATTTAAAAAGGACTGATAACACTAGTGTCAAACAGAGTCTGAAAATGCCTGATTGAACAAGTAGAACTTCAGGAGGGTCTTAAAGACCTCCACTGACGAGACCTCCATATACGTACAAGTAATATATATATAGTACATGGATGGGACCTTTTCCCCATAGAAGCCCATTATCGTGTATTTCCCTGTATACCTCACCAATTAAACCTACATTCTGAACAATTAAAGCTGCATACCTCACAATTAAAGCTGCATACCACCACACCAAAACCCACATACCGTGGGAAAAAAACACCCATAGACCAACATTATGGCCATCAAATCAAACAATGTAATGACCAATTAAATCAATGAACACACCAGCAGAACCAGTTAAGAAATTTCTGTCCTGATTAGCACACCTAATAAGCCCTCTTACAAAAACACAGTCTTGTCTAATAAGCCCCCTGACAAAAACACAATCTTAAACACAGTCTTATCATCTAATAAGCCCCCTAACAAAAACATAACCTTATCTAATAAGCCTCCTGACAAAAACACATCCTTACCTAATAAGCCTCCATACAAAAACACAACCTTACCTAATAAGGCCCTTGACAAACACATCCTTACCTAATAAGCCTCCTGACAAAAACACAACCTTACCTAATAAGCCCCTTGACAAACACATCCTTAGCTAATAAGCCCCCTGACAAAAACACAACCTTACCTAATAAGCCCCCTGACAAAAACACAACCTTACCTAATAAGCCCCCTGACAAAAACACAACCTTACCTAATAAGCCCCCTGACAAAAACACAACCTTACCTAATAAGCCTCCTGACAAAAACACAACCTTACCTAATAAGCCCCCTGACAAAAACACAGCTTTCAGGTACAAAAAAAGGCATCACCCACATGTATTATATAAAATAAATGCTAGGCAACTGTGGAATACAAGACTACATACCTATCTCAGGGGCTAATTAAAGCAATAATGCCTCTCACCCATTCGGACTCATGGCTTATACCCCAGCTATTCCCCTCAGTAGATATATATCTTTGTATACCACAGTTGCCTAGCATTTATATATAAGACATGGTTGGGCCCTTTTCCCCATTGAAAAAGCCATAATTTATTTCCCCATATATGATGGCAGTCAGAGTATTATGACCCCAGCTAGCTGCCTATTAGGATTTATGACCTCAACTTGCTACCAATAAGGTATTGTGACTTCTAATTGGCTGCCAATTATGGTATTATGACCCCAAGTAGTTAATTACACTGTAGTTGAAGAATCATGAACATCTTAACATCCAATACATTCATCAAGCTATGCTGTCCCTTAGAACATACTACTACACTATGGAAACACATAGGACACAACAAAAAGTGTCCAACCTTATGTATTATAGAAAATAAAAGATGGCAAAGTGTTGCATATGAGGAATAATACTATCTCGGGGTTGAACAAGCTCATAAAAGCTTCTCGCCTTTCAGGCTCATGGCTTTATGGCTTGTTCAACCCCTCGATGGTATTATTTCCTCATATACCACACTTTGAAAAGTGTCCTTACACCCCTGGGGAATGCATTAAAATCCTTTATAAACTGGATAGAAAATTTCCTGTTTTCTGATTTGCTAGGAGCCACATTTTGGTGTGTTATCCAGCCATAATCCGGAAACCAGTCCTAGTTAGGCTGTCAAAGACGCTGCACAGCCAGAGAGATCCATACATGGTAACCAGCTGAAAATAAAATTCTGACCTGCAGTCTCGTCATCATTCACCCAACCCTCACCGCCACAGACACACACACACACACTACCTGTTACCAAAGGAAAGTTGACAGCCAATTCCCTAGACCACTTTTTTCAAACTGAATTCTGACCTATGCTGCTGTGGCAACAGTTGCCCATAACCAAGTGAGCTTAAACACAAGCCATGACTTTCAAATCCCACTACAGACCCACTCCTCCATTACTGATCCAGCGAATGTGGCAGCAGCTTCCAAATAAAAAACCTAGACCTGATCCTCTGCTGCTACTTTTTAGCAGACATTGTATCCGAGACCCCCCCCCCAAAAAAAAAACATATCGGGTAAAGTTTAAATTTGTTAGTACCTGTTTTTATTTCCCCGCTGCCACAGCTCTCATTACCGCTTTTGAAATGAAACGGCATCATTTTCACTGATGCCACAGCTCTTACTACCACTTTTGAAACAGTACCCTGAAAAAAAAAAATTGTACCATCTCTGATCTGCATGTTCTCCTCTTGATCTCCAGTCTCCAGCCCTCACCCCTTTACTAGCCAGTAAAGGGCAAAGCGCAGCAAGACAGCATAGTATCGTAACCATTTGAGAACCATGAAGGAGGAAACTGCAAAAAAGGAAACCGTAAACTACAGTGGCCCGCTGTGGGACATGTTCATTCCCAGTCAAGGCAACTGGTCGATTTTAGGTGAAAACAAGCTCCATTAATGCTATAAAAACCCAGGGTGAAAGCTACCTTGAAAAAACACAAAAAAAACCAAATACATTCATTACAACAATGCCTGATTGACAATCGCGCCATTGCATTCCAAGTATCTTAGCAACAACACTGTAAAAGCCATCATCCTTGTAATCTCTATACTCAATGCACAAACAAGGTTAGATTGACAATTGCACCTGATGTACTGTACTGTATTTACTACTGTTATCTGTATTATGCAATGTATGATATTATTTGTATTACTTTGTATCGTGTCTTGTACTGATATTGATGAGGAGCCTTTGGAAATGAGTCTGTGACTCAAAGGTTTGTAATTCCGAAACTTTCAAATAAATAAATAAAAATAATTAATCAAAACCTGCTGACAGTTTGTTTGTGTTTGTGTGTGTGTGTGTGTGTGTGGGGGGGGGAGAAGACAGATACTGACACACATCATGTCCCTCGCGTGTTAAAAAAATTATGCAGTTCTGCTGCTTTGCTTACTGCATCAAGAGGACTATTTTCTTGAAACCTGTAAAAAAGTGAAAGAAAAGGATAAATTACTTTTTGCTTTCAAAACTGCACTTGTCCATACTGTGTTTTGGAAATTTTCTATCCACTTTTTTATAAGCAGAATAATACACTTCGAAGTGTGGTTTATGGGCTGATAAGAGCACTTCCCAGGTGCTAACGGCACTCAGCACAAGCACCTTGTACCTCATTACACACCTGGGGCTCGCTCTTATTAACCCATAAACTACACCTTGTCATGTTCTATTCCTTATTTAATGCATGCCCTGGAGTGGCATATCACATTTATGACTAATTTATACTGTGATTATATTACTAACATATATAATTTTTGGGGGGATTGCAATGGTTTTATGTGGTTTAAAATGAAAAAAAAAAATAGTTAATTAAAATAAATAGTGCATTTGGAGGTATTGTAGCCAGCAGGTTTATATAGTGTCATTGAAAGTAGCCAGCAGGTGGCACTGCTGATACACAGAATATGGAATCGGGGCCAGGGAGCATAACGAGGTCGAGGAAACAGTGAAGCCATGAGTTATTGTTGTTTGTGCCATTAGTGTTGTCTGTTGCCCCACTTGCTGGCCCCCATGAAGTCAGCAAATCAGGTCAGGGAGCTCAGCAGTTGGAGGCTGCTTTTATTTATGGCCAGAGTCTCTCCTGACCCTAGAAAACTCTGCAAATGGGGCAAGCAAGTTCATTGGTTGCAGCAGCATTTTCTTATTTCAGTCGATGGTTGATTTTGTTTGTAGTTGGAACAGTGTTTGCTCACTCGCTCTGTGCCCCCGCCCCTTTTTATTGCAGTCAATGGCTGATTTTGTTTGTGGTCGGAGCTGTGTTTGCTCACTCACTTTGCAACCCACACAAAGTCTGAGATGGGGCTGAGGGGCTAAGAGAGAGCGGCGGATGTTTTTGCTCAGGGCATTCACTGATTGAATATAGTTGGAATCCTGCACCCCCCCCCTTGCTTACTGGATGCTATCATCTGCCAGAAACTGAAGGTGTCAGGTGTGTTGTGGGGTGAGGGGATATGTAAAAGACATGTTGGGGGGAGCAGTGGTGAGTGCTGTGCAAGAAGTGATGGGGGAGCAGTGGAGAGTCGCACAGTTGCGGTTTAGCAAATGCCATGTTTTGTTTTTTTTTTCCAACTCATAGGTGTGGTAGGCCTGGATCACAGAGGAGGAAGCCGTATATTATAAAAAAAACTTATTAAAGGAAAGCTGTCATCAAGACAGCCTTCCGCCCCCGCAAGGTTTACCCTCCGGTTAAGCCTTTTAAGTATGTTGCAGCATTTTTCTCCTGCCGCAACATACTCTATTTTAATTACAAAAAGTCTGCGACCTGGAAATCTGACAGACACTATGGGGCTCCATTATGTGTAAAGGTGCGCGATGCACATTAGCACATGGTGCATCGCGCACCTTTACACATAATGGAGCCCCCATAGCACTTGACAGACTTCCAGGTCACAGACTTTTTGTAATTAAAATAAAGTATGTTGCGGGAGGAGAAAAATGCAGCAACATACTTAAAAGACTTAACATCCTCGATGATCGCCCCCCCAGAAATAAACCAGAGGGCTGATCAGTCCTCAACCCCTCTATCCTGCAACCCAGATCCACTACCATAACCTCAGTCTTACCTGCATTCAACTTTAACCAGCCTGAATTCATCCAGTCATGGATTTCAGAGAGGCAGCTATTAAATACCGAGAGAGCACTAGCCTGGTCAGGGGCAAAAGACAGGTAGAGCTGGGTATCATCAGCATAGCAGTGAAACCTCAGCCCATCCATCTTACAATGTCTCTGAGGGGCATCATGTACACTGCAAACAACATGGGGGAAAGCACCGACCCCTGGGGTACCCTGCAAGGCAGAGAGAAAGGGTCGGAAGAAAAGATCCCCAATACAACTCTCTGCGTTCTCTCAGATAGGAAAGATGAAAACCATCTGAGTACTATACTCGACATTCCACAGATGGACCTCAAGCGCTCGAGCAAAACCCCATGGTCTACAGTGTCAAAAGCTGAGGAGAGATCAAGGAGAACCAGAATAGAACAGTTTCTCTGATCTCTCGCCATCAGGATATCATTGAGCACCCGAACCAGAGCAGTCTCAGTACTATGCCTCTTACGAACAGCATGGTATTTTCTACAGCTTACACAATTAAAACAGCTTTTATAAAATCCTAGAGGGATCAACCAGCAGTAGGTTGTAGCATCTCACTAGTAATAGATAGCAGGTTATACAAGAGTTGAAGACCAGGGAGATTCGATACCATCTAAAAAGGATCTATCTATATGGCCCTCCCTTATTGTGCTTCTGGTATCCATTAGTGAGGACCAATAAACCTAAGGGCAGGCTTGGAAAGTGATGAGCTAGCCAGCCCAGGGTCATAGAAGAGAAAGGAGGAACCCCACCGGAGCAGAACCCCCTGGAGAACTAGGGCACTCGCTCTGGGCGGCGGTCCGCTATGTAGAGGAACCATGGATTCCATTTGTTCATCAGCGCCGGTAGCTTATTCTGTAATTTTGCTGCCATGTTTTACATTTTATATATTTCATAAATGATGGATTTCCAATTAGAATTCTGCAGTGGTATTGGCTGTAGCCACAGCCTTGTAATAACCTTTTCAGAAGCTCCTAACCAAATTACTTTTAAAAGTAAACCCAGGCCGGCTTGGTGGCACTGAAGGTTGAGGTGCTGGACACCACACCTTGTGCCATGCTGACAACCCTGGTTTGGAAGCTGACTTGGGCCACCAGGGTCAGCGAGGGAGGAGAGGATTGAGCATCTGGAGGACTACTCTCCTCTCCTGGAATGGGTTGCTGGGGATTCCCCTCTTCATAGTGGCTCCCGGTGGAGACCAGGAGCACTACGCTAGTGGGGAATGTGAATGGGGAGAGGCAACGGCAAATGTCTGTGGGACAGGGTGGAAGCATGCCCTCCACGAGCTGATGTAATTGCATGTCTGTGCCTTGGAGAAGAAAACAGAAAAAAACTGGCACCTGGGTAGGCAAAGGCGGGATCCCATGGACGGCACCAACGCTCAACACCGGATTCTTCTGATCGGCCTCCGGCTTGCACCCTCACTCCAGTCACCATCTAAATTCTAGATAGAGTACCAGAGGAGTTCGTGGTCCCACCTCGGGGGACTCAGAGCTGAGGGGGTTGGTCAGGTCAGGAAGAAGCAAGCGAGCACTCCAGGATGGAGGTGGGGGTTGGAGGATTTCGGGTAGAGCATGAGATCGCCAGTCCCAGTGGTCCATGCTGGAGAGAGTCCTATGGGGCCAGAGAGAAGGGAGCATAAATAGAGTTTAAAAAAAGTAAGCCCATAAGTGGGTGCTGGTGAAGTCTTCAATGCCCACCTACCTCCATCACCACCCAAGAGCAAAACAGCAGAACTTACTAGGCATTTTAGCCAGGAGGCGGTGAAGAAACAGAATCGTTTAAGGGGGAGTTGTGCTCTTATCAAAAGGATGGCACTTTCCCCATAGAATGTGAATTTCCCTTTTAAATTTCAGATTTGGCTGAAATTGGTACTCTTTGCTGGAATGGAAGAGGGGGTAGCAAGTGCTATTCCACATTTCTAGGTTTTGCTGCTCTTTTCAGCTTCCTTCCCAAATCTGAAACCCCACTGAAGCACCTGCAGCTCGAATTCTGATTTACTTTGTGGGGGTCATGGGATTCAAACTCAACAATAATAGAGCATGGAACTTCAGGGAGATGCGCTGACATGATGAGTCCTGGCAGAAATGGAGCTGAAAGTTTGTTAACCTTTCTTCAGTGTCTGCAACACTTACCATGGTCATATAAGCATCATTCTGCTGCTGCGTTGTCTTTTTCTTCATCACCTGTTCTTCCACTTCTAGATCCTTCCCTTTGTCAGTGTATAGCATGGAGCAGACGTCGTCCTAGTTCATTGACAAAAACAAACACGATATCATCACATCAAGAGGCAGCTGGGGCTACTATGGAGAGCCTCCCCTACCTGATGGCCTACATAAGGATACTAGTCAGACATCTGCTTTTTTTATTCTTCATATACAGAAGCTGTTTGTCCAAAAGCCATAACCTATGCCTGCTGTCAGGCTGGCAACCTCTTAGCCTCATGCCTCCATCACCCCCCCGGAGCAAAACAGCAGAACTTACTAGGCATTTTAGCCAGGAGGTGGGGGAGAAACAGAATGGTTTTAATAGGAAGTTGGGATTTTATCAAGAGGATGGCACTTTCCCCATAAAATGTGAATTTCCCTTTTAAATTTCAGATTTGGCTGAAATGGGTACTCTTTGCTGCTCTGCAAGAGGGGGTAGTAAGTGCTATTCCACATTTCTAGGTTTTGCTACTGCTTTCAGCTTCTTTCCCAAATCTGAAACCCCACTGAAGCACCTGCAGCTCAAACTCTGACTTACTTGTGAGGGTCCTAGGATTTAAACTCACAAACAACAGAGCATGGAGCTTCAGGGAGATGCGCTGACGTGATGAGCCCTGGTAGAAATGGAGCTGAAAGTTTGTTAACCTTTCTTCCATGTCTGCAACACTTACCATGGTCATATAAGCATCATCCCGAATCTGCTGCTGCTGCTGCTGCTTCTTCACCTGTTCTTCCACTTCTGGATCCTTCCTTTTGTCAGTGTGTAGCACAGAGTAGACATTCTCCTAGTTCATCGACAAAAACAAACATGATATCATCACTTCGAGAGGCAGCTGGGGCAACTTACCCGGTTACCAAAGACTAAAATAAAATAAAAATAAAATAAAACTATGGAGAGCCTACCCTACCTGATGGCCTGCATAAGGATACTAGTCAGACATCTGCTTTTTTATTCTTCATATACAGAAGCCATTTGCCCCAAAGATGCCACCTATGCCTATTATCAGACGGAAACCTCTTAGCCCCATCGGCTGCTCCACTGCCCACCCCCTACCCCCCACTGTCAGAGTTGGTCAGGATCTACATTGGGCATGACAGTATCAGAACCATCAGATAGTTGACTCCGTGGCTCATATTTCCCTCCTGCTTGGCACTGGGCAGTTCCCCGCCTGGCCCATGTGTACACAGTGACATACTATGGCACAGACAGCTCCCTGACCCACAGCAGGGTTGCTTCTGCTTCTAGCACCATTTCTCCCCCCTCTGGAAGTGCGACCACATTACAGCAGAACTCCACCAGAATGTCTAGGTTTTTATGGTCTAAACCTAGTAGCCTTTTTCATATCTTTTTTCCCCCTAGTGGGGATTTCTTACATCCACACCGCCAGTTCGACTCCCCCCTTCTGACATTACCGGTCCGACTCTCCACTTCAACACAACTAGTCTGATGCCCCACTTCAGCACCACTAGTCCAACTATCTGTTCCACCAGCACCAGTTCGACTCCCAGTCTAGTACTGCCAGTTCTTCTCCCCACTCTCATGCACACCATGGGGTGGGGACAATCTACGGCCAATGGAGTCAGAGAAAATGGCAGGCTTCATACGTAAGGTCACCTCAGCCACACCCAGTCATACCGTGAGGGGTACGAGCAGACGCTGCACAACCACATGACACCCTTGTTACGCCTACAACTCATCAAAAGCACTGTGACTGCAGCACAAACCATTTCACCCCCATACCTCTCAACCTCTTGCCTCATGAATCAGGGACAAGGCTTAAAAAAATCAGGGACAATGACCTCAAATCAGGGATACATCTTAAAAATTGGTACTATTCACTCAGAAAGGTGATAGAATATAGGGATTTGTGTTAAGATGCATTTTCTGAAAAACAGCAAGTCTGTAACTTTAATGTTTGATATTATTTTGCACTTTTAATCCCCACTGTTCTGTCACAAAACTACAAATTTTACGAGGGACAGAGGAAAATTTTGAGGCCAAATCAGGGACATCCCTGAAAATCAGGGACAGTTGAGAGGTATGTTCACCCCCTCCCCCCCAAGACTGAGCAAGCTGCAAGAATAGGCTGTCCGACAACATTACCTGGGACGATCTGAAGGTTTCTGAGAGGCCCTTTCTCACTTCTTTTGCAGGTCTATAAGACACAGAAAAAAATACAGGTTAAAACCAGGCAAGATGTGGACCATGACAACATGCCTGGCAGCCGTTGGTAATGATTGGCCGCAGTTTGTCGATAGTTGACTGCAGTCACTGATCATCACACACCTTAGGGCTGCATACAGTTTACACCTTATTTCCCTTTTGTTCCACACAGACAGCCTGGCACTATTTCTAACTATACAAACTACTCCAACGAGGGAGCCAACTTTATGGGACTAGTCCTCAGCATTAAACAAATGGCAGTCACTAATTTTGCACCCATTTTTTTTTCTATTATTTAATGTTTCACTGTTAACGCCTTAGGACTCATATTGTTTCTATAAAAAAAAAAATTATATGTAGGCAGTCGTCCTTCCCCCTTCCCCCCCCACACACAGTTTACTTACAAGCCTAACATTTGCAACTGCTGAGGAACTGTCCAAGGTTCTGATAAGTGTCCAGGCACTGAGGGCTAGCAGGAGGCCCCTACCTCTAAAATGACTGTAAACACATAAAATGATACCATTGTCCACATGAGGGCAGTAGCGTCAAGCATTAAATCCATTGTATTAACTACACACAGACCTGCTTTTGTACCTGAGAGGGGGATGCACACGTTTACAGACGTGGGCTGCTACATAGGGTCCAGATGTACAGGGAGACCTCGACACCCGAAGCCCTCTGCAGACATCTAAGGGTCTCTATACATTTTCACAGGGCTGACAAATATTCAAACCCCAGACAGTATACTGTCTGGGATGGGTATAGTGGTAAATAATAATAATAATAATCTTTGTTTATAAATGTCAAGGTGCTGAACAATGTATAAGCAGATAAAAACAATAAAATACACAATGATCAAATTAACAGAGTTCATAAAATAAGATGACTAATCTGAATATACTTTATGCCAGATGTGCAACTTCAATGCCTTCTTAAATCCCTCCATGGTCAAGCACTCACATATCTAACGGGGTAGAGAGTTCCACAGGGCTGGGGCTGCATGCATAAATGCACGGGCCCTGGATGACTTAAGACTCACCCTGGGCATCTCTAGCAACCCCTCGTCAGCTGAGTGGAGCGGTCATCCTGGGCAGTAAGGGACCAGGAGCTCTTTCGGATAGTCTGGGCCCAGTCCGTGTAGGGCCTTGTAGGTCAGAAGCCCAACCTTGAAGGTGATCTGGCACTGAATAGGCAGCCAGTGTAGTTCGGGCAGTACCGGCATGATGTGATTCGCATGTGGGGTCCCCATCAACAACTGGGCCGCAGCATTCTGCACTAGCTGCAAGTAGTGGATATCAACCCCTGGAAGCCCTAGATAAAGGGAGTTGCACTGGTCGAGGCACGAGGTCACAAAGGTGTGGATCAACATTGGAAGGTTGCCAGATGGAACAAGGTGCTTGACCCAGGCAACGTTCCTCAGATGGTAAAAAAGAGGACTTGATGACTGCCGACACCTGCGAATGCAGTGTCAGCCTGTCGTCAAGAATCACCCCCAGGTTTTGCACCCATTCAGAGGAAAGGAGCAGGATACCCCCCAGAGAAAGTCCAGTGGGTTGGCCAGGCCCCAACCCCTCTGTCCCGAGACCAGGATCCACAACTATCACCTCAGTCTTTCCAGACTCCAACTTCAACCAGCTGGAGCTCATGCAATCTGGGATTTCAGTGAGGCAGTTGTTAAATATTGAACATACACTATCCTGGGCAGGTGCAAAAGACAGGTAGAGCTGGGGATCATCAGCATAGCAGTGAAACTTCAGCCCATACTGCCTTACAATGTCTCCGAGGGGCAGCATGTACACCACAAACAACATGGGGGACAACACTGAGCCTTGAGGGACCCCACATGGCAGAGAGAATGGCTCAGAGGAAAAAATTCCCTGAAACCACCCTCTGAGTTCTGCCAGCGAGGAAAGACTTAAACCAGTTTCGGTATTATGTCTCTTACGAAAACCGGACTGGAGAGATTTATAGATGTCATGGATGGTCAAGTCTCCAGTTGTGGCGCCACAACTTTCTCAAGTTACCTTCCCAACAAAGGTGAGGTTAGAGATCGGTCTGTCGTTTGCAACGTAGCTTGGGTCAAGAGCAACTTTCTTCAGGAGAGGTGTCACCACCGCCTCCTTCAGGGAGCTAGGAAACTCACCAAATTCTAAGGAGCACTAAACAATCCTTGCAAGGACCAGGCCAACGATGTCACAACAACCTATAATCAGGGAAGTTGGGCCTAGGTCCAAACTACATCATGTTGGGCGCATACCCTGGGCAATCCGCACAACATCCATGATTTCCAGCTGGTCAAAGGAAATCCAGGTAAACTGAGGAGAGGTGACCATACACCATCACACTCAATCTGTGAAAAGGCTGTTCGAACCTGAAGACAGGTTGGGTTGCACATCCTGTCCACAGTTTGAAAGAGCCAAGCCGGTCGATTTTGAGCAGCAGCAACTCCACAGACAGGAACTCTGCCTTCTTACAGGTGGTTGCTGATTGATAGACTTGATAGTGTTCCATCAGTCTAAGGTGGTCAGCCTCCAGGGTGGATTTCCACCAGCAGTGCTCTAACCTTCGTCCAAGTCGCCGCAACTCCCTCAAGGTCCCATCAAACCATGGGGACCAAGGGCAAACGGAGAGAGGATGAACACGCATGGGAGCAATGGAGTCCAGGGCCACAGTAACGGCCTTATTATAGGCCTGAACCAGGCTGTCTGGATTCCCACTTGCCTCTGGGATTTCGGATAGGTCTAATACCGCCGATAGACCATCGTGACTCACGTCCCATAAAGGGCGGTATCTGACCATCTCCACAGGGGCAGGCCTATGTGGGGGGGGGCATAACAACTGAACCCCACAGTGTGATGATCTGACCATCCAACCGGTTCCACCACCAAGTCAGAGGTTTTGATCTCAAGGATGAAGACCAAGTCAAGAGAGTGACCAAACTTATGGGTAGCAGAGGCAACCACCTGTGTAAAGCCCAGTGATGTCATCAACTGGAGGAAGTCCTGTTCAAATCGCGAGAGTTCATCCTTGACTCAGGCATTAAAGTCGCCCAGGGCCATCAACCTTAGTGACTCAAATGCCATGTTGACCATGAAGTCCGCTACTTCCTGAAGGAACCGCTTCTCATCCTTGGGTGGATGGTAGATGACAGCGATCCTACAATCTACACCTGCAACCATGATACACTCAAATGAGTCTGCCTCCTCAACTGGCACACTTGTAAGGTCTAGTTATATCTTAAAACAGATGGCTACCCCCCCCCGCAGTCCATTCTCGAGTGATGTATCACCAAGTACCTGTCCAGAACAGCAGCCTCCAATATGGGGCCAGCATTATCATCCAGCCAGGTCTCAGTGATGCACACCAGATCTGCTGTCCCAACAAGATCTGCAGTTATTGCAGTCTTGTTCTGAATAGATCTGACATTGCATAACACTGCTCGAGTCGGACGGAATTCTGGGGCCACCGGAACTAACTGCCCATCAATAGTGGAAACCTTGGGTATGGAGACCAGGCATGGAGGACCACTTTCCAGAATCCATTTTGTCCCAGGGTGTCTCCTGGGCCTCACTACCCTAATACGAGCACCCCACTCATTCACCCTCAGACGTCATAGCCCCCAGCCTCCAACCTCCCTCCCCTACGAGCAATCTCCAAATGCTCTACAATGCTGATATACTGTAAACTGTGGGGGATAATAAATGGGCAGAGGTCACAAAGTTCAGGGGGTGAGTAGTGCACGACTGGAGGGGGCAGTCCACCAACACATCTGGACTCCCAAAATCTTTCTTCACAAGCCCTAAAAACCCACAGCACTCAAAAACGCAGCTGCAACAGAATAAATAAATTCTCAAAGGTCAGAATAATACACTCTTCCACTCTCAGAGTAGAAGACAGCTTAAACATAACAAAACCCAGACTTTAATAAATAAATACCGCCCAGCAAAAGACCCCAAAAATAAAACAATCCCCAAAATACAGTCCTCCACTCTCTCTCACAGAGTAGGGGATAAAGAAAAATTAAACTAAAGTAACCTGACATTAAAACACCACTCTCTCTCACACAGAGTGGGAAGAAATATTAAAGTAAGGTAAAAAATAAAATAAATTAAAACAAAATTAAACAATATAAAATAATAATATTATATTAAATAATACATTCCCCCTTCTCCTTCCATGCCCCACCACAAAATTATATACAGGGACTACACCCCTCTACAGAAGCTGCCATCTTCATGTAGGAAAAAGACTCCTACCCCCAGGTACTGTACCAAGTCAACAAGGGCTCCGGCACTTCCTGGTGTGTGGACCCAAACACTTAAAATGACTGTACCTTTTACAAGTA
Organism: Neoceratodus forsteri; assembly: GCA_016271365.2. NCBI lineage: Eukaryota > Metazoa > Chordata > Ceratodontiformes > Ceratodontidae > Neoceratodus > Neoceratodus forsteri. Next base: position 109,947,524 of record JADMNL010000034.1, on the reverse strand, counting down.
CCAAAGGGACTTCTCCTGGCCCTGTGGCCACCTACACAGATGTCCTCTCAATGGTCACCAGCAACGTACCAAGTAAAACAGAGGGAAGAAGGAAATGTAGTGGGGGGGGCAAAGGCTCAGACAAAGGAAGGATAGCCAAGGTGGTAGCTTAAGGGACTAAGTTTCTTTAGCTACATCAGTAAGAAGAGGAAGGCAAAGGGAAGCACAGTGAGGATAATGAGGGTGGCGGGGGGAACTGCGCAGAATAGGAGTGAAAAAAGCAGACATCCTGAACAGGATCAGTCTTCACAGTGGGGGGGGGGGCAGATGGACTAGCAGGGAGCAGAAGGAATGGGGAGGGAAGTGGACACAAGTCCATTTTCAGGAAAGTGTCGTGAAGGTATTTGCAGCTCTGAAAATGGACAAGGGTATGGGACAGGATGGGATACACCCAAGGTTACTAAAGGAAATCAGAGAGGTGCTAGCTCCACCCCTGCTGGCCTTATTCAACAGCTTCCGGGAAACAGGCATGGTTCTGAAGGACTGGAGGAGAGCAGGCATGGTCCCTCTATGTAAGAATAGCAACCAGGAGGAGGCTAGCAACTATAGGCCAGTCAGTCTCACCTTAGTGGTGGGAAATTAATGGAAACTCTCTTAAAGGAAAGGTTAGTAGAGTATCTTGAATCCAGTGGACTTCAAGACCACAGGCAACATAGATTCATGGGGAGGAATCAGGCCAAATGAATCCGACTGATATATTTGACTGGGTAACCAGGAAAATAGGTAAAGGGAGGGCAGTGGACATGCCCAGTCTGGACTTTAGCAAGGTCTTCAACACTGTGCTACACATGAGACTGATAAAGAAATTGAGCAGCCTCGGGGTGGGATCCAAAGTGGTGAATTGAGTTAGAAACTGGTTAACAGATAGGAGACAGAGGGTAGCAGTTAATGACACCTACTGTAATGTTGGAAGAGGCACCAGTGGGGTGCCACAGGGCTCAGTACTGGCACCGGTACTCTTTAATGTCTTCATAAGAGACACTGTAGAAGAACTGAAAGAAATGGTATGCCTTTCTGCAGATGACACCATAATTCATAAAAGGGTAGACACTCAGGAGGGGGCGAAGAAAATGTGTATGGATCTTTGGAAACTCAAGGAGTGGACAAAAGCATGGCAGTCGGAGATGAATGACAAAAAGTATTAAATCATTCACCTAGGGCATAGGAATCCAAGCACTGAGTGTAGGATGAGGGAGGTACTGACAGTCGCCAAGCAGGAAAGGGAACATGGAGTTATCATATCTGATTACCTTAAAGTGGCAGGGCAGTGGGTAGGGCCAGTAGGATGCTGGGATGCATAGGGAGCGGTATCTCCAGCAGGAGCAGGGAGGTGGTGTTGCCACTGTATTGTTCGCTGGTCAGATCCCCACCTGGAGTCCAGTTCTGGAGGTCACACCTCAGAAAGGACAATAGACAGAATGCAGGCAGTCCAGAGGAGGGCAGTTAAAATGGTGCAGGGGTTGCACCAAAAGTCCTACAAAGAGAGACTGAGGGATCTCAACACGTGCAACTACTGGTGGATGTTGTCCTGTTTGATTTCTGCAAGGCCTTCGATCTTGCCCCACATGGGGCAATTAATAAAAGGCTTTCTAAATATGAAATTGACACACATATTATTAACTGGATAGACAACTGGATGCAGGACAGAATGCAAGTAGTATCAATAAGAGGATATCAATCCACTGAGGGAAGAGTGACAAACGGTGTACCCCAGGGTTCGGTAATTGGACCATTGCTATTCCAGATCTTTATTGCTGGTTTGGATGAAAATATTAATTGCACAGTAGCCAGATTTGCTGACAACACCAAGTTATGTGGTCCCTGTGGAACACATGAGCATCATACAAAATGATATAAATACAATCGTACAATGGACCGATTCATTGGGTATCTGACTTAATACTGACAAAAGTTGCATTATACATCTAGGGAAAGATAACCCTCTGTATACATATACGTTAAAAAATGAGTCTCTGCCAGTGAAAAGTTCTGAAAAAGATCTAGGAATTATAATTCATTGTAACCTTAACTTTAAAGAACAGTGTTACTGTGTAATTTCTAAAGTGACTAAAATTTCTATGTCAATAAAAAGAAACATCGAGAGCAGAAAGGCAGAGGTCCTTCTTCCATTGTATCAGTCCTATGTCAGGCCAATAATTAATTATGGAAGTCAGTTACGGAGTCCTTACACTAAAACAGAAATTAATAAAATTAGAAAAAATCCAAAGGCGTTACACAAAATCAATTTCAAATTTAAAAGAACTAGATTACAATAATAGATTAACTTACCTAAACCGACATACACTAGAAATGAGGATTCAAAGATGCATTACTCATGACGGAATTGAACATAGAATACAAAAATGACAAACATGCAACAAGGGGACATCCACTGTAGATTAAATTAGAAAGATTCCGCACAAATAAGCATAAATACTTTTATACTCTCTGAGTGGCAAATTTGTGGGACAGATTGCCATTGAACATAAAATCTAGTCCTAGTAAGGACCAATTTAAAATCAGTTTGGACAAATTTATCAGCAATGGTGGAATTCCCAATTACTACACCTTATCCTAAAGGAGCAATGTTATGGGCCTCATCGTTTTTGTTCCTATGCAACATTAGTGAACATGTGCACCCTGGAAGACAAGACAGCAAGAAGGGACACGACAAAGATCAACACGTGCCTCACAGGGGTGAACAGGGTGCAGGAGGGGAGTCTCTTTGAAATGCAAAAGAGCACTAGGACCAGGGACATACAATGAAACTGGGGGGGGGGAGTTTAAGAGGGTTGTGAGGTAGTACGATTTGACTGAAAGAGCTGTACATACCTGTAACAGACTGCCAGCAGATGTGGTGGAAGTGGAAATAGCAGGAGGCTTCAAAAGCATGGGTGACACAGACGCAGGGTAATGTTAGTAAATAGGCAGGGAGAAGGGTGGGTGGCCAGATACCAGTTAGGGTCTGCAGAAACAGACTAGGCATGGACCATCTGGGCAGACTGGGTGGCTCAAGTGCTCCATTTCTGCTTACTAATTCTATGTTTCTGTGTTGGGGGGGGGCTGTCAAACAGAGCACAACAGCTGCTATTTAAAAACTCATTTTCAAACACACCTTACAGGGAATACAGTACAGCACACACCATACAAGGACAATACAAATGAATTATAATGAACCAAATACAAATTATGGAATATACAGAAACGAATACACTTATGTTGGAGCACAGTTAGACGGGGTATAGTGACATTTCGACTAGGCAGTAATAATCATGATATCCTAAAGTTCAGTCAGCTGATATCCTGTACTGGTAAGTCTCACAGTACCCACTGTGGTGATTTTGTGAACTATAATATATTGTATATGAGATGAATACTCTTGAAAACTAGGTGAGGCACCTGAACATCCCCATCCCCAGTGCTGACCCTTTCAAATATGTATGGTGCTCCATCCCAACTGTTCAGGCTGAGAAGCACATTCATCCACTAGATGGCAGCAGAGCTGCATGGGGATGCTTAAATTATAGGAAACAATGCATTGTAAATTGTAGTTTTTTCTGTTCAGCAGTATCCATCTTTCAGTTATGCTTTGACAGTTTCATTTATTATGTATTTATTTTGTTATGGTCTTCTGGTTTTGCCCCCTCTCATATTATACTGTCTCTCTGCTCTACCATGCTTCGTTCCCATCCTGGGAAGGATGACTCTTAATAGGCACAAGCCGTGCTTTTCAGGAGTTGAGGTCATAATCCTCTACTTCTGACATCATAGTCGGTTCTATAGCAACAGACTGTGATGTCACAAGCACACAGTTATGACCTCAGCCCCTGTATAGCATCTGGACAAACTGAGCTGTCTAGAAAAAGAGTTGGCATTTTCAAACCGATATCCTCATTCTTAAAGAGCCTCCGACACATGGACAATTTTGCAAAAATATAATAAATAGACACAATGAGGCTTAGATTTCAGCTATGTTATCTTCTTGTATTAAAACATCTCCATCACTTGATCTTCATATACTCTGACTGCTTATTTACAAGCGACATCATCCTCTCCTGTGACATCATGACTGGTTGCTGTAGAAATGCTTACGATGTTACACGAGAGGATCATGATTCCACTGGAGGACAAGCAGCCAGAGCAGATGAAAGCAAGTGAAAGTAGATCCTGTTTTCATGTGATTGTCCTCAGCAATAAAGACTAAGGCTGAGGTAAATACTGGAACTATCTGAAGGTCTGCCATCTCTCTTTAAATATGACCTTTGTTCAGCATTTCCCCTGTGACATCAGAGGTTCTTTAATGATCAGAATGACTTGAAGTGTTATTTTATTTATTATTGTTGGGCAACTGGGGTCGGCTTATGGTAACTGGGATTGTCTGATGGTAACCAGAGCCCCTCTTAGAGCCGCTGTACTCAAAATGAGGAAAAAACAATTAGCCTGCAAGTTTTAGCCTGAAGTGGTAGCTGAAGTTTAGCTTGTGTTAAATGACCTCTAATTTATGGCTGGATGTGGAGACAATAAATTCTTGGATGATCTAGCCTAGTGGTAAGAGCACAGAGTTGTGAACCTGGAGATCCAGCAGACATGGGTTTGAATCCCACTACTGTCACTTGCATACTGTGTGACCTTGAGCAAGTCACTTAAACCTCCCTGTGCTTAATTCTCTCCTGAGATGCACCTGCAAATGAGTTTCAGCTTAGTATACCTTTCCTGGCCAAAAAAATCTGAAAAAGAACATGCAAACCTAGTTTTGGCTTATAACCACTGAAGCTGCATTTATTGTCCATGTTTTCATTACAGATCAAGAGAGTGCTTGATTTTTTTTCCCTCCCTCCCTCCCTCTCCTTAGACAGACCTCTTTCAAAGGAGTTCCCAGCCCGTCACCCTGACATCCACCAGGATTTACCTTTCTGGCTGTCTTCCCCCAGGGCCCCCCCTCAGGGTCAGCAGGGTTCCCCAAGCCCCACCAAAGCATGGATCCAATTTGGGCCTGAGAACCCAGCTGGGGAGGTGCGGGGCCTGCAGACACTCCTCTTCAACCTGCCACCAGGGATTTCCCAGTTCTCTCCTGTGGAATACATGGCATGCACTGATGTCAAGGCACATACTCCGTCTGCCACATCCCTGCATCTCTTTCAGCTCAAGTTGCCTTTCCTCTGGCTTCTGCCTGGGGCCAATCCAGCTCTGCACTCTTTCTCACCCCACCCGGAGGAGGACAGCAGTCCAATGGACACTTGATCTTCCTCCTCCTCCTCCTCCAGTCATCCCTCTGACACCTCGGGCTTACTTTTGGACCCGGGTCGTCTGCATCATGAGAAGTAGCACTATTGCTGTGCCGACGGGCCAGCTAAGATAGTTCTTGTGACCAATTAGAGTACTCCTGCACTATAGCGCAGTGGTTTAAGGCTCTGAGCTGAAAACCTGGAGACCTGGGTTTGAATCTCACAGCCCCCAGTTGCATATTATGTGACCCTGAGCAAGTCATTTAACTTACTTGTGCTCCCAGATCACATCTGTAAACAAGCTTCAGTTTAGTGTGTCTCTCCTGGTTAAACAATTTCCCCTTCCCCTTCCTTATTGCTGCAAATGAGCAGAATAGACTAGAGATTAGAGTAACAAGATGTGAGTGAGCTTGGTACATCCAGACCTGGGTTTGATTCCCACAACCTCCACTTGCATACTGTGTGACTCTGAGCAAGTTACTTAACCCCCCCAGTGCTCCCGGATCACCCCTGAAAACAGGCACTTGAGCCTTGTGGGCCTTATCCAGTTTCCAAAGACAAAAATAAATAAAGTAAAAATAAATACATGGAACTTCCCCAGTGCTCATGGGTTGCCCTTGAAAACAGACAGTTGAGCCTAGTGGGCCTTCCCAGCTACCAAAGAATAAACAAAAAATGAGAAGCAAGTGTACCCTGACAATGAGCATCTTTGGGGAGGCTTGTAAACTTCTTTCGAATATTATTTGTGTGCAGAAAAAAATGTACAAAGCACCAGGATATTTCGTTATGGTGCTACCGAGAAATAGAAATAAAATGAGGAAAAGTCTTAAGCACCCATAACTACGAACATCAGCACACTGACCAGGAACAATGAAAATAAGGTCGAAATTTAATGGCTGAAAGGGCAATAACCGGCAAAAAGAATGGCTTACAATCAACGTTAGTTGTTTTTAATTGGTTGTAAGCCATTCTTTTAGCTGATTAACGCTCTTTACATTTTTACCTTATTGGCATTGTTCCGGGTCGGTGTGCTTATGTTCGTAGTTATGGGTGCTTAAGACTTTTCCTCATTTTATTTAAAATATTATTAAATTAACCGCAATCAATAATATAGTTCTACTTTCCTGGATGCCACTCTTACAGATGTAAAAGTGATTTCACTTATATTCTTTGGGTGTCCAAACTGCTCACTTTTGGTTCGCAGTTCTCACACCCTAAGAATGCATGTGAGACCACTCTTACACTACCAAGAGTGCCATCAGGGTCATAAATATATAACAAAGCCTGGTTCAAGGACAGCTTTTGTTTGGCATTTAGGGATTTTTATAACAGTGCCCACTGTACTAATAAAAAAAAAACCTTTTTGTTGGAAATCTTTGGAGCTAAAGGTCTTCAACCCCTACCTGTCCCTGTCCCTGTCCCTGTCCCCCTCCCCCAAACCACACACACACAGACACACACACACACACACACACACGGGCATTGTGAGGCTTCCTCTTAATTGGTGTGTTAGGAGGAACACATTTCTGCTTTTTCTGCTCTGTTCATTGTGGGGTTTACCTTGTAACGGTAGTGTTGTTCCTGCCAGCTCTCCTCCCCCTCCATAAATGCAGGATAGCTACAAAACCAATGACCAAGACAGCAGTAACGACTGCTGTGATGACGTACAGCCAGTCAGCTTTCTTTTCTTCTTCTTTTACTGTGACTCTACGACCTTCTAGAAGAGCAAAACTGGATCTTTCAAATGTTCCTTTGCTATTACTTTATTGTCTGTCTTTTTATTTTTGTTAAACTTTTAATTTCAATTACATTTCAAGTAATACAAAGACATATAGGCCCTGCGTAAGGGATGAGATCAGAAGACATCAATTTACTGCAAAATGTTACTGTAGGAGCTCATTAGCACTCCTCCATTTTTTTACTTCGTCAGGGAAACAAAAACCCAGGGGAAGAGTACACAATGGGGGTGAGATACTGACAACAACAAAAATGGAAAGGGACCTGGGGGTAGTCATATCTGGTGTCCAGTGAGTACATGTTCAGTGCCTTGAGGGGTGGCCCAGAGTAATTTTTGTTACCCTGCACTGCATAGTTTCCAGTCTGTCACTATCCTTCCTGAGGTGAGGGCTCCAGAACTGGGTGCAGTACTCCAGGTGTGGCTTCACTAGAATTACCTTCCTCCTCCTGCTATCAATATCCTGCTTGCCTTGTTGCACTGACTTGATTGTTTGATGGTGTCACTGATGAGAACTCCTAGGTCACGTTCCTCAGCTGTAGTGCTAAGTTTCACCCCATCCATCCTGTACTCTCTCTCAGGGTTCTTATTCTCTAGGTGCATCACTTTACATGCTTTGGCACTGAATTTCAACTGCCAATCCTTAAACCACCCCTGTAGCTTTTGTAACTCACTCTGCATTTCCCTTATTCTTTCAGCGCTATCCACCCTTCTTGCTTCATCTGGGGTATATTACTGCATCAGAGGTATGTTACTTAATCTGGGGTATGTTACTTAATTTGGGACATATTACTTCATTGGGGGTATGTTACTTCATCAGGGGTATATTACTTTATCAGCAGTATATTGCTTAATTGGGAGTATAGTACTATACTTCATTGGAGTAATTTACTTTATTGGGGTAGTTTACTTCATTGGGGTATGTTACTTCATCTGGGGTATGTTACTTCATTGTGGGTATGTTACTTCGTCAGGGGTATGTTACTTCATCGGGGTATGTTACTTCATCGTGGGTATGTTACTTCATTGTGGGTATGTTACTTCATCAGGGGTATGTTACTTCATCGGGGTATGTTACTTCATCGTGGGTATCTTACTTCATTAGGAGGCATATTTCTTTATAGAGGGGTATGTTACTTTATCATGGGGTTAAATATATATATTGCTTTTTTATGAGAGACAAGAAGTGTCAAATGAAATTTACATATGTAATACACTGAAGGGGTAGAGGACAGATATGCCAGGGTGTGTGGTTGTGGGTGAATAATCAGACACCTCCAGTGTGTTGTCAGTGTCAGTGGCTCAGTAGGTAGCACACTCACCTCTGAGGCTGGGAGATCAGAGGGCTGTGGGTTCAGTTCCCACATCTGGCACTTGGGTTAATATCCTAGTACTGACACTGTAATGCAGCATGAGAGGGGTGCTGCATTTCTGAGGTGCCGTCTTTCGGATGAGACGTTAAACCGAGGTCCCATCTGCCTGGATTGGTGGTAGTTCAGGTGGATGTTAAAGATCCCATGGCACTTATCGAAAAGAGTAGGGGAATTTCCCCGGTGTCCTGGCCAAATTTCCCTCATTCACTAAAAATACCACCAACAGCTTAATCTGGTTCAAGGTCAGTTGGCATTCATCTGTATCCCTCTCCCCCGGGTCGTGCCTGAAAATAGGCAGGATTTGTCTAGTGCACTTACCCAGTCAACAAAAGCTAAAAGCAAAGCAACAAAAGGCACTGTGCCAAGTGCCTTTAAACCCATGAGAGGAAAGTGTGACGACTAACCAAAATTACACACCCCTGCAATGTCATATCTCAGTTATACTGTAACATGGGTTCTACTTGTGTTTTTTTACAAACATATGAAGAAGCCAGCAGAAGAAGGCCATTTGGTCCATCAAGCCCTCCTCTGGACCTTCTCCAGCAGGTTATTGTCCTTTTTGATAATTTGTTTTGTTATTTTTTTAGGTTTTTAATATGAAAATATTTTCTGTATAAACAATTAGCAGAAGACAAAAACGTAATTCCAGTTGAGGTGTATTGATATTATTAGCCAAACCTAGTGCACAAGTTAAACAAGTACAGAAGTGTAATTATGGCCTGATAAAATATACTCTTGTACTTGTCTTGTAGCCAGTCAAGTGGACAGAATGGGGATAATTCTCCACAGGGCACAATTTACACGCAGATTGCACGTAAATTGCCTGTGCACCTACGGGGCCGTGGACAGGTACAGGGTGCATGGATTCATGACCGCAAAGCACCCAAAGAGGACCGGTTGATTGCCCCTCCCCCGATGCACAGGATCATGGGGGGTGGAAGGGGTGGAGCTGAGGACCCAGATGGCATCCAATCAGATGCCTGTCCTAGGTCCAGGAGTGAATCCCTTGTGCCAGGGGTGGGGGAGTGTGGAATGGCACCGGTCCACAATCACAGAATGTCCGAGCAGTCACCCGAACGGCAGCCTCCAGCCCACCCAGGCAGCCCAGAGTGCTGGGGCAGATGCTTGCTGAATGCAGGGGAACCCCGTTGACACCACACCCCACTGTTGCCTGGGAGCACATAGGCACTCATGGCAGGGTCATTGAGCCTTAACTATTCCTGCACCAGCCTGGCACTCTGCATCTTGGAGAATCATGTGGAGTGTGGGCATGCCCACAGCCACCCTTGATGCATAGGTGCTCGGGTGGCCGAGGGATCACTTATGCATCCGGCTGGGGCAACTCTCGTGACTGCCACTGGGGGTCCGCAGGAACCCTGCTGCGTGGGTGTCCGACTCAAGGATGACTACGCGCCTCACATATGTGGCGCGTAGGCATCAAGAATGGGCTCCAATGCTCTTACACATGTTGTAAGTTTCTGTATGTCTTCTGGCTGTTCTTACCATGAATCAGAGTATGATTATCATGTACTGTTTTGTTAAACGTACAATATCTCTAGGAGTCCCTGGTTTTGCTTTTTGCTCATGTCTCATCGAGAAAACAATATTTCTTATTATAAACCATAAAAACACTTTTAAAAACCTTTTTAGATAGAACTGATGTTATAAATGCAAAAAGACCCTTCAGGAACATGCAATTATGGTCAGTAATTGCACTTACTCCTTGTGTCTTGAAAGGAAAACAACACATTCAGCTGTTATTGTGTCTGGTGCTGTAAACACCCCCCGCTCCCAGGGTTTTATCTACAAATGAAACTTTATAGCTACATGTTTCTTTCTAAAATCCATTAAACAGAGTGCCGCCATAACTTCCAGTAGCCAGGGACGGCTGCAGACATCCTACACACAGAACCCGGCTTACTGTTCACTCAGTATGCTAGTTTGCACAGCTTTCTATTCAATTGATTTTACAAATAAACAGGTAGCTATAAAGTTTCATTTATGGCTAAAACCCCTAACTGAGGGGTTGTACAGCATCAGGCAAAATAATGGCTGAAGGTGCTGCTTTTCCTTTAAATGAACTCGGAGCAAGCACCTCATGCCAAACAAGACACTTGAGGTGTTCAGTTATTGACCCATAATTACACACCACAGCATGTCTTATTGCATACATAATCAAAGCGTGATAGCATTAATGCATTGTAGACTTGATGTGCTGCTTTTAATGAGAGACATGTCCCAGTCTCCTAAGCAAAGAGGACTGTGTAGCCATACAAGAAAGTTTCGATAGATGTGCTTAAATTAAAAAGAGAGTAAACCCCAAGTATTTATTTGTGTTCATAGATACAAGAAGGACCCATTAAGGTATACCCTAAAGGTCTCAATTCTCATGATCTGTAAGTGGTCAGACCCCAGACAGAATAAACAAATTAAGTGTGGATCTGCTTTAGCAAAAAGGTCCCTGCGCTCAGTATGGTGCTAGAAACCTATGGGTCTTGTTCTGTTTTTTGTTTTCTGTGACATAACCCAGATCACCACACCAAACGTAAACATTTTTTTTTCCTTCGGTTACACGAACCGGCAGAAAAACCCAGGAGTTACCCCAGAATAATGAAAACGGAACAGAATACCAGGAGTTACCCCGTTTGAATTCAAATACGGATGCAATCAGGAGTTACCCTGATTAAAACACAACTAATAATAAGCCGAGTATATCGAGTCAGAAAAGAAAATGTAACTTTCATTTAATTTAATCAATAACATAAACAGGAAGACTGTCAGTTTCCCCCTCGGTTGAAAAACCATGAGGAAAGCGATTACTTACCCCTACTTGACTAAAATGTAAACGATTACTACCTGAAAACCAAGGGCAGTGAAAAAAATACCAATAAAATAAATTTTACTAGTGAATAAACTGAGAAAATAAAGTTTCTTCAAACGATGGAGGAGAGCTCTCCGGGAGACGTCTTACTGAGGCAAGTGGAGTAAGGAATCTGACGGTTTAGAACTGTTTACCTGGGACAGTGATTTGAAAACCAAGCTCGAGCCTAGCATTCCATCATTTGCATAGGTTCTATTAACCATTTTGGCTCTGGGGCAGTCCTATGGTGAGATCATACTGCAGAAGTCAGAATACAGTAAGATTTCCTGGGGTTTGAATAAACAGAGTTCTAGATTTGTCAGTATTTAGAGTTATGTGGTTTTTAAACAGCCATCGGGAAACGTGCCGTGGCATGATTCAGGCTCTTCCACATCTTTATCCACACATAGAAACATAGACAACGATGGCAGGAAAAGACCAGCAGTCCACCCATTCTACCCAAGTTCTCTATCTAACCCTGGGACCTACTGTCCAACCAGGGTCCTAGCCCTCCCCCCCCATTTTCCTTCCTGATTCTGCTGCTGTGAGTGACCACTATACCCTCCACTCTGTCCCAACCATGCTTAAAACCATCAACTCTTTTAGCACCCACCCACCACTTAGGCTGGTAAACTGTTCCATGGCTGTACCACCCTTTCTGTAAAATAATACTTCCTCATGTCCCTCCTGAACCACCCTCCCATCAGGTCCTACTCATGCCCTCGTGACCTCAAACTAGCATTTAAGCTAAATAGATCCTCGCTGTTCTCCTTGCTTGTTCCTTTTACGAATTTAAAGGTCTGTATCATACCTCCCCTCTCCCTTCTGGTCACCAGCGAGTACATGTTCAGTGCCTTGAGGCGCGGCCCTGAGTAATTTCTGTTACCCTGTGCTGCACTGTTTCCAGTCTGTCACTATCCTTCCTGAGGTTAGAGCTCCAAACCTGTACTCCAGGTGTGGCCTCACTAAAGATCTATAAAGGAGTAGAATTATCTCCTTCTTTCTGCTATCAATAGCCCTCCCTATACACCCTAGCACCCTACTTGCCTTACCATAGGCTTTGTTGCACTGGCATAATTGCTTGTTGGTGTCACTGATGAGAACTTCTAGGTCACGTTCCTCAGCTGTAGTACTAAGTCTCACCCCACCCATCCAGTACTCTGTCCGGTGGTTCGTATTCCCTAGGTGCATCACTTTACACGTCTTGGCGCTGAATTTCGACTGCGAAACCTTAGACCACCCCGTAGCTTTTGTAAGTCACTCTGCATTTCCTGGATTCTTTCAGCGCTATCCACCCTCCCGCAAAGGGTGTCACATAACAGGACAGCATCGTCTGCTTATAAGTAGACTTTGGAGAAGACACAGACATTTGGGAGGCCATTAATATAAAAGAAAAATAATTGGTCCAAGGACGGATCCTTGTGGCATGGACCCGTCTTAATGGCCCCTGCCTCAGACAGATTCACAGATGCAGACTCTTTGCAGTTTACCTTTACTACGAGTTTAGCCATTTAACTGTTGTAGCTCATAGTCTGATGTTCAATAACTGTTTGAAAAGGATGCCTTGAGTCACAGTATAACACCTTTTCTCTAAGTTCAGAAGCTATACTGCATAATTTTCCTTTATTAGCACTTATTTGAGTTTCATTTGTGAATTCCAGCAAAGGTGTATTTGTGGAATAGCCAGGCCAGAAACCAGATTGCAAGCTTTTTAAAATGTTGTTTTTACATAAGTACTGATACAGTTGTTAATGAACAGCTTTCTCAAATGATATCGGCCTGTAGTTGCTGGGGTTACCCCTATAAATAAAGAACAGAAGGGCAGGTAACACTGCACATTGACCAGCGCCTCTTCTGCAGTACAGTACCATTCCCACACTCTACCCCATGTGTGCCCTGTGCATTATTGTCAGTATAGTTTATTTATCTTCATTAAAGGTATCTGTTGTAGCTGGCCCGATGGTGATGAGGGTTGAGGCACTGGACGCCACGCCAGTGACCAGGGTTCAGGAACGGATTTGGGCCATCGAAGGGTCGGCAGGGATTGAAAGTCATTGCATGTCCATGCTCCAGAGGGGAAACCGCAAAGACTAAAATCCGAGAAGGGACAGGGAGGTGAGGAGGGCTCCTGGGACCAAGACCACATCCCCAGCGCCGGACTGTCCCTCCTCTGGTCCTCCAGGGCCTCTATCGGGATGGACCCTCTAATCTTAGACAGGACATCAGGTAGGTGGGTAGGGGGCTGGAAAGCCCTGGTGGGGGTCACTGAGGGCAGTAACGGTGTAGGTCAAGTGGGCACCTCTGAGAGATGCCCTGCTCTATGGAGCATAAATAAAGTATACACAAAAAAGGTATCTGTTGTTCGTGTTTGACTTCTGTGCAATCCCAGTAGGCAATGTAACTCTTTGTACATAACTGTAACATCTTGTATGTAAAATGCTGCATTTTAGGACACCCATGAAAATGAGGTATTTTTTGACTTACAAGGCTAACACTTTATCCTACTGGATATACATTTTAAACACGGGTATCTACTACAGTGCTGATTTAAGCAACATGTTCTTATGTGCTTTTGTGATTTCTCTTTTTTTCCGTAATAAATTTTTATTTTTCCTTAAAACATCATATATACATAAAAGCATCACATTCTTATTAGAGAACTTCTTCATATTGTTACAACATTAATTTTTGCTTAAACAAAAATATTAACATATATCAAAATCTTAATGATCATATAATGTCAATAACATGTATATAGGTACATATCAGATTACTATTATCATTTTAACTAGCGATCAATACAGGTCAAACTGAGTCTAACTCTAACTGTAAAAAGGGGCCCCAAATATCAATGAATTTATTTAATCTATCTAACAACACATAGGATATTCTTTTGTTATTAGCTGTATATCCCACCATACTGAACCACTCATTAATACACAGAGATTTGGGATCTTTCCAATATTTTAGGATTAATCTTTCTGCGCAGACAGAAGCTACAGATGGCCAAAATTTTTGTTGGTATGTAATATTAATATTTATAGGGAAGATACCTAGGAAAAATAATAACAGGGAAGGGGAAGGGTAATCTGTAAAGAAGTCTCACGCACTTTTATTGCTTCTTTCCAAAATGAAACAATACGAGGGCATTTCCATAACATATGTGTGAGTGCAGCATCAGTAGCATGGCATTTCCAGCAGTCTGCATTAGGAGCATAGCCTAAACCCAAACATTTCATAGGAGAGAAGTAAAAGCAATGCAGCACTTTAAACTGAATCAGCTTACCTTGAATATCAGTATTACCTTTATAGGCTGGGTCCCAGGTATCGTTCAAATCTAATTGTGATGTGTGAGATTCTAGTTCGGCTTCCAATGTCGGTCTGGCTGTAGATGTTAGAGATGAGGATAGAAAATGGTTATTGAGTAATTTATATATAAAACTGGCACCTTTCTTTAAAGGTCCTAATTAAATAATCTGTTCTCATTCCTTATTGATAGATATGGAGTAGTCATCTAACAGGACGTGTTCTTTAAATATGTTCCTTAGCTGTAAGTAATAATGGAAGTGGAAGTGTGGGAGACCATAAAGCTCCCTAATTTCTTCAAATGACATTAAAATGGAAGTCTCCATAGATACTGTAAGATATTACTTAATCTATTAATCCCCGCTTGGGACCAGCTTGTGTTTATTTTCAGAGGGGCGAAATTGGTAATGTAAGGGTTGGACCATAAGGGCATTTAATGGTAAACCAGATGGGCAAATAGCCACAGTGTGAATCTAGGCTATACATTCAAAAGCTAACCTCAATGGAAGAGAATTTTAAAAAATGTGAGTGGTCACCATCTTTAATGACTTGAGTCATTAATTACAAACTTATTTCTTGAAGCTCTTTGGGAGGATTAAAATATGCTGATGACAAATCTAAGGATGTCATCAATATATTTTTGCTAAAAAATTTGTATACAACTTTTTTGCTGACTAAAACATACTGCTGCTTTAAATGAGTGGTAATGTGATAAAGCTAGAAGCCTAGAAAACATTCAATGGAGCTACTACAAAAATTATGGTTTTAAACATTTTTAGTGACACTTATTCATTTTACCTTTCCTTACAGCATTAACTTTCATAACAGTCTGACCCTTATGGATCAGATTGTTCAGCCGAACCTCACAGGTGTAGTTTCCACTGTCACTGTACCATAAGTCTGTGAGGACAATGGAGCCGTTGTCTTGGGTGACATCCCCTACCCATCTCGTCCTGTTGTTGACAGAGACATCCCGGTTGCTATAGTAATAAAAGATTGTTTGCGTCTGGAGATGATGAAGATGGAGAAAAAAAGCATTATTTCCTGCTTGGTACTTTGGTCTTTGAAAAGTGCTCTTTAAATACTCTGTCTTTGCTGGAATTCATAGTTCTGCTATCCTCAGTCATAGTTATGATGTTAAGCTGTCAAAACTGTAAATGACATTTTTTTAGAATATCTGTGTCACTCAGTCTGTTCATTTCTTTTAAATTCAGGTTCCATGTCTGAAAATCAGAACTCTTCAACACTGAATCATGATATAGATACAGTTCTTGTGTCCCTTATGGATATGAGTTTATTTGTACGTTCTTTGTGTGTCGAATTCAGTTTAGTGTACTGATTATAAAATCAAGACAAATCCTTTGTGTGTCAAAACTACTCCGCTGCATTTCTCAGTTCTCTCAGCCAAATAACTCAAGAATACACTCTTCAAACCATAAGAGCCACAGGAACAACATATAGTTATTTATAAATGAGGGGTGTACTGATAAATAGCAAGATAAAAAGTGTTATCTTGAAGCAACAAAGTAAGATATTATCTTGCAAAGCTGGGTATGTTAGAACACATACTGAACCAATCAGAGCAGCTTTCACAAAGTTGATATCTCAAAAACCACGTACAGTAGTGAAGCTAGCAGTTGAAATCAAAGAACAGTAAATGTTTCATACAAACAGCAGATTTAAAAACTATAACTAGTAAACTGATGTTGTATAAACCAAATATTCAGTGATCTGACTCAGATTATGCAGTTTTTGTCATTTGTGAAGGGGCAGTACTTTCAAAACTCACTCCTCCCTCTCATGACTTATGGTCCTACCACCTCACATGTGAAGACAAATGGCATATTTTGAGTTAGCTGTATTGCATAGTCTCTATATGGCTCAAAGGTACTTGTAATCCTAATTCTAATAAAATAAAATAAAAAAAAAATATATATATATATATATATGGAAGGAAAGTCACATATGTGTGACAGTAAACAGCCTTTGATTTTTTTT
The DNA here is from genome assembly GCA_016271365.2 of Neoceratodus forsteri. NCBI lineage: Eukaryota > Metazoa > Chordata > Ceratodontiformes > Ceratodontidae > Neoceratodus > Neoceratodus forsteri. Next base: position 109,930,988 of record JADMNL010000034.1, on the reverse strand, counting down.
TGTGTGTGTGTGACTCTTTATGCACCCACCTACCGGGGCATCTCTCAGGCAATCCACGCTCGGTTCCATGGCTCCACCGCCTGCCTGAACTGCTCCTCCATATACTACATCGGGTTCAGGACCTGGGACCTCTCCCCAACCCGACAGAGAGGACCCAGAGTCCCAAGGGGGAGAGTTGGAGGAAGCGGCTGACATTGGGCGTGTGGCCAGGACCACTGGTGGTTGCCATCACCTCACCCGGAGGTGGGGGGATTTTCTGCTTGTTCCTTACCCCCACAGAGCATGGCATGAACACAGGTGGTGGTGCAGGGACCTTGTGACTCACAAGGGAGGGATCCATAGAACAAGCCTGCAGATTGGTTGCCTCAGGCCTTGCTGGTAGCCAATCCTGTTGTGTGCTCCCAGAGGAAGGGTGGGTGGCATGAGAAAACAGGAAAAACCAATGTGCAGGACTGGGAGGATGACGCCTCTGCCTGCCCACTACATCTGCCCCTGGATCTGGGGATACCGCCAGTCTTCACCTCTGGGTGGTCAGCTATCTGGTGGGAAGAAATGCCGAAGGAGAGTAACTGGAGCTGAAATACTGTTTTCACCCCTGACTTTCATACTAGGTCTTTTCTCACACCTTACTAATCTTACTAAGCATAACACTAACAGGGTCCTAGTAGCTGCCCTAGTTTTAAAACGATTACGCCTTTCTAAGTGGAAACAGTCAGCTCCACCAACTGTTTCAGAGTGGTTTGACAACATAGTCACTCTACAAACAATGAAAGTATTTGTTATTTACTGTTTGATAAGATAGAAGTGTATAAGACCACCTGGAATCCCTTTCTTAACATAGCATTCTGATCTGATTTTAAAGCAATGACACTCCCCTATCTATCCTTTTCCTGCGTTCGATTTTAACCCTATAGTTACCTATATTTATTATAATTATACTGTATTTGTTATACAAATCTCGAGTACTTTATCAGATGGATGTAGTTACACCTTGATTGTTAACCTCTAATACTTTTCAGCTTGTTGTTTCTATTGATTGTACTGTTCTCTTTTTTTTTTTAAATAATAAAAATTTGAATTGCAAAAAAAGAAAGAAATGTCGAAGGAGCTGAAGGTGTACCCAGCCCTGGGGGTTAAGCAAGGGGAGCAGCACAGCAGTGTGTCGTGGGTGGGCTGGAGGCCCCGGATGGACAGGTGGCAGGCTCTCAGTAGGATAGGAACCAGCCAAGTGGCAGAAGCTGGAAGGAGATCCCTATCTGGCCCAGAGCAGGAGGATAAAACTATGTTAAAAAAAAAAACACAAATGAATCAGTTAACATGTTACCTAAAATCTGGTCAGTATTTTTGGAACAGGACACTGCAGATCAATTCTTAACCATTATAGGACATAATTTGCACTGAGCAGCACGGTGAAAATAATTATACTAAAGAATATTCTGACATAAAAATAAGAAAATGTTTAAATGGGCAAGAAATACAGTAAAAAATATTAATAAGTATTCTCGACCTGATAATGGTATAGTAATACCTGACATAGGACATTTAACAGGAAACATGTGATGTATTGAAGAAGTGATTAATGTATGAATAATTTTTTATAAAGTATTCATTATGTAAATTTAATTTTTAACTAGAAACCGTCCATTCTGAAGAATCCCATCAAGGCAAAATGTTGGGCTTTAACAGAGGGCATATGGAATCTGCATTGTACACCTCATCAGTCCCCACTGCACACATCAGTGCCCACTGCATACCTCATCAGTGCCAACTGCACACCTCATCAGTCCCCACTGTACACCTCATCAGCCCCCACTGCACACCTCATCTGTCCCTATTGCACACCTCATCAGTGCCCATTACACACCTCATCAGTTCCCACTGCACACCTCATCAGTTTCCATTGTATACCTTATCATTCCCCACTGAACTCATCATGACTACTCAACGTATACCTCATCATGTCCCAGTGTACACCTTATCAGTCACCACTGCACACCTCATCAGTGCCCACTACATACCTCCTCATCAGTCCTCACTGTACATCTTATCAATCCCCATTTTACAGCTCTTCAGTCCCCACTGTACATCCTCATCAATCCCCACTGTACACCTCATCAGTCCCCACTGAACACCACATCAGTCCCCACTGAACACCTCATCAGTCCCAAATGCACACCTCATCAGTCCCCACTGCACACCTCATCAGTCCCCACTGTACACCTCATCTGCCCCCACTGCACACCTCATCAGTCCCCACTGCACACCTCATCAGTCCCCACTGCACACTTAATCAGCCCCAACTGCACACCTCATCAGCGCCCATTGCACACCTCATCAGTGCCCACTGCACACCTCATCAGTCCCCACTGTACATCTTATCAGTCCCCAGTGCACACCTCATCAGGCTCCACTGCACGCCTCATCAGTCCCAAACTGCACACCTCATCAGCCCCCACTGTACCTCTCATCAGCGCCCACTGCACACCTCATCAGTGCCCACTGTACACCTCATCAGTCCCCACTGCACACCTCATCAGTCTCCAATGCACACCTCATCAGCACCCACTGCACACCTCATCAGTGCCCACTGCACTCCTCATCAGTCCCCACTGTACACCTCATCAGTCCCAAACTGCACACCTCATCAACCCCCACTGTACACCACATCAGTGCCCACTGTACACCTCATCAGTGTCCACTGCACACCTCATCAGTCCCCACTGCACACCTCATCAGTGACCATTTCCACACCTCATCAGTTCCCACTGCACACCTCATCATTCCCCATTGAACTCATTATGACTACTCAATGTATACCTCATCATGCCCCAGTGTACACATTATCAGTCACCACTGCACACCTCATCAGTGCCCACTACATATCTCCTCATCAGTCCTCACTGTACACCTTATCAATCCCCATTTTACAGCTCTCTTCAGTCCCCACTGTACATCCTCATCAGTCCCCACTGTACACCTCATCAGTCCCCACTGCACATCTCATCAGTCCCCACTAAACACCTCATCAGTCCCCACTATACACCTCATCAGTCCCCATTGCACACCTCATCAGTCCCCACTGTACACCTCATCAGTCCCCACTGTACACCTCATCAGTCCCCACTGCACACCTCATCTGCCCCATTACACACCTCATCAGTTCTCACTGTATACTTCATCATTCCCCACTAAACTCATCATGAATACTCAATGTATACCTCATCATGTCCCAGTATACACCTTATCAGTCACCACTGCACACCTCATCAGTGCCCAAAGTACATCTTATCCCTCCCCATCACACACCTCATCAGTGTCCACTACATACCTCCTCATCAGTCCTCACTGTACACCTTATCAATCCCCATTTTACAGCTCTTCAGTCCCCACTGTACATCTCATAAGTCACCACTGCACACCTCATCAGTCCCCACTGTACACCTCATCAGTCCCCACTATACACCTCATCAGTCCCCACTGCACACCTCATCAGTCCCCACTGTACACCTCATCAGTCCCCACTGCACACCTCATCTGCCCCATTACACACCTCATCAGTTCTCACTGTATACTTCATCATTCCCCACTAAACTCATCATGAATACTCAATGTATACCTCATCATGTCCCAGTATACACCTTATCAGTCACCACTGCACACCTCATCAGTGCCCAAAGTACATCTTATCCCTCCCCATCACACACCTCATCAGTGTCCACTACATACCTCCTCATCAGTCCTCACTGTACACCTTATCAATCCCCATTTTACAGCTCTTCAGTCCCCACTGTACATCTCATAAGTCACCACTGCACACCTCATCAGTCCCCACTGTACACCTCATCAGTCCTCACTGTACACCTCATCAGTCCCCACTGCACACCTCATCAGCCCCCACTGTACACCTCATCAGTCCCCACTGCACACCTCATCTGTCCCTATTACATACCTCATCAGTGCCCATTACACACTTCATCAGATCCCACTGCACACCTCATCAGTTTCCATTGCATACCTCATCATTCCCCACTGAACTCATCATGACTACTCAATGTATACCTCATCACGTCCCAGTGTACACCTTATCAGTCACCACTGCAAACCTCATCAGTGCCCACTGTACATCTTATCCCTCCCCATCACACACCTCATCGGTGCCCACTACATACCTCCTCATCAGTCCTCACTGTACACCTTATCAGTCCCCATTGTACATCTCATCAGCCCCCACTGCACACCTCATCAGTCCCGACTGTACATCTCATCAGCCCCCACTGCACACCTCATCAGCCCCCACTGCACACCTCATCAGCCCCACTGTACACCTCATCAGCCCCCACTGCACACCTCATCAGTCCCCACTGCACACCTCATCTGTCCCTATTACATACCTCATCAGTGTCCATTACACACCTCACCAGATCCCACTGCACACCTCATCAGTTTCCATTGCATACCTCATCATTCCCCACTGAACTCATCATGACTACTCAATGTATACCTCATCATGTCCCAGTGTACACCTTATCATTCACCACTGCAAACCTCATCAGTGCCCACTGTACATCTTATCTCTCCCCATCACAGACCTCATCAGTGTCCACTACATACCTCCTCATCAGTCCTCACTGTACACCTTATCAATCCCCATTTTACAGCTCTTCAGTCCCCACTGTACATCCTCATCAGTCCCCACTGCACACCTCATCAGCCCCCACTACACACCTCATCAGTTCCCAATGAACACAATAACGTACCTTCTGGCACAGATCTGGGCAGAAAGTCCAATCCACATGAATGTTGCTTCTGTTTCCTGTTGGGGCATCTCTGAAGGAACAGTCTAGCAGAACAGATTTCCCCACTTCAGGCTGAGTTGGGTGAATAGAAACAGTCACAAATGAACCCATAACACAGTCTGTGGAAGGGGAGAAAGTACATTTAGCTGTCAAAAGCCATCCTTATCAATCATGACATAATCTGAATCCATTCAGGATTGTTTATACAGAAACACACATGGATAACAGAAAATGGCTTTACGGTCCATGCCATCTGCTTAGCCCAACTTCCAGTTGTAAGTGGTGGGGCTCCAAGATGTTCCAACATCCGGAGTTTAAGCTGCCTGGTGGTTCTCCCAACATACATCTTGTTGCAGGAACACCAGGCAGCGTAAATGGCATAATCCATGAAGCAGTTTCCAAATGCATGAATTTCCACAGGTCGTTCAAAATTACCAACACTGACCTATTTGCCCCACATGTGACAGCAATCCTTAGCAGGCACTAAAAGTTTTATGAGCAAGTTCATGACAGTTTTACATGGGTAAGTGTCCAAATCTGCCAAGAGAGAAATGATCAAAGTCCACATATTTATTTAGTTTTTTATTGGGGTTTTGTAACCTGGGTAGGTACACTAGACACCTGGGGCCCAATTCTAAAATGCATGGCGCAACCATGACATGGATTGCACTATGCATGGTGCTGCTCTGTGATCCTGCGCCTATTCCAGGACAAGCAGGGTCCACAGCACCAATGCCCATGACTTGCAACAGCCGCAGGCTAGCACCAAAGGAATGGGACACCGGACCTGGGTGCTGCAAGTTTCAGCATGCATTCTACTGCCCCCCCAGAGCCCCCCACCCCAAAATGCAATGGCAAGCAACTGGGGGCATTGGGGGGGGGCTGACTGGTTGGTACATGCACTTGGGGGACAGTGACAGACAGAAACAGACCCGGGGGGTCCCCAAAGTTCAGGGGTGGAGGGAATGACAGGGCAGGGGGGCATGGGGAGCACATCCCTGTAATTGCCACATTGCTGTGGGGGAGCATCCACTGCTGTGCCAGGATGGATGCCCCTTAGACCACCTCCTAGCTGGTCTAATCCCTCTATGCCATTCCCTGTTCTGGAATGGCATAAGTGGGTTACAGCAGCCACCCTTCTGGAATAGGGTGCAGTTGCTGCCGTAACCCACCCTTGTGCCATGCCACTGCAGGTAGTGGGTGGTGTAACTCACCTTTGGCGCAACCCGCATACAGCATGGTGCAAGCCATGACTTGGAATCGTGACTTGCATTATGCCTGGCACAAGGTGTGATTTGCGTCATCGGGGTTGGTATAAATTGCCTTGCACCAGGCATAACGCCTTTTGGAATCAGGCCCCTATTTTCAGGTATGACCTGGGAAGGTACAAGACAAGTGATCAACAATCCACAATATTAAACAAGGCAAAATACACAATAAATATAAGGTGTGAGGAGCATTCCAATGACAGGTACAACAAAGGCAGGGAACCACGAACAAATACAGTGTAACAAGTAACGAATGGTACATCAGTTTAACTATAGGGGATTAACAAAAAGTAGTGCAGTCAATAAGATGGAAGCAATACCTGGACAGACTGGGCAGTCTGACAGCACAGTGTAAAACAGTGTTAAATAAACAAGGAGTGGTTGATGAGGTTAAGTGCAGGTACAGGCCATGTACAGCAGGAAATGAGCCTTCAAAGCTGCTTTGAGTGATGGCAGGGTTAGAGAGTTGCAGAGTTGGTTGGGAGGGAGTTCTACAGCCTTGGGGCAAACAAGAAGAAGGCCTGATCACACATTTTGATAGAGTGCTTAGGAACAACCAGAGAGGTGGTATCTGTTGATTGGAGTAAGTAGGGCGAGCACTGTGTAGTAGTGAGATAGAGGTGTCTGGAGAGGCCAGCCTCAGAAATTTGAAAGGAAAGCATCATAAGAGCATAGCAGTGTGATGCAGATGGGGAAAGCCAGTCCAGAGTGGAGTACAGAGAGCAATGATGGGTTAAGCGTTGGGGGCCAGGGCAAAGTGGCAGATGTTGTTGTAAGTAACAACCCATTTACGTAGCAAAATTTGGGGAGCATTTGTGAGACTAGGTGAGCTATATTGAAGACAAGGGAGAAGAATGCCTTGGGGGAATACATCTACGTGCTTCTGGAGTGAGGAAGTGGTGAAGGCAGTATGCCATACCTAGCCTGGAATTCATGGATTTGGTAAGGGTGCAGATGTGAGGAGAAATCCAGGGCAGGGTCTAGGGTGATGCCAGAGGTGCTGTCAGTGCACCTGATGGACATTAGACCCAAATGACATAACTTGGGTTCTGGAAGCGTTGAGAAGCAGGTTGTTGACCTCAAGTCAGTTTTGAATGTGAGCGAAATCAGTGTTGATTTGTGAAGGGTGTTGGGTGCTATAGTAGAGAGTAGTATAATTAGCATACATAACAATACAGCATTTGGAGGAGATAGAGGAGAGGTTGTTCATGTAGCTAGAGAAGAGACGTGGTCCTAGTATGGATCAGCGGGGGATGCCATGAGAGACTAGTAATAGGCTCCAGACTCCAAACAATAAATATATACACAGAAACGTATATACATAGACACACACACAGACACCCACACCCACAGACACACACACAGCCACAGACACCCACACCCACCCACACAGACACACACACACACACCCACCCACACAAACACACCCACACCCACAGGCACAGGCACCAACACACCCACCCACACAAACACACACCCACACCCACCCACACAAACACACCCACACCCACAGGCACAGGCACCAACACACCCACCCACACAAACACACACCCACACCCACCCACACAGACACACACACACACCCACAGGCACAGGCACCAACACACCCACCCACACAAACACACACCCACAGGCACAGGCACCAACACACACACACACACACACACACCAACAACTGCCTTGGCCCTAACCTAAATTAACTCATAAAGCATATGCTCCGGATTGGAATGCTTGCACATATTCAGGGGTACCCCCACAAAACCCCACTATTGGGGAAGGGGGTCCTCAGATCAGAAGATGTCATTTACACAGTTCTGCTTAAGGAGTCTCTTTTTTATGCTCGATTAAGTGAAGTTCTGTTACGCTTAATGAACAGCCAGGGTAAAGGAGGACATTGTTTATTTATTTATTAGTAAGCAGCCTTTGAGCAAGGTGTTCATTTACAAAGGTAAATAAATACATTTATTAACATTTAGCAAGAACTTTTATTCATATGCCCAAAGTAGGACTAAGAGCATGCCCATACTTGGCTTATGCTGATGTTGTGGCGCTCCTTTCCACAAGTCTGATAGGAATTAAAAGAATGCTAAATAAATTTGTGGCAGAATGTGATTTGGCAGATTTAAAACTTAATTATCAAAAAACTAAAGTACTGGTCTTTGGGGGAAATAAAGCATACAAATATATAATTAATAGTCACAAATTGGAGGTGGTTAAAGATTTTAACTACCTAGGGATAACATTTACACAAGAAGGAACATGGGAGAGACATTTGGGAAGCAGGAAACAAGACAAGAAGATTTATTCCGATATTAAATTTATTTTCATACAAATATGGGAGAAATCTATTAAGGGAAGCATTAAAGTAGTGAAGGCCAAGGTGAGGAGCCAATTACTTTATGGAGCAGAGGTGTGGGGTTTTAGGAAGCAGTATAGTGCAGTGGTTTAAGACTCTGAGCTACAAATCTGAAGACCTGGGTTTGAATCCCACAGCTCCCACTTGCATACTGTGTGACCCTGAGCAAGTCACTTAACTTCCTTGTGCTCCCAGGTTGCACCTGGAAACAAAATATGGCTTAGTGTGCTTCTCCTGGTTAAACAATTTTGTGTAGTGGCCCTATAGCTCAGTGGTTAGAGCACTGGTCTTGTAAACTAGGGGTCGTGAGTTCAAGTCTCACTTGGGCCTGTGCGTACTGCTCCAGTAGCTTAAGTTACACAGTCAGATGCATTTTCCAAATTTTCAGGTTGGAACTCGAGTACATTCCCCATCTTTGCCATAGACATTTATAAACATACTAAACCCTTTGTTAAAGCATACTGAATAATAATTGTCAAAGAGTTTTGTAAGAGAGTAAGTACTCTGTGTCGCGAGGACTTTGGTGTTTATTGCTTAATTCCTACATGTTTCACTAGTGTGACAGTGTGAATTAGAAATCTGATTTTTACAGTGCAGGGCTTCAAACAGGCATGGGATAGGCATAAGGGAGCAATACAAATGACTATGAATAGATAGGTCACTGACAGAGCAAAGGCCGATGGCACATTTATAAGGTAGAAAAAGAAATGGGCAGACTGGATGGGCCTTGCGGTCCTTATCTGCCGTCAACTTCTATGTTTCTATGTTTCTATGTAACAGATAATATAAGCTTGGATAAAACTTTGAATAAATTCTACGAAAGAATTTTGGGCCTCCCAAAAAGTGTGCCATCGGCCTTGGTAAAAGCTGAAATTGGGCAACCCCCAATCAAACGTCAGATCAAACAAAGGCAGGCCATATATTGGCTAAATGTTTATGGGATGACAGATAATAAATTATATAGATTATGTCTGGAGGAAGCTTTCTCATATATGGGCCAGAATATTTTATTTCCATGCATGCAAACAGTGGAGAAAATCTTTAAACCTTTCGATTTATTGACAAGTATAATGGATTCTCATAGGCTGCCACTGAATCAAGTGAAGGACAACATCAAACAAAAAGTGAGGGATATATACATATATATATCCAGAAAGATCTAGCACTGTGTAAACAATATAAAGTGTGTAAATGGATGTCTCAAAATAAAAGATATCATGGTATGGAAAAATACCTGACAGAAATTGATAAACCAGAATATAGGAAATTAGTGACCAGATATAGGTTTGAGTGTATACCCAGTCAATGGAAATTGAACTTGCAGAATAAACAAGAGAGGGAGAAGAATGTCCTCTGTAAATGCAGGAAGGGACCAAATAATTTGACACACATAGTAATTTTGTATCCTCTGTATGAGAGATACAGAGAAAGGTTACTAGGTCAATTTCTGGGCTCGCTAGAATATGAGCCAGACCATCTAGTAACATATCTCCTGAAATCTAAAGGCAAAAATATGTTACTCCCTGTGGCCTCCTTCCTTAGGATTATAGAGGAAAAGAAATTACATTTAGAAAACAAAGGCCATTGATAGCGTTAAAGATAACTGGTAGTTACTAATCAAGAATACTACCTTATGTTATAACATCTTATTAAGTTCCATCTGTGACGCTTGGCCAGCTGGTTATGACTGTTCTTTGATATTTGTAATATAAAAATGTAGTATGTGATTTGTCTCCATAAGGCAGCTGTGCCATGGGTCAGGTTTTAGTGAGAATACAGGATGTATTAACCTGAAACCAGGAGGTAATTAAAAGACTAGAGAGCCTTAATTAAGGATCTCCTGTTTATCTGACTTTATTAGAACTGACCCAGCTGCCAGGATATAGGGATCGTACACTTTTGTGAAGTCTCAGAGGAAAAAAACATTTTTATACCATGGTGTGAAAAGTCATAAATATCTTTTGATTCATTGTGAGAGCAGGAAACCACACAAGATCAAAGGAAAGGCTTGATTAAAGACTGTCATAATTTAGGAAATTAGATTTTGCTGAAGTCGCAGTATTTAAAATATCTCCTGACAGTAAGATAATTGTTTGTATAATTGTTATATTCTAAAAGGAGGAGCTAGATGACCTCATGGAAGGGGTGGAGAGAGACACAGTTTTAACCTAGGACTGTATCTGATCTTAGACACATTTTCTATTTCGGGCTCTTAGAAACAAGACCTGACTTAAGCACTGTAAAAAGGTAATACATTAGATAGAAAAAGTCTGACTGTGTGTTGGTAGCAGTTAGTAGTTTTCTTTGTTTTCTTTTAAGTGATTATATGCTTTGTGATATATTGTTTTGTGTTTACATTTTACATATTTTTATCCATCTTTAAGTAAAGTACCATTTATATTTAAAAAGACTGCCTGGGTGTGTCTTTGAAGTTCCTTTTTGCATGTGACGTATAGATGGTTAAATTTGACAACTGTTCAAGGGCTTAATGTTGTTACCAAACTGGGAAAAGGTAAGAATACACCTAAGGTCTTTTATAGAGTTTTAAGGGTTCATTTTGGATACCTGGTTAGGTGCCTTTAGGCAAAAGATATCTGGCATCCCCCCCCCCCCCAAGAGCAGATTATCTGAGTCTGTACATTTGGGTACGCTACCATAAGGTTCACAGTTTGAATCTCCCCAGAACTTGAGACCAAAGGTGATTCGGACCTACAGCAGAGAGGAGGATTACCCTTTTCTGTTACCTGTTCACAATGCTGCGCTCAGAGGTTGGCACTGTGGGAGCAGAGGGCCTGACCTGCTGAATGGGTTTGTGACACCATCGTCTGTGTTATCCTGTCTTATTCATTATAGGACACTGTTGTCAATAGGGTTAAATGATGGACATGTAAAGGCAGAAATTCATTCAATGTATAATAATATGAGAAATGTGATTCACCATACAAATGTATTTAAATATTGATAAGGCGTGTTTGTAGTTATATTGTTTTAAGTTTTGTCTGTGTAATGGTTTGCTTTTAAGCTGAACATTAAATATGAATTGAAGAACTTTTATTTGGATTTCAGTTTTTATTGGTTGCTATAGTAGCAGGAAATAAGTCATTTATTCAGTTGAGTATCTGTGGCATTAAAGAAGTGTAATCAAAACAACCATCTGAGCGGCAACAGTTGTGCTGAATATAGTAAGGGAAAGTCACAGTAATAGAGTAACGACACTACAAATGTCACTTATTTCTCATAACTGAATATCTGTACAGAGTTCCCTTCTACCATCCTAGATGCACACACTCACTAGGCAGGACAGATGGATATACAGACATCCACACAAGCAAACAATATACTTACAGGGGAAATGACATCAGATTATATATCGAGAGAGAGAGAGAGAGAGAGAGAGAGAGAGAATGAATAATAGGTAAATGTGGTGTATAGGGAAATATTCCATTGGGGGGGGCAATTAGGTTAATAAACTACAAGCTGGAAAGGTGAGTAGGTTTATTGAGCTATTTAGCCCCCAGAGATGATAGATTTACCTACGGCACACTTACCATTTATTTTATGTATTTGAATGCTACAAGAGTGTGCAAATCTGCAAGCTATGAATGCTTTTATGATCATTTCCTGGTTGGGAATGTTGTCCTGGTAGTGTTCCCAGAGCCTAGTGGTATCTGTAAGGGCAGAAGGATGCATGTCCCTATTAATTTGCCACAGTGTAGTGGCCTACTATAAAAGGAGGCATGGTGTCAACACTCATTCCTTGAGCGTGCATGGTGTTTCCGGTGGTGGGCTGTGGTTTGTAAGCGGCATTTGCAGTGAGAGTGGTGGTTTGTTCAAGTGCCCTGGGAAGTGTTGCCGGCATTTGCGGTTGAGCTATGTGGTCTGGGGCTGGAGCATGCATGCTGATGTTGCAGCTGGGTGCAGCCATTTCTGCAGTTTACAGCACCAGGAGAAGCAGCAAAATGCAATGAAAGCAGCATGTAGGTGCAGTAATTGCAGGAGCATCAAAGGACATAGCTGTTTGGTAAGTGTGGTAGCTTGTAGGTGTTTCAGGTAGTTTGTAAATGTGTTAATAAGGTGGGTGTTTTATATTGTATTACAGTTGTATTTAGGTGTTATTTGTATGTTTGTTACAAGTTGTAATAGACTGTCAGATATATGATATGCTTTTTACAAGTTGTAACAAAGTGGTGTCTGTGCTTATTACATGTTTTAATAAGGTGTTGTCTGTGCTTATTACAAGTTGTAATAAGGTGTATATTGATTTTACCTGCCAATTATTTTTCATATATGATAATGAGATACCAATTAATTTTCATGTATGATAACTGGGTATTGTTCTATATGGCAAAATAACTGCCGGCATTTAACAGATGGCATATCTATCCCTCCAGCCATACATAAATACATCCATCTATCTATTCCCTCACAAACGTTTGAGTCAGACCATTGTATAGTTGATTTATACATTAGTTCACTAGTTATAACTTTTAAACCAGAGCTTTGTATTATGATTTAATTGTTTCTGTTTAATTTTAGCTGCTATCTTCAGTGCTGCACTTGGCTATTGTGATGTCATTAGCATTGTAAAAAATGATATCTGATTGGTTCAGTATGCACTGTGACATACCCCATTTTGCAAGATAATAATATCATGCTATGCTAGGTCAAGATGACACTTTTTATCTTACTATTTATCAGTACACCCACATTGTATAAATACACTTTACGCTCAGAAGAGAATGTATTTTCATAATATTTCATTTTAACATCTTAAATGCATATATATATATTTGTACAGTGACCTTTTTCTGTGTGAATATAACATGTTTTCTGTCTAACATTGATTTCTTTCAGCTTCTTTAACCCATTTTTCCAGACAGCTTTTTTTCGTTTGTCCAGTGTTGCAGAATAATCTGTTTTGTTACTAAGGATGTTGTCAGGGCCAACTTCTCTCAGTCTGGCCAGTGAAGATCATTTGTTCAGCCTAGGATCAAATGTTTGGAATGCTTAACTAAATTAGTAGTAGTAAGGTATCTAGTGATGATAGCGACTGTAAATGAGTGACAGTCAAAACAACGATTAATTTACAGCACTACCCTTTTGGGCTACCCTGTAAGGGTAGCAATAGAATACGAAAGCGACAGTAGAGATGAGTGAGGGAGGGCGACCGGAAGGGGAGGAATAGGGAAGAGGGTTTGTGTGGGAGTAGTGTGCCATGCTGCCACTGAGCTAGCCATGCGGTGTGGTGGTGAGAATGGCTAGCTTCGGTGCAGCAGGTACTGGGTTCGGGGCTGGGGACCAGGGAAAATTTTACTGCTGCCATTTTTTTTTTGTCAGACTGTCTCTCCCTCCCTGACATGCACACCCCTGGAGTTGGTTATATTTAGTCAGAGGGGTGCAGGGGGCTGCTGGGGTGCAGCCCCCCCCCCCCCCCACATTAATACTATTTTAAGTTGCCAGATATCTTGTTGCCTGCAAGTGTACATCGCTGATCTGCTTTTCAGTGATGTACGCTAGCTGTAACAGCGATCGTTGTTTTGTGATTGCTGTTATGGCATGGAACCTAGTAGTAATATTGTTAATGAAAGATGTCACCTTATCCCACAAATGCTCAATATCATTACATTCCCAAAGCATATGCTATGAAAACTTGCATCTGACTCCTAACACTGATCACCAACAGGCCATGGATTTGCCACTGTGTAGCTTATTTAAATAATCTGGAGCTAGATACTAACATACTAGTTGCCAGCAGATTAGGCCTGACAGTCGATCAAGTCTGCGCGTGCCTCAGATCCCTGGATGGGTACTGAAGCCATCCCCTTATCACATTTCTGTTACCCTGACCTCCCTCCCAGGCCCCGGGCAAGCCAACCTCTGATTCGTCACCTTTCTGTACCTGTTCCACACTTTCTTGAACCCCTCCACCGTCAAAGCCAAAACCATCTCACTGGGCAGTGCATTCCATGGTTCCACCATCTTCTCAGTGAAATGCAGGGATTTATTTAACTCTAAAAATTGATTAGCGTTTTGCTCATAAAAGTGTTAAATCTTTGTGAAAATGCATAGCTCTTGCCTTACTGTGTTTAACAAGCACAGCACTTCTAGAAAATCTACATAAATACTTTCTGTACATTTAGTATAGTCCCAAGAAAAAAACTGCTAATTATTTAAAACCTTGAAATGCCTTCTCCTCCTTTCCCCCATCACCCTTCCTCCTTCTAGCTTCAAACTATGCCCTCTGGTGATACCAACCTCCTTTATCCCAAAGATCCCCTCCTAATTTACCCTATTTATTTCCTTGAGGTACTTGAAGACCTCAATCATGTCCCCCGGTCCCTCCTCTCCTCTAAAGAGAACAGGCAGAGTTCTTCTAGTCTCTCCTCATACGTCAACTCCCCTAGACCCCGGATCATTTTGGTTGCTCTCCTCTGAACCCTTTCCAGGAGCTGGATGCCCCTCCTCAAGTGCGGTCTCCAGTACTGCACACAGTACTCAAGGTGTGGTCTAACCAGGCCATTGTACAGTGGCAGTATCACTTCCCTGCACCTTAGGTAATTCCCCTTGCGATGCAGTACAACATCCTGTTTGCCTTTACTGCCACCCTCCTGCACTGCTCAGAGTTATTCATGCTGGCATCCACCAGGACCCCCAGGTCTTTTTCCCCTGCTGTGGCCTCCAACTCCTTTCCTCCTATGGTGTACTCATGTTTGGGGTTCCCCCGCTAAGATGTAACACCTTACATTTAGAGGAGTTAAAATTTAATTTCCTGGTGTGAGCCCACCTATCCTGGATCTCCAGGTCCCTTCGCAGGGCCAACCTCCCCTCCTTCCCTTCCACCACTGCACACAGCTTGAAGTTGTCCGTAAAGAAACTCATTTCACTCCCTATACCCTTCCTAATATCTGAGATGTAGGCATTAAACTGGATCGGTCCCAGGACTGAACCCTGTGGTACCCCACTACTGACCCCCCAGGAGTCGAGATCTTCCCGCTGACCACCACACTCTGAGTGCACCCAGCCAACCAGTTTCCTGTCCATCTAACCATCAATGGGCCTGCCCCATTCCTCTCAGTTTCACCAGTTGGCCATAGTGAGGGACCAAGTCAAATGCCTTGCTGAAGTCCAAGAACAGTACACCCACAGGCCTTCCTCTATCGAGTTCCAATGTTACCCATTCCTAGAACTCCACAAGGTTAGTTTGACACAATCTACCTGGCACAAACCCATGTTGGTGACTATCCAGGCATCCCATCTCCTCCAAGAACCCCCTCAAATGTTCCTTAGGTATACCCTCAATTATTTTACCCACCACCGATGTCAAACTGATGGGTCTATAGTTACCCGGCACTTCCCTCGATCTCCCTTTATGGATGGGTACCACATGAGCCACCCTCCAGTCCCTAGGTACCCACCCCATCTCAAGCGACATGTTGAAGAGATCTGCCAGAGGTGCTGCTAAGTACATCCACCAGCTCCCATAGAACTCTCAGCTGTATGCCATCCGGCTCTGGGGATTTTTACTTTTTTAGGGCTTTAAGGGCTTTTCACACCCATCCAATGGGGATAACATCATCGGCCCCTCCCCCCATTTACCATTCCTTCCTGATGTGGAACCCCTGAGGTACTTCTCCCGCCCACTCCTCATCTGCTCCTCTGACAATCCTACCCACTGCCCCATCTAACTTCATCAGCTCCAGCTTTTTAGGTTTCCCAGCTCCCTCCCAAGTGAAGACAGAGGCAAAGTACTTATTTAATACCTCCGCCTGATCACTCACCTCCTCCAACCACCCCCGATTTGTTCTCAATCTGCCGATCTGGCCCTTGGTTTTACTCCGCTCCCCAGTATACCCCCAAAAAAACTTTTTCCCACGAAGCATCCCCTGTGCCAGCCGCTGCTCTTTTCTGGACTTTGCCCCTCTCACCATCCAGGTGACTTGTCTGGATGCAAGTCGGTAAGTTTCCTTTTCCCTTTCCCCTCTCATTTTTTTGTATTCTTTGTAGGCAGCCTTCCTCTTCCTTACCACCTCTTGAACCTCCTTGGATCAGCAGCATGGTTTACGTGACCTCCCCCCCCCTTATGTTTCACCATTGCACAGATCCTGATGGCCTCCTGAAGTCCTCATTTTATGATCTCCCTTCTACATCCGTCCTTGGTGAAATCCCCTTCAAGTGCTCCTTAAGAATGTCACCCATGCCCCTAAAATCCACCCCCTTAAAACCCACAGCCAATGTCCTAGAACTATCCCCTCCACCCCCTAAATTTAGATGAAACCAGACAGTATCATGGTCACTCCCTGCCAGGGGATTCTTCACTGCCAGATCCCTTACCAGATCCCCATCCGCAACCACCACGTTCAGGACATGCCCATCCCTCGCAGGCTCCAACACATGCTGAGTGAAGAACACATCCTGCAATCCATTCAGCAGCCTCTGCTTCTTGGCCATCTTAGAGAACATGGCTCCCCAGTTTGTACCTGACATATTTAGATCCCCCATCAACACCACTCTTTCCCCTTTTTGGTCCACACTGGCCCTTAATGTTATCCAACAGACAATTCTTCAGAATCTCCCCCATCCTTGGGGGCCTATATACCACTCCCAGCTTGATCTTTCCTCCTGCAGGGGTTTGCATGGTGACCCACAAGGCCTCCACATTTCCCTCTGCCTGTTCCACCCTTGTAATCTCTATGCTGTCCCTAATGAACATAGCCACCCCCCGCCCTCCTTTCTATCCTTCCTAAGCACTGTGTACCCACTCACATTAAGATCCCAATCGTGGCTAGGGTAGGCCTAAGTTTCCATGAACGCTGCCACATCTACCCCACCTTCGAACAGCATGGCCTGGAACTCTGGCATCTTATTTCCCAGGCTCCTGGCATTCACTAATACCACCCCCCAACTTTTGTCCCTACCCCCTTTGCCATGCATCCCCCTGGGTATCCTATGCTTCTGCCCTCCCTCCTCACCTACAGCGTCATCCTCCCTTGTCTTTAGGCCGCCCCCAGCCTGGAAGGCTAGGCTCCACCATGAGAGGTAAGAACAGCCAGTCAGCCCCCATTTACCCCCCTACAAGTTTACACCCCACCTAGCTTGAATGTAGTCTGCCATCCTGTTGAAGGACTTCCTTCTCCATCGGATTAAGGTGAAGCCTATCCCAGGCATACAGTCCCTTATCCTCCCAAACTGCCCCCCAGTCCCCCAACACCCCAACCCCTTCTTCCCCCACTTTTCGAGCCAGTCATTTACCTCCATGATCTTCATTTTGTTCTCAACAGAGATCTTTGGTACTGGCAATATTTCCGAGAAGGAAACAGTACATCCATTATCCTGGCAAACTCTGGCCAGTTCTCAGAACCTTGTCTGGATTTCCAGTTCACTATTTCCCTCTATATCGTTTGTCTCCAAATGCACCAGGAAGTCTGGTGACCCTCCCACATTACTTTACCAGCTCGTATACCAGGAACGTTGCCCTGTGCACTGTCAGACGAGAGTTTCCACTACCTTAACCTGGCTGGGTTTTCCCACCCCGTCCCTTCCAGTGTATACCTTTTATCATGGAGTCCCCAAGCAGGGGTACCTTAGTGACCCCTTCAGCCTTTTGTTTAACTCTGTTGTGTGCTCCCAACCCAACCTCTTCCCCTCTTTATCCATTTTCTCCTTCTCTTGGGTATCTTCCTGCCTCCTTGTGAGAGAACCCCTTGTCACCCTCCTCTTCCTGCCACCCTTTATATGCCCACTTTTCTCAGATCCCCCCTGATTTGGTATCCCCTTTATCCCTCTCATGCCTGCGCCTTTCTCCCCAGCCATGATCATAACTTTCTCTCTCACCGTCTTCCTTCCCACTCATATTAATATTTCTACCTCCTGTGCCTCCCTTCTGGTCCCCTCTGCCTCGGGTCCCTTCTCTGGTACCATCCATCCTCCTCGAGAGGCTCCCCTCACTTGTCTCTGTTTCTTCCAGTTTCTCTCTGGTCATGCCCTTAACCCCCACGCCTGCTATCTGATGACACTTCCCCTTCTGTTTGACATTTAATTTCCCTCTTTCCCCATTGGAACTATTTCTAGCATTTCCTTTCCCAGTCCCTGACCCCCTCTGTGTTTCCAACTCCCTCCCACCGGACTCATTTTCATTCCCCTCATCTCCACATACCCCTTCCTCACCTTCCAAGTTGTGTGATAGCTCAAATTTATTGTAATACTCTATTCTAGCCTCCATCTTTTGACCTATTTTCCCCCTATTTTGCCCCTTGCCAATCCCTCCTGACTGGTCCTCCTTTTGATCTACTTTCCCACTGTCTGCTCCTATAGGCTGCTCCTTATCAGTCTCTCCTGACCAGACCCCCCTCCCCCTCATTGAATTGGACCATTTACCCTATTACTCCCCCCCCCCCAGCATCTGCTTCCCTGGCAGAAAGTCCATGATCCCCAAGTTCTCCTCCCCGACTGTTGAGATGTATCCCGTTTGTTGAGCCATGTCTCTGCCTCACCTCGACCTCTCCCACCTGCCACCCATAGCTCCTCCCATTCTCATTCATCACTTCCCCCAACTCCTCCAGTTGCCTCCTTAGTAAGTTTGCCTCACCCCTGATCTGCAATAACTGTCTGCTGAGTGGGCAGCATCCCTCCTTCCAAGCCCAATTTAGTATTATTGCTACCCCACAGCCTGTGCTACCTATGACCCTTCCAAAGATGCCTGCCATGGTGGCTGAAGGCCACCCTGACTGACCTTCTCTAAACATATTTGGACCATCCCCTTTTGCACGGTCTCTTCCCCCCTGGAATACTACCCCTCACCCTTCTCCAAGTGGCCATACTGGGGTGGTATGAGATCACATCCTACAGCCCCTTACAGGTCTAGCAGATAAACCACAGCCCTTGAAACCAGCTCCTAATCTAGGTAAACAATTTAGCAGCTAACAGTTCAACAAATTGAGCATCCCCCTAGAGCTAACAGCACAAAAACTACTTTACACTTTGCCCCATCCAGCTCCTAATCAGGGCAATATATTTGCAGTGCTCTTACAGCTGTACAGATCAAGCATAGCCCGAGATTCACATTTTTGACCAGGATACAAATATTTTAACAGAGTAATACTATCCAAGGGAAGGAGCAGAGCCACAGCCCTTCCCCATTCAAGTAAGGATTTAGTCAATACATTTTCATCCAAGGTCACTGGCCACCCCTTTATAATACCCCCAACCAATCAGTGACTTTTCCTCCCACCAGGACACACCTCCTCTGCACATTTAATAGAGATTGAGGTCAGGGTGTGTGGGAGGGACAAAATAATAGCTTCTCTAAAATAGCGTCTCTACCATTTACTGACTCTCTCAATAGTGCTTCAGAATCTTATATTGGATCAATTGAAGTTTAGGGCTTAGTGTATCAAAATCTATATTCTCAAAAGCTTTTTACTAAGTATAATTATGTAAGCACCTAATAATTGAAATCCATCTCTTTTTACTATCCTTTATTCTTCTAAACAACAGCACTTAAAGTATAATTTCACTTTTTATTTTGATATGTAGTAGAAATTTTAGTGGGAATATTATGTCTGTTTGTTTAAACCTTGACTTTGTCTATGTATCAGAACAAAGACTCCCTCTCTCCTGTTGTCCACTGTAAGCTACTTACTAAAATGATCCTCCCCATCTTTGACTATGCCAATGTGGTCTTTGGATCTGCCCCTGCCTCATCCCTTTCTACACTGGACTCCCTGTATAACACCTTTTGCTGTTTTGCCTCTGATGCTCCTCCCCACACACACCACTGCTCCTTACTCTTCCCACTCTCTTCCCTACCTTCTTTTATGCTGGCAGTATCACAGTACCACCCTGATCTCCAAATTCTAGTTTGGATCCCTCCCCTCCTACCTCTCCTCTCCTCTCCCTCTCCCTCCCCCTCATCCTTCTCTTCCTATCTGCTGTGCTCTAGAGACTCCCACATCTTCTCTTTCCCCTGCCCTCTATCCAGTTCAGGGCAGACAGCTTTTTCCTATGGTCTCCCTTCCTTTTGGAACTCACCACCAATCTCCCTTCATCTGGCATCCATTTCTTCACTGTTTAAAATGCATGCTGTCCCATTCCCCCCTCCCTCTTGCTCCTGTCCCTCCTCCTCCTCCTCTTGACATTCTGTGGCAAGGCTCTCTCTGCCCCTATTACCTTGTCTCCTCACACACACACACACACACACACACACACACACACACACACACTATACTCTTCCCCCATGTCTGGAACCTTATTTTCAAGAAACCGTTTTGTCATATGCTGGATCAAAAATGGTGACCATGCTGAGTCAGCCTTCTGGGAACTAACCAGAGCTGCCACTTTTATTAGTTATTTTTACCTGTTTTAATAGTTTTGTTTTCATTTGCGTTTGTGTTTTTGTTTTACACTTTTTGTTTTAATCACTGTTTCGGCCGCTTTTGTGTTTAAAGCGCTTCATGCTGCTTTCAGTGTCATGTAGCGGTACTTCTGCATTGTTTTGCGAGGTAATGCCTCTGTTGATAAAGATGTGGTAGGCAGAAGGAAGAAGAAGAAGCAGATCTGCACTTTGGGCAGTTGTTTCCCCTGACGGAATTCGGCTTTCAGACTCTGCAGTCACCTTTGGGATTTGGTGAACCATGGTGAACTTCTGATCTGTGCTCAAGTTATTGGAGGAGTTGCAGTACAGGAGTTGGCTGGTACTGTATTACGTTGAGGTTTTTATTTCTAATAAAGACTTGTGGGGCCTGGGAGTGGTGCTGGGTTGGGGAGTTCACCTTTGGCACTTGGGGTATTATCTTTGTGTCACCTGGGACCGAGCGGGAGCTGCCTCTCCTAGCCTCTGGGGAGTCAGGGGGGATTGAGGCTCTCCTAAGATGCCTAGGAGGTGGACCTGGTGGCCTGTCTTTGAGTGTATCTGTAGTTGTGGGTCGTGGGTGAGACTTATCCTATTCGGTGCAGGTAGGGCTCCCTTCGTTTCTCAGGTATTGCTCACTCCCAATTGCAAAAGCCCTTGTTTTTCAGGATGAGACACTGTTAAGTGGGGGACTGTTTCATTGGATTAAGTCCTCCTATTTTATCCTGTCCTTGGATAACCTGTGGAACTTTGCAGTCCTAAATGGCCATTTGCTGGCCGAACTGCATCTGCATCATACCTCTCAACCTTTTGTCCCCCAAATGTGAAACATTGCCTGTCAAAATGTGGAACAAATGACCTAAATGTGGAAAACTTAATCAAATCTTTACCTAAGAAGCTCAAAACACTGTTAAAATGTTGCCTTTATGTTCAGAAAGTCTTATTAATTGAATAATATATTTTTTGCATCATTTACTATGGATTTTTGCTTTAAAATGTTGACTTTGAATGTGGAACAAGTCCTCACAATGTGGAACAGGGAGCTTTTGTGAAGTAAAATGAGGAACGTTCCTCATAATGTGGTACATTTGAGAGGTATGATCTGCATGGTGGATTGACTTTCCTCTTCTTGGGTGGCGAGAGTGTCTTTTCTTTTATATATCCCCAGAACTGAGGAATTACTGTGTCTTTTGATCTACTGTGGCTTATTTTGGATCCTTTTTCCTTTAATACTTGAGAGACGTGGCTTCTGGAACCTTTGGGATTTTGTAATGTTATCGATACTGCTACTGTGACCTACTCAGTGATTATAATTTTGCGTTTAGAGACTGTTTGATTTTCTTTTCTTTTCTCTGTGGATTCTTTCCCCACTACATGAGAGGCGGGGGTCGACCTGCTCAGTGATTATTATTATTTTGTGTTTCAGAGACTATTTTGACTTTTTCTTTCTATGGACTCTTCCCCTTCTACGTGAGAGGTAGTGAGGGTCAACAACTTGGATACTGTAATCATTTTATTTTAGAGGCAGTGAGAGAGCCTCGGTGGATTTTAACAATAAACTTCAACTTTTGTGGCAGCGAGAGGGCCATTTTTTGACATTTTTATAAGGGATAGTTGAGAGATACCCTTGTTTAAACTCTAAAGAACTTGGCAAATGACATCATAACATATTTTATCGGACACTAATAATTAAGTTTACTTAGAGCTGTGCTTGTTTAAATCGTTTTTGGATTGTTGATTTAGGGTTTTAATTTCGGTGTGGGTTGGATTGTTTTTTATGTTATTGAGTTAATTTGGTTTTGGAGCTTTGTGGTTTTCCTATTGTTTTTTGTGATAATTGGTGGAATGTGCTTGCTTGCTTGCCTCCCCCCCCGTCCTGTGCTATTCTGCCTCCGCCCTCACCATTCTCCCCCCACCTGTTCATGTCTACCAGCACTGTTGGGTGCTGGGGATTGCTGCAGGGGATGGGGCAGGGGTGAGTGGGGACATGGACAACAGAGTTTGAATAAGTGGTGCTCTCCCATTGGGTGGTTAGGACCAGAAGACGCCCTGGGGTGAAATGGTGCCTGGAACGTGGTGATCTTTGTCTGGTCCCCATACCCAAGGGCACCTCCGCTTTGGGAGAGCAAGTAGCTGGGATGGCTTGCCAACATCATCCAACTCAGGCGCTGTTATGCAACACCAGATCCAATAGGAACAAAACTGCTCTCATTGCAGATTTTGTTAGAACAATGGATCTGGTTTGCATTGCCAAGACCTCATTAGATGGAAATGCTGCCCCAATTTTAGAGGCAGCTATTCCCTCTGGGTACTCGGTTATACATCGCCCGAGATTGGATCACCGGGGGTTGCGGTCTGTTTCAAGACCGAATTGGGCCTAACTGGGGTACCAGTTGAGGAGGCCACATCATTTAAGTGTACTGTGGTAACTGGTGTGGGGTGCAGGATAGCGCTCATTTACTGTCCACAAGGTGATGAGAAGCTGTTCCTGCAGGAAGTGCAGACTTTGCCGCTGACATGGCATTGGAGTCGCCCAGACTGATGGTTCTGGGCGACTTCAGTGCTTGGGTCGATGACGATTCCTCACGTTTTGGACAACACTTCCTCCAGGTGATGACATCACTGGGCTTCACACAGGTTGTTTCCTCAGTTACTCACAATGGTGGTCACTCTCTTGATTTGGTCTTCCTCCTGGGGATCGAGGCCTCCGACTTGGCGGTGGAACCTGTCAGTTGGTCCGATCATTACACCGTTAGGTTAAATTTTTCTGCCCCCCTGGGTAGGTCGGCTCCTGTGGAGATGGTCAGTTATTGCCCTTTGCAGGATGTAGCCCCTGAAGACCTGGCGGCGGTGATTGACCTCTCGGTGCTCGCTGTTTGGTGAGATCAGCACAGATCCTGAGCTGTTAGTCATGGCCTATAACAGGGCCATTTCCTCAGCTCTTGATCTGATTACTCCTGTCCGCATTCACCCCCTTCCACTTCGCCCCAGGGCCCCATGGTTTGATGGGTCTCTGAGGGAGTTACGGAGGTTGGGGTGTAGGGTAGAGCGTCATTGGCAGAGGTCTGCCTTAGATGCCAACCACCTCATTTTGTTAGAGCATTATTAACTCTATCAATCAGAGATTTCTCATAAGAAGGCAGAATTTCTGTCCAGGGAAATCGCTGTTGCACGGAACTGACTGGCTCAACTCTTCCGAACTGTGGACAGATTGTGCAACCCAGCCTGTCTGCAGTTCCGTTGATTTTTTTCACAAATAGAGTGTGATGAGATTGCTTGATTCTTTGTGAATAAGGTGGCCGACATCAAGCAGGAGTTCCAACAGCCTCGCTCTATGGGTGATGTTGTTGGTCGGTGTTTATTTACAGAGCCCGGAGTATCCTGGAGTACCTTTGATCTGCCGGAGTTCATTGATATTATGAGGTTTGTCCAGGAGACGCATCCCACATGCTGTAGTTTAGATCCGGGCCCTACTTCCCTGATTCTGGGTTGTAGTGACATCATCGGCCCGGTCTTAGCTTGGATTGTCCAGTGCTCTTTGGAATTGGGTGAGTTCCCTAGCTCCCTGAAGGAGGCGGTGGTGACACCCCTTCTGAAGAAAGCTTCTTTGGACCCAGAGAATCTAGTGAACTACAGACCTATCTCGAACCTTCTTTTTGTGGGAAAGGCTATCAAAAAAGTTGTGGCAGCTCAATTGGAGAACCATTTAACCATCCATAATTTATACGAACCTCTCCAATCGGGTTTTCGTAAGAGGCATAGTACTGAGACTGCTCTGGTTCGGGTGCTTAATGATCTCCTGATGGCGAGAGATCAGAGAAACTGCTCCATCTTGGTACTCCTTGATTTGTCATCAGCTTTTGACACTGTGGATCATGGGGTTCTGCTCACGTGCCTGCGGTCCATCTGTGGGCTGTTGGGGACAGTGCTAAGATGGTTTACATCTTTTCTCACTGGTAGAACTCAGAGAGTTGTCTTGGGAATATTTTCTTCAAGTCTTTCTCTCTGTCTTGCAGGGTACCCCAGGGCTCGGTGCTGTCTCCCATGTTATTTGCAGTGTATATGCTGCCCCTCGGAGACATTGTAAGATGGTATGGGCTGAGGCTTCACTGCTATGCTGATGATACCCAACTCTGTCTTTTGCCCCTGACCAGGTTAGTGCCATCTTGGTACTGAATTGCTACCTCATGGAAATCCAAGATTGGATGAGTTCTAGCTGTTTAAAGTTGAACACAGGAAAGACTGAGGTTTTGGTGGTGGACCCGGGTCACAGGACAGAGGGGTTGAGGACTGATCTCCCCTCTGGTTTAGTCCTGGCGGGGCTCAGATCCTTACCTCTGAGCAGGTGCATGACTTGGGAGTGGTGCTTGATGATGGGCTGACCCTTCATCATCAGGTGTCGGCAGTCATCAAGCTGGCCTTTTACCATCTTAGGAACATTGCTAGGATCAAGTGTCTCATTCTGGCCAGTGATCTGCCTGTTTTGGTCCATGCCTTTGTGACCTCCGCCTTGACTACTGTAACTCCCTTTACCTGGGGCTTTCTGGGGTTGACATCTGCCGCCTGCAGCTAGTACAGAACACTACTGCACATTTATTGACTGGGGTATTTAGGAGATCTCACATTACCCCAGTGCTGCGCGATCTGCACTGGCTGTCTGTTCAGTGGCAGATCACCTTTAAGGTAGGTTTATTAACTTACAAAGCCCTACACGGACAGGGTCCCGACTACTTGAAAGAGCTCCTGGTTCCTTACACCCCTTTGCGACAGCTCTGCTCAGCTGATGAGGGGGTTGCTGGAGATTCTGAGGGTTAGTCTAAAGTCATCTGGGGCCCATGCCTTTGGATTTGTTGCCCCTGCCCTCTGGAATTCTTTGCCCCATCAGCTATGGGAGTGCAGGACAGTGGGGTGCTTTAAGCAGGCACTGAAGACCTTTTTACGGGGTAAAGCCTATCCTGAATTTCGCTGATTGTATTGATATTTATTGTATTTCCTGAATTTTATCTATTTGTGCAGCGCCTTGATATTCAAAAGGCGCTATATTAAATATAGTTTATTATTATTATTATTATTACTGCATAGGACTGTTTCCTTGCTCTCGTTTCCACATTACTTCTACAAAGCTTTCCTCTTTATTATCACTACTTCTTATAGTTTATGTCTATACCAATTTTTTTGTGTAATACCCATGCATTATTCCAGTCCCTACTACTTCTTATAATTTGTACCTTCAAGCACTCTGTTTTCTACTTGAATGTTTTGTTTTTTTTCTTAATTGTAATCTGTCTTTACAGTTGCACTCCTCTCCTTCCCCTTTCCCTGAAGCACAAAATGAGCTTCTGATCAGTGTGCTCTTCTGGTTACCAACATTTTAAATTAATTAATTAATTAATTAATATGTGTAAGTGCTAGTTCATGCTGCTGCTTTAAACTTTACACATGGGATGAAGCCACAGTTTTGAAAAGTCAGACCAGCCCAAGGAATGGAGTAAGATGCTGCTGCTCTGCTAAACAGAGACAGAGATATTGTGAAATGACCCAGAAAATTGTGTTTCATACAGAAGTCATCGGAATGCTGTTCTGAAAGGTCACTGACTCATTAGTTCATGCTTAACATTCTGTGCAGAACCCATGACACACAGTACTGTTAGTGAAAACTCCAAATTACTGTTAACAGGATGTAGTCTGTAAAAACATATAGTGAAAACTCAAAATTACTGTTTACAGAATATTTTCTGTAAAACAAATAGTGAAAACTGCAAATTACTATTTACAGGATATTGTCTGTAAAAACAAATGGTGACAACTGCAAATTACTGGTTACTGAATATTGTCTGTAAAAACAAACAATGAAAACTCCAAATTACTGCTTATAGAATGTTGTCTATGAAAACAAACATTATACAATGGCAATTAAGAATCCTGTAATCTGATTGGCTATCTACATTTGGTAGCAGTGAGGTTATCTGAGTACAACCTCACTGTATTGCTGCAACATTTGCATTTGCAAGGTTACCATCGTCTCTTAAGAAACAAAGATATTTCCATATTAAAAATCTACTAAAACCATTTGTTATATGATTATTTTATTGTGTTTAACAATGAGCTATTGTGTAATAACAATAATGCACTCCAGGGGGTGTTAGTCGTGCTAGGATAACCTCACTTCTGGGACATTGGACGCACTTGACCTGCGGCCTCATGCCCAACCACCCAGGCATGAGGTTATCCCAGCACGACCCACACCCTGTTGTGCATTATTTCTTAAATGAAAACTCCAGATGCTTACAGAATGTTGTCTGTAAAAACAAGTAGTGAAAACTCAAAATTACTGTTTACAGAATGTTGTCTGTAAAAATGTATAGGGAAAACTCCAAATTACTGTTTGCAGAATGTTGTCTGTGAAAATGTATAGGGAAAACTCCAAATTACTGTTTACAGAATGCTGTCTGTGAAAATGTATATTGAAAACTCCAAATTACTGTTTACAGAATGTTGCCTGTGAAAATGTATATTGAAAACTCCAAATTACTGTTTGCAGAATGTTGTCTGTAAAAACAAACAGTTAAAATTCCAAATTGCTGTTTACAGCATGTCATCTGTAAAAACAAAAAACAGAATGGTGTCTGTAAAAACAAATCAAAATGCTGTTTTCTATGTCAGCTTTTTTCAGGTACAGTTAAATATAGACTATTTCATAAACCGACACAGTATAAACACCTGCCAAATACCAAATATAGTTTGCAACTGTTAACTTATTATACTTACTGCAATATTGCTCTGCACCAAAGCTTTGGTATTTGCGCAATGATTTATTTTGTGCAACAGTTTATTCATTGCACTTTTGCCCCTTACTGTATTGTCTGCTGTCCTGCGCTGCACCCCTTCCCCCAGGACATATCCTGAAATGAACTGTTATGCACCAATAAAAGTATTCCCCCACCATCCCACCTCAGGCAATGGGGGGGCAAATGTGGGAGATTACCAGAGGATTTCAGCATCATCTCTGCTGCAGGGAGTGGGGAGGTCATGCCATTTCACACCCCACCCATTGGCTGTTTTTTAGACCAAGGTTTGCACCCACAGGGTGGGGCATTTGAGTAGTTTGGAGCCAACCATGTTTGAAACCCCTACTATTCCCGGAGGTGGGGTGAGAGTAGTAGGTTACTTTGACTGCTACACTACCAGGGCTGTATGTCTTTCCTGATAAATCTATTGAAATAAATTAGACCAAAACTCTGTCCCACTAAATAAAAAAATCAATGAAAATATTAAAGAGAGACTATGGTCACAAATTACTGGCATCAATAAATTCAGAATATGTATCAACATAGCCCCAATCACCCTCATGCCAAAATTGAGATCCTTAAGTTACTTTGTTTAAAAGTTACAAATCATTTTACAACCCTAAATTATCTGCATGTTCAGAAAAGCCAGTTTCGGTGAAGAGGTGCTGATGATGTCATCTCCTGAACTCACAGTCTAGCCCTCCCTGTTAGCAAGCTTACAGAACCTGCTTCTCCAAAGTTTAAAAACTATGGGCAAATGGTTTTCTCCAGTAAAACAGGCAGCATCATTCAATAAACATTGCTTTAAAACCTGCGTGTGTTTCAGGTTTTGTAACAAAGTTGGCAAATTCATATTTTTGTTTTTGGTGTTTTTTTGTTGCGATCCTTTTCTCCTGGGTTGCTGGATGCTAAGTCACGTGAGATTTGCAGACTGCATATGTCTGATGTGGTGAAAGGCTGTGATCATTCACACCTATCATTCAATTGAGGTGATTTCTCAGGATGGCACTTTAAATCAATTATTCCATCACCCTGTAAATGGGAGTGGGAGAGGTTGTGCTGCTTTGAAACCTTACTAAGAGTTTCTATATAGTATCCAGCTCAATGCTTAATCAATCAATCAACATTTTATTCAATAATGAAAGTATGAATGAATGGGATACTCAGTTGAGCAGAGCTCATTTTCCCATTTTCTCATTGACAGGCTGTTACTTGCATTATTTTCAGGCTCATTTGTGTTGTACTTCACATTACAATGATTGTTTTACCAGGGCTAACACTTCCACTCCTAGTAGGAATTAACACACATAAGGCCCTTATTAAAACTTATTGTAACATGGCATTAATCATGCAGTGGAAATCGGGAGCCGCGATAGGCGCAACAGCATCACGGGACCCTAGCCAGAGTGGGCATTAACGCAGCTTATATGCCGTGCCCGCTGAGGTAGTACCATGAGCTGCCAGACCCCCAGCCTAGCAGCACTGGGTCCTGTGGTCAAGCGAGACGCGGAGCGAGAGGAGTGCCGGACCAGCAGCTTCACTAGCCAGCTGAGCGTGGAAACGGGGAGGGGGGACCAGAACCTGTGGCGGACATCTGTGACAGGCATCACCTGGCCAGCGTGAGACGGAATGCAGGATAGTGGGGTTTGCTTGGGCAGTGCCGGAGCAGTGTCCCAGAGGCAGCAGGAAGTGAAAGCCCCCGGCATGCACAGCGTGACTGGAATCCTCCTGGCAGCACCCGAACCCTGCACCGGAGACCTCCCGCGGTGGGTATGAGGAGAATACCCACACCGAAGTGCACAGAAGTGGGACAGGGATGTTGGCCGCAGACATCTGCGTGAATCTAGGGACAAAAGCTGATGACCGCATCTGTATGTATGTAGTGTTGTAGAACCTTATCTGAAACCGAAGTAAAGCTTTACAAAGTTTGTACCGCCTCTGTCTTTCATTGTTTATGTTGCACAGTGGGCCCCCACCAGATGCCTCCATCGACCCGCGGCCCATGTTATAAGTGCATTAAGCCACTCCGTCAGTGGCATCTAATGCGATTGATGCATGGGGAGGCATGTGCTAGCCCGAGGCCCCGCCGCCCCCCCATGCATCAATCCAACATTAGATGCCACCTTCATCTTGGCTTAATGCTTACTTGTAAAGCAGACACTGACAAACAGCAATGCAGTTACAAACATTGCAACACTTGTAGCAATACAACTTCCAAACAGGCACTGCAGAGCAGCACTTCACATGGTATCAGCAGCCTGGAGGCATGGTGACTCCGCATCCTGCAACTCTACAGAAATGAACCACACCAAAAAGGCATTGAAATACAAATTTGTCAATTTTGTTACAAAACCTGAAACACATAGATTCTATAGCACTGTTTTAGAATGGTGCTGCCTGTTTTACTTGTGAAAACCATTGCAGAATGATCTTTTAACTTTGGAGAAACAGGTCTTATAAGCTTGCTGACAGGGATGTCTAGACTGCGAGTTCAGGAGATGACATCATCAGCACCTCTTCACTGAAACTGGCTCTTTTGAACAGGTAGTGAAGTCAGAGTTACAAAATAACCCATAACTTTAAAATGAAGTAACACAGAAACCTAATATTTGGTATTAGATTTATTGGGGGTATGCTTATTCTAATTCTGCATTGTGGCACTTTTCGCCAGAGTCCCTCTTTAAGAATTTACACATATAATGCGTGGTTATTTTTTTTTTTAATTTTTGACCAGTGTTCACAGGTAGAGTACATGGTGTGTTTGAGGACGAATATTTAGAGGCACAGTACATAGAAGAAACAAACAAAAGGCCACTCTGCAGGAGCCAGAAGTGAAATAGCAAGCTTTGCAAAGCAAAACCGAGCACATGTTGACACAAACATAAAGCACTTACTGAGCTTTTTGTAGGCTTGTGCTAAAGTGAACATTTATTAAAGTACTCCAATCCAGCATACAGTCAGACTGGTGCAGACAACACCAGTTTCCTTGTACCCTTGTGTGCTTTTGTGCTGGACTGGAGCACTTTAAAAAATTGGTACTTTAGCACAAGCCTCAGGCTGAGCAAGTGCTTTATATTTGTGTTAGCACATTCTTGTCATTTTCTTTTTTAAAGGCACAGTACATAGGCTATTAGATAATCAGTATTTACAGGTGCAATAAATAGTTTAATAGATGATGAGTATTTACAGGTGGAATACATGGTTTATTTGGTGATCAGTATTTACATGAACAGTTCAAATCAGTATGTACTGGTTCAATACAGACTTTATTTGATCTGTATTTATAGGTACAGTGCATAGTTTAATTGATGAATATTTACAAGTACAATACATGCTTTATGTGATGATCACTAATGGCATGTGCAATAAAAGAGTTTATTTGATGAGAAGTATTTACAGGTACAATACATGATTTGTTTGATTAGTGTTTACAGATACACCACTTGATTTATCTGATCATTAGTATTTAGAGACACAATAGCTAGTTTATGTTATTATCAGCATTTACAAATACACTACATGGTTTATTTGCTGATCAGTACTTACAGGTGTAAGAGGTGGGTTGATTAGCATTTGTAGATACAGTATGTAGTTTATTTCATGATCAGTATTTACATGTATAATGCATGACTTATTTGATGAGTATTTACATTTATGCAATAGGAGTGGGCACCTAAGCAGTTAAATAAATTCATTTATTCTTACTGGTGGTAAATAAATGGCAGAAACACCATTTATTTAACACCCTAACATAAATCAACCACATTTAACACCTTGCCATCAATCATTCCCCCTCCTGCGAGTACTTCTGCAAACTTAGTTTCATTCTGACTTGATGAAGTTATGTGGCTTCTCTAATAAAGATATATCAGCAATGGATTTAAGATCACATAAGAGACAATTATATGTTCCAAGGGTAAGAACTGTTGAAAGACAACATTTTTTTACTATAAGATCATGTAAACTATGGAACTCCCTCCCTAGTAATATTGTAATGGCACCATGCTTTGAGCAATTTAAGATTAGATTAGACAATTACTTGATTCAAAATCAGTCGGGTAACTGACCCCACTAACAGTGGGAGACAATTAAATGGGCCTTGTAGGCTACTTTGTCTTATTCTACCAAGTATTATCAAGTATTCTTCCCAGCTCTCCAGCCACCTGCTTTCACTTGCTCCCTAGACAGTATCACTCTTAGGTCACACACACACACACTTCCATGCTGCCAACAAATAAAACTGCTTTCTCTTTTCCTGTTACCCCCCCCCCGCTAACTCACTCATGCCCACCACTCGTATGTTTGCCACTCCTGTCTCCAGTGGCCAAAACAAAGCTTTTTAAAAAAGAAATCTCTCCCTGACAGCAGCAAAATGACCCCACAACCAGTCACTGACCAGAGAAACAACGCAGTCCGCTCTGCAGTCACTTGACTTTTTTCCACATGGGCTTGCTTCTCTATCATGCTCCTCTCCCACTTATCAGCCCCGGACTGTATCGGCTCACTTCTCCGCTCTGCAGCACAGCAGGAACAACCAGATAAATGAGTTAATTTAAACAGAAAAAAAAAGAAAATGAACAAATCCACCAAGAAAACTACATCCACACACCGGCTTTCTCTAACTCTCTGTAACTGACAAACCCAGCCGCCATGTTTTCAAACATCTTTGGCCCACCCACATACTGAGACGACCAATAGAAACTTGCGCTCTTCATTGGCTACATGGTATGTTTGGATATTTACAGGTACAATGCATGTTTTTTTGGGATATTTATGGGTGCAGTGCATGGTATGTTTGAATATTTACAGGTGCAATACATTGTTTATCTGGATATTTACAGGTGTAATGCATGGTTCGTTTGGATATTTACAGGCCCTATGCATGGTTTATCTGGATATTTACAGGTACTATGCATGGTTTTTCTGGATATTTACAGGTGCAATACATTGTTTATCTGGATATTTACAGGTGTAATGCATGGTTTGTTTTGATATTTACAGGTACTATGCATGGTTTATCTGGATATTTACAAGTACAATGCATGGTTTGTTTGGATGTTTACAGGCCCTATGCATGGTTTATCTGGATATTTACAGGTACTATGCATGGTTTGTTTTGATATTTACAGGTACTATGCATGGTTTATCTGGATATTTACAAGTACAATGCATGGTTTGTTTGGATATTTACAGGCCCTATGCATGGTTTATCTGGATATTTACAGGTACTATGCATGGTTTTTCTGGATATTTACAGGTGCAATACATTGTTTATCTCGATATTTACAGGTGTAATGCATGGTTTGTTTGGATATTTACAGGTACTATGCATGGTTTATCTGGATATTTACAGGTACATTGTATGGTTTATCTGGATATTTACAAGTACAATACATAGTTTGTTTGGATATTTACAGGTACTGTGCATGGTTTATCTGGATATTTACAGGTACTATGTATGGTTTATCTGGATATTTACAGGTGCAATGCATGATTTGTCTGGATATTTTTTTTTCTTGGAATAATACCTTTGAGTTGGAAGCTCGTTTACAAAGGTTCTACATCAAGACAATCAAAAACAAAACAAGTAGCAATGGAACAAAATAAGTGCAGTGTTACAGTATATAAATTCACATACAGGTAAATACATTTTTAATAAGCACACAATGTATAGGTACAATGCATGATATGTTTGGATATTTATAGGTGCAATGCATGATATGTTTGGATATTTATAGGTGCAATGCGTGGTATGTTTGGATATTTATAGGTACAATGCATGGTATGTTTGGATATTTATAGGTACAATGCGTGGTATGTTTGGATATTTATAGGTACAATGCGTGGTATGTTTGGATATTTATAGGTACAATGCATGGTATGTTTGGATATTTATAGGTGCAATGCATGGTATGTTTGGATATTTATAGGTGTAGTGCGTGGTTTATCTGGATATTTACAAGTACAATGCATGATTTGTTTGGATATTTACAGGTACTATGCATGGTTTATCTGGATATTTACAGGTACATTGTATGGTTTATCTGGATATTTACAAGTACAATACATAGTTTGTTTGGATATTTACAGGCACTATGCATGGTTTATCTGGATAGTTACAGGTACTATGCATGGTTTTTATGGATATTTACAGGTGCAATACATTGTTTATCTGGATATTTACAGGTGTAATGCATGGTTTGTTTTGATATTTACAGGTACTATGCATGGTTTATCTGGATATTTACAAGTACAATGCATGGTTTGTTTGGATATTTACAGGTACTATGCATGGTTTATCTGGATATTTACAGGTACTATGTATGGTTTATCTGGATATTTACAGGTGCAATGCATGATTTGTCTGGATATTTTTTTTTCTTGGAATAATACCTTTGAGTTGGAAGCTCGTTTACAAAGGTTCTACATCAAGACAATCAAAAACAAAACAAGTAGCAATGGAACAAAATAAGTGCAGTGTTACAGTATATAAATTCACATACAGGTAAATACATTTTTAATAAGCACACAATGTATAGGTACAATGCATGATATGTTTGGATATTTATAGGTACAATGCGTGGTATGTTTGGATATTTATAGGTACAATGCGTGGTATGTTTGGATATTTAGAGGTGCAATGCATGGTATGTTTGGATATTTATAGGTACAATGCATGGTATGTTTGGATATTTATAGGTGCAATGCATGGTATGTTTGGATATTTATAGGTATACATGGTATGTTTGGACATTTACAGATACAATGTATGGTTTCTTTGGATATTTACAGGTACACTGTACAGTTTCTTTGCATATTTACAGGTGTGCATGGTATGTTTGGATACTTACAGGTACAATGCATGGATACCCATAGGTACAATGCATTGTTTATTTGGATATTTACAGGTACAATGCATGGTGTTTCTGGATATTTACAGGTACAATGTGTGGTGTTTCTGGATATTAACAGGTACACTGCATGATTTAGCTGGATATTTACAGGTACAATGCACGGTTTGTTTAGATATTTACAGGTATAAGGCATGGTTTGTCAGGTACAATATACTGTGGCCCAGATATTCAGAAATGTGCCAAAGGCTGGCACAACCCTGGCACAGCACAACTCAACTGCACCATGGTGCAGTGACTGTGATATTCAATGGTTGTGCACGGTGACATGCGCCAGCACAACACAGCTGAATATTGCAAGGATGCCCTATGGCTGCACCACCTGACCAGTGCCATAGCACAACCAGAGATGTACAAGGAGCAACAGAAGATGCACCAAGACACTGAAGGACCAGCACTAGGCACAGCTGGGAGCAAGGCGGGGGGGAGACAATGCGTGGAGACAGTGGAGTCCGGCCAGGAACAGTGGCAGGGATGCACAACAGTGGGCCACAGGTGACCGCAGCCCACAGGGTGCACACAGGCAGCCAGCCCCAACCCCACAGCTCCAGGGCAGTGGACGCAGGGAACAGGTGGCACCATTGGCCAAGGGTGGGCTGCCACTGCACCCCCCCACTGGACAGCATGCCCCACCCACCCAGACCACAGCAAGCCACACCCTGGCACAAAGTGCCCAACACGCACGCCACACATTCTGAACAGCCAGCCCATGGCCACCCCAAGGTACAGCCACTGGGGACACCACCATGCACGGTCTGCACAATGAGACAGGAACACCACACAGACACCCACCACGCCACTGCAGCATGGCTCCACTCGCCAGCTGCAAAGCAGATACAGACACAGGCAGGTAAGGTAGAAAAATGTATTGAACAACTATTTACAATAAAACCAGAGGGACAGGGCAGGAGAGTGAGGGATGGGGAGAGGGGACAGGGACTGTACAGTGGGATGGGGAAGGGAAGGGAAGGCAGGGGCAAGGAGGAGCTACGGGTCCCACTACGGGCAGTCATGTCCTGTTGCCACCTGGTACCTCCATCTCCACCTGTCATGCAGCACAATCCTCCGGGTCTGCTGTGCGATCTCCAGCATGGTGGAGGTGACCAAGATTATCTGCCACAGAAGACAGCAGTACAACGGCAGTCACAATCTCCTCCAGATGCCTGTGACAAACGAATACACAGGTGATCAGTGCATGTCCACAGCCACCATGCCCTCCCACTGTGCGCACTGGACAGTGGGAAAACACACCCTTGGAGTGGCACCCTGGCCACCCACAGTGGGTGAGCCAACACTTGCTGACACCCCAGCATGCCACAACAGTGCAAAGTCACCCAAGGGCCACCCAACCACTCAGTGGCAGGCAGGTGGCACAGTGCTGCAGCAGCACCAGTGGCAGCCAGACGCACACCCATCCCACCAACAGCTACCACATCTGTGCAATGGCTGCCCCACAGTGGCATGCACACCACACAGTGCACTGCACACAGTTGACACAGCACATGGCACAGGTGGCCATGGCCACCCCCCACCCCACCCCCTGCCAACCACCTGGTAAGGAGTAGAGGAACAAAACTGCATGCGCTGGTCCTGCAGCTGCTCCACCTCTTCCACGTGGGCCAGCACCCCAGCCAGTCGTATCACAGCGGTCTGCCATGGCCCGTCCTGGCACCCCTGCCAACCTGGCAAGGTGGTGATCCTCAGGCCCTAGGAAAGGGCACAGACAGACACACAGCAGAACACAGCCACAGCATGAGCCCACTGCCCCCACCCCTATGCACAGTGTGCACCCCAGCCGGGCATGAGCCGCAGGGCAGTGGCGCAGTGTACCCGGTGTCTGGCAGTGCCACACCACACGGCACATGATGACAATGCCCCTCCAGCATGGCAGGCAGCCCAGCCAACACCATGGTATGGCGGTTGTGCACAGAAGCAGCATCTCTGCTGCAGGGAGTGGGGAGGTCATGCCATTTCACACCCCAGAAGCAGCATGTGCCCATTTACCTGGCCGTGGCATGGCCCCCCTGCGGACACGTGGCTGCATCGCCCTCAGCCACTCCGGGTCCCTTTGCATCAGGTCACCGTATCTGTAGCACCACTGCTCCCTAGTGCATTGCACCCCTGTGGCCTGGACCAGGCCAGCAGCTATGGCCTGCCACACATCTGCCCTGGCCTGCTGCAGGAGCTGCTGCCAAAATAGGCCTGCAGCATGTGGCTCTACCTGTGCCACAAGGTTTATAAGCTCCACCTGGCTCCAGTTGCGAGCACATCACACCCCACACTGCGCCATGCTGGCTATACGAGTGGTGATACAAAATGGTGCCCAGTAGTGCACATGCACAATGTGTGCGGGATGTGCGCCTCGTGGACGGTTACATGGCATCTGCCAATCGGACATCGCTGTGGATGCACAGTATGGGCGTGACCCACCCAACACATGTAGTAGGGGCATAGGGTCAGGGCAGGGGTCAGGAGTCAACATGTGCAAAGTGCGCATGGGCGCTATAGGGCCCACATAGCATAGTGCGCAATAGGGCCTATCGCACACCTTGCATCATGAGCCCTATAGCACCTGAGGGCCATGGGCTCTATAGCACCTGAGCACCATGGGCCCTATAGCTAATATCTTTATAAGTGACATTGGAGAGCACCTGGAAGGAAAGGTATGCCTCTTTGCAGATGACACAAAGATCTGCAACAGGGTTGATACACAAAGTGGGGTGGAAAGGATGAAAAGGGACTTGCCAAGGTTGGAGGAATGGTCAAATACATGGCAGCTCAGATTCAATGCAAAGAAGTGCAAGGTAATGCATCTGGGAAACAAAAACCCAGGGAAAGAGTAAACAATGGGGGGTGAGTTAATAACAACAAAAATAGAAAGAGACCTAGGAGTAATTATATCAGATGACCTAAAGGTGGGCAAGCAATGTGAGAAGGCAGTAAGGAGGGCTGGGAGAATACTGAGATGCATAGGAAGAGGCATCAACAGTAGAAAGACAGTTATTGAGACCCCATCTGGAGTACTGCATGCAGTTCTGGAGACCCCATCTCCACAAAGACATAGACAGAGTGGAGGCTGTTCAGAGGAGGGCAACCAAAATGGTGCAAGGTCTGCACCAGAAGACATACGATGAGAGACTAAAGCAACTTAATATGTATACCCTTGAGGAAAGGAGGGAGAGGGGGGGACATGATAGAAACTTTCAAGTATCTCAAGGGAATTAACAAGGTACAAGAGGGTAGTATCTTTCAAAACAATAGATGTGCAAGAACAAGAGGGTACAATTTGAAGATAGAGGGGGGATGGCTCAGAGGTAATGTTAGAAAGTATTTTTTCAGAGAGAGAGTTGTGGATGCATGGAACAGCCTTCTTGAGGAGGTTGTGGAGTCGGGAACAGTTTGAGAATTCAAGAATGCATGGGACAGGAATAAGGAAGTTCTAGTGGGGGGCAGGAGGAAGTAAGCTGTTGATTAATTAGAATCTGCAGCTTATCCATCAGGTAGGGAAATGGGCAGACTGGGTGGGCCAAGTGGTCCTTATCTGCCATCAAATTCTATGTTCTATGTTTCTATGCACCACGGACCCTATAGCGCGCCATGCACCATGGGCCCTATAGCGCTTGAGCGCCATGGGCCCTATAGCACACCATGCACCATGGGCCCTATAGTGCTGGAGCGCCATAGGCCTAATAGCACCTGAGCACCATAGGCCTAATAGCGCTTGAGTGCCATGGGCCCTATAGTGCCTGGGCGCTATAGGGTCCATGGTGCATTAGGCGCTATGGCCCCTATAGTGCTCCTAGTGTACAGTGCACAGTAGGTGGTAGCACAAGCCACGGGGCATGCGTATTGTGGGCGGCGCACTGCGCATGCTACGGCATTGCACCACAACATGCCCCGGAGCAATTCCACTGCGCAAGGCGCGAGTGCACGATATTCAGCCGTCATATGCAAATGAACTCATCAGCCTATCCACGGTGCACTGGGGATATTTGCATGTCATTACCATTGCGCTACAACTCATTTGCATACGATGCGCTATAAAGGTGCCACACAACAGCACAGGCCATCGACCAGTATTGCAACCATCTGAGGTAAGTTGCGCCTGCCTTGGGGACAGCCAGCACAGCAGGATGGGTGGGCCGCTGCAGCCAATAACCACATGTCCATGTTCACAGGTAGCAACATGTCTGAGCATGAGGAGAGTGAGGAGTGTGGGCCTGCTGGTAAGCGCAGGCCCAACTTTACAAAGGTGGAAGCTAATGTCCTGTTCGAGGGGTATCTCAACAGGGAGCCATTGCTGAGTGGCGCTACTGGCACACCACAAGCCAGGGCCACGTTCTGGGTGGAGGTGGCAGTGGCTGTGAACCAGCAGGGCAGCCACCAGCAGTCTGCGCCGGAGTGCAGAAAGAAGATGAGCACCAACAAATGCTGGATAAAGGAGAAGGTGGCGGCCATACGGGCTGCCAGGACAGCCACTGGTGGGGGCCAAGCTGCTGTGCCACAGCTCACGGCAGAAGAGGAGCTGGTGGCGGCCACTATGCAGTGCAGCGCAGATGAGGGTGTGCCAGTTGGTGGCTTCCAGACAGGAGGGAGCCCATCACTGCATGGTAGGTATGCTGGGAGGGCGGCTGATACGGCGGCAATAACACATCTGTTTTCCCTTACAGCACCAGCACACCAGCATGCAGGGGTGAATGCAGCTGCCATGAGGGCAGGCCCAACCATCCACCTCCACGGGCATCTGGGGGCCCAATCGGCTGCAGCACACCACCGCCTTACAGCTGGATGTCCTGGGCGTGGTGGCGGATGAGGCCCTGGCTGTGTTGCAGCAGGATGCCAGCCATGGCATGCTCTGCGTGGAGACACAGATCGGGGTGGGGTCTGACACCGATAACGACATGACCATCATCCTGGACGGGGGGGGGGTGTTGTTATGGGGGAGACACCCATACCTACCACCATCACTGGCAGCACGGCCAATGGCCTGTCGGTGGTGGAACAGCTACCCACCGCTGCCCCTGGTTCTGCTGTGTGCACAGGCACAGTGGCACTGGGTGGTGGTGGTGGTGGTGCAACTGCCCAGCTGGCCAGCGCACAGGGGCCGGAGGGGCTGCAGCAGCAGCTGGCTGAGGACATTGGGCAGCTGGGCACAGCGTCAGCCACCAGTGCACCTGACAATGACCTACCCCATGGGGACCCCACTGTGTAGCATCCACCTGAGCGGGGGGCCATGCAGTGTGGTTGTACACAACCGGTGGGATGGTGACATGCCCATACACCCCTGGGCACCAACCCATTGACTGAGCACACCCGATTGCTGTGGGCCTCCATGGAGCAACAGGTGCTGCTCATAGCTGGGATGTGTGCACTCCATGCAGAGGTGTGCCAGGCAGCTAAGCAGTGCAAGAGGGGCACCGCACAGGTCCTGGAGGCCATACCAGTGCCTGCAGCAGGACACGACCACATCCCTGGACCGCAAAGTCAATGCGATCTCAGTCGGCCTTGCACCACTGGCTGTCACAGGGCATGGCCGCCTGCCACAGTCACCACAGAGTGCACTGTCCACCCCACGGACCCAGCGTCGGGTGACACTCTCAGTGTCGATGCTGGGATCCAC
The DNA here is from genome assembly GCA_016271365.2 of Neoceratodus forsteri. Classification (NCBI taxonomy): domain Eukaryota; kingdom Metazoa; phylum Chordata; order Ceratodontiformes; family Ceratodontidae; genus Neoceratodus; species Neoceratodus forsteri. The sequence continues at coordinate 109,890,903 of JADMNL010000034.1, read as the reverse complement.
TGTTGACATCCCAGGCATGCCTGGGGCGGGCCTGTTTGGGTGCCTACGGACCCCTGTGAGGACCCGGTCATGTTCCTGCAGTTCGACCCCCTGGGGGGCAGTCACATACCCCTCCATTGCCATCGAGCAGCCTGTGGCTGCCAAGCGGCCGCAGCATGGCTGCCCCATATCTGTGGTGACCATGTGTCTATGCAGTGGACCTAATGTGCGCGCTGTCCTGTCTGCTGTCTGCTGCCACCGTCCTGTGTGCACCTGGGTGATGTGTGTGAGTGCATGGCACAGTCATGGCACCTGTGTGTCATGCCACACGCTGCCCGTGTGCGCACCCATCCGGCCGCTGGCCCATGTGGCATGTGCGTGATGATGGCAGCGCAGCACTGGTTGTGCCTGTGCACTGGTGCCCTGCATCTGATCCACACCACGTGCTAGCACCTGGGCACGTGCCTGCGGGTGCCAGTGTGCATGTGTGTTGCTGTACAGTGCTGCGTGGTGTTGTGTGTAGCTGTGTGGCACAGCCCCCCCCGTCCCATGCCTGTGTGTGCATGCCCAAGGCCATGCTCGCCCATGCCTGTGTGCCATGCCAATGTGTCTGTTCAGTGCATGGGGGTTTGTCCACCTACCTGTGTCTGCCATAGTGCTCCTGTGCAATCATGTCCCGATGCTGGCGTGCCATTCTCAGGTGCCTGGGATCCCTCTGCCTGTGGGGGGGCTGCCCACCATCCCCCAGCCCATTGCCCACGTCGTCCCCACTGCTGTCCCCCTCTTTGGCCTTGACAGCTATCCTACGGTCAATGGCCATGTTGTGCAGCATGCAGCAGGCCAGGAATAGGCCACAGGCCTTCGAGGGGCTGTACTGTAGCGCACCACCAGACCTGTCTAGGTGATGGAACCGTGCCTTCAGCATCCTGAACACATGCTCACTGATGTTCTGCATGCTGGCGTGTGCCTCATTGTACTGGTCCTCTTCTGGGGACGACGGGTGCCGGTAGGGGGTGAGCAGCCAGGGCCTGAGTGGGCAACCACTGTCACCTGTGTGGACAGATCTATGGCTAGCCTGGTGTCCTCTGTCACTGTGCCCCATGCCCATCCCTGGCACCCCCGCCAGCGCAGCTGCCCTGCCTGCACCCTCTCATGCCTTGCTGTACCCAGTTGCTCATGGTGCTACCATACTCACCCACTAGGTGGCCCGTGTGGCTATCCCCACTCTAGAACCTGTGACACAGTGCTGAGCTGTACCAGATGAAGGTGTCATGTGCGCTCCCAGGGTGCGTGGCATAGACATTGGTAAGTCACCCCTTAGCATCACACACTACCTGGCAGTTGATACTGGGGTAGCTCTTCCTGCTCACATATGCTACCCCCTCTGGGCCAGGTGGCATGCAGATGCCCACATGGGTGCAGTTGATGGCCCCTAGCATGGCAGGCATCCATGCTACCCTGTGGAACTCCTGCATGGTTGCTGTATGCTCTGCCTGTGTGCTGGGGAAATGGATGTAGTCCGCAGCATGTGGCAGCAGGGCATTGAAGAACTGGGTGAGGAGTCGTGACATGGCCGACTGGGTTATGCCTGTGGTGTCTCCTGTTGGTTTCTGGAAGATGCCTGTGGTGAGCAGGCACATGACGGCTGTCACTTTCATCTCCACTGTCTGGGTGTGGCTCCGTCTAGTGGGTGCATGCATCTCCTCACTGCACAGCTCACAGAGCTGCCTCAGAATCACCCGGTTCAGGTGATACCAGCCCACGATCCCCGTATCAGTGTGGGTCTCAAAGCTGATGCAGACCAGTACTGCCTGTTCCGAGCGTACCGGCGACGGGCCCTTCCACGGCCACGTCACTCTGCCTCCTGCCTCCTCACATCCCTCATTACGATCTCCATCTGGAAGACTGCACTGGCCATGGCCCATTGTCCTGTCTCCCCCTGGGCATCTGGATCCAGTGAACCACTTGCCACCATGTGGCAGTGCCTATCACTCTGCTGGGCTCCCTCCTGTGCCACCTGCCCCGGCTTTCAGTCGCCTGCGACCTCTGTCCCACGCCCCTGTGGATACCTGTGTCACTCCCTTCAGGTTCTGGTGGCTCCTTCTCTCTCACTCTCACTCTGTCTGTCTCCTTGTCTCTCACACACTCTCTGTCTCTGTCTCTCATTCTGTCTCTGTCTGCCTGTCTGTCTCTCTTTGTCTTGCTCCCCTGTGGTGCAAGCGCTGTCCCCCTGCTTGCTCCCTGTTTTTATAGGCTCAAGTCTGCTTGGTGCATCTGGCCATTGCTCCACACTTGCGCCATGGTTTGGGGAGTTGAATATGCACTGCCGCATATTCATGGAGTCGCCCCCTGCCCTTGCTTATGCATTCATTACAGTTGCACACTGGCACTGCTACTTGCGGTGTGCAATGGCTCCTGCTGAATATCGCTCCATGGCGCATTTCTGCAGTTGTGCATGCGAATCCCAGTTGCACCATGCACAACTGCTTTGACTATCCAGGCCTGTATGTTTTAGCTGATCAATAGTTACAGGTACAACATATACTTTATTTGATGATTAGTATTTTCAGGTCCAGTACAGTTTTTAAGGTTAAGTGTTTACATGTAATATATTTGGTTTATTTGATTACAGGTATTTCCTGATAGAATACATGGTTTATTTGATCAGAATGCATGGTAGTTTGACATTTATTATAGTGGTGTGGTTACGCAACTATAATTAGGGTTGAGTAGGCAGTTTAATGTTAAACCCCAAATTTTATACTTTAATAACTTTGCAACCGTTCAGTGGATTTGCACAAAATTTGGTATACGCTGTACTGTGGGGTAGATCTCTTGATGTACCAAGTTTTGTTTAGATCGAGTGTGTGGTTTTCGTGCAGGGCATAGTGAAAAAAGTGTGTTTTTGCCTTTCTTCACCAGTTTTTGCTCATTTCTGCCCATCGTGCTGTGCACACACCATTTGGAATTTTGGTCTGAAAATGTCAGGGTGGAAAGAAGTTGCCCCAAAGAACAAGCCAGCATTAGTTTGGTGAAAAAATCTTAATCCATTCTAAAGTTATTAAATTGTGGGTTCTGAGCATGCTCAGTTAAGTCTTTTGGATAGGTGTATAAATGGCGAACAAGGATTTGCCTCACGAACAGGAATTTTGACAGCTCACAAAACGGATTGATAAAATCCCTGTTTGTATGAAAAAAATCCCTGTTCACGAGTGCCATCTTGTTTTTTTTATTTTGCCCTGAAAAAAGTGCCATAACTCTGCCCTGGGGCATCTGTGCCACACATCTAAGTGTGATTTATGCTCATCAAGAGTTGATGAGCTCTGCTAAGTGCTTTGTGGCGTGTTTCTGCCCTCAAAAATGTTTATTTGTACTTGTTTAAATCCTTGTCCGTCACTCGCTAACTTCCAAGGATTCATGATCTGGCTATCTGGTCATGAAATTTGGACACCAGATGTCCAGACCGGGAATCCTTGCCCATCGGCCATTTTCCTTGTCTGCCATGATGGACAAAGACCGACGAGCAAGGAATTGTGTCCACGAACAAGGATTTTGTTTATTTATTCCCCCTTTTTTGTCCATTATCCCTGGTGGCTAGTGGTACCCCCTCCCCTGAATATTTTTTTCTGGTGATTATTGAGTTTTTTTGTATATATTTTTAATTTTTGTTTTATTATCTTTGTGGCTTTCTTGCCACATCTCCCTGGTGTCCAGTGGTATACCCGACCCTCCATTGTCCCAGTTATCATTGGTGGCAGTGGATCCCGTATCTGTGCCCCTTTATTTAAATTATTTTTTGCTGTAAAAAGTAGAAAACCATCCCTCATTGTCTTTGCCCTGTAAATAAAACTGTCTCTCGCCGATTGTACCCATACCCCGCACCCAACCCCCCACTGTGCACCCACCTCCTCACACACCCCTGACATCCCCCCCCAGACTGCCACTCACCTGAGGAGGTCCCTGGTTCAACACCCACTCCTGCGATGGAAGACACGTCTTGCTGCTGGAACCAATAACTGCAATCTGAACTGAGGTAAATGCAGTCCTATGTATTTCAACAGGGCGAGCCCCATACAAGTCTGTGGGGGCCACTTTTAAAGCAGGTTTTTAGTAATTTTAAACAGTCCTAGAGAAAAACCAAAGCAGTCACTTAGCTAAGAGAGACCCTACTAGTTAAGCAACTGCTTTAGTTTTTCTCTAGGACTGTTTAAAATGAGTAAAAAACAGCTTTAAAAATAGTCCCCACAGACTTGTATGGGGCTCGCCCCCACCCTCTCCCTGGCCACACATCATAAATTCTCAGAGCGCTGGGGCAGAGCTGGAGTTGGGGCAGAATGGGGGCACCAGGTAGCTGGAAGGGATCTGCTGGCCGAGGTTTCGGCGCCAGTTACGATCCCTTCCACGTCAAAAAGTAAGCACTTTTAAATTCAAAGTTTTGCTCCTGTCAGCTCATGCTGCTATAAGGTATTGGGATATGAAGCCCAATACCTTATAACGCTAGGTCAGGACATCACCTTACGTTCATTGTTGTGTTTCTGGGTGATACAGCACTGTATCATTTAGATGATGTGTTTGTTTCTCCTGTAAAAATGATAACATTGTGAATAAAACATTTATTAAAATGAAAAAAAAAGAATGCAATTTCTGTCTGGACCTGTAGTGTGATGGCAGTGAGTTGCAGTCCTATGTGGGAGGTTGGTGATACGCTGCAATCCCCGGATTCCCACACTGTGGCAGGCAGAGGTCTAGGCATGTTCCGGAGGTAAGGTGTTTTGCTTCCATGGAGGGAGTGCGCCAGCTGCCAGACATTCATGTACCGCCTGCCAGCTGTCTGACCACGGAATGGAATTGGAGTTGTCTGTGAAGGCAGCTGGGTTTCCCACTTCCCTCCCACCTGGCTGGCGGCAGAGTACAGTTGTGGTGGCCACAGTTAGTCAGGTTGGGGGACGGAGGAGCCAAAGAGGAATGCACAAGGGGAAAAACAAATCATTTAGAAAACGACTAATCAATAAGGGTGGGAGGGGACACGAGATGCACTAGTTCACTGAATCAAGACATGACAACCAGAAAGGCGTGAGGAAAGCTGGCCAGTTAAAGGTTGTTGGGGCCTGCCTGCTGCTGGGGCCTCATGCAGTTACACAGTCAGAGGGGGGGAGGTGGCATGGGGGATAGTGATGGCACTGAACTGTGAAAGAGAGGACTGAATCCTACCACAGCCATTGGCTCACTGTGTCATCCTGGACAAGTCAGCTGACCTCCCTGTGCTTCAGTACCACCCCACAGCTGTACAACTGGGTAGACGCAGGACTCCCCACAAACACACACGCTGAAAATGAGGTGCTGCATCTCAGCTATGGTGTTGCAGGCCAATACAGTGTAAAAGAGGCAAAGAGAAGAGAATAGAAAATAAGCGCCTTAGCTGGGATTTGAACCCAGGCCACCTGGAATACCTTTCCATTGCTCTACCAGTTATGCCATCAAGGCAACTGGAAACCTGGAACTCCCAGAAGTATCTTACTCTTTCTCAAATGCACAAACTGGTGCTGTACAAATGAATTACATTTTTATGCATAATGGTGTGGTATGCATTTTCTGTATATGGAACACAAATGGTATAGTATTCTGGGTGACCTGGGTTCAAATCCCGGCTAGCGTACTTATTTCTTTTCCCTCTTTTGTTTCTGTTCCATACATATGCTCACCGCACCTTTGTGAATAACTTTGTAAAATAAGTCTCGCTGGTAGTAGTAGTATCCAGGTTAAATATAAGCAAACTTAACTACTTTTTCTTCTGGAAGAATAGGAAACTTGTTATAGTGCCTAAAACAGAAGCAAAGGAAACATTTAAAAAGACAATCCTGTGTGTTCCTTGACACTTAAAAGTAACAAGAGCAACAGCATTGACTATTTTCATAGAATATGGACTGATCTAATATGATAGGCCCAGGCTTTACCAAACAGGTCTGTAACCCATGATAATGGCCTGTTGTGCCAGGATATATTTCTTAAATAATGGAGAGTTGAGAGGTATGGATCTGTCTGTACAGTGCAGGACAGCAGCCCCCTCTCATGTGGGAGAGTGGGAAGTTTGGGTGGGAAAAGAGGGATGGACTACTGACAGTGGGCCGGTTGAGAAGTGCCCTTATTCTTGATCAGGATAACCTCCCAAGAGGCGTATCAAACAAAATCTGTTATTTCCCCTGTAGCGGAGTAAAGCATTATCCTACAGAAATGGAATTCCAACTTCCCTGTCTGAGAGCGGACAGCAGTGGGACTTCCCAAATGCCTGGCCTCCACTTCAGCACATTGTCATTGAAGGTAAGTTTGCACTTTATGATTTTCTTAAATCATTTTTTTAACACCTCCAACCAAGCCACCCTTTCTAGTCCCCACTAGTGACTTTCCAGTCCTAACAGCCAGTTGTCTCTGACCAGTGCCCCCCAGGCAACAGGATAGACATGCTCGTGATTAGGGATCCAACGCTACCCAGGGCAGCCCATCCTACATTTCAACAGTCACAACAAAAACTGGTATATACACGAGGATTAAAATTGCACTGGAAAACACAGCATCCCTTTTGGTGAGTTGAAACAGCAAGGCTGTTTTACCCTTAAAGCCCCTTGATGAAGCTCTGTTCTGGAGCGAAGCGTCGGGGCACTGGCTGTGGCCAGGTAGTGTGGCTGGGTTTAAGTTTACTGCTTTATTGCCCTGAATTTATATCTAGGATCACAGCACTGCTGGAGCATCACCATGAGGCTTATTTGAACCCCAGTAATGCTCAGGATAGTCATGGCTTTATGCAGTATGCCTGGAGGGGTTGGACTGCACGGAGAGATGGAACACATGCAAATGAGTAGAATTCTTTGCACATGAGCATCTTTCAAACACTGCCTCTGCCAACTGTAGTGTTCTACCTCTTCAGATTTTTCTCTCTGCCTGAAAGTCTGGTCGCTTGGAGTTCCTATCGTCCTCTTTTGCGTGAAGAAAGATATAAAAATCATAAAACCATAAGTATATTTTCATTTCTTTTACTACCTCTACTAATTGTCAGTTTAGATCTCGTTTTGTTTAGAAAAATAGTTATTTTCTCGATTCCTCGTGGTTCGGGATAACCGTGAGGGAGCCGAGTTAGTTTTGAGTTATTTCTGGTTCTCTGACTAAAGAACCTGTGTGTTTGCATTTAAATTTGGTCTTTACAAATTTTATTTGTAACCATTTTTTCTCGGTTGCAGAACTGCTGAACTGGTTCATTTTTACATCTCCTGGTTCGGTTCCTCCAGTTCCTATCAGTCCCGGAACCGACCGCAAAAAAAAAAAAAATTTTGCTTTTATAACCGCAGCAGTTTGTTATTTAGTGTTTGGGGGTTTTCATCTTTGGCTTCACCATGGCAGAGAAACCTGAAAAGGGAACGGGACAGCTTGGTTTTAAAAATTGCTTAAAGTGTGGAGATGTGTTCGCTAAGGTAGACAAGCACACCTTATGTGTAGCCTGTCTGGGATTTGAGCATCTGGACCAAGAATGTGATATTTGTAAAACTTTCCTGGATAAAGCCATGGAAAAATGCCTTGAAAGGCTTAATAAAAAGTTTCCAAGGGGTCCCTCCAGCTCTGATCAGCTGACTCACCAGACTGTTGTGGCTGAACCCACAGTTGTGCATACCCCTGTCCCTGATACGGGCGAGAGAGGGGCAAAAAGAGGTAAAGAACTGGCTGACTCCCTGGTTCCCTCAAAAAAGGCAAAAAAAGCATAAACTTGCAGAACCCTCCTCTACTAAACCAGGGACTTCTGCGCAGGTGCCCGCTATGCCTTCAGCTCAGGAGATAGCTCAGGCATTTAAAATTATTCAAGCCCTGCAAAATGTCATCTGTCAGCCTCCTGCCCCTTCGCAGGGTCCCCAGCCTGGCAGTGCAGTGTTGCCCTCTGCACCAGAGCAACTATATTTTGAAGAAGATGATGAGTCTTATGAGGAGGACAAACCTACCCCTCCAGAGGTGTCCTCTGAGCAGGATTTTGGCTCGCCTCCCAGGGTGTCTGAGGACTTTTCCTCCCATTTTTCTCTTGTGAGGAAAATGGCAGATGCTCTGGATATTGTCACAACAGAGCAAGTGGAGGATGAGGAGGAGAGTGAATATTTGAGCATGATGGGTTTAACACCCACAAAGGCCCTCCTCCTCCCCGTATATAAGTTTTTTAAGAAGGATGCTCTGAAGCTCTTGCAGACCCCTAATTCTATTCCTCCCAGTGACAGAAGAATAGATAAGAAATACCAGCTGGATAGTGAGGGAGCTGACTTCCTCTTCTCCCATCCAGACCGCCAAGGGATAATACAACAGGCAGCCTGTGATAAGGCTAAAGTCCCTCTGTCCTCACATCCACCAGACAAGGATTCCAGAAAATTAGATAGTATGGCCAAAAACATCTATTTGTCAGCCTCCTTGGCCATGAGACAGGCTACCTTCCAGGCTTATGCTGCCCAGTATCAGGAATCCCTGTGGCAGTCAGTACTGGCAATGTCTATGAAATCCCCCTCACCCTTATCAGATGACCTGGCTGAAACTGCCAGGTTTGGGCTAGAGGCGGCTAAGTACCAGTTCCAAATGGCTGCTGATTCGAATGACACTGCAGCCAGATGAATGGCTAACACAGTGGCTCAGAGGAGGTTTGCTTGGCTTAGGGCCACAAATCTCATTCAGGATACTCAATCAGAGGCCCTAGATTTTCCATCGGAAGGAAATTCTCTTTTTGGGGAATCCACGGTTGCCTATATGAAGAAGGTGGATGAATATAAGGCTACTTATAGATGCAACTCTGCCAGGGACAGAGCGCCCTCATCCACCAGGCCCTATGGAAGGGGGGGGGGCAGAGGTCGGTCCTTCATGACAAGACCTTTTTCCTTGCCAGTAGCCGTGCCCCAATACCAGCAGTACCCCCAACAGGAATACTCTAGGGGTAGGGGTAGAAAGGGCTCTAGGCGAGGGTCTCAGGCACAACCTCAGCCACAGCCTAAACAGAACCCCTGAGATGCAGGCTGCCTCCTCCCTACCTGTCAGAGGCAGACTGCCCCACTTCCTCCAGGTTTGGTCAACCATCACCACAGACAAGTGGGTGTTGGAGGTAGTGGGCAAGGGTCTGTCTCCGGACTTCAAATTTCTTCCTCTAAAAAAGTCCAGGGTTTTCCTCTCTCCTCCCCTAGCAGAAACAGCACTGCTAGAGGCAGAGGTTCAAAAGCTGCTACAGCTCAGAGCAGTGGAGCCAGTTCCTACAACCCTGAGAGGAAGAGGTTTTTACTCCAGATACTTCCTAACAACAAAGAAATGTGGGGAGTGGTGACCAATACTGGATCTCAGAGCTTTTAACAAGCACTTGAAAAAAACAAAGTTCAAAATGGTAACTTTGGCTCGGATTTTGCCAACAGTCCAAAAAGGGGACTGATTGGCATCATTGGACTTGAAAGGCGCCTATTTCCACATCCCCATAAAAGAATCTTTCAGAAAATATCTCAGATTCAGACTCCCATCGGGTCATTACCAGTTTTCTACCCTGCCCTTTGGTCTTTCCTCAGCACCAAGGGTTTTTACAAAATGCCTAGCAGCTGTGGTGGCATTTCTGTGAAGACAGAGAGTGATTGTCTTTCCTTATCTGGACGACTGGCTGGTGGTGGGCAAATCACCAGACCAGGTCAGAGTTTCTCTAAAGCTCACCCAAGATCTCTTGGAGTCCCTGGGTTTCATAATAAACCAGAAATAATCAGTTCTAACCCCTACACAGATTTTACAGTTCATAGGGGCAGAAATCAATACTCTTCAGGACAGAGCATTTTTGCCCCTGGACAGGGTACAAAGCCTTCAATCCATAGCAAATTCCTTTACGTTGTACAAGCCAAGAACTGCCAGGCAGTTCCTGCAGCTCCTGGGACATATGGCTGCATCCACAGGCACAGTGCAGGGATCCAGGTTCCACATGAGACATCCAGTTTCACCTCAGGAATCACTGGAGTCAGAAAAAAGACCCCTTTTCAAAACTTATTGCTGTAACAAGGGCACTGTTGCAGGCCCTCCTGTGGTGGAAAAAGGAGTCCAACCTAAGACAAGGAATTTCTTTTCAGAAAGAGAATCCCTCGTTAGTCCTCACAACAGATGCATCCCTTTTGGGCTGGGGTACTCATCTAGGGGAGCACACAGCCCAGGGTACCCGGACAGAAGCAGAGTCCCTCCAGCATATAAACTTGCTGGAACTCAGAGCAGTGTGGCTAGCCCTAAAATTTCTTTCTCCTTTGGTGACGGGCATGGTGGTACAAATCAGAACAGACAATACCACCACTATGTATTACATAAACAAGCAGGAGGGCACCAGATCAGTCCTCCTCTGCACTGAAGCCATTAAAAAACTTGACTCTGGCATATTCCCTAAATGTATCCTTGCAAGCAATACATCTGCCAGGAAAGGACAATACCTTGGCAGACACACTGAGTCGAATCAACCAGTCCCATCACGAATGGACACTGAACAAGCAGGTGGTGCAAGTAATTTTCAGAAGGTGGGGCACTCCAGAGGTAGACCTGTTCACATCCCACCAGAGCCACCAGTTGCCTCAGTATTGCTGCAGACCACCAGACTGGGGCACAATCCCTCTGGACGCTGTGGTGCTAGACTGGTCTGGCAAGTTCCTTTATGCCTTTCACCCATTTCCTCTGGTTTTCAGGGTGTTACTGAAGTTCATATCCCTCTCAGCTTCTCTGATTTTGATAGCTCCAGATTGGCCCAGGCAGCCATGGTACTCTTCTGCTCTCCATGTCTGTCAGCAAACCAATAAATTTGCTTCTCGGACACAATCTCCTGACATCCAATCAGGGAACATTGTTGTACCCGAATCTCAAGTGCCTCCACCTCAAGGCATGGCTCGTGAGGAGTTAGAGTATGAAGACTTAAAGCTTTCTGAAGCTGTATTAACTATCTTGAAAGGTTATAGAAAACCTTCAACTAAGAGAACCTATTCCTCTAAGTGGAAGAGATTTTCTTTTGGTGTTCCGGTAGGAATTTTATTCCAAATGATGTGGGAGTATCAGTGGTATTGGATTCTCACTCATTTGCATTCACAGGCAGCCCTTCAGTTGTCTATTTTGGATGTATTTTACATCCAAAAATAGCATCAGAACATCCAAAAATGTACTCTCTGGAGTCATTGACGTCCAGTAACATTTTCATTGCTTAAGACTGACATCCGTTTTTCATTTTGCGGACATCACGTCTTTAATTTTTGTTTTTCAGTCCTGTGGATGAGTTGCTGGCAGGCAGTAGTTGCCATGGAAATCTTTTTTTTTTGTTACTCTTTCAAAATTCTGGTGCTGCCAGCCTGCCCCCCCCCCCCCAAACTCCCAGCTGCGTTCATTTTGTGCATGCACAGTGCCACATACTGTGTTGGCGCCTTTAGTCAGGGTGCGGAGAGAATGACTGCACACAGCATGCAGCTTAGAGTGAGGTGGGACGGAAGCATTAGGAATTTAAGTGAAGAGCGAGTTTTACAGTTACGGTCATTGGATGCCCAGTACTTGTCTGAGAGAGACCAAGTGGGCGTTGCTGGAGTGGGAGACGACAGAGCGTGGCCTGCTGCATGTTATGGACAAGAGTGGTGTGGCGGCATCGTCAGGAAGAGGGAGCAAGTTACAGTCAAGAACTGGTCCTGGCTGAAAGAGAACCTTGATACTGGCTGGCTGGCTGGGTCAGGGTATATAGCTGTGGGCCCAGTTCCCGTTAAAGTGCTAGACCAGTTGAAGTTGCACTTGCAGCCTTGCAGCAGGGCAGAGGAGTGTTCGTTCATTGGAGAAGGATAAAAAAGGTATTTTTCTTTTATTTGCACATTTTTAGCCACCACCTCAATGTGACAGTCCAGTGATATCTATAGTGAAGTACAAAGTTGCTGTTCTGAGGCAGTCACTCACAGTACATTACTGTCTAGCTGGGACTGGCTTGTGTGTGTGTGTGTGTGTGTGTGTGTGTGTGTGTGTGTGTGTGTGTGTGTGTGTGTGTGTGAGCAAGAGAGGGTTGTTGGAGAAAGAGCTGGAGAAAGGGACAGGACATTGTCTGTACAGTTCAATGCTGATGAGGACTGAGTCACTTAGTTGTCTGGATTCCTGAATAAGTTGTTGTTTTGGGTCCTTACACTACCTCAAAGGGTCTGAATTTACTTTCAGCATTTTAGATGGGGGATCAGGTTAATGAGGGAAGTCCGAGTCTACCAGGAGGATAGCTTTCATTTGATTTGAGTATTAGAGATTTTTTTTTGGGGGGTGGGGTTCTAAACCACCAGGGCAGGCAGTCTTCTCTGGTGAATATAAGTAGGACAGGGATTGACTTTGGCATAAATATTTGTTTTCATTTACACAACATCATATATTTCACTAGACCACAACTTAACTTATATTGCTATTTCCTCTTAGACTCTAGAAATGGAACACAGATAACAATGGGCGAGATAGGGAACTTACAATTGAAAGAAAGGCAGTTTTTAGCTACAACAAGGTGAAACACAGATACAGTATTACCAGTACTGCAGTCCAGAACCAGTGAAAATGGTGTTGTGGTATACAGGGAATACACAGTGGACTTCAAATGAAAAACACATTTATCTGCACTAGTAAGAGGTGAGACACGTAAGTAACTTGTTAGTGGTGAAGCCATGAGTTACTTAACGTTCTTAGTCTACCCCTACTGTGTGGTAGAGATAAAGGTATTATCTACTACTGTTATCCATGCTATGTATGTCATGTGCATACAGTATATACCACCATTACTGGTGTTTTACCTTGTTTTAGCGCAAAGCTTCCTTTCTTTCCATTGTAATCTCCATGTGTGGCTGGGTGGCCCATTATTCCGAGTTCCATTTCCAGATGCTATGTGGAAATAACATGTTCTAAGTTAAATAAATTGTGCTCTAACTGAAAATAATTGTGTTTATTATAAGTAAAACTAAATATTTATGCCAAAATAACATCAGATTGTTTTACCCAATATATTTGCCACTGGTGTTGTATTTCTGTGTCTTACCACTCTCACGTTGAGATAAATGTGTCATTGCCCTGCAGTCTGATGGGGCACAGAGCAGTCTAGATGTGTTGGTGAGTTCTGCAGTCCAATATGTATTCATTCCCTATATATATAATACAATACAAATGAGATCTGTGATATTAAAACATATGATGGCAAGCTTTAATAAGGAAAGAGAGAAGCTTGTTATCTCTGTTACTCTTTATCTGTATGTATCTGTACAAGTGAGTACCATATGTTGAACGTAGCAGCAGGCATCTGCCTGCAAGCATGTTAACATACTAGCTAGCATGCAACAGCATGATGAAGTTACTTGATGGACTTGCAGAAACAATTCATGACATAAACACATATTATCTACAAATGATTACTGTACTGTTCGTTTTCCTTTCCTAGCATTAAGGAATGTATTTATGTGGATGTAGCATGGATTATATGGAAGTATTCAGAAGGCCAGTGAGCTGACTTCTAAAAGTATAGGACTTCAAGTATTTTGACTGCCAAAATTTGTCGGCTGGCATTATTTTGACTTCCAAAAAATTGACATCTGGAGTATTTTGACTCCAGTAAAATTGAAATGACTTCCAAATTTCAAGCCATGGCAGTATTTGACTTCCACCCCAAAAAAATTATCTGAAGCGCTGTTCACAGGATTTACAAGCCAGTTCTTTAAAGGTTCATCTTGCAGCAGTATCTGCCTACCTTTCTGTCAGTAGCATCAGACCCCATTTTCAAAGGTTTTTTAATGGTCTGATGCATTTGCATCCCCCTCATAGGGCACCACTGCCTGCCTGGGATCTTAATGTAGGTATAGCCAAGTTAATGGGGCCTCCTTTCGAGCCCATGGCTACAGACCTTCTAAAGTATGTTACTTGGAAAACCGTTTTTCTAGTGGCAATTACTTCTGCAAGAAGTATCAGCGAGCTCCAGGCTCTCTGTGTTGCCCAGGACTACATTTCATTCCACAGAGATAAAGTAGTCCTCAGAATGAATAGACAATCCCTTCCCAAGGTCATTTCATACTTCCATCTGAACCAATCAATCACTCTACCTGTCTTTTTCACAGACCACGTGAGTCCTGGTGAAAGAAGACTCCACAGTATGGATGTGAAAAGAGCTCTCAGCTATTACATGACAGCTACTAAGGGCCATAGGCAAGATAAAAAACAACTTTTCCTTACATATGTGGATGTAGAAAAGGGCAAGGTAGCTTCAAAAAGATCAATTTCTGGATGGATTGTCCAGTGTATTCAATTCTGCTACACTAAAGCAGGTAAAGAGCCCCAAGCAGGGCTGAGGGCACACTCTACAAGAAGAACAGTAGTCTTGCAGCTGCCAGGGAGGTTCCTTTACTGGATATTTGCAAAGCAGTTACCTGGAAATCAGTACACACCTTTACAAAGTATTACAACCTGGATATTTTATCTAGAAGTGATGCCAGGTTTGGCACAGCAGTCCTGCAAAGTCTGTTTCCTAAGTAAGTTCTGTGCCCACCTCCAGTGGTACTGCTTGGTAGTCTGCATAAAGTTATGAATATCTTGAGTATTACTGGAGTTAGAAGAAAAAATTACTTACCATAGTAATCTTCTTTCTTCCCAGTGATGCTCAGATATTCATAACTCCTTCCCTTCCTCCCCTTCCAGAACTTTAGCCTCTGCTCTCCACATGCTGGTGCCACCTAGCCATATCCTGTTTGTGGTTTATTTTCTCTATACTGAGTACATTTTCAACAGAGTTTTCTGTTTCTCTTTAATAGTTTTCTGATGCTGTTTGGTGAACACCATTGTTAATTTTATTATTATTATTGTTCCTCCCTTGGAGGTTTTTGTTAATTTTTACTATTATTATTAGGGGTAAACCCAATTGTTTTAGCTATTAGGATTTTTCCTAATGCCTGACTTCCAGGCTTCCTTCAAATCTGAAGTAGTAGAACACTACAGTTGGCAGAGGCAGTGTTTGAAAGATGCTCACGTGCAAAGAATTCTACTCATTTGCATGTGTTCCATCTCTCCGGGCAGTCCAACCCTCGAGGCTTATTGCATAAAGTTATGAATATCTGAGCATCACTGGGAAGAAAGAAGATTACTATGGTAAGTCATTTTTCTACCCTCCTATCTGGAATGTGAGTACAGCTTTAAGGTTTAAAACAGTCTTACTGCTTCAACTCACCACAGAAACCCTGCTTTGTTTTCCTTTGATGTACCAAATTTTAATCCTCTTGTATGCACCCGTTTGTGTTGTGACCCCCCCCCTCCCTTGGAGCAGGATCCGGTGTGGGCATGGGGCAGAGGGGCTGGGGAATGTCTTCATTCAGCAGGTTTTCTCCTGTATTTTCCCTCCTCCCCGGAATGCTGATAGTAAGACCCCGAATGCATACAGACAGGGTGGGCACTAAGGATCGCCACCATCACCAATGGCTACAGTAAACTGAATTTGGCTACCATTTTTATGTCCCCAGCCATCACTTTGGCTAAAGCATTTGGGCATTTTTACTGTTCAGATAACTTGATATGGTGGCTAATCCAGTTCACATGTGGCTTAAAAATTTGATGGATTTCAGCCACAGTGGTTGATTCTTTAGACTTCAGTGTGCACTCCGCAGTGGTGTGCAAGTGGGCATCTCTCCGTCCCTCCCATCCATGTTACTCCACGCTTGCACTGCTTCACAGAAGACACCAGGGGGCAGTGACAGAGTGGGCAAACTGGTCTCTAGCCATCTGGAATCTTTGGGTGTCCAGGTCGATGCCTCTCCAGCCTCCTGTTTGCCCAGATGGCAGTTCAGGCATGGGACATAAAACTGGGTCACCAGCATTCTACTGAGCTGCTCTGGGTATTATTTTTTAACTTGCTGCCCTAGTACTCGAACCCATTTCCCTTGTGAATATGCCTTGGCAACCTCCCTGTTATAAACCATTGCTCCACTCCTCTGAGGTTTGCTAACTGGCTTATGCGAGCCAAGCCCCCCCGAACATTGCACGTCTCCACTTAGCAGACAGTTCTGTTTAGAAGCCTCTCTTCAGGTGTGAGCCATGCCTGGCCTCCTCCATCCTATCCTTGTCAGAAGCAATCAATGGAGATGTTGCCTCATCTCATTGGAGGGGCTACTATGCGGTGGTATTTGGCCACATAACCTGGACCTCTCAGTGCCTGGGCTGTGCTATAACAGAGTCCACATTACGGTAGTTAGAAATATTTCTTTCAGGTTTTAAGTTAGACAGCTGTTTGATATTCTGCATTTTGCGGCAGCAGGTGCATGCCATGTCTTTGTACCGAAAGTCATGTCAGCTGTAGATACCAGCAGCCTCGTGTCTAATTTTGGCACTGCTGCTAGGGCAGGCAGCTGTACCTGCCGCATCACCATTTGCAGTTATGAACTGCAATCCTGGCCCAGTTGCAACACAGAGGTGGTGGTGCCACATAGATACGGTCCTTGCCAGTGCCAAATGTACTCGGTGCCAGACTCCAAGCATGGGCCTGTCTTGGGTCATGCTTATGCCGTCATTTCTGTGCTGTGGGTAACAAATTAAAGCTTTGCTTCTCCATGTATACAGTAACTTGCTTCAACCCTTTGCTGTTTCTTTCTTCCCCAGGCTTGGAAAAGACAGAGTCCCAGAAAGCAAAGGAGCTAGCTGTGGATCTGGCACAGAAATGGGTTTGAGTAAACTGGGAGGCTTACGTGAAGTACAAAGCCATGTTTGAGAAGGTAAAGCATTCCTGGTCTCTCTTAATTCTTTCCCCATTTCCTGAGCAATTGTCTTTGCCATTTGCTTTTGTATTGAATTGCCTGGTGCTTTCAGACCAACTGCACTGGAGAGTTGTGCACTCTTTTTCTAAACAGTATGCACACCTTTCTGAAAGTGAAGGCATCTAAGACAGATGTCCTTGTCTGCCTCAGTCAATGTGTAGCAGCTCAGGCTGCGTAAGGGTTTTTGAGAAAAGCTGTTTACCACTGTGGCTTCAGGCAGTGCCCTGAATCAGAATTTTTCAAAGGCAAGTTTTCAAAGCAAGATCCAGAAATGGAAAGACAGACACAGTAAATCACATTGTTTCACTCAAACAAACAGGTTGCCAGTTTCTGCTCTTGCGGTGCAGGGTCGTTCTAAGGGAATCAGTAGTAGTTGTTTGAAGCAGCGGCTAACTTTGTGTATGACCTGTTGGTTTCCTGGACGATTTATTAAGTTTTGATTTCTTGCTCATATTGACTCTTCATACAAGCCCCTTGGTTGCTACACTGTAGCAGTGGACATAGTCTTAATAATCCATTACCGCTGAAGGTGGCAGAAGGCTGAAGCATGGAGCACACTTTCCAAGCAGGCCGTCTCCTGGTTGAACAGTGTGTAAATGCCTAAGCATTTGTGGCATCCTTTTGAAACTCTGAACCAACCAGATCTTTAAGCATCTAACCTGCCAGCTTGTAAGACCTCCATGAGCATTCCGTATCACTCTGCACTGGGTCTCACTGTGCCATGAGTTGCACTGTCTTTTAAGCGACTGCTTTACGTTTGTCAAGTGAAAATATTTTACTGAAACTGCATTAGAACCAGAGCAGTGAACCTGGCCAGCACTGGAGCTTCACTATAAATCACAACAATCATAGGTGAAAATCTGGAATTTATTTCTAAATGTAAGTACTTAGGTGTGTGGCTTGATCATTCATTGTGAATAATTCACTGAAAAAATACCACCAACAGTTTCATCTGGTTCAAGGTCAGTTGGCATTCATCTGTATCCCCCTCCCCCGGGTCGTGCCTGAAAATAGGCAGGATTTGTCTAGTGCACTTACCTGGTCAACAAAAAATAAATAAATAAATCACAGTCTATCATTCTCTGAGCATATTGAGGAACTGATAGAGACTAAGGCAGAGGCTGGGTCTTTTTTTTTTTTTTTTTTTAGAATTAATCACCTTCTCACTAGAGATGCTAAAATGTACCTGGTACCAACAACGTTCCTCTCCCTGGTGGACTATGTGGACTTCTTATATAGTCAATGCCCTGCCTCATCCCTCATGAAACTGAACACGCTTTATTGTGGAGCACTTAGGTGTATTACGGGGCTTCCGTTATCTACTCATCATTGTTCCCTCTACGCAGCTGTAGGGTGGTCCTCCCTTCCATACAGGCACAACAGAAATGCTGCTCTATGGACGCTCAGAGCTATAACCAAAAAGCTTCCCCAATACATTGCTGACTGTCTCTATATGTGTGCCTGGGTGCTATGCGCGGAGAAGTTACTCCTTTATTGCATTAAACATTCCCAAGGTTAAATCACGTTTCGGCAGAGTGGCCATTAACATTGTGCTGCCCACTCTGTGGAATAATCTGCAAAAATTGCTGAAGCTAAGTTTCCTTATTGGCTTGAAAATATTCAAGACCTTATATGCCTGCACTGTGAGGGAATCCTGTGACTGCTTCTCCTATAACTAGTATGCCCTGAACCTTGGGTACCCTTCCACCTTGCTTCTCCTCTTATAAGTTTGCTGCTGCAGCCATGGCCTGGTACTGATTCCCATGTAACTGGTCATCTATCCTTTAAAGAAGCTATCCGTGCAGCACTACCACATCTCCAGATAGCCCTGCTAACGCAGTGTCTATAGACACATCTCTCACTGACTGTTGCAAGGCTACTGTGACCCTGTTCCATTTATCTCCTACGGTGTATTGTATATGTTTTTCATTTTCTATATAATGTACACATATGTATAATACCTTACCTTGTGTGTGTACATTCATATGATGTACTGTGACAGACCCTTCCAGGTCAGTTTGCAAATATTGACTATTGTAAAATTAATTGTTGTACCTGACCAGTCCTACCAGGTCCATCTTGTAAATGAGCTCTGCTCAATGGTGTTGCCTGGATAAATAAAGATTTTGATTTATTGATTTATTGATGGATTGATTGAATGAGTAACCTATGCACTTTATATGGAAGAGTAAAATACTTAAGAGACAGATCTATGAGTCTTATGAACCTTTTTGATCCACTGCTGTTTATGAGTATTTCAAGTGTTGATCTGTGTGGAACAAACTGTTTTTTTTGCTGCTTCACCCCTCCTCCACACACACAGGTTAAGCCACATTGTTTTCTGACACAGTTTAATATTTTGACAACACAACTGGTACTGCAAAAAGTCTTCACGTTTATGGATGAGTGGTGAAAGGTATGACATTACTATAAATACAAAATCACACATGCCCCCACAATGCAAAGCATCATGGGCTGCATATGCAAATCACCACAGAGTGTTATGCTGGTCCAACTTTAAGCAGAATTGCATGGTGCCAAAAGGCCTCTCACACAGTTTACAAAGGGTGCTAACAATAGGGTTCTGTTAGCACCCTTGTAAACTGTGTAGAGGCCTTTTGGCACCATGCAATTCTGCTTAAAGTTGGACCAGCATAACATTCTGTGGTGATTTGCATATGCAGCCCATGATGCTTTGCATTGTGGGGGCATGTGTGATTTTGTATTTTCTTGAAACTTGGCTTCCCAGCCAAATGCCCTTTGGGGTAACCCTTGCCTCAGTGTTTACGCACAGAGGTTCTTTGACATTACTATGCTGTGTGACAGCTTGAGATGTGTTTTACATAAAATCCCCACTCGCACTTGGTTTCCTGTGTGCATGCCTGCAGGTGTTTCCACTGTGCTCTGGGTTTCTGTCTCTAATTTCTTAGCATTTCCCCTCAAGAAGTCAACATGCTTTTATTAGAGGCTTGTTTTTTTTATTTGTGGTGTTACTGGTGCCATAAATGGCTCTCTAGGGAAGTATAGTATATTGCCCAGGTCCTTCTTGTAAATGAGTGCTACTCAATGGTGTTTCTCCTGGTAAAATAAAGATTGATTGATTGGTAGTCCTGCTGAAGCTGTCTGTTTGGTAGTGTTAGTAGCCTAAGCTGAGAACATCAAATCCTTTTTGTGACATCTTCTCTTGCAGCTCTGAGGAGAATGGATCCAGGTGGTGGGGGCGCGGGGGGTGGTGGGGGTGCCAGCTTGCCAGCCTCCCTATTTCTTTGTTTTTCTCAGCTTCCCGGTCACTTATCGCTTGGCGGAAGCAGCTGGTTTCTCCAATCAAAGTTGTCACCAAGGCAGCAGTTATTGTTGCATTCTTTTATCTCACAACTAAGGCCCTGTCCACACTACACCGCTCAGACCCAGTATGTCCACACTGCAGCAGTGACCGGTACGAGACTGGTACTGCCAGTCCACACCTTGGGAACCGGGCGACCGTTACCGTGGTGCCCAATCTCACAATGCAGCTCATGCTGCGCTACGGGCCCTGCAGGGGACCGTTGCTGCCTGTCCACACTACCACCGGTAACGTTACTGAGGTGGGACTGGTTTCATAACCATTGTTGAAACCACCTCATATGTGGTTTCAACAACGGTTACAAAAATGCCTTCTGTAACATTACAGGTGTAAACACAAACTGTTGCGGTAACGGTTTGGGCACTCTGTAATGTTACAGAGATGTAGTGTGGACAGGGCCTAATTGTCTTCTCCGATATCTTTACTTTTCTAACTTCATGCTGCCATGGATCAACACTAGTGAAATAACTAAAAACATTCAACTGTAGTCCCTGTTAAAATGTGAACCTTGCTTTTTGTGCTGAAAATACAAAAATGTTAATTTCTTAAGCGGAATCGAACTGTTGATGCTTTGCTTGCTAAGCCAAGACACAGCGACTGCAGTGAAGTAAACTGCAGTTCATTCGGTACAGAGGTTATGTTAGAGACCAAGAAAGCACGCATCCCACGTTACTGGGGTTTGAATCCAGGGCCGTTCCTTTCTGGTACAATGTATGAAGAACAGTATGCCTGCCTTGGACACAGTGCTGGTTGGTGAAAGCAGCTACTAGCCAGCTTGGACGTGGGACCTTCACCCCCTCCACCAGTGTGTTAATCCACCATATGAAATGGGGTCTGGCCAGGTCTGGCTCCTTATTGGTCAGTACCTTGTTACATGGTACTGCATTAACTTAGCACATACCCTTGGTCCGATGATATCATAAGGGTGCATTAATTGAGAGCACAAGCTGTTGGGGCCAAAAAGGTCAATATGCTAATTACTTAACTCCTGGGTCAAAAGGTCGCAATGCAGATCAGATAACCCAGCAAGGACAAAAATATGCAAAAGAAAAAAAATACCCCCCATTGTAGCATTGCTCAGGAGTGCTAAACTGCAAGGGAAATCCATCCAACACCACTGAAAAAACATGCTTCCTACTCAAAAGCCCAAGCTAAAAATGCCTCAGTGCTGTTCACACAAGAAAGGAAACGAACACCTAATGAAAACACAAGAACATGTTCAACAACCAAAATTCCACAATTCCACACAACAGCAGAAACATATATAACTATATATATATACACATATAGGTGTGCTATACCTGGTTAAACAACTAAATAAACAAAAAAATATATATATATATATATATATATATGTAATAGAGAACCCACTCTGAGGTGTGCGTTGTTGTGCACGAGACTGCAGGCCAAAAGTGTTAACCACCCAAGCGTGCATATATCAGAGTGTGACCACAAGACATCCTAAAGTGGGTTATCTATCTTGTAAAATGGCAAAATTGTTTTGAGGGATAAAAGTGAGGTGTGTGGAAGTTTGATTTGGACTACCACCTTTTATCCATTATATATATATATATATATATATATATATATATATATATATGGATACATGATGGGCACGAGTGTGATATGGAAAATATTTTCACTCCTTTAGAGTGACCTCTAAATATTCATGAGTGGCAAAGCCACTTGTGACTATCCAGAGGTCACTGTGCAGGAGTGAAAATATTTTCCATATCACACAAGTGCACATCATGTATCTGATTTATACAACAGGAGTGTGTTTTCTGCTGTATTTTTTTTATGACATCACCACAGTGAAAATAAATTCATTTATTTTCACTGTGGTGATATCATTACAGTGGTTATTACACTGCAATGAGAATACAAGTTTTTATTCAATGAGTTATTTGCTCACCCCATTGTATAAATATATATATATGTGTGTGTGTGTATATGTAATAGATAACCCACTCTTAGGTGTGCAGCCGCGCTCTCAAGAGATACCCGTGGTGTGCATCGTACGCTGCGAGGCCGCAGGCTGAGTGCATCAACCACCCAAGGCATGCGATATCAGAGCGCCGACCGCATCACCGTGAGAGTGGGTTATCTAGCTATAAAATGGCAAAATTGTTTTTTAGGGGCAAAGTGAAATTGTCGGATCGCTATTTCCGATATACACATGGTCATGTGATGTGATTCAACAAATCAGGAGACAAAGTTGTTCCTACCCATTTTATAAATATATATATATATATATGTACATATATTTGTGTAAAAACATCAGCAAACAACATATCCACCTACCTACCATTGTACTATTCTTGTCTCCCTTGGTTGTTGCTCACTGGAGATCAGAAGGAAACAGGTATGGGCTATACAAGTCCATGGGATTTAAAAAAAGAATTTGATGTATAAACTAGCAGAGTAGCTAGAAAAACCAAAACATGGTTGTAATTTGAGAAAAAAAGCAGCCAGCGAGTTAGTAGTTCCTAAATTTAAAAATAAATTAATTGCTATGACATTTCAGTATAAGGCAGCCACTTACTGGAACCAACTTCCTTTGCATCTTAAAGATTTACATATGAAATCAAATGCTTTTAAAATTGCTGTTCATAGGGAAATGGAGTATCACTGCATTTATAATGGATAGCCTGCATTAGACGGAGGAAAAGTATACATGTTAATTGATAGGTGCAGTGTCTTTGTTTGAGGATCAAACAGTGTAATGTAATGTTTGTTGTATTCTCCTTGCAGTGTCTGATGTTCCTTTATTGTATGTAATTTGTCTTCTTGGGATATGCACTGTTTGTTGTACTCGTGTATTTATTTTATGTTACTGAAACTTGACACTTTAAACAGGTGCACCTTGAGAAAAGGGCATATACAGCCCTAATGGTGTTATCACTGCATAAATAAATTGGATCTACTACCTATGTGGGTGCAGCAACAAAGTCAGTAGAGCCAGAAAACTATTTGCTTTCACCTCAGGATCATCACTGAAGCGCATCCGAGCTAGGTTACATGGGCATCCAGTCAACAGTCCAGGCTTCCAGCTCAGATCTGCAGATCACATGGCAAGTACAGGAAGCAAAAAAGTCAGCTATACCCATTTAAAGAGCAGCTTCATAGTGGCATTGTTTCTGCCCCCCTATACATATGTCATAGCCTACCTGGCCCTGAGTCTCCTGGTATAAAAATTCCTACATATCTGCCATGTATTAAAAATAACACTCATAACTTTAGTCCCCAAAGAAATTACTGAAATGCAGCCACTTCCGAAAAGGCTGATAGCCCCACACACGTTTAGGTGATGTCAGTAAATAAGTCCATGTGCGCACCCCATAGACTTCAATGGAGACTATTTTTAGAGACATTTTAATACCATTTAAAATTGTGATTATAGCAAATCAAAGCAACCGCTTGACTAACAGGGACCCTGTTGCTTGGGCAGGTAGCCAGGGCTGGGACATAGAGCTGCTGTCTGCAACACTTCTCAGCCAGGCTGAGGGGAATGGCACCATAGCCAACACTGCAGCAATCCCCTGTGGAGGGCTCATGGTCTTGCACCCCCAGGGGACCTGCTGCTTTATCTGGGGCCAACAGTAAGCTGTTGGCACATCAAATGGGTGGAGGGCAGAGGAAAATTGGGTAGAAAACCCACGGATCACTGGGATGACAGTCTTAGGCACTCTTGGGACCCACTTAGCAGGGGTGTCTGCTGGAGGGACAGTGGGGGGAGTGGTTTATGGAGCTGACAGGTCGTCATGGGCCGGTTGGTCCAGCTTTAAATACTGGTAATGTGACTCCAGAGAATAAGAAGCTTGATTTAAAAAAAAACAAAAAAAAACTGTCATGCCACTGTTTTGTCCATGCGACTACAGAATATGCCATTCTTGCTGAAGGACGCTTAAGTGATTGGGGTTTTCTCTCTCTCTGTTCCTCATTTTCAGTATGATGTGAATGAAGATGGTAAACTTGGCGGGGGAGGTGAATATGAAGTACGGGTAAGTGCTGCTTTCGGTGTAACTGCCTTCCTGATCCCCTAGGTCTCTGACCCCGATGGGTGCATTGGCTGCACCCTTCCTCGGGCCAGAGTCCCAATGCTGCTGATTGGTGAACTGCCAGAAGGTGTATTTATGCCAGTGGCCCACACACTTCCCTCCTCAGGAGCTCCAAGCACCTCACCTCACCTGTCGGATATGCCCAGCCCGCCTCAGCATGGGATACTGTGGTAGGGTGTAGATATGAAAATAAAGTTTAGACCTCATTTTGTACACCCTGACCCCGTTTATTGCCTCCAGTTCTATAAATAATCCTGTCTTTTGCAGTACAGTTATATGCCCCGATGCTGTGTAACGCATGGATGAAAACTTATAAACAACACCCTCTGTGGTAGGGTAACATCTTGCCCCACGGAAGTAAATGTGCACTCCATGGCTTACATGGTGTATGCATTGCTACTGAGAAGAAAAAAATTACTTACGATATTAATCTTGTTTCTTCTAGGGGATACTCCAATACTCATAACTCTTATGCAGTATATCTTTAAGCCAGATCTGCCTGGAGATGGAACATTATGCTAATGATGGAATCATTAGTGCGTGCCACTTTTTCAAATGTTGCCACCTATCAACTGCCTACATTCTAATCGTCAGATTTCATGGACGCTTGACAAGACAGGGCCCAAAAGGAATTTATTAATTAACACTATCATAACAATAATAATAAAACCTTAAAAACCTCCAAGAGGAGGGACAAATCTACCAAAACACCCCCCCCATGTCAGAATCACCTGAAGAGGGTAAAACCAATGAAAACACAGTTCCAAATATAAAAGCCAGAGTGTGGCACACATACCCCTGGTAATACAGCATGGAGTGCAGAGGCCACTGGTTCTAGCAAGGGAGACAGGGTGGGAAAGTTATAAATATTGGAGTATCCCCTGGAAGAAACAAGATTACTGTGTTAAGAAATTGTTTCTTCTCACCCCAGACATACTCCAATATTCCTAATTCTTATGCAGACTAAGAAGCAGTACCTTTGGAGGTGGGCACAGAACCTACTTTGGAAATAGACTCTGCAGGACAGCTGTGCCACACCTGGCATCACCCCTAGCTTGTGTGTCCAGGCTGTAATGCTTAGTAAAGGTCCTACCTTAATCTTCTCCTCTCTACCTTTATCTTCTCCTCTACATCTAGCACTTATCACCCCCCTTATTCACCTCCTCCAACACTCCTCCCTCCCCACCACACCCTCTCCCCCCCATCCTCTCATTCACCCCTCTTGTTACCTGACAAATGCCTCCGGCTGCACCTGACTTTTTGTCCCTACCTATCCTCGTAACTCTGGATACCTGATTCCCCCTATGGCACTTAGTAACGCAGTAAATGTATTGTAAGCAACAGCTTGGAATTGATTGTAACCTGTTTTTTCTCCCTCCTTCTTAAATTGTATTGTTCTTTCAAATTGTCTTGTTTTCTGCTGTCTCTCAAAAAACATGGAACCTTTGTAAAAGAGCCTTGGCTCAAAAGTACTTGTAATCCTAGACTCGATAAATAAATTAAATAACTAAATAAGGTGTGCACTGTTCTCCAGGTAGCTGCTTTACAGATGTCCACCAAAGGAACATCCCTGGAAGCTGCTATGGAAGCAGCTGTACCCCTTGTGGAATGGGCTCTCAGTCCTGCTGGGGCCTCCTTCCCAGCTTTTCAATAGCAAAACTGAATACACTGGACTATCCAGCGAGAAATGGACCTCTTAGATGCTGATTTCCTTTTCCCACATCCCCATAAGTCAGGAACAGTTGTTTCCTGTCCTGTCTATGGGCCTTGGTGACTGTCATGTAGTAGCTAAGAGCTCTCTTGACATCGAGACTATGCAGTCTGTGCTCCCCAGAGCATGAATGCTCAGTAAAGAAGACAGATAAGGTGATGGACTGGTTCAAATGAAAGTCTGAAACCACCTTTGGAAGAAATTTTCTGTTAGTTTGCAGGACCACTTTCTCCCAGTGGAATGAAATGTAGTCCTGTTCAATGCAGAGAGCCTGGAGCTCACTGATCCTTCTAACAGAAGTGATTGCTACTAGGAAGACTGTTTGCCATGTGACATATTTCAAATAAGCTGAAGACATGGGTTCAAAGGGGGAACCCATGAGCTTGGCAATATACACATTTAGATCCTAGTCTGGCACCGGTTCCCTGGGGGGGGGGTGCAAGTGAGCTAGACCCTTAAAAAACCTTTTGAAGATAAGGTTTGATGCCATAGAGGCATTCTTCCTGGCTGAAGTGTAAGCAGACATTGAAGCTAAGTGAACCTTCAAAGTAGTGGGCTGCAGGCCCAGTGAATGTAAATAAGTAAGATAGTCCAGCACAGCTGGAACCCCTTATTGAACTGGCACCATATCCCTGGTGGAGGACCAGATGGAAAACCTTTTCCATTTAGAGGTGTAGTTTTCTTGGTAGAAGGTTTCTATTGACATATTTGTTTTTGTTACAAATGCCTGCGATCGGGCAGACAGTGGTCCACTGGACCCCAGGGATATTGATGATTCTTATTTATGTATTTAGCCCGTGATTGGGTGGGCAGGTCCACTGGACCACCAGGGATGATAGGGGATTTTATTAATTTCCTCAGCCCGCGATCGGGCTGGCAGGTCCACTGGACCACCAGGGATTTATGATTTTCCTTTTTTTTTTTTTTTTTTTTTTTTGCTGCACATTGCCAGCTGCAGGGGGAGTCGGTCCCCGACGGCTGCTGCCTGGCAGGGTGCCAGGCGCAAGTCATCGGGGATCGGCGCACCTGCATGCAAATGAGGCCATAATGACATGCAAATGGCCCCATTTACGCCTTGCATACATTATGGCCCCATTTGCATGTCAAGTTTTGAATATTGCGGTTGCTGTGCATAGCGCAATGGAACTTGTGCTAGCACATCCCCATGCTCCACTCTGGCCACTTGCGCAGTGCCACTGCGCCATGCACACTGCGGGTGGCCAGGCTGTGATATTCAACGATGCTGTGCCATGGTGCCGCTTCACTGAATATCGCCCAGTCCACACCCTTGCGCAGCCAAGTTGCGGTGCGCCCAAGCTTGCACCATGGCCTGGCGCAGTTTGAATATCTGGGCCTCTTTTTTTCTTTTCCTATGTTTGACTATTACCTCTAATGTTGTGGAAGGGTTCGATCATAACCACCTTAAATTTTTTTTTTTTTTGACATTTGTTATAAAATGTTTCAGTTCTGCCATGGAGGGTATTTTTCTGTTTCCTGTAGGTCCAACTTCTTGGCATGTCCCAGCATATCTCATCTGTGTCAATCTTCACCATTCATCACCTTTGGGTATAGTAGCCGGAGGTCACTACCCCGTGGTTTTTTTTTTTTTTAATGAGCAGAGTCGACACACCATCGGTGCCTCATTCTAGGCCGACTCACTGCGTGGTGCTCGCGGGTTGGCCATTAGGTGTTGACTGCACCCTCCCGCCAGTTCTTTGTCTCCTACCATTGAGGTCGCACCTCGTGGGTAGCTCTGCTGCGTGAGAGGCCTGTTGTCCACTTTGAAGCCTTGGGCTCCGTTCCTGTTCGTAGTCCGTCGATTCCGTTGAATTAAAAGTTTATCCTGATGGTTCCGCTGCTCACTCCACTCGATGTCGCCTGGTAAGACTGTTCCTTTTCTTTTATTTTGCGACGTCAAGTCTTGCTTGATGTTTTTTCCGTAGGTCGTGTCTCGGTCGGGGGGGGGGGGCAAGAAAACTATGAAGATGGGATGGCCCCCTATGCATCGGTGCCCGTGCGGCTGTAAGTATTCCATCACCGACCAACATGACCATTGCCTCATGTGTCTTGGCCCACTACATGACATGGATTCGTGCGATACCTGCTTCTCCATGGACTGTCGTGTCCTCTAACAATGTGCGTGGAAAGTTGGATGAGCTCTGCTGACTTTTGGGGGATGGGGACACAAACGTCGGACCACGCGCTCTCTGCCTTTTTTCCGGGTCCCCTCCCGGTTCTGTATGGATCGCGGAGGAGGGGGCTTCTGCTTCTAGTAGCCTCGCTGTTGCAGAAGCTCCTTCTGCAGTGCAGGAGGCCCAGTCCGTTCCCCTTGGGGGTTGGGCTGGAGGCACCGCCTTGGCAATTGCCCCTTCTGGGGCGAAGGTTCCCCCAGTGTGCCCTCTGCTCAGAAGGCCTGGGTCGGCACCATCCTCGATGCTGTCAGCACCGTCTTAGGCCTCAGTGCCATTTGCCATGATGGCGCCATTGGCGCTGGTCTGTCGCTCAGCACTGTTGCTGCTGTCTGCTCTGGTTTCAAATCTCTGTACTGTTTGCAGTGCTGAGAACGTGGTTGGAGCTGTCGGTGCCATCTCTGGCCTCGGTGCCACTTGCAGCATTGTGGATCGGGACGGTGCCCTGACAGGCTCCAGCTCAGATACTGCTGATGTCGTTGGTGCCATGTCTTTTTCCCCACACCGTTCATGGTGTGGTTGAGGGCCTCGGTGCCGGCTCTGGCGCAGTCACTCGGTCTGGTGCCCCTTTCAGTCGGGATGGCAGTGGGCGTCCACACACTGTTTGGCCCAGAACTTCGATCTTCCCCTTCTCTGAGGGGGAATCTGACGGAGTCAGATAGGCAGTCTGACTCTTTGGAGTTGGCTGCTCACGTGGACACCTTGGTAATGTCCTCAACAGGCTGGAACCAGACCCCCTCTGAGGAGATGACAGTGGCTCCTGGGTCAGGGGGTGCTGACCAGCAGGCAGTGGTGCTGGCCACCATTTCTCTGCAGCCTGGCCTCAGTGGGCTTTCTGATCCCTCAGTGGTGGTACCCCCTTAGGTGGTGTGCCTGGATCGCTCAACTTTGGGGGCCAACTGGAGTACCCACAGGAGGGTGCTACTCCCTGGATAGCCCCTTCGGGGGCTGACCAGGGTTGCCAGCTGCCTAGGCTGGCTCTTTCGAGCAAAAGAGCTTTTTTTTGGATTCCGAGGGGTAGGGGTTTGACACGGCAACCTTTTTCTGGGACCCATTTGGGCTCTGGAAGAAGTCGTAGCATGGATCTCTGCCCTTCTTTTTTCAGTTTCCTCATGAGGGCCCCATTAACGGCCCCGGTCACCTCACAGGGGGGATTCTTCAGGGCGCAGCCAAGGC
Organism: Neoceratodus forsteri; assembly: GCA_016271365.2. Lineage (NCBI taxonomy): Eukaryota > Metazoa > Chordata > Ceratodontiformes > Ceratodontidae > Neoceratodus > Neoceratodus forsteri. The sequence goes on along the minus strand of JADMNL010000034.1, from coordinate 109,861,654 downwards.
AGGTCCAGTAGGGTTGACCAGCTGTTGGCTGTGGTGTGTTCCGGAGCTCCCTCTTCTCTTGGTGCTCCAGGTGCGCTCTCTAGCCCAGGCGGAGGACTGCAGATTCTTGTTGGCTCTGCCGTCTCTCCTCTTCCACATTCTCCTGCTCTCCCAGGTATTCTTGGTCTTAGCGGTCCTCTCTCCTGGGAGCTGTTCAGAGCTGTGGCTGCTCAATTTCCCTCTTCTGTTAGGGCCATGGACAGACAGGTTTTTCAGCCTGCCCCTGAGCAGCCAACCTCTGAAGGTCCTCTGACTCCTCATCCTCCTCTTCAGGAGGTGAGTAACAATCTGTCCACATCTCCCCAGCCGCTGATCTTGCTGAGTATCAGCGTTTCCTCGTGAGGATGTTGGAGGACCTGCACGTCACCCCTTCCATTCAGCACAATCCAGAGCTTCCGACACATGCCTTTTTGGGTGATTTCAGTGCGGACACTCTTGTAGTGCGCCCCCCTGGCCTGTTCCTTTTAGGGAGGCGTCAGTGCACTTCTGGCAAAGACCCTTTTCCAGAGTCCCAGCCCCTAGGGATCTCCGCCAGAGGTATTTTGCACCCCCTCCGCCTGGAATCTCAAGGTAGTCTGCCTCATCCTAGCTCAGGATTGGCGCAACTGGATACTCCCTGTGGGCTTCACGCCCTTCACCGTGACCGGCCACCAGATGCAGACTCCATGGATTTGACTCCTGGGGTAGGAGAACTTTTCACTCAGCACGGTTGCTTCTCTCGATATCTGCTCATCAGGCCGACTATGCTATCTATGATAGGTTCCTGTGGTCCAGACTAGGTCAACTGCTAGCCTTGATGCCTGACACTGAGGAAACCAGACAAGCCATTGCACACACTGCACGTGGCCTGGAGCTAGCAAGGCACCAAGCAAGGGCATCATATGACACTAATGAGGTGACTTCCAGGGTCGTAGGGACAGCGATCTGCACTAGGTGGATGGCATGGCTTAGTCTCTCCCAGTTGTCACCCATGGCCCGGCATAGGGTGATTACCTCAGCTTACCAGAGGACCCACCTTTTCTCCCATAGGGTGAGACGATGACTGTCTGGGCAACTTCCTACCCCCTCTGGGGGTCCCCGTCTCACTCTTCCCACTCTCGGGCCTCTCCAGACTCATTAAGGTTCTCTGTCTTGGAGCCACCCCCTGAGAGCTAAGGGACTTGGTCCCTTAGGATTTAGGCCCCCTTCGAGGGGGGCTCTGCACTCACCCAAAGGTGGTGAATGGTGAAGATTGACACAGATAAGATATGAAAATTACGTACCTATCGTAATTCTGATCTTTCTATGTATCTTAACCATTCATCACAATCCCACCTCCATCCCGGGGCCTCAATCTCTGGGTCCCCTCCTCTCTGTGGCCCCCCCCTTCTGTTAGTCAGGAGTGGGGTGACCTGGGGCACATAGGGGGATATTTTTCTCTAGAGGCAGACTGGTCAGGATTGGGGGGCACTCCTTCAGTGCCTTAGCTCCGCTCTCATGGGGTGGGGGTTGGTAGTTGCTCTCCTTTCTGTTCGTTTTTTCTCTCTCTCTCTCTCTCTCTCTCCACCCCCCATCAGTTTTACTTTCCTTGTTCTTTGGACACAGCCTCCAATTTAAGAAACTAGGTTTCTTGCACCAAATTTCATTATTTGGGGGGAGGAGTTATTCCCTGTATCCTGTCTTTTCTTCCAGAATAGCTGATTCTACTTATGTTGGAGTTACTGCCAGTGATTCTGTGCCTTGAATTCTGGCAGTTAGCTTTCTAGCTTCTCCTTTGCAGTTCCTATACAATCTGGAGACAGGTCAAGGTTTGGCATGTTCTTTCTCTTCTCTCCCCCAAACATATATCCTTATCTCTAAATTCCTTAACCCTCCTCCTTCTTTCTACTTTGAGATTGGGGCCCTTCCAGTCCCCTTAGTTTTCCAACTTATTCTGTCCTCTCAGCCGTTTTTCTCCTTTGGACTTCCTTGTCCCTCCTTCCTAACCCTTTCTTACTCGGCGACTCAGAACTGGCAGGAGGGAGGAGTGAACACCTAACGGCCAACCCGTGGAGCACCATGCAGTGCGTCTGCCTAGAGGCAGCGCTGATGGTGAGTCAACTTTGCCCACCCGGGGGGGAAAAAAAAAAAAGCTCCCATGGGGTCATGACCTCTGGCCACTATACCCAAAGGTGATGAATGGTGAAGATACACAAATATCAGAATTACGGTAGGTATGTAATTTTCATTTTTTTCAGACTTGGTCATTGCATTTCAGCTTAACATGGAAGTTAAAATGCCCCTGACTGGCATTAGTTGATGCTTGGCACGTAGGAGAACATTTGCTATGCTCTATTTAACTTTTCTCCATGGCATGCTGCACCGGTCAGATTTTTGGACAAGATTTATTACAATTTTTTAAATTTACATTTTATTGCTGACCGGCCCCCTTCTACCGGTCCCCCCAGCCCTGTCATCTTGACATCCACTGAGACTTGCCTCGATAGCACAGAGGTGCGCAGCTAGCCGGGTGCGGAGACTGCGGGGGGACCAGCATCATCCTGCCGGTTGGCACCATTTTCCTCCTGTTTTCACCCACCTGCACCACGGCTGTGTGTATAGGCACCCCACGGTTCTGCAACACCCTCCTTATGCATACTACCCACCCACCTGCACCACGGCTGCATGTATAGGCACGTGCACCCCACGGTTCCGCAGCACCCTCCTTATGCATGCTGCCCACCTGCTTTCACTACCCTCAGGCCTCCACCTGAGGGCAGCTGTACTATGGGGGGGTGACAGGGTCCATCTCTGGAGAGGAGGGCTGCCTTTCGACTGCTCAGTCCTGCTCCCTCCCTCCCCTCTCCTGGCTGACCCCTGACAACTTAAGTTCATTCCTGAACCTGGGTCACCAGCATAGCTTGAGGTGTGGCATCCAGCACCTCAACCCTCTGCACCAGTGGGACAGCTTACAAAATTAAGTGCTTAACTGAGAGTGGTGAGCACTGAATACTATTACCATCATATTTCTGTTCATTATTACTATGCGCTGAACCAAGCACATTGTTTATTTGTGATATGCATTGTGTAAACAAATGTAAAACTGGATGAACAAAGAAAACAAACAGTATACTTCTGTGTATTTACATATCTATAAGCAAGAGTAAACTAGAAGGTTATTAAATCTTGGGTCATGCCCGGGGGGGGGGGGGGTTGAGCATCCCAGAAGATGCTCTCCTCTTCTGGGGAGGGAGGGTAGCTGGCCCTGCTGTGATACTGCCACTTTGGAAACCATTGGAAGCAGTGTAGTTACGAGGGAGAGAGGGTAGCTCTCTAATCACAGAAAACTTAATAAAATAAACTGATCAGTTAAGAGTGTGTACAGCTGGCTGGCTTAGTAGCATGATGATCTGAGTCGGGGGGGAAGGGGTCTCACCACCCACCATGCCAGTGACCCGAGTTTGGTGCTAAACAAAAAAACTGGGATCACTTAGAGGCTGGCTGGGGGAAGAAGGCTTGAGCATCCCATTACCGCTCTCCTCCGGGAAGGGAAGACGACATGTACCACTGCTTGACCACCACCTAGTGGAGGCTAGGTGATGTAGCAGTGGTTGCTGACCTGGTAGGTTAGACGCGGGCATGGAGGCATACCGCATCTTCATGCGGCATGCACCCTCCATCGCGCACATGCCATCTGAGGAGAAGAGCTGTGATTGGGGGGCAGCTTGGGTTGCAGGATGGAGCACCTCACAGGCTGAACTCACCCATGGCAGTTAAGGAGGTAGAAGGTAAGTCCTGGGTAGGGTGGGTGATTGGAGGGTGCTGTTGGATAGGGGCTTCCCAAGTGTGAGGCAAAGGATAAAATGAAAAGTGTGTGTGGTTTGGTGCCTGACTGTTTGAGAATCATTTTACAGTACATTCTGTGAAGTCTTCCCTAAGGAATGATAATTCATTAGTTTCTAACTCCTAGGAATAAAAACAAAATGTCAGTGTTTTTAATTGGCTACGTTGTAAGCCAACTGTAGAACTAGTTTCCTCCAATTTGGGTGTTTTGGTTCTGTTTTATAAACCATATTTCCAATTGTACCCCTCCGTGGCACAGTGGTGGACAGTCTGCCTCAATCCACTGTAGTGGGATCGGTAGTGCTGCACCTAGATTGTTGGTGCAGGGCTGTTAGAAGCTGAGAGATTATCCTTTCAGCCAGGGTGATTTCTCTCCCCAATCTCATTTCATCGCTGGGAGGAGTGGCATACCATGCTATCAGTGATGTCATACACTCCTGGTACATATGATGTGGACAGCTGCCATTCCTCCACCCCAAGCTGTTTTCCTGGTTCCCTCTCTCCCCCCCACCCAAAAAGCTGCTATCGGGGCCAGACCTAACAGGCACTGCACCCCAGCTGCAGGAGTAAAGAATTCCTTTGGATACTCAATCCCCCAGTGGCCCATAACACCCTGAGTCCACTTCCAGACTTGGGTTGCCAGTGTGGCGGGTGGTAGCTCTACGACTGGGGCACCAGGCCAGTGGTTTCCTCCTGATTTAAGGCCATATATGGCAAAACACCATAGGTATGCTGGCACAGCGGTAGCACTGCCACTTGTGCCGGTGACCCGAGTTCGGAAGCGGACCTGGACCATCGGAGAACTGGCTGGGGGAGGTAGATGGAGCATCTCAGGAGATGCTCCTCTCCTGTGGAAAGGAGGGATGACACCCCTGCCGCAATACTGCCACCTGGATGACCATGGATGGAGGTGCAACTGGGGTGTGCTGTGGGTGGGGAGGATGCTGGCCGAAGTTCCGAGCACACCGCTCTGACATGCCTGCTCCTTGGTTCTCCATGCATGCTGGCTCCTCGGGGATGGGAGCAACATGGAAAAGCTCTGCAGCTGACCTGGTGATGTACCCCAGCACCACTGCACCAGAAAACAACTGAAACTGAAGAATCTTGGTCTGCTGCCTGACTAAGACAAATGCAGGTAGGGGAGTGAAATGGGAGCTGCTTCCTCCTTCCTGCCGGGAGTAAGCTAAAGCAGCATGGAGGACTGGCACCAAGAGCTGAAGAGCAATGGGAATAGGTGGAGCCAAATCCTTGGATGCCTTGGGGCATCCTGAGAGAATGGTACAGCTGCAGAGAGAGTAGAGGGCAAAAAGAGTATTTTAAAACGCAAACGAGAGGGGGGGGGAAGGCCAGAGCTACAAGCATTGAGTATTGGGTCTTGTATTCCATTCCAGCCCTGGATATTGGTTGTCCTAATTTCACTGATGCAACCTGATGGTAGCATGAGTTGATGTCCTGCTATATTTGCTATATTACAAGAATACGCAACAGAACGCCATAGCAAATGAGCACTGAGGGCTCGAGCACCTCATGCCTTGGGTCATGTGTTCAGCAGACAAAAGCCCATGCCTTGTTGTGGTTTACTGCTTAAATAATGGGGCACCATTGCAAATGGATACTGCTCACTGGCTCTTATCCCTAAGGAAATTGAGGCTAGGGAGGCCAGTATAAATGGGGAAAGGTTGGAGATGGGGAGCATAAGAAGAGATAAAACAGTAATGAATGTGAAGGGCAGTGGTAACATTGCATTAGCAGAGTTATGGGGGGGAGGTGTTACAAAGTGATCTCAGTTGAACATTGGGGGGGGGGTATGAACAACAAAACAGCCAAGTTCCATTCGGGCAGTTTGAACACTTACTGTGCCAGTTTTGTTACCTAAGGCATGGACTTAGAAGGTTAGATAGAGGCTGTGGATTGAAAATGTGCTGCTTTCCCTTGTTTCTCCTGGAGTTGGGAGTGAATTTTCCAAATGATAGTGAATGGACTAAGGCATGAAAGGGATCCAAGCTCCAGATCCCTCTATAGGTACATCAGGGAGCGAAGGAAGACCAAGGGAGGGATAGTGAGGCTTAATAAAGGGGAGGGAGGGTGGGCAGAGGGTGACTGTGAAAAGGCAGAGAGATACTAAACACTTTTTTTTTTTTTGCTCAGTATTTACAAAGGAAGAGGGGAGGTACCTAAAACAAACAGTAGAAACACTCTGGATACAGAAGTTGATACCAGCCCATTTACAGAAGAAAGGGTTCTGAAAGAACTCTTAAAACTGAAGGTGGACAAAGCAATGGGGCCTGATGGGATTCATCCCAGAATTCTAAAAGAACTAAGGGTAGAACTAGTGACACCACTGACTACCCTCTTTAACAAATCATGGGAGGATGGGTGGTACCTGAGGACTGGAGGGCAGATGTGATTCCCTTTCACAAAAGTGGGAGCAAAGGCAGAAGCAGGAAACTACAGACCTGTTAGTTTAACCTCAGTGGTAGGGAAATGATGGAATCACTTCTGAAGGAAAGAATTGTTGAGTATCTAGAGGCCAGAGGGCACAGGACCCAAGGCAGCATGGATTCACAGCGGGAAGGTCATGCTGAACAAATCTGATAGATTTTGACTGGGTGACCAGAGTAGTAGATCAGGGAGGGTTGTGGACATGGCCTACCTAGACTCTAGGCAAGGCATTTGACACAGTCCCACAAAAAAGATTAATATACAAGTTAGCCAGCCTGGGAGTGGGTCCCAAGATGACAGCCTGGGTAAAGAATTGGCTGGAGAATAGGACACAGGAAGTAATAGTAAATGGAGTCCTCTGAAGAAGGGGGTTACTAGTGGGGTACTGCAGGGTTCCAGTAATGGGACGGTCCTCTTCAATGTCTTTATAAGTGACATTGCAGAGGGACTGGAAGGAAAAGTATGTCTTTTGCAGATGACACAAAGATCTGCAACAGAGTTGATGCACAAGGTGGGAGGAAAGGATGAGAAGGGACTTGGCAAGGTTAGAGGAATGGTCAGATGTATGGCAGCTTAGATTCAATGCTAAGAAGAGCAAGGTAATGCACCTGGGAAACAAAACCCAGGGAAGAGGTACACAATGGGGGTGAGATACTAACAACAAAATGGAAGGGACCAGGGGTAGTCATATCAGATGACCTAAAGGTGGGCAAGCAATGTGAGAGGGCAGCAAGGAGGACTGGGGGATACTGGGATGCATAGGAGAGGCATCACCAGTAGAAAACAGGAAGTTATTATCCTCTGTACAGACAGCTGGTGAGACCCCATCTGAGTACTGCATGCAGTTCTGGAGACCCAATCTCCATAAAGACATGGACAGGATGGAAGCTGTCCAGAGGAGGCAACTAAAATAGTGCAGGGTCTGCACTGGAAGATATGAAGAGAGACTTAAGGAGCTTAATATGTATAGCCTCGAGGAAAGGAGGGAGAGGGGACATGATAGAAACTTTAAAGTACCTCAAGGGAATCAACAAAGTCCAAGAGGTAGCATCTTTCAAAAAGAAGTGTGCAAGAACGAGGGGCACAATTTAAGAAGATGAGGCGCTCAGAGGTAATTTAAGAAGTGTTTTTCACAGAGAGGGTTGTGGATGCATGGAACAGCCTTCCGGAGGAGGTTGTGTAGTCAAAAACATTGGTGGAATTCAAGCATGCATAGGACAGTCATAAGGCAATTCTAGGGGGTGGGGGTAGGAAGAAGTAGGCTGCTGGTTAACTAGGATCTGCAGCTTATCCATTAGGTAGGGAAATGGGCAGACTGGGTGAGCCGAGTGGTCCTTATCTGCCGTCAAATTCTATGTTTCTAGACACGGCACCCAAATTGTAGGAAGTCATTTTGTGGGAGAATGGGAGAGGAGTGCTTCAAAGGGATATTAACATGTGGAATGGTATGCCAATCGTACTGGTTAAGGCAGAGACTATATATGCATTTGAATGTGGCCTGGACACACTGGAAGGAAGCGGGATAAAATGACCAAACTACTGAAGTGTGGGGCAATGGCCAGCTTCTGTTAGCCTCCCATGTTGTTACATACTGTTACCTTTGTATCTGTTGGGTTCCATCACTAGTGCTACAAGCCCCAAAAAAAAACAAACCAAAGGAAACAGTTTATAAGGACAATGTTACAAAGTTTCTCTCATCCTCTGTTTTTGGCTGCAAAAGTGCTCTGCTGGAAGAGTTCTGTGATCCCACTTGGATTATGAAATGCCTGTGTTCTCTCCAAAACATTCTAGTATATGGTTGTTTTTTTTTTTTTTTTAGCGGTGGGTTATCTGTGACTTGAATGTGTGAAATATAATTAACCCATTGCTCAAACTCCAGTTTTTCCTGATCTTGAGGAGTTGTAAGGTACAGGAATGTGCATCTTTTTAACCTTTTAAATTACTGCAGGGACACTGACAGGGCTGAATAAGGCCCTGCCCCATTTGTTATGCAGAAAGTTTAAATGCAAGGGTCTGATCTTGTCTGTGTCAGTCTTCACCATTCATCACCTTTGGGTATTGGCCGTAGGTCATGACCCTGTGGGATTTTTTTTATTATGGGTGGAGTTGATGCACCATTGGCACTGCCCTTGAGGCCAACTCACTGCGTGGCACTCGCGGGTTGGCTGTTAAGTGCTGTGGACTCTGCCCTCCTGCCAGTTCATCTCCCGCTATCGGTCACCTCGTGGAAGCTCTACTGTGTGAGAGGCCTTAGAAAAACTGAAACCTTCGGCTCAGTTTCGACTCAGTCGAGTCCATGTTGCATTACCTGCCGGTTCTGTTTCGCCCACTTGACATTGACTGAGAAGTTAAAGTAAGATTGTTCCTTTTTCTTTATTTTGTGACTGATCTTCTTTGGTGGTTTTTTCTGTAGGTCATATCTCAGTCAGGGGGCAAGAAATCTATGAAGATGGGACGGCTCTCTATGCGTCGGTGCCTGTGCGGCCGTAAGTATTCCGTCACCAACCAGCAAGACCGTTGCCTTGTGTGTCTTGGCCCGCTACACGACATGGATTCTTGCGATGCCTGCTTCTCCATGGACCGTCGTGTCATCGAACATGCATGGAAAGTTGGACAAGCTAGGCAGAATTTCGGGGGATGGGCACACTCGTCTGGCCAAGCCGCGTTCTGTCGGTCTTTCCTCGGGTCCCTCCTGGTTCTATACGGACCGAGGAGGAGGGGATTTGTGCTTCTTGTAGCCTAGCCATAGCAAAAGCCCATTCTGAAGGGCAGGAGGCCCAGTCTGTCCTCTCCGGGGGGATGGGTGGGAGGCACTGCCTTGGCAATCGCTCCTTTGGGGACAAAGGCTCCTCCAGTGTCGTAACCTCTGCTTGGAAGGCCTGGATCAGTGCCATCCGCGACGCTGTCGGCGCCATCTTGGGCATTGCTGTGGGCCCTGACAGTGCCGTTCGTCAGTGCCAGTCTATCGCTTGGCACTATTGCTGCCATTGGCTCTGCTTGTGGTGCTGTGGGAGGCTCTACGGCACCGTCCTTGACTGTCTCTCGCTCTGGCACCATGGTTGAGCATGGAGCAGTGTCAAGCTTTGGAGCCGCACGTGGCTCCGAGCGAGGACATGGTGCTGTGGGGGTTTCAGATCTTGGGCCATTGTCGGTGCTGTCTCTGTCCTTGGTGCTGCTCGTGGCACCGTGGGGTTTCTGACCTCTGCCAACAGTGTGGTCGGAGTGCCGTGCAGGTGCCATCTCTGGCCTCGCACCTTGGGTCAGGACAGTGCCAGAACAGGTTTCACCTCTGAGGCTGCTGCCATTGTTGGAGCCATGTCCTCTTCCTGCACAGTTTGTGGTGCGGTTGGGGACATTGGCACAGACTCTGGTGCAGTCTCTAGATCTGGTGCCCTTTTCAGTCTTGATGGTAGCGGGCGTCCACTCACTGTTTGGCACAGAACTTCGATCTCCACCTCTTCGGAGGGGGAATTGGACTCTGAGTCAGACAGGCAGTTTGATTCTTTGGAGTTGGCTGCTCACATGGACACCTTGGGTAGTGTCCTCGACAGGCCGGAACCTCTGAGGAGCGGACAGTGACTCCCGGGTTCAGGATCAGGGGTGCTGATGAGCAGGCAGTGGTGCTGGCCACCTTTGTTCTGCAGTCTGGACTCTGAGGGTTCTCTGATCCCTCAGTGGTACCCCCTCGGGTGGTGTGCCTGGATCGCCCAACTTTGGGGCCAATCGGAGCACCCACAGGAGGAGGTGCTGCTCCTGAATAGCACCTTCCCGGAGGCTGGCTACGCCTCGAGGGTACTTTTTGGATTTCGAGGGGTATGGGGTCTGTGTGGTGGCCTTTTTCTTGAGCCCACCCGGGCTCTGGGAGAAGTCGTAGCACAGATCTCTGCTCTTCCTTTCAGTTTCCTCAAGGGCCCCATTCTTTGGAGGTAGGGAACAGTCCTTCACAACTTTCATGGCCCTGGTCACCTCACAGGGGAGATTCTTCAGGGTGCAGCCTAGGCAGTTCCAATTTGGTTGATCACCTGTCGGCTGTGGAGTTTTCAGAGCTCCTTCTTTCCTTAGGGCTCCCGGTGTGCTCCCTAGCCCAGTCGGAGGTCAGATGATTCTTGTTGGCTGTGCCACATTCTCCTGCACTCCCGGGTATTCTTGGCCCTAGTGGTCCTCTCTCCTGGGAGCAGTTCAGAGTGGTGGCTGCTCAGTTTCTCTCTTATGTTAGGGCTGTGGACAGACAGGTTTTTCAACCTTCCCCTGAGCAGCCAGCTTCTGAACACTTGAGTTCATCTGACTCCTCATCCCTCTCTTCTGGGGAAGGGGAGCAGTCTGTCCACATCTGCTGATCTCGCTGAATATCAGCAATTCCTCATGAGGATGTTGGAGGACCTGCACATCACCCCACCCACTCAACACAATCCAGAGCACTACGGCATGCACACCTTTTTAAGCGATTTCAGTGCGGACACCCTGTTGGTGCCCCCATTGGCCTGCTCCTCGGAGAGCTATGCTCCTGGCAGAGACCCTTTCCGGGAGTCCCAGCCCTAGGGATCTCTGACAGTGTATTGTGCCCCCTAGAGTCTCCAGGTTAAATGCCTCATCTCCAGTCAGGATTGACTCGACTGGATACTCCTGATGGGCTTTGCGCCCTTGGCAGTGACCAGCCCCCAGATCAAGATTCCATGAAGTTTGACTTCTGGGGAAGGAGGATGTTCTACTCTGTGTGGTTGCTGCTCTCTATTGCAGCACATCAGGCCCACTATGCTGCCTATGATGGGTCCCTGTGGTCCAGGCTAGGGCAACTCCTAGCCTCGATGCCTGACACAGAGCAAACCAAACAAGCCATTGCACTCTCTGCACGTGGTCTGAAGCTAGCAAGGCACCAAGCAAGGGCATCGTATGATGCCAATGAGGTAGCTACCAGGGTCATAAGGACGGCGATATGCACTAGGTGGACAGGCATAGCTGCATCTCCGTCACCCTTGGCCCGGTGTATGGTGATTAATTCTGCTCACCAGAGAACCTTTTTCTCCTGTAGGATGAGATGGCTGCTGTCGGCAACTTCCTACCCACTCCGGGGGTCCCCGTCTCGCTCTCCCCACTTCTGGGCCTCTGCAGACCCATGAAGGTTCTCCCTGTTAGTGTGTCACCCACTGAGAGCTAAGGGACTGTGTCCTTTGGGGTTTAAGCCCCCTTTGGGGGGGCTCAGCACTTACCCAAACATGATGAATGGTGAAGATTGACACAGGTAAGATATGAAAATTACATACCTTTCATTCTGATCTTTCTGTGCATCTTCACTATTCATCACAATCCCACCCTCCATCCCCCTGGTGCCTCAGTCTCTGGGTCCCCCTCCCTCTCTGTGCCCTCTCCTTGTCCGTCTCCTTTCTGTCAGTTGGGTGTGGGATAACTTTGGGCACATAGGGGGATAATTCTTCTGGGGGGAAGAGTGGTCAGGAAGGTGGGCACTCCTTCTTCAGTGCTTTGGCTCCACCCCCTGTGGGGTGGGAGTTGGCAGTTGCCCTCTTTTCCGTTCTCAGTGTCAATCCTTTTTATTTCCTTGTCCTTAGACATAACCTCAATTAAAGAAACTAGGTTTTTTTTTTTACACCAAATATTTCCCTTTTGAAAGGGGGAGATATCCCTGTAGCATGTCTTTTGTTCCAGAACAGCCGATTCTGTTTTTGTTGGAGTTCTTGCCAGTGATTCTGTGCCTTGAATTCTGGCAGTTAGCCTCTTGTCTACTCCTTCACAGTTTCTATACAATCTGGAAACAGGTCAATGTTCCAGGGTATATTTTCTAGTCCCCCCAACTCTCATCCTTATTCCAAAATCTGTTACCCACCCTCCCTCCTCTTTTCTACTTCCAGAGATTGGGGCCCCTACCCAATTCCCTTAGTCTTTCAGACTTTTCCATCTCCTCAGTCGTTTATTTCTCCTTTTTAGTTTATATATCTTCTTTTGTCTGTCCCTGGACTTCCTTGTCCCACCGTCCCAACCCTCTTTCTCACCTCTACGGTGACTTGCAATTGGCGGGAGGGCGGAGTCGACGGCACCTAACGACCAACCTGCAAGCGCCACACAGTGTGTCTGCCTCGAGGGTGGTGCCGATGGTGTGTTGACTCCGCCCATCCAAAGAGAGCTCCAAAGGGGTCAAGACCTCTGGCCAACACCCAAAGGTCGTGAATGGTGAAGATGCACAGAAAGATCAGAATTATGGTAGGTACGTAATTTTCGTTTCTATCTTCCCCTTTTCTATCTCTTGCCAGTCTGGTTGCACAACCAAATTTTCTTGACACTTAGGAACTGATCACTCCAGTTTCACAATTTTCACCTCTCACTGTCTCTCTGCCTTCACTTGCAGTTCTGTGGTGAAGTGGTGCAAAAGAAACTGCAATTCATGGGTGGACACCTCCTGACAGTGCATTAAGTATGTGTGGTGGTGGGGGTGTGTGTGTGTGTGTGTGTGTGTGTGTGTGTGTGTGTATATACACACGAGACACTGCTGTCTCTGCCCACGAGGTGTCTAGTGGGAACTAGAGTGGAGAAGTGGAAAACACTGCCCATCTGGAGCAGCAAGAAGTGCGGGCCCAAAAGTGCCTGCTGGGCACTTGCCACCAACCGAGTGAGATGCCCACAGGGGTTTGGGGAACTCCAAAAGCACACCACCACAAGGGGCTAAGCTGTGGAGAAATGGGGGTAAGGGAGCAAGCTCCAAGATGCGGGTGATGGAACTGGGGGAACCCCAACGGCACCACCACAGGACATAAGCAGTGGAGAATTGGTGGTAAGGGAACAATTCCTGAGATGGTGGATGATGCTGGGAACCCCAACTGCACTACCACAGGACGTAAACTGGAGGAATAGCAGTAAGGAACAAGCCCCGTAGACCACATGTGATTTGGAGGAGGGTCCCACAAACATAGGCAGAGGGGAGAAAAATGAAAAGTGAAAAAATATGGAGAACATCATGGAGATTCAGGCACAATAATTCTTTTATTTGCATTTTGTTTTAAGCCTTTCTTTCTGCACTTTCTGTCTCTAGTCTCCCCCCCTTCCTACAGTGCTCCTCAGCCCATCACGGACCTTCTTGTGGACTTACTGTGTCCTGCCATATCCGCCATGCATGGGCCTGCGGGAGTGTTGGCACTGACTGGGGGCTTTCCTCCGTTTCCTTCCAAACGTGCTGTCACACAGTGATGTGCATGCATGGTGGTATCCAGTGGCTGTTTCTTCCTGCTGTGTGTGCTTAAAACAAATATTTTGTACCATAGTAGCTCTGCAGTTTCCTAGTGCACCATGTGTTTCTGTGTGCTTGTATAGTGGTCATCGGTACATGTGTGCAGTTGCTTGTGTGGTTGGCTGCTTGGTGTTCTATGCTCAGATGGTCATGGAGGTTAAGGGGTAAATATGGCGCATTCATATTTGTTCTGCTGTGGGTCAGCTGTACATCCTTATGTCACATTCCTGGGGGAGTGTACTTGCTCACACTGGTATCCACACATGTTGGCACCCGATAGCTGCTGCTGCTGCGCACGGTACAGCCATCATACATGGGGAATGCATGGCCAGCTGTGCTTGCACACCAGCATGGTACCTGCAGGTGTGCACAATTGTGTATCCAGTCCAGTGGCATCAAGCAGTGTAGTCGCATAAGATGGGCAGATTTGAGTGCACGTGTGCCGTTATCTACTTTCACTTTTCTGAGTCTCGTAATCCCACCTTTGCCTTCACCATGTCCACTGCCACAACAGCAGTGCTTGAGACGCATTTGTTGTTGGCCAGCTGTAGTTGTATGCCGCTACAACACTACCAAGGTATCTGCAGTCTAACTGTATGCCTTGAGAGGCACATGCATGAGCATATCCTAGCATTGCAGGTTCAAGGGGCATTCCATGGGGATGGTTTTGTTTTCGTTGAGCCGGTCAGAGCTTACTATCTGCCACTTTGCACCTTGGTTGCCATCCCCTGTGTTGTGGATCTTAAAATGTGACTCTAGCACTATCCTGTTTAGGATGCAGAGGGCAGGCAGTGAAGCTTGGGGGGGGTTTCAGAGATGTGAGGACATCTTTCTTGATTGAATAGGCAGATGACTGGAACAGATAGCCTGCAGAAGTAGTGGAGGCTAAAATAGTGTGGTGGTGGGGGTATGCATGTACGACATACACTCAACCCAGTTCAAATGTGCTTGTAGAGGTGTTCCATACTGTACTGTGACTGCTCTTCAGTTTTGTACCAGGGTTTCTTTTTTTTTTTTTTGTACCAGTCCTTGTACCAATGAAATGTTATGTTGTACTGCTGTTTTCTCCTGTCCCCTTTTCCCTGGGTCGCACCTGGCAATGAGCCTTGGCTCAGTGTTCCTTTCCCTATAATCAATTTTCAAAATAAAAAAAAAAAAAAAAGGCATGCAAGGTTAAAATAAATTGGAGTAATCAGTTACTTTGTGACTGAGTATTATACTGCATTGGAACGTTGCTGTCTGACGTTGGGATTGATCCGAGTGCACAGATAACAGCTATAAAAGTAAAAATAAAATTGGATTGATTTGTTGTCAAAATGCATGTAGACATGATTGGAGCTGGAACTGATCCCAGGTGCGTGCTCTGTCATGTACCCCCGTTTACATGCACGGCTAACATCCGTTACGAAGCAATCCGTTGCCTTGTAATTGGATATTACCCTGTATGTAAACCTGTTCGCCTCTCAGCGGATAGATTCCTCTTCATGTAAATGCGAACAGAGTTGTGATTGATTACATGACTTTGATTCCAGGTAATTGATCACCAACAGATGTTACATAATGGGGTGCATTAGAAAATTGGCAGGGAGGAGGAGGTCGTCTGTGGTCCAGTTGGGGTCTGCAGAGGCAGATGGGAGAGGTACTATCTAGGCAAACTACGTGAACCAAGCAGTCCTTTTGTGCTGACAAAGTCTGTATTTCTTACATTTTTGCATGTGGTTTGATTTCTTTTTTCTCTCTCCCCCTTCTCCCCCCCATGTGAGATGGAGCATTTCTGAAGGGTAACGAGACAATTCTGGCATCCAGATTGTTGGCTACTGAACTGTTTATGAAATAATTAGTCTTCACCTTTTGGATTGCAAAGCCTGCCTCTTTTTGTGTGTGTTTTTTCTCTCCCTACAATTTAAACTACTGTATTGTCCATATCAGGTGTTAATCTTCACATTCTGCAAGCAACTAAAGGATCCCGGGGTCGAAGATTTCATCAAACGGGTAGGGAACCAAAATGTTCTATACTTTGTGTTAAATGTATTATTTGAGGAACCGTTTTACACCAGTCAATTGTTAAATCACTATGACTCCATTATTATAGAGCTGTGATACGTTTCCTGGTTTGTAGAGGGAGGTGTGTAAAGTAACAAGGTATCAGAAGGACTTGGTATGGACATCACACTAGTTTTCTTAGACATATCAGGAAAACAACATATCCAGCTCATAGTACTGAGTCGACAGTTATCAGGTTTGGAGATTACCTGAATGTCCAGTGTCTTAACCAATTTGTGTAGGAATTTCTTGGATTTGTATATATTTTTGGCTATCTTGAGAACTAGTTAGCCAGTTGTGATCATACTTGTAAAGACATCCTTTAGTATTTTTGTGGAGGTTTTCAGAATCTGTCATGCTGATGTAATTGTCACTGATGGATTGTGACTGATTTTGCATTTTGGTGATATCTTGAGAACTAGTTATCCAGATGTGAGCGTACTTTTTAAGGACCTGCCTTAGTAGTGTTGTAGGAGGTTTACAGAATCTCATCTAGGCTGACCTAATGTGTGATTATTTGGGGATTGTGATTGGCCATTAGATTTTTGGTTGTAAGTTTGACAACCACCTTTACAGATTTCTCTCAGCATGGCGATACAGTCATGGTACTTGTTGAGGTTTTCAGAATCTCATTCAAGGTGATCTAACTATGCACAACTTATAAATTGTGATTGGCTGTTGCAAATTTGCTTCTTTCTCCAGAATCATTTATCTAACTATCATAGAAACACAAACATAGAATTTGACTAAGGGCTGCGGGGCCCACCTAGTCTGCACATTTTCCCTACTGAGTGCATATACCGCAGTCTCCGCTTGACCTGCGGCTTACCCACTCTTTATCGTTGGTGTTCCTTCACACTATCACACATAGTTTAGCCATGGTTGGGATTTCCTGTTTGGTATGTCGCCTTTTCCATGCCTTATAGATTTCTGAGATGTAAAATGATGGAGATATCTCACCGTATTGAGATTGTGGACTAGTGGTCGGCTGTTGTTTAGTAATCCGTCTATCCCATTAGGAGAGCAAGCACGCTATGGTTGTTTTTATCATATGTTGAGAATATTATGTATATTGTTCATTCTTGCCATCAACGAGCAGCTGCCTGACCCCGGGATTGAAAATCATCTAAAAGGTAAGAAACCACCTTTTTATGTGCTGGGTGTGTTACTGTTGGGGATTTATTTACATCAGTTAACTGTATTCTCAAATAATCCATTATTTTAGATGTGAGATATGTTTGGTAGTTTGGGGAGGGAGGGATGGTAAGAGTTTCTTTCTGTATGGTGCATGCTCACTACCCTTGTTTGTGGCATGCTGCTTCTTCCCGGAAACTTTATCCTCTCTGTACTATTCGGGTCATGAGCTGCTACAACCCTCCTGTACTGCCTGAGTTACTGACTTTACTGCTGGGCTGTGTGCTGCTCCATAATCCCCGGTCGCAACTGCAAACAAGCCTTCTGGACTTTGCTTACTTGGAAAAATATGTTTTTAATTTAAATAAATGAATACCCCTCCTTACCTCTGTGTAAAGTTTGCAGACTCAGTATTTGTGTGTGTGTGTGTCTCTCTCTCTCTCTCCAAAAAAAAAAAAAAGCCAGTGGGAAGAGAGGAATGGATGTCTTATAGCTCCTGCAAACACTAGTTTTAGCAGCCCCCTCCTCCTAATCGGCCCAGAGAGCAAAACTCCCCTCCTTTGATCACGCATCCTGCATCACTCACACCCAGCTAGTCCCCAGGCAAGTCACTGACACCCATCTGACCAGCCATAGTAGTTGGACCACCATTCCAGCCCTCCCCAGACAAGCTTTTGACCCATAGCCAGCCACACTTCTAGCAGCTGGACCACGCTCACATCACTGGACTAACCTATCCTACCCAGCCAACCAACATCCCTGCTGCGGACCACCCTCGCATCCCTGGACTACCCACCCCACCCAGCCGACCAACATCCCTGCCACGGACCACCCTCACATCCCTGAACTATCCACCCTCCTAGCCGACCAACATACCTGCCACTGGACCACCTTCACAAACACCAAACAAGCCTCTCCTTCCCAGATGACCATCATCACTTCTGCTGGACTACTGTTCCAGCCCCAGGACCAGCATCCCACCCTTAGCCAAACTGCCTTCTAATACCTGGATCACACTTTCAGGCCCCAAACCTGCCCTGGGCTGCCTAAAATGGCCTCCCCACCTATGTTCCCACTGTCTGCCCACCCATACCGGTCTTGGGACCCCCAGACCAGCCTTCTCCACTTCCATCGCTGGGACCCACAGACCAGCCTGCCCTACCAGTGTCTCCCATCTGCACACCCAGACCAACCCTTGGACCCCCTGACCTGCTTCCCCCAGCTAAGTCCCCCATTTTCCTCTATTTTGACCTGCCCTTGGACCCCCCAGACTAGCCTCCACTACCTACATCTCCCCTGTCTGTCCATTCTAACCAGCCAAGGGACTCCAAGGCTGACCTTTCTCACCTATGTTTCTCGCCCCCCCCCCGAACCAGCCCTTGGAGCACTGAATTGACCTCCCCGACTTATGTCCCCTCAGTCCCCCACCACCACCAAGATTAGCCGTGGGACCCCAGGTTGGCTGCCTCACCAACATCCATACACGTGCCTCTATCTGGACAAGCCCTAGGACTGCTGGACTAGCTTTCCCTGCCTGCCCACCTGGACCAGCCCTGGGACCCCTGAACTGGCTTCCCCCATGTCTCTCTCCACCCAGAGCAGCTCTGGGATTCCTGAACGGGCCTTCCACCACCGTTGTCCAGCCTGTCCCCTATTGAGACAATGCTAGGACAAAAGACTGGCCTTTCCTAACTGCCCCCCTGTCTGCCCACCAGGACCAGCCCTAAAAATCTTGGACAGGAGTCAGACACCAACCTCCGCCCTCATCTTTCATCCAGTTAAGCCCTGGGACCCCTGTACAGGTGTCTGACACTCACCTCCACCCTCTTATCCCACCAGGACCAGTCAAGTGACCCACAGACAAGTGTCCAGCACCCAACTCTACCCTCACCTGGCAACCAGACCAGCCTTAGAACCACTGGATGGGAGTCCCACACCTGCCAACACCCTATTCTCCCACTCAAACCACCCATGTGATTCCCTGGATGGGCGTTTAACACCAACTTTCTCCCTCATTTCCTACTTGGACCAGCCCTAGGACCTTTGGACCCCTCTCCACTCTCTGCTCCCACCTGGATCACCGCTAGGATCTTGGGACCAGAGTCAGACACCCACCTGTACCCTTCTCTCACTGCGGTACCAGCTTTGGACCCTCAGATTGAGCTCAGATAACCCACATGCATCCTTAACTCTCTTAAACCACCCTAAGGACCCCTCAGCTGGGACTGCAACACCTATCTACATCCTCATCTTCCAGCGGACCATGCATAGAACCCCAGGGCCAGGGTTTGACAAGCACCATACTCTGCCTTCACCCAGCCAGTCGTATGACCCGTGGACTAGGCTCCTTGAGCCACCTGGATCCTCTTTCCCCATCTGGACCATTCAGGGGACCCCCTGACCAGGCTTTCCCAGCTACAGCTGCCCTTTTAACTACCTGGACCTCCCAGGGGACACACATACTAGACTTCAGTGACCAGACCAGCCCTAGCACCCCCTTAAATGCCTGCAACAGCCCCATCTCTCTCTTGCTCCTCTTGGACCATCTGTCCATCCTCTGGATCAGCTTCTAGCAGCCACCTCCCTCACCTGGATCACCCTTTGATGCCAAGGACCAGCTTCCAACAGCCACCTCCCTCTATTCCTCTGACCATACCAGTCCTTGCCAGAGGAAGTGAAGGGTGGTGGGAGTGAAAAGCAGGGTTTGAGAGGCAGGCCACAGGATGTTAGAGGTTGTCCAAGTGGAGAAACTGGGACATTGTAGATGGTGGATGCCAGTCCAGGGTTCAGAAGGCTAGTGTAGTTGGAAGTAGGTGGGGGAAGCCAGTTCAAGGGTGCAAGGGTTGGCTCTGTGTAGGGAGGAAAGAAGGGGAAGGTAGATGGGGAAGCCAGTTCAGGTGTCTGAGGGCTTGTTAAGTTGGGAGAAGGTGGCGTATGTGGGAAGCCAGCCCAGAGTTTGAAGGACTGATACGGTTGGAAGAATATGGGGTGGTGGATGGGGAGGAGAGTCTTTGGGACCAAAGGGTGTTCTAGGTTGCAGGAGGTGGCTGTTGGAAGTCGGTCCGGGGGATGGACAGCTGGCCTGGGAGGAGTAAGAGGGGAGACATGGCTGTTGCAGGCATCTGAGGGGGTCCTAGGGCTTGTCTGGGTGGGGTAAGAGGGAGAAGATAGTTGGAGACAGTTCTAGGGGGTCCACTGTGTTGTCTGGATGTGGGATGAAGTTCCAAGTGGATGGGGGGGCAGAATGGTTCAAGTCTCCTGGGAGGTCCAGGAAGGGGAGAGGGTGGATGTAAGTGGGGGAGTCTGGTATGTGGGTACTCTGGGAGGTCTGGGCAGTACGAGGATGGCTTTATCTGGGGGAGCATGGTTTGGGGGTCCCTTGGATGGTCCAGATGGGGAAAGATGCTCCAAGTGTGGAGGAAAGCAGAGTTTGGGGTGCTATGGGTAGCCCAGGAGGAAGTGGAGGATACAGTCATTATCAGATCCTGGTTCAGGCATAAGGGGTGGTCCACATGGAACCAGAGGATGCATTTGGGCATAAAGCCCTTGTTTGGGGGTCCTATGGGTGGCCTGGGTAGGGACAGAGTATGGTAGCTGTCAAACTCTGGTTTTGGAGTTCTAGGCATGATCCGGGTAGGAGATGAGGATGCAGTTGGGTGTTGTAATCCCAGTGTGGGGCTCCTAAGGGTGGTCCGAGTGGGAGATGAGCAAGGCCCTGATTTCTCTGCGATCACTGGGGCCTAAGTTATACAGCAAGCCCCTCCCGATTGACACTGAACTTCAGTGGCATTAGTTTCCTATTTCTGTGGAAGTTCTGCAGTGGCAGTTGGGGGCTTTAGCAACAGACAGGGTACTTACCCCCCAAAGCATCCAGGTTGGGGGGGGATGTTTCTTGTTGGCTGGGACCCATGAAACAGGGCAGGTTTTCAGTTAACTCCCGAGTTCTTAACACATGCAGTATTTAAAAAGTGTAAAAATTCAGGATGGCCTGTCAGTGCAGCGGTACCCCTATTGCTCATGACACCTTAATCTGGGTTCAGAAGCAAGTCTTGGTCATCAGAGGGCCAGCTGGGGAGGAGGTTTTCGCTCGCCTCCTCAAGGAGAGAGGATTTCTAGCCTCTGTTGTACTACCAGCAACTGGATGACCGTGGGTGGGAGTGCATACTAAACTCTTTGCGGGGGGGGCGGGACATTGATGGAGCCTTGATGTGCTGGCGCACACCAGTACATGCATGTGCACATCACCACTCAGCATCCTGGGGCAGGAAAAGAACAGAAGAAACATATAACTTTGCATTATCTGCAAAAAGACGCACTTTCCTTTCAAGTACCACTGATACTGTATGTCACTGATGTATAAAGGACTGGTCCCAGTACTGATGCCGGAGGAACACTGCTCATCACCCTCCTTATCCTAGAATGTACACCATTTGCCACCACCCTCTGACTTTTGTGCTTCAACCAGTTCTGTGTCATAACTGCGATCGTGGAATAGTGATTACTGTTGGGGCGAGTTTACATCACCAAAAATGAATTACGGCAATGTACATTTGCAGCGACTAAAAAAACAGCAGCTGATTTTCTGTTATGCGGGGGCTGTGCCCCATCTTAAATTCTCAACTCCTTGGGGGGGGGGTGTAAAGCTAAAAAAAAAAAAAACCAAAAAAAAAAACACGACCGGCGCACAAAAACACTTGTACCCAGAATTAAACCCGCACCCTCCCAACCCCAGCCCACCATGCCACACGGCCAGCTCTGGCAGCCGACCGCCCGCACTATACCCCACATACCCTCCCTCCCCTTCTGTCGACGTGTCTTCTCCCCCACCATGTGTATCTACAGCGACATCCTGTCGCTGTAGTACTCTCCTGTATCCAGTTGCTACCTACCAGGTAGCCCTGTGCCTGGCGCTGTGATTGGGCTTTCAAAACAGGCGATTCAATCCTGGTCGCCCTGTACATGGGTATACTGCTTAAGCCAGTTTTCCACCCATCTAGTTCTTTTCTGTCCCACCCAGGTTCTGTCTTATTTACTAGCCTATGGTGAGGAACAGAGTCAAGGACGTTACTGAAGTCCAGGTAGACCACATCAACTGCCCCTTCCCCCGATCAATAATCTGTTACCCCATCAAAACGGATCAGATTAGTGGGAGATCTTGCCAAACAAATCTGATCATATATTTTGATGGGGTAACAAAGGTTAATTGGGGGGGGGGGGACTTCAGTAAGGCCTTTGACTCTGTTCCTCACCATAGGCTAGTAAATAAGACTGCCTGGGTGGGACAGAAAAGAACTAGATGGGTGGAAAACTGGCTGAAGGATAGAAGTCGGAGGGCTGTGGCAAATGGTGTACATTCTAGGATAACGAGGGTGATGAGCGGTGTTCCTCAGGCGGTCAGTACTGGGACCAATCCTTTTTAATTAATTTATTTATTGAATTTTGGTAACTGGGTGAGCCCGCTGAGATAACTGTCCCTTTTTCAGGGGCGACCCAGGAAGTGCATTAGACAGGCAGTGAAAACACCGGTTACAAGATTAGAACATGGATCAAGTGCATGAACAGCTACAGTAAGCCACTAATATAGTCACACCAAAGAGTAGGAGAAACAGTGGTAAAGAATATCTTCAGCATTTTTGTATACATTGACAGGTAAAAACAACTTGCATCAGTAATGAACAATATTTTATTTACATTTTGGCTATGGGTAAAGCATAAAAGGAAGCAGAGATGAGCAGAGCAAACTCTCATGGGAAGGTAGAGAGAATAAAGTTTAATCTAAGTCAGGAGCAAGGTGAGGCAGCAATGAGCTTTGAAAAGAGGGAGAGCGGTACAGGTCGGGACTGAGGGGATATATCCATGACAGATCAGTGGAACTTGAAGGGAAAGTGTCTGTCTTTTTTTTTTGTGGATGATGCAAAGTTACGTAATAGGGTTGACATAGCAGGAGGGGTTGAGGTCATAAGGAGAGATCTGATCACTCTAGAGAAGTGGTCTGACATCTGGCAGCTGATGTTCAATTCTAAGAAGTGTGCAGTGATGCATGTGGGGCGTAAAAATCTGCTGGCTGAGTACTTACTTGGGGGAGAACTGATAAAGCAAACCGAACAGGAAGGGGACCTGGGGATTATAATCTCAAACTCCTTTAAGGTAGGAGACCAATGTAGTAAGGCAGTAGGTACAGTAAATAGAATGACGACATGCATAGGAAGGGGTATAATGAGTAGAAAAAGGGAGCAGTTGATGTCTTTATATAAGACCATGGTCAGACTGCACCAGGAGTATGGGGTACAGTTCTGGAGGCCTCCTTTAAGAAAGGATATAGATGGGTTGGAGAGGGTTCAGAGAAGGGCAACAAAGATGGTGCAAGGTATACAAGAGAAACCATATGAGAATAGATGGAGAGAATTAAATCTACCTGCTGGAGGTTAGAGATATAGGTGACATGATGGAGACTTCTAAGTATATGAAGGGAATAAATAAAATGAATGAAGGTAGATTATTCAAAAGGAAAGTAGGAGTTAAAACAAGGGGGTCAATATTTAAGATTGAAGGGGGGAAGATTTAAGAGCAATGTAAGGAAATGTTGTTTCCAGAGTGGTGGAATTCTAACAGATTATCTAACGAGGTGGTGTGCAGAAACAATGGAGTAATTCAAGATGGCATGGGACAGACACAAGGGTTGGCTGGTGGGCCGAGGAAAATATACCTGGAAGTGGAGATAAGTGAGGCGAGGGAAATTATCAGACTAGATAGATCAGGATGGTCCTTTTCTGCTGACATTACTATGATACCCACCCAATGCAGGATGATGCCAGCCCCAGAACCACAGGCTCCCTCACCATTTACTCGACACCCACCTTCCGACTGAGCAACAACTCCAGTGGGCTTGGCTCCCCCCCGACGCCATCCTGGGGAGAAGCTAGGGCACCAAATATTATGGGGGTCTGAATGGGTTAAGGCGGTTGATGGGGCTGGGAGTTGAGGACCAGAAATAGGGGCAGGGTGGGGAGGGAAATGGCTAAGAAAAAACACCCCATCTCTCAGTCTCATCACCTTCTGCTCCCCACCCTGATAGCATCCAGGGACACCATGTTTTAAATACAGTAGTAATACTTTTATCCGCTCCCACACTGCACAGTGATCCTCATCCTGCTAGGTCGACCGCCAGGCCAGAATGCCAGATCTTCATTGAGGAAATCTCCTCTACTGGGCCACAGCTTTGTAACTGTAGGCTGTCAGATGAGGAAAATAATGGGAGAAGAATCCCAATTCCTCTCGAAGGAACCGGTTTGATAGCGTGCTTTTGTGTTGCATCTGAACCTCTGTCAACAGAAGGGACAAGCGGCCGAGAGATATGACAAGGAGGCAGTGGAAGCACTAGAAGGGTAGACAGCAGCTCCAGAGCATGCACCTTTTCCACTGTTTTCAGAACCCACTTATCTGTGGTGATCTCCCTCCATTTTTGCAACAGATGTTTACCAGTGTCTGTAGCAGCTGAAGCAGCATTTAGCAAATTAGGCTTGGCAGGATTACAAAGCAGAGCCTGAATAGTAGACGGCAGATTTCCACAGGCTGTTATATCTAATCATATACTGTAGGCCTGGTAATCGCCTATTTTCATAACATCCAGCCTCCTGGATTCTTTATCAGGAGTAGAGACGTGGTGAAATAAGCTTCACTGGCGAAGTTCCTGTGGCGTGCTGAAAATTCGCACTTCACGGAGCTTTCATGAAGCGTTCCCAGACCTGGGAAACTTCGAATCTGCCCGAAACATGAAGCTTTTGCCATGAAGTGCAAATTTCTTGGGCGAAATTCTGCACTTAACAGCGAATGTCCACACTTCATGATCAATGAATTTTGTGAATTTGCCCATTGCGAATTGCACAAAATTTGCGAATTAATTCACGGAGTGAATTTCACCAAGTTGTCCCGTCTCCAATTAGGGAGCTGGGAGCTCATATTTCTAGAAGTCCTAGAATGCTGAGCAGCCATGAAAACAGAACTGATTTCAGGCTGGAAGACGTGAGGCTTAGCAGACTGAGCAGGGTACTGCTTAACAGCTTTTCTGGATACTGCGGACAAGGTGTTAGGCCTGTGTTGGGCAGCCAGAGTAGCATCCTCCAAGGCCAGATACACAGGAGGAATAACAATGGAGGGAGTAGTAAGGACCTCCAAAAACTCCGGCAAATTCGTTTTGGTGGAGTCCTCTCGGCGACAAAGCCCATAGCACTTAGCCTCAATAGTGCTTGAAAAGATCCCTCCTCAGGAGGGCCCTGGGTATAACCGTGTCCTTCCTGCAAGAGGAGAGGGTGGAACTTGAACCCAGACCACCCTCAAAGGGATCTTGTTTCCCTTGTTCATCCTCCAGATCCTCCTCCATATTAAGGAGATCAGGATTATACGCCTCCATGTCATTTTCATCTCCTGGGGTGATGAGATGTGCAGGTAAAGCCAGTGGTGATGGCAGCCACTGAGAGGGAGGAATTATAGATATCGCTTTGTGAAGCTGTCTGTGATGGAGTAGGCAGAGGATGTCCCGTTGACTGACTGTGTAGCCATCGTTATTGGTGGGACCAGTGGTAACAGTTTAAGACTACAACCTGGGGGTTGACAACACCCTGTAAAGGAGTGGAACTACTGGCATCAACAAGCTAGTATCCATCGACGGTGGCTCGCAGGACAAGGAACTGGAATTGGGCCCGGTGGTAAAATTTTTAAAAGGATGAGGATCTCTGCACAATATGGAACCTGACACAAATATTACTACTTCACATAAGGTGACTCCTGGAGGCCCTCAGAACGGGGTAGGGAGGCTGGTGGAGCTGAGCTGAGAGGGGATGGGATTTCCCTGTTTTTGGTTCTTGAGGGAAAGCACACGCAGGCAAGTTAATGGCAGTGGTTGTTCCAGAATGTTTTTCAGCACTTTTTCAATCTTGTGGAATTCTGAAAAGCATTCTGCTGATTTTATAAATATTTTAATAGTTTTCCTCTCCTTTCCAAGCAACCCCCATGTCCCAGACACCCCAGGCCCATCACCCTGACCTCGACTTACCTGATTAAAAACAAAAGTTTTCACATACACTTTTAGTCAGGTACAGCTAAACATGGTTCATTTTGGCTAATGGGCATCTTTTCTGAAAAAGGAACTTTACAAACACCTGCCAATTAGAAATTATTTCCTGTTCCCCTGTACGACAATCCAGCAAAACTCAACTTTATGTTGGGAGAGGGGGTGCTATCTGGCTAGTGGCACTAACGAGGTGCATTAACCCAATTCACTAGAAAAT
This sequence comes from Neoceratodus forsteri, assembly GCA_016271365.2. Taxonomy (NCBI): domain Eukaryota; kingdom Metazoa; phylum Chordata; order Ceratodontiformes; family Ceratodontidae; genus Neoceratodus; species Neoceratodus forsteri. The sequence continues at coordinate 109,835,674 of JADMNL010000034.1, read as the reverse complement.
AGCCTAAAGGCGGATGCAAATTTTGCGGGCTCCCCCCGCCCCCAAAAATTGACAATTAAAGTGTTGGTTCAGAACATGTCGCAAAAGACTAAGTTGTGAATCCCTTCACACAGCGCTCTGCAAGAACTGCTTGTGGGTAACAGTTTCACACACACACACACACACACACAAAGACTGAAAGTTAACAGCTAACAGAGTTATAACAGAGTGGAAATCAGGTTTCCTCAGACAGTGATGGAGAAAGATGTTCTGCTAGGATATCCGAAATGATCTTTAAAACACTTTAACTGATTTGCCAATATAGCCTCTTGCTGCAGGCAATATCATAAATGTATCTCACTGTTCGCAGCATCTCAGAGCCACCAGGGCAGCTTTCTTTGTCCATTAACCCATTGTGGGATTTCTCCTCAGAAACACATAACCCTCTGTTTTTAACTCATGCCTGGTCTGCAAAATGAGACAGGAGACACAGTTGCAAGCATTCCAGGTATACAGGGTTCCAGCTAGAATTTAATACCAAATAGCATGTCATCTAATTGCAAATTCAAAACTTTCTAGCCCAAATCAGAAAACTCTGTCAATTTATTTCAGGACGAAGATGTGCTCACTGATGCCTGGGTGTAACAATTTCAAAGCATCTTATTTTCATAGTATCATAGTAAAAGCCAGCAGAATAGGTGCCATGGTCCATCATGTCTGCTCGGAAGCTAGCCCCCTACAGGGAGCTCGCTCCTCCGCCCCCCCCAGCCCCAGCGGTAGTCTTCCCTGGCTTCAGTATCCCCCTGTACCTGTCCCAACCCTTCTTGAATCCTTCCACTGTATTCTCTTCCACCAGACTCCTGGGCAGTGCGTTCCATGGTTCCACCACCCTCTCGGTGAAGAAGTGTCTCCTGCGCTCCCTCGTACTTCCCCTTCCAGCTTCCACTTGTGCCCCCTGGTAGTTCCCCCCTTCTTAAGCCTGAACACTTCCCTGGCTCCGCCCTTATTTAATCCCCTTTACATACTTGAAAACCTCTATCATGTCCCCCCCATCCCTCCTTTCCTCTAATGCGTACACATTGAGTTCTTCCAGTCTCTCCTCATAGGGCCTACCCTCCATGCCCTGAATCATCCTGGTCGCCCTCCTCTGGACCCTCTCCAGCAGCGCTATGTCCCTCTTAAGATGGGGTCTCCAGAACTGCACACAGTACTCAAGATGCGGCCTAACCAGGGCATTATACAGAGTGAGGATCACCTCCCTCCTCCAGGAAGTAATCCCCCTGGTCATCCAACCCAGTATCCGGTTTGCTTTTGCTGCAGTTGACAGTTCTCAGGGTTATTCATTTTGCTGTCCACCACTACCTCTAGGCCCCTCTCACCCGATGTGACTTGCAGTGTGACCCGGCCCCCAAAGGGTGTATGCATGGCCCGGGTTTCTGACCCCCAGATGCAGCACCCTACATTTCCCTGCATTGAACTTCAATCCCCACTTCCTTGACAACCCCCACAGGGCATCCAGATCCCCTTGGAGGGTCTCTCTCCCCTCCTGCCCATCCGCGAGTGCTCCCAGTTTTGAGTCATCCACAAAGAGATTCAGCCTACTCCTTACACCCCTCCCTAGGTCAGAGACATAGGAATTGAACAGGAGTGGCCCCAGGACCGAACCCTGGGGGATCTGGGGCCGAACCCTGGGGGATCCCACTAACTACCCTCCTGGGGGAGAAGACTATCCCTCCAACCACCAGTCTCTGTATTCGCCCCGTAAGCCAATTTTCCACCCACCTGAGCAACTGCCACCCCCCCCCAGCTTTGTTAGGTAGGCCATTATGGGGTACCGAATCAAATGCCTTACTGAAACCCAGATAGAGGATGTCCACCGGCCGACGTCTGTCCAGGGCACCTGTCACCCAGTCATAAAACTCCACCAGGTTGGTCTGGCACGACCTCCCTGGAACAAAACCATACTACCTATCATCCAGGTGCTGCAACCTTTCCAGCTGCCCCCCAGCCTCTCCTTGATGATGCCCTCCATAACCTTGCCTACCACAGGCGTTAGGCTAATGGGCCTATAATTCCCCATCTCCTCTCTGGGCCCCCGTGGATAGGCACCACATGAGCCACCTTCCAATCTTGAGGCACTCACCCTGTCATCAGGGAGATGTTGAAGAGTGAGGCCAGTGGAGCTGCCAGCACATCCACCAGTTCCTTCAGCACCCTTGGATGCAGCCCATCTGGCCCCAGCGTCTTCTCAGTCTTTAGCGACCGGAGAGCCCCTCTCACCCTAGCTGCTGTGATTTCGCCCTCCCATCCCACCTCCTCATGCATCCGCTCCTCTCCTTCTAGATACAACCGATCCCCTGCCCTGGCCTCATCCAGTTCTTCAGTCTCCAACTGACCTCCTGGTTCAGTGAGCTCCACTTCCCTCCCATCTTTGCAGGAGTAAGTTTTATTTTATCTATTTGTTTTCGGATTACAATACCTTTGAGCCTGAGGCTCTTTTAAAGAGGTTCCATGTCGAAAGGAAAATACAACAAAATATAGCATTGTACAACATAATACAACAATTATTTATTTTATTTATTTATTGAAATTGTTTCACCAAGAAAGGCACACTGAGTAATGAGCTGCTCGTCTCCCAGTGGGAGACAGGGGATGGATAACCAGGCTATCAACTGAGTAACATTAAAACAGCAAAATACACATTGTGTACACTTTGTGCGACTTACAGATGAGATCAAGGAACAACCACGTTACAGACAGGCACATAATACACTTAGTACACATATAAGAATATACTGTAGTAGAGATTACATGGATTGAACAATGATGTATACTCACAAAGAAGCAGCTAGCAAAACATTGAGTGCGTAGATTCAGAGTGGGTCTGTTGAGCTCAAATAGGCCAGCTTCGTAGCATTTGCTATGTGCCGCTGATCAGGCAAGGAGGGGGGAGTGGGGCAGGTCTGAAAGTCAGGTGCAGGAGCAGTTTACCATGAAGTAACGTGCCAGGGCGGTGTAGAGAGAGTTGGCAGAGGAGGAGTGACGAATTTGCAGGGGCAGCTCATTCCAGAGCTTAGGGAAGCGGTGAGAGAAGGCTGCCTGGCCAACAGTGGTCCTCCACGAAGGGATTACTAGTTGGCGGGAGTCAAGGGATCTGAGGGCATGAGTGGGGGTGGGGGCAGACGAGAGCATGGTGGAAAGGTAAGATGTGAGGACACCTAATCAGAACTTAGAGACAAATTTAGCGCAGTGCATAATGCGTCAATTTTCGAGGAATGGAAATGCTAGAGACCGGCAGAGATCGCAATGATGGGTGAGGGGAGGGGCATCGAGAGCAAAGCGGCGGAAGGCATTGAAAAGCGTATCTAGTTTGGTTAAGGTGGACTTTGGGGCAGCGCTGAAGACAATTTCACAGTAGTCAAAGGAGGGAAGCATCATCTTCTGGACTAGTTCATGGCGTACGGTTAGAGGGAGGCTTCTACGGTTTCTGTACAGAACACCTAGCATGGGGCGCAGTTTTTTTATGACAGCATCAATGTGGTCAGCAAAGGATAGATGCCGGTCGAGCCAGGCCCCTACGTATCAGAATGAGGTGACACCCTCAAATATTTGCCCATCCAGGGTGTGAAAGACAGGGAGGGGAGTCTGGAAAGGCGTTTTCACGTGCCGGAAGTCACAGTTTTCTTTTGTTTTGGTTTTTTTTTTAGTGCTGAGGGACAGCTGGTGAGAGCCAAACCAGTGTTGAATTTTGATGAAATCAGCTTGGAGATTTGCAGCTACCGCTTCTGGGGAGGTGCCTGAGGAGAAAAGAACGGTGTCATCTGTGTACATGTGGATGGAGGAAGTAGAGCTGAGCAGATAAGTGGTAAGTCCTTTAGAAAAATGGAGACCAGAATAGGTCCGAGCACTGACTCCTGAGGGACACCGGTAGTTATGGGGAAGGGGGCAGATATAGCATCAGAGATTCTTACGGATTATGTTCTGCCAGTGAAGTAGGAACTGAACCAGTTGGTGGCAGCAACGGAGAGACCAGATTCAGAGAGGCAGGAAAGAAGTAAGGTATGTGTGTGTGTGTCAAATGCTTAAACTAGGTCGACTAAGATGGCAGAGGTGCTCTGCCCTCTATCCATACCGGTGAGTCCAGTGTCAGTGAGCCTAGTCAAGGAGGAAACAATGGAGTGACCCTTCCTGAACCCAGATTGAAAAGCCATGAAGAAGTTAGAGTCAGAGAGAAAGAAGGTAAGTTGTGTGAGCACAAGGTGCTCTTGCAGTTTTGCAAGAGCCGGGAGGAGAGAGATAGGGAGGTAGTTTGACATGGAGGTAAGGGCCCCCCCTTTGGGGAGGGGGATGACTATGGCATGCTTCCATGCCTGGGGTACTGGTGCAGCAGCAAAGGACCGATTTAGTAGGTTGGGCAGCTATGGCAGGGGCAGAGAGGTAGCGGAGTTTGGGGTCCAAATCATCAGGAGATTTGCCTTTTGAAGGGCTTAATGATAGCAGAGCATCCGCTGGCAAGATGTTATTGAAGGAGAAGGTACGAGGCACATAAGGCTTCTTTATTCCTTCAGTGGGTGTGTATGGAGCAGGGTTGGGCAGGCAAGAGAAGAGCAAAGCAGCGCAAGTGGAGAAATATGGAGAAATTAGCGCCAGAGTATTACAACAACAAGAGTACAATGTTCTGACAGGCACTAAAGGGTGGACACTAAAAATACACCTTAGAATTAAGTATGAAATAGGTGAACATAGAGCAGCCAACAATGGCCTTGTTGTTTGAGGGGGAGAAAAAGTAATGGGGGAAGGTACAGCCAAACAGGTCAGCCAGGACCTCCCAAATCCAAGAATAATAACAGCACTGCCAGTGACTCAGTAGCTTGCAAGCTCGCCTCTGGCACTGGAAGACCAGACAGTCATCAGTTGTAGTCCTACCCAAAATGAGTACTTTGCCTCAGTTTTTACCAGGGAGAATAGAAACACAGAATTTGACGGCAGATAATTACCGCTTGGCCCACCCAGTCTGCCCATTTCCCTACCTAATGGATAAGCTGCAGATCCTAGTTAACCAGCAGCCTACTTCTTCCTACCCCACCCCCTAGAATTGCCTTATGACTGTCCCATGCATTCTTGAATTCCACCACTGTTTTTGACTCCACCACCTCCCGGAAGGCCGTTCCATGCATCCACAACCCTCTCTGTGAAAAAATACTTCCTTACATTACCTCTGAGCCGCCCCATCTTCAAATTGTGCCCCCTTGTTCTTGCACCCCTCTTTTTCTGAAAGATGCTATCCTCTTGGACTTTGTTGATTCCCTTGAGGTACTTGAAGGTTTCTATCATGTCCCCCCCTCTCCCTCCTTTCCTCGAGGCTATACATATTAAGCTCCTCAAGTCTCTCTTCATAGGTCTTCCAGCGCAGACCCTGGCTGCATCATTTTAGTTGCCCTCCTCTGGACTGCCTCCATCCTGTTTATGTCTTTGCGTAGACTGGGTCTCCAGAACTGCATGCAGTACTCCAGATGGGGTCTCACCAGCTGTCTGTACAGAGGGATAACAACTTCCTGTTTTCTACTGGTGATGCCTCTCCCTATGCATCCCAGTATCCCCCCAGCCCTCCTTACTGCCCTCTCACATTGCTTGCCCACCTTTAGGTCATCTGATATGACTACCCCCAGGTCCCTTTCCATTTTTGTTGTTGTTAGTATCTCACCCCCCATTGTGTACTCTTCCCCTGGGTTTTTGTTTCCCAGGTGCATTACCCTGTACTTCTAAGCTGCCAAACATCTGACCATTCCTCCAACCTTGCCAAGTCCCATCTCATCCTTTCCACCCCACCTTGTGTATCAACTCTGTTGCAGATCTTTGTGTCGTCTGCAAAGACGCATACTTTTCCTTCCAGTCCCTCTGCAATGTTGCTTATAAAGACACTGAAGAGGACTGGTCCTAGTACTGAACCCTGCGGTACCCCACTTTCTTCAGAGTTGACTCTGTTTACAACTGCCTTCTCTGTCCTGTTCTCCGGCCAATTCTTTACCCAGGCTACCATCTTGTGACCCACTCCCAGGCTGGCTAACATATATTAATCTTCTGTGTGGGACTGTGTCAAATGCCTTGCTAATAGCCAGCCCACCGGTGCAGCGGTTGGATTTCCGCTTGCGACACCAGCGACCCAGGTTCGGGGAACAGCCCGGGGAGCTGGAGGGCTGGCCAAGAGAGAGGACTTGAACGTCCTAGGGACCGCTCATCCTCTCCGGGGGAAGGGGGATGCCAGAGCTTGGCTCTTGTCTGGCCCCGGGTGGAGACCCGAGGTACAGCAAGTCCAATGCCGAACGGAGGGGCGGTGTGCCAGACATCTGCACCTCAGCGCCTTGACGTCGGGGGATATGGCACGTCCGGAGAAAATGGGAAAATGCCTCGCAGCCTCCTGGTAGACGGAGCACCAGGTCCTGACCTTCAATGCCCCTACCAGGCCCGGAGACAGCGTCCCGACAAATATAGCTCTTTCAGGGTGTGAAGCCCCGGCCCCGTACCCGCCTGGGGGTACAGCCATGGCTCCATGGGGGACAGACTGCTCCGGTCACCTGGTAGGTAAGCGAGGGCTAAAAAGGCCATAGGTGTCTCCCGAAGAGGGGGAGAGCTGCGAGGAGACTGAGCATATTTAAAAAAAAAAAAAATGCCTTGCTAACGTCTAGGTAGGCCATGTCCACAGCCCCTCCCTGATCTACTACTTTGGTCACCCAGTCAAAGAAATCTATTAGATTCATCTGACATGACCTTCCTGCTGTGACTCCATGCTGCCTTGGGTCCTGTGCCTCCTCTGGGAGGAGACGGTAACTGGGGGGGACCCTTAATGATCGGTGGGTCTGGGAGAGGGGGAGCCATCACTGGCGGGGGAGGCTAAACAGGGGTGGAGAAGCGGAGGTGGAAATCACAGTAGAGAGAGAGAGACAGAGAGAGAGGTAAGCCCTCAGGTCCCTTAGGGCAGAGAAAGCACCAGGGCTGGATGAATTACATCCCAGGGTACTGAGGGAACTGGCGGATGTCCTGGCGGAGCTTTTCAACATCTCTCTGATGACTGGGTGGGTGCCCCAGGACTGGAGGGTGGCGCATATCGTGCCTATCCACAAGGGAGGATCAAGAGAAGAGGCAAGGAACTACAGGCCCGTCAGCTTGAGATCAGTGGTGGGCAAGGTGATGGAGGGTATTATCAAGAAAGGCCCCAAAAAAAAAACACAGCAGAAACCAGACTGTGCCATGGTAACCACCTGCCAGCAGGCTACACACCTCCAGACCCTTATCTGGTCACTGTCTGCAAGGAGAACATCCAGTATCCTCCCTCCTAGTAGGTTTCCCCACCTGTTGGATGAGGAAGGCATCCTGAAACACATCCATCAGTTTCTGCTCCCTGGCCACTGCTGATGTCGTAGTGTCCCAATCTGCCCCCAGCATATTTACGTCCCCCAAGACCACTACCCTACCCTTCCCATGGTCACAGTGCCCCTTTATGTTCTCAATTAATTAATCCTCCAGGGCCTCATCCATCACAGGGGGTATGTACACCACTCCTATTTTCAGTCTTCTGCCTCCCCCCATTTGCAGGGTTACGCAAACAGCTTCCACTCCCCCATCAGCCTCCTCCACGCCATTTACCACTATGCCATTTTTGGCCATCAGCGCTACACTTCCTCCTCTACCCTCTTCTCTATCCCTCCTGAATACTGTGTATCCCTCCAAGTTTAGGTCCCAGTCATTCTTCTGAGTGGCCCATGTCTCAGTAATCGGCGCCACATCCGCTGATCCCTCAGCCAGAATCGCCTGGAGCTCGGGCATTTTGTTGCCCAAGCTCCTGGCATTGATCAGGACAGTCCTCCACCGCATCCCCCTTCCCCTCTCCAATTGTCTCGGCCCTGCACAATCCCTATTTGCCCTTTTCTGCACAGCTCTGGCTTTATTTACATTGCAATCACCTGCCCTCTTTTCACGCCCTCGACCTGGAACCTCAAGCAGCCTCCCTGATACCATTTTTTCACTTATCCTTCCCCCCTTTACAAGTTTAAACCCCACTTCTCGACCATGAATCATGTGAGTTTTAGTTTCAAGATCTCCCTCCCCTCTAAGGTGAGGTGTATCCTATCCCTGGCATATAACCCCTTGTCCTCCCATGTGTCCTCCCACCCCAGTCCCCCACCAGCCCATACCCTTCTGCCCTGCACCAGTCCCTGAGCCACTGGTTCACCCCTCTGATTTTATGCTTGGTCTCCCCGGATGCCCTAGATACTGGTAGAATCTCCGAGAAGGAGACTGAGCTTCCTATAGAGTGGCAGACCCTGGCCAGTTCCCTAAACCTTGCCTGGATTTCCAATTCACTGATCCCCTCTAAATCGTTTGTGCCATGATGTACTAGGAAATCTGGGGATCCCCTGCATTCCAATGATAATATGAGTATAGCTGGAATTTGGCCCTTGTGAACAGATAGGCCTGGGATGCATTTAGCCTTGACTGAGCTGCTTTTTCCCTCCCCTACCCCCTCCCACTGGATGCCCCTGGTCATGGAGTCACCCAGCATGATAACCTTCACCCCCCCAAACTTACTGGCCCTTTTGATCCCTTTCAGGCTCTTCCTTCTTTCATCGACCCCCAGCTTTCTCCTCCCACCCCTTCAGTCCGAGGATCACTAGTCTGTGCATGCCCTACCAAGCTCTTTCTTCTGCCTGCAACTCCCAGTTTACTCCTCACCCCCAACCTCATGAGTGGTACTGACTGTCCCCCACCACCAGATCACCCCGGGTTCCTTTCTGGGCCAGAATCCACAGGTTCCCACCCAGGCACCCTTCTACTGCTTCCTCCTTGCCTCCAACCCCCTCCGGTCGCCTCCCCACCCCTGCCTGGCATATTTCTCTCACCTCCTTCCTCCCACCCCCACCTCATCCGCGCCCGACGCTGGCCCCTTCTATAGTACCCCTACTAACCCCTTGGCTGACTTCCCCAGCCTGAATGCCTGCCTGACCCCACCTTCCCCTCCCCGGCCTCATCTTGTGCTCCTCCATCCCCCTTCCTCCTCCAACCGCAGTTCATGTCCTCCTTCCTCCCTCTTGTGGATGTGGCCACCTCCCTGCCTCCTTCCCCCCCCAGCTTGCTGGCCAAACCTTCACTGCCTGCCTGCTCCCCTCCTGTTCTGCAACCAACCATGCCCCCATCCATCCCCCGGCTTGCTGACCAAACCCTCTCTGTCTGCCTGTTCTCCCCTCCCGCCAGTCTCTTCCACCTCCTCTCCTGGGTACAGCATGGTGCATCTATTACCAAGTGTGATGCTTGCCCCCGACTTGCTTTCTTCTAGCCCCTCCCTCCTTTGCTCCCTCTGATCGTCCACCCCCCCATGTAGTGTTTTCCATCCGTTGCTTATATTGTGCCCTACCCCTCCAGAGTACCCATAAGGTGCCTGTCCACCTGTGGCATATCGTAGTTGCCTCGCCGACTCTCGTGAGGCCCTTTCCACTCCTTTCCTCCCCATTCCTTCCAGCTTTCTTCTGATCCCCTCAACCTCTTCCCTAAGTCCTGTCAGCTGAAAACACACTGGACACCCTCCGAACCTCCATGCCCAGTTTAAGATTATTGTTGCCCCGCACCCCATACACCCAATCATCTTACCGAAGATGCCCACTCTGGTCAGCCCCAAATCCACCCTCATTTTTGTGTGAGCAGTACAACCCTCTTGCAGAACCAATTTAGGCAGCAGCACACAGGGACACTAGCTGTTTGGCCCCTCTCCCACCAGAACTTACAAAACATTTCCCTCTTTCCCTACGACAACCAGTTTTCTCAGCCCCAGTTCTGAAGCACAGATTTTGCCCACCCCAACAAAGATCAGTAGCAATAAACAGTTCACAAAGTTTGCCTTCTCTCACCACTGTGGTCAGCATACACAATTATACAATCTGCTCCAATGTGCCCCCCTCTGATAGCAGTAGACAATGTTGGCCCAGCAACCCAGCATACAGGACCCTTGTACCCCCGTCAGCTGCAGCCAGTTCACCAGCCTTCGTATTAATCAGTTCACAGTTGTCATGTCCTGCAGCTGCAAGTAGCAGGTAGTCAATGGTGCCCAAGCAGGCACAGCGTACAGTCCCCTTTTCCCTCCATCAGCAACAATCCACATCACCCTATAAGCAAGTTAAAAACACGGCCCGCTCTGTCTGCTTTTTTGTGCTATTATTTGATTGGTTGTTCAGTGATCACTTTTATACGGTCATTTGAAATATGCATTTTAACACTGCATATTACACTCTTTACACATACTATCATTTTTGTTTCTTGTTTATGTACAATACCTTGAACGTTTTGAAAGGCATTTTAAAATTATCTATCTTAGCACTGCGAAGCAATTTAATGTTGCACTCCATTTGGGAATCTTGTTGTACTTTTATGATAAAATTCAGCAAGCACAGGAGAAACTTCACAGTGATGAGCAATTAAACAGAAGGACACAGCAGAATGAATAAAATCAATAATCCAGGGAAGCCAGTTAAAAAGGATGGGTCTTCAGTTCACTTTTGAATAGCTCAACCGTGGATCTATGACACCAGGAAATCTGGAGAACGTTCCCAGATTCCAGGAGCTACCACTGTGATGGTCCCACCCCCAAATATTTCAGATAAGGCAAGGGTATTTCAAGGCAAATAAATTTCAGTTAAGTAGAGAAGATGTGCCAAGATGTATGGCACAAGGAGGACTTAAGGCTGCATGGACCAAGTCCATTCAAGGCCTTATTTATTTAGCGTTTGTTGACCGGGTAGGTACACTAGCCAAGTATTATGCCTGTTTTCAGGAACGACCCGGGAGAATACAACATAGGGATACAGAGTGGTACAGAAAAATACAAGTACATCATGACAGCACAACAACATGTGGAAGTACAGTGAGTAACATCATCCAAGGTGTAACAGGTCATAGACAATTATAACATTATTTAAGGTACAACCAAGTTATATGGTTGTAGACAATTATAAACTCAGACAAGTGCACAGGTATGAGATAGAATCGTGGGGACAAGCAAGGAATTACAGACAGGTCCTGTGAGAAGCAACTAGGGTCCAGTTGACAGGTGACGTTGCCCTAGGGAGGCTTGGGGCAATCACATGCTGAGGCTTGTTTCAAGAAACCCCACAGGGATTTGCGAAAGCACTGATGGGAGGGCCGAGCGAACACACTCAGGAAAGGAGTTCCAGAGTCTGGGAGCACATACGGCAAAGTCCCCGTCTCCCATGAGGGTTTGGGTGGGGGAAACCTTTAGCATCCCCAGAACCTGGGACCTGAGCTGGTAGGGGGAAGAGGTCTGCTGGTGGTAGAAGCTGGGCCAGCCCCGGGGGAGGGGTGCCATTTCTAATCACTTTGCCCGCAAGGCATCCTACCCCAAAGTCCAGGTACCTAGCTGGAGAGAGCCAGCAGAGTTTATCATATAGCTCGCAATAGTGGGTGAGACAGGGGACGGCCAGGGCAAAACGGCAGATGTTGTTATCCGTCGTGTGCCACTGAGTGAGGTGAGTTTTAGAGGAGTGAGCAAATTGGTGCAGACCATAGCTAACGGAGGGAAGGAGTACACCTCTCGCAAGGGCCAGTCGAGCCGCAGGTGTGGTTATATTTGGCCCTGTAGGCCAGGTCCAGTTTGCAGTTCACTGCCCTGCAGACATTTAAAATGTGACTCCCCAGATCAAGTTGTGGGTCAAGTGTCACCCCAAGGTATCTGTCGGAGTTCACTACTGGGAGGGAAGTTCCATCCAGACTGGTAATACCCAGCGGGGCTGATAAGGCTTTGATTTTGGCTGCTGAGCCAAATAGCATAGCCTGCGTTTTTTTTCAGGTTCAGGACCAGTTTATGTTTAGTTACGCAGGCCAGGCCATTGTTAAAGTCCTCAGACAAGCGCTGGTTGACAGTAGCAATGTCTTGGGAGTGAGCCATTATAACCAGATCATCTGCGTATAGGGTGGCACTGCAGTTCGTTGCAGCCGCTGGAGTTGGTTAATAAAGAGGGAGAAAAGGAGGGGGCCCAAGACCAAACCCTGGGGGGTGCCAGAGGTTACCAGTAAGGGCTCGGAGAGGACTTTGTTGAAACTAGTCCGCTGCATTCTTCCATGCAGGTAGCCCGTAAGCCATTTCATAGCATAAGTTAAACATCCTCTGAAGGGGATGTGCCAACACACAGCCATGTGCAGCTCACTCAACACAAGCCACAGACAATGTATCCTGCTTGTGCTATGAGATTGGTCAGAGCGTTCTGCACAGCTGTAGGTGGCTCGCAACCCCGAGGCCCAGGTATTGAGCGGTGCAACACTCCAGATGGGATGTCACAAAGTGTGCACCAGCAAAGACAGGTCTTACCAGGCAAAATGTGTCTTTCATCTGACATTTTTCAGGTGATGTCCATATCATCAGAGTAGAGACACAGCTAGTTTATAGCCAGCCCTTCCCTTCAGACAGACACCAGTTTACCACAGATTCTACATCAGCCTTGCTTGGTGAAAAAGATGGGCACAGTACAACTAGCCATCTCTGCGTAACAGTGAAACTACAAGCTGTACTACCTTAAGACTTAACCCAAGGGCAGCATATACACAGCAAACAACGGGGACAGGATCCAGCCTCGGGGCACCCCACAGGTCAGCCTTGAGTTTGGATGAAACACCGCCACAACTATTTACTGCTCCCTCCCAGTTAAGAACTCAAACCAGGACATAACTGTCTCAGTGAGTCCGTCAATGCGGTCCAGACAACCCAGCAGAACCCTACGGTCCACTTAGTCAAACGCCAAGGACAGCTCAGATTCAGCAGAAAAATAGATTGTGCCCCTCGAACCCGGAGATCATTTATTACCTTGACTCAGGTGGTCTCCGTCCTATGCAGAGGCCTGAAGCCCAAAAAGCACACCTCGTAAATGTCACTGTGCTTCAGATGTTCCTCAAGCTGCAGCGATACCCTTTCCTTCTGGGTTATCTTTCTCTGACACGCTTGGACCGAGCAGTTCACACTGATGCCCCTCATCCAGCCAATCACCTACCTCCCACATGCTCCCCTTTCACAAGGTGGGGTCTGTGCATTTTCCACAAAGTAGCAGGCAATAAAAAACTAAATTAAACAAAAAAGGTTTTTGTCACACTTGATAGGTCTTGTAAGGTGAACTATTTTTCTGATGCGTGATGTGGTCTGCCATTGGACGGATAAACCAGCATTCCTGGGTCTATTACTACCCCATTCCTACCAATACCTACATGGCTACTGCAAAGTAATGCTATGCAGTCATAAAAAGAGAAGGCTCGAGATACATGTGCAGTTTGCAAGAATTTCCAGGTCAAGGGAGAGCTTTTTTTTTTTTTTTTGCAGTTTATTTCCCTTTGCCTATCTCATTTGGGCACAGGCTCTCTTGCCCTGCTGTATGAACATACGAAGAAGCCAGCAGAAGAAGGCCATTTGGTCTATCTCGTCTGCTCGTATTGCAGGGTCCACAGTTTGAGTTAATGTCCCTGCCCTCCCTCCTCATTCCTCCTACTCTCCCTACCCACGATTCTTGCCTTCCCCCGTGCCTATCCCAGCCTCTCTTAAAGTTGCCCACTGTCTTCAACGAGATGACCTCTTCTGGCAGCGCATTCCAAGTGTCCACTACCATACGTGATACACGATAACTGAGCCGCCCACAACCTACCAATCCAGACCCTCGATGAGCAGCAGAGCCCCATGTGTTTAATCAATCACAGTGGGGCATCAACCCAGGACAAGCATCTGTTGCTGCCAAGAGAGAGAGGTGTGAGTGGGCTGCTCATTACTGGCAACAAGGAGGCTAATCCCCCCACCATGTTCTCCCTCTCACCTCCCAACACAGTAGCGGAACGTCCCACTGTGTGCAGATCTGTGAGGAAGGCACCAATGTTGCCTGGTCATCCATAACATTAAGCCCCCTTTGACCACAAGACATGCTCAAGCAGTAGTGCCTTTCTCCCACCCCACCCCAGAGCTTGAGGGATGAGAACACACCTCCATAATGTCATCAAAGCTCCACCTGTCTGAAGCATGTGGGAATGGTCTTGCACCGAGCCTGGGTGGTCCTCATGGGAGCACAACATGCTTTACCAGCAACACCCTGCCAGCTCAGAGGTGGTTTTCTAAAGCATGGTCTCCTCAACACAACTCCCTTCACAACTGTAGGGGAAAACAACCCTCCTGAAAGGAACACTTGATAATCTCTGCAAATCTGGAGACCAGGACCTCCTGACAGCTGATTACAAGCCAGGTTGGCTCTGGATCCAAAGAACAGTTGGTGTGCCATAGCCCAGATAACAAAAAGGGTACCTGTTGGGGCCGGCCCGGTAGCACTGAGGATTGAGGCGCTGGACAACACACCTTGCGCCACACTGGCAACCCGGGTTCAGTGATGGGCTCGGGTCACTAGGGGACAACTGGTGGGGGAGGAGGGAGAGAGAGAAGGATTGAGCACCCGACGGCTTGCTCTCCTTCTCCAGGGAGGGGTGGGTTGCTCACCCTGCCGCAATACTGCCACCGCCTGGGTGACTATGGTGTGGTGCGGGCACGGACAGGGAAAGCTGACAGGCAGGGAAGGGCCAACGTCTGCCAAGGACTAGAGCGGAGGCACATCTCAGTGCGCCTCAGTCTCACTGGTCCTCCTTGTGTGCAGACATCAGCAGGCGTGGACCACAACAAGGAAACACCTCGCAGCCGGTCCAGGTGACGAGCCTCCGCACTGCACTTTCACGGAGGAATCGAGGGTAGATTCTGCTGTGCATGCTCACTTGAGTTTCAGCGAGGTAAGTGGTAGAGCCTCCTTCGCCCCACCGGGGGGTTAAGTGGGTCTCTAGAGACAATAGGAGTGGTGCACTCTAGAAGCAGACTCCTCATTCCTCTCAGTGAAGTGCGGGTGCTTGGGGACTCCAAGAGAGCAGTCCAGTTGTAATGAGAAGGGGTAAAAATAGAAAGCTAAAAAAAAAAAAAAAAAAAAAAAGGGTACCTGTTCACAATCAACTGGCTGGAACTCCCCCCTCCATTAACATGGGGCAACATGAAGCATAACTCCCTTATAAGAGGCTGCATATGCCACTTCCATGGCATGGATTAACTTTCAATGGGTCAACTGTCACAGACTCAGTCAGTTCCAGAGTCCAGGTCACCCCACATGAGATGCTGGATGGAAGCATGACACATCTGGGAGATTATCTTTTTCTTCAAAGCAAATGTTGAGAGGGGAACATCTGTAACACCTTAAAAAAAGGCTTTGCAAGTTTAAAACAGGGCCCTGGAATCGTTTTATTTAACTTTATTTTTTAAAATTTATACACTGAACAAGTCAGTATTTATTTATTTAGTTTTTGTTTACCAGGTGAGTGCACTAGCCAAGTTATTACTATTTTCAAGCACGACCCGTGAGAAATACAGCACAGCAAGGTAATGGAGCACAGTGTAGGATAATCGAATAAAAAAAAAAGTTACATAGATGGATAGCCTATACAGGAAACATGGCAATTTTGAGACGTAATTAAAATTAGAATGATACAAAAAGAAAAACAGGTTAAACAGTATGTTTAGACAGGGTACACATAATTGAGTAAGACGTTTCAACTGAAAGACACAAATGAATCCCCAGCAGGAAAGATAATACTTACAACTCAATACAAATATAAGTGCATGGCACACTACGGGGTCAAGGTATAAGTGAGAGGATAAGGTAGCTGAGTTCAGAAGGCACTTAGTGGCTACCCTAGCAAGGAGGTGGCCTTTTGCTAGAGAGGTAGGGAGGAGAGGGTCGATAGACACACAAGTGAGAACCAAGAAACAGGCTTAGTAGGGAAGAGAAGGAGAAAAGAGCTGGGAGAATCAAATTACGGTGATTTAAAACAATTAATGAGATGATGAATATTAGCACCATTACAATAACAGTGACCAAAGAAATGTTAACAACAGGGTATTATAAGACATTATACAGTGCTACATCATGTGGGGTACCACCTACAAAGATTCTACATCCCAATTAGAAACTATCCGTATTTGCAGAGGATGCTAGACATGCCATGACTGTGGAATACCTGAGGGAAAGAACAACATGATCTACAAACATAACTTTACACTAGTCATTATTTCCACATTTACCTTACTTTAACTAGGGAGAAAACAAGTGCTACAAAACACTCCCCCTACACAACTTGGTTACTTGCCCAAACGATGGGACTAAAAAGTAACAGGGACATTGTAGGAAGCCACCTTTCCATAGAACTATAAGACACGTAGATTACATATGACCCAGACTAAAACTGCATGTATACATAGCCCCAATATTTATTTTCCTTCTAGGACTCCCCTAACCAGAAGACAACAATACAATGTTAACAACTGCTTCATTTCAAGTATTAAACATCTGGCAAGGTATAGAGCCCAGAGCTGCCTCATGGTTTAGCGCCATGCGGTCAGGGCCATCTTGAATGTACCAGGAGGTTATGTATGAAAAAAACTATTTATGCAAGTTACTAGAAGGGAAAAATCAGGCTCTACTGTCAATGAAGCATGGGCAGAATTGAAGCCCTTCAAACCTCTTCCTCCAATTCCTCCTGCTGCACTGCCTCTACCACCTCTCCACTCAGAAACTCTTGCACAGTCCATTCCACACATTTTTTTAGCCTCCACTGGATCGCTGACCTGAAAAGTTTTATTTCATACTAATATACTAAGAGCCAGCAAAATAGGCCAAATGGTCTGTCTTGTCTGCGCGAAAGCCAGCAACCTAGTGGCTGCTCGAATTCCATTCGATTTCCATACATGATGCGAAGTATCGCTGGTGGGGAAAGAGTATACATCACTCCCAGTCCCCTCAACTGCTCTCAAAGTAGATCGAAAAGTTTGCGTTGGGTTCTTGTAGCATACAACCAGTTGGGACACAATTTAACAGCCATCCCGTCCAGCTGTACAGGAAAGTGTGCCCTGGCCCAAGTCATGATTATGTCCCGCACTTCCATGCCTGCAGTAACAACCATCAGTGTGTGTAGATGGTCTCTAAAGCCCTGGGCCTGACAAAAATTAACCTTGTAGACCTTCTGGATAGCGAGGGGGTCAAAGGAACAAATCTCTGATAAAGTAGTGGACAGCCAGGACCGAACAAAAGACAGAGCATCACCCCCCTCAGATAGTCCAACCATCCGAATGTTCATCGCTCGTTGGTAATGCTCCAGATTTTTTAGACGGGCTTTTAGGTGGGTTGTCTCTACAGTCATTTTGCTAAAAGCCGCTTGGGTCGGCAGTGAACGGTCCTCCACCTCCTCTGCCGTTGTTACCGCTTCCCCAATTCTTACAGCATGAGCCCCCATGCGGTCCAGTATTTTCTCGATCTTCTGGTTCACTGAACGGACCGCTTGTATGGATTCCCAAGGCATGGCCTCTCCCACCCCGCTTGTACTGGTGGAGCCGTCCGGCGCAGACTCCGGAGCCTGATGTGCAGGCATCACCTGTTTTTGTCCCTGGCCACCCGTTGTTCCCTAGGGGCGTCCCATTATCCAGTCTGGTATCACTATGATCAAAAGAGCATGATCTTCACAGTGGTACCAACGTAGATACAAACTTTTTAGTTTAATTATTGTCAAATAAATCAACTTGAGCCGTGCAGGAGCTGTGTAAAAGCAAGTCCTGTCTCAGGCTTGGCTTCCTATTGCCCCAGGGCCCTGGAATCCTTTAGAAAACTGTAGCACTGTGGCCGTTAAATTTTTTAAGCAATTCTCTTTCCCTGAGGCTTCACATCAAATACTGCCAGGAGAGACTGAATAAAGAGGATAACGGCAACATCCATGGGAAACTGAATTATTGTATTTAGTACCCAACTTTTTAAGATCCTAAAAACACAAACATGCCGAATGGTTCATGATCAGTCGATTTCCTATTGTCATTCCATTTAATTGCTACTACGGTCAGACTGACATGGCGACCCGACACCCTTCATGAGAGCACACCATGATCCTCAAGCGCCGAGAGGCTGCACACACAGATGGGGTCCCAGCTACAGGTTTTGGAACTACTGCACTTCAGTCAAGGGTATGCTTCATGACGCAGCAGGAACCCAAGGAGTCCTCAGAGTGGGTGAAACAGAGGAGAAGGTCCTCTTATTGTTCAGTCAGTCAGTGCCACCATACCACTCAAATGTACCACATTCCCAAGGACAGCAGTCCCTAATTGTGCCACAAAGAATCCTTCTGCTCCACAATTAGAGAAGTCTTCAACCATTTAAGCTTTCAAATCCTAATGCAGAATGGTTGAAGACCTCTCCACAAGGCACTGTGGAGGGCTTCAAGGGGGGGGTGGGACAGATGCATGGGTGTACTGAAGCCAAGGTTGACCCTCTCGAGGGCCAGGGGGGTGGAAGAGCTAGCACCCAACAGGGGCTTGCTACCGAGCAGACATGAAAGACCGTTAGGCCTATTCTGCTGGCTTTTAGTATGTTAGCAAGTAAAGCGGTCTTCATCCATTCTGCAATAAGATTTGAAAGCATAAATGCACTCGCTTTATTTTCCAATTAACAGTTCATCTCCTTTCTGCCTGACCGGCCCCCATTCCAGACAGGTTCCTCCCCCACAAACTCATCACTCGGCTTCTCCACAACTTACCAATTGTCCAGCTGTCCTCTGCCAGAGGACCAGGGAGCCCAGCTGCCGGTGTGGGGTCTGCAGGGGACCGGGCCTCATAATTACATTCTCATCTATGCTGCTTCTTTAGCAAACAGCCTTATGAACAGGAAGTACCAATGTCCATGCTGTTCTGGCCTTCAATCTCCTAAGGTTTCGGTAGGTGCCCCATATTCAGCCTCTTACTTTCACATTTTTCTGCACAGCATCCCACATTCTGGTGCAACAACCACCTTCTGCCACTAGAAGGGCAAGGGCTGGTTACCAGAATTGCGAGACCCAGAGACTGCTCAATGGTAGTGACTAACTTAGTGAGTCCATTGGACAGAATTTAGTGACAGAGAGAAGGGTGCTAGGGTGCCCTCAGGATCACTGGTTCATAGGTGCCTTGAGGTGGCAAGGACCTCACACTCTGCAGCAGTCAATGGATCCAAACTTTGAGACCAAATCACTTGGACTCCCAGTCACCTCTGGGGGCATTTAGTTTAGATCGCTGTTAATTACAGAGAGTATGTAGGGGACACACCATAAGGGTGTGGGAACCCTGAGGGGCTTCAACTCAAGGGGAGTCCCTGGCAGGCTTGTGGCTCAGGGGAGGCACCACCAAAGAGGGATGTCACCTTTGGGGGGTCTGTAGTCCTGTGCCTAAGTGATGCTGCCAGTCGAACTGTTGGCGAGAAACCTGGTGACAGAGACAAAGCTGCTAAGGTAGGAGACATGCCTACACTGTGTACAGGGGATGGGTACCAGAGCTGCTGCCTCTGGCATAGGGTACAGGGTACAGAGCGATTGCCAGTCACTGCCAGTGGGCAGGGTGGAGTTGTAAAGCTCAGCTGAAGCCAGCATACCATCCAGTGAGAAAGGGGAAGTTGATGTGAGGCACCCAGCACAGGGGTGGCCTCTGGGCTTCAGCAGGAAGACTGACCTGATACCAACTAGCTGCCCTCAGGACCCATGGACACCTGCCAGTGACCCAAAATCCGAGTGTGATGTCCCTACAGCAGTGATGCCTCCTGCAACACTAGCTGACTGGACACTACAGTTCCAAAGCTGTGGAAAATGTGTGGAAACCCAAAAGCTAATAGCACAGTGGGAGAACTTATAAAGTTACAGAGTACAGCAGGCCCTGACCCAAAGTATAACCTCATCCACTGGGGTTTGAAAAGAGAAATAGGAGGGACTGTGCAGCACCTGTTGTGAGAGGAGAGTAAACCATTACAAAGGGACCCTATGGTCCCGACTCATGTCCGGGGGCAGGATCAAACCTGTCTGTACTGTGCTAACCAAGAGAGTAACTGGAAACTGTGTTGCCGTCTGTAACTGAATACATGTCAGTAAAGAGTGACTAGTGCTTAAACCACCACACAGTGTGATTTTTCTGGCAGAGCAGTGGTCAGAGCCGAGCTTGCTCTAAGGTCAGAGGAACACTATATTGTACATCGAATGCAGGGGTGCCCTCTGGAGAGCAGTCCATCTTACCCCTAGACACACAAGGTCTCCCTTGACCATGCGGCCCATGCTGACACCAAGAAAAGGTTATTGAGTGGTGCCAGCTTTAGCTGACAGAAAACAGTACAGCAGCTGTTATGAAAATTAAAATCAACTACAAGTCAGAGTTGCATTCACCCACCTACCCTCCTCCACGCGTACTCTCTCCCCTCTTAGCATCACCTCTCTCAATGGTGATGCCCTTGAGTATGTCCATTCCTTTAAATACCTGGGCATCACCTTGGACACCTCACTCTCCCTTAATACAAGTCTCCAACGTCACTAAATCTCTAAACCAAAAACTAGGCCTCCTCTATCACATCCGTCCCTTCCTCACTTCTGCCTCCTGCCTTAAGATTGCTTAATTGTCCCTTCTTCCTCTCCTAACTTATGGTACTCCTTTACTACTCTCAACTAATACCACAACCCTGTCTCTCCTCACCCAGGCTTATCATAGGATGGGAAGGTTTGCCATGGGGGGTGACGCCCACCACCACCGTGACATCCTCGCCTCGTTGGGTTGGTTGCCTTATGAATCTAAACTGAGGCATACCTCCCTGAGCTTCCTGTATAAGCTTGTCCATAAATTCACACCTCCTTGCCTCAGTGAGACTACAAGCCTTAGACAAGTTCCATGTGTCCTCAGATCTGCCTCCCTCTCCCTTCTCATAAAGCCTGAACTGCTACTAGCTATCACCTGTACGTCATTCTCTTTTGTGGCAGTGTTTGACTGAACTCCCTTCCTCCCTCCATCCTATCTTGTTCCACTCTCCCCAAGTTCCAATCTAATCTGCATGCCCCTCTCTCTCTCTCTCAGCCTCGGTGTCATGCTCCTGCTTCCGATGATGCTTTATCTATTCTTACAACACTCTCTTCCTTTCTCCTCCTCCTCCTACCCAACCCTTGAACCTTGCCCCTTTCTCCGCCCCATCCTTACCTTCATGTACATTCTGTAGCCTGTAGTCTCAATTGACTAAACCTTGTATTTATGACTTTATCGAAGTGTACATACCTTTTTATGCTCCATTACATTATGTAACATTTTTATACTTTCTTTAATGCTGTATGTCAATTTTTGCTATCTTTATCTGTTTTTTCAGTTTTATTGCACTGTTTTGTATTGCTTGTTGCAACCCCGGTTGACCCTGAAAAAGGGACTACCTGTCTCAGTGGACATACCCGATGACCAAAACTCAAATAAATTAGAGACATCAGCTGAGAGCCACTACTGCCCCTACATCTATCGCCAGTGCTAGCCGTCCGCAGGGGAAATGGCAGCTGCCAGAAATGATGCCAGGTCTGCAGGTAGAATCTCAGAGCATACGTCAGCACTCTATCACGTTGGATGATACTAGATAGAGAGGAACCTCACTGGCCTGCAGTTAACAGTGGGTGCCATAGCTGTGGAAAGTTAGGTAAACAAACGGTTGACAGAAATCAAGCAGAAACTATTTCTGCATGCAGCAAAGGCCCACACCCATAACTCTCAACTATCCCATTGTTTCTGTTGTGTAATTTATTTTGTCTCCAGCTACTCTGGAGTGGCCACGATCTACTACTCTGAGCCACCTCCGCCACCCCGTAGTGCCCTTCTCCACTGCTAATCTCCAATTCCCCTATACACAACTTGTAAATTAAACTGTATATGTAAAATTATAAATGCTAAATTGTTTATGTTGCTATAATCTGCTAGTTTATTATGCTATCCTCTTCTCATTGTATAGTCTACACTCACCATTATGTTATATTTGTGTTTTATTTTCTCCCCGGATGCATCTGAAATGAGCACTATTCAGTTCAGTATGCCTTTCCTGCTAAAACTTTTGAAATAAGTAAATTCCCGTGGCTGGGGCCCTCAGGTGGAGAATCCTTCCTCAGAAGAGTAAGTGTTGGAAGGTGGGGGAAACGTCGAAGAGGCCAGGTATCATCCAGCACTGTTCCTGGGTAAGTAAGTAAGTAAACCTTTATTTTCACGCACTAATCCTAGGGGCTCTTGCTGCTTATACAAAAGGAGTAAGACATGGCAGAAATTAAACAAGAAATACATACAAGGTCATTAAACAAATAATTTAAATTCCATAAAAAAATAAAGAACATTTAAATCAGCTTCGGTTAAAGTAGTAGTCCGCCCAAAACTTGCAAAGAATATATGTTGTGCGGAGTGTTTTAATTTGTATGTGAAATTCTAGTGTTTCCTTCCCTCTGACTGCTATTAGGAGTTTTCCCTAAATTAGCCTGCTAGCTTTATGCTTGTTTTACGGCCCCTGGGGATCTTCATCTCAGACAGCTTAACTGTATTCCTTGTTCCCACAGTGCATCTTGTCTCATGTGACAGTGACGTAGCAGAGACCCAACATTCAGCACACGCATGACAAACAAATTAAATATCTTGGAAGCTTTACAAGCGGTACAAAATTACCAACAGCAAAATCCTTCAGGACAGTACGACCTTTACGATGAGGGTAGTCACTAACCTGAATTCTACAGATTTTAAAATATAGCCAACGCTACTGTTGTAAACTGATTGTAAAGCAATGCTTTCTGCTGGATGTATGGTCTCTGCTACATCATTGTCGCATGAGACAAGGTACATTATAATACAAAGGAATACAATTAAGCTGTCTTAGATGGAGATCTCCAGGGGTCGTAAATCTACCCTAAAGCTATCAGGCTAATTTAGGAAAAACTCTTAATAGCAGACAGAGGGAAGGACACACAACAACTTAACATACAAATCAAAACACTGCACAACATATGTTTTTTTTGTAAGTTTTGGGTGGACTACTCCTTTAACCAGAAAAGGCTTCTTTAAAAAGCTCCACTGATGGGGCCTCCCTCAGGGATCTGGAGAGTGAGTTCTAGAGGACTGGGCTGGCCACCTCAAATGTGTGGTCCCCAAAGGTTTTTGGCCTAGCCCTCAGAACCATTAGGAGGCCCCTGGTGGAGGAGTGAAGGGAGTGCACCTGAAGGGCAAGGGTCAGGAGGACACTCAGTTAGCCCGGGCCCGGGCCTTAAACATGGGCAATCCCACCTTCAGATGATCCTCCATCTGACAGGCAGCCAGTGCAGACCCCGCAGGACCAAGGTCATATGACAGGACCTGGGCAGGCCTGTCAGCAACCTGGCTGCTGCGTTCTTCACCAGCTGCAGTCGACGGAGGTTCCCTCCACTAACCATGAAGTATAGAGCATTGAAGTAGTCCAGCCTTGATGTGACAAAGGCATGTACCGGTGTGGGCAGGTCATCAGACGGAATTAGGGATTTAATACAGGTGGCATTCCTTAAGTGGTAAAAACCACTCTGGATGACAGATGACACCTGTGCATCAAGTGTAAGCCCACTGTCAAGGATGACGCCCAGATTTCTCACCTTAATGGACGCCATCAAAGGAGCAGACCTAAGGAACAACCCTGTTACTACCCCGGTGACATCCACATCATGCCTGCGACCAGGCTTGATCATCAGTACCTCTGTCTTGCCAGGGTTCAGCCTCAGCCAGTTAGAAGACATCCAGTCTTGAATCTCGGACAGACAGTTGTTTAGCACTTCTACGGTGTTATTTGACCCAGGTGCAAAAGATATATACAACTAGGCATCATCTGTGTAACAGTGGAAACCCAGACTGTACAGTCTAATGAGCTCATCCACGGGCAGCATGTACACCACGAACATAATCGGTGACAAGGTCGAACCTTGAGGAACTCCGCATAGCAGGAGCTTTGGGCAGGAAAAGAAATTCCCCATCACTACCCAGTGCATCCTGCCTGAGAAATAGGACTCAAACCAACTGATGACAATACGAGCAAGTCCACAATACAATCGAAGGCGATCCAGAAGCACAATGTGGTCCACTGTGTCAAATGCTGAGGAGAGATCCAGGAGCATGAGAATTGACCAGTCACCTCTATCCCTCGCTCTGAGGAGATCATTTTGCGCACAGACCACGCCGTCTTAGTGCTATGCCTAGTCCTAAATCCAGACTGGAATGTCTCGTAGATGTCAAAGGCCATGAGGTGTGCTTCAAGCTGCAGAGTCACCACTTTCTCAACAACCTTCACCAGGAATGAGAGGCTGGAGATAGGTCAATAATTCGCTAAGACGTCAGGGTTGAGTGATTGTTTCTTCAGAAGGGGCTTCACCAGCGTCTCCTTCAAGGTGTCGGGAAATAACCCCTTCGAGAGCAAACACCGGACTATCTTGGCGAACACTGAACTAACAGACTCCGCACATTCCACTAGGAGACAAGTCAGACCCAGGTCCACTTCACAAAAGGTGGGCCATAGCTTCGAGATTACCTCAACGACCTCAGCCACCCCCCACTGGCCGAAACTCCCCCCAGACAATAGGAGTGCCTCCGTTTATGCAAGGGTTATTCATTATTTTCTCAGCGGAGTGCAGGATCAGTATGGTGGGGTCGGAGAGAGGCCAGGTATCATCCAGCACTACTCATGGGTCATTTATTGTTTCCTCAAGAGAGTTTGCGGTCACAGAGAGGGGCCAGGCATCATCCACACTCATTAGTGCTAGGTTATTCTTCATTTCCTCAGCAGAGTAGGTGGTCAGTGCAGCGGGGTCAGAGAGAGGCCAGGTATCATCTATACTCACTAGTGCTAGGTTATTCTTCATTTCCTTAGCGAACTAAGCGGTCAGTGCAGTGGGGTCGGACAGAGGCCAGGTATCATCCAGTACTACTTATGGGTTATTTATTGTTTCCTCAGCTGAGTTTGCGGTGAGAGAGAGAGAGAGAGAGAGAGAGAGAGGCAGGCATCATCCACACTCAGTAGTGCTAAGTTATTCTTTTTCCTTAGCAGAGTATACGATCAGTGCAGTGGGGTCAGAGAGGGGCCAGGTATCATCCAGCACTGCTCATGGGTTATTCGTCATTTCCTCAGCAGAGTATGTGGCCAGTGTAGTGGGGTTTGAGAGGGCCAGGTATCCTGCACTACTCCTGGGTTATTAGTCATTTCCTCAGCAGTATGTGGCCAGTGTAGTGGGGTTTGAGAGGGCCAGGTATCCTGCACTACTCCTGGGTTATTCATCATTTCCTCAGCAGAGTATGTGGCCAGTGTAGTGGGGTTTGAGAGGGCCAGGTATCCTGCACTACTCCTGGGTTATTCGTCATTTCCTCAGCAGAGATGTGGCCAGTGTAGTGGGGTTTGAGAGGGCCAGGTATCCTGCACTACTCCTGGGTTATTCGATCATTTCCTCAGCAGAGTATGTGGCCAGTGTAGTGGGGTTTGAGAGGGGCCAGGTATCCTGCACTACTCCTGGGTTATTTCATTTCCTCAGCAGAGTATGTGGCCAGTGTAGTGGGGTTTGAGAGGGGCCAGGTATCCTGCACTACTCCTGGGTTATTCGTCATTTCCTCAGCAGAGTATGTGGCCAGTGTAGTGGGGTTTGAGAGAGGCCAGTTATCCTGCACTACTCCTGGGTTATTAGTCATTTCCTCAGCAGAGTATGTGCCAGTGTAGTGGGGTTTGAGAGGGACCAGTTATCCTGCACTACTCCTGGGTTATTGTCATTTCCTCAGCAGAGTATGTGGCCAGTGTAGTGGGGTTTGAGAGGGGCCAGGTATCCTGCACTACTCCTGGGTTATTCTTCATTTCCTCAGCAGAGTATGTGGCCAGTGTAGTGGGGTTTGAGAGAGGCCAGTTATCCTGTACTACTCCTGGGTTATTCGTCATTTCCTCAGCAGAGTATGTGGCCAGTGTAGTGGGGTTTGAGAGAGGCCAGTTATCCTGTACTACTCCTGGGTTATTCGTCATTTCCTCAGCAGAGTATGTGGCCAGTGTAGTGGGGTTTGAGAGGGGCCAGTTATCCTGCACTACTCCTGGGTTATTCGTCATTTCCTCAGCAGAGTATGTGGCCAGTGTAGTGGGGTTTGAGAGAGGCCAGGTATCCTGCACTACTCCTGGGTTATTCGTCATTTCCTCAGCAGAGTATGTGGCCAGTGTAGTGGGGTTTGAGAGAGGCCAGTTATCCTGCACTACTCCTGGGTTATTGGTCATTTCCTCAGCAGAGTATGTGGCCAGTGTAGTGGGGTTTGAGAGGGGCCAGGTATCCTGCACTACTCCTGGGTTATTCATTTCCTCAGCAGAGTATGTGGCCAGTGTAGTGGGGTTTGAGAGGGGCCAGGTATCCTGCACTACTCCTGGGTTATTCGTCATTTCCTCAGCAGAGTATGTGGCCAGTGTAGTGGGGTTTGAGAGGGGCCAGTTATCCTGCACTACTCCTGGGTTATTCGTCATTTCCTCAGCAGAGTATGTGGCCAGTGTAGTGGGGTTTGAGAGGGCCAGGTATCCTGCACTACTCCTGGGTTATTCGTCATTTCCTCAGCAGAGTATGTGGCCAGTGTAGTGGGGTTTGAGAGGCCAGGTATCCTGCACTACTCCTGGGTTATTCGTCATTTCCTCAGCAGAGTATGTGGCCAGTGTAGTGGGGTTTGAGAGGGGCCAGGTATCCTGCACTACTCCTGGGTTATTCGTCATTTCCTCAGCAGAGTATGTGGCCAGTGTAGTGGGGTTTGAGAGGGGCCAGGTATCCTGCACTACTCCTGGGTTATTCGTCATTTCCTCAGCAGAGTATGTGGCCAGTGTAGTGGGGTTTGAGAGGGGCCAGGTATCCTGCACTACTCCTGGGTTATTCGTCATTTCCTCAGCAGAGTATGTGGCCAGTGTAGTGGGGTTTGAGAGGGCCAGGTATCCTGCACTACTCCTGGGTTATTAGTCATTTCCTCAGCAGAGTATGTGGCCAGTGTAGTGGGGTTTGAGAGGGGCCAGGTATCCTGCACTACTCCTGGGTTATAGTCATTTCCTCAGCAGAGTATGTGGCCAGTGTAGTGGGGTTTGAGAGGGGCCAGGTATCCTGCACTACTCCTGGGTTATTCGTCATTTCCTCAGCAGAGTATGTGGCCAGTGTAGTGGGGTTTGAGAGGGGCAGTTATCCTGCACTACTCCTGGGTTATGTCATTTCCTCAGCAGAGTATGTGGCCAGTGTAGTGGGGTTTGAGAGGGGCCAGGTATCCTGCACTACTCCTGGGTTATTCGTCATTTCCTCAGCAGAGTATGTGGCCAGTGTAGTGGGGTTTGAGAGGGGCCAGGTATCCTGCACTACTCCTGGGTTATTCGTCATTTCCTCAGCAGAGTATGTGGCCAGTGTAGTGGGGTTTGAGAGGGGCCAGGTATCCTGCACTACTCCTGGGTTATTCGTCATTTCCTCAGCAGAGTATGTGGCCAGTGTAGTGGGGTTTGAGAGGGGCCAGGTATCCTGCACTACTCCTGGGTTATTCTTTTTCCTCAGCAGAGTATGTGGCCAGTGTAGTGGGGTTTGAGAGGGGCCAGTTATCCTGCACTACTCCTGGGTTATTAGTCATTTCCTCAGCAGAGTATGTGGCCAGTGTAGTGGGGTTTGAGAGGGCCAGTTATCCTGCACTACTCCTGGGTTATTCTTTTCCTCAGCAGAGTATGTGGCCAGTGTAGTGGGGTTTGAGAGGGGCCAGTTATCCTGCACTACTCCTGGGTTTTGTCATTTCCTCAGCAGAGTATGTGGCCAGTGTAGTGGGGTTTGAGAGGGGCCAGTTATCCTGCACTACTCCTGGGTTATTCGTCATTTCCTCAGCAGAGTATGTGGCCAGTGTAGTGGGGTTTGAGAGGGGCCAGGTATCCTGCACTACTCCTAGGTTATTCTTTTTCCTCAGCAGAGTATGTGGCCAGTGTAGTGGGGTTTGAGAGGGGCCAGTTATCCTGCACTATCCTGGGTTATTCGTCATTTCCTCAGCAGAGTATGTGGCCAGTGTAGTGGGGTTTGAGAGGGGCCGGTTATCCTGCACTACTCCTGGGTTATTCTTTTTCCTCAGCAGAGTATGTGGCCAGTGTAGTGGGGTTTGAGAGGGGCCAGTTATCCTGCACTACTCCTGGGTTATTCGTCATTTCCTCAGCAGAGTATGTGGCCAGTGTAGTGGGGTTTGAGAGGGGCCAGTTATCCTGCACTACTCCTGGGTTATTCAGTCATTTCCTCAGCAGAGTATGTGGCCAGTGTAGTGGGGTTTGAGAGGGGCCAGGTATCCTGCACTACTCCTGGGTTATTCTTTTCAGCCCTTCCCTCCCTCCTCCTGCAAGCTGTAGACTGTGAACGTAGGCATGTGCTTGATGCCGTGCCAACCCTTCAATAACCAACTTCAATGAACATACAAGCTGCACCACCACCTGTGGTCATCCAGCTGGTGGTGTTGCAGCGGTTTCAGGACCCTCCCTCTGCAGAGGACAGTGTCCTGTTGGGCACTCAATCCCCCACCCAAGATCTCTGACACACTGAACTACAGTATTGATCCCAAGTTGCCAGCATTGCCGCTGCATTAGGTAACTGGCTTCAGTCAGTCCATATTTTACACCAAGACTTTAAAACAGAAATTTATATCAAGTACTATTTTTCAAAGTGTTCTAAACTTACATTTCTAAAGACTTCACTGTGTGCCATGCCAAGGTTCCACTGTGCACACATTTTCCCCCTTTCCAGCATTTTGGGAGCCAATGTCTGGATGACAAGAGGGTAAGAGGTATAATGCCCACACCAATGCGAGTATTTGTTGCCCCAGGTTCTACCTCCATGATCATGTCATTCTTTTAACATTAGCAATCAAGCCGCCTGTCTCCTTAGCAGTATATAAAAAAAAAAACCAGGAAAGATGACAGTATGATCCATGTGCATTATAAAAATGCAGCTAGTGTCTGAGTAAGTATGGGAATAACCATTCTGTCCAACAGTGAGCACAAGTTGCCACTGACAACCTTCTTTGGTTTGGTAACTCAGTGAAAAGTCTACCCCCCCTCTCCCCAATGTCTCGGGCAGATAATCAACATCTGTATTTAAATGCTGAAGTATCTGAAAGAATAACACACAGGAGTCAAAAACAATCAGTGTCTCCCAGAGCGCGTGGGGTACAACGTTGGCTTACATCCGATACCTGCTGTAGCTGCCAGCATCTGAAAATGACTGAATTCCTGAGGCTTAGCCTCCAAATTCCTGGAATCTGTTTGCTAATTCCCCGACTTTCAGACAATCACATCACTGCTGTACAACAGTTAGGCACATGACAGACATGGGCTGCAAGAAAAGTACAGCACAGTGCACAATTCAAACTGATTTTAACAGGAGTAGTACACTTACGGTACACAGCTGAGAAACTGTGTAAGTGTGTGGCAGTGCGCATCCAGCACAATACATACAAGGAACTAGCCTTCAGTGAAGTAGAAATGAAGGGAAAAAAGCGTTCTCTCATCTTTCTTTTGGCAGAGCAGATTCCACAGGAGGGCTGGCTGGATAGAGGGATATGGAGACGACAAAAGAATGTGCTCTTATGTATCGTGTTCTAACACTTCATACTGAGGCACAGATCCAGACACACTCAGAGATCACAGAAGGTTTCCAGAAACAATCCCCAATGACAGAATAGCATAATTCTATACCACCCACCCCCCAGAAAAATAATCGATGCAAAATAGGGACGATCACAGAAGAAACTGTTATCTGAACATCAATGCAATCTCCTGGTTGCCGAAAAGATCCTGCAGAACAGGGAGACTGCCTGTGGGATTTTCTGCCAGCCACAGGAGGAGTCTGATATTACGAGCTGCTGGTGATGTCACCCCCAATTCAGAGCTAGAGGGAACAACCAAATGATACAAAAGTTAGAACCGATCCGTCTGTACTGGAGGGTTGAGAGTCTGATCAATAGCAGGGGTTTAACTGCCCACATTAAAAAGTCAAGTCTAGAGGGAGTACTGTATGACAAGACTGGTCACCCATCCCGGGATAGGAGAATTCCCGGAGCTTAGCACCTTGTGAGGCATTTTGTGACACAGTGAAAGACACTACTGTACGATATTGACAGTAAAATCACAGCTAGCTGCTTGCACCCAAACCTTGGGGGATGGTACATTCCACAGCTATTATTCCCAGGTCCCTGAATCCTACTCAAGACTCTTGATCAGAGGGGCAAGGAAACCGAAGAGGAGCCATATTTTCACCTTAACTTTTTAAACTGGCTTTCTGATTGCTCTTTCTCATGCAAATAAGGAATTGTGTCAGAACGCGTTTGTACTCCCTCACGTCATCTGCCCCTCCTCAAGAGAGGCATTATGGCATATGTCATCCCCCCCCCCCGAAGATTTGTACCTGAGGTGATGACTGCAGGAAGATGGCAGGCTAACCTGTTTGTAGTTGTTCAGGTCCAAACATGCCATTCTAGAAGAGAGAGAGAGACACACCAGTTACTTTTCATTCTTCTGGTACCACACCTATCTGTACAAACTCATGAAATATTACAAAACGGCCCAGTGGCATTGGCTAGAGATGTGCTGCACTACAACGCTGAGAAAGATCCCCATGTACTGGAGGCAGTGTGCACAGGTTCCAGGGAGGGAGGGTTGCAATCACCTTCTCTATAGCACCTCCTGCAGGACACTGCAGGACTCCCGACATCGTGGATGACCATGTGATGTCTCCTCCCACACAGTTTGGGAGTTTTTTTTTTTTTTTTTTTTACCAGGTAAGTGCACTAGGAAAACAGCAATTCACAGTGAAATATTACAAATAGGCTGCAACATTGTACAATGGGGAAAAAAAAAAAATCGAAATGTAAATGCCTATAAATTTTCTTTCTCAGACTGCTGGTCTCCGGGCTCATCACTGATGGAGGTCCTTCCTGGTACCACGCGACAGGCAGGATACAAAGCTCTGCAGGGTAAGTACATACTCCCCTCCATTTCCTGTAGCCACCAGTTCTTCCTGCAGCAGCTGTCCCCTGGTAGTACTACATAACTTGGAAAAACATTAACCTGAACATGCGCCAAGGGCCGACTTTACACTTTCTGGGAGGAAGGCCGGAGACCAGCAGTTGGAGAAAGAAAGTTTACAGGTATTTTAAATTTCGATTTCTCTCTCCTAAAGCTGGTCTCCAGGTTCTTCACTGATGGATATACTAAAGCAGTACATCACCTTGCTCCCGGGTGGGAAGAATGTAAAAGTTCCTTGAAGGGTCCACCACAGCCTGGAGGACCTGGCGGCCAAACAATGTCTCCACGGAGGTGGTCGCATCCAATTTGTAAAACTTTGCAAAAGGTATGAATGGAAGACCATGTAGCCGCTCTGCACAAGTCCGCCAGAGAGGCTTCTCTGAAGTCCACCCAGGATGCCGCCATTGCTCTAGCTGAATGGGCACACACTGGGCCCGGTAAAGCCACCCCCACTTTCTGGTAGGCAGTGGAGATGGTTGAATGAATCCATCTTGCAGTAGCCTCTTTTGAGACTTTTTTGCCCATGTTCTGCTCTGAAATGAGAATGAACAAGCTTGACATCTTGTGTATTTAATCAGTTCTTTTTATGTACATCTTTAGTGCTCTCCTAGGGTCCAGCATGTTAAACTCTCTCTCTTTCTTATGGTGAGGACAGAAGAAAGGAAGATTCAATACCTGGTTACAGTGAAAAGGAGTCAGTCCACCTTTGGTAAAAGCATAGATCCACTCTGAGGACTACAGAGTCCCGATGAAACACAGCTTAAAGCTCCTTGGTTGAAAGGGCTCTCTAGCTGATGCGTCGGGCTGAGGTGATTGCTATAAAAATCGACTTGCATCATCAGATGGATGAGGGATGCCTCCGGCAGCTCAAAGGAGGCCTTGAGTTAAGGCCTTGAGGACCAGGTTGAGCCTCAAGGTGGAGCGATGGACTTGATGGGATGTTTTAGCGTTGCATTACAGGAATCTCTTCACATGGGGGTAGTGCCAGGACTCCCAGATTCACTATAGAAGTGCACCCAATGCTAAAACTTGGACCTGCAAGGTTGCGGTTGAAGCCCATTGTCGAACCCCTCTTGCAGAAACTGCAGGATAGTGGGTAGAGATACCTTGTTGTCTGCTATATGGATCGTAATCAGAAGAGAAACCTTTGCCATACTCTAATAGACCTTGGAAGACAATGTCCATCTTGAGTGGATCATCATTTCAATGACTGGTGGAGTATAACCTAGCTCTGTGAGAGTCTCCCGCTCAATCTCCACGCCGAGAGGGACGGGCCCTAGCAGACTGGGGTGCAGTACCGGACCCTGATGCAGCAGGTCGGGCTGATCTGAAACATCAGCAGAGGTTGTGGAAACATTTGAACCAAGCATGGAAACCATGGCTGGCGGGGCTAGTGTGGACAGATTAGAATCAGTTCCGCCTGATCCAGGGTGACCCTGTGCAAGACCCTTGAGATTAGTGGGACTGGGGAAAGGCGTACAGGAGATCGTACTGACCCCAGTTTATGGAGAAAGCGTCCTGCATTGTTGCCAGCTCGTCCTTGACTAGAGAGCAGAACTGTGGAGTTTATCGCGAGGCGAAAAGATGCATCTGTGGAAGGCCCCACTGAGCAGCGAGGAGATGGAAAGCACTGTCCTTCAGTTCCCATTCTCCTGTGTAATCGTCCTTTGACTTAGCCAATCTGCCATGATGTTTTCCTGGCCTGGAATGCAAATGGCCATCAGGTTTTCCAGGTGGCACTCTGCCCAGTGAAAAAGCAACAGGGTTTCTTTTAGTATCAGAGAGCTCTTTGTGCCTCCCTGGCGATTGATGTAGGCCATCATTGTTCGACTGTCTGTTAGGATGACGATATCCCCGTTTGAGATCTGTACTGTGAATCGCTGAGGTGCCAGGCAGACTGCTCTCATTTCCAGAATGTTGATGCTGCAACGAGATTCTGTAAGTGACCACTTGCCCTGTGCTGATATCTGACCCATGTGAGCTCCCCAGCCCTGGAGGCTGGCGTCAGTCATGATTCTCACGTGGTGTGGATGTCCCAGCCTGAGACCCCTCATGATGTTGGATCGCCAAGACCACCAATGTAGGGATGCTTTTACCTGGCGAGAGATTTGTACCTACTGCCCCAGACTGTCCCTGGACTGGAACCACTGTTTGAGAAGGCTTGCCTGGAGGTAACACATGGGAATCAATGCACAGGGAACAGAGTCTGCCAGGGAGACCATGGTCCCTGTGAGCTGCGTGAAGCAGTGAGCTGGCAAGTGTTGCGCCAACTGAAATCTGTTGAGAAGAGTCCTGAGGTCCTTGAACTTCAATTCTGTGGGGAAAACCTTGTTCTCTTGGGTTTTGAAATCCACTCCTAGATGATTCAAGGTCTGAGATGGGATTAGGAAGCTCTTTTTCTGGTTGATGACTAAACTGAGCAAGAAGAGGCATAGCTGCTGACTGGACCGTAGGGCTTTTAGCAGAATGCAGGGATTTATTTAACTCTAAAAACTGATTAGCATTTTACTCATAAAAGTGCTAAATCTTTGTGAAAATGCATAGCCCTTGCCTCACTGTGTTTAAACAAACACAGCACTTCTAGAAAATCCATATAAATACTTTCTATACAGTTAGTATAGTCCCAAGAAAAAAAACTGCTAATCAATTATTTAAAACCCTGGAATGTCATCCAGACAGGGGAAGAGCTGGATCCCTTGTTGCCCAAGACAAGCAATCACTGTCACTAGGACCTTGGAGAAGTCCCTGGGGGCGTCGACAGTCCGAAGGAAAGTGTTGTGAATTGGAAGTGGTGTTCCCCACCTTGAACCTGAGGTACTGCCTGTGTGACCTTCGGATGGGGATATGCAGATAGGCATCTTGTAAATCTATTGAAGCCAAAAATCTCCTGATGGAATTCCCTGATGATGGACGAAAGGGTTTCCATTTTGAATGTTTTGTTGCAAACAAAGCTGTTCAGAAATTTTAGGTCTAGGATGGGCCCGATTCCCCCGAGCATTTCAGAACTATGAAAAACAGTGAGTAAACACCCCTGCTCCGCTCTGTGATGGGAACTTCTTTGATCGCCCGTGCCTGGAGAAGGTCTGCAATCGCTAGGAACATCGCCACCTTCTTCACCCGATTGTTGGAGATGGGCAAGAGAATCACATGGGGTAGCGGGGGCTTTGAGTCGAACTCGAAGCAGGCCTTGCGTACTATATCTAGAACCCAATTGTTTGTGGTGGTGTGGACCCATTCCTCGAAAAAACTGGTAAGTCTGCCCCCTACTTACATTGTGACTTTTTTGCATTGCTTCTGGCATCCCGAGACCCACCTCTTCCCTCCCCTGAAGCCATGCTGGTTGATGGAGAACCACACTTATCTGCCTGAAAATGACTTATTTTGTCCCCTTGAATAATTTTGGGGACAAAATTCTGTCTGGAGCCAGACAACCAGGACCTGTTCCTGCCCTGGTTTGTGGCATGTGAACTTTTGCCATTTCTCCGATTCTTTGACTGCCTCTTTAGAGCTGACCCAAAGAAGGCCTCCTTCGTGAGGGGCATTCACAAGTGTACCTTGAGGTGGGCATCCACCTGCCATGCCCACAGCCATAGGTTGCATCGAGCTGAGGTCTGGTAAAACATGGCTCTTGCTGCACACCTGACTGCCTCCTCAAACACATCTGTTGAGTAGGCAGATGCTAACCCCATGAGTTGAAGGTGCTGCAGGACAGGCTTGTTCTTCTCTGGCTCGTCAGCAAGCTGGAATACCAAGTCAGTGACCCATAACAGAGCGGCCCATGCCAAGAACAGGTTGGTTGTAGCTGCTTTGAGTGAGGCTGCGGAGGACTGGAAGGTCTTTTTGAGAAATGCATCTACCTTCCTATCCACTGAGTCCCACAGGGAAGCCCCACTGTCAGCTTGGATAACAGTCTTCTTGGTTAGGTAGGAGATTAATGGGTCAATCCTGGAACAGTCTTGCCATTTCTCCAAATGCTTCTTATTAAATGTTAGCTGCTTGGTGAGGTGGCACAGAACTGGATAAGTGCGTTCTGGCCCCTGCCACTTCTTTTAGGAGATCCTCTATGGCCAGAGAAATGGGGAATATTGTTGCTGGTTTGGAGGCAGATGAGAGTCTGAAGGCTGGTTTTGGTGTTTAGGGGCAGGCGAGGAGAGTCCCAGATAATTTCCTCAGTCACCTGTTCGATGAAAAACTCTGTCATCCAAATCACAGTTTCTGGATGGTGAGCATCTGAATCATAGTAGTCATCCTGAAGTTCCCCCTCTTCCAGGGAGGAGCAGCTAGACTACGAGGGGTCTGGAGACCCATCTTGCCGGTGTTTTCCCTTGTGGGTATCCCTCGACCTGCTCCTGGAACTGGACTTCTTTCTCCTCTTATGCAGAGAGCAGTGACGCTCCTCCTTGTCGGAGGATGGGGAGGGGGTTCGTTTTCGGGTGGCTTTCTTTTGGGCCCTGCGATCCGGAGACTGTGGCAGGATATCAAAATAATGGAGGTTGAGGGCAAAGGCCCAGTTTAACTTTGTTATAAGCTCTGGTACTAGATCGGATGATGAATGACGTCCATCTCAGGTGGAGATCTCCGACCCTCCAGCCAGCATCTGATGCTCCCGAGACTCCGAAACAGATGCTTCCGTGGCCGCCTCTAACCTTGCGGACACTGTGTTTTCACATTGTAATTAGAGCAAGCCCACAAAGGTGGCCAGCAGGGGAGATCTGCATTTGTGGCATTTTCTGCCCCTTGAGGGCTTGTCTGTCTTCCCTGAGGACATTCTGATGCCTGGGGTTTCCCCTGGTATTGGGTATGTGAACTGGGACCCAGGTATTGCAGCACTCCCTCTATGAATTTCCAGGTAGAATTTATCAGCCCCTGCTGGATCTCGAGATATGTGGTAATGCAGCACTCCCCTAGGAATCTCGAGATATTTGTGACGGAAGTGGGAGGGGGTTGACTGGGTTCCTCAATGTGGAGGTCTGTAAGTGCTGGAGCTCAGGAGATTCCGACATCAACTAGCAGGGCCTCTGGTTGATGCCTGAATTACAATTGTGCTGCCCCCCACCCGCTCTCCTTGTGGCCGGCCTAGCCGCCGGCTGACTCCATCGACGAGCTGGTTCGTCGAGGGACCAATGCTTGTGGAGCGCTGCCACTGCTCACTACCTTCTCTGCCAGCTCTAACTGGGGCCCGCACATTCTCCAATGCATCTGTCGACTAGCAAATGGTCCGGGAGCTCGTCGACGAGGAGCGGCGTCGACAGCCTAAGTTGCAGTGGCCATCGACGTTAAAAAAACTGATGTACAGCTCTTCCGCTGCTGAAGAATTAAATCTTTGCCTTCAGATTGTTCCCCCAAGAGAGACTTATTCCGGTAGGGGTGTGGGAGGCTGAAAGAGCAGCGCC
This sequence comes from Neoceratodus forsteri, assembly GCA_016271365.2. Taxonomy (NCBI): domain Eukaryota; kingdom Metazoa; phylum Chordata; order Ceratodontiformes; family Ceratodontidae; genus Neoceratodus; species Neoceratodus forsteri. Next base: position 109,799,367 of record JADMNL010000034.1, on the reverse strand, counting down.
GCAAGAGCTCCTCAAAGCACGGGAAGCAGGGGGTGAGAGGGAGCCAGTCCTGTACAGCATGCAAGGCTGAGATTGGACTCCCCAGCAGTGCAGAGCTAACCACCAGAAGAAAAATAAATCCTCGCTCTCCTCAGCAAATCCTTGACCAAAAAATAATTTCCACACTTACAGTTTGATGTTTTCAGCTGTCTCACATGTGACAGAGCCCCTGCAGAGAACCTGCCTCTTGCCAGGCAGGAAGTAAACTGGTAGCTACAGGAAATGGAGGGGAGTATGTACTCACCCTGCTGAGCTTTGCATCCTGCCTGTCACGTGGTACCAGGAAGGACCTCCATCACTGATGAGCCCGGAGACCAGCTTTGGAAGAGAATCCCCTAGCTGCCAAAATGATGGCCAGCCCAGAACTCACATCACTGGGCACCTCCATTTGCACCTCCCCTCCAATGCCAGGCACTAGCTGACTAATGTTCCTCAGCGAGTAGCCAGGGCTGGTCTGGGCACCACTACAGAGGGGCACATCCACGGGGCCCTGGCTGAGTGCAGAAGTTCCCGTTGGGCAGGGTGCAAGTAGAAACACACAGTACACCAAAACTGGCACAGTACTCTAGGTGGGTCCTCACCAGTGATCTATAGACACGTAGCAATACCTATTAACTTCTGCAATCAACACATTCCAGCATCCTGTCTGCCTTACTGCAGGCATTGTTACAGTGGCTAAATCATTTTAGAGAGAATCACTGAGCGATGACTCCTAGGTCTCTTTCCTCAGAGGCTCTGCCCAGCTTTACACACTGATCCACTATTCTGTCCTGGGGTTCTTGTTCTGTAAATGAGTCATCTTGCACTTTTGGCACTGAATTTCAAATGCCAAACCTCTGACCACCTCTCTAGCCTTTGCATCTCCCTAACCCCTCCTCAGCGTCTACACTGCCACAGAGCTTAGGGTAATCTTGAAGAGACATCTTGCCTGGATTCCTTCTCCCATGTCACAAATGAACATACTGAACAGGACTGGACCCAGGACCCGATCCTTGTGGCACCCCACTGGTGACCTCCCTCTCTTCCAATTCGACTCCGTTAACCACAACCCTCTGCTGTCTCCCTTCCAACCAGTTTCTCACCCATCTGTGTCCTTAGCTGCACCCAGATCCTCTAGCTCCTTCATGAACCTTCTGTGAAGCATCAAGTCAAAAGCCTTGCTGAATTCAAAGTTGAATAAATCCACAGCATGGCCCTTATCTACTATCCTTGTTACCCAGTCAAAGAATACTATCCAGTTGGTCTGACGAGACCTCCCTGCCTGGAGCCCACGCTGTTTACTATCCCGGAGTCCACTGCTCTCCAGGTGGTCCACGTCATCCTCTTTGACTAGCATCTCCATCAGTTTCCCACAACAGAGGTTACCCAGTTGCTCCTTGTCCCCCACCTTTGTGAAGCGGGACTATGTCCACTACCCTCCAGTCTTTTGAAACCCCGGTCTCAAATGAGCTACTGAAAAGCCCTACTAGGGGTTCAGTTAGTTTCGCTGCCAATTCCTTGAGCATCCTCAGATGCATCACATCTGGTCTGGGCCCTTATCTATCTTAAGGGCTGCTACCACTGTCCAAACCCTTTAACTGGTAAATACCAGCTGCCTCATCTCAGGCATCCTTCTTACAGCCACCTTAATCCCAGTCTCTGGCAGAGGCCCTCTGTCTTCCTTGTGAATATAGAGCAGAAGCAGTCATGAACAACAGCTGCTTTCTGCCCATCCTACTCAATTACCCTACCTTCCTCTGTTAGCCTAGTAATTCCTCCTCTCTTTTTCCATATCCCTAATATATCTGAAGACCTGTTTTCCCTCCTGGGCCGACTCCTGTGTCACGCAGCTCTGTGTATGCCTTTGCTTCTCTAATTGCCCTCTTGGTTTCCCTTTTTCTCATCTGATACCCTGCCCATTCTTCCTTCCATTGTTTTCCTTGTAATAGTAGGGAAGGTGCCCTAAAGCTTAGAAAAGCAGGGCAAGAGTGACCAGTGGACACCACCATGGAAAAATCGAAATTTAAATACCTGTAAATTATCTTTTTCCATAAGCATCTCTGGGCTTCCTTACTCATGGGCTGTACCTCCTGATGCTGACAGGAAGACAGGAATCAGACACCTTCAGCAGGGGACATCCAGCCCTCCACTTCCTGTTTCCCTCAGTTCTTCCTAAAGCAGTCCAAATGTGGCAATACTACATGAACTTGGAAATAAAAAACAAGAAAATTAAGGCATACATGGCCGAGAAGGCCAGCCAACTATATACATTCTGGGAGGGAATCTGAAGCCCAGAGACCATCCGTCTGAGAAGAAAAATTTACAGGTATTTAAATTTCAATTTCTCTCTCTCTCCTAAGCTGGTTTCTGGGCTTCCTTACTCATGGAATATACAAAAAGAAGTACATCCCCAGATGTCCCGGTGGAAGAATGTCAAGTGCCTTTAAGGGTCCACCACTGCCTGAAGTGCTCGGTGGCAAAGGATGTCTCCGCCAAGGGCATCACATCCAGTTTGTAAAATTTTGTAAATGTTTGAATGGATGACAAAGTGGCCGCTCTGCATAAGCCTGCTGGAGATGCTTCTCTGAAGTACGCCCACGAAGTGGCCATAGCTCTGGTGGACTGGGTTCTCACTGAACCAGGCAAAGATACTTCCACCTGATCATAGGCAGTGGAAATGACAGATCGAAACCATCTGGCTGCACAGTCTTTTGAATCTTTTTTTACTAATAAAATGTCCCATAGTGAATAAACTTAAAAGTTTTGGGAATAGCCTCCGTTCCCTTAACATACATCTTCATCGCTCTTCTCAGGTCTAGCAGATGAAATCCCCTTTCATTATTGTCTTATGGGAGTAGGCAGAAGGAAGGAAGAATTAACTCTTGGTTGCAAAGGAAGGCAGACAGTTTGGGGAAAAACCCTGGATCTGCACAGAGCACCAGAGTCCTGATGAAAAACAGTGCACGGCTCTTTGGTGGACAATGCTCTTAGCTCGCCCATTCTCCTGACTGAAGTAATAGCTATGAGAAAAAGGTGTCCTGAGCAACAGCTAATTTGTCCTTGACCAGGGAGCAGAATTGCTGTACCCTGGAGTTTTGCCTGGAGGCAAAAAGATCTACCCGAGGACTGCCCCGCTGTTCTGTTAGGATGTGGGAGGAACGGTCCTTCAGCTCTCATTCCCCTGGTAGAACATCCTTGCGAATGAGCCAGTCTGCTGCAACATTTTCCTGTCCTGGAAGATGCATCACTCAGTGGTGCTTGGTCCACTGAAAAAGAAAGGACTCCCATAGCATTTCTGAGCCTCATGTGCCTCCCTGATGACTGATGTATGCCAACGTTGTCAGATTGTCTGTTGGAATCCGTACATCCCGACTGAGGACTTGCTGTTCTGAGTGCATCAGGACAAGGCTTACTGCTCTCCTCTCGGGACAGTTTATGCTGTACCTTGAATCTAACAATGACCACTTGCTCTGTACTGACAGCTGATGCAGTCAAGCCCCCCCAGCTCCTGCAGCTGGCGTCGGTCATGCTTCCGATTTGGTGTGGATGGCCCAAAGTGCGACCCTTCATTATCTTTGTCCTCCTAGACCATCTGTCCCAGATGAGCTGCATGAAAGATTAAGCAGACAGCCGAGGAGCTGAGTGAAACATGATGAGCTTCAGCCGATCCCTGAATTAGGTTTCAGGGGAAGATCTTGTTGGCTTGTGTCATTATGTCTGACCCAGGTGATTCAATGTCTGGCACTGAGTTAAGGAACTCTTCTCCAGTTGCTAAGAAAAGCGTGTGTCATGGGACACGGACTACCTCCGCCACTGCTTGTTAGAACTGTGGGGCCTTTATGTGAGCTATGACCGCTACTAGCACCTTAGATGATCTCCATGGATCTTTAGAAGACCCGAATGGCAATGTTTTGAATTGTAAGTGTTGCTCCCCCGCCTTGAACCTGAGATAGTGTCTGTGTGGTTCCTGAATGGGAATATGCAGATAGGCATCTTGCAGATCGATGGATGCCAGAAACAAATTCCTTGTTGCAACTCCCTGATGATTGATGACAAGGTTTCCACCTTGAAGGGTCTGCTGTGGACAAAACTATTCAGGAATTTGAGATCTAGGACTGGCCTGAATCCCCTGTGCATTTGGCACAATGAAGGATAGTGAGTAGACCCCCAAACTTGATCTCTATGGAAACTTGCTCAATAGCCCATTTGTAGAAGGTCTATAATGGCCCGTGACATCGCCTGTCTTTTGGACGGGTCGCCAGAGATGAGGGAGGACACCACATGAGGTATTGGGGGCTTGTATTAGGTAACCCTTGCCAATGATGTCTAGGACCCCTCTGTCTGACTTGGTTTGGACCCATTCCTCAAGAAAGTGTTGAAAATCTGCCCCCTACTCGAGGGTGGGCCCGGATAGCCTGTTCATTTTCCCAAGATGTAGTGATTTGAGCCTTGTTGTAACCTTAGGGAAAAAAGCGTCTGGGGCCTGAGGACAAGGGACGGGACCCTGCCTCATGATTGTGGCATGTGTACCCAAGCCATCTCCCAGTTCCTTCAGTGCCTCCTGCAGGGCTGAACCAACAGGAGATTAGCTTTAAAGGGTGTATGCACCAACTGGCTCTGCGGAGAGGCGACTGCTTGCCAGGCCAGAGGTTGCAGCGAGTTGAGGACTGATAACACATGGTCCGAGTGGCGCACCCGACCATCCCCTCCTACACGTCTGCTGCCTAAGCCAAACCTATTAACTGTATCTGATGAAAATAGAAATTTAAATACCTGTAAATTTTCCTTTCTCCAACGGCTGGTCTCCGGGCTTTCTTACTCCTAGGAAGAGGAAAAAAGAGGAAGAGGTCACATTCTCTACAGCGCAAGACCTCTCATCGATGACAGGCGCTGAGGTGAGCGCCAGGCCACTTGTGGATGTTCACCAGTGGTCCCAGTCGTCGACGGAAGTAGCTGGAAGGATAGCCAGTAGCACTTTAGGGGCATCCTACAGAACATGGAGCACAATGCTTAGGAATACAAAAGAGCAGGCATCGTGTGCCTTGGCGACCTGTCTGTCTGCCATGCCTGCAGCCTTAGGTATTATGAGACGCGGTGGGATAAAGCATGGCCCTTGCTGCGCAATCTGGCAGCCTCCTTCTAGACCTCCGCTGAGAATGTGGAGAATAGTCCCGAGCTGTAGTTGCTGCGGGGTGGCTTGTTTACGTCTGGCTCATCAGCCCTCTGAAATGGCAGGGCGGTGGCCCATGGAATTCCGGCTCATGCTGGAAACAGGATGACTGAGCTTGCTTATATCTGGCTCACCAGCACGCTGGAATGCCAGGTCAGTGGCCCATGGAACTCGGCTCCTGGTGAAAAGAGGTAGTCTGTTCTTGTTTATATCTGGCTCATCAGCACGGTGGAATGCCAAGTCCATGGCCCATGGCAGTCGGCTCATGCTGAGAACAGACTGTGCCACTGCTTCAAGAGAGATTGCAGAGGGCTAAAAGCATGTTTTCAAGGGATGCAACCGTGTTCATATACTTTGGGTCCTACCGAGAAGCCCAACCCCAGAGGTATGCATGTATACATTATCTTTTGCTTGACAGCTACTGCCAGTCTGAGTGCTGGATGGAGGTTTTGGAGTTGATCTGGTCCACCTCATGGAGACTCCTCACTCCTCCATCCAACAATGTAAACAGGTCAAACAAGCCTAAGTTTCTGGGTGGCGAGCAGTCCAGGGACGAAGCATCACCCAGTAGCCCCTCTTCCTCGGAGACTAGCTGACCTTTAGCATACTTGGTTTGCCCCTCTTGGCAGTTTTCCACAGAGGACATCCTTGGATCTTCTACTAATGCGACCTCTTCCTCTTCTATGGTGCCGAGAGGGGATGCCCTACAGGTCCGAAGATTAGGCATAGGTATAGAGGTGGGCTTCCCATGGGCCCTACAATCCATGAGGGAGATGGCGCATGATGGGCAGAGGGTGAAGGTTCTGTTAGGCTTGCCTATTATGTCAAGAGCTCAACTGGATAATAAACCGCCCTTCCCCGGGAAGGAGGAGGAGCTGATGGGTCTCTTGCTGCCCTGGTTGACTTGAGGGTGCCAAGTGTCCAACAGAATGAGAGGTGCCATCGCTCTGGCTGTTTCCCTGATCGTGTATCCAGGGTTTGATGGGTAGGAGACTCTGTAATATATTATAGAGCCTACTGGCTATCCTTCAAGCTACCGCCGTCGACTAGGACCACTGGTGAATATAGACGATGCCTGGCACTCCCCTCAGCGCCGCGTCGTGCTACAGTCTGGCGCTCACCTCAGCGCTAAGTCATCAATGAGAGGTCCCGCTCTCGAGAATGTGACCTCTTCCTCTTTTTCCCTCTTCCCAAGAGTAAGGAAGCCCAGAGACCAGCTTAGGAGAGAGAAAATAAGCATGTTCTTCTCTGGATACACAGCCAATTAAAAGGCTAAATCTGAGGCCCAGGGTAAAGTGGCTCTGGCGAAAAAGATTGGCAGATGCCACTTGAGAGGCATTTCTGATGCTTGGAAGGCCTACTTGAATGAGGCATCCACTTTCCGGTCCTCCGGGTCCCTGAGAGAAACCTCTCCTTCAGCTGGGATGATAGTTTTCCTGGTTAGGTTTGAAAAGAAGGGTCAATTCTGGGGCGGTCTGACCACTTTTCAGTTCACTTCTTGTCCAACTTAGAAGCTTAGCAATCTGCCGGGCCACTGGATAGGTGTGTTCTGGATCTTGCCATTCCTTTTGTAGCAAGTTCTCTATGGCTCGAGAAATAGGAAAGGCTGTGGACTGTTAGGCGGCAGCTGCCAGGTAGCTTGTTTTGGCTGGGTGGGAGCAGTCGGGGAAAATCCGATGGAATCTCGGCAATGACCTTTTTTTTTTTTTTATGAAAAGGTCTAGATCCTCCAGGTAAGGATTCAGGACGGTGAGTCGTCCGAGCCCGATGATGAGCCCCTTGGCTCCCCCACTCTGGGGGAAGATGAACTGGAAAGACTGAGGAGTCCGGGGAATGCTCCCTGCGACACTTTCCCTTATTAGTGCCCCTACATCTACTTTGAGACCAACAACCTGTTGATTCTCCTGTGGTGTAAGGAATTTTTCTCTTTTTATCGTAGTGATGTGAAGACAACTGCTCCTCTTTGGATAAGGACGGGGATGGGGTCCTCTTACCTTTGTTTTCTTGTGAGGTCTCACATCTGGTGACCCCGGAGGTTGCCAGTGACACATGCAGTGTCCAGAATAAAGGCCCTATTTCACCCCTCAATGAGGACTGAGGCCCGAGAGGGGGCTGCAAACTGCTGGTCTCCTGGTGGCCGCTGCTTAAGCAGACCCGTTGCTGCTGCTCGGTCAGATCGGACTGTCTGCTATCAGCCTGAGCTGAGGAAGGGGCTGCTTCCATTGAGTCCTCGATAGTCACAGACACTGCCTACTAACTTATTGGGCAAAGCAACCCTGCAAAGGTGATTAGAAGTGGGGATGAATCCCCCTGTGGTTCTGGTATTTTCTGCCCCTGTAAGGTTTGTTTGAGGCAATGCCACAAATGATCCTACTCCTTTTATTCAGCATACCCCCCCCTGTAGTCCTGGCTATGCTGCTGAATTTAAATTAATTGCTGCTGGCCCTTTAAGGGCAAAATACTGAGCTACTCCCTTTCTGTCCTTGTCCGTAAACAGTAATATTATTGATTTTAAGTCGCTTTTGGTGGGGAAGCGCTCCACTGTCAAAGTAGCGCTCCTAATGCATCGCAGCGCTCGTCAACAAGATTACACTGAAACGCTGACGAGCAGCTGTAGGAGTAGCGCAGACTCGTTGACGAGCAGCTAGGAGACCAGAATGCCAGCCGTTAACCAAAACACTCAGTGACTGCCATCGCTGAGGGGAGAGATCTAGATTAAGCACTCCGGTGCTGTTTTTATTCTTACCCTTGCCGAAAAGTGTTCAGATCAACACTCTTCCTGCACGGCAGCACTCGTCGATGAGAAAACACTGAACGTCAATGAGTAGCTGCATCAGCGGAGCAGGTCCATCGTTGACGAGTGGCTGAGAGACCAAAGCACCAGCCGTTGACGGAAAACGCACAGGTCTGCCATCAACGAGTGGTCAGATCCTGTTGAAGCACTCCAGTGCTGATTTTATTCCCCAAGCGCTAAAAGGCACTGAAATAGGTTTCTTGCCCTGGATTCGTCTCAATGCACTGTAGGGTTGCTCAGTCCGAAAACACGGAGACAAATTTAAAAAAAAAAAAAAAAAAAAACACAGTAGTAAAAATAGGGCCAGTCTGTGCAGCTTGCAAGACTGAGATTGGACCCCACACAGAAGCGCTGTAATCCAGCTAATGTTCCTCTGATCCAAATAAGTAATGAAATTGTTTGACTTACAGTCTGCTGTCTTCAGCTCTTCCACGAGGTGGCAAAGCTCTGCTTGCAGCGTACCCGTCGGTCTGAAGGCAGGAAGTAAACTGGGGGAAAACAGGAAGTGGTGGGCTGGATGTCCCCTGCTGCAGAGGTCTAATTCCTGCCTTCCTATCAGCATCAGAAGTTACAGCCCATGAGTAAGAAAGCCCGGAGACCAGCTTAAGATAAAGAAGTTACAAATTGTAAAGAAATAGAATTAAAGATTACTGCAAGCAGCCATGACTATTATTCCTTTAGCCCTTTTTATTTAAATGCTGTGACTAATGTACTTCTAAATGACACAGGTTCAAACCCCACAAGAGACTCGTTCACATGGACGACTTATTTGGCACCCTGTGATGCGCTGTGGCCATGCTTGCTGAAACGCTGTGGATCAGCGTTCAGATGGCATGGCCAGGGGACCGCTGCACAGACCCCTACTGAAGTTACGGCAATTCTAGGAGAGTTCCAGCAAGGAAGGGGGCATGGGTGTGGGTCAGGCTCCCCAGGACATCGGCCAAAGATCGGGGATGGTCTTCTGACCAGAGTTCAGCAAAACATTTTTTCTGGTTCTGTGAATAAAGCTGAACTCGGGGTTGTGTTTTTAATTGTAAACCAGGGGCTAAAAAGTGAAAAAAAAATAAAAACACAAACACGGAATCGGAGCCGAGCTGTGACACCGGGCATGCGCTTATAAATATAGGCATGCCCAGTGTCATGGCTCAACCCAAAGTCCGTGTTTTTTTTTTTTCCGTTTTCCACTTTTTAGCCCACGGTTTACAATTAAACACACTTCCCCAGAGTTCAGCTTTATTCACAGAGCCAGGATAAAAGTTTTGCTGAACTCGGGTCGGAAAAAATATGTAAATACTGCAATAACAACCTGAAGTGCAGGCTTGGAAAAGCCTGTCACGAGGTTGTGGGTGGTGCGGGCGGTTCATGTGGCAAAGTAAAATGCCGCAAAACACCCACACCACTACGTGATCCCAGGAAAAGCGGGGTTGTGGCCACAATGAAATGAAATCAAGAACAGCCTAACTGCGGCATTCAGATGGGCACAGTGGCAACGCCCTTGCTGCTGTGCACCTCTAATAAGCCGCAGAATCGGGCCGCGGTGAACAAGCCTAATGTAACCTTGAGCATGTCTCTTAACCTTCCAGTGCTCCAGTCCGCCAGCTGTGAAAAAAGGGTATAAGCAGGACCCCACTGAAAACGAGATGTTGCATCTCTGCCTATCTTAAGTAAATTATAAAACTAAATAAAATTATCCAGTCTTTATAAAGGGTTTTAAATACACAGCTTATATAAAAGGTGCTACATGAAACAGTATGTTGTAAACCCACCAATCCAGAGCAGATGTGAGAAATGGCACCTCAAGGCCCAGAAAAGGGGCCTCAGGACAGCAGCAGAGAACATTAACAGAAATGAGCAGTTTCTGGGATTCAGATCCTCACAGCTTTACAAGGTGAGCTAGGGGAGCAGCTGCTGACTCGAGCCCTAGTCATCTACCCTACTCTTCTAGTTGTTTCCAAAAAAAATATATACAATTCAGTCACATACAAAAAATACCAATACAACTTCCAACAATTTCCTTCCTCCACGACTCACTCCAAAAGGTGTCATCTCTTATGACGTGCTCCTAATCTTCCATTTATTCCATTTTATTGTTTCCAAGTCACCTTTTCCGAAGTGTTATTCCCAAATAAAACAGAAAGAGGGAAGCTGTGGCTGTGTGACTAGTTAGACTGGTTATAACTACAGTGTGTCTGAATTGGCAGTGGCCAACTGAACAAATGCTAACAAATGTTTGTACTAAGTGGGTAACACTGGCTTGCATGGAAGGCAGCATTTCAATAAGTGCAGCAGTTGGATCAGTAGAATTCCAGTGGGTGCCAGTGGGTTTTCCCAGTCACTATCCCTGCTGGTTAGTGGCTATACTACTAATATATAGGCTGTGTGACCCTATGTCTTCCCCTCCCACACAGAGAGAGACACACGCACACACACTTACTTGGAAAAAACGATCTGCATTACAAATTATGTGAATCAGGACTAAATGTCCCCATCACAGTAGGTCCGGCACAAAAAACAAAAACCTTTGTTTCCACATAAATCAGACGTATAATGAATGCAAAGGGAGGGCAACACAAAGCTTTTTCCACTGGACAAACAAATTTACTGGAGACTGTCTACAGACAGTTTAAGCAGCTATCACACCCACGCACACACACCGACTTCAACTTGTAGGAACAAACCTTTTTCCAAGTGTTTCTTGGGAGACAGCTCTATGCAAACAGTACACAGGTTCTTGGAACTGATTTAACATTCAAGACAAGGTCATGAGACCTCATCCACTCGTTCTGGTGGCGCAACACATCAATGTAACTTGTGCAAGTAGTACTCTACCACCTTTTATGTAAACTCCATAGTATGCATACAGTAGCAGCTACGTATTTAGAGAGATCGCAGTTCTTCCTCGCTCACATGATGCTGAGACACACACTGTCCCTTTACCTGATAAATTCAGTGCCAATAAAAAAAATTAAGGATAGATGGTCCCAGAGACTGAGGCTCTCTACTTATTCACAGGGCCAGAAGCAGCACAGGCACGCATAGTATCCGTGTCCCCAAAACAATGGAGTTCCATGTACAGTTTATCTCAAAGCTCTTTGCAAGCTGTAACCAGCTCAGCGGTAACCAAAAAGTACTGTAGTATTCTCAAGCATACTTAAGTTACCCTGGTACTCTCAGGCCCTGCCCATCAGTCACCCTGGTACTCTGGCAGCACCCCTCAATTAGTTGCCCAGGAACTCTCGGCCTGCCCTCACTCAGTCGCCCTGGTACTCCTCAGGCCCCGCCCCCCAGTCGTCCAGGTATTCTCAGGCCCCACCCTCAGTTGCTTGGTACTCTCAGGACCCACCTCTCACTCAGTCACCTTGGTACTCTCAGGACCTGCCACTCATTCAAGCTGCCCTGATACGCTCTGGCCCCACCACTCAGTTGCCCTGCTACACTCAAGCCTCGCCCCTCAGTCACCCCGGTAGCCTGCCCTGGCACTCTCAGACCCTGGCTCTCAGTCACTCTGGCATTCTCAGGCCCCACCCCTCGTCACCCTGGTACTCACACCCCGCCCCTCAGTAACCCTGGTACTCTCATGCCCCGCCACACAGTTGCCTCGGTACTCTCAGTCCCCGCCCTACAGTTGCCCCATACCTCGGGCCCTGTCCCTCAGTCAGCCTGGTACTCTGGTGCCATCCCTCACTCCACTGTCCTGGTACACATGCCCTGCCTCTCACTCACTTGCCCTGGTACTCTCAGGCCCTGCTTCTCACTCAGGTGTACTGGATGCTGACACCGGATGTGGGGACACCTCCTCAAGGCCTCACCTCATGGCAATGGCTAAATAAAAGTTGCCGGGCTGGGAGGTTGCTAGAGGCTGAAGCAGCTTAGAAAAAGGTATATAAACAGAAAAAAAAAAAAAAAAAAAGGAAAAAGCTCCAGGAATGAACTCGAGTCGAAGGGCTGGCTGGGGAGAGGAAAGTAAAGCATCCCACTGGATGCTTCCCCTTCCTCCAGAGAGGAAGAGTAAATAATCCCACTGCTGTATCACCCCCTAGATGACCACAGGGGGTGGTGCAGTTGGCACCTCTATTTAGAAAGAGAAGGATTCCACCAACGTGCTTGCATTCTGTAACCGTTCACATCACTACATCCAGAAGCAGCAATGTACCCAGGGGTCAGGGAAATGAAAAAAAGGAAATCCCCCATACGAAGTAGAATGACGGTCCTTTTCCAGTTTTATGCAATAACGGTGAGTCCTAGCGCCGATCACATACAGCGAGAAAATAAGCGCCTGACATCAAAAGGGCGAACCGCATAACAGCAATCGTCGCAAACAGCAACCATCGTTTACTAAATCAAATACGGCGCAAAAAATATATATTCTTATATGGGGGAAGGGGCAAGCCCCCCGTGCCCCCCAAAATAAAGATTACCAACTCTAGGGAAGCAGACATAGACAGCACAGAAAAGCCACAGGAAGCAAAACATTTTCCTGCACCAGGATCCGAACCCGGCACCACATGCTTCGGGGCGGTGGTTCAAGCCACTACACCAAACGGCCAGCTCAGCGGGGCTTGGCCAAACAGATCTTCATATACTCTTTAAGCAAGTGTAGCTCAGTGCTACACTCACTATAACCACTTCTCGCTCTTTTGTGACAGCTGCTCTAAATGACAAGCGAGATTACTGAATCGCTTATCTTGAGCCGCTCAATAATACTCGCTCACATCACTGTACACCACCTTTACCCTACCTACTGGCTCCACACCTGCTCACTGAGGCAATGTTCCCATCCATGAATGGAGAGTGAAGCTGCCCGGAGGGACATGGGACAACCTGATGGCCCCACTGGGTTGGGTAAGCCAGGGCAGTCTGCTGGAAGGAGGTATGCTCTGGGAGAAGGCAGGATAATGAACTGGAGTGAAGGGGGGCCAAGAAGAAGGGTCCCAGGGGCCAGCTAGAAGTAGAAAGAAGAAAAAAAAAAAAAAAAAGATTAAAAAGAAGTTCTCCAAGAAATATTCTGGAAAGTGATACTAATGTTCACATTCCAAGAGTGCTGATCCGGAGGTCCATCAATTAACAAGGCAGCAACAAGCTGCCCGCTGGCCTAGCAGTAGCACATTGCACAACCTTGCAGGTGACCCAGTACAGAGACTGCTGCCATCAGCAGCACTCTTAACCAGGGAGGACTGACAAAGCGCTTCAGCTGTAGCAACCCCTATGCTGGGCCAGGAGAGAAGCTGTAGCCAACAAGGCCACTTCAGCATTGTGCAGCACAGTCGAGTGGTGGGAGGTTATCAAGGGGGAAAGAAAAAAAAAACATGTCGCCATTTGGCTGAGTGCTGTGCTGCAATGACCTCATTAGGGCTGGTCTGTCAAGGTAGTGGTCATCAGGGCTGGAAGGTTGCCAGAGAAAGCAGCTGAAGGACCAAGAAGCCAGCGGTGAAAGAGAAAATGCAGGACGAGAACATTAAAAAAACAACACGCCCAGCTGGATGGGGCTGGGTGTAGTGCGTTAACTCACCATACCAGAGACCTGGGTTTGTACTGCAAGTCCGAATGCCATTACCAGGCCAGTTGAGTTGGTGCAGCAGTGTCTACCTCTGGTAGTTTCACCTGCCCTGCCACATCAGTACCTTCTCTGGCATGGATGCTATACATGACCACTTGGCATCCTGCAGTGCTCTACAGTGTTCAGGCATGGTGAGGCAGGCTGAAATCAGAGCAGTGTGCGGGCTCTAAGGGCCACTGCTGCAGCTGCAAGCAGGATGATGTCAGTCCAGTCAGACACACTAAAAACTCCACAGACGATGCCCTCAGTAACAACCTCCCCGTCTCCGCACTCACCATATCCTGGAAGTACAAAGCAGGCTCTGTTGGGGAGTCACAAGACCTAAAACTGTATCAGAAGGGAAGTAGGAACCAGTGCCTGAGAGGGTGATAGCCTGATGCAAGCAGAGTCAAAAGCAGAACCCAGAGGATACAAAAAAAAAAAAAACACAACACAACACACACACACACACACACACACACACACACACACACACACACACACACACACACACACACACACACACACACACACAAACCAGCACAGCACAGCATAGGTAATAAGAACTTTGCATTAAAGAATGAGGCATTTTATATTGCAAAACTATGAACAGAGGGGACCTCACAGCAGGAACACCACTATACAAGAGATGCACGGATGGAAGATTTCTCAGCACTCTGCTGAGAACACTTCACACAAGAAGAAGGAGTTTTCCCTTCCATGAGGTTCTGCGCCAAAATTAAAGGAAAAAAAAAAATAGATCAAATGGTTACCTCAGCCTCAAGAGAGAGGAGGAGGAGGAGGCTATTTCTGCTCCCAACTGTCCTTTTCTCATTCTCTAGATCCTTATTTTCAGCTGGGACAGACCACAGGCACAGCAATACAGAGGAGCAGGCTTCTTTACTGGGAACAAACAAAAGTCTCTTTCTGCACCACCAAAGTCACTTACACATATTATCCATTATGAAGAGCTAAAAACATTATCACCTTTCTCCAAGGTATCTCCAAAGTTTCCATCAGACACTTTTGTCTGTTACCTTTCAAACCCGAATGCTGTTAATTTTTGTTTCCAAATCTATAAAGCATGACGTGTATCATTTTATGATCTCCACATCAGAGCTTATGTTTTGGGGCCTAGAGTTAGCCCTGATCTCCCCAGTGTCCCATAAAGGTTAGAGTGTAGTGACTGCTGCATGCAAGTTCAGCATAATCAAAAGAGAAGTGCTGCTAAACTATGAGTGTTCAAATATAACCATGAATACGGATGAAATCCTGGGGTAGCCATATTCATAGCGCGCTCCTTTATTACAAATCTCACAACCAGTTCTAAAACAGACTCAAAGCCAGAGAAAGGCACCGTAATAGATAAGAGAAAAGGCTCATCTAAAATGGAATAAAATGTATGTGAACAAAATGTTTGCCATTGCATGCACTGCTGTTTTAATAAAATGAATGATAAAGAAAGAGGGCATGCAATGGAGCGAGTGAGTGAAATGCTGGATCCCTTTTACTTATTTGACAATTTACCCAAGATAAAATGTTGCTTCTCGATTGGGGTTACATGAAGGCACACCTATATGACCACAAAAAAAAAATTTGTTTTTATTCAACTTTATTGAGTTTCAAGTTAATTTACATTTCACGAGAACAGAAAGTCTTTCCCATTAAAGTATCATGGCCATAAAAGCTACAGTCACCTTTATTACAAAAAACAAACTACCGAAGTAGTAACAGACTCAGGACAGTGCAGAACAAAAATTGAACGCCAGCCAGTCTACAAATAAAAACCTGTCTAGTGTGAGATAAAGTACTCACCAGTGTGCTTCACATATTATGCAAAAATGTAATAAGTAATATCACCAACCCTGGGACATACTTGCTATTTCTAACTAGGTACTGGATTCTATATTTGTATCTTGTATCCATCCAAATACAACGCTCAAGAACAGACCATGAAACAGCAACTCTACTTTAAAAAGTAAAGATTGGAACAATGCCTCAATTCATTTAAAAGGGTGCAACCCCCCTAACCATGAGAATCCATATCATCTGACTGCCAACAGGATTCGACACACAACTAAGGGTGGAATATAGAAAACTGAGAAACAAGTGTAAAAGGAACTAAAATCAGCTAAAGACAATACCTCCAGAACCTACAAACTAAAAACCTTTCAGACCCTATAAAATTTTGATCCCAAATTAACTCTCTCCTAAAGGGAACACCACCCAAGAGAAAAGTGACATAGTAGCAATGGTATCCGCTATACCAACCCGCAAGATGCTACTAATGCACTAAACGATTCCTCACTGACCTGGACAAATTTAAAATAATCTCTGGGCCCCCTCCCACCTAGAATCATCTACAAGAGGAAACCCTTACCCCAATTTTCACTTCAAACTTGCAACTAAATCCGAGGTCCAAAAATTATTAAAATAAGATAAAATAAATAATAATATCAAATCCTCTGACTCTGCTGGGTTTGACAAGCTGGAGACCAGACTCTCAGAATCACAGTCCACGTTACTGCCTCTCCAGTTACTTGGCTCCTAAACAGATCCCTGCTTGAAGGCAAAGTCCCCACTGAGTGGAAACTTGCCTAAGTCACGCCTATCCCTAAAAGTGGGGATATTGAGCTTGTTGAGAATTACAGACCAATATCCATCCTCTGCACTCTAAGTAAAGTGTTAGAGAGGACTGTATACCAGCAGGTCCAGGGATATGTTGAACAGAACAATTTATTAACTGAACGACAGCATGGTTTTTAGAAAATATCATGGTAGCAATACAACCCTGATTAGCCTTACTGAGGATATCTTCACGGCTCTAGATGATGGCCTTTCAACTGGTGCGATCTTTATAGACCTTACCAAGGCATTTGACTTGGTAAATCATCAGCAGCTTATCACTAAACTAACATCTTTTGGTCTTGATCATCAGTCTACTCAATGGTTCACAGACTACCTTAATGGCAGATCACAAATTGTCAAATGGCATGGCACTATGTCCAACAAATGCCCTATCACAGATGGCGTGCCCAGGGTTCAATACTGGGGCCTCCTGTTTTCCTATTTATTAATGATTTGCCTCAACATTGTGGAGGGGTCAAAGTGCCCTTATATGCAGATGATGCCATGCTTTATAGGTCCTGCCAAGACACTGTCCAAATAAACAACCCTCTTAGTCAAGACCTTGGTCTACTTGAGAATTGGTTTCTTGCTAATAAATTAGTTCTAAATAGTAAAAAGTCCAAAGCCATGCTATTTGGCCCTAAAAGCCTAGGCCCGAGTTTACATTTATTGCCCCCAGCTCTTTCCAATGGCTCAAAAATTGTAGTGATTGACTGTATCAAATACTAGGTGTATACTTACACCAAGACAGCTCCTTTAAAAGCCACATCGACCATCTAACCAAGAAACTCAACCAAAAGTTAGGTCTATTATATTGCCTCAGCCCTTTTCTCACTCGTGAATCCAAACTCAAGGCTTCTATTGGTATACTCCTTCCAACCTTGCTATATGGGGCCTCTTTACTACAATCTGTAAGACGTTCTGAAATACAAAGGCTAAAAATACTGTATCACAGGATAGGGCGCTTCGCTGCAGGGGTGTCACCACGGGAGCATCACTGCAAGGTACTATTATCTCTTAGGTGGCCTTCTCTAGACAGCAGATTATCATATCCATCACTCCGCCTTGCATTTAAACTCCAGCAAAATGGCACTCCTCCTAGCCCAATTAACACATTAGCTCCCAAAAAGAATGGGAGAACACCAAGATCCTCTGGCCGCCAGCTTCTCCATGTCCCTAGTGTTAGGACTTCCCTAGGACTCCGGTCCTATGCTGCCTTCATCCCTTCTGTCTGGAATGGTCTCCCTAGTAGTCTCCAGGAATGTACCTCCCTCAGGGGCTTCAAGAAGGGTCTTAAAGCCCACCTGTTGGATCTGAACCTCTGCAACTGCTACTGCTGAGTCTACTATACTCCCTGCTGCCTATCTAACCTTATTGGGACATCAGTCTGATTATGATTGATTGTTTTGTGTATAACAGTATTTCTACTCCTACTGATACTGATTGTAATTAACCTGTTATTGTGTCCTTTACTGGATCAGTATGTCTATATAGACTGTTAATTGTGAAATGACATGTATGTAGTTTGTTATGTTTATAAATGTACATAATTCCGGGTTGCCCCTGAAAAAGGGACTGTTCCTGTCTCAGTGGGCCTACCGTCACCAAAATTTAAATAAATAAATAAATAAATAATACACCACAACAAGCTATGCATTATAAGATTTGAATGCACGACCCAAAGGCGTATTTATTTATTGAAATGTTTCACCAGGAGGGCACACTGAACAACAAGTTGCTAATCGCACGGTGCACCTGGGGGAGGGGTTACATAAAGTTGAGAAAACAGATTATACAATTAATGGATGGAAAACAGTTACACATTATGTAAGAGCAGGTAGACAAGAATGCAACTGTAAGGGCGGAGTACAGACAATTACAACTTGTAAAATTATACAACAGTAGGGTACCACAGAATTCAGTACAGTATAACATACAAAACAATAATGGGACAGAACAATCTTTAGTGTGATAATGTACCACTAGCAAATTCAAAAGTAGTACACAAGTGCTGTAGGAGGTAAAGGAGGGAGTAACTAATAAGCCGAGGAGGTGAAGAGGAAGGTAGAAGGGAGGGAAAGGAGGGGAACAGGAGTGGTAGGGGCACAAGGCCAAACAGTGGCTTTATCACTCATGAAAGTGCATTAAAATCCTATGATGCACACTCTGAGGGCTTACTACACTAATAAAATGGCTCTCTAGTTTTTGGGGTGGGGGAGAATAGAAATTTAAATACCAGCAACATTTTCTTTCTCCCACTGCTGGTCTTTGGGCTCATCACTTGAGAGGTCCTTCCCGGTGCCACGTGACAGGCAGGATGCAAACTGACTTCTGCAGGACAACTATACCCTCCCAGTTACTTCCTCTAGAAATCAGTACTTCTAGCAGTTGTCCCCTGAGGAAACACATAACTTGGGGAACACAAAAGAAGAAAAGTTAGTCTAACTTTGACCTATATGGCCAACTTTCAACGTTTGGGAAGATGGAGCCGGAGACCAGCAATCGGAGAAAGAAAATTTACAGGCATTTAAATTTCTATTTCTCTCTCCAAAGCTAGTTTCCAGGCTCATCACTTCTGGGATATACTAAAGCAGTACATCCCTTGCTTCCTGGGTGGGAAGAATGTCCACAGTCTTCAGGGTCCCACCACTGCCTGGAGGACCCTGCGGCCAAAGGATGCCTCAGTGGAGGTGGAAACATCCAAGTTGTAGAACTTTGCGAAGGTATGGATGGATGACCAAGTGGCCGCTCTACACAAGTCTGCCAGAGAGGTTTCTCTGAAGTCCACCCAGGACATAGCCATTGCTCGGATCAAGTGAGCCCTCACTGGTCCCGGCAGGTCGATTCTGGCCTTCTGGTAAACCATGGCAATGGTGGAACAAATCCACCTAGCAATAGAATCCTTTGATGCTTTCTTACCCATATTCTGGCCTGAAGTAAGGATGAATAGACAAAGTCTTACGGACTGACTCAGATCTCTTGATGTAAATCTTGAGAGCTCTCCTTGGATCAAGCATGTAAAATTCTCTCTCCTTCTCATTCTTGGGATGAGGACAGAAGGAGGGAAGGTTCAAGACTTGGTTGCAGTGAAAGGGAGACATCACTTTGGTAAAAGGCAGTATCTGTCCGATGACCACTGAGTCACTGATGAAAGACAGTTCACGGCTCTTTGGAGCATAGGGCTCCTATTTCACGAATGCAGCAGGCAGAGGTGGGTGCAGTAAGAAAACAACCTTCATGGTGAGATGAAGGATGCCTCCTTTAGGGTTCAAAAGGGGCCTTGGTGAGAGCTTTAAGGACCAAGTTGAGCCTCCAAGGTGGAACTATGGACTTTATTGGTGGATGTTTCAATGTTGCTGCTCACAGGAATTGTCAAACGTGAGGAAGAACTCCTAAAGATTCCCCTGAGTCTGCCAACAGGAGCATCCCTGAAGCCGAAACCTGGACTCTTAAGGTAGCCGGTTGCAGGCCCTTGTCGAAACCCTCCTGAAGGAACTGAAGGATAGTTGGCAGAGACACAGAGTCATCTGGTAGAGAGGTGGATCGTAACCAGAACAGGAATTTCCTCCAGACTCTGTAATAAACCTTGGAGGACGAGGCATGTCTGGACTGGATCATTTCAATAACAGGTGTAGAGAAACCCAACTCCTTGAGAGTTTCCCGCTCAATCTCCACACAAAGCAGGATAGACTGCGAGGACTAGGGTGCAGCACTGGTCCCCGATATAACAGATCTGGGCTTTCCTGGAACACCAGAGGAGGATGTAGAGACATTTGGACTAAATCGAGGGAACCACGGTCGGTGAGGCCAGCATGGGCAAACTAGAATCATCTCAGACTGATCTTGGGCAAACTTGTGTAGAACCATTGATATCATCGGACTTGGAGGAAAGGCATACAGGAGATCGAACTGTTCCCTGGTTAAGGGAGAAGCGTCCTGTGCTATGGCTCTCGTCCCTTGATGAGAGAGCAGAACTGTGAACTTTGCAATTTTTTTTAGCGGGCAAAAAGATCTGTGTGCGGCACCACCGTGCAGTGATAAGGTGGAAGGCGCTGTCCTAGAGTTCCCACTTGGCTGGCAGAATATCCTTTCTACTTAGCCAATCGGCTGTGACATTTTCTTGGCCTGGAATGTATACAGCCCTCAGACTCCCAAGGTTGCCTTCCGCCCACTGAAAGAGTAGAAGAGTCTCTTGCAACATCCAAGAGCTCTTTGTACCTCCCTGGCGACTGATGTAGGCCACTGTTGTTCGACTGTCCGTGAGAATAAGAACATCCCAGTTGGAGAGCTGTGCCTTGAACTGTAAGTGCCAGGCGGACTGCCCACATCTCCAGCACATTGATGCTGTAGCATGACTCCACCAGTGACCACTTACCCTGTACCGAGAGCTGTTCCATGTGTGCCCCCAGCCCCGGCGGCTGGCATCGGTGGTGACTCATCTGGTGAGGATGCCCCAGTTTGAGACCCCTCATGATGTTGCAATGCTGGGTCCACCATAGAAGGGAATCTTTTACCTAGCGAGATATCCGAATCCGCTGGCCCACTGCCTCCCTTGATTGAGACCACTGATGGAGGAGGCCTGACTGGACAGGGCGCATGTGGACTAGTGCCCAGCGTTCTTAGGTACGACCCGGGACAGTACAGGAAATTACATACGAACACACTTAGGACAACATAGTACATAATTATGGAAAGATTACAAGTCATAGGCCAACAAGGTACAAGTTAGGAAAAACAACTCTCATGTCACACGCGAACATCTTAATTTAGAATACACAAAGTACGAGTCATGACAAGGTTATTTATTTTTTTAAAACATAGCTCATACCAACATACTAAAAAGCCAGGAGATTACGCCCTGTGGTTTGGCGAGTCTGCTCAGGGATCAGTGCCTACCCAGGGCACTGTTACAGCTCCCCAACCCCCAGCGGGTCTCTGGGATGCACCTTCCCCTATACCTATCCCAGTCTTTCTTGAACCCATCCACAGTTGTAACAGCCACCAGCTCCATGGGCAGTACATTTCAGGGCTCCACCACCCTATCAGTGAAGTAGTGACTCTTTGTTTCCCTCATTAAGTCTCTCCCCAACCAGCCTCATTGAGTGTCCCCTGGTGGCCCCTACCTCCCTCAGCTGAAGCACCCTCTCTAGGCTTACCCTATTCATTCCCTTGAAATATCTGAAAACCTTGATCATATCCCCTCTGTTCCTCCTCTCCTCCAGCGAGTACAAATCGAGCTCCTCCAGTCTCTCTCCATAGGGTTTTTCTCCTAGACCTTGTATCACCCTGGTCGCCCTCCTCTGGACCCTCTCAAGAAAAGCAATATCCCTCTAATGAAGGATGCCAAAACTGCACACAGTATTCAAGAGGCGGTCTAACCAGGCAATTATACATCGAAAGGAGCACCTCTCTACTCCTTGAGGTTATCCCCCTGGCTATGCACCCCAGCATTTTATCTACTTGGGCCGCAGCCCTTCTATGCTGCTCCAAGGCATTCATTTTGGCATCCACCACCACCACCCCGAGGTCCTTCTCTCCCCCCCCCAGAAACCTGCAGTGCCTCCCCCCCACCAAGATGTACACATGAGCTGGGTTTTTGGCCCCCAGGTGGCACACCCTGCATTTACCAGTATTAAACTTTAGTTGCCAGGCACATGACCACTATCCCAGAGTCTCCAGGTCCTTCTGAAGAGCCAGCTTCCCCTCCTCCCTATCCACCACCACCAACGGCTTCGAGTCATCCGCAAAGAGGCTCAACCCGCTCCTGATACTGCCTCTGATGTCTGAGATAAGCATGAAACAGGAGCGGGCCCAGTACCGATCCCTGTGGGACACCACTAATGACTCTCCTGGGGGATGAGACCTCCCCCCCAACCATCACCCTCTGTAAACACCCTGCTAGCCAGTTTCCTATCCACCTGATCATCTGTCCCCCTACCTCCATATCCCCCAGCAGCCCGGGATGCAGCACTAAGTCAAACGCCTGCTGAAGTCTAGAAAGAGGACATCCACTGGGCTGCCTAATCCAGCGCGACGCGCACCCTTCGCAGAACTCTATCAGGTTGGTCTGACACAATCTGCTCCTTAACAAAGCCATGCTGGCAATTGTCTAGGTGGCCCTGTGCCTTCAGAACCCCCTCCAGCCTCTCTTTCAAGATGACCTCCATCACTGTGCCCACTACCGACGTCAGGCTAACCGGCCTATAGTTTCCCGGCTCCTCTCACAAGTCGCCCTTGGGTACAGGCACAATATGGGCCAATCTCCAGTCTTGAGGCACCCACCCTGACTGAAGGGAGGTGTTAAAAAGGTCCGCCAAGGGTGCAGCCAGGGTATCAGCCAGTTCCTTAAGCACCCTGGGATGGAGCCTGTCTCGGCCTGGTGCTTTTTCTGCTCTTAGGGGCCTTGAGGGTTACCCACCCCCTCCCAATGGGGATTTCAAAATCCATTGCCCCCACTTCATCTGCCATTCCCCCAACCCCCTCCCAATGCAGTGCCGTCCCCAGTCCTCCTTGGTGAAGACAAAGGCAAAAGTCATTTAGCACCTCTGCCTGCTCCCCGCCTCCTCCACCCACCCTCCCAACCTCAGCCTACTAATCTGCCCTTTCCCTTGCCTTCTTTCTCTGATATACCTGAAGAACGCTTCCCCCCTTCTAATTCCCTGTGCCAATCGCAGCTCCTCCCCGCCTTGGCCGACCTCACTACCCTGGTGGACCCCTCCTGGCTACCGTGATCATACTCCCCTGATATAGGCCCCCCCAAGAACATCTGCATCAGCTATAAGCAGCCTTTTTCCTCTCCGCATCCTGGACCTCCCTTGTCCACCAGCTCGGCCTCTTAGCTTTACCCCACTTTCGTCTCGCCTTCGTGCAGGCCTTGGTGGCCTCCAGGAGTCCCTTTTTAATAATTTCCCACCGGGCCTCAGTGCCCATGCCTGGCCTGGTCTCATCTAGGTAGCCCCATCATTCCTATACTCCCACAAAAGAGGGCTTACACAAAGAGACAGGGTGAAAGGTTCACTTCAAGTAACTGTGCTGCACTTCTGGTTATTGATAATATCCTGTACCATGGGTAGATGGTTTCTAACTGACCTAGCCCCAGCACCCCCCCATTGTTTCAGCGCCCCCACCTGCCCACCCAACCCCTGCATCCACCCCCGCAACCAGCACAGACCCTCTACTACCCTCCACAGCTGGCCAGCAACTGACAGGTCACAACTGCATCCCTACTGTAATCAGCTGTTACTACAGTAGATGTGTGATCACAACCTGTCAGTCAGTGGCTAGTCACCAAAGTGGGCGGGGAATGCATGCTTGGGACGGGGTGGGTGGATGGGTCAAGACATGGTGGGGCATACTGGATCTACAGCAGGTCCGGGTCAGGGTATTCAAACTGGGGGAAGAGAACACTGGACACCAGGAAATGTATTTAAAGTACCAGAGAGGTGACTGGGGGAGGGGCACCACAGAAAAGGTTAAATCATATCAAGGGTGTCTGGGGTGGTGCTGGTGGGGGGGAGACATCAGAAATATTAGTACCTGACAGCAGGTGTCTGGGGCAGGGAGGGTACCAACCAGTACAGGCCGCCTTACAGGCAAGGGGAGGTGTATCGCTAAGTCGTTGATTCCTGAGTTGCTGACGGATTAGCTCTGCTGTGAATTTTCATTAAGATGTCTTATTCATTGTAAAAACGTTTCATTACATTTTAAATTTTCAAACATGTTACCTTGTGTCAATACCATCATGACAGTGGCATTATGTCTCACCTAGGGACTAATTTCTCTACCTGACGCCAGCATGTCATGCGAGCAGAAGCAGCAGCACTACAGTAAAGCGAGAATGCGCATCAGACCAGCAGCTACAAAACATACTAAAATGCCAGCAGAATAGGCCTAACAGTCTTTCGTGTCTGTTCGTTTGGTCAGCCCCCACCCTAGGAGCTGATCATTCTGCCCCCCTCTCTGGCTTCTCCCTTCCCAGTCCCAGATATTCTCGCTGCACTAGTTTTTGCTTCCAGAACCCTTCCCCAGTACCTGTCCCACCACCTCCTGAACCCCTCCACCGTCTCTGCCTCCACCAGCCCCCTGGGCAGCACTATGTTAAAAAAAAAAAACACAAACGTAAAATATTTAATAATAAAAAACAAACAAAAAAAAAACCACAATTATTACAATGAACAAATCGCCCTAATGAAAACTGCACAGCAGACCAAATTCTGTCAACAGCTCTTTAAGATCACTTTCCACGTGACTATAACTAGCAGGTAGTAGATACTGCTCTCTGACCTAGTGGAACAACAGGTGTACAAATCCAGCTAACAAGACTGATAAAAACCTGGTCCAAGCAATATTAAAGGGAGCATCCTTTTATTATTTCAAATGTGATAAAAATGGTGAAGTAGATTCAAAATGGGAAAAGAAGGTTATCGTACAAGTCAGGAGATAAGGGGCAATCAGTGGCGTCATTTACAGGCAGCCAGGGGTTGTGGCCGAGACCGCTATGATTTCACTGCGACCCCTATGATGTCCCCTGCAACTCGCAGAACCCCCTGAACATGGTTTCTCTAGCACTTATTTATATAAAATGTGGTGGGTGCAGGAGCTTGGCAACCCTTAGGATTCTAGTGAAATTGCCCCCAGTAGTGTTATTCTAAAGCAAAATAAAAAAAAAAATAAAAAAGTATCAAACTTTTCACAGCTATCATGCACTGCTGCTGTTCAACAGCTGATACAAGTGCTGCACAGAAACACTGTGATGCAATCGGCCATTGCTTAAGCTATTCACAGATTGGTTAGGTATTCCACTGTCAGAGGTTTACAGTGAGGACAGCAGGTGATGATGCTTCTGGAGGGACAAGGAGAATATTACAGATATTCTCACTGTAGACGTCATCTACATAAATACTTGGCACATTTTCTGTGGTCTATAGCTGGTCTGCAAAGCTCTGCTTTTTCACCCCTGTTTATTCATTCTGCACCGTTAGATATGAAATATTAAAAGGCATCGTATCAATACCATTCCATTCCCATCAAAAAACAGATTTACTGGGGTGGGGGCTACTAGCCCAGCAGTGCAGTGCAGAATGAGCACCATGTACATTTTCCATCTTAACATTTCTAAACGGCACTGGCTTGACCTGCTGCAACTTAACTTTAAACACCACTCATTGAAGAAAAACAATATTAGAAACCTTCCTGAAACTGAATTGCAGAAAATACATCTTTTATTTTTTTTTTGCAAGTGTGAAAATGAGTTTCTCTTCTTCGGATTCATGTCACAGTGCACTATACGAGATGGTTTTCAAATCTGCTAGGTGGGATGCTTTGCTGTTACAGCAGTGTTTTTCCCCCCAGTGGTCTACCAACCATGTCCAGCTCGATACTATTCTGATCTGCCATGCTCCATCGCGGTTAGAAAAAAAGCAGATGGAGAGGGAGAGAAAATCCCTAAGACTAGCAGTCATCACGATCATATAGAATCTCTAGCAGACAAAACGTGGAAGAAGATTTTCCAGAAAAGACCTGCTGTTAAAGGGATACTGTTAGGCCTGTGCAGGGCCCAATTCACAGACACACGTGCTGAAAACGTAAGGTGCAAAGAGGCACCACTTAAATCACTCTGCTCAGAACATTACATATGTGCTGCGGGGAGGGGGGGCGCACCTCTGGTACAAATCTCGGTATCCAAATGAGGCATTGCTTTGCCCACACAATTACAGTGCACAATACTGCCTCATGCCAGTTAACCGAGCTCGGGAACAAACTCAAATCTTTGACAGCCGAATGAGAGAAGGAAAATGGAGTGTCCAATGGACTGCTCTCTTCCTCAGGGGGCCCACCTGCCATCTGACCAACATCAAGCAAAAACTGGGTGGCACAGCGACTGGGTCGGCTGTAGTCAGGGAGAGTGAGGACGCGGCTGGCCTTTGCCATCAGCAGAGAGAGAGAGAGAGAGAGTGTGTGTGTGTGTGTGTGTGTGTGTGTGTGTGTGTGTGTGTGTGTGGGGGAGAGAGAATGTCTGCTCTGTAAGTCAATACGGACATGTCCCAGAGGAGGGAGAAAAGGTAAACTTGGCCACTGGCTGGGCAGATGAAGCCCTGCCTTCCCACCTCATCCAGCATCCATCCCCTGGCTTCTGGGAATTCTCTCAGGCTTCACATCCACCGTGGGCAGTTGGCTACGAAGGCAGGGCTGCCAAAGGAGCTGAAGGCAGGATTTACCTTGGAGAGGCCTACTCCATGAGGGCAATGCAGCAGTGTTTCGCAGGTAGCCCGAGTCCAGATGAGAGGGTCCTAGACACCCAGGAGGTGGCGCCGACAGAAGTGGAAGAAGGTCCTAGCCAGAAGGGTGGGGGCGGGGGAATAGATCTGAGAAAATGTAATGCCTCAAGCACATATGCATGAGCCAGTCCCTGACAATGATATCCTCCTACCTGCTCGCTCAACTCGTACCTTAGGACAGAGTGTGGCTGGCTGTCAATGTCCGTTCATCCCTTGCTGTCCTCCGTGACAGTCCAATGGGCCCCCATCCAAAACCCCAGCTCCAAAATAACCCCGACAGTCCAGTGCCCCCCCCCCCAGCATCAGTCCTGACACAAGCTGCATATACATCTTAATCTCGAACAAATCTACATCCCCATAGGCTAGTAAGGGGCAGGCGTCACTTTTAGGTTGCCCTTACCATCTACCTAGAAAAGTTCTTAAGCGAGGCTTTGAAAAAGTGCAGCACCAGCGGCCCAGATAGGTCCTACAAGTGTGAATGGCACCATGTGCCACCCACATGCCTGTCTTACACCTTCTGCATACCACCACACTGGCACGCAATGGCCTGGCATGGAAAGGCTCCACAGCCCCATCTGAGTATAGCGAGGAGGAGGTCGAGGCAAGGGACTGGAGACAAAGCAGGTTGCAATGTTGTACTGCCAGTGCCTTCAATCAAGAAATGGCAACTGTTTCTGGTTTAAAAAAAAAAAAAAAAAAAAAAAAAGTTTATGATTGCTCATCTGCTATAGAATTTGGCAGTGTAACTGGTTGCTTGTTTTTTCTGTTTCCTTGGTATTAGTACAAGTGAACACAATGGTTACTGGTCTAACTGTACCAAAGTGTTGCTTTATGGACACCTAATAGCCCAGCAGAGGAGAGTACTCTGGAGGAGAAGAGAGACAAAGTGACATGACTGGGGTATTCAAATATGTGAAAGGGATTAACAGAGGCAGAGCCAATGAAATGTTCAGGCTAAGGAAAGGGGGCACAACCAGGGGCATGAGTGGAAGTTGGAGGGAACCTATAGGGAAAGCGTGAAGGCATTACTTCACTGAGAGGGTGGTGGAGCCATGGCATGCACTGCCTGGGAATCTAGTTGAACTGGGCACAGTGGAGGGATTGAGAGGGGTAGGACAGATGCATGGGTATACTGAAGCCGGGTTGACACCTCGGGGCCGGGGGAGGAGCTAGCGCCCAGTAAAGACTGGCTAATGAGCACACGCGAAGACCGTTTGGCCTATTCTGCTGGCTTTTAGTTTGTTAGTATGACTTCAGTCCAGAAGCAACCTGAAATGCTGGCAACTGAGCCCTCAGTGAGGTGCTGCTAATGGCAGTGCTTCGCCAACCTGGGAGAGTGGCTCTGCATTCCACAGCCACAGCGAACCGAACCCTGCCATGGGCTCACAGTCCTGCATGGGAAGCAGGTGGCTCATGACGCAAAAATAGGGCTAAACTCCCACAGGCCAGTCAGAATGAAAGAAGCTGATACTCTTGGACACACCAGAATGGGGCTCCAGATCTGTGACACTGGAGCTGAGTGGGCCCTGGTTCCCAAAGATGGCAGGGCAGTGCCTAGTGAGGGGGTACAAACTCAACTTTATTTAAATCCTTGGTCTCATTTCTCATCTCTCTCAATGCATACTTCACACACCTTTAGGAACTTGAGTAGAGTCAGCGGTGACAATATAGGCAGGGACAAATAGGCAGACTAGGTGGGCTAAGTGGTCCCTATCGGTCGTTATATTCCATGTTTCATGCTTCTAATGCCCACACATAGAGTACAACTGCATTATGAATGTTCTTTCTTTGGTGGGGTTGGTGTCCCTAGTTCCAGGAAGGATGTAGTGGGATTAGGACAAGAACTGTAATCAAATCATTGTATGGGAACGCCAATATATATTGAACAGTCCATTTTAGGAAGAAAAATGAGGCAGATGGAAAACACCCAGCTATATAAAACAATTCTGCAAATTGTAAGTAATCATATGCATACAATAATTTAAAATAAGAAAGAAATGAAAATGACATACTTACACTAAATGTTGATCTTCACCATTGATTTGTACTTATGGAGCTAGCCAGGCACTAGGACCCTGTGGGAGTTTTTTTTCCTACAGGGAGGGAAGCAGACATTGGCTACGGACGCTGCCCACGACTCACGTGGTGCCACGATGCTAGCCAATAACTATAAATCGGCACACATACAAATACACAAACACACCCTCAGTTCTGTTCGCCAGGAGGGAAACAAAGTGGAGAGAAAAATAGGAGTACTAGATACTTTCTAACACAAAGGAATAGTGAAAAGGATATATGAAATAAGATAAGCAACCTATTAGACCTCAACTACCAACTTAGAGACTAAGGGTTACAGGCCTAAAAGGAGCCAGTACCTCTTGCCATTAGCCAGAGGGAGTGTAGAAAGTGGTAGGTAAAAGATAAAGCAGCAGCCCTGAACAAACAGTTAAGGCAGAAGTAGAAAAAGCAAAAGTGCAATTTGGGTACCCCTTGTAAATGAGATGGTAAAAATGCCAAAAATGGTAAAGTGATATCTGGATGCCCAAGAAGTAGTATCTCCATGTTACTGGACAGAACTTGAGTAATAGTCTTCTTTTCTCTATGACAGAGGACAGAAAGGTTGGGGTTGAAAGCACAGCAGTTGTAGGACTAGCTGTCCTAGGGAGGCAAGCTGTGGCCATCTCCTCTGGCATGATCCAGGCAGAGTGGGCAAAGCCTGAACAGAAAGAAGTGACAAAGGATACCAACCAAAAATGTCACGTGAAAGAAGAACATTCCAGCTTCTCCCTGCAACCACAGGATGTGCTCTGTGTGAAAGCAATAAATAGACCCAAAGCAAAATGCATCACACTTCTCCAGAGACAGAGCATCTGCTCAGTGACATTAGACTGGATAGTGCCCAGGGCAGATGTTGCAAATGACAACCAACAAGGATATACCTAGAGGGATATAGCCCGATAGGGAGAAAGATAGGGGGTCATCCACCCACTTCATTGGTTGGTAGGGGCCCACAAGTGACCCCCCCACTCCCCTTTGACGGGTTCTGCTTGATAAGGGTGGCACCCAAGTGACCAGCCCTCTTTTTCACCTCCATAAATATGAACCACCATCATGGGACCATGGCAGAGGAAACAAATGCAGAGGTCTGCTGCCAGTCCTCACAGGGTGAGCTACCACCAGCCCTTGCTCTCAAGCCTAGTGGGGGGATAGTGGTGGGAGACTGAATCAATGAGACGATATTCTGGAAGATAAACAACTACAGTAAGTATGTAATTTTCACATCTTCCAAGAACTAAATCTTCACTATTGATTCATACTTATGAGTCCAAGTACCAGCTCCCCAAAAAAGGGGGAAGATTGCTCACCCTGACGGTAACAGATACCCTCAGTCATCCACGTGGAGGAGAACACCCGAGATGAGCTCCTTATGGGTCTGGCGACCAGAGATCTGTCAAGTCGGACAGATGAGCAGGAGAGTGCCCCAATAGCTCCCATCTAACCCTCACGAGAAAAAGGAGTCCCTTGAACTGGGAGTTAAGTGCCTTTTGCCAAGCCATAGGTGTCAGTTGGGAAGCGAGGCCTCGCCATCCACAGATTCCCACCCACCTAAGGTCACCTCATTGGTATTGTACAATGCCCTTGTCTGGTATCTCGCCAACTCTAGGTGCTTGGCAGAAAGGTAGATGGTTTGCCTGATTAAGTATGAATGAGATATGGTAGACAGGAGCTGTCCTAGCTGCACCCACAGGTGCCTGTTGTAAGCTTGGGCACAGTAAAAAGGCGGGCTCACAAAAACCAAGCGAAATATACCATGACATGATGACATTTGACATGGTCAAAATATAAAATCCTTCATTAAGAAAACATGGGTAGCGCCCCCTGCAGCAAAACACGTCAATGTTTCACGGTTGCAGGCGCTTTTTCAAGACGTCCTTGTTGAAAGGTGACAGGTGCACATCATGGTGCCAGCCAAAGAAAATACCTTCCTGTCCAAAGCATCTGCCTGAGCAGAGTCTGCTTCGGGAGGTCAGTCATACACCAGGTGACAAGACCATGCAGCGATCTACATAACCTTAAACACCCAAGTGGGATGAGGCACTGTATCTGCAGAGCCCGCAGGTGCGCAATATTGCTGGTAGACGTCCCCTGGGGCTGGAGACAGTGAGCTAAGGGACATCTGGATACTGTCCTAGATCATTCCTCAAAGGATTCTGGGACAGGAGGATGGACACAGTTGGCATCACTGAAGGCTTCTAGAAGGCCACATTGTAAAGACAGGGTATTGTGGGTGGCAGTAGCGCCAATGTCCTGTGCCTGCAACATATCCACCAGGAATCTCTAGTACAGGGAGTACTCAAAGGCCAAGGACATGTGAAGAGAAGGTTTTGTAACATTATTACAGGAGAACGCTGACAGAGAGGGAGGCGCTGGACAAGGAACTGGATGGTGCCAGGGGCCGTGATGAACTGGACCCAGTCGGCAGTTTGTGGTACTGGTATGAGACACTAGCCACACTTTCATGCTGGCTCCAGGTAACTGGCCACTGAGGGCTCATGATCTCTGGAACTCAGGCACGGGAGGTACAGGCCGGGAGGGAACAGGAGCTAGAGGCTCTCAGGCCTAAACCTGGGCTGCTGGAATGCTCCAAAGGCCTCGCCCGAGGAGAGGACCCCAAGGAATGACATGGCCAATGCACATGGGTGGAAATCCCCAAGTGAGGAGAACTGTGCCATTCAGTCCCCTTGGGCAGCTCTGGCCCTAACCAGTTGCAGGCTCTGCCTTCAGGTCCAGTGAGAACTCCATGCCCTGGCCATCCTTCAACTCTAACCAGATGCCGCCTCTGGCACCAAATCCAGGGTCAGGGACTGGCCTAGACGCAGGTTCCCCGCTACACAGAAAACAGACTTTGAGGCAGAGAAGGACCGCTGGCCCACCCAGTCTGCTCACTTCCCTACCTATCAGAACAGCTGCAGCCTACTTCCTCCTACCTCCCACCAGAGTTGCCTTATGTCTGTTCCAGCAGTCTTAAATTCCTGCACTGTTTTTGACCCCACAACCTCCTCAGGAAGGCCGTTCTATGTGTCCACCATCCTCTCCATTAAAAATACTTCATGTTGCCCCAGAGTCATCCCCCCTCTAGCTTCAAATTGTGCCCTCTTGTTCTTGCACATCTCTTTTTCTGAAAAATGCTACCCTCTTGGACTTTGTTGATTCCCTTGAGGTACTTGAAAGTTTCTATCATGTCCTTTCTTTCCTCAAGGGTATACAAAGTTAAGCTCTTTTAGTCTCTCTGTATGGCTCTGGTGCAGACCCTGCACCATTTTAGTTGCCCTCCTCTGACTGCCTCCATCCTGTATATCTACTTCATGGAGATGGGGTCTCCAGAACTGCATGCAGTACTCCAGATGGGGTCTCACCAGAGGGATGACAACTTCCTGTTTTC
The DNA here is from genome assembly GCA_016271365.2 of Neoceratodus forsteri. Lineage (NCBI taxonomy): Eukaryota > Metazoa > Chordata > Ceratodontiformes > Ceratodontidae > Neoceratodus > Neoceratodus forsteri. Next base: position 109,767,501 of record JADMNL010000034.1, on the reverse strand, counting down.
TACTGGTGATGCATCTCCCTATGCATCCCAGTATCCCCCCAGCCCTCCTTACTGCCTTCTCACATTGCTTGCCTACTTTTAGGTTGTCTGATATGACCATCCCCAGGTCCTAGGTACCTTTCCATTTTTGTTGTCGTTAATACCTCCTCCCGATTGTGTACTCTTCCCTTGGGTTTTTGTTTCCCAGGTGCATTACTTTGCACTTCTTTGTACTGAATCTAAGCTGCCATACATTTTGCTGGCTCCATAATTGGCACTGCCCCTGGTGCTGGGCCCAGCGCATCCCTGGCTTCCCAATACTGCTTGTGGCGCTGGGGATGGGGACAGATCCAGCCTGGGTCTGTGCCCACCCCCAATGCCACAAGCAGTGTTGGGAGCCAGTCCAGTGCCAGGATGGCACCAGAACCAGGGATGAACCTATAAGTGACACCATCACGTGCCAGGCCCGGACATTACACCAGGACTGGTGCTACGTCTGTCACAAGAGGCGTCGACTTCCTCCCTGGAGCCACAAGTGCTGCTTGAGGCAGAAATTACCACCTCCATCTCCACGACAGGACACCATATGGCCCCGGTGATGGTCTGCTCCTGGTACCATGAACAGTACCAGGAGGGGGCCCCCCCAACGTCACGAACAGCACCACCCCATTTACCAACACTGCAGACGGAGTCAGGACCGGGGTGGCTTCAGGTCATGACACTGAGGTGTACACCAGCACAGACCAAGCATATAGCTTCAGCCTCACCACCGGGGACATCTGCTGTCCAAGGCAGAAAGCCTGGCGGGGCGTTCTCAGCCAACACACAGAAGGAGCCAGTTGTCCCCTACACCTACCCCACCCCAACCCCCCCCGGGCCTCTGAGGCTTCAGCGAGGCAAAGTTGGGAAGAACCCTGTGCTTCCTCAGTACCAGGATTTCTGGGATGGGGCCCAAGGGGAAGGGTCTCCATAAAGAAAAAGCGCTGGGTCCGCGCTGCCGGTCCGACAGAGTTTGGCAGCCATAAATTAATCACTAAAAAAAGTGTAATAAAATGAATTTGTTGCCTACTCTAAACTATAACCTGGGAACAATTTATTTTAGAATTATACTAACAAGTAAACTAATATTTAAAGCAATACGTCGAATTACTGTGCAGCACAAATACTAACGCGTATACCCTGAAGGAGGAGCTTGCTTTGTGTACTAAAACATTGGTTTTGGAACTCTTATTAGTGGTATAATAAATAACAGTACTTTGCAACTATCTGGTGAGTAGGCAGGTTTGTCCCATCTGTCATCTTTGCCCAACAGAAGGGCTCAGAGACCTGGCCTTGGCCCCACACATGTGGCCTACCTCCTAAGATGGATATCGTCGACACGTAGATCTCTATGGTGTGGCAGTCCACAGAGAAGTAGGAAGTGCACAGATCTATGTCACGAGTTGGGCCACAGCAGATCCAGCAGGTCTGATGTTAGTCCGTTGCCATGATGCGTTTCCCACAAGGCCAACAACCCATAATGGGGGGGCTGAGGGTCTTGTTAGCCCCCTTTTTCTCAGATTTCGACATCGCGGAAAAAAATAAAAACAATGACAACACTGAAAGACTTTTCACTGGTGATGAAGAAGAAATTCAGTTCATAAAGGTCGAACTGAGGCACTGCTCACATGGTGTGTACTCAACGGTGGGAAGAAGAGAACTGAAGTGTGAGGGCCAATAACTTATTGGCCAACACGTTGCAGCACCGCGTGAGTGCACGGGTAGGTCAGTAGCCCCTTGCTTCCACCCTGTAGAAAAAGTTCCCATGGGTCCTAGTGCTTCTGGTCTTAGACCCGTAAATACGACTCAATGTCGAATACTGATTCTTGGAAGTCAAGACTGATTCTTGGAAGATCTAGTAAGTTCATTAAGGCCACTCCCACCACCTGCTTGTAAGCAGAGACCAACAAGTATGCTGTTCATATATACTAATTTATAAGGACTCTCACTTATAATACTACCAAGGGTACATGTGATTCCTTGGTAAGCAGAAATTTGTCTCGCTTTACCTTGAAGGCCTAAACGGTCTGTATGACCAGTCTGCAGTGTTTTTAAATCTATGGACAATCTGAAACCTAGGAGGCACAGACCGCACCTTTTGTTTGTTTTAATTATTATTTTCCATCCATCCATAGCTAGGTGGCCATCATCCAGGCTACCTCCCAGTCCCGTCACCAACCACGGACCTCAGAGAAACCCTGTTTACCTGTCCAGAAGAGAGACCCTCCCACACTTGAGATTGTGGGGGTACGACAACCCCTTTGATATAAATCTGGTTGCAGCAGGGATTCTTTGCATTGGAAAGGTGGGTGGCATGAGACCAGAGCATACCAGCGTCATCCTGTGGCATGCTGGAGGATTGTTTCCCTTCTGTTCCCTCGCCCAAGATAAGCTGTGAATGTGAGGCATCACACACAATGGGCGTGTGTGCCACAAGGCCCTTTTATCTCTGCATACTCTGCAGTCACAGTCTGACCTAGGTTCCCCTAAACAGCAGTCGTGCAGCAGGAAGTGGCTCAATCCCCACCCAGAGGAGGAGAGCATCCTCCGGGACACTCAATCCTCCTCCCCGCCCCTGGCCAGCCCCCAACCAGCTAGGCTTGTTCCTGAACCAGGGTCACTGGCATTGTGACCAGTACCCCTTGACAACGTCCCTTTAACTGAAAACTGACTCGGAATCCATTGGTAGACGACTTTAATGCAACCTTAAAAATTCCCTCCCCACATACTTCCACTACCAAAGAAGGGTGGTTTAATAGTCAGAGCACAGAAATGTGAAACAGGTGGTCAGGGATTCACATCCTCATCACAGCCCTTACTCACTGTGTGACCTTGAGTAAGTCACTTGACCTCTTCATGTTTCAGTCCCTCCCAGTTGTACAGGGCCCTAATGGGCATAAGCCCAGAATCCAGATGCATATCTACCAGAGTGGAGAATCCCCAAGATCCACAGCTACCTGCTGCCTGAGACACACAAGCTGCTGCCTGATGCCCACCAGCACTGCAGCGGAACGCACCAAGAACTCCTCCAACCGAACACAGATGGGCTTCTGGAATTTGGACTGGGGTCCCCACATTTGTATTTCGAAGTCCTGGATCCCCAAAAGGTCTTTCTTGGGCTACCAACAGCCCAGGATTGGTTAGAAGTGCAGAATATATCCGACTATAAGAGAAATATTACATTTTATTTGTACTATGGGTATGTAAAACTGCATAAATAAATAAATAAATAAACAAACAAACATAACATTTCCAACCAGAATGACTTTCTAGTGGAAATACGGCCCAACGAATCCTTTGAACAGGCCTGGATACATGTTTATGAAGTGAATTTCAAGTCAGAGCCTTGACAACTATGTAAGCAAACACCATTGCTCCATTCTCAATAAACAAGAAAGAATAAAATTAGGATGGGGACTCCCATATCCACCCGCCCACAGATCAAATGCTATACTTCACTGGGTACTGCAATCCATCACCTGACTAGGAACTGGCAAACAGCGACCTTGGTACCAAAATCAAGATACTGAGCTTCAGATTCTGTTGAGTAAATGGCTTATTGAATGACTGAGCATCTACTTCAAGTCAAATCTGGACAGCAGTAAATGCACAACCCTAAAGTGCACACAAAAAAACAGGCAAAGCAAGCTATCAAACGCACAGACACGCACCAAGTATGCACTAAAGTGATGGGCCACAGCATTCATGAACACAGAAACACAGAATCTGTCGGCAGATAAGGGCCATAAGGCCCACCTAGTCTGCCCATTTCCCTACTCACTGCTGCAGCCCCAGAGCCTATCTGATCTGCGGCTCTCCTGCTCTGCACATCTCCAGGGTACCGCTATGTCTATCCCATGCACTCTTGAACCTTCCCCCCAATACTGTTTTCACACCCACCACTTCTGCTGGAAGGCTGTTCCACAGCTCCACCACACTTTCAGTGAAAAAGTACTTCCTAACATTACCCCCGAGCCTTCCACCCTTCAGCCTCATAGCATGCTCCCTTGTTCTTGTGTAGAGTTTTCTGTGAAATATGCTTTCCGCCTGCACCCTGTTTATTCCCCTAAAGTACCTGAAAGTCTCCATCACATCTCCCCCCTCCCTTCATTCCTCCGGTGAATAGATATTTAGGTCCTGAAGTCTTTCCTCATAAGGCTTCTGGTGCAGTCCACGTACCATCTTCGTTGCCCTTCTCTGGACTGCCTCTATTTTGTCAATGTACTTTCAGAGATGTGTATCCAGAACTGGACACAGTACTCCAGTTCAGGCCTCACCAGTGATCTGTACAGTGGCATCACCACCTCCTTCCTCCTGCTTGTTATGCCCCTCCTTATGCACCCCAACATTCTGTTTGCTCTCCCCACTGCCTTTTCACACAGTTTGGTCACCTTCAGGTTGTCAGATATAACCCCCACGTTTCTTTCCTGACTTGTGGTGGCCAGAATTTCCCCACCATCATGTACTCCTCCCTTGGATCCTAGTAACCAAGTGCATGATCTTGCACTTTTAGCACTGAAACAACTGCCAGACAACCGACCACTCCTCTAATAGGCTTAGGTCCTCTCATTCTTTCCACCCTCCGGCGTGTCCACTCTGTTTGCAGATCTTGGGGTCATCTGCAAAGAGGCACACCTTTCCTTCCAGACACACTGCAATGTCGCGAATGAAGACACTGAATAGGACTGGCCCCGGCACGGACCCCTGTGGCACCCCGCTGGTCACCTCCCTCTCCTCAGATTTCATGCCATTAACCACCCTCCGAGTCTTGTCTCTTACCCAGTTCCCAACCCACTTTACCACCGTAGGACCCACTCCTAGGCTCCCCAGTTTATTTAGCAATCTCCTGTGCGGGACGGTGTCGAAGGCCTTGCTGAAATCCAGGTAGGCTACATCCACCACCCTTCCCTGATCTACCACCCTGGTTACGCAGTCAAGAAATCTATAAGATTCGTCCGACAGGACCTTCCTGTCGAGAATCCATGCTGCCCTGGATTGTGTGTCCTGCTATCCTCCAGAAACTTCACAACTTCTCCTTAAGTAAGAACTCCATTTGTTTTCCCACTACTGAAGTCAGGCTTACAGGCCTGTAACTGCCTGCCTCCGCTCTGCTACCACTCTTGTGGAGAGGGACCACATATGCCCTCCTCCAGTCCTCAAGTACCTCCCCTGTCTCTAGTGATGCACTGAAAAGGGCAGCCAGTGGTTCCACCAGCACTTCCGAGCTTCTTAAATACTCTGCAGTGGATCCCATCTGGCCCCATTGCCTTATCTGTTTTTATTCTCCACCCCCCCACCCCAAGTTCTTCTAGGACTCCTTCCACCGTGAATACACTGGTGTCCCTCCCCTGAATACCCCTCTTACTGAGTCTCTGTCTGTCACCCTCCTCTTCCCTGGTGAATACTGAGCAAAAGTACTTGTTTAGTATCTCAGCCTTTTCTAGGTCATCCTCCACCCTTTCTCCTTCTTCCATCTTCACTCTAACAATCCCATTTCTGTCTTTTCCTCTCGTTAATGCATCTGAAAAAGGTCTTGTCGCCTTTCTTAATAGCCTTGGCTATACCTTCCTCTGTCTGTGCTTTAGCCCTTCTAATTATTTTCCCAGATATTCTCTGTTCTCATCCTTTTTTGTTTCCTTGTATCTTCCGAGGGCTCTTTTCCCTTACTTTCCCGGCCACTACCTTAGAGAACCATAATGGCCTTTTCTTTCTTTTACTCTTGCTATGCATTTTGACACCGTGATCTGTTGCTTCTGTTATGACTCGCTCGAGTCTAGACCACTGTTTTTCCACATCTCCTCCTGTACCTTCCGCTGCTAGGACTCTTGAGATTTCTACCCATCTCCTTAAACATAGAAACAGACAATGATGGTAGAAAAAGACCAAAGGTCCATCCAGTCTGCCCAAGTTCCCTATAACCCCTGGAACCTACTGTTCCACCTGGGTACTAACATACTAAAAAGCCAGCAGATTAGGCCCAATGGTCTAGCGAGTCTGCTTGTGGATCAGTGCCCACCCTGGGCACTGTTATAGCATCCCCCCACAAGTCCCAACCCCCGGTGAGGCTCTGGGATGCACCCTCCAGCTGTACCTATCCCAGCCTCTTTTGAATCCCTCCACAGTTGCAACAGCCACCAGTTCTGCAGATAGCACATTCCAGGGCTCCACAACCCTCTCCGAAGTAGTGCCTCCTTGTCTCCCCCTTAGTCTTCCACCGACCAGCCTCGAGTGCCCCCTGGTGGCCCCTACCTCCCTCAGCTGCAGCACCCCCTCGAGGATGACCCTGTTTATTCCCTTAAAGTACCTGAAAACCTCTGTCATATCCACTCTGTTCTTCCTCTCCTCCAGAGAGTACAGGTTGAGCTCCTCTAGCCACTCCTCATAGGGCTTTCCCCAAACACTGTATCACCCTCCTCTGGACCCACTTCAGAAGAGCAATATCCCTTTTAAGTAGGACACCAAACTGCACGTAGTATTCAAGATCGGTTCAACCACACAGTTATACAGCGGAAGGAGCACCTCTTGGCTCCTTGAGGTTATCCCTGGCAATGCACCCCAACATTTTATTTGCTTGGGCCTCAGGCCTTCTACACTGCTCCGAGTTGTTCATTTTGGCATCCATCACCACCCCAAGGTCCTTCACCCCTCTAGAAACTTGTAGTGTCCCCCCCCCCACACAGTGTACGCATGAGCCACGTTTTTGTCCCCCAGGTGGAGCACCCTGCATTTCCCAGTGTTAAACTTTAGTTTCCAGGTGCAGGACCACCTCCCCAAGGTCTCCAGATCCTCCTGGAGAGCCAACTTCCCCTCCTCCCCAGCCACCACCGCCCACAGTTTCGAGTCATCGGCAAAGAGGCTCATCCCATTCCACCCCACTCCTGATACCCCTTCTGATGTCTGAAATATAGGTATTAAACAGAAGTGGGCCCAGCACAGAGCCCTGTGGGACCCCGCTAATGACTCTCCTGGGAGATGAGACCTCCCCCCACCATCACCTTTTGTACCTGCACCGCTAGCCAGTTTCCTATCCACCTGACCAACTGCCCCCAACCCCATATCCCAGCTTTCCCAGCAACCCAGGATGCGGCAGAGTCAAACACCCTGCTGAAGTCTAGAAAGAGGACATCCCTAGCCTGCCCTGATCCAGCTCTCTTGTCACCCCTAGGTAGAACTCCACCAGGTTGGTCTGACACAATCTGCCCCTAACAAAGCCATGCTGGCGATCATTTAGGTGGCCCCGTGCCTTCAGAACCCCCACCAGCCTCCCTTTCAAGGTGATCTCCATCACTTTGCCCACTACCAACATCAGGCTTACCAGCCTGTAATTACCTAGCTCCTCTCTCAAGCCTCCCTTGTGTATAGGCACGATACGGGCCATCCTCCCTGACTGAAGGAAGAAGTTAAAAAGGACCACCAGAGGGGCTTACAGAGCCTTGAGTGCTTCCACACCCTCCCAAAGGGATTTCCTCATCAACTGCCCCTACATCTGCCTGTTCCCTCCCCTTGCAGTGCCACTCCCCAAAATCCTCTTTGTGAAGATCGAGGCAAAAAAAAAAAATCATTTAGTACCGCCACCTGCTCCTGCCTCCCTCCACCCACCCACTCCCTGACCCACATCTACTAATGTGCCCTTCCTTTCTTCTTTCTCCAATATACCTAAAGAACCCTTCCCCTTCTAATCCTGTGCCAATCTCAGTTCTGCCCCCACCTTGGCTGACCTCACCACCCTGATGACCTCTTGACTGCCCCATCATACTCTCCCTGAATCCACCCCCCAAGAACGTGCAATGACGACTATAAGCCACCTTTTTCTCCTCACCACCTCCTGGACCTCCAGCTCAGCTTAGCTCTACCCCACTTGTGCTCTCTCCTTCATGCAGGCCTTGGTGGCCTCCAGGCACCAGGCCTCAGTACCCACATTTGGCCTGATCGTATCTAGGTGGCCCCTGAGGATTCTCCATCCCCTCAAGTCTGCCCCTCTAAAATCTACCACCGATGTTTTTATCGATCTACCCTCTCCCCCCGTCCATGGAAAACCAGACTATGGCATGATTACTTCCTGCCAGTGGGTCCCCAACAACTAGGACCCCGATGAGTTCACCATCCGACAGGACCACATCCAGGACGTGACACCCCCGCGCTTGATCAGTCACCAGCTGGGCAAGAAAAGCACCCTGGAAGACATCCAGCAGGCGCCGTTCCTCACCCAATGAGGATACCGCGGTCTGCTCCTGGCATATTCAGATCCCCAGTGCCACTGTTCAGCCTTCTCCCTACACAGTGGTCCCTATGGTTTGCCACAGGCCTTCCTGTTCCTCCCCTACCGGGTGGTCTATACATCACCCCTTCATCCGCTTGCCCCCCCAGAGCCTGTAGGGTGACCCATAAGGCTCCACCTGATCCCCTTGCCTCCTCAACCTTGATTATCCCTAATCCATCCTCAATGATAAATGCTACCCCCATCCTTCCCTCCACCACGTGCAGAAGAGACATGGTGTATATGGTAGGTTTAGGTCCCAGCCATGTTTGAAAGTGGACCAAGTCTCAGTGACAGCTGCCACACCCACCCACCCTCCACCAACAGCCGCCTGTAGCTCTGGCATCTTGTTCCCCATGCTCCTGGCTAACCCTCCCATCTTCTCTTTCTCCTCCTTGGTCCTGTCGCCCCGGTAACCACTATTACCTTCATTATGTCCCAGCCCTGCTTGAATCCTCAGACTGTTTTGCATCCACCAATTCAGCAGACTGTTCCCAAGGTTCCATCACTCTTTCCGTAAAGTAGTACTTCCTCACATCTGTCCTGAATCCACCTCTTGTTAATTTCCATTCATGTCCATGTGACCGCGAATTGGTATTCAGGCTAAATAGTTCCCCGTAGTTCACTTTGTTAATTCCTTTAAGGAATTTGAAGGTCTCTATCATATCTCCTCTCTCCCTTCTGGTCTCCGGTGAGTACATATTTAGTGCCTTGAGTCGCTCCTCATAGGATCTGCCCTGCTGGCCCCAAATTGTTTTTGTTACTCTGTGCTGCACTGTCTCCAACCTATCCTTATCCTTAATGAGGTAAGGACTACAGAACTGATTGCAATACTCTAGGTGTGGCCTCACCACGGATCTGTAGAGGGGAAGTATTACCTCCTTTCTTCTATCAATGCCCTAACAATACATCCCAGCATCCAGATTAACCTTGCTATAGGCTTGTTGCACTAACTCAATTGCTTAAATTAGTCGCTCATAACCCCAGATCCCATTCCTCAGCTGTAGTGTTAAGTCTCTCTCCTCCCTCAGCTGTAGTGCTAGGTCTCTCTCCTCCCATCTAGTACTTTTTTTGGGTGCTACTGTATAATTTCATTTATACTTCACAATCTTTCCAGACACTACCAAGTCTCCCATGGTCTTCTCACACCTACCAACTCTGCCCCGATCTACAGGTGCATGCAAGTCAACTCCCATTGTCGTCCACCCTAACAACACCAAAAACCAAAATACACAAAATGAGAAAACAGTGATCTGCACTCTTGTCATACCTGCCACAGCCAAATCAGGAATGAGTGCTTTACAAAAATCATCTCAGTACCTTCCTCCTAGTCCTTTTCATGGCTGCTGCCCATTTTGGAATGTAACGAACACTCAGCAAACTCCGAGGGGAATTCAGTTTGTCAGACACTTGCAGAGCAACAGGCTTGCTTACATAGCAGCAGGGTTCCTATACATGACACCAGCAATCCAGGTTCGGGAACAAGCCTGATCGCTGTAAGGTCCTCTAGGATGCACACTTCATTCAGGGGTGGTTGGGAAGGTGACCACCTGGTTTTCCACAGAGAGAGTGGTGAATGACACAGTTGTGCCCATTATGCACATGCTGTGGAACACATCTCAGGGCAGGACATAAAATGAATAAAGGCAGTGGCTCCAGATTGATTTGCCATTTTCCCTGTAACTCCAGCATGATTTTCCGTGTTTTCCTGTAGGTAACATTACTTCCTATGGAAGCCAAATTGCTGTATTTTCCTGTATAACCAATACAAGTGGGAAGCATTTTCCTGTAGATGGGTCCAAATCCCTGTAAGATATAGGCATCCCTGTCCCTCCCGGTCCTGTGCCTGCCATCTGCCCAGTACAATAGAACCACACACACACACACACACACACACACACACACACCCCTTCCCGGATGTGGTCTACTGGATGGGAGTTAAACCTGAAGGCCCCATCGTGGAGGAGTAAATTCATGAGAACCAAATGGGAGCCTCTGGGGTTCAGTAGGGCAAAGGGACTGGGAGGTGGCTATATGAGGGGACTAGAAGGGGTCAAACAGAACAGGGTGAAAATGTGTGAAAATGTGGGGGGGAAAAACAAATTTTTAGGACTCCACACAACTTGGAAGAAGTTCCTAATACAGACTTGCAACACAATTCAGGGGTAAAATTGTGTTCACTGATGAGTAACTCCCCTTCATTTTATAATTTGAATTTTTTTTTTTTTTTTTATGTCTCAAGTCAAACTTGAGTTTTTCAGCCACTTGCCTGCACAGTTGGAAGCTGGGAAAATCCACTGGTCCCACTACATTCAAACTGGTGTACTTATTTAAATGTGTTATCTACCTGTACAATACAGCAAGGCTAGCAAATTAAAGCTGTACAACCCAGTAACAAAAGCTAACAGTATGTAGACAGTGGTATAACATCAATTTTGGCCTGTGTCCGTTTTGCACCAGCTGATCCTGTTCTTCCGTTTTACTCCAGGACATACTTTGAAACAAGAATTTTTTTTCCTAATTTACTGTTTCCTGTGGAAATAGTTTCACAAATTAACAAAAAATAAATAAAAACTAGTCTTCCAGCTCCATCAAGTATCAAAGTGTCACTTGGCCTGGAAGCAGTTTAAAAGGTCAGCACATCTCTGTAAACAAAGTCGAATAACTCAAGCATTCAACAACGATAATAAAATGATATGGGAAAGAGTTCTAGTTAAAGTTTTATTCATAAAGCTCTTTAACATATAGACAAAGAACCTCAAAAATGAGTTATGATCTGAGCCCCCACCTCCAAAAAGATTTCTCCTTCTTGCACAGCATTTCTCAAATGGTGAGGGTCCCAACATGCATGGCAATATACTGTAGCAATTACTTGCATTTTGAGTGCAGGGTGTTCTGTACATAGTAATGACGCAAAATGAAAGTAAATATTGTCAGGTGAATAAACTCGGCCATTTATTCAAATGCATTTCACTTTATTCCTGGTGTGCACAGTACTATATTGAGGTGGGCAGGTTCATAATTATTCCCAGAACTTAACAGAGACTCATAAAGACAACAGTTTGACAACTAATAGTCTCAACACAGAAACTATAAGGAATATAAACAACTCGAGTAATATGTTTTCAAAGGTTTTCTGGAGGTGTCTGTCCACAGCTGTTTAAGGCAGCAGTCAAGGTATCCCCTCACTTCAGGCAAAATGGGGTAAACGCTGGGCATTACCTGGTGATCTTGGCATCTTCTCTACTCCAGGGAGTGGGTATTTCACCCTCGCACCCCCACCCTTGGGCATTTTCGATTTATATTATATATTTATAACATGGGTATCTTAAAATGTGCAAGGCCACTGGTGGACTGACTGTGCGGCCATACATTAATCTCCATTATACCAACAGCTAGGGTGAGTAGATATTAGCCGAAATCCCTACTCACATCTAGCTGTAAGGTATATGGATTGGGTAGTCGGAACTTGTTGACGTGTGGGGAGTCCCGACAACGGGAGCGGCAGTGGCAACAGGTATGGAGCCAGTGCCCAACACTCCGTTACCGGCCAGCATTGTGGAGAGCGACCTAAGCAATGTAAAGGGCTATTTGAGTAATTGCAAGGAGGAAGTTGTTGAGAGGTACGCGAGGTGCGGAGAAGAGCCGCCAGGTTTGGTGGTAGCGGAGAAGGTCGTCTATCACCGGGATGACAGAACAGGTGCCTGACAGAACGGGACCAGTTCCCACCCACCCACTCAGATGGATCATGGAGGAGGATGCGGTGATCTCCAAATGGGGACCGACAGAACAGAAGCAGAGCAGGGAGAGGAGAAAACAGAGCAGGGAGCAGACAGTACAGAGAGTCCCCCCTCCACCGAAGGCAAAGGGACGGAGAATCTTCACCGCTACAATTTTAAGTTACTGAAAGTGTGGAACAAGTAAATAAGTGTTCAAATTGAGAAAAGTGTGCGACAGTGACAAAAAGAAACAAAATTAAGCAAAGGAAGCAACAGAATCACCGCAGGGATTACTTTATTAAGTGGCAATCTCAGTGGAAGGATACTTTCCAATATTTCTAAAAGAGTAAAGAAAATGTTTAAACCTTGTTGGACCCATGTTATGAGTGTACTTCCCTGAGATTGTGGATTTACAGAGGATTAACCAACACCCTGGGTGCTGTGAGGACACTCTGGCTTTGCCCTCATGCTCACAATGCACCCAGGGTGTTGATTAATCCCCAGTAACCCCACACCCTGTTGTGGGTTATTGCTTGTATGTATATGTATGTGTATACAAACATACATACACACACACACACACACACACACACACACACACACACACACTATATATTTACACACACACACACACACACACACACACACACGTCACATTCAGACTAAGGCTTATGCTCCAACTGCCGCATAACACCTTTCCGAAGGACTGTATCCTCCAGAGTTACACCACAGTGTTAGTATTGGTTAAAATCAAGAGAGACAAGCACCTGCTGATGTGTGGCATTTCCAATGTAAACGTGGACTCCCAGAGTATCAAACACTGAGGACTGGAACAGCACTTCTGGATAATACTTCTTTTTTGAATATAGCATTAAAAAGTTACTGCAAACAGCAAAACAATCCAGTTGGATGGCAATACAAACCCACAGTTCAAAGAAAACAGCCCCACGGACCACAAGGGACCAACACTTATAGTATTGGCTATCTACCCAAGTGTTTGGTGTGGGACTAGAAACCCTGAACTTTAAGCTATTCCAACTCCATGGCAGAGTGTACCAAACACTTAGCCCCAGAGTCCTGATCCCCTGAATTCCATGTGACCAATCTACAGGAGCCTAAGATGGACTAATACAGCTGTACCCTTGCATGCCATCCAAGTTTAATCACTGCACCAAAGGAACAGAAAAAAAACTGAGAGGCTTCTGAACCTACGATTGATAATGGTCATAGTTTAAGCATCCCATCCCCACAACACATACCGTTCAACCTTGCAATACAAAAATAGGGACAAGGCAAGGATACCAGGGACAGCCGGCCAAAATCAGGGACACGTGAAAAAATGTTCTAGTATATGCTCTGGGTGGTACAGCAACTACATGGCTCATAGTGCAACCAGACAGTCTGAAACTTTGCTCTCTCTCTGGTCAGGCGCAATCATTTCAAAGCCCTCACTGACAACCTGTGTACCAAGACTCATGTAACTACTGTCTTTTACTGTCAGGTTCTTCTCAGTTCTTCCTGCACAATTCCCTTGAAGCAACTGGCTTGCCTTCATGAATACTTTCACAAGGTATGCTCCCAGCTTAGTATCCTAATGTATACTGACTGTCACCATTGTAACTATATTTGTATTTTATGCTGTTACTTTGTTTTATTGTTTTTATCTGTACCCCTGTCCTACCCAGGTCCTCCTTGTAAATGAGCTTGCTCAATGGACCCGTTTCCTGGTGAAATAAATGAAATGGATGTACACTGTGACTTGTCTTGGGAAGGTCAGCGGATAGTTCTGAAGTAAAATCAGAGGCATCTGAGAAGGTATGTCTCACTAACATTGGGAACCGTACTATTTAAAAAAAAAAAGTTATTACTTTTGAAGCTTTCATTGACTACACCAATTACCACGGAGCACCGACTCAGAAAAGTTCCAGGGCCTCCAACATGTCAGTACTCCAGCCAGGCAGCCTCATGGGCTTTGTAGTCCACACTGCTGCCCAGGTTGCGCGTCCCAACAACTTTGACTGAAGAGCACTTTTCGCTGCCCCCTCCTCCAGCTCCCCTTCAATCGCCGCTGTCTCCAATTTTTCTGCACGAGACCAGACGAACAAGGAAAAAAAAACGAGCACGAGCAGTCTAAAATGTAGTGCCAGCTACTAATTCATAAAACTACCACTCACAGAATCCTTTGCTACTTCTCAGCCAATCTGAAGTTTCTCTCTACTGCCGCTGCAATGCCATTGGCTGCGGCCACTGTCAATCACAAGAGACACTCCTCTCCATTGGCTAGCTACGCTGTCAATCACCACCCCCAACCCCCCAGTGCCCAGCAAAGCTGACTGGAGCATAACAGCCATAATCAAAGCTGGTCTCTGTGGTAAATGTTAAAAAAGAAAATCAGTAATTAAATCCGAATTTTTTCACTAAAATAAACAGTATTTCACTTCGAAAACAGCAGCACAACTATCTTCTAACTCAGTCTTACAGGAGCCAAAACCTCACTAAATACCACCGGGGTCCATTAAACAAAAGCACACACTCATTTATGTCAAGTCAAGACGTCAATAAAAGATAATTTCCATTAAAAACCTTGACAAGAATCCCGTTTAAAAGTGACGAAAGAAAAAGCCCACAACCAACCTGGCCTCGCCTTATAACACATCGAGTTAGAACACAGAACGGCTATCTGTTTCATTTCTTCCCCTCCTTCAAAATTAGATCCTGGAAAATAAAAAATCTTTATTCCTGTTGGGGGTGGGGTCATCTTATGAAAAAAATCAAAATAGTCCTGATGTCACTGTTCCTGCGTGTAACAATCCCCCCAAACGCACCATCATACCATAGAAATAAACCAAAACGTCCAGCCAAGTCTAAGGCACCGCAGAATAAAAAACACGAAATTCTTCTTACCTTTTCAGTTTAAGGCCAGGAGTGACTCACAGTCATCCTTGAGCTCTTCCTCCTTTTCCAATTGTTCCCAGACTGGGCCGGATTTTATTTTTGTACAACTGTCTTCGTATATTTCCCTTTTTTCAGTTGCCCTCTAAGCGGCGACAGTACAAGAGGAGACAGGAAACGAGAGGAACCTACAGCCTTGAAAGAGCGGCGCATGACTTCAATATTTGGTGCTGCTTCTTCTGAAACAAGCAGAAGCCCCAGCAGCTGGAAGGAAGACCACTCTTCCTCCCTCTCGCACACAACACTCTTTAATTTCCTCGCATTTCCCTTTCACTTTCCCTGCTTCAGAAAAGAAATCCCCCAAACGTTGCCTGCTGGTTGTTTTATACTCTTATTTCTCCTCTCCTGTGGTGAGATTCCTTGTGCTAGGGCTGTGTGAGCAAAGCCGGGTATTTTCACTGCTTGCAGAGTCTGTCTGGCTCCCAGAGATCCCTTTGGTTGGAGGTATTAGCTGGGTGGCTAAGATGCTGCAGTCAAGAGAAAGACATGCTCTAGTGTGCGTCGCTCCCCCTCCTCCTCCTCTACTCTCTCGGAGTCTGGATAATCATTTAGAGAAACAGGATCATTCACTTTGCCTTCATGCAACAGCCAGGCACTGTCTTGTCAGAATAAAAGTCCTTCCCTGTCCTCAGCTGTTCAAAGTCTCTCTCTAAGTGGGCCTCTTGATCTCCCGTCTCCTGTAAGCCTCCCAGTGGCTTACACTGGAAAAAAGCAAGCACAGAGACCACTTCACATTAACCTCTTCTCCCAATGAACTTTTTTTTTGTCTTCAGTAGCCTGCCCACCTCAGGAGACCCGGCACGCACAGCACAGTGTGAGCATGAGTTAGACATCAGGTCCTTCAGTTCCACGGGAGCTCTATGTCCATATGTTTTGCCCAAATACTCATTCATTAAGAACATTGAGACTGGGTAACTCTTTGGCATACCTGGAGACCTAGATTTGAATCTCACAGCCACCACTCACAGTGTAACCCTTAATAAAGCACTTAACCTCCCGCTCCCTGTGCTCAAGCTTTCTGTCATTTCTCTCTTATCTATCCTGTGCTCTTTGAATCTCCCTGTGTGCTGAACATAGCAGCAAAATGTGTTCCCCTCTTTTTTCTGGATTGTAAAGTGCTTTGGGACACAGTGCATATAAAAGGCACTATATAACCTGGCCCGGTGGCACTGAGGGTTGAGGTGCCGGATGCCACACCTTGCGCCATGCCGGCAACCTGGGTTCCGGAACAGACCTGGACCATCGGGGGTTGGCAGGGGAGGGAGAGGATTAAGTGTCTAAAGGACTGCTCTCCTCTCCTGGGGTGGGTTATGGGGTGTTCTCGGCTCTGTAGCAGCCTCCGGTGGAGACTGAAGGCAGCACAAGCGCACAGGATGTTGTAGGGGGCGGGGCAACGGCAGACTCCAGCGGCAAGAGGTGTGGTGGAAAGCCACACAGGAGTCCTTGCACACCGCGTCCTGAAGGGGAAAACACACAAGGAAACTCCCTGGTGGACTCAGGGAGGCAACGGAGGCCCCAGGAGCCCAGGCCCACATCCCGACACCAGACCTGCCATCCACCGGCTCTCCCGAGCCCCTCAACCTGGAGCCGGACCAGCCCTCTAATTACAGACAGGCCGCCAGGTAGGTAAGGTGGGCCCTCCCCCGAGGGGGTGGATTCAAGGGGCTGGATAGGTCCATAAGTCCGGGAGGCAGCATTAAAGATGCAATACTTGAAGCAACATCCTATTGTGTTAGTGAGAAAAGGAAGTGCAAAAGAAGAAAGAAACAACTTTGGTTCTCAAACACAGTAGCAGAAAAGGTCAGAGCCAAAAGGCTGGCCTTCAGGAAATATAAGGGAACGCAGCAGGATGAAGATAGGGAGGCATACCAAACTTCCCTAAGGGAAGCAGGGATGGCAGTAAGGCAAGACAAAGGCCCAAACTGAGAAACACTAGCACAAGTAAAAGAAGGTGACAAGACTTTCTATAGATACATTAGTGAAAGGAGAAAGTCCAGAGGGAGTATTGCTAAGATCAAAGGGGATAAGGGGGCGTGTGAGGAGGAGGACCATGTAAGAGCATCTATCCTAAATAGATATTTCTGCTCAGTATTTAGTGAAGAGAAGGTAGGGCAGGTCCCATAGCTCTGCACCATGGACACGGGGGGGAGGCGTGCACTAGTCCTGTCACAAAGGAAAGGGTCCTACAAGAGCTTGATAAGCTCAGGGTGACAAGGCAATGGGACCTGATGACATACATCCCAAGGTACTAAAGGAGCTAAGGATGAAACTAGCAGAGCCATTATCAGAACTGTTTAGTGAGTCTCTGGGCACAGGAGAGGTCCCAGAAGACTGGAGAAGAGCTCATGTGATCCAGCTCCACAAGAGTGGTAGCAGGGAGGAGGCAGGGAACTACAGACCAGTCAGTCTTACCTCAGTAGTGGGCAAGATTATGGAACACTCCTTAAGGAAAGGATGAGTGCATCACCTGGAATCCATAGGAGCACAGAATCCAAGACAGCATAGGTTTACAAAAGGAAGGTCCTGTCAAACTAATCTCATAAATTTCTTTGACTGGGTAACCAGAGTGCTGGACCAAGGGGGAGCAGTTGATGTCGCCTACCTTGACTTCAGCAAAGCTTTCGATACTGTTCCACATAGAAGATTGATTAATAAGCTGGGTAGGTTTGGGGTGGGTCAGACGTTGGTCAACTGGGTGGCAAACTGGTTGTCGGGCAGAAAACAGTGGTAGTAAATGGTATACAGTCAGAAGAGATGCAAGTCACAAGTGGGGTACCTCAGGGATCAGTATTGGGGCCAGTCCTCTTCAATATCTTCATCAGTGACATTGCAGATGGACTGGAGGGTAAGGTTTGTCTGTTTGCAGATGACACCAAGATCTGCAACAGAGTAGATGATCCAGATGGTGTGGGCAGAATGAGAGAGATCTGGATAAACTAGCAAAATGGTCAGAAGAGTGGCAACTGGGGTTTAACACAAAGAAGTGCAAGATCATGCATACAGGAAGAGAAACCTGAAGCCACCTATAGGCTGAGAGGGAGTTGCTGGCGGTCACAAGGGAAGAAAGAGACTTGGGCGTCATCACCATGACCTGAAATCATCCAAGCAGACCTCCAAAGCAGTAGGTAGGCTAGCTAGAGGGATGTTGGGGTGTATTAGTGGCATATCACAAGTCGGAAGAGGGAGGTAATAATCCCTCTTTACAAGACACTAGTTAGGTCCCACTGGAGTACGCATGAGTACTGGAGGCCACACCTTCACAAGGACATTAACCAAATTGAGGCAATCCAGAGAGGGTAACCAAAATGGTGCAGGGACTGCATCAGAAAACATATGAGGGCAGATTAACTGAACTCAATATGTATACCCTAGAGCAAAGGAGGAAGAGCGGTGATATGATTGAAACATTCAAACACCTTAAGGGCATTAACAAGGTGAAAGAGTCTAACATGTTTCAATATAAGAAAATTAGCAGGACAAAAGGCACAGCATGAGGTTAGAGGAGGCTGATTAAGGGGTAATGTGAGGAAGTTCTTTTCACAGTAGGGTGGTGGATGTAATGGAATGGCCTACCTCAGGAAGTTTGTGGATATGAATACAGTGCAGGGCTTCAAACAGGCATGGGATAGGCATAAGGAGCAATACAGATGAGTATGAATAGATAGGCCATTGACAGAGCAAAGGCCGATGGCACATTCATAAGGTAGAAAAAGAAATGGGCAGTCTGGATGGGCCTTGCGGTCCTTATCTGCCGTCAACTTCTGTGTTTCTATGTTTTGGGGTGGGGGGGGCGTCAGCAATGTGTCTCCCAGTGGAATGGAGGTTTCAGGCTGGGAGTAGAGGCAGTGGCTGTGAGGGCATTCCGGAGAGATGCCCTGGTCCCCAGAGTAAAAATAAAATGTACAAAAAAACAAAAGGCATTCTATTAAACTAAGTGTAACTTATATGTAAGCCCCCAATCCTGAGGTCTTACCTTAAAATGGGCAGGAAATTTGTGCTACTTGGCCATGGTCTGTAATGTTTCTTTTTACAGAAGTGGTATCTATACCAACCAAAGATCCACATGCAACTGTATCCAAATTAATAACAATACTGTGAAAAACAGTGGCTTGTATTGTTTTCATTTTATGGAAATCATTCTAAACAGTTCTCTTCATGGAACTGGTCATTTGGAAGTTTCATTATGCCACAGTTTGTGTACAGAGCTCTAAGCAAGAGCTGTTGAGCGATCAGAAAAGTGAGTAAGAGTTCTGAACACAAACCATGACACAGTCAAAACTTCAGATTACTGGTTACATGACGAGAACTGTATAGAATGTAAACAGTATAAATGTATTTGTTACATAAACTTTTATTCAGATACAGTTAAATGTGGATTATTTGGGAATGTGAATATTGTTTCTTAAACTATGAACATTACAAACAGCTGCCAATTAAAATAATTCCCTGCCCTCCTTAAATGGTCTCTTGGGCTCTTGCTGCCCCCCAGTAGCGGCTCTAGCCACAAATGGCTACCAGGACACAGCTGGGGCACAATAGATGGCAGCCAGGGCACTGATATATTGTTACTATGGGGGAGGTTCTGCACCATATGGGGCACCAACTGGGGCACAGAATTTTTTTACCGGGGCACATGCCCTGGCGGGCCCTGGTGTAGAGCCGCCACTGCTGCCCCCTCCTTCTGACCAGGCTCCTTTTCTTGGCCCTCCAATCCCAAGGACTGGACTGCTGATTTGGGGGACTGGTAGAGTATCAGTAGAGCTAGCTGTCGGGAGTCTGTGGCGGGAGTCAAGCCACAGCTCCCAGGAATTCTTGGCTGCAGCAGCACACTGTGACTCACGCTCTCAGCCTCAGGACATGGCTGTGAGGCCATGACCGGGTCAGAATGGGGCGTTATAAGGGGGCACATTAGAGCTCTGACCCCTGAGAAGGCAGCAGGGTCAGGAAAACTAATCCTTTGTGCTGGAGCACCATTCAAGCATGCGTGCATACACAACAACAGGGAGTAAAGAGAAAAAGCACTCTAATGCCAGCTTATCTCTCACAACCCCAGCCTCCCGACAGGCAGACTACCCACACCACTGAACACCTTCCTGGCCCCAGACAGGCAGCAGGCAAGGTAAATGACAAAGCAGGCACTCAGGGCAAATAAGCCAGCCAGAGCACCAATGTTAACAAACAAGGCCACTGCTGTGGACCACAGAAGCCTTCTGATTCCTCAAGGACTGCTGAGAAAGGGGTCAGCGGCACACAGTTGTGCCCGCAGATTTGAGACAATCCTGATCTCTGGTTTGATCATAGGCGCATCGACAAATCTAGCTCAACTGAGGCAAGATTCTGAAGCATGCTTCACCCAGAAACTGCCTGACCAAGAACGCACTCACAGTCACACGTCTAAGAAAGGAGTAAAGCCAAGAATCTGGGTTCAGTTTGACAGTCTGAGTGGCCAGGAAGCAGTGAGCCAACATTCTGCTGACTGCAAGGAGTTGCAGGCCACAAGAAGGGTGCATACATGTTGAGATTTTGTTGGAGGAAGCAGCTAAGCCCAAAACTTCAAGACAGAACCATAATTTGGAAGCGACGTTGGGTGGGTTTATCCAAGAGACTTTTCCCCAGTGGAATTTACTCCAGAGTACTAGTTAAATGGACTGAGGTAACTGTCTGAGTGTTCTGTGGTGCTCCTGCTGACATATCAGAAAGACAACTAGAGAGAGTGAGAGAGAGAGAGAGAGAGAGAGAGGGCCGAGAGACTCCGGAGAAGACGGTCATTTCGTCTGGAAGCCCCAGCCAGTGCATACCTTCCACCATATACAGACAGACCAGAGGTACCCAGAGGCTACAATACCATGAGTAAACACGTGGTTTGTCCCTGCAACTGGGGTTTTGTCTAGTGCCATAGGACAGAGGCTACAGTCCTGGGCAGATCTCAGCTTGTTGGATAGGCCTCAGCAGAAGAGCTGAACAGACCATCGGGCCCATCCTACAACATGGAGCCCCTCTGTCAGTTCGTTTAAGCACACCAACAAACCACCTGCCCTGCGAGCGACAACTGCATCCCTAGTAAGGCACCCACTGCAATTTACAGTGCGCTCTCGCCAAGGCCTTTGGGGGAATACAGTTGGGTGGCACTGCCTTGAGGATTGTGGGACTGCTGGGAGGTGAGCATTATTGGGAACATATAAAGTTTAAGTTTTGACTACCACCTCATAGCTCCAATTTTTCTTATTGTTCTTATGTGTTTTCCTTCCACTTCGTTTTTAAACAAATTTATATTATTTGGTACTATGTTTGTGTTAATGTATCACTGCTGCGGGGAGGGGCTGTGTCAGCTGCTAGCCCTCAGTGTCTGCAGCCAGATATCGTTTATTGCTACTAGAACCAATGAAAGCATACGGTTCACTCAGAATTGATTGCATATACAGTAGCATAGTCTAGGATAAAAAAAATAGGTTACTCACCTGTAACCATAGTTCTAAGAGTGATGTATAATTCACACCCGCACACTGGAAGTTCCACTGGAAGTGCTGATTTGTCAGAACATCTACAAACTAAGCTCCTCCCACCACCTGGGTGGCACATCTGCCAGCTCCGCCCGCGATGCCAGATCCTGCATGCTGGAAGCAGGGATCCATGTGTCATGTGCTAGGAAAGCTGGATGGGTGGTTGGATATGAACTATATACCATTCCTAGATCTATGGTTACAAGTAAGTAACCTATTTTTCTAGGGGCATGGATGCAGTTCACTATCCACAGATTGGCAGACTTCAGTAGTTCTCTTGGGGAGGGGCATGGTGCACCCTACTAGGTGAAAAGAAATTGGAGAACCAGATCCTAAATGGCAGCATCCTGATGAGATTTGAGGTTGATGCCTGCAATGGGAGACAAAGGTGTGTGCTGTCTTCCACTGGCAGCCCTGCAGATTTACTGGATAGGAACTGGGTGGAAGCTAGAGGTATAAGGCAGAAGCACTAAATGAGTACTTGCTCAGTATTTACTAAAGAGAAGAGGGGTGGACACCAAGGGGAGAAATGACAGAAACGGGGGAAGGGGTGACAGATGGGGAAATCATGGAGGGCAGAGTTCAGGAGGGTTTGAAGGCACTGAGGGTGGACAAGGCGCCAGGCCCAGATGGCATCCACCTCAGGGTACTGAAGAGCTGGCAGAGGTCCTTGCAGGACCTTTGGCAGCCCTATTTAATGCCTCACTACATTCGGGATGTAACATAGGACTGGAGGATGGCTCATGTGGTGCCCTCCACAAGAGTGGCCCCAGGGATGAACCAGGAAACTACAGACCAGTGAGCCTCACATCCATCATGGGTAAGCTAATGGAGACTATCCTGAAGTAGAGGCTGGTGGCCCTCCTAGAGGCCAAAGGACTACAGGACAGCAGACAGCATGGCTTCATATGGGGCAGATCCTGCCAAATCAACCTGGTGGAGTTCTATGACTGGGTAACTAGGCAACTGGACAGGGGCTATGCAGTGGATGTCCTGTATCTGGACTTCAGTAAGGCATTCGACTCGGTGCCGCATGGAAGGCTGGGAAGTAAGTTAGTAGACACGGGGCGGGTGCAAAGCTGGTGAGATGAAAGGAAACTGGCTTCAGGGAAGGCAGCAGAGGGTGGTGGTGGGTGGGGAGCTCCCACACCCAAGGGTAGTGACGAGCGGTGTTCCACAGGGCTCGGTGTTGGGACCAGTGTTGTTTGGGATATTCATTGCAGACATATCACGGGACATCAAGAGCAAGATCAGTCTGTTTGCTGATGATACCAAGGTAGGAGCGGTGGTGGATGACCTAGGGGCTGGCAGGGGTTGCAGGATGATCTGGCAAAGCTTGAAACCTGGTCAGACACCTGGCAACTGGGGTTTAATGCCAAAAGTGCAAGGTGCTGCATTTTGGGATGAAGAACCCAAGGAGGAGTTACCAGCTGGGGAGTGCAGCTAGCCCAGACAGAGGAGAAGGATCTGGGGTGCTCCATTACAGGGTCAATGAACAACTCGGCACAATGTAGGAAGGTGAAGCTGAAGCGCCAACAAAATGCTGGGTTGTACTGCAAGGGGTATATCCTTGAGGAGGGAGGAGGATTCTGCCACTGTATAGGTCATTAGTTAGACTGCACCTGGGTACTGTGTGCAGTACTGGCACCCGATATCTGAAGAGGGACATTAAGTTACTGGAGGGTGCAGCGCGGGGGCGACAAAGATGATCAAGGGCTGGGGACTTATCACCGAGAGGGGTTGAGGAAGTTGAACATGTACTCACTGGAGGAGAGGGACAGGGGACATGATTGAAACCTTTAAATACATGAAAGGAATAAACAAGACAGGTACAGAGGGGCTGTTCAAAGTAAGGGAGGGGAGGGACACCAGGGGCCATGATATGAGACCGGAGGGAGGAAGGTTCAGGAGGGAGATGAGGAGACACTTTTTTACAGAGAGGGCGATGGCTGGGTGGAATGCGTTACCTGCAGAAGTAGTATCCAGTAGAACAGTGGACTGCTTCAAAATGGGATGGGACAGGACAAGGGGGAGGGTTAATGAAGGGGAAGGGTGGAAGGGAGGGGCAGCTGCAGAATAAGGGGTGCTAGCTGCACATTCGAGCAGACTTGATAGACCTCTAGGCCTTTATCTGCTGGCAAATTTCATATGTTCGTATGTTCCTAGGAAGCTGCCACCACGGCAGCAGTATGTCTGATGGAATAAGCCCTAAACCCTATGGGAGGCTCCCTACCAGCCAACCTACAGCAGAGGTCGATGCAAGATGTAATCCACCTGCCAATCGTCTTTTTTACTGCCAGTCTGCTAGGAGTGGCTTCGGAATATGCTACAAACAGCTGGCAAGACTCACCCTGAACACCAGCTATGTGCTCCTTATAAAAAGCAAGCGCCCTCCACCGGTCCACAGTATGGAGCCTGCAGTCAGCCTCTGAAGAAAGGCTAGTAAAATATACTAGAACGTTCTTCACCTGGTTAAGGAGGAACTCTGATACTATCTTTGGGAGGAACTTCAGGTGGAGGCAAAGGATGACCATGTCCCTGTGGAAGACCAGCTATGGAGTCTCCACTGAGAGTGCCTGAAGCTCACTGATCCTTCTGGTTGACATGATGCCCATCAAAGAAGGCCATCTTTCACAATAGCTGTGACATCTCGCATCTGTACACAGCTCAAATGGCTTGCCTATGAGCACAGCCAGCACCGGCAGCAGCTCACGTGGTAGTGGTGGTTCACGCACTGGAGGGAACAGGTGGTCAAGGCCCCTGAAAAAGCACCTGACCATCTTCTCCTGGTCCACCACCAGAGGAGTGCACAGACTCAGTGAACAAGAGGGGCCAGAATTCCTACAAAGCTAGGGGATCTGGGCATATATAATTATATTATAATTTTTGGAGGATGATTTTTAACAGGGGGGCTGGGGCCAGGGTAGCCCTCCCCGTACACCTATGGCCATCACTGGCATACCAGCCCACTCCCGGTATGCAGAGATGGCTGTCAGGTACACCTTGAGGGTCATCACTTGTAGCCCTAGCTGGGTGGGGGACCAGAGATACTTGAGAAAACTAGCCACAGGGCAGGCAAGGGCATCAAGCTGCTTGCCCTGATGCCAAATGAAAAACCTTTTCCATTTAAAGACGTAGCACTTGCCTTACCTCGTACCATGCCGGCAACCTGTGTTTGGGAACGAGCACAGGTCGCCGGGGGTCAGCCGAGGAGGAGAAGGATAGAGTGCCCGACAGCTGCTCTCCTCGGGGGTTAGCTGCAGGCTCCCGCTGCAATGTTACCACCTAGGGAAGCCTAGGTGGAAGGCGCGGTATGGTGGAGAAGCAGAAAGGGCATTGGGTGGATGTCAGCAGAGGGGCGGAGCAGAAGGTACGTCTTTGCATGCCGCCTAGCTCACTGCCTCTCATTGCACACTGACGTCGGGGGAAGGAAACCAGAAAAACACCTCAGTCCCTCCTAGGTGATGACACCTCTCTGAGGGGAACTCTGGTCTCGTCAGACAGACTCCATTGTGCCAGACTCTACATGCACATACAGTATGTTGGTTTGGAGAGGTAAGCATAGGGGGTCCCTCTCCACCCCACCCGGGGGGTATACCGGGGATTGCAGGGGGCAGTCTAGGGGCACATCCGGATGGGATTGGAGCCCGCAGACAGAGGATGTCAGAGAGAGTGGAGGGAGGAGGCAGCTTGGGGTATAAACATAAGGTTAAAAAAATAAATAAATAAAAAGATGTCGCAGCAGCGAGTTGACTCTTTTCGAGAGGCTGCCACAGCATGAAGCGCATCTTCCAAAAGACCCAAAGTCTGGAACTCAAGCCACTCAGTAACCAGGGCTGTGAGGTCACGGAACTGAAGGTCTGGGTGCAGGACCTTCCGTTGTTGTCTAGTCAGAAGGTCTGGGTTAAAGACAACTGCCATGGAAGCCTGCTGCTGAGGCTGAGGAGATCCGGTACCACAACTGCCATGGCCAGTCTGCAGCTATCAGGATCATCCATGCCTCACTCTTCTGGGCCTTGACCACCACTTTTGGATCCAGAGAAGGTAGGAAAGGCGTCAGCATGAGGCTTGGGTCCAGTGCCTCATGAAGGCATCCTCAGTCAGTGTCTCAGAACTGTGGGAGGCAGGCACAAAACAGCCTCAGTTTGTCATACTCCTAGGAGGTAAACAGGTCCACCAGAGGTGTGTTCCACAGGGAGAACAGGTGGTTCACCACCTCCTGATGTAGGGACCACTCGTGCAACATCCCTCCCACCTGGCTAAAAGCATCAACCAGTTGACTGCCCGCTCCAGCAACATTAATTGCCTGGAGATCTGCACCCAGGCTGCGATTGAGAGACTTGCTGCAGAGGCCCTCCTGGCACAAGGGAAAGGAGTGAGTGCCATTATGCCTGTTTAGGTAGAACATGGTCATGGTGTTGTCCGTCTGGACTTGCATGACCTGACCCCTGACTAAAAGAACAAATTCCATCAGAGCTAGCTGCACAGACCTCCAGCAGGTTGATGTGGTAATGGGACTCCCTGGATGACCAGAATCCATGGGCACTGCGGTCCCCAGGTGTACTCCTCGCCCCACCAGAGACACATCCATCATGAGAGTGATGGTCAGTTCTGGTCAGACAAACAGGATTCCTTACTCCAGATGTTCTGGGATCAGCCACCACTGGATGGCATCCTACATCAACTGGGTCACTGTGACCAGCTCGTCCAAATGTCCCAGGCAATGGGACCACTGACAACCCAACTCCTACTGCAGATGCCACATCTGCCACAAGGCCCGCCGGACCATGATGGTGTAAAATGCCATATACCCCAGCAGCTGCAGGAAGTCCCAGACAGGATGCAAGCACCCAACCTGAAATGTCCATGCAAAAGAGATAAGATCCAGTGCCTGGTCCATAGGGAAGTAGGCCTTGGCCCACAAGAAGTCTAGCTCTGCCCCGATGAAGTGAATCAGCTGCAAGGAGATCAGTTCAAACTTGTCTGGGTTGACCAACAGGCCCAAGTCTCTGGAGGGTCAGATCCCAGGACCGTTCCACGGACTCCTTGGAAGTCTCAGCAATCAGCTAGTCATCCACATAGGGGTACATCCTGACACACTTGCATAGCAGTAAAGCTGCCACCACTGCCATGCACCTGGTGAAGACCCTGGGCATGGACAAGAGGCCAAACGGCATGACCTGGAACTGATTCTGAACCCCTTCTGCACAGAACTGAAAGTACCACCAATGGGATGAATGGACTAGGATATGGAAGAACGTGTCCTGGTTGTTCAGGGAGCAAAGCCACATGCCCTGCTCTAGGGATGGTATGATCTAGCTCAGGGTTACCATCTGGAATTTGTGCTTTCGCATCATGTACTAAGATTGTGCAGATCCAGTACGGGGCTCTTCCCCCCATCCGTTTTGGGACCAGAAAGTGTCTGGACACATACTGCTGACTTACCAGAGCATCTGGGACATGGGCTATAGCCCCCTTCACAAGGAGCTGAGCGATGCCCTCCCATAGGGTGGACAGTATGTCCTGCAGCACCAAGGATTCTCATGGAGACTGAGATTGGTAAGATGGAAGAGTCTCACAGTCTAGAGGCAGCCCTCTGCCTACCACCTCAAGAACCCATTTGTCCATAGTAATGGCAAACCAGTGTGGCCAGAAGTGGAAGCCAACCCCCACAGGAGCTGGGCCAAGGACTGGACAGATGGGAGGCAGACAACTCTCGACCTGTCAGTAGACAGCTTTTGGAGGACACCATTTCCCCTACCCTGTGTCTTTTGGGCCCCTGACTGAACTTGGCCTTGGGGCACCAGGCTTAGTATTGCCCCGCTGGGCTGCGCCAAGCTGCTAGGACCAAAACTGAAAGGCCTTCTTTTTTGGTTTCTGGGCCTACTGGGATGAAGCCACAGAGTCAAGGGTGGCATTGGTCATCTCAGTCCTGGTGAGATGACCTTCCACCCCTGGGCCAAAGAGGTCAGTGCCCAAGAAAGGGACATTGGCCAGCTTATGCTGACTGTCCACTGTAAAGGTGGAGTACCTTGGCCGGGCCATCTCAACAGCTGCTGTCATGACATGGATGCAGGAGTCACTCATGTTTAAGGTCAGCTGGAGCTGGTATTTAGTCAGTGCTTGACCCTGGCCTCAGACCAACTTCACTGGCATCTGCTCATCAGCACGCAAGTGAAGGCGGGCATCATCTAGCACTCCCAACAGGGAGTGACCAAAGTTGGCCATCATCATGGTGTAACTGAACTGACAGAGACCAAGAGAAGAGGTGGCGTACATCTTCTTGATCGCATGGTCAGGCCTCTCCAACCTCTTTGTCTGGGGATTGTCCACATCCCTTGGTTTACAGACTTCTGGAAAAGTCCAAGACCAAGCCCTTGGTCAAGAGATGGTACGAGAACCTGGAAAGGGATGTAGTAGGGAACATGTACTTGTGGACAATACGGGCAGAGGGTGCCAGGCAGGATGCTGGATGCTGCTAAAGCTCTAGGACTGGTCCCAAAATAGCCTCAGCCATGGGAAAGGAGAAATTCAATCAATCAATCAATCAAAATCTTTACTTTGCCAGGAGGAACGTCATTGAGACAAGCTCATTTACAAGATGGACCTGGGGCAAAACAATTGCCAACAGGGTTAAGACATCACATGTTGAGTGAACGTACATAACAATTACATAGTAATAATGACAACAACATAATAACATATAACCATCGCATGTGACAAGATACTTGCACCAGAGTATAGCAATAGGTATAACAGGAGGTAATGCCATTTAAATACAATTGCATGGATACAGATATTTGGACGTGAGGTAATGAGCTACAGTTTATACAGTAAACATCATTGGAGGAGTCATAGTGAGCAGGAGTGGCAGTTCCTCTAGCGTTACAGTGCGAAGAAGATTGAGATGTAAGAGTCCTTTGATAAGTACTGTAGGCATGGCCTGGTAAATGGGGTAGGAAGGGAAGGGGGGTATAGGGAGTGGGAAGGGAAGGTCAGCCGAGAGAGGAGAGGGTTGGACATGATGGCCTAGGGAGGAAGGAATATTCAAAGGGAGAATATGACAGATGCCACAGGCAATGGCTGGGGTTTAAGCCCAATGTTTTGGACTTCATACTTACCATAATTTCCTTTTCTGTTAGCTCCAACATTGTCAATGGGGAGTTAACACATACTGTATGGGTAATGTGCACCCATGTTGGGGTAGTGGCACAGCAAAGACTGCTTGCTCTGCCATTTGCTTATATAAATGTTTTTGTTGTGCTACTACCCCTGTGCTGTGTACAGTCTTTGTTGTGCCACTACCCCTAGTAGGGGTGCACATTACCCATATGTATTACCAGTAACTTCCCATTGATAACGTGGAGCAATATAGAAAGGCAACTCCTGGGATTCATCCCTATTGAGGATGTCTGTGAAAGGGTACTGGCCTTTTCTGAACAGTTCGGAGGAACAGATATAGCCTCTAAAATGAATTTGAGTGCAGTCCCAATGACAATGGCCCATGGTCATAGTTAGTTCCTCAACTGACACATGGTTGAACGTGACGCATCCTGGACAACTGCAAGGATCAGCCATCCAAAGACTTCTCCAAAATGGCCTTGACCATTTGCCACTGTGGACCACTCAAGAGTCATCCAACTGGGTGAGTTTCTCTGACAGCTGGCCTGGCAAGCTGGTTGCAGCATGGAGTCCTTCACCAGAGCTCCCACCAAGGGCTGCAGTAAAGGTGGCCCAACTGCAAGGTAGTGAGACAGGTGCTGGGTACACCTGTTGAGGATGGACTGGCATGGGCATGACTAGTGCATGCCAGTTGACCATAGGTGTCGTGTCGAGGTAGAGCCCTACCCCAACCCGCAATGGTCCACTGCTGCCAGAGGAGTTTCTTGTAGTGCTGCCGCATTCAGTGACAGAGCCACTCCTCATCTGAGGGTGAGGACATCAAAGAATATTGATAGCGATGCCTCCCAGTCAAGCCAGAGTGTGAGAGTTGCCTCAATCTAGAGCTCAACCTCAGGGCCAATGCCAAGGAGAAGACACTGATGGTGCAATATAGATCACATGCACCAGCTTTTGAGGAACGACCACTGGTGGAGACCGTTCCTGAGTGGAGTCAGTCGAGGACACTGACCATCCCATGTGCTCCTAAGAGAGGACTGGGAGAAGTGGGGTCTTGGAGATCGACTCTCAAATGGGGACAGAGAGACGATCTCTGATCTTGAAGTGGGTAACCATCTGGGAACAAGTGACCACCAAACAGTGTGGTTCATGATAAACTTAGCTGTAGAGTCAAGCCACACAAAAGTGAAGGCACTGGACTTCAGGAGGGCTGATTTTGTCAAAATGGTAGAGTGCCTCAGAAAAGCACTAACAAACAGGCAAGAAGGTGGGGTGGAGCGACAATGGAGAAACATCAAAACCACCATCACAGAAGCAACAAGCCTTTGTGTGACGCAAATAAATAAATCAAAATGAAAGAAAAAACACTATGGTTCTCAAAAGAAGTGGCGGGGAAGGTTAGGGAGAAAAAGATAGCATTCAAGAAGTATAAAGGAAACACAGAAGGAGCAGGACAGAGAACTGTACCAGTTAAAGCAGAAGGAAGTGGGAAGGCAGTCAGAATAGCAAAGGCCCAAACTGAGGAAAAGATAGCCAACTCGGTTAAGAAGAGGGATAAAACCTTTATAGGTATATTAGTGAGCCAAGAACGACTAAGGCAGGGATACTGAGGCTGAATAAAGAGGAAAGGGGGCTGGGCAGAGAGCGACAGTGAAAAGCAGGATACTGAACAAATACTTCTGCTCAGTATTCACAATGGAAAACAGGAGATACCTAATCCAGTCAATAGAAGCACTCTGGATAGGGGGTTGATATTAGTCCTTTCACAGAAGAAAGGGTTCTGAAAGAACTCCTAAAACTGAAGGTGGATAAAGCAATGGGGCCTGATGGAATTCACCCAGAATTCTAAAGAACTAAGGGAGAACTAGTAACACCACTGACTACCCTTTTAATAAATCATGGAGGATGGTGTGGTACCTGAGGACTGGAGGAGGGTGGATGGATTTCCCACAAAAGTGGGAACAAGACAGAGGCAGAAAACTACAGACCTGTCAGTTTGACCTCAGTGGCAGGGAAAATGATGGAATCACTTCTGAAGCAAAGAATTGTTGAGTACCTAGAGGCCAGTGGGGCACAGGACCCAAGGCAGCATGGATTCACTTGGGGAAGGTCATGTCAGACAAATCTAATTTATTTCTTTGACTGGGTGACCAAAGTAGTAGACCAGGGAGGGGCTGTGGACATGGACTACCTAGACTTTAGCAAGGCATTTGACACAGTCCCGCACAAAAGATTAATAAACAAATTAGTCAGCCTGGGAGTGGGTCCCAGGGTGGTAACCTGGGTAATACTGGCTGGACAACAGGACACAGAGGGTAATAGTAAATGGAGTCCACAGTGAAGAAAGGAGGGTTACTGTGGGTACCGAGGGTTCAGTACTGGGGCCGGTCCTTTTAATTTCTTTATAAGTGACATTGCAGAGGGACTGGAAGGGAAAGTATGTCTCTTTGCAGATGACACAAAGATCTGCAACAGGGTTGATATGCAAGGTGGGGTGGAAAGGGTGAAAAGGGACTTGACAAGGTTGGAGGAATGGTCAAATGTATGGCAACTTAGATTCAACGTAAAGAAGTGCAAAGTAATGCACCTGGGAAACAAAAACACAGTGGAAGAGTACACAATGGAGGGTGAGATACTGACAACAACTAAAATGGAAAGGGACCTGGGGTAGTCATATTAGACGACCTAAAGGTGGGCCAGCAATGTGAGAAGGCAGTAAGAAGGGCTGGGGGGATACTGGGATGCACAGGGAGAGGCATCACAGTTGAAAACAGAAAGTTGTTGGCCCTCTGTACAGACAGTTGGTAAGACCACATCTGGAGTACTGTGTACAGTTCTGGAGACCCCATCTCTGCAAAGACATAGACAGGGTGGAGGCTGTCCAGAGGAGGGCAACCAAAATGGTGCAGGGTCTGCACCAGAAGACATATGAGAAAAGGCTAAAGGAGCTTAAGATGTATAGCCTCGAGGAAAGGAGGGAGAGGGGGGACATGATAGAAACTTTCAAATACCTCAAGGGAATCAACAAAGTCCAAGAGGGTAGCATCTTTCAGAAAAAGAGATGTACACGAACAAAGGAGCACAATTTGAAGATAGAGGGGGGGGACGGCTCAGAGGTAATGTGAGGTAGTATTTATTCACAGAGAGGGTTGTGGATGCATGGAACAGCCTTCCTGAGGAGGTTGTAGAGTCAAAAACAGTGGGGGAATTCAAGAACGCATGGGACAAACATAAAGCAATTCTAGTGGGGTAGGAGGAAGCTAGGTTGGCTAACTGGGATCTGCAGCTTATCCATTAGGTAGGGAAATGGGCAGACTAGGTGGGTCAAGCAGTCTTTATCTGCTGTCAGATTCTATGTTTCTATGTGACTCTTCTTCAATCTCCTCCAACAACTAGACAGCGGGGTCAAGAAAAATCTTGACCACCAGTGTTGAGGCCGACAAGCCCACTGAAGGCACCGTGGTGCTTGCAACCTGGCCCTCGACAACAGAAGGCTCGACCAAAGTTGAGCATTTGACCCAAGTAGAGGGGTAAGGGGAGTCAAGGGAGTGAGAGGACCACAACCTCTCCCAGTCCCATGACCTGTGCCAGAGGCACTTGAGTTTCTTACCATGGTGGACAGGGCTTCCCTGAAGACCTGGAGGGACAACACGTTTCCCAGAATTCACCGGTGAAGGATGAGCCTGTGGTGGCCTGAACTGGAAGCAACACAGAGGTTGATGAGGTCTCTGCCACAGAAGCTGCTGCCTCTTCCATGGCAGAAGCTGGGCCCCACCCGCCACAGTGGAGACCTCCTTGTGGCTGAAGTTTTGTGCCCCAAATAGTTGTCCAGCTGAAAAGAAGCTGGGCTTCATGATCCTCCAAAGAAGGGAGCATCGGCTGGCACAGACCACAGCCTAAAACATCATGTGCAACCCCGAACGGTAGAGGCAAGAGATGTGTGTATCTGTCTGCAGCATTTTCTGGTGGCACATAATGCAGAATTTGAAGCTAGTAGTAGGCTTCACTTCCTCATGTTCTATCCTTAATCAACGAGGCTGGAGCTGAACTGCAGGATTTGAAAATATCAAAGAAACTTAGAAAAACTTAGACTTCACCAATGGTGCACTTGGTACCCTACAAGTAGCAGAGCTGTGAAAGAGGATACCAAACTCTTCCAGCAGAAAAGAAAATTTGGCGTTGTGGGGCAGAGCTGGAGGATGTGCCACCTGGGTGGTGGGAAGAGCTTAGCTTCTAGACGTTCCAATGAATCAGCACTTCCAGTGGAACTGCCAATGTGTGGATAGTGAATTATATCCACACCCCTAAAAATGGTAATCACATACAAACATCAGCAGCAGCAGCAGTACTGGGAGTGGCTTAGGTAGCAGCAAGCCAAGTGTTTGGATCTAAAACTGCCCTAGATAGCATTTACCAGAAAACAGCAAAAAGGATGGAGGTGCTGTTAGAACTTTACTACTGTCTCTACTGGGACTATATAGCCCTCCCTTCCATTTCCTCACCCTTAGCCAGTTCCACTTTTATAGGCACAGGATTTGACTGACAACAGGAACTTACTGTTTGGGAGCAGGAAGGGAGCGATCACAGAGGCACAAAGACTCACCATCCTAGAAGGAAAAGACTACTCTCCTTCCCCAGCTGCTGGAGGTCTGACTCTGTGAGCAATAAGAAGGAGACTACTGAGGAATACAGGAACTTCCTGTACCAGAACAGGAAGAGCAGGAGCTTTAAGGGCATGGCGGCAGTAGGAAAGTGAGGAGAAAAAATTAAATAAAAATGAATAAACAGAGGAAAGGAAGCCTCCCACCTAAGGGAAGGCAATATTGACACGGGTTTCCCCCGCCACCGAGGCCCTGTGGTCATCCCCTTCTCGCCTTGACACAGGCAGCCACGTCAGGACAGCAGTGATGTGGCTGGTGTGCAACGGGGGGTCCTAATGATTCTGATGACTGCCGATGGCCCTGGGCAGAAGAGAGGTGGAGATGGGGCGGTGCGCCGGGGGTTTAAAAGGTCCCACTCAGCGCAGCCCCGGGCTCTTAGCTTCTTCATCAATGGGCAAGTCAGAAGAATTTTCCCACTCTCACTCCCTTTCCTGAGTGACAGAAGGCTGTGGCTAACAGAGAACGGCTACAAGTTAGCCAGGTTAGGACATGTCACACACAACGGTTACTGGAGACTGGTTGGAGGTGCCTCAGGGAGGCCTAATGAGTGTTGTACCCCCAATCCCTGCTGGCCTGAAGCTGTGTGGCGGAGGGTCGGAGAGGCAGGGAAAAGTGGTGAGTTCCCACCCTGTCCAGGAGTGGGCAGAGTGAGGAGAGAGGTGGAGAAGCCCCACCCTCTTCTCATGTGGCTGAGGTGGAGGCGCCCTCATATAAAATGCTGTTATGGTTTGTACAATACGATGTGTATATTTTAAGTGTTTGTATATAGAGATAATTGATGTGAATGATGAAGTGTGATGATAATTGTAAATTGTATTCACTAAACCTCTTATGAACGGAATGTAAAGGATTATGCTTGAATTAACAATAAAGTTGTGCTGCAGCCTTGTATCCCAGAGAAAGCTGGTGTGGTGTGGTGTTCTTATGCAAAGAGACAGAACGGGAGTGGGAATAGGAACCTCTGTGTTCAAGAGTAAGCATACAAAACAACAGTTGAGGGGTCACAAATAAGACATGATGGGAGTGGTGCAGTGCAGTGGCTGTGGACCACCCTTAGCCAGTTCCACTTTTATAGGCAGAGGATTTGACTGACAATAGGAACTTCCTGTTTGGGAGCAGGAAGGGAGTGATCACAGAGGCACAAAAGACTCACCATCCTTGTCACCATCCTTGAAGGAAAAGACTAGTTCTCCTTCCCCCCAGCTGCTGGAGGTCTGACTCTGAGCGAGTAAGAAGGAGACTACTGAGGAATACAGGAACTTCCTGTCCCAGAACAGGAAGAGCAGCAGCTTTAAAGGCACAGAGGCAGTAGGGAGAAAAAAATAAAATAAAATTCAAAAAATAAATAAAGAGAGAGAGGAAAGGGTGACCCACAGTGCCTTCTTCCCTCCCTGTTTACCCTTTAGTTCTGTTGCTTTGATTCCTTCCCATATGTAGAGAGCTACTCCTCCTCCTCTTTTACCCTCCCTGTCCCTCCTGTAGATTGTGTACCTTTGTATGTTGACATCTCAGTCATAGTTCGCTGTGTACTATGTTTCTGTGACTGCCACAATATCCAGGCGTCCCTCTTCCATCAAGGCCACTAGTTCAGGGAGCTTGTTACCCAGACTACGGGCATTGGTACTCATCACCCTCCATTTTTTGTTGGCCTTACCCCTTTTAGCCCCATCCCTGTCCTTACTGCCTTTGCCTTTTTCTGTTTTACCCCTGTTCTGCTCCCTTTTGACATCTCTACCTTTGTGTCTACTTTGCTAACTACCCTGTCTTGTGGTGGGGTGCTGGGATTTCCCTGCTTCTCTTCAGTGCCTCCCCCCTTGGCTAGTTTAAATGCTTGCCAATGAAGCATTTAAACCTATCACCTAGGATCCTGGTTCCCCTTTGGACAGATTCAGACCATCACGCCAGTATAGGCCTGTATCCCTCCAGGTGGATGCCCAGTCCCCAATTAAGCCAAATCCCTGAGCTCCACACCAGTTTTTCAACCAGTCACTGAATCCCATTGTGCGGAGTACCCTAGCCTCACCCATGCCATAGACAGGTAGCACGTCCAAGAAAGTTGCCATGTGTGCCACTTGTCTAAGGCCCCTCCCCAACTCCACAAACTCCTGCTGCACTGCTCTGATCCCATTCCCAGCCAGGTAATTTATCCCTAGGTGGACAGTGACATCCAGCTCCTCCCTCCCTGTAGCTACTCCCACGATCCTGAGGATTCGCTTCCTGTTCCTCCAAGCCATGGTGCTGGGCAGGCACCTACCTCACTCTTCCTTCCCTCCCCCAGTTCTATCCCCTAATGATTGAGTCCCCCACCAGGGGTTGTTTTCTTCCCCTGTCGGGTCCCATGCCACCCTCCTGTGGGTCTCCTTTGTGGAGGTTCCCAGCATCCTCCTTGGTCTCCACTGTGGGTGCCTCCACAGAGGAACCACACTCTGCCAGAATGGTGAATGAATAATAAAGAGGCACAACTGAAGGGATGTACCTCTTTTCCACCACCCTCACCCTCCCTGAGCCCACCATGGTCAACACGCTCCTTTTTCTTGGCAACCTCTGAGGCAATGGTGGTGGCCTGGGTGGTCCCTGGGTGGGGAGGAAGTTCCTGCATCCTCACCAGGTCAGCATGGAGACGGGCAACCTCCTCCTTCAGCCCAGAGAGGTACCTGCAAATAGGGCAGCAATGCAGCCTCCAGAACATCTCCTGGAAGACTGACGCTCCACAGCCAGTGCATTGCACCACTCTCCACATGTCTGTGTCCCTTCCTGTTTAAGAAGTTTTTTTGTTTGTTTGTTTGTTTTGAGGGGGGTTTGTTAGTGTGTGCAAGTGTGTTTACCCCCTATTCAGTGTGCTGTGCCTTAAAGGATATGAAGAGGTGTATGCCCTTTGCACTTTTGGGGAAGTGATGCCAGAACCCCTGATATAAAGGAAATGATGTGCTTGGGGTGGGTGGGGTGAGGAGCGCAGGTTGGGTGGGTCTAAGCCCATGCCCTCCAGAAACAATCAACTACAACTCTGACCCACCACCCCGCTGAGTGCCTTCCTTCCTTTCGGACACCTATTTCAGAGAGCTTAAGTAACAGGTTTAGTCACAAATGACTGCAGATATTCTCCCAGCTAAATTTCCTCCATGGCAAATAAAAGTTACACTAACAAAAGTCAACCCCGAAAACAGAGAACCAAAACACTGACTTCTACTTACTTAACACAGGCCCCAAAATTAAGAATTCAATTCAGTGTACTTCTATTAAATCACCCCCTTGCTATAAGGAAGCAGGTGGCTGCTCTCTGTCTCACCTGCAGCAGACAGAGTCCACAAACATCTCCTGTTTTTGAACCCACAGTTCCTCAGGCCCCTTTCGGCTCCTCCCCTTATCAGACACCTATTTCACAGAGCTTAAGTAACAGGTCTAGTCTAGGATTGCAGAAAATGGGGAGATATTGTTGATGGGGGGGACCTGAGTATGCCAGATGTTAACTGGAGAACCTTTGCTGTAGCCACATCCAAGAGCAGCGTCATTTTCAATGCCCTACAGGGGGCATGCCTCAGACAGCTAGTGTTGGAACCCACTCAGGAGGGAGCAATCTTAGGCTTGGTACTTTCAAACAGGGACGGAGAGAGGAGCTCAGATCTAGAAGTGGGTAGTCATCTGGGAACAAGTGACCATCAAACAGTGTGGTTCATGATAACACAGCAGAAGAGTCAAGCCATACAAAAGTGAGGGTACTGGACTTTAGGAGGGCTGACTTTGTCAAAATGGAGTGCGCCTCAGAAAAGCACTAGGAAACAGGCAAGAAGGTGGGGTGGTGGAACACTGAGAAAACATCAAAACTACCATCACAGAGGCAACAAGCCTTTGTGTAAAGCAAATAAACATATCAAAATGAAAGAAAAAACTATCATTCTCAAAGAGGTGTGGAGGAAGGTTAGGAGAAAAGATGCATTCAGGAAGTATAAGGAAACACAGAAGGAGCAGGACAAAAACTGTACCAGTAAAAGCAGAAGGAAGCAGGAAGGCAGTCAGAATAGAAAAGGCCCAAACCGAGAAAAGATAGCCAACTCAGTTAAGAAGGGGATAAAACCTTTATAGGTACATTAGGGAGCGAAGAAAACCAAAGGAGGGATAGTGAGGTTTAATAAAGGGGAGGGTGGGTGGGCAGAGGGACAAAGAAAGAGCAAGGATACTGAATGAATACTTCTGCTTGGTAGTCACAAAAGAAGAAGGGAGGAGGTACCTAATCCAATCAATGCCACACTATGCCTGGGAGACTAAAGTCCCCTAGGATCACAACTAATCTGATTGGCTGCTCTTATAATTTCACCAACCAGCTGGCCATCCTGCTCTTCTGAGCTGTCTGGGGGCCTGACTGTACCAAGGGTGACTCTTGTACCCTTCTTTACCTAGCTCAACCCAGATGGACTCTGTGACATTGTTTGCCTCATGATGTCCTCCTTGTTCCTCTCTTATGAAGGAGCCACTGCCACCCCTTTGCTGTCAGGCCTATCTCTTTAGAATAGTCTGTAGCCTCTATTCAAGGTATGCAGATTTCTGCATGTTTTGCTAAGGTGAGCAGTGCCACATGCACAGCACTGGAGATGGAAGTTCAGGTTCAACCACAGTTATTTTCTTCCTCCAACCAGGTCTATGTGAGTGCCACTAAGCCCTGGTCTTCAAAGTACATTAGACCCTCAAAACTCATTTTGCTGGATGTACCCTTCATGTTGGACTGCATGCACAAGGGGACAGTCATCTCTCCATGCTTCCTCATCCCCTCCCCTCAAGGGTCTCCTCTGCTGGCATTCCCATGTTCTGTTGTCTCTTCCTCTGTTTCCCAGCACTTGCCTCCTGCCCTTTAGTGATCAGATGTGCCACCACCCTTCCCCGAGAGCCATGCCCCCTCTCTTGGCCAGCATTCCCACTTGCTCCTGTGCAGGTGCAACCCATCCTGGGCAGTCATCCCTTGCCCCAGAAGGCCCTCCAGTGCAACCCATCCTGGGCAGACATCCCTTGTCCCAGAAGGCCCTCAAATGCAACCCATCCTAGGCAGGCATCCCTTGTCCCAGAAGGCCCTCTAGTGCAAGCCATCCTGGGCAAGCATCCTTTGCCCAGAAGGCCATCCAGTGTAATCCATCCTGGGCAGGCATCCCTTGTCCCAGAAGGCCCTCTGGTGCAATC
The DNA here is from genome assembly GCA_016271365.2 of Neoceratodus forsteri. Lineage (NCBI taxonomy): Eukaryota > Metazoa > Chordata > Ceratodontiformes > Ceratodontidae > Neoceratodus > Neoceratodus forsteri. The sequence goes on along the minus strand of JADMNL010000034.1, from coordinate 109,729,109 downwards.
CATCCTGGACAGACATCCCTTGCTCCAGAAGGTCCTCCAGTGTAACCTATCCTTGGAAGGCGTCCCTTTCCCCAGAAGGCTATCCAGTGCAACCCATCCTGGGCAGGCATCCCTTTCCCCAGAAGGCCCTCCAATGCAACCCATCCTGGGCAGGTGTCCCTTGTCCCAGAAGGCCCTCCAGCGTAACCCATCCTGGGCAAGTGTCTCTTGCCTCAGAAGGCCCTCCAGGGCAACCCATCCTGGGCAGGTCTCCCTTGTCCCAAAAGGCCATCCAGTGCAACCTTTCCTGGGCAGGCATCCCTTGCCCCAGAAGGACCTCCAGTGCAATCCATCCTGTGCAGACATTCCTCGCCCCAGAAGGCTGTCCAATACAACCCATCCTGGGCAGGCATCCCTTGTCCCAGAAGGCCCTCAAATGCAACCCATACTGGGCAGGCATCCCTTGTCCTAGAAGGCCCTCTAGTGCAAGCCAACCTGGGCAGGCGTCCCTTGCCCAGAAGGCCATCCAGTGTAACCCATCCTGGACAGACATCCCTTGCTCCAGAAGGTCTTTCAGTGTAACCTATCCTTGGAAGGCGTCCCTTGCCCCAGAAGGCTGTCAGTGCAACCCATCCTGGGCAGGCATCCCTTTCCCCAGGGCCCTCAATGCAACCCATCCTGGGCAGGTGTCCCTTGTCCCAGAAGGCCCTCCAGTGTAACCCATCCTGGGCAAGCATCTCTTGCCCCAGAAGACCCTCCAGGGCAACCCATCCTGGGCAGGTCTCCCTTGTCCCAAAAGGCCATCCAGTGCAACCTTTCCTGGGCAGGCATCCCTTGCCCCAGAAGGTCCTCCAGTGTAACCTATCCTTGGAAGGCGTCCCTTGCCCCAGAAGGCTATCCAGTACAACCCATCCTGGGCAGGCATCCCTTTCCCCAGAAGGCCCTCCAATGCAACCCATCCTGGGCAGGTGTCCCTTGTCCCAGAAGGCCCTCCAGTGTAACCCATCCTGGGCAAGCGTCTCTTGCCCCAGAAGACCCTCCAGGGCATCCCATCCTGGGCAGGTCTCCCTTGTCCCAAAAGGCCATCCAGTGCAACCTTTCCTGGGTAGGCATCCCTTGCCCCAGAAGGTCCTCCAGTGTAACCTATCCTTGGAAGGCGTCCCTTGCCCCAGAAGGCTGTCCAGTGCAACCCATCCTGGGCAGGCATCCCTTTCCCCAGAAGGCCCTCCAATGCAACCCATCCTGGGCAGGTGTCCCTTGTCCCAGAAGGCCCTCCAGTGTAACCCATCCTGGGCAAGCATCTCTTGCCCCAGAAGACCCTCCAGGGCAACCCATCCTGGGCAGGTCTCCCTTGTCCCAAAAGGCCATCCAGTGCAACCTTTCCTGGGTAGGCATCCCTTGCCCCAGAAGGTCCTCCAGTGTAACCTATCCTTGAAGGGCGCCCCTGCCCCCAGAAGGCTATCCAGTACAACCCATCCTGGGCAGGCATCCCTTCCCCAGAAGGCCCTCCAATGCAACCCATCCTGGGCAGGTGTCCCTTGTCCCAGAAGGCCCTCCAGTGTAACCCATCCTGGGCGAGCGTCTCTTGCCCAGAAGACCCTCAGGGCAACCCATCCTGGGCAGGTCTCCTTGTCCCAAAAGGCCATCCAGTGCAACCTTTCCTGGGTAGGCATCCTTGCCCCAGAAGGTCCTCCAGTGTAACCTATCCTTGAAGGCTCCCTTGCCCCAGAAGGCTTACCAGTACAACCCATCCTGGGCAGGCATCCCTTTCCCCAGAAGGCCCTCCAATGCAACCCATCCTGGGCAGGTGTCCCTTGTCCCAGAAGGCCCTCCAGTGTAACCCATCCTGGGCAAGTGTCTCTTGCCCCAGAAGACCCTCCAGGGCAACCCATCCTGGGCAGGTCTCCCTTGTCCCAGAAGGCCATCCAGTGCAACCTTTCCTGGGCAGGCATCCCTTGCCCCAGAAGGACCTCCAGTGCAACCCATCCTGGGCAGGCATCCCTTGCCCCCAGAAGGCCCTCCAGGGCAACCCATCTTGGGCAGGTGTCCCTTGTCCCAGAAGGCCCTCCAGTGCAACCCATCCTGGGCAGGCATCCCTTGCCCCAGAAGGCCCTCCAGGGCAACCCATCTTTAGCAGGTGTCCCTTGCCCCTTAAAAAACCTCTACAGGGCAACCCATCTTGGGTAGACATCCCTTGCCCCAGAAGGCCCTCCAGTGCAACCCATCCTGGCCAGGCATCCCTTGTCCCATAAGGCCCTCCAGGGCAACTCATCCTGGGCAGGTGTCTCTTGTCCCAGAAGGCCATATAGTGCAAACCATCCTGGGCAGGCATCCCTTGCCCCAGAAGGCCCTCCAGGGTAACTCAGCTTGGGCAGGCATCCCTTGCCCCAGAAGGCCCTCCAGTGCAACCCATCTTGCGTAGGCATCCCTTATCTCAGAAGGTCCTCCAAGGTAACCCCATCCTGGACAGGTATCCCTTGCCCCAGAAGGTCCTCCAGTGCAACTCATCCTGGGCAGGCATCTCTTGACCCAGAAGGCCCTCAAGGGTAACCATCCTGGGCAGGTGTCCCTTGTCCCAGAAGGCCATCCAGTGCAACACATCTTGGGCAGGCATCTCTTGCCCCAGAAGGCCCTCAGGGTAACCCAGCTTGGACAGGCATCCCCTTGACCCCAGAAACCCTTCAGGGCAACCCATCTTGGGGAGGCATCCCTTGTCCCAGAAGGCCCTCCAGTGCAACGCATCCTGGGCAGGCGTCCCTTGCCCCAGAAGGCCCTCCAGGGCAACCTATCCTGGGCAGGCATCCCTTGCCCAGAAGGCTCTTCAGTTAGCCAGAAAAACGAAACCCTCCCTCTTGCACCAGCTCATTAGCCTAATGGTCTGAGCCAAGTCTCACTAGCCTCCGGGACCTCGAAGATCTCAGGGTAAATCCTTCTGGCTACCTTTCCCTTTGGGAACATCCCTAGTTCCATGAATGACCTATTCATGTCCTTGGGACATGTGCTTCTTACACCGTTTCCGATATCATGGATGACAATACAGAGTTTGAGGAATTGTAGCTGTAGAAGGCGCTGGATGAGTGGGTAATCCAGCTCACCCCCCCCTTGGAATCCAAATGCACCACCTCTACAGCCCAAGGCCAGAACTCAGGATTGCACTGTGAACCTGGATCTCCTGTTTGGTAGCACAATGCTGTATGACAATGCACCAGGCTTTACATTTTTTTAAATGGTGATGAGGCTTCAGGGCAATTTCGTAATACAGACTTTTTTTCAGTCAATTGTATTGTGTGTCTCTATAGGCCGCAGGTTAATAATTCAACATATCTCAGTGTGTGTGTGTGTGTGTGTGTGTGTGTTTATTTTGACCTGTCTGAACCTTTGAGTTAGCTCTTTTCTCTTCCTAGACTTGTAGCTGGAAGTGAGGTCAAATGGCCTTTAGCAATCAGCTGAAGGGGCAGGGAATGATAGCAAGCGATAAAGACCATAGTTAAATTACAGCACAGACATCACTGGGAGGACAATGGCAATCTCAGATTGTCATAGGGAGTTCCCTACCCTCAGTATTACTATATGTCTTACAGTCAGACACTGTGTATAGAGGCAAGCTGTTGAAAGCAGAGCGAGAGAGTGAGAGACAGAGAGAATGTCAAAATGACACAGGGCAGGAACTGGACCATCAAAATTTCAGACCACAAATAATGTCTTTTAGCAGGGCTGAGTGCAGCATCGAGGAAGACAGACAATACAAAGCTACCTTGATTAGCAGAAGTGTTTGCTCAGAATCTGTCAGTCTTTAGATAACTGCTCATACATTTGCTGGGGGGTGGACCAACAAACAGTGGTTTACAAATTCTTGGAGCGTTAACTACGTTTTAAATCCATCAACTCTTATTTTTGTTCACTCTAGCTCTGGCCCACGTAACTTGCTAACTGGCCACTGGAGAATTTTCAGAGAGAAAACATAGTTTTCTGCAGTGAGAGAGATGTCATAACAGATTTATAAATGGAGTGCTGCCTACCTGTTGGGAGCCAGGCTCAGAGTTTCATAAGCCACACTTGGCAGAGTTTTGGGTGGGGCTTAGCCATATTCAGCACCTGTATGCCCAGGTTGGGCTCTGCTCACCTGGTGTCAGGCCGGCTCACCCTCTTTTTTTGGACTTCCTGGCACAGGAAAGCTTGTGTAGTTTAAAAGCATGATACTGTAGCCAAATGCCATAGTGCCAGGTGGACTATCTGACAGCTTCTTTATTTTTAGTAGAGGTGCTTATTTCCTATGCATCACCCATTCTGGATGCACTGGCAATCTCCCAACCTCAACAGTCGATCTCCCAACCTGGACACCACTTACACGTGACATACATGTGGAAGGGGAACTACTGACTACTGCCATTCAGACAGCTTTGATTGTGAATTATTCAGTTTCTTTATGTCCTCTCACCTCCCCTGGCACTGGAGGATGGCAAAGACTGACCTCACAAGACTGCAGCTTCCCTCTGCAAAGGACCAAACATCCTTGAACTGCCACAAGAGGTCACTGCAATTGTGGAACACAGCACCGCCTCTCGGACCTGCCAGAAGAGATCACTGCAGTGTGGAATAATGGCAGTGCCCTCCCTTGCCCTGATACAAGAGGTCACTGCAGCTGTGGATGTGGCACTGCCCTCTCTTGGCCTACTACAAGAGGTCACTGCAGCTGTGGGTGGCACTGCCTTCTCTTGGCCTGCTACAAGAGGTCACTGCAGCTGTGGACATGGCACTGCCTCTCTTGGCCTGCTACAAGAGGTCACTGCAGCTGTGGGACATGGCACTGCCCTCTCTTGGCCTGCTACAAGAGGTCACTGCAGCTGTGGACATGGCACTGCCCTCTCTTGGCCTGCTACAAGAGGTCACTGCAGCTGTGGAGATGGCACTGCCCTCTCTTGGCCTGCTACAAGAGGTCACTGCAGCTGTGGACAGGGCACTGCCCTCTCTTGGCCTGCTACAAGAGGTCACTGCAGCTGTGGACAGGGCACTGCCCTCTCCTGGCCTGCTACAAGAGGTCACTGCAGCTGTGGACACGGCACTGTCCTCTCTTAGCCTGCTACAAGAGGTCACTGCAGCTGAGGAACATGGTGCTGCTCTATCTTGGCTGCCACAAGAAGCTACTGAGCTACATAACACAGCACTGCTCTCCTCTGGCCTACCTCAGGGGTCGCTGCAGTTGTGCAACATGCCACTGCCGCCTTGGCCTGCCACAAGGGTCACTGCAGCTGTGGAACATGGCACTGCCCTCCCTTGGTTGGAGAGTACTGTCGCCTGCAGCTACCCCAGACCTTGACTGCCCAGTCATGGACACCCCAGACATTGCACAATCTGTGTTGTCTGCATGGTTGTGCAAAAATTGTTTAAAATTTCTCCAGCTAGGACAGAATGAAACACAGAAATACTTTGGTCTGGCAAAAAAAGGTGGCAACACCTTTATAATTGTTTTATTTGGATTATTAGACTTTGCAATTGTAATGTTCTGAAAATAATTTATATAAAGGGCGTGCCACCTCCTTCATAAAAGATGTCAAAGCTTTTGATGCCTGCAAGCCTTCAGATTGTGTACGGGGGTAAGACGTACCCGTTTTCTGAGTCTACAGAGGCCTCCAAGTTATTAGAAAAAATAGAACTGCAATTTTCAGCAAGAGAGGAGGCTTCTGACACTGATGAGGAACGGGACACTTGAAAGGAGCTATTTCTTGTAAAGCTTAAATACCTATGGCTTCAGGATGGGCTGTCGGGCAGAATAATTCAGGCAAATTTTGGTTTTTTAGAACGGGTTTTATGCATGAGTACTAACCTTTCTTCTTAATACTTTAGGAAAGCACAGCAGGACAATATCACTTTAGAGAAGGAAAGGAAGTATGGTATGTGATAATCTGTTCTGAATGACAGACACAAGAGTGCCCTCTCCCCTTTGACTCACTGTAATTTGATTATGCTGTTAAAAGTTCAGTATTCGTTAGAAGTTGTTGTTTGTTGATGATTTACGGGATGTAAGCTGGTTGGTGGGGAGAAATCTGTATAATTATCTGCACAAAACCGATGTTAGTAGGGCAATTTACCCTTATTTCTTATTTCTACAATATAGTTAACCTTGATTTGGTGCCCTGCTCATGGCTGTTTAAGCCTTTTTTTACAAAAAATGAGTGTTATTTTTTCACTTATAACAATGTGCTTTTGACACAATTGTGTACAGTTAGCATAGATTCTAATTTCTTTGGCTGTTACTTAAGGTGACAGTATTTGGTAACCCTCACGTATGGTAACGATGCATAGGGACATTAACCTTCTAGTTACTGTAAAAATGTGGACTCATATCAGTTCAGTGTATGGCCTGCCTATATATCTGATCGAATGTAATGTTGATGTTACATACAAAACAATAAAATATAATTAAAAAAAGATGCCAAAGCCGGATTGCTACTTGAGGTTGCAGCATTTTGTTTTCATGGAAGTCCCAGGGGGGAAACAACAACAGACACTAGACAAAACTGTCTGTATTGCAGTCAATTGTTACAGCAACACATTGTGAAGCTGGCCAGGTGGTGCGGTGGAACGTCTGAGTATCTGCTTGCTACTCCAAAGCTGTGAGTTTGGAAACAGGCTTGGGTTGTGGGGCACCGACTGGGGGGATGGAGCAACCCACTGGACAGCTTTCTTTCTGGGAGGGGGAGATACCTTCCTCTGCTGTGTGACAGCCATCCAGCAGAGGCAGGGTAGTAGAACATGTGGAGACTTTCTAAGGGTTTGAATTGCCACCAACACCGATTCGTGCTCATGCACAACTTCGCACGACATGCACTATAGACTGGCAGCCCTCTTAGAGAGAAAATAATGGAAAAAGTACTGCAATGGCAGGATAGCAACTGGATCCTCACTGCTGAGTTTGTAGGGAAATTGAGTTGCTATATACTAATTTTTAATATGCGGACCCCATATGAGGTACCATACCATTGATGCATGGCCCTGTACCTGTAGACTAGCCTTGGGTCATGAGGGTATGGGACATGGTAGGGTGGTGGTAGTTAGACATAACCCTAATAGCATATTTCCAACCTTTGTACGCATGATGTTTACAACACTAATTGCTTATTTCCAACTTTTGTGCGGTAGCAACCCTACTGAGCATTAATGTCGTTTTTTGCCATATATCAATGATGGCACATTCTGGAGTCTCTCATCCTGCTTCTAAAATGAATACGGTATTTTAATTCAGATCATGTCTATTGAGCTGCAGGAAAGTCAATGAGAGAAGCTCATTTTATCCAAGTACATATGAACATACCAAGAAGCCAGCAGAACAAAGCCATTTGGTCTCTCTAGTCTGCTTGTGTTGCAGGGTCCACAGCTTGAGCTACTCTTCCTGCCCCCCACTCCTCCCATCCTCCCTACCTATGATCCGTACCTTCCCCCATGCCTATCCCAGCCTTTCTTGAAGCTGCCCACTCTCTTCAACGAGACCACCTCTTCTGGCAGCGCATTCCAAGTGTCCACCACCCTCTCTTGAAGAAGTGCTTCCTGACTTCCCTCCTAAACCTCCCCCCCTCAGCTTAAGACTGTGTCCCCTTGTGTTATGGTTGCCACTCAGCTTAGATACCCTCCTTATCCACCTTATTTATCCCTGTCAAATATTTGAAGGTCTCAGTCATGTCCTCTCTGTCTCCTGTCCTCCAGGGAGTACATGTTCAGTGCCCTCAACCTCTCCTTGTGTGCTTTACCCTGCTGACCCACTATCATCTTTGTAGCCCTCCTCTGGACCTTCTCCAGCAGGTTAATGTCCTTTTTGAGGTGTGGATACAAATACTGTATATAAATATATGTATGTAAATAGATGTGTATATTGTGCATACAAATAGTTGCATATCTTTTATAGTTAAGTAATACAATCGGTGGGGGGGGGGTCACATTAAATAATTAATTTGCCATTTTTGACCAGGAATGGCACACTAAGACATGACAGCTTGTTTCCAGGTACGTCGTGGGGGTGGGTTACATGGACCTGTTTTATTAGCAGTGGGAATGTTGGTCAGGACACATGGGAAAATCCCTCTATTCTTTTGATAAACCAGGGAATCTTTAAAGAGCTGCTAATGCTTCAAGATAACTTTGAAAAACATAATACAGTAATTAGGTACAATTCAGCTTGCATTTCATATATATTCTACGATTTCCCCTCCACTTACTTTTTACTGAGGAAATTTGCATGAATACATGATCTTTATCCCTTAGAGTTCATCTGCCTCTGTAGCTTACTCCCTACTTGAAGTTACAATCCTCTGTTGTCACATCACAACCTGTTGCCATGGGAGTTACTGTGATGTAACAAGCAGTGCATTATGACCTCAGGTAGGGAGAAAGCAAGTGGAATAGATGGATGAAACTTTCAGGAGCAAAGCTTCTGTTTTCCTGCAAATATCCTCAATAATAAATAATGGGGAGGAGAGATGCAGCACTAATGTGAAATACAAGCTGAACTGTGTCTATACATTATGTTTTATGAAAGTTCTGATAAAGGCGTTGGCTGCTCTGTAAGTTCCACCCAGGCAGTCGCCATAGATGGCAGAAGGGACCTCTGTTTAATGTCTCATCTGAAAAACGGCACAACAACAGTGCATCACTCCCCAGTGCTACAGTACAGTATCAGCTATGGGAATTACCCAAAGCACCTGGTGTGGGGCTAGAACCCACCCGCCTTCTGATCTTCTGGCCCCAGAGGTGAGCATATTACCTACTGAACACTAATTATTTAACAGTTTAAACATTGTTTATACTGTTTGCTCAACTACTTCAGTATGGGTTTGTTTCAAGGTAGATGCAGCACATGTGATGTCATCAAGCATTGTTAAAGCTGCTTTACCATTGGTTAGTGGCTATTCAGATATGCAAATGAGTAGAGCATGCAATCACTAGGGATTATAATATGCCTTCTGTAGTCTCTCATTAGCCAACCTTATCACTCAGATCACTGTAGGCCCCATTTTATACCAGAATGTAATGGTAGCATTTCCGTTCTCAAGTTGCTAGTGTGAATTACTGTATACACATAGTTTGCTCAGATACTGCTAGATGACAGATTTAAAATTACTTAGCTCTCTAATGTTTTCAGGAATAGAGTCCCAAAATGAAGAGGTGGTGAGGCTGAAGGCTCTCTCCCCCAGATAGTTGTTTTGATTTTAGGATATGGTAAAGGTTTTAACCTCGGACCAGAGCTGACATACATCGGTATATGGAGTGAACAGGGCCAGAGAAACAGGAGCGCAGTAAATGCCAGCCACCCCAAAAAGGGGTGTAAAGACATCACCCCCAAATGGCCTCCTTGTTCCCAAAGCTCATAAAATGTAATTCCAATATTGCCTCCCCCCCCCAAATTACACTAGCTGCCCTGTGTTGTCAGGGAGAGTCGAGTTAGCTTGATATCAGTTTGCAAACTCAGAGCAAAGTACTCCAAATCTGCAACAGCGAGACCAGGGCTACAGACAGACACCACCAGGACCATACAGAACAGTATCCGTTACCATGCAATGCGAAGCCAAGGTTTTAAATACTTTTGCCCTTGTGAGAATCATAGTTAATTTACTGATCAAACCCTTCATCTATAATGAATACCATCCATGAATTATAAATGAAGACCTTTAAAACTTGGGATTGCATAGCTTGATTTGTGGGTGTGTGCGTGTCTATGTTCATGTGTATGCGGCGTAGCTACAAATAACTCTCAACTCACTGAGCAAAAAGTTAATTAGGTCGATTTTTTTTAAATGTACTTTTATAACTTATTTACCCCAGGAGGCAATGAGGCATGAGTCACATCTGAGGGCCTTATGTCCTAAGAGTTATATTACCTAGCCATTAAAGTTACCTGGTTAGAATGTTGTTAACCAATCAAAATGCTCCATTTCCAACCACTGTTTAATAATCATGAAGGGTTATGGCCTGCCTGTTTCGCTACAGCTGAATCCTCCACAGAACGAGTACAAAATATGGAATATCTTTCCTTCCCTAGATAGGGCAGAACCTGTGAACCTTTCACCAATCCAAACCTTTCCAACTTTGCAACCCAACATACATTTTAAAAAGAGAGAAAAAATGTGGATCATGTGGCCTCGGGTTTCCAGAGGGTTCTGCAACTGGCGGTTTCCCCTCTCCTTAGTAAGTGACCATGCCTGCTCCCCAACCTGGGTTACCTACTTCACAGTGTGACACCCTGGCTATAGCTGAACCACTGGGCAACCTGAAGGCCTTACAGAGTACTGGTAGCCCTTCCAATTAACAATGGGCAGTATTGACTACAGCTCTATTTCACAGATACTGAAAGCTGTAGCTGCCTGGATGTGCAGGAGACAAACATGATGATTAACTCTTGATCTTTTTATAGCTAGTAATTTCTCCCAATGCAGGCAGAGTTTACTGGGGCTGTTGGGGCTCCACCACTGCTGCCACCTGCTGAGCAGTCCTTAGCACTGCAGCCTCCTTTTCACGTGCTGAGGATGTGAACTTGCAGACTTCTGGTCCTAACTCAAGATCCCATTAATAAGCGAAAAGAGCAGCTCCAGTAGCTGACCTACTAGGATATCCCAGTATACTGGAGACTGGTTGTCTCCCCTCTCCTTATCGCATTGCCCCATCAAAAGCCCCATACGGACCCCTGTATGTGAGTGTTCCATCCCACAAACTTTAATGTGGACCCTCAATGTACTTTATAATAAATGTTTTGGGTTTAAAGTATCATGAAACAGCCAGACTCACCACTTTAGAATGCTGTGTGACCGATCCCTGCTGAGCTTAAATGATTGCTTTAGTCTCAAACTATGTGTTCTTAGTTATTTCCAGCATACTGTAAGAGAACACAGATATCACATGGCAATTATTTCTGCATCAGCTAAGAAAATATTACTTAGGCACTGGTTAGATCAGGAACTTCCTCCATATACAATGGTACAGGATCTATTATTTAACCTGAGAACTGAACAAATGACTGCCAGTTTCAATAATAGGAGACATCATTTGAAAGAACATTAGCAAAACTGCTCACTCTGTATTCTATTACACAAGCGGGACAATGAACAACAGTTTCTATAGACAATGCAGAAAACAGAGGTGTGAGGGAGCAGACAGATTACATTGTTACTAGCTTGGACTATAACTGCCCCCATCTGCTAATGAACTATCAAACTGGTATATGTTCAACTATTTGTAGGAATTCCTTGACTGTACATAGTTGACTCGGGGTTGGATGTCTTTTTCTGTATTGTGCTGGTGTGTCTGTTGGATATCACGGGCTGGATTTTCAAAGGGCCCTTAAATCCATGCAAGCTGCGTCAAACAAGTAGCTTGAGTCAGATCTAGGTGCACCAAATACTGTGTGCCATATTTTGCAAGAAAAGCATTCTCTGTGACAAAGTCCCCCAAACTGATGCACAGGATCCACTGCATCAACAAAATGGCATTTGGGATGAGAATGACGCAAGCTGCACCAAACTAAATGATGCATCTTGAGTCAAAAATGACTCAAGGAATGAAAATGATGCAAACAGAGTAAAAAATGGTGTAAGCTGAGTAACAAAATGATGCAAAGGGACGAGAATGATGCAAGCTAAGTCAAATAAAACAGCAGATGAAATGGCCAAGACTAAGCCCCAAAATGTTCTAAACTAGTCCTGCAGGAGAATACTGGCCTTTGATAGTCTTTGCTGCCAGCTGCGAGGACCGCAGGAGGTGAGGACAGCCTGCTGAGCGGGTCCCCTCCGCATCTGGATTGACGTGCTGTCGAGAAAGGAAATAAGTCCTGCCCGGGGTTTGAGGTGTCAGCTTGCTGCCATTGTCGGTGGACCTCCCCTGGAAACCGAATGGGAGAAAAGTGTGGACAAAAAAAAAGGAGAATTAGACTGTGTGGAACCGGAGCAGGGGCTGCGGCATCGTGGCTAGTGCTGTAGAGGGTGAATTGCTGGACTTGAATTGCTGAACTTTTTGTTAATCTTCAGAGAAGTGGAGGAGCGTTTAGGTGCCAAAGTTTGAACAATCAGCCCCATTGCCTGATTGGCTCCTCTGCCTGTAGCGTCGTGTAGTCAGCCAGGGCTTAGGCTGCTTCCAGAGCTCTGCGGCTCATTGCTGCCAGCTGCAATGGACCGCGGGAGGTGAGGGAGACCCTGCTACAGTGGGTCTCCCCCCCTTGCACCTGGATTGACGGTGCTCTCCAAGAGAGTAAATAAGTCATGCTCCGGGGTTTGAAGTGCCAGCTTGCTGCCATTGTCGGACAGACCTCCTGGAAACTGAATGGGAGAAAAGTTTGGACAAAGAAAAAGAGAGGAAGTAGACTATGCGGAACTGGGGACGGGGGCTGTGGCATTGTGGCTAGTGCTGTGGAGGTGGTGCTGGACTTTTCTTCCCTCCGCCCGTTCCCTCCTCCCCTTAAATGCTCCCTATCCCTCCCTCTAATCGGGGTGTGAGCCTACTGGGGTGCCTACTGCATTCTCCTCCTTGGCTGGCCCAGCGCCAGGCTACTGGTGTCATACTCCAATGTATATGAGTGGCTCTACCCTGTGCTTACTGGCTACAATCTAATATTTGACTGAGCCTGTATATCAATCCTCAAGACCTATTCAGCATTTTATTGTCTCAAAGTTAGAGCTAGTGTATGCTCACGACTGTGCATATTTATTAATTCTCGAGCCATGATCAGCATTTTATTGTTTTAAAGTTAGAGCCAGGGTAATTCTTATGTGCATGCACAGCAGCTAACTATTGTCCCCACCAGCTGAGATAGGGATTCACTAGGGTTCCTGTTCCCCGGTGTGCTGTAACCTCCCCCAATCTCATTCTGAGCCGCATGTCAATCTGTGAGCATTGGGCACTGTGTATTATGAATATTCCAATGTCTGTCCATGCATTTACTGCTTGCTACCTCTCTAGGGGTTACTGTTAGTCTGTACCTCAGGATCTGTTCTGCTGTACTTTGCCAGAATGTGTTTTGCTGCATTTAGTCTGACAATTGCTGTGTTGGGGTGCTTCCATTTGTGGTGATAGGTAACTTGGTGGGTCTGGACGGCTCTATTGCCTGCTACTCTGCTGTGTCCTTGTAGGATACTGATCGACTCAGGAGAGGGCATGCATAACATGTGGGTCCTTAAGCATCGCATGAAGTGTTCTTGAGTCACACCTTTCTCTACCATCCTCCTCAGTTGGTTGCTCATTGCAATGTTCCTCCCTCTCTTCATTATGGACTATGCTCCCTCTATGTGACAATCTGAGATCTCACCTGGACTACCCGATAAGAAGGATTTTACCTTCTCTAACATAATAGCCTGCAACAGACAGTCTCCCTGGCCCATCTGTTGCCTTAATCTGCGAGCTTCAGTATTTTGCAATAGTGGTCAGGCATTCTGGGCACAGGCAGCCCACTAGGGTTGGCCTCCACCTTTGAAACACCTTCTCTTGCTTGTTTTGGTGATACTAGTCTTGCAGGGGACGTGGAGCTGAACCCTCGTCCTCCATGCCGAGCCTTCTCCTCCCTGTGAGCTGACTGGCAATGGGCTGAAAATTATTCATCTTAATGTCCGCAGCCTTCTGCCCAACTTGGCAGAACTCCTTGCCTGGGTCACCTATTTTAAGCCTGACATCCTTGGGATAACTGAAACCTGTCTGAAACCCTCTACTCCAGATTTGGCCTGTGTGCTCCCTGGCTTTGACCTTGTTAGGCATGACCGTGCAGGTAAAGGGGGTGGTATACTGGTCTATTACAGGAGTCACCTTAACCTCTCGGTGCTCGCCTACCCACAGCCTGAGCAGTCTTCCTGTGAAGTGCATCACAGTGCTGTTACTGGGGAACGCAAAGAAGCTACACATTGTGTGTATCTACAATCCCCCACTGGCAGAGTAGTGGGTTTATCCTCCTTCTTGACTCTGTTGGCACTAGGACGGGAATAATGAGCTATTGATCCTGGGGACCTCAACCTAAACTGGCTTGGAAGCAATACCAAGCATTATGAGACTCTGCTTGCAGGTTTATCACTGTCCCAACTCATTAGGATCCCACGAGGTGGTCGTCCACTGGTGGTACCAGCTCACTTCTGGACTGGGTCCTGTCCAATAGGCCTGAGAGGATTAGCTCCTCTGGTACCCTCCCTGACTCTATCTCTGATCATGCCCCTGTGTACTGCATTTTGAAGGTCTCGGCCCCTAAGATCATTCATGTCAGAGATTTCTCTAGGTTTGACCTTGGTACTTTCCAGGAGGATCTTATGCTTCTGGACTGGTCCGTAGTGATGGATGCCCAGAGTGCTTCCTCAGCAGTCTGTCATTTTCTTAGCATCTTTGGGGTGCTACAGGACAAGCATGCCCCTCTTGTCAGACGCACGGTAAGGGGGGCTGCTACAAAATGGCTACATGGGAGCCTCCTTGCTCTCATGAGAACTAGGGACAAATGCTGGGCCAATTACAAGGTCTCAATGGACCAGACCATTTTTACCTCAGCTAAGGACCCTAGAAGCTTCTGGCGGAATTTTAAAAACATTGTGAGTGGTTCCTCCATCTGTGAGGCTCCGGACATGCTTATTGATGGTGCCACCTGTACTAATCCGCTGACCATCGCAAATGCATTTAGCTCACATTTCTCGGACTTGTCTGCCTTCACCTCTTTATTCTCCTCCAATGGTAGTGACAGACCTGTCCAGGCCCCTTCATCTCAACTGGCACCTTCCCCTCATCCTCTGTTCTACCTCAAGGCTGTGATGGTACATGAGATGCAGGGATTGCTCTCTGGTCTCTCCCCCTTTACTAGTGCTGGTCACGATGGTATGGAACCAAAGCTTCTCCGCCTTGCGGCTACCTTCATTGCCTCTCCTGTGGCCCATATCGTCAAACTATCCTTAGCCTCTGGGGTTATCCCTGACCTGTGGAAGGTGGTGAGGGTTGCCCCTATACTCAAACAGGGCAACCCTAGGATCCTAGATAACTACTGGCCGATTGCCATCCTGCCTGCTATCAGTAAGCTTCTTGAGAAAGTTGTGGTGGGGCAACTCACGGATTATATCCAGTCTCATGAGCTACTGTCTCCCTCGCAGCATTGCTTTCGTAAAGGGCACAGTACTACCTCTGCCCTAGTCACTGTCACTTCTGGGATAAGGGCTGCTATGGACCAGGGCAGACTCGCTGGGGACATCTTTATTGATCTCTCTAAGGCCTTTGACCTAGTTGACCATGCCTTGCTATGCACGCAACTTAGAGCGTGGGCCTGTCCCTGCCTGCACTCAGTTGGTTTCATAATTATCTTCAGGGCGGGCAGCAACTTACCAAATATAGTAAGGAGCTCTTGAATGCCACCGCTGTCTCCTCAGGGGTTCCCCAGGGGTCAGTCCTTGGGCCCCTGCTCTTCTCCATATTCGTCAATGACCTTCCCTCCTCAGCTGCCTCTTGCAAGACCATCCTGTACACTGATGACCTTGTTATTCTTACTCATGCCCAGGATAATGGGGTAATTAGCCACCAATTGAGTGAAGATTTCATGAGTATCCAATCCTGGATATCGTCTCACAAGCTGGTCCTAAATCTTAGAAAGACTCAGGCCATGCTGTTTGGATCCCAGGCTAAGTTAAAGGCCTCCTCTGTCCCTCTGTGCATCTTGGGTATTGATGGTGTTCCCATGCTCACCACCAACTCTGTCAAATATCTTGGGGTGACACTTGACCCTCAGCTCGACCTTGGTCATCATATCCACAATATGTGTCGAGCTGTTAACTGGAAATTCGGTCTGTTTTACAGGGCGAAGAATAATCTTACCTCGGCTGTTCACTTTGCACTTACCGGAGGAGTGCTCCTCCCATCTCTGTGCTATGGGCTCCTTTTGTTTGCCTGTACTATCAAGGTCCACTTCACTAGGTGGACCGTAGCCTACAATAATATCTGCCGTTTTGCTCTTGCAGTCCCTCGTCTTACTCACCATTGTGATCTGCATAGCAAGCTAAACTGTCTCTCCCTGTCCAACTACAGGAACTTTGTCTTGGGCTGCTTCACGGGCAAGGTTCTGGGCTCTGGCACCCTCCCCCCAGATTAGCAGAGCTTCTCGTGCCTGCTGTCTCCACTACCTCCTCCCTAAGGTCCCTGGGCCCCACTATCCTCAAGGTTCCTGTGACGCGTACCCAAATGGGGGACAGGGATTTTGCATCCTGTGCCCCGAGATTACGGAACTCCTTTCCTGTTCAGGTCAGGTCTGCCCCTTCCCAGGTGTGTCTATGAACCTCCCTGTGGAAGAACTTGAAGCTCTCCTCAGTATGCAACTGTCTCAGACCTCCCTGAGTACCCTGGTCCCTTCACTGTACTCGAGCACATCATCTCCTGTACTTGGCTCCGGCCCTGCTGTTGTTGTCTGCCTGGGTGTGGCCCTGTATAAATTGTGTATATTCGGTATCATCTCTTGTACTTTGCTCTGGCCCTGCTGTTGTTGCCTGCCTGCTTGCCTGGGTGTGGCCCTGTGTAAATTGTGTATATTCTGTATATTTTTTGCTGGGCGTATTGCTCTAGAAACTCTGTGCTGTTACATGTTTACATTTGACCGTGTCCACTACTGTAATCTGAGCTATCCCACTATGTCTGTTATGTTTCTCCTGACTTCAGTGTATCTGCCTTACTTACCTCAGTTTGTACTCTGTACATTCATTTAATTCCTATACTCTCCCGGTCGTACCTGAGAATGAGGCATATGTTTTGTCTAGTGTACTTACCTGGTTAACAAAGCTACATAAATAAATAGTCAGATCTGACCACCTGCAGTGGGTCTCTTTATATGCTCTAGTGTCCCTTAGACCAGCTCTAGCTGGCCTAACAGCGACATGCATTTCAGGCACAAGGACAGGACTGGCACTGCTTGAAAATCCCAAATAAGGGGATGGTGCATCATTACAGTGGCAGAGCATTCCTTCCAACATGGAGCAGGCATTTTTGGTGCATGGGGCAAGCCACTCAGCACATGGAGACCTGTTTGACACAAGCACCATTTGAAAATCAGAATTGGTGCAAGGTTTGGTGCATCCTGCTCCCTGCATAAGTTGTTTTGGATGCAGGCACCCTGCGTCATTCTCTGGCCTTTGAAAATCTGACCCTATGTCTCTACTGTTTTATATATTATTTGAAAACCAATAACGCATATTATTCTAAAAAAAAGAATGTTGTGTGACCAACTTAAGTGGCCATTGGCTAAGTCCCTCGAGGCTCATGAGATGCCATTGGCTTGATGTAGAACAGAAATGTCCCTACATGGCAACACCCCGGACTACTTGTGGCCAACTCTCTTCCAACTGCACTGGAACCACAAATGAATCAGGGCATTGATGGAAGATCTGAAAAGAAAGGAGAAATGGTCTTGAGTATGGCCATTAAAATTCAATACAAAAAAAGTTAAACGTTATATATAAAGGCCGGTCCAGTGGCATGGAGGGATGAAGCGCCAAGGGCTTACCTCCTACATGCCGGTGATCTGAGGTTCAGGAATGGAACTGGGTTGCTTGAGGGCCAGCAAGGTGAGGAAGGATCAAGCACCCTAAGACAGCTCCATCTTTCTAGAGAGGGGGGTTCAAGTGGCGTGCTGCTTGCCTGCCACCCAGTGACAGCTGGGTGGCAGCACATGCACGACACCATGCAGGAAAAGGAACCCACATATAGGGTGCCGGGGCTTTCTCCGCAGAAGCAGAGTTCTGACACTGTGCCCATTGCATGTACATGGGCCTGGGGAGAAAATGGAGGAAAAAACACTCCAGGTGGCAGAATGATCAACCAACCCCCTGCAGGCCCTGCACCAGTGACCGGGCACAGCTACAAGTCCTGTGGAAGAGGACGACAGCTAAGGTAAGTCCTGGGGAAGCCAGTTGATGAGGCTGGGCAGGCAGCTCAAAAGGGGGCCACCGGGGAAGAACCAGGAGCTAAATAGATGATGAAAAAAAAAGTTATACACACAGGAGTCAGGAGCGTGAAGATAGAATATAGATTTAGTGCTAAAAAATAACAGAGAAGAGGGATCTCAGGGTCTAAATAGCAGAAAACTTAAAGAAGTAAGCAGGTCGTGTTGACATAGATGGTGTCAGCATGGGAGTTAACTTAGTTGGCCCTGGTGTCAACGGGCCCCAGAGGAGAGCAATGCAGTGCATGAACTCCCAAAAGAGGAGAGCAGACCTGGATGTCGATGGTTATCTGTCATGAGAGCACCTTGCGGTGCTGACGAGGGGTGAGCTGCATCACGGTGTTGGCGGTATACCTGAAGCATTGGAGAGAGGCTGAGGCCTCGGTGTTAACATTATGGCCTGAGGCATCGATGGGGGGGAGGCTGAATCCCCGGCGTTGATGAAATGGCCAAAGGCGTTGATGGGGAGGCAGAAATCCCAGTGTCAACAGGCCATTGCTGGATGAAGTAGGTCTGTCGGAACTCCCTCTCTCTGGTCCTTGAGCAAGAAGGGGTCTGAACGAAATGGCTTGGAATGTTGGCGGGTGCGTCAGGAGACCCGATGTCGATGAGCCATCACAGGACAAAGAAGGACTGACAAGCAGCACTGCCAGAGCCAACCCTGTGGAGGAGAGGGTGTGGGCAGCAGTAGAGGTCGCTGCCGAGATGGCCGATGACCCAGCAGTGGCCAGCACTCGAAGCAGCAGCTTACAGCATGCTGAGGAGGATTTCTTCTTGGGCCTCTCCTTCTCCCAGTGCTTGTGTTTACCAGCTGATTTGTCCTGGGCCTCAGAGGAGTGGGAGCCTGTGGATGGAGCTGGTGACATGGAGGAGCTTCTTGCCTGGAGCTCCCTCACCATTCTGGTGACTACAGTTCCAGGAGGAATGACTCTAGAGCCTTCTGATGGTGCCGACTAGTAGTCTGGTTGAACCAGCAGCAGACCTTGCAGGCCCTTAACGTAAGTGGCTGGTGATAATACAGCGGATGCTGGTGTCATAGTCATCTTTGTTGTAGCTCTTCTTACTGCACCTGCAGTATCTGAAGAGTTTTTTGGGGTCGGTCGGCATAAATGAAGGTGAAAATCACTTGAAAAAATAAAGTGATTAACAAACTAGGGTGAGAAAAGAAAATAATGTTAGAAATCGAAGATCTGGCAGTTGATTGAAGCAGTGGTATTTCCGTGGAATCTGATGTGCGATGGTCAAAGGCAGGCAAAGAACTGAGGCGGACGCAGCACCACCCATGTTTATATGGGAAGGATGTTGTGGGCTGACATCGTCATGGGTGGTCCCTAGTAGACTGTGAGCTAGAAAAGTTTCCACGTGATCCTAGTGCCTGGCAGCTATAGTTCCATAGGTGTAGCCTAATACAAGATATATCCTCAATGAAGATCCCATATTAATGGCATTGCGAACATCAACACAGCTGCTGCACTAGCAGGCTCTCTGTGTGGATCATTTTAAATACAGTCTCACACACAAATACTCTTTTCAGATTAAAATTTAATCCAGCTAAATGATGTGAATGGAAAGCTTCATTTTCAAAATGAGGTATAATGTCTAGAAATATAACGTTCATAAAACATCCATATCAGTGCTTTAGAAGTGACCTGCCAATGGCGTGCATGTACTGTATGTTAAATAGAGGCTCCAATCATTAGGGAAGACAACTCTCACTTGGCTTAAAAAAGACTCCAAGTACACAACAATTCAAAATAAAATTGAGTGTCACTCTGTTCTTTAAAAATAAGGACATGTTTTAAAACGTGACTCTTGTCCTTAGTATATTTTGCCCTGCTGTGACTCGGGAGGTGAGGTGATAATCCTCTGCTTGTGACATCACAATCAGCCCCATAGCAACAGTGATGTCAGAAGCATGGCATTATGTTCTCAGATCCCTGAATACTATTAAGGCAAAGTGGTCTGTAATGGACAAGGGTTATATTTTCAAACAGATATCCTCTGTATATTTACAGTATATGTACATGTCTCTATGGTTATTAGAAATCTTAACCTCATTTGTAGCCAATCAGGATTGTTTACTTCTAGAGACTGAATACACTCTTATAACCATAAGAGCGTCTGTCATGCAAACTGTCCTAAAATTCTGAAATTTTAACTTCCGATGGCATTATCCTTTTCCACACAAGGGTTACTTTGATTTTCTACAATTTGATTTAAAATGTCATTCCATCTAAAAACAGAAGTTTTAACTATGCACTCATGCAAATATTTCCCATAGTCCACACTTGCCCATCATGTATCCCATATATCTATATCTATATCTATATCTACATCTATATCTATATCTATGTATATAAAAAATATATATATATGCCTGTGTTGTGTGTGTATACATACCTGCGTGTGCATACTTGCATGTATGAGCATGTGTGTATGTACATGGCTGTATGTGTGTATATATATTCATTGCAAAAAACTCTGTTAATACATCAGTTAAGGTTGTTTCCACAGAGACAAAAGTGTGGAAATGCGGTGTTAGGGTTACCACCCCATCCCCATCCTCAGAACCCTAACTCCGCATCCCCCCCCCACACTGCATGCAAGCAGGGGATGGGCCAAGGCAACACAACCAATCAGAGACAACCAGCATCACATAACAGAAGTAACATAGAACTCTCTAAATGTACTACAAAACACATCCATCATTATGGTCCAGCAACTGTACGAGTTCTGCTGCCATCAGAGTGCCTTGGGGGGTACACATGCATGCTGGGCAACCATGGGAGATGGCCCACAGTAAGCATTTTTCTGTTACAAACATCAATAACAAGATTTAAGCAGATGCCTGTATTTCAACTCTTAAGAAATGAAACATACAGGATGTTATCTATAGATAGCTATACTGGAAATAAGAGTTTGGGTAACCATATCAACAGTTATTGGATGTCTACATATTTTTTTCTGATCAAGTGAGTCAGTCGTAATAACAAATGGTAGTAATAATAAAAGTAATGTTTTGTAGCATAGTTTACAAGCAACATGTGACAGCAACAGTTGTAACATCCAAAGCTAACCATAGCATGCTGCTAACGAGTATTTCCAGGTAACGCAGCAGTATTACAACATGTGATGGTGCTAGTTTCATACATGAGCAGTATCTGAAAACTGCTGTGTATGTGTCAGCTCAATCTTTCCTGCTACCACATGTCTATGTGATGGCAGCGATACCTGCATGCAGCAAGCCAACTGTTAAAGTATAACACATAAACAATCAATATTTAGAACATTTGTACAGACTAAGCTTCATTGTGTTAAAAAGTTATGCCAGCTATAATGTTTCATCATACTGTGCTGGCAGTATAGAGTTGAGCATACTGTATTTGTTTTTTCATTACATAGAGTTATGTGAAATGAGTACAGTGCAGCGATTATTGTGCTTACAGATGTGACCGACTTGTATAGTGTCTTACAATCTTGGATGTGTCTTGCATGTGAGTGGGGTGAGGGATGCGGAGTTAGGGTTTTGAGGATGGGGGCGTGGGGGTGGGGTGGTGAGGGGTAACCCTAACACCACATTTCCACATTTTTGTCACTGTGGAAACAACCCTAACTGATGCATTAACAGAGTTTTTTGCAATGAATTTCCTTTCTTTTTGAAAAAGTGTAATATAAGCAGTAAATTATATGTGTTGGTGGGACACCAAGCTGCCCATTTCTTCATAATGATATGTGTCTGTGGGTGCGTGGGCCCTCTAGGCCCTGCACTCCCAGTTACACATAAGTATGGAGCCATACAGCAGCCGTATAAGGCAAGGAACCCTTGCAGCACTCATTTGGCAATATCTCAAGAACCATAGCAGGTAGAAAAAAAAATAAAGTGTGGTTGTAATCATGAGAGTAAGTACTTCATGTGACAATCAATGACCAAAACATATTTTGCATCGTTTCTGAGATATGGGCACTGAAATACAGAGAGAAGGCACCCTTCGAACCCTTGGAATATGTTTTTGTCCATATCTCTGTAACCGTAGCAAGCAGGAAAAAAATTCAATTTCAGATGTCATCTACTATTTCCAAACTTGTTTCAACAGACTAGTTCACTTTAAAGTGAACCAAGCTTCCAATAGCAAAAACTCTGTATCTCGTTTAGTTTTTGAGATACGGACGCTGAAAAGCGTGACGGACGCCACAATGTCACCCTATGGGAAATTGCTCATATTCAGAACGCTGTAACTTCGGGGCCGTTGAACGTTTTGGCACCAAATCAAGAAAAGGCGTATCTGTGGGACTGGGGCTTGCCACCCTGTGACTTTCATCCCAAAGGATCCAACCATTTAGTTGCAGGAAGGTGCCAAAGATTTGCAGTTATTTTGACTTACTTTACTTAAATCACAAAAGTTTTGCAAAAAAAACTTTGAATTTGCTAAAGTATTTTCAAAATGAAAAAACACATTTCTGGGGAGTTTAACCCCAAAAAGATATGGCTAGCATCCTGAGGACCCGACTAGGTAAACACAATAATCAGTATTTACCTAGAGGGTCACAATTTAAACATCCAGCATTTTCTGTGTCACTAACTGAAAACAAGATGGCTGAATCACAAAAGTAAAAGGGCCATTTACAACAGTAAAAATGGCCATTTGCAGAAAGTTTTGTGATTTTGCTAACTTTTCCATTGACTATAATGGAAATTTGTTTTGAATAACCTTTGAACCGTTTAATATTTTTCACCAAATCTTTGAAAGACACATCGGTGACCAAGACTGCATCTTCTCTGAAGATTTTGGACTGAAACGGATAAAGCGTCACGGGCTGTGGATCGCGAAACAAAACGTGCAAAAAGTCAATTTGTTTTCTTTTTCTTGGCATTCTGTAGCTTCACAACTGTAAATCCAACCATAATACAACTTGTCAGATCCAGAGACCTATGGTACCAGACAGTGCATGCAAAATTTCAGGCAAATCCGTCATACAGAGGCAAAGTTATTAAGGTGCAAAATTTGAGGTTTAACATAAAAGTGCTTACTCAACCCTAACTATGGTGGCACTACCGTGCCACTATATCACACACACATATATTAGAGGCAAAAAACTCTGTTTAATGCATCAGTTAGGGTTGTTCCACAGCGACAAAAGCGAGGAAATTCGGTTAGGGTTGAAAACCCCCTTAGCCCCCAGCCACCCCCAACGGCTTCAGAGTGCGCATTGAGATCGTCGGCTAACTCACACCCATCACATGTGTAAAAGCAGAGGTATGAGAGAATGGGGTGAGAGTTAGGACTGACATTCAATCTTACCCAATCTGAGGGGTGAAGCTGAGAATCAGGGGCTAACACCAATTTCCTCGCTTTGTCACTATGAGACAACCCTAACTGATCGCATTAAATGATTTTACTCTATTTCTTCTTTGAGAATGATAACAAGAAATAGTAGAATGTCTGGCTGAGGGGCGCAGAGGCCGCATAGTAACACAGTGCCATAACGCCAAATGGTAATCGCATGGTGACGCAAAGCAAAACAAAAAGAGAAACAGTACTGTAGACACAAATGGTAAAAATAACAAAGCATAAATGAAAGCAAAGGAGTAACGCACATGGTGGCGTGGCAGGAAAAGTGAGTGAAACGGTACGGAACAACAAGCAGAAGCGGTAACAGTAATGTAAGCGCTCAGGCTACTTTCCCCAAAAGCTGCATAGAGAAAGACAGTGAGTACAAAGAATGTATGCATAATAATGGGTCTCGGAGCAGAACATGAGGAGTTGGAATACTAAATTGCTTATATCTCAGGAACCGCTGACGATACAATTTTTTTAAAGTCATATGATTTATGACTTTCCTGGCTAATTTGTACTTAGGCCTTGTTATGGGGCTAAGCATTTTTCCAACGAAAAGTCCGTATCTTGCACGGTTTCCGAGATAAAGGCCCTGAAAGGCGCGGCGAATGCCGTAATGTTATCCTATGGGAAAAAAAGAGAAGTTCAGAGTGCCATAACTTTGCCGCCCTGTAATATTTTTCACCAAACCACTAAATGGCACATCTGTGTGATGTTGGCTTTCTTCCTTCCAAATTTCAGTGTAAAAGACCAAACCGTTATTTTGCATCAGGGTGGCAAAGAATTCCTGTAATGCAGTGGATGCCACAATGTTAGTCTATGGGAAAAACAGTCAACGTTGGAGTACCGTAACTTTGCACCCATGCAATATTTTGTCACCAAACCACCAAAAGGCACATCTGGGAGATGTTGGCTGCCTTCCCTCCACATTTCAGCCCAAAAGACCAAACCATTCATGTGCAGCAGGGTGGCAAAGAACTGCTGTCATTTTGGCCATAGTCTGAAAAAGTAGCGTCGTGATTTGCGACAGCTTTTGCAAGCATTTGTGACACTTTCATGAGTGCGACACTACTTTGTGAAACTACTTTTTCCAGAAATTGGAAAAACATATTTCTAGGGTGTTTAACCTCAAAATAATGACATGTTCAGCATCTTCAGGGTCCGACAAGGTAAACACAAAAAGAATTGTGTTGTAGAGGGTCCCAAATTTAAATGCCAATCATTTTTCTGATCAGTAACTGAAAACAAAATGGCACATTTGTGACACTACTAGGGCCATTTGCGACACTAAAAAGTGCATTTGCGACACTGTCAAACTTTTTGTTAACTTTTCCCATTGACTTATAATGGGAAATTGTTTTTTGAATAACTTTTGAACCATTTAATATTTTTTCATGAAATCTTCAAAAGGCACATCGGGAACCCTGGCCGCACGTTCCCTGAAGTTTTCAGCTCGGTCACATAAACCGTGCAACCTGTAGGATGAGCAAAGAATTCCCAAAAAGCATAAACGCGTGCGCAGATCATGCTTAACAACTCCGCAGCCGTATATCTGAACAGTACAAAAGTTTGCAGATCCCAAGATGTATGGTTCTTGATCGTGTATGCCAAATTTCAGGCAAATCCGTTGAATGGTTGCAAAGTTATTAAGGTGCACAATTTTAGGTTTAACATGTAAATGGCTCCTCAACCCTTACTATGGTAGCACTACCGTGCTACCAATATATATATATATATATATATATATATATATATACAGTATATATATGATACACAACCCCCCTACTGGAAATATTGTCGATATTTTTTGTTCGAGTGCCAGCTGACCCGATAACATCATGAGTGGTGACGCCACAAGTGATGTCATTGTGTCAATCAGCATGAGAGCAAATAATATTGACAATATTTCAACAAAGTGTCTCCATTTATGCCATACAGTACCTCCAAAAAGTGAAAAGTTAATTTCTTGCCATTGTTTTGCCGATTATAACAAACTGAAAAGGTATCAATTTTTTTATTTATTTATTGAAGTGTTTCACCAGGAAAGGCACACTGAGCAACAAGATGCTCATCTCACAGTGTGACCAGAGGGGAGGCTTATAGTTGGAGAACATCAACAAGCAGGTTTACAAGGAATTATGGATTACATTTACAAGATATTACAACATAGCCTGAGGTTGCATTTTACATGGTGTTACAACACAGATTGAGGTTAAAACAAGACTGGGTTACAACTGAGCCAGCATAACACAATAGAGACATGGCACTGAGAACATAGATAAATAAGTGCAATATTAACAATGTACGATAAGTGCAACTGTTGAAAATTAGCCAGCATACATAGCTAAGCGCTGCTTGTTAGGCCACTTGTAGAGGGGAAGGGGAGGCTTCTAGACAGGGAGTACTGAAGTGGGGGAATGGGGAGGTGAGGAGAGGGAAGAGGAGGGAGTATCAGAACAAGAGCAGTTAACCACATAGCAGTTTGATAGGGCGGTGGATATTGAATGCAAAGAGGAGGATGGCGAATGTGGTGTTGGAGATCGCTCCAGAGTTTAGGGAGACAGTATGAGAAGGTAGCTTGGCCCACTGAGGTCCGCTGGTGAGGGTTTGTCAGTTGCTGGGAGTCAAAGGATCTGAGAGCATGAGAGGGAGAGGGGAGTGAAGATAGAGAGGAGGTAAGGTAGGGCAGGAGGGAGCCGAGCCAGAATTTCAACACAAATTTTGCGCTATGGAGTAAGCGGCGGTTTCCGAGAGATGGACATGCCAGTGAATGGTAGAGCTCGCAGTGATGGGTGCAGGAGGGACATCAAGTGCAAAGTGGCAGAAAGCATTGAAAAGGGGATGGAGCCTGGATAGGGAAGACTTGGGAGCAGCACTGTAGACTACATTGCAGTAGTCAAAGGTAGGTAGGATCATCTTCTGCATAAGTTCACGTCTTGCAGTTAGCGGGGGGCTACTGCAATTCCTGTAAAGAGCACTGAACTTGGGGTGCAGTTTTTTCAGGATAGCATTGACATGTGTGAGAAGGATAGGTGTTGGTCAAGCCATACCCCTAAGTACGTAAAAGTAGTAGCATCCTCAAGAGGACCGTCCCGTCAAGGGTGGGGAAGGTGGGGTGGGCTGTGAGCTTAGATAGTCTCTGCCTGGTGCCAAAGGTCATGGAGACTGTCTTTTGGCATTGCAAGAGAGAGCTGATGGGAGCTAAACCAGAGCTGAACTTTATTGAAGTCAGCCTTGAAGGTTGGTAGCAACCTCATCCGAGAATGCTGACTGGTGGTAAATAGAACAATGTCACCTGCAAACATATGAATGGATGAAAATAAAACAAATTAGTAGAAAAATCAAACAACTAGTAAAAACCCCATCTAAATACTATGTACATTCTGAAACCAACTCCACAAAACACAAACAAGAATACAGCCACGGGCGTGCAGCCCTACCGACAGTCAGTCGGCGGCGCGCGGGCGGCAGGCGGGTGGATGCTGTCGCCACCGCTGCGGGGAGCGGGTGGAGGGGCTTCGTGGTGGGTGGGGGACTAGACACCAGGGAGATGTTTGGGGGTTGTGCTGGTGACATTCGTGTTCGCTAATCGGTTTTACGTCCACTGGACCACCAGGGAGTTATTCGGTGGGGGAGGGTTGGCATTCTGCCCGCGATCGGGCACTGGGGGGTTCATACAGGTTCTGCCCGCGATCGGGTTGTGGGAGATGTGTGTGTGTGGGGGGGTTCATGTGGACGTTCTGCCCGCGACCGGGCTGTGGGAGATGTGTGGGGGGTTCATGTACGTGTTCTGGCCCGCGATCGGGCTGGGGAGATGTGCGTGTGTGGGGGGTCTATGTACTCTACTGCCCGCGAATGGGCTGGTAGGGAAGCACAGGGATCGGAGTTGGGGGCCAGCCAGGGTGGTAGCTGCTGTGTTGTGCCCTGCAATACAGCAGCTCACCTGTGGGTGGCCTCAACTTGATCCTTTTTTTTGGCTCAAGGTTGTGCAGGCGCAGGTTGGGGTTGCAGATGACAACTCTGCACAACCCGACTGAATATCGGGTTGCGCAGGTTATGCATGGTTCCTCCCCCTCCTGTTGAGCATGCATTCATTTGCATTGCTCTTTTGCACAACCTGTTGCCAGTGGAGCAACTGCCTCCTGCTGAATATCGCAGAATGGCGCAATGTGGGACTTGCGCATGCGCAACCCTGTTGCGCATGGAGCAACCCTTTTGAATATCTGGGCCCATATGTCCTATTGTAATGGTGTCAAGACTGAATGACATTTCTTCAGTACCACTCTCAAGACCTGTGTATACTGTGTTTTGTAACTTAAGTTTCTGCTGTTTTATCCTGCTTGCACTCTTCAGTGTAACCTGTATAAACTGGAAATATTTCAATAAACAGTATTAACAATCAAAAAAAAAAATTTGTCAGAGAGCGAGTGGACATGTTGGCTTGCCGGAGTGCATCCAAGAGGTGAAAGTAGGTGGGGGGTGGCAGGACTGCGCTGAGGTAAGTAAAGGCAGAGTTGAAAGACTGCTATTTGGAGTGGGTCTGATGAGAGAGTGCCATTTATAAGGAGCTGTTGAGGGTGTATTTTTTTCATCTTGCCTGAGTAGTTTTTTGATTCTCTCTCAGAACCTTTGCCGTCTCCCCAGCTATTATTCAGCTGCTCCTTGTGATAGCTTGCTTTGGCTTGTCTTATGAGCCTCGTGCATCGGTTCCTGGAGGCCCTGTAGGACTGGTAGTCATGCCTGTTACCAGAGGCCCTGGCCTTAGACCAGAGGTTGTCCCTTTTTACGCATCAGGGCAAGGAGCTCCCCCTGTGATCCAGCCATTGTTGCTTCCATGGACTCTCCTCCTTTTTACTGGGGCAAAAGTATTGCAGAGCTGGTTGAAAAAGGTTCTAAAAAGAATCTGATGGAGTTTTGGAGGTGGCTTGCACTTCCTGCATCATTGTACCTCCAGTTTATCCTGCCTTAGAAGATGCCACTTTTTCTGCCTGGTATAAGCCAGATACCATACCAGAAGTCCCTAGAAAGGCTGACAAGTAGTACCCTGCCACTGCTGCCAAGCCTTATTATGCTAACCAGCCAGAAACAGATTCTGTGATCATCATAGCTTCCCATGACAGATCCAGGGCACCAAGGCATATGAGTGCCCTGTCACCTGATGAGGAATCCAGGAGGCTTGATGTGATGAGCAAGAGAACATACGCCTCTGCCTCATAAGGCCTACGTATTGGAAACTATCAGTCTCATATGATTAAATATCAAAATAGCCTGTGGAATGCTGCCAAAGCTACAGTTCAGGCCCTTCCAGAAGGCACGGCCAGGAATGAATAACTGAAAAATGTGAATGCAGGGGCTGAGGTAGGCAGACAGCGACTTTGTTCAGCCTATGGTGTCTCAGTTACATCTGCCAGGGCAGCTGCTACTGGTATTTGCTTGAGAAGATATTCTTGGCCAGGGTGGCTGGGTTTGCAACTGATGTGCAAAAAACAATGCTGGTGCTCCCTTGAGAGGCACTAAACTGTTTACCTATTGCGGGGGAGACACCTTAAAAGGCTTTCAGACCACAAGAATGACTTGGAGGTCAGTCAAATCCTTGTACCCTACACCTGGTAGAGGTAGATGATTCTTCTGCCAGCCTGCTGCCAAAGGTGGCCATCAAGCCTTCTGTCAGCAGGGCCAAGGGAAGGGTGGTACAGATTTGCCACCTCTCCCTCCTCCAGGAGCCCACCTCCAAAGCCTCAGAGCTGTTGGCGCTGTCCCCAGCGGCTCAGCATGACTCATGCATGACTCCCCCAAACCACTTCATGAGCAGGAGGTGGTGATCGGAGGTCGATTCTCCCTTCATCTAACACAATGGAGGGAGATTACTATGGACGAGTGGGTCCTAGAGATAATTGCAATGGGACATGCACTGGAGTTATTAGAAACCCCTCCAGAGTATCCTCGATCTCTTTCCACTTAGCCCACAGGACATCTGTTCCTGTTGAAAGAAGAGGTACAAGCTTTGCTAACCAAATGGGCCATAGAACCTGTAGCTTCACACCAGAAAGGCAAAGGATTCTAGTCCGGATTCTTCCTGGTCTCTAAATGGGCTGGAGAGCTCAGATAATGTGCTGGACCTGCAAGATCTAAACTTCTACGTAGAATATAAGACGTTTTGTCTGGTCTCTCTGTAAAATCTGATTTCCCCTGTTGCAAACAGGGGACTAAATTTGCTCTCTGGACATGAAGGATGCTTACCTTCATATCAACCTCGGACAACATCACAGAAAGTACCTGAGATTTGTCCTGCTAGGGAGCACTTCCAGTTCAGAGTATTGACCTTTGGCTTGTCTTCTGCACCTTGGGTCTTTACCAAATGCTGCCTTGGCTGTGGTAGCAGCAGCCCTTCACAGGGAAGGTTTGTATCTCTTCCTGTACCTGAATGACTGGCTATTAAAAGCCAGGTCCAGGAGTCAACTTGAACACACCCTGTCCCGCACGAGGCAGTTGTTCAAAGATATGGGGGGTTACAGTGAATGTACCAAAGTCATTACTGTCTACTTGCCAGAGGCTGCAATATACAGTATAGGTGCAATGCTGGACTCAGCACAGGACAGAAGGTTTCTACCCCTGGACAGGGAAGAACGTATCATGGCTCACGTGCATCTGGTGCAGCCCCTACCCTGTGGAATTCTCTACCTCAGTCGCTTCGTGAGTGTCTGACTGTGGAAAGCTTCAAATCAGCACTCAAAACTTATTCATTCAATTTGGCATTCTCCGAAAGCTGATTATATAATCTGTATCTGCTGCTAGTTATTGTGTTTAAGTTACATAACTATCATCACTGTTTAATCTATATAGTCAATTGATTATTTATGGTTTCATCTTAGCATGTTTTAATTATTGTTCAGCGCTTTGGCACAATGTGAATTGCGCTGCACAAATAAAGATTATTTTTATTATTATTATTATTATGTCCCAGCCAGGACTTTCCTGTGCCTGCTGGGACTCACTGCAGTGGCCGTTGTGACTGTGCCACTTGCTCGCTTACATATACGGATACCACAGTGGACATCAAGGGTGCAGTGGGACCAGCTGACTGATGACATGAACAAAAGATGCTCATTATGCCCATTTACACAAAACACTGATGTGGTGGATGAACCACAGCAACCTCTTGAGGGGTGTTTCATTTTTTTTTTTTACTTGCTGTTTATATGCCCCCTTCTGCACCACATCTGCCCCTTCCATCAGGGATTCCCTAGGCATCCTGTAGGGCTCTGCCAGACATCTAGGAGTTGTAGTAGAGGACTGACCCCCATCCTGCTGGATAACCTCCCGGGCCGGGAAGTAGGGGGACCCTGGGTTAACCCCTCTCCCACTGCAACCTGTTGTGTCGGATGGTCTAGCTGAACTTCTCCTAGAGCCTGGTAATGTGGCTAAGGCACCGGGGCCCATCTCCAGATGCAGGTGCTGGGTTTTTCCTTGTTTTCCTGGTGCTCCCTGCCCCCCAGGATGACAGCACACAAGGATGTCCAAGGAGATGAGTGCACGTCAAGATGTGCCGCTGCTCCGGAACTTGGCTGACATCCTCCCCTCCCCATGCTCTGTGGTCCTGATCTGCACCTCCACCTGTGGTCACCCAGGTGGTGGTATTGCAGCGGGACCTGCAGCCTGCCCTCCCCGGAGGAGAAGAGCAGCCCGTCAGGTGCTGGATCCTCCTCCTCCATCCATACCACTACGCCAGCAGGCCAACTGGGTGTTCCATTCTTAATACCATCACCGATTCAGATTCTCATTTCGGATACATCAAGATCTGGGTAGGGAGCACACCTGGGCCCTTATCAAACCCAATGGTCTTGGACCCAGGTGGAAGCCAAATTCTTCTTATTCTTTTTGGTAACCATATAAGACCCACTAGACCACAAGGCCCTTTTACAGGGGCAACCCAGGAGCACTGGGGCAGTTAAATGACTTGCTCTCAGTCACACAGTATACAAGTAGAGGTTGTGGGAATCAAACCTAGGTATGCTGGATGTACCAAGCTTGTTCACAGCTCGTTACTCTAACCTTTATGCTATACTGCCACAATAAATGCATATAAACGCCCTGGAGATGAGAGCTGCTCTATATAGCCCCCAGACTTTCCAAGAGCATCTGGATTTGGGTAATCTGCTGATGCAGATGGACAACGTCAGTGTTATGCATTACATAAACAAACAAAGGTGAGCTCATGCCTGTCCTCTGTGTTGGGAGCAGTGTTCCCATTCACGCATAAATGTACGTTAATCACGTAAAAATTACAAAATTCAGGCACATTATTAAATGGAGAGGATGCACTGCACTCAAAGGACTGCTTCTCTAAATGCAGCCATCTGTGCTGCCCTCTTCAACGGAAGTGGAGTCAAACCACACAAAGGTGAGGGTCCTGGACTTCAGGAGGGCTAACTTTACAAGGATGAGGGAATGCCTCAGGGATGCCCTGGCGGGGGTTGGGGGGGGGCCTTGGGTGAAGTAGAGGAATAGTGGTTGAAACTGAAAGGAGCCATAGTGAAAGTAACAAACCTCTGTGTTAGGCAAGTAAACAAAAGCAACAGGAAAAAAAGACCGCTATGGTTCTCAAACGAAGTGGCGGGGAACATAAGGGCAAAAAAGTTAGCATTCAGGAGGTATAAGGAAACTCAGATAGAGGAAGACAAGGAAGTGTATCAGGTGAAGCAGAGGGAGGTAGGGAAAGCAGTCAGGTGTGCAAAGGCTCAAACAGAGGACCTGTCCTACAGAGTTATACACAATCTAACTCACCATGCCTGCATATCAATTGCACGTGGTTTACTGCTTGCAAAACTCGTGTACAATGTCACAGTGTATGCACTCTCAGCATCTAAACTTGCGCTGAGGAAGTGGGATGTCACGTGCAATAGAATATGTTGCTTTGTGCTTCCCAATTCCAGATTTGCCCACCACTGTACACTATATGAGAAATTACAATGGTTGCCTCCTGAAGCCTTGAGAGACCATGCACGAGGAAGCATTGCCTTCAGTGTGTTAAAGTAAAGCTGTCTTTATCACAGATTCCCCACCCCTGCAAGCCTTACCCCCGATTAGGGGTTCTGCAAATAAAATGCCCTTTTCTGTGTCAGTTTACTTATTTTTTTAATTTTAAAAAGTTCTGCATTCTGCAAAATGGCACATGCTCCGCATCTCCCTTTCATGGCAAAGTGCGGCACCGCACCACTCGGCTCCCATGGCACATTGTGTTACATTCTACTATAGGAAGTACAGTAAGGAACTTCCTGATGCAGTTTGTGGTCATTCTGCAGGGGGCATGGCCACATCTGTTATGTGCTTCAGAAATGTCTCTGTGGCTGACATCTGTGCTGCAGCCACCTGGAATACTGTCCACACCTTTACTAAACATTACAGTCTGGACATTGCTGTTCGTAGACATGCAGGCTTTGGTGTTCCTGTCCTACAGAGCCTACTGTCATGAATAGATGGCACCAACCTCTCATTTAGCTTTTGGGACTTGTTCCAAAGGTGTGGCCTAAGGGAAGAGTTATCCTCAAAGAAGATAAAACAGTTAAGTACTTATCGTAATGGGAAATCTTTGAGAGACTGTCATTCCTTAGGCCATGACAGCCCTCCCTCCTTCCCCCTTTTTATCAGCTGTAGGGAATATGGCATCCATTTCTGCTTGGGATTTTTCATGGCTGCTAGTCCAAGTGCCTGCATCTGCCTGTTATCAGAGGCACTGGTATAATCTCCTGGTTGCCCAAGAAGAGAGCCCTCTGAGCACATTCTCCGGTGAGGAACTGAGGAGAGATGGAGCTGGCCATGTTTATGTAGATGCTGACACGTGACGTCATCTTGGGTGGCCCCCAGCTAGCAAAAATTTCCGTGTGGTCCTAGCACTGATGGCAGTATGGTTCCAAAGATGTGGCCTAAGGGAAGAGATTCTCTTGAAGATCTACTGTTAGAGTAACTACATTACCGTTCTTTCAAGGCACTGTGTGTGACATATAAACCTAACTCTGATGTACTGGGTACTGTATGGACAGGAAATCCTAACTCTAATCCCCTGGGTACTGTGTGTGTGTGACAGGTAATCCTAACCCTGATGTCCTGCATACTGTATGAGATGGGTACAATAAAAAACACAACTCCTTTCATTAGGGCTTCAGCAAATATCTAGGAGATTATAAAAATTCCAGATATCTGAACTTGTCAGTCTTGGTGGTAACTTAGAGACAAACATAGCAGTTTACTTTCTGGGTGCTGCCATGCTGACGCCCAACATATCTGCAAGATGATTAGGCAAAGCTGACAGCATGGTTGCTTTGACTGCAGATTCTGGGTGTTATCAATGATGTGCGCAGAAGGTAATAAGAAGCAGCCCTACCCCCATCAGCACAGGAGGTTGGCTGCTGCTTACTATGCCAACAACCCAGTTTCGGGAGTGAGCTTAGGTCATTGAAGGGCCAGCCGGGGGTGATGCTTGCCCTTTCTGGGGAGGGAGCCTGCTGAGCTCTGCACTAGCACTGCCACTTGGGTGTCCACTGATGGAGATGCAATTAACAGTAGCAAGGGTGGGAGGAGATACTTGCTGACTCCATATGGTGTCGTGCAAGTTTGTGTGTGCATTGCAGTCTGGGACAAAATTCCCAGTTGTCACAGAATGACGCCTAGTGCACTCAGGCCCACATGGCCTTCTATAACCCCTCACTGCCTATATGAGTCCCAGAAGTGGTGGACTGGCCCCCCTTCAGGTTCTGCCTCGGGGTGGAAGCCATGGTGGGGTTGGATGCTGAGGGCTGTGGACGGGGCAATGGGGTTGAGTGATTCCCTGGGGTAGGTGGGGAATTGACAAAGATGAACAAAATACAAATTAAAAAATTACCCACTGGTGCCTTTCCTACCCAAACTGGAAACTGGCAAAACACATGGCAAGCACCTCTGTGACAAGCAGAACTTACTACAGTGAAATTCCGGAGCTGTTAACCCTATATTAAATCCCAGCATGCAACTCCTCCACCAACATTTCGGATGTCAAGGTCCCTTCAAGGATAGAGACAGTTAGCATGGCTCCATCAGGCGCGAAACTGCAGTGAATTAACAGAAGGGTGTTCCTCCCATCCCCCTTCCCGCTGCCCCGGTATAATTGCTCCCCGCCTGAGGCCACCTAACAGGAGAGTAATTAACATGTAAAAGTATTTTTAGTGCAGAATACTTGAAGGAAGCGTGGCAGGCCAATTTGCAATGATGCTGTGTGTTCTTGTTCCTTTTAACTCGGTGTGGCTCATTGTCTTTAGCAGGCTTTCCATCTCCAGCTTGTGTGAGTAAGGAAGGTCAAGGCTGAGACGAGGGGAAGGTGAAATGGACTTTGATGGAAAACAGAACTGCTAAAGAAAGATGTTGTTTCTGAAGTGTCTTGATATTTTTCAAGGCAGCTGATGTTCAGGAAATCATCCTTGGTTTGAAATCCTAAACATATGGGCACTCATAGAACAGCTTGTAGCTAATAATACCGTAGCCACCATTCTGAATCGGCCCTTGCACCCCACTAAAGGATTTTACGTAACGTAGTCTGACACATGCCAGGCTGACCCAGAGACATGGCTGCCTCAATCAGCACTGCCACCTGAGAGATAGGGGGCCGGACGTGGACTTTTTTGGGTGTAGGCATGTTTGGGAGGGAAGGCTCCTAAGGAGGAAGGGTGTGGGCTATGTGGCATCCATGAAGGGCCACCAGGCAACCATGCCACTTCCTGCCGGCTGGCCACAGAGCAGCACTGGCATCAGCTGGGAAGGCAGACATTCACCCTCACTCATGCCTAGTGTGAAATGCATGAGCCACATGGTATGTGGGGGCACAGGGGGAAGGTGATTGGCCCAGGAGAGGAAAGTGCAAGACTCCAGCACAATTACTAATGCTTGGAGGTGATGTGATTACAGTATTCAAATATGTGAAAGGTATAACACCATCCAAGCAGATTCAGCTCTTCAGGGTGTACAAGGTGAGGATGGGGGAACATGGGGACACATGATGTCATTGAAAGGAGGACGACGACTCAAGGGTAATGTTAGGAACGAGTACTGGACACTTGGAGTAGGCTTTCAGAACAAGTGGTGAGAGTCAACACCATTTCCACCTTCAAGCTTAAAGGGAAACAAACCGCACTAAGAGCCCCAAATCTTCTTTTTTTTTTCTTTTGCAGTTAGTGCTTCACCCCAGTCTGGCTCCATCATCAAGGACTGACCCAACCCGCCCTGTTTTCCTGGCACCATGCAGACTTATCATCCAACTCCCATCTTCCCCGCGGCTTACCCATCATGGCAGGGGAAGCCCAGCCCCCCACCCCCGGGTTGCGGAAAGGATCCCCAGACAGGAGGAGTGCCATAAAGCTGGGTGCAAAGCCTATGAGGGGTTGGTCCCATGCTGGCCAGCCATGTTTTCCTTCTGTGTGTTCCCTGGGAGGGCAGATGTGCAATGCTGCCCAGACATGGCCATGCATGCTCCCACATACAGGATGTCAGTGGACACCTCTTCTTCCACCCCTGAATTGCTGTCTCTGAGTGCCTGACCCCTATACAGTGCTGGGGATCAGTACTACACTGGTGCAGCAGCCTCCTCCTCCCAGAGGGTAGCAGTATGGATGCTTGCTCCTTCTCCACCTGTCCAACCCTCTGATAACCCAAGTTCACTCCCGAACCCAGGTCATTGGCGCTGCAAGTGGTAGCTCTACCACTGCACCAGCAGGCCAGCAAGACCCCCACATTCAGTTGTGTGGCTAGTCCAGTTTTGCACTTTGTGTGCAATAGCTCCCCCCTTCCCCAATGTTTACTGCAGTATAGTAGATTGTAGCAGGCTGATTCTGCTGACTTCCAAGCTGACATTTGCTGTTACCAGAAATCCCAAAATTGCTTGCAGTTGACATCAGAGCAGGGCTGCAACAGTGGGAGATTCAGTAGACTGCAGTGCATGTTAGAGATCAGATCAGATGTTTACCTGTTCTGCTGTTCTCCCAGGGCTGAATGCAGTCCTCTTAGTTCCAATCCAGTACACTTGGTCAAGAGGCTAAATGTTATGTCTGAATTAGATAGACAGAGAAATAGGTATTGCTGCAGACAGATAGATAGATAGATAGATAGATAGATAGATAGATAGATAGATAGATGGATAGATACATAATGTCTGTAGATGGGTAGATAGACAGACAGACAGACAAATACTGTCTGTAGATAGATAGATAGAGAGAGAGATAGATAGATAGATAGAAAGATACTGTCTGTAAATAGATAGATAGACATTTTATTTATTTATTTACTTTGTTTGTTTGTTTACTGGGTAGATGTGCTGATCCAACGGACCATTTTCAGGTGTGACCCAGGCCATGAAGAGGGCACATGAGAATACAGACAAATCCAAAATTGTGTTACATAAAAATGGTGCAGGAGAAATGCACGAGCACAAGAATACGTTGACAAAGCTTAGATCATAGGCATCAGAAAAGGGTACAGAATATAACAGATAAAGCAGGATACACAAGTTGTAATAAAAATCAATACATATGCATGAATGCAGTTATATAACACAAGTGCAGCTACCTAGGAGAAGAAGCAAGTGCACAATGAGTTGGGGCAAGTTATGAAACATGCATTGTGCACTCTTGTTTAGGAAGGGATGTGTAGGGGCTCTGGAGTGAGGGAGAGGACTAACAGTCCTCTCCCTCGTCTAATAGATAGATAGATAGATAGGTGGATAGACAGATAGATAGATAGATAGATAGATAGATAGATAGATAGATAGATAGATACTGCTATAGATAGGTAGATAAACAGACAGACAAACAGACAGATAGGTAGGTAGATAGATAGATACTACTATAGATAGATAGGTAGACAGACAGCAGACAGACAGACAGACAGATAACTAGATAGATAGATACTGCTATAGATAGACAGACAGATAGATAGATACTGTCTGTAGATAGCTAGATAGGTAGATAGACAGACAGACAGACAGACAGATAGATAGATAGATAGATAGATAGATAGATAGATAGATAGATAGATAGATACTGTCTGTAGATAGATATAATAGATAGATAGATAGATAGATAGGATAGATAGATACTGCTATAGATAGATAGACAGACAGACAGCTAGATAGATACTGTCTGTAGATAGCTAGATAGGTAGATTGATAGACAGACAGACAGACAGATAGATAGATAGATAGATACTGTCTGTAGATAGATAGATAGATAGATAGATAGATAGATAGATACTCCTATAGATAGATAGATAGGTAGATTTGTCACTTTATTTCCTTTTATTGCTTCACTGGTAAGTCTATGGAAAGCAAGTGCCCGTCTACACAGACAACCATGATCAAGGTATAAAAGCTTTCAGTGTACACTTGATGAAGCCCGTTCGGAGGCTGTCTCATCTTGAAATACCTTAGCACCTGGCTAGGTCCACACCTGGACACACACATACACACACGAAGATCCACCCCACTGCACCCTACACACGTGAAGATCCACCCCACTGCACCCAATCTGTTAAGCAAAGAGGACAGACGCACATGTGGTCAGATCACTTAGGTGCATCAGTGCCACTTGGAGCCTGCGTGTAGGTGGCGTTATGTCAGTCCCCATTGTTTGGGCAGACATTCTGAAACTCAGGACCCTGAATCATGAAGGCAGCAACTCTAACATCCCAGGAAAAGGAACATTACCGGTAACTAGGAGGTTAGAGAGCTCTTTTTCACTGTCATGCTCAACCCCACGACTCAGTGTAGATTGAGAACCCATTAGCCCTGAGGGCAGAGCAGGCACATGATCTTCACTCCTCAGTGCAGATGGCTAAATGCGTGACACTAGTACAGCAGGCCATTCTGGGAATCCAACCCCCCCACCCATATTGTAGAGGGTTGGCTCTTTGGCACCAGTACTTGTGAGTCACGCCACCTGTGCCGATTGTCTCTCCAGGCACAGTTCCAACAAACAGTTACCTAAGAACACAGCATCCAGAAATAGCAGAACCGAGCCCAGTATCTGACTCTTAGGAGGAGCTGCTCTTTACATTTCTTTTGTAGCTCTGGCATTAATCTGTAGAAAACAGAAAACACAGCTTTGGATTCTCTGTTTTCCTTTCTCTTCTTCCACCTTCTCTGATTGTTATGGAAACTGCATCCTTGCAAGAATTCTATTCATGATCTCACCCCCACCCACATGTAAAGTGGCACAAATCCTAACGCCCACACAGGAGCTGCTCTTGGCCTGAGGAGAACTAGTGCAGCAGGGAGATAAGACAATGAAGCCAGCAGACCAAGGGGAGCCGCAGTGTTGAAGTTCTAAGCTGCAGCCAAGTGTACAAATTGCTCCATTAACACAAACAGGGGCGATATTACAGCAGGTCAGAGCAACAGACTTTATCACTTGGATCATTACTTTTATTATTACTGGAAGACCCAGAAGTCATTGCAGGAGTCTCTGGTCTCATGAATTCAAACTGAATCATACAGTCAAGCTCGGCACCCTGGCACACCAACTCCAGTAACTGTGACCTCACTTACTCTACATGACACACTTTTACTGAAGTAAAAATCCACAGATGCTACCTGCTTCAAGGCCAGTTTGACCTAGTGGTCGGATCACAGAGCTGTGACCACAGGGACCTGGGTTGAATCCCAAAACCACTACTTACTCACTTTGTGACTCTGAGCAAGCCACTTAACCTTCCTGGGCTTAATCTCTCTGTGATATCTCTGTTCAGCTTCAGATTCCCTGTGTACCGAAAACTGCAGTACCGTTCTCTCCTCTCCCCTAGTTTATAAAGCGTTTCAGGAATCCATGTTTATGATGGCAGAAATTGGTCACTGGGACCGGAAAACTGAGTTTCAAGAGGCAGACGCCAGTACATGCTAGGAAATATTCAAACACAAACTACTTGAACTACAAGACTAATTTTTTGTACTCCATATCCATGCTACAGTAGAAGGGGAAATCCCACCTTGGTACAATAAAAAGATGTCACACATTTCAAACAGCAGAAGGAAAGCTAATAAAATGGTGTGTTACCCTAGTGTAGGCAATACAGTACTAACAAATACAAGAACATGGTAAAACTTCTCAAAAAGGAAACCAGTGAAAATAGAATGAATTATAAACTCAAACTGGCAAGGGGTAAGCAGAACACATAGACTTTTATGAGTACCACAATTCAAAAAAGAAAACTAAACAACAGGTAGACCCCCTAAGCATTAACAACATTGTGATTATAAAAGAGGAAGAGGTCGCAAACTCACTAAATGCAGTAGTTATTTCTGTTCAGTTTCCCAAGCTAAAACAATGGTTAACACCAAGGCAAAAAGTACAGAAAGGGCACATACAGAAGAGAGAAAGGTGGCTTGGGTCTTCCAGACCTGGGAAGGTGGCCATGGGGTATGGGAGGTGGGAGTCATACCTGATCTCCCCGTGGATGTGATCATGGCGAATGATTCTGACCACAGGGAAAACCTAGTGTATGTTACTACCCATAGTCAGGCAAAAGGGCAAGCTTCTGAGGGTGAGGAGGGTGTGACACAGCCTGTGCTAACCCCTCCCTCAGCAGCTGAGGAGGCAGCTATTGTGGGGGAGTAGCTGCCCTGAGTGTCAGCTGCAAACAGAGGAGGTATCAGCTGAGGGCAGATTTCCTTCTGAAGGGGAGTTGGGGATGCTCAGACGAGAGGAGCAGGGCAGAGCTCAGCTGGCTGAGTCTACCATCCAGAAACTGAGAGAGATAGCAGTTAGTGCTGAGGACTCTCAGGGGGGCCAAAAGTGAGTTTACTGGGAGAATGGGCTGTCGTACAGGGAGCGTACACCACAGAGGGGGGCTAGAGGGAGAGACACCCCAGCAGCTGGCAGTCCCCGGCGACTACTGCAAGCAGCTTTTGGCCCTGGCGCATGAAATCCCTTTTTTAGGCCACCTGGTATTAACCGCACAAAAGGGCAGCTTGCCAACAACTTCTTTTGGCCGAGTATGTACACAGATGTGGCAGATTACTGTCAAACATGTCCACAGTGCCAGAGGGTGGGAAAGGCTGGGGCCAAGGTTAAGGCGGCTTTGGTGAACCCTGCCTATTATTGATGAACCCTTTAAGAGGGTAGCTATGGACATAGTAGCGCCCCTGAGCACCACAAGTCTCACGGGCAAAAGATATACACTGATTGTCGTGGACTGTGCAACCAGGTATCCTGAGGCCATGGCCATGTCCTCTATTGAGGTGGAAAAAGTGGTTGATGAGCTCCTGGGAATCTTTAGCCAAGTGGGATTTCCCCAGGAGATTTTGCCAGACCAGGGGACGATTTCATGTCGTCATTAAGGACTAGTCTGTTGGAGAAATGCAGGGTGAAACAGCTCCATGCCTCACCCTGTCACCCTGAGACAAATGACCTGTTCAAGTGGTTCAATGGGACCCTCAAAACTATGCTCAGAACATTTGCTGACCATCACAGAGGGAGTGGAACAAATATTTGCCCCACCTCCTGTTTGCATATAGGGAATCCCACAGGAATCCACAGGGTTCTCACCCTTTGAGCTACTGTTTGGTCACAGGGTGAGGGGCCCTCTAGATTTAGTTAGGGATGAGTGGGAAGATGACCTTGCTTCCCAAGGGGAATCTGTGTGGAGTACATCCTGAATTTCAGGACCTAGCTTAAGGAGCCCATGGGGTTCGCCCAGGGGCACTTAGCCACAACAGTGGCAGAAAACTTGGTTCGACCATGGGACCAGAGCCCAGGAGTACGAAGTCAGACAGCAAGTGATGGTACTTATCTCAGTCTGACAAAATAAACTGCAGGCAGCATGGGAGGGCCCAATCTCCATAATCAGGAAGGTAAGTGAGGTCAGCTATGTAGTAGGACTGCCTGACAGAAGGCGCAGGCAGAGGGTATATCATGTTAACATGAAGAAGCCCTGCTATAATAGGGAAGAAATGGTTCTTGCTGTGTGCAGCGTGCCAGAAGAGGAAAATGAGGTTGATCCCCTGGTGGACCTCCTTGGGGAGGCGTGAGAGGGATCCCCAATGGATAACCTCACCCTCTCAGGCAGCTGACACTGGCTGAGGCAGAGAAGATGAGGGGAGTGCTGCAAGCATTTGGGGACATGTTCACAGGGAAACTGGGATACACCATGATGGCTGAACACCACGTGGACACTGGGACCCAAGTGCCGCTGAGGCAGTCCTCCAGAAGGGTACCAGAGGGGGTTAAGCAGACCATGCAAGACTAATTCTGGGAGATACTGGCCCTTGGAGTGATCCAGGAGTCCAGTAGCCCCGGGCCTCACCCGTGGTCCTAATCCCCAAGAAGGATGGTACCACATGGTTCTGTGTTGACTACCAGAGGCTCAACAGCTGCATGGAGTCAGATGCCTACCCCATGCTCAGAATGGATGAGACCCTTGAATGGCTGAGGGGAGCCTGGTTCTTGACCATGATAGACTTGACAAAGGGCTACAGACAGGTACTCCTAACCACTGCAGCCAATGGAGAGGTCTGCTTTTGTCACCCCATTTGGCCTAATTGAATTTGGAGTAATGCCGTTTGGGATGAAGAATGCACCCGCAACCTTCCAGTATCTTGTGGATCGCATTCTGTCTGGGGCAGGTGATTATGCGCTGGCTACATGGATGACAGAGCCATTTACAGCCAGACATGGGAGGATCATGTCAGGCATGTGAGGGAGGTATTCCACTGACTGAAGGCTGCAGGGTTGACAGTTAAGGTGGAAAAATACCAAATAGGCATGGTCAAAGTGTTCTACCTTGGGTACCAGGTGGGCAGTGGACACATCTGTCCAGAGCTGGAGAAGCTTGATGTTATCCAGGCCTGGCCCACCCCTTCCACAAAAAAACAGGTAAGGGCATTTCTGGGGACAGCTGAGTACTACAGGAGGTTTGACCTCACTACAGTGATGTGGCCAAGCCCCTGGTAGACTTGACAAAAAAGAAAATGCCAGAGAAAGTTCTCTGGACAAGGAACTGTGAATCCATCTTCCAACAGTTGAAGGAGGCATTATGTAGGTCACTGGTGTTTACTAGTCCCAATTATGACCTTAGGTTCATAGTGCATGTGGATGCCTCAGACCATGGTCTGGATGCTGTTCTAAGCCCAAGTTACACTGCAAGGGGAGGAATACCACATAGTGCATCTGAGATGGAAGCTTCTGCCCAGGGAGGAGGTATATGCCACAGTTGAGAGGGAGTGTCTGGAGATAGTGTGGGCCTTTCAGAAGCTGCAGCCATATTTGCATGGGTGAGAGTTCACTGTAGTCACATATCATAATCCCCTAACATGGTGCCATAGGACTAGTGGGCAAAAGTACAAAATTATTGCACTGGAGTTTGGTCCTACAGTCTTATAACATGACCATCCAGCACCAGAGTGGTGCACAGAATGCCAGTGTGCAGATGGACTGTAGCTCCAGGGCTCAATGCATGGCATGTTCTTTAGGTGCTCCCCCCTCCTTACATAAATGGTAGTGTCTCTTGGGGGTCACCCAAAAGAGACATGCCTTCATTTTCTGGGATGGGGGAGATGTGACAGGAAAGGGGACCAGATTCTTTTATTCTTTTTCTGTTAATAAATATTCATTTGTTACAGGTTCCGATTCGGAATGCACAGGATGGCTGCCAGGTCACATGTACAGGCAGCTAATGAGAGCTGGTCACCTACTGGGGAGGTGCCTACAGTCTCATGTGAAGGTTAGCAGTAATGGCTGACAGGATGAGCAAGGAGGAGGCAATTAAGCCATAATCCCATGGGAAGTCTTTCCTGGGATATGTTCCCAAGTCAGGCAATGGACCCAGCTACATGTCATAAAACCTGTCTGCTAAGGAGATGAAGAGACACACACACACACGTGGAGACACTGGGGCAATTGTCACTCATGGAAAAGGTCACTCCCCAGAGCCCTGAACACAGAAATTGGGGAGCTGGGGCACACATCTCTCTCTGTCTCTCTTTGACATTCGACATCTGAAGAAGGGGGCCTTGCTGGGAGATAGTTTGGTAAGCAAGCATAGCATACGTTAAATGTCTTCTGTAGCTAGCAGCAGGTAAAGAGACTTTAAGTGAGGCTAAAGTTTAAGGGTTTTCTGACAAATCAGTTGTCTATTTAACTTACTTTATTTTTCTATTCTCAG
This sequence comes from Neoceratodus forsteri, assembly GCA_016271365.2. Taxonomy (NCBI): domain Eukaryota; kingdom Metazoa; phylum Chordata; order Ceratodontiformes; family Ceratodontidae; genus Neoceratodus; species Neoceratodus forsteri. Next base: position 109,685,708 of record JADMNL010000034.1, on the reverse strand, counting down.
TAAATGTGTAAACCCATTTGTCATACTATAAATATACAGTATCCTGTTTGTAAATATCTGTAGTATCTTCTAGTAAAGAATCTATTTTTGATAGAACCAGTGACTGCCTCATTATTGACAAAGTAATTTGGTTATTTCTGCTGGACCCTGTTTGCAGTCTGTCTCTGAAGTGCACTCTGCCAGTAGTTTCTGTGTTGACTTTCCTGAGCCTCAGCAGAGGACAAAAGGCTGTTTCCTCACTCCTGATGAAAATAAGGTGGTGGCAGAGAATTAGAAGTCACCAACAAAACTGCCCTGTAAGCTGGGACAACCCAAGGGGCAGTTTTTGTCACAGGGAACTATGCAGGAAGGCAAGGAATAAATATTCAATGGAAGTTTGGATTACTAAAAATTCCTCTTTTAGGAAGAATATAGCAAAGGAGGTATGTGATCCAAAAACATTCTCGGCAACTGTAAAAAACCTAAATGGGAACTGTACACATAAAAATAGTGAACGATAAGGGACAACAAATCCAACACAATATCCTGGCAGACAAATTTAATTTTTTCTTTGTCAATTCAGGAACTTTTCTCCTGAGCAGGGCAATTCAGCTCAGTTTTCAGTTTGTGGGACTATCCCAAATATTAATAAACCTTTTGTATTTGATGATATTAAAAATATGAGGTTCTTGAAGATCTACAACTTGATTTGAAGGGTAACAAGAGTAGTAGACCTGACCCTTTAATTTATCTGTTTAACTGGTCATGGGCATCTGGAGTTGTCCCTCAGGGTTGGAAGCTGGCCAGGTTCTCCCCATTTCTAAAAGGGGGCAGCCCAGGTCAGATGACGAACCTTCGCTCTACTTCCCTCTTTCCAGTTACAATTAGTTGCTAAACGATTATGGAATAATCCTGAGAAGGGTGGGCATTATGATGCCCTTCAGTCTGGGTTCAGAAATGAGCACAGTACCATCTTCTCTATGTCAAAGGTATTGGATGATGTCAACAAAACTATGGATTCCAGGATGTATACCGGGGCCATCTTTATTGACCTCTCCAAGGACTTTGATACAGTAGACCATATGGTCCTGTTGAGTAAATTTTAGGGGTGGGACCACAAGCTAAAGCATTAAGGTGATTTATATCTTATTTGGAGAACTGCAGACAGTGTTCTGTGGCAAATGGGAGAACATCTCAATAGTTAACAATTTTAAGGGGTGAACCACAGGGTTCGGTTCTTGGACCCTTTTTTTTTACAATTTATGTTAGGGAAGTGGGGAACTGCATTAGAGACATAGATTACCATTTATACGCAGATGATGTGGTAATCTGTGCCTCCAATGCATCCCTCCTGGTGGTGCAGGAGAAGCTACAAAATGGTTTTAATGGGCTCCATAAATTTCTTCGCATACTCCAAATTAAAGTTAAATACAGAAGAAAACCAAACTTATGATCTCTGGATCTCTCTCCTAGTTGAGATGTTCTCCAGTCTCAATGTTAATGATTATTGCAGATGATGGAACCTTCTTAGAGCAGGTTAACATCTACAAATATCTGGGTTTTTGGTTAGAACCTAGCAGCTCTGGTAATGTTCATGTTTAGGAATTAACAAAGAAAATTGGAATTGGTGTGGGATTACTATGCAAATTTTGAAACTGTCTTGATCCTAGCTGGCCTGTTGGTCCTTTGGGTTGAAATGCTGGACGCCACACCTCATGCTACACTGGTGACCCAGGTTCAAAAATGGACCAGGGTTGTCGGGGGTCAGCAAGGGAGGGTAGGAGCTGGACTGAGCCGCCGTATGGCAGCTCTCCTCTCCTGGAGAGGGTTGGGGCATTGTGCAGTCGGCACATGTGGACCCCTGGTGGAGACCTGGGGTTCCGTTGTGACCGGTTCCTGGATTCTTCTGGGCGATGTGCTGGACACTGACACCTTGCATCATTGCATGCCCCCATTCACAACAGTACTGAAAAATACAGCAACCGCCTCTGTGAGGCCCTGCTGTCCTGGCTCCAGTGGCACCACTGTGGCACTCTGGGCCATTGACCCATTACAGCCTCCGGTGTGGGTGGCCAGGTCCACGCCCCTCCCTGTGGGGTAAGCCAGGGAGGCAATACTGGTAGCCTCCCCTGCTGGAATCCTTCCTCTGTCTCATGCGGGTTTGCACCGGGTACATTGGCCCCACCCTGGGGGGCAGTCCAGAGGGTACCATCTGCCCAAGAGATAAGTCCTGGGGTGTGCTGGAGTCCGGGATGGGGTGGGGTTGAGCCTTGGTGGTAGCTGGGGAAAAAAGCATACTAAATATAAAAAAAGAGACTGTCTTGATCCTGAACTTCATATGAAGATCATTATGGCATACATTTTCCCATTATATGATTTTGGGGATGTTGTATATGATTACTTTTCTAAAGATGGGTTACACCATCTGCATGTTCTATACAACTGCTTAGCCTGGTTAGTATTAGAATGTTCTAAATACAAACATCACTGTGAACATTATAAGAGATTGGGGTAGATCTCACTTTCCAACTGAAGAAAACTCCAGAAAGCAGTCTGGGCTGGAAAAAGCATATATAACTTAATGCCAGAGTGCCAGAGTACTTGGAATGCTGGAATACAGAATGCTGCAACCTTGGAGCTAGCTGTATGCAGCAGCAGGACAACCAGATTCCCCGGGTCGCATCTGGATCGGTTATCAAATTTTAAATAAATAAATGTATTGTTATAGTCACATGATCCCATAATTTTGAAATCAACTGCCATCAAGGTTAAGGGCAATCTCAAGTAAAAAGGCTCAATTAAATAGGATTAAGTTGTGTTTGTAAAGTCAGTTCCAGAGTTGAATGTTTGTTGTCAGGGTTCTTGGAAGTTAAATGATGTTAAGTACTGATGTGCAATAACCTCTTTTGTACAGTCGTTCAGCACTTGCCCAATTACTCTATTTGGCTATAGTCACTCCTGTAGTTGCCTTCACCTGATGGCCCCCTGATCTCCAATCCTTGTGTACTCCCCCTCATACTCCCTCCTATCACCTCTCCCAACCTTCCTTCTTGACCTACACTTGCCCTAGCTCCCTTTTCTTCTACCTTCTTACTTTCCCTCAATGTACCCCCTGAACATTAGTGTTCTATTCTAATGTGACTCATATGTTCCTAGAAGCATTTTGTTAGATATACTCAATGTATATCACATATTGCCATCCTTTTGTAAGTGTAGTCCCTTGTTTTGCAATTGTAATGTTGTTTGTATTATTCTCTATTTGCGTCCTCCCAGGACCGCTTTGTAAACGAGTCCGCTCAATGGTGTCTTTCCTGATAAAATAAAAATTGAATTGAGCTGTATTATGTGTATTGTGCCTAATGCATGGAAATGTTTTTACTAGGTGTTTTATCATGATATTCATTTTTGTAATGGATTTGTGATTTACCTCTGTAACTGATGTGTGACTGCTGGGATGCCAGTGCAAATAAGCTGTGCTCAGTGGTTTTATCCCATAATAAAAATGGAAATACATCAAGTGAGGTAATGGGGAAACAGAATCGCTATGGGTTCAGCTCACGGCAGCCGCAGGCAAGAAACTATGAATGGGAGTGATCAATAGACCTCCAGAACAGGGGGAGGAGAGAGAGATACGGAGCTAGAGGCGGAACTAGAAAAGGGGGGGTGGCAAAGGTGGTGGTGGTAGTGGAGGAGATCTAAACCTTCCAGATATGGACTAAGTCATTCCAGCGGCCAGGAGCTCCAGAAGTCTGGACTGCTGGATACATTGCAGGACTGCCTTCTGGAGTAGCTGGTTCAAGAGCTGCTCGCGCGTCAAAGAACATTTTGAAAACATAATATTTAGGTACAATTTAGCTTGCATTCCATATGTATTCAATATATTCCTCCTTCCCGTTACTCATTACTGATAATTGTGTATGGAAACATGTTCTACACCCCTTAGAGTTCATCTGCCTCTTTAGCTTACTCCCTACTTCATGGCAGAGTCCTCTGCTGTGACATCACAGTCTGTTGCCATGGGAATAATTGTGATGTCACAAGTAGAGCATTATGACCTCAGGTATGGAAAAAGCAACAGGATTAGATGAACTCTTCAGGAGCAAAGGTACCATTTTCATGCAAATGACCTCAGTAAGAAATAATGGGGAGGGGAAATACAGAACTAATGTGAAATACAAGCTGAACTGTGTCTAAATAATATATTTTGATGCGGTTGTCATAATGGTGTCAGCTGCTCTTTAAGGAACCCACTAGGCAGCCCACCATTCTCAATGTGGTGCTCAGCAACTCAGAAGTGGTAGGAGGAGTGAGTGGAGGGGAGCCACTAGGGTCCAGTGACCATAACTCTGTGTGGTTCGACCTGGGCCTTGGGACAAGTAAACCCTCATCAAAGGCTGAAGTTCTAGATTTCAGAAGGGCAGACATCAACCAGATGAGGGAGCTGGTTTGGACAAGCTAGTCAGAGTGTACAGCATCAGGAATGTGGAGGAAAGGTGGGGCTGGGGAATAAAGGAGGCCATTCTTACCCCAGGAGTCCTTTAGCATCAGTAACTTTAGCAGTTAGCTGGATAAGTGCAACTGCCACAGAGGTGTGCATTTAAGAGAAATTTAAATGAGCTTAGGGCCACAGCCAGTCAGAAAACAGTAAGGGTAATGAGCTGAGTGAGAGCTGCTGAAGGCTTCAGAATTTTTTCTTCGCTGGACTGAGCAACATTGCCCCTGAGGTGTCTTTCAACTTTCCTTGTTGACAGCCTCCTAGTGCTTATCTGGGTAAAGTTTTCCTCATATTTCTGTTTTAATAGTGTGCTGAGTGAAATTATTTCAAATTTGTTCGAGCCGCGCTAATTTTTTATTTTTAGCACAACTGTGCTATTCTGATTTCATCTTTACCTCGACTGTTCATTTGGAATGTTAGATTTATTGTGGGTGCTTAATTTTGACAGTTCCTCTCTTTTCTTACCAAATTCTTGTGGGAACCGTCGAATTAGGGACAGTTGCCTTGTTTTTTTACCTCAGACCTTGTGGGTTTTACCGAGAGGCACCCCACTGGAATTGAAATATTAACAGTGCCTGGCGGTTTCTCTCAGGATTGGCAAATTAAGAAAAACCCTTCTATGAATTATGTTTATACATAAAGGAACTGGACCTAGGTATCATCTGTCACAGGACTCTCCATAAGGGTCCAGGAGCCACCTGTGGCAGTTGACAGGTATTGCTGGGTTTTCTATTAAGACTGGCACTGGTATAGATCCCAGTTCTAAAACCAAAAAAATAGAAAAGGCACCAGCAACAGACAGAGCTAATTAACTGGGGCAGAACTGGCCAGTGGCATTTCACAGAAACCTGCATTCAGTTCTTAAGGTTCAGGACTGGTTTGCTTGCTTGCTTAAACTGGGCAAAACATAGCAGACAAACCTTTGATTATTATGGCTGAGGACATATCAAATGCTTCCAACTAGGGGCCATTCAAAAGTACTAAAATGTAAGGAGGTGCTAAGGAACCCTCCAGATCCCAGCCAAAAATTAAAGCTTCCAAATTATGAAGTTCCTCACAATTTAAAAAATAATAGAAGTGACGAAGGAAGGAAGCTTGATCAAGCTGCTGATGAAGTGGCTGAAAAGAAACTGTCTAGACATAGAAATGCTCCCCTTGCTCCTGGGAAAGCCAATAGCGAGACAACAGGCAGCTTAAAGCATACAGAAAAACTGTGCAGTACTCCATCTGTGGAAAATATGGAAAAAGCATGGCAACTGTTTCAGACCCTACAAAAAAAAAATGGATCCTTTCTTTACTGGGCTGGCAAACACTCTTCCACTGTCCTCTTTCCCATAGACTGTGAGGGTGATACAGTTGATGATAAATAATTTTGTGATGCCCCTGCCTACAGAGGCTGCTAACAGTCTTCCACAGTTCTCACCCCAGAGACTGTGAGGGCGATACAGTGGATGGTAAATAATTTATTCTGCCCCTGCTTACAGGGGCTGCTATCACTCTTCCACAGTTCTTGCCCCTGAGACTGTGAGGGTGATACAGATGATATGAGAATTTGTTATGATGTGGAAGGTCTAGCAACCTATGTATCCAAGGAGGTTCTCCCTCCATGCCTTCATCTATCCAAAACATATTGGCACCCTGGACCTCCCTTCTCAGGAATCCTTCCAAGGTGAGGATTAGAAAAGAAAAGATTATAGGGGAAAGTTTCCACCTCCTAAAAAGTCCTGTCTTAATGAAAAATATAAATACAATATCTCAAAACTGCTTCAAACCCCCACTTCTGTGGCAGAGGTTCACAAGCGGTCTGGAAGTGTTAATAAATAAATGCATTAATATATCAATTGTTTAACAATACTGAGTGCCTGTCTGTACATCACAGCCATGTGAGTATAGTGCATCAGGCAGCTTGGGAGAAAGCTGGGGTCTCCTTGTCCTCCTTACACCCCGGATGAGAATGCCAGAAAATAGATTTCTTAGTTACCTGCAGATGCTTATCAAAATTTTTACCTACTTGGCTTTTCGGCCAAATATCAAAAAAAAAAAACACTGCCGAACTCTGTCCTGGTTCTTGGTGCAGGAGCTGGTGCACACAGCTAGCCTGCTCCAGAAGCTATGTAATACCAATTTCACAAGACTACAACAAGGATGCTGCCTCCAGAGTCACGGCCTATGCCATCTCTCTGAGATGCTTTGTCTGGCCTAGAACTACTGGTCTACCCTTAGACTCCCCAGTTTAAAGCCATAGACTTTTCTGGTGATCAAAACATACTGTTCGATTCCTGAACATCTCAAACAAGCCCCCCCCTGCCCTACAGAACGTCCTCCCAAGGGTATTGGGGCAGAGGTTTTTTCCCTGCCTTCTCTCAGTGCAAGGGTGTTTTTGCAATCTAAAGCCTGACGTTAGTGTGGGCAGACCTCATGTGTACCCAAGTGTCTAAACCTCTTCCCCAACACAAACATTTCCGTTGGAGTGGGAGGCAAAAAAAATTCTAGCTTTGCGAATGGTGGAGAAGGTCCCTGGCCATGAAAAGAAGAAAGGGCCTCTACTCCACGTAATTCCTGATGCAAAAAGACAACTGGGGAATGGCTTCCCATCTTGCTGTTAGAACCCAAATTCAGGATGGTCATTGTTACTATTCATATAGCCCTTACTGTAAGGAGATGGGCTAGCCTCCCTGGTACAAAAAGGGCCCACTTTTCATCCATATACCTTTAATGAGGTCACACACAAGAGCGGGTTCACTGCGGCCCTTCGGCCTTCCTCAGCCCCAAGAGTTTTTACAAAGTGCTGGGCAGTGGTAGCAGCACGCCTCGGGAAACTGGGTGTCTCAAACTACATCTAAGTTGCCGATTAGCCTGCCAAAGTCTCCTTGTCAGGTCAAGGAGTCCCCTTTTTTCCCGTTACAGGGCTCTATCTGTAGTCTTGGGATTCCCAGGTAAATCTATACAATGATACAAGACACTCCACAGCTGGCTTGTCACCCACACTGAGCTGGCAATGATACGTAGCTGCCCACCCACGCACTAAACTGGCAATGATATGAAGCACTCCACAGCTGGATAGTCACCCATCCCCCACACTGAGCTGGCAATGATACAAGGCACTTCACAGCTGGATAGTCACCTGTCCACCCCTGCACTGAGCTGGCAATGATACAAGGCACTCCACAACTGGACAGTCACCCGCTCACCCCCATACTGAACTGGCAATGATGCGTAACCACCCACCCATACATTAAACTGGCAATGATACGAAGGACATCACAGCTGGATAGCCACCCATCCACCCCCACACTGAACTGGCACCCCACAGTTGGGTAGTCAGAAGATACAAAAGACTTGTCTGAAACAGGATGAAGTTGTAAAAGTACCAAGCTGTGCAGATAACAAGATTTATGCAATAGGCGCGACCAGGGAGGCACGGGTACTGGATGTGGTCCTGGCAGACAGTGACCAGATTGGGGGCCTGGAGGTAAGGGACCCATTGGCGGGAAGTGACCATGCCACAGTCTGGTTCTGCCTGGACCTAGGAGGGAGAGAAGGCTGCACAAAGGCGGAGTAACTGACTTCAGGGGGTGGATTTTAAGGAAATGGGAAGGATCCTTAAGGAGCATTTGGATGGGATTGGGTCAGACATGGACACTGATAGTAGGTGGGAAATCATCAGGAGAGGGTGCAGGATGCTACCAGCACCTGTGCAAGAGTAAGACGAAAATGCGTAGGGCCCACAAACCCTGTTGGTGACCAGGAGGTCCGGAGTGGTGTGGAAAAGAAAGCAGCCTATAAGAAATTCAAGTGCTCAAGGAGTGAAAGGGATCGAGGGAGTATGAGCTGTTGGCTAGAAGGGCCACTAGAGTGGTGAGGCAGCTAAGGCAAGGAAGGAGCAGAACCTGGCCAGGGAAATTAGGAGAGGAAAAGGGGTTCTTTAGCTACATTGGGGAAAGACGAAGGGTGAAGGGGCAGATTAGCAGGATTAAATCAGGGAGATGGGCACAAGACCCAGAGGAGCAGGCTGAGGTACTAAATGAGTATTTCACCTCAGTTTTCACCAGGGAAAATGGGGATGCTGCATCATACATGGGAGGAGACAGAGATAATGAGGAGGGGACCCTTACCAATCGGCAGGTCTGGGAGGGGGCATCACTGGCAGGTGGGGGAGGCTAAGCAGGGAGAAGAGGTACTGGAAGTGGAAATCACAGCAGAGAGAGTGAGGAAGCCCTCAGCTCCCTTAAAGACGGAGAAAGCACGGGGCGGATAAATTACATCCTAGAGTGCTGAAGGAACTTGCAGATGTCCTGAAAACCCCTGGCAGAGCTTTCACCATCTCTCTGAGGACAGGGTGGGTGCCCCAAACTGGAAGGTGGCGCATGGTGCCTATCCACAAGGGGATCAAGGGAGGTGGCAGGAACTACAGGCCTGTCAGCCTGACATCAGTGGTGAGCAAGGTGATGGAGGGCATTGTCAAGGAGTGGCTAGGGGGCCCTGGATAAGTCAGGGTGCCTGGACGATAGACAGCATGGATTCATCCCGGAAATCGTGTCAGACAAACCTGGTGGAGTTCTATGACTGGGTGACAAGTGCCTTGGACCTGGGTAGACCAGTGGATGTCCTCTTTCTGGACTTCAGCAAGGCATTTGACTCTGTTCCTCACGGGGCCTGTTGGATAAACTAGGAGAAATGGGGTGGAAACCAGATGATCCGATGGATAGGCAATTGGCTCAGGACCCGGACCAGAGGGTCGTGGTTGAGTGGGATAATCTCTTCCCAAGGAGGTCATTAGTGGGTCCCACAGGATCAGTCCTTGGGCCCCTTCTGTTCAACGCCTATGTATCTGACATAAGGACAGGAATCAGGAGTGAGATGAGTCTCTTTGCAGATGACTCGAAACTGGGGGCAGTGGTGGATGGGAGGAGGGAGGGTGGCCCTGCAGGGACCTGGAGGCTCTGGAAAGATGGTCTAGAAGTGGAAGCTGAGGTTTAATGCAGGGAAATGCAAGGTACTCCACCTGGGGCCAGAAACCCAGGCCAAGTGTACACCCTGGGGAGGATACTACAAGTCTCAATGGCTGAGAGGGACCTGGGGTGGTGGTGGATGTCAAGATGAACAGCTCTGAGACTTGTGGGAGGGCAGCAGCCAAGGCCAACAGGATGCTGGGATGCATCGCTAGGGGATCACCTCAGAAGGAGGGAGTGATATTCCCTCTGTATAACTGCTTGGTGAGGCCGCACCTGGAGTACTACGTGCAGTTTTGGAGGCCGCACATAAAGAGGGACATTAACCTCCTGGAGAGGGTCCAGAGGAGGGCAACCAAAATGATTTGGGGCTTGGGGGACAGGACCTATGAGGAGAGGCTCGAAGAGCTAAATATGTACACTTTGGAAGAGAGAAGGGACCGGGGGGACATGATAGAGGTCTTCAGGTACATGAAGAGGGTAAATAGGGGAGGAACAGTGAGGGTGCTTCGAAGGAAGGAGGAAGGGGCCACTAGAGGGCATGGGTGGAAGCTGGAGGGGGGAAGATTCAGGGGAGAAAGGAGGAGGTGCTACTTCACTGAGAGGGTGGTAGAGCCATGGAATGCACTACCTAGAGGGGCTGGTGGAGGCGAGGAGACAGTGGAGGGGGTTCAAGAGGGTGGGACAGGTACAGGGGAAGGGTTCAGGAAGCAAAATCCAATGCAGCAAGAATATCCGGAACTGGGAAGGGAGAAGCCAGAGAAGGCGAGAGGGACAGCAAGGTCAGCACCCAGGGTGGGGGCTGACCAAACGAGCAGACACGAAAGACCATTAGGCCTATTCTGCTGGCATTTTAGTATGTTAGTATGTTAGTATAAATCCTATGTGATAAATCTGAGCTACTATGAGATAAATTCAAAATACTACATTTATACACATGGTAGATGCATCATCACAGATTTATATACATAGTAGATATGTTACAATCACTCTGGAACTCATTTAAAATGTTCAGCCTCAGTACCAGTACTAACTATATTCAAATGCAAATAACTTTAAAATGAAAAAAAGATAGCATAGTGCTGTGAGCATGAAAGCTGTACAGCACAACGTAATCTACAAAATAAGTGGTATTTCGTTTATAGATACATTATAGATTTTTTATAATTAGCAAAAAAGAGCAGAAAATGCAATTTTGCAATTTATTGTTCACTTTTTTGACAAACATATGACAAGCATATGCAAAAATAGATAAGCAATCAAAAGCAAATGTCCCTGCAGTGACAGAAAGCATCCCTATTGCATAAATGAAATATACAATGGTGAGCTGTCAGATAAATGATTTATCTACACTTGTGGTGTTTGACCTCGGACATCTCACTCGTGGCTTACGCCACTCATAAGGTTACCTGAGGTCAAACAGCACTTGTGTAGATAAATCATTTATCTGACAGCTCACCATTGTATATCCCTTGTGTAGTAGAAGTAATCATAAAAATATTTCTTTTTTGACAGGGTAAAACTGTTAGGGCTGCCATGCTCCTATTTTCAAAGCTGTCCTCTGTTGAGGTAGAGTGCATTAGTTACAGTAGTGACAGTTTCAATATAAACTGGCAAGATACATCGCCAAGATGGCAGCAGGATGCCAGGACGACACATATCATAGCTAAGCCCGATCCTTTTTTTCTATTTCAATGTACATATTTATAAAGATGAAGGGAGTCTAAAAGTCATGTTTCTTCAAAGTTTTCCTTAAATGGTACAAGTTCGCACAGCATACTTATGGTAAGTAAGTAAGTAAGTAAACCCATTCCTGGGAGCTCAGAGTGTTGTACTGAGTATCAAATATCCCACACAAATAAACTAAATATAAAATGACAAGACAGCCTCCCTAAACCAAATAACACGAATTAAATACATAAATAACAATAAATAGTTATACAGTCAATAAAATCACTAGCCACTGAATGTGAGGAGTTTAAACATCAAAAGTCTCTTTAAAAAGGTAGAATTTCAGATCCCGCTTAAAGCCCTCCACTGAGGGGGTCTCCCTCAGAGGTCTAGGAAGAAAGTTCCACTGGGCTAAGGCAGCTTCTGCAAAAGCTGCTGGTAGGCAGCATGTGAATAAGCAAGTCAAGACTGGTGAAACATGAGACCCCAGGTTTGAATCCCACCTCAGCTACTGACTTCACTGTGCAAGCCTGAGCAACTTAGTTGTTGCTCCCATTTCTTAAGCCCACCCAGTTTTAAAATGGGCCAGAACCTAGACCTCCCACCACCTCCATGGTATGTTTACTTTACAATTTATTTAGTCAGTGTAGCCCAGCAGGGAAGCAATATTTCATTTTTAGTGGGTCCTGCTTTTGCTCATTTTTTCAGCTGTGTGGGATTGAAGCAAAGGAGAGGGGTCAGGAGACTTGCTCAGGGTCACTCCAAGAGGGTGTTGTCATGGTGGTATTTAAACAAGGGATCCCATGCCTCACATTTCAGCACTTGAAAGCTGGGTTACGTTTCTGCTAGGCTGTCCTGCAAACATAGGTATTAAAATAAAAAAAAATGGAATTGTTAAAAAAGCCTCGCTTGGAGCAAGTGTAGACTCTGATGCCTGAAAGGTTTGCTTTGTATCACTTAGAAAAGGTCACATCAGAGAGACCCACCAAGGATCTGCCTGACTCCAACAATGGCCAGGCATGGCTTGTCCACGGGGATTCCATTGTCTGGAAGGCGAAGTCTCAACGGCTCTTTTAATCTCAAATAGATGATGACATCGGTTGAGCTCCATGAGCTGGCAGCTGTGGATTAGCAAAAATCACAGCGTTTGCCAATCAGTTTAAAAGATTTATTGCTCTGATATACAGCAGGGAGTGTCTTATATTGCTGTTAATTCCCTGCACTGGGTCCGTGATCTTTGAGTATGGCAGGCTGGCCCTGTTGAGCATGCCTGCTCATTTACAGAGAGTCCCTGTTAGGGGTGGAATAAAAGGAAGAAGGAGAACATTGGAAAATATATGGCTGAGGTATTGGGGAATGTGACACCCTTCCTCCCCCCAAAGTGCCGTGTGAGCATTAATTTTTTTAGTCACAGACCTTGACTACCCTTTCACCGTACCTCCAAATGGATGATAAGCAGTGCCTTAATCCTCAGGCTCAATTCAAACCGCAAACAAGAAAAAAGAGAAAGAAAAGGGACTGAACTCAATGGAGTCAGTGCCCCCAAACCAGATAACATGTAAGACCGCAGTATGGTAGGAGTCATTTGATTAAACTGGGGGTGGTGTGCATTGCCTTTGTGAAAGCTGTCCTTTTCAAAGCTTTATAACATTCACAAAACAGTGCAATGTAAAAATCCATTTTCTCGGTTAGCAGAACAAGTGCTGCAGTATTCCCCCTACGTTGGGGTGCTGGAGTCATGTTTGTAGAGCCCACTAGAATCCTTCTTGCCCCAGGGCCTGCACTGTAGTGCAGAAGGTTGCCATCTTAGTGACCTGGGTTCATGCCTGAAGCCCAGAATGTTGGAAGCTGACTGGCTGGATCATGGCGGAAAGTGTTGCGGGGCAGGGTGAGTGTCTGTCTTGGACTCTTCCTGTCTCACAGAAGGAGGGTGTCTCCTTATGTTACACAGTTGCCCACTGGTGGCCCTCTGGGAAGGGAGCCACACACAAACCCTTCCCGGACGCATCTGTATGCAAGTTGTTACCAGCTCAGTATTCTTTTCAGGTGAAATTGTTTAAATAAATAACTAAATAAATGCGAGGGATATTGTGGCTCAAAGGGAAACATCTCATCGGTGTCTCTTGCTCTCGTGATGCATATCGTGTAGGTGTCATGCACCCTAACTGGGGCTTGGTCAGGAATTATAAAGAAGGATGGTCTCATCAGCCCTGTAATTGCCCTATGTGGTGTTCTGCTTGGCTTGTCTTATAAACTTTGACCCTGAAAGAGTGGGGGGGCTTACCTTAACTCCTTTAGCTAGCGCCAAACTGCCTGCAACCTTGTTTTGCCCAGTCTGGCTCCCAGGACTGCAGCCTATGTGGGGACAAGAGGAGCACTGCCTCGTTATGTTACAGCCTGCCTGGCTGTTTGCATTGGTACTTAATGCACCCAAGTAATTCACCACTGCAACATGTGGCAGTCAGCCCGACTGCTCTTACCACTTCATCTGCTGCCTAAACGGACACCAGCCCCTCTAGTGTGCTCTGACTCGAGGGACTCCAGGGGGCTCGGAAATATTGGAGGGGGAGAGAAAAGAGTAACATGAGTTTGGCACCACTGTGCTTGTGTAGCTGCGTGGCACTCTGCCACACTTCGATAGGGAGCGGCCCTGCCTGGAGGGAGTGAGCACTATGGAGCTCCCAAGAGGGCAGGGAATTCCCCAATAGGTACAGTAATTTGACCAGAAAGGATGGCATAGAGTGGGCTACAGAATCAGCAGGCAAGTGAAAATAACATAAGGGCAGAAGTCCTATGAAAGAATTTTGGAGCCTATGCTTCCAATGCTGTGGAGGAACCCATCTTGCCAGCCCCTGACCTTGCCAGTAGCCAGTCATAGGTTAGGGATCTTAGCATATGCATAGCACAGCAAGAGGGTTCTGGGACAATGACTGTGCTGCTTGCTTGGTGCCCTTTCTGCTGACTAATAGAGCATCGAGTGAGCATTCTGCATACTAATTTGTGTGACTGACAGCCCTCTGCACCAATCAGAAGCTGCCTTTGCCGAGAGAAGGGCTGAGGTCAGATCCAGAACAAGGAAGTTGGCAGTGAGCCCCTACAGTGGTAGAAGGGCTTGTGCTGCTGGTGTGAACCAACTGGGAGAAGTCTATCTGCAGCCTCTATAGCCATCATTCAGGAGGTGACTTTGCAGTTTGTACATCCTACCAAACACAGAGGCTGAACTGTGTGTTAACAGACTGTGTCAGAATTACACCTTTTGGTGAAAAAGACTGTTCCTGTAAAAAGAGGCAAAAGTGTGCTGCTCCAGAAAGTGTGCCAACAGCCACCAGCCTGTGTGTTACTAGAGACTGACTGAGTACTGCTGTGCGGAAACCTGCATCGAGACTGGAGAGAGATGGCCAGTCATTGCTACTGCTAGGCATTGGCAAACATTCCACACGAGGGTCCAGAAGCCGAGATATGTGTGTGTGTGTGTGTGTGTCATGTGGACCTTGCTCACTAGACTGGTCTGTCCTGTAGCAGAGGAGGAGGAGGAGAGAGGAGCCAGAGAGGTCCCAACAACTGCCAGTGCACAAATCCTTGTCCATATCGATGCACCCGAGACCTACATCATCAAGCTAATTCCCCTGGCTGTGCAGCTGATCAACTGTTCAAGAGATCCTGCACATGCAGAGAGGAGGAGGAGGAAGAAAGATCCCAAGTTGTCAGGGAAGCTGGTAACACCAGAACCTTGAGAAGTGTCAGGGCTTGCCCTGCAACTGGCACTTGGTAAAGTTTGCCGCCAGTGCTACAGCTTCAGCCATCGGGCCAGGATCTACAAATACCTCACTTTGGGGTTTGGGTTTAACAAAAGTGTTTGGTTAAAGTGTACCACCATTGGCCAATCAGCTGCAAGTCCATTGGGCCTGCACCATTTCTACAGCTGGGTACCCAGTGAAGCACAGGGAGCTCCTAGTTGATTTAGAAAGAGCTTAAAACTGGACCAGTGGGTAGTGCCCCCACTACAGGTGGGCTGGTAATTCAAAAGGCTACAGCTACTGTATTGCATTGTCGGGGGGGGGGGACTGTTGCATAAAGGTACTACTGTTTTAGAGTGTTTAATAGGCCAAGCCTAGTCAGGCACCTAACTTCAGCCCTGCCACTTCAAGGTTCATGAGAGTTCGAAAGAGAGTTTTACCTTGCATTCCCCTATCCCTTGTGAATATCTCCCAATAAAAATGTTATTGGTATTTTGTCTCATGAGCCTATTAGTAGTAGTAAGTCATTAATTGTGCTTTTGTTGATTTTAAGGTTGCATTGCGATTTTTCATGTGTAGGGAGACACTGGGGAGGTGGGTAGGCACTGCATCTCACAGAGCTGTACCGCTCTGACACCAGGCCCACTTAAACTTAACTCTGGGTGGAGGCTTCACACAAACTTAAAATATCTGGATACAAACCCCCCATTCAGGAAAATAAAAACCCAGGGCTCTCAACCTTGTTTGAGCCCCCACGCCCACAGAGGACCAATCTTTCCATTCCCCCTCCATGCAGGCTTCTTCCACTTTGCTAGTTTGTTGCTGATGCCGTGGGAAATCACTGGGGTCCTCCCACATGGCCATAAGTAGTGGGTTGCTGGGGAACTGGGCAGTATAGCAAAGTCTGTCTAGCAAGTTGGATCCCTAAGGGTGGAATATGGGCTTGGGGCAGTTGGAAAGAGGACCTATAGCTGGTCCAGGAAAATAGGGAGACAAGATAGAAAGCATTAAAAAAAAAGTCATATCCCAGCAGGCAGTGAAGTGGAGGTTGGAGCTGATTTTTCTGTCCCAGTCTTGCAGGGCAAAGAGAAAGTTTACCACCGAGCACTGTCAAGATTAATGAGTTGTGACAGTCTTGTATCAGCCCATATCTTCCAAACAGTTTCCAGTCCTTATACCCTGGGGCTGTTGCTCCAGGCTCCCTGTTCTGAGGGTCCTTGCCTTTCTGCTGTCTGATTTAATCTGTTCCCTTTCTTTTTCCATGGGACATTGAAAGGACAGAAATCACTTTTACTGTCTTTTTCTGTGTAGATGATGGTGCTACAGGTGCAGAGGAACCTGATCAGGTAATGATTTTTCAAGTTGTGACCCTTGCTAAAGTCCTACTGCCATAGGTGTCAGTAGGGTGATGGCTTACATCTACAGTTCAAAACCTCTGTGATTCATGTACAAGCACTGGCATCTCACAGTAGGACTGGCAGGGAACGATGCACCATGAAAGTGAGATACTTGTCTCCCGCAGAATAAGGGCATTGGGCCACCAAACATTCTTGCATACAAAATATGTATATATATATATATATATATATATATATATATATATATATAAATGAAACCTCCTTCCAGCTAACCGAGGGGTGGAATTTGAGCTGATTTTGAAGGCAGGAATTTGCCCGCCCATCCTCCGAGCTGGAAGGAAGGTGCCCCGATGTGCGAAGGGATAGAGGGAAATAACTGAGGGAACATGTGGTTAAAGAAATGTAAATCTGTGTGTTCTTTCTCCATTATCTGTTGCTCACTGCTAAGTCTTTTATGAATGAACATGTGAAATTCTCTTAAAGGTGACAGGAAACCATTTTACATATCTGCAAAAACTTTTTTGAATATTCCAGTCAATGATCATCATGATTCTGACATTATATATGCTGAAATAGTCACATGAAAGCAAGATTTATATTTGTCAATAATTTTATTGAAAACATTCTTACTACATCACGTACCATCACACCAATACATATGTATATCACACAGTGCACAACTGGATAACAGGTAACAAGATACAGTAAATAACAGGGTTACTAGAATGTGTCCTTCATGGTGCATTACATGAGTAGACTTATTAAGCAGCCTTGGGTGGTTTTTCAAAATATGTCAGATATTTATGTGATGTAACAAGGTATCAGAAATGTTTATTTCATGAAAAATAAATTGCATTAAAAATGTTAAAAACCTTTACTGTATAGGGTTCTATAGCAATTTTTATCAATGCAATTAGATAAAAAAAAACTAAGCAAAGCACTCATTTATGGTGGCAATACTTTGAGCAAAATAAATTCAGTTCAAATATAGTTTTTAAGAGAAAAATGCATTTTTCAGAATAAAAAAAGTTTATAAACATGTAAATGCCCTTTCCTAATAAATATTGATAAAATGATAACATATCAATAAAACAGAAGAAAAAATATCACCCTGTGCATAAAATCAGATATTGGTATGCCGGCCTGCCAGTGCAGTGGTAGCACTACTGCTTGTGATGCTGGCAACCCGGGTTCGGGAGCCTGGGTCGTCGGAGCGCTGGTCAGGGGAAGACAGTGGAGTGTCCCAGGGCTGCTCACCTCCTCAGGGGAGGGAAGGCTACCATTCTCCGCTGCATCACTGCCACCTGGTGTCCATAAGTGGCTGGTGCGAGCGGAGATGCAACATCAGGGAGGAGGAAACTGACGCACTCTGGCAGCATGTGCACACCAGGAAGGGCCTTCACTGATGTCTTTGCAGGGTGAGAAAAATGCCAACCACTGCAGCATGCCATCCTGCATCCACTCGCAGATCCTGCACTGCCAGCTCTGACACCGAACGTTACCATCGGAGGAATTGGGGTTTCCTTCAGCAGCCCCACCCTGGGGGGGGGCACTCCAGGGAGGAGTATGGCATTGGGTAGGTCCTGGGGAAGGCAGGTGACAAACTGGGGAGGATGGAAGGACCATTGGGAGAGCTAGCCGGAGGGGAAGAGATAAACAATAAATAAATAAATAAATTCGATATTGATAAACACATATTGACATTTATGATGTCAGTAGTCATGTGAACTGTTGTGAATGCTTCATAAGATACACGTGTATGTCTTGTCAAGGGTAATACAGTTTCTTTTAATTTTTATTAATTTTTTTTCCATTTTTAACATACAAAACAGAATTCATTACAAGATGTTTAAACAATGAAATTAATATAAAAAGAAAACATTGTCTTTTTTGCAGCGAGACAATAAACTAAAAATCATGTTTCTTGATTCAGAAAATGAGTTTACTTTTTAAAGCAGAAGTATTTGTTAATTACCATATAGTTGTTTTTTTTAGCAGTACTCTTTTTTTTCTGGCAAAACAAATATCAATATACCAGTTTTTCTTTTTGTGCTCTGCTTTCCTGAACTAAGATACATGATTTAGAAGTTTTTAAAAGTTCCCGTGCCCTGCCTGCCATGAAAATTAGATATCTTGCTACAGTACTGTGCTGTTTACCATCAGAAACATACGGTAACAGCATCCTAATACAGCATGAGTCCAGTATGTACATTCAACCTCAACAGAAGAGATTTGTAAAAATTGTGAGTGGTGGCCATTTTTAATGACATAGGTCTTTCATTACAAAATTGGCTATAAAAGCTGTTTTAAAAATATCTGAGAAAACTCAAAGTACAGTGTGGGTGCATCTAAGGGTGTTAGAAATACATTTTTGCTAAAAAAAAACTATGATACATTTTTTGCAAATACTGCTGCTTTAATACATCCTGGGGTGCCACAAAAATCATATTTAACTGTCAGCCTGTGCAGGTCGCAGTGCACAAGGGTAATATGCCCTGACCTTCAGGTGGAGGTCAGGGGTCTTTTGTGGGGGAGTTCTGCAGTAAATGCAAGTGGGAGATTTGATTCACCTGCAGGGTAGGTAGTGTATTGCAGTTGCAGTAGTCTAAGTGTGAGGTGAAGAAAAGCTAGCGTTAACATACTTGAGTCACCTTGAACAACGTAAGGACATAATCTTGCAGTGTTCTGACTGAAAAACTGCTCTAGACAATGACTGAGACCCTTTTTTTATTTGTGTTTATGCCCCCATGTTCTCCATGCAGGTCTTCTTCTACCTGGTGACCCAAGCCCTATCACCTGCCTTCTCTCGGGCTTACTGTTGTCCTCCATCCTTAGTAGATAACCCCCCATGATAGGGTCGTCGGGGATACCAGGCCCCTTCGAGGTCTGGATTCCAGTGGAGGAGGGTGCCAAGTTGATGGTGTGAAGCCTGTAAGACATGGAGCTTCACCCTGCCAGGGTGGGGTATTTTCTAGTTTTGTGTAGCTCTCCTCTCAGGAGGCAGTGATGGTGAGGATGCCCAAGTGTAAGTGTGCACACAGAGTGTGTCACGTGGCATCAGCCAGCATCTCCCTTCACCAAAGCACATTAACCTGCAGCTCCTCCTGAGGTCACCCAGGTGGTGCTGCTGCTACTGCGGTATCACTTGTCCTCCCTCTCTCCCCAGAGACGGTAAGCATCCCCTGGGATGCTCAAGCCCCTCCCCAGCTTGCCCCATAACAACCAGTAGCCCTATGGCTACACCTATGGGCTGGCACAAAAACTGAAACCTGGCAGACCAGGGTCAATTTGCTGTCCTGAGCTACACCCAGTGTCCCTCATAACTGCTGTATCTCCAGTAAACAAAAAGGCATGTACTGGTATCCTAGAACCCCCCCCCTTTCCCACAATGCACACTTCATTCCAATGAAACAGTAAATCAAGATCCCTGGCTTTTGCCCATCTCTGGTGGCTGCCTAGGTGGCAGTTAAAAGGAAGGAAAGGATTTTTTACTCCTGGCCACTAACTACCCTACCTCTTCAGACCTCACAGCTGTCCTCATCTACTCGAGGGACTCGCCTCCTGCTACTGAGCATCCCCCTCGAGACTTCTCAATGGTGCCTGGTATCCACTAAGCTTCCAGTTTATCCCTGCTAAGGAGCCTCCATCCAATGCCTGTCCGAAGCACCTGGGGGGGAGTACTTTAGAATATAGGGGAGGATAGCCACAGAGGGGTGGATCCAGGGCAAAGAGGGGCTGGTGGTGTGGGTGGCAACTAGAGGAGGCCTTGATCCAGTGCACTGAGCAGACTAGTGTACCACTTTTCTGAGCCCCCCAACCCCAGTAGCAATCACCGTGACAAAATCCTGGGGGGGGGGGTGGAGGTGGCCGACGCGTACACACCTATGCCAGCCAAGACTCTGTTCCCCTCATATTGTCCGTCTCCAATCTAAGCAGTATGCCAGGAGGGGAGAGAATCCACATGGATGTTTCTTGCTAGGAGGATAGTATCCACATGGTTGTTCCTTTGCCAAAGGGCAGATGGCAGGGTCACCCTGGAGTCACCCTACTACCCTGGTCATCCGTCTGGGGCAAGAATCTGAGCGGATTTCTCATCATATGATGCCATGGAACTGGGTCCAGGACTTGTGTTTCAGTAGTGCCTGTCATATGACCTGTATCCCAAAGCACTTCACAATCCAGAAGAGGGAGGGTAGAGAATGTTACTGCTATTTTGAGCAGCCAGGGATATTCAAAGTACACAGATTTGAGAGAGGTTACAGAGAGGTTAAGTGACTTGCTCAGGGTCACACAATGAGTAAGCGGTGGTTGTGGCATTTAGACCTTGGTTTCCAGATATACAGTTCTGTTTTCTACCCATTCGGCCAAACTCCACCCCAAGATTCCATGGCATTTGGGCTGAGAGTACAGTCTAGAAGTTAGAGCAATGAGCTGTGAACAAGCTTGGTACACCCGTGACCCAGCAGACCTGCGTTTGAGTCCTACAACCGCCATTTGCATCCTGTGTGACCCTGAGCAAGTCATATAACCTTCCTGTGCTCCCTGGATGCACCTGGAAATGAACTTTTGCTCAGTGTGCCTTTCTTGACAAAAATGTGTAAAAATCAAATAAAGATAATGAACTTATCCCTGGGTCCTTGCCAGCATTCCCTCTCTCAATAAAACCTGTTCTTAAGCAGTGTGTGTGCATGTGTAATTGCTACAAGTATACCCACAGAGTTCTGTACCACCAATATGAAACTCATTGCCCTGTGACATGCTTAAGTCCAGGATGCTATGAATATGAATGAAAAGTGCTATGCAAAACCATATTCTGTTCTGTTCTGAGACAGGGAAGGGTTAATTCCATCTGCCTTAAACTGACCCACTGGCAGTAGTAGTGGGTGTGGGTTTGGAAGGTCAAAAATGTAAGGGAGTTGGGAACTGTCCTGCACACACACACCGGCAGGCAGAGTGAGCAAGGAGGCTTAGAATCGCAACCCAGCGACTCTCACCACTGCCACCTGAACAATAAGAATGTGTTCAGGAATTGACATAAAAAGTCGAGTCTTCATCTGCCCTCTCCTTTCTTTCTGAGGTAGGATCATCTCTCGCTTTGTGTCAGCTAGCTGCGATTTGTGAGCTTACCCTGCTCAGTTTTTCCAAACGCTCACTTTGTAGGGAGGAACATTGTCACAGTAAAAGTCCTGGACCTACACACACACACACACACACACACACACACACGCACACACTGTACATGCACAGGCATATATATATATATATAAGTACACATATATGTATATCTATATATTTATATTTATGCCATACCTGTGAGTATATTTCAAGGCAGATATCAGTGATATTTTTGCTTCTTGGAGACCTAGCGTGAAGATATTGAAATGTCCTTACACTAGGTCTAAAATATACATATAGTAGGTGCCGATTGGCTCATTCAGAACTCATTTGAATGTTCAGCCTCAGTAGCAGTACTGACCATATTCAAATGCGAATAACTTTAAAATGAAAAATGATAGCATGGTACTATGAGCACGAAAGTTGTTCAGCACAAAAATATCTACAAAATAAGTGGTGTTTCATTTATAGCTACCTTTGATACGTTTTATAATTAGCAAAGAAACAGCAGAAAATTCAATTTTTTTCACTTTTTCAACAAACAAATACGAATAACTTTAAAATGAAAATGGTAGCGTGGAACTGCGAGCAGTACATTTGTTCAGCACAAGAATATCTACAAAATGAGTGATGTTTCATTTACAGATACCTTTTAGTTTTTTTTTATAATTAGCAAGAAAACAGCAGAAAATTCAATTTATTTCACTTTTTGCAAAAAATTATGCAAATAACTAAAACGAAAAATGATAGCATGGTACTGTGAGCGAAGAAATTTGTTCAGCACAAGACTACAAAATGGGTAGTGTTTCATTTATAGATACCTTTTATTTTTTTATAATTAGCAAAAAACAGAAAATTCAGTTTTTTTCACTTTTTGCAACAAACAAGTACAAATAACATTAAAATGAAAAATTATAGCATGGTACTTTGAGCACAAAAGTTGATCAGGACAAAAATATCTACAAAATGAGTGGTGTTTCATTTATAGAGCCCACCAAAGCCCATAGAGATATATCTGCCTTAAACCTTTCACGGATCATCACCGAGCCTACCCACACAAACCATAAGATGGTCAATCACTCCCTTATCGATTGGGCACTCGCCTCCCACCCTCACCACATCTTCAAAGCTGGCTTAATACCTAACTCCTTGAGTGACCACCATATCATCTACCTAGTCCGCAAAATCCACTGACCCAACCCCCCCCAAGTTTCTACTCCAACGCTCCTATAAATCTCTCAATATTACCCCCCTGCTGGAAGATCTAGCCCTAGCCAACTGGGGACCCTCTACCACAAATAGTTCTATCGATGATGCCCTTTTACACTTTCGCAACACGTTCCTCAACATCTGGGATAGGCATACCTCACTGAGACACACCAGGGTCAGAGGGAACCACCTACCCTGGATTACTCCAGAACTTATAGCTTGCCAAAATGCCCATGACAAGGCTTGAAAAGCTTACAAATCCTCCCTCCTCCCATGTGATTACAACACCTACCATATGCTCTGAAATAAATGCACCCGAGCCACTCAGCTAGCTAAAACCGACTACTTTAACTCTACTTTTCACTCCAATATAAACAGACTGTCCAAATTCTGGAAGGTCATTCACTCCCTCTTCTCCCCACCCACGGCCAACCCCACCCCCCTGTTAAACACAAATGGCATACTTCTCTCTGACCCTCCCACAGTCGCCACCAAGTTCAATACCTACTTCACCTCATGTACTTCTGTTTTCCTCTCCTCACTACCCACTGTCGCACCTCTTGCTCCCTCCACTGAAACTATGAAACCCCTTGGATCTAACACCTTCTCCTTCACAAACATCTCTCCCACTGATGCCCAGAACGCCTTGCTTGCCCTCAACCCCTCAAAAGGCAAATCTTCTGATGGCTTGGACACCAGACTACTCTACCTATCTGCTTCCGCCATAGCAATTCCGCTTGCCAACCTCTGAAATCTACCCTTTGCCACTGCAGCCATACCAAAGGACTGGAAACGTGCCATTGTTCTGCATCTGTCTAAAGGGGGAGACCTCTCTTCCACTGCAAATTACCACCCTGTCTCCCTCCTCCTGGCCCTCGTGAAACTCCAAGAACACCTTGTGCTCTCTCAGCTATCCAGTTTTCTGTCTGACTCCAACTTCTTTTCTCCCTTCCAGTCTGGATTTAGGAAGAACCACTCCACTGCCACATCCCTGATAAGACTTTCTGACACCATCTTCTCTGGGATGGACAAAGGTCAAGTCACTTCGGCCATCTTTGTCGACCTAGCTAAGGCTTTTGATACCATCTCCCATCCTCTCCTGCTAACTTGCCTTTCTGCAGCTGGACTTTCTGAGTCTGTCACCAGCTGGTTCAGTGCTTACCTCATAGGCAGAACACAATCAGTCAGAATAGCAGACTCTACCTCTCCTCCTCTCCCTAAGGATAGCGGTGTCCCCCAGGGATCGGTACTCAGCCCTATCCTCTTTTTGATTTTTCTTAATACATAGAAACATAGAATTTGACGGCAGATAAGGACCGCTTGGCCCACCCAGTCTGCCCATTTCCCTACCTGCTGGATAAGCTGCAGATCCTAGTTAACCAGCAGCCTACTTCTTCCTACCCCCACCCCTCAGAATTGCCTTATGACTATCCCATGCATGCTTGAATTCCACCACTGATTTTGACTCCACAACCTCCTCCGGAAGGCCAGTTCCATGCATCCACAACCCTCTCTGTGAAAAAATACTTCCTTAAATTACCTCTGAGCCCCCCTCTATCTTCAAATTGTGCCTTCTTGTTCTTGCACACCTCTTTTTTTGAAAGATGCTACCTTCTTGGACTTTGTTGATTCCCCTTGAGGTACTTGAAAGTTTCTATCATGTCCCCCCTCTCCCTCCTTTCCTCGAGGCTATACATATTAAGCTCCTTAAGTCTCTCTTCATATGTCCTCCGGTGCAGACCCTGCACCATTTTAGTTGCCCTCCTCTGGACAGCTTCCATCCTGTCTATGTCTTTGCGGAGATTGGGTCTCCAGAACTGCACACAGTACTCCAGATGGGGTCTCACCAGCTGTCTGACCTTCCACTAATCTGTTCATCTTCATCCATTCATATGTTTGCAGGTGACATTGTTCTATTTACCACCAGCCGTACCCCGGATGAGGTTGCTACCAACCTTCAAGGCTGACTTCAATAAAGTTCAGCTCTGGTTTAGCTCCCATCAGCTCTCTCTTGCAATGCCAAAAAGACAGTCTCCATGACCTTTGGCACCAGGCAGAGACTATCTAAGCTCACAGCCCACCCCACCTTCCCCACCCTTGACGGGACGGTCCTCTTGAGGATGCTACTACTTTTACGTACTTAGGGGTATGGCTTGACCAACACCTATCCTTCTCACATGTCAATACTATCCTGAAACTGCACCCCAAGTTCAGTGCTCTTTACAGGAATTGCAGTAGCCTCCGCTAACTGCAAGGCGTGAACTTATGCAGAAGATGATCCTACCTACCTTTGACTACTGCAATGTAGTCTACAGTGCTGCTCCCAAGTCTTCCCTATCCAGGCTCCATCCCCTTTTCAATGCTTTCTGCCACTTTGCACTTGATGTCCCTCCTGCACCCATCACTCTGAGCTCTACCATTCACTGGCATGTCCATCTCTCGAAAACCGCCGCTTACTCCATAGCGCAAAATTTGTGTTGAAATTCTGGCTCGGCTCCCTCCTGCCCTACCTTACCTCCTCTCTATCTTCCTCCCCTCTCCCTCTCATGCTCTCAGATCCTTTGACTCCCAGCAACTGACAAACCCTCACCAGCGGACCTCAGTGGGCCAAGCTACCTTCTCATACTGTCTCCCTAAACTCTGGAACGATCTCCAACACCACATTCGCCACTCCTCCTCTTTGCATTCAATATCCACCGCCCTATCAAACTGCTATGTGGTTAACTGCTCTTGTTCTTGATACTCCCTCCCTCTTCCCCTCCCTCACCTCCCCATTTCCCCCACTTCAGTACTCCCTGTCTAGAAGCCTCCCCTTCCCCTCTACAGTGGCCTAACAAACGGCGGCAATAGCTGTTATGCTGGCTAATTTTCAACAGTTGCACTTATCGTACATTGTTAATATTGCACTTATTTATCTATGTTCTCAGTGCCATGTCTCTATTGTGTTATGCTGGCTCAGTTGTAACCCAGTCTTGTTTTAACCTCAATCTGTGTTGTAACACCATGTAAAATGCAACCTCAGGCTATGTTGTAATATCTTGTAAATGTAATCCATAATTCCTTGTAAACCTGCTTGTTGATGTTCTCCAACTATAAGCCTCCCCTCTGGTCACACTGTGAGATGAGCATCTTGTTGCTCAGTGTGCCTTTCCTGGTGAAACACTTCAATAAATAAATAAATAAAAATTGATACCTTTTCAGTTTGTTATAATCGGCAAAACAATGGCAAGAAATTAACTTTTTCACTTTTTTGGAGGTACTGTATGGCATAAATGGAGTACACAAACCCCTACTGGAAATATTGTCAATATTATTTGCTCTCATGCTGATTGACACAATGACATCACTTGTGGCGTCACCACTCATGATGTTATCGGGTCAGCTGGCACTCGAACAAAAAATATCGACAATATTTCCATGAAAGAGTTATATCATATATATACTGTATGTATATATATATATATATATATATATATATTGGTAGACACGGTAGTGCTACCATAGTAAGGGTTGAGGAGCCATTTACATGTTAAACCTAAAATTGTGCACCTTAATAACTTTGCAACCATTCAACGGATTTGCCTGAAATTTGGCATACACGATCAAGAACCATACATCTTGGGATCTGCAAACTTTTGTACTGTTCAGATATCTGACTGCGGAGTTGTTAAGCATGATCTGCGCCGCGTTTATGCTTTAGGAATTCTTTGCTCATCCTACAGGTTGCACGGTTTATGTGACCGAGCTGAAAACTTCAGGGAACGTGCGGCCAGGGTTCCCGATGTGCCTTTTGAAGATTTCATGAAAAAATATTAAATGGTTCAAAAGTTATTCAAAAAACAATTTCCCATTATAAGTCAATGGGAAAAGTTAACAAAAAGTTTGACAGTGTCGCAAATGCACTTTTTAGTGTCGCAAATGGCCCTAGTAGTGTCACAAATGTGCCATTTTGTTTTCAGTTACTGATCAGAAAAATGATTGGCATTTAAATTTGGGACCCTCTACAACACAATTCTTTTTGTGTTTACCTTGTCGGACCCTGAAGATGCTGAACATGTCATTATTTTGAGGTTAAACACCCTAGAAATATGTTTTTCCAATTTCTGGAAAAGTAGTTTCACAAAGTAGTGTCGCACTCATGAAAGTGTCACAAATGCTTGCAAAAGCTGTCGCAAATCACGACGCTACTTTTTCAGACTATGGACAAAATGACAGCAGTTCTTTGCCACCCTGCTGCACATGAATGGTTTGGTCTTTTGGGCTGAAATGTGGAGGGAAGGCAGCCAACATCTCCCAGATGTGCCTTTTGGTGGTTTGGTGACAAAATATTGCATGGGTGCAAAGTTACAGTACTCCAACGTTGACTGTTTTTCCCATAGACTAACATTGTGGCATCCACTGCATTACAGGAATTCTTTGCCACCCTGATGCAAATAACGGTTTGGTCTTTTACACTGAAATTTGAGGAAGAAAGCCAACATCACACAGATGTGCCATTTAGTGGTTTGGTGAAAAATATTACAGGGCGGCAAAGTTATGGCACTCTGAACTTCTCTTTTTTTCCCATAGGATAACATTACGGCATTCGCCGCGACTTTCAGGGCCTTTATCTCGGAAACGGTGCAAGATACGGACTTTTCGTTGGAAAAATGCTTAGCCCCATAACAAGGCCTAAGTACAAAACTAGCCAGGAAAGTCATAAATCATATGACTTTAAAAAAAATTGTATACGTCGTACGGTTCCTGAGATATAAGCAATTTAGTATTCCAACTCCTCATGTTCTGCTCCGAGACCCATTATTATGCATACATTCTTTGTACTCACTGTCTTTCTCTATGCAGCTTTTGGGGAAAAGTAGCCTGTGCGCTTACATTACTGTTACCGCTTCTGCTTGTTGTTCCGTACCCGTTTCACTTACCTTTCCCGGCTACGCCACCATGTGCGTTACCCTTTGCGTTTCATTTGCGTTTGCGTTATTTTTACCATTTGTGTCTACAGTACTGTTTCTCTTTTTGTTTTGCTTTGCGTCACCATGCGTATTACCATTTGCGTTTGCGGGCACTGTGTTACTATGCGGGCCCTGCGCTCCTGCCGCCGCATTACATTCACTATTTCTTGTTATCATTCTCAAAAAGAAGAGAAATTAGAGGCAAAAACTCCATTTAATGCATCAGTTAGGGTTGTTCCACAGTGACAAAAGCGAGGAAATTCGGTGTTAGCCCCTGGACTCCAGCCTCACCCCCATCGGATTGGGTGATTGTCGTCAGTCCTAACTCTCCCCATTCTCCTATACCTCTGCTTCTTTACACATGGATGGGTGAGAGTTAGCCGACGATCTCAATGCGCACCTCGAAGCCGTTGGGGGTGGCTGGGGGCTAAGGGGGGTTTTCAACCCTAGCACCGAATTTCCTCGCTTTTGTCGCTGGAACAACCCTAACTGATGCATTAAACAGAGTTTTTGCCTCTAATATATGTGGTAGTATATAGTGGACGTAGTGCCACCATAGTTAGGGTTGAGTAAGCACTTTTATGTTAAACCTCAAATTTTGCACCTTAATAACTTTGCCTCTGTATGATGGATTTGCCTGAAATTTTGCATGCACTGTCTGGTACCATAGGTCTCTGGATCTGACAAGTTGTATTATGGTTGGATTTACAGTTGTGAAGCTACAGAATGCCAAGAAAAAGAAAACAAATTGACTTTTTGCACGTTTCTTTGCTCGCATCCACAGCCCGTACGCTTTATCCGTTCAGTCCAAAATCTTCAGAGAAGATGCAGTCTTGGTCACCGATGTGTCTTTCAAAGATTTGGTGAAAAAATATTAAACGGTTCAAAGGTTATTCAAAAAACAAATTTCCCATTATAGTCAATGGGAAAAGTTAGCAAAAATCACAAAACTTTCTGCAAATGGCCATTTTTACTGTTGTAAATGGCCCTTTTACTTTTGTGATTCAGCCATCTTGTTTTCAGTTAGTGACACAGAAAAATGCCTGGCGTTTAAAATTGTGACCCTCTAGGTAAATACTGATTATTGTGTTTACCTAGTCGGGTCCTCAGGATGCTAGCCATATCTTTTTTGTGGGGTTAAACTCCCCAGAAATGTGTTTTTTCATTTTTTGAAAAATACTTTAGCAAATTCGAAAGTTTTTTTTTTTTTGCAAAACTTTTGTGATTTGCGAAAGTAAGTCAAAATAACTGCAAATCTTTGGCACCTTCCTGCAACTAAATGGTTGGATCCTTTGGGATGAAAGTCACAGGGTGGCAAGCCCCAGTCCCACAGATACGCCTTTTCTTGATTTGGTGCCAAAACGTTCAACGGCCCCGAAGTTACAGCGTTCTGAATATGAGCAATTTCCCATAGGGTGACATTGTGGCGTCTTCACACGCTTTTCAGCTACCGTATCTCAAAAACTAAACGAGATACAGAGTTTTTGCTATTGGCAGCTTGGTTCACTTTAAAGTGAACTAGTCTGTTGAAACAAGTTTGGAAATAGTAGATGACATCTGAAATTGAATTTTTTTCCTGCTTGCTACGGTTACAGAGATATGGACAAAAACATATTCCAAGGGTTCGAAGGGTGCCTTCTCTCTGTATTTCAGTGCCCATATCTCAGAAACGATGCAAAATATGTTTTGGTCATTGATTGTCACATGAAGTACTTACTCTCATGATTACAACCACACTTTATTTTTTTTTCTACCTGCTATGGTTCTTGAGATATTGCCAAATAGGTGCTGCAAGGGTTCCTTGCCTTATACGGCTGCTGTGGCTCCATGCTTATGTGTAACTGGGATGCAGGGCCTAGAGGGCCACGCACCCACAGACACATATCATTATGAAGAAATGGGCAGCTTGGTGTCCCACCAACACATATAATTTACTGCTTATATTACACTTTTTCAAAAAGAAAGGAAATTCATTGCAAAAAACTCTGTTAATGCATCAGTTAGGGTTGTTTCCACAGTGACAAAAATGTGGAAATGTGGTGTTAGGGTTACCCCCTACCACCCCACCCCCACGCCCCCATCCTCAAAACCCTAACTCCGCATCCCCTCACCCCCCACTCACATGCAAGACACATCCAAGATTGTAAGACACTATACAAGTCGGTCACATCTGTAAGCACAATAATCGCTGCACTGTACTCATTTCACATAACTCTATGTAATGAAAAAACAAATACAGTATGCTCAACTCTATACTGCCAGCACAGTATGATGAAACATTATAGCTGGCATAACTTTTTAACACAATGAAGCTTAGTCTGTACAAATGTTCTAAATATTGATTGTTTATGTGTTATACTTTAACAGTTGGCTTGCTGCATGCAGGTATCGCTGCCATCAGACATGTGGTAGCAGGAAAGATTGAGCTGACACATACACAGCAGTTTTCAGATACTGCTCATGTATGAAACTAGCACCATCACATGTTGTAATACTGCTGCGTTACCTGGAAATACTCGTTAGCAGCATGCTATGGTTAGCTTTGGATGTTACAACTGTTGCTGTCACATGTTGCTTGTAAACTATGCTACAAAACATTACTTTTATTATTACTACCATTTGTTATTACGACTGACTCACTTGATCAGAAAAAAATATGTAGACATCCAATAACTGTTGATATGGTTACCCAAACTCTTATTTCCAGTATAGCTATCTATAGATAACATCCTGTATGTTTCATCATTTCTTAAGAGTTGAAATACAGGCATCTGCTTAAATCTTGTTATTGATGTTTGTAACAGAAAAATGCTTACTGTGGGCCATCTCCCATGGTTGCCCAGCATGCATGTGTACCCCCCAAGGCACTCTGATGGCAGCAGAACTCGTACAGTTGCTGGACCATAATGATGGATGTGTTTTGTAGTACATTTAGAGAGTTCTATGTTACTTCTGTTATGTGATGCTGGTTGTCTCTGATTGGTTGTGTTGCCTTGGCCCATCCCCTGCTTGCATGCATGTGTGGGGGGGGGATGCGGAGTTAGGGTTCTGAGGATGGGGATGGGGTGGTAACCCTAACACCGCATTTCCACACTTTTGTCTCTGTGGAAACAACCTTAACTGATGTATTAACAGAGTTTTTGCAATGAATATATATACACACATACAGCCATGTACATACACATGCTCATACATGCAAGTATGCACACGCAGGTATGTATACACAATAACACAGGCATATATATATATTTTTTATATACATAGATATAGATATAGATGTAGATATAGATATAGATATAGATATATGGGATACATGATGGGCAAGTGTGGACTATGGGAAATATTTGCATGAGTGCATAGTTAAAACTTCTGTTTTTTAGATGGGAATGACATTTTAAATCAAATTGTAGAAAATCAAAGTAACCCTTGTGTGGGAAAAGGATAATGCCATCGGAAGTTAAAATTTCAGAATTTTAGGACAGTTTGCATGACAGACGCTCTTATGGTTATAAGAGTGTATTCAGTCTCTAGAAGTAAACAATCCTGATTGGCTACAAATGAGGTTAAGATTTCTAATAACCATAGAGACATGTACATATACTGTAAATATACAGAGGATATCTGTTTGAAAATATAACCCTTGTCCATTACAGACCACTTTGCCTTAATAGTATTCAGGGATCTGAGAACATAATGCCATGCTTCTGACATCACTGTTGCTATGGGGCTGATTGTGATGTCACAAGCAGAGATTATCACCTCACCTCCCGAGTCACAGCAGGGCAAAATATACTAAGGACAAGAGTCACGTTTTAAAACATGTCCTTATTTTTAAAGAACAGAGTGACACTCAATTTTATTTTGAATTGTTGTGTACTTGGAGTCTTTAAATAAGTGAAGTTGTCTTCCCTAATGATTGGAGCCTCTATTTAACATACAGTACATGCACGCCATTGGCAGGTCACTTCTAAAGCACTGATATGGATGTTTTATGAACGATATTTCTAGACATTATACCTCATTTTGAAAATGAAGCTTTCCATTCACATCATTTAGCTGGATTAAATTTTAATCTGAAAAGAGTATTTGTGTTGAGACTGTATTTAAAATGATCCACAGAGAGCTGCTAGTGCAGCAGCTGTGTTGATGTTCGCAATGCCATTAATATGGGATCTTCATTGAGGATATATCTTGTATTAGGCTACACCTATGGAACTATAGCTGCCAGGCACTAGGATCACGTGGAAACTTTTCTAGCTCACAGTCTACTAGGGACCACCCATGAGCGATGTCAGCCCACAACATCCTTCCCATATAAACATGGGTGGTGCTGCGTCCTCAGCTCCCGCCTGCCTTTGACCATCGCACATCAGATTCCACGGAAATACCACTGCTTCAATCAACTGCCAGATCTTCGATTTCTAACATTATTTTCTTTTCTCACCCTAGTTTGTTAATCACTTTATTTTTTCAAGTGATTTTCACCTTCATTTATGCCGACCGACCCCAAAAAACTCTTCAGATACTGCAGGTGCAGTAAGAAGAGCTACAATAAAGATGACTATGACACCAGCATCCGCTGTATTATCACCAGCCACGACGTTAAGAGCCTGCAAGGTCTGCCGCGGGTTCAACCAGACTACTAGTCGGCACCATCAGAAGGCTCTAGAGTCATTCCTCCTGGAACTGTAGTCACCAGAATGGTGAGGGAGCTCCAGGCAAGAAGCTCCTCCATGTCACCAGCTCCATCCACAGGCTCCCACTCCTCTGAGGCCCAGGACAAATCAGCTGGTAAACACAAGCACTGGGAGAAGGAGAGGCCCAAGAAGAAATCCTCCTCAGCATGCTGTAAGCTGCTGCTTCGAGTGCTGGCCACTGCTGGGTCATCGGCCATCTCGGCAGCGACCTCTACTGCTGCCCACACCCTCTCCTCCACAGGGTTGGCTCTGGCAGTGCTGCTTGTCAGTCCTTCTTTGTCCTGTGATGGCTCATCGACATCGGGTCTCCTGACGCACCCGCCAACATTCCAAGCCATTTCGTTCAGACCCCTTCTTGCTCAAGGACCAGAGAGAGGGAGTTCCGACAGACCTACTTCATCCAGCAATGGCCTGTTGACACTGGGATTTCTGCCTCCCCATCAACGCCTTTGGCCATTTCATCAACGCGGGGGATTCAGCCTCCCCCCCATCGATGCCTCAGGCCATAATGTTAACACGAGGGCCTCAGCCTCTCTCGTCAATGCTTCAGGTATACCGCCAACACCGGTGATGCAGCTCACCCCCCCCCCCCGTCAGCACCGCAAGGTGCTCTGGCGATACAGATAACCATCGACATCCAGGCTCTGCTCTCCTCTTTTTGGGAGTTCATGCACTGCATTGCTCCTCCTCTGGGCCCGTTGACACCAGGGCCAACCAAGCCAACTCCCATGCTGACACCATCTATGTCAACACGACCTGCTTACTTCTTTAAGTTTTCTGCTATTTAGACCCTGAGATCCCTCTTCTCTGTTATTTTTTAGCACTAAATCTATATTCTATCTTCACGCTCCTGACTCCTGTGTGTATAACTTTTTTTTTCATCATCTATTTAGCTCCTGGTTCTTCCCCGGTGGCCCCCTTTTGAGCTGCCTGCCCAGCCTCATCAACTGGCTTCCCCAGGACTTACCTAGCTGTCGTCCTCTTCCACAGGACTTGTAGCTGTGCCGGTCACTGGTGCAGGGCCTGCAGGAGTTAGTTGATCATTCTGCCACCTGGAGTGTTTTTTCCTCCATTTTCTCCCCAGGCCCATGTACATGCAATGGGCACAGTGTCAGAACTCTGCTTCTGCGGAGAAAGCCCCGGCACCCTATATGTGGGTTCCTTTTCCTGCATGGTGTCGTGCATGTGCTGCCACCCAGCTGTCACTGGGTGGCAGGCAAGCAGTACGCCACTTGAACCCCCCCTTCCCGAGAAAGATGAGCTGTCTTAGGGTGCTTGATCCTTCCTCACCTTGCTGGCCCTCAAGCAACCCAGTTCCATTCCTGAACCCAGATCACCGGCATGGTAGGAGGTAAGGCCCCTTGCGCTTCATCCCTCCATGCCACTGGACCGGCCTTTATATATAACGTTTAACTTTTTTTGTATTGAATTTTAATGGCCATACTCAAGACCATTTCTCCTTTCTTTTCAGATCTTCCATCAATGCCCTGATTCATTTGTGGTTCCAGTGCAGTTGGAAGAGAGTTATACACACAAGTAGTCGGGTGTTGCCATGTAGGGACATTTCTGTTCTATCAACAAGCCAATGGCATCTCATGAGCCTCGAGGGACTTAGCCAATGGCCACTTAAGTTGGTCACACAACATTCTTTTTTTTAGAATAATATGCGTTATTGGTTTTCAAATAATATATAAAACAGTAGAGACATAGGGTCAGATTTTCAAAGGCCAGAGAATGACGCAGGGTGCCTGCATCCAAAACAACTTATGCAGGGAGCAGGATGCACCAAACCTTGCACCAATTCTGATTTTCAAATGGTGCTTGTGTCAAAACAGGTCTCCATGTGCCAGAGTGGCTTGCCCCATGCACCAAAAAAATGCCTGCTCCATGTTGGAAGGAATGCCTGCGTCACTGTAATGATGCACCATCCCCTTATTTGGGATTTTCAAGCAGTGCCAGTCCTGTCCTTGTGCCTGAAATGCATGTCGCTGTTAGGCCAGCTAGAGCTGGTCTAAGGGACACTAGAGCATATAAAGAGACCCACTGCAGGTGGTCAGATCTGACTATTTATTTATGTAGCTTTTGTTAACCAGGTAAGTACACTAGACAAAACATATGCCTATTCTCAGGTACGACCCGGGAGAGTATAGGAATTAAATGAATGTACAGAGTACAAACTGAGGTAAGTAAGGCAGATACACTGAAGTCAGGAGAAACATAACAGACATAGTGGGATAGCTCAGATTACAGTAGTGGACACGGTCAAATGTAAACATGTAACAGCACAGAGTTTCTAGAGCAATACGCCCAGCAAAAAATATACAGAATATACACAATTTACACAGGGCCACACCCAGGCAAGCAGGCAGGCAACAACAGCAGGGCCAGAGCAAGTACAAGAGATGATACGAATATACACAATTTATACAGGGCCACACCAGGCAGACAACAACAGCAGGGCCGGAGCCAAGTACAGGAGATGATGTGCTCGAGTACAGTGAAGGGACCAGGGTACTCAGGGAGGTCTGAGACAGTTGCATACTGAGGAGAGCTTCGAAGTTCTTCCACAGGAGGTTCATAGACACACCTGGGAAGGGGCAGACCTGACCTGAACAGGAAAGGAGTTCCGTAATCTCAGGGCACAGGATGCAAAATCCCTGTCCCCCATTTGGGTACGCGTCACAGGAACCTTGAGGATAGTGGGGCCCAGGGACCTTAGGGAGGAGGTAGTGGAGACAGCAGGCACGAGAAGCTCTGCTAATCTGGGGGGAGGGTGCCAGAGCCCAGAACCTTGCCCGTGAAGCAGCCCAAGACAAAGTTCCTGTAGTTGGACAGGGAGAGACAGTTTAGCTTGCTATGCAGATCACAATGGTGAGTAAGACGAGGGACTGCAAGAGCAAAACGGCAGATATTATTGTAGGCTACGGTCCACCTAGTGAAGTGGACCTTGATAGTACAGGCAAACAAAAGGAGCCCATAGCACAGAGATGGGAGGAGCACTCCTCCGGTAAGTGCAAAGTGAACAGCCGAGGTAAGATTATTCTTCGCCCTGTAAAACTGACCGAATTTCCAGTTAACAGCTCGACACATATTGTGGATATGATGACCAAGGTCGAGCTGAGGGTCAAGTGTCACCCCAAGATATTTGACAGAGTTGGTGGTGAGCATGGGAACACCATCAATACCCAAGATGCACAGAGGGACAGAGGAGGCCTTTAACTTAGCCTGGGATCCAAACAGCATGGCCTGAGTCTTTCTAAGATTTAGGACCAGCTTGTGAGACGATATCCAGGATTGGATACTCATGAAATCTTCACTCAATTGGTGGCTAATTACCCCATTATCCTGGGCATGAGTAAGAATAACAAGGTCATCAGTGTACAGGATGGTCTTGCAAGAGGCAGCTGAGAGGGAAGGTCATTGACGAATATGGAGAAGAGCAGGGCCCAAGGACTGACCCTGGGGAACCCCTGAGGAGACAGCGTGGCATCAAGAGCTCCTTACTATATTTGGTAAGTTGCTGCCCGCCCTGAAGATAATTATGAAACCAACTGAGTGCAGGCGGGGACAGGCCCACGTCCTAAGTTGCGTGCATAGCAAGGCATGGTCAACTAGGTCAAAGGCCTTAGAGAGATCAATAAAGATGTCCCCAGCGAGTCTGCCCTGGTCCATAGCAGCCCTTATCCCAGAAGTGACAGTGACTAGGGCAGAGGTAGTACTGTGCCCTTTACGAAAGCAATGCTGCGAGGGAGACAGTAGCTCATGAGACTGGATATAATCCGTGAGTTGCCCCACCACAACTTTCTCAAGAAGCTTACTGATAGCAGGCAGGATGGCAATCGGCCAGTAGTTATCTAGGATCCTAGGGGTTGCCCTGTTTGAGTATAGGACAACCCTCACCACCTTCCACAGGTCAGGGATAACCCCAGAGGCTAAGGATAGTTTGACGCATATGGGCCACAGGAGAGGCAATGAAGGTAGCCGCAAGGCGGAGAAGCTTTGGTTCCATACCATCGTGACCAGCACTAGTAAAGGGGGAGAGACCAGAGAGCAATCTCTGCATCTCATGTACCATCACAGCCTTGAGGTAGAACAGAGGATGAGGGGAAGGTGCCAGTTGAGATGAAGGGGCCTGGACAGGTCTGTCACTACCATTGGAGGAGAATAAAGAGGTGAAGGCAGACAAGTCCGAGAAATGTGAGCTAAATGCATTTGCGATGGTCAGCGGATTAGTACAGGTGGCACCATCAATAAGCATGTCCGGAGCCTCACAGATGGAGGAACCACTCACAATGTTTTAAAATTCCAGCCAGAAGCTTCTAGGGTCCTTAGCTGAGGTAAAATGGTCTGGTCCATTGAGACCTTGTAATTGGCCCAGCATTTGTCCCTAGTTCTCATGAGAGCAAGGAGGCTCCCATGTAGCCATTTTGTAGCAGCCCCCCTTACCGTGCGTCTGACAAGAGGGGCATGCTTGTCCTGTAGCACCCCAAAGATGCTAAGAAAATGACAGACTGCTGAGGAAGCACTCTGGGCATCCATCACTACTGACCAGTCCAGAAGCATAAGATCCTCCTGGAAAGTACCAAGGTCAAACCTAGAGAAATCTCTGACATGAATGATCTTAGGGGCCGAGACCTTCAAAATGCAGTACACAGGGGCATGATCAGAGATAGAGTCAGGGAGGGTACCAGAGGAGCTAATCCTCTCAGGCCTATTGGACAGGACCCAGTCCAGAAGTGAGCTGGTACCACCAGTGGACGACCACCTGGTGGGATCCTTAATGAGTTGGGACAGTGATAAACCTGCAAGCAGAGTCTCATAATGCTTGGTATTGCTTCCAAGCCAGTTTAGGTTGAGGTCCCCTAGGATCAATAGCTCATTATTCCCCGTCCTAGTGCCAACAGAGTCAAGAAGGGAGGATAAACCCACTACTCTGCCAGTGGGGGGATTGTAGATACACACAATGTGTAGCTTCTTTGCGTTCCCCAGTAACAGCACCGTATGCAGCACTTCACAGGAAGACTGCTCAGGCTGTGGGTAGGCGAGCACCGAGAGGTTAAGGTGACTCCTGTAATAGACCAGTATACCACCCCCCCTTTTACCTGCACGGTCATGCCTAACAAGGTCAAAGCCAGGGAGCACACAGGCCAAATCTGGAGTAGAGGGTTTCAGACAGGTTTCAGTTATCCCAAGGATGTCAGGCTTAAAATAGGTGACCCAGGCAAGGAGTTCTGCCAAGTTGGGCAGAAGGCTGCGGACATTAAGATGAATAATTTTCAGCCCATTGCCAGTCAGCTCACAGGGGAGGAGAAGGCTCGGCATGGAGGACGAGGGTTCAGCTCCACGTCCCCTGCAAGGACTAGTATCACCAAAACAAGCAAGAGAAGGTGTTTCAAAGGTGGAGAGCCAACCCTAGTGGGCGGCCTGTGCCCAGAATGCCTGACCACTATTGCAAAATACTGGAAGCTCCGCAGATTAAGGCAACAGATGGGCCAGGGAGACTGTCTGTTGCAGGCTATTATGTTAGAGAAGGTAAAATCCTTCTTATCGGGTAGTCCAGGTGAGATCTCAGATTGTCACATAGAGGGAGCATAGTCCATAATGAAGAGAGGGAGGAACATTGCAATGAGCAACCAACTGAGGAGGATGGTAGAGAAAGGGTGTGACTCCGCAACACTTCTGCGATGCTTAAGGACCCACATGTTATGCATGCCCTCTCCTGAGTCGTATCAGTATCCTACAAGGACACAGCAGAGTAGCAGGCAATAGAGCCGTCCAGACCCACCAAGTTACCTATCACCACAAATGGAAGCACCCCAACACAGCAATTGTCAGACTAAATGCAGCAAAACACATTCTGGCAAAGTACAGCAGAACAGATCCTGAGGTACAGACTAACAGTAACCCTAGAGAGGTAGCAAGCAGTAAATGCATGGACAGACATTGGAATATTCATAATACACAGTGCCCAATGCTCAGATTGACATGCGTCAGAATGAGATTGGGGAGGTTACAGCACACCGGGAACAGGAACCCTAGTGAATCCCTATCTCAGCTGGTGGGGACAATAGTTAGCTGCTGTGCACATAAGAATTACCCTGGCTCTAACTTTAAAACAATAAAATGCTGATCATGGCTCGAGAATTAATAAATATGCACAGTCGTGAGCATACACTAGCTCTAACTTTGAGACAATAAAATGCTGAATAGGTCTTGAGGATTGATATACAGGCTCAGTCAAATATTAGATTGTAGCCAGTAAGCACAGGGTAGAGCCACTCATATACATTGGAGTATGACACCAGTAAGCCTGGCGCTGGGCCAGCCAAGGAGGAGAATGCAGTAGGCACCCCAGTAGGCTCACCCCAGATTAGAGGGAGGGGATAGGGAGCATTTAAGGGGAGGAGGGAACGGGGCCGGAGGGAAGAAAAAGTCCAGCAATCCACCCTCCACAGCACTAGCCACAATGCCACAGCCCCCCGTCCCAGTTCCGCATAGTCTAATTCTCTCTTTTTTCTTTTGTCCAAACTTTTCTCCCATTCAGTTTCCAGGGGAGGTCTGCCCGACAATGGCAGCAAGCTGGCACTTCAAACCCCGGAGCATGACTTATTTACTCTCTTGGAGAGCACCGTCAATCCAGGTGCAAGGGGGGGAGACCCACTGTAGCAGGGTCTCCCTCACCTCCCGCGGTCCATTGCAGCTGGCAGCAATGAGCCAGAGCCTGAAGCAGCCTAAGCCCTGGCTGACTACACGACGCTACAGGCAGAGGAGCCAATCAGGCAATGGGGCTGATTGTTCAAACTTTGGCACCTAAACGCTCCTCCACTTCTCTGAAGATTAACAAAAAGTTCAGCAATTCAAGTCCAGCAATTCACCCTCTACAGCACTAGCCACGATGCCGCAGCCCCCGTTCCGGTTCCACACAGTCTAATTCTCCCTTTTTTTTTTTTTGTCCACACTTTTCTCCCATTCGGTTTCCAGGGGAGGTCCACCCGACAATGGCAGCAAGCTGACACCTCAAACCCCGGGGCAGGACTTATTTCCTTTCTCGGACAGCACGTCAATCCAGATGCGGGAGGGGGACCCGCTGTAGCAGGCTGTCCCTCACCTCCTGCGGTCCCTCGCAGCTGGCAGCAAAGACTATCAAAGGCCAGTATTCTCCTGCAGGACTAGTTTAGAACATTTTGGGGGCTTAGTCTTGGCCATTTCATCTGCTGTTTTATTTGACTTAGCTTGCATCATTCTCGTCCTTTGCATCATTTTGTTACTCAGCTTACACCATTTTTTTACTCTGTTTGCATCATTTTCATTCCTTGAGTCATTTTTGACTCAAGATGCATCATTTAGTTTGGTGCAGCTTGCGTCATTCTCATCCCAAATGCCATTTTGTTGATGCAGTGGATCCTGTGCATCAGTTTGGGGGACTTTGTCACAGAGAATGCTTTTTTGCAAAATATGGCACACAGTATTTGGTGCACCTAGATCTGACTAAGCTACTTGTTTGACGAGCTTGCATGGATTTAAGGGCCCTTTGAAAATCCAGCCCGTGATATCCAACAGACACACCAGCACAATACAGAAAAAGACATCCAACCCCGAGTCAACTATGTACAGTCAAGGAATTCCTACAAATAGTTGAACATATACCAGTTTGATAGTTCATTAGCAGATGGGGGCAGTTATAGTCCAAGCTAGTAACAATGTAATCTGTCTGCTCCCTCACACCTCTGTTTTCTGCATTGTCTATAGAAAACTGTTGTTTCATTGTCCCGCTTGTGTAATAGAATACAGAGTGAGCAGTTTTGCCAATGTCTTTTCAAATGATGTCTGCCTATTATTGAAACTGGCAGTCATTTGTTCAGTTCTCAGGTTAAATAATAGATCCTGGTACCATTGTATATGGAGGAAGTTCCTGATCTAACCAGTGCCTAAGTAATATTTTCTTAGCTGATGCAGAAATAATTGCCATGTGATATCTGTGTTCTCTTACAGGTATGCTGCCGAAATAACCAAGAACACATAGTTTGAGACTAAAGCAATCATTTAAGCTCAGCAGGGGATCGGTCACACAGCATTCTAAAGTGGTGAGTCTGGCTGTTTCATGATACTTTAAACCCAAAACATTTATTATAAAGTACATTGAGGGTCCACATTAAAGTTTGTGGGATGGAACACTCACATACAGGGGTCCGTATGGGGCTTTTGATGGGGCAATGCGATAAGGAGAGGGGAGACAACCAGTCTCCAGTATACTGGGATATCCTAGTAGGTCAGCTACTGGAGCTGCTCTTTTCGCTTATTAATGGGATCTTGAGTTAGGGACTAGAAGTCTTGCAAGTTCACATCCTCAGCACGTGAAAAGGAGGCTGCAGTGCTAAGGACTGCTCAGCAGGTGGCAGCAGTGGTGGAGCCCTAACAGCCCCCCAGTAAACTCTGCCTGCATTGGGAGAAATTACTAGCTATAAAAAGATCAAGAGTTAATCATCATGTTTGTCTCCTGCCATCCAGGCAGCTACAGCTTTCAGTATCTGTGAAATAGAGCTGTAGTCAATACTGCCCATTGTTAATTGGAAGGGCTACCAGTACTCTGTAAGGCCTTCAGGTTGCCCAGTGGTTCAGCTATAGCCAGGGTGTCACACTGTGAAGTAGGTAACCCAGGTTGGGGAGCAGGCATGGTCACTTACTAAGGAGAGGGGAAACCGCTAGTTGCAGAACCCTCTGAAACCCGAGGCCACATGATCCACATTTTTTCTCTCTTTTTAAATGTATGTTGGGTTGCAAAGTTGGAAAGGTTTGGATTGGTGAAAGGTTCACAGGTTCTGCCCTATCTAGGGAAGGAAAGATATTCCATATTTTGTACTCGTCTGTGGAGGATTCAGCTGTAGAAAACAGGCAGGCCATAACCCTTCATGATTATTAAACAGTGGTTGGAAATGGAGCATTTTGATTGGTTAACAACATTCTAACCAGGTAACTTTAATGGCTAGGTAATATAACTCTTAGGACATAAGGCCCTCAGATGTGACTCATGCCTCATTGCCTCCTGGGGTAAATAAGTTATAAAAGTACATTTAAAAAAAATTGACCTAATTAACTTTTTGCTCAGTGAGTTGAGAGTTATTTCCAGTAGCTACGCGCACACACATGAACATAGACACGCACACACCCACAAATCAAGCAGCAATCCTGCCTTTACAAAGGTCTTCATTTATAATTCATGGATGGTATTCATTATAGATGAAGGGTTTGATCAGTAAATTAACTATGATTCTCACAAGGGCAAAAGTATTTAAAACCTTGGCTTCGCATTGCATGGTAACGGATACTGTTCTGTATGGTCCTGGTGGTGTCTGTCTGTAGCCCTGGTCTCGCTGTTGCAGATTTGGAGTACTTTGCTCTGAGGTTTGCAACTGATATCAAGCTAACTCGACTCTCCCTGACAACACAGGGCAGCTAGTGTAATTTGGGGGGCAATATTGGAATTACATTTTATGAGCTTTGGGGAACAAGGAGGCCATTTGGGGGTGATGTCTTACACCCTTTTTGGGGTGGCTGGCATTTACTGCGCTCCTGTTTCTCTGGCCCTGTTCACTCCATATACCGATGTATGTCAGCTCTGGTCCGAGGTTAAAACCTTTACCATATCCTAAAATCAAAACAACTATCTGGGGAGAGAGCCTTCAGCTCACCCTCTTCATTTTGGGACTCTATTCCTGAAAACATTAGAGAGCTAAGTAATTTTAAATCTGTCATCTAGCAGTATCTGAGCAAACTATGTGTATACAGTAATTCACACTAGCAACTTGAGAACGGAAATGCTACCATTACATTCTGGTATAAAATGGGGCCTACAGTGATCTGAGTGATAAGGTTGGCTAATGAGAGACTACAGAAGGCATATTATAATCCCTAGTGATTGCATGCTCTACTCATTTGCATATCTGAATAGCCACTAACCAATGGTAAAGCAGCTTTAACAATGCTTGATGACATCACATGTGCTGCATCTACCTTGAAACAAACCCATACTGAAGCAGCTGAGCAAACAGTATAAACAATGTTTAAACTGTTAAATAATTAGTGTTCAGTAGGTAATATGCTCACCTCTGGGGCCAGAAGATCAGAAGGCGGTGGGTTCTAGCCCCACACCAGGTGCTTTGGGTAATTCCCATAGCTGATACTGTACTGTAGCACTGGGGAGTGATGCACTGTTGTTGTGCCGTTTTTCAGATGAGACATTAAACAGAGGTCCCTTCTGCCATCTATGGCGACTGCCTGGGTGGAACTTACAGAGCAGCCAACGCCTTTATCAGAACTTTCATAAAACATAATGTATAGACACAGTTCAGCTTGTATTTCACATTAGTGCTGCATCTCTCCTCCCCATTATTTATTATTGAGGATATTTGCAGGAAAACAGAAGCTTTGCTCCTGAAAGTTTCATCCATCTATTCCACTTGCTTTCTCCCTACCTGAGGTCATAATGCACTGCTTGTTACATCACAGTAACTCCCATGGCAACAGGTTGTGATGTGACAACAGAGGATTGTAACTTCAAGTAGGGAGTAAGCTACAGAGGCAGATGAACTCTAAGGGATAAAGATCATGTATTCATGCAAATTTCCTCAGTAAAAAGTAAGTGGGAGGGGAAATCAGTAGAATATATATGAAATGCAAGCTGAATTGTACCTAATTACTGTATTATGTTTTTCAAAGTTATCTTGGAAGCATTAGCAGCTCTTTAAAGATTCCCTGGTACTTATCAAAAGAATAGAGGGATTTTCCCATGTGTCCTGACCAACATTCCCACTGCTAATAAAACAGGTCCATGTAACCCACCCCCACGACGTACCTGGAAACAAGCTGTCATGTCTTAGTGTGCCATTCCTGGTCA
The DNA here is from genome assembly GCA_016271365.2 of Neoceratodus forsteri. Classification (NCBI taxonomy): domain Eukaryota; kingdom Metazoa; phylum Chordata; order Ceratodontiformes; family Ceratodontidae; genus Neoceratodus; species Neoceratodus forsteri. The sequence continues at coordinate 109,642,652 of JADMNL010000034.1, read as the reverse complement.
AAAATGGAAATTAATTATTTAATGTGACCCCCCAATCGATTGTATTACTTAACTATAAAAGATATGCAACTATTTGTATGCACAATATACACATCTATTTACATACATATATATTATATACAGTATTTGTATCCACACCTCAAAAGGACATTAACCTGCTGGAGAAGGTCCAGAGGAGGCTACAAAGATGATAGTGGGTCAGCAGGGTAAAGCACACAAGGAGAGGTTGAGGGCACTGAACATGTACTCCCTGGAGGACAGGAGACAGAGAGGACATGACTGAGACCTTCAAATATTTGACAGGGATAAATAAGGTGGATAAGGAGGGTATCTAAGCTGAGTGGCAACCATAACACAAGGGACACAGTCTTAAGCTGAGGGGGAGGTTTAGGAGGAAGTCAGGAAGCACTTCTTCAAGAGGTGGTGGACACTTGAATGCGCTGCCAGAAGAGGTGGTCTCGTTGAAGAGAGTGGGCAGCTTCAAGAAAGGCTGGGATAGGCATGGGGAAGGTCACGGATCATAGGTAGGGAGGATGGGAGGAGTGGGGGCAGGAAGAGTAGCTCAAGCTGTGGACCCTGCAACACAAGCAGACTAGAGAGACCAAATGGCTTTGTTCTGCTGGCTTCTTGGTATGTTCATATGTACTTGGATAAAATGGCTTCTCTCATTGACTTTCCTGCAGCTCAATAGACATGATCTGAATTAAAATACCGTATTCATTTTAGAAGCAGGATGAGAGACTCCAGAATGTGCCATCATTGATATATGGCAAAAACGACATTAATGCTCAGTAGGGTTGCTACCGCTACAAAAGTTGGAAATAAGCAATTAGTGTTGTAAACATCATGCGTACAAAGGTTGGAAATATGCTATTAGGGTTATGTCTAACTACCACCACCCTACCATGTCCCATACCCTCATGACCCAAGGCTAGTCTACAGGTACAGGGCCATGCATCAATGGTATGGTACCTCATATGGGGTCGGCATATTAAAAATTAGTATATAGCAACTCAATTTCCCTACAAACTCAGCAGTGAGGATCCAGTTGCTATCCTGCCATTGCAGTACTTTTTCCATTATTTTCTCTCTAAGAGGGCTGCCAGTCTATAGTGCATGTCGGCAAGTTGTAAGAGCACGAATCGGTGCTATGGCAATTCAAACCCTTAGAAAGTCTCCACATGTTCTACTACCCTGCCTCTGCTGGATGGCTGTCACACAGCAGAGGAAGGTATCTCCCCTCCCAGAAAGAAGCTGTCCAGTGGGTTGCTCCATCCCCCAGTCGGTGCCCCACAACCCAAGCCTGTTTCCAAACTCACAGCTTTGGAGTAGCAAGCAGATACTCAGACGTTCCACCGCACCACCTGGCCAGCTTCACAATGTGTTGCTGTAACAATTGACTGCAATACAGACAGTTTTGTCTAGTGTCTGTTGTTGTTTCCCCCCTGGGACTTCCATGAAAACAAAATGCTGCAACTCAAGTAGCAATCCGGCTTTGGCATCTTTTTTTTTTAATTATATTTTATTGTTTTGTATGTAACGATCAACATTACATTCGATCACATATAGGCAGGCCATACACTGAACTGATATGAGTCCACATTTTTACAGTAACTAGAAGGTTAATGTCCCTATGCATCGTTACCATACGTGAGGGTTACCAAATACTGTCACCTTAAGTAACAGCCAAAGAAATTAGAATCTATGCTAACTGTACACAATTGTGTCAAAAGCACATTGTTATAAGTGAAAAAATAACACTCATTTTTTGTAAAAAAAGGCTTAAACAGCCATGAGCAGGGCACCAAATCAAGGTTAACTATATTGTAGAAATAAGAAATAAGGGTAAATTGCCCCTACTAACATCGGTTTTGTGCAGATAATTATACAGATTTCTCCCCACCAACCAGCTTACATCCCGTAAATCATCAACAAACAACAACTTCTAACGAATACTGAACTTTTAACAGCATAATCAAATTACAGTGAGTCAAAGGGGAGAGGGCACTCTTGTGTCTGTCATTCAGAACAGATTATCACATACCATACTTCCTTTCCTTTCTAAAGTGATATTGTCCTGCTGTGCTTTCCTAAAGTATTAAGAAGAAAGGTTAGTACTCATGCATAAAACCCGTTCTAAAAAACCAAAATTTGCCTGAATTATTCTGCCCGACAGCCCATCCTGAAGCCATAGGTATTTAAGCTTTACAAGAAATAGCTCCTTTCAAGTGTCCCGTTCCTCATCAGTGTCAGAAGCCTCCTCTCTTGCTGAAAATTGCAGTTCTATTTTTTCTAATAACTTGGAGGCCTCTGTAGACTCAGAAAACGGGTACGTCTTACCCCCGTACACAATCTGAAGGCTTGCAGGCATCAAAAGCTTTGACATCTTTTATGAAGGAGGTGGCACGCCCTTTATATAAATTATTTTCAGAACATTACAATTGCAAAGTCTAATAATCCAAATAAAACAATTATAAAGGTGTTGCCACCTTTTTTTGCCAGACCAAAGTATTTCTGTGTTTCATTCTGTCCTAGCTGGAGAAATTTTAAACAATTTTTGCACAACCATGCAGACAACACAGATTGTGCAATATGTCTGGGGTGTCCATGACTGGGCAGTCAAGGTCTGGGAGTGCTGCAGGCGACAGTACTCTCCAACCAAGGGAGGGCAGTGCCATGTTCCACAGCTGCAGTGACCTCTTGTGGCAGGCCAAGGGCGGGCAGTGGCATGTTGCACAACTGCAGCGACCCCTTGAGGTAGGCCAGAGGAGAGCAGTGCTGTGTTATGTAGCTCAGTAGCTTCTTGTGGCAGCCAAGATAGAGCAGCACCATGTTCCTCAGCTGCAGTGACCTCTTGTAGCAGGCTAAGAGAGGACAGTGCCGTGTCCACAGCTGCAGTGACCTCTTGTAGCAGGCCAGGAGAGGGCAGTGCCCTGTCCACAGCTGCAGTGACCTCTTGTAGCAGGCCAAGAGAGGGCAGTGCCATGTCCACAGCTGCAGTGACCTCTTGTAGCAGGCCAAGAGAAGGCAGTGCCACGTCCACAGCTGCAGTGACCTCTTGTAGTAGGCCAAGAGAGGGCAGTGCCACATCCACAGCTGCAGTGACCTCTTGTATCAGGGCAAGGGAGGGCACTGCCATTATTCCACACTGCAGTGATCTCTTCTGGCAGGTCCGGAGAGGGCAGTGCTGTGTTCCACAATTGCAGTGACCTCTTGTGGCAGTTCAAGGATGTTTGGTCCTTTGCAGAGGGGAAGCTGCAGTCTTGTGAGGTCAGTCTTTGCCATCCTCCAGTGCCAGGGGAGGTGAGAGGGCACATAAAGAAACTGAATAATTCACAATCAAAGCTGTCTGAATGGCAGTAGTCAGTAGTTCCCCCCTTCCACATGTATGTCACTGTGTAAGTGGTGTCCAGGTTGGGAGATCGCACTGTTGAGGTTGGGAGATTGCCAGTGCATCCAGAATGGGTGATGTGCATAGGAAATAAGCACCTCTACTAAAAATAAAGAAGCTGTCAGATAGTCCACCTGGCACTATGGCATTTGGCTACAGTATCATGCTTTTAAACTACACAAGCTTTCCTGTGCCAGGAAGTCCAAAAAAAGAGGGTGAGCCGGCCTGACACCAGGTGAGCAGAGCCCAACCTGGGCATACAGGTGTTGAATATGGCTAGCCCAACAAACTCTGCCAAGTGTGGCTTATGAAACTCTGAGCCTGGCTCCCAACAGGTAGGCAGCACTCCATTTATAAATCTGTTATGACATCTCTCTCACTGCAGAAAACTATGTTTTCTCTCTGAAAATTCTCCAGTGGCCAGTTAGCAAGTTACGTGGGCGAGCGCTAGAGTGAACAAAAATAAGAGTTGATGGATTTAAAACGTAGTTAACGCTCCAAGAATTTGTAAACCACTGTTTGTTGGTCCACCCCAGCAAATGTATGGAGCAGTTATCTAAAGACTGACAGATTCTGAGCAAACACTTCTGCTAATCAAGGTAGCTTTGTATTGTCTGTCTTCCTCGATGCTGCACTCAGCCCTGCTAAAAAGACATTATTTGTGGTCTGAAATTTCGATGGTCCAGTTTCCTGCCCTGTGTCATTTTGACATTCTCTCTGTCTCTCACTCTCTCGCTCTGCTTTCAACAGCTTGCCTCTATACACAGTGTCTGACTGTAAGACATATAGTAATACTGAGGGTAGGGAACTCCCTATGACAATCTGAGATTGCCATTCCCCCCCCGGTGATGTCTGTGCTGTAATTTAACTATGGTCTTTATCGCTTGCCTATCATTCCCTGCCCCTTCAGCTGATTGCTAAAAGGCCATTTGACTCACTTCCAGCTACAAGTCTAGGAAGAGAAAAGAGCTAACTCAAAGGTTCAGACAGGTCAAAATAAACACACACACACACACACACACACACACTGAGATATGTTGAATTATTAACCTGCGGCCTATAGAGACACACAATACAATTGACTGAAAAAAAGTCTGTATTACGAAATTGCCCTGAAGCCTCATCACCATTTAAAAATGTAAAGCCTGGTGCATTGTCATACAGCATTGTGCTACCAAACAGGAGATCCAGGTTCACAGTGCAATCCTGAGTTCTGGCCTTGGGCTGTAGAGGTGGTGCATTTGGATTCCAAGGGGGTGAGCTGGATTACCCACTCATCCAGCGCCTTCTACAGCTACAATTCCTCAAACTCTGTATTGTCATCCATGATATCGGAAACGTGTAAGAAGCACATGTCCCAAGGACATGAATAGGTCATTCATGGAACTAGGGATGTTCCCAAAGGAAAGGTAGCCAGAAGGTTTACCCTGAGATCTTGAGGTCCGGAGGGTTAGTGAGACTTGGCTCAGACCATTAGGCTAATGAGCTGGTGCAAGAGGGAGGGTTTCGTTTTTCTGGCTAACTGAAGAGCCTTCTGGGCAAGGGATGCCTGCCCAGGATAGGTTGCCCTGGAGGGCCTTCTGGGGCAAGGGACGCCTGCCCAGGATGCGTTGCACTGGAGGGCCTTCTGGGACAAGGGATGCCTCCCCAAGATGGGTTGCCCTGAAGGGGTTTCTGGGGCAAGGGATGCCTGTCCAAGCTGGGTTACCCTGGAGGGCCTTCTGGGGCAAGAGATGCCTGCCCAAGATGTGTTGCACTGGATGGCCTTCTGGGACAAGGGACACCTGCCCAGGATGGGTTACCCTTGAGGGCCTTCTGGGTCAAGAGATGCCTGCCCAGGATGAGTTGCACTGGAGGACCTTCTGGGGCAAGGGATACCTGTCCAGGATGGGGTTACCTTGGAGGACCTTCTGAGATAAGGGATGCCTACGCAAGATGGGTTGCACTGGAGGGCCTTCTGGGGCAAGGGATGCCTGCCCAAGCTGAGTTACCCTGGAGGGCCTTCTGGGGCAAGGGATGCCTGCCCAGGATGGTTTGCACTATATGGCCTTCTGGGACAAGAGACACCTGCCCAGGATGAGTTGCCCTGGAGGGCCTTATGGGACAAGGGATGCCTGGCCAGGATGGGTTGCACTGAGGGCCTTCTGGGGCAAGGGATGTCTACCCAAGATGGGTTGCCCTGTAGAGGTTTTTAAGGGGCAAGGGACACCTGCTAAGATGGGTTGCCCTGGAGGGCCTTCTGGGGCAAGGGATGCCTGCCCAGGATGGGTTGCACTGGAGGGCCTTCTGGGACAAGGGACACCTGCCCAAGATGGGTTGCCCTGGAGGGCCTTCTGGGGGCAAGGGATGCCTGCCCAGGATGGGTTGCACTGGAGGTCCTTCTGGGGCAAGGGATGCCTGCCCAGGAAAGGTTGCACTGGATGGCCTTCTGGGACAAGGGAGACCTGCCCAGGATGGGTTGCCCTGGAGGGTCTTCTGGGGCAAGAGACACTTGCCAGGATGGGTTACACTGGAGGGCCTTCTGGGACAAGGGACACCTGCCCAGGATGGGTTGCATTGGAGGGCCTTCTGGGGAAAGGATGCCTGCCCAGGATGGGTTGTACTAGTAAGCCTTCTGGGGCAGGGACGCCTTCAAGGATAGGTTACACTGGAGGACCTTCTGGGGCAAGGGATGCCTACCCAGGAAAGGTTGCACTGGATGGCCTTTTGGGACAAGGGACCTGCCCAGGATGGGTTGCCCTGGAGGGTCTTCTGGGGCAAGGGCGCTTGCCCAGGATGGGTTACACTGGAGGGCCTTCTGGGACAAGGGACACCTGCCCAGGATGGGTTGCATTGGAGGCCTTCTGGGGAAAGGGATGCCTGCCCAGGATGGGTTGTACTGGATAGCCTTCTGGGGCAAGGGACGCCTTCCAAGGATAGGTTACACTGGAGGACCTTCTGGGGCAAGGGATGCCTGCCCAGGAAAGGTTGCACTGGATGGCCTTTTGGGACAAGGAGACCTGCCCAGGATGGGTTGCCCTGGAGGGTCTTCTGGGGCAAGAGATGCTTGCCCAGGATGGGTTACACTGGAGGGCCTTCTGGGACAAGGGACACCTGCCAGGATGGGTTGCATTGGAGGCCTTCTGGGGAAAGGGATGCCTGCCAGGATGGGTTGCACTGGACAGCCTTCTGGGGCAAGGGACGCCTTCCAAGGATAGGTTACACTGGAGGACCTTCTGGGGCAAGGGATGCCTACCCAGGAAAGGTTGCACTGGATGGCCTTTTGGGACAAGGGAGACCTGCCCAGGATGGGATGCCCTGGAGGGTCTTCTGGGGCAAGAGACGCTTGCCCAGGATGGGTTACACTGGAGGGCCTTCTGGGACAAGGGACACCTGCCCAGGATGGGTTGCATTGGAGGGCCTTCTGGGGAAAGGGATGCCTGCCCAGGATGGGTTGTACTGGATAGCCTTCTGGGGCAAGGGACGCCTTCCAAGGATAGGTTACACTGGAGGACCTTCTGGGGCAAGGGATGCCTGCCCAGGAAAGGTTGCACTGGATGGCCTTTTGGGACAAGGGAGACCTGCCCAGGATGGGTTGCCCTGGAGGGTCTTCTGGGGCAAGAGATGCTTGCCCAGGATGGGTTACACTGGAGGGCCTTCTGGGACAAGGGACACCTGCCCAGGATGGGTTGCATTGGAGGGCCTTCTGGGGAAAGGGATGCCTGCCCAGGATGGGTTGCACTGGACAGCCTTCTGGGGCAAGGGACGCCTTCCAAGGATAGGTTACACTGAAAGACCTTCTGGAGCAAGGGATGTCTGTCCAGGATGGGTTACACTGGATGGCCTTCTGGGCAAGGGACGCCTGCCCAGGTTGGCTTGCACTAGAGGGCCTTCTAGGACAAGGGATGCCTGCCCAGTATGGGTTGCATTTGAGGGCCTTCTGGGACAAGGGATGCCTGCCCAGGATGGGTTGTATTGGAGAGCCTTCTGGGGCGAGGAATGTCTGCACAGGATGGATTGCACTGGAGGTCCTTCTGGGGCAAGGGATGCCTGCCCAGGAAAGGTTGCACTGGATGGCCTTTTGGGACAAGGGAGACCTGCCCAGGATGGGTTGCCCTGGAGGGCCTTCTGAGGCAAGAGACACTTGCCCAGGATGGGTTACACTGGAGGGCCTTCTGGGACAAGGGACACCTGCCCAGGATGGGTTGCATTGGAGGGCCTTCTGGGGAAAGGGATGCCTGCCCAGGATGGGTTGCACTGGATAGCCTTCTGGGAAAGGGCGCCTTCAAGGATAGGGTTACACTGGAGGACCTTCTGGAGCAAGGGATGTCTGTCCAGGATGGATTGCACCAGAGGGCCTTCTGGGACAAGGGATGCCTGCCCAGGATGGATTACACTGGATGGCCTTCTGGGCAAAGGATGCTTGCCCAGGATGGCTTGCACTAGAGGGCCTTCTGGGACAAGGGATGCCTGCCTAGGATGGGTTGCATTTGAGGGCCTTCTGGGACAAGGGATGTCTGCCCAGGATGGGTTGCACTGGAGGGCCTTCTGGGGCAAGGGATGACTGCCCAGGATGGGTTGCACCTGCACAGGAGCAAGTGGGAATGCTGGCCAAGAGAGGGGGCATGGCTCTCGGGGAAGGGTGGTGGCACATCTGATCACTAAAGGGCAGGAGGCAAGTGCTGGGAAACAGAGGAAGAGACAACAGAACATGGGAATGCCAGCAGAGGAGACCCTTGAGGGAGGGATGAGGAAGCATGGAGAGATGACTGTCCCCTTGTGCATGCAGTCCAACATGAAGGGTACATCCAGCAAAATGAGTTTTGAGGGTCTAATGTACTTTGAAGACCAGGGCTTAGTGGCACTCACATAGACCTGGTTGGAGGAAGAAAATAACTGTGGTTGAATCCTGAACTTCCATCTCCAGTGCTGTGCATGTGGCACCGTTCACCTTAGCAAAACATGCAGAAATCTGCATACCTTGAATAGAGGGCTACAGACTATTCTAAAGAGATAGGCCTGACAGCAAAAGGGGTGGCAGTGGCTCCCTTCATAAGAGAGGAACAAGGAGGACATCATGAGGCAAACAATGTCACAGAGTCCATCTGGGTTGAGCTAGGGTAAAGAAGGGTACAAGAGTCACCCTTGGTACAGTCAGGCCCCCAGACAGCTCAGAAGAGCAGGATGGCCAGCTGGTTGGTGAAATTATAAGAGCAGCCAATCAGATTCAGTTGTGATCCTAGGGGGACTTTAGTCTCCCAGGCATAGTGTGGCATTGATTGGATTAGGTACCTCCTCCTCTTCTTCTTTTGTGACTACCAAGCAGAAGTATTCATTCAGTATCCTTGCTCTTTCTTTGTCCCTCTCTGCCCACCCACCCTCCCCTTTATTAAACCTCACTATCCCTCCTTTGGTTTTCTTCCTCCCTAATGTACCTATAAAGGTTTTATCCCCCTTCTTAACTGAGTTGGCTATCTTTTTCTCGGTTTGGGCCTTTTCTATTCTGACTGCCTTCCCTGCTTCCTTCTGCTTTTACTGGTACAGTTCTTTGTCCTGCTCCTTCTGTGTTTCCTTATACTTCCTGAATGCTATCTTTTTCTCCCTAACCTTCCCTGCCACCTCTTTTGAGAATGATAGTTTTTTTCTTTCATTTTGATATGTTTATTTGCTTTACACAAAGGCTTGTTGCCTCTGTGATGGTAGTTTTGATGTTTTCTCAGTGTTCCACCACCCCACCTTCTTGCCTGTTTCCTAGTGCTTTTCTGAGGCGCACTCCCATTTTGACAAAGTCAGCCCTCCTAAAGTCCAGTACCCTCACTTTTGTATGGCTTGACTCTTCGGCTGTGTTATCATGAACCACACTGTTTGATGGTCACTTGTTCCCAGATGACTACCCACTTCTAGATCTGAGCTCCTCTCTCCGTCCCTGTTTGAAAGTACCAAGCCTAAGATTGCTCCCTCCTGAGTGGGTTCCAACACTAGCTGTCTGAGGCATGCCCCCTGTAGGGCATTGAAAATGACGCTGCTGCTCTTGGATGTGGCTACAGCAAAGGTTCTCAGTTAACATCTAGCATACTCAGGTCCCCATCAACAATATCTCCCATTTTCTGCAATCCTAGACTAGACCTGTTACTTAAGCTCTGTGAAATAGGTGTCTGATAAGGGAGGAGCCAAAGGGGCCTGAGGAACTGTGGGTTCAAAACAGGAGATGTTTGTGGACTCTGTCTGCTGCAGGTGAGACAGAGAGCAGCCACCTGCTACCCATAGCAAGGGGTGATTTAATAGAATACACTGAATGAATTCTTAATTTTGGGGCCTGGAAGTAAGTAGAAGTCAGTGTTTTGGTTCTCTGTTTTGGGTTGACTTTTGTTAGTGTAACTTTTATTTGCCATGGAGGAAATTTAGCTGGGAGAATATCTGCAGTCATTTGTGACTAAACCTGTTACTTAAGCTCTCTGAAATAGGTGTCCGAGAAGGAAGGAAGGCACTCAGCGGGGTGGTGGGTCAGAGTTATGAGTTGATTGTTTCTGGAGGGCATGAGCTTAGACCCACCCAACCTGCCCCTCACCCCACCCACCCCAAGCACATCATTTCCTTTATATCAGGGGTTCTGGCATCACTTCCCAAAAGTGCAAAGGGCATACACCTCTTCATATCCTTTAAGGCACAGCACACTGAATAGGGGGTAAACACACTTGCACACACTAACAAACCCCCCTCAAAACAAACAAACAAACAAAAAAACTTCTTAAACAGGAAGGGACACAGACATGTGGAGAGTGGTGCAATGCACTGGCTGTGGAGCGTCAGTCTTCCAGGAGATGTTCTGGAGGCTGCATTGCTGCCCTATTTGCAGGTACCTCTCTGGGCTGAAGGAGGAGGTTGCCCGTCTCCATGCTGACCTGGTGAGGATGCAGGAAACTTCCTCCCCCACCCAGGGACCACCCAGGCCACCACCATTGCCTCAGAGGTTGCCAAGAAAAAGGAGCGGTTGGACCATGGTGGGCTCAGGGAGGGTGAGGGTGGTGGAAAAGAGGTACATCCCTTCAGTTGTGCCTCTTTATTATTCATTCACCATTCTGGCAGAGTGTGGTTCCTCTGTGGAGGCACCCACAGTGGAGACCAAGGAGGATGCTGGGAACCTCCACAAAGGAGACCCACAGGAGGGTGGCATGGGACCCGACAGGGGAAGAAAACAACCCCTGGTGGGGGACTCAATCATTAGGGGATAGAACTGGGGGAGGGAAGGAAGAGTGAGGTAGGTGCCTGCCCAGCACCATGGCTTGGAGGAACAGGAAGCGAATCCTCAGGATCGTGGGAGTAGCTGCACAGGGGAGGGAGGGAGCTGGATGTCACTGTCCACCTAGGGATAAATTACCTGGCTGGGAATGGGATCAGAGCAGTGCAGCAGGAGTTTGTGGAGTTGGGGAGGGGCCTTAGACAAGTGGCACACATGGCAACTTTCTTGGACGTGCTACCTGTCTATGGCATGGGTGAGGCTAGGGTACTCCGCACAATGGGATTCAGTGACTGGTTGAAAACTGGTGTGGAGCTCAGGGATTTGGCTTAATTGGGGACTGGGCATCCACCTGGAGGATACAGGCCATACTGGCGTGATGGTCTGAATCTGTCCAAAGGGGAACCAGGATCCTAGGTGATAGGTTTAAATGCTTCATTGGCAAGCATTTAAACTAGCCAAGGGGGGAGGCACTGAAGAGAAGCAGGGAAATCCCAGCACCCCACCACAAGACAGGGTAGTTAGCAAAGTAGACACAAAGGTAGAGATGTCAAAAGGGAGCAGAACAGGGGTAAATACAGAAAAAGGCAAAGGCAGTAAGGACAGGGATGGGGCTAAAAGGGGTAAGGCCAACAAAAAATGGAGGGTGATGAGTACCAATGCCCGTAGTCTGGGTAACAAGCTCCCTGAACTAGTGGCCTTGATGGAAGAGGGACGCCTGGATATTGTGGCAGTCACAGAAACATAGTACACAGCGAACCATGACTGAGATGTCAACATACAAAGGTACACAATCTACAGGAGGGACAGGAGGGTAAAGAGGAGGAGGAGTAGCTCTCTACATATGGGAAGGAATCAAAGCAACAGAACTAAAGGGTAAACAGGGAGGGAAGAAGGCACTGTGGGTCACCCTTTCCTCTCTCTCTTTATTTATTTTTTGAATTTTATTTTATTTTTTTCTCCCTACTGCCTCTGTGCCTTTAAAGCTGCTGCTCTTCCTGTTCTGGGACAGGAAGTTCCTTTATTCCTCAGTAGTCTCCTTCTTACTCGCTCAGAGTCAGACCTCCAGCAGCTGGGGGGAAGGAGAACTAGTCTTTTCCTTCAAGGATGGTGACAAGGATGGTGAGTCTTTTGTGCCTCTGTGATCACTCCCTTCCTGCTCCCAAACAGGAAGTTCCTATTGTCAGTCAAATCCTCTGCCTATAAAAGTGGAACTGGCTAAGGGTGGTCCACAGCCACTGCACTGCACCACTCCCATCATGTCTTATTTGTGACCCCTCAACTGTTGTTTTGTATGCTTACTCTTGAACACAGAGGTTCCTATTCCCACTCCCGTTCTGTCTCTTTGCATAAGAACACCACACCACACCAGCTTTCTCTGGGATACAAGGCTGCAGCACAACTTTATTGTTAATTCAAGCATAATCCTTTACATTCCGTTCATAAGAGGTTTAGTGAATACAATTTACAATTATCATCACACTTCATCATTCACATCAATTATCTCTATATACAAACACTTAAAATATACACATCGTATTGTACAAACCATAACAGCATTTTATATGAGGGGCCCCCTCCACCTCAGCCACATGAGAAGAGGGTGGGGCTTCTCCACCTCTCTCCTCACTCTGCCCACTCCTGGACAGGGTGGGAATCTCACCACTTTTCCTGCTCTCCACCCTCCCACACACAGCTTCAGGCCAGCAGGGATTGGGGGTACAACACTCATTAGGCCTCCCTGAGGCACCTCCAACCAGTCTCCAGTAACCGTTGTGTGTGACATGTCCTAACCTGGCTAACTTGTAGCCGTTCTCTGTTAGCCACAGCCTTCTGTCACTCAGGAAAGGGAGTGAGATGGGAAAATTCTTCTGACTTGCCCATTGATGAAGAAGCTAAGAGCCCGGGGCTGCGCTGAGTGGGACCTTTTAAACCCCCGGGGCACCGCCCCATCTCCACCTCTCTTCTGCCCAGGGCCATCGGCAGTCATCAGAATCATTAGGACCCCCCGTTGCACACCAGCCACATCACTGCTGTCCTGACGTGGCTGCCTGTGTCAAGGCGAAGGGGGGGGGATGACTACAGGGGCCTCGGTGGCGGGGGAAACCCCGTGTCAATATTGCCTTCCCCTTAGGTGGGGAGGCTTCCTTTTCCTCTGTTTATTCATTTTTTTATTTAATTTTTTTCTCTCCCTACTTTCCTACTGCCGCCATGCCCTTAAAGCTCCTGCTCTTCCTGTTCTGGTACAGGAAGTTCCTGTATTCCTCAGTAGTCTCCTTCTTATTCGCTCAGAGTCAGACCTCCAGCAGCTGGGGGGAAGGAGAGCTAGTCTTTTCCTTCTAGGATGGTGAGTCTTTTGTGCCTCTGTGATCGCTCCCTTCCTGCTCCCAAACAGTAAGTTCCTGTTGTCAGTCAAATCCTGTGCCTATAAAAGTGGAACTGGCTAAGGGTGAGGAAATGGAAGGAGGGCTATATAGTCCCAGTAGAGACAGTAGTAAAGTTCTAACAGCACCTCCATCCTTTTGCTGTTTTCTGGTAAATGCTATCTAGGGCAGTTTTAGATCCAAACACTTGGCTTGCTGCTACCTAAGCCACTCCCAGTACTGCTGCTGCTGATGTTTGTATGTGATTACCATTTTTAGGGGTGTGGATATAATTCACTATCCACACATTGGCAGTTCCACTGGAAGTGCTGATTCATTGGAACGTCTAGAAGCTAAGCTCTTCCCACCACCCAGGTGGCACATCCTCCAGCTCTGCCCCACAACGCCAAATTTTCTTTTCTGCTGGAAGAGTTTGGTATCCTCTTTCACAGCTCTGCTACTTGTAGGGTACCAAGTGCACCATTGGTGAAGTCTAAGTTTTTTCTAAGTTTCTTTGATATTTTCAAATCCTGCAGTTCAGCTCCAGCCTCGTTGATTAAGGATAGAACATGAGGAAGTGAAGCCTACTACTAGCTTCAAATTCTGCATTATGTGCCACCAGAAAATGCTGCAGACAGATACACACATCTCTTGCCTCTACCGTTCGGGGTTGCACATGATGTTTTAGGCTGTGGTCTGTGCCAGCCGATGCTCCCTTCTTTGGAGGATCATGAAGCCCAGCTTCTTTTCAGCTGGACAACTATTTGGGGCACAAAACTTCAGCCACAAGGAGGTCTCCACTGTGGCGGGTGGGGGGCCCAGCTTGCGGCCATGGAAGAGGCAGCAGCTTCTGTGGCAGAGACCTCATCAACCTCTGTGTTGCTTCCAGTTCAGGCCACCACAGGCTCATCCTTCACCGGTGAATTCTGGGAAACGTGTTGTCCCTCCAGGTCTTCAGGGAAGCCCTGTCCACCATGGTAAGAAACTCAAGTGCCTCTGGCACAGGTCATGGGACTGGGAGAGGTTGTGGTCCTCTCACTCCCTTGACTCCCCTTACCCCTCTACTTGGGTCAAATGCTCAACTTTGGTCGAGCCTTCTGTTGTCGAGGGCCAGGTTGCAAGCACCACGGTGCCTTCAGTGGGCTTGTCGGCCTCAACACTGGTGGTCAAGATTTTTCTTGACCCCGCTGTCTAGTTGTTGGAGGAGATTGAAGAAGAGTCACATAGAAACATAGAATCTGACAGCAGATAAAGACTGCTTGACCCACCTAGTCTGCCCATTTCCCTACCTAATGGATAAGCTGCAGATCCCAGTTAGCCAACAGCCTACTTCCTCCTACCCCCACTAGAATTGCTTTATGTTTGTCCCATGCGTTCTTGAATTCCCCCACTGTTTTTGACTCTACAACCTCCTCAGGAAGGCTGTTCCATGCATCCACAACCCTCTCTGTGAATAAATACTACCTCACATTACCTCTGAGCCGTCCCCTCTATCTTCAAATTGTGCTCCTTTGTTCAGTGTCATCTCTTTTTCTGAAAGATGCTACCCTCTTGGACTTTGTTGATTCCCTTGAGGTATTTGAAAGTTTCTATCATGTCCCCCCTCTCCCTCCTTTCCTCGAGGCTATACATCTTAAGCTCCTTTAGCCTTTTCTCATATGTCTTCTGGTGCAGACCCTGCACCATTTTGGTTGCCCTCCTCTGGACAGCCTCCACCCTGTCTATGTCTTTGCAGAGATGGGGTCTCCAGAACTGTACACAGTACTCCAGATGTGGTCTTACCAACTGTCTGTACAGAGGGCCAACAACTTTCTGTTTTCAACTGGTGATGCCTCTCCCTGTGCATCCCAGTATCCCCCCAGCCCTTCTTACTGCCTTCTCACATTGCTGGCCCACCTTTAGGTTGTCTAATATGACTACCCCAGGTCCCTTTCCATTTTAGTTGTTGTCAGTATCTCACCCTCCATTGTGTACTCTTCCACTGTGTTTTTGTTTCCCAGGTGCATTACTTTGCACTTCTTTACGTTGAATCTAAGTTGCCATACATTTGACCATTCCTCCAACCTTGCCAAGTCCCTTTTCACCCTTTCCACCCCACCTTGCATATCAACCCTGTTGCAGATCTTTGTGTCATCTGCAAAGAGACATACTTTCCCTTCCAGTCCCTCTGCAATGTCACTTATAAAGAAATTAAAAAGGACCGGCCCCAGTACTGAACCCTGCGGTACCCCACTAGTAACCCTCCTTTCTTCACTGTGGACTCCATTTACTATTACCCTCTGTGTCCTGTTGTCCAGCCAGTGTATTACCCAGGCTACCACCCTGGGACCCACTCCCAGGCTGACTAATTTGTTTATTAATCTTTTGTGCGGGACTGTGTCAAATGCCTTGCTAAAGTCTAGGTAGTCCATGTCCACAGCCCCTCCCTGGTCTACTACTTTGGTCACCCAGTCAAAGAAATAAATTAGATTTGTCTGACATGACCTTCCCCAAGTGAATCCATGCTGCCTTGGGTCCTGTGCCCCACTGGCCTCTAGGTACTCAACAATTCTTTGCTTCAGAAGTGATTCCATCATTTTCCCTGCCACTGAGGTCAAACTGACAGGTCTGTAGTTTTCTGCCTCTGTCTTGTTCCCACTTTTGTGAAGGAAATCACATCCACCCTCCTCCAGTCCTCAGGTACCACACCATCCTCCATGATTTATTAAAAGGGTAGTCAGTGGTGTTACTAGTTCTCCCTTTAGTTCTTTTAGAATTCTGGGTGAATTCCATCAGGCCCCATTGCTTTATCCACCTTCAGTTTTAGGAGTTCTTTCAGAACCCTTTCTTCTGTGAAAGGACTAATATCAACCCCCTATCCAGAGTGCTTCTATTGACTGGATTAGGTATCTCCTGCTTTTCCATTGTGAATACTGAGCAGAAGTATTTGTTCAGTATCCTGCTTTTCACTGTGGCTCTCTGCCCAACCCCTTTCCTCTTTATTCAGCCTCAGTATCCCTGCCTTAGTCGTTCTTGGCTCACTAATATACCTATAAAGGTTTTATCCTCTTCTTAACAGAGTTGGCTATCTTTTCCTCAGTTTGGGCCTTTGCTATTCTGACTGCCTTCCCCACTTCCTTCTGCTTTAACTGGTACAGTTCTCTGTCCTGCTCCTTCTGTGTTTCCTTATACTTCTTGAATGCTATCTTTTTCTCCCTAACCTTCCCCGCCACTTCTTTTGAGAACCATAGTGTTTTTTTCTTTCATTTTGATTTATTTATTTGCGTCACACAAAGGCTTGTTGCTTCTGTGATGGTGGTTTTGATGTTTCTCCATTGTCGCTCCACCCCACCTTCTTGCCTGTTTGTTAGTGCTTTTCTGAGGCACTCTACCATTTTGACAAAATCAGCCCTCCTGAAGTCCAGTGCCTTCACTTTTGTGTGGCTTGACTCTACAGCTAAGTTTATCATGAACCACACTGTTTGGTGGTCACTTGTTCCCAGATGGTTACCCACTTCAAGATCAGAGATCGTCTCTCTGTCCCATTTGAGAGCCGATCTCAAGACCCCACTTCTCCCAGTCCTCTCTTAGGAGCACATGGGATGGTCAGTGTCCTCGACTGACTCCACTCAGGAACGGTCTCCACCAGTGGTCGTTCCTAAAAGCTGGTGCATGTGATCTATATTGCACCATCAGTGTCTTCTCCTTGGCATTGGCCCTGAGGTTGAGCTCTAGATTGAGGCAACTCTCACACTCTGGCTTGACTGGGAGGCATCGCTATCAATATTCTTTGATGTCCTCACCCTCAGATGAGGAGTGGCTCTGTCACTGAATGCGGCAGCACTACAAGAAACTCCTCTGGCAGCAGTGGACCATTGCGGGTTGGGGTAGGGCTCTACCTCGACACGACACCTATGGTCAACTGGCATGCACTAGTCATGCCCATGCCAGTCCATCCTCAACAGGTGTACCCAGCACCTGTCTCACTACCTTTGCAGTTGGAGCCACCTTTACTGCAGCCCTTGGTGGGAGCTCTGGTGAAGGACTCCCATGCTGCAACCAGCTTGCCAGGCCAGCTGTCAGAGAAACTCACCCAGTTGGATGACTCTTGAGTGGTCCACAGTGGCAAATGGTCAAGGGCCATTTTGGAGAAGTCTTTGGATGGCTGATCCTTGCAGTTGTCCAGGATGCGTACGTTCAACCATGTGTCAGTTGAGGAACTAACTATGACCATGGGCCATTGTCATTTGGGACTGCACTCAAATTCATTTTAGAGGCCATATCTGTTCCTCCGGAACTGTTCAGAAAAGGGCCAAGTACCCTTTCACAGACATCCTCAATAGGGATGAATCCCCAGGAGTTGCCTTTCTATATTGCTCCACGTTATCAATGGGAAGTTACTGGTAATACATATGGGTAATGTGCACCCCTACTAGGGGTAGTGGCACAACAAAGACTGTACACAGCACAGGGGTAGTAGCACAACAAAAACATTTATATAAGCAAATGGCAGAGCAAGCAGTCTTTGCTGTGCCACTACCCCAACATGGGTGCACATTACCCATACAGTATGTGTTAACTCCCCATTGACAATGTTGGAGCTAACAGAAAAGGAAATTATGGTAAGTATGAAGTCCAAAACATTGGGCTTAAACCCCAGCCATTGCCTGTGGCATCTGTCATATTCTCCCTTTGAATATTCCTTCCTCCCTAGGCCATCATGTCCAACCCTCTCCTCTCTCGGCTGACCTTCTCCCCACCCCTACAACCCTCCCTTCCTACCCCATTTACCAGGCCATGCCTACAGTACTTATCAAAGGATCTCTTACATCTCAATCTTCTTCGCACTGTAACGCCTAGAGGAACTGCCATACTCCTGCTCACTATGACTCCTCCAATGATGTTTACTGTATAAACTGTAGCTCATTACCTTACGTCCAAATATCTGTATCCATGCAATTGTATTTAAATGGCATTACCTCCTGTTATACCTATTGCTATACTCTGGTGCAAGTATCTTGTCACATGCGATGGTTATATGTTATTATGTTGTTGTCATTATTACTATGTAATTGTTATGTACGTTCACTCAACATGTGATGTCTTAACCCTGTTGGCAATTGTTTTGCCCCAGGTCCATCTTGTAAATGAGCTTGTCTCAATGACGTTCCTCCTGGCAAAGTAAAGATTTTGATTGATTGATTGATTGAATTTCTCCTTTCCCATGGCTGAGGCTATTTTGGGACCAGTCCTAGAGCTTTAGCAGCATCCAGCATCCTGCCTGGCACCCTCTGCCCGTATTGTCCACAAGTACATGTTCCCTACTACATCCCTTTCCAGGTTCTCGTACCATCTCTTGACCAAGGGCTTGGTCTTGGACTCGGCTTTCCAGAAGTCTGTAAACCAAGGGGATGTGGACAATCCCCCAGACAAAGAGTTGGAGAGGCCTGACCATGCGATCAAGAAGATGTACGCCACCTCTTCTCTTGGTCTCTGTCAGTTCAGTTACACCATGATGATGGCCAACTTTGGTCACTCCCTGTTGGGAGTGCTAGATGATGCCCGCCTTCACTTGCGTGCTGATGAGCAGATGCCAGTGAAGTTGGTCTGAGGCCAGGGTCAAGCACTGACTAAATACCAGCTCCAGCTGACCTTAAACATAGTGACTCCTGCATCCATGTCATGACAGCAGCTGTTGAGATGGCCCGGCCAAGGTACTCCACCTTTACAGTGGACAGTCAGCATAAGCTGGCCAATGTCCCTTTCTTGGGCACTGACCTCTTTGGCCCAGGGGTGGAAGGTCATCTCACCAGGACTGAGATGACCAATGCCACCCTTGACTCTGTGGCTTCATCCCAGTAGGCCCAGAAACCAAAAAAGAAGGCCTTTCAGTTTTGGTCCTAGCAGCCTTGGCGCAGGCCCAGCGGGGCAATACCAAGCCTGGTGCCCCAAGGCCAAGTTCTCTGGCCAGGGGCCCAAAAGACACAGGGGTAGGGGAAATGGTGTCCCTCCAAAGCTGTCTACTGACAGGTCGAGAGTTGTCTGCCTCCCATCTGTCCAGTCCTTGGCCCAGCTCCCTGTGGGGGGTTGGCTTCCCCACTTCTGGCCACACTGGTTTGCCATTACTATGGACAAATGGGTTCTTGAGGTGGTAGGCAGAGGGCTGCCTCTAGACTGTGAGACTCTTCCATCTTACCAATCTCAGTCTCCATGAGAATCCTTGGTGCTGCAGGACATACTGTCCACCCTATGGGAGGGCATCGCTCAGCTCCTTGTGAAGGGGGCTATAGCCCATGTCCCAGATGCTCTGGTAAGTCAGCAGTATGTGTCCAGACACTTTCTGGTCCCAAAACGGATGGGGGAAGAGCCCCGTACTGGATCTGCACAATCTTAGTACATGATGCGAGCACAAATTCCAGATGGTAACCCTGAGCTAGATCATACCATCCCTAGAGCAGGGCATGTGGCTTTGCTCCCTGAACAACCAGGACACGTTCTTCCATATCCTAGTCCATTCATCCCATTGGTGGTACTTTCAGTTCTGTGCAGAAGGGGTTCAGAATCAGTTCCAGGTCATGCCGTTTGGCCTCTTGTCCATGCCCAGGGTCTTCACCAGGTGCATGGCAGTGGTGGCAGCTTTACTGCTATGCAAGTGTGTCAGGATGTACCCCTATGTGGATGACTAGCTGATTGCTGAGACTTCCAAGGAGTCCGTGGAACGGTCCTGGGATCTGACCCTCCAGAGACTTGGGCCTGTTGGTCAACCCAGACAAGTTTGAACTGATCTCCTTGCAGCTGATTCACTTCATCGGGGCAGAGCTAGACTTCTTGTGGGCCAAGGCCTACTTCCCTATGGACCAGGCACTGGATCTTATCTCTTTTGCATGGACATTTCAGGTTGGGTGCTTGCATCCTGTCTGGGACTTCCTGCAGCTGCTGGGGTATATGGCATTTTACACCATCATGGTCCGGTAGACCTTGTGGCAGATGTGGCATCTGCAGTAGGAGTTAGGTTGTCAGTGGTCCCATTGCCTGGGACATTTGGACGAGCTGGTCACAGTGACCCAGTTGATGTAGGATGCCATCCAGTGGTGGCTGATCCCAGAACATCTGGAGTAAGGAATCCTGTTTGTCTGACCAGAACTGACCATCACTCTCATGATGGATGTGTCTCTGGTGGGGCGAGGAGTACACCTGGGGACCGCAGTGCCCATGGATTCTGGTCATCCAGGGAGTCCCATTACCACATCAACCTGCTGGAGGTCTGTGCAGCTAGCTCTGATGGAATTTGTTCTTTTAGTCAGGGGTCAGGTCATGCAAGTCCAGACGGACAACACCATGACCATGTTCTACCTAAACAGGCATAATGGCACTCACTCCTTTCCCTTGTGCCAGGAGGGCCTCTGCAGCAAGTCTCTCAATCGCAGCCTGGGTGCAGATCTCCAGGCAATTAATGTTGCTGGAGCGGGCAGTCAACTGGTTGATGCTTTTAGCCAGGTGGGAGGGATGTTGCACGAGTGGTCCCTACATCAGGAGGTGGTGAACCACCTGTTCTCCCTGTGGAACACACCTCTGGTGGACCTGTTTACCTCCTAGGAGTATGACAAACTGAGGCTGTTTTGTGCCTGCCTCCCACAGTCTGAGACACTGACTGAGGATGCCTTCATGAGGCACTGGACCCAAGCCTCATGTACGTCTTTCCTACCTTTCTCTGGATCCAAAAAGTGGTGGTCAAGGCCCAGAAGAGTGAGGCATGGATGATCCTGATAGCTGCAGACTGGCCATGGCAGTTGTGGTACCCGGATCTCCTCAGCCTCAGCAGCAGGCTTCCATGGCAGTTGTCTTTTAACCCAGACCTTCTGACTAGACAACAACGGAAGGTCCTGCACCCAGACCTTCAGTTCCCGTACCTCACAGCCTGGTTACTGAGTGGCTTGAGTTCCAGACTTTGGGTCTTTTGGAAGATGCGCTTCATGCTGTGGCAGCCTCTCGAAAAGAGTCAACTCGCTGGTGCGACATCTTTTTATTTATTTATTTTTTTAACCTTATGTTTATACCCCAAGCTGCCTCCTCCCTCCACTCTCTCTGACATCCTCTGTCTGCGGGCTCCAATCCCATCCGGATGTGCCCCTAGACTGCCCCCTGCAATCCCCGGTATACCCCCCGGGTGGGGTGGAGAGGGACCCCCTATGCTTACCTCTCCAAACCAACATACTGTATGTGCATGTAGAGTCTGGCACAATGGAGTCTGTCTGACGAGACCAGAGTTCCCCTCAGAGAGGTGTCATCACCTAGGAGGGACTGAGGTGTTTTTCTGGTTTCCTTCCCCCGACGTCAGTGTGCAATGAGAGGCAGTGAGCTAGGCGGCATGCAAAGGCGTACCTTCTGCTCCGCCCCTCTGCTGACATCCACCCAATGCCCTTTCTGCTTCTCCACCATACGCGCCTTCCACCTGGAAGCCTAGGTGGTAACATTGCAGCGGAGCCTGCAGCTAACCCCCGAGGAGAGCAGCTGTCGGCACTCTATCCTTCTCCTCCTCGAGCGACTCCCGGCGACCTGTGTGCTTCCAAACACAGGTTGCCGGCATGGTCCGAGGTAAGGCAAGTGCTACGTCTTTAAATGGAAAAGGTTTTCATTTGGCATCAGGGCAAGCAGCTTGATGCCCTTGCCCTCCCTGTGGCTGGATTTTCTCAAGTATCTCTGGTCCCCCACCCAGCTAGGGCTACAAGTGATGACCCTCAAGGTGTACCTGGCAGCCATCTCTGCATACCGGGAGTGGGCTGGTATGCCAGTGATGGCCATAGGTGTACGGGGAGGGCTACCCTGGCCCCAGCCCCCCTGTTAAAAATCATCCTCCAAAAAAATTATAATATAATTATATATGCCCCAGATCCCCTAGCTTTGTAGGAATTCTGGCCCCTCTTGTTCACTGAGTCTGTGCACTCCTCTGGTGGTGGACCAGGAGAAGATGGTCAGGTGCTTTTTCAGGGGCCTTGACCACCTGTTCCCTCCAGTGCGTGAACCACCACTACCACGTGAGCTGCTGCCGGTGCTGGCTGTGCTCATAGGCAAGCCATTTGAGCTGTGTACAGATGCGAGATGTCACAGCTATTGTGAAAGATGGCCTTCTTGATGGGCATCATGTCAACCAGAAGGATCAGTGAGCTTCAGGCACTCTCAGTGGAGACTCCATAGCTGGTCTTCCACAGGGACATGGTCATCCTTTGCCTCCACCTGAAGTTCCTCCCAAAGATAGTATCAGAGTTCCTCCTTAACCAGGTGAAGAACGTTCTAGTATATTTTACTAGCCTTTCTTCAGAGGCTGACTGCAGGCTCCATACTGTGGACCGGTGGAGGGCGCTTGCTTTTTATAAGGAGCACATAGCTGGTGTTCAGGGTGAGTCTTGCCAGCTGTTTGTAGCATATTCGAAGCCACTCTAGCAGACTGGCAGTAAAAGGCGATTGGCAGGTGGATTACATCTTGCATCGACCTCTGCTGTAGGTTGGCTGGTAGGGAGCCTCCATAGGGTTTAGGGCTTATTCCATCAGACATACTGCTGCCGTGGTGGCAGCTTCCTAGAACATACTGAACATGAAATTTGCCAGCAGATAAAGGCCTAGGGAGGCTCATCAAGTCTGCTGAATGTGCAGCTGCTAGCACCTTATCTCTGCAGCTGCCCTCCCTTCCACCCTTCCCTTCATTAACCCTCCCCTTGTCCTGTCCCATCCCATTTTGAAGCAGTCCACTGTTCTACTGGATACTACTTCTGCAGGTAACGCATTCCACCCAGCCATCGCCTCTCTGTAAAAAGTGTCTCTCATCTCCCTCCTGAACCTTCCTCCTCCGGTCTCATATCATGGCCCCTGGTGTCCCTCCCTCCCTTACTTTGAACAGCCCCTCTGTACCTGTCTTGTTTATTCCTTTCATGTATTTAAAGGTTTCAATCATGTCCCCCTGTCCCTCCTCTCCTCCAGTGAGTACATGTTCAACTTCCTCAACCCCTCTCGTGATAAGTCCCCAGCCCTTGATCATCTTTGTCGCCCCCGCGCTGCACCCTCCAGTAACTTAATGTCCCTCTTCAGATACGGGTGCCAGTACTGCACACAGTACCCAGGTGCAGTCTAACTAATGACCTATACAGTGGCAGAATCCTCCTCCCTCCTCGAGGATATACCCCTTGCAGTACAACCCAGCATTTTGTTGGCCTTTTGCTTCACCTTCCTACATTGTGCCGAGTTGTTCATTGACCCTGTAATGAGCACCCCAGATCCTTCTCCTCTGTCTGGGCTAGCTGCACTCCCCAGCTGGTAACTCCTCCTTGGGTTCTTCATCCCAAAATGCAGCACCTTGCACTTTTGGCATTAAACCCCAGTTGCCAGGTGTCTGACCAGGTTTCAAGCTTTGCCAGATCATCCTGCAACCCCTGCCAGCCCCTAGGTCATCCACCACCGCTCCTACCTTGGTATCATCAGCAAACAGACTGATCTTGCTCTTGATGTCCCGTGATATGTCTGCAATGAATATCCCAAACAACACTGGTCCCAACACCGAGCCCTGTGGAACACCGCTCGTCACTACCCTTGGGTGTGGGAGCTCCCCACCCACCACCACCCTCTGCTGCCTTCCCTGAAGCCAGTTTCCCTTTCATCTCACCAGCTTTGCACCCGCCCGTGTCTACTAACTACTTCCCAGCCTTCCATGCGGCACCGAGTCGAATGCCTTACTGAAGTCCAGATACAGGACATCCACTGCATAGCCCCTGTCCAGTTGCCTAGTTACCCAGTCATAGAACTCCACCAGGTTGGTTTGGCAGGATCTGCCCCATATGAAGCCATGCTGTCTGCTGTCCTGTAGTCCTTTGGCCTCTAGGAGGGCCACCAGCCTCTACTTCAGGATAGTCTCCATTAGCTTACCCATGATGGATGTGAGGCTCACTGGTCTGTAGTTTCCTGGTTCATCCTTGGGGCCACTCTTGTGGAGGGGCACCACATGAGCCATCCTCCAGTCCTGAGGTACACATCCCGAATGTAGTGAGGCATTAAATAGGGCTGCCAAAGGTCCTGCAAGGACCTCTGCCAGCTTCTTCAGTACCCTGAGGTGGATGCCATCTGGGCCTGGCGCCTTGTCCACCCTCAGTGCCTTCAAACCCTCCTGAACTCTGCCCTCCATGATTTCCCCATCTGTCACCCCTTCCCCCCGTTTCTGTCATTTCTCCCCCCTTGGGTGTCACCCCCTCTTCTCTTTAGTAAATACTGAGCAGAAGTACTCATTTAGTGCTTCTGCCTTATCGCACCCTGCTTCCACCCAGTTCCTATCCAGTAAATCTGCAGGGCTGCCAGCTGGAAGACAGCACACACCTTTGTCTCCCATTGCAGGCATCAACCTCAAATCTCATCAGGATGCTGCCATTTAGGATCTTGGTTCTCCAATTTCTTTTCACCTAGTAGGGGTGCACGCCATGCCCCCTCCCCCAAGAGAACTACTGGAAGTCTGCCAATCTGTGGATAGTGAACTGCATCCATGCCCCTAGAAAAATAGGTTACTTACTTGTAACCATAGATCTAGGAATGGTATATAGTTCATATCCACACCACCCATCCAGCTTTCCCTAGCACATGACACATGGATCCCTGCTTCCAGCATGCAGGATCTGGCATCGCGGGGCGGAGCTGGCAGATGTGCCACCCAGGTGGTGGGAGGAGCTTAGTTTGTAGATGTTCTGACAAATCAGCACTTCCAGTGGAACTTCCAGTGTGTGGGTGTGAATTATACATCACTCTTAGAACTATGGTTACAGGTGAGTAACCTATTTTTTTTATCCTAGACTATGCTACTGTATATGCAATCAATTCTGAGTGAACCGTATGCTTTCATTGGTTCTAGTAGCAATAAACGATATCTGGCTGCAGACACTGAGGGCTAGCAGCTGACACAGTCCCTCGCAGCAGTGATACATTAACACAAACATAGTACCAAATAATATAAATTTGTTTAAAAACGAAGTGGAAGAAAACACATAAGAACAATAAGAAAAATTGGAGCTATGAGGTGGTAGTCAAAACTTAAACTTTATATGTTCCCAATAATGCTCACCTCCCAGCAGTCCCACAATCCTCAAGGCAGTGCCACCCAACTGTATTCCCCAAAGGCCTTGGCGAGGGCGCACTGTAAGTTGCAGTGGGTGCCTTACTAGGGATGCAGTTGTCGCTCCGCAGGGCAGGTGGTTTGTTGGTGTGCTTAAACGAACTGACAGAGGGGCTCCATGTTGTAGGATGGGCCCGATGGTCTGTTCAGCTCTTCTGCTGAGGCCTATCCAACAAGCTGAGATCTGCCCAGGACTGTAGCCTCTGTCCTATGGCACTAGACAAAACCCCCAGTTGCAGGGACAAAACCACGGTGTTTACTCATGGTATTGTAGCCTCTGGGTACCTCTGGTCTGTCTGTATATGGTGGAAGGTATGCACTGGCTGGGGCTTCCAGACGAAATGACCGTCTTCTCCGGAGTCCTCTCCGGCCCTCTCTCTCTCTCTCTCTCTCTCACTTCTCTCTCTAGTTGTCTTTCTGATATGTCAGCAGGAGCACCACAGAACACTCAGACAGTTACCTCAGTCCATTTAACTAGTACTCTGGAGTAAATTCCCACTGGGGAAAAGTCTCTTGGATAAACCCACCCAACGTCGCTCCAAATTATGGTTCTGTCTTGAAGTTTTGGGCTTAGCTGCTTCCTCCAACAAAATCTCAACATGTATGCACCCTTCTTGTGGCCTGCAACTCCTTGCAGTCAGCAGAATGTTGGCTCACTGCTTCCCTGGCCACTCAGACTGTCAAACTGAACCCAGATTCTTGGCTTTACTCCCTTTCTTAGACGTGTGACTGTGATGCGTTCTTGGTCAGGCAGTTTCTGGGTGAAGCATGCTTCAGAATCTTGCCTCAGTTGAGCTAGATTTGTACGTGCGCCTATGATCAAACCAGAGATCAGGATTGTCTCAAATCTGCGGGCACAACTGTGTGCCGCTGACCCCTTTCTCAGCAGTCCTTGAGGAATCAGAAGGCTTCTGTGGTCCACAGCAGTGGCCTTGTTTGTTAACATTGGTGCTCTGGCTGGCTTATTTGCCCTGAGTGCCTGCTTTGTCATTTACCTTGCCCCTGCTGCCTGTCTGGGGCCAGGAAGGTGTTCAGTGGTGTGGGTAGTCTGCCTGTCGGGGAGGCTGGGGTTGTGGAGAGATAAGCTGGCATTAGAGTGCTTTTTCTCTTTACTCCCTGTTGTTGTGTATGCACGCATGCTTGAATGGTGCTCCAGCACAAAGGATTAGTTTTCCTGACCCTGCTGCCTTCTCAGGGGTCAGAGCTCTAATGTGCCCCCTTATAACGCCCCATTCTGACCCGGTCATGGCCTCACAGCCATGTCCTGAGGCTGAGAGCGTGAGTCACAGTGTGCTGCTGCAGCCAAGAATTCCTGGGAGCTGTGGCTTGACTCCCGCCACAGACTCCCGACAGCTAGCTCTACTGATACTCTACCAGTCCCCACATCAGCAGTCCAGTCCTTGGGATTGGAGGCCAAGAAAAGGAGCCTGGTCAGAAGGAGGGGCAGCAGTGGCGGCTACTCAGGGGCCCGCCAGGGCATGTGCCCCGGTAAAAAAATTCTGTGCCCCAGTTGGTGCCCCATATGGTGCAGAACCTCCCCCATAGTAACAATATATCAGTGCCCTGGCTGCCATCTATTGTGCCCCAGCTGTGTCCTGGTAGCCATTTGTGGCTAGAGCCGCTACTGGGGGGCAGCAAGAGCCCAAGAGACCATTTAAGGAGGGCAGGGAATTATTTTAATTGGCAGCTGTTTGTAATGTTCATAGTTTAAGAAACAATATTCACATTCCCAAATAATCCACATTTAACTGTATCTGAATAAAAGTTTATGTAACAAATACATTTATACTGTTTACATTCTATACAGTTCTCGTCATGTAACCAGTAATCTGAAGTTTTGACTGTGTCATGGTTTGTGTTCAGAACTCTTACTCACTTTTCTGATCGCTCAACAGCTCTTGCTTAGAGCTCTGTACACAAACTGTGGCATAATGAAACTTCAAATGACCAGTTCCATGAAGAGAACTGTTTAGAATATTCCATAAAATGAAAACAATACAAGCCACTGTTTTCACAGTATTGTTATTAATTTGGATACAGTTGCATGTGGATCTTTGGTTGGTATAGATACCACTTCTGTAAAAAGAAACATTACAGACCATGGCCAAGTAGCACAAATTTCCTGCCCATTTTAAGGTAAGACCTCAGGATTGGGGGCTTACATATAAGTTACACTTAGTTTAATAGAATGCCTTTTGTTTTTTTGTACATTTTATTTTTACTCTGGGGACCAGGGCATCTCTCCGGAATGCCCTCACAGCCACTGCCTCTACTCCCAGCCTGAAACCTCCATTCCACTGGGAGACACATTGCTGACGCCCCCCCCACCCCAAAACATAGAAACACAGAAGTTGACGGCAGATAAGGACCGCAAGGCCCATCCAGACTGCCCATTTCTTTTTCTACCTTATGAATGTGCCATCGGCCTTTGCTCTGTCAATGGCCTATCTATTCATACTCATCTGTATTGCTCCCTTATGCCTATCCCATGCCTGTTTGAAGCCCTGCACTGTATTCATATCCACAAACTTCCTGAGGTAGGCCATTCCATACATCCACCACCCTTACTGTGAAAAAGAACTTCCTCACATTACCCCTTAATCAGCCTCCCTCTAACCTCATGCTGTGTCCTTTTGTCCTGCTAATTTTCTTATATTGAAACATGTTAGACTCTTTCACCTTGTTAATGCCCTTAAGGTGTTTGAATGTTTCAATCATATCACCGCTCTTCCTCCTTTGCTCTAGGGTATACATATTGAGTTCAGTTAATCTGCCCTCATATGTTTTCTGATGCAGTCCCTGCACCATTTTGGTTACCCTTCTCTGGATTGCCTCAATTTGGTTAATGTCCTTGTGAAGGTGTGGCCTCCAGTACTGCATGCAGTACTCCAGTGGGAGCCTAACCAGTGTCTTGTAAAGAGGGATTATTACCTCCCTCTTCCGACTTGTGATATGCCTACTAATACACCCCAACATCCCTCTAGCTAGCCTTACCTACTGCTTTAGAGGTCTGCTTGGATGATTTCAGGTCATCGGTGATGACGCCCAAGTCTCTTTCTTCCCTTGTGACCGCCAGCAACTCCCCTCTCAGCCTATAGGTGGCTTCAGGGTTTCTCTTCCCTGTATGCATGATCTTGCACTTCTTTGTGTTAAACCCCAGTTGCCACTCTTCTGACCATTTTGCTAGTTTATCCAGATCTCTTCTCATTCTGCCCACACCATCTGGATCATCTACTCTGTTGCAGATCTTGGTGTCATCTGCAAACAGACAAACCTTACCCTCCAGTCCATCTGCAATGTCACTGATGAAGATATTGAAGAGGACTGGCCCCAGTACTGATCCCTGAGGTACCCCACTGTGACTTGCATCTCTTCTGACTGTATACCATTTACTACCACTGTTTTCTGCCCGTCAACCAGTTTGCCACCCAGTTGACCAACGTCTGACCCACCCCAAACCTACCCAGCTTATTAATCAATCTTCTATGTGGAACAGTATCGAAAGCTTTGCTGAAGTCAAGGTAGGCGACATCAACTGCTCCCCCTTGGTCCAGCACTCTGGTTACCCAGTCAAAGAAATTTATGAGATTAGTTTGACAGGACCTTCCTTTTGTAAACCTATGCTGTCTTGGATTCTGTGCTCCTATGGATTCCAGGTGATGCACTATCCTTTCCTTAAGGAGTGTCTCCATAATCTTGCCCACTACTGAGGTAAGACTGACTGGTCTGTAGTTCCCTGCCTCCTCCCTGCTACCACTCTTGTGGAGCGGGATCACATGAGCCCTTCTCCAGTCTTCTGGGACCTCTCCTGTGCCCAGAGACTCACTAAACAGTTCTGATAATGGCTCTGCTAGTTTCATCCTTAGCTCCTTTAGTACCTTGGGATGTATGTCATCAGGTCCCATTGCCTTGTCACCCTGAGCTTATCAAGCTCTTGTAGGACCCTTTCCTTTGTGACAGGACTAGTGCACGCCTCCCCCCCGTGTCCATGGTGCAGAGCTATGGGACCTGCCCTACCTCTCTTCACTAAATACTGAGCAGAAATATCTCATTTAGGATAGATGCTCTTACATGGTCCCCCTCCTCACACGCCCCCTTATCCCCTTTGATCTTAGCAATACTCCTCTGACTTTCCTTTCACTAATGTATCTATAGAAAGTCTTGTCACCTTCTTTTACTGTTGCTAGTGTTTCCTCAGTTTGGGCCTTTGTCTGCCTTACTGCCATCCCTGCTTCCTTAGGGAAGTTTGGTATGCCTCCTATCTTCATCCTGCGCGTTCCCTTATATTTCCTGAAGGCCAGCCTTTGGCTCTGACCTTTTCTGCTACTGTGTTTGAGAACCAAAGTTGTTTCTTTCTTCTTTGCACTTCCTTTTCTCACTAACACAATAGGATGTTGCTTCAAGTATTGCATCTTTAATGCTGCCTCCGGACTTATGGACCTATCCAGCCCTTGAATCCACCCCTCGGGAGGCCCTCCCACCTACCTGGCGGCCTGTCTGTAATTAGAGGGCTGGTCCGGCCCAGGTTGAGGGGCTCGGGAGAGCCGGTGGATGGCAGGTCTGTGTCGGGATGTGGGCCTGGCTCCTGGGGCTCCGTTGCCTCCTGAGTCCACCAGGAGTTTCCTTGTGTGTTTTCCCTTCAGGACGCGTGTGCAAGGACTCCTGTGTGGCTTTCCACCACACCTCTTGCGCTGGAGTCTGCGCTGCCCGCCCCCTACAACATCCTGTGCGCTTGTGCTGCCTTCAGTCTCCACCGGAGGCTGCTACAGAGCCGAGAACACCCCATAACCCACCCCAGGAGAGGAGAGCAGTCCTTTAGACACTTAATCCTCTCCCTCCCCTGCCAACCCCCGATGGTCCAGGTCTGTTCCGGAACCCAGGTTGCCGGCATGGCGCAAGGTGTGGCATCCGGCACCTCAACCCTCAGTGCCACCGGGCCAGGTTATATAGTGCCTTTTATATGCACTGTGTCCCAAAGCACTTTACAATCCAGAAAAAAGAGGGGAACACATTTTGCTGCTATGTTCAGCACACAGGGAGATTCAAAGAGCACAGGATAGATAAGAGAGAAATGACAGAAAGCTTGAGCACAGGGAGCGGGAGGTTAAGTGCTTTATTAAGGGTTACACTGTGAGTGGTGGCTGTGAGATTCAAATCTAGGTCTCCAGGTATGCCAAAGAGTTACCCAGTCTCAATGTTCTTAATGAATGAGTATTTGGGCAAAACATATGGACATAGAGCTCCCGTGGAACTGAAGGACCTGATGTCTAACTCATGCTCACACTGTGCTGTGCGTGCCGGGTCTCCTGAGGTAGCGGGCAGGCTACTGAAGACAAAAAAAAAAGTTCATTGTGGGAGAAGGGGTTAATGTGAAGTGGTCTCTGTGCTTGCTTTTTCCAGTGTAAGCCACTGGGAGGCTTACAGGAGACGGGAGATCAAGAGGCCCACTTAGAGAGAGACTTTGAACAGCTGAGGACAGGGAAGGACTTTTATTCTGACAAGACAGTGCCTGGCTGTTGCATGAAGGCAAAGTGAATGATCCTGTTTCTCTAAATGATTATCCAGACTCCGAGAGAGTAGAGGAGGAGGAGGGGGAGCGACGCACACTAGAGCATGTCTTTCTCTTGACTGCAGCATCTTAGCCACCCAGCTAATACCTCCAACCAAAGGGATCTCTGGGAGCCAGACAGACTCTGCAAGCAGTGAAAATACCCGGCTTTGCTCACACAGCCCTAGCACAAGGGAATCTCACCACCAGGGAGAGGAGAAATAAGAGTATAAAACAACCAGCAGGCAACGTTTGGGGGATTTCTTTTCTGAAGCAGGGAAAGTGAAAGGGAAATGCGAGGAAATTAAAGAGTGTTGTGTGCGAGAGGGAGGAAGAGTGGTCTTCCTTCCAGCTGCTGGGGCTTCTGCTTGTTTCAGAAGAAGCAGCACCAAATATTGAAGTCATGCGCCGCTCTTTCAAGGCTGTAGGTTCCCTCTCGTTTCCTGCTCTCCTCTTGTACCGTCGCCGCTTAGAGGGCAACTGAAAAAAAAGGGAAATATACGAAGACAGTTGTACAAAATAAAATCCGGCCCAGTCTGGGAACAATTGGAAAAGGAGGAAGAGCTCAAGGATGACTGTGAGTCACTCCTGGCCTTAAACTGAAAAGGTAAGAAGAATTTCGTGTTTTTTATTCTGCGGTGCCTTAGACTTGGCTGGACGTTTTGGTTTATTTCTATGGTATGATGGTGCGTTTGGGGGGATTGTTACACGCAGGAACAGTGACATCAGGACTATTTTGATTTTTTTCATAAGATGACCCCACCCCCAACAGGAATAAAGATTTTTTTTATTTTCCAGGATCTAATTTTTGAAGGAGGGGGAAGAAATGAAACAGATAGCCGTTCTGTGTTCTAACTCGATGTGTTATAAGGCGAGGCCAGGTTGGTTGTGGGCTTTTTCTTTCGTCACTTTTAAACGGGATTCTTGTCAAGGTTTTTAATGGAAATTATCTTTTATTGACGTCTTGACTTGACATAAATGAGTGTGTGCTTTTGTTTAATGGACCCGGTGGTATTTAGTGAGGTTTTGGCTCCTGTAAGACTGAGTTAGAAGATAGTTGTGCTGCTGTTTTCAGTGAAATACTGTTTATTTTAGTGAAAAATTCGGATTTAATTCACTGATTTTCTTTTTAACATTTACCACAGAGACCAGCTTTGATTATGGCTGTTATGCTCCAGTCAGCTTTGCTGGGCACTGGGGTGGGGGTGGTGATTGACAGCGTAGCTAGCCAATGGAGAGGAGTGTCTCTTGTGATTGACAGTGGCCGCAGCCAATGGCATTGCAGCAGCAGTAGAGAGAAACTTCAGATTGGCTGAGAAGTAGCAAAGGATTCTGTGGTAGTAGTTTTATGAATTAGTAGCTGGCACTACATTTTAGACTGCTCGTGCTCGTTTTTTTTTCCTTGTTCGTCTGGTCTCGTGCAGAAAAATTGGAGACAGCGGCGATTGAAGGGGAGCTGGAGGAGGGGGCAGCGAAAAGTGCTCTTCAGTCAAAGTTGTTGGGACGCGCAACCTGGGCAGCAGTGTGGACTACAAAGCCCATGAGGCTGCCTGGCTGGAGTACTGACATGTTGGAGGGCCCTGGAACTTTTCTGAGTCGGTGCTCCGTGGTAATTGGTGTAGTCAATGAAAGCTTCAAAAGTAATAACTTTTTTTTTTTTTAAATAGTACGGTTCCCAATGTTAGTGAGACATACCTTCTCAGATGCCTCTGATTTTACTTCAGAACTATCCGCTGACCTTCCCAAGACAAGTCACAGTGTACATCCATTTCATTTATTTCACCAGGAAACGGGTCCATTGAGCAAGCTCATTTACAAGGAGGACCTGGGTAGGACAGGGGTACAGATAAAAACAATAAAACAAAGTAACAGCATAAAATACAAATATAGTTACAATGGTGACAGTCAGTATACATTAGGATACTAAGCTGGGAGCATACCTTTGAAAAGTATTCATGAAGGCAAGCCAGTTGCTTCAAGGAATTGTGCAGGAAGAACTGAGAAGAACCTGACAGTAAAAAGACAGTAGTTACATGAGTCTTGGTACACAGGTTGTCAGTGAGGGCTTTGAAATGATTGCGCCTGACCAGAGAGAGCAAAGTTTCAGACTGTCTGGTTGCACTATGAGCCATGTAGTTGCTGTACCACCCAGCATATACTAGAACATTTTTCACGTGTCCCTGATTTTGGCCGGCTGTCCTGGTATCCTTGCCTTGTCCCTATTTTTGTATTGCAAGGTTGAACGGTATGTGTTGTGGGGATGGGATGCTTAAACTATGACCATTATCAATCGTAGGTTCAGAAGCCTCTCAGTTTTTTTTCTGTTCCTTTGGTGCAGTGATTAAACTTGGATGGCATGCAAGGGTACAGCTGTATTAGTCCATCTTAGGCTCCTGTAGATTGGTCACATGGAATTCAGGGGATCAGGACTCTGGGGCTAAGTGTTTGGTACACTCTGCCATGGAGTTGGAATAGCTTAAAGTTCAGGGTTTCTAGTCCCACACCAAACACTTGGGTAGATAGCCAATACTATAAGTGTTGGTCCCTTGTGGTCCGTGGGGCTGTTTTCTTTGAACTGTGGGTTTGTATTGCCATCCAACTGGATTGTTTTGCTGTTTGCAGTAACTTTTTAATGCTATATTCAAAAAAGAAGTATTATCCAGAAGTGCTGTTCCAGTCCTCAGTGTTTGATACTCTGGGAGTCCACGTTTACATTGGAAATGCCACACATCAGCAGGTGCTTGTCTCTCTTGATTTTAACCAATACTAACACTGTGGTGTAACTCTGGAGGATACAGTCCTTGCGCGAAAGGTGTTATGCAGCAGTTGGGCATAAGCCTTAGTCTGAATGTGGACGATGTGTGTGTGTGTGTGTGTGTGTAAAATATATAGTGTGTGTGTGTGTGTGTGTGTGTGTGTGTGTGTGTGTGTGTATGTATGTATGTTTGTATACACATACATATAACAATAACCACAACAGGGTGTGTGGGGTTACTGGGATTAATCAACACCCTGTGCATTGTGAGGCATGAGGCAAAGCAGAGTGTTTCTCACAGCACCCAGGGTGTTGGTTAATCCTCAGTAACTCCAACAATCTGGGTAAGCATGCACTTATAACATGGGTCCAACAAGGTTTAAACATTTTCTTTACTCTTTAGAAATATTGGAAAGTATCCTTCCACTGAGATTGCCACTTAATAAAGTAATCCCTCATGTGATTCTGTTGCTTCCTTTGCTTAATTTTGTTTCTTTTGTCACTGTGCACACTTTTCTCAATTTGAACACTTATTTACTTGTTCCACACTTTCAGTAACTTAAAATTGTAGCGGTGAAGATTCTCCGTCCCTTTGCCTTCGGTGGATGGGGGACTCTCTGTACTGTCTGCTCCCTGCTCTGTTTTCTCCTCTCCCTGCTCTGCTTCTGTTCTGTCGGTCCCCATTTGGAGATCACCGATCGCTACCTCCTCCATGATCCATCTGAGTGGGTGGGTGGGAACTGGTCCCGTTCTGTCAGGCACCTGTTCTGTCATCCCCGGTGATAGACGACCTTCTCCCGCTACCACCAAACCTGGCGGCTCTTCTCCGGCACCTCGCCGTGTCACTCTCAACAACTTCCCTCCTTGCAATTACTCAAATAGCCCTTTACATTGCTTAGGTCGCTCTCCACAATGCTGGCCGGTAACGGAGTGTTGGGCACTGGCTCCATACCTGTTGCCACTGCCGCTCCCGTTGTCGGGACTCCCACGCCAACAAGTTCGACTACCCAATCCATATACTCACAGCTAGATGTGAGTAGGGATTGCCACAATTTACTCACCCAGCTGTTGGTATAATGGAGATTAATGTATGGTCAGCACAGTCAGTCTGACCAGTGGCCTTGCACATTTTAAGATACCCATGTTATAAATATATAATATAAATCAAAATGCCCAAGGGTGGGTGCGAGGGTGAAATACCCACTCCCTGGAGTAGAGAAGATGCCAAGATCACCAGGTAATGCCCAGCGTTTACCCCATTTTGCCTGAAGTGAGGGATACCTTGACTGCTGCCTTAAACAGCTGTGGACAGACACCTCAGAAAACCTTTGAAAACATATTACTCGAGTTGTTTATATTCCTTATAGTTTCTGTGTTGAGACTATTAGTTGTCAAACTGTTGTCTTTATGAGTCTCTGTTAAGTTCTGGGAATAATTATGAACCTGCCCACCTCAATATAGTACTTGCACACCAGGAATAAAGTGAAATGCATTTGAATAAATGGCGAGTTTATTCACCTGACAATATTACTTTCATTTTGCGTCATTACTATGTACAGAACACCCTGCACTCAAAATGCAAGTAATTGCTACAGTATATTGCCATGCATGTTGGGACCCTCACCATTTGAGAAATGCTGTGCAAGAAGGAGAAATCTTTTTGGAGGTGGGGGCTCAGATCATAACTCATTTTTGAGGTTCTTTGTCTATATGTTAAAGAGCTTTATGAATAAAACTTTAACTAGAACTCTTTCCCATATCATTTTATTATCGTTGTTGAATGCTTGAGTTATTCGACTTTGTTTACAGAGATGTGCTGACCTTTTAAACTGCTTCCAGGCCAAGTGACACTTTGATACTTGATGGAGCTGGAAGACTAGTTTTTATTTATTTTTTGTTAATTTGTGAAACTATTTCCACAGGAAACAGTACATTAGGAAAAAAAATTCTTGTTTCAAAGTATGTCCTGGAGTAAAACGGAAGAACAGGATCAGCTGGTGCAAAACGGACACAGGCCAAAATTGATGTTATACCACTGTCTACATACTGTTAGCTTTTGTTACTGGGTTGTACAGCTTTAATTTGCTAGCCTTGCTGTATTGTACAGGTAGATAAACATTTAAATAAGACACCAGTTTGAATGTAGTGGGACCAGTGGATTTTCCCAGCTTCCAACTGTGCAGGCAAGTGGCTGAAAAACTCAAGTTTGACTTGAGACATAAAAAAAAAAAACAAATTATAAAATGAAGGGGAGTTACTCATCAGTGAACACAATTTTACCCCTGAATTGTGTTGCAAGTCTGTATTAGGAACTTCTTCCAAGTTGTGTGGAGTCCTAAAAATTTGTTTTTCCCCCCCACATTTTCACACATTTTCACCCTGTTCTGTTTGACCCCTTCTAGTCCCCTCATATAGCCACCTCCCAGTCCCTTTGCCCTACTGAACCCCAGAGGCTCCCATTTGGTTCTCATGAATTTACCTCCTCACGATGGGGCCTTCAGGTTTAACTCCCATCCAGTAGACCACATCCGGAAGGGTGTGTGTGTGTGTGTGTGTGTGTGTGTGTGTGTGGTTCTATTGTACTGGGCAGATGGCAGGCACAGGACCGGGAGGGACAGGGATGCCTATATCTTACAGGGATTTGGACCCATCTACAGGAAAATGCTTCCCACTTGTATTGGTTATACAGGAAAATACAGCAATTTGGCTTCCATAGGAAGTAATGTTACCTACAGGAAAACACGGGAAAATCATGCTGGAGTTACAGGGAAAATGGCAAATCAATCTGGAGCCACTGCCTTTATTCATCCTTTTATGTCCTGCCCTGAGATGTGTTCCACAGCATGTGCATAATGGGCACAACTGTGTCATTCACCACTGCTCTCTGTGGAAAACCAGGTGGTCACCTTCCCAACCACCCCTGAATGAAGTGTGCATCCTAGAGGACCTTACAGCGATCAGGCTTGTTCCCGAACCTGGATTGCTGGTGTCATGTATAGGAACCCTGCTGCTATGTAAGCAAGCCTGTTGCTCTGCAAGTGTCTGACAAACTGAATTCCCTCGGAGTTTGCTGAGTGTTCGTTACATTCCAAAATGGGCAGCAGCCATGAAAAGGACTAGGAGGAAGGTACTGAGATGATTTTGTAAAGCACTCATTCCTGATTTGGCTGTGGCAGGTACACAAGAGTGCAGATCACTGTTTTCTATTTTGTGTATTTTGGTTTTGGTGTTGTTAGGGTGGACGACAATTGGAGTTGACTTGCATGCACCTGTAGATCGGGGCAGAGTTGGTAGGTGTGAGAAGACCATGGGAGACTTGGTAGTGTCTGGAAAGATTGTGAAGTATAAATGAAATTATACAGTAGCACCCAAAAAAAGTACTAGATGGGAGGAGAGAGACCTAGCACTACAGCTGAGGGAGGAGAGAGACTTAACACTACAGCTGAGGAATGGGATCTGGGGGTTATGAGCGACTAATTTAAGCAATTGAGTTAGTGCAACAAGGCCTATAGCAAGGTTAACTGGATGCTGGGATGTATTGTTAGGGGCATTGATAGAAGAAAGGAGGTAATACTTCCCCTCTACAGATCCGTGGTGAGGCCACACCTAGAGTATTGCAATCAGTTCTGTAGTCCTTACCTCATTAAGGATAAGGATAGGTTGGAGACAGTGCAGCACAGAGTAACAAAAACAATTTGGGGCCAGCAGGGCAGATCCTATGAGGAGCGACTCAAGGCACTAAATATGTACTCACCGGAGACCAGAAGGGAGAGAGGAGATATGATAGAGACCTTCAAATTCCTTAAAGGAATTAACAAAGTGAACTACGGGGAACTATTTAGCCTGAATACCAATTCGCGGTCACATGGACATGAATGGAAATTAACAAGAGGTGGATTCAGGACAGATGTGAGGAAGTACTACTTTACGGAAAGAGTGATGGAACCTTGGGAACAGTCTGCTGAATTGGTGGATGCAAAACAGTCTGAGGATTCAAGCAGGGCTGGGACATAATGAAGGTAATAGTGGTTACAGGCGACAGGACCAAGGAGGAGAAAGAGAAGATGGGGAGGGTTAGCCAGGAGCATGGGGAACAAGATGCCAGAGCTACAGGCGCTGTTGGTGGAGGGGTGGGTGGGTGTGGCAGCTGTCACTGAGACTTGGTCCACTTTCAAACATGGCTGGGACCTAAACCTACCACCTTGTCTCTTCTGCACGTGGTGGAGGGAAGGATGGGGGTAGCATTTATCATTGAGGATGGATTAGGGATAATCAAGGTTGAGGAGGCAAGGGGATCAGGTGGAGGCCTTATGGGTCACCCTACAGGCTCTGGGGGGGCAAGCGGATGAAGGGGGGGTGATGTATAGACCACCCGGGTAGGGGGAGGAACAGGAAGGCCTTGTGGCAAACCATAGGGACCACTGTGGTAGGGGAGAAGGCTGAACAGTGGCACTGGGGGATCTGAATATGCCAGGAGCAGACTGCGGTATCCTCATTGGGTGAGGAACGGCGCCTGCTGGATGTCTTCCAGGGTGCTTTTCTTGCCCAGCTGGTGACTGACTAAGCGCTGGGGTGTCACGTCCTGGATGTGGTCCTGTCGGATGGTGAACTCACCGGGGTCCTAGTTGTTGGGGACCCACTGGCAGGAAGTAATCATGCCATAGTCTGGTTTTCCATGGACGGGGGGAGAGGGTAGATCGATAAAAACATCGGTGGTAGATTTTAGAGGGGCAGACTTCGGGGATGGAGAGAATCCTCAGGGGCCACCTAGATACGATCAGGCCAAATGTGGGTACTGAGGCCTGGTGCCTGGAGGCCACCAAGGCCTGCATGAAGGAGAGGCACAAGTGGGGTAGAGCTAAGCTGAGCTGGAGGTCCAGGAGGTGGTGAGGGAGAAAAAGGTGGCTTATAGTCGATCACTGCACGTTCTTGGGGGGTGGATTCAAGGGAGAGTATGATAGGGCAGTCAAGAGGGTCATCAGGGTGGTGAGGTCAGCCAAGGTGGGGGCAGAACTGAGATTGGCACAGGATTAGAAGGGGGAAGGGTTCTTTAGGTATATTGGAGAAAGAAGAAAAGGGAAGGGGCACATTAGTAGATGTGGGTCAGGAGTGGGTGGGTGGAGGAGGCAGGGGAGCAGGTGGCGGTACTAAATGATTTTTTTTTTTTTTTGCCTCGATCTTCACCAAAGAGGATTTTGGGGGAGTGGCACTGCAAGGGGGGGGGAGGGGGAACAGGCAGATGTAGGGGCAGTTGATGAGGAAATCCCCTTTGGGAGGGTGTGGGAAGCACTCAAGGCTCTGTAAGCCCCTCTGGTGGTCCTTTTTAACTTCTTCCTTCAGTCAGGGAGGATGGCCCGTGATCGTGCCTATACACAAGGGAGGCTTCAGAGGGAGCTAGGTAATTACAGGCTGGTAAGCCTGATGTTGGTAGTGGGCAAAGGATGGAGATCACCTTGAAAGGGAGGCTGGTGGGGGTTCTGAAGGCACGGGGCCACCTAAATGATCGCCAGCATGGCTTTGTTAGGGGCAGATTGTGTCAGACCAACCTGGTGGAGTTCTACCTAGGGGTGACAAGAGAGCTGGATCAGGGCAGGCTAGGGGATGTCCTCTTTCTAGACTTCAGCAGGGTGTTTGACTCTGCCGCATCCTGGGTTGCTGGGAAAGCTGGGGGATATGGGGGTTGGGGGGCAGTTGGTCAGGTGGATAGGAAACTGGCTAGCGGTGCAGGTACAAAAGGTGATGGTGGGGGGAGGTCTCATCTCCCAGGAGAGTCATTAGCGGGGTCCCACAGGGCTCTGTGCTGGGCCCACTTCTGTTTAATACCTATATTTCAG
Source organism: Neoceratodus forsteri (assembly GCA_016271365.2). Taxonomy (NCBI): domain Eukaryota; kingdom Metazoa; phylum Chordata; order Ceratodontiformes; family Ceratodontidae; genus Neoceratodus; species Neoceratodus forsteri. The sequence goes on along the minus strand of JADMNL010000034.1, from coordinate 109,603,421 downwards.
ACATCAGAAGGGGTATCAGGAGTGGGGTGGAATGGGATGAGCCTCTTTGCCGATGACTCGAAACTGTGGGCGGTGGTGGCTGGGGAGGAGGGGAAGTTGGCTCTCCAGGAGGATCTGGAGACCTTGGGGAGGTGGTCCTGCACCTGGAAACTAAAGTTTAACACTGGGAAATGCAGGGTGCTCCACCTGGGGGACAAAAACGTGGCTCATGCGTACACTGTGTGGGGGGGGGGGACACTACAAGTTTCTAGAGGGGTGAAGGACCTTGGGGTGGTGATGGATGCCAAAATGAACAACTCGGAGCAGTGTAGAAGGCCTGAGGCCCAAGCAAATAAAATGTTGGGGTGCATTGCCAGGGGGATAACCTCAAGGAGCCAAGAGGTGCTCCTTCCGCTGTATAACTGTGTGGTTAGACCGCATCTTGAATACTGCGTGCAGTTTTGGTGTCCTTACTTAAAAAGGGATATTGCTCTTCTGAAGTGGGTCCAGAGGAGGGTGATACAGTGTTTGGGGGGGAAAGCCCTATGAGGAGTGGCTAGAGGAGCTCAACCTGTACTCTCTGGAGGAGAGGAAGAACAGAGTGGATATGACAGAGGTTTTCAGGTACTTTAAGGGAATAAACAGGGTCATCCTCGAGGGGGTGCTGCAGCTGAGGGAGGTAGGGGCCACCAGGGGCACTCGAGGCTGGTCGGTGGAAGACTAAGGGGAGACAAGGAGGCACTACTTCGGAGAGGGTTGTGGAGCCCTGGAATGTGCTATCTGCAGAACTGGTGGCTGTTGCAACTGTGGAGGGATTCAAAAGAGGCTGGGATAGGTACAGCTGGAGGGTGCATCCCAGAGCCTCACCGGGGGTTGGGACTTGTGGGGGGATGCTATAACAGTGCCCAGGGTGGGCACTGATCCACAAGCAGACTCGCTAGACCATTGGGCCTAATCTGCTGGCTTTTTAGTATGTTAGTACCCAGGTGGAACAGTAGGTTCCAGGGGTTATAGGGAACTTGGGCAGACTGGATGGACCTTTGGTCTTTTTCTACCATCATTGTCTGTTTCTATGTTTAAGGAGATGGGTAGAAATCTCAAGAGTCCTAGCAGCGGAAGGTACAGGAGGAGATGTGGAAAAACAGTGGTCTAGACTCGAGCGAGTCATAACAGAAGCAACAGATCACGGTGTCAAAATGCATAGCAAGAGTAAAAGAAAGAAAAGGCCATTATGGTTCTCTAAGGTAGTGGCCGGGAAAGTAAGGGAAAAGAGCCCTCGGAAGATACAAGGAAACAAAAAAGGATGAGAACAGAGAATATCTGGGAAAATAATTAGAAGGGCTAAAGCACAGACAGAGGAAGGTATAGCCAAGGCTATTAAGAAAGGCGATAAGACCTTTTCAGATGCATTAACGAGAGGAAAGACAGAAATGGGATTGTTAGAGTGAAGATGGAAGAAGGAGAAAGGGTGGAGGATGACCTAGAAAGGCTGAGATACTAAACAAGTACTTTTGCTCAGTATTCACCAGGGAAGAGGAGGGTGACAGACAGAGACTCATAAGAGGGTATTCAGGGAGGGACACCAGTGTATTCACGGTGGAAGGAGTCCTAGAAGAACTTGGGGTGGGGGTGGAGAATAAAAACAGATAAGGCAATGGGGCCAGATGGGATCCACTGCAGAGTATTTAAGAAGCTCGGAAGTGCTGGTGGAACCACTGGCTGCCCTTTTCAGTGCATCACTAGAGACAGGGGAGGTACTTGAGGACTGGAGGAGGGCATATGTGGTCCCTCTCCACAAGAGTGGTAGCAGAGCGGAGGCAGGCAGTTACAGGCCTGTAAGCCTGACTTCAGTAGTGGGAAAACAAATGGAGTTCTTACTTAAGGAGAGGATTGTGAAGTTTCTGGAGGATAGCAGGACACACAATCCAGGGCAGCATGGATTCTCGACAGGAAGGTCCTGTCGGACGAATCTTATAGATTTCTTGACTGCGTAACCAGGGTGGTAGATCAGGGAGGGGTGGTGGATGTAGCCTACCTGGATTTCAGCAAGGCCTTCGACACCGTCCCGCACAGGAGATTGCTAAATAAACTGGGGAGCCTAGGAGGGGTCCTACGTGGTAAAGTGGGTTGGGAACTGGGTAAGAGACAAGACTCGGAGGGTGGTTAATGGCATGAAATCTGAGGAGAGGGAGGTGACCAGCGGGGTGCCACAGGGGTCCGTGCCGGGGCCAGTCCTATTCAGTGTCTTCATTCGCGACATTGCAGTGTGTCTGGAAGGAAAGGTGTGCCTCTTTGCAGATGACCCCAAGATCTGCAACAGAGTGGACACGCCGGAGGGGGTGGAAAGAATGAGAGGACCTAAGCCTATTAGAGGAGTGGTCGGTTGTCTGGCAGTTGTTTCAGTGCTAAAAAGTGCAAGATCATGCACTTGGGTTACTAGGATCCAAGGGAGGAGTACATGATGGGTGGGGAAATTCTGGCCACCACAAGTCAGGAAAGAAACGTGGGGGTTATATCTGACAACCTGAAGGTGACCAAACTGTGTGAAAAGGCAGTGGGGAGAGCAAACAGAATGTTGGGGTGCATAAGGAGGGGCATAACAAGCAGGAGGAAGGAGGTGGTGATGCCACTGTACAGATCACTGGTGAGGCCTGAACTGGAGTACTGTGTCCAGTTCTGGATACACATCTCTGAAAGTACATTGACAAAATAGAGGCAGTCCAGAGAAGGGCAACGAAGATGGTACGTGGACTGCACCAGAAGCCTTATGAGGAAAGACTTCAGGACCCAAATATCTATTCACCGGAGGAATGAAGGAGGGGGAGATGTGATGGAGACTTTCAGGTACTTTAGGGAATAAACAGGGTGCAGGCGGAAAGCATATTTCAGACAAAACTCTACACAAGAACAAGGGAGCATGATATGAGGCTGAAGGGTGGAAGGCTCAGGGGTAATGTTAGGAAATACTTTTTCACTGAAAGGGTGGTGGAACCATGGAACAGCCTTCCAGCAGAAGTGGCGGGTGTGAAAACAGTATTGGGGAGGTTCAAGAGTGCATGGGATAGACATAGCGGTACCCTGGAGATGTGCAGAGCAGGAGAGCTGAGATCAGATAGGCTCTGGGGCTGCAGCAGTGAGTAGGAAATGGGCAGACTAGGTGGGCCTTATGGCCCTTATCTGCCGACAGATTCTGTGTTTCTGTGTTCATGAATGCTGTGGCCCATCACTTTAGTGCATACTTGGTGCGTGTCTGTGCGTTTGATAGCTTGCTTTGCCTGTTTTTTTGTGTGCACTTTAGGGTTGTGCATTTACTGCTGTCCAGATTTGACTTGAAGTAGATGCTCAGTCATTCAATAAGCCATTTACTCAACAGAATCTGAAGCTCAGTATCTTGATTTTGGTACCAAGGTCGCTGTTTGCCAGTTCCTAGTCAGGTGATGGATTGCAGTACCCAGTGAAGTATAGCATTTGATCTGTGGGCGGTGGATTGGGAGTCCCCATCCTAATTTTATTCTTTCTTGTTTATTGAGAATGGAGCAATGGTGTTTGCTTACATAGTTGTCAAGGCTCTGACTTGAAATTCACTTCATAAACATGTATCCAGGCCTGTTCAAAGGATTCGTTGGGCCGTATTTCCACTAGAAAGTCATTCTGGTTGGAAATGTTATGTTTGTTTGTTTATTTATTTATTTATTTATGCAGTTTTACATACCCATAGTACAAATAAAATGTAATATTTCTCTTATAGTCGGATATATTCTGCACTTCTAACCCAATCCTGGGCTGTTGGTAGCCCAAGAAAGACCTTTTTGGGGATCCAGGACTTTCGAAATACAAATGTGGGGACCCCAGTCCAAATTCCAGAAGCCCATCTGTGTTCGGTTGGAGGAGTTCTTGGTGCGTTCCGCTGCAGTGCTGGTGGGCATCAGGCAGCAGCTTGTGTGTCTCAGGCAGCAGGTAGCTGTGGATCTTGGGGATTCTCCACTCTGGTAGATATGCATCTGGATTCTGGGCTTATGCCCATTAGGGCCCTGTACAACTGGGAGGGACTGAAACATGAAGAGGTCAAGTGACTTACTCAAGGTCACACAGTGAGTAAGGGGCTGTGATGAGGATGTGAATCCCTGACCACCTGTTTCACATTTCTGTGCTCTGACTATTAAACCACCCTTCTTTGGTAGTGGAAGTATGTGGGGGGAGGGAATTTTTAAGGTTGCATTAAAAGTGCGTCTACCAATGGATTCCGGGAGTCAGTTTTCAGTTAAAGGGACGTTGTCAAGGGGTACTGGTCACAATGCCAGTGACCCTGGTTCAGGAACAAGCCTAGCTGGTTGGGGGCTGGCCAGGGGCGGGGAGGAGGATTGAGTGTCCCGGAGGATGCTCTCCTCCTCTGGGTGGGGATTGAGCCACTTCCTGCTGCACGACTGCTGTTTAGGGGAACCTAGGTCAGACTGTGACTGCAGAGTATGCAGAGATAAAAGGGCCTTGTGGCACACACGCCCATTGTGTGTGATGCCTCACATTCACAGCTTATCTTGGGCGAGGGAACAGAAGGGAAACAATCCTCCAGCATGCCACAGGATGACGCTGGTATGCTCTGGTCTCATGCCACCCACCTTTCCAATGCAAAGAATCCCTGCTGCAACCAGATTTATATCAAAGGGGTTGTCGTACCCCCACAATCTCAAGTGTGGGAGGGTCTCTCTTCTGGACAGGTAAACAGGGTTTCTCTGAGGTCCGTGGTTGGTGACGGGACTGGGAGGTAGCCTGGATGATGGCCACCTAGCTATGGATGGATGGAAAAATAATAATTAAAACAAACAAAAGGGGTGCGGTCTGTGCCCTCCTAGGTTTCAGATTGTCCATAGATTTAAAAACACTGCAGACTGGTCATACAGACCGTTTAGGCCTTCAAGGTAAGGCGAGACAAATTTCTGCTTACCAAGGGAATCACATGTACCCTTGGTAGTATTATAAGTGAGGAGTCCTTATAAATTAGTATATATGTGAACAGCATACTTGTTGGTCTCTGCTTACGAAGCAGGTGGTGGGAGTGGCCTTAATGAACTTACTAGATCTTCCAAGAATCAGTCTTCGACTTCCAAGAATCAGTATTCGACATTGAGTCGTATTTACGGGTCTAAGACCAGAAGCACTAGGACCCATGGGAACTTTTTCTACAGGGTGGAAGCCGAAGTGGGCTACTGACCTACCCCGTGCACTCACGTGGTGCTGCACGTGTTGGCCAATAAGTTATTGGCTCCCTCACACACTTCAGTTCTCTTCTTCCCACCGTTGAGTACACACCATGTGAGCGGCAGTGCCTCAGTTCGACCTTTATGAACTGAATTTCTTCTTCATCACCAGTGAAAAGTCTTTCAGTGTTGTCATTGTTTTTGTTTTTTTCCGCGATGTCGAAATCTGAGAAAAAGGGGGCTAACAAGACCCTCAGCCCCCCCATTATGGGTTGTTGGCCTTGTGGGAAACGCATCATGGCAACGGACTAACATCAGACCTGCTGGATCTGCTGTGGCCCAACTCGTGACATAGATCTGTGCACTTCCTACTTCTCTGTGGACTGCCACACCATAGAGATCTGCGTGTCGCACGATATCCATCTTAGGAGGTAGGCCACATGTGTGTGGGGCCAAGGCCAGGTCTCTGAGCCCTTCTGTTGGGCAAAGATGACAGATGGGACAAACCTGCCTACTCACCAGATAGTTGCAAAGTACTGTTATTTATTATACCACTAATAAGAGTTCCAAAACCAATGTTTTAGTACACAAAGCAAGCTCCTCCTTCAGGGTATACCGGTTAGTATTTGTGCTGCACAGTAATTGCGACGTATTGCTTTAAATATTAGTTTTCTACTTGTTAGTATAATTCTAAAATAAATTGTTCCCAGGTTATAGTTTAGAGTAGGCAACAAATTCATTTTATTACACTTTTTTTAGTGATTAATTTATGGCTGCCAAACTCTGTCGGACCGGCAGCGCTGACCCAGCGCTTTTTCTTTATGGAGACCCTTCCCCTTGGGCCCCATCCCAGAAATCCTGGTACTGAGGAAGCACAGGGTTCTTCCCAACTTTGCCTCGCTGAAGCCTCAGAGGCCGGGGGTGGGGGTGGGGTAGGTGTAGGGGACAACTGGCTCCTTCTGTGTGTTGGCTGAGAACGCCTGCCAGGCTTTCTGCCTTGGACAGCAGATGTCCCCGGTGGTGAGGCTGAAGCTATATGCTTGGTCTGTGCTGGTGTACACCTCAGTGTCATGACCTGAAGCCACCCCGGTCCTGACTCCGTCTGCAGTGTTGGTAAATGGGGTGGTGCTGTTCGTGACGTTGGGGGGGCCCCCTCCTGGTACTGTTCATGGTACCAGGAGCGAGACCATCACCGGGGCCATATGGTGTCCTGTCGTGGAGATGGAGGTGGTAATTTCTGCCTCAAGCAGCACTTGTGGCTCCAGGGAGGAAGTCGACGCCTCTTGTGACAGACGTAGCACCAGTCCTGGTGTAATGTCCGGGCCTGGCGCAGCGATGGTGTCACTTATAGGTTCATCCCTGGTTCTGGTGCCATCCTTGGCACTGGACTGGCTCCCAACACTGCTTGTGGCATTGGGGGTGGGCACAGACCCAGGCTGGATCTGTCCCATCCCCAGCGCCACAAGCAGTATTGGAGCCAGGGATGCGCTAGGCCCAGCACCAGGGGCAGTGCCAATTATGGAGCCAGCAAAATGTATGGCAGCTTAGATTCAGTACAAAGAAGTGCAAAGTAATGCACCTGGGAAACAAAACCCAAGGGAAGAGTACACAATCGGGAGGAGGTATTAACGACAACAAAAATGGAAAGGTACCTAGGACCTGGGGATGGTCATATCAGACAACCTAAAAGTAGGCAAGCAATGTGAGAAGGCAGTAAGGAGGGCTGGGGGGATACTGGGATGCATAGGGAGATGCATCACCAGTAGAAAACAGGAAGTTGTCATCCCTCTGGTGAGACCCCATCTGGAGTACTGCATGCAGTTCTGGAGACCCCATCTCCGCAAGTAGATATACAGGATGGAGGCAGTCCAGAGGAGGGCAACTAAAATGGTGCAGGGTCTGCACCAGAAGCCATACAAAGAGAGACTAAAAGAGCTTAACTTTGTATACCCTTGAGGAAAGAAAGGACATGATAGAAACTTTCAAGTACCTCAAGGGAATCAACAAAGTCCAAGAGGGTAGCATTTTTCAGAAAAAGAGATGTGCAAGAACAAGAGGGCACAATTTGAAGCTAGAGGGGGGATGACTCTGGGGCAACATGAAGTATTTTTAATGGAGAGGATGGTGGACACATAGAACGGCCTTCCTGAGGAGGTTGTGGGGTCAAAAACAGTGCAGGAATTTAAGACTGCTGGAACAGACATAAGGCAACTCTGGTGGGAGGTAGGAGGAAGTAGGCTGCAGCTGTTCTGATAGGTAGGGAAGTGAGCAGACTGGGTGGGCCAAGCGGTCCTTCTCTGCCGTCAAAGTCTGTTTTCTGTGTAGCGGGGAACCTGCGTCTAGGCCAGTCCCTGACCCTGGATTTGGTGCCAGAGGCGGCATCTGGTTAGAGTTGAAGGATGGCCAGGGCATGGAGTTCTCACTGGACCTGAAGGCAGAGCCTGCAACTGGTTAGGGCCAGAGCTGCCCAAGGGGACTGAATGGCACAGTTCTCCTCACTTGGGGATTTCCACCCATGTGCATTGGCCATGTCATTCCTTGGGGTCCTCTCCTCGGGCGAGGCCTTTGGAGCATTCCAGCAGCCCAGGTTTAGGCCTGAGAGCCTCTAGCTCCTGTTTCCCTCCCGGGCCTGTACCTCCCGTGCCTGAGTTTCCAGAGATCATGAGCCCTCAGTGGCCAGTTACCTGGAGCCAGCATGAAAGTGTGGCTAGTGTCTCATACCAGTACCACAAAACTGCCGACTGGGTCCAGTTCATCACGGCCCCCTGGCACCATCCAGTTCCTTGTCCAGCGCCTCCTCTCTGTCAGCGTTCTCCTGTAATAATGTTACAAAACCTTCTCTTCACATGTCCTTGGCCTTTGAGTACTCCCTGTACTAGAGATTCCTGGTGGATATGTTGCAGGCACAGGACATTGGCGCTACTGCCACCCACAATACCCTGTCTTTACAATGTGGCCTTCTAGAAGCCTTCAGTGATGCCAACTGTGTCCATCCTCCCTGTCCCAGAATCCTTTGAGGAATGATCTAGGACAGTATCCAGATGTCCCTTCGCTCACTGTCTCCAGCCCCAGGGGACGTCTACCAGCAATATTGCGCACCTGCGGGCTCTGCAGATACAGTGCCTCATCCCACTTGGGTGTTTAAGGTTATGTAGATCGCTGCATGGTCTTGTCACCTGGTGTATGACTGACCTCCCGAAGCAGACTGCTCAGGCAGATGCTTTGGACAGGAAGGTATTTTCTTTGGCTGGCACCATGATGTGCACCTGTCACCTTTCAACAAGGGCGTCTTGAAAGCGCCTGCAACCGTGAAACATTGCGTGTTTTTGCTGCAGGGCGCTACCATGTTTTCTTAATGAAGGATTTTATATTTTGACCATGTCAAATGTCATCATGTCATGGTATATTTCGCTTGGTTTTGTGAGCCCGCCTTTTACTGTGCCCAGGCTTACAACAGGCACCTGTGGGTGCAGCTAGGACAGCTCCTGTCTACCATATCTCATTCATACTTAATCAGGCAAACCATCTACCTTTCTGCCAAGCACCTAGAGTTGGCGAGATACCAGACAAGGGCATTGTACAATACCAATGAGGTGACCTTAGGTGGGTGGGAATCTGTGGATGGCGAGGCCTCGCTTCTCCCAACTGACACCTATGGCTTGGCAAAAGGCACTTAATTCCCAGTTCCAAGGGACTCCTTTTTTCTCTCGTAGGGTTAGATGGGAGCTATTGGGGCACTCTCCTGCTCATCTGTCCGACTTCGACAGATCTCTGGTCTTGCCAGACCCATAAGGAGCTCATCCTCGGGTGTTCTCCTCCACGTGGATGACTGAGGGTATCTGTTACCGTCAGGGTGAGCCAATCTTCCCCCCCCCCTTTTTTTTTGGGGGGGGGAGCTTGGTACTTGGACTCATAAGTATGAATCAATAGTGAAGATTTAGTTCTTGGAAGATGTGAAAATTACATACTTACTGTAGTTGTTTATCTTCCAGAATATCGTCTCATTGATTCAGTCTCCCACCCACTATCCCCCCACTAGGCTTGAGAGCAAGGGCTGGTGGTAGCTCACCCTGTGAGGACTGGCAGCAGACCTCTGCATTTGTTTCCTCTGCCATGGTCCCATGATGGTGGTTCATATTTATGGAGGTGAAAAAGAGGGCTGGTCACTTGGGTGCCACCCTTACCAAGCAGAACCCGTCAAAGGGGAGTGGGGGGGTCACTTGTGGGCCCCTACCAACCAATGAAGTGGGTGGATGACCCCCTATCTTTCTCCCCTATCGGGCTATATCCCCTCTAGGGTATATCCTTGTTGGTTGTCATTTGCAACATCTGCCCTGGGCACTATCCAGTCTAATGTCACTGAGCAGATGCTCTGTCTCTGGAGAAGTGTGATGCATTTTGCTTTGGGTCTATTTATTGCTTTCACACAGAGCACATCCTGTGGTTGCAGGGAGAAGCTGGAATGTTCTTCTTTCACGTGACATTTTTGGTTGGTATCCTTTGTCACTTCTTTCTGTTCAGGCTTTGCCCACTCTGCCTGGATCATGCCAGAGGAGATGCCACAGCTTGCCTCCCTAGGACAGCTAGTCCTACAACTGCTGTGCTTTCAACCCCAACCTTTCTGTCCTCTGTCATAGAGAAAGAAGACTATTACTCAAGTTCTGTCCAGTAACATGGAGATACTACTTCTGGGCATCCAGATATCACTTTACCATTTTGGCATTTTACCATCTCATTTACAAGGGTACCCAAATTGCACTTTGCTTTTTCTACTTCTGCCTTAACTGTTTGTTCAGGGCTGCTGCTTTATCTTTTACCTACCACTTTCTACACTCCCTCTGGCTAATGGCAAGAGGTACTGGCTCCTTTTAGGCCTGTAACCCTTAGTCTCTAAGTTGGTAGTTGAGGTCTAATAGGTTGCTTATTTTATTTCATATATCCTTTTCACTATTCCTTTGTGTTAGAAAGTATCTAGTACTCCTATTTTTCTTTCCACTTTGTTTCCCTCCTGGCGAACAGAACTGAGGGTGTGTTTGTGTATTTGTATGTGTGCCGATTTATAGTTATTGGCTAGCATGCGTGGCACCACGTGAGGTGCGTGGGCAACGTCCGTAGCCAATGTCTGCTTCCCTCCCTGTAGGAAAAAAAACTCCCACAGGGTCCTAGTGCCTGGCTAGCTCCATAAGTACAAATCAATGGTGAAGATCAACATTTAGTGTAAGTATGTCATTTTCATTTCTTTCTTATTTTAAATTATTGTATGCATATGATTACTTACAATTTGCAGAATTGTTTTATATAGCTGGGTGTTTTCCATCTGCCTCATTTTTCTTCCTAAAATGGACTGTTCAATATATATTGGCGTTCCCATACAATGATTTGATTACAGTTCTTGTCCTAATCCCACTACATCCTTCCTGGAACTAGGGACACCAACCCCACCAAAGAAAGAACATTCATAATGCAGTTGTACTCTATGTGTGGGCATTAGAAACGCTGAAACATGGAATATAACGACCGATAGGGACCACTTGGCCCACCTAGTCTGCCTATTTGTCCCTGCCTATATTGTCACCGCTGACTCTACTCAAGTTCCTAAAGGTGTGTGAAGTATGCATTGAGAGAGATGAGAAATGAGACCAAGGATTTAAATAAAGTTGAGTTTGTACCCCCTCACTAGGCACTGCCCTGCCATCTTTGGGAACCAGGGCCCACTCAGCTCCAGTGTCACAGATCTGGAGCCCCATTCTGAGTGTGATCCAAGAGTATCAGCTTCTTTCATTCTGACTGGCCTGTGGGAGTTTAGCCCTATTTTTTGCCGTGCGAGCCACCTGCTTCCCATGCAGGACTGTGAGCCCATGGCAGGGTTCGGTTCGCTGTGGCTGTGGAATGCAGAGCCACTCTCCCAGGTTGGCGAAGCACTGCCATTAGCAGCACCTCACTGAGGGCTCAGTTGCCAGCATTTCAGGGTTGCTTCTGGACTGAAGTCATACTAACAAACTAAAAGCCAGCAGAATAGGCCAAACGGTCTTTCGTGTGTGCTCATTAGCCAGTCTTTACTGGGCGCTAGCTCCTCCCCCGGCCCCGAGGTGTCAACTCGGCTTCAGTATACCATGCATCTGTCCTACCCCTCTCAATCCCTCCACTGTGCCCAGTTCAACTAGATTCCCAGGCAGTGCATGCCATGGCTCCACCACCCTCTCAGTGAAGTAATGCCTTCTACGTTTTCCCTATAGGTTCCCCCCTCCAACTTCCACTCATGCCCCCTGGTTGTGCCCCCTTTCCTTAGCCTGAACATTTCATTGGCTCTGCCTCTGTTAATCCCTTTCACATATTTGAATACCCCAGTCATGTCACTTTGTCTCTCTTCTCCTCCAGCGAGTACTCTCCTCTGCTGGGCTATTGGGTGGCCCATAAAGCAACACTTTGGTACAGTTAGACCAGTAACCATTGTGTTCACTTGTACTAATACCAAGGAAACAGAAAAAACAAGCAACCAGTTACACTGCCAAATTCTATAGCAGATGAGCAATCATAAACTTTTTTTTTTTTTTAAACCAGAAACAGTTGCCATTTCTTGATTGAAGGCACTGGCAGTACAACATTGCAACCTGCTTTGTCTCCAGTCCCTTGCCTACGACCTCCTCCTCCCGGCTATACTCAGATGGGGCTGTGGAGCCTTTCCATGCCAGGCCCATTGCGTGCCAGTGTGGTGGTATGCAGAAGGTGTAAAGACAGGCATGTGAGTGGCACATGGTGCCATTCACATAGCCGGTTACTGTCTGGGCCGCTGGTGCTGCACTTTTTCAAAGCCCCCGCTTAAGAACTTTTCTAGGTAGATGGTAAGGGCAACCTAAAAGTGACGCCTGCCCCTTACTAGCCTATGGGGATGTAGATTTGTTCGAGATTAAGATGTATATGCAGCTTGTGTCAGGACTGATGCTGGGGGGCACTGGACTGTCGGGAGTTATTTGGAGCTGGGGTTTTGGATGGGGCCCATTGGACTGTCACGGAGGAGCAGCAAGGGATGAAACGGACATTGACAGCCAGCCACACTCTGTCCTAAATGCAGAGTTGAGCAGGGCAGGTAGGAGGATATCATTGTCAGGGACTGGCTCATGCATATGTGCTTGAGGCATTACATTTTCTCAGATCTATTCCCCGCCCCACCCTTCTGGCTGGGACCTTCTTCCACTTCTGTGGGCGCCACCTCCTGGGTGTCTAGGACCCTCTCATCTGGACTCGGGCTACCTGCGAAACACTGCTGCATTGCCCTCATGGAGTAGGCCTCTCCAAGGTAAATCCTGCCTTCAGCTCCTTTGGCAGCCCTGCCTTAGTAGCCAACTGCCCACGGTGGATGTGAAGCCTGGAGAATTCCCAGAGCCAGGGATGGATGCTGGATGAGGTGGGAAGGCAGGGCTTCATCTGCCCAGCCAGTGGCCAAGTTTACCTTTTCTCCCTCCTCTGGGACATGTCCGTGATTGACTTACAGAGCAGACATTCTCTCTCCCCACACACACACACACACACACACACACACACACACTCTCTCTCTCTCTGCTGATGGCAAAGGCCAGCCGCGTCCTCACTCTCCCTGACTACAGCCGACCCAGTCGCTGTGCCACCCAGTTTTTGCTTGATGTTGGTCAGATGGCAGGTGGGCCCCCTGAGGAAGAGAGCAGTCCATTGGACACTCCATTTTCCTTCTCTCATTCGGCTGTCAAAGATTTGAGTTTGTTCCCGAGCTCGGTTAACTGGCATGAGGCAGTATTGTGCACTGTAATTGTGTGGGCAAAGCAATGCCTCATTTGGATACCGAGATTTGTACCAGAGGTGCGCCCCCCCTCCCCCCGCAGCACATATGTAATGTTCTGAGCAGAGTGATTTAAGTGGTGCCTCTTTGCCTACGTTTTTCACGCGTGTGTCTGTGAATTGGGCCCTGCACAGGCCTAACAGTATCCCTTTAACAGCAGGTCTTTTCTGGAAAATCTTCTTCCACGTTTTGTCTGCTAGAGATTCTATATGATCGTGATGACTGCTAGTCTTAGGGATTTTCTCTCCCTCTCCATCTGCTTTTTTTCTAACCGCGATGGAGCATGGCAGATCAGAATAGTATCGAGCTGGACATGGTTGGTAGACCACTGGGGGGAAAAACACTGCTGTAACAGCAAAGCATCCCACCTAGCAGATTTGAAAACCATCTCGTATAGTGCACTGTGACATGAATCCGAAGAAGAGAAACTCATTTTCACACTTGCAAAAAAAAAATTAAAGATGTATTTTCTGCAATTCAGTTTCAGGAAGGTTTCTAATATTGTTTTTCTTCAATGAGTGGTGTTTAAAGTTAAGTTGCAGCAGGTCAAGCCAGTGCCGTTTAGAAATGTTAAGATGGAAAATGTACATGGTGCTCATTCTGCACTGCACTGCTGGGCTAGTAGCCCCCACCCCAGTAAATCTGTTTTTTGATGGGAATGGAATGGTATTGATACGATGCCTTTTAATATTTCATATCTAACGGTGCAGAATGAATAAACAGGGGTGAAAAAGCAGAGCTTTGCAGACCAGCTATAGACCACAGAAAATGTGCCAAAGTATTTATGTAGATGACGTCTACAGTGAGAATATCTGTAATATTCTCCCTTGTCCCTCCAGAAGCATCATCACCTGCTGTCCTCACTGTAAACCTCTGACAGTGGAATACCTAACCAATCTGTGAATAGCTTAAGCAATGGCCGATTGCATCACAGTGTTTCTGTGCAGCACTTGTATCAGCTGTTGAACAGCAGCAGTGCATGATAGCTGTGAAAAGTTTGATACTTTTTTTATTTTATTTTTTTTTATTTTGCTTTAGATAACACTACTGGGGGCAATTTCACTAGAATCCTAAGGGTTGCCAAGCTCCTGCACCCACCACATTTTATATAAATAAGTGCTAGAGAAACCATGTTCAGGGGGTTCTGCGAGTTGCAGGGGACATCATAGGGGTCGCAGTGAAATCATAGCGGTCTCGGCCACAACCCCTGGCTGCCTGTAAATGACGCCACTGATTGCCCCTTATCTCCTGACTTGTACGATAACCTTCTTTTCCCATTTTGAATCTACTTCACCATTTTTATCACATTTGAAATAATAAAAGGATGCTCCCTTTAATATTGCTTGGACCAGGTTTTTATCAGTCTTGTTAGCTGGATTTGTACACCTGTTGTTCCACTAGGTCAGAGAGCAGTATCTACTACCTGCTAGTTATAGTCACGTGGAAAGTGATCTTAAAGAGCTGTTGACAGAATTTGGTCTGCTGTGCAGTTTTCATTAGGGCGATTTGTTCATTGTAATAATTGTGGTTTTTTTTTGTTTGTTTGTTTTTATTATTAAATATTTTACGTTTGTGTTTTTTTTTTAACATAGTGCTGCCCAGGGGCTGGTGGAGAGCAGAGACGGTGGAGGTTCAGGAGGTGGTGGGACAGGTACTGGGGAAGGGTTCTGGAAGCAAAAACTAGTGCAGCGAGAATATCTGGGACTGGGAAGGGAGAAGCCAGAGAGGGGGGCAGAATGATCAGCTCCTAGGGTGGGGGCTGACCAAACGAACAGACACGAAAGACTGTTAGGCCTATTCTGCTGGCATTTTAGTATGTTTTGTAGCTGCTGGTCTGATGCGCATTCTCGCTTTACTGTAGTGCTGCTGCTTCTGCTCGCATGACATGCTGACGTCAGGTAGAGAAATTAGTCCCTAGGTGAGACATAATGCCACTGTCATGATGGTATTGACACAAGGTAACATGTTTGAAAATTTAAAATGTAATGAAACGTTTTTACAATGAATAAGACATCTTAATGAAAAATTCACAGCAGAGCTAATCGCGTCAGCAGCTCAGGAGCCAACGACTTAGCGATACACCCCTCCCCCTTTGCCTGTAAGGGCGGCCTGTACTGGTTGGTACCCTCCCTGCCCCAGACACCCCTGCCAACAGGTACTAATATTTCCCTGATGTCTTCCCCCCACCAGCACCACCCCAGACACCCTTGATATGATTTAACCTTTTCTGTGGTGCCCCCCCAGTCACCTCTCTGGTACTTTAAATACATTTCCTGGTGTCCAGTGTTCTCTTCCCCCAGTTTGAATACCTGACCGGACCTGCTGTAGATCCAGTATGCCCCACCACTGTCTTGACCCATCCACCCACCACCCGTCCCAAGCATGCATTCCCCGCCCACTTTGGTGACTAGCCACTGACTGACAGGTTGTGATCACACATCTACTGTAGTAACAGCTGATTACAGTAGGGATGCAGTTGTGACCTGTCAGTTGCTGGCCAGCTGTGGAGGGTAGTAGAGGGTCTGTGCTGGTTGCCGGGGGTGGATGCAGGGGTTGGGTGGGCAGGTGGGGCGCTGAAACAATGGGGGTGCTGGGGCTAGGTCAGTTAGAAACCATCTACCCATGGTACAGGATATTATCAATAACCAGAAGTGCAGCACAGTTGCAAGTGAACCTTTCACCCTGTCTCTTTGTGTAAGCCCTCTTTTGTGGGAGTATAGGAATGATGGGGCTACCTAGATGAGACCAGGCCAGGCATGGGCACTGAGGCCGGTGGAGAATTATTAAAAGGGACTCCTGGAGGCCACCAAGGCCTCCTGCCGGAGGAGGCGAAGTGGGGTAAAGCTAAGAGGCCGAGCTGGTGGACAAGGGAGGTCCAGGATGCGGCGAGAGAGGAAAAAGGCTGCTTATAGCTGATGCAGATGTTCTTGGGGGGGCCTATATCAGGGGAGTATGATCACGGTAGCCAGGAGGGTCACCAGGGTAGTGAGGCTCGGCCAAGGCGGGGAGGAGCTGCATTGGGCACAGGGAATTAGAAGGGGAAGCGTCTTCAGGTATATCAGAGAAAGAAGGCAAGGAAGGGCAGATTAGTAGGCTGAGGTTGGGGTGGGTGGGTGGAGGAGGCGGGAGCAGGCAGAGGTGCTAAATGACTTTTGCCTTTGTCTTCACCAAGGAGGACTGGGGGACTGGCACTGCATTGGGAGGGGTGGGGAATGGCAGATGAAGTGGGGCAATGGATTTTGAAATCCCCATTGGGAGGGGGTGGGTAACCTCAAGGCCCCTAAGAGCAGAAAAAGCACCAGGCCGAGACAGGCTCCATCCCAGGGTGCTTAAGGAACTGGCTGATACCCTGGCTGCACCCTTGGCGGACCTTTTTAACACCTCCCTTCAGTCAGGGTGGGTGCCTCAAGACTGGAGATTGGCCCATATTGTGCCTGTACCCAAGGGCGACTTGTGAGAGGAGCCGGGAAACTATAGGCCGGTTAGCCTGACGTCGGTAGTGGGCACAGTGATGGAGGTCATCTTGAAAGAGAGGCTGGAGGGGGTTCTGAAGGCACAGGGCCACCTAGACAATTGCCAGCATGGCTTTGTTAAGGGCAGATTGTGTCAGACCAACCTGATAGAGTTCTGCGAAGGGGTGCCGCGTGCGCTGGATTAGGGCAGCCCAGTGGATGTCCTCTTTCTAGACTTCAGCAGGGCGTTTGACTTAGTGCTGCATCCCGGGCTGCTGGGGGATATGGAGGTAGGGGGACAGATGATCAGGTGGATAGGAAACTGGCTAGCAGGGTGTTTACAGAGGGTGATGGTTGGGGGGGAGGTCTCATCCCCCAGGAGAGTCATTAGTGGTGTCCCACAGGGATCGGTACTGGGCCCGCTCCTGTTTCATGCTTATCTCAGACATCAGAGGCAGTATCAGGAGCGGGTTGAGCCTCTTTGCGGATGACTCGAAGCCGTTGGTGGTGGTGGATAGGGAGGAGGGGAAGCTGGCTCTTCAGAAGGACCTGGAGACTCTGGGATAGTGGTCATGTGCCTGGCAACTAAAGTTTAATACTGGTAAATGCAGGGTGTGCCACCTTGGGGCCAAAACCCAGCTCATGTGTACATCTTGGTGGGGGGCACTGCAGGTTTCTGGGGAGAGAAGGACCTCGGGGTGGTGGTGGTGGATGCCAAAATGAATGCCTTGGAGCAGCATAGAGGGCTGCGCCCAAGTAGATAAAATGCTGGGGTGCATAGCCAGGGGATAACCTCAAGGAGTAGAGGGTGCTCCTTCGATGTATAATTGCCTGGTTAGACCGCCTCTTGAATACTGTGTGCAGTTTTGGCATCCTTCATTAGAGGGATATTGCTTTTCTTGAGAGGGTCCAGAGGAGGGCGACCAGGGTGATACAAGGTCTAGGAGAAAAACCCTATGGAGAGAGACTGGAGGAGCTCGATTTGTACTCGCTGGAGGAGAGGAGGAACAGAGGGGATATGATCAAGGTTTTCAGATATTTCAAGGGAATGAATAGGGTAAGCCTAGAGAGGGTGCTTCAGCTGAGGGAGGTAGGGGCCACCAGGGGACACTCAATGAGGCTGGTTGGGGAGAGACTTAATGAGGGAAACAAAGAGTCACTACTTCACTGATAGGGTGGTGGAGCCCTGAAATGTACTGCCCATGGAGCTGGTGGCTGTTACAACTGTGGATGGGTTCAGAAAGACTGGGATAGGTATAGGGGAAGGTGCATCCCAGAGACCCGCTGGGGGTTGGGGAGCTGTAACAGTGCCCTGGGTAGGCACTGATCCCTGAGCAGACTCGCCAAACCACAGGGCGTAATCTCCTGGCTTTTTAGTATGTTGGTATGAG
Source organism: Neoceratodus forsteri (assembly GCA_016271365.2). NCBI lineage: Eukaryota > Metazoa > Chordata > Ceratodontiformes > Ceratodontidae > Neoceratodus > Neoceratodus forsteri. Next base: position 109,585,591 of record JADMNL010000034.1, on the reverse strand, counting down.
CTATGTTTTAAAAAAATAAATAACCTTGTCATGACTCGTACTTTGTGTATTCTAAATTAAGATGTTCGCGTGTGACATGAGAGTTGTTTTTCCTAACTTGTACCTTGTTGGCCTATGACTTGTAATCTTTCCATAATTATGTACTATGTTGTCCTAAGTGTGTTCGTATGTAATTTCCTGTACTGTCCCGGGTCGTACCTAAGAACGCTGGGCACTAGTCCACATGCGCCCTGTCCAGTCAGGCCTCCTCCATCAGTGGTCTCAATCAAGGGAGGCAGTGGGCCAGCGGATTCGGATATCTCGCTAGGTAAAAGATTCCCTTCTATGGTGGACCCAGCATTGCAACATCATGAGGGGTCTCAAACTGGGGCATCCTCACCAGATGAGTCACCACCGATGCCAGCCGCCGGGGCTGGGGGCACACATGGAACAGCTCTCGGTACAGGGTAAGTGGTCACTGGTGGAGTCATGCTACAGCATCAATGTGCTGGAGATGTGGGCAGTCCGCCTGGCACTTACAGTTCAAGGCACAGCTCTCCAACTGGGATGTTCTTATTCTCACGGACAGTCGAACAACAGTGGCCTACATCAGTCGCCAGGGAGGTACAAAGAGCTCTTGGATGTTGCAAGAGACTCTTCTACTCTTTCAGTGGGCGGAAGGCAACCTTGGGAGTCTGAGGGCTGTATACATTCCAGGCCAAGAAAATGTCACAGCCGATTGGCTAAGTAGAAAGGATATTCTGCCAGCCAAGTGGGAACTCTAGGACAGCGCCTTCCACCTTATCACTGCACGGTGGTGCCGCACACAGATCTTTTTGCCCGCTAAAAAAAATTGCAAAGTTCACAGTTCTGCTCTCTCATCAAGGACGAGAGAGCCATAGCACAGGACGCCTTCTCCCTTAACTGGGAACAGTTCGATCTCCTGTATGCCTTTCCTCCAAGTCCGATGATATCAATGGTTCTACACAAGTTTGCCCAAGATCAGTCTGAGATGATTCTAGTTTGCCCATGCTGGCCTCACCGACCGTGGTTCCCTCGATTTAGTCCAAATGTCTCTACATCCTCCTCTGGTGTTCCAGGAAAGCCCAGATCTGTTATATCGGGGACCAGTGCTGCACCCTAGTCCTCGCAGTCTATCCTGCTCTGTGTGGAGATTGAGCGGGAAACTCTCAAGGAGTTGGGTTTCTCTACACCTGTTATTGAAATGATGATCCAGTCCAGACATGCCTCGTCCTCCAAGGTTTATTACAGAGTCTGGAGGAAATTCCTGTTCTGGTTACGATCCACCTCTCTACCAGATGACTCTGTGTCTCTGCCAACTATCCTTCAGTTCCTTCAGGAGGGTTTCGACAAGGGCCTGCAACCGGCTACCTTAAGAGTCCAGGTTTCGGCTTCAGGGATGCTCCTGTTGGCAGACTCAGGGGAATCTTTAGGAGTTCTTCCTCACGTTTGACAATTCCTGTGAGCAGCAACATTGAAACATCCACCAATAAAGTCCATAGTTCCACCTTGGAGGCTCAACTTGGTCCTTAAAGCTCTCACCAAGGCCCCTTTTGAACCCTTAAAGGAGGCATCCTTACTTCATCTCACCATGAAGGTTGTTTTTCTTACTGCACCCACCTCTGCCTGCTGCATTCGTGAAATAGGAGCCCTATGCTCCAAAGAGCCGTAGACTGTCTTTCATCAGTGACTCAGTGGTCATGCGGACAGATACTGCCTTTTTACCAAAGGTGATGTCTCCCTTTCACTGCAACCAAGTCTTGAACCTTCCCTCCTTCTGTCCTCATCCCAAGAATGAGAAGGAGAGAGAATTTTACATGCTTGATCCAAGGAGAGCTCTCAAGATTTACATCAAGAGATCTGAGTCAGTCCGTAAGACTTTGTCTATTCATCCTTACTTCAGGCCAGAATATGGGTAAGAAAGCATCAAAGGATTCTATTGCTAGGTGGATTTGTTCCACCATTGCCATGGTTTACCAGAAGGCCAGAATCGACCTGCCGGGACCAGTGAGGGCTCACTTGATCCGAGCAATGGCTATGTCCTGGGTGGACTTCAGAGAAACCTCTCTGGCAGACTTGTGTAGAGCGGCCACTTGGTCATCCATCCATACCTTCGCAAAGTTCTACAACTTGGATGTTTCCACCTCCACTGAGGCATCCTTTGGCCGCAGGGTCCTCCAGGCAGTGGTGGACCCGTGAAGACTGTGGACATTCTTCCCACCCAGGAAGCAAGGGGATGTACTGCTTTAGTATATCCCAGAAGTGATGAGCCTGGAAACTAGCTTTAGGAGAGAGAAATAGAAATTTAAATGCCTGTAAATTTTCTTTCTCCGATTGCTGGTCTCCGGGCTCCATCCTTCCCAGAACGTTGAAAGTTGGCCATATGGTCGCAAGTTAGACTAACTTTTCTTCTTTTGTGTTCCCAAGTTATGTGTTTCCTCAGGGGACAACTGCTATAGAAGTACTGATTTCTAGAGGAAGTAACTGGGAGGGTATAGTTGTCCTGCAGAAGTCAGTTTGCATCCTGCCTGTCACGTGGCACCGGGAAGGACCTCTCAGAAGTGATGAGCCCAAAGACCAGCAGTGGGAGAAAGAAAATGTTGCTGGTATTTAAATTTCTATTCTCCCCCCCACCCCAAAAAAACTAGAGAGCCATTTTATTAGTGTAGTAAGCCCCTCCAGAGTGTGCATCATAGGATTTTAATGCACTTTCATGGGGCGTAAGGCCACTTGTTTGGCCTTGTGCCCCTACCACTCCTGCTTCCCCTCCTTTCCCCTCCCTTCTACCCTTCCTCTTCACCTCCTCGGCGCTTATTAGTTACTCCCCTCCTTTACCTCCTACAGCACTTGTGTACTACTTTTGAATTTGCTAGTGGTACATTATCACACTAAAGATTGTTCTGTCCCATTATTGTTTTGTATGTTATACTGTACTGAATTCTGTGGTACCCTACTGTTGTATAATTTTACAAGTTGTAATTGTCTGTACTGCGCCCTTACAGTTGCATTCTTGTCTACCTGCTCTTACATAATGTGTAACTGTTTTTCCATCCATTAATTGTATAATCTGTTTTCTCAACTTTATGTAACCCCCTCCCCCCCAGGTCGCACCGTGCGACGAGCAACTTGTTGTTCAGTGTGCCCTCCTGGTGAAACATTTCAATAAATAAATACGCCTTTGGGTCGTGCATTCAAATCTTATAATGCATAGCTTGTTGTGGTGTATTATTTATTTATTTATTTATTTAAATTTTGGTGACGGTAGGCCCACTGAGACAGGAACAGTCCCTTTTTCAGGGGCAACCCGGAATTATGTACATTTATAAACATAACAAACTACATACATGTCATTTCACAATTAACAGTCTATATAGACATACTGATCCAGTAAAGGACACAATAACAGGTTAATTACAATCAGTATCAGTAGAGTAGAAATACTGTTATACACAAAACAATCAATCATAATCAGACTGATGTCCCAATAAGGTTAGATAGGCAGCAGGGAGTATAGTAGACTCAGCAGTAGCAGTTGCAGAGGTTCAGATCCAACAGGTGGGCTTTAAGACCCTTCTGAAGCCCTGAGGTACATTCCTGGAACTACTAGGAGACCATTCCAGACAGAAGGGATGAAGGCAGCATAGGACCGGAGTCCTAGGGAAGTCCTAACACTAGGGACATGGAGAAGCTGGCGGCCAGAGGATCTTGGTGTTCTCCCATTCTTTTTGGGAGCTAATGTGTTAATTGGGCTAGGAGGAGTGCCATTTTGCTGGAGTTTAAATGCAAGGCGGAGTGATGGATATGATAATCTGCTGTCTAGAGAAGGCCACCTAAGAGATAATAGTACCTTGCAGTGATGCTCCTGGTGACACCCCTGCATGACGCCCTATCCTGTGATACAGTATTTTTTAGCCTTTGTATTTCAGGACGTCTTACAGATTGTAGTAAAGAGGCCCCATATAGCAAGGTTGGAAGGAGTATACCAATAGAAGCCTTGAGTTTGGATTCACAGTGAGAAAGGGCTGAGGCAATATAATAGACCTAACTTTTGGTTGAGTTTCTTGGTTAGATGGTCGATGTGGCTTTTAAAGGAGCTGTCTTGGTGTAAGTATACACCTAGTATTTGTCAGTCAATCACTACAATTTTTGAGCCATTGGAAAGAGCTGGGGGCAATAAATGTAAACTCGGGCCTAGGCTTTTAGGGCCAAATAGCATGGCTTTGGACTTTTTACTATTTAGAACTAATTTATTAGCAAGAAACCAATTCTCAAGTAGACCAAGGTCTTGACTAAGAGGGTTGTTTATTTGGACAGTGTCTTGGCAGGACCTATAAAGCATGGCATCATCTGCATATAAGGGCACTTTGACCCCTCCACAATGTTGAGGCAAATCATTAATAAATAGGGAAAACAGGAGAGGTCCCAGTATTGAACCCTGGGGCACGCCATCTGTGATAGGGCATTTGTTGGACATAGTGCCATGCCATTTGACAATTTGTGATCTGCCATTAAGGTAGTCTGTGAACCATTGAGTAGACTGATGATCAAGACCAAAAGATGTTAGTTTAGTGATAAGCTGCTGATGATTTACCAAGTCAAATGCCTTGGTAAGGTCTATAAAGATCGCACTCAGTTGAAAGGCCATCATCTAGAGCCGTGAAGATATCCTCAGTAAGGCTAATCAGGTTGTATTGCTACCATGATATTTTCAAAAACCATGCTGTCGTTCAGTTAATAAATTGTTCTGTTCAACATATCCCTGGACCTGCTGGTATACAGTCCTCTCTAACACTTTACTTAGAGTGCAGAGGATGGATATTGGTCTGTAATTCTCAACAAGCTCAATATCCCCACTTTTAGGGATAGGCGTGACTTAGGCAAGTTTCCACTCAGTGGGGACTTTGCCTTCAAGCAGGGATCTGTTTAGGAGCCAAGTAACTGGAGAGGCAGTAACGTGGACTGTGATTCTGAGGAGTCTGGTCTCCAGCTTGTCAAACCCAGCAGAGTCAGAGGATTTGATATTATTATTTATTTTATCTTATTTTAATAATTTTTGGACCTCGGATTTAGTTGCAAGTTTGAAGTGAAAATTGGGGTAAGGGGTTTCCTCTTGTAGATGATTCTAGGTAGGAGGGGGGCCCAGAGAGATTATTTTTAAATTTGTCCAGGTCAGTGAGGAATGCGTTTAGTGCATTAGTAGCATCTTGCGGGTTGGTATAGCGGATACCATTTGCTACTATGTCACTTTTCTCTTGGGTGGTGTTCCCCTTTAGGAGAGAGTTAATTTGGGATCAAAATTTTATAGGGTCTGAAAGGTTTTTAGTTTGTAGGTTCTGGAGGTATTGTCTTTTAGCTGATTTTTAGTTCCTTTTTACACTTGTTTCTCAGTTTTCTATATTCCACCCTTAGTTGTGTGTCGAATCCTGTTGGCAGTCAGATGATATGGATTCTCATGGTTAGGGGGGTTGCACCCTTTTAAATGAATTGAGGCATTGTTCCAATCTTTACTTTTTAAAGTAGAGTTGCTGTTTCATGGTCTGTTCTTGAGCGTTGTATTTGGATGGATACAAGATACAAATATAGAATCCAGTACCTAGTTAGAAATAGCAAGTATGTCCCAGGGTTGGTGATATTACTTATTACATTTTTGCATAATATGTGAAGCACACTGGTGAGTACTTTATCTCACACTAGACAGGTTTTTATTTGTAGACTGGCTGGCGTTCAATTTTTGTTCTGCACTGTCCTGAGTCTGTTACTACTTCGGTAGTTTGTTTTTTGTAATAAAGGTGACTGTAGCTTTTATGGCCATGATACTTTAATGGGAAAGACTTTCACTGTTCTCTGTGAAATGTAAATTAACTTGAAACTCAATAAAGTTGAATAAAACAAATTTTTTTTTTTTTTGTGGTCATATAGGTGTGCCTTCATGTAACCCCAATCGAGAAGCAACATTTTATCTTGGGTAAATTGTCAAATAAGTAAAAGGGATCCAGCATTTCACTCACTCGCTCCATTGCATGCCCTCTTTCTTTATCATTCATTTTATTAAAACAGCAGTGCATGCAATGGCAAACATTTTGTTCACATACATTTTATTCCATTTTAGATGAGCCTTTTTCTCTTATCTATTACGGTGCCTTTCTCTGGCTTTGAGTCTGTTTTAGAACTGGTTGTGAGATTTGTAATAAAGGAGCGCGCTATGAATATGGCTACCCCAGGATTTCATCCGTATTCATGGTTATATTTGAACACTCATAGTTTAGCAGCACTTCTCTTTTGATTATGCTGAACTTGCATGCAGCAGTCACTACACTCTAACCTTTTATGGGACACTGGGAGATCAGGGCTAACTCTAGGCCCCAAAACATAAGCTCTGATGTGGAGATCATAAAATGATACACGTCATGTTTTATAGATTTGAAACAAAAATTAACAGCATTCGGGTTTGAAAGGTAACAGACAAAAGTGTCTGATGGAAACTTTGAGATACCTTGGAGAAAGGTGATAATGTTTTAGCTCTTCATAATGGATAATATGTGTAAGTGACTTTGGTGGTGCAGAAAGAGACTTTGTTTGTTCCCAGTAAAAAGCCTGCTCCTCTGTATTGCTGTGCCTGTGGTCTGTCCCAGCTGAAAATAAGGATCTAGAGAATGAGAAAAGGACAGTTGGGAGCAGAAATAGCCTCCTCCTCCTCCTCTCTCTTGAGGCTGAGGTAACCATTTGATCTATTTTTTTTTCCTTTAATTTTGGCGCAGAACCTCATGGAAGGAAAACTCCTTCTTCTTGTGTGAAGTGTTCTCAGCAGAGTGCTGAGAAATCTTCCATCCGTGCATCTCTTGTATAGTGGTGTTCCTGCTGTGAGGTCCCTCTGTTCATAGTTTTGCAATATAAAATGCCTCATTCTTTAATGCAAAGTTCTTATTACCTATGCTGTGCTGTGCTGGTTTGTGTGTGTGTGTGTGTGTGTTGTGTTTTTTTTTTTTTTTTTTTTTTGTATCCTCTGGGTTCTGCTTTTGACTCTCTGCTTGCATCAGGCTATCACCCTCTCAGGCACTGGTTCCTACTTCCCTTCTGATACAGTTTTAGGTCTTGGTGACTCCCCCAACAGAGCCTGCTTTGTACTTCCAGGATATGGTGAGTACGGGGGGACGGGGAGGTTGTTACTGAGGGCATCGTCTGTGGAGTTTTTAGTGTGTCTGACTGGACTGACATCATCCTGCTTGCAGCTGCAGCAATTGGCCCCTTTGAAGCCCCGCACACTGCTCTGATTTCAGCCTGCCCTCACCATGCCTGAACACTGTAGAGCACTGCAGGATGCCAAGTGGTCATGTATAGCATCCATGCCAGAGAAGGTACTGATGTGGCAGGGCAGGTGAAACTACCAGAGGTAGACACTGCTGCACCAACTCAACTGGCCTGGTAATGGCATTCGGACTTGCAGTACAAACCCAGGTCTCTGGTATGGTAGGTTAACGCACTACACCCAGCCCCATCCAGCTGGGCGTGTTGTTTTTTTAATGTTCTCGTCCTGCATTTTCTCTTTCACCGCTGGCTTCTTGGTCCTTCAGCTGCTTTCTCTGGCAACCTTCCAGCCCTGATGACCACTACCTTGACAGACCAGCCCTAATGAGGTCATTGCAGCACAGCACTCAGCCAAATGGCGACATGTTTTTTTTTTCTTTCCCCCTTGATAACCTCCCACCACTCGACTGTGCTGCACAATGCTGAAGTGGCCTTGTTGGCTACAGCTTCTCTCCTGGCCCAGCATAGGGGTTGCTACAGCTGAAGCGCTTTGTCAGTCCTCCCTGGTTAAAGAAGTGCTGCTGATGGCAGCAGTCTCTGTACTGGGTCACCTGCAAGGTTGTGCAGTGTGCTACTGCTATGCCAGCGGGCAGCTTGTTGCTGCCTTGTTAATTGATGGACCTCCGGATCAGCACTCTTGGAATGTGAACATTAGTATCACTTTCCAGAATATTTCTTGGAGAACTTCTTTTTAATCTTTTTTTTTTTTTTTTTTCTTCTTTCTACTTCTAGCTGGCCCCTGGGACCCTTCTTCTTGGCCCCCCTTCACTCCAGTTCATTATCCTGCCTTCTCCCAGAGCATACCTCCTTCCAGCAGACTGCCCTGGCTTACCCAACCCAGTGGGGCCATCAGGTTGTCCCATGTCCCTCCGGGCAGCTTCACTCTCCATTCATGGATGGGAACATTGCCTCAGTGAGCAGGTGTGGAGCCAGTAGGTAGGGTAAAGGTGGTGTACAGTGATGTGAGCGAGTATTATTGAGCGGCTCAAGATAAGCTATTCAGTAATCTCGCTTGTCATTTAGAGCAGCTGTCACAAAAGAGCTAGAAGTGTTATAGGAGTGTAGCACTGAGCTACACTTGCTTAAAGAGTATATGAAGATCTGTTTGGCCAAGCCCCGCTTGAGCTGGCCGCTTGGTGTAGTGGTTGAACCACCCGCTCAAGCATGTGGTGCCGGGTTCGATCCTGTGCAGGAAAATGTTTTGCTTCCTGTGGCTTTTCTGTGCTGTCTATGTCTGCTTCTCCTAGAGTTGGTAATCTTTATTTTGGGGGGCACGGGGGGCTTGCCCCTTCCCCCACATAAGAATATATATTTTTTGCGCCGTATTTGATTTAGTAAACGATGGTTGCTGTTTGCGACGATTGCTGTTATGCGGTTCGCCCTTTTGATGTCAGGCGCTTATTTTCTCGCTGTATGTGATCGGCGCTAGGACTCACCGTTATTGCATAAAACTGGAAAAGGACCGTCATTCTACTTCGTATGGGGGATTTCCTTTTTTTCATTTCCCTGACCCCTGGGTACATTGCTGCTTCTGGATGTAGTGATGTGAACGGTTACAGAATGCAAGCACGTTGGTGGAATCCTTCTTCTAAATAGAGGTGCCAACTGCACCACCCCTGTGGTCATCTAGGGGTGATACAGCAGGATTATTTACTCTTCCTCTCTGAGGAGGGGAAGCATCCAGTGGGATGCTTTACTTTTCCTCTCCCAGCCAGCCCTTGACTCGGATTCATTCCTGGAGCTTTTTCCTTTTTTTTTTTTTTTTTTTCTGTTTATATACCTTTTTCTAAGCTGCTTCAGCCTCTAGCAACCTCCCAGCCCCGGCAACTTTTATTTAGCCATTGCCATGAGGTGAGGCCTTCGGGGGTGTCCCCACATCCGGTGTCAGCATCCAGTACACCTGAGTGAGAAGCAGGGCCTGAGAGTACCAGGGCAAGTGAGTGAGAGGCAGGGCATGTGTACCAGGACAGTGGAGTGAGGGATGGCACCAGAGTACCAGGCTGACTGAGGGACAGGGCCCGAGGTATGGGGCAACTGTAGGGCGGGGACTGAGAGTACCGAGGCAACTGTGTGGCGGGCATGAGAGTACCAGGGTTACTGAGGGCGGGTGTGAGTACCAGGGTGACGAGGGGTGGGGCCTGAGAATGCCAGAGTGACTGAGAGCCAGGGTCTGAGAGTGCCAGGGCAGGCTACTCGGGTGACTGAGGGCGAGGCTTGAGTGTAGCAGGGCAACTGAGTGGTGGGGCCAGAGCGTATCAGGGCAGCTTGAATGAGTGGCAGGTCCTGAGAGTACCAAGGTGACTGAGTGAGAGGTGGGTCCTGAGAGTACCAAGCAACTGAGGGTGGGGCCTGAGAATACCTGGACGACTGGGGGGCGGGGCCTGAGGAGTACCAGGGCGACTGAGTGAGGGGCAGGCCCGAGAGTTCCTGGGCAACTAATTGAGGGGTGCTGCCAGAGTACCAGGGTGACTGATGGGCAGGGCCTGAGAGTACCAGGGTAACTTAAGTATGCTTGAGAATACTACAGTACTTTTTGGTTACCGCAGCTGGTTACAGCTTGCAAAGAGCTTTGAGATAAACTGTACATGGAACTCCATTGTTTTGGGGACACGGATACTATGCGTGCCTGTGCTGCTTCTGGCCCTGTGAATAAGTAGAGAGCCTCAGTCTCTGGGACCATCTATCCTTAATTTTTTTTATTGGCACTGAATTTATCAGGTAAAGGGACAGTGTGTGTCTCAGCATCATGTGAGCGAGGAAGAACTGCGATCTCTCTAAATACGTAGCTGCTACTGTATGCATACTATGGAGTTTACATAAAAGGTGGTAGAGTACTACTTGCACAAGTTACATTGATGTGTTGCGCCACCAGAACGAGTGGATGAGGTCTCATGACCTTGTCTTGAATGTTAAATCAGTTCCAAGAACCTGTGTACTGTTTGCATAGAGCTGTCTCCCCCCCCCCCCCAAGAAACACTTGGAAAAAGGTTTGTTCCTACAAGTTGAAGTCGGTGTGTGTGCGTGGGTGTGATAGCTGCTTAAACTTGTCTGTAGACAGTCTCCAGTAAGAATTTGTTTGTCCAGTGGGAAAAAGCTTTGTGTTGCCCTCCCCCTTTGCATTCATTATACGTCTGATTTATGTGGAAACAAAGGTTTTTGTTTTTTTGTGCCGGACCTACTGTGATGGGGACATTTAGTCCTGATTCACATAATTTGTAATGCAGATCGTTTTTTCCAAGTAAGTGTGTGTGTGCGTGTGTGTCTCTCTCTGTGTGGGAGGGGAAGACATAGGGTCACACAGCCTATATATTAGTAGTGTATAGCCACTAACCAGCAGGGATAGTGACTGGGAAAACCCACTGGCACCCACTGGAATTCTACTGATCCAACTGCTGCACTTATTGAAATGCTGCCTTCCATGCAAGCCAGTGTTACCCGCCCAGTACAAACATTTGTTAGCATTTGTTCAGTTGGCCACTGCCAATTCAGACACACTGTAGTTATAACCAGTCTAACTAGTCACACAGCCACAGCTTCCCTCTTTCTGTTTTATTTGGGAATAACACTTCGGAAAAGGTGACTTGGAAACAATAAAATGGAATAAATGGAAGATTAGGAGCACGTCATAAGAGATGACACCTTTTGGAGTGAGTCGTGGAGGAAGGAAATTGTTGGAAGTTGTATTGGTATTTTTGTATGTGACTGAATTGTATATATTTTTTTGGAAACAACTAGAAGAGTAGGGTAGATGACTAGGCTCGAGTCAGCAGCTGCTCCCCCAGCTCACCTTGTAAAGCTGTGAGGATCTGAATCCAGAAACTGCTCATTTCTGTTAATGTTCTCTGTTGCTGTCCTGAGGCCCCTTTTCTGGGCCTTGAGGTGCCATTTCTCACATCTGCTCTGGATTGGTGGGTTTACAACATACTGTTTCATGTAGCACCTTTTATATAAGCTGTGTATTTAAAAACCCTTTATAAAGACTGGATAATTTTATTTAGTTTTATAATTTACTTAAGATAGGCAGAGATGCAACATCTCGTTTTCAGTGGGGTCCTGCTTATACCCTTTTTCACAGCTGGGCGGACTGGAGCACTGGAAGGTTAAGAGACATGCTCAAGGTTACATTAGGCTTGTTCACACGGCCGATTCTGCGGCTTATTAGAGGTGCACAGCAGCAAGAGCGTTGCCACTGTGCCCATCTGAATGCCGCAGTTAGGCTGTTCTTGATTTCATTTCATTGTGGCCACAACCCCGCTTTTCCTGGGATCACGTAGTGGTGTGGGTGTTTTGCGGCATTTTACTTTGCCACATGAACCGCCCGCACCACCCACAACCTCGTGACAGGCTTTTCCAAGCCTGCACTTCAGGTTGTTATTGCAGTATTTACATATTTTTTCCGACCCGAGTTCAGCAAAACTTTTATCCTGGCTCTGTGAATAAAGCTGAACTCTGGGGAAGTGTGTTTAATTGTAAACCGTGGTACTAAAAGTGGAAAACGGAAAAAAACACGGACTTGGTTGAGCATGACACGCGGCATGCCTATATTTATAAGCGCATGCCCGTGTCACAGCTCGCCCTATTCCGTGTTTGTGTTTTTATTTTTTTCACTTTTAGCCCCTGGTTTACAATTAAAAACACAACCCGAGTTCAGCTTTATTCACAGAACCAGAAAAAATGTTTTGCTGAACTCTGGTCAGAAGACCATCCCCGATCTTTGGCCAATGTCCTGGGGAGCCTGACCCACACCCATGCCCCCTTCCTTGCTGGAACTCTCCTAGAATTGCCGTAACTTCAGTAGGGGTCTGTGCAGCGGTCCCCTGGCCATGCCATCTGAACGCTGATCCACAGCGTTTCAGCAAGCATGGCCACAGCGCATCACAGGGTGCCAAATAAGTCGTCCATGTGAACGAGTCTCTTGTGGGGTTTGGAACCTGTGTCATTTAGAAGTACATTAGTCACAGCATTTAAATAAAAAGGGCTAAAGGAATAATAGTCATGGCTGCTTGCAGTAATCTTTAATTCTATTTCTTTACAATTTGTAACTTCTTTATCTTAAGCTGGTCTCCGGGCTTTCTTACTCATGGGCTGTAACTTCGATGCTGATAGGAAGGCAGGAATTAGACCTCTGCAGCAGGGGACATCCAGCCCACACTCCCTGTTTTCCCCAGTTTACTTCCTGCCTCTCAGACCGACGGCACGCTTGCAAGCAGAGCTTTGCCACCGCGGAAGAGCTGAAGACAGCAGACTGTAAGTCAAACAATTTCTATTACTTATTTGGATCAGAGGAACATTAGCTGGATTATAGCGCTTCTGTGTGGGGTCCAATCTCAGTCTTGCAAGCTGCACAGACTGGCCCTATTTTTACTACTGTGTTTTTTTTTTTTTTTTTTTTTTAAATTTGTCTCCGTGTTTTCGGACTGAGCAACCCTACAGTGCATTGAGACGAATCCAGGGCAAGAAACCTATTTCAGTGCCTTTTAGCGCTTGGGGATAAAATCAGCACTGGAGTGCTTTCAACAGGATCTGACCACTCGCTGATGGCAGACCTGGCGTTTTCCGTCAACGGCTGGTGCTTTGGTCTTCAGCCACTCGTCAACGATGGACCTGTTCGCTGATGCAGCTACTCATTGACGCTCAGTGTTTTCTCATCGACGAGTGCTGCCGCAGGAAGAGTGTTGATCTGAACATCTTTCGGCAAGGGTAAGAATAAAAACAGCACGAGTGCTTAATCTAGATCTCTCCTCAGCGAGGCAGTCACTGTGTGTTTTGGTCGACGGCTAGCATTCTGGTCTCCTAGCTACTATCGCATGATGAGCCCACCTACTCTACAGTCGCTTGTCATCGCTTCAGTGTAATCTTGTTGACGAGCGCTGCGATGCATTAGGAGCGCTACTTTGACAGTGGAGCACCCACCAAAAGCGACTTAAAATCAATAATATTACTGTTTACGGACAAGGACAGAAAGGGAGTAGCTCAGTATTTTGCCCTTAAAGGGCCAGCAGCAATTAATTTAAATTCAGCAGCATAGCCAGGACTACAGGGGGAAGGGGTATGCTGAATAAAAGGAGTAGGATCATTTGTGGCATTGCCTCAAACAAACCTTACAGGGGCAGAAAATACCAGAACCACAGGGGGATTCATCCCCACTTCTAATCACCTTTGCAGGGTTGCTTTGCCCAATAAGTTAGTAGGCAGTGTCTGTGACTATCGAGGACTCAATGGAAGCAGCCCTTCCTCAGCTCAGGCTGATAGCAGACAGTCCGATCTGACCGAGCAGCAGCAACGGTCTGCTTAAGCAGCGCCACCAGGAGACCAGCAGTTTGCAGCCCCTCTCGGCCTCAGTCCTCATTGAGGGTGAAATAGGGCCTTATTCTGACACTGCATGTGTCACTGGCAACCTCCGGGTCACCAGATGAGACCTCACAAGAAAACAAAGGTAAGAGGACCCCATCCCCGTCCTTATCCAAAGAGGAGCAGTTGTCTTCACATCACTACGATAAAAAGAGAAAAATTCCTTACACCACAGGAGAATCAACAGGTTGTTGGTCTCAAAGTAGATGTAGGGGCACTAATAAGGGAAAGTGTCGCAGGGAGCATTCCCCGGACTCCTCAGTCTTTCCAGTTCATCTTCCCCCAGAGTGGGGGAGCCAAGGGGCTCATCATCGGCTCGGACGACTCACCGTCCTGAATCCTTACTCTGGAGGATCTAGACCTTTCATAAAAAAAAAAAAAAAGGTCATTGCCGAGATTCCATCGGATTTTCCCCGACTGCTCCCACCCAGCCAAAACAAGCTTTTCGCCTGGCAGCTGCCGCCTAACAGTCCACAGCCTTTCCTATTTCTCGAGCCATAGAGAACTTGCTAAAAGGAATGGCAAGATCCAGAACACACCTATCCAGTGGCCCGGCAGATTGCTAAGCTTCTAAGTTGGACAAGAAGTGAACTGAAAAGTGGTCAGACCGCCCCAGAATTGACCCTTCTTTTTCAAACCTAACCAGGAAAACTATCATCCCAGCTGAAGGAGAGGTTTCTCTCAGGGACCCGGAGGACCGGAAAGTGGATGCCTCATTCAAGTAGGCCTTCCAAGCATCAGAAATGCCTCTCAAGGTGGCATCTGCCAATCTTTTTTCGGCCAGAGCCACTTTACCCTGGGCCTCAGATTTAGCCTTTTAATTGGCTGTGTATCCAGAGAAGAACATGCTTATTTTCTCTCTCCTAAGCTGGTCTCTGGGCTTCCTTACTCTTGGGAAGAGGGAAAAAAGAGGAAGAGGTCACATTCTCGAGAGCGCGAGACCTCTCATTGATGACGAGCGCTGAGGTGAGCGCCAGACTGTAGCACGATGACGGGCGCTGAGGGGAGTGCCAGGCCGCTCGTCGACATTCACCAGTGGTCCCAGTCGACGGGCGGTAGCGCTGGAAGGATAGCCAGTAGGCTCTATAATATATTACAGAGTCTCCTACCCATCAAACCCCTGGATACACGATAAGGGAAACAGCCAGAGCGATGGCACCTCTCATTCTGTTGGACACTTGGCACCCTCAAGTCAACCAGGGCAGCGCAGACCCATCAGCCCTCCTCCTCCTTCCCGGGGGTAGGGCGGTTTATTATCCAGTTGAGCTCTTGACATAATAGGCAAGCCTAACAGAACCTTCACCCTCTGCCCATCATGCGCCATCTCCCTCATGGATTGTAGGGCCCATGGGAAGCCCACCTCTATACCTATGCCTAATCTTCGGACCTGTAGGGCATCCTCTCGGCACCATAGAAGAGGAAGAGGTCGCTTACTAGTAGAAGATCCAAGGATGTCCTCTGTGGAAAACTGCCAAGAGGGGCAAACCAAGTATGCTAAAGGTCAGCTAGTCTCCCGAGGAAGGAGGGGCTACTGGGTGATGCTTCGGTCCCTGGACTGCTCGCCACCCAGAAACTTAGGCTTGTTTGACCTAGTTTACATTGTTGGATGGAGGAGTGAGGAGTCTCCTATGAGGTGGACCGTATCAACTCCAAAACCTCCATCCAGCACTCAGACTGGCAGTAGCTGTCAAGCAAAAGATAATGTATACATGCATACCTCTGGGGGTTGGGCTTCTCGGTAGGACCCAAAGTATATGAACACGGTTGCATCCCTTGAAAACATGCTTTTAGCCCTCTGCAATCTCTCTTGAAGCAGTGGCACAGTCTGTTCTCAGCATGAGCCGCACTGCCATGGGCCATGGACTTGGCATTCCACCGTGCTGATGAGCCAGATATAAACAAGAACAGACTACCTCTTTTCACCAGGAGCCGCAGTTCCATGGGCCACTGACCTGGCATTCCAGCGTGCTGGTGAGCCAGATATAAGCAAGCTCAGTCATCCTGTTTCCAGCATGAGCCGGAATTCCATGGGCCACCGCCCTGCCATTTCAGAGGGCTGATGAGCCAGACGTAAACAAGCCACCCCGCAGCAACTACAGCTCGGGACTATTCTCCACATTCTCAGCGGAGGTCTAGAAGGAGGCTGCCAGATTGCGAAGCAAGGGCCATGCTTTATCCCACCGCGTCTCATAATACCTAAGGCTGCAGGCATGGCAGACAGACAGGTCGCCAAGGCACACGATGCCTGCTCTTTTGTATTCCCTAAGCATTGTGCTCCATGTTCTGTAGGGATGCCCCTAAAGTGCTACTGGCTATCCTTCCAGCGCTACTCCCGTCGACGACTGGGACCACTGGTGAACATCCACAAGTGGCCTGGCGCTCACCTCGGCGCCTGTCATCGATGAGAGGTCTTGCGCTGTAGAGAATGTGACCTCTTCCTCTTTTTTCCTCTTCCTAGGAGTAAGAAAGCCCGGAGACCAGCCGTTGGAGAAAGGAAAATTTACAGGTATTTAAATTTCTATTTTCATCAGATACAGTTAATAGGTTTGGCTTAGGCAGCAGACGTGTAGGAGGGGATGGTCGGGTGCGCCACTCGGACCATGTGTTATCAGTCCTCAACTCGCTGCAACCTCTGGCCTGGCAAGCAGTCGCCTCTCCGCAGAGCCAGTTGGTGCATACACCCTTTAAAGCTAATCTCCTGTTGGTTCAGCCCTGCAGGAGGCACTGAAGGAATCCAGGGAGATGGCTTGGGTACACATGCCACAATCATGAGGCAGGGTCCCGTCCTTGTCCTCAGGCCCCAGACGCTTTTTTCCCTAAGGTTACAACAAGGCTCAAATCACTACATCTTGGGAAAATGAACAGGCTATCCGGGCCCACCCTCGAGTAGGGGGCAGATTTTCAACACTTTCTTGAGGAATGGGTCCAAACCAAGTCAGACAGAGGGGTCCTAGACATCATTGGCAAGGGTTACCTAATACAAGCCCCCAATACCTCATGTGGTGTCCTCCCTCATCTCTGGCGACCCGTCCAAAAGACAGGCGATGTCACGGGCCATTATAGACCTTCTACAAATGGGCTATTGAGCAAGTTTCCCCCATAGAGATCAAGTTTGGGGGGGGTCTACTCACTATCCTTCATTGTGCCAAAATGCACAGGGGGATTCAGGCCAGTCCTAGATCTCAAATTCCTGAATAGTTTTGTCCACAGCAGACCCTTCAAGGTGGAAACCTTGTCATCAATCATCAGGGAGTTGCAACAAGGGAATTTGTTTCTGGCATCCATCGATCTGCAAGATGCCTATCTGCATATTCCCATTCAGGAACCACACAGACACTATCTCAGGTTCAAGGCGGGGGAGCAACACTTACAATTCAAAACATTGCCATTCGGGTCTTCTAAAGATCCATGGAGATCATCTAAGGTGCTAGTAGCGGTCATAGCTCACATAAAGGCCCCACAGTTCTAACAAGCAGTGGCGGAGGTAGTCCGGTGTCCCATGACACACGTTTTCTTAGCAACTGGAGAAAGAGTTCCTTAACTCAGTGCCAGACATTGAATCACCTGGGGTCAGACATAATGACACAAGCCAACAAGATCTTCCCCCTTGAAACCTAATTCAGGGATCGGCTGAAGCTCATCATGTTTTCACTCAGCTCCTCGGCTGTCTGCTTAATCTTTCATGCAGCTAATTGGGACAGATGGTCTAGGAGGACAAAGATAATGAAGGGTCGCACTTTGGGCCATCCACACCAAATCGGAAGCATGACCGACGCCAGCTGCAGGAGCTGGGGGGGCTTGACTGCATCAGCTGTCAGTACAGAGCAAGTGGTCATTGTTAGATTCAAGGTACAGCATAAACTGTCCCGAGAGGAGAGCAGTAAGCCTTGTCCTGATGCACTCAGAACAGCAAGTCCTCAGTCGGGATGTACGGATTCCAACAGACAATCTGACAACGTTGGCATACATCAGTCATCAGGGAGGCACATGAGGCTCAGAAATGCTATGGGAGTCCTTTCTTTTTCAGTGGACCAAGCACCACTGAGTGATGCATCTTCCAGGACAGGAAAATGTTGCAGCAGACTGGCTCATTCGCAAGGATGTTCTACCAGGGGAATGAGAGCTGAAGGACCGTTCCTCCCACATCCTAACAGAACAGCGGGCAGTCCTCGGTAGATCTTTTTGCCTCCAGGCAAAACTCCAGGTACAGCAATTCTGCTCCCTGGTCAAGGACAAATTAGCTGTTGCTCAGGACACCTTTTTCTCATAGCTATTACTTCAGTCAGGAGAATGGGCGAGCTAAGAGCATTGTCCACCAAAGAGCCGTGCACTGTTTTTCATCAGGACTCTGGTGCTCTGTGCAGATCCAGGGTTTTTCCCCAAACTGTCTGCCTTCCTTTGCAACCAAGAGTTAATTCTTCCTTCCTTCTGCCTACTCCCATAAGACAATAATGAAAGGGGATTTCATCTGCTAGACCTGAGAAGAGCGATGAAGATGTATGTTAAGGGAACGGAGGCTATTCCCAAAACTTAAGTTTATTCACTATGGGACATTTTATTAGTAAAAAAAGATTCAAAAGACTGTGCAGCCAGATGGTTTCGATCTGTCATTTCCACTGCCTATGATCAGGTGGAAGTATCTTTGCCTGGTTCAGTGAGAACCCAGTCCACCAGAGCTATGGCCACTTCGTGGGCGTACTTCAGAGAAGCATCTCCAGCAGGCTTATGCAGAGCGGCCACTTTGTCATCCATTCAAACATTTACAAAATTTTACAAACTGGATGTGATGCCCTTGGCGGAGACATCCTTTGGCCGCCGAGCACTTCAGGCAGTGGTGGACCCTTAAAGGCACTTGACATTCTTCCCACCCGGGACATCTGGGGATGTACTTCTTTTTGTATATTCCATGAGTAAGGAAGCCCAGAAACCAGCTTAGGAGAGAGAGAGAAATTGAAATTTAAATACCTGTAAATTTTTCTTCTCAGACGGATGGTCTCTGGGCTTCAGATTCCCTCCCAGAATGTATATAGTTGGCTGGCCTTCTCGGCCATGTATGCCTTAATTTTCTTGTTTTTTATTTCCAAGTTCATGTAGTATTGCCACATTTGGACTGCTTTAGGAAGAACTGAGGGAAACAGGAAGTGGAGGGCTGGATGTCCCCTGCTGAAGGTGTCTGATTCCTGTCTTCCTGTCAGCATCAGGAGGTACAGCCCATGAGTAAGGAAGCCCAGAGACAAGCCATCGGAAAAAGATAATTTACAGGTATTTAAATTTCGATTTTTCCATGGTGGTGTCCACTGGTCACTCTTGCCCTGCTTTTCTAAGCTTTAGGGCACCTTCCCTACTATTACAAGGAAAAACAATGGAAGGAAGAATGGGCAGGGTATCAGATGAGAAAAAGGGAAACCAAGAGGGCAATTAGAGAAGCAAAGGCATACACAGAGCTGCGTATTACAGGAGTCGTCCAGGGAAGGGAAAACAGGTCTTCAGATATATTAGGGATATGGAAAAAAAGAGAGGAGGAATTACTAGGCTAACAGAGGAAGGTAGGGTAATTGAGTAGGATGGGCAGAAAGCAGCTGTTGTTCATGACTGCTTCTGCTCTATATTCACAAGGGAAGACAGAGGGCCTCTGCCAGAGACTGGGATTAAGGTGGCTGTAAGAAGGATGCCTGAGATGAGGCAGCGTGTATTTACCAGTTAAAGGGTTTGGACAGTGGTAGCAGCCCTTAAGATAGATAAGGGCCCAGACCAGATGTGATGCATCTGAGGATGCTCAAGGAATTGGCAGCGAAACTAACTGAACCCCTAGTAGGGCTTTTCAGTAGCTCATTTGAGACCGGGGTAGTTTCAAAAGACTGGAGGGTAGTGGACATAGTCCCGCTTCACAAAGGTGGGGGGGGGGGACAAGGAGCAACTGGGTAACCTCTGTTGTGGGGAAACTGATGGAGATGCTAGTCAAAGAGGATGACGTGGACCACCTGGAGAGCAGTGGACTCCGGGATAGTAAACAGCGTGGGCTCCAGGCAGGGAGGTCTCGTCAGACCAACTGGATAGTATTCTTTGACTGGGTAACAAGGATAGTAGATAAGGGCCATGCTGTGGATTTATTCAACTTTGAATTCAGCAAGGCTTTTGACTTGATGCTTCACAGAAGGTTCATGAAGGAGCTAGAGGATCTGGTGCAGCTAAGGACACAGATGGGTGAGAAACTGGTTGGAAGGGAGACAGCAGAGGGTTGTGGTTAACGGAGTCGAATTGGAAGAGAGGGAGGTCACCAGTGGGGTGCCACAAGGATCGGTCCTGGGTCCAGTCCTGTTCAGTATGTTCATTTGTGACATGGGAGAAGGAATCCAGGGCAAGATGTCTCTTCAAGATTACCCTAAGCTCTGTGGCAGTGTAGACGTCGAGGAGGGGGTTAGGGAGATGCAAAGGCTAGAGAGGTGGTCAGAGGTTTGGCATTTGAAATTCAGTGCCAAAAAGTGCAAGATGACTCATTTACAGAACAAGAACCCCAGGACAGAATAGTGGATCAGTGTGTAAAGCTGGGCAGAGCCTCTGAGGAAAGAGACCTAGGAGTCATCGTCAGTGATTCTCTCTAAAATGATTTAGCCACTGTAACAATGCCTGCAGTAAGGCAGACAGGATGCTGGAATGTGTTGATTGCAGAAGTTAATAGGTATTGCTACGTGTCTATAGATCACTGGTGAGGACCCACCTAGAGTACTGTGCCAGTTTTGGTGTACTGTGTGTTTCTACTTGCACCCTGCCCAACGGGAACTTCTGCACTCAGCCAGGGCCCCGTGGATGTGCCCCTCTGTAGTGGTGCCCAGACCAGCCCTGGCTACTCGCTGAGGAACATTAGTCAGCTAGTGCCTGGCATTGGAAGGGAGGTGCAAATGGAGGTGTGCCCAGTGATGTGAGTTCTGGGGCTGGCCATCATTTTGGCAGCTAGTGGGGATTCTCTTTCCTAAAGCTGGTCTCCGGGCTCATCAGTGATGGAGGTCCTTCCTGGTACCACGTGACAGGCAGGATGCAAAGCTCAGCAGGGTGAGTACATACTCCCCTCCATTTCCTGTAGCTACCAGTTTACTTCCTGCCTGGCAAGAGGCAGGTTCTCTGCAGGGCTCTGTCACATGTGAGACAGCTGAAAACATCAAACTGTAAGTGTGGAAATTATTTTTGGTCAAGGATTTGCTGAGGAGGCGGATTTATTTTTCTTCTGGTGGTTAGCTCTGCACTGCTGGGAGTCCAATCTCAGCCTTGCATGCTGTACAGGACTGGCTCCTCTCACCCCCTGCTTCCGTGCTTTGAGGAGTTCTTGCGGCGCTGCTCTTTCAGCCTCCCACACCCCTACCGAATAAGTCTCTCTTGGGGAACAATCTGAAGGCAAAGATTTAATTCTTCAGCAGCGAAGAGCTGTACATCAGTTTTTTTAACGTCGATGGCCACTGCAACTTAGGCTGTCGACGCGCTCCTCGTCGACGATGCTCCGGACCATTTGCTAGTGGGCAGATGCATTGAGAATGTGCGGGCCCCAGTTAGAGCTGGCAGAGAAGGTAGTGAGCAGTGGCAGCGCCCACAAGAGCTGGTCCCTCGACGAACCAGCTCGTCGATGAGTCAGCTCATGCTAGGCCGCCACAAGGAGATGGTGGGGCAGCACAATTGTAATTCAGGCATCAACCAGAGGCCCTGCTAGTTGATGTCGGAATCTCCTGAGCTCCAGCACTTACAGACTCCACACATTGAGGAACCCAGTCAACCCCTCCCACTTCATTACAAATATCTCGAGATTCCTAGGGGAGCTGCATTACACATATCTCGAGATCCAGCAGGGGCTGATAAATTCTACCTGGAAATTCATAGAGGGAGTGCTGCAATACCTGGGTCCCAGTTCACATACCCAATACCAGGGGAAACCCCAGGCATCAGAATGTCCTCAGGGAAGACAGACAAGCCCTCAAGGGGCAGAAAATGCCACAAATGCAGATCTCCCCTGCTGGCCACCTTTGTGGGCTTGCTCTAATTACAATGTGAAAACACAGTGTCCGCAAGGTTAGAGGCGGCCACGGAAGCATCTGTTTCGGAGTCTCGGGAGCATCAGATGCTGGCTGGAGGGTCGGAGATCTCCACCTGAGATGGACGTCATTCATCATCCGATCTAGTACCAGAGCTTATAACAAAGTTAAACTGGGCCTTTGCCTCAACCTCCATTATTTTGATATCCTGCCACAGTCTCCGGATCGCAGGGCCCAAAAGAAAGCCACCCGAAAACGAACCCCCTCCCCATCCTCCGACAAGGAGGAGCGTCACTGCTCTCTGCATAAGAGGAGAAAGAAGTCCAGTTCCAGGAGCAGGTCGAGGGATACCCACAAGGGAAAACACCGGCAAGATGGGTCTCCAGACCCCTCGTAGTCTAGCTGCTCCTCCCTGGAAGAGGGGGAACTTCAGGATGACGACTATGATTCAGATGCTTCGCCATCCAGAAACTGTGATTTGGATGACAGAGTTTTTCATCGAACAGGTGACTGAGGAAATTCATCTGGGACTCTCCTCGTCTGCCCCTAAACACTCAAAACCAGCCTTCAGACTCTCATCTGCCTCCAAACCAGCAACAATATTCCCCATTTCTCTGGCCATAGAGGATCTCCTAAAAGAAGTGGCAGGGGCCAGAACGCACTTATCCAGTTCTGTGCCACCTCACCAAGCAGCTAACATTTAATAAGAAGCATTTGGAGAAATGGCAAGACTGTTCCAGGATTGACCCATTAATCTCCTACCTAACCAAGAAGACTGTTATCCAAGCTGACAGTGGGGCTTCTGTGGGACTCAGTGGATAGGAAGGTAGATGCATTCAAAAGACCTTCCAGTCCTCCGCAGCCTCACTCAAAGCAGCTACAACCAACCTGTTCTTGGCATGGGCCGCTCTGTTATGGGTCACTGACTTGGTATTCCAGCTTGCTGACGAGCCAGAGAAGAACAAGCCTGTCCTGCAGCACCTTCAACTCATGGGGTTAGCATCTGCCTACTCAACAGATGTGTTTGAAGAGGCAGTCAGGTGTGCAGCAAAAGCCATGTTTTACCAGACCTTGGGTCGGTGCAACCTATGGCTGTGGGGCATGGCAGGTGGATGCCTTCTCGAAGGTACACTTGGTGAATGCCCCTTACGAAGGAGGCCTTCTTTTTGGGTCAGCTCTAAAAGAGGCAGTCAAAGAATCGGGAGAAATGGCAAAAGTTCACATGCCACAAACCAGGGGCAGGAACAGGTCCTGGTTGTCTGGCTCCAGACAGAATTTTTGTCCCCAAAATTATTCAAGGGGACAAAATAAGTCATTTTCAGGCAGATAAGTGTGGTTCTCCATCAACCAGCATGGCTTCAGGGGAGGGAAGAGGTGGGTCTCGGGATGCCAGAAGCAATGCAAAAAAGTCACAATGTAAGTAGGGGGCAGACTTACCAGTTTTTTCGAGGAATGGGTCCACACCACCACAAACAATTGGGTTCTAG
Organism: Neoceratodus forsteri; assembly: GCA_016271365.2. NCBI lineage: Eukaryota > Metazoa > Chordata > Ceratodontiformes > Ceratodontidae > Neoceratodus > Neoceratodus forsteri. Next base: position 109,562,430 of record JADMNL010000034.1, on the reverse strand, counting down.
ATATAGTACGCAAGGCCTGCTTCGAGTTCGACTCAAAGCCCCCACTACCCCATGTGATTCTCTTGCCCATCTCCAACAATCGGGTGAAGAAGGTGGCGATGTTCCTAGCGATTGCAGACCTTCTCCAGGCACGGGCGATCAAAGAAGTTCCCATCACAGAGCGGAGCAGGGGTGTTTACTCACTGTTTTTCATAGTTCTGAAATGCTCGGGGGAATCGGGCCCATCCTAGACCTAAAATTTCTGAACAGCTTTGTTTGCAACAAAACATTCAAAATGGAAACCCTTTCGTCCGTCATCAGGGAAATCCATCAGGGGGATATTTTGGCCTCAATAGATTTACAAGATGCCTATCTGCATATCCCCATCCGAAGGTCACACAGGCAGTACCTCAGGTTCAAGGTGGGGGAACACCACTTCCAATTCACAACACTTTCCTTCGGACTGTCGACGGCCCCCAGGGACTTCTCCAAGGTCCTAGTGACAGTGATTGCTTGTCTTGGGCAACAAGGGATCCAGCTCTTCCCCTGTCTGGATGACATTCCAGGGTTTTAAATAATTGATTAGCAGTTTTTTTTCTTGGGACTATACTAACTGTATAGAAAGTATTATGGATTTTCTAGAAGTGCTGTGTTTGTTTAAACACAGTGAGGCAAGGCTATGCATTTTCACAAAGATTTAGCACTTTTATGAGTAAAATGCTAATCAGTTTTTAGAGTTAAATAAATCCCTGCATTCTGCTAAAAGCCCTGCGGTCCAGTCAGGCAGCTATGCCTCTTCTTGCTCAGTTTAGTCATCAACCAGAAAAAGAGCTTCCTAATCCCATCTCAGACCTTGAATCATCTAGGAGTGGATTTCAAAACCCAAGAGAACAAGGTTTTCCCACAGAATTGAAGTTCAAGGACCTCAGGACTCTTCTCAACAGATTTCAGTTGGCGAACACTTGCCAGCTCACTGCTTCACGCAGCTCACAGGGACCATGGTCTCCTGGCAGACTCTGTTCCTGTGCATTGATTCCCATGTGTTACCTCCAGGCAAGCCTTCTCAAACAGTGGTTCCAGTCCAGGGACAGTCTGGGGCAGTAGGTACAAATCTCGCCAGGTAAAAGCATCCCTACATTGGTGGTCTTGGCGATCCAACATCATGAGGGGTCTCAGGCTGGGACATCCACACCACGTGAGAATCATGACTCGACGCCAGCCTCCAGGGCTGGGGAGCTCACATGGGTCAGATATCAGCACAGGCAAGTGGTCACTTACAGAATCTTGCAGCATCAACATTCTGGAAATGAGAGCAGTCTGCCTGGCACCTCAGCGATTCACAGTACAGATCTCAAACGGGGATATCGTCATCCTAACAGACAGTCGAACAATGATGGCCTACATCAATCGCCAGGGAGGCACAAAGAGCTCTCTGATACTAAAAGAAACCCTGTTGCTTTTTCACTGGGCAGAGTGCCACCTGGAAAACCTGATGGCCATTTGCATTCCAGGCCAGGAAAACATCATGGCAGATTGGCTAAGTCAAAAGGACGTACTACAAGGAGAATGGGAACTGAAGGACAGTGCTTTCCATCTCCTCGCTGCTCAGTGGGGCCTTCCACAGATGCATCTTTTCGCCTGCCGACAAAACTCCACAGTTCTGCTCTCTAGTCAAGGACGAGCTGGCAATAATGCAGGACGCTTTCTCCATAAACTGGGGTCAGTACGATCTCCTGTACGCCTTTCCCCCAGTCCCACTAATCTCAAGGGTCTTGCACAGGGTCACCCTGGATCAGGCGGAACTGATTCTAATCTGTCCACACTAGCCCCGCCAGCCATGGTTTCCATGCTTGGTTCAAATGTTTCCACAACCTCTGCTGATGTTTCAGATCAGCCCGGACCTGCTGCATCAGGGTCCGGTACTGCACCCCAGTCTGCGCAGTCTGTCCCTCTCGGCGTGGAGATTGAGCGGGAGACTCTCACAGAGCTAGGTTATACTCCACCAGTCATTGAAATGATGATCCACTCAAGATGGACATTGTCTTCCAAGGTCTATTAGAGTATGGCAAAGGTTTCTCTTCTGATTACGATCCATATAGCAGACAACAAGGTATCTCTACCCACTATCCTGCAGTTTCTGCAAGAGGGGTTCGACAATGGGCTTCAACCGGCAACCTTGCAGGTCCAAGTTTTAGCATTGGGTGCACTTCTGCTAGTGAATTCGGGGGAGTCCTGGGCACTCACCCCCATGTGAAGAGATTCCTGTAAGCCGAAACGCTAAAACATCCCATCAAGTCCATCGTTCCACCTTGGAGGCTCAACCTGGTCCTCAAGGCCTTAACCAAGGCTCCCTTTGAGCGCCTCGGAGGCATCCCTCATCCATCTGATGATGCAAGTCGTATTTCTTATAGCAATCACCTCAGCCCGACGCATCAGCGAGATAGGAGCCCTTTCAACCAAGGAGCTTTAAGCTGTGTTTCATCGGGACTCTGTAGTCCTCAGAGTGGATCTATGCTTTTTACCAAAGGTGGACGACTCCTTTTCACTGTAACCAGGTATTGAATCTTCCTTTCTTCTGTCCTCACCATAAGAAAGAGAGAGAGTTTAACATGCTGGACCCTAGGAGAGCACTAAAGATGTACATAAAAAGAACTGATTAAATACACAAGATGTCAAGCTTGTTCATTCTCATTTCAGAGCAGAACATGGGCAAAAAGTCTCAAAAGAGGCTACTGCAAGATGGATTCATTCAACCATCTCCACTGCCTACCAGAAAGTGGGGTGGCTTTACGAGCCCAGTGTGTGCCCATTCAGCTAGAGCAATGGCGGCATCCTGGGTGGACTTCAGAGAAGCCTCTCTGGCGGACTTGTGCAGAGCGGCTACATGGTCTTCCATTCATACCTTTTGCAAAGTTTTACAAATTGGATGCGACCACCTCCGTGGAGACATTGTTTGGCCGCCAGGTCCTCCAGGCTGTGGTGGACCCTTCAAGGAACTTTTACATTCTTCCCACCCGGGAGCAAGGTGATGTACTGCTTTAGTATATCCCATCAGTGAAGAACCTGGAGACCAGCTTTAGGAGAGAGAAATCGAAATTTAAAAATACCTGTAAACTTTCTTTCTCCAACTGCTGGTCTCCGGGCCCCTTCCCTCCCAGAAAGTGTAAAGTCGGCCCTTGGCCGCATGTTCAGGTTAATGTTTTTCCAAGTTATGTAGTACTACCAGGGGACAGCTGCTGCAGGAAGAACTGGTGGCTACAGGAAATGGAGGGGAGTATGTACTTACCCTGCAGAGCTTTGTATCCTGCCTGTCGCGTGGTACCAGGAAGGACCTCATCAGTGATGAGCCGGAGACCAGCAGTCTGAAAAGAAAATTTATAGGCATTTACATTTCGATTTTTTTTTTTTCCCCATTGTGACAATGTTGCAGCCTATTTGTAATATTTCACTGTGAATTTGCTGTTTTCCTAGTGCACTTACCTGGTAAAAAAAAAAAAAAAAAAAACTCCCAAACTGTGTAGAGACATCACATGGTCATCCACGATGTCGGGAGTCCTGCAGTGTCCTGCAGGAGGTGCTATAGAGAAAGGTGATTGCAACCCTCCCTCCCTGGAACCTGTGCACACTGCCTCCAGTACATGGGATCTTTTCTCAGCGTAGTGCAGCACATCTCTAGCCAATGCCACTGGGCCTTTGTAATATTTCATGAGTTTGTACAGATAGGTGTGGTACCAGAAGAATGAAAAGTAACTGGTGTGGTCTCTCTCTCTCTTCTAGAATGGCATGTTTGGACCTGAACAACTACAAACAGGTTAGCCTGCCATCTTCCTGCAGTCATCACCTCAGGTACAAATCTTGGGGGATGACATATGCCATAATTACTCTCTTGGAAGGGGCAGATGGCGTGAGGGAGTACAAAGCGGTTCTGACACAATTCCTTATTTGCATGGAAAGAGCAATCGAAAGCCAGTTTCAAAAGTTAAGGTGAAAATATGGTCTTCTTCGGTTTCCTTGCCCTCTGATCAAGAGTCTTGAGTAGGATTCAGGGACCTGGGAATAATAGCTGTGGAATGTACCATCCCCCCGGTTTGGGTGCAAGTAGCTAGCTGTGATTTTACTGTCAATATCGTACAGTAGTGTCTTTCACTGTGTCACAAAATGCCTCACAAGGTGCTAAGCTCCGGGAATTCTCCTATCCCGGGATGGGTGACCAGTCTTGTCATACAGTACTCCCTCTAGACTTGACTTTTTAATGTGGGCAGTTAAACCCCTGCTATTGATCAGACTCTCAACCCTCCAGTACAGACGGATCGGTTCTAACTTTTGTATCATTTGGTTGTTCCCTCTAGCTCTGAATTGGGGGTGACATCACCAGCAGCTCGCAATATCAGACTCCTCCTGTGGCTGGCAGAAAATCCCACAGGCAGTCTCCCTGTTCTGCAGGATCTTTTCGGCAACCAGGAGATTGCATTGATGTTCAGATAACAGTTTCTTCTGTGATCGTCCCTATTTTGCATCGATTATTTTTCTGGGGGGTGGGTGGTATAGAATTATGCTATTCTGTCATTGGGGATTGTTTCTGGAAACCTTCTGTGATCTCTGAGTGTGTCTGGATCTGTGCCTCAGTATGAAGTGTTAGAACACGATACATAAGAGCACATTCTTTTGTCGTCTCCATATCCCTCTATCCAGCCAGCCCTCCTGTGGAATCTGCTCTGCCAAAAGAAAGATGAGAGCCCGCTTTTTCCCCTTCATTTCTACTTCACTGAAGGCTAGTTCCTTGTGGCGTATTGTGTGCTGATGCCAGCACTGCCACACTTACACAGTTTCTCAGCTGTGTACCGTGCGTGCTTCGCCTGTTAAAATCAGTTTGAATTGTGCACTGTGCTGTACTTTTCTTGCAGCCCATGTCTGTCATGTGCCTAACTGTTGTACAGCAGTGATGTGATTGTCTGAAAGTCGGGGAATTAGCAAACAGATTCCAGGAATTTGGAGGCTAAGCCTCAGGAATTCAGTCATTTTCAGATGCTGGCAGCTACAGCAGGTATCGGATGTAAGCCAACGTTGTACCCCACGCGCTCTGGGAGACACTGATTGTTTTGACTCCTGGTGTTATTCTTTCAGATACTTCAGCATTTAAATACAGATGTTGATTATCTGCCCGAGACATTGGGGAGGGGGGTAGACTTTTCACTGAGTTACCAAACCAAAGAAGGTTGTCAGTGGCAACTTGTGCTCACTGTTGGACAGAATGGTTATTCCCATACTTACTCAGACACTAGCTGCATTTTTATAATGCACATGGATCATACTGTCATCTTTCCTGGTTTTTTTTTTTATATACTGCTAAGGAGACAGGCGGCTTGATTGCTAATGTTAAAAGAATGACATGATCATGGAGGTAGAACCTGGGGCAACAAATACTCGCATTGGTGTGGGCATTATACCTCTTACCCTCTTGTCATCCAGACATTGGCTCCCAAAATGCTGGAAAGGGGAAAATGTGTACACAGTGGAACCTTTGGCATGGCACACAGTGAAGTCTTTAGAAATGTAAGTTTAGAACACTTTGAAAAATAGTACTTGATATAAATTTCTGTTTTAAAGTCTTGGTGTAAAATATGGACTGACTGAAGCCAGTTACCTAATGCAGCGGCAATGCTGGCAACTTGGGATCAATACTGTAGTTCAGTGTGTCAGAGATCTTGGGTGGGGGATTGAGTGCCCAACAGGACACTGTCCTCTGCAGAGGGAGGGTCCTGAAACCCGCTGCAACACCACCAGCTGGATGACCACAGGTGGTGGTGCAGCTTGTATGTTCATTGAAGTTGGTTATTGAAGGGTTGGCACGGCATCAAGCACATGCCTACGTTCACAGTCTACAGCTTGCAGGGAGGAGGGAGGGGAAGGGCTGAAAAAGAATAACCCAGGAGTAGTGCAGGATACCTGGCCCCTCTCAAACCCCACTACACTGGCCACATACTCTGCTGAGGAAATGACGAATAACCCAGGAGTAGTGCAGGATAACTGGCCCCTCTCAAACCCCACTACACTGGCCACATACTCTGCTGAGGAAATGACGAATAACCCAGGAGTAGTGCAGGATAACTGGCCCCTCTCAAACCCCACTACACTGGCCACATACTCTGCTGAGGAAAAAGAATAACCCAGGAGTAGTGCAGGATAACCGGCCCCTCTCAAACCCCACTACACTGGCCACATACTCTGCTGAGGAAATGACGAATAACCCAGGAGTAGTGCAGGATAACTGGCCCCTCTCAAACCCCACTACACTGGCCACATACTCTGCTGAGGAAAAAGAATAACCTAGGAGTAGTGCAGGATACCTGGCCCCTCTCAAACCCCACTACACTGGCCACATACTCTGCTGAGGAAATGACGAATAACCCAGGAGTAGTGCAGGATAACTGGCCCCTCTCAAACCCCACTACACTGGCCACATACTCTGCTGAGGAAATGACGAATAACCCAGGAGTAGTGCAGGATAACTGGCCCCTCTCAAACCCCACTACACTGGCCACATACTCTGCTGAGGAAAAAGAATAACCCAGGAGTAGTGCAGGATAACTGGCCCCTCTCAAACCCCACTACACTGGCCACATACTCTGCTGAGGAAATGACGAATAACCCAGGAGTAGTGCAGGATAACTGGCCCCTCAAACCCCACTACACTGGCCACATACTCTGCTGAGGAAAAAGAATAACCCAGGAGTAGTGCAGGATACCTGGCCCCTCTCAAACCCCACTACACTGGCCACATACTCTGCTGAGGAAATGACGAATAACCCAGGAGTAGTGCAGGATACCTGGCCCCTCTCAAACCCCACTACACTGGCCACATACTCTGCTGAGGAAATGACGAATAACCCAGGAGTAGTGCAGGATACCTGGCCCCTCTCAAACCCCACTACACTGGCCACATACTCTGCTGAGGAAATGACGAATAACCCAGGAGTAGTGCAGGATACCTGGCCCTCTCAAACCCCACTACACTGGCCACATACTCTGCTGAGGAAATGACTATAACCCAGGAGTAGTGCAGGATAACTGGCCCCTCTCAAACCCCACTACACTGGCCACATACTCTGCTGAGGAAATGACGAATAACCCAGGAGTAGTGCAGGATACCTGGCCCCTCTCAAACCCCACTACACTGGCCACATACTCTGCTGAGGAAATGACTATAACCCAGGAGTAGTGCAGGATACCTGGCCTCTCAAACCCCACTACACTGGCCACATACTCTGCTGAGGAAATGACTAATAACCCAGGAGTAGTGCAGGATAACTGGCCCCTCTCAAACCCCACTACACTGGCCACATACTCTGCTGAGGAAATGACGAAAACCCAGGAGTAGTGCAGGATACCTGGCCCTCTCAAACCCCACTACACTGGCCACATACTCTGCTGAGGAAATGACGAATAACCCAGGAGTAGTGCAGGATACCTGGCCCCTCTCAAACCCCACTACACTGGCCACATACTCTGCTGAGGAAATGACGAATAACCCAGGAGTAGTGCAGGATACCTGGCCCCTCTCAAACCCCACTACACTGGCCACATACTCTGCTGAGGAAATGACGAATAACCCAGGAGTAGTGCAGGATACCTGGCCCCTCTCAAACCCCACTACACTGGCCACATACTCTGCTGAGGAAATGACGAATAACCCAGGAGTAGTGCAGGATAACTGGCCCCTCTCAAACCCCACTACACTGGCCACATACTCTGCTGAGGAATTGACGAATAACCCAGGAGTAGTGCAGGATAACTGGCCCCTCTCAAACCCCACTACACTGGCCACATACTCTGCTGAGGAAATGACGAATAACCCAGGAGTAGTACAGGATAACTGGCCCCTCTCAAACCCCACTACACTGGTCACATACTCTGCTGAGGAAAAAGAATAACCCAGGAGTAGTGCAGGATAACTGGCCCCTCTCAAACCCCACTACACTGGCCACATACTCTGCTGAGGAAATGACGAATAACCCAGGAGTAGTGCAGGATAACTGGCCTCTCTCAAACCCCACTACACTGGCCACATACTCTGCTGAGGAAATGACGAATAACCCAGGAGTAGTGCAGGATACCTGGCCCCTCTCAAACCCCACTACACTGGCCACATACTCTGCTGAGGAAAAAGAATAACCCAGGAGTAGTGCAGGATAACTGGCCCCTCTCAAACCCCACTACACTGGCCACATACTCTGCTGAGGAAATGACGAATAACCCAGGAGTAGTACAGGATAACTGGCCTCTCTCAAACCCCACTACACTGGCCACATACTCTGCTGAGGAAATGACGAATAACCCAGGAGTAGTACAGGATAACTGGCCTCTCTCAAACCCCACTACACTGGCCACATACTCTGCTGAGGAAAAAGAATAACCCAGGAGTAGTGCAGGATACCTGGCCCCTCTCAAACCGCACTACACTGGCCACATACTCTGCTGAGGAAATAACCCAGGAGTAGTACAGGATACCTGGCCCCTCTCAAACCCCACTACACTGGCCACATACTCTGCTGAGGAAATGACTAACAACCCAGGAGTAGTGCAGGATACCTGGCCCTCTCAAACCCCACTACACTGGCCACATACTCTGCTGAGGAAATGACTATAACCCAGGAGTAGTGCAGGATACCTGGCCCCTCTCAAACCCCACTACACTGGCCACATACTCTGCTGAGGAAATGACAATAACCCAGGAGTAGTGCAGGATACCTGGCCCCTCTCAAACCCCACTACACTGGCCACATACTCTGCTGAGGAAATGACGAATAACCCAGGAGTAGTGCAGGATACCTGGCTCTCTCAAACCCCACTACACTGACCACATACTCTGCTGAGGAAATGACTAATAACCCAGGAGTAGTGCAGGATACCTGGCCTCCTCAAACCCCACTACACTGGCCACATACTCTGCTGAGGAAATGATGAATAACCCAGGAGTAGTGCAGGATAACTGGCCCCTCTCAAACCCCACTACACTGGCCACATACTCTGCTGAGGAAATGACGAATAACCCAGGAGTAGTGCAGGATACCTGGCCCCTCTCAAACCCCACTACACTGGCCACATACTCTGCTGAGGAAATGACGAATAACCCATGAGCAGTGCTGGATGATACCTGGCCCCTCTCTGACCCCACTGCACTGATCGTATACTCTGCTAAGGAAAAAGAATAACTTAGCACTACTGAGTGTGGATGATTGCCTCTCTCTCTCTCTCTCTCTCTCTCTCTCACCGCAAACTCAGCTGAGGAAACAATAAATAACCCATAAGTAGTACTGGATGATACCTGGCCTCTGTCCGACCCCACTGCACTGACCGCTTAGTTCGCTAAGGAAATGAAGAATAACCTAGCACTAGTGAGTATAGATGATACCTGGCCTCTCTCTGACCCCGCTGCACTGACCACCTACTCTGCTGAGGAAATGAAGAATAACCTAGCACTAATGAGTGTGGATGATGCCTGGCCCCTCTCTGTGACCGCAAACTCTCTTGAGGAAACAATAAATGACCCATGAGTAGTGCTGGATGATACCTGGCCTCTCTCCGACCCCACCATACTGATCCTGCACTCCGCTGAGAAAATAATGAATAACCCTTGCATAAACGGAGGCACTCCTATTGTCTGGGGGGAGTTTCGGCCAGTGGGGGGTGGCTGAGGTCGTTGAGGTAATCTCGAAGCTATGGCCCACCTTTTGTGAAGTGGACCTGGGTCTGACTTGTCTCCTAGTGGAATGTGCGGAGTCTGTTAGTTCAGTGTTCGCCAAGATAGTCCGGTGTTTGCTCTCGAAGGGGTTATTTCCCGACACCTTGAAGGAGACGCTGGTGAAGCCCCTTCTGAAGAAACAATCACTCAACCCTGACGTCTTAGCGAATTATTGACCTATCTCCAGCCTCTCATTCCTGGTGAAGGTTGTTGAGAAAGTGGTGACTCTGCAGCTTGAAGCACACCTCATGGCCTTTGACATCTACGAGACATTCCAGTCTGGATTTAGGACTAGGCATAGCACTAAGACGGCGTGGTCTGTGCGCAAAATGATCTCCTCAGAGCGAGGGATAGAGGTGACTGGTCAATTCTCATGCTCCTGGATCTCTCCTCAGCATTTGACACAGTGGACCACATTGTGCTTCTGGATCGCCTTCGATTGTATTGTGGACTTGCTCGTATTGTCATCAGTTGGTTTGAGTCCTATTTCTCAGGCAGGATGCACTGGGTAGTGATGGGGAATTTCTTTTCCTGCCCAAAGCTCCTGCTATGCGGAGTTCCTCAAGGTTCGACCTTGTCACCGATTATGTTCGTGGTGTACATGCTGCCCGTGGATGAGCTCATTAGACTGTACAGTCTGGGTTTCCACTGTTACACAGATGATGCCTAGTTGTATATATCTTTTGCACCTGGGTCAAATAACACCGTAGAAGTGCTAAACAACTGTCTGTCCGAGATTCAAGACTGGATGTCTTCTAACTGGCTGAGGCTGAACCCTGGCAAGACAGAGGTACTGATGATCAAGCCTGGTCGCAGGCATGATGTGGATGTCACCGGGGTAGTAACAGGGTTGTTCCTTAGGTCTGCTCCTTTGATGGCGTCCATTAAGGTGAGAAATCTGGGCGTCATCCTTGACAGTGGGCTTACACTTGATGCACAGGTGTCATCTGTCATCCAGAGTGGTTTTTACCACTTAAGGAATGCCACCTGTATTAAATCCCTAATTCCGTCTGATGACCTGCCCACACCGGTACATGCCTTTGTCACATCAAGGCTGGACTACTTCAATGCTCTATACTTCATGGTTAGTGGAGGGAACCTCCGTCGACTGCAGCTGGTGAAGAACGCAGCAGCCAGGTTGCTGACAGGCCTGCCCAGGTCCTGTCATATGACCTTGGTCCTGCGGGGTCTGCACTGGCTGCCTGTCAGATGGAGGATCATCTGAAGGTGGGATTGCCCATGTTTAAGGCCCGGGCCCGGGCTAACTGAGTGTCCTCCTGACCCTTGCCCTTCAGGTGCACTCCCTTCACTCCTCCACCAGGGGCCTCCTAATGGTTCTGAGGGCTAGGCCAAAAACCTTTGGGGACCACACATTTGAGGTGGCCAGCCCAGTCCTCTAGAACTCACTCTCCAGATCCCTGAGGGAGGCCCCATCAGTGGAGCTTTTTAAAGAAGCCTTTTCTGGTTAAAGGAGTAGTCCACCCAAAACTTACAAAAAAAACATATGTTGTGCAGTGTTTTGATTTGTATGTTAAGTTGTTGTGTGTCCTTCCCTCTGTCTGCTATTAAGAGTTTTTCCTAAATTAGCCTGATAGCTTTAGGGTAGATTTACGACCCCTGGAGATCTCCATCTAAGACAGCTTAATTGTATTCCTTTGTATTATAATGTACCTTGTCTCATGCGACAATGATGTAGCAGAGACCATACATCCAGCAGAAAGCATTGCTTTACAATCAGTTTACAACAGTAGCGTTGGCTATATTTTAAAATCTGTAGAATTCAGGTTAGTGACTACCCTCATCGTAAAGGTCGTACTGTCCTGAAGGATTTTGCTGTTGGTAATTTTGTACCGCTTGTAAAGCTTCCAAGATATTTAATTTGTTTGTCATGCGTGTGCTGAATGTTGGGTCTCTGCTACGTCACTGTCACATGAGACAAGATGCACTGTGGGAACAAGGAATACAGTTAAGCTGTCTGAGATGAAGATCCCCAGGGGCCGTAAAACAAGCATAAAGCTAGCAGGCTAATTTAGGGAAAACTCCTAATAGCAGTCAGAGGGAAGGAAACACTAGAATTTCACATACAAATTAAAACACTCCGCACAACATATATTCTTTGCAAGTTTTGGGCGGACTACTACTTTAACCGAAGCTGATTTAAATGTTCTTTATTTTTTTATGGAATTTAAATTATTTGTTTAATGACCTTGTATGTATTTCTTGTTTAATTTCTGCCATGTCTTACTCCTTTTATATAAGCAGCAAGAGCCCCTAGGATTAGTGCGTGAAAATAAAGGTTTACTTACTTACTTACCCAGGAACAGTGCTGGATGATACCTGGCCTCTTCGACGTTTCCCCCACCTTCCAACACTTACTCTTCTGAGGAAGGATTCTCCACCTGAGGGCCCCAGCCACGGGAATTTACTTATTTCAAAAGTTTTAGCAGGAAAGGCATACTGAACTGAATAGTGCTCATTTCAGATGCATCCGGGGAGAAAATAAAACACAAATATAACATAATGGTGAGTGTAGACTATACAATGAGAAGAGGATAGCATAATAAACTAGCAGATTATAGCAACATAAACAATTTAGCATTTATAATTTTACATATACAGTTTAATTTACAAGTTGTGTATAGGGAATTGGAGATTAGCAGTGGAGAAGGGCACTACGGGGTGGCGGAGGTGGCTCAGAGTAGTAGATCGTGGCCACTCCAGAGTAGCTGGAGACAAAATAAATTACACAACAGAAACAATGGGATAGTTGAGAGTTATGGGTGTGGGCCTTTGCTGCATGCAGAAATAGTTTCTGCTTGATTTCTGTCAACCGTTTGTTTACCTAACTTTCCACAGCTATGGCACCCACTGTTAACTGCAGGCCAGTGAGGTTCCTCTCTATCTAGTATCATCCAACGTGATAGAGTGCTGACGTATGCTCTGAGATTCTACCTGCAGACCTGGCATCATTTCTGGCAGCTGCCATTTCCCCTGCGGACGGCTAGCACTGGCGATAGATGTAGGGGCAGTAGTGGCTCTCAGCTGATGTCTCTAATTTATTTGAGTTTTGGTCATCGGGTATGTCCACTGAGACAGGTAGTCCCTTTTTCAGGGTCAACCGGGGTTGCAACAAGCAATACAAAACAGTGCAATAAAACTGAAAAAACAGATAAAGATAGCAAAAATTGACATACAGCATTAAAGAAAGTATAAAAATGTTACATAATGTAATGGAGCATAAAAAGGTATGTACACTTCGATAAAGTCATAAATACAAGGTTTAGTCAATTGAGACTACAGGCTACAGAATGTACATGAAGGTAAGGATGGGGCGGAGAAAGGGGCAAGGTTCAAGGGTTGGGTAGGAGGAGGAGGAGAAAGGAAGAGAGTGTTGTAAGAATAGATAAAGCATCATCGGAAGCAGGAGCATGACACCGAGGCTGAGAGAGAGAGAGAGGGGCATGCAGATTAGATTGGAACTTGGGGAGAGTGGAACAAGATAGGATGGAGGGAGGAAGGGAGTTCAGTCAAACACTGCCACAAAAGAGAATGACGTACAGGTGATAGCTAGTAGCAGTTCAGGCTTTATGAGAAGGGAGAGGGAGGCAGATCTGAGGACACATGGAACTTGTCTAAGGCTTGTAGTCTCACTGAGGCAAGGAGGTGTGAATTTATGGACAAGCTTATACAGGAAGCTCAGGGAGGTATGCCTCAGTTTAGATTCATAAGGCAACCAACCCAACGAGGCGAGGATGTCACGGTGGTGGTGGGCGTCACCCCCCATGGCAAACCTTCCCATCCTATGATAAGCCTGGGTGAGGAGAGACAGGGTTGTGGTATTAGTTGAGAGTAGTAAAGGAGTACCATAAGTTAGGAGAGGAAGAAGGGACAATTAAGCAATCTTAAGGCAGGAGGCAGAAGTGAGGAAGGGACGGATGTGATAGAGGAGGCCTAGTTTTTGGTTTAGAGATTTAGTGACGTTGGAGACTTGTATTAAGGGAGAGTGAGGTGTCCAAGGTGATGCCCAGGTATTTAAAGGAATGGACATACTCAAGGGCATCACCATTGAGAGAGGTGATGCTAAGAGGGGAGAGAGTACGCGTGGAGGAGGGTAGGTGGGTGAATGCAACTCTGACTTGTAGTTGATTTTAATTTTCATAACAGCTGCTGTACTGTTTTCTGTCAGCTAAAGCTGGCACCACTCAATAACCTTTTCTTGGTGTCAGCATGGGCCGCATGGTCAAGGGAGACCTTGTGTGTCTAGGGGTAAGATGGACTGCTCTCCAGAGGGCACCCCTGCATTCGATGTACAATATAGTGTTCCCTGACCTTAGAGCAAGCTCGGCTCTGACCACTGCTCTGCCAGAAAAATCACACTGTGTGGTGGTTTAAGCACTAGTCACTCTTTACTGACATGTATTCAGTTACAGACGGCAACACAGTTTCCAGTTACTCTCTTGGTTAGCACAGTACAGACAGGTTTGATCCTGCCCCCGGACATGAGTCGGGACCATAGGGTCCCTTTGTAATGGTTTACTCTCCTCTCACAACAGGTGCTGCACAGTCCCTCCTATTTCTCTTTTCAAACCCCAGTGGATGAGGTTATACTTTGGGTCAGGGCCTGCTGTACTCTGTAACTTTATAAGTTCTCCCACTGTGCTATTAGCTTTTGGGTTTCCACACATTTTCCACAGCTTTGGAACTGTAGTGTCCAGTCAGCTAGTGTTGCAGGAGGCATCACTGCTGTAGGGACATCACACTCGGATTTTGGGTCACTGGCAGGTGTCCATGGGTCCTGAGGGCAGCTAGTTGGTATCAGGTCAGTCTTCCTGCTGAAGCCCAGAGGCCACCCCTGTGCTGGGTGCCTCACATCAACTTCCCCTTTCTCACTGGATGGTATGCTGGCTTCAGCTGAGCTTTACAACTCCACCCTGCCCACTGGCAGTGACTGGCAATCGCTCTGTACCCTGTACCCTATGCCAGAGGCAGCAGCTCTGGTACCCATCCCCTGTACACAGTGTAGGCATGTCTCCTACCTTAGCAGCTTTGTCTCTGTCACCAGGTTTCTCGCCAACAGTTCGACTGGCAGCATCACTTAGGCACAGGACTACAGACCCCCCAAAGGTGACATCCCTCTTTGGTGGTGCCTCCCCTGAGCCACAAGCCTGCCAGGGACTCCCCTTGAGTTGAAGCCCCTCAGGGTTCCCACACCCTTATGGTGTGTCCCCTACATACTCTCTGTAATTAACAGCGATCTAAACTAAATGCCCCCAGAGGTGACTGGGAGTCCAAGTGATTTGGTCTCAAAGTTTGGATCCATTGACTGCTGCAGAGTGTGAGGTCCTTGCCACCTCAAGGCACCTATGAACCAGTGATCCTGAGGGCACCCTAGCACCCTTCTCTCTGTCACTAAATTCTGTCCAATGGACTCACTAAGTTAGTCACTACCATTGAGCAGTCTCTGGGTCTCGCAATTCTGGTAACCAGCCCTTGCCCTTCTAGTGGCAGAAGGTGGTTGTTGCACCAGAATGTGGGATGCTGTGCAGAAAAATGTGAAAGTAAGAGGCTGAATATGGGGCACCTACCGAAACCTTAGGAGATTGAAGGCCAGAACAGCATGGACATTGGTACTTCCTGTTCATAAGGCTGTTTGCTAAAGACGCAGCATAGATGAGAATGTAATTATGAGGCCCGGTCCCCTGCAGACCCCACACCGGCAGCTGGGCTCCCTGGTCCTCTGGCAGAGGACAGCTGGACAATTGGTAAGTTGTGGAGAAGCCGAGTGATGAGTTTGTGGGGGAGGAACCTGTCTGGAATGGGGGCCGGTCAGGCAGAAAGGAGATGAACTGTTAATTGGAAAATAAAGCGAGTGCATTTATGCTTTCAAATCTTATTGCAGAATGGATGAAGACCGCTTTACTTGCTAACATACTAAAAGCCAGCAGAATAGGCCTAACGGTCTTTCATGTCTGCTCGGTAGCAAGCCCCTGTTGGGTGCTAGCTCTTCCACCCCCCTGGCCCTCGAGAGGGTCAACCTTGGCTTCAGTACACCCATGCATCTGTCCCACCCCCCTTGAAGCCCTCCACAGTGCCTTGTGGAGAGGTCTTCAACCATTCTGCATTAGGATTTGAAAGCTTAAATGGTTGAAGACTTCTCTAATTGTGGAGCAGAAGGATTCTTTGTGGCACAATTAGGGACTGCTGTCCTTGGGAATGTGGTACATTTGAGTGGTATGGTGGCACTGACTGACTGAACAATAAGAGGACCTTCTCCTCTGTTTCACCCACTCTGAGGACTCCTTGGGTTCCTGCTGCGTCATGAAGCATACCCTTGACTGAAGTGCAGTAGTTCCAAAACCTGTAGCTGGGACCCCATCTGTGTGTGCAGCCTCTCGGCGCTTGAGGATCATGGTGTGCTCTCATGAAGGGTGTCGGGTCGCCATGTCAGTCTGACCGTAGTAGCAATTAAATGGAATGACAATAGGAAATCGACTGATCATGAACCATTCGGCATGTTTGTGTTTTTAGGATCTTAAAAAGTTGGGTACTAAATACAATAATTCAGTTTCCCATGGATGTTGCCGTTATCCTCTTTATTCAGTCTCTCCTGGCAGTATTTGATGTGAAGCCTCAGGGAAAGAGAATTGCTTAAAAAATTTAACGGCCACAGTGCTACAGTTTTCTAAAGGATTCCAGGGCCCTGGGGCAATAGGAAGCCAAGCCTGAGACAGGACTTGCTTTTACACAGCTCCTGCACGGCTCAAGTTGATTTATTTGACAATAATTAAACTAAAAAGTTTGTATCTACGTTGGTACCACTGTGAAGATCATGCTCTTTTGATCATAGTGATACCAGACTGGATAATGGGACGCCCCTAGGGAACAACGGGTGGCCAGGGACAAAAACAGGTGATGCCTGCACATCAGGCTCCGGAGTCTGCGCCGGACGGCTCCACCAGTACAAGCGGGGTGGGAGAGGCCATGCCTTGGGAATCCATACAAGCGGTCCGTTCAGTGAACCAGAAGATCGAGAAAATACTGGACCGCATGGGGGCTCATGCTGTAAGAATTGGGGAAGCGGTAACAACGGCAGAGGAGGTGGAGGACCGTTCACTGCCGACCCAAGCGGCTTTTAGCAAAATGACTGTAGAGACAACCCACCTAAAAGCCCGTCTAAAAAATCTGGAGCATTACCAACGAGCGATGAACATTCGGATGGTTGGACTATCTGAGGGGGGTGATGCTCTGTCTTTTGTTCGGTCCTGGCTGTCCACTACTTTATCAGAGATTTGTTCCTTTGACCCCCTCGCTATCCAGAAGGTCTACAAGGTTAATTTTTGTCAGGCCCAGGGCTTTAGAGACCATCTACACACACTGATGGTTGTTACTGCAGGCATGGAAGTGCGGGACATAATCATGACTTGGGCCAGGGCACACTTTCCTGTACAGCTGGACGGGATGGCTGTTAAATTGTGTCCCAACTGGTTGTATGCTACAAGAACCCAACGCAAACTTTTCGATCTACTTTGAGAGCAGTTGAGGGGACTGGGAGTGATGTATACTCTTTCCCCACCAGCGATACTTCGCATCATGTATGGAAATCGAATGGAATTCGAGCAGCCACTAGGTTGCTGGCTTTCGCGCAGACAAGACAGACCATTTGGCCTATTTTGCTGGCTCTTAGTATATTAGTATGAAATAAAACTTTTCAGGTCAGCGATCCAGTGGAGGCTAAAAAAATGTGTGGAATGGACTGTGCAAGAGTTTCTGAGTGGAGAGGTGGTAGAGGCAGTGCAGCAGGAGGAATTGGAGGAAGAGGTTTGAAGGGCTTCAATTCTGCCCATGCTTCATTGACAGTAGAGCCTGATTTTTCCCTTCTAGTAACTTGCATAAATAGTTTTTTTCATACATAACCTCCTGGTACATTCAAGATGGCCCTGACCGCATGGCGCTAAACCATGAGGCAGCTCTGGGCTCTATACCTTGCCAGATGTTTAATACTTGAAATGAAGCAGTTGTTAACATTGTATTGTTGTCTTCTGGTTAGGGGAGTCCTAGAAGGAAAATAAATATTGGGGCTATGTATACATGCAGTTTTAGTCTGGGTCATATGTAATCTACGTGTCTTATAGTTCTATGGAAAGGTGGCTTCCTACAATGTCCCTGTTACTTTTTAGTCCCATCGTTTGGGCAAGTAACCAAGTTGTGTAGGGGGAGTGTTTTGTAGCACTTGTTTTCTCCCTAGTTAAAGTAAGGTAAATGTGGAAATAATGACTAGTGTAAAGTTATGTTTGTAGATCATGTTGTTCTTTCCCTCAGGTATTCCACAGTCATGGCATGTCTAGCATCCTCTGCAAATACGGATAGTTTCTAATTGGGATGTAGAATCTTTGTAGGTGGTACCCCACATGATGTAGCACTGTATAATGTCTTATAATACCCTGTTGTTAACATTTCTTTGGTCACTGTTATTGTAATGGTGCTAATATTCATCATCTCATTAATTGTTTTAAATCACCGTAATTTGATTCTCCCAGCTCTTTTCTCCTTCTCTTCCCTACTAAGCCTGTTTCTTGGTTCTCACTTGTGTGTCTATCGACCCTCTCCTCCCTACCTCTCTAGCAAAAGGCCACCTCCTTGCTAGGGTAGCCACTAAGTGCCTTCTGAACTCAGCTACCTTATCCTCTCACTTATACCTTGACCCCGTAGTGTGCCATGCACTTATATTTGTATTGAGTTGTAAGTATTATCTTTCCTGCTGGGGATTCATTTGTGTCTTTCAGTTGAAACGTCTTACTCAATTATGTGTACCCTGTCTAAACATACTGTTTAACCTGTTTTTCTTTTTGTATCATTCTAATTTTAATTACGTCTCAAAATTGCCATGTTTCCTGTATAGGCTATCCATCTATGTAACTTTTTTTTTTATTCGATTATCCTACACTGTGCTCCATTACCTTGCTGTGCTGTATTTCTCACGGGTCGTGCTTGAAAATAGTAATAACTTGGCTAGTGCACTCACCTGGTAAACAAAAACTAAATAAATAAATACTGACTTGTTCAGTGTATAAATTTTAAAAAATAAAGTTAAATAAAACGATTCCAGGGCCCTGTTTTAAACTTGCAAAGCCTTTTTTTAAGGTGTTACAGATGTTCCCCTCTCAACATTTGCTTTGAAGAAAAAGATAATCTCCCAGATGTGTCATGCTTCCATCCAGCATCTCATGTGGGGTGACCTGGACTCTGGAACTGACTGAGTCTGTGACAGTTGACCCATTGAAAGTTAATCCATGCCATGGAAGTGGCATATGCAGCCTCTTATAAGGGAGTTATGCTTCATGTTGCCCCATGTTAATGGAGGGGGGAGTTCCAGCCAGTTGATTGTGAACAGGTACCCTTTTTTTTTTTTTTTTTTTTTTTAGCTTATTTTTACCCCTTCTCATTACAACTGGACTGCTCTCTTGGAGTCCCCAAGCACCCTGACTTCACTGAGAGGAATGAGGAGTCTGCTTCTAGAGTGCACCACTCCTATTGTCTCTAGAGACCCACTTAACCCCCCGGTGGGGCGAAGGAGGCTCTACCACTTACCTCGCTGAAACTCAAGTGAGCATGCACAGCAGAATCTACCCTCGATTCCTCCGTGAAAGTGCAGTGCGGAGGCTCGTCACCTGGACCGGCTGCGAGGTGTTTCCTTGTTGTGGTCCACGCCTGCTGATGTCTGCACACAAGGAGGACCAGTGAGACTGAGGCGCACTGAGATGTGCCTCCGCTCTAGTCCTTGGCAGACGTTGGCCCTTCCCTGCCTGTCAGCTTTCCCTGTCCGTGCCCGCACCACACCATAGTCACCCAGGCGGTGGCAGTATTGCGGCAGGGTGAGCAACCCACCCCTCCCTGGAGAAGGAGAGCAAGCCGTCGGGTGCTCAATCCTTCTCTCTCTCCCTCCTCCCCCACCAGTTGTCCCCTAGTGACCCGAGCCCATCACTGAACCCGGGTTGCCAGTGTGGCGCAAGGTGTGTTGTCCAGCGCCTCAATCCTCAGTGCTACCGGGCCGGCCCCAACAGGTACCCTTTTTGTTATCTGGGCTATGGCACACCAACTGTTCTTTGGATCCAGAGCCAACCTGGCTTGTAATCAGCTGTCAGGAGGTCCTGGTCTCCAGATTTGCAGAGATTATCAAGTGTTCCTTTCAGGAGGGTTGTTTTCCCCTACAGTTGTGAAGGGAGTTGTGTTGAGGAGACCATGCTTTAGAAAACCACCTCTGAGCTGGCAGGGTGTTGCTGGTAAAGCATGTTGTGCTCCCATGAGGACCACCCAGGCTCGGTGCAAGACCATTCCCACATGCTTCAGACAGGTGGAGCTTTGATGACATTATGGAGGTGTGTTCTCAATTCTCAAGCTCTGGCGCGGGGTGGGGGGTGGGAGAAAGGCACTACTGCTTGAGCATGTCTTGTGGTCAAAGGGGGCTTAATGTTATGGATGACCAGGCAACATTGGTGCCTTCCTCACAGATCTGCACACAGTGGGACGTTCCGCTACTGTGTTGGGAGGTGAGAGGGAGAACATGGTGGGGGGATTAGCCTCCTTGTTGCCAGTAATGAGCAGCCCACTCACACCTCTCTCTCTTGGCAGCAACAGATGCTTGTCCTGGGTTGATGCCCCACTGTGATTGATTAAACACATGGGGCTCTGCTGCTCATCGAGGGTCTGGATTGGTAGGTTGTGGGCGGCTCAGTTATCGTGTATCACGTATGGTAGTGGACACTTGGAATGCGCTGCCAGAAGAGGTCATCTCGTTGAAGACAGTGGGCAACTTTAAGAGAGGCTGGGATAGGCACGGGGGAAGGCAAGAATCGTGGGTAGGGAGAGTAGGAGGAATGAGGAGGGAGGGCAGGGACATTAACTCAAACTGTGGACCCTGCAATACGAGCAGACGAGATAGACCAAATGGCCTTCTTCTGCTGGCTTCTTCGTATGTTCATACAGCAGGGCAAGAGAGCCTGTGCCCAAATGAGATAGGCAAAGGGAAATAAACTGCAAATAAAAAAAAAAAAAAAAAAAAGCTCTCCCTTGACCTGGAAATTCTTGCAAACTGCACATGTATCTCGAGCCTTCTCTTTTTATGACTGCATAGCATTACTTTGCAGTAGCCATGTAGGTATTGGTAGGAATGGGGTAGTAATAGACCCAGGAATGCTGGTTTATCCGTCCAATGGCAGACCACATCACGCATCAGAAAAATAGTTCACCTTACAAGACCTATCAAGTGTGACAAAAACCTTTTTTGTTTAATTTAGTTTTTTATTGCCTGCTACTTTGTGGAAAATGCACAGACCCCACCTTGTGAAAGGGGAGCATGTGGGAGGTAGGTGATTGGCTGGATGAGGGGCATCAGTGTGAACTGCTCGGTCCAAGCGTGTCAGAGAAAGATAACCCAGAAGGAAAGGGTATCGCTGCAGCTTGAGGAACATCTGAAGCACAGTGACATTTACGAGGTGTGCTTTTTGGGCTTCAGGCCTCTGCATAGGACGGAGACCACCTGAGTCAAGGTAATAAATGATCTCCGGGTTCGAGGGGCACAATCTATTTTTCTGCTGAATCTGAGCTGTCCTTGGCGTTTGACTAAGTGGACCGTAGGGTTCTGCTGGGTTGTCTGGACCGCATTGACGGACTCACTGAGACAGTTATGTCCTGGTTTGAGTTCTTAACTGGGAGGGAGCAGTAAATAGTTGTGGCGGTGTTTCATCCAAACTCAAGGCTGACCTGTGGGGTGCCCCGAGGCTGGATCCTGTCCCCGTTGTTTGCTGTGTATATGCTGCCCTTGGGTTAAGTCTTAAGGTAGTACAGCTTGTAGTTTCACTGTTACGCAGAGATGGCTAGTTGTACTGTGCCCATCTTTTTCACCAAGCAAGGCTGATGTAGAATCTGTGGTAAACTGGTGTCTGTCTGAAGGGAAGGGCTGGCTATAAACTAGCTGTGTCTCTACTCTGATGATATGGACATCACCTGAAAAATGTCAGATGAAAGACACATTTTGCCTGGTAAGACCTGTCTTTGCTGGTGCACACTTTTGTGACATCCCATCTGGAGTGTTGCACCGCCAATACCTGGGCCTCGGGGTGGTGAGCCACCTACAGCTGTGCAGAACGCTCTGACCAATCTCATAGCACAAGCAGGATACATTGTCTGTGGCTTGTGTTGAGTGAGCTGCACATGGCTGTGTGTTGGCACATCCCCTTCAGAGGATGTTTAACTTATGCTATGAAATGGCTTACGGGCTACCTGCATGGAAGAATGCAGCGGACTAGTTTCAACAAAGTCCTCTCCGAGCCCTTACTGGTAACCTCTGGCACCCCCCAGGGTTTGGTCTTGGGCCCCCTCCTTTTCTCCCTCTTTATTAACCAACTCCAGCGGCTGCAACGAACTGCAGTGCCACCCTATACGCAGATGATCTGGTTATAATGGCTCACTCCCAAGACATTGCTACTGTCAACCAGCGCTTGTCTGAGGACTTTAACAATGGCCTGGCCTGCGTAACTAAACATAAACTGGTCCTGAACCTGAAAAAAAACGCAGGCTATGCTATTTGGCTCAGCAGCCAAAATCAAAGCCTTATCAGCCCCGCTGGGTATTACCAGTCTGGATGGAACTTCCCTCCCAGTAGTGAACTCCGACAGATACCTTGGGGTGACACTTGACCCACAACTTGATCTGGGGAGTCACATTTTAAATGTCTGCAGGGCAGTGAACTGCAAACTGGACCTGGCCTACAGGGCCAAATATAACCACACCTGCGGCTCGACTGGCCCTTGCGAGAGGTGTACTCCTTCCCTCCGTTAGCTATGGTCTGCACCAATTTGCTCACTCCTCTAAAACTCACCTCACTCAGTGGCACACGACGGATAACAACATCTGCCGTTTTGCCCTGGCCGTCCCCTGTCTCACCCACTATTGCGAGCTATATGATAAACTCTGCTGGCTCTCTCCAGCTAGGTACCTGGACTTTGGGGTAGGATGCCTTGCGGGCAAAGTGATTAGAAATGGCACCCCTCCCCCGGGGCTGGCCCAGCTTCTACCACCAGCAGACCTCTTCCCCCTACCAGCTCAGGTCCCAGGTTCTGGGGATGCTAAAGGTTCCCCCCACCCAAACCCTCATGGGAGATGGGGACTTTGCCGTATGTGCTCCCAGACTCTGGAACTCCTTTCCTGAGTGTGTTCGCTCGGCCCCCTCCCATCAGTGCTTTCGCAAATCCCTGTGGGGTTTCTTGAAACAAGCCTCAGCATGTGATTGCCCCAAGCCTCCCTAGGGCAACGTCACCTGTCAACTGGACCCTAGTTGCTTCTCACAGGACCTGTCTGTAATTCCTTGCTTGTCCCCACGATTCTATCTCATACCTGTGCACTTGTCTGAGTTTATAATTGTCTACAACCATATAACTTGGTTGTACCTTAAATAATGTTATAATTGTCTATGACCTGTTACACCTTGGATGATGTTACTCACTGTACTTCCACATGTTGTTGTGCTGTCATGATGTACTTGTATTTTTCTGTACCACTCTGTATCCCTATGTTGTATTCTCCCGGGTCGTTCCTGAAAACAGGCATAATACTTGGCTAGTGTACCTACCCGGTCAACAAACGCTAAATAAATAAGGCCTTGAATGGACTTGGTCCATGCAGCCTTAAGTCCTCCTTGTGCCATACATCTTGGCACATCTTCTCTACTTAACCGAAATTTATTTGCCTTGAAATACCCTTGCCTTATCTGAAATATTTGGGGGTGGGACCATCACAGTGGTAGCTCCTGGAATCTGGGAACGTTCTCCAGATTTCCTGGTGTCATAGATCCACGGTTGAGCTATTCAAAAGTGAACTGAAGACCCATCCTTTTTAACTGGCTTCCCCTGGATTATTGATTTTATTCATTCTGCTGTGTCCTTCTGTTTAATTGCTCATCACTGTGAAGTTTCTCCTGTGCTTGCTGAATTTTATCATAAAAGTACAACAAGATTCCCAAATGGAGTGCAACATTAAATTGCTTCGCAGTGCTAAGATAGATAATTTTAAAATGCCTTTCAAAACGTTCAAGGTATTGTACATAAACAAGAAACAAAAATGATAGTATGTGTAAAGAGTGTAATATGCAGTGTTAAAATGCATATTTCAAATGACCGTATAAAAGTGATCACTGAACAACCAATCAAATAATAGCACAAAAAAGCAGACAGAGCGGGCCGTGTTTTTAACTTGCTTATAGGGTGATGTGGATTGTTGCTGATGGAGGGAAAAGGGGACTGTACGCTGTGCCTGCTTGGGCACCATTGACTACCTGCTACTTGCAGCTGCAGGACATGACAACTGTGAACTGATTAATACGAAGGCTGGTGAACTGGCTGCAGCTGACGGGGGTACAAGGGTCCTGTATGCTGGGTTGCTGGGCCAACATTGTCTACTGCTATCAGAGGGGGGCACATTGGAGCAGATTGTATAATTGTGTATGCTGACCACAGTGGTGAGAGAAGGCAAACTTTGTGAACTGTTTATTGCTACTGATCTTTGTTGGGGTGGGCAAAATCTGTGCTTCAGAACTGGGGCTGAGAAAACTGGTTGTCGTAGGGAAAGAGGGAAATGTTTTGTAAGTTCTGGTGGGAGAGGGGCCAAACAGCTAGTGTCCCTGTGTGCTGCTGCCTAAATTGGTTCTGCAAGAGGGTTGTACTGCTCACACAAAAATGAGGGTGGATTTGGGGCTGACCAGAGTGGGCATCTTCGGTAAGATGATTGGGTGTATGGGGTGCGGGGCAACAATAATCTTAAACTGGGCATGGAGGTTCGGAGGGTGTCCAGTGTGTTTTCAGCTGACAGGACTTAGGGAAGAGGTTGAGGGGATCAGAAGAAAGCTGGAAGGAATGGGGAGGAAAGGAGTGGAAAGGGCCTCACGAGAGTCGGCGAGGCAACTACGATATGCCACAGGTGGACAGGCACCTTATGGGTACTCTGGAGGGGTAGGGCACAATATAAGCAACGGATGGAAAACACTACATGGGGGGGTGGACGATCAGAGGGAGCAAAGGAGGGAGGGGCTAGAAGAAAGCAAGTCGGGGGCAAGCATCACACTTGGTAATAGATGCACCATGCTGTACCCAGGAGAGGAGGTGGAAGAGACTGGCGGGAGGGGAGAACAGGCAGACAGAGAGGGTTTGGTCAGCAAGCCGGGGGATGGATGGGGGCATGGTTGGTTGCAGAACAGGAGGGAGCAGGCAGGCAGTGAAGGTTTGGCCAGCAAGCTGGGGGGAAGGAGGCAGGGAGGTGGCCACATCCACAAGAGGGAGGAAGGAGGACATGAACTGCGGTTGGAGGAGGAAGGGGGATGGAGGAGCACAAGATGAGGCCGGGGAGGGGAAGGTGGGGTCAGGCAGGCATTCAGGCTGGGGAAGTCAGCCAAGGGGTTAGTAGGGGTACTATAGAAGGGGCCAGCGTCGGGCGCGGATGAGGTGGGGGTGGGAGGAAGGAGGTGAGAGAAATATGCCAGGCAGGGGTGGGGAGGCGACCGGAGGGGGTTGGAGGCAAGGAGGAAGCAGTAGAAGGGTGCCTGGGTGGGAACCTGTGGATTCTGGCCCAGAAAGGAACCCGGGGTGATCTGGTGGTGGGGGACAGTCAGTACCACTCATGAGGTTGGGGGTGAGGAGTAAACTGGGAGTTGCAGGCAGAAGAAAGAGCTTGGTAGGGCATGCACAGACTAGTGATCCTCGGACTGAAGGGGTGGGAGGAGAAAGCTGGGGGTCGATGAAAGAAGGAAGAGCCTGAAAGGGATCAAAAGGGCCAGTAAGTTTGGGGGGGTGAAGGTTATCATGCTGGGTGACTCCATGACCAGGGGCATCCAGTGGGAGGGGGTAGGGGAGGGAAAAAGCAGCTCAGTCAAGGCTAAATGCATCCCAGGCCTATCTGTTCACAAGGGCCAAATTCCAGCTATACTCATATTATCATTGGAATGCAGGGGATCCCCAGATTTCCTAGTACATCATGGCACAAACGATTTAGAGGGGATCAGTGAATTGGAAATCCAGGCAAGGTTTAGGGAACTGGCCAGGGTCTGCCACTCTATAGGAAGCTCAGTCTCCTTCTCGGAGATTCTACCAGTATCTAGGGCATCCGGGGAGACCAAGCATAAAATCAGAGGGGTGAACCAGTGGCTCAGGGACTGGTGCAGGGCAGAAGGGTATGGGCTGGTGGGGGACTGGGGTGGGAGGACACATGGGAGGACAAGGGGTTATATGCCAGGGATAGGATACACCTCACCTTAGAGGGGAGGGAGATCTTGAAACTAAAACTCACATGATTCATGGTCGAGAAGTGGGGTTTAAACTTGTAAAGGGGGGAAGGATAAGTGAAAAAATGGTATCAGGGAGGCTGCTTGAGGTTCCAGGTCGAGGGCGTGAAAAGAGGGCAGGTGATTGCAATGTAAATAAAGCCAGAGCTGTGCAGAAAAGGGCAAATAGGGATTGTGCAGGGCCGAGACAATTGGAGAGGGGAAGGGGGATGCGGTGGAGGACTGTCCTGATCAATGCCAGGAGCTTGGGCAACAAAATGCCCGAGCTCCAGGCGATTCTGGCTGAGGGATCAGCGGATGTGGCGCCGATTACTGAGACATGGGCCACTCAGAAGAATGACTGGGACCTAAACTTGGAGGGATACACAGTATTCAGGAGGGATAGAGAAGAGGGTAGAGGAGGAAGTGTAGCGCTGATGGCCAAAAATGGCATAGTGGTAAATGGCGTGGAGGAGGCTGATGGGGGAGTGGAAGCTGTTTGCGTAACCCTGCAAATGGGGGGAGGCAGAAGACTGAAAATAGGAGTGGTGTACATACCCCCTGTGATGGATGAGGCCCTGGAGGATTAATTAATTGAGAACATAAAGGGGCACTGTGACCATGGGAAGGGTAGGGTAGTGGTCTTGGGGGACGTAAATATGCTGGGGGCAGATTGGGACACTACGACATCAGCAGTGGCCAGGGAGCAGAAACTGATGGATGTGTTTCAGGATGCCTTCCTCATCCAACAGGTGGGGAAACCTACTAGGGAAGGGAGGATACTGGATGTTCTCCTTGCAGACAGTGACCAGATAAGGGGTCTGGAGGTGTGTAGCCTGCTGGCAGGTGGTTACCATGGCACAGTCTGGTTTCTGCTGTGTTTTTTTTTTGGGGCCTTTCTTGATAATACCCTCCATCACCTTGCCCACCACTGATCTCAAGCTGACGGGCCTGTAGTTCCTTGCCTCTTCTCTTGATCCTCCCTTGTGGATAGGCACGATATGCGCCACCCTCCAGTCCTGGGGCACCCACCCAGTCATCAGAGAGATGTTGAAAAGCTCCGCCAGGACATCCGCCAGTTCCCTCAGTACCCTGGGATGTAATTCATCCAGCCCTGGTGCTTTCTCTGCCCTAAGGGACCTGAGGGCTTACCTCTCTCTCTGTCTCTCTCTCTCTACTGTGATTTCCACCTCCGCTTCTCCACCCCTGTTTAGCCTCCCCCGCCAGTGATGGCTCCCCCTCTCCCAGACCCACCGATCATTAAGGGTCCCCCCCAGTTACCGTCTCCTCCCAGAGGAGGCACAGGACCCAAGGCAGCATGGGAGTCACAGCAGGAAGGTCATGTCAGATGAATCTAATAGATTTCTTTGACTGGGTGACCAAAGTAGTAGATCAGGGAGGGGCTGTGGACATGGCCTACCTAGACGTTAGCAAGGCATTTTTTTTTTTTTTAAATATGCTCAGTCTCCTCGCAGCTCTCCCCCTCTTCGGGAGACACCTATGGCCTTTTTAGCCCTCGCTTACCTACCAGGTGACCGGAGCAGTCTGTCCCCCATGGAGCCATGGCTGTACCCCCAGGCGGGTACGGGGCCGGGGCTTCACACCCTGAAAGAGCTATATTTGTCGGGACGCTGTCTCCGGGCCTGGTAGGGGCATTGAAGGTCAGGACCTGGTGCTCCGTCTACCAGGAGGCTGCGAGGCATTTTCCCATTTTCTCCGGACGTGCCATATCCCCCGACGTCAAGGCGCTGAGGTGCAGATGTCTGGCACATCGCCCCTCCGTTCGGCATTGGACTTGCTGTACCTCGGGTCTCCACCCGGGGCCAGACAAGAGCCAAGCTCTGGCATCCCCCTCCCCCCGGAGAGGATGAGCGGTCCCTAGGACGTTCAAGTCCTCTCTCTTGGCCAGCCCTCCAGCTCCCCGGGCTCGTTCCCGAACCTGGGTCGCTGGTGTCGCAAGCGGAAATCCAACCGCTGCGCCGGTGGGCTGGCTATTAGCAAGGCATTTGACACAGTCCCACACAGAAGATTAATATATGTTAGCCAGCCTGGGAGTGGGTCACAAGATGGTAGCCTGGGTAAAGAATTGGCCGGAGAACAGGACAGAGAAGGCAGTTGTAAACAGAGTCAACTCTGAAGAAAGTGGGGTACCGCCAGGGTTCAGTACTAGGACCAGTCCTCTTCAGTGTCTTTATAAGCAACATTGCAGAGGGACTGGAAGGAAAAGTATGCGTCTTTGCAGACGACACAAAGATCTGCAACAGAGTTGATACACAAGGTGGGGTGGAAAGGATGAGATGGGACTTGGCAAGGTTGGAGGAATGGTCAGATGTTTGGCAGCTTAGAAGTACAGGGTAATGCACCTGGGAAACAAAAACCCAGGGGAAGAGTACACAATGGGGGGTGAGATACTAACAACAAAAAATGGAAAGGGACCTGGGGGTAGTCATATCAGATGACCTAAAGGTGGGCAAGCAATGTGAGAGGGCAGTAAGGAGGGCTGGGGGGATACTGGGATGCATAGGGAGAGGCATCACCAGTAGAAAACAGGAAGTTGTTATCCCTCTGTACAGACAGCTGGTGAGACCCCATCTGGAGTACTGCGTGCAGTTCTGGAGACCCAGTCTACGCAAAGACATAAACAGGATGGAGGCAGTCCAGAGGAGGGCAACTAAAATGATGCAGCCAGGGTCTGCGCTGGAAGACCTATGAAGAGAGACTTGAGGAGCTTAATATGTATAGCCTCGAGGAAAGGAGGGAGAGGGGGGGACATGATAGAAACCTTCAAGTACCTCAAGGGAATCAACAAAGTCCAAGAGGATAGCATCTTTCAGAAAAAGAGGGGTGCAAGAACAAGGGGCACAATTTGAAGATGGGGCGGCTCAGAGGTAATGTAAGGAAGTATTTTTTCACAGAGAGGGTTGTGGATGCATGGAACGGCCTTCCGGGAGGTGGTGGAGTCAAAAACAGTGGTGGAATTCAAGAATGCATGAGACAGTCATAAGGCAATTCTAGGGGGTGGGGTAGGAAGAAGTAGGCTGCTGGTTAACTAGGATCTGCAGCTTATCCATTAGGTAGGGAAATGGGCAGACTGGGTGGGCCAAGCGGTAATTATCTGCCGTCAAATTCTGTGTTTCTATTCTCCCTGGTAAAAACTGAGGCAAAGTACTCATTTTGGGTAGGACTACAACTGATGACTGTCTGGTCTTCCAGTGCCAGAGGCGAGCTTGCAAGCTACTGAGTCACTGGCAGTGCTGTTATTATTCTTGGATTTGGGAGGTCCTGGCTGACCTGTTTGGCTGTACCTTCCCCCATTACTTTTTCTCCCCCTCAAACAACAAGGCCATTGTTGGCTGCTCTATGTTCACCTATTTCATACTTAATTCTAAGGTGTATTTTTAGTGTCCACCCTTTAGTGCCTGTCAGAACATTGTACTCTTGTTGTTGTAATACTCTGGCGCTAATTTCTCCATATTTCTCCACTTGCGCTGCTTTGCTCTTCTCTTGCCTGCCCAACCCTGCTCCATACACACCCACTGAAGGAATAAAGAAGCCTTATGTGCCTCGTACCTTCTCCTTCAATAACATCTTGCCAGCGGATGCTCTGCTATCATTAAGCCCTTCAAAAGGCAAATCTCCTGATGATTTGGACCCCAAACTCCGCTACCTCTCTGCCCCTGCCATAGCTGCCCAACCTACTAAATCGGTCCTTTGCTGCTGCACCAGTACCCCAGGCATGGAAGCATGCCATAGTCATCCCCCTCCCCAAAGGGGGGGCCCTTACCTCCATGTCAAACTACCTCCCTATCTCTCTCCTCCCGGCTCTTGCAAAACTGCAAGAGCACCTTGTGCTCACACAACTTACCTTCTTTCTCTCTGACTCTAACTTCTTCATGGCTTTTCAATCTGGGTTCAGGAAGGGTCACTCCATTGTTTCCTCCTTGACTAGGCTCACTGACACTGGACTCACCGGTATGGATAGAGGGCAGAGCACCTCTGCCATCTTAGTCGACCTAGTTTAAGCATTTGACACACACACACATACCTTACTTCTTTCCTGCCTCTCTGAATCTGGTCTCTCCGTTGCTGCCACCAACTGGTTCAGTTCCTACTTCACTGGCAGAACATAATCCGTAAGAATCTCTGATGCTATATCTGCCCCCTTCCCCATAACTACCGGTGTCCCTCAGGAGTCAGTGCTCGGACCTATTCTGGTCTCCATTTTTCTAAAGGACTTACCACTTATCTGCTCAGCTCTACTTCCTCCATCCACATGTACACAGATGACACCGTTCTTTTCTCCTCAGGCACCTCCCCAGAAGCGGTAGCTGCAAATCTCCAAGCTGATTTCATCAAAATTCAACACTGGTTTGGCTCTCACCAGCTGTCCCTCAGCACTAAAAAAAAAACCAAAACAAAAGAAAACTGTGACTTCCGGCACGTGAAAACGCCTTTCCAGACTCCCCTCCCTGTCTTTCACACCCTGGATGGGCAAATATTTGAGGGTGTCACCTCATTCTGATACGTAGGGGCCTGGCTCGACCGGCATCTATCCTTTGCTGACCACATTGATGCTGTCATAAAAAACTGCGCCCCATGCTAGGTGTTCTGTACAGAAACCGTAGAAGCCTCCCTCTAACCGTACGCCATGAACTAGTCCAGAAGATGATGCTTCCCTCCTTTGACTACTGTGAAATTGTCTTCAGCGCTGCCCCAAAGTCCACCTTAACCAAACTAGATACGCTTTTCAATGCCTTCCGCCGCTTTGCTCTCGATGCCCCTCCCCTCACCCATCATTGCGATCTCTGACGGTCTCTAGCATTTCCATTCCTCGAAAATTGACGCATTATGCACTGCGCTAAATTTGTCTCTAAGTTCTGATTAGGTGTCCTCACATCTTACCTTTCCACCATGCTCTCGTCTGCCCCCACCCCCACTCATGCCCTCAGATCCCTTGACTCCCGCCAACTAGTAATCCCTTCGTGGAGGACCACTGTTGGCCAGGCAGCCTTCTCTCACCGCTTCCCTAAGCTCTGGAATGTGCTGCCCCTGCAAATTCGTCACTCCTCCTCTGCCAACTCTCTCTACACCGCCCTGGCACGTTACTTCATGGTAAACTGCTCCTGCACCTGACTTTCAGACCTGCCCCACTCCCCCCTCCTTGCCTGATCAGCGGCACATAGCAAATGCTACGAAGCTGGCCTATTTGAGCTCAACAGACCCACTCTGAATCTACGCACTCAATGTTTTGCTAGCTGCTTCTTGTGAGTATACATCATTGTTCAATCCATGTAATCTCTACTACAGTATATTCTTATATGTGTACTAAGTGTATTATGTGCCTGTCTGTAACGTGGTTGTTCCTTGATCTCATCTGTAAGTCGCACAAAGTGTACACAATGTGTATTTTGCTGTTTTAATGTTACTCAGTTGATAGCCTGGTTATCCATCCCCTGTCTCCCACTGGGAGACGAGCAGCTCATTACTCAGTGTGCCTTTCTTGGTGAAACAATTTCAATAAATAAATAAAATAAATAATTGTTGTATTATGTTGTACAATGCTATATTTTGTTGTATTTTCCTTTCGACATGGAACCTCTTTAAAAGAGCCTCAGGCTCAAAGGTATTGTAATCCGAAAACAAATAGATAAAATAAAACTTACTCCTGCAAAGATGGGAGGGAAGTGGAGCTCACTGAACCAGGAGGTCAGTTGGAGACTGAAGAACTGGATGAGGCCAGGGCAGGGGATCGGTTGTATCTAGAAGGAGAGGAGCGGATGCATGAGGAGGTGGGATGGGAGGGCGAAATCACAGCAGCTAGGGTGAGAGGGGCTCTCCGGTCGCTAAAGACTGAGAAGACGCTGGGGCCAGATGGGCTGCATCCAAGGGTGCTGAAGGAACTGGTGGATGTGCTGGCAGCTCCACTGGCCTCACTCTTCAACATCTCCCTGATGACAGGGTGAGTGCCTCAAGATTGGAAGGTGGCTCATGTGGTGCCTATCCACGGGGGCCCAGAGAGGAGATGGGGAATTATAGGCCCATTAGCCTAACGCCTGTGGTAGGCAAGGTTATGGAGGGCATCATCAAGGAGAGGCTGGGGGGGGGGGCAGCTGGAAAGGTTGCGGCACCTGGATGATAGGTAGTATGGTTTTGTTCCAGGGAGGTCGTGCCAGACCAACCTGGTGGAGTTTTATGACTGGGTGACAGGTGCCCTGGACAGACGTCGGCCGGTGGACATCCTCTATCTGGGTTTCAGTAAGGCATTTGATTCGGTACCCCATAATGGCCTACTAACAAAGCTGGGGGGGGGTGGCAGTTGCTCAGGTGGGTGGAAAATTGGCTTACGGGGCGAATACAGAGACTGGTGGTTGGAGGGATAGTCTTCTCCCCCAGGAGGGTAGTTAGTGGGATCCCCCAGGGTTCGGCCCCAGATCCCCCAGGGTTCGGTCCTGGGGCCACTCCTGTTCAATTCCTATGTCTCTGACCTAGGGAGGGGTGTAAGGAGTAGGCTGAATCTCTTTGTGGATGACTCAAAACTGGGAGCACTCGCGGATGGGCAGGAGGGGAGAGAGACCCTCCAAGGGGATCTGGATGCCCTGTGGGGGTTGTCAAGGAAGTGGGGATTGAAGTTCAATGCAGGGAAATGTAGGGTGCTGCATCTGGGGGTCAGAAACCCGGGCCATGCATACACCCTTTGGGGGCCGGGTCACACTGCAAGTCACATCGGGTGAGAGGGGCCTAGAGGTAGTGGTGGACAGCAAAATGAATAACCCTGAGAACTGTCAACTGCAGCAAAAGCAAACCGGATACTGGGTTGGATGACCAGGGGGATTACTTCCTGGAGGAGGGAGGTGATCCTCACTCTGTATAATGCCCTGGTTAGGCCGCATCTTGAGTACTGTGTGCAGTTCTGGAGACCCCATCTTAAGAGGGACATAGCGCTGCTGGAGAGGGTCCAGAGGAGGGCGACCAGGATGATTCAGGGCATGGAGGGTAGGCCCTATGAGGAGAGACTGGAAGAACTCAATGTGTACGCATTAGAGGAAAGGAGGGATGGGGGGGACATGATAGAGGTTTTCAAGTATGTAAAGGGGATTAAATAAGGGCGGAGCCAGGGAAGTGTTCAGGCTTAAGAAGGGGGGAACTACCAGGGGGCACAAGTGGAAGCTGGAAGGGGAAGTACGAGGGAGGGCGAGAGACACTTCTTCACCGAGAGGGTGGTGGAACCATGGAACGCACTGCCCAGGAGTCTGGTGGAAGAGAATACAGTGGAAGGATTCAAGAAGGGTTGGGACAGGTACAGGGGGATACTGAAGCCAGGGAAGACTACCGCTGGGGCTGGGGGGGGGCGGAGGAGCGAGCTCCCAGTAGGGGGCTAGCTTCCGAGCAGACATGATGGACCATGGCACCTATTCTGCTGGCTTTTACTATGATACTATGAAAATAAGATGCTTTGAAATTGTTACACCCAGGCATCAGTGAGCACATCTTCGTCCTGAAATAAATTGACAGAGTTTTCTGATTTGGGCTAGAAAGTTTTGAATTTGCAATTAGATGACATGCTATTTGGTATTAAATTCTAGCTGGAACCCTGTATACCTGGAATGCTTGCAACTGTGTCTCCTGTCTCATTTTGCAGACCAGGCATGAGTTAAAAACAGAGGGTTATGTGTTTCTGAGGAGAAATCCCACAATGGGTTAATGGACAAAGAAAGCTGCCCTGGTGGCTCTGAGATGCTGCGAACAGTGAGATACATTTATGATATTGCCTGCAGCAAGAGGCTATATTGGCAAATCAGTTAAAGTGTTTTAAAGATCATTTCGGATATCCTAGCAGAACATCTTTCTCCATCACTGTCTGAGGAAACCTGATTTCCACTCTGTTATAACTCTGTTAGCTGTTAACTTTCAGTCTTTGTGTGTGTGTGTGTGTGTGTGTGAAACTGTTACCCACAAGCAGTTCTTGCAGAGCGCTGTGTGAAGGGATTCACAACTTAGTCTTTTGCGACATGTTCTGAACCAACACTTTAATTGTCAATTTTTGGGGGCGGGGGGAGCCCGCAAAATTTGCATCCGCCTTTAGGCTATTTTCTAGTGAATTGGGTTAATGCACCTCGTTAGTGCCACTAGCCAGATAGCACCCCCTCTCCCAACATAAAGTTGAGTTTTGCTGGATTGTCGTACAGGGGAACAGGAAATAATTTCTAATTGGCAGGTGTTTGTAAAGTTCCTTTTTTTCAGAAAAGATGCCCATTACGCCAAAATGAACCATGTTTAGCTGTACCTGACTAAAAGTGTATGTGAAAACTTTTGTTTTTAATTGCCAACGTTCTGGACAGTTCTCTTCGTTAAACCTGAAATTTGGATTGCACAGATGCTGCATTTCTGAGGTGCTATCCTTTGGATGAGATCTTAAACTGAGGTCCCATCTTCGGCAGTTGTCCAGGTGGGAGCTAAAGATGCCATGGCACTTGTCATATAATGGGGATTTACCCCCGGTGTCTTGTCCAACATTCCCCTGTCATTAAAACGAGCCCATGTAACCCCCCTTTAGTATGCACCTGGAAATGAGCTATGATCACAGCTGTGTATACCTTTTCTGGTCAAAAATTACAAATACGTTAACCTCTTTTGTATTTGACCACTCCCTAATCTGTCTCTTTTGCTTTGAATCTCCTGGTGCACCGGAAATGCGAACAGCATTGTTTTGTATCCCTCTCCTAGATTGTAAAGCGCTTTGGGATGCAGCTTGTATAAAAGTCACTGCATTGTGCAGACTCGATGGTCCAATGGCCTTTTTCTGCTTGTAAAATTCTATGTTTTGTGTGTATAAACCAAATTCCTTTCCTTTCTAATAAATTTTGTCAAAGTTGAAACAAAGAAAAGGAATAGCTCTGTCTGGACAAGAGGAGTGTGCTTTTTTATCTGTTTCTTGGGGACTGAAAAGTGAAGCATGTACTTGGTTTTCTGGTACTCTGACCTTGAGACATAACTGTACGCCCCGTTTATTTCTCTGTGTGTAATTTAGTGACTGGGAGAGGTACACTGAGCCAAATCTCATTTCCAGGTGCGACTGTGGGGAGAGGTTACGAAGTTGAGAAATGAGTGTAGTCAGTGCTGGTCAGCAATAAAAACTGTGAATATATACAATTAATAATGTACGCCTATGGCTGGGGAGCATCCAGACCAGACTACAGGGGTCACTCGATGGAGCGGTCTAGGCTTACAGCCCCGGGGAAGTGCTGGTGTGAGGAAACTGACTGCAGTGCCACATCCCCTGTCTACCAGCAGGCCCTATACTACGTGCTGTGTCACAGGACTGCTAGATATTATGGGGCACTTCTGGGGACAGGACAATAGACTTGAGTCCCTTCCGACTATAGATTACTATGGAGAAAAGGCAAGGCAAAATGTATTTAAAAAGACACCCATTCCCGGAGGCTCAGGGTGCCGTACAGATAAATAAACACATGTTCAGAGATGCATCAATAAAAACACAGAAATAATAACAAACGTATAAATAATTCTTGTAAACATTACGCAAAATAGCAGATTATCAACATCTATACTCCGATCAGAATTTATAGATTGATAGCGTAATCTGAAAATGCCTGGGCGAATAGGAGGGCAATATGCTTCTTGTGGAAGGTTTGTTTTATTGAGCTTTGGTAGCAAAACAGAGAACCGATGACACTCAATACAGCAACAAAAAGTTGTGTACATAAAATACAATAGGTTTTCTTCCTGTGCTACCGAGTTTAACCTTTGTTACAAATGATATGAGGAATGATATGAGTCCACAGGACTGGAGGGTGGCTCATGTAGTGCCGAAACATAAAGGGGGAGTCTAGGGAGGAGATGGGGAATTATAGGCCTGTCAGTCTGACGTCTGTGGTAGGCAAAGTAATGGAGGGCTTTATCAAGGAGAAGCTTGGTAGGCAGTTGGAAAGGTTAGAACACCAGGATGATAAACAGTATGGATTTGTCCTGGGGAGATCGTGTCAGTCCAGCCTCGTAGTGTTTTATAACTGGGTGACGGGGCCCTTGGATAGACATAGGCTGGTGAATGTCTTATATCTAGATTTCAGCAAGGCGTTTGATTCTGTGCCCCACAATGGACTGACAGCAAAAATTGGGGAGATGGAAGTGGGAGGACAGGAGCTCATTTGGGTTGAAAATTGACTTTTGGGGTGTTTACCTTCCTGGGGGAGAAGAGTATCTCACCCACCATTATCCTCTGTAATCAGTGGGGTCCCTCAAGGTTCAGTATTGGGACCACTCTTGTTCAATGCCTATGTCTCGGATATAGGGGGGGGTTAGAAATAGGTGGGGTCTCTTTGTGACGATTCAAAACTGGGAGCACTGGTGGATTGTGAAGAAGCAAGGGAGGTGGTCCAGGGGGATCTGGATATCCTGGAGGGGTGGTCAAGGAGGTGGGGACTGAAATTTAATGCTGGGGAATGTAAGGTACTTCATTTGGGAGTCAAACACCCGGCCATGTATATACTGGGGTCACGCTGCAAGCCACATTGGGAGAAAGGGATTTAGGGGTGGTGGTAGATGTCAAAATGAATAACTCTGAAAATTGTAGAAGAACTGCAGCCAAAGCAAACAGGATAGTAGGCTGCATAGCTGGGGAATTGCATCCAGAAGGAGGGAGGTGATCCTCCCTCTATATAATGCCTTGGTCAGGCTGCAGCTGGAGTACTGTGTACAGTTCTGGAGATCTCATTTGAAGAAGGACATAGCGCTGCTGGAGAGAGTCCAGAGGAGAGCGATCAGGATGGTTCAGGGCATGGAAGGGAAGCCTTATGATGAGAGACTGGAAGAGCTTGGGCTTTACACACTGGAGGAGAGGAGGGACAGGGGAGACATGATTGAGGTTTTCAAGTATGTAAAAGGAATAATCAGGAGTGTAACCAGGGAGTTGTTTAGAGTTAAGAAGGGGGAACAACCAGGGGACATGAGTGAAGCTGGAGGGGGGAAATGACAGGGGGGAACATAGGAAGCATTTTTTTTACTGAGAGGGTGGTGGAGCCATGGAACACACTGCCCGGGAGGCTGGTGGAGGAAGGCACAGTGGAGGGCTTCAGAAAGGGGTGGGACACATACAAGGGGAAACTGGAACCAAAGAAGATCCTCTTGGGGTCTGGGGGGGTGGTGGTAAGGTGAGCAGCCACTAGGTTGCTGGCTTTCGAGCAGACAAGACTGACCATTTGGCCTATTCTGCTGGCTTTTAGTATGTTAGTATGATTGTGCGGTACTCCCAACCAGGAACATTTACCTCTGTCCCAGTTATGCAGTGGCTTTAGGTCTTGACTCCAAAATGCTTGTGAAAGTTTTCCTGTAGGTTTTCAGTTATTGAACATGATGGCTGGAGAAGAATGGATCTTTCAAGATATATCTACCATAAAGCCACACTTATCTGATGACTTTGTGATCTTGTGGGAGATTTTTCATAGCTGAATGTTTGAGTACATAGTGACATCATAGCGACCAATTCATTTGAATCTGTTGTAAATAGGGGAATCTTCCAGCAGAACCTTAACCTTTGGAAAAGTACTTACACAGGTCTGAAATGACGTTGGGTGTGTGTTGCTGGGCTGTGGGGTGACATACTAACATGCCAGCAGAATAGGCCTAATGATCTTTCGTGTCTGCTCGTTTGGTCAGCCTTCACCCTGGGAGCTGACCTTGCTTCCCCCCTCACCCTCTCTGGCTTCTCCCTTCCCAGTCCTGGTTATTCTCGCTGCACTGGACTTTGCTTCCAGAACCCTTCCCCTGTACCTGTCCCACTCCCTCTTCAATCCCTCCACCAGCCCCCTGGACAGCACATTCCATGGCTCCACCACCTTCTCAGTGAAGTAGCACTTCCTCCTTTCTCCCCTGAATCTCTCCCCCCAGCTTCCACCCATGCCCCTAGTTGCCCCCCTTTCGCCAGACACCCTGACTAGCATCCCAATTTACCCCCTTCATGTACCTGAAGACCTCTATCATGTCTCTTCCCCGGTCCCTTCTCTCTTCCAGTGTGTACATATTTAGCTCTTGAGCCTCTCCCATAGGTCCTGTCCCCAAGCCCCAAATTATTTTGGTTGCCCTCCTCTGGACCCTCTCCAGGAGTTCAGTGTCCCTCTTTAAGTGTGGCCTCCAAAACTGCACGCAGTATTCGAGGTGCGGCCTCACCAAGCAGTTATGCTGAGGGAGTATCACTTCTCTCCTTCTGGAGGTGATCCCCTTAGCGATGCATCCCAGCATCCTGTTGGCCTTGGCCGCTGCCCTCCTGCAAGTCTCTGTGGCACCTTAAACCTTTATGGAGACGTAAATAGCAAATAAAATCACTTTATTTTTGTGTGTGCCTTGTTCTTTGGTAGTGTGTGTGGGAGGCCTGTATGGCTCACGGAAGAGAGCTGATTTAGGCCTAGCTTTGGTGTAGGGCATACTAGGGGGGTGCCATCCTCCTTAGTTTACATGCCTCCCATGCTGGGCTGCTGCACTGCTTTCTACATGTTCAGTGAGTGTGACTCTGTGAAGGAGATGACCTCGAAGAAGATAAATTCATTATTTGCCAATAACCACAGACCTTTGAGAGAATCTACTCAGTGGAACCACACAATTTTCCATCCTTCATCGCCTGGCTAGGAGGACTGATGTGGTTATACGAGGTCACGGAACTGTCTGCCTTGGTTGCCCATATGTATTTCTGGGCAGACTCTGGTGGTCTGTTTTCCATGCCTGTCCTGCCTGGTTGGCCAGTGATGCACTCCTCTTTCCTGTTGGGCAGTTAATTTTGCAATTCTGTGTATCGACTGCAGGAACCGAAGGGAATGGGGGTCGCCCATGTCACATAGACACCAGAGGGGCATCCACATGCGGTGTCCACACATCAGCGTGGCTGGCTCCAGCTGTGAAAAGTGTCCTGTGTGTAGTCCTGACGTCATCAGCTTACAGTCAAGTGAGTGTTGTTCTATAGAGGAGAGTCTCTTAATTATTGATAATTATACCATGGACCTCGGACACTGACCAATCGGATAGGCAGTCTGGCACCTTCCCTGCGTTGATTATCTACCAATAATCACCGCAAAAGGTGCCAGCCAGCCACATGTTTAAAAAAAAAAAAAAAAATACAAATAAAAAAAATTTAAAAAATGACGCCAAAATCACTGAACTCCAACCACCATCCTGTTTCCCCACTAAGCGGGGATCATGAAACAACACTTTCATACATCAGAAAAATATAAACAAAATATTGTGTAAGCCTGAATCTCTAACCATAAACAGGCTTCCTAACTGTTTCTCCACAATCACTTCCACCCGGCTCACCTCGAAATTTTTTTTTTCTCCGTTTGGCTCCACTCCGTTCCCTGTACAGTCCTTCTTTCTCCCGTACAGGCCCTGTCTCATTTTGAACTCCCCGCTCTTGCTGTATCAATAACTGTACGAAAAAAAAGTAAACAAATTCCAGCGACTGCAACAAATTCCCCTAATTCCATTTTCAGCACGTTAACAGTAACCCTGAAGCTGTATGATGGCAACACAACGGGTGAAAACAGGCTGCACATTCAAGAGGGAACTATTTTTTTTTTTTTTTAGCGTGTTACAAATACAGTAAAATTAAAAAGAAAACCATAAAAATAAACACTTTTATTGCATCTTAAAAAAAAAAAAGGCGTACCATGAAATCATAGTACCATTGCGCATCATGGGCAAACCACTCCAGCTGTGGTAAATCCCCTGATAACCCACACCCCCTCGTGGCTTATTGCTTAAATCCGTTTTAGTGTTGCGCTGCTGCCCTGCCTTGGCCTCCTGTATCTGCTCTGTCTGCCTGGCCTGTGCAGCAAGTTGTGTGTGTGTGTGTGTGTGTGTGTGTGTGTGTGTGTGTGTGCGCGCGCGCTGTGCTTCTCCTTCCTGGGCCCACCAACAGTGTGGAATCCTGAACCCCATTAACACACAGCAGTGATAGGCAAGCCACTTGCAGCAGAAAGTGTTCTTTCTTTGTGCCTTTGGATCATTAAATTTGGCATGGGGGCCACATGTTTGGATGCTGGATTACAGAGGGAGGCACCCCATACACCGCCCTTTCTCAGGAGAGCACCAAATTGGTAAATCACAGGACACCAGCCAGTGCCTCTGATACCTGGTATTGGGCATCAGCCAGCCCATCCCATGAAGTTGCTGAGTTAATATTTTACAGGAAGGAACCCAAAAGAAAAAACAAAGCCTGGATGATTCAGCTGTGATTTCACAGCACAGCCTTGGGTATGTAGAAAGTTGCTGAGTGCATATTATACAAGCTGTTAAGAGATCAATTTTTGGCTGTGTCTTCCAGAAGCAACTAGCTGGAATTTCCTCTGCCCTGTGCCAGCTCCGCTGAGGCAGGCTGCTGCTGCTCCCTGTCTGGATAGCTTACTCTTCCACTGGAAAGAGTCTGACACACACACACAGGCGTTCAGAACACGAACACACACACACACACACACACAGTCATTGTCACTAACTGGAGGTTTTCTAAACGACTTGTATTATGAGTCTGCTCTTGTTACTCATGCAGCTCAGAAGGCTTGAATAGTTTGAGAAGGTGTTTTTAAAATTGTTGGCTAAAATAACCTATAGGTTGGAGTGGCTAAATGGGTCAGGTACTAGCCTCTCCCCAAAGACCTGGGGTAGAAGGAATCTCTGCTTAGGTCAGAAGTTAAAAACAGTGTTTGTTAGCAACCTGGGTTCAAGACCAAGCCTGGGTCATTTAAGGCTGGCTGGGGAGAGGAGGATTGAGCATCCCAGAGGTTACTTTCCAAGGAAGGAGGGAGGGTAGTCATGCTCCAGCGCAATACAGCCACCTTGGGTGTCCATAGGTGGCAGTGCACTCGGAAAGGCCTGCTGGGCAGTGGACTCCAGTGGTGATGCACTTCACACTTGCATGCAGGCTTGTGTACCACCTGGAAACCTGAGTCCCTGCAGACAAAACCAGGAGGGAAAATTCCAGACAGAGCAGTGATGAGAGGTCCGACCCCTTGCAGCCCCTGCACCGGCAACAGGGCCCTTCCTTCACAAACTGGACCCGTTCTCTGGCAGGTAACAGGGCTCTGGGTTGGGGAGGGGGAGAGAGAATAGAGGTAGACTTATGCCCCGGGATGCTGGGTGATGGGGTCAGACCAGGATAATAGATGCTGTATACTGTATAAATTAAAAAAAAAAACCAAAAACACAGGATTTGTGCTAATGTACTTTTTTGCAAAATTATAGGAATTTGAGGAAGAATATTAGTGCTATCCATCCCCCAAATGAATGCTAGTTGCTCATTGATCATAGTATCATAGTAAAAGCCAGCAGAATAGGCCCCATGATCTATCGTGTCTGCTCGGAAGCTAGCCCCCTACTGGGAGCTCGCCTTCACCCCCCAGAGGTGGCCCTCCCTGGCCTTCTCTTCCCCCTGTACCTGTCCCAACCCTTCTTGAATCCTTCCACTGAGGTCTCTTCCACCAGACTCCTGGGCAGTGCGTTCCATGGTTCCACCATCCTCTCTGTGAAGAAGTGTCTCCTGCACTCTCCCCTTCCAGCTTCCACTCGTGCCCCCTGGTAGTCCCCCCCCCCTTCCTTAAGCCTGAACACTTCCATGGCTCCTCCCTTATTTATCCTCTTTACATATTTGAAAGTCTCTCTCATGTCCCCTCTGTCCCTCCTCTCCTCCAGTGCGTACAGATTGAGTTCATCCAGTCTCTCCTCATAGGTCCTACTCTCCATGCTCTGAATCATCCTGGTCGCCATCCTCTGGACCCTCTCCAGCAGCGCTATGTCCCTCTTAAGATGGTGTCTCCAGAACTGCACACAGTACTCAAGAAGTGGCCTAACCAGGGCATTATACAGAGGGAGGATCACCTCCCTCCTCCCTGGTTATGCAGCCCAGTATCCTGTTTGCTTTTGCTGCAGCTCTTCGACAATTCTCTGTGTTATTCATTTTGCTGTACACCACTATCCCTAAGTCCCTCTTGCCCGATGTAACTTGCAGTGTGGTTCTCTCCCCGAGTGTATGCATGTCCTGGGTTTCTGACCCCCAGTTGCAGCACTCTCATTTTCCCTGCATTGAATTTCAGCCCCACTTCCTTTCCCCCAGGGTATCCAGATCCCTGGAGGGCTCTCTCTCCCTCCTCCTGCCAGTGCTCCCAGTTTTGAGTCATCCGCAAAGAGACTCAACCTACTCCTAACACCCCACCCTATGTCCGAGACATAGGACTTGAACAAGAGTGGCCCCAGGACCGAACCCTTGGGGACTCCACTGATGATCCTCCTGGGGGAGGAGACTATCCCTCCAACCACTACTCACTGTATTCGCCCTGTAAGCCAGTTTTCTACCCACCTGAGCAACTGCCCCCCACACCTCCCCAGCTATATTAGTAGGCCCTTGTGGGTACCGAATCGAATGCCTTAATGAAATTCAGATAGAGGACGTCCACTGGCCTGTGTCGGTCCAGGGCACCTGTCACCCAGTCATAAAACTCCACCAGGTTAGTCTAGTACAACCTTCCCAGAACAAAACCATACTGCCTGTCATCCAGGTGCCCCAGCCTTTCCAGCTGCCCCCCCCCCAGCCTCTCCTTGATGATGCCCTCCATAACCTTGCCTACCACAGACATTAGGCTAATGGGCCTGTAATTCCACAACTCCTCTCTGGACCCCCCCTTGTGGATAGGCACCACATGAGCCACCTTCCAATCTTGAGGCAGCCACCCTGTCATCAGGGAGATGTTGAAGAGTGAGGCCAGTGGAGCTGCCAGCACATCCGCCAGTTCCTTCAGCACCCTTGGATGCAGCCCATCTGGCCCCGGCGTCTTCTCAGCCTTTAGCGACCGGTGGGCCTCTCTCACCCTATCCGCTGTGATTTTGTCCTCCCATCCCCACCCCATGCATCCTCTTCTCCCCTTCTAGATACGACCAATCCCTTGTCCTAGTCTTGTCCAGTTCTTCAGTGTCCAACTGACCTGGTTCATTGGGCTCCTCTACCCTCCCATCAGGTTGGAAAGATCCCCCACCTCCCCAGTAAAGACAGAGGCAAAGTACTCATTTAGCACCTCTGCTTGTTCCCCAGCTTCCTGCACCCATCCTCCCCAGTTCTAATCCTGCTGTTCTGTGTCCTCACTTTTCTTTCCTCCCCTGTGTGTCTATAGAACCCCCCGCGGATATTCCTGGCCAGGTTAAGCTCCTTCTTGGCCTTGGCCCCACCCTTATCATCCTGGTGACCCTCTTAGCCAGGAAATCGTACTCTCCCCTTCCCTCTCCCTAGCCCCCCTTGAG
Organism: Neoceratodus forsteri; assembly: GCA_016271365.2. Lineage (NCBI taxonomy): Eukaryota > Metazoa > Chordata > Ceratodontiformes > Ceratodontidae > Neoceratodus > Neoceratodus forsteri. Next base: position 109,519,114 of record JADMNL010000034.1, on the reverse strand, counting down.
CACTTTAAGTGTGCATAGGCAGCCTTTTTCTCCCTCACGGTCTCCTGCACCTCCTGGGCCCACCAACACGGCTTACTGGCCCTACATTGCTTACAGCTCACCTTTGCGCAGGCCCTCGAAGCCTCCTGCACACCCTTCTTAATGGTATCCCACAAGCTACTGGCATCCATGTCTGGCTTCATCTCATCCAAGCACCCTTTAAGAATCCTTCCCATGCCCTCAAAGTCCACCCCCCTGAAATCTATTACTTCTGTGTTAGTGCAAATTTCCTCTCCCCCTAGGAATATAAGAAACCAGACCATGGCATGGTCGCTGCCTGCCAATGGACTGCTCACATCCAGGCCCCTTATCTGGTCACTATCTGCTAGGACAATGTCCAGGAATCTTATTCTAAGTTTGAGCATGCCATGCAGAAATCTGATTTTGGCTACAAGTAGTGGCGGGCGGGGGATTAGCCCAAGCAGCTGTTCATTTTAAATGCCAGAGCAAACCCAGTTTAAGTGAAATGTGAGTGTACATACGTACGTGCACGTCGTGTGTGTGTGTGTGTGTGTGTGTGTGTGTGTATTTATTTCAATCACTTTTATTTAACCAGGCATAAACACCATTGAGCAAGCTCATTTTCAAGGTGGTCCTGGGAGGTGGTCCACACACATGCATAAACACACATTATGTATATATGTGTGTGTGTGTGTGTGTGTGTGTGTGTGTGTGTGTGTGTGTATGTATGTGTGTATATAATGTGTATGTATATATAATCACACACGACTGTCTGCCTCAACTCAAAAAGCTTCTCAGTGCTGAATAAGCACCAAGACGCAGGCATTTAAGATAAACTTAACCCTGAAGTCCTTGACTGTCTGTGTAAAGGAATGCTATAAGTGTTCACATACTAGGCAATGTTCTCTTGCAACCTAGCCCAGGCTGAACCGCAACTACAAGATATTAAAAAAATTGGGAGTTCTTTTTTAAAGATTTTATGTTAGGGGAGGGGGGGGTTGAACCTGTTCTCCCCATCTGGTCTTCTGTGCTGAAGCTCGACACACTGCCACCAACCCGCTGGGCCAGATTTTCTGCAGCAGTGTTCTCCATGGGCTGCTTTAACACTACAGCTTTGGGTGGTGCTAATCGGAGCTTTCCACTGGGGTTGTGGGCATGGCCACCTTGTTCCAACTATCCACAACCCGTTCTGTAAATAAATACTTTATTGTGTTTTTGAAATTACCCCCCTCCCCCCCTAAACATTTTAGGTTGTCTTTCCTGGTAAAACTTTAGAAATTAAATGAAAATGCCTTTCTAGTAGAGGAAGAGAAAGTTTATAAATGTTAAAGTTCATTATCGTAAGAGGTACAGTATGCCCCTGTTGGGCGACATGGTTAGTTTGAGTAGCTGAGGACTTAGATCAGAACTCCTTGTGCTTATAATGGCTGACTAAACAGGCTATAGAGCATGACATAGCCGGTAAATAGTCCTTGCATAGTCAGCACGGTTCTCAAGGACACAGGACCCTGCACCCTTGATGTGCCAACAGTCCATTGGGATGTGTCTCCATCAGTGTGGAGGGTCCCCAGAACATACTGCTGGTTTCCCAGGATGCAAAGGCTGTTGGCCTTTTGCACTGTAGCAGGACATGCCAGACCTGCTCCAAATGAGCACTGCAGGACTTCCAGAGTTTAAGGGACCCCAGTTTTTATTATAGGAGTCCCAGTGCCCCAAAAGGCCTGGTCAGCATGGTTTGGCCATAATAGTCATTGTGTTATAATTATAATCCCTTCTGCCCGTGCCCCCCCCCCCCCGAATGTGATGTACAAAGCATGGTCTAACAAGTATGAAATCTACTCACTATGTAAATCAGTTGTTTTACTTTAATGGAATACATTTGTAGTTTTGTAAATTACAAACTGTATGTGTAACCTCTAGATGGCGCTATCCCAGGGGCTACTACCCCTGCCTGATTTGCCACTAACAGGTTGAGGGGCCTGGATCCGATGGCGGGTGCCTCCACCCAGAGGTCAGGGTTTGCAGTAGTTAAACTAACTTGGTCACAGCCCTCTGGGACACTGCAACCCCCCTGTCTTCCCACTAGTGGCCCACACAATATATCAGAATTACCTTCACAGTATACACTTACCCCAGGACTGGTTCAGGCACTGGGACCTCCTGTAAAATAAGATACAGTGCAACAATCACAGTACAATACTTTAACATAGACAAATACCTCAGGCAGTATAACTTTGCTGAAACAAGCAGCTCTGATTTATTTGGGGGAATATAACAAGGACAGGGAAATCAGGTTAATTAGCTTATCACTTTACTCATCTACCTATGGCTCTGTGCACAGGCCTATCCCTACCAGTTACTGTCCCTGGGTACCCAAGCCCTAGTGGCTAGTCCAAACCATGGCAGCTGGTAGGGGCCCTTTCACACAGAGAAAAGAGAAATTAAACAGTCAGCAGTACAGTAATTCCATTTGGATTTAATGTGGCAATTCAACAGGGAGCGACCCTGAATTAGTACTCACGACCTCCAAACAAGATAGGGTCCTTCAACGTCAGCAGGGCTACTCTTGAGCTCCACGAGACTCCTCACACATTTATATGACAAACTGCAACAGGCAAAAGTCCTTTAATGGCAGCAGGATTCACTTGGGCTACACAAGCCTCCTCACACATTTATATGGTAAACAGTAACAGGCAAAAGTCCTTTAATGGCAGCAGGATTCACTTGAGGTACACAAGCCTCTTCACACATTTATATGGTAAACAGAAAGTACTATACCAGGCAGGCTCCTTCTCTATCCCGATCGCAATTACTGCACAATACCCGGGAGAACACACAGCAGATTCAGTTCCTGACAGACCAAGCGCAATTCAGCAATTTCTCCAGTCTTCTACAGGGTGAGCCTGGTTTCTACTCTTCAGATATCCTTTGATTCTCTTCACAGGACGGATTCAGTCCTAACAAGCAGTTACACAAGCTGCAGACCGGAACTCAGGGCCTTACACACGTTTCCCGACTAAAACTGCACACCGAAAAAGCACAGGGCTCCTTCCCTCTTCACTGCCAGAGCTCAACTGAAACTCCAGCAGACAAAACTGGGCACTTCCTTTGAGTTCCTCCCAGTTCTTGGCTGGATTGGCTGTCACTCACAATAGACTGCCCCTGTTGGTCCAAAAGGCGCCAAGTCCAAACCACATCTCCCAGAGTCACTGCTCATACAATCCTCTTGTGGCTGGCTCAAATTACGAGTCCAAGTTCTGATTCGTCCAAGGCACCATTTTAGAGCTACCTTAGCCCACACTGATTGGTCCAGTTCAGCAGTTCAAAACTAGAATGGGAACTAGGCAAACACAGTTCTGACTGCAAAGAAAGCAGGTTAGACAAACTGTATTTTCATTATTACTCTAAATGATTTCTGGCAAGCAGTTACATCTTTCAGATAGGTTCCCTTTGCACTCCTAGTGACTGCAAAAATGGAGTGAATTGGCAGCAGCTCGAGAGGTACTCAAGCAAAGAAACACACAGTCCCCCCCATACAAACTAATTATGTCTGCAAGCAGACAGCTCTTAAAGAGACAGTACCAGAGGCTCTAAAAACACACTCAGATAAATGGCTTAAACGCCAAACACCATTCAGGCTTGGAGCATTCAAGCAAGCTCCTGGAAGTCTTTTGGGAACCCCCATTTGCAGAGGGGTTACATATGATATGTTGAAAAAATGGCTTTCTGAATATTGAAGTGACATGGATGAAAAATGAATATTGCATTGGTGTGGATTTGGATACCTGATCATTGTCATGTTTATTGTGTGAATAACTATCTGGGGGAGTGTCTAAACTGCATATCTGATGAGGGTGTAAAGGTTTTGTGGTATTAAATTGTGTTTTTTCTTGACTGGCTCATAACAGATGCTTGTCCTATTGTGTGATACTTGACTGGGAGTATCTATGTGCTCTCTGCTAGGACCAATGAAAGTGTGAGTTGAGGAGGAAGAAAGGGTGTTGGTTTTCTCCTTTAGCAGTTATTTGGATGATTTTTCTTCGGTGGTTGATGAGGCAGACAGTGGCTGTGGGGGGTTGCTGGCATTTGGTCCTGTGTCTCCTGCCTCTGGATGTCCCTGTATAATGGAATGAGTATTGTCTATGGGATGGCAGGGCAAGTGAGTCTTGAGGGAGGGGGGGTAGAGGTGGTGGACAGAAACAAACCTTACAGTTAGAAGTATCTATTCCAGTACACTGAGTGGTTGACAACAGTTCATAAACAATACAGTTCCCAACGTGTCGATTTATAAAATATTTTGGAAGAGGTTACTAGCAAGAAACATAGATTTTGACGTCGGATAAGGACTGCTTGGCCCACCCAGTCTGCCCATTTCCCTACCTATTGGATAAGCTGCAGATCCTTGTTAACCAGCAGCCTACTTCTTCCTACCCCCAGAATTGCTTTATGACTGTCCCATGCATGCTTGAATTCCACCACTGTTTTTGACTCCACAACCTTCTCCGGAAGGCCATTCCATGCATCCACAACCCTCTCTGTGAAAAATACTTCCTTAAATTACCTCTGAGCTGCCCCTTCTGTCTTCAAATTGTGTCCCTTGTTCTTGTACACCTCTTTTTGAAAGATTCTACCTTCTTGGACTTTGTTGATTCCTTGAGATACTTGAAAGTTTCTATCATGTCCCCCCTCTCTCTCCTTTCCTCGAGGCTATACATATTCAGCTCCTTAAGTCTCTCTTCATATGTCTTCCGGTGCAGACCCTGCATCATTTTAGTTGCCCTCCTCTGGACAGCCTCCATCCTGTCTATGTCCTTGTGGAGATTGGGTCTCCAGAACTGCACGCAGTACTCCAGATGGGGTCTTTTTGGTGGGGGGATGGATAGTGATAGTCTAGACTCCTGTCATTAACTGTTACTGTCACTCTAACCTGTTATTACACCTGTTCACTTGTTGGTTGTAGCATTGAAAGCCACAATTAGTGTTTGGATAGCCACCTTACAATTGCTGAAGTTGCACTTTCCCTTTAATTAATTAATTAATTGTTTTCAATTCTTTGGTAACTGGGTAAGGCCCTCTAGGCACAAGTGCCCAGACTGGGAACGCTGGGAGGAGGTTAAGTGACTTGCTCAGAGTCGCACAGTATGCAAGTGGAGGTTGTGGGAATCAAACCCAGGTGTGTGTGATGTACCAAGCTCATTCAATGCTCATTACTCTAACCTCTAGGCTATACTGCCATCCCTTTTACAGAAAATAGGTATCCATTTAAAGAACACCTTTCTTGGTGCTAACAAGTAGAAACGTGGAGCTCCCCTACCTCAACTGGGGCTCCACCACGGTGTTTACAGTTTTTTTTTTTTCAGTAGCCCCCAAAGGAAGGGAAGGGATTGTAATTTACCCCGAGGGACTGGCGTTCCGTTGACTCTGATCTGCCCCCGAGTTCTGATGTTTCATAACATCTCTGTAGTGGAGAGCACAGTGTCGTGCTCCATTCACTTGAATGGAGCATCTTTTTTTCAAAACTGATTTTCCAATTTCAAATCTGGTTTTGATACCAATTGATGCCAGGGTTCAACTTTCCATTGAGGTAAGGGAGCTCTGTGTTTATGGTTATAATCAGAAAGAAAATGCAGGAAAGGTTCACTTTAAGTATAAAATGGTGGCCGGCCTGCCGGTGCAACGGTAGCACTACTGCTTCTGATGTGGACGACCCAAGTTCAAGAGCGAGTCCAGGGGTTGGCTGGGGAGGGGGTGGCAGAGAGTCCGTTGGACCACTCTCCACCTCCGGGGCCATTGTGGTCTGGCACTTGAGTGCTGCCCAGCAGAGGCTGGGCATGCACTGGGCCAGGACTGCACAGAGAATGGTCAGGCTGTTGGCGGAAGTCTGCAGCATGTGTATGCATGCACGCATGCGCAGCATTGTCATTGCTCATCCGTGGCCTTCGGGGAGGATTTAATGGGTTAAAATCAGAAGCTAGCTGAATGACGCTAGCTCCTTCACCCTTTGTGTGCCTGGCCATTGCATGCGTAGTTGGATCCTGAGTGTGGTGCAGCTGTGGCCCTGCCCTTGGGACACTGATGGCTGGATGGGTGTCCCACAGAGGTGGCCCAGTCAACAGGGGTAAGAGGGGTGCTGCGAAGCTGAAGGACTGCCAGCACGCACTTTGATATGTCTATCAATTAAAAAATGGTTTGGGGCACTGCAGGGTCCTGGAATCCATTACTAAGGACAGAAACCAGGGGGCATAAATGGAAACTGGAGGGAGGAACTTATAGGGGAGAATGTAGAAGGCATTACTTCACAGAGAGGGTGGTGGAGCCATGGAATGCATTTCCTGGGAGCCTGATTGAGCAAGACACTGTGGAGGGCTTCAAGAAGGGGTGGGACAGATGCATGGGGGTGCTGAAGCTAAGATTGACCCTCATGGGGACCGGGGGGGGAAGGGGAGAGCACCTGCTAAGGGCTGGATACCGAGCAGACATGAAAGACCGACAGGCCTATTCTGCCGGCTTTTAGTATGTTAACAATGGATCACTTGATTGATTCCAAGTTTCTTGCCCCCCTCAGCATGGCTTTCTTAGTGTCTGAGCATACCAAATTAACCAGATCACGTTCTTTGAGGAGGTGACCGATGAACTAGAGTGGGGCATGGCCTTAGATAGTCTGGACTTGGCACATGATGAGCCTTACCCAGGGAATCCTGGGATACTTTGGGTAGTAGGGTTGGTGGGAAATCACTATAAATGAGTACAGGTTTCAATAGCAGACTTGTTTGTTGTCCCTGCTAATGAAGTGTGGGGGTGGGGTGGACTTGTGTGGGGGTGGGGTGGACTTGATCGACCTGGAGTCCCTTCTGACCTCAAATTACTGTTACTATATGTAATCAGCTGTTGCAGTTTACTCTAGAACGGCTGTTTACAGTGCTTTTCCAGTGTTTTGTAGACTGTGTTTTGCCATGAAGTCAGTTTTCCTCAGGATTTTTGATTTTCATAGTGCACTTGTTATGGCATTGTAAATGTCACAGGTACAGCAGCTGTGAGGTCAGTTGGGGACAGTTGGATGTTTTTGATACAGCTGAGTAAGTACGTTTTATTTTTTTTATTTTTTTTTTTACATATATACAAAAATCTAATAACGAGACTGTCAAAAGCTTAAAAAAACATTAAAGTTACATGCTGTCACTGTAAACCTAAAGTGTTTTATACATTTTATGATGCGTGCTCTTTGTAGCTAATAGCATAAAAGCACAGAGCGACAGAGATACAGGGCATACGGTGGGGGGAGCAAAGGTAGGGTCACCCTGGAGAACTGGAGAAGGGGAACAAAGCCACTATTCTCTCTCCTAAGCTGGTCTCCGAGCTCATGACTAGTGGGAGGTGCTTCCTGGAACCATGTGACAGACAGGAAAAAGATCTCCGCAGGAGGACCAGATCCTCCCCTCCACATCCTGTTGCCCTCAGTTTACTTCTTGCCTGCCATGAGACAGGTTCTGTGCAGGGCCTCTGCCACTGCAGTGGCAGAGCTGAAGACACCAAACTGTAAGTGCAGTCTATTTCTGTTGAGAAGAGGATTCGCAAGGGGGAACTTGAAAACAACGTTGCCTCACATTTTCTACAGGGTACCCAGTCTCAGCCATGCATGCCGCACAGACTGGACCCTTTCTCTCTTTCTTTCCTGCGCTTTTAGGCACCCCCCCCCAACGGTTCGCTGGATGGCACAGAATTTACTCGACAGGATTCTACTTTCTGGTTACCATGCTTCCTCTAACACTGCAGCGCGGACAGTCTGGCTCTTTCCTACTTCACATTTCCACCGCCAACACCCGAGTCTGGCAAGTAGTAGGTGGCAGGGCCCCTCGCGCTGTACTTTCCTTCTCGGCCCCGGAGAGCTGCACTTCATTTTCCTCATCTAGCGGGCCTGCTGCTCAGGCCGCCGACGGTGTTCCTCACAGGCTCGTCGCTGTGCAGGAGGAGCAGGACCTTAATTCAGCTTGAGAGCTGTGCCACAGCCCCCATACAACGGGCAGGAGCATCTTTTCGGCTAAGGAGGAGCTACTCTCTGCAGGAGGAGCCATTCTCAACCCTTCGGCTCAGGAGCAGACCCTTGGTAGGCACCAGCAGCTTAACTTCAGCTCTCAGGAGAAGCCACTCTCATACCCTCGGGGGGGCACCAGCAGCTTAATTCAGCTCAGTTCGAGGTGTGCTACAGCCCCTAAACAACTGGTAGGGATGTCAAGCTAGCTCAGGAGGAGCCATCATCAGCCCATTCGGCTCGGTGGAGCCACTCTCAGCCCCTCTGTAGGCCCGACAGTAGCAGTTATCCAGCACTGGCAGTTAGGCCCAACATAGCGGTTTTCAGCCTCGCTGGCGATCAGTGTAGGAATTATCTTTGAGGCGGTCACACTTTGCATTTTGGCTCAGGGAGAGCCGTGCTACTGCTCCTCCTCTGTACTCCTGGAGCGCGGGAACGCTCCATAGTAGCTGGGGCTTCACTAGTGGGAGCTCTCCTCTGTGTAGGGGCTTCATCCCCGGCCGCAGTAGTGGGGGTTCACTTTGGCTCAGGAAAAGCTGTGCTACAGCCCCTCGTCTGTGGGCACTGAGCGCTCCTCCATGTAGAGGCTTCATTTTGGGCTCAGGAACAGCCGCAATATAGTCCCTCTTTGGCCAGGACAGCTCAGGCAGTCGGCTCTATAGCCCATTTCTACATCTCCTACCCATCAGGCCCGGGATGCACAACGAGGGAAAACGACCAGAGAGATTGTACCCCCCCCCCCACTGTCCAACTTTGATGATTTAAATATGGGCTCATAACACCCGCCCGTACAAAAGGTCTGAAGGGCGTTCACCTTCTCTGGCACACTATGCCTAAGTGGGACAGACCTTCTCCAGCTCGCTATGCCTAAGCGAGACAAATGCAAGGATGGAGAGGGTCCGGAGACATCTGCCCTGCTATCACAGCAACCAATCCCGGGCAACGCAGACCCATCAGCCCTTCTCCAAGGAACAGTGGGGTTTACCAGCAGGATTGGTCCTCCAGTCCAACAGGGCCTTCACCCTCAACACTCATACCCTGGCCATCATGCTGCAATCTCCTTAATAGATCGTATGGTCCATGGCATGCCCTCCCCATGCCTACTCCCAGTCTTCGGACCGGAAGGACATCACTACTCTTGGCACCATAGGAGAGGATGAAGGCACAGACTAGTAGCACAGGTCCGCCAGAGGTCAGTCTCTCTGTTCTCTCTCCCCGAGGCATGAGGGCTACTGAGTGGTGTTTCTATCTCGGACGGCTCTCCACCCAGAAACTTAGCCTTGGATGACCTAAATTACTTCAGGGGTGAGTGAGAAATCTCACTTGAGGTCCGCCTCGGCAGCTCCTAAACCTATGACCAGCACTCAGACTGGCATTGGCTACCAAGCAGAAGGGAGCACTTATACATTTACTTCAGGGGGTGGGCCTTCTCTATGGGACCCAGGAGATATGAAGGTAGAGGCATCCCTCGAAGAGACGCTTTTAGTCCTCCACAACCTCTTTTTTTTTTAAAGTAGCTGCAAACAACCTGTTCTCAGCATGAGCCATGGGCCCTCACCTGGCATTCCAGTGTGCTGATGAGCCACATATAAGCAAGCCCAGCCAACGTGTTTTCAGCATGAGCCGCAATACCTTGGGCCACTTTCCTGGCATTCCATCATGCTGTTGAGCCAGATGTAGACAAGCCCACCTCGCAACAGCTTCAGAGCGGGGCTATTCTAGGCATTATTAGCAGATATGTCAAAGGAGGCCGCCAGAGGTGCAGCAAGGGCCATGCTTTAACTCAGCTTAACTTGACATACCTAAGGCGGCAGGCATGGCAGGCGGACAGGTCGTCAAGGCTCACTTGGTGAATGCCCCCGACAAGGGAGAGCTCCCGTATGGATCGTCTTTAAAGGGGGTGGTAAAAGATTCCAGAGAAATGACGAAAATCTGACTACCACAATTCGGGAGTAGGTACAGACCCTGGACTTAGGGAGCCAGTCAGAGTATTCAGGCCCATATAGTCTTGGAGGACAAATTAAATCTACCTTAGCAGACGATACTGGGTCATCTCGATCACCCAGCAGATGAAGAACGTCTTAGATGCCAGAAAGGGCACAGCAAAGGCCCTGGACCTGTTCTCAAGTAGGAGGCAAGCTTCCAGCTTTCTCAAGGAAAGGGTTTGCACCTCCGCGATCAAGTGGGTGCAAGAGATTTTTAAGAAGGGTCCTCCCACATCATGTGGCACGTCCACCCTTATCTGCACAAAATATGTTGACTCGCCAAATACAGACCACTTACAGGCCAAAGCAAGCAGTGAGTGCCTAGTGCAAAAAGGTACCTGGTCATTTACGGCCTGTCCAGCATAGCCTAAGCAGGCGCATTGGTATGTATTCTATTTGGGAGGCATTCAGATCAGTGACCCACAGTACAAGCAAAAAACTTTGGCAGTGACGGAGGTCACGCAGTGCCTCTTACCCATAGGATTCCTTGTCATCAATAGAGCTCTTTTCCACCTCTCAAGCACCTGAATCATGGAGGTGTAATCTTTTGAACATCCCAAATTAAAGACCTTTCCTACGGATGCTAAGTGCAGGGACCTTAGGGTTCTCTTTTGCAAAGACCAAGTGGCCTAATACCTTTCAGGTGACACCTCACGCAGCTTAAGGGGGCGAGGGGCTCCCCAGCGGTCTCCATTCCATGAACGCTGGTTATCAGTCGAACCTACGGCATCCAGGGTTCTTGTCAAAGGTCAGGCCAGGCCAACAGATTCAAACGTATGGCCAGTCAAAGCTGCTCCATCATGGGAACTCCCAAGGGTCAGGCGGCATGGATTCAAGGCCATTACCAAAATTATTACCGATGCCAGCCTTTGGTGCGGGCAGACAGTTGAGGGTGAGACCCTCTACATCATCAACATCTTGAAGATACTACCTGACATTCCAAGCCCCAAATCAGATCACCAACCAGGGCACTCTTGTCCTAACTTAATCAAACCACAATGGCCTGCACTTGCCACCAGTGAGGAACATGAACTCTTGGATAGTACAAGATAATCCTATGGCTCTTCCAGTAGGCAGAGCATCACCAGGGAGCTTGCTCTTACAGTGGACAAAGCATCACTGGGTGAACTGGCTCTTCAGGTGGGCAGAGCTTCACCGTATGAGCTTGATGGCCGTATAAATCACAGGTCGGATGAACAGCAGGGAGGATTGGCTAAGTCAGGATGTCTCCCCAGGAGGATGGGTTCAAAAGGTCTACCCCTTCGTCATTCTTGCAGCAGGGAGAAGCCTCCTACAGGTTGTATGCCCTAAGAAGCAACATCATCATCCTGCTCAAATTGCCCAAATTCAACACCAGGCTAGGGAGGGCAGCAATCGGCTATTCTCTAGCTATAGCATGGAACACCCTACAAAAATCCCTAAAACTGTCCAATATCATTCCATTTGCATCCTTTAAACAGCATTGTACAGTCTTCTTCAAGAGAAATGCAATTGCTACCACTAGAGCTAGCATTGTCATCTCACAAATCTCCTTCCAAACCATATATGGCATATTCCTTCCAGACAGACACCCCATCTTATGGCACCCAGTAATACCTTCACCATCCTAGTATTACATTATGTTGAGTGTCTGCCATCCCCCCCCCCCACTGGGATATGTATATACTGTACCTACTGTAAATATTAGCTTAACTTTCCTGTAACCATTTTTTATCATGTGAATTTACTGTACATCACTGTGTTTATAAACATTATTTTGCCCTGTATGTATAACTGTCTTATATAAGTGTATGATGTATCTGTTGTGTATCAACTATTGAACCTTGACCTTATCAGGTCCATCTTGTAAATGAGCCTTGCTCAATGATGTTCGCCTGAATAAATAAAGATATGATGACGATGACGACGATGACAGGTAGTTACCCACTGGATAGCAAAGCTGCAAGTTCCCCAGTCCTGCCCTCTAATCGGGGTCAAGCAGGCCATAACACAAGATGCCAGTCCTGCCCTCTAATCGGGGTCAAGCAGGCTATAACACAGGATGCCTTCACCCTGGACTAGGGACCTGGCAATCTCATTATGACTTTCCTCCAGTTCCACTAATTTCAAGAATCCATTTTTTTACTAAGGCCAAGGCTCCTGCACAAGATCAACCAGATCCTCAGAACCCTAGCCATGTTCCCATTGACGCTAATCAAGGAAACAGCTACCATCATCCTCACAAGGAAAGTTGTCTTCTTGTGGCACTCTTCAGCACACGCACTTTAGCCCGAGGTATAGCTGATAGGAGCTATATTCGCCAAGGAACCTTACTCCGCATATTCCTAGAACTCCGGGATTCTCCGAATATCTCTGTTTTCTACTCCAGTGTTTCCCTTCAAGCTCTGCCACCAGGACTTGAATATTCTTGCCCTATGTCCTAGCCCCAGGAGTGAGAAGGAAAGGGAAATTATCCTTCTGGGCTAGGGGGGAGCACTCGAGCTTTAAGTCAGGAGAGCAGAAGTCCTTATATGACTATTTTACTTGATTCACCCTCAACTTAAGGGCCGAGCTTGGGCATAAAAGCCTTAAAAGCCTCTTGGAATAAATGAATTCATTCTCTGCCCTATCACCTTCCAAATGTCGGGGCTTTTCTAGACTGGACCCATGGAGGGCTCCGTCACCTTCAGTAGTAGCTCCTCCCAGGCAGAATTCGGTGAAACTTTCCAGCAGTAAGCCTTCAAACAGTCTTTTTCTGAGTGGCTGCTCGGATAGCCATCCTTTTCTGGACAAGTTCTACGGATGGGATGCTGCCTCCACTGAGGCATCCCTTGGTTATCTGGTCCCTCCTAGGCGGGGGTCTACGGTCCCTCTTGGGCAGGGGACCCTTAAGGCTCTGCTCACATTCTTCCCACCCGAGAAACAAAGGGATGTACTGCTTTAGTATATCCCACTAGTCATGAGCCCGGAGACCAGCTTAGGAGAGATAAATTGAAATTTAAATACCTGTAAATTTTCTTTCTCAGACTGCTGGTCTCTGGGCTCCTCCCCTCCCAGAAAGTTGGACGTTGGCCACCCGGCCTGAGGGTTTGAACTTGGCTCTTCCAGGCCGTAAGTACATTTTAACATTTCTTCTTTTTGTGTCTCAGTGATGTTTTATTAAAGGGGATAGGCTTTGGAATGAACTGAGGGCAACAGGATGTAGAGGGGAGGATCTGGTCCTCCTGCGGAGATCTTTTTCCTGCCTGTCACGTGGTTCACGGAAGCACCTCGCATTATTCATGAGCCCGGAGACCAGCAGTTGGAGAAAGAAAATTTACAGGTATTTAAATTTCAATTTCACACCAGTCTGGTCTATAGACATCCATCATGTAGGTGGGGTGGGAGGTTAGATAATGTATTGGTGGAAATCATTGACAAGATGGCAGAAAAAGGGAAGGTGCTACTAGTGGGGGACTTCAGTCTGCGAGATGTAGGTTGGAGCCTCCCAGCTACGGCTTCATCTGGAAGCAGGGTCATCTTCGACTATTTGTAAGGGGCATTCCTTGGGCAACTAGTCAGCAAACTCACTCATGATGGGGCAGTACTGGACCCGGTACTCACTAACAGGGATAGTGTGCAAACGTCAAGCTGGAAGGCCACCTGGTAACCAGTGATCCCCATACAGTGTGGTTCAGTATAAGGACGGCTGCGGAATCGAACCACACAAAGGTGAGGGTCTTGGACTTCAGGGGGACAGATTTTATGAAGATGGGTGAATGCCTGAGGGATGTCCTGGCAGAGGGGGTTGACCTGAGTTGGGTGGAGGAACAGTGAGCAAAGCTAAAAATGAGCATAGTAAAGGCAACAAACCTCTGCATCAAACAGGTGAGCAAAAGCTAGAGGGAAAAGAGACTGCTGTGGTTCTCGAAAGAGGTGGCTGAAAAGGTAAAGGCTAAAAGGTTGGCAGTCGAAGGATATGAGGAGATGCAGAGGGAGGAGGATAAGGAGGTGTATCGAGATAAACGGAGAGAAGCAGGGAAAACAGTAAGGGCCACAAATGCAAAAACTGAAGAAAGAATAGCCCAAGAGGTAACAGAAGGGGACATGGCATGTTTTAGGTCGATAGGTGAAAAGAGGAAGATCAGGGGAGGGATTGTAAGGTTAAAAAGGGGTGGGGCCATGTTGAGGGGGACCATGAAAAGGCAGATATTCTGAACAAATATATTTGTTCACTGTTCACAGTGGAAGGAGAAGAGGACGTGCCACAAAAAAGTAACAGGCGCTCTGGAGGGAAGGAGGCACTAGTCCACTGCTTTTACAGAGGAGGGAGTCCAGGAGGCTGGTGGGGCCAGACCAGGGCCTTGTAATGCTGGAGGCTGGTGGGGCTTGACCAGAGCCATGTAATATGGAAGGCAGGTAGGTAGGACCTGACTAGGGCCTCATAATGAGATAGGCTGGTGGGACTTGACCAGGGCCCCTTTTTGGAGAACGTTATAAAGAAGATGATGGCACTGCAGCTTGAGGAACACTTCATGGCCTATGACATCTGGTTTGGTTCTCTTCCCTCTTACCTCGCCTCCTCCATATCCCTCCCTCGCACTCCTTGAGATCACATGACACCTGGACCATGGTAGTCCCTCGCAGATCAACCTCAGTTGGACAGGCCGCTTTCTCTCACCACTTCCCTAAACTGTGTAACTCCCTCTCCCATCAAATTAGACACTTCCCTTCTCTTTTGTCAGTCTCACTATCTCTACACAACTTAATTTCTCATAATTGGCAATTGTGTCTAAAGTTACTCCCTCCTCCATCTCCAAGGTAGTCCACACTGTTCTCAACTATTGTCTACTGACTCTCTACCTGATCTTGTATTCCCTAAATCAGTTGTCATACTTGCGTACAACTGAAAATACTTAAGCGCTGCTACTGTGAGCTCATTGATATGTAATGTTATATTTAATTAAGCATGTCTCCTAGCTTGTTTGTCAAGTATGTTTGTTACACCCACTCCCTTTCCCTAATGCAGTATGGTCTCCATGTATATTCTGATTTCCTTAAGCACTTTAAGTGTAACCTCACATGATTGTTTATGTATTGTATTATTGAGCGTTGTATTGTTTATCTAAATATTGTATGCGAAGAAGGATTCCCCCCTGCTACTGCTTTTCCTCCCTGGCCCCGTTGTCAGATCTTCAGCTGTCCGCCCAGCCCGGTCCCCAACCTTCGGGCACTCACCTTCTTACCTCCACGGCTTGTCCTCCATGGCAAGGTGGTGGGGAGCCCCCAACACGACCCACCAGGACCAGATCCGGTTTTGGGAGGTGCTTTGTCAGGGGTGACTGCTGTGGTGGACGGACATCATGCTGCTCAACTGGACTGCAATTATCCACTTTTTCCTGCGGAGGGGAGCATGCAGTGCCAACAATGGCCACACCACTCGTGTGTCTGCACGCAGCGCGCTTGTCAGGTGCTCCACCTCCTTGCCCCACTCTTAAGGACCTGGCATGCCAACACCCGGCTTCCGCTGGGTGTCAGGCAAACACCAGTCCTGTTTCCCACCCTTCCCGGGAGAGGAGAGCTGTCCTCAGGATGCTCGATCCTTTCCCACCCTGGCCGGCCCTAACTACCTGCTCGCACCGTGAACACGGGTCGCCAGCATGGCAGGAGGTAGGGCCTCCACGCCACTGGGCCAGCCACTAAGAAGGATGTTAAATATGTTCATTACTCCCACTCCCTTCCCCCCAGGATGCACCTGGATATGAGCTAATTGTTGCTTAGTGTGCCTTTTCCTGGTGAAACTTTGAAATAAATAAATTTTATGAACCTCTCCAGTTCAGATTTAGGTCGAGGCACAGTACGGAGACTGCATTGGTCAGGATGCGTAAAGGAGAGCAGTCCGTTCTTGTCCTCCTCGATCTGTCTGCAGCTTTCGACACTGAGGACCATGGGTTGCTGTTGGACCATCTCAGGGAGTACTGTGCACTTGGCCGGCACAGTCATCTGCTGGTTTGAGTCCTTCCTCAGAGATAGGATGCAGAGGGTGGTGATGGGGAGTTTCTTATCACTCCCAAAGCCCCTCCTCTGTGGCGTGCACCATGCCATGTGCTGTGTACATGCTGCCACTTGGAGGGATCATTTAACAGTACAGTCTGGGTTTTCATTGCTATGCCGATGATACCCAGCTGTATCTGTCTTTTGCAGCCAGGATGCCGGGCGCAGTCGAGGTACTAAATTTGCACCTGTCTGAGATTTGGAACTGGATGTCATCTAGCTGTTTGAGAGTCAGCCTAGACAAGATGGAGGTACAAATGATTGAGCCTTGTCAAAGGTGGGGTGTAGGAGCCTCTGATGAGGGAATTGGTTTACTGCTAGGTTCCTCTGGGTTGGTGGCCTCTGCTAAGGTTAAGAATATGGGTGTCATCTGGACAAGAGGCTGACACTTGAGGCTGAGGTGTCAGCTGTGGTCCTGAATGGCTTTTACCATCTCTGGAACATTGCCCGGATTAAAGCCGCAATCCTCCCTGAAGACCTTGCATCACTGGTTCATGCATTTGGAAATATAAATCCTAGGTTCAGATATCCGTTAGGAGGTGTGCAGTTCAGTTATCCGCTAGGAGGTGTGCAGTTCAGTTATCAGGGTGGGAGGTGTGCAGTTATCAGTATCCGATGAGGAAAAAAAAAATCTAGGTGTGCTGGTCACAGGGCATATGAATCACACTGCACAATGTCAGAAAGTGGCAGCAAAAGCCAGTAAGATGCTGAGGTGCATAGCAAGGGGAATTACGTCAAGGAATGAAGAGGTGATCCTGCTGCTTTATAGGGCACTGGTGAGACCTCACTTGGAATACTGGGTGCATTTTTGGCACCCCTTTTTAAAAATGGGTATCAGACTGTTGGAGGGAGTGCAGAGGAGAGCTACCAAAATGCTGAGTGGGATGAGGGAAATGCCCTGTGAGGTTAGGCTAAGGACGTTCAGTATATACTCACTGGAGGATAGAAGGGACGGGGAGATGTGATTTGAGACTTTCAAATACTTAAAGGGCAGAAATAGATTTAGTTACACTGGCCGGCCTGTTTAAATTCATAAGGGAGGGGCTCACAAGAGGGCATAACATGAAGTTGGAAGGGGTAAGTTCAGAAGGTAGATGAGGTGTCATTTTATCACAGAGTGGTGACAGCATGGAATGCTCTGCCTCAGGAATTGGTTGTGCAAACATCAGTTGTGGGATTTAAGGGGGGGGAGGTGGGACAGACTAATTGGCAAAATCAGAATGGGGAAAAGGGGGAGGAAAATGGTAAAGCAGTTGGAGCACTTAGTGGGGAGGGAAAGGGGGGATGCATGGAAATGTGTAAAGCAATTGGAGCAGTTAGTGGGGGAGTGGGTGGGACGAAGGCAGCATCAGTGCCCAGCACTGAGGGCTGCACACTCGAGCAACACGATAGACCATTAGGCCTTTATCTGCTGGCTTCATCTTGTATGTTTGTATTTGTTACTTGCAGACCTGATTACTGTAATGCTTTCTACCTCGGGGTGAGTGGAGGTGTCCTACAATGTCTGCAGGTGGTGCAGAATGCAGCGGCCCATTTCTTGACTGGTCTTCTGATGTCCTGTCATATAACCCCAGTCCTGTGTGAACTGCACTGGCTGCCGGTGAAGTGGCGTCTCACCTTTGAGGCCGGTTTGCTGAGCTATAAGGCCGGTTTGCTGAGCTATAAGGCCCTATACGCACTGGGCCCTGGCTACCTGAGACCCACTGACTCCTTGTCAAACCTCTCGTCCTCTCTGCTCCTCTGAGGTGGGCCTCCTAGCTGTTCCCAGGGAGGGTGAAATCCTCAGGAGACTGAGCCTTTGCATTTGCAGGCCCTAACAGGCTTCCCAGGTCACTGAGGGAGAACCCGTCGGTGGAGACCTTTAAAAGGGACCTGAATTCTTTCCTCTTTCAGTAGTGTATGATGTCCTCCAGTGTTCTGTTTTTTTTCTGCCACACCTTTGCCTTCTCTGCAGAACTGCACTGTGAGCTTTATTTATATAATGTTTTCATCATTTATTATTTTTAACATATGACTATTTTAATTATTTCAGATGTTCATTTTATGTTGTACACACACAGACCCCTTGGAATGGGCAGTTAAACAGAGTCCTACTGCTTTATTACTTTTCTCTTGTTGCAGTTTTGGGTTTAGATTTATATTGACTTTGATCGCTTTAAGTTTGGGGGCTTGGGTTGTCGGAATGATGATCCATCCCCCAGACAGTTCTGCTGAATGAAATACACAGCCGGTCAGTGGCAGCACAGAGGGGGTTAACTTTGGGCTGTAGGCCTCACCTCTTCCAACTGTTGTCTGTTTTGTGGAAGAGTCTTGTTTAACAGCTTTGCTCCAGTTGGCTCCTTTCCCAGAATGCTTTAGAAAAGCACTGACCTTTGACCCTCAGTACAAACTGAGTCCAGCACATGGGATGGCATTTTTTTTTGTTACGAAGAAGACTATTCATTTCTTGCAAATGTATGGTAGCTAAAACTCAGTGTGCTGCACTGTATATATGAACTGAAATAAAGGGGTGCTGAGAACTAATCTGCTCCCTGTGAAGCATCTTCAAAGCTAGTTTGTACCCACTGTTTTCTCTCACCCCATCAGTCGGGCTGCACCTTCCGAGAGCCATGAGGACCTGCTAGTGGCTGTCTTGCAGCTGATGGCAGTGCCACTCTGTAATTGGGTGGGGTGTGTGTGTTTAAAAAAAAAAAAAAAAAAAAAAAACCTGCTCCATGCCCCTTCCCCAAAAAATGACTGCTGCCTTCCTCCCCAAACGGCCCCAGTACAGGATGACGTGGCTCACATGCAAAAACCCAGTCTCTCAGGTTGCATCACTGATCTTCAGCCTCCCTTATAACTGCCCTGTCAGCGTCTGGTCACACACATGTGTTCTATCTAGTCGGTCTGCCTGGCTGTCCTTTCAGGCGACGCCGCTGTCCAGGCCAGACAAGAGCTTTAACAGCAGCTGCAGAAATCCATAAGTAGGACTGAAGAAGTTACACACATGACCTGTGGAACTGCTTAAGGCCATTATGGGTTTCTTGTTCCAAAAATAAAATCATAAAATCTTTTGGAGAACAACAGTTATTTTTTTTTTTGCTGGCTTGTAGAGTCCGTGCTTTTCCATTTTCAAAAATGACCAGTTCTGTTTGACAAAATCCATTTTTTCCCCAATATTGAGAGCAGATCGGCATGTTTTTGAGCAAAGATTTGGTCAAAAATGGAGGGGTTTGTACAAAAAGCTGGTGCATAGTGGTTTTTGGTTTGCATGATAAAGTGCTACAAATACAGTTTTTTGTTGATGAGAAAACGATTCCCAAGTGTTGGTTTAATATCTTGTGTTTTCAACTGAAAATATGAAATCTTTGGCCCCGTCTGCTGAATATTAGGCCTATCCATTGCAACTGGGCATTACCTGGCACTACAGCAGAGCCTTGGGTGCAGTTAATCCGCTGTCACCCCTCCACTTTAGAATCGCAGACAAGTTTTTTTTTTTTGTTTGTGTTGTTTTTAACGCAGCAGCAGATACTGTTCTGGTGAAAATGTTTTTCCTGTACTGTTTTCTGTTGTAGAGTACCTCCTTTTCTTCTATCTTGTACGATTCCCCCCACCCACCCATTTTGATATTGGCCGTAAACACCATCAGATGAGGTTGCTTTAAGGTTTTCTTCAATACCGTCAGCTGTTTTTATTCATTTATTTAACAAATCAGAAAAACTTTTTTCAACACCTCTAGTTTGACACAGATGTTCTCTGCTCCCTGGCCCTATGAGACATGGGGGGGGGGGGGGAGGAGGATATCACATAAGCATTAATGCATGACAAAGGAAGGCTGTACCAGGGAATTGATGCCTGGTTTTGGAGGGGGTGGGAGATGCCTCCAACCACCAACTGGGCATCAATTCCCTGGTAGAGCCCGACTTTGGAGTACATTAATGCATTTGTAACATGGCAAGTGCTTTCAAAAATTGCTAGAAATCCTTAGTATTTTGTGATACACACAGAGTGCTGTGCATAGTTGAAACGACTAGTGTGTGTTTGCCACTGCCACATTTATTTATATTGCGGTTTGTGTATTATTTCTTCATTGCACAACTATCAGCATTTTGCAGCTCACTGTCTGTTACTCACATATAGGATGTCAAGATGTTAAGATCAACAGATATTTAGCTACAGTGCTCATAAACATTGCTCTCTGTGTGATGGCATTCTCGCATTACTCATTTACATATCGTGGCACAGATTAGGTACACCCGATAGGTACAGGAGGAGGTTCTTGTATGCAGGGATCCAGAAGCCCTCAGGGCTGGGGAAGTGGGGTAGGCGGGCAAGTTGGAGGGTGGTACTGATTAAACGCCAGGAGCATGGGAACAAGATGCCAGAGCTACAGGTGCTGTTGTTGGAGGGTGGGTGGGTGTGGCAGCTGTCGCTGAGACCTGGGCCATTTCCAAACATGACTGGGACCTAAACATATCAAGATACGCCACGTGCAGAAGGGGCAGGGTGGAGGGAAGGGATGAGGGGTAGCATTTATCATTGATGGATTAGGGATAGTCAAGGCTGAGGAGGCGGAGATCAGGTGGAGGCCTTATGGGTCACCCTACAGGCTCTGGGGGGCAAGCGGGTGAAGATGGAGGTGATATATATAGACCACCTGGGCAGGGGAGGAACAGGACGAGAGCCTGGTGGTGAACCTTAGGGATCACTGTGGTAGGGGAGCAGACAGAACAGTGGCACTGAGGGATCTGAATATGCCAGGAGCAGACTGTGGGACTGTGGCATCCTTATTGGACAAGGAATGGCGCCTGCTGGACGTCTTCCAGGCTGCATTTCTTGCCCAGCTCTTGGGGTGTCGCGCCCTGGATGTGGTCCTGTCGGATGGTGAGCTCATCAGGGACCTAGTGGTTGGGGACCCACTGGCAAGAAGTGATCGCCCACGGTCTGGTTTCATTGGACGGGGGATAGGTCACATAAAAGCGTTGGCGGTACATTTTGGAGGGCAGACTGGGTGGAGAGGATCCTCAGGGGCCACCTGGATGAGATCAGGCCAGGTATGGGCACTGAGGCCCAGTGGGAAGTTACAAAAAAAGAGCTCTTGGAGGCCACCGAGGTCTGCATGAAGGAGAGGCACAAGTGGGGCAGAGCTAACGAGCCGAGCTGGAGGACAAGGGAGGTCCAGGATGTGGTGAGGGAGAAAAAGGTGGCTTATGGCCGATACAAACGTTCTTGGGGGATAGATTCAAGGGAGAGTATGATAGGGCAGCCAAGAGGGTCACTCGTGTGATGAGGTCAGCCAAGGTGGGGGCGGAACAGAGATTGACACAGGGGATTAGAAAGGGGGGGGAAGGGTTCTTTAGGTATGTCAGAGAAGAAAAGAGGAGGGGCAGATTAGTAGACATGGGTCGGGGAGTGGGTGGGTGGAGGAAGCAGGGGAGCAGGCAGAGATGCTATGATTTTTTTGGCCTCTGTCTTCACCAGGGAGGATGGGGGGGGGGCACTGCAAGGGTAGGGGTAGAGGGACAGGCCGATGTAGTAGGGGCAGTGGATGAAGAAATCCCCATTGGGAGGGTGTGGGAAGCACTTAAGGCCCTAAGAGTGGACAAGGCACCAGGCCCAGATGGGATCCATCCCAGGGTGCTTAAAGAGCTGACTAATACTTTGGCTGCACCTCTGGCGGTCCTCTTTAACTCCTCCCTTTAGATGGGGAATGTGCCACAAGACTGGAGGATGGCCCATATCATGCCTATACACAAGGGAGGCTTGAGAGAGGAGCTTTGTAATTACAGGCCATTAAGCCTGACGTTGGTAGTGGGCAAAGTGATGGAGGTCATCTTGAAAGAGAGGCTGGAGGGGTTTCTGAAGCCATGGGGCCACCTAGATGATCACCAGCATGGTTTGGTTAGGGGCAGATCGTGTCAGACTAACCTGATGGAGTTTTGCGAGGGGGGCAACGAGAAAGTTGGATCAGGGCAGGCCAGTGGATGTCCTCTTTCTAGACTTCAGCAGGGCGTTTGACTCTGTGCCGCATCCCGGATTGCTGGTGAAGCTGGGGGATATGAGGGTGGGGGGCAGTTGGTAAGGTGGATAGGAAACTGGCTAACAGGGAGGGTACAAAAGGTGATGGTAGGGGGGAGGTGGTCTCTCCCAGGAGAGTCATTACCGGAGTCCTACAGGACTCTATGCTGGCCCCACTCCTGTTTAATGCCTATATCTCAGACATTAGAAGAGGTATCAGGAGTGGGATGAGCCTCTTTGCCGACCAGTTGAAACTATGATTGATGGTGGATGATGAGGAGGAGGAGGAGGGGAAGTTTGCTCTCCAGGAGGACCTGGAGACCCTAGGGAGGTGATCCTGCACCTGGAAACTAAAGTTTAACACTGGGAAATGCAGGGTGCTCCACCTGGGGGCCAAAAACCTGGCACATGTGTACACCTTGGTGGTGGTGGGGGGGGGACACTACAGGTTTCCAAGGTGGGAAAGGACCTCAGCGTGATGGTGGATGCCAAAATGAACAACTAATAGCAGTACAGAAGGGCTGCTGCCCAAGCAAATAAAATACTGGGGTGCACTGCCAGGGAGATAACCTCAAGGAGCCGAGAGGTGCGCCTTCCGCTGTATAATTGCATGGTTAGGCTGCACCTTGAATACTGCAAGCAGTTTTGGCATCCTTACTTGAAAAGGGATTTTGCTCTTCTGGGGAGGGTCCAGAGGAGGGTGACCAGGATGATACAGGGTCTGGGGAACGGCCCTATGAGGAGCGGCTAGAGGAGCTCAACCTGTACTTGCTGGAGGAGAGGAGGAACAGAGGGGATATGATAGAGGTCTTAAGGTACCTTAAGGGAATAAATAGGGTCAACCTTGAGGGGGTGTGGCAGCTGAGGGAGGTAGGGGCCACCATGCGGCACCCGATGAGGCTGGTTGGTGGGAGACTAAGGGGGGGGAGACAAGGAGGCACTACTTTACAGAGAGGGTTGTGGAGCCCTGGAATGCGCTGCCTGTGGAACTGGTGACAATTGCAACTGTGGAGGGGTTCAAAAGAGACTAGGATAGGTACAGTGGACGGTGCAGCCCACAGCCTCACCGGGGGGAGTCCTGGAGGGGGGCTATAACAGTGCCCTGAGTGAGCAGCGATCCACGAGCAGACTCGATAGACCGTTGGGCCTAATCTGCTGGCTTTTTAGTATGTCAGTATGTAAACACTTTCTTGCTTCAGGATCATAGTGCAAATATTTAGGCGTGCAGCGGGCTACTACGGCAAAATTGTTTATAACTGAAACAGACTTGGTGTGAGTATCAGAGTACCGCAGAGCAGGTGGGTGGGAATCAACATGTGCATAGACATAATCCAGTGGCGACTTTGATGTGGCTACGAAGAGTACTACATCATGAAGCGGGCATTACTAGGGAATTAATGCCCGCTTTATTTTGTGTCAGGTGCTGTGTTTGCGCCAATGTGAAGAGACTGTTTTGCTGTGCGAGTTACTGCCATGTTGCAAGGCTATTTCCAGCCCACAAAACATGAGCTCTAACATGGTGAACATAAAAAGAAATGTTTCTATTTAATTCTTACTGTTTCTACACGTTGGACCTGACTAGGGAACCTCCTTCCAGCACCCTAATATCCCAATCCCGCCCATGGATCCTTTGGTTTACCTGACTCCCAACTTGACTTCTCTCTTCTCCTAACTCTGGTACCCACTCTGGTAATTTTCTTCTTGTGTAACTTTCTGGGTCATTCCTGAAAGTAGGAACAAAGATGTCTAGTGTAATTACCTGGTTAATAAATGCTAATAAATAAATAAAGCTGCAGATTAGCATCCACAGCCTGGATCTGGAGATGGACCAAGCCCCTGAGGAAATAATTTGACTGGATAGGTGATCAGAAGGGAAGGATGTCATAGGGACAGGGAGTCAGGGTGGGATTAATTTATCTTTTAAAATAAAGCTTATCTGGTTATAGCAGCAGTCAGGTAGCAGTCACAGATTGAAATATATGCTACCTGTAGATGGAACTCCCAATACAGATTGCTTGGACATTAAATTCTGCCCTAATACAGATTTTAAAAACCTTATCCATTGTACCCCCTCCTGGAGTACTATAACAATGAGTGATTCTCTCTCCTAAGCTGGTCTCTGGGCTTCCCTATTCCTGGGCTGTACCTCCTGATGCTGATCCACAGGCAGGAATCTGATCTCTGCAGCAGGGGACTTCCAGCCCTCCACTTCCTGTTCCCCAGTTTACTTCCTGCCTCAAGACTGGCGGGTGCTCTGCAAGCAGTACTCTGTCCACAGGGCACAGCTGAAGACAACAGACTGTAAGTCCATCAATTTTATCTTCGGATTGGTAGATGTCTTTCATTGCTCCTGCGTGGCTCCAGTCTCAGCCATGCAAGCTGCACAGACTGGCCCCATTTCTCTGTGGTCTTGTTTTTCCCACAATTTTGGACTGGGCCCCACATCAGCAGCTTGAATCTGTCCTCTCCCAGTACAGTTTTGGGGCTAAAAATCGGCACCACAGGGCTTACCCAGGTCATTCCTTTACAAAGGGCAGCCCCGAGTGTTTCTTGTCGACTGCTGGCGATTTGGGCTCCTCAGCCGCTTGTCGACTGTTACCCGCTCAACTAATTCAACGGCTCGTGCGAACGATGGCTGGTGCCTTGGGATCCTCAGCCGTTCGACTGGGACCTGCTCACCTAGTAAAGCTCAGAGTGCAGCTTTAGGGGCTTAACAACTGCATTCCTTCATGAACAGTGGTCTTCACAGGAGCAGCCCCAAGTTTTCTCCCGTCGATGGCGGGCACTTGGTCTCTTCAGCCGCTAGTCGACGATGGCCTGCTCTACTAGTCAAGCCGCTTGTCGATATTCACTTTCCTGCTTATCGACGAGCGCGGCTGTACAGGAGGAGCGCTACTCAGAGCAGACGACAGGGGTCATAAAACGAAGAGCAGGCATCTCTTCGGGGAGCAGACCTCGTGTACAGGGGGCAATAAAAACAATAGCACCAGAGTGCTTTTCTTATATATCCCCTTGACAAGGGCAGTCTCTGGGTGTTGTTCCATCAAAGGCAGCCATGCCAGTCTCCTCAGCCGCTTGTTGACGATGGGACTACCCTGATCACTTATCCACTCTTGGTTTTTCAGTGTATCCTTGCGAACTAGCACTGCAGGGTACTTGGATCACTACCTGGGACCAGTAGATCAACGTGGAACAGCACCGCGCCCCCCCCCCCCAAAATGTTTTAATAAAGGGAGCTCAGTATCTTGCCCTTAAAGGGCCAGCAGCGTTTCTGGCACTTCAACAGGAAACCTCCAGGGAGAGGGGGTGCACTTTAAAAAAGGGGAGTAGGACCATTAGGCACATGGTCTTGAACTGTCCTTCCGGGTGCGCAGGGAGGATTCATCCCCACTTTTAATGGCCTTCACCAGGTCGCAGGACCCAATTGCAGATATTGAGGACCCCCAGCAAGGCAGCTCTATGCTGGACTCAGTCTGATGCACAACAGACAGACAGGTCTCAGTGAGCAGCACCCGCCAGATACGAGAGAGCAGTGGCCTTAGAGACTGAGCAATCTGCAGTCCTATCTCTGGCCCCAGTCCTAATAACGGGAAGCCCACCCCTATACCTACGCCTGATCTTCAGACTGGAGGGGCATACCCCTTCTCGGCACCACAGGAGAGGAAGAGGTCTCATACTAGTCGTAGATCCAGGACTGCCAAGGGGGACAAACCAAGTCTGCCAAAGGTCAGCTAGTCTCCCCCACCCAAGGAAGGAGGGCTA
The DNA here is from genome assembly GCA_016271365.2 of Neoceratodus forsteri. NCBI lineage: Eukaryota > Metazoa > Chordata > Ceratodontiformes > Ceratodontidae > Neoceratodus > Neoceratodus forsteri. The sequence goes on along the minus strand of JADMNL010000034.1, from coordinate 109,493,329 downwards.
CTGGGGACGCCGGTCCTGGACGGCTCTCCACCCAGAAACTTAGCCTTGTTTGACCTAGTTTACGCTAGACGGGAGTGAGGAGTCTTCCATGAGGGACCTTATCAACTCCTGAACCTCCATCCAGCACTCAGACTGGCAGCCGCTGCCAAGCAAGAGATAAAATATATATATATGTGTGTGTGTGTGTGTGTGTGTGTGTGTGTGTGTGTGTGTGTGTGTGTGTGTTATATATATATATATATATATATGTGTGTGTGTGTGTGTATGTATGTGTATATTTATATATGTGTATGTGTGTGTGTGTGTGTGTGTATATGGGCAGACTGGGTGGGCCAAGCGGTCCTTATCTGCCGTCAAATTCTATGTTTCTATGTTTCTGTATCTCCATATCTGCGGGGGTTGGGGCTTTTCTGTGGGACCAAAGGTATGCGAACACGGCTCCATCCCTTGGAAACATGCTTTTAGCTCTTTGCAACCTACCTTGAAGCAGTGGCACACAATCTGTTCTCAGCATGAGCCGCACTGCCATGGGCCACGGACCTGGCATTACACCGTGCTGATGAGCCAGATATAAGCAAGAACAGCCAACCCGTTTTCGCCAGGAGCCACAAGTCCATGGGCCACTGACCTGGCATTCCAGCGTGCTGGTAAGCCAGATATAAGCAAGCTCAGTCATCCTGTTTCCAGCATGAGCCGGAATTCCATGGGCCACCACCCTGCCATTCCAGAGGGCTGATGAGCCAAATGTAAACAAGCCACCCCGCAGCAACTACAGCTCGGGACTATTCTCCACATTCTCAGCTGAGGTCTAGAAGGAGGCTGCCAGATGTGCAGCAAGGGCCATGCTTTATCCTACCACGCCTCGTCATACTTAAGGCTGCAGGCATGGCAAACAGACAGGTCGCCAAGGCACTCTTAGGGAATGCCCCCTACAAGGGAGATCTCCAATTCAGATAGTCTCTAAAGATTCCAGAGAGGTGCAGACCCTTGCCACAGGGATCCAGTCAGAGTATTCAAACCCATTAATACTCAAGGGACACATTAAATTGGCCTTGGGCAGACTATCCTGGGTCATCTCTTGCATCCAGCAGAGGAAGAAGCATCCGAGATGCTAGAAAGCTCACAGTAAAGGCCCTAGACCCATAATCAGTAGGGGGCAAGCTTCCCAGTTGTCTCAAGGAACGGATTTGCATAGCCACGATCAAGGGGGTGCCAGACAATTTTAAGCAGGGTGTCTCCCTGTGTCTCCCAAGCTGTATGTGGTACCCCTCACCCTTTTCGGCACAGAATTGGTTGGCTCCTCAAACACTCAGAGGCCACTTACAGGTTGCAGCAAGCAGTGACTATTATGCGCAAAAGGTAATTGGGCATTTGCAGTCCATTCATTGTAATACATTTACAGTCGATTTATCATAGTCCCAAATCGATCTGGAGTTTCAGAACCGGATGGGTCCTAAAATGTATGATCAGATTCATCCACCATGGGACATTCCAGATGAGTACCCCTGCATCTATCCTCAACAGAATTCCATCGGGGAGATCAGTTGTTTTTTTTGGAAAAATTCAATACATAAAAATTAACAAAAAAAAGTATGTTTACCCGAAGTGCGTTTTGGATCCTCTGAACGTGTAAATGGATTTGGAAACAAAACGGAGCAGCATGGAGCAATTTCTAGGGCTGAAAATGAGTGCAGAATGATGCAGTATAAACACTTTTAAATTGAATTGCTGCATTAAAGGTGGCTGTGCCCCCATAGTCTGCACCCTTCCCTCTGAAATGGCCAGTCCTGGCTCTAGCTGCTAGCTGGTCACTGGCTTGTCTGGCTCTGTCTCTCACACAGCATCAGCCTGGTACGTTAATATAATTAAGTTTACCACCCTTTGGGGAATGGGGTGGGCCTGTTTTGCTTGGTGCTGGCTTGCTGATTCCCAGAGAAGCACAGCGCTACCAGTTTGACTGGCAGGGACATTATACATGAAACTTGACATTGGCTTCAGATGGCACGGGGTAGTGAATGTTTGGTATGGCTAAGAGTGTGAGGGTGTATGTGTGTGTGTCTAATTTATTTTTACCTTACAATTTTTGGTTACCAGTCTTGCTACCAAAATGCCAGTGCTCACCTGTCTTCCCCCAACCCTTTGTTCTTGCTCAGTCAGTTGCTACCTCGCTTCATCCCCCGGGACTTACCTGCAGCCCACCAGCATTCACCCTGGATTGCCCCCAGGATTCCCAACTCTATTACCATCCCTGGCTGCACAAACTCAGCAAGACAGTGCTAAGAAGGGTGGCGGTATCCCCATATACCTCTCTCCCACCATTCAGTCTTCCTCAGTGCTCTCTGTCACCTCCCCTGCTGTTTACGAGCTCCTTATCCTCAAACTCTCCCTCCCTTTCTCTGTTCCTATCTTTGTGGCCAGCATATGCTGATGCCCTGGGATATCTCAGTCATCTATTACTGATCTTCTAACCACTGTCACTTCTCATGCCTCCACCGGTGAACTTCTCATCCTGGGGAACTTCAGTATTAAGTGGCTTTCCAACTCTCACACTAAACTCTGCCAAAATATAAAAGCCCTACAAGTCATACAACCTATTTCAGTTTCTGCCTGTCACAACTCTAAGTCTCAGAATCATTCGCTATTAGGCTGGGTACTAACAAATCACCTGCACCGCATCATTGATGCTGACACCCTCCCTGATGTATTCAGTGACCACCATTTGGTCTACTGCATGCATAAAATTCACCACCCCAGAGTCCCCCTCCCCAAAAAAAAAATTATCCAGATCAGGTCCTTCCAGTCACCGCCTTATCCTTGTTACATGCAGATTTGAACTTCACTGACTGGTCCCCTATCTCTGTTGCCAGCAACATCAACCAAGCATTTGAATACTCCTGCTCCAGATTCGTATTAATCTGGGATCTACATGCCCCACTCCAGAAAACCTGGGTCAGAACTTCACACCACCTCTGGATTTCAGCCAAACTTTTAGCCTGCGTCCAAGCATGTGATGTGGCATGAAAGGCCTACAAGTCCACTGGTACATTGACTGATCTTAACAGGTACCGTGCCTTGAGGAATACTTGTACCAGAGCCACCAGGCTTGCAAGTGCAGAGTTCTTTTCCTCCTCTTTCCAAAACAATATTAATCACCCCTCCAAGTTTTGGAAAGTCATCCACGACCTCTGCTCCCCTTCAAAGCAGTCTCTCCCCCCCCCCATCCTCAAGGTGGATGACCGCTTCATTTTCGACCCTCCTTCTGTGGCCTCTGCTTTCAACTTGTACTTCACCACATGTGCTTCCTCACTCCTATCCACCTTCCCGTCTACCAACCCCCCTCCTCCCATCCGCTCTCATGCACCTCCTTCACTCCCCTTCTTCTTCTTGCCAGTCACCCCTGTTACTTCTGTAAGTGCCCTCCTGGCCCTCAACCCTCAGACAGGTGGGAGCCCTGAGGGACTAGACCCCAAGCTCCTCCACCTCTCTACCCACTGCCATTGCCTTTCCCATTTCATCCCGTCTCAACCTCTCCTTCTCTCTTGCCTCAGTCCCAGACACCTGGAAGCATGTAACTGTCATTTCCCTTCCCAGAGGAGGTGACTTCTCCTCTCCTGGCAACTACTGCCCTATCTTCCTTCTTCCAACCCTATCTAAACTACAAGAGCACATAGTGCTCTCTTAACTCTCTCCCTTGTTCAACTCTTCCTCCTTTTTTCACCCCTTCAAGTCCGGTTTCTGCAAACACCACTCCTCCACCTCCTCCCTCCTCCAGCTCACTGACTTTGTCCACACAGGCATGGACCAGGGCCTCCTCACTGCCGCCATCTTTGTTGATTTAGCCAAAGCTTTCGACAGTGTCTCGCACCCTCTTCTCCTTCTCTCTCAAACTCTTCAACTGACTGATTCGGGTCATACCTAGAGGGTAGATCTCAATTAGTCAGAATTGGAGAGCCCCACCTAATATTCACACAGCGTTTCCTAGGTCTCCATTCTGGGTCCACTTCTTTTCTCCGTTTTCCTCAGTTTTCCTCAGTGACCTTCCCTGTGCCTGTTCATCTGCGTCCATCCACATATATGCAGATGGCGCAGTCCTGTTTGCCTCTGGCTCCTTCCCTGCTGCGTTAACAGCCAGGCTCCAGCTTGACTTCAGTGCAGTCCAGCATTGGTTCGTATCAAATCGGTTATCCCCAAAATGCAAACAAAAGTCCCTATGACCTTTGGCAGTAGGCAGAGGCTTTCCAGCCTTCCATCCCTCTCCACCTTCCACACCCTAGATGGGGTCACAGTTGACAACATGCCCCCTTTCAAGTACCTTGGGGTGTGGCTGGACCATCCCCTTGATTATTTATTTTTTTTATCCCCTCCACTCACCCCCCTTCGGGCCAACTGCCCCTGAAGACCTGCACCCCTCATCTCTGCCGCCCGACTGCATATTGCAGCCACCACAGAGTAACCTGACATTACCCTTCATCGGGTGGGTCCTCCTCTTCCGAGGAGAAAGGGCCTGGCGGCCTAGGCATTGGTTCTGGGTGCTACTGCGGTCGGTCATAGCGGAGTCCGAGGAGGCACTTGGCCTTGGGCGGCCGTCATCCTGGTGGGTGGAGACACCATGTTTTTTCTGTGTTTTCCTTCTGCTTTCCCCAGCTTGTGCTACCTCTGTGCTTCTCCTGGTCTCCACCAGGGGCCGCTACAAAGTGATGCCTTTCCCCAGCCCACCCCAGGAGAGGAGTGCCATCCTCTGGGTGCTCGATCCAGCTCCTACCCCTGCCGACCCACCAGCGCCCGAGTCCATTTCCGAACCTGGGTCGCTGGTATGACAAGAGGTCAGGTGCCAGCGCCTTAACCCTCTGCGCCACCTGGCTGGCTTCCCTTGATTTTTCTGAGCATGTAGATGCCATTCATACAAAAAAACTTCACCCCAAGCTCAGCACCTTGTATAGTAACAAACGCTGCATCCCGTCGCCAGCCCACCGAGATATTATAGCTAAAATGATTCTCCCCGTTATTGATTATGGCGATATTGTCTAAAGTGCTGCCCCAAAGTCCACCCTGGCCAGACTGGACCCTCTCTTTCAGGTCTGTCGTTTTGCCTAGGACTGCTCACCCCGCACCACCACTGCCTGTTATACTCTGCCCTCCCCCTTCCTGGAAGATCGCCGCCTAACCCACTGTGCCTCCTTCATTTCTACTTCTGGCAGGCATCTCTTCTCTCCCCCCAACACACTCCTTTCTTCCCTGCTGTCCCTTTTGCCTCCCTCCATAACTCAGGTTACCGTTCCTTCATGCTCCCCTTTTGTAAATCCCTTGCTAGTCAGGCTGCCTTCTCTTTCCACTTTCCTAAACTTTGGAATTCCTCCTCCTAACCATCCACTCTACTTCTTCCAAACGCTCCCTCTACTCCAAGCACACACTGCTCCCTCCTGCAAATGCCCTTGGTCAGATCCCTGCCCTGCTCTACTTTTCCCTTCTCTCCTTTCTCCTACTCCTTGCCCTCCCCTCCATCTCCCACTGCACTCCACACCAGTTCTCTACTTACCTTGTCTGCCACCTCTGTGTACTTCTCCTCTGCACCGCTACCCCTGCTGCCCTCACTAACAACACGTCCAGGGACATGCTTTCCACCCTGACCTGATTTATCTATTTGTTTTCTGTACATGTCAGGTGAGCAAAGCGTTGCACTGTTTAAGTTGATTCTCTGTAAGATGTTTGTTGTATACTTTTGTTTCATTGTACTGTGTACTTATTCCTCTACCCCCGGCCCCACCCCAGACGCATCTGGAAACAAGCTATTTCTAGCTTAGTATGTCTTTCCTGGTGAAACTTTTGAAAATAAAATTAATACGAAGGAAGTGGGCCTGTGATTGATGGTTAGCACTCTGGGGCCCTGGGCTACTGCCTTGGCAGAGATGCATTGCATGTGTATGCTGGAGGGGTTCCTGCTGCCCTAAAGCCCTGCCATGGGGTTATCCTCTGCCACAATGTAAAGGGGTTTTGGGGCTTGAAGGCTAGCTGGTACTGAGCAAATTGGCCAGTGATGGAATAGTGCGTTTGTAACAGTGGAACAGTGGGGTAGGTAGACGTCAGGTGGTGCAAAGTCCGCAATACCTGTGCAGGATTGGATTGACTAGCTACTTTTGAGTTAGCATCCCTGCTGGCTCCCCAGAACACAAGAATGGCTCAGGAAGGGGAGGTTAATGAAAAAACTGAAAAATAACAAAAATCTGTTTAAAAAGCAGGCATGTAGCAGAATGCTTGCTGTGTTTTATAGCTGTCAGTTTATACTGCAGGCCTGCTACCCACCACACAAAGGGGGTCATTGAGAGCCCGCCGGGAGCAGACTCTGCATCTTGCACAGCCGTTTTTTTTTTTTTTCCTTTTTGTAATGGAGCTGCTGTTTAACTTTTAGCCAGTGCTTTCTAAGTTGCTCTCTCTCCCTGTTGGCTCGATAAACACGCCGCCCAAACTTGAACATGTTTGCTGAGGCCTGTGCAATTGTTGTGTTGCCATGGTAACCCCCTCCCCACTTCCTCAATCCAGCCGCTGTGGGAGCCCATGGTAACGGGGTGTGTCTGTCAGTCAAGGCCGGCAGGCAGCAACAGAAAAAACGTATTTACACTGTTAGGGTTTTTCACCTTGGCATTCCGCTTTTAAAGGTGCAGTGTCCCATTTCTGGACCACAAGGGATGTTAATGAGAAGAGCCACAGTGTCATCCCTGCTATGAATGGAGAAGATGCCTTGCGAAAACCATGGATTGATGGCTGGAGCAGGCAGTTGTGAGTCTAAGGGTATCGTTCCAATCTCAACCCAAAAGGAGACATAAATTGGAAAAACTAAGAAGCAGATAAAGAAACTCATGTACAGTGGGCACCCAAAACCTAGTGGCAGTATGGCCACTTAAGCATCATTTATAGTGGCCACTGAATATTTTGAAGTGGCCATTGACTACTTGTCCAGTGGATATTTTACAGGCTGGGAGTCAAGTTGTTGTGACTGGCTGACCTGAGCTATAGGATGCAGATCCAGGTTTTGGTTCCTAGTGCCAGCTTTTTTTTTTTTTTGTAGTGCATGGCTAGACACTTTTTCCATAGGGAATCAGTGACATCATCCTGACATCCTTGTACTGTTGCATCAGGATACTGTTGTATCATCATCCTGACGTCCTTGTTGTACCATCACATCAGGATACTGTTGTATCGTCATCCTGACGTCCTTGTTGTACCATCGCATCAGGATACTGTTGTATTGTCATCCTGCGTCCTTGTGTGCCATCACATCAGGATACTGTTGTATTGTCATCCTGCGTCCTTGTGTGCCATCATATCAGGATACTGTTGTATTGTCATCCGATGTTCTTGTTGTACTGTCTCATCAGGATACTGTTATGCAATACGGTGTGCAAAAGGGAAGACTAGGTAGGCCACACTGTCTGTATCTGCTGTCAACTTCTGTGTTTCTATTTTCCTTGTTGTATCGTCATGCTGATGTCCTTGTCGTGCCATTGCATCAGGATACTGTTGTATCATCTTGATGTCCTTGTTGTACCATTATGTCAAGATACTATTGTACCATCGCCCTGATATTACATTGTGGTTCTGCAAACATTCTGCCCTTTACTTTCAGACATTTGTTTAGCTTAGTCTTAAATCTCTGAACACTGTTTGCACTTCTTACCTACACTAAAAATCTAATCCACAACCATGTTGCACTCTAGGTCAAAAATGTTTCCTCCTGTCTTCTCTCTCCCCCCTCCAGCTTGTCCTCTTGCCCCTCGGCTCTGTTGTCCTGGATTCTGCTCAACAGTCTCAGTATCAGAGATTTGGACCCCAGCCTGCTCCTTTTCTGTACACTAACTAGAGATACAGCACTCCCATGCTATACCCCCCACACACTAACTCTGGAGACAGGCCCCTGCTTTAACCCCTTCTACACTAACCATGGACACAAGGGTAGTCTTCTATATCCTGGACATGAGGAAGGCCCCGCTGTACCCTGGACACTTAGGGGAAGCTGCTGTACCCTGGACATGAGCCCAACCCCCCTGCTGTACCCTGGATTGGGAGGCCCACTGCTGTACCTGGGCAGGTGGAGGCAGCTGCTGTACCCTAGATACAGGGAACCCTTGCTTTACCCTGGACATGGGGAGACCCTCACTGTATCCTGGACATGAACCTCCCTGCTGTATCCTGGACAGTGTGGGGACCCTCACTATACCCTAGAAAATTTGGGACTCCCCAGCTGTACCCTGAACACAGGGGACCTCCCTGCTGTACCCTGGACATGGCGGGGCACCCCCTCCCACTGTACCCTGGACATGAACAGCGAGGGACCCCCCCATGCTGTATTCCTGGACACTGCAGAGTACCCCCCTTCTGTATTCCTGGAAATTGTGGGGAACCCCCCTGCTGTACTGTGGACACAGTGAGGGTCCCCCCGCTGTACCATGGACACGATGAGGGACCATCCTTCTGTACCATGGGCTCAGTGAGGGCCTCCCCCTGCTGTATCCGGGACACGGCGGGGGACCTTCTGCTGTACCCTGGACATGGCAAAGGACCCCTGCTGTACTCTGGACACGTCCAGGGCCCCCCCCCGCTGTGTACCCTGGACATGGCCAGGGACCCCCCTGCTGTGTACCCTGGAAATGGTTGGGGGGGGGGAACCCTTTTCTGCTGGATGTTTATGACAGAGGGCTCCAGATTTGTGCACATTCTTGGGTGTGCTGGTGATTGGAGCCAGTTGGTGTCCAGCTCTTCCGGCAGCTTCTCTGTTTACACTTCACCTGTGATCATAGGTGGTAGCTGCATTTAGCAGCCAGGTGCTGCCTTCCCTAAGGAGGAGATTTCCGAGACACTTATCTTCTCTCCCCCCCTTCAGCGCGGTTTCATTGAACCCGCATCGCCAGTGTCTTAGTAAATGTCACTGCTGCACCAGTGGGTTCGCTCAGGTTATCCATTTAACTTTTGCTGTAACAGTGCTCAGAGAAGATGTAATCTCTGTACAGGTGAATTATTTTTTTTTCTTCAATACCCAGATTTGAGCTTTCCATTACTTTTTTTTTAAACAGTCTTTTAACGAGTCCTTAATTAGGAGAGAAGGAGTTACTCTAAATAGAAACAAAGAACATGTCTGCAGATAAAGGCCCTTTGGCCCATCTAGTCTATCCAATCCTGCCTAGTTATGGGACTGTGCCTCTGGCAGTCCTCATTTCTTCCCATCCCCCCCCTCCCGTGACTCCCTTAAAAGGAAAGTTCCCTCAACCCATTGTCTGTACATTTATATAGTTTATAGGTATGAACAAGATTCCTTTTCTGGCATCCCCTTAATGTTATCCTAATTTAGTTATAATTAAGGTTGCTTCACTCTGTTTTGCCCTGGTGTGAAAACCTGTTTGTCTCCATTCCAAAAGTCATGACCCCACTCATGCGAGGCATCACGGGAGTTGATGTGTACATGCACAGGCCAGCAGAAGTTATACTCTCATTCAGTTCTCTTACATGTCTTGTGAAGTCCCTGTATTCTCTAAAAGCATTTTTTTCGTAACTCAAATGCATTTTAAACTACAGAAAACAGGGCACTTACTGTGCCTTGACAAGTTTCATGGACTGAAGAGGACAGCAACAGCACTGACTAATACAGTGTATCTACTACAGGCTTTAGCACCAAAACATCCTAAAATTCCAGTATGCCTTACATGAGTTGGATCATGATCTTTGCAGTGGAGTCGAGCAGCTTTATACACCAGACTTAACGGTGACCTGCAAACTAATCGTAGCAGCCCGCTACCATCCCACATACCTTTCTATGGTGCTGCGGGAGTCCAGGGCTGCTATGATATTGATTTTTCAAATAAAACTAATTTAAAAAAAGTGCCAAAACTTTTCAGCGAACGTGGAAGTGCCTGGCGGGTCCCCATTCAGTGGGTGCAAGTTACTATGGGTATTCCACCCAGTTTGAGACTTGGCAAACACCACTGCTGTGAATGAACAGCAGTGGCTGCAGTTTACTGTTATTTATTTTATTGCTTCTATGTGGATCTTGCTGCTTAAAATCATACGTACAGCAACACCTAGACTGGTTCTTGCTGTACATATGATTTTAGGCATCCCTACATGCTGCAGTGCCCCCCCGGTCTCCACCAGGGGCTGCTGGCATGCCGGGCCATCCCAACCCTCCCTCCCTGGGGAAGAGAGCACCTCAACGTGTGCTCGATTCTCAACCCACCCCAGCTGACCCCCGAGCTCGCTCCAAACTCGGGTCGCCTGCATTGTGAGAGGTGTGGCATCCAGCGCCTCAGCCCTTGGTGCCACCGGGCCGCTTAGGGTATACATATTGAACTCCATTAATCTGTCCTCATATGTTTTCAGATGCAGTTCCTGCTCCATTTTGGTTGCCCTTCTCTGAACTGCCTCCATTTGGTTAATGTCCTTGTGCAGGTGCGGCCTCCAGTATTGCACGCAGTATTCCAGATGGGGCATAACCAGTGTCTTGTAAAGAGGGATTATTACCTCCCTCTTACGACTTGTGATACCCCTACTAATACACCCCAACATCCCTCTAGCCTTACCTACTGCTTTATTGGTCCGCTTGGATGATTTCAGGTCATCTGAGATGATGATGATGCCCAAGTCTCTTTCTTCCCTTGTGACTGCCAGTAACTCCCCTCCCAGTTTATAGGTGGCTTCAGGGTTTCTCTTCCCTGTGTGCATGATCTTGCACTTCTTTGCGTTTAGACACCAGTTGCCACTCTTCTGACCATTTTGCCAGTTTATCCAGATCTCTTCTCATTCTGTCCACCCCATCTGGATCATCTACTCTGTTGCAGATCTTGCTGTCATCTGCAAACAGACAAACCTTATCCTCCAGTCATCTGCAATGTCACTGATAAAGATATTGAAGAGGACTGGCCCCAGGACTGATCCCTGAGGTACCCCACTTGTGACTTGCATCTCTTTTGACTGTGTACCGTTTACCACCACTCTCTGTTTTCTGCCTGCCAACCAGTTTGCCACCCTGTTGATCAACTTCTGACCCACCTTGAGCCTATCCAGCTTATTAATCAATCTTCTATGTGGAACAGTATTGATAGCTTTGCTGAAGTCAAGTAGGCGACATGAACTGCACCCCCTTGGTCCACCGCTCTGGTTACCCAGTCAAAGAAATCTGTGAGATTTAGTTTTGACAGGACCTTCCTGTTGTAAACCATACTAACATACTAAAATGCCAGCAGAATAGGCCTAACGGTCTTTCGTGTCTGCTCGTTTGGTCAGTCCCCAACCTGGGTGCTGACCTTGCTGTCCCCCTCGCCTTCTCTGGCTTCTCTCTTCCCAGCTCCGAATATTCTTGCTGCATTGGATTTTGCTTCCAGAACCCTTCCCCTGTACCTGTCCCACCCCCTCTTGAACCCCTCCACTGTCTCTGCCTCCACCAGTCCCCTAGGCAGTGCATTCCATGGCTCCACCACCCTCTCAGTGAAGTAGCTCCTCCTCCTTTCTCCCCTGAATCTTCCCCCCTCCAGCTTCCAGCCATGCCCTCTAGTGGCCCCTTCCTCCTTCCTTTGAAGCACCCCGACTGTTCCTCCCCTGTTTACCCTCTTCATGTACCTAAAGACCTCTATCATGTCCCCCCGGTCCCTTCTCTCTTCCAATGTGTACATATTTAGCTCTTCGAGCCTCTCCTCATAGGTCCTGTCCCCCAAGCCCCAAATCATTTTGGTTGCCCTCCTCTGGACCCTCTCCAGGAGGTTAATGTCCCGCTTTAAGTGTGGCTCAAAACTGCACGCAGTACTCAAGGTGCGCCTCACCAAGAAAGTTATACAGAGGGAGTATCACTCTCTCCTTCTGAGGTATCCCCTAGCGATGCATCCCAGCATCCTGTTGGCCTTGGCTGCTGCCCTCCTACAAGTCTCAGAGTTGTTCATCTGGACATCCACCACCACCCCGGGTCCCTCTCAGCCATCGAGACTTGTAGCATTTCCCCCAGGTGTACATGACCTGGGTTTCTGGCCCCAGGTGGGTACCTTGCATTTCCCGCATTGAACCTCAGCTTCCACTTTCTAGACCATCTTTCCAGAGCCTCCAGGTCCCCTGTGGCCACCCTCCCTCCTCCCCATCCACTACCTCCCCAGTTTCGAGTCATCTGCAAAGAGACTCATCTCACTCCTGATTCCTGTCCTTATGTCCGTCGTGGGCGTTGAACAGAAGGGGCCAGGGACTGATCCTGTGGGACCCCACTAATGACCTCCTTGGGGATGAGACTACTCTCCCAACCACGACCCTCTGGGTCTGGTCCTGAGCCACTGCTCTATCCATCTGATCATCTGGTTCCCCACCCCCATTTCTCCCAGCTTATCCAACAGGCCCATGGAGGAACAGAGTCAAATGCCTGCTGAAGTCTAGAAAGAGTGACATCCACTGGTCTACCCAGGTCCAAGGCACTTGTCACCCAGTCATAGAACTCCACCAGGTTTGTTCTGACACGATATCCCGGATGAATCCATGCTGTCTATCATCCAGGCACCCTGACTTATCCAGGTCCCCCAGCCTCTCCTTGACAATGCCCTCCATCACCTTGCCCACCACCGAGGTCAGGCTGCTGACAGGCCTGTAGTTCCTGCCACCTCCCTTGATCCCCCTTGTGGATAGGCACTATATGCGCCACCTTCCAGTCTTGGGGCACCCACCTGTCCTCAGAGAGATGGTGAAAAGCTCTGCCAGGTTTTGCAGGACATCTCGCAGTTCCTTCAGCACTCTGGGATGTAATTATCCGGCCCCGGTGCTTTTCTCCGGCTTTAAGGGAGCTGAGGGCTTCCCTCACCTCTGCTGTGATTTCCACTTCCGGTACCCTTCTCCTGCTTAGCCCTCCCCCACCTGCCAGTGATGCCTCCCCTTCTCCCCAGACCTGTCGACCGGTAAGGGTCCCCTCCCTCAGTGCATCTCTGTCTCTCCCATGTATGATGCAGCACCCCATTTTCCTGGTGAAAACTGAGGTGAAGTACTCATTTAGTACCTCAGCCTGCTCCCCGGTCTTGTGCCCATCTCTCCTGATTTAATCCTGCTAATCTGCCCTTCACCCTTCGCTTTTCCCCAATGTATCTAAAGAACCCTTGTTCCCTCTCCCACTTTCCTGGCCAGGTTCTGCTCCTTCCTAGCCTTAGCCGCCTCACCACTCTAGTGGCCCTTTAGCCATCAGCCTCGCACCCCTCGATCCCTTTCACCCTTGAGCACTTGAATTGCTTATAGGCTGCTTTCTTTCCCCGCACCACCTCCTGGACCTCCCTGGTCCACCAACAGGCTTTTTGGCCCTACACATTTCGCCTTACTCTTGCACAGGTGCTGGTAGCATCCTGCACCCCTCCTGATGATTTCCCACCTACTATCAGCGCCCATGTCTGACCCAATCCATCCAAATGCTCCTAAGGATCCTTCCCATTTCTAAATCCACCCCCTGAAGATTCGGTTACTTCCGCCTTTGTGCAGCCTTCTACCCTCCTAGGTCCAGGCAGAACCAGACTGTGGCATGGTCACTCCTCGCTAATGGGTCCCCTACTCCAGGCCCCAATCTGGTCACTGTCTGCCAGGACCACATCCAGTACCAGTGCCTCCCTGGTCGGTTCCCTCACCTGCTGAGTTAGGAACGCGCCTTGAAAGGACATCCAACAACCTCTGTTCCCTGGTCAGCAGAGGATGTCATAGTCTCCCAGTCTGTTCCTGGCATGTTTAAGTCCCCCAACACCACCACTGCTCCTCTGCCCAGTCTGCAGTGTCTCCTAACATCTGCCACAGACTGTCCTCCAGCTCCTCCGCCAGTGGCAGGGGGTCTATACACCACTCCTATTTTTACCTCTTACCCCCCTTGTTATCACAGTGACCCAAATCGCCTCCACGGTTCCTCCGCCTCCTCTACTCCTCCTATGCCAATGCAGTTTTGATCATCATTGCTACCCTCCCTTCCCCCCTGTCCTTCCTGAACGAGGTGTATCCTTCAGGTTCAGATCCCAGTCATGTCTTGCAGTGGGCCAAGTCTCAGTGACGCTGCCATCCACTGCCCCTCAGTTGGCATGGCCTGGAGCTCAGGCATTTGTGCCCAGCTCCTGGCATTTGCTGGGACTACCTTCAGCTTTCCCTATGTATGGTTCCATTTCCCTGCTCGTGTTCCCATGGGGATTCTGTTTTTCCCTGTCTGCACTTTGCCAGTTGGCCTTTTCCTGCAATCCTCCTGGTCCCCAGGTGGAGACAGAGTCCTCCTATCGCACCCCTTGACAGCCTTTTCTCCCATCCCACCCCCTTCACAAGTTTAAACCCCACTTTTCACCCAATGAACCTCTATTTTTTCAACCAAGTTCCCTCCTCCAAATTGGGGATGTAGTCTCTCTCTCTAACTGCAGCTCCTTATCCTCCCAGGTCTCCCCAATCCCCATCAGCCCATCCTCTGGCCTCACACCACCCCTGGGCCACTGGTTTATCTCCCCACTTTTCCTCTTGTGTTCCCCACTCAGCTCCTTTGCACTGGCAGGATTGAGAAGGAAACTGCATCCTATGTTATGATTAGTGACCCCTGCGCAGTCTCTGAATCTTGCCTGTATCTCTAGCTCGCTATTTCCCTCAATGTCATTTGTACCCAGGTGGACCAGTATGTCTGGGGAACCCCACAATCCTTTTGCCAGCTGATATACCTCATGCTTAGCCCCTGTGCACGTTAGTCCAGGGAAGCATCTTGTTCTAACTGGCCAGGCTTCTCCCTCCCTATCCCATTTGATACCCCTGATCATAGAATCCCCAGCAGGAGCACCTCTTGACCACTCCTTCCTCCATTTCCTTTCCATGTCCCTCATCCTTTCTACAGGCCCTCCACCCAGCCGGCCGTGTTCTTCCCTTTTGGTGCCACATGCCACCCTCCTTATTTACCATGGCCACCCCTCCCCTCCAATCCTATGCCTCCTCCTCCTCCTGAGTATCCTTCTGTTCCTTGCACCCCTCACTGCTCGCAACTGGTCCTTCTCCCCCATCTGCTAAACTAGCCTGGCTCATCCTCCCTTCCTTCCTGTCTCCATTTAGTTCCTCCTTTCTAGTCGTGGCTCCCTGGCCTAAACCCTCAGCTCCTTTACTGAATCCTCCTTGTACTTCTGGTCCTTCTCCTTTACCTTTCCTCCCAACTGGTCCTTCTCCTTGCGCTTTTCTCCCTCTTCCCTGCCCCTCCTGCTCTGATTCACTGCTCCCCATTCTTCTGCATTCCAGGTCCCCTGTTCTTCCTGCTCATCTGGCCCTGCCTCCTGCCTCCTACCCCTTTCCATCTCTAACTACCCCTGTCATGGCTACATCACCCTCATCCTGAGCAGAAGAAGAGAATTGAAGTTGTTAATGAGTGTAAGGCCTGATCCACCTCCCGGCCTTGCTCCTTCCCTGTCTGTCCTGGCCATCTGTCTACTTCCCCTGAGAATGTTGTCCTCCGTCTCCTTTGTAGAGGGCCCCCAGTTACCTGCCTGCTTCCTTGGTAGTGTCCTTTTGCACCCTCTGCCAGGTTCCCTATGTGACCCCTGAGTATTCTCCTGCACTCCTTTCCCTATACCCCCACCCCCGTGCTTGGTGCAACCCTGTGGAGATTCCCACCCCCCTTCCCCCAACCATGTTTCTTGGATTCCTGTGCTAAGGAGTGCTTTAATCTTGGCTGCATACTGAGATAAGACTGACTGGTCTGTAGTTCCCTCGTCACTCACTCTTTTTTTTTGTTGGAGTAGGACTGCCAAGGAGCCTCTTCTCCAGTCTTCTGGGACTCTACTGTGCTCAGAGACCCACTAAACAGTTAAGATAATTGCTCTGCTAGTTCCACCCTTAGCTCCTTTTAGTACCCTGGAATGTATGCATCGGGTCCCATTGCCTTGTCCACCCTGAGCTTCGCGAGCTGTTGTAGGATCCTTTCTTTTGTGACTGGACTAGTGCACACCTCCCTTCCTCCCTGCGTCCATGGTGCTGAGCTGTGGGCCCTGCCCTACCTTCTCCTCAGTAAACACTGAGCAGAAGTTTCTGTTTAGGATAGATGCTTTTTCTTGGTCCTCCTCCACACATTCTCCCTTAACCCCTTTGATCTCAGCAGTGCCCCCTCTGGACTTTCTCCTTTCACTAATGCATCTGTAGAAAGTCTTGTCCCCTTCTTTTACTGTTTGTGCTAGTGTTTCCTTGGTGTGGGCCTTTGCCTGCCTTACTAAAATACTAAAATGCCAGCAGGGTAGGCGTAATGGTCTTTCGTGTCTACTCATTTGGTCAGCCCCCACCCTGGGAGCTGACCTTGCTGTCCCCCATCTCCCCCCCCCCCGGGATTCTCCATTTCCAGACTAGGGTATTCCCCTTGCATTGGACTTTGCCTGCATAACCCTTCCCCTGTACCTGTCTCTACCCCTCTTGAACCCTTCCACAGTCTCTGCCTCCACTAGTCCCCCGGGCAGCGAATTCCATGGTTCAACCACCCTCTCAGTGAAGTAGCACCTCCTCCTCCCCCTCCCTCCAGCTTCCACCCATGCCCTCTAGTTGCCCCCCTTTTCCTCTGGAGCACCCCGACTGAGCCTCCCCTGTTTACCCCCTTCATGTACTTGAAGACCTCCATCATTTATTTATTTTATTTTAAATTTGGTGACCAGGAAAGGCACACTGAGCCGAGGCTCATTTCCAGGTGCAATCCGGGTACAGAGGTGTGTGTAGAAGTAATCCAGAGGAAATAAGTATAACCAATTCATTTGTTACAGACAGAATTGCACAGAGAGTTCTGTGTTACAGGCAGTAGGTACAACATACAGTGCTTAATATAAAAGCATTTGTCTTACAATATGGTATAATCAGATGCAGGAGTAGTACAGTCTGGATGTAGGAATTAGTAATAGCTTGAGAAATCGTAGGTTATGTCCCCTCCCCCGTCCCTTCTCTCTTCCAGCATGTACATATTTAGCTCCTTGAGCCTCTCCCCCATAGATCCTTTCTCCCAAGCCCCAGATCATTCTGGTTGCTCTCCCTTGACCCTTTCCAGGAGTGCAATGTCCCTTTAAGTGGCCTCCCAAACTGCGCACACACTCTAGGGTGCGGCCTCACTAAGCAGCTATACAGAGGAAGGATCACTTCCCTCCTTCTGGAGGTGATCCCCCTAGCGATGCATCCCAGCATCCTGTTGGCCTTGGCTGCTGCCCTCCTACAAGTCTGAGTTGTTCATCTTGACATCCACCACCACTCCCCAGGTCCTTCTCAGCCATCGAGACTTGTAGCATCCCCCAAAGGATATACACTTGGCCCGGGTTTCTGATGCCCAGGTTCAGTACCCTGCCTTTCCATGCATTGAACCTCAGTTCCCACTTCCTTGACTACCTCTCCAGAGCATGTAGGTCCCCCTGTTGGGCCACCCTCCCCTCCATCAGCTTTGAGTCTTCCTCCTGCCTTCCCTGTTTCCCTTAGGGAAGTTTGGTATGCCTTCCTATCTTCGTCATGATGCGTTCCCTTATATTTCCTGAAGGCCAGCCTTTTGGCTCTGACATTTTTTCTGCTACTGTTTTTGAGAACTAAAGTGGTTTCCTCCTTCCTTTGCTCTTGCTTTTCTCTCTAACACAATGGGATGTTGCTTCAAGTATTGCATCCCTAATGCTTGCCCACTTTGCCTGTACCCTCTCACCTGTATTTCTTCTCGCAGGGCTAGCTTAACTCTGTTGGCCATCTTATCAAAGTCAGCCCTCTGAAGTCCCATATTTTGCCTTGGAATGGGATGAATTTAGTTCTAGTGGCCAAATTGAACCATACCATGTGATGGTCACTGGTCTCAAGTGACCTTCACCTGAGATCTGTGATCCTTTCTCCCCATTGGTCAGTACTTGATCTAAGATGGCCCTGCCTCTTGTGGGTTGTTGTACCAGTTGTTTGAGGCCCTCCCCCTGCAGCAAATCCACTATGTGTCTAGTTCTGGCGGATGTTCCTGCTGGTATTGACCAATCTGTATCTGGCATGTTGAAGTCTCCCATTATCAGAACCTCCCCTTTAGCTGTCATGGTTTGTATATCTTCTAACAGTAATGTGTCTAGGTATTCCCCTTGGTCTGGAGGCCTGTAGACAACCCCAGTCTCGTATGGCTGTCCCATTTCCTGTTTCCAGTGTGACCCACAGTTCTTCTGGCTCCTTATGTGTATTCCTGAATTTCTATAGCCTTGATATTTTCATTGACATAAAGACACGCCATCTCGCACCTCTCGGCTAGTCTCTTCTGAACAGTACACATAACTGCAAGGTACTGAAGTCTCCTAGTGTGGTTGCCTTGGGAGTCCAGTGCAGAGCATGGCACTGTGGGAGGGCTCAGGAGGGGGTGGACAGATGGCTGGGGTGCCTGCCAAGATTGACCTCACAAGGACAAGGGGGGGGGGAACGAGCGCCTGATAGGGGCTGGCTACCAAGCAGACATGAAAGACCGTCAGGCCTATTCTGCTGGCTTTTAGTATATTAGTATGGTTATTGGTGAACCATGTCTCGCTAATGGCTACTATGTCCAGTTTAGCCTCTATCATTGTTGTCTGCAGGTCTGGGATCTTGTTTCCCAGACTGCGGGCATTTGTGTACATGATTTTCCATTGGCCAGATTTTGTGTGTTGGTTGTTAACAGGTCAGGCGTTTCCCCTGCATGTCATATGGAGAGCCGTACCTTTTTCCTTAACTGGTGATGCAAATGAACTACAAACATGCAGAACTCCTGTTTGATCACTAGCTGAGGGAGAGGAGTGTTCTTTCCGTTCGATGTATCGGGTGCTGCACCCCTCTCCCCATTTGCTAGTTTAAATATTCTGCAAAGACATCAAACCTCTGCCCCAGTGCACTGACTCCCTCCTTATTCAGATGCAGTCCATTGAATTTAAAGATTCTCTCTCCTAAGCTGGTCTCCAGGCTTCCTTACACCTTGACACAAGATTTCTCCCCGAATCCTAGCCTTTGGGATATGTAATTGCTCATCAAGGAGTTTTGCAAGCTCCTCGGCTTCCTGCTTATTTTTTCACACAGCTCATTGTGATGGATTAAGTCCTTTCTCCGGGGACGGTTCCAGAGGTCATGACGGGCCACAAGTTCGGCTATCTGCACTGTTGGAATCGCAACCAATGCAAGTCTCAGGAGCTGGGAAGGACTCCCTTGCATCAGCTGTTGGCACCGGGAAGGGGATAACTGTTGGACACAAGGTACAGTATAAGCGTTTCTGAGAGGGGAACAGTAGGCCATGCCCAGAGACTCGCTGAACAGCAATTCCTCAATCTGGCTAGCCTGATTCCAACTGATAGTCTGGCAACGCTGACATACACTGACCATCAGGACGAAACGAGAAGCTCAAAGATGCTAAAGGAATCCCTTCTTTTCCAAGTGGGTTGAGCTCCACTGAGCAATGTCTATATCGGGACAGGAAAATGTCATAGCAGAATGATTCAGTCGCACAGTGGGTCGACTAAGGGAGTATTGCAGTCAGAAGGATAGTGCCTCCCACATTCAGACAGAATAGTGGGCAATACTCAGACAGACTTTTCACATGCAGGCAGAACTCCAGGGTAAAGCAGTTCTGGTCCCTGGCCAAAGACGAACCAGCGGTGGCTCAGGACACCTTTTCTCCATAAACTGGGATCTTTTCCGTCTCTTGTATGCCTTTCTGCAATACCATCTCTACCAAGAGTCCTCCACAAAGTGGCATTGGACAGGACAGTCATGATTCTAGTCTGTCCCTTATGATTTTTCCGTGACTTAGTTGTTTCTCATTCATTGGTCAGGGCTTACCACCTTGAGTATTCAGGTTCAGCCATGGGAATTCTCCATCAAGGTCCAGCTCTGCACCCCATTTTAACAACTGGTCTCTCTCTGGTCTTGGAAAGTGAATGGAAAATCTTTCAAGGAGCTATGTGGTACAGCTCCTGTTATTGACATGATGGGGAACTCATATGTCTCTTCTTCCTCCAAAGTACATTATAGAATCCGGAGGAAATCTTGGTTCTAGGGACATGGATATGTTGTTCATCCACACTATCTGACCGGTTCCTTGCCGGTTTAAATCTTGCCGGAAGGTCTTCAAGCTGGCTCCTCCCACCCACCCGGGTGGTAAAACTCACTGCTCCGCCCCATGACGCCAGATCTTCCTTACCGCTTGGAAGCTCAGGTTCCCTCCTTAACGCTCTGCGTGATAGACTGGATCTAATTCTTGGTTCACCGAAACTCATTTAAAATTTAAAGACTTGGTCATCCTTTCTCCCTACGTAGCTCTGCGATGGACAGATCGACTCCAGTTCGGTGTGCCCTTGTGAGAGAAGATGTCCAAGACGGACCCGCACTCACGTGCATCTACTGCCTTGGCCTAGAACATGACCCGCAGGCCTCTGCAGGTCATGCCGGTCGTTACCGCCAACATCCTGGAGGACTGCGCTGCCCGGTTACAGCTTAGGCGCCGAAGTGCTACCCGCCGGTTAAGTTGAAGGAGGCCTATTGGGCGGTTACTGCGGCGGCTGGCTCGGTTGAGCAACTTGAGCAGATGATCGCCCTAGAGGAGGTGGCCAAGGCCGCATCATCCTCTTCCTCGGTTGCGGCATTTATCCCGCTCTCACTGGGTACCTCGTATTCAGCTTCGTTCAAGGAGTTTTGCCAATCCCTTTCCACGAAGAGAGAGGGGCCATCGGGATATTCCTCTTGGTCCAAAAAGAAGGACTCAAAGGGTAAGTCCCATCGTCGGTGTTCATGAGAGTGGGAGAGGTCTCCTTCCCCGGACAGCTGACTGTCTACTTCGGTCAAGGTTGCAGTTAAGGCCGCTGGCTTCACGGCATCCCAGTCAGGCCAGCCGGCCAAGACACCCATCGATGCGGTCGAGATTTTTCTCGACCCGTCGGACGGGCTGTCGACTGGTGAGGCAGACAACCCTTCTTCACCGATTTCCCCCGGTGGAGACCGAGGACCTGCCTGTGCCCCCGGTGCCACAGTTCCTGGTTAAGGCTTCCGAGCCGAGGGAAGAGCGGGTGTCCCCCGCTCCTTCCCAGACCTGTTCTCGGAAGCACCGAGGATCTCGGTCTCTGTCTCGGACATCGTCTTGGTTCAGCCGATCCCGCCAACATCGGCGGTCTCAGCACCGCGGTAAGCGGTGCTGCTGCTCGTCCTCGTCTTCCTCCCTCGAAGAGGAGAGGCTTTAGCTAAATTGTGTCGATGCTATGAGGACCTGATGTGGCAGCAGTTACTTCTGTCCGGGAACAAGCCGACGCCGTCGCCTTCCCCGGCCGTAAAGTGGCTGTCACTCGAGCGGCTGAAACAACCCCTCACTCTAGTTGAGGTGCCCAAACCTGGGCTGGTTGTTCGGCCGAAACCAGCTGCCCCACCGATTTGTGGTGGAACCTCTGCCTTCACAACCGAAATCGGGTGTGCCGACCAGGGACTCTCGGTCGGGTCAAGGCCTGCCCCACAGGTTGTCGGTCACCCTCACTCCCGACCATCCTCGGCAGGTGGAGGGTGGCTCAGGCCCCAGGCAGCTCTTCGCAGACTCCTCCGAGTCCGATGACGACGACTCCCTGTTCTCCAGGCCCATTGACCTGGAGTCCACCGGGGGGGGGGGTCAGTCGATGGATGAAAGCCCATCGTCCTTCATAGGTTTGCCTTGGCTCATCTCGGAGTCCACCGGGATGCAGCTCGAGCCCGTATCCAAGCGGGCCAAGTATCCCCTGACTGAGATACTGGACTGAGGGTATTCACCCACGGAGGCCTTTCCGGTGGCTGAAACCATTGTTGGCCCAGCCTTGGAGCTCTGGCAGCAGCCTGCTTCCTGTCCTGCGCCTTCGGCCAGGATGGCCAGGAAGTATGCGGTCCCTACCGGCTCTTTGTCCGGTTTTTCGGAGCACCCCTCTGCGGAGGGGTTGGTCACTGATAGCGTTTTCCGGCGTTCCGGGAATGCTAGGGATGTGGATAAGCCCCCCGACAAGGAGTCCAAAAAGCTAGACTATGCCGGGTGCAAGGTGTACGCTGCGTCCTCCCTAGGCCTCCACCAGGCCAGCTCGGCTATGCTGATGGCACACTTCTCCCACACCCTTATGGGCTCCCTGGATGAGGTTATCCCTCATCTCCTGGCCGACCTGCAGACCACGGTCAAGCAGTTGCGGGATCAGGGAAGGGCGGTGGCAAAACAGCAGCTTCAAATGTCTCTGGACATTGGAGACTCCTGTGCCAGATCGGTTGCGGCCGCGGTGGCCATGTGCCGCAGAGCATGGCTGAGGATATCCACCTTCACGGCGGATACCCAGCACAAATTGGCAGATGTCCCCTTCTTGGGGACCAACCTCTTCGGCCCTGGAGTGGAAGGTCACCTCCAGCGGATTGAAAAGTCCAGTGCCACTCTGGACTCTGTCACCTCTGACCAGAAGGACAAAGGCCGCCAACAGCAGCAGCACAAGTCCTTTCGTCCTTCTGCGCCTGTGGCACGTCTGGCCCAACAGCGCCAGCACCAGGGCCAGCAAGCTCGCACTTGGCATCCCAAACCCAAGCCCTGTGGCTTCCTCCAACAGGAAGCGGGGAGGTAAAGGCCCAGGAGGTCCCTTGGCCGGTCCCTCCTCTAAGCCTGCCCAATGACGGGTTGAGGGGTGTCGCCCCCAGCCTCGTCACTCCCCCCTGGGTTCCCCCTGTGGGGGGACAGTTCCGCCACTTCCTTTCTGCCTGGTCCGCTATCACCACGGACCGTTGGATGTTGGAGGTGGTAGGAAGGGGCCTGCCCCTGGAGTTTGGGCAGGCTCCACCCTTCTGAGCTGTCGCCCCTCGGGGGGGCTACGGGGTCCGCAGCCTCTCTGTCAGCTTGCCGAGCTGATATCGCCCTGCTCCACTAAAAAGAAGTGATCAGGAAGGTGGCGGATCCTCCTCCAGGCCGGGGTTTGTGTTCAGGTACTTCCTGGTCCCAAAACGGACGGGGGTCTGGCGCCCCATTCTCGACCTGCATGACCTGAACAGGTTCCTAAGGTCTCGGACCTTCAGGATGGTCACTGTGGCTCAGATAATCCCATTCTTGGAATGAGGTGTGTGGTTCTGTTCTCTGGACCTTCAGGACGTGTTTTTTCACGTCCCAATCCGTCTGTCCCACCAGAGATTCCTCCGCTTCAGAGCGGAGGGATCCCTTTACCAGTTCCGGGCCATGCCCTTCAGCCTTTCACTAGCTCCCAGGGTCTTCATCAAATGCCTGGCAGCGGTGACAGCATTCCTGCGGCGCTGAAGGGTCCGGATGTACCCCTACCTGGATGACTGGCTGATTGCAACCCCCCTCCAGAGCGGAGGTGGAGCGGTCCAGAGATCTGGCCCTCCAGGTTTGCACTCAGGTTGGCCTCCTCGTCAACGAGGCCAAGTCGGAACTCGTTCCAAAGCAGGTGATACAATTCATCGGGGCAGAGTTCGACTCTTTACGAGCCAGAGCACGGCTCCTGGCGGACAGGGCCGAGGTTCTTTCATCCTTTGCCCAGTCATTTCAGGTTGAGCAATCGCGCCCTGCCCGGGACTTCCTGCGCCTCCTGGGCCTCATGGTGGCCTGCACCAGCGTGGTCTGTTGGGCCCGCTGGTACATGTGTCCCCTTCAATGGGGGCTGACCAGCCAGTGGTAACAGCACTCCGATCCGCTGGATCAGCTAGTGACAGTGACCCAGAGGATGTGGAACGCTCTCCAGTGGTGGACCGTTCCAGCACATCTGCAGGAGGGTATCCCGTTTGTCCGCCCCTGAGCAGACGGTCTCTCTATCGACTGATACCTCTCTGATGGGTTGGGGTGCCCATCTGGGGAAGCACAGAGCGCACGACCTTTGGTCCCCTCGGGAGTCCCGATGCCACATCAACCTGCTGGAGCTTCGAGCGGTTCGTCTAGCCCTCACCGCCTTCACTCCGTTGCTACGGGGTCAAGTGGTTCAGGTCCAGACTGACAATACCACGACCATGTACTACCTAAACCGCCAGGGTGGGATGCGCTCCATGCCTCTGTGCAGGGAAGCTCTCCGCATTTGGTCGCCATTCATGTGGCAGGAGCCTCCAACACCCTGTCTGATGCCCTAAGCCGGACAGGGGCTGCGTCTCACAAGTGGTCTGTCCTGCCGGAGGTAGTACAAAATCTCTTCTCCCATTGGGGCACACCTCAGGTGGACCTGTTTACCTGCAGGGAGAATGCGAAGCTAAGACTGTTTCATGCCCGCCCCCCTCAGAAGGGCTCACTGCAGGGGGATGCCTTCTTGAGGCCATGAACCCTGGGCCTCTTCTACGCCTTTCCCCCATTTCTCTTGATCCACAAGGTGCTTCTCAAGGCGAGGAGGGACAAGGCGCAGGTGATTCTGGTTGCCCCAGACTGGCCCCGCCTGTTCTGGTATCCAGATCTCCTCAGTCTCAGCTCCAGGCTCCCGAGGCGGCTTCCAGCCCGCCCGGACCTGATCTCACTCAACCAGGGGAAGGTATTCCATCTGGACCTTCAATCCCTGCACCTGACGGCCTGGTTCCTGAGCGGCTAGAGTTCCAGGCCTTGGGTCTTTCCGATGAGGTCCTCAATGTCGTTGAGGCGTCCCATAAGGAGTCGACCAGAAAATGCTACGCCTTCAAATGGAAGAGAGTCTCCATTTGGTGTCAGGGCAAGGGCCTGATCCCTTTCTCCTGTTCCTTGGCAAGCATTCTGGACTACCTGTGGTCCCTTTCTCAGCAAGGGCTTTGGTCGACGACCCTTAAGGTGCACCTGGCAGCCATCTCTGCTTACCGGGCGCGGGCCAGGAAGCAGTCGGTGGCACAGGAGAAGGTGGTTGGGCGCTTTTTCAAAGGCCTTGATTACATATCCCCTCCGGTGCGAGAACCTCCACCTCCATGGGATCTACTGCTGGTATTGGCTAAGCTCATGGGCAGGCCATTTGAACCGATGCACAGGTGTGACATCTCTCACCTGTCGTGGAAGACCACCTTCTTGGTGGCTATCACGTCAGCCAGAAGGATGGGAGAGCTCCAGGTGCCTACGCTGAAGCCGCACCTGGCAGACCTGCAGCCAAGCAGACGATAGGCAGGTGGGTCACGTCCTGCATAGATCTCTGCTATAGGTTGGCAGGCATGGAGCCTCCCAGAGGGATAAGAGCTCATTCTGCCCGCCATACCGCTGCATCGGTGGCTACTTCCAGGGATGTCCCTATCCAGGAAATCTGCAGGGCTGCTACCTGGAAGTCGGCACACACCTTCATCACCCACTACCACATCGACCTTGAGTCACGCCGGGATGTGGTTTTGGGGCCTCGGTTCTCCAGTCATTATTCCTTAAGTAGGGGGTGTGCATCTTGCCTCCCTCCTCCCGGAGAACTGCTAGGAGTCTGCCAGACAGTGTGGATGAACAACATATCCATGTCCCTAGAAATACAGGTTACTCACCTGTAACAGGAGTTCTAGGAATGGTATATGTTGTTCATCCACACGACCCACCGACCTCCCCGGCTTTGACGCACAACCTGGCTTCCAGCGGGCTAGATCTGGCATCATGGGGCGGAGCTGAGAGTTTTACCACCCGGGTGGGTGGGAGGAACCAGCTTGAAGACCTTCCGGCAAGATTTAAAGCGGCAAGGAACCTGCCAGACAGTGTGGATGAACAGCATATACCATTCCTAGAACTCCTGTTACAGGTGAGTAACCTGTATTTCTGACATCATTCCAGACACATACAGAATGACACAGTATAATCACCTGTACTACTGCAGTTCCTTTAAGACAGATGGATAAAGGACTGCATCCAGCCACCTTACAAATTAGAGTTTCGGCACTGGGGGCACTCTTGACGGACCCTGGGGAATTGTTGAGTTCATATCCCCATGTCCTGGTACTCCTTCAGGCAGCAGCATTAAAACATCTTCAGTCCACCAAAGCTATCACCTTAGAGTCTTAATATGGTTCTCAAGGCCGTGACCAAGGGCCCCTTAGAGCCTCTCAAGCCATCCATCATGCTTCTCAATATAAAGGTCGCCCCTTTTTTTCTCAAAGCTATTTCTCCAGCTAGGAGTTTCCGAAAACTAACAGCATTGCTGGCCCAAGAGCTGTACACTCATTCATCAGGCTAGAATAGTTCCAATTTTTGTTTGCCAAAGTTATGTCTCCCCTCTATTACAATCAAGGGTTCATTCTTCCTTCCTTCTGCCCACTCTCTAAAAGCAACAAGGATGGAAAATGTTATTCACTAGACCTGGGAAGAGGGAGAAAAATGGACATTAAGAGAGAGAAAGCTATTAGCAAAACTTCAGCTGTGTTTATGTCAGCTGAAAGGAAAAAATTGGTGGCAGCAAAGATTCAATAGTCTCTCTAGCCAAACTGATTCTATCCGTCTCCTCTATGGCTTATGATCAGGCCAGAGTAACTTGCCTGGCCCAGTGAGTGTCCATGGCCCCCTTCGTGGGCATAATTCAGAGACGCAACGACAGCACACTCACACTGAGTGGCCTTTTGATCTCCATTCGCACTCAAAAAAAAAAAAAAAAGTTCTCACTGGAGGTGATGTCCTCGGCAGAGGCATCCTTTGGCCGCAGAGTGTTTCAGCGGTGATGAACCCTTAAGGGCTGTTGACATTCTTCCCACCTGGGACATCTGGGGATGTACTGCTTTTGTATATCCCAGGCGTAGGTAAGCCCGGAGACCAGCTTGGGAGAGAGAAATCGAAATTTAAATACCTGTAAATTTTCTTTCTCCGGCTGGTCTCCGGGCTCAGATCCCTCCCAGAATGTATATATTGGCTGGCCTCACTGGCCTTATATATGCCTTAAAATTCTTGTTTTTTTGTTCCCACGTTCTTGTAGTATTGCCACACTGGCCTGCTTTGGGAAGAACTGAGGAGAACAGGAAGTGGAGGCTGGATGTCCACTGCTGCAGAGATCTGATTCCTGCCTGTGGATCAGCATCAGGAGGTACAGACAAAGAAAATTTACAGGTATTTAACTTTCAATACTTTTGCTCCCAAAACTGTTGCCAGTTACCTAAAAATTTATTTCCTTTTTCATGGCACCAGCCCTTGAGCCACATATTTAGCTCCCCTATCTCTCCTTCTCTGACCTTCCGTCCGTCTGCCCCCCTCTCCCAGTCCGGCAAGATCTCAGAGAAGGAGATGATGGATGAAATGGATGACAGTTTGTCTCCCAGCCTGGTCAGGTGTTCCTTGGTCTCCACAGCTGACCGCCTGGCGAGATAGTTAGTCCCTATGTGTACCAGGACGTTGATGTTTTCTCTTGCTTCCTGCACAATTTCAGCAATGTGGTCAGTGTCTCTCCACACTGATGTACCTGGGAGACATCTGACCATTACCCCTGACTGGAGGTAGGTATCAACTCCCCGAATCATGGTGTTTTGGATTTCTTTTTAGCCTTTTTTGTTTTGGTCACTGTTTTGGGTGAATTTTGTTGCGCTAGCTCCTCTGCTGCAGTGTCCTCTGCCCCTTTGTTTGATTTTGGAGATAGAGGCAGATTACTGGTTTGTAGTTTTTATGTGGTTTGTGGTGGCAATACGTTGGAGAGCATTGAGTGATGGGGCACCTGATGTGCCCCTTCTAACAATCTACCAACCTCCCGAACCAACTACCCTCTGTGGTAGGGTTGCTTCAGTTGGATGTTGTGGGAAATGGCGGGCAGTTCTTATAATATATTTCCTCCTGAATATGTGATTTGAGGTGTGCAGTCTCTGCCTGGAGCTGAGCCCTTAGAGCTCCAATGTCCAGCGTGTAGGACAGGGTATTAAATCCTGTTTAACTGCCCTTTTGATAAGTGCCCCGCAGTACCTGCAGTTAGTAATATATCCATTCCAGATGAGCTGCTAGGTTTATAACCTGGTCCGAGTAATTAGGAGGAGGAAAATTAAAGCAGAAGTTTGATTTTTTTTGTGTTGTTTTTGTATAACTTGTTATAGCAAGTTAAATTACTTGTGCCCCTGTAAGTGAGGTCACTATGTGGATACCCCTCTGATACTTCTCTTCCTGCTTTGCTACAGGAAATGTCATGACTTTGCTACCCTATAAAAGGAGTGTAGCATGGCGTGGTTGGGCCCTTCCTCTGCCGAAAAAAAACACCACGGACGAAAGAAACGAGGTAAAAGCAGAAACAGTCAACCAACAACAAATGCTGTAGCCCTGAAAGCTTAGCCTAATGATAAGATAAAACTGTAAAACATCACCTGTAATAATTTCACAGAAGATATATACCCTGCAAAAAACACTTTGCTACAGAGAAAAATAAAACAGTAACAGAGGATATACCTTGCAAAAAACAGTTTGAATCCGAGAAGATTACAGCAGTAATCTGTAAGCACAAAATGGTGTTGTTAAACCTGTAGGCACACCCTGTAACAGCAGTTTGAATCCGAGAACAGTAAAGCAGTAAAGTGTTAACAAAAAACAGTAACAAACCCTGTGAGTACAAAAGAAAATAGTAATGCACAGTAAATCTGCCAAGCCAGAAGAAGCCTTTCATCTTTTTCCTTGCTCAGTCCTTACAAGCAAACCTAGAAGAAAAGAGCTCAAGTGAACCTAGATGCCTTTGCCAACAAACCCAGTCTTGTTACCCCTGTATCATTTTAGTGGCCCTTATCTGTATTACCTCTGGCCTATCCCTATCCTTCAAGTATAGGTTCCAAAACTGCACACACACTACTCCAGGTGCCGTCAAACTAGGGATCTGTACAGGGCCAGTATTACCTCTTCCTTTCTGCTAGTGCTTCCCCCTTCAAAGGCATTCCAAGCATCCAGTTGGCCTTTCTCACAACCCTATTACGCTGTATCGATACTGCCACTTATTATCACACCCCCTAGATCCCTTTCATACGTTTTGCTGTCCATTACCACCCCATATGTTCTGTATTCCATTCTGTAGTTCTGAGTCAGTGCTGCCCCTCCTCCTTTCTTCACTTGTATAGCTGTTGGTGACATGAATGACGTCAAACCCTGTTAAAGTGTGATTCCTGGATTTAGGGGATATCCTGCGTGTAAGTACAACTTTTGACTCATTGCGGTTTCCACTTGCACTAAAATATACCATTTCCTTCACTTTTCTCTGAAACACCAACTTCCTATAAACTCAACTGGGGGGACTTTTACCACAGAAATGTAAAAAAAGAAATGCAAAGTAAAAATCAATAGTGTATAGTGGAGTGGTGTTCTGTATAGAATTCCATCCCTTTCAAAATGCTGTTCTACCACAGTTCCGATGTCATGGAATGCTGTTCTACCCTACTGTGGTAGAACAGCATTCTAGAACCTCTAGAGCTGCATGAGTCAGTTTCATTTTGAAAGCAAAAGAACTCTCAAAACACATTTTTCACACAGTACTACACACTATAAAAAATACAGGATGAGCAACTTTATGCACAACCGGGGTGTGTTGCCACCTTGGGATTCTGATTCCCATGGACCTCTCGAGCTTCGCTCTCCGGGTCAGAGGGAATCGGAACCCCTCTGTGGCAGAACACACTGGTTCTGCATAGTTGCCCATCCAGTATTCTCTATTTACTAACATACTAAAAGCCAGCAGAGTAGGCCCAACGGTCTTTCGTGTCTTCTCGGTAGCCAGCCCCTATTTCATGTTTGTTTCAAGTTATCGTATAAACCCCTCCTCCCGTGTTTTTTTTTTTTTTTTTTTTTTAATATAACTACTGACAACTCTGCACATTTGCTATGCTTCTGTTTGGGTTGAAGTTGGTACAGCCCTTGTGGCTACTGAAATATTGTTTGGGTAATTGGAATTCATTTCATTTCTGTTTTATACTGAAAAATCTGTGGGTTAATAACCCATTTTCACAGATGTCCAGTGTAACACATACATACATTATACAAAATGCAATAGACACACAAATACAAGAATTTAAGAATCAATTGTAGCACTTGCATACAGAGTTCGTCAGCATATAGCTCCTTAGCTTTGTCTTAAAACTAGACATTCTAGGACAACCAACTATGATGCTGGGTAGTTTTGTTATAGATAAGGTGGCTGGGTTACAGATGGTAACCCACCCACCTTTCCTTACCTAAGCCATTGTGTTGAAGTCAGATTTGAGGAAAGCAGAGAGCTCTCCAGGGTCTGATTTAAAGACAATATCCAGCCCTTTTTCAAAATCAAAGGTACCTTGCAGTGTACAATAAAGTTAAGCAACACATGCTGTAGATAAAATACAGAATAATGTCTGGGAGCCCTTGCGCAACAGGGTAGGTTTGCCACTGAGTGGTTACCATGACGACAGTGTGACCTTGATAGCAAAGCTCGATGGGCCCCTGTCGTCATGGTAAACACGAGGTGGAAAAACTGCCGTGTTGTGTATTGGGGCTCCAGTACATTATTTTTTATAGTGCATGGTGCAGGTAATACACAAGAGCATAATTTCTGTTTCACATATCCTTATTGTAGCACTGTGAACATAACATAGATTTTCCAGCATATCACTTTCCGTGACCCGTGACAGGAATGGGCAACTTGTTTACTACCTGCTTAGCATACTGTAAACATTGCTACTTCTTAATAGTCTCCCTACAACACAACTTACTACCTGATTTTGAAAATACTAACTGCAGACACTTTAAAAAAAATAAATAAATAAATAAAAAAGTTAACTTTCCATTTTAGATAACGCAAAAGAATTTGAACTGTGGCATTTTCCGGAATCGGCAGCCCGTACGATATCAAGTTCTTTCTGTGGTAAGGCTTTGGACTGCTCCATTTCCTTGCTTCTGATTCCCTGTGTCCAGACCTGGCACCTTCAAACAGTTAAGTTGCATTCTGTCACTGTTGGTGCACTTGCCCGTTCACTTGGTGCCTCTTTTTTTTTTTTTTTTTGAAAGCGCTACTTACTGCACTCTAGTACAGCGTGAGTGGTAGTAGCATGTCTGACAGTCAACTAAGTGGTTGCATTGTCGTCACGACTGTACTGCAGTACAAATGTCATTACTGAAGCAGAACGACATTTTACAGTGTATGGAATTCCATACACAACAAAACTTCGCCATGCACTATATGTTGTTTTCAGCTATTTCTTAAAACCTTTTCAGATACAGAAACAAATAGTTTGATACCTTTTATTGGACCAACAGATGTAACAAAAGAAAACAGTGCTTACATTTTCAGACCAACAGAGTCCTTCCTTGGAAGCTTATAATAAGAATAATATAATTTTTATTTGTACAGCGCTGTTTCCAAATCCAAAGCACTTTACAGTTAAACAATATAAAACAAAAATTAAAATCCAATGTCTCAACATAAAAAGATCATATTCCGGACACAATTCAGTTTTCTAAAAATGCCATTTGCCAAAGGAAAGTTTTTAAACCTCTTTTAAATTCCTCCACGGAAGTACACTACCGTAACTGACTGGGTAGAGAATTCCAAAGGGCGAACGCAGCAAAAGAAAATACTCTAGCGCCATATCATTTAAGATTCACCCTAGGAATCTCTAGCAACCCTTCGTCGACCGAGCGGAGCAATTGACCGGGGAGTAAGGAACCATAAGTTGTTTGGTAAATCACGTTCTATTAACACCCAGATCATACATTAAAAAAAAAAAAAAACAAAAGACTTGTTTGAAATGACTTTTTTTAAATAAATACAGGTTTAAATGCAAGAAACCGGTTAATAGTATGTGATTTACCTGTTTTTTTTTATGTATGATCTGGGTGTTAATAGTATGTGATTTACCAAACAACTGACACAAGCTTCTGAGAAAGGACTTGGTTGGTCCGAAAGCTTAAGCACTGTTTTCTTTTGTTACTATGTTGGTTCAATAAAAGGTATCAAACCATTTGTATCTGGATCTGTTCTTACAGGGACCAATACGGCAGCTAACTATTTCTGTGAGTTAAAACCTTTGGGCATGGAAACTATATGCAAATTATGTGGTGTGCATTCCAGCGGCAGGACTACCACCAGGAACGCTTGGTCTCCTTCAGCTTTTAGTTTACATTTTGGAAGCAGCAGTAGCGCTCTCTGTGTAAATATAGTGGTGGGATATCTGGAACAGAAGGTCATGAAAGTCGAGGAGAAGCAGTACATTCTAGGGCACTGTAGCTCCAAACCCAGTTGATAACTGCCGTACTGCAGCTGGTACTGTTCTGGGAGTGTAGGCATTATATGGCCCAACATCTTGGTGGCTTTAGCAGTTTGCAGCCCTTATAAACAGTGAGCTGGGTGCCATTTGGCTTGGTGCCTGATTCGACTAGCAAAATGAAAGATGCCTGGATTTGGAACACAGGTGCAAGGGCAATTTATTCCTTAGTTATTTAGGTTCACTTGGGGACTGAACTAATCATTTTGTTTTCATAACCAGTGGCTGCCTTTTTGCCATGTTTTCAAAATCTTGGAATGAGTGTCAAAGACTTCAGCTGCTCAGCCCGTTCTAACTGGTGTTGGCACAATGGTCCCAGGATCAAGACAAGAGTAGCGAAATTTTCACCACTTGATTTACAAGCACAGAGAAAATAAATGTACCATGCTGTGATGAATTAGAAGTCAGAAGGCCGAATAGTTTGGCTTTTTAGTGAGTGTAGACTGATATGCTTTAGTTCAGCAGCAGGTTGAAGGTTTTTAGAGGTTTGGAAGGTATTGTAGCATTCTCAGTTCATGTCTGCATACTCCTTGTTTCTGTTTCCCTCTTTATGGGACCGGTCCACCTGGATACCCGGAAGTTTTCAAGGGGGCCCCATCAGTTGGACTCCTCCCTACCTTTGAAACTCTGCAAATCCTCTCTCGTAGAATCTTTTTTCTTGTTAAAGGGTAGTTTCTGATCTCTGCAGATAAATATAAGATGAAATCATAGAGCCAGCAAACAAATAGTGGAATGCTAATATGAGTGTGTCACCCCAAGGGCCCCATCCCCTAGTTTTCAGGAGGTACAAGGAAACAGAGTGGTATCTGGAAAAGCAGAGAGAGGCAGGGAAAGCAATCTGAGTGCAAAGGCGCAAACGGAGGAAAAAATAGCCCAGACAATTAAAAAAGGAGACAAGATCTTTTCTGGTAATGTTAGTGAAAGAAATAAGACCAGAGGTGGGATTGTGAGGTTGGGGGGGTGTAGAGGGGACCTAGAAAAAGCAGCAATCCTGAACAGATATTTTTGTTCTGTATTGACAGAAGGGGAAGGACCGCTATCGGGCGATAGGAGCACCAGTGGGAGAGGTGGACACCAGCCTATTTGTGGAGGAAAGAGTCCTAAAGGATCTCGAGAATCTGAAAGAGAACAAGGCAATGGGGCAGGATTGGATACATCCCAGAATATTAAAAGAACTTGGGTGCTGGCAGCACCACTAACAGCCCTATTCAGCAAATTGATAGACATGGGTGGTTCCAGGGGACTGGAGGAGGGCAAATGTAGTCCCTCTCCGCAAAAGTGGGAACGGGGGGAGGCTGGCAACTACAGGCTAGTCAGCCTGACCTCAGTGGTGGGGAAATAGATGGAGTCACTGCTGACAGAAAGGATCATGATATTTCTTCAGTCCAGTGGATCAGAGGCAGTATGGATTCACAGCGGGAAGGTCTTGTCAAACAAATAGATTTCTTTAACTAGGTGAGCAGGGAGGGGCGGTGGATGTGGCCTACCTAGATTTCAGCAAGGCCTTTGACACTGTCCCACATAGGAGGTTGGTAAATAAGTTGAAGACAAACATGAAATGTGGCACTCTTGTTGGAACCGATGCTCAGAATTATGCAAAAAGTGAGTTTACTTAGACATGAAAGAAACCGGTAACTGACCATGTGGGTCTTCCTCCGGAGGTGATTCCCACACAGTGATTGAACTTGCACCTAAAAACGCTGGCATCCAAGTGCAGTGTTTGGGGGGTGCTCTACTGCCGGGGTGTGCCATCCTTCGGATGAGACGTTAAACCGAGGTCACTTCTACCCATCCTGGTGATGTCCTGGTAGGTGTCCAGGTGGAAGTAAAAGAACCCAGGGCAGTCTTCGCAAAGAGTAGGGGACATTCCCGGTGTCCTGGCCAACATTCCCCTTCCCATAAACTGGTTGCTGCAATTATCCAGGCTGTGTGTGGGTTTTGATGTGCAATATGGCTGCCACTATACATTCAGTCACTTCACTACCAGTCTAGCATTGCTTGTAAAGCGCTTTGGGATACATTGTGTATGAAAAGCGCTATATAAATGCTGATTCTTCTTGGTAAATAAGTTGGGCAGCATGGAATTGGGCCCCAAGGTAGTAAACTGGGTCAGAGACCAGGATGATTCAAAGCATGGAGGGGGGAGGCCCTATGAGGAGAGACTGGAAGAGCTTGGGCTGTACACACTGGAGGAGAGGAGGGACAGGGGAAACATAATGGGGGTCTTCAGGTACGTAAAAGGAATAACCGAGAGCAGAACCAAGGAGCTGTTCAGACTAAAGAAGGGGGAACAGCCAGGGGGCAAGAGGAAGCTTGGGGAAATTACATGGGGGACGTAGGAAACATTATTTCACTGAGGAGGTGGTGGAGCCGTGGAATGTGCTGCCCAGGAGACTGATGGAGGAGGGCACAGTGGAGGGCTTCAAGAAGGGGTGGGACAGATACAAGAGGA
This sequence comes from Neoceratodus forsteri, assembly GCA_016271365.2. Classification (NCBI taxonomy): domain Eukaryota; kingdom Metazoa; phylum Chordata; order Ceratodontiformes; family Ceratodontidae; genus Neoceratodus; species Neoceratodus forsteri. The sequence continues at coordinate 109,458,816 of JADMNL010000034.1, read as the reverse complement.
AACTGAAGCCAAAGAAGACCCTCTGGTGGGGGGCGGGAAGGCGAGCACCTACTAGGTGGCTGGCTACCGAGCAGACACGACAAACCATTAGGCCTATTCTACTGGTTTTTAGTATGTTAGAAACTGGTTGAGTGACAGGACACAGAGGGTGGTGGTAAATGGCGTTCAATCTGAGGAAGGGGGGTAACTAGCGGGGTGCCGCAGGGATCTGTGCTGGGGCCAGTCCTCTGTAATGTCTTCATAAGCGACATTGCAAAGGGGCTGCAGGGGAAGGTATGACACTCTGCAGATGCCACTGTGATCTGCAACAGGGTCAACACTCCGGGGGGAGGGGATGAGAAAGGACCTTAACATGCTTGAGGAGTAGTCGAGAGTGTGGAAGCAAAGATTCAGTGCAAAGAAGTGCAAAATCATGCATTTGGGGTACAGAAATCCAAGGGAGGAGTACAAGATGGGAGAGGTACTGTAGGCCACCAATCAAGGAAGGGACCTGAGGTGATCATATCTGATGTCCTGAAGGTAACCAAACAATGTGAAAAGGCTGTGGTTAGAGCCAGAGGGATGTTGGGGTGCATGGGGAGAGGCATCACCAGCAGAAAAAAGGAGGTGGTTATGCCACTGTACAGATCACTGGTAAGACATCATCTGGAGTGCTGTGTCCAGATCAGGAGGCCGCGTCTCCGGAAAGACATAGACAAAATAGAGGCAGTCCAGAGTAGGGCAACAAAAATGGTGCAGGGACTGCACCAAAAGTCATATGAGGAAAGACTAGAGGACCTCAGTATGTATTCCCATGAGGAAAAGAGGGATATGATAGACCTCATGGATTTAAACAAGGTATAGGAGGGCAGCATCTTTCAGAAAAGGTGTACAAGAACAAGGAGGCATGATATGAGGCTAGAGGGCGGTAGGCTCAGGGGCAACATGAGGAAGTACTAACAGCCTCCCTGCGGAGATGATAGAGGCAAAAACTGTAGGGGAATTCAAGAATGCATGGGATAGACGTAAGAGTACTCTCACATTAGGGAAGAGAGGGTAAGCTACAAATCAATTCGGATCTGCGGTATTGCATTAGGTAGGGAAAAGGAGCAGACTAGGTGGGCCACATGATCCTTATCTGCCATCATTTTCTATGTTTGTGTGTTACTAGTGGGGATTCTTGGCTGGGGGTTTCTCGCAAAGATGGCTGGTTGTCCTTAAAACTAAATATGTAAGACTATCAGGCTGCTCTGGTGGCCTCACCCTCAGTTACTGAAGCCCAGTAAGGACAGATGCAAGAAATATTCTCTTGGTATGGTAACCATGGAGACCGTGTATTCCAGCGTTTCTGCTGTATTTGCTGAGATTTTACATTGAATGTAGAATAATGTGTGTGGGTTTGGGGGGGGTGTCCATGGCTCCTTTTTCCTGAGGCTGGTTATGCTAGTAGAACTTGACATATGGGGCTAGATATTAAAAATCAAGATTGTTTGAAATATAAAGGGGTACACAACCAGACAGTATTTTCAGGAGTAGGGTAGTGATTTTTGGAATTGTGCCTGTCGTTTACTCTAGCAACTTAAAATGCCATCTAATGCCCTTCCTAATTTCCTTGCATTCTTTCACAGGGCACTGCATCCTGCCCTGCCCTTTTTTCCAGCCTCCTTTTACAGGCCACTACACCCTTCTCCTCTATAACCCAGTCTTATTTGCTAGCCTTTTACAGGGCACTGCACCCTGTCCTTCTGTATCCCAGCCTCCTTTTTTGGGGCACTGCACACTGCCCCTCTATAACCCACCCCGATTTCCCAACCTCCTCATACAGGGCACTGTACCCTGTTCCTCTGTAACTCAGCCCTGCCTTATTTCCTCGCCTCCTGTTACAGGGCACTGCACCCTGCCCCCTCTATATCCCACCCTCACCATATATCTCAGCATCCTTTTACAGAGCACTGCACTCTACCTCTCTATAACCCAGCCTCCTTTTACGGGGCGCTGCCCCCTGTAATCCATCCTCTCCATATCTCTCAGCCCCCATTTGCATGGTACTGTACCCTGCCTCTCTGTAACATGGCCTCACCATATTACTGGTTCCCCACTGTAGAACTTGCATGATGCCATAGACCTCTGCTCTTCCCCCTCCATCCTTTTCATTCAGGATGCCCTTCTCCCAGAGCACACAACCTGTGCCAGCTCCTGTACCTGAGGCTCATCCTTCACTGTACCCTGCCTTGTGTCTCTCCCTGTCTCTCTCCTGAGCTGGTCTCCGGGCTTCCTTACGCCTGGGCTGTACCTCCTGATGTCAATGGTAGGCAGGACCAACGCTCTGCAGCGCGGGGTGGGGATAACAAACCCTCCACATCCAGTGAACTCCAGTCTACTTCCTAGCTCTCTTTCTCCTCCCTTTTCCTTCCTACTCACGTTGGCTCCCGCTCTGTACCCCTCTACTTCAGCAGTGGTTGGTCCATTTGGCCAGTGCTGAGTTGTGGGATGTTTCCCACCGTGCACCTCACCACCCAGCTACGTTTGCTCCTCTTTCTCCTCCCACTGGTGCAGCAGTACCTCTTCTGTGTGTGTCATGGATGTCTCCTGTACTCTAAAACTGAAGTATCATTTATTTGTTTGATGCTTTGGATTGCAATACCTTTGAGTTGCATCCTTTTTACAAAGGTTTCATGTCAAAGGACAAAATGTACACAGACAATACAGGATTCAAATTGAGGTACAACAAAAAAAGTGCAAGTAGCTCTGTAATGCAGTCTTATTTATTTTAAATAATCATTTTACGGAGCATCACACGGCCTTGTCTTTAGCACATGTTTTGCACTGCTTCCAGGCCCTTTTTTTAGCAGCAGAGTATCTGTGTTAGAGACAGGTGTGGGGAGGCAGTGGGTACCGGGGGAAGACTGATAGCAAGGTGCGTTATGCTGAAATTAGTCAGGGGTGGGTCAGCGGCAGGTGGGGATGCTGGATAGTGCTCTCGGCGTTGGATCGGATGGGAAGAAGAGAGCATAGCAGCAGGGGGGGTTAAAGGGTAAGGATAGGGTGCTGCCGAGGCAGGGGAGGAGAATGTAACCTTTTACATAGTATTGTTCCCGCATGGGGTTATCTGAAACATTCACGTTTTCCCACTTGTGCAAGATGTTGAGTTCACTTTTGAAATGGCCAATCTTGTCAGCATTCCCTAATGAGGCGAGGATACCATTCAGCTATTGTGGGGCCCAGTAGACGAAGGACTGCTGTGCAAGACTAATCCTTCTATGGGGGTACATAGTGGGCATTGCTGGACACTCTTCTTGTGTGGTGGGCACTGGGTGAAATAGTGCCTGGAGTCCCGGGGGGCTTAAATTGAGAAGTGCCTTCTTTCCCAGGAGGCAAACCTGGTACATAATTCTTTCTTTGAGGGGGAGCCACCCAGTTTGAGTATAAAGATCGCAGTGTGGGTAAGTTTGTCAGTGTTCAGCACCAGTCTGCACGCTTTGCTCACAACCATCTTGATTCCATTTAGTGAGGAGTCCGAGGCTACACTGTACACTGCTAGCCCATAGTCAGTGACAGGATGGAACTGTTGACAGCCACGCTCATGGCTTTAGGTGTGATGGCGTTCCGGTGCCTAAATAAGATGCCTAGTTTAGCATTAGCAGTTTTAACTTTATTGTCGGTGTGCGAGTTGAATGTGAGGGATTCATCTAAGGTGACACCCAAGTATTTGAAAGTATTAACCTGTTCGAGGGTTTTGCTAATGTATGCTCTATTGTTTGACTCTATGGGACAATATAGCATGATAATTCCCACTGATAATTTATTGTAAAAAAAAAAAAATTCTTGATTATCACATGGCACGATATTACGCAAGATGGCATGATAAAACCGCCTTGCTTTATCTCTGCTGCAGAAAAGATTTCTGATTTCCCCTCTGTACCCGAACAGATTGTTACTGTTTTTCCTAAAATAAAAAATGCTGTAAATTGTTGTGGTGATCCGATGTATTCTATTTTTACACAAATATTGCACTAACATACTAAAATGCCAGCAGAGTAGGCCTAATGGTCTTTGTGTCTGCTCATTTGGTCAGCCCCCAACCTGGGAGCTGACCTTGCTGTCCCTGCCAACCCCTCGAACGTCTCCATTCCCAGTCCGAGATATTCCCCCTGTATTGGACTTTGCCAGCACAACACTACTCTTGTACCTGTCCCAACCCCTCCACAGTCTCTGCCTCCACTGGTCCCCTGGGCAGTGCATTCTGTGGTTCCACCACCCTCTCAGTGAAGTAGCTCATCCTTCTCCCCCCCTCCCGAGTCTTCCTGCACCTCCTCTAGCTTCCATCTGTCTCTTCTAGTTGCCCCCCCCTTTCCTTTGGAGCACCCTGACTGAGCCTCCCCTATTTAGCCCCTTCATGTACTTGAAGACCTCTATCATGTCCCCCCTGTCCCTCCTCTCCTGCAACATGTACATGTTGAGCTCCTCGAGCCTCTCCCCATAGGTCCTGTCCCCCAAGCCCCAGATCATTTTGGTTGCCCTCCTTTGGACCCTCTCCAGGAGTTCGATGTCCCTCTTTAAGTGCGGTCTCCAAAACTGCACACAGTACTTGAGATGCGGCCTCACCAAGCAGTTATACAGAGGGAGTATCACTTCCCTCCTCCTGGAGGTAATCCCCTAGCGATGCATCCCAGCATCCTGTTGGCCTTGGCTGCTGCCCTCCTACAAGTCTCAAGAGTTGTTAATTTTGACATCCACCATCACCCCCAGGTCCCTCTTGGCCATCGAGACTTGAAACATTACCCCCCCCCCCGGGTATACACTTGGCCTGGGTTTCTGGTGCCCAGGTGCAGAACCCTGCATTTCCCTGCATTGAACCTCAGATTCCACTTCCTTGACCACCTCTCCAGAGCATTTAGGTCCTCCTGCAGAGGTCACCCTCCCTCCTCCCAACTTCGAGTCATCTGCAAAGAGACTCATTTCACTCTTGATACCTTTCCTTATTTCAGAGACATAGGCGTTAAAGAGTGGGGGCCCTAGGACCGATCCCTGAGGGACCCCCCTGATGACCCTCATTGGAGATGAGACTAACCCCCCAACTGTGACCCTCTGGGTACGCTCCGAGAGCCAATTTCTTATCCATCTGATCATCTGTTTCCCACCCCCATAATACTCAAAACTTATAATACTCAAAATTTGATATTGTGATACGCCTACCTGTAGTATGCCTTTTAGAGTTAATAATTCTTATATTTGTTGTCCAAGCACCCCTTTGCTGCCTTCTTGCCTCCCCCCAAGATCAGGTTGCTCTTTAAACCAATTATGTTTTGTGCTTACCTAGCCAAACTTGAAATAAGTAAATTAAATGGAACTCAGTATCTTTGGCATTTTTTTCATGTTTATTTGGGGGTATAACACCTGGCTACCTGCGTCTCTGTTTCTTTTGAAACTCTTCCCCCACACTCTGTATCTGAGGTCATCGCTGATGTCACATTGCACATTTGCCATTGGTTGATCAGCAACCAGCCAGAACAGGAATCCAGTCCTACCTAGGAGATTCAGGAGTCTGGTTATAGAACTAGAGGAAACTTGCTGCCAAGTACTGGTCCCCTGGAAATGGTATTTGGCAGTGATCTTTTCTGGATGGTGAATGTTTGATGGGTTTTGTATTTTTTGCACAGTGGCTTTAAAAGTTTCTTGTATTCTTTCCAAACTTGGGGACCTGAGATTTCAGGCTGGGATTGCTTGGCCTTTTGAAACCGTAATACTGGGAGGAGGGGAAAGTCCTACTGTTTGAGACATTTCTTGGCTGAGAGCCAGCTGCAGACAGTGTGTCTTTCTTTCTTACTCGTGCGCTCGCTCGCTCTCTCTCTCTCTCTCTCTGTCGCAGCAGAGAGTGAACACCACAGAGCCAGGGCTATTTTGAGAGTACTGCGAAGAGTTGGGAACGTGTTTCTGATGTTACAATCTTATAGGAAAAACTGAAACAGATGGCTAGAGGGCTCTGAACAGCAGCAGTACCCCGTGAATATATTTATTTATTTTTATTTAGTTATGTCTAGGATTACAAAGTATCTTAAAGCCAAGGCGCTTTTACAAAGGTTCCACGTCAGGCTGGTTACAGGGTAACAGACACTCAAACATAAGACAGTTACATGTACAAGGTTTCAGACAGTAACTTTGCTTGAAATAATCAGACTGAGCGATGTGTAATACAAGAAGCAGATTGAAGGAAGAGGGCAAACGGGAGAGGGTTGAGGGTCGGGGAAGGCATAGGTGTAGTGGGGTAGGTTGAGGCAGCCGAGGGGCCTTGTCAGGACAGACACAGGGCAAGTGCATTAGAAGTTGCATTGGACAGGTTAAGTGTAAGCGTAGAGGACAGAAACTGACACCTATGGGGTCAGAAACAGTAGGGATAATGATGTTATGGGGCACCAGGTGTAGGAGTTGTTTTATATATATATATATATATATATATATATATAGACTGAATTTAACTCTGTCTTATAGTGACTGCAAGGAGTCACTGGCCTCCTGATTGGAATCTGGTTCAGACTCTGTACCAACCCACATCGAAACCAAGCAGTACAGATGCGTATAGAAATCTTCATACTCTGAGGCAGTGAGCGCTTCGTCATGGGGCTTGTTGGTAGCGATGTGCCCTGCTTCCATCTAGGAAATGGCCCTCTCACTGAAGTATTGCTCTCCTATTTCACCATGATATTTACTTTTCAAACTGACACACTGCCAACCTTCCTGAGGCCCTAATAGGTCTTTTTTTTTGTCTCAAGTTTGGGAATGTGAATCTCTCATGAAATGTGGCTCAGTTGTAACAATTCTAATACCCATCCAAATACACACACACACACACACACACACACTTCCTTTTATTGTTCAACATCACTAGCATTTTATCAGCATTGCCTTTTATCACCAGCACAGTGGCAGACTTGGTAACTTTTTATAAACGCTGTTCCTCCCCCATGTAAAGTACAACTTATCAATATCAAGGCGGCAGACATTTCACAGAATCTTAACACAGACTAATGTCACTGAGGGGCAAGCTTAATTACCAATGTACAGCTTGCCCCTCTGTGACATCACTTCCTCTCTCAAGGTTCCGTCAAATGGCTGCTGCCTTGATTTAATGTATGGAAGATATAGATAGCTGTGTCTCTGGATTGAGGACACCTACAGGTTAGCCCAGTGCCTAATCAGAAAGCTGTTTTCACGTGCTTCAGAATGTGAGTGACCTGGCAGTGTTTACTTCCCCTTTAACTCTAACTTGTGGCTGTGCTTGGCATACTTGTCCAGTTTTGGAATCCCTATCTGAGGAAGGACATAAACCAGTTAGAGGCAGTGCACAAAAGGGCCATAAAGAGGATTCAGAGGCAGCAGGGGAATACATAAGAGCAGAGGCTGGGTAGCCTGAGCATGTATTTGCTGGAGTTGAGGAGAGAGGGAGGGGGACGTGATGGAGATCTTCAAGTACATGAGGGGCATTACCAATGTGGACTCTAGCTGGCCTGCAGGTGTGGCGGTAGCACCACTGCTTGCAACACTAATGACACAGCTTTAGGAGGGAACCAGGGAGGGGTGTTGGAGGGCTGGCCAAGGAGAGGAGGATTGCGCATCCGTAGGACTGCTCTCCTCCTCTGGGGGGAGGGCGGGCAGAGTCTGGTATTTGTCTGGCCCCTAGCAGAAGCTGGGGGAAAGGCAGCCTGGGCCAGAACGTCAGGAGATGTGGCAGACATAGGCATATGTCGTGCGAGAGTGCATGCTGACATCATTGCATGCCACATCTCCTATGAGCACCAGGAAAACGGGAAATGCCAATGAGTTCTCACAGGCCCCGCACCCAGACCTGTCCTCAGTGCTGCCTCCAGATTACCTTCTGCCTGTAGAGGACTAAGGTTGCGCCAACCTGCTCATAACTAACCACCCAGCCTTCTACTTTAAGAAGGTGATGGTGAAGGAGGCCCTAACGATGGTCAGGAAAGTTCTAGGCAAAACCAGATTGGGGAGTGATAGGCTAGACATGAAATTACTATCTCTCACCCTTGATATTCTTATTATGCCCATAACAATGCTATTTAATAAATCCTTGGCCCTAGCTCAATTTCCAGAGGTATGGAAGCAAGCCCTGGTAACTCCAGTGCATAAGAATGGTGACAAGGCGCTGGTGTCTAACTACAGGCTATATCTATCCTCTCCCCACTATCCAAAGCTTTGGAAAAAAATCACGGCAAGTCAACTCACAGAATACCTCAATAAGTACAGTCTGCTCTGCCCAAACCAACATGGCTTCAGGCAAAAACACTGTACCACCACGGCACTGCTGGAATACACAGACTATGCGCCCAAGGTGCTGGATGAAGGCAGATTGGTGGGGTCCATCTTCATAGACCTCACCAAAGCCTTCGACACCGTCAACCACTCTGTACTAGTACGCCAGCTCCAAAGATTGGGTGTGGCACCAAACGCCGTGAATTGGTTCAACGACTACCTAACACACAGGAGCCAGCGAGTCAAAATCGGGCAGACGTTATCCAGCTCCAGAGATGTACTCCTAGGAGTCCCTCAAGGATCAATTCTAGGGCCCCTGCTTTTCAGCCTCTTTGTAAATCACCTACCCACAGCCTGTGACACCAAACTTATTCTGTATGCGGACAATGCCATGCTGCTGAGCAGCAGCACCTCTCAGGTCGCCCTGCAAACAGAACTGCAGAACTCTTTCAATAAACTCGAGGACTGTTTCAGTAGGCAAAAGCTGCTCTAAATTACAAGAAAACCAAGGCCATGCTACAGTCCAGCCCCTACAACAAACACAAACATGCTCGCCTCATAATCACCAACAAGGCTGGTGAGCAGATTGAGCAGGTGCACTTGTTCAAGTACCTTGGAGTCACCATTGATGACTCTCTCACTTATACGCACCACGTAGACTCCCTTGTCAAAGTGGTAAACACAAAGATCGGAGTCTTCTATAGGCATAAGAAATCCCTCACCCTGGAAGCACTCCGAATCTCATTCTCCAGCTCCATACCCTCCACGATAGACTATGGGCTGGTGGTCTGTGGAGCTGCTACTGATACAGTGCTCAAAAGGGTCCAAATTGCACTCAGTAGGCCATGCTGCCTCACCCTGTGGGCAGATCACTACACTCATACTTGCACCCTGTATGAGCGTACAAACTGGCTTAACCTAAAAGACAGGATCAAATACCAAACTTGCCTCCTGGGAAAGAATGCACTCCTCATAAAACCCCCACCCTGTATAGGAAACCTGCTTGAGGCTTCTCTCTCAACACTCATTACCAGACAGAGGAAGAATGGAGCACTGTCCACACCATTCCACCTCTTTCTCAGGCCCCACTTGATAGACAGGCCTACCCCCAAGGTAACATCCAGCAGGGCTGCCTAGAGAACCCTGCCTCCATTCCAGCCTAGCCAAGGGCTTAAGTAAGCTATCGGTCCTCTTTAAACACACTTGGTACTGCCCCTCCCCAACCTCACCCCACACACACCATACTTGACAAAGCCCTCTGGAGCTGCCTCCCATCACAGCCCCCCACCTCTCGCTTCGTGGTTGGTTTCAAACCCAATCCCCCTTGTTTAACTGTCACACAGCCTCTCGCCATTTGGGATAGCATTAAACCCTATGCAGTTACTCTGCCATAGTCTATCAATGGATTTGGAGGTTTCCAAGGGTGTGCTACCTAGGGCAACCGATTAGAAATAGCTTAGTATTCAATGACAACTGCTCAGTTTTTTTTTTTCTCCAATTTGTCTAATTGTCATGTAATCGCTCTTTAATGCCTAATGATCAGGCTTCTGTAACCACTGACTATGTGTATTGTCTTATTGTCCACCCTGATGTGGAACCTTTGTAAAAGAGCTCACACTCAAAGGTCTTTCCGAAATACTAATTTAACAATTAAACAAGCACCCGGCTAGCTTGGCACACTGGCCTGAACTGAGTCTGAATAATGGCGGGGGTTGGGGAACCCTTCCAAACCCGGAGGGGAGGGGAGAGACAGCTGTCGGTAAGTTCCAGTGGATCTTGGGTGACGGGACTTGAGCGCTTGTGTGAAGGTGGCCAATCGGGAGGAGATAAAACAGAGTAAGAAAAAAAAAAATAAAGGTGGACTATAGCTGCAGATATCTAAAAGGCATAAATAGGGTACCGGAGGGTAGCATCTTTCAGAAAAGATGTCCAGGAACGAGGGGGCGTGACATGAGGTTGAAAGGGGGTGGACTGATGAGTTGTGTGATGAAGTATTTCTTCACAGAAAAGGTGGTGGATTCATCGAATAGACTCCCAACAGAGGTGGGGGGGATTCAGACATGCATGGGACAAGCATAGGGGAACCCTAGCAATAGGAACAAGGAGGTAAAGCTCGAGATGAAGTAGGGTCTGCAGCTTTTACGGTAGGCAGGGAAAATGGGCAGACTAAATGTGCCTAGCAGTCCTTATCTGCTGTCAATTTCTGTTTCTGTGTAACTGTTCAGGCCCAATGATAAGAGTAGGAAGGAGATAGCAGCAAATTGGGGGTTAAATACAGATGCGATGCCTGAAAGTACTATGTTCCAGAAAGGGTGGTAGAAGGATGGAACAACCTGTCAGAGATGGTTATTGATGCTCAGACTGTGGAGAGCTTCGGGGCTGGGGTGAGACCAGCACATGGAGCAATGGAGGGAGAGGTGGTGAAGGGACATGACTGTATAAGGTACACCTACCTCCAGATTAAACAGACCTGAAAGGTCTTCTGCTGCTGGCAAGATTTGATGCATCTATGTTTGATGGCTCTCAGCCTGCACCTCCCATCTCTGCACACTTAGAAGAGAGCTGTACATAGCTCCATGGGTCCTTCTGGCCAAATATTTAAAATAATCAGTACTTTTCGTGCTTCGATTATAACCTGCTTCAGCAGTTCTTTTCTAAAATCCACCCAGTTTGCTTTCCACTCATGTACAGTAAGCGAGAACACCCAACAAAATGTCCTGTGATGCAGCTTTTAAGGGCACCTTTTGTTGAGAGGCATAAAGTGAAGTAAAGTGCCTTCAACCCCATGAGATGCCTGTATGCTATGCACAGCTGGACAACTTTAAGGATCTTACTTTTCTTATAAAACTGGTTTTAAGCTGCAGAATTATGAAACTGATGCATGGAAACTGGCAACAAGGTCTCTGCTGTCTGGTTGTATGAATCCTCAGGCTGTATGTAACCTGAATAGACCAGTCACATAGGAGGCATATAGGGGCAGTCTGGTTTAGTGGTTAGAGTACTAACCTGGGAAACGAGATTGCAGATTCATTTTTGAAGAGTACCTAATGGTTGAAATGTTAGCTGTACCATTATTTTTATGTTGTTTAGAATTCATATTGTATCCTGTAGACACTAGAGCTGCCTCCATTCAGAATGGCTACCTCCCAGCCCTGTCCACGGACTTCTCGATTACTTGCCCACATTTCCCCTCATTTTATACCCTGTGGCAGGACCCTTGGTGGGGGGGGGGCTCACTAGGGAACAGCATTGGTGGGGAGGCAGGTAGGTTATGGCAGGGCCAGATAGTGCTGCTTTGTCATCCTGCACGCTCAAGGGAGTTTCCTGCTTTTGTTTGCCCTCTCTTGTGCAGCCAGTGTCAGGCATGGATGCATGCACGTTACATGCCTTGTAAGCCCCACAGACATCCCCTACTGCCTCAGTGGGCCACACAGCACTGTCACGTGTAGTAAACTGTGAGGTGGGTATTGTGGTAGACCAAGAACCTATCTTCCCATTAGGAAGTGTGTGTCTAACTCAGATCTGTCGTGCCCTCCCCCAAATGCTGTCTTTCAGTGCCTCGAGCTTAGGTTGTGAACTCGAGTGCGTTATGCCAGTGGGATGGCCTTCTAACATTATGTTCTATTTTCAGTGTGCTTTTAATCTAATTCTTTTGTTTCATGTACTGTATCTGTCTGCCTCCCCCCACCCCGACAACTATCATGGACTGCTGACTCATCTTCTTCCTTGATTCTGTAGCTTTTGTAGTCACTGAATGGAACTGGACTGCTGCCATGTGACTTCTTATGGCGCTCTTATAACCAGTGGACAACAGCCTCCTTACGTCAAGGGAAAAGTGCTCCTACCCATACCCACTCTCGACATAGACTGAGCTATAAACTTACTAGGCTCATTCATAGAAATCTTCGTGCAGATTTTCTGAATGAATTTTAAAAGGAACCTACAAGAACTGTAAGATTTCCTTGAACAAGGCTTATAAATGCAAGCTCTGTGCCTGACACCAGAAGTATTCTGTGTACTGGGAACAGCAACATAGCAGCTGGCCAGTTCTCTATGGATTGGGTGCAGGGGTGGCTTCAGATAATTAAAAATGCTGAGAACTTCTCAAGTCGTTAAGTTTAGATCAAGCCTGCACAGAACAGCCTGTCCCTTGTGAAAGTAAGGTCACATGAAGTGAGGGGTGTCGTGGTGGTGGTGGTAGTTTATGGAGATGGAGGAGGTGGTGGTGGTTTATGATGGTGGTGGAGGGGCTGGATGTCTGCAGGCTAATTACCTGTGGTGTTACTATATATCTATTGAATTGCTTAGGGGTAGGCTTGCACTAGCACTCACCTGCCCATCTCTCTCTCTCTCTGTTCCTGTGTTTTCTTTCTGGCCCTGACAGGAAGTCCCAGACTCTGGAAATCCTGCAGAACCGAAGATGCTACAGAGCTGCTGTTGGAGTTGTTTGGGAGTCATAAGCCCTGTTTACACTGCCAGCTTTAAAGCGTATCAACCCATACATACGGGTTGCTGAGCTTCAAAGTCTGCAGTGTGGACACTTTCAGGACCGGACTACCAGTGCTTCACTTCCACTTTCTGAAGCGACTTGGAAGAGGGGACGTGTACCGGAGCGAGCTACTTGACAGCAAACTTACCTGTCATGTAAACAATCCACAGCGCTTGCTTCGATTGAAAGTGTCCCCTCCCGGCATCCTCCAATGGCTCCCTGCCAGCACTTAATAATTGGAATGCGAGCCGTAGCACACCCGAGTTCAGCTAAAGAATCTTTCTGTAGCAGATAGAAAGCTGGGCAATACCGAAGGATTATGGCCAGTTGCGCAAGTAAACAAAGTATTATGGTAAGAGGCTTGCGTCTAAAGCGACACCACTCTATCACGCCTCTTCCCGTCTATGTCAGAGTCACCGAACAGTTCATAGAATACTTATATAATAGTTATAGTAATGTACAGTACAGTGTGTGTAAAGCACCACCTTGGACCCGGGGTGTGTGAGGGGCGGAGAGACCCCACAGAAGAAAGAACAAACAAATGTTGTCTTGATTATTTAAAAAAAAAAAAAGTCTAAATATTGATTGCTTTTTTCTTCTGTGGGGGCGCTTTGCCCCCAGCAGCCCCCAGGTCCTCAATGGTTATTCTGTATTCAGTAATATGGTATCTGAGATAAAAAATAATTTCACTGCATTTACTGTCATGTGCTGTGTTAGTGGTGATTGTGTAGAAAGCGCATGCAGTTTCACTAGCTCTCTGGCTGTTTTCACTCACTCGCTCAGCTTCAAGATACACATTACCATGAAGCCTCTGAAAGCTGCGCAGCGACGCGATCTGGCCGTAATCCTTCCGTATCGCTGAAAGCTGAACTCTGGGAAAGTAAATAAAAACCGGGGGATACAGGTATTTGGAATTGGGGTTGCAAACTGTGAGACAGTGATGCTTGGCGTGCGTGAATATATATGCATATCCCTGGGAAGGCATAGTTCTTCCAATAGTGGGTGAAGTCCTGTCATGACCACGGCTGAGCTTCTGACAGCTATGGTTATAGTAGCAATGTTTGGTATTTGTAAAGTACTTTAGGGTGGTTCTGACTTGTAGGAAACCTGCTATATTGGGGTGAGGTGGGTGGGGAGAGGGCAGGAGAGAAGCGTGAAGGTATTGAACAGATAGGTAGTAGGTTTGTTTGGTGTGGGGGGGGCGCTGTTTTACCTTCATACGTTTCAGAACGTTTTTTCACCCCGTAGTCAAGGTCCCAGGACCTCTGAGTCCTAATCAGAGGGGTGGGGTTGGGGGTACAGAACTGTACCATATTTTCATCTTTCCTTTTAATTTGACTTTCCTGTCGATCATTTCCATACAAATAAGGCATTTTGTCAGAATGGGTCTCCTGGAAATTTGTGTGAAACCCTTGAAAATCTGCGGGATTTGTTCTAAGGGCATAGATACAGTTAACTCTCCACCGTCTGGCAGTTTCCTGGAACAGGCTGATCCATCGGCTGTCTTAAAGCTAAGCTCCTGTTTTGGATCCTGCAGCAGAATTACCCACCAGAAGCTGTAAACTTTGCGACTTTTCATTCATATGGTATATAATAAGTGGAACAAAACACTCCAAGTGGGCAGTGATGCAGTAATAATCACACACCTGGGTGGTTGAAGTCTCAACCCACCCAGGGTATTCAGTAAAAATGACAGCAGCAGCACCTTTTGCCTTATGTATTCTGCCCGCTTCATTTGTTCAGACTGCAGACCAGCAGACTGGGTTTCTCATTCTGAAATCCTGCCGTTTGTTTATCTGGGTGGAAAGTGTGAGTTATAGAAACTGGACACAGCTGAACTTGTGAGTTGTAGTTCGATGCACATTTATTGGCTGGGTTTGAGAAGTGTCCCAGTTCCGGTACATGAATGACTGGGAGTTAAGATGAGAAGGACGGGGCGGAGCCTAGCAGCCTATTCAAGGAAGATGCTTTTGGTGGCGCTCTGCTACACTTGGACTGTTTATTTGTAATTACGTGCTAAAATCGACTTTCTGTGGAGTTTTTGATGTTGCTATTTATTTATAATATACTGAAGGTGGAAACGTCTTGTTCCCCCCCAATGTGTATTTTGACGTTTTTCCATTTTCTCTCCATAACCCAGCCCCCTACCTCAGACGCGGCACGCATGTGGAGGCATGCGCACGCTGTATCTTGAGGTACCCACCCACTACATGTCACCACCTATGCTGACCACTGGGCCTCCAACCGGTGGCAGCAGGACTACCGGGGGGGGGGCGGCAGCCACCACCCACCGGAGAGGAGAGCTGCCTTGTGGCTGCTCAATCCTGCTGTGACCCCACCC
Organism: Neoceratodus forsteri; assembly: GCA_016271365.2. Taxonomy (NCBI): domain Eukaryota; kingdom Metazoa; phylum Chordata; order Ceratodontiformes; family Ceratodontidae; genus Neoceratodus; species Neoceratodus forsteri. Next base: position 109,443,742 of record JADMNL010000034.1, on the reverse strand, counting down.
TTTGATCCAAGTCTGTTCCCGAACTCTGGTTGCCAGCGTGGCTTGAAGTAAGGCGTCCAGCACCTCGGCCCTCAGCGCCACTCGTCTGTCTGGAAACGTCTTTTAAAGATGGGGAGACCAAAAGGGGCAGCGAAATAAGACTCTGCAGCACTGGGACCCTCTGAAGAGCGATGGGCCGCAGCAGCAGCACGTTCCCGCTAATGGTGGTGTTCCGTCCATGTTCGACTCTCTGAATCGATTCATCCAAATGCTGACCCAGTCAAGCCAATGTATCGAACAAAAATTAGATACCTATATGGAAAGACTTGTGAAGGTGGAAACCAGGATGGACAGTCTGACTAATTCTGTGGTGGACTCCACTTCAGTAGCTGGGAAAGCACTGGTGGCTGCCACAGCATATCTAAAAGAACATGGTCTTCTATGCATGAGGCTGGAACAATTGGAAAATACCGTCCAGGTCCCAAATGTTTGCATTTTGAGAATCCCGGAGGGTGTGGAAGGAGACGATGTGGTGATTTCCTTTTTGGAACGCTGGCTACCGGAGGCTCTTGGCTTAGGACACCCTCCACGCTTTATCAAAGCATATTGGATTAATCCAAGAAGAGCTCGGGGGCAGACTGACGGCTCGAGAACAGTATTGATGGTGACCAGCTTAGTGGGCAAACAGGATTGCATTCTGCAAGCCGCTAGGGAGCATGCTCCCACTATTCAGCAAAATAAAATTCTGTTCTTTCCAGATTATTGCATAGGAAAAAACGAATCTGCCAGCAGAAGCAGGCCTCTTGGTCTATCAAGTCTGCTCGAATGTGCATCTAGCACCCTAACATTGCAGTTGCCCCACCCTCCCTCCCCACTCACAGTTACCCCCAACTCTTTCCCATCCCCTTTTAAAACTGCCCACCATCTTACAGGATACCACCTCCTCAGGAAGAGTGTTCCATTTAGCCACAACCCTCTCCATGAAAAAATGTCTCATCTCTTGCCTGTATCTTCCCCCCCTCCAATCTGAGATCTTGTCTTCTCATGTCCCTCCCCCTCCTCAGCTTAAAGACCCCTTTTGTACTTGTCTTGTTTATCCTCTTCAAGTATTTAAAGGTCTCGATCATATCATATCCCCCTGATTCCTTTTTTCCTCCAGGGTGTACATATTTAACTCACTCAGCCTGTCCTTGTAGGATTTATCCTCCAATCCCTGGATCATCCTAGTTGCTCTGTGCTGTACCCCCACAGTAATCTGAGATCCCGCTTCGGGAACGGACGCCAGTACTGCATGCAGTACTCAAAGTGTGGCCTGACGATTGACCTATACAGAGGCAGGATCACCTCCCTTCTTCTGGATAAGATTCCTCTTGCAGTATACCCCAACATCTTGTTGGATTTAGAGGCCACCTTCCTGCACTGAGCTGAGTTGTTCATATTCCTCCATTATAACCACCTGTAGATCTTTTTCCTCCTCGGTGGTACCTATCTCATTGTCCACCAGACAAGTCCTTGCTACTAGTGCTTTTCTCCTAATTGTCCCTATTCTCATACCTCTCTTAGGCTTACCTGAGGCCAATTGTCCACCCTCCTAGAATGACCATTACAAACTCCCTGATGATTTCATGTTCTCCAACATGATAATACTATGTCATGTATCCCCTGCCACGTCACCATTTCTTATCTCTAGAAGAATCATCTACCATGTTACCTATATACTACATAACTCATACATTCGTATCCCTTTCATGTTAAGCTTTACATATCGGAAACTGTGTTACTTGCCCCTACTTGCATTACTACTAGCTGGGGATATAGAACTCAATTCAGGACCAGGAGGCAGTGTTGCCCACACTAACACTACCTGGACAGACGTCAATGGTCTGCGCATTGTTCACCTAAATATCAGGAGCCTTCCCCATAACCTAACTGAACTTGAGGCGTGGGTTACTCAATATTCTCCTGACATTCTCTGCTTGTCTGAAACCTGGCTTAAACCCTCCACCTCTGACCACCTATGTCAGTTACCAAACTATAAAATACTAAGACAGGACAGGTTTACATCTAAGTGTGGTGGCGGCGTTGCAATCCTCCGTAAAGCTCACCTCTTATTATACTACAATCCCCCTTTTACTCTCTCTCACTGTGAATCAGTTCATGTCACCCTACATCTGGGAGCCAAGAAGTTGCACATAGTATGTGTCTATAACCCTCCAACAGGTGGCATTTCTGGTCTAGAGGAACTCCTCTCACAGGTTGACCTAGTTATTGGACGTGAAGAGGTCCTCATATTGGGGGATCTAAACCTCAACTGGACAGGTAAAGCAAGTCAGTCCTTTCACACCCTGGTTCAAGGTCATGACTTACACCAACTCATCTTAGATCCTACTAGGGTCATGCCTCCTCCCTGATTCAGCACTCTAATTGACTGGGCCCTCACGAACCATCTTGATTGCATTTCCACTGCAGGTACCCTTCTGGATGCTATTAGCGATCACTCCCCAATTTTCTGGATCTGGAATGCCTCTAGACAACAATCTCCACCTCCTAAAATGATCACCTTCTGTAATGTGGCCAGTTTCAATCAGGTCCAGTTTATGCACGATCTCTCTTTAATTGACTGGCCTCCTATCTTTACCGCCACCAATGCTCAGTCTGCCCTTGACTACTTCCTCATGGCATTCGGGAGTCTACAGGATCTCTACGCTCCTTGTATCACCCGACCCATACGTGGTACGCAAACAAAGTGGCTCACCAAAGATCTCCTTACACTATTCCGAGCAAGGGACAAAAGCTGGTGGTGTTTTAAGGCTTCTGGTCAATTGGCAGATTACAGTGACTATAGATCTATTAGAAATGCCTGTAAAAGGAACACTCGCTTACCCAAAAGCTCCTTCTGTAAAGATCTGTTAACAAAAGCTGCAGAGGACTCCAGGAAATTCTGGTCTGCAGTTAAACTCTCCTTGGAGCAAACCATATGACCAATAATAATGACATTCTACTAAATAGAGTGCACTGTAACAACCTGGTGACCATTGCAAACTCCTTCAATAGCCACTTCTCAGACTTATCGAGCTACTCTACCTCCTTCTCCTCTGCCCACCCTACCGTACCACCAGTGGATATGGAATCCTTGCTCTGTCGCCCACCCTTTCGGTTTCGATCCATCTCGAGAGCTGAAGTCCTAAAATTGTTACTTACCATCTCTGACTCCACCAGCACTGGTGCTGATGGCTTGGAGCCCTGTCTTCTCAAAGTTGCAGCTCCTCTTATAGCCTCCCCCTTAGCCAAAATCTTTAACCTGTTGCTTGCCTCAGCGCTGTCCCTGACATTTGGAAAGTAGCCCGAATCATCCCATTTCTCAAAGGTGATCCCAAGGTCATGTCAAACTGTCTGCTCATAGCCATCCTATCTGTGCTAAGTAAAATCCTGGAAAAATTAGTGGCTACTCAGACTTTAGGATACCTACTGAATCATAACCTCCTCTCCGATTCCCAGCATGGCTTCCGCAAAGGCCATAGTACCTCTACTGCCCTCCTAAAACTAACGACATCTACACTGGCATGGATACAGTTCTCTTGACAGGTGCTGTCTTCATTGATCTAACTAAGGCCTTTGATCTGGTTAACCATTCCCTTCTCCTTACAAAACTCGGCTCCCTTGGTTTCTCTGCAGAAACAGTTGTCTGGTTCAGCTGTTATCTTTCTGACAGAAAGCAGACTGTAGTTTTTAACTCTGCTATGTCTGATCTAACTTCCATGCACATAGGTGTTCCTCAGGGTTCCATACTAGGCCCTCTGCTCTCCACTATTTTTATAAATGACCTTCCATCACAAGCATCTACTTGCTCTTCCCTGCTTTACGCAGATGATCTAGTCATCTACCATAGCGCAAGAGAAGTCTCAGACCTAAATAACTTCCTTGTCTCTGATTTCTGAAGTATTCAAAGCTGGCTCACCGTGAACAACCTAGTGCTCAATATAAGCAAAACTCATTCTATGCTCTTTGGCTCTCCAGTTAGGCTAAGGGGGATTAGCAACCCTCTCGTAATATCCTGTGCTGATGGCCACCAGCTAACACCAGCTCCTTCAAATATCTGGACGTTTTTCTTGACCAATCCTTGGATTTCGACTTTCATATTACTGCTACCTGCAAATCTGTCAATGCGAAAATTGGGGGGGCATACCGCTCTAGATATGCCCTCACCCCATCAGCCATACCTCTCAACTGTCCCTGATTTTCAGGGATGTCCCCGATTTTGCCTCAAAACTTTACTCTGTCCCTCCTAAAAATTGTGTTTCTGTGACCAAACAGTCGGAGTTGTAAGCAAAAAATAATGTCAAACATTAAAATTACAGACTTGTTCTTCCTTAGAAAATGCATTTTACACCAAGCACCTTATTCTACCAGCTTCCTGACTGGATATCACCAACTTTGAAGATGTGTCCCTGATTTTGGTCCTTTCTCCCTGATTTTTTTAAGCCTTGTCCCTGATTTATGATACAGGAGGTTGAGAGGTATGCCATCAGCTAGGCTTGCTGTGGCACAAGGCCTCCTGCTCCCGTCCCTGGCCTATTGCTCGGCAATCTACCTAGGCACCACTAAGATCTCTCTCCATAAGTGGGACACTACTTACAATAACATCTGCTGCTACGCCTCCGCCTCACCAAGATACAAACACCACTGTCAGCTCTATGCCGACCTAAAGTGGCCCAGCCCTGCTGCTCACCAACTCCAGTTCTATGGCTCTCTCATTGATGGTATAACAAGAACAGGCCTCCCCCAATCCCTTGCCTCCTTGTTTCACTCTCAAACCCCCTCATAGTGACTCAGATCAAATGAACATGCTCCTCTCTACATCCTTCGATGTAAAACTGCTATGGGTGCAGGTGCCTTCTCTTACGCCACCCCCAGGTATTGGAATTCCATCCCACAAGCAATACGCTCAGCTTCCACTCCTGTGGGTTTTAAGAACCTCCACTGTGAACATATACAAGCATCACATCCCTGCATATGCTTCCAGCCTGCTTAGTTTTTACAGCTCCCCTAGCTCTTATCCTCGCTATACTACTTTCCACCTTCTACCCCCTCCCATCTTGTAACCTCCCACCCTCTCCCCTCCCTCCTCCTCCCTACTCTCCCCAGGTGTACAGTCCTTGCAACAGCACTTACAGTTAAGTAGTACTTTACAACTCTGTATTTCCTGCTCTTGTTTTTCTCTAAAATCCTAATGTAATGTTTAAATTTAGACCTGTTCCAACTATGTACTTCACTGAATCGCTGTTGTATTTCTGACTCCTTCACTTTGTATTCACCTGTGTTATGTGCCGTGTCACACTGTTGTTGTTAATTGTATTCAACTTGAATCCTCCCGGGTCGTGCCTGAAAATAGGCATCCTCATGCCTAGTGCACTCACCTGGTTACCAAAAGCGAAAAAAAAAAAAAAAAAAGTGAACCCCTCCCAACTGGTAGCTCCTTCCCAGGTTCCCTGCTCCGAAGTGCAGAACCTTGCACTTCCTCGCATTGAAACCCAGCTGCCACATTTCCGACCACTCCTCCAGTTTAGTTAGGTCGTCTTGTAGGTCCTGTGCTTCTCATCTTCGGTACAAGGCTCTCGAAGGGGTTACCCTGAAATTGAGAGAAACTGGGATTAAGTACCGGCTGAGCTTCCCAGCCAAACTGCAATTTGTAGTGGACGATAAACCGTACTGTTTTACTGATGCACAGGCAGTGGAAGCAGTTGCTGAAAAACTACAGACGTTGCGTCTTTCATTGCCGCAAGAGCCCAGTGATAAACAGGACACTCTGTAAGCTTCTCTCTTATCTTTGAAAATGTTTCTTTTTGCACTTTCTATTTATGCTCTGCCTCATTAGGAGCACCTGGCATCCTGCCTGGAGTCCGTGGTAGCCCCAGTTGGGTTCAATTTTGAGGCCCCCCTGGGTAGGTCGGCCCCTGTGGAGTTGGTCAGGTACCACCCATTGCAGGACGTGGTCCCTGAAGACCTGATGGCGGTTATTGACCTCTCGCCATTGAATGAGTCTTGCACTGATCCTGAGCAGCTGGTAGTGGCCTATAATAGGGCCATTATGGTAGCACTCATATCAGATTGCACCAGTCCATGTTCGCCCCCTTCCACGTCATCCCGTCGCTCCATGGTTTGATGGGGCTCTGAGAAGGTTGCGGAGGACGGGGCATAGGTTGGAGCGTCGTTGGAGGAAGACTTCCACTGATGCCGACCACCTTATTTTGCTAGAGCATTATAAACTCTACCAAACAGCAATTTCCCATAAGAAGGCAGAATTCCTGTCCAGGGAAATGTCTGTCGCACGGAATCGACCTGCTCAGCTCTTCAGAACTGTTGACAGACTGTGCAACCCAGCCTGTCAGCAGATCCGTCAAGTTTTTACTCAAATTGATTGTGAGGAGATTGCTTGATTCTTTGCGAATAAGGTTGAAGACATCAGGAGGGAGTGCCTCCAACCTCATTCTAAGGATGTTGCAGTTGATCGGTGTCCTGTCACAGAGCCCGGAGTTTCCTGGAGTGCCTTCGACCTGCCGGATTTCATAGACACTATGAGGATTGTCCATGAGATGCGTCCTACATGTTGTAGTTTAGACCCTGGCCCTACCTCCCTTATTTTGGGTTGTAGCGAGATCATCGGCCCGATCTTAGCTCGGATTATCCGGTGTTCTTTAGATATGGGAGTGTTTCCTAGCTCTCTGAAGGAGGGGGTGGTGACCCCCCCTTCTGAAGAAAGCATCTTTAGACCCGGATGACCTAGCCAACTACAGGCCAATCTCTAACCTCCCTTTCGTGGGGAAGGTTATTGAGAAAGTTGTAGCGGCTCAATTGGATAACCATTTGACCATCCATAGTTTATACAAACCTCTCCAGTCTGGTTTTCACAAGAGGCATAGTACTGAGACTGCTCTGGTTCAGGTGCTGAATGATCTCCTGATGGCAAGAGATCGGAGACACAGTTTTATCTTGGTTCTCCTTGATCTATCATCCGCTTTTGATACTGTGGATCATGGGGTTCTGCTCGAACGCCTCAGGTCCATTTGTGGGCTGTCAGGTACCGTCCTCAGATGGTTTTCATCTTCCCTTGAAGGGAGAACGCAAAGAGTGGTCTTGGGTTTGTTTTCATCCGGGGCCTTCACTCTGCCATGCGGGGTGGCTCGGTGCTTTCCCCCTCGTTATTCGCAGTATATATGCTACCCCTCGGAGACATTGTAAGACTGTACGAGCTGAGGATTCACTGCTATGCTGATGATACCCAGCTCTACCTGTCTTTCGCACCTGACCAGGTTAGTGCTGTCTCGGTACTGAACAACTGCCTTGCAGATATCCAAGACTGGATGAATTCCAGCGGTTTAAAGTTGAACCCAGGAAAGACTGAGGTTATGGTTGTGGACCCGGGTCGCAGGGTAGAGGGACTGAGAACTGGTCTCCCCTCCGGATTAATCCTGGAGGTGGACCAGATCCTCACCTCTGAACGGGTGCGTAACCTGGGAGTGGAGCTTGACGTTGGTCTGACCCTTCGTCATCAGGTGTCTGCTGTCGTCAAGCTGGCCTTTTTCCATCGTAGGAACATTGCCAGGATTAGACATCTTGTTCCACCCAGTGACCTGCCGGTCTTGGTCCATGCCTTTGTGACATCTCGCCTTGATTACTGTAACTCCCTTCACCAAGGACTTCCTGGGGTTGATATCGGCCGCTTGCAGCTAGTGCAGAATGCGGCAGCACGTTTGTTGACTGGGGCTTCTAGAATTTTTCATATTACCCCTGTGCTGCGCGCTTTGCACTGGCTGCCAATACAGTGGTGGATCACCTTTAAAGTGGGTATTTTGACCTACAAAGTCCTACATGGTCTGGGTCCCGACTACTTGGAAAGAGCTCTTGGTGCCTTACACCCCTCTACGACAGCTCCGCTCGGCTGACGAGGGGTTGCTGGAGATTCCGAGGGTAAACTACAGACCTGTTAGTTTAACCTCAGTGATAGGGAAAATGATGGAATCACTTCTGAAGGAAAGAATTGTCGAGTATCTAGAGGCCAGAGGGGCACAGGACCCTAGGCAGCATGGATTCACAGTGGGAAGGTAATGCCAGACAAATCTGATAGATTTCTTTGACTGGGTGACCAAAGTAGTAGATCAGGGAGGGGCTGTTGACATGGCCTACCTAGACTTTAGCAAGGCATTTGACACAGTCCCACACAAAAGATTAATATACAAGTTAGCCAGCCTGGGAGTGGGTCCCAAGATGACAGCCTGGGTAAAGAATTGGCTGGAGAATAGGACACAGAGAGTAATAGTAAATGGAGTCCACTCAGAAGAAAGGAGGGTTACTAGTGGGGTACCGCAGGGTTCAGTATTAGGACCGGTCCTCTTCAGTGTCTTTATAGTTTATATTGCGAAGGACTGGAAGGAGAAGTATTTCTCTTTGCAGATGACACTAAGATCTGCAACAGAGTTGATGCACAGGGTGGGGTGGAAAGGATGAGAAGGGACTTGGCAAGGTTAGAGGAATGGTCAAATGTATGGCAGCTTACATTCAGTGCTAAGAAGTGCAAAGTAATGCACCTGGGAAACAAAAACCCAGGGGAAGAGTACACAATGGGGGGTGAGATACTAACAACAAAAATGGAAAGGGACCTGGGGGTTGTCGTATCAGATGACCTAAAGGTGGGCAAGCAATGTGAGAGGGCAGCAAGGAGGGCTTGGGGGATACTGGGATGCATAGGGAGAAGCATCACCAGTAGAAAACAGGAAGTTATTATCCCTCTGTACAGACAGCTGGTGAGACCCCATCTGGAGTACTGTGTGCAGTTCTGGAGACCCAATCTCCGCAAAGACATAGACAGGATGGAAGCTGTCCAGAGGAGGGCAACTAAAATGGTGCAGGGTCTGCACCGGAAGATATGTGAAGAGAGACTTAAGGAGCTTAATATGTATAGCCTCGAGGAAAGAAGGGAGGGGGGACATGATAGAAACTTTCAAGTACCTCAAGGGAATCAACAAAGTCCAAGAGGGTAGCATCTTTCAAAAAAAGAGGTGTGCAAGAACAAGAGGGCACAATTTGAAGATAGAGGGGGCTCAGAGGTAATTTAAGGAAGTATTTTTTCACAGAGAGGGTTGTGGATGCATGGAACAGCCTTCCAGAGGAGATTGTGGAGTCAAAATCAGTGGTGGAATTCAAGCATGCATGGGACAGTCATAAGGAAATTCTGGGGGGTGGGGGTAAGAAGAAGTAGGCTGCTGGTTAACTAGGATCTGCAGCTTATCCAGTAGGTAGGGAAATGGGCAGACTGGGTGGGCCAAGCGGTCCTTATCTGCCGTCAAATTCTATGTTTCTAAATATGAAGTCATCTGGTGCTCGTGCGTTTGGATTTGCTGCACCTACCCTCTGGAATTCTCTGCCCCGTCCGCTCCGGTAGTGTAGGATGGTGGGGAGTTTTAAGCAGGCACTAAAGACCTTCTTATGGGAAAAGGCATTTCCTACTTTGCTTTGATTTTATATTGTTGTATCTGAATATATGTTTGTATTTGATTTTATACTGAATGTATTTGAATATGCTTTTATGTCTGTTCTTGTTGTGCAGCGCCTTGAGATTTTGAAAGGCGCTCCGCCAAATGAATTTTATTATTTATTATTATTATTTATGTAGCCTTGGTCCCCCCAACCACAGAGGGGTCGAGGTGGAGCCCTGTACACTCCAAAAAATTGCCATTTGGGGCTACCACGTGGGACAAGCAGGGGACTTTTGGAGGTCTGTGGTGGCGCTTCCGTCTTCCTGGAGCGCAGTGAGCCATTTTCCTGTTTTCCTGGCGTATCATGCGCACTGACGTCGAGGCAAGGATCCACAGATGTCTGGCACACCTAGCCCCTCTCTGTATGGCTGGGTGCTTGCCATTCCCCAGGCCTCCTCCTGGGGTCAGTCGAGCACAGGGCTTCATCCCCTCTCCCTCCCTGGAGAAGGCGAGTGGGCCACGGATGCTCAGCCTTCTTCCCCCTGGCTGGCCTTCCAACTTCCCAGGCTCGTTCCCAAACCCGGGGCGTCGTGAGTGGTAGTGCTACCACTGCACTGGTGGGCTGGCCTTATCTTTTTTTTTTTTTTTTTTCTTCTTTTTTCCATAAGTACTTTATCCTGTGGAGCCCTGGCAGGCGGCTACGGCCCTCTTTTCAGTCCTGCCGCTCCCATGCTAGACACCAGCAGTGTCAGTGGTTCAGTAGGTGGCACACTCGCCTATGAGGCCGGAAGATTCAGAGGGCCATAGGTTCAGTTCCCACATCTGGCACTTGGGTTAATATCCCAGTACTGACACTGTAGTGCAGCATGAGAGGGGTGCTGCACATCTGAGGTGCCGTCTTTCGGATGAGATGTTAAACCGAGGTCCCATCTGCCTGGATTGGTGGTAGTTCAGGTGGATGTTAAAGATCCCATGGCACTTATCGAAAAGAGTAGGGGAATTTCCCCGGTGTCCTGGCCAAATTTCCCTCATTCACTAAAAATACCACCAACAGCTTAATCTGGTTCAAGGTCAGTTGGCATTCATCTGTATCCCCCTCTCCCGGGTCGTGCCTGAAAATAGGCAGGATTTGTCTAGTGCTCTTACCCGGTTAACAAAAACTAAATAAATAAATAAAGACAGTCCCCTGGTAGTTCCCCCGGGGATTGGACCCCCCCGGCCCCGTGGCAGGGCCAGGAGGAGACTGCCAGCCTCTCCCCCCCTGAGACCCAATCCAGAATCCGGGGAGGCTCGTTTTTCCTTTTTTCGCCTGTCTCTCTCTCCCCCTCTTCTGACATAAGGATGTCAGATCAAGCCTCCCGACCCGTACTGCTCTTCAGCCACTGCCAGAGGGCAGTCGGCAAGTGGGACGACTAATCCCCCTTCTCTCTCTCCCCCAAGAGAGGAGAGCAGTCCTCTGGACACTCAATCCAACCCCCCCCGGCAACCCAGGCTTGTTGCCAAGCCCAGGTGGCCAGCGAGGTGTGGCGTCCAGCGCCTCAACCCTCAGTGCTATCGGGCTGGACCTTATCTTTTAGAATTTTCACAGCTATAACAAGTTCAACAATATGTGAGCCTGAATGTTATTTTAAAGAGCAACTGTCATGCTCTTTATCAAATCCCTCCTCCCCCAAGAAGCACAAAGAACCCTTACCTGCCCCCCAATCAAATTCTACAGAACTTTTCTTTATTAAGTTCCCCGATTTAGGAAGGGATCGTATTTTTGCACAATGGAGCTCCGACGCGCTGATTTCTTCCACTTCCTTGTACCTCTGCAACTCTGATCCGCCACGGTGCTACTACGTTTTGTGACATCACTATATGAGGAGCATGGGGGCGAGCGTTCATTGCAATAAATGGGGCTGTGTTTAAAAGTTTAGTTTTCGTAGGTTAGATGGCAAATTGGAATAAATCATGGCTACCGCTTAACTCACAAGGTTGCTAGTTAAGCAGTAGCCATGACTTGTTCCGACTTCTGGCAGAATCCTTTCCTTTCCTTTAAGAATGGCCAGAATATCTTCAAGCTGGCTCCTCCCAACCACTCGGGTGATATCCTCCTCGACACCACCCTGTGACGTCAGATCTTCTTTCCGCTGGAAGCATCCGGTTCATCACAGCTCCATACTAGATGTAGGCCTGAACTTTTCTAAACTCTTTTTCAGTCTTCAAGCGTCACACTTTCGACTTGTATCTTCTAATTATGGAACTGGGAGACCCAGAATCCAATCCTGGCTTCAGACGGTGCTCTTGCGGCCAGAAAATGTTGCGCATCAACCCGCACATCACATGCATCTACTGTCTGGGTCTGCAGCATGATCTTCAGGCTTGCAGCCTCTGCTGTACCCTTCACTCCTCCACCTCGGAGGGCCGTTACTCTCCTCGTCTCCTGGGCCATACAGACAAACGGGACCCCCCCCCCCCAAAGACCCTGAAGCTGAACACTATCATTCCTGTAGTCTCCTTCAAAAAGCTGTACCTAAATCTTTTCCCAGAGATATGCAACTGCTTCCACAATTCCTAGCCTCTTCAGACCCCTTTTCACCCCTGCCCCATTAGATTCCCCTCCCTTATCTGTTCATGCATTCATCCATTAACTTCTATTATCTACCTCCTAAACCCCTACTTATTACTTTTTTTTTTCTATATTTGCTCTGGTGCTCAATACCACTGTTTACTTGCCTTGTATATATGTGTATATTATTGCATTTGTTCATTCTTTGTTGTTTATTCTTAAAAAGTCTTTGTTACTGTACTCATTCTATATTTGTATATTTGTGAGTTTAAACCATTTTGTTGTTTATGACCAATCAGGTCCATCTTGTAAATGAGCTATGCTCAATGATGTTCGCCTGAATAAATAAAGATTTTGATTGATTGATTGAATTAAATCTAATGACACCTGCAGGGTGGTTTCTGCAGCAGTGGGTTCAGCTGAGCAGTTTGCTGCCTTTGAGGAGGCAGCGGCCCAAGCTGTGGAAGGAACGTCGCCAGTGTCCACCCTGGTTCCTACGATCTTTGGCGTCTTGTTTACAGGGGCATTTTGGGACTTGTTATGTAACAGGACCCAACGAGTTAGGGTCCAAGGTAAAAACTCCTTTGATAGGGAAGTGACTAGCGGAGTTCCACAGGGATCTGTCTTGGACCATTCCTAGTTAATTGTTTCATTTATGACTTTCATACCAGTATTGACAACAAATGTACAAAATTTGCTGACGTTGCAAAAATAGCAGGTGAGGTAGATACTCGCTCCAAACTTCTTCGTCTGGTAAGGGACTTAGAATTAATAGCAGGTTGGACAAATGATGATAAGATGGAACTAAACCTGGATAAATGTACAGTATTACATCTTGGCAGAAACAATCCAGCAAGACCCTACTATCTAAACAACAAACAATTACATGTTGTAACAACTGAAAAAGACTTGGGAGTTATTATAAATTATTCATTCAAGATGGAGACCCAGATGAGGAAATCAGTACATAAAGCTAATAAACCATTTTTATTATGTTAATGAATTTATTACCAGGGACGAACATTGCATGTATGGCCTTTGTAAAACTTTTGTTCAACTGCATCTGGAATACACATGACCCTTTTAGTCATTGTACCATAAACAAGACATCAGTTTTACTAGAAGGTATTCAGAGGAGGGTCACGAAGCTAATTCCCACATTAAAGAACCAACTGTATGAAAATAGGCCAAGTGAATTGTGCCTGATGTCATTAAAGGAATGAACTAGATGGGACTACTTACTATTCCACAATACTCTTGGACCCTCTGCAGCAGTGCTGTGTCCTTCTTGAGGTGAGGTCTCCAGAGCTGCACGCAGCACTCGAGATGCGGCCTGACCAAGGCATTATACAGAGGGAGGATCACCTCCCTCTTCCTGGACGTAATTCCCCTGGCTATGCAGCCCTGAATTCTGTTTGCTTTTGACGCAGTTCTTCTGCAGTTTTCAGTGTTATTCATTTTAGTGTCTACCACCACTCCCAGATCCCTTTCACTCATTGTGGTTTGCAGTGAGACCCCTCCAGGGTGTATACATGACCTGGGTTCCTGACCCCCAGATGCAGTACCCTACACTTCCCTGGATTAAACCTCAGTCCCTACCTCCTTGACCACTCCTCCAGGGTATCCAGGTCCCTCTGGACTGTCTCCGTCGCTTTGTCCCTGTCTGCCAGTGCTCCCAGTTTTGAGTAATCTGCCGAAGAGGCTCATCCTACTCCTAATCCCCCGCCCTCCTCATATCTGAGACATAGGCATTGAACAGGAGTGGCCTCCGTACCGAACCTTGGGGGACCCCACTGAAGACATTCCTGGGGAGGAGACTATCCCACCAACCACCAATCTCTGTGCTTGCCCCATTAGCCAATTCTCTACTCATCTAAGCAACTGTCCTCCCACCCCCATCCCCCCTGCCTTTAACAACGTGATTTGGGGTACCGAACACCTTACTGAAATCCAGGTATAGGTATATAATAAACAGGGCACTCCGGACAGATTGTGGTATCAGCGCTCTAGAGCGACAGTTAAACTTGATTGCACAATAATCAGTTTAAGGTACTTAAGACGGACACTAGGAAATGGGACAGTTATTTTACTGTAAGAGTACCGGCACTATGGAACAAACTCCCTCAACACCTTGTTAATGTTGCCGACTTCAGTACACTTAAAAGGGAACTTGATAAATTCTTCGGTTGCTAGGTTTCATATGTTCCACTTTGAGTGGGAGACAGTCTTGATGGGCTTATAGCCTACTTCTGTCTGCACATTACCAAGTTACTAGGTATCAGTCCCTGTCTACCCTCTGGAGGGCCCTTCCCCGGGGTCTAAATCTTCTAACTGGGACTCCAAAAGCAAGACTCTCATCGCAGGTTGTGAGACCACAAGCACTGTTAGGCCTCGGGTTCCTGCGCGTCTGCTGGCTCGGTATCTGTCTGCTTAAGCAAACGTTTCTGTCCAGGCCGCTGGCCCCACAGAGTCCCCATTGGGCTTGTCTGCCAAGATGCAGGTCAACCAGCCCGTCAAGGTCTTTAATGACCCAGTTGACCTGTTCACCTGACTAAGGGGAGGACTCCTTCTCCAGGATGCTGGTCCTGCCTGATCTCTGCCAGGGTTGGCCGGATCAGCACGCTGAGCTGGACCCTCCTCCCAAGGAGCCCAACCTTCCGAGGATTCCCAGGCATCCTTCACCTGTCCTTGTCTCTCCTCGCTGACCGGTACCCCGATGTTTGTTTGAGGACCTGGTCGAGGTCTTGTAGCTTGAGGTTGAGTGATTCCCAACATGACTGTCGGTCCTGCTCTTGACACTTAACAAAGAGACGCCACAGATACTTATCCTCTGGGGAGATATGACTTCACCTTAAAATGTGGTGCCATTATGAGAAATTCATGTGACAACCGTGTCTTCTTGGCATTAACGGAATGCTGCCGCCCGTGCTGTAGCCTACTCTGGTGCTCTCGTGGCCATTGCACCCTGGGCACAAGCCAGCCCTGTCGGTCCGGCAAACTCCGGCCTCTCCACCCATTCCAGTGGCACTCCCTTCTCCCCAGCCTAAAGAGGGAGCATCTCCTAAAGACTGTGTGCTCAGCCATTAGACTTCCCTGTCGGCTGTTGGTCACTGTAACCCACACCGAGTCTTGGAAAGTCAGTGTGGATACGGGGGCTCGACCAGTGTTCGAGGAGTCCTTTAACTTTGAGGGCTCCTCGATGCACTCTCACCAGACCCTGGGCTTCGACCACAAATCCGGGAGGATCGCTCCACTGAGCAGGGGCCTACCTCTTACAGGGCCATGCTCCGCTTGATTTCAGAGTCACTGGGATCCTGCTGGAGCCCATCCAGAAGTGGGCTAATTACCCCTTGATGGAGCTCCTCGACAAGGATGAATGACTCCCCTGGGGTCAACTTCCCTGTAGCGGAGGCCATTCTTTGGCCCTGCTCTGGAGCTGTGGCAGCATCCTGCCTCCTGCCCTTCGCCTTCAGCCGGTATTGTCCGCAAATACTCTGTGCCCACTGGGACTTTGTCCGAGTTCACCAATCACTCCTTGGCCAAAGGGTTGGCCGCAGACTCAGTTTTCTGGCACACGACCAGTGTCAGGGATGTTGACCCCCCCCCCGCCAGAGAGTCAAAGAAGTTTGACAGTGCATCCAAAAAGGTCTATGCAGCCTCGTCACTAGGCCTTCGGCAAGCTAATTCAGCCATTACGATGGCCAGCTTTGCCAGGCATTATTTGGTACCCTGTATTAGGTTATCCCTTGGCTCCTGGCTGACCTGCAGCTGCTGGTCTAGTTGGTCTGCAATCAAGGCCGTGCTGTTGCTAAACAGCAGCTCCAGACAGCCCTGGACACTGGCGAATCCTGCGCCAGGTCAGTGGCCTCAGAGGTGGCTGTGCACTGCAGGGTGTGGTTGAGGATTTTTGACTTTCACAGCCAACACCCAGCATAAGCTGACACATTCCCTTTTTGGGCACTGACTTGTTCGGGCTCGCTGTGGATGACCACCTCGACTGCATTGAGAAGTCCATGGCCACCTTGTACTCCATCACATCCATCCAGAAGTATGTTAAGGGCAAGAAAGCTAAGAAAAAGTCCTTTCAGTTTCAGCTCTACTCTGCTTCTGTCGCCTGGCCACCTCAGCCCCCCAACGGGGGAACAGCAGAAATGGCGGCCTCAACGAAAGCAAGCTTCTTTGGCTGTCAAGAAGTCCAGTGGGTGAGGGCCAGCTGCCTCCTCAGCTAGCCCTGCTGCTGCCTCTATGTCTGCACAGTGACAGGTTGGAGATGACTTCCTCCAGCTTGTCCTGTCCACCTTAGAACCTCCCATGGGGGTCTGGCTCTGCCACTTCACTTCCATCTGGTCCACTATTACCTCGGACAGGTGGGTTCTCGAGGTAGTTGGCTGGGGTCTGCCTCTGGATTTTGAGAGACTTCTGCCTAGCCAGGCCTGTGCCCTACTGGAGGACGTCATGTCAGTGGACATGTCTGCCTTTGGAAGGACATTGCCCAGCTCTTCCCAGAAGGAGGCAGCGGTTCATGTTTAAGACACCACAGCCGGTCCAAGCTTTGTCTCCAGATACTTTCTGGTTCCAAAATGGACAGGGAGTTGGCATCCCATACTGGATCTGCATGACCTCAACAAATACCTCTGGCTGCACAAATTCCAGATGGTCACTCTAAATCAGATCATTCTGTCCCTGGAGCAGCACATATGGTTCTGCTTTGTGGACCTCCAGGAAACCTTCTTCAACATCCCCATCCATCCGTTCCACACGCAGTTCCTCCGGTTCCGCTCGGACGGGACCCTGTACCAGTTCTGGGCCATGCCATTTGGCCTCCCCTTGGCCCCCAGGGTCTTCACCATGTGCATTGCGGTGGTGGCAGCCTTTCTGAGGCATCTGGGTGTCCGGGTGTACCCTTACCTGGACGACTGGCTGATTGCCAGTTCTTCCAGAGTGGAGGTGGAGCAGTCCAGGGATCTGACCCTCCAGACCTGCTCGGCCCTAGGCCTCTTGGTCAGTGAGGCCAAGTCGGAATTGAGTCCCTCAGATCATCCAGTTCATTGGGGCAGAGCTCGATTCCCTTAGGGCTAAGGCCCATCTCCCGGCAGACAGGGCGGAGGATCTTCCCTCCTTTGTCTGATAATTTTGGGTTGAGCAGTTGCACTCTGCCCAGGACTTCCTGCATCTGCTGGAGTGCATGGTAGTTTGTACCAGCTTGGTCTGGTTGGACTACTGAAGAATGCCCCCCCTTGCAGTGGGAGCTGGCCCGGCAGTGGTCTCAGTGCCTCGGTCACCTTGACCAACCAGTCTCAGTGATGCAGCTGATGTGGGACACCATCCAGCGGTGGCTGGTCCTGGAACATCTTCAGGAAGGAGTCCTGTTTGTCTGCTCAGAGCCGACGGTCACTCTCATGACCAATGCCTCTCTGGGATGTGGAGCCCACCTGGCGGACCACAGAGTCCACGGCCTCTGGACCCCCATGGAGTCCTGATGTCACATCAACCTGTTGGAGCTCCGGGCCATATGTCTAGCACTAACGGCCTTCACTCTGCTTGTTTGGGGTTAAGTCGTCCAGGTCCAGACGGACAATTCGAGGACCATGTACTACCTCAACAAGCAGGGTGGGATGCATTCCCTCCCACTGTGTTAGGAAGCTCTCCGCATCTTGACTCTCTTGCATAGTCTGGGTGCCAGTCTTCTAGCAATTCATGTGACCGGCGTGTCCAACCAGCTTGCAAACGCCCTCAGCTGAATGGGTGAGACATCTCACGAGTGATCCCTTCACGAGAGGAGGTAGTCAACTGCCTATTCTCCCTTTGGGGCACCCCCCACCCCCAGGTTGACCCGTTTGCCTCTTGGGAGAATGCAAAGCTGAGGCTGTTCTGTGTCCTACCCTCTTGGTGCAGAACACTGCTGGGAGATGCCTTTGTGAGGCCCTGGGCCTTCCGTATGCCTTCCTTCCCATCCCCTTAATCCACAAAGTGCTGCTCAAGGTTCGGAGGGACAGGGTGCAGGTGATCCTGGTGGCTCCAGACTGGCTGCACCAGTTCTGGTGCCCCGCTCTCCTCAGCCTCAGCAACAAGCTTCCATACCTCTCTGCCCAGACCTGCTCTTTTACCATCAAGGGAAGGTCCTGCACCCGGACCTTCAGTCCTTGTACCTGAAAGCCTGGTTCCTGAGAGGCTAGAGTTCCAGGCTTTGTGTCTCTCTGACAAGGTCCTCCATGTTGAGGCTTCTTGGAAGTCGAGTTGACAGTGGTACGCCTTCAAATGGAGATTTTCCATTTGGTGCCAGGGCAAGGAGCAACCCTCAGGGTGTGCCTGGCAGCCATCTCTGCCTACCGGGCGCAGGCTGGTATGCGGACGGTGGTGCAGGAGAAGGTGGTTGGGTGCTTTTTCAAAGGCCTTGATCACTTGTCCCTGCTGGTGCGTGAACCACCACCACCTTGGGACTTGTTGCTGGTTTTGGCGATGCTCATGGGCAAGTGATTCGAACCCATGCACAGTTGATGTCCCACCTGTCATGGAAGACCACCTTCTTGGTGGCTATCACCTCTGCCAGAAGGATCCATGAGCTCCAGGTGCTTTCAGTGGAGTCTCCTTACCTGGTCTTCCACAAGGACAAGGTTGTCCTCCGCCCCAACACGAAGTTCCTCCCTAAGGTTGTTTTTGACTTTTATCTTAAACAGGTGATGAATCTCCCAGTGTACTTTACAGATCCAACCTCGGATGCCGAGCACAGGCTTCATTCGTTGGACCTGAGCTGAGCGCTCACATACTATGACTATAAGGAGCACACGACTGGAGTTCTGAGAGAGGTTCTCCAGCTCTTTGTCACTTATGCAGGAGACGCATCTGGCAGACCAGCAGCAAAGCGGATGATTGGCAGTTGGAAAGTCTCCTGCATCGACCTCCTGCTACAGGTTGGCTCGTAAGGTGCCTCCCATTGGGCTTGGGGCTCATTCCACCAGACATACTGCTGCCTCAGTGGCTGCTTCCAGGGACGTCCCTATCCAGGAAATCTGCAGAGCTGCTACCTGGAAGTCAGCACCTACCTTGATCTCCCATTGCCACAGCGACCTCGAGTCACTCCGGGATGCTTGTTTTAGGGGCCTCTGTTCTCCAGTCTTTATTCCCTAAATAGGGAGTGTGCACCTTTGCCTCTCCTCCCAGAGAGCTGCTAGGAGTCTGTCAGAAGTGTGGATAAGTACACCATATCCACATCCCTAAAAATGGGGGTTCTATAGTTCTAGGTAGGAATGGTATATGGTGTACATCCACACAACCCACAAGACCTCCCCTGGCAAGTGGCACACCTGATCTTGCTTCCAGCATGTAAGATCTGACAACATGGGGCGGTGCTGAGGAGGATAACACCCAGATGGGTGGGAGAAAGCGGCTTGAAGACATTCCGGCCATACTTAAAGGGAAAGGATTCTTCCAGAAGTGTGGTTGTACACCATATACCACTCCTAGAACTACGGTTACAGGTGAGTAACCCAAATTTATTTCCACCCTTAGATTTAAAAAAAAAAAAAAAAGCCCAAATATTCCTCCTTTCACAGTTTACCCCATATTGTGTGTCACATGATTGATACTTGCATCAACGGAAATTTTCAGGTGAATGAAGTGTAGTTACAAGAATAGCTCTGACTGACCTGTCTCCGATGGCCCTGTGCCAGCTTCTGGTTTTTTTTTTTTTTTTTTTACTGATTGCCCACCCTTATTCGTCATATCCTGCAGTGATTCACCATTCGGTTTAGTCAGACAGGTTATTGCTCACTGTGACATTTGTCTGTTGTCATGGTAATCACTATGCTGTCATTAAAGGCTCAGTGAGGGTCAGTTAAGGAAATTCAAATGCTTTGTATGCAGATTTCTTGGATTAACTATTAAGATGTTTATAAACCCAGAAAAGGGAAACTAATTTCAGAAACTTCATCCATTATTGCATCCACATTCAGATCACTGCAGCGGAGAGCAGCAACTGTCACAGACACCTGCATCCACACTCAGTCCACTGCAGGGGAGAGCAACAATCCATCACAGACACCTGCATCCAAATCCAGTCCCACAGTGGAGAGCAACAACCATCACAGACATAGGCGTCCACATTCAGTTCACCATAGCGGAGAACAACCATCACAGACACAAGCATCCACATTTAGTCCACCACAGTGGAGAGGAGCAACCATCACAGACACATGAATGCACATTCATTCCACGACAGTGGAATACACCAACCAGCGGATACCTGCATCCACATGTAGTCCACCACAGCTGAGAAGAGCAATCATCACAGACACCTGCATCTAGATTCAGTTCACCATAGCGGAGAACAACCATCACAGACACTAGCACCCACATTCAATCCATCACAGTGGAAAGCAACAACCATCACAGACACCTGCATCCACATTCAGTTTGCCATAGTGGAGAACAACCATCACAGACACAAGCATCCACATTTAGTCCACCACGCCAGAGAGGAGCAACCATCACAGCCACATGAATGCACATTCAGTCCACTACAGTGGAATACAGCAACCACCACAGACACCTGCATTTACATTCAGTCTACCACAGTATAAAGAGCAGCAACCATCAATGACATGGGCATTGTCATGCAGTCCACTGCAGTGGAGCGCAACAACTAGAGACAGGAATATCCCGCAGAAATTCATATTCTGTTGTGATACACCGTTGAGGAGCATTGGACACCAAAGGGAAGACTTTGGAAAAAATACAATCAGTAGACCCAGTTTTGCTTAGATTTCCTGTACTTCCCTTCCTCTCTTTGTATTCTTTATGAAATTTTCATGAAAACAGGATTTTTTTTGCTTGATCTGCTCTGATCACCTGAAGGCGAGCAGCAGGAACCGATGAAGACCTGTGGCCTGAGATCTTGTTTCTGTACAGTTGTCCAAAGTAATACAAAAATCAAGGGAGAAGAATGCAAGAAAGAACTGAATTAGAAGTTGAACTCTGCAGTAGGGCTGCTGCTTGCTACACCTGCAGCCTCAGTTCAGTAACGAGTTTGGATTGTCAGAAGGATGTCCAGGGAAGGGAATTTCATCCTAGAGGACACTCCTTTCTTTCAGGGAGGGAACACCCCCTAGGTGACCATGGGGAGGCACGCACAGCTGAGGACGCTACCTGCATCACGTCGACATGCACATTGTGGACGAGTGCATCTGATGATGTCGTAAGAATGGAATACTGAGGGGAACTGAAATTAAATCCTCTGCCCATGCAGCATGAATTTCCACGCGCTCGCCTGCAGGATCCACACCTGCAGACTCAGGCGATCTTGTCAGTGACTAGGGCATGAAGTGTCTAGAGGGGCTGTGGGAGGCAAGCCACAGCAGTCTATTGGAAGGAGGTAAGCCTTGGCAGAAGGTGGAGTGTTAGAGTTGGGGTGCGGGGCTCATGGAACAGATCAGTGGTTCCTAAGGTCCATTGAAAATTGTCAGATAAAACCTTTAAAAAAAAAAAAAAAAAATTTGAATTGTCTAAATATGTTTTTTAAAGATTCCCCCTGTGTCAGTGGCTCTTAAAATGGTAAACTCCATAAGCACTAAGCACAGTTTTCAGATCTTTATTTTCATGATTTGATGAGGCGCCATGCATTTATCTTTTACATGCTTTTTGAGTGACACTCACACAATTAAGATAACCAGTAGTTTGGGTAGGATGATATGGGGGTGGGGACTTTCAGATTGGCTGGCTATGATCCAATGCCTAATAGCATCCTACTACTTGGCTCCACCCTTGTAAGCCTCTTCTATATGTAGCTATACCCCTACATCTAACCTTTGGAGTGGGGGCACATTGTATGGTCCCCTTGAAGATGGCACGCCGAAGGAGGTGATTGAACGATGTGCAATAGATGCCACCAGCCCTCCATTTGGGAGTTTGGCTCGGGGCATGTACTCTTGTCTCCTGCATAGTACCACATCTATCATGCATTGCTTGAAAATTTCACTTTAGTGCAACTTGAGTGCCCCCCCCCCAAAAAAAGGACCTAGTGAAACTTCTTTGCATTTAGAAAGAGCCTGACAGATGTTTGCCTCTAGATTTCACTGTTGGGTCTCGATTCATTTAGGATGACTAGTATTGTGTGGATGAATTTTCACAAGAATTATTTACATCATGACTGAAATGTTAATGAAGGTGTTAATGTTTGCTCAGAGTAGCTCTATATACTTCAGAATGACCAAACATTGTGTCCCTGTTCCCCCCCTCCCCAGTATTTTCTGGAAGCTGTGCAGGTCCTTTGTGATTCATCCCTTTATTATCTGTCACCCCTCCCCCACCAGCATACATAGATGTTTTGGGCTCTCCTGTAACCCAAGTTTTTTCTTAATCTCTTCTCCCACCGATGCTAAGATAGCCCCCTTTCCAGTATTCAAAAGTGCTTTGCACTCCAGGAGAGTGGAGAGAATTTGCTACCATTTTCAGCCCACATGGAGACTCATAGAGCACAGGGAGGTTGCCTGACTTGGTCCAGGTCACATAGTGGGCAAGTGGTGGTAGTGGGATTCACACCAGGGTCTTCAGAATCACAGCCCTGCACCCCAACCACTAGACCAGAGTGCCTCCCTATTTACCCTTGTGTTGTAGGGGAGGTAGCCCCTTCTGGCTCATGCCTTGTTCCTAGAGATGGATGAAATTTGCTTTGCAAATTAACGTAGAAATGGAATCTGTCGGCAGATGAGGACCATACAGCCCATCTAGTCTCCCCATTTCCCTACTCACTGCTGCAACCCCAGATCCTATTTGATGTGCGGCTGTCCTGCTCTGCACATCTCCAGGGTACCCTTATGTCTATCCCATGCACTCTTGAACCCTCATATTGTTTTTGCACCCACCACTTCTGCTGGAAGGCTCTTCCACAGCTCCACCACCCTTTCAGTGAAAAAGTACTTCCTAACATTACCCCTGAACCTTCCACCCTTCAGCCTCATATCATGCCCCCTTGATCTTGTGCAGAGTTTTCACTGAAATATGCTTTCCCCCGTATCCTGTTTATTAATTATTAATTTGCAAAGTTGGTGAGATTTGCGAAGTGCCAAATTCTCGAAGTTTTTACAAGGTGAAATTGTCCTTTTTTTCCAGGCAAACTGACTTAAATTCACCTAACTTCGACTTACCTTGCTCATTTTTCTAGGTGAAGTTAGGCTAAGTTGCAAAGTGTTTCACAAATGCAAGTTTTGCAACAGCTCTACTTGTTCTTGCACCAGTTCAGATAATGGTGACACCTGCTGGTAGCAGCAGGGCATGCATTACTGCAGCATGCATCCCCCTCATTAGGGTCTCCTGCCGAGGGCGTCTTCAGCTCCATGGAAATGAATGGCTCAGTGCATTTCCATGGAGTTCACTGTACTTCAGCATCTACCCCCAGTGAGAAATGACTGTCCGGGCTGACACATTTGGGAAGCTGCCTGTCCTGTGATGACTTTGAATTCTGCTCTGCTGCTGCCTTGAATATTTGAATTCTGACTTTCATTGTAGGAGGATTAACTTCCTTATAGACCAGAGGAGTTTGAATAAGACTGCTGAGGTCCATCTTCCAACACACACACACGCACACACTCTGAAATTCTGTATCTGCAAGCCCCCCCCAAAAGGGAGAGATTAAAATTCAGTACATCTGCTGTGTCCTGTACACACACGCGCGTGCACACACACAAGGATATTGAAATTCTGTGTCTGTACGCTGCGGCCCCCCCCCCACAAAGGGAGAGATTAAAATTCAGTATATCTGCTGTGTCCTGCAGACACACACACACACACATACACATGAAGATATTGAATTTCTGTGTCTGCAAGCCCCCCAAAGGGAGAGATTATAATTCAGTATATCTGCTGTCCTGCACACACACACACACACACACACACAGATATTGAAATTGTCTGCAAGCCGCCCCTCCCAAAGGGAGAGATTTAAATTCAGAATATCTGCTGTGTCCTGCGTGAGCGCACGCCACACACACACACACACAGTAATTCAAACTCCATTTCTTTACTACAGTCCTGTTGGTGAAGTGACGTTTCTCTTTTATGAATTTC
Organism: Neoceratodus forsteri; assembly: GCA_016271365.2. Classification (NCBI taxonomy): domain Eukaryota; kingdom Metazoa; phylum Chordata; order Ceratodontiformes; family Ceratodontidae; genus Neoceratodus; species Neoceratodus forsteri. Next base: position 109,419,679 of record JADMNL010000034.1, on the reverse strand, counting down.
GGAACTGTATTTATAAATCAGTCAGCAAAGGATTTCCCCAACTTATATACTGTAAACAGCTGTGCTCTTACGCTGAGCACTCTGATGCACTTACCGTGCTATTTGTAGTTACCCGTACAGTCTCTGTGTACTGCCTGTTCTTGCTGATCAAGCCAGTCTGTCCGGGCGCGCAATTAAGAGGTGCTGGGGTGTTACTTCATCTACAGTTCATGCCACTCAACCTAACCTTTAACTCACGTAGATTTTTTGTTTCTTTTTAAATATTCTCCCCTCACAGCCGAACCAGTTCAGAGAAGTGGATGCACATCCAAAATAACATTAAGATGCTCTGTACGTTCAGGCTGCACCAGGATAGCCCGGGGATGTTTCAATGGTCAGGATCTTTGGGTTTGGGATCAGGTTTATATGCCACACCTGGTTTAAAGACAGTGTCCTGCAGGCCGTCTTTGATGCACATCAGTAGACCCCCTCCTTTCCCAAAAGGACAGTGTAGCCGAATTATTGCATAGCCATGGATGATTGTGCTAGTGTTGGGACACAGTAATTTATGGTTGTAAGAGACTAAGTCCATCATGTCCATGCCCCTGCTTCATACACAGCAGGGATAAAGAAACATGCAGTGCAAACATGTGCTCATTTATAGGTATTTCCCTACCCACCATGCTACCCAGGGTACCCTGTGATCCCCTTGTTAAGCAGAATTGTGTCCAGGATTACCTTAAGGGCCTGTACTTCATGACCGTGGTCTCTGCTTATAGGCTGTTCCACAGGTACATCGCTTTCTGGGAGAAGTGCTTCCTAATGCTACTCCTGAATTTACAGCCTCTGAGCTTCAAAGCATGCCTTTGCATTGTGCTCGAGGACCCCATATTAAACATCTCTGTTTAATGTCGTTGATACCCAAGACTGAGATCACATCCTCGCTCAGCCTCCTTTTTCCCCACGGTGAACAGGGATGCCAGCCTTTCCTCGTGGCTTTTGTCTGCCATACTCCTGATCGTTTTGGTGGCCCTGTGCTGTAAAACAGACTAAGGTCTTCATGTACTCCTTGTTATGTAATTGCCGTGTAATTTCAGGTGTGCAGCTTGGCAGGCAGCACTGCAGCATCTGTGCCAGGGAGGGCCATCCATTTATGTAATATTAAAAAGAGCTGGCAGATGCATCGAGTTTGAACCTACCCTACTGTTTGGGATGGGGGAAGAAACAAGGTCAGGTAACTGGAGTTTGAAGCCTTGCATTCTTTGGCAAGAGGGTGGGGGCAGGGACAGGGACAATGTCAGGAAAGTTGACTTAGAATAAATTTGTCTATGTGTGTGGTGTCAGGTAAACATGGGCTTCCAGCTTTTAGGTGTCCTCAGTTAGATAGCTGTTCCTGGTCACGCTTTCTGCCATTTCAACACCAGCATTTTTTATCACCTAACTTGCCAGCCTCTAGTGGGTCAGAGAATAGATAAGTTTGGCTGCTGCATATGATCTTGAAATTTGGTAGGAACACCCTTAAATGAGTGTGTGATCTCCATATGGTGGAGCACCCTGTTTTTCATTCATTGTTGCGTTGTGTAGCTCACATTAGGTAAAATATTCACCTGTTGCCCTTCATGAATTAGTGGTGCCTTCTGTCAGGCCAGCTTGATCTTGACTCTGGTTATGGCCAAGATGACACTGGGTACATTGTCTTCCACCCACATGGAGTGACTCTATATGCCTTTTGTATGGGCAGTACAAAACTCATCTCCTCTGCCTGCAGGTTCTCCCCAGTCCAGTCTTTGAGGAATAAAAGGTAGATGGGTACCCTTGGGAATGTTCACAATATGGATATTTGCAGCCCAGGCCTTGTTCTCCAACCAGGACTTCTCTTTTCTTGGAGCAACATTGCAGTGGTATGCAGTCAGTGGTCATATCCACAAGGTCCTGTTTAAACCCTTTCACTGCCGGATTGACTACCACCACCCTCGACCATTCATGCTATCCAGTGTATAGCTTGTATCTGCCACTGACATTCTGAATTGCTGCAGTGTTCTGCCTAACAATTTAAGAGTCTCACCTGTGGCCTACTCCATCTTCTTTCCCTGCTGCATGGCCCCTGCCCATGAAGAAGGTGCACCTCTAACATTTTTACTTTTTACAGACACCCATACCCCCCACCGCCCCATGCTGCTTCAAACTTCTGAGGCTTTCCCATCTTAGGGGATTTTCTGTCAACAGTCATGGAAAATGTTTCAGTTTTGCATGAAATGTATCTTTCTCTTTAGAGGTAGTTACATCTCTGTGCTGGAGCCCCATAATCACGTGGCCGCCATGTTTGTATTGCTGCTTAGTGAGCCTATATTCTTCAATAGCATTCTTTACATTTGTCCTTTTCTGTACCCCCATAGTCTCTTTACTTCAGATAGCTCTCAAGTCTGCCTTTGATGGATTCTACTTTTTCTACTTCCCGTTGAGGCAAGCTGTTCCATGGCTCCACAGCACCCCATCCGAAGTCCTGCTTCTAATTGGGTCCCTTACCTCTGGTACTTTTATATGTGTGAATCAGATCACCTCTCAGGCTTTCTTGAGTGAGAACAGGTTCAGTTTCCCCAGCCTGCCTGTTCCTTGGTTTTCTCATTTCCGGGCCTTCTTCAGTTCAGCCCTGCCTTTCTTATGATCTGGTGCCCAGAGGTGTCCACTGTATTCTAGGTATGGTCTCCCCGGGGAACTTCCTGGCTCAGTCCTTTTTTTGTTTCTTTTTAAGATTTTGGTATGTGTAACAAACAAATATGTGCAATGCCAAAGTGTCTTAGCTGTGTTACATATTCTGATGTCAAATGAGAGGCTATCTATTACAGTAAGTGTCCTGTCGACCAGGACCACCATTCGAGGACCAAAACACGGTCTGTGTTCCAGCATATACAATACCCATCTTTGCCACAAGTATTCAAATTGTGTGGTAGCATTATTCAACTTTGCTGTTAACTTTTTACATATCATGCACCTGAAGCATAATGTCCTGCCACTGAACAACCGTGGGGCCTGTTGGAGTTAACCACAGTCTGGTAATTAGCTTTTTTGCAACTGGTAGACAAATATGAACCAGTTTCTTTGTATGAAGGCCCCTATGATCCAAGGGGGTGTCCAGGAAAATATTGGTCTCTGATGGTGCATAATCATTATTAAGGATGAACTGCAAAGCTGATGGCAGTTGTTCCCAGAAGATCAAACATGACCAGAAAATATGCCCATGCATTGCAGGAATTATACCACAGCCTCTCCAGCACTGAAACACAGAAACATGACATAGAAACACAGAATTTGCCGGCAGATAAGGACTGCTTGGCCTGTCTAGTCTGCCCATTTTCCTCTGCCTGCAGTATCATCACAGATCCTGCTTGATCTCCAGCCCATTCACTCAGCCCTTTCCTTTCTGTAAGATCCCACACATTCTTGAACCCCACCACCTCTGCTGGAAGATTGTTCCAGGACTCCACCATTCCTTCTGCGAGGAAATACGTCCTCACATCTCTCCTGAATCTACCCCTCTCCAGCTTTTTACTATGCCCCCTTGTCCTTGAGCACCTTTTTTTCTGAAAAATACTTCCCTTTTATGTCTTGTTTACCCCCGTGAGGTTTTTAAAGGTCTCTACCATATTCCCCCCTTCCTTACAGGGTGTACATATTTAGGTCCTTTAATCTCCTTGTAGGACATCTGATGCAGTCCCTGCACCTTTTTATTTGCCCTTCTCTGGATCGTTTCCACTCTGTCCTTTCTGAGATGTGGTTTCCAGAACTGGACACAGTACTTTAGGTGGGACCTTACCAGCGATCTATATAGAGGAAACACCACCTTCCTCTTTTTGCTGGTGCTACCCCTCCCGGTGCACCCCAGCATCCCACTCACCCTCATAAGTGCCTTGTCGCACTACCTAGCCACCTTTAGGTCATTCGATATGATTACCCCCAGGTCTCTTTTCCTGCTTGGTGTTGTCAGTACCACCGCCTCCCCCCATTTTGCATTCTATCCCTTGGTTTCTGTGCCCCAAATGCATTATTTTGCACTTTTTTGGATTGAAACCCAGCTGCCATACCCTTGCCCACTCCTCAGGTTTTCACAGGTCACTGTTCACCTTTCCACCACCCCTCCTCTGAGTGTCCACTCTATTGTAGAGTTTGGTATCATCCACAAAGAGGCAGACCTTCCCTTCCAGCTCCTCTGCAATGTCATTTATAAAGACGTTAAAGAGGACCGGTCCAAGCACTGATCCCTGAAGCACCCCACTGATCACCCTCCCTTCCTCTGGGTGAACTCACCACCATCCTCCGTCACCTATCCCTTAACCAATTTCTTACCCAGTTTACCATCTTTGGACCCACTCCTAAGCTACTCAGCTTGCTTACTAGTGTCCTATATGAAACGGTGTCAAAAGCATTACTGAAATCTAGGTAGGCTATGTCCACTGCTCCACCCTGATCTAGTTACTTGGTCACCCAGTCAAAGAACTCTTATCAGATTCGTTCGGCATGACCTCCCCCTTGTGAATCCATGCTGCCTTGGGCCTTGTAACCCATAGGATTCAAAATATTTCACTGTCCTTTCTTTCAGCAGTGATTCCATTAATTTTGTCACCACCAAAGTCAGACTGACTGGCCTATAATTGTCACCCTGTACCCTTCTGCCACCTTTGTGAAGTGGGACTACATTTGCCCTCCTCCAGTTCTCCGTGATGACTGCTGTTTCTATTGAGCTGTTAAATAGAGCCATCAGAGGTGCAGCCAGTACCTCCCTGAGCTCCCTCAATACCCTTGGGTGGACTCTGTGTGGCCTCATTGCTTCGTTGACTTTCAGATTTGCGAGTACCTTCAGGACACTCTCCCCAAAAAATGGACTAGTGCCTACTTCCCGCCCTTCAGTTCTCCTGTTACAGTTTTGTGACCCCTCCCTGTCTCCTTCCTCCGTGAACACTGAACAAAAGTATTTGTTCAGGATGTCTGCCTTTTCCTGTTCCCCATCTGCACAGTCCACCCCCCCCCTTCCTTTTTTAACCTTACAATACCCCCTCCATCTGTTTTTTGCTTACATACTTAAAAAATGTCTTCTTCCCTTTTGTTGCTGCCTTGGTTATTCTCTTTTCAGTTTGCACCTTTGCGCTCCTTACTGTGCTTCCTGGGTATGGTGAAAATTTTCAGCAGTTTGGGCCATGTGGAAGAAGCGAATGAAAGTCTTCCATGAAAACTCCTTCTAAGAATGTGAAGAAGTTTGTGGATGTGGGACAAATCTCTAATCCTGGTTTGCTGTGTTATTTGGATTTGCATATCTTTCTTCCACTGTTTAAAAACAAATTTTTTTTACTCCCTTTTTTCGCTTGACCTTATCTCAGTGTGAACGTGCACATGTGGAGGCATGCACACATCGTGCTATGAGACACCCTCCCTTCATGTCGCCACCTACACTGTCAGTGGACCTCCACCCGGTGGCAGTGAAACGGGGGTGACAACCCTCCTGGGAGAGGAGAGCTGCTCTAGTAAGCTCCAATCCTACTCTTCCGCGCCAGCTTCCTGACGACCTGAGGTTGTTCCTGAACCAGGGTCACCAGCATGGCATGATGTAATCCTCCTTCCACTTCACTGGACCGAGTCTACATTATGCTCCTGCAGCTCATTAAGTGCCTGCTATACAGAGGATATAATGGAGAAAGCAGTATTGAAATGATTAGTGATGGAATTGATGGATCTGTTCATCCGAAGGCCAACTCCAGAATTCTGATTGTAAATAATGGGAAACTTGCAAGTATCGGAAATTGTCTGATGGACAGGGAGAATGCTGTAACCAACACCTGGAAAGGAAGAAGCTCCCTGCACTGGAGAAATTGCGCAGGGATGAACAGTCCCACCGTTTTCAGCGAGAATAGGAGTGGTCTAGTCCATCTTCCCTGGTAAAAAGGAGGCATTCTTGGAAAAGGGGGGTAATCAGAAATCTCGTAGCCTTAAGCCTGTTATGAGTGCTAAATTTCAGTCAGTATGGTAATGTAGCAGAGGTGACAGGTTTGTTGTAATTTCACTTGGCAGTGTTGGAGGATATGTTAGGAGGAGTTTGTGGACATGGAGTAAGTTCTGTTAAACTAATTCTGGGGTTTTCCAGTAAGCTTTATATTGTGGAATCTGCACGTATAGGGCAGCGCGGACTGGGCTGCTATGAAATTTAGCGATGTTATGATTGATACTCAACATTTTGAGCCCTTTTGCAGGGAATCGAGAGTAGAGCAAAAAAATCAAGCTGCCATTGCACGTAGTGACGGTGACGTCACCAGACGTCTGAACATCCTGATTCAATCTTAAGTAAGCACTTCATGCAAGACTGCCAGGGGACTGCTGGGTGGCACATAGAAATGGAGATCCCCCCCTTCCCTGTGAAGTATGGAAAGTCAGTGCCCCTTCTGGAGTGGGTTGGGACATCGAAATTGACATCCCCATGAGCTACGGCTGACTGAAGAATTTTGCAGAGTGCCATACCTTTTTTGGAGTTGTAAATATTGGTTTAGCAGTCGGACCTTAAAGAGGGAGTCCTGCCAAAATTTTAGCGTCAAGAAATTCAGAAGTTGGATCGGCGTATCCCCAGTCAGCCTCATGCCAAAAATGAGATGTTAGATGTGAGAGTTATTTTGTTACAAGTCATTTTGTAACCCTGATTTCACTGCCTGCTCATAAAAGTGAGTTTCAATGAAGAGCTACTGATGTTGTAACCTGAACTTACAGCCTAGTCCTCCCTGCAAGCTACCTTACAGGACTTATTTCTGCCACTTATACATAAAACTGCAGTTGTAATAAACATTTGAAAAATGGAAAACCGACACTGGGTGGGGGTACAAGGTATGCAGGGCATAATGTGCAGATGCAAGATACTTAAGAATGTGATGGGGGATTGGAATGCAATGGCAAATATGGCTTTAGAATGCCAAAGTTGTGTGTAACTTTTAGAATACTGCAGGGATGAGGTTTCAAAATGCCACCAGGATGCAGTTGTAGAATGCAGCAGTAACTAAATCTGAGAAAGTAGCTGGGATGCACAGTTTTGGAATGTGGCAGGGATGCTGAAATTCAGAATGTCGCGATATCAAATTTTCAGGATGCAGCAGGGGTGCTCAATTTAGAAATGCTTTGGGACACATACGCTAGTTGCAAAATGTAACAGGGAAATGCAGTTTCTTAATATGTCGTGGATGCATAATTTCCACATGTGGTGGTGATGTACGGTTTCAGAATGTGGTGGGGATGCTTGATTTCAAATTGTGGTGGCAACATGCAGCTTCACAATGTGGCATGGGCACAAAATCTCAGAATGTGGTGGAGACGCACAGTTGCAGAATGTAGCAAGGAGGCACATATTTGGTTTGTGTTGGGATGCATAATTTTGGAGTGTGGCAGGAAAATGCATTTTCGGAATGTGACAGGCACACAATTTTGGAATGTGGTGGGGATGCACATTTACAGAATGCGACAGGGATGCAGAGTTCTAGAATGTGGCCTGGATGTGCAATTTCAGAATGCAACAGGTACACTCATTTTCAGAATGTGGTGAGTATGTGCAATTTTGGAATATAATGAGGATGTGCATTTTCAAAATGAGACAAAGATAGCTGGCCCGGTGGTGCTGAGGGTTGAGGCGCTGGACGCCACACCGGCGACCCAGGTTCGGGAATGAGTCTGGGCTTCCGGGGGTCAGCAGGGGGAGAGAGGCTTGAGCATCTGGAGGACTTCTCTCCTCTCTCTGGGTAAGAGGACTAGTCGTCCAGCACGCAGACCGCCAGAGGGCAGTATGGGTCAGGATGCTTGAAAGCTAACATACTGGCGTCGGGAGGGAGGGAGAAAACAGAAAAAGACCAGGTCCCCATGAGACCCGTGATGGGTGGATTGCTCTGGTGAGTCTGCCCCCCACCACCAGATTTGTCGTACCAAGGTGACGGGAGGACACCAGCACACCCCACCTGGCCCTGCCATGGAGGGGAACCTTTGAGGGGGGGCAGATGACCTGGGGGTCAGACTGGAGGATGTCTCTTCCCCCCTCCCTTGGAGTCCGCGGAAGGAGGTAAAAAATAATTAAAAAAAAAAATAAAATAAAAAGACGGAGACGGGCAATTTTGGAAGGTGGCAGTGACGCATATTTGGAATGTGGCAGGTTGGTACAATTTCAGAATGTGGTTGGGTCACACAATTTAAGAATGTGGTGGGGAAATCCAGTTTTGGAATGTGATTAGGAAACCTTTCAAAATGTGGTGGAAACCAATAATTTTGGATTGTGATGAGGACAAGTATTCTCAGAATATGACAAGGATGCATCATTTTCAAATGTAGTGACACAGTTTCAAAAATGCATCGGATTCAGTTTCAGAATGTGGACAGGACACACAATTTCATAATGTGGCTTGGACATGCAGTTTCAGAACATGGCGGTGACACAGTTTTGGAATGTGGTGAGACAACTTCAGAATGTGGCGGGGATGTGTAGTTTTGGAATGTGGCTGGGACGCACACTTCTGGTATGTAGCCAGAACGTACACTGTCGGAATGTGGCAGACACGCACCGTGTCAGAATGTGATGTACAATTTTGAAATTCGGGTATGTACAATCCAGGACTGTGACAGTGAAAAGCAATTTCAGAATAAAATGGTGTATCCTGTCACATACTGACAGTGTGCAACCCCACTATATTCCAGAATTGTCTGTCTCTGCCAGATTCCTAGATGTATGTCCGTCACATTCCAAGATTGAGTGCCCCCACCACATTTCAAGATTATGCATCCCTGCCGAACTCTGAGATTGAATGCCCCCAACATTCTAAAATTGTGCACCACCTTGACACTCAATAGCTTTGTCTAGCACTGTTTCCAAAACCCACTCCTGCCATGTTCTAAGGTACAGTACCATGCATCTGAGCAGTCTGGAAATGCAGACACTGCATCCAGCGCTGTCAGTTTTTATTTTGTTTTCCCCTATGATTGGTAGAACTATAGGTTATTAAACTTTGGAGAAATAAGACCTATAGGGTTGCTGACAGGGAGTGCTAGGCTGACATCATCAGTAGCTCTTCACTGAAACTAGGTTTTTGACCAGGGAATAAAATCGGGGTTACAAAATGGCTCATGACCTTTATACAAAGTAACTTAAGAGTTCTAATGTTTGGTATGAGGCTGACTGGGGATATGCTGATTCTAATTCGGCAGTGTAGCACTCTGGGCGGGACTTCCTCTTTATAACTGGTTTCATTCTCCAACATTCCCTTCTCCGGATCTGAAGTGTTAGTTTCAGCTGTGTTATATAGACACACACACACACACACACACACACACACACACACACACACACACACACACACACACACACACACACACTGCTCTCTCCCTATCCCCCCCCCAATCTCTACTACATAAGGTGACCCTGCCAGATATTTATAGCAGTTTTCTTAGAAATGGCCAGCACAGATCACCACTCACTGCAGTGACAGCAGCCTTGTGTTCCCTGTTCTGCTGATTCGAACAGTAACTTAACAAGACACTTTCTTCCGTTTTGTAGGGGTGGGGTGGTGGTTGGTATAGAATTAGCTGACAATTAGCTCTGTTTTGAAGGTGATGTTGGAAACAATTAGCAAGATCTGAGTAAATGGATGGTTCCTTATTTCTTTCTTGCCCGTTGTATTAATTCTTCTAACATAGGCTTTACTTTTTTTTTTTTTAAAGTGATTTTCTCTCTTAAACGTCAGTAGTGAGCTTTGCATTTGGGCCTCCTTAGTGTTTGCTCTCTCCGGTTCTTCTGGACATTTGGTGATGTCTGTTTACACGGATCCTTTCATAGTGTAAACCAGTCAGTGCAGAAAAGTGGAACCTGACCTCCTGGAATGTCCAAGTAATAAATGGAACAGAAAATTATAACCATCACAGATTGAGTGAGCACTGCTTTCCCAGTCTGAGATGCTCTTAATCTGTAAAAAGTGTCTCACTCGCAGGCGTCCTGGAAACGGGCAATTTTGGGGGCAGGGTGTTTTTTAACATTTTTAATATATTATGGATCATATATTATGGATCATCTTCAATCAGTACTATATTATATCACCAGAGACCATGCTTACAGTTGTAAATGTTGTCCCTCTTGCATTCTTAGGAAACCAGAACCTAAGAATGTACAAGTCCACTCTTACAGTCGTTAACAGTGGTCTCCGAGGCTGTACTCTTAGCCACATTCTTTGGTATTTATGTAGTAAAAAAAAATAATTTTCTTAGGCTGACCCAGTGGTGTGGAGCTTGAGGTGTCTGAAACTTACTTCCTGCCATGCTGGTGATCTGTGTTTGGGAATGAGCACAGGTTGCCAAGGGTTGATGGAATGGGAGAGGATGGAGCGTCCCGAGGAAGGGGTGGCAGCTATATCAGCCCTTGGCTGCCCCCAGGTGGAGGCCCAGTGACAGTGCAGGCAGTGAGCGTCTTTAGGGCAGGGCTGTAGATCTGAGGGACATGCGCAGTCTCCACATGCATGTTTCCGAAGTGAAGTCGCAGCAGGGGATTGGGAGAAAGTGGAAAAGGAATCCTGAGGCAGTATGAAGCCCTTCGCTCCTCCCCAGACTCGCAGCAGCACCTGGACAGTTGGAGCATAACTGGACTTGAGTGCTGGCAGAGGAGACGACCCTCCCCTCTCCACCCCACCATGGGGGACAAGCCGTGGGGGAACAAGTTCCAAGGTCAGTCTAAAGGAGGTGGGTCTGGCCGAGGGGAGGGAGGTGTGATGGAGGACTGTCCGCCCCCAATTTGTGGGAGTCTGCTTTGGTTTGGGTTTTCTGTCCCCCCACCACCCAAGTCTGTTAGCAACAGCACTCTTTCCACATCCCTTTCATATTCTGTGTCCCTGTATTTCTCTTACAGTGGAATGGTCACCTACCGCAAGATCTTAAAATCTTTACTGTCCCGTTTTGTCTTCTGCTTATTCTTGTCCCCAGACCCTTGTGACCACACAGTAATTGGGTTATCCTTTAGAGGCTGTGCTTGATGTAGCATTCATAAGAAAACTACACTATGAATATGAAGATGGTAGCTGTGTAAGGTGGTGCAATGAAGGATGCGTTCCCTGGTTTAGTTCTTTTGGTTTGGAGACCCTTCGGACATGAAGGCAAACTGAGTATTGTACTGCACTGCTGCACAGGGAGAAAGTAGCTTGCTCCGCTTCAGACCCCAATTAGTGGAGCTCCGAGTAATGTGTCGGCCCGCTTCCCCTCAAATGTACGAGAGGGACGAGCCGCATTTGTTCATAAACTAGTTTTGTTGCCTGCCACATGATGTGGTCCTAGAATGAATAAATGAAGATTGCAAGAGAAAAAGGGTGGTGAATAAAACTCTCCTCCCCTTACAAACCTCACGACTCTTGTTTTCCTTTGTGGCATTATTCGTGCGTTCTTTACATGAATTGCAGAACAAGTATACCAGTGTTATTTTCTTTCTCTGGGTCAGCAGTATGCTGTCTGTTACTCAGGCTTATGACTTAGTACCAGAACTGGGTATGAGCAGCCAACAGCCCTGACCGAATGTGTTTTTTTTTCTTTTCATGCCTAGCAAGCGTGGCCACAGATATACCGTAAACAATATGAATAGCCTCATTACCAGTTCTGTGGTGTTTTGTTGCTTTCTTCTTTTCTTTTTCCTGCTGAAACGGAGAGCCTTAGAGTTGTTTCTTTGAAGCATGGTTCTTTGTACCAGTCAGTGACTGTTTCTTAGCCTGGTGTCAGCTGCTATAGGGAGTCAGCGGCACTTCTCCTGCTATTTTTATAGAGATACCAGATGCCCATCACCTAAAATTGGGGTGGAGTTTATGCATAATGTAGCCCCTTTTCTACTAACGTAAAAAATATGCTATAAAAAACATATGATTACATGCAGTGATGCCGAATATTAATTTGCCTATTCTTTATGGAGTCTTATAATAAACATATTGTGCCGTGGAATGCACTTCCCGGGAGGCTGGTGGAGGAGGGCACAGTGGAGGGCTTCAAGAAAGGGTGGGATAGGTTCAAGGGGAAACTGAATCTAGAGAAGACACTCTTGGGGGCTGGGGGAGGTGGTGAGGCGGGCAGCCATTAGGTTGCTGGCTTTCGAGCAGACAAGACAGACCATTTGGCCTATTCTGCTGACTTGTTAATATATTGTAAATAAAGGATTGTTGTGTAGAAGGGAATGTTTAATAAAGATGGGGCTTAGATTGTGGGGGAGGAGTAAGCTGGCTATAAAAAGCCAATCTAAGGACCTTAAGGTCCGATTCAGTTGGGGATTGTACCTGGTAAGGTCTCCCAGAGTTGGATCTTCCTGGGGAGGTCGAGCACAGAAATTGTCAGGGAGTTATCATCCAGACTCTCTGAGCTGTTCTTTTTGTCTTGTTTTGTTTTCTTCTGTCATGAAAAGTATCTGCTTTTGTTTGTTGTTTTTCTTATAATTTTTAATTAAAATCACACCTGGTTGGTGTGTTGTACCTTGATTACTGTTGTTTGTGTAGTCTGTTCTACCTCACCCATGACAGGAGCTGAAGAGCTCGTAGAGGGAGTAAAAAGCTATATGAAAAAAAATAAATAGCCGGAAAATGTAATTTGTGGCTAGAACTGAATAGAAGATCACTCTCCCCCTCCCCAACAAATCGTATAGGTTTTTCTTCCTTCAGGGCACTGGGCAGGTTCTGCTCTGGTCCTCTCCTTGAGAGAACTCGTTCTGCCCCCCCCAACCACTCAGGGGCATCATCCTACCTGCCTTGGTGCTCCCCTTTTCCGTTTTCTCCCCTTATCCTGAGACCCCGGTAGATGGACACATATGTGCGTGGAGGCACAGTTGAGCTGCGAGGCTCTGGTGACAGCCTCTTCCTCCCACCCGGCCTAGCATCTGGTTCCCCCCCTGGGCTTGGCGCTGCCTCAGACTCCACCTGGTGGCAGCCAAGAGTCAAGGAATCCCTGCCGCACCTCAGTCCCAACTCCTCCCCCTTCCCCCACCGGCCGACCCAGCTGGAATAAAAGATACAAGAGCAGTACCCCCAATGTTTCTGAAAGGATGGGGTCATTTGTCAAGAGACATACTATAGACATATTATGTACTGTGTCCTGTTACATAGATACATAGAAACTGTATCAGGCCCATCTAGTCTGCCCCTTTACACTACCTGAGTGAGCGGCATGTGACCTTCAAAGTCACTGGCTATAGCTTCTTCCTTTCATTTCTAGAATTCCCTTATTCCTGTCCCATGCATGTTTGAATCCTGCACTTCTTGGTTCTTTGATTTTTCTCCAGATTTATTTCTCAAGTTGTACTTTTCCTCCTTGCACTTTTTATTTTGTGCATGTCTCATGCCTTTCCTTTACCGTTCTTCTCTGGTCCTCACATGCTGGTGGCCAGGGATCAGTTTGCAACACTGGGGAGGAGGCAGCAAAATGTGGTAGGGGAATCGCTGCAAGAAAGTGTTTTTAAGACCTTTTTAATTTTAGAATAATTTCCCATCCAAAACCAGCAGCTGTGAATCCTTGAAGCAGAGGTAGCTCCTCTTTCTTCACAGAGCTTGCCTGTTCTCCCTGATGTTTGCACTCAGAGTTCCTAGATCTGGGCTTCCTGCTTACAGAGTAGGGGCAGGGAAATTAACTAACTTTAAGCTGGACTTTGTCAATGAAGAAAACCCACTGCGTGGCGTCATGGGGCACCATCAACTTATGTGCTCCCCTTAGTGTTTTCCTCCTGTAGTGGTTGCTTTTGTGCTGATCTATAAAGTCAAAAAGTACTTTTGAATGTCTGTCTTTATTCTTGCATGTCTGCAAAGCAAAATCATTACTCAGGTAGCCTTGCCTATCGTACTTTGAGAAAGAAAGGGTTGAAATGCCTGGCCAATGGGATGGTTGCATGCTTGGGACTGTTTCTCCCCTTTTGTTCGTACCTCACAACTGTCCTACAGTAGGAGGGACATATTCTATCCCTGAAAACCTCTCTATCCCTACCTCACAACTGTCCCACATAAGGGGCAAAGTCTGTGGGTTCGTTTTGTAGCCTGGACTGAGTACCTGTTGTTGTTACCTGCACAGCCCGAATTACCTATGTCACCAGGGCTTTGTAAACAGGGATACGAGATTGGAGACTGATGGGTTATGGTGAGTGGGACTGAGCGGGTAGGCTGTGAAACTGAAAAGCGCTAAAAACCTTTCAAAGACAAAGCAGTGAAAAGGAGGAAGATGGCACTAAGTACTGTATTATACATGAGTGTCAAAAGCAACTAAGTGTTTTTTTTTTTACTTTTATCCTCTGACCCTTTCTTTGACCAGGCCCCCATCGTGCTGGCCTCCTCAGCTCCGTCACCCGGCTTCTCATAGGTTTTGCTGCTAGTCCGTCCTCTGTGGTTTACCCCTGTGTAGGTGGCGGCAGGGTACCCCATTGCACCAAAGTTCCAGAATCCAAATTGGAGAAGGGCCACATTGCTAGTGCTGGGCCTGCAGAAGGCCAACATTTCATTCTGCGTTGGCTAGGACTTTTGCACATTTTTTTGTCCTGGCCTTGGGATGTAGGTGAGGAGGGTGCACATGCAAGTATGGCACCAGCCTGCATTCCCCTTTCCTGAGCTGCTCCGGTTGCATTGCCACCTGTGATCACCTAGGAGGTAGTAAAGCAGTGGAGCTGACTGCCCTCCTTGCCCCAGCCAGGCCCCAATGATCCAGGCTCGTTCCCGAACTGGGTCGTCACCGTGTCGCGAGTGGTAGTGCTACCATTGCGCTGATGGGCTGGCTCTAATAGTTCTGATCCAGAGTTTATTTTTTTCATACAGGTTTTGATCTTCTCAGCTCTGATACCACTTGCCTATGGGCCGTGCCCCCCATGGCTAGCCCCTGTGTGTCCCTCACAGCTTGTCCCCTGCGTTGGAGCTTTTGGGGGCATCGTCACTTCCATTTTTTTTTTTTTTTTTTTTTGAAGCTTTCTTAATTTTTGTGCAAAAGACCTACATAAACAATGGCAGTGAAAGATAACAATATGAGCACTGATGGCAGTTTCATAAAGCAATGTGATGACACTTTCAGTTTGTTACTACCATGGGGAAGGACATGGCCTCCTCCAGAACAGTATCCAGAGAGTATACTTGAGACATCATGCTGCGGTCATCATCATTTTCCTTGGTCATTCCTGCCTGTACCGTGCTGAACCTTAAACCCATTTCTAACCCTAATATCCTGGTGTGCCACTGTGCAGCGAGTGGGCGGATCTAGAATTATTACATACTAACATACTAAAATGCCAGCAGAATAGGCCTAACGGTCTTTCGTGTCTGCTCGTTTGGTCAGCCCCCACCCTGGGTGCTGACCTTGCTGTCCCCCTCGCCTTCTCTGGCTTCTCCCTTCCCAGTTCCGGATATTCTTGCTGCATTGGATTTTGCTTCCAGAACCCTTGCCCTGTACCTGTCCCACCCCCTCTTGAACCCCTCCACTGTCTCTGCCTCCACCAGCCCCCCTAGGCAGTGCATTCCATGGCTCCACCACCCTCTCAGTGAAGTAGCACCTCCTCCTTTCTCCCTGAATCTTCCCTCCAGCTTCCACCCATGCCCTCTAGTGGCCCTTCCTCCTTCCTTGAGCACCTGACTGTTCCTCCCCTATTTACCCTCTTCATATACCTGAAGACCTCTATCATGTCCCCGGTCCCTTCTCTCTTCCAATGTGTACATATTTAGCTCTTCAAGCCTCTCCTCATAGGTCCTGTCCCCAAGCCCCAAATCATTTTGGTTGCCCTCCTCTGGACCCTCTCCAGGAGGCTAATGTCCTCTTAAGTGTGGCCTCCAAACTGCACCAGTACTCAAGGTGCAGCCTCACCAAGCAGTTATACAGAGGGAGATCACTTCCTCCTTGTGGAGGTGATCCCCCTAGCGATGCATCCCAGCATCCTGTTGGCCTTGGCTGCTGCCCTCCTACAAGTCTCAGTTGTTCATCTTGACATCCACCACCACCCCCAGGTCCCTCTCAGACATCGAGACTTGTAGCATTTCCCCCCCACAGGGTGTACACTTGGCCTGGGTTTCTGGCCCCCAGGTGGAGTACCTTGCATTTCCCTGCATTGAACCTCAGCTTCCACTTTCTAGACCATCTTTCCAGAGCCTCCAGGTCCCCCTGTAGGGCCACCCTCCCCTCCTCCCCATCCACCACCGCCCCAGTTTTGAGTCATCTGCAAAGAGACTCATCTCACTCCTGATTCCTGTCCTTATGTCAGATACGCGCTGCTGAACAGAAGGGGCCCAAGGACTGATCCCTGTGGGACCCCACTAATGACCCTCCTTGGGGATGAGACTATCCACTAACTCACGACACCTCTGGGTCCGGTCCTGGAGCCAATTGCCTATCCATCTGATCATCTGGTTCCCCACCCCCATTTCTCCCAGCTTATCCAACAGGCCCACGTGAGGAACAGAATCAAATGCCTTGCTGAAGTCTAGAAAGAGGACATCCACTGGTCTACCCAGGTCCAAGGCACTTGTCACCCAGTCATAGAACTCCACCAGGTTTGTCTGACACGATTTCCCCGGGATGAATCCATGCTGTCTATCGTCCAGGCACCCTGACTTATCCAGGTCCCCCCCAGCCTCTCCTTGACAATTACTTTTTTTTGTTTTTGTTATCAAGTCAGAGTTGTTCCTCACTGGGACTATGATGTTTAGATACAACAATAAGGTAGTAATCTAAGGCCCGAAGAGACTGCCGTTTCACCAAGTCTTCCTCCCACTTCTTGAGCAGTGTCAACAGATATGCCATGCAGATAAGTGCCTCTTTATAGGAACTCTTCTCCCGCCTCACCCCAAAACTACCTAGCATATCCTGCATCACCTGGTTTGCAAGGAGTTCTGATGCTTGGCATTTGAAGTGGCAGGAGTATTAAATAACATCCGGATAACCCCTCCCCCACCATTCTCAGACTGCAGAAAGCTGATCACTGATGGGAGAAATAGCTTTTACCCAGCCAGACCCTGCGACAGGGATGGTGCTGTGATGCCTGACTCTTAGCACTGTCGGTCATCAGTACTGCTTTCATTTTCTTGTCAGCATGAGAAAAAAATCACGAGAATCATAGTTTAGAAAACTGCCAACCAGGAACCCAGGACTGTACAGCAGCACAATATCTGCATTCCTTGTTGGTGCCAGGATTCAGAAGGGACTTAATTTCCCACACCTGAACTGGCAGGTGGCTGGGCATAATTTGGAAGCGAGTTGCTCGTGTACTGGCGAGGGAGGGAGTGTGCAGAGCCTGGCATTCCTTGATTCCATATTAGGCAGCGATGAACTACATCGGCATCTGTCACAAAGGGAATTGATCTCCTACCCTTCTGGCCGCAAGGAAAATGTGAGGCCGTAGTGGCTCCAGTATCTGGATCGGGGACAGGGAAAATCCCAGATAGAAGCAGAGAGAGCTACTGACCGTCATCCTGATCCAGGCCAGGATTGCATCACACTGCCATTCCACTACTTACAGGGGTCTTGCATCAGTTTCAGCTGAAAGGCTCATCACATCAGTCCAGCGTCACACTGTTTGAGAGCTCGGAGGGTGGAAATTTCTGGGAGCCAGCTTTGGGTCATGTGGCTGTCACCTGTAACTTTTTAGTCTTTGTGTGTGTGTGTATTTGACAAATTTGCTTGCACAAGGGAGTAAAATGCTGCAGAACAAGGGTATCGTCCATTTGGGTAGCATTTTATTTTATTTTTTTATTAAAAGTTGCATAAATTAGAGGATAGGGTCTATGAGAAACAAGTCTCATTTACAGAATGTCCCAAGTCAGTAATAACAGCAGTTACATAAACTGACAGAGACAGATTAGTTAAAGCAAGTACAAATAAACTGATCACCATCAAGGCCTCGCAGTTAAAACAAGTAATGTCCTGTACTCTATAGCAAACTACAGGACATTATCCGCAAAACTCCATAACCTGGAACCCTTTGTTTTACTATTGGTGGGGAGAAAAGAACTGCATTTCCCAGAAGTCTGCAAAACCCTTTGGTCCGAACAAAGAGCTCTCCCAAGTGCTAGCTAAACCAGTTATATTCCAAAGGGGGACTTGCTTGCCAGAAAGATTTACATTTTGATGTTTTGCCATTTGTTTTTGTGTTTGCAAATTTAGAGTTTGGATCTGGACAGTAAGCTAAAATGTCATAGTTGAAAAATAAATCTGTGTAGGAATCCAGGTGTGGATAGGCGGGTTGCAGTGATTACACACTGGGGACTCTAAACAGCAACCAAGATTTCCAACAAAATGACATCACTACCATTTAAAACTTTGTTTTCCCATATTTATTTTCGGAATGATTATATTAATTGGGGTGAGTGGACAAGTGCAGGTGTCAACACAAAAATGGTAATTTTTTTTGTGCGTCATCAACTGCAGTCATCCTCCTAATGTCTTGGCAGGGAGAATTTAAGGGGGTGTAAACTGATGCCCAGTTTCGAGCAACAGAATCTTTTCTTTGAGGGTAGTGGCCAGAGAACAAAAAAAAAAAAATTTGCAGTTGGACTTTGGCATGTAGTTTTGGTGCTGCACTGCCTTTTTGTTCTTTACAGTCTGTGGGTCTGCTAGACTGGTGGCACCACACCAAACAGAGCTGCCATGCTTCCTCTTTGTTTTTGTTAGTTTGATGCAGAGCTGCATTATCATTGCATCTCATCACTAGCTCTTATTTTAACATACTAACATACTATTTGCCAGCAGATTAGGCCTTATGGTCTATAGAGTCTGCTCGAACCTTAGATCCTTAGTTGGGTGCCGAGACCCTCCCATCCCTTGTGCTCCAGAAACCCGTATCATCCATCCCCAACCCCTTGGGACAGGCCATCATCTGATACATCCACTTTCTGTGTCTGTCCCACCCTCTCTTGAAGCCCTCCACTGTGGATCTCTGAACCAGCTCACCAGGCAGTGCATTCCAAGGGTCCACCACCCTCTCAGTGAAAAACCTCCTCCTCTTCCCCCCACCCTTCCACCTTCCAACTTCAAACCATGCCCTCTGGTGATACCTCCCTGCTTTAGTCTAAAGATCCCCTCCATGTTTACACTATTTATTCCCTTGAGGTACTTGAAGACCTCAATCATGTCCCCCTGTCTCTCCTCTCCTCCAATGAAAACAGGCAGAGCTCCTAAGTCTGTCCTCAACATCAAATCCCTAGCCCTCGTATCATCTTTGTTGCCCTCCTCTGTACCCCTCCAGGAGCTGTATGTCCCTCTTCAAGGTGGTCTCCAGTACTGTACACAGTACTCAAGGTGTGGTCTAACCAGTCCATTGTACAGCGCAGAATCGCTTCCTTGCTCCTAGAGGTGATCCCTTACGATGCATCCCAACATCCTGTTTGCCTTGCTAGCGCTCTCCTGCACTGCTCAGAGTTATTCATACATGCACCCACCATGACCCCAGGTCCTTTTCCCCTATTGAGGTCTCCAGCACCTCCCTCCCAGGGTGTACCTGTGTTTAGGGTTTCCACCAAGATGCAACACCTTGCACTTGGTGATATTGAAATTTAATTTCCATGTGTGAGCCCAGCTTTCCAGGGTGTCCAGGTCCCTGCAGGCCAACCTCCTCTTCTCCCTCAACTACTGCTCCCATCTTGGAGTCATCCGCAAGAGACTCATTTCACACCCTATACCCTCTCTGATGTCCGATATGTATGCATTAAACAGGATTGGACCCAGGACCGAGTGCCCCAGTACCCCACCACCAACCCTCTCTAGGGTTCGAGAGCTCCCCACAGACCACTACCTCTGAGTGCGCCCAGCTAGCCAGTTTTCAATCCATCTGACCATCAAAGGGCCTACTCCTAACCCCATCAGTTTCTCCACCAGGCCATTGTGGGGGACAGAGTCAAATGCCTTGCTGAAGTCCAAGAATAATACATCCACAGGCCTACCCCTGTCCAGTTCTGATGTTACCCATTCATAGAACTCCACAAGGTTGGTTTGAGATGATCTACCTGGCACAAACCCATGTTGCCGACTATCCAGACCTCCCACCTCCTCCAAGTACACCCCCAATCGTTCCTTCAGTATACTCTCCATTAATTTTCCCACCATTTTTGTTTTTTGTTTGTTTTTAACTCTTTTAATTTACTGTGTCTGTCTGCAAGGATATACCCAGATCTGCCCAGTGGAATGCTCTCCATCCCCCAAGCTGGCATCCCCCCTGGTCCTACCCTCCATGGTGGGACTTCCCCTGGGGACTAGGGGAGGAGACCAAGATCTACCTCCGAGTTCCCTGGCAGGCTGTTCGGGCATTATTCAGCAAGCAGCAGAGGCTTCTCAGCATCATGCTGCAGGGAGATGGGGCTTTTTCCCGTTCTATGTTCCAGCTTGGGTGGCGCGGACATGCAGTGGCGTCCTGGCACGTTTGGCATGCTCCTGTGCCTGACGTGCCAATGTCCGCCACTTCTGCCAATCCCTGCTTTGCATTGGTCCCTAGTTCACCCACCCCTAGCCACCACTAGAGGTCAGAATATTGCCAGGCTCAGAGACCCTCCCTCCCCAGAGGAGGAAAGTAGCCCATCTGATGCTCATCTTCCTCACCCGGCAGACCTTCTGAGTTCACTCCCGAACCAGAGACCATGGAGTGCGACGAACCTAGAACCAGCTCCATTTTATTTATTAGCTTTTGGTAACTGGGTAAGTGCACTAGGCAACAATCCTGCCTATTTTCAGGCACGACCCGGGAGAGTACAACAAAATAATACTGTGATAACATCAACAACAAGACAGTAAAAATACAGTCACAACAGTATGGGGGGAACCCATAGGATATAAGCAGTTAACAGTGCACACTATGCTGTAACAACTAGATGAAATAGGATATAAAAAGTTAAACAGTACACAATATAACAAAGCTAGTTGCAGCAAGCTAGGTAATGCCTGGACGTCCTCAAAGCAGGAGAAAGAGGGTGGAGACACACAGTTAGTTGCAGTTACAGGTTCCAAGTGCATAGAGGTGAGAGAAAAGTGACCTCTTAAAGGAGTGGTGGGAAGGGGAGAGTTTAACCTGGGTAGGAAGTGAGTTCCAGAAATTAGGGGCAAAATGAGCAAAGGCCTGTTCACCCATTCTAGTGGCGCATGGCCAGACTGATAGCATGGGGACCAATGAGGACCTGAGCAAGTGGATCCGGGTGATAGGGGTAAGTAGGTCTCTCATGGAGGACGGACTAGGGGGTCTAGTGGGTGAGTCAATAAAGCAACCTAGAGAGTAAGAACGAAGGTCTTTTGGGAGATGGCCAGTGTAGGCCGGCGTAGAGCCGGCAGTGATGAGTCAGTCGGGGGGGCAGATAAGGCGAACCTACATATATTATTGTAGGAGGTGTCCCATTTGCTGAGTACACTAGTATTGGTATTGAACAGAACAGGGAGGGCATAAAGAAGTTGCGGGAGTAGCACGCCTCTAGCCACTGCTAGCCTAGCGGAGGGGGGGAGAGAGAATGCTGACATCTGGAGGCCGCGCCAATTCTGGTATTAACGGCCTGGCAGACTCATTGATATACAGGAAAAATCAAGGGCAGGGTCAAGTGTGACCTCAAGGTATTTGAAGGTAAAGTATTCAGAATCAAGGCCCCTCCTTACTGCAGACAAGGAGTTTAGAGTATTCTGAGTGAACTTTTTTGGCTGAGCCGAACAGCATAGCCTGAGTTTTACCTATATTAAAGATTTGCTGGTTAGCGGAGAGCTAAGATTGGAGAGATTGAAAGTCCCGAGTGAGGGTATTGTTAATGTCAGCAACAGATTTGGCGGAATAGTAGAGCACTATATCATCTGCATACATGAGGTGGCTGCTATGAGAGGAGGTACTATGAATGTCATTTAGGAAGAGGGAAAAGAGCAGAGGGCCGAGAATCAACCCCTATGAAACACCCCAGGTGATGGGGTAGGGGTGGAAAGAGTTTTGCAGTAGGAAACCTCCTGGGAGCGGTTATCCAGGTAGCTACTAAACCAGGATAGAGTGGAGTCAGAAACACCAATGTAGCTTAATTTGGACAGCAGAAGCGGGTGGTGAACCATATCAAAGGCCTTGGACAGATCAATGAACCACTGCACCAGTAAGCAGGCCCTTATCCATGTTGCTTTTGATGTCACTCGTGAGAAGGATAAGGGCTGTGGTAGTGATATGTCCCACCCTAAAGCCATGTTGGGAGGGAGACCAAAGATTATTGTTGTAGAGATGCTCAGTGACCTGTCGATGAACGAGTTTCTCCAGGAGCTTACTAAGAGTGGGGAGTAGGGAGATTGGGCGGTAGTTGGACAGGAGTTTAGCGTCTCCCTTCTTGTGGACAGGGATAGTTCTGGCGGATTTCCAGGTCAAGGGGACAGAAGCAGTCATTATGGAAAGGTTGAAAAACCTAGTTATGGGCCTAGCAAGCCAGGCCGCAAACAGCCTGATAACCCGAGGGTGCAACCCGTCAGGGCCAGGGTTGCTGCTAGAAGGAACAGTTTTGAGAAGGTCCAGGACATGCTGGTAGGAGACTGGAGCCAGCACCAAAGACTGAGGAGTGGAGAAGCTAGGGGGAGAGGCCAGCCTCGGATTGGGGAGCATGGGAGAGGCCAAAGTAGGTAGAGAGAAGAGGGAGTTGAAAGCGTTGGCAGTGGTGAGTGGGTGGTTACAGTGGACATCATTAATGAACATATTAGTAGGAGTAGTAGGTTTAGTGTTCCCAAGGATTTCCTTTATTTGGGACCAGTATTTTCTTGGGCATGTGGTGGAGGCGTTTAGTAGGTTCCGGAAGTAGGAGCTTTTGGCCAGGCGAATCTCCTTTTTACAATTATTATGCAGAGTTTGGTAGGCTTCAAAGTCTGTGGGGAGACGGGAGGACTTCCAGACTGACCATAGTTTGTCCCCGAGTTTCAGAAGGTGAAGCAGGGGGCGTTTAAGCCATTTGGTGGTTTTCCCTTTAACCCTGCGAGTGGTAACGGGGATATGCTTGTTTTGTAGAGAGAGAGGAGAGCTGTTAAAATAATTTGTGGCAGTGTTTGTCATTAGTGGAGTATAGCGGGGTCCAGTCAATAGCATTAAGATCCTGAACAAAGTAATCAAAGTTAAGGTTTGAGAAGTTGGAAAAAGTTAACACTTTGGAGGGGAAGGCTGGGGCAGAGTTGTCCTAAATACAGAAAATGGGGCAGTGATCACTTATGGAGTCTGGGAGAACACCCGTAGAGGGAAAGACATCCTTTTTATTAGTCAGGATCCAGTCCAGTAGGGTTCAAGCAGTGCATTGTGTGTAACCAGAAGATGTTGCATACCGACCCGCACACCTTGTGCATTTACTGTCTCTAGGCAGAGCATGACCCGCAGGCCTAAGGCTTCTGTAAGTCCCTGCTCCCTTTCTCACTCGAGGACCAATACGCTCACCTCTGGTCCATTCCAAGGATGCACACAAGGTCGTTTCAGTGGCAGCGGGTTCGGCCTCCCAGCTGGCCGCTCTCAGAGGCGGTGGCTCAGGTCATGGCAGTCTCATCCTCGGCTCCCACGTTGCCCAAGTCATGGCGGTCTCATCCTTGGCTCCCACGTTGCTCCTGGTGGGCACCAGTGTCGGGGCTTCATTTTCAGATTCATTCAGGGACATGTGCCAGTCTCTGCAGACCCTTTGGGAGGGCTCTTCCTGAGGGGATAAATCTAAGAAATCTAGGGCCGGCCCAGTGGCTTAGAGGGCTGAGGTGCTGGCGCCTTACCTCCTGCCACACCGGGGACCTGTGTTCAGTGGCGAGCGTGGGTTACTGGGGGCCAGCTGGGGAGAGAAAGAATTGAGCACCCGATTGCTGCTATCCTTTCACAGTGGAAGGACCTGCACACTCCACTGAATAACTTGCCACCCAGTGGAGGCCAGGTGGTAGTGCTGGTCTAGGAGGGCAGCAGTAGGGAGGGCTTCGGGATTCCGGGATGTGAGTGCGCCTCTACATGCACAAACCGATGTGGGGAACAGGGAGAAAATCGGTGGAAAAAGCCTCACCACTTTGCTATATGTGACAGCCCTCTGGAAACTCACAGGGCCTGCTTCCGTGTGGCCAGCAGGGGGAGTGGTCGACAGGGACTGGGCGGACCCTTGACACGGGGCCCAGTGACATGAACAGGTGGCGTCGGGCGGCCAAAAGTTATATGAAGAAAAAATCTAAACAGAATCGCCATAGGTCATAGGACAGGGATCAGGCACGGTCTTCCTACTCCCATAATTCCTTTCATCGCTCAAGAACTGTCGAGCTCTCTGCTTTGGTCGATCCTCCTTAGTCTGAGGGGCAGGCCGCTAGCTCCACGGTGACCCCGTTAAGCTTGTTGGCTGAGACAGGGGCTGACCAGCTAGTTGAGATTTTTCGACCTGGTTGACCTGTTGTCGGTTACGATAGAGGACGACTTGCTCTCCTGGTCTCCGGTCGTCCTCTCTGCCCTCTCCAGACCTCTCTCAGGAGGTACAGGAGAAGTCTGCAGACCAGGCTATCTCTTCCCAGGAGATTCACCCTTCCGGGGTCGTACAACAGGACCTGGTCTGTGCAGAGTACATGGCTCCTCCTCCTCCTGCATCTCCTTGCCGTGTTGCTCGTCTGCAGTCAAGATCCAGGTTGAGGACTCCATCTTGATCTGGATTATGGTCTTGGGAATCTGGATGTTCCGCCTTCGACCCTCATTCAGAAAGCCCCATCGTTGCTTCTCTTCCTCCTCTTCCTCGGACAGTGAGAGGCTCTGCCACAAGTTGCGGTGGTGCGGCGAAGAGTTGATGTGGCAGCAATAGGTTCTCGAGCAAGGTCGGTCTTTCCTGCAGGCCCCGGCGCTCCTCTGATCAACTCTGGTGAGGTATGTCCTGATTCTGCCCTGTCCAATCAAGCCTATGCCGGCCTCTCCACTGATTCTGGTGGAACCTCCGCCCAAGCAGCCCTTGCATGGAGCACCGTCCAAGGTCGCTTGTCCTGCTACTGACCTTCCCGGCCATCTGTCTGTCCAGATTAGCCACTCTTGAGTCAAGGGTGGTCCATAGGGGCAAAGGGCTGAAGACATTGTTTTAGGAGTCGTTTGGCACTGCTGGCTCCTTCATGCACCCCTCTAGGACCCTGGGCTTCACTCAAGAGTCTTCCAAGGAGCTTGCTTCCGACCATGGTCCTGTCTCCTTCGGGGCCTTGCTCCTTCTCATCTCCGAGTCAATGGAAATTCCTCTGGAGCTGATCCAGAAGCGAGCCAAGTACCCACCGGATGAAAATCCTTGACCGGGGTGATTCCCAGGGGTTGCCTTTCTAGTGGCAGAGGCTATCCTGGATCCTGCCTTGGAGCTGTGGCAGCATCCAGCTTCGTGTCCAGTGTCTTCTGCCCTTATGGTCCACAAATATGCCGTCCCGATTGGGTCATTTCCTAGTTTCTCTGATTGCTTCTCGGCTGTGGGGTTAGTGGCGGATTCCTTCTTTCGTGAGACAGGCAACATCGGGGACATTGACAAACTCCCCGACAAGGAATCTTAAGAAGCAGGATCATGCAGCAAAGCTTTGCCATTATGATGGCCAACTTTAGCCTCGCCCCTATGGGGGTTCTGGACCATGTCCTTCCCCACCTTTCTGTGGACTTGCAGTTGGCAGTCAAAGTAGTTCGAGACCAGGGTCATGCCCTTGCCAAGCACCAGTTTCAGATGGTCTTAGACATAGGAGACTCTTGTGCCTGGTTCGTGGCAGCGGCAGTCACTACATGCCACAGAGCTCGGCTTAGGATTTCCACCTTTAAGGCAGATACCCAGCACACAGTGGCAGATGTTCCCTTCTTGGGCACCAACCTTTTTGGGCTGGTGGGTGAAGGGACATCTTACTAGAACTGAGACGTCCATTGCCACCCTGGAGTCCGTCATGTCCTCACAGAAGGACCCCAAGGGACAGAAGCCGAAGAAAAAGCCTTTTTTATTTCGGCCTTTTCTGTCCCAGCAGCTGAAATTGCAGCCACCCCAGTCGGGGCAGTCCCAGGTCTGGTGGCCCAGATCCAAGTCAGCCAGTCAGGGCTTCAAGAAAACTGGAAGCTGGGGCCAAATATTCAAATAGCTTCGGTTTAGAATCTGTGCGCTCCGTCACACTCGGCATCACATATCAACGGGTACTGGTCATCATCTGGTTATAAGAAACATGCCCACGAATGTCCAGGCTCCAAACCGGAGCTATTTTAAAAGGAGTCTCATATCAAGTATATAGATGCCCCGCTGCCCCCTCAATGAAACGCCATCATGGGGACAGCTCGTGTAAGTAGCGACGGGAGGTTCTGCATCCTAAATGCCGGGCAACAGGGGCGAGGATCAAATAGATATACTTTAAAATAAACGTGAAGCGAGTAAGTTTATTTTAACTTCTTTCTATTGCATCTGCTAATCGGGCCCCACTTCACATGGAGGTGGGACCCGACTGTATGTGGACGTTTCCCTTTAAAGACCTCTATCATGTCCCCCCGTCTGTCTTCTCCTCCAGTGTGTACAGGTTGAGCTCCTCCAGTCTCTCCTCATAGGGCCTACCCCCCATTATTACTTGGTATGAAAGAACAGAAGAAGGCCAGAGCCCATCGAGACTGTTCCCCACACTATGTGGGACATTATTTATCTATTATCCCTCAACCAAACATCTAATTTGTTTTGAAAGACCGTGGCACTAGTTGCCTCTACCAATTCTTGTGGCAAGGTGTTCCATACAATGGATGCTCTTATTGGAAAAAAGCTTCCCCTTTTGCTGGTTTTATAAGTTTTTGCTTCAAGCTGTTTATTATGCAGTCTCGGAACAGATCTCCTTTTGGAGAGTGTTAGACCACATTTTTCCATTAGATCTGGTGAATTTATTAAATTAAAAACCATAAGCATATCACCTCTTAATCTTCTAGTTTGAAGAGAGAAGAGACCAGTAGCTTTTAATCTGTTCTGTTAATCCAAGTTTGTTAATCTTGGAATCATTCTAGTTACTGTCCTTAGAACCTGTTCAAGAATTGCTGTGTCTTTTTTTTTGTTTTGTTTGGATCCCAGAAAGGGGAGCCATAGTCTAGATACGGTCTAATGTATGCCCTATACAATGGATAAGGCATTGTTCAGTGCAGTTAACAAAAGTGCATTTTATTTGCCTCAAAAGTCTGTTGGTCATACAAGCAGTTCTAACACAGTGATCATTTGATGTAAGTTTATTATTAACATATATCCCTAAATCTTTTTCACAATTTGATCAGTGAAGTAGTAGTCCGTTTATATAATATATCGTTATTGGATTGTTTACACCGAAATGCACTACTAAACATTTATCTTGATTAAACTGCATATGATTTTCATTTGCCCAAAGTGTTAATTTTTCCAAATCCTTCTTTAATGCAAAAATATTTTCTGGATTATTAACCTTGCCCCCCAATTTAGTATAGTCTGCAGATTTAACCATGAAGTTATTTGGCCCTGTTTGTAAATCACTGATAAAGAGATTAAACAGTGTTGGTCCCAAGACCGACCCCTGTGGTACACCACTTGTCACACTACCCGAATCAGATGAGATATTATTAATTCTGACTCTCTGAGAATGATTTGTCCACCATTTTAAAGTCCAGTTGACAATATCAGGTGACAAACCTCGATTGTGCATTTTAGTGATGAGTTTTTCATGTGAGACTTTATTGAAAGCTGTACTAAAGTCCAAAAGAATTACATCAGTAGGGATACCCACATCTACTAGAGTACTTATATTATATGCCCCAGATCATCTTGGTCGCCCTCCTCTGGACCCTCCCCAGCAGTGCAATGTCCCTCTTTAGGCGCAGTCTCCATAACTGCACGCACTACTCAAGGTGCAGCCTAACAAGGGCATTATAGAGAGGCAGGATCACCTCCCTCTTTCTGGAGGTAATCCCCCAGGCGATTCAGCCCAGCATCCTGTTTGCCTTTGCTGCTGCTCTTAGACAAGTCTCAGAGTTGTTCATTTTGACGTTCACTACCACCCCCAGGTCCCTCTCACCCGATGTTACCTGCAGTGCGCCCCCCCCCCCCCGGTGTATATGCATGCCTCGGGTTTTTGACCCCAGGTGCAGCACCCTGCACTTCCCTGCATTAAACCTCAGCCCCCACATCCTCGACCACCTTTCCAGGGCATCCAGGTCCCTACTTTTTCGTTAATATGGTCTATGTGATCATACCATATTAGATTACCTATGGTTTGTTACTTTTACCTGTATTCCATCTGCTAATCCTTGTATTTATTTATTTGTTTATTTGTTTTTGTTAACTGGGTGAGGTGCACTAGCCAAGTGAATTACTGTTTTGAGACGCGACCCAGGAGATTACAAAGTAGTGGTACAGAGATGCATAACAAAATCAGAACAATACAGAAACAGATGCAGAGCTCAGCAACCTGAGTAACACAGAATACAACAGGCGAAGTGAATAAAATACAAAAATAGTATCGTTTAGCAGCACACATAAGAAATGTACAAGATAAGTGCCATCACAAAAGAGAGGCAGAAGTATGGCTTAGTTTACATTGGAACTTAATTGCAGTAAGAAATCAAATAGCACAGTGCAAGTAATTCAACTGTTACAGGGTGGATAAAGGCAATTATACCATGGACGTAAGTGAACAGCCAATGAAATTGTCAGTCTGGCAATTTACTACCAGTGTAAATCCTCTGATAACCAACGGCTGTTGATGAGTATATCCAATATATCCTCTGCAGTATAGGAATAAATACAATGAAAATAAAAAAAACAAAGCAACCTCTTTAATATTTGTATTTTATTATAGTAAAAATATTAAACTTGATATAATTGCAGTGAGCCACTCGGAGGATGTGGGTTATCAGGGGATTTACCACAGCTGGCGAGGATTTACCCACTCTGCTGTGCCTCATGGGCAGACCTCTCCAACCGTGATAAACCCACACCTCCTCGTGGCTTATTGCTTAAATAATACATTTTGAACCTGTATTTTTGCTGTTTTCTAGACTTTGTGCCTCACACCTCGGAGTGTAGAACTCCTTGTTCCTTAATGTTTTGGAATGTGAAATGCAGAACCTGTTATAATAATCTTTTTTAACCTGTTTTTTTCTGGTGCGGTCATAGAACCATAGAAAGTGATGGCAGAGGGAGACCAAGGGTCCATCTAGTCTGCCCATGAGTTCCCTAGACCCACTACAGGTCCCGGGACATAGCCCCCTGCCCTCCCCCACCCATCTTTGGTCCCTTCCTGACCCCGTGGTTGCCACCAGAGCCCTTGCCCTATCCTACCCCCTGTTAAATGCCACCATGGTCTCTGCCCCACCATCTCAGCTGGAATGCCATGCTATTGTTCTACAACTCTCTTTCTGTAAAATAAGTAAGCAGTAACCCATGGCAGTGTGTGGGGTTACTGGGGATTATACCATGGACACAAGTGAACAACCATTGAAATCGTCAAACTGGCAGTTTACCACTGGTGTAAATCCTCTGATAACCAACGGCTGTTGATGAGACTATAATCCAATATATCTTCAGCCCAGGAATAAATATAATAAAAATAAACAAAGCAACCTCTTTAATATTTGTATTTTATTATAGTAAAAAAATGGACCTTGGTATAATTGCAATAAGCCACTCTGAGGATGTGAGTTATTGGGGGATTTACCACGGCTGACAAGGATTTACCCACTCTACCCGTGGTAAATCCCCTGATAATCCACACCCCTCATGGCTTATTGCTTAATTACAAAATAGGGAAATTCAGCCGGGTCCCCAGTAAGATTTGGAAGGGATATAGGAAGAAGGAAAAGTTAATAAGCTAGGTGGGGGCAGACTAGGTAGGGCAGGGGTGTAAGATGGGCAGGGGCGGAGTGAAGAGTTAGGTAGGAAGGAGGGAATTAGTAAATGTGGGTAATTGAAAATATGGGATATTCAAGGGGGATTAGAACATTTGCATAGTAGGATGTTCAGGGAGGATTTAAAACATTTGCATTGCGCACCAGTGGTTTCTTTTTAAATAGGGCATGAGTGGGTGAGAGACGTAGTTCGAGGGGGAGTGCATTCCAGTATTTTGGGGCAGCATGAGAGAAAGCACAGGCACCCTTGGTGGTTTTACATCTTGGTATGTGAAGCAGTGCATGGTCAACTGACCTAAGACCGTAGGAGGAGGACAGGGGGAGGGAACAAGGAGGCAAGCAAAACATTGGTATTAGATCTCATAATGCTGTCTGTAATGGTGCCAAGACTAAGATTCCTGTGAATAGAAGGGGGGGGGCATTTAAGGTCAGTATAGAGTTGACCGTGGTGTTTGAGCCGAGGGGATGCTAAGGCATAGCGACAGATACTATAAGTAGTATCCCACTTATGTAGAGAACCCTTCAATGCATTAACATAGGTAGCAGCACCGTAGGCGAGAGATGGGATTAGGATGCCTCTGGCAATTGCCAGTCTAGCTGAGAGTGTCTGGGTGTAACTACTTTTATATGCAACCCCAATTTTGGAGTTAACAGATTTACATGTGGCTAGAATATGTTGATCAAAGTCAAGAGATCAATTTAATAAGATTACTAGATACTTAAAGGAACTTACTGTTTCCAGCACAGAGCCGTTAAG
This sequence comes from Neoceratodus forsteri, assembly GCA_016271365.2. Lineage (NCBI taxonomy): Eukaryota > Metazoa > Chordata > Ceratodontiformes > Ceratodontidae > Neoceratodus > Neoceratodus forsteri. The sequence goes on along the minus strand of JADMNL010000034.1, from coordinate 109,389,152 downwards.
GCGGGACATTTTTAGAGAACTCTTGACTGGCTTTGAGTTTAGCTGTGGAACCAAAAAGCATAACTTTCATTTTACCCACATTATGGACCAGCTTCTGTCTGTGGAGCCAAGATTGGATATTATGAAAGGCTGCAGAGAGATTGAGGTTGATCTCAGACACGTCTTTCGAGCTGTAGTACAGGACCAGATCATCCGCATAGAGCAGGGACTAGCAGAGAGGGGTGTCATGTGCATTCTGGTTTATGAAAATAAAGAAGAGCAGGGGTCCCGGGATAGAGCCCTGAGGGACACCTACATTGATAGAGGTACGATCGAATAGGGCCGAGTTGAATTTTGCAACCTGGGATCTGTTTGATAGTTGTTGAACCAGCCCACGACCTGCGGTGAGAAGCCCAGGTAGAGAAGATTGGTAAGAAGAAGAGGGTGATCCACAAGATCAAACGCTTTAGTAAGATCAGTAAAGACGGCACCTGTCAGAAGACCAGAATCCATGACGCAGATTGTGTCGTTCGTGAACTTCAGTAAGCAGCGACAGTGCTTTGTCCTTTACAGAATCTGTGTTGATCATGCGAGAGGAGATCATACTTAGTGAGATAATCAATAGTTTGTGAGGTGACCAGTTTTTCGAGGATTTTGCGCAAGGCAGAAAGGATAGCTATGGGTCTGTAGTTGGAGATTTCTTTATCACCCTTTTTGAATACTGGAGTGATTCTGACAATTTTCCATATGTCAAGGACTTTGCTATGGCAGAGGGACAGAGTAAATATTCTAGCCAAGGGTGAGGCCATAAAGGGGGAAGCGAGTTTCAGAAGTTTGGGCTCAAGGCAATCTGAACCAACAGTGGTATTGTCAGATATAGTGGTTAGAAGTTTTAAGATTTGAGCCCTGTGTATGGCCTTAAAACAAAATGGCGGGTTTCATGTGGAGCCCCAGTTCCCTACATGTCTGTTCGTACGGTTTGCCCTTCATGCCTTGCACCATCTTGGTCACTCTTCTCTGAACCCTTTCAGTCAAGTGTGTCTTTGCGCGGATATGGCCTCTAGAATTGGACTCCGTACTCGAGGTGCAGTCTCAACTTGGCTTGGTATAGGGGCATCATGACCTCCCTCCTTTTGCTAGTGATTCCCCTGCCTGTACACGCCAGCATCCCATATGCTCTCCCCACCGCCCTGGTACACTGGTTCCCCACTTTGAGGTCACTGGACACTATTATCCCCAGATCCCTCTCCTGCTCCTTAACCTTGACTTCCTTACCCCCAAGTGTGTATCCTGCCTTCGGGTTCCTGAGCCCCAGGTGCATGACTGCACATTTCTTGATATTAACTTTTAGTTGCCAGGTCTCTGCCCACCCTTCCAGTGCCCTCAGGTCTGCCTCATGTCCTCAACACCCCCTGCGGAGTCTACCCTATTGCAGATTTTTGTGTCATCTGCAAAAAGGGCCACTCGACCTTTCAGCCCATCCGCTATATCGATTATGTAAATATTGAAAAGGAGCAGTCCCAGCACTGACCCCTGGGGGATCCCGCTCATCACCCGCCCTGTCCTGGAGTGCACCCCATTCACCACCACCCTCAAGCTTCTGTCCCAGCTGTTGGAGTTGCCTTACCCACGGAAAAGTTAGATCCCAGCTGCTAGAATAGTCTTACACAGGGAAAAGTTAGGTCCCAGCTGCTGGAGTTGTCTTACACAGAGAAAAGTTAGGTTTCAGCTGCTGGAGTTACCTTACACAGAGAAAAGTTAGGTCCCAGCTTTTGGAGTTGATTTTCACAGGGTAATATATACGTGTGTGTGTGTGTGTGTGTGTGTGTGTGTGTGTGTGTGTATATTATATATATATATATATATATATATATATATATATATATATATATATTATTATGTATGTGTATGTGTGTGTGTGTGTGTGTGTGTGTGTGTGTGTATGTATGTGTATATATATATTATGTGTGTGTGTGTGTGTGTGTGTGTGTATATATATATATATATATATATGTATATATGTATATATATATATATGTATATATGTATATATATACATATACACTCACACATATTTTTTTTTTTTTTTTTAATTATTCTGGGGTTCTGCATTTACCCATCTGACTTGCTTAGGGTCAAAACGCATGTGAGTGGCTCTAGAGGGGTTTGAGTCTGGGTCTACTTGTTCCCAAAGTTTGTTTTTATGGCCACTACACAAAAATGCCTCTAATATTTGCTCTCCTTTCACCAGCAGAGTTGGCTTCTTTACACCGGACCACCAAACGAGTCTTTTAAACAGAGACGCTGGCAGGGCAGGGAACCTGGATCCTCTCTATTTAAGGAGAGGCTGTTCCCAGCCAAGGCACACAGCATTCTTCTGGGGATGAGCTCAACTTTTAGACAAACATGTTGATTTGATCTTTCTTTTTTTGGGGCTGGCTACATCCTTGGCATAGGAGAGAAAGGGTAATTAATCTTTTCTCAAAGTTTCCAAACCTTTTTTTTTTTTTTTGCTTAGTTTTTTTTTTTTTCTCCCAGCTAGTAGCTCATCTCAGGGATGTGCCCTGTTAACAGATATATACCCTGATCAAGCCCAAGGTGAAGGTCATTCAGACAGATACTGGGTTTCCTCCCCCATGTTTCTTCCCCTCCCACCTCCTCTTACGGGGGAGAAGCCTCTGTCTGCCTCATACAGCCACAGCTTCCCCTGCAGCAGGAGCAAGCTCCCTGGCACAGCCGCAGAGGGTTACTGTGGTGGCAGAACCCACTGCCAACCCACCCCAGTCAAGACACACTGGTGAGTAGCAGCTGCCTTGGCCTGCACTCCCCCCCCATATGACTTTCCAGGCTGGCTTCCAAACGCAGGTGGTCTTGGCTGCTGCTGGGCTATCGGGGCAGCCTAATATTTCCAATCTTTACCGTACAGAAAGAGGGGGGAGAATCCAAGCAACACTAAGCGAGGACAGCCCACACTGGCATATCACCGTGCTCAAGGAAGTCGTATTATTTTAGGATATCAACCACGCACGCACACACACACATTATCAGTAGTTCCACACAAATATTTTGAAGTTCCATATTACAAAAATAAATTATTTGTATGGACATGAAGGCTAGTAAGGATCAATATAAAAAAGTTGGGATGAAATATATGGTACATCTTTAGACCCCCTACTCCTCTGATGAGGACTCCAAAGCACACATAAGGAGATCCAGGGACTCTTACTATGGGGACAGCAGACTCTGTCAGCTTTAAATAACGACCACCATACCAACTCACAGTACTATGCCATACAGCAATTAGGAAAATCCAAAAACACAAATCCAGGCATCAGAAAGTCAAAATTTGACTTTGAGGTTGACAGCTGGGCATGGCGTTTCTGTGTGCTGCAGGATTGGGGGCATTTTTAGAAGTTAGCAGTTGAGTTATTTAAAAAAAAAAAAAATTGTTTATCCTGTTCACCTGCCCCTTTCTGCCTAGTACCATCCCCCTCAGCCCTGTCATCCACCTTCCCCAGGTACTTAACCTTGCCTCTGTCCCTCATAGCTTGCTGCCCATGGAGGGTACATTGGGCCTGCCCTTACTCTTTCAAGAGATCGGAATCCAGCGGAGCTGGTTTCCTGGTAGGTGGTGCTGGACTGGCTTTCATCCTGTGACAGCAGGATTTTGTTTTTGTTTTTTACTTCCAGCTTTCTAGGTCAGGAACCTTCCCTCTCGTATTGGAAATATATTTGAGGGGTGTTTTTCATACATTGGCCTCAAACCTATGGAGGGAATGCAGATGGAAAGTAATTAGCAGTTTCTTCTTAACTCCCAACAAAATGAAACATTACGCTCAGAACTGCACAGACCGATGGATGCTGGAGAAGGTGTGGAGCGAAGGGCACTCCATACCACATATTTTGGGGGTGTCCAGTTTTGCATCCTTTCTGGAAACAGGTGGGGCAAGAATATCACCATATATCAGGAATCCAAGGGAACACGGGATTTGAACACTTAATTCTTGGTTTGGTATTTACAAGGGGAAGGGACCAGAGCTAATGAAGAGGGAGGGGAGAATGGGGCGGACATGAGTCCTTTCAGTGCAGAGAGAGTTGGGGAGGAACTAGGCAGGTTGAGGGGTAGACAAGGCCATGGGGCTGGACAGCTGCATCCGAGAGTGATCCGGGAACTGAGAGAGGAGTTGTCTGCTCCACTGGTGAGTTCTGTTCAACCTGTCTCTGGGTTCCAGAAGGGTGCCGGAGGACTGGAGGAGGGCGACCATGGTACTGATACACAAGAGGGGAACAGGGAGTTGAGAGAAAACTACTGCCCAGTTAGCCTCACTGCAGTGATGTCAGTGGCTCAGTAGGTAGCACACTCGCCTCTGAGGCCGTGAGATCAGAGGGCTGTGGGTTCAGTTCCCACATCTGGCACTTGGGTTAATATCCCAGTACTGACACTGTAGTGCAGCATGAGGGGCGTGCTGCACTTCTTGGGTGCCGTCTTTCGAATGAAACATTAAACCAAGGTCCCATCTGCCTGGATTGGTGGTAGATCAGGTGGATGTTAAAGGATTGCTAGAGATTCCAAGAGTGATTTTAAAATCTGCTGGGGCCCGTGCTTTTATGTTTGCACCCCTTCCCTTTGGAACACTCTACCCTGCCGTATTAGGGAGTGCATGACTGTGGGGAGTTTTAAACAGGCTTTGAAATCCTTCTTGTGGGGAAAAAGCTTATGGTTTTACTGTTCATTGATCTGTTTCTGTTTGGTTTTATAATGTTGATTTCTGTATTTTTATCTTATTGTATTGCGCCTTGATATTTGAAAGGCGCATAATAAATAAAGTAGTATTATTATCCCATGGCACTTATTGAAAAGAGTAGTGGATTTCCCTGGTGCCCTGGCCAACCTTCCCCCATTCACTAAAAATACCACCAACAGCTTAATCTGTTTCAGTTTCAGTTGCTTACCATCTGTATCCCCACCTCCCCCCTGGTCGCCCCTGTAAAAGGGACTTCTAGTCCCAGTGGGCCTACTGGGTCAACAAAATTCTATACGACTTCCGGTGACGTCACGACCATAATGACCGCTTAGTTCGATTGGCTCCACATACCCGACACAGATAAACCTGGATCAGACAGGCTTTGTAAGTTCCAGATCCACCTCAGACAATACTTGAAGAGCCTTGCATCTAGTGTATGAGATGCAATTACGCAAACAGCCAGCAGTCCTTCTCAGCCTTGATGCTGAGAAGGCTTTCGATCGGGTGTCGTGGCCCTTTCTTTTCTCCACCCTCACCACAATGGGGCTCTTTTGTGGCTATACTCAGGGTATGTACTCCTCCCTTCAGGAATGTGTGAAAGTATCAGGCCAACACTCTGATTATTTTCCCCTATAATGGGGAACACGTCAGGGTTGCCCTCTGTCCCCTGGCTTGTTTGCCATCTTTATTGAGCCCCTAGCCCAGGCAATCAGACCATCACCCTGTATTTCGGGAGTACGAATAGATGAAACAGAACACTGCATAGCCCTCTATGCGGACGATGTCCTGTTATACCTTAGTGACCCCACACAATCCATACCTTCGGTCTTCCAAATCCTGGAGGAATTTGGGGCACTCTCGGGCTACTGGCTTAACACCAGTAAGACTGACACCCTCACTTTTCATTATACACCATCTGAGACTCAAGATGCGATATCCATTCTGTTGGGGGCTCTCCAAGTTTAAATATCTGGGCATTTTTTTCTCCCACAGAGCAGAAGATGCCCTGAATAACAACTTTCAGCCCTTCACAGCACAGATGAAGCAGGATCTCGGGAGATGGAACGTCCTCCCTCTGAATATGATCCAGAGAATTGACGTGGTGAGGATGGTGATCCTCCCAAGGGCCCTCTATTTATTTCAGAATGTCCCACTCAATCTACCGAATAAATTATTCCGTGTCTGGAACAAAGCTATCTCCTGGTTTGTTTGGGCAGGCAGACGTCCCAGGATTAAACTGAAAACTCTCTTTCTCCCCAGATCACAAGGAGGTCTTGCACTCCCAGACCTTAAACAATAGTATTGGGCTTCACATCTGTCTTTTACAACTCATTGTCTGGTCGGCGTGTCCCAGTCCCGCTGGAGTGAGATTGAGGAAAGTATCCTCTCACAACATGATTACCAAAGGCTTATTATCTATAAAAACCCTCCTTCACTGGGGCAACTGACTCAGAACCCCTGGACTATACATCAAATTAAAGCCTGGCACTCAGCACGCAGATTGCTTAAGCTCACCCCCTTTCTAGTGCTGATTTGTCCAGTAGAACTTCTAGAGAATTTTCTCTCGGCCCTACAAGACCATACTTTCCGTGCATGGAGACATTCTCGCCTCACGGGTTTCTCTCAGCTTTTGGAGGGGCCCTATTTTAAGGATTTTGGGTCACTTCGACGAGAATTCCAGTTACGTCAATCAGACTTTTTCCGGGTACCTACAACTATGACATTATTACGAGGCTCTCCCTCGGGTTGTATGAACCCCTGGGGAGTACCCACACATGATTCAGATGCTCCAGCAAACACTAAAAACCAAGACGTTAACCCATGTCATTTCGATTCTATATAAATCTCTGATGGAAACATTAGGTTGAAACATAGACGTAATAAGGGAGAAGTGGAATGGGGAGCTGGGTTCCCAAATAACTTCACAACAGTGCAGCACAATATGCCACTTTTCAGCGAGAACTACCTGCTCCCATACATGGATGTTGTTTTCATAGCAAATATTGGTAAGATTCTTCCAGACTCCAGTAATAACCGCACATTATAACAACTCAGGTGCTGCAGTTTGCTGCGCCAATGTGGGGAAAGTAATCCCCACCATTCCCACGTCCTGTGGTCATGTCCAAGGTTAAAACCATTCCTCCAGGGTTTGCGGGAGGAATTTGAGGGGCTGTTTCGACTCCGGCTCCCCTTAACTGGGGAGTTCTTTATCTTACATGTGCTCCCACAAGACCAACGTAACCCCCGCTACTAGTACTTGTTGGGAATCTGTCTGCTCGCGGCGAAAAAGACTATTACTAAACGCTGGTTCACTGCAGTGATGCCTTCAATCGTGGAGTGGAGAGAAGTAGTCAATCACATATATAGATCTGAGAAGATTACATACAGCCTAAATGATAGGACAGATGCCTGCTCCATCAAGTGGAGTAGATGGATCTTACATATCATGACTGAAGACCCACTCTTTGTTCCCTAGTACTTCAGACCCTCTAGGAAATGCCTGAGACTAATTACACCAAAGTGGATTACTAATGCCCAGACTTTAGGGGTGCATCTTGACAGAACACTCACTCCACTCCAGTTGGGTGCTGGGAGTGAACTGAAAGGTAAACACCCGAAGAAACAGAATTAAGAGTAGGGAATGAGAGGAGGGTTTGGAGAATAAAACAGGGTAAAGAAGTAAGGACATAGGGAAATGTAAGGTCGGGCTCCCCCATGTCATAAGGCCAAGAATTCAAGGGAATCTGAGTTGCATGAATGATACTGTATATATGAACTGTAACCTTGTCAAAGTAATCAATTACAAAACTGTAAACTGTGACTGAAAAAATGATAAAATCTTCAATAAAGACTATATTTGCAACAAAAAATTCAATACCATACAATACAGTGGTGGGGAAGGTCATGGAGGTGCTCATCAGGGAGAGGGTGACGGACTATCTGGATGCAAATGGGCTGCTGGATGACAGACAGCATGTGTTTACAAAAGAGAAGTTATGCCAGTCCAATTTAACAGTTATTTGACCGGGTGACGCAGGTAGTCGACCGTGGGGGAGCGGTGGACGTGGCCTATCTGGATTTCAGCAAGGCCTTCGACACCATACCCCACAGAAGGCTCGACAAGTAGCTGGAAAGTATGGGGGTGGGGAACAAAACAGCTAGATGGGTAGAAAGCTGGGACCTAACTTTTCCCTGGGTAAGGTGACTCCAACAGCTGGGACCTAACTTTTCCTTGTGTAAGGTGACTCCGGCAGCTGGGACCTAACTTTTCCCTGTGTAAGGTGACTCCAGCAGCTGGGACCTAATGTTTCCCTGTGTAAGGTAACTACAGCAGCCAGGACCTACATTTTACCTGTGTAAGGCGACTCCAGCAACTGAGACCTAACTTTTCCCTGTGTAAGGAGACTCCGGCAGCTGGGACCTAACTTTTCCCTGTGTAAGGAGACTCCAGCAGCTGAGACCTAACTTTTCCCTGTGTAAGGAGACTCCGGCAGCTGGGACCTAGAAGTTTTTAGGTGCGTCTATACTCCACTTACCTGGAGCATTGCCGTCTGAATCGGCGTCCTCTGCTCCAGTTACACCGCTGGCATCTCGTGTTTACACACTGCGGCTGTGCAGCATTCCCGATGGCCTTCCTGTGTTTTGGATGCATTTCCAGCAATCCATCATGTAAACGGAGTTGGTGCAGTGTGTCAGGGGGTTGCACTAGTGCAGGTGAAGCAGCATATTTACACACTTGCAAAAAACCACCACCAAAATGGAACGCTCTGCGTTGTAGCGGAGTGGCTTGCAACGCTCAGGCTGCTGTTCACACTGCCGGATTTGCACCAGTGCAACTCATCTGCACTGCTGGCACTGATGCAGATCCGGTATTGTAAATGCACCTTAAAAACCCTGTAGCATTTTGAGTCACCTGACCATTTTAGTCAAATGACAAAATCCTTCCTTTAGAAACTTTATTGAATTTTGATCTCTGCAACCTACGGAACTGCAGTAGCAGTTTTGCTGCTTTGATCACAGTGGTTGTAACTGAATAGAAACATGATAATCAAAACGATACACGGCTAGTGGCACCTTTAACACAGAAACACACAAATCTAATCCACTGAAACATTATGAAAGTGGGGAGGGTCCTACGAAAGGAGACAGCAGCTGGGGGTCATCACGGTGCCACTTCACTCCTGAATACCCACTCGAATGGCGAGGGCTCACTCCGTATCTGTTCGATATAAGTGCTGGGGCGAGGGGAAGGAACCTACAACTCATCGGGATGGGGGGAAACGCATGGAAGTCAGCTAGATATACGCCTGTACCGAGTCCCAGGGAGCTTCCTCTTTGTCAACCCACCCTCACCTCTTGAATGCTGAGGAGAAGTGAGGGAAGAGTAAGAGCTACTGCGAGGGTTTGGCCGGACCCAGCTTGGGTCATGGTTATGGGGAGGGGTAGATGCTGACTTGTAAGGGAGCCCTCATGTCCGGGTACCAAGCGGGTCTGGAAGATTGGAGTGCTCAGTTGCGGGGGGCCTCGCTGTTGCCAGGATGCTGTCCGTTAGACCGGCCCACATACAGCCAAATCACCCCAGGACCGGTGGGGCGCGAGATGGGGATGGGCCACCTGTGGGTCGCCCTAGCGCCCTCTGCCCGGCAGAGCCCCCGCACCAAGGTCTGAAGGGACATTTTAGCATGCAGAATTCTCTTCTACCCGGTTCATTCCCCTATTAAACCTTCTAGGGATCACAGGGGGATGAGTGCTGCATATAATAGTCACCTGACCCATTTCCTTTTCCCGATAGCACAGAGTGCTAATGCTCAGTGTCCTGGGCTCACGGCAAGGTTCCCTTGCCCTAGGGTCAGATTTTCTGACCCGTGGAAGTGCTAGTTACTTAATTTGCAGTGTTAACATGTATATTTGTTATGCTTTGTTGGTTACAGTTGGACCAGTTTGTTATTGTATTGTTTCTTGTTCTATGTTAGTCGCCAGCCACAATCTACTAAGCTCGTGGGGTGTCCTCTAGGGGAGGCAGGCCTAAGGCCATAATGATGCTAAAAGGCAGTAAGCTAGTATGCAGCTACTGATCACTGATGGATAAGGCTAAAGTAAAATTACTTTCTCTGAATATAAATTGCCTCGCTTCCCCAATTAAGAGATCAAGGACCCGGGCTTTTCTCAGACATTCAAAAGTGGACCTTACATTTTTACAGGAAACCCACATGAATGCGGTGGAACACGCAAAATTGACTAAACTCACTAGGGGGCAGGTGTTTTATTCGCCTGCCAAAACTGGCAGATGCAGGGGCGTGGCCATCATCATCTCTCCAGGTATCCCCTTTGAGGTTAATGATACATGGGCTGACCCAGAAGGCTGCATGATCTTGGTACAGGGGGTTCTACACGGCAAGCAAGTGACCATGGTGAATTTATATTTCCCCCCGGGGATGCGGGTGACCCAGCTTAGGCCATTATTAGACAAAGTAGTACAAAAAACAAGGGGAATGCTCATGATGGCTGGTGATCTTAACTTTATCGACCCACACCTTGATTCCACCAGTAATAAGCCCCCCAAGTCGACAGCCGTCCAGAAGTTCTTTAAAAGGTTTGCGGCCAAGGCAGGATGGGTTGACGCCTGGAGGCGGCTCCATCCCCATTCGAGAAATTATACCTTCTACTCTGCGGTACACCACACCTATTCCCGTATAGACCAGATATACACACGTGGAAGATCTGGGGATGCTGAATGAAGTACAAATAGGAGACATTGCTCTCTCGGACCACGCGCCTCAGGTCTCCACATGGGATTTCGACCTCCAGCCTAAACGTACGGTTTGGAGGCTAAACTTTTCATCTACGCCTAAAAGTTTCGGAATTTATAGTGGAGAAGATACAGGAGATTAGGAGGACAACCCGATTGCAGATTCCACCCCGCCATTCATTGGGACACGATCAAAACAGTATTGTGGGACACCTAATAAAATTTACAGCAGAGCAAGAAAAACAGCGAAGAGCTGGAGACGGGAATTGGAGGATTCCCTCCACTTTTTACAAATGGCACACAAACAAGGGGACACTACGGTGCTCCCTCAACTGCAGCAAACTAAGCTTGAATTAGACAGCTTGGTGCGGCAGCAGACTGAGATGGCCCTCACTTTTCTGCGCCAGAAATTCTATGAGGTGGGGCCAAGGGCTGCTCGGATGCTGGCGTACCAGGTCCGAAAACAGAAAAAGGTGCCCACGATCACTTCAATCCTTCATCCCCCTTGGGGGCTGCGGTTCACCAGATCCCAGGATATAGCCGAAGCCTTTGCGACTTATCAGTCACTGTATACCCCAGAAAAGCAAGTTCCCACACACCTTGTGCTGGAATTTTTGCAGGGGGTCAATCTCCAACGACTCACAGAGGCCCAGGGCCAGGCCCTGACTGCTCCGATCTTAGAGGAAGAGGTGCTGGCCGTCGTTAAGAAGGCCAAATCCCAGAAATCTCCCGGTCCAGATGGGTATGGTGCGGAATTCTATAAAGTGGCTAGGACCCAGGTCCCCAAACCTTTGCCGAGCCTTTAACTGGGTCATGCAGGGGAGCCCTCCCCGTCCTGGGCCTATGCCTCTATATCGGTCATCCTAAGCCGGATAAAACCCACAATTATGTGCCTCCTACAGGCCGATATCGGTCTTAATCAGGGCTATAAATTCTTTATGGCAGTCCTAACTCATAGAGTCAACCAGATTCTCCCTTGCTGATCCATAAGGACCAGACAGGGTTCAGTCCGCACGCATCGACTACAGACAATATCAGGCGAACCTCACACGTGATGCACCCGGTGCACTCTGAAGGGTCCCGCCCCTGTTGGCCAGCTTGGATGCCGAAAAGGCATTTGACAGGGTGTCGTGGCAATTTCTTTATGAAACACTATATAAATTGGGCTTCCCTTCCGCGCTTATAAAGGTTTTGCAAAACATATACTCAGCCCCGCAGGCCTTCGTAAAGGTTAATGGACATCATTCTAGATATTTCCCACTACACAGGGGAACAAGGCAGGGCTGTCCCCTCTCTCCCCTTTTATTTGCGATTTTTATAGAGCCCCTGGCCCAGAGGATCAGGGAAGCGCATGATATCACGGGGGTGGTGGTGGGGGAGGTAGAGCACCGTATAGCCCTTTATGCAGATGACATACTTCTATACTTACGCAATCCTGAGCAGTCTCTCCCTGCGGTTAAATTGATATTGGAGGATTTTGGGGCAGTTTCAGGATACAAACTAAACCTCAATAGAACCGAGTTGCTACCCTTCCATTTTTCTCCCACTCGGGGCAAAAACCGCTGTTCCTGGGAGATGGGATTTAGGAAAACTCAAATATCTTGGGATACATTTGCCGAAATCCCCCCGGGAATTTTATAAATATAACTATACTCCACTGATAGAACAACTTAAAACAGACCTGGCCACATGGGCGGCCTTTCCTTATGGGCTGGCGCGTAAGACCGACCTAATTAAAATGGTGTCCCTCCCCAGAGCGCTGTATGTGTTCCAGAATATTCCGATACAGATACCCAGGCAGACCTTTAAGGAGATCAACAGATACATCACTAAATTTATATGGTCCAATAAAAGACCCCGGGTGCGTCTTAAGACCCTTACCCTTCCTAGAGATGAGGGGGGTCTGGGTCTCCCAGACATCAGGCTATACTACCAAGCCGCTAGCTTAATATATACGGTATCCAGGCAAACCAGAACAAATGTTCCACATTGGCTGGGTATTGAGCGGGTGCTGATGGATGATAATGCATTCTACAGCTCTCTATACAACCCCGGGAGCTCTAGGAAGAGATTTACACAGGGGAACCCCTGGCTTGAGGCTTCGGTAAGGGGCTGGCATTACATCCAGAACAGTTACCAACTGTTTACATTTTCGCCTCTCTTGTGCCCAATCCCCAGCTTGGCGATTTCCAGGAGTCCACAGTAGTGGTTTCCGGCAGTGGAGAGGAGAGGCCTAAAATACCTAAGTCAAATAGTCAGACAAGGCACAATGTGGGCCTTTAATGAGGTACAAAAGGAATTTGGTATTCTAAGGAAGATTTTTTCCGGTATCTTCAGCTTAGGCATTATATGCAGTGCCTCCCCGAAATCTGGGACCAGGAACGGATCCAGCATTCATACAAACCCTTACAGCACATATTAGGACACATTGGCAAAACAACCTGATATCAATGTACTACGGTCCCGAAGATTCAGAGTTCCGTTGACACAGAAGGAATTCGGACACGCTGGAGCCAGGAATCAGGATATCTGATAACCCCAGAGGATTGGCAGAAGGCATGGAAATATTCAGCTAAGATTACCAGCTCGCATGTCTGGAGGGAGTTCTCTTGGAAATGCTTAATTCGCTACTTCAAAACTCCTGCAATTATGGGTCACTACGCTCCGGGTCGGGGGGCAGGCTGTTGGCGTTTGTGCGGTGCCACAAGGGCAGACCACACCCATGTGATGTGGAGCTGTCCCTCCTTGACGCCCTTTTTTTCTTGCCTGCAACACCATCTCCAGCAGATATTTGATCCCCAATTTCAGTTGACAATGGAGATGGTCTTGTTTTTGGTCCTGCCCCATAACATGCGCGGCCCAATGACTAGACACCTTTTACTAATACTCCTCACAGTGATCAAAAAAGCTATCACAAAATACTGGCTGACCCCTAAAATACCCACCATACAGGACTGGTGGGCTATTACCAAACAAATCTATGTTATGGAAAAAATAACACACAGCCTAAATAATCAAGAAGGGAAATTTGCGGAGAGGTGGACCCGCTGGCAGATATATTATATGCTAAAAGACCCAACCTTTGTTCCATGATGAGGGGGAGACAGTTGAGTGCCAGGTGGGCTTTCTTATTTCCATTTACCCTATTGATCCCTGGGGCCTGGAATGGGGGGGGTGATACTTAGTCCCCCCTCGGGAGGTTGGACACCCGCCTTGGGAGAGGGCACCCCCACCGAACCCCTGGCTGGAAGGTTGATCGGAAACTAACCCCTGTGACTAGAACCACAACCGCATTATGGCTTGTGACTTGACAAACTGTAAGTCTGGGATCACCCTGTATGGACTATGTTGGTTTGATATCCCAATGTTGGGCTGAATCTGGAGCCAATTAAGGCTAAGAGTAAAAACTTTTTTCTTTTCTTTTTCGGGTCTAACAAGGTATTATCTAAGTACGGACACTATTCCTCTCTGAGTCTATCTTTGAATTGTATGTCTAATTCCACTATGGATGATGGCCTGGCTGACTTATGTGTAAATAAGTTAAAATACCAATGAAAATATTTACAAAAAAAAAGAAACATTATGAAAGTGTTGCTTCAGTTTTGTTTGCTAATCTACCAGAAAACCACCCTGACACTGTGTGTGTGTGTGTGTGTGTGTGTGTGTGTGTGTGTGTATACATGTCTGCCTGTGTAATGTAAATGGAGTATCAGCTGAGGTCTTACTATGTTACTTACTGTCACTGCATCCCTCAGGCACGTCAGGTCCTCAGAGGTTGATGCATTCTGCTGCGGTCATGTTACTGGGTGACATGGCCAATCTGAGCTGTCCCCTGCCCCAGTCCCATTCTCCAGCTATTTATATCATTCAGCCACAGGTGAGTCACTGCAGAGTGGCACTGTTTCTCAGACCTCACTGAGTGAACCTAAGATAAGAGAGCAAAAGGATCATGGGGGTGGGTGAGTGTGTGTGTGTGTGTGTGTGTGTCTGTCTCAGATAAGTCAGCCCTTTCTAAATCAACAAAAAAGTGCCTCTCCACTGCAGCAGTTTGAAAGCTGTTAGTATTATACATGTTTTCAGGACCCTTCAGTTTGCTTTCATTACTCTTCCGCAGACCACATTAGACTGTTTTGCTGTCTAGTTAAACTTCCTCAACCCAAGATACTACTCTGAGATGTTTCTCGAAGTGGCTAACCTCGTTTGGAATGTTTATTTCTTTAAATGCTCACTCACTCTCTCTCTCTCTCTCTCTCCCCCCTCCACTTGCTTTATGCTCACCAGAGCTTTGAGTTGATCATTTTTATTGAAGAGCCTGGGACCTCTCCCAACCCCCATACAGTTTTTATGGATCCCATGTAAAGTTTTAGGAGCCCCATTCCAACAAGTACATGAATTGTTACAAAAGGTACTAACAGTGCAACAACCCCATCCTACGAGTAGGGGGCTAAGGGGTTGATTACCAGACTCTGAGTCTTCTTTATGCTTGTGACACTGACATTAAATAGCCCAGTGGGAGGGGGCTTAGTACTAGAAAGGAAGGTGCCAGGGTGTCCTCGAGGAGCTTTTGCCCTGAGGTGGCAAGGACATTACTCCCACCAGCTGTTTTTCGATCCAGACTTCAGAGACCAGATCACTTTGTTGTCTAGCCACCTGGGAGCCTCCAAGGATGGGCTCAAGACAGAAGTGTAAATCCGTATAACTAGAGGGACCATATTAGGCTGTTGTTAGTTGAGCAGTGGCTTTGACTTGACTAAAACAGGCTAACATATTAAAAACACTTTGTTAAAAAAACTCCCCAATTTTTCCTTTTAGAGCATACCCCCACGCTCTCCAAACTCTGACATCACATTATGTTGGAGTGTGGGGGCAGCAGGCTCATACCAGGCAGGGGAAGAGGCTATGCAGCAGACACCACGGGAGAAATGTACAACCCTTTCCCCTCCTAAAAGAACAGCAATTAAACATTCTGAATTAGTTTCCTATAAATGACTGAAAGGTAAGAGGCACCACTGGGGCTGGGGGGGGCACGGTGCTCTTTAAATGTTTGAAATGTTTGTGGTTCAGTTTTGCCGATGTCAACTGTAGTGTTTTTGCTGTTGACCAGAACCCCTCTTATACTCAAAAACAGGATCACATGGCGTCATGACCTCTTACCACAGAAAGGACTATGATGTCAGATGTAGACTAGCAGCCAGAGCAAGCTTTTTGTTTGTTTTTTGCTGTTGCGTTTTTCTTCCTGGCTGTAGGGAAAACAGATGAGGGCAGTCAAGGAATATTTACACCTATTTTGTTCATGAGATACTACTACTTTATGATTTCAAGAACTTATTTCCCAACCATACATTTACAATATATTTGCCACACATGCCCCAAAAAATTGCAGCTGTGCTAGCCGAGGCACCATGTTATAAAAGAGTGGAAGCAGTAGGGGTGGAGACAGAAAAGCATCAGTTGTGACCCTGCTAGGGGATAGTGGAACACTGAGCACCATGCCAGTCCCTCTCTGGAGGAGGAGAGCAGTCCCTTGGATGCTCTATTGGCCAATCCTCCGATGACTTGCACTCGTTTCTGAACTCTGGGTCATTGGTGCCGCAGGCAGTAGCGCTACCCCTGCACTGGTGAGGCTAGCTGGAACAAGTGAAGTTTAGGGGAGAGTGATCCTTTCTCCACATTAATGAACAGCGTTAGGCAGGAGAACGGGGAACTAAATACTAAAATATGGACATATATAAGATGAATTGTTTCTATCACAGCCCCCTTCCCCAAAATATGAAGTGACTTTATAACTTGTTTTGTGTTTCTTTTATTGTTTTATTATATGTATGCCCCATGTCTCTGATCAGGTCCCCTTCCTGCTGGCCTCCCCAGCCTCTTCTCCTGGACTTAACCATCACTCTAATTTCCCCCATGGCATGGTTGACCGAGCTCCCCTGCTCCACTGCATTGGGGATCCAGATTCCAGAAGCGGGTCCAAGGTCACTGGAGCGGGAACTGTAGGAGGCTGGAATTCAACCTACCTGGTCGGGGTGTATTCTGATATTTCTGTCCAGTTCCCACAGGACGCTGGCAGTGAGAATGCCGTGCACATGAACCTGCGGAACATGGCACCAGCCGATATCCTCCTTTCCATATAGCTGCTCTGCACAGCCACATGTGGTCACGCAGGTAGCAGTACCGCAGCGGAGCATGCTGTCCTTCCTCCTTGGAGGAGGAGAGCATCCTCTGGGATGCTGAGTCCTCCTCCCCATCTGTCCCCCAGTGGCCAGGGCTTGTTTCTGACTCGGGTTGCAGGGATCACAAGCAGTAGTGCTAATGCGGAACCAAGGAGCCAGTAAGACTTCTTTTTCTGTTGCTGGTAAGCTGTTGGTGGAATCCACCTCGGGGGGATAGTGAGGGGCATGGTGAGGGCGTCAGGCTGTTGATCTGTCCTTGACATGAAGAAGGGAAGAGCCCAACACTGGTTTATATAAACAGTCAAAATGGCTTTCATTAATGCACAAACATAATTATGTTTTATTCAGTTGATGATGGTCTGTTGAGGGGAAGTTCCTCTATATATTGGGAAAACAATAACTGAGAGACATATGCGCTTGGGTATGCGATCATCAACTTATTTGGGGTTCCGCATCTTAAAGGGGAACTCTATCTAGCCCACAGTAATGCTGTGTGATGTAGGGGTCCCAATTCAGCAAAATAGATTTAAATGAAATGTTTTAAGCTACTTACTGTTTTGTAGCTTTAGTTTCTATCTGATTGATCCTGCATCCCCCTTACCCGCTATGCCGTCCACAGTGTCCCCACAGCCAGCCCTCTGATGACGCAGACGGTGGGGTAAGCTGCAGGGCTGTCTGTGTGCTGGAACGTCTGTTCAAATTCTTCAATGCAGAACAGCACCTTTTCACACTTATTCTACTGGTACTTACTCAGCGCAATTGGTATTGGTAGAATAAGCGCAAAAAGGTGCTGTTCTGCATGGTAAGACTCTGCGCAAGCATTTTGATTCATAGATGTCCCTGCAGCTTAGCCCGTCGTCTGTCATCAGAGGGCTGGCTGCGGAGGACACTGGATGGCATGGCAGGCAGGGAATGCAGGATCAATCAGCTAGAAACTAAAGCTACAAAACGGTAAGTAGCTTAAAACATTTCATTTAAATCTGTTTTGCCGAATCAGGATCTCTACGTTCCGCAGCATTACTGTGGGCCAGATGAGAGTTCACCTTTAAGTCTTGTTTACAAGGATTCAAGGTATGGGAGTTATAAGTTTTGCAATTCGTTATTAACCCAGATAGATATACACAGATATGTAGATATGTGTGTGTAATAGATGGATATATATATATACTGTGTGTGTGTGTGTGTGTGTATATATATATATATATATATATATATATATATATATATATATATAGATATATAGATATATAGATATATAGATATATAGATATATAGATATATAGATATATATAGATATATAGATATATAGATATATAGATATATAGATATATATATATAGATATATAGATATAAATATATATATATAGATATATTCATTTCCTAGAGGTATTCTCTTCTGTATGTGTATAATATTTTAATTGAGAGAGAGACCATTGGAAATGTGCAACTTTTGTACCTTGAATCCTGTTATTTGAGGGGAGCGGAAGTGGCGGCTCTTGTGGTAGAATTTGCTCCGTTCTGTTGCTTGTTTGCTCCTGTGGCAGGATGCAGTCTATCATTGGCTAAGATAGCATGGTATTTGTGACCTCACATGCTGAATATGGATGCAAGGCATCAGCATAAACAGAGAGGATGGGAGCTAAACAGGATGGAAAAATTCTGTGGCAGAATGCAGTTCTGTGCCCAATTCTGTCGCCAAATTGCAAAATTCCACGGGCTCTGGTTATGACATCACCTCAGCATTTAATAAGGATTGCAGCTTGCCACTAGGTAAAGTCAGCCGTGACACCAGCCTTAGCATCTCTCTTACCCAGGCAGTGTTGTGGTAGCCCTTGGGCTTCTTTGAGGTGCAAGTCCCTCAGTACAAGAGGATTGGGATTCCAGACACCTGAGGGTGGGGTGGGAGATGCAGTAATGACCAGCTGTGTTTAAAACAGATTGCTGTGCTCTGTGCCCTGGCGTAGAAAGTTAGTTTTAAGGAGGACTGGTATAGATGGAGAAGTGCTTGGCATGGGGGGTGTGGGGTGAGAATAGGCACTTTTCTCATGACTGACAGCACACAAGAATGGGAAGGGATAAGCCACATGGATCAGTTTGCATAAAAGGGGCCTAGGCCATCATAATGGAATTCCATAGTGCTGTTGCTCCGCTGCAGTCCTTGACATCTACTAACATACTAAAATGCCAGCAGAATAGGCTTAACGGTCTTTCATGTCTGCTTGTTTGGTCAGTCCCCACCCTGGGAGCTGACCTTGCTGCCCACTTCGCCCACTCTGGCTTCTCCCTTCCCAGTCCCGGATATTCTCGCTGCACTGAGCTTTGCATCCAGAACCCTTCCCCTGTACCTGTCCCACCCCCTCTTGAACCCCTCCACCGTCTCTGCCTCCACCAGCCCCCTAGGCAGCGCATTCCATGTTTCCACCACCCTCTCAGTGAAGTAGCACCTCCTCCTTTCTCCCCTCCCTCTAGCTTCCACCCGTGCCCTCTACTTGCCCCCCCTCCTTACTTCGGAGCACCCTGACTGCCCCTCCACTATTTACCCCCTTCATGTACCTGAAGACCTCTCTCATGTCCCCGGTCCCTTTTCTCTTCCAATGTGTACATATTTAGCTCTTCAAGCCACTCCCCATAGGTCCTATCCCCCAAACCTCAGATAATTTTGGTTGCCCCCTTCTGGACCCTCTCCAGGAGTTCAATGTCCCTCTTTAAGTGTGGCCTCCAAAACTGCACGCAGTACTCTAGGTGCGGCCTCACCAAGCAGTTATACAGAGGGAGTATCACTTTCCCTCCTTCTGGAGGTGATCCCCCTAGCGATGCATCCCAGCATCCTGTTGGCCTTGGCTGCTGCCCTCCTACGAGTCTCCGAGTTGTTCATCTTGACATCCACCACCACCCCAGGTCCCTCTCAGCCATTGAGACTTCTAGCATCTTCCCTCCCCGGTGTACACTTGGTCCGGGTCTGGCCCAGGTGCAGTACCTTGCATTTCCCTGCATTGAACTGCAGCTTCCACTTTCTAGACCACCTTTCCAGAGCCTCCAGGTTCCCCTGTAGGGGCACCCTCCTCTCCTCCCCATCCACCACCGCCCCCAGTTTGGAGTCATTCGCATTTAGTCTATCCTCATAGGGTTTTTGATGCAGACCCTGCACCATTTTGGTAGCCCTCTTCTGGACCGCCTCCACTGTCTGTGTCTTTCCTGAGATGTCTCCAGAACTAGATACCCTCTCAGTGAAGTAGCACCTCCTCCTTTCTCGCCTGAATCTCCCCCAAGGGTGGGGTCTTACCAGCGATCTATGTAGGGGTAACACCACCTTCCTCTTCCTGCTGGTGATACCTCTACCTATGCACCCTAGCATCCCACTAGTCCTCTCAACTGCCTTGTCACACTGTCTGGCCACTTTCAGGTCACCCAGTATGCTTACCCCGTATGTTTTCCTGCTTGGTCATAGTCAGTATCACTCTCCCCCAAATTTTGTTCTACGACTTGGGTTTCTATGGCTCAAGTGCATTATTTTGCACTATTTTGGATTAAAAGCCAGCAGCTGAAAACATAAAATGGATGGAAGAGTTAATGGCAAAACTCTGGCTTACCACTGATAAACAAAAAGAGGAGCGGGGAAGGTGGGATAGACGGGAAATCCCGGTCCTTGGAGGGGGCTCAGGAAATGGCACAGAAGACCGGTATAAGTAGGACCAAGGGGTTAGATGACTCGAGACACTCTAATAATGCTGTCCAGGGAGGTAAAAAGGAACACCTTGCCCCACTCCCACCCCTAGATAGTGAGACTCCCCAATAAGAAATTTATACAAGGGATAACGGCATGATCTCCACTACTCACACTTGTTGACTTCAGTTGAGTCACCCAACGTAGGTTTAAGTTTCTGTATGGAAATCTTTATTGAAGATGGGCACAGCCCTTATACAAATAGCCGCACCTGGTTAGTACAGTTTGGGAAGACGGTCAGTAAGTTTAGTCTCCGCACAGGGCAAGGAACAAACTCTCTGATGGAGGGATCTAGTACTGGAACATTAACACATATACAGGGTTGTACAGGAACACTCACTTGACAGTTTTATTGCCCATTTGCTTACCTGTCTCTAAAGTTCCCTGTATGAATGCTGTTCCTTTTTCCCCCTGTAGGGTGACTTTTTTCACTTGTCAAACAATAAAGATGAGTTTTAAAATAAAAAATAAAACCCAGCAGCCATACCCTTGACCACTCTTCCAGTTTGTTCAGATCCCTGCCCATCGTATTGCCCCACTCCCAGAGTGTCCATTCTGTTGCAGATCTTGGTGTCCTTCACAAAAAGGCACACCTTCCCTTCCAGCTGCTCCGCGGACTATGTCACTTATAAAGACATTAAAGAGGGCTGGTCCCAGCACTAACCCCTAAGGTACCCCGCTGGTCACCCTCCCTTCCTTGGAGTGAACTCTGTTTACCCTGTGTTTCCTGGCCACTAACCAGTTACTTACACAGGTTACCACCTTATTGCCCACCCCACAAGTTATCCACCTTGCTTTCCAGTCTCCTATGAGGAACGGTGTTGAAAGCCTTGCTGAAATTCGGGTAGGCCACGTCCATCGCTCCTCCTTGATCTAGCTACTTGGTCACCTAGTCAAAGAAATCTATCAGATTTGTTTGGCATGGCCTTTCCCCTGTGAATCTATGCTGCCTTGGATCCTGTAACCCGTTGGATTCCAGATATTCTCCAGTCCTTTCCTTCAGTAGTGTTTCCATGAACTTGCCCACTACCAAGGTCAGGCTGACATGCCTGTAATTGCTCGCCTCTTCCTTGATACTGCTTTTGTGAACTGGGACTACTACTGCCCTTCTCCAGTGATCCGTTAAATAGGGCTGTCTGTCGGAGGTGCAGCTAGTACAGTACCTCCCTGAACTCCCTCATAATCATCCATGAATGCACCCCATCTGGCCCCATAGGTTTGTCCACCTTCAGGTTTAGTGACTGCCTTCCTGACTATCCATAGAAAAAGGACTAGTGTCCATTTTCCTCAAAGCTCCTGGTGCCTTTTCGTGGTCCCTCCCCTTCCCCTTCTATTGTGAACACTGGGCAGAAGTATTTGTTGAAGATGTCTGCCTTTTTCTTGATCCCTCTCTATAACATTCCCTCCCGTCTCCCCTTAACCGTACAGTCCCACCCTTCATCTTCTTTCTTTTGTTAACATACCTAAAAAATATCTTGTCCTCCTTTGGGTACTGCCTGAGCTGCTATTTCTTGTGTTTGTGCCTTTGCACCCGTTACTGCTTTCCCTACCTCCTCCTTTTTTTCCTGATAAATTTCTCTATCATTCCCCCTCTGAGTCTCCTTATACTTTCTGAATACCACTCTTTTAGCATTTACCTTTTCTGCCACCTCTTTTGAGAATCTTAGCGGTCTCTTCTTCCTTTTGCCTTTGCTTACTCGCTTGATGTAGAGGTTTGTTGCCTTCACTATGAATTCTTTTAATTAGGCTCACTGTTCTTTCAATCCTTCCCCACCCCCAGATCATTCCTGAGGCATTCACCTATCTTTATAAAATCGGCACTTCTGAAGTCCAGGACTCTTGCTGTTGTGTGATTGGATTCCAGATTGTGTGCCCCCTGCTGGTTGTCCACGGAACAGCATTGGTGTGGTTGGGGCAGGCAACCACTCTAGTGGCAGAATGGTGGTGACATGTCAAGTCGTCCCAGTCAATCTGCTCCGTGACAGCTTGCACCAGACTACTGGCTCCACCATTGATTGGCTGCCTGCACAATTTGTTCCCAAATTGTGCCCCTCTGGAGTTTCTTATTAAATTTATACTGGGGGGGGGGGGTCGACCAGGAACAATTGTACCAGGGGGCTGATTGACACTGGAGCTCATAGTACGGCGCAAGTTGTCGTGGGGCACAGTTACCAGAATGAACTGGCATATAGTCATGAATGGTATGGCACAGCCATGGTGGCCCTGACACTAGTGAGGGGGGACGAGGAGCACTGCCCGATTTAATAACAAAAAAAATCTTTTAGTTACTACTCAAACTTTACCTTTAAGCAACAGATCTGAATAGCTTTAGTAGTTGGTATCTCTGGTTTCCGGGTCGCCCTGGTAAAAAGGCTTGTTCCTAGTGTGCTCACCCGGTTGTCAAATAAATGAAGTGTGAATGTTTGGTAAGCTGGTCCAGTGAGAATGAGTGTGTGTGAATTTTGGGGCTGATCGTGTTTCCTTCATTGTAGAAATCTACGCATGCAGGATAAAAATCACAGAAAAGGCAGGCTGCCAGCTTTCATCCTCTGCTGATATTAGGCCTAGTTTTAAATGTCTTACTTTTTGTGACTGTTTGGAAACCCATGATTGCACAGCTGAGATGCAGTATCTCATTTTCAGTGGGTTCCTACTTTTTATACTTTTATATAGCTTGGTGGACTGAAGCAGTAGGAGGATATGTGATCCAAATCTGGGTCACACAAGTAAACGGCTTTGGTGGGATTAGAACCTTGGGTTCCAAGTTCCTAAGCTTCAACGTATCAGCGCTTTTATTGCTGTTATTGAGGATGACATTTACATGGGAATGATTACTTTTTGTTTTTTTTATTTTAGTAAATTATCAGTTCACCTTGCCTTCAGTGGCTTTGCTGTGTTGGTCCAAATCCTGATTTCCTGTCACGATGCTGGCAGACGACCCTACTTTCCACTTCCTGTGTCATCCTCACAGCATATCTATAAACTCCCACTAAGGGTCCGGTGTGACAGCAACAGGCCCTTTTGGAGGATGTCACTGATCCATTGGGACGTGGGGGGGAGGCCACACATAACAGTGCCCATTCTCTGAGGCATTTCCCCATCTCCACCCATCTCTTGTATGTAGGGTTGCCCACCCACCTCTTGTACGTAGACTTGCCTTCCCACCTCTTTTATGTAGACTTGCACTCCCATGTCTTGTACATAGGCTTGCCCTTCCAGCTCTTGTACCTAGGACCACTACACCTTATGAAGGGAGCAGGTCATAGTGTGGTCATGCCCACTGTCCAGCTCCACTCCCAGAACTTGACAGAGGAGGTGCACATACCATGGGATGGCCGAGACAGCCCACTGAATCTGAGCCGTAGACTCCTGATCTGGTGTGTGGAGTCGGTCTTGGAACGTGAACCTAAGTTGTCTGCATGGTATCACTGCGTACTGTCTACTGGCCCCACTGAGCCAAGCTAGTGGGGAATTCCTGGTCCGTGTCCTAGGCGCAGCAGCAGCTTGTCAACACACATTATAGACTACATTTGGAAAGAGAGAGAAAACAGGACATGGATTTATTAGGGCAACTGTTTTCACATTTTCAAGTAATTCCATTCAATAAAATCTGAAAATCCATTTTTTTGTCCCCCTCTTTTCAAAAACTGAGTGGAAATCTGAATGTTTTGCATTAAAAAAAAAAAAAAAAAAAGTGTGGCTAAGTAAGTGTAGTAAGTGTTTTACGCAAATTTGGTGCCAAGTGTGGTTGTAAATGTGGTGCAAACAGGATTTTTATATGAAAAATTGACTCTAGGAGGCTTTTAAAAATGGCAAACTCCATTTTAATCCTAGTTTTCACATTTTTACAGAAAAGTTGACCCCAGTTTTGTACCGAATGTTTTCACTAGGTACACATACAGCAAAAGCCAGTGAAGATCCATTGTAGGATTCTGAAAATGCAGTTTCTCGGGGGGGGGGGTCTCAGAATTTGACAGACACCTCACAAAAAACACTTGAATTTTGCTTGTGAGGTGGTTACTGTACTGTATCTGAGATGAGGTGTGCGTTAGCTTCAGCATCAGGCATCCGTGAACAGATCTGTCGGAGGGACAGTCTGTTTTTTTCCTTTCGTCTTTCCATAACCTCTTGCAGCACATGAATAATGACTTGGGAACTGGCCAATCGACCCCTGCCGCTGCTCCAGCAGTCAGGCGCTGACAAGCTGATGCTTCCCAAGTTTCCTGAGGCATGCTGGGATTGCCATGCTGTCCATTTTAACCTAGGAATAGTAACCAGTTAGTAGCTCTCCACACCTGGAGAGCCAAGATGCTTGCTGGTTTGTGGAAATTAGAGTTTGACTATTAATACACAGTATATGATTGTGCAGGGCGGCCCTTGGGAGGGTTCGAAACTGAGGTGTGTGTTTTATTTATTTAGTTTCTCTGTTAACCCGGTTAAGTGCACTAAACTTGAAATGCCTACTTTCAGGCATGACCTGGTTGGGAGATTACAAGTCAAAACACAGTATCTAACACTACAGTGTATACCGGTATGCAAGAACGGAGTATTACATATAATACAGCATGGTACAAAGTAGCACACAAGTACCTAAATAGTGCATAATAATACAGCTGCACAGAATAGTCTGTAGAAAGCTAAATAAATATGAAAGAATATTGGAAAGATAGATAGATGTCAGAGTGGCGTGGTAGCACCCTGTAGTTAGGGTTAAGTAGGCTAGTTAATGTTAAACCCCACATTCTGCACCTTAATAACTTTGGCGTTGTTTGACGAAGTAGCCCAAAATTTGGCATATGTGGTCAGACTGTTGGTCTCAAAACGTGGAAAGTTTTGTGACAGCATCTTGTACGGTTTTCGAAATAAGGAGTGCCAAAAAAAAAAGTTTGGTTTCCCTGTACTTAACATTGGGCATTTTTTGCTCTCACCTACAGCCTAGACCATGTGGAATTTTTTCATGAACTTTTCAGAGTTGAAAGGGCCCATGCCAAGGGTGTGCCTCTGGAAAGTTTGGTGAAAAAAGTATCACACTGTTTTAAACTTACAATGATATTTGAGTTAACGTTCCAGTACAACAGTTTTTTTTGTTTTTTTTTAAACCAATCGCGAAAGGTTAAAAAAAAAAAACTGCTGGGAAAGGTAAAACAAATATCACGACTGGTTATTTGCATGATTTACCTGTCATGGGGGAAAAAGTCTGTTCATACCTCTGTCCAAGTCCTATCTGGAGCGTAGCCTGTATGAAAACTAAGGCTGGATATTGCACATGCACGGTTAGTGCAGGATCCAGGTGCTGCAGAAAGGGATCAGCTCCCCCTTACTAAGGTAAACTCGGCACAAGCAGGAAAAGTGTAGCACTCCAGACTCTGGTTGGGAGTGATCAGAAATCACAAGGCAGCATTGCAGTCGATATATTGCCCCTGACTAAGATCCATCCAGAGCGAAGTGTCTGAGCACCTGGACCATTGGTGTCAGAACTTCACTGCGCTGTCTTGGGAGTGTACATTTGTCATCTTCAATAAATCAACTGCAACGTTGCCTTGTGATTTTCTTATCACTCCCAACCTGAGTTTGGAGTGCTACAGTTTTCCTGCTTGTGTATAAAAAAACAGGGCTCTTGGGGACATGGGGTTGATATCCTCAATGTGCTGGGATCCCGTATGGACGCATATATGTCCATGTTTTACATCCCTGAGATGTGCTGCTGGCATTTCAGGACCTACAGGCAACTCCCAGGCGCCCATCTGCACCAGAGCAGTGCACAAGTAAATGGCCACAAAAGAACAGTTGGACTCCCAAAATTTGATCTGGGATCCCAGGAGGTAAAAGCTACTAAGACAGCTCCGTTTTGTAATTGGTAACATATGTATAGTGTATTTGACAATTGTAGTGACAGGTCTGGAGTGATGCCTGCACGAGAGCAAAAGCAGACCCCCCCTCCTCCCCAAGTTGTTTGGTGTATTTTACAACTGTAGTGATGGGTCTGAGTGATGCCTGCACAGCTTAAGTGATGGGGTACGAGAGCAGAAGCAGCGCCCCCTCTCCAAAGTTGTGTAAGACACCAACGTGGTTTTCAGTCCACATGGCTTTTGCTGCCTTAGCAGGCTTGGCATAGCGAGTTCAACAGATGTAGCATTTAGTTGAGCCGGTTTACAAGTTTCCCGCGGTAATATTTTTTTGCAGTCTAGTTCATTTTAGGTGCTGCGCTTGAGGTACCACGTTGAAGGAAGCCGTTAAAAATATCTTAAAATCTGTCCCCAGCAGTGCTGTGATGGGAACTTGGGGGGTGATGGGTCTACAAACCTGTGATAGGGGCAGCGCTGTTAGCACCTATGTTTTGGGTGAGCTGGAGTCCTCTTGAGGAGCTGTTAAGGAGGTCAGTCAGTCAAGAGTAATGAATCCGGGAGGTGGTACCGAAGACTTGACTTCTCCACTGTCTTACTCTGCGATATAAAATACCACAGAGCAGCTGTTAACCCCTAGTAAGGCTGCCAAGACCTCTGACTCTTGTTGAAGACTCCTGATCATTGGAGTGGGGGGGGGGGTCTAAAGATGCACCATATTTTTTAGATCCAAGGTTTTAAATGCACTTTCTTATCTATCACTTCTGTTTTACTTTGCCAGGATGGCAGTTTGTGCCAGACGTCTGAAAACCTGTAAGGACGGGAGTGGGAAGGGTCTGACACTTCAAGGAACTATCCACATACCCATGATTTTCTCAAAATGTTATGCCAAAAGCACAGCCCTAACTTTCATTTATACTCCACTATTCTTTGCAGTGTTACCTCTGTTCGGTACAGAAACCTAACCCAGTTCTTTCAGTTTTGGGCATTGACCTTTCATTATCCCCTGTCCTTCCTCAGGAGAAAAAAAATTTGAGGCAGACTACCAGGGACTTGTAAAGGCGTTGTCCACATTATCACAGCCTTTACCCCTATCTGGGGGGTTAAGGCTGCAACTTTGTGGATGACCCCTTTACAAGTCCCTTGTAGTCAGTCTTCTGTACTGTACTGTTTTTTTTTTTTTCTTATGAATACTTTGTGGTCTTCCTTCCCCTCGATTCCAACAACTCCCCACCAGCTCAAGTCACTGACCCGTCCAGTGGCCTTACTGTTATCCACCACTGAGACTGGCCTGTAACTTAGGTTCATGCGTGGGCAGCCGAGTTTCAGGGCTTTTCTTTTCCAGGACATTGGTGGCGCTGATGTAGTACATCCACTGGCACCTACCCCACATCTGGCTGCTCCCACTATTGCTTCTACCCCATCTCTATCGGGTGGCAGTCACGTGGTAAGCTACAGGATTCCCCCCTCTCCAAGGGAGAAGAGCAGACCTTTGGATGCTCAATCCTCCCTCACCTAGCTGACCACAGAGCAACCCTGGTCCAGTCCCTCACCCCAGTCGCCAGTGTGGCATGCGGTAAGGTGACCAGTTTCTCAGCTAGCCACTGGAATGGCTTTGTACAGTACTGTCTTAGGAAGGCCATGAACTTGTTTTCTTGTAGGTAGCTGCTGCCTTCCGGCTGAACAATGTATTTGCCAGTCTTTTGCAGGAGGTGCTAATTTACTGTAACTGTTTTTAAACGGAAGGATTTCTTGGCGTTAAGGGTGACTGTGTGTTTTAGTCATCAGACTAAATTTTGAGTAGTGTTTGCATCAAAAATGGAAGATCTTACTTCGAGAGGGTTCCTTTAGTAGGTCATTGCATATTGGACTGGCACCACCTGGTGTCAGGCTGCACGGCAGACTTTTCTAGCAATCCCTGCCGGGGACCGCCCACCCAACGTCACATGACCGACGTTCGCGTGGCCTTATATAGTGAGCGGTCCCCACGCCCACCCTCTAGTTCTTTCCCGCCTTTGCTTCGTGTCAGTCACATTGCAGACTTCCATACAGCGATCATCGTGTGAGTTCTTGCGCCAGATTTTTCCTTCGCCAAATCTTTATTTCAGTATTCATTCTACTTGATGTCTTCACCCAAGAAAAAGTGCTTGTCCTGTGGCACACAGATCCCTCATAAGGACGGTCACCTAAAGTGCGTGATCTGTTTGGGCCCAGACCACCCTGTCTCCTCCTGCTCAGAGTGCCAAACTTTTAATCGGGTCACCAAAAAGTGGCGACAGCAGGCTTTGGAGGCCCACCTTTTAAAGGTCCGCTTGGCTTCTTTAGAAAAGCAAATGGACTGCATTAGAGAGTCCTATTCTGAGAAATCTTTTCTCTCAAAGAAGCACCATAAGGAGAAATCTCGGGAGTGGGAACACTCCACGGATGAGACCTCGTGGCCCTCTATGAGCATGGTCCAGCCACCGCCAAAAACAACCTGGGACGGTAAGTCTGGCAAATCTTCAGTGGGTCAGTCTGCTTCTCAGACGACTGCTACGGTCGCTAAGCCAGCCGCATGGCCGCCGGTAAGACGGCTCCCCAGCCTTCGGGGACCCACTCTGCACCAGCCAATAAGTCGGCCTGGGGTCCCCTCCCCCGCCCGCCCAGCTCCACCTGATAAGACGCCCGGTCCCGACGGCCAAGCCAAACGCAGTTCTCCATCGGTGCCTCACCTGATGACTGGCAAAACCAGGGGGAGAAGGCCCCTCTCCCCCTCTTCCTTCGCCTTTACCCTCCCCTTCGCAGGTGGGTACTTCAGGCAAAGACAGTGCAGAACCTCTCTGTGGTAGATTCCTCAGGGTCTGTCTCGCACTTTCCTGACGGGGTCATGGAGAAAGAGGCTTCTCCTCAGCTGTCTGGCCTTCCAGCAGAGGCCCCTCCTCCTCCTTCAGGTGGGATCCCTTCGGAGCCGACTATTTTCCCAGCCCCATCCCACCGACTGATCCTGCGAATCCC
Source organism: Neoceratodus forsteri (assembly GCA_016271365.2). NCBI lineage: Eukaryota > Metazoa > Chordata > Ceratodontiformes > Ceratodontidae > Neoceratodus > Neoceratodus forsteri. The sequence continues at coordinate 109,359,945 of JADMNL010000034.1, read as the reverse complement.
ATTCTGACACTGGATATTCCGACTTCTCTTCGACAGCCAGGGCCCTGTGGTTTGCCCCAGCCTTCGGTTCTGGTGCCAGACCCGGTCCTGCCATCAGGCCCCCTTCGTCCGACACCAGATTGGGTGGTACCGGTCCCAGTGTTGGTTCCCCTGACATTGGCTATCCCAATGCCGGTCTCCCTGATGATTTATACTACAGTGGGTCCGATGTGGGTACCCCCTCCGTCAAATCTGACGACGGGAATTTTCACAAGACCCCGGACTGTCCCACGTTACTCTTTCGGGTATCCTGGGGACCACTTCCCGGATGGTCCTCCTGAATGGAGCTCTTTTGGGCAGTACTACCCTGGTTATAACCCCTACCACCACTTCCAGGGATACCAGGTTAACCATTATCCGCCGCCACCGGTTATGACTTCTCCCCCCCCCCCCCCGGCCACAATCTCCACCTCCTTTGGCTACGCTGGATTTTAAGACCCTCATCCAGTCTTGGTGGCAGGAGGCATGCTCTGAGTTGGTTTCAGACCCGGAGACAAGACTCCCTCTTCCACTGTCTCCTTACGTCTGCATCCCCAAGAAGCTCGTCTCCATCCACGGTACATGTCTTGGGGGGCAGCTCGTCAGGACATTACCCTTCCACACATCCATAACCTTCCTGATGAGGGGGCAGACGACGACGATGATGATGCCGACGAGTCAGTGGAGGATGCCCTTGAGGAGCCCAGAGGTCCAACAGGCAAGGTTTCCCAAGTCCCCGGGTGCCGAAGGACAATCTGTTCCTAAAGACGCATCCTAAGTTGGACTCTGTTGTCATCTCAGCTGCTCATGACCGCTCTGCTGCACCAAAGCACATGAGCACCTCTCCTCCAGACAAAGAGTCGAGGCAGATGGGATCGGTTCAGTAGAAAAGTTTATGCCTCGGCCACATGCACGCTTAGATCCCTCAGCTATGTGGACCACGTGGTGTCCCACCAAAAGTCTACTCAGGCCAGGTTAGAGGCTCATGTCCAGGCTATGGAACCCTCAAGCCTCAAAGAGGAGCTTGCCAGGACCATTCGCCTCTCTTGCTTTTCATGTAGGCATGCCTTGCGGGTGACATACGACTCCATCAACTCTGTAGCTCACACCTCGGCAACTGCCGTTGCCCTAAGACTGTATTCCTGGCTTCGCATCTCTGGCCTTGCCAACGAGGTACAGTCAGTGATTCAGGATGCCCCCTTCCAGGGCTCAGTACTTTTTGGTGGGGACACCAAAGATATCATCTCTGATCTCCAGGACAGAGGCCTCACCCTCAGATCAGTGAGGTCCATGTACCGATCGGGCACTCAACAGCAGCAGCAGCAGCCCTTTCAGAAAAGGACCTGAAGGCAGAGGAAGCAGTCTCGGTGCCAGAGCAAATGCAAGTCCACGGGTTCCGCCACTCCTCTGGCCTCCAAGAACCAGAGATGTGCAGGGGGCCCTCCCCCTGAACGTCCTGCCACTTCCTGACTCACTATCCCCACTACCTCCTCAGTCTCACGACGAGGAGCAGGTGGGGGGAGGTTTGCTCACCATGCACAGGAATGGAAGGCAATAACCTCCGATGCATGGGTCCTGCAATTAGTGTCTGTCAGATACACCATAGTGTTTCTGGAACTTAGAATCGCTGCCAAAAAGATGGTCTTACAGCAGGGATCAGGCTCTTCTCATCCAAGAAGAAGTTCAAAGCCTCTTGCTCAAGGAAGCAATAGAGCGCATTCCCCTCTGGCAAAGGGGCAGGGGGTTTTACTCCTATTTTTCCCTGGTTCCAAAAGAGACAGGAGACTTCAGACCCATTCTCGACTTCAGACCCATTCTCGACTTCAGACCCATTCTCGACTTCAGACCCATTCTCGACTTCAGACCCATTCTCGACTTAAGACCCATTCTCGACTTAAGCAACCTCAATCAGTTTGTCAAGTACAAAAAGTTTTGGATGTTGACACTTCAGAGTCTCCTCCCACTCCTTCTGGAGGATTATTGGTTGTGCACTCAGGACAAGCAGGATACTTACCTGCACATCCCGATCTTTCCCAGCCACCGCAGTTTCTTGCGGTTCCAATTCCAAGGGGAACACTTCCAATTTTGGGCGCTCCCTTTTGGTTTGTCCTCGGCACCTCGTGTCTTTACCAAGTGCCTGGTGATGGTGGCGGCTTCCTTACGCCGCCAGGGTAGTGTGAATTTCCCTTACCTGGACGACTGGCTGACCTCAGCCCCATCCAGGGACTCTTTACTGGAGGCTCTCTCTTTCACCTTGGACCTCTTTGGCAGACTAGGGATTACCATCAGTATTCCCAAGTCATCCATGATCCTGTCCCAGAGACTACAGTTCATTGGGGCAGTCTTGGATACAGTCCAATGCAGAGCCTTCCTTCCTCCAGACAGGGTGGAGACCCTGATCTGTTAGGCATCACAAGTGGCTTCATCCAGGACCATCCCAGCCTGGGAGATCCTCCACCTTCTTGGCCTGATGGCGGCCTCCATCACTACTGTTCCCCTGGCGAGACTTCACATGAGTTACTCAGTGGTCCTTGTGCATGCAGTGGGACCAACTCCTGGACGACCTGGACCATCCAGTACTGGTCTCTGCAGTGGTTCAAAAACAATTGCTTTGGTGGAGGGACCCCTGCAACCTTTCCCTAGGTCTCCCTTTCAGGAGACCTGCTGCTCTGGCATCCCTGACTATGGATGCTTCGAATATGGAATGGGGAGCGCATCAAGGGGAGCACCAAGCTCACGGTCTGTGGTCCAGCTTGCACATCAACATTCTGGAGATGAGAGCTGTCTTGTATGCCTTGCAAGTCTTCCATATCCTCCTTCCCAAGGGATCACTGCTGGTCCAAACGGACAATATGTCTCTTGTCTGGTACCTCAACAAACAAGGAGGAACCCGATCGTACCCCCCTGTGCAGGGAGGTGATGTGGGTGTGGAACTGGGTGGTCCAGCACAATCTGGCTCTTGTGGCTGTGCACGTTCCAGGTGTTCTAAATGTCCTGGTGGACGGTCTCGGACCCTAGCTCATGAGTGGGAATTACATGAGGAAGTGGCAGAATCCCTCTTCCTAAATTGGGGGCGTTCAAACATCGACCTTTTCGCCTCCCAGTACAACGCAAAACTTCCCAGTTTTTGCTCACTCGTTCAAGGGCATGTTGCTTTCTGGCATGGCGTGCGCTCCCCGGACAGGGACATTTTTGTTTGCCTTCCTTCTGTTTCACATTCTCCAGAATACCCTTCTCAAGCTTCAGGCAGAGAAGGCGAGGATGATTCTCATCGCCCCTCTCTGGCCGAGACAAATTTGGATTCCACTGTTACAACAGCTATCTAGGGAATCACTGTTTCCATTTCCAGTGACCCACGACCTCTTGACCCAGGATCGAGGTTGTCTTGTACATCTGGGGCTCAGGACACTGCATCTTCATGCATGGCTCCTGCAGACATAGCAATTTCTCGCTTTGGGGTCTCCTCCCAAGTTGCTCAAGTCCTTATAGAGGTTAGAAAACCCTCTACTCGTTCCACTTACACCATGAAGTGGAAAGTTTTCCATCTGGGTGACTTCCAAGAATTGGAACCCCTTTTCCTGTTCTGCCCCTCAAATCATGGAATACCTCCATCTGTCAGACTCTGGTCTGTCATATTCTTCCTTGAGGGTCCACCGTTCCGCAATTTCGGTGTACCATGAGTTGGTGGATGATAAACCCGTGGCTCAGTTGGAAGTCCCAAAAACCTTTCTGAAGGGGATCCTCCATCTGAAACTCCCCATCCGCAGCCCAACTCCACCTTGGGATTTGAACTTTGTGTTGAAGAAGCTCACCCTTCCCCAGTTTGAGCTGGCCATGAGCTATGATTTGCGCTTCCTTTCCTGGAAGATGTTATTTTTAGTTGCCATTACTTCAGCCCGAAGGATTTCTGAGAGCTTCAGGCTGTGGTTTGTAAAGAGCCTTACCTTATTTTCCAAAAGAACAGGGCGGTCCTCAGGACAAATTCTAAGTTTCTTCCCAAGGTGGTGTCAGAAACCACACTGAACCAATCAGTAGAGCTTCCTGTTTACTTTCCGTCCTCTTTCAGTAGAGGTGAGGCACTCCTGCACACCATGGACGTCCATCAGATCCTTCGGTGCTACACACATCGGACCAAGAATTTCTGTAGCTGTAATCAGCTTTTTTTTTTCTTTTGCCCCAGGTCTAAGGGCAGACCGGTTTCCAAGCAGTGCCTTTCCAAATGGCTAGGCAACTGTATTGGGTATTGTTGCCAAAAGTACGAAAAGCCTCTGCCAGGTCCCATCAGAGGTCATTCTGCTGGGGGCATGGCTGCTTCCGCTGCCTTTTTGCGGAACGTCTCTGTGGCTGATATCTGTGCCGCAGCCACTTGGAGTTCTGTCCATACCTTTTCTAAACACTACAGCCTGGACATTGCTTCTAGGCAGAGGGCTGGCTTCAGCCTAGCTCTCTTGCAGGGCCTTCTGTCCTAGACTGGGTCCATTCCGGTTCCCAGTTTCTGCTGGAGCTATTTCTCCTCCTCCCCAGTTTCTCACGGTCTCTCTTTGGAGGGACTGCTTGGGACTCTGCCCTATATGTAATGGACCTACTGAAGGGAACCCTCTTGAAGTAAGATAGTACAGTTACGTAGGAACTTACCGTAATGGTAGATCTTCGAGAGAGGTTCCTTCGGTAGGTCATATTTTTTCCCTCCCTTCTTCCCTTCGTTTCAGTTCTTACAGGGACTCCAAATCACATTTACTCCTGCTGTTAGGCCTCTTCCCTGGCTCCGGCAGGAGAACTGGAGGGCAGGCGTGGGGACCGCCCACTATATATGGCCACGCTGACGTCGGACATGTGACGTCGCGTGGGCAGTCCCCCATAAGGGATTGCTAGAAAAGTCTGCCGTGCAGCCTGATGCCGGGTGGTGCCTGTCTAGTATGTAATGACCTACTGAAGGAACCTCTCGCGAAGATCTACTGTTATGGTAAGTTCCTATATAACTGTACTTTATGTAGAGCCCTGATTAAGCTTCATTTGCATACCTACTGCTGCCCTCTTGTCTACACACCAGTGCTGTCCCATAACCCCTCCAGACCTATCAGAATCAGTATATAGCATACTCACTTCTGTGGCCAGGTATCTGGAAAGTTGTGGGCTCTACTCCCACACCAGGTACTTGGATTAATACCCATGAGTGACACTAGTGCAGTACGAGGGGGTGCAGCACTGTTGAAGTGCCGTCCTTCAGATGAAAAGTTAAACTGAGGTCCCTTCTGCCTACCTCTGGTCACTGCCCAGTTGGAAATTCAAGATCCCATGGCACTTACTGCAGGAGTAGAGAAGGTACTTTGGTGTTTTGCCCAAAATTATGCCTGTCAGTTAAACAGCTCCTTGTAGTCGGCCTTGTGGCTCTGAATGCCTCACCTCATTCCATGTTGGCAGTCCAAGTTTGCAAGTGGACACAGGTTGCTGGGGGTTGGGTGAGGATCAAGCATCCAAGGGACTACTTTCTTCTGGGGAGGGAGGGAGGACTGCTATTTCTGCTGAAGGACTGCCGCCAGGTGGCGGCCTGGTGGCACTGTGGATCTGGAATGGCAAGAAGGGTGGGTGCTGAGGAACTGTGTGGCATGTACTTGCCTCCAGACGTGCTGGCATGCTGCCCCAGCATGGGGTTCAGGGGAGAAAAACAGTGGTAAATGGTGGTGAGGTCAGTGTGCATGACGCTCTGCCCGCCGATCCACCATCCACCCCCACCACCAGGAACCTTGCTGTCTGGAACTGGATTTGTGTGTCGGGGAAGGGGAGAACGGCCCTCTCCTCCTCCTGACCCTGTCATGGGGGGGGGGTAATCTGTGGTGGTACTCAAGCTGAGCGGGGTTGCATGGAAAGGGCTGAAGGGAGCCCAAACCTGCCTCAGCCAAGGTGGTATAAACGGTATATAGAAAAAAAATGCGCAGGTCCCTGTAACCCAACCCCCAGGGTGCACCTGGAAATGAGCTGCCACAGTTCAGTGTGCCTTTTCTGTTAAAAAAATGACAAAAAAAAAAGCCCTTAACTTGCTCTCCAGTAAGACCTAAGTATGTACTCCCCCCCCCCCCACTCCTGATGTCAGCTACATGCCTGCCTCTGACGATGCTTTACATATAACGTCTGCCCAGTAACATCATCCATTTCTGCCCACCACCCACCTGGAAAGGTGTTGGATGGAAGAAATTCTTGCTCAGAGACTGGAAGCAGTTGTCATGCTGAAAATCAAAATCAGATTTATTATGCAACTAGCTTTTCCCTCCTAATTGGTCAGATTGCCAGGCCAGTCCTGGCTGTGTAATTAAATATTGACCTGTGTGAGGAAACCCCTGCTCTGTTCTCTGGGGAGGTTCTGTTCCCTAGCAGATTCCTCACACTTCCAAAACGACATAATTAACATGGTCGCAGCAAGGAATGTGCCTTGACAAGTTGAAGTGTCTGTAAAAATCTTATTATCTTAGCATGACGCTGCGTCACCACTGGAGCTCCAAATACAGTCTCTTCTTTTGTGACTTTTTTTTTTAACTGATTTATTCTGCTGTACATCTCGCCCAAACCAGAGCATTAGCAGATGGGGGAGCCATAGACTCCAGGCAAACTCTGAAATCAAAATATTTTTTGCAGGGGAAAAACATGGGAAGCAGGATTCAATGATCTTTCACAATCGCCAGCTTTGTGTGGACACCCTGATTTAAAATCCAGACAAACGCTGGGCCCTGCCTCTTTTCCTTTATTTAGCAGTGTTGCACTGGTGTTTAGACATATGACACCCCCGCTGGTAGTGGGGTGGGGGAAGGGCTGTGACACTGCTGCAGGCTTTCTGACAGCAGTGCTGTATCAATACCCAGGATGATTCCAACAGGGCGAGCCTGCTCAACAGTGCTGAACTACTCTTTCCCACACATTTTATGAAAGTTAAGGCTTTTTTATTTTATTTTAATTTTCCCCAGCAGAGTCCTGAAGGTTTCAGGTAGCTCACAGTTGCTCTTGGTTGTTCCTTTGAGATATATAAACCTCTTACGGGCTAATAACACAGGAGTTCAAGGAGTCCTTTTCATAATGCCTCCACCAGTCGGGGTCACATTCAATCAATCAATCTTTATTTTACCAGGCGGATCACCATTGAGAGAACTCGTTTACAAGGTGTACCTGGGCCAAGGAGAACATAAGTCAGCAATGCGTTACAGCACAGGATAGAATCATGTAAAATTCACAGAGCACAATATAACAATGACATGTAGCACACCTAAGCAAGAAAATAAGATTACTGTGAAGTTGAGAGGCAGAAGCAGGTCAGCAAGGGCATAAGGGGGTAGATGGAGGAGGTAACCGCAACAAGTCACACTAGATGAGAGCTGGGGTAGAGTGCAAGCATACAAAGCTCCAGACATGAAGGTGGTTAAGAAAAGCAGTTACGAGTGTCTTTAATAGAACGTGTGAGCAGAGTTTTTAAAGGTGGCCATTTTAACAAAATTTGATCGTTTCCGGTCTTTTTTTGAGATTATTCCAAAGGATGGGAAGGGCATGGCTCATAGGAGATCTGCCGAAGCAGTTCTGATTCTAGGGTATCGAGAGAGCTGTAGGAGTGGCTTCTCAGGGAGTAACTTCCAGGGGTATTGGTAATTGGGGGGGATAAGGATTTGCTTCCCTGAAAATAAGAAATACCAAAAAGAGGTGCAGTTTCAAGTGACTTCATATATCACTAGCTACATTTAGGCAAGGAAAGAAATTTGGTTTTATACAGCTACTTTCATGCAGACTGCATCCTGTAATGCTTTACAATTGAGGAGTGGGAGGTGAGAGAATCTTGCTGGTGTTTTCAGCACACCGGCAGAGTGAAGGCATGGACAAAGGCAGTCCGTTGTCCCATCAGTAGTGTTACACTGCTGTGCTGGTGACTTGTGTTCTTGGGTGGACGTGGGAGGCTGTCAGATAGTGCTGGTGATGCCAGTGCTTCCCAGCCCGGGGAGACATGGCGACATGTCTGGCACAACAGCAACCTCTCTGTGTAGACCATGGAGCTTGCCCCCCAACCCCCAGAAATAGCTGTGGCATCTGAGGTCTCCAGTGTGGCGCCATCATATGGATGGAGGCTGGAATGGGCAGAAGCACCAGGAAAAACCCCAAGGTTGCCAAGAGGAGGATCTTGGTACTCTCAGGCACTGCTCCATAGAGAGAGACAGTGGATTAGTGGGCTGATGGGGCTTGGAGTTTGTCAAGGGCCAGTGGGTCCCATCCTGAGGACTGTGAGATGGACCTTGGAGGACAAAATGTTTTATGGAAAGCAACAGCACAGAGACGCTTTAGACAGAGAAGTTAAGCACAGGGAGGTTAAGTGACTTGCTTAGTGTCATACAGTGAATAAGTGGTGGTTGTGGGATTCATCTGTGGGTCACCATGTTCTTAACTCTCTGCTACAATGAGCAGGCCAAGCTGCTTCCATGTAAAGGCAGTGGCTGGGTATATTCAGCATTACAGTGCTCCTCTGGGTGAAAAACTGCAGGTTTCTCTGGTGCCATACTCTACATTGGAACTCTGTGGAAAAGCCTGCAGTCCCTGCTTGAGCCTTTGCATTAGCAGGATTCCACTGAGGGAAAGCCTGAAGCTCCGTTGAAAGGGTTGAAACTGGTGAACTGTCCCATTAACTAAATGCTGGTAGACTATGTATCAAACAACACAAAGGAAACGTGCACTCCAGGTACGAGAAAAGACAAGGTTGTATGTGGCTTGCAAGAATACAGATATAATTAAATCACAAGGCTTACTCTGAATAACAAGGAAAACCCTGATCCTGCTCTTTCCTAGATTATGTATTAGGCTTGTGAATGTTTTCTTGGGGATCTGTGAGGAGGCCTCATGTCAGGAACTGTGCCCAGTTCTGGAACCCTCACCTGAAAAAAGACAGGGATAGGCTGGAGGCGTCTTACAGGAAGACTACCAGGATGACCCCAGGTCTATTGTATGATGAAGTCTTGCAGGCCTCACTATGTACTTGCTGGAGGCCAGGAGGGAGAGGTTTGACAGAGACATAAAAGTTGCTCAGGGGTATAAACAAAGTGGATAGTAGTGACCTGTCCACCTGGAATGAGACCGCGGTTAGGAGGGGCATGATTGGAAGCTGAGGCGGGGGGGGGGAGGGATTTAAGATATCTCTTTGCTTAGACAGTGGTGGAGCAGTGGATTAAGCTGCCTGAGGGGGTAATCAGTCAATCAAAATCTTTATTTTGCCAGGTGGAACATCATTGAGACAAGCTCATTTACAAGATGGACCTGGGGCAAAATAGTTGCCAACAGGGTTAAGATATCACAGGTTTAGTGAAAGCACATAACAATTACATAGTAATAATAACAACATAACATTATATAACCATCGCATGTGACAAGATACTTACACCAATGGTAATGGAGGCCGGAATAGTAAATGGATTCAAGGTTGGGTGGGACAGATTTAGGGGGTTGGTCTTGGGGGCCAGGGACCCCGGGTACGACTAGAGTCTCAGAGGGGAAAAGTTGGTGGCCTCCAGGGAAGAAAAGGATCTTGGGGTGACAATAGACATCAAAATGAATAATTCCAAGCAGTGTAGGAGGGCAGCTGGTAAATAGGATGCTGGGGTGCATAGCCAGAGGGATAACATCAAGGAGGAGAGGTGTCCTGCTGCCCCTGTACAACTGCCTGGTTAGGCCGCACTTGGAGTACTGTGTGCAGTTTTGGTACCCATACTTGAGGGATGTTGTCCCTTCTTGAGAGGGTCCAGAGGAGGGTGTCAAGGATGATTCACTGTCTGAAGGACCTCTCCTATGAAGAGAGACTACAGGATTTGAACATGTACTCCCTGGAGGAGAGGAGGGATGGGGGGATATGATAGAGGTCTTTAAATATTTGAAGGGGATTAACCGGGTCAGCTGTGATGGACTGCTCCAGTTGAGGAAGGATGGAGCTACGAGGGGGTATAGCCTGCAGTTGGTGGGGGGAGGTTTAAGTGGGAGACAAGGTGTCACTACTTCACTGAGAGGGTGGTGACACCCTGGAACTCATTGCCATCGGAGTTGGTGGGGATGGAGACAGTGGGAGGATTCAAGAGAGGATGGGACAGACACAGGTGTGCAGTCTGGGTGTAAGGGTCCGCAGGGGGGTCACAGAGGGGGAGAGGGGCAGCCGCAGTGAGTGAACTGTAGGCTGTTACTCGAGCAGACTCTATAGACCACTGGGCCTAATCTGCTGGCAATTTAATATGTTCGTATGTAAGTGGGTAGCTGGGGGAGGAAAGCTAGACCTGTAAGGGGGGTTGATAAGGATGCAGTGGGTAGCCCAGGGAAGAAATCTAGACCTGTAATGGGATTGGTAAGGATAAAGTAAGTAGTGGGGGGAAGAGCTAGACCCATACAGGGTTGGTAAGGATGAAGTGCATAGCAGGAGAGAGGAAAGCTAAACCCTAAAGGGGGTTGGTAAGAATGAAGTGGGTAGGGAGGAGGGGACTAGACCAGCTAGGGGATTGATAAGGGTGAATTGGGTAGTCGGGGCTAGACTTGTAAGGGGTTAAGGATGAAATGGGTAGTGGGGGAAGAAAGCTAGATCCATTAAGGGGTAGCTAAGGATGAAGAGGGTAGCAGGGGAGAAAGCTAGACCCGTAAGAGGGTTGCTAAGGATGAATTGGGTAGCGAGGGGGCTAAACCTGTAATGTGGTTGGTAAGGATAAAGTCAGTAGCGGAGGGGGAGAAAGCTAGATCCATAAGGTAGTTCGTAGGGATGACGTGGATAGCAGGGGGAGGAAAGCTAGACCTGTAAGGGGGTTGCTAAGGATGAAGTGGGTAGTGGGGGGAGGAAAGCTAGATCCATAAGGTGGTTGGTAGGGATGAAGTGGGTAGCAGGGGGAGGAAAGCTAGACTTGTAAGGGGGTGGTAAGGATGAAATTGGTGGAGGGAGAAGGAAAGCCCTATCTTTGAGGGGGTTGCGATGGATGAAGTGGGTAGCGGGGAGGAAAACTAGACCTGTATGGGGTTTCCAAGGATGAAATGGTGGGGAAGCTAGACCTATAAAGGGGTTGCTAAGGATGATGTGGGTAGCAGGGTGGAGGAAAGCTAGATCCGTAAGGTGGCTGGTAAGGATGAAGTGAGTAGCAGGCAGAGGAAAGGCAGACCCATGGGGGGGAGTTGCTAAGGATGAAGTGGGTAGCGGGGCAAGAAAACTAGACCTATAAGGTGGGTGGTAAGAATGAAGTGGGTAGTGGGGGGAGGAAGACTAGACCTGTAAGACAGCTAATAAGGATGACATGGGTAGGCAGGGGTTGGAAAGCTACACCCATAAGGCAATTTGTCAAGATGAAGTGTGTAGCAGAGGGGAGGAAAGCTAGATCCATAAGAGGTAAGGTAAGGGTAAAGTGGGTAGCAGGGGGAAGGAAGACTAGACCTGTAAGATGGAAGGCCTGTGGTACAGTACATAAAGAATAGCAATTTTCATGGGCAGACTGGTTGGACTGCAAGACTTTTTCTGCTGTCACCCTGTTTGCATCTGTGCTTCAGCTTGCCCTGCTGGTTTGCATTGGAGGAGCAGATGTCCCATTAAGTGCATCAGTTGGGCCAGTCAAACATCAGTGAGGCCACTGGATTGTCCAGGCACTAGCCCTGCTGGCTGCAAAACATAAGTTTGATGACCCCCCATATTGGTTCTTAGTCTGCATTGGCTGATCTGCGTTGTGGTAAGTCTGCAGACAGGGTCTCGTGTATTGAACACTGATGGGTCGGGGAAGGGTTGATGGCTGAAATGTAAAGGAAAATGAAATAGAAATGTTAAGTAAAACTACTGCTCTCTTGGGTAAAACTACTGCGTTCTTGTTATAAATTTCGGGGAGCCCACCCTGCTGTTTCAGATATGCTGCCACTACTCATGGACCCCTACTTGACTTGGCAGTGTTTTTTTGAGACACAGAACAGCTCTGCATCTTGGAGTTTCATTGCAACTGTTAAACGACTTGGCTTTTTGTCAAAAGCTGCTGTAGCAATTTTTGCCTTATTTCCTGCTCTGGCTTCTAATTCTAGACTTACGGCCGCCCCCCACCACTAAAACGAAAGCTTGCCTGAAGGTTAGAGGACTGTTTCCAATGAAATGTAATTTTTGAGAAGCCAGAAGGCGGAGAGAGGTGACTCTTCTCTCAGGGGTGTTGTTTGGGAGATGTGGGGGGAATCTGTTCTCATACTTGTGGTAGACTGTTCACATTTTTGCCTTCAGAATGAGCCTGTGTATGCCTCACTAGAAATTCCTCGAGATTTCTGTCTTACTTTTGGGGGGGGGGCCTTTTGTTTTCTGTCGCTGCCGTGTCAACTGTAGGGTTGACTGGCTGCTTTTGTGACTAGCCTCCTTTGGCTGATGGTACTGGTGGACAGATGACAGGCCGGAACATGTTGCGGTAAACCCTGGCTTGACTGTCACTTGTGTACTGTTTGGCTCCTTATTTGTTGATCCTGTCTGGGGTGTGGCCTTTGCTCTCAGCTGATCTTCATTAAACAGTAACAGATTTTAAATGGACTCCCTCCCACCCCCACTCATGAAGTAATGCTGCTTGCCAGCATGCTCAGTGACACCCACTGGTGGTGGAAGGGCAGTCTGCTGCTCTGAAAATCCCTGCAGCACAGTCCTGCCAGTGTTACTCTTAATCCACAGAAGTGTGATGTGAATATATATGAAATACAAACAGACTGAAGTGAGAAAGAAATAAGTGACCTAGCAGGGATCTGAACCCAGTCTGCTTGGAATACCATTCCGCTGCACTACTAGTTTTCTCACTTTTGTCCGTTTGTATTTCATATATGCCCATTGCACGCTTGTGGATTAAATGTAAGTAAAATTTGTGCATCTCCAGGTTACACATTTGAGAAAGAATCGGTGACTCTAGGAGTAAGTTTTCCAGTTGCCTTAGTGGTGCAGCTGGAAACTGTATTTTGAGTGGCCTGGGTTCAGATCCTTGCTAGGGCACTTATTTCTTTCTCACTTCTGTCCATCTCTGTATACCAGTGTTTGCTCTGCTTTTGACAGTGTTGCTCTGTTAAAGGAAAACTGTTATAAACAGAGGCTTCTCGTTTCCCAAAGTCTTAACCCCACCCCCAACCGATTAGGCTTTTCACTTGGAAAAATTTTTTTTTTTTTTTTTTTTTTTTTTTTTAAGTATTTTAACTTGCTTTATTTTAATGTTGTAAAGTTTGGGATTCCACAACATGCCTGACACTGCATGGTTCCATTTCATTGTGAAATTGCGCGCCACACAGTCTGCTCCAACACAAGTGTATTGTATATTGTTATGAAATGGGCATCATAAAATAGGAGCTGTGATTGGCTAGTAGGTATGTGATATTCATTCTGATGCACAGGAAAAAGGACCAGCAGTGCTCTGTGGGCATTGATCTAGGTGATGCTGCCCACTTAGAACCTTAAGAAAACAAAATACAGCCATCTTGTTTATGCCAGAAGTGGTGCCGGCCCAACTGTGAAAAATAAAATAAGTACCTCTGACCTCAGAGTCCTGTTCACTTCGCCTCAGTCTTTCAAAATTTCTCTGTTTTAAATCCATCTGCATGTCTCCTCGTGGATGCAGCATGTATTAAACGAAAAAAAAATGGAACAGCCGTAATCTCTCTCTCTCTCTCTCTCAGCCCGCCCGCTCTTCAGTGTTTGTTTTAATTCCATCTGCCTATCTCCTCATGGGTGCAGCATGTAGTAAACGGGTATAAAAAGAAACAAACAGCCGCAATCTCTCTTCCAGCTCGCCCGCTTGTTCAGAATCCACTTCTTTGCGAGGTCCCAGCCACCCCACTTGTTCAGAATCAACTTCTTTGCCTGTGCACCAGCAATACATCATACAAATAATTAAAAAAAATACATTTTTCATCTTGGTTGTCTCCTCACAGCATTGGGGGTGGGGGGTGAATACTGCCATGACAACCAGACCTAAACTACAGAAGCCTTTGTAGGACAAAATTGCTTCAGTCAAAAAAAAAAAAAAAAAAACACATAACACACTTAGGCGGAGGAACTATTTTATTAAAAGTGACACAAACATGCATGTTTTTCCTACTTAAAATTGGGAATTTTACCTACCAAATGCAGTTGCACTACAGATGGCCATTTCATAAGCGCAATAAGCCACTCCAGTATGCGTTAGACACTTTAACACATGGCTAGGAGGCTGGATGCACTTGGCTGATGGCCTCGTGCCTCACTACGCCTCCTAGTCATGTGTTAAAATGTCTAACACACACCCTGTCGTGGCTTATTGCTAGTCCCTGGATCATCTTTGTTGCCCTGCGCTGCATCCCCTCCAGTAACTTAATGTCCCTCTTCAGGTATGGGTGCCAGTACTGCACGTAGTACTCCAGATGTGGCCTAACCAGTGACATATACAACGGCAGGATCACCTCCGTGCTCCTTGAAGATATACCCCTTACAATCCAACCCAGCATTTTGTTGGTCTTTGTAGCTGCCTTCCTGCATTGTGCTGAGTTGTTCATTGAGCCCGTAATAATCACCCCCAGATCCTTCTCCTCCTCTGTCATGGCTAGCTGACCCCCCACCCCACGCTGGTAGCTCCTTGGGTTTCTTGCTGTGAAATGTAGCACCTTGCACTTTTTGGCATTGAACCGCAACTGCGAAGTGTCCAACCCAGTGTTCCCATTTACCCCCATCTGTACTTGATTCAAGTACAAATTATGAAATTCAAGTACATTTTTTGTGTGAAGAGAGTACACTGTACCCCCATAATTCTGTTTGAAGTATATGTACCCCACAAAAATGTTGTACAAACGGTAGAATTAACCTTTATAATTTATTTTGTATCCCTGAAAATTTTTGGAGAGGGTGCAGTGCACCCCCAGATCTGCAGCCTAATGGGAACACTGGTCCAACCAGGTCTCCAATTTTGACAGATCATCCTGCAACCCATGCCACCCTCCTAGATCATCCACTACTGCTCCCGTCTTGGTGTCATCTGCAAACAAACTGATGTTGCTGTTGATGTCCATTGAGATGTCTGATATGAACAACCCAATCAACATCGGTCCCAGCACTGAGCCATATGGTACTCCATTTGTCACTGCCCTCAGAGATGAGATTTCTCCTCCCACCACCACCTTCTGCTGCCTTCCGTGTAACCAGTTTACTACACATCTCACCATTTTCGCCCCTACACCTGTACCTGCCAGTTTACTACCCAACCTCCCATGCGGCACCAAGTTGAATGCCTTACTGAAGTTTAGAAACAGTACATCCACTGCATGGCCCTTGTCCAGCTGTCTAGTTACCCAGTCATAGTAATCCACCAGGTTGGTCTGACAGGATCTTCCCGTGACAAACTCATGCTGCCTAACGTCCTGCAGCCCATTGGTCTCCAGAAGGGACACCAGCCTCTCCTTCAGGATTGTCTCCATCAGTTTTCCCATGATGGTTGTGAGGCTTACCAGCCTGTAGTTTCCCAGTTCGTCTTTGGGACTGCTCTTACAGAGGGGTACCACATGAGCCATCCTCCAGTCCTGAGGTACACTTCCTGAGACCAGGGAGGCATTGAACTGGTCTGCCAAGGGCCCAGCCAGGATTTCTGCCAGCTCTCAGTACCCTGGGGTGAATGCCATCTGGCCCTGGTGCCTTGTCCACCCTCAAGCCGTCCAGCACCCAGCCCTCTGTGATTCTCCCATCTGTCACCTCCCCCCCCCCCGAGCCTGACCTACCACCCAACCCCGGTAGCACCCCTCCTTTCTCCTTAGTAAACACAGAGCCGAAGTATTCATTAAGCGCTTCTGCCTGCTCTGCCCCTGTTTCCATCCACTCCCATCCCTCTTAATCCTTACTGTTTTGTCCTTGCAACTCCTTTTCTCCCTGATGTACCTGAAGAATTCCTTCTCCGCCTTACGCCAGCCTGAGCTCCTTAGACATCCTGGTTGCCCTTAGTGCCTTTGTCACCTCCTTTGATTTCTTCAGGTAATCCTCTCTGTCTTCCCCTCTCCCTGTTTTTTTGAACCTCCTAAAGGCTGCTCTTTTATTTCTTTCTTTCTCCATGACTCCCTTGCTCAGCCAGCCGGGTTTCTTGGCTGTAGCTCTCTTACTCTGGAACCTGATGCAGGTTTTGGTTGCCTCTTCAGTCCCTAGTTTTATGACCTCCCACCTCTGGTTAGTGTCCATATTAGTTTGGATTCTGGCTAGATACCCTTTAACTACCTCCCCATCCTCTTGAAGTTGGCCTTCCTGAAGTCCAACACTCTTGTACCTGTTTCTACTCCCTCCTTACCCATTTTCTTTGTGAACCACACTGAGTGGTGGTCGCTCCCTGCCAGCGGTTCTTCCACCTGCAGCTCCCTCACAAAATCCCCATTTGCCAGCACGAGGTCTAGGGTGTTCCCTAACCTGGTTGGCTCACTGGCCGTAATTCTCTAATACTCTAAGTACATTTAGGCGGCGCGCCTCCCCGATCCTATTACAGTATCCATACAGCGCCTATAGCCCCGTTCCCTACCTCATGTCATCAAAGTGCAGTTTTTAGGGGCAGGGCCGAAGCGCTCGACGGCCACTCATCTCATACCAGGAAGTTACAAGCCAGGCTTAACAGAGCATGTAACTTTTTTTTTTTTTTTTATTAAGTGCAGACAAAATTCTAATTATGAATCGAATACTCCCATGGCAGGCAACTTCACGGTATGGGTTGCCTGCCTAGTACCAAACATTGAAACCTAGAATTTGACGGCAGATAAGGACCACTTGGTCCACCTAGTCTGCCCATTTTCCCTACCTACTATAATACCGCAGACCCTACTTGATCTCCGGTTTTACACCCCTTCCCTACCACTAAGGTTTTCCTTTGCCTATCCCATTGCAGTGTTTGTCCCCACCAGTGGAGGCTGTTCCAGGCAGCCGCACTCACTCTGTGAAGAAGTACTTCCATATATCTCCCCTGAGTGTACCCCTCTCCAGCTTCATGGCATGACCTCTTGTTCTCAAACATCTTTTACTCTGAAAAAGGCTTCCATCATGAACCTTATTCATACCTGTGAGGTATTTGAAAGTCTCTATCATATCTCACCTCTCCCTCCTTTCTTCTGGGGTATACATACTGAGGTCTTTCAGTCTCTTTTCATAGGGCTTTTGATGCAGACCCTGCACCATTTTAGTTGTTCTCCTCTAGACTGCCTTAACTCTATGTCCTTCCTGAGATGTGGTACTCTAAGTGAGGTCTTACCAGTGATTTTATATAGCAGTATCACCACCTCCCTCTTTCTGCTGGTGATACCCCTTCCTATACACCCCACTGGCTCTCCTAACTGCCTTGTCAGTCACACTGCCTGGCCACCTTTAGGTCATCAGATATGATTACCCTTAGATCTCTTTCCTGTTTGGTGGTCGCCAGTACCACTCCCACAATTTTGTACTCTTCCTCCGGGTTTCTGCGTCCCCAATGCATGATTTTGCACTTTCTCGCATTGAAATTTAGTTGCCACACCCTTGACCACTCCTCAAGCTTTCTTGTCCCCCCTCCCTCCCACCCACCAGATTGTCAGCCCGATTGCAGATCTTGGTGTCCTCTGCCAAAAGGCAAACCGTCCCTTCTAGTCCCTCTGCAGTGTCACTAATAAAGACATTAAAGAGGACCAGTCCCAGTACTGATCCTTGTGGCACCCTGCTGGTCACCCTCACTTCCACGGAGTAAACTCAGTTTACCACTGCCCTCTGTCTCCTATCCCTCAACCAGTTTCCTACCCAGTTTACCACCTTTGGACCCACTCCTAGGCTGCCCAGCTTATTTACAAGTCCCCTAAAGTCTCCTATGTGGAACAGTGTCGAAGGCCTTACTGAAATCTGGTAGGCCACATCCACCGCTCCACCCTGATCCACTTCCCTGGTCACCCAGTCAAAGAATCGTGTCAGTAGCTCTTAAACATACATGTATACTAAACAGTAGCATAGTTAAGAGTGGCACATCTGAGGTACAGCATCTCCTGCCCCACATTGTTGCCCCCATTGTGTCACCCTGTAGCTTGGCCCTTTAGCTTGAGGACCTCTAGATTAAGGACCTTAATCTAGAGCAGGTAAGCCCCACTCATGCCAAAAGCAGTCCACACTGTTGGATGGCTAGCAGGAAAGGGGCATTGATCAGGGAACCTGTCAACTGCAAGAAAACTGTTCAGCCCTCAAGTTACACAGCTGCAGTAATCCAGTGATGAGTCTGACTGGCTCCTGATCCTCCGGCTGACCCAAATGCCAAGCAGCTGATGTTGATGGAATGCGGCTGTTTTGAAAGCCACGGTGTTCACACCTTAGACCTGCCCGCTCCAGAAGTAGTCCACACTATTGGAGGGTTAGCAGGAAAGAAGCAGTGATCAGGGGGCTAGTCGGGAGCAGGAAAACAGTTCAGCCCTTCAAGTTGCACAGCTGCTAAAGTCCAGTGATGAGCCCGACTGGCTTCAGATCTGGCTGACCCGGATGCTGGACAGCTCTTTTTCACATTGTAACCCAGCTGCCATACCCTTGACCACTCCTTGACTTTTCTCAGGTCTCTGCACATTCTTTCCATCACTCCCCCACCCCCCCAAGGAGTGTGTACCCTGTCACAGATTTTGGTGTCATCTGCAAAGAGGAAGGCCTTCCCTTCCAGCCCATCTACAGTGTTATAAAGACATTAAAGAGGACCAGTCCCAGTACTGAGCCATGAGGCACCCTTCTGTCATCTGCCCTTCTCCAGAATGCACTTTATTAACCACCACCCTCTGCCACCTTCCCTTAGCCAGTTTCTTACCCAGTTTACCACCTTTGGACCCACCCCATAGCTGTTCAGCGTCCTCTTGAGTCTCCGGAGTGGAACAGTGTGGAAAGCCTTACTGAAATTTAACTAGGCTATGTCTACTGCTCCACCCTGATGTCTTTCCCTGGTTACCTAGTCAGAGAAATCTATCAGATTTGTTTGACCCCCCCTCCCCGGTGAGTGCATGTTACATCAGGTCTTGTAACCCGTTGGATACCAGATACTCCACAGTCCTTTCCTTCACTAGTGTTTCCATTAACTTCCCCACCACTGATGTCATAAGAGTACATTATATGGACATAAGAGTAAGACAGTGTTGCAGAATAATGTACATCAGAAATCCCTATTCCTGTTTCTATATTAACGTTAGAGATGTTGTCTTGTCAACCACTGTTAAAAGGTAGAAATCAAGTTAGAAATAAATCCATCCCCGGTTCAGTATCGAGAGAAAGCTGAGAGGCTATAATCTACATCTGGCAGATTAAACTCCTCCACCAGCAGAACCTCTCCGTTTTCTGCCATTTTGCTAGTGGCTTCCACCAGTATTGTATCTAGATTTTTCCTCTGTGTTGGAGGTCAGTAGGTCACACCATTGCAAATAGTGGCTGGTTTTCCCTTCTCCCGCATGACCTACAGTACCTTAAAGTCTCCCACTGGATTCCTTGTATCTATTGCTTTTATGCCTTCTCTTACATATAGCACTCCCTCCCTTTCTTCCAGTGTTCCCATTTACCCCATCTGTACTTGATTCAAATACAAATTATGAAATTCAAGTACATTTTTGTGTGAAGGGGGTACACTGTACCCTCATAATTCTGTTTGAAGTATATGTACCCCACAAAAATGTTTTACAAATGGTAGAATGAACCCTTATAATTTATTTTGTATCCCTGAAAAATTTTGGAGAGGGTGCAATGCACCCCCAGATCTACAGCCTTAATGAGAACACTACTTTCTTCCCACTCTCTTTCCTAAACTAAGTATATTCTGGTATGGCCATGTCCTTTTCGTGGTTTCCATTGCACCACGATTCCGTGGTGTCCACAGTATCCAGGTCTGCCTCTGCCATGATGGCCTCTAGGTCTGGAATTTTATTGCCTAGACTTCTAGGATTTGCACACATGACCTTCTGCCTTGTTACCATGCCCTCCCTCCTGTCTCTCCTCTCTTTTTACTACTCACTCTCCCTTCCCCTTCCATTTCTACCACTGTACCCCTTTCATTGTTCTGCACCCTGGGGGATTTATCTCCTTTTACGAACATACGAAAATTGGCAACAGATATTAGGCCTCTAGGTCTGTCTAGTCTGCTCAAGTGTGCAGCTAACACCCTACTTTGCAGCTCCCCTCCTCCACCTTCCCAAATACCCCCCTCTCACCCTGTCCCATCCCCTCTTAAAACTACTCACCATCCTACAGGATACCACCTTCTCCGGCAAAGTGTTCCAAACTCCCACTACTGTCTCTGAAAAAGTGCCTCCTCATTTCCCTCTGAAACATAGAAACATAGAATTTGACAGTAGATAAGGACCGCTTGGCCCACCCAGTCTGCCCATTTCCCTACCTAATGGATAAGCTGCAGATCCTAGTTAACCAGCAGCCTACTTCTTTCTTCTACCTCTTATATCTACCTCCTTCCAGTCTGTCTATGCCCTCTCGTGTCCTCCCCTTCCAGAGCTTGAGTATCTTTTTAGTACCAGACTTATTTATTCCCTTTAAATACTTAAAGGTCTCGATTATATCCCCTCGATCCCTTCTCTTCTCCAGGGAATACATGTTCAGTTCCCTTAATCTCTCCTCATAGGACATATCGTGATCCCTGAATCAACTTTGTCGCCTCTTCGTTGTACCCCCCAACAATCTTGCATCTCCTTCAGATAAGGGGCTAGAATTGTACACCGCATTCCAGGTGTGGTCTGACTAGTGATTTGTAGAGTGGCAGAATTACATCCCTGCTTCTGAAAGAGATGCCCCTTAATTGCGAAAAAGTATGTATATGCATTTTCTTGCAGTTTACGTTGTTAAACAAACTGAGACACAAGATATGCTTTATCCCAACTGATCAGCAGTTTTACTTGTGAAAGTGCTAATCAATTTAGCAATTATTTAACACCCTGTGCTATACAACCCAGCATCCTGTTGGCCTTCACTGCCCCTCCTGCACTGCTCTGAATTGTTCATATTCGTCATTATCACCACCCCTAGATCATTTTCCTCTTCAGTGGTACATAACTGCGCCCCCCCCCCCCCGTTGGTAACCCTTTCTAGGATTCTTTGCACCAAAGTGTAATACTTTGCACTTTTTCACATAACCCCAACTGCCATAACTCTGACTACTCCGCCAGCTTAGTCAGATCATCCTGCAACTCCTGCCAACCTTTTATATCATCCACCACCTCCCCCAACTTGGTGTCATTAGCAAACAGACTGATCTTATTCTTGACACCATGCGAGATGTCCGCAATGAAAATCCCAAACACTGGCCCCAACACCAATCCCTGCGGCACCCCACTCGTCACAGCTCTTGGAGACTAGTCCCCCCCCTTACTACTACTTTCTGCTGTCAGTCTTGCAGCCAGTTCACAACCCAATTAACCAATTTCGAGCCCACCCCCAGATTACTTAACTTAACCCTCAATCTCCCTTGAGGAACTGAATCAAAAGGCCTTGCTGAAGTCCAAATAAATGACATCCACAGCATGACCCATGCCCAGCTCCCTCGTAACCCAGTCATAATACTTAGCAAGGTTGGTCAGACAGGAAGATAGACCAGACACCAGGCTTCCCTGGCGTCTTTCAGTCACTGTCACCTCAGACCGCCCTCGGCGGGTCGAAGATGGTCTGGGCGGTCAACCATTGTATGCAGATTCCTCGGATTTGGATGAGACCGGCCTACATTCTTATCCCGGGGATGACGAATCGGCCAGTGGGTTAGAGATGGAGGAAGGTCCTTCGTCCTTTCAGGGCATTCTTTGCCTCATCTCAGAGTCTACAGGGATGCTGCTGGAACCTATACAGAAAAAGGCCGGAGTATCCTCTCACGGACATCCTCAAGAGAGGGGGGGGGGATACCCTGACTGAGGCCTTTCCTGTGGCAGAGGCCTTAGTTGGCCCGGCCTTAGAACTTTGGCAGTGCCCTGCCTCCTGTCCAGCTCCATCTGCCCGCATGGCCCGCAGGTATGCGGTGCCAATGGTGTCCCTTGTGGAGTTCACAGAGCACCCTTCGGCCGAGAGCCTGGTGACTGCCTCTGTGTTCAGGCCTACTGGCAGTTCTGCCAACACTGACCGACCTCCCGAAAAAGAATCCAAACTTTTGGATCATTCGGCTCGAAAGGTCAGTGCCGCCTCATCTTTAGGCCTTCATCAGGCAAGTTCAGCTGTCATCATGGCACACTTCTACCATGCCCTCTTGGGGTCTTTGGTTGAAGTCCTCCCACACCTCCCCACAGACGTGCAGATCATAGTCAAGCAGGTCCAGGATCATGGCTGGGCTGTTGCCAAACAGCAGCTTCAGACAGCCTTGGACATTGGGGATTCTTGTGCCCGCTCAATGGCAGCCGCAGTTGCCTCTCGTCGCGAGGCTTGGCTGAGACTCTTCTCTTTTCCAGCAGATGCTCAGCACAAACTAGCTGATGTGCCTTTCCTGGGCACTGATCTTTTTGGCCCAGCTGTGGCTGGTCACCTTCAGCTTATTGAGCAGTCCAGTGCCACCTTGGATGCTACTTCTGCTAAGGGTTCTTCGGGCAAGAAACAGCAGAGGAAGAAGAAGCCTTTTCGGCACTCTTCCCCTGCAGCACAGCAACCCTCCTTTCAAGGAGGGCAGCAACAACAGCAGCAGCAGGCTCAAGCTTGCCGACCCCAGCCCAAGCCCTCCCAGGCTATAAAGGAGGCTGAGGTTCAGGTCCTGGATCCTCCTCCTCCAGGCCTGTTCAGTGACGGGGCGGGGGCTGCCACCCCTCTATCATGCCAGCTCTGGGTCCTCCCGGGGGCGGCCGGCTCCACAACTTCTTTTCCGCCTGGTCCAGTATTACCACGGACAGGTGGGTTTTGGAAGTGGTCAGTCAGGGACTGCCTCTGGAATTCGAGCAGCACCCTCCAAGTTGAGGCCGCATCCCTCGGGAGGAAAGAGTATCCGTCCATACTCAGTCGGCTCTCCGAGACGACATCACTTAGCTCCTCCTCAAGGCAGTAGCTCCAGTGGTGGATTCTCCAGCAGACCCAGGCTTTGTCTCCAGGTACTTCCTGGTGCCTGAGTGGATGGGGGTCTGGCTCCCCATTCTAGATCTGCACGACCTGAATCAGTATCTCAGGTTACGCACCTTTTGGATGGTCACTCTGTCCCAGATCATACCATCCTTGGAGTGAAACATGTGGTTCTGATCACTGGATCTGCAGGATGCATTCTTTCATGTCCCAATCTGTCCGTCTCATTAGTGTTTCTCCTCTTCAGAGCCGGAGGGACCCTATACGAGTTCTGAGCCATGCCTTTTGGCCTGTCATTGGCCCCACGGGTCTTCACCAAATGCATTGCAGTGGTGGCAGCCCATCTCAGGCATCGGGGGGGTGGGGTGTCAGAATTTACCCCTACCTCGGAGATTGGCTCTTAGCAGGTCCCACTCAGCAGGAGATGAAAAGGTCCAGGGACCTGGCCCTCCAGACTTGCGATCAACAAGGCCAAATCGGAACTCATGCCTTCTCAGGTGATGTGCTTCAGCAGGGCAGAGCTCGACTCTCGTCAAACGAGAGTCTGGCTCCCGGTGAACAGGGCGGAGGTTCTCTCCTCCTTTGCCCAGTCATTTCTGGTTGGGCAATTGTGCCCTGCCCGGGACTTTCTGCACCTTCTGGGTTACATGGCGGTGTGCACCTCCATGGTCCGTTGGACCTGGTGGCTCGTGCACCCCTCCAGTGGGAGCTGGCCGCCAAGTGGACTCAGTGCCACGGTCATTTTGACCAGCTGATCACTGTAACCCTGAAGATGTGGGATGCTCTCCACTGGTGGACTGCCCCCAGACTGGTTGCAGGAAGGGATCCTGTTTGTCCGCCCAGAGCAGACGGCCGTCCCTATGACCTATGCCTCTCTCATGGGCTGGGGAGCCCACATGGGGGACAAAAGGGCCTATGGGTTCTGGACCCCCTGAGGAGTCCCGATACCACATCAACCTGTTGGCGCTCAGAGCAGTCAGACTGGCATTGTCTGCTTTTGCTCCTCATCTCTGGGGTCAAGTGGTTCAAGTCCAGACGGACAATACCACAACCATGTACTACCTCAACAAATAGGGCGGCATGCACTCCCGTCTGCTTTGCAGGGAGGCGCTCCTCATCTGCACCCTCCTCAGCCATCTGGAGGCGGATCTCCTAGCCATTCATGTGGCAGGAGCCTCAAACCATCTGGCGGATGCTCTCAGCCACTTAGGCGAGACATCCCAGGAGTGGTCTCTCCATCCAGAGGTAGCTTACAGCCTGTTCTCCCACTGGGGCAAACCGATGGTGGACCTGTTTGCCTCCAAGGAAGACACCAAGCTGAGGCTGTTTCATGCCCACCCCCCTCCCTCAGCAGGGCTCACTGCAGGGGGATGCCTTCTTGAGGCCGTGGACCCCAGGCCTCTTCTACGCCTTCCCTCCATTTCCTTTATCCACAGGGTGCTCCTCAAGGTGAGGAGGGACAAGGCGAAGGTGATTCTGGTAGCCCCAGACTGGCCGCGCCAGTTCTGGTATCCAGATCTCCTCAGCCTCAGCTGAAGGCCCCCGGAGTGGCTTCCAGCATGCCTGGACCTGATCTCTCTCAATCAGGGGAAGGTATACCATCCGGACCTTCAATCCCTGCACCTCACAGCCTGGTACCTGAGCGGCTAGAATTCCAGGCTTTGGGTCTTACCGAAGATGTCCTCACCATGGTGGAGGCATCCAGAAAGGAATCGACCAGGAAATGTTATGCCTTCAAATGGAAAAGGTTTTCCATTTGGTGTTGGGGCAAGGGTCTGGACCCTCTGTCCTGTCCGGTGGCTAACATTCTCAGCTACCTTTGGTCTCTGTCCAAAGGGGGTCTTCAGTCATCGACCCTTAGGGTGCACCTGACAGCCATCTCTGCTTACCGGGCACAGGCCGGTCAGCCGACGGCACAGGAGACAGTGGTCAGGTGCTTTTTCAAAGGCCTGGATCACATATCCCCTCCGGTACATGAACCTCAACCTCCGTGGGATCTACTGCTGCTACTGGCAAAGCTCATGGGCAAGCCATTCGAACCAATGCACAAGTGTGCCTTGTCACACTTGTGGAAGACAGCCTTCTTGGTGGCTATCACGTCTGCCAGAAGGACAGGGGAGCTCCAGGCGCTTTCGGTGAACTCCCCTTATCTGGTCTCCACAGGGACAAGGTTGTCCTACGCCCCCATCCGAAATTCCTTCCAAAGGTGGTGTCAAAGCTTCACCCAACCAGGTGTTAACTCTACCAGTATACTACCCTAATTGCACCTCGGTGGCTGAGTACTGGCTCCATACTTTGGACCTGAGACGTGCTCTCTCCTATTATAAGGAGAGGACGGTGGAAATTCGGGGAGAGGTTCGCCAGCTGTTTGTAACATATGCTGAAGCTGCGTCTGGCAGACCTGCAGCAAAATGGACTATTGCAAGGTGGATTACATCTTGCATAAGTCTGTGCTATGAGTTGGCGGGCATGGAGCCTCCCAGAGGGCTAAGAGCTCCTTCTACCTGCCTCACCACAGCATTGGTGTCTGCTTCCAGGGACATCCCTATCCAGGAAATCTGTCGGTCTGCTACCTGGCAGTCAGCAAACACCTTCAGTACCCATTATCACATCGACCTTGAGTCATGCCGGGATGGTGGTTTTGGGGCCTCAGTTCTCCAATCTCTGTTTCTCAAGTGAGTATCAGTGGGGGTGTACGCCTTGCCTTCCTCCTCCCAGAGAACTGCTAGGAGTCTGCCAAGAAGTGTGGATGAACAACATATCCGCGATCCTAGAAAAGCAGGTTACTCACCTATAACAGTAGTTCTAGGAGTGGTATGTGGTGATCATCCACACGGACCCAACCAACCTCCCCAGCTGCGGATGCACAAACCTGACTTCCAGCGGGCTAAGATCTGGCGTCATGGGGTGTAACTGAGGGTTATAACACCTGGGTGGGTGGGAAGAGCCAGCTTGAAGACTTCCGGTGATTCTTAAAGGGGAAAGGGACATGCCAAGAAGTGTGGATGAACAACAGATACCACTCCTAGAACTACTTGAGGAACCTGTTTTTTTGGCAATATTTTTCCAGAAGTTTCGCCGAAGCAAAATAGTAATATCGCCAGAATTCCACTGATGAAACATAAATTTCGCCCAGCAAGAGTAAGTCCCCACGTATGGTTTCCCAGTGTGACAATTGATGGTACTGGGACTTCAGTATCTGTACAGGTTCCATGGTGTAGCTTCTGATTTTGTTAGTGTTCAGAATCCAGTCCCCCCCCCCCCCAAAACACAGGCCCACAGTGTAGCTCCTAACAGAAACATAAGCAATGATGGCAGAAGAAAGAACACTGGTCCATCCAGTCTTTCCATAAACCCTAACAAACCCAGGACCTGTTATCCGTGTAGGGTTCTATCCCACACGGTCAACCCCCCATGCTCCCCACCCCACCGCTACCACCCTGAGTAACCACTAAACACTTCACTCTGTCCTAGACGTGTTTGAAACCATTGATGGTTTTGGTGCCCACTAACTAAATCAGCTGACAGATTGTTCCATGACTTTAGCACCTTTTCTGTAGAATAAAACTTTCTCACTTCCCTCCTGAATCCCCCCTGTCAGTTTCCACTCGTACTCCCATGTTATTGATCTGCTACTTATGCTAAAATAGAGCCTCATAGTTTACCTTATTCCTTCCTTTCAGGAACGTGAAGGTCTCTGTCATATCTGTCCTCTCTTGTGGCCCCCCAGCAAGTACATGTTCACTGCCTTGAGACGATCCTCATAAGATCTGCCCTGCTGGACATGCATCATTTTGGTCACCCTACACTGCACTGTCACCAGCTTGTCTTTATCTTTCCTTAGGCGAGGACTCTAGAACAGGATACAGTACGCCAGGTGGAGCTCGCCAGTGATCTGTGGAGACGTAATGCCTCCTTCCTTCTGTCAGTAACCCTTCCTATACACCCCAGCATCATGTTTGCCTTACTACACTGGTTTAATTGTTTTAGGGAGTCACTGGTGATGACCCCTAGGTCTTGGGTGAGGATTCCAGCCCCCCTACAGGCTTCCCGGTGCAGGTCATGATGGTGTTTATGTCAGGGCTCCAGTACCCAGCCCCTACATGCTCTACAGTGCAGGGCATGACAGGGTTAGTGTCAGGGCTCCACTCTCCAACAGGCTCCCCAGCACAAGTCATGATGGTGTTTGTCAGGGCTGCAGAACCCCGACAGGTGGGTTTGTGTCAGGGCTCTAGCCCCCCCCCCCTTGGCTCCCAAGTGTAGCACTTGAAGGGGTTTGTGCCAGGGCTCCAATACCCAATATAGGCTCTCTACAGTCTAGCTCCTGATAGGGTTGCTGTCAGGGCTTCAGTACCCTTTAGACTCCCAAGTGTAGCTCTGGACAGGGTAAATGTCAGGGCTTCAGTGCCCCCTACAGCCCCCCCCCCCAGTATAACTCCTGATAGGGTTAGTGTCAGGGCTCCAGTGCTCCCTACAAGGCCCCCCATGGTAGCTCCTGATAACGTTAGTGTCTTGACTCCAGTGCCCCCTACAGGCCCCCAGTGTGTATCCTAACAGGGTTAGTGTCAGGGCTCAAGTGCCTCCTACAGGCCCCCCAGTCTAGCTCCTGACAGGGTTAGTGCCAGGACTCCAGTGCTTCATACAGGCCCCCAGTGTAACTCCTAATAGTGTTGCTGTCAGGGCTCCACTACCCCTTACAGGCCCCCCAGTGTAGCTCCTGACAGGGTTAGTGTCAGGGCTCTGGTCCCCACTACTGGCCCTCTAGTGTAACTTCTGATAGGGTTAGTATCAGGGCCCCAGTACCTCCCACGGGCCCCCCAGTGTGTATCCTGACAGGGTTAGTGTGAGGGCTCCAGTGCCTCCTACAGGCCCCCCAGTCTAGCTCCTGATAGGGTTAGTATAAGGACCCCAGTACCCCCCAAAGGCCCCCCCAGTGTGTATCCTGACAGGGTTAGTGTCAGAACTCCAGGACCTGCTGCATGTCCCCCAGTATAGAGTTAATTTCAGAACTCCTGTGCCCCCTACAGGTCCCCCAGTGCAACTCCTGATAGGGTTAATTTTAGGGCTCCACCAGGACTTCAGAACCCCCTGCAGGCCCCCAGTGTAGCTCCTGACAGGGTTTGTGCCAGGACTCCAGTGCTCCCTGCAGGCCCCCAGTGCAGTTCCTGATAGGTTAAGTGTCAGGAATCCAGTGCCCCCTACAGGCCCCCCAGTGTAGCACTTGATGGGGTTAGTGCCAGGGCTCTACTGCCCCTTACAGGTCCTCCAGTGTAGCTCTTGATAGGGTTAGTGTCAGGGCTCCAGTATTTATTTATTTAAAAGTTGTTAACCAGGAGAGGCACACTGAGCCGAGGCTTGTTTCCAGGTGTGACCTGGGGGATGGGGAGACAGGGAGCAAGATGCAATATAAGGCATTTTCAGATATGACACCACGATTTGAATACAGTAATTTTACAGGTGCATTAACTGTTGGTTACAAAAGAATAAATTATGTTGGTCAACAAAGTAAATAAGACTAGTTAGCCGAGGGGGAGAGAGGAAGAGAAAAAAGGAAAGGAGACTATAACGCCGTAGGAAGTGGTGAAAGCATTAGGGACCTAGTATGAGCAGGTGCCAGAGAAAGAAATGTTCAGCAAGGGTTCTTTTGATGACAGGTGAGGAGGAGGAGAGACGAATGGGGAGAGGAAGAGAATTCCAAAGAGAGGGAAGCCTGAAGGCGAAAACAGCAGAGCCAGCATAGGATATGGGACAAGGGAGGAAGAAAGTGCAGCAGTCCCTGGACTGGAGAAGGTAAGAGGGTTCAGCCGCAGGCAAGAGGAGAGTCTGGAAGGGAGGGAGCCAAACCAGAATTTGGAGATGAAGAGAGAGAAATGCAGTTTGTGAGGGCAGTGAAGTGAGGAGAGGGAGAAGTACAGAGTACAGTGGTGGGTGCGGTGAGGGGCGTTCGAGACAAAGCGGCAGAAAGCATTGCAGAGGGAGTCAAGCCTAGCCAGAGAGGAGGCTGGGGTAGTGCCATAAATAATGTCAACATAGTCGAGGGTGGGTAGGTTTATTTATTTATTTATTTTTCAATTTCTGTTTATGCTCCCTGCTCAGCCTCCGGCCCTGTCACTCAACAGACCCACCTAGCATCCTCAGCCCAGGAGGACCCCTAATCCTGATGTGGATTGCCCCCCAGGCCGGGACGAAGTGGGGAGGGGGCCCCCCAGACCTGGACCCCGAGCTGTACCTTTAATCTCGTCAGGGTCCTTCCTGCACGCGAGGTGCTGATGAGTGAGGGCTTGTCTCCACCCTCTCATCGTGTCGGCCGGGCTAAGCATTTTTACTGTATCCTCTGCAGATTCTGTAATTCTGACGCTAAGGCGAGCTGGCATCGGTCACACCTCCCTTTCTGTAGGACTCGGGTGAGCTGTTTCCCGCCGGCCACCACTAGTGGCCAGGCTTGCACAGAGTCAGTGCACCCCACCTCCCAGAGGACACGAGCAGTCCACTGGACATTTAAGCCTCCTCCCCCCAACCGGCCTGCCGATACCCCGAGCCCATTCCCAAACTCGGGTCGCTGGTGTCACGAGAGGTAGCGCTACCACTGCGCCGACGTGGCCAGTGGTAGGGATTATTTTGTGAGGAGTAAGCAGCTTGAGGAAGAAAATCTTAATTACGATATAGAGCACCTAGCCTGGGGCGGAGCCTAGAGTGAATGTGCTTGATGTGTTTGGAGTAATCCCCTGCAGGTCCCCCAGTATAGCTCGTGATAGGGTTAGTGTCAGGGCAGCAGTACTCCTACAGACCTCCCAGTATAGCTCCTGATAGGGTTGGTGTCAGGACTGCAGTACCCCTTACAGACCCCCTCAGTATAGCTCCTGATAGGGTCGGTGTCAGGGCTCCAGTGCCCTCTACAGGCCCCTCAGTGTAGTTCCCGATGGGATTAGTTCGAGAGAGGATAAGTGACTTGCTGCAGGTCATACAGTGAGTAAATTGCATTTGTAGGATTCATACCAGTCTCCAGGTTCAGGCTGACCTCTAAGCCAAACTGCCCTCCAATTTAACAGGAATGTTTTCATGGCCAAGAAAAAAATGTTTTTGGTGGAAAAGGGCAGGATGATGTAGGCTTTGATGAGAAGGGATGGGTTTTAGGACAGCACTGAAAGGATTATACTGAGAAGAGCTGTAAATCCTCCAGAACAGAGATGGGAAACTGTAGCGCTTGCTCTGGGAAGGAAGGGGTTAACTGCTGTAGTGGAGCTGTCTGGAAGAGGTGCAGAGAGCTGATTTCTGTGACGGGTGCTTCAGACTGCTCTCTGGTTGTTGCAGCTTGCTGCTGGGCAGAGGGGAGAGGACAGAAAGCTGGAGCACTCACTGAGAGGAGTGGAGGGAGTGTAAGAGAGTGTGTGTGTGTGTGTGTGTGTGTGTGTGTGTATGTATGTATAAATATCCTCAGCGATGTGATCTTCTCAGCTGCCAGCGTCTATTAATAGGGCCTCTGAAGAGACTAGGCCCAGCACTTAAAGAGACCATGTCCAATTCCCTTGCCGTCGCAGCTGGAAGCCACAAGCTCACCTTGCCCCTTTCAGGAGATCTGTGGCTCTGCACTGGGACTATAGCAGTGTGGGGTTGTGGAACATACGCATGTGGCTGTCAATTGATATTTTCCTGTTGATGAATTATTTATGGACGGTAGTGCATTGACAGATATATAATGAACCAGTGTTCAGAGTCCGCCTTCCTTCAATCTGGGAGAGGCAGCAAGGATTTTTCTTGTAGCTCTCAAATTCAGCAGTGTTAGACCTGCAGCTAATGAAGGAACAGGGCAGCTAATTACAGGGAGTTGTCTATTTCCTCAACAATTTGTAGGTGTCCCACTGAGTGACAGCGCAGCAGACAAATAAGAACTGGGAGCACAGGCAGGACACCAAGTCTGTGACCGATCACTTAGAATTTCAGTCTGGGCTATGTTGGCAGCCATGTGTCACTGCTCGGTCACATCTTGAGCATAGCAGAATTTTTACAGGGTCATGTGCCCGAGCTGGCGCCACCACAAAAGAGCAAATAAAGTGGTGTGTGTGTGTGTGTGTGTGTGTGTGTGTATACGCACATATATGTACAGTATCTTGTCCTCTGACAGGATTCCTCTGTAAATTGGAGGTTTTCTTTTTTGGTCTGTATTCTGTACGAAGAAAATGAATTATCAGAGTTTCTAAGTGTGTAGGTGTACTCTGTGATACATAGACAGACAAGTTATTGAGCGCCTTCTCATAGGCTCAAGATGCTTTACAAATAATGGGAACAAAAACAAACATCACACACTGATACAGTCGCATAGTAAATAAGTGTAGTCAACCTAACCACAGCAGATGAAAATTAGATGGGGAGGCCTGCTTAGATAGGCAAGCCTTTAAAGAGATTTACAGATCCCAGTCTAGAGAGCATCTCAGATGGATTGTGTTCCAGCGCCTTGGGGCTGTAACTGTTAAACCGCAGTCCCCACTGATCCCATTTGACCCTAATGTTGAAGTGGGGACATGAGCAGCCCTCCCTCCACTGCTGGAATGCAAATTCCAGTCAACACCACCAGGGTCTGCCTGGAGCGAGACTGGCAGTTCATTAAGGTAGGGAGGGCCTAGCCTGTTTAGGTCTTTAATATTAACAGAGGGACACCTGACCGGCAACCAGTGAGCAACAGCAGAGGTATTTGAACCTGAGATCACCCTCTTCCTAAGCACAGAAACGTAGAGCACAGAAACATAGTTTGATGGCAGATAAGGACCGCTTGGCCCACCTAGTCTGCCAGTTTCCATACCTAATTGATAAGCTGCAGATTCTAGTTAACGAACAGCCTGCTTCCTCCTACCCTCCCACTAGAATTGCCTTGTCTGTCCCATGCATTCTTGAATTCCCCCACTGTTTTTGACTCCACGACCTCCTCAGGAAGGCCGTTCCATGCATCCACAACCCACTCAGTGAAAAAAATACTTCCTCTCATTACCTCTGAGCTGTCCACCCTCTATCTTTAAATTGTGCCCCTTGTTCTTGCACATCTCTTTTTCTGAAAGATGCTACCCTCTTGGACTTTGTTGTGCTGTAAGCACTCCTGGACTCTGCTACATATTTAAAATGCATTCACAATTGAGGTGGCCAAAATTTGCTTCTCAACTGTCCCTCATTTTATCACTCAGAATTGTGCCATCTCACACAGAGCAGATGATGTCTCACATTGTAAGCTCAGATGTCAAAACAGCAATTCTAGTACTCTGTAATGCTAAATCAAAATGAAACTTTGCACAAATAAAAGCACTTAATTTCCAGTGCTGTGAGCTTGAATCTCCATGTTTCATCATGTGCCCCACATCTAAGTGGCCATTTCCCACATTTTGACTGCCAGTGCTCTTTCAGTGACAACATT
This sequence comes from Neoceratodus forsteri, assembly GCA_016271365.2. Taxonomy (NCBI): domain Eukaryota; kingdom Metazoa; phylum Chordata; order Ceratodontiformes; family Ceratodontidae; genus Neoceratodus; species Neoceratodus forsteri. Next base: position 109,327,546 of record JADMNL010000034.1, on the reverse strand, counting down.
TGAGAAGTATTGTCCAAAATGTGGAGGTACAGGATTGTATTCTATTTACACCTATGTGGCCCTCTATAATCTGACTTGGCATCTGAAGGAGACAACTAATGTCATATGGATCCTACTTGGAACCCCCAAACACCGTGGTTGTCCCCGGGATTAATGCCTATGTCATGCTACCCTTACCCTGACGATCAGAAATCCTGTTTAATGCGTATTAGCTACTGAATGTTTTTTTCTACTGCATTTTAAAATGTTATTTTAAAGAAGGGATTACATTCATTTAAAAACACACCCACACACAAGCGCTGCCAGATGCAGCGGGACTAGTGAACCACATCCGTCGTACTGAGAACGGGAAGTCATTCCTGGGTTTGGAAATGGCGGTAGGTGCAGTACCCAGGGTGGCGGGTGCAGATTGTGCACAGCACAGGCAACCCATTTTAGCCGGTCTAGGAATATAAGATGCCAGCTGCTGTGTGCATGAGTACCACATGCCTTCCCAATCCATGCATCCATGATGTGGAATCGGTGTCAAATAGCCACTGCAAGCCTCACCCTACACGCTGGAGGAATTGTGCAGGGGCATCACTGGGAAGGAAGACAACAATGCACAACATATTTTTCTGGGACCTTATGGAGATGTTATAAAGGCTTTTGGAGGCCTTCATTCGGGGGCAGGGGTAATGTGTCCCTTTTAACCAGGATAAATTACTGTGTGAAAGAAGGGTCCTGCTCACTGAGTCTTAGCTTTTAAGTCTGCTAGTTCCATAAAGTGGCTCAGAAACTGATCTACTCCAGTGTTTAACTTTTTTTTTTTTTTTTAATCCAGGGTGGGAGTTTGGAGGAGGGACAGGGCTCCTTTAAGATTCCATGTGCTGGATTTCGGGGTGACGTGATTCTTCCTCTTTTCCCATGCCGCCACCCTCTGTTGCTGTCTGTCAGTGAAAGCCTTATGTAAAGCAACCAGAAGCAAGAGAGCTACAGAGGCCAACTTCCAACTGGCAGCCCCTATGGAGAGTTAGTACAAGACTGCAGTTTTAACGCAATAAACTATAAGATTTAAAGTGTTTAAAAAGAGTATATTTTCAATGGAAGGATGCTGCTGCCATGGGACTGGGGGTTTCAGGCTGTGCAGCCTGACAGCAGGGAGACAATACACCCAGGGGTTGGGTAAGCATCTGCTGAGTTGCCACTAACACAACTGTATTCACCATACATTCCAGTCTGGCTGATGTGGTGTAAAACAGCCATGGTGCAAGCAGTGTGAAGAGGTGAATGTTCATTTGTCAACTTCTTGTCACTGAACCTAGGTCACAACTGAGGCCAATCTACTTAGCAGAATTCATGTAAGCAGCATGCTTGCTAACACACCAGAGCACATGTTGGAACACCCAAAGGATAATGTGTTGATAGGGAGTGGACTCCATGTATGTGCTTTATATCTGGCAGTATCCCAACATTTTCCTCAGCGGCAAGGGCAAATAGGATGCTGGGATACATCGCAAGGGGGATTACTGCCAGAAAGGCGGAAGTGATCCTTCCACTGTACAACTGCTTGGTTAGGCCACACCTCGAGTATTGTGTACAGTTTTGGAGACCACATTTAAAGAGGGACATTACACTCCTAGAGAGGGTCCAAAGGAGGGCAGCCAAAATGATCTGGGGCCTGGGGAAGAGTACCTATGAGGAGAGGCTCAAGGAGCTCGACATGTATACCCTGGAGGAGAGGAGGGACATGATAGAGGTCTTTAAGTACATGAAAGGGATCAATAAAGGAGGCCCAGTCAGGGTGCTCCAAAGGAAGGAGGGTGGAGCAACAAGAGGTCAGGGGTGTAAGCTGGAAGTGGGCAGGCTCAGAGGGGAGAGGAGGAGATGTTATTTCACTGAGAGGGTGGTGGAGCCTTGGAATGCACTGCCCAGGGAACTGGTAGAGGTGGAGACTGGACGGGTTTAAGCGGGGATGGGACAGGTACATGGGGAGGGTAACTCTTACCAGACCCAATACAGGTGGAACATCTGGGACTGCGGACAGTATAACCCAAAGGGAGGGGGAGGACACCAAAATTGGCCCTCGGTGCGGGTGCTGAAAATTGAGCATACTCGAGAGACCATTAGGCCTATTATGCTGGCATTTTAGTATGTTAGTATATTTCTTTTAGAACAGTAAAGTTTGGTCTTGAATTCGTGAGGGAGGCAGGGAGTAATTGAGGTGATGGCTCCCATAAAGTGGATGGATCTTTACAGAAAATGCTAGAGGAGTGAAAAGTCGGTGTGGTGTTTGATGCAGCAGATGTTGTTCAGCAGTTGTTCGTAGTTGTCTGTCTGATGTTGTCAACAAATAATGGTTGTCCCCATTTGCCAGAGTGAATTAGTAGAGCGCGGAGACATGCTGTATTGCTTTCAATGAGGGGTGGATTGTAAACTTTATATATATATATTTTTTTTTTTAGGGTGTCATCAGGTTTAAATTAGTGCCGCAGCTCGACTAACAAGGCTCTTGTTAGTTGAGCAGTGGCATTGATTTAAACCCGGTGGCATTTTACCATGTTAAAAAAGGCTACTTAAAATCTGCTGCTCCATTGAAATCAATACAGCACACCTTCACGTTTATGTAACTCATGAGTCACAAAATGTATGAGCACAGGGGCGAAGCTTTCAGTAAAGGGTACCGGGAAGGGACCAAGTGGTCAGCTCCTTGATACAAGGATTTACAGTCCCTTCCACTACAAAAGAAAATCTGTAGATAAAAATTATGAAACTTGCACTGTAAAGTCCTTGCCTGATAATGGAGTGGGGGTTAGGGATTGCACCAAAATCTGTGCCCTTTAAATGATGTTGGACTAACGTGCCAGATACTGTTCAGGCGGCACCCCAAACATGATGTGATGAAACTGCCCTTCCCTTTGAGTGTTCCGTAACTACTCAGTTAAGTCTCCAAGTCAATTACTCAATGCGCCATCTCTCCTACACCTGGCTTCTCCTTCCAACCTGCATCATTGAAAGAGGTTGAAGATCTTTTACTTCAGTTGGACGTTCAGAAAAGTGCTGGGGCTGACATTCTAGATCCCTATTTCATTAAAATTGCTTATCAAGTTCTAGTGGTTCCTATCACCTATCTGTTCAACTTATCATTGTCCCAAGGGAATATTCCTCCGATTAGGAAAATTGCCCATGTCATCCCCTTGTTTAAATCAGGGGATCCTTGTGATCTAAACAATTTATAGACCGATATCTCTCCTTACAACTCTATCGAAACTTCTGGAAAAGATAGTGAGCAACCAGCACAGGAACTACCTTGAATCTAAGAATCTATTAAACCCTATGCAATCTGGCTTCAGGACAAAACATAGCACCATATCGGCCCTTGCCAAAGTGACCAATGATTGGCAGCGAGAATTGGACAATAGAAATTTTGTCTGCTGTATTTTTAGACCTCAGCAAGGCCTTCAACACCGTGGATCATAACCTGCTTCTATCTTCACTGAAGAGTATAGGTCTTGACGCACCTTCAATGCGTTTACTGATTACCTTGTAGGTCGCCGGCAGCAAATTAAGGCAGAGGGTGATTTTTCCCCACTCAAACCTCTTCTGAGGGGAGTGCCATAAGGGTCAATACTTGGCCCCCTTCTATTTGCCATCTGTTAACAACATTGATGATGGCATCAACAAGGCCAGTATACCCTCTTTGCGGACGACACGGTTGTATACATAAGTCGTCCAACACCTGAAGATGCCTGTGCAGATCTTCACGAGGAATTTGCAGAATCAGCTTCTCTACAAAAAAAACTTCAGTTAAATGCAAAAAAAAAGGCAATGCTTTTCTCGCCCTACAGTTGCGCAGTGAACCCAGCCAGTACTGGTGCATTACCTCAGATCACTACAATCCTCTGAGAGAATCTGGAGTTTGTCTCAAAGTTCAAATACTTAAGAGTGTGGTTAGACCATAATCTCTCTTACATTGAGCATATCGAGGACTTACTAAAAAAAACTGAGGCAGAGGCTGGGGCTGTTCTTTAGAATTAACCAGTTCCTTACTAGAGATGATAAAATGCATCTGGTCCAAACCACCTTTCTTTCACTGGTCGATTATGCAGACATTCTATACAGTCAATGCCCAAAAGCATAGCTTATTAAATTGGACATGCTCTACCACAGGGCCATCGGGTTAATTACTGGCCTACCCCTCTCTAAACACCATTGTTCCTTGTACAAAGCTGTAGGGTGGTCCTCACTCTTCTTTAGGCGCAATAGAAATGCAGCCCTTTGGACCTATAGAGCCATTACGAAAAAGCTTCCACAATATATAACTGACTGCCTTCCATTAAGTGAGCTAGGAACGTATGTCCTAAGAAGTACACTATACACCACCCTACGTATTCCCAAGGTTTCCTCCTGCTTTGGTAGAGTGACTATCAGCTTCATATTGCCATCCCTGTGGAATAAAATGCAAAAACTCTTGAAGTTGAACTGTCTGTCCCATCAGTCTGGATTCCTTTAAGACCCCATATCCTCGAAATGTGAGGGAATCCTGCAACTGCTTCCCTCACGCTTAACCTGCCCTGAACCTCAGGTTACTGCCCTTATCTCTTAGCAGAATATAAGATAAATCCTGCTATATCAGGCGACCCCAGTATTGTGGCACCACACATGACCTTAAACTTTCCTTGTATGAAGGAACTCCAAAATTGCTTATTCACTCCATGAGCTGCTCTGATGACTGGGCACCGCCTATTTCCTTGCCTGGCCTCTGCCTCCCTCGTCCTTCTCCCTACCTTGGTTCATCTATCCTGCCCCTCCCACCACTGTATTCTTTCATGGTTTCTCATATCTTTGTGTAAGTGAGGTTTCCAGAACTGAACCCCGTACTCCAGGTGAGGCCTCACCGTGGAACTGTAGAGTGGCATCAGCACCTCCTGTCTTCTACTAGTTATCCTTCTCCCTATGCATGCCAGCATTCTGTTTGCTTTGCCCACTGCCTTGCTGCATTGGGTGCCTACCTTAAAGTCTGTGATTATGATTCCTAGGTCCTTTTCCTGCTCAGGTGGCTTCATTACCTCACCTTCCAGTGTGTATTTTGCACGTGGATTATTTCTCCCTGTGTGCATCACTGTGCATTTCCTGCCATTGAATTTTAGTTGGCATGTTTCCGACCACCCCTCCAGCAACCTTAGATCCTCCCTTATAGCCTCCACTCCCTCTGGGGTATCCACCCTGTTGCAGATCTTTGTATAGTCTGCAAAAAGGCAGACCTTCCCCTGCAGTCCCTCCGCTATGTCACTGACATAGATATTAAAAAGGATGGGCCTCAGCACCAACCCCTGGGGGACCCCACTCGACACCCCCAGCTCCCCTGAGTGCACCCCATTTACCACCACCCTCTGGCTCCTACCTGTCAGCCAGTTCTCCACCCACCTTATTTTGTGTCCCACCCCCAAGCTCTCCAATTTATTTACCAGCCTTCTGCTGGGCACAGTGCCTAAGGCCTTCCCGAAGTCCAGATAGGCCACGTCCACTGCCCCCCCCCGATCAACTACCCTCTTCACCCCATCGAAGAACTCTATCAGGCTCATCTGACATGACCTCCGCCATGCTGATGGATGTCCTGCATCCCGCTATCCTCTAAGTAACTATCCACCCTTTTCTTCAAGATCGCCTCCATCACTTTACCCACCACTGATGTGAGGCTGACCGGGAGATAATTGGCAGCCTCCTCCCTGCTGCCACTTTTATGAAGTGACACCACGTCTGCCCTCTTCCAGTCCTCTGGAACCTTTCCTGTATCTAAAGACAAGTTAAATAACCTCGGTAGTAGTGCCGCCAGCTCCTCCCTTAGCTCCCGAAGAGCACTCTAGGATACAGGGCATCCGGACCCATAGCCTTGTCTATCCTCAACTTACCCAATTCTTCCCTGATCCTGTCCTCACTGACTGGGCTAGGGTCCACTCCAACATCCCCCCTTCCCTTCTAGGTCTGGTCCCCCTGCCTTCTCCCTCTACCATGAAGACTGAGCCAAAATATCTATTTAGCACCTCCGCCTTCTCGAAGGCCTCTTCCATTTGCACGCCACCCCTCTCCCCTTATCTTGTCTATCCCCTGCCTGGCTTTCCTTTTTTGCCCTATGTACCGAAAGAAAGTCTCATCATCCCTCTTGGCCTGCCTAGCAATTCTCTCCTCTGTTTCTGCTTTCACTTTCCTAATCCTCTGCCCTGCCACCCTTGGCTTCTCCCTGTAAGTTTCCCCTGTCCTCCTTACCCTGCATCCTCTTATAGTTTCTGAATGCCCTTTTTCTCTCTCCCCTTATCTTGTCTATCCCCCCCTTCACTTCTCTATTGAACCAAAGCAGTCTCCTACTTTTGCTGCTCTTCCTCACCTTTCTTGTACAGTTCCCTGTCTCTTCCCCCGATCCTATTCCATAGTTCCTCAGCCCCCCCATCCCTTTCATTTCATTCTGGACTACCTCCCTCATTTTGGGAACATCTGTCCACCTGAAGTCTAGGACCTTTGTGATGGTTTGACTCACTTCATACCCTTCTCTAACCCTGGAACCTACTGTATTATGGTCGCTGGCTCCTAGGTTGACACCCACCCCTACTCCCTCCACACTATCCCCATTGGTGAGGACCACTTCAAGTACATTACCCTTTCTAGTGGGCTGTCTTACCAGCTGCTGCAGGAAGGCTCCCTGGAGGGACTCTAGGATCTCTGTACTCCTGGATGACCTAGCTGCTGGGATATCCCAGTCTGTATCTGGGAGGTTAAGGTCGCCCACCAGCAGAATCTCCCCCTTTAGTGCAATCCTTTGAACCACTTGCAGCATCTGCGTGTCCATTTCTTCACTCTGCATTGGAGGTCCGTGCACCACCCCAACTTTATAGATGTCCCAGCCCATCTCTCTCTAGTGTGAGCCATAAGATTTCTACTTCCCCTTGCTGTTCCTGCCCTTCTGATGCCTTTATGTCCTCCTCTATGTACAGTGCAACCCCCCCCCCTTTCCTGCCAGCCCTATCCCTCCGAATAACCTGTACCCCGGTGCCCTTACTTCCCAGGCCTGGTGCTCTGACCACCAGGTCTCTGTTATGGCAACAATGTCCAGTCCCTCCCCCTCCATTATAGTTTCTAAGTCCACCATCTTGTTCCCCAGGCTTTGTGCGTTAGCGGACAGTCCTTTCCACCATATACTTCCCTTCTCCCCACCCTCTCTACTATGTCTGGTCTGTTCCCTTCTTCCTTTTGCAGGGGAGCACTAGCTAGTCCATTTTCTCCTCTTGTTGATCCTTCTCCCATCCTAGCCTTGTACTCTCCCTTACCAGTTTAAACCTCTGTCCCGGACCTTATCAATATATCCTTGTAGACCCCCCACTCAGATGCAGTCTATCCTTCCAGTACAAGTTCTCATCATCCCATATGTCCCCCCCACTCTCCTATACATGTAAACCCTTCCTCTTCACACCATGCCCGGAGCCATTCATTGAATTCCCTGATCCTTCTCTAGCAGTGATGGCACAGGGGACTGGCAAGATCTCTGAAAAAGCCAAAGAGTTAGCCTCTTCCAGTCATCCCTGTGCCAGTGCCCTGAGCCTCTTCTGGACCTCCTCCACTTCATTGCTTGCCAGATAATTTGTTCCCAAATGAATGATAACATACTAAAAAGCCAGCAGAATAGGCCAAATAGTCTGTCTTGTCTGTTCGAAAGCCAGCAACCTAGTGGTATAAGTGGATAAGGTGTGGTTTCCCCACCAACCGAGCCCCCTCCCTGATTTTTTTACATTGCCCTTCCCTCCTTCATCCCTGGTTCACAAATAAAAGACCTCTGCCTGTGTATGTAGGACCCTTCCTGATTCATTGTATCCCCTTAATCATGGAATCCCCGAAAACCATGACATTCTCCACCTCTACAGCTAATGGTTCTGGTCTCGTTCCTGGCGGGATCCTTCTCCATACGCATTTCCTCCTAAACACATCACCCTGCCCTGAACTGCATACACGACCTTCCTGATTTCCCCCCGGTTCCCCTCCTGTTCTCCCCCTAGTGAAATATACCAGCCCATTTACTCCCAATCTCCCCTTCCAAACCCCTAACCTTATCTTCTTTGCTTTCCCTGATTTTCTGGGCTCCTTGCTTGCCTCTTGACTTCCCCTCCGTTACTGCCTTACCCATTTCATCCACTTCCTTACCTCCCTTCTCCAGCATCCTCTGATTACCCTCCCTGTTTATTCCCCCCGCTCCCTTCACTGTGCTCATTACCCCTTCCTCCATCCAACCCCCTTCCCCTTGTCGTCCTTCCTACCCCTGCTTCCATCTCTCCCTTCCCTGCTGCTCATCCCTGGCCCTGATCCACACTCACTGTTCCCTCTGATCCATTCAGAATTCCCTTCTCCATTCTGTCTGCCAGAGGTATGTACCTGTTAGACACTATAATACCCACCTCATGCATTTCCTTTCTTCCTTCTGCTGAGGTATGTGCCTTTCCTTGAGCCCTTGTAGTCTTCTTCCCCTTTACTTCCTGCCAGCCATTATTCCCCCCACTGCCATTTCTGGGAGCCATTTCTCCTGACGCCCACCCCGAAGCCCCTTTGCTCCATGTCCTCAGTCGGTCCCTCCTTTCCTTTTTCCATTTCAGTAGCTCCCGTATTTTGTACTTTTTACCTTTTGTAACTTATCATTTCTATCACAAAACCACATAAACACCCGTTGTATAATTTATTTATTTCAGAAGTTTCACCAGGAAAGACATGCTGAGCTAGTAACAGCTCCTTTCCAGATATGTCCTGGGGTAGGGTTGGGGCATACAGAACAATTAGAACTGAATTACGTAGCAGGAAGAAACATACTAATCATCAAATACACATCCTATAACACGCTACATCAAGGCATTAAAACAAATTATGTACAGTTGGCATAGATATGTAGCAGGATGCATCTCTAAGACAAACAAGAGGCTGCAGTTTAAGTGCACAGTGTAGAAAATACAAGCAGATGGTAGCTACGCTAACCAGAAGATATTAGAAGAGTCTGTTTGGAGGAGGGGAAACGGGGGTAGACAGCGGGAGCTTTGGCGAGGAGTTAAGAGTAGAGCGAGTAGAAAACAAGGAGGGAGTGGAAAGAGAAGTACAGAGGAGGGTCGGGGCAGTTGCAGTGGTGAGAAGAAAACTTCAGGAGGAGAGAGAGCGTAGAGAAGAGGCAGAGTGGATGGAGAGGGGGAGAGAATTCCATAGTTTTGGGTAGCAGTAGGAGAAGGCAGCCTGGACAGCTAAGGTTGTCTTAGTAGGGAGTGTAAGAGAATAGGGGGAGAGAGGAGTGAGGTGAGGTGAAGTAAGAGAGTCCAGCCAGAATTTATCCGATAGAGGAGGAACAATGAGAGGCATCTTGCTTCAAGGGGGGAAGGGAGAGGGAGGTATAAAGAGAGCAGTGGTGAGTGCGAGATGGGCAGTCCAAAGCAAAGTGACATAGTGAAAGAGGGAATCCAGTCTGGACAGTTGGACTTAGGAGCAGCGCTGTAAACAATATCTCCATAGTCAAAAATGGGGAGAATCCTTTGCTGGACAAAGGCTCTACGAGCTGGCAGGAGGATGCAACCACGGTTCCTGTATAATGCACCTAGTTTAGGGTGAAATTTTTTTGTGAACGGCATCCACATGTCCAGAAAAGTCACGGTGTCAATCGAGCTAGACCCCAAGGTATTTAAAGGTGGGAACATCATCAGTCATGGTGCCATCCAGGGTGTGGAAGGAGGGGAGTAAGCCTTGAGAGCTTCTGCCTAGTGCCAAAGGTCATGGAGACCATTTGGGGGGGGCATTGAGGGACAGCTGATTTGAATGGAACCAGTGCTGGATGATGTCAAAGTCCTGCTGGAGCTTGACCATCAGATTAGGAGGGGGAACTGGAGGTGTAAAGAATGTGTCATCTGCATACATATGGATGGACACAGAGATGCATGCAGCAGGGAGGTAATTCACGAACACTGAAAAGAAAACTGGGCCAAGGACAGAACCTTGGGGATACCAGTGGTGATAGGGAGTGGAGGGGATAAGGAATTGTCAGTTCTAACCAATTGAGTCCTACCACCAAGGTAGAAGTGGAACCAGTTAGTAGTAGATGAGGAAAACCCCACTACTGTAAGTTTGTCAAGGAGGAGGTGGTGGGCTACATTGTCAGAGGCTTTGGTGAAGTCAACAAAGATGGCGGAGATAGTAAGGCCCTGATACATGTCTGAGGGAATGGTGTCAGTAAATCATAGGAGGGAGGAGGAAGTGGAATGGGATTTATGGAAACCAGACTGGAAAGGATTGAAGAAAGAGGATGAATCAAGGAAGGGGGAGAGTTGAGAAAGAACTAGGTGCTCTTGAAGTTTAGCAAGAGTGGGGAGCAGGGAGATAGGGTGGTAATTGCCAGGACAGGATGGGTCACCTCCTTTAGGAAGGGGTACGACAGTAACATTTTTCCATGCACCAGGGACAGAGGCAAGGGAGGAGGAGAGTGGGAGGGCAGTAGCTGCGGCAGAGTGATAGAGGAGTTTAGGATTGAGCCTATCGGGACTCTTGCTCTTGAGAGGGTTGAGGGCAAGGAGGAGCTTAAGAGTGACAAAAAGCAATGTAGGAGAGGAGGAGAAGGAGAAAAGGGGAATCGGGGAGGGAAGGCGGGGGGAGAGGAGGGAGAGATTGACAAGAGAAGGGAGGAGGCACAGGTGGTGAAGAAAGTGTTTGAACTGGGAAGCAACTGAGAGGGGGTCAGAAATGGTGACATAACTTATCTTGAGGACTGGCGTAGAGGACTGGGTGGGAGGGAAGAGGACATTGATGACCTTCCAGAACTTGGAGGGGTTGTTAATGTTAGTCTGGAAGGTGGAGGCAAAGTATTCCACCTTGGTACGCCTAGTGGCTTTGGTACAGGCATTGCGAGGGGCACGATACTTGAGTAAATCAGCTGGGGAGCAAGAGGACTTGTGGGCCTTCCAGGCAAGATCTCAAGCACAGTGGCAGGCCAGTAATTTGGCAGAGGTTCATGGCTTTTCTGAGAGGAGTGTGCTGGTCCCAGATAGACCAGAATATGGACTTAAGATAATGAAAGGCAGAATCAGTGGAGTTGGTAGAGGAGATGGGCGACCAGTTGGTAGGTGCCAGGTCATTGTGGAGGGAGGATAAATCCAGTGATCTTGAGAACTGGATCTGGAGGAGCATGGGAGGGGCCTTGGGGTGGTGTAGCTTGCTGACACAGTACACTAGATGGTGGTCACTGAGGGTGTCTGGAAAGGTGCCAGCATCAGTGATTGGGTGGGGATGGGAGGCAAGAACCCAGTCCAGCATTGTATGGTTGAGGGCTTTATGGTTGTGGTGGGTAGGGTCAGTGATCAGTTGAAAAAGATTACGGGATTTAATGTTTTGATAGAATTTGGAGCGAGATGGGGAGAGCCAATTTAAACTGAAGTCCCCAAGGATGAGTAATTCACCAGTCAAGGCATGGGTAGAGATAGTAGTGAGGAGGTCAGTGATGGAACAGGAGGAGAGGCCTGGCAGCAGTAGACTCCAGCCAAGAAGATGGGAATAGAGAAAAGGATGGAGAGTTTGAGGAGTAAAGTTCGTAGGCAGATGAGGAATAGCTAGAGAGTATAGAGGTGAACTGGGTGGCAGAGGATAGGTGAATGGCAACACCACCACCCCTACGGGCACAATCCCCGCGGGATTTTTAATCGAATATGACATGGGTGGATGAAAGAGGCTTTTTCCTCTTGTGAGATAGCTATGAACCATCATGAAGATAAAATGTTATCTTAAGTCAGCCCGTGTCATATACCATATATAACGTTGGGGGTAACTTTTCTGTGTCCCAGTTGTTTTTTTTTTCTTCTGTTTTTTGGTCTACTGTGTCACGCCCCAGCTTCCCTGGCTGAGTCTCTATGACCCGAGTCTGCCTCCGAATGCCCCACCCTCTGGTCCAGGTAAAATTTGGGGTCAGTTACTTTGTTTTACTTTATTACCCAGTGGAATTGTCTTTCTTTTTAAAATAAAACTGCTTTGAAATATTTTCCATTGCCATTTGTGGCCCATTTTAGTTGATCAGTATTAACTGCATGTGACACGTTTTTTTCAGTCCATAGTTAAAGCGCACAGTGATCTCTGCCAGCTTGGAGGCACAACAGCTAGCCAATTTTAAAAGGGACACTGTCAAACCCCTCAGGCCTCAAAGTGTCCCTAGTTTAGAAAACACATTTTATGATTGTTCGCATTCTGTAGAGATTGCTTGTTTTTAAAAGTGAAGAACAGACAGCCAACCACATTGATGCTGCCACACAAAAACATGTTTGTTTACAGTCCTTGATAAGCTTCCGCTCCGTCTTTCTTGGAATTGGGAACACTCCCAACACAGTCTAGCCGCTCATGATGCAGTGGGAGTATAGGACACTATTGCATCATGAGTGACAGCATTGTCTGGGGGTATTTCTGATGTTCAGGAAGTACACAGTAAGAGTGGATCAAGGATTTGAACCCCAACAAGGTTAGGTGTAACTGTACGTTGGCATGCATTTCAGTTCTGCTAAGCAAGGAGGCAGATAAAACAACCAACAGCATCAATGAATTTTGGAGAAGGTAAGCAATCATAAAATGTGGGGTTTTAACTAGAAATAATATGATGCAAAAAAGGATGACCGTGTCCCTTTACTAAAATAATCTTTACTGTTACTAACCCAGTCACGTACAGTAAACTATCACTGTGTTTTCCTTTCAGTGCCTTACCATTACTGGATAGCTGTTGCAGCGTTTTTTCTGTAATTTTTGCCTGCATTGATTCAAACAGTTCTGGACAGATGCTGGCACTGACTGCCAATGAAATTATTTCGTAAAAAGGAAAAACTACTGTATTTGTGTATGGCCATGAGGGTACATATCAGTTTGGAAGCCAGGGAGACCAGAGCTGGTATGGGGACTATTTTTGTACTATCTGGGCTATTTCTCTCTCTCTCTCTCTCGATATTTATTTATTTAGTTTTTGTTTACCGGGTAAGGTGTCATGGCCACAAAATATGACTAATTTTCAGACACGATCCGGGAGGTTAAAATACAAAATTGGCAGACAAAACAAATAACGGGTATGGTTCAGCAGTAATCAACCATACAAGGAAAAATCTACACGATGTTCTGTGACGTAAACAGTATTGCTAGTATGACATATATATTTTTTTAAATTGCTAATTCTAAATTATCTTAATCTCTCGAGCAATAAGGCCTGACTGGATGTGCCATGTTGTGGGAGGGAATAACCGCATACCTCAGAAATTGGCCGTGTGCCTTACTCGCCTAGGAAGTGCCAATATCCTATGTTTACGCATGCCATGGTATGCCTTACTGTGATTCGTGTAAGTAGGACATGGGGTTTTTCTCCCTTGTTTCTCCCCGTCCTTCCTCCTCCTCCCCTTGGTGTGAGCTGAGCTGCGCAGTGCCTCGGCTGCACACAGTGACATTGTGTGGCGGAAGCAAGCTCCCTCGGCTCACCACATGGGTTGTTGTGTCACTGGTTGCCCAGGTTATCCCTCCGCCTAAGCTCCCAAACATGAGGTAGAAGTGCAGTGTGCTGCTGGGCCACCGGGGTGGTCTCATAGACAAGTATTTCTAAACCTGTGTTGTGGTGTTGGAATAATACTGAGTCTTGTGATCACATTTGGCTAATCACATGATTTGGTTTGTTTTACCCAGATTCTAGTGATGGCTAACAACTAGTTGCCTTCTTCTGAGTAAGCTTGTCCCAGTAAATTGCTACACATCTATTTGTAGCTAGCATATTAGAATTGTGTCACTAGATCATCCCTAATAGATGTCTTTACTTCTCTGCAGCTCCCAAATTGATTGCTGAATGACGTTCCTACAGGAAGCAGCAGGAATGTTCCAGTATCAAGCAACACCACTGGCTGCTCATAACTCAACAGAATAAGGAGCCAATCACAGTAAGACTTGTCTATTTTTGCCTTATGGACGAACACTGATGTTGATACAGATCTGTGGTTTTGCTGATGAACAGAGGATTGCCTGCAACCCCCCCCCCCCGCCAAAAAAAAACATCCAGTATCCTGTGACTCCCACCCTACAAAGAAAGGAATTCCCCTTGTATCTGGAGTTGCTACCTATGAGCTGAAAAAAATAAGGGCCGGCCAAATCTGTTTAGGTTGCATATCTCCACCAGAACCTAGAGGCCAGTTACTGCTAGTTTCAAGGAACAGTCAGTCTTTTATATAGATATAAATTTTCTTGTATTTTGATTTCATTTTTCAGGGTACAAGTAATTCAACAGCAGCAGTTCTGTTTATGGGAAAATCAAGAAGTGATGTTACAAACCACTGAGCCGTTGCTCCTTTTCAGTTGTGTCTTTCATGAGAACTCTGGTTTTTAGGTACAAAAGGCTGCACAATACTTATTAATAGTATAAGGGTTACACAATACCTGTAATACCATATTCCTGTAAAGCCAAACCTGTATGTATCATATCATACAAACGTTTCGTTACTACATTCACAAGCTTCTACAATCCTGTAGTTACTTTTCTGACTTGGGAGCTCCATTTTTTTGCAGCTTCTAAAAACTATGAAAGGGAACAATGTGGGGAGAGATACTAACAACAACAAAAATGGAAAGGGACTTGGGGGGTCATATCAGATGACCTAAAGGTAGGTAAGCAATGTGAGGGGAAAGGCAGTAAGGAGGGCTGGGGGATACTGGGATGCGTGGGAGAGCATAACCAGTAGAAAACAGGAAGTTGTTATCCCTCTGTGCGGACAGTTGGTGATACCCCATCTGGAATACTGCATGCAGTTCTGGAAACTCCATCTCCGCAAGGACATAGTCAGGATAGAGGCAGTCCAGAGGAGGGCAACTAAAATGGTGCAGGGTCTGCACCAGAAGCCATACGAAGTGAGACTAAAGGAGCTTAATATGTATACCCTCAAGGAAAGGAGGGAGAGGGGGACGTGACAGAAACATGTAAGTACCTCAAGGGAATCAACAAAGTCCAAGAGGGTGGCAGCTTTCAGAAAAAGAGATGTGCATGAACAAATGGGCACAATTTGAAGACAGAGGGGGGATGGTGCAGGGGCAATGTGAGGAAGTTTTTTTTTTTTACAGTGAGGGTGGTGGATGCATGGAACGGCCTTCCTGAGGAGGTTGGGGGGTCAAAGACAGTGGGGGAATTAAAGAATGCATGGGACAGACATAAAGCAATTCTAGTGGGGGGGTTAGGAGGAAGTAGGCTGTTTGTTAACTAGGATTGGCAGCTTATCCGATAGGTAGAGAAATGGGCAGACTGGGTGGGCCGAGTAGTCCTTATCTGCCATCAAAATTTGTTATGTTTTATATGTGTTTAGAGAGTGCTGAAAAAAACTGAGTTCATAAACCCAAAATGTAATTATAGGATTCAAAGTTTGGCTAGAGAAGACTATTTTTGTCAAAAGTAAGAAAATGTATACGGCATTGTGGATGTTTTCAGCCAGCCCCTAGAACATAACTAGAGCTAGTCACCCTGAAGAAGCTGCTGTAAATGGAAGCGGAACGTTGGTGTGCTGTTGTGTCTAGGTCTGACACACTATGAATATGCTGTAACAAAAAATAGTTTTGAATACATTTGAAAGTTTGCTGAGTGGGTTCTTAACATCCCAATTGCAGAGGAGACCTTGGTGGTGGTGGTGGTAGCCATGCATCCCACACTTCAGTCTGAAATCTAGAAATTAAAGTCTCCCATTCAGATTGGGGTACAGGCAAATGGAAACAAGCAGGCTAATTTTGGGCAGGAGTGACTTGATGTGAAGTGTTGACTTGTGATTTTTATTGACTAGCCGCTTTATGAGCACCTTCATAAACTGATGATCTAATAAAGAAATAAATAAAAAAAAAACCTTGTAAAATAATATATGCAAAGTAAAACTACCAGTATTTGTAGGGCCCTGCTTTGAGCATGTTACAAGCACGATTATTCATAGTGTCATAATGGCCAACCCTTCCTGGAACCTTGGGATGCACTGTAGTTACCAGCTTAAATAAAGATTTGTTTCTGATATCTTGTTCCCCTTTTGTCGTTTTATTCTCAAATTGTTCTGCTTATGAACTTATATGTAGGGTTTTTAACAAACTAAGCTCCATAGTGATTTTTTATGTATAGAAAAATAATTATTTGGGAAGAAATTTGGTCTGTTGGTTAGAACACAGAGCAGTGAAGCTGGTGACCCAGGTTTGAATCCCACAGCTGCCACTTGGTCACTGTGACACTCTGAGCAGCTACTTAGCCTCCCTGTACTTAAATCTCTCTAATTGATCTCTGTGCTCTTGGAATCTCGCTCTGTGCTGAAAATGTCTGCTACATTCTCTCTTCTTCCATCTCTGGGATTGTAAAATACTTTGACATACAGTTTGTATGAAAGGTACTATGTAAAACACATTTCTTTCCTTTCCTCTGTTTTTTTTTCCCACAGGGGTGCCCACAACTTTCACCAGTAGTACTAGGGGTAGTGCATTGCACTATCAAGCAGGAGGGGCCAGGAGGTGGTGCCAAGATATGGCATTTTGGCTAACGGTTGATAGGATTTCCTGTGTTAGACAACAAATAGTTTAGTTGAAGCCACCTTACAGGTACTGCAGTTTGACAGGCAGTTCATGTTACACTTGTATAGTCTGGCAAATAGCTTTGTCATTTGGGTGCAGTGGTATTGGTGAGTGGCAGCAGGAAACATTGATTGTCATAGCAAACGTAGAAGATGGTCTGAGGTGAGCAGTGCTGCTTAGCATTAAACTGCCCCCCCCCCCCCCACAAAAAAAAACACGCACACTTGTTAATCATATAGCCAAAATGCCTGATAGTGGCATCTCTGATTATGTGACTAGGGGCTATTTCCATTTAAGTTGGGGACTTCTTACATCTTGATTCCCTCCCTTTCTTCCTGGGATCCACTCCATCAGAACCTTTGGCAGGCGTGATCTGTTGTAGCCAGCTCTTCCACACAAGGACACAGCTTTCCCTGCTCCTGGCAGACACTGACAGGGTTTAGTCTCTCCCTGCCACCAGTATGAGCTATAGGGATGGGGTATATTTTAGTGGATATCCACTCGGAGAAGAAAAAGAGGTGGAACCTTTTTTTTTGTTTGTCTTTTTTTTTTCTTTAATTTTACAGTAAATGCTCTCCTGTTCTTACAGGAAGTAGAGTGGGTTTTTTTATTTTGTTTTTTGGGGCTTGAGTCAGTGTACTGACTTCCTCTTCAGATTAGGCAAATGTCACCAGCGTCACAGTAAGCGCTGATGTCACCGTCTTGCTGTTAAATGTCACCCTTAGCCTGGAGCTTCATTCTTGTAATGTGTCCCTTTTTTTCTGACTATTGCCCAAAGTTTAAAAAAAAAAAAAGTCCTGGTGAACTGGGAGAGCTGGTCTCCTTAACAATAGATGGCCGTATACTTGTCATTTCAGTTCTTCAGCACAAAGAGCAGTAAAAGACTCCCATTAAGGGGAAAAAAATTCTGTAATGAGTTTTTTTTTTTTTGCTTTCTTTTGCTGTTGGCAAATGGACCAATATAATGTTACACAGCAGAGAAAAATGCTGAAACTAGTTAAAAAAAAGTTTTAGGAAAATTAACCCTTAGAGAGCAGGCCTGTTTTTGAGGAGGTTCTGGAGCAGGACTGTAGCCCGGCAGTCGGAGTGCCTTTTCTGAACAGGGTAGGATTTGCATCTCTGTCCTGACTGGATAACTGGGGGTGGGAGGTATGTTTGTATTTCATTGTGCCTTGTCGGGGGCTCCTTGTGACCTTCCTGCAGTGGGAAGGAATACCCTTATGTCGATGAGCTCTGTCTGAATGGATTGGGGCGCGTGTGTCACTGTGCTATGTCTGTATTTGGAGTGGTTGTGTTTGTGTATTAGTGAGTCCTGCCTGAAGGGGCAGGGTACATCACTAGGTCCTGGCTGAATAAAGCTTTCCTTGTCAGAAGTCAAAGATCTGCTTAGAACTGGGTTGGAGTTTGCAGTGTTGGATCCAGGGTTTTACAGTGGGGGGAAGCAGTGGTGGGAATTGTTATACAAATTGTTATACAAATTTTTGAAACATTGTTTATCCTTTTTTTTTTTTTTTTTTTATGACCTTAATGCTGAATATATTTGAGCATACACAGATTCTGGAAGTACAGTATGTATACTCCTGCAGTATTGTAAGAGTTTAATAGTGAATACAATTGTAGTTTATAGTTTTGAATGTATTTACTTCCTGCAGTCAGTAAATCATGCTTGTTCAACAAAGTGAGCTGCTGCAGCAGCAAGCAAGTAAATAAGCAAACCAGAAGTGCTGCCTCTCAGGTATTCCATGCGCTAAGGTGCCGCACTACCTTGGCTCAGCGGGGTTTCTTATATTGGCCCCCCTCTGGACAAATGTACTACCTCAGGACATCTGTGGTGCAGCAATGATTGGCTCCCTTAAACACACACTGCGCCAACACCTTCTCACCATAGGTACCTGTGCCTGCCCCCACTAAATCCTGCCTCAATGCAGTAATCCGCACTTCCCCTCTAGCACTTCTTAACCCTGTCACTGTTCCACTGGGTAGCCCCGACCTTGCACGTCACTGACCCACCCTTCTCTCCCATGGCGCTGCCACGTCCCCCCACCTCTCTCCCCTATCCCTCCACCTCCTACCTCCACCCACCCCTTCCTCTTACCATTACCTCTTCATCTTCTCCCTCTGTCTGCTCTGCTGATTTTTGTGTCTCTTTGACATGGGCATACATTGTTCAGTGCCTCAGTATAGTGTAACCATGAACTTCATCTGTATTGTTGTACCATAACGTGCGTTTGTATATTTGCTACCGAACCACTCTGTATTTGATTGTTTATGTATCACTCTGTACTTAACTAATGTGGAACCAGTTAACGAGCATCTGCTTACTGGTGCTATTCAAGATTTCAAAATAAAAAAAAATAAAGTAACAGTAGTGGGTGTAGCTGCCCTCTTTGCCCTCCTGTAGACCCGCCACTAGTGATTGGCATACTTTGGCCTTGTGAGGATGTAACAGTTTGATGATGCCCCAAAGAGGGAGGGCTGAAGTGGCTCTTGATGCTGAAGCAACTGGCCGTGGAGTACTCATCGCCCTGAGTCCCAGGGAATAGGCGCTCTGTAAATACATGTTAACTTGCTTACTGCTGGTATCTGGTACAGAGGAGGTCACCAGCCCATCCTCCTGGCTCTGTGGTTGGTGCTGCTGCAGGGTGAAAACTAAGTTGGGGTAGAGTTTCAATTGCTGGGATGCCATGGTTGTAAATCCTGTTTAACTGGCTCTTCTATCACTTACAGCACACCCATTTAGTAGGTGACATTCTCTTTTCAACTATGGGAGGATGTGGAGGAATAAGTACATGAGTGGGAAGCAGGAGAGTAGTAAACTGCAGTAGCTGTGGGGCAGCAGTCTTTCTGGGGGTGATGTGGAGTAAAGGCGGATGTCCTGTGTGTAAGAGCCTGGAGCAGCTAAGGGCTGACATAAGGCTGCTCAGGTGGGAGCTGGGGAGGATGGTCTGGGAAGTCAGAGGAGCAAATCAGTGGCGGGAAAGGCAGAGAGGTGATGCCCAGGAGAGTGACGACATAAGGCAGGGGATGGGAGTGGGGAGGAGCACTCAGTATACAGGAGTATTGAGGAAAAGGGTGGAGGAGTGGTAAGGGGAAGGGATGGGAATGTGAGAGTAGCATTGGGTGGGAAATTCTAAAGGGGTACCTTTATTGAATAGATTTTTGCACCACTGTCTGGAAGGAGAGAGGGTGCATTGGGAGGTGAAGTTTAGAAGGTCGGGTTGAGCCATGGTTGATAGTGAGAGTATAGGGGAAGGAACTAATCGGGGTGGGCAGGGAAGAGGAGGCAGGCAAAACGGAGTGGAGGATGGGGGAGGGAGAGAAAAGGGGAGGGGAAAACTGAAAGCAGATACAGATAGTCAGAAGGGGAAGGGCAGATTGGGAGATGGAACAACAGCTAAGGGGATAAATTGTGGATGTGGAGATACGTTCACTAGGGTGCAGAGGGAGCAGTTAGGTGGGGAAGTAGCTAGCACTGAAGGCAAGAAAGGATGGATGTGGAGCACAGATGCAGGGGATGGAAGGGTGGCAGTCATAGGGGACTCCATAATTAGAGGTATTCACTGGGGAAGGAAAGGGGACCCAGATGCAAGCAGGAGGGTGGTTTGTATACCAGGGATGACAGCGGAGAAGGTGGGCCCAAGAATATGGGAAACAGTAAGGGAGGTTGGAAGAAAATTTAATTTAGTTATATATTTGGGAACCAATGACCTAGCTGGGGAAGAAGTTGAGGTAGTGCAAAGTAGGTTCAAGGGAGTTAGGGAAGATCTGCAGGGAGGAAGAAAGTTTGCTGGCCTTCTTCGAGGTGATACCAGCACCAAGGGCTAGCACAGCCTGGTATACTGAATGTCTAACCTCTTCTGGGGCTGCCAGTCCTTCTTCGTCATAGAGTAACAATGGGAACACTTGGGATAAAGACAGTTATCGTGTTAATGCAGGATTCCAAATTATTTTATCATAATTAAAGCAGAAATGATTTGATATATAGGAGTGGGATTCTGTATATGGGATTCCTGACGAGTATCATCTTGAGCATTTTGGGCCAGATTACTATGAAACGAAGCTGAGTGGTTCCGTCAGCATAAGCAGCGGGAGCTACTGCTCTTAATTCAGTCAGAGACTTCTCCAAGGGACTCCATAAATGTATTATAAATCACTCTGGGTTTGCTAGAGGGATTTATAATTAGTTTTTAAGTTCCATCCATTATTTAAAAAAAAACCAAAAAAAAACGGTGTAATGCTCCCCCTCCCCCGCCTCAAGTGGAACACTCCACTTAACGTTGCCACACAAGATGACAACTGTCTGCAGGCTAAGATGTGTTGTGGGTCTCGGTACACATTGGCTGAACTCAAGTCAGTGATTTATAATGTCAACACAAGTTGCTGTCTCTCCTACAGTGAATAAGCAGCTGAAATAGCCATCAGCCGCCTTCTAAGGACAAGGGTGGGGGGGGGTGATCTAAGAATGATTGTCAACTTGATGTGCAGCGACCCAGGAAGGCCCTTGTTTACGCCTGAGTGTCTGTACAGGAAAAGGGAGCCGAATTCCAGAAGCTGTAATTCATGTAGTGACAAGACCAGTGAGCACTGCAGGCTCTGGGCGGGGATTCACGCTCACATCTGAAGTGATGAGAGCGAGACAGCAGGAAAGGAAGTTGTAGGTGGAAGCAGAGGGGCAGACAGCAGTTCAGTCGAAATGGAGAGAGGGAGACAAAGACGCAATGTACAGACATGTGTTTTTTTTTGTTTGTTTTCCTGTAAGTTAAAAATTATAAGGTCATGTTTCCCCACCCACCTTCCTTAACCCCCCCCAAAAAAATCCCTCTCTTTGTCTCTCTGACATGTACACACAGGGCTGGTGCAGTTTACGGAGCATCAGACAGGGGTGTGCTGTGTAGTACTGAAGTGCTGTGCAGTGTGTGAGGTGGTGGCTGTAGGCCTGTAGTGCTGAACCTTATCCTGGGTCAAACAGTGAGGGGCCGTTCTGATTGGTAAGTGATCTTGGGATTTGAACATTTTAAGGCTTAACAGGCTTACCTCTGCTGTGATATCATTAAGTTAACTTGCATTGTTCTTGCTGACTTTAGTGTTTTGGAGCTAAGTGGAGGATATTTGGGGGGGGGGGTACTTGCAGGGTTGCACTGGGGTACATGGGGCCTACCTGGAAAATTGGTAGGGAATGGTCCAGAATGACAGTCAGTATTCCACTTCAGTTTGATACGCTAGCTCTGTGTAATAAGAGGATCAGGGTAGGGGACAGAGAAGGTTTGGGTGGGGTTGAGAGGTCACCACAACAGTGGATGGTGGCCACTACAGTCAGAAAGGAGCAGGAAAAATTGCAGTGTAAAAAATTAAAGGCCTTCTGAGGATACTTTGAAAGCCTCAACAGGAAAAAGAGCTCTAACAAACAAACACAAAAAAAAAAAAAATGTGTCAAAGTCCTTGGCCTCCTCCTGGGCGTTCTCTGGATTTCCTCCAGGGCCTCCTCCTTGGCTTCCTCTGGGTCTCCTCCCATGTGTCATCCTGGGCTTCCTCCTGTGCCTCCTACAGAAGAGCAGTCCAGGCCACAGAACAGGGATATACCTTCCTTAGAGCAGTTTCAACAAATGTGATAGATGCGGCAGAGTATGAAGAAGTCAGAGGAAGAAAAATATGTCTTAGTTCCTCTCCATGGTTTTGGAGGTGATACTGAGTGTAACATGGAGGAGGAGGGAGAAGTTACACCTGTGGAGACTGAGGATCAACGTATTGCCTACTGGATGTTAAAGGATTATTCTTAATATTCCGTTTTAAGGGAAACGGATGAAAGTTGGAGCATTGAGACTGCTGGCTTTAAAATGGTGTCTGAATATGAATTCTAGGGACGTGCATATGTTGTTCTTGGCTCCGCCCCATGACACCAGATCTTCCTTACCGCTTGGAAGCTCAGTTTCCCTTCTTAGTGCTCTGCGTTTTAGGCCTGGATCCACACTCTTCAGTTAAACCGAAACTTATTCTAAAGTTTAAAAGACTTGGGTCTTCTTTTTCCCTTGCGGCTGCAATGGACAAATCAACTCCCGCATTTCGTCTGTGCCCAGTGGGCAGAAGATGTCCTGGACCGACCCACACTCCACATGCGTCTACTGCCTAGGACTCGGACATGATTCGCAGGCTTGCGAATTATGCAGATCCTTTTTGGCTTCGATCTTGGAGGACCGCGCTGCCTGATTACTTTTGGGGCGCCCTGAAAAACATTATCCTCTGGTTAAGTCGAAGGAGGCCTGTTGGGCGGTGTCCGGCGGTGGGCTCGGCAGACCAACTGAAGCAGATGATTGCCCTCAAGGAGGCGGCCCAGGCCGCATGTTCATCTTCCTCGGTCACGGCATTTATCCTGCTCTCTTTGGGCTCTTCTTATACAGCTTCTTTTAAGGAGCTTTGCCAGTCCCTCTCCACCAAGGGAGAAGGACCATTGGGAAATTCCAGTCGGTCCAAAAAGAAGGACTCCAAAGAGTGAAATCCCACACGTCGGCGTTCGTAGGAGGCGGGGAATCCCCTTCTCCGAGATGATCGACGTCGACTTTGGTGGGAAACTTCAGCTTCAGCGGTGTCCCCGTCAGGTCAGCTGGCCGAGACACCCGTCGATGCAATCAAGATTTTTCTCGACCCGTCGGATGGTTTGTTGACTGGAGAAGCCGACAGCCCTTCTTCACTGGTTCCCCCGGTGAAAACAGAGGACTTGACTGTGCCTCCTGTGCCGGAGTCCCTGGTTAAGGTCCCTGAACTGAGGGAGGAGTGGGTTTCCCCTGCCCCCTCTCTGACCCACCCTCGGAATCCCTGAAGGTCTTGGACCTCTTCCAGGTTCAGCCGGTCACACCATCGGCGGTCTCGGTCTCTGCACCATGGAAAGTGGTGGTGCCACTCATCTTCGTTGTTCTCTTCGGAGGATAGGCTCTGGCGCAAGTTGCATCGGTGCTACAAGGATTTAATGTGGCAGCAGCTCTTATTTTCCTGGAATAAGCAGACTCCGTCGCCTTCTCCGGCCATTAAGTGGCTGTCACTGGAGCAGCCGAAACTGGCACCGGTTGTTCGGCCAAAACCAGCTGCACCACCCATTGTGGTGGAACCTCCGCCTCCACAACCAAAAACTGGGGCCACGACCAAGGATTCTCGGTTGGGTTAGGGTTTGCCCCATAGGTTGTCGGTCACCCTCACTCCCGATCAACTTCAGCATGTGGAGGGTGGCTCAGGCACTCGGCAGCTGTTCGTAGACTCCTCAGAGTCTGACGACGACGACTCCTTGTTCTCTGGGCCGCTTGACCTGGAGTCCACTGGGGGTCAGTCAGTTCTTAGGTATGCTTCGGCTCATCTCAGAATCCACTGGGATGAAGCTCGAACCCGTTTCCAAGCGGGACAAGTATCCCCTCATGGAGATACTGGACCGAAGGGATTCCCCTGTGGAGGCCTTCCCGGTGGCCAAAGCCATTGTTGGCCCAGCCCTGGAGCTGTGGCAGCGGCCTGCTTCTTGTCCAGCACCTTTGGCCAGGATGGCTCTTAAGTATGCAGTCCCTACAGATTCACTCTCTGGTTTCTCAGAGCACCCATCTGCAGAGGGGTTAGTGACAGACAGCGTTTTCTGGCGTTCCGGGAACGCTAGGGATGTGGACAAACCACCCGATGAGGAGTCCAAGGAATTGGACTACTCAGGGCGGAAAGTGTATGCTGCTTCCTCCCTAGGTCTTCGTCAGGCTAGCTCAGCCATCCTGATGGCACACTTTTCACACGCCCTTTTGGGCTCCCTGGATGAGGTGACTCCTCATCTCCTGGCTGACCTTCAAACGACGGTCAAGCAGTTGCAGGACCAGGGAAGGGTCGTAGCCAAAGAGCAGCTCCAAACTTCATTGGACATTGCTGATTCATGTGCCCGGTCAGTGGCGGCCGTAGTGGCCATGCACCACAGAGCTTGGCTGCGGATCTCCACCTTTACGGCGGATACCCAGCACAAGCTGGCAGACATCCCCTTCCTGAGTACCGACTTGTTCGGTCCCAGGGTGGAGGGTCATCTCTAATTGATCGAGAAGTCCAGTGCCACCTTGGACTCGGTCACATCTGCCCAGAAGGACAAAGGCCACCAGCAGCAGTGTAAGCCCTTTCGTCCTTCAGCCCCTGCAGTATGTCGGGCCCAGCAACACCAGCATCAGGGCCGGCAGGCTTGCACTTGGCACCCCAAAACCAAGCCTGCTGCTTCCTCCAGCAGGAAGCCAGGAGGGAAAGGCCCAGGCAGCTCCTCGGCGGCCCTTCCTCCAAGCCTGCCCAGTGACGGGTTGAGGGGTGTTGCCCACAACCTCGTCACTCCTCCCCAGGTTCCCCCCGTGGGGGGACGGCTCTGCCACTTCCTTTCTGCCTGGTCCGAAATCACCATGGACCGCTGGGTGCTGGAAGTGGTAAGCAGGGGTCTGCCTCTGGAATTTGAACAGTCCCCATCCTCTCGAGCCGTTGTCCCACGGGGGGCTACGGGTTCCACAGCCTCTCTGTCGGCTCGTCGAGCTGACATTGCCCTGCTCCTCCAGAAGGAGGTGATCAGGGAGGTTGCGGACCCTCCTCCAGACCCAAGGTTTGTGCCCAGGTACTTCCTGGTCCCAAAACGGACGGGGGGGCTGGCACCTCATTCTCGACCTGCATGACCTGAACAAGTTCCTAAGGTCTCGCACCTTCAGGATGGTCACTCTGGCTCAGATCATTCCATCCTTGGAACGAGGCATGTGGTTCTGTTCTCTGGACCTTCAGGACGTGTTTTCATGTCCCAATCTGTCCGTCTCACCAGCGATTCCTCCGCTTCAGGGCAGAGGGATCCCTTTGAGTTCCGGGCCATGCCTCTCTCTCTCTCTCTCTCTCTCTCTCTCTCTCTCTCTCTCTCTCTCTCTAGCTCCCAGGGTCTTCACCAAATGCATGGCAGTGGTGACGGCATTCCTGTGGCGCTGAGGGGTCCGGGTGTATCCTTTCCTGGATGACTGGCTGATTGCAGCCCCCTCCAGGTTTTAGGTGGAGCGGTCCAGAGATCTGGCCCTCCAGGTCTGCTCTCAGATTGGCCTCCTCATCAGCGAGGCCAAATCGGAACTTGTGCCATCGCAGGTGATTCAGTTCATCATGGCAGAGCTCGACTCTCTTTGAGCCAGAGCCCGTCTCCCAGCAGATGGGACCGAGGTCCTTTTCTCCTTTGCCCAATCATTTCTGGTTGGGCAATTGCGACCTGCCTGGGACTTCCTGCACCTTCTGGGCCTCATGGCGGCCTGCACCAGTGGTCCATTGGGCCCGCTGGCATATGTGTCCTCTGCAGTGGGGGCTGGCCTGCCAGTGGTCACAGTGCTCCAGTCCTGTGGACCAGCCAGTGGTAGTGACCCAGGAGATGTGGAATGGCCTCCAATGGTGGCTCATTCCAGCTTATCTGCAGGAGGGTATCCCGTTTGTCCGCCCCGAGCCGACGGTCACTCTGATGACCAACACCTCTCTGATGGGTTGGGGTGCCCATCTGGAGGAGCTCAGAGCTCATGGCCTCTGGTCCCCTCAGGAGTCTCGATACCACATCAACCTGCTGGAGCTTTGAGCAGTCCGACTAGCCCTCACCGCCTTCGCTCCGTTTGTATGGAGTCAAGTGGTCCAGGTCCAGACGGTCAACACCACGACCATGTACTACCTCAACCGACAGGGCAGGATGCACTCCTTGCCTCTGTGCAAGGAGGCTCTCCGCACTTGGTCTCTCGTGATCAGCCTGGAGGCGAATCTCCTAGCCATCCATGTGGCAGGAGCCTCCAACAGTCTGGCCGATGCCCTAAGCCGGATAGGCGTTGCATCTCACGAGTGGTCTCTCCTGCTGGAGATGGTACAAGATCTGTTCTCCCACTGGGGCACCCCTCAGGTGGACCTGTTCGCCTCCAGGGAGAATGCTAGCTGAGGGCTGTTCCATACCCCCCCCTCCCCCAGCAGGGATCACTGCAGGGGATGCCTTTCGAGGCCGTGGACCCCGGGCCTCTTTTACGCCTTCCCCCATTTCCCTTGATCCACAAGGTGCTTCTCAAGGCGAAGAGGGACAAGGCGCAGGTGATTCTGGTAGCCCCAGACTGGCCCCGCCAGTTCTGGTATCCAGATCTCCTCAGCCTCAGCTCCATGCTTCCGAGGTGGCTTCCAGACCGCCCGGACCTGATCTCGGTCAACAAGGGGAAGTTACTCCACCCGGACCTTCAATCCCTGCACTTGACGGCCTGGTTCCTGAGCAGCTAGAGTTCCAGGCCCTGGGTCTTTCTGACGAGGTCGACAACGTTGTTGAGGCATCCCATAAGGAGTTGACCAGAAAATGCTATGCCTTCAAATGGAAAAGATTCTCCATTTGGTGTCAGGACAAGGGGTTAGACCTTTCTTCCTGTTCTTTGGCTAGCATTCTGGACTACCTGTGGTCCCTTTCTCAGCTAGGGCTTAGTTCGACGACCCTTAAGGTGCACCTGGCAGCCATCTCTGCTTAGCGGGCGCGGACTGGCAAGCAGTCGGTGGTGCAGGAGAAGGTGGTCAGGTGCTTTTACAAAGGCCTTGATCACATATCCCCTCCGGTGCGAGAACCTCCACCTCTGTGGGATCTACTGCTGGTATTGGCTAACCTCATGGGCAAGCCATTCGAACCGATGCACAGGTGTGACATCTCTCACCTGTCGTGGAAGACCGCCTTCTTGGTGGCTTATCTCGTCGGCCAGAAGGATGGGAGAGCTCCAGGTGCTTTCCATTGAGTCTCCTTATCTTGTCTTCCACAGGGACAAGTTTGTCCTGCGCCCCTACCCGAAATTCCATCCGAAGGTGGTGTCGGAGTTTCACCTTAACCAGGTGTTGACTCTGGCGGTGTTCTACCCCAATCACACCTCGGAGGCCGAATATAGGCTCCATACTCTGGATCCTAGTAGAGCGCTCTCTTATTATAAGGAGCGGATGGCTGAAGTTCGAGGAGAGGTTCGCCAGCTGTTTGTCACCTATGCTGAAGCCGCACCTGGCAGACCTGCAGCCAAGTGGACGATAGGCAGGTGGGTCACCTCCTGCATAGATCTCTGCTACAGGTTGGCAGGCATGGAGCCTCCCAGAGGGATAAGAGCTCATTCTACCTGCCATACCGCTGCTTCAGTGGCTGCTTCCAGGGACGACCCTTTCCAGGAAATCTGCAGGGCTGCTACCTGGAAGTCAGCACACACCTTCATTACCCACTACCACATTGACCTTGAGTCACGCCGGGATGCTGGTTTTGGGACCTCGGTTCTCCAGTCCTTATTCCCTAAGTAGGGGGTGCGCGCCTTGCCTCCCTCCTCCCGGAGAACTGGTTGGAGTCCGCCAGACAGTGTGGATTGAACAACATATCTACATCTCTAGAAATACAGGTTACTCACCTGTAACAGGAGTTCTAGGAGTGGTATATGTTGTTCATCTACACAACCCACCCGACCTCCCCGGCTTCGACACGCAACCTGGCTTCCAGCGGGCTAGATCTGGCGTCATGGGGCAGAGCCAAGAGTTTTACCGCCCAGGTGGGTGGGAAGAGCCAGCTTGAAGACCTTCTGGCAAGATTTAAAGCAGCAAGGAACCTGCCAATAAGTGCGGATGAACAATATATACCACTCCTGGAACTCCTGTTACAGGTGAGTAACCTGTATTTTCTAGGCATGTTTGGGTTTACTTTAAATAACAGCATGTGTATCCCAAGACATGAATCCTGTAAGAAACAGACAAGAGTGAGGCTAACTGGGTGGCATGGAGGGCTGAGGTGCTGGATGGCTTATGTCCACCTATGCCTGCGACCCAGGTTCAAGAACGGACCAGGGTAGCTTGTGGGCCGGCTGGGGGAGGGAGGATTGTGTCATGAGGGCAGCTGTCAGGGGTGTGCAAATCTTATTGCCCGCTGTCTTGGGCAAGTACATTTCATTGAAGGTCAAGTACCAAAACAGCACTAATTTCATTGTAATTAACAGGGTCAAGTGAAAATTCAGCTACAGTTATAGCTGGGCAAGTAATAAAAGTTTTGGTTTGAGCCAGCCTGGTGGCACTGAGGGTTGAGGCACTGGACGACGCACCTCGCGCCACGCCGGCAACCCATATTTTGGAATGGGCGTGGTCGGCAGGGGAGGAGAAGGATCGAGCGTCTGGAGGACTGCTCTCCTTCTCCAGGGAGGGTGTGTGTGTGTTCCCAGTGCCAGTACCGACTTCTACCTGGTGGAGGCTGGGTGACATGGCGCCACGCTACAAGGGGCAGAGCTGGGGACAGGCGGCTTGCGTTAGCGTCATTGCATGTCCACAGCTCTGGGAAAAAATCCTTTAAAAAAAAAAAAAAAAAAAAATGCTGGGCCATGCATTGGGCGGTTCCGGTGCCCGACCCTCCAGCCACATTTCATGCCAGTGGACCCACTCAGGGGGGAGGGGTAAACCCCAGTGAGGGCTTGGGTCACTGAGCCTGGCGAGTCTGGGCTAGGAAGAAGGCTTGGGCCCCAAAAAGAGGAAATGATATAAAAAAATAAAATAAAAGTTTTGATTTGGAACACCTCGTGGCAGCTGTCCCCCCGGGAAGAGGGGACTCTGAGTCATGCTACTTGCCTGCCACCCAGTGGAGGTTGGGTGGCAGCATAGCTGGACCTGCAGATATTTTTGTGGGGGGGGGCAGGTGACAAGCCCGCATGTGTGTTATGTGCACACTCACAGTTGCGACATATACAGTTCCTGGGGAATGAACATAGAGGAAACTGCCCTTGTTCACTTGGCGGCCTGCACTCTATGTGGCAGGCCTTCCACCAAATGTGCCTCTGTGTAAATGGTGGTTAACCCATACATCCATGAAATGGGTCCATAATAGGTCTGGGAGGATGCTGCCAGGACCAGGGGATGCCAGGAGATAAACAGGAATGATAATATTTAAAAAAAAAAAAAAGATTGAAAGAGGGAGGGCGGGGGGTGTCAGTCACCCATCCTCACAAGGACTGATGCAGACAGCGGCCTGTGAAAAGGCCAAGTCTAACTTTGATTCAAATAAATTTTTTTTTTTTTAGGTGGGGGCCTACTCATCAGCCACATTGTTTGTAAGGCAGGCTGCTTTTCTGAGCTAAACAGTTATTACCAAAAACCCCTTTGGGCTGCAGTCATGCTTCTGGGGTGAGGCCTTGGTGTACCAGCTTGTGGCTGTCATTCAGACAGAGCCTAGCTGTTTTTCTTCCTGTAGTGCTACCTCCCACCCTCCCATGATACACACTGTAGCTGCTGGGACCTCAGCTTCCTTGCAGCTGGAAGGTGAACCTTCTTGGGCCCACTGCAAGGGTCACTGATGCCACAAAAGCACCACACCATCTCACCCCATCGAGGACATGCTGCCACTGACAGCAGTTCTTTTATCTCTCACAGTCTGGTTGCTAGAGTCATGGATTCATCCCCAAACCCTGGTTGCCAGCATAGTAGTGTGATACACTGGGTCATCGGGTGGCCCTGGCCAGTGCAGGTTTTACTACATGGTATACGTGGGTGAAAACTGCTTCTCTCGCAACTGATCTGCACCAGAAAGCTTTGAACTGTCCCTTTGAAGGTATCTCCCTATTATCCTCCCTCCTTATTCATTGCTGAGGAAAGTTGCATGAAAACAGGATACCAGACTTCATCTCGTGCTGCTTTTCCATTAGCTGAAATCATAATTCTGTTTGTGACATCATCTGTTGCCATGGAAATGATTATGATTTTACAAACGACGATTATGACCTCCATGGACATAACAATAGGAGAATGGGACAAAGGCCTTGTTTTCGTACAACTGTCCTTCATAGTAAAGAAAGGAGAAGAGACTGTCCACACAGAAAATGAATGAATAAATGCAAGCATAATTGTCTAAATCTATTTAGAAACCTAGCATTTGTCGGCAGAAAAGGACCACTTGGGCCACCCAGTCTTCCCAGATGGTCCCAGCCTAGTCTGTCTCCACAGACCCTAACTGATCTCTGGCAATCCTTCCTGCCTATTTTCTAATATAGTCCTATGTCTGTCCCATGCATGCTTGAAGTCCCCTACTGTTTTCTCCTCTACAGCTTCACTGGCAGTCTGTTCCAGGTGTCCGCCACTTTATCAGAGCAATAGTTCTTCCTCACACCCCTCTTCAACGCCCCCCTTCCCTCCAGTTTCATCGCATGCCCTCTAATCCTGGTGCTCCTTTTCATTTGAAAGAGACTTCCCTCAGCCAACCCAGTGGTGCAGAGGACTTGGGCGCTGTAATGTCCATTGTCTCTCCCACGTCGGCGAGCCAAGATCGAGTTGCTGGGGGTTGCTGGGAGAGGATTAAGTGGCTGCCTGGCAACTCTCCTCTCCTGAGCTGGAGTTGTGAGCCGTCACTGCTCTTGGTTGCCACCTGGTGGAAGCTTGGTGGTAGCGCTGACGCTCGGGTGGCTGGCAGAAAGTCGGGTTGGCGGACCACAGCTGACTGTTTCAGAGCACATGCGCGCCTCCACTTGCATGCATTCTCTGTGTTTGCCATAGCCTTGGGGATGGAGAAAAAACATTGAGTGCAGTGGGTGGGGAACCGGGCTTCATGAAGCTGTGCCCGAGGTGCTACTACCTGCCCTGCCGCTCCATTGAGGGATGTTTGGGGGTGGGATAGCCCTCCCTGCACTGGCCCCGCTGCAGGGGGAAATCCATGAAGGATGTAACCCCAGATGGAGAGAGGTAGCAGGCCAGCCAACAGCATCTGCGGATGAGGCTGAACAAGCCACCTGGTCAGCTCAGGAGCATAAAAACCTTTATTATAAAAAAAGAAAAAAAAAAAAAACTTCCCTTGTGAGGTACTTGTAGGTCTCTGTCATGTCACTCCTTTAAAGCTTAAAACGTTTTCTGGTGCAGAAGAATCACATTAAGTTTGGCTTACACCGCTGTAGTCTGTTTTGGCATTTCCAGAAGGCTGATTTGGGAAGAACCTACCTGTGCTGACATAGGGAAGCGTGTGGCTACGTTGTAGTTCCAGTATCACAAGTAGGTGATCTGCTGTGGTTTCTGCGCAACACTGCTGTGTATTGGAGTGGGGGAGGGTGGGTACATGGGCTTGATATTCAGAGATTTTAAAAACAAATGTTTCCTGATAGTTTGGATTTCCCCTAATTCATATCAGTCTATTCCCCCTGCATTTGAAATTGGTGTCCCATGTTTTTGTCTTGGTCACTGTACCAAGGGATTGGCTACTTGGCAACTAACCATCTCATTATCAGCCTGCAGCCCCAGTACTGTACTGTTTTATATATGTAGTACTTTTCGTGCAAGCCTCTCCCAAAACGCTTAACAGAAGAAAAATAACAGAATGCAAATGATGAAGGCTCAGCTCGTGGTTTTTATGGTATCTTGCATCGTTGGCAGATGGAGTTACCGGACATTCTCTCCCACTCGTTCATGTTTTTTTTTTTTTTTTTTGTACCATGACTGTTCAGTTTCATTTAAAGACTACACCACACTAATCACTGTTTGGGTTTGCCAGTAATTTATGTCTTCCTGTAGAGCAGGGGGATGGGAGCAGGCACAGGTGGCAGTTCTCCAGGAAACGAGTAGGCCATTTGGATAAGCTGGAAGTGCCATTCCCCATGTACCCCCAGCCTGTGTAAAATTCCTCACATATGGTAGAGTGACACTGCCATGCCTGATCAAAGGGTGTGGAGTGGGGCAGGCGTGCTGTCTCAACTGGCAACTATACTTCCACTGCAACTTAGGCACTGCGATGAGCTTCAGCCGCAGCCCCATAACGGAGTCTTTGACTGCATTGATTCTACAGTGTCTGCGTGACTCGTCTGTCTCTGGGGATGGTAGTTCTGTCTTTGGCACAAACCTGGACTCTCCCACATGGAAGTGGGACATAGTTCTTTAGCATCACCTGCTTAGGAGGAAGATATTGCTATAAGACATTCGTATCACTTTCATACAAAGGAGAAAGGCTTTATATGAGAGGATTGGTCACTAAGTAGGGTATTGCAGAGACCATGAAGCATATAGGGTAGAAAATGAGGAGATATTGGGGTGACAGGATGAAGACTCGCTTTCAGCATTACATTTCATGTAAGATACGCCACACATCTTACCAGATTTGTACCTGTTTGGAAGGAGAATGTAGAACAAGCCAACTCATTAGTAACCTTGGATCTTACTTTGAGAGGGTTCCATGCAGTAGGTCTTCGCGTATGGGACTGCGCCCCCTGGCGTCGGGACCGTACGGCAAACTTGAAGCTAGAAATCAGCGGGGACCTCCCGCCATCGTCAGGTGATGCAATGTTAGTGTGACTATAAAAGGGGCAGTCCTGTGCCCGTCCTCCAGTTCTTTCCCGCCGTCGCTCAGTTCGTTCGACAAATGTGGTAGAACAGCATTCAGTCGCCCGCCATTTTTGCGAGCAAGCTGTGTTGTGCGTTTTTTAGCATGGAAAATGCTCTTTTTAGTTGCTATCACTTCAGCTCGGAAGAGTTTCAGAGCTTAAGGCCCTAGTTTGCAGAGAACCTCACTTAATTTTCCACAGGGACCGGGTGGCCCTGCGGACTAATCTATCGTTCCTTCCGAAAGTGGTTTCAGAAATGACTCTAAACCAGAGTGTTGAATTGCTGGTGTTTTTCCCAGAACACTCCCAACGGGGGATATCTCCTGCTCACCCTTGATGTGCACAGGATTTTGAGGTACTATATCTCTTGGACTAAAGCGGTTCGAAAATCGTAAAAGCTCCTTGTTGCCTTTGCCTCCCAGTTCCAGGGCAAGGCGATCACAAAACACACTGTCTAGGTGGCTGGCTAACTGTATTAATGACACTTACCCGAAGTGTGCAAAAACCCCTTCTGGGGGCGGTCAAAGGCCACTCCAACAGGAGTCTGGCTACTTCTACCGCCTTTTCAGGAATGTGTCCACTGCGGACATTTGTGCAGCGGCCACTTGGTCTTCCGTCCACACCTTCACTAAGCATTACGTCTGGACATTGCCTCTAGGCATCGAGCTGGTTTCGGCCTTGCAGTTGCAGGCCTCAGGTGATGAAAAAAGCTCACAAAAAATTCCTAATGGAGCAACAGGTAGCCAGTTCTGGGCTGGGGTCCTCCAAGGGTCCCTCCTTCCCAGTCGCCAGCAGGTTCCTCGAGCTCCCAGGCCTCTAGGCCGAGACAAGTCCTCAGGGAAAAGTCATAAAAAGACTAAGATCAGGATCCTCCCCGGTATGTTCCAGTTCCCCAAGCCTCTCTTTTTTGTCCGGGGTACTCTGGCTGTGCTGCGCTTATGCCTGTCTCTGTTCAGGTCTCTGTTTCTACCACTCCCCCTACCGACAGTGCCACCGCCCGATGCGCGTGGCAGCCGGTCATCAATCCTCTGGTCATCAGCCCCAGTCCGACACCTGGTTTGTCGCCAACAGCCCTCCTGTCGAGGTCTGCTACTTCTCCAGGTCCTCAGGCTTTGGGCTCTCAGGGCCTGACAGATGGGTTGTCGTGTCCTGTGCCGTCGACCCCCAACTGTGAATGCAGCAGTCTACTGTCATCTACCTCAGTGATATTTTAACCAAGTTCACTTCAGTCATGGTCCATCAGCTGGGCGCTTATAGGCCTGGGTCGCCTGCACTGTTGACAGCCCTGTCATCATTGACACCATTTCGGCCTCCCCTGGCTGTTCCCTGCGGGCCATCATCGGTCCCTTGTTTGTCTGATCTTGAGCTGAAGCAGGTCAACATCAAGGAGTACCATCCTGACCTCATCCTACGTGAGGAGAAGGAGGAGGAACAGCCTCTTTCCTCTAACAGGTCCATCGCCTCACTGAGCAGGGACTTTGTCAAACGTACTTCTAGGTCTCCTCCAGAGGACCCTACTTTCTTCATCGTTATGAAGCAGCTGTCCACAGCCATGGGTTTCCATATTGAAAAGGAGGATGCCACCAGAAGAGAGCTGGCGGACTTTCTGGAAATCCCAGACTCTCCTTCCAAGGTCATTCCTCCTATCCTTCCAGCCCTGAGGAATGCCACTACTGCCACTTGGCACAGACTTGATGTGGTGCCAGCCATGCCCCACAGGGTGGATACGTTGTATCATGCCCCCCAGGGCTTTCCACACTGTTGCCCAACCAGAAACTGAGACTGTGGTTCTAAAGGCAGCCCATGGCAGGTCAAAGGTGCTCAAGCACCTGCGCTCCCTTTCCCCCTGACAAAGAATCCCACAGGATTGACCTCTCTGGCAAGAGGGCATATGCTTCCTCCACCTAGGGCTGAGGATTGCCAGCTACCTCTCTCACATGGTTAAGTACCAGAATACCATTTGGAAGAAGTGCAAGGCTGCCCCCCAGACCCTTCCTGATTGTTCCTCAGGCCCTTCCTGATTGCTTCCAGAAACAGGAGGTACTCAAATGCTTGCAGAGTGCAGAGGATATTAGCAAGCACCTCCTTAGGGCCCCCTACGATATTTCTGATACAGGTGCCAGGGCTGCTGCCACAGATAATTGCCTTCGTAGGTACTTCTGGCTGAGGGTCGCAGGTTTTCCAGCTGATGTCCAGCAAAAGGTGCTTGGCTCCAAGCTATTTGGGCCGGATGTTCAAGACATCATATATAAGCTACAGGCATCTGGCAAGGCGATAATGTCTGTTCACTCGCTCTACCATACTCTGCCTAAGAGCAGACAATGACCTCCCTTTCGTAAGGTGTCCCACAAATCCAGAGCAGCCTCCCAGCCCCAGGGCAAGAGATGAACTTCCTCCTCTTCCTTGCCTACCCCTCCTCCTCTGGCACCGCAGCAGAGTGCCCCAGGGGTGATGGATCAGCCCCAGCGGCTGGATCCGCCTCCGCTTGACTCCTTGCTGTACCCCCCTCTTTCAGTCCCTGGCCAAGAGGTGGTGGTTGGAGGTCAGTTCTCCCTACATCTCAATCAATGGAGAACCATCACTTCAGATGCCTGGATTCTTCAAATTATAGAGAAGGGTCACAGTCTGGAACTTGTGGAGCTGCCCCCAGAGACTCCACCAGTACCCTCCACCTACCCCACCCCCGGCCCATCTGTCCATTCTCTAGGAGGAGGTACAGTCCCTTCTGCACAAAAAAGCCAGTGCCCAGGCACCAAAGAAACAGGGGATTTTATTCCAGGTTCTTCCTAGTCCCCAGGAGAACCAGAGTGCTGAGGCCCATACTAGATCTCGAGGACCTCAATCTGGTATGTCCAGTACAAAAAATTCTGCATGGTAATCCTGCCATGCCTTATGCCGCCACTCAAGAAGGGCGACAGGCTGTGCTCCCTGGACATGCAGGTTGCTTATCTGTGTATCTTGGTGTTTTCACTGCACAGAAGATTCCTCATTTTCTTTTTTAGGGCAAGCACTACCAATTCAAAGTATTGCCCTTTGGCTTATCCTCTGTGCCGCGGGTCTTTACCAAGTGCTTAGCCAACAGTAGCTGCAGCTCTCGGAAGGGAGGGAGGGACTCTGTTTTCCCCTATCTGGACGACTGGCTCCTAAAGGCCAGGTCCAGAGAACAGTTCTTTCGGACTCTGGAAAGAACCCTTCAGCTGTTTCTCTCCTTAGGCATCACTGTCAACCTGCCCAAGTCAGTCCTGACCCCATCACAAAGGCTGCAATATATAGGGCGGTTCTGGACTCTGCAAAGGGCAAAGCCTTCCTGCCTCTCAGCAGGGCAGAGTGCCTTATTACCCAGGCTCAGGAGAGTGTCCAGAGCTGTTATATCCCTGTAAGGGTATGTTTGAGGTTTTGGGTCTTATGGCTGCACCATTCCAATGGTTCCCTTGGCCAGGCTGAACATGCAAGTCCTCCAGTTGGACACTCTGGGTGCAATGGGACCAACACATGGATGAATTAGATCAGTTAGTTCTGGTCTCCTCCCCAGTCCACAAAGTACTCCAGTGGTGGATGGACCCACATGAATGTTACAAAGGGTTCCATTCCAGATCTCCTCCCCCAGCAAATCCTCATCACGGATGCTTCTGGCTCAGGCTGGGGGGTGCATCTGGGTCTCTTTAAGACTCAAGGGACATGGGCCCAGATTGAACTGTCCCTACTTCTGGAGATGCGGGTGGTCTTGTACAGTATGCCATGCAGGCCTTTCAGAACTATCTTCTTCCAGATCAGCTGTTGATCCAGTCCGACAATCTCAGTGTATTCTACTATATCTTATTCTAACCTTATGCTAGCCTGACCTTATGCATAACTGTTCTCAGCATGTAAGTAACTGTTCTAAGTTGCTAATCATTCCCCTTTCACATTTCCTCTTGATCCCTTCCACTCTTTCCACTCACCCCTCTATGACTCCCCCAATTTTGTCTCCTGAGCTCCCTTGCTCACTTTAAAATGCTTTGTCCCATACCTTCTCACCTCTGGCTAGGCCTCAGGGCTAATGCCATCCCTTACCTTGTTGAGTATTAGATATTAGGCTGAGCTCATTTTCCTGTAAAGGGTCGTTTCATAAGACCCCACCCCCTCTAATATGACCCTTTGAATTTCAGGTTTTAATCAAATATGCACCGTGGCATACATTGTACAATGCCACATGTATTGGAACTTCTCTAGTTACACTCTTGTAATGTCTTGTATAATTCCTTGTTTTGTTTGTTCTCCGTCTCATACTTTTCCAATATGTACTGTATTGTTCATCTGACATGGAGCCTATGAAATGAGCTTGTTCTCAAAGGTGTTATCCGAAAATTTTAATAAATAAAAAAATATATATATATCAGCAAGCCAGAGAATGCATTCTTGTCCGCTATGCGGGAAGGCCTTGAGAGTGTGGTACTGGGCACTAGACCATAGTCTGATTCTCTCGGCAGTCCATGTCTCAGACATGCTAAACACCCTGGCGGACAACCTCAGGCAGATGCAGTCCAGCATGCACAAATGGGAAATTCTCTTATCAGTTGCAGTAGATCTGTTCGCCAGATGGGGTCATCCAGAGTTGGAGTTTTTTTTGTGTCCCCACTCAACACAAAACTGCCCAGTTTCTGCTTGCTAGATCCAGGGCCTGGAGTTTTCTGGCAAGACGCATTGTCCCTCTGCTGGAGTGGGAGGTTCCTTTACGCCTTCCCTCCATTTCCTCTGATTCAGAGGGTGCTAATCAAGCTGCAGATGGAGGGGCCAGCATGATCCTGGTCAACCCATTCTGGTCATGGCAGATATGGTTTCCATTACTGCAGCAGTTAGCGGAGGGACCTCTGGTCCCTCTGCAGGGATCTGCTGACGTAGGCTCAGGGGACCCTGGTCTGTCCCAGCCTCGGATCCCTTCATTTGTATGTCTGGCTACTGAGGACATAGCCATCACCCGGTTTAGGGTGTCCCAGAGAGTGGTGGGTGCCCTCATGGCAGCTCAGGAGCCCTCCACTAGAACCACATATGCCATGAAGTGGAAGAGGTTTGCCATCTGGGCTGCCAAGCATCATCTGGACCCTTTCACTTGTCCAGTGAGTCAGATTCTGGACTACCTGATATCTCTGTCGGACTCAGGTCTCCCATACTCCCCAGTCAGGGTACACCTTTCGGCTATCTCGGCCTTTCATGAGCCTGTGGGTGGCTGCACCGTGACTCAATTGGATGTATCTGGTACTTTTCTCAGGGGCATCCTTCATCTGTAACCTCCAGTCCGTTCCCCTGTCCCAGCTTGGGATTTGAATTTTGTTTTGGAGAAGTTGACCCTGTCTCCATTTGAGCTAGCCGTGACTTGCGAACTATGCTGTCTTTCCTGGAAAGCGTTATGTTTGGTTGCCATTATTTCTACTTGAAGGATTTCCGAGCTTCAGGCCCTCTGATGTGAGGAGCCTTATTTGATTTCCCACAAAGACAGCGTGTCTTTGCGCACAGATCCTAAGTTTCTTCCCAAGGTGGTGTCTGTTTACCCTGAACCAATCTAACCACCTACTTGATTATTTTCTGAGCGTGCCGATCCAGGGGAAGTGTTGCTCCATACGTTAGACGTGTGCAGAATTTTGAAGTATTATCTGCTCTGAACTAGGGAATGCAGAAAGTCAAAGCTGCTTTTAGTTTCTTTCGGCCCTGGTAGAGGGAGCATTCCGGTTTCTAAACAATGTTTATCCAAATGGTTGGCACATTGGATTGTGTTCTGCTACAACAAGCATAGCAAAGAGTTACCGGGGCAGTGAAAGCCCATTCCACAAGGGGGGCATGCCTATCTCTGTGGCCTGTTTTAAAGGGGTCTCAACCGCTGACATTTGTGTGGCTGCCACCTGGAGTACTGTCCATACCTTCACCAAGCACTACAGTCTGCACATTGCTTCTAGAGCCCGAGCAGGTTTTGGCAGGGCTGTCCTGCAGGGTTTCTTGTCCTAGGCTTTGGCTGACCTTCCTCCCAGACTGTTCTGTTGCATCTGTAACTACCTGGGACTCGTTGAATATGTGTGACCTGATGACTGAGATATCCCCAATGAAGACAGAACGGTTTTGTAAGAACTTACCGTATCAGTAGATCTTCGAGGGGATCTCAGTCATCAGATCTACCTTCCCTCCCACCATCCCCTTTTACGGGACTCTTTTTCTTAGAACTAGCTATCTGGTGTATTCAGGCCTGGGCACCTCTCTCTCTCTCTCCCCTCAATTCCCCATGGCAAGAGCTTTTGTTCCCTTAGTCTCTGGGGGAAAGAACTGAGGAGGGAGTGGGGTCGCTCATGCCTTTATAGGGTTGGTGACAGCAGACTACGTGGGCATGAAATCTTCTGTGTGGCTCCTGCTTTACTGACTGTGAAGTTCCATATGTGTGATCTGGTGACTGAGATCCCCTCGAAGATATACTGTTACAGTAAGTTCTTACATAATTATGCTTTCTGTGATTGGGCCAAGTTCATTTGCCTGTTTTTTTTTTTTTTTTTTTGGGGGTAGCAAGTCTCCAGTAAAGGACGGGGACCTGTGGTGGAATTGGCAGGTTTGGTGTGTATATATATATATATATACTGGTCAGTAGGGCTTGGGACTGAGAAAATCCTTTGTCCTAACTGGTGTATTTATTGAAATGTAACTAGCTGCAGTTCAAACCAGCATGGCCTCTTAAAGGGCACTATCCCCAGCCCAATCCAGAATCTACCAGGATTTGGCCAGTGGATCGGTGTCTGTTTTGAACCCTGTTTTGGGGTGTGTGTGTATCTGTGGTTCATGGCTTGGTGTATGTTAGGGGGTAGGTTAAGGATGTGTGGCAGTGGAGTGGTGGTTAAAGTGTGTAAAATGTTCGCCAGTACTCCGTTAACCTAATAGCAAATGTTCGAGAGATTCTGCTGTGCGGGTGTGTATTTTAAGATCCAGCAGGGGATTTCCAGTGCACAGTTTTCAGAAATGTAATGACATCATAGTGGGAGCTGCTAGCAGTGGGTCATTGTGACCTCCTTTGTGATATCATAGTGACTGCCGATAAGAGCAGCTCAGTGTGACCTCCCTCGTACATACTGCCAGCGAAGAAGTGAAATGAAACAGCGTTGTGTTGTGTATACCCTCTGGGGAAAACCATAGAAAAAACAGTTTTGTTTAGACCCAATGTTTTCCCTATTTTTCTTTCCTTTTATCGAAAAAGAAAATCTGCATGAAAACAGGAACTTGGTGTCAGTGAGTTAATCTGCTTCTGCCGTTTGTCTACAGCTGAAGTGGTAATCTGCCACTTATCACCCTGGAAACTGTTGCTGTGGCTCTGATTGGTATGTCACAAGCAGAAGGGTTTTTGTTCCTTGAACTTAATCTGTTGCTACTGCTTGGCTACACAGGACATCGTAAGTCTCTCATGTGGCATCACAGTCTTCTCCACAGCAACATATTGTGTCACAAACAAAGGATTGTGATGCAGCAACAACAAACAGGAGAATTTGATATCCATAGGATAAAGATCCTATTTTCAGGGACGTTTCTAAAAAGGAGTGACTGGAATAGAGATATTGAAAAATTGCTGAATTGTCTAGATAATATTATTTTTAAATTTTTTTTTTCTTGCATTGTTTCTACTCCTTGATCCCCGGACGGCTACCATCCTCATCCACCTGTCCAGCCCCATACCCTGAGATCAGGCCACTACCCCCAAGGATTACCCCCTGTGGCGGGGCGGTGAGGAGTGCCCCCCAGCTCGGCTCAACTCACCTTCTCACAGGATCCAGTGTGGGGAGTGCCATTCGAGGTCGGGGCCTGCAGCGGGTGGACGGCTCATCAGTACTCAACCAGGACCAGATTTTCTCCATTTTTCACCCTTGGGTGAGGGGTGTGCAGTGGCACCCATGGAAGGCACGCGCGTGCTTCTCCCCGATGCCTGCCCCATCGCACCCCCTTCTATAGAGCAGCGGCGCTATATCCCCCAGCCTCTGCTAGTGGACACCCTTGCGCTGACTACTGGAATCCCTCGCCCCGGAGAGGGAGAGCAGTCAGTCGGATGCTCAGTCCCTCTCCTCCCCTGCCAACCCCCAACGATCCATGCTCATTCCCGAACACGGGTCGCCAGCATGGAGCGAGGTAAGGCGACCAGTGCCGCAGCCCTAGACGCCACCGGGCCAGCATTATTATTATTTTTTAAATTCAGCATTATGGCCCATGGACAGTGTGTACACTGGGTACAACTCGTTCCACGCTACATACCCCGCCCCTATGAGCCACGAACCCTTTTGCCGTGAGCTTGGCTGCCGGTGCCGCCTGATGCCATAGCTGGCCAGCCCTAACCCTCCCCACTCTTAATCTCATCATGGATTTGCCTCCTATCTGGGTTCGCTGCAATGATTATGTCTCAAAGTTAGGTGAGACACTTAATGTGCCTGATCGACTGAACACATTTATCACTGTCTTTACATCAGTGTTTGTACCTTGTCTAATTTTTGTATCGCTGCCATTTATGTTATCTGTTTTCTTTATGACCATGTGTAACGCAGGTCCACCTTGTAAATGAGCTTGCTCAACGGTGCTCGCCTGGCTAAATAAAGATTTTATTGATTGATTGATTGGTAGCAGATGTCTCCCCGGACTGTGTCACATCTGCCACACCCCACTGTCACACCCACGGGCTAAACATGGGGTGGGAGCCAGGAGTACTTTCGTCGTCGCACTTGGT
This sequence comes from Neoceratodus forsteri, assembly GCA_016271365.2. Lineage (NCBI taxonomy): Eukaryota > Metazoa > Chordata > Ceratodontiformes > Ceratodontidae > Neoceratodus > Neoceratodus forsteri. The sequence continues at coordinate 109,285,945 of JADMNL010000034.1, read as the reverse complement.
AGCTGGTGCCTATAGGGTTTGTTTTTTTTCTTCTGACCCCGGCCAGCACCAGTACATGGCTATGCATCAGGCCGTGGCAGCATTTTGCACTACCCAGTGGAGTAGGCATGCTCCTTGGTCCACAGCGAGGGTTGCTAGCCCAAAGGAACCTAGTGCCTTTCCTTCCCCAGCTGGGGGCACTGCAGTATAACAGAGCCTCCTTAGCCCTCTCCCTCTAGGACCATCCCGACTCAGCTTCTCAACATAGGTTGGCAGCGCGGGGGTGCGATGGTGTGATATGTGTAGCTTAACTGAGCCATTGGGCGGGCAAGATATTACCCTTTTAAGGCAGGCAGTACTGTGCGGCGATTCAGGGCTCTGGGCTGCAAGGAGACCTGGGTTTGAATCCCACAGCCCCCACTTGCTTACTGTGTAACCCTGAGCAAGTCACTTAACTTCTTGTACTCCCTGGTCGCACCCGGAAACAAGCTTCGGCTTAGTGCACCTTTACTGGTTAAACAATTTCCCCTTCCCCTTCTCTTCCTTTTAAATATTTTCCCAGAGATATCCATAGCTGTTTTAGTCACTGCAATACTCCTAGTTTCCCAGCTCAGCCATTTAAATGATGAAATGCCTCTGAACAAAGCCAGTTGTTGTTAAAAGTTTAAAATGAGCGAGAGTGACATTGCTCACAAAGGAGGTGTGTTGTTGATGTCACAAACACTGCTATAGTTTCAGGAGTCCTCCTCTAAAAATAACGCAAGTGGCAACGTTTTTGTTTGTCTGTTCTCTAGCTGAGAAGATGAAGGAGCTGATAAACCACTGTAGCTACTTCTGGGCTTTAATCTGCTGTGGTTTCCCACACGTCCTTGCACGCATGCTCTCACACAGTATTCTATTTATATCATGCAACAAATAAAGCAGCAGCCGCACATGTGTAGGTGCAGAGTACAGTATCATTTACTGTAAAACTGAGAGTGTTGCTGCGTTCCAGGCTTTCAGTAACAACTGAGTCAGCATTATTGGACAGCCAGGCCATTCCAGACCTCTGTACGGAAATCTGTGGGTACAGCGCTTATAGCAAGTGGTTACTGCCATCCCTGACCAGATCATCTCTTGAGTAATGGAGGTCTTATTTTTATTTAGTACCAGTTAATTTACCCAGTATAGCCCTGCTGAGTTGCAACATACTATTTTCACTGGGGTTCTACGTTTTCCCAGTTAGCTTGGTGGACTGATGCACTGGGAGGTTAAGTATCTTGCTCAAGGCCACACAGTGAGTAATGGATGGGATTTTAATGTGGGTCTTGTGGTTTATAGGTTTGCTGTCTGACTGTGAGGGTGCACTGCTCAGCAACCTCATTGGCACAGTTTGTCACCCAAGGTCTGTGGGCCAATCATGAATCTTTGCTGTTTATTCCATTTGCCTTCTTTGAGTAGGCTGTGAGATTGTTTTTGTAGCTTCTGTGTTTTTTTTTTTTTGGAGGGGGGGCTGCCTTTAGGAAAGAGCCAGTATTTCATTGGGGGTGCAGGAGACTGAGAGCCTTGCCTCCTTTGTGACCAGTGGAAACCTGTGCACACATGAACCAAGATTGCCATGTCACTGCGCTTAACTTTCTCTTCTTCCCGGTACCCTTTGTTTTTGTTTTGGCAAAGGCCACCCCCCTCTCCCAGTCCCTGATTATTAGGGAGTCCCCTCCGCAGTGTTTTAGTCTTGTGGCTACTTGCACAGCTGATACCTGTCCAAAGACTAGGAAGCAGTATGGTGCAGTGGGTTAAGGCTCTGAGCTGCAAATCTGGAGACCTGGGTTTGAATCCCACAGCCCCCTAGGTGCATACTGTGTGACCCTGAGCAAGTCACTTAACTTCCTCGTGATCCCAGGTTGCACCTGCAAACAAGCTTTCAGCTTAGTGTGTCTCACCTGGTAAAATAATTGGCAAAAGAACAAAGGCTTCTTGGGCAGTCTCAAAAAAGTTAAAATGGACCGGATGCTCCCTGACAGAGACATAGCACTGGTCAAAGCACTGGGGCATTCGTCAGTGTCTTCCCCAATGTTTGTTAGTGTTTCTTGATATTTAATACATTTTCTGTATATATTGTGCTTTCTCAGTTTTTTTTTTATACTCCCCAAGTGCAACCCATTGTTCTTTGGTATTGTGTTCCTGGGTTGTCAGCCATGACATCTGCTTTCCTGGATGCGCTGCTGCTGTTGTGTTTCTAATATACAGCTGATACTAGTGCCTCTCTGTGATTGGTCAGCAAAGAAGTGCATGACAACCAGTTGGACCACGCCCTCTCTCCTCAGGAGCCAAGTACCTCTCCACAGCAACCTACCTCGTCACCTGAAGGTCCCAAAGTGAGAAACCAGGGTCTATATACTTTTGCCTCCTCTGCACCCACTGACTGGTGCAACTTGCCTCCAGACCTGAAATCACTGCTGTCCGTGACTAGTGTAAATCTGCTTAGATCTGATGTCGAAATGGCACCAGTTTGAATGCTGGGTAGCCTGCATTATATGGAGTTTGTCATATTGAGTATGGCTGTTACTTTTGCAGCTAAATGGCTGCTGTCTCGTAGGGACACCTTTTTTATTTCGTTTTTGTTGACCAGGAAAAAAGGGTTTGACAGTACTGCTTATTTTACACCTCGGGGTGGGAGTGGGATGGGGGGGTACAGATGCAAATCTGAAACTGAACCAGATTAAGCTGTTGGTGAATTTCAGTGAATGGGAGTAATTGGCCAGGACCCTGGCAAAAAAAAAAAAGATGCCTCCGCTCAAGACATTTATCCCCGTCTTTACCAGTACATTGAAAACTACTCTACACCTTAGAGACAGCCTCTGGAATAGAGCACGCAAGACCAAATCTGACTCTGACTGGGTTGCTTTCAGAGCCGCAAGGAACCAGTGTACTAAGCTAATTCGGGCTAAGAAAGGCTAAATATTTCCAGTCTGTACTGGACTCATCTATAAACAATGCTGCCAAATTGTAAGGGAAACTGAAGGGCACAGCCCTTCGTCATCCCTTCCAGCTAAAATAGTTTCAGGGGACAACACTTTCACTAGTAAGCATGATATACTAGATCAACTAAATAATCACTTTGCCACCGCTGGTCTAGCATTTGACAATTCTGCTGTTAGTAATTTACTCCCTCAGCCCTGCGCTAGTGACCCTTTGTGTCCACCGACCAAGCCCCTCCATCTCTCTAATCAATTCAGCTTTAGCCCAATTACTCTGACAGGTCAACAATTTCTTAATTGCTCTGGATAACAAACAAAAGTGCTGGAGCTGACCAACTTGAACCCCTTCCTAAAATTAGGCTATTACTTCCTTTCATCACCCATCACCCACCTCTTCAACCTGTCCCTCACCCAAGGGGCCCTTCCCTTTATTTGGAAAATAGCACATGTCATCCCATTATTTAAATCCGGCAATCCAAGCAACCTTAACAATTACCGGCCAATTTCCTACTACCTATTTTATCTAAACTACTCGAAAAGCTAGTTAATTCCCAACTAAGAGAATACCTGGACACTGCAAACCTACTGAACACCCAACAGTCTGGATTCAGGCCCAGTCATAACACAGTATCTGCTCTGGCTAAGGTCACAAACAACTGGCAAATTGCCCTTGATACCAGACATCATGTCTGTGCTCACTTCTTGGACTTGAGCAAGGCATTTGACACTGTGGCGCATCAGTTACTATTGTTCTTATGTTATAACTGGGTTAGATGACATTGCTATAAAATGGTTTCCTGCTACCTCATAGGTAAACAACAAGAGGATAAAGCCCATGGTGCCCTCTCTCCCCTTAAAACCCTTCAGAGAGGAGTTCCTCAGGGGTCTATCCTAGGGCCCTTATTATTTGCTATATACATTAATAATATTGACCACAAAACTAGCACTCCAGGTGTCCACCTCTTTGCAGACGACACTGTGCTGTGTCGCTAGGCCTTCTCTAGAACTCTCCTGCCTTGAACTACTGCGAGAATTCAACTGCAACAAAATCTGCTCCACTTTAAATTATTACTCCGTGCCAAAAAAAAAGTTGAGCTCCTCTAGGGTTACCACCTGTCCTGATTTTCACAGGACAGTCCTGATTTGGGCAGCTGTGTCCTGCAAAAAAACATGAAAAATATCATATGTTCTGACTTTTTATTTGAACAAATATTTTCTAATTTTCCATTGAATGTTGCAGAAAACTATAATACCGTAACTAAAATACATTAACATGATTAAAAACAGTAGAAGCAACCAAGAAATGACAATACTTTGGCTTAATTGTTTGTTGAATTTTGTTGACCCGGTAAGCCCACTGGGCCTAGAAGTCCCTTTTTCAGGGGCGACCGGGGGGAGGGGGGATACAGATGGTAAGCAACTGAATTTTGAACCAGATTAAGCTGTTGGTGGTATTTTTTAGTGAATGAGGGAAATTTGGCCAGGACATTGGGGAAATTCCCCTACTCTTTTCGATAAGTGCCATGGGATCTTTAACATCCACCTGAACTACCACCAATTCAGGCAAATGGGACCTCGGTTTAATGTCTCATCCGAAAGACGGCACCTCAGAAGTGCAGCACCCCTCTCATGCTGCACTACAGTGTCAGTATTGGGATATTAACCCAAGTGCCAGATATGGGAACTGAACTCACAGCCCTCTGATCTCCCGGCCTCAGAGGCGAGTGTACTACCTACTGAGCCACTGACACTGACTGACTAATTCTGATTACATACAGAAAACAAGTCTGTTGCATTGGTCTAGGTTACTTACTGTCCTGTGAAAAATCATGTTTCAGTTAGAAATGTCCCACTTTGGGCTTCTTAAAAGGTGGTAACCCTACGCTCCTCTCCCCACGTACTAAAATAACAGCTAACCTCTCTGAATACTAATCTCCAGATATCGACCATCCTGGGGGGAACTGCTTGAAACAGTGGATACATTTAAATATCTAGGTTTCTGGCTCGACTGCAAACTTTCTTTTGACATCTACATCGAGGAATTGTCAAAAAAATGTTGTCAAAGGCTTGGACTCCTCTTCTGCATTAAGCATCCGCTTACTTACGAGGCTAAAATAAGGTTGGTCCAGACGACCTTCCTCCTTCTAATCGACTTTGTGGATTTCCTCTACAGCCATTGCTCCAAATCAACTCTTATCTAAACTGGACACGCTTTATCATAGAGCCTTAAGATTCATCACAAATGCCCCATTTAATACCCACCATTGCTCTCTTTATTGCAGATAGGTTGGACCGCTGAGCACTAGGAGATGGCGAAATGCCTTCCTCTGGGCTTACAGAGCCCTTACCAAGAAACTGCCCCCTTACATTTGTGTCTTTTTCAAATGCACCCCCTGCATATATACACTTAGAACATTTTCATAGATCACGTTTGACATCCCTAGGATAAGAATGTGTTACGGTTCCTCGTCCATAGGTCATGCTATACCCACCCTATGGAACACCCTGCAAAGGACACTTAAACTCAGGCAAATTGTCGGGATGTATACCTTTAAATCTCTGCTTAGACTTGCTCTGAAGGACAAGTACAATTGGTATGAATAACATTGCTCATTACATTAAGGACTACCCCTCTCTGCTGTCACCTTAGCACTTTTCCTGCCACTATAGCCAGCTGTTCTTCCCTGCAACCTGTCCACTTCCCCCTCCACGTCGATCCTCTTGCATACCCTCCCTACCATCAGCATCTAGCCCAGCAGGCCTGCTTCCTTGCAGTTGTCACCTTCTCATCTGTGCCTAATTAATTTTTCTCCCCTTTCCTTCATCTTAATTTCTCCCCTCCTTTACTCTCCTCCCGATTATCTTGTGTGAGCCATGCTTTTTTACCTTCAGTGCACATTTTGTATGCTAGGATTTTTTCCTTATCTGATTGCTCCTGTAAAATGTGCTTAGAACTCCGTTAGGTGCCCTCACTAATGACATGTATTGTATTCTTGTTTTTTTTTTTTTTTGGGGTGGGGGTTGATTCCTTTGCCTGTATTTGCTGTATTGTGTTACCATGCTTCTTATGTTGTTACGCAGTTGTGTCCTCCTAGGACCCCATTGTTCCTGTAAAATGTGCTTAGAACTCCTTGTTAGGTGCCCTCACTAATGATGTAGTGTATTCCATTTGTTTGGTTACTCCTGCCTGTGAGTGTCTTATTGTGTTTACTATGTTTTTTTTTCTTTTATGTAACTGTGTCTTCCCAGGACCTCCTCACAAATGAGTTTTTCTCAATGGTGTTTTCCTGGTAAAAATTAAATTGAATTTATCATGCTGGAAAAAGTTACATGCAGACTGGATAGGAGTCACTCTACATTTGGTAAACAAACATTTCATGAACCAGTTAATCTGCTTCTAATTGGGTCTATAGGAACAGGACAATACCCCATCCTTTGAAAAAATTAAATGAAGTCATATCTGGTTTGTGTCTCCCTTTATTAATTCAGAGTGAGGAGATGCACCTTATAAAATCCAAGCACTATTTTTGTGGTTATTGATATATAGTTACTTTAGTAGTCCCTTGTCCTGCATGGAATTTCAGGATGAGGGGTTTTTAAAATCATTCACAACGCATCAGTTCAGTAAGCTTGTATGCATTGCTTTACTGTTCACTACTTTTTCACATCAGATGTACTATTTATTGTAGTTGTAATAATAAGCCTTGCATAAAGCTCAGTTAAAGGGAAAAAAAAAAGTAAACCCTGATCTTCTTCGAGGATAGCTCTTTCATCAGGTCACACATGTGGTACTATAAGCTGCCAGAGCTCTGGTACCACACAGAAACTTTTTCAAGTAGTCCACCGGGGGCCACCCACGATGACATCAGACTTTGGCTGCTACCCAAATGTGGCCAGCCCTTTCTCTCCTCAATTCTTTTCCCACAATCGACAATACTTGTCGGACTGCTGACAAAAACGCTGCTGCAATAGCTGGTGTTTTATTTTTTTTCTCTTTAGAAAAATAATCACTTTTACAAGTGATTTCGGTGACCTGTATGCCATCGAAGGAACCATCAAAATTATGCTGGTACTGTGATTGTGGTGAGAAGATCTACACCAATGACTCCCATGACATCTGTGTCTGTTGCCTAGGCTCGGACCACAGTGTGAAAGCCTGTGCAATCTGCAGGGGTTCCAGTTCATTTTGATGCCAAAATGAATAACTCTGAGTAATGTAGGAGGGCTGCGACTAAAGCAAACAGAATGCTCTGGTGCATTGGCAGGGGGATAACCTTGAGGAGACTGGAGGTACCTCTTCCACTGAATAACTGCCTGGTTAGACCGCACCTTGAGTACTGCATGCAGTTTTGTCACCCGTACTTGAAGAAGGACATTGTACTCCTGGAACGGGTCCAGAGGAGGGCAACCAGGATGATGCAGGGTCTGGGGGAAAGATACTATGAGGAGAGAGTTGATGAGCTGAACATGTACTCCTTGGAGGAGAGGAGGGACGGTGGGGATATGATTGAAGCCTTTAAATATCTAAAGGGAGTGAACGGGGTCAGCCCAAATAGGCTGTTCCAGCTAAAGGAAGAAGGGGGCATTCCATGAAGCTGGTTGGTGGGAGGCTCGGGGGACTAGGAGATGTTACTTTACTGAGAGGGTGGTGGACCCATGGAATTCACCGCCTGCAGAACTGGTGGCTGTTGATACAGTATAGGGATTAAAGAGGGGCTGGGACAGGTATAAGGTAAAGCTGAGGAGTACCAGAAATGGAGGTGTTACTCAGATGGGGGATGGGGTTCAGCCTTTCCCACTTATGTCAGGGCTATGGACGAATGGGTTTTTTGTCTGTCTCCCCTACCGCGGGAGGACTCTGAACATTCAAGCTCCTCTTCCGAGGGAGAGGAACCTTCCATCCACCAGTCCTCCGCTGATTTCACGCAGTATCAGTGTTTCCTTTTGAGGCTGGTCCAGGAGCTTCACATCTCTCACGTGCTGAGAAATAATACCGAGTGGGAGACTCGCTCATTCCTGAGCGAATACAGTGCCCACCACCTGGTGGTGCCCTCCTGGCCCATCCCTTTCCAGGAAGTGTCTGTCCACACCTGGCAGTGACCAGCCGCCCCTTCCCCAGCCCCAGCAGACTGTATTGCACCCCCTCAGGAGTCTCTAGGTTCCCTACCTCACCTACCTTCAGGGCTGACATCCCTAGACACTCCTCCTGGGCTTCAGTGCCTGGTGCACGACCAACCCCCAGATCCAGATTTAGCAGAATTAGAACGGTGGGGCGAACAGAGTTCTCTTCGGCTCGTGCGTTAATGTGTATAGGTTCTCATCAGGCTCACCATGCTGCCTACAACAGGCATCAGTGGTCGATGCTGGTGCAAGTCCTGGCATCTTTGCCTGATACGGAGCGATCTAGACAGGCCATTGTCCTCTCTGCTCAGGATCTGGAGCTTGCAGGGCACCAAGCAAGGGCATCTTACGACGCCAGTGAGGTGGCATCCAGACTTTGGGGGACAGCGCTCTGCTTTAGGTGGATGGCATGGCTTTGTTTTTCAAGGTTGTCACCCGTTGCCCAATGTAGGGTGATCTCCTCCACTTTCTGGGGGACCCGACTCTTTTCCCACAGGGCAAGGAGGAACTTACAGGTGGCCTCCCGTCCCCCTGGCCATGGGGGCCACCTCCTCATCCTGAACAGCCTTGGATCTTGTTGGTCTAATATGGCTTTAGGGTCTCCTCCTCCTCCTCCTCCGCCTACGCCTCACCCGCAGGAGGCTGAAGGATCTGTTCCCTCAGGACTGTGCCAGGTCCCCTCCGGGGGGGCATGGTACTCACCCAGCAGTAATGAATGGTGAAGATTGTCAAGGGAAGATATGAAAATTACGTACCTACCGTAATTCTTGATCTCCTCTTGTATCTTCACCATTCATTACTGAGTCCTACCCTCCTTCCCCTTATGGGCCTCAGTGCTTGGGTGTCTCCTCCACCCTACTCTCCTTCTCCCTCCTAGAGGCCAGTTGGGGACTGAGTTCCCCGGTACCTCAGAGCTCTCTGTTTCCTTCTCTAACAAGTCACAGAGCGTTCAACCTGGAGGAAGGTGAGAAGGGTCTTCGCCCTAACCTCTAAGAGAACTCCCTCAGATTCTCCTCACAATGCACTAGGGTGTCCCCTTCTTGGGGCTTGGATAATCCCCTGGTTTATGCCACCCTCTGTTGTCATTTACATCAATGCAGTCCTAGGAGAGTCCATGGGATTTTCCTCCCTCTCTTTTTCTTATGGCACAGATGTCCTGTGGTTCTCTTCTCCTGAAGTGGGGACTATGTCAGTACTCGCTCCACTTCTGAGCAGGACTGATCGCCCTCCAAGGGACAGTCTGTAAGACCTAGGCTCTAGGATTTTCGTAACAATTACGGGTAAAGGGTGGGAGGAGAGATCTGCCTCCACAACGACTGGCAAGACCATTAATTCTCTTCAGACCTTGGTTCTGTAATGTCTGTGACTAGCGCAATCCTTGCTCCCTTGTCTTCATTCCCGCAGGGGTTTGAAACTTTCAAGCCAGTGGTCTTCCATTTAAATGTGGCGGAGAGCCCTCCTCCATCCCCCTTTATCCTTTACTTTCACCTCTTCTTTCTATCCTTTGCCTTCTCCTGAGACTGCCCAAGGATTGAGGCCCCATGGCCATTTAGGGTAGGGTTCTCTCTTTTCTGTCCTCTAATCAGCTTATACCTTTTTCAGTTTATGTGCTTTCCTTTGTCTGTCCCTCAGCTCTCGTGCCTCACTCCCTTTCTCTGGAAACTGTTATCCTCCAGCGGATGGAGGAGTAGTCTGCGATGCCTAACGGCCAACCTGCATGTGCCGTGCAGTGCGTCCGCCATGTGGGTGGTGCAGACTCCTCCCTCAAGAAAAAGTAAAACAAAACTCCGTGGCAGCTGCGCGCCTCCGGCTTACACCCAACAGTAATGAATGGTGAAGATACAAGAGAAGATCAAGAATTATGGTAGACATGTAATTTTCATTTGCCACAGATGAATGCGTTTGGCTCAGGAGGAAGAACACAAGGACCAAAGCGCCCAGCTTGTTCAGTTCTGAGGTTGCCCCAGCAGTAAGGGAAAAGAGGTTGGCCAATAGAAAATTCAGGAAGACCAAGAGAGAGGTGGATAGGGAAAATTACCTAAGGTTGGCTAGTGAGGCAAGTAAAAAAGTCTGGGGAGCAAAGGCACAGAAGGAGCTGCAGATAGCTGAAGGAATTAAGGAGGAGGAGAAGGCTTTCTTTTGCTATATGTGAGAAGAGGGACAAGAAGGAAGGGATTGTTAAGCTTAGGAAAGGGCTAGAGTGGGTGGAAGATAATGGGGGGAGCAGAGATACTAAATGAATACTTCTAGGGACATGGATATGTTGTTCAATCCACACTGTCTGGCAGGTTTCTTGCCGCTTTAAATCTTGCCGGAAGGTCTTCAAGCTGGCTCCTCCCACCCACCCGGGTGGTAAAACCCTCGGCTCCGCCACATGACCCCAGATCTTCCTTACCGCTGGGAAGCTCAGGTTCCTTCCTTAACGCTCTGCGTTTTAGGCCTGGATCCATACTCTTCAAAATTTCTGAAACTTATTTTAAAATTTACAAGACTTCGGTCTTCGTCTTCCCTCGAGGCTGCGATGGACAAATCAACTCCCGGATTCCGTCTGTGCCTGTGTTGGCAGAAGATGTCCCGGACCAATCCACACTCCACGTGCGTCTACTGCCTGGGGCTTGGTCACGACTCACGGGCTTCCGAATTGTGCAAGTCCTTTTCGTCTTCGGTCTTATAGGACCGCGCTACCAGACTTTCTCTTGGGCGACCCGAAAAACGGTATCCACCGGTCAAGTCTAAGGAGGCCTGTTGGGTGGTGTCCATGGTGGCGGGCTCCGGGGAGCAGTTGGAGCAGATGATTGCCCTCGAGGAGGAGGCGGCCCAGGCCGCTTCTTCTTCCTCCTCCTTGGCCGCGGCATTTATCCCACTCTCCTTGGGCTCCTCCTACATGGCTTCATTTAAGGAGCTTTGCCAGTCCCTCTCCACCAAGGGAGAAGGGCCATCGGGACATTTCAGTCAGTCTAAGAAGAAGGACTCTAAGGGTAAGTCTCATCGTCGACGTTCATGGGAGCGGAAGAGATCCCCTTCACCGGACCGTCGACTCTCGATTTTGGTCGAGGTTGCTGCTGCGGCCGCTGACTTCACGGTGCCCCCATCAGGTCAGCCGGCTGAGACATCCATCGACACAGTCGAGATTTTTCTCGACCCGTCTGGTTTGTCGACTGGAGAAGCCGACAACCCTACTTCACCGGTTCCCCGGTGGAAACCAAGGACTTGCCTGTGCCTCCTGTGCTGCAGTCCCCGGTTAAGGTCCCTGTACCGAAGGAGGAGCGGGTTTCCCCTGTTCCCTCTCTGACCCACCCTTGGAACCCCCGAAGGTCTCGGTCCTCTTCCAGGTCCAGCCGGTCCCGCTGACATCGGCAGTCTCTGTCTCTGCACCATGGAAAGCAGCATCATCGCTCATCCTCGTAGTCCTCTTCGGAGGATAGGCTCCGGTGCAAGTTGTCGGCGCTATGAGGAGTTCAGGTGGCTGCAGCTCTTATGGTCCAGGAGTAAGCAGACTCCGTCACCTTCTCCTGCCATTAAGTGGTTGTCACCGGAGCGGCTGAAACAACCCCTCGTAGTGGTTGAGGAGCCAACCCCGGCACTGGTTGTTTCGCTGAAGCTGGCTGCTCCACCCATTGTGGTGGAACCTTCGCCTCCACAACCGAAGACTGGGGCCCTGACCAAGGATTCTCGGTCAGGTCAGGGCTTGCCCCACAGGTTGTCGGTCACCCTCACTCCCGATCGACCTAGGCAGGTGGAGGGTGGCTCAGGTGCCCGGCAGCTGTTTGCAGACTCCTTGGAGTCCGACGACGACTCCTCCCTGTTCTCCAGGCCGCTTGAACTGGAGTCTAGGGGAGCCAGTTGGTGGACGAGAGCCCATCCTCATTTTAGGTTTGCTTCGGCTCATCTCTAAGTCCACCGGGATGCAGCTCAAACCCGTTTCAAAACGGGCAAAGTATCCCCTCATGGAGATACTGGACCGAGGGGATTCCCCTACGGAGGCCTTTCCTGTGGCTGAAGCCATTGTTGGCCGGCCCTGGACTTGTGGCAGTGGCCAGCATCTTGTCCCGCGCATTCGGCCAGGATGGCTCGCAAGTACGCAGTCCCCACCGGCTCACTCTCCGGTTTCTCAGAGCACCCCTCTGCGGAGGGGTTAGTGACCGATAGTGTTTTCTGGCACTCCGGGGAGCGGCTGGGCGTGGACAAACGCCCGATAAGAATCGAAAGCTGGATTACGGCGGGCGGAAAGGTTTACTACTTCCTCCTAAGGCCTTTGTCAGGCTAGCTCGGCCGTTCTGATGGCACATTTTTCACATGCCTTTATGGGTTCCCTGGGTGAGGTGATTCCTCATCTCCCGGCTGACCTTCAGACAACGGTCAAGCAGGTCCGGGATCAGGGAAGGGCGGTGGCAAAACAGCAGCTCCAAACTCCGTTGGACATTGGCGATTCTTGTGCCCGATCAGTAGCGGCCGCAGTGGCCATGCGCCGCAGAGTTTGACTGCGGATCTCTACCTTCACGGCAGACACCCAGCACAAGCTGACAGACGTTCCCTTCCTGGGCAGCGACTTGTTCGGGCCAGGGGTGGAAGGCCATCTCCAGAGGATCGTGAAGTCCGGTGCCACCTTGGACTCGGTCACGTCTGCCCAGAAGGACAAAGACCGCCAGCATCAGCGTAAGCCCTTTCGCCCTTCTGCCCCTGCGGCACGTCTGGCCCAGCAACACCAGCACCAGGGCCAGCAGGCATGCACTTGGTGCCCTAAGGCCAAGTCTGCCGCTTCCTCCACTAGGAAGCCTGGAGGCAAGGGTCCAGGAGGTCCCTCAGCGGGACCTTCCTCCAAGCCTGCCCAGTGACGGGTTGATGGTGTCACCCCCAACCTCATCACTCCTCCCCGGGTTCCCCCCCTGGAGGGGACAGCTCTGCCACTTCTTTTCCGCCTGGTCCACTATCACCACGGACTGCTGGGTGCTAGAAGTGGTAGGCAGGGGCCTGCCTCTGGAATTCGAGCAGCTAACTTCCTACAGAGCCATCACCCCACGGGGGGGCAACGGGTTCTGCAGCCTCTCTGTCGGCTCATCGAGCCGACATTGCTGTGCTCCTCCAGAATGAGGTGATCAGCGAGGTGGCGCACCCTCCTCCAGATCCAGGGTTTGTGTCCAGGTACTTCCTGGTCCCAAAACGGACGGGGGGCTGACACCCTATTCTCGACCTGCATGACCTGAACAAGTTCCTTAGGCAGCGCACCTTCAGGATGGTCACTGTGACTCAGATCATTACATCCTTGGAACTAGGCATGTGGTTTTGTTCTCTGGACCTTCAGGATGCGTTCTTTCACGTCCCAATCCATCCATCTCATCAGCGATTCCTCCACTTCCAAGCAGAAGGATCGCTTTACGAGTTCTGGGCCATGCTTTTTGGCCTCTCTCCAGCTCCCAGGGTCTTCACCAAATGCATAGCAGTGGTGACAGCATTCCTGCAGCGCCGAGGGGTCCGGGTGTACTCTAACCTGGATGACTGGCTGATAGCAGCCCCCTCCAGGTTGGAGGTGGAGTGGTCCAGGGATCTGGCTCTTTAGGTCTGCTCTCAGATTGGCCTCATCAACGAGGCCAAGTCAGAACTCATGCCATTGCAGGTGATTCAGTTCATCGGGGCAGAGCTAGACTCTCTTCGAGCCAAAGCCCGGCTTCCAGCGGCCAGGGCTGAGGTGCTTTCCTCCTTTGCCCAATCATTTCTGGTTGGGCAATTGCGCACTGCCCGGGACTTCCTGCGCCTTCTGGGCCTCATGGCGGCCTGCAGCAGCGTGGTCCATTGGGCCCACTGGCATATGCGTCCCCTGCAATGGGGGCTGGTCAGCCAATGGTCACAGCGTTCCGGTCCTCTGGACCAGCCAGTGACGGTGACCCAGGAGATGTGGGAAGGCCTACAGTGGTGGCTCGTTCCAGCTCATCTGCAGGAGGGTATCCTGTTTGTCCGTCCCGAGCAGACGGTCACTCTGACAACCGACGCCTCTCTGATGGGTTGGGGTGCCCTCTGGGGGAGCTCAGGGCCCACGGCCTCTGGTCCCCTCAGGAGGCTTGATGCCACATCAACCTGCTGGAGCTCCGAGTGGAGCATCTAGCCCTCACTGCCTTCGCTCCATTTGTACGGGGTCAAGTGGTTCAGGTCCAGACGGACAGCACCACGACCATGTACTACCTCAACCGACAGGGCGGGACGCACTCCTTGTCCCTGTGCAAGAAGGCTTTCCACACTTGGTCCCTCGTGATTAGCCTGGAGACGGATCTCCTAGCCATTCATGTGGCAGGAGCCTCCAACAGTCTGGCTGATGCCCTCTGCCGGGTAGGCGCTGCATCTCACGAGTGGTCTCTCCTGACGGAGGTAGTACAAGATTTGTTCTCCTACTGGGGCACCCCTCAGGTGGACCTGTTCGCCTCCAGGGAGAATGCGAAGCTGAGGCTGTTTCATGCCCGCCCCACTCAGCAGGGCTCGCTGCAGGGGGATGCCTTCTCGAGGCCGTGGACCTTGGCCTCTTCTACGCCTTCCCTTAATTTCCCTTGATCCACAAGGTGCTTCTCAAGGCAAAGAGGGACAAGGTGCAGGTGATTCTGGTTGCTCCAGACTAGCCCCGCCAGTTCTGGTGCCCAGATCATCTCCTCAGCCTCAGCTCCAGGCTCCCAAGGCAGCTTCCAGCCCGCCTGGACCTGATCTCAGTCAACAAGGGGAAGGTTCTCCATCCGGACCTTCAATCCCTGCACCTGACAGCCTGGTTCCTGAGCGGCTAGAATTCCAGGCCTTGGGTCTTTCTGATGAGTTCCTCAACATCGTTGAGGCATCCTGTAAGGAGTCGACCAGAAAATGCTACGCCTTCAAATGGAAGAGATTCTCCATTTGGTGGCAGGACAAGGGGTTGGACCCTTCTTCCTGTTCCTTGGCTAGCATCCTGGACTGCCTGTGGTCCCTTTCTCGGCTAGGGCTTCAGTCGACCCTTAAGGTGCACCTGGCAGCCATCTCTGCTTACTGGGCACGGGCCGGCAAGCAGTCGGTGGCGCAGGAAAAGGTGGTCATGCGCTTTTTCAAAGGCCTTGATCACATATCCCCTCCGGTGCGAGAACATCCACCTCCGTGGGATCTACTGCTGGTATTGGCTAAGCTCATGGGCAAGCCATTTGAAACGATGCACAGGTGTGACATCTCCCACCTGTTGTGGGGAGACCGCCTTCTTGGTGGCTTATGTCACTCAGAAGGATGGGAGAGCTCTAGGTGCTTTCCATCGAGTCTCCTTATCTGGTCTTCCACAGAGACAAGGTTGTCCTGCGGCCCCACCCAAAATTCCTTCCAAAGGTGGTGTCGGAGTTTCACCTTAACCAGGTGTTGACGCTGCCGGTGTTCTACCCCAATCACACCTCGGAGGCTGAATATAGGCTCCATACTGTGGACCCTAGAAGAGCGCTCGCTTATTATAAGGAGCGGATGGCTGAAGTTCGGGGAGAGGTTCGCCAGCTGTTTGTCACCTTCGCTGAAGCTGCACCTGGCAGACCTGCAGCTAAGCGGACGATAAGCAGGTGGGTCACCTCCTGCATAGATCTCTGCTATAGGTTGGCGGGCATGGAGCCACCCAGAGGGATAAGAGCTCATTCTACCCGCCATACCACTGCTTTGGTGGCTGCTTCCTAGGGACGTCCCTATCCAGGAAATCTGCAGGGCTGCTACCTGGAAGTCGGCACACACCTTTATTTCCCATTACCACATTGACCTTGAGTCACGCCAGGATGCTGGTTTTGGGACCTCGGTTCTCCAGTCCTTATTCCCTAAGTAGGGGGTGCGCTTGCCTCCCTTCTCCCGGAGAACTGCTAGGAGTCTGCCAGACAATGTGGATTGAACAACATATCCACGTCCCTAGAAATACAGGTTACTCACCTGTAAGAGGAGTTCTAGGAGTGGTATATATGGTGTTCATCCACATGACCCACCCGACCTCCCCGGCTTTGACGTGCAACCTGGCTTCCAGCGGGCAAGATCTGGCATCATGGGGCGGAGCCGAGGGTTTTACCACCCAGGTGGGTGGGAGGAGCCAGCTTGAAAACCTTCTGGCAAGATTTAAAACGTCAAGGAACCTGCCAGACTGTGTGGATGAACAACATATACCACTCCTAGAATTCCTGTTACAGGTGAGTAACCTGTATTTCTGTTCCGTCTTCACCAGGGAGAAAGACAGACCAGTGTCTTCAGGAGGGAAAAAAGGAGCGGGGTGGGGGGGAGAACACAGATGTAGTGATAGAGGAGGATAGAGTGCGGCAAGGGCTGCTGGCATTGAAGGTGGACAAATCATCCGGCCCAGATGGAATACATCCAAGGGTAATAAAGGAACTGGCAGAGGGGCTGGCAGGGCCACTGGCAGACCTATTTAATAGTTCACTAGAGACAGGCATAGTACTACAGGACTGGAGAACAGCACATGTAGTGCCACTCTACAAAAGCAGTCCCAAGGATGACCTAAGGAATTACAGACCAGTCAATCTGACCTCCACTGTGGGCAAGCCCATGGAGACCGTACTAAAGGAGAGGTTGGTGAAATATCTAGAGGAGCATGGTCTCCAAGATGTGAGGCAGCATGAGTTCATGGGGGGAGATCGTGTCAAACAAATCTGATTGACTTCTTTGACTGTGTCACTAAGACAGTAGATAGGGGCCAAGCGGTAGACATCCTCTTTTCTTGATTTCAGCAAGGTCTTTTACTCTCTGCCCCACAAAAGATTGATCAGGAAGTTGGTGGATCTTGGGGTTGGGGAAAAGATGGCAGATGGGTGGAAAACTGGCTGAGGGACAGAACCCAGAGGGTGGTTGTGGGGGGAGAGTTATCTGGCACCAGACAGGTAACCAGTGGGGTCCCACAGGGCTCGGTGCTGGGGCCGATGGTGTTCAATGTCTTCATCAGTGATGTTGGAGATGGCATTAAGGGCAAAATGTGCCTATTAGCGGATGACATCAAACTCCGTGAGAGAGTGGACACAGTTGAAGGGATGCAGGACCTACAGGAAGATCTGGAAAAGCTAGGGAGGTGGTTCAGGATATAGTAGCTTGGCATCAATGCCAAGAAGTGGCAAGCTATGTAGAATGCCTGGTGAGCTGGTTCTGACTTCTGTGGTCGTGGGGTTCAAGAGGGGGAAGGACAGGTACAGAAAGGGGATGAAGCAGGGGATGGGCTGCACCAGGGTGCTGGGTTGGATGACAGGGGGAAACACATTTGTTGAAGGGGGAAGGCCTCAGTACCCAGCTAGGGTTCTGAGGCATGAGCAGATTCGACAGACCATAAGGCCTAATTGCTGGCAAATAGTATATTAGTATGTTAAAGGAGCCAAGAATCCTAGGACAGAGTACTACCTGGATGGAGTCAGAGTATCTGCATCAGAGGAGAAGGACCTGGGAGTGATAATCACTAGTGACCTGAAGCACTCCACGCAGTGCAAGAAAGCAGCAACAAAGGCAAACAAGATACTGGGATGCAGAGGTTTTGGTTGTGGACCCGGGTGATCAGAGAGGTCGCATGATGGCACACCCTCTGGAATTTTTCTTGTTGGCATGTCACTTCCGACCTCTGAACGGGTGCGTAGCCTTGGGATTGTCCTAGACGACAGGCTGACCCTACAATCTCAAGTGTCTGCCGTTGACAGGACTTCCTTCTACCATCTTAAGAATATTGCCAGGGTTAGGCACCTTGTTCCGTCTGACCCTTTGCCAACGTTGGTCCACACCTTTGTGTCCTCAAGCTTGGACTACTGCAACGCCCTATACTTTGGGCTTTCTGGGATTGAAATCAGTCGCCTACAGCTGGTGCATAACACTGCATCCCGGGTTTTGACTGGGACAAGTAGGTCCTGTCATATTACCCCGGTGCTGCGTGAACTGCACTGGCTTCTTATACGGTGGCGGATCACCTTTAAAGTCATTTTATTGACTTTCAAAGCCCTTCACGATCAGAGTCCGACCTATCTGAAAGAACTTCTGGTGTCTTACTGCCCTGGCCGATCGCTTCGCTCGGCTGACGAGAGGTTGTTAGAGATTCCAAGAGTGAGTTTAAAATCTTCTGGCAGCAGAGCATTTTCTCATGCTGCACCCACTCTTTGGAATTCTCTACCACGCCGGTTACGGGAGTGCACCTCCGTGGAGGTATATAAGAAGAATCTGAAAACTTACTTATGGCAAATGGCCTTCCTGGATGATTAAGTTAATTCTATCATGCTATGATTCTATATTATAATTTATTACTTGATTTTAATATTTGATGTTGTTTTATGGTATGATTTTATTTATACGAATTATTGATCTGTATTTGAAATTATGGTTTTAATATGTTCAGCGCCTTGAAACAATGAAAGGCGCTTTATAAATAAAATTATTTATTATTATTATATCTAGGGGATCAGTAGTAGGAGAGAGGAGGTTATACTGCCCTTGTACAGGTCACTGGTAAGGCCGCATCTAGAATATGGAGTTCAGTACTGGTGCCCACACCTCAAAAAGGACATTAACCTACTGGAGAAGGTCCAGAGGAGGGCTACAATGATGATAGCTGGTCAGCAGGGTAAGGCATATGAGAAGAGGTTGAGGGCACTGAACACGGAGAGGGAGAGAGGGAGAGACGGAGACACAGAGAGGGAGGGAAGAGAGAGAGAGAGAGAGAGAGAGAGCGTGACAGAGAAAGAGAGAGAGAGATAGAGCGACAGAGAGGGGGAGAGAGAGACCGAGACCTTCAGGTACTTGAAAGGGATAAATAAGGTTGATAAGGATAGTCTCTTTAAGCTGAGTGGCAACCATAACCAGGGCCCCGAGTTTTCCGTGATTCGCCGGATGCGCAAAACCGCGAAATAATCCGCGAATTTGCCATCACCCGCGAATTGCCGCCATGAACAAACGCCCGCTTCATTTGCCGACGGGGTGCCCAATCCCCGCCGGCCGAACGCCCCCCAGTCAGCAGGCCACGCTGGGAGCCCACTCCCCAGCGTGGCAAACATGCCAATTGTTTTTTTTTTTTGCCGACGGGGTGCCTAATCCCGCCGGGCTGAACGCCTCTGTAAAGTCGCAGCGGCGCTGGGAGCCCACCCCAGCGTGGCAAACGCGCTAATTGTTTGTTTTTTTTGCCGACGGGGTGCCCAATCCTCGCGGCTGAACGCCTCCAAAGTCGTTGTGCCACCGGGAGCCCACCCCAGCGTGGCAAGCGGTCCCAGACGCCTTTTTTTTTCCCCTGTAAAACAAAACTGTCCCACGCTGTTCCCCGAGCCCCTCCCACATCCCGCACTCACCCACTGCACACCCAGCTTCCCCACACCCCCTACCCCATACTTCCTCCGGACTCCAGCGACGATCTTGCGTGGACCGAACACGCCTGCACTCTTCAAAGGCGCACTGCGAACTGAGGAAATGCCGTAAGCTGTATAATGGGCTAGATAGGAGGGTTCAACTTTATTGCATATCTCAGGCATTTTGGAATTTTTGCCAATTTTCAACATGGGGTTTTGGGCCCTCTTCATGAATGATGTCACTGTCATGGCGTATTTGGGCTCGAAGGGTGATTTCGCGCAGTGACTGCGAAATCACCCTTCGAGACCGAATACCACCATGACAGTGACATCATTCATGAGAAGGGGGCCCAAAACCCCCATGTTGAAAATTTGGTGCCAAAATTCCAAAAAATCACTGTTTAACGAGCGTGCGTTGCGCAGTTCCTACGCAGGCTCGTAAGTTCGGGAATTTCAATATTTTCACTCCAGAGTTTCAACATTGCCATTTCACCACACTGTCTTATGAGTAGTACAGCTGTCATTTTTCACATCTCACCCAAAATGTGTTTCCACCCTTGTAGCGCAGAATGGCGCAGTCGGTGTGCGAAATCAATGTACGGGACAAATTAAGAAAATCACAGTGACACTGTTCATGAGCAGAGGTCTTGAAATGGCTATGTTGAAATTTGGTGAAAATTCCAAAAATGACTGTTTAACGAGCATACGCAGTTCCACGCAGGCTCGTAAGTTCGCTAAATTTCAATATTTTCACTCCAGAGTTTCAACATTGCCATTTCACCACACTGTCTTATGAGTAGTACAGCTGTCATTTTTCACATCTCACCCAAAATGTGTTTCCACCCTTGTAGTGCAGAATGGCGCAGTCGGTGTGCGAAATCAATGTTCCGGACAGATTAATAAAATCACAGTGATACTGTTCATGAGCAGAGGTCTTAAACTGGCTATGTTGAAGATGTGGTGACAAACACCCATAAAATGACTGTGTTTCGAGCGTGCGTTGTGTCAGATATGGCAAAAAAAGGAAAAAAATTAAGGGTAAACATGTGCAAGAATTGCGCATGAAATTGGTGTTGAGTGCCGCAGAAGTTCTGCGGCAAATGAGAACCCTGCCGCAGAACTTTGCTCCGATGTGCCGCAGAAAAATCGGGGCCCTGACCATAACACGAGGGGGCACAGTCTTAAGCTGGAGGGTGGGAGGTTTAGGAGGGAGGTCAGGAAGCACTTCTTCACAGAGAGGGTGGTGGACACTTGGAATGCGCTGCCAGAAAAAGTAATCTCGTTGAAGACAGTGGGCAGCTTTGAGAGGCGGGGACAGGCATAGGGAGAGGGTAAGGGTCATGGGTAGGGAGGGAGGGAGGATGGGAGGAGTGGGGAGGGAGGAGGGCAGGGACATTAACTCAAGCTATGGACCCTGCAATACGAGCAGACTTCATAGACCAAATGGCCTTCATCTGCTGGCTTCTTCATATGTTCGTATGTACCTTCGGCTCCTAGGCCTTATGGCAGTGGCCATTGTGATGGTGACTGCCCAGACTGCACATGAGGGATTCCCAGTTGGCCCTAAGTGTCCAGTGGACCAGCTCAGGGAAGATCTAGAACAAAGGGTTCTAGTCACTCTTCCTGTCCACAAAGTGCTCAAGTGGTGGATGGAACCCAGCAGTCTGTTAAAAGGGGTTCCCTTCTTGATCCCTTTCCCTCACAAGATTCTCACAGATGCATCAGGGGTAGGCTGGGGTGCAAACCTGGGCCCCCATCAGACACAGGGTACGTGGACCCCAGTGGAGAGCACTTAGCACATAAATGTTCTAGAAATGTGAGCTGTTCTTTGTGGGCTACAGCACTTCCAGATTCATCTATCCCCAGGTCCTCTGCTATTACAGACAGGCATCAGTGTGATGCACTATATCAGCAAGCATGGGGGGAAGGGACTCATTCTTACCCTTCTGCAGGGAAGTGACAAGAGTTTGGTATTGGGCTCTGGAACACTGTCTAGAACTGTCAGTAGTACATGCTCCAGGTGTCCAAAATGTCTTGGTAGACAGGCTAAGGGGGGTCACAGTCCAGAATGCATGAGTGGGAACTGCTGACCTCAGTTGTCGAAGATGTGTTCAACAGATGGGGTCATCCAGAGCTTGGATGTTTTTGCATCCCCACAGATTGCAAAACTGCCGCTTTTCTGCTTGCTCGTTCCAGGGCCTGGAGCTTTCTGGTGAGATGCGTTGTCCCTCTCTTGGAAAGAGAGGTTCCTGTATGCCTTGCCTCCCTAATTCAGTGTGCGCTACTCAAGCTCCAGATGGAGAGGGCAACTTTGAGTCTCATTGCTGCCTTATGTCCTTGACAGATCTGGTTCCCACTGCTACAGCAGCTGGCGGTGGAAACACTGGTGCCTCTGCCCCTGTACAAGGGCCTACTGTCACAGGATCAGGGAACCTTGGTACATCCAGATCTCAGGTCTCTTACTTCCATGCATGGCTCCTGAAAACATAACCACTGCCCGTTTTGGGGTTTCCTGAAAAGTGGCTGAAGTTCTGGTGGCTGCCAGAAAGCCTTCCACCAGATCCACTTATTCTGTGAAGTGGAAGCAGTTTACTCTATGGGCTGCTTCTCATTACTTGGAACTGTTTACTTGTCTAGATAGCCAGGTTCTGGAGTATCTGCTGTCCTTATCGAATGCAGGTCTGCAGTATTTCACCATCAGAGTACACTTAGCTGCCATTTCAGCTTTCCATGTGCCTATTGAGGGTCGTACGGTTGCCCAGCTGGAGATGTGCCATACATTCTTGAGACGCACACTATATCTGAAGCCTCCCATCCATAATCAGGCCAGCCTGGGACCTTCATTTTGTTTTTGAAGAGCTTACTTTGGCTTCTTTTGAACCAGCAGGTGACTTGTGACTTACGCTTTCTTTCTTGGAAAGTGTTTTTAGTTGCAGTCACTTCTGCTTGAAGGATTTCAGTGCTAGCGGCTGTAATGTGTGAGCCTTCTTATTTGATTTTTCACAAAGGCAGGGTGTCTTTGCATATTAATCCTAAGTTTCTACCAAAGGTGGTTTCCGAGTTTATTTTAAATCATATCATCCGCTTGCCAGTTTATTTTGCTGAACATACCAATCCAGGGAACGTATTGTGCCATACTTTACATATACATAGAATACTTGGGTACTATATACACTGCCCGAAGGACTGCAGAAAGTCTTTGCACTTTTTTGTTTCATTCACCCTTAGGAAAGGGGTCGGCCCAGTTTCTAAACGGTGCCTGTCCAAATGGCTAGCAAACTGTATTACTTTGTTACAGGAAGTACGGTAAGGAACTTCCTGGAGTTGTTCTTGGTCATTCCACAAGAGGCATGGCTACCTTTGTTGCTTGTTTCAAGCATGTGTCTGCTTACAGACATCTATGCAGCTGCCATCTGGAGTACTGTCCACACGTTCACTAAACACTACAGTCTGGACATTGCCTCAGGTTGGCTTTAGCCTAGATGTGTTTTAGAGCCTTCTTTCCTAGGCCTGTAGGTTCCAGCAACCCAGACTGTTTATGGTCAGTACTGCTTGGTACTCGTTCCATGGGTGTGGCCTGATGAAAGATCCTCGAAGAAGATAGAACAGATATGTACTTAAGGTAACAGTAGATATTTTTCATCAAGTCATGCCATCCCACCCTGTTTCGCCCTACAGGGTCCTGAGACTCAAATCAGTGCTGTCTCCTTCTCCAAGATGGTCTACCTACAGGTTTCTGCCTCGCCTGGTTGGCAGAACCTTAGGTTCTCTCCTGGTTCCCTATAGAGAGGTCCTCTGAGAATGATCTCCAGGGAGGAACAGAGGAGAGGAGGGGCTACCCACGTTTATGTAGCAGCTGATGTCGTCATGGGCCGACCCTGGTGGACTGCCTACAAAAGTTTCTGTGTGGTCCTAGAGCCTGGCGGCTTATAGTTCCATAGGTGTGGCCTGATGAGAGATTCTCTCAAAGATCTGCTGTTACGGTAAGCATGTAACTGTTCTATCTCTGAAGTGGAATTGCTGAGGGCTGCCCCTGCACTCCCCCTTTCCTTTTTTTTTTTAAATCCCCAACCTGATTGCCCTCCAGCTGTAGTATGCAGCCCAACCACCACCACCACATGGGACAGCACCCTCCCCCCCTCAACGGTGCGCTCTAGGCTTAACACCAGTTCAGTGTGTCAGAATAAGGATCTGCAGAGGTTCACTGGTATGTTAATGTTGGGTCAGTAGCAACCTCTTACGCCAATTAGGGTGGTTTCTCTTATATTTAATCCCTCTCACCTACCTGTCTCTCATCAGCAGCTCCCTAGCAATGGACTGGTGGATGTGCAGGATGTTTTATTGTTACCTGTAACCCCCATGCTGCCTCTCTTCCACCACTGGAGTTTGCCATACTAGGAGCTCTGGGACCCCTAACCTGGATTCTGAAAGTGATGCCTCACTGTCACTCTGCAGACACCACTGACGCAGTACGGTGGGACTGGGTCACGCTGTGAACCGGGGTTATCCACCTGGGAGCGCAACATGCTTGACCTGCACCAGTGGGCCATTTTAAGAGACCCATCAAAGCTGGAAGTGGCATGAGTTGTGAGTTATTACTGGAGAAGAAGAAGAATCAGCATTTATATAGTGCTTTTCATACACAGTAGTTTCCCAAAGTGGTGTACAAGCAATGCTAGACTGGTAGTGAAGTGACTGAATGTACGGTGGCGGCCATACCGCACAGCATCACCCACACACAGCCTGGATAATTGCATGAACCAGTTTATGGGAAGGGGAATGTTGGCCAGGACACCGGGAATGTTCCCTGCTCTTTGTGAAGAGTGCCCTGGGTTCTTTTACTTCCACCTGGACACCCACCAGGACAACACCAGGATGGGCAGAAGGGACATCAGTTTAAAGTCTTATCCGAAGGACGGCACACCCCAGCAGTACAGCCCCCCCCAATACTGCACTCGGATGCCAGCGATTTTTAGATGCAAGTCCAATCCCGGTGTGGGACGAGAACCCACGACCTTCTGGTCCAAAGGCGGATGTGCTACCAACTGAGCCACGCTGACAGCTTGAGTAATCATTTCAGAAATGGATCACAAGTAATAATTTCAGAACCAGATCCTGAGTAATCATGCAGGAGATATTATAAAGTATGTATATTTTAATATATGGATTGTTAAAATAATAGGGTTGAAAAGCATACAAAAAAATTCTTGTAATACCATCGCTCCTGGAGCGATAATACTACTGTTCCTAAGTGATAATACTGTTGTTCGGGTGCCGTAATAGTATCGTTCCGCACCCAAACGATAATATTATCAAGAAAGCTGAAGCGCGCATGCGCAAGTCTATCCCTGATGTCTTAGAAAGCGTGCCTTCTGACTGGCCGCTTTTGCTCTGTGGGTGGGCACAGTGAGTCCAAAAACATGGCGGCTTGTTCGCTCCTTAGCAAGTGAATGGTCAGGAGCAGCAACCGTTTTTCTTTCCTTTGTAAAGCAATTTTTTATGAACAATTCGACTCTGTCCGTGGCTCCTCTGCTCGACCAATACCGCTGCTGACAAACAGTTTAAAAAAAACAAAAAAAAAACGGCTAAATGAAGCCCACAGCACCCGCCACCCGCTCATTCACACAGCACTGGGGAACCCTGCCAGTACGCACATGGACCAGCTGACTGCACTGTTCAAACGGAGGTGAGTCAGTTCACCTCGTATCCATATATTTAAAACAAATAGGTTCTGTCAATAGATTTATCTGAATTTAGACAGAAACCTCTCGAAGCTGGCCTCGAGGTTTTCGTGTCCCCAGAACCTCTCTCGATGGAACTACTACCTTGTAATGCACCAGAACCTATCTATTATTCTATTTGCAATTGTATATTTGTATTATGCTGCATTTGATCATAGTTGTTAATATTTTCTTTTCCTTTATATCGGATTTGATGTTTTTGCCTACTGCATTGTACTAATCGAACTTGAAATGCTTGCACAGTCCAAGGGACACCACTGCAAATGAGCTGTTCTCAGTGGAAAAATCACCAAATAAAACTGAATCATTTCAGGACTGGATCCCGAGTAATCATTTCAAAAAAGGATTCTGAGTAATCATTTATGTAATGGATCCCATGTAATCATTTTAGACCTATACACCCTAATGACATGCTGGTATGTGTACCCATCTTTTTGATGTTGAAGATGTTCATATCAGATCTATATGGATCCACTGGTAGAACGTGACTGATCTGTCACAAACGTTTCAACATGAGAAACATTTATTACTTAAAATGTATTAATTTTCCTGTTATTTATTTTCTTTATAGGCTTTCTGAGGACACTTCCAGAGAAAAACAAGAACTAGGAGTTGGGAATCCCTCCACTGTCATCACCAGAAGTTTTAGCCAATCAAATGCACCCGGATAATAAGCTGACCAATCATGGCAAGACAGCTAACAGCAGCACCCCATCCCAGCACCAGAATGTGAACCAAGGTCCCGCCTGCAACCTGGGGTCAAAGGGCTTGGGGGCCGGAAATCATGGCAGCAAAGCCAATCAGATTTCTCCTGGGAACTCTGGACTGAAAAATAGCCAGAACACAGTCCAAAACCTTGGCTCGTTAAAGGGAAAAGTCAAACGGGAGCGGAGTGTATCAGTGGATTCTGTAGACCAGCGAGAGGCACGTACCCCTACGTTAGACACGGAATCAAAAGGTGAGTGGTAAAAATAAATTGTAGCTGTAGTGGTCCTTTGAAAACAGGAGTCATTGGATAGTATAATACCTTTTATTGGACCAAGATGTGTCTTGTACAATGATGGTATAGTACACAAGCTTTCAGGGCCACAACAGTCCCTTCTTCAGGTGCCCAAGGCGAGTGCTGAAGCAGAAGATTGTTGTATTCTGCCATCTCCTTGTCCATCTGAGGCCTGTGTCTTCCATCCAGTTGTATTCATCGAAGTTTGTTGTAACATGGCACAAATGAGAAATCGACGGCAGCGCAAACCTATTGGCGGAAATGCAGCAGGTGACTAAAGTTGGAGCGGGGATTAATCACTGGTACTGCCCGCTCCAAGCCTGCAATAATCACTGCCTCAAGAAGCTTGCTATCAGGATCGCGCATACTAACTCTGGCGCCTCAAAGTGTATCTTACTGGCTGTTTCCCATGAGATAGCAAGCCCTCCAGTAGCGAGCTGCAGCCCCAAGTCTGGTAGTGAGCGCAGACTGTGATCGGTCACAGAATAACACAGAAAGCACATTCTTATTCTTTGTAATCGGCAGAAGTGTGTTAATTTATGTAGCAGACCAAAATAAGTAGCAGCGGTACAATTATTATAGTGCACCGTATAGTCAGATATAGCAATTCACATTTCCCCTACAGTGCACTAATGTAACAGATCATTTGCACATAGTAACGGAGGAGAAAGCATTAAAGACATCGAAAAAATAAGTATTGACAGATATAGTAGCAGAATGTTATGCAAACTTGTCATTGGTTTCAAAAGTAGTAAACGCTATATAAATGTACGTGGATTCTGCAATGTGGACGTGCAAGTTCTGAGATAACAGCACTGAAGTGTAATGAGTGAACCATCATTTAATTAAAAAAAAATACTGCGTTTCCTGACATTTGTACCATTTTAATTCACACCACATTGTAATAATACCTGCCTTGCACTTGCCATGTTACGTAAGTAATAATACCCGACAGGGTGGGCGTTATTGCGATATAACGGACTGCCCAGGGGCGTAATGAGGCCTGACGCCGCAGGCAGAGGGCCTTATAGCCCCTGGAAGGTCCGTTATATCCCATAACGCCCACCCTGGAAGGTATTATTACACTTAGAAAATGGTGATGTGTGTAAGTTTTAAGTGAATAATAATCGGAGAAAATCTGTTTGTAAACTGATATAAATTGTAGGGAAAAAAAGTTTTGTAAAGTAGTCCCTAAGTTTGTGTGCTGTTACATTTAGTTGTCACTCCCCTCTTCAACAGAGTGAGCTATTTTGTCAAGTGACGCCCTGTAGTAGCCGTAAAAAAAGAAAGAAAAAAAATTAATTTAGTTCTGTGCTCCAGCTGTGTGACTTTGTTTTGTCTGGAAGTGTGGTGGAGAAGCACGAGACTTTGCACGATGTGGATGGAAGGTCAGACGCTGTATTTACATGGAAATTAAGCAAGTTTGTGATAGTGGCCAGTGTAGTACGCTGTGACAGGTGGAGCGGGCGGTAGCGTGGTTTCAGCTGTCGTTTGTGTCTTCAAATACCACAACACAGAAAAAGAGTACATTTTTTTTTTAAAATATTTATTTAATTCTGGTCGATAGTACCACATTTCATTTGGAGTACCGCAGTGTCTTCTGTCAGTCAGTGTGTTGTGATGGTAACTAGCGGGTCAGCCGAAGTGTGGAAAAAGGAGCTGCTGGAGAGTTGAGAGCTGTGAAGCGACGCAGGAGGGAACAGTAAAAGTAAGCCTGGTGTATTATGTGAATTCTTGAGTTTTGTTAGGGTTTTAGGAAGAGCAGGTAGATGATCGGGGAGAGGACAGGAGGGATGCTAAGCAGGAAGTAAAAAATGGCGGCTGCTCGGTGCCATGATTCGGTGTGCCCAGTAATAGCATAAGTAATGGGGCACCCGAATTGGCACTTGTTTTTAAAAAAGAGCACTGGTGCCACAGTGTGACAGCCAATCAGTGAGAGTAGTTTTCGATGTTAGCCCTGTGCCCATTTTATAAAAGCATGTTAATGCCCTCCAGAGTCTGCTTCTACTTGGGAATTAATGCATGGTTGGGTGGTTGTAGGCACTCTGCCTTCGACCTCGTGCCACAACCCCCCTCTCCCCATGTATTAATTCCGCAGTAGAAGCCTCCTTCGTCAGGCATTAATGCTTACGTGTAGCAATATGGAAACACTGCCCAACAGCTTTTTCCTTAATGTGTTTCTTCTCTAGT
Source organism: Neoceratodus forsteri (assembly GCA_016271365.2). Classification (NCBI taxonomy): domain Eukaryota; kingdom Metazoa; phylum Chordata; order Ceratodontiformes; family Ceratodontidae; genus Neoceratodus; species Neoceratodus forsteri. The sequence goes on along the minus strand of JADMNL010000034.1, from coordinate 109,257,675 downwards.
TTTTCTCCCCTTCCCATTGAGGAGCCATGTACCCCAGAAGTGCCCAAGCGATTAGGAAGTGGATGGGCAAAAGTGTTAGTCTCTACTGTTTTTGTACCTCAGGGTATTCAAGGTCTGAATCTGGAGAATCGGGGGCTTGAATGATCTTACTGGGATAAAGATTCAGATTCTGACCTGACTCTGATGTGTGGTTTCTGGATTGGTTCTGGTCCATGACAAAGCTCTGATTTGTGGTTTCTGGCTTGATTTGGGCCCCAGCCTGGCTCCAGTTAATGGTATTTGGCTTGGTTCTGCTTCTTGCCTGACTTCAGTTTGTGGATTCTGGTTTGGTTTTCTGGTCCCCGAGTCCCGACTCTGGTTTGTGGTTTCTAGCTTGGTTCTGGTTCACAACTGCTCTAATGTGTGGTCTCTGGCTTGGTTCTGTTCCCAACCCTGCTCCGAGTTATGGTTTCTGACTTGGTTCTGATCTCTAATCGAGCACTGCTTTTGTGGTTCCTGGGTTGGTTCTGATTCTTGCTTGAGCTCCGATTTGTGGTCTCTGATCCAGCTGAGAGTTGGGACGTCTTGGTTTTGATCCCTGGTGGAGCGCTGAATTGTGGTTTCTAGTTTGTTTATGGTTCCTGATCAAGCTCTGATTTGTCGTTTCTGGCTTGGTTCTGATCCCTGACTGAGCTTTGAGTTGCGGTTTCTGACTTGGTTCTGATTCCTGATCCAGCTCTGAGGTGTGGTTTCTGGCTTGATTTTGATTTCAGATTGAGCACTGAGTTGTGGTTCCTGGCTTGGTTTTGATACTTGATAGAGCTCTGATTTGTGGTTTCTAGGGACATGGATATGTTGTTCATCCACACTCATTGGCAGTATCCTTGCCGCTTTAAATCTTGCCGGAAGGTCTTCAAGCTTGCTCCTCCCACCCACCCGGGTGGTATAACTCTCGGCTCCGCCCCATGACGCCAGATCTTCCTTACCGCTTGGAAGCTCAGGTTCCCTCCTTAACGCTCTGCGTTTGCGACTGGTTCCTATTTCTCCGTTTGCGGATTTAAAAATAAAAATTTGCAAAAAGACTTCAGTCTTCGATCCCTCGCGGCTGCGATGGACAAATCGACTCCCGGATTTCGGAGATGCCCATGCGGGCAGAAGATGTCTCGGACGGATCCACACTCCACGTGTGTCTACTGCTTAGGCCTTGAGCACGACCCGCGGGCTTGCGACCTGTGCTCATCTTTCTCGGCCTCGTTCTCGAAGACCGTGCGCCGGTTGCAACTGGGCCGTCCGAGGCGTTCCCTCGGTGAAGTCCAAGAGCCCGGTCGGGCGGTGTCCGGGCGCGGTTTCGGGGATCAGCTCGAGCGGATGGTCGCCTCGAAGAGGAGGCGTGCGCTGGTCATGATCTTCCTCGGCCAGCGTAATTATCCTGCCTCTCTGGGTTCTTCCTACACGGCTTCTTTTATGAGCTTTGTCTGTCCCTCTCCACTAAAGGAGAAGGGCCTGCGTCTGCTGGACCTTATTCTCGGTCCAAAAGAGGACAAGGGTAAGTCCCTCCGTCGCGCTCTGGGAGGCGGAAGGTCCCTCTCCCGGGCCGTCAGTCCGTCGGCTGATCAAGCCCGCTCGGCTCGACCACTGGCCTCACGGTGTCCCGAGTCAGGTCAGTTGACCGAGACTCCCACTGATGAAGTCGAGATTTTCTCGACCCATTGAGCAGGCTGTCGCCTTTAGCAGCGAATTCCCCTCTCCCGGTTCCCCGGGAGAGTTGAGATCCCGTGGGTCGTCTGTGCCTCCGGTTCCGGAGCCCTCGGATGGACCTTCCGAGCCGGGAGGTGTGGGTTCCGGCCGGCACCTCGCACCGACCCGGAAATTCCGGGATTCGGTCTCGGTCTCGGACCTCTTGTCGGTCCAGCCGTTCCCACCGTCATAGGCGGTCTCGGTCTCGGCACTGCGGTAAGCGGCGTCCGTCGTCCTCGCCCTCCTCCTCGATGAGGGGATATCGTAGAATTATCCGACGGTACGAGGACCTTATGTTGCAACAGCTCCTCCTGGCCGGAATAAGCCGACTCGCTCCGGCCATTAAGTGGCTGTCACCGGACGGCCGACACAACCTCGACTTGTCCGGGCCTATACAACCAGGCGGTTGTTCAGCCAAAACCAGCTGCTCCACCGATTCCGTGGAACCTCCGCCTCCACAGCCACCATTGGGGCTCCGACCAAGGATTCTCGGTCGGCTAAGGTTTACCCCATCGGCTGTCAGTTACCCTCACTCCCGACCGACCTGGCAGGTGAAGGTGGCTCAGGCCAGAGCAGCTCTTGAGGACTCTTCCGAGTCCGAAGATGATTCCTCCTTCTTCTCCAAGCGACTGGACTGGAGTCTTCAGGAGATCAGTCAATGGGCTGATAGCCGTCGTCCTTCCTAGGACTGCTTGGCTCATCTCGGAGTCTACGGGATGGAGCTCGAACCGTTCCAAGCGGGCCAGGTATCCCCTCACGGAGATTCTGGACCGAGGGATTCTCCGGCGGAGGCCTTTCCGGTGGCGAGGCCATAGTGGGTCCCGGCACTGGAACTTTGGCAGCGCCTGCTTCCTGCCCTCGCGCCTGCCAGGATGGCCAGGAAGTATCCGGTCCCTACGGTTCCTATGTGGTTTTGAACACCCCTCTGCTGAGGGGTTGGTTACCGACAGCGTTTTCCGGCCCGGGCATGCAGGGATGTGGACAAACCTCCTGACAAGGAGTCAGAAATTGGACTATGTCGGGCGAAAAGTCATCGCTCCTCCTCTCGGCCTTCGTCAGGCCAGTTCGGCCGTCCTCATGGCACATTTTTCTCATGCCCTGTTGGGCTCCCTGGATGAGGTCATCCCTCATCTTCCCGCCGATCTGCAGACTACGGTTAAGCAGGTGCGGGACCAGGGCAGGGCAGTGGCCAAACAGCAGCTCCAGACTGCTTTGGATATAGGGGACTCATGTGCCAGATCGGTGGCGGCCGCAGTGGCTATGCGTCGGCGGGCTTGGCTGAGGATATCCACCTTTACTTCGGATACCCAGCACAAGTTGGCGGATGTTCCCTTTTTGGGGACTGACCTCTTCGGCCCTGGGGTGGAAGGTCACCTGCAGAGGATCGAGAAGTCAATGCCACCTTGACTCGGTCTCTTCACTAGAAGGACAAAGGCCGCAAACCACAGCCTAAGCCCTTTCGTCCTTCTGTGCCCCAGCGCGCCTGTCCAGCAACGCCAGGGCCAGCAGGCTCGGCCTTGGCATCCCAAACCCAAGCCGCGGCTTCCTCTAACAGGAGGCAGGAGGAGGGGCCCAGGAGGTCCCTCGGCCGTCCCTCCTCCAAGCCTGCCCAGTGACGGGCTGAGGGGTGTCGCCCCATCCCCGCACCTTACCCCTAGGTCCCCTAGGGGACGGCTCCGGCACTTCCTTCCACTTGGTCCGCCTACCACGGACAGGTGGGTCTTGAGGTGGTGGGAAGAGGCCTGCCTCTGAATCGAGCAGGCACCACCCTTCAGAGCCGTCGCCCTCGGGGCCGGATCCCAGCCTCACTGGCGGCTGGTCGAGCCGACATCGCTCTCCTCCTCCAGAAGGAGGTGGTAAGAGAGGTGGTGGACCCTCCTTCAGACCCAGGGTTTGTGTCCAGGTACTTCCTGGTTCGAAGCGGACGGGGCTGGCGCCCATTCTGACCTCACGACCTAAACAAGTTCCTAAGGTCTCGAACCTTCAGGATGGTCACTCTGGCTCAGATAATACCATCCTTGGAGCGCGGTAATGGTTCTGCTCTCTGGACTTGGGGCCGTTTTCACGTCCCTATCCGTCCGTCTCACCAGAGATTCCCTTCGCTTCGAGCGGAAGGATCTCTCTTAGAGTTCAAGCCATGCCCTTGACTTGTCTCCAGCTCCCAGGGTCTTCACCAAATGCATAGGCAGTGGTGACAGCATTCCCTCTTGGCCGAGGGTCCCGGGTGTACCCTTACCTGGGCGACTGGCTGATAAGCTCCCCTCAGGAAGGAGGCGGGTGGTCAGAGATCTGGCCCTCAGGTCTGCTCTCAACTGGGCCTCCTTATCAACGAGGCCAAGTCGGACTCGAGGCAGCAGGTGATTCTATTCATCGGGCGCAGCTCGACTCTCTTCGAGCCAGGCGCGCTCCGGCGGACAGGGCCAGGTTCTTTCCTCCTTTGCCGATCATTTCTGGTTGGGCAATTCGCCCTGCCCGGGACTTCCCTGCGCTCCTGGGTCTCATGGCGGCCTGTGCCAGCGTGGTCCGTTGGGCCGCTGGAACATCGTCCCTTCAGTGGGGACTGGCCAGCCAGTGGTCTGGCAGCTGCGATCCCTTGGACCAGCTTGTAGCCGGTGACACAGGGATGTGGAGCGCTCTCCAGTGGTGGACCGTTCCAGATCATTTGCAGGAGGGCATCCCGTTAAATCCGCCCAGCGAGCGGTCCTCTGTCGACCGATGCCTCTCTGATGGGTTGGGGTGCCCATCTGGGGAACACGGGCTCATGGCCTCTGTCGCGGGAGTCCGATGCCACATCAACCTGCTGGAGCTCGGCGGTCCGCCTAGCTCACCGCCTTTGCTCCGTTCCTCCGGGGTCAAGTGGTCCGAGTCCAGGCGGACAATACCACGACCATGTACTATCTAAAACGCCAGGCGGGCCGCTCCATGCTTCTATGCAAGAAGCTCTCCGCATTTGGTCACTCGTGCCGCAGCCTGGAGGCGGATCTCCTAGCCATTCACGTGGCAGGAGCCTCCAACACCCTGGCCGATGCCCTGGGCGGATAGGGCTGCATCCCACGAGTGGTCTCTCCTGCCGGAGGTAGTACAGCATCTGTTCTCCCTTTGGGGCACACCTCAGGTGGACCTGTTTGCCTCCATGGAGAACGCAGCTGAGTCTGTTCCATGCCCGCCCCCTCAGCGGGCTGCGCTGCAGGGGATGCCTTCGAGGCAATGGACCCGGCCTCTTTACGCCTTTCCCCATTTCCCTTGATCCACAAGGTGCTTCTCAAAGCGAGGAGGGACAAGGCGCAGGTGATTCTGATAGCCCCAGACTGGCCTCGCCAGTTCTGGTACCAGATCTCCTCAGTCTCAGCTCCAGGACTCGCGGCAGCTTCCAGCTCGCCTGACCTGCTCTCAGTCAATCAGGAAGGTGTTCCATCGGACCTTCAATCCCTGCACCTGACGGCCTGGTTCCTGGAGCGCTAGAGTTCCAGGCCTTGGGTCTTTCCGGCCAGGAGTCCTCAATGTAGTTGAGGCGTCCCGTGAGTCGACCAGAAAATGCTATGCCTTCAAATGGAAAAGGTTTCCATTTGGTGTCAGAAGCAGGGCTTGGACCCTTCCTCCTGTTCCTTGGCAAGCATCTTGGACTATTTATGGTCCTTTCTAGTCAAGGGCTTAGGTGTGACCCTAAGGGTGCACCTGGCAGCCATCTCTGCTTACGGGCGCGGGCGGGAAGCAGTCGATGGCGCAGGAGAAGGTGGTCTGGGCTTGCCAAAGGCCTTGATCACATTTCCTCAGTCGCGGGAACCCCACCTCCGTGGGATCTACTGCTGGTACTGGCAAAGCTCATGGGCAAGCCATTGAACCTATGCACAGTGTGCTCTCTCTCACCTGTCGTGGAAGACCGCCTTCTTGGTGGCTATCACGTCAGCCAGAAGGATGGGAGAGCTCAGGCGCTTCCATCGAGTCTCGCCTGGTCTTCCACAGGGACAAGGTTGTCGCGCCCCACCGAAATTCCTTCCGAAGGTGGTGTCGGAGTTTCACCTTAACCAGGTGTTGACTCTGCCGGTGTTCTACCCCAATCACACCTCGGAGGCCGAATATAGGCTCCATACTCTGGACCCTAGAAGGGCGCTCGCTTATTATAAGGAGCGCACGGCTGAAATTCGGGGAGAGGTTCGCCAGCTGTTTGTCACCTACGCTGAAGCCGCATCTGGCAGACCTGCAGCCAAGCGGACGATAAGCAGGTGGGTAACCTCCTGCATAGATCTCTGCTATAAGTTGGCGGGCATGGAGCCTCCCAGAGGATAAGGCTCATTCTACCCGCCATACTGCTGCAGCGGTGGCTGCTTCCAGGGGCGTCCCTATCCAGGAAATCTGCAGGGCTGCTACCTAAGTCAGCAAACACCTTCATTACCCACTACCACATCGACCTTGAGTCACGCTGGATGCTGGTTTTGGGGCCTCGGTTCTCCAGTCTCTTTCCCAAGTAAGTATATGGGTGTGCGTCTTGCCTCCCTCCTCCCGGAGAACTGCTAGGAGTCTGCCAATAAGTGTGGATGAACAACATATCCATGTCCCTAGAAATACAGGTTACTCACCTGTAACAGGAGTTCTAGGAATGGTATATGTTGTTCATCCATACGACCCACCCGACCTCCCCGGCTTCGACTTTACAACCTGAGCTTCCAGCGGAGCCAGATCTGCGTCCATGGGGCAGAGCCGAGTTATACCACCCGGGTGGGTGGGAGGAGCAAGCTTGAAGACCTTCCGGCAAGATTTAAAGCGGCAAGGATACTGCCAATGAGTGTGGATGAACAACATATACCATTCCTAGAACTCCTGTTACAGGTGAGTAACCTGTATTTCTGGCTTAATTCTGATTCGGAATACAATCCCTCTCGTTATTTCTTAAAAGTCAGGAAAAACGAGATGGTCAAATCCTCAAGAAGCCTGTCCTCAATCTGCCAGCCCCTCCCAAATGCATATTCCATTCACTCTCAATTAGTGAGGGAATTGCTGCTGAATTACCTCTGTATGATCCCATTCCTCCCCCCTACCCATGCCCGAGGGTTTGCTAACTGAAATCATCTCAGGGGCTTATTCACAGTCAGCTTGCTCCTCTTATTACTGTTTGATCAAAAGCACAGCCAGCCGTGATGGACTATCATTTGGAGAAATTAAACATGGAGCCATTTCCATCCTTTTCTTCTCTCTGCATGCATATAATAGTAATTTCTGCTGTAAACTATCTCTCCCTTCCATGGTAGCTCAATAAAGAGTTTCAGTCCTGTGCTTTTTGGGCTGAGAGTGATATTAGGGGTGGCACACACTGTGGCTGATGCTCAAGAATCTCTAAGGAGCTTTCTTTTTTTTTTCTTTTTTTAATGTTATTTTTCCTGGATAATCCAGCTGAGATGCAGTATCTCATTTGCAGTGCTGGTGGGGGTGTCCTCATTTTTATAGCCAGGTGGGACTTGAGCACTGAGAGCTTATAGGCCAGTTGACATGGCCATAGTTGAACCACAATGCAGATGCGGCCGTGTGAACACCTACCCGATCGCAGTAAGTCATTCACTTAAAGTGCTTTCTCTACTGCTGCTGTCCTGAGAATGCATTCTGGAATGAGCATGACCCATGGATCCTCTCCAGTGGGGCTTGCATTGACGTTGAGAGGGGCTGTGTAAACACACAGCAGTGGCATGGTAGGTCAGTGCAGCACAGGACTGGTCCCAGTGGTTTAATGGAGCAGCCATGTACACGCAGCTTAAGTGACTCGCTCAATGTCACACAGTGAATGGCTGTGATGGGAATTGAACTTGGGCCCCCTGAGCCTGTACTCTGGCCACTAGACCACAATGTCCTTTAATGAGTTTCGTTATTTACCTTCATCCATGCTCAGCACGCCTTTTTTTTTTTTTTTTTTAAATGTTCATTTCCTTCCCTATATCCCAGACCCTTCCTCATCAGCCCTAGGCAAGCTATCATCCCATTCACCACTGTGCTCACAGAGAACAGGACTTACCTTGTGACTACCTTTTGCAGCAGGGTTGTCAGGGCTTCTTAAAACCCCTCTGGAAATCGAATTTGGGTGAAATCAAAATAAGGGCATTTCAGGGTTTATTTTAATTTATACTAACATACTAAAGAAGCCAGCAGAATAGGCCAAATGGTCTGTCTTGTCAGCTCGAAAGCCAGCAAACTAATGGCTGCTTCGCCTTACCACCCGCTGAGCCCCAAGAGGTCCTTTTTAGTTTGTTTCCCTTGCATATCCGCCCCGAATCCTCCACTGTGCCCTCCTCCACCAGGCTCCCAGGCAGCGCATTCCATGGTACCACCACACTCTCAGTGAAAAATGTTCCCTACACTCCCTCTGTAGTTTCCCCTCCAGCTTCCACCCATGGCCTCCTGGTTGTTCCCCCTTCTAAGCCTAAAGAGCTCCTTGGTTCCACTCCTGGTTATTCCTTTTACATACTTGACAACCTCCATCATATCTCCCCTGTCCCTCCTCTCCTCCAGTGAGTAAAGCCCAAACTCCTCTAGTCTCTCCTCATAAGGCTTCCCCTCCATGCCCCAAATCATCCTGGTCGCTCGCCTCTGAACCCTCTCCAGCAGCGCTATGTCCTCCTTCAGATGAGGTCTGCAGAACTGTACACAGTACTCGAGCTGCGGCCTGACCAAGGCATTATACAGAGGGAGGATCACCTCCCTCTGGACGTAATTCCCCTGGCTATGCAGCCCAGTATCCTGTTTGCTTTGGCTGCAGTTCTTCTACAATTTTCAGAGTTATTTATTTTGACATCTTATCACCACCCCTAAATCCCTTTCTCCCAATGTGACTTGCAGTGTGACCGCCCCCCCCAGGATGTATTCATGACCCGGGTTATTTACCCCCAAGTGAAGTACCTTACATTTCCTAGCATTAAATTTCAGTCCCCACCTCCTTGACCACCCCTGCAGAGTATCCGGATCCCCCTGGAGCACCTCCCTCGCTTCTTCACAATCCACAAGAGCTCCCAGTTTTGAGTTGTCCACAAAGAGACTCAACCTATTCCTAACCCCCCCTCCCTATATCTGAGACATAAGCGTTAAACAATAGCGGCCCCAAGACAGAGTCCTGAGGGACCCCAGTGATTACTTTCCTAGGAGAAGAGAATTTCCCACCCACATTACCTTCTGTAAACGCCCCGAGAGCCAATTTTCAACCCAATTTAGCTCCTGCCCTCCCACCCCCATCTCTCCCAGCTTTATTATCAGTGTGGTACCGAATCAAACGCCTTGCTGAAATCTAGATATAGGACGTCCACCGACCTGTGTCTATCCAAGGCCCCCGTCACCCAGTCATAAAACTCTACAAGATTGGAGTGACACTATCTCCCCGGAACAAAGCCATACTGTTTATCATCTTGATGTCCTAACCATTCTAGCTGCCTCACAATCCTCTCCTTGATAAAGCCCTCCATTACTTTGCCCACCACGGACGTTAGACTTACAGGTCTATAATTCCCCATCTCTTCTCTGGACCCCCTTTATGAATAGGCACTACATAAGCCACCCTCCAGTCCTGGGGCACCCATCCTGTCTGCAAAGAGATATTAAAGAGTGCAGCCAATGGAGCTGCCAGCTCTTCTGCCAGTTCCTTAACAACCCTCGGGTGTAGCCCATCTGGCCCCGGCGCCTTATCTGTCTTTAACTTCCAAAGTGCCTCCCTCACCCTGTCTACTGTGATTTCTTCCCCCCCATTTATCACCCTCACTCAGCCTCCCTACCCCTTCTGAATCTGGTCCTAACTATACCCTAGCCTCATTGGTTCTCCAGTTGTATGGCAACTACTTTCTCGGTCATCTTCCCTTAAAGGGAAGATTTGAGATCGGTCTATAGTTGGCATGGCAGTCAGGGTCCAAAGAAGCTTTTGTTTCAAGAGAGGTGTTACCACCGCCTCCTTCAGGGAGCTAGGAAACTCGCCTGTTTCCAAGGAGCACCCGACTATCCGTGCAAGGACTGGACCGATGATATCAATACAACCCAAAATCAGGGAAGTCAGTCCTGGATCCAAACTACAGCATGTAGGGCGCATACTCTGGACAATCCGCATGACATCCATGAACTCCGGTCGGTCGAAGATACTCCAGGATAACCGAGAGGCAGCAGCCTCATGCTGGTCCAGAACAATACCCATAGAGTGTGCTGGATGGAGTGCCACCCTGATGTCGGCCACCTTATTAGCAAAGAATTGAGCAAGATCATTGCACTCAACTTGTGAAAGTGCTTTTCGCACTTGTAGGTCAGCTGTGTTGCACAGTCTGTCCATAGTGTGAAAAAGCTGAGCTGGTCGATTCTGAGCAACAGCAATCTCTCTGGACAGGAATTCTGCCTTCTTACAGGAGATTGCTGATCGATAGGCTTGATAATGCTCTATCAATTTAAGGTGGTCAGCATCAAGGAAAGATCTCCACCAGCAACACTCTAACCTTCGTCCTAGTCGCTGCATCTCCCTCAAGGTCCCATCAAACCAAGGAGACTGAGGGCGAAAGGGGAAAGGACGAACACTGACCAGAGCAACGACATCCAGGGCCACCGAAATAGCTGTATTGTAGCCTACCACGAGGGCTTCTGGGTCGCTGTTTGCTACTGGAAGGGACGATCGGTCAAGCACCACTGCCAGGCCTTCAGAAATGGTATCCCGTAAAGGGCAGTACCTGACCATCTCCACAGGGGTAGGCCTATGAGGGGGAGCGCTAAAACGAAACCCCACGGTGTAGTGGTCGGACCATCCAACTGATTCCATCCCCACGTCAGAGGCCTTGATTCCTCAGGAGGAAGACTTAAGTCAAGAGAGTGACCATATTTATGGGTAGCAGTGGTAACTACCTGTGTAAGGCCTAGAGATGACATTAACTGGAGGAAGTGTTGTCCAAACAGCGAGAGTTCGTCATCGACCCAAGTGTTGAAGTCACCCAGCACCATCAGTCTGGGCGACTCAAACGCCGTGTCGATGACAAAGTCCACACTTCCTGAAGGAAACGCTTCTCGTCTCCTGGTGGACGGTAGATGAGGGCGATCCTACAACCTACACCTGCTACCACGGTACACTCGGATGACTCAGACCCCTCTACTGGTACACTCGCAAGGTTAAGTTTGGTCTTAAAACAGACTGCCACCCCCCCACCCCCCACGATCCAATCTCGGTTGGATCATATTTTCATGAACAACCTGAAATCCTTCTTATTAAGACGACCTTTACTAGAATATCATTAAAGACCAGTTGATACTTCAGGAAAATTTCTAAAAGCAAAATATTTGTAACAATTCAGCTTGTATTTCACTTTAACACTGTATTTCTTCTCCCCTTTTTTTCTTTATTACTGAGGCCATATGCATGAAAAGAGGATCTTTGTTCCCTCAGAGTTCACCTGTTCCCGTTGCTTGTTCCCCACCTGATGTCATAATACGTGTGTGTGTGTGTGTGTGTGTGTGACATCACTGTCATTCCCATGGCAATAGACTGTGACATCACAACAGAGGATTATGACTTCAAGTGGGGAAATAAGCCGTGCAGCAGATAAACTCTAAGGGATAAATATCCTGTAATCGTGCAGATTTCCAATGTCCAAGGGGGAGTAGAAACTTGTAAAAAGGATTATGAAATACAAGCTGAATTGTGACTAAATATTGTTTCCCAGCATTTTCCCAGAGGCATCCGCAGCTCTTTAAAATTCTACAGTATGTATAACACATTTTTTCTGTAGTTGTACTGTTGTGCACTTTAAATCTGCTATTATGTATTGCACTGTAATTGCACTTTGTATTGTTATGGATAAATGTTTTATTCCTTGCCTCCCCCTATCCCTTTTCCTTCTCTTCAGTGTGACTGTATTTCCACTCCATGAGTTCAGGAAGATGGTTGGATAAAATGAAAAAATGACTACTACTGCAGATGCTCTCACTGCAGGTCTCTGGAGACATAAAGCGAGAGCAGGGTTAGTACATGTTGTACCTAGAATTCTTTCGTAGTGGTACATGGCTTTGGTACCTACACAGCCAGTCGTATCTGGACAAGTAAAATGCAAGGTGATTTCGTACCTGCAAAGTGAGGCACTGAGGTTGACACGGGTAAACATGTGGGTTTTGTTTGCTGTATTGTAGGCTGTGGCTAGTTATTAAAGGGAGGATTATGGGTATCAAACATTTGATTAGGATACATACTTGTATATCACTGAAATCTTTATTCTTATGTACTTTCAAATAATATAAATGATTTCCTGGGTGACATACTGCTAATCTGTGTTTGGGGTTCTCAAAGGTGAACGGCAAGGTCCCTTATCCAAAGATTTCCTCTACAGACTTGTAGTAGTAGGATGGCATGAACCGAGCTCATTGGGAAGGGTTCGTGTACCATCCTCCTATAATGGAACCTGCTTAGAACGAACGCAGTTAACGGATCCCAGTTTGCTTCAGTTTGTATCTAACTGCCATTAATAGCCCACACCTGGTGCATTGTGGTACATGGCAGTTCCGATTTGAAGAGTCCATGCAGTTGGCAAGAGACGGGTCTTCTGAATGGCAGCCAACTTGATACTGAGGCTTTTATATCCAGTTGCATGAAAATCACTCAGGATTGTCCAGTGATTGAAGTACTCATAGATGACAAAATTGTGTCTGCGGTGACAAGCATGAAGTGCATAAAAAAGCTAGACAGACCAGGAAGTGTATACTGAGGATCATGCAAACACTGCGACCACCAGCTAGGGAACCGCAGCGCAGCGTTAGAAACTGATCTGGATCTCATCTTGGCAGCTGCTTCACTTGAAGCAAATGAGTTTCCCCTGCTAAAGCGGAGCACCTGAAAAATATAGTAGTGTGAACAACACTGGATAGTTTCCTAGCAAAATAATAGAAAATCAGCATTTTAAAGTTTGTCAGTCATTAATAACTTTAAATAAAATCTACTGCATTGCTGTGATTTTTTAATTTAATTTTTAAAAAGTATGCAGTAAAGTACAGCTCCTGATTTCTACTGAAATGAATATGGCTTCATTGTCATTCACTCATGTTGTCCGTCACCACAGTGATTCCTATGAAAGTCTCATTCTAGTGAGCCCTGATTATAGCAAAAGCATTTGGTTGACACAAATGTGTTTTGATTATGAGGAAGAATTGTATTTAGCATCTGGGGAACTCTAAAAATGGGGGTGATCATACACTTGCAAAGTAAGTTGCTCGAACATGTAGGTTGAAAAGGAATAGAAAGTGCATGTATGTTTTTGTGGTTTAAGGTATTGTGCCTGATTCAGTATAGGATTGTGGTGACAAACCTTTTGGGTAGGTCTATGTATGGAAACTATTTTGTGAGGTTTTAGGCATGAATTTTTATATTTTTAAGATGATCATGCAGAGCCCTTGGTTGCCACAGGATAAAACAACAGTGTTATGAATTTTCTGTTATGGACTCAAGTTTATACGAATGCCTACTTTAATTTCCCTACCTGTACCTTTGTCCACTGTTTTTGTACTATATCTTTTACGAGAAATTTGTGCCCTACGTAATGTATGTTCCCTACCGACTGTATTTTGTAAAGCACTGTATTACTCTGACGGGGAGCTTTTGTAAAGGAGTCTCTGACTCAAAGGATTGTAATTCCGATACTGTTCAAATAAATATCCTTCAGAATGTATTTAACATAAGGCGGGCAGCATATTAGAAACATTTCTGTGCAAACAGGGTTTGCCCCCGCAAAATGAGGTTTGCATTAGTTTGCTCTAGACTTACGATACTGAAAGCCTCGCTGTGCACAGGGCAAAGTTGCTTGCATGGTATCGCAAAGCCACCCCAGTAGTAAATGTAAATTAGAGGAGCCATAGATACAGCCACAGTGGAATATTGAAAGTGTAATACATATGCTAATAGCCTGCTTGAGCTGTGTTGAAGTGCGCAGAAAGCATCTTTTAACAGCGTAAAGCTCCCCCAACCCTCTCCCCACAGGGGATTAGATGAGGGTGGTGGGGGTTTTGAGGTCTGGCAATTTTCTTGCACTGTCTCTTGCATCTAGTATTTGCCCCCTTCCATTCCTAGCCACAGTGTAAAATGAACCTCCCTAGCATCTAGTGCCCCCTCCCTCCTGGTTCCCTTTGCTGGTATGGTTTACATGATGATAATGTTCCTTGGTGTCCCCTGGCACTATCTTCTCCCCTCCATGACTGGCCACCATTTGCCTTGTAAGCCTGTTACTGATAGTATAATACGTAAGTACAGTCTATCGATACAGGACTTTTATCGATGACCGTATTTGTGTGTTATACAGACTGTCCATACAGGATTTTATTAATGACTGTATTTGTATATGTTATACAGTCTGCTGATACAGGACTTTATCGATGACTATTTGTGTGTTATACAGGCTGTCATTACAAGACTTTATCGATGACTAACACAGAATTGAATGGAATCGGTGGCAGAAAAGGATCAGGAGGCCCATCTAGTCTGCCCCATTTTTCTCTTCCTGTTACTACAACCTAGACCCTATTTGGTTGCAGGTGTCCCTGTCTTTTCTCTACTTATTATGTCCATGTGCTTATCCCATGTATGCTTGAAGTTTCCCACTGTCCTCACCCCCACCACTTATGGTGGGCTGTTCCAGGCACCCACCACCTTTTCTGATGGCAGGTTGTTACAGGCTCCCACCACCCTTTCTGTGAAGAAGTATTTCCTCACATCCTTCTTAAGCTCCCCCAACCCCAGCTTCATAGCATGTCCCCATGTATTGGTGTTCTTCCTCCTCTGAAAGAGGCTCCCTTCTTGCACCTTGATCACCTCCATGAAATACTTGTAAGTCTCAGTCTTGTCTTGTCCCCTCTTGCTGTTATCACCTCTGGGGAGTATATGTTGAGCTCCCGTGACCTCGCCTATTATGTTTTTTCTTGCAACCCCTACACCGTTTTCATCCTTCTCTGGACCACTTCCACCCTGTCAGTGTTTTTGCAGCGATGTGGCCTCCAGAACTGGACACACTACTCCAGGTGGAGTCTCACCAGTGAGCGATACAGTGGCAACACCACCTCCCCTATCTTGCTAGAAATCTCCCTCCCTATGCATCCCAGCATCCGGCTAGCCTTGCCTACTGCCTTGTTGCACTGCCCTTCCACCTTGAGATAATCAAATATGATTACCACAAGGTCCTTCTCTTGCTTGTAAGTACCTCTCCCCATTTTATACACAGCCCCCAGGTTTCCCCACCTCAAGTGCATAACTTTGCAGTTTTTGGCATTGTAACACTGCTGTCACACCCTAGACCACTCTTCTAGTTTCCCCAGATCCCTTTGGATTCTCTCCACACCTTCCTGGTCATCCACCTGGTTGCAAAGTTTTGTGTCATCCGCAAAGAGAGACATCTTTCCCTCTAGTTAATTAGCAGTGTCACTTAAGACATTGAAGAGGACAGGTCCCAGTACCAATCCTTGTGGTACTCCATGGGTCACTGTCCCGTCCCCTGAGTAACTGCAGTTTAACACCACCTTCTACCTCTTATCCCTAAACAAGTTTGACACCAAGCTTACCACCTTCTCCCCTAACCCATATCCATGCCCCTAGAAAAATAGAGATATATGGGTCACACATGCACTACCCGCCTGATCTCCCCTGGTAAGTGGCACACGGATCCCTGCCTCCTGCTTGCAAGAGACGAGGGGAAGTTGGCTCTCCAGGAGGACCTGGAGACTCTGGGAAGGTGGGCACGAGCATGGAAGCTAAAGTTTAATGCTGGGAAGTGCAGGGTTCTGCGACTGGGGGCCAGAAACACAGCTCATGTATATACGTTGGGGGGAGAGACACTGCAGGTTTCTAGGGGGGAGAAGGACCTCTGAGTGGTTTATGCCAAAATGAATAACTCTGAGCAGTGTAGGAGGGCTGTGGCCCAACCAAATAAAATGTTGGGCTGCATAGCCAGGGGTATAACCTCAAGGAGTAGAGAGGTGCTCCTTCCGCTGTACAATTGCCTGATTAGACCACACCTCGAATACTGCACGCAGTTTTGGTGTCCCTACTTAAAGAGGGACATTGCTTTTCTGGAGAGGGTCCAGAGGAGGGCCACCAGGATGATACTGGGACTAGGGGAAAGACCCTATGAGGAGAGA
The DNA here is from genome assembly GCA_016271365.2 of Neoceratodus forsteri. Taxonomy (NCBI): domain Eukaryota; kingdom Metazoa; phylum Chordata; order Ceratodontiformes; family Ceratodontidae; genus Neoceratodus; species Neoceratodus forsteri. Next base: position 109,241,853 of record JADMNL010000034.1, on the reverse strand, counting down.
CTGGAGGAGCTCAACCTGTACTCACTGGAGGAGAGAAGGAACAGAGGGGATATGATAAGAGATCTTCAGATATATCAAGGGAATGAATAGGGTAAGTCTTGAGGGGGTGCTTCAGCTGAGGGAGGTAGGGACCACCAGAGGACACTCAATGAGGCTGGACGGGGGGAGGCTGAGGGGGGAACGAGGAGATGCTACTTCACTGAGAGGGTGGTGGATCCCTGGAGTGTGCTGCCCGGGGAGTTGGTGACTGCTACGACTGTGGAGGGGCTCAAGAAGGGCTGGGATACGTATATGGGGAGGTTGCATCCCAGAGCCCCACTGGGGGGTTGGGATGGGGGAACCTACTTCGGGGGAGCTAAGAATGGTGCCCTGGGAAGGCACTGATCATCGAGCAGACTATATAGATCATAGGGTCTAATCTGGCTTCTTAGTATGTATGTAAGATCTCACATCACAGGGCAGAGCCAAGGAATAGGAGGAGCTTTGTTTAAAGACATTCTGATGAATCAGCTCTTCTGGAAGATCTGCCACTGTATGAATGTGAACCATACACCACTCCTAGGACTACGGTTACAGATCAGTAACCTTTTTATGTTTGCTTGCACGCATGTGCAAAAACACAGTGCCATCATCCGAGTTTTTGTAGGTGTGGCACCCTGTCTTCCAATTCAGTCGGTGTGTTTGCAGGCGTGGCCACAGTTCACTAATGAATGCTGCAGCTGTCTATGACAGCAGTTGAAAATGCAGTGGCGTACAGTTGAAAGGGAAATACCACTTCAGTGAGCAGCGATAAGATAGTGTTGATTAGCATATTGCCAGCAATCCTGCTTGTATACGTCTCTGCTTTCTCTTCCTGGAACATAAATTCAGTTTGAAGTGAACTTTTCCTAGGACTGTCTTTCCGGGAGGAGGCAAGTGACTAAAATGACATCCTTGGAATGTTTCCAAAAAAGATCTAATTGCGATCCTTGGAATGTTGAGTCAGAGTTCAGGGTAGGAGCGACACTGACAAAAGCAGGAAAACAGAACCCCAAAGAGACTGAAAAAGTAGACACAGTTTTTGTCTGTTGGCACACCTGATCAGTATTGTAATAATATTCCCCCAACCCCCTGAGTGTCTCTGAATAGCACCCCCACCACACACAGTATGGCTGATGGGGGTGCCCAATCCCGTCTGCTCCGCCCCGAGTTCTGGGTGCCACACTGGGAGGCCACCCAGCGTGGCATAAGTCTGTGTGATGGGGTGCCCAATCCCTCATCGGCTCACTTAATCCCCCAAAAAAAAAACTTCCAGCTGTGACGCTGGGAGCCCACCCCAGTGTGGCACAAGTCCCGCATCGTCTTCCTAAAAAGAAACCAAACACCTGAAAAGAAAAAAACCGTCCCTCGTTGATTGTCTTGCCTCCCAACCCACGCCCATCCTCTGCACATCCACCTCCCCACACCCCCACCTCACCCCATACTTACTTCCAGAGGCTGGCGCGATGATCTTTGGTGGACCAGGAACACATCTGTGCTCTTCAAAGCCGACCGCGAACTGAAAAAATGCCAGTAAGCTGTATAATGGAATAAATAGGTTTTTTTCAACTTTGATGCATATCTCGGGCATTTTTTTGGAATTTTGGCACCAAATTTTCAACATGGGGTTTTTGGGACCCCTCCTCATGAGTTCTGGCACTGTCATGGCGTTAATCGACCCTGAAAGGTGATTTCGCGGTCACTGCACGGAACCACCTTTCGGGACTGATTTACGAAACGACAGTGTCACAGTTCATGAGATAGGCCCCCAAAAACCCTATGTTGAAAATTTGGTGAAAAAATTCCTCAAAAGGACTGATTTACGAGCGTGCGTTGCGCAGTTCCTATGCACGCGTGTAAGTTTGCGGATTTTTAATATTTTCACTCCAGATTTTCAACATTGCCATTTTACCACACCTCCTTATGAGCAGTACAGCTGTCATTTTTCACATCTCTCTCAAAATGTGTTTCTGCGCATGTAGTGCACAATGGCGCAGTCGGTGTGCGAAATCAATGTTCGGGATAGATTAAGAACATCACAGTGACACTGTTCATGAACAGAGGTTTTAAAATGGCTATCTTAAAATTTGGTGACAAAAGTCCATAAAATGACTACATTACGAGCGAGTATTACGCAGTTTCCACGCACCCTCATAAGTTCATGAATTTGTAATCTTTTCAGTCCATATTTTCACCACTGGCATTTTTCCACACTTCCTTATGAACAGTACAACTGTCATTTTTCACACCATGGCTGAAATGTGTTTTCGCACTTCCAGCGCAGAAATTCATGGTCGCAGTGAGAAATCACTGTTTGGGACAGATTCAGAAAATCACAGTGACACTGTTCATGAGTGGAGGTCCCAAAATGCCTGTGTTGACAATCTGCTGTAAAAAATCCCCAAACTAATTACATTACGGGTGTGCATTGCACAGTTTCTACGTACGCTCGTGACTTCAGTTTTTTAATATTTTCACTGCAGATTTTCAGCATTGCCATTTTTTTTACACCTCCCCATGAACAGTACAGCTGTCATTTTTCACATCCTGTTCGAAATATGTTTTCGCACCTGTAGTGCTAAATGGCGTAGTCGCTGTGCAAAATCAGCTTTCAGCTAACAAACTGATATTGCCACTGTTCATGAGGTGGGGGTAACAAAAAAACATGTTGAAAATTTGGAGTGAAAATACCAACGAACACCTGAGGCGTTGGGGTTTCCGACCATAACGCCCCACCCTGTAGAGACTGACAGGCATCAGGGGTGTGACTTGGGACTGTCGCCTGTAATGTTCATACCATTCCACCCCCAACCACACCCTGCAGCCAGTGAGAGGCATCGAGGTGTGCCTTGGACTCTTCGGCCCCAAAGTTCACCCCATTCTCTTATACAGCACCCATCTTGCCATATTTCCTGATGGAATGGGGTGAACATAAGGGTCAAAGACCCCAAGGCACACCGTGACGCTTGTCAGTGTCTGCAGGGTAGGGTGTGGTGAAATGATAGGGCCGTTATGCCTGGCGACCCAAAGGCACACCCCAGTGCCTGTCAGTATCTGCAGGGTGGTGGTGGGGTTGGCTTCAGTTCAGTACTTCACTGCCATTCCTATTATGCAGCTCTGTGACTCCTACACTACCAATGCCAGCAAGCAAACATTCGACATTGACAAATGCTTGGGTTTTTTTTTTTTTTGCTTCTGTGCATGTATGGAATGCCTGTTTATTTCCCCCAGTTGTATCCCCCTTGTAGGCCTGCAGGTGGCTTCTGCTTGCTCTCTCGTTGCACTGGGCTCATAAGGGGGTATATAAACCGAGACTTAAGATCAACTGATGGCTTAATAATAAACAAAACAAAGACTAAGATGGGTGATTGAGCATTTTCCATCCAGGCCCCCAAACATTGGAATGCTCTTCCTTCTGACTTAAAAACAAGTATAAGTCATGATCTGTTTAAAACTAATCTGAAATACCATCTTTTTAATCAATTACAATGTTCCTGTTATCGTAACTGATATCTGTGTATACATCGCTGTGCTATGTTTCATTTGTATTGTAACATGCCTGTCAATCTATCCTGAACTTTTATAGCATTTTGTAATGTTTGAATTTAATTGTGCATGCGGACTATCTTGACTGTAAAAGAAATGGTCTCGAGTCGGGTATGAAAAAGGGCCTCTGGCCCATATGTTTACCCAATAAACAAAAAATAAAAACAAAAAAATATTCAGACATCGTTTGCAGAGGCAAACTTTGCTTTGTGCATGTGCGAGTGTTCCACCCTAGGCACATGGAGATAATTTGTGCATAGGGGGCTTTCCCAAGCTTTGAATATGCTGCCCTATGTGTTTAAGGTTCAGTGCTGCTGGAGAGAGATGTTAAATGTACATACATGTTATAGCTATGTAAATGGTACACTTTGTAGAATTCAAAAATATATTCGTTTTCTAGAGCTCGCTGCTAATGGCTTCTCTCCTGACCGGCACCTTTGCCCTAGCGTAAGGTGCTTAACTCGCACTTCCAGGGGACCTGTTTCATCTCCCCTGTGGTCGGGTGGGAACCCCTGTGGAGCTCTGACCTTGCTCTGACCAGTCTCGGGTCTCACCAGACCTCTGAGGAGCCCCTGCCCTCAGGTGTTCTCCCCCATGCTGAGGGTATCTTGTACCCTCAGGGTGAACCAGCTCCTCCCTCAGAAAGAAGGGAGAGCTTGGTACTTTGACCCACAGGTTTTATCCTTAAGTGGGAATCTGTGATGAAGATTGATTTTTGGAAGATATGAAGGTTACATACTTAATATAACTTGATGTTCCAGAATATCTTCACCTTTGATTGCTGCTTCTGCCCACCATCCCCTGCTCTAAGAAAGCAGGACCCCTGGGCAGCTTACCCCGATAGTGCTGGCCAGCACCACGTACTGCCATGGCATCTCCCCAGTTGTACTCTAGAGGGGTTGGACCCACACCTTGGTTCCCACTCCAACAAAAAAAACTTCCAACTGGGGTGACGTTTCTTGTTAGTTGAGTGGCTGCATTGATTTAAACCCAGTGACACTCTTAACATATTAAACCTGTACAGTCCCCTCCCATTGAAAGGAGTACAGTAGCCCCCCGCAACTCTACAAAATCATATATCACAAAATGTATGAGCATGGGGGCGGAGTTTTCAATGAAGGGTACCAGGGAAGGGATTGTATGGCTAGCTGCAAGAATTTATTATACCTTCCCCTGCCTGCAGTATGAAAATTTGCACCAAGTCCTGATCCAGTAGCTAGTAGTGGGGTGGGGTGGGACTTTCCTGGCTTTAGATCAGTTGTTGTTCTTTAAGATCTCTCGGTCTTCTGCCTGGCTAGTGTGAGGCTCCTGGTTACATACCCACCTGCCACTTTGTGCCCCCTAGTGTGCCCTTTTTACCTGTTCAGAGGTTGGTAGTTGGGTTTTATTTATTTATTTTAACTTTATTTATTCATTCTATACCCCGGGCATCCTTCAGGAATGCTCTCATGGATCTCCACCCTATTCCCAACCTGAACCCCCGGCATCTGCCCTGATTGCCTCCCCCGGAAGACCACAGGCAGACCCGACCCTCAGTACCATCTCTGGGGCTGATTCTGCCCCTTCCCTCGGCGGCTACTCCTAAGTGTGAGGGGCCTACCTGTAAGTTGTCGGGTCCTCTGGAGGGGGAATTTGGGTGCGTCTGGGCTGGTATTTGGGATGTGGGAGGGTCCACCAGGGCCACCGTCGTATAGGAGGCATTTCTCTTGTTTTTTTCCCACCCCCGCGAAGCTCAGCTGGCACGGCAATGTAGCGCCCGTAGCTCCCTCCTCCCCTTGGCATGCCCGCGCTACTCAGTCTACGATTTCCCCAGCCACCGCCGAAACGCGCTCCATGGCCAGCGCCCACCCTTCCCAGGGAACAGAGAGCAGTCTTCTGGATGCTCCAATCCCCCCCCTTCGACTCCTGGCTCGTTCCCAAACCCGGGTCGCCGGCGTGGCATGAGGTGTGGCATCCAGCACCTCAACCCTCAGCGCCACCGGGCCAGCCTGGGTTTTATTTTGTTTGTTTTTATTTGCTGTGTCATTTCCCTATCCCTTTGAGTGAGGGTCTCTTAGATCTTTATTTTTTCCCCCCACTTTGCTTCTTTCATGGCAAACAGAACTGAGGTTGAGGGAGCTGCCAGTGGTTATTGGCTGGCACGTGGCACCACATGGAGGGTGCATAAGTGCCATGCCAAGTAGACATGGCCAGCCCACTGGCCAAAAGGTTTGCTCCCGCAGGGTCCTAGTGCCTTCTGTTTGGACCCATAAATGGAAATCATTGGTGAAGATATTATGGACAATCAACAGTGACCATGTTAGTAACTTTCATTTATGCCTGTGTGTATTCCAAGTTGTTCTCAGTGTTAAGCTTTTAACTGGTTATGCTACTAAACTGTCGTGCGAATAGTTGGGCATATTGTCTACTCAGTTTTCAACCTTTTTTGCAGGAAGTTTGAATTGTTAAATTACGGGTCCCGTTTCTGCTTGATAGAAGTAGTATTGATTAACCATCAGTTGACTAGTAACAAACTTATTGTTTACGCTCATGCATTCAATTTTTTAACTTTATTACCGACTTTTAGTGAATTCATGGACTTGCTAAACACCACTGGTGGTGTTATGTGGTCCTTTGCACCTGAGAGATTATTGGACATATTATTTTCGGACTTAGTCCATGCACATGTTGTAAGGGTCTTTTCTTTTGCCATTACCAAAGAATTGTATCCTTACTCAGACATCCCTTTATGAAGTAACTAAGTCACTAGGCAGTATAGCGCAGTGGTCTAAGGCTCTGAGCTGCAAATCTGGTGACATCCAGCAGACCAGACCTGGGTTTGAATCCCACAGCTTCCACTTGCATACTGTGTGACCCTGATCAAGTCACTTAACCTCCTTGTGCTCCCAGGTCGCTCCTGTAAAAAAGCTTTCAGCTTAGTGTGCTATACCTGGTTAAACAACGAAATAAAAAATTAAAAAAAGTCTGTAAAGAACATTCTCCTAGCATTCTCCTAAAGTTGGGGTGCCTGGACGATAGACAGCATGGATTCATCCCAGGGAAATCGTGTCAGACAAACCTTGTGGAGTTCTATGACTGGGTGATGAGTGCCTTGGACCTGGGTAGACCAGTAGACGTCCTCTTTCTTGACTTCTGCAAGGCGTTTGACTCTGTTCCTCACAGGGGCCTGTTGGATGAGCTGGGAGAAATGGGGGTGGGGAACCAGATGATCAGATGGATCAGAAATTGGCTGCAGGGCCGGACCTAGAGGGTCGTGGTTGGTGGGATAGTCTCATTCCCAAGGAGGGTTATTAGTGGGGTCCTTCAGGGATTGGTCCTTGGGCCCCTCCTGTTCAACACCTACGTCTCTGACATAAGGAAGAGTATCAGGAGTGAGATGAGTCTCTTTGTGGATGACTCAAAACTGGGGGCAGTGGTGGATGGGGAGGAGGGGAGGATGGCTCTATAGGGAGACCTGGAGGCTCTGGAAAGGTGGTCTAGAAAGTGGAAGTTGAGGTTCAATGCAGGGAAATGCAAGGTACTGCACCTAGGAGCCAGGAACCTGGGCCAAGTGTACACCCTGGAGGGGGAAATGCTACAAGTCTCAACGGCTGAGAGGGACCTGGGGGTGGTGGTGGTGGATGTCAAGATGAACAACTTGGAGACTTGTAGGAGGGCAGCGGCCAAGGCCAGCAGGATGCTGAGTTGCATCACTAGGAGGACCACCTCCAGAAGGAGGGAAGTGATACTCCCACTGTATTACTGCTTGGTAAGGCCGCACCTCGAGTACTGCATGCAGTTTTGGAGGCCACATTTAAAGAGGGACATTGAACTCCTGGAGAGGGTCCAAAGGAGGGCAGCCAAAGTGATTTGGGGCTTGGGGGACAGGACCTATGGGGAGAGGCTCGAAGAGCTAAATATGTACAATTTGGAAGAGAAAAGGGACCGGGGGAACATGCTAGAGGTCTTCAGGTACATGAAAGGGGTAAATGGGGAGGAGCAGTCAGGGTGCTCTGAAGGAAGGAGGGGGGGCAACTAGAGGGCATGGGTGGAAGCTGGGGGAGATTCAGGGAGAAAGGAGGAGGTGCTACTTCACTGAGAGGTGGTGGAGCCATGGAATGTGCTGCCGAGGGGCTGGTGGAGGCAGACACGGTGGAGGGTTCAAGAGGGGTGGGATAGGTACAGGGAAGGGTTCTGGAAGCAAAATCCAATGCAGCGAGAATATCCGGGACTGGGAAGGAAGAAGCCAGAGAGGAGAGGGGGCAGCAAGGTCAGCTCCCAGGTTGGGGGCTGACCAAACGAGCAGACACGAAAGACTGTTAAGCCTATTCTGCTAGCATGTTAGTATGTTAGCATTGTATTACTGTCCTATATATCTTTGCTTTGTGAGTCGTATTGTTTAATATGTATTACACACCTTGAAAATGAATCAATAAAAAAGAATTCCACTTCCTGATTAGTTCCTTGCATTTCAAGTACCTTACATTAGTCTTTTGGTAACTACCTGCAGACTAAAGTCTTATGACATAAAAACATCAAGGGGCTCTAAATTCAAAGGTAAATCTTTTGTTTTTCTTACAGAACTCAAGTTTTGTAATAGCAGGAGTACATTCCCAGGGTGTGCACTTAGTCAGTCATCCCATAGGGCCTGTAAACCCTGGCCATGCCTTATTGCTTAAAGTTACTTTGAGGTTTTTCCTCCCAAACAGTGCAGAGATCTTTCCTCCAATGGTGACCTTTGAGCCCCCTACTCCCCTTTTTCAACCTCTTACCTCACTCCTCCTACTCTGGATTTGCCCTGTCAGGGTGGGGTCAGTATGGAGCCGGTTCCAAAGCTCCCCCACTGCATAGTTTAGGAAGGTGACAAGTGGTTGGGTCCAAGAGTGGCTCCATCATTCCTGCAACATTGCAGGGAGTTTTCTTGTTGCTTTCTTGTTTTCACGCAGGGCATAGTCTGTGGTGGCTCTGAGGTGGACACGCAGGAGTGTGCCGATACGCACTAGAGCCCATCTACCTCCTACAGCCCACTTCTCCTCTCCAGCTGTACTGTTACCTTTGGTCACCCCCGGTGGCAGTAGCACAGTGGAGACTGTGGCTCACTCTCCTTGGGAGAGATCATCCTCTGGGAAGCTCCATCATTCTCACCCCCCTCCCCCCGCCTAGCCTACTTGATGGCTCCAGCTCATTCCCAGACCTGAGTTGTTGGCATCAGAAGCAGCAATGCTGTCATTGTGCTGATGGGCCCTTCGAGTTTCATAGTTTTGTGAAGTGACCATACCCATCATTTTAAAGTTACCATTTTTGTTATGTGCCCTGGGAGGTCCTGACTCAAGGTTCAGTATAAACGCCTTGTTGGTGTTATTGTCACTGCTGTTGTTTTTCACTTGATTGGCATTGGTGGGGTGTTTTGCTACTCGAAATAGAAAAGCTACTCTGTAATTAAACCATCAGCTCTGGTTCCAGAGGGCTTTGCTATGGGAAATCAGGCCCACAGGGGAGGAGAGTTTAACAGTCCCAGGGGGCACATCTTGCCTCGACCTAGGCCCACAGGATCATGTGGAGGGGGGAAGGGGGGTAATTGTAGAGCAGGTGTCCACTCCAGAGTATAATTTCAGAAACTTAATGTGATCAGCAGTTACTGTTTACTAGAGAATATCTTTTTAAAAATTCTTATTTTTATCCGGTTTGGCAGTACATTTTTTGCCACTTTATCCATAATGTCTGTATTGAAATCTTCCATCAGGACCTTCTGATATCGTACTGCACTTGTTATGACGTCACCATGCTGACCATGGCCACAGAATGTGTTGTCACAAACACTGCTGTCGTGAGTCCTGTTGGCGACAGTCAGATGTTTTTTGAAACAGAAATGGAAGAAGTATTTGTTCATGTGAACTTATTTGAAACAAAAAAAGGACATGTTTGATAAAAAATAAAAATCAGCAATGGTGCAGAAGCAAACATCTGAAACTTGACATTGCAGGTTAATATTTCTGTACTCCCACAGTACTCCCTGATACTGCATCATGATTGGCTAGGGCACATTCCGAGGTTTATCACATTCAATAACCACCTTACCCATTTAAAGCAATCTGTATATTGAATACAAAGACAAATCCCCAATATTCTGTATCCACAGAAGGCGTTCCAAGGAGTAAGAGGCGGTGTGTATTGGAGAGGAAGCAGCCGTACAGTGGAGACGAGTGGTGCTCTGGGCCTGACAGTGAGGACGAGGACGAGAAACCTATTCCCAACGCACACAGTGAGTATGTGTGCAGAATGCAAGAGCAGAGGGGTGATTCTGAAATTATTTGCCCCATCCCCTATACAGTGAACATGATACATTGAGGATTTCATGGTGTCTCCACTTGATGGATTCCCCTCCACTGCAAAGTGGCATCAACACACAGATGAGCAGTACAAACATACACAAATAGGAAAACTACAGACAGGCATATAAAGCAGCACGTTACACAGAAATACACTAACAAAAGCAACGCACGTGCGAGCGCACACACACACAAGCAACACGCGCGAGCACACACAAATACACTAACAAAAGGAATGCACACACACACACACACACACACACACACACACACAAGCAACGCACGCGGGAGTACACACACACACACAAGCAGTGTAAACCGACAAGTTCAAGTTTCAAGTAGGAAAACTCAGTTGAAAGCAAGTTCATTCACAAGGAGGTCATTTGACACAGACAGGTAGTTACAGATTACATAATTGAAAAAAACAGTACAAATTCAAGTACAGAATTATGGGCAAGCATTAACATGTTGTATAAAAATGACAATGACACAGAAATATACAAGTACAGAAAAAAGGTACAAAGTGCTTGTTTCGGGGTGTCAAGGCAGCTAATTTCTAGGTAAGTAAGAGGAAGCAGTGGGCTGGGTTAGAGCAGTGAGCTGGGATTTAGAAGCCGCTGCACATATCTTTTGTTTTTGTTGCTAAATTAGCAACACAAGCAGCAAAAACACAGACACACGCGTGCTTACTAAGGATAGCATAAGTTGCACCAAAAAACTCATTAAGAGTATTTAATGGACATAAAAATACAGAACACACATGTACACAAGCAGCAAGTCCCTGTAAACACACCTTCATAAAAAGTGGGGATCAAACTTAAGGATTTCACATTTAACCTGTTCCACTGTGCCACTTTAAATCACCAAAAGAAAACTGAGCCGGCCCACTGGCGCAGCAGTTGGATTTCTGTCTGCGACGCCAGTGACCCGGGTTTGGGAATGGACTCTGGTCGCTGGAGGGCCGGCCGGGGGAGAAAGCTGGAGCATCCAGCGACGGCTCACCTTCTCGGGGGGGGGTTATGGCCTGGCACTTGCTGGCCCCTGACGAGGCCGGGGGCATGGCAAGGCATCAGGCCTCAGATGTCTAGGAGGGAGTGGTGGACGTCGGCGCAAGCCTTGACGTCTGTGGCACGCCACTCCTTGGGAGAAAACTGGAAAAATGGCGTCTTGGTTGGGTCGGATTTTGGCCTCCCGGACCCTCACTACGGAGCTCCTGAACCTGTATCGCCACCACAGCCGCACCCAGGAGCATTGGTATAGCCATACAGGCTCTTCCCTTACGAAGGTAATGTACCCTCCCGATGCAGGGATACATCGGGGTTACTTGGGTTGGCTGCGATGTGGGGTTGAGGGGTTGCCGAGTGAGTAAGGTCCTTGTGGGCCCGAAGGAGAGACCGACCAAGGTGTGGGTGGGAGCATAAAGAAATACAAAAAAACCCCAAAAACAGAAATGAGTATAGGATTGGGGGCTGGGGTACTGACAGTCATTATACAGGTAGTCAGGAAAGGGCCTGAGGAGTTATTATATCAGAGGACCTCATGGTGGTAGCACAGTGTGACAAGGCCATGGGCAGGGCTAGTGGGATACTGGGGTACGTAGGGAGGGGTATCACCAGCAGGAGGAGTTGCCTCTGTATCGCTCTCTGGTACACCCCCACCTAGAGTACTTTGTCCAGTTTTGGAGACTGCACCTCAGAAAGGACATAGACAGGGTGAAAGCGGTCCACAGGAGGGCAACTAAAATGGTGCAGGGTTTGCAAGGGAAGCCTACGATGAGAGACAGAGGGACCTCAACATGTACACCCTGGAAGAGAGGAGAGACAGCAGTGAATGATCGAGATGTACAAGTACCTCACCAGGGTGAACAGGGTGCAGGAGGGAAGTGTCTTTCAAATGGGGTCGAGCACCAAGACTAGGGGCATGCAGTGAAGCTGGGGGTTGGTGGTTCAGAAGAGAAGTGAGGAAACATTTCTTCACTGTAAGTTTTCTGGATGCCTAGATCAGACTGCCAAACAAAGTAGTGGAGGCTAGAACTTGGGGGGCTTCAAGTATACATGGGAGGATATTAGAACAAAGGCGGGGGGTCTTTGGAGACCAGATAGGGTCTGCAGTTGTAGAATAGGCAGGGAACAGGTGGGTAGATTAGGTGGGCCAAGTGATCCTTTTCTGCTGACAGATGTTATGTTTCTAAGAATTCACCTGAGAATTCTGTAATGGTCCTCGGTTTTGTAGGCGAGTTCGCAAGTTGATTTAACCTTGTTACATCTCTGATTACTGTGGGAATTCAGATATAAGCTCACGTGTGTGTATATATATAATATGTGTGTGTGTGTATACATACATGCACACACATACACAGAATGTACTACCAACACAATTTGGATTTAAATGCTACATGTCGGCATACACGGAGTAACCTGACAGACACTGGGGGAGACTCCATGCATTAGCTGGTTTGGGTGCACTGGGCTGTAGGGGACTGCTTAGCAAGCTGGTGACCTGGGTTTGCACTTTGAACCGCAGTTGCCAGCAGATGAGGGGTTGAGCGTCCCCTTGGATGCTTGCCTCCCCAGGTGGGTGGGGGAATTGTGCAGGCTGCTCGGGGAGGGGGGATTCTCCTAGTGCTAGGCAGGGAGGTAGCATTGGGTACGACGCCTTAGGCTAGCAAGGAGAGCTTTTAGGTTGTATAATGTTGTTGGCCTGGTGGCACTGAGGGTTGAGGTGCTGGACACCACACCTCGTGGTACACCGGTGACCCATGTTAAGTGACGGACTTGGGTAGCCAGGGGTCAGCAGGGGAGGGAGAGGATGGAGCGTCCGGAGGACAGCTCTCCTCTCTCTGGGGTGGGATCCAGGGATGCCCAGTGTCCTGGCGGCCCCCGATGAATATTGGGGGAAACTACAGACTTAGCGGCAGACGTCATTGCACACCGCACTCCATGGGAGGAAACAAGGGAAAAACCCCATCTTCGGGGATAGGCGATGGCAACGCTGCCCCGGACCACACTCCCAATACCAGGCAACCTTCTCTCCAGGCTGCACTCGCCTGGCCGGGCACTCTAGATTGTAGATAGAGTGCCCTGAGCAGATAGGGGCGGCCTCACCTTGGGGGATTCAGAGCCGGGGGAATATGTCTGGCTGAAGCGAGGAAGTAGGAGATGTCTCGGGTGGGAGGTAGAGGACAGAGGATGCTGGAGAGAATTCTCTGAAAGACGGTGAAGAAACAGAATTAAAAAAAAAAAAAAAAAAAAATTGTATAACGTTCGATGGGACATATTGATGTTTACTCACTGGAGGAGAGGAGGGATAGGGGAGACATGAGAGGTTTTCAGGTATGTAAAGGGAATAACCAGGAGTGGAACCAAGGAGCTGTTTAGGCTAAAGAAGGGGGGAACAACCAGGGGCCATGAGTGGAAGCTGGAGGGGGGAAATTACAGGGAGGAGCATATGAAGCATTTTTTCTCTGAGAGGGTGGTGGAGCCGTGGATCGCGCTGCCCAGAAGGCTGGTGGAGGAGGGCACAGTGGAGGGCTTCAGAAAGGGGTGGGACACGTACAAGGGGAAACTGGAACCAAAGAAGATCCTCTCGGGGGCTGGGGGGGTGGTGAGGCAAGCAGCCACTAGGTTGCTGGCTTTCGAGCAGACAAGACAGACCATTTGGCCTATTCTGCTGGCTTTTTAGTATGTTACAGCTGTTGTCTGGGGGGGGTGCTAGGGCTGAAACCAAGAAACATTTCACTTACCCAGCCATGTGACTGCCACACACTCTTATTATTGAGTAGGATCACAGCCGTTTGGTTCTGCTGTCCCTACTGACCCGTCCTAAAGAAAGTTAAAGCATAACTCCTGGATTCCCTCTCTATGGATATGTCAAGCAAACCTCCCTTTGCACCGGTCTGTCCCATAGCATAATGTAGTAATTCAAGGTCAGAAGGAACTTTAGGTCCATCATGCCCACCCTGCACCCCCACCTTCATATGCAGGGCTGAAAAATATTGTGAACATATCTGTCAAATCCCTTCTGGATCAGGGCAATAAATGCCAGCCATGATATGCATATATTGTCAAAAGTATCCTTCTGTTAGCCTTGCTATGTGTGTGTCAGCTTTTCCATCTCCTACATTGCTCTTTGTGCCCTGTAATACATTGTAAATAGAATTAATTTGGAGGTTTTTGTGCATCTCCAAACCACACACATCTCTAGAGACTCAGTCCCAGGGCAATGCATCAGTTTCCTAGCCTGTGTTGCCACCTGCTGGTGAATCGTGGAGAAGCACACTGCATAGAAAACATTAGCAATGAATCCCCTCTTGTGTTTTTTTCTAAGTTTTTCTTTTACAATGAATTTACCCAGGGTAGCCCACCTGTGATGCAGTATTTCGTTTTTATCAGGAGTCTTGCTTTTGTGCATTTAACCAGATGAGGGACTGAATCACGGAGCAGTTTTGTTTCTTATTGAAGTTCACAGAGTAGTGAGGAGTCCTAAATAGGCTTGAGGGCCTCACCATGTCCACACTGGAGACTAGGAGGTAGAGGGGGGACATGATTGAAACTTTCAAGTTTATTCACAGGATAAACAAGGTGTAGTACTGTAATAACTGGCAGTGTAGCCAAGAGATTAGAGCAACAAGCTTGGTATAGGCAGTTGGATCTGGGTTTGAGTCTCACAACCTCCAGCAGCATACGTTGTGACCTTGAGCAAGTAACTTAACCTCCCTGCACTCCTGTATCACCCCTGTAAACAGACCTTGGGTTTAGTGAGCCTTACCCAGTTAAAAAAAAAAAAAAAAAAGACAGACATCAGGGGACAGTTCACAATGAGCGGAAATACTGGCACAGGGGGAATCTCTAAACAAGCAGGAGGGAGGGGGATTCAGGAAGGATGTCAAAGTATTTAATTAGCTTCCCATCGACCTTTTATCTAAAATCTTGGGATAAGTTAATTTCCATCTTTATCTGGGGGCAGGATGTCCAAGGATTAAATTGTCCATCTTAAAGCTTTCTCTGGCTCCGGGGGTGGGGGAGGTGGCCCTCCTGGACCTACTTTGTATGCTAAAGTGGCGTTTCTTCATACGATATTGATGTGGCTGGCAAGAGACTGCCTAACCCCCTGGAAACCCTCGAATTTCAAATTAACGATCTATTTGATATATCTAAAATACTTTTCTCCTCAGAGGGTCGATTCTTACCTCCTGGAGCATTCTCTAAAATCATAGCCCACACATACCAAATATGGAAGAGATTGAGACGGGCTAAAACTATCCGCCCTACCTATGAAAATTGTAAATTAATCTTGGAAGATGAGTCCTTTCTTCCAGACACATCTGACCTTTCTTTTAAAAGATGGAGGCAGTTGGGACTCTCCCATTTCTACCAGTTTCTGTTGCCCCAGGGCATAAGCCCTTTCGACTTACTAAAATGTCAGTTTAGCCTACGTCATTCTGATCAATTTCGTTACTCTCAGGTGTGTAACCATATACTAAGAAACTCATATATCCAACCGATCTTACCGGCCCCGATCCCTGGATTGCTAAAATTTTTTGAGATGGCCATACAGGGACGGTTGAGGAGTCGTCTTATTGGAAACTTATACAAGGTTCTGAGGGAAGGATCAGCAGAAAACACAACTTCTATTTTAACAGAATGGAATAAAGACTTTGACTCAGAGATCCCTTGGGAAACCTGGTTAGAGGCAACCATCCCAGCCGTCAAAATCACCTCCTCCCCAACATGGCGTGAGTTCGCCTGGAAATGCCGGATAAGATATTTCTGTTCTCCTGCGATTCTCAGCAACTACTTACCAGAGAGGTATGGTTGGTGTTGATGCAACTGTGGCTGTCATCGCGTCTCACTAGACCATATCTTTTGGTTATGTCCATACCTAATGCCCTTTTGGTTAGCACTCCAAGCAGAAATTTCAAAATGTATAGATGAAACTATAGAACGAACGGCCGAATAGATCTTGTTAGCCATTTACTCCGATCACTCTCCACCCTGGCGAAAAACACTTCTTCCAGTCTTTCTTTTAGCAGCCAAGAAAGCTTTAACTAGACGATGCATGACTGACAAGGTACCCACAGTCAGACTGGAGATCCATTATGAAACAGCTATGCTGCGCTGAAGGCCTCAACTCCAGAATTCAACATAGAAAGCCAAACTATATGCGGAAATGGCAGAAATGGTTAATTTATCAGGCCTCTGTAGACCCCGATTTTTCACCTTAGACAGGATATTGTGATGGGGTAGGGGATTATCCTGCGGAGGGAGGGGAGGAGGAGGGGCATTGGGGATGGATGGGAAGTGGTGTGCTATTCCAGGATCTTACCTGGAGTTTGCAAATCTGGAGTTGTGGATTCTAGAGAGGGAAGACACTTGGAAGACCATAGAACACAAATCATAAGGCTGGAATACATTCTTAATATGGTTTAAGTGCACCTCTATAGTGTGCAAATGATATTTTTATTCTGCTTTTTATCAGATATAATGTAATGCTACAAGATACATAGCTCAAAAGAAATGTGTGTGTAATAAACTCAATAAAATTAAATTAAAAAGTATTTAATTACGGGGGTAGTGGATGAGTGGAACACCCTGCGGGGGGGGGTTAGACACTAGAGGGATTCAGGTGAGTGGAAACGGATATGTGGAGCAGGGGAGGATGATACGGGAGAGGGGAGTGACCACTGGAGCACTTGCATCCTACTACAGGTGGGGCCAGGCAGAGTAGATGGTCCAGTGAGCCTTTTTGGTGTCTGTTGCTGTGGCTCCGCACGTTTCTGCGTTACTAGGGGTCCGTAAGCAGGGTGGAGCAAGTGACAGAAGAGTACCATCGACTCCTTCCAGAATGAGGCTGAATAGTTGCTTGACTATGGTTACATGCTGGGATGGCCAACTTGCACCATGGGTCAGCTCAATTTGCTTGGGGGGGCATTGGCTTTCCCTGCAAACGACCTGGGGTGGAGCAACCCTGTCCAGATCTCTGGGCTGACTCTGCATTTCTCTGTATGACATGTTATTCCAAGGTCCATTGTGCCCATATCTGGTGGCTGCTCAGGTGGAAGGTAAAGATTCCATGGCACTTTTTTGAAAAATAGGAGTGTCCTCCTCAGTTTTATGGGCAGCATTTACTCCCTCGTTATAAAATGGGCAGGGAAATTCCTGCTTCCTGATTGTTTAAGAAGGTTCCAAAGTAGTGCGGTTCAGGAATAGTAACTGCACTACTAAACTTATCTTAATCTCCCCGCCCGCCGGTGGACTTTTTTCCAGTGGATCCATTTTATAAGCGCAGTAAGACACAACAGGGTGTGGGTTACTGTTCCTGAACTGCAGGTGGTTGAAGGGAGTCAGCCCAAGCGCCTCGTGCCTCACATTGCACCTGGGCATACGGTTTAATTATACCTGTTATGTCTTATTGGTTACATAACTCCTCACTTTGTGAAGTGCTTTGGGATACAGTGGTGTATGAAAGCACTATATAAACACAAATTCTGTTTATTCTACTGTCACTGCACTATCAGTACATAAGGGGGAAACGTCGGCACAAAGGACTCCCCACTCAGCTGTGGGGGTGATCCAAATGTGCATTTTCTGCACACAAAACAGTTTGGTTTATTTACAGTTTATTGCAGTATAATAGGCTATCAGACTAATTTTGCTTAGTTGTAGGATGACCCCTTCTTTTACTGCATATCCCAGAATCCCCTGCTGCCGATATCAGAGCAGTAGGCAGCAGTGGGAGATTAAATAGCTTGCAGTGCATGTTAGAGCTTTTATATTGTCTGATAGAATGTCTTCTGGGACTGCTTTTCTGCAGGGGCTAAGTACACTCTTCTGTGACTGTGCATAGCTCTTGGAGGACAGTGGGACCAGCAAACAAAAGATCAGAGCTTATATAAGCTCTAATATGTACTGCAGGCTATTGAATCTTCTCATTGCAACCTTCTGCTCGGAGGTCATCCGCAGGGGATTCTGGGATGTGTAGTGAAAGGAGATGTCAGCCTACAACTAAGCACAATTAGTCCGGTGCAATCTACCACACTGCAGTAAACAGTAAGTAAGCCAAAATGTTTCTGCACACAAAGTTCACATTGGGACCAGCCCCACTCTTGAGTGTGGGGGCCCTTAGTGGTGATTGTTCCCCTTGTTGCTTTGTGAAACACTTTGGGATACTGTGTTCCTAAAAGGTGTTCTATAAAACCATGTTCTACCTACGCTTTCCTCCTATAAGACAATTGGAGCCCTGTTCCCCTGAGCACCCAATTTTGTAGTGTTTTTCTTCTATTTACTGTCCTTCCACTGGATTGACAAATACAATGTAACCCTTCATAACCTTGTTTATATTTTGCTTTTATGATCACTTAATCTTATTTTATCCTGTATTAACTTTATCTCCCTGTGAAACTGTTCACAATACTTTTATTGTTCTGAGTTTTTTTCTTTCTTTTTTGTACACGACGTGGAACCTATGTAAAAAGCTACCAGCTCAAATGGTAATCCTAGACTGTAATAAAAAAGTCTGTTCTATTTCATGTAAGTTTTGTGCTGTAAATTTTCTTCCTCCTTGCCTCCTCAGACTGTAATGTAGCAGACTCCAGCATGTCGGTACCTCCGCAGCCGGCTCCTGGGTCCAACACGCTGCCTAGCCTGAATGAAACTGGGTCTTCCAATGTGTCGCATAGCTCCTGCACTGGTTCTGGACTACGACCCGAGAATGTTGCCAGTGGTGCCTCAGGAAAGCCTCCTTCCCAGTTTGTCTATGTTTTCACCACACATCTGGCTAACACGTACGTATGCAGCCTAAGCAATGCTGTTTTAGTAGAATCTGTTTAAACGTTCTTTCAGCATGCAAGAAAACATTTTAAATATAATTGTAGATCGCGGAAGTATCCCTGACCAATCACAGTGCTTCAGTTGTGTGTGATGCACTGACCCACTGTAATCAGCTTCTCGCTGACCGCTCGTGTTGTCAGCATTTTAAATTATAAAAAAAAAAAAAAAATTTCTTCAGTAAAGTTAGCGATCTATAATAATTTTGAGTCCATTTGAAGGGCCTCTTATGAATCTAAGAATGTCACCTCTTGCGTCCTTAGGACCACAGAACTGTTCAACTTTGGTTCGCAGTCTTCTGATCCTAAGGACGTGCAAGGCAACACGCTTGTATCCATAAGAGGCCCTCTAACTTGATCTATAAACCTTATATATTCAGGCACAGTTTTAACTTGTATTTCATCAGTTCTCTGTAGTAATCTCTCCTTACTCCTTATTACTGAGAATATTTGCATGAAAACTGGATCTTTCTGTCTCAGAACTGCATCTCATCCTCCTGCTATTCCGCCCCCACCAACTGAAGCTAGAATCCTTTTCTGTGAGATCATAATCATTTCCAGAAAAGAGGTGAAGCAGGCTAAGGCAGGCATGGAACTAAAAATAGCATAGGGCATCAAGGCAGGTCTTCTCTCGTTATAGCAGAAACAAAGGAAGGTATTGCCAAGCTGAAACAGGGTGAAGGATTGGTGGAGAATAGCAGAGGAAAGGCAGAAATATTGAAAAAGAAACATAGATGTTGTCAGCAGAAAAGACCGTTGGTCCAGTTAGTCTGTTCTGTTTTGCCCTGTCCCTACCCCATGACCTGTTATCTGGACAGGGTTTGCATTCTTGCTCCCTGGCTTGCTGCTACCCCCCTCCCCCACATAACTATTAAACCCTTTATTCTGCTGCAGACATGCCGGGTCCAAAAAGGCCTACTAGCCCTGAAAATGGTCAAATCTCCAGGGCCAGAAGGAGCAGAACTTAGGGTGCTGAGTAAATGGCACAGGAACTGGCGGCACCCCTAGTCAACCTTTACATCAGCTCCCCAGAGTTCAGAGTTGGGCTTAGGGACTGAAGAGTAGGAAATGTGGTGCCCCTGCATAAATGTAGGATGAAGGATGAGCTGAAGAACTATAAGCCAGTTGATTAGATTTCAATAATTCGCAAAGTGATGGAAACCATTCTAAAGGAGAGGCTGGTAGAATTCCAAGAAGTAAATGGGCTGCAGAATAACGGGCCGGAAGGGAGGTTTTGTCAAACTGAATTGCTAAGACTTCTTTGACTGGGCCACAGTGGCTGTAGATAAGAGATAGAAAGTAGATACTTCATCTGTACTTTAGTAAGGCCTTTGACTCAGTCCTCCACAGAAAATTAATAAAAAAAAAAGCAAAAAGAAAGGGGGGGGGGATCTTGGGGTGGTAGACAAATTGACTAGCTGGGTGTGCAGTTAGCTGGGGGAAGAATGTGGAAGATAGTGGTCAGTGGGGAGCAGTCGGGCATGAGGGAGGTCACAAGAAGGGCCCTGTGGAGATCAGTGGTCAGGACGGTGCTTTTCAACATATTCATCAGTGATATGAGAGACAGCATCAAGGGCAGAATCTGCATCTCTGTGGCAGGGTCAATAGGGGAGGAGGGGATTAGGGACACGAAGGAGGACCTAGAAAGTCTGGAGAAGTTTGCTGGGACCTGGCAACTGGGTTTCAGTGCCAAAAAGTTCAAGGTCATACACAGAGGTAGAGAAAACTGATTGGTTGAGTATAGTTGGGTGGGGTGGGGGCTGATCACAGTGTGTCCTAAGAGGATTTGTTGGTAGCAGTTTCAAGCAATAGCGAGCCTTCTGCATGGGTCAGTAAAGTAGTGAGCTCTAGTCTCTCTGTTTTCTTTCATTATATTTATTCTGCCTTGTCATGGTATGCTGCCCCCTTTAACCCTGCCTTCCAGCACTGCCCCTTCCCTTCTCTGGAACTCATCTCTGACTTCCATTGCCACAATGCAGCTCCTGCCCTGTGGGAGTTCCTGGGGTCTACGTTCATCTGCACCCCTCTGCGTCCAGTGCAGGAGGTGGCGCTGCCAGTCGGGAGGGCACGTCCTGAAAGCACTGGGTGTTATCCTGTGCACTTTCTGGGGACTTTTGTGCAGTTTCTCTTCCCCCTCAGGATGCCGGCGACAAGGGCTGTAAGTGTGCATGCTCATGCAGTAGTGGGGCTGCCCACAGTACCAGCCAGTGGTCTCCCACCCCAGGCTGCTCAAACTGCGCTGCCACCTGCAGTCACCCAGGTGGCAGTATTGCAGTCGGGGCTGCTGCCCTCCCTTCCCAAAGGATGTAGACAATGTCTTCCACAGTTCTGGATCCCTCACCCCCGCCAGCCCTTTACATTCTGGACTCATTCGTGAACCTGCGCCACTGGCATCATGAATGACAGCCCTGCCACTGCGCCTAAAAGCTGGCTCAATGGGCTGGGCCGACTGTTTGGTTTGACACTCAACATGACACTGATCTTTTGCAGCTACACTCCCCCATAGTTAGACATGTGATTATGTGCCCTAGCAGCAGCAGTTCATGTGGGCTTCCATACAGACAGAAGCAACCCCTCCTTCTGACTGCCTGCTTTCCTCTCTGGATCTCCCACCAAGGGCTTGGGGGTGGGGGGGTCTGGATCTCGTTTCTACCCCAGTGGCAGACTGTGACCCCCGATAGATGGGTCCTGGCCATGAATCTGCCTGTGACCCCCTCCAAGGCCCTGTTCCTACTCTTTTGAGGACTTAACCATCCTGAGGGAGGAAGAGCAAGTGTCACTGTGCCAAAGGGCCATTCAGCCAGTTCCCCGGCAGAAATAAACCAAGGGTTTTACTCCAGGTACTGTCTGGTGCGAAAGCAAACTGAAGGCTTCTGTCCTGTTCTGATCTCAGAGGACTCCATGAACAAGTAGTATACAAAAGGTTCTGCATGCTGTCACTGGACTGCTCTCTTCACAAAGGGGATTGCATTTGAACCCTGGATATGTTTGTTTGTTTGTTTATTCGCTTAACGGGTAAGCACACTGGAAACAAGTTCCTTTTACAGGTGCGACCCACATATATTGCATACAGACAATACATAATCAAACATACATATACAATGCAACAAATTGCAGACAAAAATGTCTTTGTTACGTATAAAATTCATTAAAAAAATTCATAAAAAACAGTTACAATTAAATTGAGATTCGAAATACATCCTTAATGCATCGGCAAACTTTTTAACAGAACACAACCACCTAATATCTTGAGGAATTTCATTCCAAATGAATGGAGCAATATAAGCAAAGGATCTTTGTCCACTTTTAGATTTCATAAAAGGAATCTCGAGAACCTACTGTCTGACCTATGTCTAGAATAATGACCATCAATATATGGTCTCAAAACTTTAAATACTATGTGGAATTCCAGAGTCCATAACTTTATATATGAACTTGGCCACACAGTATTGGAAATTTAATGAAACCGGTAACCAGCCCATTTCTTTCAAAATCACACAATGATGAGATGACTTAGAACAATTTAAAGCAAACTTAGCTATCAAGTGAAGTAAAGTGGATTTCTTTGAAATCACTGTCGCAGAAGCAGTGTCAGTAATCATAGCTGCATAGTTCACAATAGGAAGTAAGCAGCAATTTGAAATAACCAGCCTAGACTCAGGAATAAGAAATGAACGGATTCTGTACAAAGAACCTAATCTACAATGTATTCTTGAGGTAACCCTCAAAAAATGAGATTCATAACTTAGATGAGAATCTAGTAATACCCCAAGATATTGAAATGTATCAACATAGTCAAACAGTAATCCATCAAGAGATTTAACTTCCAAAGTACCAACCTCAGCTCTCAGTCTAGGTGGGGTGCCTTCCTGTACATCAAAATCCAGCAGTGTCATCAGCATTTGCTCTGCTTCTGCCTGAAGGGGGCAACATTACCAAGTCCACGTCTTGAATTTTGGATTCTTGACAGTGCTGTGTCTTTACCAAATGGTTTGCTGTGGTGGCCATGGAGCTGCACCAGCAGAAAACTGTATCTTCCTGTATGTGGACAACTGGCTCCTGAAAGAAGCTTCAGCAGCCAGGGTGGAGTACACATGGCACTGTACCAGATACCTGCTAGACAGTCTAGGGGTGCTGGTGAATGTGGAAAAGTCTGAACTTCCTGGACTAAAAGTCTCCACCACTCATTCACACTAATGGGACTATACCAGAGGCGCTAGGACCCCGTGGGAGCCAAAAATCTTCAGGATGGCCAGCGCCCGGATAGGACCGCGCACGCACAGCACCGCAAGTCTAACTCGTGCCATATAGACTGTGTCGGCCTCAAACCTCCTGCCGCCTTGGTTCCTTTTCTCTCACCGTTGAGTGCGCTTCAATGACGTCGCTCGCCTGCTGAGAGTCAAGTCTTTGTCTATACGACAGCAGCTATAGCCGTTCAGCATTCGATTAATGTACTACTTTTAGTGTTTTCTTTTTATTTAAAAGAACAAAAGCGGGGAAGAAGAGGAAGAAATTCTCAGCCTGCCATCAACGGCATCGACCTTGGACGGTAGCAGTGACGGTAGGGAGACTTCATTTGAAAGCTGTGATGGCAGTGGGGCTATGTCCAGTCCGCCGCCCTTTGCGGAGGGAGGGTCCAACCATGGGCAGACCAGTGCTTGGGTGGGGGGAGGAGAGAGACAGTCTGCCCGAAGCACAAAAGCAGTGGGCCCATTCCCGACCTCAGTCGGGGACCTGGTTCTGCTCGACATTGAGCTCTTCTTCCTCCTGTCGGTGGAAGAAGAAACTGTACCACTTGAGGTCGCCCTCTGGTACGTCTGCACGGAAATCATCAGTGGTGGCGAGCGGTAGGCCTGACCTGACTTCGGTGGGGTCCTCTGTAGCTCCGTTCTTAATGGCAGCGATCTTCAACACCTTGCCCCATCTCTGTCCTCAGTGGGGCTCCGGTGAACAATTTCACCTCTGGGCTGCTTCTTTAGAGCTTGGGGTACGACGTCTGCCCAGTTGACTTGGCCAGTGGACCCGGTTCTGGGGCCTTCGGACCTCGGAGCCACTGGGCCAGGGCCGAGTTGGGCAGGCAGGATGTGCGCGGTGCCCTCTCCGATGCCAGCAACAGTGACGCCGACCCCGCATGCCTACCCCTTCACCTTTTCCTCTGCAGGGGCCAACATGGGTACCACTTTCCTTCTCCCCCTTTTTCTTCAGGTGTAGGGCCAGTAGCACCGTGTGTGGTGCTTAAGCCATGAATAGTGCCAAACTCCTCGACGCTGTTCAGAGTGGCGGCGGCTCCCATGATTCTGGCCTGGAGCTGCCTTTTGGAGGTTTTTCTGGGATAGAAGTGGATCTGGATGAGTCTCTCCCTGTCCTACTTTGTCTAAGATGCAGTGGATGACTCATTTTAGGTACTGGAATGCAAGCCTTCTGTATCAGCAGAACCTGTGATGGAAGATCTTCTTTTCAGTTTTTTCTCAGGGATATGGGGTCCACCATAACACTTCAGACTTCATCTGTGGACCAAAGCAGACTTCTGTGTCTGAAATTCCTACATTCCTTAGTACGTGTACACCCTGTGGGACACACTAAATTCAGTGGTCGAGAGCATCCTGGAATCTGCCGCTCCCTTGCTAGGGGCATATATTAGACCTCTGTGACACTGCCCCTAGGGTGGCTGCTGTTGGCTGCAGGTGATGAACATCTCCTTGGCGGTGCTTAATGGTTTGGCCCTCAGGTTGAGCTCTGGAGGGTGTTCAAACTCCTGCTGTCCCTCGGAGGGACTGCACCGTCATTATTCTCGTAACAGGCAGTTCTTTTAGGGTAGAGGCCTGGAAGCCTTTGTCAGGAACCAACTCCTCAACTGCAATTAAAAAAAATATATATATATATATGTCTTGCAGCAGAGGGCACAGGGCCCAAAAGCACCTGGTACCATCCTCTTGGATCTGGCCCAGGTACCATCCTCTTGGATCTGGCCCAGGTCCCACCTCAGCTGTCTGAGGTGTACACCTGTTTTTTGGGGCTCCTGATTTGGTTTTATAACTAGTGGAAGTCCAGTCCAGCACACGTATGGGTCATGAGGATTGTCCGAGAGGGATACTGTCCCAGTCTCGCAGAGATTTTCCCCAGGCCCAGGCGGCAGCCCAATCTGTTTGCCTCTGTGTCAGACCCATTTTTCTTCTGAGAAACGGGGCCTCAGAGCTGTAGAAGTTGTTTCACGGTGAGTCAGAGCACAGGTTCCTATTTCCTTTGCTTGGTTCCAACATAACAGGTGGCATGTGCCAATTTCTTGACCTTGAAAGGTTAATCAAGTACCTGTTCCAGGAGAAGTTCACTACAACCTCGGTAGTATAGCCTAGAGATTAGAGGAATGAGGTGTGAACAAGCTTGGTACATCCAGCAGACCAGACCTGAGTTTGATTCTCACAACCTCCACTTGCATACTGTGAGACTCTGAACAAGTCACTTAACCGCCCAGTGCTCCCAGGTCACCCCTGAAAACAGGCACTTGTGCCTAGTGGGCCTTACCCAGTTACCAAAGACTCAAATAAAAAAAAAATTCAGGCCTTCACTTCTTGGACGATTTGGCTCCGAGCCAGCCCATCCGGGCTAGAGTCTCTGGAAGCAGTTGCCACAGCTTCTCAGTTGCTCTCTTACAGGAGGGGTTTTCTGATTCAGGGAAGGTGCCAGATTCACCTTCCCAGCAGTTCCTCTTCATAGGAGCCCTCCTGGATACCTCCAGGGCAAGGGTTCTTCCTTCCGGAGAACAGAAGAAACGATATCTTCAAATGTCTTGTTACTTCAAAGAAAGCGACTCTGTCTGGGCTCTTTTCAATGCTGTGGATGCTGGAACTTATGCCTTCATCCGCAACAAATAGTGGTCTCCGACCACGCATCCGCAATCCTCCTTATAAATGACAGAACCTCAGACAAAATTATTTATATGGTAGATGCAGTTGGCCTAGCTTCTGCTAGATCTACCCTTACCCTCTAAATCCCAGATCACCATCACTACGGTTGCACCCCTGATCAGTTGGGGAGCTCATTGTCAGGACCCCCACACTCAGGTGTGGAGCCAGGAGGAGGAGGAGCATCATCTTCTCATAAATTTCTTAGAGATGAGAGCTGTCTTGTATGCTTTCCAAGTCCTGAAGGAGGCCGTCTACCACGACGTTATCCCACTTCGGACTGATGACAAAATTGTGATGTTTAGATCAACAAGCAGGATGGAGCACTCTCCTACCCTCTGTGCAGGAAGGCCTGTGGGGAGGTGAGAGTGGTGCCTTGAGCATGTTGCATCAGTTCAGTCATTGTGCAGTCGCTGTTCGAGTGGGGCAGTCCGGACCAGGTCCTTTTTGTGTCCTCTCTCAACGCAAATCTGCTCCTATCCTGCTTCAGAAATCCAGACCCTGGTGTTTTCTGTCAGGATGTATTCACTGCAGTAGACAAGACGCTACTGTATGCTTTCATCCTCTTCCCTTAGTTCAGAGGGTGCTGCTCAAGTTGTAGGCAAACGGGGGCAGGATGGTTCTCATCATCCCAGACTGACCTCGGCAGATATAATTTGTGTAGATCAACAGTCGGTCGGCGGTTGCGGCTTTCCTGGTGGAGATTCGTAATGTACCCATTGCAGACATCTGCAAGGTGGCGAGTTGGAGCTCAGTGCATACCTTTGTAAAGCACTATGTTCTGTAAGTCCATGCCTGACAGTTAACTTTCTTTGGTAGGACAGTCCTTATGGACTTCTGTCCTGAGTGAGCTCGCCTCCTACCGCCCCTACCGGTGGGGGTGGGGATTTTTAGCTCAGTACTTTCCATTAGTGTGAATGAGTATTGCAGACTTTAGTCCAGGAATATATGAAAATTACATACTTACCGTAATTCTTGATCTTCTTGGACGAAGTCTCCACAACTCATTCACACACCCACCCACCCACCATCCCCCAAGCTCACTCATTCTGTTTTGGTCTTCACTTCCTTGTTGTTCAGGCTTTGAAGACATTGTTGAATTGTCCCTTCTTACATGGGTCATCCGGGCCTTCACATGCCCGGAAGTTAGGGTTAGGTTTTCTTTTGTTAGTTTACGCTGTATTTCCTTGGTTGAAAAGGTACTGAGGTAGCTTGAGGGTCGACGCCGAGATAGGATATACAGCACGAGCTAGTCTCGCAGTGCCACGCGTGCATGATCCTATCACAACGCCAGCCCTCCTGAAGATTTTTGGCCCCTGTGGAGTCCTAGTGCCTCCAGCATAGTCCAATTAGTGTGAATGAGTGGTGGAGACTTTGTCCAAGAAGATCAAGAATTACTGTAAGTATGTAATTTCCATTTCTAGGGACATGGATATGTTGTTCATCCACACTTATTGGCAGGTTCCTTGCCGCTTTAAATCTTGCCGGAAGGTCTTCAAGCTGGCTCCTCCCACCCACCCGGGTGGTAAAGCTCTCGGCTCCGCCCCATGACGCCAGATCTTCCTTACCGCTTGGAAGCTCAGGTTCCCTCCTTAAGCTCTGCGTTTAAGACTGGTTCCTAATTCTTCGAAGTTCAAATCAAAGTTTTTGCCAAAAGACTTGGTCTTCTTTCTCCTCGCGGCTGCAATGGACAAATAGACTCCCGGTTTTCGGAGGTGCCCTTGCGGGCAGAAGATGTCTAGGACGGATCCGCACTCCACGTGCGTCTACTGCCTGGGCCTTGAGCACGACCCGTAGGCCTGCAACTTGTGCTCTTCCTTTTCGGCCTATGTCCTTGAAGACCGTGCTGCCCGATTACAACTGGGGCGCCCCGAGAAAAGAATTCCACCGGTGAAATCTAAAGAGGCCTGATTGGCGGTGTCCGCGGCGGCGGGCTCGGCGGATCAGCTCGAGCAGATGATCGCCCTCGAAGAGGAGGCGGCGCGGGCCGCTTCTACCTCGGCTGCGGCATTTGTCCCGCTCTCTCTCGGTGCCTCGTACTCGGCTTCTTTTAAGGAGCTTTGTCTGACCCTCTCGACCAAAGGTGAGGGTCCAACTTCTTCGGGACCTTTTTCCAGGTCCAAAGAGCAAAAGTAAGTCTCTCTGTGGCGCTCTTGGGGCGGGAAGATCCCCTCCCTTGTCGACAGTGGGCTTCCAGTGAGCCCTCAGCTTGACCCACTGGCTTCACGGTGTCCCCATCAGGCCAGTTGACCGAGACTCCCGTCGACACGGTCGAGATTTTTCTCGACCCGTTAGACGGGTTGTCAGCTGGAGAAGCTGAGAATCCCCTCTCTCCGGTTTCCCGGTGGGAGTTGAGGATCCCGTCGGCTCGTCTGTGCCTCCGGTTCCGGAGCCTTCGGTGGGATCGTCCGAGCCGAGGGAGTGCCAATTTCCGACACTACTCCTCGCCTTCCTCGGCCTAGTCGAGACTCTCTGTCTCGGACATCCTCGCGGTCCAACTGATCCCGCCGCCATAGGTGGTCTCGGCACCGCGGCAAGCGGTGCCGCCGCTCTTCCTCGGATGAGGGGAGGCTTCCGCGCAAGTTGCGTCGGAGGTACGAGGAACTCATGTGGCAACAGCTCCTTTTGACTGGGAATAAGCCGACCCAGTCGTCTTCCCCGGCCATTAAGTGGCTGTCACCGGAGCAGCCGAAACAACCCCTCGTTGTAGTCGAGGAGCCTGTTCTCAGGCCGGTTGTTCGGCCAATTCCAGCTCCCACGATTCTGGTGGAACCTCCGCCTCCACAGCCATTAGTTGGGGCTCCGACCAAAAATTCTCGGTCGGCTTTGGGTTTGCCCCATAGGCTGTCTGTCACCCTCACTCCCGATAAACCTCGGCAGGTGGAGGGTGGCTCAGGCCCGAGGCAGCTCTTTGAGGACTCTTCTGAGTCCGATGATGGTTCCTCCCTCTTCTCCAAGCGCATGGACTTGGAGTCCTCGGGAGGGCAGTCAATGGACGATAGCCCTTCGTCCTTCTTAGAGTTGCTTTGACTCATCTCAGAATCCACCGGGATGAAGCTCGAACCCGTTTCTAAACGGGTCAGGTATCCCCTCACGGAGATTCTGGACCATGGGGATTCTCCTACGGAGGCCTTTCCGGTGGCCGAAGCCATAGTGGGTCCGGCCTTGGCAGCGTCCTGCTTCCTGCCCTGCGCCTTCGGCCAGGTTGGCCAGGAAGTATGCGGTCCCTGCCGGTTCCCTTTCCGGTTTTTTGGAACACCCCTCGGCCGAGGGGTTGGTTACCGATAGCGTTTTCCGGCGTGCCGGGAACGCCAGGGATGTGGACAAACCTCCCGACAAGGAATCCAAGAAATTGGTTTATGCCGGGTGGAAAGTCTATGCTGCGTCCTCTCTCGGCCTTCGTCAGGGCAGTTCGGCCGTCCTCATGGCACATTTTTCTCACGCCCTGTTGGGCTCCCTGGATGAGGTTGTCCCTCATCTTCCCGCAGATCTGCAGACTACGGTCAGGCAGGTGCGGGACCAGAGCAGGGCGGTGGCCAAACAGCAGCTCCAGACTGCGTTAGACATCGGGGACTCGTGCCAGGTCTGTGGCGGCCGCAGTGGCCATGCGTCGTCGGGCTTGGCTGAGGATATCCACCTTTACCTCGGATACCCAGCACAAGTTGGCGGATGTTCCCTTTTTGGGGACTGACCTCTTTGGCCCTGGGGTGGAAGGTCACCTGCAGAGGATCGAGAAGTCCAATGCTACCTTGGACTCTGTCTCTTCCACTCAGAAGGACAAAGGCCGCAAGCCACAACCTAAGCCCTTTCATCCTTCTGCGCCCGCGGCGCGCCCGGTCCAGCAACGTCAGGCCAGCAGGCTCGACCTGGTATCCCAAACCCAGCCGCCGGCTTCCTCCAACAGGAAGCAGGGAGGTAAAGGCCCAGGAGGTTCCTCGGCCGGTCCCTCCTCCAAGCCTGCCCAGTGACGGGCTGAGGGGTGTCGCCCCCATCCCTGTCACCTCACCCCTGGTTCCCCCCGTGGGGGGATCGCTCAGACACTTCCTTTCCGCTTGGTCTGCTGTTACCACGGACAGGTGGGTACTGGAGGTGGTGGGAAAAGGCCTACCTCTGGAATTCGAGCAGGCCCTGCCCTTCAGAGCTGTCGCACCTCCGGGGGCCTCGGGGTCCGTAGCCTCACTGGCGGCTCGCCGAGCCAACATCGCTCTCCTCCTCCAAAAGGGGGTGATCACGGAGGTGGAGGACCCCCCTTCAGACCCGGGGTTCGTGTCCAGGTATTTCCTGGTTCCGAAACGGACGGGGGGCTGGCGCCCCATTCTCGACCTACACGACCTGAACAAGTTCCTAAGGTCTCGAACCTTCAGGATGGTCACTCTGGCGCAGATAATACCATCTCTGGAACACAGCGTGTGGTTCTGCTCTCTGGATCTACAGGACGCGTTCTTTCACGTCCCTATCCGTCCGTCACATCGGAGATTCCTCCGCTTTCGGCGGAGGATCCCTCTTCAGTTCGAGCCATGCCCTTGCTATCTCCAGCTCCCAGGGTCTTCACCAAATGCATGGCAGTGGTGACAGCATTCCTGCGGCTGAGGGGTCCAGTGTACCCTTACCTGGACGATTGGCTGATAGCAGCCTCCTCCAGACGGGAGGTGGAGCGGTCCAGAGATCTGGCCCTCCAGGTTTGCTCTCAAGTTGGCCTTCTTATCAACGAGGCCAAGTCGGAACTCGAGCCGAAGCAGGTGATCCTGTTCATCGGGGCAGAGCTCGACTCTCTTCGAGCCAGAGCACGGCTCCCGGCGGACAGGGCCGAGGTTCTTACCTCCTTTGCCCAATCATTTCTGGTTGGGCAATCGCGCCCTGCCCGGGACTTCCTGCGCCTTCTGGGTCTCCTGGCGGCCTGTACCAGCGTGGTCCATTGGGCGCGCTGGCACATGTGCCCCCTTCATTGGGGACTGGCCAGCCAGTGGTCACAACGCTGCGATCCTTTGGACCAGCTAGTGATAGTGACCCAGGAGATGTGGAACGCTCTCCAGTGGTGGACCGTTCCATTCCATCTGCAGGAGGGCATCCCGTTTGTCTGCCCCGTGCTGACGGTCTCTCTATCGACCAATGCCTCTCTGGGTTGGGGTGCCCATCTGGGGGAACACCGAGTGCACGGCCTCTGGTCCCCGCGGGAGTCCCGATGCCACATCAACCTGCTGGAGCTCCGAGCGGTCCGCCTAGCTCTCACCGCCTTTGCTCCGTTTCTCCGGGGTCAAGTGGTCCGAGTCCAGACGGACAATACCACGACCATGTACTGCCTGAACCGCCAGGGCGGGACACGCTCCATGCTTCTATGCAAGGAAGCTCTCCGCATTTGGTCACTCGTGCGCAGCCTGGAGGTGGATCTCCTAGCCATTCATGTGGCAGGAGCCTCCAATACCCTGGCCGATGCCCTGAGCCGGATAGGGGCTGCATCTCACGAGTGGTCTCTCCTGCCGGAGGTAGTACAAGATCTGTTCTCCCACTGGGGCACACCTCAGGTGGACCTGTTTGCCTCCAGGGAGAACGCGAAGCTGAGGCTGTTTTATGCCCGGCCCCCTCAGCAGGGCTCGCTGCAGGGGGATGCCTTCTCGAGGCTGTGGACCCCGGGCCTCTTTTACGCCTTTCCCCCATTTCCCTTGATTCACAGGGTGCTTCTCAAGGCAAGGAGGGACAAGGCGCAGGTGATTCTGATAGCCCCAGACTGGCCCCGTCAGTTCTGGTACCCAGATCTCCTCAGCCTCAGCTCCAGGTACCCGAGGCAGCTTCTAGCTTGCCCGGACCTGCTCTCAGTCAATCAGGGGAAGGTGTTCCATCCGGACCTTCAATCCCTGCACCTGACGGCCTGGTTCCTGAGCGGCTAGAGTTCCAGGCCTTGGGTCTTTCCGACGAGGTCCTCAATGTTGTTGAGGCGTCCCGTAAGGAGTCGACCAGAAAATGCTACACCTTCAAATGGAAGAGATTCTCCATTTGGTGTCAGGGCAAGGGCTTGGACCCTTCCTCCTGTTCTGTGGCAAGCATTTTGGACTATTTATGGTCCCTTTCTAGTCAAGGGCTTAGGTCGACGACCCTAAAGGTACACCTGGCAGCCATCTCTGCTTACCGGGCGCGGGCTGGGGAGCAGTTGGTGGCGCAGGAAAAGGTGGTCGGGTGCTTTTTCAAAGGCCTTGATCACATTTCCCCTCCGGTGCGAGAACCTCCACCTCCGTGGGATTTACTGCTGGTACTGGCAAACCTCATAGGCAAGCCATTCGAACCAATGCACAGGTGTGATCTCTCTCACCTGTCGTGGAAGACCGCCTTCTTGGTGGCTGTCACGTCAGCCAGAAGGATGGGAGAGCTCCAGGCGCTTTGCATCGAGTCTCCTTACCTGGTTTTCCACAGGGACAAGGTTGTCCTGCACCCCCAACCGAAATTCCTTCCGAAGGTGGTGTCGGAGTTTCACCTTAACCAGGTGCTGACTCTGCCGGTGTTCTACCCCAATCACACCTCGGAGGCCGAATATAGGCTCCATACTCTGGACCCTAGAAGGGCGCTCGCTTATTATAAGGAGCGCTGGAAATTCGGGGAGAGGTTCGCCAGCTGTTTGTCACCTACGCTGAAGCCGCACCTGGCAGACCTGCAGCCAAGCGGACCATAGGCAGGTGGGTCACCTCCTGCATAGATCGCTGCTATAAGTTGGCGGCATGGAGCCTCCCAGAGGGATAAGAGCTCATTCTACCCGCCATACTGCTGCATCGGTGGCTGCTTCCAGGGACGTCCCTATCCAGGAAATCTGCAGGGCTGCTACCTGGAAGTCAGCACACACCTTTATTACCCATTAGCACATCGACCTTGAGTCACGCCGGGATGCTGGTTTTGGGGCCTCGGTTCTCCAGTCTTTATTTCCTAAGTAGGGGGTGTGCGCCTTGCCTCCCTCCTCCCGGAGAACTGCTAGGAGTCTGCCAATAAGTGTGGATGAACAACATATCCATGTCCCTAGAAATACAGGTTACTCACCTGTAACAGGAGTTCTAGGAATGGTATATGTTGTTCATCCACACGACCCACCTGACCTCCCCGGCTTCAACGCACAACCTGAGCTTCCAACGGGCCAGATCTGGTGTCATGGGGCGGAGCCGAGAGTTTTACCACCCGGGTGGGTGGGAGGAGCCAGCTTGAAGACCTTACGGCAAGATTTAAAGCGGCAAGGAACCTGCCAATAAGTGTGGATGAACAACATATACCATTCCTAAAACTCCTGTTACAAGTGAGTAACCTGTATATCTGGTTCCTTGCCAAAGGCTACAGTACATAGGCAACCCTGAATATAGGCAAGGCAGTTTGTTAGGCATCCATCCATAGCTCTGAGCACCATCCAGAACAGCGAGTGAAATGTTATTGTCAGACAAAATGACCATGAACCCTTTAAAATACAAAATTAAGCATAAAACAGGTTAAAATACTCAAAGCAGCTAGAGCTTATACCGCTAAAAAGTATGGAGTCCAGGCAAAGGCTTTTCAAGCCACGTCATGCTCTGCCTTCTGGCTTTCTTGGCAGCTTCCATTGTCACAATTACTCTGGCTCCCCTGCATATGAGGATTCCTCAATGGCTATTGCAGACTAGGTGGTCTCCGGCCTTACAGTTTCTAGATCATCTCATTGGGGTTTGCCATCCTCTAAGTGATGCCTTGCTGTGGTGGGAAGACACTTGCTTGTGGGTTCTTTTCTACAACCTCAATTGTGCCATGAACACCTCCAAGCAGGGGTGTGGTGCCCACTTAGGTCCTCACCAGACCCAGGATCATGGCCTCCACCTCGGGGCCTGGCCACTCAGGTTCAGGGGACATATCTTTTGATACAGTCAGACAATTGGAGTATGGTGTACTACCCGAACAGTGGGCACACACTCCTACCCTCAGCGCCGAGAGGCAGAGAGGGTGTGGGCAGTACCCTAGGAGGTCTCACTCATTGTTGTCCATGTTGCCAGCTTGCTAAATGTCCTGGCAGATGGCCTCAGACAGTTTTTTAGCTCAGTCCCATATGTGGAAGCCAAGGGCAAGCCTTGGCCAAACAATGCTGAACCTTTTTGCATCCCCACACAACACAAAACTGCCACTTTTCTGTTTGCTCGCTCTAGGGTATACAGTTGTTTTGGCAAAACATATCCCCCTCTTGGGAAGGAAGATTACTGTATGCCTTTCCTCCTTTGCCTTTAATTCAGAAGGTCATGTCTAAGTGCAGACAGGAACCAGCCAGAATGATCCCAGTGGTGCTGTTGTAAACCAGGCAGATCTGAGCTCCACTACAGTGGGAACTGGTAGATAAGGCTCTATTTCCATTCCCCCTGCAGCAGGGCCTTGTGTCCCAAAACAACAGCACACTGCTGCATCCAGGCCGCCAGTCCATGCAGCTCCATGTCTGGCTTCTGAGGACGTAGTGGTCTCGATAAGGAGTCTCAGCCAAGCTCTTGGCTGGAATGTGGATCATTCTGCTTGCTGCTAGTAAACCCTCCAAAAGGCATAACTACTCCCTGAAATGGAAGTAAATATTAATAGATGTCTAAAATGGTTTAAAAAAAAAAAAAATTAACAAAACTATCCCCTTCTCAAACAACCCATTAAATTATAACTTGCTCACAAGGCCATTTTGTGGTTTTAGGAGGTCACTGCATCCAAGTAAATCTCAGTACTGATTGGATGAGTCAGCCCATGCAAGTAAATCTCAATACTGATTGGATGAGTCAGCCTATGCAAGTAAATCTCAATACTGATTGGATGAGTCAGCCCCTGCAAGTAAATCTCATAGAAACATAGAATTTGTCAGCAGATGAGGACTGCTTGACGCACCCAGTCTGACCATTTTTCCCTATCTACAGTATCACTGCAGGACCCTACTTGTTTTCTGCTTCTTTCTCCCCTCTCTCGTTCATTATCTTGGTGCGGATCGGTTGACTCCACCCATGCAAGTGAATCTTAGTGTAGATTGGTCGAGTTAGCACTGAGGAAAATGAGCTAAAGGGGACAAAGATTTTGTTTTTATGGGCAAATCATTTGGTTTATGAGTCTTAACTTTTCTTGTGCAGTTATTTTTTTTTTTTAGTATATTGTAAACGTTTTTTAATGCACGTATATAGCAAACTGTCACACACTATTGCTACTGCTGTGCCGGGACACCTGAAGAATTGAGATGATTTTCAAGATTTGAAATTAAAGGAGATCTACTTGCAGTGGTGCTCGAGCCACTGGTGCATAGATTGTGGCTCGAGCACCCCGATCCCACCCTGAGTCCCAGTATAAATTTATTAAATAAACTTCCCTCTTCGCTCGTAAAATTGTATTTTACGGTTGGTGCAGCCGGCATGTTGCTATATGATGTGGAGCCCCTGGGAGATCGCGATGGTAAAACCCGCGAAATGATATGTGATTTTGCCTCTTCCTGTGTATTGCCCTAATATACGGAGGTATTAAAATCTCCATATTTTCTATACCTGGTGTTTTTTTACAAACGGTACCTATATGCCGTGTGGGTGGGTGAGTGACAAGGTAATTTATTTAATGAATATATATACTGGGGGGGTGTGGATTGGGGTGCTCGAGCCACAATCTGTGCACCATTGCAAGTAGATCTCCTTTGAGATTTGCAGCCCTAGCCAGCAGGGCCAGTGACTTAGAAAATCCACTGGTAGCAATCCACTGGCTCATGTGGTGTAGTTGTTGAACAGACTAGATGGACCCCTGGTCTTTTTGTGCTGTCATTGTGTTTCTGTTGTTACATCCCTCGGTACTAACCAGCAAGGCTAGCACTGTATAAGGAAAAACCTGCCTGTCCCCAGTATAGAACCTACCAGCATCTGGCTGGTGGGCTGGTGCCAGTTTGACTCTGTTTCTGTGTCTCACAAGACTTTGCTGAATATCATTTAAATGCATGAAAGGATTAGGGAAAGAAAAACAGGAAAGTACACAAAATCAAAATGCATGTTTACTGGAATATTATGGTTTGCCAAGGTTTGCCTGAAGTGTCAGTAGCTCATAAAACACAAATGGATTTATCTTTTTGAAATATGTATTTATATCAAAATGCTTTTTTTAAATTGGAAATGCAGAGTGTCTCTGTGTCATTGCTGTCTTCCGTACCTTCCATGGGCAGCAGTATGATGGGGTCTGTGTTGCAGTGAAGTCTTCCACCAGCTGAAGAGAAGCAAATTTCTTCCCTCAGTATAAAGAAAATTGATTTTCACCATTATTTTATAACTCATTTTTTTCTGTTTATTTTGTGTTGTAAAGGACAAAATAGCAATTACTAGTGTAGAGACTAAAGTGCCATTGAATTATGTCCTCTGCTTTTTATTTAATCAAAACCAGCAATTTCTTACCCGTAATTGTTACCAATATTACTGGAATTTAATTGTGTGAGCTGTGGGGGTCTTTTCTTCAAACAGAACCCCTCCACCAATCATGGGTAGATGGTAGTGTTGTATAAACTATGGGCTCTCACAATAGGTAGGACTTGGCAGACTCAGTGGGCTAAAAGACCCTTTTAAGTAGGCAAATTCTTTGGTTAGAACTCTGGCGGAGCTAGCCCATCGGTGCAGCAGTAGGGCTACCACTCTCAGTGCTGGCAACCAGGGTTGGGAATGAGCTCTGGGTGTCTAAGGGCTGGCAGGGGAAGAGAATTGAGCTTCCCAGAGGCCACTCTCCAGGGAGTGAGAGTCGCTGCCTTCGCTGAAGTGCTGTCACTTGGGTTGAACATATGTGGCAATGCAGCAGAAGGCAGAGTGGGAGGGAGAACTTCGGATGGTTACATGGCTGGCATGCCGTTATGTGCACCACCGCACCTAGCATGCCGATGTCCTAATGGGCTATGAGGATACAGGAAAATAGCTACAGTACCCGTGACGACAGGCCCCGATATATCTGGGCCTAGCAGCATCACCTCAGTGTCTCCTGATGAGTCATCGAGACTCTGGAGTAGATCCCTTGTACACTGCCCCCACCCGAGGGAACCAAGGCTTTGAGGAGGACAGCGATGTCAGGTAGGGGTGCAGGGAGTCGAGTGTGCCATGGGAGCTGCTGAGGCAGAGGGGTGCCAAGACAAGAAGACCGCAGCTGAGGCAGCCCTGAACATTGAGCTGGGAATGGGGGGAGGGGGACAAGAAGAACCAGGGGCCGAAAATAGGAAGATAAAGAGTGCCAAAACACAAAGTATGGGCACGTCTGTTGCCTGATACTCCTACCTAGAACAAAGGCATGAACCTGCATCACTGGCACAGCAAGTAACGCCCCTGCACTAGCAGGCTGTCACTAGGTTTCAGTTTTATTTAAATGGCTGTTTACACTTTTTTTTAATTGTAAGCCTTATGATTTGAACTCTGGACTCTTTACATATTAGTTGAGGATATCCTGTGTTTGGGCAGAAGTGTGAGGAGTCGGTGTGCCTGCACTGTTTATGGACACTGGTACATTTCCACAAGACCAGCTAATTTCTAATAACCTTTATCAGTTTGTCTGTAACTTGTGCCAACAGCAGTGTCTTCACCAGCTACTCAGTAGTGGTGCAGTTGCAGCGTAAATCTGATTTTCAGATTAGTGTGAGGTTTTCCCTTATCAGGATGCTGTTTCTGCTTTTTTTTGTTTGTTTGTTTTTGCTAGTGTATCATTAACAAACAAACAAAAAAAAAAGAAGGGGTGTAATTTGAAGTTCTTCAGTACCTTTATGAAATATACTTTCTGAGGCGGGGGGACAAGCCAGAACTTGCAGTCTGTGATGTTGCTAAGTATCAGTGACACTAAGTCCGCAGTCCTGCTCAATATACCACTGATGAGAGGTCTAGCTGGAGAGATAGCAGGGGGAAGCCCAAATGGGGTGTCGAACTGACTGATAGGGTTGAGCATGGATGGTCACTGTAGTAGATTACTGAGTCTCTCTTCAACTTCCTTCCACAGGGCTGCAGAGGCTGTGCTACAGGGTAGAGCGGAGTCTATTTTGGCTTACCATCAGCAAAATGTCCCTCGTAGTAAGCTGGAGCAGGTATGTGCAACCCAGTCACCACTTGAGTGTTTGAGACTTTCTGTTTAGCCATTGTGCACCAGAACTAGTAGTTGGGTCTGCAGGTCCCTTCAGCACTGGAGCAGTACTGACACTGAAGCTGTTGAAGATTTTCTAAATGTTTTGGGCTTTGTCTACTAAAATGCAGCCGCTAACAGTGACTTAAGCCGGAGGGTTTTTCACAGCACTGGCTGTCATATTACCAGATAACCCTTGGAAGACTGCTTTAGACCTAGTCTACTGGTCAGAAGACTCATGTCTGTTAGTCACCAATTTGTGGCCAATGACAGCAAAGGAGGCACTTTATTTCAAAAAATAGAGACATAATACAGCAATGCCACTGTACAGGAACTTAGTGAGACCGTACGGTCACCCTATATTCAAAGTGATTAATAAGCAGTAGAAAGTATACCGGGAAAGGCAACCAAACTTGTCTGAGGACTGCAGGAGCAAAGTACATGGGATTAATGACACTGTAGACTAGGAGAGCAAAGGGTGATATGCTCCTAACCTATGATATTAGTCACAGTGCCAGTCTATCGACCAAGAACCAAAGATAAACAAACTCGAGGGTACTCCAAACAAATTTAACCGACAAAATTCAGGACTACTAAACGGAAGCACTTTTTTTTTTTAATAAGGTTTTTATTGTATTTGTATCAAGTGAAAACAGAAAATAAATACACACTGAAACAACACAGTACACTATTACTGCATAGCTGCATTCTGATTCTGTACAATGGAAACACTCTTTTACTCAGAGAGTAGTAGGTATGTGGAATAAGCTACCATAATAATTATAGACTCTTAACAGTAAGCAGATTGGGCAGTTAGTTATTTAGTTTCTGGTGACCGGGACATGAAAGCTGGGCAATTTTGCCTATTTGTTTTGTCCGGGGGAGGGGGAAAACAAATGCAAACATGACATATTGAATCCAGTTAAGCTGTTGGTGGTATAAATGGTGGAAATTTAGCCAGGACACCAGGGAAATTCCCCTACAACAAGGCTCTTGTTAGTTGTCTGGCACCCTTGCTTAATCACCAAATGACCATTGCAGCAGATAAAACAATTTGAAAGCTGTCCCCATAGACTATAATGGAGCTCATCCCCGCACTTTCCCTGCCATCCCGTCATAACTTTGCTGAGCGCTGGGCGGAGCATGGGTGGCTACAGAAACTGGGAAGTAGGTGAGACCTGGTGGGGGTAATTTTACAAGGGATACAACTTTTAACCTTTTGGAATATTTTTGATAATATCTGCAGCGGGATCATTTCGCAGGGTAAGGCACCGGTATCTAACAGGTGCAAATCCAACATTATTTAACTTGGTAGATCTCGAACAACCATTGGAACAGGCAGATGGGAGCTCAAGTTTAACTTCTCATCCAAAAGACACTACCTCAGGACTGCAGTACCCCCCCTTATGCCGCACTACAATGTTAGTATTAGGATTTACTTCAGGTTTCTGTTGTGGGGCTAGAACCCACAACCCTCTGATCTTCTAACCTCAGAGGCGAGTGTGCAATCTGCTGAGCCACTGACACTGCATTTTGTTTTTATTAATTTCTTTATGCGCCCCGGTTTTCATTTTTTTCTTTCTCCCTCAGGTGCAGAGGAAGGGATATGCAGTGGTGCCAGTTGCGGTGTCGCGCATGCTCCTGTGCGCAGCACACTGGGTGTCTGCCCTGCCTCCGTCCCCCAGTGTAGTGTCGGTGTGCCAACCCCAGCCACCGCTAGGGGCTAGGCTAACACTGGCCACTGATCCCCTCCCTCCCTGGAGGAAGCGAGCAATCCTTGGGATGCTCGATCCCCTGACCCTCCAACTCCCGAGGTCACTCCCAACCTTGGGTCATTAGGCACGACAAATGGTAGCGCTAAAGCTGTACCCCCCCCAGCCCTTCATTTTTAAATGAATCCTGTTAGATTTTAATTTGCAGAGCAACCAACAAAGGAGAAAGAGCAGCTTGGACAGGTCTCATAGTCCTCTTCTTCCTTGCAAACCCTAGTAAACAAACAACTTAACCATGTACTGTCTCTAAAGTGCAGCCACCCCTTGCATCATGGTTTCACTGACATCATAGTTTCCATAACAGTGGCTGTGATGCCACCAATCGGTTTCATCTCCAGAACAAGCCCCAGCTATAGATGAACTTGAGGGGTAAAAAAAATCTGGTTTTCAAGTAGTAATAGTGATGAAGGAAGGAATGATTTTAATTCAAGTTTTTTAGCGTGTAGTGTAGCAGTTTGCTGAGGTCAACCGAGATTTTTGTCGCTGCTGACCAAGACATCCTCTTTATTTATTTTTGTTCAGCAGTTTGGCTCCTGATCTGCCACCTTACACCTATCATCAGGCATACCTCCAGGCTCCAGTCCTGATTGCTACTCCCCTGCTGTCAGCGGGGATCCACATAGGGCAGAACCCAGACCACTGGTGTCGTTATTGAGGTGGATCAGGGCACATGATATTTGCATATTTTATATTCCCTTTCCCTGTAAGCCCTTCCACTTCCCCTGGTATTGACGCAGCCTCGTCCATCATAGCGCATTCTGAGCAGTGTCACCCATTATGGAGCAGTAAGCCCCCTGGCCCATCATGAGGTGCTGCAGCAACGCTGGGTGTCTGACACGTCCCTCCCCAGGCTGGCTAGCATTGCTGATGCTGTACTGCTCCACCCTGAGCTGCTCTGATTCCAGCTCCTCTGGCTTACTCCCAAAACAGCACTGCTGTGCTGAAGTGCAGCATGCTTCCATGCAACCATTGGGCAGCCCCCAGGACTCCCTCTTTAAAAGGAATCTTTCTTGAGACAAAAAGTTTGGCTAATCTCGGGTACTGTTAGTCTGATCCACTCTGTACTGTACTGTATTTAAGTCCTAAAATTATCTTTATTCTAA
This sequence comes from Neoceratodus forsteri, assembly GCA_016271365.2. Lineage (NCBI taxonomy): Eukaryota > Metazoa > Chordata > Ceratodontiformes > Ceratodontidae > Neoceratodus > Neoceratodus forsteri. The sequence continues at coordinate 109,201,314 of JADMNL010000034.1, read as the reverse complement.
TTACTTCTCTTTTTGTTTTTAAACTAGATCTCTCATCTAACTCAGAAGATTCCAGGGCTTCAGGAGCAGCTACATTTGAACACGCCATCAGCCATCACTCCACAGCCCCAGCCTCCACCCCCACCCCAACCTACTGGGCAACAGCAGCAGCAGCAGCAACCGGCAGCAGCACCACCACCACCACCAAATCCCAGTCAGACGGGTGTGCAAACGCCAAATGCACTTCCCCAAGATGGGCCAACAGATGAACCCTGTCCTGATCTGACCCCAAACCCCATGGGGAATGGCAGTAGTAGTAGTAGTAACCAGCCAGGAAGCAATCATCCTGGGACCCCAAATTCAGCAGTCAGCCAGATGCAGGTGGTGAAGGCAGAGGCTCCTGGTGCTCCAAACTCAAATATGCTTGCAGAAAATACAAACACAAATCCTGCTGGAAATGGACAAGTTAATGTGGGCCATAGGAATGTCCCAAATACTGAAGGACTGTCCAAAGAACAGTTGGAACACAGAGAGCGTTCATTACAAACCTTGAGAGACATTGAACGGTTGCTTCTTCGTGGTGGGGAGAATGACTCACTAATGAAATCCAGCCAGGCTGGTAATGAAGGTCAGCTGCAACAGGGAATCAAAAAGTATGAGGAACCCCTGCAGTCAATGATATCACAGACTCAAAGCCTGGGAGGGCCAAACATGGAGCATGAGTCGCCTCACCATTCGGCTCCTGACCTGGGGCAACAAATGAGCATGATGGTGCAGAGGATGTCCCAGGACAACTTAACACCAGAGCAGATGGCATGGCGGAAGCTTCAGGAGGAATACTATGAAGATAAAAGGAGGAAGGAAGAACAGGTCATTATACATCAAAGAACAATGCAGGACATGATGATGCAACAGCCCATCGGAGGGATGATGGTACGAGGGCCACCACCACCATACCACAGCAAACCTGGTGAACAGTGGCCACCTGGGATGGGAAACCGACTTGGAGGTCCTATAGACATTCAGGATCCCATGCAACCAAGAGGAGGGCCTCCTTTTCCCGGTCCAAGGTTCCCTGGCAATCAAATGCAGCGTGTTGGTGGTTATGGAGGGATGCAGAACATGCCTATGGATGCTGTAGGGCCAATGAATGCCATGCAACGATCCGTGAGACCTGGAGTGGGCTGGCCAGATGATATGCCTCCTATGGGAGGTTCAAGGAGTTTTCCACAAGGGAATATGCCTTACCCCCCAGGGCAAGGTGAGTCTGAGAGGTTCATAAGCCCCAGAGCAAGAGAGGAGCTACTAAGGCACCAGCTAATGGAGAAACGGTCAATGGGTATGCAGAGGCCTATAGGTTTACCTAATGCCAGCAACATGGGTAACATCAACCAAGAAATAGAAATGGAAAGGATAATGCAAGCTCAGAGACAAATGGACTCAAATATGTTCCCTGGGGAAAACCTTGGGGGAAATCCTATGGGGATGGAGTTTGGTGCTACAAGAGGGATGCTGAGCCCTCCCATGGCACAGTCTGGCTCCTTGAGGGACATGGAGACACCGATGGGTCCTGGGAACCTCAACATGAATATGAATGTCAATATGAACATGAATATGAATCTCAATGTACAGATGACGCCACAGCAGCAGATGATGATGTCACAGAAGATGAGGGGGCCTGAAATGATATCTCATCAGGGCATGACCCCAGAGGAGATAGCGAGGGTTAGAGCACAGAATAGCAATGGAAGTGGAATGATGGGTGGACCTCAGAAAATGATGATGCCATCTCAGTTCCCCAACCAAGGGCAACAGGGTTTTACAGGAGGGCCAGGGCCCTATCCGAACATGCCACAGGAGATGGGAAACCCACCGGACATGTTTAGCACAGAGCAGGGTCCCATGCCAGTTGGAAGCATAGGTGGTACCACTAGGCTTAGCCACATACCAATGCAACCAGCATCGAACCAGCCTCCCAGCCATGGTACTGTGCACCCTGCTGTCTCGAGGGGGCTAGGCCGCAGGCCTTCTGATCTCACGATCAGTATTAACCAGATGAACTCTCCTGGAATGAGCCACCTTAAATCGCCAACTCTAAGTCAAGTACACTCCCCGCTAGTTACATCACCTTCGGCCAACCTAAAATCCCCTCAGACACCATCCCAGCTAGTTAACTTACAGTCTTCGAACCAGTCAGGTCCATTGAAGTCCCCGCAGGTCCTGAGCTCCTCTCTCAATGTTCGGTCTCCCACCAGTTCTCCAAGTCGGCTTAAGTCTCCCTCCATGGCAGTCTCTTCTCCTGGATGGACAGCTTCTCCCAAAACTGCGCTTCCAAGTCCTGGAATTAATCAGGGCAAACAGTCTGTCAATATGAACTCTGTTGGAGCGATGGATCAGGGTAAGAACTGGATATTTTAATATTTTTTTTCTCTAAAATTTGATCTATCTTACAATTGAAAAAAAAAAAAAATACAGCAGTTAATGTTGGTGAAGACAGTTGGCCCAGCTTGATCTTGGTTGTCCCAATGACCACCTTCAAGTGGAAGCAATACATCTTTAACAGAGTTTAAATTCATGCTATAAGTTACCTGCTTAGCAGTGGATTGCAGAGCCTTTCATCTTTAGGCCACGGGTTTGAATCCACCCCCCAGGTCGGTATTGGTTGAAAAATGTTTTCTTTTTTGGCCTGTGTAAAACGAGCTGGGTATAGGTTCAGCATTAAGTGTCATGAAGGGGGAAAAAAGCTCAATGCCTAAAGGCAAACAAAGCTTTGAAAGATTTCTTTTGAAGCGACATAGCCACCAAATTACAAAGTAACCAACATTTTGTGGTTAGTAACACTTCATCATGGCTCCATATTCTTCTGCAAAATCTTTCTTCTCCAAGGTTTCAGCGTATAATGGGTATTCAGCTTTCTGAGGCCTGTTCCAGCCTCTGAATTTTTCATACAGTGGTCTAAGACCTTTGCAGGTTTATATTGATGTAAGGAAACAGGACCACTCTTCCCACAGCACTGAGAAAGCATGGACTGCAAAGGTCATAGACTTCTGTAAAATAAGATATTTTAGAGTCTGGAACCTGAAGCTGAATACCCATATAAGCTGAAACTTTGGAGAATGAAGATTTTGGTGAGGAATATGATGGCTATCTCTAGTCTTATAAAGTGGTACTAACCACAAAACGTTGGTCTACTTTGTAACTGGGTGGTTACATCACTTCAAAATAAGTATTTAAAAGCTTGTTTTGCATTTAGGCGTGGAGTTCTTTTTTCTTCATGATCCTCATTGTTTGTCTGTATTAGAGACTCCTTCAAACATAAATTGAGCGTCCTTATTGTAGGATAAGGGCATCCAGGGATCATACCACTTTTTCTGATTGATTCAGTAATGAGTCCATGCCACAGAAATTACCATCAGAATTGTCCCTCTTTTCTGTCAGTCTCACTTGAGAGGAAGAACCAAATTGGCATGGAGTTTGAACTGACCCTCCCCAACCCCCCATACACTAGAATTGTCCTCTCTTTGGCAGAGCAGTGTGTGGGAGATTGCTCTATACCTGCCATGTGAATAAATTGAGCACTTAAGTCTCTCATGCTATCAGCCTGGCATCTTCATGGGCACAAGAAAAAATGAAAAAAACATAAAATCAGCATAACAGTTTAAAGAGGTGGGGACTCTGTTGATCTTCGGGGGTATCTCAGTCATCACGTCACACCGTGGGAACCTCACCGTCTGTGAAAGGGAATCCACACAGAAGATTTTCAGAAGTACAACTGGGGCCGCCCATGCTGACGTCATGTGACATCACCTACTCTATAAAGGCGTGAGCAGCCCCGCTCCCTCCTCAGTTATTTATGTCGAGAACTACTCCTTCTACATCTCTTTTCTGCCGCTGCAGAAAGAAGATTGCCTCCACAGAGGAACATTCTTTGTGTCTGCTGTCTTGGACCTGATCACGCAGTTTCTGCTTGTTAGCTCTGCCAGAAGTCTAATCAAACAACCCTAAGATGGCGCAAGAAGGCTCTTAAAAATTTCCTGATGGAACATTGGGCAGCCAGTTCTGGGCAGGGGTTTTCCGGGGTCCCAGTCTCTCAGTTGCCGGCAGGGTCATCAAGCTCCCAGGCCTCTTAAGGCCCGAGACAAGTCAAGGGGGGGGGTCATAAAAAAGACAGAGATCAGGACCGCTCTCCCCAGTGGCGGTCCTGCTCCCTGATGACTTTCTTGTCTTCTTCTCCCAGGGGAGCTTCATCGAGGGCTGCGGTGTTGATGCATAAATCTGCTGTCTAGGCCTCTGCATCTACCAGGCCCATACCAACAGCTCTGCCGGCTGATTATCAGGGCAGCCGGTCATCTACCTCCACGTCGTCAGCCCCTCCCCCATCGACAATGGGCTCATCATTAATGACCATCCAGACGCGGCCTGATGTATCTCCAGGCCATAGGGCAACTACATCTTTGGGCTCTCGAGCCTTCACTCCCGCTCCATCGACACCTCCCCGCCAGCCGTCAACGCAGGGTTCAACACTCATCAGTCTCAATGAGATCCTTATTAAGTTCACTTTGATGATTGTGCACAGCTTGGTGCCTTCAGGCCTTCTTCACCTGCGCTGTTGTCGACCGCTTCAGCTTTGACCCCCGTCGACCGAGGGCTGATCCTAGCAGGTCAACATCAGCACATCGCACGTTAGACCTAAAACTACAGGAGGTTGACATCAAAGAAGATTATCACCCTGACTTCATTCTGCCTGATGAAGAGGAAGAGCTTCTCTCCTCAGACAGGTCCACTGCCTCCTCTGTCAGTGAGGACTCGTTCAAACACACCCTTAGGTCTCCTTCAGAGGACCCTTCTTTCTTCATTATAATGAAGTAGTTGTCCTCTGCCATGGGGTTTCATACAGAGGTAGACTTCCTGGAGATCCCTGAATCTGCTCCACAGACAGTCCCTCCTGTCTTGCCTGCTCTGAGGAATGCTGCCACTGCTGCTTGGCAACGTCCAGATATGGTGCCAGCTATGCCCAGGAGGGCAGATAAGCTCTATAATGCCCCCCAAGGGCTCCCTTGCTATGTGGCACAGCCTGAGACAGACTCGGTGTTCATTAAGGCTGCCCATGACAGGTCTAAGGCCCCCAGGCACCTTAGCTCCCTCCCCCCAGATAAGGAGTCTCGCAGGATCGACCTTTGGGGTAAGAGAGTTTATGCTTCCTCCACCTTAGGCTTGAGGATTGCAAATTACCTGTCCCACATGGTGAAATACCAGAACACCAGCTGGAAAAAGGGCAGAGCTGCTGCCCAGGCTCTTCAGAGCGCTTTCAGAAACAGGAGCTCCTCCAATGCTTGCAGACAGCCAAGGATGTCAGCAAGCGCCTTCTGAGGGCCCTTTATGATTTGGCTGATACTGTTGAGAGGGCTGCTGCCACGGGCATATGCCTTTGTAGGCACTCCTGGTTACGGGTTTCTGGCTTTTCCATGGACGTTCAGCAAAAGGTGCTGAATGCCCCTTTCAATGGGACCAAACTGTTTCAGGGTTTTAAATAATTAGCAGTTTTTTTCTTAGGACAATACTAACTGTACAGAAACTATTTATATAGGTTTTCTAGAAGTGTTATGTTTGTTAAACACAATGAGGCAAGTGTTATGCATTTTTACAATGTTTTGGTACTTTTATGAGCAAAATGCAAATCAGTTTTTAGAGTTAAATAAAACCCTGTGTTTGGCCCTGATGTCCAGGACATCATTAGTGATCTGCAGGCTTCGGACAGAACCCTTAAGTCTGCCTACTCACTGTATCATACTCAGCAGCAGAAGGGCAGACATCGCCCTCCTTTTCTTAGGGCACATAACAGACAGGGAGCAGCTTCTAGGCCTCAAGGCAAAAGAAGAGTCTCCACTGCCCTACCCACTCCCTCCAATGCTGGAGCTGCAGCCAAGTGCCCCAGAAGTGATGGATCAGCCCCTGCAGCTGGATTCGCCTCAGCTTGACTCCTTGACAGACCACCACCCTCTGGTTACTGACCGGGAGGCGGTAGTCAGAGGTCGGTTCTCCCTCCATTTAAATCAGTGGATGCATGGATTCTGCAGCTCATAGAAAAGGGTCATACCTTGGAGCTTGTGGAGTATCCTCCAGAGACCCCCCCCCCCAGCAGCCTCTCATTATCCTCCAACCCACTTGCCAGTGCTTCAGGAGGAAGTACAGTCCCTTCTGCGCAAACAGGCCATAGAACCAGTGCCCAGGCATCAAAGAAGCAAGGGGTTTTACTCCAGGTTCTTTCTGGTTCCCAAAAAGACCAGAGATTTGAGGCCTATTCTGGATCTAAAAGACCTCAAATCTGTATGTCCAGTACAAAAAGTTTCACTTAGTAACTTTGCCCGGCCTGATGCACCTGCTCAAGCAGGGCGACTGGCTATGCTCGTTGGACATGCAGGATGTCTTCCTGCACCACGTATCTGTGTTTCCCTCCTCACAGGAGGTTTCTCCAGTTCCTTTTTCAGGGCGTACACTACCAGTTCAAAGTGCTGCCCTTTGGCTTGTTCTCTGCACCTTGAGTCTTTACCAAGTGCTTAAAAGCAGTAGCTGCAGCCCTTGGGAGGGAGGGAATGTATGTCTTCCCTTATCTGGAGGATTGGTTCTCCAGAGACCAGCTTCTGGAGACCCTAAGCAAGATTCTTGAGCTGATCCATTCCCTGGGCATCATGGTCAATTTGCCCAAATCACTCCTGATTCCGTCCCAGAGACTGCAGTACATAGGGGCAGTCCTAGACATGGCGCAGGGGAAAACCTTTCTCCCTCTGAACAGAGCAGAGTGCCTCATGGCCCAGGAGGTGGTCCAGAGTCGGCATATCCCCACCAGGCTGTATTTAAGGCTTCTGAACTAATGGCTGCTGCCATTCCCACTGCCCCTTTGGCCAGACTCCACATGCATACCCTTCAGTGAACCCTCATGGTACAGTGGGATCAACCGACGGATGATTTGGACAAGTTGATACTAGTTTCTTCCCCCATTCGCAGGTTGCTTCAGTGGTGGATGGACCCCCAGAACCTTTTGCAAGGGTCCCTTTCCAGGTTTCATCCCCACAGTAGATCCTTACTTTGGACGCTTCCAGGATGGGCTGGGGGGCCCATCTGGACTGCTTTCAGACTTAGGGCTCTTGGTCCCAGACTGAGGCCTCCCTGCACATCAATGTCCTGGAGATGTGGGCAGTTCTGTATGCCATGCAGGCCTTTCAGAGCCACCTTCTGCCAGGGCAGTTGCTGATTCAGTCAGACAACCTCTGTGTAATGTACTACATCAACAAGCAAGGAGGGACTCATTCGTACCCTCTATGCAGGGAGGCAATGAAAGTGAGATATTGGGCTCTGGACCATGGCCTGACCTGTGACCCTTTCAGTAATCCATGTCCCAGGAGTGCTAAACACTGGCAGACAGCCTCAGCCAGACTCAGTCCAGCATGCACGAGTGGGAGCTTCTCTCGTCCATCACAGAAGATCTGTTCGACAGATGGGGTTGTCCAGAGTTGGACCTTTTTGCTTCCCCACTCAATGCAAAACTGCCCAATTTGTGCTCACTTGGTCCAGGGCCTGGTGTTTTCTGGTGAGGTGTTGTCCCGCTCATGAAGCAGGAGGTTTCTTTATGCCTTCCCCCTGTTTCCTCTAATTCAGAGGGCACTAATCAAGCTGCAGATGGAGAGGCCACCTTGGTACGGGTAGCCCCATTCTGGCTTTCTCCAGACATGGTTTCCTCTTCTACAGTAGTTGGCGGAGGAGCCTCCAGTTCCTCTCCCCCTCTACAGGAATCTGCTGACCCAGGATCAGGGGACCCTGGTTCATCCCAACCACAGGTCCCTTCATCTGCATGGTTGTCTCCTGAGGACGTAGCCATCTCAAGATTTTGGTGTTTCCAACAGAGTGGCAGATGTCCTGGTGGCCACCAGAAAGCCTTCCACCCAAACCACTTACGCCATGAAGTGGAAGTGGTTTGCCATATGGGCTGCCAAACATAATCTGGACTCCTTCACCTGTCCGGTGAACCAGATTCTGGACTTACCTGATCTTCCTGTCTGACTCGGGTCTTCGATACTCCTCCCTCATGGTACACCTTTTGGCTATTTCTGCTTTCCACGAGCCCATGGGTGACCACACTGTAGCTTAGCTGGATGTCTCCTGTACCTTTCTGAGGGGCATCCTGCATCTGAAACCTCCAATCCGTATTCTGTCCCAGGCTGGGATTTAAACTTTGTTTTGGAGAAGTTGACCCTGTTTCCTTTTGAGCCCATCACGACTTGTGCTTTCTTTCCTGGAAAGCACTGTTTTTGGTTATCATTACTTCTGTTCGAAGAATTTCAGAGCTTCAGGCCCTCTGGTGCGAGGAGCCTTATTTGATTTTTCACAAAGACCGGGGGTCTTTGCACACTAATCCTAAGTTTCTCCCTAAGGTGGTATCTGAGTTTACACTGAACCAATCTGTCCACCTTCCTGTTTATTTCCCAGAGCGTGCCAGTCCAGAGGAAGCACTGCTTCACACTTCAGACATGCTCAGAACTTTGAAGTACTACCTGCTGCACACTAAGGGCAGCAGGAAGTCGAAGCAGTTGTCTGTTTCCTTTACCCCAGGTAGAGAGGGTGCCTCAGTCTCTAAGCAGTGTTTATCCAAATGGTTGGCTAATTGTACTGTGTTCTGCTACAACTTAAAGTACGGCAAATAATTGCCTGGTGCTGTCAAAGCTTACTCCACTAGAGGCATGGCTACCTCTGTGGCTTGTTTCCGAGGGGTTTCTGCCACTGACATTTGTGCGGCTGCCATCTGGAGCACTGTCCATACTTTTATCAAGCACTACAGTCTGGACCTTGCATCTGGAGCCCATGCAGAATTTGGCAGAGCTGTGCTACAGGGCCTCCTGTCTTTAGCTCATTTGCTCCCAGTGACCATTTTGGGTCAGATTTAGCAATGGATGGTTCTGACGCCGTATGGCGTCTATAGGAACAAATGTGTTTTAAGCTTAAGACTTGCCTTCCTCCCAGACTGTTTCCTTGCACCTTTAAGTGCTCAGGACTCATTCCTACGGTGTGATCTTGTGACTGAGATCCCCATGAAGAAGGTAGAACAGTTACGTAAGAACTTACCATAACAGTAGATCTTCGAGGGGATCTCGGTCATCAGGTCTATTTCCCCTCCCCCCTTTTTGGGGCTTCTTCCTGGAACTGGCTACTTGGTATATGCAGCCATCTTTATGGGCCTGGGCACCTCTGTCTCCTCAGTCCCCTATGGCTGGGCTTTGTTCCCTTTGTCTCCGGGGGAAAGAACTGAGTAGGGAGCAGGGCCACTGACGCCTTTATAGAGTAGCTGACATCACATGATGGCATGGGTGGCCCCAGTTGTACTGCTGAAAATCTTCCATGTGGATTCCCCTTCACCAATGGTGAAGTTCCTATGGTGGGACCTGATGACTGAGATCCCCTTGAAGAAATACTGTTATAGTAAGTTCTTATGTGACTGTTCTTTACATGCCACAAAAACAGTAGCACCCCTTATAAGAAATGTGATTTGAACTTTGTGACTTTAACAGGGCTAGAGTGATTTGAACTTTGTGAATTAAACAAGGCTAGAGTGTGCTAGATTTGGAATTTATTTAGCTTTTGGGAGTTGTGTGGCACTCCAGTGATGTGCTCCCCTTTAATCACCTGTGAATTTCCTATACGGAAGCACTTTAAAGAAACCGGTTTAGACAGTGCATTCTATAAAAAGAGAAGCCACTGCTGACAGCACAGGAACAACTTCAAACAAAAATACAGTTAAGCTTGTAGTTCATATACTTTCTCATTTTTTATTGCTTCTGAAATTTTCACGAATACCATATTCTCTGTTGTGTGAGTTTCATGTGCTCTGGCTGCTTGTCAGTATGGGGTCGTCATAATCCTTTGTTTCTGACATCCCAACTGGTTGCTGTAGAAATGATGATGTCACAGGAGAGACTTATGATGTCACTTGTAGACACCCAGCCAGAGCAGATAAAGACTAGGTGGCAGAGAATCCTATTTTCATGCTAGTGTCCTTAGTAATTAAGAATTATGGCATGACCATGGGTTGAGTTAACATATGTTAACGTCTGTTTGTAACCCTATGGGAGTCATGTGGCAGAAGGTGCTGCTGAGGGCTATATGCCGCTGAGGTTAGATTAATAAAGGGCTGTATCTGAAGAGTCCTCTTATGACTTCGATGGGTCCTCTTTGCAGTCCTCAAGGACCCCTGGCTTCGACTGTGATTCGGCCGAATAACTAACCACTGACCACAGGTCGGTGTCTTTTGGTCTCTGAGTCCATGGAGATCTGTCTGGAACCAGTTTAGAAGAGGGCTAAATACCCCCTCACTGAAATTTTGGATAGGGATGAATCCCTAGGGGTTGCCTTCCTGATGGCCGAGGCAATACTGGGACTGGCTCTGGAGCTTTGGCAGTATTCAGCCTCCTATGCAGCACCCTTCACCCATTTGATCGCAAGTGTGCGGTCCTTACTGGCGCTTTGTCTGGTTTCTCAGACCACCCCTCAGCTAAGGGTTGGTGGCCAACTCCGTTTTCCAGAAGACCGACAATGTAGGGGGTGTGGACAAGGCTGCCTGACAAGGAGTCCAAAAAGCTCGACCATGCTGCAAGGAAGGTGTATGCTGTGTCCTCCCTGGGTTCTCTGTCAGGCAACAACTTCAGTCACTCCCCAGTGGGAGTCATCGATCATGTCCTTGCTCACCTTTCTGCTGATCTGAACACAGCGGTTAAGGTGGTCAGAGACCAGGGTCAAGCGCTGGCTAAACACCAGCTCCAGACAGCTTTGGACATTAGTGACTCTTGAACCCATTCCATGGCAGCGGCCATCACAATGCATCACAGAGCTTGGTTGTGGATTTCCACCTTCAGGGTTGACACCCAGCATAAATTGACTGACCCCCCATCTTGGGCACTGACCTTTTCAGTCCCAGGATGGAGTGACATCTCACTAGGATTTGGAAGTCCAGTGCTACTTTGGATTCTGTGACCTCCTCACAGAAGGAACAGAAAAGGCAGAAGCTGAATAAGATGCCCTTTCAGTTGCAGCAGCGGCATACACAGATTTGGCACCCAGAACCAAGGTTCGCTGGCCAGGGCCCCCAAAAAAGCAGGGGTAGTGGTGGTGGTTCTCCTCCGGCAGCAGGTGCCAGTGCCCCCATCAGATCTACCCGGTCGGGGGTGTTTGCTTCCTGCCCGCCACCTCCCTGCCCCAGCTCCCCATGGGGGGTCAGCTTTACCATTTCTGGCCTGCCTGATCTGTCATTATCTTGGACAAATGTGTGCTGGAAGAGGTGGGCGGAGGGTTGTATCTCGACTGAGGCTCTCCCACCATGCCAACCCAATGCCCCAAGGGAGTCCATGGTGTTGCAGGGCATGCTGTCAGCCCTCAAGGGGATGTTGCTCAGCTCCATGTCCAGATGCCATGGCAGTGAAGGGTTTCATGTCCAGGTACTTCCTGGTCCCAAAGCAGACAGGGGGGCTGGCGCCTCACCGAATCTTCATGATGTGAGCCAGTTCCTGAAGAAGCTCAAGTTCCGGGATGGTCACTCTGAACCAGATAATACCATCCCTGGAGCAGGGCATGTGGTTCTGCACCCTGTACCTCCAGGATGCCTTCTTCCACATTCCAGTCTGTCCGTCCCACTGGCGGTACCTTCAGTTCTGCACAGAGGGGGTTCTATATAAGTTCCAGGTCATGCCTTTCAGCCTCTTGTTGGCACCCAGGGTCTTCACAAACGACACAGCAGTGGTGGCTGCATTCCTGAGATGCCAGGGGGTCAGAGTCTATCCCTACCTGGATGACTGGCTGATAAGCCATCCAAGGAGGCTGTGGAGCAGTCCAGGGACTTGGCCCTCCAGACCTGCAGAGACTAGGGCCTTCTGGTCAACCTGGCCAAGTCCAAACTCAGCCCCTCGCAGGTCATCTTCATTGGGGCAGAGCTGGACTTACTTAGGGCCAAGGCTCAACTCTCTGCGTACAGTGCATCAGATCTTACCTCCTTTGCCCAGTCATTTCAGGTTGGGTGCTCACGCCCTGCTCAGGACTTCCTGCGGCTGCTGGGGTGCATGGCATCCTGCACCAGTGTGGTCAGATCGGCCCACTGGCGGATGCGCCACCTGCAGTGGGAGCTGGGCCACCAGTGTTTCAGTGCTTATGTCACCTGAACCAGACAGTCGCAGTAACCCAGTCAATGTGGGATGCCATGTAGTGGTGGCTCATCTTAGAACATCTGGAGGAAGGAGTCCTGTTTGTCTGCCTAGAGCTGACAGTCACCCTAACAACCAACATCTCTGGTGGGAGGGGGAGCGCACCTGGGGAACCACAGGACCCATGGATTCTGGACCTCCAGGGAGTCCCGTCACCACATCAGTCTGCTGGAGCTCCATGCAGTGTGCCTTGCTCTGATGGAAGTCGCTCCACCTGTCCGAGGTCAGGTCATGCAGGTCCAAATGGACAATACCATGACCATGTACTACCTGAACAAGCATGGTGGCATGCACTCCTTTCGTCTATCTCAGGAGGCTCTCCACACCTGGACCATCATGCGCAGCTTGGATGTTGATCTCCCTGTCATCCCCATAGCAGGAGCCTCCAACTAACTAGCAGACATCCTCAGCCAGGTTGGCTAGGTGTCTCACAGGTGATCTCTGCATCATGAGGTGGTGAACACCTGATCATCTTCAGGGGCATCTGTCATCTGGTCTCACCATAGGAACTTCACCATCAGTGAAGCAGTATCCACATGGAAGATTTTCAGCAGTACAACTGGGGTCACCCATGCCGATGTCATGCGATGATGTCACCAACCCTATAAAGGTGTGAGCGGCCCCACTCCCTCATCAGTTCTTTCCCCTGGAGACAGCATAGCTGTAGCCATGGGGGGGACAAGGAGAGAGAAAGAAAGAGGTGCCCAGGCCAATAAGTAAGGCTGGAGATGCACCAGATAGCCAGTTCCAGTAAAGAGACCCCCAAAAGAGGGATGGTTGGAAGGAAGACGGACCTGATGACGGAGATCTCCTCAGAGATCTACTGTTATGGTAAGTTCTTACGTAACTGTTCTGTCTTCTTCAGGGGCATCTCAGTCATCAGGTCTCACCGTAGGAATGAGTCCCACGCAGTTACAGGTGCAAACAAACAGTCTGGGAGGAAGGCCAACCTTAAGCTTAAGACAGGAGGCCGTGCAGCACTGTGTTGCCAAATCCTGCACAGGCTCTCAAGACAATGTCTAGACTGTAGTGCTTGGTAAAAGTGTGGACGGTACTCCAGGTGGCAGCCGCACAAAGGTCAGCGTCTGAGACCCCTCGGAAACGAGCCACAGATGTAGGAATGCCTCTTGTGGAATGACGTTTGACCACTCCAAGCAGTTCTTTGCTGTACTTATTGTAGGAGAACACAATGCAGTTAGCCAACCATTTGGATAAACATTGTTTGGAAACCTGCATGCCCTCTCTACCCGGGGCAAAAGAAACAAACAATTCTGCTTCACCGACAGTGAAGTTCCTATGGTGAGACCTGATGACTGAGATCCCCTTGAAGATCTTCTGTCACAGTAAATTCCTACGTAACTGTTCTTTCACCCTGTAGGACACTCCTCTGGTGGACTTCTTTGCCTCCTGGGAGAATACCAAGCTAAGGCTCTTTTGTGCCTGTCCCCCACAGTGCGGGACACTGCCAGGGGACACCTTTGCGAGGCCTTGAACCCCAGGCCTCCTGTACGCCTTCCTTTCCCCTGATCCACAAGATATTGGTTGAGGTGTGGAGGGACAAGGCATGGATGATCCTGGCAGCCCCAAACTGGCCATGCCAGTTTTGTGACCTGGATCTCCTCAGCCTCAGCAGCAGACATCTGTGGTGGTTGCCTCTGCGCCCAGATCTGCTCTCTTGTCACAAGGGGAAGGTCCTGCGTCCACTGGGTGCCAGAGCAGGAAGTTAGACCCCTGGCCTGCCCTTTGGCTTGCATTCTAGACTACTTGTGGTCCCTTTCTCAATCAGGAGTGAAGTTGGCGACCCTCAAGGTGCACCTGGAAGCCATCTCTGCATACTGGGCAAGGGCTGGTATGCCGATGGTGGCGCAAGAGAAGGTGGACAGGTGTTTCTTTTAAGGCCTTGACCACCTACCTCCACCTGTGCATGAACCGCCACCACTTTGGGACTTGTTGCTGGTGTTGGCAGTGTCATGGGTACGCTGTTTGAACTGACGCACAAGTGTGAGATGTCACACATGTCGTGGAAGACTGCCTTCTTGGTGGCTATCACCTCCGACAGAAGGATCAATGAGCTTAAGGTGCGCTCAGTGGAGTCTCCCTGCCTGGTCTTCACAAGGACAAGGTTGTCCTCTGCCCCCACCCAACGTTCCTCCTGAAGGCTGTTGGAGTTTCACCTTAATCTGGTGATTAACCTTCCTGTGTACTTCACCAGTCCCACCTCAGAGCCAAGCATAGTCTCCATTTGTTGGACCTGAGGCGAGCTCTCGCTTACTACAAGGAGTGTATGGCGGGAGTTTGTGGAGAGGTTCACCAGCTATTTGTGATATACCCTGAAATCACACCTGGCAGACTGGCAGCTAAGCAGACGATTGGCAGGTGGATTGTCTCCTGCATCAACCTCTACTGAGGTTGGCTGGTAGGGGAGCCTCCTGTAGGGCTGAGGGCTCATTCCACCAGCCATATTTCTACTTCCAGGAAATCTGCAGAGCTGCTACCTGGAAGGCAGCATACACCTTCATTTCCCACTTCTACATTGACCTTAAGTCACATCGGGATGCTGGTTTTGGGACCTCGGTTCTGTGTTCTCCAGTCCTTGTTTGCCAAGTAGGGGTGTGCGCCTTGCCCCCTCCTGGAGAACTGCTAGGAGTCTGCCAGTGTGTGGATAGTTCACCATATCCACGGCCCTAGAAATGAGGGTTATTTACCTGTACCCATAGTTCTAGGAGTGCTGTATGGTGCACATCCACATAACCCACCCACCATCTCCTGGCAAGTGCTTCACGGATCCCTGCTTCCAGGATGCACGATCTGATGTCACAGGGTGGAGCTGAGGAGTATACCACCCAGGTGGGAGGAATTTAGCTTGAAGATGTCCAGGAAATTTAAAGGGGAAAGGAAGACTGCCAGACTCTGGGTATGCACCATGTACCACTCCTAGGTCTGTGGCTACAGGTGAGTAACTAATTTTCCAGCTAGTAACCCTATATAATGCTATCAGCCAATCAGAATGCTCCATATACAACCATTGTTTTATAATAAAAAATACTGGTACATAAATGTAGGAAATAGCAGAGTTCTTTTTTGAATTCTGTCTAAATATGATGTTTTTCAGTGTTTTTCTCTAACATTTGAGGCTCTTTAAAGCCTGACTGTAACTCCGGTAGTTTTTGTGCATTTTTTTCTCTTCCAGTCTAAAATTAAGGCTTCCTAAAGAGATACTGATTCAGGGGAAACTTTGAGAAACAGCACATTTTGACACTTACATTTCATATCTTTTCTGCAACTATTTTTCCCTGGTGTACACTTGTCAGGTGTCATCTTGCGCCTCGTTTAGGTGACAGCGTTAACAGAAAATGGCTGCACTTTTGACAGCTGTAGACATACCTCCCACCACATTTGTCACTGAAACGAGGTACATGTGACACTCAAAGCGGGACACATTTTCAGTTAATTGAGAGAAACACTCAAAACACTGGAAATTAGTGTTTTATTTGTGCAAATTTTAATTTTGATTTAGTCATAGATTATTATGCATTTCTGCCTCAAAATCAGAGTTTACAACATGAGGCAGCAGCATCTTCTCTGTGGGCAGCACCTTTTCCATGTTGGATGGAGCCACTCTGAATGATGAAACGAGGGATGTCCCTTGTAATGTGGTACTGTGGTGAGGCAACAGAGAAGAGATGTTAAGCTGTCCATATTAATATTTCACCAGTTACCCAATTTGTAAAATATTAATGCACATACATTTGGTAGATTAACCCCCCCTCCCCAATAGTAAAAAAAATCTACTTTAAAACAAAAAAACGCATGGGGGGACTCTGTTTTAAGGGGTCCTTGTTGCGGATAGGTTGAGTCAGTGCCGATGATTTCTAAATTGCTAAGGACATTACATGATAGTGGTACTTTTTCTTTTCGTAGTTTAACCAGGAGTAGCACACTAAGCTGAAAGCTTGTTTACAGGTGCAACCTGGGAGCACAGGGAAGTTAAGTGACTTGCTCAGGGTCACACAGTATGCAAGTGGAAGCTGTGGGATTCAAACCCAGGTCTGGTCTGCTGGATGTCACCAGATTTGCAGCTCAGAGCCTTAAACCACTGCGCTATACTACCTCCTACTTGCAGTTGTGTATGAAAGGCGCTGTATAAAACCAAATTCCTTTCCTTTCCTTTTTCTTCAGACTTTATCTGCTCCTAGTCTACCCCTGACCTCCAAACCATCTGCCTGTGATATCACAGTCTGTCACCATGGAAATGATCCTGATGGCACCAGCAGAGGATTGTGACTTCAGATGTAGGTAGCAGCAGACGCAAGTGAATTAAAGGGGAAGACTCTCTTTATGTAAATAAATACAGTGCTGCATAAGCCCAAATGGATTCCAAATATTCTCAAACTGTTCTCTGAAGGACCGAAGCTCTTTTAGGGTCTGTTGAACTTGCATTTATGACGTTGCTTGCCTTACAGTGTGGCACTGAAATCCTGTTTTCCTATTTTCTTTCCTTGATTGTGTCCTCCATCCCTCTGTACAGCCACATGATATCCTCCTTTTCTAGCTGATGTTGTAGCAGCCAGTGTCTCTCATTGACTGGTCTGTTTAGAGGATTATGCACCCACCTTTCTTTAAAGGCCATCAGTATCCCTCATTCCTGATTTGTGCGAAGCCTTGACAGGCCCAGGCACTGGTAGTTAGTGTCTGTTCCTTGTCTGGTACTGACATGTCAGTTCAGGGCTCTGCTGATACTGGTCAGAGCCAGGTAGTTAATCCACAGGGAAAGCCTGTTCCGGAGTAAGCTACAATGTTTTCGGAATGCAAATTATTCTTTCTCTCTCCCCGGGTTTTCCCCCATTACTGCCTTTGTTCTGCCCCCCTCCGTCAAATAATGGGGTCACCACAGCTGCCCCCTATAAGCACCTTCCTTCACAACCAACACCATTGCTGCTTCTTGGGTGGCAAGCTAGGGGTGGGGATTCTGGGCATTCCATGCCTTCTCTCTCCCCAAGAGCCTATTGTTTAACCATTGAGATGCACACTGCCCCAAGGCGGGATTCTGAGGCTCGCCTGTGAAGTGTTTGTAACTTTAAATATAATGCTTAATGAACTGTGTCTCTGAAAATATAGCAAAGGGCTTATAGTGTTGTAACATGGTCATTCCGTAATGAATTGTGCAGCTTTGCTTTGGAGTGCTGGGGTCTGGGTTGGAGAAGATTATGGGCAGCAAATTCTGGTTTCTTGTAAAAATGAAATTGCCATACAGTATAGACCAGTATATAGATGGATTCTTCAGGCATTTTTACACAAATTATGGCACATCTCAAGGAAATGTTTATAAGTTATTTGGCTTTTTCCTCCCCTCCCCCCCTTTTTAATTTTTAGGATCACTCCCTCCAGTTTCTAGAAATAGTTCTTCAGGTCCCATGAGTAACACCATGAATCCCAACATGCCTTTCACTTCCTCTCCAGAGTCTGCCCCTTCCCAGAATCCTCTCTCACTGATGATGTCACAGATGTCCAAGTACGCCATGCCCAGCTCCACCCCGCTGTACCACAACGCCATTAAAACCATAGCCACATCGGATGATGAGTTAATGCCAGACAGGCCGATGCATCCCTCGGGGAATATGTCGGGTAAGTCTCTTGCCCTTGCAGTTTTTCTTTTCAGTTCAGGATAGTGTGGTGTTACCTCTCAAAGCGGTATCAGCACCATACCGGTGCCAGTTGGACTCTGTTCAGACAGGGGAGCCACAAGTAGAGAAAGGGAGCACCTTTCTTGAAGTTTATACCAGTGTCTGCTCTTGCTTATCCTGTTGTCTTCCAACTATATGTTGAGAGACTTTGCTTCAAAGGAGGTTTTTGTTTAGAAGTTTGTAGTACTGGCCAGCCCTGTGGCACATGATGGCGCACCATGCTGCCACATGAGAGACTAGGGTTCAGATGAGGCCCCAAATCCCACACTGCGATGGGGAGTGTTTGGTTCCTGTAGAGGGAGAGTGTGTGTGCCGCCTGGCATTCATGCACCCCACTATTAGGCTGCAGTGCTACTAGGCTACAGTGCGGTATTGGCTCAGTTGTGAATGCAGTCACTTTCTTGCCTTCTCTCCCCCCCCAAGCTGGACACATAGGCAAAAACAGCTGGCAGTGGTGGAATGAAATACAATTTTTTTTTTTAATTCTGTTTGTTTCCTCTTTGCCATCACATTAGACCCCCCATCCACCTGTGGTCAGTGCTTTTATCAATCTCCGGAGACACTTCTGTCCTCTGGGGACCCAAGGGCGCCACACTTAACCCATCGCCATGTTTGTCTCTTCCCTCCCTTATGGGCAGGGGTTAGCCTCAGATTTGTGGCAGGACTTCCCCTCCTATCCAACCAGCAGTAGGGGGGAGGGGTTGTGGTGCCTGAGGCCATTCTCAGAGGGCTTAGGGAGTCAGCCCTGTGGTAGACATGGGGGGGGGGGCCTGGCTTCATCCACCCAGTCAAGACCCAGCTTCTAGCTGTTCACCATCAGCTACAGGATAACAACTCCACCACCTATGCACTCATGATGTCACTGAAACCCCATGTTGCCCTCCTCTCCTCCATTGCAGACTTTGGTTGCTCCTCGGTGGGCAGAAGCATGCGGGTTGATCATCTGGACTCTGCCAGGTTGGGGGGCAAGCTTGGGAGGGGGGGTGAGTCAGGGATGGTGCATTGAATGGGAGTATGTGTGCATGGAGGGTACTGCATGAAGTGCATGTGGCCTGATGGACAATGTAAATACTGTGTATGCCTGATCGTCAATAAAGAATAAATTTTAGAAATAAAAAAAATCCCAGTGGGAATATTTTGGAAACAGAGATCTTCTTCGAGGATATCTCCTCCATTGGGCCACACCTTTGGAACTATAAGTCATCAGCATTAGGCCTACTCGGAAACTTTTACTAGCTGGGGGCTGCCCACAGTGACATGCAGTGTCTGTGCATATATAAATGTGTGTGGCTCCATCACTTCTCAGTTCCTTCTGCTGCCGTAGATCATCCTCATCAGACCTGATGAAGGAAATGTCATCAGCTTAGCTGTTATTGTTTCTTTTATTAGTGTTCTGGCGTCATTTCTGTATGCCTCCAAAGTTGAAAGAGCCTTTACTTCGGTATTGTAAATGTGGAGATAAGATATAAAGAGGGGACACACACACAGTCTGTATGTCCTGTTTGGCCCTCTCTCACAATATGAGAACTTGTGAGATTTGCCAGAGCTTAAACCAGGCTGCAAGGCAACGACGTAAGAAGGCGCTAGAAGATTTCCGTGTATTAAAGGCACTGAAAGCCATTCAGAAGGGAAAAGGTTCAAAATCTACTTCTCCCTCATAGTCAGACGAAAAGTGGCCGTTGAAGTCTAAGGATAGTGACAAGGAACAGTTGTTATTGCAGCCCTCCTCGTCATCCAGCCATAAGCAAAACACAGAGAAAAGGAACAGTCTACTTCACTGGTGAGATCCCTGTTGCCATTGACAAAAGGTATATCCTCTTCAACGCCTGCGACCAGCGGCATCGACTACAGCCCCCAGCTGTCACTGAGACACCAAGGTTGGGGCTGCCATACCTACTATGAACAGTATGACGCCATCGTTGTTGGACCACAGCCTATCGACACAGGTAGTCTAGCCCCTTTGCGAAGCACCATTGACTGCCAGGCTGTGCTGTCGTTGTTTTCTGAATTGATTTGGTGTATTCTGTCAGGGTTGCCAGTGCATGGTATTATTCCGCCAACTAAGCCTTCTGGTCCTCGGCCCCCATCGATGGGTTCCAATAGCACACCATATGTTCCTGCCTTTCGGCTGTCGCCAGTCCATTCTGTGGCTCCCATCGTTGATTGTGCTGACAGTGATGAAATGGAATATAATCCAGATCTCATGCGCTTAGAGGAGGAATATGAGGCAGAACAATTTCTGGAGGGTCCCCCTTGCTTTAGTTCTAGCGTTTCATCCTGTAGTGAGGAACTGGTGGTTTGTACCGGAGATCTCCTGAGGACCCATCATTTCTTTTCTTTTTTTTTACTTTCTGTTTATGCTCCCCTCTGCCCACTACCCTCCACTACACTGCCTCGGGGTTCACCCAAGGCATCTGTCCTGCCCCTTCTTACCTGGAGCCCGTGGTAGCCCCTCCATGTAGCCGTGGCCTGAACATCCTCCATTCGTTAAGGCACCGGTCTGGGACAGGCAAAGGAGCCGTGGATCTGCGCCGAGGTGCTCTGTCTCCCCGGAGTGCAGGAAGCCATTTTCCTTGTTCTGTACTGGGTGTGATATGCACCCCAACATCAAGGCATGACCACTGATGTCTGCCACACCTCCCCTCTTTATGTGGCTGGGTGCTTGCTGTACCCAGGCCTCCGCCTAGTTAGTCAAGTGCCGAAATGCAGCCCTCCTCCCCAGAGAAGGTGAGCGGTCCCTCAGATGCTCAGCCAGTTCTCCCCAATGGCCCTCCGACTCCTAGGCTTGTTCCTGAACCCGGTCATGAGCGGTAGCACTACCACTGCCGACGGTCCATCTAGGACCCATCATTTCAAGCCGTGATGTGGCAAAAGTAGTCTGCCATGGATGTTGACATGGAAAAGACAAATTCAACTAAAAGGAATCTCATGTAATGTTTGGAGGTGCCCTTCTCTTCCTTCATTATCATTCCACCTATATATCCTGCATTAAAGGATGCTACTTTTGCTGCATGGCACAGACCTAACTCATTGCCTGCAGGTCCTAGAAAAGCTGATAAGCAGCATCCTGCACCATCTACCAAGCCTTATTATGGTAACCAGCCAGAAACTGACTCTGTGGTCATCATGGCTGTTCATGATAGGTCTGAAGCT
Organism: Neoceratodus forsteri; assembly: GCA_016271365.2. NCBI lineage: Eukaryota > Metazoa > Chordata > Ceratodontiformes > Ceratodontidae > Neoceratodus > Neoceratodus forsteri. The sequence goes on along the minus strand of JADMNL010000034.1, from coordinate 109,180,259 downwards.
CCTAGACATATGAATGCTTTGCACCCAGATAAGGAATCCAGGAGGCTAGATGTGATAGGCAAACATACTTGTGTCTCAGCATCATTGGGCCTTGAGATTGCGGACCGCCAGGACCACATGATCAGATATAAGAACAGCGTGTGGAAAGCTGCCTGTACAGCTGTTCAAGCTTTACCTGATGGCTGTGCCAATACCGATCTGCTAGAAACATTGTCTGCTGGTGCTAAGGTTGGCAAACATTTGTTGCACTCAGCTTATGGTGCATCTGTTGCTTCTGCCAGGACTGCAACTTATTGGATTTACATGAGGAGATATTCTTGACTTAGGGTTGCTCAGCGTACCAGTGATGTGCAACAGGCAGTTTAGAATGCTCCCTATAAAGTGTCAAAATTGTTTGGCTGTGATGTTGAAAAGATCCTACATGGCCTTCGAACTTCAAAAATGACGCTAAGGTCTGTAAAGTCCTTGTATCCCACTCCTGCTGGAAGTAGTGGTCGGGGCTCTTTTGTCCGCCTGCTTGGTAGTCATGCCTACCATCTCCAAAGCTTGACAGAGGAGGGCCCCGTCACTGTCTACTCCCCCGGTGCCCGTAAAGCATTCAAAGGAATCCGTTCTAGTGGCTCTGCCATTCTCCCCCCCCCAAGTTCTCTCTGAGACTTTTCCACCTCAGCTGTTACCGTGGGGATGAGTGGGGGGGGGGCAGTATCTCCCTGCATCTAAAACAGTGGTGGGAGATCACTACGGACAAGTGGTTCTGGAGATAATTGCAAGGGGACATACTCTAGAGCTGTCACAAATTCCTCCAGATCATCCTCTGCCTCCTTCCTGTGGAATGGTATCACTGCAAGCTCTGATTCCCCTTCTGCAAACAGGAGTGGCTCTGTCCTCTTGACATAAAGGATGTATAACTTCATGTAAAGATCAGGAAATCCCACAGATAATACCTCCCCTTTATGCTGGAGGGAGAACATTATCAGGTCAAAGTATTGCCCTTTGGCTTGTCCTCATCACCATGGGCCTTTACCAAATGCTTGGCAGTAGTTCCAGCAGCCCTTCCCAGGCAAGGTCTGTATCTTTTCCCCATCTGGGCAACTGGCTTCTAAGGACCAGTCCCAGGTAAGCTCTGCTACACACCTTGTCTCAAACACATCAGTTATTTGACAACTTGGGGTCACAGTAAATGTGACAGTCTGTGTTGACTCCGTGCCACAGACTGCAATACATCGGGGCAGTCTTGGACAAGATAGGGGATGTGCTCTCCTGCTACAGGACAGGGCAGACACTTTGGTTGTTCAGGCACAGTTGGCATATAGGAACTACTGTCACTGCAAGAACAATGTTATGTCTCCTGGGTCTCATGCCTGTGGCCATAGGGACTGTGCCACTGGCACATCTTCATATAAGGGTCCATTGGAAATCAGTTGACGGATGAGCTGGACCAGATGGGTCTCATTACGTCTCCTCTTTGCATGAGTTGTTGTGGTGGATGGATCACGACAACCTCCTGAAGGGTGTTCCATTCTTTGTACCAGCTCATATACAGATCCTTACCACAGATGCCTCGGGCTTCAGCTGGGGTGCTCATCTCTGCGTTTACCAGACACAGAGGTCATGGACCAAAGCAGAGGCCGAGCTGCACATCAGGATACTGGAAATTCAGGCTGTCATGTACAGCCTCCAGGCCTTTCACAATCATCTCTGTCCTGGTCCTTTATTAATCCAGATGGACAACATCAGTGTGATGCATTACATCAACAAACAAGGGGGCACTCACTCCTGTCCCTTATGTAGGGAAACAGTGAGGTTATGGTAATGGGCTCTGTCTCACAGCCTTCAGCTAGCGGTCTTGTTTCTACCCAGTCTGCAAAGCCTCTTGGCAGACAGGTTAAGCAGGTCCCAGTTAATGGTTCACAAATTGGAACTGCTGTCCTCCATGGTAAATGACCTCTTTACAAGATGGGGTCATCCAGAGCTGGACCTTTTTGTGTCCCTACACAACACAAAATTGATGCATTTCTGCTCACTGGCTTCAGGTCCTGGAGTTTTTTGGTGAGACACGTTGTCCCTCTCTTGGAAAGGGAAATTCTTATACGCACCCCCCCACCACCACCACCAAAACCCCATTCCACTAATACAGAGTGTTCTGCTCATGCTGAGTGTGCCACTCTCATCCTCATTGCTCCATTCTGGCCTCGCCAGATATGGTTTCCACTCCTTCAGCATCTGGCAGTGGAGCCTCCTGTCATCTTGACCTCTATGTCGGGGTCTGTTGTCACGGGGCAAAGGGTCCCTAGTCCATTCGAACCTGAAGTCCCCACGTCTGCGTGCCTAACTCCTGGAGATACAGCCATTGCACTTCATGGGGTATCCCCTAATGTTGCTGATGTGCTGATTGCAGCCAGGAAGCCTTTTACCAGAGATACTTATTCCCGGAAATGGAAGTGTTTCACTTTGTGGGCTGCTTCACAGAATATGGACCCTTTGTGAATGCTGTGTTGTAATACTTGCTTTCCTTGTCAGATTCCGGCCTGGTAGTATTCCTCATATAAGGTGCATTTGGCTGCTATATCAGCTTTCCATGCTGCTACTGATGGTCATATGGCTGCCCAATTTGAGATGACCCATATGTTTCTGAGAGGTATTGTTCATATGAAACGTCCTATCTGTAATCCAGTCCCGCCTTGGGACTTGAATTTCATTCTTGATAAATTGACGTTGGCTCCTTTTGAGCCTGCCATGAGTTGTGGCTTATGTTTCCTGTCATGGAAAATGTTTTTCAGTTGCAATTACCTCTACTTGAAGAATTTCTGAGTTTCAGGCTCTGATGTGCGAGCCTCCTTGTCTGATTTTTCAGAGTCTCTTTTTTTGTACGAATCCTAAGTATCTACTGAAGGTGGTATCTGAGTTTACACTGAATCAAACAATACTTTCCTGTGTATTATCCTGAGCATGCCAACCAGGGTGAGGCACTGTGTCATACCTTGGATGTACATAAGATATTAAAGAGCAGCTGATGCAATTAAGAGAACTTTCACAAAACGTATTTAGATACAGTTCAGCTTTATTCCACATTAGTTCTGTATTCCTCCTCCCTGTTATTTGTTACTGAGATCATTTGCATGAAAACAGGATCTCTGATACTGAAGAGTTAATCTATTCCTGTTGCTTTCTCCTTACCTGAGGTCATAATGCACTGCTCGTGACATCACCATTACTCCCATGGCAGTAGACTGTGATGTCACAACAGAGGAGTATGACTTGAAGTAGGGAGTAAGCTGTAGAGACAGATGAACTCTAAGGGATAAAAATCATGTTTGCATGCAAATTTCCTCGGTAATGAATAATGGGGAGGAGAAATTTATAGAATATATATGGAATGCAAGCCGAATTGTACTAATTATGTTTTCTTTGAGGCGTCAGCAGCTCTTTTAAAATACTGTATTACTCATACCAAGGCCTGCAGGAAGTCCCCTCAGCTCTTTTGTCAAGTTCACCACTGAGAAAGAGGGAGCTCCTGTGACTAAACAATGCCTCTCCACATGGGTCATATTGTATTATATTCTATAGATCCATATGTATGTGTGGGCAGGACAGTAGTGTGGTGGGTAGGTAACTGGCTGGGTGGCAGGACACAGAGGGTGGTGGTAAATGGCTGTCACTCCACAGAGGGAAGAGTGACCAGTGGGGTACCACAGGGATCAGTGCTGGGACCGGTCCTGTTCAACATCTTCATCAGTGACATGGCGCAGCACCTAGAAGGCAGAATTTCACTGTTCGCTGATGACACAAAGCTCTGTAACAGAGTAGACACACCAGAGGGTGTAGACAGAATGAGAAGCGACCTGCAGAAACTTGAAGAATGGTCAGGGGTTTGCAGTTGAAATTCAATGCAAAGAAGTGCAAGATAATGCATATGGGCACAAAACCCTGGCACAATATATCAGTTGGGGGGTGAGGATATAGCATGCACCGAGCAGGAAAGGGATCTTGGGGTTATCATCTCTGATGACCTCAAGGTAGGGAAACAGTGTGACAAGGCAGCAGGTAAAGCAAATAGGATGCTGGGATGTATAGGCAGGGGCATTACCAGCAGGAAAAGGGAGGTCATAATTCCGCTATACAAGACACTAGTGAGGCCTCACCTGGAGTACAGTGTACAGTTCTGGAGACCTTACCTACGTAAGGACATAGACAGGGTAGAGAAGGTTCAGAGGAGGGCAACAAAGATGGTGCATGCATTGCATCACAAGTCCTATGAAGACAGGTTGAAGGAACTGAACATGTACTCCCTGGAGGAGAGGAGGGAGAGAGGGATATGATAGAGACATACAAGTATCTTACAGGGAGGAACAGGGTGCAGGAAAGCACTATTTTTAAGCAAAAAAGATGTTCCAGGACTAGAGGGCATGGGATGAAGTTGAGGGAGGACGTATCTAGAGGAAACAAGGAGAAAGAATTCTTCACAGAACGGGTGGTGGACAAGTGGAACACCCTGCCAGAGGAAGTGTGGGGCTGAAACAATCACGGGATTTAAGAATGCATGGGATAGACATAAAGGAATTCTGGAGGTCAGGGGTAAGGGGCAACAGACTTCTAGGAAAACAAACTGAACTTACAAGCTCAAATGGGCAGACTGGGTGGGCCATAGGCCCTTATCTGCCGACACTGTCTATGTATCTGTCTCTGTGTGTGTGTGTGTGTGTGTGTGTGTGTGTGTGTGTGTATATATATATGTATGTATGTATGTATGTATGTATATATCTATATCAGACCCCAGTTTACTTTGTACTGCTTGAGAATCATTCCAAAGGTGTGGCCTAATGGAGGAAATATCCTCAAAGAAGATAGAGCAGTTACTTAAGAACTTATTGTAACAGTAGATCTTTGAGAGAATCTCCTCCATTAGGTCGTGCCGTCCCTCCTTCCTTCCCACTTTTGCTTTCAGTGAGGCTTGCATCAGATGCTGTATCTGAAACCTCCTCCATGCATCCTGTTTTCATCCTGTGGCCTCTCCTTGTTTGCCTGGTGCTAGTTTCATCTCCTGGTCCTCTGAGGTTAATCTCCGTCGGGGAACTCGGGAGTGATGAGGCAGCCCACGTTTATATATGTGTAGATGCTGAAAGTCATTGTGTGCAGCCCCAGCTAGCAAAAGTTTCCGAGTGGTCCTAATGCTGATGGCTTATAGTTCCAAAGGTGTGGCCTAATGGAGGAGATTCTCTCAAAGATCTACTATTATGGTAAATTCTTATGCAACTGTTCTTTCTGTGAATTCAGATCCCCCTTTAAAGTGACAATTAGTTTCAGCATATTTTTCTTTTGGGGGGGTTGGAGGAACCTCATAGTTTGGGGTTTATGCATAACAAGCAAGTCCATTAGCAATGCAGTTATCCGTGGTTAGCTCAGTGGTGTGGCAGTAATGCATCGTGCTACACCCTTGGATGTGTGGTTTACGTGCAGCCCCTGGAATCCAGCACTGTAGCTGGCAGGGTGGGGGGGTAGACACATCACAGGGGTGAGGCTGTGGGCTCTTGGGGAGAGTGGGAGCAGGCCACTTGCCATTTGTGTATCCCTACATTGCTGGCCAACCTCGGAGCAACATTGGCATTGGTTGCGAAGGCAGCCACTCGCCTGCCCTCCCAGCTGGGGGAACGATGACAGCAGTTACGGATCCCAGTGTTGAAGTGGGGGACAGAGAAAACCACAGGGACCTAAAATTGGGGGGAGTAAAGAAAGATTTGTAACCAGCCAGCTGTCCCAGTATCCTAATGCTACCATACTGGAAACCTGGGTTCGAGAGAGAGTTTGGGTCTTTAGTGCACTAGGATCAACAGATGGTGGCTGAATCACAGCTAAGGCTTACTGGAAAGGGAGTTGTAGTGATCTCTCTGTGATACCCCTTGCAGTAAAATTGTAAGCAGTCTCAGAGGAGAGTGTCATCCACACACCCTCACTGCAGTGGTTGGGTGCTGCAGTGTGTCTGATGAGGTTGAAGAGACTGTCTGGTACCAGAAGAGATTAAACAACAAATATAATCTGCCACACTTTATAATCTTTAGCCCCTGCAGCCTGTCACTGTTGGGGCTAATAAACGGGATAGAAAAAAATTCTGAAAGCTGACTTGTCCAGAGGCAGTTGCAGCCATGATGTTACTTCGGTATATCACAGGATGTTATAAATCTAAAGAAAAAAATACACCGTCTCTTTTTCCATACTACAGGATTCATTTTATAATCGTAGTAAGGCACTCCAGGGTGTGTTATGGTGGTTAACATTACTTTCTCACCCCAGGAATTCTTCAGTATGCTTGAGAAGTTCGGTATGCCAGCTGGGTGTAGCTGCCCAGGAGGTGGAGTCAGTACTAATGGTTTTTGGCATCTGCCAATCAGAGAGCATGAGAGGAAGTGCTGCCTGTAGCTAGAGTGGGAGGTCAGTCAGATAAATTTCTCTGCTGAATGAACAACCAGGAATGCCAAATTTTAGGAATCTTTGTGGGTGCTCATTGCCAGTAGGTAGTAATTTTTCTGTGACCAGGTTCCCCAGTAATCTTTTTGCAGGCTGTCCTCAAAAAATTGAGGATGCTTAAGTCAACTTTGTGGGTGCTTGAGCACCCAAGCACCCGTGGAGTTGGCTCCTATGTGAACAGCACTGCTCCGGAGTCCTTTTTTCACAACTTTGCTTGAAGAAGTTTATATCTGTATAAATCAGTAAAATATTTATTTTAGTGCTACCTGTAGTGTTTTTTGAGGTATTTTTCTTTATTTTTTTAGCAGTTCCTGCTCTTTTTCTGAAGTACAATTTTAGCGCTTTTGCACTAAAGCACTTTTAATTTTTTTTTTTTTTTACTTTATTCACAATTCCCTATTTTACGTCAGAACTGCGATTTTAAACTACAAACTCATTATTTTTAGCGCTTTTGCAACCATTTATACATGGTTCCATAGACCTTGGGAACTGGCCGATTTGCTATTTATTTTTCCCTTTTGGAAATATAGTTCTGTGGTCTACTGACAAATTGACATGTCAGACCTAAAAAGAAAACTGGACCTACTGGTTTTAAAAATTGCATTGTGTGCTAAAGTAGTGGCCAGAGCAGACGGCCACGATCTTTACGTTGTTTGGGTCCAGACCATAACTGTGAACTTTGCTCTAAATTTTGTTCTAAAACAAAGAAAAACATTTTTTTTTTAAAAGAGCCAAAATATTGGAAATTATGGCTTCTCAGTCTGCCTGTTCCTCGAATAAAAGCCTTGAAGAGAGGTCATCTTCTCATAAATCTAATGAAAAGTCCAATAAGGACTCCATAGAAATAAGCCTGATAAAAATAATTCTGACCAAGCTGAAAAGAGACACAATGAGCAGGTTCCTGATTCAGTGCCTGCAAAAAAGAAGCAAAAAGAAAACATATCACTTCCCCTTCCACTTGAAAACAAAGGGAGATGCCAGTGAGACAAAAATATTCGCCCTCTGATGAAGAAATGGCTAAGGCTTGGCATTTATACCAGACTATACAGGCTATGGGCAGTCTCTTGTTAATGCCCCTCCTGACCCTACTACCCCCCACACTTCAAACCCTGGGCCTGTCCAGGGTTTTTACTATGAGGGTGATGATGACCAACCAGAGGGTGAATCTTTAGAACCTGATGTATCCCCTGACCAAGAGTTTGGCTCTCCCTGTAATGACCAGGAGGATTTTTCCTCCCACTATACCTTCATTCAACATATGGTGTACACTCTGGATCTCACTTTTCAAGAGATTACTGACCAGGAGAAGGAAGATTGTTTAGATATGCTGGGTCGGTCTCTCTCTAAAAAGTTGCTTTTGCCCATAGATAAATCTCTTTGCAGAGCAACTTTTAAAATACTTGAGAATCCCTTTTCCATTTCTGGACTGAACAAGAAAATTGAAAAAAAAGTACCAACTGGGGAGAAATAATGCTGAATTTCTCTGTGTGCACCCTGACCACAAAGGGGCAGTGCAGGCTGCTGCCTGTGATAAAGCTAAAGTGCCTCTATTTTCTCAGCCTCCTGAAAAGGAATCTAGAAGGCTTCACGTATCTATTTATATGGCGTATACACTCAATATCAAAAAGCTTTCTGGAACTCTGTGCTAGCTATCAGCCAACTGGCCCCAGACAGGGTAGCCCAGGACCTGGCAGAAACTGTAAAAACTGCCTTAGAGGCTACAAAGTACCAGTTTCACATGGCAGTGGACACTAATGACACTACTTCCCGAGCCTGGCCAAGGCTATCTCCCTTAGGTGCGCTATGCCTGGCCAAGAACAACCGACCTCTCACAGGACACTCAGACTAAAGCTATGGATTTACCCTGTGAGAATAATTCTCTGGTGACAAAACAGAAGCTTACATGAAAAAGGTGGAGGAATACAAAACCACCTATCAAAGTAATGCTGCAAAAGAAACAGCCTCTACTACCCAGAGATCTCAGAGCAGTGGGAACAGAAGCAGAGGTTTCTACCCCAGGGCCTTCTACTGTATGCCAGTGCCCCTGGATTACTCTCAAATGAGAGGTTTCTTCAGGGGAAGAGGAAGGAGAGGTCAGAGATGGGCTGGTCCCCGCCTCCCCAAGTACTTAGTCTAAGCAAATCTCCTGACCGCAAAGGCCAGGTCGCCTCCCCCAGTAGGAGGAAGGCTGACCCACTACCTCCACTACTGGCACCTCATCGCTACAGACAGGTGGGAGCTCGAGGTAGTGAGTCAGCAACTTACCCTGCAGTTCAAGAAATTTCCCACTCAACAGGGTCAGAAGTCACTAAAATGTCTAACTCATACAGAGAAACTTCTGCTGGAGTTAGAAGTAAAGTCCCTTCTGTCTCCAAAAGCAGTGTAAAGAGTTCCCTTCACCAATGAGGAAAGGGTCTCTACTCCAGGTATTTCCTAGCCCAGAAAAGTACTGGGGACTGGCGACCCATTTTAGACCTCAGGTTCCTGAACAAACATCTGCTCAATCCCAAATTCATGATGGTCACTCTGGCTGTGGTGATTCCATCCCTGCAAAAGGGGAACTGGCTAGCTTCCCTAGACCCAAAGGGTGCCTATTTCCACATTCCAATCAGACAGCCCCACAGAAAATTCCTCTGGTTCAAACTACCTTCAGTTGATTATCCGTTTGCAGCACTGCCCTTCGGCCTTTCTTTAGTGCCCAGGGTCTTCACAAAGTGCCTGGCAGTAGTGGCAGCCTATCTCGGGAGACATGCATCTGTCTTGCCGTACCTGGATGATTTGACTAATAGTGGGCAAGTCTCCACAGGGCGTCCGAAACTCTCTCAGCCTAACTCTAAGAGTACCCTGGAGTCCTTAGGCTTCCCAATCAATATTTGGAAATCCCACTTTGATCCAGTTCAGTTACTGGAATTCATTGGGGTGGAACTGGGCACACAAGAGGGAATGGCCTTGCTCCCTCTCAGCAGGGCTTACAACCTTCAGAATTTAGCAAATTCTTTCCTCCTGGGCCAGCCAAAACCAGCCAGACACTTCCTGAGGCTTCTAGGCCACATGGCTTCTACCACAGCTATGGTACCAGGTGCCAAAATTCAATTGAGGGACATTCAGTATCACCTAAGGGCTCACTTGTCCCAGAAAAAAAGATTCTATGTTAATTCTCATTCCAGTAGCCGGCCCGATGGCACTGGAGGTTGAGGCGCTGGTCGCTACACCTTGCACCACGCCGGCGACCCGGGTTCGGGAACGAGCCCGGATCGGCAGGGGTGAGAGAGGATTGAGCGTGCAGAGGACTACTCTCCTTTCTCAGGGGAGGGAGGTTCTGTTGTCCAGCTCATTGACTGCCCTCTGGCAGTGGCAGGAGAGCAGTACGGGTCGGGAGGCACGTACTGACGTGCTTACGTCGGTGGGGGGGAAGGGCGGAGGAAAATGAGGAAAAAAACAGGAGCTGGCGGGCTCCATGATGGCCCATCATGTCCCGACCTGGCTTCTGGATTATGCTCTGGGGAAGGGAGAAAGCCAGCGCTTCCCTCCCTGGCCCTGCCACGGTGGGTAAACCGTAGGGGAATTGTGCTGGATGATTGAGTGGAGATGCGTGGGCACAGAGGGTGAGTCCCTCTGAGGGAGGGCCATAGCCACCTGCCAGAGCTCCAGAGGTTAAAAAACCTCTTGGCGGGTGGGGGAGGCTCATTCCAGTCACAAGGCCTCTGCTGCACCCCTAGACTGGTGGAATGACTTAGAAAATCTCATGGAAGGAGTCCCCTTCCAGAAGAGGGAGCCTTCCAGAATACTCGCTACAGATGCCTCCCTTCTAGGATGGGGGGCACAGCTGGCAGATAATAAGCGGGACATGGTCCCCCAAGGAGTCTCCTTATCACATAAACCTCCTCAAACTCAGAGCTGTTTATCTGGCAACGAAAGCCCTTGCCCCTCATCTAAAAGGTCAGTATGTCCAGATTAGAACAGACATGTGTGATTTTGTACCACAGTAGTGTTTTTACATCAACAAGCAGGGGGGCACAAGGTCTACAAACCTTTACTCAGAGGCCATGAAGATTTGGACTCCGGCCTACTCCCTGGAAATACAGCTTTCGGCCATTCACCTGCCAGGCAAGGACAATGTGCTGGCAGATGCTCTGAGCCACATCAGTCAGGGCCACCCTGAGTGGGCCCTGAACAGACAAGTACTGGCCACAGTTTTCAGGAGGTGGGGCACTCCAGAGTTGGACCTCTTTGCCTCCAGCCTTAGTCACTAACTACCCCTGTACTGCTGCAGGCCTCCAGCTCTAGACACAGTACCAGTGGATGCCCTAAACCTGGAATGGACAGGGAAGTTCCTGTATGCCTTCCCTCCGTTTCCTTTGATTCTCAAGGTCCTCCTGAAGCTCAGCACCCAGCCTGCCTCCACGATTCTGGTGACACCAGACTGGGCAAGACAGCCTTGGTGTTTCCTGCAACTGGCCCTGTCGGGCAACTAGTTGGACTGTCTTTGAGCCACAGTCTCCTGACTCTATCTCAGATGGAGATAACATACCCCAACATAGTCTCTTCACCTAAAAGCCTGGTACTTGAAGAGCTAGAGTACCCAGACTCAGTACTCAGAACAAGTCCTAAGGATCCTTCGTCTGGCTAAGAAACCTAGTACTAAAAAGACCTGTGCTTCTAAATGGAAAATATTTTACTTATGGTGCAAGGACAGGCACATTCACCCACTGAAAGCTACTCTCTCTTCAGTGCTTGACTACTTGGTGCACCTACAGGCCTAAGTGCCTCATCCCTGAAAGTTTACCTAGCAGCCATTTTGGCCTACATTTCTACTGCCAAAGAGAAATCTATAATTTCTCATTCCATTTTTAAGAACATTTTCAAGGACCTGTCACACCTTCAGCCCCCACTTAGGGAACCAATCCCTCCCTGGGACTTGAACCTCTGCATAGCCAAACTCATGGAGTCACCTTTGTAGCCCATGGCTACAGCAGAACTAAAGTACATCACTTGGAAAACTGTCTTTTTGGTGGCAGTCACCTCAGCCAGAAGGATTTCAGAGCTGCAGACACTGCGCTGAACCCAACTACATTATCTCCCACAAAGATAAAGTAGATCTTACTTCGAGAAACAGCTCTTGCAGCAGGTTACACCATTAGGACTGTAGCCGGCAGGCGCCAGGACCCCACGAAAATTTTCTAGCTAGCAGTATTCAGCGGGGACTGCCTCCGACGTCTGTCCCGCCCCCGTCAGGCATAGTACATAAGGAGGCGGTCCCCCAGAATCCCCAGTTATTTTCCCGCCGTCGACTCACCAGCATCGGCCTCTCTGTCTTACTGTAGTGCATGACGACTATGAACTTCTCACAGTAGTTTTACTAAACTAATGTCAGCATCTCCAACTCCTCCTTCTGAGGGACACCCTTCCAAGTGTGCCTGCGGAAAACAGATCCCCTTCAAGGATCCTCATTCATCCTGCCTGTGGTGCTTAGGCCTGGACCACGACACCAAGGCCTACTCCTTCTGTCAGGGGTTCAACAGCTGCACCAGGATCTGCCGTCAGAAGGCACTTCCGGGTACCTTTTAGAAGAAAAACTTAGCAGAATGGGTAAAGAACCTTTTCTCCAGAGGTGAATTTTCCTCGAAAGCCCACAAACACTGGGACAAGCACCAGGAGAAGGCAAGGTCCAGATCCCCTAACCGGGCCTCTGACTCGCATAGCTCAGGCTCCACGTGATCTGACCGCTGTCCCTCCAGGACTCCTTCTCAGCCCCCTTCAGTTAAGGCTACAGGCGGTTCTTCGGCTTCGCTTCAACCCTTGAAGACTTCCAGGCCTTCGGCTTCCTCCACTCCCTCCCGGGCCTCATCCAAGTCTTCTGACCGTCACAAGTCTTCCTCTTCTATCCGACGTCGGGACCCCGACTCCAGATCGGTCTTCCAGCCTTCCAGGGGTCCAGATCCACCACCCAGGAAGACAACCTGACGTCCCTAAAGTGGTCGACTGACCCAACTTCGGCCAGGCACCCGAAGTCGGCCAGGCGTTCGCCAGAGCCGAGGACATTGGCCAAACACCAGACGTTGGCCAGGCATTCGCCGGACTCGAAGACGTCAGCCTCTCATTCTCCGGAGCCAAAAACTGCCCCCCAGTCACCGGTGGACACCGGTCACAGGGACTCCACGGAGGATAACACGACATTGCCTGAAGACCAGGCAGGCGACACAGAGGACGCTGGGCTTCCAAGGGAACTTTCAGCCACCCTGGAGACACCTGCGGATCCAACGCCCGACCCCGGCAACAGACCACCGGTGCCAGGCCTGTCGTCGGGCATGAACATACAAGAGGTTAAGGATCTCTTTATTTTCTGGTGGGACACAATCCGGAAATATGTGATCCCTGTAAAACCTCCTCCTATGCCCCATCCTCCACCACAGGGGCCAGCAGGATGACCACTAACCCCTAAGGAGCATACTCCACCTCCTAGGGGTAGATCTAAAGATTGGAGAAGGCCTCCCTCAAGATCCCCTTCAGGGTCTCCCAGCCCCAAGTGACCCAGACATCATCGGTACACTCCGTCAGGGGAGGACTCTAGATCGGATACCTCTGAATTCTCCAGATCTCCTTCTCCGCTCAACATCCCATCGCCTGACCCACAAGACCTACCCAGGTCACCTCCGGATGATCCCTCCTTCTCTGAGATTATGAGGCACATTCAGGAGAACATGGGATTCTGAAGATTTTGACCCCGAGAGACAGCGCCTTGCCCGTTATCTTCGGCAGAAAGATCCCAAGCCTGTGGTAGTACCACCCTTGGTGTGGACACTTTTGCGGATGTCACCAAGGCTGCGTGGAAGCATCCGCACTCCACCCCTGCTGTGCCGAAGAAAGCTGGCCGCCTGTACAAGGCCCCAAAAGAGGACCAGTACTTGGCACAACAACCTCTGGCTGACTCCCTGGTCATTACGGCCTCTCATGACCGGTCCCAGTGACCACAGCATATGAGCAAACAGCTGGATGCCCTGGGGAGGCGCATGTACACGGCTGCTACATGCTCCATCAGGTCCTTGAACCACCTATCTCACATGGTTCAGTTTCAGAATGTCCTGTGGGAACAGGGCCAGTACCTTGTCGACAAATTACCAGATGGCGATCAGAAGGTGGAGCTCCTAAACCTCTTCCGCACAGGGTTTGATGTGGGAACCCAAGTGCTACGAGCCACATACGATTCTGCGGCCTCGTCTGCCAGAGCTGCAGCTTCGGGCGTCTGTCTCAGGAGACACTCCTGGCTCAGTGTGTCCGGCTTTACCCCGGACATACAGAAGAACATTCTTGATGTCCCATACAATGGCGAAGTCCTATTTGGTGAACACTCGGAGAAGGTTATCACCAAACTCCAGGATGCCGGGAAAGCAGTTAGATCCATACAAGCCATGTACAGATCAAGGCCTGGTTCCTTTCGTAGGAACCAGAACTGTTTTTGCAGCCGGCAACAACGGCAGCAGCCACGTTCCAGCCAGTGACAAAGAGGCACTTTCCATCGTAAAGCCCAGGCTAAATCTTCCCCAGGCAGAGGCCAGCATTACACCAAACTGGCCCAGCCTGTAGGAACCAGCGCTGCCACAGCATGACTCCTTCCCGGCCCTCCTCTGGATCAACGGGCACAAAAGGTCGGGGGTCGCATTGCTCTTCACTTTTCAGGGTGGCAGTCGATTACCACCGACCGGTGGGTTCTCCAGTTGGTCAAGAAAGGTCACTTCATCGAATTTCTCAACCACCCACCGTCAAGACCTCCCCTGCTTTCCCGTTATTCGGGTCAGCACGCCCCGCTCATGCAGCAGGAGGTGCTCGCGCTTCTCCGAAAAGAAGCTATAGAGCACGTACCGCGGAACCAAAGAGGTGCAGGTTATTATTCTCACTTCTTTCTGGTTCCCAAGAAGATAGGGGACCTCCGTCCGATACTGGATCTCAGCGACCTCAACGCTTTGGTCCTATACAAACGCTTATACATGGTGACCCTTCCAGGTCTGATACCCATGCTCAAGCAGGGTGCCTTTCTAGCATCCTTGGACATGCAGGATGCTTACCTACATATACCCATCGCTCAAGCGCACAGGAAGTTTTTGCACTTCGAGTTTCGGGGTCACCATTATCAGTTCCGAGCCCTCCCTTTTGGACTGTCATCGGCACCTTGGGTATTCACAAAGTGCATGGCGGTCGTAGAGGCGACTCTTGAGGAGACAAGGCCACTACGTGTTCCCCTACCTGGACGACTGGCTTCTCATGGCGCCCTATTGGGAGGCCCTGATGTCCGCTATTCATTGTACTCCGTCTCTGTTCGAGGCACTGGGCATCATTATCAATCAAGAGAAGTCACGCCTGGTTCCGTCACAGATTCTGCAGTTCATAGGCACAGTTCTGGACACTATCCAAGGGAAAGCTTTCCTACCCCGGGACCAAGCGGAACACATCGGATCCCTCATCAGGGACTTTTCGGCAAAGAGGACTGTCCCAGCCAGACAGGTCCTTTGCCTGCTCAGACATATGGCTGTAGCCATTGCAACAGTCCCGCTAGCCCGTCTCCACATGCGGGTGACCCAGTGGATGTTACGGGTCCAATGGGATCAGAAGCAAGACCATCTTCAGCTCCCAATTCGGATCACGAAAGCCGTAATCCGGGATTGACAATGGTGGCTAGATTCAAAGAACCTATTGGTGGGGGTCCCCTTCATTGCGCCGTCCCCGATTGTGACGCTCTCCACAGATGTCTCAGGGCTCAGGTGGGGAGCACACCTCGACGGTGTTGGGTCTCAGGGCCTGTGGACAGCCCAAGAGACTCCTCTCCAAATAAATATCCTGGAAATGAGAGCAGTTCTTTACACCCTGCAGGCTTTCCAGTCGGAGATCCCACCAGGCACTCTTCTGTTACAAACAGACAATTCCGCTGTGATGTATTACCTCAACAAACAAGGAGGCACCCACTCCTACCCGCTTTGCAGGGGGGCCATGAGGGTTTAGGACTGGGTTGTACAACACGGCGCAAATCTCATTGTTGTTCATGTCCTGGGGTGGACAACGTTATCGCAGACAGCCTGAGTCACACTCAGGCCAGAGTCCACGAGTGGGAACTACTCCAGGAGATAGTAGAGGATCTGTTTCGCAGATGGGGTACACCAGAGTTAGACCTTTTCGCGTCCCCATACAACGGAAAACTGCCCAATTTTTGCTTGCTAGATCTAGGGCCTGGTGTTCCCTGGCGAGACGTGTTGTCCCTCTCCTGGGCGGGCAGATTCCTCTATGCCTTCCCCCCTTTCCGTTGATCCAGAGGGTCCTTCTGAAACTTCGCAGAGAGCAAGCGACGCTGATACTTACTGTGCCATTTTGGCCCAGGCAGATCTGGTTCCCTCTACTGCATCAGCTGTCCCGGGAACCTCCAGTGCCTCTGCCAATCAGCTCTCACTTACTGCCTCAGGAGGCGGGCTCCTTGGTCCATCCGGACCTTCGCTCGCTGAACCTGCACACCTGGCTCCTAGACATAGCTAACAGCGCATAATGGGTCCAAGAGGTAAGCAGATGTTCTAGCGGCTGCTAGAAAACCAGCCACCCATGCTACTTACGCCATGAAATGGCGCAGATTTTGCCTCTGGGCTCAGGCGCGGGGGTTTTCACCAATGGATTGTCCAGAAAGATTGGTCTTGGACTACCTCCTGTCTCTTTTTCAGACAGGCTTGGCCTACTCCTTGATAAAAGTACACCTTTGTGCCATCTCGGCCTATCACACTCCTATAAGCCAACATCCCATAGCTCAGTTGGACACGTCATGAGCCTTCCTGAGAGGTGTCCTTCACCTTAGACCTTCGATTAAAGATCCTTTTCCACCATGGGATTTACCCTTTGTCCTGGAGCTGCTTACGCTGCCACCCTTTGAACCAGCCGAGGATCGCGAGCTACGGCTCCTTACATGGAAGACGTTGTTTTTAGTTGCCGTTACTTAGGCCAGAAGAATTTCTGAACTTCACGCACTGATGTGCAAAGAACCTTATTTTGTTTTCCATCAGGACAGGGTATCCCTACGGACTAATCCGAAGTTTCTGCCTAAGGTGGTCTCAACTCTCACTCTCACTCTTAATCAGGATATCAATCTACCAGTGTACTTCTCTAAATATTCTAATCGAGGAGAGGCCCTATTGCGCACTTTAGATGTGCATAGGTGTCTTTGATACTACCTGACCAGAACCAAACACTACCGAAAATCTGACCAGCTTTTTGTCTCCTTCGCCCACAGGATGATGGGAGCTTCCGTTTCCAAACAGTCGCTGTTCAGGTAGCACATATATTGTATCACGTTCTGTTACCAGAAGCGTAACAAACCCTTACCGGGCACGGTTAAGGGTCATTCCACAAGGGGGGTGGCTACCTCCTATGCGGCCTTAAAGAACGTGTCCACTTCAGCCATCTGTGCAGCAGCCACTTGGAGCACCGTGCACACCTTTATCAGGCATTATAGCCTGGACGTTGCATCGAGGCGAAGAGCAAGTTTGGTCTAGCAATCCTTCAAGGCCTTCTGTCCTAGGTTTCGGTTCTACCAGTGATTTCTACCTTCCCTCATCCCAATGGTGAGGGATTTCCAGTATTGCTTGGGAATCAGTCCTAATGGTGTAACCTGCTGCAAGAGCTGTTTCTGGAAGTAAGATAGTACAGTTATGTAAGAACTTACCATAACAGTAGATCTTCGAGAACAGTTCTTGCAGCAGGTACTTTTCCCCCCACCATCCCCGCTGGAGGTAGATTTTGTTCTGATATCCTTCTCCTAGCATCAGGTGTTTTCAACACCTCTCTGATTGTCACTTGATGGTGGATCCTCAGTCTCCCCTTCTGATGTCATTCAGCGGCTGGGAGTCTCCGGCGGGAGAACTGGGGATTCTGGGGGATCACCTCCTTATGTGCTATGCCTGACTTCGGGGGCAGGACTGACGTCGGAGGCTGTCCCCACTGAATACTGCTAGCTAGAAAATTTCCGTGACGTCCTGGTGCCTGCTGGCTACAGTCCTAATGGTGTAACCTGCTGCAAGAGCTGTTCTCGAAGATCTACTGTTACGGTAAGTTCTTGCGTAACTCTACTTTCTCAGAACAAATAGGAAATTCCTCCACAGCGTAGTGTCAGAATTCCACCAGAACCAGTCCAAAACACTCCGTCTTTGGTGAGCAAAAGCTCCATAGTTTAGATGCAAGACAGGCACTGACCTACTACCTAGAGCACAGCAAGCAGGCCAGGACTTCGCATACTCGGCTCTTCCTCACCTATGGCGAGGTAGGCAAGGGCAGGCCAGCCTCTAAGAGGACTGTCTCTCACTGGATAGTCTCTTGCATTCAGTTCTGTTACAGTAAGGCTGGCAAGCGGCCACCTCAAGGTCTTGGGGCCCACTCCACTAAGGGCACTGCAGCTTCAATGGCAACTGCAAGGGACATCTCCTTGCTGGATATCTGCAAAGCAGCTACCTGGAAGACTGTACACACTTTCACAAAACACTACTGTTTGGATGTACACTCCAGGTCAGATGCCAGATTTGGCACAGCTGTCTTGCAGGACATGTTTACAAAGTAGGTTCTGTACTCTCGTCCCAGCTACACTGCTTTGTAGTCTGCACTTGTCAAGCATACTGAAGAATTCCTGGGGTGAGAAGAAAAAATTACTCACTGTAGTAATATCGTTTCTTCCAAGGTATCCTTCAGTATGCTTGACCTCCCACCCATCCTCCCCTACATAACCTGACTGAGTAGTTCTGCAGTCCATATTTTAGCCAAATTTTTAACTGTTTGGACTCAATACCTTCGAGCTTTATAGCTATGGGTGTTTTATAGTGTTCATGTATTGTTCTTTTTCCTATAATTTAATTGTTTTTCATAAGTACTGTTGGGCCTTTTGCCCTTAAGCTTCAAAATAAATCTGACTGACCTCCCACTCGAGCTACAGGCAGCGCTTCCTCTCCTGCTCTCTGATTGGCTGAGGCCAAACATAATTAGCATTGACTCCACCTCCGGGGCAGCTGAACCCAGCTGGCATACTGCACTTGTCAAGCGTACTGAAGAATACCTTGGAAGAAATAATATTACTACTGAGTAATTTTTTCTTTTGGTCGGTTGAAAGAATTGACTGTGCCTCATAAAGTACTGGAAGCATTGATGTGTATCCCAAAATATAGAATGGGTTCTGGGCAATTCTACTTTCCTATTGGTTGAAACTTGGTCACGTTGGGGGTAAGTTATCCAGGTATGACCTATGGTTCAGTTGTATGTTATGAACAAACAACCCACAGGTCACTATGCAGATAGATACCCCCTCCTCCGAAAAGGTTAGCATGCAAATTAAAAAATGCTCATCCCTCTCACCCCCACCTGCCCAGCAAAGAAAATAAATTTAGTTAAAGCGACACATCCCTCTTGCCCCCAGCTGCCCAGCAAAGAAAAGAAATTTAGTTAAAGCATCACATTCAAGTAAAAATAACATAACACACACAACCTAACCCTGCCAACAACACAAACTGCAGTAACAATAACACAAACTGCAGTAACAGCAATTGAAATACATACCTGTATCTGCTTTGTGCTCGCAGTCATTCTGCTGCTCCAGACCTGAGCTGCTGCTTTCACACAGGCCTTGACGAAGAGAGTCTAGCTCTCGAAAGTTCGTCTCAAAGCAGTTTTGTTGCTCCAGTAAAAGGTATCACCACCAATATACTGTGTTTTTCTTTTTTTTCCTGCAACAAACCTTGTTTTAAATGCAGGATGTGATGTCACATATTCAAATACATCACCACCTGTAACCTCATTAATCTCCCGCACTGGCACTTCTGTTCCTATTCTATGTACCCGACGACAAGAACATTACAAACCACTTTTCTGTAAGTGGAATAAGACACTCAAGAATCGGTTATATTCCATCAGCATCCCTCATGGTGGGAACTCCCAAGGTCAAATTAAAACCACCATTTGAGTTTCTTATTTTTCACTCTATTTTCCCCCAGCACTTTGGCCAGGATCTCCTTTTGGCATGGCCACTGCCTCCTCCTGTCAATCAGCACTCTTATCGCCACCCAAGAACTTCTCAGTCCACCTGCAACTCACCACTGCATTCCTCTCTCAATTTGACACACACACACACACATGTTGGGTCCTGCTTTCAGCACCTGCACCCCCAATAGTCAGCTGCCTGTGGTAGAGTTGAGGCCTGGCAAAGTTCCAGGAACCAGGTGGAGTGAGCCTGATTTTGGCTGTGGGGGCGTCTTCCTAGTCAGCTGCCATTTTTCCTTTTTTTTTTTCTTCTTCCCCTGGGATGCTGCTGTGTGATGATGCTCCTAGGTGTGCACCCATACTTTTATTGTTGGTGCCAGCATCAACAATTCCCCATCCCTCCATTGTCCTGTAGAGTCCCAACCGTGTTGCCACCCAGTCTTTGCTGTGTTGCAGTCAGATTGTGGGCCACAAAATCTTCCTTCCTTCCTCGGCCAATCCCAAACAACCCAAGCTCACTTCGAACTGGGGTTGCCAGCATAGTGAGCAGTAGTGCTACCAAGCCAGCCGTACCAAAGTTGACAGGGTATAATTACTGCTAAGGGTCAACAATGCACTGAAATTATGGACAAAACTCTAATTCGCGACAGTGTATTACGGAGTTTCTCACACCTGCTGCACACGACTCTTTCAGATGGCAGTTTCACTCAATCGGCTAAACTACTGCACAGTACTACAGAAAGTGAGTAATTATAGAAATTTAAATATGAAAAGTGGTGTTTATTGCTGTTTTACACTTCCTCGGTGCGTGACCAGAAAAATAAAAATCTAGGCCCACTATAACAGCAAACCTGGGTCAAATAATTAGCTGCAACATTGGAAAAGTTAGTAAAACATTTATTTGCAAAAAAGGTTTCAAATTCCTGGTAAACACCTCACACACAAGTCCCTGACATTTTGCGATAATAGAGGTGTGTCTGTGTGTGATGCCTGCCTAAACCTCTCAAGCTTCACACTGGAGGTTTATGGGCATCCCACACCTTGGGTGTGTCAACAGAACTCATAATACACTACTTCCCATACATAATTATATATCCCATACCCCTCAACCTGTTGTCATTGAAATGTGGAATACAAACACCAAAAATGTGGGTTGCTAACCCTCTATATGTGGATCTCTTAATCAGATATGGAGATACAAGCTCTGAACACTGGAAACTAAGTGCCTGTTCTGGTGAAAGTTTAATTTTACTAAATCAATATAGTGTGTTATGAATTTCTGCTTATATTCAGAGTTTACAGCATTATTCTGCATTGGCAGCACCTTATCCATTGGGACAGCAGTTTTCAGAGGTAAGATAAGAGAGAGACCCTCCTCGTACAGTGAGACACATGAGAGCTATGAACCAAGTTTAACCGACCTACTGTCATGTCTTATTCCTTACATGACACATACCCTGTCTTGCCTTATTACTCCAGTATCTGTTGTCCAGTTACCAGGCCTTATTAGACGGTGAGTGGTAACCGACGTGTGTATATGGAACCTTTTCTGCAGTCAGCTGCTGTTTTAGACATCCTGAGCACCACTTTTGCTGAGATACATTGTATAGCTGGCCCAGTAGCACAGAGGGTTGAGGCACTGGTTGCCACATCTGACATCACCCAGCGTCCCGGGTTTGGGACTGGATTTGGGTCGGCTGGGGGGAGAGGATTGAACGTCCAGAGGAATGCTGTCCTCTCTTGGGGAGGGGAGGTTCACAACCCTACTGCACTTCAGAATTTAATACTACTAAATACGTTCGAAAGGTGCATCAGTGACATTACCTGCGAATCCTGCCAGTGATTCTAATCTTATTGTTATTTTTGACTCCTGTTACCTTGCACTTCTTGTTTCTTACCCGTGATACCTTGCATTTCTTGACCCTAACTTGGTTCTTTCTTGTTACTGTACTCCCCTTCCATTCCTGCTTCCCCGTCATAATATTCTTTACAATTCCTTTTATATCCTCATGTTGTTACTCATCCCCTTATTGATGTATCTGGTAGATGTTTGTACTGTTACCCTTAATTTTGTACCCATTTATTCGGGTGAATATTGTATTTTGTATCTTACTACTGTTTTATATATTTTGTATATTGCACGAGGGACATACTTGCAAATGAGCTTGCTCAACGGATCTTTATCCCTTCACAATAAGCTGAACTGACCGCTATCAGGTGGAGACTTGGTAGCGGTGCCAGAGTGGTGACATTGAAGGAACTGAGCTGCCGGTTTGACGCAGGGCATGTGTGCCTCCACATAGCATTTCCCGTCATCCATAGTGGCACGTGCTTCATGAAGCCCCGCACCACCACCGGGAATGTCATCTTCCCACTAATAGATGCAGTCTCCAAGGTTTGGGGAGGACGCTTCTGCCATGGGGGAAAAATACGTGATGGAACTCAGTGGGGAAGTAAGTCCCAAGGAAGTGGTTGCCGATTGGGAGAGGCAGGGATGGGGCTGACAGCCTGCCTGCAGCCATGCCTGGAAGAAAGTTTATGGGGAAAAAACCAAATACCGCATATAGTAAATACATTTCTCTTTTCTGTCAACAGGTACCATAGGAAGCCAGCCTGGTCAGATGCACTTAAATTCTGTTGGTCCCACCTCTTCGCACAGTCCCGTTGGAATGAACATGCCTGGCCAGCAGCCTCTGTCTCATGACCCCTCAACGCCAGTGATGAACTCTCCGAATCCTATGGGCTCCAACATTCCGATACACCAGGGGGGACAAGGCTCTGCACCCCAGAACCCTATGCTGATGGGCCCCGGACCTCAGGACTCAATGGGTCAGTCCTGTGGCCCTGTGTCAAACAGTGTCCAGATGGTCCCTACAAACCAGATGAGTTTCTCACGCATGCAGCAACCCCACAACCCCATGCAGTCACCAGCAGCTGGTATGCAAATGACTCAGGTGGGAGGAGGAGGACCCATGCAGCAACACTACCCAGCAGGGATGGCCCTGGCACCGGACGATGTAGCCCCTCCACAGCCTGGCCAGATGCCACCTCATCAGCATATGATTGCTAAAAGTCTGCCTTCTCGAACTGGGGAGGCCTACCCATCTGTCCTGCCGGGGGTGGCCTCTGTTCTGAACGACCCCGAGCTCAGTGATGTAATTCGCCCAACGCCCACTGGCATCCCTGAATTCGATCTCTCCCGCATCATTCCCTCAGAAAAGCCAAGCAGCACACTGCAGTATTTCCCCAAGAATGACAGCCAGGCATCCAAATCTCAGCCTTCCAACCTCCATCTCATCAACCTACAGAACATGATGGTCGACCAGCCTCCAATTAGGCCCAGCATAAGCATTCAAAATCTTCCAGGACAGCAGGGGGTGCAGCGAGGACTCAACATTCCTCTTTGCCACCCAGGACAGGTGTCCATGCTGAGCAGGACAGGAATGCCACCACAGCAAGGCATGATGGGAAGTAGTATGCACCAGGGAATGATGTCACCTCAGCAGAGCATAATAGCGCAGCAAATGATGATGCAAGCCAAGCAGAGGAGCATGTCGATGTCCAGCGAGATGTACGCCCAAACGGGACATATGATGACACCACAGGGGGCTGTCATGGGTCCCCCGCCACCTCAACAGGGCATCATGGTGTCACACCAAATGCGGCAACGGAGCATGTCCCTAGACGGCCAGATGAACTACGGCCCGGTGCCAGGGAATATGGCAAACTTGCCATTCTAACTGCTTCCCATCTTTGTTCTGTTGTACAAAACATAACTTAGCTTTTGAATTTTTATTTCCAAGTTTGGGAGGGACATTTTTAATAGCAAACATGACTCTATACTGTTGGGAGGGGGAGAGGGATTACTGGGGGGGTGGATAAAACATGCAGTAAAAAAAAAATCTTGTGAGACGTATTTTATTTTTAAGAAAAATCATCAGTCAGGACTTCCAATCTTTTTTTTTTTTTTTACAACCAAATGTTGTGCAGAGAATTGAAAACCGCTGTAAATAGGTCGCTGGATTTGTGATCGTTTTTAACTGTTCTGTATTTCTGTGTTTTAATAGAAGCCTCAAAAAAAATTCAGTTTCAGAAAAAAAAAAAGGCCTAAATGAAATCGGGGTGGGGGGGTGTTGGAATGGGAGCAACTGGCGGCCATGACATGAACATTTCTTTGGTATCTACAGTGTATGATATAGTCCTGTTTTTGAAAGAAAAAAAAAACTGTGCACCTTGCTGTAGTTTTCACTGGGGGGTGGTCTTGGGTTTGATGTCGAGGGCAGCACCTTGTTGTTGGGCATCGCTTTGTTCTGTTTCTTTTTTGGGGGTTAGTAACAGCAGGATCTAACGGCGGGTCTTTCTTTTCTAAACAGAATGTTTCCAATCCACAGGGTTGGCTTGACGCAAATTTCTCTCTGCACTTGGGGCTGTGATGATTTAAAATAAAAAAAAAAAAAATGAAGTTTAAAAAAAAAAAAAAAAACACGTGAGGTGCGATCTCTTCTGCTATATACAGGGCTTATTGTCATACATCGATGTTCATATATATTCCCATTTTCCCTTCAAGGAGATTCTACAAGGGACTGAGGAATGAATCATTGGTACTTTCTAGTTGAATTTCCAAAAGATTCTCATGTTTAAATATAGAATAATACATGGGGTAGTGTGTATAATGAAAATGTTATACACACCCGAGATGCTACATTGCTTTCGGGGTGTAGAAAATATCTTTCATTGAGGGTGTGTATAAAATTTGAGTTTTACACACCACCCCATGCTGTGTTTTATGCAGAAATGCAGAATGTGTCAGCAGAAAAAGACCAGTGGGTCCATCTAGTCTGCTCTGGTTTCCTGCCTGTTACTACACCCTGAGCCCTATTCAGTCACAGATGAACCCTCCCTTTCCTCTACCTGTTACGTCCATGTACCTATCCCATGTATGCTTGAAGCTCCCCATTGTCTCTGCCCCCCACCCCCTCTGGTAGGCCATTCCAGGTGTCCACCACCTTTTCCGTGAAGAAGTATTTCCTTACATCCCTCTTAAAAAAATTACTTTCCTCCAGCTTTATATCCTGCCTCTGTGTTCTGGTGCGCCTTCTCTGAAAGAGACTCCACTGCTGCACCTTGTTCACTCACGTGAGGTACTTTATAGGTCTCGGTCATATCCCCTCTTGTCCTCCTTTCCCCCGGGGAGTACACGTTAAGTCCTGCAGTCTCTCCTCATATGATTTCTCCAGTAACCCCTGCACCATTTTGGTGGCTCTTCTCAGGATCGATTCCATCCTTTCGATGTCTTTGTGGAGGTGCGGCCTCCAGAACTGGACACAGTTCTCCAGGTGTGGTCTCACTAGTGAGCGATACAGTGGCAATATCTCCTCCCTTCTGCTAGAAATCCCCCTTTGTGTGCCATCCAGCTTATGCCTAAACTCGCTGTTGCCTTGTTGCACTGTCCTGCCACCTTGAGATTTTATCAGATATGACAAACCCAAGGTCCCTGTCTTACTTGGTGACTGTAAGTACCCCTCCCCCCAATCTTATACACAGCCCCCAGGTTTCCCCACCCCATTTGTATGACTGCACCTTTTGGCATTGAAACCCAGTTGCCACCCCCAGACCACTCCTCGCGTTTCTTCAGATCCCTTTATATTCTGTCCACCCCCTCCTGGGTGTCTAGCCTGTTGCAGATTTTTGTGTCATCCGCAGAAAAAACACACCTTCACTTTGAGTTTCTCAGCAGTGTCGCTAATGATGACATTGAAGAGGACAGGGCTCAGAGTCAGCACTGATCCCTGTGGTGCTCCACTGGTCATGCTCTTGTCCTCCAGCTGACTGCCATTCACCACCACCCTGTGCCTCCTATACCAGTTATTCAGTTTACTGTTTTCTCCTGCACCCCTAAGTCAGCCTCCTGTGTGATGGTGTCAGAGACCTTACTGAAGTCCAGATAGGCCACATCCCCTGCCCTCCCCTGATCCACCATTAATTATACTTTAATTGCCGAGCTTTGTTTTTTCTGCACTGTAACTGAAAAAAAAATCTGTGCTTTTGCAGTTATTTAACACAAAGCTGTGGTAGTGTGTGAGAGGAGATCTGTGGCTTTATGGCTTCCAAATAAAAAGGAACAGCATGTGTTTGCCATTATATAACAGTAAATTGTAACTGGGTTACTCTGTAGAAAAAAGAGCCCAGTTAGCAAATCATGTATGGAGGCCTTTAGACTAAAATTTGTAGCAGCCAAAGCAGATGCCGAGGTGGTTATTTCATTAGTTGCCAAAGCTGATTCCATGGTGGTCATTTCATTAACGATCAAAGCTGATGCAGCTGTAGTCATTTCATTAGTGGCCAAAGCTGATGTAGTGGTGGTCATTTAATTGGTGGCCAAGGCTGATGTAGTCATTTCATTAGTGGCCAAAGCGGATGCAGTGCACGGTGTAGGAACTGCACCACAAATCTAGTGGCCAAATCACCGTTTAAGCATAATATGTAGTGACCTCTGATGATTTCTACATGGCCATTGGTGTTTTCTTTTGGGGGGGGTTTGTTTTTACAGCTATGGTTATCTTCTCCACCCACCCACCCCAGTCTGGTGCCCCGCTGTGTTTGTAACATTGCATTCTGTTTGATGTGCAGAACTGTGATTTGAGTACAAGGGTTGCAAAACCATAAAGGTTTCTGTGAAGGAACCTGATACTGGAGAAGTGGGGGCAGGGGGGACAGATGTATACCATTTTAAATTAACTCTGTTCAATGGCCATTCCCAAATAAACAAACATATTCTGTCTCCCACCCCAAAAAAAAAATGCAGAGAAGGGTTCTGATGTGCCTTAATGTTTTGTACATCTTCTAAAATGCTACAGCCTGGTTTCTTTCTCGTTAAAGTGATTTTCCAGTTTTCTGCAAAACACTGATAGCTGGCATTAGCAGAATGCTACTGTCACAACATTTCACACAAGTGACATCCGGACATTCCATTCTTTAAACATTTGCGTGAAACCAGGCTCTTCATTCCTTAGACTTCATCTGTCCCTGCTTCTTTTCCTGCCCTGAAATATAACCATCTGATATGACAGAACAGTCTTTCCATGGCAACCAGTTGTGATGTCATAAGCAGAGGATTATGACTTCAGGCTAGGACTAAGCAGCGGAAATGCATGGTCTAAGGGGGCGAGATCTTGTTTTAATAAAAATGCCTTAAGAACAGAGGCAGGGCTGCCGCTTCTGACGCCGGCAAACCCAGGTTCAGGAACAAGCCAGGGACATGGGGCGGAGGGGGATTAAAAGGGAGGGCAACAGACTCTTCTGCTATATCGCCACCTGGGTGATCGCAGCTGACAGTGCAGTCTGAGCTGTTTGTGGATGAGCAGACATCCACTGATGCAGGTATGCCTCGCGTATGGGTGTGATATTTGGTTTTGTAGCTGTCAGCATCCGGAGGAAGGAGGGAGTACCTCAAGCAAGAAAAGTCTTGGCGCGTGCAGCATAAAGCAGGTGCTCCCAGGCCTTGCAGCCTCAACTGGGTCTGCCACCTTGTCACATATTAGACAGACCTGCTTTTTTTGGGTGGCGGCTGCCTTCATCCCTCCAAAGGTGTCCTCCTTGGAACAGGGGCAGCTCTGTGACCCCCTAGAAGGCAATATAAATTATGATGTCATCCTTATCCAATCAGGATTGTTTATTCTGAAACATTCCATGTACTCTTGTAACCATAAGAGGGTGCCTCATGCACATAGTTAAAATTCTATAAAGTTTTAAAATATTTGGGGGTATCTCAGTCATCAGGTCACACCGTAGGAACGTCACCATCAGTGAAGCAGGATCCACACGGAAGATTTTCAGCAGTACCACTGGGGCAGCCCACGCTGACGTCACCACCATCACCAACCCTATAAAGGAGGCGTGAGCAGCCCCGCTCCCTCCTCAGTTCTTTCCAGCCATCTACTCTATTCACATGGGTCTCCATGGAAGCTCCGACACAGTTTTGCTCCAGGTTTGCATACCTTATTTTTACTTCTTTTTTTGGAATCTGTTTTACAAGGGAGTCCCCTATCTCATTTTTGTCAAGAGTTATCCCTTCCAACTCTCTTCCATCACTGCCGCTGCGGAAAGAAGATTGCCTCCATAGACTGACATTCTCTCTGTGTCTGCTGTCTCGGGCTTGACCATAATGTCTCAAACTGTGAGCTCT
Organism: Neoceratodus forsteri; assembly: GCA_016271365.2. Lineage (NCBI taxonomy): Eukaryota > Metazoa > Chordata > Ceratodontiformes > Ceratodontidae > Neoceratodus > Neoceratodus forsteri. The sequence goes on along the minus strand of JADMNL010000034.1, from coordinate 109,152,625 downwards.
GCCATAAAGTCAACCAAACCTCCCTCAGGTGACATAAAAAGGCTCTCAAGAACTTTCAGATGGAACAGCAGGTAGCCAATTCAGGGCAGGGGTCCTCGGGGTTCCTCCTTCCCAGTTGCCAGTGGGTTGGATGAGCTCTAAGGCCTGGACAAGTCCATGGGGGGTCATAAAAGACTGAGATTGGGACTGCTTCCCCCGGCGGTGGTTCTGCTCCCCGATGGTGGCTTCTTTTTCCTCTGGGGGTACTCAATTGGCTGTGGCTGCACCCACGCCTGTAGCTGTCCAGATCTCTGTTCCTACCAGGTCCATAATGACAGCACCCACCACCTGCATCTTAGGGCGGCCAGACATCGACCCCTAGTCTGTCGATGTTTGTCTCATCAATGACAGCCCTCCCATCGAGGCCTGATACTTCTTGGGCATCAGGCTCCTCGGACTCCCTAGCCCCAGTGGAAGGGTCGTCGCACCCCGTGCCATTAACCCCTCCTCTGTCAACGCAGCAGTCTACTTTTGTCGACATTAATGATATCCTGACCAAGTTTACAGTGGTCTTGGTCCATCTGATGGGCGTTTATAGGCCTGTGTCCCCTGCGAAATTGACGGCCCCATCATTGACGCCATGTCGGCCCCCTCAAGTTCCCCGTGGGCCGTCATTGGTCCCTCGTTCGACAACCTCGAGGTGGAGCAGGTCGACGCTGAGGAGGAGTACCATCCAGACCTCAATCTTGCCTGAGGAGGAAGAGGAAGAATCTCATTCCTCCGACAGATCTACTGCCTCCTCAGTGAGCAAGGACTCTGTCAAGCACACTACCAGGTCTCCTCAAGAGGACCCTACTTTCTTCAATGTTGTGAAGCAGCTGTCCTCAGCTGTGGGCTTCCATATTGAGGAAGAGGATGTCACCAGACAGAATCTGGCAGACTTTCTAAAAATCCCAGAATCTCCTCCTAAGATCATTCCTCCTATCCTCCCAGCTTTGAAGAATGCCACTACTGCTGCTTGGTACCGACCTGATATGGTCCCAGCCATGCCCCACACGGCATATGTTATACCTTGCCGCTGCCCAGTCAGAGACTGACTCAGAGCTCATTAAGGTAGCCCATGATAGGTCAAAGAGGCCCAAATACTGCAGCTGCCTTCCTCTGGACAGGGTATCCTGCAGGATTGACATTTGGAGTAAAAGGGTTTACGCCTCCTCTACCGTAGGGCTGCGAATAGCTAACTATCTTCCCTCACATGGTCAAATACCAGAATACTATCTGGAAGAAGGGCAAGGCTGCTGCTCAGGTCCTACCAGACTGTACCCAGAAACAGAAGGTTCTTAAATGCTTGCAGAGCGCAGAGGATATTAGCAAGCACCTCCTTATGGCCCTCTGAAATCTCATATGGGTGTCAAGGCTGCTGCGACAGGCATTTGCCTTCGTAGGCATTCCTGGCTGAGGGTCTTAGGCTTTGCTGCCAATGTCCAACAAAAGGTGCTTAACGCCCTTTTTAATAGCTCTAAACTGTTCGGGCCAGATGTTCAGGACATCATCAGTGATCTCCAAGCCTCTGACTGGGCTATCAGGTCTGTCCACTCACTCTGTTATACGCAGCCTAGGAGCAGACAGCACCCTTTCGCAAGGTGTCCCACAAGTCTGGAGCTGCCTCCCGTACCCAGGGTAAGAGAAAGACCTCCTCCACCTTGCCTACCCCCTCCTCCTCTGGCACCGCAGCTAAGTGCCCCAGGAGTGATGTATCAGCCTCAGCTGCTGGATCCACCCCCATTTGACTCCTTGCCAGACAACCCCCTTTCCAGTCCCTGACCAAGAGGCGGTGATCGGAGGTCGGTTCTTCCTCCATCTCAGTCTGTGGAGAACCATCACTTCAGATGCCAGGACCCTTCAGATCATAGAGAAGGGTCACACTCTGGGACTCATAGAGATGCCCCCAGAGACCCCCCCCCAGCACCCTCCTTCTATACCCTGGCCCACCTGTCTGTCCTCCGGGAGGAGGTGTAGTCCATACTGTGGAAAAAGCCCATCGAGCCAGTGCCTGGGCACCAACGAAATGGGATTTTATTCCAGGTTCTTCCTGGTCCCCAAAAGAACCGGAGACCTGAGGCCCACTGTAGACCTCAAGGACCTCTGTCAGTATGTCCAGTAAAAAAATTCTGCATGGTCACCCTACCCGGCCTGATGCCTCTACTCAAGCAGGGTGACTGGCTGTGCTCCCTGGACATGCAGGATGCTTATCTGTATATCTCGGTGTTCTCACCGCACAGGAGATTCCTCCGGTTTCTCTTTCAGGGTGAGCACTACCAATTCAAGGTATTACCCTTTGGCTTATCCTCTGCACCGTGTAGGTCTTTACCAAGTGCTTAGCAGCAGTGGCTGCAGCTCTCAGAAGGGAGGGACTGTACATTTTCCCATACCTGGCAACTGGCTACTAAAGGCCTCATCCAGGGACCAGCTCCTTAGGACTCTGGAAAGAACACTTCAGCTGTTCTCATCCCTAGGCATCACTGTCTACCTGCCCAAGTCTTTCTTGTCCCCATCCCAGAGGCTGCAGTATGTAGGAGCGGTTCTTGACTCTGCGCAGGGCAAGGCCTTCCGAACTCAAAACAGGGCAGTGTTCCTCATTGCTCAAGCTCATTAGGTAGCTCAGAGCCGGTTACATCTCAGCCAGGGTATATCTGAGGCATTTCTGATGGCCGTGGCCGTTCTCATGGTTCCCTTAGCCAGGTTGCAGATGTGGGTCCTTCAGTAGACCCTCAGGAGTACAATGGGACCAATGCATGGACGAATTAGATCAGTTAGTGCTGATCTCCTCCCTGGTCCGCAGAGTGCTCCAGTGGTGGATGGACCCAAAGAATCTGTTACAAAGGGTCCCATTCCAGATTTCCTTCCCCCAGCAGATCCTTGCCACGGATGCCTCTGGTTCAGGCTGGGGTGCGCATCTGGGTCCATTTCAGACTTGAGAAACATGGTCTCAGATCAAAACCTCCCTGCATATCAATGTTCTGGAGATGAGGGTAGTCCTGTATGCCATGTAGGCCTTTCAGAACCATCTCCTCCCAGGTCAGCTGTTGCTAGAGTCCAGCAACCTCAGTGTGGTCTACTACATAAACAAGCGCGGGGACGCATTTGTACCCCCCCTGTGCAGGAATGTCATGAGAGTATGGTACTGGGCACTAGACAATAATCTGGTTCTCTCGGCAATCCATGTTCCAGGCATGCTAAACACCCTGGTAGACAGCCTCAGCAGGACGCAGTCCAGCATGCACAAATGGGAACTTCTGTCATCCGTCGCAGTAGACCTGTTCGCCAGATGGGGTCGGCCACAGTTTGACCTTTTTGTGTCCACACGCAATGCAAACCTGCCCAGTTTTTGCTGGCTAGATCCAGGGCCTGGAGTTTTCTGGCGAGACGCATTGTCCCTGTCCTGGAGCAGGAGGTTCTCTACGCCTTCCCTCCTCCAATTCAGAGGGTGCTAATCAAGCTGCAGATGGAGGGGGCCAGCATGATGTTGGTAGTACCATTCTCACAATGGGAGATGTGGTTTCCATTACTGCAACAGCTGACGGAGGAGCTTCTGGTCCCTCTGCAGGGATCTGTTGACCCAGGCATAGGGGACCCTGGTCCATCCTAATCTTAAGTCCCTTTGTCTGCATGCCTGGCTCCTGAGGACATGGTTATCGCCCAGTTCGGAGTGTCCCAGAGAGTGGCGGGCTTCCTCATAGCAACTCAGAAGCCCTCCACTAGAGCCACATATGCCATGAAGTGGAAGAAGTTCACCATCTGAGCTGCCTTGCATCACCTGGTCCCTTTCACCTGTCCAGTGAACAAGATCCTGGACTACCTTATATTGCTGTCGGTTTCAGGCCTCCGGTAATTCTCCCTTAAGGTGCACCTTTCAGCTGTCTCTGCCTTTCATGAACCAGTGGGTGGCTGCATTGTGGCCCAATTGGATGTATCCCATACTTTTCTCGGGTATCCTGCATCTGAAACCTCCAGTCCGTTCCCCTGTCCTAGCTTGGGACTTGAAATTTGTTTTGGAGAAGTTGACTGTCTCTCTGTTTGTTAGCCATGACTTGTGAGCTACTCTCCCTCTCTTGGAAAGCATTAGTTTTGGTTGCTATTACCTCTGCTCAAAGGATTTTCAAGCGTCAGGCTCTCTGGTGTGAGGAGCCTTATTTATTTTTTCACAAAGACACGGTGTCTTTGCACACGAATCCTAGGTTTCTCCCCAACGTGGTATCTGAGTTTATCTTGAACTGATCCATCCACCTTCCAGTTTATTTTCCCAAGCATGCCAGTCCAGGGGAAGCACTGCTCCATATATTAGATATGTGCAGAATCTTGAAATATTATCTGTTCCGAACTAAGGAAAACAGTAAGTAAAAGCAGCTTTTTGTTTCTTTCACCCCCAGGAAGAGAGGGCATTCCAGTTACTAAACAGTGTTTGTCCAAATGTTTCTTTGTTTCAAATGGTTGGTCAGTTGTATTGCTTTCTGCTACAACAAGTATGGCAAAGAGTTGCCAGGGGTGGTTAAAGTTCACTCTACGAGGGGTATAGCTACCTCTGTGGCTTGTTTCAAAGGTGTCTCAGCCGTTGATATATGTGCTGCTGCCATCTGGAGTCCCGTCCATACTTTCACCGAGTACTACAGTCTGGATACTGCTTCTAGAGCCAGAGCAGGCTTTGGCTGTGCTGTTCTTCAGTACCTCCTGTCTTAGGCCGCAGCTTGCCTGCCACCCATACTGTTCTACCGTTGCTTGTCACTGCTTGGGACTCATTCCTACGGTGTGACCTGATGACTGAGATACCCCTGAAGAAGATAGAACAGTTACCAAAGAGATTACCGCAACAGTAGACCTTCGAGGGAATCTCAGTCATCAGGTCAGCCTTCCTCCCCCACCATCCCCATCTGGGGTTCCTGTCTAACTGACTATCTGGTGTATCCAGCCTTTTATTTAGGCCTGGGCACTTCTTTCTCTCCTTGGTCCTCTGTGGCATGGGTTTGCTGTCTTAGTCTCCAGGGGAAAGAACTGAAGAAGGAGCAGGGCTGCTTACGCCTTTATAGGGTTGGTAATGTTGGCATGGGCGGCCTCAGTGGTACTTGTGAAAGCCTTCCGTGTGGATCCTGCTTCACTGATGGTGAAATTCCTATGGTGTGACCTGATGACTGAGATCCTCCCGAAGATTTACTGTTATGGTAAGTTCTTTTTTTTATTTGACTATACTTTATTGTGCCACCAGCGCCAGTACCTCAGCCCAGTCACGGACCTCGCCGCTTCCACTCCCACATGAGCCCCTAAGTGCCACAAACGTCTGGATAGGTCGGGGAGCCAGCCTGGGAGATAATCGGAGCAGCGAGGTGGGTGTCATCTAGGCGGAAGGCAGCAGCGTTTTTCCCCCAATGTATGGGGGTGGGGATGTGCAGTGACTACCAGCGTCCACCCTGCCCCCGAACGTATCGGTGTCTGCGCGTGCGGTGCACCCAGCTTTCGCTAGGTGCCAAACACTCAGCCACCCCCCCGGAGGAAGAGAGCAGTCACTGGACACTCAGACCTTCTCCTTCCGGCTGGCCCTCTGACGTCGTGGGTCTGTTCCCGAACCTGGGTTGCCAGCTTCGCAAGTCGGTACCCTGCCCCTGAGCCAGCGGGCCAGCATTACATTAAGATCTTACTTTGAGAGGGTTCCTTCAGTAGGTCATTACATATAGGACTGGTGCCACCTGGCATCGGACAGCACAGCAGACTTTTCTAGCTATCCCTGACGGGGGACTACCCACCCGATGTCACATGACCGACATTAGCATGGCCGTATATAATGGGCGGTCCCCACACTCCAGTTCTTTCCGCCGTCGCCTCGTGTCTGTCGCATTGCAGACTCTACATGTATCGCTAGTTAATTCAAGGCCAAATTGTTTTTTTTCCTTCCATAAATTTTCATTTAATTCTACATTTGCTTAATGTCTTCACCCAAGAAGAAGTCCTCGTCCTGTGGCACGCAGATCCCTCATAAGGACGGTCATCTGAAATGCGTGATTTGTCTGGACCCAGATCGTTCTGTCTCATCCTGCTCGGAGTGCCAAACATTTAATCAGGCCACCAAAAAGCGGAGACAGCAGTCTTTGGAGGCCCACCTTCTAAAAGTCCGCCTAACTTCATTAGAGAAGCAAATGGACCGCATCAGAGTTCTCTTCCAAGAAATTCTCTCCCTCCAAGAAACACCGCAAGGAAAAATCTTGAGAGCAGGAGCGCTCCATGGACCAACCTGAGGCCTCATGGCCCTCTACTAGCAAGGCCGCCTCTCAGCCGCCGCCTAAGAAGACTTCAGACGGTAAGTCTGAAAAGTCTTCTGTGGGTCAGTTGACCGTCGGCTCCTCCGATGTCCGCACTGCTACGGCCGCTAAGTCGGCCCCCAGCTCCTTCGGGGACCCGCCCGGCACCAGACGATAAGTCTGCCAGGGGCTCCTCCCACGCCCGCCCAGCTCCATCTGGTAAGAAGTCCGTCTCCGATGGCCACTCAGGCGTTGTTCTCCTTTCCGGGCCTAATGGCGCCTCACCTGACGTCCGGCAGAACCAGAGGGAGAATGCCACTCTTCCCCCTTTTCCTTCTCCCATACCCTCCCCTTTTCAGGTGGGTACCTCAGGCAAAGACGGTGCAGAACCCCTCGACGTCATAGACCATTCTTCTGGGTCAGTCCCATGCTCCCCTGACAGTCACGATGAAGGAGGCTCCTTCTTAGCCGTCTGACATTACTGTGGAGGCCCCTCCTTCTCCAGGTGGGATCCCTTTGGAACTGATGAATATCCCAGTCCCAGTCTCACCGTCTGATCCTCCGACGCCAGATACTCCGACTCTTCCACAGCCACAGCCGAGTGGTCTATCCCAGCTCCCGCCAGACCCAGTCCCGCCGTCTGGGCCCCTTCATCCGCTCCCAACGCCAGCCCCTCATGCATTTCCTGATCAAGCGGTGCTGGTCCTGACATCTGTCCCTTGACATTGGCTATACCGATGTCTGACCCCCACCGATTTACACTACAGCAGGTCTGACGTGGATCCCCCTCTTGTCAGATCAGACGACGGAGGTTTATACTAGACCCTGGACTGTCCCTCATTACCCCTTTGGGTACCCTGGGGACCATTTCCCAGCTGGTCCTCTTCCGGAGTGGAGTTCCTTCAGACAGTATTACCCTGGTTATAACCCCTACCACCATTTTCAGGGTTACCATTACCCACCCCCACCGGTAATGCCTCCTCCTCCCCCTAACTGCTAGTCTTTGTGGCGGGGAGCGCTCGGAGTTGGTGTCAGACCTGGAGACAAGACTCCCACTTCCACGCTCTCCAAGGTCCACCTTCTGAGGAGCTCTTCTCCATCCATGGTACACATCTCCGGGATGGCACTTCAGGACATTGCCCTTTCGGACATTCATAATTTTCCTGATTGGGGGGTAGACGATGAGGATGACAAGGATGCCGACGAGTCGGCAGAGGATGCCTTGGAGGAACCAAATGGGCCGAAAGGCAAGGTTCCCCCAAGTCTCCCTCGGAGTACCCTGTCTTCTCGGATCTTCTGAGGTCCATGACGGATTTCTTCGACTGGGAGTCAGAGGATGAAGACCCTGTGAGACAGAGACTGGCCGAACATCTGGACTTAGTCTCTGCCTCCGGTCCCCATTCCTCCCTGGATCGGACCTCACCAGGACCTCACCTCTACGGTCTGGCAGATGCCTCATTCTCTCCCAGCTGTCCCCAAGAGGGCAGACAGGATATACAGGGTGCTGAAGGAAGCTTCTTTTCTTAAGACTCATCCTAAGGTGGACTGTCATCATTTCAGCTGCTCATGATCGCTTGGCTGCACCCAAGCACATGAGCACCTCTCCTCCAGACAGAGAGTAGAGGCAGATGGACCAGTTCGTCAGAAAAGTTTATGCCTCGGCCACATGTGCACTCAGATCCCTCAACTAAGTGGCCCACATGGTGTCACACTAAAAGGCTACCTTACGAGGCAGGGCTGTCCGCTTTCCCCCTATTGTTTGTGCTTGCAATAGAGCTTTTGGCTGTAGCAATTAGAGAATGCGGGAGCATACAGGGGGTGGGGGGGGAAGGTAGGTCGCAACATAAATTGGCACTATATGCGGATGATATGTTGCCCATGAAGGACCCTAGGCGATCAGTTCCCCCACTTCTGTCATTAGTAGAGGAGTTCGGGAAATTCTCTGGTTACAGAATTGATCTGGTAAAGTCAGAGGTAATGTGGCCTAAGGGTGCTGGAGAAGAGGTAAGACAATGGGGACTCCAAGGGGTGGGGGCGAGTATGACATACTTAGGGGTCCAGGTTGGTAGATAACTAGGGTCCCTTTGTAATTTAAACTACACCAAATTGATAAAAACAATAGGCGGATCTAAGAAGGTACTTAGCTACCGTGTCATGGCTGAGCAGAATTAATATAATAAAATGAATGTGCTCTAGATCTTATACCTCTTGTAAAATGCCACACCTGGTCTGTACAAGGAGGACATACAAAGGTTGGAGAAGGCCTTTACTGCCTTTATTTGGAAAGGAAAGTGCCCGAGGGTTAGTTTGGGGAAGTTAAAGGCAGATAAAGAAAAAAGGGGCTTAAATTTCCTGGATTTAGGAAACTATTTCTTGGCCATACAGCAAAGATATGTGACGGACTGGGTACATAAGCCCGAATTTGCCAGCTGGTTTGAATTGGAGCAGGGAATGGCCCAGGGTAAGCTAACGGCATATCTCCACAGTAAGGGGTTAGGGGCGTATAGGAGGGAAAGAGAGCTTAATCCCCTAGTAGTGCAGGTATTAGTGGCCTGGAAGGCATTAAGGAGAAAAAGATGGACACAAGGAAAGGAGACACTTCTAATGCCTGTGGTGGGGAATCTCTACCTCTTACCAGGGTTGGAAGATATAGGCTATGGGAATTGGGAATGAAAGGGAATAAGAAGTTTAGGGCATCTACTAGTAGGAGGGCTGGTTTGCTCATTACAGGAGGTGGTAGGAGGGGGTAAGAGGGACGGATTCAGGTATTTTCAGACCAGGGCATATATGGGAAGTCTGGGAAAGGAAAATAAATGGAAGTATGAAGTGGACCTGGTGGAGGGGGATGATCTACGTAGCTCAAAATCAAGAAGAAGGATTTATAGGCCGGGCTGTGAAGAGAAGAAAAGCTATACTTCTTGATAGGATGGTAAGAACTAAGAAACGGTGGGAAAGAGACCTCTGTAGGGACATAACGGACAAAATTGGAAACTACTGCTCCAGATGTACTCCGGAATTATGGTATGCAACAAATATAAGGAGGCATACTATAAATTCATTCATAGAGTATATCACCCAACGGTGATTGTGCATAAGGCGCACCCTGAAGTATCACCCTCGTGGAAGATGTGGGTTGGGAAGGGGGACATATATGCATTGTTTCTGGGAATGCCCGATACTGCAGAAATATTGGAAGGAAGTGGTGGTTAGAGTGGGAAAGATTGCTGGGAGGGAGCTGCCAATGGACCCTCTAGGGTGTTTATTTGGGGTGGAAGATGGGGAGGAGTAGGAGGAGTGGACGTTGTTACCTAGGTGGGTCAGGGTGCTGTATGTTTTGGCTCACCATGGATCCGGAATACTTGGGTATCACAAGTTGCACCGACAGTCCAAGGGTGGTGGAGGATGGTGTTGCAGACACGGGGGCTTGAGAGGCTAACCTGTGTGATGGGGGGGAAGAGAGGAAAGATTTACAAGACATTGGGCCCCGTTTTTGGCCACCTTGTCAGAGGAGGAGAGCTGGATGCTATGGGAAGGTACAGGAGGTTGAGAGAGAGAGAAGGACGAAGGGAGGGAATACATAGAAAGTAGAAAAGAAAAAGCAGGAAAAGAGGGGGCTGTGGAAAGGTTTAAAGAAGAAGGAAGATAATGAATCGAGGAAAAGTCTGGGGAAACATAAGAATGGTAACAGGATTGGATGTATATGCATGAGTACACTGGTTGCACTTTTATTTTATTTTATTCTAATTTACTTCAATTTAATCTAATTTAACTTAATTTAACTTAGTTTAATCTGAATGAAACAAAGTTTGGAATGAAGTTAAGAGTGATCTCTATAATGTATGATGGTGATAGTAGAATGAATAAATTGTGTATTTGCTTGTATGTTGAAGTTTGTTGAAAAAGCAAATAAAAATATTATACAAAAAAAAAAGGCTACCTTAGCCAGGTTAGAGGCCTGAGTCCAGTCGATGGATCCCTCGAGCCTCAAGGAGGAGCTTGCCAAGGATCTTCTCTCTCGCTTCTCCTGTAGGCATGCTTTGCAAGCCACATACGACTCCGTCGATTCTGTAGCTCACATCTTGGCAACTGCCATCGCCTTAAGACGGCATTTCTGGCTGTGCATCTCGAGTCTCGGTGCTTTTTGGTGGAGACACCAAAGACATTATTACTGATCTCCAGGACAGAGGTCTCACCCTAAGATAAGTAAGGTCCATGTACTGATCGGGCACTTAGCAACAGCCCTTTCAGAAAAGGACCTGGAGGCAGAGGAAGCGGGCCCCGGCTCGGCACCAGGGCAAACGCAAGTTCCCGGGTTCCGCCACTCCTTCTGCCTCCAAGAACCAGAGTCATTCAGGAGGTCCTTCCTATGAATGTCCTGCCACTTCCTGACTCTCTATCCCCACTAACTCTTCAGTCTCACGACGAGGAGCAGGTGGGCCATGCGCAGGAATGGAAGGCGATCATTTCCGGTGCATGGATCTTGCAGTTGGTGTTCGTCGGACACACTATAGAGTTTCTGGAAATTCCTCCAGAATCTCCACCAAAAAGGTCTTCTTACTCCAGGGATCAGGCTCTTCTTGTTTTGAGAAGTTGTTCAAAGCCTCTTGCTCAAGGTAGCAATAGAGCGCGTTCCCCTCCAGCAAAGGGGCAGGGGGTTCTACTCCCATTTTTCCTGGTTCCAAAAAAGACTGGAGACTTCAGACCCATTCTCGACTTGAGCAGCCTCAATTGCTTTGTCGAGTACAAAAAGTTCAGGATGCTGACACTCCAGAGTCGTCTTCCACTCCTTCTGGAGAAACATTGGTTGTGCGCTCTGGACATGCAGGATGCTTACCTACACATCCCGATCTTCCCCAGCCACCGCAGTTTCCTGCAGTTCCAATTCCAGAGGGAGTACTTTCAGTTTCGGGCACTCCCTTTTGGTCTGTCCTCAGCACCTTGGCTGTTTACCAAGTGCCTAGCGGTGGTGGCGGCCTCTTTACACCGCCAGGGTATTGCGATTTTCCCTTTACCTGGACCATTGCCTGATTCCAGCCCTGTCCAGGGACTCTTTACTGGAGGCTCTCTCCTTTACCCTGGACCTCTTTGGCAGACTGGGGATTGGTGTCAATATTCCCAAGTCATCCATGACACCATCCCAGAGGCTACAATTCATTGGGGCGGTTTTGGATACGGTCCAATGCAGAGCCTTCCTTCCTCAAGACAGGGTGGAGACCCTGATCCGTCAGGCTTTGTGGGTGGCTTCGTCCAGGACCATCCCAACCTGGGAGATGCTCCGCCTTCTTTGCCTGATGGCAGCCTCTGTCACTACTGTTCCGCTGGCGAGGCTGCACATGAGAGTTACTCAGTGGCCCTTGCAGGTGCAGTAGGATCAACTCCTGGATGACCTGGACAGTCTGGTCCTGGTGTCATCAGCAGTTCAGAAAGAATTGCTGTGGTGGAGGGATCACTGCAACCTTTCCTTGGATCTTCCTTTCAGGAGCCCAGCTCCTCTGGCATCCTTAACTACAGATGAACTGAACATGGGATGGGGAGGATATCTAGGGGAGCACCAAGCTCAAGTACTGTAGTCCAGCTTGGAGGCATCATTACACATCAGCGTTCTGGAAATGAGGGTGGTCTTGTACGCTTTCCAGGCCTTCCAGACCCTCCTTCCCAAGGGATCATTGCTGGTCCAAACGGACAATATGTCGGTAGTTTGGTACCTCAACAAACAGGGAGGAACTCGCTCGTACCCCCTGTGCAGGGAGGCGATGCGAGTGTGGAGCTGGGCGGTCCAGCATGATCTGGCCCTAGTGGCTGTGCATGTTCCAAGTGTTCAAAATGTTCTAGTGGACAGTCTCAGCAGGTCTTGGACCCTAACTCATGAATGAGAATTAAATCAGGAAGTCGCAGAATCTCTCTTCCTAAGATGGGGGCACCCAGAAATCGACCTTTTCGCCTCCCAATGCAACGCTAAACTTACCAGTTTTTGCTCGCTCGTTCCAGGGCATGGTGCTTTCTGGCATGACATGCTGTCTCTCTCCTGGACAGGGACATTTTTGTATGCTTTCCCATTCTCCAGAGGGTCCTTCTCAAGCTTCAGGCAGAGGTGAGGATGATTCTCATTGCCCCTCTCTGGCCGAGACAGATTTGGTTCCCGCTGCTACACCAGCTATCGGGGGAACCATCGGTTCCACTTGCAGCGACCCACGACCTCTTGACTCAGCATCAAGGTCGCCTTGTTCATCCAGGGCTCAAGACCCTGCATCTTCACATGTGGCTACTGCAGACATAGCGATTTCTCACTTCGGGGTCTCCTCTTGAGTAGCTCAATTTCTTTTAGAGGCTAGAAAACCCTCCACTCATTCCACTTATGCCATGAAGTGGAAACATTTTTCGATCTGGGCGACCTCCAAGAAGCGGAACCCCCTTTCTTGTTCTGCCTCACAAGTCATGGAATACCTCCTTCATCTGTCAGACTCAGGTCTGTCATATTATTCCTTGAAGGTCCACCTTTCGGCAATTTTGGCATACCACAAGCTAGTGGATGGTAAACCCGTGGCTCAGTTGGAGGTCTTAAAAACCTTTCCGAAAGGGATCCTCCATCTGAAACCCCCCATCCGCAGCCCAATCCCACCTTGGGATTTGAACTTTGTGTTGGAGAAGCTCACTCTTCCCCTGTTTGAACCGGCCATGAGCTGTGACTTGCACTTCCTTTCCTGGAAGATGTTTTTAGTTGCCATTACATCAGCTTGAAGGATTTCAGAGCTTCACGCTCTGGTTTGTAGAGAGTCTTATCTTATTTTCCACAAGGACTGGGTGGTCCTCAGGACAAATCCGAAGTTTTTACCCAAGGTGGTGTCAGAAGCCACACTGAACCAATCAGTAGAACTTCCAGTTTACTTTCCATCCCCTTCAAACAGAGGTGAGGCAGTCCTGCACACCATGTCCATCGGATCCTTCGGTGCTACACACACTGAACCAAGGATTTCCGTAGCTGCGATCAGCTTTTTGTTTCTTTTGCCCCCAGGTCAAAGGGTAAAGCGATTTTGAAGCAGTGGCTTTCCAACTGGTTAGGCAACTGTATTCGGTATTGTTACCAAAAGTACGAAAAAACCCTGCTGGGTCCCATCGGAGGTCATTCTACCAGAGGCATGGCTGCTTCTGCTGCTTTTTTGGGGAACATCTCTGCGGCTGATATCTGCACCTCAGCTACTTGGAGTTCTGTCCACACTTTTACTAAACAAGTCTGGATATTGCTTCTAGATGGAGGGCTGGCTTCGGCTTAGCTGTGTTGCAGGGCCTTCTGTTCTAGGCTGGTTCCCAGTTTCCGTTGGAATTATTTTCTCCTCCTCCCTTGTTTCTCTCAGTCTATCTTTGGAGGGACTGCTTGGGACTGTGTCCTATATGTAATGACCTACTGAAGGAACTCTCTCGAAGTAAGATAGTACAGTTACATAAGAACTTACATAACAGTAGATCTTCGAGAGAGGTTCCTTCAGTAGGTCATATTTTTCCCTCCTTCCTTCCCTTCATTTTATTTCTTACACAGGCACTCCAAATCCTGTTTGCTCCTGCTGTCAAGCCTCTTCCTGGCTCCGGTAGGAGAACTGGAGGGCGGGCATGGGGACCGCCCATTATATATGGCCATGCTGACATTGGTCACATGACGTCAGGTAGGCGGTCCCTCATCAGGGATTGCTAGAAAAGTCTGCCGTGTGGTGGCACCAGTCCTATATGTAATGACATACTGAAGGAACCTCTCTCTAAGACATGCTGTTACCGTAAGTTCCTACGTAACTGTACTTTCTTACGTAACTGTTCTTTCAGTTGACACAGTCCATTTCCAAAAATGGGGATTCCCTAATATTCTGCAAAGTAAAACAGATTTTAAATTCAGATTTCATCTTTTTAAACAAAGATCTTTAGCATAATTATATGTACAGTTATTCTGTCTACTATGGTTAAGAGTTTCTTCTCAAGTCCTTTGTGTGCCAAATCTGGTCAGCTTGACTTCATAGTTTTTGTTTTTTTAATTAATAATTTTTGTGTTTTTCCTCCGTTTTCTCCCTGAAGATCCTGGGACCCCCGGCAGACACAGCAGTGCATGCCCGTGGAAGCACACATGCACTCTGGGTACCGGCTCGGCACCTTCCGCTCCACCCCTGGCTATCACCGGGCTCCCCATTGCCCGAACTGTCATTCGTCCTCCACCAGGTGGCAGCCAAGGGCTGGGCAAACCCCTCATCCCTCCCTGGGAGAGGAGAGCCACCTCACGGCAGCTCAGTTCCTCCTTGCCCTCTCCCCCCCCCCCCGACAACCCGGACTTATTCCTGAACCTGGGTGGCGGGCATGGCGCAAGGTGTGACGTTCAGCGCCTCAACCCTCAGCGTCACCGGGCTGGATGAACTTTGTAGCTCTGTCATTCATATACTTTGAGGATGAATTCTTACATAGATGCATAGAATGTGATGGCACATAAGGGCCGCTGGGCCCACCCATTCTGCCCAATTGAGTTTTTTTTATTATTTTTATTATTATATCCTCTACCCTACCCCCATGATTACCTTGTGCCTATTCAAGGCATTTTTGAATCCCATTTACTGTTTTCAGCCCCACTACCTCTTCTGGAATGCTATTCCAGGTATTCACCACCCTTTTCTATGAAAAAGTATTTCTAGGATCGTGGATATGTTGTTCTATCCACACAGTTTGGCATGTCCTTTCCCTTTAAGAATCTTGCCGGAAGGTCTTTAGCCTGGCTTCTCCCACCCACCCGGGTGGTATATGCCTCAGCTCCGCCCCTTGATGCCAGATCTTCCTTTCCACTGGAAGATTCATGCTTCCTCCTTACCTATCACGCGTTAATGTAGGCCGTGGCACTTAAATCCACGGATTTAACTAAACTTCGACTCGTTAGAGTTTCTGCTAATTGCTTCGCGGTATCAACTACGATAGAGGATAAATCCTCACCCCATTTTCCGCCACTGGTCATGCGGGCAAAAGATGTCTCGCACCAACCCACATGCCTCGTGCATGTATTGCTTGGGTGTTGGCCATGACACCCAGGCTTGTGATACGTGTTGTGCTCTTCACCCAAACATCTTAGATGATCGTCTTACATGACTACAACTGGGCAGACTGGAGAAACTGAATCTGCCGGTCAAATCCAAGGAAGCCCATTGGTCTCCACGGCTGCGGGGTCCGCTGAGCAGCTCAAACGGATGAAGACTTTCAAGGAAGAGGCGGCTCAGGCCACGGATCTGTCCTCAATGTCCTTCTTCATCCCGCTTAATTTGGGCTCCACTTTCTCTGGCTTCTTTTAGGAGTTGTGCCAGTCCCTTCCCACCAAGGGTGAGGGACCCTCGGGCACACGTCTCAGTCCTGTAAAAAGGACATGGAGCCAAGGGAAACTTCATCTCACTGACGATGTTCTTGAGATCATGAGAGATCTCGGTCCCAAGAATCACCTGTCTCGACTTCAGTAGAGGTTGTGGCCTTGTCTGCTGGCTTCACGGTACCCCCATCAGGTCAGCCGACTCAGACACAGGACGATGATCTGGTTGAGATTATTCTCAACCCAGTCAACCCATTGTCGCCCAATGAGGCTGACAACTCTTTATTCAGGACCCTGGTCCTGCCTGTCACTGAGGAGGAGACCCAGCCTTCTGGGAATCCCCTCGTCCTGGTCCCTGACCAGGAGGAGCCGTAGTTCTTCCCGGCGCCTTCTAAATGACCCCATCGGTCCCCCCGATGATCCCGGTCGAGGTCTCTGACCCCTTCGACCGATAGGCCGAAGAAGGTACAAAAGCACTCTAAAAAGCAGTGCCGCTGCCATTCTTCCTCGTCCTCCTCAGATGAGGAGTGGCTTCAACAGAAACTCTGTCAATGCTACGAGGACTTAGTGTGGCAGCAGCTGATTATGTCTGGTCAGAAGTCGGCCCTAGCTTCTACCCTGGCTGTTACTTGGTCTGTCGCCCATTAGGCCGACATCGATTCCTCTGGAGCCGGTCCGCACTGTTCCTCCTCCTTCAGAGCCGGTAAAGACCATTCCAGTTCATCCAGAATCGACCTCCCCACCAATCCTGGTGGAGCCGCCACACAAACAGCCCCCTTTGGGGGTTCCTGCTAAGGAGTCTCTGCCTGTTCTGGTCCTTCCGCGTAGGCTTTCCTTCACCCTCACTCCTGACTGTCCTTAGTGGGTGGAGGGTGGCTGGCTGATTTATCTGGACTCCTCGGAGTCCAAGGACTCGGACCTGCATTTTCGCCCCATGGACGAGGAATCTGTCGGTAGTCTCTCGATGGAGGAAGGTCCCTCTTCCTTTATGGGCATCCTCCGTCTCATCTACAGGGATGCCCCTAGAACCTGTTCAGAAACAGGCAGAATATCCCCTCACTGACATTCTCAAATGAGGGGATTCACCAACAGAGGCCATTGTTGGTCCGGCCTTGGAGCTGTGGCAGCACTTTGCCTCCTGTCCCACACGGCCCGCAAATACGCTGTGCTTATCTGGTCCCTTTCGGGATTCACAGAACACCCCTCTGCTGAAGGTTTGGTGACCGAATCTGTGTTCAGGTGCTCGGGTAGTTTGGGAGACACTGATAGACCCCTGAACAAAGAGTACAAAAAACTGGACCACTCGGCCCGGAAAGTCTATGCCACCTCTTCGCTGGGCCTTCGTTAGGCAAGCTCTGCCATCATCATCATGGTGTACTTCTCCCTTGCCCTCTTGGACTCTCTCAATGAGGTCCTACCTCACCTCCCCACAGACCTCCAGACCATGGTCAAGCAGATCCGTGACCAGGGTCGGGCTGTTGCGAAGTAGCAACTCCAGATGGCTCTGGACCTTGGGGACTCCTGCGCCCGCTCAGTGGTGGCCGCAGTTGCCATGCGCCGCAGGGCTTAGTTGAGGGTCTTCACCTTCACGGGGGACACCCAGCACATGCTTATGGACGTCCTTTTCCTGGTACTGTCCTTTTCAGCCTAGGTGTGGACGGTCACCTATAATGCATCGAAAAGTCCAGTGCCACCTTGGACTCTGTAACCTCTGCGCAGAAGGAATCCCAGGGTTCCAAAAAACAGAAGAAGAAGCCTTTTTGGTATCCTGCCCCTGCAGCCAAGCAGCCCCATTTCCAATGGGGGCTGCAACAGCAGGCACAGTCTTGGTGCCCTCGGCCCAAGTCCAGGCCCCCTACGCCCCATAAACTCAGAGGATGGGGTTCAGGTGGTCCCCAAACCAGACCCTCTTCCTCCAAACCTACCCAGTGATGGGATGGGGTGGCCACCTCCATACTTGCCACGCAAGCTCTGGGCTTTCTCTTGGGGGGGACAGCTCCGCCACTTCCTTTCCGCCTGGTCCGCTGTTCCCACGGACAGGTGGGTTCTAGAAGTGGTCAGCCAGGGACTGCCTCTGGAATTCAAGCATTACCCACCGAGCCCACACCCCACGGGAAGAAATGGTATCCGTACACACTCAGTCGGCACTCTGAGACGACATAGCCCAACTCCTCTGCAAGGAGGTGGTGGCCAGAGTCATGGACCCTCCAGTCAGCCTAGGGTTCCTATCCAGGTACTTCCTGGTCCTGAAATAGATGGGGGGCTGGCGCCCCATTCTAGGTCTGCACAACCTGAACCAATTTCTCAGTTCCTGCACATTCAGAATGGTAACTCTGTCCCAGATCATGCCGTCCCTCGAGCAAAACATGTGGTTTTGCTCTCTGGATCTCCAGGATGCGTTTGTTCATGTCCCGATCCGTCCATCTCACCAAAGGTTCCTTCACTTTTGAGCAGAAGGAGCCCTCTTTGAGTTCCAAGCCATGCTGTTCAGCCTGTCATCGGCCCCCTGAGTCTTCACCAAATGCATTGCAGTGGTGGTGGACCATTTTCGGTGTCGAGGGGTCAGGGTGTACCCCTATCTCGACGACTGGCTCATAGCGGGTTCCTCCAGACAGGAGGTGGAGAGGTCCAGGGATCTGGCTCTCCAGACCTGCATCGATCTTGGTCTCCTGGTCAACAAGACCAAGTCTGAACTTGTGCCTTTGCAGGTGATATGCTTCATCAGGGCGGAGCTCAACTCTTGCCGATCCAGAGCCCGGCTCCCGATGGACAGGGCAGAGGTTCTGTCCTCCTTTGTCCAGTCATTTCTGGTTGGGCTCTTGTGCCCTGCCCGGGACTTTCTGTGCCTTCTGGTCTACATGGCAGCCTGCACCACCGTGGTCCGATGAGCCCAGTGGACTCAGCGTCATGGTCACTTCGATCAGCTGGTCGTGGTGACTCAGAAGATGTGGGATGCTCTCCAATGGTGGACCGTCCTAGCACATTTGCAGTAAGGGATTCCATTTGTCTGTCCCGAGCAGACTGTCATGCTCATGACCAGTGCCTCTCTCACAGGCTGGAGTGCCCATATGGGGAATCACAGAGCCCCATGGGTTCTGGACCCCTGAGGAATCCCAATGTCATATCAACCTGCTGGAGCTCAGAGCAGTTAGACTGGCACCGTCAGCATTCGCTTTGCTCCTTTGGGGTCAAGTGGTGCAAGTCCAGACGGACAATACCACGACCATGTACTATCTCAACAAGCAGGGTGGCACGCACTCCCAGCCTCTGTGCAGGGAAGCGCTCTGCATCTGGACCCTCGTGAGCTGACTGGAGGCAGATCCCCTAGCCATCCATGTGGCAGGTGCTTCAAACCAGCTGGTGGGCGCGCTCAACCATGTGGGCGAGATGTCCAACGAGTGGTCTCTCCATCCAGAGGTAGTACACAGCCTGTTCTCCCTCTGGGGCAAACCTCAGGTGGATCTATTCGCCTCCAGGGAGAATGCGAAGCTGAGGCTGTTTCATGCCCGCCCACCTCAGGGCTTGCTGCAGGGGGATGCCTTCTCAAGGCCATGGACCACGGGCCTCTTCTGTGCCTTCTTTCGGTTCAGAAGGTGATCCTCAAGGTCAGGAGAGACAAGGCATAGGTAATCCTGATAGCCCCAGACTGGCCTTGCCAGTTCTGGTATCCAGATCTACTCAGCCTTGGCTCCAGGCCTCCAAAGCGTCTTCCAGTATGCCTGGACCTATTATCGGTCAATCAGAGGAAGGTATTCCATCCGGAACTTCAATCCCTGCACCTGACAACCTGGTTCCTGAGTGGCTAGAGTTCCAGGCTCTGGGGCTCTCTGAGGATGTACTCACAGTCGTGGAAGCATCCAGAAAGGAGTGGACCGGGAGGTGCTGTGCCTTCAAGTGGAAAAGGTTTTTCATTTGGTGTCGGGGCAAGGGTTTGGACCCTTTGTCCTGTCCGGTGGCTAGTATCCTCAACTACCTTTGGTCTTTGTCCAAAGGGGGTCTTTGGTCCATGGCCCTCAAGGTGCACCTGGCAGCCATCTCTGCTTACCGGGCGCGGGCCAGTCAGCAGATGGTGGCACAGGAGAAGGTGGTCTGGCGTTTCTTTACAGACCTCTGCCATGTTTCCCCTCCAGTGCGTGAACCACCACCACTATGGGATCTCCTGCTGGTACTGGCAAAACTCATGGGCAAGTCATTTGAACCTATGCACAGGTGTGAGATGTCACATTTGTCATGGAAGACTGCCTTCGTGATGGCTATCACATCAGCCAGAAGGACCGGGGGAATTACAGGCGCTCTCTATTGAGTCTCCCTATCTGGTCTTCCACAGGGACAAGGTTGTCCTATGCCCCCACCCAAGGTGTTGGAGTTTCACCTTAACCAGGTGTTGACTCTGCCGGTGTTCTACCCCAGCCACACCTCGAAGGCAGAATACAGGCTCCATACCCTGGACCTGAGATGAGCGCTGTCTTACTATAAGGAGCGGATGGCTGAAGTTCAGGGAGAGGTCCGCCAGCTGTTTGTCACCTACGCTGAAGCCGCACCTGGCAGACCTGCAGCAAAGCAGACGATTGGCAGATGGAATACATCCTGCATTGATCTCTGCTACTGGTTGGTGGCAAGGAGCCTCCCATAGGGATAAGAGCTCACTCTGCCTGCCATACTGCTGAGTCGGTGGCTGCTTCCAGGGGAAATCCCTATCCAGGAAATCTACAGGGCTGCTACCTGGAAGTCAGCAAACACCATCACCCACTACCACATTGACCTAGAGTCACGCCGGGATGCTGGTTTTGGGACCTCAGTTCTCCAATCTCTGTTCCCCAAGTAAGTATCGAGGGGGTGTGCGCCTTGCCTCCCTCATCCCAGAGAACTGCTTGGAGTCTGCCAAACAGTGTGGATAGAACAACATATCCACGATCCTAGAAAAACAGGTTATGCGCCTGTAACAGTAGTTCTAGGGACATGGATATGTTATTCATCCACACTGTCTGGCAGAGTTCCTTTCTCGCTAAATCTTGCCGGAAGGTCTTCAAGCTGGTTTCTCCCACCCACCCACCCGGTGGTAAAACTCGGCCCACCCCATGACGCCAGATCTTCCTTACCGCTTGAAGCTCAGGTTCCCTCCTTAACGCTCTGCGTAGACTGGATCCTAATTCTTCAGTTCCCCTGAAAATTATTTTAAAATTTTCAAGACTTGGTCAAGTTTCTCCCTCACGGCCATGGCGGACAAATCGACCCCGGATTTCGTGGTGCCCTTGTGGGCAGAAAATGTCCAAGACTGATCTGCACTCCATGCGCTCTACTGCCTCGGCCTAGACCATGACCCGCAGGGGCCCGCAGTTATGCCGCTCGCTGCTAACGCCCTGGAAGACTGCGCTGCCCGGTTACAGCTTGAGTGTCCCGAGAAGCGCTACCCGCCGGTGAAGTCGAAGAAGACCCATTGGGCGGTTACCGTGGCAGCTGACTCGGCTGAGCAACTCGAGCAGATGATCGCCCTCGAGGAGGAGGCGGCAAAGGCCGCATCATCCTCTTCCTCGGTCGCGGCATTTATCCCACTCTCTCTGGGTACCTCATATTCAGCTTCTTTCAAGGAGCTTTGCCAATCCCTTTCCACAGAGGGAGAGGGGCCATTGGGACATTCCTCTCTGTCCAAAATGAAGGACTCAGAAAGTAAGTCCCATCGTCGGCGTTCGTGGGAACGGGAGAGGTCCCCTTCCCCGGACAGTCGACACTCTACTTTGGTCGAGGTTGCAACTAAGGCCGCTGGCTTCACGGTGTCCCCGTCAGGTCAGCCGGCCAAGACGCCCGTCGACATGGTCGAGATTTTTCTCGACCCGTCAGGCTATCGACTGGTGAAGCCGACAGCCCTTCTTCACCGGTTCCCCCGGTGGAGACTGAGGACCTGCCTGCGCCTCCGGTGCCGCAGTCCCTGGTCAAAGCTTCCGAGCCGAGGGAAGAGCGGATGTTCCCTGCCCCTTCCCAGACCCGTCCTCGGAAACACTGAGGTTCTCAGTCTCGGACATCCTCTCGGTCCAGCCGATCCCTCTGACATCGGCGGTCTTGATCTCGGCACCGAAGTAAGCGGCGCCACTGCTTGTCCTCGTCTTCCTCCTTGGAAGAGGAGAGGCTTTGGCGCAAATTGCGTCGACGCTACGAGGACCTGATGTGGCAGCAGTTACTCTGTCTGGGAACAAGCCGGTGCCGTCGCCTTCCCCGGCCATCAAGTGGCTGTCACCCGAGCGGCCAAAACAACCCCTCACTGTAGCTGAGGTGCTCAAGCCTGGGCCAGTTGTTCAGCCGAAACCAACTGCCCCACCGATTGTGGTGGAACCTCTGCCTCCACAACCGAAGTCGGGGGCTCCGACCAAGGATTCTCGGTCGGATCAGTGTCTGGCCCACCAGTTGTCGGTCACTCTCACTCCCGACTGTCCTCAGCAGGTGGAGGGTGGCTCAGGCCCCAGGCAGCTCTTCTCGGACTCCTCGGAGTCCGATGACGACTCCTCCCTGTTCTACCGGCCCATTGACCTAGAGTCCTCCGGGGGTCAGTCGATGGACGAAAGCCTATCGTCCTTCATGGGTTTGCTTCAGCTCATCTCGGAGTCCACCGGGATGCAGCTCGAGCCCGGATCCAAGCGGCCAAGTATCCTCACGGAGATACTGGACCAAGGGATTCACCCACGGAGCGTCTTCCGTGGCTGAAGCCATTGTTGGCCCAGTCTGGAGCTCTGGCAGCGCCTGCTTCCTGTCCTGCGCCTTCGGCCAGGATGGCCAGGAAGTATGGGTCCCCACCGCTCTGTCTGCTGGAACACCCTCCGCCGAGGGTGTGTCATTGACAGCGCTTTCGGTGTTCCAGGAACGCTAGGGATGTGGACAAGCCCCGACAAGGAGTTCAAAAGCTGGACTATGTCGGACCAAGGTGTACGCCATGCCCCACTTGGCCTCCGCCAGGCCAGCTTGGCTGTGCTGATGGCACACTTCTCCCACTCCCTCATGGGCTCCCTGGATGAGGTGATTCCTCATCTCCTGGCCGACCTGCAGACCACGGTCCGGCAGGTACGGGACCAGGGAAGGGTGGTGGCTAAACAGCTCCAAACGGCTCTGGACATTGGAGACTCCTGTGCCAGATCGGTTGCGGCCGCGGCCATGCGCTGCAGAGCATGACTGAGGATATCCACTTTCACGGCGGATACCCAGCACAAACTGGCGGATGTCCCCTTCCTGGGGACCGACCTCTTCGGCCCTGGAGTGGAAGGTCACCTCCAGCAGATCGAAAAGTCCAGTGCCACTCTGGACTCAGTCACCTCCACCCAGAAGGACAAGGGCCGCTGACAACAGCAGCATAAGTCCTTTCATCCTTCTGCGCCTGAGGCACGTCCGGCCCAACAGCACCAGGGTCAGCAGGCTTGCGCTTGGCATCCCAAACCCAAGCCTGCGGCTTCCTCTAATAGGAAGCAGGGAGGTAAAGGCCCAGGAGGTCCCTCGGCTGGTCCCTCCTCTAAGCCTGCCCAGTGACGGGTTGAGGGGTGTCGCCCCCTGGGTTCCCCCCCATGGGGGGACGGCTCCGCCACTTCCTTTCCACCTGATCCGTTATCACCACAGACCGTTGGGTGTCGGAGGTGGTAGGAAAGGGCCTGCCCTGAGTTTGAGCAGGCCCTGCCCTTCCAACCGTCTCGCACTGTGGGGCTACGGGTCCACAAGCTCTTTGTCAGGCTCGCGAGCCGATATCGCCCTGCTCCTCGAAAAAGAGGTGATCAGGAAGGTGGCGGATCCTCCTCCAGACCCGGGGTTTGTGTCCAGGTACTTCCTAGTCCCAAAACGGACGGGGGCTGGTGCCCCATTCTCGACCTGCATGACCTGAACAGGTTCCTAATGGCTCGGACCTTCAGGATGGTCACTCTGGCTCAGATAATCCCATCTTTGGAAAGAGGCGTGTGGTTCTGTTCTCTAGACCTTCAGGACGTGTTCTTTCATGTCCCAATGTGTCCATCCCACCAGAGATTCCTCTGCTTCAGGGCAGAGGGGATCCCTCTACGAGTTCCGGGCCATGCCCTTTGGCCTTTCCCTGGCTCCCAGGGTCTTCACCAAATGCATGGCAGTGGTGACAGCATTCCTTCGGCGCCGAACGGTCTGGGTGTACCCCTACCTGGATGACTAGCTGATTGCAGTCCCTTCCAGAACGGAGGTGGAGTGGTCCAGAGATCTGGCCCTCCAGGTTTGCTCTTAGGTTGGCCTCATCATCATCGGGGCAGAGCTCGACTCTCTACAAGCCAGAGCATGGCTGCCGGCAGACAGGGCCGGGGTTCTTTCCTCCTTTGCCCAGTCAATTCAGGTTGGGCAATTGCACCCTGCCTGGGACTTCCTGCGCCTCCTGGGCCTCATGGCGGCCTGCACCAGCGTGGTCCGTTGGGCCCGTTGGTACATGCGTCCCCTACAATGGGGGGCTGGCCAGCCAGTGGTCACAGCAGTTCGATCCTCTGGATCAGCTAGTGACAGTGACCCAGGGGATGTGGAACGCTCTCCAGTGGTGGACCGTTCCAGCACATCTGCAGGAGGGCATCCCATTTGTCCGCCCCGAGCCGACGGTCTCTCTATCGACCGATGCCTCTCTGATGGTTTGGGGTGCCCATCTGGGGGAGCACAGAACGCACGGCCTCTGGTCCCCTCGGGAGTCCCGATGCCACATCATTCTGCTGGAGCTTCTGCCGTCTGCCTAGCCCTCACCGCCTCGCCTCCGCTTCTACAGGGTCAAGTGGTTCAGGTCCAGACGGACAATACCACGACCACATACTACCTAAACCGCCAGGGCGGGATGCGCTCCATGCCTCTGTGCAGGGAAGCTCTTCACATTTGGTCACTCGTGTGCAGCCTGGAGGTGGATCTCCTTGCCATTCATGTGGCAGGAGCCTCCAACACCCTGGCCGATGCCCTAAGCCGGATAGGGGCTGCGTCCCACGAGTGATCTCTCCTGCCGGATCTATTCTCCCACTGGGGCAAGCCTCAGGCAGACCTGTTTGCCTCCAGGGAGAATGCGAAGCTGAGACTGTTTCATGCCCGCCCCCCCTCAGCAGGCTCACTGCAGGGGATGCCTTCGAGGCTGTGGACCCCGGCCTCTTCTACGCCTTTCCCCATTTCCCTTGATCCACAAGGTGCTTCTCAAGGCGAGGAGGGACAAGGCGCAGGTGATTCTGGTAGCCCCAGACTGGCCCCGCCAATTCTGGTATCCAGATCTCCTCAGTCTCAGCTCCAGGCTCCCGAGGTGGCTTCCAGCCCACCCGGACCTGATCTCAGTCAATCAGGGGAAGATATTCCATCCAGACCTTCAACCCCTGCACCTGACGGCCTGGTTCCTGAGTGGCTACAGTTCCAGGCCTTGGGTCTTTCTGACGAGGTCCTCAACGTTGTTGAGGCGTCCCATAAGGAGTCTACCAGAAAATTCTACGCCTTCAAATGGAAGAGATTCTCCATTTGGTGCCAAAGCAAGGGCCTGGACCCTTCCTCCTGTTCCTTGGCAAGCATTCTGGACTACCTGTGGTCCCTTTCTCAGCAGGGGCTGATCGGCGACCATAATCCTGCGTGCACCTGGCAGCCATCTCTCTGCTACCGGCTGGAAGCAGTTGGCGAGGAGAAGGTGGTCGGCGCTTTTTCAAAGGCCTTGATCACATATCCCTTCCAGTGCGAGAACCTCCACCTCCGTGGGATCTACTGCTGGTATTGGCTAAGCTCCTGGGCAAGCCATTCGAACCGATGCACAGGTGTGACATCTCTCACCTGTTGTGGAAGACCGCCTTCTTGGTGGCTATCACGTCAGCCAGAAGGACGGGAGAGCTCCAGGCGCTTTCCATCGAGTCTCCTTATCTGGTCTTCCACAAGGACAAGGTTGTCCTGCGCCCCCACCCGAAGTTCCTTCTGAAGGTGGTGTCAGAGTTTCACCTTAACCAGGTGTTGACTCTGCCAGTGTTCTACCCCAATCACACCTTGGAGGCCGAATATAGGCTCCATACTTTGGACCGCTTACTATAAGGAGCTGACGGTTGAAGTTAGGGGAGAGGTTCGCCAGCTGTTTGTCACCTGTGCTGAAGCCGCACCTGGCAGACCTGCAGCCAAGTGGACGATAGGCAGGTGGGTCACCTTCTGCATAGATCTCTGTTATAGGTTGGCGGGCATGGAGCCTCCCAGAGGGATAAGAGCTCATTCTGCCCGCCATACCACTGCATCGGTGGCTGCTTCCAGGGATGTCCCCAGCCAGGAAATCTGCAGGGCTGCTACCTGGAAGTCAACACACACCTTCATCACCCACTACCACATCGACCTTGAGTCACGCTGGGATGCTGGTTTTGGGGCCTTGGTTCTCCAGTCTTTATTTCCCAAGTAGGGGGTGTGCGCCTTGCCTCCCTCCTCCCGGAGAACTGCTAGGAGTCTGCAGACAGTGTGGATGAACAACATATCCATGTCCCTAGAAATACAGGTTACTCACCTGAAAAGGAGTTCTAGGAATGGTATATGTTGTTCATCCACACATTCACCTCCCTGGCTTCGATGCACAACCTGGCTTCCAGCGGGCTAGATCTGGCGTCATGGGGCGGAGCCGAGAGTTTTACCACCCAGGTGGGTGGGAGGAGCCAGCTTGAAGACCTTCCGGCAAGATTTAAAGCGGCAAGGAACCTTCCAGACAGTGTGGATGAACAACATATACCATTCCTAGAACTCCTTTTTCAGGTGAGTAACCTGTATTTCTAGGAGTGGTATATGTTGTTCATCCACACGAACCCACCCGAACTCCCCAGCTTCGATGCACAACCTAAGCTTCTAGTGGGCAAGATCTGGTGTACCAAGGGGCAGAGCCGAGGCATATACCACCCGGGTCGGTGGGAGGAGCAAGCTTAAAGACCTTCCAGCGAGATTCTTAAGGGGAAAGGACATGCCAAACAGTGTGGATGAACAACATATACCACTCCTAGAACTACTGTTACATGTGAGTAATCTGTTTTTCCTCACATCCCTCCTGAATGTACCACATCTAGCTTCATATTATGCCCCTTTGTTTTCAAGCACCTTTTCCTCTGAAAGATACTCTCCTCCTATACCTTATTAACCCCATGAGGTATTTAAAGGTTTCTTCATATCCCGCCTCTCCTCCAAGGTGTACATATTTATAGAAACATAGAATTTGACGGCAGATAAGGACCGCTTGGCCCACCCAGTCTGCCCATTTCCCTACCTACTGGATAAGCTGCAGATCCTAGTTAACCAGCAGCCTACTTCTTTCTACCCCCAACCCCCAGAATTGCCTTATGACTATCCCATGCATGCTTGAATTCCACCACTGATTTTGACTCACAACCTTCCTCCGAAGGCCATTCCATGCATCCACAACCCTCTCTGAGAAAAAATACTCTTAAATTACCTCTGAGCCCTCTCTATCTTCAAATTGTGCCTCTTGTTCTTGCACACCTCTTTTTGAAAGATGCTACCTCTTGGACTTGTTGATTCCCTTGAGGTACTTGAAAGTTTCTATCATGTCCCCTCTCCCTCCTTTCCTCGAGGCTATACATATTAAGCTCCTTAAGTCTCTTCATATGTCCTCCGTGCAGACCCTGCACCATTTTAGTTGCCCTCCTCTGGACAGCTTCCATCCTGTCTATGTCTTTTGGGAGATTGGGTCTCCAGAACTGCACACAGTACTCCAGATGGGGTCTCACCAGCTGTCTGTACAGAGGATAATAACTTCTGTTTTCTACTGGTGATGCCTCCCTATGCATCCCAGTATCCCCCAGCCCTCCTTGCTGCCTTCTCACATTGCTTGCCCACCTTTAGGTCATCTGATATGACTACCCCCAGGTCCCTTTCCATTTTTTTGTTGTTAGTATCTCACCCCCCATTGTGTACTCTTCCCCTGGGTTTTTGTTTCCCAGGTGCATTACCTTGCACTTCTTAGCATTGAATCTAAGCTGCCATACATTTGACCATTCCTCTAACCTTGCCAAGTCCCTTCTCATCCTTTCCACCCCACCCTGTGCATCAACTCTGTTGCAGATCTTTGTGTCATCTCAAAGAGACATATTTTCCTTCCAGTCCTTCTGCAATGTCGCTATAAAGACATTGAAGAGGACTGGTCCTACTGAACCCCAAGTGTACCCCGCTAGTAACCCTCCTTTCTTCTGGAGTGGACTCCATTTACTATTACTCTTGTGTCCTATTCTCCAGCCAATTCTTTACCCAGGCTGTCATCTTGGGACCCACTCCTAGGCTGGCTAACTTATATTAATCTTTTGTGTGGGACTGTGTCAAATGCCTTGCTAAAGTCTAGGTAGGCTATGTCCACAGCCCTCCTGATCTACTACTTTGGTCACCCAGTCAAAGAAATCTATCAGATTCGCCTGGCATGACCTTCCCGCCAGAATCCATGCTGCCTAGGGTCTTGTGCCCCTCTGGCCTCTAGATACTGACAATTCTTCCTTTAGAAGTGATTCCATCATTTTCCCTATCACTGAGGTTAAACTAACAGGTCTATAGTTTCCTGCTTCTGCCTTGCTCCCACTTTTGTGAAGGGAATCACATCTGCCCTCCTCCAGTCCTTGGGTACCACCCATCCTCCCATGATTTGTTAAAGAGGGTAGTCAGTGTGTCACTAGTTCTACCCTTAGTTCTTTTAGAATTCTGGGATGAATCCCATCAGGCCCCATTGCTTTGTCCACCTTTCAGTTTTAAGAGTTCTTTCAGAACCCTTCTTCTGTAAATGGGCTGGTATCAACTTTGTATCCAGAGTGTTACTACTGTTTGTTTTATGTACCTCCTCTTCCTTTGTAAATACTGAGCAAAAATATTTGCTTAGTATCTCTGCCTTTTCACATTCTCCTCTGCCCACCCTCCTCCCCTTTATTAAGCCTCACTATCCCTCCCTTGGTCTTCCTTTGCTCCTGATGTACCTATAAAGGTTTTATTCCCTTCTTAACTGAGTTGGCTATCTTTTCTCAGTTTGGGCCTTTGCTGTTCTGACTGCCTTCCCAGCCTCCTTTTGCTTTAACTGATACAGTTCTCTGTCCTGCTCCTGCTGCATTCCTTGTACTTCCTGAATGCTTTCTCTTTTCTTGAACCTTCACTGCCACTTCCTTTGAGAACCATAGTGGTTTCTTACATCGCCTTTGTTTTGTTTATTTGCTTCACACAAGGCTGGTTACCTCTGTGATGGCAGTTTTATTATTCTCCATTGTTCTTCCACCCTCCTTCCCTGCCCATTTGCTAGTGCATTCCTTAGGCACTCACCTCTTTGGCAAAGTCAGCCCTCCTAAAGTCCAGTACTTTTGTCTTTGTATGGCTTGACTCTATTGCTGTGTTTATTGTGAACCATACTGTTCGATGGTCGCTAGTTCCCAGATGGCTACCCACTTCTACATCTGTGATCCTCTCTCCATCTCCATTCGAGAGTATCAAGTCTAATATTGCTCCCCTCTCGAGTGGGCTCCAGTACTAGTTGTCTCAAGGCATGCCCCTGTAGGGCATCTAGAATAACTGCACTCTTCAAGTGGCAGCTGCAACTGCGCTCCAGTTAACATCTGGCATATTCAGATCACCCATCAGCAATATCTCCCTTTTTCTGCCATTCTAAGTATACTTTCTATCATTTCCTTGTCCATTTCTCCCCTGAGAAGGGGTTCTGTATAACCCCGAGCGGATTGTGGTGCCATTGCCTGTCTCCAATTTACCCACAGTGCTTCTTCTCCTCCCTGTTTACCCTTTGTTCTGTTGCTTTTATTCCTTCCCTTATGTAAAGAACTACTCCTCCCTTTTTACCTCCCTGTCCCTCCTGTAGATAGTGTATCCTGGATGTTTACGTCCCAGTCATGGTTTTGTGTGTACCATGTTTCTGTGTGCTACGATATCCAGATGTTCCTCCTCCATCAAGGCCACTAATTCAGGAAGCTTGTTACCTAGACTACGGGCATTGGTACTCATTGCTCTCCATTTTTTGATGGCCTTACCTTCTGTTGCAGCATCCCCCACTGACTGTTCTACCTTGGTCTTTTTCTCATTTAGTACCCTGTTTTGTAGGGAGAGGCTGGGATTTTTCTGCTGCTTGTCAGTGCCTCCCCCATTGACTAGTTTAAAAGCTTGCCAATGAAGCATTTAAACCGATTGCTCAAACCGATTGCACATTTAACTCCTTAAGTCTTTTCTCATAGGGCTTTTGATGCAGACCTTGCTCCATTTTGGTAGCCCTCCTCTGGATCACCTCCACTGTGTCTTTCCTGAGATGTGGTCTCCAAAACTGTACACAGTGCTCAAGGTAGGGTCTTACAAGCTATTTATATGGGGCAGAATTACCTCTCTCTCTCTCTTTCTGTTGGAGATTCCCTACCTGTGGTCTCCAGCATCCCGCTAGCTTTCCCGGTTGCTTTATCACACTGTGTGGCTACCTCTAGGCCATCTGATATGAATGCAACTTGGTCTCTCTCTGCTTGGTCTTTGTCAGTATCGCTCCACCCATCTTGTGCTCTGCTTCCAGGTTTCTATGGCCTAGATGCATTATTTTGCCTTTTTTTTTTTGCATTAAAACTCAGCTGCTATACCCTTAACCACTCTTCTAGTCTGTTTAGCTCCCTGCATGTTCTGTCCACCCCCACCCGTTGTGTCCACTCTGATATGGACCTTGGTGTCATCTGCAGAAAGGCAGACCTTCCCTTCCTTCTTTATGTCACTTATAAAGATATTGAAGTGGACCAGCCCCTACATTGATCCCTGAAGGACCCGACTGGTCACCCTCCCTTCCTTTGCGCACACTCCATTCACTAATAGCCTCTGTATCCTATCCACTAGCTAGTTTCTTATCCAGGTTGCCACCTTATTAATTATTCCTAAGTTAGCAAACTTTCCCACCAGTCTCGTGGAATGGTGTCGGGAGCCTTGCTGAAATCCAGGTAAGCCACGTCTACTGTGCCTCCCTGATCTAGTTCCTTGGTCACCCAGTCAAAGAAGTCTATTAGATTCGTTTGGCATGACTTTCCCTCTGTGAAACCATGCTGCCTTGGGTCCTGTGATCCACTGAATACAAGATATTCCACAATCCTTTCCTTTAGTAATGTTTCCATCAACTTACAGACCACCGATGTCAGGCTGACAGGTCTATAATTGCTTGCCTCTTCCTTGCTACCACTTTTATGAACTGGGACTACATTTGCCCTTCTCCAGTCCTCTGGAACCACACCAGTCTCCAGTGATCTGTTAAAAAGGTCTGTCGGAGGTGCAGCCAGTACCTCCGTAACTTCTCTCAGTATCGTTGGATGTACCCCGTTCGGCCCCATAGCTTTGTCTACTTTCAGGTTGTCATGTGCTTTCCAGAGACTCCCCACTGAAAACAAACTACTTTCTATTTCTCTCGCCTCCTAAGTTTCTGGTGCCTCTTTGTGGTCCCTCCCATTCCCATTCTACTGTGAGAACTTAACAGGAGTATTTGTTCAGGATGTTTGCCTTTTCTTGATCCTCCTCCATGCAGTCCCCCCCTCCCTTTTTAACTGTACAATGCCTTCTTTTTTTCACTAACATACCTAAAAAATGTCTTCTCCTCTTTTGATACTCCCTGAGCTATTCTTTCCTCAGTTTGCCCTTTTGCTTTCCTTACTGCTTTGCTTGCGCCTCTCTATTTTCCTTGATCCACTTCCCTATCATGTCTCTGGGTCCCCTTGTACCTTCTGAATGCTACTCTTTTAGCCTTTATCTTTTCTGCTACCTCGTTTGAGAACCACAGCGGTCTCCTCTTTCATTTGCTTACTTGCTTAAAACAGAGGTTTGTTGCCTTCATTATGTTCTCTTTTAGTCTGGCCCACTTTGCTTCCACTCCTTCAAGGTCCTTAACCCGTCAGTTTGTTCATGAGGCATTCACACATCTTAGTAAAATCAGCCCTTCTGAAGTCCAGGACCCCTGCCTTTCTGTGGTTGGATTCTGCAGTTGTTCTGATGTTGAACCACACTGTATGATGATCACTGGTCACCAGATGGCTTCCCACCCTGATGTCTGTAACACTGTGCCTGTTAGTAAGCACCAGGTCCAGTATTGCCCCATCACAAGTGGGTTCCCTGACTAGTTGCCTAAAGAAAAGCACCCTACAGGGAGTCCAGGATGTGTCTGCTGCTAACTGATGCTGCAACAGGGAGGCTCCAGTGCACATCTGGCAGACTGAAGTCCCTTACCAGTAGCACCGTCCCCTTTTCTAGCATTACCCTATCCGAGTCCTCCTCCTGTGCTGGAGGCCTGTAGATCACACTTGTCTGAATATTGGCTCATTTTTCTGACTTGGGGTAACCTACAGCATCTTAGACCCTCCCTGAGTTTCTTGTGTTTTCATTGCTTTTATGCTGTCCTTCACATAAAGCAACTCTCCCCCTCCTTTCCTTCTTATCCTGTCCCTTCTGAATAACGTGTACTCTGGTATGACCATATCCCAGTCATGGTTTTCAGTGCAGCATGAGTCAGTAACGGCCATGATATCCAGGTCAGCTTCACCATGATGGCCTCTAGGTCTGGGATCTTATTTAACAGACTCCTAGCATTGCACTCATGGCCTTCCACATTTTGTTTGCTGATTCCCTCTTTCCTTTTATACCCCTTACTTCCTCTTTTTATCGAAGTCCCCCCCCCCCTTTTATCCTTTTCTAACCCCGTACTTATTTGATTTACTTTATCCAATGTGGGACTTTCTTCTCCCAGAATCTCTCTACAGTCCATCTGTGCCTTTGGGGAGCAGTCTCTGTTTCCCCTTTCTCTTCCACCTCCCAGCTAATTTACTTGTTCATCACAAAAAGTTTAAAACTTCCACTGAGAACTGCGGTCCCTCTCCAGATGGATGCAGGCCATCAGCTCTGTATAGGCTCTTATTCTCCCATGTGGACCCCCAGTCACCAGTGTAGCTATACCCCTCCTCTCTGCATTCGGCCTTCAAACTTGAGCTGAAAACCTTGGTGAGGAGCTCCTTCTCCTTCCCCCTATCGTAGACGGCCAGCACCTCTGCAAAAAGTACAGAACATGCTGCCTGTTTAAGACTTTTTCCCAGCTCTCCTGAACTCCCCCTGCACTGTTGTTGCGTTGTCCCTAGCCAGGTCATTTGTCCCCAGGTTGACAATGACATCCCGCTACCCTTCCCCTACTGCTGCCCTAGCTATCCTTAGTATGCGTGTGGCACCTGACCTCCCGTTCCACATCCTTCATATTCCCAACTCTGTCCTCCGACAGTAGTCACCTACAGGTAATTGCTTCCTCCTCCTCCTATGGGGTCCTCTTTCACCATCCACAATGGATGTTTTTAAGGTTTCTGTCATCATTGTAGAATACTGTACCAATCAATGAGCAGCTTTCACAATGCTGATGACATCACAGTGCCTAGTACAGCACTGAAGCCAGCTGTTAAATCAAAGAAAAGCAGCAAAATCTTCAAACACACTGTAGATTAAGGAGCCATAACCTGTAAACTTCTGTTGTATGTATTGAATGTACAGTAGCCTGACTCGGAGGGCAGTTTATCATCACTTGTGAGTGGGCAGGACTTTCATAACTCACTCGTGGCCCTGACACGCATACGTTGTGGTTCTGCCCACTCCTATGTAAAGATGAATGGCATATTTTGAGTTAGCCCATTGCATATCCCATGTGTAGAGCAAGCATCACAGAAGTGGAACACTGGGTCGAGAGAATCCAGAGCTGAGAAGAGCAGCACCGGACTTGCGGACTTGGTATAAATAGAATGATAAAAAAATTAAGACAATACCATCAGTAATATAGAAAAAAAATGCTGAGTCATGGAATTAAAATGGGGGGTGGGGGCGGGGAGAAGACTTCTGTGAAATGGAGTTCTGATGCCAGCTAGAAGTCTTTTCCTGGAAATCGGAAAATCTCTATGAATCACAGTGTCTCCTAAAATAAACCATGACGTTTATGGCAGTTGCACTTTTGAAGCAGCAGTATTTGTTAATTGGCAAGAAGTCTTTTTTTTTTTAAGCAAAAAATGTTCTTATAAAATCCTAGATCCATCATCAGTGTATTAATTTTTTCTCAGGTTAATTTTAAAACTGCTTTTATAGCTAATTTTTAACTTATGATTCAAGTCGTTGAAGATGGCTGCCAGATGAAATTTGTGAAAATCTCTTCTGTTAAAGTTACCTGTTGAGTGTACATACTGGATTTACACTGATTGTGAATTACACAACATTGTACCTGGATATTTAAACATTTCATGGCGAGCACAACATCGGAGCGGGAACTGTTAGAAACTCAAAACATTCCACATCTTCCTTCAACAATGAAAGAAAATGACAATGGGTATATTGCTGTTTTTGCCAGAAAAAATAGTATTGCTGTGAAAAACTACATTGTGACTTAACAAATACTGCTGTTTTGAATGTTGTTTTTTAGGTTTCACTTATGTCCCATTATAAGGCTCTTAAATATGTTACACTTGCAGGTACTTACTCCACTCTGCTTTGAAAACATGCAATTGTCCCCAACTAACGTAACCATTTCTGTTGTGTCGTCAGCCTCTGTTGTCATGGTAAACACTGTGATGTCATTCACTGTAACAGCTGAATTGAGCATACATAGGAACTGACACACTGAACTGGATAAGGCTCAGTAGAAACAAACAGTGGTGCCTTTTCCAGGTTCTCCTCTGTTTACAAGCCAGATTTCATTACAGTCATTTGAGAGTTGTTCATACTGTGATAGCCCTGGTACAAACAGGTGAACAAAGTACGTGATTTGATGCCTTATACTGGACCAACATGACCTGGTAAAGGATGAGTGATGCGGTACTGCCCCTAATACAAGCACTGGTAGGGATGAGAGTGATGCAGTACTGCCCCTGTACAAAGCAGCAGTAAGGATGAGAATGATGTGCTTCTGCCATTTGTAACTAATTTGATAGGGTTCCCAGAGGTTTCATGGAGAATAACATCACGGGGTATAGCATTTAATTCACTGGGGAAGGGAGGGTTCCCAGAGGTTTCATGGAGAATAATATTACCAGGTACAGCATTTAATTCACTGGGGGAAGGGAGGGCTCCCAGAGGTTTCATGGAGAATAACATCACAGGGTACAGCATTTAATTCACTGGGGAAGGGAGGGTTCCCAGCGGTTTCATGGAGAATAACATTACTGGGTATAGGCATACCACATGGTTTACAGTATTTCACCTAATATTGAATGCTGCAGCTGCTTGAATGGCAGGAGACGTTCACAATACACCCCTGGGACTTTCTGTGTCTAGCACTTCATTATGTTGCTATGTGTGGATGTCTACCAGATGGTAAGTAGAGATGTGCCTTGGTTAAAAGGGTCTTCTATACCACTGGGGCACAAATGATGACCCAAGAGTCCGCTGGGGACAGCTTGTCCTATTTTATGGACCCTTGTTTGCCATACAAACAGTCATTAATCATCAAAGCAGGAGTGATTTTGGGGGGGGGCACAAACCTCTGAAAAGGGGCAGTGTAATGTAATGAGGGAGACAAAGACCTCTGACAAGAAGGACGAGGTGCTACCATCAGGACATTGAGCCACAGTCTGGAGCTTTACTTCCCTCTTTGTGAGGGGTCCAGGTAGACTTCATTCACTTGTCTGCTAGCAGACAGAATTGCGTACTAAATTGTATTCAGGTGTTGGATTGTGAATGGGTGTGCCATAGAGATTGTACCACTGGGCCTGCCAGAGGAAAATCATTTTCCCCAGGTCACATCTGAAACTAGGACGTCTGTCAGCCTACCCAGTTGACAAAATCCAGTAAAGTAAGTTTTTGTGGTTTGGGTGTTAATTTTTTCCTCTCAGAACCTGTTCTCCCTCGATCCCTTTTAAAATGTACCTGGTGGGGCTGGCCTTGTAGTACAATGGCAGTGCATTGTGTCATCACCTGAGAGACCACGTTTCACGTGTAGAAACCATAATCCCACACTTGGACTAGCTGGTGGGTAAATGTGTTGCGAAAGTGAGATGCTCAGTTATGGGGAAGATGGTAGGATGCAGTTTGCCCAGCATTCACATAACCCACAGATGACTGACCATGGAGTGGCACTAATGTTGGATGTTAAGGCAGCTACTCACCCTACCAGATGAAGGAAGGGTGCAGCCGTGGTAATCATGAACATTAGAGGGGACAGGACCACAAGGTTTTTGTGACTTGGATGTGATACCTACAGGTCGAATCCATTACTGTATGCAAGACTTTGGGCTGCTGATATTCTTTGGGAGCATAATTTAATGAACACAAGTGGCATGTGTTTTTTTTTTTATTTGTTTTTTTTTTAAATGTCCAATTCTACTAAAGATTTATCTCCTCTTCGCACATAACATTATGTGCTGCATAGGGCTTTATTTCAGAATGCTCAATTCATTTGGTATTTATACAGAAAATTAGTTATGTTGCCGTATTGGTCATTGTGACAAAAGATTCACAAAAACAAAGATGGTAACCTTTTATTGGACCAACATAGATGTTGCAAAAGAAAATAGGTTATTGAGCTTACGGATTACAGAGAATCCTTCATCGGATGAAGGATTCTATGTAATCTGAAAGTTTGAGCTCCTGTTTTCTTTTGTAACATCTGTTAGTTTAACAAAATGTATCAAATCATGTCTTTTTTTATGGATCTTTTGATGTTTACAGCAATGATAGTACTGAGCTTGTGTGGTAACCCCTCTCAGCAAAAAGGAACTGATCTTCAAGCGTGTCGGTTTTCAGTAAACTGGTCCAAACTGAAGGTGGGGGAATTCAGTGTTTGTTACATAATCATCTTCAAACCCTACAGTAGCAAAAAAAAAAAAAAATAAGCTGACATTCTTGGCACTGGTGGGTGGACATGCTTCTCTGCCCAGATGTGAAGATATTGGTGTCATGTTGGTTGTTTGTCTCAGAACTGCAGTGTGCCCTTCCAGAGGCTTTCACTCAGATCCAGTTCCATTCTCCGCAGCCTTATTGGCCTGAGTTTCTAGGGAATTCATGGTTAACACATTTTTTAAATGTGTAGTCACCCCACCCCCAAATCATCCCTCTACCCCATTAATGAAGATCACCATGGCTGGTGCACCCTTCCTCAGGAATGCAGGCCAGCAGCTGCCTTAACAGTTGACGCTAGTACTGTTCCTTGGTTGGCCACCATGCTTTTGTTGTTGGAGTGCCAAGTGCTCTCAGCTTTGTGATGCCTCATTCTGGGGTGCAAAATTTG
Organism: Neoceratodus forsteri; assembly: GCA_016271365.2. NCBI lineage: Eukaryota > Metazoa > Chordata > Ceratodontiformes > Ceratodontidae > Neoceratodus > Neoceratodus forsteri. The sequence goes on along the minus strand of JADMNL010000034.1, from coordinate 109,115,841 downwards.
GGGCTGCATGTGAACATCAGTCCACAACTGGGTCCCTGTGATTTACACATTTTGTTTTCTGTTACATTTTATCCTTCCTTTGGTCAGGAGGGCCACTCAGCCTCTTTGTCCATCATCAGCTGATAGGTGGCTGTGTCCATAGTATGAGACCTCTGTAAGTCTCAGCCATCATTCTGACAGCATAGAATGTTTTCTCTCCTACCTTCCTTCCACCCAGTAGATGGTGCTGCGACAGCAACTGTTAGAATCAGCCACTGCAACAGAGCCCATGGGGTGTAAAGCAAGCTCCCTGACCCTCCACAGGGGTTGTGTGGTGTTGCCATAAGTAATGCCATCCCCTTCCTGGCCTGGGAAGCCCTGGCTACCTGCCGCACATCTTAAGTCCACACCCGCAGTTCAGGCTCTGGCATGATGGATGCTGCCACTGGGTCAACTGGCTGAAAGTTTTTTTTTATCCCCATCTGATCTAACCTCCATAAATGGCCTAAGTTTCCTTCACTTCAATGCCTGCAGCCTCCTAAAAAAGTTCTCCTTAATACAGGCATGGGTTGCACATACCCTACCTGACTTCCTGGTTATCTCTGAAACTTGGCTCAGATCTACAACAAAAGACAGTGATATAAACCTTCCCATTTACCAGCTCTTCAGATCAGATCGCCTTCCAGGGGTGGTGGGGTGGCCATCTACGTCAAGGAAACCATCTGCATCCTGCCTCATCAATACATCCAACCAAAGGAATTTGAATGCTTGTCAATTAAAATATCCTTCCTAACATGTCTTCCTTTAAATTGATTGGCTGCTATAGGCCCCCTCTGCAGGCCTCAAACTCTATCCCACCTAGGATCAATACTCAGTCTAGGCCTGAAGATACCATCATCCTTGGTGATTTGAATTTAAATTGGTTATCTAATGCATCTGCACCCTAGTAACCTTCTGTGACATCTATGGATTCACTCAATCAAAGATCCAACAAGGATTAGCCTAAAAATACTACCAACAGCTCACTCCTGGATATTATGATGGTAAACAAGCCTCACTTATATTCTCATGCTGGAGTGCTACCCAGTGATGTAAGTGATCATTGTCCTATAGCTGGCATAAGATCTACACTCAACCATCCAATCCTGCAAAATTTCTCCATAAAGGTCAAAAGAATTTCAACATCTCAGGATATCTCCATGATTTGTGCAATACAACATATTGGCAAGATTTTTACCTTACAACCTCAGTTGAGACAGCTCTTCAGATCTTAAAGGACATTATCATTAATGCCCTCAATATACATGCACCAATCACCAGTGTCAGAACTAAAGTAAAATCTTGTCGTTGGTTCACTGCTGACCTTAAATCAGCTTTGTTAGCCAGAGACAAACTCTGGAAAAAGGCAAGAAAACAAAGGATACTAGAGACTGGCTTCAATTCAGAAAAGCAAGAAACTCATGCACAAAACAAATAAGAAATGCCAAAGCTGCCTACTATAGAGCTGAATTGGATGCATCCTATACTAACCCATCCAGATTCTGGGGTACTATAAAGGGAATTCTAGGCCAAAATTCTACCCTGCCTTACCCTCCAAACTGCTACTAAGTGACATAGAAATCATTGACAAGCAAGAAATCTTAAATACCTTCAATGACCATTTCACCACAGCTGGCCTAGCATTTGACTCTTCACCTGCAAATCTCTTGAGATCATTATTAAACCTTCAATCCACTGTGGGACAAAAGGCTGCTTCAACATTCTCCTTGAACCAATATCCTTAAAAAGAAGTAGAAGACCTCCTATCCAATTTAGATACTTCTAAGAGTGCAGGTGCAGACTCCTGGACCCCTACTTTCTTAAGTAGCATTGCACGCCTTTATCTGCCCCTCACTCACCTCTTCAATCTTCTCTAGCTACTGGTCCATCCTCCATATGGAAAACAGCTCAAGTAGTTCCACTACTTAAATCAGGTGATCCCATGGACCTTAACAATTACAGGCCCATTTCCATCCTACGGTACTATCCAAGATGCTTGAAAAATTAGTAAATTCACAGTTAAGGGCCTATCTGACACTAACAACCTCCTAAATCCAGCACAATCTGGATTTAGATCAATGCATAGCACCATCTCTGCCCTAGCCAAAGTCACTAACGATTGGCAGACTGCCTTGATAAAAAGAATAGTACCTGTGCTGTGTTCCTGGATTTGAGTAAAGCATTTGATACAGTGGATCATGAATCATTAATCTCCTCTTTAGCTCTGTAGGCCTTGATTCACTCTCACTCAATTGGTTTAGGTGCTATCTCTCTGGAAGGTTACAATTGGTAAAAAATGAAAATTACCTATCTACCTCTAAACCACTGCTAAGAGGTGTACCACAAGGCTCTATCCTAGGCCCCATCCTCTTTGCCATTTATATTAATAACTGATGCCAACCTCTCTCAATCTAACATTCATCTGTTTGCTGATGATACTGTATTATATGTCAGCAATCCCTCACCATCAAAAGCCTGTGAACTGTTACAGTCAGAATTCTCCGTCCTACAAAACCTATTGGAAAAAAAAATTACTTCTAAATGCCAAAAAAACAAAAGCTATGTTCTTTGCAACAAAGAATTGCTCTGCCACTACCCCATCATTCATCACCCCACAATTATCCACCTTATTTGGAGAAAAGCTGGAATTTGTGGATAAATTCAAATATCTTGGAGTCTGGATTGACAATAAGCTTGACTACTCTGTCCACATAGAAGAGCTATTAAAAAAAGTTGAGACAAAGGCTTGGCCTATTTTACAGAATAAAACACTACCTTACCAGAGACTCCAAACAAAGATTAATCCAGGCATCATTCCTATCCCTTATTGACTATGCTGACTTTCTACGGCCATTGCTCTCCCCTCTTAAATAAGCTGGACATCCTGTATCATAGAGCCATCAGATTTATTACAGACCTTCCCTCCAGCACCCATCATTGCTCTTTTACATGGCAGTCAATTGACATCCTACAGCACAGAAGAAAAGGAATGCTACAATCTGGATCTTTAAAGCTTTATCAGGCAAACTCCTCCTATATCTCAGACTGTTTCACCTGAATCACATCTAGGCCATACACCTTAGGATCAATAAGCTCATTATGCTAAAGATTTCATTACCTGCACCCGGTTTGGGAGGGCTGCTATCAGCTATTCCCTAGCATTTGTCTGGAACTCACCCAAAATCTATGAATCTGAATACCTCTTACCCTTATCATCCTTCAAAAGATTATACACCGCCCCTATTTCCAGAGTTGTGCAACTGCTTCCATAAGGCCTAGTCTCCCATCCAACCCACACCCCTCCCTTCTGTAATCCACTATGTTTAGTTTCCCTTCTTCTACCCAGTCAGTTATCACATTTCATATAAAAGCCTACAAAAGCCCTATTATTTGATTATTATCCCTGCTATATCTATTATCCTCTTCATTTTTACAGGTTAAGTTATTTTACTGTGCCTTGTATATCTGTAAATTTTGTATATATCTCTTATTTATTTGATTGTACTAATGTTATGCTATTCTCATGTCTTTGTAAAAAAACTTGTACCCTTATTTGTATGACCACTCAGGTCCATCTTGTAAATGAGCTACGCTCAATGATGTTCGCCTGAATAAATAAAGGTTTTGATTGATTGATTGATTGAACTGGCATTCCCCATGACATACATTTCGAAAGTATCTGTTATACAGGCGGTGTCTCAAAGTGCTTCACAGCGTAAAAAGACTGATAAGAGTGCATTGAGGGGCATTTGGAGGCATTGACCTTTTCCCCCAGGTAACTGGGTACCTTAGAAACATAGGCAGTATGGATAGGTGAAGATCACTAGCCATCCAGTCCTTACCTTATCTGCTTTACACCCAGTCCCAGTGTCTGGAACTCAAAATCCTGCCATAAACCACCTCCCCACTAGGTGGCAGCATTTGTCAGCCATGAATTTAGCATTTCCATCTGGTAATTCAGTAACAGGGAACTTGTCAAGAATGTGTTTCATTAGTCACATGTGCTTCTGACATATTACTGAGAGGCTGGGTAACAGTGATACCATTGTCAGTGGGACTAGGGATCAGACAGCCACTCTCCTGTGTTCCCAAATTTGGTGACAGCATTGGCTGGCAGCTGAAGCCATTGCAACCAAAGGATTCAGTGTATCAACCATTCTCCTTTCTGAGTTCAGTGGTTTAAGTATGGGTGCACGCATCACAGAAGCTGCTCTGTCACTGGGTAAGGTCCAAATGGAGTTGTTACTAGTTTATGACATCAAAGGTGTAGGGTATAACTACAGAGCTCCTATTAGGACTAAAGTGCTAACCATATGACTTGTGAACTGAATGCGATGTAGAAACAGCTGCTATCTTTGATCAGAGTAATGAAGAAAAAATTACTGTAGCAATGATGTTTCTCGTAGAGGGTGCATTTATGGGTCACAAAAATGGCAGCATTGCAGCCCTGAGGTGCTGCCCTTGAGATGGAACTTTAGAATACTAAAAGTTCAAATTCTGCAGTGTGGTCACACTCCCACTGATATTCCAGTGGCAGATTAATTTCTCCCCTGAAGAGATCAGTCAGCCCAGAATTCTGTTCCAGTCCCTGTGACTAAGTGTTCTTGGTGAGTTTATTTGATACTCTGAGTAGTTTTATGTATTTTATCATATTTTTTTTTTTCACTAGTTCCATTGAATTTCCTGGAACCAGGGGAGAAGCACAATTTTCACCTCTTCACAGTTTCAAATCTAACAAAAATATATTATTTTTTTAATTTCTCTTTCTTCATTGTTTTTGCTGTATAGACATACAAACATGAACCAAACAGCACAATACATGGGGCAAATTAATATCACACAATCTGAGGTCGGTACAAACCATTGACATAATAATGGGGGGCAGAAGTGTCATCAAAGGCTGAAGTCCAATTCAAGGCACAAAGTCCATGCTTTGGTGCAACACGTGTTGTACCCGTCTGACCCAAACCATTTCAAATTTAGGGACCAGGTGATCAAGTCTTGCAGTTAGTCCCTCCAAATTAATTTAAGGGGTAGTGTGTGTCTGCCATATCTTGATGGACAGAAAGGAGGCCTTGCCCACATTCTCCTGTTTTGCCATCCCTGGGACTGTGCCCTGAATACCCCTACTACAGCCTGGAGCAGGGTACCAAACACCTCACACATCATCCCTTCCTGGAATGTAAAACCCAGTGCTGGCACGTGAGTGGCTCACCCTAGCTTATGGCCCAGGTATAATGGGTTTGATTTTTTTTCTTAATTTGTTTCTGCTCCTGCGTCCCCAGTCCCAGTGCCATTCCCCCATCACCAACCTGTCTCATGGACGTCTGGGCTAAGCGCCACTTACACAGAGCCATATCAGCAGGCGGCTAGCCATGTAGACCTGTGTGGAAAGCCGAGTGAGCCATCTTCCTCCCAGGGGCATCCATGAGTGTGCATCAGTGCATGTCCCCCCACATGTGCTGGCCCTGCCAGTACTGCCACTCGCCCCTTGCTAGGTCACAGGCAAGCTTATGTGACTCCAGATCACCCTCCAAGGAGTGAGCCGCTTGTTTTGGGATGCTTGATCCTTCATCGCCCAGCCGTGGTCCATTCCTGAACCTGGGTTGCTAGCATAGCTACAGGTAAGGCACCACTGCCTTAGCCCTCTGTGCCACTGGGCCGGCCCCAAACATGTTTGACTTTTACTAATTAATCAGGGACCCTGTTAAAAAATTTTTTTTTTTTTTTGATGGAAGTCAAAAACTTCCATGAGACTAAATTTGAGTTATTCCCGTTTATTTTAGAAGTCAGAATATTCAGTACCTGATTCTGCAAATCAACAGTGGAAGTGCAATATATATTGGAAAGTTAATATAATTATTACTGATAAACAGCACCCTTCCATTTAGAAAAAAAAATATTCATGTTCGACCTCGTCTACAAAATTGGAAGTCACTTGTCTGCCTCCCATTTTGAGGGTCAAGTACTTCCCCTATATTTTGGAGGATTTTACATTATCACTGGAACTTAAATGTGGTACTTCCAAAATGGAGTGTGTGTGTGTGAGAAAGTGAAAACATTACAACTGCTCCCCATCCATGGCTCACTGTAGCTTCACAACAGCGATAACTGGAATTCACTACCTTAGAGTATAGGATAGTCCCAGGTTCAAACCCTGGGATAAAAAAAAAAAGGCAGTGGAAATTAGTTGTCTTTCTGTGGTATTAGTCTTTATTAGATTTTATACAATAACTACACATGTTGAACAAGTATACACCAGCACAGCAGTACATGAAGGTAATAGTACTGAATATTATTCAACAAGTATACACCAGCGCAGCAGTACATATATGGTAGGCAGTATAGTGCAGTGGTTTAAGGCCCTGAGCTGCAAATCTGGTGACATCCAGCAGACCAGACCTGGGTTTGAATCCCACAGCTTCCACTTACATACTGTGTGACCCTGAGCAAGTCACTCAACTTCCCTGTGCTCCCAGGTCGCACCTGTAAACAAGCTTTCAGCTTAGTGTACTACTCCTGGTTAATCAACTTAAAAAAAAGTACAAAATACTATTCGACAAGTATACAGCAGTACAGGAAAGTAACCGTACTGAATATTATTCAACAGGTATACACCAGCACAGCAGTACAGGAAAGTAACCATACTGAATATTATTCAACAAGTATACACCAGCACAGCAGTACACGAACGTAACTGTACTGAATATTATTCAACAAGTATACTTCAGCACAACAGTACATGAAGGTAGTACCAAATATTAAAAACCATAGAAATGGGAGAGCTCCTAGTAGGTAGTATTAGTTGCAGACTCGTAATATCTCGGATGTTAAGCAACTCAACGCTCTTTATTTATAAAAAGTGCAGTTTAGCAGGTATCAAAGTGCTTGTACAATTAATTAAAACTTTTAAATTAGACATTTAAAAAAAAAATGTAAAATTATTGCCGGGGAAACCAAAGTTCCTTTTACATACTGTAGCAGGTAATTTGTGAACCATAATCTTTTCTTATGGCATGTGTTTTGTAGAAAACGTTAAGATTTTCCACAGCTACCAAGCAAATATGCACCGGTGCAGAATCTTCAACAACACTTCAGTTCCATTCCAAGACTTTGTTACATGTTGCATTTAATATTTACAGTATTTATTGGAAGATTCAGACAGTTTTTTTTTTGTTTTTTTTTAGCATAAGTGCTCTTTTAGAAATTTCCACGTCAACTGAGAAGGTTACAATAAAGACAAAAACTTAGCAAGCAGTCAATTTCCATTGGAAGTGTTTGTCGACAGTTAAGATACGCACATACATTGAACACCATACAGATTGCAAAACTGATCAGTCCAAGACAAGTCCAAGGCAGCAAGCTGGGTACAGAGACAGTAGGTAAAAGGCAGAGGGACAGATCCATAGCATTACATTATCAGAAGAGGGCAGTGAGAAATATTTCACTCAGGAAAGATGCTTTGAGGCATACAGTCTGGTTTGCAAGTATGTCCTGGTTAGAAAAGAATTAGCAGCATATGCACATATTACACATTCATACACACATGAATCGGCAGTTACGGCAAGGTGTGCTATAGTCATCTTTTTATGGTGTTATTACAGGTTTGACTCCTTCAGCAGGGGTCTCACATCTTGCCCCTCTGGTAACTGCCCTGCCTGATGCCTCTTGTTTGACAGGCATTCTTTCCTCCTCCCCATGGCATGGCCATTCCCCAGCTGGTGTCCGCATCCAGTGTAGCAGTGCAAGGTGTTGCCTGAAAGTGCTAAGCTCTGTCATGCTATCAGCTACAGGTCTTTTTCACCCTTTTTTTTTAATTAGAATTGTTGAATCAGACACAAATGTGTATAGCAGCATATTACCGTATTAAAGTAGAACATATTTGCTCACACATTCATTTTTACCTATGCCTATGTTACAGCCAGTTTCTATAATTTTCCAGGTAGGCTATATTTCTAAATCACTATCTACAAGCAATGCAGGAAGATGCTATAAATACTATTGTTATCCATTACCAGGATCAGGATGTGGCTTGCTCTGTACATGAACAATATTATTATTGAATTTTGTTGACTGGGTAAGCCCACTGAGACTAGAAGTCCCTTTTTCAGGGGTTGAGAATACAGATGGTAACCAACTGAAACTGTACCAGATTAAGCTGTTGGTGGTGTTCCTAGTGAATGGAGAAAATTTGGCCAGGATACTGGGTAAATTTCCCCTACTCTTTTTTGAGAAGTGCCATGGGATCTTTAATGTCCACCTGAACAACCACCGGAACAGGCACATGGGACTTCAGTTTAACATCTCATCTGAAAGACCTCAGGAGTGCAGCACCCCCCTCATACTGCAATACAGTGTCAGTACTGGGATATTAACCCAAGTGCCTGGTGTGGGGATAGAACCCACAGTCTTTGAGGCATCAATATTCATGATTTATTGTATTCAGGTTTGCGATTTCTCTCAAAATTGAGGTGTACTGTCCCATAAATTTTCTGTTGTTCGTTCCTTCTGGAATATTTGCTGTATAATTTGGCACCAAGCTGCTATCATGGTAGGTTGTTTATTCATCTATGGCCTAGTTAAAGCGTCCTTGGCTGCCAGTATACATATGTATGCCATGGACTGAGGAGTCACTGTGACTCTGGGGGGGGGAAAGAGATGGATGTTGGTACCATAGAGGGGGATATAATGTGCCTTGATAGATATCATTGTATTTGGTCTTAATTCTTCCCAAAAGGATGAGAGGATCGGACAGGACCAGAAGATATGTGCTTGATCAACTTGCGGGGGACCACAGTCTCTACAGCAGAAACCATATTTAGGGGGCAAATATTTAGTCAGCTGAGCGGGAGTTTGAAAATATCGAAGTCTACATTTCCAGGCAAATTTCCTCCAACTTGGGGGGGTTGGGGTAATATTTCAGCCAGGCTGCATAAGATGTAGTATTAGTAAGTTCTCTAGTCCATGCCTCTAACACTGATCTTGTGGAGTCTCCCTGAAGTTCTTGGAGTGCTTGATACATTTGGCAATCAGGTGTTGCCAGGTTTCTCCTTGTATGGCCCCCATGAACAGCCACAAAAGCAATGGAGCTGAGACAGGGAGTTTGGTTTTGTTAGTCTCTTTATGAAGTAAAAACATTCTAATTTGTAAATAGCAAAAATACTCCTTGCCTGTCAAGCTTTTTCCAGTCTTGTCCCTTCCACCTCCTGCATGGGCTACCATCACAGCCTAACCTCGGATTGGCAATGCCCCTGTAGAGGAGGCAAGGATGTATGCAGCTAACATCTTTATTGACCCACTACAGGGGTCACTGTCAGCTGTAAGGCAGACCCAACCCCAAGGCAGACGAGACCACTCCCATTCCATGGGCTACTGAAAGGGTGTGACCCCAGCTCACTCGAGAATCCAGGTTGCCCACTCAGGTGGAGGAGACAAAAAAAATGCAGTGCTACATAAATGGCTCACCAAAAAAGTGATTTATTACAGCATCCACAAAACAATTCCCCAGCGTTTCAATGGAACAATCCCTCTTCATCAGGGACCACTTGGATGGGACCAGCAATCGCTGGGGTGTCAGGATGGCCTCTTTTAATCTTTTGTTACAGTTCTAATTGGATGTTACTAACACAGGTGCGTGAGAAAAAGCACTTTGGAAATCCCCCGAGTTTCAAAAAATACATCTTGGGATGATAATCTGTTGGTGGTCTTATCCTCAATGGGCTCTGAAATCAAAGGGCAGTTTATTAACACATTCATTGTGTGCTATTTCCAAGTCAAGATGAGATCACACAGCAGTTTCTTGCTCGTTTTAAGGAAATTAAGCCAAGTAGCCCAAGTCAAATGTAAACATTTTAACAGTCCTGTGGCTCCTTGGGACAATGCATTTCCCCTTCATTAAGGGTGATCAGCAATAAAAAAAAATAAATCCCTTCCTATGTCATTATTTATTCCAAATATCCCTTTATTTTTTAAATTTGAATTGTGGGCTGGGGCAGGAAACAGCATTGGGATTTGGAACTACCAGCGGAGGCAAACGGTACCACCTGCTGGTAACAGTGCAGAATGTGGTTTCATGCCTTTTTATTTGCAATGTACAATATTGATTAAATGGATGTTTTTAAGAATAATCTCTGAAAAACAAGTTCTCAATTTTCATTACTGGTCACCTTTAGCAATTCTGAGTGTTTTCTTCACACCTAAATCATCGCACGTACATTTTTGACCGATGCTGAGCATGATTGTGGCAGTAATGTTGGTGAGATGAGGACAGCAATTACATCCACTGGTAGCTGTGTTGAGAATGGCAGTTCCATTTCTCTTGTGACCCAGAACGGATCCCAAACTAGCCGGTTCTGCAGCAGTGAAAGAGCAGTGTGTTGCCTTTACTGTCTGTACATAACCTGCCCTCGCCATGCCTGTCAACCTTTTGTCACGGAAATGTGGTTCACATCATCAAACATGGAGATACAAGCTCAGAACATCACAGAAATCAGTACCTTCAGTTGTGCAAAGTTAAAGTGTGATTTAGCAAATTAGAATGCTATGAATTTCTTTCCCTTCCCATACTCTGTTTTTGCCCCACGGCAAGGGAGGCCCCCGTCTGCTGGCTGTCACTCCCCTCCACCATCCATCCATCATCTCCCCAGCTGCAAGGGTTCCCCCATGGATTACCCCCTGTGGTGAGATCAGTACAGTACAGGGAGGGCTATCCTCACCCCATGAAACACATGATCCAGTGCCTTGACACAGGCTGCCTAGGGACGTGGGGGTGTGCTAGTGGGCGTCATATGCCTTCATTGTGCCTGTCCTTTTTTCCTCTGCTTTTTCTCCACTACTACCAGGGCCTCAGCAAACTGTTGCGCATGCACGTGGAGGCACTTGTGCACACCAGAACCAGCGACCCTGCTCCACCCACCTTGGCCTGCGTGGGAGAAGTAAGGAACTAAGCGTCTCCGCCCTCTACACCACTGGGCCATGGATGTTTATGGCACCTATTTTGTGAGGTCGACACCTTTCCCATGTGCGGTGAATGTGGGACAGAGCAATTTTGAGAGGAAAATTAGGGATGACCCTCGAAATGCGGGACAGTTGAAAGGTATGGCTGAATGAAGGAGGCAGTCGGTAAGCACTCTGGGTTCAGTCCATCACCAGCTGTCATATCGCTTCCCTTAATGGTTTGATACGGAACAAGTGCTACAGTGAGAGAAGAATGAAAAACTTGGGATGCATCGTTCAGGAAAAAAAAAAAAAAAAAAGGCCATCTAAATGCTGTTACCCTCTGGCCAGTTATGTGAATACTTTATTTTGATTTTACTGTTTATTTAATCAGGACAGCCCAGCTGAAATCTAATATCTCATTTTTCAATGGGGTCCTATTTTAACTGTTTTACAGCTGGGAGGGACTGAAGCACTAAGAGGTTATGTGATCTGCTCAAGGTCACACAGGACTTGGCTCTGGTGGGACTTGATCCTGGGTTTCCTTGTTCCCAAGCACGTGCTCTAAGCCTATAAACCACACTACCTTATAAATGTTATAAACTGCATATATTTTTCTTTTAGACTTTGTTTACAATATATTTTTCTGTTCTGCCACTGTAGACTCATCTGATCCATCCCAGCTCCCCTGTAAATGCATACCCCACCTGGCCTCTGCTGCCTACAGCCTGCCTGAGGTTGTCACCCACTCATTTCCTAATGTCTCACTCACAACACACTTAACCTTCCATGTGTTTCCCTCGCGCGTGGGGACAGAACCAACTCCAACATGCTGGAGGCAGAAGTCCTGATAAGGCCCAGAAGTGGGGGTCACCTAAACCCACTATACATGCGCGCACGCACGCACAGGTACCTCCCTTTCCCTGCTGAGCATAGAAGGAGGAGTGATGTGACAGAGTGCTGCTGAGTTTGGCTCCTCCCCTGGTGGCAGTCACGTACTGGCAGGAGTCAAAATCCCTTCCTGGATACATTGCATGCCCACTGGGTATTGCACTTCCCCTCCTTTCATTTGTTATCCCAGGTCCAGGAATAAAATGCACCTTTAAAGACAGGTACCAGTTACTGGTAGAACAAGATCACATGTCGGCACATTGGCGGTACTACCGTTGGTGATGTCCGAGACCTGAGATCGGGAACGAGCTTGAGTCACTGTGGGGTTGGCCAGGAGGAGGATTGAGTGTTAACAGAGAGCACTGCCCTCTGGGGTGGGCGGGTGGGTGGGATGTGCTCTCCACTGTAGTACTGTCACCTGAGTGACCACTGGTAATGGGACACTGAGGGAGGGGGAGCATTGGCTAGGCTCGCTGCTGCACCCCTGTATATTTACACCTGGAGTTCCTGGCATGCCAGTGTCCTGTGAGAGTGGGACATGAACAAGGAAAAGCTCTGAAGTGAGAGGGATGATCCTGGGTGCACACAGGCCTTGCGTCCCACCACTAGACACCCTCTCCAATCGAGGCCCCCTCAAGGTAGGAGGTGTGTCTGGTCCCCACTACGAGGGGCAAACTCATGGGGTTTAAAGGAAGATGGACAAGTGCATGGTGGGAAAGATCATGGTTGGCCTCAGCAGATCCAAACCACATAATCCAAAAATGGAGCCATGGGCTATTTAAACGATCATCCTCGTCCTCCTCACTTCATTTTGCCCAGCTGTGGCTCACTAACTGGGGTCATAAGCCCGGCTGATGTCCACCCTCCCACTCTGCTTTCCATTGCTCTACCAGCTGCAGGGGCAGTGACCCACCCTCCCAACCCACCTACCCCACCAGTTGCTGAAGGCCCAAGCTCATTCCTGAACTTGGGTCCCTGCTGCCAGTGCACTAAGGGGCCAGTCCAAACTGAATGTTAACTATAATAAAGCATTAAATAAATGAAAACATGTAAGTTCAATAACAGTATCACTTTAATCCATGGGTTGGGTTACCTTCATTAATGTAACCCTAGGGGTATAAGGCCCTTTGCTGTGCCTCTTGCCCCATCTCCCCAGTTTAGATTAACTAACATTAACCCTAGTCATGCATTCATGCTGAATTCTCCCCTTTCACGTTCCTCTCAGGAACTTGCATGCTGCAGCATCCTGGGGAGGGAGTGAATGCACAGTGGTGCCTGCTCCCACACGTTGTCAAGTACATCTCTGCCTTTCCACTGCTGAAAGCTGCTCTAGGAACAGCAGAAAACAGCACTCTGCTCAACCTCTTCCAGTAGGAAGAGCATCCGCTTGGACACTCTGCACCCTCCCTGCAAGCCTATGGCCCTGTTGCCCTGTGTTTGGGGTGTGAACAGTGATTGCCAGCACACCACGATGGCCCACTACTGTTCAGCACTGTGGAGCTTTCCCTTGTTTCTTTATTTTACTGGCCCTGACCCTTTGGTAAAATAACAGTAACATCAGCCCTCCACTGGACTGCACCCCTTAGTCCATAGCCAACAGGATTTCACTCAGCAGTGATTCTCACTTACTAGATGGTAGACGGGTTCTCAGAATCCAGTATTAACACTGTAATCCTTCTAGTCCCTTACGAATTATTGTTGCACATCAGTGTCGTCTGTAAAACATTTCTCAACAAGAGAAACACAGAAACAATTACTTAGTCATAAAAGCTATTGACATGATATGTCTCAACATAAATATATGGTACATTAACAGAAGTAAAAGCTCCCCCCCCTTTACTTTTTATATAAATAATGAGCGCTGTTGGAAATTAAACATCCATTTGCCTGGTTGGCAGGTTGTAAACCTATTTGACAGAAATGCCCCCCCCCCGTGGCTGATGCTATTAAGTACTCTGAATGTACCTGATTCATCTGCTGTATTCTAAAGAAATCACTCCATGGATTTAAATTGTGTTGCATACTCTGAATCGCTGCTGCTATTCTGCCCAAGAGTAGCTCTCTTTTCAGTGATAAGACAGTGGGGTCCAGCAAAGATACATCGAGGTTCCCTGCAGAGTAAGACCATGCACAGCAATTTCCTCCAGCGCCCCCCTTGTGGTTGTGGGATAACTGAATAAATTCTGCATTTAAGACTCTTTCCACCCCACCCACCCACTCACAATTTAGGAAGGAAAGGAATCTGGTTTTATAGTGTGTCTTTAATATACACTATATCCCAAAGTGCTTTACAGTACAGGAGAGAGTATGGAGGAGCCTGCAAGGTATCACAGCAGGTGGGGCTTTGTCTGGGGGGCATACCCTGGGACACCTGGACAAATAATAGGGACCCAGGTTGGACTGCCCAGAAGGGGCTGGGGGGGAATAGGGTTCACGGGGGGCTAAGCCCTTAAGAGGAGCTGCACAGGAGAAATTCCTCCTCATTCTTCCTTGTCCCAGATCACATGAGGAAGCCAGGATCGCTAGGATACAGCAGCAGCACACCACAGGTAAGACCTGGGTCATGGCCCATAGGCCACAAGGCCTGGTGGTGGTGTGCCAGATTCAGGTTTCATGCAGGCTGGCCCTAAGCTGGTTCCTTAGGTATTAGACAATATTTAGAGGAATGTGCTGTGAACATCCTTGGTGTGCTCAAATAAAAGCAACAACTTTTCTTTGTTCTCCCTGCCGGACTGGCCTGAGGACCACATGGCCCTGTGAGGAGACAATGACGTGGTTAGGGTCTGGGGCTGCAGTCCTGGCTTCCTGGGTTTGAATTTCCTCAGTCACCACTGGCAAGCGACCCTGAGCAGACCCTTAACTTGCTTGTACTGCTGGGTCGCATCCGTAAGCTGGCCTCCAGCAGTGATACAATCCCCAGATTATGTATTTACTTGATGGTTGGGTCCCGGTGGCTAAGAGGTAGTGACCTACCCACTGGGGACAGAGGCAGTAGGGGCTGAGTGGTTGGACAGGGAGTCCTAGCCGCCGCCTACATGCTGGGTGCTGGGGAGTGAGTCAATTACTTTCTGGGTTCCCGGGCTTCCCCCGTGAATTTAAAAAAGGGGGGACTGCGGCCTTGCCCATCTATGTAGTCTGTCCTCCCTCCCCCAAACTAAGTGATAGTTTTGTTTGGTGGCGACAGCAAGGGAGCCAGTCATGGGAGCACTTGTTCCCCCAAGGCATTTAAAGTGTACTGTGTGCCCTGCACAAGTTACAGTAGTGCTGCCCCCTCTCATCGGGGGCCTACCTGTGCTCCATCTATGGGGTGGAGGACCCAAAGTTGAAGACGTTTGAGTCCATGACGTGATCACTCACCACTGCAACCTCAGCCCCTGAGCGTGGGGGCAGCAAGGAACCACGGAGGATGGGCGGCACATGGTTAGGTGGCCCGGCATAGCAGTCATGCAGCAAGCGTGAAAGAGGCGGCCAGCTCAATTTAAAAAAAAAAATTAAAATGTATGTGTGTGTAAATAAAAGCTCCTTGGCCCCCACCTGCCTCTAGTGGGGCTTGTCTGTGGTAGCCCAGAGACCCGGTTATCTGGGCAGAGGTCCTGGGCTCAGCTTTGGGAAACTCCCCAGATAGTCACATGGTGTTTAGGCCAGGCATCTCAGCCACCATCCAATCATCTCCTGGTGTGGGGTTTAGATGCATGAGCCTTGACAAATAAATGTGGAAATCCAAGCCCGGAGCATGACAGCATACACGACCGGGGAAACAGCAGCGACTCCAGTGGTACTCCACCTGCTGGGGCCTAGCCATGCTGAGATTGTTGGTGTGCATGCACAGGCATAGGGCCTCGCCAAGATGCTAATGTATCGGCACACCATTTTGAGGATGGCTCTGGGCTGCCAAGGGGGAACAGGAGCATGCATGCGTTAAGTGGAATAGCTAGATAAATAAAAAATGAGGATGTAACTCAAGGCACGAGGAATATAAATGAGGGAAAATGAATGATAAGGAATGGGTAGCTGCTGGTTTCCTCGGACGGGGAACAGCAGACCAGGGTCTGGATTCCTCTGCCACCACTTACATGCTGTGGCACTCAGAGCAAGTCACCTAGCTCGACTGGTCACCAGATATATTCTAGCGCCACCCCTAATTTAAAGGGCCGGTAGTATTGAACTAGCCACAAAAAAAAAAGATAATAAAAGGGTAAGCATGGCTTGGGTGGGGCAGCTGTCTCTGTGCCGGAAGGTGGAGATGGTTCTCATCCCACTCCTGGTTATGTGGCATTCGGGCAATGAGGAAATGGGTTTGAAATCTTCCTTGGGCAGGCTGCCTAGCGAGTCACAGATGGGGCATTGAGCATATATATATATATAAAAAAAAATGATGACCGGTATTAACATCTTCCACAGTCAGTGACCCATGTGTTGTGCAGCAGCGTATGCTTAAGCACCAGCAAGGGGAGAATGGCTGTGATTTTGTTTTGATTGCAGAGTATGGACTGCATATTGCGAAGATGAGCGGAGACCTAGAACAGCAGTTGGCTGCCCTCGTCCGAGGCATAAGTAAAGCATGGTGGGAGGCACTGATCAGGGCGAAGGGGGGGCTGCAGGTCCTTTGGGGCTGCTGCACCCGCTGGAACCCAAGAACCTGGAGGTGGCCAACCCGGGGAAACAGCCAGTAACCCTGACATTGCTGACCCTGCCGGCTGAACCTGTTACTCCGGTGGGGGTACCGGGCACATCAGGGCAAGAGCCAGAGAAGTCGATGCCCATACCAGATGAGACGCTTGTGCCCCCTCCTCCTACTCTGAAAATGCTGCAAAGGAAGAGAGTCGATCAGGGAGCAGCGACAGTGGACCAAGTAGCAGGTATGCCCGAGTTAGACCAGCTGTCAGCTGAGGAGCTGAGGGCTCTGCTTAGGAGCGAGGGTGCCCCCCAAAGGAGCAGGGGGCATCAGCAGAAACAGGGCAGAGAGTGGGATGCCAAGGAAAAGGTGCTGGTGGGGCAAGGGATGGAAACAGTGGCATCAGCACCAATAAGCCTGGGCATGCTGGGGGGCCTGCCACAGGGTCAGCCGGCACTGCCGCAGGTGAGCTTGGGGACTCCCAAGCAATTAGGGCATAGTCAACCCATCCTGCCACAAGCGAATTCCCCCATCTGGGAGTAAATGGCCATGGCTCTCGCAGCACTTAGCCCTCAGGGCTCGGAGGCGTGGCCAAGGCGATATCCCAAGGGTTGGGGGAGCCTAGCATATGGCCTCCGGCTTGCAACCTAGGCCAATCAGGAGTGGAGCAAAAGCTTGACTGGCTGCTGGAATTACTGGTGGACCAGAATAGGGCTCAGCCAGGAGTGGTCCAGGCGACTCCAGCTGCAGCAGGGATCAGGGATGCTGAAGCGGGAGTGGGATTGCCACAACCACCAAAACCAGGGCAGCAAGGGGTAGTGAGATTCCTGTCTCTGGCAGAACCCATTGGGTCACACTTGACAGACAAGGTGAGGCAGCAAATAATCAACTGAGAATACGTTGACGTCTTTGCTCTACTGAATCGGCCTAAAGAGCTGGAAAAGGACAGAAAGGATGAGGATGACTGGGTTGAACAGAAGCACAAAGCAACTGTGCGGCGGACATGGGCGAACTGGGCTGCAGGCTTCATAATTTATGCAGGGATCCTCGCCTAGGGCAGCCTGGGGAAAGCTGATGGGCTGTGGGTCTGCTTTAATAAGATAATGACCATGCACGCTAGTAAATCAGGTAGGGGGTGGTTAGAATAAGATGAGGAGTATTGGAGGAGAAAGCAGATGGACATGGCACAGTCTTGGGCCATCTTGGACCTCCCGCTGCTGTGGACGATAGACTTGGGGGGAGGGGTCCAACATACAGACAGCGGTTTTCGAGTGAAGTGCCCCCATCACCAAAGAAAGGTTATCAAGGGGGGAAATGGGGGGGTGGGAAAGGGTGTTGTTTCAGCTACGACCAGGGATCATGCAAGACTAAACATTGCAGATACAAGCATGAGTGCATGGTGTGTGGGAAACCACAGTCATTTCAGCAATGTGGGAAAGCGACAGAGACGGGGGCAGGGAAGGCCAACAATTTTCACCCCTTTCGGAAAGGAGGGACAAAGACTGCCAACACCAGTCAATGACGGAAATATTGGGGGGTGGCTGGTCAACTACCCTGACAGGGTGGCCGCTCGCTCTTTGGCAGCAGGATTCAGGGAGGGGTTTTGTATACCTTACCAAGGCCTAAGGAGGGCATACAAAGCTGACAACCTGCGTTCTGCCAAAGAGCGGCTGGAGGTCGTGTGGGGCAAACTACGGAAGGAGCTGGCCACAGGTCGGATCAGCGGCCCCTTCACCTCCCCCCCTTGCCCACACCTCAGGGTGTCTCCCATTGGCTTAGTCCCCAAAAAGGTGCCGGGTGAGTTCTGAATGATAAACCACCTGTCGTACCCAGAAGGGGATTCGGTGAATGCCTACATTAACCCAGTCGACACCGCGGTGTATTACACGTCGTTCGACAGGGCAGTGGAGGTGGTGCGAAAGGTGGGCTGGGGGGCACTGCTGGGGAAGGCGGATATAGAATCAGCATTCTGCCCGTTGCTGGTGTACCCGGCAGATAAGGAGCTATTGGGCATGAAATTTAATGGGTACTACTACATTGATTAGCTGCATGCCCATGGGGTGTGCTGTGGCGTGTGTGGATTTTGAGCAATTCAGCACATTTCTGCACTGGGCCATGACACAGAAAGCCAAAGTCGACCACATGGTACACTATTTGGATGATTTTCTGTTTGTGGGGAAGGCCGGCTTGCGGCAATGTGCACATATCATGGCAGCATTCCACGAGGTGTGTGCTAAGCTGGGTGTACCACTGGCCCAGGACAAGATGGAAGGGCCATGCATGAGGCTTTCCTTTCTGGGAATTGAAACCGACATGAGCAAGCAAGTATTCCGGCTCCCCCAAGACAAGCGGGTGGCTTTGTGCACCAGGCTGGATTCTGTAATGAGGGCACATAAAATCACATTACAGGAGCTCCAGCAACTGGTGGGCCACCTCAACTTTGCCTGACGGGTAATGCCCATGGGTAGGACATTCATGAGGTGCTTGACGGGCATTGGGCGGGCTGTACAAAACCGCACCATAGAATCCGCATCACAGCGGCAGTGCGGGAGGACCTAGGCATTTGGCCGACATTTCTGCAACGCTCAATGGGGTATCGATGTGGCCGGTTCCAGTGTCCAGTGTGAGGAACTGGAACTCTTCACAGATGCCTCGGGGAGGGGCCTGGGTTTCCGCACTTACTTGCAAGGAAAGTGGTGTGCAGGGCAGTGGCCTCCAGAGTGGATCAGACAAGGCATTATGAGGCAGATAATGGTGATGGAATTCTTCCCCATTGTCGTGGTATTGGTGATCTGGGGGGATGTGCTGAGGGACAAGCACATCACATTCAGGTCTGACAATACCGGAGTGGTGTATGCAATAAACAAACAGTTGGGAGGCAAGGGCCCGATGGGCAACCTCATGTGGGTGTTTGTCCTTGAATATCAACTTTAAGGCAGTTCACGTACCATGTATTGAAAATGGCATCACTGATGCTCGTTCTCGTTTACAGTGGCAGAGGTTCCGAGAATTGGCACCAGTGGCAGACCTACAGTCCAGGGACGCCACTCCTATGGGAATTGATAACCCAGAGGCCTGGGAGTTGATTGAGAATGCCCTGGCACCTAGGACGCGAATAATGTACCAGAGGGGGGTCAACTGTTTTCTGGAAGTGCAATATGCATGAGGGTGGGCAGTGACATGGCCGATCCCAGTGGCACAGCTGTGCCAATACGTACTGATCAAAAAATGTGCGGGGGTCACCCGGGCAACAGTCGAGCAGCACATGGCTAGCATTGCCTGGTTTCAGGAAGCCAGGGGTTTCCCCAACTCCATAAGGGCATTTTCCCTCTGGAAGATGCTGAGAGGTTGGGCCCGGCAGCCCTGAGGGGTATGGACAACAGACACCCTGTCAGCCCTACCATATTCAAGCAGATCTGAGATGAGTTGCTTAAGGTATGCTCATCCCCAGATGAGACAAGGTTCTTCCGGACAGCGTACTTGGTAGCATTTTGTGGGGTGTTCTGGATGTCTGAGCTTGTGCAGCCCAGCAAGGTTACTGGGAGACCATTAGTGTTGGCAGAGGCTGATGTGGTGGTCACAACATCTGGAGTTTTTGTTCACATATAGAAGAGCAAGATGGACCAGCTTGCCCATGGGTGGTGGTGCTGACTAGTGGCGCCCCATGGGCTCCAGTGGGATGTGGGAGCATGGGAACAGGATTATATAACACATTGCCCAGCAATAAGGGGGGGCCCTTCTTCTGTCGTGGGCTTGTTGGCCCCCTAACAGTGTACCAGTTTAGGCAGGTGTTGCAGAAGACCTTGTGACAGCTGGGCATCCCTGCAGAACACTACAACATGCACTCCTTTAGGATTGGTGCAGCATCGCACGCCAGGGTGAAGGGCTTATCAGATAGGACAATACAGATGGAAGATGGAAGTCGCAGGCTTTTGAAAGGTATATAAGACCACACGTTATAACTTTCTCTCTTGCTTTGCTTGGATAGGTGTTGCGAGCATAGCAGATCTGGATTTGTGGCCACTGGTACATCCATTGGGTGGCCCTCAGGGTGGGACTGTGTCCTGCAGGAGAGAACCTGTTCCTGGCACCCGAGAGGGTAGAGGTGCATTGGTTGGGATGGCGTGGGATGTGCTGGAACGAGTTACTGGCAACACTGCAAGCAAAAGCGCAAAAGAGGTCACAGCCTAATGTTTTAGTAATTCATTCGGGGGGGAAATGACATAGGGGTTATACTGCGAGAGAGCTTAGAGAGGCTCACCCTCCGCCCGCTGCCCTTCCCCGGGTCAAGAGTGGGTACTTACTCCCACCACCGTGAGAAACCTGAAGGCAGGCACAGGGAGGGAGCTGACTTGGGCGCATCCATGGTGGTGTTATCAGGGCACCCATCATGCCGCCAAGGGGTTTTCTCTTTTTAGTGGTAGCCCCCCTGGTGCTGGCATGCAATGGCATCAATAGAAACATAGACTTTGATGGCAGATAAGGACTTCTCCCACCTAGTCTGCCCATTTCCCTACCTATTGGATAAGCCGCAGATCCTAGTTAACCAACAGCGTATTTCTCCCTACCCCAAACAAGAATTGCCTTATGTCTGTCCCATGTATTCTTGAATTCTTCCACAGTTTTAGACACCACAACCTCCTCAGGAAGGCTGTTCCATGCATCCACTGCCCTCTCTGTGAAAAAATACTTCCTCACATTGCCCCTCAACCACCCTCTCCTCTATCTTTAAATTGTGTCCCCTTGTTCTTGCATCTCTTTTTCTGAAAGATGCTACCCTCTTGGACTTTGTTGATTCCACTGAGGTACTTAAACGTTTCTATCATGTCCCCCCTCTCCCTCCTTTCCTCAAGGCTATACATATTAAGCTCTTTTAGTCTCTCCTCGAATGGCTTCTCTTGCAGACCCTGTACCATTCTAGTTGCCCTCCTCTGGACAGCATCTATCCTGTCTATGTCCTTGCAGAGATGGGGTCTCCAGAACTGAACGCAGTACTCCAGATGGGGTCTCACCAACTGTCTGTACAGAGGGATAACAACTTCCTGTTTTCTGCTGGTGATGCCTCTCCCTATGCATCCCAGTATACCCCCAGCTCTCCCTACTGCCTTCTCACATTGCTTGCTAACCTTAAGGTCATCTGATATGATTACCCCCAGGTCCCTTTCCTTTTTGTTTTGTTACTCACCTCCCCCCACTGTGTAATCTTCAACTGAGTTTTTGTCTCCCAGGTGCATTATTTTGCACTTACATACTAACATACTATTTGCCAGCAGATTAGGCCTTACGGTCTATCGAGTCTGCTCGAACCTAGATCCTTAGTTGGGTGCCGAGACCCTCCCATCCCTTGTTCTCTAGAAACCCCTATCATCCATCCCCACCCCTCCCGGGACAGGCCATCATCTGATACATCCACTTTCTGTGTCTGTCCCACCCTCTCTTGAAGCCCTCCACAGTGGATCTCTGAACCAGCTCACCAGGCAGTGCATTCCAAGGGTCCACCACCCTTCTTTGCATTGAATCCTAGCTGCCATACTTCTGACCATTCCTCCAACCTTGCCAAGTCCCTTCTCATCCTTTTCACGCCTCCTTGTGTATTAACCCTGTTGCAGATCTTTGTGTCATCTGCAAAGAGGCATACTTTTCCTTCTAGTCCCTCTGCAATGTCGCTTATAAAGACATTAAAAAGGACTGGACCCAGTACTGAACCCTCATGTACCCCACTAGTAACCCTCTTTCTTCAGAGGGACTCCATTTACAATTACCTTCTGTGTCCTGTTGTGCAGCCAATGTTTTACCCAGGCTACCACCCTGGGACCCACTCCCAGGCTGGTTAATTTGACTATTAATCTTTTGTGTGGGACTGTGTCAAATGCCTTGCTAAAGTCTAGGTAGGCCATGTCACAGCCCCTCCCTGGTCTACTACTTTGGTCATCCAGTCAAAATCAATTAGATTCGTCTAGCTGACATGACCTTCCTGCTGTGAACCCATGCTGCTTGGGTCCTGTGCACACTGGCCTCTAGGTACTCAACAATTCTTGCCTTCAGAAGTGACTCCATCACTTTCCCTACCACAGAGGTCAAACTGACAGGTCTGTAGTTTCCTGCCTCTTCTTGGTCCCACTTTTGTGAAGGGGAATCATATCCGCCTTCATCCAGTCCTCAGATACCACACCATCCTCCCATGATTTGTTAAAAAGGGTAGTCAGTGGTTTCACTAGTTCTCCCCTTAATTCTTTTAGAATTCTGGGGTGAATTCCATTAGGCCCCATTGCTTTGTCTACCTTCAATTTTAGGAGTTCTTTCAGAACCCTTTCTTCTGTGAAAGGACTGGGATGGACCCCCCTATCCAGTGCTTCTGTTAATTGGATTAGGCACCTCCCCCTCCTCTTTTGTGAATACTGAGCAGAAATATTCGTTCAGTATCCTTGCTTTTTCACTATCCCCCTCTGTCCACCCACCGTTCATTCTATTCAGTCTCAGTATCCCTCCTTTTGTCTTTTTATACTCCCTAATGTACCTATAAAAGGTTTTATCCCCCTTCTTAACCGAGTTAGCTATCCTTTCCTCAGTTTGGGCCTTTGCGATTCTGACTTCGCTCCCTGCTTCCTTCTGCCTTAACTGGTACAGCTCTCTGTCCTGCTCCTTCTGTGTTTCCTTATACTTCCTGAACACTATCTTTTTCTCCCTGACTTTCCCCGCCACCTCTTTTGAGAACCATAGTGGCTTTTTCTTTCATTTGATTTGCTTCACACAAAGGCTTGTTGCCTCTGTGATGGCAGTTTTGATGATTCCCCATTGTTGCTCCACCCCTCCTTCTAGCCTGTTTGCTAGTGCTTTTCTGAGGCACTCTCCCATCTTGCCAAAGTCAGCCCTCCTGAAGTCCAGTACCCTCACTTTTGTATGGCTTGACTCTGTAGCTGAGTTTAACGTGAACCACACTGTTTGATGGTCACTTGTTCCCAGATGGCAACCCACTTCTAGATCTAAGATCCTCTCACTGTCCCTGTTTGAGAGTACGAGGTCTAAGATTGCTCCTTCAGGAGTGGGTTCCGAAACTAGCTGCCTGAGGCATGTCACCTGTAGGGCATCGAGAATGGCCCTGCTTTTGGATGTGGCTGCAGCAAGTGTGCTCCAGTTAACATCTGGCATATTCAGGTCTCCCATCAACAGTATCTCCCCCTTTCTCTGCCATCCTAAGAATGCCTTCTATCATATCCTTGTCCATTCCCTTCCCCTGACCTGGGGGTCTGTATACAACCCCTGTGTGGATTGTGTTGCCACTTCCAGTCTCCAAGGTGACCCACAGTGCCTCCTCTCCTCCCTGTTTACTTTTTTGTTCAGTTGTTTTTATCCCTTCCTTTACATAGAGAGCTACTCCTCCCCCTCTTCTCCCCTTCCTGTCTCTCCTGTAGGTTACATACCCTGGTATGTTAACATCCCAGTCGTGTTTCTCTGTGTACCATGTTTCTGTGACTGCCACGATATCCAGGCATCCCTCCTCCATCAAGGCCACCAGTTCAGGGAGCTTGTTGCCCAGGCTATGGGCATTGGTACTCATTATCCTCTATTTCCTGATTGCCTTACTCCTTTTTTCCCCATCCCTGGCCTTCTTACCTTTGTCACTGTCTCCATTTACCCCTGCCCTTCTCCCTATCGACATCTCTATGTTGGTGTTTACTGCACTTACTACCGTGACTTTTTTTTTGGGGGGGGCTAGGATTTCCCTGCTCCTTTCCAGTGCCTCCCCCCTTGGCTAGTTTAAATACTTGCCAATGAAGCATTTAAACCTATCACCTAGGATCATGGTTCTCCTCCTGGACAGATGCAGCCCATCATGCCAGTATAGGCTTGCATCACTCCAGGTGGACCCCCAGTCCCCAATGAAGCCAAATCCCTGAGCTCTGCACCAGTTTTTCAACCACTGATTAAATCCCATGGTGTGAGCACCAGTCACGACGCCATAGACAGGCAGCACTTCCGAGAAGGTTACCATGCGTGTTACTTGTCTAAGGCCTCCCAATTCCACAAACTCTCTTCTTGCACTGCTCTGATCCTTTCTTACAGGTCATTTGTCTCTAGGTGGACAATGACATCCAGCTCCCTCCTGTGCAGCTGCTCCTGCAATCCTGAGGATTCGCTCCCTGTCCCTCCAAGCCATGGCGCCAGGCAGGCACCTTACCTCCCTCTCCCTTCCTCCCCAGTTCTACCTTCCTAACAATGGAGTCCCCCACCAGGAGTTGTTTCTTTCCCCTGTGGGGTCCTATGCCACCTTCCTGTGGGTCTCCTTTGTGGAGGTTCCCAGCATCCTCCTTGGTCTCCACTGCGGTGCCTCCATAGAGGAACCACACTTTGCCAGAATGGCATAGGAATTGTGGAGAGGTACAACTGCAGGGATGTGCCTCTGTTCCACCACCGTCACCCTCCCTGAGCCCACTGTGGTCCAACCGCTCCTCTGTCTTGGCAACCTCTGAGGCAACGGCAGTGGCCCTGGTGGTCCCTGGATGGAAGAGGAGGTGCCACAAATCTTGGCCAACTCAGCCTGGAGATGAGCAACCTCCCCCCTCAGCCCAGAGAGGTGCCTGCAGATGGAACAACACTGCACCCTCCAGAACGTCTCCCGGAAGACTGCTGCTCCACAGCCGCTGCACTGCACCACTCCCATCATGTCTTATTTCTGTCCCCTTCACTATTGTTTGGAATCCTTACTCTTTCCTCTGTTTTTTTTTTCCTTCTCTCTCTACTTACTGCCTCTGTGCCCTTTAAGCTCCTGATTGTCCTGTTCTGAGACAAGAAGATCCTATATTTCTCAGTAGACCCCTTATTTGCTTAGAGGCAGACCTCCAGCAGCTAGAGGGGGGGGCCGGAGAGCTACTCTTGCCCTTCTAGGACGGTGCGTCTTTGGTGGCTCTGTGATCACTCACTTCCTGCTCCCGAACAGGAAGTTCCTGTTGTCTGTCAAATCCTGTGCCTATAAAAGTAGAACTAGCTTTGGGTGGCAGGCTGGAGGGAAGGTGGGCAATATAGTTTTTTAGAAGACTGTAGAGAGTAGAAGAGTTCTACTTCTTTACTTAAGTAGAGAAGTCCAGTCACACAGCACTCCTTCCTTCTAGTGTCCTCTGCCAAGCCTCTGACAGAATCTTTCTAAGGCAGTGTTTAAATCTAGTTTCCTTCTAGCTAAGCCACTCCCCCTACTTACTAGATCTTTCTACAAGTAATTTAACCTGCACAGCAGTCAAGCCCCTTCAGCCACTTGAGATTTACACCTAGATAACTGTTCAGATAACCACTTTAGCTAACTGAGACAAACACACTATTTTTTTTTGTTTGTTTTTTTACCCTAAATTAAAGGTCCCAGTAGAAGAGTTCTATTTCTTTAGTCCCAGTAGAGAGAAGTCCAGTCACACAGCACTCCTTCCTTCTGGTGTCCTCTGCCAATGATGCTACAACGCACACTCCTGCATGCTGCACATCAGATGCCAACACCATCCCCTTCTGTTGGTCCTACCCGAGACTGCACAGCCCCCAGCTGCTGGCACCTCAGCAGTCATCCCAACCCACCCTACCAGAGGAGGAGGAGCTCTGTCCCAGGGATGCTCAACCCTCCTCCAGGTAACACCCGGCGGCCCTTGCCTGCTCCCGGACACGGGTTGCCGGTGTGGCGTCCAGCGCCTTAACCCTTAGTGCCACTGGGCCAGCTGATCAGACCCCATTTCCCATATCTCGGGAAAGCTTCCAGCTACAGATGAGCCCAGTGCCTCATTTGAAATCGCTTTTTAACAGCTTTCAAACTTTGATGGCCAGTGGTCATGAATGTGTCCTGTTAATGCTATTAAAATTAAACTGTTCCTAGTGCCAAGTTAATTTATACCCTAAGTAACCTTCCTGCACCAGAAAAAGGGAAAATTGCCACCTAGCCACCGGATGATGGTGGCTTATCCTCCTGTCACCGTGGTAGCCCAGGTAAGGCCCGTGCTGTGCCCTGGCGAGGACTAAAGATGGTGCTTTTGGGCATTTGAAAATCTCCCCTCCTGGATGTGCCCCATGGGTAGGGGGACCTCCCGACAAAGGGATCTGTTGAGTCGGTCAGAGCGGCAAGATGAGGGGCAGCGGATGGCAAATGGGAGGATCATGGAGGCAGAGGCTGGCCATCTGAAGGAGAGGTGAGCTAGGCTGGCACGGAGGAGGAGGAGGAAAAAGATAATACAAAATAAATGCAACCTTCCTATATTCATAGTTGATTCATGGTTCCATAAAATCAACAACTTACCGGGAAACTGCCTATGGCAGGGTAAATATCCAGGAATAAATACAATTAAAAAAGACCGGAATGAGGCAGATTTGGGCTACCTGATTTTAAAAAATAGCTCTGGCCATTTTAGATCAAATGAGTTACTGGATGAACTCGATCTCCGAAAATACTCCAGTTTGGGTTGAACTTGAAAATAATTTGTTGCCCCCAAATAAAGTACAGGGCTTCCTCTTGGTGCACCGTCCTCATAATTTAAGATCACACCCATGCATATCTTTTTGAATACATACTTGCAAAAAGTTAAAGGAAAACTGGCCCGGTGGTGCTGAGGGTTGAGGTACTGAACACCACACCTAGCGCTACACCAGCGACTTGGGTTCGGGAACAGACCTGGGCCATCAGGGGTCGGCCGGGGGGGGGAGAGAGGAGTTGGATCGAGCCACCCTTAGGCAGCTCTCCTCTCCTGGGGAGGGTGGGGCACTGCTCCAACTAATGAATGGTGTCAGGAGGGGGAGGTGCCACTAGGCGCTTGGCGGAAACTGTGTCTCAGCATGGCTCCCTGCCTGGGCTCCGATCCTTCACACAGGTGTCCTCTGGGGTGGGATTAGTGACCATGTAGTTACCTATGCAACCATGTAAAATTCCTAACCCCACCGGCCCAGTGGTGCTGAGGGTTGAGGTGTTGGATGTCACGCCTCATGCCACACTAGCGACCCGAGTTCGGGAACAGACTAGGGTTGCTCTGGGGTAAGTGGGGTGATGAAGGATTGAGCATCCATAGACAGCTCTCCTTCTTCGGGGAGGGGGGGTCATGTGGCATGCTGTAGACTGGCACCCAGCGGTGACTGGCTGTCAGCACAGGCACACTGCCAAGAACGGGGAAGGGCCCACATCCAGGGCATTAGGCTGCCTTTGCGGAGGTAGAGACAGCCGGTCTGCTCATTGCACGGTCATGGGCCTGGGGGGAAAAAAGCAGCACAAAATAAATTGGGAGCTGACAGGGTCCATGATGATCCAACTACTGGGTCAGAGAACGAGTCCCCCAAAATAAACCCCTAACCCCACCACCATGCAGCGTAATACCCATTAGGGGTGGGTGGGTGCTACAGATTTTCGAGCCAGGGCTAGTGAATGGGCAAAAATATGCAATAAAAAAAAAAGTAAAAACTGTCCCAGAATGGATTCCCAGTGCTCTTAACACCCATATGGGGAAATCCCGCTATAGTGTTTAAAGGGGAAGTCTCCCATAGTTTCACACCCATAGTTTCCCAACTCCTTATGTCTAACTGTTGTGCGCCTCCTCCAGTTGCCAGCAGTCCTATTGCTGTCCAAATCTAGACTATAAATAAAATATACAGCCCCCAGAAGTTATCAATGTGTTTGTCCTCCATTTTACCATCAGTGCTGCTGGAGGATGATGTCATCAGAGCAACAGATAATGGTGCTGCATTAAATGCTGTTCCACCAGTAAACAGAACCCACAATGTTTGGTTCCCCACTTGAGTAATGGAGGAACCCTTTAAGTGCTGTGCACATCCTGAAGTGCAGGTCTAATAGGGACTAGGACCATATGAGTGTGGTGCAGCAGTGATTTGACATGTATATACAGTATGCCTATAAGGAAGTGCCTGTATGTGTTGTGTTAATGTTTCTGTTAGTGTAACCCCTTTGTTACCCGGGCTTACTAGAATCCCAGTAAGACCTAGTGGTAGGCAGGGAAGGCAGCTTGTGAAACTCCAGTTAAATGGGTTTCACACTGTCTCACTCTGTCCTCAGTCACAGCTGAGACTTGAGAGATGACATCATTATAGAACTGTCGCAGCTGCATGAGCCACTTTGGAATCTCCAGCTCAGGGAGTGAAGTTTAGAACTTTGGGAAATTCAAAGGGAGTCTTCCGTTTGTCCTTAAGCAAGAAGGAAGCATCAAGTCTGCTGTTTGATCTCTCACTAAGAAAAAAGGAAGTGTTCCTGTATTTTACCTTTTTTAAAGTGGTGGAGACCGCTCCCCCGGTCTCAGTGCCCCCTCCCTTTTGGGGGGGGAGGAAAGTTCTCTGTGGGTTCCAAGGGCAATCCCCTTCTCCCACCCTGGGAAGGAAGCTGCCTGATTTAATTTCAGTCTGTTCTTGTATAACAGCAAAGGTTACAGTACTGCCTGTGGGGCACCTGCAACGAATGGGTGAGTGTTTGGCTCCATTTGAAGGGCAAACATCTTGTTTTCTTCAGTTGGGAAATAAATGTGGACTGCTATTTGGGAGGACTATGTCAACTAGGACAAACAAATAGAGCAGTCAAACAGTTTAAAGTTTTAAATGGATTTAAAGTTCGCTGTAGAGGGGGTGCTTCAGGTCATCCACCATTCAATCTACATTTTAAAGTCTAAAGTTTTCTGTTTGTCCAGAGAAATGGCCGGGTATGGGCTGTGGGAGCTGGAGGTGGGAAAACCCCCCATCTTTAGTAACCAGGTCCACCTCTACAGATTTCTTCTGTGTTTTTGCTACTTGCCTCATGCACTTGGCCAGTGATGGGGTGGGTACCCAGACGTGGGTCGCAACTTGAAAATCTCTCTAGGAGTCGCAGACTCTAAGTGGTGTGGGGAGCCACAGGATGGGAAATACCTTGTTGGATGGGAGTCTCTTTGTTTGATGGGAGCTTCATTAAAGTACGAAAACAAATCTCTCTAGGAGTCAGAGACTTCAAGTGGTATGGGAGCCACAGTTTGGGAGTCTCCTTGTTTGATGGGATGTCTTTCCAAGTAAAGTTTGGGTTCATTCTTCAAGTGGACCATCAGTTGAGTGGCGGCAGGGAGCCGGGCCAGTGGGCTATGTATCCAATGCACATGCAAAGTCCGGCTGAGTGCTTGGTGGGTCCAAACCAGACAACTGTAGTAATGTGTTCATTCCTCAAATGGACAGCTGTGTTTAACCTCTAATCTGCACATACAGTAACATAGCCCTTTGGGGGACCATGCAGTGCTTTGTTTATGTTCAGTTAGTTAATAAAGAAAGCCACACTGAAAAATCCCAATTCTGGTTCTGGACATTACAGTTATTGCTTCCTGTAGTTGGATTTACTTGGGTGCCCCTGTGCAGAGTAGCCAAACCTAGGTCCCTTGTGCCAGGTAACCTCATCCTTCCCCGAACCTGTAGATATATATAGAATATATATATATATATGTTACATTAGCAAAAACAGTTTACCCAATAAATGACTCGGTACAGCAAGAGTCTTAAGTGGCATTATATAGCTGTTGTATTATGTTCTGTGTGTGTTAGCATTCTCTGTTTTGATTGACACTAGCAGCAAGACACAATCTTGGAAAAATGCCCCTTTCCCTTTGTAACTAGGCAGTCAGTGATTGGATGGCTGATGTAAGGCAATAAAGAGTTCAGCTATAACAAGGAATAGGTTACCAGGACAACATCAGCTGCAGCATATGGAAGAAGGATAATCTAGTGGTTAAAGCACAGGCAAAAGAACTGGGAAACTCTGTTTCAAATCTTACTAAAGTCCCTTACTCTCTAATCCTTAACAAGTTTCCTTAACCTCCTTGGGAACTGTGATGGCCCCTCAGGTCCATGACTTTAAAAGTGCCCCCATTCCCATTATAAATCATTAGTGAAGTGAGAGCTACAGCACTTCACTTTGAAGGTACTAAAAACAAATTGGCAGCCCCTCCCCTTTGTACTGCCAGCATTTGAAGTAGGATGTCCCTCACAAATCATATGCTACACTTCTGCTGTTGTAGGTAAAGAAACTAATCAGTCTCAGTGTTTGTCGTGCTCTGTATTTGCTTAGCTCATTCCTCCCATGTCATATGCATTCTGTGTCTTGGTATTTCCAGTCAGAAACCCAGATGTAAGCAGCATTTGAAATGTAAAACAATACACTTTATGAAGTAAGTGATCTAGTTCTCCACTTTCAGGCTGCTGGGGGGTGTATAATTTGTGCAAAGGAGGAATTCAGTCTTGTGTGATCCTTTGGGAAACTGCTCAGGCGTACCTTGTAAATGAATCTTCTCAAGGGTGTTCACCTGGTGCAATACTGATTGACTCATTGACTGCTAGATTGGCTGCTTGGTTGTCTAATTGATTGACTCATGCTTTCTACTGCTGTCTACAACACGTTGCAACTGTCTCACAGAGATAAATGAGCAGTACAAAGAAACAGATTCCTACAAGTACTACTCCCTGTGTGAGTTGCATGACAGAACTGTCTTAAGCCATTGCAAACTTAAACTAAAATCAGGATATACAGCACTGATACCTTTATGTGTTCTTCTGCACTGTTGCTGCAGTGACATCAGGGAATGGGAGGGGCTGTATTACAAGTGACCCATCTGCATGTAAATGGAGGCTTGCTTGACATTTTACTACCTTGTGTCAGAGCCTCAGACTCTAGATATGTGTTGCAACAACAGAAATGACTGATCTCTTATTGACATATGTACAGTAACTGATGTAATGTATAATAAATACATCAGACATATCCAAATCAGAAATATACAGCAGTCTTCTCCTTTAAAACTAAAGAATTAAAGAGGAACTCATGGTGTAAACTAGGAATTAAGTATTATTAAGGACATTCTGGATACTGAAAAAATGCCCTATACTCATTCTTAGAATATAAAGAAACATATAGAATGAAATCCCTTGCTTTCTGGATTTACATTCAATTTTAGGAAGATAGTTCCCCCTCTAATTACCTCTATTTTATCTATAATATTCTCCTCAGATTGTGAAGACATGTGGAAGATTGTGGTACGAAAAGGAGGCACAGGACGTACCTAGAGATTAATTAATTCAGTGACTACAGAAGTATCATATGATTCTATATTCAAATGGGAAATATAACGTTAATGCACTCTATCTTGGGAGATTTGGAATAAATTATAAATTAATACATATACATGCTGTAAGGATGTGCAAGGAAAACAAATGCCATGTAAAATCCTCCACCTTAGCAAAGCACTCCGGGATAATAGCTCATGTTGGAGAGACCCAGAGAACCATATGAACATACGAATGTGCTAGCAGACACAGACCATTCCGTCTATCTAAGTCTGCTCGAGTGTGCAGCTAGCACCCTTAGTTTGCAGCTGCCCCACCCACTCCCCTTTGACATCCCACTGCCACCCCCCACCTCCTCCACCCTCACTATCCCGTTTCCTGTTCCCTGCCCTTTTGAAGCTTTTCACAGATTTGCATGATACCACCCATTCTGGTAGTGCATTCCATTTTGCTACCACCCTCTCTGTGAAATAGTGTCTCCTCATTTTCCTCCCAAATCTTCCCCCCTCTGTTCTTAGCCCATGCCCCCTGGTGTCCCTCCCCCTCCTTAGCTTAAAGACCCCACCTGCCCCATCCTTATTCATTCCCCTCAGATAGCGGAATGTCTCTATCATGTGCCCCTGTCCCTTCTATCCTCCAGAGTGTACATGTTCAGGTCTCCCAGCCTACTCTCATAGTCTCTCCCCTCCATTCCACATATCATCTTTGTTGCCCTCCTCTGCACCCCCTCCAGTAGCCTGATATCACAGTTTAGGTATGGCCTCCAAAAACTGCACACAGTACTCTTAAGTGCAGCCTTACCAGCAACCTGTAGAGGGGAAAGATCACCTCTCTTCACCTGGATGAAAAAATCCTCACTATGCACCCCAGCATAGCAACTATGCTAATCTAAGCCATAGCCTATGGCTTTGCTCCCCAAATCCTCCCAATATGGAGGGAAATTATTCATTTAATGTCATTGGTACTAGGAATCTATTACAGCAGACTCATTGATCTTATCCTTGGAGACTGTTCACAACTCCAAAAACTCAGCACAGCACAACTGTGGTTTTAGCAGGAACAGGAGGATTGACATGGCTAATTATATCCAACTGAAAAAAACTCTTCTACCATCTTTTGATGACTGGTTGTTACATATGAGCAAACGAGTGTCTAATGACACAATCAGCCATGTCACCCAAGAAAAACTAGAACTTCCATCAGGTACCCCTTTCTTCACTGTTTATGCCCTCTCTGACGCCACTATCACAGTTTCCCTTTAGGTGCCCCTAGGTGGCGTGGCTTCGCCGGAGTCCTACATCTACTACTGCCCTTACCTCCATCCAGCTGTGGATTGCTCACCAGCTAAGGAAGAGGGGGTCCCCCTCCTCTAACTCACTGTGCTTTTGTCAGTTTGGCCAGCTGTGGAGTACAGGTCCAGTCCCCTCTGATTCACCGGGGTCAGTCATCCATCAGATAGTGGAGTTTTCCTTCCATTTCATCCATTCCCAGCAGACACAGGCATGCAGGGGAGGTCCAAGGTGCATGTGCACACAAGGGTGCTGCCGCTTCAAACCTCTGGCTTGTGTCTGCCCCTTCCACAGGCCCTCAGTTGCACATGCCTGGGATCACCCAGGTGGCAGTATAACAGGATGGCTACCCCCGATGAGGAGGAGAGCATTCTCTGGGATGCTGAAGCCTCCCCCTCACCGGCTGGACCCCATTGCCCCGAGCTCATTCATGAACTCGTGTTGCCGGTGTCATGAGCAGTAGTGCTACCGCTAGTCAACGGGCCAGCCTCTAGGACATATTTGAATAACATAGTAACTGGCCACACACACACACACCTTCCCTAATGGAGCCAATACTATAGCCTAGTATTATTAGTCATAGCATCCTCTTATTCTTACAAAATGGAATTATGAAATGATCTCCCTGTTACTAGACTGACGGCTGTTCTGTTATTACATATATTGTGAATTATACACATTTATTTAGAACTTCGTTTATAGCTGTATGTAGATTTATCACTGTCTACTGTTATTAGGAAATAATATTTCAATAAAAATTATAATGTAAAAATAACATTTGGAGGATTGTCTTAGCAATGCTGTCATGCCGGATGGGGAGTGGGACACATGTGGACCTAACAAGTGATACGTTGCGGCCTTATGAGGTTAGTCACTGGCACAGCATAATGCTGTGGGAGGTGGGCTGCATCAGGAGAAACAGAAACCACATGTACAATCACACAGTCATCAGTTGTGGTTCAGGCTTCATTGATTAGTCTATAGGGTGTTGGGACATTCTGTAATGGTTGTGAGAGTGTCACCTCTGGCATTCTTAGGGTGAGAGAATGGTGAACTGTACTTAAGCTGTTCTAGTACTCTATGGACTCAGTAGGTGACACTTTTATAGCTTTAAACAACTATCCTGGCTAAAGTGGAATGAATTAGATGGCCAATGGCGACTAAATAAATTATTGTGCCTACCAGATTTTGAAAGTTACAGGCCAATTGCAAACATGCCCTGGAAGGGATTTTGAGCCCTTAAAAATGACGGTCATAAAAAATATTGATTTGGCTACCAGATTTTGAAAGCTAGCAGCCAAACTGCCCCCCAACTGGCAATCTGATTTGTTCCACCCTGGTCCTGGCACTGTTTATATTTGGTCACTTGTAAGGCATTTAAAGGAGAACTGCATTTAACCTTTGTGTTTTTTGCAGAAGCTGTTTTTCAAATACTGGCTCCCATTCTGTTTCTGCACCATCTTTAATGGCCCTTTAGTACACGGAATTGGAGTTCCTGGTTTACATGCTGGTGGTCAGTACCATTTTAGAACTGTGTGATGTCGTTTATGTCCCTGCTCAACTCTTTCATTGTTGTGGCAATGCATCATCTGTG
The DNA here is from genome assembly GCA_016271365.2 of Neoceratodus forsteri. Classification (NCBI taxonomy): domain Eukaryota; kingdom Metazoa; phylum Chordata; order Ceratodontiformes; family Ceratodontidae; genus Neoceratodus; species Neoceratodus forsteri. The sequence goes on along the minus strand of JADMNL010000034.1, from coordinate 109,081,463 downwards.
TTCTACTATACAACTCTGTGGCTGAAGGGGACATAAACGACATCATACGGTTCTAAAATGGTACTGGCCACCAAAGTGTAAACCAAGAACATCTCCTGTGTGTACAGAAAGGACAGCAAAGATGGAGCCATGACGGAATGTGAACCAGTATTTAATTGACAGCTTCTACAGGGAACAAAATGACTTGCAGATTCAGCACACTCTTCTTTTAAAATACATTATACAGTAGATTGCAGGAGCATCCCTGACCAATCGCAATGATTCCTTCAGTTGCGTGTGAGGTACTTTTATTGACATAAGAGTATTTCACACGCTAAGCACTGTACCAGGATTCTTGATGACTGCTCGTGCCACTAACTTTATTTTTTTTTTAATTTGTATTAAGGATTTTGCAGGATGACACAATACAGGACAACATCCAACAACACAACAAAACATCCAGGCATTCAGGTGTACAAATTTAAAAGTTGACACCCCATACTTTTTTGACATTATAGCTGTTTACAGTATATGCAAGAGCTAAAACCAATCACAGTACAAAATCCAGTCTATGGTTGAGCATATAATGGACCCGATGAGCCCATATTGTATCAAACCTAGGTACAGCACACTTTCATTTTCCAGTCAGTTTCTCCAGGTCACACAGTCCACATAATGTCCTGCCAGCTCTTCATAGTAGGTAGCTGGTCCATAAGCCACAGCTTAGCAATAGTTTTTTGCGACTACCACACAAATGTTTAAGCGTTTACAGGTATTTGGTCCCCAGGACCCTCCTAGAAGATCTAGAAATAAGATAATGTGGTCGTCTAATTGAAAATCTGCCACAGAAATATCTCTGAGTGCCAAAGTGAGCTGGTCCCACTAGGACTGAAAGAGGGGGCAACTCCATAAAATGTGGCTGTGCGTTTCTGGGGTGGTCCTGCACCTCCACTAGCAGGCTGCTGCCAGCTCAGCTTTAAATTTCATAACAATTTGGGGTGTCCAAAAAAAGTGAGGTACTTTTATTGATGTAAGAGTATTTCACACGCTGAGCACTGTTAGCAAAGCGATGACCTTCATTAATCTCCAAGTGACCATTCTTCAGTTTAAAAATGAAGGAGAAATCCTGTCCCATTCATTTCAAAGGGGTGTGTCCCCCCGCTCTCCCTGCTCACACGTCATTACATGCTTGAGCGCGGGGGCATGTCAGCAGGACTGGGGCACTAGGAATCAATCAGGCTGCCTATTTGTAAACTAAAGCTACGAGGGATATAATAGAGGTATGGGCTGCTATTACTAATTAAATCCTGGCTAGAACAACTGTCACTGAGGGCAGCTACCACTATATGTGAGTATCTGCCTTATAACGGAAATTTATTTTAATAAATTTAGCAATCTACAGTAATTTTATGGGTTCAGTTGGAGGGCCTCTTATGGCTGTGAGAATATTGCCTCTTGCATCCTTAAGGCCACAGAACTGCTCACATCTGATTTGTCATCCTCTGGTACTAAGAACATGCAAGGGGGACACTCTTATAGCCATAACAGGCCCTCCAACCAGACCCATAACCTTACAAAAAATAGTTGTTTTTGTATATATATACATATATGTAGATATATGTATATATATATATATGAAATGACCCCCATTAAAAAATGAAATATGACACTTTTCCAGTGCTGTGTGTGAGGCTCTCTTGTGGTTACAAAGATGTTCACATGCCCTCAGATCCCAAACACTGATTAGTTAAATCAGCAATGATGTACTAAAGACAGTGCTTACAAACATATAGTCATGTGCGTATACAATGCATGCAGCAGAGCCTGGTATAATACAGAGTAACAAGGGTGGCTGAGATTATGCATCAGAACAGAAAGATAGATATAGCGTCTTTCAGAAGTTGGTGACAGAAGTTCCATTTTCAGAATCTGAGACACTTCCCCGGTTTCCTGAGTTTGAGTAATCTCTGTATGGTCTGTTTGCTGAGGCATCCAGCCTCTGCTAGGATCTGGAACAGGTGGTTTCGAAACCGTACCCCAATGAAGGCATACAAGAAAGGGTTGAGGCAGCAGTGCAGCATTGCAATACCCTCTGTCACCACAATAGCCGTGCTCAAGTTGCAATCCTGCTTGATGACATCCAGCTTCACCAGGGTATCTAAGAAGATGGAGATGTTGTAGGGGATCCAGCAAATAAAGAAGACCCCAGTAACCACAATTGCCACCTTTGTTGCTCTCTGCTTCTCAAACTGCCCGGGAGCCACACAAGGTCTTGACAATCATGAAGTAACAGTAGCACATGACTAATAGCGGAATAAAGAAGCCTACGATGTGGCATATGAAACGTGTTGCCAGCCACCAACTGCCATTTGAAAAGAAGCACCTTGTGTCTTTGCCCTTTTCTGTCAGCTTATAAAAAATGAATTCAGGCAGGGTAAGCAGCAGGCACAGGAGCCAGACGACAGCGCAGGTCATATGGACAGATTTGGCCTTGCGTCTCTTATACGTCTGGATAGTACGCACAATGGAAAGATAGCGATCGAAACTGATGCACCCCAGCAGCAGACTGCAGCAGTAGAAGTTGATCTTGTAAATGGAGTTGATGACTTTGCAGAAGAACACCCCAAAGACCCAACCAGTGATGACCTCTGCCATGGTAAATGGAAAGGTCAGCACCAACAGGAGGTCTGCCAAAGCAAGGTGAAAGAGGTAATTTTCGGTGATGCTCCTGGACTGCTTGTAGCGGACCAGTATAAAAGTGACAAGACCATTGCCCACCATACCCAGAAAGAAGACCAGCAAGTAGATCAAAGGCATGAAAATCTTCCGAAAGTATGCAATGTTCTCTGGAGTCCCCATAGAAGTCTTGGAGCACGTGTGATCAGCAAAGGTTTCAAAAGTCTCATTAGAAGCAGTGTTGGTGGTGGAATTTTCATCAGTAAACTGTAGAAAATCTTCTGAAAATATCTGTTAGGAGAAACACAACAAAAATAATATCAGTTTCTGTAGCCTGACATCCCCACTACTTTTCTTCTCTTTATTATCATTCTGCTTTCATGGTACCCCTGTGATGGGCCCCCAACCCATGACACTACCATCCAGCTACTGGAGCAGCTCCTCCCAGCTCAGCTAGTACAAGAGAGAGAGAGATAGATAATATATGTTGGGTAAAGGTCAGATAGGAGGAAATATCACCATCAAGGGGTCACACAAGTCATGAAGCCACGAGCACAAAGGATGAGTGACTTTATGAGCTTGTTTGACCCTGAGATGCTGATAATTCACAAATACCTGGGACTTACCAATCATGTGTTTTATATATTACATAAGGTTGGTCTTATTAACTTTGAGAAAAATAGTGTGGTGATTTGGCTATAACAACAAGCATTCTGGTCTGGGCTACATAATTTTGGCCCTTTCAGGCTTCCATTGTGTACTTCCTATAAAAGGAGGTGTGGTGCCAGCATTTCTTCCTTCAGTGTTTTTAAGGATTGCAGCATGGGAGGAGCAGGTGCAATGTTTGGTAAGTTCATTGGGATGCTTTCTTACACAGTTTAACTTTAATTTCCATGTGTGGCTGTTAGTTTGGCACGTGATAAGGAGGCAGCAGTAAAAGGGGGGTAGTTTATTGTTCAGGGACACAGTTGACGTAGTTCAGCTTTGATTTCCAGGTGATTAATTTATTAGGTATGTGTTAATTGGGTGTAATTAGTTAGATTAGTTACAACTTTTGGGTGTATTGTAGCTAGATGGCTTTACAAATGTTAATAGTGTTGTAATGTAGGGGTTGTTACACTTGTTAATAGCTCTGTAATAACATATAATTTTCTACACTTATAAGAGAGTTAAAGTGTGTTAATTACAATGTAAGAGTGCTGTAATTACTAAATGTTATATAATTACCATGAGATATGGGACACATCTGATTTTTTTGTATAATGGGAAAAAAGCCCCAACCATGTAAAATATATATGTATTACAGGTGAGCAGTACTGCCCCTATAGTTGGGGTTGAATAAGCAGTACACTCAGCACATGAGAAACTGTTTTTTCATCATGTTTTTTGACATTTCTGTTTTCATTCCTGGTCCCACACACATCCTGCCCCTGAGAGTGCCAGATCTTGCCTAAGCCAAGATTCACTGTGAGTCCCTTGATACAAGTGAGTGGGGGAGCTCTGGCCTGGTCTTGGTGCCTCTGTGTCCTCCCACAAATCAAACCTTATGCCTTCCGTCAACAGAAGACACTGGTGAAACGCAAGGGCTCCTTGCAGAATGGCTCCCCTGGACCACAAGGGGGTAGTTGTTCAGCAAAGAGACAGGACTGTCACCCCGGACACATTCATATTCTTGGTATTACCTCTCTTCTTCCCGCCACTTTAATTGCTAAACCATTGCAGTGGCACAGCACACGTGTCACATGCACTAAGGAAACAAGTGTTTCTCACTGGCTGAGTGAGTCTTAAGGATTTACTATGTATTAGAAAATGGGCTTGAAAAGTACTACATGCTGACTGATTGAAAGCCCGTCCGGGCATGAATTAATTTTTCAACAATGCCCACTAAAAAACAAGTGCCACTCTGAGGTGCCCCGTTAAATAGGGCGTCCTTGTGCTACCCTGAATTTTCAAACTGGCTAAGCACCATTTTTTTCCCCGCTCGGTTACCGAGAGGAAAGAGTGAGTCAGCCCCACCACACACACACACAGACAGGGACGCATAACCCTCAGGCTGTAAACTGCCCTAGCACTAGTCTTGTGCTATTCCTGTCTTTGCCTCGCTGTTTTCATTGCTGACAAAGAAAAAGAAATGGGGAAACAAACAAAGCAGCTTCACCATAAAAAAAAAGCTGGGCCTGTCCAGTGGCGCTGAGGGTTGCAGCGCTGGACACCACACCTCGTGCCACGCTGGCGACCCATGCTTGGGAACGAGTGCGGGCTGCCAGGTGCTGGCAGGGGAGGGAGAGGATTGAGCATCCAGAGGACAGCTCTCCTCTCCTGTGGAGGGAGGACTGGCGCTCATGCTGAACAACTGCCCCCAGGTGGAGGCCAGAGGGTAGTGCGGGTCTGAGGATGCCAGCGGAAGGGAGGGTGCTGCGGGATGTCCACAGACATGCGCACGCCTCCACGCATGCACGTTGGGATGTGTGTGCCCCAGTAGGGGAATCGGGAGAAAAATGGTGGAAAATCCCTCTGGCTGCAGGATTATGGCTCGGCCCATCGCAGGCTCCAGACCGGGCAGAAAGGTAAGTCCTGGTGATTCCGGGGTGACAAGGCTGGGAGGGTCAGTTGGAAGGGGGGGCAGCCAGAGACGACAGGAGTATAAACTGTATATATATTAAAAAAAAAAGCCAGTGCAGTGGTTGGATTTCCACCTGCAATGCCGACAATCCGGGTTTGGGAATGGACCTGTGTGTCGGAGGGCTGGCCGGGGGGAGATGGCTTGAGTGTCCAATGACTGCTCGCCTTCTCCTGGGAGGAAGGTGGTGTGTGTTCCAGTGTTTTCTGGCCCCTAGTGGAGGCTAGGGGCATGGCAACACGTCAGACCTCTATGCAGGAGGGAGTGTGGCGGACATCGGCTCATGCCTTGACGTCATGTGGCACATTACGCTCTCCCAAGAAAACTGGAAAATGGCCCCCTGATTGACCGGATGATGACTGCTGGTCCCTTGCCACCACAAAGTCCTGGACAGCCTGGACTGACCCCAGCAGCACCCAGGCCAATAATAAGATGCGCCTACTGCTGCCTTCTCCCTGGAAGGGGGGGACCCATCCGACAAAGGGAAATGTCAGGTTACCCGAGGGGCTGCAATATAGGGTGGTATTTGGCAGCGGAGAAGGACGGTGGTGAGGTGCACCTAGGTGGCCTGAAGTTGAGGCCGATCAGGGGTGCAGGTGAAGTGCAAAAAAAAAAAAAGAAAGAAATGATACCTCTTCTGTGCTCCGTTGCCTCACTACACCCAGTGCCATTCCAGATCTTCATACAATCCCTTTGAGGCAGCGCATAGAAACAGACAGTGAGGAGGGGTAGATGGACTAATGTCAGTACACACAAAACAAAAACAAACAAAAAAAAACAGAGGACATCCAGTGTGTGTTTGTATTTTGAGATGGGGGACAGTAAATGTTCTCACAGGAAGCAACTCAGAGTAACGGTCTGTTCCTGTGTGTGTGTGTGTGGGGGGGGGCCTCTCTGCACGTAACTGTCAAAGACTGCAGTGCCCTCTCCTGGCAAATATACCAGTGGAGGAGCTATTTTACAAAAAAAAAAAAAAAAACCTTCACAATCATGTGTACATTTTTTTTTTTAATTTTCTTGGTATTTTCTTTTTTCTTATATAAAAATGCCACTGTAGCCCATTTTCTAAGTGCAATAATACCCTCCATGGTGGGCGGTATTGGGATATACCGGACCTTCCGGAGGCTATAAGGCCCTCCACCTGCGGCGTTGGGCCTCATTATGCCCCTGGGTGATCCACTATATCCCAGTGCTGCCCATTCTGTCAGGTATTACTGCTTACCTGTAATCTGTCTGCTTGTTGCCATACTCTTGATAATTCATCCTATCACAACCCCACCATGCTTCTGGGGACAGACGGTTTACTGTGGCTGGGCTGCCGCTCACTCCTTTTTCAGTTTTTCTTCTGTCAACAGCAGTTCTCGATCCCAGTCACCCACTTGCCAGTATTCCAGCCTTGTTCTCATGCATGGTGGTGCCATGCACTACCAGTGGACCTTGGAACAGCCCCTTTGCACACCTTTATAAGACAGTTGTGCATGACATAAGAGACTGGTTTCACCAGTACTTCTTTTTCCATTTTAGGTTGGCCTTTATCCCCCACTCATGCAATCTTGTTCTATTTTAATTTTACTTTCTAATTTTTTATTATGTGTTAAATAATCTAAAAGGGACTTTGGTCACTAATAAAAAAAATGTAAATTAGTATCAGCGTAACTCCATTTCTACCTCAATGTCCTTTCTGTATTGAGGAACTCAAAACCACATGCAGTACTGCAACTGGGGTCTGACGAAAAAAAGGAAGGAAGGAAGGAAGGAAGGAAGGAAGGAAGGAAGGAAGGAAGGATGGATGGATTATGTTACACAAGTTTCCACAAACAAATCTAGTAGCACAGATGATGACCAGAGCTAGCCCCATTGTAACAAACAGAGCTCAACAGGAGTCTTAACAGTAGGTAATAAAAGCTTTAAGCTGTCTTCCATCAAACTGATACAATATTAAAGCAGCAGGATTTGTTAGTCATCATGTTGTTTTTTTTTAGTAACATTTACTATTTTGTTTATTGTGCCGTACACATAACCGCAGTTTCCTTTATACACGTGTGTGCATTTTTTTTATCTATATATACTGTATTCTTATGGGTATGTATGTATGTATGCTTAATGCCTGTGTAGTGTAGCTAGACAGATAGATAGATCAATGGATAGATAGATAGACAGACAGACAGATAGCTAGATAGATGCTGTTGGTAGGTAAGTAGGTAAGTAGATAGACACACGCACACACACGCATGCATAGATACTGTCTGTAGGTGCATGCATGGATAGACAGACACATAGACAGACAGAAAAATAGATACTGTAGGTAGATAGATAGATAGTTAGTTAAGCATGGGGCTTAATGTTTAGCTGCTGCTCCTTTAAGAACACCCAAAACACTGTAGTTGAGACAAAAGGATGCACTGTCTGGGAGGGGCCAGGTGATCCCAGGAGCAGTCTGGGAAACCCCTCAGTCTGAGCCAAGGGCAGTTGCGAATCGCCTCAGTCCGAGGTAAAACCTCATAGTGTGCAGCTGTCTACCGTGATGGATAAAGAGTTTTCTATCTTTATTTTTGGCGTCCAACTCAGTTATTCACATGGTCCAGCAAGATAATGTTTGCTGGAGCAACGAGAGATGGGTATAGCAGACCTGAAGAGAAGGTAAAGGCTCTAGTGGCAGGCCAACACCAAGGTGCCACAATATCTAAGAAATTCAGTCTTAAATAAGGAGTGTCTTTTCACTAAGTCAAAATAGGAAACAATAGTCTGTAATGTAAGGTGTATTACATCACCTGCACTGTTTATACCTTTTTTTTTAATTTCCCCATAGCGGGTAATGAGGAGAGGTTGAGGGATTCCATTTAAGTGCATTTGAAAAGCTGAGGTGCTTTTAAAGTCCCCAGCGAAGATCTTTGTTCTGAGGTCTGCTCGTGTATCTAAATAATTTGTCTACATAGAAACACAGAAAGTGACAGCAGAAGGGGACCTCCAGATCCATCTCGTCTACCCATAAGCCTACCCCCTTCCTTAACTGCTGTTCAGTGTTATGATTCTTTTGTACCTATCCCAAGCCTTTTTGAATGTTCCAGCCATTTTTGCTTCCACCACTGCAGGTGGCAGGCAGTTTCACAAATCCACCACCCTCTGTGTAAAGAACTTTCTTGCGTTGCACTTACATTTGCCCCCTTCTAGCTTCATGCTGTGACCTCTGGTTCTTGTGTGACTCTTGAACTGAAAAAGGTCCCAAGTCTGTACCTTGTTTGTTCCCTTCACGTATTTGAATGTTTCTATCATGTCTCTCCTATCTCTCCATTGTTCAAGGGAATACATGTGGAGTTCTTACAGTCACTTCTCATAGCTTATGGTTAACCAAGTTTAACAGTTATCTTGTTACTATTCTCTATAATGGTCTTTCATATGTGGTGTTGCTCATATTGAGTATAATGTATCATATTGCTTCCTTGAGCATTTTTCACTTATGTACTATATTTTTCTCTAGGTGTGTGTACACTACCAGCTCTGCACTACTGCCAGCAGTGCAGATGAGTTTCAGTGGTGCAAATCTGGCAGTGTGTCAAGGTGACAAGGCAGTAGGTAGGGCCAGTGGGATGCTGGGGGTGCAGCTGCCATATCTCTCCCAACATCAGGATTCAGGAACCCCCGCCCAAAGAGGGCACACATCTAAGTACTGTTAGACCAGCCAGGGCTGATCTAATGATCCATGTGCCACCCGCAGAGCCCTTCCTGGGCAGTAGGGAACATGTGCTCTGCCCACCCACGGTCTTCCATGCTCTCACAACATCATGGGTTGTGCAGTGGCACTGTATATGGCCAGTGCACCAACCTGGTAAACAAACACAATCTAATGAGGGGTCGCGCGCTGGGCGCCTGAGAGTATGGACACATAGGTAACACATGGAGCAAATCTCAGCTTTTAGATCCATTTAAAAATCATTTAAACCTCTGATAACATAACAGTTTCATGAGTATTTTAATCCTAGTAATATATAGTGCAGCTGGTGTTAAGTGGAACGTAAACGGAAGCAACAGTAAGTTTTGGTGTCCACTTATAAGTTCTGCAAAGTAGCGCAATGTTACTGGGGCCAGTCGCTATGACACAAGGGGGGGCTGTCTCTAACGGATGTCCCCAAAGCATGGATACTTCAGTCATTTGCTCCTTAGTTCTAGTTATAACCCTGATCTCAAACTTAGAAGGGGGAGGATGATTTATTAATTTATAAGCTTTGCTATTAGGGTTAGTACACACTGCTGTTATTCGTTTAAAGGTATGAATGAAATGAATGTGCTCCTTCCTTTTTATGGATTCTTCTTTCTGTTTGTGTGATAAAGGTGCCTTATTTGTACCATTTGTTCATGGTACTTGTTGGCATAAGTAATTAGGCCTAGAGTACAAGCTAATAAAAGTACTGGGGCATTACTGAAGTGCAGCTACCCCCTTACCAAAGTGCAGGGGGTCCTGGGTTCTGTTATTTCAGTTCCTTGGATGCCCAGTAAATAGGGGACGTGCTAGTTGATGCTTTTGGTGCGCACTTGCTTGGCCCTGTTATATGGGTTTTTATGTACTTGATTTATGCGACAGGTATTGGACTGGGTGCAAGGCAATTTCTTCATCTTGTTTGTCACACTCTAAACTTCCTATTTGTACTCTCTAACTCTCAGATATATTTTACTCCCCCCTTTTTTTGTTATGTATGATGTTTCTTATGTTCGACACTAAGAAGTCCACAATACATGTTTGTGTTGTTGAGTCCTTTTTAATTAGTTGTCAGGGGTGAAACCCCTCATAGCCGAGGTTACTATTTTTTTTTTTTGTTTTTTTTTAGTACTTGGGGCAGCGTGACTGACCTTTGAACCAGAGCCTTTGGTATTTCCAGGCCATGTGGAACATGGGTTATGTTGAACTTTTGCTTAGTCATCTAAGTTTTTTTCTTAACTTTTTGTTGTGGTCTGTTTTTACCACCATTATTCAACTAGAATTCCTTGTCAATCATCACTGCTTAAGCTTGATTGTTAAAATGTTTTTTTGGGGAGGGTATAGAAATGTTTCAATCTTTGGGTTATTGTAGAATACTATTTAAGTTTCTGGGTGTTGTGTTTCTTCCCTGGTCCCTTGGGTCTGAGGATGTTAGACATGTTACTATTAGTCAATATATGAGAATGTTTAAAAGGAGTCCAATCTCAAGTAGAACATGGAATTATTGTACTTTGTTTGGACTTCGTACTAGGTTACTTTCTCTTTTCAACGTCTTGCACCTGTCTATAGCTAACCAGTGATAGACTTTACTTGGTTCGGAGGTTTTTATTATTTACTGAGTCTGATGTTTTTTTATTTTTTAACAGAGAAGGTTATAAAACTATTGGGGGGGAGCTGGGAGATCTGATTTTATGGATGAATCTCAAAAAGATTTATGAATGGATGTTATTATTTATAAAACAACATGGGAATCGCTGATGCTAACTGTATCTCCTGGAATGTGAAAGGTTAAGGTGCACCGGTTAAAAGGAAAAAGGTTTTAACTTAGTTGCAAAGGATGAAGGTGGACATAGCCCTGCTACAAGAGACTCATTTGTTAAGTGAGGAGGCTGACAAATTAAAGAGAATGTGGGTAGGGGAAGTGTTTCACAACTCGGTTAGTAAAAAATAGAAGGGATTAGCTATTCTTATTAAGAAATCTTTAAATTTTTCAGTGACCTCTCACAGGATAGACTCATCTGGTAGATGACAAATTCTAGAAGGAAAGTTTGATGGAGTTGAGATTACCATCTGCAATATTTATGCTCCTAATGTGGATTCCTGTTCCTTCTTTACTGAAGTTTTTGACATGATCAGTAAAACCACAAGTAGGAATATTATGCTGGGGGAGATTTTAATGCTGTTTTAGACCAGTGGATCGACAGAAGTAACCCTAAGGTCACTAAAATAAATGATAAAAGTAGTAAGGTTATTACAGAGAGAATAAAGGACTTGGGTCTTTCTGATGCATAGAGAGTGATGTACCCCACTCAAAAAGACTATTCTTTCTTTTGTCACAGACATGGTTCCTATAGTAGAATTGATATGTTCTTACTGTCCAGTAACCTATTGAATAATATGATTATTGCCGATATTGGTTTGATTATAATATCTGACCATGCTCCTGTTTCCATAATTTGAAATCTAGATCTTGAAGCTACAAAACCCTTATATTGGAAATTTAATTGCTCCTCACTAAATGATGACAACTTTAGACCCTGGATTATTAAGGAAACAGAGCAATTTTTTCTTATTAATAATAACGGTGAAACTTCGAAAGCTATTGTATGGGAAGCTTTCAAGGCTTATATAAGGGGCCGAATTCTGAGTTACACCACCTTCAAGAAAAAGGAAAGGGAAAAAATATTAGCTCAAAAGGAAAGGGATCTCCTGGATTTGGAAAGGTCTCATAAAACAGGTACTGGGGGGGAAAAATGGTAAATTTAGGAAAATCACTCTGCTTAGACATGAGATAAACAAATTACATACTGGGAGGGCTGAATTTGCTTTATATAGAACTCAACAAAAATATTGGAAAGCAGGGGAAAAGGCGGGTAAGTTATTGGCTTACAGGTTAAAACAAATACAGAATAGGAACAATAAACCTAACATTAGGGATGCTTCTAAGAAAATACATTGTAAGACTACTGATATCAACAAGGTGTTTACAGACTTTTATAGGGATTTATACAGGAGTAAATCTGACAATAATAAGGAATGAATAAACCAATTTCTATCTAATGCCAATCTGCCTAGGATTTCAGAGGAACAATATCAGTGGTTAGACAAAAATGTCTCTATTCAAGAGATCAAAGAGACAATTAATGGGTTACTCAGTGCCAAAGCTCCAGGTTCTGATGGCTTGCCTGCCAAATTATATGTGATCCTGAATGATGTGATTACTCCTACTCTGCACAATGTGTATACAGAGTCTGAAATAAGTATGAGACTCCCACGCATGATGGCTGAGGCAGTCATTACGTTCATCTTAAAAAAAGATAAGGACCCCCTAGACCCTGCCAGCGATCATCCAGTTTCCCTGTTGAATACTGATTATAAAATTTGGGCTAAGATCCAAGCTAGTAGATTGCAACAGGTTATCGGAGATCTTGTTCATAGAGACCAGTGGGCTTTATTAAGGGGAGAGCTGGTTTTGAAAATATTCAAAGAATCCTCTCCACAATATGGGTGGCATCAAGAAAACAAGACACTTCTGTTTTTTGTCTCTGGATGCGCACAAGGCATTTGACTCTATAGAGCGGGGGTATCTCGGTGAGGTACTAGGTAGATTTGGAATAGGGGATATCTTTATCTCAAGAATCAAAACCTTATACAACTCTTCTACAGCCAGAATTTGTACAAATAAGATAATATCTGATAAGTTTACTCTTGAAAGGGGCACTAGACAGGGATGCCCATTAGCTCCCTTATTGTTCATGCTGGCTCTGGAACCTCTTCTCCGAACAATTAGACTGAGTAAGGACATCAGTGGGATTAAGTTCCATAAGATGGAACATAAAGTTATTGCTTATGCAGATGACCTGCTTCTATCTCTCTACCCTCACCTCACAAATCTATAAAATCAGCTATGTTGGTGTTAGAAGATTTTAGACTTATGTCAGGATTGTCAATTAATTGGTCCAAGTCTGAGTTGCTCCCTTTACAGGGAAATAAGGGTTTACTTAAAGAATTGTGTTTACATTATAATTTAAGATGGAAGGGGAATTACTTCTCATACCTGGGAATTATTATTTCTAATAAACTTGATGACATATTAGCCTTAAATATTAAACCGTTAGTACAGGAAATGAAATTGTCCCTAGATAAATGGGCCAAGCTAAATTTGTCTTTGTGGGGTAAGGTCAACGCTGTGAAAATGATGTTGGCACCAAAAATATTATATTTATTAAATATGGTACCTATACATATCAGTCCACGATGGTTTAAGAAATTTGACAATTTGATATGTTCGTTTTTATGGGAAGGGAAAAAGGCAAGACTTAGTCTGGATAAGATCAAGAAGCATTGGAAACAAGGAGGCATGGGTCGGCATGATTTTAAAAAGTACCACCAAGCTTTTCTATTCAAACAAACATGCCAATTGTTTATTCCAAAGAATAAGTTACCTGTATGGGCAAAATATGAACAAGATAGCATTTTCCCCCATTTACTCCATCATCTAATCATAGGAGTATATCCAAAATCTACTTCTACTCACTCCTTCTTAAGAAATTCTGCTAATTCCATACCTTTTGTGGTTAAACAAACAGTTGTGGGTTCTGTACCATTACAATACTTTCCAATATGGATAAACTCAAATTTAAAATGGGAATGGAAATGGTTAACAAATTCCATATGGGAAAACAAAGGGATTCTTTTGCTTGGGGATATAGTGGATCCAATCACTGGGATTCTAATGTCCTTCTTAGAACTAAGAGGGAAATATGGCCTACCTACTACTCAGTGTTACTCTTATTTACAGATTAGAAGTGTGCTACATAGTTTGGTTGTGAGCACCTTTGTTCCCCCAACCTTGGTAGATTTTGAAAAAGTAGTAATATTAGCAAACACTAAGGGAGAAGGGGGAAACTTTATCAACTGTTAAATAAATCGGGGCAAGATATAACAAGTAAATCTTGGGAGAGATGGGAAGAAGGTCTTGCTTGCCCTATACAAGAATCATCTTGGGATCTCGTGTGAATTAATGCTTATAAGTCTAGCAAAGATTTACAAGGTCGTTTAGTACAGTTTAAAATTTTACATAACTGGTATTATACACCTGATAAATTGCATTCATAGGGACTATTATCAGATAGCTGTTGTTAGAGATGATGAAGCTGACCTTTTCCATATGCTGTGGAATTGTCCCACATTAATTCCAGGGTGGACAGTAATTTGGGAGACGTGTAAAGTAATTTTGCAGATTAATTTTCCTTTTGACCCTGGGATCTTTATTCTAGGAGATACCAGAAATTTATATTCCCTGACTGGCTCGGAAAGGAGATGGCTTTTGGTAGCCTCTTTATGTTTTAAAAGACTCATACTGCTCCACTGGAAAGGTGCACAACCTCCTGTCTTGAATGATTGGATTAAATATATAGTAAAGACAGCCATTAATGAACGTATCAGTCATCTAAATAATAAGACCTTACATAAATATGAAATGAAATGGGCACCCTTATTTCATTGGCTAAATACTAGTTGAGACAATTGGTACTCAGTATTCACTACTGTTACAGTATTAGTGTTATATGTTATCCTCATAGGCAGATATCTGCTAATTAATTAAACTTCAATTTGCATTTTGATAGATGTATATCTACCTTATATAGCCTCATGATTTTTTTTAAACAATAATATGGTGTCATGTTATTATATAGCATGTTAAGTAATGCCTCATTTTAATTTGACATGTTCATAATTTGTATTACATAAGAAAGCTAAACAAAAACTGTTTTGAAAAAAACACACACACAATCTAATGGAAGAGCTCCAGAGCTCTTTGTGGTGTGGTGCCTGCAGGGGTTCCCCCATGGTGCCCAGCATGTGGGTGCGGGGGCGCTATTACTGTGCTGTGAATCCTCCTGTCTTAGCTCCTCTCTATGGGTGCCACTGCTTAATAGTCGTAGTCTCATCGAGGGATGCAAATGAAAATGCATGGCAGTGGCCCCTCTGATGCCCCATTGGGGTGCTGGTGCCATCTCTCCCGCCATCCATCTGTGTGCCACCAGCCCTCCCCATACTCTGCCCTATCCTCCAGGAGTCCGGCAGCCTCCTAGTTGGTCTCTTTTCCCAGGCACAGATGCCACATGACTGCCTTGTAGCTTGCGGCGCACCATCTTTTTGCCACATGGCCCCATTTGCTGCAAGCTGCAGAACTTTGGTACAAGAACCCTACTCGATAGTGAATCGGGTTCAGGGTCCCTGCTGCACCAGTGATCAGCGCAAGCCACAGTTGGCACAGCTAATGCCAATCTTCGAGAATTAAGCCCCATATCTCAAGAAGGACATAGGGTGCAGGCTGTCCAGAGGAGGGCAACTAAAATGGTGCAGGGGCTGGATCAGAAGCCCTATGAGAAGAGACTAAGGGATCTCAATATCTACACCCTGGAAGTGAAGGGGGAAGGGGACATGACAGAGACCTATATATCTCTCTCATGAGGTTAAACAAGGTACAGGAGGGGACTATTTCTTTTACTTTCTAAGTGGAAAGAACAGGCTGTATCCTCCCTGTCTGAATGGTATAATAATAATATGTCAGTTTTAGCAGAAAATGAGAGAATTTGTCACCTCCTGCTCAATCAGTCATCAGAGTTTTTAGATATGTGGGCCCCCTTATTACCACTGGTAGTGTGACAGCCTGTACGTTTCTTCATTTGCTTTGCAAGGTTGTATGCTATCATTTTACTGCACGGTATGGTTTTGTCACTTGATCTCAGTCCTTAAATTTCTGTCCTATTAGTCTGATTAAGTTATGGTTTATGTAACCTTTTAATATCTGATTAATAAAGGAATAATGCATGATGGGGTGTGCGGTGTGCTGGGATAACACCACAACTGGGGGGTTGGGCATGAGGCCGCAGGTCAAGTGCATCCAATGCCCCAGGCATGGCATTATCCCAGCACAAGCACCCTGGAGTGCATTATTCCTATTATACGATGGCTTGTTATTATATATAGAATTAAAAAATTATTTTAAAGAATGTTTTTATTAGTGTGGAAAAATATTTTTGTTTCTTAACAGGAGATGAAAAAAAGGAAAGCAATGTAAGGCTGATACTAGAGCTGTGGTGTTATACTGGGATAACACCATGGGTCTAGACCCAGATTAACCAATCACAGTGCATTCTTTTTTGGCATTGTATAATGCTTCTTTGTTTTTATTAATGTCTTTGTATCCAATAATCTAATGATCATTGTATTGTATTTTAGTGGTTTGAAACTAATAAAATAATAATAAAAAAAAAAAGGAAGGGAATATTTTTCAGAAGCCAAGGTGCACGAAAATCAGGGCATCCAATGAAGCTGGTAGAGGGGAAAATTTAGGAGGGACATGAGGAATATTTCTTCACTGAAAGAGTGGTGAGTGCCTGGAACAGTCTTTGAGAGGAAATAGTGGGGGCAAAAACAGTGGTGAGCTACACGCATGCATGGGACAGGCACAAGGGAACTTTAGTTGGGAAGTGGGGGAAGACAGAGACCAGGTAGGGTCTGCGGTGACAGTATAGGCAGGAAAAAATGGGTATACTAGGTGGATCAAGTGGTCCTTACCTGCTGACAAAATCTGTGGTTCTATGTTTACAAGCCAGGAAAGGGAGAGAGAGAGAATGCTATTTTCAGTGCTTAGGGGAGATTAAAGCAGCACAGAGACAGATTAGAGCGAAACTACAGGGAGGTGAAGTGACTTGCTCATGGTACCCCCTTTTTAAATCCGGCATACTATTAATTTCTATTTAAACACAGACACCAGAGGTACATGCAGTCACACATTAACCACAGAGGAAGTTTACTCTTGTTGTACGCATCTCCTTTCACTAACATCTGTGCCTAAAAATGTTTCTCAGTCAACACCTGCAACAATAAGAGCTTAAGTTGCTGGTTGTACTTTTATTCTGTTAAAAAAAAAAAGTTCGTTATAAAAGAAAACAAATGTGATTGTTGAGGCATGTAGCGACTAAGCTCTTGAATGGTGAGTCAGAACTGGATATTGAACATTGACCAGCTTGGTGGCAGGTTGGTAATATATGACGCTGCCACCAGGGATATGTCTGATTCTGGAACCCCATGCTAGAGCTGGCAGGTGGCTTGGCACATCATGGAAGTAAGGGGCTTAGCTCTTGGGAATGGTGGAAGCATGTCATCCAGCATTCGCACACCCTGTGCTAGCCAGTCATGGAGCAGCACTGGTTGACAGCTATGATGGCGGCTGCTTACCTGCCTTCCCGGTCAGTGAAAAGGTGCAGTTGTAACAGCTCCAACCCTGGGGTAAGGGGACGGGTGAAACCAACCAAGGGAAAACATTACATCCACAAAATCGGCATTCATGGTCATTTATAGTCAGGATAAACTGCCGCTGAAGGGTGGCGAATATTTGAAGGAGACTACCAGTGCAGGTGACTGAGCCAATACCACAACTACTTTTAAACTTATATCCAGCAAATTTCTTATTCAGTCACTATAACACACCGCATTCCACTTCTGGGAAAAGTCCAGCGAAATTGTTCTTAGACAGATGTGCCCAATTGACATGCAGGGGATGGGTGCTGTTGGGATGTCTGCACATCAAGAATAATGTGGTGAGTGCTCCCTGTTGGCAGGGGAAGACTGCAGGTAAAACATGGTCCCACTCCCCTCCTGCACATCAATGGGCCAGCTCACAGATTCCTCCCTCTCTGGTTCTTCCTCCCTCAGATTGATTCAGCAGGGCATGCCTGGTCTGAGGAGAGCCTGTGAAGGGGACAGAGTAGGTATGCCTCAAGAGCTACTGGTCGTGAAAGGGTGACCTGTTGGGTCCACACACCGAGGTAGGAATCATGGTTAAGTGCGGTGGAAAGAGATCCTGATGGGCCATCCACAGGGACAGGAGACTAGACCGAGACTCTAGAAATACGAAACATTAAAGGAGAAAGAACAAACATGATTGGTGACTAGGGTAAACATATAGGGAAAAGGGTAAATATGACAGGCCTGGCAGTCCAGATTTTAGTCGGTCCCAAATATGAAGGGAAATGTAGAAATGTGTAAAAGAAAGCAGATTAAGAACTGACAAACAAGAGTTAAAATTAAGAGTAAAAACAAAGGCAGACTGTTGAGAGGGAGGAAGGGTAGTGGGAATTGCAGAGGGTGATTTTATAGCTGAATACCAAGGTAATGGGGAGATAAAATTCAAAAGTAAAAGAGAGGAAACAAGAAGGGGAAACTTTTTGTGGTCACTTAAGACCACAGATAAATGTTTCCTGCAGACTTCTTACTGAATTTCTCAGATGATTTCTATGATGAAAAGACGTGTGCATGTACCATGAGGTATGAGATGTGGGGGGGGGGGTGCTATTACTGTGCTGTGAATCCTCCTGTCTTAGCTCCTCTCTACGGGTGCCACTGCTTAATAGTCGTAGTCTCATCGAGGGATGCAAATGAAAAGAACTGGGGAAGTTGCAGGAAAATCCACACTCAGATCACACTGTCTGCTTCAAGTCATTTATGGTCTGGCTCAGAGTAAAAAAACAATGCTTTTCATTAGCATATAATCACAGTTAAAAAATGCTATATCAGAAAAAGCGAGAGTACAACAATATGTCAGTAACAACTCTAGTAAAGTGTTTTTCTATAACAATTTGGTTACCCATATTGGAATATGTAAGAGAAAAAATATAGAAAAACACCTCCAGATCTGTCAGCCTTTGCCTATGACTCTAATTTTTTGCTTCTCTTCATAACTTTATTGCTGAATCATGTGTCTGATTGCCAGCTATGGACTTTCTGTCATATTTCACTTTACACACATGTATTTATTTTATTTGGCTTTTGCCTTTTTTTTATACTTTATTTTGTATATTTTGTTAAGAAACATACATCATACGTTCTTTGATTCCAGGTATAGGATTTCTTTACAGAATGATTATGATGTGTCATTCTCATCCCTTCTTTCATTGTCACAACAGGTCGGGGTATATACACGATTATAACAATCATATCTGTTTAAGATGAAGCTTTGCAGCAAGACCATGGACAACCATACCTAAGAGATTTATTTAAGAGTCCAAAGAGTCCCTTCTTTGCAGAGAAGCCATTGCCAAAGTGACACAACCCAGGAGTCCATGTTAAAATCCAAATACAGAGAATTATTCCCTTTCATGTCGCTAATTGAGATGCCCCATAGATTTGCACACTGACTGCTATTAGTGTCATAACAAACAGTAATATAACACAAATAAACAGAACAGAGTTACATTAACTCAACTTCGACACCAAAATGATGCTACTTATTTATAAATGTGATTGGTGCAATAGATACATGGTGTTAAGAATTTTATATTCTGGTTTAAATCACTTTACCTTTAAGTAATCAAGCGCCACAATGCATAAAACCAAACAGCAACAAGAACTGTTAGTGATTTTACTTGTCTTCAGATAATGTGACAGTAATTACTCTAGTGGTACAGACCAAACTCAAAAATATATATTCACTGAAATTGTTCAGTAATCCCTCTTCAGGTGTATTCTTCTTCGCCCACATCTTCTGAAGGACTTGATTTGGTAAAGTCAATATGGATCATGTCCAACTTACAACCATCTGCTGGATTTTTGTAAATGAAAGTTTTTCCAGCATAGAGAATATTGAGGCATGCAGGCATTTGTAATGCATGGTTAATCCCCAGCTCCTACAGACCTGCTCTGATAGCATCGAATCCATGGCCACGCAAGCTCGTTGAATAACTCAGATCAGGAAAACAATGTAAAATAGAGCCATCAGGCAGAGTGAGTGCCCTGCTGACTTTGCTTTATGCAACACAAGGTCCCGAATATGTACTCCCTTAGTTACCACCAGTACAGTCCAGGGGAGGTCCGGGTTGTTAGGTCTTCTTCTTGAGGTTGTGCGATAAGCATGCTGTATCATGTATTCATCTTGCAGGTGAAAGAAGTCCTGCAAAAGTTGGTGCATATAATCAGCCAGGTTAACGCCTTCTACTCCTTCGGGAATCCCCAAAAATCAGAGGTTACAGGTTCGGGCATTGTTTTCTAGATATTCAAGTCATGAGCGAAGCAGTTTGTTCTAAGTATGCCATTGGTCACTGTAGCAGCTTTCACCACTGAAGTTGAAAGATCAGACTGATTATTTTCTGAAGTCAGTATTTTAGTCTCTGCTTGCATGAACCTTGAATTGTATACTTCTAGTTTCTTGTCTATGTGCTGTACCACTTGTAGGATGGCATTTACTGTTGTTGCTAAGTCCCCAGGCCTCTCTCTCTCTTCATCTCAGTGTTCAGAGCTCTGTTTGTAGTAGTAGCTGGGCCTTTCCCTTTGTCCCTATCCTTGGAAGAGTCCATTTTTGTTCTGCCCATCTTAGAAATCACCCAAAAAAACTTTCATGGTGTCAGAGTGACTTTAGCCTTAAGGTCCAACAGTTAGATCTGGACAATTGCAGTGAAAGTAGCATTTTTTAAGCTTTTAATCACCACCCTAGGCTGGAGCAAATTTACGAGCATCTTCTCCTGTCGGCTGCTGGCCATGTCCCCTGGCTTTTGCCTTTTGTGTATGCACCTGCAAAGCACTTTAAGAATACTGTCTGTATGAAAGACACTGTTAGATGGAGACTACAAGATCTTAGCCAAGGCTCTATCTCTAAGACTTCGAAACCTGGTAGATAGAATGGTAGGTAAGGAGTTGGTAGGTTTCGTTCCAAACAGGTCATGTATGGAGGGTGTAAGACACCTCCTTAATGTGATTTATTCAGCTCAGGTATCAAAGCAAGACTTAACTGTATTATCAATAGATTTTTTAAGGCCTTCGATACCCTTGGATGGGAATACCTATTTAAGGTACTAGAGGCATACAGTGTGGGGAATGGCTTTGTAAATTGGATCAGAACACTGTATAGTGCTGCCTTGGCTGAAGTTATAACAAATGGGAAAAGCCAGCCCGCTGGCACAGGGGCAGGGCGCCTACCTGCGATGCCAGCGACCCAGGTTCTGGAATGGACCCGGGACATCAGAGGGCCAGCCGGGGGAGAAGGATTGAGCATCCGACGACTGCTCTGTGGACACCTAGCGGGAGGCTGGGTGTATTGCACATGCCAACACCAAAGCAAGCTCAAGGGCAGAGTGGACGCCATTGCACGTCCCCACCCCTCTACACCGGGAAAAACAATGCTGCCGGCCACCCTAGATGAAGCCTGTCCTCAGCTTCATTCAGCCTCCAGGACGGCCCTTCAACTTATCCCATCATCTGCAGCACCTTGAGGGGGTTGGTGCCGCAACCCCACCCTGAGGGGTAAGCCAAGGGGTATTGTAGTGGCGTGTCCAATGTGGAGGTGGAGGTGGGAGCGAGGGTCTGTGACCGGGCTGAGGTTCGGGCAGCTGGCGGCAGCAAAAAGTGTACTAAATAAAAAAATTTAAATGGGAAAATCTCTTCCTCTTTCAGACTTTTCAGAGGAACAAGACAAGGGTGCCATAAGAAAAAAATGGAGGGTAATGAGTACCAATGCCCGTAGTCTAGGTAAAAAGCTCCCCGAAATGGTGGCCTTGATGGAAGAGGGATGCCTGGATATCGTGGCAGTCACAGAAACAATGGTACATAGAGAACCATGACTGGGATGTCAACATACCAGGGTACCCAATCTACAGGAGGGACAGGGAGGGAAGAAGAGGAGGAGTAGTAGCTCTCTATGTAAGGGAAGGGGTCAAAGCAACAGAACTAAAGGATAAACAGGGAGGAGAGAAGGCACTGTGAGTTAGCCCGGAGACTGAAATTGCACTACAATCCGCACAGGGGTTGTATACAGACCCCCATCTCGGGGAGGAAATGGACAAGGAAATGATAGAAGGCATCCTTAGGATGGCAGAGAAAGGGGAGATATTGCTGATGGGGGACCTGAATATGCCAGATGTTAATTGGAGCACCTTTACTGCAGCCACGTCCAAGAGCAGGGCCATTCTCGATGCCCTACAGGAGGCATGCCTCAGATAGTTAGTTTTGGAACCCACGTGGGAGGGAGCAATCTTAGACCTGGTACTCTCAAATGGGGACAGAGAGAGGATCTCCAATTTTGAAGTGGGCAGCCATCTGGGAACAAACGCCCACCAAACAATGTGGTTCATGATAAACTTAGCTGTAGAGTCAAGCCATACAAAAGTGAAGGTACTGGACTTCAAGAGGGCTGATTTTGTCAAAATGGTAGAGTGCCTCAGAAAAGCACTAGCAAACAGGCAAGAAGGTGGGGTGGAGCAACAATGGGGAAACATCAAAACCGCCATCACAGAGGCAACAAGCCTTTGTGTGAAGCAAATAAACAAATCAAAATAAAAGAAAAAACAACTATGGTTCTCAAAAGAAGTGGTGGGGAAGGTTAGGGAGAAAAAGATTGCATTCAGGAAGTATAAGGAGAAACAGAAGGAGCAGGACAGAGAACTGTACCAGTTAAAGCAGAAGGAAGTGGGGAAGGCAGTCAGAATAGCAAAGGCCCAAACCAAGGAAAAGATAGTCAACTTGGTTAAGAAGGAGGATAAAACCTTTTATAGGTACATTAGGGAGCAAAGAAAGACTAAGGCAGGGATACTGAGGCTGAATAAAGAGGAAGGTGGTTGGGCAGAGAGCGTCAGTGAAAAAGCAGGGATACTGAACGAATACTTCTGCTCAGTATTCACAATGGAAGAGCAGGAGGAGACACCTAATCCAGTCAACAGAAGCACTCTGGATAGGGGAGTTGATATTAGTCCTTTCACAGAAGAAAGGGTTCTGAAAGAACTCTTAAAACTGAAGGTGGATAAAGCAATGGGGCCTGATGGGATTCACCCCAGAATTCTAAAAGAACTAAGGGAAGAACTAGTAACACCACTGACTACCCTTTTTAATAAATCATGGGAGGATGGTGTGGTACCTGAGGACTGGAGGAGGGTGGATGTGATTCCCCTTCACAAAAGTGGGAGCAAGACAGAGGCAGGAAACTACAGACCTGTCAGTTTGACCTCAGTGGTAGGGAAAATGATGGAATCACTTCTGAAGGAAAGAATTGTTAAGTACCTAGAGGTCAGTGGGTACATGACCCAATACAGCATGGATTCACAGCAGGAAGGTCATGTCAGACAAATCTAATTGATTTCTTTGACTGGGTGACCAAAGTAGTAGACCAGGGAGGGGCTATGGACATGGCCTACCTAGACTTTAGCAAGGCATTTGACACAGTCCCACACAAAAGATTAATAAACAAATTAGCCAGCCTGGGAGTGGGTCCTAGGGTGGTAGCCTGGATAAAACACTGGCTGGACAACAGGACACAGAGGGTAATAGTAAATGGAGTCCACAGTGAAGAAGGGGGTTACTAGTGGGATATCACAGGGTTTCAGTACTGGGGCCGGTCCTTTTTAATGTCTTTATAAGTGACATTGCAGAGGGACTGGAAGAAAAAGTATGTCTCTTTGCAGAAGACACAAAGATCTGCAACAGGGTTGATACACAAGGTGGGGTGGAAAGGATGAAAAGGGACTTGGCACGGTTGGAGGAATGGTCAGATGTATGGCAGCTTAGATTCAGTGCAAGTAAGTGCAAAGTAATGCACCTGGGAAACAAACACCTAGGTGAAGAGTACGCAATGGGGGTGAGATACTGACAACAACAAAAATGTAAAGGGACCTGGGGGTAGTCATATCAGATGACCTAAAGGTGGGCTAGCAATGTGAGAAGGCAGTAAGGAGGGCTGGGGGGATACTGGGATGTAATAGGGAGAGGCATCACCAGTAGAAAACAGGAAGTTGTTGGCCGTTTGTACAGACAATTGGTAAGACCACATCTGGAGTACTGTGTACAGTTCTGGAGACCCTATCTCTGCAAAGACATAGACAGGGTGGAGGCTGTCCAGAGAAGGGCAACCAGAATGGTGCAAGGTCTGCACCAGAAGACATATGAAGAAAGACTAAAGGAGTTTAATATGTATAGCCCTGAGGAAAGGAGCGAGAGGGGGGACATGATAGAAACTTTCAAATACCTCAAGGTAATCAACAAAGTCCAAGAGGGTAGCATCTTACAGAAAAAGAGATGTGCAAGAACAAGGGGCACAATTTGAAGATGGGGAGGCAGCTCAGAGGTAATGTGAGGAAGTATTTCTTCACAGAGAGGGTTGTAGATGCATGGAACAGCCTTCCTGAGGAGGTCGTAGAGTCAAAAACAGTGGGGGAATTCAAGAATGCATGGGACAGACATAAGGCTATTCTAGTGGGGGGGTAGGAGGAAGTAGGCGGTTGGATAACTAGGATCTGCAGCTTATCCATTAGGTAGGGAAATGGGCAGACTAGGTGGGCCAAGCGGTCCTTATCTGCCATCAGAGTCATGTTTCTATGTGTACGTTATCCCACTATTTGTTCATCCTGGTGCTAGAGCCACTTATTAGGAGCATACTGTACAGTTAAACACTAATATCCAAGGCTTTAAAACAGGGGGATAACTAACAAGACCTTTGCTTACGCAGATAACTTGCAGTTCACACTATCTCATTTTGCTAATTCTCTCAAAGAACTTAAAAACTTAAATCTATGTTACACATGTTTTCTGGCACGTCAGGACTTTCTGTTAACTGGAAAAAGACCCAGGCATTACAAGTGTATGATGGGAAAGGAGTCGGCAGGGCTGACGGACTACTAGATAAGAAGTGCTGGGAGAAGGAGTCGATTATCTATCTAGGACTAAAGATCCCTAGTATAATAATGGTAGACATTCATTTAGACCCCCTCTTAAAAGACATAAGCAGTGACTTGGGGAAATGGGCAAATCTATCCATACCTTTATGTGGGAAGATTAACTCCATTGAGATGATGGTGACTCCAAAGCTCTTTTGCCTCTTCCAGAATATTCCTCTCCTATTTGGAGCTTCCAAATTTAATAAAACCACATCTCTGGTTAGAAGCTGTTTATGGGGTTCCAAACCCCCAAGATTATCCTTGCCCAAGCTTAGAATGCACTGGTCACAAGAAGGCTTTTGGCTACCCCACTGGCCTTCCTGTTCAAACAATCTGTTTTTTACTTTCTGCCCATCCATCAATATGCCTCTTTGGTTTGAGGTGGAATATCAGCTTTGTAAGCCAGATAAACCTTCAGACATTTTATTCAACACTAGAGCAGTCATGTGCACTTCCAACCCCTGTATTCTCAGTTCCGTCAAATCTATTAAAATGATACAATCCACATTTTCTTTAGAAAACTATCCTCCACACACAGAGGGCCTATGGCATAACCTTAATATACAACTGGGGGCAAAACGCTGTCTTACCCTGAATGGTTTAGACTTGGTATCACTAATGTAGGGGATTTGATTGATCCTGTAACAAATGTCCTAAAGTCTTTTCAGACTCTTAGCCTAGAGTACAAACTTTTTAAATTTCACTTTGTATCATACTTACAGATTAGAAAGGCATTAGCAGACACAATCGTAAGCCCTAACATGGAGTTACCAAATATAGGACTGGAGTGGAACCCAATTTGTAGGGTAGTGATTACTGGGGTGGGTGTGGGGAGAGTTTCCAAGCTATATAAGTTGATGTATGATAGTACAGGTAGCCTGTTATTCAATGAGACCTTAAAATCTAAATGGGAATCTGCTCTAGGCTCATCTATTTCTATGGAAGACCAGGCCTCCATTTGGAAGAGTGCGTACCAAGCATGCAAGGAAATTCAGAGAAGAACAATACAGTTTAACATATTGTATAAATTTTGTTATACCTCAGAGAGACTGGACAAAATGGGGTACTGCCCGGGGGGGGGGTAATTGTTGGAAGTGTAATGAACCTCATGCTGACCTCCTATACGTTATGGAGCTGTCCTCAAGTTTTCAAGTTATAGGAGCACGTTCATAAGATTTGTGAGACTGTCACAGAATGCAGGATCTTGTTGTCTCCTCTAACTTTTATATTGGGGATTTCCTCTCAGCTGCAATCCCTCCCCAAAAGGCTGGTTAACTAGGTTTCTGTTAGCTTCCTTGGCTCTCAAGAGATTGGTACTATCACATTGGAAACTGCAATCTTTACCTTCGATGTCCAAATGGTTCAATAGTATGTCTGCTCTAGCACAAAATGAGAGAATTTTGTTATATGTTGCATAATCAAACAGCAAAGTTTATTTAAACTTGGTCACCCTTTCTGGAACTGAAACCTTGACTTTCCGATGAGAAGTTACCATTCAGTTTTCACACAGTAGTACATACAGTAATTTCTTTAAGTCTGTTTAGCATGGACTCATAGTCTTTTGTATTTGACTTGTTCGTACTGCTTGTATGCTGTAGTGTCCTTGACTGCACATTTTAAGAACCTGTGTGTTTCTCTAGGAACTTAGCTGTGATGAAACACTGATTTCCGGTGGAATATTTTAAGGTGTTACCAAGAGGTGTAACAACGGGCAACAGGGCTACCAAATGGCAACCCAGAATGACATCTGGTCTCCAGACCACAGGATGGCTAATAATAACGATATACTGGTACTCTAGCTACCAAAATCTCTGGCCACCTGTGGCTAATCAAAGTGAAACTCCCTAAGCAGTTCCCTACTCAAAGAACTTGAACAGTTCAGAAATTTGAGAACAGAGAACTTATTTATTTACTAAAATTGTTTAGTGAGATGAAATCTTGTTTTCAAAGATATCCTGGGGAAGTAATACAAGAATGGCAGGAAATCAACCATTGATTAGACACCGAGTCACCCAAATACAAACAGATGGAATTATCAGATCTCACCCACAACCTGCCGTGAGACCCCAGGGGTATTCTGATAATTTACATTCAATAAAAAACATAACCCCTAATGCTGATCACATGGCTTAAGCACAGTGACATTATCAGAGCCTCTGCTAGATCATTTTTTAACTTGTATTTAATAGAGTGCTTTGCATTATTACAGACGTCAGCAGTACAATTTGGGACTGACACATTGCAAGTACAAAAGTCTTAGATGATTTAAATATCCACTCATTCTCATAGTGTCTTATCAAGCTCTTTGTCAGTTTCATTGTAATTTTTAGGATGTTAACCCCCTCAGCTGTCACTGGAGTCTCTCTGGGGTCCCCAACCTGACCCATACATTATGCATGTAAAGTCTTAAATGAATAAACTTTGTGAAATTAAAATAACTAAAAAATTGAGATAGTAACAAAACCAGACTCAAATACAGAATCAAGAGACAGGGACTTCCTTGCAGATTTTCCAGTGTCCCACACACATAATGAGGAGCTGCTCATCCCCTCTTTGTATGCAATGATGGCACAGAAAGCAAATGTAAATCCTTGATGTGCAAAATAAGGAGTATTCTGGTCCCCCTTCTAGAGCAATATTCAGGGGTCTGGGGATCCTTATTATAGGGTTTACAGAAACATAGACTTTGATGGCAGATAAGGACCGCTTGACCCACCCAGTCTACCCACAAAATGTTCCTCCGTCCTCAGCTCTGAACCCAGTACCTGCTGCACTGAAGCTATCCACCCTCACTACCACACCACATGGCTAGCTCAAAGTGTTGTATTATTTTTAAATACTGCTAAAGTGCTTTCCAGATGTCAGAGTGCAAAAAAAATCTTCTTTATTTTGTAGCCACTACAGTGGCCAAAGCCCAGTAATGGTGGCCATTCCATGCAATGATGATGTAGCCACCCAAAGCCTAGTAGCTCTGTATACAAACTTTTAATGGCCACCAATGATTTTTAAGTGGCCACTGTCTGCCTGAACACTGGATTTTTTTTTACAGGCTGCTTGAAGGTATATTGACTTGACAACTGAAGGAATATTTTGCTGAAAATAAAAGTAAAAAAAGAAGTTGATACCATTCTTACCATATTCTCAGTTATATCCAACTTCATGGACAAACTTTCCATTTTTTGTCTGCGAAGTGGATAAATACCTAGCTCTTAACCAGCGTCCAGCTCTGCTGCGTGTATGCAGGTAGTTTCTGTGACTGAGAAGTTTTTCAAGTGCCCAAAGACATGTGGCAGTTCCTCTTTTTTGTTTGTCACATTTAAAGGGAGGAGTTTTACAGGTTTAGCTTTTTAGCTAGCTCATGTCAATAAGGCACATCTGTACTGGACTCGAAGCAAGGTATATAAAAAAATGATGCATTTCAGCCACGTGAGCTAATTCAGTTGGTGGTTTTCATTTGTTTATTATGGCAGGAGGTCTGCCCTCACCCAACCATTTATTAAAATAAAATAGAGAATAATATATGGGATGGTGTACACTATGAGAATTTAATACACACTTGATATGTGTGTGATGCTATATAAACCCTGAGAGCAAAGCTTGAAGTGTATTAATTATTACACACCAAGGGCAGGATTCACAAAAACTTGCAAAGCACAGCACAAACGTTGCTGCTGCTTTGTGGTTGTGCAGGTGTGAAATTTTGCTATTCACAGTGGGATAGCACACCATGCTACCTGACTGTGAATAAGGCCAGGACGGGGCAGCGCTAACCCTGTAAATCCACTGCTAACCCTACTAACGCTGCTTCGACATCCAGCCAGTAGAATGGCCCTGCAATGACTAGCACAGGTTCACTATTTTTTGTTCACTAAAGTAGACATGTAAATGAGCCCATAGCGCATGTAAGGTGCTATGTGGCCATTTGCATCCTCATTATGGGCCCATTTACATAGACTGCGGGTAGCTTAGTGCTCCCTCTCCCAGCCCTTGCCCATTGCAGCCGCAGTCCCTGTTGGTCTAGTGGCCTTGTTGCTGCTTGCCAATCACTGTTCCGAGTATGTACTAATAGTTTCCCTGGTGGTCCAGTGCCCCCCCATGCTGATCACCATCTGTATAGTTTAACAAAACAGCAGAATGCCCTGGTGCTGGTGGATCCCCCCCTTTGCCGACTGCTGGCCCAATCTCAGAAATAACTATATTCCTAATCGTCCCTTGTGGTTTAGTGTTTTCCCTTTACCGATCGATGGCCCAATCCCAGAAAGAAATATATCCTCAATCTGCCCTGGTGGTTTAGTGATCCCCCATCACCGATCGCTGGCCTGTGACAGAAAAAGGCTGTCTCCCTCTTGGTCTAGTGGTCCCTCCCCCGATAGTACCAAAGGAAGGTACAGTATTGTAGTACCTGGTGGCAGTGGTTCCCTTCCCCATCCCTATCACCAAACGCTATGCCCACAGTTAAAAAAGTCTGCTATGTGGAATGTAATCGAAGGCCTTACTGAAATCCAGGTAGGCCACGTCCACTGCTCCCCCCGATCCACGACCCTAGCCACCCAAAGAAATCAATTAGATTTGTTTGACATGACCTTCCCGCGTGAATCCATGCTGTCTGGATCCTGTGCTCCGCTGGATTCAAGGTGTTCTAATCCTTTCTTTAAATGGCGATTCCAGTCGGCGGGCGCGGCGTTGGGACTTCGCTTGCGATGCAGCGACCGGGTTGAGGAGCGGACTCGGGTCGCTGGAGGGTCGCTGGGAGAAGGATAGAGCGTCCTATGGACTGCTCTCCTCTCCGGGAGGATGGGAAGTGCTCAGGTCTGCGCGACTCCTGGTGGAGACCAGGTGCAGCGCGACTACCGACCTCAACAGTGTGTATCGAGGCGGGGCAGGGCGCTCCAGCGTCATTGCCGTCCCGCCTCCGGAAAAGGAGAATGCCGCGGGCCACCAGTAGGCAGTCACAGCTTCAATTGGCCCCCCTCAGGCCAGCCCTCTGGCCTAGTCCGACGCCTGCGGCATGTGTCCCCAGTGCACGCAGCCCACACGTGGGGGTAAGCCACGAGGGTATCGGGCCGAAGGGCGGCGATGTGAGGGGTAAGCGTGACCGGCAGAAGGTACCGGGCTACGGCGGCAGGGGTATAAAGAATAAATAGAAAAAAAAAAAAAAGTA
This sequence comes from Neoceratodus forsteri, assembly GCA_016271365.2. Classification (NCBI taxonomy): domain Eukaryota; kingdom Metazoa; phylum Chordata; order Ceratodontiformes; family Ceratodontidae; genus Neoceratodus; species Neoceratodus forsteri. The sequence goes on along the minus strand of JADMNL010000034.1, from coordinate 109,051,626 downwards.
GCGATTCCATAATTTTCCTTACTATTGAGGTGAGACTGACTAGCCTATAGTTTCCAGTCTCCTTCCTAGTCCCCCTTTTGTGAAGAGGGACTACATCTGCCCTCCTCCAGTCCTTCAGAACCACTCCTGTATTGAGTGACTTATTCAACAGGGCTGCCAGTGCTGCATATTAGCATAAAGTGAGCTACGGAAGCACACAGCTGCTCCTGGTATGGTGGCTGCCAGCAAAAGAAAACAGAAGTTGTAAGTCGTGGTTTAAATTATTAAAAAGTATTTGGAGGTAATTTTAAAGAATTTCATTACTGTCCAAAAGTCCTAATTGGGCATTTTGTACCAGCTGGGGAACACTGTGCCTTTCCCAGTTTTCCTTTAACGTTGTATTTATTGATTTAGGATGAAAAAGGCATTCCAAACTGTGACAGGGAGCTCCTACTACTCTTGAGGAATTGACCTTTTCTTAAATCTGTTGCAACAGTTCTTCTATATCTTAGCCTAAACTATCCTTTACAATTTCTAGTCCATAAGGTTGGCCACCTATGGGCACCCTCTCCCCTTTCTTGACTATGCTATAGTGTCCTCTTTAATTTTCCTTTTCCCTCTCAGGTCCTCGTACAGGTAGGTTATTTTGGTGACCTCTAAATGTATGTAAAATAGGTTGGCCCAGATATTCAAAATTGTTGCGCATGGCGCAACAGTGTTGCACCATGCACAACCCACTGATGTGTCCCGGCGTGATATTCAAAAGGAAAGTGCACCGCACAAATCGATCGCGGAGGCATCAATAATATTCATGGCACAGGTAGGGCGTGTTCATGCATAACCTGCACAGCCCGATATTCAGCGCTGGATGTGCAGAGTCATGCATGCGCAACCCCTACCTGTGCCTGCACAATTAAGCCCCAAAAAAAGGAACAAATGATGGCCACCCACAGGTGAGCTGCCGCATTGCAGGGCGCAACACGGCAGCTGCCACCTGTGGGTGACCACCCGAGTTCCTGCCGCAGCTGGCGGCGCCTCCCCCTTGCCCCATCGCGGGCATCCGTGTAAAGACACCCCCCTGCCAATATCCCTGGTGGTCCAGTGGACCGATTGCTGCCCGATCGCGGGCATATTTTGAAATCACCCCCTGCCAATATCCCTGGTGGTCCAGTGGACCGATCGCTGCCCGATCGTGGGCCTCTTTTGAAATCACCCCCCCGCCAATATCCCTGGTGGTCCAGTGGACCGCACTCTGCCCGATCGTGGGCATCTGTAAAACATAGAACAGTCCTAGTACCCTGGTGGTCTAGTGTACCCTCCTCCCCACCCGCCCACTGAGCCCCACCGCCCCGCTCCCCCCCTGTCAGCCGGCGGGCAGCAGCACTCCTGCCTGCCGCCCGCTGCCCACCGACTGACAGCTAGAGCTGCATGCCCATTGGTTCACAGCGTGAGCCAATGGGCGGCAGATCATATCATGTTGTTCTAGTCCAGATATGTGAATGATTCATTCATTCACATATCTGGACTGTGTAGTATGATATGGCTGCACGCCCATTGGCTCACGCTGTGAACCAATGGGTGCAGCCCTACCGAGCTGTCAGTCGGTGGGTGGCGGGCAGCAGGCGGGTGCTGCCGCCCGCCGCTGACGGGGGAGCAGGGCAGTGGGGCTCAGTGGGCGGGTGGGAGGGGGGTACACTAGACCACCAGGGTACTAGGACTGTTCTATGTTTTACAGATGCCCACGACAGCAGAGTGCGTCCACTGACCACCAGGATATTATGGGGGATGATTTAAAAGATGCCCGCGATCGGGCAGCTTATTGGTCCACTGACCACCAGGGATATTGGGTTGGGGGATTTATACCATGCCCGCGATCAGGCACATAGCGTCCACTGGACCAGTAGGGATATTAGAGGGCTTTTTGACTAATGCCCATTTATCGTGAGCGTGGGGCGCGTCCCCGACGCTGCTGCTTCCGGCAGGGTGCAGGCTTAAAGTTGTCAGGATCGCGCACCTGCATGCTAATGGAATGCAAATGGGGCCATAATGACATGCAAATGGCCCCATGTGCGCCTTGCATAAATTATGGCTCCATTTGCATGTCCTCTTTTGAATATCGCAGGTGCTGTGCATGGCGCAGTGGCACTTGCACTAGCACATCTCCATGCTCCACTCTGGCCACTTGCGCTGGCACAGTGCCACTGCGCCATGCACTGTGGGGTTGGCCAGGGTGCGATATTCAAAGCTGTTGCACCATAGCGCAGCTCCATTGAATATCGCCCAGGCCACACCCCTGCGCAACAAAGTTGAGCTGTGCCCAGGCTTGCGCCACAGCCTGGCGCAGTTTGAATATCTGGGTCATTGTGTTTATCATTGTTGGATTCAGTATGTAATAGCACTATGTCACAAAATATTTTGATGTATATGCCTTATGTTTATGAAACCTGTATTGTTGAAAACACCATGGCACTAGGTGTTTTTGATAATGGTAAAAAGGACTAGGTGACTATTAACATACTAACATACTAAAATGCCAGCAGAATAGGCCTAATGGTCTTTCACGTCTGCTCGTTTGGTCAGCCCCCACTCTGGGAGCTGACCTTGCTGCCCCACTCGCCTTCTGTGGCTTCTCCCTTCCCAGTTCCGGATATTCTCACTTCATTGGATTTTGCTTCCAGAACCCTTCCCCTGTACCTGTCCCACCCCCTCTTGAACCCCTCCACCGTCTCTGCCTCCACCAGCCCCCTAGGCAGCGCATTCCATGGCTCCACCACCCTCTCAGTGAAGTAGCACCTCCTCCTTTCTCCCCTGAATTTTCCCCCCTCCAACTTCCACCCATGCCCTCTAGTGGCCCCCTCCTCCTTCCTTCAAAGCACCCTGACTGTTCCTCCCCTATTTACCCCCTTCATGTACCTGAAGACCTCTATCATGTCACCCCGGTCCCTTCTCTCTTCCAATGTGTACGTATTTAGCTCTTTGAGCCTCTCCTCATAGGTCCTGTCCCCCAAGCTCCAAATCATTTTGGTTGCCCTCCTCTGGACCCTCTCCAGGAGTTTAATGTCCCTCTGTAAGTGTGGCCTCCAAAACTGCATGCAGTACTCGAGGTGCGGCCTCACCAAGCAGTTATACAGAGAGAGTATCACTTCCCTCCTTCTGGAGGTGATTCCCCTAGCGAAGCATCCCAGCATCCTGTTGGCCTTGGCTGCTGCCCTCCTACAAGTCTCTGAGTTGTTCTTCTTGACATCCACCCCACCCCCAGATCCAATGGGCAGACTGCGTGGGCCAAGCAGTCCTTATCTGCCGTCAAATTCTATGTTTCTATGTTTCTCTCTCAGCCATCGAGACTTGTAGCATTCCCCCCCAGGGTGTACACTTGGCCTGGGTTTCTGGCCCCCAGGTGCAGTACCTTGCATTTCCCTGCATTGAACCTCAGCTTCCACTTTCTAGACCATCTTTCCACAGCCTCCAGGTCTCCCTGTAGGGCCACCCTCCCTCCCTCCTCCCCATCCACCACGCCCCAGTTTTGAGTCATCCGCAGAGAGACTCATCTCACTCCTGATACCTGTCCTTATGTCAGAGATGTAGGCATTGAACAGGAGGGTCCAAGGACTGATCCTGTGGGACCCCACTAATGACCCTCCTTGGGATGAGACTATCCACCAACTACGACCCTCTGGGTCTGGTCCTGGAGCCAATTGCCTATCCATCTGATCATCTGGTTCCCCAACCCCATTTCTCCCAGCTTATCCAACAGGCCCACGTGAGGAACAGAGTCAAATGCCTTGCTGAAGTCTAGAAAGAGGACATCCACTGGTCTACCCAGGTCCAAGGCACTCGTCACCCAGTCATAGAACTCCACAAGGTTTGTCTGACACAATTTCCCCAGGACAAATCCATGCTGTCTATCGTCCAGGCACCCTGACTTTTCCAGGTCCCCCAGCCTCTCCTTGACAATGCCCTCCATCACCTTGCCCACCACCGATGTCAGGCTGACAAGCCTGTAGTTCCCTGCCACCTCCCTTGATCCCCCCTTGTGGATAGGCACTATATGCGCCACCTTCCAGTCCTGGGGCACCCACCCTGTCCTCAGAGAGATGGTGAAAAGCTACGCCAGGGGTTTCGCTAGGACATCCGCAAGTTCCTTCAGCACTCTGGGATGTAATTTATCCGGCCCCGGTGCTTTCTCCATCTTAAGGGACCTGAGGGCTTCCCTCACTCTCTCTGCTGTGATTTCCACTTCCGCTACCTCTTCTCCCTGCTTAGCCTCCCCCTCCTGCCAGTGATGCCTCCCCTTCTCCCCAGACCTGCCGATTGGTAAGGGTCCCCCCTCCTCAGTATCACTGTCTCCTCCCACGTATGATGCAGCACCCCCATTTTCCTTGGTGAAAACTGAGGTGAAGTACTCATTTAGTACCTCAGCCTGCTCCCCCGGGTCTTGTGCCCATCTCTCCCCTGTTTTAATCCTGCTATCTTCCCCTTCACCCTTCGTTTTTCCCCAACATATCTAAAGAATCCCTTGTTCCCTCTCCTACTTTCCCTGGCCAGTTTCTGCTCCTTCCTTGCCTTAGCCGCCCTCCCCACCCTAGTGGCCCTTTTAGCCATCAGCTCATACTCCCCTCGATCCCTTTCACTACTTGAGCACTTGAATTGCCTGTAGGCTGCCTTCTTTCCCCGCACCACCTCCTGGACCTCCCTGGTCCACCAGCAGGGTTTTCGGGCCCTATCGCATTTTCTTCTTATTCTTGCACAGGTGCTGGTAGCATCCTGCACCCCTCTCCTGATGATTTCCCACCTACTATCAGCATCCATGTCTGACCCAATCCCATCCAAATGCTCCTTAAAGATCCTTCCCATTTCCTTAAAATCTTCCCCCCTGAAGTCAGTTACTTCCGTCTTTGTGCAGCCTTCTACCCCTCCTAGGTCCAGGCAGAACCAGACCATGGCATGGTCACTCCCTGCCAACGGGTGCCTTACCTCCAGGCCCCCAATCTGGTCACTGTCTGGCAGGACCACATCCAGTACCCGCGCCTCCCTGGTCGGTTCCCCCACCTGCTGACTTAAGAACGCGTCTTGAAAGACATCCAACAACCTCTGTTCCCTGGCCACCAAGGCTATTATAGAAATTAAATTAGTTGTGCTATTTAAAATGCATGTAAATTGCTATAAACTGAACAAGTCTGAAATGTCATGGTGATTTACCTATATCCCATGATGCTTTGCATTACGGAAGTATGTATGATGTTGTATTTCTTTGAAACTTGACTTGTTGCCAGTGCCCTTTGGGGTAACCCTTTTTTTTAGTGCTTCTGCACTGAGATTCTTTGTCTGTAGCTTGTTTTTGTTTTTTTCGAGTCCCTACTACTCAAGCAAACAAGGCCCACATAGGGATGAAGGGTCTTCATAAAAAATGTTTAGATCAGATCAGTGTCAGTAGGTGCTGGCTAAGTACAGAGAAAAGACATTCATAGTCTGTTGCTGCAAACTGATGTACTGAAGAAAGAATATGGCATTGCAGAACCTTATTTCCCTTATTTTTAATAAACATCACACAGAGATTGTGTGTTGAACCTGAAGTTTGGTGCCTGGTCCATTTGTTATCCCACAACCCCTCCACACAAACACCATGAAGCGCACACTGCTAGTAGCTTTTCTTATTAATTCATGTAAACTGGCCACCTTAAAACTCCAATGTTTCACACATGTTGTGCTTTATCAAAGAGGGCGGACCTGTATAGTAAATATAAAAAAAAATACACATAAGTGCAGGGTTTATTTACAAGCCATATGTTAACCCTAAACACATAGCTCCAACAATTTTCACCAATCACTACTGAATAATTTATTATATAGCAGGTGAAGAAAATCTTAATTGCCCACAATATTTGATAAAGATAGTTCTAAATACAGAAGAAAGCACTTCCCAAATGTGTTAAGCCTCTCATGGAGGTCTTCAGAACCAACTGAATACAGCACCGTGCTGGAAAAGCATGCTGGCTCAGCGATAGCAAGCATTCCTTTTAAGCTACTTGCTTCCACAAGCGTCAGCGAGTCAGTGACACGCTGCCCAGCGATGTCATCATGCCCAAGGTTAAGTCCCTCATGCTCACAAACAGCAGGCTCCCAGCATCCAGGGCTCCTAGATGCCCAATCTGACCCCAGCCTTTCAAAGCCCTATAACTACGCATACGACAAGATTCAGACTATTTCAGAAAAAGGAAAATGACAATATCAGACAGAAGCATTACAAATTTTAAAACAATGGCAAAAAGGCTTGGTGAGGTCAGACTATAAAGGGGTGGAGTCTATAATTAAAGAGAGCAAAGTGCACAAGGTCCCCCTACCGCCATGACCCAGAAGGCTTCAGACATGAAACTTAAAAAGTACATAGGGAGGTCAAAAGGTCAGAGTGTGCATATTATTCCACAAAATAAAACGAATCACATAAAGTACACTGACCACCAAAAATGAAATTAAATGCATATAAAAATAAACTTAAAAAATGGTTAATAATATTAACAGTAAAAGTTCAGGTGGCAATACTAGGACACTAGTGAAACAGGTTCTATAGTATAGGTGTCAACTCAATAGATTCATCAAGTCCATATAATAGGGACAAAGCTCCAAATCTTTGTAGCCACATGGCATCTCTCTCTCTCTCTCTCTCTCTCTCTCTCTCTCTCCTCCAATAATTTATGGTACCAATTACCACCCCTTCCTTCTTGGCATAAAGACCTTTTTCAGGCCCAAAAATAACTCAGAGAAGTGATGGAGTGTCCTTTCTCTTCCCAGTGCTGCGTGGCTGGTTATTGATTTTACAGTAAACATGCCTTACAGCGTAAACAGTCTGTGAATCTTCTACATTCAGTTTAGCAACAGTTTTTGACGATTTATAGAAGTGGAACAGCATACAGGGGATGACAGTAGATATAATCTAGACGTAAACCGCTACAGATATTTATCATGTAGGCAAAGCCATGCAAGACCTGTGGGCTGTATAATACTAATAAAGCCCACATTATGGTAAAAAGTGTAACTCTTAAAGTTATATAGTTTTAGTTATAGCTCTTATATAAGCCACCAGAGGTGGTTGAAGCAAGGTCAGTAAGGGGATTCAAGCTAGCATGGGATAGGCTATGAGGAAAACTGAAAATGAAATAACAGTTGGGGGGTGGTCGTCTCAATGGGCAGACTAGATGGATCTTGCGGTCCCCTTCTGCCGGCACATTTCTATGTTCCTACTATGCCCATAAGGAGAAAGATCTGTTATAGTGATCCGTTAGGCTTCAAGTCATGAACACTACTTTCAACCCCCCCACCTCACAAGCCCATGACTACAGTCATATTTTACATTTAAACATTGGTGACATTTACAAACAGTTCTTAAGAGGGCTGTTACAAGTGCAGTCTCTAAAAATCCATGGATTTGGTACATAGCCTGAACAGTGAACTAACATCACTGCTCACAGATTAAGAAATAGCAACCTCATGGTACCCTTACCCCCACCTGTAGCCACTCTGTATTTTTACAATCAATAATTTGTATTTATTTTTCTTTAGAAAAACAGAAAGCAAGAACAACTGATACATACAGTAACGATATAACTTTCTGAGTTTAATATCAGCAAGTATTATTAGTTAATTCACCTCCTGACAACAATACAGATATATTAACTAGAACACGTTACAATATAACTTTTATACTTGAAGCTCAAAACTCTTAATATCACTTATGTTAATGGGTTAACTCATCATTTAGCTAAAAGTCTACTTCTCACAAGAGCAAGGAAGGGAGACCAAACTCTTTCAAAACTGTCTAACTTGTTACTAACTATTGCAGCCACTCTTTCATTATTAGCTAATAGTCCTACACTATTAAACCATTCATTTACTGTTGGGGATTTCCAGTAAAACAGAAGTAATCTTTTCAGTGCAAGGGCAACTGCAAATATCCAATATTTCTGTGGCTTGCTTAAAAAAGGTAACTCTGAATCAATTCCTAGTATAAAAAGTTTGCTTGAAAAAGGTAAGTTAACATTTAAAACCTCCTCACATACTTTATGCACATACGCCATAGTTTTTTAATAACTGGACAATTCCATAACATATGTATGAGATCCGCATGTTTTTCCTCACATCTCCAACAAGGACCCTCTTGTAAATACTTCATCTCTTCCAAGCATTTGGGGGAATAATAATAATAGTGGAGAATTTTAAATTGAATTGTCCTACCTTGAACCTCTCTATGGCTCCTGTACGCATTACTCCAAGTTCTTGCCCATTCCTCCTCTGTCAAAGTCTCTCCCAAGTCAGCCTCCCACTTCAACTTGGATGCTTGTGAAGGTGAGAGAGTATTTTCAGCATTAGATAACATTTTATAACACAAACCCGCTCCTCCTCTTAATGATGCCAACCTCAATACCTGTGCCCATTCTTTATTTTCAGGCAAGGTATAGTTTGATGATAAAACAGAATCTTGTAGAGCCTTTCTAATCTGTAAATAATTTACAAACTGATACCTTTGCAGTATAAATTTATTTCTTACTTCTGGAAATGAAAGTAGTGTTTGACTTTCTCCCCCAATTAAGTCCCCTACTTTTGTTATCCCAGCCCTTAACCAGTCAGCCTCATTCAAGGGCTTACCACCATATTTTAGATCTGAGTTGTTCCAAATTGTGGTGATGTTAGTAGGGAAACTCATGAAACCCAGTAATTTCTTAACCTCAATAATTGTGCGTAGCAAGGAAATAATTCAAGGGTTATCATTAACTTGTTTTGGAGTCTTAATAAACAACAAGTCAGACAGTTTAAATGGAGAAATGAGTACTTTCTCCACTATCAACCACATTGGCGTGTCAGTCCCTGTTACATCAGATATGTATTTTACCGCTTGCCTGAATAGAAAGGAAATATGATACTTTTTCCAATTTGGTAGAGCAAATCCCTCCCTCTGACCAAGGGCTTCTCAGCTTCTTGATAGAAAGTCTAGGCAGTTTTGACCCCCATAAGAATTCTCTTATTAGACCTTCAATGCATTTAAATATCTTATTATTAATTCTGAGTGGAATACTTTGAAAGAGGTAAAACAATCTTGGGGCAACTATCATTTTAACGGCATTTATCTTGCCCCATGAAGACAAGCATAGATCCTGCCGTTTCAAAAGATCACATTCTAGATTTTTTAACAGTGGTAAGAAGTTAAGATTAAGTACTTTGCCTATATCTTTCACTATAGCCAGACCAAGATATGTAATTTGATTCTTAAATTGCTCCTTTGGATCAGACCCACCCACTCCTATCATTTTCTGGGGTCTCGGTCCAATAGCCAACATTTGTGTCTTGTTCCAGTTTAAACACAACCCAGAGAGCTGTGAAAAATCCTCCAGCATTTTACTCAAGACAGTAAATGATTCTTCAGTATTCTCAGTTGTGATTAGCAGATCATCAGCATATGCAAAGACTTTATTAACCACATTACTTGTTTTGATTCCCCGTATTCTTTTCTCCTCTGTAATCGTCCTAATCAAGGGTTCAATAGCCAGAATGAACAAATATGGGGATAAAGGACATCCCTGTCTAGTTCCCCTTGAAAGATTGAAGGATTCTGAAACCAGCCCATTTGTTATTACTCTGGCTGATGGACATTTATATAAAATCTTAAGCCAAGAAATTAAATTCTCCCCCATATTCTTGTGTTCTGAAATAGAGAACAAATATTTCCACTTCAGCAAATCAAACGCCTTACAGAAATCTAGAGCCACTATAGCTGCAGGAGTGTTTAGCTTAGAGGCCTGCCAGATTACATTTAGCAATCTCCGAACGTTATCAGCCCCCGATCTATCTGGAACAAAACCCACTTGTTCTTTACCTATCAACTTAACAACACGCATTTTGATTCTGGTAGCCATCACCTTTGAAAGAATTTTGTAATCTATATTTAAAAGTGAAATGGGCCTATAGCTATCATACATCAATGAGTCTTTACCTTGTTTCAATATAAGGGTGATATAAGCCTCTCTCATCAAATCAGGCAGTGCTTTTTTGACTGGTATCTCTTTAAACATTTCTAAAAGATAATCTAGAGACCGATCATTTAAAAACGTATAAAATTCAGCCAACAAACCATCCGGACCTGGAGCCTTATTTGATGGTAAATCTTTTATGGCCTGAGCTACTTCTGTCATAGATATAGGTCTTTTCAATTCATCTCTCTCCATATTTGTTAAAGCTGGAATCTTAACGGATCTAAGATAATCCTCTACACTGCTATCTGAGGCATCCCCAAAGATTTTATATAGCTTTGAATAAAGCCTCTGAACTCGTTATTTATTTCTTTATTGGGAACTACAACAGCATTTTGGTTATTTCTAATGCCCATTATTACATTCTGACTTTGTCTTGCCTTGAGCCTATACACCGGTAACTCACCTGGCTTGCTTCCCAATATGTCTGCCTTGTTCTAAACAAAGCATATTCCGCTTTGATGGAATAAATCTAATTTATCTCATATTTTAAGCATGTAACTCTGTACAATAATTGTGCATCAGAATTGTTTTTGTTTTTGAATTTCTTTTCGAGTAGATGTAACTCATTCTCCTTTTCTACTAACTCCTTTTGTGTTTCTTTTTTTCTATAAGATGAGTAACTTATTATTCTGCCTCTAATGAATGCCTTAAAGGCATCCCACAAGCAAGCATATGAAACTTCATCATTATCATTACTGCGAAAATAGTCTTCAATTTCTTTGCCCAGTCAAAACTTGAAATCAGCATAATTTAAAAAGGAATTGTTCATTCTCCATCTCCTAGTTTTTTCCTGCCCTCCTCCAATAAAGACTGATAACTTTAGGAGGACATGATCTGAAATTGTGATGTCCTTAAACACTATTAATACCCACTACTAGATTTTTTGAAAGTAATAAATAATCAGTCCTGCTATACGAGTTATGTCTGGCAGAATAAAAGGAATAATCTCTATCCGCAGGATGGACTAGCCTCCAAGTATCTACTAGGTTGAGGTCTACCACCGTTTTATTAAGTGAAATTTGGGACCTATTCCTCTCACAAATAGAGCCTGTTCTATTACTGTCAAGAATGGGATACATTACTTCATCAAAGTCCCCTCCCAAAATGATCTCATGATCCTTAACAGAACCAATTCTGGTCGAAATGTGGTAAAAAAAAAATGTTTCTCTGTGTATTAGGAGCATACACATTTCCAGTAACCACCTTGCATTCATTAATAGATCCTGTTAGTATCTGAAATCTACCATCCACATCCGCAAAGTGATCAGACTTAAGAAAGTTAACTCCTTTCCTTAAATATTGCTGTGTGTCTCTGTTTCAAGTTAAACACACTGTATTCCACTGAGGCAACCCAGGATCTAGCTAACTTTGCTGCCTCGGTAGCTATTAAATGAGTTTCCTGAAGTAGTGCAATATCTATATTATTTTTAGCTAAATACGACAACATTTTTTTCCTCTTAATAGGGGACCCTAGCCCCTTCACATTCCAGGAGCATATGTTTAGGCCCATAAGAGCCATCTTAAAAACATAGAACTTAAATGCAGATATTAAGAATCAAATGGAAAGGTAATTAACTCTATCAGTACCAACTAACCTTTTGGTAATATAAATGTAACAAACAATGTACACAATAGAATTCCTATAATCTAAGTATATAAGACAATCAGGTACAAGTAGATAAGAAAATTAGTCACTATGACTCTCAAAATTCAGAAGTTCTAAAACTAAAAAGTAAACTACAAACAGTATGTTGTGGTCTACTGTATCGCCCATATTCACCGGACTCCTACAAGTCCAAGATGACATAGGCGTTAAAGAAAAAACAAGAAACTAGGAACACTGAAGCCTGCAACTCTGACACCTTCAACCCACATATCTAAATCAAAATCAAAGTGGACTTTGATAACATTCAGAGCCAACAGATGTTGCCAGTTACAGCAGACAAGAGTAGTAGACTACTGAAGTTTAAGTGTAATCAATATTATATTATACCGAGTCATTGGACATTAATGAAATGTAAAGAGGTTGTAGAAACAGAGCAAGAGAAAAAAAAAAAACATTCGGCTTACTCAATCAGATATCTTGCAAAATTTAGAATGTTACTGCGCTAGATACTTCTGGCTAATAAAAGCATTGCAAGGAGCATCCAATATAGGACTTTTCACTCCACCTTCAGATACAAAGCCAAGGCCTCGTAATGCAAGCTTCTGCCAGGTAAATGAAATCAAAGCCACATTAATCCCTATTAGTAGTGTAACTGTTTAAAACTATCTAGCGCTTTTATTATTCATAACAAATCTGTATCAGCTGAGAAGCTCTATTTCTTTTTGGTTTTTTTTAATCTGTTATAGTACAGTAAAAATGAAAAATCGAATATAAACAAAAAACAAACAGGTAACAACATATAAAGACAACCACAGGTGCCAAAATAACCAGTAAAGGAGGAGAGATAAATATTAACTTCCACATGACTCTAGACACTGCCAATATTTTATATTATCTCAATAAGACCAGCAAGGTTAGACTATTGAAAACTACTAGTGCCCGCTGTAAAATAACTTATTAATCAAATAAAATGCAAATAAAGACATAAATATATTTTTGCTAGCACATTTAGTTGGCTCAGCAGTCTTCAAACAAAAATGTATAGAACAAGTAATTTTCGTGAGCCTTCCCCATGTATCGCTTACAAAGTCAGAAAAGAAAGGAACTTCCTAGACCACTCTCTATTTGAATCATATCAGGAAAAATAAACCCAGCCTCAATAAATAGTCCGGGTCGTAATGATTTCATTTTTGCATTTCATACCCAGATAAAAGCAAGACAGTCTCACCGTTACCTCTGTCAGAGAAAAAAGGGCAAATCTAGTCCACAGTGAATCCATAAAATCCATTAGCTTCTTTACATTCATCATGCTGGAAGTACACTGCAGGAAATAAGCTGTGTTGCATCAGGAAGTGACACCGGGGAAACCTACATTTCCTGATCTAGTAAACCTTGTTGCAGGATCGTTTCTGGGGCATCAAAGAACCGTAGGACTTCTTATTTGGTGGCCCTTTTACTCTTTCTAGTTCTGAGGTAACACCTGAAGAAGTGGATTGCACACCATCCCTGCTCCTGTTGCATTTCCTCGGGTTGTATACTGCAGGTCTGGGTATGCTGGAAGGTCGAGCAAAGGATTTCATCTTTCTGCTAATGCCAGGTGAATTAGAACCATGTTTGTCGCATAGCACAGAACAGTATAAGTGAGGAGTAGAGATTTTTTGACTCTGTAGTGAATTTGTATTGTTTTGCTTTTCTGTGGGCTGTCTTGTGTGATGCTGCATTCTAGAATTAAGGCCATGTGCTGAGGAATTTGAGCGTTGTTCTCTAGATGCACCTCGTGCAGTATTTAAAATATAACGTCAGTTTGTCTGTGGGGCCATGGAGGCTGTGTTTAAAACCTGCCAAGCATCTTGCACCATGTCACACTTTACATAAGATCCCATTTCTTCATGAATTACCAGAGTAGCTGGGTATTTAAAATGATACAAAATCCCCCTTTGTTGGAGTTGCTGTTTTACATCAAAAAACATCTTCCTCTTTTCCACAATTTCTGAAGAGAAGTCTTGGTAAATCAAGATCCTCTCTCCCCTCCAGTTTAATACCTTTTTAATTCTAGCCAGCTTCAAGATTTCCTCTTTTGTGGTAAATCTAAGGAAATAAGCAAACGATAGGTATGGGTCTCCCATTGGTAGACTTGGGGGCCCAAAGATCTATGAGCATGTTCAATTTCCACTGGCCATGGCCACTGATGTCCCAACAAATCTGGTAAAAAATGTTGTAGAAAATTTACCATATCCCCCTTCCACACCTTCAGGTACTCCCAACAACCTCAAATTATTACGCTGCCCCCTATTTTCTAAATCATTTACCTTCTCCAACAGGTAGATGACCTGACTGCTCTGTCTCTATGTTACTTGCTGAAGAAAATCTATTGTACTAGTGAGTTCACAAAGTCTGGTAGAATTAACTTCAATTTTAAAGGATATTTCCTCATTGTGTTTAGCTAGAGCTGTTGTGATGTCCAGTTGGAGATCTGCTAGCATACTTTTTAATTGATTTATATCTTTTTTTGTGGCATTAGTACTGTCAGAACTGACCTCTCTGCTAATAGGAGTGCTTCTGTCATCAGGGGACTTCGAGGCACCGGCCGGCATCTTAGAACAGAGCAGAGGTCCGCGGTATTGAAATATTAATTATATAAAGAAAATTTCACTCCCGCACAAAATATTTACTCTATCTGGTAGCTGCTGTGCTCTGATAAACGTACGTGAACTAGTGGTCTGATTCTTTTAAAAATATACGCTTAAAATATGAGGGAATCATGGGTGAAGCGTCAGCTCAGTTTCTTCAGCCCACCATCGCTTTCAAGTGTCAGCACGTGCTCCACATGTAGCCACTCTGAACACATGGCTGGCAACATTTTAACTGTGCATTCCAGACAGTCGAGATATAAACTGTACCTTTTGAACTCAAACCATACCAGTAATCAGTCAACTTAGTTAATACACACTTAACCAATCAGTCTCCAAATTGATAGGTTCAACCCCGTACGTGACTCCGAGTTGTGCTGGTACCAGTAGTGAGTGCACGACTCTGAGGCTCCTGAGCTGTTGTCTCACATTGTCAAACTGCTTACGTTTGCTGTAGGTGGCATAAGACCAATCTGGGGAAAAAAAAAAAGAATGTCCTGGCCATCGTGTTGTATAGGGTGTCTGTTCTGTGCTACACAGAATAATATTGTTAGTCTCTGCCCCTGAGGTGACAAGAATGATGGTTCAAGGGAGGACTGTGTTGCTTTGTGGAGTCCCGGGATTTAATCAGTAGGCCCTTTGGACACTGAGCATCTGTGACAGTCGCAGTCAATCAAAGCACTTTTGCTAGCTAGCTCCTCATGTAGTCCAGGACATTCTCACTCGTTGTCCCCTCTGGGATGCCTATGATACACACATTCATGGATCTGACCCCCTTTTCTAAAGTGTCTAGGCAATTTCTCACGTGCATATTTTCTTAAGTCAGTTTGCTTACCACTCCTAAGGTTTAACTGAGAGGTTCTCTGTTTCTTTGGCTGCCAAGACTGCTGTTTCAATGTTTGCATCTTGGCTGCCCATTCTTTCCAAGCTGTGTTTGTTTTTAGAGTCCACATCTCGAACCGCCTTGAGGACTGTGTCCCCATGGGGTGCATTTCCCACCTTCTCCGGATTACTGGCTCCAGTGCTGCCAAAGCTCCTGGTGGGGCCTGCTGTGGCTGAGGGCCTGCTTTTTTGAGTTGCCCCGTCACACCTTTGCGTCTGCCCATTATTTCTGAAACTGAGTTAAAGCCACCCCACTCCAAGATACTGCTCTTCCATGTAAGAGAGTTTAAAAAATATATCAGCTTAAATGTTAAATTGATACATTTAGATGTGCAGGTCTGGAGGAGCCAACATAAAGCATGTCTTGTGTATAACATGTAAGCATTGAGCCACGATGAAGGTGGCATCTAATGGGGAATTAATGCATGGTTGGGACCGTTGTGGTGTGGTGCAGGAGGCTAACCTGGTAAGTCTCTTTAAAAATAAGTGGGAAGCCGAACTGGGTGAATAGCTGTCGGAGAAGGAATGGGAAACAGTATTTTTTCAAGCAAGTAAAACCACATACTCTCCAATATGGAGAGAATTTGAATGGAAAATTAGAATAAGCTGCTTTATCACCTGGTCATACGGAATAAATGAGATGGAAACCGCCCCGCAACTTGCTGGAGGGGCTGCTCAGAAACACAGACTCTGATGGCAGATAAGGACTGCTTGGCCCACCTAGTCTGCCCATTTCCCTACCTAACAAATAAACTGCAGATCCTAGTGAACCAACAGCCTACTTCCTCCACTAGAATTCCCTTGAGGTATTTAAACGTTTCTATCATGTCCCCCCTCTCCCTCCTTTCCTCGAAGCTATACATCTTAAGCTCCTTTAGTCTTTCTTCATATGTCTTCTGGTGCAGACCCTGCACCATTTTGGTTGCCCTCCTCTGGACAGCCTTCACCCTGTCTATGTCTTTGTGGAGATGGGGTCTCCAGAACTGTACACAGTACTCCAGATGTGGTCTTACCAACTGTATGTACAGAGGGCCATCAACTTCCACTTTTCTACTGGTGATGCCTCTCCCTATGCATCCCAGTATCCCCCCCAGCCCTCCTTACTGCCTTCTCACATTGCTGGCTAACCTTTAGGTCATCTGATATGACTACCCCCAGGTCCATTTCCATTTTTGTTGTCAGTATCTCACCCCCCATTGTGTACTCTTCCCCTGGGTTTTTGTTTCCCAGGTGCATTACTTTGCACTTCTTTGCATTGAATCTAAGCTGCCATACATTTGACCATTCCTCCAACCTTGCCAAGTCCCTTCTCATCCTTTCCACCCCATCTTGCATATCAACCCTGTTGCAGATCTTTGGGTCATCTGCAAAGAGACATACCTTCCCCTCCAGTCCCTCTGCAATGTCACTTATAAAGACATTAAAAAGGACCGGCCCCAGTACTGAACCCTGCAGTACCCCACTAGTAACCCCCCTTTCTTCACTGTGGACTCCATTTACTATTACCCTCTGTATCCTGTTGTCCAGCCAGTGTTTTACCCAGGCTACCGCCCTGGGACCCACTCCCAGGCTGGCTAATTTGTTTATTACTCCCAGGCTGGATAATTTGTTCATTAAAAGAATCCCTGGCAAACCACTCACATATATTCTAGCAGTGTCCTGAACTAGCTCAATACTGGAACTGTATAATACAGGCCCTGAAGGACATCTTTTCACTCTCAGGGCCATTAGGCCCAGCCCATATGGTGCTAGGCCTGGTACCCAGGGAAGTGAAGGGCAAGGACAGAGTATACATAAAGAATATCCTGACAGCATCTGCCCATAAAGCCATAACGAGAAAATGGCATGCCCCAGACCCCCCCACACTTTCCACCAATGACTTACAGTTGTCCAAGAGATCCAAGACATGGAGGAACTGACTCACAAAATTAACTTCAATATAAATGCTTTTGTCTATAGATGGTCACAATGGACTATCTGGAGGGAGGGGGTTGTGGAAGGGTAGATGTGCACAGCATGATGAACTTAAGGGAAGAGGTTGGTGGGGGCTCAGGGGTGCATACGCTGATTAGTCCTAATAACTAAGCAGGGAAAAGTTCCTTGACGTGCCCTGTGTATTCCTAGCAGAGAATGTAAACTGTTAAGATATAATTAGCAGTATTAATCTGGAAATGGAACCGCACAATGTTAACTAAAGCAATTGTCTAGATTCAATGAACACGTACAAATATGTAACAAAGAATTAAGATTTGATAAGTTAGAAAACAAATTGGAATGATTTTTAAATCTTCTTGTTGTGGGCAGAGGAATTCTGAAGATGTGGCGAGGTTCTGGAGAGTTTACTTATCTTGGTCATAAGTTTTGCTGTTGTGTTTTAAATTTGACCTAACTCCTTAAAATCTTTCTGTTACTAGAGGGACATAAATCCTTAAATCTTTCTGTGTTGGCTGGAGAATATTGTTGTGGGGGAGGGTTCTTTGGCCAGTAACACAACCAACCAATCAAGGTTGTTTGCATTTCAGTTAATCTCTGTTTAAATCCTCACTGAGGCATTTTAAATCTTCTTGTTGTGGGCAGAGGTAGCAGTGGAATTCTGAAGATGTGGTGAGGTTCTGGAGAGCTTACTTATCTTTGTCATACGTTTTTGTAAGTTTTGCTGTTGTGTTTTAAATTTGGCCTAACTCCTTAAAATCTTTCTGGGAAAGCCGTCCCACCCACCCCTTATATTAGCCTTTCTTAAATAAGGAAGAGCCACTGGGGGTTGGGTTTAAAGGCTGGGAAGGAGGAGCTTAGGGAGTTGCAAACTTCCCCTATGAGCTAACTCTTAAGGCTAATAGGTGGGAAAAGTTCAGCCACTCAAGCACTTTAAGTTTAAAAGTATGCATGCTGTATGGAGGGATCATCTAGGTATAGGTACTGGTAACTCGAGAAACCGTAGAGCCACTGAGTTGGTAATTTAGCCTAGAAAAGACTGTTGTGATGATGGGGAAGGGACCGCATCTCACTAGAGCAGGTATCTTTGGGCGGGTGGTTGGGTGCACAGGGTGTGGTGCGGCCATGATACTGGACTGGGCTTGGAAGTTTAGGGGATGCCCAGTGTGCTACCAGCTGGCACAACTTAAGGGGGGGTAGAGGGAATCTGAAGGCAGCTGGGGGGGACTGGAGAAGTAGGAGGCAAGCGGTCACCTACATGGAAGCACTAGGTGCTGGGGCCTAACAAGCTGGGGGAGGACTGAAGAGAGGTGCTCACACTAGAGGAGGAGGGAAGGGAGGTACACAGGGGGCTGTAGAGGACCCTGGCAGGTGGGGCCCAAAAGGTGGAAATTTCCACAGCAGTAGGCAAGAGACTGGTGGTGTCCAAAGGAAAAAGATAGGGGTGGCAGGGACGGGGGGGCACTGGGGGATGGGCTATGGCTCACAAATTGTTTTAACCCTCTATGCCCATTGGTAGAAGAGGGGAGTGTGGGGGGGAAGAGGATGCTGATGATGATGCTGGTGAAGCTGGGGCAGGGATGGACAGAAAGGGTGAAGGGGGCACGAGGCAAGGGAGCAATAGAGGGGACCTGGACAGGATGGGGGAAGAAGGGTGGGGGAGAAGAAAAAGGAGGATCAAGGGAATGAGGAGGCTGATGGTGTGGAACAGGGAGCACGACAGGCAGGAAGGCGCAGGATGTAAATGGGATGATAGTGAGCAGAAAGCCAAGTAGGCAAACGGATAGAACGGATGGATTAGTAAGGAGTGGGGAAAGAGATACAGAGAAAGACACATGAGTGGGGGAGATAAAGAAGGCCAGGACACGGGTAGAGGAGGTGACCAGGGAAAATAGTGAAGGGGCTACCTTCGACACCCAGATTGTGGGAGGTGCGAGGAGCCAGTTGGGGGAGAACCTGGATGAAGGGATGAGGAGGGGCATGGAAGGAGGGGAAACCCGAGGGGTGAACAGGGAGTCAAGGGGGAGGTTAGAGTACTGCTATTGGGAGGCATCCAGTGGGAGGGGCAGGGAAGGGTAAAACCTGTCTGATCAGAACCAAATGCCACCCAGGCCTGATGGTGCACAGGGCCAAGCAAGAGTTGTATTCACTGGCAAGGGAATGCGGGGGGATCCCAGACATTCTAGTGCACTTGGGGACAAACGACATAAATGGTTATAGTGAACTAGAAATTCAGGCAAGGTTCTGGAAGTTGGCCAGGGTATGCCTTTCCATAGGCTGTAAGATCTCCTTTTTGGAAATCCTGCTGGTGCCAAGCACTAGTGGGAAAAACAAGAAGAAGATTAGGGAGATAAATCAGTGGCGCTTAGGGAGTGGTGTGAGGAATTGGGGTATGGCCTGGTGGGGGACTGGGGGAAGACCAGGGAGGATAAAAGGCTGTATGCTAGGGACAGGCTCCACCTTAATTTGGAGCGGAAAGAAATCCTTAAGCTCAAACTAGCTGGGTTCATCAGTGGAAGGTGGGGCTTAAACTTGTGAAGGGGGGAGGGCAGGGGTGTAGCCAGGGATTTCAGATCTACACACCAAGTGGGCTCACTTCTACCCCCGTGTAGCCAGACAATATACAAATGTACACCAGGACTGTGTTTGTTGCATCATTTGGCACAATAAATACAACTTTTGTATCTTGTGACAGTGGTTGTTGCCATGCATGGGTAAATACAAATGCCATGCATTGTTCCCTAAGACACCCACATACCAGCCCAGAGCCTGTAAAGCTGTATTGTTCTTAGGATGCAAAGAGAGTATTAGTGACCAGTCCTTCTAGTTTCGACTCCTGAATAAAATTACAGAAAGGTTCAGTATTTTCTTTGTTAGTTTTCATGGAAAAAGGAAGCAGTTCAGAGTCTATTTGCTACCCCCCTTAAATAAAATTGCACACCAAGGCATGCTTGGAGTATGCCTGCCTACATCCATGGAGGAGGGATCAAAAAAGGGGCAGTGCCAGCAGGTACGATAAATGAGGGACATGGTCTCCACTCCTCTAGGGGGCTAGGGAGATATGGAACTGGGTCACCAGGTAGGGTGCAGGAGCTGAGAAATGGGAGCTCAAGGGGGAGAAAGGAGAGGAGGGAAAAGGGGTGGAGAGTGGTCCTGATAAATGCCAGGAGCTTAGGAAATAAAATGCCTGAGCTCCGGGCAATGTTAGTTGAGGGGGAGGTAGATGTGGCAGCAGTCACTGAGACCTGGGCCACTCAAGGGCACGAGTGGGACCTAAATCTGGAGGGCTCTACTATGTTCAGAAAAGATGAGGGGAGGGAAGGTGGGTGGTGTAGCACTGTTAGTCAGAAATGGCATGGGTATTGGAGTGGTAGAGGAGGCAGAGGGGAATGTGGAGGCTATTTGGGTCACCTTGCTGACGCAAGGGGGTAAGAGAGTAAAGGTCGGAGTGGTATACAGACCACCAGCACTGGCGGAGGGTCTGGAAGAAAGTTTGGTGACAAATCTTGAGGGACACCGTAGACTTGGAAACGTAAGGGTAGTGGTAACAGGGGACCTCAACATTTATTTATTTATTTGAGTTTTGGTGACCGGGTAGGACCACTGAGACATTTACAGTCCCTTTTTAGGGTCGACCAGGGGACATACATGGTACAGTAAGAACAGCACTGTAATTGTACAGGGAGTCAGTGACAGCAGTATCAAATCTGACATACATTGTACAGTGGATACAATAATGTAGAGCTAGTTATGTACACCATATCTACGTATCTATAAATTCTATATACATTAGGATTTTAACTATACATAGGCAATAGATGTTACATTATGAGCACGAAAATAAAGGGAAGAGTAGGGCTGTCAGAAGGGGTGGGGTGGGAAGGGGAGAGGCGGTATGGTCAGCGGTCAGGCGAGGTGGGGGAGGTTAAGAGCTTCAGCTGAAGTAGGAGCAGGAGGGAGAGGCTGCGAGAAAGGCATGCAGATTGGACTTGACTATAGGAAGGGCAGGACTAATCAGGATGTGGGGAGGGAGGGCATTCCAATCAGAGACAGCAGCAAATGCGAAGGACCTCCTGGTGAGGGATAGACGTAGATTGGGGGGACTAGCAGGGGGAGGGAGGAGGAGCATAGGGTGCGAGGTGCCTGCCGGAGGTGTATCAAATCTCTAAGGCAGGGTGGAGTAAAGAGGTAGACAAGTTTAAACATAAAGCACATGGAGAAATACTTCAATTTAACTTTGTAGGGCAACCAGCCTAGAGAGGAGAGGACGTCACAGTGGTGTGATCGTGAGTTAGCCCCCAATGCGAACCTACCAATCCTATGGTAAGCCTGGGAGAGGAGGGAGAGAGATGAGGTATTAGCAGAGTGTAGCAGGGGGGTACCATATGTTAGATGGGGAGTAAGAGACGAAGAGGCAATTCTTAGGCAGGAGGCAGAGGTGAGATACGGGCGTATTCGGTAGAGCAGACCGAGCTTCCATGCTGCATATATTTAACTATATTGGAGACGTGAATGTTGAAAGAGAGTGATGGGTCCAGGGTGAATCCCAATTATTTGAAGGATGGGACTGTCTCCAAGGTATCTCCCACGATCAATGTTAGGTTAAGAGTGAGAGGAGCAAACTTGGAGGTAGAATGGGGGGAGAAGAACATGCATTTAGTTTTCCAGGTATTGAGAATCAGCTGCTTGCAGCTGAACCAGTCCTCAAGGGAGGTGAAGTCAGTGGCAAGTTCTCAATTGATTTGGTCAAAGTCTGGTGATGACAGATAGATAATTGCATCATCTGCATAAAGATGTACCATGGCACCACCACAAAATCGAGGGAGGTTGTTTATGAAGAGTGAGAATAATAATTGTCCCAAAATGGATCCCTATGGCGCATCGTGGGTTATCGGCCTAAGTTCTGAAAGGGAGCCGTCCCATTTAACTCTTTGGGAGCGGCCAGATAGCTAGCTTCTTGCCCAATTTAGGACACTTTTATCCAGACCTAAGACATGTAGTTGGTGGAGCAGGAGATCATGGTTTATCAGGTCAAATGCTTTAGTGAGGTAGACGAAGATGGCACCAGTGGCACAACCCTTGTCCATAGCATGAAATATATCCGTTGTCACTTTTATCAGGGCCGTTAGAGTGCTGTGATTTCTTCTGAAACCGTGTTGATGGGAGGATAGTAGGTTGTGAGATTCCAGGTAGTCCTGTAGGTGGTTATAAAGAATGCACTCCTGTATCTTCGCTAGATGGCAGAGGAGGGATATAGCTCTATAGTTGTCGACAACAATATTGGACCCCCCCCCCCTTGTGCACTGGGACTACCACTGCCACCTTCCATTTATCAGGTACCGAGTTGGAGATGAATTACCGGTTGAACAGGTCCCTAACCAGGCGAGCAAGGGCAGGAGCACTCAGTTTAAGAAATTTTGCCTCAAGGGAATCATGTCTGGACGAACTCTCAGGATTTAAGTGAGAGAGAAGCTTCTGGACCTCTTTGAAAGTGGCAAGTTTTAGGTGGAACTCGGGGTGGTCCGCAAGGTACTTGAGGACAGCAGGACAGTGTTAGGAGAGTAGGTGTTATGGAAGAGCGAAGTATATTTGTGCAGATCTGTAAAAAATTCATTGAAGCCGGGTGGCAATGGAAGTAGAGTTAGCAAGGTCTGAGCCATTGGCATGGACTGAGCTTGGGGTATTAACAGTGTTCCCTTTTAATAAGGAATTTACTTGTTGCCAGAATTTCTTTGGGTTGTAGAGGTGTTCCATTTGAAGGGATCCTCCTGATCTTGCCAGGAACAGACTGGAGGACTATGACATTTGAAGGGATCCTCCTGTTCATGCCAGGAACAGACTGGGGGGACTATGATGTCACCAGTGGCCAGAGAGCAGAGGCTGCTGGATGTCTTCCAGGATGCGTTTCTGACACAACAGGTGGGTGAGACAACTAGGGAGGCCCAGACACTGGACGTGGTCCTGGCAGACAGTGTCCCGATTGGGGGTCTAGAGGTGAGGGACCCGTTCGCGGGAAGTGATCACGCCAGTCTGGTTCTTCCTGGACCGGGGGGAGGAAAGCCGAACAAGGATAGTAGTAACCGACTTTAGGGGCCCAGAGTTCAGGGAGATGGAAAGGATCCTTAAAGATTGTCTAGATAGGATAAGGTTGGATATGGATGCTGACAGCAGATGGGGGATCATTAGATGGGGAATACAGGAGGTTACCAGATCCTGCGCAAGGGAAAGGCGTAAGTTCGGTAAGGCCAGAAAACCCTGCTGGTGGACTCGGGAGGTACAGGAGGTGGTGAGGAAAAAGAAGGCGGCCTATAGGTGCTTCAAGTGTTTAAGGAATGAAAGGGATCAGGAGGAATATGAGCAAACAGCCAAGAGGGTCACCAGGGTGGTGAGAGCAGCTAAGGCAAAAAAGGAGCAGTCCTTGGCCAGTGGGATCTGGAGGGGGGACAAAGGATTCTTTAGATACATAGGGGAAAAAAGGAAAGTAAAGGGGCAGATCTGCAAGATAAGGATAGGGGATGGTTGTGCACAGGAGGTGGGGGAACAGGCAGAAGTCCTAAATGAATACTTTGCCTCAGTTTTTACCAGGGGGATGGAAGAGCTATGTCTTGCAAGGGGAGCGGGGGCAAACCGGAGGAAGGGGTGGGACTGGTAGAGACCAGGAGCCCTGACGGGTCTGGCAAAGGGAGTGGCCATCACAGACAGGTGGGGGGCTAGCAGTGCAGGGTGAAAAGGGGGAGGACGTGGAGGCTGAAATCCCAGTACAGAGTGTAAGGGAAGCCCTCAGGTTCCTCTGGATGGAGAAAGCATCTGGCCAGATGAGATATATCCCAGGGTGCTGAGGGAAATGGTGGATGTCCTGGCAGTTCCTCTAGCGGAGCTTTTCAATATCTCTCTGAGGACTGTGTGGGTGCCCCAAGACTGGCGTGTGGCCCATGTCATGCTGATCCACAAGGGGGGGAATTAAGAGAGGAGGTGGGAAATTACAGGCCTGACATCGATGGTCGGCAAGGTGATGGAGGGTATTGTCAAGGAGAGGCTGGGGGGGGGGTTACTGGAGCAAACAGGGTATTTGGATGATAGGCAGCATGGCTTTGTCATGGGAAGATCATGCCAGACAAACCTTGTTGAGTTCTATGACTGGGTGACAAGGGCCCTGGACCAGGGTAGGCCAGTGGACATCCTCTTTCTGGACTTTAGCAAGGCATTTGATCCGGTACCCCTCAGTGGCCTACTGGCTAAGCTGAAGGAAATGGGGGTAGGGAAACAGTTGTTAAGATGGATAGGAAATTCGTCTCTGTACTCAGAAGGTGGTGGTTGGAGGGTTAGCCTTATCCCCAAGGTGGGTTACTAGTGGGGTTCCCTTGGGGTCAGTGCTGGGGCCACTCCTGTTCAACACTTATATCTCAGACAGCAGGAGGGGGATCAGGAGTGAGGCGAGTCTCTTTGCAGATGACTCAAAGCTGGGTGTAGTGGTGGATGAGGAAGAGGGGAGGGTGGCCTTGCAAGAGAACCTCAAGGCTCTGGAAATGTGGTCGGGGAAATGGAAACTAAAATTCAATGTGGGGAAGTGCAAGGTTCTGCACCTGGGAGTCAGAAATCCAGGCCAGGGGTATACCCTGGGAGAAGTCATGATTCAAGTCATGGAGGGTGACAGGGACCTGTGGGTAGTGGTAGATGTCAAAATGAAGAACTCAACAGACCTGTAGGAGGGCAGCGGCGATGGCAAATAGGGTGCTGGGATGCATCGCCAGGGGTATTACCTCCAGAAAGGTGGAAGTGATCCTTCCACTGTACAACTGCTTGGTTAGGCCACGCCTTGAGTATTGTGTGCAGTTTTGGAGACCACATTTAAAGAGGGACATTACACTCCTAGAGAGGATCCAAAGGAGGGCAACCACAATGATCTGGGGCCTGGGGGAGAGGACCTATGAGGAGAGGCTCAAGGAGCTCGACATGTACACCATGGAGGAGAGGAGGGATGGGGGGGGCATGATATAGGTCTTTAAGTACATGAAAGGGATCAATAAGGGAGGCCCAGTCAAGGTACTCCAAAGGAAGGAGGGTGGGGCAACGAGAGGTCATGGGTGTAAACTGGAAGGGGGCAGGCACAGGGGGGAGAGGAGATGCTATTTCACTGAAAGGGTGGTGGAGCCATGGAATGCACTGCCCAGGGAGCTGGTAGAGGTGGAGACTGTGGATGGGTCAGGTACACGGGGAGGGTAAATCTGACCAGGCTCAATACAGGTGGAACATCTAGGACTGGGGAAAGTATAATCCAAGGTGGGGGCACCAAAATCGGCCCTCAGTGCAGGTGCTGAAAATCGAGCAGACTTGAGAGACCGTTATTAGGCCTATTCTGCTGCCATTTTAGTATGTTAGTAACTACAATTGACTGTATAACTTGTCTATGTGCCCAACAGTTGCAATAAACTTGAATTTAGAAAAAAAGGAAAATGCATCTGATTTGAAGCATGGCAAAGTTATTGCAGAAAAGTAGTAGAAGAAATAAATACACAAAAAACTTAACGCATTCTTAGCTGAACCACTAAGGCTAAAATGAAGCAATCTCCCACACACCAGTGTAGGAATGCATTCTCCATGTCCTTAGTGGTGTCAATTTTATTTAAGGAGGGGGAACAAACAAGATCTGAACTCCTGCCTTTGTCCATGAAAACATAACACAGAACCAGCTGTTCCTTTCTGTAATTTTATTCCTGGGAGTCAAAACTAGGAGGACTATTATATTCGCATGCCAAGGACTATACAACAACATTACAGGCTCTGGGGTGGTAGGTGGGTGTCTGAGGGAGCAATGTATAGCAGCTCTATTTAACTGTCCACGGGGGAAGGGGCAGCAACCAGTGTTATGGTGTCCAAAGATTGTATTTATTGTGCCAGATGGGCCAACAAACATGGTCCTGGTGTACGCATTTATCTTGTCTGGCTACACCCTGCTCCCGCATTGGCTCATCCTGCCACTTCAACAGCGACAGCACACAAAGGCCTGCTGAATTGTGAGCGCACACGTCAGACATTACTGATTCGTGTAACACGGAATCCAACGCATACAGCACTAATAACAAAACAGTTAAAAACAGAGGCGACTATCGCAGGCAACTCGGCGCTGGTCAACGCTCGGGGCTGCCAGGTGGCTGTGACGTCACGACGGACGGCCTGTCGAGAGAGAGTCCGGTTTGCGCCACGCTTTACTTCAGTTTAATTTTCCCCATTCCGGCGGTTGTTTCTCACGGGAAACTGAACACTAAATTCAGAGGTAAAATATTCTTTTTCGGCTAAAACAAACAAACACGAAAAATCACGTGGGTTCGCTTCTCTCGGCGGATGTTGAATCAGCTGACGAGGGCTGAGGAGGATTTAAAGGAGGAAGGAAGCCATCTTGGAGTTTCAATTCCAATAGATATACATGAAAAAATAGAATTAAAGAAATATATGGAGTTTTTAAAAACCCCGAAGATCTGATACGAATCGCAGTCATCCATGGTAAATATGATTCCGTTTGGGCGCCAGGGGGGAGCGCGTGGCCCGGTCGGGCGGGAAGGGGCGTTATTTCTGTGAGAAAGGGCCGGGTTTCCAAACGTTTGTGTATTAAAAAAAAAAAAAAAAGGCGGAGGATCGTTTTCCTGTGACGTTTACGGGTATATTTGCTGTCGTGGGCCTTTTATTCTTTACTTTAAATATGCTCCCTGTGCTGTTTTGATCTGGTCGTCTCGATTTAATGTCTCGGGGGCTGGGACTGGTTGGGTTTCTTGTTTCGGGAGTTAGGAGTGGAGTGGGGGTCGGATGGGGGAGGGGGCGCACTGTATGACGTTGCTGTAGAGAGCTACGCTTTACTTCAAAAACACACTTTCAGTGGGATGGAGACACTGCTTGGCCTCGACATTTGAAATGGGATTTAAATGCATCGTTTGTTATATATGTATATTAGTTAATTTAAAAGGTGAGTAACTTATGGCCTATTTTTTTTGTCTACCCCGAGATCCACTAGTACAAGATAGATGGGATATCTTTATGTTCCATTATGTGATACTAAAAAAAAAATTAAAAAAAAAAGCGTATTTTGGCTCCATTGTTGTGAGGAAAAGCTGGGGTATAAAACAGCACGCGTAGTCGCATTTTAGTTCCATGCCTTTGTAAATGACGCTGGGGTTTTAAAGACACTTTCCCCAGAGGTCATGAATGATTTTATAAACTGAGTATTGCTCCATTTGTGTTATAATTTTTCTCTCGGTCGGTGGCGAAAACTTAAAGGCCGGTCTGCCTGCGACTCGTCCTCAGAACAATCCCCCAGTTACGGCGGAAAGGCTCTTCTCCTAAACCAGGGGCAGATTTATATCCAAACCCGGCCCCCCTCACAGTTCATGAGCGAGCTGAACTTGGAAGTAGCCGCCCGCTTCCCCTTTCCCCCAAAAATGGGCCCGGGGAAACCAACTTTGAGGTTTTCGGGGGGGGGGGTAAACTTTCTATTGTGGGGCAGCTTCCCTGTATCCTTTTTCTTTCCATTCCAGGGCCACACAGTAGTTCAGTGGAAATAATTCCATGGTCTCATTTTTCAGCTAGTTGGATTCAGACAAATTGGAGTCTGTTTTGTTTTTGTCAGGAGGTTGTTTTTTTTTTTTTGTTTGTTAGCTTGTGTATGTCTCGGACTTTTGTTAAAGTGAGTTGTCACTGTTGGGAAGGTTATGAAAAACATGAAATGCAGTTTGGTTTATGCTGTAGATTATGAAATGGGTAGAAAGAAAATGCTGGCTTCTAGTTAGCCAAGAGGTGCTTTCAGCCAAGCCCTATCCCAACAAAATAGCTTAAGATTTGAAGATGGAGAGGGACTACTTGGGCAACCTGAGGAAGTATTTATTTCACTGAAAGGGTGGTGGATTTGTGGAACAGCCTTCCTGTGGAGGCCATGGGGTCAAAAACAGTGGTGGAATTCAAGAATGCCTGTTGACAGACATAGGGCATTTATAGTGGGTGGGTAGGAGGAAGTAGGCTAACTAGGATCTGCAGCTTATCCAATAGGTAGGGAATGGGCAGACTAGGTGGGCCAAGTGGTCCTTATCTGCCGTCAGTCTGTTTCTATGAAAATAAAAATGTTAAAAAAAAAAAAAAAAAAAAAATCAAGCTTAATGAAAAATTACCCATTTCATAATCACAATAATGCACTAACTGCCCTTCTTGGGTGGCGGAAGCACTCTGCTTCACTTTGTGCTTCTACCCATTGGGGAGAGGGACGCATCCTCCTACTATTATGCACCCTTCGTCATGCTTTAGCTTTAATATCAAAATCTCTATGTTCTTCGTTACTAGGCTTATTTACATGGAAATTAGGTTCGTGTCCTTTATTGTTGATCTGTCTACTCCTGATTAATCCCTTGTTGTAGCCACACTCCTGTCTTATTTAGAGTTTGTGCACAAGTGAGAAATTTACTTGCACCAATGGGAGAGGAGCTATGACAATGCTTCATGACACCACAAAGGCCCTGCCGCTTACAAATGGGACTTGGTGAAAACCTGACCAGATCGGTAAAACCTGGACTGTCCAGTCTTGCTTATCCTGTTGCAAGTTGCACAGAGTTTGCCAGTCTGGGATTTTAACAGTTTGGTACTGGTGGTCTGGTTTTTGCCCATGCTTGGGATGTGGTGAAAAGCTGGACTAGCAAAATTTAAGCAACTTGCACCTGGCCTGGCTGGACCAGTCACTTAAGATGGTTAAACATTACACCTGTTAAAATGTTTTTTGTTTTTCTTTTTTTTCTTATAAACTGTGCAATGGCTGAACTGTGATCACATTCGTTCCCACTGGTAACGGTAAGACATGGCACATGTGGCTTTGCCACGATAGATGTCATTGATATGAAATTTTGATGGTTTGAGAACCATTACCTGTAATATTAGTATGGTAACACCACAGTATTACGAAAGTAGTCAGTTTTGTACAAAGTCTCCTAGACTCATGTCAGAAAATTGTCATGGAAGCAGCGGTCATCCCTAAAAACCCACACATTGAAAGGCCCAAAATAACATAGTATACGGTGAATCATGGTACAAGAAATTGCCCACATGATCAATAAAGCAAGTCTTGATACCGCTATATACAGTGAAACTGTCGTACTGTGACATCTTGTTTGCTCTGTCTGACTTGCAAGTCTTATCTTTGTATGATTATCCCAATGAAGTCATTGCATATGTAATAGGGACGTGATTAGGGTTGATTAGGCTCTTCAATGTTAAATTTGAAATTTTGCACTTTAATAACTTTGCAGCCGTTCAATGGATTTGCATGCAAACTTACATGCACCATCACCCATGGTAGTTCTCTGGATGTGGCATGTTACATTACGGTCAGATGTGCAGTTTGAGTTCTGGAGAGGTGGGAAAAGCATTTTTTCGCTCTTTAACTGTGCTGGGATTTTTCTTTGAACTTTCTTACAGCCCAGACAGTTTAGAATCTTGGTCTGACATTTTCAGCACAGAAAGGGACTAGCCCACAGATGTGCCTTTTGATAGTCTGGTGAAAAAATAAGCCTTTTTTAAGCTATTGCATTTTTAAATTTTGACAGTCATTTCTGAGCATGCTCAGTAAGCACTAAAAGCTGTATGAAACAAATAATTTTGTATACTAACATACTAAAAACCAGCAGAATAGGCCAAATGGTCTGTCTTGTCTGCTCGAAAGCCAACAGCCTGGTGGTTCGCCTTTCCACCCCCCCAGCCCCCAAGAGGGTCTTCTTTAGTTTGTTTCCCCTTGTACCTATCCCACCCCTTCTTGAAGCCCTCCACTGTACCCTGCTCCACCAGCCTCCCTGGAAGCGCATTCCACGGCTCCACCACCCTCTCAGTGGAAAAATGGTTCCTACATCCCACCCTGCAATCTCTTCCCCCCAACTTCCACTCATGGCTCCTGGTCACCTCTCTCCCCCTTCAGCCTAAACAATTCCTGGTTCCACTCCAAATTATTCCCTTTACATACTTGAAAACCTCTGTCATGTCCCCCATCCGCCTCTCCTCCAGTGAGTAAAGCCCAAGCTCTTCCAGTCTCTCCTCATAAGGCCTCCCCTCCGTGCCCTGAATCATCCTGGTCGCTCTCCTCTAGACCCTTTCCAGCAGCACTATGTCCTTCAGATGAGATCTCCAGAACTACACACAGTACTCCAACTGCGGCCTGACCAAGGCATTATATAGAGGGAGGATCACCTCCCTGCTTCTGGACGTAATTCCCCTGGCTATGCAACCCAATGTCCTGTTTGCCTTGGTTGTAATTCTTCTGCAATTTTCAGAGTTATTCATTTTGACATCCCCCACCACCCCTAAATCCCTTCAATGTGGCTTGCAATGTGACCCCCAAGGTATATGACATACCAGGGTATGACATTCTTCCTTTTTATTTAATGAAAATCCTTTTCATATGGCCACCATCTTGTCTTCAGTTTTGTCCTGAGATTCAAACTTGAACCCCCCAAAATGATGTTCTGGGGAGGAACTACCACATGTATCTTGTTTAGTGGGACCCCCTTAGCTGCATTCTTCACTTTACTGCTAAAGAAATGCCCTGAAAATTTTTATTTTTATTTTACATTGAAATTCTTTTTTCATATCGATGTGATATAAAAACAGATCTTATTTCGTATGACAACTCATGAAAAAATATCATTTTTTCGTATGGGAAATCGGTGTATTTCAATAGGATTTTCAACTTTGGTGCATAACTTTACAGTTTTTGCGTATTTTGACACCACATTTTCAACATGAGATCCCTCATTGTGAACAATGGGGGTGTCATTTTGCAAATCCTGACTGAAGGGCAATTTCCCAGTTGGTCGGCAAGCTCATTTCGGGTGGGATTTCAAAATTTCCACCATACGTGTTCATGATGTGGGGTCATAAGGATATCTTGAAAATTTGGGGGCAAAATATGCTAAAATGGCTAAGTTGTGCACATCTGACATTTTGCTACGCTCGCTCGCAACTTTGTTAAATTTCAACATTTTAACCCCAAATGATCAGCGTAGTAATATCTTTACACCACCTCATGCATGTGACAGCTGTCATTTTTCAGATCTTCCCTAAAATGTCTTCTTGTGCCACTGCCGCAGAATTACCCTGCGGTGGCGTGGAATGATGTTTTTGGGATTTGACAATTTTTACTATCCGTTTGATGAGGTGGGGTAATAGGCTAAGTTGACAATTTGGTTGCTGTTGTCTTACAAACGGAAGTGCAGAGCTAGAAGGGCCCTGTGCTTTCCCATAAGTATACACATCTGTGGAGGGGTGGGAACACAGGGCTCGGAGGGCCCTGCGCTCCATCGGACAACTAAGGATACAATTATACTAGCTCAAAAAGTGGGATGCATGGGAGTGCAAGGCCCAGAGGGCTTTGCGAACCCACAGGAAAATTATGCTATCTCAAAAAGTAAGGACATTTTTGCAAAAAAAAAAAAGTGACGTTACTGCATCAGAGTTGGTCTCAAACCGTAAAATGGAGGGGAAATAAGGGGGGGGTCCAATCCTAACACCTCACCCTGCGCACACCAACAGGCGTTTGGGTATGCGGCTGCCTTGGGGTCATCAGTCCTGATGCTCATTCCATTATCCTGTACTGTACCCATCTCAGCTTATTTACTTATGGAATGGGGTTATTGTTATGGCTGACGACCCCAAGGCACATCTTAGACACCTGTTGGTGTGTACAGGATGGGGTAAGGGTTGGAGACTAATGTCATATTTCTTTCCTTTTTACAGTTTGATATCAACCCTAACTGATGTATTAATGTAGTTTTTTGTGAAGAATAAAGTATATGGTTAGGACTTGTGCATGGAATTTAAGCAGCACAAACTTTATTGTGCATGTTCTAATGTTGTGCACATTCTAAAAACCTTATTGTCAGTTCTGTCATTAACTGCAGCTGTGATTCCCTCATGCTGACTCCCACTGCCTAGTTTCATGTCACTGTTCACTGTACCTCCTGCTGGGGGACATGCTGTGGCCTAGTCGAGGAGCAAATGTCCGGGTGTGTTGCTGAAGAGGGCCCAGGTGTAGGGAGGGTCAGAGAGGCCATTGGTGTGCTGGTGTAGCATTTTTCCCCATTTTCTTGTCCTTCCCACCCTCCGTCCCAGTCACTAGTGCATACGCACGGCTGGCTTGGTGGGGGTGCCTGATAAGTGGTCACCTACCAGCATTGGTACCGCTACCAGGAGCCGGTGCAGAGTGGCACAGCGAGGGGGGGCCCCCTCCTGTTTTAATAAACCCATTGGGTAT
Organism: Neoceratodus forsteri; assembly: GCA_016271365.2. NCBI lineage: Eukaryota > Metazoa > Chordata > Ceratodontiformes > Ceratodontidae > Neoceratodus > Neoceratodus forsteri. The sequence continues at coordinate 109,019,304 of JADMNL010000034.1, read as the reverse complement.
AGTCAGAATGTTGTAGCTGTCTACTCAACAAGCTAAATTAGGAGTATTACTGCTTAAAGTGCTGCTTGCTAGGTTTCCTGCAGATGAATAAGGCAACAATTGCATTGTTCAGCAAAAAAAGGTTGATGTTATGACTGACATGTACAATGAGATTAATTTTGTGTGAAAATCATTGTTTGCGTGTATTTTATATTATGGAGACTATGCAGTTTTTTTATTATAGCAGTGGAAATGCCTCCACCAGTCAGTGTAGTTTTGGAGACCACATTTTAAGAAGGACATTACACTCCTAGAGAGGGTCCAAAGGAGGGCAACCAAAATGATCTGGAGCCTGGGGGAAGAGGACCTATGAGGAGAGGCTCAAGGAGCTCGACATGTACACTTTGGAGGAGAGGAGGGACGGGGGGACATGATAGAGGTCTTTTAAGTACATGAAAGGGATCAATAAAGGAGGCCCAGTCAGGGTGCTCCAAAGGAAGGAGGGTGGGGCAACGAGAAGTCACGGGTGTAAGCTGGATGGGGGCAGGCTCAGAGGGGAGAGGAGGAGATGTTTCACTGAAAGGGTGGTGGAGTCATGGAATGCACTGCCCAGGGAGCTGGTAGATGTGGAGACTGTGGATGGGTTTAAATGGGGATGGGACAGGTACAGGGGGAAGAGTAAATCTGACCAGGCCCAGTACAGGTGGAACATCTGGGACTGGCGACAGTATAACTCGAGGGGGAGGGAGGGACACCAAAATCGACCCTCGGTGCAGGTGCTGAAAATCGAGCAGACTCTGGAGACCGTTGGGCCTATTCTGTTGGCATTTTAGTATGCATGTTACTATGTATTATGGTACGTTTTATTGAGCATACAGTTGCTGCCTCGCGCTACTCCACACAGCTGATTCCCGCTATGGTGATTTTTGCTCGTCAGACTGTTACTGTCTGAGTCACCACAGCGGAATAGTCTACTGGGCAGAATCTCGCTCTGAAAAAATACACGTAGTGAAGCAGAAATTGACAAAACTTTAAAAAAAAAAAAAAAAAAAAAAAAAAATTAACCTGTGATCGGTGTTTTCTTCCCAGTGATGCTGAAAAGCTTCCTCACTGCCGCAAAGATCCCCACTGGCACCACAGAACTGATGCTCCTAATTGGCCCCGTTTCCGACATTAAAAACAAAAATTGTAGTCTTTTGGGTTAGAGGCAAGAGAAGTTATTTCGTGCTGGTTTGGGCTGACAGAACTACTCGGCTAGGCAGTCCTCTTGCCCATGCCAGCACGAGAACATTCTTATCTCGTAAGAAACAACCCCGACTAGCCCTATAAACTTGTAGACTAGCACATCTTTGCATTGTAATACATTGCATGTACAGTTCTTGATATGCAAGGCACCAACACCAAGAATACTGTTGACAATTCTACTTCATTTTGTCTAAAGCTATATAGGGATGTCACAATATCAGCTTTTAAATATTGAGATTGTGCAAAATAAAAAGCAAAACAAAACGGCACTTCTTGCAGATGACAGCACTGTCATGGGAGTTTCCACTGAACTTAGTCAAGCAATAATTCTTCATAACAAAAGGTAATGTGGGAGACTCCAAAAGTTTAGTGCAAGTGCTCTAGATACACCGGCAGGCAGCTGTGTATTATGGTGCTACCTACTGTAGTCAAATAGCATTTTGCTAAACATTTCTGTATTTGGTTATAGCCAAATTGCTACAGCAATTATGTATGCTGCAGAGATGAAAAAATCTCTGCTGATACCTGAGCTTTTTCTGCTTCCCTGATGGTGCCTTCAGTACTCTGGCCCAATGTGCGACCTCCCAACCTCATTTTCCACTCCATTTTATGAAAGGTTAAGTGCTGAGGTTTAGAGTACAGAGAGCAGACATCTGAGGCAGTAAGGTTTCACACTCTTGTCTTCCTGTTGCTGGGTGGGGGGGTGAACCCTCCACGGCCCAACAGGGCTTGCTGGTGTCACAGGTACAAGGTGTCTCCTCCCTGATCAAGATAACCCTCTATCTCAGCTTCCTGGGCCAAACCCAACTCGCCAATCAGGCAGCCATCCATGGACTGTCTTTAACCTTTGGCCAATTTCATAATTTTGGCTACAAAGTGCAGGTAATCATCCAAAACAAGGAGCCCAAAAAACTGATTCTGTTTCAGGTGTGAAAATGCACAGCACTTGCCCAAGATCATAGCATCATAGTAAAAGCCAGCAGAATAGGTCCCATGGTCCATCGTGTCTGCTCGGAAGCTAGCCCCCTACTGGGAGCTCGCTCCTTCACCCCCAGCCCCAGAGGTGGGCCCTCCCTGGCCTCAGCTTCCCCTGTACCTGTCCCAACCCTTCTTGAATCCTTCCACTGTGGTCTCTTCCACCAGACTCCTGGGCAGTGTGTTTCATGGTTCCACCACCCTCTCTGAAGAAGTGTCTCCTGCTCTCCCCCCTGTTCTTCCACCCCTTCCAGCTTCCACTCGTGCCCCCTGGTAGTTTCCCCCTTCTTGAGTCTGAACACTTCCCTGGCTTCACCCTTATTTATCCCCTTTACATACTTTAAAGTCTCTATCATGTCCCCTCTGTCCCTCCTCTCCTCCAATGCATACAGACTTGAGTTCATCCAGTCTCTCCTCATAGGTCCTACCCTCCATGCCCTGAATCATCCTGGTCGCCCTCCTCCGGACCCTCTCCAGCAGTGTTATGTCTCTCTTAAGATTGTCTCCTCCAGAACTGCACACAGTACTCAAGATGCGGCCTAACCAGGGCATTATACAGAGGGAGGATCAGCTACTTCCTCCTGGAGGTAATCCCCCTGGTTATGCAGCCCAGTATCCTGTTTGCTTTTGTGTCTGGGCCTTCCTACTTGGCTAACCCACCTGTTGTCAGAAACTCATACTGGAAGACATCCAGCAGTCTCTGCTCTCTGGCCACTGGTGACATAATCCCCCAGTCTGTTCCTGGCATGTTGTGGTCCCCCATTACCACTGCCTTTCCCAATCTACAGTGTCCCTCGAGATTTGCTACCAAACTTTCTTCCAGGACCTCTACCAGTGCTGGTGGTCTGTATACCACTCTGACCTTTACTGTCTTACCCCCCCTGCATCAGCAAGGTGACCCAAATAGCCTCCACGTTTCCCTCTGCCTCCTCTAACCCTCCCATACCCATGCCATTTCTGACTAACAGTGCTACACCCCACCTTCCCTCCCCACTATCTTTTCTGAACATAGTGTAGTTCTCCAGATATAGGTCCCACTCGTGCCCTTGAGTGGCCCAGGTCTCAGTGACTGCTACCACATCTACCTCCCCCTCAGCTAGCATCGCCTGGAGCTCAGGTATTTTATTTCCTAAGCTCCTGGCATTTATCAGGACCACGCTCCACCCCTTTTCCCTCCTCTCCCCCTTGAGCTTCCATTTCTCAGTTCCTGCACCCTACCTGGTGACCCATTTCCATATTTCCCTAGCCCCCTAGAGGAGTGGAGACCATGTCCCTCATTTATCATACCTGCTTGCACTGCCCCTTTTTTTTGATCCCTCTCCCATCACAAGTTTAAACCTCACCTTTTGCTGATGAGCACAGCTAGTTTGAGCATAAGGATATTCTTTCTCTCCAGATTAAGGTGGAGCCTGTCTCTAGCTTACAGCCCCTTATCCTCCCAGGTCTCCCCAGGCCATACCCCATTCCCCACCCCACTCCCTAAGCCACTGATTCATCTCCCTAATCTTCATCTCGTTTTCCCCACTAGCCCTTGGCACTGGCAGGATTTCCGAAAAGGAGATCTTGCAGCCTATGGAATGGCATACCCTGACCAACTCCAGAACCTTGCCTGAATTTCTAGTTCACTATTTCCTTCTGTCATTTGTCCCCAAGTGCACTAGAATGTCTGGCGTCCCCCGCATTTCCTTGCCAGTGAATACAACTCGTGCTTGTCCTTGTGCACAGTCAGGCCTGGGTGGCATTTGGTTCTGATCTGACAGGTTTTTCCTTCCTCCTGCCCCTCCCACTGGATGCCTCTTATCGTGGAGTCCCCCAATAGCAGTACTCTAACGTCCCCCTTGCCTCCCTGTTCACCCCTCTGGTTTCCCCTCCTTCCATGCACCTCCTCATTCCGTCATCAGGATTCTCCCATCAATATGCTGCTCACACCTCCCACAATCTGGGTGTTGAAGGTAGCTCCTTCACTATTGTCCCTGGTCACCTCCTCTATCTGTGTCCTGGTCTTCTTTATCCCCCCACCTGAGTATCTTGCTCGGTATCTCTTTCCCCACTGCTTACTAATCCATTTGTCCTACCAGTTTGCCTACTTGGCTTTCTGCTCGTTATCATCCCATTTACGTCCTGCGCCTTCCTGCCTGTTGTGCTCCCCAGTTCTTATCCTAAGAGTCCTTTAGCATCAGTAACTTTTTGCACTTAGCTGGCTAGGTGCAGTTGCCCCAGAGATGTGCATTTAAGAGATTTTTAAATGAGTGTAGGGCCAGCTAGTCAAAACACAGGAGGGAGTGAGAACGGAGTGAGAGCTGTTGACTGCTTCAGAATTTTTTTTTCTCCACTGGACTGAGCATATTGCCCTCAATGTGTCTCCCAACTTTCCTTGTTGACAGCCTTCTAGTGCTTATCTGGGTAAAGTTTTCCTCATAAATCATTTCCTTTAGTGTGCTGAGTGACAACTTTTACTTTTTCATTAGCGCTTCGCACATTTTTTATTTTTTGCGCGACAGCTCTATTTAGACTGTTTACTGCGACTCTTTACTTTAAAGCCTAATTTTATCGCGGGTGTTTATTTTTGCCGATTTCCCTCCTCTTGTTTTACTAATTTCTTGTGGGAACAGTCTAATTGGGGACACTTGCCTTTTTTTTTTTTTTTTTTATTAAACCTCTGACCTCGCTGGGTTTACCACGATGCACCTGCAGTAGACTTCAAACTTAAACAATGCCTGAGGGTTTTCTCTCTAGATTGGCAGTTACGAGGAAACTCTTTTGTTATTGCTGGACCTTGGTATCGTGTCAGGACTGTCCGTAAGGGTCCGGCAGCCACCTGTGCGCAGTTGAGTTTTAGGGGTTTGAGAGGGGTTCATTGGTGAAAAGTGGGGTTTAAACTTGTGAAGGGGGATGGGATGGGAGAAAAGGCTGTCGAGGGGGTGCCGATAAAGGAGGGACTCTGTCTCCACCCTCCTGGGGACCAGGAGGATTACAGGAAAAGGCCAACTGGCAAAGTGCAGACCAGGGGAAAACAGAATCCCCATGGGAACAGGAGCAGGGGAAATGGAACTATAGGGAAAGGGTGGAAGGTAGTCCTGCTAAATGCCAGGAGCTTGGGCAATAAAATGCCTGAGCTCCAGGCCATGCTAACTGAGGGAGCAGTGGATGTGGCATCGGTCACTGAGACTTTGCCCACTGCAAGACATGACTGGGACCTGAACCTGGAGGGATACACTATGTTCAAGAAGGACAGGGGGGAGGGAAGGGGAGGAGGGGTAGTAATGATAGTCAAAAACTGCATTGGCATAGGGGAGTAGAGGAGGCGGAGGGAACGTGGAGGCGATTTGGGTCACCTTGATAACAAGGGGGGGGGGCAAGAGAGTAAAAATAGGAGTGGTGTATAGACCCCCTGCCCTGGCGGAGGAGCTGGAGGACAGTCTGGTGACAGATGTTAGGAGACACTGCAGACTGGGCAGAGGAACGGTGGTGGTGTTGGGGGACTTGAACATGCCAGGAACAGGCGAACAGGATCCTCTGTGACCAGGGAACAGAGGTTGTTGGATGTCTTTCAAGATGCGTTCCTAACTTGGCAGGTGAGGGGACTGACCAGGGAGGCACGGGTACTGGATGTGGTCCTGGCAGACAGTGACCAGATTGGGGGCCTGGAGGTAAGGGACCCATTGGCGGGGAGTGACCATGCCACGGTCTGGTTCTGCCTGGACCTAGGAGGGGTAGAAGGCTGCACAAAGATGGAAGTAACCGACTTCAGGGGGGCGGATTTTAAGGAAATGGGAAGGATCCTTAAGGAGCATTTGGATGGGATTGGGTCAGACATGGACGCTGATGATAGGTGGGAAATCATCAGGAGAGGGGTGCAGGATGCTACCAGCACCTGTGCAAGAGTAAGACGAAAATGCGGTAGGGCCCAAAAACCCTGTTGGTGGACCAGGGAGGTCCAGGAGGTGCGGAAAGAAAGCAGCCTATAAGCAATTCAAGTGCTCAAGGAGTGAAAGGGATTGAGGGGAGTACGAGCTGATGGCTAGAAGGCCACTAGAGTGGTGAGGGCTGCAGCCAAGGAAGGAGCAGAACCTGGCTAGGGAAATTGGGAGAGGAACAAGGGGTTCTTTAGATACATTGGGGAAAACTAAGGGTGAAGGGGCAGATTAGCAGGATTAAATCAGGGGAGAGATGGGCACAAGACCCGGGGAAGCAGGCTGAGGTACTAAATGAGTACTTCACCTCAGGTTTCACCAGGGAAAATGGGGGTGCTGCATCATACATGGGAGGAGACAGATACTGAGGAGGGGGGCACCCTTACCGATCGGCAGGTCTGGGGAGAGGGGGAGGCATCACTGGCAGGTGGGGGAGGGCTAAGCAGGGAGAAGGGGTACCAGAAGTGGAAATCACAGCAGATTGAGTGAGGGAAGCCCTCAGCTCCCTTAAGACGGAGAAAGCACCGGGGCCGGATAAATTACATCCCAGAGTGCTGAAGGAACTTGCAGATGTCCTGGCAAAATCCCTGGCAGAGCTTTTCACCATCTCTCTGAGGACAGGGTGGGTGCCCCAAGACTGGAAGATGGCGCATATAGTGCCTATCCACAAGGGGGGATCAAGGGAGGTGGCAGGGAACTACAGGCCTGTCAGCCTGACATCAGTGGTGGGCAAGGTGATGGAGGCATTGTCAAGGAGAGGCTGGGGGGCTGGATAAGTCAGGGTGCCTGGACGATGGACAGCATGGATTCATCCCGGGAAATCGTGTCAGACAAACCTGGTGGAGTTCTATGACTGGGTGACAAGTGCCTTGGACCTGGGTAGACCAGTGGATGTCCTCTTTCTAGACTTCAGCAAGGCATTTGACTCTGTTCCTCACGTGGGCCTGTTGGATAAGCTGGAGAAATGGGGGTGGGGAACCAGATGATCAGATGGATAGGCAATTGGCTCCAGGACTGGACCCAGAGGGTCGTAGTTGGTGGGATAGTCTCATCCCCAGGAGGGTCATTAGTGGGGTCCCACAGGATCAGTCCTTGGGCCCTTCTGTTCAACGCCTACGATCTGACATAAGGACAGGAACTGGAGTGAGACGAGTCTCTTTGCAGATGACTCGAAACTGGGGGCGGTGGTGGATGGGGAGGAGGGGAGGGTGGCCCTACAGGGGGACCTGGAGGCTCTGGAAAGATGGTCTAGAAAGTGGAAGCTGAGGTTCAATGCAGGGAAATGCAAGGTACTCCACCTGGGGGCCAGAAACCCAGGCCAAGTGTACACCCTGGGGGAATGCTACAAGTCTCTATGTCTGAGAGGGACCTGGGGGTGGTGGTGGATGTCAAGATGAACAACTCTGAGACTTGTAGGAGGGCAGCAGCCAAGGCCAACAGGATGCTGGGGTGCATCGCTAGGGGGATCACCTCCAGAAGGAGGGAAGTGATACTCCCTCTGTATAACTGCTTGGTGAGGCCGCACTCTGAGTACCTGCGGCAGTTTTGGAGGCCACACTTAAAGCGGGACATTAACCTCCTGGAGAGGGTCCAGAGGAGGGCAACCAAAATGATTTGGGGCTTGGGGACAGGACCTATGAGGAGGCTCAAGAGCTAAATATGTACAATTGGAAGAGAGAAGGGACCGGGGGGACATGATAGAGGTCTTTAGGTACATGAAGAGGGTAAATAGGGGAGGAACAGTCAGGGTGCTTCGAAGGAAGGGGCCACTAGAGGGCATGGGTGGAAGCTGGAGGGGGGAGAAAGGAGGAGGTGCATTTCACGGAGAGGGTGGTGGAGCTATGGAATGCACTGCCTAGGGGCTGGTGGAGGCAGAGACAGTGGAGGGGTTCAAGAGGGGGTGGGACAGGTACAGGGGAAGGGTTCTGGAAGCAAAATCCAATGCAGCAAGAATATCCAGAACTGGGAAGGGAGAAGTCAGAGAAGGCGAGGGGGACAGCAAGGTCAGCACCCAGGTTGGGGGCTGACCAAACGAGCAGACACGAAAGACCGTTAGGCCTATTCTGCTGGCATTTTAGTATGTTAGTATGTTTACTGGTTTTCTATTAAGATTGGCACTGGTATAGATCCCAGTTTTACAACGAGGAGGGGAGAAAAAAAAAAAAAGGCACTGGTAATAGACAAGGTTTAACTGGGGCAGGACTGGCCGGTGTCATTTTTCACAGAAATCTGCACTTGGTTCATAGATCCAGAACTGGTTTGCTTTGCTTAAATTGGTGAACATAGCAGACAAACCTTTGATAATTATGGCTGATGATAAATCAAAGATTTCCGACGAGGGGCCATTCAAAAATACTAATACCAAAAACAGAGGTGCTGAGGAATCCTCCAGATCCCAGTCAAAAAAATAAAGCTTCCGAAGATGAAGTTCCTCACAAATTGAAAAATAAGAGTGATGAAAAAAGGAAGCTTTATCAAGCCTTTGAAGTGGCTAAAAAGAAACTCTGTCAAGACCGATATGCTCCCGTTGCTCTTGGGAAAGCCAATAGTGAGACAACAGGCAGCTTAAAGCATTCAGAAAAAACAAAGCACTTACAAACTGCGCAGGTTCTTCAGTCACTGCAAGAAATGGAAAAAGCATGGCAACTGTTTCAGATCCTTCAGAAGATGGGTCATCAATTTACTGGGGCTGGCAAGCACTCTGCCATAGTTCTCTGTTCTGTAGACTGTGAGGGTGACGCAGATGATCAGTTCTGTGATGCCCCGACATGGATTTTGAGTGCCTTCAGCCCCAGGAGTCCCCGGACCCTCGCCTTGTGGATCCTCTGGGTGACCACGAGGATTATTCCTCTGTTTTCATTTATACAAAATATGCTGGCTACCCTGGACCTCCCTACACAGGAGCCCAACCAGTATGTTGATGAAGACTAAGATCATAGAGAGATGAAGGGTCTTTCATCCTCAAAGACCTTGGTCGTCCCTATCTATAATACATTTAGAAAAAATACCATGAAGAAGGTTCTTCAACACCCCACTTCAGTACTGGGGGTTGATAAGCGGCTTGAGAGAAAATATAAATTGTCTAAAAATGGTACAGAGTTCCTGTCTGCACACCCTAGCCACGAGAGTATAGTGCAGCAGGCAGCTTGTGAGAAAGCTGGAGTCTCCTTGTCACCCTCTCCCCCTGACAAGGATTCCAAGAAAATTGACTTTTATAGCAAAGAAAATGTGTGCCACAGCTTCCCTGCTTCTCAGGCTTTCTTCTTACATGGCATTCTCGGCCAAATATCAGAAAGCCTTTCCGAAATCTGTCCAGGCTGTCGACCGCAACAGATTGGATTCTATGGTACAGGAGCTGGTGGATACGTCAAAAACTGCCTTGGAAGCTACTATGTACCAATTCCACATGGCAGATGAGTGATGCAGCCTCTAGGGCAATGGCCCATACCATATCTCTGGGAGACTTCACCTGGCTTTGAACAACCAGTCTGATCAGATACTCATAACAAGGCCATGGATTTTCCCTGTGATCAAAATATGTTTGATTACAGAACCACTGACTACGTGAAAAAGGTCGAGGAGTACAAGGCCTCCTGGCAGAGCCATTCATCCAATCCTAAACCTGCCACCCCTCAGAGATCCCGTCCCAGGGGCGGTAGGGGCAGAAGTTTTGTTCCCAGGCCTTACAGTCCCTATCCCCAATCTGACTTTAGCCAGTACAGGGGGTCTTTCAGAGGCAGGGGCTGAAGGGGCCAAAGAAGATCCACTTCTACCCAGTCATCTGTCTCTCAGTCTTAAGTCCTGATGTGAGTGTTCCAGTCGCCTCCCCGTTTCCGGTTGTAGGCAGACTCTCTCGCTGTCTTCAGCACTGGTCCCTCATCACGTCGGACAGGTGGGTGCTGGAGATGATGAAGGGTCTGTCATTACAGTTCAGGCAGCTGCCAGACCGCGAGCATACCCAGGTGTCAAGACCTCTGTCACCATCACAGATACCGCTGTTGGAAATAGAGGTACAAAACCTTTTGGCTTTACGAGCAGTGGAGAGGGTCCCCACCCACGAGAAGGGCAAGGGCCTCTACTCCAGGTATTTTCTGACACAGAAGAAAACTGGGGAGTGGCGACCTATCTTGGATCTCAGATATTTAAACAAACATCTGAAAAAACCTAAATTCAGAATGGTCACTCTGTCACTGTTCATACAGTCCTTACAGCAGGGCAACTGGCTAACCTCCCTTGACTTAAAGGACACAGACTTCCACGTACCCATAAGGAGATCTCACAGGAAATTTCTCGGGTTCAGACTTCTTTGGGTTACTGTCAGTTCACTGCAATGCCCTTCTGTCTGTTATCAGCCCCAAGAGTCTCTACCAAGTGTTTCGCAGTGGTAGCAGCACATCTTAGTAGACTGGATGTCGCTCTTTACCCCATCTGGATGACTGGCTCATAGTAGCAGAGTCTCCTTGCCAAGTCAAGGAATCTCTTTTCCCTCACAGAACGCACTCTGGAGTCTCTGGGTTTCCTGGTAAATCTCAAGAAGTCTCACCCGGAACCCACCCAGCTGCTCACCTTCATGGGGCCCAGCTGGACACTCAAAAGGGATATGCTTTCCTCCCTCAGGAAATAATTCAGTTTACTTTCAGTGGCAGATTCTTTTACCCAGGGACAGCCAAGACCAGCCAGACATTTCCTCAAACTTCTGGGACATATGGCCTCTGTGACTGCAGTAGTCCCAGGGGTCAGGTACAGGAAGAGACTCCTGCAAGCCTACCTCAGAGCTCGCTGGTCTCAGAGAAGCAAAACATTTTCAAAGTTAATACTGGCGTCTGAGCAGTTCCTCCAAAATTTGCTGTGGTGGAAGGACCCTGCAAATTTGCAGGCAGGGGTTCCCTTTTAAGCTCCTCTTCCCACAAAGGTGATCACCACAGATGCCTCCCCTGTTGGGCTGGGGAGCTCATCTAGACTGTGCCTCAGTAAGTGGCAACTGGACTCCCGAAGGGTCACAGTTGCACATAAATGTTTTGTAACTCAGAGCAGTCTTACTAGCTCTCAAAGCTTGCCCTCCCAGCATCGAAGGGTAGGCGGTTCAAATTAGAACAGACTGCAATGTTCTACATAAATGAGCAGGGTGGTACCTGATCAGAAATACTGTTTGGAAGCTCAAGCTCTGGTCTCTAGCATTCTCCCTGGGAGTCAGCCTCTCGGCTATTCACCTCCCAGGAAAACTCAGTACTCTGGCAGATGCTCCAAGTTGCATCAGTCAAGGTCAGAGTGAATGGACACTGAACAAGCAAGTACTAGCTACAGTGTTCAGGCACTGGGGCACACCAACCGTAGATCTGTTTGCATCGCCTCTCAATTTTCAGCTTCCTCTACTGTTGCAGGCCCCTAGTTCTGGGAACACTTCCTCTGGATGCTGTGATCCTGGACTGGTTAGGGAGGTTCCTATACGCATTCCCTGCCTTTCCCCTGATATTCAGGGTTTTGCTGAAACTCTGGCAGCAGCCTGCATCCATGATCCTAGTAGCCCCGGACTGGCCCAGGAAAGCCTGGTACCCTCTCCTTCTCTGTGTCTTGCAACAGGCCCATTCCCCTGCCTCTGACTCGCCCCTGCTAACCCTTTCTCAAGACGGGAGTGTAGTACCCAGACGTACACTGTCTTCACCTCAAAGCCTAGTTCTTGAGGAGTTAGTTTCCATCCTCACAGTACTCTGAACAGGTCCTTAAGATGGCGAGGATGGCTTAAAAACTGAACACTAAGAAGACTTATGCAGCCAAATGGAAAAGGTTTTCCCTCTGGTGCAGAAGCGAAAAGGTCTAACGCCTATCTGCTTCAGACCCTCAGCTGCTAGACTACCGGGTACACCTACAGGAGTCAGGCTTGAAACCATCTTCACTCAAGCTACCTGGTGGCAATTTCCGCCATTTTTCGTGGGAAAAAATAATTTTTTTTCCCCCAGCATTTTTAAACGGTTTTTCAAAGGCCTCTTGCACCTCCAGTTAGGGAGCCTGAACTTTTGAATAGATGGGCTCATGAATCCATCTTTCGAGCCGATGTCCACGGCCCACATCAAGTTTGTAACTTGGAAGATCATATTCCTGGTAGCCATTGCGTCTGCCAGGAGGATTTCAGAGCTACAGGCCCTGTGCACAGAGCCAAATTACATCATCCCCCACAACGATAAAGTTGAGCTCAGGACAAATAGGAAATTTCTGCCAAAGGTGGTTTCAGAGTTTCCCTTGAACCAGTCCATTACTCTGCCTGTCTTGTTTGCTCACCAGGAGTGGATGGCTCAGTAAAAGCTCCACAGCTTGAATTTCAAAAGAGCCATCTTGCGCTATCTAGAGCATACTAGACAGTCCAGAGGCTGTTCCACTCAGTTGTTCCTCACCTATGGGGATGTAGGCAGAGGAAGACCAGCTACCAAGAGAACTATTTCTCATTGGTTAGTCTCTTTTATTAGATTCTGCTATGAGAAAGCAGGTCAACAACCTCCAGGGGGACTCGGTGGGGCCCGTTCCACCAGGCGCACTGCAGCCTCGGTTGCAGCAGCAAGGGACATTCCCCTACTGGATGTCTGCAAAACAGCTACCTGGAAATCTGTGCACACCTTTGTGAAACACTATAGTTTGGATGTGCAGACCAGATCTGATGCCAAATTTGGCAGGGCATTTCTGCATAGCCTCTTTCCTAAGTAGGTTCTCTGCCCACCTCCCACTTGGGTACTGCTTGATAGTCTGCAGAAGGTTACTGATGCTAAAGGACACTTAGGGTAAGAAGAAAGTACTCACCGCAGTAATCTTCTTTCTTCCATGGGGTCCTTTAGCATCAGTAAGTTCCCACCCTTCCTCCCGGGTTCACCTGTCGGAGAAGGACTCTTATGTCACATTTTACCAAAGTTGACATCTGTTGTTGGTTTTTTTTTTTTTATCTCGTGTTGCTGTTTTTGCTTTTGGACATCTGCATGTTTTTTGAATCCTGTTAATCCTTTTTCGAGCATTTGTTCTCGTTTTTCTTTGAAAAAATTCTGAAGCAGTCAACAGCTCTCACACGGTTCTCACACCCTCAGTCTTTTGATTGGCTGGCTCTACGCTCATTAAAAAATCTCTTAAAGGCACACTTCTGGGGCAGTTGTACCTAGCCAGCTAAGTGCAAAAAGTTACTGATGCTGAAGGACCCTACGGAAGAAAGATTACTGTGGTGAGTAATTTTTCATGTAGGTGACCGCTTGTCTCCTACCTCTCCAATCCTCTCTCCTTCCCCCCGCACCCCCAGCTGCCTTCGGATCCCCTCTATCTTCTCCTTAAGCTGTGCCAGCTGGTAGCACATTGGGCATCCCTCAAACTTCCAAGCCCAGTCCAGTATCATGGCTGCACCACACCCTGTGCACCCCACCACCCGCCCAAAAATACCTACTCTAGTGATATGTGGTACCTTCCCTATCTTCACAACACTATTCCTAGCCCAACCTCTAACAGAGAGTTTACCTGATATATTCCAGTTTAAGGCCTTCCACAGTATCAAACTGTCCCACTAATAAGCAATTCACTGTGGATGCTGCACTCCTATTTGGGACCAACCTATGCTTTTCCTTGCCCCGTGGCTGCATAATTGGGTAGAACTACATGAGCTGCACCTGAAGCCTCTTCCTCCAATTGCAGGGGAGGTGTTCCCCTGTTGAATACAATGGTCACCGACCCTAGCCTGGGTCGGGGCACAGGCTCAGGATACAGAGTGAGTGGGGGGTCTCCAGGGTGAGTACCAGGTTCCCCTTTCCATAAATCTGTAGATTGTTGCACCTCAAGGTCACTTCATTGTTCATAGAGGGATGTTCACGCTGGGTAGCTGCAGCCCTTCTTGGTGAGTCTTGCTTACTAACATACAAAAATGCCAGCCAGAATAGGCCTAACGGTCTTTACGTGTGTCTTTCTACCCAGTCATACCCTGGGGCTGACCTTGCCCTCCTCATCCTCTCTCTGGCTTCTCCTTCCCAGTCCCAGATATTCTCGCTGCACTGGTTTTTGCTTCCAGAACCTCTTCCTGTACTTGTCCCACCCTCTTGAACCCCACCACCAGCTCCTGGGCAGTGCATTCCATGGCTCCACCACCCTCTCGGTGAAGTAGCACCTCCTCCTTTCTCTCCTGAATCTCTTCTCCGCCCCCAGCTTCCACCCATGCTCTCCAGTTGCCCCCTCCTTCCTTGAGCACCTTGACTGCTTCTCCCTATTTAACCCCTTCATGTACTTGAAGACCTCTAATGTCTCCCTCGGTCCCTTCTCTCTTCCAGTGTGTACATATTTAGCTCTTCAAGCCTCTCCCCATAGTTCCTGTCCCCCAAGCCAAGCCTCGGATCATTTTGATTGCCCTCCTCTGGACCCTCTCCAGGAGTTCAGTGTCCCTCTAAGTGTGGCCTCCAAAACTGCACGCATTACTCTAGGTGCGGCCTCACCAAGCAGTTATACAGGGGTAGTATCACTTCTCTCCTTCTGGAGGTGATCCCCCTAGCGATGCATCCCAGCATCCTGTTGGCCTTGGCCGCTGCCCTCCTACAAGTCTGAGTTGTTCATCTTGACATCCACCACCACCAGGTCCCTCTCGGCCATTGAGACTTGTAGCATTCCTCCCACCCCAGGTGTACTCTTGGCCCGGGTTTCTGGCTCCTAGATGCAGTGCCTTGCATTTCCCTGCATTAAACATCAGCTTTCACTTTCTAGACCACCTTTCCAGAGCCTCCAGGTCCTCCTGTAGGGCCACCCTTCCCTCCTCTCCATCCACCACTGCCCCCAGTTTTGAGTCATCTGCAAAGAGACTCCTCTCACTCCTGATACCTTTCCTTATGTCAGAGACGTAGGCACTGAACAGGAGGGGCCCAAGGACTGATCCCTGAGGGACCCCACTAATGACCCTCCTGGGGGATGAGACTATACCGCCAACCCCGGTCCTGAAGCCAGTTGCCTATCCATCTGATTATCTGGTTCCCCACCCCCATTTCTCCCAGCTTATTCAACAGGCCCCCATGAGGAACAGTCAAACGCCTCGCTGAAGTCAAGATAGAGGATGTCCACCGGTCTACCCAGGTCCAATGCTCTCGTCACGCAGTCATAGAACTCCAGAAGGTTTGTCTGACACGATTTCCCTGGGACGAATCCATGCTATCGTCCAGGCACCCCAACTTTTCCAGGTCCCCCCCAGCCACTCCTTGACAATGCCCTCAATCACCTTGCCCACCACCAATGTCAGGCTGAACGGCCTGTAGTTCCCTGCCACCTCCTTGATTCCCCGCCACTCCTTGATTCCCCCGTGGATAGGAACTATATGCCACCTTCCAGTCCTGGGGCACTACCCTGTCCTCGGAGATGCTGAAAAGCTCCGCCAGTTCCTTCAGCACTCTGGGATGTAATTTATCTAGCCCCTCTGCTTTCTCCATCTTAAGGGACCTGAGGGCTTCCCAACCTTTGTGAGACATCCGTTTCCTTTGACTCCTTACTGTGGCCTTGCCATGACTTCTGCATTTTTTTTTTTCCTCATACTTTTAGTATTTTCCAGCCCCCGGCCATGGCGACACGCCAGATCTGGTGGTCCTTCTGCCCCTCTTTCGGTCGCCGCTTCTGTACAACTGCTTATGATGTTCTGTATTTTAACGCTAAGCTGCCAATTTAGTATTCCTTTAAGTAGAAAATGTTAAATTGCTTCATTATAAATACCTTTATCATTTAGCAGTTTTGGATTGGTAAGGCAGGCTGAGCTGAAGCTCATTTCCATGTGAGGCAGAAGAAAATCAGGCATAGGGAGGTTAAGTGACTTGCTCAGGGTGGCACAGTATGCAAGAGTGGGTTGTAGGACTGAAGCAGGTATGCTGGGGTCTCTAGGTTCACTGTTAGGTGCTCTGTTTGGCTGTACAGCTTGGGTGGTTGACAGTGAACGCTTAAAGGGGCATATTCATGCCCAATGGCCATCAGTTTGAAAGCCAATGAAAAGCTGTTTCAGATGAGGTATCTTGCTCATCTGTAGCTGGAAGTACAGTACTCCAGAGATGATAGACAAGTGATGACTGAGTGGGTTAAAAGGTGGTAAACTGGATAAGAAATTGGTCAGGGGATAGATGACAGAGGGTGGTGGTAGTCTGAGGAGGGGAGAGTGACCAGTGGGGTGCCTCGGATTGGCGCATGGATGGGTTTCCTTTAATGTCTTCATAGGTCATCACCACTGATCATCGAGCAGACTATAGATCATAGGGTCTGATCTGCTGGCTTCTTGGGTGACATTGCAAAGGAGCTGGACAGTAAGGACTGCCTCTTTGTGGATGACACCAAAATCTGCAGTAGGGTGGGCACTCTGAGGGTCGGAGTGGAAAGGATGTGTGGAGACTGGAGAACTCCTGAGTGGACAAGAGTATGGCAGCTGGGTTTCGGTACAGAAAAGTGCAAAATAATGCACTTGGAGCAGAGCACAAAAGGAGGAGAGTGATATTTATGACCACCACGTAGGAGAAAAACAGACATGAGAAGTACTTCACAGAAAGAGTGGTGGATTCCTCCAACAGTCTACTAGCCAAGGTGGTGGGGCGAAAACCGTGTTGGGATTTAAGAATGCATGGGATAGCCATACGAGAATCTTGGTAGAAAGGAATGGGGGAAGGGGTGAGAAAGAGCTGAAGGTCAAGGTGAGTGCAGTGATACTGTAGGTAGGGAAGAATGGTCAGACTGAGTGGGCCAAGCGGTCCTTATCTGCTGACAAATTCTTTTTCTGTGGTTGTTCAACATTAATACTACGTTGCAGCCATTTCTAGAACATTATGTCATCGAGGAACACGCTTTGCCAAACTACATTGAGTCAAGCACATCTTGTTCCTCTGTGTATGTCAGTTGGAAGTTTACACCTGTACTGCGAATGGCAGTACAGTGACGGGTCGCTGTACTCACTGGGGGACCCTGACACTGCTTTCTTGGGTTCTTGCACCCCCTCCCTTTTGAATCTGCTCTGACTTGGTTATATTAAGTTTGGGGGGTAGAGCCCCCCGCATGGGGTGTGGGGGGGGGAGCCCCCCCTCAAAAGTGTCCTCGGATGGATTTATTCTGACTGCAATTTGCAGTAGACATAAATCTGTCACTGTAACGTTGGTCGACAAAAAAACTGAACTGGCGTTGTATAAGCCGTCCCTGACGTTGGTGTTCTGCAAGTGGCTACAGTGTAGTTTTAATGTTGAACAACCTCACTCTCTATACTTCTGGAGTTCTAGCTGCAGAGGAGTCCAGTACCTCATTTGAAAGAGCCTTTTATGGGCCTTTAAACTCATGGCCACTGGGCATGCATAAACCATTTTGGATTGTTAAACATCCACGTCATGTACTGTCTAACCAGTTCCTGCACCAGGCAGTGTTGTTGAACTTTGCTGTTCCTTTAGACCCAAGCAATCTAGTAAAACCTGTTAGCAGTGCCGCAAGGCTCCGCTGATAAATCTACAAGGTTTTTATTCAGTATTTCTTAGCAGTGCTTTTTGTATGACAGTTTATTTCCCCTAACCCAGGTTCGCCACTTCCTTGTATGCAGTGCATCTCAAACATTGGGATTCAGAATTGGTGGATGGTGAACATGGATTGGAAAGAATTGTTTGATTTCTTTTATAAAATGTAGTCTGGGCTGTCTTACTGGAGACCTGGGTTCAAGCCTGACATTGGGACATGTACCAAGAGAGGTTGAGTGGTATTATGGGAACAAACTTGTCATTTTGGGTGTGTGTGTGTGTGTGTGTGTGTGTGTGTGTGTTTATACAGGAAATGTGCCTGTCTGTATGTGGCACAAATTTATTTATTAAATGTTGATGACTGGGTAGGCCCACTGAGCCCTAAAGGTCCCTCTTTCAGGGGTGACCTGGAATAACATTACAAGGTGAGAAACAGTGAGGCAAATGGTTGGAGTATGTACAGATAAATGGCAGGTTACATTCTTAGATATGGTTACAGAGTAAGTGCAGATAGATGGCAGGTTACATTTATAGATAGCATTTTTCAGAAACGTTATGGTGTACGAGCTGTAATTGTTTGGCAAAAGCTTGGTAGGATAGTTCAGATAGTTAAGTTAGGGTGATTGTTGTCCCTGCTTTGAGCAACCCTCCCCTGACATGTTAAAATGTTGTTACAGCGTTATTCTAAAGTTGTCATTGTTGTACAGTGTATTGCTTCTGGTTGTACTTTTATCAGGTTGACCCTGGAAATAGTCAAATGCTTGTTTAGTGCACCCTACCTGTTTAATAAGACTAAATAAGTAGGCCCTATGTGTGGACCCAGGCCAGTAGTGGTAAAGAACCCAGTGATGGTCATTAGTGCCCCCCAATTTTCAAAAATTGCCATTTCTATGTGGCCAGATCTTAAATCCTGTGTGTGTGTGTGTGTGTGTGTGTGTGTGTGTGTGTACATGTGTATGTATTTCTTTGTAAATATATACACTGGGTGTGTGTGGGGGGGGTGGGTGTGTATGTATATACATGTATGTGTGTGTGTGTGTATGTGTATATATATATATATATATATAGTATATATATGTATATATGTATATGTATATATATGTATATATATATATATATATATATATATGTGTATGTATGTTTGTGTATATATATGTATGTATGTGTGTGTGTATATATATGTGTGTGTGTGTGTGTGTGTGTATATATATATGTGTGTGTGTGTGTGTGTGTGTGTATATATATATGTGTGTGTGTACATATATGTATATAAATAAATATATATCTGTATATACACAAAAAAATTTTGATGCAGATTAGTATGTTTTGCATTAAAAATAAAGCGTAAAATAGGAGTTCTTTGCAAAATAAATTTGCATTCAGTGAGTTTTTTTAATTACTTTTTTTTTTTTTTTTTTTTGTAGAAGCGACACATAGTGGGGTAGGTTATTCAGGCTTTCTGGACAGTGGTGAGCCCAGTCTTCCTTGGGACAAGGTGTCCCTAAATCTTACTGTTTAAAATTAAGATTGTGTGTATTTTGGGAGGATATTGTTTTGGTATTAACAGTTCTTTCTCTTTCAGATTGAAGTGAATACAAGATTTCCGTTTCACTCAAGAGTTTTGCCGCTTGAAGACTTTTTTAATTTTAAGGAGAAGTGTTTTCCCACTGCACCCAGAGCAAGTAACGTCTGAACTGGTTATAGACATAAAACGGGTGCTTGCCTGCATTGCAATACTGGACTCATTTATTGAGCAAGACTATATATTCTCTTCATTTTGGAGAGGTTTATAAACTTATAGCAGTTTCTGTATGGACTCGCAGAGTTTTAAAATACAAATAAAACAGGACACTTTAAGAACATGAGCACCACTAGAACTGAAAACCCTGTTATAATGGGTTTGTCCACTCAGAATGGGCAGCTAAGAGGCCCCGTGAAACCTGGAGGGGGACCAGGAGGTGGCATAACACAGACACAGCAACAGACAAACCAGTTAAAGAATGCCGGCACTATTAACAATGGCACTCAACAGCAGATGATGATGATGATGATGGCCACCACTATGAAGTAAGTCTAACTGGAATAGAGCCCATTAGTGCATTCATTTTGTATGTTTTGAGGCACAAACATGTTTCCTATAGCAGGTCCTTGTTTGTAGCATTTTTTTTGTTTGTAAGTATTTTGTAAGTTTTACAGCCATTGCATTCTGTTCATAAGCTTAGCAGCTTTAGATGTTTAAATGATTCAGGTTCATTCCTCCCATGACATATTTTTTTGTTGTTGTTGGGGGTGAACACCGACAGTGTGTGCGGGCACCAGAAATTGAAAGCATTATGTCAAACAAATCTGACTTTTGGTCTGAGTGCTTAGTAGCCATGACTTGTCTCTGAGTAACTTGATGTGACCAACAGATGACCCCCAAACCCATTTGCTGTACATCTTTGTAAAGGTGTGGATCATAGCTTTACAGCGCTGTAAAGCATCAGTACGTAGGATAGATGTTCGTAATTTGTCTACTAAAGTTGTATTGGAATCATCAGGGTGAGGGGGCGCATGTCTTGACTTCAAAATTCTGATGCATTTTGAACAGACTGCATCTCTGAGGCAGTGTACTCCATCGTAAAGCTACAGTTCCCAGCCTTAATTTTCACTGAATTTTCCCATGTCACTTCAGATACAATGCAGTATATCAGGCAGCAGAAATGAACCTGACCTTTCCTTTGTGCTACGGAGTACCTGTATATAATGTCCACTATCCAAGCAGTGGTAATGGCTAATATAGATCTTACTTTGAGGGTATCTCTTGCAGCTGGCCTTGCCTGTGGAACTATAGCCACCAGGCACCTGGACCACGCAAACTTTTCTAGCTAGCAGTCTACCAGGGGGCCGCCCACTAGATGTCATGCTGATGTCGCCCTAGCCTATGAGTGGGAGGCTCCTCTCCCTTCTCAGTACTTTTCCCATCAGCCATCACACGTCAGGCCTCTCAGATTCCGGCAGCTTCAGTTGGCTGCCATTTCTTAGATTTTGTTGATTTTATTTTCTTTATCACCCCTGATGGCCTAGTCAGATCTGGTTCCGCTTACTGCAGCAGTTGACAGTGGGACCTCCAGTGCCCTGCTTCTGTGCACTGGCTTGCTGTCCCAGGACCGGGGCACCCGGTCCATCCAGGTCTCAAATTTCTGCATCCTCATGCCTGACTCTTGAAGACATAGCCACGACTAGATTTGGGGTGTCTCCCAAGGTGGCTAGGAAGCCCTCCACCAGGGCTACTTGTTCCATGAAGTGGAAACATTTTGCTCTGTGGGCTGTTTTGCATCAACTGGATCCCTTCACTTGTCCAGTGAATCAGATTCTGGAGTACTTGCTGTCCCTGTCGGACTCCGGTCTGAAGTTCTCTTAAAGTGCACGTCTGCCATTCCAACCTTCCATTTGCCTGTTAATGGCCATACGGTGGCACAACTAGAGGTGTCGCATACATTTTTTCCATACAGATTTTTATAGTATTTTGTTTCTCACCAATCCCAGCCTCCTACATTGGACGTGCACGCATGTGGAGGCATGCACATGCCGAGTCTCAAGGTAGTCTCCCTTTGTGTCGCCCCCACTGCTTGTGCTAACCACCAAACCTCCACCCAGTGGCAGCAGGACAGCTGGGGTTGGGGGGGCGACCACCCTCAGGAGAGAAGAGCTTCCTTCCCGCTTGCTCAATCCTGCTCCGAACCCCCCCCCCCAAACGACCAGAGTCCGTTCCTGAACCTGGGCCACTAGTGAGGTAAGGTGTCCAGTGCCTCTGCCCTCAACCATTGGCTTCAAAGGGTGGTTCCATGGGCCGGCTGTCGCGTACATTTCTGAGGCGTCCTCATCTGAAGCCTCCTCCTATCTACAATGCAGTCCCACCATGGGACTTGAATTTTGTATTGGAGAAACTTACTTTGTCTCCTTTTGAGCTAGCCACGACATGTATGCTACACTTTCAGTCGTGGAAAGTGTTTGTAGTTTTTACTTCTGCTCAAAGGATTTTCTAGCTTCAGGCTCTTGTGTGAGCCTCCTTATTTAGTTTTCCACAGAGACCAGGTTTCTTTGTGGTTGAATCCCAAGTTCCTTCCCAAGGTGGTGTCTGAGTTTACTTTAAATCAATCTGTTCATTTGCTGCTTTATTTCCCAGAGCATGCAAAACCAAGGGAAGCATTGTTCCACACTTCAGATGTGTGTAGAATTCTGCATTACTCTACAGACCGTGTGAAGGACTGCAGGAAGTCCTCTCTGTTTCCTTCGCCCCTAGGAAAGGGTGTTCTGTTCCTATAACTGTGCTTGTCCAAATGGTTGGCCAGCTGCATTACTTTTTGCTACAGGAAGTATGGCAAGGAACTTCTGGCACTGTCCACGGTCATTTTACCAGAGGAATGGCAACTTCTGTGGCCTGTTTTTGGAATGTTTCGGCTGCAGAGAGATCTGCACTGCTGCCACTTGGGAGTACTGTCCACACCTTTTACCAAGAGTTGCAGTTTGGACATTGACTCAAGGCGTTGGCATCCTTCAGTCTGATGTAAGGCAGCTGTTGAGCAAATCTGACCCCTCTCTTTCTGGGTCTCCCAAGTCCTGGTGAAAATGGTTGCATGTCTGGACCTTGTCCTGAGGGAGGGGGCTCATTGCAGGGGATGACTCATTTACTTGAATAAGCTATTCGTAGCTCTTTTACTGGAGAGTTCAGAAAGTTCCTGTATGGTTGACCTGAACCACCTCAGTGGTGGCTCAGCCTCCTAAAACAGAATAACTAACAAAGGGGGATAATGCCTTCAACACTGTTGTACCTATAGTGATTCAGAGAGATGCAAGTCTCATTTGGGGGGGGGGCATCCAGTGCTCTAGATGAGTAGTGGCTTGTTTTACTCACGATATTTTAAGAAAAACTCTTTGGCAAAAATTGAGTACCAGGGCGATGCTCGTCTTGGTACTTGGAAAATGCTCCATAAATACTACAAAAGGAGCGGTTTCCCCAGGTGGAAAGCACTTTATTCCTCAATTTTTTTGACTGTTCTACCTTGTTTATTGTTTCTATTCCAGATCCTTCCCATACCCAGGTCAAATTGGAATAGCTTGCATAAAGACATTAAGCGATTTCTTTAGGCAGGGAACCACCCTCTGATCGTGGAATGCACTTTACAGGCTGTGTGGGACTTTGGTGGGGGCCTGGTTCTTCCAAACCTTCATAAACACTGCATAGCAGCCATGGGGACCTACTTTGGTACATGGGCAAAACAGCAGGGAGAGTTGGGGTGGTACCAGATCGAGGCAGATATGCCTCCAGGCTGGACACTTCCAACAAGTATGATCCCACTTAACATTTTGCTCCAGGTGCACAACCCTTGGACAAAACGCTCCATATTTTAATGCAACTAGAGAAACTTACAAACACATCTAATACTGTTGGACCCTATCTCTTATACGACATGATGATTCCACCCTCAGTTGGATTCTGGATTTGTCTACTGGGAATGTAACAGGAATACAACTTTTGCACAATGCATGGATAGCAATGGTTGTATCTTCTTTCCAAGGTTTTGAGTTCCTATTCCCTTTGAAGAGTCGACCATTTCCGTTATTTGCATTTTCTGATGTCCCCTATGGTACTACCCCAAGCTCTGTAGACACTGCACAAAATTAGAATTTTTTTGTGACGCTATCACCCCGAAAGAGATTTTGGTCTCTGAACTTTATAAACTCATATTCAGGCACTCCTCCTTTAGATGGTATAAGATGTAGTTGGGAACGGGAAACTAGAACCCTGATAAAACTGGCCCAGTGGACTCCACACATTCGAAGAGGGTGGAAGGTCACCGCCTCTCCTTCCCGGAGAGTTTAACTGGAAAATATTAAGTCAGACTTTTCAGAATGCCTGTGATTACTAAACATTTTAATTCAAGTTACACTGACCAGTACTGGTGACAATATGGGGGAGCTAGGGGAACACATTACCACATATTTTGGGCTTGTCCCAAGCTAACCACCTTTTGGATAGCAGTACATCCCAAAATATCATTGGAAAAAATGTCCCTTTTTCCTTTAATGAGCTGGTGTTGGGATTCCCAACTGTTATCTTGTAAGAAAAAATTACTCCCCATAGTACTTTTCTTTCTTTCTTCCAAGGGGTCCTTTAGCATCAGTAACTATAGTGGTTAGCTGACTGGTGCAACTGCCCCAGAGGTATGCCTTTAAGACAATTAGCATAATGAGCTTGGGAATCAGCCAGTCAGAAAAAAGGAGGGGAGTGTGCCAAGAGGGAGCAGTCTGAAGAGCTTCAGAATTTTTTCGAAGAGAAGGGGCACATGCCTCCAAAAGTGAACCAACAGGATTCAAAAGACATGCAGATGTCCAAAACCAGAACAGATTTCAACTTGAGCTCAAACTTTTAAAAAAAAAAAAAAAAAAAAAAAAAAAAAAAAAAACCAATTTTGGTGATAAAACTGAGAACAGAGCCCTCCTCCTAAAAGGTGAACAAGGGAGGAAGGGTGGGAGCTTACTGTTGCTAAAGAACCCCTTGGAAGAAAGATTACTACGGTGAGTAATTTTTTCTTACTCAAGGAGTCCTTTAGCATCAGTAACTATAACAGACTACTGAGCAGTACCAAGTGGGAGATGGGCAGAGAAACTACTTAGGAAAGGGACTGCAGACCTGCCCTGCCAATTTTTGGCACCAGATCTGGACTGTAAGTCTAAGCTGTGGCGCTTAATGAAAGTGTGTACAGATTTCCAGGTAGCTGCTTTGCAGATATCCCGAAGGGGTGCATCTTCTGCTGTTGACACAGAGGCTGTGGTGCCCCTGCTGGAGTGGGCCTTGAGCCCCACAGGCGGTTGACCAGCGTTTTTGTAGCAGACTCTGATATAAGAGACTAACCAGCAGGAAATAGTCCTCTTGGTAGCTGGTCTTCCCCTGCCTACATACCCATAGGTGAGGAACAACTGAGTGAAGGAGCCACTGACCTGTCTACTATGCTCTAGATAGTAAAATGGCTCTCGACATCCAGACTGAGGAGCTTTTGCTCGCCTGGAGTGGATTTTTGTCCATAAAGAAGACTGGTAGAGTAATAAACTGGTTAAGCTGAAATTCAGGAACCACCTTAGGCCGAAACTTCCTATTTGTTCTGAGCTCAATTTTGTCTCTGAGGAATGATGTAATTGGGTTCAGTACACCGGGCCTGTAAGCTCTGAAATCCTTCTGGCAGAGATAATGGCCACCAGGAAGACTGATTTCCTGGTTACAAACTTGAAATGAGCAGTGGCCATAGGCTTCAAAGGGTGGTTCCATGAGCCTGGCTGTGCAGAGATTCGGGTCCCAAGGAGGAACCAGCTCCCTGACTGGAGGTGCAAGAGGCCCTTTAAAAAACTGTTTGAATATAGTGGGGGGGGGGAGGAAATAAACTTTTTTCTTCCCCACTGAAAGATAGGCCAAAGTTGCAGCCAGATGTAGCTTGAGGGGGGAGGGTTTCAAGTCTGATGGCTGCAGGTGTACCTGGTAATCCAACAGCTGAGAGTCTAAAGCTGTAAGAGGATTGACCTTTTTGCTCTTGCACCATAGGGAGGTCATTCTCCAGGTCATAAGGACTTGCTCAGAGTACTGAGAGGATGGAAACTCTAACCCCTCAAGAACCAGGCCTTGAGGTGAAGAGCATATGTGTGGTGTTTGGATAATACACTCTTGTCTAGGGAAAGGTCAGCAGAGAGTGCATTGGTGGCAGGTAAATGGGCCTGCTGCAGGACTGTGAGAGGAGAGGGCAACTGGTTTGCCTGGGCCAGCCCAGAGCCACCAGAATAATTGATGCAGGCTGTTGCCAGGACAGGGGGCTTACAACAGTACTGATGAAGCTGGAAATTGAGGGGAGAGGCAAACGGATCCACTTCTGGAGTGCCCCACCACCTGAACACTGTGGCTAGTACTTGTTCAGAGTCTATTCTCTCTGATCGTGACTGACTGCAGCTTAGAGCATCTGGCAGGATATTGTGCTTCCCTGGGAGGTGAATAGCTGAAAGGTTGACTCCCAAGGAGAATGTGAGACAAGATTTTCAGAGTCTCTGAATAGAGTATTTCCTGATCTGGTACCACCCTGCTTGGTTATCTAAAACATTACAGTGGTGTATCTGTTTGAATTTGTACAGTCTGTCCTTTCATGACCGAAGCATATGCTTTGGGGCTAGAAAGATTGCTGTGAGTTCCAAAAGGTTTATATGTAACTGTGATCCTTGGAGAGTCCAGGTGCCACTCACTGAGGCACTGTCCAGATGAGCTCCCCCGCCCAGGAGGTAAGAGTCTGTGGTGATCGCCTCTGTGGGAAGTGGAGCTTAGAATGGGATCCCTACTGCCAAATCTGCAGGATTCTTCCACCCAAGCAGAGACTGAAGGAACTGCTCTGCGCCGGTATCAAGTTTGAAGAATTGCTGCTTCATTGAGACCAGCACGCTCTAAAACAGGCTTGTAGGATTCGCATCCTGTACCTGACTCTTGGGACCACTGCAGGCATTGAAGCCATGTGTCCCAATAACCTGAAGAAATGTCTGGCTGGTCTTGGCTGTCCCTGGATGAGAGAATCTGCCACTGAAGGAAAGTTTGAATTCTCACCTCTGGAAGGAAGGCATATCCTTTCTGGGTGTCTAGCTGAGCTCCTATGAAGGTGAGTAGCTGGGTGGGTTCCAGGTAAGAATTTATTTAGATACCAGGGAACCCAGAGACTCCAGAGTGAGCCCTATAAGGGACTCCTTGACTGGACAGGGAGACTTTGGCACTATAAGCCAATCATCAAAATAGGGGTAGATAGACGCCCAGCTTCCTGAGGTGTGCTGCTACCACTGCCAGGCAATTTGTAAAGATTCTTGGGGCCGAGGATAGGCCGAAAGGCTGCAGTGCCTGAAGGGAGTTTAATCCTGGGAAACTTCTGTGAGACCTCCTTATGTATATATGGAGGGGGAAAAAAGGAGTCCCGTAGATCTAGCGAGGCTAGCCAGTCTCTTGCTGTAAGGACTGTATGTATGACTAGTAACAGTGACCATCATGAATTTGGGTTTTAACAGCAAGATGGGTCATCGCCACCCAGTTTTCTTTTGTGTCAAAGTACCTGTAGTAGAGGCCCTTGCCCCTTTTCGTGGGCCGGGACCCTCTCCACCACTTGCAGAGCTAGAAGTTTTTTTTAACCCCAATTCCAGCAGTAACACTTGTGTTGGGGTTGGAGGGTTTGACACCTGGGTACACCTGAGGTATGCTTGGGCTGCGAGGCTGCTGGCTGGGTAGAGGTGGCCCTTTCTGCCCCCCCCCTTCTGAAAGCACCTCTATACTGAGAGGTCCGACTGGGGGTAGGGAATATAAGGTCTGGCAAAATAACTGCTGCCCTCAGGTGCGATTTCCATGGGGCAGGAGGCTTGGGTTTAGCCAAGAGGCTTTGCTGCAGTCTGTGGTTTTGGAATCTAACAATTATGATTTGATCACAGGGAAAGTCCATGGCCTTAGACTGGGTGTCTGGGGTTAGACTGGTAGTTCCAAGCAAGGCAAAGCGCCACAGATATGGCGTGGGTCATGGCTCTGGAGGTGGCATCCTTGTCATCTGCCATGTGGCACTGGTACTACATAGATTCCAGGGCAGTTTTTGCTGTATCCACGAACTCCTGTACCATTGTATGCAATCCCTTGCGGGCAGTGGTCAGGAAAGAATTCCATAGTACTTTCTGATATTTGGCTGTGAAAGCTACATAGGAAGAAAGTTTGACAAGCAGCTGTGGTGTACATTTTCTTTGCTATGAAAACTGTTTCTGGAGTCCTTGTCCAGGGATAGGGAGGACAAGGAGACCCCAGCTTTCTCGCAAGCTGCCTGTTGTACTGTACTGTCATGGCTGGGGTGTCTGCATGGTTTTTAGACAGTGTTTTGTTTTTTTATTTATATAATTTTGTTTTAAGCCCGCTTGTTGACCCCTGCCACAGAAGTGGGGGTTTGAGGCAGTTTCATTGTATTTTTTTTTTTTTTTTTTTTTTCATTATTATAGATAGGCACGACAAGTTTTGGGAGGTGGGAGTCTTTCATCTCCCTGTACTCTTTATCCTCGTTCTCATCCTGGATGGACTGCTGAGTAGAGAGGTCCAGGGTGTCTAGCATGTTTTGGATAAATTAGCATAGAGGAGGGATCCTCCTGGTTAGCAGAGGAAGCTCCAAAAAGAGGGTCAGTGGACACATCAGGTTCTAGGCCCTCCAAATTCATGTCAGGGGTATCATAGAATTATTCATCATAATCACTTGTATTACCGTGAGTATCTGGAAGAGTGCCTACTAGCCCCAGTAAACATAGACCCCATCTTTTGTAAGGTCTGAAGGACGTGCCATGCTTTTTGCCAAGTCTTGCACGGTTTTGGGCCCTGTGCAGACTGTGGCTGTATATGCTTTGTTTTTTTTTGTCTTAAGCTATCTGTTGTCTCACTATTGGCTTTCTCCGGAGGAACAGGAGTGTTTTTATTGACTTCTTTTTTAGCCATTTCATTAGCAGCATGATGTTGCTTCCTTTTTTCAAGTTTATTCAGGTTTATTGCAGGAAGACTCCATTGAGCAAGCTCATTCACAAGGAGGTCCTGAAGCATGTACACAGAGACATTACTTAATAAGGCATCTTTAATTACAAGTATTCAAAGTGCGCACATAGTTTAAGAAGGGTATTGCATAGAAAGATGCATCATTGTAAAGAGATGTACAGTTAAGGAACATTTGGTTCATACAGTACAAGCAATACAAGGTAGGGTTTAAAAACTTAACACTGGTTAATGTATTGAACAATAACAGGAAAGATGGGCTAAATAAGGAGGGCACGGTTAGAAAGAGTTAGGGGGAGTAATATCTATATCTATAGGAAGCCAAAGGTGCAAAAGGGTAGAGGAGCAGCTAGGGAAATCGGGTAGTTTTAGTAGCAGACTACATTTGGACACTTCATCAGTGCACTTAATAATAATATTTATTTTATACTTTTAATTTGAGAGGAACTTGATCAGTGTGTTTTGAAGCTTATTTGGCTGGGACTTGGAGGCTTCATCAGCACCCCTGCTTGAATTTTTATTTTTGTTATGGCTCCTCATCGGTAGCCTTTGATTTTTTTTTTTTTGTCTGCCATAATTATAGTTTTCCAAATCTCTCTGCTCCATTTCTTACCCAGTTTGTGCAAAGAAAACAAAATCTGGACCTTAACACCTGGGTTACAGGCTGTTGAAAATCTGCCAAGTCAGAAGTCTGTAACAGAACAGTTTTCAAAATTCTTTAGATCCAGATTTCTTTTCAGTGCTGGGATTATCTGACATGCCAATCCACAGAGAACCCAGCAATAACTGTCAAAGTTTGGAAAATCAAAACTGAGACCTTAAGGTATGGACCTGTGATTTCTGAGGTAAAAAGTAAGAAATGCAAAAATTCGACTGTTCGTTCAAGAATAGCATCAAAATGAAGAACTGTCAAATCAGCATTGCAGTAGTGTAAAAAATACACAGGTCACTGGGAATCCACCCAAACACCCACCCCCACCCCACAAATCAATACTGAACATCAATGGAACCACAACCCTGAACCCAAAAAACATTGCGGATACCTTTTTAACAAAGCCTTTACCGACCTCAGCGCTGTCCTACCCCAGGATGACTACAAAGATGAAGCTCCTCTGTCCGCAGTGAACACTACCCCCACCAGCTCCCCCCACTTCTACTTCAAAGCAGTTAAGGCTCACCAAGTACGCAAATATGTAAACAAAGCCCTTGGTAAATCAAGATTCAGTAATGACTCCCTCAATCTCAAAATCCTGTCTCTCACACTTGAAGTGCTTAGTCCTCTGACCAGAATTTTCAACCTCTCCCTCAGCCTTAGCCAATTCCCGGACAGATGGAAACCTGCCACTGTCACCCCAATCCATAAAACTGGTGACAAAACTGCCCACAATAACTACAGACCCATCTCCCTACTGCCCCCACTCTCCAAGGCACTAGAACGCATCGTCTTGGACCAGCTCACAGAATACCTGGATATGTACAACATCCTGTGCAAGCAACAACACTGGTTCCACAAAGGTCACAGCACCTCCACAGCCCTACTTGAATTCACCGGCGCAATCCACAACACACTTGACTCCGGTGAACTGTCTACTAGGCCCAATCTACATTGACTTAACTAAAGCCTTCGACATCGTCAGTCACTGCCTCCTGCTTGTCCAGCTTCAGAACACTGGGCTGTCAACCCACTCCATTGGCTGGTTTAAGAGCTACCTTGAAGAACTGTCCCAAACAGTAAGAATCGCTGATAACACTCTCGGACCCTAGACCGGTCCGCTCAGGAGTCCCCCAGGGCTCCATTCTGGGACCCCTCCTCTTCAGCCTGTTCTTAAACTCACTACCGGACTGCTGCCCAGAACAAATTCTATACGCCGACAATGCTGTGATCCTCACCTTGGACCCCGATCCAGTCCAGTTACAAAATAAACTTCAGCAGGCCTTCTCCTCCATCGAATCCTGGTTTCTAAATCATAAACTGCTTCTCAATCAGAAAAAAAACAAGTCTGGTCTTCTGCAGCCCCCACAACAAAAACAAACAACTCCACCTCTCCATTGCAACCAAACAAGGAGCCATCTTAGAGCACACACAATCGTTCAAGTACCTCGGCATCACCCTTGATCCCCACCTCTCATACGCTGTCCATATCGGCAGTGTTGCAAAGTCTGCCAGTGCGAGATTAAGCATATTATTCCGGCACAGGAAATGCCTAACCCCTGAAGCACTGGCAGTGGCTGTCCAAAGCTCCATCGTCGGCATCATAGACTATGGTCTTATCATACATCTGCTCTCAAACGTAACGCAACCTCCCTGAATAAGGCCTGTCGTCTCATCACTGGCTCACATCGCTGTACCCACACATGTGACCTTTTATTCCCAATCTGGATGGCTTCAACTGGACAAACTCATAAAATACCAAACTTGCATCACGGCCAAGAAAATTATAATGGGTCTGGCCTCACCTGGTCTGTGCCCTCCTTAAGCCGAGACATAAGAACGTCACTACAAGGAGATCCAATTCCCATCTACTACATATCTCACGATGTTGTACGACCCAAGGACAAAGATCATTCGCCTATCGGTCATCCAACTGGCTCCACTCTCTTGGCAGCGACAAAGTGACGACTCCAACATTCTGCCTCTTAAAGTCCAAGCTGCACCTCTCACTGCTTGTATCCTGCGATTGCCCATCTTAACATTTCCACCGTTCCAGCTGCAAATGCCCCAGCACTTAAAATCAGTCTTTGCGCCCCTAGCACCTTACCTGTCATATTCCCTCAACAAGGCCCCTTGGCTGCACTCTCACCTCTTCTCCCCCATATCTCCACTCCTGCCCCAACCACCTCCCATACTACTACCCCCTGATCTCTCCTACCCTCATTTCCCCACCAGTCACCCACCTCCCCCTTCCTTGTCTTGCTCATAGCTCAAGTCTTTGTACTGTTATTACATGTCTGTAAGTTAATTACTATATGTTTGTAACTAAAAATGATGACTGTTGTACACGCTGACGTGGAACCTTTGTGTAAAGCCTAGGCTCAAAGGTATTGTAATCTTAGATTGAAATAAATAAATAAAATAACTTTGCAACCATTCGACGGATTTGCATGAAATTTGGAATACACTATCAAGACCCATATGCCTTGGGATCTGCCAAGTTTCGTACCAGTCGCGTGTAAGGCTGCGGAGTTCTTAAGCGTGATCTGCACGCATTTACGCTTTTCTGGAATTTTGTCGCGCATACAGGTCACACGGTTTGCGTGACCGGTCTGAAATCTTCAGGGAGTGTGCGGCTGGAGTCCCCGATATGCTGTTTGAAGATTTCGTGAAAACAATAAACGGTTCAAAAGTTATTCAAGAAACAAGTTCCCATTATAATTCAATGGGAAAAGTTAACAAAGTTCGACAGTGTTGCAAATACAGTTTTTACTTTAGCAAATGGCCCTTTTACTGTCGCAAATCCACCATTTTGTTTTCAGTTGGTGATCAGAAAAATGCTTGGCATTTAAAATTGGGACCCTGTAGCAACCTAATTCTTCTTATATTCAGCTAGTAGGACTCTGAGGATGCTAGCCATGTCTTTATTTTGGGGTAAAACACCCCAGAAATGTTTGATTTCTGGAAAAAGTACTTTCGCAAAGTACTGTCGCACTTGCGACACTGTCGAATGAATTTGCGAAAGCTTTCGTAGACTTCGACAGTACCTTTCTAGGCTGTGGGAAAATGACAGCAGTTCTTTGGCACCCTGCTGCAAAAGAACGGGTTGGTGTTTTGGCCTGAAATTTGGAGGGAACGCAGCTGACATCTCACAGATGTGCCTATGTGTTTCGTTGAAAAAAATATTATATGGCGATAAAGTTACGGCACTCCAAAGTTGATGCTTTTTCCCATAGGATAACATTACGGCGTCCGCATAAAAGGAATCCTTTGGTGCCCTGCTGCAAAATAACAGTTTGGTCTTTTGGGCTGAAGTTTGGAAGGAACGTAGCCAACATCCCACAGATGTGCCTTTTTGTGGTTTGGTGAAAAAACTATTACAGGGAGGCAAAGTTATGGCACTCCTATGGGGGGGGGAAAGAGAAGTTTGGATAACATTATGGTATTCGTGCCTTTCAGGGCCCGTATTTCGGAAACGGTGTGATAGACTTTTCGTCGGAAAAATGCTTAGCCCCAAGGGGGGCTAAGTGCAAAACTAGCCAGGAAAGTCGTAAATCATACGACCTTTTTTAAATTTTGAGATAAGCTATTTAGTATTCAAACTTCTTATTTTCTGCTCCGAGAACCATTATTATGCATACATTCTTTGTACTCACTGTCTTTCTTTATGCAACTTTTTGGGGAAACCAGCTTGTGCGCTTACATTACTGTTACCATTACCGTTTTCGCTTGCGGTTCCGTTCCTGTTTCACTTACCGCTCACGCTCACGCCACCATGTACGCATTCTTTGCGCTTGCATTTGGCGCTATGCTGTCGTGTGTTAAATATTTCGTCTACACTGCGCTTTCTTTCTATTTCACTTTGCGCCACCATGCACATTACTATTTGCGGGCACAATGTTACTTATGTGACAAGACATCATGTGGTGGGGCGCCTGCCGCGTACGTGGCGGGGCCTGGGGAGCCCCTCTGCCGCGCGTCGTTCACTGTTCTCTCATTCTCAAAAAGGAGGGAAATTAGAGGCAAAAACTCAGTTTAATGCATTAGTTAGGTTGTTCCACACCCCAACCAGCATCGAGTGCGCGTGGGTTGGTCCTAACTCACCCCTACTCCTGCACCTCTGCTTCTTTACACATGTGATGGGGTGAGGTGTGGCCAACAGCCATAATGCACACGATGCGGTGGGGGGTGGGCGGGGGGCAAGAGGGCTTTCAACCCCAGCACCGAACTTCCTCGCTTTTATCAGTGTGGAACAACCCTAACTAATGCATTAAACGGAGTTTGCCTCTAATAAATGTCTGTAATAGATATATTAATATAATACATACAGAGTTGCGGTAAAAATCATGCAGATGCGCGAAAAAAACTTTCAAAACAAAATATGGCAAACTTCTATTCCGCACACTAAAATTTAGTTTTATGAGGGACACTTTACCAAGATGAGCAAAAAAGTCTGTAAGCAAGGAAAGTTGACACCTCTGGGGCAATGTGCTCAGTCAGCAGAGAGAAAAAATTCTGAAGCCCTTCAAGCTGCTCCCTCTCTGCATACTCCCCTCCTTTTTTTCTGACTGGCTGATCCCTGTGCTCATTATGCTAATTATCTTAAAGGCATACCTCCGCGGCAGTTGCACCTACCCAGCTAACTGCTACAGTTACTGATGCTAAAGGACTCCTGGGGTAAGAACAGAACTATTAGGAAATTAGGGTAGATTTTGTGGGTGGCGGCAGTAACAACTTGTTTGTTTGGTTATCCCCCAACCTCTCATTAGAACAGTGGCACAATACAGTGGCTGATAAGAATGGGACCAACTACCAGTGTGCTCAGGCTAAGAAACGGACACATTTGTGGAATTATGGTGCCCTTGGTGTCAGTTTAAGTAGCAGGACAGGAATTTCCTGTTTTACAGTGGAGGGTATGGAGAGAGATGGAGGGCAGGTTATTCTAGGATCGGTACATAGCAGAGATGTGATCCAGACTTTACTCATAGAAACAGAGAAGTTGACGGCAGATAAGGATCACAAAGCCCATCCAGTCTGCCCATTTTTTTTCTACCTTATGAATGTGCTATAGGCCTTTGCTGTGTCAATGCCCTATCTATTAATACTCCTCTGTATTGCTCCCTTATGCCTATCCCTGGAGACCGGAAATGGCACCACAATCTGCACGAGGGTTATATACAGACTACTGTCTCAGGAGGAGGAAATGGAGAAGAAAATGACAGAAGACATCCTTAGGATGGCAGAAAAAAGGGAAGATATTGTTGATGGGGGACCTGAATATGCCAGATGTTAATTGGAGCACCTTTGCTGCGGCCACATCCAAGAGCAGGGTCTTTCTCTATGCCCTACTGGGGGGGGGGCATGCCTCAGACAGCTAGTGTTGGAACCCACTCTGGAGGGAGCAGTCTTAGACCTGGTACACTCAAATGGGGATGGAGAGAGGATCTCTGATCTATAAGTGGGTAGCCATCTGGGAACAAGTGACCACCAGACAGTGTGGTTCACTATCAACACAGCTGCAAAGTCGAGCCATACAAAAGTGAGGGTACTGGACTTTGGGGGGGGTTGTCTTTGTCCAAATGGGAGAGTGCCTCAGAAAAGCAATAGTAAACAGACAAGAAGGGATGGGTGGAGGAACAATGGGGAAACCTCAAAACTGCCATCACAGAGGCAGCAAGCCTTTGTGTGACGCTAATAAAACTTAAAAAACTGTGGTTCTTGAGGTGGCGGGGAAAGTTAAAGAAGGCATTCAGGAAGTATAAGGATACTCAGAAGTAGGACAGAACTGTACAGTTAAAGCGGAAGGAAGCGGGGGAAGGCGGTCAGAATAGCAAAGGCCTGACTTGGTTAAGAAGGGGGATAAAACCTTTTACAGGTACATTTGGGAGCGAAGAAAGACCAAGGGAGGGATAGTGAGGCTGGGAAATGTAAGGTACTTCATTTGGGGCCATTACCCCGGGCTGTGTATACACCCGGGGGGGGGGGTCACACTGCAAGCAACATTGGGAGAAAGGGATTTAGGGGTGGTGGTTGACGTTGAAATAAAGAATTTTGAAAATTGTAGAAAAATTGCAGCCAAGGCAAACAGGATATTGGTTTGCATAGCCAGGGGAATTGGGTCCAGAAGCAGGGAAGTGATCCTCCCTCTATATAATGCCTTGGTCAGGCCGCAGCTTGAGTATTGTGTACAGCTATGGAGACCTCATCTGAAGGACATGGCGCTGCTGGAAAGGGTCCAGAGGAGAGCGACCAGGATGATTCGGGGCATGGAGGGGAGGCCTTATGAGGAGAGACTGGGAGAGCTTGGGCTTCCCTCACTGGAGGAGGGACAGGGGAGATATGATAGAGGTTTTAAAGTATGTAAAAGGAATAATCAGGAGTGGAACCAAGGAGCTTTTTAGGCTAAAGAAAGGGGAGAGACAACCAGGGGCCATGAGTGGAAGCTGGAGGGGAGGGATACAGGGGAAGCATTTTTTTTCACAGAGGGTGGTGGAGCCGTGGAATGTACTTCCAGGGAGGCTGATGGAGGAGGGCTCAGTGGAGGGATTCAAGAAGAGGTGGGACAGGTACAAGTGGAAACTGAAACTGAAGACCCTCTTGGGGGCTAGGAGTAAGGCGAGCAGCCACTAGGTTGCTGGCTTTCGAGCAGACTAGACAGACCATTTGGCCTATTCTGCTAGCTTTTTAGTTACACATCTTTTTCTGAAAGATACTAAGAACAAGGGGGCACAATTTGAAGATGGGGGAAGGGCGGCTCAGGTGGGGCAATGTGAGGAAGTATTTTTTTTCCCACAGAGGGTGGTGGATGCATGGAACTGCCTTTTTGAGGTCGTGGGGTCAAAAACAGTGGGGGAATGCAAGAATGCATGGGACAGACCATTCTGGTGGGGGGTAGGAAGAGGTAGGCTGTTGGTTAACTAGGATCTGCAGCTTATCCATTAGATAGGGGAAATGGGCAGACTAGGTGGGCCAAGCAATCCTTATCAGCCATCAGTTTGTTTCTGTATTTGAGGGCCAAGAGGATACAGGCCGATGGTCGCTAGAGGAGGACAGCACAATAAGTGGATCAGCATTTTGGAGACAAGATCAGTTCTGGAGATAAGGGCAAAAAAAAAAAAAAAAAAAAAAAAAAATAGTTTTTGACAATTGGACAACTACATTGTGGCAGCATACAGAAGATGTTGAGGAGGACTTGATGGTGAGGGGAGAGTTCCCATCTGCTGGCCTGGGCGGAGTTCAGTTTCCTCTCCTTAGAAAGGCATTCCATTTTCTAGAGGTGGTGAGTGAAGATGGAGTGGCTGAGCCGAGAGACTGCATCTGGAAGTACTTGCACGGATTGGGGGGCGGGAGGGGTGGATAGTGTTTGTGACGAGGAAAAAATTCTCAACCTTCTGCCCCCAGTCATGGGATCTGGCAGTGTTGAAGCCTCTGCCCTTGAGCTGGCATCTTCTGTGCAGAGCTACTTAGTTTGCAAACAAACCAAAGGCTGCTGCGCTCCAACAGATTTTGGTGTGCTGCTTGCAAAAACGCACTCCAGTGGAAAACATAAGTGGTGCACCAGGTTAAGCACTGGGGTGTAGTGTCTCATCCTGCTTTTTGTTTGTAGTTTGACGTAAAGTTGAGTGTTCACATTTGCCATAGCTTGATGTGTTTTTATAGCGTAACACTTTTGTTTTTAGCTTAGTTTGCATCCAAACTATAAGCCCCTCTAAGATCAACAAAAATGGTTTTAAATCCTGCTAGGTACCTAATCTTAAAACCATTTTAAAAACATGTTTCCTGCATATGTCTGGGTGGAAGTAAAAATGACTTGAGCTGTAACTGTTCACTGTAGCTGCAGTGTGGGCAGGCAAAGTGCTGTGTTGAAATTAATGGGGAAACTACTGGGAGAACAGGTTTAAAGAACCACTGATGCGATTTGGGCAGGCAACTCAGTCCAGGGAGTTGCCTGCCCAATAGGCTAATGAGCTAGTTTGAATAGTTTTCTAAATGGTGTAAAGGTGTTAATTTTACTTTTGCTCGGCTTGTAACTTCTGCATACGAGCTGAGCGATCAATTAACGCTGCAGACCTGCCCTGAAAAACAGCACTTTGATGACGTGAGGTAGGGGATGGGGCTGCAGGTTCTCCATGTAGTAACTAATAGGATCAGGGATGGGGGCTGGGTAACTACTACGATTCTTTGCTGGCAGTTTATTTGCTTCTGGGAACTGGGTAGGTGCGCTAAGCATAGATATGCTTATTTTCAGGCACAACCCGGGAGAGTACAAGTTGGAGTACATAACAAACTGCGTGAACAGTAAAACAGTGGGTGAAACCAGACGGTCACAAGTCCAAGTACAGTTCTTCAGTGGATAGAAAAATAGTTTGAGACAAAAATCAAAATGAAATAAGCGCAAGTTCGATATTCAAAATACAAAATAGAGATGGCATTTACAAAAATGCAATAAGTGCAGTTAAAAATTGAAAAAGTAGGAATACAGTAGGTTAATTAGTAATCAACCAAGGACTGAAGGTCCAGAAGAAAAGTATCTGAGTAACGGATAAGAGGTATGAGCGATTTTCTGTGGATTAGAAGGGGAGGAAGAGTATAGACTAAAGAGGGAGGAGCATAGCCTGGAAAATGAGGTGAGGGATAGACGTGCCAGGGCGAGGGCAGGTCATCTGGTAAGGGAATGTTTGGGGAGAGAAGGGCAGTAGAGGGGTAGAGGAGAGGTGGCTAGGAGTTAGAGGAAGTGGATTGTCCTAAGTTGGGTGAAAGCATGTGCAGGGGTTTTGAGACAAGTAGATGATTGTGGTGAAACCTCTTGAAGCAGGCCTGTGTTGG
Organism: Neoceratodus forsteri; assembly: GCA_016271365.2. NCBI lineage: Eukaryota > Metazoa > Chordata > Ceratodontiformes > Ceratodontidae > Neoceratodus > Neoceratodus forsteri. Next base: position 108,981,687 of record JADMNL010000034.1, on the reverse strand, counting down.
AGCAAGACTAATAGCTTGGGGAAGGGAGTTCCAATATTTAGGTGCAGCATACGAGAAAGTCTGTGCTCCCATAGTGGTTTTACATCTTGGAATGTGGAGGGAGCTTGGTCAGTTTACCGGAGCCCATAGGAGAAGGTTTGAGGGTGCAACATGGAAGCAACAAATAAGGGGAGACCTAATCTTGGCTATACCATCAATGAGATCGAGGACTGGAGTCAATAGGCAGTGCTGGAGGGCCATTTTAGAGCTGCATAAAGTGGACAATGGTGCTTGTACCAAGGGGATGCGGAGGCATAGCGGCAGATACTGTTGTAGATGACGCTTCACTTGTGGAGAGTAGTTTCTGATGCTCCTAAGTAGGTGACCGAGTCGTAGGCTAGTACTGGGAGCAGAATGCTTTGCGCAATAGCAAGCCTCGCTGATGGGGTAAGGGCATAGCTTGTCCGGTAGGTGCTTACAGGTTTGCAATAATGTGGTGATCAAAGTTCAGTTCTAAATGTATGGGGCTAGTACATCATATATCATGATATTCTAGCTCCATACATGTATTGACCTGGGAACTGTACTTGAACAGGTGGAAACCTTTTAATACCCAGGGGTAATACTGGTCAGTGCCTTACATTTTTCTCCCCACGCTGACCACCTTGTGTCCACAGTAAACTGAGGGAGCCTTGTACCATAAATGGGTAAACCTTGCTGCTGATGCTGGACGTCTCATAGTGGCAAGCTCTGTGCTGTCACTAGTTGACTATGGTCTCCCTGTGTGTGCAACCACCTGTGCCCCCTTTTTTTTTTTTTTTTAACAAAATAAATTCCATCAGTAATGAGGCTTGTCGTGTTGTGCTTGGTGCCGACAAGAGCACCCACAGCTGCACCCTCTACATCCAACAGATTGGTTACCCCTACCTAGCAGAATTAAGTTCCAGATATGTCTGCTAGGCAAGAAAGTGCTACTGGGCCTGCCTAACCCCCGGCCCTAACTCACTGCTTCAGCCATCTCTCCAATCTCTACAACACCAGGATCATGGCTCAGAATGCCCTTGGACGGTGTTTCTGCCATACTTGGCTGGTCAAGCATTCACTCACTATTAGGGCCACTGGCTGGTTAAATGAGCGCTTGCTACCTTGCTTAATCTACCCAAGTTTGACAAAGTTGAGAGCACTATGGGTAACCCTAACAGTTCAATGCAGTGGTAACTGCTGTTATGCAGTAGGAGTTGAGTGATATGCTGGTAAGTATATACTAGTAAACTCATTGTGTACTGGTATCCGGAAACATAGACTTTGACCGCAGATAAGGACCACTTGGCCCACCTAGTCTGCCCATTTCCCTACCTAGAGGATAAGCTGCAGATCGTATTTAACCAACAGCCTATTTCTTCCTACCCCCCACAAAAATTGCCTTATGTCTGTCCCATGCATTCTTGAATTCTCCCACAGTTTGACCCCACAACCTCCTCAGGAAGGCTGTTCCATGCGTCCACCACCCTCTGTGGAAAAAATACTTACATTGCCCCTGAGCCGTCCCTGCTCTATCTTCAAATTGTGTTCCCTTGTTCTTGCACATCTTTTTTTCTGGAAGATGCTACCCTCTTGGACTTTGTTGATTCCACTGAGGTACTTAAACGTTTCTATCATGTCCCCCCCCCCCCTTTCCTCAAGGGTATACATATTAAGCTCCTTTAGTCTCTCCTCATAGGAAGCTAATGTGCACACCATGAAAACGCATCAGATAAATATACTGTGTACATGTCAGCAGAAAATATCACTACACACTCTACGTCAGCTACTCTAGCAGCCGAATGCTGCAGAAGACAGAAAAACACAGGTATCACAAAAACTGTACAAGTTAAGTGAATAAATACAAACGAAACTAAAGTCCCTATTGTATAAAACGGATATGTGATGGTAAGGGGCTCGATATGTGTAACATCACAACTCTGGGCAAATGAGCTTGGAAAAGTTGCTCGTGGCTCTGCTATGTGGAGCCACTCGTTGAGATATTTATTACACATCAAGCCCCTTACCATCACATATCACCTTAATCATCCTGTTCCTAACTCTCTCCTGGCATGCAGTTTGAACTGTCGGACCTTGGCTGTGAGCCCATGCACCATTAGTGTGCTTGTTTTACATTGTTTCGCTTTACCTGCCTTATAGTACACTTCTATACAATTGATTAATGCAAGGGAAGTCACAGAGTTTGGAACTGTTTGATTTTGAAAGCAGCACAAGGGAAGTCACTGAGTTTGGAACTCGGTGCTTTGACTTCTCAGAAGGAACTAGAAGGGGGACAGAATCAGATCTACAGTACAATAGCTTATTGTTGTTTTACATTGTTTCTTGTGGATTCTACTTGGTAGAAGGTTATTTATTTTCTTTCTTACTATTAAGGGGCTACCAGAGTATTGTTTGGGGCTGTTGAAATTTTGAAACCTGTTTTGGTAGCTATAAGTGGGCTCATTTGTTTGTTTGATTCACTGTGTGGCAGGCTGCATTTAGGCTTGCTGATCCAACCAATCAGCAACTTCACTACTCCCCGATAGCCAACTACCAATATTTCTCTCATAATGGGGAGTTTACTTCTGATACTCCTTTCACTGTCAGCCATGGGGTTCCCCAAAGATGTCCCTGTCACACAAACTAGGGTGATCCATCCGCCCAGTCTCTGAACATCCCCTTTGGCTGACGCTCAAACCCTCACATATGCTCTACCATTGCTGCATCGACTACAGTGGTGTGGTCACCATAAAGAGACACATACCACCACACATGTATTTCAACCAAGGCTCCACTGCTGGATATACAGATCCTCCCCCTAAGCCTAACCACCAAACTGCTACTTGGTGTCTCAACACAATCTCTTAAACCCACAGGGAGCACCCCAAAAGAGTGGCAACAGAATAAAAGGAGGACCAAAGACAGCCCCCTCTCCCTATCACTGGCAGCCCTCATGAAACTCCTGCTCTTTCTATTACTCTGTATTGGTAACGTGGAAATCAACTCTGGACCCCCTGAATGTATCACCTCTCCATCAGACCTAACCTCAATTTCCTGCATATTAATGTATGCAGTCTGCTGAAAAAACTCACACTGATACAAGCCTGGGTTGCCCATACCTTGCCAGACTTTCTTGTGGTATCTGAGACATGGCTCAAACTCACCACAGCAGACAGGGATGTTAACCTACCCAACTACCAGCTATTCAGAGCTGATCGCCAAACAAGGGGAGGTGGAGTAGCCATATATGCAAAATCCGGTATAGCTGTATCCTATATTGCTGCAACATCTATGCCCAAGGAGTTTGAATGCCTATCCCTAAAAGTCTCTCTCCCCAATACAGCAGCTTTTCAGCTAGTTGGTTGCTGCAGACCCCTCTCTGCTGAACACAAGCTCTTATCCCATTTGGGGAACCTGCTCAAACACAGCACTGAAGAAGTCATTATTCTAGGTGACCTGAATTTCAATTGGCTTACCCAGGAAGCTGCACCTCTGGTATCATTCTGTGATGCATATGGGTTCACACAGCTAATTAATGAACCAACAAGAATTAATGCAAGGAATAGTAATAACAGCACACTACTTGATATCATGCTAGTGAATAAACCACATCTATTCACACACGCTGGTGTGCTTCTCTGCGATATAAGTGATCACTGCCCCATTGCAGGGGTAAGATCCACCAGCATAACAATAAGCCCTGCAAAATTCCTCATGAGGAGATCCAAGAAAAACATCAATATTGAAGGATATTTGCATGATCTAGCTTACTCTCCACACCGGCAAGAGTTTTATCTTGCCCATTCTGTTGAAAAGGCTCAGCAGATGCTAAATAACATTATAATAAATGCCCTTAACACCCATGCCCCAATCTCTAGTATCCGAATAAAAAACAAATCCTGTCGTTGGTTTACAGCTGACCTCAAAGCTACACTGCTGGAGAGAGACAAACTCTGGAAAATGGCAAGAAAAACCAAGAATGCAAATGACTGGATGATCTTTAGGAAAGCCAGGAATAGATGCACCAAGAAAGTTAGGGATGCAAAGGCTGCCTTCTACTTGGCCGAACTCTACTCTTCCTACCATAATCCTGCTAGGTTTTGGGGCACCATCAAGGGTATGGTGGGGCATGACACTAACACCCCCTTCCAACTCAATTACACAACAGTTATGGCTCTATCACTGGTAAAATGGAAATTCTGGACGCCTTCAATAACCACTTCACAACGGCTGGCCTTGCCTTTGACACCTCTCCAGCTAACCTGCTGAGGGAACAATTAAGCTCCCATTACACTGGTGATCAGAGAGTTGACTCTTCCCCCAGCTTCAAATCTGTACTGTTGAAACAAGTAGAGGATCTATTATGACAACTGGATACCAAAAAAAGCGCAGGGGCAGACTCTCTGGACCCCTGCTTTCTAAAGATTGCATGCCATGTACTTGCAGTCCCCCTAACACACCTCTTTAACCTATCCCTAAACTCTGGCTCTATTCCCACACTGTGGAAGACAGCCCAAGTGGTTCCCCTTCTAAAATCAGGGGACCCTATGGATCTTAATAATTACAGGCCCATTTCCATTCTACCAGTGCTATCCAAGATGCTGGAGAAATTAGTGAGTAGTCAATTAAGGGAGTATCTTGACAATGCTAACCTCCTAAACCCAGCTCAATCTGGATTCAGGGCCAAGCATAGCACTATCACTGCACTAGCCAAGGTCACAAATGACTGGCAATCCGAATTAGATAAAAAGAATAATGTCTGTGCAGTATTCCTGGACCTGAGCAAAGCATTCGATACTGTGGACCACGAGCTACTACTTTCATCCCTGTACTCCATTGGCCTAGATCCATCCTCCCTTAAGTGGTTCAGATGTTATCTCACGGTAGGTCACAGCAGGTAAAGCGAAGGTGACCTATCCCATTAAAACCACTGTCAAGAGGAGTCCCCAAGGTTCTATTCTGGGTCCTATCCTTTTTGCCATTTATATAAATAACATTGATGCAACCCTTACCAATTCCTCTGTACACCTCTTTGCTGATAACACTGTTCTGTATGTCAGCAACCCTTCGCCTGCAGCTGTTAAATGAAATCCTACAAACAGAATTCTCCTTGCTACAATATCGCTACCGAAAAAGCTTCTGTTAAATGCAAAGAAAACTAAAGCAATGATGTTTACAAATCAAAGCTCCACCAGCACATCCTCTCCAATCATTCTCCCCCAGCTATGCACTATACTTGGAGAAAATCTGGAGTATGTAGAAAACTTCAAATACCTAGGTGTGTGGATTGACAACAGACTTGACTTCACTCATCATTTAGAAGAACTGTTAGAAAAGCTTCGCCAAAGGCTTGGCCTTCTCTATAGATTAAAACCCTTCCTAAACAGAGACTCAAAGATGAGGTTAGTCCAGGCCATTTTTCTATCAGTTGTTGACTATGCAGACTTCCTTTATAGTCACTGCCCCATCTCCTACCATCACAAGTTGGATACCTTATATCATAGAGCAATAAGGTTCATTACAGATCTGCCATATAATACTCATTGCTCTCTTTATGCTGCAGTTGGGTGGGTTTCCCTTCACCTCAGAAGGAACAGAAATGCAGCACTATGGATTTACAGAGCGTTGTCAAAAAACTTCCAAACTATATCCTGGACTGCTTCACCCAGACCTCTCCTAGCTCCCATGCCCTAAGAAGAAGCAACATCATCCTGCTCAAATTGCCCAAATTCAACACCAGACTAGGGAGGGCAGCAATCCGCTATTCTCTAGCTGTAGCATGGAACACCCTACAAAAATCCCTAAAACTGTCCAATATCATTCCATTTGCATCCTTTAAACAGCATTGTACAGTCGTCTTCAAAGAGAAATGCAATTGCTACCACTAGAGCTAGCATTGTCGTCTCACAAATCTCCCTTCCAAACCATATATGGCATATTCCTTCCAGACAGACACCCCGTCTTATGGCACCCAGTAATACCTTCACCATCCTAGTATTACATTATGTTCAGTGTCTGCCATGCCCCCCCACTGGGATATGTATATACTGTAAATATTAGCTTAACTTTCCTGTAACCGTTTTTATCATGTGAATTTACCGTACATCACTGTTTATAAACGTTATTTTCCTCTGTATGTATAACTGTCTTATATAAGTGTATGATGTATCAACTACTGAACCTTGACCTTATCAGGTCCATCTTGTAAATGAGCCTTGCTCAATGATGTTCGCCTGAATAAATAGAGATGGTGATCCAATTTGTTTGTAGTTTGTCTTCATTCCACTGGAACTTGCTTATTGCATTTGTTACATTGCCTTGTAATTTGTTATTGATGTGGAACCTTTGTAAAAGCACACTTGTGCTCCAAAGCATTCTATGAAATTTTCAGTAAATATTCCCGCTGTCCTTGCTTCTACTCCACAGACCCCCTGCTTTTTAAGTCCCCCTCATTTGAAAACTTCTGCTGGGTGAACAGGCTTCTTTCATTGCCTACACCCCCTCTGCGGTATTCTCTGGTGTCTGCTTCCCCTTCCTTCCTTCTTTCCATAGCTTTTCCATGCAGTATAAAAGCTGGTGATATACCTAGAACCTGAGCGGATGTTCCTTTTGTGATAGCAGAAAAATAATTTTAAACCCAGACTCTAGTTCAGACATTAAAAACCATGTTTTTTTTTTAGTAGGATTGAATAAAGATGCTGTATATCAAGTGGAACGGGGTGCAGTGCTGTGCATGGTGACTATTACAGTAACTTTGGGACTTGTTTGGTCGGTAGAAATATTGTTGGGTCACCGCAAGAGCAACTCCCTCATGTCTCCCTCTTCTCTCCCCAAATCTCCAGCCAGATTGTGGAAAACGTTTTATTTTAACATTTTATTTAGTGTGCTTTACTCCCCCTTACCCAGCCCCATCACCCACTTTCTACAGGACTTGCCCCCTCTTCCTTCCACTCCAGCTCTATCCCTGAGGGAGTCTTGGTTGGTGGATAGTAGAGAGCACTGTGGTCAGCAGTGTGGACCCTGTGGTGAGGGGTGGATGTTCCCCTACAGCGGTCAAATTTTTTTTTTTTTTCCTCCCAGCACATAGGATGCCTAGATGAGCTCCTGATGTAGATGCACACTTGTATGTGTGTGATGCGTCAACACCTCTGCATTGTCCCTGATCATTGGCTTCAGTTGCATCACCACCTGTGATCACCTAGGGAGCAGTAGTGCAATGGAGACCTACCTTCCTACCACTATGAGGTGGAGTGCATCCTTTGGGATGCTAATCTCCCCTCCCTGGCTGACCCTCAAGTGACTTGGGCTCGTTCCTGAACCCGGCACGTCGCCATTGTAAGCAGTAGTGCTACCACTGGGCCGGCAGGCTGGCCTGTGGAGAATTTCTGCAACTTGTGGTCTTGGCCTGCTGTACCAAATAGACCTAGTTTTTAATTTTTTTGTCTTAACTGAGGTTTGAATTTGGCTAGTGAGATTTTTGATTGGTGGCCAAACTGCTGTGTAGCAACAAATGCTTTTTTTAATAGTGAAATTTTATTGTTAGTCTTTAAGAAAATTAATCTACATTTATAGGGTCATAGTTCATTTTCAAGTTCTGAAGACAATAGTCCTTATTTGAACTTGCCACCTATTTACTGTTATCGGTGGTTATACTTTATTTTCCATATATTTATCTAGTTCGTATTTAAAACTTCCCATTGTCTCACTATTTACCATGTATCTAGGTAATTCATTCCAACTATTTATTATTCTTTGAGTAAATAAATCCATACACTTTTTTTATTATATCACCTTTTAGTCTGTGAATGAGTCGTTTTTTTTTTTTTTTGTTCCTCTCATCTCCCAAATGCTAATACTTCCATTAATTCTTTCTCTTGTCGCCCTGCATACAAGACAGAGGTGAGGTCACCTCTTAATTGTCTGTATTCAGTTGAATATCACTATATGGCATATTATATTGTCCTTTTTATTTTCTTTCTCTTTCTCTCTACTCCCGTTTCCAGTTTTTTACTCTTGATATTAGTTGCTGCTGCAAACTGGGCACAGTATTCCATATGTGGACGAACTAGATTAGTGTACAGGTAAGCATTAATCCACAATGAAGGTGGCATCTAATGGGGAGTTAATGCACGATTGGGGTCGTTGTGGCCTGAGGCCGCAGACTGAGTGCCTACAATGACCAACCATGCATTAACTCCCCATTGGATGCCACCTTCGGAGTGGATTAATGTGCTTGTAACATGGCTTTTTAGGATTTTGTGGTTATTCTGCGTCTTATTCTCATACTGTGCATGCAATAATACAAAGACATTTTGCTCTTTTGATTTATCTGCTGCACTTTTTCAACATTTAGCGCAGTTCCATTTATATCCTGATGTCTAAACAATATTTAACTTGTGTCTGCACAGAGTATCAACACTTCCTTCTGACAATTTAGAAGATCGGCACGGCTGTTATTTCACTAGCTCCATTTGGAGGTCTCTGCTACGGTCATTCCTCTGTTTCCCTATTTCTGCGTCAATATATTTTGCATATTTTATAACCTATGTGCCTCTCCGATACCGCTCCATCTGCCCTTTCACGCTTCTGTTTCTGCACCATTCTCCTTGCTTTCATCAGTTCATTGCCACTGTCACACGTCTCTGCCTTGCATTTTCAGCAGCATTCCTTCAAACTCTCTCCCCCTAATGCTACACTTTCCTAATTATCCCCTGCTCTCATTTCTCATTGCACTACCTGTGGGGCTGCGTTTCTAGATGACTGTGGCTTGCCGGTTGCTCCTCTCTGCTCGTTCCCATGCATGTTCGTTCTTGCTCAACATTACTGCTCCCTTCTCGTCAGTCCTGCGCTCCCCTGCTTTATCTCTAAGTTGCCCACACTGCTCATTTCTCCCCTGTCTGCTTTCTGTATTACACAAGCAACACTGCATTATCGTGCCATAATGCTGTGTTGCTCTGATACCACCTGACGGTATGGAACCAGTGGTGTTCCTTACTTCTGCAGTTCTTGTTTTTGCCTTGTTACAAAGGTAAAATAACCTTGCTATCTCCGCTCTTCATGTTTGCTAATATGCATCCCAATATTTCTCGACATTTTTTTAGCTGATTTATATGCACAACTGTGGTCCACGTATTTGATATATGTATTCCTAAGTCCCTCTCTTCTGAGGTTGTCGCCAAAACTTGATCATATAATGTATATAAACAATTTAGATTTCTAGCACCAAAGTGCATCACTTTGTATTTGGATATGTTAAACTGCATTTTATTCGTTTTTACCCAGTCTACAAGATTATCTAAATTTTCTTGTAATATCTTGCTATCTAGATTATTTTGGACTATTCCCCCTTGTTTGCAGTCATCTGCTTATTTACATATCCATGCATCATTCTTTGTTTGAAGTGTACTGACTAGTATATTAAATAATTTGGGCCCCAGTACAGATCCTTGGGGAACCCCACTAGTTACGTCACACCAGTCAGATTGGTATCCTGTCACGATTACGCTTTGCTTTCTGTTTAACCAGGAAGTAACCCTTTTTATAATATTGTCTTCAATTTTTGCATGATGTCATTGCTCAGTCAGTTTTTTTTTTTTTTTGTGCGAAACCTTATCAAATGCCTTTGAAGTCCAGATATATCACATCCATGGACGCACCTTTTTCCAAGGCTTGACTCGCAGGTTCGAAAAATTTACCAAGTTAGTCTGGCATGACCTGCCCTTGTTGAATCCATGTTGTGAGATGGCGAATATCTGTTCTTTTTCCATGTGTTCTATAATCCTATGTTGTATTATTCTTTCTAATAATTTTCCCAGTACTGAAGTCAGGCTTATTGGTCTATAATTCTTCGCTCCGAATCTTGATCCAGATTTAAATACTGGTGTAATATTTGCTAGTCCCCAGTCAGGTATTGTTTTCCCACTAACTAATGAGATATTAAATATGTAATTGGTCCTACCAATTCATATATTCTTTCAGAAATTTTACATTATCCCGTCTGGTCCAGCTGATGTATTTGGTTTCAAAGTATGTGCTAGTTCAATAACCTCCCTTTCCATAATTGGGATATATTCTTTTTTTGTTTATCATATTTTCATTTTCAAGAGTCTCCTTTGGTTCAGACACAGTTAAGAAGTAATTCTTTAGCTCTGAAGCTATTTCTATTTCATTTGTTATGGTCTTATTTTTATGCAGTGCTTTTCATACACATTGTATCCCAAAGTGCTTTACAATCAGTGTTACTGGTTGTAATGAGCGACGACGGGGTGTGCATTATGGGATTTTAATGCATGCCCTGGGGGTATAGTAAAGCACAAGACTGAAGGCAGAGTTTCCTTATGTCCCTGGCAAGTGCATTAAAATCATATAATGCACACCCTAGATGAGCTTATTACACTTATAAAATGTCTTTTGTTTGAGGGTGCAGGAAAATGAGATTTGGCAGCTCAATATAAATTTATAAAGAGATAATGCGTGGTTGGGTGATGTCTTTCAGCCAGTGAAAAGTCTATTTTTGGTTTTTTACCATTTTGTAAATGACTGAACATGTAGTGGCAGCCATTTGCACATCAACATCCTCGCACAGCCTTGGACAATTGTATGAACTTTTTTTTTTTGAAGGGGAATGTTTGAAGTGTCCCTGTAAGAAGTGTTGGGTTCTTTTTACTTCCACCTGGACACCATTGGACAGGGGTAAAAGGGGACCCTTGGTTTAACGTCTCATCAGAAGCACAGCACACTCCAACAGTACAGCACCCTCCAGTACTGCACTTGGGAGAGTGTGTGTGTGTGTGTGTGTGTGTGTGTGTGTGTGTGTGTGTAAGGTATGGGCTCAATCTCTGTGTAGGACTAGAACCCACAACCTTCTGGCCCAGAGGCGAACATGCTACCAACGGAGCCACACTGACACCTGCAATCCCTTAAGACAAACAGTAATGGCAATAACAAACACTTGCAGTCCTCTGCACATAGGCTGATTATCTGATGTACTGATTGACAATGTGTTTGTTTTTTTGTTTTTAATGCCACTGCCACCAAGCTTTTCCAGTTCCTGCTTTTTAGGAACTAGCAAGTATTTACTTTTTTGACAAGATACATTTTAAGAGATTAGGCAGCTACAAGTTGACTTGCAATAAATATTTTTCCATTGCATGCAATAGCAGATTTGGAGTGACAAAACTGGGCATAATTTAGGACTTAAAACCTCTGGACTAGCAGTTGGAGCGCAAGCTTTGGAAACGGAGACCCAGCCAGGCTTTAATCCCACCAGAATCTTACTCACTGTGTAACCTTGAACTAGTCCTGACCTTGTCTCTTCCCGTTATAAAATTGGGTACGAACATGTCCCTGACACCCGCACCCCCCCCCCTTTTAAAGTTATTGCATCTCATTTGGGCTGTTTTTTTTTTTGGGGTTGAATGCAAGTAAACTGTTCCTGTTAAGTTGTGACTAGCAATTGGAATGGAAATTTGCTTGAAATGGATGTCTGTATGGCATGGTACCAGCACCATTTGCTTTGGGTGTAAATGTTGCACGGCTTGGTAAAAGATGGGCAGGCTGCAGCTTCAGCGTCTTAAGGATGATTTGGCAGAACTGGGAGGATGCATGTTACACTGAACCAACACACAATTAGTAAACTTGATCTTGGCATTACGCAGGTGGCACACAACACTGTATGATTGAAGAGAATAGATGATGATTTCGTCAGTGGTACTAGGTGGTTTTTTTTATGTACTGAACAGGGCTGGTCATATATTCCGATACTTCAGCTGAGCTGCCAGAGGTAGTGTGATGGGACCAATGGCCTTCCATGCAGTCATTGGGCCATTTACTGATGGGTAGTCCATTCTCATCTGCTAGGGGCCAACATGCAACAAAGCTGTGACATCACCATGGAACCAGTATATTCTCCCCAATTTTTTTGCTATAGTCAGTTTTAAATGCATTAGCTTTAGGGATGGCAGTGTCACTACAGTTCTCCTGGCTAAAGGTTGTCTTTAAAACAGTTTTTTCTTAGACTAGTAACTCTTAGCAGAGAACACCAGAAATTCTAAGCGCTTCTCTTTGCTTAAATTGGCTTTTGCTTTCAACGGACACGTTCATGTTGCATTGGGCCCCACCTCCATGTGAAGCGGAGCCTGATGAGGAGTTTAATAAATATTACATGTTTTAACATTTTATTTTAAATGTTATCTGGTTGATCCTGCGCCCTCCCCACTGGCATTTTACAAACAAGAGCCATCCCTGGCGTGTCCACAACTACTTGTGGTTGTCCCCAATACGACGTGACCTGCAGGGAGCTGGGGCACATCCATAGGATTACTATATGGTGGTACTTTTAAATGTGGCAGTGCATTTATGTCAAACTCCATATGCTTTGTCAGTATGTTTTTTGTTTTGTAAAACTGACTTCTGCCTCTAACAAACCATGGGGAGTGAAAGAAAATGGAGTTGCTGTCAGCCGAGACAGCTGTCAGTTTATGCATCTGTGCGATTAGTGCCTATACCTTACCATTTGAAAGCAGTAATGACTCTTTACTCCTGCCATACTGGTGCCTTCCATGTCTTTCTGTAGTAAAGTGCCTGGCAGTTACTCTGATCGAAAATCCCTTACTGCTGCTCCATCCCTTGCCTCCCCAACATCAGCAGGGCACCTGGAAGGCCGGAGGCTTAATTTTGGTACCATATAATGCAGTGTGTTTAGATGTGCTATATGCACTGTAGAGGTGGTTTTAAAAACAGGTGTATTTCCAGAAAAATTCTTATTTGAAAAGTGAAACTGGGATTCCATGCATGCATGGACCGATGGTATTATCTGGTACCAAAATTAGTCTTCGGATTTTTCCGTGGTGCCATACTGATGTTGGGGAGGCGTGGGACAGAGGAGCAGTAAGGGATTTTTCAGTCTGGGTCACTCCCAGGCACTTTTCTTCAGAAAGACCTGGAAGGTACCAATATGGCATGGATAACGAGGTATTACTGCATTCAAATGATCAAGGTAGACACTGACCACTGTCTCGGCTGACAGCATTATCTTCTCTCACTCCCCATGTTTTGTTACAGAGGCAGAAGTCAGTTTTACGAAGAAAAAAAAAAACATACTGGCATGGAGAGACCACAGCACATATACCTAGTAATGTAGTTTTCCTCTGCAGAACTGCTGCAATCTCACTGTACTGCAGTGAGTCACTCCTGCCATATAGTAATGTGAGCAGTACAGCCCAGCAACACCAGGCTTGCTACAGAAGCTTTGGTACACCCTGAAGTTTCTAGCAGCTCAGAATGCAAAAACTAACTGCAGAGGTAGTAATGAAACACAGTTCCAGAATTTATGCAAGAAAGTCAAAAGGACTGGGAAAGGTACTGACTGCAACTCATTTTCTTTCAATCCCCATGCTTTGTTACAGAGGCAAAAGTAAGTCGGCTTTACAAAAAAATACTGACAAGGCATTTGAATTTGGGCATAATGCATTGCTAACAGGGTGTCTTGGGGAAGGGGAACACAGTACGTACACTGAGTACTGATAGTTTTCCCTTGAAAAGCTGCTGTGCCTACACTGTACTGTGTAGTGCGAGTCACTCCTTTGCTCGTAGTAATGTCAGCAGTACAGCCCTGGTACACCCTACAATTTTTAGCAGCCCGCCATGCAAAAACTAACTGAAGAGGACAGTAATGAAATACAGTTCTAGAATCAATGCAAGAAGAGAGTAATTTATGCATGAAAGTCAAAAGGACTGGGAAAGGTGCTCTTTAATACTAAAGTATATTTACTGATTCATTCTAGTTTGACTAACAGTGTAGTTGACTTTTTCCCATAGGCCTCTCATTCGATTTTTCTGCCTAGGACAGCATTGTTGTGCCAGATTTTGGGTTTTCTTCAGAGTGGAGGAAACAAAGATCTGGCTTCTCGGTACCTTGCAGATACAGGTCTTGGCTTTAGGTGCAGTACTGGGCCCTTATGAGGGGTCAACCCTTAGGTTCTCAGTGTGATGATAGGGTTGTGTTCCTTTTTCTTTCTTCAAAAGCTCTTGGTAGAACAGAACTGATCCTGTGGAGCCCAGATACACCTCTGATCTTAGTACTGTTCTCGACCAACTCTGCAGTCCTACATTTGAGCCTGTGTTGCAGGTTTGAGGACATTCTGTCCATCAAGATGTGCTTTCTAGAGAAGTGTGCTCAGCTAGACCGATAGCAGAGCTGCAGGCACACATCTGCAAGGAAACCTATATACCATCAGGGTAGGGTAGTATTGCCTACAGTTCTTTCCTTCCTAAAGCTCCTGCTGAGGTTTATGCTAACCAAGAAGAAAACCTTCCTTTCTTTTGTCTAAAGATGGGGAGCACCAAAGAAAACCAGCTGCACAACCTAGACCTTTGTAGAATGGGGGGCTACCATATACAGTCTTCGTTAATTTGATAGCCTGTTTGTGTTTAGAGCAGCAAAAACTGGTCACAAGGCTTCCAAGGTGACCATGGCTAGATGGATCAGAACATGTATATAGCAAATGCCTATATGGCAGTCAAGTTGTCACTGCTTGCTGGCTTTGATCAAAGCACATTTAATAACTGTAGCAGCCTTTAGGGCACAGAGGACAGATGTCTGTTTCAGACTTGTGTAAGGCAGGAGTTGAATCTTCTAGCACACATTCCACAAAACATTAGGTAGGTCACTCTTCAAGCAACCTTCAATCTTAAGGTAGCAGTAAAGCGGTAAGCAACAAAATGAAGGGACTGTCTTCTCACTTGCAAATTCTTTTGATGGGTACTGATTATGAAATCGCAACCTTAAAAGACTAGCCCAGTGACGACGTGGAATGACACAGAAGAAAATCTATTTAGACTTAATGTAATTTCGTGTTCTTTTTCAATGTTGTCACTGAGGTCCACGCTACAGCGGAGAGAATATTCTATAATTGAGATTTGATTAGACGTCATAAATTTCTTACCAGACAAGTTTGTTTCAAGGCACATACTGTTTTGTGCGTCGTTCTTTTATTCAGAGGTCTCTGACGAGAGTTAAGTGCTGAAGCTGCCATTCCAGAAATTATGAGAAGTGGATGAGTGTTATGAATCCTTGAATCTCGTACGTGAAAGAGATGATGCACACTGCACGTTGTAAGGTAGGGCTGTGATTTTCATATATTTTTAAAGCTTGCGTAGGTTGACCATGGATTAGTTATGCAACTCTAGCTCTGAGAGATTCATGGCTAAGTTTAAGCAGACTGTCACAGAAAGGCAAGAAGAGCTAGAGTTCCATGGTGATGTCTCAGCATTGGAAGGTAGTGGCCTTTAGTGGGTGAGCATGTATTACCCGGCACTAAATGACTAGCCCAGTGACGACGTTGGAACTAGCTGAAAATACATTACTGTAAGTTTGATGGAATTTCTTCTTTGGCATGCTTAGGTTTTTGACTTTAGAGATATGGCAGTTCTGATTAGATTGACTGCCAACCAGCCAGCCTGACCATAGAAGTGGGTCACTTCGTAAGACTGCATGTGGAGTATGATCCTGCTGTAGCTGGGTGGTTGAACCTCTTGCTTCCTTGTAGCGAAACAGGTTTAAAAAAATTTTTTATTGTTTCCAAACTGTATCCATACCTTAAAAAAAAAAAAAAAAAATTGTTTTTAAGTGTGACCTGCTCATGGAGCAGACAGATATGTTGGTACATTTCTCTTAGCTGGGTTACTGGGTGGTTAAATAAGTGTCCAGCTCAGAATTCTGCAGAACAGTTTAAATATGTAAATTACCATACTCTGAAGGGTTTATGCCTGCTGAATGGTCTCTTGCTCCCATCTAGGGTAACTTTGGTGAAAGCTGAGCAGTCCCAATGCATTCTAAAAGACTTGAGTGTGCAGCAGTTGTGCATTGGTTCTGGAGGTAGGCCACAGTTGGCATGCCTATAAATATGGCCGACCAGTCTCGCAAGCATGTTGCAATCGGCCATTCTTCAGGAGCGCAAAAGCAGGTCCTTACAATTTCCAGATTATCTCTAACACCACCAAATGTAAAATTTCCGACCCTGCTAATGACGCTGTACCTGGGTTTAAAAACTTTAAGATGGTGACAGAAGGGAACATGTCCTTGCTTTGTGCCCTAAGATGGGTGGTGTATACTATCTGCCACAGAATAGCCCCCCTTTTTTTCTTGAGTTGGTCAGGCAGGTTACAGTACTTAATTTTTAAAACATTGGGCATACTCCATGGAGTTGAAAGCATCAGATTTAAGGCATTTTTGGTCCGGTTGTGAGAACTGGGATGGTATAAATTTTAAAAAGTTTGTAGAAGGTTGGTATGATCCTGGGGTTTGGAGCACGTAAATCAATTTGATATATGTTGTAAATTAAACTTGGACTCCTGATCTTTGCAGACCTGGTGATGACTGGAAGAAGAATTTAAAACTCCCTCCAAAGGACCTAAGGATCAAAACTTCGGTAAGGAGCAGTTTTTTTTGAGTTAACATTGGAGAGTCTGCAGTTGGGAAAATGGGAGCGGAGTGACACTCCTGCCCAAGGCTGTTCCAGTGTGTGGCATGGCACCTTCTGCTGTTGGGTGTGGTGTGGCACATCACTGGGGGCTGCCTGCAGTAGAAGCTGTGAATGACAGATTTCAGAGTGCCAAAATAACTACTGTGGCATATTTTCTGAAAATATACTGCCAGTGCAAATGCTGTTTACATCTGCGGTCTCTCCCCTTGGGGAATGGCATGCTGCATTTGCAAGGTATTGAAGGTTCATAGTGTGCATTGCATGTAATGTAAACCTTGGATGCTGTCAGTGGAATGGCATCCTGGTGAGCATATCTCTCCGATACTGTACAGGTGATGGAGGTAACTGTTCAACAGTCTCGGAAAACATAACAGAAGTTTTACTTTAGATAATTTTCAAAGCCCTATAGAACACCATGCCCCATTATTTAAATAACTTTTATACACTTTTTTATTTGTTTTACCACTGCAGCACCTTTCAGGTAGGCAGACTCCCAGCCCCTCCTTTGCCTCTTCTAACCCCAGACTTGCTCTCTAGGGTGGGGTCCATGGGGAGCTGGACATACAGCTTCCCACTGAATAGCACAATTCCTGGCGGCAGTGGGCTGTCAATTTGGGGCCAAGAGTTCGTTCTTCATGTCTGGCGCCCCCCCCCCCCCCTTTCGTCTCCTTACCCAAATGTCCGCTGCAAGAGCCCAAGGACTGATGCAGATCATGTTGGCACCAGTCAGCATCCACTCTCCCACTCTAGCTCCTGCTGCACTGTCCCCTGTGGTCACCCAGGTGGTGATAGTGGAGTCTGTAAAAACCGCTTCCCAACAGGAGGGGACTGTTATCTGGCTGGCCCTCTGTCCTGGGCTCCTTCCTTTTTGTTAACGTAACAGTTTATTGTGGATCTGTACAGTGTATAATACAAACAGTGCAGTTGTGGTTACAGCCTTACAGATTTGGCAAAGCACTAATCATACATCAGATGTTCTCTATGTAATGTTCACATTCAGGACTGTGGACACACACACACTTTTTTGGTACAGCATAGGGAGGGAGAATTCCTGTCCCTCTGTACATTAGTGGGGTCCCACAGGGATCAGTCCTTGGGCCCCTTCTGTTCAACGCCTACGTATCGGACATAAGGACAGGAATCAGGAGTGAGATGAGTCTCTTTGCAGATTACTCGAAACTGGGGGCGGTGGTGGATGGGGAGGAGGGGAGGGTGGCCCTACAGGGGGACCTGGAGGCTCTGGAAAGATGGTCTAGAAAGTGGAAGCTGAGGTTCAATGCAGGGAAATGCAAGGTGCTCCACCTGGGGGCCAGAAACCCAGGTCAAGTGTACACCGGGGAATGCTACAAGTCTCGATGGCTGAGAGGGACCTGGGGGTGGTGGTGGATGTCAAGATGAACAACTCTGAGACTTGTGAGGAGGCAGCAGCCAAGGCCAACAGGATGCTGGGATGCATCGCTAGGGGATCACCTCCAGGAGGAAGTGATGCTCCTCTGTATAACTGCTTGAGGCCCTTGAGTACTGCGTGCAGTTTGGAGGCCACACTTAAAGCGGGACATTAACCTCCTGTAGAGGGTCCAGAGGAGGCAACCAAAATGATTTGGGGCTTGGGGGACAGGACCTATGAGGAGAGGCTCAAGAGCTAAATATGTACACATTGGAAGAGAAGGGGACCGGGGACATGATAGAGGTCTTTAGGTACATGAAGAGGGTAAATAGGAGGAACAGTCGGGTGCTTGAAGGAAGGGGCCACTAGAGGGCATGGCTGGAAGCTGGAGGGGAAGATTCAGGGAGAAAGGAGGAGGTGCTACTTCACTGAGAGGTGGTGGAGCCATGGAATGCACTGCCTGGGGGGCTGGTGGAGGCAGAGACAGTGGAGGTTCAAGAGGGGTGGGACAGGTACAGGGAAGGGTTCTGGAAGCAAAATCCAATGCAGCAAGAATATCCGGAACTGGGAAGGGAGAAGCCAGAGAAGGCGAGGGGACAGCAAGGTCAGCACCCAGGTTGGGGACTGACCAAACGAGCAGACACGAAAGACCGTTAGGCCTATTCTGCTGGCATTTTAGTATGTTGGTATGTACCTGGGATATTTGAATTATCTTGGGGAGAGAGTCTCCTTGCATTCTGCAGGTTGTTTCTAACATGATGTACAATGGGGGAAGGGGAACTGGGCTGGCAGGGGGGGGGCCCCAAGGCAGTCCCAGTGCCATTAACTAAAGGTGGAACTTCATGGGGTCAGCCCCTCCAGTTGAGTTCTTTGGTCACTCACAACACCTCATGTGATTAGTATGCTTTTCAAGGAATGAAGTTTGGGTCCTGATCCATCACATGCGGGAGCAGTCTATTCCATCTGGAGTTTTAAAAAAAAAAAAAAAAAAAAAAACTAGCTGATCCTTTCAGTGAGAAAGTCATTTTCTCCAGTTTATAAATTAGTCCTGCTAGGCTTCTCCAGTACTCCCATGTTAGGAGCCTGCAGGGTCCACCATCATTTTGCGATTGCCTTCTTTGTGGCAGTGATCAAAATGTTTAGCAGGTAACTTGTTGGCATCTTGAAGTCTCTTACAGTATTGTAGGAACAAAAATCTCTGCAGTCAAGGGTCACAGGTCTGGCATGTTACTCTCTTAATTTTGTTTCTATTGCAGCAGAGATGGGTTGTAAGGGCTGGCATTCCCACATGATGTGGATATGTGCAGCTCTGTTCTCTCCACATGTTCGCCTGGATGAGGAATCCTGGAGTGTTGAAGTGTGTGCAATAATGACTGGCGTACAGAAGAATTGCACCAGTTTTTTCCTGGCGTACTCCCTCCATATGTGGGAGCTAGTGACCTTGGCAGTTAACTAACACGCAGATGTCCATGTGCCCTCAGCAAGTGGTCTGCCCAATTCCTTCTCCCACCTGTTCGCTATGCCTCGGCTGGTGTCGACTGCTATAGCCGATCATGCCTGATATAGCTGCAGTATCACATGTGCTGTTCTACCGGACTTAAATACAGCTGTGGTATATGTTTATGAACTTCCTCCCCAAATTTGTCACTCCTCCACTCACTCCCTGGCTACCGCCTTGGCAAACTACCTTATGTTAAACTGTGCCTGCACAAGATTATCCTCCTGTCCCACGCCCCTTTTTTCACTTTTATGTTTTATTAAAGATAAGTTTCAGTCGTAGTACAGCTTTTCATCTACAGTAAACAAGTACTTTTCTTATACAGGTCTCGTAGCTTCAAAAATATTACAATACCTTTTTTAAAAAAATATGAATTACAAGGGAGGGGGGGCGCATTCTATGGTTTACCAAGCTCTGGTACTAAAAAGAATGTTATAGAGGGTCAAACACTGCTGCAAGCCCAAGGCTTACGTTTGGTGGATACAGTTCTATGCAGTGTTACCCAAATCTTTGCCCCAATGTTCAGGTAAATCTATTTTAATTTACACAGACCAACTTATTTAATAATTCTCTGAACTTGGAGGAACAATAAAATAAAAATAAGAATGCACAGTAACAGTTTTCACTCTTATTTTGCTCATATTCCTACTTCCATAAGTATTTTATTCAAATACTCCCAGTCTTTCTCCTTCCCCCAAGGGTACGAGTATTTCACCTGAACTATAATTTCTTCTTTCCCCTTACTCCTCCTCCTCCTCTCCAGTTTTCTCTCCAGACTTGCCAGGGTTGCCAAAGCTCCATGAACTCCTTTCTGAGGTGTATTGTATATGGGATATTCCTTAGGCGTTTCAGCTGTCCCACCCCTTGTACCCCTTACCCCCGTCTGCCTGACCAACAGCACCCAGCATACACTACAAAGCTGGGTTATTTTTTTCCACCTATTGCACTTATTAAGCTTGCGTTGTCTTACTGCACTTATTCCATGTGATCAGCTCCGTGTCTGTGACTGTTTCCCTACCTATCTAACCTGTTAGTCAGCCCTAATTCCTGTTGAGTGTATACATTAATGTAATGTAACAAATGAAATGTTATGTATCCTACTTGAAAACCTGCGCGTTTTCCTCTCCAGTGCACAAACTGTAATGTTAAATGTTCTTGCAGTGATAACCTGCACATTCTCCTCTCCCCCCCTCCCCCCAGGTCGCACCGGGAGACTAGCATTGTTTTGCTCTGTTTGCCTTTCCTGGTGAAACAGTTCAATAAATAAGTTATGACTCTGTTTATGCTCCTTGGGTTGGCATGGGACTGTCCTCACACGGCCTGCTGGGTCACTGCAGAGATACCAGACTTCATGCTTGCTTCTCATCTGAGGGGTTGTGCTTGTGGTGATCTTCCTCCTTAATGGATGTGCATTGACTTTGGCACATGGCCGGGTGTGCACCTGCCCCCGATGTCTCCACCAATACAGCTGCAGCACTGGTCCCAGGCTTATCTACCAATAGCCGTCAGTAAGGGTTGGTTAGTTGCTGGATAGCAAATAACCCTCGCTCCCAGGAGAAAACTAACATCCCATTGGACACTCTGGAGTGCGCCCCGCCCCCCCCGGCCAACCCTTTGATAGCCCTGGGTTCACGGTGTTGGGTAGCACTACTGCTACACGAGTACGCCAACCTAGCCAAAGGTATATTTAAGTATTTCTAGGTGTAGAATTGGAGTTTGGGCTCCTACCAGGAGTGATGCATGAAATGCTGTCCTTTGAGGCATCTGTAGAACTCCCCCTGCTGTAGGTCAAACCTAGTTTTGGAGTTCTGTAAATGAAATGTGTGGCATTGTCCTCTGTCCTGGGCTCCTTTGCCAGTGAGTCAACTAATTTTTCCTTCTTTTCTGTCGAGCCTTTTGCTGTTCCTCTGCATGTGCAACAGTACTGTCCTGACACTGGGTGGCAGCTCTCTCTCTCTCTCTCACACACACACACACACACACACACACACACACACACACACACACACACACACACGCCTGGGCAAGCAGTGTAAATGGCTAATAGAGATGACATTGGAGTGATCTGCAAATGAGGGTGATCTGTTTTTAGTCACTTTCCTCTGGCATTTCTGGGCACGGACACGCATGACTGCGTCACTCCGCATCTTCGCGTGCATCTCTCTGCAGTGCAAGGTGTCTGTGTAATCAGTACTGTACTGCTTTGCTTGGTCGATAGCAGTCACTGGGGCAGCAGGAGAGTCTCAACACTAGTGACCATGTTTGCTGCATTAGGCTGCACTGTGGCCCCATTGTCAGAGTGCAGGGACCCCAGGTTGCCCACTAAAATAACTTGTCATTGCAGAGGAGGCAAGTCTGCAAGTGAGCCACAGGGACTTGGCTGGGCAAATAAAATGGGTAGAATATTTAGGAGTACTAAAAATGGGGAGAGGGGGTACAAAATAGTAAAACTGGGCATTGACTCTGCCTTAAATAAAATGAAGGAGAAACTTATCTGGTAGTCTGCTCTGCTTTTGTTTAGGATGTGACCTCCACAAAAGGCAACGAATTTGAGGATTACTGCTTGAAACGGGAGCTGCTGATGGGAATTTTTGAAATGGGCTGGGAAAAGCCATCTCCAATTCAGGTAAATTAAGGTGTAAAATATGGAAACGTAAAAGTACTTTGCGAAGATTTGGTGGTCGTTGTATAATACGCAAGGGAGTGTAGGTGATTGTGAAAGACACTCTAGATAGTAATGAGACTGTTGTGAGCTACTACCTTTTTTCTGTTATTGCCATTTTTTCCAATTCAAGACTCTGGAGAGCAATCCTCAAAAGTTTCCTGAACCCTCCTAACATGTTGAGAGCCAGGAAACCCCACAGATTGCCCCCTGCGTGCAGAATGTGCACCATTGGGGCACTCTGTTGTATCCACAGTGTTTACTCTAGCCCGTTTTGCTTCCAGTCACTCGCATGCCTGATTACAGGGAAAGAAAGAACAATGGGTGTGGGCAGCTGTGTGCCTGATTCTGGAGGAAAACTCTGCAGTTCAGAGGTGATGGTCTCTATGCCTGGCTAGTGCAGCAGTAGGAGCTACACATCTTCCTCCATCCGACCACACACCACAGGATTTTAAGGACCTGATTTTGCACACCTCAGCCCCATCCCTAGGAACCTCCAGCAGGCTTGGGGTATCACCCACACCAGTCAGGGTTTTCCTATAGTTATATTTTCCATTCTGGAGGACTGCCATATCCTGACACTCACTCGCCCTGCACAGGCAGGGATCCACTTGCAGACCACCATGGACATTCCTTCAGATGCTTGTGACCCAGACCTGCTCCGCCCACCCGTTTGCCCCCTCCTTCACCACATGGCTCCTTACTTGTCGAGCACGGAGGGCTGCGGATGCTATCTGGTGCCGAGGCATTGAGGGGTGCCCAGTGCTGCGTTTGAAAAATGTTCAGTTAGGCCCACATGACTTTCAGTGCTGTACATTCTTTCTTTTGGGGGGTGTGTGTGTGTGTGTGTGTGTGTGTATATATATATAGCCCCTTAGTATAGGGGCAAGTATGCATTGTGGGCTTACTTATGGTGTTTCCTGTACAGTACACTATTTTGGCCTCCAGACTTGGATCTTAGGAAGCTGATAAACAATTGTCCTTACCGGTAGTTCTGGTCGTCTACTCCATCCATAGATGGGCAGCCCCACCCTGTTTTCCGTGCTGTACATTCTTTGGGTTATCTTCTGTCCTGTATTGCATACAGTCCCCTTGGCATAGGGATTAGCATATGTTATGTTATCTGTGTGTTCCCGTTTTCTAGGCATTGTTTTGCCTACAGGCTTAGAAAGAAGGGTCAACTGTGGGAGTTTGGGAGGGGGCGTGTCTTAAGACTTCTCTTGGACTGTCAGGACAGCCCACACCAGCTGCCTGCATATAGATTGAGCCTACACACAACCAAATTACCGATAATTATAGTTTAATTCCCAAATTATTACTAATTTAGCAGGAGAATAAGACTGACTAGTATATTAACAAAAACAATCCAGTCTTCATGCAGAAGTGCTTCATGATGAAGATTGTAGAAAACTACAGAACATGAAATAAAAAGCTGGACTGGGAATAATTTTTTAAATACTGGGGGACACCTTAACCTGATATTATACGTAAGAACTTGAAAAGTGCCCCAAATTCAGCATGTGAGAAACTGCTTTTGTTCATGATCTTACAGGCCTAATTCTAGGCCCCTTTGTTGCACTGCTGCTTTCAGTTTTGTGTGGAGTTGGAAAACTACTCGTGTAGTTTGGTTTTCTTATGTGTGTAGTTTTTAATGAGCCTTTACTGGTTTTGTTTGCAGGAGGAGAGTATTCCCATTGCATTGTCCGGCAGAGATATATTGGCTAGAGCTAAAAATGGAACAGGCAAGAGCGGAGCCTACCTCATTCCCTTACTTGAACGCCTAGACATAAAGAAAGACAGCATACAAGGTCAGTCAGAGGGGAATTGCAGACATTTTGAAAAACTACACCTCTTTGCATGCCCTAACTACAGTGACTTTTTTTTTTTTTTTTTTGGGGGGAGAATTCAACAGTTGCTGCTTCTAGAAGAATGAAAATAATTTTTTGATTTCTCACATTCTGATCTAGGGAAGGCTTTTTGAGGCTAGTCCGAGGACTATTGCAGAGTGCGTAGGTAGTTTCCTTGGTGGAGGAGCAGTGGGCAGTGTCGGGGCTGGAGTGAGCCAGAGCCACCCTGCTCAGAGCAGGATTCTTTCCTTTGTTCTGATTGCCGCCCATTGGGACATTGGCACAGTAACGCCATGTGTTGGCACACATGGTGTTGCTCCAGCGGTGTCCACCACCCCCTTGCTATTGTGCTGCAAACTATGGTCAACCAGGTGGCAATGTTGAGTAGCAGTAACAACCCTCCCTCCACCAGAAGAAAAGAGCATCTCCAGATTCCAGCCCATCTCCCACCGGACTGGCCCACCAACAGTTCTAGTTTGTTCCCAAGCTCAGTAGCGGTACTGCTGCACAGACGGGCCTGCCTGCATACTGTTTCTTCCCCCCCACCCCCTAATTTTTCTTGCTATACTGGCCAGGTCAGGGATGTACTCGTGTCTGTCCACAGATCCCCTACCCACCTCCCATCCATGGCACTCCCCATGGCTGCATGGTATGGGAGGACCGACTTTCCCTGACAGAGGGGCTCTCCTCAGTGAAACAGATAACTCCAAAGCCACTACCAAGACTTAAATTTTAGGTCATTTCAGTGCTGCAGTGGTTTGTGGATACAGGACTTCATGCTGCTACCTTTGTGGAGGTAGTGCTGCACCCCCCACCCAAAAAAAAAGATAAATGTGCAGTGATGTCACTGTGTGAGTGTGCATAACTCATGGTACATCCCGCAGGCATCTGTCTTTGCCGTCACGCCTTCTTACGTGATCCTGGCCAGTGTACATCCGGTCTCCAGTGTGTGGCAATCAAGCATGGTGAACCTATGCATCCATCCCAGAAGAGAAGTTCATGGAACACTCCTATTTCTCCACCCCCGGCTTGGAACCAGGGTTGTCTGTCGTAGATGGCAGCCCTACCACGGTGCTGGTGTGCTGGCCTGTCCCCTTGTTTTTGACGTAACATTCCTCCTGAAAAGTTTCTCCAGTTTCTTTTCGGGAACTTGAAGATCTTTGTCGTCTACTCTTTGGTTTCCACAAGTCCATGTTCAGTGCCTTAAAGATCAAATGCACACCTATTTCATAAAAAGCTTGAATTCGCTTGAATAGGCATACCTGTGCCATGAGTAGTGTTCCCTTAAAATAGCATGGTGTTTGATTTTGTGGCTTTCTTTAAATCAGCATCTGTTTAATGTGCTGTGCAGTAACTGAAACAGTGAAGATGTTTCTGTCCGTCAGTGAGCAATGACATCATACCTGTCTAGCCTGCTGCTTCACCAGTTAAATCTCTGACTGAATAAGCTGTTTTAGTTCCTAGTTAGAGCAGTTCGTAGAGCCAATTGTTTTCACTCAGCTTATTACTAACCTGTCTGGTTTGTGTTTAGATATGCTTAAAATCTATCTTTCTGTTGTAATAAAAAGTTGATCATTTGGGATGCAGTGCTGAATTTTTAGTAGCATGAATGAATGTCTGAGAAATTACCTTGGCTATCACATATCAGTTCTGTCATCAAAACTCCATTCTATTCTGGCTATATAACACATGGTTATTTAATAGATATCAAATAAATCTGCATTCTGTTCATGGAAGCAGTGTGTCTTCAATGTAGCCTCAATAAATAGGTTCATGTGAGAACAATTTTGTTGCTGTTTCAGGAACATGTACTGTATGAACTCATTCAGTTGTTTGTAGGGTTCTGTGTGAAATGCATCATGTATGTGTATAACTAGAAATACTATATGGCATCCTGATGCCCCTGTCTCCTGCCTCTTGGTTGAGGCTGCTGCACCCCGCTTCCCTCTGTCCCCCACCCCCACAGTCTGGGCCAGTGCACACTGTTGCCCCCTTTTCCTGTCTCCACAGATGGGCTGCTGTGCTCTGCCCTAGAGTCCCATGGCCACTGTCTTCACAGCTTGGGCTGCTGCACGATCCTGCCCCAGGCCACCAAAGGTGGTGCTCTTGCTGCACCCTGCTACCCATTTCCATTGCCCCAAATGGGCAGGGCTGCTGCACCACGTGCACCCTGTCGGTCAGGGCTGCTGTACCCCGATTCCCCACTGTGGCCTGCACCACAGTCAAGACTTCTGCACCATGCTGTCCTCTGTCCCCTGACACCACTGTGCCCTGCTGCACCATAGAGCTTCTTGCCCCCACAGTTAGTTGTTGCACCATGCTGCTTCCTGCCACTAGAGTGGATCCTTTGGTCAACTGCCCAAAAGTACCTGATGGAAAATATAAAAAGTACTTCGTCTTGTGTTATGGGGTGGGGGTGGGGTAGGATGGTGCGGCAACCTAAACTATTTGCGCAGGAGGCACCAGGGTGCAGCAGCCCTGACTGTGGGGAGAAGACGGTAGGCAGCAGGTTGCAGCAACCTCGTGAAGGCAGGAGACTGGGCTTTTGGGAAAGGGGAAGCAGAGAGCTGGTGCCTCAGCTGTTGGGCAGGAGACGGGCCTTAGGATGCCATATAGTATTTCTAGTTATACACTTACATGATGTATTTTCACACAGAAACCCCTCAAAGAACTGCATTTTGAGTTCACACAGTACATGTTCCTGAAATAAGTGTGGCAGACACAGGTTTGTCAATCTGACATGTAAACATTGGTATCACATACGTATGACTCTGGGTCCCCGGACGGCAGCGGAGGCTGCGGAGAACCAGGTACGACGGATGTGTGTGGGGGGGTCCATCGCCGACCAGACGTTGACAAGCCGACGCCAGCAGCTTACAGCGAAGCCCGGCGGCGCCCGGCGAGCCAGCGTCCGGCTTATGGGAGCTTCACTGGAGGCAGGCCGAGGAGAAGGATCGTCCTGGTCCAATGGAGTGGAGGCTGCGTGCCACCCTGAAGGGTCGTGTGTCTTACCGGCCTTCTCCGCGCAGACGTTGGAGGAGCCGCCGCCTGACTTACTGGAGTCACCGCCAGTAGGCTGCGAGCCTGTGGCCGAACCGGGGGCGGAGGCCTCAAATTGCCCGGAGGTGCCCGCAAGGCCCAAGTGCGAGCCAAACGGGTGGGCCGATGCTCCCTCGGAAACCTCAGAAGCGGCCGTCGAGGAGCGGTCCCCCAGAGGGGACGTTACCTGTGTCCTGGCGGCTCCCGAGGGAGACGTGGTAGAGGAGCCCTTGTCCCGATGCCTCTCCTTATCCTTCTTCTGATGGCCTTCGCGGGAAGTGGATGCCTGCCTCAGTTTTTTTTGAGCTCCTTCTCCATTGAACTCTACTTTTTCTTCAAAATATGGGCTTCCAAGGATTGCTGCCGCGTTTTTTGGGTAGCTGCGTTGAAGCTGAGGCAGCGCTAGCACTTCTCGACCGGGTGATCGGGGCCTAGGCAGAACAGGCACAGGGAATGGCCTTCCTTGTGTGGTAGTTGGACGCCGCACGAATCGCACTTTTGTGCTCTGAGGGTGTAGGGGACGACATACACCAACGATGGTACCCGTTAGTCGAAAAAACAAATTATTTCGGTAAAACCAACGAAGATTGGGCTGATGAAGCATGAACTTTTCTGCGAGGCGCTGCATGAGCTAACAGCGGGAAAGAACTGGAAGGTGGGCGTCTGGGACTGCCCCTTTATACAGTCTCCTGACACTGGTCACCTGACATGGGGGGCGGTCCCTCTCCAGGGACTGCTAGCTAGAAATTTTTCTGTGGGGTCCTGCTGCCTGCTGACATCCTATATGTAATTACCTACTGCAAGAGCGGCTCTCGAAGATCTGCTGTTACGGTAAGTTCTTACGTAACTGTACTTTGAGTCTACATCAGACATACTGCTTCTATGAATTAATGGAATGTAGATTTATTTTATATCCATTAAACAAACCTGTGTTGTATAGCCAGAATAGAATGCATAGTTTTGATGACACAGAATCGACATATGTGATACAAAGTAATTTCTCATAGACATTCATTTATGTGTCAGTACGTCACCCGGAGCCACTGATTGCTGAAAACAAGTAGTTTCACGTGCCTTCAGCTGAGCAAGAACAGCAGAGCTGAGCTGTTTCTGGCTCAAGCTGAAGGCAAGTGAAACCACTAGTTTTCAGCAACGAGTGGCAACTGGGGCAGTATTAATAATTATTGATCAAGAGGATCAAAAATATATTAAAAAATAAATAAATAAACTTTCCAGAATGTGCCTGTTTCTAGGGCATCTGCGCATGAGATGCTTTTCACAGAATGAGTGCCTCACGCGCAGAGAAAAGGAGTGCTGCGATTGGTTGGGAGTGCTCCCTCTCTAAAATGCCACTTCAGTTCAGCACCGAACCCCAAATGATTAACTGTTTGAGAACAGAATGATTTTAAGCTGATCACTCTAAACACAAACCCAGATGGGTTTAGTAATACACTTTGAGTGAAAACAATTGGCTCTACAGACTGCTCTAACTAGAAACTGCAACAGTTTAGTCATTCCATCTGAGATTTAATTGGTGAAGCAGCAGGCTGGACAGGTACGTCGTCGTCGTTGCTCACTGACCAGGACAAACATCACTGTTTTCAGTTACTGCAGAGCACATTAACTGATGCTGATTTAAAGAAAACTACAAAACCAAACAGCATGATAGTTTCAGGAAACACTAATCATGACACTGATGTGAATTCAAGCTTTTTATGAAATATGTGCATTTGATCTTTAAGCTGATCTCGTAGGAACTGCCCTGTTGGACCTGAATCATTTTGATTACTCTATGCTGCAGTCTTGGGCGAGGACTCCAGAATTGGGCACAGTATCCCAGAAGGGATCTCACCAGTGATCTGTACAGGTGGTAGTACTACTTTCCTCCAGCTATGGAACTACCTCCCAGTGCACCCCAACATTCTGGTTGCCTCATTGTAGACCTTGTTACATTAGCTGGTTTCAGGGAGTCTTTCCTCTGGAGTAGTGCCTAGCTTAACCCCCTCCCATCCAGTATGCTGTACTGGGATTGCTGTTCCCTGTGTGCAGTGCCTTGCACTTCACTAATGTGTGAAAGCTACTCTACCAGTGTGTAAAGTGTATGCTTGGGTTTTTCCCCTCCAGTCTGCTCTGGTGGCTTAGTGCTCAGGGAGCTGGGAGGACCGCCTGCATGTAGTTTTTATGCATTCAGAAGCCATTTTTATTCAGGCTCTCTTTTGTAGCTCTGCTGGTGTCTCATGTAAATGGCAGCTTGGCTCAAGTAGGATGGTCTCCTTTTGTTTTTTATTTAGCATTGGTTATTGTTCCCACACGAGAGCTGGCCCTCCAGGTTAGTCAGATCTGCATCCAGGTCAGCAAGCACATGGGAGGAATCAAGGTCATGGCCACGACAGGAGGAACCAACCTGCGTGATGACATCATGAGACTGGATGATACAGGTAAGCAAGGCTTGTTCTCGCTCTGCACTGCTTGGGAGGGATTGCTTTTCATAATTCTATGAAGATGCTAGGTTTGAGCTAAACTCTTTGTAATAAGCAAAATTCTGTGACCTAACTGGGACTTGGAACACAAGCCCCTAGAATACCATTTTTGGGAGGTATACCTGCTGGTAGAACACGGAGATGATCTTCGGGGGTGAGGGGGCTTGGATTCGGTTCACTGAGATCACATGATTTTGGGGGGGGGGTGACCTGCTAGTGCAGTGGCAATATATTGTATGTCCACCTGGTTTTGTTTGGGTTTGCATGTGATTTCTTAGAATCCCAGACTGATGCTGGCTGAAGGCCGGGCGTTTCTCTTGTTGACCTTAACTCTCTTTGTACTGGGCAGCAGAGCAGGCTAGTAACAAATTTCAGTAGCCCGCCAAAGCTGGTACTAGTCTGCAGCCCCAGCCAGTGGGGAGAGTTTGCAGGATTGTCAGTGACCAATACAAGCATAAGTTCTGCCCTAACAGTTCAGAAGTGTAGTTAAATTATAACTAAATAACTGGTGACTGGGCCACTCAAAGGGAAGAACAGTAACTTCAGGATTCTCCATAGTAACCAGAATGGGACAGGCGTGGGAGTAGGGCAGTTTGTGCCACTGTATTTCGTCGAATGGAAGCTGTAGCATCAATCTGTGGTTTCTACAAATTTTTTTTTTTTTTTTTTACCTATTGGAGGGCAGCTTGTACTGCAAAATCCTATTAAGCATGAAAAAGAAATTATACATTCTGAATATGATCTAATATATTAGTCTGATTTATAGCAAAATAAGCACAACATGAACCAAGATCAAACATTTAAAAAAAAAAAAAAAAAAAAAAAAAAAAATTCTTATTTAGAGAGTAAGTTCCACAGGTGGGACTAGTTTTTTATCTGACGTGACTTCAACACTGATCAGAAGCTGTGGCTTCTCTTTGATGGTGGTTTTTTTTTTTTATTAAGTATTATTACCTATAGTTTGGATTTGAGGGTGGCTTCTATTCAGTGACATACAGTATGTTGAAATTGCCCCTGCAGAGGTGAATTGCCTGGCTGCTGGGGAGGGCAGGGGCCACTATGTATGGTTGTACGCATCCCCCCAGATAGCTGCCCTTTGGGCCAGAGGCAGAATGCAACTTTGGTGAAGGGGGGAAAAACAAATTGTTGGGGTGCTTTTTAATGTAAAGGACCTGTCATCTTTTTGAGACTGCATTGCTAATTGTTGCTGATACTGTTGATTCATAACTCTCGCCACATAGTGCAGCCAGTGTAGAAGTGCAAAGCCTAATGATGTGAAACTGTTTTTTCCTTCTGCATTAGTGATTTATTTGTTAATTTCAGTTTTGTAAAAGTAGTCAATGGCTGACCCACTCTCAGTGCTGTAGTAGCATTACTGCTGGCGACACCGGTGACCTGGGTTTAGAAACTAGCCCAGGTTGTTGGGCCAGCTGGGGAGGAAGCTGAGCATCCCAGAGAAGACTCTCCACTTGGGGGGGAAGAGTCTGTCTCCACTGTGCTGCTGCCACCTGAATGAACACAGGTGGCAGTATAAGCTGAGCTGCGAACTGGGGACAGATGCAGACAGACACTGCCTGCACACACAAAAATGCATGCACACTGGGAGCCCTTCTTGGCATCCATACGGGGACAAAAACAGAAAAAGGAGCAACCACAGCAGCAGGATGCCGTCCACCCCTTGATGCAGGCCCCACACTGCTGACAGTGGTGCTCTCCATTGAGTGCCTCATCTGAGTCTGGGAGATGGGGCCCTCCTGATGACCCTACCCTTGGCAGGTAAGTCGGGGGTGTAAGGGGGGGAGAGAAGTCCTGGAGAAGGTGGGTAGGACAGGTGGGCTGCAAGCTGGCATAGAGCAGAAGGTGTACTGAAGTGTAACAGAAAAATAGTGGAGTCGATGCATCATCTGAACATGGTGAGAACTGGTTCCTAAGTCAAATAATCTCAGCACAAAAGCACAGAGATGAGGGCTACCCAAAAAAGGCACTGACAGTTAAGCCATGTTTCAGAGAAATGAAAAATTACACATCCCCATAATGCAGTGCTTTGTGGGAAGTGCATATAAAACACTAAGGAAGAGTGCACTCTTACCTTAAAGTGGAACCAATCTAAAAATCGTTCATGGTGATTTGCATATTTCCCTCAATGCTTTGCATTATGGGTGTATGTCTAATTTTTCATTCTTGGGAACAAAGATTATTGCTTAATTAAATGTTGAGATCATAGTGATCATTAGCTCGGTGATGGCCCTTATTGCCATTCCTGGGGTCTGAATTACGTAGTTCTGAAACCAGACTGTTTTGACAGGTGAGGGGAAGAGGGGATATGCTGAGCCACAGCGATATAATGTTGTACCTGCAGCATTGGCAGACATCATAGCTGTGCATGGGCTGGTAGGCTCACTCCCACCATTGTAGCTCAGTCTGCCAGTAAAAAAAACTTTAGGTAGTTACGTAAGAGTAGCGGAAGAATAGACAGAGGCAAAATGAAAGTTGGCTAATCTGTTTTTTGTGTGCTTTCATACAGTGCATGTCGTGATTGCCACCCCTGGGAGAATTCTGGATCTGATTAAGAAAGGAGTGGCGAAAGTAGACCATGTACAGATGATAGTGCTGGACGAGGTAAAATCTAAGATTTATTGATGTTCACTAAAAACATGTAATAGCGCATAATGTGAGATTTAAATTTCACAGTTGTCCATTTTAGTGTGCTGTATTGGTGTTCCCACAGTCGCTAGGTACAGCAGGTTGGGGTAAATCTAAATTAGTAAATCAACATACCTGATCCTATAATGCCAGCCCCAGTGGCAATACTCCTAAATATTCCCTCTGAAGTCTGTAGCAACTTCATAGTTGCTTATCTGTAAAGCAGTGTAACTTCTAAGAATTTTTGTGGTCCCATTATTGACTCCCATCCAGTGCCAGAATATCCACCAGCAGGTGAGCAGAACTAATTTGAGTAACTGAAAACAAAATCCTCACATAGGTCGGAAACATTCCCATTCCATTTAGCATAACTCTAGTCCTTTCTAGTTCCTGTTCAGTTGAAAATGCCACCTTTGTAACTGTAGTCATTCCTACCTCCCTTCATAGCAGAGCGCATGCTTGGTGTGGCAAAGGTATGACAGTGAACTGGTATTCTGGAGGAGGTAATTTTAGTGTGTTTAGGCTTGCTCTGTGCCATATTTCCTGTGTCCCCACCCCCATACAAATGCTAGTTCTCACCCCAGGAATACTCCAGTATTCCTAACTATTCTGCAGTGTGTCTTTAAGCCAGATCTGCCCGGAGGTGAAACGTTATGCAGATGATGGAATCATTGGCATGAGCCACTTTTCAAATGCTATCAGCTGCCAACATTGACACTCTGATTTCTCTCTCTCTGCCTGTCAAGACTAGACGCTTTGAGATCTTCTTCTCGTCAACTTGTCATAAAGGCCTACAACATAGAAAAAACTTTAGTATAATTTTATTTTCAACTGCTGCCCAGATCTTTTGTTTGTTTTGTAACCTTTAGTAGTTTTAAATTAAGTTCTCTGTTTCTCATGGTTCGGTATAACTGGTGAGGAACCGAGAATTTCTTAACCTTAAGTGGCGCTCCAGTTTACTGTTTATTTTTAAAAGTGTTTTTACTTTACCACTATCGGTCACTGAACTGCTAACCCTGATTCTTTTTTCACCGCTTCCGCTCTGTTCCCCAGTCTGTCCTGAACCGATCGCAACCACTATATTTAGGTTCAAAATCTTTTATTTAAAAAAAAAAAAAAAAAAAAAATCTTGTGTTTTTATTGCATTTGTTGTTTTTCTCATTGTCGGAAAAACTGAAAAGGACCGGAGAATCTGGTTTCAAAAACTGCACTAAGTGTGGAGAGGTCTTTACCAAGGCAGATAGACACAATTCTTGTGTCATCTGCCTTGGTTTTGACCATTTGAATACAGATTGTGAGGTATGTAAAACTTTTCCTGAGAAGATGCTTGAAAAACATCTGGAAAGGTTAAAGGGAACGCCTCTTGCTAAGGGTCCCTCTGGCTCTGACCAGCCGATACCCTCCAGTGTTGTGGGTGAATCCACAGATCTTAACTTCGAGAGGGCTCTTGCAGTAGGTAATTACATATAGGACTGACGCCAGCAGGACCCCACGGAAAAATTTCTAGCTAGCAGTCCCTGGCGAGGGACCGCCCCCATGTCAGGTGACCGGCGTCGGGAGAAATCTGTGTAAAGGCGGTCCCAGACACCTCGCCTTCCAGTTCTTTCCCACCATTAGCTCGCAGCACCAATGGAAAAATTTCTTGCTTCGACTAGCCCTACTCTTTCAGTTTTTTTTTTTTACCAAAATCTTTATTTTTTCGACAACGCCTGTGTCGTCGTCCCTACATCCTCTGAGCACAAGAACAAGTGCGATTCATGCGCGCCAACTACTTACAGATGGACCCACTCCTGTGCCTGTTCTGTCTAGGCCCTGACCATCAGGTCGAGAAGTGCCAGCATTGCCTTAGCTTTAACGCGGCCACCCGAAAAAGACGTCAGCAATCCCTTGAGGCCCTTATTCTTAAGAAAATGGGCTCTATGGAGAAGGAGCTTAAAAAGCTAAGGCAGGTGTCCACTTCCCCCGAAGGACAAGGAGAGGTACCGGGACAAAGGCTCCTCCACCGCGTCTCCCTTGGGGTTACAGACACCAGGTAACATCCTCTCGGGATCACTCCTCGGCCAGCCGCCTTGGAGGTTTGTGAGAAGCGGTGTTAGCCTGCCCGTCTGGCTGTAGTGGCGGGCCTGCGGGCGCTTTGGGCAGTTGGAGGCCTCCGCCTCGTGTCGCCAAGCAGGCTTGTGGCTCACCATCGTGGGCGCACTCTGGTAAGCTGGGCGTCGGCGCCTCTGACGTCCGCCCGGAGAGGGTGACTCGTGGCTTCTTCCCCACAGGACCAGGCTGACCCTTCCTGTCTACCTGTCTCCGGTGATGGCTCTTGTAAATCGGACGTTGGCTCCTCCGGCACCTACCGAGAGCTCGCCTCTACGCCTCACGTCGGCTTGTCTGACGTTCGGCCGGCGAGGGAACAGACTGACCCCCCCAATGTCCGTTGTTCCCGGTTCACCGCAGCCTTCGCTGCCGTCTGGGGAGCCAGAGTCCCCCCCCCCCAATCCTGACTCCGGTGACTTTTCTCCTCCATCCTCATGCGAAGCTGGGGATTTTTTGCCTCAGTCAGTCCTTCCTCCATCTGGAGCGACGGACCCGGCGCCCGGCTCCGACATCTGTACCTCCGGCGTCAGGACCTCCGCATCGGCCCTAACGTCTGCCGTACCGCGGGGAGAGTTCCAGCTCATCGCAGCCCTCCCTCCGGGCCCCTCCGCTACGGACCCGCCCATGAGGTTCCCAGCGGGGCCGTTGGCTCAGGCAGCCCCACCGGGTTCCGGGTACCCCACCGTCTTATTCGACACCGGTGTACCCGGGAACGCTGTATCCAGTGCCGCAGTACCAGATGCTGGGCTTCCCGACGCCACAGTACTCTACGCTGGGTTAGCTGCAGCCTGGTTTTAGGTACGCCCCATATGGGTATAGCTCATATTCTTATCCCCCGCCTCCTCTTCCTCCACCACCGGTGGACCTGCAGGAGACTCTGGCCTCCTGGTGGGCTGAGGCCAAGGCTCAGCTCACCAAAGAGGTCGAGAGCTGCCTTCCGGCGACTGTGCCGTCCCAGGTTCCCATTCGCCCCAGGCGGCACACTCCCTCACCACCTCCGGACTCCAGGGTTCTTCCGTCTGATTCCAGAGAGGGGCAGGACACGCGTCCCTGGAGACTACCCAAGGGACCTGTTCCTCCCCCGGGTCGGGAAAGGGAGTCTTACTCTTCTTCCTCCTCCTCTTCACTATCGGACTCCTCAGACTCTTCCAACGGCTGCTCCGAGAGAGACGATGAGCCTCACTTTCCATTGAAGCCCCGGCCAAGGACTCCAGAGGATCCTTCTTTTACAGAGTTGCTTAGAAAAACCCAGGAGGTTCATCAGTGGCGCTCTTTGGAACCAGATCCTCAGCGTCTGAAACTCATTGAGCATCTGGATCTGCCAGTGACGCTCCTACACTAGTGCCACCCTGGATAGAGCCTCACGCCGACCTTGTTACCACGATATGGAAACAGCCATCGGCCTTAGCCCCACTTCTAGGAAGTCTATCAGGCTTCAGAGGGTGTTAATTTCCTGGATTCTCATGGCCAGTCGTCAAACCCAAAACATCTTAGCTCATCACCTCCTGATAAGGAATCTCGCCTTCTGGACCAGTACGGGAGAAAGATTTACGCTTCCTCCACACTGGGGATTAGGGCCCTGAACTATATCAGCCACATGGGGGACTACCAGAAGGCCATCCTTACTCAGGTGGAAGCCAAGCTGGACTCCTTGCCTGACTTCCAAGTCAAACAGGAGTTGACTGACCTCGTCCGCTCTGCTCGTTCGGCCAGTTACCACATGCTACGTGCGACATAAGACGCAGTGGACACTGCTGGGCGGAGCTCAGCTTTCGCCATAGGCCTACAGCGTCATGCTTGGCTCTGCGTGTCAGGTCTGGTCCCGAAGGTGCAATCTGCTATCCAGGAAGTAGCTTTCCGGGGGTCGGTGCTTTTTGGAGGTGATGTCAAGGACATCATTACTGACTTGCAGGAGAAGGGGACAGCTCTGAAATCCGTTGATTCCATGTACCATCCCCATCAGCAGCAGCGCCATCTTTTTTGCAGAA
The DNA here is from genome assembly GCA_016271365.2 of Neoceratodus forsteri. Taxonomy (NCBI): domain Eukaryota; kingdom Metazoa; phylum Chordata; order Ceratodontiformes; family Ceratodontidae; genus Neoceratodus; species Neoceratodus forsteri. Next base: position 108,945,571 of record JADMNL010000034.1, on the reverse strand, counting down.
GGAATCGGCCAAAGGCGAAATCCCAGGCAAGGCGGGCCACAAAACGTCGGGGGGGGGCCCCCGTGGCTGCTAAGCCCCCCTGCCCAAAAAGCAGCGGGTGCTTCAGTTGCGGCACTGCCCCACACCACCTGACTCCTTTCCTCTCCCACTGCCTCCGGACTCCCCGGAGGAACTGGTAGGAGGGAGGTTTTCCCTCCACCTTCCGGGATGGGAGAGGATAACCACAGATTCTTGGGTGCTCCAGCTCATAACAGAAGGGACACTCCATAGAGTTTCTTCAGAAACCACCTCGCCACCCCCCTCTGAAGTCTCTTCTGCTGAAGCAAGTGATAGAGCCCGCCCCCCCTCATCTTCAGGGGATGGGTTACTATTCCCATTTCTTCCTGGTTCCAAAGACTGGAGCTCTCAGACCGATTTTAGGTCTCAGTTCCCTGAATCTTTATGTATAGTACAAAAGGTTCAGGATGCTCTCTCTGCAGAGCCTTCTGCCCCATCTCTGGCCAGGTCAGTGGCTTTGTGCCCTGGATATGCAGGATGCTTATCTGCACGTTCCCATTCACCCATCTCATCGCAGATACCTTCGTTTTGTGTTCCAGGGGGACCACTACCAGTTCAGGGCGCTTCCGTTTGGTCTATCCTCGGCCCCCTGAGTATTTACCAAATGCCTGGCAGTGGTGGCGGCCCACCTGCATACCAAGGTAGTACAGGTGTTCCCTTACCTGGACGACTGGCTCCTGGCGGCCTCATCCAGGGAGGAACTCCTGCATTTCCTCTCCCTCACCCAGCAGGTTTTTGCCTGCCTGGGTATTACCATCAACCATTCCAAGTCTCATCTGGACCCTTCCCAGAGGCTACAGTTCATTGGGGCGATCCTCGATACGACCATGGGCAAGGCCTTCCTGCCTCCAGACAGAGTGGCCTCCCTTCAGAACCAGATAAGTCTGTTATCCAGCCACAGGATGGTCTCGGCGAGGTCAGTCCTTCGCCTTCTCAGGCTCATGGTGGCTGCTATTCCGACGGTCCCTCGCGCTCGACTCTACACTCTCAGTGGGATCAACTAGTGGATGACCTAGATTACTCAGTTCTGATCTCATCGCCGATGATGCGAGACTTGCAATGGTGGATGGTTCGAGAGAACCTGTTTCGAGGGGTTCCTTTCTTTCATCCTCCCCCCTCCCAGACTCTAACCACAGACACCTCAGGCGAAGGTTGGGGAGCCCATCTAGGCCCTCATCAGACCCAGGGCTCCTGGTCCAGGCTAGAACAAGCTCTCCACATCAGTGTGCTCAAGCTTCGGGCAGTGTTGTATGCTCGCCAAGCCCTTCACCAATACATCCTTCCTGGCCACCTAGCTGTCCCGATGGACAACATGTGCATAGTGTGGTACATCAACAGGGAGGAACTCTGTCCTACCCTCTATGCAGGGAGGCAATGAGGGTTTGGGATTGGGCATCACAACACGACCTTCACCTCACGGCGATTCACGTTCTAGGAGTCGACAACTCCCTGGCAGACAGTCTGTCGCTCTTCTGCTCTGACTCACAAGTGGGAACTGGACCAAAGGGTCCTAGACAGTATCTTCCAACTTTGGGGAACACCACAGGTCGACCTGTTCGCATCCCCCAAAACGCAAAACTTCCCACTTTCTGCTCGCTTGTTCAAGAGTGAGGTGCTTTCTGGAATGACGTGCTGTCTCTAGACTGGAAGGACAGATTTGTTTATGCCTTTTCCCCCAATTCCTCTTATTCCACGAGTCTTGCAGAAACTAGCTTCAGAAGGAGCGAGAGTGATTCTGATCGCTCCTTTCTGGCCCAGGCAAATCTGGTTCTCTTCTACAACAATATTCAGAGGATCCTCCTCTTCCTCTATCTTGAGGTTTGTTGACCCAGGATCAGAGGACCCTGTTCCATCCAGGCCTCAAATCCCTTCAACAGCATGCATGGCTCCTGCAGACCTAGCCCAATCCCGTTTTGGAGCGTCTCCCAAAGTGGCGGAGATTTTAGTGGAGGCCAGAAAACCCTCCACCAGATCCACTTATGCCATGAAGTGGAAAAGATTCACTATTTGGGCCGCCTCCAAGAATGTGGAACCCTTCTGTTCAGCGGGGCTCCTGCTGGAGTATTTGCGTCATCTGTTCGACCTGGGTCTCAGCCATTCCTCTTTGAAGTACACATGGCAGCCATCTCGGCCTATCACATTCCCTTCGCAGACAAAGCTTTCGCTCAACTGGAGGTCTCTTGAGACATTTCTCATCTGAGGCCCCCCATACGTACTCCTGCTCCCCCTTGGGACTTGAATTTTGTTCTTGAAACTTACCCTTCCTCCCTCCCTTCGAACTTGCAGCTTCTGCAGATTTGAAGTTTCTTTCGTGGAAGATGCTCTTCTTGGTGGCCATTATTTCGGCTCGAAGAATCTCCGAGCTCCAGGCCCTGATGTGTAAAATCCCCTACTTGATTTTTCACAAGGAACGAGTCGCTCTTCGCATGAATCCTAAGTTTCTTCCTAAAGTAGTAGCAGAGTCTACCTTAAATCAGTCCATAGAGCTACCTGCCTTTTTTACGCAGTACTCTAACCAAGGGGAATATTTACTCCATGCTATGGATATTCACCGGATTCTGAGATGCATCAATAGGACGAAGGATCTCAGAAAGACTGATCAGTTGTTTGTCTCTCTTGCTCACAAAAGGGAAGGCAATGCAGTTTCCAAGCAATGCCTGTCTAAGTGGTTGGCTTATTGCATCACTTATGTTATGACAAGTACCACAAGACCCTCCTGGGTCAAGTAAGAGGCCACTCCATCAGTGGAGTAGCTGCCTCAGTGGCTTGTTTCAAGAATGTGTCTGCGGCAGACATGCGCTGCCGCCACCTGGACTTCCACCCATACCTTTACAAAACACTACAGTTTGGATATTGCCTCTCGCCGTAGAGCAGGCTTCGGGCTAGCTGTTTTGCAAGGCCTCCTGTCTTGAGGCTTGCACGGCTAGAGCTACTTCTTAGACTAGTTTCCTCCTCATGGTGCCTTTCTTTGTTCCAGACTGCTTGGGATTCAGTCCTGTATGTAATTACCTACTGCAAGAGCCATCTCGAAGTAAGATAGTACAGTTACGTAAGAACTTACTGTAACAGTAGATCTTCGAGAGAGGCTCTTGCAGTAAATAATACCTTCCCGCCCTCCATTCCTCTAGGCTTTTTCAGCTTCTTTTCCATATAGAGAAATATCAGCTCTTCTCTCGTCCAGCCTCTTTCGGCCTGTGGTGGGAAAGAACTGGAAGGTGGGTGTCCGGGACCGCCCCTTTATACCAACGTCTCCTGATGCCGGTCACCTGACGTGGGGGCGGTCCCTCGCCAGGGACTGCTAGCTAGAAATTTTTTCGTGGGGTCCTGCCGGCGTCAGTCCTATATGTAATTACCTACTGCAAGAGCCTCTCTTGAAGATCTACTGTTACAGTAAGTTCTTGCGTAACTGTACTTTCCCATTACTTCTACCACTGATACAGGTACAGAGAGAGTGGCTGAACTGGCTAGCTCTCCGGTTCCAGCAAAAAGTCTGCCTAAGGGGACTTCTGTGGTGCCACCTGCTGTGCTTTCTCTAGAAATAGCACAGGCTTTTAAAATTATGCAAGCCTTGCAAGGTCTGTTGCCTGTCTATTGGCAGCCCCCAATTCAGACCCCTGTTACTTCCAGCCCACCTTCTTTTCAGGAGGATTATAGTGAGGAGAAGAGGAGGGAGCCTATCAAGCATGAGGTCTCCCTGAACAGGAATTTACGCCCGGTCTTCTGAAGATTACTCTTCACATTTTTTTCTTTGTTAGGAAAATTGTGGATGCCTTTGACATCTCTACCACTGAAGTGATGGAGGATGAGGAGGAAGCCTAGTACCTTGAAATTATGGGGTTAACACCCACTAAAAGGCTGTTGTTCCCAGTTGGCCAGTTTTTTTTTTTTTTTTTTTTTTTTTTTAAAGGCATGCTCTCAAACTCCTCCAAATACCTGGGTCTGTCCCTCCTTTGGATAAAAAAAAAAAAAAACTTGACAGGAGAGGGGCTGAATTTTATATTCACAGCCTGACCAGGGGTGGTGCAAGCTGCTGCATGTGACAAGGCTAAAGTTCCATGCGCCCCGAGAAGGACTCTGGGGAAAATTGATAGTATGGCCAAGACGGGCTATTTGTCAGCCTCTGGTCATAAGGCAGGCTAATTTCCAGGCTTATGCAGCCCAATACCAGAAGACTCTCTGGTAGTCTGTTGTGGCTGAGAGCTCCATCTAACCCACAATAAGGCTCTGGATTTTCCTGTGGAGGGTAATTCCCTTTTTGGCAGCCACACAGAGGCCTATATGAAAAAGGTGGACGAATACAAAACCACCTTTCGGAGCAATTCTACCAAAAGACCACTTCCTGCACAAGGCCATATAATAGGGGAGGCAGGGACAGACAGTTCCATACTAGGCCTTTTTACCAGGCCATGGCTATACCTCAGTACCCCCAGCAAGGATATTTTAGAGGTAGGAGCAGGAGAGGGGCCAGGTGGGGTTCTCACTCTCGGCCCCAAGCCAAGCAGGTTCGCTGACTTGTTCTCCCAGGCTTCTTCCTCTCTTCCAGTAGGGGGCAGGCTGAGCCATTATTTCCAGGCATTGAAAAATATCACCACAAGATATTTTCTTGCACCAAAGGAAATGGAGAGTTGCGGCCTATCTTGGACCCAAGGGTCCTCAACAGGTCCTCAACAAAACCGAAATTCAGAATGGTAACATACTCTGATTTTTGCCAGCACTCCAAAAAGGGGATTGGCTGGCATCACTGGACCTAAAAGGTGCATATTTCCACATCCCCATAAAGGAGCCTCACAGAAAGTATCTCTGATTCAGGCTCCCTTCAGGTCACCATAGGTTCTCAGCCCTACCATTCGGTCTCACCTCTGCTCCAAGGGTGTTCACCAAGTATCTAGCAGTGGTGGTGGCGGCACACTTACAAAGGCAAGGCATCACAGTATTTTTCTACCTGAATGAGTGGCTAGTGATGGGGAAAAGTCTCCACAACAATTAAGGAAACACTTGCAGCTCACCCAGCAACTTATGGAGTCTCTGCGGTTTCTGCTAAACCTAGAGAAGTCTGTTCTTCTTCCTTCACAAATTCTGCAGTTCATAGCAGAATTAAATACCAAGGAGAGCAGAGCTTTTTACTCTGGGACAGGGTAAAGGGCATCTTACAGCTAGCAGGTTCTTTCAAGCTGAATACCAAAACCTGCAAAACAATTTCTTCAGCTCTTGGGATACATGGCAGCTGCCACATGCACAGTCCTGGGTTCCAGATTTCTGATGAGGGACATCCAATTTCAGCTTAAGAGCTCATTGGTGTCAGAAAAAAGATTCTCTCAAAATTCGTCCCTGTAACAAAAACATTCATCCCGGCCCTCCAGTGGTAGAAAGAGGAAGCCACCAGCCTCAGAGAAGGGGTCCACTTCCAAAGTGAGCTTCCCTCAGTAATTCTCACAACAGATGCATCTCTTTTTGGATCAGGGGGCTCATGTGGCAGAGCATACTACCCAGGGCACTTGGTCAAGTGCAGAGTCTCTCCTACTTATCAGTCTGGTGGAGCTCAGTTCAGTGTTTCTGGCAATGCAAGTTTTTACACCACTGATACAGGGGAAGGTGGTACACATTGGAACAGACAATACTACCACAATGTACTACATAAACAGGCAAGGGAGAACAAGGTCAAGTTGTCTTTGCACAGAAGCAGTGAGAATCTGGACCTTGGCATACTCCCTAGGAACCTCTCTATAGGCCATTCATCTGCCAGGCAAGGACAATGTTTTGGCAGATGCCCCAAGTTGAATCTGCCATGCCCATCACGAACGGTCCCTGAACAAGCAGGTGGTGCAAACCATATTCAGAAGGTGGGGCACTCCAGAGATGGAACTTTTTGCCTTCCACTTGACAGAGTAACTGTTGCAGGCCTCTAGCAGTGGGCTCAGTCTCCCTGGATGCTCTCATTCTGGACTGGTCAGGAAGGGTCCTATCTCTCTTTCTCTCCCCCAAAAAAATATTTCCTCTGGTGTACAAGGTGCTGCTCAGGCTTCAGGCAGCCACAGTGATTTTGATTGCTCCAGACTGGGCCCAACAGCCATAGTATTCCCTATTGCTTTTCCATGTCAGTGGACATACCAATACCCCTTCCCAGGAGGCACAGTCTGCTGAACTCTAGCCGGGGGAAGCTCCTATACCTGAACCTCGGGTCACTCCAACTCAAAGTTCTGCTCTTGAGGAGTTGGGATACACTCGCTTACACTTCTCTGAGGGAGTCATGGATGTTTTTAAGGGGGTATAGGAAATCCCTATGCTGCAAAGTGGAAAGGTTTTCTGTTTGGTATTCCAACAGGAGCATAGTGCCAACACAGGAGTGCCACATCTTACCTGTCAGTCTTCACCATTCATCACACGTGGTTAGTGGGCAGAGGTCTCAACCCCGCGGCGGCTTTTTTTGAGGGGATGGGTGGAGTTGCACTGACTGCACTGCCCTTGAGGCAGACACTTCGCGGCGCTCACGGGTTGGCCATTGAGTGTAGTCGATCCTGCCAGTTTGTTTCCCGCCATAGAGGTCTCACCTCATGAGGAGCTCAGCTTGGAAGATCTGCGTCAGCGTCTATGGCCTAGTGTTTGTTCGGCAAAAAGTTATCTAAAACGGGGCGGCCTCCCATGCATCTGTGCCTGTGCGGCAGTCAGTATTCATTTACCAACCAGCATGATCATTGCCTAACATATCTTGGCCCGCTTCATGACATGGATGCATGAGATGCCTGCTTTTCCATGGACTGTCGAGTTCTTGGGCAGCACGCAAGGAAAGTCTGACGAGCCCCGCTGACTTTTGGAAGGCGAACACGCACTTGTCAGGCCAAGCCATGGTCTTTCTGCCTTTCATCTGGGTCCCTTCCTGGTTCTGTATGGACCGCGGAGGAGGGGGCTCCTGCCTCTTCTAGCCTTGCCATAGCATGAGCCCCTCCTGCAGTGTAGGAGGCTCAGTCCGTCCCCCCCAGGGAGTGGGCAGGAGGCACCACTCTGCCCATCTCTCCTTTAGGGGTGAAGGCTCCCCAGGACACAACACCATGGGGCCGGCGCCACTTGCGGTGCCATGGGTTCTGGTGCCGTGGTTGGCGCCGGTCCGCCGCTCAGCACTGCTGTTGGCACCGTGGGAAGTTCTACGGCGCCTTCTATGACTGTTTCTGGTCTCTGTGCCGTACGCGGTGTCGAGACTGGAGACACTGCAGTTTGCAGCTCTGGTGATGGCACCGTTCTTGCTCCCGGCACCGCTGTTCGTGCTGTTTCCGGCGCCATCTCTGACTCCGGTGCTGTTCGACACCGTGGGGGAAGGATGCCGCCATGTCTGGCGTAGACTCCAGCCTCAGTGCCATGGTCGGGGCAGTCTCTTCTGGTGCTGTTCACAGTGCCGGGGGTTGGCTCTGATTGCGGTGTGGGGCCCTGTATTGGTACCTTAGCTCCTGCTAGGAGCGGATGCCTGCAGGTGGTCTGGCATCTGTCTCCTCTTCGGAGGATGATTCTAGGTCTGATCCAGACTGGCTGCCAGATTCTTTGGAGTCTGCAGCCTCTGTGGGAGCCTCTGTACAGGCTTTGGTGGTCTGGACCCTGCCTTCCTCTGAGGAGTGGGCAGTGGTCCCCGAATCTAGGGTCGGGCTCTGACCAGCAGGCGGCGGTCCAGGCAGGCTATTACTTTACAGCCTAGACTTGGTGGATTTTTGGCTCCCTCAGCTGGGGCACCCTCTACTGTGGTGTGCCTGGATCACCCAACTTTAGGGTCAACCAGGGGACCCACGGAAGGGGAGGGTGCTGCTCCTGGGTGGTCTCTTCAGGGGCTGCTCAGAGTTGGCAGCTACTTAGGCTGGTTTCCTCAAGGCGGAGGGCTCTTTGAGTCAGAGGGGTCAAGGGGGGCCTGGGGTTCGAGGTGGCAGCCCTTCTCTGTGACCCACTCGGGTTAGAGGAGGAGCCACAGTGTGGACCCTGGTCTTTCCTTTCTGTCTCCTCAAGATTGCCCTTTTCCTTGTAGGCCAGGGACCGTCCTCTTGGGCTCGCACGGTCCCGGTCGCCTCACGGGGGGGATTCTTCAGGGCAATTCAGGCAGTTACAGTGTGGTTGATCAGCTGTCGCTGTTGGGCTCTCCGGAACTCCTTTACCCTTGGGGACTTCTGGTGGGCTGTCTTGCCCAGACAGAGGTCGTCCCTCTTCTGTAGTGGGTCTGGCCCCCATTCCTCTGTCGCCATCTCTTTCTCTCCTGGGGGGCCCCTCACTTGGGAGCAGTTCAGGGGTGCAGCTGTTCACTTCCCCTCATACGTTAGGGCTGTGGACGAGTGGGTGTTCCACCCTCCCCCTGAGCAGCAAACCACTGTATCTCCACAGTCTTCTGCCTCCTCATCCTCTTCTGGTGGAGAGGAACCTTCCGTCCACATCTCCCCTACCGCTGATCTAGCTGAGAATCGGTGTTTCCTCAAGAGGATATTGGAAGACCTTTATATCGCACGCGCACACACACAACTCTGCACAATCCTGAGCATTGAAACGCGTGCATTTTTAGGTGATTTCAGTGCGGCCACCCTTGCGGTGCCTGCCTGGCCTGTTCCTTTTCAGGAGGAGTCACTGTGCTTCTGGCAGTGATCCTTTTCCAGAGTCCCAGCCTCTAGGGATATGAGCCAGAGGCATTGTGGCGGCCCCCCCACCCGAGTCTCCAGGTCATATACCTCGCCCTCACTCAGGGTTGACGCACCTGGACACTTCTGACGGGCTTCGTGCCCTTCAGCGTGACTGGCCCCCTAGATCAAGGCTCTGTGGAATTTGACTTTTGGAGGAGGATGACCTTTTACTCGGCATGCTGTTGTTGCTGTCAGTTGCTGCGCATCAAGCCCACTATGCTTCCTGTGACAAGTTCTTGTGGTCCAGGCTATATACTTAAGTCTCATCACCTCTATCTCGTCTAGTCTCCAGTGGGTATAGATTTAACTCTTTCCATCTAGTCACGTATGGTTTCTCTTAAATACCTTGCACCATCTTTGTTGCCCCTCTCAGAACCCTCTGCAACCCATCTATATTCTTAAATGCGGCCTCCAGAACTGTACCCCATACTCCAGGTGCGGTCATACAATGGTCTTGTATAAAGGCATCATCAGCTCACTCTTCCTACTTGTTATACCCCTTACTATGCATGCTGTTCTATCTGCTTTACCTGCTGCCTTACTACATTGGTCTCCTACCTTAAGGTTTGAGATTATAATCCCCTGGTCCCTTTCCTGTTCAGTTTGCCTTCAGTTCTCACCCCAGTTAGTAATCGGCCAGTGGATTTTTACGCCCCACATACATCACTGCAGACTTCTTAGCATTGAACGTTGGCTGCCAAATGTCCGACCACTTCTCTAGGGTGGTCTGATCTCTCTTCATGGCCTCAACCCCTTCTGCCATTTCAACCCTATTGTATAACTGCATCATCTGCAAAAAGACACTTTCCCTTCAAGTCCCACTAATACATATGTTAAAAACGATTGGTGCCAGTGCTGACCCCTGAAGAACACTGCTAGTCATTCTCATTATCCAGGAATGTACACAATTTACCACCATCCTTGTATCCTTCAGCCAGTTTTCCACCCATCTAGCTATTTTCTGTCCCACTCCCAGGCTCTCCTATTTACTAGCCTATGGTGAAGAACAGTCAAAGGCCTTACTGAAGTCCAGGCAGGCCACATCAGCTGCCCCCCCCCCACCGATCAGTAACCTTTGTTACCCCATCAAAACATTCAGTCAGGTCTGGAAAGATCTCCCATTAGTGAAGCAGTGTTGCTTTTCATCTAATAGTTTATTGTCCATTTGAGTATTTTACCACTCCTTCCTTAACACCTCCGTAACCTTGCCCACCACTGATGTACGAAACACAGCTGGGTGATGGAGTCTGCTTTCTGTAGGGCAATGGAGACTAATATGGCTGATCTACAATGAGATTACTCCGAGGCGTCCCTCAGTTTCAGTCAGTGTGAGTGTGTGTCTCTGTCTGTCTGTCTCTCTCTTTCCTCCTCTCTCTGCGTTAAATGGTTCAAATGCAACCATCCTGACCACCACTTTGTCAGTTTATGTGAAGATGGTCTTTATAGAATGGCCTAATAAAGGGGATGAGGTGTATTGATTCCCTCAATCTGAAAGCCCACTAAAAGCTTGTTTTAAATGTATTTGTTTGCCTACCGGCGCAGTGGTAGTGCTACCACTTGTGACGCAGATGACCCAGGATCTGAAGCGATCTTGCGACTTGGAGGGCTGGCGGGGGGAGAAGAATTGAGCATCCCACGGAGTGCTCTCCTACGGAAGGGGGGGGTTGGGGCACGTCACCGGTTTGGTACTGACCCCTGACAGAGGCCAGGGGTCTGACTGCTAGGAGTGTATCTGGCTGGGAGGCATGCCAGACATATGGGTGAAAGCTCTCCATACGTCATTGCACATCACACTTCCCTGGGGAGCACAGTGGAAAGATGCAGCTTGACTGATGCTGTGAGGAAGTCTACTCCGCTGTGCCCCAAACCGCTGTCCGAGGCACTCTAGATCAGGTGCATCACCAGCCCGCCTGCGCAGCGGAGAGATTTACCACTGACCGGGTGACCCAGGTTCAGGAGCGGACTTGGGATACCAGAGAGCCGCTGGGGGGGGGTGAGTGCCGGTTCAGTGCTCCCAGGTGACCACGGGATGCACCATTGCCAGAGCACCTCAGAGCATCGCTCTGTGGGGTGGGGGTCAGACACATGACGCAGTTGCTTCGTAGCATCCGCTTTGACACGCCCCCATGAAAAACTAGCCTCTGGCACACCACATGATTCCTCCTGCCCATCGCAGATCCAGTGGTCTTCCCAGCCCATCCATGATAGAATTCAGAGGTTACTGGGGGGGTTTCTGGCAACTCCACCCCCGGGGGGGGTGTTGCAATCCAGGGGGCACTGCCCTTGGGAAGACCCCAGGTGTGGCGGCATTGGTAGGTGGCTGAAGGGGAGACACCAGAAGAAAACTCATAGTAAGTTTAAAAAAAAAGGGGGGGGCATTCGGGAGGTAGAGGGCTCCGTGACCCTGCCCTGGGGGAGGGGTAAGCTGGGGGGATGAGGGAAGTACGAGACAAGTTCTGAGGGCTGGTGGGGGACTGGAGTTGTACTGATGGACAGCCATCCAGTGGTTATAAAAGCATATGAAATTACTTGTTACCTTGTGAGCCCTCGGAACAGTTCCTTTTTTTAAAGGGGACCTGGAGCATATAACAGGTAGTATAAACTAGACATTATGTTTACAGTGGGGTACTTCATACACCCACCTAGGTTGGTACTGCATAGAGGCGTACCAAAAAATGGACTAGACAAAATGTAGTCCAGAGATCTTACTTCGAGATACAGCTCTTGCAGCAGGTAACACCATTAGGACTGAAGGCGGCAGGACCCCACGGAATTCTTCTAGCTAGCTAACTTTAGCGGGGAACGCCCCCGACGTCGGTCTCCCTCCGGCGTCAGGCGTGAGTACATAAGGGGCGGTCCCGCCCAGATTCCCAGTTCTTTTCCGCCCGTCGACTTGCATGTCGACCCTTCGGATCGCTTCAGCGCGCTAATGATAGTTAAGTTCTTCCTTCGGGGAAAAAGTTATTTTTTGGCTCAGTTGCTTGTGATGTCCTCTCAACCTCCGCTGAAGGCCATCCCTCGAAGTGCACCTGTGGGAAGCAAATCCCGTTCAGGGAGCCGCATTCGGCCTGCGTCTGGCGCCTAGGCCCAGACCATGACACCCGGTCCTGTATTTTCTGCGAAGGGTTCAACAGCCGGACCCGGATCCATCGCCAGAAGGCTCTGCAGGCGTTCCTGCTCGAGGAGAGAGTTAAGGCCATGGGCACCTCCAAGGGGAGTTCTGCTGAGAAAGCCCAGAAACATTCTGAGAAGCACAGGGAGAAGGCTCCATCCAAGTCCCCGTCTAGGGCCTCCGGCTCCCGTAGTTCCGGCTCCTGGTCCAACCATTTGTCTTCCTGGACCCGTTCTCAGCCTCCCTTCTCTGTGGTGAAGAAACCTTCTGGCTCCTCTTCCTCCTCACAGGCCAAGACTTCCAGGCCCTCTTCGTCCTCTTCTTCCAAAGCCCTGGTTAGGTCTGGGGACCATCATCGTCACCACAAGTCGGGTTCCCGCCATTCTGAACCCGAAGTCAGGTCTGCCTCCTTGCCGCCTCCTCCTCCCCAGCGGAAGACCAAGGAGCTTACCTCGCTTAAGAAGCTGTCGGACTGTACGTCGGCCCGTCCGTCGGCTACTCATCACAGGTCCCAGGAGCCGTCGACCGCCAGACGCCACTCGCCGGTCAGGCCTTGCCACCTCTCGATGCCGTCGGCAGGAGGAACCCGGCGTCCGCAGAAGTCGAAGAGGACCCGGCGCCTCCTACCGACGTCGGTCAGGAGACTATCACGGAGGAGGAATTAATGCAGCCTGAGGACCAGACGGGCGAACCCGGTCCTGTCGAGCCTCCCAGGGAACCCTCCCCGCAACCTGAGGAGCCGACGCCGGAACCAGAAGACCGGCCTCCGGCGCCCGGTCCGTCGTCGGGCCTTTCCTTTTCCGAGGCTGTGTGCTCTGGATATGCAGGATTCTTATCTGCACATTCCCATTCGCCTATCTCATCGCAGATACCTTCTGTTTGCGTTCCAGGGGGACCACTACCAGTTCAAGGCGCTCCCGTTTGGTCTATCCTCGGCCCCCCTGAGTGTTTACCAAATGCCTGGCAGTGGTGGTGGCCCACCTGCATACCAAGGGAGTGCAGGTTTTCCCGTACCTGGACGATGGGCTCCTGGCGGCCTCATCCAGGGAGGAACTCCTGTGTTGCTTCTCCCTTACCCAGCAGGGTTTTGCCTGCCTGGGTATTACCATCAACCATTACAAGTCTCATCTGGTCCCATCCCAGAGACTACAGTTTATTGGGGCGATTCTCAGTACGACCACGGGCAAGGCCTTCCTGCCTCCAGACAGGGCGTCTGCCCTCCAGACTCAAATAAGTCTGCTGTCCGACCGCAGGACGGTCTGTGCAAGATCGGTCCTTCGCCTTCTCGGGCTCATGGCGGCTGCTATACTGACGGTTCCTCATGCTCGACTCCACATGAGAATTTCTCGGTGGACTCTACGCTCCCAATGGGATCAGCTAGTGGACGACCTAGATCACCCAGTTCTGGTCTCCTCGCTGATGCTTCGAGACTTGCAATGGTGGATGGTTCGAGAGAACCTGTTTCGGGGAGTTCTTTTCTTTCATCCTCCCCCCTCCCAGACTCTAACCACAGACGCCTTGGGCGAAGATTGGGGAGCCCATCTAGGCCCTCATTGGACCCAGGGCTCCTGGTCCAAGCTACAACAAGCTCTCCACATCAGTGTGCTCCAGCTCCGGGCAGTGTTGTACGCTCTCCAAGCCTTTCACCAATGCATCCTTCCCGGCCACCTAGCCATCCAGACAGACAACGTGCATGGTGTGGTACATCAACAAGCGGGGGGGCTCGGTCCTACCCTCTTTGCAGGGAGGCAGTCAGGGTTTGGGATTGGGCAACGCAACACGACCTTCACCTCACGGCAGTTCACGTTCCGGGAGTCAACAACAACCTGGCAGACAAGCTGTCGCTCTTCTGCTCTGACTCACGAATGGGAACTGGACCAAGGGGTCCTAGACAATATCTTCTGACTTTGGGGAACACCACAGGTCGACCTGTTCGCATCCCCTCTAAACACACAACTTTCCGTCTTCTGCTCGCTTCAATTGGAGGTCTCGAAGACCTTTCTCAGAGGGGTCCTCCATCTGAGGCCACCCATCGGTACTCCTGCTCCCCCTTGGGACTTGAACTTTGTTCTCGAGAAACTTACTCTTCCTCTCTTCGAACCTGCAGATTTGAAGTTCCTTTCGTGGAAGACTCTCTCTTCCTGGTGGCCATTACTTCTGCTCGGAGAATTTCCGAGCTCCAGGCCCTGATGTGCAAAATCCCATGCCTGGTTTTTCACAAGGAACGTATTGCTCTTCGCACGAATCCTAAGTTTCTCCCTAAAGTAGTAGCAGTCTACTCTAAATCAGTCCATAGAGAGTTACCTGCCTTTTTCACGCAGTACTATAATCAAGGGGAGTATTTACTACATACTATGGATGTTCACCGGATTCTGAGATACTACACCAACAGGATGAAGGATCTCAGAAAGACTGATCGATTGTTTCTCTCTCCCTCGTAAAAGGGAAGGCAGTGCTGTTTCCAAACAATGCCTATCTAAATGGTTGGCTCACTGCATCACTTTCTGTTATGACAAATGCAACAAGACCCGCCCGGGTCAAGTAAGAGGCCACTCCACCAGAGGAGTAGCTGCCTCAGCGGCTTGTTTCAAGAATGTGTCTGCGGCAGACATCTGTGCTGCCGCCACCTGGACTTCTGTCCATGCCTTTACTAAACACTACAGTTTGGATGTTGCCTCTCGCCGTAGAGCAGGCTTCGGGCTGGCTGTTCTGCAAGGCCTCTTGAGGTTTGCACAGCTAGAACTGCTTTTTGGAGTAGTTCCCTCCTCCTGGTGCACCTCTTTGTTCCAGACTGCTTGGGATTCAGTCCTATATGTAATTACCTACTGCAAGAGCCCTCTCGAAGTAAGATAGTACAGTTACGTAAGAACTTACCGTAACAGTAGATCTTCAAGAGAGAGAGAGAGACTCTTGCAGTAGGTAATTCCTTCCCGCCCTCCATCCTCCTAGGCTTTTTCAGCTCCTTTTCCAGTGAGGGAAATATCTGCTCCTCTCTCGTCCGGCCTTTCTGGCCCGTGGCGGGAAAGAACTGGAAGGCAGGCATCAGGGACCGCCCCTTTATACCGACTTCTCCTGACGCCAGTCACCTGACGTGGGGGCGGTCCCTCGCCAGGGACTGCTGGCTGGAAATTTCTCTGTGGGGACCTGCCGGCGTCGGTCCTATATGTAATTACCTACTGCAAGAGCCTCTCTCGAAGATCTACTGTTACGGTATGTTCTTACGTAACTACTTTCTTAGGACCCATCCTAAGTTCCTCCCTAAGGTTGTCTCAGAATTCCATTTAAACCACCCTTTGGTCCGACCTTCTTATTTTGCTGATTTCCAGAATGGAGAACTTACCCTTCATTCCTTGAATGTTAAGAGCTTTGTGCTCCTATTTAGATAGAATGAAGGAAATTCGCAAAGCTCAACAACTGTTTGTTTTCTTCAGTGAGACCCGGCTGGGTCAGCTTGTTGCTATCAGATGCATTTCAGCATGGCTGGTGACATGCCTTTGCCACTGTTATTCCATGGCACAGGTAAAGCTGGAGGGCAGTGTGTTTGCTCACTCTACTGGAGCAGTTGCGGCATCCCTGGCGGAAATCCGGAACGTGCCCATTGCGGACATTTGCAATGCGGCTACTTGGAACTCTGCATACTTTTATTAAGCATTATGCGCTGGACGTCCATGCCAGACGAAACCTTCCGTTTGGCAGGACTATCCTTAACGGACTTGAATTCGTGAGCTCTTGGTTTTCCTGCCACCCTCTTGGGGATTTTAGCTCTGTACTCTCCCATAAGTGTGAATGAGTGGTGGAAACTTTATGTCCAGGAATATATGGAAATTACTTTCCTACCGTAATTCTTGATCTTCTTGGACGAAGTCTTCACCACTCATTCACACGCCCACCCTCCATCCCCCGAGCTCATCTCTGTTTTGGTCTTCACCCCCTCAATGTTTAGGCTGTGAAGACTTCTTTGTTGATCCTTCTTATACGGGTCATTCGGACCATCGTATGTCCGATTTGTGTTAGACTAGTCTTTCTAGGTTAGTTGCACTGCACCTCCTGGGGGTACTGAAGCGGTTGGAGGATTGACGCAGAGATGGTCATTACTGCACGAGTTGATGCTCGCGGCTCCATCTGTGGCGCCGACCCTCTGCAAAAAGTTCGCTCCCGCTGGGTCCTAGCGCCTCTGGTATAGGGTTCCCATAAGTTTGAATGAGTGGTGGAGACTTCATCCAAGAAGATCAAATATTATGTTAGGTACATACTTTCCACCCCCCCCGGTGCACACGTATCCAGAGTTTGCCCCCAAGTGCCAGGGCAGCTCACAGCAACATGGAGAACCCTTCAGAAAGACCTAGCCCCCCATTTTCTGCCTTCCTGGTTTTTCCCTCTGCTGCAGAGCTAGACTTGCGTGCGGAGGTGCACACTTTCTGCACTGCTGCAGCCCATCCCTTTGAGTAGCTCAACCTTGCACTACCACTGGGCCTCTACTCTGTGGCAGTCGTGGGTAGAGACTGCTGGTCCACACCTTCCTGGCAGGGGAGAGGTGTCTGTGGGATACTTGATCCTCTCCCTACCCCCAGCAACCTGTGCACTTTCCTGAACATAGATCACCAGTGCGGCAGGAGGGAAGGCGTTAAACGCCTTAGTCCTCCATGCCACCAGGCCCCTTGAGATCTGTTTTTTAACTTTAACTTTATTTAGCTTTTGTTAACCGGGTAAGTGCACTAGCCATAAAATGACTGTTTCAGGCATGACCCGGGAGAGTACAGACATGCAGAAACTTAACAGGATAACAGTTTTTATAAATGCTTTACATACAATGAGTTAAAGTGGTTACAATGCATCAGACATACAGAGTAGATCATTCATAAGTTCATAGGTGCCTACCTATGCAATGAATAGAGGACCTTGGACAATAAATTATCGGGTGACCTATCACATGAACAGAGCAAGGTACACAAAAACAAAATGAGTAATAGAAAAGGAAGAAATAACCATTGGGAGCAGGGGGTGTCATTAAGGAAAAAGTCAGTAAGTGAGGAAGAGGGAAGCAAGCCATGAAATTAGATTGAGTGTATGTAAGTGTAAGGGAAATGCCTGCAGTGCAAGATTGTATATGGGCAGGGAAAGGGAGCCGGGACAGGCTGAGGCAGTAAGAGGCTTGTACAGAGGTGAGGAAAGACTATTGTATAGCCAGAGACATCAGTCACTAGGTAGGGTGAAAGCAGGAACAGGTGTCGGCAGTTTTCTCTGAAAGCATGTGTGGGAGCTAGAAAGTCTAATGTCGAGGGGAAGGGAATTCCACAGCTGTGGAGCCGCATGCTCAAATGCAACAGTTCTTTTCCTAGTGTGGCACCTCTGCAAATTCAGAAAGGATTTCAATCGGTCCAAGTCTTTATTTAATCCAGGCGGTCACCGTTGAGCAAAGCTCATTTGCAAGGTGGACCTGGTTAGAACATGTGTACATAGTTAAAAACATTTCTACACAGTGGTAGTATATTTACAATATGGGCAAGGCCTTGGGAGATAATACAAGTATAGGTAACACAATGCAAGGGTTCGTATGAAAGAGGAATAACCTCAGCACAGCAAATACGAGGTACGGTACACACGTATGCGTTGAGCGATTACTATTGCAGCGGGCCAGGTGAGGAGTACGATAACGCAGTGGGTAGGGGAGCAGAAGTTAGGGGTGTAGGAAGGGGTTGTGTAATGCTGGCACGGTAGCTGGGCATTACTGCTAGAGTCAGAACATTAAGATGATGTCTCTCGCTATAATGTACGTGGGGCTTCAACTAAAAAAGGGAGGCTTGTGGGGGGGTGGATTTATACTGAACGTTAGAATCTGAGAAGATACTGCAAGAATGGGGAGGCAAGACAATGGGGACAGCTGCAATCGGGTTTTAAGCGGGGCGGGTGGATTTATCAGTTGATCGTAGACCATAGAGTGTGTCCTGAACAAGCATAGCTGCAAGACACCTAGGGGTTTGATTTCGAATTATCGAATCAATAAGAAAGCCAAGGTAGTATTTCCTACTAGCTAACGGAGAGAGCCAACCAAGATCATTATAAAGTTGACAGTGGTGTTTAAGCCGAGGAGCAGAAGAGACGTAATGACATATAATGATATACTGTACGTAATATCCCATCTGAGTAGGTCAGTTATGAGCAGCCCCAAATAAGGGAGCCCCATAGGTTAGGGTGGGGAGCAGAATCCCCCTCGCAGTGGCCATTTTAGCCGATGACATGAGCATATAACTAGTCTTGTATGCAACACCAATTTGGAGTTGACCGCTCTGCAGACTGTACATGAAGATTAAGATCAAGAAGCTGCCTGCCCCTGAACAGGGCTGCTCAGCTCACCCACGGTCAGCCGGCACTCAGCCAGCCACCGACCAAGATCAGGACACCCACCTGCAGCTCCTTGGAAGGTACGGGACAGCGCAGCCAATCGGAACACGGGTGCTTCCAGCAAACCCACTCTGATTGGCCAGGACTTTTCCCCTGCTATAGACACCTGGCACTTTGTTAAATTTTAAATGGAGCTAAGCCACATTTTAACTGTGTTATTAGAAGTTTTTCAACTGTATTAGCTGGCTTGTAATTTCTAGTACTGTTTAAAGTGCTTACACTCTTCTGTCTGACTGCTATTCCTGCAGCGGCCCCAAAAAAAATCTAAGTGGCTGGTTTTCCATTAGCAGGTTATACAGACCTGCCACTAGAGAGATTCTTGGTCTTCTACATAAATCACTGTACTCACTCGTTGGCAATATGGCCTGCATTATCATTTTTTTGACCTCATAGCCGATTGGTCCCTTACTCCATTCACTTGCATTGCTTGATTTTTCATGGCAAAAGCTGTTGTTGGGTTAAGTTTAATTTGTTAAATCCTGCCAAAGAGCTGTTTTCATGTACTTGTGAAATCCTTGGGGCTTTGTTAAGTGTAACTGTGGTTAAGTGATTACAGCTTCCTGTTGTTAACTTAAAAGTGGGCCAGGCAGCTAAGTGCCCAGCCCCCCACAGCCTTTGTTGTGATAATTTAAGTCTGAATTGCCCAGCAAGCGCTTGTTCCTGCCTAAATATTAACTCCTGTGCCATCCTCTCTCTTCCAGTCGAAGCTCCCTGTTGGAAGCCCTCGTTGTGAGCCAGGGTCCAGCTCTGCCAGCGCGGGCAGCAACTGCCTAACCGCCTCAGGGACCAGAAACCGGGACGGACAGCCAGGGAAGGTACAGAAAACCATAAAATTTATGCCCACCGCCCTGCCCCTCCTCGGATGTTATTTTATAGGCATTTTCCGTGAAATTACAATTCCTGCCCCCCACGCTATCCAGTAATCTGTCTCATTGCCACTGCTGTACTGCCAAATCAGCAACCCTTCCTTATTGTTCTCCTGCTACTACACTGTTGTTTCCTAGTTCCATTTAATCCTCAACCTTGCTTTCATAATGGGGATCCTTTGGATACTCCTGGCTATGTTGTTCAGGGAAAAAGACATCCTCCCTGCCACTGTCACACTAAAAAGTGCGTCCCACCTTCCTAGTCTCGCTATTTCACCATTATTAAAGAAGGACCGGATCTTTATCTATGCACTGCCTATGCCTCAATTTTAACCAGTGGGGTAACCTCCATGTAGGGACGCAAATTGCTCTATCAACATATCGCTCGGTACCCCATTATTGGGTATACAGTTCCCATTATGCCTGACCACCAGATTGCTATTGAGTGTATTAGCACGAACCCATAACCCTGACTGGCTTATCTTAAAACAAAGCTCCTGAATAGAAAAGGAGGACCAAAGATAGTCTCCTCATTTTCTCTCTTGAAGCCCTTATGAAACTTTTAATTTTTTTCCTGATCTGTGTTGGAAATGTGGAAATTAACCCGGACCTCCACAGTGCATTACCTCACCAGCAGACTTGGCCGACCAAGGTCTAAGCTTTCTACATATCAGTGCTTGCAGTCTGCTAAAAAACTACGTTGATACAATCCTGGGTTGCCCATACTTTGCCAGACTTTCTTGTGGTATCAGAGACATGGCTCAGACCCACCACAGCAGACAGAGACATAAACTTACCCAATTATCAAATATTCAGAGCGATTGCCAGACAAGGGTGGGGAGTTGCTATATATGTCAAATCAATATATCTGTCACTTGCTTAGATGCAACATCTATGCCCAAGAATTGAATGTCTATCCCTCAAAGTGGCTCTCTCCAACACTGCAGCATTTCGGCTAGTTGGCTGCTACAGGCCCCCTTCAGCGGATCATAAGCTTCTAACCCACCTGGGGAATCAATTCAAGATGGAAACTGAAGAGACCATAATCCTAGGTGATCTAAACCTTAATTGGCTATCCAAGGCCGCGGCTCCTTTAGTATCATTTTGTGATGCATATGGTTTTTCACAACTTGTATATGAACCAACAAGAATCAACAAAAAAAAATCTGAGCAACAGCACATTACTTGACATCATGCTGGTGAACAAACCCCGCCTCTTCACGCACGCTGGAGTGCTGTTCGAGTAACATAAGTGGCCACTGCCTTGTTGCTGGAATAAGGACATCCGGTAAACTAACACCCCAGCTAAATTCCTACTGAGGAGATCCAGAAAACTTTCAACTCTGAGGGCATATCTTCATGATCTAAATCACTCTACAAGATGGCAAGAGTTCTACCTAGCAGACTCAGTGGAAAAAGCTCATCAGGTGTTAAATAGCATAATACTAGATGCCCTTAACACTCGTGCACCAATTACTAGAGTTCGAATTAAAAACAAATCTTGTCGTTGGTTTTCACCTGACCTTAAATCAGCCCTGCTTGAGAGAGAGAGAGAGAGAAGCTTTGGAAAAAGGCAAGGAAGACTAAGAACCCAAATGACTGGTTGATATTTAAGAAAGCCAGGAATAGCTGTACCAAGAAAGTACGGGATGCTAAGGCTGCCTACTACATGACTGAACTTGACTCCTCATACCACAATCCTGCCAGGTTCTGGAGCACTATTAAGGGCATAACGGGACAAGATCCTAGCACTTCACTACCAGCTCAAATGCTCCACAACAAGGTGACAATCTTGGACAGAATGGAAATACTGGATGCTTTCAATAATCATTTTACAACCGCTGGCCTTGCATTTGATACCTCTCCCGCCAATCTGCTACGTGCTCAGTTAAGCTCCCAGTATACAGGATCTCAGTTAGCTGAATCCTCCTCCTCCTTCAAACCGATTCTGTTGAAACAAGTGGAGGATCTAATCTCGCAGATGGATATAAAACAAAGTGCAGGTGCTGACTCCCTTGACCCCTACTTTCTAAAGATTGCAATGCATGCACTTGCAGTTCCTTTAACACACCTTTTTAATTTGTCCTTAAAATCTGGTTCTATTCCTGCAACTTGGAAAACAGCCCAAGTTTTCCCTCTACTGAAATCAGGGGACCCCATGGACCTTAACAACTATAGGCCAATCTCTATCCTTCCAGTACTATCTTAAGCTGCTAGAAAAACTGGTAAGCATCCAATTAAGAGATTACCTTGAAGAATCTAATCTTTTAAATCCAGCACAATCCGGGTTTCGGTCTAAGCATAGTACTATTTCTGCACTGGCTAAAGTTACAAACAATTGGCAAACCGAACTGGATAAAAGAATAAGCGTTTGTGCTATATTCCTTGATCTAAGCAAGGCATTTGATACGGTGGACCATGAGCTGCTACTCTCTTCCTTGCACTCCATAGGCTTGGATCCATCCTCCCTTACATGGTTCAGGTGTTACCTAACAGGAAGAACACAGCAAGTGAAAGCTGAAGGAGACCTATCTCCACTAAAACCACTTCTAAGAGGAGTTCCACAAGGATCTATCCTGGGCCCTATCCTTTTAGCCATTTATATTAACAATATTGATTCGAATCTTACCAAAGCCACTGTACACTTGTTCGCAGATGACACTGTTTTTATATGTCAGCAACCCATCGCCTGCTACAGCTTGTAAAGTTCTACAAACAGAATTCTCTATACTACATCATCAATTATTGGAAAAAAAGCTTCTTTTAAATGCAAAGAAAACAAAAGCAATGTATCTTCCTGGACATAAGTCTCCACCACTCATTCACACTAATGGGATTAGCGCCGGAGGCACTGAGAGCAAACTTTTTGCTGGAGGGTCGTAGGAGATGAATGCCAGCGAGGCATGGCGCGCGAGCAGCGGCTCGGCGATAATGACCATCTGGCGACTACCCTCAACCGCCTCAGTTCCTTTTTCCCATGCGTCGAGTGCGCTTCAGTGACAACGTCGCTCACCTGTCGAAGTCAAACTTCAAACTAGCGCATAGTTTTCAGTTTATTTTTGTAACATTATCTCGATAGTAGTATCGCTAATTTTATTCTATTTTCGTTAAATTTTTCTAATATTTTAAATTTAACTTACTTGAAAAGTCTCGGCCTATTGGACGGAGTCAACCATGAGCAGGTCAGGTGACAGTAGGGAGACTTCAGTATGAAAGCTGTTCAGTCAGCGGGCTGGGTCCGTCAGCCTCCTTCTCCTCAGCGGGGTTCCGACAACGGTCAGTCCGATGCCGAGGATGGCGGTCCCCGTCGGCATAAAAATAACTGTCGCATTCTCGACTACCGTTCGGCCTGAAACTCTTCTTGACCCACAGGTCAAAAAGAAAGGCATCACTAAAATTAAGCCCTCTGGTATGTCTGCGCGTCGGCGGTCGGTTATAAGTAGCTAGTTGCCGTTCTCCTTCTTCGAATTCGCCAACTGCTGGTGACCGTCGTCCTCGACATCGAACCCCTCCCGCCTGTAGAGTAGGGCTCCAGATGAGCAGTTTCATCAGTGGGCTGCTCTTATGGGCGATGGGCTCGGAGGTTGGTTCTCCTGCCTGGCTCGGTTGCCACGGAGCCCCGGGCTCCTCCAGCGATCAGGTGAGGCGGTTGGACCTTCCTAGTCGCGCGGCGCCTTCTTGAGTGCCGGTGACTCCAGCAAGTGTCTCCCCACATGGCTGCGGCGCGAGGGGCCACACAGATGCCCTTATCTCTGTTTTTCCTTCTCTGCTTCCCAGGTTCCTGGGCGTTTCAGCGCCTTCCGTAGGGTCTGTTGGCTTGTCGGTGCGTTTTCGGTGCCCGTTGGCCTTAATGGTGCCGTTGGGTCTGGCGCAGTTGGCGGCGCCGCTTGGTCCGGCAGCGCCGCTTGCGGTGCCGCGTGCCTCTTCGGCGCCGTGCCCCTCTGCGGTGCCGTTTTCAACCCGTTTTGCCTTCTCGGCGCCGGGGGCCCTCTGGGACTCTCCTTGTTTCTCTGCTATTTCCTCCTCTCCTAATTTTCACTCCTTTCCTGTCCAATCAGTCCTTTCTGGACCATCAGGAGATGATGTTGAGCCTGACCCAGACCTTCGGTTGGGTGATGAAGTGGAGGAAACAGGATCTTTCTTTTCTACAGAGCCTGTGGTCGAGGACCTGTCCTTTAAGTCTCTGTTGAAGAACCTGAGATCACTCTTTCTCTCCAGACTACAGACATCGATCTGGGAAGATATTAAGACTCCAGTACCTTCATGCTTGGAGATCCATACAGTTTTGACTCCTTGATCCAGCCTTCCTTGAGGCGCTGTCTCAAATGGTATGGAATAATCCTGCTCTTATTCCCTCAGTGGCTAAATCCATTGATAAAGTATTCAGCTCCCAAGGATCGTCCCATTTTGGCATCCCAAGCCTGTCGGATCCTATTGTAGTCCTGGCAGAGAATGATAAGGTGTTCTTCCTCAAACCACTACAGCTCGACCTATTAACAAAGAGTCTCGTAAGATTGATACATTAGGTAAGAGAGTCTTTGCTGCCTCCCTCTAAGTATGCGTATTGCCAGTTATCAAGGCTATTTTTCTCAGTATGAGTATATCCTGTGGCACTCTTTGAAAAGAATGGTTGAAGCTCTTCGGTTCGGACTCCCAAGTCAGACTTCTTCTGACCATTACTAGGGTATTGAGTCCAATAACCAACAGGTCAAAGCCGCTATGGGCGCTTTCGACACTGCTTCTCGCTCAACCGCGCGGTATTTGTACTCGGCGCCATTCCTGGCTGCGTACTTCTGGCTTCACGAGCGATGCTCAGCAGCAGGTAATGGCGCTGCCCCTGACGGCTCCTTTCTTTTCGGCCCTCAGGTGGAACAAGCCTTAGAGGCCACTCAGAAGACTAGGTCGGCCATTAAGTTGGCCAGACCTCCGCCTCTCCCTCTCGGGGGCATGATGAACAGACGTCAGTTTCATAGTCGTCCAGTCCTTGAGGCAGAGGCAGGGAAGCTTCCATAAAAGCCAACCTGCCCAACCTCAAAGCGCAGCAAGCGCAGGGGCCTAAAGCCCCAAGCGCTACTATATAGTGCTGGCCCAAGTTCCATCCACATTGCCGGTGGAACTTTCTCCTCCGAGTGGGAGGTGGTCTTGTACTTCTACAACCAGTGAAGTCCATAACCGGACAAATGGGTCCTTCGGATAATTCGCGAGGTTATTCTCTCAATTTTTGAAACCCCGAGTGTCCTCCCAGGCGACAACCAGGTTGTCGGCCTCTCAATCAGACCTCCTCACCGCCGAGATCAGGGCCTTCTAAGCAACAGGGCAATAGAACTGTGCCCCGCATCTGCAGACACAAGTTCTACTCCCATTACTTCCTGGTTCCAAAGAAGTCTGGGGAATGCGCCCATTCTAGACCTCAGAAAGTTAAACAAATTTCTCCCCAGGAGAAATTCAAAATGATTTCCTAGGTACCCTGTTACCCTTGCTGCATCAGCACGACTGGCTGGCCTCCCTGGATATGCAGGGGCTACCAGCATATCCCCATCCACCCGACCCACACTAAGTTCCTCAGGTTTGTAACTCTGGGTCAGCATTATCAGTTCAGAGTCCTGCCTTTTGGGCTATCCTCGGCGCCGCGAGTCTTTACAAAGTGTTGTGCAGTTCTCGCAGCACATCTCAGGAAGATCGGACTCCGAGTGTTTCCCTACCTGAACGATTGGCTTCTAGCAAGCCCCTTCCAGCCAAAGGGACTTTGGAAGCCGTGCAAGCGACTTCTGCGTCTTCTTCACGTCCATGGGAATTCTGCTGAATTTGAAAAAATCACAACTGCAGCCCTCCCAGAGGCTCCTTTTCATAAGGGGCGCTTCTAGACACCTCTTCCACGAAGGCTTTCCTTCCAGAGGACAGAAGACTCGACATCCTTCGGATGGCCCGTTACATCGGGGAGAACCAATCGGTTACAGCTCTCTCGATGCAACGCATGTTGGGTCTCATGGCGTCCTCTGTGTTCACTGTACCCCTGGCCCGGTTGCACATGAGAACCACCCAATGGATGCTCTCCACTCAGTGGTCTCCGACCTCTCACCCCCAGTCTTATCCCATCAAGGTGACGGAGCCCCTTCGAAGGTCTCTCACCTGGTGGACTCAAGAGAGCAATCTCCTGGAAGGGTTCCCCTTTGCTCCCCCGGATCATCAGATCTCCATCACCACAGGCGCATCGCTAATGGGATGGGGAGCTCACTGTCTCTCCCTCCACACTCAAGGTGTATGGACTCAGTTCGAAACTCTTCTCCACATAAATGTCCTGGAGATGAGAGCGGTCCTCTACGCGATCCGAGCTCTGAAGGATATCCTTTGTCACAAGAACATTCTCCTTCAAACGGACAACAAAGCTGTGATGTATTACATCAACAAGCAAGGCGGTGCTCATTCTTACCCCCTTTGCAGGGAATCAGTGAGGGTGTGGGAGTGGTGCTTGGAGCACAAGTCTCTGATTCAGGCGGTTTATCTGCCAGGTATACAAAACGATCTAGCAGATCACCTCAGCAGAACGGAGGCAGATCCTCACGAGTGGTCTCTCGATCCAGCCGTAGCTTGGTCACTATTGAAGAGTGGGGACTCCAGACCTGGACCTTTTGCATCCCCACTCAACGCAAAACTGCCTCTCTTCTGCTCCAGAAATCCAGGGCCTGGCATTTTCTGTCAGGATGCGTTCAGGCTGCAGTGGACAAAACGTTTTCTTTACGCCTTTCCACTGATCCCTCTAATCCAGAGAGTTCTCCTCAAGTTCGAGTCTCAGGGGACCAAAATGATTCTCATTGCTCCCTCCTGGCCTCGGCAACTATGGTTTCCTCTGCTCAACAGTATGTTGGCAGCCTCTCCGAGACCACTTCCCTTGCAAATCAACCTTTTGACTCTGGGTTCGTTGGTCCATCCCAACCTGAAATCACTTCACCTTCATGCTTGGCTCCTGAAGAGGTAGAAGTGAATCGATTCAACGTCTCTCGTAGAGTCTCTGACATCCTTCTGGCTGCGCGGAAGCCAGCCACCCGAAAAACGTACGCTTCCAAATGGAAACGCTTTTCTCTCTGGTGTGCAAAGTCCTCTTGGAATCCCTTTTCCTGTCCTCCTGACAAGGTTCTGGAGTATCTTTTGGACCTATCAAACTCAGGTCTCCAGTACTCCATAGGTAAAGTTCACCTTAGTGCCATCTCAGCGTTCCATGAGCCGGTTTCTTCCTTGACTCTGGCTCAGCTTCCTATGGTGAAGATATTTCTTAAGGGGATTCTTCATACCAGACCCCCTGTTAGGCGTCCAGTTGCAACCTGGGACATTAACCTGGTGCTGGACATGCTCACTCGGAAGCCTTTCGAGCCCTTAGCTACCTGTGAGCTAAAATTTCTTACCTGGAAGACTGCCTTCCTGGTGGCCATTACCTCAGCCACGGGGTCTCGGAGATTCATGCCTTGGTAGACGGACCCTCCGTATACTGTATTCCATAAAAACAAGGTAGTTCTCTCTACTCATACTAAATTTCTTCCCAAGGTTGTGTCAGAATTCCATCTAAACCAACCTCTGGTACTTCCCTCTTACTTCGCTAATTTCCAAAATGAAGGGGAATGATCTCTTCATTCCTTGGATGTTAAGAGAGCCTTGCGGTTCTATTTAGATAGAACCAAGAATTTTCGTAAGACTCAGCAACTGTTTCTTTCAGCGACACCCGGCTGGGTCAACCCGTTGCTGTTAGATGCATCTCATCATGGTTAGTGGCATGCCTTGACATTGCTACTCCATGGCTCAAGTTAAATGGAGGGTAGAGTGTCGCTCACTCTACTAGGGCGGTCATGACATCTTTAGCAGAGATCCGCAATGTTCCAGTGCGGATATCTTAGCCTTGCTCACCTGGAGCTCAGTGCTGCCTTCGTTAAGCATTATGCACTGGATGTTCATGCCAGGCGACATTCCGCATTTGGCAGAACTATCCTTAATGGTCTTCTATCTTAGGCGTGGCTCTGGCTCTCCTGCCCGCCCTTTTGAGGATTATCAGCTTGGTACTCTCCCACTAGTGTGAAATGAGTGGTGGAGACTTATGTCAGGAAGATATGAAAATTACATACCTACCGTAATTCTTGATCTTCTTGGGCGAGTCTCCACCACTCTCTACTCCCTCCATCCCCGACTCACCGCTGTGTTGGTCTTCCTCCCTCAAATCTTTGGGCCGTGAGGACTTCTTTGCTGACCCTTCTTACCGGGTCAAATGCGGACTATCTTATGTCCGTTTTTTAAAGTTAGGTTTACTCTTTCGTTAGTTGCGCTGCACCTCCTTGGTAAAAAAGGTACTGGGCGGTTGGAGGGTCGTCGCCGAGATGGTCATTGCCGCTCGAGCCGCTGCTCGTGGCGCCATGCCTCGCGGCGCCATCTCTCGCGCCGACCCTCCAGCAAAAAGGTTGCTCCCGATGGGTCCTAGTGCCTCCGGCGCTAATCCCACTAGTGTGAATGAGTGGTGGAGGCTCGTCCAAGAAGATCAAGAATTACGGTAGGTACGTAATTTTCATTTTTCTCCACCCAAAGCCATACAAATCCCTCATTATTAAACAACCTCCCCTAGCTATCTACTGTTCTTGGTGAAAGCCTTGATTATGTAGAAAAATTCAAGTATTTGGGGGTGTGGCTAGATAGCAAACTTGACTACACAGTTCATATTGAAGAACTTTTAAAAAAGCTTCGCCAGAGACTTGGTCTATTTTTTAGAATAAGGCGCCTTCTAAACAGAGATTCCAAAATGAGGTTGGTCCAGGCCACATTTCTCTCAGTAATTGACTATGCAGACTTCCTCTATAGTCACTGCCCTATCTCCTACCTATGCAAATTGGATACACTATACCACAGAGCTCTGAGGTGCATAACAGATCTACCATTTAACACTCACCATTGTGCGCTCTATGCAGCAGTTGGTTGGACATCTCTACATCTCAGAAGAAACAGAAATGCTGCAGTGTGGACATACAAATTTTGACTAAGATGCTTCCAAACTATATATTAGACTGTTCGCACAGGCCACAGCTGGCACCTCCTAAGAAGCTACAATTTCATTATGCTCAAAGTGCCTGAAGTAAACACCCGGCATGGGAGATCTGCTATCAGCTATAATCTAGCTATATCATGGAACACGATTCAAAAGTCCTTGATGCTGATCAACCGGGTATCCTTAGCATCCTTCAAGCATCTATACTTAAGTCTCTTCCCTGAAAAATGCAATTGCTTCCACAAGTTCTAGTTTATTCGCAGTTCTTTCCTTCCCCCTCTCAGGCTGCCATATCATGGCAATTCACTTCCCTAGAATTCATCTCCACAGATACCTCACCCCCTGGCTATAATCTTCTCCCATTAACTCCAGGCTCCTACCTTAGCCCTTATCACTGCCTTTCACCTCCCAGTTCTAGCACCAGCCCCTGCTCTAGTCATGCGTACCCCTTCCTACCATGTCACTTGTCTCAGTCTATGACCACCTCTTTCAGTCATCCAATCACTATTTCTCTTTGTCCACATTGACTTCCCTTGGATCTTTGGAATCTTGGGTATATCATGTTGAATGTATGCCATGTTTACTGCCAATGTTGATATGTATATACTGGTTTTACCTAGAGTGCATCTCATATGTTCCTACCATATCCTGTTATGTTTAAACAATTTCTGGTCTTGATTTCTGTATATAAGTGTTTTAATTATTCATGTACATATACCAATTATTGAACCTTGATTACTGTATATAAGTATATACGTGTTTTAAATCTTCCTATACATGTACCAATTATTGAACCTTGACCTTATCAGGTCCATCTTGCAAATGAGCTGTGCTCAATGATGTTCGCCTGAATAAATAAAGATTTGATTGATTGATTCATGAGATTGATCTAGCAGGATGCCCAGGTACTTGAAAGAGGTCACACATTCCAGTAATTGACCCTGTAAGTACTGCACAGTCAGTGCTGTTGTGCAAGCCTGGAGCTTTGGGGCCGATCCAAGCAGCATGGCTTTCTAGTGTTGACAGCCAGTTTGTGGTCGTATAGCCAGTTTTGGATATTGTTAGTCAGAGGAAAGGGTTGTATTGATAGTGGTCTATATTAGTAGAACTTGTATAGATGACAGGATCATCAGCATAAAGAATAGAGCAGGATTTTAGAGCAGCTCCAATGTTTATATAAAGAGAGAATAGGAGGGTCCCTAGGATGGAGCCCTGAGGTTTAGATCACTGTATTCCCATGAAACTTGAAAAGATGGGTCTATTCAAGTAGTGCAGACAAGATTGGTACTCTTCCCCCCTAATGCTGTTTGGTTTGTTTTGCTTTTTGTCCATATTCAGAGTCCTTACTTTCATTTTCCATTTCCTTCATTTCCCCTCTTGTGAGTCCCCTAAATGATGTCTCTGTAACAATACTGGGGACTAGGGCAGTGTTTGCAAATATACGGAGGGGGGAGAAGCATAGGGTTGTTACTGAAGTATGGATAATGGATAGCATCTTCTCTTTTGACTGGGTTTTCCCTTTCACAGGCAGACAAGTTGCTGTCCCAAGATTTTGTACAGATAATGGAGGATATTATTTTCACGTTGCCCAAAAACAGACAGATCCTGCTCTATTCTGCCACTTTCCCACTCAGTGTACAGAAGTTTATGGTGAGTAAGAGAACAGTACTGAACATTGTTTGGGTCTGTAAATGTTGCTGGTATTGGGTACTGTAAAGTCGTATGCCAGTAAGATGCTACCATAGCTTGGTGATAGTCCCTGCTCTCACTGCAGGCGGAATGACAGTCATGCTCCTCTCCCATATATGCTGGGAAATTATTTCTTTGTAACTTGAAACATAGGATTTTTGGGGGATGTTCAGTATTCCATAACATGGCAAATGGTCTTAAACTGCCCTGCTACCTGTGTTCACCAGGTTGGCAGTGTTGCAACAGAGACATCCCGTGGTCACTTGGGGGCAGTATTGCAACAAGAGGCACATCCCACCCTCCCCAAGATTGCTGCTTGAGCAGCCATATAGATGAAATGGCAAAAGCTTGCCTAAGGCATCCCTGCTTGTGACTTTGCAGGCCTTTACATAGCAGTACATTGCTGTGCCACACGCAGGGATCTTGACTCCAGTTTTGGGCTTAACCCCAGCTGTAAGGGATAACTATTCGAATTTCATTTAAATGTCTTGAAACTGAATAACTTGAAATTCAAAGTGTTTTTGGAATGCTGTTTGCTGATGCTACCAGAGTTTGTTTCTGATGACTGGAGTTCTTTAAAACTGCCACCTAACATTCCAAGAGATCTCGTGCATAACTGAAGCAGCCCTTTTTAATAATAGAGCTCAGATGGGGGTGGGGTCTTTGAATCATGTGCTTAGATTAGTGGGAGTTTGACCTCTGGGGTGATCTTATGTATTTTTTTTTTTTAACTTGCTTGCTTGATTTCAGAATTCCCATTTGCAGAAGCCCTATGAGATTAACTTGATGGAGGAGCTAACTTTGAAAGGAGTAACTCAGTACTACGCCTATGTAACAGAACGTCAGAAAGTACACTGCCTCAACACACTCTTCTCCAGGGTAAGGAGACAGCAGGTGACAGTTGGTAAAAGAACAAGATTTCTTAACTGTGTTTAGTTTGGTGGGTGGAAGCCCTGTTTAATACAGGCCTAATGAAGGCATAGACTTGTGAAAAGACTGGGGGTGGGGGCTGGGGCAGCAAGTGTTGCTGTAGCATCTGCCTTTCTTTTAGATCAGAATAGCTTGTACAACTTGCCTTACCTAGTCTCCTTTTTTTAGGATTGTAGTATTAGGTTAGGGCATTTTTTACTTGGGGACTTGTACTGCTTGACGTTTTCACTGTTCCACAGCCTCGTGCCTTTTTTTTTTTTTTTTGGCTGCTCCTTTCCGGGTGGCAACACTGTTTGCTCTGCATTAGTGCCCCTAAGTGCTGCTGCTTTCTTTTGTGGCTTCCAGCTACACATCAACCTATTGGAGCTCCCTGCAGCATGCCTGACACTGATGGACTTCACCTCTTTGATCAGGGTGCAGGCCAGCACAGACACACCAGTGTTCTGCGTGGACAAGCAAGAGTGGCACGCATTCCCTTCTGTTGTCAGGAGATGTTCCCGGCCTGATCCTTGGAACTGTCTGTGCAGGCAGACCTGCTTGCAGTCCATATTGCAGGGGCACACAGCCAGCTAACAGGCACCCTCAGCCATGTGGGGAGATGTTGAGTGGTACCTGCACCAGGAGGTGGTATCACTTATTCTTGCCCAGTGGGGCACATCCCTAGTGGACTTGTTTGCCTCCTGGGAGACTAGAAAACTGAGGCTGTTCAGTGCCCACCACCCTTGGAGGGAAATGGTTTTGTGGGGGGGATGCCTTTTCTCAGCCCTGGATCTTTGGTATTCTGTATGGCTTCATTCCATTTCCCTTGTTCCACAGGGTGGTCCTCGGTGTGCACAGGGACAGGGCATCCTTGATCCTGGTAGGCTTGAATTGGCTGTGCAAGGTACCAGGGTCGCCTCAGCAGCAGGCCCTGTGGTGGTATACACTCTGTCTAGAACCAGCTAATGAGATTGAGGGGGAGATTCTGGCATACATACCTGGAGTCCTGTACTTCTCTGCTTGGTTCTTGAGCGGCTAGAGTTCAGGCTCTGGGCCTCTGAGGATGTCCTTCACATCTCGAAGGCTTCCCGGAAGAAGTATGCTCTTTAAAACTCCTGTAAGTGAACAGGGTTCTTGCATTGGTGGTATTGGAGGGGGGGAGAGGGTGTCAGGAGGATGATCCCCCTCACCTGTCCCGTAGCATGCATCTTGGACTACTTTTGATCCATGTTTAGCACCAATGATGACTTGTGGGTGGTCCACCAGGCAGAAATTCCCAGCTATGCAGGTGGTGTCTGCTCCATAGGTGTGGCTCATTGAAGGAGATTCCCATGAAGATGAACTGAACTGAATCCAGGCCCACCCAGCAGTGGGGCTCCCCTGAAAGAAATAACCAAGCAATCTAAGGGATTACTCATATCGCATATGAACATCAGAAGTCTTCTAAATCACCTGCCTGAAGTGGAAGCATGGCTCAACATTCACGATCCAGACATACTGTGCCTGTTGGAGAGCTGGCTGAAACCTGGAACCCCTGATTCCTTGTGCACCATACCAGGCTACACATTTATTCGGCGGGACAGACTGGGGTCAAAGAAGGATGGAGGAGTCGCCCTCTACCATAAATCTTACCTGGACATCAGTATCATCACTGACTCAAACCCCCCAACTACGGTGAATCACTGCATGCGCTCCTGTCTCTTGGCTCCAAAAAACTACATATCTGTATTTATAACCCTCCCTCGGGAGTGAGCGGGCTTCAGGAAGCACTCCAGCTTACCCTAAAACACATCAATAAAAAGCTGTCATCCTTGGTGACGTCAGTTTGAACTGGCTAGGTCCTTCTCCCAATACCCTGGCTTCACTAGTGCAAGGCCTAAATTTTCATCAACAAATAACAGAAAACACCAGATTGTCAGGGCCACAGTCAGGTACACTTATTGATTGGATCCTGACAAACAGACCAGAACATATGACTTGCTCTGGGATCATGGCAGATACCATCATTGACCACTCCCCTATCTACTGCCAGTGGGCGCCGGTCAGGCCCCACCCCCCCTCCCCCACCTTGGCTGATCACCTTCTGAACTTTGCAAACATGGATGTAAACTCCTTCCTCCTGGATATCTCAAGCATTGACTGGTCGGATATATACGTGCGGTGAATGTAGAAGCTGCCTCAAACACATTTCTACAGCATTTTCTCCCAGTACAAACCAAGCATGCTCCAAAAACCACGTGAAGAGTCGGGGAGACTAACCAAATGGCTCCATAAAGATCTCCTACAACAACTTAGACGCAGGGACAAGCTCTGGAAAACCTTCAAAAGCTCTGAGTTGCCTAGGGACTACTCAGATTACAGGCAAGAAAGAAATTCTTGTAGAAAGAACACAAGGTTGGCAAAAAGTGCGTACTATCAGAACCTGCTAAAAAACTCTGCCCATGATCCCCGTAAATTTTTGGGGCACATCAGTTACTCCCTCTGACATGGTTATAAGCGGCTCCCATTGCAATAACCCCACCACCATAGCAAATGCCTTCAATAATATGTTCTCTGACCTCTCTTCCTATACCAGCGTACTGCCACCAGCAGCCCCCACTGCCAGCAATGTGCCTCATACTGACTCTGCCTCCTTCGCCGGTGTCCCTAAACCTAAACCCTATCCCCTCTATTTCAAAGCCATTACTAGCTCTCAGGTCCTGAACCTCCTAAAAAAAAATTATCGGAATACACCAGTCCTGGCTCTGACCAACTCGAACCTTGCCTGTTAAAACTAGCTGCGCCTTTTATCTCCAAACCACTTTCAAGAATTTTCACCTTGTCCCTTACCAGTGGCATAGTCCCAGAACTATGAAAAATGGCCAGGATCTCACCTATATTCAAAAAAAGGAACAAAATTGACATCTCTAATTACAGGCCTATTGCTATACTATCCCCCCCTCAGCAAAATCCTTGAAAAACTGGTTGCCACACAGATCCAGGAATTCCTCGATACTACTAAGCAGCTCAATGATGCACAGCATGGGTTCAGAAAAAAACACAGTACAACGACGGCTCTAGCTAAGTTCACCACCGACATCCTTGCTGGCATGGATCAAGGAAAGCTCACAGGGGCTGTCTTTATAGACCTAACTAAGGCATTTGACCTTGTGGACCACCCCCTGCTTCTATCCTCCCTGTGGAAAATAGGCTGCTCCTCCCCTGTACTTGACTGGTTTAGGAGCTACCTGACAAACGGGTCCCAGGCTGTTAAGTTCAACTCAGCCATCTCCTCCACAGTGGTAACAAACAGCGGAGTACCCCAAGGCTCTATTCTGGGTCCTCTTCTATTCACTCTATTTATCAATAATCTCCCAGATGAAATACCTGCCTGTTCCTCGCTCCTCTACGCAGATGACTTGGTTATCTATGCCAGCTCACACAATGTAGAGCACATTAACACATCGCTAAATAGAGCCTACTCCAGCGTCCAGAAATGGTTAAATTCCCACCGCCTTATCCTAAATTCCTCCAAAACTAATGCCATGCTACTTGGCACCACTCAAAGGCTCCGAATGTGTACCACTCCCCTGAACATCCTTGAGATAAATGGAAATCCTCTGCAGGTGGTTACCTCCTTTCGTTACCTGGGCATCCTTCTAGATCAGTCGCTTGTTTTAAGCCTTCTCCTCCAATCCACATGCAAAAACGTTAACTGCACGTTGGGAGCAGCCTACAGAACGAGCTATATGTTTACCTTCTCTGCAAAGCTTGCCATAGCCAGGGGGATCCTACTACTGACGCTTACCTACTGTGCGCCTATACTCACTTCTGCCCACAAATCTGCGCTGCACAAATGGGATGTTACATACAATAACATATGCCAATACGCCGCACAGTCCCCATGACTTCAACATCACTGCCGGCTATATACTGACCTTGGGTGGCTCTCCCCCTCGGCCGTCAGGAGCTACTTCTTGGCCTGTCTAAATGACTCTATCCTTGGACAAAATCAGCCTACTGCACTTGCGAAGCTCCTTCTTCCTTCGATTCCAAACCGCACGCTTAGATCTGCTGGATATTCCCTGCTGCCGCACCAACAAAGTGCCGCAGGATTAGGCCTCACTTCCTCCCTCCCTCCCTCCCTCCCCTTCTTGCCTACCTTTACACAGAACATCCAGGCCAGGGACTGCCACGGCTTTATGCCCAGCCTCGGAACCACGAGCTCGGCTGCACCTACCCTCTTCCTACCGCTAAAGCCATATTTCAAGCCGCTTTTCCTCCTGTCCACCTCCCAATTTCCTCATCCCTGACAGTGGGGCCATGAACTTGGGTCCCCCTAGCCTGCATGAGATGTCTCTGGCATCTTCCTCCCACTTTCCTTGGGCAGCCCACTGCTTCTCGGGCTGGCTGCTGCAGCCGCCAGATTCTGACTACTTCCACCCTTCCTGCCATCTGTTTTGCTGCTGGGTGCTTTAACTGTTTCCCAATATGACCCACCACCTCCCTCTCCCATACTGACTGGCCAAGACCTCCGCCATTGCATTCTTGTTGCCTACACCCTTCCTTGCCACTCCACATCATCCTGCCCGGTCGGGGAACCACAAGCCCGGCTAACTCCATCTGCTTTCCCCGGTTAAGCCGTAAGTTTCCCAGAGTGGCTCTAAACTCCCTTTCTTTACCCGTTACCTGTACCAACACTCCCCTGTAACACCTCCCTGCTCTTGGCCTGCTGCTCATTGCCCAGTATAGCCTATATCATGTTGGACTAGCTGGAACTGCCCTGTATATGTTTGGAATGTACTCTATGGTTTTTGCCTCAATCTGTAATGTTGCTTCCTTGTGTTATCCTGTTTTGTACTCTCCCGGGTCGTGCCTGAAAATAGTCACCTGCTGGCTAGCGCACCTACCCGGTAAACAAAAACTAAATAAATAAGATCTGCCATTGTTGGAAACTGTTTCACATCCACATGACCCACCTGACCTCCCCTGGCAAGACTTGCTTCAGATTCCTATTCTAGCATGTAGATCTAAGTCCAGCTTGAAGATCTTTCTGGGGACTGAGTATGCTCAGTGAAAGACTGCCTAAGTGCGGATGTGAACTGAATACTGGTAGAACTGTGGTTGCAGGTGAGTAACCTACATTTCCCATTTATTGTGCAGCCTTACTTAACGTGGGTCCTTAAAGTAGGGATAATCTCTTAAATTGACTTGTTGAAGGAATAAAACTGCTTTTATATGGAATTGTTTGAATCTCTCCAGCCTGTGTGCGGCGACATCTGGGTCTTGTGTATGAGCCCCTGTCACTGGTATGACAAGCTGCCATCTGGTTCGTCCTGGAATAGTCTAACCTTTTACATTATAAGTAACAACTATAAGGTCTGCCATAAGGAAAGCCGAAACAAAGCCTGTCTATTGTCTTTTCTGCTCCTCACTGTGGCAAATTCATGAACTAGAGAAAATAGCAAAAACATTGCTGGAACACAGCATTCAAACTGTAACTGGAAATGCCCAGTGTCCCCAACCATAAAAGTAACTAAGGTTAATACATTCATAGAAACCATACCGGGTCAATACAGCGCTGCCGAAACGGCGCAGGAATAACTGCGCAGTCTAAAGCATGGGATGAATTGGAGCAACAGGGTATAACAGCAGTAGGAAACTTAACTCCACCTCTGTCGCTCACTGTAAACTGGAGAAAGGGCTGAAGAAGCCACAGATGCTGTGCCTGGCTGAGCTGCTTCCGTGGTGGAGTGGCTAATGCACAAGTACTTGACTCAGTGGAGACCAGGATCAGGGTTTGGTTCAGTCTCGATGGTTTATTTTTGGTTATATAAAAAAAAAAGTCCCCGAGTTTCCTCGGTCCACCCCCCCTTGGGTTAGTTAATATAGTTCTGGGCGTGCAGGAAGTAGAGCACCCACAAAAAGAAAAATGGTAATGTTTCCCATTCGTTCATCTGATCTGATTTTATAATTGTTTTGGTCAGAGTTTTTCAGACTGTTGCGTTCACTGTTTTGACTGCGGCATTATGACACAGTGTCAATAGAAATTATTCTTGCTGTTATTTGAAGAGCAGACAAGTGAAGTATCCTAGCCTCGACAGGGAAAATGAGAATTCACTGAGAAGGCAAATGGAACCTTTCTCAGGAATCCGTCCCTGTGATGCATCACCATCCTGGGAAGTCACAGCTATGAATTGGAAGTGCAGTCTGTAAGTGCCTTCCCCCAGTCCCAAAGACCCTCAAAGCCCAGTACTTCCTGATGGGGCATGAGGCCTATAAACCCCAAGAAAACAAAGGTGTATTCTCCGATTGAATAAGGATACGGTGGTGCTTTCGCAGCTTGTGGAGATGGGTGACATGCTGCACCACCTCTCCCAGCGTCCCCTTTGCCCCACCAGTCGATACGCCAGCAGCAGCAGGTTTCCATTTCTGCCATATACCAAAGTGGTGGCAGGTAACGGCTGACTAGAGCGCCACATATCTGAGCCCAGCTCCCCCTGAGCTCAGATATTCTTGCCATAGAAGTAACAATATTCAACCATCTGAAAATAGGACAACACACAAGTGCACCATTGTCCCGTTCCCTCTGCTGATTTTGCGAAAACTGATTCATAAGTCAGTCTAGCTTGCTATGAACCATAGAATGCTAACTGGGTTCAGTAAGTAGGTGAGGAGGATTGGAACACAAACCCTCCAGTCCGTATATGAAGCCTGGGGGTTGGCTGGGGAAGAATGCTGTGAAATACGGGTTTACCAGTGTGTAAAGCAGGTCTCAGCCTGAAGAGTAGAGTCCCAGTTCTGAGTCTGCTGCCTGTGAAGTCTTGCAAGCCCAGATGTAACACCAGCTTTTCACTGTCGTCGGTGAGGCAGAATTTTTGTGTCTGCGGCGGGATAGTCTGACAGGCATGTTCATCCAGAGTCTTCAGTGGATTCCTGTGGCAGCTTTGGCAAGTAATCAGGGAACCCCAGTTCAGCAGCGTAGAGTGGGCCTCAGTCAGACTCCAGTAGAATTTGGGGCCACTCTGTAAATAGATCTTGCATTGTGCAGGATGAAATAGTTGCATCTTCACCTCTTTCTGCTTCAGCCATTTTTGAACCTCCACCTCGTCTGGTAGGAATTCTTTCAGTTTTTGTTTCGCTGCCATGGCAATTTCCTTTTCCCCAGCAGTTTGAAAACCTTCTTTTGGGGGGATAAAAGTGATTCATAAATCTGGACCGGGAGAGAGCTAAACATTTCAGCTTCTGCTCGGAGCCACGGTGGAACCGGAAGTCTAGAATGGTCTAACCTAATAGGTTTGAAAAACACATTGGAAGACTAAACCTGTTAAATTAATACTTTTTGTTGTACAGCAGTTTGTGTCAGTCAGTGGTTTAAGCAAAGCTTGTACATGTCTTGTGTGTTTGTATTGTGTTGATTTTGCTTGTTGTTTTAATGTAAGGCACACAGAGCCCCGTGGATTGGGCCCTGTAGAAATAGTTTGCCTTGCCTCACAAGTAATCGTGTTAAGGAGAAACATTTGTGTGCCAACTCCTTTGAGCAGGGAAAATGTTATTGGCTGTTTCACCCCCTATTTACAGATAGATTGGTAAGTCTGAAGAATGCTGGGAGTCTCTGCTCCGATCCTTCTGTGTCACCAGTCTGGGTGAGCCCCTCCCCGCAGGGACGTTGCTGTAAATTAAGGGCAAACATTTGCTGTGCACTAAGGTTATATATGTGCAGATCTCCACTGTTAACACCCCCACCTGCCTCAAAAATCCAGTGATTGACCGGTTACCTTTATGAAACCTGTTTCTGCCAAGATGCTTAGTCTCCTAGAAAGAACTGAGTAATACAGTAAATTATCATTTTTAACAGTTAATGAACCCACATGACCCAGTCTTCCACTATAGCATGCATCTCTAATGTGTGTTTTTGTTTTTTTTAAGCTCCAGATCAATCAGTCCATTATTTTCTGCAACTCCTCCCAACGGGTTGAACTGCTAGCTAAGAAAATTTCCCAGTTGGGCTATTCCTGCTTCTACATTCATGCTAAAATGAGGCAGGTGAGTACTGGTATTCTTGAGGCTGTGAATAGTGGGTAAAATATGGTGTAATTTATAAGGACCTGTAATATTTCTTCACTATCCAGCTCTTCTGCCAGGATATCCAGATGACTGATTAGTGTGGAGTGTGCCCTAGTATTTATACTGGAAAGTTGAAGGTGGAAAACTGGTAGGACAACCTTCCTTGGGCTTGTTTGTTGTGGTCCCAGATCCTAGATGGGGGAAACTGGTACAAAAGGTCCAAGAAGAAGGCTTCCAACATCGTACATTAAAAATTGTAGCATTGCAGTTCATCAGTCTTGGTCTTTTCAGATTAGAAGGGGGCAGCATACATCAATCAGAATTGCAGTCTTTTGTCTAACTCCTATTATGCTCGAACCCTGAATCAGTTTGATCCCAGTTACGGGCGGCCTGACTCTTCTCTCTGGTTCTAAATATGTTTCGGCGTCCTGGTGATGAGGCAGTCTGGCTCTGGTCCTGAGTGTTTTGGGGCCTTTTGATGTCAATCTATGAAAGCATTCTTGCTTTAAGCTTCCACTATTCTACCCTACCTGCTGAATTCGGCAATGTCCTGTTTACCATACAAGTTTGGCCTCCATCTGCACTTTGCTGATAAACCCGTTAGTACAGTGTTTACCGTATAGGTTTTCTGCAGTTTGTAGTTTTATTATACAGTTTTTAATTTGGTTTACCTTGTTTTGAATTCTTAAACCTTATTGTTGTACTCTGCCCATCCCCCCCCCACCCAACACATCTGAAATCAAGCTATTTCAGCTCGGTATATCTTTCCTTGTATAACTTGAGAGGGGAATGCTGTAAACATGGAATGAAAAACATGGTATAGTCAACCAGTTTAAAACCTATTAATGGGGGACCCAGTCTGGTTGCACAGTCGTAGTGCTGCCAACCACAATGCCAGTGACCCTAGTTCGGGAACAAGCTGGGGTTGGGGGATGGCCAAGGGGAGGAGGATTGAGCGTCTCGGAGGATGGTGTCCTCGGGAGGGGTTCCCTTCTATGACACAATACCACCACCTGGGTGACCACAGCTGGTAGTCTGGCTGGAGATGGATGAGGAAGGGAAGGATGTCACGGACGTTGGAGTGTGGGCATGCCTTGATGGGGGGAGGCACGGCCCCAGCACCTGAGTGGCCCGGTAAATCTGGATTCCTGCTTCCCCAGCACAGCACTACCTCATAAGACCAGATAACCAGGGGTTAAGCCAAGGCTCCATGGAGGTAGGTGGCCGTGGCTGGGGAAGTTGGTAGGATCGGGAGGTACCTGGAGGTCCTGAGGATGAGGAGGCAGAAGAGGGGCATAAACAGTTAATCTTTTAACATGGAGGCAATTTTAACATCAGTTTACTTCAGTGCACCGTGTAGATTTCCTTGGGGTAGTGCAGTTACCCCCCTAACTGTCTATTCTTGCTGGTGTAGAGTCATCCTGAAGTTTCTGCTCTTCCCTTCTGAGAGTGGACTCTTAAGAGCAGAATGTACCAATTTGTTAAACTGCTTACTTGAATTGCTAAGCAGACATTTGTACCTGTTTGCCTTCTTATATATATTCATTTTTGGATATTTTCAATGGGTTAAACATCAACATTTTATATCTTATACGTTCATATGCTCCCCAAATACATATTATAAAACAATAAAAGGGCTCCGTATGTAACAAACGGGAACATAATAGATATATTGTTAGACCAGTTCATAAATGGGAGCACCTGGAAGAAAATTATTCTGTCTAGTAAATATCCGCCAGCATGCAGAGACATTTACTTATCACTCCATTCTGTTATTTTGCAGTGGTCCGGTACCCACTCCCCTCAGCCTGTTAAAGATTATTGAAGCGGCTGGTCCAGTGGTGTGGGGGGGGTGTGTGTGTTCTCATGGCAAAAAAAACTCTTGCTTAATGCATCAGTTAGGGTTGTTCTACGGCGACAGACTAGGAAATTGATTGGGTTGCCACCCTTGCACCCCGCCCTCGTCCCCCCACAAACATCAGGTAGTAATAACGTCGGTGTAGTCTGTCCAAACCTCACCCCATTTCTTATACTGCCTCCTCAGCTTATTTACACATGGAATTGGGGGGGGTGAGAGTTAGGGCAGACTACCACAACACACACCCCGATGCCTGTTGGTAGGGACGGGGTGAGCGTGGGGTGCAGGGGGTGGCAACCCTAACACCGAA
Source organism: Neoceratodus forsteri (assembly GCA_016271365.2). Classification (NCBI taxonomy): domain Eukaryota; kingdom Metazoa; phylum Chordata; order Ceratodontiformes; family Ceratodontidae; genus Neoceratodus; species Neoceratodus forsteri. The sequence continues at coordinate 108,904,661 of JADMNL010000034.1, read as the reverse complement.
TTTCCTCACTTTTGTCGCTGTGGAACAGCCCTAACTGTTGCATTAAACAGTTTTTTGCCATGAATTTTCCGTTTTGAGAATGTGCACTATAAATAGTGAATGGTAATGTTCACACAAACGGTGATGGAAACAGTGAGGTAAAATAAAATAGTAACGGTAACATAAGCACAAACGATAATGCACATTGACAAATGTAAGCTGACGCAAATGTAAGGGATGACGCAAATGGTAAGCGCAAACGTTAATGAGAACAAAAATGACGCACTCGGTAACTAAACTGCTAACTGCAACAAACTCAAACGTTAACTAAAACAGTAATGCTGACGCCAACGGAAATGCAAATGGTAACAAAAAAGCGAACTAACTTATTCTCTGTTTTGATTATACCAGTAGTGAGACACAATCTTGCAAAAATGCCTCTTTCCCTTTGTAACTAGGCAGTCAGTGATTGGATGGCTGATTAAGGCAATAAAGAATTCAGCTGTAACAAGGGATAGATTACCATGACATCAGCTGCATCATATGGAAGAAGGGTAATCTAGTGGTTAACGCACAGGCACAAGAACTGGGAAACTCTGGTTAAAATCTCACTGAAATCCCTTACTCTGTAACCCTTAAGTTTCCTTAACCTCCTTGGGAAATGTGATGGTTCCTCAGGTCCATGACTTCAGAAGTGCCCCCAATTCCCATTATAAATCATTAGCAGTGATTGTGAGAGCTACAGCATTTCACTTTGAAGGTACTGAAAACAAGCTGTGGCAGCACCCCCCTTTGTAATGCCAGCATTTGAAGTAGGATGTCTCTCACAAATCAGATGATACACTTCAGCTGTTGTAGGTAAAGAAACTAAGTCTGTTTGTAGTGCTCTGTATATACTTGGCTCATTCCTCCCATGTCCTATGCATTCTGTCTTGGTATTTCCAGTCAGAAACCCAGATGAAAGGAGCATTTGAAACGTAAAACTGTTAACTTTATAAAGTAAGTGATCTAGCTCTCCACTTTCAGGCTGCAGAAAGGGGGTGTATAATTTGTGCAAAGGAGGAATTTAGTCTTGTGTGATCCTTTGAGAAACTGCTCAGGCCTACCTTGTAAATGAATCTTCTCAAGGGTGTTCACCTGGTTCAATAAAGATTGACTGCTAGATTGACTACCTGATTGTCTGATTCTTTCTACTGCTTTCCACAACATGTTGCAACTGTCTCTCAGAGAAATGAGCAGCACAAAGAGATTGCTTCCTGTGAATGAAATACTTAAGCAGTTTATCCCTCCAGGATGTGGGTATACTGGAGGGCGCCTCGTGACCGAACCACACCATTCGTGTTAGTTTAGTTTATTGTTCTAGGAATTATTACCTTTGAGCCAATGGCTCTTTTACAAAGGTTCCACGTCATCAATGTACAAACAAATAAGACATGTTACATAGAATGGTCAGCAAATTATAAAGGTTTCAATAAGCCAGTATAATACAGTACATCACAGGAAAAAAACAAAACATTGGAGGAATGGTCAAGGTGGGAAGGGGTAGGAGGAGATATGGGGAAGGGAGCAGACTTAGAGTAGTTAGAGGTACTCGGATGCCTTTGTCAAGAAAGGAGCAGAGAAGGAGGAGGGTGAAAAACAGTAAAAACAGCCATGAGGGAAGAATCATTAGTCACGGCAGTCACAGGAGCTAGAGGCTGAGAGGTGAGAATAAAGCATAGATTTGAAAGCTCCTAGTGACGTGGAGGATGTAATGAGCGAGCTCAGGGCATTGTACCAGCTGGGGGCACAATAGGCAAGATATTTGGCCCTGTGTGGTCCAGCATCTGGGGACCTGGAGAGGCTGGTGTTCCGATCTTCTGGTGGGACGGATGCTGGTATTTGGGCAAAGTAGGTCTTGGATACACGGCGGAGTGCAGCCCAGGATGGATTTTTTTGCCATCAGCATGTGAGGTACCTTATGCGATTTGAGAGTTGCAACCATCCGGTTTGTGTAAAGCTCACATGTATGAGTATGTCTTTGCGCTCCAGTGAGCAGCCGATAGGCCTTGTTTAGGGTGGTTGTGATGCGTCTTAGTGCGGTGGTAGTGGCAGATCCATAGATAATTAAGCCATAGTCTATGATTGAGATAACAGAGCTTTGGATAGCAATCCTCGGCGCAGCAGGTAAGGAATTGCCGGTTTGAACAGGATACTGTCACGCCTGGTTCACAGTTTCGCTGTGTTATCAATGTGGGTCGCAAAGGTAAGACCTTGATCAAAGGTGATTCCAAGGTATTTAAATGGTACTTGTTCAAGGGTATTTCCTGGGTAAGTTTTGATAGTAAGTGGAATTTGTCTTTTTCTGTTTTGTGGACTGGAGAAAAGCATGGAATTTTTGTGATTTAGGACCAGCTTGTGATCTAGGAACCACTTTTAAACATTGGAGAAAGCAAGTTGCAGGCTCTGGAGTAAGGGTTTCGGGTCCTTATGAGAGGAGAGAATCACGGCATCGTCAGCATGAAGGACTATTTGTTCCGGGCAGGATTTGGGGAGAGAGTTTAGGAAAAGGAGGGGGCCTAGGATTGACCCCTGTGGAACACCGGAGAGGACATATTTTGAGTCCGAGAGAACTTCTGAGATTTTTACTGATTGAGAGCGTTGGACCAGGTAACTTTTTACCCAGGCACCTGGTCCTTCTGAGAGCCCAAGACTGTGTAGTTGTGTGATAAGTAAGCCATGGTGAACAGTATCAAACGCCTTTGTTAGGTCAGTGAAAGCAGCTCTGGTTTGATATCCTTTGTCCAAGGCTGTGTGAATTTCTCCTGAGAATTCCAGCAGGGCGGTCGACTTACTGTGTCCTTTCCTAAATCCATGTTGCTGCAAGCAGAGTATGTTATACTTATGCAGGTAGTCTGAGAGTTGGTCAGCCACAATGTGTTCGAGGGCCTTGGAGAGGGGTGGAAGTATAGATGTAGGCAGATAGTTTCCTGGTAGGGACTTGTCGCCACTTTTGAACACTGGTGTGACTATAGCAGACTTCCATTTGCTGGGAAGTTGACTAAGGCAGAGGGAGCGATTGAAAATTTTGGTGAGTGGGTGCACCACCTCTTCCAGGGTAAGGGACAGAATTTTAAGATCAATAGTATCACTGCTTGCTCTGGATTTAGAGAGCCTTTTTTATGTATTTGTAGACTTCATGTGCCTTAACTATTTTGAAGTGGAAAAGCGGTTGGTCAGGTGAGGCAGTAGATGTTGGTTTTGGTGAGTCTATCAGAGTAGAAGTCCGGCGGGAGGACCCCACTGAGGTCAGTGAAAGTTTTATTTAAGGCCTTTGCCATGACCATTAGGTCTAGGGTAGTGGTTCCATCGACAGTCATTATAGTGGGAGAGGATTTGGACTGCTTACCCATGATATTTCTGATGTTGTCCCAGAATGATCTTCCGTCACCCCAGGAGTTTGCAAGGGCATTTTTAAAATAACAGCTCTTCATTAGTCTGATTTGTTTGGTACATTGGTTTCGTGCCTGTTTATGCATCTGGATATCCGTCAAGGAGCCTTTGGCTCTGGCTATGGCCCAGAGGTGGTCCCAAATTTGAGTTGGGCCAGTAGTTTGGCTGTGAGCCAGGGATTTGAGAGCGCTTTGATTTTATGCTTTTTTTACTGGTGCGTAGGTGTCACAGGCAGTGTTGAAAGTTGTGATAAAATAATCTAGGGCTGCGTCAGCATCTAGAGTATTGTATATTGGGGACCAGTCTTGCTGTAAAAGACAGGTATTGAGCTTAGAAAGGTTTCCATGGGGTAGCACTCTGCTTGAGATGGTTTTTGGTACTTATTTGCCCAGGTACAGATCACAGGGGAGTGGTCACTGAAAGAGTCCGGGAGAACGTTTTTTTTTATGCAGGCTGGGTGGCTAGCAAGGATCGATCCCGTCAGTGAGTGCAAGTCCCAGTTTTGTAGTTTTCTTCTAGTGGGGGAGCTCACCATCTGCGTTAGGTTAGCTGCTAGGATAGCATCCTTGAGGGACCCAACGTCATATGCGAGCCAATTTATATTAATGTCACCAAGGAGAAGGAGCTTGGTGTCAGGTGGTTGCGATCTTACAAATTCAAGAACAGTCTGGAGGCCGGACCCTGGATCTTTGGGAAGGATATAGACAGCGGCCACAGTAAGCACTTTATTTTGGGCACCAGGTAGTAGCTTGACGGAGAAATTGCACAGAGGAGTTAGTGGTGGAAAAGCAGACAGGGTGGCTAGAGAGGGGTTGTCCCTAATGTAAATAGCACACCCCTTTTATTAGTCCTGTCCAGTCTGAAAATATTGTAGCCTTGTAGTGAGATGGCATGGTCTGGAATGCTTGGTGTCAGCCAGGTTTCAACAATGGCTAGTATGTCGGGATTGTGTGACTGGCAAAGAACTGAAGGGATGCCAGTTTGGAAGGAGGCTACAGATACTTAAGGTGGTGATGGTAAGACCCCCCTCAGTTTTTGCTAGATTTGTTACCCTGGTAGAAACAGGGCCAGGGTTTGGATGGACACTTCCTGACATCAGAAGGAGGAGGAGCAGGAGTTTAAGGGACATCTGCCGCAGCTCATAGTACAACATATAACGCCTCTGTTTCTTGTTAGAGTACAGTGTAGTCGTTTAGGGTCCCAGCGTAGGGTAATGGCTAGGAGCAGGTGTCGAGTTGTCAGCTTTCCAGCGGTGTGAGCTGTCATTTGCACCCAGTCCTTTGTATGAGGGTGCCACAAGTGAGGGTAGGGAGGATTTGCCATGGTGCCGGGTTGCTGGTATCAAGCTTGAATGGTTAGTGTGAGAGGTAGAGGAGACTGCAAATGTTTACTGTAGCAAGGGTGAGTGTTCCTGAGTGACTGGTGAGCTACTGTGACCAGAAAACTGATTGTTACTGTAGATCAAAGACCCAGAAAGTGTTAAATTCCTGAAGGTGATGAACATTAGCCTAGGGCATATGCAGGATGTAAAAATCCTTTGTTAGAATCTTCCCTTTGTTCTCCAAAACAGTTGTGAATAGACCTCAAAGACAAGCACACATCCTTTAAGAAAGTCAGATGGAAATGTGGATTCAATGCAGCACTCCACAACCCAGAAACTTGTATAAAAGATTTACTGACCTCACTTTTGCTTTTTGATGTTTTCCAAAAAAGTTGAGTTTGATATGAGTGCCTATACCTGGTGGTGGTGATTTGTAGTTTCTTAGTCCAGGAAATGTTCATAGATGTTATGTCCAAGAATAGTCCAGTTCCTCCAAGTAGAATCACATGAAAATCCACAAAAACTAAACTACTGACAGAGACAAACACAGCCAGCTACTGTATGTCCCCCGTTAAGTCCTCCAGTATGCCCACACCCTGGAGGATAAATTGATATTATACAAAGGCACATTTTATTTTATATATATATATATATATATATATATATATATATATATATATATATATATATATATATATATATATATATATATATATATATATATATATATATATATATATATTTTGTAACTAACTGAGGTCCTTACGGTTGGAAGGAGGATGTCATTTTTTTTAAATATTTACCGCGGTGTTTTAACGAAGCGGCAACAGGACAAATGGCGGCAGTTTCGATGAAAGCGACTGGACTGGCACGACATGAGGTTGGCTGGCACTTTTTCCCGTGGGTACATTGGAGGATTTACCACGCTGGGAAAGGTACCAGCCAACCATTTAGGCTGCAGCATTTGGCACATTCGATTTACTCCATTGTATAATGTATGTATTTGCTCTACACATGAAGTATTAATGCTACAAGTACTACTCCCTGTGTGAGTTGCATGACAGAACTGTCTTAAGCCATTGCAAACTTAAATGAAAATCTGGATAGACAGCACTGATACCCTTATGTGTACTTCTGCACTGTTGCTGCAGTGACATCAGGGAATGGGAGGGGCTGTATTACAAGTGACCCATTTGCATGTAAATGGAGGCTTGCTTGACATTTTACTACCTTGTGTCAGAGCCTCAGACTCTAGATATGTGTTGCAACAACAGAAATTACTGATCTCTTATTGACATATGTACAGTAACTGATGTAATGCATAATAAATACATCAGACTTATCCAAATCAGAAATATACAGTAGTCTTCTTTAACTAATGACTTGCAGTGTAGAGTTTAAAAATAAGGATTCAGATTAGTGAATGGCTTGTGCAGTACAGGGGCTTGTTAAACTGGGCTGCTTGTGTGGCTGGTGTGTACCGCCTTTCTTGAGCGCTGGGACCTTTCACTTTTCTGTTATGCGGTAATTTTTCCAACTGGCATTTTAGAACTAATAAGCGAATGTTTGATAATCATGCTTCAGAATGCGTCTCTATGATCTGCTGAGCCACGCAGGGATTTGGACATTGCTGGCGGTTAGCCAGCAGGAGCTTGTGCTTTCCACATCAGTTAGGCACTTTTCTGCTCTTCTTACATTATTTTGTGTTTGTCTTGGGGCATGCCCCTGGCAATGTGGTGAAGTCATCGAAACTTGCGTGCACTAGAATGAGAGTTCTGTAGGTTTTCTTCACCGGAAAAACGTTACCTTGCCAAGTGCTTTTCCTGTGCAGAAAAATTGGAACGGTTGTTGGTTCTCCCAGCCGGAAGTACACTCCCAGGCAGTCCCACTAAATTCTCCTGTTAATGCAGTAGTCTAACTGGGTAATATGGTGTGTCAGCACAGTAATGTTTCCATATCTGGCTAAGACTTTCTCAGAGCCTTGTCTGTATTTTCCAGATTCATTGTGTGTGTGTGTGTGTGTGTGTGTGTGTGTGTGTGTGTGTGTGTGTATATACACACACACATTTTTTTAGTTAAAGCCGCAGGCACCAGGGCTTATCGGAGACCTTTGTATTCAAATTATGTTAGACCTGCAGGAGGGTGAGACCCTCTCCTTTAGTCTCTTATTAGATTGCATTACACAATTAATATTATGTCTGTTCCACCCCCCCACCCCCGTTGAACTGGGGGGTGCACCTGGGATACTGACTGGCATTGGCAAGGCTGAATTGCACAGATCTTTTTTGTTACTCCTGAATGAGATGCTGAGTCCCTATGTCCCACAAGCTATCCACACAAGTACACCCAAACCCAAGGTGGACCCCTGGGGGGGGTGGGAGCCCATACAGGCACATGTAGGTGTGCCGGAGTGGGACAAGACTACGAGCCCAAATCTGCAGGCAGACCCGGACCTTGACTGTACAGGGGGCCATAAGGAAAATTCTGACCGGAATGTGTCTTTTGATGAGGGAGAGTGGACGGAGCCGAAGAGAGATTCCAGTGTCTCCTTTGTTTGATAACAGATCTCTGTCCTACCTCATAACTGCAGCTTGTAGGACATGACAACTGAAGGAGGTTCAAGTTGTGCAGTCCCTGAATGTCTATCCGCATCCTCCTTGGCATCAAGTGTTTCAGACTTTGTACACTGTGACCAGATTATTGCACATGAATGGGCAGGCATGGACCAGTTGAAAAAAAAAAAAATAAATAACCAGGCCCATGGGTGAGATGTCCTCTGTTTATAGAGAACTCCCAGAAGTGGGAAACCCTCTTTTCCTGGTGGATAAGGCTGTGCATAGTTCTATTAAGCACACATCTCTACTTGGAGAAGGCTCTTTCACCTCAGCTAGTGTCCCCTTTCAAATGACATGAAGTCTTGCTGCATTCTGACCAGTGCAGTTAGCCCCAGCCTTTAAACTGCCCCGGAGAACAATGGGTCAACTTCTGTGCATGGCATAGAATGTTCATCTCTAGCTCGGTTGATGTCTCTGCCTGTTGTAATTCAAACTGCAACCATCAGATTCTTTACTCTGCTTCACTGAACAGTCGCTCAGGAGATTTCTCCTGCAGCTCGATTCGAAGTCTCAAGTGTCTGTTTTCGGTCTGTTTTCTACCAAAATTTTGTTTCCGAATAATCTGTTCAAGTCTCTGTCTGTGGTACCATGAGTACTAGATAAGTTTTGTTCTGTTTTCTGTGTGGAACTTGTAAAAAGTGTGGATCGGTTCGGCTGAACTGATCATTCAGGTAAATTTTGCATTTTACTCATATGTGTGTGTGTTTACTGGTCTGTATCGGTTCTTAAAAAAAAAAAAATGGTTTTAGTACATTTATTTTCCAAGACCCGTGACACGGTCAGGAACCGATAGGGGAGTCTTGCCTGGCGGTTGCCGAAAAAAGGGTAAGTTTGGTTAGGTTGGCCATGTCTGAGAAACTCAACAAAAAAAAGTGCCCACTGGGTTTCAACACTGCAGTGTGTGTGGGGAGGTCTTTGCTAAGGCCGATCCCACACCACCTGTTTATTATCTGGGGTTTGACCACCTCGATTCAGACAAATTAGTAAATTTTCCCAAATCTACCCTTGAAAAGAGATTAGGTAGACTGAGGGAAAAGGAGGCAGAGAAGTCCGCTGACCCGGATGGCCAGCCCGGTTCGGTTCCGACCGACCCAGAAGGGGTGCCCTCTGACCAGGGCAATACTTCGGGCAGAAGGAGAGCAGATTCTGAGGAATTGGTTCCGACAAAAAACACAAAGACAAATTGACCGGTTCGGATCCTGAATCTCGTACACCGTCTGCTGAAGAAATAGCCAAAGTGATTCGTATTGTGGAATCACTTCGCCTGGTTCTGACTGATCCGGCACCTTTTGGGAGGGTCTCGGTTCGGTCTGTTCCCCCGGTTCAAGATTATACTCTGGAAGAATTTTATGAACCGGAGTTTGAGGAAAGAAAGAGCTGGAAGATAATTATGGTGATGGTAAAAGTCTGGATGTGCTTATTGACCCGCATATCTCCCCAGACAGACCTTCAGGTGTTTCTCCTCCTCCTAGGCTTTGAGTCCCCTTTGCACTACATGTTTTATAGAAAGGTGACTGATGCCCTCCAACTTCCTGTGGAGGAGGCAGTGAAGGATCAGGAGGAGCCTGACTATGTAGAGATGATGGACATCCCAGAGTCCAGGAGACTCTCTATTCCCCTCCACAAATCTTTTGGGAAACGGACACAAAAAATTCTTAAGTCTCCCAATTCCATATTTCCTGTGGATAGAAGAATGGACAAGAGGTATACTTTCAGGCTCTGATACGGAGTTCCTTTATCAGCAATGCAGCCATGTTGAGGTTGTACAGGTTGCTGCATGTGATAAGGCAAGCATTCCCTTGGCATCACACCCTCCAGACAAGGACTTCAGGAAGATTGATGCCATGGCAAAGAAGCAATCTTACTTGGAGATACAGCTCTTGCAGCAGGTTACACCATTAGGACTGAAGCCGTCAGGCGTCAGGACCCCACGGAAATTTTCTAGCTAGCAGTCTTCAGCGAGGACCGCCTCCGACGTCTGTCTCGGCCCCGACGTCAGGTGTAGTACATAAGGAGGTGGTTCCCCCCACAATCCCCAGATCTTACTTTGAGAGGGCTCTTGCAGTAGGTAATTACATGTAGGACTGATGCCAGCCGGCAGCAGGACCCCACAGAAAAACTTCTAGCTAGCAGTTCCTGGCGAGGGACCGCCCCCACGTCAGGTGACCAGCGTCATACAGCGTCTATATAAAGGGCGGTCCCGGACGCCCGCCTTCCAGTTCTTTCCCGCCGTTAGCTCGTGCAGCACCTCGCGGTAAAGTTCGTGCTTGGCAAAGCCCTGTTCTTTCGTCTGTTTTACCGAACTTTTCAGTATTTTTTTTCTCTCATCGTCTGCATCAGTGTATGTCGCCCCTACACTTTCCAAAAACAAGTCGACACAAATGTGGCCCAACTGCCGCACAAGGACTGCCATTCTCTCTGCCTTTTTGCTTAGGCCCCGACCACCCAGTCGTCAAGTGCCCGCATTGCCTGCACTTCAACGCGGCTACCCGCAGACCGCGCCAACAGTCCCTGGAAGCCCATCTTCTAAAGAAAAAGATGTCTTCAATGGAAAAATAATTGAAGAAACTCAGGCAGGCGTCGACTTCTCCAGAAGGACATCACAAAAAGCGGGACAAAGGCACCGGAGAAGGCCTCCTCGCCCAGCGACCGGCGAGTCAGCTCAGGTAATATCCTTCCGGGGACCATCCGGACCACCTCCAAGGGTTTGGAGGCGGCGTCGGCCCCGCCCATCGGATGGCGCTTGGGCCTTGCAGGCGCTCTGGGCAAAGGAGGCCTCGCCCCAGTACTGCCGCAGGCTGCGGCCCTACTGGTGTGAGGCGACTCCCATAAGTCTGACTTCTGCTTCTCCGGCGTCTCTGCGGGAGAAGGTTGGTAAAACGCCTGACCCTTGAGGGTGGCTCACGACCCGTCCCCCTCAGACGAGCCACTTCCCTCCCTCTGCCCGCCTCCGACGAGGGACCCTGTAAGTCTAACGCCGGCTCCTCCGGTGCCCGCCGGGAACCAGCTCCTAAGCCGCACGTCGGGGGGGGGGGGCCGGATATGCGCCGGGCGACGGAACCTACGACTGATCCTCCAACCCCCCGTCGTACCTGGTTCCCTGCATCCTTCGCTGCCGTTCTGGGAGCCTGAGTCACCCCAGCCTGACCCCGGGGACTTTTCCCCACCGTCCCCGGGCGATGCGGGGGATATTCCACCCCATCAGACCCCCCTCCTAGGGAACCGGATCTGATGCCAGCCCCTCAGATGCTGGCTCCCCCCCGACGCTGGCGGGGGACAATCCCCTTCCGTCGGGCCCACCCCCCTGGGCCTCTCAATGTTGATCCGTCCATGGGGGCTCCTTCCGGGCCGTCTGCCCCAGCACTCCTCCGGCGCCCGGGTACCCGCCGTCTTATCCGATGCTGTAATACCCGGGTCCGTAGTATCCAGTGCCGCAGCACCTGACGTCTGTTCCGCCGACGCCTCAATACCTGGCACTGGTTTCCCCCGCAGCCGGGGTTCGGATACTTGCCTTACGGATACAATCCGTATTTTTATCCTCATCTTCCTCCACCTCCACCGCCCCGTCTGCTGCCGGTGGATCTGCAGGAGTCTCTGGCTTCCTGGTGGGCTGAGGCCAGGGCTCAGCTCACCAAGGAAGTAGAGAGCCGCCTTACGGCGACGCGCCCGGGCCCTGTACACCCGAGACAGCACACTCCCTCACCACCTCCCAGAGCCCTTCCCTCTGGATCCCGAGAGGGGCAGGACATGCGTCCAGGGATTCCCCCCCTAAGGAACCCGTTCCTTCCCCTAGACATGTCAGGGAGTCTTATTCTGCTTCTGATTCTTCTTCTTCACTCTCTGATTCCTCTGACGGATGCTGTGAGAGACGACGAGCCTCGCTCTCCGTCCAAGCCCCGGCCGAGGACCCCTCTGAAGTCTCCTCCGGAGGATCCTACACGGAGTTGCTCAGGAAGATCCAGGAAGTACATCAGTGGCGCTCTCTGGAACCAGATCCTCAGTGGGTCAAACTCACCGAACATCTGGACCTGCCCCTGATGGCTCCTACTTTAGTGCCACCCTGGATCGAGCCTCACGCCCACCTTGTTTCCACTATTTGGAAACAGTCTGCTTTAGCCCCGCTTCCCAGGAAGTCCAACAGGCTGTAACAGGCTCCGGAGGGTGTAGACTTTCTGGATTCTCACCCTCGTGCAGACTCTGTCGTAATTAGCGCCACTGACGGCTGGTCAGCACATCCCAAACATCTAAGCTCGTCTCCTCCGGATAAGGAATCTCACCTCCTGGACCAGTATGGAAGAAAAATATACGCCTCTTCCACACTGGGAATTCGGGCACTGAATTATGTAGCTCATATGGGGATTACCAGAAGGCCATCCTTACCCAGGCGGAATCAAAGATTGACTCCTTACCTGACTCCCAAGTCAAGCAGGAGTTGGCTGATTTAGTCCGTTCTGCTGTTCGGCCAGTCGTCACATCCTGTGGACGACATACGATGCAGTGGACACTGCCGGGCGGAGCTCCGCGTTCGCCGTAAGTCTTTGGCGTCATGCCTGGCTTCGCGTGTCAGGTTTGGTCCCGGAGGTGCAGTCAGCAATCTAGGAAGCACCTTTCAGGGGTTCAGTGCTTTTCGGCGGTGATGTCAAGGATATAATCACCGACTTGCAGGAGAAGGGGACGGCTCTGAAATCCGTGGATTCCATGTACCGTCCCCATCCTCCACAGCGCCGTCCTTTTCACAGACTCAGTCGGCCACAAGCGAAACCCCAAGGAAGGCGGGCCACTAAACATCGGGTTCCCGCAGCTGCCAGGCCACCACCGCCCAAAAAAGCAGCGGGTGCCCCAGCTGCGGCGCTGCCCCCACACCACCAGACTCCTCCCCTCTCTCACCGCCTTCGGACACACCGGAGGAACCGGTAGGAAGGAGGTTCTCCTTCCACCTTCTGGGTTTGGAGAGGTTAACAATGGATTCATGGGTACTTCAGATGATAGCAGAGGGGCACTCCATAGAGTTTCTACAGAAACCACCCCGCCACCCCCCCTCTGAAGTCGTCCTATGCAAGGGACCATCTTCCTTTGGTCCGGGAAGAAATATCTGCCCTTCTCGCGAAGCAGGCCATAGAACCCGTTCCCCCTCACCTTCAAGGGACTGGCTACTATTCTCATTTCTTTCTGGTCCCAAAGAAGACTGGAGATCTCAGACCCATTCTCAATCTCAGCTCCTTGAACCTTTACGTGGAATACAAACGGTTCAGGATGCTGTACCTACAAACTCTTCTGCCCCTTCTTCGGCCGGGTCAATGGCTTTGTGCGCTGGATATGCGGGATGCATATCTTTACATCCCCATTCGTCCCTTGCATCGCAAGTACCTCCGGTTTGCTTTCCAGGGGGACCATTACCAATTCCGGGCACTCCCGTTTGGTCTTTCCTCGGCTCCCCAAGTTTTTACCAAATGCCTGGCTGTGGTAGCGGTCCACCTGCGTACTGTGGGAGTTCAGGTGTTCCCCTACCTGGATGACTGGCTCCTGGCGGCCTCGTCCAGGGAGGAGCTCCTGCATTTTCTCTCTCTCACCCAGCAGGTTTTCACCTGTCTGGGTATTGCCATCAACCATTCCAACTTTCATCTGGATCCTTCCCAGAGACTACAGTTTATCGGGGCTATCCTCGATACGACAGTGAGCAAGGCCTTCCTTCCTTTGGACAGGGTGGCCTCTCTTCAGTCTCAGATTTCCCTGCTACCAGAACGCAGGAAGGTTCCGGCAAAGGTCGGTTCTCCGTCTCTTGGGGCTCATGGCGGCCGCCATCCTGACAGTTCTCCGCGCTTGGCTCCACATGAGGATCTCTCAGTGGACTCTCCGCTCCCAGTGGGATCAACTTGTAGACGACCTAGATCATCTGGTTCTGATCTCCTCGCCGATGACAAGAGACTTGCAGTGGTGGATGGTTCGAGAGAACCTGTTTCGGGGGGTCCCTTTCTGTCATCCTCCCCCTTCCCAGATTCTAACCACAGACTCATCAGGAGAAGGTTGGGGAGCCCATCTGGGTCCTCACCGAACCCAGGGTTTATGGTCTAGATTGGAGCTAGCTCTACACATCCATGTGCTCGAGCTTCGAGCTGTACTATATGCTCTCCAAGCCCTTCACCAATACATTCTTCCCAGTCACCTAGCTGTCCAGACGGACATGTGCGTGGTGTGGTACATCAGCAAACAGGGAGGGACTCGATCCTACCCTCTATGCAGGGAAGCAATGAGGGTTTGGGACTGGGCAGCGCTTCACAACCTTCACCTCACAGCGATCCATGTTCCAGGAGTTGACAGTACCCTGGCAGACAAGCTAAGCCGCTCCTCTGCTCTGCCACACAAGTGGAGTTGGACCAAAAGGTTCTAGACTACATCTTCCAGCTTTGGGGGACTCCACAGGTGGACCTGTTCGCCTCTTCCCAAAACTCAAAACTTCCCACCTTGTGCCCGCTCACTCCAGGCGGAGCTTTCTGGGCGACGCTCTGGCTCTGAAGTGGAAGGCAGATTAGTCTATGCTCCCCCATTCCTCTGGTCCCTCGTGTATAGTGAAACTAACAGAAGGTGCGAGAATGATTCTGATCGCTCCTTTCTGGCCCAGGCAAATGTGGTTCTCTCTTTTACAACAATACTCAGAGGTTCCTCCTCTTCCTCTTCCTTTATCTCAAGGATTGCTGACCCAGGATCGGGGGACCCTGGTCCACCCGGGCCTCGAGTCTCTACAACTTCATGCATGACTCCTGCAGACCTAGCCCAATCTCGCTTTTGTGTTTCTCCAAAAGTGGCAGATTCTGGTGAAGGCTAGAAAACCCTCCACTAGGTCCACTTATGCCATGAAATGGAAGAGATTTTCTGTTTGGGCCACTTCTAGGAACGTGGAGCCTTTCTCCTGTTCAGTGACTGTTCTGTTTGAATATTTACAACATCTCTTCGACCTGGGTCTTAGTCATTCCTCCTTGAACGTGCACATGGCCACTATTTCAGTATATCATGTTCCTTTCGCTGATAAAACCTTTGCCCAATTGGAGGTATCTAAGACTTTTCTCAGAGGGGTCCTTCATCTCAGGCCCCCTGTTAGGACTCCTGCTCCTCCTTGGGACTTGAACATCATTCTTGAGAAACTTACCCTTCCTCCCTTCGAACCTGCGGCATCCACAGATCTGAAGTTTCTTTCGTGGAAGACGCTCTTCTTGGTGGCCATCACTTCCGCTCGAAGAATTTCTGCGCTCCAGGCCCTGATGTGTAAAATCCCTGATTTGTTTTTTCACAAAGAACGAGTGGCTCTTCGCACGAACTCTAAGTTTCTGCCTAAGGTGGTAGCAGAGTCTACCTTAAATCAGTCTATAGAGTTACCTGCCTTTTTCACGCAGTACTCCCAACCAAGGAGAATATTTACTCCATACCATGGATGTTCACCGGATTCTGAGATACTACACCGATAGGACAGAGGATCTCAGAAAAACTGATCAGTTGTTCGTCTCTTTTGCTCACAGAAGGGAAGGTAGTGCTGTTTCCAAGCAATGCCTGTCGAAGTGGTTGGCTCATTGCATCACTTTCTGTTATGACAAGTACAAGACCCTTCCGGGTCAAGTCAGAGGTCACTCCACGCGTTGTGTAGCGGCCTCCGCGGCTTGTTTCAAGAATGTGTCTGCAGCAGATGTATGCGCTGCCACCACCTGGACTTCTGTCCATACCTTTACGAAACATTACAGTTTGGACATTGCCTCTCGCCGTAGAGCAGGCTTCGGGTTAGCTGTTTTTGCAAGGCCTCCTGTCTTGACGGCTGCAAAGTTTTTTGCTACTTCTTGGAGTAGTTCCTCCTCCCGGTGCCTTTCATTTGTTCCAGACTGCTTGGGATTCAGTCCTATATGTAATTTACCTACTGCAAGAGCCCTCTCTAAGTAAGATAGTACAGTTGCGCAAGAACTTACTGTAACAGTAGATCTTGACGAGGCTCTTGCAGTAAATCAACTATCACCCTCCATCCCCTAGGCTTTTCAGCTCCTTTTCCAGGAAGGAAAACATCTGTCTGTCTCTCTCTCTCTCTCTCTCTCTCTCTCTCTCTCGTCCGGGCCTTCCGCACCTGTGGCGGGAAAGAACTGGAAGGCGGGCGTCCGGGACTGCCCCTTTATACCGGCGTCGCGCATCGGCGCCTGTCACTGGATGGGGCGGTCCTCGCCAGGGACTGCTAGCTAGAAATTTTTCCGTGAGGTCATGCCGCTGGCCAGCGTCAGTCCTATATGTAATTACCTACTGCAAGAGCCTCTCTTGAAGAGCTACTGTTACGGTAAGTTCTTGCGTAACTGTATTTTCTTTTCCCGCCGTCATCGCGGCGGTCACCTTCTAGCATGCGACGACTAGGAAATTCAACATTCTTCTCTTCTGTTACTGGATTCATCTGATATCCTCTCCAATCACCTCTTTGGAGGGTCATCCATCGAAGTGTGCCTACGGCAAGCAGATACCCTTCAAGGATCCTCACTCTGCCTGTGTGTGTTGCCTGGGCCCCCGACCATGACACCCAGGCCTGCTCCTTCTGCCAGGGCTTCAATAGTCTCACCAGGATCTGCCACCAGAAGGCCCTTCAGGCTTTTCTTCTCGGAGAAACTCAAGGCCATGCATAGAGAACCTTCCTCCAAGGGGGAGTCATCTGGGAAGTCCCATAGGCATCGAGAAAAATGCTGGGAGAAGGCAAGAGCCAGATCCCCTTCCAGGGCCTTGGACTCCCGCAGCTTCGGCTCCAGGTCTGACTGCTGTCCCTCCAGGGCTCGCTCTCAGCCTCCCCCGGTTCAGGTTAGATCGTCCAGCGGTTCCTCCTCCCTGCAGCCTATCAAGACCTCCAGGCCCACGGCTTCATCCACTCCTTCCAAGGCCTCGTCCAGGTCTGGGGAGCGCCACAAGTCTTCCTCCCATCGCCTGGACTCCGACGTCAGGTCAGTCTCCCAGCCCCCAGTGTAAGACTAAGGAACTGACTTCCCTGAAGTGGACGTCTGACCAGAAGTCGGTCCACCCGACCATCTGCCAAGCTCCAGAGGCGCTCCCAGGAACCGGCTACCGTACAACACCAGTCGCTGGTTAGACGTTCGCTCCTGAGGACGTCGGCCGGGGGAATGGCGTCGGCCATTGCAGAGGGGAGGACTGCACCACCGCCTGCTGACGTCTGTCGGAAAGCGTCATCGGAGGAGGATACTACTCAGCCCGAAGACTAGACAGGCGACTTCGGAACAGTCTAGCTCCCACGGGAACCCTTCCCGGAGCAGGAGACCCCCGGGGACCAGACGTCCGACCCCGGCGACAAACCACCGGTTCCCGGCACGTCGGGCTTGAATCTGACAGAGGTGAAGGAGCTCTTCACTTTCTGGTGGGACACCATCAAGAAGGATGTGATCACCGCACCTCCTTCTACGCCGGCTACCCCTTCAACGCCTGCGCTTCCACTCCCACCTAGGGGGTCAGTAGGACGGTCATCGTCCCCCAAGGAACCAACATTCCCTCCTAGGGGCAGATCTTTGGACAGAAGGCCTCCCTCAAGATCTACTTCAGGGTCCCCCAGCCCCAAGAGACCCAGACAGCATCGGTATACCCCGTCCGAGGAGGACTCCAGATCTGACACCTCTGGGTGCTCCAGATCTCCTTCTCCTATCGGCGTCCCTTCTCCAGACCCACGTGACCTTCCCAGGTCTCCGGATGACATCTCGTTCGCTGAGATCATGAGGCATATCCAGGAGAATATGGGGTGGGACGCTGAAGAATTAGAGCCAGAGAGACCACGCCTTGCCCGCTACCTTCGGCAGAAGACCCAAAGCCTGTGGTAGTGCCACCATTGGTGGACACCTTTGCCAGGCGTCATCCAGGCTGCGTGGGCGTGCGTCGACTCGGCGGTTAACGAAGGCCGACCGCCTGTATAAGGCCCAAAGGAAGACCAGTACCTGGCCGAGCCATCCTCTGGCGGTTCCCTGGTTATGGTGACCTCACACATGACCGGTCTCAAAGGCCTCAGCACTTGAGCACACAGCCGCCGGACCCAGAGTCCAAACAGTTGGATGTCCCGGGCAGGCGCACATAAGCGGCTGCGACTTGCGCCATCAGGTCATTAAATTACCTCACCCACATGGTTCAATTCCAGGACGCATTGTGGGAGCAGGGACAGGACCTGGTTGAAAAAATGCTGGACGGTGGTCAAAAGGAGGAGCTGTTAAACCTCCTCCATACGTGTTCGGACGTGGGGACCCAGGTGCTTAGAGCCACATACGACTCTGTGGACTCTTCGGCCAGAGCTGCAGCCTCGGGCGTGTCTATGGAGACGCTCATGGCTCTGTCTCCGTTTTTTCCCCGGACATCCAGAAGAATATCATGGACGTCCCTTACCATGGCAAAGTTTTGGTTGGCGAAGCCTCTGAGAAGGTGATCACCAAACTTCAAGACACCGGTAAGGCGGTTAGAACTGTGCAGGCTATGTACAGGTCTCGACTTAGTTCCTTTCGCAGGAACCAGGAGTCTCTTCGTGGCGGACACAAAGGCAACCATGCGTTCGACCAGCAACAAAGGGGCTCCTTCACCACGAAAAGCCAGGCTAAGACATCCTCAGGAAGGGCCAACAAGCGGCAAAGTCAGTCCAACCTGCGGTATCCAATGCTGTCACAGCATGACTCCTTTCCGGCCCCCCCCCCTCCTCAGGATCAACGGGAAAGGAAGGTCGGGAGTCGCATCGCATGCCACCTGCAAGGGTGGCGGTCGATCACCACTGACAGATGGGTGCTTCAGTTGGTCAAAAAATCTATTATATAGAATTCGTAGGCAACTCACCCACAAGGCCTCCTCTGCTTTCCCGCGCTATTCGGGTCAACCGCCCTGCTTATACAACAGGAAGTGCTGCCACTTCTGGAAAGGCTTTGAGCACGTTCAGAGAACCAGAGAGGGTTAGGATACTATTCGCACTTCTTCCTGGTTCCAAAGAAAACAGGGGATCTCCGTCCAATTTTGGACCTCAGCAGCCTCGATCTGTCAGTCTACAAATGCTTACGAGTGGTGACCCTCCCAGGTCTAATCCCCATGCTGAAGAGGGACGCCTTCTTGGCATCGTTGGACATGCTGGACGCCTACCTGCACATCCCTATTGCTCAGGCGCACAGGAGATTCCTGAGCTTAGAGTTTCAGAGCCACCATTATCAGTTCCGAGCGCTTCCCTTCGGGCTGTCATCGGCACCCCGCGTATTTACAAAGTGCATGGCAGTCGTGGCAGCATCTCTGAGGAGACAAGGCCACTATGTGTTCCCGTAACTGGACGACTGGCTTCTCATGGCTCCCTCCAAGGAGGCATTGTTGATGGCCATTCATCGTACCCAGGCCCTTTTTCAGTCACTGGGTATCCTCATCAACTACGAGAAGTCTCTTCTGGTACCATCCCAGAAACTGCAGTTTATAGGCGCAGTTCTGGACACCGTCAAGGGAAAAGCCTTTCTTCCGCGGACAGAGTGGAACACATTTGATCCCTCATAAGGGACCTGTCTGTGAAGACCGTCCTGGCCAGACTGGTCCTTCGCCTGCTCAGACACATGGCTGCTGCCATTCCAACAGTCCCGATGGCAAGACTCCACATGCAGGTAACCCAGTGGACGTTGAGGGTGCAGTGGGACCAAAGACAAGACCATCTGCAGCAGCCAGTTCAAATCACGAAGGCCGTGATTCTGGATTGGCAGTGGTGGCTAGACCCGGGAAACCTCTCCCAGGGGGTTCCCTTCACAGCGCCATCTCCGGTAACACTCTCTCCACAGACGTCTCAGGGCTCGGGTGGGGAGCGCACTTGAACGGGGTGAGGTCTCAGGGCACATGGACAACCCAGGAATCTCATTTCCACATCAACATTTTGGAGATGAGGTCGGTCCTTTACGCCCTGCAAGCCTTCCAGTCAGAGATCCCACCGAGTACTTTCTTGTTGCAAACGGACAATACTGCGGTGATGTATTACCTCAACAAACAAGGAGGCACGCACTCCTACCTCCTTTGCAGGGAGGCCATGAGAGTGTGGGAGTGGGTATCTGACCTGGCGCAAACCTTGAATGATTCACATCCCAGAAGTGGACAGTGCCGTTGCAGGCAGCCTGAGTCGTTCTCAAGCCAGAGTCCACCAATGGGAGCTTCTACAGGAAGTGGCAGAGGATCTGTTCCACAGATGGGGCACTCCAGAATTAGACCTTTTCGCGTCCCCATCCAATGCAAAACTGCCCAGTTTTTGCTTGCTAGATCCAGGGCCTGGTGTTTTCTGGCGAGATGCGTTGTTCCTCTCCTGGGCAGGCAGATTCCTCTATGCCTTCCCTCCTTTCCCGCTGATCCAGAGAGTTGTTCTCAAACTTTGCAGGGAGCACACGATGCTTATCTTGGTAGCGCCTTTCTGGCCCAGGCAAATCTGGTTCCCGCTTCAAACATGAAGTCTTGCTATATTATGACACATGCAGTGAGTCCCAACCTTCGAACTGCTCCGGAGGTGAAAGAGTTAACTTTCCATGCCAGGCATGGAACGCTGAGCTCGAGCTCGGTTGAAACTCTGTCTGTTGTTCTTCAAACTCAAACAGTCAGATTCTTTACTCTGCCTCACTGAACAGTCGCTCCGCAGATTTCTCCTTCTGCTCAGTTCATTTTGTCGGTTAAAGTATTGTTTTTCTCGGTTTTCGACCGAATTTAAACCACAACCAGTCAGTTCAGACTCTCTGTGGTATTGAGTACTAGATTAATTTCTATTTTGTATGGAACTTATAAACGGTTTATCGGTTCGGTTTGAACCGATCAGGTTGTTTAAAATATATTAATCTGTCATTTAGAGTGCGGTTACCGGTTCTAAAAAAACGGGTTTTATTAGTTTTTTCCACGACCCGTGACACGGTTGGGAACCGATAAGAGGGTCTTACCTGGCGGATTGCCATAAACAGGTAAGTTTGGTTGAGCTGGCACTATGTCTGAGAAGCCAAAAGAAAACCGGCCCCACTGGGTTTCAACACTGCAGTGTCTTTGGGAAGTCTTTGCCAGGCTGACCCCACACACCTGTGTTTGTCTGGGGTTTGACCACCCTCAATGCAGACTGCCAGATTTGTAAAATTTCCTGCAGCTACCCTGGAAAGAGTTGGTAGGCTCAGGAAAGGGAGGCCAAAAGTCCGCTGAACGGATGGCCAACGGAGGGAGTGCCCTCTGACCAGAGAGGCTTCCTCGGGCAAAAGGAGATCAGACTCTGAGGTCGGTTCAGCAAAAGACTAGAAATCAGCTGGTGTGGAGCCAAAACTTTCCTCTCCAACCACTGGAAGAAATAGCCAAGCGATTAAAATTGTCCAGTCGCTTTCCCGGTTCCGACCGAACCGGCACCATCAAGTAAGTGTCACAGTTCGACCAGTTCCACGGTTCAAGAGTATGATTTAGAGGAATATTATGAACCGGAGGAGGGAAGAGGAGTATGAGGAGAGTGAATGTGGCTTTGAAAGTCTGGATGTGCCCATTGACCCAGACATCTCCCCAGACAGACCTTCAGGGAGTGTCTCCTCCTAGGCTTTGAGTCCCATTCTCATTTAATGTTTTATTTAAAAAAAGAAAAAAAAAGTGACTGAAACCCTCCAGCTCCCTATGGAGGAAGCTGTGGATGATCAAGAGGAGCCTGACTACGTGGAAATGATGGATATCCCAGAGTCTAGGAGACTGTTTATTCCTTTGCATAAATCTTTTGTGAAACAGACAGTTAAAATTCTATAAACTCCTCACACTATACGTCCTGTGGATAAGAGAATGGACAAGAGGTACACATTGTCAGGCTGTGATACGGAGTTCCTTACACAGCAATGCAGCCATGTTGGGGTAGTGCAGGCTGCAACCTGTGACAAGGCAAATATTCCCTTGGCTTCACACCCCCCTGACAAGGACTCCAGGAGGATTGATGCCATGGCAAAGAAACAGTACATGGCAGCATCCTTGGGACTGGACAGGCAAATCCTATATGGCTTATGTTGCTAGATATCAGAAATCCAGATGGGATACTGTTATGGCTGTAGCAAACCGGTCCTGGCCAGCTTGCCAAGGAGCTGGAGCAGGTGGCTGCTGATGTATTGGGGCATCCAGGGTGCAATTCCATGCTGCAGTGGACTCTAGTGATGTGTCATCAAGAGTCATGGCTACATCTGTGGCACTTCCAGAATGGCTTAGCTCCGATGTACTAGCCTGTCACAGGATACCCAGACTAAGGCCATGGATTTTCTTGTTGTGGGTAATTCTCTGTTTGGGAGCAGACAGAGAATTACATGAAAAAAATGGATGAGTATAGGACCACCTGTAGGGAGTGCACAGGCCAAGGAAGGCAGGCCACTCCCTCAAGGCAGCTTTCAGGGGCAGGCCTTTTCATAGAGCCTTTTACCAAGCCAGGCCTCCTCTTCTGCTTCACCCAGAGGGGTTCTTTAGAGGAGAGGCAGGCAGAAATTTACAAACAGGCCTGTTTCCACCTCAACCCAAAGCCCTGCCAAGCAGGCACCTTGATGGGGTTGCCAGGGCCGATTCTCAGCTACCTGTAGGGGCAGGCTGACTTACTTTGTCCAGGACTGGAAGTCTCGACATCAGACAAGTGGGTCCTGGAAGTAGTAAGCCAGGGACTGGTTCTCGGCTTCAGAAAATTTCCAAAGATGAGAACCAGATCCTTTCCACCTGCAAATCCACCAGAGGCACTTGCCCTAGAGGCAGAGGTCTCTTCCCTCCTGGCTCTCAGACCTGTGGAAAGGGTTCCACCCCTACACCAGGGCAAAGGATTGTACTCCAGGTACTTCCTTACCCCAAAAAAGACAGGAGAATGGCGGCCCATCCTGGATCTCAGATACTTAAACAAGCACCTTTTAAAACCAAAATTCAAAATGGTGACTCTGGGAATTATTCTGCCCTCTCTAAGGCCAGGGGACTGGCTGGCGTCCTGGACCTCAAGGATGCCTACTTCCATATTCTCATCAGAAGCTCCTATTGAAAGTACCTCTGGTTCGAGCTGCCCTCAGGCCATTACCAGTTCAGAGCAATGCCTTTTGGCCTCACCTCTGCTCCAAGGGTATTCACAAAATGCCTGGCAGTAGCAGTTGCTTCCCTAAGATGGCAAAAAATTGCCATCTTCCCTTACCTGGACGACTGGCTCATAGTAGGCCAATCTCCAGACCAAGTCAGGTTACATCTACAGATAACTCAGCAACTGCTCACCTCTCTAGGTTTCCTTCTGAATCTTTCAAAGTCAGTTCTAGAGCCTGTCCAGCTCCTCACCTTCATGACGCAGGAGCTGAACACAGAGAAGACAGACCTTCCTTCCTTTGGATAGAGGCAAGGACCCTGAGTCTCTCTGGCCTCCTCATTCACCCTGCAGGTCTCTTGACCAGCAAGGCATTTTCTACAGCTCCTGGGGCACATGGCTGCTTCTACAGCAGTAGTGCAGAGAGCAAGATTTCAGATGAGGGACATCCAGTTCCATTTGAGAGCCTTTTGGTCTCAAAAGAAAGACCCTCTAACCAAATTGATGCCAGTAACTCGAACCCTGATCCAAGCCCTACAGTGTTGGCAGGATCAGAGCAATCTGAGACAAGGGGTTCCCTTTGTCACTCAGTCTCACTCCTTAATCCTTATTACAGATGCATCCCTCTTGGGGTGGGGAGCTCACATGGGCGACCTCACTACCCAGGGATTGTGGTTCCCTCAGGAATCTCTGCTCCACATCAGTCTGTTGGAACTCGGAGCAGTTTTTCTAGCACTTCAAGTTTTTTCCAAATCTGTTCAGAACAAAGTTGTACAGGTCAGAACAGACAACACCAACACAATGTGGTACATCAGCAAGCAAGGGTACTTTGTCTCGACCTTGTGCGCCAAGCAGTGAAGTTGTGGTCTCTGGCTTGCCCTGAACACCTCCCTACGACAGTTCACCTCCCAGGCAAGGACAGTGTCCTGGCAGATGCTCTCAGCAGGATTTCCCAGGGCCATCATGAATGGTCACTGGACCCCCTAGTCCTGGAGGTAATATTTGCCAGATGGGGCACCCCGCAGATGGATCTTCAAACATGAAGTCTTGCTATATTATGACAATTACCTGGTTTTGTCCCACCATTAGAACTGCTCCGGAGGGTGAAAGTTAACTCCATTCTAAGAATGGAACTTGGAGCCATGACTCTGTTAGAAACTCTGTCTGGGTTATTTCAAACCCAAACTGTCAGATTCTTTACTCCGCCTCACTGAACGATCGCTCGAGATTTCTCCTACTGCTCGGTTCATTTCTCGGTTTAAACAGTGTTTTCTCGGTTCAAATCAACGAGAATATTATTTTAACCATAAAACCGATCAGTTCAAACTCTGTCTCTGTGGTATAGTAAGTAATTAGTTTTATTTTCTGTGTGGAATTTGTAAATGTTATCGGTTCGGTTTAGAACAGCCAGCTTGTTTAAAACTTGAAATTGAAGGTTTTAGAGTGCGGTTCCCGGTTCTTATCGGTTCCTAAAAAGCAGTTTCATTACGACTTTCCAAGACCCGTATTTCGATTTAGGAACCGATAAAGGGTGTCTTCCTGGCACTGCCGTTTAAAAGGACAAGTTTTGGGTTAGGCTGGCATTATGTGAGAAACCCAAAGAAAACCGGGCCCACTGGGTTTCAACACTGATGTCTGTGAGAGTCTTTGCCAAGGCTGACCCACACCACATGTATATTGTCTGAGGGTTTGACCACCTCAATTCAGACTGCCAGATTTGTAAAATTTTCCTGCAGCCACCCTGGATAAGAGTTGGCAGGCTCAGGGGCGAGAGGCCAAAGTCCACTGACCCGGATGGCCAGCCGGTTCGATTGCCAACCCGGAGGGAGTGCCCACTGACCAGGCGAGACTTCCCGGGCAAGCGTAAAGCTGGCTTGGAGGGCCAGTTCCAGTAAAGAAAACAGAAAATCAGCAGGTGTGGGCCAAAATTCCTTCTCCAACTGCAGCAGAATAGCAAACTATTCAGATTGTCCAGTCACTTTCTCCGGTTCCGTCGAACCGCCACTGTCTAGTAAAGGTCGGTTCGGTCGGTTCCACAGTTCAGGAATATGATGTTGAAGGTTTTATGAACCAGAGGAGGAGGATGATTATGAACAGTATGAATGTGACTTGGAGAGGTCTGGTGTGTGCCCATTGAACGGACATCTCCCAGACAGACCTTTTGAATCTCCCCTTTCGCTTTCTGAGTCCCCCTCTCACTTTATGTTTTACACAAAAGTTGCTGAAACCCTCCAGCTCCCATTGGAGGAAGCTGTGGATGAGCAAGAGGAACCTGATTTTGTAGAAATGATGGATATTCCAGAGTCTAGGAGGTTGTCTATTCCCTTGCATAAATCATTTAGAAACAAACAATAAAAATTTTAAAACTCCTAATTCTGCCTCCTGTGGACAAAAGATGGACAGGAGGTACACTCTATCAGGTCCTGATACGAATTCCTTTTCACAGCAATGCAGTCACGTTGGTGTGGTTCAGGCTGCAGACCTGTGATAAAGCTAATATTCCCTTGGCTTCACATCCTCCTGACAAGAAGTTCCAGGAAGGTTGATGCCATGGCTAAAAAACAATACATGGCAGCGTCCTTGGGACTCAGGCAAGCAAATTACATGGCTTATGTAGCAAGGTATCAAAATCTAGATGGGACTACTGTCATGGCTTTGGCCAAACAGGCCTCTGGCCAGCTTGCTAATGAGCTGGAACAGGTGGCTGCTGATGGCATTGAGGCATCTAGGTGCAGTTTCATGCTGCTGTGATTTTAATGATGTATCCTCTAGAGTCATGGCTCGTCTGTAGCTTTTAGTGGGATTGGCCTGGCTCAGGTGTACTAGCTTGTCACAGGATACCCAGACTAAGGCTATGGATTTTCCTGTGGTTGGAAATTCTCTGTTTGGGGAGCAGACAAAGAATTATATAAAGAAAATGGATGAATATAGGACTACTATAAAAGTGCTTAGGCTAAGGGTGGCAAGTCACTCCTCAGAGGCGAACCCCAGGGGTAGAGGTGAGGCACTTTTCACAGGCCTTTTTACCAAACCCAGGCCTCCCTCTCACTTATGCTCAGGAGGGTTCTTCAGAGGGAGAGGTAGGCGGGGTGTGGGCAGGCCTGCTCCCACCCCTCAGCCTAAAGCACCTGCCAAAACTGACACCCTGATGGGGTGCCCAGGCCGATTCTCCTTTACCTGTGGGGGCGGCAGGTTAGCTTCATTCAGAACTGGGTGTCTCTAACTTCAGAACAAGTGGGTCCTGGAAGTAGTAGCCAGGGTCTGGTTCTCAGCTTCAAAAAGTTCCCAAAGATGAGAATCAGATCTTTCCCACCTACAAACTCTTTAGAGATCTTTACTTTAGAAACAGAAGTCTCAACCCTCCTGCTCTCAGAGCTGTAGAAAGGTTTCTCCCTACACCAGGGCAAGGGGTCTGTCTCCAGATATTTCCTTACCCCAAAAAAGACAGGAGAATGGCGGCCCATTTTAGACCTGAGATATCTGAACAAACACCTTTTGAAACCAAAGTTCAGAATGTGAACTCTGGCAATGATTTTACCCTCTCTAAGGCCAGGGGACTGGCTAGCCTCCCTGGACCTCAAGGATGCCTATTTTCATGTCCTAATCAGAAGCTCCCACCGAAAGTACCTCGGATTCGAACTGCCCTCAGGTCACTACCAGTTCAGAGCAATGCCCTTGACCTCACCTCTGCCCCAAGGGTATTCACAAAATGTCTGGCAGTAGCAGTTGCTCATTTAAGAAGGCAAAGGTTGCTGTCTTTCCTATCTCAATGACTGGCTTATTGTGACCAGTCCCAAGAAGAGTAAAATCTCACCTGCAAGTTACCCCAGCAGCTGCTCACCTCCTGGGCTTCATCTCAATCTTCCAAAGTCAGTTCTGGAACCAGTTCAGGTGCTCACTTTCCATAGGTGCAGGTGGACACAAAGCAGGCCAAGAGCCTTCCCTACCTTAGAGAGGGTAAGGAACTTGGTGGCTCTGGCCTCCTCCTCACTCTGCAGGTCTCTCGACCAGCAAGACACTTTTGCAACTCCTGGGGCACATGGCTGCGTCCACAGCTGTAGTGCAAGGAGCAAGATTTCAGATAAGGGACATTCAGTTTCACTTGAGAGCCTTTTGGTCTCAGAGAAGAGACCCCCTTTCCAAGTTGGTCCCAGTGACCCGAACCCTGATCCAGGCCCTCCAGTGGTGGCAGGATCAGAGCAATTTAAAAGCAGGGTCCCTTCATTCCTCTCACTCCTTGACCCTCACTACGGATGCTTCCCTCCTGGGGTGGGAGCCCATGGGCGACCTCTCCACTCCAGGGAGTGTGGTCCCCTCAGGAATCTCTGCTCCACATCAATTTGCTGGAACTCAGAGCTGTCTTTTAGCACTTCAAGTGTTTTCTGCGTCTGTTCAGAACAAAGTGGTACAAGTCAGAACAACAACACCACAACAATGTGGTACATCAACAAGCAGGGGCACTCTGTCTTTGGCCTTGTGCACCGAGGCAATGAAGTTGTGGTCTCTGGCCTATTCCTGAACACTTCCCTCATAGCAGTTCACCTTCCAGGAAAGGACAATGTCTAGCAGATGCTCTCAGCAGGATTTCCCAGGGCCATCACGAATGGTCTCTGGATCCTCAAGTACTGGGGATAGTTTTTGCCAGATGGGGCACCCCTCAGATGGATCTTTTTGCAGCCCCAGACAATCACCAACTTCCACTGTTCTGTTGCAGGTCCCCAGTGTTGGGCTCAGTCCCCCTGGATGCCTTTCTCCTAGATTGGGAAGGGAAGTTTCTTTATGCCTTCCCCCTTCCCTCTCCTATTCAAGGTGCTAGTCAAAATCAGATCCCAGCCTTGCAGGGTGATTCTGATTGCCCCAGATTGGGCCAGGCAGCCCTGGTACCCACTCCTTCTGTCCCTAGCAGTCCATCTTCCCTGTGTCTCCCAGAATCACAACCTGTTAACCTGTGCCCAGGGAGAGTGTGGTATCGAACCTCCGATCCCTCAACCTCAAGGCCTGGCTCTTGAGGAGTTAGAATTGCTGACCTACACCTTTCTCAGGGTGTTCTTGAAATCCTAAAACTAGGAAGCCTTCCACTAAGGCTACTTATAATTCTAAGTGGAAAAGGTTTTCCATTTGGTGTTCTAGGAAACATATTTCCCCGGAATCTGCTGATTTGCCCATTGTTTTGGACTATATGGTCCATCTTAATTCTTTGGGCCTGAGACCAGCTACCCTGAAAGTACATTTGGCAGCTGTCTCTGCTTTTGTGTCAGCAGGAAGGCCCTCCTCTCTTTCCGCTCACCCTGTATTTTCCAAGTTTTTAAAGGATTACTTCATACTAATCCGCCTTTTTAGGGATCGGCCTGCCTGCTGAATGTTTGCATTGCCCAGTTAATGCAACCCCCTTTGAACCTCTGTCTTCTGCAGAGCTTAAGTACTAACTTGGAAAACTGTTTTCTAGTGGCTATCACTTCTGCCAGGCGCATAAGTGAGTTGCAAGCCTTGTCAGTAGAAACTGACTTTATTTCTTTCCACAGGGATGAGGTAGTCCTCAGGACTAACAGGAAGTTTTTGCCTAAGGTGGTTTCAGATTTCCATCTTAATCAATCTATCTCCCTTCCAGTGTTTTTCACTGAACATTCCTTCTCTGGCGAGAGGAGGTTGCACAGTTTAGATGTTAAGAGGGCCTTAAGTTACTATATAGAACGTACCAAGGGTCACAGGTTCGAATCCCTCAAACTTTTTCTCACTTATGGTGAGGTCGGAAAAGGGAGACCTGCCACTAAGAGACCAGTTGCCAGGTGGATTGTCTCTTGTATCCAATTTTGTTATCAGAAACTGGGGAAAGTTCCCCCCTCTGGCCTGAGGGCTCATTCTACCAGAGGTACAGCCGCGTCTCTAGCTGCTGCCAGAGACATCCCTATCTTAGAGATATGTCAAGCAGCTACCTGGAAAGCGGTACACACTTTCACCAACATTACTCCCTGGATGTCCAGGCCGGAGAGATGCTCGGTTTAGCACAGCTGTGCTTCAGAGCCTATTCCTAAGTAGGTTCTGTCCCTCCTCCGATGGAGGTACTGCTGTGTAGTCTGCAATTGTCATAATATAGCAAGACTTCATGTTGCTCGAAGAAAAATTACTCACCTTAGTAATGTTGTTTCTTCTAATGGAGTCTTGCTATATTGTGACCTCCCCCCCAGCCTGCCCCTCTCAGAACTTCTACTTGGGTATGGGGTGGGCAGCCTAGTGTGGGCGCTAGTTATGCCCATTATATGTTTTCCCACCTTCTTGGGGTTTTGGAGTGTGGTGTTTTATTTTTTATATTATTGCTTATATTATATTATTACTTCTGGTCCCCTGACTTGAGTCTTTGTGTTGGGACCAGGAATATGTTTAATAGTCAGGTAGCCAGTTGGCTAGTGTAGGTTACAGCTTCCACACAGACCTTAGTGAGTTTTGCTCGTAAAGATCTGACAGTTTGGGTTTGAAATAACCCAAACAGAGCTTCTCTAACCGAGCTCGCGCTCCACGTTCCATTCTTAGAATGGGAGTTAACTCTTTCACCTCCGGAGCAGTTCTAATGGTGGGACAAACTGCAATTGTCATAATATAGCAAGACTCCATTAGAAGAAACAACATTACTAAGGTGAGTATTTTTTTCTTTTTGTAGCCCCAGACAATCCCCAACTTCCCCTTTTTTGCTGCAGGTCCCCAGTGTTGGGCTCAGTCCCTCTGGATGCCTTAGTTCTCAATTGGGAAGGGAAGTTTCTCTATGCTCCCCCCCCCCTTCCCTGTCCTGTTCAAAGTGTTAGTCAAAATCAGATCTCAATCCTGCAAGATGATCCTGATTGCTCCAGATTAGAGCCAGACAACCCTGGTATCCACTCCTACTGTCTTAGCAGTCCATCTTCCCTGTGTCTTCCAGGAATCATGAAACCTGTTAACCTGTGCTCAGGGGAGGTTTGGTACCTGAACCTCAAATCTCTCAATCTCAAGGCCTGGCTCTTGAAGAGTTAGTTTGCTGATCTACACTTCTCCCAAGGTGTAATGGATATATTGAAGGCTTCTAGGAAACCTTCCACCAGGGCTACCTATAATTCCAAATGGAAGAGGTTTTCCATATGGGGCTCTGGGAAGCATATTTCCCCACAATCTGCTGATTTACCCACAGTCCTGGATTATATAGTCCATTTAAATACCTTGGGGCTCAGAACAGCTACCCTAAAAGTACATTTGGCAGTTGTGTCTGCTTTTATTTCAGCAGGTAAACCCTCTTCTCTTTCAGCTCATCCTGTGTTTACCAAGTTTTTTAAGGGATTGCTTCACACCAACCCTCCATTCAGGGACCCTGCCCCTGCCTGGGATTTTAATGTTTGCATTGCTCAGCTTATGCAACCTCCCTTTGAGCCCTTGTCTTCAGCAGAACTTAAGTACTTGACTTAGAAGACTGTTTCTGGTAGCCATCACTTCTGCCAGACGCATAAGTGAATTACAAGCTTTCAGTGGAGCCTGATTTTATCTCCTTTCATAGAGATAAGGTGGTCCTCAGGACAAACAGGAAGTTCTTGCCTACGGTGGTTTCAGATTTCCACCTTAACCAATCTACATCTCTTCCAGTGTACTTCACTGACCATTCCTCCTCTGGCGAGAGGAGGCTGCACAGCTTAGATGTGAAGAGGGCCCTTAGTTACTACATTGAGCGTACCAAGGGTCACAGGTTTGACTCCCTCCAACTGTTCCTTACTTATGGTGAGGTTGGTAAAGGGAAACCTGCCACTAAAAGATCCAGTGCCAGGTGGATTCTCTTGTATCCAATTCTGTTATGAAAAGCTGGGTAAGGTTCCTCCCTCAGGCCTGAAGGCTCACTCTACCAGAGGTACAGCTGCTTCCCTGGCTGCTGCCAGGGACATCCTATTCTAGAGATATGTCAAGCAGCTACCTGGAAAACAGTTACACTTTTACCAAGCATTACTCCTGGACATCCAGGCTAGGAGTGATGCTCGGTTTCTTACAACTGTGCTTCAGAGCATATTTCCTAAGTAGGTTCTGTCCCTCCTCCATGGAGTACTGCTGTGTAGTCTGCATATGTCATAATATAAGGCTTCATGTTTGAAGAAAAAATTACTCACCTTAGTAATGTTGTTTCTTCTAATGAGTCTTGCTATATTACCCTCACCTGCCCCTCTCAGAACCTCTGTTTCAAACACCATGAAGTCTTGCTATATTATAACAATAGCAGTCAGCCACTGCAGCTGAACTGCCCGGAGAGGAAGGAGTTAACTCAGAAGATCTGGAGTTCCTACAGCGCGAGGCGCTGCTCAAAGCTCTATCTGGCAGTTTCAAATGAAACTGTCAGATTCTTTACTCGCTTCACTGAACAGTCGCTCCGGAGATCAGCTCCTTCAGCTCGGTTCATTCTCGGTTTAAAGAGTAGTTTTCGGTTCATTTGAACCGGCAAAATCATTATTTTACGCATTTCGGTTCTAAAGCTCTATCTGGTAACCGTAAGTACAAAATTCAAGTCTGTGTGGAAAATTAATTATCGGTTCGGTTTTGAACCGATCGCTTGAATTTTCTGTCTTTTAAAACTGTATTGTGGGTTTTAGAGTGCGGTTCCCGGTTCTTATCGGTTCTAAAAACCGAAATTATTGCAGTTTTTCAAATACCGTGACACGGTTAGGAACCGATAAAGGTGTCTTTACCTAGCACTGCCATCAAAAGGGCAAGTTTTTGGTTAGGCTGGCATTATGTCTGAGAAACCCAAAGAAAAACCGGGCCCACTGGGTTTCAACACTGTGATGTCTGTGGGGCGCCTTTGCCAAGGCTGACCACACACCACTGTGTCTATTGTCTGAGGCTGACCACCTCCTGTCAGACTGCCAGGTGTGTAAAAATTTCCCTGCAGCCACCCTGGAGAAAGATTGGGCCAGCTCAGGGGCGAGAGGCCAAAGTCCGCTGACCGGATGGCCAGCCGGTTCAGTACCCACTGGACCAGAGGAGTGCCCTCTGACCAGGCGAGACTTCCTCGGGCAAAGGAAGACTGGTTCAGAGGAACCAGTCCCAAGTAAAAGACAAAGAAATCAGGAGGTTTGGGTCAGAATTGTCTCCAACTGCTGCAGAGATAGCTAAAGCAATTCAGATTGTCCAGTCACTGTCTCGGGGATCTGTAGAACCACCAACAGTTGGTAAAGGTTGGTTCGTTCAGTCCCAGTGGTTCAGGAGATTTTGAAGTTGAGATTTTTATGAACCACAGGAGGGGAGGAGGAATTTGATCAATATATGTGTGGCTGGGAGGGTCTGGGCGTGCCCATCGAGACCGGGCATTTCTCCAGACAGACCTTTAGAATCTCCCCTATTCTGTCTGAGTCCCCTTCTTTTTATTTTTACAAAGGTTGCAGAAACCCTCCAGCTTCCCTTTAGAGGAGGCTGTGGATGAGCAAGAGGAGCCTGATTATGTGGAAATGATGGATATTCCAGAGTCTAGGAGGTTGTCTATTCCTTTGCATAAGTCATTTAGGAAGCAAACAACAAAGATTTTAAAAAATCCTCATTCTGTCCCTCCTGTAGATAAAAAAAAAAATGGACAGAAGGTATACTTTGTCAGGCTCGGATACAGACTTCCTTATTGAGCAGTGTAGTCATGTAGGTGTGGTACAAGCTGCAGCCTGTGACAAGGCTAATATTCCTCTGGCCTCACATCCTCCTGATAAGGATTCTAGGAAGATTGATGCCATGGCGAAGAAACCAGTATATGGCAGCTTCTCTGGGACTCAGGCAGGCAAATTATATGGCTTATGTGGCTAGATATCAGAAATCTAGGTGGGACACAGTGTTGCAGTTAGCCAAGCAGGCCCATGGCCAGCTGGCTAGTGAGTTAGAACAGGTGGCTGCTGATGGCATTGAAGCCTCTAAAGTTCAATTTCATACTGCTGTTGATGTTAATGATGTTTCCTCTAGGGTCATGGCCACTTCTGTAGCTTCCGTGAGTTGGCATGGCTCAGATGCACTAATCTGTCCCAAGATACTCAGTCAAAGGCATGGATTTTCCTGTGAGTGGGAAATTCTCTGTTTGGGAGCAAACAGAAAATTATATGAAAAGATGGATGAATACAGAACTACCTACAAAAGTGCAGGCTAAGGAGAAGCATGCCATGCCACAAAGGCATGCTCCCAGAGGTGAGGCAGACCCCTTTCAGGCCTTTTTACAATTTCAAGCCTCCTCTGCTGTCTCATGAGAGGTTTCTTCAGAGGCAGGGGTAGGCGTGGTGCTAGTAGAGCCGTCTCCTCCCTCAGCCTAAGGCTGCTGCAAGCACACCTGATGGGTGCCAGGGCCGATTCTCCTGTACCAGTGGGGGCAGGTTGGCCTATTTCAGCCAGAGCTGGCTGTCCTAACCCGGACAGATGGGTTCTGGAGGTAATAGGCCAGGGTCTGAGTTCTCAACTTCAAATGTTTTCCAAAGATGAAGCCAGGCATTTCCACCTGCAAGTCCTTCGAAGCCCTTGCTTTGGAAGCAGAGGTTTCTTCTCTTCTGGTCTGCAAAGCAGTGGAAAGGTTCCTCCTTGCCATCAGGGCAGGGGCTTTATTCAAGATACTTTCTTACCCCAAAAGACAGGAGAATGGCGGCCCATTCTGGATTTAAGATACTTGAACAAGCATCTGTTGAAACCAAAGTTCAAAATGTTAACCCTGGCAATGATATTGCCTTCCCTAAAGCCAGGGACTGGCTAGCTTCCCTGGACCTCAAGGATGCCTATTTTCATGTTCTGATCAGGCCTTCCCACGAAAAGTACCTCAGGTTCGAACTGCCCTCAGGCCACTACCAGTTCAGGGCAATGCCCTCTGGCCTTACCTCTGCACCAGGGTATTCACAAAATGTCTCGCTGTAGTAGTGGCTCAATTAAGAAAGGCAGGGGTTGCTGTGTTTCCCTACCTGGACGACTGGCTCATTGTGGGTCAGTCTCCAGGTCAGGTGAAATCCACTTACAAGTCACCAGCAGCTTCTCACTTCTCTGGGATTTCTGCTAAACTTACCAAAGTCAGTTCTGGAACAGTTCAGGCCCTAACTTTCATAGGCGCAGAATTGAACACAAGGTTAGCCAGGGCCTTTCTTCCCTCGGAAAGGGTGGACAGACTCATCGCCCTGGCATCCTCCTTTACCCTCGCGGGTCTCGAGACCAGCAAGGCATTTCCTGCAACTCCTCGGACACATGGCTGCTTCCACAGCTGTTGTGCAGGAGCAAGATTCAGATGAGGGACATTCAGTTCCATTTGAGGCCTATTGGTCTCAGAGGAAGGACCCCTTACCAAATTGGTCCCAGTTACTCAATCCCTGATCCTGGCCTACACTGGTGGCAGGATCAAAGCAATCTGAAACAAGGGTTCCTTCATTCCATTTCTCCCTCCCTCACCCTCACCACGGATGCCTCCCTGTTAGGGTGGGGGCTCACCTGGGCGACCTTACCACTCAGGGAGTGTGGTCTCCTCAGGAATCTCTGCTACATCAATCTTCTGGAACTCAGAGCTGTCTTTTAGCTCTTGGATCTTTCAGATTCTGTCCAGAACAAAGTGGTTCAAGTCAGGACAGACAATACCACCACAATGTGGTACATCAACAAGCAAGGGGCACTCGGTCTTCCAGCCTTGTGCACGAAGCTAATGATTGTGGTCTCTGGCTTATTCCCTGAACCCACCTCCCTGATAGCGGTTCATCTCCCAGGGAAGGACAATGTGCTGGCGGCGCCCTCAGCAGAGAATTTCTCGGGGCCATCAGAATGGGCTCTGAATCCACAAGTACTGGGGTCCGTCTTTGCCAGTTGGGGGCACTCCTCAGATAGATCTTTTCGGCCCCAGACAACCCCAACACTCTTTTTGCTGCAGGCCTCAGTACTGGGCTCAGTCCCTCTGGATGCCTTTCTGTTGGATTGGAAAGGAAGTTCCTGTATGCTTTCCCCTTTCCTCTCCTTTTCAGGGTACTAGTGAAAATCAGATCTCAACCTTGCAGAGTGATTCTGATTGCCCCAGATTGGGCCAGACAGCCCTGGTACCCTCTGCTCCTGTCCCTGGCAGTCCACCCTGCCTGAGCCTGCCCAGAGTTCACGACTTACTGGCCTGTGCACAGGGAGAGTGTGGTATCCGGACCTCAAGTCCCTCCACCTCAAGGCTTGGCTCTTGAGGAGCTAGAATTGCTGATTTACACCTTTCTCAAGGTGTTATGGATATTTAAAGGCTTCAAGGAAGCCTTCCACTAGAGCCACTTATAATTCTAAGTGGAAGAGGTTTTCCATCTGGTGCTCTGAGAGGCAGATTACCCCAGAATCTGCTGATCTTCCCATTCTTTTGGACTATTTGGTCCATCTGAATTCCTTAGGCCTTAGACCAGCTACCCTGAAGGTTCATCTGGCAGCTGTCTCTGCTTTTGTGTCAGCAGGGAAGCCTGCCTCCTTTCTTCTCACCCTGTGTTCTCAAGTTTTTTAAAGGGTTACTTCACACTAACCCTCCCTTTGGGGAACCAGCTCCGCCTGGGACCTGAATATTTGCATTGCTCAGTTAATGCAACCTCCTTTTGAGCCTCTGTCTTCAGCAGAACTCAAGTATTTAACTTGGAAAACAGTTTTCTAGTAGCTATCACCTCTGCTAGGCAGCAGTGAGTTACAGGCCCTGTCAGTGGAAGAAGATTTTATCTCTTTCCACAGAGATAAGGTAGATCCTTAGGACTAATAGAAAGTTTTTGCCTAAGGTGGTTCTGATTTCCACCTGAATCAATCTATCTCCCTCCCAGTATTTTTCACTGAGCATTCTTCCTCAGGTGAGGGAGACTGCACAGCTTGGATATCAAGGGCATTAAGTTACTATCTAGGCGCACCAGAGGTCTGGTTGAATCCCTCAACTGTTTCTTACCTATGGCGAGGTTGGCAAAGGGAAACCTGCCACTAAGAGAACAATTGCAAGGTGGATTGTCTCTTGTATCCAATTTTGTTATCAGAAACTGGGTAGAGTACCCCCCTCAGGATTGAGGGCCCACTCCACCAGGGGTACAGCTGCGTCTCTAGCGGCTGCTAGAGACATTCCTATTCTGGAGATTTGTCAAGCTGCTACCTGGAAGACAGTTCACACCTTTACCAAGCATTATTCCTGGATATCCAGTCCAGGAGAAGATGTTCAGTTTGGCACAGCTGTGCTTCAGAGCCTATTTCCTAAAGTAGGTTCTGACCCTCCTCCATGGAGGTACTGCTGTGTAATCTGCTATTGTTATAATATAGCAAGACTTCATGGTGTTTGAAGAAAAAATTACT
Organism: Neoceratodus forsteri; assembly: GCA_016271365.2. Classification (NCBI taxonomy): domain Eukaryota; kingdom Metazoa; phylum Chordata; order Ceratodontiformes; family Ceratodontidae; genus Neoceratodus; species Neoceratodus forsteri. The sequence continues at coordinate 108,869,005 of JADMNL010000034.1, read as the reverse complement.
CACCTTAGTAATTGCTTTTCTTCTCATGAGTCTTATATTCTCTTCACCCTCCTCCTGCCCCTCTCAGAACTCCTACTTGGGTAGAGGTGGCAAATAGGTGCAAGCACTGTGTCATGCCATTTTAGTTTTCCCTAACCTGTTTTCCTTTGGGTTAGGGATCTGAGTATTCTTTAGGTTATTTTTATTGCCCTTCTTGGACTTGAGTCTTGGGGAAGGGGTTCATATGTGCTTGTCAATGGTCGTAAAACGAACCATAATACCATCAATCTTTGTTATTATGGTTCTGGGTTTTCTTTGTTGTTTATATTGTTGTTATTACTACTAGTAGGTAGCCATAGGCTAGTGTAGTTTTTCCACACAGACTTTTTCCGTCCTTTGATGTTGGCTTCGTAAAGATCTGACAGTTTCATTTGAAACTGCCAGATGAAACTTTGAACAGCGCCCCGCTGTAGAACTCAGATCTTCTGGAGTTAACTCCTTCCTCTCCGGGCAGTTCAGCTGCAGTGGCTGACTGCTATTGTTATAATATAGCAAGACTCCATGAGAAGAAAAGCAATTACTAAGGTGAGTAATTTTTTCTTTTGGGATATGGGTGGGCAGTGCAGTGTTGGCACTTAGTAGTGCCCACCTTGTTTTCACCCTCCCTTTTGGGGTGACTTGGTGTTGTGTTTTCATTTTTGGGTCTCCTGACTTGAGTCTGTTTTGGGACCAAAATGTGTTCTTATGTTTAATAGCCAGTTGGCTAGTGTGGTTTACAGCTTCACACAGGACCTCAGTGAGTTTAGTTGTAAAGATCTGACTGTTTGAGTTTGAAGAACAGACAGAGTTTCAACCAAGCTCGAGCTCAGCATTCCATGCCTGGCATGGAAAGTTAACTCTCTCACCTCCGGAGCAGTTCGAAGGTTGGGACTCACTGCATATGTCATAATATAGCAAGACTCCATTAGAAGAAACAACATTACTAAGGTGAGTAATTTTTTTCTTCATCAGCTGTCCTGGGAACCTCCACTTCCTTTGCCAATCAGCTCCCATGTGTTGTCTCAGGAGGAGGGTTCACTAGTCCATCCGGACTTACGTTCATTGAACCTACATGCCTGGCTCTCGGAGACATAGCCATGATGCGACACGGGTTCTCGCAAGAGGTGGCAGAAGTACTTTCTGCCGCTAGAAAACCAGCAACATACGCCATGAAGTGGCGCAGGTTTTGCTTGTGGGCTCAAACTCGCGGTTTCTCGCCCTTAGGCTGTCCTGAAAAGCTGGTTCTGGAATACCTGCTTTCGCTTTTCCAATCTGGACTAGCTTATTCCTCGATCAAAGTGCATCTTTTCACAATTTCGGCTTATCATGCCCCCATAGGCCATCTTATGGTGGCTCAATTGGACACTACTCGTGCCTTTTTAAGGGAGGTCCTCCACCTTAGGCCACCTATCAAGGATCTGGTTCCTCCCTGGGACTTGCCCTTTGTCCTGGAGCAGCTTACGCTGCCACCTTTCGAACCAGCTGCAGATTGCGAGCTGCGTTTTCTGTTGTGGAAAACGTTTAGTTGCAGTTACTTCGGCGAGAAGAATCTCTGAATTGCATGCCCTTATGTGCAAAGAGCCCTATTTAATTTTTCATCAGGATAGGGTATCCCTGAGGACAAATCCCAAGTTTCTGCCTAAGGTGGTCTCAGCCTTCACCCTTAATCAAGACATTGACTTACCAGTGTACTTTCCCAGGTACACCAATTGAGGAGAAGCACTGTTTCACACCCTAGATGTTCAGAGGTGCCTCAGATATTATCTGACCAAAACCAAGCAGTATCGAAAATCGGATCGACTGTTTGTCTCCTTTGCTGAGAGGATGAAAGGAGATCCTGTTTCTAAACAGTCTTTCGCGTTGGCTCATCCAGTGCATCTATTTCTGTTATGACAAGCGCAGCAAACCCTTGCCAGGGGTGGTCAAGGGTCATTCTGCCAGAGTGGCGGCCACCTCCTTTGCAGCGCTGAAGAATGTCTCCACTTCAGCTATTTGTGCTGTGGCTACCTGGAGCTCTGTGCGTACCTTTATTAGGCATTACAGCCTGGATATCGCTTCAAGGCGCAGAGCAGGTTTCGGCCTTGCCGTCCTCCAGGGACTTCCGTCCTAGGCTCGAGCAGGGTTATAATCTGTCTTTCCTCCTCCCGATAGCATAAGATTGCCGCTATTGCTTGGGAATCAGTCCTAATGGTGTAACTTGCTGCAAGAGCTGTATCTCTAAATAAGATATTACAGTTACGTAAGAACTTGCCGTAACAGTAGATCTTCGAGTACAGCTCTTGCAGCAGGTACCTTTCCACCCACCATCCCCCTTCTTGAGGAGGTAGGTCATAGCCTAACATCCATCTTGCGAGATGGGACAATTTGTTTTTAGTCTTGGCCATCTGATGGTGGATCCTTGGTCTCATCTTCTGATGTCATCCAGCAGCCGGGAGTCTCTGGCGGGAGAACTGGGGATTGTGGGGGGACCGCCTCCTTATGTACTACACCTGATAGGGGCAGGACCGACGTCGGAGGCAGTCCCTGCTGAAGACTGCTAGCTAGAAAATTTCCGTGGGGTCCTGACGCCTGACTGCTTCAGTCCTAATGGTGTAACCTGCTGCAAGAGCTGTTCTCCAAGATCTACTGTTACGGTAAGTTCTTGCGTAACTCTACTTTTTGTGGTAGAAGGGACATCGGCCTCACAGCCTCATGTTTAGTCTCTCACACAGGCGGAGGCTTTGGTCGGTGGGGGGTCTCTAGAGGTGCAGCCTCTGGGCAGGCTTGACCACCTGCTGCCGCCGCCCCCCTTTCAACCTGAATATTCAGGCGACTCTTCTCTCCCAGACCTGTCATCGGGAGAGCCTGTGGGAGGTCAGTTATCTCTTTACGCCCTAGCCTGTAGAGAAGTGAACTCCAACCAGTGGGTCCTCGACCTCGTGGAGTTTGGGCACTCCATCGCATTCAAGTCCTTACCTCCAAACAGATCACCGCCCCTGTTAGCCGAGAGACTACAGGGCTCCTATCAGACAGGAGATGGTCTCTCTTAGACGAGGACGCCATAGAGCACATTTCGGAGGCAGAGGTAGACTGTGGCTTCTACTCTTGCGTCTTCCTGATTCCCAGAAAGTCGGGGGACCTAAAGCCTATCCTGGATCTGAGGCCTCAACCAGTGGGTCTCCTAGAGGAGGTTCCGCATGGTCTCTTCCAGATCTCCCCTTCTTGACGGTCGGGGATTGGTTGCCATCCATGGATATGCGGGACGCATATCTTCATTCCCATATGCCAGAACCATCGGAGATTCCTGAGGGTCAGTCCTACCGGTTCAAGGTCCTTCCTTTCAGCCTTTACTCTGCTCCCAGGGTCTTTACAGAGTGTCTTGCCATCTTCTCAGCTGCTCTGCGCAGAGACTGGCACTTCCTGTTCCCCTATTTAGACGATTGACTACTTCTGGCCTCGTCCAGGCCGTGTCTCTGGCAGACCATACTGGACACTCTCTCCCTCTGTCGACCTGTGGGGATCAGTGAACCCCGAAAAATCTCAGCTATTTCCTTTTCAGAGTATCCAAGTCATGGGAGCTCTTTTGGATACTTCCCTAGGGAAGGCAACTACCTTCAGACTGTGGAGCGCCTCAGGGCATTGGCAGTCCAGACATGTTCAGCATCTCTTCCCGCCAGATCCATTTTTGTGCCACGTGGCCGCAGCCATAGTTTCAGTCCCCTTCGCCAGGTTGCACATGCGCTCTATTCAGTGGATGCTTCACATCCAGTGGGATCAAATCGGGGATGACATGGATTTGGCAGTCAAGATCACGGAGCCAATCTGTCAGGAACTCCACTGGTGGGGGTCCCCTCAAAATCTCTTCAAAGGTCTCCCCTTCCAACAAGACACTCCCACCCAGATTCACTACAGACGTGTCTGGGACGGGATGGGGGGCTCATCTGGGGATCCACAGGACTCAAGGGCTGTGGTCCCCCTTAGAGGAGAACCTGGATATATGTGTGCTTGAGCTAGGAGCTGTCCTATACTCCCTACAGGCCTTGGCTCCATTCCATCTGCCTGGTCACCTTCGTGTTCAGATGGACATCTCCGTGGTGGTCTACGTCAACAAGCAAGGAGGCACACACTCATCTCCTTTGTCGGGAAGCTGAGTGTGGAACTGGGCAATGGAGCATCAACTCAAACTTTCTGCGATTCACATCCCAGGTTCCCTGAACGTGGTTGCAGACGCTCTCAGCCATGCCATAATGCTGTCTCGCGAGTGGCCCCAGCTACAGTCTGTGACAGATGTAATGTTCGCCAGATGGGGTACTCCAGAGTTGGATCTTTTTGCGTCTCAATGCAACGCAAAACTGCACAATTTCTGCACGCTCGAGCATGGAGCTTTTTGGTGAGATGCATTGTCCCTATCCTGGAAAAGGTGGTTCCTTTAAGCATTTCCTCCTTTCCCCCTCTTGCAGCGGGTCCTCCTGAAAGCCCAGTCGGAGAGGGTGATAATGATCCTGATAGCCTGTCTGTGGCCCAGACAGATTTGGTTCCCACTTCTTGGGCGTCTGACAGTGGAGCCTCTGTGGCCCCTTCCGCTTTCAGGTCAGTTACTCAGCAACAGGGAGCTCTGGTCCATCCCAATCTACGCTCCCTCCATCTGCATGCTTGGCTCCTTCGGACCTAGCTAAGCTTAGATTTGGAGTATCTGAAGAAATGGCCCAACTCTTGATTGAGGCGTGGAAGCCCACTACCGGGGCCACTTACACCATAAAATGGAAATGCTTTTGTCTTTGGGCCACAGTCAGGAGATTGGACCCGCTGGTCTGTTTGGTCAGCTCTGTTCTACAATACCTGTTATCCCTTTCCGAGTCAGGTTTCCGCTACTCCCCCATCAAATTACACCTGGCTGCTCTTTCTGCCTATCACTGCATCCAGGACAGGACAGCGGCTCAATTGGAGGTAGTTAAAGCCTTTCTTAAGGGGATCCTGCATCTCCCATCCACCTATCCGGGACCCTGATTCTTCTTGGGACTAATTGTTCTGGAAAGACTTGCGCTTCTCCATTTTGAACCGGCCATGAGTTGTGAGCTTTGTTACCTCTCCTGGAAGACGTTGCTCTTGGTAGCAGTCACCTCTGCTAGACGCATTTTGGAGCTTCATGCTTTGTGTAGATTGCCGTATCTTCGTTCCCATAAGGATGAGGTGGATCTTGGCACCAGTCCAAAATTCCTTCCTAAGGTTGTCTCGGAGTTCACTCTTAATCGGGCAGTTCAACTTCCGGTTTATTACCTGGAACATTACAGTGGGGGTGAAGTGCTTTTGCACACTCTAGATGTGCACTGCGTTTTGCGCTGTTACCTGTCCAGAATTGGAGGCCAGGCAATCGGATCAGCTTTTTGTCTCCTTTGCGGACAGGTCCTTGGGGCACCCGGTCATAAAACAAATGCTCTCATGTTGGTTTGTCAATGGCATATCCTTCTATTATGAAAAGGGTGGAAAAACCCTTCTGGGTGCGATCAGGGCGCATTCCACCAGGGCAGTTGCTACTTCTTTGCAGCACTCAAGAGTATCGGCGTCTGACATTTGTGCTGCTGCCACTTGGCACTCCGTTCACACTTTCAGCAGGCATTACAGCCTGGATATTGTTTCCAGGCGTCTAACAGGTTTTGGCCTGGTAGTTCTCCAGGGCCTTGTTTCTTGAGAGGTCTCTCTATGCGTGTGTGTGCGCCTCTCCTTTCCTTCTCCCAATGGTTGTCTTACGTTTTTTATACCATTTGGGAGTGTCTGTATGTTGACTTCCCCTTCCCAAGGGTTGTCTTAAGCTTCATACTACTTTGGTGCCTTTATGTATGTTTACCCCCTTCCCTTCCCTAGGGTTGTCTTTAGTTTTATACTGCTTGGGAATCTGTCCTGCATGTGTTACCTGCTGCAAGAGCTTCCTCTCACAGTAAGATAGTACAGTTACACAAGAACTTAGCGTAACAGTAGATCTTCGAGAGAAGCTCTTGTAGCAGGTACTATTTTCCCTCCCTCTTTTCCCCGGGAGTAAGCATCTCTGCTCTGAGCCAAAGTTTAGCCTTCGGTTTTGGCCCATGTTTTGCCCAGAGTTCTTTGTGGAGTAGTTTTTATCCACAGCTGTTAATTTTGGCCCGTCATTGGCGTACAAGAACTGGAGCACGTGGGTACTGCCTACTGCCTTTATATGGGGTGATGGGGCGGTGCCGACGCCAGATGGGCAGTCCCATGTCATTACTACTAGAGAAGAATTGCTGAGATCTGCTGCCAGGTGGCGTCAGTCCTACATGTTACCTGCTGCAAGAGCTTCTTGCGAAGATGTACTGTTATGGTAAGTTCTTGCATAACGTACTTTCCGTCTAGAAGGTATAATTACTGAATCATACAAACCCTCTCTACTTCCCTTTCTAGCACTTGAGTATAAAAGGATTCTTCAATACAATTGGATTCAACAATAATTTTTTGATTGCTTGAGCACTGTTTTTCAAAATTACTAACTCTGCAGTTTTTAGTTTATCATAGTGATTATAACTCTATTGGTTTTACATTTTTATGAGTACATAGCACAAGTTAGGTGGTCACTGCTCTCTTCTGTTAAAGTATAAATCTGCTGTTAGAGCGCCAGAGAGCATGACCACACAACAGAATTTGAAGAGTCCAATCACTGGGGCAACAACATAGGACTCACTAATGCACCCTCTGGAAGAATAATCTTCACTGTGGTTAGTAATTGTTTTTCCTTTTTCTCTCATCAGGAGCATCGTAATCGTGTGTTCCACGATTTCAGAAATGGTTTATGTCGTAATCTTGTTTGCACTGGTGAGTGTTTTACAAGCACTGAGTTCAGTCAGTAGGTAAAAATATAAAAAAAAGTGTGTGCCACATGATGTGCTTTCATGCCAGAGACATGGGTTCATTATTGAAGGGGGGGCTGGATTGGGTATGATGAGGGCTTGGGTTTCCTACTGAGCATAGTGCCAGATAGCCTGGGGATGGAGGCACCCAGGTTCTAGCATTGCAGTGATGCCTGCCAGTGGGCCATGGAGCCTTCTCCATTGTTGGGGTAGTGGTCCAGCATTTTGAGGCAGATAAAGGCATGGCCTGGTATTAAGAGGAGGGAAGAGGGATGAAGAGGGGGTAAAATACATGCCACCATCGTGATGGCAGCTACCTCTGGGGCCTCATGGTATGCATCCCCTCTCCCAGTCTTTAGGGAGATGGGGGCTAGCAGAGGTTGGGGCTGGTGTGGTCGTCATGAGGGTATGCCACAAAGCTTGTGGATAAAAAAAACAAAACAAAAAAACATTAAGTTGGTGCTGAAATGGGGAGATTGGAAGAAACCAAGTTGAACTGGGATGTTTTGATGAGCAACTACAAAAAAAGTGGGGTAGTTTAACCAGGATCAGCCTACTGAGAACATTTTTTCAGTGGGCTCCTGCTTAAACAGTTTTGATGGTGGGAGGGGCTGAAGTGCAGTGAGGTCACATGTTTATGGGTCCCCCAGTGGGTGAGGGTGGGTTGCATGTCTGGGATCAGCTGTTTCGGTTTTAGTGCTTTAACCACTACAGCACACTGCCTGTCCCTCAGTCCAGAATGGACATAACTATATACAGTTACTTGATGTGTGATCATTAACTTATTTTCCATGGTTACTAATAATGCGTGATCCTGGTTCAGTAGTGGTAGATTAGATTGTTCAAATAACTGTTCTGTTTGTATTTGGTCTGCAAAAATGTGAAATGCAAATTGTGACGGGGACCCCTCCCCCCAAGTTTGTGTGTGTGATTGCACTCTTAAGCCATAAAATGCCAACGTGTGTGTTCTCTCCCTCTCAGATCTGTTTACCCGTGGTATTGATATTCAAGCTGTGAATGTTGTAATAAACTTTGACTTCCCGAAGCTGGCAGAGACCTATCTTCATCGTATTGGTCGATCTGGTAAGAAATATATTTTGGTGTTTCAATATTTGGCATACTGGGGCCCTTCTATTTTTTTTTTTTTTTTTAGATGGTTCTAAAAGAGACTGTAATCATCACTGTATTTGTTGCACAACAGTACTGTTCATGTTCACAGCATTCCTGCAGCTGTACTGTAATGGCACATCTGAAAGTGTCAGGAGAGGAGCCGTAGAAAATCTACAGCATGATCTTCCCTTGTCAATCTTCACCATTTATTACTGCTTGGGTGGTGCCGGAGGTGCGCACCCGCTATGGGAGACTTTGTCTGCACCAGCGGTGCGCCCCATTTTATCAACGCACTGTCATGCGCGAGGGGCGGCCGTGAGGTGCCGCAGACTCCTCCATCTCAGTTGCATTTCTCCCGTCATCGAGGCTACACCTGCTATGCATGAAGTTTTTCGTCTACGTCAGAGGCCTACTGTTCTCGACTCCTCTAATAGTTCTTCCCGACGCCGTTGATTTTGGTAAGATTGTTTCTTTCTTTTTCACGGCGCCGGGAGCTTTTCTGTGTGTTATTGTTTTCACATATCCGGTTCAGGAGCAAAGCGCAAGTCTAAAGCGGGCCGCGCCCCATGCATCGGTGCTTCTGTGGCCAGCATTTTTCCGTTACAGACCTGCATGATGTTTGCCTTCGTTGCCTGGGACCCAACCATGATATGGATTCATGCAACGCCGGTTTCTCAATGGACCATCGCGTCCTAGAAGTCCACGCGTTCAAGATCGGAAAGGCTTCACCGACTTTCGGGGGACGGCGTTGCTCCAGGGCTTCCCAGGTAAGATCTCTAGACCCTTCCTCCGTGTCCCCTCCCAGGCCTATATGGTCTGGAGAAGAGGAGGCCTCTTTCCTGGTGTCGGAGGAGCGTTGTGGTCCCTCCCAGGGCCATGGTGCAGACACCGCTTTTGCAGTCACCTCTTTGGAGGTGCAGGCTTCCCCAGTGTTGAGGCCCAGGTCTGTTGGGCCTGGCATCAGCGGACCCTTGACGTCTCCTTCCGGCGCCGCTCCGGAACCTGGCGCCGTGTTGATTCTCGGCGCCACCCACTGCGCCGTGGGCCCGGTTGACTCTTCTAGCGGTGCCAAGTCGGGTCCCGGCGCCAAGGGCGGTGCCGCGGGTCTGACTGGCGCCGTTGGGAGTCAGGGCCAGGTTCAGGTGTCTCTAGTGCATCGAAGCCACCTGCTGCTGTAGCTGGCACCGCCGTCGTTCGCGGCGTAGTTTCTCTGGAGACCCCTGGGGTGGCCAGTATTGAGGTCCAGCTAGTCTGTCCCTCGGAGGAGGAGGATGATTCGGAAGTGGACCCGTCCTGGCACCCTGACTTTTCGGAGTGAGGGTCTCCAGTGAGACGAGTTGCTAGGCAGCCCAGCGCACCTATTCCTGTCTCCTCTGCTGTCTTCTCCTGAGGCCTCCCAGTCTGTGGGTGGTCTGGATTCCCTGGAGGAGGATGGGCGTGGAGGTGGGCGGAGGGGCTCATTCTCGAGGGGCTATGGTAGCTACCGATCCGGTGCTGCTGCACCTGCTTAGGAGTGGGTTGTCGCTGGGGTGGGGAGGAGGAAAGTTCCTACTCGGAGTCCGGGGCATTGAGACCAGGATGAAGCGTCTCGGTCTTCACCTGCCACCTCTCGGGGTGCGGGTAGGAGCCGTAGCGCTGGGTCCTGTCCTTCCCTCTCGGGCTCCAGGGATCCCTCTGGTGGCGCTGCTGTGGGCTGCCCTTCTGGACCCATGCAGTCACAGGGGAGGATACCCTACTAGGGTCTTCCAGGCTTCGCATCCCCAGGGTTCTGTTCTGCGACCAGGTTTGTTGTCCGGGACCCCGCCAGCTCGGGCTCAATTTTCCAGATTTCAGAGCCTCGGCAGAGGACAGTTGCCTCGTCACAGGTGTCCCTCTCCCGTTCCTTTGCAGCCACCCCCTTCTCTCCCAGGCCATGTCAGTCCTGTGGGCCCGTTAATCTTGGGAGATGTTCAGGGGCTGTGCGGTGGCCTTCCCCCTCATACGTTAGATGTTTGCATGAGTGGGTGTCTTGCCTAACCCCACCGCCGCAGGAGTCCTCTGGACATTAGAGATCTTCCTGGACATAAGTCTCCACCACTCATTCCCACTATTGGGATCTGTGCCGGAGGAACTAGGACCCATCGGGAGCAAACTTTTTTGGCGGAGGGTCGGCGCCAGAGATGGAGCCGCGAATGGCACCATGAGCCCTGCTCGCTGCGGCAATGCTATGGCCTCGGCGGCCGACCCTCTCCAACCGCCCCCAGTTCCTTTTTTTTCCCCACCTTCGAAAGCGCCTTCAGTGATTTATGTCGCCGCCCACCGAGTCAAACTTCAAACTAGCAGCATTGTTTTAGTTTTATTTTGTAGTAGTATTATCTCAATAACGATGCTTAGTTTACTTTATTTTAAAAATAAAGAAGTCTCAGCCTACTTTGTGAGTCTACCATGAGCAGGTCAGGTAAGCGGTGGGGAGACTTCGTGAAACTACGTTCAGTCAGTCGGGCTGGGTCCAGTCTGCCGCCTTCTCGGGGGGGTCTGACGACGATCAGTCTAATGCCCCGGGGATGGGCGGTCCCCGGAAGCATAAAATAAACAGTTGCATTCTCTGCACTGTTTCGGCTTGAGCTCTTCTTGACCCATAGGTCTAAAGAGAGGCATCATTAGAAGTCGCCCTCTCATTTCTGCATGAGGCGTTCAGTTATCTGGGCTAGTTGCCGGTCTCCTCCTTCAGCGTCGCTAACCTCTGCTTCTGGTAGCCAACGACTTCAACATCGGAGCCCTACCCCTCCCGCAGGTAGGTCTTCAGATGAGCAGTTTCATCAGTGGGCCGCTCTTATGGAGCAATGAGCTCGGAGGTTGGTCCGGCTACCTGGCTCGGTCTCTCGTGCGCTTTCGGGCTCTTTAGGAGACCAGGTAGGGCGGTTGGATTTTCCTGCTCACGCGGCACCTTCTTTGGTGCCGTCGACTCCGTGCTTAGGTGTCTCCCTCCCCCCCTTCACATGGCTACGGCGCAGGGGGCCACACTGATGCCCTTATCTCCTCCTCTTCTTCCTTCTAAACCTGTTTTTCGGAGTCTGGGGGTGTTTCCGGCGCCTTTGGCGCCGTCCTCTGCACCAGTGATGCGCTCAGCACCGTGCAGCTTCTCGGCGCCGCGTGGTCCCTCGGCGTCGTTCTCGGTGCCGGGGGCTCTTGGGGCTCCCTCTGCTTTTCAGGACTCCTCCTTTCTCTCGTTTCCTTCTTCCCTCTCTTCTGATTTTCATTCTTTTCCTGTCCATACAGTCCCTCCTGGACTGTCAGGAGATGACATTGAGCCTGACCCAAACCTTCGGTTGGGTGATGAGGTGGACGAAGCAGGATCTATTACTGCTACAGAGCCTGTGGCCGAGGACCTGTCATTCAAGTCTCTGCTGAAAAATGAGTTCCACTCTCTCCAGGCTACAGACATCGATCCTGGGAAATTAAGACTCCAATACCTTCATGCCCCGGAGATCCCTACGGATTTGACTCCTCCGGTTCAGCCTTCCTTCGAGACGCTGTCTCAAATGGTATGGAATAAACCTGCTTTCACCCCTTCGGTGGCTAAATCCATAGATAGAAAATATTCAGCCCCCAAGGATCGTCCCATTTTGGCGTCTCAAGTCTTTGCGGATCCTATTGTAGTTCTGGCAGAGAACAATAAGGTCGTTCTTCCTCATACTACTACAGCTCGACCTATTAACAAAGAATCTCGTAAGATAGACACCTTAGGTAAGAGTCTTTGCTGCTTCTACCCTAAGTATGCGTATTGCCAGTTATCAAGGTTATTTCTCCCAGTACGAGTGTATCCTGTGGCACTCTATCAAGCAGATGGTGGAAGCTCTTCCGGAGTCGGATGCAAAGCCAGAGCTTCTTCAGACCATTACCAGGGGTATCGAATCTAACAATCAGCAGGTTAAAGCAGCCATGGATGCTTTCGACACTGTTTCTCGTTCAGTGGCAGCTGATATTTGCACCGCTGTCATTCCTGGCTGCGTGCTCGGGATTCACGAATGGACGACAGTAACAGGTAATGGCGTTGCCCTTTGATGGTGCATATCTTTTGGTCTCGCTAGAGCAAGCTCTAGAAGCCACTCAAAAGACTAGGTCGGCCATTAAATTGGGTCGACCCCCCTTCTGCCCCCTTTTGAGGGCATGTCAATAAACATCAGTTTCATAATCTTCAGTCCTTTCGAGGCAGAGGAGGTTTCCATAAAAACCAACCTGCCCAACCTCTGAAAAAGGCGCAACAGAAAGCGCAAGGGCCCAAAGCGCCCAGTGCTACCTTATGAAGTGCTGGCCCAAGTCCCATCTCAGCTGCCCGAGGTGGACTTTTCCTCTCCGGTGGGAGGTCGTCTGATGTACTTCTATAACCAGTGGAAGTCCATAACCTTAGACAAATGGGTCTTCCAGATAATTCGCGAGGGATATTCACTCAATCTTCTGGAGACCCCTCCAGATCGTCCTCCCAAATGGCAGCCCAGGCTGTCGACCCTTCAGTCAGACCTTCTTGCCGGCGAGGTTCAGGGCCTTCTAAACAACAGGGCAGTAGAAGTGGTGCCGCTGCATCAACGGAACATGGGGTTCTACTCCCATTACTTTCTGGTTCCAAAGAAGTCCGGGGGAATGTGTCCCATTCTAGATCTCAGAAAGCTAAACAAATTTCTCCCCAAGGAGAAATTCAAAATGATTTCACTAGGAACCCTGTTGCCTTTGCTTCATCAACACGACTAGCTAGCCTCCCTGGATATGCAGGATGCTTACCAGCACATTCTTATTCACCTGAGGCATCACAAATTCCTGAGGTTTGTGGCTCTGGGACAGCATTATCAGTTAAGAGTCCTGCCCTTTGGGCTATCCTCGGCGCCGCAGGTTTTTACAAAGTGTCGTGCAGTTCTTGCAGCGCACCTCAGAAAGGTTGGGATACAGATGTTCCCTTATCTGGACGATTGACTTCTAGCAAGCCCTTCCAGTCAAGGGACTCTGGACGCTGTAGAGACGACCTCTCGCCTCCTTACATCCATGGGAGTCCTGCTGAACCTCAAGAAATCGCAACTGCAGCCCTCCCAGAGGCTCCTTTTTATAGGGACTCTTTTGGACATCTCCTGTGCAAAGGCTTTTCTTCCAGAAGACAGAAGGAACAATATCCATCAAATGGCCCGTCACATCGGAGAGAACAGCTCAGTTACAGCGCTCTCGATGCAATGGATGCTAGGCTTCATGGCATCCACAGTGTTCACTGTAGCCCTAGCACGTCTGCACATGAGAACCACTCAGTGGATGCTCAGTATTCAGTGGTCCCCAGCCTCGCACCCGCAGTCTTATCTCATCAAGGTGACAGACCCTTTAAAGAGATCACTCACCTGGTGGTCTCGAGAGCAATCTCCTGGTCGGATATCCTTTTGCTCCTCTGGACCATCAGATCTCCATTACCACGGATGCATCCCTAATGGGGTGGGGAGCTCACTGTCAGGCTCTCCACACTCAAGGTGTGTGGACTCAAGTAGAGTCCCAGCTTGACATAAACGTCCTAGAAATGAGAGCCGTCCTTTATGCGGTCCGAGCGTTGAAGGACATTCTCTGTCACAAGAACATTCTCCTTCAAACGGACAACAAAGTAGTGATGTATTACATCAACAAGCAGGGCGGTGCTCATTTTTAACCCTTATGCAGGGAAGCAATGAGGGTATGGGAATGGTGCTTAGAGCACAAGGCTCTAATTCAAGCGGTCTACCTACCGGGAATACAAAATGAGCTGGCAGACCGCTTCAGCAGAACAGACACAGATCTCCTCCAGTGGTCTCTCGACTAAACCATAGTTCAGTCACTATTCAGAAGTGGGGAACTCCAGACCTGGACCTTTGAAGTCCCACTCAAGCATAAAACTGCTCTCTTCTGCTCCAGAAATCCAGGGCATGGCATTTTCTGTCAGGATGTGTTCAGGCTGCAGTGGACAAAGCACTCTTTCGCCTTTCCACCTCTTCCTCAATTCAGAGGGTGCCTCAAGTTGAATCCCAGGGACAGAATGATTCTCATTGCTCCCTTCTGGCCTCGACAGCTGTGGTTTCCACTTCTCAACAGTATGTTGGCAGTCCCTCCGAGACCTCTTCCCCTACAGATGAACCTTTGACTCGGGGGGCCAGTGGTCCATCCCAACCTGAGATCACTTCACCTTCACGCTTGGCTCCTGAAGAAGTAGAAGTAAACCGGTTCAATGTCTCTTGTAGGGTTTCAGATATTCTTCTGGCTGCACGGAAGCCAGCCACGGAAACTTACACAGCTAAGTGAAGCGTTTTTTTGCTCTGTGTAAAGTCCTCTTTGAATCCTTTTTCCTGTCCACCAGATAAGGTTCTGGAGTACCTCTTGGACCTCCAAATTCAGGTCTGCAGTACTCTACAGTCAAAGTTCACCTTAGTGCCATTTCAGCGTATCATGAGACGGTTTTTTTCCTTAACGCCTAGCTCATTACCTGTGGTTAAGAGATTTCTTAAAGGAATTCTGCATACCAAACCTCCTACAAGACGTCCAGTTGCAGCCTGGGACATTAGTATTGTGCTAGACATGCTCACTCGGAAACCTTTCGAACCTCTGGCCACCTGTGAGCTAAAATTTCTCACCTGGAAGACTGCCTTCCTAGTGGCCATTACCTCAGCTCACAGGGTTTCTGAGATGCATGCCCTGGTCACAGATCCTCCGTACACTGTGTTCCATAAGGACAAAGTAGTCCTTCCGACCCATCCGAAATTTCTTCATAAGGTTGTGTCAGGGTTTCATCTAAACCAATCTCTAGTCCTTCCCTCTTACTTTGCAGACTTCTAAAATGAAGAACGATCTCTTCATTCTTTGGATGTTGAGAGCTTTGCGTTTCTACCTAGATAGAACCAAGGATTTTCGCAAAGCCCAGCAACTGTTTGTCTCCTTCAGCAAAACCCGGCTGGGTCAGCCTGTCGCTATCAGATGCATCTCAGCATGGATAGTGGCATGCCTTCGCCACTGCTATTTCCATGGCACAGGTTAAGTTGGAGGGTAGGGTTTACACTCACTCTACTAGAGCGGTCGCAGCATCCCTAGCGGAAATTCGCAACGTGCCCATTGCAGACATTTGCAATGCGGCCACCTGGAGCTCAGTGTACACTTTTGTTAAACATTATGCACTGGATGTCCATGCCAGACGACGTTCTTCCTTTGGCAGAGCCATCCTTAATGGACTTCTGCCTTAGAGACGTGAGCTGTTGGTCTCTCCTGCCGCCCTCTTGAGGGATTATTAGCTCGGTACTCTCCCAATAGTGTGAATGAGTGGTGGAGACTTATGTCCAGGAAGATATGAAAATTACGTACCTACTGTAATTCTTGATCTTCTTGGACAAGTCTCCACCGCTCATTCACACGCCCACCCTCCGTCACCCGAGCTCACCTCTGTTGTTGGTCTTCACTCCCTCAAATCTTTAGGCTGTGAAGACTGCTTTGTTGACCCTTCTTATACGGGTCGCCCGGACTATCTTATGTCCGGTTTTTAGGTTAGGCTACCCTTCTAGGTTAAGTTCCGCTGCTCCTCCTTGGTAAAAAGGTACTAAGGCGGTTGGAGGTCTCACGCAGAGATAGTCACTGCTGCGCAAGCTGGGGCCCATGGGCGCTGCTCTCACTGGCTCCATCTCTGGCGCCAACCCTCCAGCAAAAAGTTTACTCCCGATGGGTTCTAGGCCTCCGCACAGATCCCAATAGTGTGATGGAGACTAGTCCAAGAAGATCAAGAATTCAGTAGGTACGTAATTTCATATCTTCAGTGGGAGCTCTTGCAGAATGCTATTACATTCAGGACTATGCCGAGCACTAGGACCTTCGGTGAAAACTTCAGCCACGGGACCACCTAGCGCCGCTGCAGACGTCGGTCAGGGTACAAAAGGCGGACCCAGCTCCACCTCAGTTCTTTCCCGCACGGAGTACCTGCACGTGAAGCAGAGTACCCTTGCTTTCTGTCTGCAATCCAGCGAAAGAACTTCTAGCAAGATTTCACTATTTTTCAATGTTTTTACCGCTTACGACACTGTCAGTTGCTGTCGCTGTACCGTTTTCCTGCTTGCAAGCGCTGTTTTCCTCGCTCTGCCGCCCAGTACCGGCCAGCCCAGTTCGATGTCTCTCCCGGCTCAAGGCCACCCCAACACTGCAGTGAACAAGTGCAACTGCGGGTGGCAGATCCCTGCCAGGGATAGACATTGGTGGTGCGTTCTTCTTGTGTCCCAATCACAACACCTGCCAACCATGCAGACTGCCAGGCCTTCACCAGTCGGGACCCGTACGCCGCCTGAAGGCCCTTAAGGCCTACTCTGTTTGGAGCCAGAAGATGGATCTGCACTCCTTGAGGGAAGAGGAAGAAGTGCCAGCAAGGACCGTAGTCGGTCCCGCCATCAGTCCTGGTCTCGGTCCAGATCGCATTCTCGCAGCCTTCTCAAAAAAAGCGCCCTTCAGGGTCTGGAGAACCTCCAGACTCCACAGGCTAAGGCCCGGCCCGTCGGGGGAGAAGCCGGCCAAGCCAAAGGTGACTCCACTAAGGGTCATCGCCAAGTCCTTAGAGGTACCTGCTAAGGTACAGACGCCGCCTGCTAAAGGCGTGCCTCTGGAGACTAAGGACTCTCTGGCGCCCCCTGGTGTCACCCCATCGGTCCCCACACTGATGCCGGTCGAAGGGGCTAAGGATACGGGGTCGGTCGTGGAGATACAGACGTCCCCATCGCCCAAGTCATCCTTCCCCCTGGGCCCTCAGGAGAGCTCTCCTTCGCATCCCGACGTTCCGGAGACTTCATTTCCGAAGCGAGCAACTGAAATTTTCTCCAAGGACGAGCTCAAGGAGCCTTTCTCTTTTTGGTGGGGGCAGGTCCACAAGCGGTCCTCCCCATCGCCGGCCCAGACACCGGTTCCGGACCCTGCGGGAGAACCACAGCCGGGGGGGCGAGACTTCCATGCGGAAGTCACCAGAGTGCCAGTCTTGGCCCCCCGGGGGCCACCGACGTCGCTCCAGGATTTCTAGTGACCGGCTGTCTAGGTCTCGTTCCAGGAGCCCTTCTCGCACTAGGCGGGAATGCTCCCGACATCTGTCTTCTGACCGACATTGGTCATTGCTCCGTCGCAGGTCCAGGGACCGGAGTCTGTCTTCGGACCGACGTCTGTCCCCTAGTTACCGACGTCAGCGAAGGCATGGTCACAGGATGGGGTCAGACTATTCCAAATCTGCTAGTCGATCCTCCTCATTGTCTACTTCTTCATCCTCTCTCAGAGTCAAGCGCTCCCCGGGAGAGAAGGACCAGCCTCGCTCCGCCTCCGGATGATCCCTACTATCTTGGAGCGCCATGAGGCACACAAGCTTCCAGCAGGTGGGACACGGAAGACCTGGATCCGAGCATGAATTGGCAAGTACCTGAGGCAAAGGGCCAAAGCCTCTGGTTATTCCTCCTTTGGATACTTTCCAGGATCTTATTGGGACCACCTGGATGCATCCGGCCTCAATCCCGGCACTTCCTAAGAAGTTGGATAGGCTGTATAAGGCTCCGAGGGCAGAACCTTTCCTGGTAGAACACCCTCAGGCCGACTCATCGGTGATCACGGCTGCCCATGATAAATCTTGGCAGCTGAAACACCTCGGCTCGCAGCCTCCTGACCCGGAGTCCCGATACCTGGACCAGGTGGGCAAAAGGCTTCACGACCTCCACCTGTTCCATCCAGCTCCCCTAGATTTCCCTAACGCATATGGTACAGTATTAGAATGCGCTATGGAAAGGGACTTGAGCTGACACAGGCCATGCCAGACTCCGACAAGAAAAACAGAGCCTGGCCCTCTTGCAGTCGGGCTCAGGCAGGCTTCCACGCACTGAGAGCCTCGTGTGGCCACTGCAGACACGGCCAGCCAGGGCAGCTGCCTGTGGGGTGTGCCTGGCACATGCCTGGTTGAGACTCTCGGCTTTCACCAGGATCTGCAGTCGGTATCAGGATTTGCCCTTCCAGGGTACCGTGTTTGAGCCAGAGGCAGGAGGCTTCAGATCTCCCGCCTCCAGAAGTCTGCAAGTTGATCTGCTCGAATTCCGCCAGATGTACCATGGTGACCAGCGACGTCGGCACCGTAGATGGCCCTTTCGCAAGCCCTCAGGCAACCAAGGTTCAGCCCATGGCAACCAGCAAGGGCAGAGAGGTGGCTTCCACAAGAGATCCAGAAACCAACAGTCTGGTGGACCTCCCGCCCATGGGCCCAAGCCCTCCCAGGCCTCTCTCCCAACTCCCGGCTCTGCCCAATGACTCCCTTCCACCCCCCCTTCCGACAGAAGTTCTAGGGGAGCCGGTTGGAGGCCACTTCTCCCTTCATCTCGAAGGGTGGAAGTCTATTACCACAGACCAGTGGGTCTTGGATATTGTACAGAGAGGACATACACTAGAGCTCAGTTTTCTCCGCATACTACACCAAAGCTCTCCGTTATCCTCCTTCTCACATCCCACTGATAGGAGAAATACTGACTCTCCTGAAGAGAGCAATAGAGGGTCCCCTGGGCACAGTGGGGTCAGGGGTTCTACTCCCACTTTTTTCTGGCCCCAAAAAAGACTGGGGACATTTGTCCCATTCTAGAGCTCAGTCCTCTAAACCTCTATCGAATACAAAAGGTTCAGAATGCTGACCCTTTAAGGACTCCTCCCCTTGCTGCACCAAGGGGACTAGCTCTGTTCTCTCTCTACAGGATGCATACATGCATATAGGAGTCTATCCTCCCACAGGAAGTTCTCTGAGGTTCCATTTCCAAGGGGAGCATTTTCAGTTTCGGGTGCTTCCGTTCGGCCTCTCTTCCGCTCCGAGAGTCTTCACAAAATGCCTAGCAGTGTTGGCTGTGGCTCTGAGGTGGACGGGACACTGTGTTTCCTTACCTTGACGATTGGCTTCTTAAGGCCCCGTCAAGAGACAGCCTCTTACACGCTCTCGGAGACACTTATACTCTCTTCGGAGAGCTAGGGATCACCCTGAACTTACAAAAGTCATCCCTGGAGCCCAGCCAAAAGCTCTCCTTCATAGGAGTGATCCTGGATTCTGTCCAGGGCATGGCTTTTCTCCCACAAGACAGGGGTTCGCTTGCGAGAGTTGGCAGAACGGATTCTCTAGCACCCTCGAGTTCCCGCTTGGAACTCCTCAGTTTACTGGGGCATATGGCGCGGCCATTCCAGTCACTCCTTTGGCCCGCTTCACATGAGTCCCACAGTGGATGCTCACGGTGCAGTGGGACCAAAGCTACGACGACCTAGACTCTCTGGTCAGGATCTCTGAGCCAGTCAGGAGAACATTGCTTTGGTGGATGGACCCCAGCAATCTGGAAAAAGGGGTCAGCTTTTGTCCGGAGCCACCAGGTCAGACTCTGACAACGGACGCATCAGACCTGGGGTAGGGGGCACACCTGGGTGTACATCGAATGCAAGGGGTTTGGTCACCCAAGGAACAGTCCCTCCACATCAATGTGCTGGAAATGCGAGCGGTCCTCTACACTCTTCAGGCTTTTCGAAAGGATCTGGTACCAGGCTCCCTTCTGATTCAGACAGACAACATGGCGGTAGTCTTTTACATCGACAAACAAGGATCCACTCATTTGTATTCTCTTTGCAGGGAGGCGATGAGTCTGGTACTGGGCACTGGAGCGGGGCATTCTGCTGTCCAAAATGCACGTTCCAGGCGTCCTAAACGATCTGGCCGGCAGCCTCAGCAGGTCGCGGGCCAGAGCACACGAGTGGGAGCTGCCACTGTCCGTAGCGGACCAGCCTCGACAGGTGGGGTCTTCCAGAGCTGGACCTCTTTGCATCACCACGCAGCGCCAAACTGCCAACGTTTTGCTCGCGAGAGCACGCGCCTGGAGTTTTTTGGCCAGACGCGGTATCCCTTTGGGCAGGGAGGTTTCTTTATGCCTTTCCGCCCTTCCCTCTCATTCAGAGGGCACTGCTCAAGTTGCAGGCAGAAGGGACCCAGATGATCCTAGTGGTCCCCAAATGGCCTCAATGGATTTGGTTCCCACTTCTGCAGCGGTTATTCATAGACCCTCCAGTTCCGCTGCCCATATGCTCGCAGTTGCTGTCCCAGGACCAGGGGTCTTTGGTCCATCCGGATCTCCGATCCCTGCACCTACATGCTTGGCTCCTTCAGACGTAGCTCAAAACAGATACGGGTTTCCTGGACGTGGTGGCGGTCTGCTGTCAGCAAGAAAGCCTCTACCTGTCCATCTATGCTATGAAGTGGAAGCTGCTTCAATCTTTCACGCTGCTGCAGCATTGGATCCCGTCACCTGCCCTGTGAACTTAATTTTACAGTACCTCCTCTCCTTGAACGAGAAAGGCCTGAGTTACTCCTTTATCAAGGTGCACATGTGGGCAATCTCCGCCTACCATGCTCTCGTGGGGGAGAGAGAGAGAGAGCATTAGCACAATTGAAGGTGACACACACCTTTTTTAAGGGAATTCTGCACATGAGACCTCCCATTCGGGACCCTGTCCCACCCTGGGACCTCCTTTTTGTGTTGGAGAAACTCACCCTCCCTTCTTTTGAACCAGCAGAGGATTGTGAGCTGCATTACCTTTATTGGAAGATTTGCTTTTTGGTTGCTGTTACTTCAGCTCGAAGGGTTTCCGAGTTTTAGGCTCTGATGTGTAAAGAACCCTATTTGGTTTTCCACAGGAAAGGGTTTCTCTCAGAACAAATCCTAAGTTTCTTCCAAAAGTGGTCTTAGAATTGACCCTCAACCAGTTGGTTGATCTTCCAGTTTATTTTCCTTCCCCTTCCAGGACAACTTCCTGCTGCAAATGGTCAGTGAACCAACCAGGTTAGGAAATACCCTTGACCTTGTGCTGGCAAATGGGGACTTTGTGAGAGAACTTACAGTGGAGGAACCGCTGTCGGGGAGTGACCACCGCTCAGTATGGCTCACATTGGATATGGGCAAGGAAGGAGTGGAATCCGCACAATAGTGCTGGACTTCAGGAGGGCAGACTTCGGGAGGGATGGAAGTCGTAAAGGGTACCTGGCTAGAATTCAATCTAGTATGGACACTAACCAGAGGTGGGAGCTCATAAAGCTGGGGATAGTGGAGGCAACCAAACCTGCTGCAAAGCCCAGAGCAAGAAGGCTAGGGCTAAGAAACCGATCTGGTTGAGCAAGGAGGTCATGGAAAAGGTAAGGAGGAAAAGAGCTGCCTTTAGGAAGTACAAGAAAACAGGGAGGGGGGAGGGATAGGGAGGAGTACTTGACAGAATCGAAGGAGGTGATAAGGGTAGTCAAAGACTCCACGGAACTCGGCTGGCACAAGACATTAAGAAGGGGAGAAGGACTTTTTAAGTACATCAGGAGAAAGGAGCTGTAAGGACCACATAGTAAGGATTAGGAAGGAGGGGGTTGGGTGGAAGCAGGTGCGATAAGGCAGATGTACTAAATGAGTACTTCTGCTCGGTATTTACTAAAGAGAAGAGGGGTGACACCCAAGGTGGGAGAAATGCAGAAGGGTGGGGAGTGGTGA
The DNA here is from genome assembly GCA_016271365.2 of Neoceratodus forsteri. NCBI lineage: Eukaryota > Metazoa > Chordata > Ceratodontiformes > Ceratodontidae > Neoceratodus > Neoceratodus forsteri. Next base: position 108,847,524 of record JADMNL010000034.1, on the reverse strand, counting down.
CAGATGTGAAATCATGGAGAGCAGAGTCTGAGAGGATTTGAAGACACTGAGGTGGTGACAAGGCGCCAGGCCCAGGTGGCATCACCCCAAGGTACTGAAGGAGTTGGCAGAGGTCCTTGCAGGACCTTGGCAGACCTATTTAATGCCTCACTACATTGGGGTGTGTACCCTCAGGACTAGAGGATGGCTCAGTGGTGCCCCTCCACAAGAGTGGCCCCAAGGATGAACCGGAAACTACAGACCAGTGAGCCTCACATCCATCGTGGGTAAGCTAATGGAGACTATCCTGAAGGAGAGGCTGGTGGCCTCCTAGAGGCCAGAGGACTACAGGACAGCAGACAGCATGGCTTCACACGTGGCAGATCCTGCCAAACCAACCTGGTCGAGTTCTATGACTGGGCAACTAGGCAACTGGACAGGGACCATGCAGTGGATGTCCTGTATCTGGACTTCAGTAAGGCATTGACTCAGTGCCACATGGAAGGCTGGAAGGAAGATAATAGGCACAGGGCGGTGCAAAGCTGGTGAGATGGGTAGGAAACTGGCTGCAGGGAAGGCAACAGAAGGTGGTGGTGGGTGGGGAGCGCTCTCACCCCCAAGGGCAGTGACGAGCGTTGTTCCACAGGGCTCAGTGTTGGGACCAGTGTTTGGGATATTCATTGCAGACGTATCTTGGGACATCAAGAGCAAGATCAGTGTGTTTGCTGATGATACCAAGGTAGGCACGGTGGTGGATGACCTAAGGGGATGCAGGGGTTGCAGGATGATCTGGCAAAGCTTGAAACTGGTCAGACACCTGGCAACTGGCTTTAATGCCAAAAGTGTAAGGTGCTGCATTTTGGGATGAAGAACCCAAGGAGGAGTTACCAGCTAGGGGAGTGCAGCTAGCCCAGACAGAGGAGGAGAAGGATCTGGATGTGCTCATTACAGGGTCAATGAACAACTCTGCACAATGTAGGAAGGCAGCTGCAAAGGCCAACAAAATGCTGGGTTGTATTGCAAGGGGTATATCCTCGAGGAGGGAGGAGGTGATTCTGCCACTGTATATGTCATTAGTTAGACCACACTTGGAGTACTGTGTGCAGTACTGGTGTCCGTATCTGAAGAGGGACATTAAGTTACTGGAGGGAGTGCAGCACAGAGCGACAAAGATGATCAGGGGGCTGGGGGACTTACCATACGAGAGGAGGTTGAAGGAGTTGAACATGTACTCACTGGAGGAGAGGAGAGACTGGTGACATGATTAAAACCTTTAAATACATGAAAGGAATAAACAAGACTGGTACAGAGGGGTCCTTAAAAGTAAGGGAGAGGAGAGCTACTAGGAGCCATGATATGAGACTGAAGCGAGGAAGGTTCAGGAGGGAGATGAGACACTTTTTTACAGAGAGGGTGGTGGCTGGGTGGAATGCGTTACCTGCTGAAATGGTATGCAGTAGAACAGTGGACTGCTTCAAATGAGGATGGGACAGGACAAGGGGAGGGTTAATGAAGGGAAGGGTGGGAGGGAGGGCAACTGCAGAGTAAAGGGTGCTGGCTGCACATTCGAGCAGATTTGCTAGACCTTTATCTGCTGGCAAATTTCATATGTTCGTAATAGAGGGGAGAGTCTCCTCCACACATTGGATATCCACAGGACGGTTCAGCACTGTGAATCGGTGCAGCTATTTGTGGCTTTTGCACCACATTGCTTGGGTCAACCGGTGTCCAAGCAGACTGTCTCTAAATGGATAGTGCGCTGTGTCTCGTTTTGCTGCAAGCATCACAATAAACCCCTGCCGGGCCCAGTTAGGGGTTACTCCACCAGAGGAGTGTCTGCTTCTTTCGCCGCTCTGCGAAATATCGCTACACAGGACATTTGAGCGGCTGCAACCTGGAATTCTGTGCATACTTTTATCAAGCATTACAGCTTGGATATCGTCTCCAGACGCCGTTCTGGCTTCGGCCTAGCAGTTTTACAAGGACTTTTGTCCTAAGGCCTCTGGAGTCAGTATATTCCACCTCCCTGGGTCGGCTGCCTCCTTGTTGTTGGACTGCTTGGGACTTGGTCCTGAATGTAATAGCCTGCTGCAAGAGCTCCCACTCGAAGTAAGATGGTACAGTTACGTAAGAACTTATTGTAACAGTAGATCTTCGAGATGAGCTCTTGTAGCAGGCATTACTTCCCTCTCGCCTTCCCCCTCAAGGTATGCAGATCCATTTTCTTTCTTCTCTAACTTTCTTCATGGTAGGCTTCGTCTCCTTCTCTTGTCAGGCCTTCTGCTGGGTTCTGGCGGGAGAACTGAGGTGGAGCTGGGTCCGCTCCCTCTTGGCCACCCTGACCAGGGGCGGGGCGGCGTCAGGCGGTCCCTGCTGGTATTGCTGGCAGAAGTTGATCAAAGTCTCCTAGTGTCTGCGGCATAGTCCTAAATGTAATAGCCTGCAAGAGCTCCTCTCGAAGATCTGCTGTTACGGTAAGTTCTTGCTTTACTGTACTTTCCCAATCATCCTCATCTCCCTCCTCGGAGGGAGAGGAACGCCTGGCTCATCTCTCCTCCGATGCCGATTTCAGTGAATAGCAGCGATTTCTTTCGAGGATGGTGAGGGATCTTTGTATCTCCTTTGTTAGGCGAGACAATACCGAACAGGAGATGCGTGAATTCAGTGCCCAGCATTTGGTGGTACTGTCCTGGCCTATTCCTTTCCAGGAGGTGTCTATCTGTTCCTGGCAGTCGCCAGCCGTCCCTGTTCCAGCCCCAGCAGACTGCAGGAGAAGATATTCTGCCCCATTGGAGTCTCTAGGTTCTCTTCCCAACCCGCCTTCAGAATTGGCATTCCTAGAAACTCCCACGGGCACTGCCTACGTGCTGCGACCGCCCACCGAATTCAGATTCCTTACAATTTGACTGGTGGGGGAGAAGGGTGTTCTCTTCTTCTCGTGCGATGCTGTGCATTGCCTCACATCAGACGCACCATGCTGCCTACAGTGGGCATTTATGGTCGATTCTATCCCAGCTTCTAGCATCAATACCTGATTTGGAGCAATCTAGACAGGCCATTGCTCTCTGCTATAGGCTTGGAGCTGGCAAGATACCAAGCAAGGGCATCTTACGATGCTAGTGAGGTGGCTTACAGGGACAGTGATCTGTATTAGACGGACGGCATGGCTTTGTCTATCAAGGTTATCACCCCTGGCCCGGCGTAGGGTGATTCGCTCCACTTTCTGGGGGACCCATCTTTTTTCCTCCAGGGCTAGGAGGCTTCTGCAGGGGCTTCCTCCCTCTCCCCGTCCCCGGGGGACACCTCCTAGCTCTCCTCTGCTATAGGCTTCTCGTCTGATTTAGCCCAGGGTCTTCCCCTCCTGTTTCCCACCAGCAGGAGACTGAGGGTATTGTTCTCTCAGGGTTTCTATTATCCCCCACCCTCCTCAAGGGGGGGGGGAGCTTGGTACTCACCCTAGCAGTAATGAATGGTGAAAATTGACAAGGGAAGATATGAAAATTACATACCTTCCATAATTGTTGCTCTTCATTTGTATCTTCACCATTCATCACTGATACCCGCCCACCTTCCCCTCAGTGGCCTCCTACTGTGGCATGTTCCCCTCCATGTTGTTCAGTTCACAGCTGCAAAGACTGTCCCTCTGTGGCTCTGCCCCAATTTTCAGGTTCCCTCTGGCAGGTATTGATTAATATTGTCAGCTTCTTCTGGTTGGTGCTTCTGGCACTTCATTACCTTGAGCTGTTGATCTTGTCTGTGTCAGTCTTCACTATTCATCACTGTTGCATATCTACCAGAGGTCAGGACCCCATGGGAGTTTTTTAAGGTAGGTGGAGCCGACGCACCATTGACGCCGCCCCCGAGCTCGATGCACTGCGTGGCGCTCACAGGTTGGCCATTGAGCTGCATAGACTCCTCCTGCCTGTCAGTTCTTTGTCTTCTACCGTAGAGGTCACCTTGTGGGAAGCTGTGAAGAGTCCTAGGCCTGCTCCGCAGTTGTTTTTTTCCGAAAAATTTTACCTTCGGTTGAAATCCATCGGTTCTTTTGCCGGTTCTGTTTCTGCCAACACTCTGTCGCCCAGTAACATCTTTCCTTATTTTTATATTTCCGCGACATCTCGGTCGGAGGGCAAATAAATCTAAGACAAGTCTACCACCCATGCGACGGTGCTCTTGTGGCCGAAAGTATTCAGTCACCAAGCAGCACGACCGGTGTCTCGTGTCTTGGCCCGCTTCACGAAATGGATTTGTGACACCTGTTTCTCCATGGACCGCCGGGTCATCGAGCAACACGCATGGAAAGTGGGGCATGCTCCGCCGACTTTCGCAGGTGCACACTCGTCTGACCAAGCCACGCTCTCTCGGCCTTTCCTCCGGGTCCCTTCCTGGTTCTATACGGACAGAGGAGGAGCCTCGGCTGCTAGTAGCCTAGCCGTTGCTGAGGCTTCTTCCGTGGCACAGGAGGCCCGTTCCATCCCTCCCGGGGAGCGGGCGGGAGGAATCGCCATGGCAGTCGACCCTTCAGGGGTGAAGGCTCCCCCGGTGTTGGACCTGTGCTTCACGAGGCCTGGGTTGGCGCCATCCTCGACAGTCAGTTGGTGCCATTGTGGGCCTCAGAGCAGTTTGCGACACCGTGGGCCCTGACTGAACCATCAGTGCAGGCTTGTACATAGGCGCCGTGGCTTCTGTCGGGCCTGCTCACGGGCGCCCAACACTACCGTGTGGTGCCGTCTTTTTAAATGTCTTGCCTTGGCGCAGAGGTTGACACGGTCTCGGGTTGGGCGCAGTGGGGCCCTCCAGATTCCTCTGTCGGCACAGTGTCTGTTCTCTGCGCAGAGTCCGCTGTCGGTGTAACTTCTGCCCTCAGCGCCGCTTGCAGCGCCGTGGAGCCGGCTGGCACCGAGGACCTGGATGGCGCCATGACTGTTCCTGGCTCTGGAGCTCTTGTTCAGGCTGGGGCAGTGCTCCCTGTGGGTTCCGTTCACGGAGCTGCGAGGGGCACTGGCACCGGCTCGGGCACAGCTTTGGTTTCTGGGCTTGTTGGCAAGGATGGCAGTGGGCACCCTCCTGTGGTTTGGCTTAGGTATTCGGCCTCTACCTCCTTGGAGGCGGAGTCGAGCTCTGAGTCAGACGTACACTCTGATCCTGAGGGGTGGCTGTTGAGTTGGGCAGCCCAGTCTCCTCAACAAGCTGGAGTCCACCCCCTTCTGAGGTGGAGTTGGTGGCTACTAAGACTGGTGTCAGGGGTGCTGACCAGCAGGCAGTGGTGCAGGCCACCATAGCTCTGCAGCCTGGTCTTGGTGGTTTCACTGAGCCCCTCAGTAGTGGTAGCCCCACCTGTGGTGTGCCTAGATAGTCCAACTTTGGAACCGATCAGAGCACCTACGGGGAGGGTACTGTGCCCTGGACAGCCCCTTCGGGAGCTACCCAGAGATGCCAGCTACCTAGGCTGGCCCACTCAAGGAGGAGGGCTCTTTCGGACTGTGAGGGGTCGGCACGTCTGCCTTTTGCGGGGGTCCACCCGGGCTCTGGGAGAAGTCGTAGTGCGGATCTCTGCTTTTCCTCCTCTGTCTCTTTGAGACAGTCCCATTCTTTTGAGGTAGGGGACAGTCCTTCTGGACCTATACGGCCCCAGTCGCCTCATGGGGGATTCTTCTGGGCGCAGCCAAGGCAGTACTGAAATGGTTGTTCAGCTGTCGACTGTGATGTCTTCCGGGGCACTTTCCGTGGGTGCCCACGATCCGCTCCTTAGCCCAGGCGGAGGTCAGCCGACATCTCTTCTTGGCTCTGTCCCACCCCTCTGCCACATTCTCCTGTGCTCCCAGTCATCCTTGATCCTAGCGGGCCTCTCTTCTGGAAGCAGTACAGAGCGGTGGCTGCTTGGTTCCCTGCTTACGTTAGGGCAATGGACAGCCAGGTTTTTCAACCTCACCCCGTGCAGCCACCCACTGAACAGCTGGTGCCCTCCAGCTCCTCACCTATCTCTTCTGGGGGAGAGGAAACTTCTGTCCACACCTCTCCAGCTGCTGATCTCACTGAGTGTCTGCGATTCCTCGTGAGATGTTGGAGGACTTGCACCTTCTTCCACTATCGGCAATCCTGAGCACTCAGCGCATGCCTTTTTAACCGATTTTGGCGATGCCACCCTTGTGGTGCCACCCTGGCCTGTTCCCTTTCGGGAGGTGTTGTTGCATTCCTGACAGAGACCCTTCTCCGGAGTTCCTCCCCAAGGGATCTCAGCCAGAGGTGTTGCGCACCCCTGGAGTCTCTAGGTTTGATGCCTCCTCCGCAGTCTGGATTGACGCAGTTGGATACTCCTGATGAGCTTCACGCCCTTCACTGTGACCGCCCCCAGATCAAGACTCCTCTGATTTTGACTTCTGGGGTAGGAGGACTTTCTACTCGGCATGGTTACTTCTTTCTATTTCTGCACATCGGGCCCGCTATGCAGCCTATGACAAGTTCTTGTGGTCCAGGCTGGGTCAGCTCCTAGCCTCATTACCTGATGTGGTGCAAACCAGACAAGCCATTGCGCACTCTGTGCATGGCCTGGAGCTAGCAAGGCACCAAGCGAGGGCATCCTATGATGCCAACGAGGTAGCTACTAGGGTCTTGGGGTCCGCAATCTGCACAAGGGAGATGACATGGCTGCGTCTTTCCCAGTTGTCACCCTTGGCCTGGCGTAGGGTGACTAACTCTGCTCACCAGGGAACCTATCTCTTCTCCCTTGGGGCCTGACTGCGCTTGTTGGGGCAACTTCCTTCCCCCTTCGGGGTGACTCCGTCTCTTTCTCCCTACTCTAGGGCCTCTCCAGGCCCTGAAGGTTCCCACTCTTAGTGTGTCACCCACTGAGAGAGAAGGGATTTTATTCCTTGGGGTGTAAAAGAAAACCCCCTTCAGGGGGAGGGTCTCTGTACTCACCCAACAGTGATGAATGGTGAAGATTGACACAGATAAGATATGAAAATTACGTACCTACCATAATGTATGATCTTTCTGTGTATCTTCATCATTCATCATGATCCCACCCTCTGTACCCTTGGGGCCTCGGTCTCTGTGCCCCCGTTTCTTTTATTTTTTAGGAGTAGGGTGAAACAGGCTGCAGGGGATAATGTTCTAGGAGAGTGTGCAGCGGGGGCACTTCCTCTCCAGCGCCTTGGCTCCACCCCTGTGGGGTGGGAGTTGACAGTTGCTCTCTTTCTTTCCTCCTCCCTGTTCCTGTCTAACCTCTTTCTCCTCGTTTAAAAAAAAAAAAAAAAAAAAAAAAATTTCTCCCCTCTTTTTCCCCAGTAATCTTTTCTTTAGAGGGTGTTAATTCCCTGTACCCTGTGCTTCTTCCAGAATAGCAGACACTGCTTTTCTGGAGCGTTTGCCAGTTATTCTGTGTCTTGAATTCTGGCAGAAAATCTTTACTACTCCTTGCAGTTCCTATACAATCTGGAGATGGACCAGGGTCTGGGATGTGTTAACCTTCTTCCCTCTCTGCCTAAATTCTTTACCCACCCTACCTCCCTCTTCCTTTTCCAGAGATTGGGGCCCCTTCCAATCCCTTTAGTTTCCAACTCTTCTCCATTCCTGTCCTGTCAGTCGTTATTTTTCCTTTTGGTTCTTAAATCTTTTCCTTTTTCTGTCCCTTGGACTTCCTTGTCCCACCTTCCACTCCTTCCTCTTATCTCTGGTGACCGGAACTGGCATGCAGAAGAGTCGGCCTTAGCCTAACTGCCAATCATGCATGGCCCATGTCGTCGGCCCTAGAGGCGCCGATGGTGTCGGCTCCACCTGCCCTTAAAAAAAAACACTCCCGCGGGTTCCTGACCTCCAGCCAGATACCCAACAGTGATGAATAGTGAAGATGCAGAAGGATCATAATTACGGTAGGTACACCATTTTCATTTCTCGAAGTGGTCGGTCAGGGACTGCCTCTGTAATTCGAGCAGTACCCTCCAAGCCGAGCCTGCACCCCTCTGGAGGAAAGAGTATCTGCTCTGACCCAGTCGGCTCAGAGATGACATCGCTCAGCTCCTCCTCAAGGAGGCAGTAGCTCCAGTGGCGGATCCTCCAGCAGACCATGCTTTGTCTCCAGGTACTTCCTGGAGCCCAAGTGGACAGGGGGCTGGCACCCCATTCTAGATCTGCACGACCTGAATCAATATCTTCGGTCATGCACCTCTCGGATGGTCACTCTGTGCCAGATCATACCATCCTTGGAGCAAAACATGTGGTTCTAGGGACATGGATATGTTCATCCACACTACATGGCAGGTTCCTTGCTGCTTTAAATCTTGCCGGAAGGTCTTCAAGCTGGCTTCTCCCACCCACCCGGGTGGTAAAACTCTCTGCTCTGCCCCATGACGCCAGATCTTCCTTACCACTTGGAAGCTCAGGTTCCCTCCTTAACGCTCTGCGTGATAGACTGGATCCTAACTCTCTGGTTTGTCCGAAACTCGTTTTAAAATTTTCAAGACTTCGGTCTTCCTTTTCCCTTGCAGCTGCGATGGACAAATAGACTCCCGGTTTTTGGCAGTGCCCTTGTGGGCAGAAGATGTCCAGGATGGATCCGCACTCCACGTGCGTCTACTGCCTCGGCCTAGAACACTACCCGCAGGCCTGAGAGTCATGCTGTTCATTCTCGGCCAACGTCTTGGAGGACCGCGCTGCCCGGTTGAAGCTTGGGCGCCCCGAGAAGCGCTATCCGCCAGTAAAGTAGAAGGAGGCCCGTTGGGCGGTTACCATGGTGGCTGGCTCGGCTGAGCAGCTGTAGCAGATGATCGCCCTCGAGGAGGCGGCCCAGGCCGTACCCTCCTCTTCCTCGGTTGCGGCATTTATCCCACTCTCTTTGGGTACCTCATATCATATTCTGCTTCGTTCAAGGAGCTTTGCCAATCCCTTTTCACGAAGGGAGAGGGGCCATCGGGACATTCCTCTCGGTCCAAAAAGGATTCCAAGGGCAAGTCCCATCGTCGGCATTCGTGGGAGCGGGAGAGGTCCCCTTCCCCGCACAGCCGACCGTAGACTTCGGTCGAGGTTGCGGCTAAGGCCGGCTGGCTTCACGGCGTCCCCGTCGGGTCAACCAGCTGAGACATCCGTCGATGCGGTCGAGATTTTTCTCGACCCGTCGGACGGGTTGTCTACTAGTGAAGCCGACAACCCTTCTTCGCCGGTTCCTCCGGTGGAGACCAAGGATCTGCCTGCGCCCTCTGTGCAGCAGTCCCCGGTTAAGGTGTCCGAGCTGAGGGAAGAGCGAGTATCCCCCGCTCCTTCCCAGGCCCGTCCTCGGACACACCGAGGATCTCTGTCTCGGATCTCTTCTCTGTCCAGCTGATCCCGCTGACATCGGCTGTCTCGGCACCGAGGTAAGCGGTGACTCCGTTCGTCCTTGTCTTCCTCTTCGGAAGAAGAGAGACTTTGGCGCAAATTGCGTCGACGCTACGAGGAACTGATGTGGCAGCAGTTACTTTTGTCCGGGAGCAAGTAGACACAGACGCCTTCCCCGGCCATCAAGTGGCTGTCACCTGAACGGCTGAAACAACCTCTCGCTGCAGTCGAGATGCTTAAGCCTGGGCCGGTTGTTCAGCCAAAACCTGCTGCCCCAACGATTGTGGTGGTACCTCCGCCTCCACAACCGAAATCGGGGGCACCGACCAAGGACTCTTGGTCGGGTCAAGGCCTGCCCCACATGTTGTCTGTCACCCTCACTCCTGACCGTCCTCGGCAGGTGGAGGGTTGCTCAGGCCCTAGGCAGCTCTTTGCAGACTCCTCAGAGTCAGACTCCTCCTCCCTGTTCTCCAGGCTGGTTGACCTGGAGTCCTCTGGGGGTTAGTCACTGGACGAAAGCCCATCACCCTTTATGGGTCTGCTTCGGCTCATCTCGGAGTCCACCGGGATGCAGCTCGAGCCCGTATCCAAACGGGCCAAGTATCCCCTGACGGAAATACTGGACAGAGGGTATTCACCCACGGAGGCCTTTCCAGTGGCTGAGGCCATTGTCGGCCCAGCCTTGGAGCTTTGGCAGCGGCCTGCTTCCTGTCCTGCGCCCTTGGCCAGGAAGTATGCAGTCCCTACCGCTGTTTGCCTGGGTTTGGAGCACCCTCTGCGAGGGTTGGTCACTAATGACGTTTTCCGGCGTTCCAGGAGCATAGGGGCGTGGACAAGCCCCGACAAGGAGTCCAAAAGCTGGACTACGCCGACGCAAGGTGTACGCTACGTTCTCCCTTGGCCTCCGCCAGGCCAGCTCGGCTGTGCAGATGGCACACTTCTCCCACACACACTCATGGGCTCCCTGGATGAGGTGATCCCTCATCTCCCAGCCGACCTGCAGAACACAGTCTGGCAGGTTCTGGACCAGGGTAGGGCAGTGGCGAAGCAGCAGCTCCAAACAGCTCTGGACATTGGGGACTCCTGTGCCAGATCGGCTGCGGCCGCGGTGGCCATGCGCCACAGAGCGTGGCTGAGGATATCCACCTTCACGGCGGATACCCAGCACAAGTTGGAGGACGTCCCCTTCTTGGGGACCGACCTCTTCGACTCTGGAGTGGAAGGTCACCTCCAGTGGATCGAAAAGTCCAGTGCCACTCTGGACTCTGTCACCTCCGCCCAGAAGGACAAAGGCCGCCGACAGCAGCAGCACAAGCCCTTTCGTCCTTCTGCGCCTGCGGCACGTCCGGCCCAGCAGCACCAGGGCCCAGCAGGCTCAGCAAGCCAGCATCTAGCCGAAGCCCGCGGCTCCCTCAATAGGAAGCAGGGAGGTAAAGAGCCCAGGAGGTCCTCGGCTGGTCCCTCCTCCAAGCCTGCCCAGTGATAGGTTGAGGGGTGTCGCCCCAGCCTAGTCCCCCCGGGTCCCCCATGGGAGCGCTCCACCACTTCCTTTCCACCTGGTCCGCTATCACCACGGACGCTGGGTGTGGAGGTGGTAGGAAAGGGCCTGCTTCTGGAGTTCGAGCAGGCTCCACACCCTTCGAGCTATCGCCCCTCTCGGGGCCACAGGTCCGCAGCCTGGCTGTCGGCTCGCTGAGCCGATATTGCCCTGCTCCTCGAAAAAGAGGTGATCAGGAAGGTGGCGGATCCTCCTCCAAGCCCGGGGTTTGTGTCCAGGTATTTCCTGCTCCCAAAACGGACGGGGGTTGGGGGCTGGCTCCCCATTCTCGACCTGCATGACCTGAACAGGTTCCTAAGGTCTCAAACCTTCAGGATGGTCACTCTGGCTCAGATAATCCCATCCTTGAAATGAGGCATGTGGTTCTGTTCCTTGGACCTCCAGGACGCATTCTTTCACGTCCCAATCTGTCTCATCAGATTCCTCCGCTTCAGAGCGGAGGGATCCCTTTACGAGTTCCGGGCCATGCCCTTCGGCCTCTCCCTAGCTCCCAGGGTCTTCACCAAATGCATGGCAGTGGTGACAGCATTCCTGCGGTGCCGAAGGGTCCGGGTGTACCCCTACCTGGACGACTGGCTGATTGCAGCCCCCTCCAGAGTGGAGATGGAGCAGTCCAGAGATCTGGCCCTCCAGGTTTGCTCTCAGATTGGCCTCCTCATCAATGAGGCCAAGTCTGAACTCGTGCCAAAGCAGGCGATACATTTCATCGGGGCAGAGCTCTACTCTTTTTCGAGCCAGAGCACGGCTCCCGGCGGACAGGGCCGAGGTCCTTTCCTCCATTGCCCAATCATTTCAGGTTGGGCAATCGCGCCCTGCCTGGGACTTCCTGCGCCTCCTGGGCCTCATGGCGGCCTGCACCAGCGTGGTCCGTTGGGCCCGCTGGTACATGCATCCCCTTCAATGGGAACTGGCCAGCCAGTGGTCCCAGCGTTTTGATCCATTGGATCAGCTAGTGACAGTGACCCAGGGGATGTGGAGCGCTCTCCAGTGGTGGACCATTCCGGCACATCTGCAGGAGGGCATCCCGTTTGTCCGCCCCGAGCTGATGGTCTCTATCGACCGATGCCTGTGATGGGTTGGAGTGCCCATATGGGGAGCACAGAGCGCACGGCCTCTGGTCCTCTCAGGAGTCCCGATGCCACATCAACCTGCTGGAGCTACGAGCGGTTCGTCTAGCCCTCGCCCCCTTCGCTCCGTTTCTATGGGGTCAAGTGGTTTAGGTCCAGACAGACAATACCACGACCATGTACTACCTAAACCGTCAGGGTGGGATCGCTCCATGCCTCTGTGCAGGAAGCTCTCCGCATTGGTCTCTAGATGTAAGAGCCTGGGCGGATCTCCTCGCCATTCACGTGACAGGAGCCTCTAACACCCTGGCCAATGCCCTAAGCCGGATAGGGCCTGCGTCTCACGAGTGGTCTGTCCTGCCGGAGGTAGTACAAGATCTCTTCTCCCACTGGGGCACGCCTCAAGCGGACCTGTTTGCCTCCAAGGAGAATGCAAAGCCAAGACTGTCTTATGCCCGCCACCCTCAGCAGGGCTCGCTGCAGGGGGATGTCTTCTCGAGGCCGTGGACCCCGGGCCTCTTCTGCACCTTCCCCCATTTCCCTTGATCCACAAGGTGCTTCTCAATGCGAGGAGGGACAAGGTGCAGGTGATTCTGGTAGCCCCAGACTGGCCCCGTCAGTTCTGGTATCCAGATCTCCACAGTCTCGGCTCCAGGCTCCCGAGGTGGCTTCCAGCCCTCCCAGACCTGATCTCAATCAGGGGAAGGTTTTCAATCCGGACCTTCAATTCCTGCACCCGACGGCCTGGTTCCTGAGCATCTAGAGTTCCAGGCGTTGGGTCTTTCCGACGAGGTCCTCCGCATCGTTGAGGCGTCCCGTAAGGAGTTGACCAGAAAATGCTACACCTTCAGATGGAAGAGATTCTCCATTTGGTGTCAGGGCAAGGGCCTGGACCTTCCTCCTGTTCCTTGGCAAGCATTCTGGACTACCTGTGGTCCCTTTCTCAGCTAGGGCGTCGGTCGACTACCCTTAAGGTGCACCTGGCAGCCATCTCTGCTTACGGGTGCAGGCCGGGGAGCAGTTGGCGCAGGAGAAGGTCGGGCGCTTTTTCAAAGGCCTTGATCTCGCATCCCCTCTGGTGCGAGAACCTCCACCTCCATGGGATCTACTGCTGGTATTGGCTAAGCTCATGGGCAAGCCATTCAAACCTATGCACAGGTATGACATCTCTCGCCTGTCGTGGAAGACCGCCTTCTTGGTGGCTATCACGTCAGCCAGAAGGATGGGAGAGCTCCAGGCGCTTTCCATCAAGTCTCCTTGTCTGTTCTTCCACAGGAACAAGGTTGTCCTTTAACCCCCACCTGAAATTCCTTCCGAAGGTGATGTCTGAGTTTCACCTTAACCAGGTGTTGACTGCTGGTGTTCTACTCCAGTCGCACCTAGGAGGCCGAATATATGCACCATTCTTTGGACCCTAGAAGAGTGCTTTCTTATTATAAGGAGCGAACAGCTGAAGTCTGGGGAGAGGTTCACTAGCTGTTTGTCACCTATGCTGAAGCCGCACCTGGCAGACCTGCAGCCAGGACAGATAGGCCGGTGGGTCACCTCCGCATAGATCTCTGCTATGGGTTAACTGGCATGGAGGGACCTCCCAAAGGGATAAGAGCTCATTCTACCCACCATATCGCTGCTTCGGTGGCTGCTTCTAGGGACGTCCCTATCCAGGAAATCTGCAGGGCTGCTACCTGGAAGTCTGCACACATTCATTTCCCACTACCACATTGACCTTGAGGCACGCCAGGATGTTGGTTTTGGGACTTCGGTTCTCCAGTCCTTATTCCCTAAATTCCCAGAGAACTGCTAGGAGTCTGCCAGTAAGTGTGGATTGAACATATCCATGTCCCTAGAAATACAGGATCTTCCTGGACATAAGTCTCCACCACTCATTCACACTAGTGGGATTAGCGCCGGAGGCACTAGGACCCATTGGGAGCAAACTTTTTGCTGGAGGGTCGGTAGCGAGGCAAGGCGCCACGGCGGCAACGACTATCCGGCGACCCTCCAACCGCCTCAGTTCCTTTTTCCCGCCGTCGAGTGCGCTTCAGTGACGACGTCGCTCGCCTGTCGGGAGTCAAACTTCAAACTAGTGCGTAGTTGTCAGTTTATTTTTTTGTAACATTATCACAATAGTAGTATCGCTTAATTTATTCTATTTTCGTTAAATATTTCTAATATTTTAAATTTAACTTACTTGAAGAAGTCTTGGCCTACTGGAGGTCAGGTGACGGTAGGGAGACTTCGTATGAAAGCTGTTCAGTCAGCCGGGCTGGGTCCGGTCAGCCTCCTTCTCCTCAGCAGGGTTCCGACAACAGTCAGTCCGATGCCGGGGGATGGGCGGTCCCCGTCGGCATAAAATAAGCGGTGAGCATTCAAAGCACTGTTCGGCCTCGAGCTCTTCTTACTTGACACTGGGTCAAAAAGAAGGCATCACTTTCGGGCAGCCCTCTGGTATGTCTGTGGCGTCGATGATCCGGTTATCGTTGCCCGTTCTCCTTCCGGGTCGTCAACTGCGGTGATCGTCGTCTTCGACATCGAGCCCCTCCCGCCTATAGGTAGAACTCCAGATGAACAGTTTCATCAGTGAGCGCTCTTATGGGCGATGGGCACCGGTTGGTTCTCCTGCCTGGCTCGGTTGCCCGGGCCCCAGGCTCCTCCGGCGATCGGGTAGGCGGTTGGACCTTCTGAGTCGCGGGCCTTCTTGATGCGGTGACTCAGCAGCAGATGTTCCCCCCTCACATGGCTGCGGCGCGAGGCCACACCGATGCCATTATCTCCTGGGTTTTTCCTTCTCTAGCTTTCCAGGTTCCTGGGCGTTTCCGGCACCTTCCGCGGGGTCTGTCGACATCGGCGCCCGTTTTCGGTGCCCGTAGGCCTGGCGCCGTCCAGTGGCTGCTCGTGGTCTTGCGGGCGCCCGTTAGGTCTGCTTCGGTGCCGCTTGGTTGTGGCGCGCTGGTCTATCATGGCGCTGCTTAGTTCAGCGGCGCCCGTGGCTGATGCGCTTGATTTGAGCGGCGGCGCCGCCGCGATGCAGCGTGCCTGCCGGCGCGTGCCCTTCTGCGGTGCCGTTTCCAACCGTTTGCCTTCTCGGCGGGGGCCCTCGAGGACTCTCCTTGTTCTCTATTTCCTCCTCTCCAAATTTTCACTCCTTTCCTGTCAAACAGTCCTTCCTGGACCATCAGGAGATGATGTTGAGCCTGACAGACCTTCGGTTGGGTGATGAAGTGGAGGAAACAGGATCTTTCTTTGCTACAGAGCCTGTGGTGAGGACGGCGGTGTCATTGGTTACGGGCGGCGCCACCTATGTGTCATTGCGGCCCCTTCTGCCTGCGTCTCTTCATGTGCTGCTTCCAAACTGCTTTTGCCTCTCTGCTCGGGGCCCTCGGGACTCCTCCTTGTTTTCTATTTCCTCCTTCTCCAAATTTTCACCTTTCCTGTCCAAACAGTCCTTCCTGGACCATCAGGAGATGATGTTGAGCCTGACCCAGACCTCGGTTGGGTGATGAAGTGGAGAAACAGGATCTTCTTTGCTACAGAGGCGCAATGGTGAGGACCTGTCCTTTAAGTCTCTGTTGGAGAACCTGAGATCCACTTTTCTCTCCAGACTACAGACATCGATCCTGGGAAGATATTAAGACTCCAGTACCTTC
This sequence comes from Neoceratodus forsteri, assembly GCA_016271365.2. Classification (NCBI taxonomy): domain Eukaryota; kingdom Metazoa; phylum Chordata; order Ceratodontiformes; family Ceratodontidae; genus Neoceratodus; species Neoceratodus forsteri. The sequence continues at coordinate 108,831,958 of JADMNL010000034.1, read as the reverse complement.
ATGCTTCGGAGATCCCTACGGATTTGACTCCTCCGATCCAGCCTTCCTTCGAGACGCTGTCTCAAATGGTATGGAATAATCCTGCTCTTATTCCCTTAGTGGCTAAATCCATTGATAAGAAGTATTCAGCTCCCAAGGATCGTCCCATTTTGGCATCCCAAGCCTTTGCGGATCCTATTGTAGTCCTGGCAGAGAGAATGATAAGGTGGTTCTTCCTCAAACACTACAGCTCGACCTATTAACAGAGAGTCTCAAGATTGATACATTAGGTAAGAGAGTCTTTGCTGCTCCACTCTATGGTATCGCGTGTTGCCAGTTATCAAGGCTATTTTCTCTCAGTATGAGTATATCCTGTGGCACTCTTTGAAAGAATGGTTGAAGCTCTTCCGGATTCTGACTCAAGTCAGAGCTTCTTCTCACCGTTACTAGAGGTATTGAGTCCATAACCAACAGGTCCAAAGCAACGCTATGGGCGCTTTCGACACTGCTTCTGGCTCAGCTTGGCCGCTGGTGTATTTGTACTGGCGCCATTCCTGGCTGCGTTCTTCTGGCTTCACCTAATGATGCTCAGCAGCAGGTAATGGCGCTGCCCTTTGACCTGCCCTTCTTCGGCCCTCAGTGGAACAGCCTTAGAGGCCACCAGAAGACCAGGGTACGGCCATTGTTGGCCAGACCTCCGCCTGCCCTCTGGGGGCATGTGAACAAACGCCAGTTTCATAGTCGTCGGTCCTTTCGAGGCAGAGGCAGGGAAGCTTCCATAAAGCCAACCTGCCCAACCTCAAAAGAAAGCGAGGCAGAGCGCGAGGGCCAAGCCCCCAGCGCCCACCTTATGAATTGCTGGCCCAAGTTCCATCCGCATTGCCGAGGTGGAACTTTCTTCCGTGGGAGGTCGCCTGATGTGACTTCTACAACCAGTGAAGTCCATAACTTGGGACAAATGGGTCCTTTGGATAATTCACGAGGGTTATTCTCCAATTTTTGGGCCTCTAATTGTCCTCCCAGACGATAACCCAGGTTGTCGGCCTCTCAGTCAGACCACCTCACCGCCGAGATCCAAGGCCTTCTAAGCAACAGGGCAATAGAACTAGTGCCCCAGTCATGGCTCAGGGTTCTACTCCCATTACTTCCTGGTTCCAAAGAAATCTGGGGAATGCGCCCCATTCTAGACCTCAGAAAGTTAAACATATTTCTCCCCAGGAGAAATTCAAATGATTTCCCTAGGTACCCTGTTACCCTGCTGCACTTGCGACTGGCTGGCCTCCCTGGATATGCAGGGTGACTACCAGCATATCCCCATCCACCGAACCCACCGCAAGTTCCTCAGGTTTGTAGCTCTGGGTCGGCATTATCAGTTCAGAGTCCTGCCTTTTGGGCTGTCCTCGGCTCAGAGTTTTACAAAGTGTTGTGCAGTTCTCGCAGCGCATTTCAGGAAGATGGGACTCCGTGTTTCCCTACCTGGGCGATTGGCTTCTGGCAAGCCCTTCCAGCCAAGGACTTTGGAAGCCATGCCTGGCGACTTCTAGCCTTCTTACATCCATGGAATTCTGCTGAATTTGAAAAATCACAACTGCAGCCCTCCCAGAGGCTCCTTTTCATAGGGACGCCTTGACACCTCTTCCGCGAAGGCTTTCCTTCCAGAGGACAGAAGACTCGACATCCTTCGGATGGCCCGTTACATCGGGGAGAACCAATCGGTTACTGCTCTCTCGATGCAACGCATGTTGGGTCTCATGGCTTCCTCGGTGTTCACTGTACCCCTGGCCCGGTTGGACATGAGAAGCACCCAATGGATGCTCTCCCACTCAGTGGTCTCCGACCTCTCACTCCCAGTCTTATCCCATCAAGGTGGCGGAGCCTTGAGGTCTCTCACCTGGTGGACTCTAGAGACAATCTCCTGGAAGGGTTCCCTTGTCTCCCCGGATCATCAGATCTCCATCACCACAGACGTGATCAGCATGGGATGGGGAGCTCACTGTCGCTCCCTTCACACTCAAGGTGTATGGACTCGGTTCGAAACTCATCTCCACATAAATGTCCTGGAGATGAGAGCGGTCCTCTACGCGATCCGAGCTCTGAAGGATATCCTTTGTCACAAGAACATTCTTCTTCAAACGGACAACAAAGCTGTGATGTATTACATTAACAAGCAAGGCGGTGCTCATTCTTACCCCCTTTGCAGGGAAGCAGTGAGGGTGTGGGAGTGGTGCTTGAGCACAAGTCTCTGATTCAGGCGGTTTATCTGCCAGGTATACAAAATCGATCTAGCAGACCACCAGCAGAACGGAGGCAGACCTCACGAGTGGTCTCGATCCAGCCGTAGCTCGGTCACTATTCAAGAGTGGGGGACTCAGACCTGGAACTTTTGCATCCCACTCCAACGAAACTGCTCTTCTGCTCCAGAAATCCAGGGCTCTTGCATTTCTGTCAGGATGCATTCAGGCTGCGGTGGACAAACGCTTTCACGCCTCTTCTACCGCCTCCCCTAATCCAGAGTTTCTTCTCAAGTTCGAGTCTCAGGAGACCAAAATGATTCTCATTGCTCCCTCCTGGCCTCGGCAACTATGGTTTCCTCTGCTCAACAGTATGTTGGCAGCCTCTCCGAGACCACTTCCCTTGCAAATCAATCTTTTGACTCAGGGTTCGTTGGTCCATCCCAACCTGAAATCACTTCACCTTCATGCTTGGCTCCTGAAGAGGTAGAAGTGAATTGGTTCAACGTCTCTCGTAGAGTCTCGGACATCCTTCTGGCTGTGCGGAAGCCAGCCACCCGAAAAACGTACGCTTCCAAATGGAAACGCTTTTCTCTCTGGTGTGCAAAGTCCTCTTGGAATCTCTTTTCCTGTCCTCCTGACAAAGTTCTGGAGTATCTTTTGGACCTATCAAACTCAGGTCTCCAGCACTACAGTTAAAGTTCACCTTAGTGCCATCTCAGCGTTCCATGAGCCGTGTTTCTTTCTTGACTCTGGCTCCAGCTTCCTATGGTGAAGAGATTTCTTAAAGGATTCTTCATACCAGACCCCTGTTAAGCGTCCAGTTGCAGCCTGGGACATTAACCTGGTGCTGGACATGCTCCACTCAAGAGCCTTTCGAGCCCCTAACTACCTGTGAGCTAAAATTTCTTACCTGGAAGACTGCCTTCCTGGTGGCCATTACCTCAGCCCGCAGGGTCTCGGAGATTCATGCCTTGTGACGGACCCTCCGATACTGTATTCCTATAAAGACAAGGTAGTTCTCCATTGCTCATCCTAAATTTCTTCCAAGGTTGTCAGAATTCCATCTAAACCAACCTCTGGTACTTCCCTCTTACTTAGCTAATTTCCAAAATGAGGGAGCGATCTCTTCATTCCTTGGATATTTAAGAGAACCTTGCGGTTCTATTTAGATAGAACAAGATTTTCCAAGACTCAGCAACTGTGTTTCTTTCAGCGACACCGGCTGGGTCAACCTGTCGCTATCAAGATGCATTTCATCATGGTTAGTGGCATGCCTTCGACATTGCTACTCCATGGCTCAAGTTAAATTGAGGGTAGAGTGCACTGTCACTCTACTAGAGCTGATCGCGGCATCTTTAGCGGAGATTCGAATGTTCCAATTGCAGATATCTGCAGCGCCGCCACCTGGAGCTCAGTGCATACATTAAGAGCATTATGCACTGGATGTTCATGCCAGGCGACATTCCGCATTCGGCAGAACTATCCTTAATGGGCTTCTATCTTAGACGGGTGAGCTCTGGCTCTCCTGCCTCCCTTTTGGGGGATTATCAGCTTGGTACTCTCCCACTAGTGTGAATGAGTGGTGGAGACTTATGTCCAGGAAGATAGGAAAATTACGTACCTACCGTAATTCTTGATATTCTTGGACGAGTCTCCACCACTCATTCACACGCCCACCCTCCATCCCCCGAGCTCACCGCTGTGTTGGTCTTACTCCCTCAGATCTTTAGGCCGTGAGGACTTCTTTGCTTACCCTTCTTACACGGGTCATACGGACTATCTTATGTCCGCTTTTTTAAGGTTGGATTTACTCTCTACGTTAGTTAAGCTGCACCTCCTTGGTAAAAAGGTACTGAGAAGTTGGAGGGTAAATCGTCCGGGATAAATGGATTTGCTCTAGGGCGCTGCTCGTCGTGCGCCGTCCGTCTCCGGCGACCCTCCAGCAAAAAGTTTGCTCCTGATGGGTCCTAGTGCCTCCGCGCTAATCCCACTAGTGTGAATGAGTGGTGGAGACTCGTCCAAGAAGATCAAGAATTACGGTAGATGCGTAATTTTCCTTTACTCACCTGTAGCAGAGTTCTAGGGTGGTATATGTTCATCCACACAACCCACCCGACCTCCCTGGCTTCACGCAACCTGGCTTCCAGCGGGCTAGATCTGGCGTCATGGGGCGGAGCCGAGAGTTTTACCACCTGGGTGGTTGGGAGGAGCCAGCTTGAAGACCTTCTGGCAAGATTTAAAGCGGCAAGGAACCTGCCAGTAAGTGTGGATGAACATGTACCATTCCTAGAACTCCGGTTACAGGTGAGTAACCTGTATTTACTCACCTCTAACATTAGTTCTAGGAGTTGTGTATGGTGGTAATCCACATGGACCCAACCAACCTCCCCTGGCAAGTGGCACACTGATTTTGCTTCCAGCAGGCAAGACCGGACGTCACAGGGCAGTGCCGAGGGAGTTACCCCCCAGGTGAGTTGGAGGAGCCAGCTTGAAGACATTTTGGGAAGTTTTAAAGGGGAAAGGATACTGCTAGAAGTGTGGCTGAACACCATGTACCACTTCCAGAACTACTGTTCTAGAAATGTGGTTATGTTCTTATCCACACTTGTTGGCATGTCCCTTTCCCTTTAAGTCTTGCCAGATGGTATAGCCGCTATCTCCTCCCACCCACCCGGGTGGTATAGGCATCTGCTCTACCCCATGACACCAGAGCTTCCTTTCCGCTTGGAAGATTCAGGTTTCCTTCTTCCCGCTCCGCATTGAGTTGGCCCTGGCATTCGTGATCGCAACCATGATGGAGGACAGATCCTCACCCTGGGTTCCACTGGTGTCCTTACGGACAGAATGTCCCACACCAGTCCGCATTGCATGTGCGTCTACTGCCTGGACCATGCGCATGACCCTGAGGCTTGGGATATTTGCCGTACCTTTCATCCGCAGCTTCTGGACTATCACCTCGCATGTCTACAACTTGGACGACCTGGAAAAACTGCACCCGCTGGTCAAATCTAAGGATGCCTGTCGTGTGGTCTCTGCAGCTGCAGGATCCGCCAACCAACTAGAGCAGTTAAAGCTTTCGAGGAGGAGGTAGCCCCTGCCACCAAACAATCCTCGTTGTCCGTTTTTGTTCTGTTCAAACTGGGCATCTCTTTCTCCAGTTCCTTCAGAGATGTGACAGTCTCTCCCTACGAAAGGGGAGGGCCCATCGGATTTGCACACCTCCTGGTGCTCACAGGTTGGCAGTTAGGTGCTCTCGGCTCCGCCCTCCTGCCAGTTCTTCTCTCCTGCTGTCGGTCACCTCGTGGGAAGCTAAAGAGTTTGAGGCTTGCCTGCTTTATAGTTGGACTCCATCGTTGTGTTTTTCAATTTGGTGCTTAAGTTCATCAGTTCTTTCTGCCGGTTGGTTTGCCATACTCTGTTAGCCTGGTAAACCTTGCCATTATACTATTTTCTGCGGCGTGTAGTATGTTTTTAGTGTTTCTATTTTCTCCGTGGTCTAATGTCTTCGAGTCGGAGGGCAAGAAAATTTCCTTGGGATGGGTCGGGCCTCCAGCGTGGGCCGAAAAATATTCCATCACCGACGAGCACCACCATTGCCTTCAATGTCGTGGCCCACTTCACGACACGGATCTCGCAACACCTGTTTCTCCATGGATCAGGAGCCGCACTCCAACAACGCATGGAAAGTGGGCGGGTCTTGAGACTTTCAGGGCTCAAGCCTGCACTCACGGGCCAGGCCACATTCTCTCGGCCTTTCCTCTGTGTCCCCTTCTGGTTCTGTGCGAACTGAGGAGGAGAGGAGCCTCAGCTTTTCCCAGCCTAGCCGTGGCTCCTCCCATGGTGCAGGAGGCCCGGTCCGTTCCCAGGAGACTGGCGAGCACTGTTATAGCATTCACCCTTTGGGGTGAAGCTCCCGATGTCAGACCAGCGGCTTGGAAGGCCTGGGTCCGGTGCTGTTTTTGGAGGCCTCTTAAGCGTTCACGCTTGTTACGTGTCTGCTGTTGGTGCGTTTGCGGTCCCGATTGTGCTAGCAGTGCTGTCGGAGTTTCTACGGCGCTGTCTTCATCTCTTTCTTGTAGCGCCGAGGTTGAGCATGGCGCCGTGTTTCCCCTCAAGAGTCGTTCGCAGCTCCAAGCAGGATCACGGCGCTATGGGGGTGCTGGTTGGCACCGTTCGTGGCGCCAAGACCAGTGTTGGCCCCATTATTGGCGCAGCTTCTGCCCTCTGTGCTATTCTCTGCGCCGATAGGGCTGTCTGACCTGATGTCTGTGGAGTCTCTGTCCCCGGGGCTGTTCGTGGTGCTGTGGGGCCAGACTGCGCCGTGTCTGGTTCTGACACTGGGATTGCTGCCCTTGTTGGGACTGTGCCTCTTTCTGCCACCATTCGCAGTGCTATGGGGGGCATTGGAACAGTCTCGGTGCAGTCTCCTTTTCTGGTGTCCCGTTTGGTCTAAATGGCGTGGAGCACCCACCGACTGTCTGGCACAGGACTTCGGTTTCCTCTTCGGAGGAGTGGGATTGTGGGTTGGACAGGCAGTCTGGCTCCTCGGAGCTAGTTGCCCAGGTGGACACTCTAGTAGTATCCTCGATGGGCCTCGACAGGCCCCCCTCTGAGGACCGGACAGCGGCTACCGTGGCCAGGGGGGTGCTGACCAGCAGGCAGTGGTGCAGGCCACTATTGCTCTGCAGCCTGGCCTCGGAGGGTTTGCTGATCCCTCAGTGATGGTGCCCTCATGAGTGGTGTGCCTAGATCGCCCAACTTTGGGGCCGATCAGAGCACCCACTGGAGGGAAGGGCAATGCTCCTTGGATAGCTCCTTCGAGGGCTGACCAGGGTTGTCGGTTGCCTAGGCTGGCTCTTTTGAGGAGGAGGGCGCTCTCGGATTCCGAGGGGTCGAGGGTTGAGAGTTCTGTTCTGCCTTTTTCTGGAACCCACCTAGGCTCTGGGAGGAGCCGTAGTGCGGATTTCCGCTCTTCCTCCTCGATCTCTTTGAGAGGTCCCCATTCTTTGGAGGTAGGGGACCGTCTTTCTGGATCTACACGGTCCCAGTTACCTCACGGTGGATTCTTCTGGGTGCAGCCAAGGCAGTTCCTGAAATGGTTGTTCAGCTGTCGGCTGTGGAGTCTTCCGGCTAATAACATACATACATACATGACATTAATAATAATAATAATAATAATAAAAAAATTATTATTATTATTATTATTCTGGAGCTCTTGGTCCACTCCCTAGCCCAGGCGGAGGTCAGTCGACTTTCCTTCTCAGCTCTGTCCCCATCCCTCTGCCGCATTCTCCTGTGCTCCCTGGTATACTTGGTTCTTCCGGGCCTCTCACCTGGGAGCAGTTCAGAGCCGTGGCTGCCCAGTTCCCCGCTTATGTCAGAGCCATGGACAGACAGGTTTTTCAACCTCCCCCTGGCAACCGTGCTCCGAACAGCTTGGGTCCTCTGACGACTCATCCCCCTCTTCTGGGGGAGAGAACCTTTTTGTCCACATTTCTCCAACTGCTGATCTCAGAGTATCAGCGATTCCTTGTGAGGATGTTGAAGGACCTGTGTGTCACTCCTCCCACTCGAAGCAATCCGGAGCACTCTGTGCACACCTTTTTCAGGAGATTTCGGTGAGGACACTCTTGTGGGAGGCATCGTTGCATTCCTGGCAGACCTTTTTCTGGAGTTTCTGCCCCCAGGGATCACTGCCAGTGGTATTGTGCCCCCCCCCCCTCGTGTTTCCAGGTTCCATACCTCATCCTCGGTCAGGATTGATGCAACTGGACACTCCCAAAGGGCTTCGCGCCCTTCACCATGACCGGCCCCCAGATCAAGACTCCTCGGATTTTGACTTCTGGGGTAGGAGGACTTTCTACTCGGCACGGTTGATGCTCTCTGTTGCAGCACATCAGGCCCACTGTGCAACCTATGACAGGTTCCTGTGGCCCAGGCTCTGCAAACGAGACAAGCCATTGCACTCTCTGCACATGGCCTGGAGCTAGCAAGGCACCAAGCGAGGGCATCCTACGATGCCAACAAGGTAGCTACCAGAGTCGTGCGGACAGCATGGCTGTGTCTTTCCCAGTTGTCACCCTTGGCCCGGCGAAGGGTGATTAACTCCGCTCACTAGAGAACCCATCTCTTCCCCTGTAGAGCAAGACTGCATTTGTTGGGGCAATTTTCTTCCCCCTCTGTGGGGTCCCTGTCTCACTCACCCCACTTTCAGGCCTCTCCAGACCCCGGAGGTTCTCCCTCTTAGTGTGTCACACACTGAGAGCTAAGGGACCCTGTCCCTAAGGGTTAAAAGAAACCTGGGGTTAGACTGACTCAAACGTGATGAATGGTGAAGATTGACACAGATAAGAGATGAAAATTGTATATCTACTGTAACTATGATCTTTCTGTGTATCTTCATTCATCACAGTCCCACCCTCCATCGCCCTGGGGCCTCAGTCTCTGGGTCCCCTTCCCTCTTTGTGCCCAGCTCACCCCCCTCCTTTCTCTTGTTAGGAGTGGGGTAGACAGGGGCACATAGGGGGATGTTGTTTCTAGAGGGATAGTGATTAGTGCGGGGGGGCACTCTTTCTCTAGTGATCTAGCTCCATCCCTGTGGGGTGGGAGTGGACAGTTGCCCTCCATTCTCTCCTCCTCGTTTCCCGTCCATCTTTTGATTTTTTTTTTTTTTTTTTGTCCAGTGGACATGTTTTAAAAAAAAAAAAAAAAATTCATCCCGAGGACGGGAGAGTTTTCTGTGTCCTGTCTTTTTCCAGAATAGGAGTTTTGCCAGCGATCTGCCGTGCCTTGAATCCTGATAATGAGCCCTTTGGCTACTCCATGCAGTTCCTATACAATCTGGAGATGAGTCAAGGTCCGGGATATGGTTGCCACCTTTCTTCTCTCTTTCAAGCTTATCCTAAATCCTTCCTCTCTCCCCTTTTTCCTCTTTCCAGAGATTGGGGCCCTGACCCAATCCCTTTAGACCTTCTTTTTCTGTCTTCTCAATTGTTTTTATTCTATTTTATATAGCTTTTCCTTTGTCTGTCCCTTGGACTTCCTTGTTCCACCCTCCCAACCCTTTTCCTCACCTCACCTCTCCGGCGACTCAGAACTGGCAGGAGGGTGGAGCAGACAGCACGTGTGGCCAACCCGGGGCAAGCGCTGATGGTGCGAAATCGACTCTTACATCAAAAAAGCTCCGTTGGTCATGACCTCCGCCACATACCCAAACGTGATGAATGGTGAAGATGCACTGAAAGATCATAATTACGTTAGGTACGTAATTTTCATTTCTAGGGACATGGATATGTTGTTCATCCACACTCATTGGCAGGTATCCTTGCCGCTTTAAATCTTGCCGGAAGGTCTTCAAGCTTGCTCCTCCCACCCACCCGGGTGGTATAACTCTCGGCTCCGCCCCATGACGCCAGATCTTCCTTACCGCTTGGAAGCTCAGGTTCCTCCTAACGCTTCCGCGCTTGTGACTGGTTCCTATTTCTCCGCTTAATGGATTTAAAAATAAATTTTGCAAAAAGACTTCAGTCTTCTATCCTCGTGGGCCGCGGTGGACAAATCGAGACCGGATTTCGAGATGCCCATGCGGCAGAAGATGTCTCGGATCGATCCACACTCCACGGTAAGTTCACTGCTTAGGTTTGAGCACCCACTCCGCAGCAGGCTTGCGACCTGTGCTCATCTTTTCGCCTACGCCCTCGAGACCGTGCTGCCCGACAAGTAACTGGGCCGCCCCGGAAGCGCTTCTCCCGTGAAGTCCAAGGAGGCCCGGTTAGGCGTGTCCGCGGGGCGGAGGGTTTCAACGGATCAGCTCGATCGGATGGTCGCCTCGAAGAGGAGGCGGCGCTGGCCGATTTCTCCTCGCCGCTGCATTTATCCTGCCCTCTGGGTTCTTTCCTACACGGCTTCTTTAAGGAGCTTTGTCTGTCCCTCTCCACTAAAGGAGAAGGGCTCATGCCTGCTGGACCTTATTCCTCGGTCCAAAAGAGGGACAGGGTAAGTCCTCCGTCGACGCTCTTGGAGCCGGAAAGGTCCCTTCCCGGGCCGCCGGCTCGTCGATCACTGCTTCGCCACTGGCCTCACGGTGTCCCTCCCGCCGGGTCAGTTGACCCTCGACTCCCACCGATGAAGTCTAGATTTTCTCACCCATTGACCGGCTGTCGCCTTTAGCAGCCGAGATTCCCTCCCGGTTCCCCGGGAGGAGTTGAGGATCCCGTGGGTTCGCCTTGTGCCTCCGTTCCGGAGCCTCGGATGGACCATCCGAAGCCGGCGGGAGTGCCGGTTCCGCCGACACCTCCCACACCGACCTCGGAAATTCGGGCTCTCGTCTCGGACCTCTTTCGCGTCCAGCCGATCCCACCGTCATAGGCGGTCCTCTGTCTCGGGACCGCGTGTGTTGGCGCCGCCGGGTCTCGTCTCCTCCTCCTCGGATGAGGGAGGTTCTCGCCGTGAATTACGCCGACGTGCACGAGATCTATGTTGCAACAGTTTCTCCTGGCCGGGAAGCCGACCGCCGCCTTCCCCGGCCATTATGGCTGTCACGGAACGCCGACACAACTCCCCGACTTATCTGAGGAGCCTATACCCAGGTCGGTTGTTCGCCAAACCAGCTGCTCCACTGATTCCGTGGAACCTCCGCCTCCACAGCCACAATTGGGGCCCGACCAAGGATTCTCGGTCGGATAAGGGTCTCACCCCATCGGCTGTCAGTTACCCTCACTACCCCACCGGCCTGCAGGTGAAGGGTGGCTCAGGCCAGAGGCAGTTTCTTCGAGGACCTTCCGAGTCCGAAGATGATTCCTCCTTTTCTCCAAGCGACTGACTTGGAGTCTTCAGGAGGTCAGTCAATGGACGATAGCTGCGTCGTTCTTCCTAGGACTGCTCTCGCTCATCTCGAGTCTACCGGATGGAGCTCAACCCGCTTCCAATGGGCCAGGTATCCCTCACGGAGATTCTGGACCGAGGGATCTCGGACGAGGCCTTCCGTGGCCGAGGCCATAGTGGGTCCGGCACTGGAGCTTTGGCAGCGCCTGCTTCCTGCCCTGCGCCTCGGCCAGATGGCTAGGAAGTATGCGCGGTCCCCACGGTTCCTTTGTCGTTTTTTGAACACCCTCTGCTGAGGGGTTGAGTTACCGACAGCGCTCGCCACCGGGCAACGCCAGGATGTGGACAAACCTCCTGACAAGGAGTCCAAGAAATTGGACTATGTCGGCAAAAGTGTTCAGCTGCCATGCCCTCTCGGCCTTCGTCCAGGCCAGTTCAGCCGCCCCTCATGGCACATTTTCTCATGCCCTGTTGGGCTCCCTGGATGAGGTCATCCTCATCTTCCGCCGATCTGCAGACTACGGTTAAGCAGGCGGGACCAGGGCAGGGCAGTGGCCAAACAGCAGCTCCAGACTGCTTTGGATATAGGGGACTCATGTGCCAGATCGGTGGCGGCCAGAGTGGCTGTGCGTCGAGGGTTTGGCTGAGGATATCCACCTTACTCGGATACCCAGCACAAGTTGGCGGATGTTCCCTTTTTGGGACTGACCTCTTCGCCCTGGGGTGGAAGGTCACCTGCAGAGGATCGAGGAGTCCACGCCACCTTGGACTCGGTCTTCCGCCAGAAGGACAAAGGCCGCAAACCACAGCCTAAGCCTTTTCGGTCCCTTCTGTGCCCCCGGCGCCCGGCCCAGCACGCCAGGGCCAGCAGGCTCGGCCTTGGCATCCCAAACCCAAGCCGGGCTTCCTCTAACAGGAGGCAGGGAGGAAGGGCCCAGGAGGTCCCTCGGCGGTCCCTCCTCCAAGCCTGCCCAGTGACGGGCTGAGGGTGTCGCCCATCCCCGCCACCTACTCCCTGGGTCCCCGTGGGACGGCCGCACTTCCGCTCCGCTTGGTCCGCCAGTTACCACGGACAGGTGGGTCTTTGGAGGTGGTGGGAAGAGGCCTGCCTCTGGAATTCGAGCAGGCACCACCCTTCAGAGCCGCCGCCTCGGGCTTCGGGATCCCCAGCTCACTGGCGCCTCGTCGAGCCGACATCGCCTCCTCCTCCAGAAGGAGGTGGTAAGAGGTGGTGGACCCTCCTTCAGACCCAGGGTTTGTGTCCAGGTACTTCCTGGTTCCGAACGGACGGGGCTGGCGCCCCATTCTCGAACCTACACGACCTAAACAAGTTCCTAAGGTCTCAACCTTCAGGATGGTCACTCTGGCTCAGATAATACCATCCTGGAATGCGGCGTGGTTCTGCTCTCTGACTTGCAGGACGCTTTTTCACGTCCCTATCCGTCCGCTCCACCAGAGATTCCTTCGCTTCGAGCGGAAGGATCCTCTTCGAGTTCCAAGCCATGCCCTTCGGCTTGTCTCCAGCTCCCAGGGTCTTCACCAAATGCATGGCAGTGGTGACAGCATTCTGGGCGCCGAGGGTCCGGGTGTACCCTTACCTGGACGACTGGCTGATAGCAGCTCCTCCAGGAAGGAGGCGGAGTGGTCCAGAGATCTGGCCTCCAGGTCTGTTCTCAACTGGGTCTCCTTATCAACGAGGCCAAGTCGAACTCGAGCCAAGCAGGTGATTCTATTCATCAGGCGCAGCTCGACTCTCTTCGAGCCAGAGGCTGCCCGCGGACAGGGCCGAGGTTCTTTCCTCCTTTGCCCGATCATTTCTGGTTGGGCAATTGCGCCTGCCGGGACTTCCTGCGCTCCTGGGTCTCATGGCTGCCTGCACCAGCGTGGTCCGTTGGGCCGCTGGAACATGCGTCCCTTCAGTGGGGACTGGCCAGCCAGTGGTCACAACGCCATGCATCCCTTGGACCAGCTTAGTGTCGGTGACAGGGATGTGGAACGCTCTCCAGTGGTGGACCGTTCCAGATCATTTGCAGGAGGGCATCCCGTTCGTCCGCCCGAGCCGACGGTCTCTCTATCGACCGATGCCTCTCTGATGGGTTGGGGTGCCCATCTGGGGGAACACCGGCTCATGGCCTCTGGTCCCCGCGGGAGTCCCGATGCCACATCAACCTGCTGGAGCTCCGAGCGGTCCGCCTAGCTCTCACCGCCTTTGCTCCGTTCCTCCGGGGTCAAGTGGTCCGAGTCCAGACGGACAATACCACGACCATGTACTATCTAAACCGCCAGGGCGGGACGCGCTCCATGCTTCTGTGCAAGGAAGCTCTCCGCATTTGGTCACTCGTGCGCAGCCTGGAGGCGGATCTCCTAGCCATTCACGTGGCAGGAGCCTCCAACACCCTGGCCGATGCCCTGAGCCGGATAGGGGCTGCATCCCACGAGTGGTCTCTCCTGCCGGAGGTAGTACAGCATCTGTTCTCCCTTTGGGGCACACCTCAGGTGGACCTGTTTGCCTCCATGGAGAACGCGAAGCTGAGTCTGTTCCATGCCCCCCTCAGCAGGGCTCGCTGCAGGGGATGCTTCGAGGCAATGGACCCCGGCCTCTTTTACGCCTTTCCCCATTTCCTTGATCCACAAGGTGCTTCTCAAGGCGAGGAGGACAAGGCGCAGGTGATTCTGATAGCCCCAGACTGGCCTCGCCAGTTCTGGTACCCAGATCTCCTCAGTCTCAGCTCCAGGACTCGCGCAGCTTCCAGCTCGCCGACCTGCTCTCAGTCAATCAGGGAAGGTGTTCCATCCGGACCTTCAATCCCTGCACCTGACGGCCTGGTTCCTGAGCGGCTAGAGTTCCAGGCCTTGGGTCTTTCCGACGTAGGTCCTCAATGTAGTTGAGGCGTCCGTAAGACGACCAGAAAATGCTATGCCTTCAAATGGAAAAGGTTTTCCATTTGGTGTCAGGGCAAGGCTTGGACCCTTCCTCCTGTTCCTTGGCAAGCATCTTGGACTATTTATGGTCCCTTTCTAGTCAAGGGCTTAGGTGTCGACCCTAAGGGTGCACCTGGCAGCCATCTCTGCTTACCGGGCGCGGGCCGGGAAGCAGTCGGTCAGCGGGAGAAGGTGGTCTGGCGCTTTTTCAAAGGCCTTGATCACATTTCCCCTCCAGTGCGGGAACCCCCACCTCCGTGGGATCTACTGCTGGTACTGGCAAAGCTCATGGGCAAGCCATTCGAACCTATGCACAGGTGTGCTCTCTCTCACCTGTCGTGGAAGACCGCCTTCTTGGTGGCTATCACGTCAGCCAGAAGGATGGGAGAGCTCCAGGCGCTTTCCATCGAGTCTCCTTACCTGGTCTTCCACAGGGACAAGGTTGTCCTGCGCCCCACCCAAATTCCTTCCAAGGTGGTGTCGGAGTTTCACCTTAACCAGGTGTTGACTCTGCCGTGTTCTACCCCAATCACACCTGAGGCCGAATATAGGCTCCATACTCTGGACCCTGAAGGGCGCGCTTATTATAAGGAGCGCACGGTTGAAATTCGGGAGAGGTTCGCCAGCTGTTTGTCACCTACGCTGAAGCCGCATCTGGCAGACCTGCAGCCAAGCGACGATAAGCAGGTGGGTAACCTCCTGCATAGATCTCTGCTATAGTTGGCGGGCATGGAGCCTCCAGAGGATAAGAGCTCATTCTACCAGCCATACTGCTGCAACGGTGGCTGCTTCCAGGGACGTCCCTATCCAGGAAATCTGCAGGGCTGCTACCTGGAAGTCAGCAAACACCTTCATTACCCACTACCACATCGACCTTAGTCACGCCGGGATGCTGGTTTTGGGGCCTCGGTTCTCAGTCTCTCTTTCCCAAGTAAGTATTGGGGGTGTCGTCTTGCCTCCCTCCTCCCGGAGAACTGCTAGAGTCTGCCAATGAGTGTGGATGAACAACATATCCATGTCCCTAGAAATACAGGTTACTCACCTGTAACAGGAGTTCTAGGAATGGTATATGTTGTTCATCCACATTCTGACACCCCTCGGCCGGCGCGCAACCTGAGCTTCCAGCGGGCCAGATCTGGCGTCATGGGGCGGAGCCGAGAGTTATACCACCCGGGTGGGTGGGAGGAGCAAGCTTGAAGACCTTCCGGCAAGATTTAAAGCGGCAAGGATACCTGCCAATGAGTGTGGATGAACAACATATACCATTCCTAGAACTCCTGTTACAGGTGAGTAACCTGTATATCTATCACATGAATCTCTTATCTAGATTTTGGTTGAAATTGTGTCCTCGGCCACTGGGTTCACGGTACCCCCATCGGCCCAGTCATCTCGGACGCAGGACGACTACCAGGTCAAAATCATAACCCAGTAATCCCGTTGTCACCCGATGAGGCCAACAATTCCTTATTTAGGACCCGGGTCCTACCGACAGAGGAGACCCAGCCTGGTACTGCTCCCCCATGGTCCCTGGCCTGGAGGAGCCACGGTTCTCCCAGACTCCTTCTGAGAAGCCTCAGCTGTTTTCTATGTCCCGGACCCCCTCAACCGACAGGCCGAGGAAATCCTCTAAGCGGCACTCCCAAGAAGAGGAGGAGACACTGCTATTCTTCGTCTGGTGAGGAGAGGCTTTGCAGGTTGCATCGTCGCTACAAAGATCTCGTGTGGCAACAGTTAATGATTGCTGGTCCAAAGTCGACCCCGGCTTCCACTCTGGCTATCACCCTCTAGGCAGACGCCAACTCCTGGAGTTGGTCGACACCGTTCCTCCACCCACAGAGCCGGTGAAGACCCTCCTGGCTCGGCCAAAGCTGGCCTCTCCATCTATCTTGGTGGAGATGCCATCTAAGCAGCCTCCCTCGGGGCTTCCTGGCAAGGAGTCTCGACCCAGTCACTGACTCCCATGCAGGCTGTTACCCTCACTCCTGACCATCCATGGCGGGTTGAGTGACCCAGGCAGTCATCCGCTTTACCCGGACTTTGGGTCCGAGGATTTGGACCTTCACTCGTGTCCCTGTGAAGACCATTCGATGAGTTTGACGACGGAGGACGGTCCCACATTCTTCATGGGCATCCTCCGTCTCATCTCTGAATCAACTAGCATCCCTGTACAGCCCGTCAAAAAGGGTCCAGTACCCCTTGACCGATATCCTCAGGAAAGGGGATTCACCATCTGAGGGTTTCCCCAGTGGCTGAGGCCATAGTTGGTCCGTTCTTGGAGCTTTGGCAGCACCCAGCCTCCTGCCCTGCACCCTCCACTCGTATGGCCCGCAGATATGCTGTTCCCAACAGTGCCTCTTCGGGGTTTGCACAGCATCCCTTGGCCGAGGGATTGGTGACCAAATCTGTTCCGGTGCTTGGGCAATTCGGGAGACACGGATAGACCTCCGGATAAAGTCCTAAAAAAAAATTGGACCATACAACCAGAATGATCTATGCTGCTTCCTCACTTGGTCTCTGACAGGCGAGTTCAGCTGTTATGGCATACTTCTTCCATGCCCTGATGAGGTGATTCATCTCCTCGTGGACCTTCAGACCAGAGTCAGGCAGGTCCGTGATCGGTCCCGGGCTGTTGCTAAGCATCAACTTCAGATGGCCTTGGATATTGGATTCTTGTGCCCGATCGGTAGCAGTTGCAGTCGCCATGCGCCAGAGGGCCTGGCTGAGGGTCAGGACCTTCATAGCAGACACCCAGCACAAACTGGTGGACGTTCCCTTCTTGTGTACCAACTTGTTTTGTCCAAGAGTTGATGGTCACCTTCAGCGTATCGAAGTAAAACACCACCTTGGATTCTGTTACTTCCGCCCAAAAAGAACCCCAAGGTTCTAAAAAATCGCAGAAGCTTTTTCAACCTTCTGCCCCAGTATCAAACTGGGTAGCAGTAGGCCCAGTCTTGGTGCCCTCGGCCCAAGTCCGGGGCTTAGGCGAACCATAAGCCCGGAGGTAGAGGTTCAGATGGACCCCTGCCGGCTCTTCATCCTCCAGGCCTGCGCAGTGATGGGATGGGGCAGCCTCCCCCATACACACCACGGCCACTCTGTGTCCTCCTGTGGGGCTCTGCCACTTCATTTCCGCCTGGTCCGCTGTTAGGACAGGTGGGTTCTGGAGGTGATCGGCCAGGGTCTGCCTCGAATTCGAGCAGTACCCACCGAGCCCACACCCCATGGGAGGAAAAGGTATCTGCCCATACTCCGTCAGCTCTGAGACGTCTCCCAACTCCTATGCAAGGAGATGGTGGTCAGTCATGAACCCACCGGTCAACCCAGGGTTAGTTTCCGGGTACTTCCTGGTCCCGAGACGGACAGGGGGGCTGGCACCCCATTCTGGATCTGCACGGCCTGAATCAGTTTCTCTGATCGCACACCTTTCAGATGGTAACTGTCTCCCTGATCATACCATCCCTCGAGCAGAACATGTGGGTCTGCTTACTGGATTTTCAGGACTCGTTCTTTCACATCCCAGTCTCCATCTCACCAAAGGTTCCTCTGCTTCAGGATGGAGGGAACCCTCTACGAGTTCCAAGCCATGCCGTTTAGCCTGTCATTGGCCCTCAGGGTCTTCACCAAATGCATAGCAGTGGTAGCGGCCCATCTTTGGCATCGAGGGGTCAGAGTGTACCTCTGTCTTGAATATTGGCTAATAGCGGGTCCCTCCAGATTGGAGGTGGAGAGGTCCAGGGATATGGCCCTCCACACCTACCTCAGCCTTGGCCTACCAGTCAGCGAGGCCAAGTTGGAACTCGTGCCCTCGCAGGTGATTTGCTTCATTGGGGCAGAGCTAGACTCTCGCCAAGCCAGAGCCAGGCTCCTGGCAGACAGGGCAGAAGTGTCCTCCTTTGCCCAATCATTTCTGGTTGGGCAGTTGTGCCCTGCATGGGACTTCCTGCGACTTCTGGCTTACATGCTGGCATATGTGCCCTCTTCAGTGGGAGCTGGCCAGCCAGTGGTCTGACTGGCATTTTGACCAGCTGGTCACTGATCCAGAAGATGTCGGACACCCTCCAATGGTGGACCGTCTTGGAACATCTGCTGGGAGGGATCCCGTTTGTCTGCCCTGAGCAGACTGTTGTCCTCATGACCGGCATCTCTCCCACGGGCTGTGGTGCCCATATGGTGAATCGGAGTCCACGGGCTCTGGACCCTCAAGGAATCCCAATGCCATATCGGACTGCTGTCTAGACTCGTCCTGCCCCAAATCAACATTAAGCGACGTTGTGTCTGGAGGCCAGAAATCAAAAGGTCCCCGAGAGGACCCCTTCTGTGGCTAATCTTACTGTCCATTGCCCTATCTGGCAACATTGAAGTCAATCCTGGCCCCACCACCCTTGACTCTCCTCAGAAATGGTGGAGGGAAAGGGCCTGAAAGTTGCTCACATCAACATTCGGAGTCTTCTTCCCAACCTTGGCGAGCTCACTGCATGGGTCACTCTCACAAGCCTGACATCCTGGGGATAACCGAGACCTGGCTTAAACCCCAGATTCCCGACTCGGTCTGCAGGCTCCCTGGCTATGAGCTAAAATGGCAGGACAGGATAGGGAGCAAAAGGGGAGGAGGTATCCTGATTTACTACAGGGCCCACCTCAACGTATCCCTTATAAACCACACCTCCATGCTGCCGTCAACCTGTGAGCTCCTCCACACCGTGCTGCTGCTTGGCAACACCAAGAAACTGCACGTGGTATGCTCCTACAACCCATCTAAGGGCGGGCTGCTGGGCCTCTCCCATCTCCTGGATACTGTCTGTCCCAGTACCGGGGTAAATAAACTCCTTATCTTGGGGGACATTAACCTAAACTGAGATGGGGAAAACGTCAAGCAGTTTGAGGCCCTGCTTGCCACCAAATCCCTAACACAACTGGTAAGGAGCCCACCCTACAAAGGCAAATGGCACTTCCTGCTCCCTCTTGGACTGGATTATGTCAAACCGCCCCGAGGATCTCCTCAGTAGCTGCCCTACCCGACGCCATATCGGACCACTCTCGGTTCTGTGTATATGGAATATCCCTTCCCCTAAGGTCCCCCACAAAATCATCCAGGTTCGAAACTTTGCCAGATTAAACCCTGACCTGTTCTTGGAGGAACTCAGGCTTACGGACTGGTCAACAGTCTACAGAGCACTAGATCCCTCATCGGCCGTCGCCCGCTGCTCCACAACATCTTTGTGAATATACAAGATAGGCATGCCCCTATCACTAAGGCGTGGGTCTGTGGGACAGCCACCCAGTGGCTGAAAGGGGTCTCCTCCCACATGCGAGGAGAGACAAATGCTGGCATCAGGTAAACGCTCACACGACACTGCCCTGTTGCAGCAATACAGAAAACTCAGAAATGAGTGCAAGAAAATGATCAGGGGGCAAAGCGACTTCTGCAAGGCCGCCCTTCTCAGCTCTACTAAAGACCCCAGACGGTTCTGGAGAACCATCCAATCACTGGTTGGCGGTCGCTCCTACTCCGGGGTCACTGACATGCTCATCGAAGGAGTCTCCTGCAACAATCCTCACGTGATTGCTAATGCTCTAAACTCTTATTTCACAGACCTCCCTTCTGCTCTCCCGCTAGGGTCTTCAGTCCAAAACTCAAACTGCCCTGCCTCCCCGTCCCAATGGGAGTCTGGTCTGACCCGCCCTCCATTTTACCTAAGAGTGGTATCGGTGAGCGAGGTGCGGTCTCTCCTTCTTGATCTCTCCCAGAATGCTAGCCCTGGTTCTGATGATCTGGAGCCAAAGCTTCTCAAACTAGGTGCTCCCCTTATAGCCTCCCCGATGGCCCACATTTTCAACCTATCCCTTACCCAGGGACTGATCCCGGATATCTGGAAGGTTGCCAAGGTCGTCCCTGTCCCTAAGCAGGGTGACCCCAAAATCCTGGCCAACTACCATCCTATAGCTATCCTCTCTGCTGTCAGCAAGCTCCTGGAAAAGGTGGTCGCCAAACAAATCTCTGAGTATATCCACTCCCATGGTTTGCTGACCCTGGCCCAACACGGCTTTTGTAAAGGGCACAGCACTTCCACGGCTCTCATCTCAGTCTCTTCCAGCATCAGAGCTGCTATGGATCAGGAAAACTCTCAGGTGTGGTATCTATTGACTTATCCAAGGCGTTCGACCTCGTTGACCATGACCTGCTTGCCCTGCAGATGAGGTCCCTTGGTTTGTCCCCCACCGCCCTAAACTGGGTCTCTGACTACCTATATGGCAGAAAACAACTAACTAAATTCAATAAAGTCCTCTCTGCCCCCTGGCCTGTCACCTCTGGTGTCCCTCAGGGCTCCGTGCTGGGTCCCCTACTCTTTTCCCTGTTCATCAACAATCTCCCTGATGTGGTCTCCAGCTGCCGTGTCATCATGTGTGCGGATGACCTGGTTCTCCTGGCCCACTCCTGTGATACAGCCACACTAAACCGTCACTTATCTGAAGATCTCTGGAACATCCAGGCATGGTTCTCCAATCATAAATTGGTCCTAAATCAAAACAAAACCCAGGCTATGCTCTTGGTTCCTCTGCCAAATCGAGGCCTCTTCAGCTCCCTACATATCAACTACAGAGATGGCTTCCCTCTCCCTACCGTGACCTCCCTCAAATATCTTGGAGTGCGCTTGATCCCCAATTGGACCTTGGTAGTCATGTCCATAATGCCTGCATTAGGGTAAACTGCAAACTGGGGATGGCCTACAGGGCCGGTACAACCCTCACTCCAGCGACTCGCTTCTTTGCCAGGGAGTACTCTTCCCTCCCTCAGCTCTGCTCCCTCATATTTGCTCATACTTCTAAGACCCTCCTAAGCAAGTGGAGCACAGCGTACAACATCATCTGTCGTTTGCCCTGGCACTTCGCCTCACCCATCACTGCGAGCTTCCATTTGTAGTTTGGCTGGCTATCCCCGCCCAATCACCTTAACTTTAGCACTGGGTGCCTCTTGAGTAAAAAATTAGCTCCGCACCCTCCCGAACTGGCCCGGTTTCTTGCTCCTGCTGACCTCTCCCCACCTGCTTAGATCCCAAGGCCCCGCCTGTAAGTGTACCCTACTTCCGCACATGGGGGACCGGAGTTTGCTGTCCATGGCCCCAGGCTCTGGAACTCCTTTCCTGAAAGAGTCCGTACTGCCTCCTCTCACAAGAGTTTCCTGACCTCCCTGTGGGATCATCTTAAGGTGGCTTCTCGCTGTGAATGTCCTAAGCCTCCTTAGCCTCCCGGTGTCCACTGGTGCCGGCTTCTTCTCTCCTGCTGTGGCGTCACCACTCTTGCGCTGTGTCCTCGTCCAAATCCCCCCTCCCTTACTTGACCAACACTATGACGTTACTATGCTCATAATCCTCACCAGCCCTGTTGGTCATTGAATTTGTTTCTAACTTATACCTTGCCCCAGCACTGTATCTGGGTGTACCTTCCACGTAAATGTAAAAACTGTAAAAATTGTCTCTTCTCCTGTTTTTGTACCTGAATGTATTCGTCTGAACCAATTACTGTATCAATGTACCTGTTGTACCCTTTTGTACTCTCCCGGGTCGTTCCTGAAAATAGGCATAAAACTTGTCTAGTGTACTTACCCGCTAAACAAAAACTAAATAAAATATCAACCTGGTGTGGGCTGCATTTGCTCCGTTCCTTTGGGGTCAAGTGGTTCAAGTCCAGACTGACAACACCACAACAAATGGGGCTGCAGGCACTCCCGGCCTCTGTGCAGGGAAGCACTCTGCACCTGGACCCTCGTGAGCAGACTGGAGGCAGATCTCCTAGCCATCCATGTGGTAGGAGCCTCAAATCAGTTGGCGGATGCCCTCAGCTGTGTGGACGAGGAGTCACATGAGTGGTCTCTCCATCCAGAGGTAGCTCACAGCCTGTTCTCCCAGTGGGGCACCCCTCAGGTGGACCTCTTCACCTCCAGGGAGAACACCCAAAGCTAAAGATGTTTCGTGCCCACATCCCTCAGCAGGGCTTGCTGCAAGGGGATGCCTTCTCGAGGCCGTGGACCCCAGGTCACTTTATGCCTTCCATCCACTTCTCTTGGTCCACAAGGTGCTCCTCAAGGTCGGGAGGGAGAAGGTAAGGATGATCCAGGTAGCCCCAGACTGGCCCCTCTTCTAGTATCCAGCTCAGCTTGGCACCAGGCTCCCGAGGCATCTTCCAGTATGCCCGGACCTGTTCTGTCAATCAGGGGAAGATATTCCATCCGGATCTTCAATCCCTGCACCTGACAGCCTTGTTCCTGATCGGCTAGAGTTCCAGGCTTTGGGTCTCACCGACTATGTACTTAGTGTTGTTGAGGTGTCTAGGAAGGAGTCGACCAAGAGGTGCTGTGCCTTCACATGGAAGGGATTCTCCATTTGGTGTCAGGGCAAGGGCCTGGACCCTTCATCCTGTCCAGTGGCTAGCATCCTCGACTACCTTTGGTCCCTCTCCAGAGGAGGTCTACAACCCTTAAGGTGCACCTGGCAGCCATCTCTGCTTACTGGGCACGGGCCAGTCAGCAGACTGGGTGGCACAGGAAAAGGTGGTCTGGCATTTCTTTAAAGGCCTCTAGCACATTTCTCCTCTGGTGCTGAACCTCCACCTCTGTGGAATTTACTGCTGGTTTTCTCAAAGCTCATGGGCAAGCCATTCGAACCGCTGCACAGGTGTGAGATGTCGCATCTGTTGTGGAAGACCGCGTTCTTGGTGGCTGTCGCGTCATTCGGAAGGACTGGAGAACTACAGGCCCTCTGTCGAGTCTCCCTATCTGGTCGGTCTTCCACAGGAACAAGGTCGTCCTGCACCCCCACCCAAAATTCCTCCCGAAGGTGGTGTCGAAGTTTCACATGAATCAGATGTTGACTCTGCCAGTGTACTACCCAAATTACACCTCAGAAGCAGAGTACAGGCTCCATACTTTGGATTTGAGACAAGCGCTCTTATAAGGAGCAAAAGGCTGAAGTTCGGGGAGAGGTTCGCCAGCTGTTTGTCACAAACGCTGAAGCAGCACCTGGCAGACCTGCAGCAAAGCAGCTGATTGGCAGATGGCTTACATCCTGCATTGATCTCTGCTGTAGGTTGGCAGTCAAGGAGCCTCCCACAAAGAGCTCATCCTACCCGCCATACTGCTACATCAGTGGCTGCTTCTAGGGACATTGCTATCCAGGATATCTGCAGGGCTGCTACCTGGAAGTCAGCAAACACCTTCATTACCCATTACCACATCGACCTAGAGTCACGCTGGGATGCTGGTTTTGGGGCCTCAGTTCTCCATGTTTCCCAAGTAGGGGGTGTGCACCTTGCCTCCCTCTTCCCAGAGAAACTGCTAGGAGTCTGCCAACAAGTGTGATAAGAACAACATATCCACATCCCTAGAAATACAGGTTACTCACCCGTAACAGTAGTTCTAGAAGTGGTATAGGTTAATCCACACTGACCCATCCGACCTCCCCAGCTTCTACACACAACCTCGGCTTACAGCAGGCAAGATCTGGCGTCATGGGGTGGAGCCGAGGCCTATACCACCCGAGTGGGAGGAGCCAGCTTTTAGATCATCCAGCAAGATTTAAAGGGACATGCCAACAAGTGTGGATGAATAACATATACCACTCCTAGAACTACTGTTACAGGTGAGTAACCTGTGTTTCTAGGGGCGTGGATATGTTCAGTCCACACTGGCAGATTACTTGCCGCTTTAAATCTTGCTGGAAGGTCTTCTAGCTGCCTCCTCCCACCCACCCGGGTGGTAAAACCCTTGGCTCCGCCCCATGATGCCAGATCTTCCTTACCACTTGGAAACTTTGGATCTTATCTGTGTCGATCTTCGCCATTAATCACAGATGGGTTATCTGGCCAGAGGTCAGGACCCCGTGGGAGCTTTGTGTTTTTTTTTTGTTTTTTTTTTAAGGGTAGGTGGAGCAGACACACCATCGGCGTCGCCCTCGAGGCCGATGTACTGCGTGGCACTCGAGGGTTGGCTGTTAGGCTGTGTCGACTCCGCCTGCCTGCCAGTTCTTCGTCTCCCGACGTCGAGGTCGCCTCATGGGAAGCTTGAAGATTGTAGACCTGATTGCATACTTTTCCTTCGGCATTAAGTCCGTCGGTTTCCTGCCAGTTCTGTTTTCTGTCTCCACTCGATGTCGCCCGGTAAGATCTTTCTTATTTTTTGAATTTTGCGACAGAGTCTGTTTTGGTGTTTTTTTTTCTGTAGGTCATGTCTGTTGGAGGCAAGAAGTCTTCAGACTGGTCGGCCCCCCATGCGACGGTGCCCTTGCGGCCGAAAATTCTCCGTCACCGACTAGTGTCTTGGCCCGCTTCATGACATGGACTCGTGCGACGCCTGCTTCTCCATGGACCGCCGGGTCCTCGAACAGCGCGCGTTGAAAGTGGGACGAGCTCCGCCGACTTTCGAGGGTAGGGTTCGCACTCGTCGGGCCAAGCCGTGCTCTCTCGGCCTCTCCTCCGGGTCCCCTCCCGGTTCTATACGGACGGAGGAAGAGGAAGCCTCGGCTACTTGTAGCCTAGCCATTGCCGAGGCTCCTTCCCTGGCGTAGGAGGCCCGCCCGTGGGGCGCCGCCATGTGTCGCCCGCCGAGGTGAAAGGCTCCCCAGTGTCGTTCCCGGCTCGGAAGGCCTGGGTGGCGCCGTCCTCGACTCCGGTCGGTGCTGTCGGAGCCTTTGGTGCCGTTTGCAGCGTCGTCGGCGCTCACTTGTCGCTCGGTGCCATGGGCTCGGTCGGCGCGATTGCGGCGCAGATGCTGTTCGTGGCGCCGTGAGACCCACTCAGACTTCGTCCTTCGCCGTGTCTTGCGGCGCCGTGCCCTCTACTCCAACTGTCGGTGCCACGTCCGCCTTAGGGGCAGTCAGGCGGTGCTGTCACGGTCCTCGGCGTGATGGTGCCGCCGGGGCTGTCGGCGCCGTCCCTGTCCTTGGTGCCGCCCCTGGTGCCGGTGGATCGGATGTTGCCGCGACTGGTCCTGGCATTGGATCTCTGGCTCGAGCTGGGGCCATGCCTCCTTCGGATCCCGCTCGCGGGGTTGTGGGGGGGCACTGGCACAGACTCTAGCACAACGGTGGCTTCTGGGCCCGTTGGTAGGGATAGTTCTGCCCGCCCTCCTACGGTTTGGCTCAGAGCCTCGGACTCTACCTCTTCGGAGACTGAGTCGAGCTCAGTCGGACGTGCAGTTGCACCCCTCGGGGTTGGCTGCGGACGTGGGCAGCACGGTGGTCTCATCGAGTCGGAGCCAGTCCCCTCCTGAGGAGAGGTCGGTGGTCCCAGAGACTAGGATCAATGGTGCTGACCAGCAGGCAGTGGTGCATGCCACCATAGCTCTGCAGCCTGGTCTTGGGGGGTTTCATCGATCCCTCTGTTGTGGTTTCCCCCTCCAGTGGTGTGTCTTGATCGCCCGACTTTGGGGCCCATTGAGGCACCTGCGGGGGGGAGGGTACTGCTCCCTGGGTTTCCCCTTCGGGGGCTGCCCAAAGATGCCAGCTACCTAGGCTGGCCCTCTCGAGGAGGACTCTTTCGGACTCTTTCGGGGTCGAGGGGTGTGGGATTGGCGCGTCTGCCTTTTTCTGGGGTCCACTCGGGCCCTGGGAGGAGCCGTAGTGCAGATTTCCACTCTTCCCCCTCGGTTTCTTTGAGGGAGTCCCATTCTTTTGAGGTAGGGGACCGTCCTTCTGTACCTTTACGGCCCCGGTCGCCTCACTGGGGGGATTCTTATGGTTGTGCAGCTATCAGCTGTGGGGTCTTCCGGGGCACCTTCTTCCACGGGTGCCCACGGTCCGCTCCCTAGTCCTGGCGGAGGTCAGCCGACATCTCTTCTCGGCTCTGTCCCCATTCCTCTGCTACATTCTCCTGTGCTCCCAGGCATACTCTGTCCTAGCGGCCCTCTCACCTGGGAGCAGTTCAGAGCAGTGACTGCCCGGTTCCCTGCTTAACGTTAACGCAGTGGACAACCAGGTTTTTCAACCTTCCCCCGTGCAGCCACCCTGTGAGCACATGGTGACCTCCAGCTCCTCATCCCTCTCTTCAGGGGGAGAGGAACCTTCTGTCCACATCTCTCCAGCTGCTGATCTCTCGGAGTATCAGCGTTTCCTCGTGAGAATGTTGGAGGATTTGCACCTTTCACCCTCCACTATCAGCAATACTGAGCACGTGGCGCACGCCTTTCTAGGCGATTTTGGCGAGGCCACCCTTGTGGTGCCGCCCTGGCCGGTTCCCTTTCGGGAGGCGGCGTTGCATTTCTGGCAGAGGCCCTTCTCCAGAGTTCCTGCCCAAAGGGATCTCAGCCAGAGGTATTACACACCCCCGGAGTCTCCAGGTTCCATGCCTCATCCACAGTCGGGTTTGATGCACTTGGATACTCCTGATGGGCTTCACGCCCTTCACCGTGACCAGCCCCCAGATCAAGACTCCTCGGATTTTGATTTCTGGGGGAGGAGGACCTTCTACTTGGCACGGTTACTCCTCTCTATTTCTGCTTATCAGGCCCACTATGCAGCCTACAACAGGTTCTTGTGGTCCAGGCTAGGTCAGCTCCTAGCCTCATCGCCTGACTCTGAGCAAACCAGACAAGCCATCGCAGTCTCTGCACGTGGCCTGGAGCTAGCAAGGCACCAAGCGAGGGCATCTTATGACGTCAGCGAGGTAGCTACCAGGGTCATAGGGACAGCGATCTGCACTATGAGATCGGCATGGCTACGTCTTTCCCGGTTGTCACCCTTGGCCCAGCGTAGGGTGATCGGCTCCGCCCACCAGGGAACCTACCTTTTCTCCCGTACAGTGAGACTGCACTTGTTGGGGCAACTTCCTTCCCCCTCCGGGGGAACTCTGTCTATCACTCTCTCCCCACTCTTGGGCCTCTCCAGGCCCTGAAGGTTCCCCATTAGTCGTCACCCACTGAGGGTCTAAGGGACTTTGTCCTTAGGGTGTAAAAACAACCCCTTTGGAGGCTTTGAATCTCGCCATCTGTGATGAATGGTGAGACTGACACAGATAAGATATGAAAATTGCGTACTCCTACCGTAATATAGATCTTTCTGTATCTTCACCATTCATCACAACCTACCCACCATCCCCCTGGGGCCTCAGTCTCTGGGTCCCCCTCCCTCTCTGTGACCCCCCTTCTCCTCCTTAGGAGTGGAGTAATATAGGGACACACGGGGGTATTTTCCAAGGAGAGTGGGCAGCTCGGGTGGCACTCCTCTACTATTTTGTCTCCAACCCTGCGGGGTGGGAGTTGTTAGTTGCCCTCCTTCTGTCTTCTTCCTGGTTTCCATCCAACTATTTCTCCTCAAAAAAAACAAAAAAAAAACTTTTTTCCACCGAACATCTTTTCTTGAGAGAGTACTGAATCCCTGTATCCTGTCCTTCTTCCAGAATAGCCGACTCTGCTTTCTGGAGTATTTGCCAGTTATTCTGTGCCTTGAATTCTGGCAAACAGCTTTGCTACTCCTTGCAGTTCCTATACAATCTGGTGACGGACAAGGGTCTCTGATAACTTAATACGTCTCCCTCTTTCCTAAATTCTTTCCCTTCCCTTCTTCCGCTTCCAGGGATTGGGGCCCCTCCCAATCCCCTTAGTCTAACCTCTTCTTTGCTGTTCTCTGTCGTTATTTCTGCTTTTAGTTCAGACATCCTTTCCTTTTTCTGTCCCTTGGACTCTCTTGTCCCACCCTCCATCCCTTCCTCTTACCTCTCCGGCGACTCAGAACTGGCAGGCGGGCGGAGTCGACAGAGCCCAATGGCCAACCCCTCGGCGCCATGCAGTACGTCGGCCTCGAGGGTGGCGCCCGATGGTGTCGGCTCCACCTACCCTTTATAAAAAAAAAGTCCCCACGGGTCCTGACCTCCGCCAGATAACCCATCTGTGATGAATGGTGAAGATGTACAGAAAGATCATAATTACGGTAGATAGTAATTTTCATTCCCCCTTAGCACTCTGCATTTTAGGTCTGAATCCACACTGTTGGAATTTCCAAAACTTATTTTAAAATTTTACATGACTTGGGTCTTAGTCTTCCCTCGCGGCTCGTGATGGACAAATAGACTCCGGCTTCGTCAGTGCCCTTGTGGGTAGATGTCCCAGACCAATCCGCACTCCACGTGCATCTGCTGCCTGGGACTTGGCCCGCGACTACGCGAGCCGTTGTAAGTCTTTTTCAGCGAGTCTTGGAGAACGGCGCTGCCAGACTTCTTCTCAGTCGACCCGAAAAACTGTATTCGCCGGTCAAGTCTAAGGAGGCCCATTGGGCGGTGTCCAGCGGGCTCCGCAGAGCAGTTGGAGCAATTGATTGCCCTCGAGGAGGAGGCGGCCCAGGCCGCTTCTTCCGCTGCGGCATTTATCACACTCTTTGGGCTCCTTCTACACTGCTTCATTTAAAGAGCTTTGCGAGTCCCTCTCCACCAAGGGAGAAGGGCTATCTGGACATTCCAGTCTGTCCAAGAAGAAGGACTGTAAGGCTAAGTCCCACCGTCTACATTCATGGGAGCGGGAAAGATCCCCTTCAGCGGACAGTCTACTCTCTACTTCAGTCGAGGCTGCGGCCACTGGCTTCACGGTGCCCCTGTCAGGTCAGCTGGCCGAGACATCCATCAATGCGGTCGAGATTTTTCTCGACTCATCAGACAGTTTGTCGACTGGAGAAGCAAACAACCCTACTTCACCGGTTCCCCCCGGTGGAAACTGAGGACTTGTCTGTGCCTCCTGGTCGGAGTCCCCGGTTAAGGTCCCTGCACTGAGGGAGGAGCGGGTCTCTTTCTCTCCCCGTCCCTTTCTGACCCACCTCGGAACCCTTGAAGGTCTCTGTCCTCTTCCAGGTCCAGCCAGTCCTGTCAGCAGTCTCTGTCTCAGCACCATGGAAAGCAGCGTCGCCGCTAATCCTCGTTGTCTTCAGAGTATAAGCTCCGGTGCAAGTTGCGTCGGCACTACAAGGATTTAGTGTGGTAGCAGCTCTTATTGTCTGCAAATAAGCAGACTCCATCGCCTTCTCCGGCTATTAAGTGGCGGTCACCGGAGCGGCTGAAACAACCCCTCGTAGTGGTTGAGGAGCCGACCCCGGCACCGGTTGTTCGGCTGAAGCCGGGTGCTCCACCCGTTGTGGTGGAACCTCCGCCTCTACAACCGAAGACTAGAGCCCCGACCAAGGATTCTCAGTCGGGTCAGGGCTTGCCGTGCAGATTGTCTGTCACCCTCACTCCCGATCGACCTCTGCAGGTGGAGGGTGGCTCAGGCACCCCGGCAGCTGTTTGCAGACTCCTCTGAGTCGGACGACTCCTGCAGGGGGTCAGTCGGTGGACGAGAGTCCATCCTCATTTTTTAGGTTTGCTTTGGCTCATCTGAGTCCACTGGGATGCAGCTCGAACCCGTTTCAAAACGGGCCAAGTATCCCTGGACCGAGGGGATTCCCCTACAGAGGCCTTTCTGGTGGCCGAAGCCATTGTTGGGCCAGCCCTGGAGTTGTGGCAGCAGCCAGCATCTTGTCCCGAGCCTTCGGCCAGGATGGCTCAAACACGAAGTCCCCACTGTCTCGCTCTCCGGTTTCTCGGAGCACCCCTCTGCAGAGGGGTTGGTGACCGATGGCGTTTTCCGGTGCTCCGGGAAGACTCGGGATGTGGACAAACCGCCTGATAAGGAATCCAAAAAGCTGGATTATGTGGGGCAGAAGGTTTACGCTGCTTCCTCCCTAGGTCTTCGTCAGGCTAGCTCGGCCTTTCTGATGGCACATTTCTCACACACCTTTATGGGTTCCCTGGATGAGGTGATTCCTCATCTCCCAGCTGACCTTCAGACGACGGTCAAGCCAGTGTGTGATCAGGGAAGGGTGGTGGCAAAACAGCAGCTCCAAACTTCATTGGACATTGATGATTCTTGTGCTCGATCAGTAGCGGCCGCAGTAGCCATGCACTGCAGAGCTTGGCTGCGGATGCCCTCTTCACGGCGGACACCCAGCACAAGCTGGCAGACGTTCTCTTCCTGGGCACAGACCTGTTCAGGCCGGGGGTGGAAGGCTGTCTCCAGAGGGTCAAGAAGTCCAGTGCCACCTTGGACTCTTATCACATCTGCCCAGAAGGACAAAGGCCACCAGCAGCAGTGTAAGCTCCTTCATCCTTCTGCCCTTGCGACACGTCCAGCCCACCAGTACCAGGGCCAGAAGGCACAGACTTGGCACCCTAAGGCCAAGTCTGTTGCTTCCTCCAGTAGGAAGCCTGGAGGCTAGGGTCCAGGAGTTCCCTCAGCAGGCCCTTCCTCCAAGCCTGCCCAGTGACAGTTTGAGGGTGTCGCCCCAACCTCGTTACTCCTCCCGCTTCCCCGTTGGAAGAACTCCTCACTTCCTTTCTGCCTGGTCCACTATCACCACAGACCGCTGGGTGCTAGAAGTGTTAGGCTGGGGTCTGCCTCTGGAATTCGAGCAGTTTCCTCTCTATCGAGCCGTCGTCCCACGGGGGGCAACTGGTTCCGCAGCAAGCAGACATTGCCCTGCTCCTCCAGAAGGAGGTGATCAGCGACGTGGCGGATGCTCCTCCAGACCCAGGGATTGTGTCCAGGTACTTCCTGGTCCCAAAACGGATGGGGAACTGGCGCCTCATTCTCGACGTGCATGACCTGAACAAGTTTCTAAGGCCACGCACTTTCAGGATGGTCACTCTGGCTCAGATCATTCCATTCTTGGAACTAGGCTTGTGGTTCTGTTCTCTGGACCTTCAGGATGCATTCTTTCATGTCCCAATCAGTCTGTCTCATCAGCGATTCCTCCACTTCCGAGTAGAGGAATCTCTTTACGAGTTTTGGGCCATGCCCTTCGGCCTCTCTCCAGCTCCCAGGGTCGTCACCAAATGCATGGCAGTGGTGACAACATTCCTGTGGCGCCGAGGGGTCTGGGTGTACCCTTACCTGGATGACTGGCTGATTTGCAGCCCCCTCCAGGTTGGAGGTGGAGCAGTCCAGGGATCTGGCCCTCCAAGTCTGCTCTCAGATTGGCCTCCTCATCAACGAGGCCAAGTTGGAACTCGTGCCATCGCAGGTGAGTCAATCAGGGCAGAGCTCGACTGTCTTCGAGCCAGAGCCCGGCTCCTGGTGGACAGGCCGAGGTTCTTTCCTCCTTTGCCCAGTCATTTCTGGTTGGGCAATTACGCACTGCCTGGGCCTCATGGTGGCCTGCACCAGCGTGGTCCGTTGGGCCCGCTGGCATATGTGTCCCCTGCAGTGGGGGCTGGCCTGCCAATGGTCACAGTGCTTCAGTCCTCTGGACCAACCAGTGACGGTGACCCAGGAGATGTGGGACAGCCTACAGTGATGGCTCGTTCCAGCTCATCTGCAGGAGGATATCCCGTTTGTCCGCCCTGAGCAGACTGTCACTCTGACTGATGCATCTCTGGGTTGGGGTGCCCATCTGGGGGAGCTCAGGGCTAACGGCCTCTGGTCCCCTCAGCAGTATCGATGCCACATCAACCTGATGGAGTTCCAAGCGGTGCGCCTAGCCCTCACCGCTTTTGCTCCATTTGTACGGGGTCAGGTGGTTCAGGTCCAGACGGACAACACCACAACCATGTACTACCTCGACCAACAGGGCAGGACGCACTCCTTGCCTCTGTGCAAGGAGGCTCTCCGCACTTGGTCTCTCGTGATCAGCCTGGAGGCGGATCTCCTAGCCATCCATGTGGCAGGAGCTTCCAACATTCTGGCCGATGCCCTCCGCTGGATAGGCGCTGCATCTCATAAGTGGTCTCTCCTGCCGAAGGTAGTACGAGATCTGTTCTCCCATTGGGGCACCTCTCAGGTGGACCTGTTCACCTCTAGGGAGAATGCGAAGCTGAGGCTGTTTCATACCTGGCCCCCTCAGCAGGGCTCGCTGCAGGGGGATGCCTTCTCGAGGCTGTGGACCCCGGGTCTCTTCTACACCTTCCCCTCATTTTCCTTGATCCACATGGTGCTTCTTAAGGCAAAGAGGGACAAGGCGCAGGTGATTCTAGTAGCCTCAGACTGGCCCCGCTAGTTCTGGTACTCGGATCTCCTCAGCCTCGGCTCCAGGCTCCCGAGGCGGCTTCCAGCCCGCCGGGACTGATCTCGGTCAACAAGGGGAAGGTTCTCCATCTGGACCTTCAATCCCTGCACCTGACTGCCTGGTTCCTGAGTGGCTAGAGTTCTAGGCCTTGGGTCTTTCCGACGAGGTCCTCAGTGTTGTTGAGGCATCCCGTAAGGAGTCGACCAGAAAATGCTACGCCTTTAAATGGAAGAGATTCTCCATTTGGTGTCAAGACAAGGGGTTGGACCTTTTTTCCTGTCCATTGGCTAGCATATTGGACTACCTGTGGTCCCTTTCTCAGCTAGGGTTTCGGTCGACAACTCTTAAGGTGCACCTGGCAGCCATCTCTGCTTACCGGGCGTGGGCCGGGAAGCAGTCTGTGAAGAAGGTGGACGGGCACATATTCAAAGGCCTTGATCACATATCCACTCCAGTGCGAGAACCTCCACCTCTGTGGGATCTACTGCGGGTATTGGCTAAACTCATGGGCAAGCCATTCGAACCGATGCACAGGTACGATATCTCCCACCTGTTATGGAAGACCGCCTTCTTGGTGGCTATAACGTCAGCCAGAAGGATGGGAGAGGTCCAAGCGCTTTCCATAGAGTCTCCTTATCTGGTCTTCCACAGGGACAAGGTTGTCCTGCGCCCCCACCCGAAATTCCTTCCAAAGGTGGTGTCTGAGTTTCACCTTAACCAGGTGTTGACTCTGCCGGTGTTCTACCTCAGTCACACCTCGGAGGCCGAATATAGGCTCCATACTTTGGACCCTAGAAGAGCGTTCACTTATTATAAGGAGCGGACG
Organism: Neoceratodus forsteri; assembly: GCA_016271365.2. Lineage (NCBI taxonomy): Eukaryota > Metazoa > Chordata > Ceratodontiformes > Ceratodontidae > Neoceratodus > Neoceratodus forsteri. The sequence continues at coordinate 108,799,163 of JADMNL010000034.1, read as the reverse complement.
GCTGAAGTTTAGGGAGAGGTTCGCCAGCTGTTTGTCACCTACGCTGAAGTCGCACCTGGCAGACCTGCAGCCAAGCAGACGATAAGCAGGTGGGTCACATCCTGCATAGGTCTCTGCTATAGGTTGGCGGGCATGGAGCCTCCCAAAGGGATAAGAGCTAATTCTACCCGCCATACCGCTGCTTCGGTGGCTTTTTCTAGGGACATCCCTATCCAGGAAATCTGCAGGGCTGCTACCTGGAAGTCGGCACACACCTTTATTTCCCATTACCACATTGACCTTGAGGCACGCCGGGATGCTGGTTTTGGGACCTCTGTTCTCCAGTTCTTATTCCCTAAATAGGGGTTGTGCGCCTTGCCTCCCTCCTCCCAGAGAACTGCTAGGAGTCTGCCAGACTCTGTGGATTGAACAACATATCCACATCCCTAGAAATACATGTTACCCACCTGTAACAGGAGTTCTAGGAGTGGTATATGTTCATCCACACGACCCACCCGACCTCTCTAGCTTCGCGCAGCCTGGCTTCCAGCGGGCTAGATCTGGCGTCATGGGGCGGAGCCGAGGGTTTTACCACCCAGGTGGATGGAAGAAACCAGCTTGAAGACCTTCAGGCAAGATTTAAAGCGGCAAGGAACCTGCCAGACAGTGTGTATGAACTACGTCTCCTAGAACTCCTGTTACAGGTGAGTAACCTGTATTTCTTTGCCACTTGTGTGTAGATTCGAAACTATGTGCTGAAAGTGGGGGGAGGCAAAAATACAACCATAACAGTGCGAAGAGCTTCTTCAAGAAAGGCAGGCTGCCATGTTAAAGGCAGCTGTCCTTTACAGATTAAATCAGACAAGCACCTTATAGTCTAGTAGCTAGTGCCCTCACTTGCCCAGAGGGAGACCCTTCCTAAATTTGAGATGCAGTCTAGATCCAACAGATCTTCTTGGACTCGTGGTGCCTCAGGGGGAGGGAAGGAGAACACCTATGCTGATCCCTGGAAAACCCAATACGAGTGTAATGAGTCTCAAGGTTATTACCATATGCCACTGTTAAACTTGGCAGATGGGGGGGGGGGGGGACTCCACATGTCAGTCCATTTCTTGACATGGGCCTTCCTGATGGGATGTAGGGGTAGCAGCATCAGGCCTGTAGAGATGGCCATTTGGCACTGGCTTTTATACCCGAACATAGTGGTTACTGTCTGCATCCTTGACATAAGGAAGCAGACAGGCGAGGGCAGAAGCAACGTTGCACGGTGCCTTCAGATGGGGTTGTGGAAGTGCCAGCTAAGGAACATCTGGGTGAGATGGGGTAAGAAAATGGCTTTGGTCTGATGCAGTCATCAGCAAGGTATGTGTGGTGCTAGTGGTGGGTGGGGGTGCACCTGATCTTGTATCAATATCCTGACATTACTGTAATTAAGAAATGTGTTTCTTCTCTGCAAAGGTCGCTTTGGTCACCTGGGTCTGGCTATCAACCTAATCACTTATGACGATCGCTTTAACCTGAAAAGTATTGAGGAGCAACTGGGAACGGAGATTAAACCTATCCCTGGTAGCATTGACAAAAGCCTGTATGTGGCAGAATACCACAGTGAGCCGGTAGAAGATGAGAAACAGTAACACACACACGTGAGTATTGGTGTCCAGGAGGATGAGATGAATGCAGTGCACCCCAGCAGTGGCTGCACTTTAGTGAGAGTGATACGTAAGAGAGAAAGGAATATTTATCTTGCCATATTATTCCTTAATTTATGTAATTACTTTGCTCATATTGTACTACTTATTGAAACCATTGTAATTTGCTAATCTTGTGACTTGTTGTGGAACCTCTGTAAAAGAGCCCTTGGCTCAAAGGTCTTTCCGATTTGTTAGACAAATTTTAAAAAAAAAAAAAGGAAGTGAGAGCAGCGGGTCCCCAGTTGACCCTTATCACACAACCAGCCTGCAGAAAATGACCTTGCACGCAGTGAATGAGAACTTTAGGCTGTTAGTGGCTTTGAGGTGGGCAGGTGGCAGCACTCTTGTATCATGGAACAGGTTCTGTTGGCCTTTAAGCCCAGCTGCCCAGTCGCTGATGCAGGTCAATTACAGGGCCGCCTATGGGTACAGGGTAGTTCATGTGTGCTCACCCACAACATCCTTGCTGCCACCTGTCCCATGGTAGAGGATCTTTCCCCTTGCCAGTTTTCATCATTCATTACTGTTGGGTGTAAGAGATGTGCACCCGCTCCATTTTTGGGGGGGGTGGGGGGGCTGTGCCACCCACATGGCTGACACTCCAGCGCAGAGCATGCGGGTTGGCCACTAGGTGCCACTGACTCCTCCATCCCAGTTCTTTCTCCCACCATCAAGGTCGTACCTGCTGCGCAAGTTAGAACTTCTAAGTACGCCATTATGCCTTCGCCTTTGGGCGACTCCTTCGTTGACTTCTGTCGACATCTCCCTTGATCACGGTTCTCATCCCAACGCCATTGGATTCTGTTAAGACCATTCCTTTTGTCAGCGGCCCGGGGATCTTTTTGCTAAAGTTGTGTATTTTTCATGTCTGGTTCTGGGGCAAAATGTAAATCCAAAGCAGGCTGTGCCCGTGGCCGGCATTTTTCCATTTCGGACCGGCATGATGTTTGTCTGCAGTGCCTGGGACCTAACCAAGATATGGACCACTCTGACGCTTGCTTCTCCATGGACCGCCGTGTTCTGGAAATCCACACGTTCAAAGTCGGCTGGGCCCTACCAACTTTCGGAGGACAACGTCGCTCGCGGGTCTCCAAGGACAGGACTCCTGAAGCTTTCTCCAGGTCCCCTCTCGGGTCTATACGGCCTGGCAAGGAGGAGGCCACCTTCAGTTCTAGCCTTGCCGAGGAGGAGGCCTTTCTGACGGCAGTGGAGGAGCAGCACAGTTCCCTGTGGAGCTGCGATGCTGGTGCCGCCCCAGCAGTCACCTCCACGGAGGTGTTCTCCCCAGTGTTGCAGTCCATGGCTGCAGGGCCCAGCACTCTACCTGGGGTGGCGCTGTCCAGGATTGCGGTGCCGGTGATCGGGGTGGTGCCGTGTCCCGCAGTGACGCCGCTGCCAGGGGCTCCCAGAGTCGCTAGCCTGGAGGTCTGCCTCATCTCCTGTCTGACTCTGAGGCAGACCTGGACTGGCGACTGGACTCCTTGGAGTCTGGGAGCCTCTTGGGACGTAGCGCCAGGTGGCCCAGCGTACCTAGCAGAGTCCCCAGAGCAGTCTGTCTTCGTGAATCCTTTGACTGGGGCGGCCATGGATCCATTGGGGTGGTGGTTCAGGAGCTCGGGGTGGTGCTGTGTCCCCCAGTGACACCGCTGCTAGGGGCAAGAACACAACACACCCCCCCCCCCCAGCTAGTGGTCAAACAGGGATTCAGCATGTTTGCAGTTCATTTGCATCACCAGGTAGGGAAAAAAAAAGGTTCGTCCCATACGGCCTTTGAGGGTAATGCCAAACCTCACCCAACAACTAACACCGAAATCTGCCCAATGGAAAATCATGTACACAAATGCTCACAGCCTGGGAAATAAGATCCCAGACCTGCAGGCAATAATGTCAGAGGCTAAACTGGACATAGTAGCAATTACTGAGACGTGGTTTACCAGTAACCACACTTGGGAGACTTCAGTACCTGGCTATGTATTGTTCAGAAGAGACCGAGGTGCAAAACGGGAGGAGGAGTGGCCCTGTATGTTAATGAAAATATCAAAGCTACAGAAATTCAGAATACACATAAGGAGCCAGAAGAACTGTGGGTCACCCTGGAAACAGGAAATGGGACAGCCATAAGAACTGGGGTTGTCTACAGGCCCCCAGACCAGGGGGAGGACATAGACACATTACTGCTAGAGGATATACAAAACATGACAGCTAAAGGGGAGGTTCTGATAATGGGAGACTTCAACATGCCAGATACAGATTGGTCAATACCAGCAGGAACATCTGCCAGAACTAGACATAGTGGATTCCCTGCAGGGGGAGGGCCTCAAACAACTGGTACAACAACCCACAAGAGACAGGGCTATCCTAGATCTAGTACTGACTAACAGGGAAGGGATCACAGATCTCCAGGTAGGTCACCTGGGGGCCAGTGACCATCATGTCGTATGGCTCAGTTTGGCTACTACATCTAAATCATCCCATTCCAAGGCAAAAATATGGGACTTCAGACGAGCTGACTTTGATAAGATGGCCAACAGAGTTAAGCTAGCCCTGGCTAAAAGAAACACAGGTGAGGGGGTACAGGCAAAGTGGGCAAGCATTAAGGATGCAATACTTGAAGCAACATCTCATTGTGTTAAACAGAAAAGGAAGTGCAAAAGAAGAAGGAAACCACTTTGGTTCTCAAATACAGTAGCAGAAAAGGTCGGAGCCAAAAGGCTGGGCTTCAGGAAGTATAAGGGAACACAGCGGGATGAAGATAGGGAGGCGTATCAAACTGCCCTAAGGGAAGCAGGGAAGGCAGTAAGGCAGGCAAAGTCCCAAACTGAGGAAACACTAGCACGAACAGTAAAAGAAGAAGGTGACAAGACTTTCTATAGATACATTAGTGAAAGAAGAAAGTCCAGAGGGGGTATTGCTAAGCTATGGAGGAAAGGGAGCATGTGAGGAGGGAGGGACCATGTAAGCATCTATCCTAAATAGATACTTTTGCTCAGTATTTACTGAAGAGAAGGTAGGGCAGGGCCTGGCTCAACACCATGGACACAGGGGGAGGTGAGCACTACTCCTTCACAAAGAAAGGGTCCTACAAGAGCTTGCTAGCTCAGGGTGGATAAGGCAATGGGACCTGATGGCGTACATCCCAGGGCACTATAAGGAGCTAAAGGTGGAACTAGCAGAGCCACTAGCAGAACTGTTTAGTGAATCTCTGAGCACAGGAGAGGTCCCAGAAGACTGGAGAAGGGCTCATGTGATCCCGCTCCACAAGAGTGGTAGCAGGGAGGAGGCAGGGAGCTACAGACCAGTCAGTCTTACCTCAGTAGTGGGAAGATTATGGAGGCACTCTTTAAGTAAAGGATAGTGCAACACCTGGAATCCATAGGGGCACAGGATCCAAGACAGCATGGGTTTACAAAAGGAAGGTCCTGTCAAACTAATCTCATAGATTTCTTTGACTGGGTAACCAGAGTGGTGGACCAAGGGGAGCAGTTGATGTCGCCTACCTTGACTTCAGCAAAGCTTTTGACACTGTTCCATAGAGAGATTGATAAATAAGCTGGGTAGGCTTGGGGTGGGTCAGAAGTTGGTCAACTGGGTGGCAAACTGGTTGACGGGCAGAAAACAGAGTGGTGGTAAATGGTATACAGTCAGAAGAGATGCAAGTCACAAGTGGGGTACCTCAGGGATCAGTCCTGGGGCCAGTCCTCTTCAACATCTTTATTAGTGACCTTGCAGATGGACTAGAGGGTAAGGTTTGTCTGTTTGCAGATGACACCAAGATCTGCAACAGAGTAGATGATCCAGATGGGGTGGGCAGAATGAGAAGAGATCTGGATAAACTAGCAAAATGGTCAGAAGAGTGGCAACTGGGATTTAATGCAAAGAAGTGCAAGATCATACACATAGGGAAGAGAAACCCTGAAGCCACCTATAGGCTGGGAGGAGTTGCTAGCAGTCACAAAGGAAGAAAGAGACTTGGGCATCATCATCACTGATGACCTGAAATCATCCAAGCAGACCTCTAAAGCAGTAGGTAAGGCTGGGGGGTGTTAAGGTGTATTAGTAGGGGTATCACAAGTCATAAGAGGGAGGTAATAATCCCTTTTTACAAGACACTGGTTAGGCCCCATCTGGAGTACTGTGTGCAGTATTGGAGACCACACCTTCACAAGGACATTAACCAAATTGAGGCAGTCCAGAGAAGGGCAACCAAAATGGTGCAGGGACTGCATCAGAAAACACATGAGGACAGATTAATAGAACTCAATATGTATACACTTGAACAAAGGAGGGAGAGAGGTGATATGATCGAGGCATTCAAACACCTTAAGGGCATTAACAAGGTGAAAGTCTAACATGTTTAAATATAAGAAAAATAGCAGGACAAGAGGACACAGCATGAGATTAGAGGGGGGCCGATTAAGGGGGAATGTGAGGAAATTATTTTTCACAGAAAGGGTGATGGATGCATGGAATGGCCTACCTCAAGAAGTGGCTATGAATACAGTGCAGGGCTTCAAACAGGCATGGGATAGGCATAAGAGAGCAATACAAATGAGTATGAATAGATAGGCCACTGACAGAGCAAAGGCCGATGGCACATTTATAAGGTAGAAAAAGAAATGGGCAGACCGGATGGGCCTTGCAGTCCTTATCTGCCATCAACTTCTATGTTTCTATGGATGTTCTTCTCTGGGGTGGCTCAAGCATCTGCCATTCCTGGTGCTGCTGTGGCCCTTCAGGGGCAGATGGGGCGTCCCCCTCTTCTGCGTCCTCCTTCGGAGGGCCTGCAGGATTGGGGGACCCCACTGTGCTGGGGAAGAAGAGTGCTGCCCGAGTCTGAGGGGATGGGGTGAGGTGCGGCTGACACCGTCCACTATCCTATGGTGGGTGGGAAGGAGTCACAGTGCTAAACCCCACCTTTCCATCAAGGACTCTGAGGCACCCTTGGTTGGCAGTGTGGAGAGTTGCCCTTCTGGACACATGCAACCCCAGGCATGTCACCGGGACCCCCCCCCCCCCAAGTTAGTCAGTTCCAGTCTCTGGGTGTCAGAGTCGTGGCAGAGGTTGGGGGCACTCAGTTGGGTGTCCATCGGCCATCCATCTGCAGACACCCCCTCCTCTCCCAGGCCATGTTGGTCCCATGTGGCCCTTAACCTGGGAGACGTTCAGAGCTACTGCGACGGCCTTTCCCACTTGCGTCAGGGCCATGGACCAACGGGCCTTTCGCCTGTCTCCCCCTGCTGCAGGAGTTCTCTGGACATTTGAAGCTCCTCTTCCCCCTAGTCTCCCTGTTCTGAGGGAGAGGAACACACTGTCCATCTATCCACCGACACGGACTTCACTGAATATCAGCGGTTCCTTTCGAGGCTGGTACAGGAGCTTCGCTTCTCCCATGTTTTGAGGAGTAATACTGAGCAGGAGACGTGCTCATTTCTCAGTGAATTCTGCACTTACCACTTGGTGGTGCCATCCTGTCCCATTCCTTTCCAGGCAGTGTCTATCTGCACCTGGCAGTTTCCAGCCACCCCTTTTCCAGCCCCAGCAAACCGTAGGAGTCAGTATTACGTGCCCCCCCAACCCTGAGTCTCTGGGTTCCCTACCTCACCCTCCTTCAGGCCTAACTTCCCTAGGTACTTCCTGCGGGCCTCGGCGCCTGGCACACAACTGACCCCCAGATCCGGATTCCACAGAGTTCAGCCGGTAGGGACGAAGAGTTTTCTTTTCAGCCCATGCGTTGATGTGTGTAGGCTGTCATCAGGCACACCACGCTGTCTATAACTGGCACCTGTGGTCAATGTTGGCTCAGGTGCTAGGACCTTTGCCTGATTTGGCGCAATTTAGGCAGGCCATTGCCCTCTCTGCTCGGGGTCTGGAGCTTGCAGGGCACCAGGCAAGGGTGTCCTACGATGCCAATGAGGTGACATCCAGACTAGCAGGGACAGCGATCTGCATTAGGCGGATGGTGTGGCTTCATCTATCTAGATTGTCACCCGTTGCCCACCGTAGGGTGATTTCCTCTGCCTTCCTTGGGGGATCTGCCTTTCCTTCCACTGGGCGAGGAGAGTTCTTTAGGAGTGCCTTCCATGCCGCCGGCTACAGGAGACACCACCTTGTCCTGGCCAGCCTTAGACCTTTCAGTCTAGTAAGGCTAGGGTCTCCTCCTCCTGCATCCCACTTGCAGGAGGCTGAGGGATCTGTTCCCTCAGGGCTGTGCCAGGTCCCTTCCGTGAGACCCTTTACCCCCTCTCTTTCTTCCTGTTTTTTCTTTCTGTCCTTGTCTTGGTACTTACCCAACAGTGATGAATGGTGAAGATTGACAAGGGGAAGATACGAAATTAAGTACCTACCGTAATTCTTGATCTTCTCTTGTAGCTTCGCCATTCATTACTAGTTCCCAGCCTCCATCCCCTCATGGGCCTCAATTCTTGGGCGTCACCTCCGCCCTGCTTGCTTTTTTCCTCTTGACAGTTGCGGACTGTGTCCCCTTGGTACCTCTGAGTGCTCTGTTCCTTCTCCAGAAGTGATAAGAGTTCACCCTGGCGGAGGGCGAGTAGGGTATTTGCGCTGAAATCCCTGAGGGAACTCTTTGATTCTCTTCCAATTCTTGGTGTCCTCACCTCATGGGGCTGTATAATCCTCTAGCTAGCCTCTTGGCTGTTACTCTTTCAGTACAGCCCGTAGGAAATGCCTCCTTTTCTTCCCCTGCAGCGAGAACTGTCAGCCCTTCCATGCAAAACCTCTTTCTAGAAGTTTTTTTTCCCCCTGCATCCAAGTCAGGGCTCCCTCCTCTTCTCGTTAGATTGATTCCCTTCTGGAACAGTTGCTGAGACCTGGGCTTTAGGGTCTTTGAAATTACCAGATGAGGGAGAGGGGGAGAGAAGCCTGCCTTCATTAAGCCTCTTATGACCTTTGTCCCTCTCAGACCTTGGGTCAGTGACTTCTTAAATGGCATGATCCTTGCTCCCTTGTCTTCAAGCCCCGTTGGTACTTTGCAGCTGTCAAGCCAGTGGTCTCTAATTGTGGTGGCAGTTAGTCTTCTCCTTCCCTCACCCTTTATCCCCTCTCTCATTTCTTTCTCTTTCCTTTCTGTCCTTGTCTTATCTCCCTGAGACCGCCCAAGGATTGGGGCCCTATGGCCACTTAGGGTAGGGTTCTCTACTCCTGTCCTCTATCCGGCTTATACCTGTCTCAGTTTATATCCTTTCCTTTGCCCATCTCTCTTGCCTCACACTCTCTCTGAACCCTGTTTTCTGCCTCTCCGGCTCTACAGAACTGGGATGGAGGAGGAGTCTGCGCCTAACTGCCAACCCATGTGCTCTGCACTGGTGCATCAGCCACATGGGCAGCGCAGACCCCTCCCCCACAAAAAACTCCGATGGCAGGTGCGTGCCTCCTGCTTGCACCCAACAGCAATGAATAAAGATATGAGAAGATAAAGACGTACAGTAGGTACGTAATTTTCATATCTCCCTGGGGTCAGTGTATAATGCCTCCACTTTGTACTCCCCACCCCCGATAGCTGTTTGGGAGTAGAGACAAGAAATGTATCCAGTTCTCCCATGTGGCCATGCCTCAAGTCACTAGACTGTCATCTGGTTCCAAATCCATTTATATGGTGCCACATTTCAGTTTATATTCACCATGAGAGGTTAGCAATGATGTCATCCAGTGCCTCATAAGGTTTGGGAGCAGTGTGTGTGGTAGGCAGATTCCTCTTGTCCACAAGGAAAGTAATAAACTGTGGATGTTTAAAAATAACAGAATAGTCAAACCTTGTGGCAGCCATATTCGGTGATTCTCATTATTTCAGATTAAAAAGAATTGTATGCTTCTGTATGCAGGCACTTGAGTTCGTATTTGTTCCAGTCTGCAACACTTTACAGGACATCTGCTGCATGGTATACAGATCTACTGAATTAACAGGGAAGCAAAATGCTGGGATGTGAGGCAGAAGATGGACAGAGGTAGTGGTCTCTTGCTGTGTTGCAGACTAGGAACACATACCAAGTGCCCAATATTAACAGAGCCTACACACAACCAGAATAGTCAGTAAGGAAACTAATTCCCCTTTAAGGAGACTCCGTGGGTGAGTTGAGTTGGGTGGGGTTGTATTTTACAAGACAAAAAAGCGGATCTAAAATGGAATAAGGACCTAGCCCATTCTTACCCCAGGAGACCTTTAGCATCAGTAACTTTAGCAGTTAGCTGGCTAGGTGCAACTGCCTTGGAGGTATGCCTTTAAGAGAATTGTATTAGAATGAACTTTGGGCAATAGCCAATCAAAAAGCAGGAGGGGGAGTGAGCTGCTGAAGGCTTCAGCATTTTTTTCTCCGCTGGACAGAACAACATTGCCCCAGTATTACTGAGTTTTCTATTAAGATGAGCACTGGTGTAGATCCCAGTTCTACAACCAAAAAAGGGTACTTTTCAATAGACAAGAGTTGATCAACTCTGGGGCAGGACTGGCTGGTGTCGTTTTCACAGAAACCTGCACTCGGTTTGTAAGGTCCAGGACTGGTTTGCTTTGCTTGAATTGGCAAACCTAGCAGATAAACCTTTTTATTATGGTTGAGGATAAATCTGAGGCTTCCGACTTGGGGCCATCCAAAACTACTAAGAGGCGCTGAGGAATGCTCCAGATCCCAGCCAAGAAACGAAGCTTCCAAAGATGAAGTTCCTCACAAATTAAAAAAATAATAGAAGTGACGAAAATAGGAAGCTTGATCAAGCCACTGATGAAGTGGCTAAAAAGAAACTGTCAAGACCACACCAAAAACATTCACTAGCTTGAAAGATCCTATGGGCCAGTTAAAAAGAAATGTATAACAAAGGTAGAATTTCAAGGTGGCTTAACAAAAAAATAAAATCTCTAAACTCAAGCACAGATCATTTAAAAAAAAAAAAAAGGAATGTTCAGACTAACAGTAGGACAACAGCATAGCTTAATTTGCAGATAGCCTTGTGCACACTAAAGCACTTGATTAAACAAAGGCAGAACTGGAATGTAGCTCACTCTGATGCCTACAAATCCTTGTTTTTATACTTGAACAATAAAAAGGGCAGTACCAAGAAGGCTGGTCCATTGATGCACAGTGGCACTACTATACATGCTGTAGATACTAATTTAATTCTTTTTGTTCGTCATTTGAAAAAAGACGCTTATATACCCTCTTTATTTATTTCAAATTCGGATTAATACCTTTGAGCCGGGGGCTCGTTTACAAAGGCTCCAAGTCAATAAGGAATACAAGACATTTACAGGTGATGAAACATTGCAGAACAGAAAGACATCCACTAACAAGTGGTATTAGTGTGAAGTTACAACATTAAGCAGGGTACAAGAAGTAAGGAGAAACAGGACCACACTTCCAGAGAAACATATTAATGCAGCACTAATTAAGTGCAGTACAGTGTTTAACAATCATGTTACAGTTAAGATGGGGTTCTCACAGTCTGCAGAAATGCATGTTTTAGCAGCCAAGGTGAGGCTTTGTCAAGGGGAGGTGGTAGGTGGTGGGAGGGGGAAGTGGGCAGTTGCGGAACAGGAGGGTGGAAGTGAGAGAGTAGCATTTGACGGGTGTGAGAACCGCTGTCCGAGGCCATGGGTTAACAGAAACACTGGCAGTCAGATTTGCTGGCAAGAAGAGATCCAACTCCCTACTAATTATCCGCAAGCTTACAAAAAATATATCTGAAACAAATACTTTCAGTTTTGAAAACCTTAAAAAAAAAAAAAAATAGTCCAGGTCCAGACGAAATAAGTCCCAGATTTCTAATCGCAACTGCTGAATCGATAACTACCTCTTTGAAAATAATCTTTCATAAATCCCTCAATCGATTCCTTCAGAATTGGCCATCAGCAACAGTAACTCAATATTAAACAAGCATTTGTCACTGCTGAATGTTTGCTTGTATTAGCATTGGAAATGCAGGAGTTGGAGAAATGTAGAATAGGAATGGCAGTGAAGTATTGAACTTCACGCCAACTCCACCCTCACCCTGCAGAGATTGTCGTCTCCCATAACGTTCATGCCATTTCACTTCATCCTATCCAGCAGACACAGACACGTGTTGAGGTGCGCCTTGGGGTGTTCTGCTTTACAGTCACCCCACTCCATAAGGACATACCCTGAAATGGGTGCAGCATAGGAGAAATGGGGTGAACTCTGGGGCCAGAGTCCAAGGCACACCCAGATGTCTGCCACTGGCTGCAGGGTGGTGGGGGTGGAATGGCATGAGCATTACATTCGTAAGTCCAAAGGCACACCCCTGATGCCTGTCGGTCCGTACAGGGTGGGACGTTATGGTTAGAAACCCTAATGCCCCAGGCATTTATTGGTATTTGTACTATAGATTTTCAGCATGGCCATTTTGTGACCCCCACCTCATGAAAGCATTTGGGACTACCTCTCCTGAACAATAGGCACTGTGTCTTTGTCAGTGTGTCCCAAACTTTGGAGTTTCCACAGCGACCGTGCCATTGTGCGCCAGATGTACGAAAACACAGATTGGGCAGGATGTGAAGAATGACAGCTGTACCATTCATAGGGAGGCGTGACAAGATGGCAGTGTCAAATCTGTAGTGAAAATATTAAAAATGCTCAAACTTCCGAGGGTACATGAAAACTGCGCAGCGCATGCGCCCAACAGTCATTTAGTGGAATTATTACACCAAATTTTCAACATGAGCATTTTGTGACCTCTGCTCATGAAGACTGTCACTATGATTTTCTTAATCTGTCCCGAACATTGATTTCCCACAACTGTTGCGCTATTCTGCACCAGATGTGTAAATGCATATTTGAGGCATGATGTGAAAAATGACAAATGTACTGTTCATAAGGAGGCCTGGAAAAAAAATGCCAATGTTGAAAATCTGGAGTGAAAATACTACAGTTTTGTGAAGTTACAAGGGTGCATGGAAACTGCATGACGCACACTTGTAACAGTAATTTTATGGACATTTGTCACGAAATTTTCAACATGGGCAACCTCTGCTCATGAACAGTTGCATTGCTTTTACATACTAACATATGAACATACGAATCTGCCAGCAGAACACACCAATCTGTCTATGTAAGTCTGCCAGAGTGTGCAGCTAGGCACCCTAGATTGCAGCTGCCCCAGCCTCCTTCCCCTCAGTTCCTCCCCAGCTTGTTCAAACAACATGAAGTCTTGCTATATTATGACATATGCAGTATAACACCAGGTTAGAACTGCTCCGGAGGTGAAAGTTAACTTTCCATGCAGGACATGGAATCTTGAGCGCGAGCTCAGTTGAACACTGTCTGTTGAAGCTCAAACTTAAACTGTCAGATTCTTTACTCCGCCTCACTGAACAGTTGCTCCGGAGATTCCTCCTGCTACTCGGTTCGTTTGTCGGTTTTAAAGTGTAATTTTCCGTTTATTTTACTGAAATTTAACCGCAGTCGTCGGTTCAAGCTCTGTCTGTGGTATTGTTAGTAATAGATAGGCTTATTTATTATTTTTTCTTCTGTGTGGAACTTGTAAACGTCTTTTTCGGTTCAGTTTGAACCGATCAGATAGGTTTTAAAATTACCTTCTAGTCCTTTAGAGTGCGGTTCCTGGTTCTTATCTGTTCTTAAAAAAACGGATTTTATTACGTTTTTTTCCACGACCTGTGACACGGTTGGGAACCGATAAGTCTTGCTTGGTGGATTGCCATTAACGGGCACGTTTTGGTTGGCTGGCACTATGTCTGAGAAACCCAAAAGAAAAACCGGACCCACTGGGTTTCAGCACTGTGGCCTCTGTGGGGAAGCCTTTGCTAAGACTGACCCACACATCACTTGTGTATATTGTCTGGTGTTTGACCACCTCAATGCAGACTGCCAGATTTGTAAGAATTTTCCTGCTGCCACCGTGGAAAAAAGAGGTGGTAGGCTCAGGGAAAGGGAGGCCAAAAAGTCCACTGACCCGGATGGCCAGCCCGGTTCGGTTCCAACTGAACCTGAGGGAGTGCCCTCTGACCAGGGCGATACTTCCTCGGGCAAACGAAGAGCCAGCTCTGAGGAGCCGGTTCCAACTAAAAGGACTAGAAGGTCAGCTAGTTTGATCTCTTTCCCCAGTTCCGTCCGAACCGGCACCATTAGGGAAGCGCCCGGTTTGATCGGTTCCCCCGGTTCAAGATTATGATTTTGAGGATTTTTATGAACCGGGGGAAGGGGAGGAGGGCACGAGGAGACTGAGAGTGATTTGAAAGTCTGATGTGCCCATTGAACCGACATCTCTCCAGACAGACCCTCAGGAGTGTCCCCTCCCAGGCTATCTGAGTCCTTCTCATTTTTTGTTTTACAAGAAAGTTGCTGAGACTCTGCAACTCCCTGTTGAGGAAGCTGTTGATGATCAAGAAGAGCCTGATTTTGTGGATGGATATTCCAGAGTCTAGGAGACTGTCTATTCCCTTGCATAGATCTTTTAGGAAACAGTAAAAATTCTGAACTCCTCATTCTATCGTCCCTGTGGATAAAAGGATGGACAAGAGGTATGCTTTATCAGGCTCTGATACGGAGTTCCTATCCCAGCAGTGCAGCCATGTGGGGGTAGTGCAGGCTGCAGCCTGTGACAAGGCTAATATTCTCTAGCCTCTCACCCTCCTGAAAAGGATTCCAGGAGGATGGATGCTATGGCAAAAAAGCAGTACATGGCAGCATCTTTGGGACTCAGACAGGCAAATTATATGGCTTACGCAGCTAGGTACCAGAAATCCAGGTGGGATACTGTCCTGGCCCTAGCAAAACAGGCCCCTGACCAGCTTGTCAGGGAGCTGGAGCAGGTGGCTGCGGATGGTATTGAGGCATCCAAGGTGCAGTTTCATGCTGCAGTAGACTCTAATGATGTTTCATCAAGAGTCCTGGCTACATCTGTGTCTCTTCGCAGAATAGCCTGGCTCAGATGTACTGCCCTGTCACAGGATACCCAGTCTAAGGCTATGGATTTTCCTGTTGTGGGAAATTCTCTGTTTGGGGAGCAGACAGAGAATTATATGAAGAAAATGGATGAGTATAGGACCACCTATAGGAGTACACAGGCCAAAGAAAGGCAAGTCACTTCTCAAAGGCAGCATATCGGGGCAGGCCTTTTCATAGGCCGTTTTATCAAGCCCAGGCCTCCTCTTCTGCTTATGCCCAGAGGGCGTTCTTTAGAGGAAGGGGCAGAAGGGATTCTAGTAAGCCTGCTTCTACCCCTCAACCCAAAGCCCCTGCAAAACAGGCTCCCTGATGGGGTAGCCAGGGCCGATTCTCCACTACCGGTAGGGGGCAGGCTGGCTTACTTTGTCCAGGACTGGAAGTCTTTAACATCAGACAAGTGGGTCCTGGAAGTAGTAAGCCAGGGACTGGTTCTCAGCTTCAAAAATTTTCCGAAGATGAGAGCCAGGTCTTTTCCACCTGCAAACCCTTCAGAGGCACTTGCCCTGGAAGCAGAAGTTTCTTCCCTCCTGGCTCTCAGAGCCTTGGAAAGGTTCCACCCATACACCAGGGCAAAGGGTTGTACTCCAGGTACTTCCTTACCCCAAAAAAGACAGGAGAATGGCGGCCCATCCTGGATCTCAGGTATCTAAACAAGCATCTTTTAAAACCAAAGTTCAAAATGGTGACCCTGGGGATTATTTTACCCTCTCTAAGGCCAGGGGACTGGCTAGCCTCCCTGGACCTCAAGGATGCCTACTTCCATGTTCTCATCAGAAGCTCCCATCGAAAGTACCTCAGATTCGAACTGCCCTCAGGCCATTACCAGTTCAGAGCAATGCCCTTCGGCCTCATCTCGGCCCCAAGGGTGTTCACAAAATGCCTGGCAGTAGCAGTTGCTCATTTTAAGAAGGCAAAAGATTTGCCATCTTTCCTTATCTGGACAACTGGCTCATTGTAGGCCAGTCTCCAGAGCTGGTCAAACTACATTTACAAGTAACCCAGCAACTGCTTACATCTCTAGGTTTCCTTCTCAATCTTCCAAAGTCAGTTCTGGAGCCTGTCCAGCTTCTCACCTTCATAGGCGCAGAACTGAACACAAAAGAAGCCAGAGCATTCCTTCCTCTGGAAAGAGCAAGGACCCTGGTGTCTCTGGCCTCCTCTTTCACCCTGCAGGTCTCTCGACCAGCAAGGCATTTTCTACAGCTCCTGGGGCACATGGCTGCTTCTACAGCAGTTGTGTAGGGAGCAAGATTTCAGATGAGGGACATTCAGTTCCATTTGAGAGCCTTTTGGTCTCAAAGGACAAATCCCCTAACCAAATTGATTCCAGTGACTGGAACCCTGATCCAGGCCCTTCAGTGGTGGCAGGATCAGAACGATCTGAGACAGGGGGTTCCCTTCACTCCCCGGTCTCATTCCTTGACCCTTACTACAGATGCATCCCTCTTGGGGTGGGGAGCTCACATGGGTGACCTTTCCACCCAGGGGCTGTGATCCCCTCAGGAATCTCTGCTCCACATCAGTTTGCTGGAACTCGGAGCAGTTTTTCTAGCACTCCAGGTTTTTTCCACATCTGTCCAGAACAAGGTGGTTCAGGTCAGAACAGACAATACCACTACAATGTGGTACATCAACAAGCAAGGGGGCACTCTGTCTACGGCCTTGTGCACCGAAGCAATGAAGTTGTGGTCTCTGGCTTATTCTCTGAACGCCTCCCTTACGGCAGTTCACCTGCCAGGCAAGGACAATGTCCTAGCAGATGCTCTCAGCAGGATTTCCCAGGGCCATCACGAATGGGCACTGGATCCCCTAGTACTGGAGGTAGTATTTGCCGGATGGGGCACCCTGCAAATGGATCTCTTTGCAGCCCCAGACAATCACCAACTTTCCCTTTTTTGTTGCAGGCCCCCAGTGTTGGGCTCAGTCCCTCTGGATGCCTTCCTCCTCAGTTGGAAGGAAGTTTCTCTGTGCTTCCCCCCCTTCCCCCTTCTTTTCAAAGTGCTAGTCAGAATCAGATCTCAATCCTGCAAGATGATCCTGATTGCTCCAGATTGGGCCAGGCAGCCCTGGTACCCACTTCTCATGTCCTTAGCAGTCCACCCTCCCCTATGTCTTCCCAGGAATCAACCTGTTAACCTGTGCCCAGGGGAGAGTTTGGTATCCGAACCTCAAATCTCTCAATCTCAAAGCTTGGCTCTTGAAGAGTTAAGAGTTTGCTGACCTACACCTGTCTCAAGGTGTATTGGATATTTTGAAGGCCTCTAGGAAGCCTTCCACCAGGGCTACCTAGAATTCAAAATAGAAGAGATTTTCCATATGGTGTGCTGGTAAACATATTTCCCCAGAATCTGCTGGCGTGCCTACGATCCTGGATTATTTGGTGCATTTGAATTCCTTGGGGCTGAGACCAGCTACCCTAAAAGTGCACTTGGCAGCTGTGTCTGTCTTCTTATTAGCAGGTAAGCCCGCTTCTTTATCAGCTCACCCTGTGTTCTCCAGGTTTTTTAAAGGGTTGCTTCACACCAACCCTCCGTTCAGGGACCCTGCCCCTGCTTGGGATCTTAATATTTGCATCGCTCAGCTTATGCAACCCCCTTTTGAGCCATTGTCTTCAGCAGAGCTTAAGTACTTGACTTGGAAAACTGTGTTTCTGGTAGCCATCACCTCTGCCAGGCGCAAAAGTGGGCTACAAGCCTTGTCAGTGGAGCCTGATTTTATTTCCTTTCATAGAGATAAGGAGGTCCTCAGGACTAACAAGAAGTTTTTGCCTAAGGTGGTTTCAGACTTTCACCTTAATCAATCCATGTCTCTTCCTGTGTACTTCACTGACCGTTCCTCCTCTGGTGAGAGATTACACAGTTTAGATGTCAAAAGAGCCCTTAGTTACTATATAGAACGCACTAAAGGTCACAGGTCTGAATCCCTCAATTGTTCCTCACTTTGGTGAGGTTGGTAAAGGAAACCTGCCACTAAAGATCCATTGCCAGGTGGATTGTCTCTTGTATCCAATTCTGTTATGAAAAACTGGGTAAGGTTCCTCCCTCAGGCCTGAGGGCTCACTCTACCAGAGGTACAGTTGGCTCTGGCTGCTGCCAGGACATTCCTATCCTAGAGATATGTCAAGCAGCTACCTGGAAAACAGTTCACACTTTTACCAAGCATTACTCCCTGGACATCCAGGCTAGGAGTGATGCTCAGTTTGGCACAGCTGTGCTTCAGAGCCTATTTCCAAGTAGGTTCTGTCCCTCCTCCATGGAGGTACTGCTGTGTAGTCTGCATATGTCATAATATAGCAAGACTTCATGTTTGAAGAAAAAATTACTCATCTTAGTAATGTTGTTTCTTCTAATGGAGTCTTGCTATATTATGACCCCCAGCCTGCCCTTCTCAGAACCTCTATTTTTGGGATGTGGGTGGGCAGTGCAATGTTGGCACTTCATTGATGCCCACTTTATTTTCACCCTTCTGGGTGCTTGGGTATTATACTTCATTTTTCTTTCTTGAATCCCCCGACTTGAGTCTTTTGCTTTGGGATCAAGAACAAAAAGGTGTTTTTGTAGTTAGTAGCCAGTGGCTAGTGTAAGTTTACGGCTTCCACACAGAACCTTAGTGAGTTTTTGCTCGTAAAGATCTGACAGTTTGAGTTTGAGCTTCAACAGACAGTGTTCAACCGAGGTCGCGCTCAAGATTCCATGCCCTGCATGGAAAGTTAACTCTTTCACCTCCAGAGCAGTTCTAACCTGGGGTTATACTGCATATGTCATAATATAGCAAGACTCCATTAGAAGAAACATTACTAAGGTGAGTAATTTTTTGTTCCAGACCCTGCCCCAACTCTTCCTCTTACTTTATTCCACTCCTTCTTAAAGCTATTGACTGTCCTACATGTTGCCACCCCCTCTGGCAGTGCATTCCAACTAGACACTACACTCTCAGAGAAGTAGTGCCTCCATTTCCCTCTTGAAACGTCCCCCTTCCAACCTTGTTCCGTGCCCCCTCGTCTCTCTTCCACTCCTCAGTTTAAACACCCCTTGGTGCTAGGTTTATTTACCCCCTCGGGTATTTAAATGCTTCAGTCACATCCCCCATCCCTCCTCTCCTCCAGTGTGTAAATGTTCAGCTCCTTAACCCTAACTTCATATTTCTTTCTTTAGCATTTTTGTTGCCCACCTTTGCACCCCTCCAGTAACTTTATCTCCCCTCAGGTTTGGCCTCCAGTATTGCACATAGTACTCTAGGTGCGGTCTGACCAATGATCGGTAGAGAGGTAGGATCGCATCCCTGTGTCTGGATGAGAACTGCCTTCCGATGTGCCCCAGCATCCTGTTTACCTTCGCTGCTGCTCTCATGCAGTGGGCTGAGTTGTTCATGCTCCCAGTTACCAACACCCCTAGGTCCTTCTCCTTCTCCCTTATCAGCAAGATCACATCTTCAAGCAGACTTCAGCTGCTTGCAGGAGTGGTTACTACAGAACAGGCTCCTAATGAATGTGAAGAAATCCGTAACTATGCTTTTTGGCCGGCGCGCTTACTCCAGACTTATTGATACATTCTCTAGATGACTCCCCTCCTGAATTCGTTACTTCCTTCAGGTATCTAGGAGTCACGCTCTACCCATCTCTTGACTTTAACCTCCACATTGCGGCTACATGTAAGACAGTTTACTCAAAACTTGGCCTTGCCTTTAAAATTATTTCCTCCCTCAATGATGCTGCCCAGCTTGCTATTGCACAAGGATTTCTCCACCCCGCTCTGACATATTGCTCTCAGGTTTACCTTAAAGCTAGCAAAGGAGTGCTCCAGAAATGGAGCACCTGCTATAACAATATATGCAGATTTGCTCTCAGACTTGATCATTGCCTGCTCTACTCAAAACTGAATTGGCTCTCCCCAGACTTGCTCAGACACTATTCTGCGGACTGTACAATTGATAATATTATCAGAACGGGATCCCCTAAATACCTTGCCGAACTATTAACTCAGCCCTCCCAAGCATACCTAATCGGGGTATCTGCTCAAACCCAACTTTAAATTCCCAGATATCTCTCAAAAAAAAGAATTATCCTTTGCCATATCTCCCCCCGCTCCTGGAACTCCATTCCTCCCACATCAAATGCTTCAAATCCAACAAGGCCTTTAAACTGGGTCTTCGGGCACACCTGTTAGAATCCGACTGCTGTTCTTGTGCTGTAACTTGAGCCTCTCTCCTAGCATTTTCTCCTCCCTATGGCACTTACTGATTTCCTGCTGGTCTCCAAAATCCAAACGTTTCCCACTTCCAGCAGAAATCCTATTGTTATAATACTACTTCTTAAGTTTTGCTTGCTGTTTGTCATTTCAGTTTAGTCGATGTATCATCGGACGAAAATAATTAATGTAATATCTGTTTCTTTTTGTTGTCACTAACGACTATACCTGGCTGTATACTGTTGAAATGTTTGTTCTCGCCTCATGCTTCGCCATGAAATACTCTTTAATGTTGACTCTGGTCTCTCCTGCCTGTACTCTACCGGGTCGTCCTGAATATAGGCAACATTGTTGTCTAGTGTACTTACCCGGTAAACAAAAACCAAATACCCAGGCTGGCTTATCGGTAGTTCTTGACTGTCTCACCCATCTTCATTCCCCAGGCCTCGGGACCTCTGCTTTGATGGTGTATTAGGCTGCAGTGTCTGCTTACCTGTCAGCAGGTAAGCCATCTTCTTTGGCCCATAATGCAGTGTTAAGAAAGTTTTTTTTTTTTTTTTTAAGGACTACTGCATTTGCACTCTCTTCAGAGTCCCTACCCCTGTGTGGGACTTAAACATTTGCATAGCACAGCTTATGCAGCTTCCTTTTAAGCCCATGTCATCAGCTGACATTAAGTATGTGACTTGGAAGGCTGTGTTTTTAGTGCCCATTACTTCTGCCAGAAGGATTAGTGAGATCCAGGCTTTGTCTATGGAGCCCAATTATGTGGCCTTCCATACGGACAAGGTGGTACTCAGGACATGAAATAATTTTATTTCTTGGTTTGCGTAGACTCGTAGCTTGGATGTCAAGAGGGCAGTTAGTTACTACCTAGAGCACACAAAAGGTCACAGAGGGGATGGAACCCAGCTCTTTCTGACCTATGGAGAGGTTGGCAAGGGTAAACCTGCCACAGAGAGATCCATAGTGAGATGGATTGTCTCATGTATCCAGTTCTGTTATGACAAAGTGGGTAAGCAGCCCCCACAAGGGCTTGGGGCCCATTCTACTAGAGGGACTGCCGCATCTATGGCAGCTTCCAGAGACATTCCTCTTCTGGAAATCTATAGTGCCTTCAGAAAATATTCACCCTCCCTTGGATTTTGTCATATTTTGTTGTGTTACTACCAGAATTTTTAATGCATTGAAATTATCTCCCCCCCCCCCTTTGATTCACACAGCGTACTCAACAATTTAAAGGGGCAAAAATATTTGTATTGTGTAACAAATTTATGAAAAATTAAAAACGGAAAAATCTTGTTTCTAGGGACATGGATATGTTGTTCATCCACACTCATTGGCAGGTATCCTTGCCGCTTTAAATCTTGCCGGAAGGTCTTCAAGCTTGCTCCTCCCACCCACCCGGGTGGTATAACTCTCGGCTCCGCCCCATGACGCCAGATCTTCCTTACCGCTTGGAAGCTCGGGTTCCCTCCTTAACGCTCTGCGTTTGAGACTGGTTCCTATTTCTCCGCTTTGCGGATTTAAAAATAAATTTTCGAAAGATTCAGTCTTCGATCCCTCGCTGCCATGGCGGACAAATCGAACCTCGGATTGAGATGCCCATGCGGGCAGAAGATGTCTCGGACGGATCCACACTCCACGTGTGTCTACTGCTTAGGCCTTGAGCACCACCGCGGGCTTGCGACCTGTGCTCATCTTTCTCGGCCTCGTCCTCGAAGACCGTGCTGCCCGGTGCAACTGGGCCGTCCGAGAGCGTTCCCTCCGGTGAAGTCCAAGGAGGCCCGGTTGGCGGTGTCCGCCTGCGGCGGGCTCGGCGGATCAGCTCGCGCGGATGGTTGCCCTCGAAGAGGAGGCGGCGCGGGCCGTATCTTCCTCGGCCGCGGCATTTATCCCGCTCTCTCTGGGTTCTTCCTACACGGCTTCTTTTAAGGAGCTTTGTCTGTCCCTCTCCACTAAGGGAGAAGGGCCTACATCTGCTGGACCTTATTCTCGGTCCAAAAAGAAGGACAGGGGTAAGTCCCTCCGTCGACGCTCTTGGGAGCGGGAAAGGTCCCTCTCCCCGAGTCGTCGACCGTCGGCTTCGGTCGACCGCTCGGCTTCGGCCACTGGCCTCACGGTGTCCCCGTCAGGTCAGTTGACCGAGACTCCCACCGACGAAGTCGAGATTTTTCTCGACCCGTTGGACGGGCTGTCGCCTTTAGCAGCCGAGATTCCCCTCTCCCCGGTTCCCCCGGGAGGAGTTGGGGATCCGTGGGCTCGCCTGTGCCTCCGGTTCCGAGCCCTTGGACCATCCGAGCCGAAGGGTGCGGTTCCGGCCGACACCTCCCGCACCGACCTCGGAAACTCCGGGACCTCGGTCTCCGGACCTCTTAGCGGTCCAGCCGATCCCACCGTCATAAGCGGTCTCAGTCGGCACCTTGTAAGCAGCGTCGCCGCTGCGTCCCGGACGAGGGAGGCTTCGGCGTAAATTACGTCGACGATACGAGGACCTCATGTTGCAACAGCTCCTCCTGGTCGGGAGTAGCTCGACCCGTCCGCCTTCCCGCCATTAATGGCTGTCACCGAGCGGCCGACACAACCCCCGACTTATCCGAGAGCCTATACCCAGGCCGGTTGTTTGGCCAAAACCAGCTGCTCCACCGATTCCGGTGGAACCTCCGCCTCCACAGCCACCAATTGGGGCTCCGACCAAGGATTCTCGGTCGGCTAAGGGTCTACCCCATCGGCTGTCAGTTACTCTCACTCCCGACCGACCTCGGCAGGTGAAGGGTGGCTCAGGCCAGAGGCAGCTCTTCGAGGACTCTTCAGAGTCCGAAGATGATTCCTCCTTTTTCTCCAAGCGACTGGACTTGGAGTCTTCAGGAGGTCAGTCAATGGACCGATAGCCCGTCGTCCTTCCTAGGACTGCTTCGCTCATCTCGAGTCCACCGGGATGGAGCTCAACCTCGCTTCCAAACGGGCCAGGTATCCCTCACGGAGATTCTGGACCGAGGGATTCCGACGGAGGCCCTTGCGGTGGCCGAGGCCATAGTGGGTCCAGCACTGGAGCTTTGGCAGCGCCTGCTTCCTGCCCTGCGCCCGGCCAGGATGGCCAGGAAGTATGCGGTCCCTACCGGTTCCTTGTCCGTTTTTCGGAACACCCTCTGCTGAAGGGTTGGTTCACGACAGCTTTCGGCGGCCGGCAACGCCAGGGATGTGGACAAACCTCCTGACAAGGAGTCCAAGAAATTGACTATGTCGGGCGAAAAGTCTACGCTAGGCGTCTCTCTCGGCCGCCAGGCCAGTTCGCCGCTCCTCATGGCACATTTTTTCTCATGCCCTGTTGGGCTCCCTGGATGAGTCATCCTCATCTTCCCGCCGATCTGCAGACTACGGTTAAGCAGGTGCGGGACCAGGGCAGGGCAGTGGCCAAACAGCAGCTCCAGACTGCTTTGGATATAGGGGACTCGTGTGCCAGATCGGTGGCGGCCGCAGTGGCTATGCGTCGGCGGGCTTGGCTGAGGATATCCACCTTTACTTCGGATACCCAGCACAAGTTGGCGGATGTTCCCTTTTTGGGGACTGACCTCTTCGGCCCTGGGGTGGAAGGTCACCTGCAGAGGATCGAGAAGTCCAATGCTACCTTGGACTCGGTCTCTTCCGCTCAGAAGGACAAAGGCCGCAAGCCACAGCCTAAGCCCTTCGGCCTTCTGTGCCCTCGGCGCGCCTCGCCCAGCAACGCTAGGGCCAGCAGGCTCGGCTTAGCATCCCAAACCCAAGCCGCGGCTTCCTCTACAGGAGGCAGGAGGAAAGGCCCAGGAGGTCCCTCGGCCGGTCCTCCTCCAAGCCTGCCCAGTGACGGGCTGAGGGTGTCGCCCATTCCCGCCACTCACTCCTGGGTCCCCCTGGGGACGGCTCCGCACTCGTTCCGCCTGGTCCGCTGTTACCACGGACAGGTGGGTCTTGAGGTGGTGGAAGAGGCCTGCCTCTGGAATTCAAGCAGGCACCACCCTTCAGGAGCCGCCCCTCGGGGGCTCGGGTCCCCAGCCTCACTGGCGCTCGTCGAGCCGACTATCGCCTCCTCCTCCAGAAGGAGGTGATAAGAGAGGTGGCGGACCCTCCTTCAGACCCAGGGTTTGTGTCCAGGTACTTCCTGGTTCGAACGGACGGGGCTGGTGCCCCATTCTCGACCACGACCTAAACAAGTTCTAAGGTCTCGAACCTTCAGGATGGTCACTCTGGCTCAGATAATACCATCCTTGGAACGCAGGCGTAGTGGTTCTGCTCTCTGGACTTGCAGGACGCTTGCCACGTCCCTATCCGTCCGTCTCACCAGAGATCCTTCACTTCCGAGCGGAAGAATCCCTTTCGAGTTCCAAGCCATGCCCTTGGCTTGTCTCCAGCTCCAGGGTCTTCACCAAATGCATGGCAGTGGTGACAGCATTCTCTGGCGCCCGAGGGTCGGGTGTACCCTTACCTGGACGACTGGCTGATAGCAGCTCCCTCCAGGAAGGAGGCGGAGTGGTCCAGAGATCTGGCCCTCCAGGTCTGTTCTCAACTGGGCCTCCTTATCAACGAGGCCAAGTCGGAACTCGAGCCAAAGCAGGTGATTCTATTCATCGGGCGCAGCCTCGACCTCTTCGAGCCAGAGCTGCTCTCAGTGGACAGGGCCGAGGTTCTTTCCTCCTTTGCCAGATCATTTCTGGTTGGGCAATGCGCCCTGCCGGGACTTCCTGCGCCTCCTGGGTCTCATGGCGGCCTGCACCAGCGTGGTCGTTGGGCCCGCTGGAACATCGTCCCCTTCAATGGGGACTGGCCAGCCAGTGGTCATGGCAGCTGCGATCCTTTGGACCAGCTTGTGTGGTGACTCGGGGGATGTGGAGCGCTCTCCAGTGGTGGACCGTTCCAGATCATTTGCAGGAGGGCATCCCGTTAAATCCGTCCCGAGCCGACGGTCTCTCTATCGACCGATGCCTCTCTGATGGGTTGGGGTGCCCATCTGGGGGAACACCGGGCTCATGGCCTCTGGTCCCCGCGGGAGTCCCGATGCCACATCAACCTGCTGGAGCTCCGAGCAGTCCGCCTAGCTCTCACCGCCTTTGCTCCGTTCCTCCGGGGTCAAGTGGTCCGAGTCCAGACGGACAATACCACGACCATGTTCTATCTAAACTGCCAGGGCGGGACGCGCTCCATGCTTCTATGCAAGGAAGCTCTCCGCATTTGGTCACTCGTGCGCAGCCTGGAGGCGGATCTCCTAGCCATTCATGTGGCAGGAGCCTCCAACACCCTGGCCGATGCCCTGAGCGGATAGGGGCTGCATCCACAGTGGTCTCTCCTGCGGAGGTAGTACAGCATCTGTTCTCCCATTGGGGCACACCTCAGGTGGACCTGTTCGCCTCCAGGAGAACGCTGGCTGAGACTGTTCCATGCCCGCCCCCCTCAGCAGGGCTCGCTGCAGGGGGATGCCTTCTCGAGGCAGTGGACCCCGGGCCTCTTTTACGCCTTTCCCCCATTTCCCTTGATCCACAAGGTGCTTCTCAAGGCGAGGAGGGACAAGGCGCAGGTGATTCTGATAGCCCAGACTGGCCTCGCCAGTTCTGGTACCCAGATCTCCTCAGTCTCAGCTCCAGGACTCCGCGGCAGCTTCCAGCTCGCCCGGACCTGCTCTCAGTCAATCAGGGGAAGGTGTTCCATCCGGACCTTCAATCCCTGCACCTGACGGCCTGGTTCCTGAGCGGCTAGAGTTCCAGGCCTTGGGTCTTTCCGACGAGGCTCCTCAATGTAGTTGAGGCATCCCGTGAGAGTCGACCAGAAAATGCTATGCCTTCAAATGGAAGAGGTTTTCCATTTGGTGTCAGAGCAAGGGCTTGGACCCTTCCTCCTGTTCCTTGGCAAGCATCTTGGACTATTTATGGTCCCTTTCTAATCAAGGGCTTAGGTCGGCGACCCTAAGGGTGCACCTGGCAGCCATCTCTGCTTACGGTGGCGGGCGGGGAAGCAGTCGATGGCGCAGGAGAAGGTGGTCTGGCGCTTTTCAAAGACCTTGATCACATTTCCCCTCAGTCGGGAACCCCACCTCCGTGGGATCTACTGCTGGTACTAGCAAAGCTCATGGGCAAGCCATTGAACCTATGCACAGGTGTGCTCTCTCTCACCTGTCGTGGAAGACCGCCTTCTTGGTGGCTATCACGTCAGCCAGAAGGATGGGAGAGCTCCAGGCGCTTCCATCGAGTCTCCTTACCTGGTCTTCCACAGGGACAAGGTTGTCCTGCGCCCCCACCCGAAATTCCTTCCGAAGGTGGTGTCGGAGTTTCACCTTAACCAGGTGTTGACTCTGCCGGTGTTCTACCCCAATCACACCTCGGAGGCCGAATACAAGCTCCATACTTTGGACCCTAGAAGGGCGCTTATTATAAGGGAGCTAATGCTGAAATTGGGAGAGGTTCGCCAGCTGTTTGTCACCCACGCTGAAGCCGCACCTGGCAGACCTGCAGCCCCGGACGATAAGCAGGTGGGTCACTTCCTGCATAGATCTCTGCTATAAGTTGGCGGGCATGGAGCCTCCCAGAGGATAAGAGCTCATTCTACCCGCCATACTGCTGCAGCGGTGGCTGCTTCCAGAGGCGTCCTTATCCAGGAAATCTGCAGGGCTGCTACCTGGAAGTCAGCAAACACCTTCATTACCCATTACCACATCGACCTTGAGTCACGCCCGGGATGCTGGTTTTGGGGCCTCGGTTCTCAGTCTCTCTTTCCCAAGTAAGTATTGGGGGTGTCGTCTTGCCTCCCTCCTCCCGGAGAACTGCTAGAGTCTGCCAATGAGTGTGGATGAACAACATATCCATGTCCTAGAAATACAGGTTACTCACCTGTAACAGGAGTTCTAGGAATGGTATGGCCATTTCATCCACAATCTCCATTCTCCGGCTTGACCTTTTAACCTGAGCTTCCAGCAGCAGATCTGGCATCATGGGGCGGAGCCGAGGTTATACCACCCGGTGGGTGGGAGGAGCAAGCTTGAAGACCTTCGCAAGATTTAAAGCGGCAAGGATACCTGCCAATGAGTGTGGATGAACAACATATACCATTTCTAGAACTCCTGTTACAGGTGAGTAACCTGTATTTACTTAAGTATTCACCCCGAGTCAATACTTTGTAGAGCGCCTTTTGGCAGCAATTACAGCTTTGAGTCTCCTTGGGTATGTCTGTATCAGCTTTGCACATCTGGATTTGGGGATTTTGGCCCGTTCTTCCTTGCAGATTTGCTCAAGCTCTGTCAAGTTGGATGGGGAGCGTCGGTGAACCGCAATCTTTAAGCCTTTCCACAGATTCTCAATGGGATTCAGGTCTGGGCTTTGGCTGGGCCACTCAAGAACATTCACCTCCTTGTTCTGAAGCCACTCCAGTGTTGCTTTGGCTGTATGCTTGGGGTCGTTGTCCTCTTGAAACGTAAATCTTCGCCCCAGTCCAAGGTCTATTGTAGACTGATGCAGGTTCTCCTCAAGGATGTGCCTCTATTTGGCTCCATTCATTGTTACCTCTATCCTGACAAGTGCCCCAGTCCCTGCCGCTGAAATGCATCCCCATAACATGATGCTGCCACCACAATGCTTCATGGTAGGGATGGTGTTACACGGGTGATGAGTTGTTTGGTTTGTGCCAGGCATAGCGCTTTGCATTCAGGCCAAAGAGTTCAATTTTTGTTTCATCAGACCAGAGACTCTTTTGCCACATGGTCTGAGTCTGCCACGTGCCTTCTTGCAAACTCCAGGCATGCTATTATATGGCCTTTTCTCAGGAGTGGCTTCCGTCTAGCCACTCCCCCATAGAGGCTACATCTGTGAAGTGCTGCAGAGGTGGTTGTGCTCTGGACAGGTTCTCCCATCTCGGCCATGGAACTCTGTAGTTCTGTCAGGGTGGTCATTAGGTTCTTGGTCGCTTCCCTGACCAAGGTCCTTCTTGCCTGGTGCTCAGTTTGGGAGGACGGCCTGCTCTAGGAAGAGTCTGGGTGGTTCCGTAATATTTCCATTCCTAATGATGGACTTTGCTGTGCTCTTGGGAACTTTAAACACCCTAGAAATGTTTTTATACCCCTTCCCAGATCTGTGCCTCCTCACCATTCTATCACGGAGTTCTACGGACAGCACTGTCAACAGTGGGACCTTGTATAGATAGGTGTATTTCCTCTGAAATCATGTCAACCATTTGAACTGACCACAGGTGGACTCCATTCAAGTTTTAGAGTGATCTCACAAGGAAATTGGATGCACCTGAGCTCAATTTGGAGTGTCATAGCAAAGGGGGTGAATACTTATCAAATCAAGACATTTCAGATTTTTATTTTAAATTACATGTACAACAAATTCCAGAAGTTTCATTCCACTTTGACATTATAGAGTAATTTGTGTAGATACATGACAAAAAAATCCCATATAAATGTATTTTAATTTTAGTTCACAACATCACAAAATGTGACAAAATCCAAGGGGGGGTGAATACTTTGTGAAGGCACTGTATAGGGCAGCTACCTGGAAAACGGTTCACACATTTACTAAGCACTACTGCCTGGACACCCAGGCCAGGAGTGATGCCAGGTTTGGCACAGCAGTTCTGCAGAGCCGGTTTCCTAAATAGGCCCTCTGCTCACCTCCAGAGGCACTGCTTGGGTAGTCTGCATTTGTCAGAATACAGTAATATTTCTTGGGGTTTGAAGAAAACATTACTTATCATAGTAATCTTGTTTGTTCTAAGGGAATCTTACTGTAGTGTGAGCTCCCACCCTACAGGGCTCTGCTCACTCCTGTTGGAAACCTGTGTGTACCTATTCGTTTTTTGGGCATCTGTTAAGTTTAGTCTTAGAGATGCCTCCTGTTTAGAGTTTCTGTTCCCCTAATAGGGGTATTTAGAGAAACTAAACTTAGTTTAG
This sequence comes from Neoceratodus forsteri, assembly GCA_016271365.2. Classification (NCBI taxonomy): domain Eukaryota; kingdom Metazoa; phylum Chordata; order Ceratodontiformes; family Ceratodontidae; genus Neoceratodus; species Neoceratodus forsteri. The sequence continues at coordinate 108,770,467 of JADMNL010000034.1, read as the reverse complement.
TTAATTGGTATTTAGCGCTGCATGCTTCGTAAGAATCTGATGGTTGCAGGAAGTGCAACTAGGGACAGTGATTTCAAAAGCGAGCTTGAGCGTAACATTCCACTATTAGCATGGGTTCTAATTAACTATTTCAGCTCCTGAGCAGTCCTATGATGAGACCGTACTGTATTTGTCAGAATACAGTAAAATTCCCTTAGAAGAAACGAGATTACTATGGTAAGTAATGTTTTCTTCCCATCCGTCCTCTTCGTCCACCACCGCCCCCAATTTGGTATAATCTGCAAACAGACTAACCCTACTCCCCACTCCATGTGCTATATCGGAGATGCTGGGCCCAAATGGCACCGGGCCCAGCACTGACACCTGCAGCACCCTGCTTGCCACTGCTGTGGGTGCTGAGCTCCCCCACCACCAATACACTCTGTACCCTCCCCTGTAACCAGTTCTCTATCCATTTAGTTGGCTTTTTTCCCACCCCCACTGCTATCAGCCCCCCCACCTCCCATGAGGTGCTGTATCAAAGGCCTTACTGAAGTCCAAGTACAGGACATGTACCACATGGCTCTTGTCCAACTCCCTTGTCACCCAGTCACAATACTCTTATTAGGTTGGTTTGACTAGACCTCCCTGAGACGAACAAGTGTTGCTGCCCATCTTGGAGGCCATTACTGTCTAGGAATACCACAAGCCTCTCCTTCAGTATCTCCTCCATAAGCTTACCCAGTATGGACGTGAGACTTCTAGGGACATGGATATGTTGTTCATCCACACTGTCTGGCAGGTTGCTTGCCGCTTTAAATCTTGCCGGAAGGTCTTCAAGCTGGCTCCACCCCATGACGCCAGATCTTCCTTACTGCTTGGAAGCTCAGGTTCCTTCCTTAACGCTCTGCGTATAGACTGGATTCTAATTCTTCGGTTCGCCAAAAAATAATTCTAAAGTTTTCAAGACTGTGGTCTAATTACTCCCTCGCGGCTGCGATGGACAAATCGACTCCCGGATTTCTGCGGTGCCCATGTGGGCAAAAAATGTCCAGGATGGACCCACATTCCACATGCGTTTACTGCCTTGGCCTAGATCACGTCCCGCAGGCCTGCAAGTTATGTCCATCATTTCCGGCCAACGTCCTAGAAGACTGCGCTGCCCGGTTACAGCTTGGGCGCCCCCAGAAGCACTACCCGCTGGTGAAGTCCAAGGAGGCCCGTTGGGCGGTGTCCGGCGGCTGGCTCGGCTCAGCAACTCGAGCAGATGATCGCCCTCGAGGAGGAGGTGGCCCAGGCCGCATCCTCATCTTCCTCGGTTGCGGCATTTATCCTGCTCTCTCTGGGATCCTCCTACACAGCTTCTTTTAAGGAGCTTTGCCAGCCCCTTTCCACAAAGGGAGAGGGGTCATCGGGACACTCTTCTCGGTCCAAAAGGACTCAAAAGTAAGTTCCACTGCGTTCGTAGGAGCAGGTGAGGCCCTTCCGGACAGTCGACACTCAACCCGGTTGCGAGCTAAGGCTGCGGCTTCAGTGTGTCCTGGCCAGGTCAGCCGCCTCGAGACACCAGTAGACAGTCAAGATTTTTCTTGACCCGTCGGACGGGCTGTCTACTGGTGAAGCTGACAACCCTTCTTCACCGGTTCCCCCGGTGGAGACAGAGGACTTGCCTGCGCCTCCCGTGCCGGAGTCCCCGATCAAGGCTTTCGAGCCGAGGGAAGAGTGTATGTCCCGCGCTCCTTCCCAGACCAACCTTCAAACACTGAGGGTCTCTGTCTCTGACCTCGTCTTGGTCCAGCCGATCCCGCCGACATCGGCGGTCTCTGCACCAAGGTAAGCGGCGCCACCACTTGTCCTAGTCTTCCTCCTCGGAAGAGGAGAGACTTCAGCGCAAATTGCATCGACACTATGAGGACTTAATGTGGTAGCAGTTACTTTTGTTCGGGAACAAGCAGACTCCATCACCTTCCCTGGCCATCAAGTGGCTGTCACCCGAAAGGCGGAAACAACCCCTCGCTGTAGTTGAGGTGCCCAAGCCTGGGCCAGTTGTTCGGCCCAAACCAGCTGCCCCACCGATTGTGGTGGAACCTCCGCCTCCACAACTGAAATCGGGGGTGGTGACCAAGGACTCTGCAGGTGGAGGGTGGCTCAGGACCTAGGCAGCTCTTCGCGGACTCCTCGGAGTCTGACGACAACACCTCCCTGTTTTCCAGGACCCTTGACCTGGAGTTCTCCGGGGGGGGGTGCAGTCAATGGACGAGAGCCCATCGTCGTTTATGGGTCTGCTTCGGCTCCTCGGAGTCCACCGGGATGCAGCTCGAGCCTGTATCCAAGTGGGCCAAGTATCCCCTGACTGAGATACTGGACCGAGGGGATTCGCCCATGGAGGCCTTTCCAGTGGCCAAAGCCATTGTTGGCTCAGCCTTGGAGCTCTGGCAGCGGCCGACTTCCTGTCCTGTGCCTTCGGCCAGGATGGCCAGGAAGGATGTGGTCCCTACCAGCTCTTTGTCCGTTTTTTCGGAGCACTCCTCTGTGGAGGGGTTAGTCACCGATGGCATTTTCCGGCGTTCCGGGAACGCTAGGGATGTGGATAAGGCCCCCGACAAGGAGTCCAAAAAGCTGGACTATGCCAGGCGCAAGGTGTACGCTGCTTCCTCCCTAGGCTTCCGTCAGGCCAGCTAAGCTGTGCTGATGGCACACTTTTCCCACGCTCTCATGGGCTCCCTGGATGAGGTGATCCCTAATCTCCCGGCCAACCTGCAGACCATGGTCAAGCAGATGTGGGATCAGGGAAGGGCAGTGGCAAAACAGCAGCTCCAAACGGCTCTGGCCATTGGAGACTCCTGTGCCAGATCAGTAGCAGCCGCAGTGGCCATGCGCCACTGAGGATATCCACCTTCATGGTGGATACCCAGCATAAATTGGCGGACGTCCCTTTCTTGGGGACTGACCTGTTCGGCCCTGGAGTTGAAGGCCACCTCCAGCGGATCGAAAAGTCCAATTGTACCCTGGACTCTGTCACTTCCACCCAGAAGGACAAGGGCCATCAACAACATAAGTCCTTTCGCCCTTCTGCGCCTGCGGCACGTCCGGCCCAACAACACCAGCATCAGGGCCAGCAGGCTCTTGCTTGGCATCCTAAAGTCAAGCCTGTGGCTTGCTCCAATAGGAAGCAGGGAGGAAAAGGCCCAGGAGGTCCCTCGGCCGGTCCCTCCTTCAAGCCTTCCCAGTGACAGGTTGAGGGATGTGGCCCCCAGCCTCGTCACTCCCCCTATGGGGGGATGGCTCCGCCACTTCCTTTCCGCCTGGTCCGCCATCACCACGGACCGCTAGGTGTTGGAGGTGGTAGGAAAGGGCCTGCCTCTGGAGTTCGAGCAGGCCCCGCCCTTCCAAGCCATCGCCACTTGGGGGGCTACGGGGTCCTAAGCCTCTGTCGGCTCGCCGAGCCGACATTGCCCTGCTCCTCGAAAAAGAGGTGATCAGGAAGGTAGCGGATCCTCCACCAAACCCGGGGTTTGTGTCCAGGTACTTCCTGGTCCCAAAACGGACGGGGGCCTGGCACCCCATTCTAGACCTGCACGACCTGAACAGGTTCCTAAGGTCTCAAACCTTCAGGATGGTCACTCTGGCTCAGATAATTCCATCCTTGGAACGAGGCGTGTGGTTCTGTTCTCTGGACCTCCAGGACACGTTCTTTCACATCCCAATCCGTCCATCCCACCAGAGATTCCTCCGCTTCAGGGCAGAGGGATCCCTCTAAGAGTTCCGGGCCATGCCATTCGGCCTTTCCCTAGCTCCCAGGGTCTTCACCAAATGCATGGCAGTGGTGACAGCATTCCTGCGGCACCGAAAGGTCCAGGTGTACCCCTACCTGGACGACTGGCTGATTGCAGCCTCCTCCAGAATGGAGGTGGAGCGGTCCAGAGATCTGGTCCTCCAGGTTTTCTCTCAGGTTGGCCTCCTCATCAACGAGGCCAAGTCGGAACTCATGCCAAAGCAGGTGATACAATTCATCGGGGCAGAGCTTGACTGTCTTTGAACCAGAGCACGGCTCCCGGCGGACAGGGCCAAGGTTCTTTCCTCCTTTGCCCAATCATTTCAGGTTGGGCAATTGCACCCTGCCCAGGACTTCCTGCACCAGCGTGGTCCATTGGGCCCGCTGGTACATGCGTCCCCTTCAGTGGAGGCTGGCCAGCCAATAGTCACAGCACTCCGATCCCTTGGGGATGTGGAACGCTCTCCAGTGGTGGACCATTCTGGCACATCTGCAGGAGGGCATCCCGTTAGTCCGCCCCGAGCCGACTATCTATCGACTGACTCATCTCTGATGGGTTGGGGTGCCCATCTGGGGGAGCATAGAGCCCACGGCCTCTGGTCCCCTCGGTAGTCCCGATGCCACATCAACCTGCTGGAGCTCCGAGCGGTCCGTCTAACTCTCACCGCCTTCGCTCCATTTCTACGGGGTCGAGTGGATCAGGTCCAGACGGACAATACCACAACCATGTACTACCTTAACCGCCAGGGCGTGACGCGCTCCATGCTGTTATGCAAGGAAGCTCTCCGCATTTGGTCCCTCATGCGCAGCCTGGAGGCGGATCTCCTAGCCATTCGCGTGGCAGGAGCCTCCAACACCCTGGTCGATGCCCTAAGCCAGATAGGGGCTGCATCTCACAAGTGGTGTCTCCTGCCGGAGGTAGTACAAGATCTGTTCTCCCACTGGGGCATGCCTCAGGTGGACCTGTTTGCCTCCAGGGAGAAAGCGAAGCTGAGACTGTTCCATGCCTGCCCCCCTCAGCAAGGCTCACTGCAGGGGATGCCTTCTCGAGGCCGTGGACCCCGGGCCTCTTCTATGCCTTTTCCCCCCATTTCCCTTGATCCACAAGGTGCTTCTCAAGGCGAGGAGGGACAAGGCGCAGGTGATTCTGGTAGCCCCAGATTGGCCTCGCCAGTTCTGGTATCCAGATCTCCTCCGTCTCAGCTCCAGGCTCCCGAGGTGGCTTCCAGCCCGCCCGGACCTGATCTCAGTCAACAAGGGGAAGGTATTCCATCTGGACCTTCAATCCCTGCACCTGACGGCCTGGTTCCTGAGCGGCTAGAGTTCCAGACCTTGGGTCTTTCTGACAAGGTCCTCACCATCGTTGAGGCGTCCCATAAGGAGTCGACCAGGAAATGCTACGCCTTCAAATGGAAGAGATTTTCTATTTGGTGTCAGGGGAAGGGCTTGGACCCTTCCGCCTGTCCTTTGGCAAGCATTCTGGACTACCTGTGGTCCCTTTCTCAGCAAGGTCTTCGGTTGACTACCCTTAAGGTGCACCTGGCAGCCATCTCTGCTTACCGGGCATGGGCCAGCAAGCGGTCGGTGGTGCAGGAGAAGGTGGTCGGGTACTTTTTCAAAGGCCTTGACCACATTTCCCCTCCGGTACGAGAACCTCCACCTCCGTGGGATCTACTGCTAGTATTGGCCAAGCTCATGGGCAAGCCATTTGCACCGATGCACAGGTGATATTTCCCACCTGTTGTGGAAGACCGCCGCCTTGGTGGCTATCACATCAGCCAGAAGGATGGGAGAGCTCCAGCCGCTTTCCATCGAGTCTCTTTACCTGGTCTTCCATAGGGACAAGGTTGTCCTGTGTCCTCACCCGCAGTTCCTTCCGAAGGTGGTGTTGGAGTTTCACCTTAACCAGGTGTTGACTCTGCCGGTGTTCTACCCCCATCACACCTCGGAGGCCGAATATAGGCTCCATACTTTGGACACTACACGAGCGCTCGCTTATAAGGAGCGGACGGCTGAAGTTCGGGGAGAGGTTCGCCAGCTGTTTGTCACCTACGTTGAAGCCGCACCTGGCAGACCTGCAGCCAAGTGGACAGTTACCAGGTGGGTCACCTCCTGCATAGAGCTGTGCTATAGGTTGGTGGACATGGAGCCTCCCAGAGGGATAAGAGCTCATTCTACCCGCCATACCGCTGCTTAGGTAGCTGCTTCCAGGGATGTCCCTATCCAGGATATCTGCAGGGCTGCTACCTGGAAAGTCTGCACATACCTTTATTACCCACTACCACATCGACCGTGAGTCGCGCTGGGATGCTGGTTTTGGGGCCTCGGTTCTCCAGTCTATTTCCCAAGTAAGTATCGGTGGTGTGCGCCTTGCCTCCCTCCTCCTGGAGAACTGCTAGGAGTTCGTCAGAGTGTGGATTGAAAACATATCCATGTCCCTAGAAATACAGGTTCTAGGGACATGGATATGTTGTTCATCCACACTATTGGCAGGTTCCTTGCCGCTTTAAATCTTGCCGGAAGGTCTTCAAGCTGGCTCCTCCCACCCACCCAGGTGGTAAAACTCTCTGCTCCGCCCCATGATGCCAGATCTTCCTTACTGCTTGGAAGCTCAGGTTCCCTCCTTAACGCTCCGCGTTTAAGACTGGTTCCTAACTGTTCGGTTTTCCGAAATCAATCTTTAAGGTTTTTTTTTTTTACTTTGGTCAACTATTTTCCTCGCAGCTGCGATGGACAAATCGACTCCGGTTCGGAGATGCCCATGTGGGCAGAAGATGTTCAGACGGATCCGCACCCACGCATGCCTACTGTTGGGCCTTGAGCACGACCCGCAGGCTTGCGACCTGTGCTCTTCTTTCTTGGCCCACGTCCTGGAAGGCCGTGCTGCCCATTTGCAGCGGGCGACCCGAAAGTGTTATCCTCTGGTAAAGTCGAAGAGTTGCCGCTTGGTTGTCTGCGGCGGCAGGCGCTCGGATCAGCTAGAGCAGATGATCTGCCTCAAGAGGAGCAACCGGACCGCATCTTCCTCGGCCGTGGCATTTATCCCGCTCTCCTGGGATCCTCATATTCTGTTTCCTTTAAGGGCTTTGTCTCCTCCCCCCTCTCTCTCTCTCTCCACAAGAGAGGGACCTTCATCTTCGGGACCTTCGTCTCGGTCCAAAAAGGACAAGGGTAAGTCTGACCGTCGATGCTCTTGGGAGCGGGAGAGGTCCCCTTCCCCGAGTGGTCGACCATCTACTTTGGTCGATGCTTCGGCCACTGGCTTCACGGTGTCCCCGTCATGTCAGTTGACCGAGACTCCCGTTGACGCAGTTGAGATCTTTCTCGACCCATTGGACGGGTTGTCGACCAGTGAAGCTGAAAATCCTCTCTCCCCGGTTCCCCCAGTGGCGGTTGAGGATCCCGTGGGCTTGCCAGTGCCTCCGGTTCCGGAGCTCTTGGGTGTTCCTTCCGAGCCGAAGGGAGGGCGGGTTTCCCCCGCTCCTTCCCTGCACCCTCCTCGGAAAAGCCGAGGTTCGCGGTCTCTGTCTCAGACTTCTTCGCGGTCCAGCCGATCCCGCCACCTTAGGCGGTCTCTGTTTCGGCACCGCGGCGCGCGCTACTGCCCTCTGACGAGGGAGGCTTCACGCAAGTTGCGTTGACTATACAGGGACCTCATGTGGCAACAGCTTCTGCTGGCCGGGAACAAGCCGACAACGTTGCCTTCCCCGGCCATTAAGTGGCTGTCACCGGAGCGGCCGAAGTAACCCCTCGCTTTAGCCGAGGTGCCTGTTTCCAGGCCTGTTGCTCAGCCGAAACCCGCTGCTCCACAGATTATGGTGGAACCTCCACCTCCACAGCCGTTGTTTGGGGCTCCAACCAAGAACTCTCGGTCGGCTCAGGGTTTACCCCATAGGCTGTCGGTCACCCTCAGGCCCGAGGCAGCTTTTTGCGGACTCTTCTGAGTCCGATTCCTCCCTTTTCTCCAGGTGAGTGGACTTGGAGTCCTCTGGAGGTCAGTCGCTGGACGACAGCCCTTCGTCCTTCCTGGGTTTGCTTAGGCTCATCTCGGAGTCCACCGGGATGCAGCTCGAGCCTGTATCCAAGCGGGCCAAGTATCCCCTCACGGAGATATTGGACCCAGGGGATTCCCCTACGGAGGCCTTTCCTGTGGCAGAGGCCATTGTGGGCCCGGCCTTGGAGCTCTGGCAGTGTCCTGCTTCCTGCCCTGCGCCTTCGGCCAGGATGGCCAGGAAGTATCACGAGTCCCACGGTTCCCTGTCGGTTTCTCTGGGAACATCCCTCAGCCGGGGTTAGTTACCGACAGCGTTTTCCGGCGTGCGGAAATGCTTGAGGGCGTGGACAAACCTCCCGACAAGGAGTCAAGAAATTGGACTATGCCGGGCGAAAAGTCTACGCTGCGTCCTCCCTTGGCCTTCGTCAGGCCAGCTCGGCCGTGCTTATGGCACATTTCTCCCATGCCCTGTTGGGCTCCCTGGACGAGGTAGTCCCTCATCTCCCGGCTGACCTGCAGACTGTGGTTAGGCAGGTGCGGGACCAGGGCAGGGCGGTGGCAAAGCAGCAACTTCAGACTGCTTTGGACATTGGAGGCTCATGCGCCAGGTCAGTCGCGGCCGCAGTGGCTATGCGCCGTCGGGCATGGCTGAGGATATCCACCTTCACAGCGGATACCCAGCACAAATTGGCGGATGTCCCCTTCCTGGGGACAGACCTCTTCGGCCCTGGAGTGGAAGGCCACTTCCAGAGGATCGAAAAGTCCAATGCCACTTTGGACTTGGTCTCATCCGCTCAGAGGGACAAGGGCCGCAGACCGCAACCCAAGCCCTTTCATCCGTCTGCCCTCGGCACGTCCGGCCCAGCAACATCAGGGCCAGCAGGCTCCCGCTTGATGTCCCAAACCCAAGCCCGTGGCTTCCTCCTCCAGGAAGCAGGGAGGTAAAGGCCCAGGAGGTCCCTCCTCTAAGCCTGCACATTGATGGGTTGAGGGGTGTCGCCCCCAACCTCGTCACCTCACCCCAGGTTCCCCCCGTGGGGGGATGGCTCCGGTACTTCCTTTCCGCCTGGTCTGCTATTACCACAGACCGGTGGGTGTTGGAAGTGGTAGGAAAGGGCCTGCCTCTGGAGTTCGAGCAGACCCCGCCCTTTAGAGCCGTCGTCCCCAGGGGGCCTCGTCCCAGCTTGAGCCGACATCGCTTGCTCCTCGAGAAAGAGGTGATCAGAGAGGTGGCGGACCCTCCCTCAGACCCGGGGTTTGTGTCCAGGTACTTCCTGGTCCCAAAACGGACGTGGGGCTGGCGCCCCATTCTCGACCTACACGACCTAAACAAGTTCCTAAGGTCTTGAACCTTCAGGATGGTCACTCTGGCTCAGATAATACCATCCTTGGAACGTGGCGTGTGGTTCTGCTCTCTGGACCTGCAGGACGTGTTTTTTCACGTCCCTATCCTCTGTCTCACCAAAGATTCCTTCAATTTCTAGCGGAAGGATCCCTTTTCGAGTTCCGAGTCATGCCCTTCGGCCTGTCTCCTGCACCCAGGGTCTTCACCAAATGCATGGCAGTGGTGACAGCATTCCTGCGGCGCCGAGGGGTCCGGGTGTACCCTTACCTGGACGATTGGCTGATAGCAGCCCCCTCCAGACAGGAGGTGGAGTGGTCCAGAGATCTGGCCCTCCAGGTTTGCTCTCAAATCGGCCTCCTCCTAAACGAGGCCAAGTCGGAACTCGAACCGAAGCAGGTGATTCTCCATCAGGGCAGAGCTCGACCCTCTTCAAGCCAGAGCACGGCTCCCGGCAGACAGGGCCGAGGTTCTTTCCTCCTTTGCCCAGTCATTTCTGGTTGGGCAATTGCGCCCTGCCCGGGACTTCCTGCGCCTCCTGGTCTCATGGCGGCCTGCACCAGCGTGGTCCGTTGGGCCCGCTGGAACATGCGCCCCCTTCAATGGGGGCTGGCCAGCCAGTGGTCTCAGCGCTTCGATCCATTGGACCAGCTAGTGACGGTGACTCCGGGGATGTGGAACGCTCTCCAATGGTGGATCGTTCCAGCTCATCTGCAGGAGGGCATCCCGTTTGTCCGCCCCGAGCCGACTGTCTCTCTGTCGACCGACTCTCTGATGGGTTGGGGTGCCCATCTGAGGGAGCACAGAACGCACGGCCTCTGGTCCCTGCGGGAGTCCCGATGCCATATCAACCTGCTGGAGCTCAGAGTGGTCCGCCTAGCTCTCACCGTTTTCGTTCCATTTCTACGGGGTCAAGTGGTTCGGGTTCAGACAGACAATACCACGACCATGTACTACCTAAACCGCCAGGGCGGGACACGCTCCATGCCTCTGTGCAAGGAAGCTCTCCGCATTTGGTCACTCGTGCGCAGCCTGGAGGCGAATCTCCTAGCCATTCATGTGGCAGGAGCCTCCAACACCCTGGCCGATGCCCTAAGCCGGATAGGGGCTGTATCCCACGAGTGGTCTCTCTTGACGGAGGTAGTACAAGATCTGTTCTCCCATTGGGGCACACCTCAGGTGGATCTGTTTGCCTCCATGGAGAACGCGGAGCTGAGGCTGTTCCATGCCCGCCCCCCTCAGCAGGGCTCGCTGCAGGGGGATGCCTTCTCGAGGCTGTGGTCCCCGGGCCTCTTCTACACCTTTCCCCCATTTCCCTTGATCCACAAGGTGCTTCTCAAGGCGAGGAGGGACAAGGCGCAGGTGATTCTGGTAGCCCCAGACTGGCCCTGCCAGTGCTGGTATCCAGATCTCCTCAGCCTCAGCTCCAACCTCCCGAGGCAGCTTCCAGCTCGCCCGGACCTGCTTTCAGTCAATCAGGAGAAGGTGTTCCATCCGGACCTTCAATCCCTGCACCTGATGGCCTGGTTCCTGAGCGGCTAGAGTTCCAGGCCTTGGGTCTTTCCGTCGAGGTCCTCAATGTAGTTGAGGTGTCCCGTAAGGGAGTCGACCAGGAAATGATATGCCTTCAAATGGAAGAGGTTTTCCATTTGGTGTCAGGGCAAGGGCTTGGACCCTTCCTCCTGTTTCCTGGCAAGCATCTTGGACTATTTATGGTTCCTTTCTCAGCAAGGGCTTAGGTCGACGACCCTAAGGGTGCACCTGGCAGCCATCTCTGCTTACCGGGCGCGGGCCGGGAAGCAGTCGGTGGCGCAGGAGAAGGTGGTCTGGCGCTTTTTCAAAGGCCTTGATCACATTTCCCCTCTGGTGCGAGAACCTCCACCTCCGTGGGATCTACTGCTGGTACTGGCAAAGCTCATGGGCAAGTTTATTCGAACCAATGCACAGGTGTGATCTCTCACCTGTCGTGGAAGACCGCCTTCTTGGTGGCTATAACGTCAGCCAGAAGGATGGGAGAGCTCCAGGCACTTTCCATCGAGTCTCCTTACCTGGTCTTCCACAGGGACGAGGTTGTCCTGCGCCCCCACCCGAAATTCTTTCCGAAGGTGGTGTCGGAGTTTCACCTTAACCAGGTGTTGACTCTGCTAGTGTTCTACCCCAATCACACTTCGGAGGCCGAATATAGGCTCCATTCTTTGGACCCTAGAAGGGTGCTCGCTTACTATAAGGAGCGCACGGCTGAAATTTGGGGAGAGGTTCGCCAGCTGTTTGTCACCTACGCTGAAGCGGCACCTGGCAGACCTGCAGCCAAGCGGACAATAGGCAGGTGGGTCACCTCCTGCATAGATCTCTGCTATAAGTTGGCGGGCATGGAGCCTCCAAGAGGGATAAGAGCTCATTCTACCCGCCATACTGCTGCATTGGTGGCTGCTTCAGGACTCCCTATCCAGGAAATCTGCAGGGCTGCTACCTGGAAGTCAGCACACCTTCATCACCCATTACCACATCGACTTTGAGTCATGCCGGGATGCTGGTTTTGGGGCCTCGGTTCTCCAGTCTCTCTCTTCCCTAAGTAGGGGGTGTGCGCCTTGCCTCCCTCCTCCCGGAGAACTGCTAGGAGTCTGCCAGTAAATGTGGATGAACAACATATCCATGTCCCTAGAAATACAAGTTACTCACCTGTAACAGGAGTTCTAGGAATGGTTTATGTTGTTCATCCACATGACCCACCCGACCTCCCTGGCTTCAACGCACAACCTGAGCTTCCAGCGGGCCAGATCTGACGTCATGGGGCGGAGCCGAGAGTTTTACCACCTGGGTGGGTGGGAGGAGCCAGCTTGAAGACCTTCTGGCAAGATTTAAAGCGGCAAGGAACCTGCCAATAAGTGTGGATGAACAACATATACCATTCCTAGAACTCCTGTTACAGGTGAGTAACCTGTATTTCCGCCTCATCCCTTTTCTCTGCCTTATTCCTGCCATCCCCCTTGAACCCCTTCCCAGCCTGACTGCTTCCTACTGGACTAACCATGTCGACCTCCTCTCCTGATTTCCAACCCCTCTCCTATCCCTGTTGTAGATTTAGAGCCCCCACTCCCTTCTACCCTGATAGTCATGCCCCTGCCATTCTTCCCCCTTCCTGTAGCCTTCTCTCCTCCAGTCACCACCCCTCCTTTCTTACTAGTCCCCTTCTACCCTTTCGTGCTGTCTTCCCCTAGCTGTTGCCATCCCTCTCATGTCCCGCTTGTCCTCCCCCCTTCTGTATGTTCCTGCTCCCACTCCCTGTCCCATAGCAGAGGCTCAAATCTATTTCTAGTTTATACCCCTCCTACATCTCTTCCCCCTATCTGTTCCCTCTCCTACTTGTTCCCTTCCATGCCACCCCTGGTCCTCCTCTACAGATAGCCATCTTCTCTCTCCCCTGGTACTCCTCGTGGTCTGTTCCTCCCCCAACAGGAGGCCACCCTCTCTCCTTGGGCACCCCCTCCCTTCTATCTTCTGCTATTGCCTCTGATACTGGGGTCGGTTTCAGTCCCTAGTTCTTCCTCTGTCTCCCTTCCCCCAGCCAGGATGCCTACCATACTCATCTGCCTTGCCACTTGGACTTCTCCCTAACCTCCGTAGTTCCTCCCTCAAACTAGCCAGTCATCTACAGAACATATACCCCCCAATCCTTCAAGCCCAGTCCAGGATCATGGTGGACCCATGCCCTGTACACCCCACCACCCTTCCAAAGATGCCCGTGCTATTGACATGTGGCACCTGCCCCATTTTGGCCCCCATCTTCTGTTACGGGCTCTTACTCCCAGGTTCTGTACCTTACTACAACTGCTCGGCCCCTATTTACTCCAATTCCTGTGCCCCACCCCCATTTCCCCTTCTGGCCCTTTGCTGACTGGGGTAATTCAGTCTTGAATATCATCCATTAGATACTGTATTACTGTAGCAATCTTAAAGCCTCCTTGTCTGTTCGTCACCCTTCGGCTACTATACTTTTTGTTCTCAGCTATCTTATAGTTTTAGCCCAGTTAGAAATCCTGTTGCACCCCAAGTATTACTCGGCTCAGAGAAATAAACAGAACTAAATCTGTATTACAGCAATCCTCCAAGTATCCAAGCATTGCTTTCTCTACCCCAGAGACCCTGCTGTAATATAGGACCACAGAGGACCCTGGGTGGGATGGTGGGCAACTCTAAAGTCCAGGCAGAGCTCCGTTGAGCTCACATGCTTATTCTGTTTCTCCTGGTGCTGTAGGCTGCCCTTTTGTACTGGCTCCTGCCTGCATTGGCGCCTTTTTCTGCCCACGAGGAAATCCACAGCAATCCCAGTAGAGCTCAGTTAAGCTTGTTCACGCCCCCTCTCTCACTTGCTTGATCTTAATCTGTTCCAAATACTGATTTCCCACAGCGACCACACTATTCTGCACAGGAAGTACGAAAACGCGTTTTGGCCAGGATGTGAAAAATGTCAGCTGTACTGTTCATAAGGAGGTGTGAAAAAATGCCATGGTTGAAAATCTGACGTGAAAATATTACAAATTTTTGAAGTTACAAGGGTGCATGGAAACTGTGCAGCGCACACTTGTAACAGCCATTTTATGGACTTTCTTCACCAAAGTTTCAACATAGACATTTTAGGATCTTTGCTCATGAACAGTGTTGCTCATTTTCTTAATCTGTCCTGAAAATTTGATTTCCCACAGCTACCACGCTATTCTGAGCCGGAAGTGTGAAAACACATTTTGGCCAGGATGTGTAAAATGATAGCTATAATGTTCATAAGGAGGTGTGGAAAAATGCCAGTGTTGAAAATCTGACGTGAAAATATAACAAATTTGCGAAGTTACGAGTGTGCATGGAAACTGCAACGCATGCTCATAAGTAATTTTTTGGATTTTTCTCACCAACTTTGCAACATGGGATTTTTGAGAGCCTATCTCATGAAGACTGGCGCTGTCGTTTTGTTGATCGGTTCTGAAAGGTGATTCTGCGCAGTGACTGCAAAATCACCTTGCAGGCCCAAATAACACCATGACAGTGGCTGAATTCATGAGGCGGGGTCCCAATAACCCCATGTTGAAAACTTGGTGCCAAAATTCCCCAAAATGCCTGAGATGCACCAAATTTGGAAAAAAAACCTATTTATGCCATTATACAGCTTACCGGCATTTGTTCAGTTCAGACGCCTTTGAAGAATGCAGATGTGTTCCCAGTCCACCCAAGATTGTCGCGCTGGGCTCTGGAGGTAAGTATGGGGCATGGGGAGTGTGTGCGGAGGCAGGGTGCACAGAGGTTGGGGGAGGAGCCATGGACTCAACAAGGGGCCATTTTGTGTTTTTACAGGGTTTAAAAAAAAAAAAAAAAAATTGTAAGACTGTTTATTTTTATTTTTTCTCCAGGGACATTTGGCATGCTGGGGTGGGCTCTCAGCGTGCCACCTAAGCGTACTGGGGGGGTGGATTATAACCGATTAGAGCCGAGGATTGGGCACCCCCTCTCGGTTGACCAAAATTGGGAGGGGGGACAGTATGCTGATGGGGAGTGGGCCCTGTTGGCAAATTGAACTGGGATAGGACTGAAGCCGATGGGGATTGGGAGCCCTGTTGGCAAGAGTTTTTTTTGGGGGGGGCTGCATGATGCCAAGGGGGGTTTGGCATCCCCTTGGCATACAACAGAAACTTGGGGGTGGGGACATTATGCCGACGGGGACTGGGCCTCCCACAAATGAAGTGGGTCGGGGGCATGCAGACGGCAAGATACCACCCTGCAGCTACTGGTTGCTCCCTCATTGTAGCGGAATGGCTGATCCTGCAATGATGAGGCTGCCCCTGATTGCAGCAGCAAAAACGTTTCACGGTGGTGGCACGCTGGCTGAACTAGTGTCAGCAGCAGCATGCCACCACATTGGGGAAAGCGGGCCAAACCTCAGAAGGCACTTTGGCAATTGACCCCCCACAGTGCCGCACTTCCAAAACCCCACATCTCTCCCAAGCTGTGCCAAAATGTTTCTTGCACATGCACAAGCAAACATAAGGGTAAGTCCAGCTTACAAAATTACCGCCCCATTAGCTTAACTTCCATTTTATGTGAAACAATTATTAAAACATGCTTGGAGAAAGAAATGGGAGCACCCCAGCTTAAGGACAGTATACAACATGGCTTTGTCAGGGCAGTCTGGTACCTCAAATCTAATTTCTTTCTTAACATCAGCAAGGGTATGGATAACACTCCAATGGTTGTCATACTGCTCGACTATAGTAAGGCATTCAACAAAGTCCCACATGGTGTAAACTTAACTAAATTAGAATCTATAGGGTTCTCACCCTGCTTGACAAACTGGATGAACCTGTGGCTTAAAAATGGGACCCAGAGGGTGAACATTAACAACTCATCAGATCAATATTCGGTCACCAGCGGGGTGCCCCAAGGCTCTGTCCTGGGCCCATACTTTTTAACCTTTTTATATCAGTGACATACAAGTTACCCCACAGACTTGACTTTTCAAAATTCGCTAACTACTCCAACCGGGGAGGGACTGTGGACACCACAGAAAACTTGGTCTCATTTCTGATCTCTGCTTTATTGAACAGTGGGCTCGGGTTAATATTGAATGTAATGTGCAGAAATGCGTCAACAGGCTCTCATGATCATTGCATCAAAGTGGCAAATACAACACCTTGCTTAGATAAATCAGATGCACTTTTGTGACCAGAATGGAACAGTCTTATACCACTGTAGAGCCTACATCAGACAATATATCGACTATGGGTCCTCTTTCTGGAGTCCAGACCTTAAAAGGGACATGGCAGGAATCTAACAAATCCAGAGACGTGCTACTAAAATAATTCCTAGGCGATCTTCCAAGACCTATCAGGATAGACTAAAAGCCACTGGTCTACATTCCCTGCAACTAAGTAGATGTAGGGGGAACATTTTATTTCTTTAAGGTACCAAAATCACCTGAATTAATGGAACAGTGTGGTCCGTTTTCAACTAACTGAATCAGCCCTAGGCGTCTTAAATTATAAGGCAAAAACAAATCTAAGGCATCATTTTTTTTCATAGCGTGCCCCTAGATTATGGAACATCTTATCACAGGAACCAATAGATTGTAATAGTTTTAATGCATTTAAAAATAGATGATACTTGATTTGACTTCTCATCCTAACTTCATTACTTAGCCCACTCAAATGTGGGGGGAAAATCCCAGTGGGTGCCTCTGCCTTGTTTACAAAAAAAACCTCGTAAGACAAAAATGCTCCCATTGCTCCTGGGAAAGCCAATAGCGAAACAGGGAGCTTAAAGAAAAGAAGTCTGCACGAGTTCTTCCATCTGTGCAAGATATGGAAAAAGCATGGCAACTGTTTCATACCCTACAAATGATGGGTCTTTTGTTTACTGGGGCTGGCAAGCACTCTTCCACAGTTCTGTCTTCTGTAGACTGTGAGGGTGAGACTGAGAACAATTTTATGATGCCACTGACATGGATTTTGAGGGCCTTGAGCCCCAGGAGTTCCCAGCCGGGGGCAGGAGGATTCCTCCACTATGTTTACATTTATACAAAATATGCTGGACCTCCCTACGCAGCAGCCCAACCAGGATGTCTATGGAAGACTGATCATAGGGAGATGAGAGGTCTTTTAACCCCCAGGACTCTTGTCGTCCCTATCTATAATGCTTTTAGAAAAAATACCATGAAAATGCTTCAACACCCCACTTCAGTAACAGGGGTTGGTAAGCAGCTTGAGAGAAAATGCAGCTTGTCTAACAATGGTACAGAGTTCCTGTCTGCACACCCTAGCCATGAGAGTATAGTGCAGCAGACTGCTTGTGAGAAAGCTGGAGTCTACTTTTCCTCCTCTTCCCCAGACAAGGATTCCAAGAAAATTGACTTCATAGCAAAGAAAATGTATGTCATAGCTTCCCTGCTTCTCAGACTTTCTTCGTACATGGCATTTACAGCCAAATATCAGAAAGCCTTTTGGAAGTCTCTTCTGGCCATTGCACGCAGTGGATCAGATTCTGTGGTTCAGGAGCTGGTGGATACGACACAAACTGCCCTGGAAGCTACCAGGTACCAATTCCGCATGGCAGATGACAACAGTGATGCAGGTCCTAAAGCGATGGCCCATGCTATCTCTCTGAGTGCTTCGCCTGGCTTAGAACAGCCAAGTCTAACCACAGACACTCAGACCAAGGCCATGGATTTTACCTGTGATTAAAATGTTTGATTACAGAACCACTGACTACATGAAAAAAGTAAGAGTACAAGGCTTCCTAGCAGAGCCCACTCGTCCAGACCTAAGACCACCACCCCCCCCTCAGAGATCCCGTCCCGGGCGGTAGGGGCAGATGTTATAACACTTGGGATGCTGGCAGACTCTGGTTTGGTAGCAAACCTGGGTTATCGGAGGCTGGCTGGGGGATTGAGCATTCCAGAGGATGCTGTTCTCCATGGTGGAAGAGGACCACCCGCCACATTACTGCCACCTGGGTGACCACAGCTGGTAGTGCACCTGGAAGGTTGAGAAGAGGCAGATACTACTGTCTGCACATGATGCCCACGGGGAGGACAGAAAAACACTGCCCAAACTACTGAGACAAAGGACCCCAATATATCCGTGCCCCAGATCCCTGCCTTGTATCACCACCTAATGCAACTTGAAGTTCAGGGGTACAGTCCTCCTACTCTGTCCCTTCCTGGCTGATATAACCATTGCTCAGTGGCCAGGAAGGGGTGCAGGCAGTCCAGTTGGCCTTGGGAGTTCTGGGGGGAATTGTAGGCTGGAGTGGAAAAGAAGGCTTTTAAATAGAAAGTTAAAAGGAATGCAGTAAACATTTGTAGATGCCAAATGTTTCCCCGTAACATGAGCTGCAGCTGTAATAAAAAGAAATGACCCATAGCCTAGGGCATGTATCCGCTGCCTCTGTTCAATGTTCTTGTATAGTTGGATATTGTTATGGGGAGCTCTAACCTCTTGTTTTCTTGTTTTCCAGGCTTTATTCAAGAACTGCAGAAACTAAAGCGCTTTTTCATGTTCTGTGACGCATCGATTCTTGGGGATACTCTTCTATTTTTTTTTTTTTTTTGCCCCTCTCCCCCCCCCACTGCTCCAAGTGTTTTATTGGGAACTACAAGAACTGATAACCGACCTAAATTTTGCTAAGAAGGAAGATGACAGTGGACAAACTTATCTTGACGTTCACAAGGATTTCTTTTTAAACCACCACTGTGTGCCGAGTGGACATCAGTTGCACTAACAGCCAACTTGAGGAGGGTGGGGGATGCGAGGGAGTCACTAGAGGGTTAAAGGAAGAGAAATGAAGCTGCGATTGTCCCACTCCACTCAAAGCCTGCCTCGGCCACTTGTTTGACAGCCAATATGTGGTTCATCTCAACTCCTTTTTTTTTTTTTTTTTTTTGTAGGCATGAGTTTTTATGTATTCATGTAAAGTGCCTTACAATGCTACAAGACCATTTGAGTAACACCGCTAAAGCAACAGCTCCTGGACTGTGGCAGCTCATCTTTGTTTTGGATCGGGGGGGCAACTGAACATTTCTAACTTGTCCCCCTTCTTCTAAGAACATGCTTTACTGAAGTTCAGGGCTGGGGTTGAACACTTCAAAGCCTCCCCGACCCCTAGGTCTTTGTGTGTTGTTTCTTTTCTCTTTTTTTTTTTCCCTTCCTTTTGCGGCTGGAGTTGAAAGGACCGTTGAGATTTACCTACCATGTGTAAATAACTGTAAAACAAGAGAAAAAGTTAAATTGTCAGGGCTGAAATGTGCAACATCATTATAGCTCCAGAAGGGAAAGGGGCTGGTTTAGTAACTTCTTTTCACCAAATGTCACCAAGAGAAACTCGTAAAGAGCAAGAAGCAGAACACTAAAGACTTAGCGGTTGACATGCAGCCTGTTCAGAATTGGAGCATTGTGGACTCCGGAGACACGGCCAGAAGTTTTGATCCTGCCCTCTTTCCTTTCAGATGAAGTGTGTCCCACAGAATATATGATGTGTATATTAGTGTAAACTATGTAAATATTTCTTTTCTATTTCTATGTTTGGATTATATTTGGTTAAAAATGCAAGTTGTCTGGGTTTGAGAAGTGCAGAGATTAGCCAGAAGCTGAGGCTGAAAGGGGTTCGGGATTCATGCAACGCTCACAGCTTCAGATAAACCAGTTAGACCTCTGCCCCGGGCATGCACGTGTCTACAGATATAAGCCGTTGAGCATGGGCTTCAAAGTGATGACACCATAATGGCCCTTATCAGTAGCACAAATGGGTGAAATCGGCAGAAGCTTGTTGCTACCGTGAGAGAGGAGGAGGAATTGCGCAACATTACCCTTTGGTTGCAGCATTTTGCCGAGTTAACTCAAAAGTTGCACACCTGTTTGCAGATGCTGTTGGCCATTGTGGCCCATGGTAAGGAAGGGCGGTCCCTGCCTCCCCGTCCCTTCTGATGCATCCAGTGACTGGGAGCTAGGCTACTCCAATCTTGTTTAGTGCTGCCCGACCCAATCTTCTAATTGGCAGTTAATCTTGGTAGCAAGAATTTACTGTGCCAAAAAGGGAGAAAAAATGAAAGTTAAATTCACAGCTTTTGCCAGCGTAAGTGATGCCAGTTAAAGCCAGGCCTCATCACAATTTAACACTAAGCACTGTTGAGTCCTCCAAAGTCCCAGTTGAACCTGCTGTGCCGAAGAACTCCGTTGGGTAACGTGCATGTCCATGTGGCTAAGCATTACCTGATGACTTGCTGCATTTGATGCATTGCAGACTCTTGGCTGTGCTGCTTGTGGTCTGTTGCGCAGTGTTGCATGAAGCCTTGCCCCTCTCAGCATGCTAGATGTTTGGCCTGATATGCAGGCACTTTGAAGGAGAAGTCGTAGAGGGGTTTTCTTAGCCTTGGCAACTGCAGTCTATCAGGAGGCACCTGTTTCTGACAACCCAGTGAGTCAGTGACACATGTAGATGCTAAGTTTTGCAATATTATGCTGTACATATAGGGACTTGAAGTAATAAAATGTAAGTGGGTGACTATTTGGCATTCAAATTTTTTTGGGGGGGGGGGATTGAATACAGGTAGGCAAAAACAAAGAAAAAGTAACATGTCCAGTTCTTAATACCCGAGTTGGAACTGAGGATTAGATACAGGTGCCTTTTGTTAAGACGTTTCAGCTCGCAAAGATTTAGAGTTTACAAACCTGCTATCAAAGGTAACTGTAATCGAAGCTGCACTAAGTACAGACTTGAGTATGGGGCACAAGCAATACTAGAACTGCGTAGTTACATCCAACTTGCAGGTACTAAAGCTGAGCAGTTTTTTTGTTTTTTTTTTTAATTGAGGGAGGGAGAATTTGGGGTGTGGGGTGGGGCTGGCTCTTTGACCAAAATTAGAAAGCTCTTATACTGCAGCTTGATGGGTTTTTTTCAGTGAACCAAGAGGGATCATTTATTGCAAAAAAAAAAAACTTCTTGTAAATACATTTGTATCTTAAGGCAGCATGTGTAGAAAGAAGAGACCAGACCTGGACGTTTTGAATCAGTCTGTACGAACACACATGCTGCCAGGACTATGATAGACTAGCCTGGTGCCGTGCTTTGCTGGTCCCTCTCAAAGCACAGACGTTGAAACTGAAGTATTATTTCTAAGTTCAGCCTCTTGGTGAGGATTGGCACTTAACTAGACTATCTCATCACCATCCTTTGATGGCACCTCCTAGCTGTTGGAGTGTGGTGTCTCATCACTTCGTATTAGAGTACAAGAGAAAGATGCTCCCAGTAACCTTGTTTTATTTTATTTCTTTTTAAACCTAGAGATGTGTGAAGCTTGGATTTCCTTTGCTTGGTTACTCTCCATACTCCTGGGGGGAAAAATTTGGAAAACCATTTGGATATATTTTAAATTCTTAATTTAAGAACGGAGAACTAATTGCAGCTTTACATTTTTGTGGCAGTCAGTTTGTGCCATAGCTGCCATTTTGGGCACCCATTATGGATCTCCGAGCCTGTACACATCTGTCCTGAAGTTTGAACCCAGACCATTAGTGTACTGTAATTGAAAAACCTTATTTGGCAGGTGAAGACCTTTTTTTTTTTTTTTTTTTTTTATTTTTTGGGGGGGGGTGGAAACAGTTTTTGTTAAAGGCGCAACAGTTTGTGGAGGTTGCCTTTTTAAATTAATACAATTAAATGTGTTCTTTACTTATCTGACTAAATATTTTGGGGGCGCAAAAATGTAGTGGGTGGTAGTTCATTTTTATACTTAAGGAATGAGATGGGGAGCATCTTTCATCTCTAAAGACTTTGTGTTTGTCATGTAGAGGTTCAACAACATGCAAAAAAGGCCCCGAAAAACAAAATGCAGTCCTTTAGGGCTTGAAGTAGCCGCACCGAGCCCTCTACATACAAACAAGTGCCAAATCATCTCATTCTTTGCAGGTATTTTTTTTGTTGGGTTAGGGTGGGGATGCATCTGTAGTAAAGGAACTTAAAGCATGGGATATCATGAAAGTTTTTATATACAATTGTTAGTGCCGCATCACAACTCTAGGAAATGCTTTTTCCAATTGATGTCCTTGTTTAGTTTGTTGCTGCAAAAAGTAGATTGTTTTTGTTTTTCCATTTCCTCCAGTGTAGCGGGCATTTGGAACCTGTCTGGAGACAGCTGACAGAGGGGTGGGAGGAGGGCAGATACTTAGCCTGTTCAGTCAGCTTGCTGATTGGGGGCAGGATATTTAATAGCTGGCATAGCGTAACAAACCGCTACACATACCACAAGTACTGCTAGCCATTTCTAAGTTGCATAGCACAGGACTGCAAAGCACATTCAGAATGAGGCATCTTTCATTTTGCTAATCAATCTGTACCATGCGCTAGGCATTTCACAAGTGATTAGCACTTTCACAAGCAAAACTGCTAATCACTACTTTTGGCTTATTTAGTAGCCTACTGGGGGTGGTATGTTAACCCCATACCAGTCTATAAAGATTTTCACTTCTTGGATGAAAGTAAGGTATTTGGACATGATGGGTGCCAACTGTGTTGTAGCTGGAACCTGAGTGGCCACTAGATATGCAAATAAGTTCCCTGTGCAGATGCATCAGGAAAAGGGAGGCGGGGCTAGGGAGGTTAGGAGGAGGTTTTTGGGGGGGTGGGAGTAGGGAGGTGGAGTTGAATATCTTCAAAGATCTATACATTGTATCTTTCCCATAATGGGGGGGAGGGGGTTTGGGTGTGGCATCAAGTCTTAATCTGTTCCCTTTATTTGAAAAGCAAGGCAAGGACACTTTGTAGCTGTTCATTCAAAAATAGCTTTTTGAGTTTGCATTCATGGCCCAGATTTTGTCACCATTTAAAAAGAAACAAAATGTTTGACATTGATTTGACTAAAGCAACATTGAAAAGCTAGGATTCTGCTTAACTGCTGCTTCGGGTGAACAGCCTGTTCACTGAAATTCTGAAAACAATATTAAGAGTGGAAGAAAAAAATCTGACGACCTCTCGTAAGAGATGCAAATTGGCAAATGATCCAGTGGAGCCAGACATTTTTTTTCGGAAACCTTTTTTAATTTTTATTTTAAGGTCAATGGTTTTGTGAAATGTTTTGGTGTAATGAGAGAGTACTGAAATGAGTGGTTAAGACCTGAATTTTGTTCATTTAGTTTAAATAAATGCTCACTGGAACCCCTACTCGTTCTCTTGTTTTTTTCTGACAACTTTTTTTCTAGGCACTTGTCATGCACAATGTAAAGCATACTACAGGATGCTTTAAAGCAGTTGTATTAGTTTTGAGGATATCTCCCTTCGTTGAAACAAGACGTCTGCTTCAGGACTGCTCAAAAACATTTGCCCATTTTGAAACCGCCCATGAAGATGCCCGTTGAACGCATCTGTACAACGTGTATGGCTTCATACCTAGTTCTGCTGTCTTATCACACCAAAGGAACATTTTTCTTGGATCCTGGATGCCTGCACTTCGTTGCTGTTATTTTGTTCCTGTTTTGTTGAGGTTTCAGTTCCGTTTCCCGCTGTGCAAACAGGCCCGGCTGGGGGAGAAGGATTGTTCATCTCTGATAATGCTGTCCTCTAGGGAAGGACAGATGGTACTATCCTCTTCCACAGTACTTCCACTTGGGTGACCATAGATAGCAGTATGATGAGAGCAACTGTGCTGGCCTTGAGGCGTCCCCACGCCTTGCGTGTGCACAGCACCTTGATGTCCTAGAAAATGATTACCTACCGGGAGTGGGGAGGCTGACCCTAATGCCTGAAGACGAAAGGCCTCATTACATCCTGGTCTCTTTTTTTTTTTTTTTCC
Organism: Neoceratodus forsteri; assembly: GCA_016271365.2. Lineage (NCBI taxonomy): Eukaryota > Metazoa > Chordata > Ceratodontiformes > Ceratodontidae > Neoceratodus > Neoceratodus forsteri. The sequence continues at coordinate 108,747,054 of JADMNL010000034.1, read as the reverse complement.
CTTCTGAGAGTCTCCTGATAAAACATGAAGATCTGGATTTTGGGGGCGCGTCTCTTGCAGCAGGCCACACCTATGTAACTATAGCGGACATGCACTAGGACCACACAGACTCCTTTAGCTAGCAGTCTAACAGGGGGCCATCCATTCCAACTTCATACAGACATTGACCTGTCCTGTGAGTGGGTGGCCCCAGCTCCTTCCTCATTTTTTTCCCACAGTTAACTTTCATGGAGATCCGCTAGCTTCAGTCTACCACCATGTCGCCGAATTTCTTGGTGGTATTTTACTTTTTTGATTTCCTATCCCTAGAGTGCATCACTTTAGCAATAAAGTGATTTTCGCGCTCCATTTATGCCAAAAACTGCTTCTAGGAAACCTCTTCAAAAAGTGTGCCTGCAGGCAGAAGATCCCAGAGATGGACAATGACAAGGCCCGTATCTGCTGCCTAGGCCCAAAACGCGACACCCAGGCTTGCGTGATCTGTGGCTTCAAACAGGCCACCAGGAAGTGCTGAGAGCAGACCCTCAACTTTTCTGGTAAAGCAGGTCACCCAGAGGGAGAAGGAGCTTCAGGCTCTTAAGTTCCTCTGCTTTCAACATCCGTGGCCTCAAAGCCTTCAAAGGCCTGGGACAAATTCATGGGGAAGCATAAGCATGGAGAGGAGGACCATATCAAGGAAAGAACCCAGTCCCCCTCATCTTTATCCCGGTTGCCATTTCTTGTGATAACCACCAGGGCCATCCTTGTCGGAGGTGGCCCCCTCTGCCGCAGCGCCAACACACCCCAATGATTCGGCAGGGGTCGGTTAAGGGAGCTCTGGTGCCCCACTGACTTCATAGCCTCTGCTGTTCAGGCCCCTATTTTCCATGGGCACTCGGATGGCTCTGCTGGCTCAACTGGCACAGCATCGGCGGTTGCTGGGACACAAGAAGTATCCCTCTGCCAGCCTTGGCTGTTTATTCGGTCATCACGTCTGGCCCAGAGCCTCTACGTTCTCAGTCACCCCGGTCGCGGACTCCAACCCAAACAGTGACCCATGCCAGTGAGCTCCCCTGCAGGCCCCAGCCTGTGCAGCCATCCTCCCCAGTGCAGATGCTGACGCAGATAGTGGGGGACTTCGCTCTATGCTTACCACCTTATGGGATTTCATGCAGGCTAAGCTTGCTCCTTCCCAAGGCCTGTCCCAGCAACATCCCCCTGCCTCAGCAGGGCCATAGCCCAGGCGGGTGGTGGGGCTGTCAGGACCTAATCCCTCCTAATTGTTTGTGTGGTGGGTGGCTTTAAGAGGGGTTGGGATAGGGTGCGGGGGGGGTGTTTGAGGGATGGGGAGGGAGGGGTAACTGCACAATCTAGCAGACTCGATGGAGCATATGACCTGCTTTTGCTAGCGTTTTCGTATGTTCGTAATGAGGAAGACTGAGGAGATATTTACATAGAAACATAGAGGTTGACTGCATATAAGGACCGCAAGGCCCATCCAGTCTGCCCATTTCTTTTTCTACCTTATAAATTTGACATCTGCCTTTGCTCTGTCAGTGGCCTATCTATTCATACTCATCTGTATTGCTCCCTTATGCCTGTCCCATGCCTGTTTGAAGCCCTGCACTGTATTCATAGCCACCATTTCCTGAAGTATGCCGTTCCATGCATCCCCCACTCTTTCTGTGAAAAAATTTCCTCCCAGTCCCCCTTAATCGGCCTCCCTCTAATCTCATGCTGTGTCCTCTTGTCCTGCTATTTTTCTTACATTTAAACATGTTAAACTTTCGCCTTGTTAATGCCCTTAAGGTGTTTGAATGTTTCGATCATATCACCTCTCTCTCTCCTTTGCTCTAGGGTATTAGAGTGCTTAGAACTCCTCAGCGGTATCCGGCGAGGACACCCCAAGGTATATCCTGCGACCCCCCTTCCATCCCCGGATGATCCTCCCCCATTGTCTGTCATGAGACAGTTACATTCAGCCATGGGCTTCAATACAGAGGACTAAGATCCTGCTTGTCGTCCACTGGCCACTTATAGCGCCCCCCATCCCCGGTCATGCCACCTCTAATTGAGTCTTTTGAAGATGCCACCATGGCAGCCTGGCATCAACCAAGTTTGATACCCACCATTCCAGGGAATCCAGACAAACTATACCAGGCTCCAGCAAGAAGACCTTTTTTGCCGGTCAGACTAAATGCTGCATTTACATCTGTGGTCAGCCAGGTGACCCTCCCTCCCCAGAGAAAAGCATTCTTGGGGATACTTAGTTCTTCTGCCCCCGCCTGGCCTGAGCTCATTCCCGAACCCGGATGGATGCCGTTGCAAGCAGTAATTTTTTTGTTAAACCAGGAAACCCTCACTAAGCTGAGTTTGTTTCTAGGAGTGTGGATATGTTCATCCACACTGTCTGGCATTGTCCCTTTCCCCCTTAAATCTTGCCAGAAGTCTTCAAGCTGGCTCCTCCCACCCACCCGGGTGGTAAATACCTCAGCTGCGCCCCATGACACCAGATCTTCTTTTCTGCTGAAAGATACAGGTTCCCTCGTGCTACCGTGCAGTACCAGAGGCCCTGGAGTCAAATCAACTGTTTTTGCCGCACTTGTCTTAAAACTCTTAAGAGTATACGATTCAAATCTGAATGCTTCGGATATGAGGACAAGTCGTCCCCCGGGTTTCGCCGGTGTCCTTGTGGACAAATGTCTCGCACCGATCCCCACCTCTCGTGCATGTACTGCCTTGGCGCCGTGCATGATACTTTGGCGTGCACCATCTGTTCGGCCTTCCATCACCCGTTCTGGAGGACCGTAAAGCGGCATGGTTGGGGACAGACTTCTCAATCCACGGTGAAATCGAAGGAGGCCAGGTGGGCGGTTTCTGCGGCTGCAGGATCAGTCGAGCAGATGGCCTTTGAAGAAGAAGCTGCCCAAGCTTCGGCCAACCGAAGCATCTTCATGCTGCTCAACCTGGGCTGCACCTTCACAGGATTCTTCCGGGAGTTGTGCCAGTCTCTCCCTACTAAGGGTGAGGCGCCCTCGGGCTCGTACTCCTCCCCATCCAAGAAGAAGGATAAGGATCCTAAACCATCTTCTATCCGAAGAAGATGCTCCTGGGACAGAGAGCGGTCCGACTCTCAGGAGCAAGGGGTCTCGACCACGGTTGAGATCGCCTCCTCGGCTGCCAGCTTTTCGGACCTTCCGTCAAGCCAGGGCACTGAACCCGAGGATGCAGCAGAACTGGACGAGCTTTCTCTCGACCTGATAGAGCCATTGTCGCAGATGCCTGTCGACTACTCTCTGAAGAGGACTCCTATTCTCTTTCCCGGACAAGGAGACTCGTCCTTCGGGCATCCTGATTGAGGGACAAGAGCCGGAACCCCGGTTCTCACTGAATCCGTCTTCTCCTGACCGACAGAGCAGACGCCGTTGGTCTCGATCGAGGAGTAGGACCCCGTCGGTCGAAAAACTGAGGGCCACAAACACTCCCGGTAGAGGCGCTGCCACAGTTCCTCATCCTCCTCGGACGAGGAGAGACTTAGACGGAAGCTGCGTCGACGTTATGAAGACCTCATGTGGCAGCAACTTCTTTTAACAGGTCAAAAGCCAGCTGCCCCGGCAGTACTCTGGACCTCAGGCGTGCTCTCTCCTACTAAAAGGAGAGGACAGCGGAAATTCAGGGAGAGGTTCGCCAACTGTTCGTCACCTACGCTGAAGCCACTTCTGGCAGACCTGCAGCCAAGCGGACTATTGCAAGATGGGTCACATCATGCATAAGTCTGTTATGAATTGGTGGGCAAGGAGCCTCCCATGGGGATAAGAGCTCATTCTACCCGCCATACTGCTGCTTCGGTGGCTGCTTCCAGGGACATCCCTATCCAGGAAATCTGTCGGGCTGCTACCTGGAAGTCAGCGAACACCTTCATTACCCATTACCACATCAACCTTGAGTCACGATGTGATGCTGGTTTTGGGGCCTTGGTTCTCCAATCTCTGTTTCCTGAGTAGGGGGGTGTGCACCTTGCCTCCCTCCTCCTGGAGAACTGCTAGGAGTCTGCCAGACAGTGTGGATGAACAACATATCCACGCTCCTAGAAAAACAGGTAACTCACCTGTAACTGTAGTTTTAGGAGTGGTATGTGTTCATCCACATGCACCCACCCGGCCTCCCCGGCTTAAGGCGCACAACCTGGCTTCCAGCGGGCTAGATCTGGCGTCATGGGGCAGAGCCGAGGTATTTACCACCTGGGTGAGTGGGAGGAGCCAGCTTGAAGACTTCCGGCAAGATTTAAAGGGGAAAGGGACCATGCCAGACAGTGTGGATGAACAACATATACCACTCCTAGAACTACTGTTACAGGTGAGTAACCTGTTTTTACAGATGCGACCTGGGAGCACAAGGAAGTTGACATTATCGTTGCACAGATGGGCGGGCTGATCAGTTCAGATTTGGACTCCAGTGCAGCTTTATCTTGGTTAATCCTGGCTCCAGAGACCTCTGCTGCTGCTTCTTTGTTCCTGGAGCCCCAGAAGTGCTAAAGGCAGTCCCTGATCTGGTCTTTCTTCTGGACATGGTTCAGACTAAATTGCTGTAATTTCTGTGGAACTACTGATTCTAGGGACGTGGATATGATGCTCTATCCACACTTTCTGGCAGTGCCTTACCCTTTAAGACTTGGCTGGAAACTTCTTCAAGTTGGCTCATCCTACCCACCCTAGTGGCAACTCCCTTGGCTCCGCCCACTGATGCCAGATCTTCCTTTCCGCTGGAAGAAACAGTTTCCCTCTTTACTGCTCTCACGTCAATAGGCCCTTGTGACTTGAATTTTCCAGCTTGCTTCCTGAAATGTTTATTCATTCGTGTTCAACTCCATCAACAGTCGTGACCGCAAAGGACAAGTGTGCTCCCAGGTTCCACCAGATCCATACTTCATGTGCATCTACTGCCTGGGGCACAAGCATGATCCCCAGGTCTGCAATTTCTGTTGCTTCTTACATCCTAACGTTCTGGAGGACTGTCTAGCCCAGCTCAAGTTAGGCCAACCGAACAGAATCTGCCACTCAAATCTAAGGATGCCCGTTGGTCGGTCTCCGCAGCTGCAGGGTCCGCTGAACAGCCTGCAGCATTTGAGGCAGCAATCCAGGCCACTTCCCACTCCTATTCCGCTTCTGCCTTCATGCCGCTTCAGCTGGGATCAACTTGCCAGTCCCTGCTGACCCTCTGTTAGGGGACCATCTTAAGTCGAAAGAGTCCAAAACACTACCTTGTTGACGTTCATGGGATCGGGAGTGCACTCGGTCAAGGGCTTCAGATTCCTGCGCTTATCCGGATCAGACTTTGGTCGAAGCCCCAGCCGCTGGCTCCACAGTAACCCTGTCAGGCCAGTTGGCAGAGACTCTGATCTTCTGGCTGAGATTTTTTCGAGCTGGTCGACAAGCCTTCATCTGAAGGGGCCAACACTTCCTCATCCCAGGGCTCCAGTCCGGAGTCAGACCATGGGAGGAACAAATCAGTCCGCTGACCTGCCGCCCTTGGTCTCCAACCAAGACCCAGAGGAGCCTCTATGTTCGCAGACTCCTTCCAAGCCCTGCCGCCATTTCCTCCCCAGTGGTAAAGGTCGCGATCCGTCTTCTGCCCATGTGACGAGCGATTCCCAGTGACTGCGCTTCCACGCTTGGCACCACGGGAAGCGGTGCCACTGCTGCTTTTCATCCTAGGGTGAGGAGAGGCTTCGGTGCAAATTACATAGACCCTACAAGGATCTTGTGTGGCAACAGCTGGTGCTCATCAGCATGAAGCTGGCTCCGGCTCCTACACCAGCCATCACCTAGCTTTCGCTCGACCGGCTGACACCTTCTCTGCTTCAAGAGCTTCCTAAGGCGGTCTTGGCTTCGCCAACCCCAGCGTCTCCTGCAGTTCCCGTGGAGCAGCCACCCACTCAGCCGAAGGCCAGCGCTCCAACCAAGAAGTCTTTGCCAGCCAAGGGGCTTCCTCATTGACTGTCTGTCACCCCAACCGTCCACAGAGGATCAGCTGGGACTCTGGCTGTTAACCCCTCTTTGACGACTCCTGAGTAGAAGGGTTCCTGCTTGCACTCCCGTCTTGTTGACTTGGAGTCAGTAGGGGTTCTCTCGATGGGCGAAGGCTCCACCTCTCTTTTGGGTCTTCTCTGCTCTGAGTCCATGGGTATGAAAATGGAGCCCATCCAGAAACTGGCTCATTGCCCGTTGACAGAGATCCTTGACCAGAGAGATACTCAGATGGAGGCTTTCTCGATGGCAGAGGCCATTCTTGGTCCTGCCATGGAGCTTTGGCTGCTCCCCACCCTATGCCCTCTGCCCGGATGGCCTGCAAATATGCAGTACCTACCAGTTCCCTTTCGGGATTCACAGAACACCCCCTTAGCTGAGGAGCTGGTGGCAGATTCTGTGTTTAGGTGCTGCAGCAGCAATGGGGATGTTGACAAGTCGCCGACAGTCAAAAGTTGTACCATGCAGCGAAAAAGGTCTGCGCCGCCTCCTCACTTGGTCTTTGCCAAGCAAGCTCTGCCCTCCTTATGGCCTTCTCCCATACCCTGCTGGGCACACTGGATGAGATGCTTCATCTACCAGCGGACCTCCAGAACATGGTCAAACTGGTCCGAGACCAGGGCTGGACTGTAGCAAAACTACAGCTCCAGACAGACATGGACATTGGGGACTCCTGCGCCCGCTTTGTGGCAGCCACAGAGGCCATGCACTGCAGGGCTTGGCTGAGGATCTCTCCCTTCATGGCAGACACTCTGCACAAGCTGACAAATGTTCTTTTCTTTCCCCTTCAGTTCTTTAGCATGAGTAACTTTAGCAGTTGGCTGGCTAGGTGCAGTTGCCCCGGAGGTACGCCTTTAAGGGAATTTTATTTATTGAGCTTATCAAAAACAAGGAGAGGGAGTGGAGTTGAGCTGAGTGAGAGCAGCCTGAAGGCTTCAGAATTTTTCTCCACTGGACTGAGCAACATTGCCCCTGAGGTGCCTCAACTTTCCCTGTTGACAGCCTCCTAGGTCTTATCTGGGTAATGTTTTGCTCATAAAATCATTTCTAGGGACATGGATATGTTCATCCACACTGGCAGGTTCCTTGCCGCTTTAAATCTTGCCAGAAGGTCTTCAAGCTGGCTCTTCCCACCCAGCCGGGTGGTAAAACTCTCGGCTCCGCCCCATGACGCCAGATCTTCCTTACTGCTTGGAAGCTCAGGTTCCCTCCTTCATGGTCTGCGTATAGACTGGATCCTAATTCTTCGTTTCGCCCGAAACTCGTTTTCAAGACTTCGGTCTAATTACTCCCTCACGGCTGCGATGAACAAATCGACTCCCAGTTTTCGGCGGTGCCCACGTGGGAAGAAAATGTCCAGGACGGATCCACACTCCACGTGCGTCTACTGCCTCGGCCTAGACCATGACCCGCAGGCCTGCGAGTTATGCTGCCCATTTTCGGTCAGAGTCCTGGAAGACCGTGCTGCCCAGTTATAGCTTGGCGCCCAGAAGCGCCACCACGGTGAAGTCAAAGGAGGCCCGCTAAAGTCCAAGGCTGGTTCAAGCAAGCAGCTTGAGCAGATGATCGCCCTCGAGGAGGTGTCCCAGGTCGCATCTTTTTCAGTCGCAGCATTTATCCCGCTCTCTTTGGGATCCTCCTACACTGCTTCCTTTAAGGAGCTTTGCCAATCCCTTTCCATGAAGGGAGAGGGGCCATCGGGACATCCTTCTCGGTCCAAAAAGGAGGACTCAAAAGGTAAGTCCCACTGTCAACATTCGTGGGAGCGGGAGAGGTCCCCTTCCCCGGACAGTCGACACTCTACTTCAGTCAAGGTTGCGGCTAAGGCCGCTGGGTTCACGGTGTCCCCGTCAGGTCAGCCGGCCGAGACACCCGTTGACGCAGTCGATATTTTTCTCGACCCATCGGACGGGGTGTCGACTGGTGAAGCCGACAACCCTTCTTCACCGGTTCCCCCAGGTGGAGATTGAGGACTTGACTGCGTGTCCTGTACCGGAGTCCCAGTTAAGGTTTCTGAGCTGAGGGAAGAAAGGGTGTCCTGCGACCTTTCCCAGACCTATCCTCGGAAACGCAGAGGGTCTCGGACCTCGTCTCGGTCCAGCCGATCCCGCTGACGTCGGTGGTCTGTCTCTGCACCGAAGTAAGCGGCTCCGACGCTCCTCCTTGTCTTCCTCCTCTGAAGAGGAGAGGCTTCAGCGCAAATTGCGTCGATGCTACAAGGATCTAATGTGGCGGCAGTTACTTCTGTCTGGGAACAAGCCGTCGCCTTCCCCGGCCATCAAGTGGCTGTCACCCGAATGGCCGAAACAACCCCTCACTGTAGTCAAGGTGCCCAAGCCTGGGCCAGTTGTTCGGCCGAAACCAGCTGCCCCACCGATTGTAGTGGAACCTCTGCCTCCACAACCAAAATCGGGGGCGCCGATCAAGGACTCTCGGTCAGGTCAGGGTCTGCCCCACAGGTTGTCTGTCACCCTCACTCCCGACCATCCTCTGCAGGTGGAGGGTGGCTCAGGCCCCAGGCAGCTCTTCGCGGACTCCTCAGAGTCAATGGATGAGAGCCCATCGTCCTTTATGGGTCTGCTTCGGGCTCATCTGAGTTCACCGGGATGCAGCTCGAGCCCGTATCCAAGTGGGCCAAGTATCCCTTGACAGATACTGGACCGAGGGGATTCGCCCACGGAGGCCTTTCCGGTGGCTGAAGCCATTGTTGGCCCAGCCTTGGAGCTTTGGCAGCTGCCAGCTTCCTGTCCTGCACCTTTGGCCAGGAAGTATGCGGTCCCTACCAGCTCTTTGTCCAGTTTCGAACACCCTCCGCGAGTTGGTCACCGATGCTTTTGCTCCGGGAACACTAGGGATGTGGATAAGCCCCGACAAGGAGTCCAAAAAGCTGGACTATGCCGGGCGCAAGGTGTACACTGCGTCCTCCCTTGGCCTCCACCAGGCCAGCTCAGACGTGCTGATGGCACATTTCTCCCATGCCCTCATGGGCTCCCTGGATGAGGTGTTCCCTCATCTCCCGGCCGACCTGCAGACCACGGTCAAGCAGGTACGGGACCAGGGAAGGGCAGTGGCAAAACAGCAGCTCCAAACAGCTCTGGACAGTGGAGACTCCTGTGCCGCATCAGTTGCGGCTGCAGTGGCCATGCGCCGCAGAGCATGGCTGAGGATATCCACCTTCATAGCGGATACCCAGCATAAACTGGTGGATGTCCCCTTCCTGGGGACTGCCCTCTTTGGCCCTGGAATGGAAGGTCACCTCCAGAGGATTGAAAAGTCCATTGCCACGCTGGACTCTCACCTCCACCCAGAAGGACAAGGGCCGTCGACAACAACATAAGCCCTTTCGCTCTTCTGCGCCTGCGGCACGTCCGGCCCAACAACCCCAGCATCAGGGCCAGCAGGCTCACGCTTGACACCCCCAAATCCAAGCCTGTGGAAGCAGGAAGCAGGGAGGAAAAGGCCCAGGAGGTCCCTTGGCCAGTCCCTCTTCCAAGCCTGCCCAGTGACAGGTTGAGGGGTGTCGTCCCCAGCCTCATCACTCCCCCTTGGGGGGGATGGCTCCACCACTTTCTTTCTGCCTGGTCCGCTATCACCACGGACCGCTGGGTGTTAGAGGTGGTAGGAAAAGGGCCTGCCCCTGGAGTTCGAGCAGGCCCCGTCCTTCCAAGCCGTCGCCCCTCGGTGGGGCTACGGGGTCTGCAGCCTCTCTGTTGGCTCACCGAGCCGATATCGCCGTGCTCCTCGAAAGAGGTGATCAGGAAGGTGGCGGATCCTCCACCAGACCCGGGGTTTGTGTCCCAGTACTTCCTGGTCCCAGAAAGCCCCATTCTAGATCTGCATGACCTGAACAGGTTCCTAAGGTCTCGGACCTTCAAGATGGTCACTCTGGCTCAGATAATCCCATCCTTGGAACGAGGCATGTGGTTCTGTTCTCTGGACCTCCAGGACGCGTTCTTCCACGTCCCAATCCGTCCGTCCCACCAGAGATTCCTCCGCTTCAGGGCAGAGGGATCCCTCTACGAGTTCTGGGCCATTCCCTAGCTCCCAGGGTCTTCACCAAATGCATGGCAGTGGTGACAGCATTCCTGCGGCGCCGAAGGCTCCGGGTATACCCCTACCTGGACGACTGGCTGATTGCAGCCTCCTCCAGAATGGAGGTGGAGTGCTCTAGAGATCTGGTCCTCCAGGTTTGCTCTCAGGTTGGCCTCCTCAACGAGGCCAAGTCGTAACTCATGCCAAAGCAGCTGATACAATTCATCGGGGCAGAGCTCGACTCTCTGTGAGCCAGAGCATGGCTCTCGGTGGACAGGGCCGAGGTTCTTTCCTCCTTTACCCAATCATTTCAGGTTGGGCAATTGCGCCCTGCCCGGGCCTTCCTGCGCCTCCTGGGCCTCATGGCGGCCTGCACCAGCGTGGTCAGTTGGGCCCGTTGGTACATTCGTCCCCTTCTATGGGGGCTGGCCAGCCAATGGTGACAGCACTCTGATCCTCTGGATCAGCTAGTGACAGTGACCCAGGAGATGTGGAATGCTCTCCAGTGGGGGACCATTCCAGCACATCTGCATGAGGGCATCCCGTTCGTCCACCCCGAGCCGAAGGTCTGTATTGACTGATGCCTCTCTGATGGGTTGGGGTGCCCATCTGAGGGAGCACAGAGCGCACGGCCTCTGGTCCCTTTGGGAGTTCCGATGCCACATCAACCTACTGGAGCTTCGAGCAGTTCATCTAGCCCTCACCGCCTTCGCTCCGTTTGTACTGGGTCAAGTGGTTCAGATCCAGACGGACAATACCACGACCATGTACTATCTAAACTGCCAGGGCGGGACGCGCTCCGTGCCTCTGCAGGGAAGTTCTCCGCATTTGGTCACTCGTGCGCAGCCTGGAGGTGGATCTCCTTGCCATCCATGTGGCAGGAGTCTCCAACATTCTGGCTGATGCCCTAAGCCAGATAGGAGCTGCGTTACACGAGTGGTCTCTCCTGCCGGAGGTGGTACAAGATCTGTTCTCCCACTGGGGCATGCCTCGGGTGGACCTGTTTGCCTCAAGGGAGAATGCAAAGGTGAGACTGTTTCATGCCCACCCCCCCTAGCAGGACTCGCTGCAGGGGGATGCTTTCTTGAGGCCGTGGACCCCGGGCCTCTTCTACGCCTTTTCCCCCATTTCCCTTGATCCACAGGGTGCTTTTCAAGGCGAGGAGGGTCAAGGCGCAGGTGATTCTGGTAGCCCCAGACTGGCCCGACCAGTTCTGGTATCCAGATCTCCTCAGTCTCGGCACCAGGCTCCCGAGGCGGCTTCCAGCCCGCCCGGACCTGATCTCAGTCAATCAGGGGAAGGTATTCCATCCGGACCTTCAGTCCCTGCACCTGACGGCCTGGTTCCTGAGCGGCTAGAGTTCCAGGCCTTGGGTCTTTCCGACGAGGTCCTCAACGCCGTTGAGGCGTCCCATAAGGAGTCTACCAGAAAATGCTACGCCTTCAAATGGAAGAGATTCTCCATTTGGTGTCAGGGCAAGGGCCTGGACCCTTCCTCCTGTTCCTTGGCAAGCATTCTGGACTGCCTGTCTCTTTCTCAGCAAGGGCTTCGGTCGACGACCCTTAAGGTGCACCTGGCAGCCATCTCTGCTTACCGGGTGCGGGCCGGGAAGCAGTCGGTGGCGCAGGAGAAGGTGGTCGGGTGCTTTTTCAAAGGCCTTGATCACATATCCCCTCCGGTGCGAGAACCTCCACCTCCGTGGGATCTACTGCTGGTATTGGCTAAGCTCATGGGCAAGCCATTCGAACTGATGCACAGGTATGACATCTCTCACCTGTCGTGGAAGACCGCCTTCTTGGTGGTGATCACATCAGCCAGAAGGATGGGAGAGCTCCAGGCGCTGTCCATAGAGTCTCCTTATCTGGTGTTCCACAGGGACAAGGTTGTCCTGCGCCCCCACCCGAAATTCCTTCCAAAGGTGGTGTCTGAGTTTCACCTTAGCCAGGTGTTGACTCTGCCGGTGTTCTACCCCAATCACACCTTGGAGGCTGAATATAGGCTCCATACTTTGGACCCTAGAAGATTTATTATTACAAGGAGTGGACGGCTGAAATTCAGGGAGAGGTTCGCCAGCTGTTTGTCATCTACACTGAAGCCGCACCTGGCAGACCTGCAGCCAAGCGGGCGATAGGCAGGTGGGTCACCTCCTGCATAGATCTCTGCTATAGGTTGGCGGGCATGGCGCCTCCCAGAGGGATAGGAGCTCATTCTACCCGCTATACCGCTGCATCGGTGGCTGCTTCCAGGGACATCCCTATCCAGGAAATCTGCAGGGCTGCTACCTGGAAGTCAGCACACACTTTCATCACCCACTACCACATCGACCTTGAGTCACGCCGGGATGCTGGTTTTGGGGCCTCTATTATCCAGTTTCTATTTTCTAAGTAGGGGGTGTGCACCTTGCCTCCCTCCTCCTGGAGAACCGCTAGGAGTCTGACAGACAATGTGGATGAACAACTTAGCCATGTCCCTAGAAATACAGGTTCTAGGGACATGGATATGTTGTTCATCCACACTTATTGGCAGGTTCCTTGCCGCTTTAAATCTTGCCGGAAGGTCTTCAAGCTGGCTCCTCCCACCCACCCGGGTGGTAAAACTCTCGGCTCTGCCCCATGACGCCAGCTCTTCCTTACCGCTTGGAAGCTCAGGTTCCCTCCTTAGCGCTCTGCGTTTTCAACTGGTTCCTGAAATTTTCGGGGTCTCCGAATTTAATTGGAAGTTTTTCTAAACTTTGATCATCATCTTCTCTCGCTGCGGCGATGAATCATTCGTTTTCCGGCTCCCGGAGGCACCCGGTTAATTCCTCCAGGAAAGTCCCGCACTCCACGTGCGTCTACTGCCTCGACTTGGATCATGATCCGCAACTTTGTGAATTTTGCTGTGCCCTTTCGACCAGCTCTCTGGAGGATCATACGGCCCATTCGGGGCTCGGGTGACCTGAAACCTTTTCCACTCCGGAAAATTCAAGGGAGAATAGTCAGTAGCCGTCCAAGGCCGGCTGTCTCGGCTGAGCAGCTCGATTTTTTTCTTCCAGGAGGAGGCGGCTGCCCCTCCTCCTCTGTTGCGGCGCTTATCCTGCTCTCCTTGAATTCTCCTCATTCAGCTTCTTCAAGGAGCTTCGCCAGTCCCTTTCCTCGAAAGAAGAGGGACCTTCGGGACCTGCCTCTTGGCCCAAGTCCAAGGAGTCGCAGGCTAAGTCCCATCGTCGGCGCTGGAGGGAGCGAGGGTTCCCCCTCTCCTGCCGGCCGACGTTTGACTTTCGGTCGAGGGTGCGGCTCTGGCCTCACGGTGTGCCCGTCGGGTCAGCTGGCCAGGACTCCCGGCGACGTTGAGTCTCTCGACCCCTCATCTGGGCTGTCTTCTGCTGGAGCCGCCATCCCTTCGCCAGTCCCCCCGGCGGAGGCTGAAGTTCTGCCTGTTCCTTTGGGTCGGCAGACCTCGGCCCTTTCTTCCGAGCCGAGGGAGGAGCGGGCGCCTCGCCTTTCCCAGGCCCACTGGTTCCCCGAGATTCGGTCCCTGTCTCGGTCATCCTCTCGGTTCAAGTCACTCACGCCGACTTGGCGTTCTTGATCGAGGCACAGAGTTAAGTGGCGTTACTGTTCTTCCTCGGATGAGGAGTGGCTTCGGTGCCGATGGCGTCTGCGTTACGAGGAGTTTATGTGCCAGCAGTTGTTGTCCGGGAATCAATCGACTCCGATTCATTCCCCATCCAGCAAGCAGCTGCCACCCGATCGGTCGACTCAACCACTCGCTGCAGTCGAGGTGCCCACTCCGGGGCCGGTTGTTCGTCCGATCCCGGCTGCCCTGTCCCGCAGGTTGTCTGTCCCCCTCACTCCTGCCCGCCCTTGGCGGACGAAGAGTGACTCAAGCCTGAGGCAGCTGTTTGCGGACCCCTCAGAATCTGAAGTCGACTCCTCTATGTTCCCTAGTCGGGAGGACCCGGGGTCCTCTCCGGAACGATCTATGGACTACAGCCCATCATCCTTCATGGGTCTGCTTCAGCTCATCTCGGAATTCACCGGGATGCAGCTCGAGCCCGTGTCCAAACGGGCCCCTTGTCCCCTTACGGAGATTCTAGACCGAAGGGGTTCACCCTCGGAGGCCTTCCCGGTGGCCGAGGCCATCGTGGGCCCGGCCTTGGAGCTCTGGCGGCGGCCTACTTCCTGCCCTGTGCTCTCGGCCAGGATGGCCAGGAAGTACTCTGTCCCTGTCGGTTTTGTCTGTTTCTTCGGAGCACCCCGGCTGAGGGGTTAGTTACCAACAATGTTTTCCAGTGTTCTGGGAACGCCGGGATGTGGATAAGCCCCTGACAAGGAGTCCAAAAGGATGGACTACGCCGGGCGCAAGGTTTACACTCATGCTCTCCTAGGCCTCCGACAGGCCAGCCTGGCTGCACTGATGGCACATTTCTCCCACGCCTTTGGCTCCTGGATGAGGTGCTCCCTCATCTCCCGGTCGATTTCGAACCATGGTCCGGCGGGTGCGGGACCATGGTAGGGCGGTGGCGAAGCAGCGGCTCCAGACTGCTCTGGACTTAGGTGATTCCTGTGACAGGTCGGTGGCGGCCGCAGTGGCCATGCGCCGCAGGGCGTGGCTGAGGTTATCCTCTTTCTCACTGGAAACTCTGCACAAGTTGGCGGACATCCCTTTCTTGGGGATAGATCTTTTCGGCCCTGGAGTGGAGGGACACCTCCAGGGGACCGAGAAGTCCGATGCCACTCCGGCCTCTGTCACTCCCGCCTGGAGGGACAAGGGCAGCCGGCAGCCTTTGCATAAGCCCCTTTGCCCCTGCGGCTCGACCGGCTTAGCACGAGGGCCAGCGTCTTCCTTTAAAAGGAAGCAGGGAGGCAAAGGCCTAGGAGCTCCCTCTGCCAATTCCTACTCCAAGCCTGCCCAGTGATGGGCTAGGGGCGCTGTCCCCGGCCCTGTCGCTTCTACCCGGGTTTCCTCCGTGGGGAGACTGCTCCGCCCCTCCTCCACCTGGTCTGCTTCCCGGACCTTTGGGTGTCGGAGGTGCTAGGGGAAGGCCCTGTCTCGGGATTGTGAGCAGGCACCACCCTTTCGAGCCGTTTCCCCATGTGGGTGTTGGGGGTCCACAGCCTAGTTGTTGGCCCGCTGAGCCGACTTGCCTGACCCTCTGATTGAGGTGATCGGGAAGGTTGTGGACCCTCCTTCAGACCCTGGGTTCGTGTCCAGGTATTCCTGGTCCCAAACGGATGGGGGGCTTACGCCCCATTTTTTCCGCAGTCCGGATGGTCTCTCTGCCTCAGATATCCTATCCTCAGAACGAGGCTTCTTCCTGGACCTCCAGGACGTTCGTACCTTCGTGCCGTCCGTTTTCTTGGGAGACTTCTCCCTTCCTTAAGCAGGGGATCTCTTTACGAGTTCCAGGCCAGGCCCTTTGGTCTCTGCCCAGCAGCTTCTGCGGCATTGAGGGTTCCGGGCATAACCCCACCCGGATGACGGCCTGACTGCAACCCTTCCAGACAGAAGGGGATGATCCAGAGTTCTGGCTCTGACTGGTCTCCTTTTATCAGAGCCACGTTGAAACTCGTATTTTAGCGGGTGATCCTTCTTCGGGACGAGGCTCAACTCTCTAGTCCAAGCTCGGCTCCTGGCAGACAGGGCTGAGGTTCTTCCTCCCTTACCTAGTCAGGTCTGACTGGGCAATTGCGCCCTGCCGGGACCTCCTGGGCCTCGCGGTGGCCTGCTCCAGCACGGTCTGTTTGGACCCGCCGGTTCTAGCGTCCCCCTAGTGGGGGCTGGTCAGCCAGCGGTCACAGTGCTGCGTTCCTTCGGACCAGCTCGTGACTATAGCCAGGAGTTTGGGAGCGCTGTCCCTTCGGACGTTTCCAGCTTCTGGAGAGAACATCCTGTTCGTCCTTCGAGTCGACGGTCTTCTCCGACCGATGCTTCTCGGATGGGTTGGGGTGCCCATCAAGGGGAATACAGAGTGCTCCGCCTCTGGTCCTCTCGGGAGTCCCGATGTCTTTCCTACCCGCTGGAGCTCCTGGCAGTCCGCTTTGCATGCACAGCTCGCTCCGTTTGTGCGGGGTCTAGTGGTGTAAGTCCAGGCGGACAACACCACGACCATGTGCTACCTTCCCCGCCAGGTTCGGACGAGCCCCTTGCATCTTGTAAGGAGGTTCTCCGTATTGGGTCTTTCGCGCAGCTGGGAGGCGGTTTCTTAGCCTTTCGATGGCAGGAGCCTCCAGCACCCTGGCTGATGCCCTAAGCCGGACATAGGCTGCGCCTCAGAAGTGGTCTTCCCTGCCGGAGGTAGCACAGGATCTTCTCCCTCCTTCCCTCCAGGGAGAATGAGACCAAGACTGTCTCATGCTCGCCCCCTCAGCAAGGTTTGCTGTAGGGGATGCCGTCGAGGCCGCGGACCCCGGGCCTCTTCTTCGCCTCTCCCCCATTTCCCTTGACCCACAGGCAAGGTGAGGAGAGACTAGGCGCAGGCGATGCTGGTAGCCCCAGACTGGTTGGCCAACTCTGGTATCCAGCTCTCCTCAATTGCAGCCCCAGGCTCCCGAGGCGGCTTCCAGCCCGCCCGGTCCTGATCTATGTTTTCAGGGGAAGGTTTTCCATCTGGACCTTCAATCCCTGCACCTAAAGGCCTGGTCCCTGTGCGGCTAGGGGCCAGGTCTGGGGTCTTTCGGCTAGGTCCTCGACGTTTTCGAGGCGTCCTGCCAGGAGTCTGCCAGACATGCTCGCCTTCAAATGGAAGAGTTCTCTATTTGATGTTGGGACAGGGCCTGGGGCCCCTCTCCCGTCCCTCGTCGAGCATTCCGGACCATCTGCGGTCCATTCTTTTGAACCAGGGCTTCAGCCGGCCCTCTGGGTGCTTCTGTTGATCACCCTGTCTTCTGCGTGTGTGCGAAGGCAGTCGGTAGCTTAGAAAAGGTGGTCTGGCACTTTTCTAGGCCTCGTCACACCCTCCCTCGGGAGAGTATCCCCATTTCTGGGGATCTTCGCTGGTATGGGCTTAGCTCACGGGCAAGCGCGTTTGAACCTTTGCACAGGTGCGAGTTCCCACCTGTTGTGGAAGAACATCTTCTTGGGGCTACTCTGCCATCCAGAAGGAGGGGAGAGTTCCAGGCGCTCCTTTGAATCTCCCTATCTGGTCTTCCACAGGGACAAGGTTGTCCTGTGCCCCACCCGAAGTTCCTTCCGTAGGCAGGGGCGGAGTCTTTCCCTAACTGGGTATTGTCTCTGCCGGGGTGCATCCCCATTCACGCCTCGGAGGCCATATATAGGATCCATTGGGACCCTTTTTAACGCTCGCCTACCCAGGGAGCGTAGGGCTGAAGTTTGGGAGAGGTTCACCAGCTGTTTGTCATCTACGCTGAAGCCGCACCTGGCAGACCTGCAGCCAAGTGGACGACGAGCAGGCGGGTCACCTCCTGCATAGGTCTCCGCTTTAGGTGGGTGGGCATGGAGCTTCCCAGAGGGATAAGTGCTCATTTTACTCGCTCTTCCGCTGCATCGGTGGCTGCTTCTGAGGATACTCTTGTCCAGTATATCCGAAGGGCTCCTGCCTGGAAGCAGACATATGCCGTTTTCCCCTTCCACATTGACCTTGGGTCACGCCGGGATGTTGGTCAGGGCCTCGGTTCTCCAGTCTTCTTTCCTAAGTAGGGGGTGTGCGCCTTGCCTTCCTCCTCCTGGAGAACTGCTAGGAGTCTGCCAATAAGTGTGGATGAACAACATATCCATGTACCTAGAAATACAGGTTACTCACCTGTAACAGGAGTTCTAGGAATGGTATATATTGTTCATCCACATATTTCCACCTGGCCTCCCGGCCGGCGCTTTACAACCTGGCTTCAGCGGGCTAGATCTGCGTCATGGGCGGAGCCGAGTTTTACCACCTGGGTGGGTGGGAGGAGCCAGCTTGAAGACCTTCTGGCAAGATTTAAAGTGGCAAGGACCTGCCACAGTGTGGATGAACAACATATACCATTCCTAGAACTCCTGTTACAGGTGAGTAACCTGTTTACTCACCTGTAACAGGAGTTCTAAAATAGTACATATTCATCCACATGGCCACCCAGCTCGCGCACAACGTGGCTTCCAGCGGGCTAGATCTGCGTCATGGGGTGGAGCCGAGAGTTTTACCACCCGGGTGGGTGGGAGGAGCCAACTTGAAGACCTTCTGGCAAGATTTAAAGTGGCAAGGAACCTGCCACAGTGTGGATGAACAACATATACCATTCCTAGAACTCCTGTTACAGGTGAGTAACCTGTATTTTTGTGTGCTGAAAGTTTAAAGTTTTGGTTAGCACTGTGCTAATTTTATATTTTTAGTGTAATTGTGCTATTTTTACTTTAATTTTTACCATGACTGTACAGTTCTTGTGCTATTTTAACCGTGGGTGCTTAATTTTTACGGTTCCTCCCGTTTTAAACTTAATTCTTAAAGGAACTGTCTATTTAGTGTCAGTTACCTTGATTTTTATCTGCAGACCTTGCAGGTTTTACTGCAAAGCACCATTTGGGAAATCAGTCTTTGACAGTTGTCTGGGGGGGGGGGGTTCTCTGAGGATTGGCAATTACAGAGAAACCCATATACATTACAAAACAGGACCCAAGCTGTCTGTCACAGGACTGGCCGGTGGCATTTCAACAGAAATCTGTGTGCAGTTGACCAGTATTACTGGGCTTTCTATTAAGATTGGCACTGATATAGATCCCAGTACTACCAACAAAGGTCACTTTTAAATTCGTTATTTAACTGGGGCAGGACTGGCCGGTGGCATTTCACAGAAATCTGCACTCTGTTCATGAGGTCCAGAACAGGGTTTGCTTTGTTTAAATTGGTATATGACAGAGACCTTTATTATGGCTGAGGATAAATCAAAGGCTTCCGATGAGGGGCCACCTAAAAGTACTAACAATAAAAATGTAAGCAGAGGTGCTGATGACCCCCCCCCCCCCGATCTCAGCCAAAAAATAAAGCTTACACGGATGAAGTTCCTCACAAATTAAAGTGGTGTCACTGCACCCTCTGCTGGGAACTCCCAAAAGTAATGACTTCCTGCAAAACACATTCCTTGAAAATCTTCTGTTACGGTAAGATTTTATGTAACTACTTTCTAGGGATGTGGATATGTTATCATCCACACTTGCTGGCATGTCCCTTTCCCTTTAAATCTTGCCAGATGATCTGAAAGCTGGCTCTTCCCACTCATTCGGGTGGTTAATGCCTCAGCTCAGACCCTTGTCGCCAGATCTTCCTTTCAGCTGGAAGATTCTGGTTCCCTCCTTATTGTTCCTTTGTTGAGTGGGCCCTGGTGCATAAACCGTAGGATTACTTGCCTAAGATTAAACTTGTTCAAGTTTCACTGCATCGTTTTGTGATTGTGACAGTGATGGGGGACAAATCCTCACCCGGGTTCCACTGGTGCCCTTGTGGGCAGAAAGTGTCTCATACTGACCCGCACGCCTCGTGCGTCTACTGCCTGGACGACGCTCACAACACCCAGGCTTACGATTTGTGTCGCGCATTCCAGCCTAACGTGCTGGATGATAATCTCGCACGGCTACAGCTCGGCCAACCAGAGAAATGGAACCCACTGGTCAAATCTAGAGAGACTCGATGGGTGGTCTCCGTGGCAGAGGGGTCCACTGAACAACTCTAGCAGATGAAGGCTTTCGAGGAGGAGGCTTAGGCTGCTGATCTGTCCTTCTGTTTCGGTCTTCATACTGCTCAAATTGGGCTCCATCTTTTCAGGCTCCTTCAAGGAGTTGTGCCAGTGTCTCCCAACCAAGGGGGGAGGGCCGTCAGGTTTGCACTTCTCCCGCCCGCCGTAAAAAGGACAGAGTCGAGAGGATATGTCTTGTCAGCGTTGTTCTTGGGCTTGAGAGGTCTCTATCCCAGGAATCTCCAGTTTTGACTTCAGTCGAAATTGCAGCCTCTGCCGATGGCATCATGGTACCCCCATCAGGCCAGCCAGCTAAGATGTGGGACGACGATCCTGTCTAAATTATCTACCCCATCAACCCGTTGTCGCTCAATGAGACCGACAATTTCTTGTTCAGGACGCCAGTCCTGACTGGACCTGCCGAGGAGGAGACCCAGCCTGCTGGTAACCTCTTCACTGTCCCTGACCTGGAGGAGCTGCTGCCCCCCCCCCGGCTCCTTCTGAGTACCCCCTGCAGTCGAGGTCTAGATCTCTGACACCTTCAAGTGATGGGTCAAAGAAATCTCACAAATGCCATTTGGGGTGTTCTAAAAACTGGCACCACCGCCATTCAGCCTCATCCTCCTCCTCTGGAGAGGAGATACTTCGGCACAAGTTGCGTCAGTGCTACAAGGATCTGATGTGGCAGCAGTTGGTGTTGGCCAATCTGAAGTCTACCCCGGCTTCCACTCTGGCCATCACATGGCTGTCTCCCTGTAGGCAGACGCTGAGTCCTTCGGAGCAGGTTAACATCGTCCCTCTGCCTGCGGAACCAGCGAAGACCCTCCCGGGTCTACCAAAACAGGCCTCTCCATCGATATTGGTGGAGCCGCCACCTAAACAGCCTCTCTCTCTCTCACACTCTCTCTCCAGGGCTCCTCCCAAGGAGTCTCGGCCCGCGAATGGCCTCCTGCGAAAGCTGTCAATCACCCTCACTCCCGACTGTCCACGGCGGGTTGAAGGTGAATCGGGTGGTCGGTCAATTTATCTGGAGTCCAAGGACTCTGACTTGCATTCTCATCCATTTGACAACGATTCAATTGGGGGTCTTTCAACAGAGGAAGGTTCCACATCCTTCATGGGCATTCTGTGTCTTCATCTCCGAATCCACGGGGATGCCTTTGGAGCCTTTTCATAAACTGGCTCAGTATCCACCAACAGACATTCTGACAATAGGGGATTTCTCAGACAGAGGCCTTCCCAGTGGCCAAAGCCAATGTTGGCCCAGCCCTGGAGCTTTGGCAGCACCCTGTGTCCTGCCCTGCACCATCAGCCCAGATGGCCCGCGAGTAAACGGTTCCCATCGGCTCCCTTTCTGGGTTCATAGAGCATCCTTCAGCTGAGGGACTGGTGACCGAATATGTTTCGTCACTCTGGCAATTCAGGAGACGCAGATACACCTATGGGCAGAGTCCAAAAAATTGGACCACTCGGTCAGAAAGGTCTATGCTGCCTCTTCGCTTGGTCTCCATCAGGCAAGCTCGGCTGTCATGGCAAATTTCTCCCATGCCCTTCAAACAACATGAAGTCTTTCTGTATTCAGACATAATGCAGATAGCCCCAGCACTTGAACTGCCCCGGAGAGAAAAGAGTTAACTCTATGCAGAAGCATAGAACGTTGAGCTCGAGCTCAGTTTTCAAACCTCTGTCTGTGGTACTTCCCAGTGTAACAGTCTGATTCTTTACTCCGCCTAATGGTGAAGTCGCTCTGGAGCTTTCCTCTGCTTGGTTCGGTAAAAGTAAAGCGTTCGGTTTAAACCACAAATTTTTTATTTTCGGATTTCCAGCCTCTGTCTACGGTACAGGTAGTGTGTAGATAAGTAGTGACTGTTTTATTTTGGTGAAAAAGTGGAAATTGTTTTTTTCTTTGATTTCTTCCTGGTCGGTCTGGTTTGGAACAGACTTTGTTAAATTTAATTACTCTTTTTTTTTTTTCCTGGGATTAGTGTGGTGTTCCAGTACCGATCGGTTCATTTAAAAAGCCTGTGACACGGTTTGTAACTGATCGGTTATATTACCTGGCTTGAAAGCTGCAATAGGGTAATTTGTTAGGTTGGCCATGTCTGAGAAACCCAAGAAGGAAACCGGTCCCACTGGGTTTCAACACTGTACTGAGTGTGGGGAGGCCTTTTGCTAAGGCTTAATTTCACCCTCATCTTGTGTTTTGTCTGGGACTTGACCACCTCAAGTCAGACTGCCAAATCTGTAAAAACTTTCCAAAATCCACTCTTGATAAGACTGAGTAGGCTGAAGGAAAGGGAGGCTAAGAAGTCCGTAGATCCGGATGGCCAGCCCAGTTCGGTTGCGGCCAAACCTGAGGAGGTGCCTACTGACCTAGGCGATGCCTCCTCAGTTCTATCGAAGAAAAAAAACGCAAGTCTGCCAGTTCAGATCCTGTATCCCACTCTCCAACCGCGGACGAAATAGCCAAAGCGATTAGTATTGTCCAGTCACTTAGACCGGTTCCTTCCGAACCGCTACCGCCGGTTTGGTCGGATCAGTCTCCTCCAGGTTATGACCCAGATGCTTATTATGAGGAGTGGGAGGGAGACTAAGACTATCCCAGTGATGATGACTATGAGGGGGGTCTGGATGTACCCATTGAACCAGATATCTCCCCAGACAGGCCCTCGGGTGTCTCTCCTCCCAGGCTCTCGGAGTCCCCTTCACATTTTTTGTTCTACAAAAAGGTGGCACAAACCCTGCAGCTTCCCTTGGTTGAATCCACAGAGGAGGATGAAGAGCCTGATTTTGTGGAAATGATGGACATCCCAGAGTCCAAAAAGCTGTCTATCCCTCTTCATAAATCCTTGGGGAAACAGACACACACACAATTTTACAAACCCCTAACTCAATACCTCCTGTGCATAAGAATGGACAGGAGGTATTCGTTATCAGGCTCAGCTGCGGAGTTCCTTTATAGTCATTGCAGCCATGTTGGAGTAGTGCAGGCTGCAGCCTGTGACAGGGCTAACATTCCTTTGGCTTCACACCCCGGATAAGGACTCCAGGAAAGTGGATGCCATGGCCAAAAAACAGTATTTGGCATCCTCTTTGGGACTCGGGCAGGCTACTTATATGGCCTATACGGCCAGGTACCAGAAATCCAGATGGGATACGGTCCTGGAACTGGCTAAACAGGCCTCTCCCCAGCTAGCCAAGGAGCTGGAGGTGGTGGCTGCTGATGGAATTGAGGCATCCAAAATGCAATTTCATGCTGCTGTGGACTCCAATGATGTGGCACCTAGAGTCATGGCTACATCTGTGTCTCTCCGAAGACATGCTTGACTCAGATGTACTAGCCTTTCACAGGATACCCAAACTAAGGCCATGGATTTTCCTGTAGTAGGTACCTCTCTGTTTGGGGAGCAGACAGAGGCTTGCATGAAGAAAATGGATGAGTACAGGACCACGTACAGGAGTGCACAAGCCAAGGAAAGGCAGGCCACTCTGCACAAGCAGCAGTCTAGGGGCAGGCCCTTTCAAAGGCCTTTTTGCCAAGCCCAGGCCTCCTCTCCCTTCCCACAGAGGGGGTTCTTCAGAGGGAGGGGGATGAGCAGGGCTGCTCCCTCCTCCTCTTAGTTTAAGGCTCCTGCCAAGCAGACACCCTGATGTGTCAGCCCGGGTCAACTCCTCATTTCCAGTAGGTGGCAGGCTGGCTTACTACTTCCAGGTCTGGAAGTCTGGGACCTCAGACAAGTGGGTCCTGGAAGTAGTAAGCCAGGGACTGGCCCTCAGCTTCAAAAATTTTACAAAAAAGAAGGCCAAGTCTTTTCCACCTGCATCAGTCTCAGAAACCCTTGTCCTAGAGGCAGAGGTTTCCTCTCTTTTAGCTCTCAGAGCTATAGAGAAAATTCCTACTTGGCGCAAGGGAAAAGGACTGTATTCCAGGTACTTCGTTACCCCAAAGAAAACAGGGGAGTGGCGACCCATCCTAGACCTAAGGTATCTGAACAAACACATTTCAAAGCCCGAATTCAAAATGGTAACTCTGGGAATAATCCTTCCCTCTCTAAGGCCAGGGGATTGGCTAGCATCTCTGGACCTCAAAGATGCCTACTTCCATATTCCTATCAGGTGCTGCCACAGAAAATATCTCAGGTTCGAGTTGCCTTCAGGCCATTACCAATTCAGAGCCATGTCATTCGGCCCAACATCAGTTCCAGGGGTGTTCACAAAGTGCCTTGCAGTAGTGGTGGCTTACCTCAGAAGACGGGGTATCACCATCTTCCCGTATCTGGATGACTGGCTTTTAGTGGGTCGGTCACCTTTACAGGTCAAGTCAGCTCTTCAAACTACCCAGGACCTACTCAGCTCCCTGGGGTTTCTTCTCATTCTTCCGAAGTCTGTATTCGAACCAGTTCAACTTCTCACCTTTATAGGTGTAGAGCTGGACACTGTACAAGCAAAAGCCTTCCTTCCCCTGGCAAAGGTAAAGGCCCTAGTGGATCTAGCTTCCTCCTTTTGACATCAGGTCTCCTGCCCAGCAAGACAGTTCCTCCAGCTCCTGGGCCACATGGCAGCTTCCATGGCAGTGGTGCAGGGAGCAAGGTTCCAGATGAGGGACATTCAATTTAATCTGAGGTCTTTTTGGTCTCAAAAGAAAGATTCACTTACCAAACTGATTCCAGTGACTCAGACTCTGGTCCAAGCTCTCCAGTGGTGGCTGGAGCAGGACAACCTCAGACAAGAGGTTCCATTTCTCCCTCAAGTCCCATCAGTAGTTCTAACTACGGATGCTTCTCTCTCAGGGTGGGGAGCCCACCTGGGAGCCCTGACAGCTCAAGGGCTCTGGTCTCCACAGGAGTCTCTCCTTCATATCAATCTCTTGGAACTCAGGGCAGTTTTCTTAACCCTGCAGAGCTTCCCGGATTCAGTCAAGGGCAAGATGGTCCAAGTCAGAACAAACACCACCACCACAATGTGGTACATCAACAAGTAGGGAGGCACTTGGTTCTTGGCCTTGTGCACAGAAGCCATGAAGCTGTGGTCTCTGGCCTATTCTCTTCAGACTTCTCTGGTAGCAGCTCACCTTCCAGGGAAGGACAATGTACTAGCAGATGCTCTGAGCAGAATTTCACAGGGACACCACGAATGGTTCCTGGATCCTCATATCCTGAAGGTCATCTTCTGCAGGTGGGGCACTCCAGAGATGGATCTCTTTGCAGCACCGGACAATGAACTTCCTCTGTTTTGTTGCAGACCTCCAGTCCTGGGGATGGTTCCCCAGGATGCTCTCTTTTTGGATTGGAAGGGCAGATTTCTCTGCCTTCCCTCCCTTCCCTCTGCTGTTCAGAGTTCTGATCAAGATCAGGACTCATCCTGCAGTGATACTGGCGGCTCCAGATTGGGCCAGAGAGCCTTGGTATCCTCTACTGCTGTCCTTGTCAGTGTCTCGTCCCCTGTCTCAGCCCAGGACATACAATCTCCTGTCGTCCTCCCAGGGGCGGATCTGGTACCCCAATCTCCAGTCTCAATCTCAAGGCCTGGCTGTTGAAGAGTTAGAATGTGCAGCTCTACATCTTTCTCAGGGAGTTCTGGACATTCTGAAGGTCTCCAGGAAGCCTTCCATTAGAAAAACTTACAACTTCAAATGGAAAAGGTTCAGTATTTGGTGCTCTCAGAAAGGCATTCTGTCCGATTCTGCAGACATTTCCACAACCTTAGACTATCTAGTTCATCTCAATGGTTTAGGCCTTAGGCCTGCCACTCTGAAGGTTCATCTAGCAGCTGTCTCTGCATTCCTCTCAGCAGGGAAGGGCTCTTCCCTGGCATCTCATCCTGTTTTCAGAAAGTTTTTCAAAGGTCTGGTTCACATTAACCCTCCCTTTAGGGACCCCACTTCGCCTTGGGATCTTAATATCTGCATAGCTCAGCTAATGCAGCCACCCTTTGAACCTCTGGCTTTGGCCGAACTGAAGTACTTGACTTGGAAAACTGTGTTCCTGGTAGCTATTACTTCTGCCAGGCGGATTAGTGAGTTACAGGCTCTGTCAGTGGAACCTGACTTCATCTCCTTCCATGGGGACAAAGTGGTCCTAAGAACCAATAGGAGGTTCTTGCCCAAAGTGGTATCAGATTTTCATCTGAACCAGTCTATATCTTTCCCTGTGTTTTTTACTGACCATTCCTCTTCAGGTGAAAGAAGGTTACACAGTCTGGACGTTAAGAGGGACCTTAGCTACTATATTGAGCATACTAAGGCACATAGAATTGACTGTCTTCAATTGTTTCTCACTTATGGTGAAGTGGGGAAAGGTAAGCCTGCCACTAAGAACTATTGCCAGGTGGATTGTTTCTTGTATACAATTTTGTTATGACAAGTTGGATAGGATGCCTCCTTCAGGTCTGAGGGCTCACTCGACTAGGGGTACAGCTGCTTCTCTAGCTGCAGCCAGAGATGTACCTTTGTTAGAGATCTGTAAAGCAGCCACCTGGAAAACAGTACATACTTTCACCAAGCATTACTCCCTGGACATCTAGGCTAGGAGTGATGCTAGAGTTTTATTCAGCGATACTGCAGAACCTCTTCCCAAAGTAGGTTCTGCATTCCCTCCTCCATAGGGAACTGCTTGGTAGTCTGCATTATGTCTGAATACAGCAAGACTTCATGTTGTTTGAAGAAAAAATTACTCACTATAGTAATGTTGTTTCTTCTAATAGTCTTGCTGTATTCAGACCTCCACCCCCGCCTCCCCTCTCAAAACCTGGTTTTGGGAAGTGGGCTGGCAGGTACAGTGTTGCACCTCAGGGGTGTACCTTATACCCTCCCTCTTGGGTGGGGTAGATGTTATTTTTCTGATGTTTTACTTAAATATTGTCACTACCTTTCCTTCTTGGGTTCTTGACTTATCTTCTGAGGCCCAAAAATAAATCTTTTGCCCTTATATTTTGAACAATTTCCATACTATAGTATACTAGTTAGCTCGTAAGAATCTGATGGTTACACTGGGAAGTACCACAGACAGAGGTTTGAAAACCGAGCTCTAGCTCTACGTTCTATGCTTCTGGGTAGAGTTAACTCTTTCCTCTCTGGGGCAGTTCAAGTGCTGGGGCTATCTGCATTATGTCTGAATACAGTAAGACTCCATTAGAAGAAGCAACATTACTATGGTAAGTGATTTTTTTTCTTCTGGGCTCTCTAGATGAGGTCCTTCCTCATCTCCCCACGGACCTTCAGACCACGGTCAGGCAGGTTCGGGACCAGGGTCGGGCTGTTGCTAAGCAGCAACTCCAGATGGCTCTGGACATTGGGGACTCTTGTGCCTGTTTGGTGGTGGCTGTAGTCGCCATGTGCCACAGGGCCTGGCTGAGGGTCTCGACCTTTGTGGCAGACACCCAGGACAAATTGGCGGACATTCCCTTCTTGGGCACAGATTTGTTCGGTCCTGGGGTGGATGGTCACCTTCAACATATCCAAGTCCAATGCCGCCTTGGACTCCTTACTTCCACACAGAAGGAATCTTAGGGTTACAAAAATCAGAAGCGTAAGCCCTTTCAGCCTTCTGCCCTGTGGCCAAGCAGCCCCAGTACCAGGGGCAGCAGCAGCAGCAGGCTCAGCCTTGGCACCCTCTGCCCAAGTCCGGGGCTTCGGTGGCCCGTAAGTCTGGAGGGAACGGTCCCCAGGATGGATCCTCCTCCTCCACGCCTGCACAGTGACGGGATGGGGGTTGCCACCCCCATACCTGTCATGCCCACTCTGGGTCCTCCCATGGCGGGGGCAGACTCCACCACTTCCTTTCTGCCTGGTCTGCTGTCACAATGGACAGGTGGGTCTTGGAAGTGGTCAGCCAGGGGCTGTCTCTGGAATTCGAGCAGTACCCCCCAAGCCAAGCCCACCTCCCACAGGAGGGAAAGGTATCTGTACACACTGTCCACTCTCCAAGACGACATTGCTCAACTCCTCCGCAAGGAGGTATAGTGGTCAGAGTTGCAGATCCCCCTGTTAACTCTGTTAGTATCCAGGTACTTCCTGGTCCCAAAACGGATGAGGGGGCTGGTTTCCCTTTCTAGATCTGCACGACCTGAACCAGTTCCTCCAGTCTCACATCTTCAGGATGGTAACTCTCAGATCATATCATCTTTTGAGTAGAACATGTGGTTTTGCTCTCTGGATCTGCAAGACTCATTCTTCCACGTCCTGATTCATCTATCACACTGAAGGTTCCTCCACTTCAGGGCGGAGGGAACCCTATAAGAGTTCCAAGCCATGCCGTTTGGCCTGTCGTCGGCCCTCAGGGTCTTCACTAAATGCATTGTAGTGGTGGCAGCCCATCTTCAGCATCAAGGGGTCAGTGTACCTCTGTCTGGACAATTTGCTTATAGTGGGTCCCTCCGGGTTGGAGGTGGAGAGGTCCAGGGATCTTGCCCTCCAGATCTGCATCGACCTTGGCCTCGAGATCGAGGCCAAGTTGGAACTCCTGCCTTCACAGGTGATATGCTTAATTGGGGCAGAGCTCGACAAAAGTCAAGCCAGAGCCAGGCTCCCGGCAGACAGGGCGGAGGTTCTCGCCTCCTTTGCCCAATCATTTCTGGTTGGACACTTGCGCCCAGCCCGGTTCTTCCTGCTACTTCTGGGTTACATGGCAGCCTGCGCCTCTGTGGTCCAATGGGCCCTGTGGCATATGCGCCCCTTCAGTGGGAGCTGGCCAGCCAGTGGACTCTGTCACTAGGTCACTTCGACCAGCTGGTCACTGTGACCCAGAAGATGTGGGATGCTCTCCAATGGTGGACCATCGTCCCGGAGCATCTGCAGGAAGGGATCCCGTTTGTCCACCCTGAGCCAATGGTCATTCTGATGAGACACCTCTCACAGGCTGGGGTGCCCACATGGGGATCTGAGTCAACAGGCTTTGGACCCCTGAGGAATCCCGATGCCACATCAACCTGCTGGCACTCCCAAGGAATTCGGCTGGCACTGGCTGCATTTGCTCCGTTCTTTGGGGGCCAAGTGGTTCAAGTCCAGACTGACAATACCATGACCATGTACTGTCTTAACAAACGGCAGAACGCACTCCTGGCCTCTGCAGGGAAGCTCTGTGTCTGGGCCCTTGTGAGTTGACTGGAGGTGGGTCTCCTAGCCGTTCATGTGGCAGGAGCTTCAAATCAGCTGGCGGATGCTCTCAGCCATGTGGACGAGGCATCCCATGAATGGTTTCTCCATCCAAAGGTAGTAAACAACCTGTTCTCCCAATGGGGCATCCCTCAGGTGGATCTGTTTGCTTCCAGGGAGAACGCAGAGCTGAGGCTGTTTTGTGCCCGCCTTCTTCTGCAGGGTGCACTGCAGGGGGATACCTTTTCAAGGTCGAGGACCACAGGCCTCTTCTATGCCTTCCCTCGATCCTCAAGTACTCAGGGTCAGGAGGGACAAGGCACAGGTGATCTTGGTGGCACCGGACTACCCCAGCCAGTTTTGGTACCCCGATCTCCTCAGCCTGAGCAACAGGCTCCTGAGGCATCTTCCAGCATGCCCGGATGTGCTCTGTCAATCAGGGGAATGTCCTCCACCTGGACCTTCAATCCCTGCACCTGACAGCCTGGTCCCTGAGTGGTTAGAGTTCAAGGCTTTGGGTCTCGCCAAAGATGTCCTCGTAGTTGAGGCATCCAGGATGGAATCTACCAGGAAGTGCTATGTCTTCAAGTGGAAAAGATTCTCCATTTGGTGTCAGGACAAGGGCCTGGACCCTCTGTCCTGTCCAGTGACTAGCATTCTCTACTACCTTTGGTCTCTCTCCAAAGGGGGTCTTCGGTCTACGACCCTTAAGGTGCACCTGGCAGCCATCTCTGCTTACTGGTGTGTGCTGGTCAGTTGCTGTTGGCACAGGAGATGGTGGTCTGGGGTTTCTTCAAAAGCCTCGACTATAGTTCATCTCTGGTGCGTGAACTACCATCACAGGATCTACTGCTGGCATTGGCAAAGCTCATGGGCAAGCCATTCGAACTGATGCACAGGAGTGAGATGCGTCACCTGTCATGGAAGACCAAGGCTATCACGTCAGCCAGAAGGATTGGGGAGCTACAGGTGCTTTCTGTTGAGTCTCCTTATATGGCCTTCCACAGAGACAAAGTTGTCCTGCGCCCCAACCCGAAGTTCTTTCTGAGGGTTGTGTTGAAGTTTCACCTGAACCAGGTGATGACTCTGTTGGTATACTACCCTAATTACACCTTGGAGGCTGAGTACAGGCTCCATACTTTGGACCTGAGATGAGCACTTTTTTTTTAAACTTTGTGTTCATTATTTTATGCAAATCATATGCACAGTTTCCTCATACAGGGGATGAAAAGCTGTTAGAACATCCATACAAATAGTTGATATAAATAATACATTTCCCTGTAATCTTTAATAGTAGGAGGGGTAAACACAAAGTTATATTCTGAAAGGGGTCTCCAAAATTGCCAGCCATCTTAATGGCTTTGGAATGTTCAGAAAAGGTAGACCTTACTATAGGTATTGTGCCACAGTCTCTAGTGACTGCTATGGATCCATGTTTACAAAATAAGACAATACAATTAGGAAAAATGATTTCAAAAAAAAAAAAAACTCTACTTGGGGGGTGTGACCTGGCTCTGCTGAAAATGGCAGCCTAATCTCATCTCTCCCTGAACCAACCAGAATCTATCAGTCCTGAAAACCCAAAGTATTTTAATTGAGTCATCAGTTGGGATCTAACATTATAGACTCCAGAGCAATCTTGGTAAAGTATTTTTTAAAATAGCATCCATTAGCCCTTGGTATTTTGCTCTGCCAACTACAATTTGCTCTGAGGCCTATGAAAATGGCTGACCACTCTGTAAATACAACTCCTTAACAAAGATTGAGTCGCTGTTCCAGCAACTGAAAACTGAAATAAATTATATAAAAGTGGCAACACAGCAAAATATCTCTCTCAATAACCCCTCCGATACCTCCGTGAGCATCATTTGGGAAGCTTTAAAGGCTGCCATTAGAGGCAAGATCATTAGTTATGCTGCACATAGAAAGAAACTAAGAGAACATCAATTGGCAGAACTGGAAAAGCTTTTAAAAGGCAAAGAGAATCAGCACTTCAAAATCTGCAAACCCAACCCTAATTCCCAAGTTCATCTTGAAATCCTTCAATTAAGAACTAAGATTAATGACCTTATCTCCTGTAAAGCAGAATTAGCCCTCTTCAGACTTAAGCTCAACTACTGGGAGCAAGGTGATAAATGTGGGAAATTACTATCCTACCAATTTAAAGCACAACCAATGAGTAGACACACTGCAGGTCTAAAAGATCATTCAGGTCAAATTCACACTGACAATTCTGTTAATCTCACTATGAAAAGTTTCTATTAACAATTACACTCTCAACAAAATACTATACTTAAACAAATTCAACACTTTTTTTTTTTAGACAACCTTCATCTCCGATGCCTTTGTGAACAAGATATGGCATCTCTAAATGAACCCTTCAGGAAATTCAAAAAGTACTATTTTCTTTAAAATCTGGTAACTCTCCAGGGGGTGATGGATTCCTCGTAGACTTCTATAAGTCACTTTCAGATACCCTCTGTCCTTTGCTTTACAATGTGTTTATGGAATGTTCAACTAATGGTAAACTCCCTCCAACAATGACTGAAGCTATTATCATGGTCTTGCCAAAAAAAGATAAAGACCCCCGTCTCCCTTTTAGTTACAGACCCATTTCACTACTTAATACTGACTGCAACATTTTTGCAAAATTATTAACCTTATGCTTAGAACCATTAATATAAAAGTTAGCCCATACATCCCAAGCAGGCTCTGTCTCAAATAGATCCAGTTCTGACCACCTTCGCTCCCTATTTAATTTAATCCATAAAGCAAAATCTCTCGACTCACTAGCAGCTGCTATAGATTTTGAAAAAGCTTTAGTCGTTAAATTGGAACTACCTCTATCTGGTACTTTCTCATTATGGCTTCACCAACAAATTTTGCGATTGGATTAAATTATGTACATCCCCCTCTGCAAGAATCCTCACGAATTCTACCCTCTCGTCGTCTTTTTTATTAGCTAGAGGTACTCGACAAGGCTGCCCTTTATCACCCCTCTCCCTTCAAGGGTATACATATTAAACTCCTTTAGTCTCTCTTCGTATGTCTTCTGGTGCAGACCCTGCACCATTTGGTTGGAGGGAGTTACCATCCAGATGGAGAGGAGCCTGTACCTCCCAGGTGGGTGGGAGGAGCCAGCTTGAAGACTTTTCCGGCCCAGTCCAAGGGAAAGACACTGCCAGAAAGTGTGACTGAACATTCATATACCACTCCTAGAACTACTGTTACAGGTAAGTAACTGGTTTTTCCAGAGCCTTTTCCCTGATTCTGTGAACCCAGGCCTAGTTGGGTATACCTGCCATTACTGTTGTGACTAGTCATTGGTAGAGTTCCAATATACGTACATGAGCCGTGTGACCAAGATGAATGTCAAAACATTAGTGCTGGGTTGGGGGGGGTGCATGTGCAGCCTGCAAAGTCCTTTATATATTGAAGCTCTTTTGCTCAAATTTAGCCCATGTGGCCCGAGTTTCTACTCATCTGAACCCCAAATTGTATATTGACTTTAAGATCAGGGATTATTTCATCTAGTGATGCTGTGACTGCACATGCTTTCCACCTGGGCAATCCTGTGGTAGGTGAGCAACTCTCTTAGTACTGTTTACCAAGTGGAAATCTGTTTGTGCTGGAGGGAGCTGGAGCAAATTTGTATTCAGGACCAGAAGCAAGTTTTACTCTTCTTCCTCCATGCCTGGTGAGCTAGGCCTGCGTCCAGTCTGTTCACAAGCCCTGGACTCCACAGCAACTACTGGTCCCTGGATATAAACTGTATTTCCCCTTGTACACTATCCTGGACTTAAGTTATGCATCTGGGTGGGGCAGGCCAGGAGTGCTTCCCCCCCCCACACCAAAAAAAAAAAACACTTAACTTAGGCACCAGACTAGGAAAAAGGGGACAAACTCCACAAGAACCATTTAGGAAAAAGGGGACAAACTCCACAAGAATCAGTCAGGTACTAAGAATGAGAGCTAGTAGGTTAGTCATATTGAAAATCACAGCTTAACTGGCATAGTTTCCAGATTTAGAGTACCTTGTCACCAGGTAGCCCCAACCTGCCTAAGAGTTGCCCAATTCCAGGGAAAAATAAGAAGCAAATATTGGGCTAATCTTTCAGAGAGCTCTGCTCTGTGTGCTACCGTTTCTGTGGTACAGATGAAACTGAGTAACTGCTGTATCCAGAATGTTCATGTCCATGGGTTTCTGTGCTGAGGTCAAAGCTTTTGGGTTGTACCACTACCTCAGTGGGGAAGCACATTACCCATATTTAATAATCTCCCATTGACAGTGGGGGCGACACAGAAATGAGCATGGAGAGCACAGTATCATTGGCCACCTAGCGTCACTATTTCCACCTATTTTTCCTCCCATGTTCCTTTCCCACCACAGTGGGGGCATGGGTGTGAGAACCCAGATTTGGGACTTTAACCCATGTTGGCATGGTAATTAACAATTAGCCTAGAAAGTCATTTGGAATATAAACAGCTGTCATTTTTATTGGCTTGGTTATCTCCATATCTCACTGCCAAGAAACTTCCAAAGACTTTGGACTGAAACCTGTAGGGAATGATCACAAAGGTGAACTGTTCCAAGATTTTGATGCTCATATGTAGTCTAGTTAGCAGAATGTACCAGCAAGACCACAACTGCATTTATTTTTCAGTATTCTGAAATGCAGATCATGCCACTTTAGACTATCGAGTAATTGAAAGGAAAACATAAGGAAAAACACTAAAGTATGACTTCGGACAATCTGAATCGGGTTTACTGTATCGAACGGGCAATGTGGAAGTTTTGTTTGGTGCTGACTGTGTGCTGCTGGAGCTGGTCTATGGTGGTCCTTCCCCCTCCCTGTGACAGGTAATTGGTTCTACTTTGTCAAGAAGAAGAACAAAGCAGGATTCCAGTCTATGTCTTTGCTTTTCCCTTAGGTGGAGGCTAGGCCAGACCCAGGAGATGAAGGCCACACCAGAAGGTTGGTTAGAAAAGTGTCAGCCACGCATGGAAAAAAAGCTTGTTGGGGTTTGATCCCAGAAATGGGTGATTGTCTGAACAGAGTAGAGGATTAACTATGATTTTGGCTTGTTGGAAGGAAATAATTTGGTTTTCGCATAATACCTTTTATACACACTATTGCAAGGCACTTTACAATCCAGGTGAGAGGGGAAATGTTGCTTCCAACTTAGACATACAGAGATTCAAAAATTCTGGCAGCAGACCCCAGTTGCATTAGTGGCTGAGATTCAAATATTCTGGAAGCAGATCCCAGTTGCATTGGTAGCTTAAGTGATGCTGGCATGAGGGTTCAGAGTTGATATCCCTGACCTCCCCCGAACAATTTGGACTGTGTTCCTCTGGTGGTAATGCGTGGGGTTGTAGAGGTTGCCTTTCCTATTAGAAGTGACAGAACAACCTGCTCAGAAGTAGTTTATCAACATTTAATTTACTTTGGGGGCACAAAAACAGATGATTTTTTTTGTTTTCCTGCAGTTTATGCTCCTCTGGTGCATCCTCTGTCCCCTGGGGTTAGGCCGAGCCCCATCCCCTCATGTCCCTGACAATAACCCTTCTGCCTTTCAACCCCAGTAGCTTACCCCTTATAGTGGGACTCAGCCATGCCTCTCACCTGCCTCTGCGCAGGAGGTGGAGCAGAGTGTAAAGGCAGGAAGAACCTTGGGTGGAGAGGGTGGCTAGTGCTGGAGAGCAGGGCTTGAGAGTGCCCAGGATCATCCCACTTGCTCTGGGGCGTACCCATGATTTTCAGGTCCCACTCTGTCAGGACATCAGCACACAAGAATTCCCAAGCTTGTGTGTGCAACCATGCCATGCGAAGCCTGCCCAGCCTCCTCCCACTATGCACCTGTGCTGTATTGCCACCATGGTCCCCCAGGCGACTATAGCAGCAGGGATCATTTCCCTTTCTCCCCAAAGGAGTGTCCTCTGGGTCACTTGGCCTTACTTCCTTGTCCGGCCCCCAATGACTCAAGCTTATTCCAGAACTTGAGTCGCTGGTATCATGAGTGGCACTACTACACCTACACCTATGGGCTGGCCACTTTAATGATGCGCCTGCAGCTTGCAATGCCATCAATCCAGTTTCAGAGTTAACAGAGGGTGGGATGATGGAGGAGTTTTGAGCATCCCACAGGGTGCTCTCGTCCGGGAGGGCGGGCAGGTAGTCTCTGCATCACTACTGACACTTGGGCTGGTGGTGCAAGTAGGAGCTGGTGATCGGGGCAAGAATACCTGATGCGCTGTGTAGCATGCTGCACGCATGCATTATGGAGCTCTCTATTGGTCTCCTAAGGGTCTGGAAGCAAAAACAAAGGGCCTCCCCACTTGGCTGCAGCATAGTTGGTATGCCCCCCCTCCCCAAGCTGCAGGCCCTGTACTCCTGACTGTGGCACTCATACTGAATCAGAGTTTAGCTACAGGGGAAGGATCAACCCCCGACAGCCCTGCCTGGAGGGGTGGATAAGCGAGGGAGGAATGAGGCATCATGGTTATTCCTGGAGAAGGTGAGTGATGGGGATTGAACGAGGAGGTAGGGCTGAAGGTGAGACATTTGGGTGCTCAGGGGCATGAAGTATACTAAATTAAAAAAAGAAGTAATGCACATGACTGACGGCTAACACACAAAGTTGTATCATTTCCTGTGCTGACTGCGTGGTACTGCTTTGTGTTTCAGCCCTCATCTTAAAACCACCTATAACTAAAATCTATTAAATGAAGGCAGCAGCCTTTTCTTGGGACCATGAGACAAAGTGATTGAAGAACCTGTGTTCAGAAACATGCACAGCTATGCCGATGCAGTAGCCCTACTGCTCTCTATGATGGTGAGCCGGGTTTGGGAATGGTTCAGGTCCCTCAGTGATGGGCTAGGGGGAGGATTGAGCATCCCATGGATGGCTCTCCTTCATGGAGGGAGGATGCTGCACCTTACTACTTGCTTGCTTCCCGTTGGGGATCGTGTGGCAGCACTTGGGAAGAGGGCGCACCAATAGACACAATAGTGCATATTTATGCAGGTAGACAAATAGGATTACAATGAGAAAGCTAGTGTACACCTCTCTGTTTACCACCGTATGAAAAGGTAAGAAGCAGAAGGTTACCTGTAATCAAGCACTGTTTTGTTTCCATTATTTGCTTGTTTTGTGTTATACTCTGAAAATCAATGACATATAATCATAGAAAAAAAAAAGCTGACTCTGGTTAGTGTACAAATTTATTATACCACAAGCTGGTGCCCAGAGGGTCACAAAGTAAACAGAGGTGTCAGCAAATATACATAGATTATATAATCAAGAAAGTCTCCAAAATCAAAGTAGCAAAAGTATTGCTGGTGAATGCGCAAAGGTGCAGTGCAGTATAGTGCTAATGTACCAGTCACTCTGGCGCTTCAGCTCCAATGCATCCTTCCTGTGGGGGTCCCGCTGCTATTGAGGGTGCAGTCCTGTTTGTTTGCCTATAAAAGTTGGGTTAGCTGCCCAGGAAATGCACCCTTCCCATGACTATAGTGCAACTGTTCTTGCTGCAGTGCGTATGCATGCGTTACTGCACATCCGCAACCTAGGAGCAAAAAGGAGGAAAACCCAAAGGCCTGCCATAGAAGATGCTGGTGCTCCCCACAGACCGCACCACCAACATGGTTCCCCATACACCACTTATGGTCCTAGCTAAATGGTGGTAAAGGTGTAAGTCCGTGAGAAGATTGGTGACAGGGCTTTGGGGGTGTTGTCTAGAGATGGGGGTGGATTAGGGGAGTGGAGAAAAAAGCACATGCACTGTTTCCCCTAACAAGGACATAGATTGTCTTGATTTACTATAGGGCTGATTGCCAATGAATATTTCTGGACTGCTGGGGGTAGCGTTTTGTGCTACTATATGTGGTGAGGGAGGTTGAGTGAAGGTTGAAGGTCAAGCAAAGGATGGTGAGAGATGGATCTGCTTATCTCGCTGGGAGAGCCCCACTGACGTCGTGGGTAATCATGGTAGGGCTTTACCAGCAAGATAAGCAGATCCATCTATTACCATCCACTGGCAGCATGTGAACGTCCCAGCCAATCACCACTCATACTGAGTCGATTAGTTAAAAGGTCAGCCCCTCCTCCTGCTGGATCTGATTTCTCCCAGAGTGCATCCTGGCCAGACTGGAAAGGAGACCCTGCCTCTGGGGGGCATTATACGGTGTGCAGTGTAGTAGGCAGTACATCTGGTCTTGTAGGGTGTCCAACAGGAGTAACAGGGTCCCAGGACAGGCAGCTGCCGAGTTGCCAAGAAACCAGTGAACTCTGGCAAGTGGACTGAAAATACAAAAACAAAAGGAATCGCAGAGTGTTTCTCCTTGGACATCGGTAGGTAATCTATTTTGTATCCTGTAGGGCTAAGAACGTGGCTTCAGGTCCTTGACTCTGATGGTCACTTTTGACTGCTATTCTTAATGTTATGAGTAGAATGCATTTTCATTTTTCACCCTCCCTGCCCCTCTACATTATTTTAAAGCCAGATATACTGCACTGGAGAGATTCTGAAGCAGGTTCAACTCGCCAAGATATACAATGATGACAAGTACTTTGTGGACATGAAGTTAAAGGAACAGCCAGGTATGTTGCTCTTGTACTACAGGTGTCCCTTAACATATGGCACTTGCATTCTCTCTCTCCCAGAAAAATCAAGGTGTAATCCTATCTCCCACTCCATTTTTTTGTAATTAAAAGTTTATTGAAGTTTCAAATAGTACAACAAAAAATATGAAGATCAATACGATCAAAACATATATAGCTCCCCCCATTTTCATGCCCCCTTTTCATCCACTGTAAAGTTGAGGGAGGCCTGGGTTGTATCATTCCTCTGACGGGGAGGGTAGATGAGTATCTACCTTTATAGTAAGTGCCAATTCCACTCTGATAATCCAGCAGGGGACACATGAATGCTGGGCTGCCTGCACCCTCTCTCACTGGGAGTCTAATATCTCTCCTTCACAGTGTGCCTGTCTGCAGTTGGCCTCTGCATGGGGTCCCGTTCCCCTCTGCAACGCATCCAGCTTCCATTGGCTTCTGCATGGGGTTCCCCTCCACAATGCACCCGTATCCAGCTGGCCTCTGCATGGGATTCCCCTTCACAATGGCTTCCGCTGGCCTCTGCATGGGGTTCCCCTCCACAGTGCACCCAGCTGCAGCTGTCCTCTGCATGGGGTTCACCTCCGCAATGCTCCCAGCTCCAGCTGTCCTCTTCAAAGGATTCCTTGGCTCAGACCAAAACCCTGGTCTCTCAGCAAAGTGGCATCTTAATGGAGCAATCTGTGAACAGTTCCTACATTTCTGTTAACCATTTTGTTTTTCTGTTAGTAGAGCTCCAGTTTACCAGTCTGTGTTGTCATGAGGGGAAACGAGGTTTGAAGTAGACACAGTGGGGGTAAGGGGGGAGGTGAACTAGGTCAGGGCTGCTGAGGGGTCCTAACTGTGCAAGTAAATCAGAGCTATGGAGGCCCCCAGCTGGGACACATCAGGGGCTTGAAGGGGTAAACCTCTGTGGGAGTAGATCAGAGTTTAGAGGAGTGGTTCCCACTGAAGGAGTAAATTGGGGCTGGTGTTTCCTTACTAGATTTGGCGGGGGGGGGGGTCATCCCCAGCTGTGACAGTAAATCAGCCATGACCCTGATCTTGGTTGAGGTGTTAACAACTGTGAGAGCAGACTGTGGCTGGTGGGTCTTAACTCCTAACTAGGACAGTAGATTGGGGCTTGCCAATTGTGAAAATAGACCAGAGCTGGGAGGGGGTTGCAACTGCAGGAGTAGATTGTTGTTCAGGGGTACCCAATGTGAGGATGGCGCATGGTGGGAGTGTTACCACTGTGAGAGTAGATGGGGGTTTCCAACTCAAAAAGACCGGGATGGGGTGGGGGGTGGGGTCAGCTGCAGGGCTGTGTTAGAGTGGTGATGGAATTACCACTGTGAGAGTAGATGATGGTTGGGGGAATTTCAGTAAGAAAAATGTTTCTGGTTTTTAAGAGTAACTGTGGCATGCCTGAGAGCAGAGCGGTGAGAAAAGTGAGAAAGAGCTCTAAGCTAACTGACACTGATGACACCGAAACTCATCCTGGTTTGCAGGTGAAGTGTTGGAAGCATTTCAGAACCTGACAGTGCATGCACCTGGAGGGAATCTTACAAAAGAACAACTCCAGCACTTTGTAAACTCCTCATTCCAGGCTCCAGGACAGGAGTTTGAACCTTGGACACTGCAAGACTGGCCGGAGCAGTAAGTATCCAGTTGTTATCCCTCCCCATCTCCCCGTACCTTTTGAAATTTGTTACTGGGGTTAGAGATGGGCCATGCAAGTCAAATTTTAATACAGGTGGCCTTAAAGCAACGGTTTCTATTACAGCAGAGATGTTGTCCCCGTCCTTTTTTACTATTTTAGATCACCCCTTTTTTTCCATAGTCTCCTCTTTTTTTTTTTTGTCTGCGTTAGCATTTTTATTAGATCTAAAAAATTAAAAAGAAATCTCCATTTACTATATGGCTGCCCCAGGTCTTCATCAGAATTAGTTTTTCACAGAAAAAGTTGTAAAATCTTGACTGTAGACCGTTTGCATTCCAGCAACAATGATGATTTAAAAAAAAATGACATTTTAAACAAAGCACTGCCATCTACTTTATTGTGGTTATGATTTTCCTTCTGCTTTTAATTAATATATATTTCTTACATTATGTAAGCATTAATCACTGAGACAGGAGGGCATTTCCCAGGAATTAATGCACGGTTGGGGGTTGCGCGAGGCTGAAGGCAGAGTGCTTCCCTCACCACACACAACCATGCATTAATTCCTGGAAATGCCTCTCCTGTCAAGGAGATTAATGCACCTGTAACATGGCAAGTGCACGGGAATTCCCGATCGGTGATACGACTTCCGGAACTAGTGAGATAGTTTATGACGGTTGTAGCCGACTGGGGTTGGGGGGGACAGGACTGCCGCCTACATGCAGCCACTTCCTCTAATACTGCGTATTGGTTTTGTTACCTTTCAGACGTAGCCATGCATATCTAGGGAATTAATGCACGGCTACGTTCCGGGTCACATTACCTGTTTCCTCCAATAGTGTAGTATTTATGTACTACTATTAATGCTGTGTTACAAATATATGTATACACACAACTAATGTTTTAGAGTAGAATGACAATTGAAAAGGTTTCGGCATCACATGAAGTTTGGAGCCTGTTGCTGTCAGTGTGACTATTTTGTGTCTGATTTTCTGCAGTGTGGTGTTTAGGAACTATTCCCCAATTGACACCCCTGCAGACAGTTGCCTGTGATTCACACAGGCTGCTCCATTGACTTTGCATGGAGCATTATTGGCATGGGGATATGTCTGGTCTGGACTGGTCTTGTTTTTCTGTGCTTGCTGCCAGCAGCAGACTTTGAGAGAGAATGTCGGGTAGTTGTGTAAACTCTTTGAAACTGTAAGTTGGTACAAAGGGATTCGGCAGTCCTTTGTTTCTTTTGAATATTCCAATAAATCTAGAGGGAGCTTTTTTTAAGCTTAAATTAGATAAACACTTGAAGAAAAATGGGTGACAAGGTATTCACACTCTGCGGGGGTAAGAACTCTGTTGGCTCAAGGGCCATGGCCGCCTTTCTTTCCTAAATTTGCCTATTTGTAATTTATAAAATTACTTCTTGGGTTGGTTATGATTATTGGTATTGTTGTTTGTGTGACTTCAGTTTGGTCTCTGGTACTGACCAAGTTCACGGAGGCTGCTCTTTGTTCACTATGGGTTACTGCAGGAATCTTGGAGAATGGACAGTGCCGAAAATGGAGCGCAGTGCACCTCCTGATTGACCAGACAGCCCTACATGAGGAGCAGCTTGTGCCCAAAAGCTGCACCTGTGTGCAGTGTGGGCTCAGAAACATTTAAGTTGCAAGTTAGCAATGGTGAGAGGCAGGCGCTTTAGTACTCCTTCACTTTTCAGTCTCAGCTTTCCATTGATTCAGGAGGGCAGCAAAGCACAGAGCATATGGGTATCACTTCTACAGCACTCTGTGATCTGCGAGGAGGAAACTGAGCATTCTGCACTCCCACCCAACCATCTAGCCAGCCAGAAATCCATTCATTCAGGAGCACAACGTAAATGATCCAGGCCACACACATATGCAGTAAGCCCTGTCCTATAGAGGGAGGACAGTGCACTAGGCAATCCCACCAGGTATCCCACCATCCAAGAGGGCAAACGCAGAGGTTTGGTCACCCACTGGTACAGAAAGTTGGGTCCTTCTCCTGGAGAAAGCAGTTCCAGTTGAACTTGGCTAACCCCTAGGAAACAAAAAAAGTACATTTTCTATTATTTTCTTTACCTGTGAGGGCACAGA
This sequence comes from Neoceratodus forsteri, assembly GCA_016271365.2. NCBI lineage: Eukaryota > Metazoa > Chordata > Ceratodontiformes > Ceratodontidae > Neoceratodus > Neoceratodus forsteri. The sequence continues at coordinate 108,705,910 of JADMNL010000034.1, read as the reverse complement.
TGGCTGTGAAGGTGGCATGTCTTCCACTCTCTCTCTCTCTCTGATTCTGGACGTGGCTTAAGTGAGAAGTGCGGGGGCCGAGGCTCAGAGTGCCTGATGCTAGCAGTAGCCCAAGCAGGGTGCCTAAGAGTTGACAACTGAACAAGACTGGGAGGATACATTTGCACCAGAGCTGCCAGCAGCATAGGATGTGGTGGCGGCACACAAGTTCATGCTTTACGACAAGTACAGACGGGAAGGTAATTGGCTCAGGGATGGTAGTGCGCTCACAGAGCCTCCAGGTGCACTGCGTGGAATGCGCCACCCTACACACAAAAAATCTCCAATTTCCCCCCAGAATCTTTCAATACCAGTGTGCCACTGTCACTTAAAAACCAAAAAAAAGTGTTATCCTTGGGAAATCCCATGCCTTTTACATGGGACTTTACTCCAACCTTAAGGTGCCCTGACATACTGTAAGAGTAAGTTTTTTTCAAAAAATAAAACACAAGAAATGAGATTTTTCCCCCAGACTAAACTCCTGAGAAATGTTCTCTCATCAGTCGAGTGCTATGCTGCCTCGATCTACACAGTACTTACTGTATGGACACTAATCTTGTACTGTTGAAACTGTGAAATGGTTCTCTGATAAGATTAGAAGGGTTTTTGTAGAGGAAATGTTAAGCCAGTACAGGGTTCCATTCATTTTTGTTTATTTACTTATATGTTTGTTTTTCTTACTGTATGAGCCCTCTATGAAACAAGTCATTTTATAAAGGACACACCAAGATGAATAGTAATATGTACCTACACAAAGTAGAGCTATACAAGCATGCAGTTACACATTTGATTTGTGATATGTACCTAGAATACACTATGCATGATAAAGTACCAGACTTTGCAGTCATCTTATTCTTCAGTGTAGTCAAGTCAGTAATCTGCCAGCCCGGTGGTGCTGAGGGTTGAGGCACTGGATGCCACACCTCGCGCCACACTGGCGACCCGGGTTCGGGAGCGAGCCGGGGCCGCCGGGGGTCAGCAAGGGAGGACAGAGATTGAGCATCCGCTGACTGATCTCTCTTCCTGGGGGTGGGAATGCGCTCGCTCTAGGAGTGACCTCTGACGGTGGCTGGAGGGTCGCCAGTGTAGCGGCACGCGTAATGCCTGGGGGGGCGGAGCCACGGCATTCCGTAGCCTTGCTGGCCAGGCTTTGCGGTGGGCAGGGACAGAAAAAGCAAAGAAAATACTTCTACATGTCAGGAGATAACGGAGGCCCCAGTGGACCCTCTCACATCCCAGACATGCCCAGGATCTCTCTCTCTCTCTCTCTCTCTCTCTCTCTCTCTCCAGAGGACCAGACAACTTGCAGGTAGGCCCCTCATATTTAGGAGATCACCGCCGAGGGGGAGCGGAACTGGCCCCGGAGATGGTACCGGGGGTCGGGTCAGCCTGTAGTCATTCAGGGGAGGAGAGACCAGGGAAATCCGGGGGTTCAGGTTGGGAGTAGGGTGGAGATCCGTGTGGGCACTCCTGAAGGGTACCCGGGGTGTCGGGAAGATAAACAAAGTTAAGAAAAAAAAAAAGTCAATGATCATCTATTTCAAATCATCTCCCATCCTAATTTCTACTTCCCGAGCCTTTTGAATGTATTATAACAGATATGCTACATGCCATGCTGCTGTACAAAAATAAGGGTGTAAAATAATCACAGGGGTTATGGTGGCAAACATAACCCACTTGACCTATAGCCTTGTAGGTTATAACTAGAACCCTATGATAGCCTTACACCCTGATCATGTGCAGTTTATCCCTTATGCAGTATAATCACATGGAACACATACAGTAAACAAAGCAAGGAGATTAAATGTATGTGTAGTGTCTTACACCCCCTCGTCTTCCTACGGGGCCCCTCCCAAACCCCACAGCAGTTCTCCAGCTGCAGAAGGTTTGCTTGGATGGGTCAGCTACAATGAACCCTTCTTGCTGTTTGGCAGTGGTATGCAGGTACAATTTAGTAACGTGCAGCTGGACTGGAACAGAGGTGGGAAAGACTGATGTTTGTTTATTTAATTCATTCAGAAAATACCTTTGAGCACAGGTGCTCATCTACAAAGGTTCCATGTCGGAGTCTGAGAGTACAGTTAAGAACAGTCACAACAGCAGTGTTCCCAGCTCAGGCAAAGCATTTTCCTGTAGTGCACCCTCATTTTCCCTGTAAAACTGGGACGAAATTCCTGTAGATTTTCCTGTATGCACAAATCAATGTAAGTACACAATTGGTGTCATTATGCCAGTCAATAAAATCACTAGGACAAATGTTCAGGCTGTTTTATGTGTTCTTATTTATTTTAAATATAAAAAATCACCTACAACGTATCACATAACTACTCTACAACTATAAGAACTTTATATGTAACAATATAATACCATCTTGAGGTTCTGGGGACATTTTGGAACATATAAAGCTCAGTTCTAAAGGTTCACATGTCTCCAGAACTTCCTGAAGGTATTATAACCTTGTAATAATACAGTCCCTTATACAGTATTCTATTTATAGTATGAAATACCTTAACTTCAAATTTACCCCTTAATCACAGACTGATACATTTTAGGTTCTGCTCACAATGGCCCCTATGCATGAAAGGGGCGTAGGGATGCATAAAATGCGCATACCCCACCCTCCCCTGTGCCCCACAGACAGGTGCACCCATACTGGCATTCACCAATGCTGACCACCTGTCCATGGCTCCTCCCCCAGTGCACAGGACTCTGCAGGGTGGCCAGGGGAGGAGTCGTTGTCCCAGGCAGACATCCAATGAGATGCCCCCTTGGGATCCACAGTGGATCCCATGCATAGGGTGGCATGGGTCTGGGGCTGTGCATGCTGATAACACGCACCTGGACCAGCGCGGCACCCTCCAGTCCCAGTGCAGCTCCTGCTGCCCAGTGGTCGGGAGCAGCAGTGTGCCCTGTCTTAGTCCCCCAGTGACCGAATGCATGTGTTCATGGGGGCATGCTGTGGGTTATGGCAGAGTCTCCCTGTTGTACCCCGCACCATCCTCTGCACCCATGCGGCCAGCACTCTGTGGGTTAGTGAATACACGTAGTGCTGACACACCCCTGGAATGTCCCCCATCGAGGAGCTGTCTGCAGAAATGAGGGAATCGGGTGCATTGGGTCTGCGTGTGCCCCCTTCATGCATACCATGCAGGGGGCACGGGGGTGTGGAGTAGCTACTCACCCCAGATATGCGTGCATAGCCACTCCACACCAGTCGTACATAGGACCTACAGATCTGTGTACCTGTAGTGCTCCATTAATAAACATTGTTTCAGTGTATTGTTGTTTTTCATTGGCACACTTAAGCACCCCTCCACACACACACACACACACCTTTGTGCACCAAACTCTGAGGTAAAAACAAATATTTCCCTTTTTCTTTTTTTTTTCCTTTTATTTTACTAAACTTAGGCCAGACCAGGGTCTATGGGTACCTTCTGATCTCACACACATAATTCATAACTCCTGCTTATCTTGATGAAGACACCCCCAAAGTACCTTTCCCAGGCTCACAATTCAATAGCAACGTCTACTTTTTTTTTTTTTCTTCAAATAACCTCAACCTCTCAGCTGGTCAGAAGAAGTGCTGCCTTCGTGATCTTTTTAAAAACACAACTCTGCTCTGTGTACCAAACAAGCCAAGTAGCACTTAAGCACTCTTTGTGTCCCCATCATCCTTTAAAGCCCACCATCATCAAGTCTTTTGTCTGACTCACTTTTTCCACTTCATGTGTTTAAAATAGACAAATTTCCAAAACAGAAGGTTTGTTTGCCTTGGTGGTTCGGGGCGCTGCTTCCCTCAAGCAACACTTAAGCACACTTTCTTGCCCCCTCCCCAAGCATACCACCATCAAGTGGTCAGTCTTTTGTCTGACTCATTTTGCACTTAAAATGAGTTTAAAATAGACTAACCTGAGGCTGCCCACAAGAAGGCTTGTTTACCTTCAGTGGCTTAGGCTCTCTGCTAGTCCTCTGACCCAGAACAGTGTCATTTGAAATGCAGCTCGGCTGACTCAACGGTGTTGCTGTTTTGAATGGGGCCACATAGCAGGTGTTTGGATCATGCAGCAGCTCACTGGTTCCTGATCAGAAGATCTGAATTCATCCTCAAAAAGATGTACTGCCAGCATATTATTTTACTACCCCAGAGAAACACAGACTGCAAATGGACCAACAGAATTGCTTAGTGTAGCAAAGTCAGCAAACTGAGCACCAATTGGAGGGCTCTGTCTGGCTCTTGGAGATTCATGGTGGCCATTTTCCCCATAGTGTTTGTCCATTTCTCCTGATATTTTAAAGTTAAAAGATCTCCTTCCCTTATCCGGTTTTTGTAGTAAAAGTCCCATAAAGTACAGGAATCCCTGTAGATCTTGGAGCACTGCAACAGCAATTCCAGAGGAATGTAGTCAGAACAGTTCGCAAGATGCACAGCTACAAGAACAGAATTTTGCAAGTACGATGTCAAGTGTTGGTGTAAATTGGGTATACAGATTCATGGCAGTAGGTACATTTGGAACTCGAGGTGAGGGCTAGTCGCAGAGCTTTTTGAGCAGTTTGTGGGAGACTTCGTAGAGTCAAGTAATTCATTCAGCTACCTGGCTGCCCTTACAGCAAAGGAGTTTTTTTCCTGCTTGTTTCTCCAGAAGGACAGTTCTGTGGCACTCTTAGTCATGTTCCTGGAATTATATTGATTGGTGTAGCCAGAGGGGTTAGTCCCACCAGTGCCTTTTCTGGAAGCAGACAGGTTTGGTACCTTAATCTGCCATGAAGGCATAACCAGTTGGAGAGGGAACACAGGGAGCAGCTATGGATCAGTTGTCGGTCCCCAATACAAGGCAATAGGCCTTGTTGTATATCACCTTGACTCTGTTTGTTTAGTACAGTGTCACATGCAGCAGCATACACAGGGAGGCCATAGTCAATGAGTGATGGGACAGTGCTGCATACAACAAGATGCCTGGCTTCAGCAGCAACGTTGAAGCAATTCCTATACAGTGCGCCTAATCTTCTGTTAGCCATGCTAACTTGATAGGGTGTCATCCTGAACACCACCAAAGTACTGAAAGGGTTCTATGTGTTCTAGTGTATGGCCCTTGGCATTGAGGATGACCAGTGGCAATAGCATGGTTTTTGTTTTTTCGTTTTTTTATTCAAAACCAATTTATTGTAGGTGAACCATTTTTTGAGCGACTTGAAGTTGCCTTGGAGGTTGTTAGACATTTTAGCCAGGTTAGCACAGCTGGTGCAAATGACAGCATCGTCAGCGTAGAGTAGTACCCTTGCAGATTGGCAGGCATCTGGAAGGCTGTTGATGAATGGACCATATAGGAGGGGGCCAAGGACTGATCTTTGGGGAGACGCTCCTGACACCTGATAGATAGCTATCAGTCTTTACACGGAGGGAGTGGTCGGTGAGGTAGCTTCAAAACCAAGTTACTGTGTCCTGAGACACCCGAGGGAGAGTGGCTTGCCAAGCAGCAGCTTGTAATTGACAAGGTCAAAGGCCTTGGTCAGTCAATGTAGGTGGCTTCCGCCAGGTGACTGTTGTCAAGTACCTCATACAGGTAGTAAGTGTACTCTTAAAGGGCATCGCTGACGCTGTGAAGCTTCCTGAAGCCATGCTGTTGTGCGCACTGGATATTGTATTTTCCCCAAGTACTGGTGTAATACAAGCTGGTCTGATATGATTCGCTCTAGGGCATTGGACAAAGGGGAAAGGATTGAAACTGGCCTATAATTACCCAGGTTAGAGTGGTCATCTTTTTTAAAAAGCAGTGTGACTAGTGCAGTTTTCCATACCCCAGGGAACTGGGAATAATGCAGAGAAAAATTGATTATTTTGGATATGTGGATGATATGATCTTAGCTGTGTCAGTCTTCACCATTCGTCACTACTGGGTACCTGGCCAGGACCCTGCAGAAGCCTTTTATTTATTTTTTTCCATAGGTGGAGCCGACATACTATGTGGCGGTCTCGGGTTGGTCGTCAACTGTCGTCGGCACTACCCCCTCATCACTTCTTCTCCCGTCGTAGAGATTGGAACCTCGTGTGCAGCTCTTCAATAACTGCACCATAACTTGTAGCTAGTTCACGGTTTGAATTTATTGTCCGGTTCTGTTTCGCCACGCCTCTGCTCGACGCTGCTGAGTCCCAGTAGGTCTGTTCCTTTCATTTCTTTATTACAGTGACGTTAAGTACTGTTTTTGTTTAATTTTACGGCAGGTCATGTCTGGTTCTGGGGGCAAAAAGTCGTTGAAAGCGGGGTGGCATCCCATGCGTTAGTACGCCTGCGGCCGCCATTATTCCATCACAAACCAACATGATCGGTGCCTCACCTGCCTTGGCCCAAACCACGATATAGATAACTGCAACACCTGCTTCTCCATGGACTGCTGTGTCATTGAGTTGCACGCGTTTAAAGTAGGGCACACGCTGCCGACTTTTGAGGGAAAGGTGTGCAGTCAACAGGCCAAGGCAAGGACGCTTGACACTTCCTCCGGGGCCCCTCCCAGTTCTATACAGACTGCAGAGGAGGGGGCTCCTACCACAGTGCAGGAGGCCCAGTCCATCCCTCTCGGGGGTCAGGCGGGAGGCACCACCTAGGGCAATCACCTCTTTGGAGGCAAGAACTCCCCTGGTGTCAAGTCCTGGGACTTGCGGGTCCAGGCCGGCACCGTCCTCAGCTCCGTCTGCTGGTGCTGTTTCAGGATCCGGTGCTGCTTGCAGTGTCGGGGGCCCAGACATTACCATGGTCAGTGCCAGGCCATCTCTCAGTGCTGTTTTTGCTGCCAGTGCCGTTTGCGGTGTCAGCAATGGGAACGGTGCCATGGAAGGTACACTGGTTGTTTCTGGGGTTGTTTTTGGTCTTAGTGCAGTTTGTGGCACCAAGATTGGGGATGGCGCCATCTCCGAATCTGGCACCATTCACAGTGCCAGGGAGGAAGATGGCGCCATGGTCGGTGCCATCTCTCGTGGGGAGGAGGCCAGTGCCGTTGTCGGCGCCATCGCTGTTCTCAGTGCGGGGGAGGAGGCCAGCACCATCATCGGTGTCGCCTCTGGCTCCAGCACCATTCTCAGCACCAGAAAGGAGGCCGGCGCTGCCATCAGTGCCATCTCTGGCTCCATTCACTGCACCAGGGAGGAGGATGGCACCATGGCCAGCACTGCCTCTGGTTTCGGTGCCATGGCTGGTGCTCCTTCTGACTCTGGTGCCGTTTGCGGAGCTGGGGAGGAGTGCAGTGCCATTCGCAGTGCTGGGACTGAGGTTGGCACCTCTTGTGGACTAGGAATGGGCAGGGGTCAGAGGGTGGTTTGGCATCGGACCTTGGTTTCCACCTCGGAGGAGGAGGAGGATTCTGGGTCGGATTCAGAATGGCTCCTGGACTCCTCGGAGTCTTCTGACCCCTCATTGTCTATCACTTTGGCCCCCACTCAGTCTCCTTTTGTGGAGCAGTCAATTCTTGCTGCCTCGGGGGTCAGCAGTAGTCCAGGTGACCGCTGCTGTGCAGCCTGGAGTCGGGGGGGGGGGTGTCTGTTCCATCAGCTGAGACACCCCCTTCTTTGGTGTGCCTGACAGTCTGAGTTTGGGACAGCCCGGAGCACCAAGGAGGGAGGGGGGTGCTGCACCCTGGGTGGTCTCCTTGGAGTTGTCAGTTGCCTAGGCTGGTTGGTTCAAGGCAGAGGGCTCTTTTGGAGTCCGAAGGGTCAAGGGGCCTGAGTTCTGTGCAGAGGCCTCTCCCTGGGACCCACCCGGGTTCAGGGAGGAGTCATAGATCAGATCCTTTCCCCTCTCTCTCTCTCTCTCTCTCCGGACTCATCTGCTTCTTCATCCCCCTCCTCGGAGGGAGAGGAGCTCTCCATCCACATTTCCCCTGTGTCTGATCTCTTCATATCAGGGCTTCCTCGTGAGGATGATGGATGATCTCTGGATTTTCCCTGCCTCAGAAAGCAATCCTAAGCACGTGACGTGCCCCTTCCAAGGCGAGTTCAGTGCAGCCAACCTGGTGGTTCCCAGACTGGCCTGTTCCCTTTTGAGAAGCATCACTGCAGTTGTAGTGCCATCCCTTTTCCACAGTCTCAGCCTCAAGGGATCTGCGCCAGCAGTATTGCATTCCCCCAGAGTCTCCAGGACGTATGCCTCACCCACTTGCAGGCTTGATGCAGCTGGATACTCCCTCTGGGTTTCCACCTCTTCCCGTGACCAGCCCCCAGATTCAGACTCCGTGGATTTTGACTTCTGGGGAAGGAGGACATTCTGCTCGGCACGGATGTTGATGTCTATTGCTTCACATCAGGCCCATTATGCATCCTATGACAGGTTCTTGTGGTCCAGGCTAGGTCAGCTCCTAGCCTCTCTGCCTGATTCGAAGGTAACAAGACAGGCCATCCCCCTCTCTGCACAGGGCCTAGAGTTAGCAAGGCACCAAGCGAGGGCATCCTATGATGCCAACAAGGTAGCTTGCAGGATTGTAGGGACAGCAATCTGCAGTAGGTGGATGGCATGAATTAGTCTTTTCCACTTTTTCTTCCGCCTAACAGAACCCATCTTTTCTCCGTAGGATGAGACAGCAACTTTGAGGCGCCTTGGCCCCCTCTGGGGGTCCCCATCTCACCCAGACCAGTCTCAGGCCTCCAGACCCATAAAAGTTCTCCTCTCCAGTGTCTCCTCCACTGAGGCTAAGGGGCTTAGTCCTTTAGGGTCGTATTGGGCCCCCTTCGGGGGGCTCGGTACTCACCCAGTAGTGATGAATGGTATAGATTGACACAGATAAGAAATGAAAATTACATAACTACCGTAATTTTTGATCTTTCTGTGTATCTTCCCCATTCATCACTAAATCCCACCCTCCATCCCCTGGGGCTTCAGTCTCTGGATTCCCCCTCCCTCTGTGTGTCTCTCTCCTCCCCTCCCTCCTTCCTGTTGGCCAGGAGTGGGGGAACCCTGGAGACACACAGGGTGTACTTCAGCTTACTGCTTAGATGGTGGGCGGTGAGAGGGGGCTTCTCCCTTATCACCTTGTGGCCTTCCTGCCCCTTCTTAGGGGTGGGGTGGTGGAGGTGGAGCCCCTTTTCTCCCCCTTCGTCTGTCCTTCGGGACTAATCCAATTCTATTAATTTTGGGGAGGCTCTTCTTCAGAGTTTTCCCATCCTTTTTTATTTGGATAGGAGAGAGGACATGTCTCGGTTCCTGGCCCCCTCAAGCTGCTCCTGTCATCCTTATGACTAATCCCTTTGGGATAGTCGTCATCTGCCAGGAGTTTCTCACTTCCTGTGAATTAACCTTGCTTGCCTTGCCAGGTTTTCTTCCCTTAACATCTACTCCTCTTGGGCAGATGGTCTGAACTTGGTTCAGTTTAACATTTTTGGGGTTCCAGACCGCAGGGTCGGTTGACATTGTCCTCTCCCCTCCCAATATTTTTCCCTCTCCTTCTCCCTACCTTTTCCTCTTTCTCAGAGATTGGGGCCCTTCCCAATCCCTTAGTTTCCCCTTCCTCCTTCATTCTGTCCTCTCAGTCGCTTATTCCTCCTTTGTTTTGTATATCTTTTCCTTTTATCCATCCCTTGGACTCTCTTGTCCCACCCTCCCTTCCTTATTCTTCACTCTACGGTGATTCAGAACTGACGAGGGGTTGGCGCCGATGACAGTTGACGACCAACCTGCGAGCACCACGTAGTACGTCAGCCTCGAGGGCGACGCCATCACTGCGTCGGCTCTGCCTATGCCAAAATAAAAAAGGGTCCCGCAAGGTCCTGGCTCTGGTCAGGTACCCAGTAGTGATGAATGATGAAGATACACTGAAAGATCAAGAATTACGGTAGATATGTAATTTTCATTTCTCGAGGGCCAGGGCCATCAACTTCATGTCCCGCACAGCATCCTCTACCCTGGTTTTACCTAAAACTCTTTTGTCACACTTTAGGGTTTCTTTGGTTAAAATAGGTGTGAAATAGAATTTAGGGTGCCCTGGTTCTGGTTCATGGCTGTATAAAACTCCAATGCCACCACCATCTCATGACCCCCTACATGGGACTGACAGGGATGATGGAGCTTAGGTCTGTGTTAAATATGTTTGTGATCTCTTTTTGGGTCCAGAATCTCAGCACCATCAATTTTGAGCATTTTAGGGTGCTGTTTTTCATCCTTACCTAGGAGCTTGGATATGTTTCCCTATAATTCTTTCCCACTGCTCTAATTTTTGGTTTCCTGGTCCATGCAGTATTCAGATTTTGCCTGCCTTATCTTATTGGTGCACCTATTTCATGCCTCTTTGTACCTTTGTAGGTGCACTGGTGACCCTGTTTCTCTCACCCAGTACCACAAGTTGTGCCTCTCTCGCATGTGGGCTAGGAGTTCAGGAGTGATCCAGCCAGCTGACGTACCTCGCACCTTGCGCTTTTTGAGAAAGGCAAATTTTTTGCAAGCTGCATTACAGAGCCATCTATTTTATTTGCACTGAGTATAATTTAGTGAGATAACTCTGGAACCAGGTGACTGTCTTGTGACAGGCCTAAGCTATGGAGTTTGTAGAGAGGGAGCTTATAATTGACCAAATCAAAGACTTCTGTCAAGTCGATACAGATGGTGCCAGTCTTGTCTCTATTGTCAAGGGCCTCAAGGACAAAACTGGAATACTCAGTTAGTGCCGTACTGGTGTTGCATTTTGTTTCCCTGAAATCCATGCGGTTGGGTGACACTGTATTTCATATTATACAATGGCAAGAAAAAATCCTGGGCTCTGATTGGTCAGTCTTGGGCTGGCCCCATGCTGTTATCCCAGCACAACATCACGGGTCTAGTCTCAGCCTCACTGTGAACCTGTAGATGATCATCTGCTTGAGCATCTCCTCGATTGTTTCGTCTTCTCTTAAAAAACAAAAATATTTTTCCACACAAAAACATCTTTAAAATGATTTTTTTTAATTCTGTATAACAACGAGCCATTGTATAATAGCAGTAATGTCCTCTAGGGTGTGTGCCGTTTGGGATAATGTCACGCCTCAGTTATTGGATGCACCTGGCCTGCGGCCTCGTGCCCAACCAGCTGAGGCGTGACGTTATCCCAGCACGACACACACATCCTGTCGGCCATTATTCCTTTATTGTTTAAGATATGACACAAGCAGGGAGAAGAGTACGGAAATTGGCCTGTAACTGTGAAGGTTAGAACAGCTGCCACTTTTAAAAACTGGTATAACCAGTGTGGATTTCCACTTTTCGGGGAAACCCAGAGCACAGAGAAGTTGCAAATTCTGGAAATGGTGTAGGGGAGTTCCTGAACAACCAGAACAAACAGCCTCATATCAACTGAATCGCACCCGGTTTTGGTTTTACCAAGCACATTTCTTATATAATTAGAGATATCCTTTACTGATACTGGTTTAAAACAGAATTTGGCTTTTGGTCCAGTGTTTGTGTCAACAGAACCAGGGCCTCTGCTGGAGGCAGGGTTGACTCAGCAGGGACAACAGAGCTAAGGTCAGTGAATGCAACACTGAATTTTTTGCCACTTTCAATAGGATCAAGCACCTCATGTCCATCAAGCATGAACATTTTTGGTGAGGTTTTGTCACTCTTACCAAGGAGTTCTGAGACATTCTCCCAGAATCTTTTACCACTGCCCCAGTTTTGTGTTTACTGGGCCTTACTATAGCTAGATTTGGCTAATTGAATTCTAGTAGTGCATTTTATTCCTGGTTTCCTTGTATTTCTGCAGGTGGGCTGGGGACCCAGTCTCCCTGACCAGCACCCCAGATTATCCCGCTCTCTCATGAGGGCAAGGAGTTCTGTGGTGATCCAACCAGCAAGTGTACCTCTTACTTTGCACTTTTTGAAGAATGCAAGTTTAATGCAGGCAGTTGTGAATTCCATGACAAAAGAATTCTAGGGCTGACTCCGTATCCATGTATTGAATTCACACCCTGTTTATTGTATTCAATATAAACTTCCATACTGTTATTTCATGTAGGGCTTCTTCCTTAATCTCCTCACTAGAACTACCCATGTATGTTGCACTTCATAGTATGTATTTTTGTACTTCGGATGTTTGTAACACCTTTATATCTGTACTCCTATTCCCCCCCCCACCCCTGGATCGCACCTGGAAATGAGCCTTTCCCGGTTACCAAAATATTAAATAAAGTATCAGGGATGGTATCAAGGAAGCTCCAGTCTAGTTGGTCCATATAGGATTAGAATTTTGGCATGTTCATTTTGCTTATGACATGGCTGTTTATAAGCCGGAAGGGGGTGGGACTGGGCTGATAGACATGAAGGAGTAACCAGACACAGGAGGCACTGTGGGGGACACCTGTCAGAGATGTTTTTTGTTTACCAGGTAGGGTACACTACTAGATAAATAAAATACCTATTTACGGCACAGAAAAAGGACTGAGGATAAACGATCAAATACACAGGACAATAGGATGGGAGGACAGAGGAAGCATTTTGCAGGGAAGGGGGGAAGAGTGTTGACAGTCGTAAAGGCCATAAGCACAGAAGAGGAAAAAAGTGTCCAATCTAGCCAGGGTGGTTTAAGGGGCATAATAGTAAACCTCATTTGCACTGAGAAACACCGGGAGGATAATTCTGAGAACAGATCTCATGGCAGTCAGGGGGAGAGAAGCAGAACTTGTGGTACAGGGCACAGAGCTCAGAAAGGACTAGGAGGTTTAAGTGGAGGACATCCATGTGGGAGGACATCATCCGTGTCCTTCTTATTACATTCCTTTATCTCCTCTAAAGGCTATAGCAGCTCTTCTTATCTCTAAGTTGCCTGGAACTACTAAGCTGGCACCCCGTGAGCCACACATGTGTGGCCATCCGTTCTTCGCCACTTACCTGAGTGTCCAGGCCTCACTAAAGCCTCCCGCCTCTGGCTGCCACAGCAGCCCCAACCATACTGGGGGCCCTGTCCTCGCTGATCCTTCTCCCAGTTACTTGATGGCCCCCCAGCACTCGCTAACCCTCTTGTGCCCTGACAACACTCCCCCTGTTCTAGGACTTCAAATATGGCACCTTCCTTTCAGGCCGTGCATGCGCCCACTTCATCTGCCTCCCTGTGGATGCATGGCCTGTTGATCCCCCGAGAGCAATGCCTGCAGCCTCCTGGCCTGAAGCTCCTCGGATCCCAACACCAGAAGAGAAGCCGACTCAAAATGGTACCCCTAATGGGTCCCTCCTTTGCTTCCTAGACCTGAGACCCCCATCCGGCCTGCTTGCCGACGTGGGCACCCAGCCCAACCATTCTCTCCCAAATGTCCCCCTAGGCCCAGCCTCTGTACCCGGGTCTGTACTAGGACGCACTAGTCCGCTATTTCCCTCCTAGGCATGTCCCCATTTTTCCCCACTGCTGGGGTCCCCAAACCCCATGGTGCAGCTAATCAGGAGCCCGATTCTGTGTCTGATGAAGCTCCTGAGATTCTGCCCTCTGCCACTGGCCCACACGTGTCGCGTTCCAGGGCCAACCATCACAGCAGCAAACAAGGATGCCCAGATACCAGAAGGCAGTCCCACAACTGACAGCCCACAATGAGCTGCAGCACCTACCAAAAAACTTCCTAACTCCCCGTAGCACACCGGCACCTACAACCCCCCACTCTAGTTTCCCGGCCCATGCAGGCCCCAAATCCAACTCACACCATGTGGCCAGGCCTATCCCAGCCCCAAAACTACCTTACCTCCAGTAATCCAATGCCAGTCGAAGTGCTGAGGTAACTTTAGTCCCAGCAAAAAAGAGGGGGAGCCCTAGCTGTCCTGGCCCTTAAATACCCCCTCAAGCCACCACCGCCACCCCTGTCCAATCCTTTACCTGCTGCTACCTGCCTTGTCATATTTGTCATCAAGGGATGACATCAGGATGGCTCCCCTTCCCCCCCACCTCAGCCTAAGTTCCTATTATCCCCCCCTCCTCCTGAGCCTACCTTCCTAACCTTCCAACCCCTGCCAGTCCTGCCCCCCAGTGCTTTTCCCTAAGGAATCCCCCTGTCAGTTTAGGTTGTCCCTTAAGGGCAACCACATTTAATCAAATAGACATTGGTTTAAAGACGACTAATATCCATCTCTTCACTGACAACACAGTGCTCTGCATTGACAGGCCAACACCAGAATCAGCTTGTAAGGACCTCCAAAGTGACTTTTACATCCTCAAAAAAAAAAAAACACTGCTTGACTTTAAACTTCTGCTTAATGCTACAAAAACAAAGGCCATGCTTTTCTCACCTATAGTCTTGCATCTCAAACAAAATCCTTCTGGTATGGTCCACCACATAAGTACCCCCTTGGGAGAAACCTTGGAGTTCGTGGAGAAGTTAAAATACCTGGGGGTCTGGATTGACTCCAAATTGTCCTTCCTAGATCACATAGACGAGCTCTCTAAGAAACTGAGGCAAAGGCTCATTATCTTCTTCCACATCAAATACTTGCTGACTCATGAGGCTAGAAAACTTCTAGTTCAAGCCACCTTTTTGCTGCTCTTAGACTGTGGACTTCCTTTATGATCATAGTACTAGCACGGCTCCCTCCAAGCTTGACACCGTCTATCACAGAGCCCTTAGATTTGTCTCTGATGCACCTTACACCACGCGTCACTGCATCCTCTAGTTCTCCTTAGGTTGGAGCTCTCTTAGCTTCAGGAGGCAGAAGAATGCTGTACTATGGACATACTAGGCCCTCACTCATAAGCTTCCCCAGTACCTCTCAAGTTGCCTACCTACCTGTCCATCCAGTGCTTATCCTCTCCAGTCTTACCTTCTTATCCCTGGCTATTCCTACAGTTAGGATGCATTTTGTCAGAGCCTCTATAAGCTATGCCCTTCCTACACTTTGGAACAAGATACAGAAATCCCTAAGGCTCACTACCCCTGTAACATTCTCCCTCTTCAAAGCTGTGTTTCTGAGAACCTTCACTGAGGTCTGTCATTGCTTCAAGTGAGAAACCTATCACTAAGTTCTGTCACTGCTTCAATTGAGAGACTTAACACTAACTATTGCATGAGGCAGTCGTCCTTTATTTTTTCCTACAGTCTCTTTTTCGATAGGTCAGTATGTCCCAATTCTTCAAGCCTCTGTTGGCCTCCCTCCCTTCAGCCCCCCTCCCCCCCATTTCTCCTGCTCTCGTCTGCCTACTTGTATATATCTCCTACCTTACTACCGCTCCATCCTCCCTGCCCCTGCCTCATTCCTCCTCCAGTACGCCCTGTGGCTTGGGCTGCACAATTTGTAGTTGTGTAGATCTTGCTTTTCTAGTCCTCCTTACTTAATGCAAAGGATTCAGTCACCTTTCATAGCACTATGCCCATGGAGGTTCCTTCGCTAAAACTGCTCACACTGGTTCCTCAAAATGATGACTACTGTATATGTTATATCCTATTAGCCCATACGTATTTATGCCTGTACTCATGCAATCCTCATTGTGTATGTGATGTATTACTGCCCATTGATATGCTATATTGTGTATATAGCTTGTTGTTAGCTCCTTGCCTGCTGCATATCTATTTTCTTCCGCTTACCATGTATATGATTAATATGATTATTATGTGATTCCTGTAAATGTTACTTGCTTATTCTTTCTTTTTATCTAAGCCCTGTTGGCAAGTGTTCTGCCCCAGGTCCATCTTGTAAATGAACTTGTCTTAGTGGTGTTCCACCTGGCAAAATAAAGATATTGATTGATTATCTTTGCTGGCAATGTATGGGGATATATATAACACACACACACACGCACACTGTATTTTGACTAGCAGTTCCCAGAATTTCAAATCTTGAAAACGGAATTTGGTTACTTTAGCCACTGTTAAACAGTACCCCTGCCCTCTGTTCCTGTGACTGATATGACAGACTATGCCTCTCTGCCCTTATTGGACACTGAGAGACATCAGGGCTAACTCCAGGCCACAAAAACAAAACATGGTGAACATAAAATGAATGTGGCACCATCAAAATGGATTTGGAAACAAAAATCGACAGCTTGGAAGATCGTCTGGGTTGCAAAGGAATGCAGATTGATGTGTATTGAAACTTTTGTTTCCATAAACACATTCAGACTTCTCTACTATTGAGCCCAGTACAGGCTGGGAACAACTCTGAGTGGTGCACATCCTGCCCCACATCAGCGCATGCACTGCCCACCAGCAGCCCCTCCCTCATGTGTATAGCAGTGCAGAGGGTAAGGAGGCATGGGGGGGCACAGTCAACCAGGATACAGATTCCAAATGGTTATCCAGGCAGGCTACCCAGTTGGATCCCTTGCGCTGCAGCTGCAATGGATCCTGGGATACGGCAAGCCATGGAGGGGACTACCATGTCCCCTACTGAAAGGGGAATTACATTTGAAGAAAAAATAAGCCTGTGTTACTGAGCTGGCCTCATGCATAGCCCCAGTGTTAGAGGGAGGGGTTGAGCGTGGGCGGAGTGCTGGCAGGGGCTGTACCAGCACTGTGGCACAGGACTGAAGGTGGTGGGAGGATGGTGCAGAGGCAATTATAGTGTGGTATAACCACGCAGCGCAGTATGAAAAATTATCTAATTTTTTTTTTTTTTTTTGTAATGAACTTTTTATTGAGTTTTAAAACTCAAGCAACATACAATTAACAATCATAAACACATTACTCATATATCCTATCTAACAGGTTAACTATGTACACCCATTTATACAATTAGTTTCTGATACATAGTGTTTTTCTCTGTTATCATTGTTAAATCTAGTTGTTTGATGAGTGGTATATTAATATTTGACTTTAAAAGTCAACTAGAGATTGAGGAGGTGATGGTTGTGGTTCTATGAACAAAAGATAATATACATAATTGTTCATTCTGTTGGTAATTTCCAGAACCCTGAGTTAAGTTATGGCTTCCACGTTGTGTTGTGTAATACTTAGTCCTGTTTTGACTTATATTACGTAAATCTTTTGTAACTAGCTTGAAGGGCTATATTTTGTAACCACGCTCCAAAAAACAGGGGCACAGTTTGTTTCCATCTTCTTAGGATAACATTTTTGGCTGTAATAGGGGCTGTATGCAGCCATAGTTGCAGAGTTTTGTTAGTACTCTGTACATCAGTTGTAATTCCTAATATTATACATTTTTTAGAACATTTCAGATTGTAGTTTGATTGTTTCGCAGGCACACCAAAGATATTCCCAGAACTCCCTAATTTTGTCACATGACCTTAAGATATGTGTCATAGTTCCCATTTCTTTGAGGCATCTTCAACATCTGTCATCTGCAGTTAACCCTAGCTCTACCAGTTTTACTGGGGAGTAGGGCCACCTATGAGCTATCTTGAGCTATGCAAGTCTGCCTTTTCTCTCTCTGCAGGCTCGAGGGGTATTCAGCTCTCACTCCACTCTTCTGGGGATATATTTTCATTTAGTTCTGTTCCCCATTTACTTATAAGATTCTCTACTGGGTGTTCCTTGGCATCTACTGCTAAATTGTATATGACCCTTTGGCATTTACTGTTAATGAAAGTATTGTCAAGAACATTCTGTGTAGGCCAAATTAGGTCTCCGTTTATGGATTTCTTTAGGACACATCTTATTTGTAGATAATCATAAAAGTCTAATCGTAGTAATTTTATTTATTTTTTTGCTAACTAGAACAAAGCTATGGTGCTCATGTTAGGATCCATGAGATCTTCAATAGTACATATACCTTTACGTTTCCAAGTATCACGTTCAAGTGGTTTACCATTACATTGTAATACAGTGAATAGTTGTCCAAGAGTGGGCAGTGTGGTGAGGCAACTGGGTTCCAGTCTAGTTGTTTAACTATATTTGCCCACGCAGTAGTTGACAACACAATTATAGGGTTTGATTTTAAAGACCCTGAGATTGTAGAGAAGAAAATAGTTTTTGGATTTCTCCCTTTTAGTAAGTGTCTCTCTATAGAGAACCATTCAGGCTTTTTATCCATGTGTCTCTGCCATAGTGTACTTATATACTGGAATGCTATAAATGTTTTGTGTCTTAGCCAAAAATCTGGTAATGCTAGACCTTCCCTGTACTTGGGTTGCTGCAATTTGGATCATACAGTTCTAGGGGGCTTATTGTCCCATATTAATGTCTTCATAATTTGGTTTAATTTTGTTTAAATAGAAGATAAGAATGTGTAATGGCCTATGGTGTAAAATGTGGGTGCAGTCATGTTAATGGACTGGGCCTTACCCCATAGGGAAAAGATTATTGGGCCCTATCTTTGTAGTTCCTATTCAGACTTTCCTTATATGGGTACCATATATTTCCTTACCACCATCTGTAAATATCTGTGTAACCAGATGCCTAGGGATCTAATTCCTGCATTTGTTGTTCTAATTCCTGCTAGAGTTAGTTTAGATCTATATTTTCTGGTAGCAGTAGTGTTTTGGATTTACTTAGATTAATCATAAGCCCTATGAAAGATGAAGAATGTTCCAATTTGTTATAACAATTATGGGAACGCTACACTAGGATTATTCATAAATATTAAAATATCATCTGTGTAAGCAATGAACTTATGCAATGTGCCCATTTTATAACCCTGTATGCTTGGTGCATTCCTTACTGTTATCAATAGAAGTTCCAGCGTTAAAATAAACAGTAACGGGGGTAAAGGGCAGCCTTGTCTCGTACTGTCATAAATATTAAATGGATTGGAGAGACATCTGTTAACTTTTACTTCGGCTATAATATTTACATATAGGGTGGTAATCCAATCACGTGTGTGTGTGTATATATATATATATATATATATATATATATATATATATATGTATATGTATATATATCCCAAGATTATATCTCTCAAAATACGGCATTAAGATACTTCCACTCAGTTCTATCGAATGCTTTATCAGCATCTGATGATAGAAGTAGAGAGCTTTTTCTTCTTTTTTAGCTGCATGGATACTATGTAACCTCCTCCTAAGATGATCTGTGCTCTGATGCACATTGCACATTTAACTATTCAAAATATGCACTTTAGTGAATATTGTTATTTCAGGGTACAATGTGAAAGGGAGACATTGACTGTATATTTGTTGAAGTTACCTTCCTTCCCTATTTAACTTAAGTTTTGTAAAATGTAATTTGAAGTGTATTTGGATAAGTTAATTCTGATTTGTATTTTACATGTGTAGTAAATTTTTATTATTTTTATTTTATATGTGGAACTACTGCCTATGTCTTATGGACCTCCTTGTAAATGAGTCCTGTTACTCAATGGAGCTTAATTCTGTTCATATTGATTATGAATAACATTTTGCCATGCCATACTGGTGTCCTCTGACGAAACCAACTTGATGGGGGTTTTATCAACTGTTTATTTATTCTGTCTACTCTATTTGCTAGAATCTTTGCTATTATTTTACCATCTACATTTATTAGCAAAATGGGTCTAACTCTTATTCTTTACTCTTGTAGTCCCAAATTCCTTGAGAAAATCTCTGACAAGAAGCTGAAGGAGTGGGCTCAAGCACTGCACCAGGTGTGGAAGTCCCTCGGTAGAAAGGTACTGTGCATGTATCGTTACCTAATCTACACTCATAGCTGGGACCAGCCGTAACCGAAACACTTTGCAACTCTTGCACTTTGCTAGTCAATCACACAACACACTCACTCCTAATGAGAAGGTGAAAAAGAAAGAAAGGAAAGGGATTTGGTTATCTATATTGCCTTTTATGCACATGGTATCCCAAAGTGCTTTACAGCACAGGAGAAGGAAGGGGAGAGAATATTCACTGCTTTTTTCGGCACATATAGAGATTCAGAGTCACTGTGGTAGAGTAGCAATTATAGAAACAGAGAAGGGTATGTGACTTATTCAGGATCACACAGTAAGTGGCAGTTGAGCTATTCAACCCCCAGTCACCAGGTTCACAGTGCTGCACTCTAACCATTGGTTTAAACTGCCTCCCAAATGTAAAGTTAGTCAGTCTGGCACCTTTAACAGTGCTTGAACAACACATGCATACAACAGTTAATGGTGATTTAAAACAGATATATAAATGTTACATGGTACAGTTTTGCAGAAATGCCTGTTCAGACGTAATTGTTTTTAATCCTTTCAGAAAGCGCCTGGGGCTATATTTGGAGGATGATTATCCGCTTGTCCAATAACACTATATATATATATATATATACACACACACACACAGAGAGCCCTAAAAATATTTCCAATTTGAGCTCTGTGATCGTCCAGCAGAGGGTACATTGCTGAGTGCTCTGTGCCATGCCTCCCCAGGAGCCAAGTGTCTCCTCCTCCTCACGACGTGCTTGACACCTGCCACAGCCAGCATGAGTAGTGGGATTCCAGCAGTCCTGCAGTCTTTCAGGCATGCACACCCTACAAATAGATAAATGGGCCACATCAGACCCTAGAATTTGATAAGGGAGTCATATCAGACCTTGGAAATTGATTGAGCAGTCACATCATACCCTATAAACTGATTGGCTGGCTCAGACCCTACAAATGGATTCACTGGTCCGACGGTAGAGCATGGTAAGTGCTGATAGGTGGGTTCTGAACAGTAAAGGATACTGACTGCAGTGCTGAGTGGTACACAGGCCACAAGATCCTTATACATTACCTCTTGTGTTTAAATTTCAGATCAAAGAGGATGTGAAGACCCATTCAGAGCTCTACTCACAGCTCTATGTTGCGCACCTCTTAGTGGTCCCAGGGGGACGGTTCCGAGAATATTATTACTGGTAAGAAGAAAATGTTGTTTTTCTGGTTAGCGTTATGACATGTATATCATGTGATAGCACGAGGGGCTGGGGATTGAAACTCCATACTACTGGCTAGGTCGCCGTTAACTTGTAGCATTGTGTTAAATTTCCAGAGCTTGATGCACTGGGCAAGGCAGGAGGGTTGTTTCTCACAGAGCAGGTCTCCAAGGTGGGAGAGTAAAAGCTAAGAGTGGGTAAGTGCCTGTAACCAAAGCACTGACAAGCACTCTGCTTATGTGATTGCCACGTGCTTGGGGCTCCTGGGAAAGCACAAAGTGGTATCACTGCCAGCTGCTAAAGGTCCCAGGTTCAAATCCCATGTCAGGTGGAAGCTGTCCCTCCTGACCTTAGCACTGAGTGAGTTTCTGTGACTTATTAGAGGACCTGCACAGGACAGTGAACAGCTTCCGTAAGAGATGGTGATGTTGAACTGCAAGTAAGTGGCAGCCTCTAGAATCCTAATCATTAGAAGTGTGCTACTGTGAGGAGACCTGCTGTAGTGTTGCTGCCCTGCTGCAACTAGGAAGGAAGTCGGCTTCCCCAGCGAGATCCCAGTTGCCATTGAGGCCAAGTAATCATTTAGTGTCACTGCATGCTATGGCAGTGTTGACGACAGCCCCCCTCCACGACTGTCTTTGAAACACCGAGGTCGGGGTATGGCTTAGGCACTGCTGTATGTACTATGGACAGTACAACACCATCGTCATTGGGCCAAGGTCCATCATCCGTTCAAGTAGTCATGGCCCCTGACCAGGGCATCATCGACTCTCAGGCTGTGCTGGCATCATTCCCAGAGATGATGCAATTAATTCTGCCTGGCTTACCCATGCAAGCTGTTATGTTGACAGGCCATCATGCACTCCACTCCCACTGACAACTACTTCCAGCACATAGTGAATCCCTCCCTCTCAGCCATCATTATCTCCAGCAATGTCTGTGGCTCCTGTCATCGACAGGGAGGTTGATGACGATGTGGAATATAATCCTGACCTCATAGTATTAGAAGAGGATTTAGGGGATGATTATGAGGGTGAACAGTAAGTCGCACATTGTTCTAGCGCTACCCTTTCATCCTGCAGTGAGGACTCGGTGGTATATGCCCCGAGATCTCCTCCTGAGGATCCCACTTTTCAAGCCATGATCAGCAAATGCAACCTGCCATGGGTTTTGTAGTGGATGAAGAAGATTCGAAAAAAGAACTTAATTGAATTTTTGGAGGTTCCTTGCTCACCCTCAATTGTAATTCCTCCTAGTTGTCCTGCATTAGAGGATGTTACTTTTGCTGCATGGTACAGGCCTAACTCACTGCCTGCAGTTCCCAGAAAGGCTGATGAGCAGTATCCTACTCCTTCTGTTAAGCCTTAATATGCTAACCAGCCAGAAACGGACTCAGTGGTCCTCATGGCTACTCCTGATAGATATAGGGCTCCTAAGCACCTGAGTACCTCACCTCCTGATAAGAAATCTGGGAGACTGGATGTGATGGGGAAGTGAATGTATGCCTCTACCTCATTGGGTCTTAGGATTGCAAACTACCAGACCCATACAATTAAATACCAGAACAGCCTGTGGAAAGCTGCTAAGACTGCAGCCCAGGCTGTACCTGAGGACTCTGTCAAGAATAAGCTACCTAAAACTCTCACCTGGCCGGCCCAGTGGCACTGAGGGATGAGGCGCTAGATGCCTTAGCTTGTGCCACGCTGGCGACCCAGGTTTGGGAACAACCTTGGGTCGTCGGAGACCCAGGAGGGGGAGGGTGACGCCAGGATTGAGCAGCCAAAAGGCAGCTCTCCTCTTCCGGGATGGTCATCACCCCCCCATCTGTAGTTCCACTCCCACCAGGTGGAGGTCCGGTATGTAGCGCTGGCGGGAGGGAGCAGCAGTGTAACCGGAGGGCACCCTGTGTGGTGTGCATGCCTCCACACACATGCACACACCCGGGGCATGGGGATGGGGAGAAAAATGGGGAAAAAAGCTGATAAAAATCTATATAAAAAAATCAAAACTCTCACCTGTGGGGCTTAGGTTTGCAAACATTTGCTAAGACCTCCCTATGATATCTCTGATGCTTCTGTCAGACCTGCTGCTTCAAGCATATGCATGAGACACCATTCTTGACTTGGAGTTTCTGGTTTTACTGACGAAGTGCAGCAGGCAGTTTTGAATGCTCCATTTAAGGGGACAAAACTCTTTGTTTATTTTGTTGAAAAGACAGTCAGGAGTTTCCAGACATCCAATATAACCCTCAGATCTGTTGCGTCCCTTTACCCCACTCCTTCTAGAGGTTGTAGAAGGGGTCGTTTTCATCAGCCTGTTGCAAGAGGTGGTCATGTCTACAGTCAACAAGGCAGAGGTAGAGGAGGTGGCTCTTTACCAGGACCCCTCCCCCAGGTGCCCATTCAAAAGCACCCAAAGCAGTTGGTGCCATTTACAAGGGACAGTGTCCTAAAAGAGCTTCTCAGATAAAGCACTGGGCCCAGATGAAATCCACCCTAGAATTCTAAAGGAGCTGGCACAGGAAATTGTAGGACCACTGGCATAATTATTCACACAGTCTCTAAAGAGTGTGGGGAAATGCCTCCGGACTGGAGAAGGGCCACAGTGGTACCCTTGCACAAAAGTGGAAACAGGGAGGAGGCCAGAAACTACCAGCCAGTGAGCTTGACCTCGGTAGTGGGGAAGCTTACAGAGTCCCTACTTAAAGAAAGAATAGTGAAGTTCCTTACAGAAACAGAGCAGCTGGATACTAAACAGCATGGATTTACAGCAGGATGGTCATGTCAAATGAATATGGTTGAATTCTTTGACTGGGTCTCCAAAATAGTGGACCAGGGAGGGGCGGCAGACAGTCTATCTAGATTTCAGCAAGGCTTTTGACTCTTTCCCCCATAGAAGATTGGTCAGTCAGCTAGAGCACTCGGGGTTAGGGCAGAAAATAGTCAAGTGGGTTCAAAACTGGCTCCACAATAGAACGCAGAGGGTCATAGTCAATGGAACACTGTCTAGTGCGAAAAGGGAGTCAGTGATGTGCCTCAAGGATCTGCCCTTGGCCCAGTCCTCTTCAATATATTCATCAGCAACATTGCTGATGGCTTGCAGGGTAAAATGGAATTGGAACTGCACCAGGAGCAATATGAATCTAGACTACAGCAACATGAAATGTACTCCCTCGAGCAAAGGAGAAACGGAGGATATGATAGAAACCTTCAAATACATAAAGGGCATAAATAAGGTACAAACAGAAAACCTCTTTCACAAAAGTGAGACCTCACAAACGAGGGGGCACAGTCTGAGACTAACAGGGGGTAAGTTTAAAATCAACATTCTTAAGTTCTACTTCACAGAGAGGGTGGTGGACCCTTGGAATAGCTTACCACCAGAGGTTTTGGAGGCCAAAACAGTCACTGCTTTTAAGCTAGCATGGGACAAGTACTGTGGTAACCTCGGAAGAACATAATGGGGGGGGTAGGCAATCTGGGCAGACTAGATGGATCATACGGTCCCCTTCTGCCAACACGTTCTTATGTGCTGCCCCCACCAGTTCCACCTGACTCTTCTCAGATTATAACCTTACTTCTGCTGTTCCCTCTAGTGGTGACTGTGGGGGCAGAATCTCCCTGCACCTAAACCAGTGATGCAAGATTACAACAAATGAGTTGGCACTGGAGATAATTGCAAGGGGACATGCTCTGGAGCTGTTAGCAACCCCTCCAGATCATCCTCCACCTCCTTCCTGTTATCCTCTGGGACAGTTGTCCCTTCTCAAGGAAGAAGTGCAGCATTTCAAAAATGGGCCACAGAACCACATCCTCGAACTCAGAGAAACAAAAGGTTCTATTCCAGATACTTTCTGGTCCCAAAAGAGACAGGGGAGCTGCATCTTACACTAGAGCTCAGGGATCTTAACTACTACACAGAATATAAGTTTCACATGGTTTCTCTACAAGCTGTCATTCCTCTTCTGCAAAAATGGAACTGGCTGTGCTCCCTAGATATGAAGGATGCATACCGTCTTATCAAGATCAGAAAAGCCCACAGGCAATATCTACGTTCATGCTGGAAGGGGAGCACTATCAGTTCAGAGTACTGCCCTGTGACTTGTCATCTGCACCACGGGTCTCTACCAAATGCTGGGCAGTAGTGGCAGCAGCCCTTCACAGAGAGGGCCTATATGTGTTCCCTGTCGGCATGACTGGCCTCTGAAGGCCAGCTCCAGAGAGGCTTTACTGCATATCCTGTTGAGAACAAGGCGGTTGTTCGATGATTTTGGGGGGGGTCACAGTGAATGTCACCAAGTTGGTATTGACTCCCTGTCAAAGGCAAGGCGATGTTCGATTTATGGGTTACAGTGAATGTCCTCAAGTTGGTACTGACTCCCTGCCAAAGACTGCAGTACATAGGAGCAGTCGTGGACACAGGTGAGGGATATTCTTTCCTGCCACAGGACAGGGCTTTCAGAAAATCTGATTGCTCAAGCACAGCTGATATACAGAAGTAACTATATTCCTGCACAGGCCATATTGCGCCTTCTGGGCCTTATGGCTGCGGTCATTGTGATGGTGCCACTGGCACACTTGCACATGAGGATACCACAATGGACACTTAGGGTCCAGTGGGATCAGCCGATGGATGAGCTGGACCAAAAGGTCCTTGTCATGTCTCCATTGTGCAGGGCGCTACTACAGTGGATGGATTGCACCAGTCTATTAAAAGACAATCCATTCCTTGTCCCTACTCCTGTACAGACCCTCACCACAGATGCCTCAGGTTCTGGATGTGGTGTGCATCTGGGTCCCTACCAGACATGAGGTTATGGTGCCAGGTAGAGGCCAACTTACACATCAGTGTTCTGGAAATGAGAGCTGTTCTATGCAGTCTCCAGCCCTCCCAGGATTAACAGCCCTCCTGTTAATTCAGATGGACAATGCCAGAGTGCTGCATTACTTTAACAAACAAGGAGGCACTCATTCTTATCTCCTATGCGGGAAGGCAATGAAATTATGCTACTGGGCTCTGTGCCACGGCCTACACCTGTCTGCCGTGCATCTCTCAGGTACCCAAAATGTATTAGCAGAAAGACTAAGCAGATCATCATCCCAGATGCATTAATGGAAACTGTTAACCTCCATGGTAGATGACCTGTTCACAAGAATGGGGTCATCCAGAGTTGAACCTTTTTGCGTCCTCGCACAATGCAAAACTGCCACGTTTCTGTTTGCTCGCTCCAGGGCCTGGAGTTTTCTGGCAAGGTGCATTGTCCCTCTCTTGAAAAAGAACATCCCTGTACACATTTCCCCCAGTTCCTCTAATACAGAGGGTAGTAGTCAAGCTGAAGATGGGGGTGCCACCCTCATCCCCATTGATCCATTATGGCCTCACCAAATATGGTTTTCACTCCTACAGCAGTTGGTGGTGGAGCCTCCAGTACCTCTACCATTGTGTTGGGGTCTGTTGTCACAGGACAAGGGGTCCCTGGTCTCTATACAGACCTGAAGTCCCAACATCTATATGCATGACTCCTGAAAACATAGCCATGGACATTTTGGGGTATCCTCTAAAGTCGCTGATGTTCTGGTTGAGGCTAGAAAGCCTTCTACAAGGCATAGTTATTTGGAAGTGGAAGCGGTTCACTTTGTGGGTTGCCTCCAAGAATTTGGACCCATTCTTATGTCCTGTAAACATAGTACTGGAATACTTGCTGTCCTCATCAGAATCTGGCCTACAGTATTCCTCCCTTAAGGTGCATTTGGCTACTACATCAGCTTTCCATATCCTTACTGATGGACATACGGCTGCACAACTGGAGTTGTCTCCTACTTTTCTGGCCTAATGGAAGAGATTCTTTCACAGATCTACAGTTTCGGTAAATATGTAACTATTCTGTATTTTTCCTGGTTTGTGACCCTCAATACCTCCCCCATACATATAGTTCATGCACCACCCCTGGATTTCTGTGCCCTGGATGCATGATTTTCACTTCTTTTTTTTGTATTGAAACCCAGCTGCTATACCCCCAAGTTTTCTCAGGTCTCTACTCATTTTCTCCACCTCCTCCGGAGTATCTACCCTATTGCAGAATTTTGTTTCCTCTGCAAAGAGGCATACCCTCCCTTCGAACTACAAGAAGTCCTAATGTATTCTGACATACGCAGTAAGACCTTCTTGTTGTACTGCCCCGAAGATGAGAGTTAAAGCCTACATTCTAAGTAGGCATGCGCTTGGTTTCAAATCACTGTCCCCTGGTACATTCTGTTCAACCATCAGATTCTCTACTCCACCTTACTGTGAAGATGCCTCAGAGATTCCTCCTCAGCATCTCATTGGTTTAGTGGTTTTATCACTGCGGTTTCTTTACCGATTAAAATTAATAGCGTTTTAAGTTTCAAATTGCTGTCCCTTAGTACAGGTACATTTGTCGTTTAAATTTTTGTCTACAAACGGGATAAGTCTCGGTTCTTTAACGGTTGCCATCCAACCGTTAGGGTACCGAGTTCTTTTCTCTTTCTTCTGTCAAAAAAGTATTTGTTAGCTCTGGTTCATAAAAAAAAAAAACAAGTTTGTCATTTTTTTTTGCAGACTGCTAATACCGATCTATTAACCAGAACTATGTTGAATTCTTATCTGGCCTAACCGCCACTGGGATAAGCTTTAGATGGACTCACAGAAACCCAAAAAGAAAACCAGGACAGCCAGGTTTCAACAATGTGTGGAGTGTGGGGAAACTTTTGCCAAGGCCAATCCCTATACTGCTTGTGTTTTCTGCTTAGGGTTTGAACACCTGCAGGCAGACTGTGACATTTGCAAGAATTTCCCTCAGTCGACGACGGACAGGCACCTTAACTGACTGAATAAGAACTCAGCTGAGAAATCCGCTAACAAAGGATGGCCGAACCGGTTCAGGTTCAAAAGAACCAGAAGGAAAGGGTGTCTTCTGACTAAGGTGATACCCCTTCTTCTAAGCAAACCGCAGATACAGCCCTTGAACCAGCTTCCGCAAAGAAGAAACAGAAAGAAAAGCATACCGAACCGGCTCCTAAGTCACAGGCAGTTGCGGTTCCAACCGCAGAAGAAATTACTAATGCTATACGCATTATACAATCTCTACAGACTGGTCCAACTGAACCAGTGATACGTCCGGTTACACCTCAACCGGTTCAAATCCCTGTAGATCATTCAGAATGTGACTATTCATGAGATCAGGCATGTGAACAAGATGAGGAGGAGGAAGAGGACTTTTATGGTCCTACTGAACTGGAGATATTTCCAGAGCATGAGGGAGGCATTTCTCCACCCAAGCAGTTGGAAGATGCCCTCACTCATTTTTCTTTCATGAAAAAAGGTGTTTGAAACCTTTCAGTTACCGGTTCAAGAATCCTCAGAGGAAGAGGAAGAACTGGATTATGTTGAAATTATGGATGTCCCTGCCATTGAAAAACTGGTGATACCCATACATAAGTCTCTGAAGAGACAGACATTAAAAATCTTGAGTACCCCTACTTCTATTCCTCCTGTGGATAAGAGGACAGATAGGAAGTACCAAGTGGCCAGGAACTGCACAGAATTTCTGTCTGGTCAGCCCAGTCATGAGGGGGTAGTCCATACTGCTGCCTACGAAAAGGCAAACATTCCATTAGCTTCCCATCCTCCTGAAAAAGATTCTAAGAGAATTGACTCTATGGCAAAAAAAGTCATACCTTAGCTCCTCTCTTATTGCCAGACCGGCTTCTTACATGGCCCATTTAGAAAGGTACCAAAAGAAGTTATGGGAAGCAGTATCCTCTCTGGCAGCCAAAATCCCAGCTGATTTGGCTGCAAATTTGGGGGAAATGGCAAGGAGTGGAATAGAGGCTTCTAAGTAGCAATTCCACATGGCAGTGGATGCCAGTGATCCAGAGTATTGGCTACCTGTATCTCTATGAGGAGGTTTTCGTGGCTTGGAACCACAAACCTCTCTCGGAATACCCAGACAAAGGCCTTGGATTTTCCTCTGGTCCAGAATTCCCTCTTTGGGGAACAAACTGAAGCCTATATGAGGAAAATGGACAAATACAGAACCTTCTATAGGAGTGCTGCAGCCAAGCAAAAGGGCTGCCACACCTCAGAAACAGCAAGGTATGGGAGGTAGGGGCAGGCCTTACTAGAGACCCTTCTATCAGGCCCAGGCTTTCCCTGTCTATCAGCAACAGCGTGGATGTTTTAGAGGAAGGGGCAGGAGAGGTTTCACTCGTTCCAGCCCAGCTCCCCAAACCAGGACACCAGCTAAGCAGGCTCTCTGAAGAGCCATGGGTCACCTCTCCAGTCCCAGTAGAGGGCAGGCTTGCCCACTACCTCCAGAATTGGCAGTCTATAACATCAGACAAATGGGTCCTAGAGGTGGTGGGCAAAGACCTTACTCTAAATTTCAAACAATTTCCCAGGTGGAGAGCAAGGCTGTTCAAGCCTGCCTGTCCAGCAGAAATCTCTTTACTAGAAACAGAAGTTACAACCCTCCTTCAGGACAATGCAGTGGAATCTGTTCCTCTGTCCCAGAGGTTGTATTCAAGGTACTTCCTGACTTTGAAGAAAAATGGGGATTGGCAACCCATTCTGGATTTAAGGTTCCTGAACAAACATCCAACAAAACCAAAATTCAAGATGTTCACTCTGGCCATGATACAGCCCACTCTCAGGCAAGGAGACTGGTTAGCATCTATAGACCTCAAGGATGCTTATTTCCGTATTCCTATCAGACAGTCGCACAGAAAATACCTGAGGTTCAGACTTCCATCAGGACACTACCAGTTCAGGTCCCTGCCCTTTCGCCTGACGTAAGCTCCCAGAGTGTTTACAAAATGCCTGGCAGTGGTGGTGGCACACCTCAGGCATTTAGAGTTTTCAGTATTCCCTTACCTGGACGACTGGCTGTTGGTAGGCCAGTCTCAATGGCAGGTGGTAGAGGTCTTAGCAGTCACTTAGAGCACTCTTCGCTCACTGAGCTTCTTAATAAATACCAAAAAGTCAGTTCTGAAGCCAGTCTAGCTCCTGCAGTTCACAGGGGTGGAACGGGACACAGTGTTGGGAAGAGCAAGACTTCCACCAGACAGGGTGGACAGCCTAGTGCAGTTAGTAGATTCTTTCAAGCTCCACTCTTCAAAGCTAACCAGGTACTTTCTGTGGTTGTTGGGAGACATGGCAGCCTCAACAGCCGTGGTACCAGGTAGTTCCACTTGTAGTCTTTTTGGTCCCAGAGCAGAAATTCTTAGTCCAAACTGATTCCAGTAACCTCCACACTACTTCATACTCTGCAGTGGTAGCAGGAAAAGGACAACCTCAGAGAGGGTGTTTCATTCCTCCAAGAAAATCCTACAGTGGTACTCACAACAGATGCATCCCTCTTGGGGTGGGGTGCGCATCTGGGGGAGCATACAGCTCATGGCACATGGTCTCCTCAAGAGTCCCTCCTGCACATAAATCTGTTGGAACTCAGAGCAGTGCTGCTGCCTCTACAGTCCTTTTCTTTCATGATTCAGGGGAAAGTGTTGCAGGTCAGGACAGACAACACCACAGCCACGTTTTACATCAACAAGCAGGATGGCACAAGGTTCACTCTGTGTACAGAAGCCATGAAGACTTGGAATCTGGCCTACTCCCTAGAGGTAACTCTGTCAGCAGTTCACCTTCCTGGGAAGGACAATGTTCTGGCGGACTCTCTCAGCAGGATCAACCAGAACCACCATGAGTGGTCACTGAATCACCTAGTCCTCAAAAACAGTTTCAGGCAGTGGGGCACTCCAGAGAGAGATCTATTTGCAGCCCCAGACAATCATCAGTTGCCTCAGTATTGCTGCAGGCCTCCAGTTCTGGGCACAGTTCCAGTGGAAGCACTCCTACTGAACTGGTCAGGGAAATTCCTGTATGCCTTCCCTCCATTTCTCTTGTTGCTCAGGGTACTGACCAAACTCAGGGGCCAGTCAGCGGTAATGATCCCGATAGCCACAGACTGGGCCAGGCAGGCAGGCAGTCTTGGTACTCGATACTGTTGGCCTTGGCATTGACCAGCCCGATTTGCCTCCCCAAGAGGTACGATCTGCTGACGACCTCTCAGGGGAGGATCATGTACCCCAACTTGGGGTCCCTCAGACTGAAGGCCTGGCTCTTGCGGAGTTAGAATATGCTGGATTGCAGCTCTCTGACTCTGTTCTGGATATTCTAAAGGTTTCCAGAAAACCAGCTACTAGGAAAACCTATTCTTCCAAATGGAAGAGGTTCACCATATGGTGCAATCAGTCAGGTGTGGAGCCACAAGGGGTGGGCATTCGACTCATACTAGATTATTTGGCTCATCTACATTCTCTAGGCCTTAGGCCTTCTACTTTGAGGGTGCATTTGGCAGCAGTTTCTCCTTATTTGTCAGCAGGGAAATCTTCTTCCTTAGCCTCTGATCCTATATTTAAACAATTCTTTAAGGGGCTACTGTATTTACGCTTCCCCCCATAGGGAGCCTACTCCTTCATGGGATCTAAGTATATGCATAGCACAGTTGATGCCACCCCCCTTCGAACCTGTGTTCTCAGCAGAGATAAAGTATGTGACATGGAAAACTGTGTTTTTAGTAGCCATCACTTTGGCAAGACATATTAGTGAACTACAAGCCTTATCTGTGGAACTTAACTGTGTCTCTTTTGATAATGATAAAGTGGTTCTCAGAACAAACAGGAAGTTCCTCCCTAAAGTGGTCTGAGTTTCACCTTAACCAGTCCATGAACTTGTCTCTTTTTCACTGAACACTCTAGTTCAGGGTAGCGTAGGCTGCATAGCCTAGATGTAAAGAGGGCTATCAGCTACTATTTGGATCTGACCAGAGGCCATAGGGGTGACAGCCAGTTGATCCTTACCTATGGTGAAAGTGGGCATGGGCAAACCTACCACTAAAAGGACCATTGCAAGATGGATAGTGTCATGCATCCAGTTTTGTTATCAGAAATTAGGGAAGGACCCC
Source organism: Neoceratodus forsteri (assembly GCA_016271365.2). Classification (NCBI taxonomy): domain Eukaryota; kingdom Metazoa; phylum Chordata; order Ceratodontiformes; family Ceratodontidae; genus Neoceratodus; species Neoceratodus forsteri. The sequence goes on along the minus strand of JADMNL010000034.1, from coordinate 108,674,189 downwards.
ACTATGGGCCTCAGGGCTCATTCTACCAGGGACACAGCTGTCACTATAGCAGCTGCAAGGGATATTCCTTTGTCAGAAATCTGTAAAGCAGCTACCTGGAAAACTGTGCACACATTTACCAAGCATTACAGCCTGGATGTGCAGGCAAGAAGTGATGCCAGGTTTGGAACAACAGTATTGCAAAGCCTCTTTCCCTAAGTAGGTTCTGTGCCCTCCTCCAAGGGAACTGCTTGGTAGTCTGCATATGTCAGAATACATTAGGACTTCTTGTAGTTTGAAGAAAAAATTACTTACCACAGTAATGTTGTTTCTTCTAAAGGAGTCCTAATGTATTCTGACCTCCCACCCTGCCTTCCTTGCCAGAACCTGGGGTCTCTGCACTCCAGCTCATATACTGTTGTTGTTTTACTTGGAAGTTGTTTTTTCTCTAGTGGGCATCTGTAACTTGAGTCTTTAGCCCACACTGGGGTTGGTAGGGTTTTAGGAGAAGTTTCTAAATAAATGCTAAAAGCATTTTCAATTGTTTTTCAATGTATTATAACCTTTCTTGGGTTGCTTATAAGAATCTGGTGGTTGAATAGAATATACCAGGGGACAGTGATTTGAAACCGAGTGCATGCCTACTTAGAATGTAGGCTTTAACTCTTTCCTCTCTGAGACAGTACAAGAAGGTCTTCCTGCATATGTCAGAATACATTAGAATTCCTTTAGAAGAAACATTACTGTGGTAAGTATTTTTTAATTCCAGCTCCTCTGCAATGTCACCTAAGAATTCATGAAAGAGGACTGATCCCAGTACTGGGCCCTGAGGTACCCCACTGGTCATTCTCCCCTCATTAGAGTGAGTACCATTTACCACCACCCTCTGTCACAATCAGAAAGCTCCTTATCCAGTGTACCACCCTGGGTCCCACACCTAAACTGCCCAATTTCCTTATGAGCCTTCTATGTGGTACAGTGTTGAAGGCCTTGCTGAAGTCTAGGTAGGGCATGCCTACTGCCCCACCCTTATCTATTTTCCTGGTCACCCAATCAAAGAAATGGATCAGGTTCATTTGACATGACATCCTTCCCATGAATCCATGTTGCCTTGGGTCTTGTAACCCACTGGATTCATGATACTCCACTAACCGTTCTTTTAATTGTGTTTCCCTTAACTTTCCCCATCACTGATGTCAGCCTGACTAGCTTATAGTTGCCAGCCTTCTCTCTGCTGCCACTCTTATGGAGCTGGACTGTATCTGCCCTCCTGCAGTCCTCTGGAACCACTCCTGTTCCCAGTGAGCTGTTGAATAGGGCTGCCAGAGGTGCAGCCGGTACCTCCCTGAGCTTCCTCAGTTTTCTTGGATATATCCCATACAGCCCCATAACCTTGTCCACTTTCAGATTTGCAGGTCCTCTCAGGACTGTTTCCTCTGTGAATGGACTTGTGTCCACGTCCCTCCTTCCCAGTGCTCCTGCCACTTTTAGTGCTCCGTCCCCAAGGACCAATAGGGTGATTGTGTGTGTGTGATGGTGGTGGTGGGTATAACACAGTTAAATTTGTCTCCAGATTCTTATGAATGCCTCACATTTTGTCCATCTTAGGGGTGTAAAGCCACTTGAATGGATCTGTGTTGCAGGCTATGAACACGAGGGGATTCCTGAGGAGCAGACCAGAATCCTCTCTGCCCAATTCTAGAATTGGTATGTCATCTTACAACTCAGAATGAGTAACCATCCATCCATCAGGGTTTCTGGAGCTTCAGAAGTAATTTGTCTGAGTGGGAACAGGCACCCACATCCATTCCAGCTCATCTTTGGGCAACCCATTTTACTAACATACTAAAATGCCAGCAGAATTGGACTAACGGTCTCTCGGGTCTGATCAATTTTCAGCACCCACACTGGGGCCGGTCTTGGTGTGTGTCTCCCCCCTTGGGTTATACTGTCTCCAGTCCCAGATGTTCCACCTGTATTGAGCCTGGTCAGATTTACCCTCCCCCTGTCCCTGTCCCATCCCCTCTTAAACCTGTCCACAGTCTCCATCTCTACCAGCTCCCTGGGCAGTGCATTCCATGGCTCCACCACCCTTTCATTGAAATAACATCTCCTCCTCTCCCCTCCTCTCTGAGCCTGCCCCCTTCCAGCTTACACCTGTGACCTCTTGTTACCCCACCCTCCTTCCTTTGGAGCACCCTGACTGGGCCTCCTTTATTGATCCCTTTCATGTGTACAAGATCTCTGTCATGTCCCCCATCCTCCTCTCCTCCAGGGTGTACATGTCAGTTCAGCAAGGCCTCTCTCATGGGTCCTCTCCCCCAGGCCCCAGATCATTTTGGTTACCCTCCTTTGGATCCTCTCTAGGAGTGTAATGTCCCTCTTTAAATGTGGTCTCCAAAATTGTACACAGTACTCAAGGTGTGGCCTAAATAAGCAGTTGTACAGGGGAAGGATCACTTCCGCCTTTCTGGAGGTAATCCCCCGGTGATGCATACCAGCATCCTATTTGCTCTTGCCGCTGCCCTCCTACCGGTCTCCGAGTTGTTAATTTTGACATCTACCACTACCCCCGGTCCCTCTCATCCTCCGTGACTTTAATCATGTCTCCTCCCAGGGTATACCCCTGGCCTGGATTTCTGACTCCCAGGTGCAGAACCTTGCACTTCCCCACATTGAGTTTTAGTTTTCATTTCCCTGACCACCTTTCCAGAGCCTCCAGGTCCTCCTGCAAGGCCACCCTCCGCTCCTCCCCATCCACCACTGCACCCAGCTTTGAGTCGTCTGCAAAGAGACTCATCCCCCTCCTGATGTCTGCGATATAGGTGTTGAACAGGAGTGGGCCCCAGCACTGACCCCTGGGGAACCCCACTAGTAACGTACCTTGGTGATGAGGCTAACCCTCCAACCACCACCTTCTGAGTATACTCAGAGAGCCAATTTCCTATCCATCTTAGCAACTGTCTCCCTACCCCCATTTCCTTTAGCTTAGCCAGCAGGCCACTGTGGGGTACTGAATCAAACGCCTTGCTAAAATCCAGAAAGAGGACATCCACTGGCCTACCCTGGTCCAGGGCCCTCGTCACCCAGTCATAGAATTCAACAAGATTTGTCTGGCATGATCTTCCCATGACAAAGCCATGCTGCCTATTGTCCAAGTACCCAGTTTGCTCTAGTACCCCCCCTAGCCTTTCCTTGACAGTACTCTCCATTACCTTGCCGACCACCGATGTCAGGCTAACGGGCCTGTAATTTCCTGCCTCCTCTCTTGATCTCCCCCTTGTGTATTGGCATGACATGGGCCACCCTCCAGTCCTGGGGTAACCACCCAGTCCTCAGAGAGATGTTGAAAAGCTGCACTAGAGGGACTGCCAGGACATCCACCACTTCCATCAGCACCCTGGGATGTATCTCATCTGGCCCAGGTGCTTTCTCCAACCGAAGGGACCTGAGGGCTTCCCTTAATCTCTCTACTGGGATTTCAGCCTCATCCTCCCCCTTTTCACCATGCACTGCTGGGCTCCCACCTGTCTGTGGTGGCCACTCCCTTTCCACAGACCCATCAGGGCCCTTGGTCTCTACCGGTCTCACCCCCTTGCTCTGGTTTGCCCCCGCTCCCCTCACAAGACATAGCCCCACCATCACCCCTGGTATAAACTGAGGCAAAGTACTCATTTAGGACTTCTGTTTGTTCCCCCGCCTCCTGTGCCCAACCATCCCCTACCCTTATCTTGCTGATCTGCCCCCTTACTTTCCTTTTTTCCCCTATGTATCTAAAGAACCCCTTGTCCCCCCTCTGGATCCCACTGGCCAAGGACTGCTCCTTTTTGGCCTTAGCTGCTCTCACCACCCTGGTGACTCTCTTGGCTGTCAGCTCATATTCTTCCTGATCCCTTTCACACCTTGAGCACTTGAAGCACCTATAGGCCGCCTTCTTTTCCCTCACCACCTCCTGCACCTCCCGGGTCCACCAGCAGGGTTTTCCGGCCTTATCGAACTTATGCCTTTCCCTTGCGCAGGATCTGGTAACCTCCTGTATTTCCCCTCCTAATGATCCCCCACCTGCTTTCAGCATCCCTATCCGGCCTTATCCTGTCTAGATGATCTTTAAGGATCCTTCCCATCTCCCTGAAGTCTGTATCCCTGAAATCTGTTACTACCGTCCTTGTTCGGCTTTCCTCCCCCACTAGGTCCAGGAAGAACCAGACTGTGGTGTGATCACTCCCCACCAATGGGTCCCTCAATCTCTAGGCTCCTAATCTGATCACTGTCTGCCAAGACCACGTCCAGTGTCTGGGCCTCCCTAGTTGGCTTACCCACCTGTTGTGTCAGAAACACATCCTGGAAGACATCCAGCAGCCTCTGCTCTCCATATAGAGTACCATTCTTATCCTCTGCACTTGGGTATTTATAAACTGTATGTTAAGTCTAGTAAATAATGAAGACCTAAACATGTAGGTGCATGTTTGAGCTGTTGGAGTGGAACCCAAATGTATCCTCCTGCCCTTCGCCCCAAATCCCCAGCACTCACACAAAAATGAGATTAGATGCAGTTCTTGGCAAGTTGGGAGGATCAGGATGAACCGTTTTGGCAACTGTGTGATCTCCTGGGCTGTGTAGAACTTTTTCAGATGATTGTGTATTTGTAGTTTATAATATGTAATTTATATTTATGTAATTTTCAGATTGTTGTATTTTTTTCAACCTTCAGGTTGTAATTTGGGGGGAGGGGGGTTAATAAAAAAGAGCTTGACAGATTGAGATATTGAGATGTAACACCTCAAGTGGCTAAATGCTAATTTAGAAAAATGTATTTAACTAACTAACTAACTAAAAAGTTGGCCTGTTTTATAAACTGTTAGGGACTCCTACTGGATCATCAATGGATTGCTTCTTTCGGAAATGTCCAGCACTGTAAAGGGAATGATTGAAAACTTCCTCTATCATGTTGAAAGGTAATGTCTAGCTGCCCAGCTGCAGCTTCCTCCATACGTGGGTACCTAGCAGTTTATAGAATGGAGGAAGACCAATGGTCCTTTAAGTGCATCCCACTGCTGTAGCTAGGAGTTGCATCTTGTGAAGTTAAACCTCTGCAGGAACTTGTGCCGAGTAATAGCACTGCAACACCAGATGGCAAACTAAGTACACTGCTAATAGGGTTAGGAAGCAGAACTATCTCAAGCGTTTCATCCTGTTATGCATTCACACTTTCAGCTAACAGTTCTCTCATGAAGCTCCCAGTGCTACATCAAGGCACCCTCATCCTCATGTCCTTGATAAAGTGCTGGTAGCATGAAACGTTGGAAGAAGCGGGGATGCCACTCTGTTTCTCTTTTCAGTAAATCCTTTGTCATTTTCCTATGACTAATGAAGACTTCTTGGTGTATATATCTGTGGATGCCCAGCCAGAAACTGTCTGAGCTACCCTTCAGAGATGCTATCTACACTTTCAGTTAACCAGACGTACCTATGACATGCATTCTCACTAACACCCAGGATGGGTTTCAACCAACCCAGCCAGTCATCCACATGCTGTACCAAAGAACCAACCACTGAAAAAAATAGTATAATGTTAAACAGCAGCGATGGTGCACATGGCCATTGAAAACGATTAACGAAAAAATGTGATTGATGTAGAGTTCTACTGCATGAACAAAAAATAAAAAGCAGAGTGATGCATCAGTGTGGGGGCTGCAAATCAAACAAAAGAGTTGCATTAGATGCATGCTGCAAGAAGATAGAGTGAGAATTGATGATCTTCCAAAACTCAGTCTTCACCATTTCTTCCAGCTTATGGGTCTAAGATGGAGGCACTAGGAACCAGTGAGAGCAAGGTCTTTTGTGACCCAGGGGACCGATATCCATGACAGCAGCACAACCCATGAGGCAGACATAGTGACATCGCACTTCTGGGTTGACCAGTAAGCGACACCGGCCCGCTCATTTCCTCAGTTCTGTTTTTCCCACTGTTGAGTGCACACTGTGGGAGCTTCATTCTGTGTCATACTTCCTCAGTTCGTCACCACTTAGTTTGACACCATTTTTTTCAATGGCGCCATGTTCCTTTTGATGCCGTTTTATTATTTTAACATCTAGTGCAGTGCCAAACTCTTTCTTCTGATTTTTTGCTGCTTTTACTACATCACCGTGCCTGGTCCTGAGGAACTTAAGAACTACAAGAAGGCCAAGAAGCAGAACCACAGCCCCCCCAACGTCAGTGCTCCTATGGGAATAATATTGCCATTCAGGACCAGCATGATGACTGCTGGGCATGCTTTGGTGCCAACCATGATATCGACAGGTGCAGTGCCTGTTTCTCCATGGACATCCGCACCCTAGTGAAGTGTGCATGGAGGTGGGTCTGTGATCCACCCACCTTTGAAGGCAGGTATTGCACCAGGGACACCAAGGTAAGGTCCCTGGGCTCTTCCCAGTACTACACATACTGAGGAAGACCAGAGCACTCCTTGTGCTTGCCTTGCTGAGATGTTGGAGGCCTTAGGGGGTCTGTGGACAGCTGGCTTCCTCTGGGAGGGGTGGTGGCTGAGCACCACTCTAGTGTGTTGGCCCCTTGGGGAGATGGGATGCCCCTGATGGTGAGGCCAAAGCTATATGCTCAGTCTACATCAGTGGGCACCCTTGCATTGTGGTCTGGTGCCGCTCTGGTGCCTCACGCAAAGGCCATTACCACTGAGCAGGATGGCACCAGCTGCAAGACCAGGCCTCCTTCTGGCACTGCTTATGGTGCCAGAAGAGGGAAGGGTTCTGGAGCTGATCCTGTCTCGGACCTGGGGCTCATTATCTCTTCCCCTGAGCACCCTAGTGGCCCAGAGAATGACAATGCTGATGAGGATGGAGGCCTTTCTGGACCTGGTCCTGAGCCTAACTTGGGGTCAGGGTCACCTCTGGAGCTGTCCTCAGGCAGACACTGGGGACGGTGGCAGGGACCCCTCTGGCACTGTTCGCAGTGCCGGTTTGGATTTCAGTGCCATTCCTGTTGCCAGGTCAGAACCCGGTGCTGTTTGTGGTGCCAATTCCAGGGCCAACTCTGGAGGTGGCTCTGGATTAGAGTCTGGGCTTGGCCTGGGGGGCAGGGTCAGCCCTGGTGAGGAGTTGGGGTGGGGCACTGGTCCTGTGGCTAACTTCTTGTTCGGAGATGGTAGAAACTCTGGCAGGGGTTGCAGCGCAGTTTCTCTCTGGAACTGTCTGACCCTGTCATTGGTGGGGACCAGGACCACCTATGGGACATGTACAGTTCCACTCTCCCCACCTGTGGTTCTCCCCAAAGGGCACAACCTCGACCAGTCCACTGATGTTGGTCATTCTCAGATGGGTGAGTTTGCCAGGCCCTTCCCCGGGCAGGGTCCCCTGAGCATTCAGAGGACCTGACCTGGTCATCCATGACCTTCCTCAATCCCCTCCTCTGACCCCCCCCCACACACTCTCGGGTATTTCGGGTCCCCTGGGGTTCATGACCTGAGAGCAGTTCAGATCAGTGGTTGGTGTGTTCCACCAGTACCCCCTCAGAGCAGATCAGGCTCTTTTTAGGCCTGAAGGTCCTGCTCCACCGTTGCCTGAATCCAGCTCCTCCTCTACTTCTTCGTCTTCTGAGAAGGAGGATTTTTTTGTCCTACTCCCTGTATCAGCATTTCTCTCGAAGATGATGCAGGAACCGAGTTTGCATCCATTCTTAGGTCGCAATACAGCTACCTCGGCACTGTCATTCTTTGGGGAATACAGTGATGATGCAGCTGTCATCCTTGCATGGCCCCCAGCCCTTTACGGAGGCTTCCAGGCATGACTGGCTCTGTCCTTTTTCCCCTTCTCCAATCCCTAGGGATGTCCAGTGCAGATATTGTGCTCCCACAGGGTCTTCAGGCTCTGTCCCTCATCCCACCTCAGGGAGTCTTGTGCTGCAGACCCCTTCTGGGCCCAGTACATGCTCTCTCCCCCCCCCCCCAACATAAATTCTGCAGGGAGTGATGCTTGGGGCAGGTGAGTGTTTTTGGTGGGACGCACTGTGATGTGCATCTTGGTACATCAGGCAGCTTATGGCAAGTGCCTGTGCGCAACACTGAGTCAGTTGTTCTGCCCAGGGCCTGGAGCTGGCAAGGCACTAAGCAAGGATGTCTGATGACACCAACAAGGTAGTTTCCATGGTGGTGGGAATAGCAGTCTGCATTCGGTGGATGGCATGGCTTCGCCTCTCTCGGTCGGCACCCCTGGCCTGGTGTGTGGTGCTCAACTCACATATCCAGGGGACTCACTTTTTCTCCTGCAGGGTCAGGGGAAAGTTTTCAGAGTATCTTCCTGCTTCCAGGCCACAAGAGCCTCCATCTTCCCCTGATCAGTCTCTGGTGCCACTGGACCTGTGAGGTGTCCCTGTCCTCCCATGGTTACCCCTCACCAGAGGGCTGAAGGATGAGATCTGTTTTCCTTCAGAGTGACCCAACTCCTCCCTTATTTTTGGGAAAGCTTGGTATTCTGACCCATAAATGGAAGTGAATGGTGAAAATTGATTCTTGGAAGATATGAAAATCGTGCACTCACTGTAATCATGTTGATCTTCCAGAATATCGTCGTCATTAATTCACACGCCTGCCTACCATCCCCTCTTGGGTAACAGGGCCTCTGGGCTGCTCACCCCGTTATGATGGATACATGGCATCTTCTTGCCACTCCCTCAGGGCTCTCTCCACCTTGGAGGGATAGCTCAGTTGTTTTTTTGTTGGCATTGGGCCCTCTCACCTTCTTCTGCCCTCATAGTTTTTTTTTAACTTATTTAAAAAAAAAAAACAGGAATGAGGGTCTGTGCCATCTTTCCTAACAAAAAAAAAGGAAAGTTTTCAAAAAACATTCTTTCCTTTCTTTTTTTTTATATATTTTTCACTCCCACGCTCTTTCCACTCCTCCTAGGGGGTTTCTAGTGAAAGCCCCTAAAGCTGCTGTGACCTCAGTCTCCACCTTGCAGATGTCTCCAGGCTCTGCCGACTGGCAGCATTAGCCTGGCTACAACGTGCAGCCTTCACCTCCAGTGCCAAGGAGAGGCGGATACTAGGGAGGATTATTATTTTTTTCGTATGCTCAACCTGTCAAGCTGTATGGTGTCCCACACTTAGGTGCTGGGTCTCTCTTCTTCCCTTTCTTCTCTTCTTCACTCTCTTGGAGTGGCAAGAGGATAGTAGCAGTGCTGTTGGACTGTGCCAATCTCTCTTACTGTCTACTATTATCTATTAGACACTAGTCCTTTTTTGGAGGAGAGAACCTTGAAGAGACTTGCTATAATGAAGGTAGACAAAGCAATGGGGCCAGATGGGATGCATCCAGAGGTATTGAGGGAGCTCAGGGAAATACTGGCTGCACCTCTGACAGTCCTATTTAACAGCTCACTGAAAACGGGAGTGGTTCTGGAGGATTGGAGGAGGGCAGATGTAGTCCACCTTCTCAACAGTGGGAGCAGGGAGGGGGCTGGCAGTCATAGGCCAGTCAACCTGACATCGGTGGTGGGAAAGTGAATGGAATCACTGCTGAAGGAAAGGATTGCGGAATATCTTAAACCGAGTGGGTTACAAGACCCGAGACAGCATGGGTTCACGGGGGGGAGGTCATGTCAAATGAATCCGATAGATTTCTTTGACTGGGTGACAAAAGATTTAGATCAGTGTGGAGTGGTGGATGTGGCTTACCTAGATTTCAGTAAGGCTTTCGACGGCATTCCATAAAGTAGACTAGTAAGCAAGCTGGGTAGCTTAGAAGTGGCTCGAAAGGTGGTAAACTGAAAAAGAAATTGGTTAAGGGATAAGAGACAGAGGGTGGTGATAAATGGAATTCATTTCGAGGAAGGGAGGGTAACCAGCAGGACACCTCAGGGATCAATACTGGGACCAGTCCTCTTTAATGTCTTTATAAGTGACATCCTTCCTATACTTTGCCCCCCTTCCACCTTCCCTCCCTCTCCTGTACCCTTCCCCCAATACTATTGTAGCATTTCAATAATGTCAATAAATTACCACACTAGTATCCCACCCACAAATCATAAAATTCGATCTCTGTCCCCTGTTTGTGGGCGCTCCCAAAGAAAGAAAATGCTCGTATCCCTTACGGGCTTTTTAAAGAAGTTGTTCCTTTTGCTCCTCCTGTGCTCGGGCAACGTGGAGTTAAATCCTGGTCCTACAATACCCCTGGTGTCACCCTCCAAATTTGCAGTTGCCCCAGGACTCAAAATGATGCTGGTCAGTATCCTCAACTTGATCAAGAAACGTGACCAGCTACAAGCCTGGGCCTCTCACACCAAACCGGATCTTATTATCATTACTGAATCATGGCTAAAAAAGGTCAACACTGACCAGCAAATCTCCATACCGGGTTACAATTTGTTTAGAGCTGATAGGGATACAAGGGGTGGCGGAGTGGCTGTTTACTCTAAAAACAAGTACGCCATTACTGACATCTGTTGTAAATCTAAACCAAGGAATACGAAATAATGTCACTGAAGCTTCGCCTCCCCCCTACAGAATGCATTACTGTTGGTGGTTATAGGCCTCCTTCTGGAGGTACCGACATCCTCGATATCCTCAAATCCCTAATCTCCACTACCAATAATGAAATCATAATCTTTGGAGACCTAAACATGGACTGGTTCACCCCTAAATCTCACAGCCTTAAATGTCTCTGTGATGAGCTTGGCCTTTCCAGATTATTACAGATCCCACCAGGATCAATACATTGAATAACAACAATAATTCTCTCCTTGATGTCATCTTAACCACTCACTCTCATAAAATTCTGCATTTTGCTGTTTTCCACAGTGACATGAGCGACCATGGCATTGTAGTATGCACTAGATCTCAACCTAAGGGTCCCCATCAGCCCAGTCTAATAACCAAGCAGTCTTTCTGCAAGTTCAGTGCAGCAAACTATCTGATGGATTTAGGTAACATCATCTGGCAAGATCTCTATCTTGCAAAAACAGCAGATGAGGCAGTCACTATCCTGAGCAACAATCTTACGGCGCTGGCTAACAAGCATGCCCCCTTCATTAAATCTCAAGTATGTGAATCGTCCCACCCCTGGTTCACATCAGACCTTAAGGCTGAGCTCACATACTGCGATAAACTGTGGGCTCAGGCTAGGCGCTCCAAGTCTCCATCCGACTGGCAGTCTTTTAGAGCAGCAGGGAATGCCTGTGTTAAAAGTATCTGTGCTGCCAAATCAAACTGCTATATCACCACCCTAGAACAGGCAAATGGGAATTCCCACAAAATCTGGAGGACCCTTAAATCCTTTGAAGGACGGCAAGCTGCTCCCTCTATTCCAGCCAAGATACACGTCAATGGCAAGGTCTTCGAAAGCAAAAATCTTATCCTCGAAGAGCTTAATTCCCACTTTGCTACCACTGGCCTAGCCTTCGACTCCTCCCCGTGAGCAGGCCTTGCAAATTGTCAGGCTAAAACCACCACATCCCTTCCATCTGCTCCCGATCACCTATAAAGAAGTTGAAGACTTGCTTATCAACCTAGACACCAAGAAAAGTGCAGGGGATGATGGGTTAGAACCATTTTTCCTAAAACTGGGCTACCACCATCTCACAGCCCCCATACTCCATATCTTCAATCTCTCTATTGCCATTGCCACAGTTCCGTCCTACTGGAAATTTGCATATATCCTACCCCTATTCAAATCAGGCGACTGTTGCAACTTAAATAACTACAGGCCCATCTCTATCCTGCCGTTCTCTCCAAAATCTTTGAAAAAGTGATTTACGCCCAACAAAAATAACATATTGAAAACTTCTCCCTTCTTAACCCTGCCCAATCTGGCTTCCATCCTAACCATAGTACTATCACCATCCTTGCCAAAGTCACCAATGACTGGGTCTCAGCCTTGGACTCCAAGAAGATCATTGGTGCTGTCTTCTTAGACCTCAGTAAGACTTTTGACACTGTCAACCTCGACTTAGTTGTGAGCAGCCTTACTAACCTAGGTGCCACCTCTTCCACTGCCCAGTGGTTTTCCAGTTATTTATCAGGAAGGTCCCAGAAAGTTAAGGCTGATGGCTTGCTCTCAGCCTCCCTCCCGACCATTAGGGGAATCAGGCAAGGCTCCATTTTAGCCCTATCCTATTCTCTCTTTACATAGATAATCTCAATTCCAACATAACCAAATCCTCTTTGCATTTCTTTGCTGATGATACTGTCCTGTATAACTCGAGATGTGCTTCAAGCTGACTTTGCACAGCTTGAACAGAACCATGTTAACGCAAAGCTTCTTCTGAATGCCAAAAAAACCAAGACCATGATCTTCACTCTCAATATGACTTCCATCGTCTCACCAGGCCCTCCTAATGACATTATCTCCTTAGGTGAATCCCTTGAGATCGTCTCCAAATTCAAATATCTAGGCATATGTTTAGATAACAAGTTCACCTTTAATGACCATATTGATAACTTGACCAGTAGATTAAAATCCAAAATAGGTTTTTTTCTTTAGAAACGGGTCCCTCTTCCCTTTTGAAATCAGATATAGGCTTGTTCAAGTCACCTTCCTCCTTTTACTTGACCATGGTGAAATAATCTACAGTTCTACCTCTACCCTAAACCTGAACAAATTGGACGTCCTCTACCATCATGCCCTACGATTTATTATTAATTCCCCTACTCTAACCCACCATCGTGAACTGTATGCAACTGTCGGTTGGACATCGCTTACTACTAGGCGATTGCTTCACTCTGGCACCTGGACTCTCAAAATCCTCCTGAACAAATTGCCTAGTTACTTAACATCCCTCTTTCATATATCCCATAGTTCGTATTCTCTCAGGAAGTCCGACTTTCTCCTCTTAGATGTACCTAGGACTCGTACCTGCTTTGGCAAACGTGCCATCTCCTACACATTTCCAACTATCTGGAACAAGCTCCAATCTGTGCTGAAGCTCACTAGTATTGTCTCCATCAATCTCTTTAAATCTTTGGTTGTGACTAAACTAAAAAATACTTGTAGCTGTTCCTAGCCCCCTATCTTACTCCCACTCTTGAATCTATAACTCACTTCCCACCTCACTCCTTCTTTTTCCTTATCTTAATAACTCTCCCTTACCCTCTCCCCACTCCTTCTTACCCTCATCTTTACCTTCGACAACTAACCGTTCCTATCCTCCTTCCCCCTCCTGCTTCATCACCTTCCCCCCTCGCACCTATTTCCTACTCCTCCACCACTCTGTGCTTCCTTATGCTCTTTTCCGAACTATTTTGTCTGTACATTTGAACCTTGAATGATGTCTGCAAGTTACAATTGCAATTCTGCACCTTTTGTGTTTTGAGCACTATGTACTTAATACTTTTAACCTCGAAAGATGTCTACAAGTTATACTTATATATTGGTACCCTTTGTTTACTTTTTTTAAGCACTATGTACCTTTATTTTGTAACAAGACCTTATGTGTGTAATTTCCCCTGTTTACCTTTACTTTGTACCAAGACATTATGTATGTAATTTCCCCTATGTACCTTTACTTTGTACCAAGACATTATGTGTGTAATTTCCCGTTTGTAAACGTTCCCCATGACCTCCTTGTGAATGAGCTTGCTCAATTGAGTTTTCCTGCAATAAACTTGAAACTTGAGACTGAGTGTGGGTTATTGGGGACCGGCTGGGTTGAGGAGGTTGAGCGACCCAGAGGATGCGCTCCGCCTCTGGGGATGGAGGGCAGTCATGCTCTGGTGCAGTAATGCCTCTTTGAGTGACCACAGTTGACAGTGTGCTTGGAGAGACTTACTGGGTGGGGAGATGTCAGTGGTGATGTGCTCCATGTTTGCATGTGAGATTGTATGCCACCCCTGAAGCCGGCATCCCGGGGGGTGGGGGAACAGGAGGGGAACGTCCCAGATAGAACAATGACGAGAGGTCTGACCTCTTCCACCGGCAACAGAGCCCTCCCTCCACAAACTGGATCCTTCCTCCGACAGATAAGAGGGGGGCCTGCTGACCCCACCATGGTGGGGGGAGCTGAGGGGGAAGAATGGAGGTCCAGAGAAGTCCCTGGGTGGTGGGTGATGGGGCTGGGGGGGTCAGACCATGCTCACAGGGACTACTGGAGGAGCATAAACAGATTAACAACAACAAAAGTATCTGGCTTTTCACTGGAATTCTTCGATGATGTTTTTGGATTATACTCTATCTGTAAAAAGATTAATCGGAAATTGGGAGTTTTGTACAAACTGAAACAAATTCTTACCCCCATACTCTTGTTTAGTGATTGCTAAATGTTGTGTGCTGCCCTCGTTTCACTTTGGTTCTTTTATTTATCTCATTCTGCTGCGAAAGGTCTGGCCCATCTCATAGCCGAGTACAACAGTATCTGCTGTTTTGCTTCATCTTCTCCATTTTCATTCCAGACATTGTGATCTTTATTCTTTGCTTGGTCGAATTTCACCTGAGACTAGGAGACATTTAATTTTCATTTGTTTAAACAACAAAGCCTTATGCGGTGTTAATATTTCCCCTTTAGTGCAATTTCTACAACTTAGAGGAGTTTTCAGACAACCCTTAGAACCGCAGAACAATGTTTCTTATCTGTGCCTCTTGTATGATGTACCAGTATGGATCCAAGGGCATTTTCATTCTCAGCTCCTCGCCTATGGAATAGTTATCCCAGGTTGTATTTCTATATTTTGCCACCTACAATTTAAGATATTAGTTCATAAATACTTTTAAAGTGTTCCATTTGTAAACCTTATTTCTAAACGGTATAACTTCTTTACAGTGAACTGTTACAATATATGAATTTTGTATGTTCTGCCTTCTGTCCCAGATCATGTCTGAAAAAGGGCCCTTGGGCCAGTACACCTACCTGGCTAACAAATGGAAAAATAAAACAATAAATAACTAAAACAACAGCTAATATCCTTGTGTGCCTACAGCTCATCCCCTTTGGGAGAGCAGGCTCCCTACCCCCTTTGGGAGAGCAGGCTCCGTACCCCTTTTGGGAGAGCAGGCTCCCTGGCCTGCCAACAGGGGTAGCTACGGTGGCAGAACATGGTGCCTCCTCCCTCCTGGCTGTGATTTACTGCAAGTGGCAGAATGTTTTCCTTGCTAGTCACCCAACTGACCACACTCCACCTGCTCCTGTTACCCTTCCTCCTAACACTGCCCCAGCCTAATCGTCAACCTTTCCGGCAGGGCATCCGGTCGGGTCTCCACTTCCTACCTCCGATTTCATTCCCACACTATCTCAGCACCTCCCCCCAGCCAGCACGGGGCTAGACTTGTGCTCATCTTACAGGTCTCTCGGCTGTATCTGTAGAGCTGTTTGCACACTATGTATTGCTGGGGTTTTATTTTGCACTTGTCCAGGCATTTCATTTTGTGCTGTGATTGCACTTTATTTTTTTGTTCCATATTCTATTTTCCCTCTGTGTGGCCCAAACAGGCTGCGTTCCCTTCAGCTCTACGCTGCCAAGCCCACTGCCCTGCATCTCCCCGGGGACATATTGGAAAGCCAGAGCACCCTCACAGATTCCACCCCCGTGGTGGAGTCAGGAGGGGAGGGGAGCGCTATTCCCCCAACCGAAACACAATCCAGTCTTCTGTCCTCAGTGATGTGCAGCTGAGGCTTAGCAAGCAGGCTTCATTAATGCCAGTCCTGCCACCATTTTCCACCATTGTTGTCCCATCCCTGTGTTGGGGTGTGTTCATCAACGTGGGCTTGTGGAGGCACTCACACTCTGCAGAGTCTCACAGTGCCTCCCTGCTACTGCTCTCCTCGACCCGCACTGCCACCAGGCCTCCACCTGGTGGCAGTCGTTCAGCAGAGTGTGCAGTTCACCCTCCCAGGGAGAGGAGAGCAGCCCTGCAGGCGCTCAATCCTCTTTCTCCCTGGTCAACCATCGGCAGCTCGTGCTTGTTCCTGAATACAGGTTGCTGGCATGGTGGGAGGTAAGGTACTTAAAGCTCCTCAGCCCTTTGCGACACCAGGGTGGCCTGCACTTTTTTGTAGCAACTCATTTACCAAATGTTTACTCAGTTGACTCGTTACTGTATATTGTATCTCTGCTGTCCTGTGCCCTTCCCCTTGGTTGCACCTGGAAACGAGCCTTGGCTCAGTGTGCCTCTCCAACTTACCAATTTTCAAATCAGTCAGTCAATCAAAATATTCTGAGTTGTGTTTCAGACCTGGGTTGCCAGCAGGAAAGTGCAATGCACTTCTGCTGGGCCATTGAGTGGCCACCCAACTGAGTTTATTTTCCTCCCTGTAGTAATCTGCCCTACAGCCTTACCCCCCCCCCAAAGCATCAGCCCATGTCCCATTGTTCTCTGTCTTGACTTACAGTAAACAGCCTGCTTGAGCCTACCTTCTCAACACCCTTCATAAAAGCTGAATGCTTCAACCATATTCGTTTTTTTAATTTAATATTTTATTAGTTTTAAGCAAAACAGTTACCGTAATTCACATCCATTAAAAAGGTAGATACATATAGTAGCCAAAAAATCATGAAAACACAAGAAAGCAAAAGATTTCAAGCAATAATGCTGATTGTACTAAAACAAAACAGTTCAAACAAATGTGACTAGAATAGTGTGGAGTAGCAGAACAATGTAAACCTGTATACAAGAGCAGATAAAGTGATATGCTTTCAAGATGTCAACTCTAGAAAGGGGGACCATGTTTCAAGGAACTTAGCCATCTGATTAAGCAACAATTGGCAGATTCTCTCATTCTGTGCTAGGACTGACATATTATTGTACCGTTCAGTCAAAAGGCATAGATTGTACTTTCCAATTTGAAAGTATTGAACCATATTCCTCTTCACCTGCTGAATTTGTTGTTGCGTCTGTGTGTCTGAGTTGTGTACGTGCTAGTTGTATGTGTTGTGTTGGGGTGTGCCTCTGTTATGTTACAGTACAGCACAGCAGGGGTTACAAAGGATACTCAATGGGAGGAGACTGAAAATGCCTGCTTATTCTGTACCTGAGAGTTTCAGCCCTAAAACCTTTGTTTTCTAACACCAGATATGGGTTTGTTCCAAATGGAGGGCGAGTTTACTATGAGCGTCGGAGTCAGCCACCTTTTCTCACCCTGATGATGGAGAGCTATCTCAACAGTAAACCGGATGTGGAATTTCTTCGGTGGGTAATCTGTGCTTCTCAGGCAACAGGTTGTAAGGTGTTTTGGAGTGGACAGACATGTTTTTCTACAGGGTAGCCCTTTGCACATGCCTATTTATTTAAATAGAAGCCTTGCCCCATGATGCAATGGGGAAGGATAGATGGATAGACAGAAACACAGACGGTCTGGGGCAGTTCATAATTTTACCTCTTGCATTAAGAGAGTTCTATCCCAGATTCTACACCAGTATTTGAAAGCAAAAATGCAGGTTCAGTAATCTATATTGCTGAAGGAACAGGAAACTTTATAAGTATAAACACAATCATTTACAAGGTGTTCTTTTTTCCATTAAATAATTTTTCTTTTAACTTCAAAGCAATAACACAAAGTAAGAATGTATTGAATTACAGCTTCTACATGCAAAATCAAATTAACCAAGAATTTCAATGTGAAATTACAATTTTTCAAATGTAACTCCCGTTACCTGGGGTTACTAGAATCCCAGTAAGACATAGTGGTAGGCAGGGAAGGCAGCTTGTGAAACTCCAGTTAAATGAATTTCACAGTGTCTCAGTCTCAGCTGAGACTGAGGGATGACATCATCATAGAACTGTCACAGCTGCATAAGCCACACTGGAATGTTGCAGTTGGAGGTTAGAGTAGAACGTTGGGGAACTTGAAGCCATTCTGTTTTCAGTCTGTGTGCAGTCTGGGTGAGAAGCTGTAGTGCAGCAGAGTGTGTGCAGGCTCTCGGAGCTTTAAGCTCTGTTTCAGAGCTAGTTTTGGAAGGTGTGTGTTTCCACCTGAAGAGGAACACAGGAACTGGTAATTGAAGTGCTGGAGACCACTTTCAGTGGTTCAAGATCCCCATCCCTGAGGGGATGGGGGGAAGGTTTTTGCCTGTTTTCCAGGGGCAACCCCCTGGGTCCGGCTAAGGGAAAGAAGCTGCCTGTTCAAGTTGTGCTGAGGCACCAGAAGCTCTGAGAGAGAAATTCCTTGTTGAGGAAACGCCTGTGGGGCACCTGCAACCAAAGGGTGAGTTCGCTCTGAAAAAGGGCCACGTGTTTTTCACCTGAAAAGAAGGAAACTAAAGGGACTATTACTGTGGGGTCAGGGAAGAAGACCTCCAAGTACAGTTGGAAAGTGGGGTTTGGACTGCTTAATTTGTGGGAGGTCTAGAGTAATGGACAATGCCACTTAATTCAAGTATGTTCAAGTCCAGCACAAAGAGTGAAGGAAATTGGGGATTGGACTGCTTAATTCAGTGGGGGGTCTAGAGTAATGGACAATGCCACTTAAAAGTATGTTCAAGTCCAGCACAAATGGGAAGCAAGACAAGTAGATGGAATGTGAAATACATTTAGCAAGTATCTACATGGCGAAGCTTCACAGGATGAGGTGTTTACTGTCCAGAGAAATGGCCGGGTATGAATTGTGGGAGCCAGAGGTGGGAGACCCCCCATCAGTAGTAACCAAATTCACCTCTACAGATTTGCTCTGACACCTTTTTGCTTTCTCTCAGGTACTTGGCCAGTGCCTGAGGAAAGTCCCCAGACGTGGGATTGAAAGGAAGATTCTCTGATGGAGCCGAGGTGCTTTTAGGTGGTTTAGAGAGCCACCAGAAAATGTTTCCATGAAGTATGGAAGGTGTCCCAGTGGCTGGCAAGGGAGCCGAGCCAGGGTAAACCCAGAACCAGTGTACAAGTTCGGGCTGTGTAACCCAAAGCAGCGTGCAAGTCCGGGCTGTGTGCCCAGTGGGTTCAGAGCCTGAGGGCTAAAGTGTTAAGGAAGTGTTCTAGTTTCTTTTAATCTGCATTACCAGGAGTGTAGCTCTGTGGGGGTCCATCTATGCTTTGTTTATTCTGTTTGGATGTGAATAAAAAGCCACACTTTAGAATCCCACTTCTGGTATTGGACATTACAGTTATTGCTTCCTGTGTTCGGAGTTACATGGGTGCCCCTGCGCAGAGTAACCAAACCTAGCCTTTGTGCCGAGTGACCTATTCCTCCCCGAACCCAGTCCACCTGGTATTGCTGTCAGATGGCAACAGCAGACCGGGTAGGGGTTACACAAACATATGCTAAAATAAGAAATTATCACTTAAACCACAAGTGCGAAGCATGAGTGATTTGTGATAGTATCACACACCAAAGGTGTGTATAAAAAGAAAATGAATAATTTCAGCACCCCATAGATTATTTTATATAATTGCTAGTTTACACATCGCAAGAGGTTATTTTACATTTAAAATGCAAGAAAACAAAGCTGTTTTTAGAAATCAAACAAAGAAGGCCCGGTGGCGTTGAAGGTTGAGGTGCTGGATGTCGCACCTCACACCATGCCGGCGACCCGGGTTCGGGAATGAGCCCAGGCTATTAGTGGTCGGTGGGGGGCGGGCAAGGAGTGGGATTGAGCTGCTGTGAGGCGGCTCTCCTCACCTGGGGAGGAATGAGTGCTTGCCCCCCCCCCCATAGTTCCACTCCCATCGGGTGGAAGTCCGATGGGAAGTGTAGGTGGAGGGGGCAGTAGGCGATAGCCAGGGGTGGAGTGGAAGGGGTTGAGCTGGTACCCGGTGTGCGTGTGTGCCTCCATGTGTCTGCTGGGGTCCTGGGTGGGAGAAAACCCCAAAAATTGTAAATAAAAAAAAAAAAAAAAAAAAAATCAAAGAAAAGTTAGTTCAAAGATTTTTAATATACTTCTTTAAAGAGTTGATGACACGTTCAGGAGAACTTTACCAAAACCTAATATTTAGACACACTCCAGCTTATTTCCTATTAGTGCTGTATTCCTCCTCCCCATTATTTATTACTGAGGTCATAAACAGGATCTTTGCTGCCGAAGAGTTATCTATTCCTGCTGCTTTCTCCCTACCTGAAGTCATAGAGCACTGCTTGTGATATCACAGTTACCCCCATAGCAACAGATTGTGATGTCACAACAGAGGATTATGACTTGAAGTAGGGAGTAAGCTATAGAGGCAGATGGACTGTAAAGAAAAGTATACAAAATATAAATGGAATGCAGGCATGATTGTACCTAATTATTAGGTTTTTTAAAGTTCCCTTCGCGGCATCACTAGCTCTTTAAGCAAACATGTTGTTGTTGATGATGCTATGGATTTTTAAGGGGACTGGGGGTAGGGGGTTTGTAATGGGTTGTGCACTGGTGGTGATTTGGTGTGAGTATGAAGTGAAAGGCAAAAATGCTAAATAGAATGCTGATGCTGTGATTGACACCTGCGGTAATTACTGGCCAGTTAATATGGATAGAACCCGGTTATTACAGCATTTGAAAGTGGTGTCAGTCCAGTCAATATTAATACCATGCAGTAATTATATACAGAATAATGGATGGGGTGTTGTACATTGAGTTTTATTTACACACCCAACATGTGTAATACAGTACCACAAAAGCTATGAGTGTGAATCATGAATAATTTGTGATGGTATTATACACTGATGGTGCATACAAAAATTAATATTGTTAACACCCCATTCTTTATTTTGTATAATTGCTGGTCGGTTTAGTGCTGTGTAAAAAAGAAAAAAATCCACGGCCTTTTTCCTTTTCTATGGCATTTTGTTTCTGTGAATGCTAGACGCAACAGCTTTCACTTTCAGTTTGACTGGCTAACACTTACGCCATAATAACCAGGTTCCATTCTGTAGTAACAGGCTGTTTTTTTATGGCGTTAGAAAGTGGTGTCAGTCCAGTCAATAAATGGCCTCACCAGTACTTATTAGGTGCTCTAAACTTCTCTCTGCTGATCTGCACCAGTTTATGTGGACGCGCCAGTTCAGGATGGTCACTCTGAATCAGATCATTCCATCTGTGGAACAGAACATGTGGTTCTGCTCCCTGGACTTCCATGACATGTTTTCCACATCCCAGTCCATCTGTCCTACCACTGGTACCTCTGATTTTGAGCAGAAGGGGTCCTGTACCAGTTCCAGATCATGCCCTTCAGTCTCTCCTCAGCACCCAGCACCTTCACCAAGTGCATGGCAGTGGTGGCAGCCTTTCTGCGGCACCGAGCTGTCAGGATATGCCTCTGCCTGGACAACTGGCTGCTGGCTGAGCCATCCAAAGAGACCATAGAAAGATCCAGGGATCTGGCTCTCCGGACCTGTTGAGGCTTGGGCCTCCTGGTCAATCCGGACAAGTCTGAGCTGGTGCCCTTGCAGGAGATCAAGTTCATCAAGGCAGGCCAAGGCCTGCCTCCCTGCGGACTGGACACTGGATCTTACCTCCTATGCCCAATCATTTCGGATTGGGCTCTTGCACCTTGCCCAGAATTTTCTGTGGCTGCTGGGATACATGGCATCCTGCATCAGTGTCGACCATTGGACATGCTGGCAGATGCACCACCTGCAGTCAGATATGGGCTGTCAGTAGTCCCAGTGCCTAGGACACTTGAACCAACCGGTCACATTTACCCAGCCGATATGGGGCTCCATCTGATGGTGGCTGGTCTCAGAACATTTGGAGGAAGGAATCCTGTTTGTCCACCCAGAGTCAACCATCATGCTAATGACGGACGCATCTCTGGTAGGTTGATGAGGACACCTCGGAGACAACAGAGTCCACAGGTTCTGGTCACCCTGCGAGTCCTGTCACTACATAAACCTGCTGGAACTCCTTGCAGTGTGGCTGGCTCTGATGGAATTTGCTCCCCTAGTCAGGAGACAGGTTGTGCAAGTCCACATGGACAATACTATGCCCATATTCTACCCGAACAGGCAGGGCAGAACACACTCCCTTCCCTTGTGTCAGGAGGCCATCTGCAGCTGGACCCTCGTGCGCAGCCTGGGTGCAGGTCTCCTGGTGATTTATGTTGCAGGCGAGAACAGTCATCTGGCAGACATTCTTAGCCAGGTAAGAGTGATGTTGCATGAGTGGTCCCTGAATCAGGAGATGGTGAACCACCTGTTGTTCCTGTGGGGCATGCTTTGGGTGGATCTGTTTGCCTCCTGGGAGAACACCAAACTGAGGCTGTTTTGTGCCTGTCCCACACAGTCCAGGACACTGTTGGGTGATGCCTTCGCAAGGCCCTGGACTTGGGACTCATGTACGCCTTTCTTCCCTTCCCCTTGTGAACCACAAAGTGGTGGTCAAAGCCTGGAAGGACAAGGTGTGGGTGATCCTGATAGCTCCAGACTGGCTACAATAGTTCTGGTAGCCAGATCTCCTCAACCTCAGCAGCAGACCACCATGGTTGCTGCCTCTTCTAGAGTTCCAGGTCTTGGGTCTCTTGGAAGATGTGCTCCATACTGTGGAGGCCTCCTGGAAGGATTCGACTCGCCGATGTTGTATATTCAAATTGAAGAGGTTTTTCTATATGGTGCCAGAGCAAGGAGCTTGATCCCCTTGCTTGCTCTGTGGCGAGCATCTTGGGATACCTCTGGTCCTTCTCTCAGTCAGGAATGCAAGCAATGACCCTCAAGGTACACCTGGTAGCCTTCTTTGCTTACTGGGCATGGGTTGG
The DNA here is from genome assembly GCA_016271365.2 of Neoceratodus forsteri. Lineage (NCBI taxonomy): Eukaryota > Metazoa > Chordata > Ceratodontiformes > Ceratodontidae > Neoceratodus > Neoceratodus forsteri. The sequence continues at coordinate 108,651,620 of JADMNL010000034.1, read as the reverse complement.
TAAACTGCCAGTGGCCCAGAAGAAGATGGTCAGGTGCTTTTTCAAAGGCTTGGATCACCTGTCCCCTTCAGTGTGTGAACCACCATCACCAAGGGACTTACTATTGGTGCTGGCTATGCTCCTGGGCAAGCCATTCGAGCCTGTGCACAGGTGTGAGATGTCACACCTGTCATGGAAGACAGCCTTCCTGGTGTCCATTACATCAGCTAGAAGGACTGGGGCACTCCAGTTGCTTTCAGTGGAGTCTCCTTACCTGGTCTTCCACAGGGACAAAGTCATCCTTCGCCCCAACCCATAGTTCCTTCTGAAAGTAGTATCAGAATTTCACCTTAACCAGATGATTAACCTAGTGATATACTTTACAAACCCATCTTTGGAGGCAGACCGCAGGCTCCATACTCTGAACCGGCAGAGGGCACTCTCCTGTTACAGGAAGTGCACGACTGGAGTTCAGGGACAGGCTCGCTAGCTGTTTGTAACATACACTGAAGCTGCACCTGGCAGACTGGCAGCTAAGTGGATGACTGGCAGATGGATCGCATCCTGCATCGACCTCTGCTATTGGTTGGCTGGTAGGGAGCCTCCCATAGGGATTAGGGTTCATTCCAGTAGACATATCACTACCTCAGTGGTGGCTTCCAGGGACATCCCTATCCAAGAAATCTGCAGGGATGCTACCTGGAAGTCAGCACTCACCTTAGTTTCTCTTTACAGCATCAACCTTGAGTGTCATCGGGATGCTGCTTTTAGGACCTCGGTTCTCCAGTCTCTGTTCACCAAGTAGGGGTGCACTCCTTGCCCTCGCCTTCTGGAGAGCTGCTAGGAGTCTGCCGGAGTGTGGATAGTGAACTATATCCATGCCCCTAGAAAAATATGCTACTCACCTGTAACCATAGTTCTAGGAGTGGTATATGATTCGCCTCTAGACAAACCACCCAGCCTCCCCTGGCAAGTGGCACATGGATCCCTGCTTCCAGTGTGCAAAGATCTGATGTCACGGGGCAGAGTCACGGAATATACCACCCAGCTGGTATGAGGAGCTTAGCTTCAAGGCATTCAATGAGTCAGCAGTTCTGGTGGAACTGCCAGAGTGTGGATGTAAACTGTACCACTCCTAGAACTATGGTTGCAGGTGAGTAACTTTTTTTGTGTGTCGCAGACCTTAATCAAGTTTCTCCACCCATTGCTGCATATAGAACTTCCTTTCATGTCTGATATGCTAATTTCTCTCCATCTCCCCTTTTCTAAAGAGAAAACATTCACCTTTTGGAGAAGGAGTACGAGTTCTGGATGAAGAACCGATCCGTGCTCGTTAGCGTGGGAGGAGTGCAGTACACCTTGAATCGGTATGCCGTTGAAGTGGATGGCCCCAGGTAGGTTTTTGCTACACACTGCGTGTGAGCTGTAGCTCCACAATATATTACCAGGTTCACCACTAACCGCATCCACTAACAGCCAGTGTATGTGAGATTATTTGGAACTACAAATGGTTCACACGGGGAGTGTGAGGTGACTACACTGACCCAGTGATGTTCAGCTCAGCCATGCTTCATGGTTTATTTCCTTGTTAACCACCGTCTTACACTGTCTTGATTTAAACCTTATGGCAAATGCACCTCTATCAGACAGCACTGGTTGGATGTGTGCCGCCTTTATTTTAAAATGATTTCCCAGTGTCCCTCCCCCTTCACTGCCAATGCAAATGTTGACCCTTGGTTTACTGGCTGGGGCTGAGTGAATATTAAATTGCCCCCACCCCCAGAGTCCCACATTCTGGATGCCCCCCCAACTACAGCTGTGCAATGAGTCTGGGGTCAGCAGGATTTTGGAAACGGACAGCCCAATCCTGGTGGGTGGGGGAAGGGAAGCCTTCATGGCCTTCTGAGTTAAGACTGAATTGCTCAGACTTTTTAAATCCAAATAAAGGCCCTGGAATTCAGGCTACTACGTGGCATAGGTCGTGCAGCCAGGGTTCAAGGGGTCAGCTGATTATATGGCCACAAAAGAGACACTAGGCTGAAGCTTGTTTCCAGGTGTGTCCTGTGAGCACAGGAAAGTGAAGTGACTTGCTCGTGGTGTCGCAGTATGCAAGTGATGGCTGTGGGATTCAAATCCAGTTCTCCAGGATTGCAGTTCAGTGCTGTTAATCACTATGCTATCCTGCCTCCTGTACTTGTGGAGCAACACTAACAATAAAAGAAATAGCTGTAGTGCTTTCATTAGCGACACCAGAGAGCCAGGTTGGAGAACTAGCCTGAGTGGTTGGTGGCTGGCTAGCACAAGGTGGACTAAGCATGGAATGTGCCCCCCACACACACACACACATGCACACTCTCTTACCCTTCCAGGTCCAGTTCTCTGAGAGGGCCTACAAGGCAGTAACATGCACTGCAGTAAGTCTGGTTATAAAGGGTCCTATGGGAGAGGACCACTGACATACTGAACTGTTGTCTCATCTTCTCTCCCCCCACAGACCCGAGTCTTACAGCGACGATGTGGAACTAGCTGAAACTGTACCGCAAGGTAAGGCTTTGCAATTTGAAGTCTGAATACTGGTAAATAATATGTGACCAGCTAGCAGTGAGATACATACACAGGACCTCACCCAAGTAGTCCCCACCCCCGCACGTCTGAACCAGCGCACCAGGTCTTCCTCCCTACTGGACCTGGTCTTTACCAACCACCCCCACAAGATCACTAGCACTACCGTGCTACCAAATGCTCTGAGTGACCACTCCCCAGTACTTTGCTCCTGGTCCTGCAAAGCTCCAAAGAACCCTCCCAAAATAATACTACAGCGCAAGCTTGGACATGGCAAACTTGCTCTCCTGAAAGCTCACCTTCACTTACTGGTTTGGTCCCTCATAACGAATACCCTCGACCCTGACCGTGCCCTTGACCTTTTCACTCATACCTTCAATGCTATCTGCTACTCTTTTGCCCCACTCACTAAAAGGGTGGTCAAAGGCAACCTCACGCCCTGGATCACAGGCTGCCTACTGGCACTGATGCGGACCCGAGACTCTCTATGACACCTCTCCAACAAGTCTGGCTTGCCATCTGATAAGCAAAAATACAGAGAGGCCCAGAACAATTGCACCTGGGTCCTACGACAAGCAAAGGCAGGGTATTACAAATCCTCCCTACCCTCTGCCTGGGGATCAGGGCGCAAGTTCTGGAAAAATATAAAGGATATCTGTGGCAGGGATCATACTCCTCCCCCTAATCAGATAGTGGTCGATGGGTGCCTGTCTTCTGACCCTTCTCTTATTGCCATAGCTTTTAACCATGCTTTCACTAACCTCGGCCCTGTCCTCCCTCCTAACTTCTTACACCCACCCGCTCCCTCCTACCTTCAGAACACTCCTGCTGCCCCTCCTTTCCACCTTCGATGTGTCTCCCCCACGTCTGCCACATCTTACCTAGACAAACCCCTAAGCAATGCCCATTACAGTAGTGTCTCCTTAGACCTGAGGCTCCTCTGGCTCACTCTTTTCAAGGTTCTCCACCTCCTCACCCACATTCTCAACCGCTCCCTCTGCCAAGGGAAAGTCCCCTCACAGTGGAAATCTGCCTCCATTACCCCCATATTTAAATGCGGAGATCGTACCTCCACCACCAACTACCGCCCCATCTCAATCCCCCCCCCAATCGAAGGTGCTTGAACATATTGTCTCAGACCAGCTCACTGACCACCTTAACAATCACGACCTACTCAGTAAACAGCAACACGGATATCGCAAAGGGCACAGTAACACAACAGCCCTCCTGGAGTTCACCACACACGTCCACTCTGCCTTAGACAGAGGACACATCGCAGGTGCAGTCTTTGTAGACCTCTCTAAGGCATTTGACACAGTCAACCACTCCCTCCTACTAAACATACTCTCTAACACTGGCTTCTCCCAGGACGCCCTCAGCTGGTTCACTGACTACCTATCGAACTGGTTCCAACAGGTCAAAATTGGCACCACCTTATCTAGCAGACTGTCTGACCACGCTGGTGTTCTGCAGGGGTCCATCCTCGGCCCGCTCTTGTCCAGTCTCTTCCTTAACTCCCTACCTTCATCCTGCTCTGGGAATCTATGATTGTATGCGGACAATGCAGTCTTATATTTCTCCAATCCAGACCCCACTCAACTCCACAACTCCCTCCAGTCCTCCTCCTCTGATGTTGAAACTTGGTTCTACATGCATCTTCTTATTCTAACTACAAGAAGACTAAAGTCATGTTCTTCTTACACCCTCTGAACTCTCAGAAGGTGCTCTGCTCCCAAATTCGAACTACTAATCGGACCCCCCCACGAGCAAGTGGATACCTTTAAATATCTGGGCCTTACCCTAGACCCGTCCCTTAACTTCCACCAGCACATCCATAATCTGTCCACCGCCCTGAATGTTTGACTCAGAATTCTCTATCGCTTCAAACACTGTCTGACTCCTGAAGCTCTTCGGCTCACTGTCTCCTCCTCTATCCTCTCTCTCCTTGACTATGGTATTCTTATCTATGGAGCTACAAACACCTCAGCCCTTAGCAGACTCCATCATTCCTTGAACAAAGCATACTGCCTCGTCCTCGGCTGTGATCGGCTCACCCATATATGCTCTCTATATAATTCCACCAACTGGTTGAACCTTGACAATAGAATCCGGTTCCACACTTGCCTCATGGCCAAAAAGATTGCCCTGGGACTGTCCCCATCTGGCCTCACCTCTATAATCCAACCAGCCCTGACTCCTAGAAATACCTGTAGCTCGAGCAAGCAGCTCCTATCAGTCCCCAGGTGCCGAAACTCCCAATTCCAAAGGTCCTTCAGTTATAGGGCCCCCTCTTGGGTGAATAGCCTGCCCAGCGCACTCATTAATGAAAACAGAATTGGCTCCTTCAAAACCCTTCTCAGAGACCATCTCCAGTCCTTCAACCCCTGCGACTGCTTCTGACCGCCCATCTCTCCTCCCAAAACAAGGGCCTCTGGCCGCCTCCTGTCTCCCTCACCTCTTTTCTTTCTGCACCTATCAGGTTACCTGTCCAACTCTAAATCTAGAGCCTTTAATCTAAGCTACCTAGACCTATCTAATATGCCTTAGGATCACACTGATAGCCTTATATTGTACTCCCTGTAATTAGCCTGTATGAATCCTGTTCTTGAATTTGTGATCACTGCTGTAATGTTCTACTTTATGTGACGTGGACCCTTTGTAAATGAGTCTTGGACTTAAAGGTATTTCCAGATATGCAATATTAAAAAAAAAAAAAAAGTGCTGTAAGTGACCGGGGAGATAAGAGACCATACTAGGACTGTGTGAATACCTTTCCTGAATATTCGGGGTGAATGTTATATTCAGGTGCTCAAATGTTTGGATATTTGGTATTTATTTGTCTTGGGGGTGAGGGAGGGGAAAAATAACATAAGCCTATACACTCACCTGTTTTCTGGGGCTGATTTCCTGGCCATCCTGACATCCCATTCCAATATTTTCCCACCCGTCTCTCCCTTTAATTTTGCTCCAGAAACATCTTTTAAACTGCACACCCCCCCCCAACCCGAGTCCCTGTTCTTTAAAATAATATGTCCTTGCTGTCGATGCCCCTCTTGACTTCTATCCTTGATTTTGGAGGAAAAGGCTAGTGCAATCAGTCCCAGCTGGTCAACTGGCCACCCTACCACTGTGCACCCTCACCCCACGTGCACTCTGTATGCTGCCTGTGTGTAGTAAACTCAGCTTTCAATAGACCGGCCAGCCTGTCTGTGCAGCGGTAGCACTACCACTTGTGACATCAGTGACCCAGGTGCAGGAACGAGCCAGGATCAGTGGGGGACTGGCCGCGGCGGACGATAGTTGAGTATCCCAGGGATGCTCCCCTCCTCGGGCTTCTGGTCTCCACTCCAATACTGCCACCTGGGTGACCACAGGTGACAGTGTAGGCTGGAACCAGTATCAGGAAGAGGGGCATTGTCACTCTCATTTCCTCAATGATGCTTGAGAGCGGGGAGAGAACAAGTGAAAATCCCGCAACCACGCAGCATGCTGTCCGCCACCCTACTGCAGGCCCCACACTACCGACTGACGCTCACTCCCCAACCAAAGCTCAACTGTGTCATGGGGTAAATGGTCAGCCCTGAGTAGTTCTGCCTGTGGGAGGGCCATCCACAGGTGACCAAGGAGTGAGGTAAGTCCCGGGGAACGTGGGTGATGGTGCTGGACAGGGTGGAGGACTGAAAGGGGCTGGTCATGAGCTCACAGGAGAAAAAGAATACAGTGATAAAAAACTCAGGTGTTCAGTGGCATGAATGAGCTGTCACGCTTTCTTGAAGGGGGAGGTGGGGCAGTAGCATCTCCATAGAGACCCAATATATAAAGACTAGTGGGGACATCACGTGGAGTACTAGGGACTTTCTTGCCATAGAAACACAGAATTTGATGGCAGATAAGGACTGCTTGGCCCAGTCTGCCCATTTAATGCCACCGTATACAACTGGACTGCCCTATTTCTGTATGGATAATATGCAAATAAGGGGAGGTAGCACGTGGTGACCCCTCTTATCTTCATATACATGATCTCTGTGAGTGTCCCCTACCCCTGTACTCCCTGTGAGGGTGGGGCATGATCGAAAACCCTGGCAGAACATTTTTTGACAAATACTGGCATTGTCCCCCAACCAGGTCTGCATCGCAAAAGCAAGCTAAGTGCTGGAGGTAAGAATAAAATCCCTCGATACAACATTATAACATACTTAAATTTGGAAGATATTATCTTATGTTGGGTCAACACTTTTTATCTTATCAGTATACCCCTGTTGTATAAATGCATGTTCACTGCTCTCCCAGTGTGCACTGATATATGTTGAATGTACTGATATATTAATATTTATATGTAAAGTCCATTTGCCTCAGAGCCTCCTCAGAAACATGCTACCTGTATATGCCCACTAAGTTACCCTGTCTAAATATTCTTCATAAATGTATGCTTACAGAGCGCAGACAGGAGCTTTTCATGGAAATAAAATCAGCAGCTGAGTCAGGCTGGGATTTCTCCTCCCGTTGGTATATAAACTCGGATGGAGACAACAAAGGGATGCTGCAGGACACCAAAATCACACAGATCCTCCCTGTTGATCTCAACGCTGTTCTGTGTCGGGTCGAGGGGTTGCTGGCCTACTTCCACGGGATGCTAGGTGAGAAGCTGTGCTAGGTGATGCTATCAGAATATGCAAGAAACCCTTCTCTCTTGCTTCCATTAACCCCATAAGAGGTTCCCATCACCTTGTGTGCACCTAATGTCCTTTGCAGCCCTTTATGGTATTTTAAGCACTTTGTAATACTGTGTGTAGTGAAGACACTGTATAAAAACATGAAATGCTTCCTTTCCTCCCTCGTTTCTCCTTTTCTATCACTGTACCTCTCCTTAACTCAGTTTTGCCTTTGTGGCCATTTTGCACCAAGGTTAAGGAATGGAAAGTTCAGACTTTAAAAAGTGCTTCAGGAAGTTAGGAAGTTAAGAGACTCATTTGTAATCTTGTATAATATGGGTGCAGATTATAAACCTGCCTCCTAAAAATAATACTAAAATCTTTTTTGGAATACATCCTATTTCACACAGTAGAGCCTCCTTCCAACATGATATCACAGTACAGTGAAAGCAAGAGAGAGCGACGCAGGTTGTACATATTCTAAACTAGAGGGGACATCACATGACAAAATAGGGACCTTCATGCCCCATGTACAACTGGTCTATGTGATCTCTGTGGGGCTATTATGCAAAAGACTTGAGGGGGTCACTTGATCACCTCTCTAGTTTTTAATACGTATGATTTTTATGGAGAGAGAGCTCTGACACATATGCAGTTGAGCCCTCTCCTCTTATTACATCACAACAGCAGAGACGTAGCACATGACTACCTAGGTAAACCTCTCCCCTCAATGACAACTCAGTGGGACAGCACTATACATACATACACTAAACTGGTTTTACTGTTTTTTTTTGTAAGAAATAGTGGACATTCCTCAGGTACCTTACTACTTGGCCAGCTATATGTGTTTCTTTAAAAAAATATTTATTTCTTCTCTTGCAAAGGATCTTCTCTGGAAATGAGGCTTTTAATATATTTTTTATACCACACTTCTCCTCCTGTGTTCCCAAAAAACCTTGTATGTGTTGTCCCCCAGGCATGTTTTTTTGTCTAATTACTATATACTGTCTTCATTGGCTGTGCCACACGTTCTGGCAATCTTCTCTTCAGAACAGTTCTTGGCAGCCTGCCTGTCTGAGTGCAATACTGGCATGCTTGCCCAGGCCCTGAAGCAAGTCACTGTTACCATCCTCTCTCACCCCACAGGAAACCCTCTCCACAGAAGGGCCTGATTCAGCTGGGGGTTTATTCGACTCACTTGTAGAGTTCAGTGTTCATGAGGGAAGGGGAGGAGGGGGGCCCATTAGATGGTCTCAGACTTTGGGGCTTGGGTAGCTGATGGGAATCTTCATCTGCTGGGAGTCACTGATTTTACCTCATGTTTGGGACCTTCTTCATCACTAGCCTTTAAGCTTTTAAAAATATCTAATGCATCTCGAGCTGGCAGCTGAACATCACCTGACCTGTGGGGGACAGCTCACTTCACCTGGTCACTGTGGATGTCAGTGCTGCCTTCAACCCCTCCGCAAGTCTGAGAGCACATTGCCTACAGTGTTCCCAAAACTCCATCGGCTCAGGGCCAAAGCATACATTTACTCCCCAACACCGTATTTTATCCTCCTTCCTCTGTCTCTTCACAGACCTCCTTTCACTTACCCCAGTGCTTGGTCAGTGACACCTCTGAAGGGGCTGATTCTACCCCTAGTTCCCAATTCCCCCTGCTCATTTAAGCTCATGGTCATGTTCATGGCCAGTTATGGCACTTAGATCCCCCAGTGGACTGTGCCTCCTCCTCTGGGGCTGGCTTTACGCTCCGTGTCTTGTCTCTAATAGAGGAGTTCTCAATTAAATGGTATGAGGGGAAAAGGCTGAAGTCTGAGCTCCCAGACTGGGTGTCTGTCTGTTGTGCAGAGTGGCATTATATTGTGCGGGGGGCCTGTTTTTTTTTTCATTATCCCCCAAAATCCCTGCTAGCAAGGATGCAGAGGAGTGTACATCCATCAGGATGCATCATACCTGCACACACCCCCCCCCACCCCGCAGGAGGCAACGTGGTTTAGTGGTTAGAGCAGCTTCTTTAGAATTAGGAGATCATCATAGGTTCTAACCCTACTAGAGCCAAATGCTTACTATGATACCCTGGGTAAGTCACTTAATCTCGCAGTGCTGAAGTCCACTCAGTTTCAGAAATAGACAGAAGCAGGACCCCACTGAAACTGAGATGGTGCAACTCAACTGGGATATCCTAGTTAAATAAATTATAATAAAAAAGTGCTGTCCCAGCTGCATTGACATCTGTGGACCTTCAGGGGGCAGTAATTCAACAAATTACACTACCCTTCTTACTAAGACACCATATTCTGGGATGCTTGCATCAACTTCTTCTGGCCAGCCTACATTTGGGATGCAAACCCAGGTGCTGGCATCCCGAGTGCCACTGCTCTCATATTGCCTAAAGGCCAGCAAATTAACTCATGTTTGTTTATTTTTTGACTAGCTAACCATGACAAAAAGGAACACTTTGAGAACGTTCTGAACAACAGGATACAGGCTGTCCACGCAGTACTGTGGAACGATACACATGGCATCTGGTTTGATTACAATCTGTTTACAAACCAGAGTAATGCAGCTTTTTATGCCTCCAATGTATTCCCTCTCTGGGCCAAATGCTACTCAGACCGCTCTGTGGAGGAGAAAGCTGTTGAGTATTTACAGGTACTGTATAATATGTGCTTTATTTGATCAGTATTTAGAGTTAAAATACATAATTTATTTCATGATCACTATTTACAGGTACAATTTATTTATTGATCTTTGTTGACCCGATAGGCCTACTGAGACTAGCAGTCCCTTTTTCAGGGGCGACCGGGGGGAGGGGGACACACATGGTAACCAACTGACATTGAACCAGATTAAGATGTTGGTGGTATTTTTTTAGTGAATAAGACATGGTTTATTTCATGATCAGTATTTACAGTGCAGGAAAGCAGTGTCTAAGGCAAACAGAATGCTGGGGTGCATTGCCAGGGGGATCACTTCGAGGACGGAGGAGGTTATCCTGCCACTATACAAATCCTTAGTGAGGCCGCACTTGGAGTGCTATGTGCAGTTCTGGCGTCCTTACTTAAAAAAGGATGTCATGCTTCTGGAGAGAGTTCAGAGGAGGAGGATCCAGGGAATGGGAGACAAGTCTTATGAAGAGAGAATTAGGGATCTAAATATGTACTCCCTGGAGGACAGAAGGGATATGACTGAGACCTTTAAATACATGAGGGGTGTCAACAGAGTCAACACAGTGGGCTTGTTCAGAATGAAGGGGGAAGGGACCACAAGAGGCCATAGTCTAGAACTGGTGGGAGGGAAATACAGAAAAGAGATGAGGAAACTTTACTTCACAGAAAGAGTGGTGGCACCTTGGAACACGGTACCTGAGGAGGTGATTTCGATTGAATCAGTGGATAGTTTTAAGAAGGGATGGGATAGGTGCATGGGCAAGGTACGGGTGGGGAAGGAAGTATCCAGGACAAGAACTCAGGGTGGGGAACAGGGGGCAGAAGCAGTGACTACTGTAAACTGTAACTCGAGCAGATGAGGTAGACTAAGTCCTAACATGCTGTCATTTTCCTATGTTGCATTTCAAACAACATGAAGTCTTGCTGTATTCTGACTATTGCAGTTAGCTCCAGCACTTGAACTACACCGCATAGAGAAGGGTTAAAATTCTATGCAAGGAGTAGAACGTTGAGCTCGAGCTTGGTTGAAAACTCTGTCTGCAGCACTTTGAAACCCAACCATCAGATTCTTTACTCCGCCTCACTGAACAGTCGCTCCGGAGATTTTCTCCTTTGCTCGGTTCAAAAAAGTCTGTTAAAGTTGTCGGTTAGTCCAAAATTATTCCGCAATTAGTTCCGTTTTGTCAGTTCAGGACTCTGTCTGCAGTACTGTAAGTACTTAGGTAGTTCTTTTGTGGAAGTTGTAAAAACTGTATTTTTCGGTCGGTTTGGCTGAACCGATCCTTTAGTAGATCTTTTGTGGAAAAATTTAGTGTGTGGTTACCGGTCTGTATCGGTTTAAAAAAAAAAAAAAAAAAACATGATTTGAACGTTTTTTTCCAATACCCGTAACACGGTGAGAAACTGATAGAGGAGTCTTGCCTGGCAGTTTGTCGAATAAAGGGTAAGTTTGTTAGGTTGGCCATGTCTGAGAAACCCAAGAAAAAAAAACAGGCCCTCTGGGTTTCAGCACTGCAGTGTGTGTGGGGAGGTCTTGGCGAAGGCCGATCCCCACATTACCTGTGTTTACTGTCTGGGGTTTGACCACCTCGATTCAGACTGCCAAATCTGCAAGAATTTCCCTAAGTCTACCCTGGAAAAAAGGTTAGGTAGACTGAGGGATAAGGAGGAAAAGAAATCCGCTGACCCGGAAGGCCAGCCTGGTTCAGTTCCTACCGAACCAGAAGGAGTGCCCTCTGACCAGGATGATACTTCTTTGGGCAAGAGGAGGGCCGGTCCTGAGGGATCGGTTCCTACTAAAAGAAAATGCAAAGATAAATCATCCGGTTCGGATCCAGACCTTCATGTTCCGACCGCCGAAGAGATAGCCAGAGCGATTCGGATTGTTGAATTGCTTTGTCCGGTTCCGACCGATCCGGTGCCTTCTGGCAGGGGCTCGGTTTGGTCGGTTTCCCGTTTCAAGATTACTCCCCTGAAGACTTTTACGAACCAAAGTTTGAAGAGAAGGGGGATTTTGAAGAGGATGGTGGTGATGGTGAAAGTCTGGATATGCCTGTGGAACAGGACATCTCCCCAGACAGACCCTCTGGTGTTTCCCCTCCTAGGCTTTCTGAATCCCCTCCCCACTATCTGTTTTACAGAAAGGTGGCTGAAACCCTCCAGCTTCCCATGGATGAGGCTGTGGAGGATCAGGAAGAGCCTGTTTTTGTTGAGATGATGGACATCCCAGAGTCTGGGACTGTCTGTTCCCCTCCATAAGTCCTTTGGGAAACAGACGCAAAAAATTCTCAGGTCTCCTAACTCTGTACCTCCTGTTGACAGAAGAATGGACAAGAGGTACACCTTATCAGGCTCGGATACAGAGTTTTTCTATCAGCAATGCAGCCATGTTGGGGTAGTGCAGGCTGCAGCCTGTGACAAGGCAAACATTCCCTTGGCTTCACGCCCCCCAGGCAAAGACTCCAGGAAGATGGATGCCATGGCAAAGAAACAGTACATGGCATCATCTTTGGGACTTAGACAGGCTAACTATATGGCCTATACAGCAAGGTACCAGAAGTCTAGGTGGGACACTGTACTGGCACTGGATAAGCAGGCTTCCCCCCAGCTAGCCAAGGAGCTGGAGCAGGTGGCTGCTGATGGGATTGAGGCATCAAAGGTGCAATTTCATGCTGTTGTGGACTCCAATGATGTGTCATCAAGAGTCATGGCTACATCTGTGGCTCTTCGGAGAATGGCTTGGCTCAGATGTACTAGCCTTTCTCAGGACACCCAGGCTAAGGCCATGGATTTTCCTGTGGTGGGTAATTCTCTGTTTGGGGAGCAGAAAGAGAATTATATGAAGAAAATGGATGAGTACAAGACCACTTATAGGAGTGCCCAGGACAAGGAGAGGCAGGCAACTCCTCAAAGGCAGCAAGCTAGGGGCTGGGGCAGGCCTTTTCACAGGCCTTTCTACCAAGCGCAGGCCTCTTCTCCCTTTTCTCAGAGGGGGTTCTTTAGAGGGAGAGGCAGAAGGGGATGAGCAGGGCTGCATCCACCCCTCAGCCTAAGGCCCCTGCCAAGCAGACACCCTGATGTGTCAGCCTGAGTCGATTCCCCCCCATTCCGGTAGGAGGCAGGCTGACTTACTTTGTCCAGGATCGGATGTCTGTTACCTGAGACAAGTGGGTCCTGGAGGTAGTAAGCCAGGGACTGGTTCTCAGTTTCAAAAATATTCCGAAACTGAGACCCAGATCCTTTCCACCTGCAAATACTTTGGAAACCCTTGCTGTAGAGGCAGAGGTTGCCTCTCTACTGGCCTTAAGAGCCATAGAGAGAGTTTCTACCCCATACAGGGGCAAAGGTCTGTACTCTAGGTACTTTCTTACCCCAAAAAAGACAGAGGAGTGGCGACCCATCCTAGACTTGAGATACCTGAACAAGCATCTTTTAAAGCCAAAATTCAAAATGGTGACTCTGGGAACAATTCTTCCCTCTCTAAGGCCAGGAGACTGGCTAGCCTCCCTGGACCTCAAGGATGCCTATTTTCACATTCCCATCAGGTGCTTCCACAGAAAGTACCTCAGGTTCGAATTGCCCTCAGGCCATTACCAGTTCAGAACAATGCCTTTTGGCCTAACTTCAGACCCAAGGATGTTCACAAAGTGCCTAGCAGTAGTGGTGGCCTTTTTAAGAAGAAAAAGGATTTCAATTTTTCCATATCTGGGCGATTGGCTCCTTGTGGGCCAGTCCCCAGACCAAGTCAAGTCAGATCTGCAGGTGACCCAACAAGTTCTCACTTCCCTGGGGTTCCTTCTCAATTTTCCCAAGTCATTTCTCGAGCCTGTACAGCTTCTCACTTTTATAGGAGCAGAGCTGGACACTGTCAAGGCAAGAGTTTTCCTTCCTCTGGAAAGGGCAACAGCCATCTCACAGCTGGCCTTTTCCTTCCTCCCTCTGGTCTCTCAACCAGCAAGGCATTTTCTTCAGCTTCTGGGCCACATGGCAGCTTCCACAGCAGTGGTCCAAGGGGCCAGGTTTCAGATGAGGGACATTCAGTTCCATCTGAGGGCTTTTTGGTCCCAAAGGAAAGATTCTCTTACCAAACTAGTCCCAGTTACTCAGACCCTTATCCAGGTCCTTCAATGGTGGCAGAATCTGGACAGTCTGAGGCAGGAAGTTCCATTTGTCACTCAGATTCACTCTGTGGTCCTTACCACAGATGCTTCCCTATTGCGGTGGGGAGCCCAACTGGGGGCTGTCACAGCCCAGGGACTGTGGTCCCCTCAGGAATCCCTTCTTCATATCAACATCCTGGAGCTCAGGGCAGTATTTCTGGCCCTGCAAGTTTTCTCTCAGTCAGTACAGAACAAGGTAGTTCAGGTAAGGACAGACACCACCACCACCATGTGGTATATCAACAAGCAGGGAGGCACTCAGTCTATGGCCTTGTGCACGGAAGCCATGAAATATGGTCCCTGGCTTATTCCCTACAGACCTCTCTGTTAGCAGTCCACCTCCCAGCAAAGGACAATGTGCTTGCAGATGCATTGAGCAGGATTTCCCAGGGCCATCACGAATGGTCCCTGGACCCTCTGGTGTTGAAAGTGATTTTTTCAAGGTGAGGCACTCCAGAGATAGATCTCTTTGCAGCCCCAGACAATCACTAACTTCCTCGGTTTTGTTGCAGACCCCCAGTCTTGGGCTCAGTACCTCTGGATGCTCTGATTTTGAACTGGGAAGGGACATTTCTATATGCCTTCCCTCCCTTTCCTCTACTGTTCAAGGTTCTAGTCAAGGTAAGGTCACAACCTTGCAAAGTGATTCTATTGCTCCAGACTGGGCCAGGCAGCCTTGGTACCCCCCATTGCTGTCTCTAGCAGCCCATCTTCCCCCATCTCTTCCCAGGAATTACAACCTGTTAACCTCCTCTCAGGGGAAGATTTGGTACTTCAATCTTCGGTCTCTCAATCTCAAAGCATGGCTCTTGAAGAGTTAGAGAATGCAAATCTGTATCTGTCCCAAGGGGTTCTGGACATTCTCAAAGCTTCTCGAAAGCCTGCCACCAGAAAAACTTACAACTCCAAATGGAAAAGATTCAGCATTTGGTGTTCCAAGAAACATATATCCCCAGACACTGCTGAATTGTCTACAGTTCTGGATTATATGGTTCACCTTAATGGCCTAGGCCTCAGACCAACTACTCTCAAAGTACATTTGTCAGCTGTTTCTGCTTTCCTGACAGTGGGGAAGCCTTCCTCTCTGTCATCTCACCCTGTATTCTGTAAATTTTCCAAAGGATTGCTTCATACTAATCCCCCCGTTTTAGGGATCCTGTTCCTGCCTGGGATTTGAATGTTTGCATTGCTCAGCTTATGCAACCCCCTTTTGAGCCTATGTCCTCAGCAGAGATCAAGTACTTGACCTGGAAAACGGTGTTTTTGGTTGCTGTTTCCTCTGCCAGACATGTCAGTGAATTGCAAGCCCTGTCAATTGAACCTGACTTCATTTAATTCCATAGAGATAAGGTGGTCCTTAGAACCAATAGAAGGTTCTTGCCCAAAGTGGTTTCTGATTTCCATTTAAACCAGTCTGTCTCTTCCTGTGTTCTTCACTGATCATACTACCTCAGGAGAGCGGAGGTTGCACAGTTTAGATGTTAAAAGAGCCCTTAGTTACTACATAGAATGTACAGAGGGTCACAGGTTTGACTCCCTCCAGTTGTTCCTCACGTATGGGGAAGTAGGTAAGGGCAAACCTGCCACTAAGAGAACTATTGCCAGGTGGATTGTGTCCTGTATCCAATTCTGCTATGAGAAACTGGGAAAAATTCCACCTTCAGGCCTGAGGGCTCATTCCACTAGAGGTACAGCTGCATCTCTGGCTGCGGCCAGGGATATTCCTTTGTTAGAAGTTTGTCAAGCAGCCACCTGGAAAACAATTCATACCTTCACCAAGCATTACTCTCTGGCTATCCAGGCTAGGAGTGATGCTAGGTTTGGCACAGTAGTACTTCAAGAGCCTATTCCCAAAGTAGGTTCTGTCCCTTCTCCTTGGAGGTACTGCTTGGTAGTCTGCAATAGTCAGAATACAGTAAGACTTCATGTTGTTTAAAGAAAAAATTACTCACTTTAGTAATTATGTTTCTTCGAATGGAGTCTTGCTGTATTCTGACCTCCCTCCCTCCCTGCCTCCCCTCTCAGAACCTGTTTTGGGAAGTGGGTGGGCAGGTGCAGTGTTGCACCCAAGGGGTGTCTTCAGACCATTTTCTGTTGTTTTGGGTGCATTGTGTTTGATTAGTTAATAATTTTTATGCTTTATCACCTGTTTTTGGTTTTTTTGGGTTTCCTGACTTGAGTCTTTTAGGAATCTAAAACATTTGTTGCCAGTAGGCTAGTAGAAATTTTACAATTTCCACATTATTAAAGTCAGTGAGTTTTAGCTCGTAAGAATCTGACGGTTGGGTTTCAAAGTGCTGCAGACAGAGTTTTCAACTGAGCTCGAGCTCAATGTTCTATGCCTTGCATAGAATTTTAACCCTTCTCTCTCCGGGGCAGTTCAAGTGCTGGAGCTAACTGCAATAGTCAGAATACAGCAAGACTCCATTAGAAGAAACATAATTACTAAGGTGAGTAATTTTTTCGTTCTTAGGTACAATATGTGGCTTATTTCATGATCAGTATTTACAGGTAGAACATGTGGTTTATTTCATGATCAGTATTTACAGGTAGAACATGTGGTTTATTTCATGATCAGTATTTACAGGTACAATACATGGTTTATTTAATGATCAGTATTTATTGGTACAATACACAGTTTATTTCATGAACAGTGCAGAAATGTACAATATGTGTTTATTCGATTATGAATATTGACAGGTACAACACCTAGTTTATTTGATCAGTAGAGGTATAATACATGATGTAATAATCAGAATTTTCGGGTACAGGACATAGTTTATTTGATCGATTTACAGGCACAGAACATGATTAACTTAATGAGTATTTATAGGTGCAATACTTGCTTTATTTGAGGATCAGTATTTACAGGTGCAATACTTGCTTTATTTGAGGATCAGTATTTACAGGTGCAATACTTGCTTTATTTGAGGATCAGTATTTACAGGTGGAGTGGAGTCAGCCAGGATGCAGTGCTCATCACAGTTTCTGCCAATGACATGCTGCAGAACACTGCAGCAACATGATGTAATCCAATGGCAGTCATTACAGTTTGTCACGCAGGAAAGTATGACGTGCCTGTCACAGAGCTTTGCCTGGTGAGCTCCGCTGTACCATACGTGATTTATTTGTTGATCAGTATTGACAGGTGCAGTGCATGGTTTATTTGATGATCAATACTGACAGGTACAACACATGCCTCGTGTGATGATCATTAATGACAGGTGCAATATGAGGTTTATTTTATAAGCAGTATTTAAAGGTACTCTACATGATTTATTGAATCATTATTTACAGATATAACATTTGATTTATCTGATAATGAGTATTTAGGGGCCCAATACCAGGTTTATTTGATGATCAGTATTTACACGTATAAGAGATGGTTTATTTGATGAGTGTTTGTAGGTACAATACACAGTTTTGTTTATTTTTCACTTTCTATTTTTTTCTAAACATCATTGATGCGATTTCTCAATTGGATTTTTGCTATTGTAAACCCTTTTTTAAACCTGTATAGGTTTTTTATTGTTTAAAACTTTTTCTTTGGAAACTGCTAACATTTTCCCAGGATCATCTGTGTTTGGCATGACTGACAGATCCAAAATGAGGACGGGACCTACAGGCTTTAAAAATTGTGAAGTTTGTTAGCAGATCCGGCCAGCAACATCGCGGGACAAATAACCGTGGGCAACAATCTGCTTGGATTGGTGGTAGTTCAGGTGGATGTTAAAAATCCCATGGCACTTATCGAAAAGAGTAGGGAGAAATTCCCCGGTGTCCTGGCCAAATTTCCCTCATTCACTAAAAATACCATCAACAGCTTAATCTGGTTCAAGGTCAGTTGGCATTCATCTGTATCCCCTTCCCCCGTGTCGTGCCTGAAAATAGGCAGGATTTGTCTAGTGCACTTACCTGGTCAACAAAAACTAAATAAAATAAATAACCTGGCAATAACATCGCCACCCGCAATGTTGGTAGCACAAAACGTCACGGGACGTAACAGTGCATGCCAGAGAACAAGCAGACAGCACACACTGCCCGCTGCACGGAGACGCTGAACAGCAAAGTGCAGCAGCAGGCATCCATGCATGACAACAGCACAAGGGTGCATGGGTAGGGAACAGTGCAGGGGACCCAGTGCCATTGCTGTGCCATATGTGTATACCCCACACCAGCTGTACCTCTCAGCCCTATCCTGTGGGCTCCAGGTGCAGCTGTTTCCTTCTCCTGCTGCCCATGCCTAGTGTGACCAGTGCATTCATTATCCTCTGTTTGGGAGGGCAACATCCTCCACCATGTTCCCCCTGTTGTCTGCTATGCGGAATCCCTGCATAGCGTCTGTGACTGCCCCTTACTACTGTCCTGGGTGGGGCTCTGTAGTACCTCCTGTGTGCCCCTGTGCTTGGGGGTCCCGGTATTGGTCCCTGGCAGTGGATAAGCCTGCACAGTCCCCCCCCCCCCCAACACACATCAATGCTTCGGTGCACTGTTGCTTCGCATGATGTGTCTGTTTGTGGCAATATTACCTGGTGGCTGTGTTCCGTGACTTTATTTTGTGCCTCGTGGTATTGTGGTCCATGATATCACATCTGCAGTGTTATTTCCGTGATATTGCGGCCATGATGTTACTGGCTGGATCCTTGTTTTCAACTCCTGGCAAAGGCAGACTGCCATGAGTTGTGTTTTAAGGTGTTTGGGTCCACACCATGATTTTGGGAGTTGTGAGTTCTGTATTACGTTTTGCCCCAAAACATAAAAGAAAAAGCCTAAAAAATAGAAACATAGAATTTGACGGCAGATAAGGACCGCTTGGCCCACCCAGTCTGCCCATTTCCCTACCTACTGGATAAGCTGCAGATCCTAGTTAACCAGCAGCCTACTTCTTCCTACCCCCACCCCCCAGAACTGCCTTATGACTATCCCATGCATGCTTGAATTCCACCACTGATTTTGACTCCACAACCTCCAGAAGGCCGTTCCATGCATCCACAACCCTCTCTGTGAAAAAATACTTCCTTAAATTACCTCTGAGCTGCCCCCCATCTTCAAATTGTGCTCTCTTGTTCTTGCACACCTCTTTTTTTGAAAGATGCTACCCTCTTGGACTTTGTTGATTCCCTTGAGGTACTTGAAAGTTTCTATCATGTCCCCTCTCCTCCTTTCCTCGAGGCTATACATATTAAGCTCCTTAAGTCTCTCTTCATATGTCTTCCGGTGCAGACCCTGCACCATTTTAGTTGTCCTCCTCTGGACAGCTTCCATCCTGTCTATGTCTTTGCGGAGATTGGGTCTCCAGAACTGCACACAGTACTCCAGATGGGGTCTCACCAGCTGTCTGTACAGAGGGGATAATAACTTCCTGTTTTCTACTGGTGATGCCTCTCCCTATGCATCCCAGTATCCCCCCAGCCCTCCTTGCTGCCCTCTCACATTGCTTGCCCATCTTTAGGTCATCTGATATGATTTACTGTGGGTAAATTTGGAGACAGGCAATGGCACCACAATCCGCACAGGGGTTGTATACAGACCCCCTTCTTAGGGGGAGGAAATGGACAAGGAAATGATAGAAAGTATACTTAGAATGGCAGAAAAAGGGGAGATATTGCTGATGGGTGATCTGAATATGCCAGATGTTAACTGGAGTGCAGTTGCAGCTGCCACTTCGAAGAGTGCAGTTATTCTAGATGCCCTACAGGGGCATGCCTTAGACAACTAGTACTGGAGCCCACTGAGAGGGAGCAATATTAGACTTGATACTCTCAAATGGAGATGGAAGAGGATCACAGATGTAGAAGTGGGTAGCCATCTGGGAACTAGCGACCATCGAACAGTATGGTTCTAATAAACACAGCAATAGAGTCAAGCCATACAAAGACAAAAGTACTGGACTTTAGGAGGGCTGACTTTGCCAAAATGGGTGAGTGCCTAAGGAATGCACTAGCAAATGGGCGGGAAGGAGGGGTGGAAGAACAATGGGGAATAATAAAAACTGCCATCACAGAGGTAACGAGCCTTTGTGTGAAGCAAATAAACAAAACAAGACGATGTAAGAAACCACTATGGTTCTCAAAGGAAGTGGCAGTGAAGGTTCAAGAGAAAAAGAAAGCATTCAGGAAGTACAAGGAATCACAGCAGGAGCAGGACAGAGAACTGTATCAGTTAAAGCAAAAGGAGGCTGGGAAGGCAGTCAGAACAGCAAAGGCCCAAACCGAGGAAAAGATAGCCAACTCAGTTAAGAAGGGGGATAAAACCTTTTATAGGTACATCAGGGAGCAAAGAAGACCAAGGGAGGGATAGTGAGGCTTAATAAAGGGGAGGGAGGGTGGGCAGAGGGAGACTGTGAAAAGGCAGAGATACTAAACAAATATTTTTGCTCAGTATTTACAAAGGAAGAGGGGAGGTACATAAAACAAACAGTAGTAACACTCTGGATACAGAAGTTGATACCAGCCCATTTACAGAAGAAAGGGTTCTGAAAGAACTCTTACAACTGAAGGTGGACAAAGCAATGGGGCCTGATGGGATTCATCCCAGAATTCTAAAAGAACTAAGGGTAGAACTAGTGACACCACTGACTACCCTTTTTAACAAATCATAGGAGGATGGGGTGGTACCCGAGGACTGGAGGAGGGCAGATGTGATTCCCCTTCACAAAAGTGGGAGCAAGGCAGAAGCAGGAAACTATAGACCTGTTAGTTTAACCTCAGTGATAGGGAAAATGATGGAATCACTTCTAAAGGAAAGAATTGTCGAGTATCTAGAGGCCAGAGGGGCACAGGACCCTAGGCAGCATGGATTCACAGCGGGAAGGTCATGCCAGACGAATCTGATAGATTTCTTTGACTGGGTGACCAAAGTAGTAGATCAGGGCGGGGCTGTGGACATGGCCTACCTAGACTTTAGCAAGGCATTTGACACAGTCCCACACAAAAGATTAACATATAAGTTAGCCAGCCTGGGAAATGGGTCCCAAGATGACAGCCTGGGTAAAGAATTGGCTGGAGAATAGGACACAGAGAGTAATAGTAAATGGAGTCCACTCAGAAGAAAGGAGGGTTACTAGCGGGGTACCGCAGGGTTCAGTATTAGGACCAGTCCTCTTCAATGTCTTTATAAGCGACATTGCAGAAGGACTGGAAGGAAAAGTATGTCTCTTTGCAGATGACACTAAGATCTGCAACAGAGTTGATGCACAGGGTGGGGTGGAAAGGATGAGAAGGGACTTGGCAAGGTTAGAGGAATGGTCAAATGTATGGCAGCTTAGATTCAATGCTAAGAAGTGCAAGGTAATGCACCTGGGAAACAAAACCCAGGGGAAGAGTACACAATGGGGGTGAGATACTAACAACAACAAAAATGGAAAGGGACCTGGGGTAGTCATATCAGATGACCTAAAGGTGGGCAAGCAATGAGAAGGCAGCAAGGAGGGCTGGGGGATACTGGGATGCATAGGGAGAGGCATCACCAGTAGAAAACAGGAAGTTGTTATCCTCTGTACAGACAGCTGGTGAGACCCCATCTGGAGTACTGTGTGCAGTTCTGGAGACCCAATCTCCGCAAAGACATAGACAGGATGGAGGCTGTCCAGAGGAGGGCAACTAAATGGTGCAGGGTCTGCACCGGAGGACATATGAAGAGAGACTTAAGGAGCTTAATATGTATAGCCTCGAGGAAAGGAGGGAGAGGGGGGACATGATAGAAACTTTCAAGTACCTCAAGGGAATCAACAAAGTCCAAGAGGGTAGCATCTTTCAAAAAAAGAGGTGTGCAAGAACAAGAGGGCACAATTTGAAGATAGAGGGGCGGCTCAGAGGTAATTTAAGGAAGTATTTTTTCACAGAGAGGGTTGTGAATGCATGGAATGGCCTTCCGGAGGAGGTTGTGGAGTCAAAATCAGTGGTGGAATTCAAGCATGCATGGGATAGTCATAAGGCAATTCTGGGGGTTGGGGGTAGGAAGAAGTAGGCTGCTGGTTAACTAGGATCTGCAGCTTATCCAGTAGGTAGGGAAATGGGCAGACTGGGTGGGCCAAGCGGTCCTTATCTGCCATCAAATTCTATGTTTCTATGTTTACCCCCAGGTCCCTCTCCATTTTTGTTGTTGTTAGTATCTCACCCCCCATTGTGTACTCTTCCCCTGGGTTTTTGTTTCCCAGGTGCATTACCTTGCACTTCTTAGCATTGAATCTAAGCTGCCATACATTTGACCATTCCTCTAACCTTGCCAAGTCCCTTCTCATCCTTTCCACCCCACCCTGTGCATCAACTCTGTTGCAGATCTTAGTGTCATCTGCAAAGAGACATACTTTTCCTTCCAGTCCTTCTGCAATGTCGCTTATAAAGACATTGAAGAGGACCGGTCCTAATACTGAACCCTGCGGTACCCCACTAGTAACCCTCCTTTCTTCTGAGTGGACTCCATTTACTGTTACTCTCTGTGTCCTATTCTCCAGCCAATTCTTTACCCAGGCTGTCATCTTGGGACCCACTCCCAGGCTGGCTAACTTGTATATTAATCTTTGTGTGGGACTGTGTCAAATGCCTTGCTAAAGTCTAGGTAGGCCATGTCCACAGCCCTCCCTGATCTACTACTTTGGTCACCCAGTCAAAGAAATCTATCAGATTCGTCTGGCATGACCTTCCGCTGTGAATCCATGCTGCCTAGGGTCCTGTGCCCTCTGGCCTCTAGATACTCGACAATTCTTTCCTTTAGAAGTGATTCCATCATTTTCCTATCACTGAGGTTAAACTAACAGGTCTATAGTTTCTGCTTCTGCCTTGCTCCCACTTTGTGAAGGGGAATCACATCTGCCCTCCTCCAGTCCTCGGGTACCACCCCATCCTCCCATGATTTGTTAAAAAGGGTAGTCAGTGGTGTCACTAGTTCTACCCTTAGTTCTTTTAGAATTCTGGGATGAATCCCATCAGGCCTCATTGCTTTGTCCACCTTCAGTTTTAAGAGTTCTTTCAGAGCCCTTTCTTCTGTAAATGGGCTGGTATCAACTTCTGTATCCAGCGTGTTACTACTGTTTGTTTTATGTACCTCCCCTCTTCCTTTGTAAATACTGAGCAAAATATTTGTTTAGTATCTCTGCCTTTCACAGTCTCCTCTGCCCACCCTCCCTCCCTTTATTAAGCCTCAGTATCCCTCCCTTGGTCTTCCTTCGCTCCCTGATGTACCTATAAAGGTTTTATCCCCTTCTTAACTGAGTTGGCTATCTTTTCTTCGGTTTGGGCCTTTGCTGTTCTGACTGCCTTCCCAGCCTCCTTTTGCTTTAACTGATACAGTTCTCTGTCCTGCTTCTTCTTCGATTCCTTGTACTTCCTGAATGCTTTCTTTTTCTCTTGAACCTTCACTGCCACTTCCTTTGAGAACCATAGTGATTTCTTACATCATCTTGTTTTGTTTATTTGCTTCACACAAAGGCTTGTTACCTCTGTGAGGTATGAGGATGGAGAGGAACGAGAACCCATAGAATGAGAAGACCTTGTTGCTTCTCAGTCTGCCTCCACATCACCTAAAGGCTTAGATGAGAGTCAGGCTTTTCAAAGTAAGCAGAAGTCCCTGTCAAAGGGGGGCAGACAAGAAAGATAAGGCTGAAAGAGATAGGTCATAAATCAGGGTGTTGGAAAGGTGGAACCCTGAATCCAGCAAAAATAAGAGCCTTAGAGCAGTCACCAGAGACTGTGTCTGCCAAGAAAAAACAAATAGAAAAACATATCGCTGTCCCTTCTCCTGAAGAAGAAAAGGAACCATCCCTAGATGCAAACAAAATGTCCTCAGTAGTGGGAATGACTAAGGTATGGCAATTCCTCCAGGCATTCCAGGCTATGGAGAATTTCATAAATATGCCCCCCCCTTCCCAGACTCCATTTCCCATTCATGTGGAATAGGAGAATGAAATGTACTATGAGGACGGAGAGGAAGGAGAACCCATAGAACAAGATGGTTTTCCAGGACGAGAATTTGGCTCCCCTTGTAGACATTCAGATGACTATACCTCTCACTATACATTTGTTGAGGGTGTTTACCATGTGCCTCACATCACCTCCCTGGAAACTGAGGAAGATGAGGTAGAATTTATGGATATGATGGGCTTAACTCCCACAAAGAGCTTACTACTGCCCATCCTTAAATCCCTTAAACCACCTGTAAAATCATGTCAGCACCTTCCTCAGCTGCTGGCATAAGTAAGAAAATTGGAAAAAAGTATCAGGTGGACAAACAGGGATCTGAATACCTGATCATGAGGGTGTGGTCCAGAATGTCATCTGTGACATGGCCAAGGTGCCCTTTTCCTCCCAGCCTCCTCAGAAAGATTCCAGGAAACTGAATAGCATGGGCAAAAAAAAAAGTTGATACTTCAGCTTCTGTGCTCTTAAGGCAAACAATCTACTTGGCCTACACAGCACAGTACACACAAGCCCTTTGGACGTCCATACTGGCACAGAGCAAGAGGGCTACTGGTGACTTGTCGGAGTGCATGGCTGGCTCAGCAAGGTCCACCATAGATGCTAAAGTACGTGTTCCATATGGCAGCGGACACAAATGATACTGTGTTTGGGGTTATGGACCATGCAGTGTCCTTAAGAAGGTGTGCTTGTCTTAGAACTGCCAATCTGTCCCAGCACACCCAAGCAAAAGAGATGGATTTCCCCTGTGAGCAAAAGTCACTGTTTGGTGACAAGACAGAGGCTTACATGAAGAAGGTGGATGAATACAAAACCACCTACAAGAGCAACACTGAGAAGGAAAAGGCCTCCATTTCCTACAGGTCTTATGAAAGGTGAGGTGGGGTAGGGATACTTCCCCGCATACATCTCCTATTACAACCCTCCACAGAGTGGTTACTTAGAGTTCAGGGCAGAAGGGGCACCAGGTGTGCAGCTGCACAACCAGCCCCCAACTCTCAAGCTAAACAAACCCCTGACAAATCTGCGCAGGTTGCCTATCCATTGCCACTGGGAAAGGAGGCTGACTCACTGTTCTCAGGAATGGACTTTATGACAATTTATGGCTCTGCCTCCGCCTCTGCCCTCCACAGAATTACAGTTGCACTCAACAAAGCATGCAGGCTGCTAACTGGGGCTGACAGACTTACACACACTTGTGACCTGTACACTCTGGCGGGATGGCTTCCTCTCATCAGCCAGATACAGTATCAAACCTGCCTCTTAGCCAGAAAAATCCTCCTCGGGGTCATGGCCCCGGGCATTGAAAAGCTCCTCATTGACCACCACAGCACCCAGCAAACTAGAAGTTCACAACAACTAACCTTCCTTGTCCCCAGATGCCGGACTACTTTGGGCCAGAAGACCTTTGCCCACAGAGCACCACAGTGGTACAATACTCTCAACAAAGAACCTCTTACTGCTGCTGCTCTTGGCCCTTTTAAGAGACAACTCCAACTTCATCTCATTTCAACTAGTCGTTGTGACTGCCTTGCCTAATCATGGGCCCACCGCTCGCTGCCCTCCACTTCAGTCTTGACAGCTACCTCTTCCCGCCTTGCCCCCTCCTACCCCCTTGCCCCCTCTCCTTCCCCCCCCCAGGCATTTCCTGACTTTATCCTCCCTCCCTCCCTCCCCTTTGAGCTCTTACCCTCACCCTCTACCCTCCGACAATGGCCTTCCTGCCTGCATACCCCTTCCCTCTCACCTGCAGTGCTTATTTCTAAGATTGCCCTTGGCTGGTATGTCATGCTACCTAACATTTAGTAAATTTTGAATTACTGGAATTTTCTAAGCCTCAGTCTCTTACTTCCTTTTATCGTGTAACTATGTATTATGTTGACCTTTGTATGTATGTACATCCCCCATTCCTTCGACGTGGAACCTTTGTAAACGAGCAGTTCCTGCTCAAAGGTATTTGTAATCCTAGATTTCAGTAAAATAAAATAAAATGGACAAAAATAACTGCAGGCAAGTGTGTCCTGGAAATAGTGAGTCAAGGTTTGTCTCAGAAGTTCACAGACTTCCAAAGACCGCAAAACCACAAGGGATTTCATCTTCACACCCCAACAGAAAGAATCCTGTTGGGGATGGAGGTGAAAAAATGGCTACAAGCAAATGCAGTGGAAATGGTACCTCCCTCACAGTGGGGAAAGGGACTATACTCAAAGTACTTCCTGACCCACAAGGAACATGCGAGCAGTGACCCAGTTTAGAGCCAAGAAATCTGAACAAAGATTTAAGAATAGAAAAATTCAGGATGGACAAGCTGGCCAAGTGGCATGGCAGGTTGAGGCATCCATGCCCCTGTTGTCATACTGGTAACTCGGGTTCAGGAATGGATTCTGGTTGCTCGGGGCCCAGCTGGGAGAGGGAAGATTGAGCATCCATGGGTGGCTCTTCCCTCGGAGGAGGATTCAATGGCTTGCTGTTCATCTGCCACCTGGTGGAATCCCTCACTATGCTTAACAATGGTGCAGTGACTGTGATATTCAATGGTTGCTGCGGTGACATGCGCCAGCACAACATGGCTGAATATTGCAGGGATGCGCTATGGCTGCACCACCTGACCAGCGCCATAGCGCAACCAGAGATGCACAAGGGAGCAATGGAAGATGCACCAAGGCACTGAAGGACCAGCACTAGGCACAGCTGGGAGCAAGGCGGGGGGGAGACAATGCGTGGAGACAGTGGAGTCCGGCCAGGAACAGTGGCAGGGATGCACAACAGTGGGCCACAGGTGACCGCAGCCCACAGGGTGCACACAGGCAGCCAGCCCCAACCCCACAGCTCCAGGGCAGTGGACGCAGGGAACAGGTGGCACCATTGGCCAAGGGTGGGCTGCCACTGCACCCCCCCACTGGACAGCATGCCCCACCCACCCAGACCACAGCAAGCCACACCCTGGCACAAAGTGCCCAACACGCACGCCACACATTCTGAACAGCCAGCCCATGGCCACCCCAAGGTACAGCCACTGGGGACACCACCATGCAGGTCTGCACAACGAGACAGGAACACCACACAGACACCTCACACCACTGCAGCATGGCTCCACTCGCCAGCTGCAAAGCAGATACAGACACAGGCAGGTAAGGTGAAAAATGTATTGAACAACTATTTACAATAAAACCAGAGGGACAGGGCAGGAGAGTGAGGGATGGGGAGAGGGACAGGGACTGTACAGTGGGATGGGGGAAGGAAGGCAGGGCAGGAGGAGGTACAGGTCCCGCTACGGACAGCCATGTCCTGCTGCCACCTGGCACCTCCCATCTGTCACACAGCACAATCCTCCTGGTCTGCTGTGCGATCTCGAGCATGGTGGAGGTGACCAAGATTATCTGCCACAGAAGACAGCAGTACAACGGCAGTCGCGATGATCTCCAGATGTCTATGACAAAAAAATACACAGGTGATCAGTGCATGTCCACAGACACCATGCTCTCCCACTGTGCGCAGTGGACAGTGGGAACACACACCCCTGGAGTGGCACCCCGGCCACCCACAGTGGGTGAGCCAACACTTGCTGACACCCCAGCATGCCACAACAGTGCAAAGTCACCCAAGGGCCACCCAACCACTCAGTGGCAGGCAGGTGGCACAGTGCTGCAGCAGCAGCACCAGTGGCAGCCAGACGCACACCCATCCCACCAACAGCTACCACATCTGTGCAATGGCTGCCCCACAGTGGCATGCAAACCACACAGTGTGCTGCACACAGTTGACACAGCACATGGCACAGGTGGCCATGGCCACCCCCCACCCCCTGCCAACCACCTGGTAAGGAGTAGAGGAACAAACTGCATGCGCTGGTCCTGCAGCTGCTCCACCTCTTCCACGTGGGCCAGCACCCCCAGCCAGTCGTATCACAGCGGTCTGCCATGGCCCGTCTGGCACCCCTGCCAACCTGGCAAGGTGGTGATCCTCAGGCCCTAGGAAAAGGGCACAGACAGACACACAGCAGAACACAGCCACAGCATGAGCCCACTGCCCCCACCCCTATGCACAGTGTGCACCCCAGCCGGGCATGAGCTGCAGGGCAGTGGCGCAGCATACCGGTGTCTGGCAATGCCACACCACAGGCACACGATGACAGTGCCCCTCGGGAATGGCAGGCAGCCCAGCCAACACCATGGTATGGCAGTTGTACGCAGAAGCAGCATGTGCCCATTTACCCCCGCGGACACGTGGCTGCATTGCCTTCAGCTGCTCCGGGTCCCTTCACATCAGGTCGCCGTATCTGTAGCACCACTGCTCTCCAGTGCATTGCACCCCTGTGGCTGGACCAGGCTAGCAGCTATGGCCTGCCACACATCCATCTTGGCCTGCTGCTGCCCAAACAGGCCTGCAGCATGTGGCTCTACCTGTGCCACAAGGTTTACAAGCTCCACCTGGCTCCATTTGTGAGCACATCACACCCCATACTGCGCCATGCTGGCTATACGAGTGGCGATACAAATAGTGCCCAGTAGCACACGTGCACGGGATGCGCACCTTGTGGACGGTTACATGGCATCCGCCAATCGCACATCGCTGTGGATGCACGGTATGGGCGTGACCCACCCAGCATGTGCAGCAGGGGCATGTGGGCATAGGGTCAGGGCAGGGGTCAGGAGTAAACACGCGCAAAGAGCGCATGGGCACTATAGGGCCCACATAGCATAGTGTGCAATAGGGCCTATCGTGCACCTTGCATCATGGGCCCTATAGCACCTGAGCACCGTGGGCCGTATAGCGCCTGAGCGCCATGGGCCCTATAGCTAATATTTTTATAAGTGAAATTGGAGAGCTCCTGGAAGGAAAGTTATGCCTCTTTGCAAATGATACAAAGATCTGCAACAGGGTTGATACACAAGGTGGGGTGGAAAGAATGCAAAAGGACTTGGCAAGGTTGGAGGAATGGTCAAATACATGGCAGCTCAGATTCAATGCAAAGAAGTGCAAGGTAATGCATCTGGGAAACAAAAACCCAGGGGAAGAGTACACAATGGGGGTGAGTTAATAACAAAAATCGAAAGAGACCTAGGAGTAATTATATCAGATGACCTAAAGGTGGGCAAGCAATGTGAGAAAGCAATAAGGAGGGCTGGGCAGATACTGGGATGCACAGGGAGAGGCATCAGCAGTAGAAAATAGGAAGTTGTTATCCCTCTCTACAGACAGTTAATGAGACCCCATCTGGAGTACTGCGTGCAATTCTGGAGACCCCATCTCCACAAAGACATAGACAGAGTGGAGGCTGTTCAGAGGAGGTCAACCCAAAATGGTGCAAGGTCTGCACCAGAAGACATACGAGGAGAGACTAAAGCAGCTTAATATGCATACCCTTGAGGAAAGGAGGGAGAGGGGGGACATGATAGAAACTTTCAAGTATCTCAAGGGAATTAACAAGGTACGAGAGGGTAGCATCTTTCAGAAGAAGAGATGTGCAAGAACAAGAGGACACAATTTGAAGATAGAGGGGGGACGGCTCAGAGGTAATGTTAGAAAGTATTTTTTTCACAGAGAGTTGTGGATGCATGGAACAGCCTTCCTGAGGAGGTTGTGGAGTCAGGAACAGTGGGAGAATTCAAGAATGCATGGGACAGGCATAAGGAAGTTCTAGTGGGGGGCAGGAGGAAGTAAGCTGTTGATTAACTAGAATCTGCAGCTTATCCATCAGGTAGGAAATGGGCAGACTGGGTGGGCCAGCGGTCTTTATCTGCTGTCAAATTCTATGTTCTATGTTTCTATCGCCCACGGACCCTATGGCGCACCATGCCACTCAGGGCCCTATAGCGGCTTAGCGCCATGGGCCCTATAGTGCCTGGGCACTGTAGGGTCCATGGTGCCTTAGGCGCTATGGCCCCTGTAGTGCTCCTAGTGTACAGTGCACAGTAGGTGGTAGCACAAGCCATGGCGCATGCGTATTGAGGGCAGCGCACTGCGCATGTCACGGTATTGCACCACAACATGCACCGGAGCAATTCCATTGCACAAGGCGCAAGTGCGCGATATTCAGCCGTCACATGCAAATGAGCTCATCAGCCTATCCACGGTGCACTGGGGATATTTGCATGTCATTACTGCTGCGCAACAGCTCATTTGGATGCGATGCGCTATAAAGGTGCTACACAACAGCACAGGCCATGGACCAGTATCGCAACCATCTGAGGTAAGTTGCGCCTGCCTTGGGGACAGCCAGCACAGTAGGATGGATGGGGTGGGCTGCTGCAGCCAATAACCACATGTCCATGTCCACAGGTAGCAACATGTCTGAGCATGAGGAGAGTGAGGAGTGTGGGCCTGCTGGTAGCGCGGGCCCAACTTTACAAGGTGGAAGCCAATGCCCTGTTTGAGGCATACCTCGACGAGAGCCATTGCTAGTGGCACTTCTGGTACACCACAAGCCAGGGCCGCGTTCTGGGTGGAGGTGGCGAGGCTGTGAACCAGCAGGGCAGCCACCAGCAGTCTGCGCGGAGTGCAGAAAGAAGGTGAGGCACCAACAAGCGTGGATAAAGGAGAAGGTGGCGGCCATACGGGCTGCCAGGACAGCCACTGGTGAGGCCAAGCTGCTGTGCCACAGCTTACAGCAGAAGAGGAGCTGGTGGCCACCATGCAGTGCAGCGCAGCGCAGTTGAGGTGTGCCAGGTGGTGGCTTCAGACAGGAGGGAGCCATCACTGCATGGTAGGTATGC
Source organism: Neoceratodus forsteri (assembly GCA_016271365.2). Lineage (NCBI taxonomy): Eukaryota > Metazoa > Chordata > Ceratodontiformes > Ceratodontidae > Neoceratodus > Neoceratodus forsteri. The sequence goes on along the minus strand of JADMNL010000034.1, from coordinate 108,620,965 downwards.
GCGGGCGGCTGATACGGCAGCACTAACACATCTGTTTTCCCTTACAGCACCAGCATGCCGGGATGAATGCAGCTGCCATGAGGGCAGGCCCAGCCATCCACCTCCACAGGCATCCAGGGGCCCAATCGGCTGCAGCACACCACCGCCGTCCAGCCGGATGTCCTGGGCATGGTGGCGGACGAGGCCCTGGCTGTGTTGCAGCAGGATGCCAGCCATGGCATGCTTTGCGTGGAGACACAGATCAGGGCGGGGTCTGACACCGATGACAAGACCATCATCCTGGACAGGGGTGTTGTCGTGGGGAGACACCCATACCTAACACCATCACTGGCAGCATGACCTGGCCTGTAGGTGGTGGAACAGCTACCACCGCTGCCCCTGGTTCTGCTGTGTGCACAGGCACAGCGGCACTGGGTGGTGGTGGTGCAACTGCCCAGGCTCTGGCCAGCGCACAGAGGCCGGAGGGGTGGCAGCAGCAGCTGGCTGGGGACGTTGAGCGGCTGATGACCTACTCCATGGGGACCCCACTGTGTAGCATCCACCTAAGTGGGGGGGCCATGCAGCGTGGTCATACACCACTGGTGGGACGGCGACACACCCATGCATCCCTGGGCGCTGACCCATTGACTGAGCACACCCGATTGCTGTGGGCCTCCATGGAGCAACAGGTGCTGCTCATAGCTGGGATGTGTGCACTCCATGCAGAGGTGCACCATGCAGCTGAGCAGCACGAGAGGGGCACCGTGCAGGTCCTGTAGGCCATACCAGTGCCTGCGGGAGGACATGACCACATCCCTGGACTGCATAGCCAATGAGATCTCAGTTGGCCTTGCACCACTGGCTGCCACAGGGCATGGACGCCTGCCACAGTCACCGCAGAGTGCACTGTCCACCCCACAGACCCAGCGTCAGGTGACACCCTCAGTGTCGATGCTGGGATCCACTGTCAGCATCCCAGGCACGCCTGGGGCAGGCCTGTTTGGGTGCCTACGGACCCCTGTGAGGACCTGGTCATGTTCCTGCAGTTCGACCCTTGGGGGGCAGTCACATAGCCCCCCATGGCCGTTGAGCATCCTGTGGCTGCCGAGTGGCCGCAGCGTGGCTGCCCCATGTCCATGGCAACCGTGTGTTCACGCGGTGGACCTAACGTGTGTGCCGCCCTGTCTGCTGCCACCATCCTGTGTGCACCTGAGTGATATATGTGTGTGTGTGTGTGTGTGTGTGTGTGCATGACACAGTCGTGGCACCTGTGTGTCATGCCACATGCTGCCCGTGTGTGCACCCATCCATCCGCTGGCCCATGTGGCGTGTGCGTGGTGATGGCAGCGCAGCACTAGTTGCGCCTCTGCACTGGTGCCCTGCATCTGATCCACACCACGTGCTAGCACCTGGGCGCGTGCCTGCGGGTGCCAGTGTGCATGTGTGTTGCTGTACAGTGCTGCGTGGTGTTGTGTGTAGCTGTGTGGCACGGTCCCCCCGTCCCACGCCTGTGTGTGCATGCCCAAGGCCATGCTCGCCCATGCCTGTGTGCCATGCCAATGTGTCTGTTCAGTGCATGGGGGTTTGTCCACCTACCTGTGTCTGCCATAGTGCTCCTGTGCAATCATGTCCCGATGCTGGCGTGCCATTCTCAGGAGCCGGGGATCCCTCTGCCCGTGGGGGGCTGCCCACCACCCCCCCAGCCCATTGCCCACGTCGTCCCCACTGGTGTCCCTCTCTTTGGCCTCGACAGCTATCACGGTCAATGGCCATGTTGTGCAGCATGCAGCAGGCCAGGAATAGCCACAGGCCTTGAGGGGCTGTACTGTAGCGCACCACCAGACCTGTCTAGGTGATGGAACCCGTGCCTTCAGCATCCTGAACACATGCTCACTGATGTTCTGCATGCTGGCGTGTGCCTCATTGTACTGGTCCTCTTCTGGGGCCAGCGGGTGCGGTAGGGGTGAGCAGCCAGGGCCTGAGTGGGCAACCACTGTCACCTGTGTGGACAGATTATGGCTAGCCTGGTGTCCTCTGTCACTGTGCCCATGCCCATCCCTGGCACCCCGCCAGCGCAGCTGCCCTGCCTGCACCCTCTCATGCCTTGCTGTACCCAGTTGCTCATGGTGCTACCATACTCACCCACTAGGTGGCCCGTGTGGATATCCCCACTCTCGAACCTGTGGCACAGTGCTGAGCTGTACCAGATGAAGGTGTCATGTGCGCTCCCAGGGTGCGTGGCATAGACATTGGTAATGCACACCACCTGGCAGTTGATACTGGGGTAGCCCTTCCTGCTCACATATGCTACCCCCTCCGGGCCAGGTGGCATGCGGATGCCCACATGGGTGCAGTTGATGGCGCCTAGCATGCCAGGCATCCATGCTACCCTGTGGAACTCCTGCATGGTTGCTGTATGCTCTGCCTGTGTGCTGGGGAAATGGATGTAGTCCACAGCATGTGACAGCAGTGCGTTGAGGAATTGTGTGAGGAGTCATGACGTGGCTGACTGGGTTATGCCTGTGGTGTCCCCTGTTGGTTTCTGGAAGGTGCCTGTGGTGAGCAGGCACATGCCGGCTGTCACTTTCATCTCCACTGTCTGGGCATGGCTCCGTCTAGTGGGTGCCTGCATCTCCTCACTACACAACTCACAGAGCTGCCTCAGAATCACCCAGTTCAGGTGATACCGGCCCACGATCTCCGTATCGGTGTGGGTCTCCAAGCTGATGCGGGCCGGTACCGCCTGTTCCGAGTGTACCACCGTCGGGCCCTTCCACGGCCCGTCACTCTGCCGCCTGCCTCCTCGCATCCCTCATTACGACCTCCATCTGGAAGACTGCACTGGCTATGGCCCCTGTTGTCCTGTCTCCCCTTGGGCGTCTGGCTCCAGTGGACCGCTTGCTACTGTGGGGCAGTGCCTATCACTCTGCTGGGCTCCCTCTTGTGCCACCTGCCCCTGGCTTTCAGTCACCTGCGACCTCTGTCCCACGCCCCTGTGGATACCTGTGTCGCTCCCTTCAGGTTCTGGTGGCTCCTTCTCTCTCACTCTCACTCTGTCTGTCTCCCTGTCTCTCACACACACTCTGTCTGTCTCTCTCTCTCTCTCTCTCTGTCTGCCTGTCTGTCTCTTTGTCTTGCTCCCCTGTGGTGCAAGTGCTGTCCCGCTGCTTGCTCCCTGTTTTTATAGGCTCAAGTCTGCTTGGTGCATCTGGCCTTTGCTCCACACTTGCGCCATGGTTCGGGGGTTGAATATTGCACTGTGCCGCATATTCATGAGAACGCACCCTGCCCTTGTGCATGCATTCATTACAGTTACGCACTGGTGCACTGCTACTTGCGCTGCACAATGGCTCCCACTGAATATTGCTCCATGGCGCATTTCCGCAGTTGTGCATGCAAAACCCAGTTGCGCCATGCGCAGCTGCTTTGAATATCCAGGCCTGTATGTTTTAGCTGATCATTAGTTACAGGTACAACATATACTTTATTTGATGATAAGTATTTTCAGGTCCAGTACAGTTTTTAAGGTTGTGTTTACATGTAATATATTTGGTTTATTTGATTACAGGTATTTCCAGATAGAATACATGGTTTATTTGATCGGTATGCATGGTAGTTTGATATATATTATAGTGGTGTGGTTACGCCACTATAGTTAGGGTTGAGTAGGCAGTTTAATGTTAAACCCCAAATTTTATACTTTAATAACTTTGCAACCGTTCAATGGATTTACACAAAATACGCTGTACTGTGGGGTATATCTCTTGACGTACCAAGTTTTGTTTAGATCGGATGTGTGGTTGTCATGCAGGGCATAGTGAAAAAAGTGTGTGTTTGCCTTTCTTCACCAGTTTTTGCCGATTTCTGCCCATCGTGCCGCGCACACACCATTTGGAATTTTGGTCTGAAAATGTCATGGTAGAAAGAGGTTGCCCCAAAGAACACGCCAGCATTAGTTTGGTGAAAAAAATCTTAATCCATTCTAAAGTTATTAAATTGTGGGTTCTGAGCATGCTCAGTTAAGTCTTTTGGATAGGTGTATAAATGGCGAACAAGGATTTGCCTCATGAACAGGAATTTTGACAGCTCACAAACGGGGATTTATAAAATCCCTGTTCGTATGAAAAAAATCCTTGTTCGCGAGTGCCATCTTGTTTTTTTTATTTTGCCCTGAAAAAAGTGTCATAACTCTGCCCTGGGGCATCTGTGCCACACATCTAAGTGTGATTTATGCTCATCAAGGTTTGACGAGCTCTGCTATGTGCTTTGTGGCGTGTTTCTGCCCTCAAAAATGTTTATTTTTACTTGTTTAAATCCTTGTCTGTCATTCGCTAACTTCCTTGTCCGTCAGTCTTTGTCTGCCATGATGAACAAGGAAAACTGCTGATGGACAAGGATTCATGATCTGGCTATCTGGTCATGAAATTTGGACACCAGATGGTCCGTCAGCCATTTTCCTTGTCTGTCATGATGGACAAAACACTGATGGACAAGGAATTCGGGTGGCAGACATGGATTCATTTCTGGCCATCTGGTTGTCCAAATTTCACAACCAGATGTCCAGACCGGGAATCCTTGCCCATCAGCCATTTTCCTTGTCTGCCATGATGGACAAAGACCGACAGGCGAGGAATTGTGTCCACGAACAAAGATTCTGTTTATTTATTCCCCCTTTTTTGTCCATTATCCCTGGTGGCTAGTGGTACCCCTTCCCCTGAATATTTTTTTCTGGTGATTATTGAGTTTTTTTGTATATATTATTAATTTTTGTTTTATTATCTTTGTGGCTTTCTTGCCACATCTCCCTGGTGTCCAGTGGTATACCCGACCCTCCATTGTCCCAGTTATCATTGGTGGCAGTGGATCCCATATCTGTGCCCCTTTATTTAAATTATTTGTTGCTGTAAAAAGTAGAAAACCATCCCTCATTGTCTTTGCCCTGTAAATAAGAAAACCGCCTATCGCGATTGTACCCATACCCGCACCCAACCCCCACTGTGCACCACCTCCTCACACACCTGACATCCCCAGACTGCCACTCACCTGAGGAGGTCCCTGGTTCAACACCCGCTCCTGCGATGGAAGACACGTCTTGCTGCTGGAACCAACAACTGCAATCTGAACTGAGGTAAATGCAGTCCTATGTATTCCAATAGGGCGAGCCCCATACAAGTCTGTGGGGGCCACTTTTAAAGCAGGTTTTTAGTAATTTTAAACAGTCCTAGACAAAAACCAAAGCAGTCGCTTAGCTTACTAGTTAAGCAACTGCTTTAGTTTTTCTCTAGGACTGTTTAAAATGACTAAAAAACAGCTTTCAAAATAGCCCCCACAGACTTGTATGGGACTCATACACACCCTCTCCCTGGCCACACATCACAAATTCTCAGAGCGCTGGGGCAGAGCTGGAGTTGGGTTAGAATGGGGGCGCCAGGTAGCTGAAAGGGATCTGCTGGCCGAGGTTTCGGCGCCAGTTACGATCCCTTCCACGTCAAAAAGTAGGCACTTTTAAATTCAAATTTTTGCGCCTGTCAGCTCATGCTGCTATAAGGTATTGGGATATGAAGCCCAATACCTTATAACGCTAGGTCAGGACATCACCTTAAGTTCATTGTTGTGTTTCTGGGTGATACAGCACTGTATCATTTAGATGATGTGTTTGTTTCTCCTGTAAAATGATAACATTGTGAATAAAACATTTATTAAAAAAAAAAAGAATGCAATTTCTATCTGGCCCAGTAGTGTGATGGCAGTGAGTTGCACTCCTATGTGGGAGGTTGGTGTTACTGCATGATCCCGGAATCCCACACTGTGGCAGGCAGAGGTCTAGGCATGTTCCAGAGGTAAGGTGTTTTGCTTCCATGGAGGGAGTGCGCCAGCTGCCAGACATTCATGTACCGCCTGCCAGCTGTCTGACCACGGAATGGAATTGGAGTTGTCTGTGAAGGCAGTTGGGTTTCCCACTTCCCTCCCACCTGGCTGGCGGCAGAGTACAGTTGTGGTGACCACAGTTAGTCAGGTTGGGGGACGGAGGAGCCAAAGAGGAAGGCACAAGGATAAAAACAAATCATTTAGAAAACGACTAATCAATAAGGGTGGGAGGGGACACGAGATGCACTAGTTCACTGAATCAAGACATGACAACCAAAAAGGCGTGAGGAAAGCTGGCCAGTTAAAGGTTGTTGGGGCCTGCCTGCTGCTGGGGCCTCATGCAGTTACACAGTCAGGGGGGGGAGGCGGCACGGGGGATAGTGATGGCACTGAATCCCACCACAGCCATTGGCTCACTGTGTCATCCTGGACAAGTCAGCTGACCTCCCTGTGCTTCAGTACCACCCCACAGCTGTACAGCTGGCTAGACGCAGGACTCCCCACAAACACACATGCTAAAAATGAGGTGCTGCATCTCAGCTATGATGTCGAAGGCCAATACATTGTAAAAGAGGCAAAGAGAAGAGAATAGAAAATAAGCGCCTTAGCTGGGATTTGAACCCAGGCCGCCTGGAATACCTTTCCATTGCTCTACCAGTTATGCCATCAAGGCAACCGGAAACCTGGAACTCCCAGAAGTATCTTACTCTTTCTCAAATGCACAAACTGGTGCTGTACAAATGAATTACATTTTTATGCATAATGGTGTGGTATGCATTTCTGTATATGGAACACAAATGGTATAGTATTCTGGGTGACCTGGGTTCAAATCCCGGCTAGGGTACTTATTTCTTTTTTCTGTTTCTGTTCCACACATATGCTCACCGCACCTTTTGTGAATAACTTTGTAAAAGAAGTCTTGCTGGTAGTAGTAGTAGCCAGGTTAAATAAAGACAAACTTAACTACTTTTTCCTCTGGAAGAATAGGAAACTTGTTACGGTGCCTAATACAAAAGCAAAGGAAACATTTAAAAAGACAATTCTGTGTTTTCCTTGACACTTAAAAGTAACAGGAGCAACAGCATTGAGTATTTTCACAGAATATGAACTGGTCTAACATGATAGGCCCAGGCTTTAGCAAGCAGGTCTGTAACCCATTATAATGGCCTGTTATGCCAGGATATATTTCTTAAATAATAGAGAGTTGAGAGGTATGGATCTGTCTGTACAGTGCAGGACAGCAGCCCCCTCTCGTGGGAGAGTGGGAAGTTTGGGTGGGAAAAGAGGGATGGACTACTGACAGAGGGCTGGTTGAGAAGTGCCTTTATTCTTGATCAGGATAACCTCCTGCCAAGAGACATATCAAACAAAATTTGTTGTTTCCCCTGCAGCGGAGTAAAGCATTATCCTACAGAAATGGAATTCCAACTTCCCTGTCTGAGGCGGACAGCAGTGGGACTTCCCAAATGCCTGGCCTCCACTTCAGCATGTTATCATTGAAGGTAAGTTTGCACTTTATGATTTTCTTAAATCTTTTTTTTAACCCTTCCAACCGAGACCCCTGTCTAGTCCCCACTAGTGACTTTCCAGTCCTAACAGCCAGTTGCCCCCCCACCCCAGGCAACAGGATAGACACTCTCGTGATTAGGGATCCAGTGCTACCCAGGGCAGCCCGTCCTACATTTCAACAGTCACAACACAAACTGGTATATACACGAGGATTTAAATTTTACTGGAAAACACAGCATCCCTTTTGGTGAGTTGAAACAGCAAGGCTGGTTTATCCTTAAAGCCCCCTGATGAAGCTCTGTTCTGGAGCGAAGCGTCGGGGCACTGGCTGTGGCCAGGTAGTGTGGCTGGGTTTAAGTTTACTGCTTTATTGCCCTGAATTTATGTCTAGGATCACCGCACTGCTGGAGCATCACCATGAGGCTTATTCGAACCCCAGTAATGCTCAGGATATTCATAACTTTATGCAGTAAGCCTGGAGGGTTGGACTGCCGGAGAGATGGAACACATGCAAATGAGTAGAATTCTTTGCACATGAGCATCTTTCAAACACTGCCTCTACCAACTGTAGTGTTCTACCTCTTCAGACTTTCAGGAGGAGAGAAAAATCTGGTCGCTTGGAGTTCCTATCGTCCTCTCTTACATGAGGAAAGATATAAAAATCATAAAACCAAAAGTATATTTTCATTTCTTTTACTGCCTCTACTAATTGTCAATTCAGATCTCATTTAGAAAAATAGTTGTTTTCTCGGTTCCTCGTGGTTCGAGATAACCATGAGGGATCCGAGTTAGTTTTGGGTTATTTCTGGTTCTCTGACTAAAGAACCTGTGTGTTTGCATTTAAATTTGGTCTTTACAAATTTTATTTGTAACTGTTTTTTCTCGGTTGCAGAACTGCTCAACCAGTTCATTTTTACATCTCCTGGTTCGGTTCTGGAACTGACCGCAAAAAAAAAAAAAAAAAAACCTTCTGATTTTATAACCGCAGCAGTTTATTTAGCGGTTGGGGTTTTCTTCTTTGGCTTCACCATGGCAGAGAAACCTAAAAAGGGAACAGGACAACCTGGTTTTAAAAATTGCTTAAAGTGTAGAGATGTGTTCTCTAAGGTAGACAAGCACACCTTATGTGTAGCCTGTCTGGGATTTGAACATCTGGACCAAGAATGTGATATTTGTAAAACTTTTCCGGATAAAGCCATGGAAAAACACCTTGAAAGGCTTAATGAAAAGTTTCCAAGGGGTCCCTCCAGCTCTGATCAGCTGACACCCCGGACTGTTGTGGTAAGTAATTTTTTTCTACCCTCCTATCTGGAATGTGAGTACAGCTGTAAGATTTAAAACAGTCTTACTGTTTCAACTCACAAAAAAAAACCTTGCTTTGTTTTCCTTTGATGTACCAAATTTTAATCCTCTTGTATGCACCCGTTTGTGTTATGTCCCCTGGAGCAGGATCCAGTGTGGGCATAAAGTGGCATGGGGCAGAGGGGCTGGGGAATGTCATCATTCAGCAGGTTTTCTCCTGTATTTTCCCTCCTCCCCAGAATGCTGATAGTAAGACCCTGAATGCATACAGACAGGGTGCGCACTAAGGATGGCCACCATCACCAATGACTACAGTAAACTGAATTTGGCTACCATTTTTATGTCCCCAGCCGTCACTTTGGCTAAAGCATTTGGGCATTTTTACTGTTCAGATAACCTGATGTGGTGGCTAATCCAGTTCACATGTGGCTTAGAAATTTGGATTTCAGCCACAGTGGTTGATTCTTCAGACTTCAGCATGCACTCCGCAGTGGTGTGCAAGTGGGCATCTCTCCGTCCCTCCCATCCATGTTACTCCATGCTTGCACTGCTTCACAGAAGACACCAGGGGGCAGTGACAGAGTGGGAAAACTGGTCTCTAGCCATCTGGAATCTTTGGGTGTCCAGGTGATCCTCTCCAGCCTCCTCTTTGCCCAGATGGCAGTTCAGGCATGGGGACATAAAACTGGGTCACCAGCATTCTACTGAGCTGCTCTGGGTATTATTTTTTAACTTGCTGCCCTAGTACTCGAACCAGTTTCCCTTGTGAATATGCCTTGGCATCCTCCCTGTTATAAACCATTGCTCCACTTCTCTGAGGTTTGCTAACTGGCTTATGTGAGCCAAGCCCCCCCGAACATTGCACGTCTCCACTTAGCAGACTGTTCTGTTTAGAAGCCTCTCTTCAGGTGTGAGCCATGCCTGGCCTCCTCCATCCTATCCTTGTCAGGAGCAATCAACGGAGATGTTGTCTTATCTCATTGGAGGGGCTACTATGCAGTGGTATTTGGCCATATAACCTGGACCTCTCAGTGCCTGGGCTGTGCTATAACAGAGTCCACATTACAATAGTTAGAAATATTTCTTTCAGGTTTTAAGTTAGACAGCTATTTGATATTCTGCATTTTATGGCAGCAGGTGCATGCCATGTCTTTGTACTGAAAGTCATGTCAGCTGTAGATGCCAGCAGCCTCGTGTCTAATTTTGGCACTGCTGCTAGGGCAGGCAGCTGTGCCTGCCGCATCACCATTTGCAGTTCTGAACTGCAGTCCTGGCCCAGCTGCAACACAGAGGTGGTGGTGCCACACAGATACGGTCCTTGCCAGTGCCAAATATACTCGGTGCCAGACTCCAAGCATGGGCCTGTCTTGGGTCATGCTTATGCCGTCATTTCTGTGCTGTGGGTAACAAATTAAAGCTTTGCTTCTCCATGTATACAGTAACTTGCTTCAACCCTTTTCTGTTTCTTTCTTCCCCAGGCTTGGAAAAGACAGAGTCCCAGAAAGCAAAGGAGCTAGCTGTGGATCTGGCACAGAAATGGGTTCGAGTAAACTGGGAGGCTTACGTGAAGTACAAAGCCATGTTTGAGAAGGTAAAGCATTCCTGGCCTCTCTTAATTCTCTCCCCATTTCCTGAGCAATTGTCTCTGCCATTTGCTTTCGTATTGAATTGCCTGGTGCTTTCAGACCAACTGCACTGGAGGGTTGTGCACTCTTTTTCTCTTTTTTTGCAACATATGTTTATTGAATTTTTCAACCATAACATAAAAACCAATCACAGCTTGAACTTTAGTACATTATTATTATTATTATATCAGTCCCCTTAATATATCTCCTTCTCATACCAAGTTATTAAGTTGCCCTTCTCCCAGTCCCTACTCCTATTATTACCACCCCCTCCAGGCAAAAGAAAATCAGAGCCCCACTAATTATACAAACTAATAATACCTAGAAAAAAAAAGAAAACCAAAATGAAAAGGAAACAACTCATCTTGTCTCTCACTAAGCTCCATGTGTCTTATCCTTCCCAGTGTGCCCTCCCTCACCATCCTGGCCCACCTCACTCATCCCTTTCTTATTCTTGTAGCCCTTTCTCCATCGCCTCCATCTCCCTGAGGTCATGAGGATAAAATGTTCCCCAAACCTTCCAGGACTGGTCCTCTCTATTCTTAGCCCATAATATAATTTTCCGTGCACTCTTTTTCTAAACAGTATGCACACCTTTTCTGAAAGTGAAGGCATCTAAGACAGATGTCCTTGTCTGCCTCAGTCAATGTGTAGCAGCTCAGGCTGTGTAAGTGTTTTTGAGAAAAGCTGTTTACCACTGTGGCTTCAGGCAGTGCCCTGAATCGGGATTTTTCAAAGGTAAGTTTTCAAAGCAAGATCCAGAAACAGAAAGACAGACACAGTAAATCATATTGTTTCACTCAAACAAACAGATTGCCAGTTTCCGCTCTTGCAGTGCAGGGTCATTCTAAGGGAATCAGTAGTAGTAGTTTGAAGCAGCGGCTAACTTTGTGTATGACCTATTGGTTTCCTGGACGATTTATTAAATTTTGATTTCTTGCTCATATTGACTCCTCATACAAGCCCCTTGGTTGCTACACAGTAGCAGTGAGCGTAGTCTTAATAATCCATTACCGCTGAAGGTGGCAGAAGGCTCAAGCATGGAGTACACTTTCCAAGCAGGCCGTCTCCTGGTTGAACAGTGTGTAAATGCCTAAGCATTTGTGGCATCCTTTTGAAACTCTGAACCAACCAGATCTTTAAGCATCTAACCTGCCAGCTTGTAAGACCTCCATGAGCATTCCGTATCACTCTGCACTGGGCCTCACTGTGCCATGAGTTGCACTGTCTTTTAAGTGACTGCTTTACGTTTGTCAAGTGAAAATATTTTACTGAAACTGCATTAGAACCAGAGCAGTGAACCTGGCCAGCACTGGAGCTTCACTACAAATCACAACAATCATAGCTGAAAATCTGAAATTTGTTTCTAAATTTCAGTACTTGATTAAGTGTGGCTTGATCACAGTCTATCATTCTCTGAGCATATTGAGGAACTGATAGAGACTAAGGCAGAGGCTGGGTCTTTTTAGAATTAATCACTTTCTCACTAGAGATGCTAAAATATGCCTGGTACCAACAACATTCCTCTCCCTGGTGGACAAAGTGGACATCTTATATAGTCAGTGCCCTGCCTCTTCCCTTGCGAAACTGAACACGCTTTATCGTAGAGCACTTAGGTTTATTATGGGGCTTCCGTTATCTACTCATCATTGTTCCCTCTACGCAGCTTTAGGGTGGTCCTCCCTTCAGTACAGGCACAACAGAAATGCTGCTCTATGGACGCTCAGAGCTATAACCAAAAAGCTTCCCCAATACGTTGCTGACTGTCTCTATATGTGTGCCTGGGTGCTATGCGCGGAGAAGTTACTCCTTTATTGCATTAAACATTCCCAAGGTTAAATCACGTTTCGGCAGAGTGGCCATTAATGTTGTGCTGCCCTCTCTGTGGAATTATCTGCAAAAATTGCTGAAGCTGTTTCCTTATCAGCTTGGAAACATTCAAGACCTTATATGCCCGCACTGTGAGGGAATCCTGTGACTGCTTCTCCTATAACTAGTATGCCCTGAACCTTGGGTACCCTTCCACCTTGCTTCTCCTCTTATAAGTTTGCTGCTGCAGCCATGGCCTGGTACTGATTCCCATGTAACTGGTCATCTATCCTTTAAAGAAGCTATCCGTGCAGCACTACCACATCTCCAGATAGCCCTGCTAACGAGTGTCCTAAGACACATCTCTCACTGACTGTTGCAAGGCTACTGTGACCCTGTTCCATTTATCTCCTACGGTGTATTGTATATGCTTTTCATTTTCTATATAATGTACATATATGTATAATACCTTACCTTGTGTGTGTACATTCATATGACGTACTGTGACAGACCCTTCCAGGTCAGTTTGTAAATATTGACTATTGTAAAATTAATTGTTGTACCTGACCAGTCCTACCAGGTCCATCTTGTAAATGAGCTTTGCTCAATGGTGTTCACCTGGATAAATAAAGATTTTGATTTATTGATGGATTGAATGAGTAACCTATGCACTTTATATGGAAGAGTAAAATACTTGAGACAGATCTATGAGTCTTATGAACCTTTTTGACCCACTACTGTTTATGAGTATTTCAAGTGTTGATCTGTGTGGAACAAACTGTGTTTTTTGCTGCTTCACCCCTCCTCCACACACACACACACACACACACACACACACACACATGTTAAGCCACATTGTTTTCTGACACAGTTTAATATTTTGACAACACAACTGGTACTGCAAAAAGTCTTCACGTTTATGGATGAGTGGTGAAAGGTATGACATTACTATGCTGTGTGACAGCTTGAGATGTGTTTTACATAAAACCCCCACTCGGTTTCCTGTGTGCATGCCTGCAGGTGTTTCCACTGTTCTCTGGGTTTCTGTCTCTAATTTCTTAGCATTTCCCCTCAATAAGTCAACATACTTTTATTAGAGGCTTGTTTTTTTTTATTTGTGGTGTTACTGGTGCCATAAATAGCCCTCTAGGGAAGTATAGTATATTGCCCAGGTCCATCTTGTAAATGAGTTCTACTCAATGGTGTTTCTCCTGGTAAAATGATATGATTTGATTTGATATAATTGCCTTACCATATTAACTGCTTTTCCTCCCCACCTATTCTTGGCCTCCCAACGAATAAGCTCCAATATTGCGCCTACCAAATTACGCCTACCCCCATTATCAGTATATTCTGATTATCCTAGTTCCCATAAATGTTTGTATTATGTACATCAGCTTTATTATCAGAATGCAACCTGTAATTCATCCACCTGTGTTAAATCATTGTTTGCCACCTAAGCTTGTCATTGTGGAACCTTGTATGTATGTATGTATGTATGCATATATATTCAGCCTCTATCATTTAATCGCATCTCATGTATATATTGTCATTACCTTTCTGTATTGTACATTGCTTGTCTATTTGTATTGGGACCTCCTTGTGAATGAGCTTGCTCAATAGAGTTTTTTTCCTGCAATAAACTTGAACTTGAAAATAAAGATTGATTGATTGATTGGTAGTCCTGCTGAGGCTGTCTGTTTGGTAGTGTTAGTAGCCTAAGCTGAGAACATCAAATCCTTTTTGTGACATCTCCTCTTGCAGCTCTGAGGAGAGTGGATCCAGCTGCTGGGGGTGTGGGGGGTGCCAGCTTGCCAGCCTCCCTATTTCTTTGTTTTTCTCAGCTTCCCAGTCACTTATAGCTTGGAGGAAGCAACTGGTTTCTCCAACCAAAGTTGTTCACCAAGGCAACACGTTACTGTTGCATTCTTTATCTCTCAGCTAAGGCCCGTCCACACTACACCGCTCCAGACCCCATAGCGGACAGAAGCCGTTACAGCTGGGGAAGCCCGGTGCAGTGTCATGCACACTGCAGCAGTGAGCCGATGCGAGACGGTACCACCAGTCCACACCTTGGAACAGGCTGACCGTTGCTCGGCACCCAATCCCACAATGCAGCTTATTGCAGCTCTACAGAGCCCTGCAGAGGACGGTTACTGCCTGTTCACGCTTACTGCCGTTAATGTTACTGAGGCGGGAACGGGTTTCATAACCGCTTTGAAACCACCTATATGTGGTTTCAACAGCTGTTACGAAAACACTTTCTGTAACGTTACAGGTGTAAACGCAAAACCGCTATGTAATGGTTTAGGCACTCTGTAACATTACAGAGGCGTAGTGTGGACAGGGTCTAATTGTCTTCTCAATATCTTTAGTTTTCTAACTTCATGCTGCCATGGATCAACACTAGTGAAATAACTAAAAAATAACTGTAGTCCCTGTTAAAATGTGAACCTTGCTTTTGTGCTGAAAATACAAAATGTTAAATTCTTAAGTGGAATCAAACTGTTGATGCTTTGCCTGCTAAGCCAAGACACAGCGACTGCACTGAAGTAAGTTGCAGTTCATTCAGTACAGAGGTTATGTTACAGACCAAGAAAGCACGATCCCAAGTTACTGGGGTTTGAATCCAGGGCCGTTCCTTTCTGGTACAATGTATGAAGAACAGTATGCCTGCCTTGGACACAGTGCTGGTTGGTGAAAGCAGCTACTAGCCAGCTTGGACGTGGGACATTCACCCCTCCACCAGTGTGTTAATCCACCATATGAAATGGGGTCTGGCCTGGTCTGGCTTCTTATTGGTCAGTACTCCTTTACATGGTACTGCATTAACCTACATACCCTTGGTCCGATGATGATATAAGGTGCATTAATTGAAACGCACAAACTGTTGGGGCCAAAAGGTCAATATGCTAATTACTTAACTTTTGGGCCAAAGGTCATAATGCAGATCAGATAACCAGCAAGGGCAAAATATCTGAAAAAAAATACCCCATTGCATCATTGCTCAGGAGTGCTAAATTGCAGGGAAATCCATCCACCACCACGGAAACCATGCTTTCTACTCAAAACCCAAGCTAAAATGCCTCAGTGCTGTTCACACAAGAAAGGAAATGAACACCTTATGAAAACACAAGAACATGTTCAACAACCACAATTCCACACAACAGCAGAAACATATACAACTATATATATATATATATATATATATATATATATATATATATATAAAATATAAAAATAGATAACCCACTCTGGTGTGCGTTGTTGGCATGAGAGACCACAGGCCCGGTGCGTTAACCACCCAAGGCGTGCGTATATCAGAGCGTGACTGCACATCCTAGAGTATGTTATCTATCTTATAAAATGGCAAAATTGTTTTGGAGGGGGTAAAAGTGGAGGTGTGTGGTCGCGCTCTGATATATGCATGGTCATGTGATGTGTTTTATACAATCAGAAGTTTGGATTTGGATTACCACCTTTTATCCATTTTATATATATATATGTGTGTATATATATATATGGGATACATGATGGGCACGTGTGATATGGAAAATATTTTCACTCCTTTACAGTGACTATCCAGAGGTCACTGTGCAGGAGTGAAAATATTTTCCATATCACAAGGTACATCATGTATCTTTGATTTACAATAGAGTGTGTTTTCTGTTGTATTTATGACATCACCACAGTGAAAATAAATTCATTTATTTTACTGTGGTGATGTCATATATGTTATTACACTGCAGTGAGAATACATGTTTTATTGAAAGTTATTTTCTACCCATTGTATAAATATATATTATATATGTGTGTGTGTGTGTGTGTGTGTATATATATATATATATATATGTGTGTGTGTGTGTATATATATATATATATATATATATATATCTATATATATATCTATATATGTATATATCTTTGTGTAAAACATCAGCAAACAAAGTATCCACCTACCTACCATTGTACTATTCTTGTCTCCCTTGGTTGGAGCTCACTGGAGATCAGAAGGAAACAGGCTTGGGCTGTACAAGTCCATGGGATTTAAAAAAAGAATTTGATGTATAAACTAGCAGAGTTTCTAGAAAAACCAAAACATGATTGTAATTTGAAAAAAAAAGTGGCCAGATAGTTAGTTAGTTCCTTAATTTAAAAATAAATTCATTGCTATGACATTTCAGTATAAGGCAGCCAGTTACTGGAACCAACTTCCTTTGCGTCTTAAAGATTTACATATGAAATCAAATGCTTTTAAAAGTGCTGTTCATAGGGAAATGGAGTATCACTGCATTTATAATGGATAGCCTACATTAGACGGAGGAAAAGTATACATGTTGATTGATAGGTGCAGTGTCTTTGTTTGAGGATCAAGCAGTGTAATGTAATGTTTGTTGTATTCTCCTTGCAGTGTCTGATGTTCCTTTATTGTATGTAATTTGTCTTCTTGGGATATGCACTGTTTGTTGTACTCATGTGTATGTATTTTATGTTACTGAAACTTGACACTTTAAACAGGTGTACCTTGAGAAAAGGGCATATACAGCCCTAATGGTGTTATCACTGCGTAAATAAATGTTATCTACTACCTATGTGGGTGCAGCAACAAAGACAGTAGAGCCAGAACACTATTTGCTTTCACCTCAGCATCGTCACTGAAGCGCATCTGAGCTAGATTACATGGGCATCCAATCAACAGGCCAGGCTTCCAGCTCAGAATTCCAGATCACATGGCAAGTACAGGAAGCAAAAAGTCAGCTATACCCATTTAAGAGCAGCTTCATAGTGGCATTGTTTCTGCCCCCTATACATATGTCATAGCCTACCTGGCCCTGAGTCTCCTGGTATAAAAATTCCTACATATCTCTGCCATGTATTAAAAAATAACACTCATAACTTTAGTCCCCAAAGAAATTACTGAAATGCAGCCACTTCCCGAAAGCGCTGATACGCCCACACACACGTTTCGTGATGTCAGTAAATGAAGTCCATGTGTGCGCACCCCATAGACTTCAATGGAGACTATTTTTAGAGACATTTTAATACCATTTAAAATTGTGATTATAGCAAATCAAAGCAACCGCTTGACTAACAGGGACCCTGTTGCTTGGCAGGTAGCCGAGGCTGGGACATAGAGCTGCTGTCTGCAACACTTCTCAGCCAGGCTGAGGGGAATGGCACCATAGCCAACACTGCAGCAATCCCCTGTGGAGAGCTCATGGTCTTGCACCCCCAGGGGACCTGCTGCATTATCTGGGGCCAACAGTAAGCTGTTGGCACATCAAATGGGTGGAGGGCAGAGGAGAATTGGGTAGAAAACCCACAGATCACTGGGATGACAGTCTTAGGCACTCTTGGGACCCACTTCGCCGGGGTTTCTGCTGGAGGGACAGTGGGGGGGAGTGGTTTATGGAGCTGACAGGTCGTCATGGGCCGGTTGGTCCAGCTTTAAATACTGGTAATGTGACTCCAGAGAATAAGAAGCTTGATTTAAAAAAAAAAAAAAAAAAACTGTCATGCCACTGTTTTGTCCATGCGACTACAGAATATGCCATTCTTGCTGAAGGACACTTAAGTGATTGGGGTTTTATCTCTCTCTCTCTCTCTCCCTCATTTTCAGTACGATGTAAATGAAGATGGTAAACCTGGTGGGGGAGGTGAATATGAAGTACAGGTAAGTGCTGTTCTGTGTAACTGCCTTCCTGATCCACTTGGTCTCTGACCCGATGGAGTGCAATGGCTGCACCTTCCTGAGCCAGAGTCCCAATGCTGCTGATTGGTGAACTGCCAGCGGGTGTATTTATGCCAGTGGCCCATACACTTCCCTCCCCAGGAGCCCCAAGCACCTCACCTCACCTGTCGGATATGCCCAGCCCGCCTCAGCATGGGATCCTGTGGTAGGGTGTAGATATGAAAATAAAGTTTAGACACCATTTTGTACACCCTGACCCTGTTTGTTGCATTCAGTTCTATACATAATCCTGTCTGTTGCAGTACAGTTATATGCCCATATGCTGTGTAATGCATGGACGAAAACTTATAAACAACACCCTCTGTGGTAGGGTAACATCTTGCCCCACTGAAGTAAATGTGCACTCCATGGCTGACATGGTGTATGCATTGCTACTGAGAAGAAAAAATTACCATAGTAATCTTGTTTCTTCTAGGGGATACTCCAATACTCATAACTCTTATGCAGTATGTCTTTAAGCCAGATCTGCCCAGAGATGGAATGTTATGCTAATGATGGAATCATTGGTAAGTGCCACTTTTTCAAATGCTGCCACCTATCAACTGCCTACATTCTAATCCTCAGATTTCATGGATGCTTGACAAGACAGGGCCCAAAAGGAATTTATTAATTAACACTATCATAACAATAATAATAAAATCCTAAAAACCTCCAACAGGAGGGATAAATCTACCAAAACACCCCCCCCATGTCAGAATCACCTGAAGAGGGTAAAACCAATGAAAACACAGTTCCAAATATAAAAGCCAGAGTGTGGCACACATACCCCTGGTAATACAGCATGGAGTGCAGAGGTCACTGGTTCCAGCAGGGGAGACAGGGTGGGAGATTTATAAATATTGGAGTATCCCCTGGAAGAAACAAGATTACTGTGTTAAGTAATTGTTTCTTCTCACCCCAGGCATACTCCAATATTCCTAACTCTTATGCAGACTAAGAAGCAGTACCTTTGGAGGTGGGCACATAACCTACTTTGGAAATAGACTCTGCAGGACAGCTGTGCCGTGCCACACCTGGCATCACCCCTAGCTTGTGTGTCCAGGCTGTAATGCTTAGTAAAGGTCCTACCTTAATCTTCTCCTCTCTACCTTTATCTTATCCTCCTCTACATCTAGCACTTATCACCCCCCTTACTCACCTCCTCCAACACTCCTCCCCCCCACCACATCCTCTCCCCCCCCGTCCCCTCATTCACCCCTCTTGTTACCTGAGAAATGCCTCCGGCTGCACCTGACTTTTCATCCCTACCTATCCTCGTAACTCTGGATACCTGACTCCCCCATGGCACTTAGTAACGCAGTGAATGTATTGTAAGCAACAGCTTGGACTTGATTGTAACCTGTTTTTCTCCCTCATTCTCAAATTGTATTGTTCTTTCAAATTGTCTTGTTTTCTACTGTCTCTCAGCCAACATGGAACCTTTGTAAAAAGGACCTTGGCTCAAAGGTACTTGTAATCCTAGACTCTGTAAATAAATAACTAAATAAGGTGTGCACTGTTCTCCAGGTAGCTGCTTTACAGATGTCCACCAAAGGAACATCCCTGGAAGCTGCTATGGAAGCAGCTGTACCCCTTGTGGAATGGGCTCAGTCCTGCTGGGGCCTCCTTCCCAGCTTTTCAATAGCAAAACTGAATACACTGGACTATCCAGTGAGAAATGGACCTCTTAGATGCTGCTTTCCTTTTCCCACATCCCCATAAGTCAGGAACAGTTGTTTCCTGTCCTGTCTGTGGGCCTTGGTGACTGTCATGTAGTAGCTAAGAGCTCTCTTGACATCGAGACTATGCAGTCTACGCTCCCCAGGGCATGAATGCTCAGTAAAGAAGACAGGTAAGGTGATGGACTGGTTCAAATGAAAGTCTGAAACCACCTTTGGAAGAAATTTTCTGTTAGTTTGCAGGACTACTTTGTCCCTGTGGAATGAAATGTAGTCCTGTTCAATGCAGAGAGCCTGGAGCTCACTGATCCTTCTAGCAGAAGTGATTGCTACTAGGAAGACTGTTTTCCATATGACATATTTCAAAGGAGCTGAAGACATGGGTTCAAAAAGGGGAACCCATGAGCTTGGCAATATACACATTTAGATCCTAGTTTGGCACCGTTCCCTGTGGGGTGCAAGTGAGCTGTAGGACCCTAAAACCTTTTGAAGATAGGGTTTGATGCCATAGAGGCATTCTTCCTGGCTGAAGTGTAAGCAGACATTGAAGCTAAGTGAACCTTCAAAGTAGTGGGCTGCAGGCCCAGTGAATGTAAATAAGTAAGATAGTCCAGCACAACTGGAACCCCTGATTGAACTGGCATCATATCCCTGGTGGAGGACCAGATGGAAACCCTTTTCCATTTAGAGTGTAGGTTTTCTTGGTGGAAGGTTTCTGTACCCTTAAAATATCCAGAATACTTTCAGAGATGCAGGCCTGCATACTCTAGGTCCTCAAGAGCCATGCTTTGAGTCTGAGTGACTTGAGGTTTGGGTACAGGAGTCTTCCCTGACTGGAGGTTAGCAGGTTGTGCCTCCGAGGAAGGTGTATTGGTTTGGCTACAGACATGGAGAGCAGCAGAGAGAGTACCATGGCTGCCTGGCCC
This sequence comes from Neoceratodus forsteri, assembly GCA_016271365.2. Classification (NCBI taxonomy): domain Eukaryota; kingdom Metazoa; phylum Chordata; order Ceratodontiformes; family Ceratodontidae; genus Neoceratodus; species Neoceratodus forsteri. Next base: position 108,600,537 of record JADMNL010000034.1, on the reverse strand, counting down.
AGTCTGGAGCTACCAAGATCATTGAATCTGGCTGGGACCTGAGCTTGAGTAGCACTCTGCACACCAGAGGGAATGGAGGGAACACATACAGGTACTTCCCAGACCAGTCCAGAATCACAGCATCCAAGGGTATCGTTCCCCAAGCTGGGGGTCTGCAACAATACTGTGGCAGATGGTGACTTTCGTGGGATGCAAGGAGATCTATCTCTGGGGTGCCCCACCTTCTGAAAATCACTTCCACCACCTGTCTGTTCAAGGTCCATTCGTGATAGGCCTGGTTGATCCGACTTGGAACATCTGCTAGGGTATTGTCCTTGCCTGGCAGATGCAATGAGAATACCCTGAAGAGAAATGGCCTGAAGAGAAACTCCTAGGGAGTAAGACAGAGTCCAAATTCTCATAGCTTCTGTGCAGAGAGGATCCGACCTTGTTCCTCCCTGCTTGTTCATGTAGTACATTGTGGTGATATTGTCTGTTCTGACCTGTATCACCTAGAGGTTAGAGGAATGAGAAATGACCGAGCTTGGTACATCCAGCAGACCAGCCCTGAGTTTGATTCTCACAAAATCCACTTGCATACTGTGCGACTCTGAGCAAGTCACTTAATCTGCCAAGCGTTCCCAGGTCACTCCTGAAAACAGGCACTTGTGCCTAGTGGGCCTTACCCAAGTTAACAAAGACTAAAATAAATAAAATAAATGAATAAATATACTGCAGAAAGAGACAGCAGTGCCTGTCAGAACATGCTGGGAAGTGTGGTCATTCATAGGAAATGTAAAAACTGGAGAAGGGAGAAGCTCACACCATCCATCTGGGCTTGCTCTCCATGACTTCTGTCCCAATTGCTCCCCGGAGCACTGCTTCTAGGTCTGTTTATGAGCTGTACTAACCCATGATCAGTGTACTGAGATACTATTGTCCTTAAGTGTGATTCAGTTTTCCACTGTAACTCATTTTAATGAAGATTTACTATTCCAACTCCATGTCACCATGAATCTCCACTCTGGTTAAGCTGGGGCGCTTCAATAGGAAGTGATCAGCAGGGCAGGGAAAGTAATCCTACCTCTTTACAAGACTCTGATCAGAGGAACTAATCTTACTTCATTACAGAGCCCTGTTCAGGGGACATTATCCTGCCACTTTACAAGGCGCAGGTCAGGGGAAATAATCCTACTACTTTAAAGGCCCTGGTCAGGGGAAGTAATCCTTCCTCTTTACAAGGCCCTGGTCAAGGGACGTAATCCTTCCTCTTTACAAGGCCCTGAACTGGGGAAGTAATCTTTCCTCTTTATAAGGCCGTGGTTAGGGCAAGTAATCCTTCCTCTTTACAAGGCCGTGGTTAGGGCAAGTAATCCTTCCTCTTTACAAGGCCTTGATCAGGGCAAGTAATCCTTCCTCTTTACAAGGCCATGGTCAGGGATGTAATCCTTTCTTCTAAGGCCCTGATCTGGGGAAGTAATCCTTTCTCTTTATAAGGCCTTGGTCAGGGCAAGTAATCCTTCCTCTTTATAAGGCCCAGGACAGGGCAAGTAATCCTTCCTCTTTATAAGGCTGTGGTTAGGGCAAGTAATCTCTTACTCTTTACAAGGCCATGGTCAGGGTGAAGTAATCCTTCCTCTTTACAAGGCCCAGGTCAGGGAAGTAATCCTACTCTTACAAGGTCCAGGTCAGGGAAGTAATCCTACTCTTTACAAGGCCCAAGTCAAGGGACGTAATCCTTCTTCTTTACAAGGCTGTCCTCAGGTCAAATAATCCTTCCTCTTTGCAAGGCCCAGGTCAGGGATGTAATCCTTCCTCTTTACAAGGCCCAGGTCAGGGACATAATCTACCTCTTTACAAGGTCCAGGTCAGGGGATGTAATCCTACCTCTTTACAAGGCCCAGGTAAGGGTAAGTAATTTTCCTCTTTACCAGGCCCTGGTCAGGCAAGTAATCCTTCCTCTTACAAGACCCTGGTCAGGGCAAGTAATTCTTCCTTTACAGGTCCCTGCTCAGAGCAAGTAATCCTACCTGTTTGCAAGGCCCTTGTCAGGGCATGTAATCCTACTACTTTAGAAGGCCCTGGTCAGATCCTACTTGAGTACTGCATGCAGTTCTGGGCTCCCTCAGTACAAGAAGGTCATCGAGGGAGTTAAGAGGGTGTAATGCAGAGCTACCAAAAGTGATCAGGGGTACAGGGACAAAAGCCACGAAGAGAGGCCCTTAACATGTTAATCTGGAGAAAAGGAGTCTGAGGGGACATGAGGTTCATCTTGCACGTACTCAGGGGGTCGACAGTATTGAACAGAAAGATGTTTGATCCAGTGTTCTCCAGCAGGAAACAGGGATGCATCCTGAAGCTCCGCGTGGTAAACTCAGGAGGCATTTCTTCTCTCAGAGGGTGGTGAACCTATGGAACTGCCTACCAGCAGAGATAGTGGATATGAAGACAGTACAGGGTTTCAGGGGTAAGACTAGACAGATGTCTGCTTACTAAGACAATTGCAGAGTACCCTGAGTAGTAGGGTGAGTGGGAAATCACAGGGTACCCTGGGTAGTAGGGTGGGTGGGGAATCGATGAGTACCCTGGATAGTAGGGTGGGTAGGTAATTACTTGGTATCCCGAGTAGTAGGGTGAGTGTGGAATCACACGATACCCTGGGTAGTATGATGGGTAGGGAGTCCGTACAAATTAGTCCATGTTTGTACAGCCAGCTGTATGTAGTCAGCCAGGTGGCAGTAGTGCAGCAGGAGTCACAGACTTGCCACCCTCGGGTGATCTGTACCCAACTTGCAAATGGCAGAGATGGGTACTACCTGGAAGCCCCTTAGTGTTTGCCACTCCCAATATCAATGATTCAAGTAGATGTAACATGTATTACAAGCCTGACTGGGCATCATAACAAAAAACTGACACAGGTCTGGAGTGTGCAGTTGCATCAGAGTCTCCCTCGTACTGCTGTGCTTTAAATTGTTCACTTATCCATTGCTTTTCCTTTTTTTGTCTCCTGTCCCTCAACCAAATTATTGATGCTTCTTGAACTGAACCCTTACTCTGGCCGAGAGGGCAGGAGACACCAGTTCCACTCTGTGCATGGCTGGTTTGGGGTAGTGAATGCTACCAGGCTGCCCATGCCCCCCTCCTCCCCCCTGGGAGCTGGGCACCTCATGTCCATGACCACCAGCTGTTGGCCCCAGGGTGGCTCACTGTGCCAGTGTCCCAGCTACTCGCGTACATTTGCGTGCAGAACAGCAACCTCTTTCAGTACAGCGGACAAGTTAAAAATGAAGAAACAACAAATATATATATTACAATCTGACATGGGAGGGGGCGAACACACATCTCAGCTGGTGTTTCACTTGCTTACACTTTCACAGGATATGTCTGTGAAGGAAGTAGAAAAGTTAAGAGAATTTGCTGGGTTTTTAGTTTTATTGTTTATGGTGGTCACTCCCATGGCCCAGTACAGTCAACTTTGCTATACCCTGCAGATATTTGTATATCAATATCATGTCCCTTTTCCTTCCTGTCCTACCTTGATAAAAAATGAAGAAAACAATGTTAAGATTTATCCTCTGTACTGCTGTAGCCCTCCTTGCTTCTACAGTTCTCAGTTGGTCCCAGGCAGCTTCTCTCTAGGTAAAACAAATGCACTTGCACTCATTGGTACAGTCGCCAGCTCTACAAAGGAGCAGCTAACCTAAGTACATGAAGCAAAACAAAACAGAAAAGGAAGCACTATATATTTACATGGGGGTGGCGGTGGAGACAGCATGTTATATACTTTCATACATCTCACATGTTCATAAAGCTTAACATCACACATGTTTAAATCCATGTTCTTACATCGTATATTCTATACAACATACATTCATATAACACGCTTACATCATACATTAATACAACACATGTTCTTACATCATACATTAATACAACACATGTTCTTACATCATACATTAATACAACACACGTTCTTACATTGTACAGTCATACAGCACACGTTCTTACATTATACATTCATACAACACACGCTTTACATCGCATATCATACAGCACACGCTCACAACCAGGGCCAGATAGTCAAAAGTTAGCATCGGCGCCACGTTGTTTATTTATTTATTTATTTGATTTCAGAGATACACCTTTGAGCAGCAAGTGCTCTTTTCCGAAGGATCCACATCAGTCACATTACGTTACAGACACATAGTCTAGCTCAGGGGAGCTTGGTCAAACAAAAACATTCAAGAGACAAGGACAGTTTCAGTGATGGCCCAGATAGGGCCTAATCTGGTATATATGCTATCGCAGTTAGTAGAAACCCTGACAGCTGATACATTATGGGGATACATTATTAGCCCGAGTGGGGCTTGGTCTATGGGGCAGCAGGAGTTTTAAGGCTTTACTGTTTTTAGGGTAGCCCTCTGGTGGTGGCAGCAGGCAATTGACAGTCGCCATAGTTATCACGTGTAGCAGTAGCATGCTGCCATCTTTATGAACTATTTTTTCAGGGACGACTTAAATTGCAAAATCTTGGGTAGGCCGCATATGGGTTCTGGGAGATCGTTCATCCAGTACACAGCTTGGGTAGCAAATGAGCGTTTCCCTAGGCTTGTTTTACAGTAGTGGACTTTGAGGGTTTGTCTAGTCATACTCCTGGTTGAGTAGTTATTAGTAACCAGGTAAAGAAGGTCACTGATAGCTGACGGGTGAGGCCCAGCTGGGTTCTTCTTGCAGGAGGCATGTCTGGTATTTTAGCCTTTCATGGAATGGGAGCCATCCAGTTTGGGAGTACAGGGAGCAGGTGTGTGTTAGTCTGTCTGCATTGCAAACAAAGCGGCATACTTTATTGAGGACCAGGTGTGTCCTATTTAGGATTGTCTCACAGGCTGCACCATATATGGGGAGACCATAGTCTATGATGGGGAGTATTGTTGCGGAGACTGACAGAAGTCTTGCTTCTGGGGTTAGGTTCAATTTTTGCCTGTAGAATGCTCCAAGTTTTTGATTAGTCTGGTTTGTTATGTTGTCAAAATGGGTGGCAAATGAGAGGGTGTCATCTAGGGTGATACCCAGATACCTGAAGGTTTCAACTTGTTCCAGTGCTGTGCCGTGTGTATTGAGGATAGCCAGCGGGGGTACCTTCTTATTATGTTGCCCCACGAACAACGTTTTAGTTTTTTTGTGGTTTAGAACAAGTTTGTTCCCTTCAAACCATTCTTCGAGGGCCTTGAAACTGGTTTGGAGATCTCTGGTAAGAGTAGCCATTTGGGAGTTACTGTTGTAGACTACCACATCATCGGCATATAATAACATTTTGGAATGGGGCAGGCTTCGGGAAGTCTGCTGATGAAAAAGCAAAAGAGGAGAGGGTAACGTATTGATCCCAATGGGACCCCAACTGTGTGACCCTTTTGACATTTGAGAGTACCCCAATGATCTTGACCCTCCGTGATCTTCCTGAAAGGTAACATCTAAACCAAGAGAGGGTTTCAGTTAAGAGGCTAAGCGCAGTTAGCTTATTCAGTAACAGTTGGTGATTTATAAGGTCAAATGGCTTCATCAAGTCTATATATGCAGTGCCTACCAATTGGCCTTTCTCAAGAGCCATGTGTAGATTGTTGGTGTACTCAACCAGTGCAGTACCGGTGCTATGGAGTTTTCAGAAGCCATGTTGTTGCTTACAGAGCAGGTTATATTTGTTTAGGTAGGAGACTAGTTGATCAGAAGCAATTTTCTCTAGAGCCTTGGACAGAGGGGAGAGGATGGAGATCAATCTATAGTTGGCTATATTGGTGCGTTCTCTACTTTTGTGGACTGTTGTGACAATGGCGGCTTTCCAGGTTTCAGGGAACTGGGAGAGTTGTAAGGACATATTGAAGATTTTGGATAAGGGAACTGCTAGTACAGTACATCCAGAGCTACAGCAGGTGTCAAAATCTTAGAATTAGAGGCTTGCTAGAGGGAGCAGAGAGTGGCAACCTAATGGAAGTTCTGTGCAGAAACCCTGCCTAAGCTTCTGGGCATGGATTTGAGAAAGGGGAAACTGAAAGTGGAACGTGCTCACAGGGCTCCTAGCCCTCTGAATGACTCAGACCACTCTGCCAGATTATTTTCTGGCTACATCATTATCCAGACAGGCAAGCTATATTTGAGGCATTCCGGAATATGACAGAACTGAAATATGAAGGGCACAAGCTAACTGTCCACCAGGATATGTCCGTCCGAGTACAGAAGAGGCATCAGCAGTTTAACACCCAAATGGATGGGCTAAGGAAACGGGGCCTGGACTTCTTTATGGTCTATCCTGCCACGGTGAAGGTGCGTGCTGAGGGAGCTACCTAATCATTTTGGGAGCCTGACAAATTGCATGGATTTATCAATGAATGGGGCCGGAAGAATAAGAAAACATGAAGACTCAGCTTGTGAGTTGTGTACTTTGATCCTTTATTTGTATCTTCTGTTTGCCTTGGAGAACCTCGGTACGGCGTACTTCGCAGGTAAGCCTCATGCTGGACAAGGCATGGAGAAGGCCTCTGATTGGCTCTGCCCCCTTACAGGACTAGAGACAGAACAGGCATTGGGGGAAGACAGTGCTGTATTGTCTTTCTGGATATTAGAGTTGGTTTTGGCAGCTCTGACGTCTCAAGAACCTGGGATGGAATGGGGTACTGAAGGTGTGGGGGGGCCTAAAATGGGAGCTGTTTGGGATGGCTGAGTCCGATACCTTCACCCTATACAAGATGACCCTGAGGTAAGGCAAGGGGCTTCTCCAGTTAATACCAAACCCCTGGGGTTTGCATGAAAGGGGTATACTGGGAGGTGCCAAGGGGGTATGGATACAAAGGATACAATCCAAGCAGTGTATAGTGTGCTTGGGGGCAGGAATAAACAGATTTAGATTGTGAGGCTTTGTCTATTAATCGCAAAAGAGGGGGGAAAAATTCAAACACAGAAGCGTGGATTAGTTGTAACCAATGCCAAACACATGTGGTAAAGAGGGTGGAGGGAGGGGCGATGGCAGTGAGCTTTGAGTTGCTATACCATAATCATTGGACAGATTTATAATATGAAACAACTGAAAATGGGCATGTGGAATACAATTATATGGGGGATTTTTTGTAGTTGAAGTTAGCAGTTACTCAGTTCAAAATGGTATTATTATATGCCACATGGTTCAGATGAAGAAACAGGTAGGACCACATATGACTGTTTAATGGTACAATGGCTAGTGTAAGGTCTGCTCATGCTTTAACCTGCAAGATTCTTTCTTGGAACGTTAAAGGATTTACATCCCCGGCTAAGAGGGCTAAGGTACTAGATGCATTGAAAAGAAAGGGGGCAGATGTGGCACTGATTCAAGACTCACACCTGACACCCAAAGAACATGGAAAGCTGGTTGGGGGGGGGAGTCGCAGCCTGCCACGCAGCATCATATAAGTCCCACAAAAGAGGGGTGGCTATCCTGCTCAACAAATGCTTCCCATTCATGACCCAATGCGTTATAAAGGATCCCACAGATGGACGTTATATTTTTGTGGTTGGGGAGGTAAACGGGCCAATGATTACTTTGGGGACTATTTATGCATCGGCTATGTGGGACCCGCTGTTCTACCAGAAAACTCTAGATATACTGATACATGAGCAGTTCTCTAACCTGATTCTGGGGAAGATTTTAATTGTGTGGCAGATCCCAGACTAGATTATTCTGCACCCAGATTAAGGGAGGTCACAGCAGTGCAACAGTGGCAGCTGCTGGGGATGATAGACCTTACTATGTTAGATGCCTGGAAAATGGTCAACCCAGGTGCACGGGAATACACATTTTTCTCCAATCCCCATGACTCATGGTCCAGGTTGGATTACATCTATATCCCCAGGAACGTGTATCCCAAGATGCAGAAGGTGGAGCATAGCCCGATATTCCTGTTGGACCATGCCATGGTCCAATGGTCCAATTAAAACTCCAAATATCTCTGATGGAGGGGGGGAAGCAAGGAATGGAGATTCCCCAACTATTTGCTGGCGGGACAGGATTTCAAGGATTTCCTAAAAGAACAATGGAAACTCTTTAAAGAAACAAATAGGGCTCTGTAGAATCTGGGGAGTATATTGGGAGGTCTTAAGGCATTTATGAGGGAATGATTATAGGTTACACTGCTAGAGTAAAGAGGGAGAAATGACAAAGTCAAAGAGAGATGGAAATGGAACAAATGATTGGAGACCTGGAAAGAGAAGTCTACTCAGAGGGGAAAGAGGACAAATGAAGGGAATTACGAATAGCTAGAGAAACCCTGAATGCCAGCTTAGCTGAAGAGGCCAAGAACAAACTACTCTTTGCCAGACAAAAAAATCTATGAATGGGGTGATAGGCCTGGACCACCTTTGGTTCGTTTGATGAAAGGAGGGAAAGTCCATAAAAGGGTTGTACATATTAAGGATAAGAATGGGAACCTCATGAAGGAGGAGTATGCCATCAGGGAACGCTTTAGGGAGTTTTATCAGACCCTCTTTCGAGCAGAATGCCAGGGATCTGAGCAGCTTTTTGAAAGTTTTTTCCAGGACCTTACTATCCCCACACTGAAGGATGAATAAACTAAAGTGTTAGGAGCCAAAGTCACTACAGGGGAAATCATCAGGGCTATTGGGAAGTTGATGGGCAAAGCAGCAGGCCCAGATGGTTTTGGAGTAGAATATTATAAGCTTTTAAAGGAGGAACTTGCCATACTGCTGAGAAATGTAATGGAGGAACTTAGGGAGGGGGAAAGGTTACCAAGCACTTGCTATGAGGCACTAATTACAATAATCCCTAAGCCAGGTAAAGACACTACTGAGTGTGGCTCGCACAGTGCAGTATCCCTCCTGTACCATGATTGTAAAATCATTACTAAGGTCCTGATGCTGTGATTGGACGGGATGCGTCCCTGTGTGGTCCATTCAGACCAAATAGGGTTTATAAAAGACAGGCAGTCGTATCATAATATGAGCGCCTGATGAATGTGGTGTGGGGGCTCGGCATTCTGGAAGGTGTGTGTCCTATCCATGGATGCCGAGAAACCTTTGATAGGATTGAATGAGGATATCTGTTAAAAACACTAGAGAAGTCTGGCCTGGGGAAGATTTTCTGAAAATGGATAGTGCATTCTATAGGACGCCTATGCGAAGGTTCTGTGTGAATGGTATCCCCACGGAAGGTTTCCAATTGGAGCAGGACACCAGGCAGGGCTGTCCCCTTGTCTCTTCCTATTCGCCATGGCAATTGAGCCATTGCGATCAAACTAAGAGAACCATGAATAACTGGAGTTTTGGGTGGGGGATGACATATTATTTCACTTTACGTGATGAGATCCTGCTGTTCTTACTAAACAGCACAATCGGGTCCCAGCTATGTTAGAAATAGAGAACAATTTGCCCAGTTTTCAGGATACAAACTGAATCTGGGCAAATCTGAAATTATGTTCTGGGGGGAGAGGTGGGAGGGTGGTGCATGGGGTCTCAAAATTGCACACAAAATGTTTATGTATTTGGCATCAGAATTGGCAAGGACTGGGAGGACTGTATGACCTGAATTATAAGCCCTTATTTAAAACAATACTAGGAGACCTCAGTAGATGGCAGCAGCTGCCCCTTTCATGCATGGGAAGGATCAACCTCATTAAAATGAACGTGTTACCCAGAATCTTACATATTATGCAAATGCTGCCTTTTTGCCCCATGAGAGAATATATTAAAAGATTAGAAAAAGGGTTCACTTCATTTATCTGGAGCGGTAAGAAACCGAGGGCGAGTCTCCATCATCTCAAAGCTGCGGGAGAATGGGGGAGGGGGGTGCTAAACTTCCTGGATATTAAAGGGTACTTTTTGGCCACTCACTATCACTATATACAGAACTGGGTCAATAGAAACACAGCGGCTAGCTGGTTGACCCTGGAGGAGGAAGGTATTCTGGGTAGGATTTCTGCATATTTGGAGACAGGACGGCCTCTTTGCATACAGGCGGCTAGAGACCAGAAATCCAATGGTACTGGCATCCCTACTAGCCTGGAAAGACATTAGGAAAGACTAGGGGTAGAGAATATGACTACTATCCTTGTCCCGGTGGCGGGCAACCTTGAATTTCTGCCAGGCCTCGAGGATGAGGGATTTGGGACCTGGCAAGAGAGAGGAATACGATGTGTGGGGAATCTGTGTTCTAAGACAGGCATGTACTCCTTTCAGGAGCTACAGGGGGTTTGGACGTGCCAGCCACACACCTGTATAGATATCTCCAAATCAGAAATTACTATAAGCGGTTGGGGAGATTCCAGGCAGAGGCTACTCCACTGCTGGAGGTTGAAAGAGAAATCTTGGCTTCAGCCAGGCATGAGAAAGGCTTAATGGGAAGGGCGGTACGATTGGACAGAAGGATGTTCCTAGGTGGGACTCAGAGAGTAAAACAATGGCAGGAAAAGGACCTGGAAATGGACATAGAGGACTATAATTGGGAGATATGATTGAGGTCGCATATGGGACTACTCATGTGCAATGAATACAAAGAGGCACAGTATAAATTCCTACATAGATTATATTGCCCACCCAGCATGGTGCACAGATTCTTCCCGGGGGTCTCTCCAATCTGCAGCAAGTGCAGGGTAGAACAGGGTACCTACATCCACTGTTACTGGAAATGCCCACGACTGAATAAATATTGGAAGGGAATAATGCAAGCATTATCTAGAATGCTGGGATACCAGGTGGAATCCTCTCCGAGATCACTTTTAATGGGTGTAGAATGAGAAGAGGGTGGGAAATGGATGCTATACCCTAGGTGGGCTAGAGTGCTTCTTGTAGTGGCAGGGCAGGGTATACAAAGTGTATGGACCACCAATATAATTCCCATAACAGAACAATGGAAGGATTTAGCTACTCGGGTACTAGCAGTGGATAAAATCACCTACATCCTGAAGGGGCAAGAAGACAGATTCCTGGGGGTATGGTCCAACTTCCTGAATGGGTTGCCGCCAGGCGAAGCATTGCTCCTTCATGAAGGGGCAAGGCTATGAGGGTAACAGATTTAAAAGAATAGTACATAATATGGGGAGGCCCTGGTCCTTGGAGCATTGTTACCAATAGGGTCTCTGATAATTTCTAATAAGATATGTATTGCTTGTAGTGCATAATACCATGTGGCACGTTTTATTACAGCATAGTTTGCTGTGTCAGTTTTAGTTTTCAAAACTGACTGCTTGTGGGAGCTTTCGGTGGTTTAAGTGATTAATAATACCAGTGAATAATGATTTTTGTGCTTTTACTCTTATCAGATGTGTACTACTGTGTATGTAACTGAGATGATCAAATGTGCTGGTCTGTGTACTTGTATGCAAGCAATGAGCTGTCAATAAAAATATTATACCAAAAAAAAAAAAATGTTGCTATCAGTAAAACTAAAACAATGTATTTCCACCCCCAAGTCACTCTAAGGGCAAAAACAGTAGGGGGATTTAAAAATGCATGGGATAGACATACTGTAAGAGTATACAAAATCACACATGCCCCCACAATGCAAAGCATCATGGGCTGCATATGCAAATCACCACAGAGTACTCTCACAGTAGGGAAGAGAGGGTAAGTCTCAGATCAGTGAGTGTATGCGGTATTGCATTAGGTAGGGGAAAGGGACAGACTAGGTGTGCCACACGGTTATCTGCCGTCACCACCTATGTTTCCAATGAAGTTTAAAATTTATCTCCTGATCATCCTGTTTAAATGATAAAAATGAGCTGCCATTTTGTAATTCAGTCCCCTTCACTGGGCTTATTCACCTGGTCTCTGTGCTGTGTTGCTACTGGGCATGCTCACTGCAGCATGCACTGTAAATACCATTAACAAACTGTTGAACTGTTTCTTTTATTCCCACAGCTCGGGTTTGGTTGGACAAATGGAGTGGTGCTGCAACTTTTGGATCAGTATGGAGGGCGGCTGACATCAGGAACTGTGGAACGAACTGCCTGGGTCTGGGCATTTTTAATTAATATCCCTTTAATGGTTAATAACCTGTAACTGATACTTTCAATTAGAACACTTTTTAATGATTCTCAAATCAGCCACTGTTCTTTAATTTGGCCTACACAGCTGTGTTCATTCCTGGACTACCTGATGAAAGGACCTGTCTAGGCCCAGAAACTTGTGTGCTGTAAATATCTCTGTACAATATCAAAAGCTGTTTCAATAAAAGGTAACTGTGTCCCAGGGAATCCAACTAGTATTTGCCAAACGGATTATACATTTTAACTAGTACATACCTAATGATTTCCTTTAACTAACAATAATGAACTTCAGATTTGGTGGCAAATGGGTGCATGGCTGGGCTATCCTTCGTAAACAAAACAGGGCAAGCTGTTTATCTGGTCATTTAAGTACAAAATACAACGGTAAATGCTAAAATGCTGTAGATTATTTGAAATGCTGAGGCTGCATGGCATCCTTATGAAATATGTGCTTTTGTTTAAATGTTTAGGACCACCTATCATGATAAAGCTGTACTACACAGAGACACATGGGAAGGATTTGTGATGGCCTCACATGCTATGGAAACTGTTTAAAATACAGAAGAAATAACTATTAAACCAAAGCAGTGTTTGTCTGCTGATTTTGTTATTATTAAAAATAGTTCATTTTGACAAGCCATTTGTTCTCCGCCCTTTCGATTGACATCGGGTAGTAATAAGTCAGTCAAGGCAGATCTATCTGGGGCTCTTAAGGGCCTATCAGTCCACCAGAACTTGAGAACCAATTCCAGCACAGCTTTTGCAAACATGGAGAAATGGTCTGTAGGCACAAGCTTATACTAAATTACAAAAACAAAGTAATGCTATTCACTAGCTCACATAACAAGTGTAAATCCCACCCACTATCAATCAGAAACAATACTGCCCCCCCCCCCCGGAGCACGTACAGCATTTAAAATACCTAGGGGTCACCATAGACAGCACATTATCCTATGCTCACCATACAGAAAATGTTGCCAAAGCAGTCAACATACGAATCGGGCTGCTGCATAGGCACAAGCAAAGTCTGACCACCGAAGCCCTAAACATGGCAACTCACAGTTCTGTCATCTCCATCATAGATTATGGGCTGGTAATTTATGGCTCTGCCACTGACACGTCCCTTTGTCATATCTCCACGGCGCTTAACAAGGCCTGTAGACTCCTCACAGAAGCAGCTCGTCTCACACATACTTGCGACCTCTATGCTCAGGTTAACTGGCTACAGTTAAAAGGTAGAACCTCTTACCAAACTTGCTTGCAAAAAAAAAAGCAAGCCTTGGACTTGTGCCCCAGGGGTTCTAAAGATCCTTATCCCCTATATTAACTCCCATCGAACAAGAGGCTCAGACAACCAGATCTTCCAGGTCCCCCACTGCCGCACTATTCTAGGACAAAGGTAATTTGCCTATAGAGCCCCACTCTGGTTTAACTCACTACACAGTGACATCTCCTCTGAAGCCACGCTGGGCCCCTTCAAACATAAACTCAGACACCTCCTAGCAGCAAACACCAGATGTGATTGCTTCCACTAATTGTACAAGCCACCTTGCTACCATCTCCATTTAGCACTTAAGAAACTGCCCCACTCTGCTGGCCCTTACCTACCTCTTATCGCTATAACTCCCCTTTCTCTTATCCACTCCCTCCCCTATTCCCCAACCCTCTCCTTCCTTCTCCCCCGCGCTTTCTTCACACTCCTACTCCCCACCTAACTTCCTATCCACTTATTTGTTTTGTCCTTGACAAGGCCTCACTGGCTGATTTACCTTGATTGTACTGTCAAAAGTGTTTGCCTAATTTGTTTGTAGACTACTTCCTGGCATACTTTGTACAATGCCATTCAATCTGTTATTCTTGTTCTTTGCAATTCTCTGTTATTTGTTTCACTCCGTGTCATGTTTGCAACTTTGTTAATCCTTATGATGTGGAACCTATGTAAAAGAGCTTCTAGCTCTAAGGTGTTTTAATCTGAGATTCAAATAAATAAATAAAACCAAGTGAAAAATCTTTGATCCTGAGGGGAGAGCCAGTCCAGTTCACAAAAATGATCTCTAGGACAGCCGGCCCAGTGGTGTAGAGGGCCGAGGCACTTAGCACCTTACTGCTTCCATGCCAGCGACCCAAATTTGGGAATGAGCTCAGGTTGCTGGGGATTGGCTGGGGTGGGGGGAGGCTGGGAGAAGGATCGAGCAGCCAGCTCTCCTCTCCCAGGTAGGGGGAGTTGGTCTTCCTGGTGCTTGGCTGTCACCGGGTGGGGGCTTAGTCGCAATGCTGCCCAGATGGGGAACCAGGTGCTAGGCCAGGGTGGGTGGAGCGGGACCACTGGATCTGGCGTGGATGCACGCCTATGCTGCTGCAGCCTTGGGGAACTAAGGAGAGATAACTGGAGGAAAAAGGATGGTCACGGTAAGGGCATATGACACCTGCTGACCACACTTCCACCCGCCATGTCATCAGGAAACCTGGAGCAAGGAACTGGATTATAGGCTTGGGGTCGGGATGGAGGGTGGACCTCCTTCTGACCCCACACCGGGGGCATAATAGTGGGTGCTCTCACCCACCATTGGTACCCAGGGAGGCGAGGATGGTGGAAGGAGGTATGCAGCTAGCAGAAGGGAGCCTCCTTGCCATGGTCCCAAGGAGCATAAAATATGGAAACAAAAGATCTTTAGGGCAACTGTTGGTCCCATGGCCGAATGGTGCATGGACATGCGGTTACCCAGACTGGGAGCATCTCTCTTCTCCTCCCACACAGTGAGGAGCAGGCTCCTGGCTTATTGCAAGGTGTTCCTTCACCAAGGAACTGGATATAACCCTCCCTGGGCTGTGCTCAGTAGCACTTTCCCCCAGCTCACCATTGCCTGACTGGCTGCCAAGTTCACTTCCAAACCTGGACTGCTGGCTCTGCAGCTCAGTGCACTTCCTCCGGGCTATTGGGAAGCTCAGAGAGTAGGAACGAAGAACAGGGGTCCATAACATGGGAGGAGGTGCGGTTGGACTGTACTTGAGACTGGATGGATCCCATTCTTAGTTGGGGGTGAGAGTGGTTCAAAGTGCTCTTCCTCATAGATCAGATTCCCAGCCCCATGGGCCAGCCAGGGGAAGCTTTTCCATGAGGAGTGCACCCCCTCCATCCTCGTCGAAGACAGTGCATTAGTGGGAATGCACCTCCAGCTCTTGCCACACTAACTGGGAACGCAGGCTGAAAGGTTCCCTTCTAACTTGTGATCCCTTCGTTTCAAGGATGCCCCCAATGCAATAAAAATACACACAATCTAATAAAAATAAAGGCGGCCTGAGAACTAGACTTCAGGGAGATATTCAGAACCTTTGCACATGCAAGACTGCATCTCCAGCAACTTGTACAGCCATTTTTGGGGGGACAGAAGAATTGACTGTTCTGGTCCCCAGGGACAGAAGAATTGGCTGTCCAGGGTCTCCAGGAGTAGAAGAATTGGCTGTCTGGGTCTCCAGAGGAAAAACAAATTGGCTGTCTGGGGTTTCCAGGGACAGATTAATTGCTATTGGGGTGTCCAGGGTCTCCAGGGACAGACACATTGGCTGTCTGAAGTTTCCAGAGACAGAAGAATTGACTTTCTGGGGTATCCAGGGACAGAAAATTGAATGCCCAGGGTCTCCAGAGACTGAAGAATTGGCTGTTTGGCATCTTCAGGGATGGCAACAGAAGTCATGAGTCTTGTAAATTCTGGCAGCATCCCAGATATTCTAGGCTGGCATTTTTCTGCCCAAAACATATTTTACAACATGCGGGAGTAAGTGACTTCATGTTTAAATACACGAGTATTGGGCCCCAGTTTGTAAGTGCTATAGTGCCTCTGCTGAAACAGGCTGATAGCAGCTTGAAGACTGAGCATCAACCCACAGTCTAATGAATATGGTAAGATGGTGCATGTATGCATAGGTACCGTAGATTCTGAATCTTGGAACAATGTACAAGAAAATCTCGTGCATTCCTTCTTAAAGTTATATCATTTGGCCACATGACGGCAGTCTTGTTCCACAGTGGAAACGAGACAGTCTGCAGCTGATAGCTGAGAATGTGAGTGCCTGACGCAGTCTGTTACAAGCACTATGTTTCTATAAACTAAAAATAAATGAGGGAAAAAAGTTACGACTGGCAGGCAAAGTTTGAGAATACAATGACATATGATTCGGTTGCTAAGGAAACAGTCATGTTACTTTTTATAGGGCATGCATTTTTATCATTACATGTAAGCTAAAAGCTATAATTACATGATTTGTCTGCATACTTTTTGGCATGGGTGCCCGGACCCAAATATAAAAGAATGAGCATTATGATGAAGTATTGGCAGCTTATGAGAAATAAATAATACCGGGCACCCTCCTCATTTGTACCTGATTACGGGGACTTGAAAAATAAAACTGAACAGTATGGCAAAGGTCGTCCTTCTGGGCCCACAGATGTGGAACAGGACTATCTGCATTTCTCACATACACACTGATACTGAAATTGATCAGTTTTTTTATATATACATTTCAGACCAACTTTTATAAATAAAAAAGCAATTCTTGTATAAAGTACATAAAAAATGTTAAGGGTGGAGGTCGGGGAAATTGGCAAATCCTGTTCCCAAGTCCCCCCCCAACATGAAATCTGGTTTTTATATTCCTTTAAAATACACTTGTTAAAATCTACAAGGCCTTTAACATTTTTTAAGTATAAACTATTTTTTATGTAGTTCTAATAACAGTATGAAGCATATTTCTGGCAAGCCAAGAAATAAATGTAGGCATGCAAAACGTAGGCAAGTGTTTTAATTCACAATGTGTTATTTACCAGTTTTTGAAATGCGACTTTTGTGTTTTCCTGTACTAACTGAGTGCCTCAGTCATGATCAAAAGAACAACAAAGTGGTGCACTGTTTTCCAGTAACATTTGGCTCAAACCAGCGAATCTTCTTTCATGTGGGTTTCTCAAGAACACCTGGATTTTGTTTTCATTTAAGCATAAAATGCACTTGAATTTGGGCTTGTAGCCAGTATGTCTGTTGGCTAAATGGTTTGCATGTTAAAGTGAGGCAGAAATCTGGTAATCAGGGGTGTTGTACAACATGCTTGCACAGTGATGAGGCCACAGCACAACCCCCGAAATCGAGGTGCTACTGGTCTCGGCTGTGCCTGCTAGGTACCCTTAGCCATTTGGGATTCTGGGATGCCGCAGAGCAGCTTTGTTTACATTACAGGGATTGGGGGCGTGGTAGGATCAACAGGATACTCAACTAAAGCAAGCGGTAAAGAAAGGTTTTGTGTATTCCAGACTACATTGTTTCAGCACTGAGTCTGCATCTTGAAAGGCTTTCACCTGTATCATTAACAATAAAGATGTCAGGCAGCGTAGTACAAAGACGCTCCAGCAGAGTTCTACCCCCCACCCCAATGTGTCCGACTGACTCCCAACTTTCGAAGTAGGGGTCAGACTGAACCACCTGCTAGTTCTAATGCAAACTCTGTTTATTTATAAAGGTTCACTGGCTGTGCACAGCAGAAGCTTTCCTTGATTTATAAAATGTTTTAAAGTCATCAAACACTGGCTATGGACTGAAATTGTTGTTTGTAGTGCCCTGGGGAAGGTTTGAGTTTAAAAATGGTCTAAGAAATACAGAGTTGTGATTGGCTGATAGGGTTCTATCAGCCCTATATTAATCTACAGACCTGTAGAGCCAATGCACAAACACAGTGATTTGCTAAAATAAGTTCCAACCTGAGTTCTTTGCTCAGAACACTGATCTGCCGTTATAGCTATCACTAACAGAGTGAAAAACCATCACAGACTAAGGCCCCGTCCACACTACACCGGATAACACTGAAACGGCTGGAAAATGGTACAGAAAGGATCCGGTACAGTGTGTCTACAGCCTGTCCACACAGCCAAAGGCACTGGAGCCGTGTCCATCCTGTGTAGCACTGGGCACATCCCAGCATGCAGTACTGTTAAATGCACCAAACCCTCCCCCAGCACAATGGTACCATGATGTCCCACACAAGCAACAGTGCAATGCTGCGGTTGTGGGTGCAGCCGCTGCAGGCCATATCCTGTGCAGCTGGACGTCCAGCATGTCTTGCCTGTGGGCAACAATGGGCACCACTCCCCTGCATCAGGCACCGCATAACACTGCCACAGGATGCCTGGCATATACGTACGGTGGACCAAGCAAGTGGTGGCTATGGCCATTGCCCCATGACCGACTGGGCGAGTGAGCTAGGATCAACGGAGCGATCAGCTGTGGACCCGCCCCATGTCTCCAGCACAATGCACAGGTCGTCGCCTACAGGTAACAGTACTGGTACCTGGAGTTGGGACCTGCTGCATCGAGGGGGGTGCCCGTACACACTCTTGGAGGGTGATGCCTCCTGTTCCAGTGGCATGCATCGAACCGCCAGGATATATGGGACCACTTGGCTGTTGGAGCGTGGGGACCTACGGACTTGGGAGTAGTCATTCCAGGCCAGGCCACAACCCGGGTGTGTTCTGTGGCATGGCTGCCGGTGGGTGGCCGTTGCCACAGGCATGCCCTGTGGCGTGATCCAGGCCCCAGAGGACAGCCGTCCCAGCTGACTGTATGCCACCAATGTGGTCTCCGTGGCTGTTCCCCAAGCTCAGCCTGTGACCCAGAGGAGTTGCTGTGGCAGCTGCTGCCTGGGCAGCTGCCACCATGGACCCAGTGACTGGGGGCAGTTGGTGGGATCCTAGCTGACCTCTGCTGTGGATACCTGTCCAGTGCTCAAAGGAGTATGGCACCAATCGAGGGTATCCAGCAGATGGGCTACCATGACGGTGACTACGGGACAGTTGTGGGGCATATTGTCCATGGGGCATAGGACAGGACAGACATCCTCTTCTCACCTGTTACAACCCCTTGGCACTGACAGTGTACGTGCCACGACAAGTAGCAGCTCAGGCTAGTGGGGGCATCCTGGAGCTGGGTGGGTATGTGGTTGTGGGGTGCGGAGGCCGTAGCCTCGGCAACGACTGTTCGGTGCCCCATGTGGTGTGGGGCCCACCAGCACAGGTCTGCCAATGCCCTGCATTGGGACATGCTCCACATCGCTGGGGGCTGGGAGCCGGCAGTGCGGTGCTGCTGCACGGCATGCGGGTATGCTGGCGGACTGGGGGGGGGGACCAGTGGCTCCACGGTAGTCCATTTACACAGCGCTCTGTAACACTATGGCACTGCAACCGTTACAGTAAACGTTGTTGAAACCACCTGCTAACAGGTTTCAACAACAGTTATGATAACGGCT
The DNA here is from genome assembly GCA_016271365.2 of Neoceratodus forsteri. Lineage (NCBI taxonomy): Eukaryota > Metazoa > Chordata > Ceratodontiformes > Ceratodontidae > Neoceratodus > Neoceratodus forsteri. Next base: position 108,581,248 of record JADMNL010000034.1, on the reverse strand, counting down.
ACTGTAACATTACCAGTGTAAATGCTTGCCGTTACGGTAACGTTATGGGCACTCTGTATTGTTACACGGAGCGTCTTCCGGTGTAGTGTGGACAGGGCCTAAGAGCCATACATATAAAAGTACATTATCAAAAGAAATGATATTTTTATTTCATGCCCTACAATCCCTGTCAAATCATTGCCTTCACTGGTCACCTGTAGCCTGTCTCTCTCTGTACCAGATCATTCCTGTAGACATGATTGTCATTAAAAAAGTAATATGCCTGCTTTTAAATTCCTTTTACTTTTATTTCTAAATGATAATCTCTTTACAGTTACCTTGCCCTTACATCTGCCGCAGCTGTACGGAGCAGGGGCAGACACAGTGCGGGTAGCATGATTACAGGCACCAGACTCCGAGTGTGAGAGCGGGGGAGACAGCAAACTGCTTGTTTTTCCTTCTCTGTTCACCTGATGCAGGAAAGCCTTAGAGGTAAATGGGCTGGAATGTTGGCTCAGGGATACAGAGGTCATTACAGCTTCAAAAAGAAAAAAAAACATTGTAGGACAGTTTTTTTTTTTGCAGGGGATTTGGCATGCTGGGGTGGGCTCTCAACGTGCCACCTAACTGTTTTGGGGGGGTGTCTGTAGCCAATGAGGGAGTGGGCTCTCCGTCGGCACATTCACAGGGGGCAGGGGCAGCCAACAGGGGTATTGGGCACCCCTGAATTCGGCAGTTTGGCAGCCAGTGTGCCACCATGTACATAATGGCGGTGAGCACAGCAAGAAAAGGACCGCTGCGTCTGACGAGCTTTGCTCAGATTGCAGCGGACCTTTTCTTAGATGTGCTCGCCACATTACGTATGCATGGTACGCCGCCGGCATGCAGGCTGATCGGGGAATGCGGGACGCACCTACTGTTGCGTGCCCTGCATTCGCCCAACAGTGACCGTTCCTCCAAGGCTGCACTGTCCCAAGATGTGGCTGTGCAAGCGCACCAACATAAAAAGTTATACTGTGCCCAGTGCCAGTGCAAATTACATTCCTCCAGTGGCATCATGGCCCTGTCTGTCATTCCTGTATTCCCTGTATTCCTTGCCGGTATATTATATTCCATTTTAGGCAGCGGCCCCTTTCATATTAAAACTAAGTTGCTTGCATTATTAGTTCACAATGAGCAGGCCAGGCAGACAGAGGCCATTACACAATATGAGACAATGGCAATCAAGGGAGTAAGGACAAGACAACACAGCTACAATTGCTGCTGGTCTGGATGTGTGTTGTTATTTTTTTTTAATTAATAATTTATTTCTGTGAGTTGGCAATGGCACTGTGATGTGACTATAATAACCTCCTGCCTACAACTTCTCTCAGTCAGACCCAGGGAGGGACATTACAGGAGAACAAAAACACTCACTCACACCTCAGCTTGGTTACAAGTTAAATTATTGAAACTTTTTCTGAGGTGTGAGGAGTGAAATAGAACAGAGCCTGTGAAGTCTGGAGAGCTGAAGATGTGTTTGTCACTTATGAATGAATCATCAGACCGCCTCTCTCCCGGGATTGCTGCAAATGACTTAGTACTTACTGAGGGGTCTGTCTAACAATGTTTCCATTTGAAGTTAAGCTCATCACTTGACTTCAAATGAAAACCTTTGTTAATAGACCACTCGGTATTAAATACTAAGTCATTTGCAGCGATTCTGGGCGATGAGCGGTCTGGATCATGGGGGTAATTTCATCAGCTCTCAGCTGTTGTCAGTTCCTTTGTTGTTGCCTGCTGCAAAAAAAAAAAACTTGCTCCGAATGCCAGATGGAGCAGGCACAAGCACTTACTTTGTTTGTCTGTGCACCTCTTCTAATCGTTGATAACGATTCGATTCAGTGAATCAAACAGACACTCCAAAGACTTTAATTATGACGCTGGCACTGCTCGACTGATGATAACCTTTTTCTCTCTCTAGTCACAGGCACAGCTTAGCAGGTCTTCTGTTCTGTTCTGTTTTGTTACTTTAATGTGTTGGTTCCTATTAAGACCAGTTCACCTGTTCAAGCAGTACTTTCACACATCTCTCTTCACCCCCCCACCCAAGCTTCATTGCATGCTCTCTCGTCCTGGTGCTCTCTCATTTAAAAGATACTTCCTTCCTGCACCCTATTCACCCCTGTGAGGTACTTGATGGTCTCTATCATGTACCCTTCTCTATGTCTCTCTTCCAGGGTGTACATGTTGAGATTCTTCAGTCTCTCCTCATAGTGCTTTTGGTGCAACCCCTTTACCATTTTAAATGCCCTCCTCTGGACAGCCTCCACCCTGTGTATGCCTTTTCTGAGGTGCGATGTGTTGAACTGGACACAATACTCCAGGTGTGGTCTCAACAGCGAGCGATATAATGGTAACACCAAGTCCCTCCTCCTTCCAGAGATACATCTCCCTGCGTATCTCGGCATCCTATGTGCCCTATCCATGTCTTGTCACACTGCCCTGCCACACTGAAGTCATCAGCTGTGATAACCCATGTTCCCTTTCAGCTGTGATAACCCATGTTCCCTTTCAGCTATGATAACCCATGTTCCCTTTCAGCTATGATAACCCATGTTCTCTTTCAGCTATAACCCCACATTCCCTTTTAGCTATGATAACCCCATGTTCCCTTTCCTGCTATGATAACCCATGTTCCCTTTCAGCTATGATAACCCCACATTCCGTTTCAGCTATGATAACCCATGTTCCCTTTCAGCTATGATAACCCATGTTCCCTTTCCTGCTATGATAACCCATGTTCCTGTCAGCTATACACCCGTTCCTTTCAGCTATGATAACCATATTTCCTTTCATCAGCTGCTGGCATAAGTAAGAAAATTGGAAAAAGTATCAGGTGGACAAACAGGGATCTGAATACCTGATCATGAGGTGTGGTCCAGAATGTCATCTGTGACATGGCCAAGGTGCCCTTTTCCTCCCAGCCTCCTCAGAAAGATTCCAGGAAACTGAATAGCATGGGCAAAAAAAAGTTGATACTTCAGCTTCTGTGCTCTTAAGGCAAACAATCTACTTGGCCTACACAGCACAGTACACAAGCCCTTTGGACGTCCATACTGGCACAGAGCAAGAGGGCTACTGGTGACTTGTTAGAGTGCATGGCTGGCTCAGCAAGGTCCACCATAGATGCTAAAGTACGTGTTCCATATGGCAGCGGACACAAATGATACTGTGTTTGGGGTTATGGACCATGCAGTGTCCTTAAGAAGGTGTGCTTGTCTTAGAACTGCCAATCTGTCCCAGCACACCCAAGCAAAAGAGATGGATTTCCCCTGTGAGCAAAAGTCACTGTTTGGTGACAAGACAGAGGCTTACATGAAGAAGGTGGATGAATACAAAACCACCTACAAGAGCAACACTGAGAAGGAAAAGGCCTCCATTTCCTACAGGTCTTATGAAAGGTGAGGTGGGGTAGGGGATACTTCCCCCACGCATACATCTCCTATTACAACCCTCCACAGAGTGGTTACTTAGAGTTCAGGGCAGAAGGGGCACCAGGTGTGCAGCTGCACAACCAGCCCCCAACTCTCAAGCTAAACAAACCCCTGACAAATCTGCGCAGGTTGCCTATCCATTGCCACTGGGAAGGAGGCTGACTCACTGTTCTCAGGAATGGACTTTATGACAATTTATGGCTCTGCCGCCTCTGCCCTCCACAGAATTACAGTTGCACTCAACAAAGCATGCAGGCTGCTAACTGGGGCTGACAAACTTACACACACACTTGTGACCTGTACACTCTGGCGGGATGGCTTCCTCTCATCAGCCAGATACAGTATCAAACCTGCCTCTTAGCCAGAAAAATCCTCCTAAGGGTCATGGCCCGGGCATTAAAGCTCCTCATTGACCACCACAGCACCCAGCAAACTAGAAGTTCACAACAACTAACCTTCCTTGTCCCCAGATGCGGACTACTTTGGCCAGAAGACCTTTGCCCACAGAGCACCACAGTGGTACAATACTCTCAACAAAGAACCTCTTACCTGCTGCTCTTGGCCTTTTAAGAGACAACTCCAACTTCATCATTTCAACTAGTCGTTGTGACTGCCTTGCCTAATCATGGGCCCACCTGCGCTGCCCTCCACTTCAGTCTTGACAGCTACCTCTTCCGCCTTGCCCCTCCTACCCCCTTGCCCCTCTCCTCCCCCAGGCATTTCCTGACTTTATCTCCTCCCTCCCTCCCTCCCCTTGAGCTCTTACCCTCACCCTCTACCCTCCGACAATGGCCTTCCTGCCTGCATCCCCCTTCCCTCTCACCTGCAGTGCTTATTTCTAAGATTGCCCTTGGCTGGTATGTCATGCTACCTAACATTTAGTAAATTTTGAATTACTGGAATTTTCTAAGCCTCAGTCTCTTACTTCCTTTTATCGTGTAACTATGTATTATGTTGACCTTTGTATGTATGTACATCCCCCATTCCTTCGACGTGGAACCTTTGTAAACGAGCAGTTCCTGCTCAAAGGTATTTGTAATCCTAGATTTCAGTAAATAAAATAAAATGGACAAAAATAACTGCAGGCAAGTGTGTCCTGAAATAGTGAGTCAAGGTTTGTCTCAGAAGTTCACAGACTTCCAAAGACCGCAAAACCACAAGGGATTTCATCTTCACACCCCAACAGAAAGAATCCTGTTGGGGATGGAGGTGAAAAAATGGCTACAAGCAAATGCAGTGGAAATGGTACCTCCCTCACAGTGGGGAAAGGGACTATACTCAAAGTACTTCCTGACCCACAAGGAACATGCGGAGCAGTGACCCAGTTTAGAGCCAAGAAATCTGAACAAAGATTTAAGAATAGAAAAATTCAGGATGGACAAGCTGGCCAAGTGGCATGGCAGGTTGAGGCATCCATGCCCCCCTGTTGTCATACTGGTAACTCGGGTTCAGGAATGGATTCTGGTTGCTCGGGGGCCCAGCTGGGAGAGGGAAGATTGAGCATCCATAGGGTGGCTCTTCCCTCGAGGAGGGGGGATTCAATGGCTTGCTGTTCATCTGCCACCTGGTGGAATCCCTCACTATGCTTAACAATGGTGCAGTGACTGTGATATTCAATGGTTGCGGACGGTGACATGCGCCAGCACAACATGGCTGAATATTGCAGGGATGCGCTATGGCTGCACCACCTGACCAGCGCCATAGCGCAACCAGAGATGCACAAGGGAGCAATGGAAGATGCACCAAGGCACTGAAGGACCAGCACTAGGCACAGCTGGGAGCAAGGCGTGGGGGAGAGACAATGCATGGAGACAGTGGAGCCCGGCCAGGAACAGTGACAGAGATGCACAACAGTGGGCCACAGGTGACCGCAGGATGCACACAGGCAGCTGGCCCCCAACCCCCAGCACCAGGGCAGTGGACGCAGGGAACAGGTGGCACCATTGGCCAAGGGTGGGCTGCCACTGCACCCCCCCCACTGGACAGCATGCCCCCACCCACCCAGACCACGACAAGCCACACCCTGGCACACAGTGCCCAACACGCACACCACACTTCCTGAACAGCCAGCCCATGGCCACCCCAAGGTACAGCCACTGGGGACACCACCATGCACGGTCTGCACAACGAGACAGGAACACCACACAGACACCCTCCACACCACTGCAGCATGGCTCCACTCGCCAGCTGCAAAGTAGATGCAGACACAGGCAGGTAAGGTAGAAAAATGTATTGAACAACTATTTACAATAAAACCAGAGGGACAGGGCAGGAGAGTGAGGGATGGGGAGAGGGGACAGGGACTGTACAGTGGGATGGGGGAAGGGAAGGCAGGGCCAAGGAGGAGGTACAGGTCCCGCTACGGACAGCCATGTCCTGCTGCCACCTGGCACCTCCCATCTGTCACACAGCACAATCCTCCTGGTCTGCTGTGCGATCTCGAGCATGGTGGAGGTGACCAAGATTATCTGCCACAGAAGACAGCAGTACAACGGCAGTCGCGATGATCTCCAGATGTCTATGACAAAAAAATACACAGGTGATCAGTGCATGTCCACAGACACCATGCTCTCCCACTGTGCGCAGTGGACAGTGGGAACACACACCCCTGGAGTGGCACCCCGGCCACCCACAGTGGGTGGGCCAACACCTGCTGACACCCCAGCATGCCACAGCAGTGCACAGTGGTGGACACCACCGCCCAAGGGCCACCCGGCCGCTCAGTGGCAGGCAGGTGGCACAGTGCTGAAGCAGCAGCACCAGTGGCAGCTGGACGCACACCCATCCCACCAACAGCTACCACACGTGTGCAATGGCTGCCCCACAGTGGCATGCAAACCGCACAGTGTGCTGCACACAGCTGACACGGCACATGGCACAGGTGGCCATGGCCACCCCCCCCCCCCCAACCACCTGGTAAGGAGTAGAGGAACAAAACAGTGCCTACCTGCCCACTGCGGTACTGCATGCACTGGTTCTGCAGCTGCTCCACCTCCTGCATGTGGGCCAGCACCCCCAGCCAGTCGTATCACAGCGGTCTGCTGCGGCCCACCTGGCACCCCTGCCACCGTGGTGAGCCTCAGGCCCTAGGGAAGGGACACAAACAGACACACATCAGAACACAGCCACAGCATGAGCCCACCGCCCTCACCCCATGCACAGTATGTGCCCCAGCCGGGCATGAGCTGCAGGGCAGTGGCGCAGCATACCCGGTGTCTGGCAATGCCACACCACAGGCACACGATGACAGTGCCCCTCGGAATGGCAGGCAGCCCAGCCAACACCATGGTATGGCAGTTGTGCACAGAAGCAGCATGTGCCCATTTACCCCCGCGGACACGTGGCTGCATTGCCTTCAGCTGCTCCGGGTCCCTTCACATCAGGTCGCCGTATCTGTAGCACCACTGCTCTCCAGTGCATTGCACCCTGTGGCTGGACCAGGCTAGCAGCTATGGCCTGCCACACATCCATCTTGGCCTGCTGCTGCCCAAACAGGCCTGCAGCATGTGGCTCTACCTGTGCCACAAGGTTTAAAAGCTCCACCTGGCTCCATTGTGTGAGCACATCACACCCCATACTGCGCCATGCTGGCTATCACAGTGGCGATACAAAAGGTGCCCAATGGTACTGCACAATCGTGTGCGGATGTGCGCCTCGTGGGACGGTTACATGGCATCTGCCAATCGGACATCGCTGTGGATGCACAGTATGGGCGTGACCCACCCAGCATGCAGCAGGGGCATGTGGGCATAGGGGTCAGGGCAGGGGTCAGGAGTAAACACGCGCAAAAGGCGCATGGGCACTATAGGGCCCACATAGCATAGTGTGCAATAGGGCCTATCGTGCACCTTGCATCATGGGCCCTATAGCACCTGAGCACCGTCATGGTAGCCCTGAGCGCCATGGGCCCTATAGCTAATATTTTTATAAGTGAAATTGGAGAGCTCCTGGAAGGAAAGTTATGCCTCTTTGCAAATGATACAAAGATCTGCAACAGGGTTGATACACAAGGTGGGGTGGAAAGAATGCAAAAGGACTTGGCAAGGTTGGAGGAATGGTCAAATACATGGCAGCTCAGATTCAATGCAAAGAAGTACAGGTAATGCATCTGGAAACAAAACCCAGGGAAGAGTACACAATGGGGGTGAGTTAATAACAAAAATCAGAAAGAGACCTAGGAGTAATTATATCAGATGACCTAAAGGTGGGCAAGCAATGTGAGAAAGCAATAAGGAGGGCTGGGCAGATACTGGGATGCACGGGGGAGGCATCAGCAGTAGAAAATAGGAAGTTGTTATCCCTCTCTACAGACAGTTAATGAGACCCCATCTGGAGTACTGCGTGCAATTCTGGAGACCCCATCTCCACAAAGACATAGACAGAGTGGAGGCTGTTCAGAGGAGGTCAACCAAAATGGTGCAAGGTCTGCACCAGAAGACATACGAGGAGAGACTAAAGCAGCTTAATATGCATACCCTTGAGGAAAGGAGGGAGAGGGGGGACATGATAGAAACTTTCAAGTATCTCAAGGGAATTAACAAGGTACGAGAGGGTAGCATCTTTCAGAAGAAGAGATGTGCAAGAACAAGAGGACACAATTTGAAGATAGAGGGGGGCTCAGAGGTAATGTTAGAAAGTATTTTTCACAGAGAGTTGTGGATGCATGGAACAGCCTTCCTGAGGAGGTTGTGGAGTCAGGAACAGTGGGAGAATTCAAGAATGCATGGGACAGGCATAAGGAAGTTCTAGTGGGGGGCAGGAGGAAGTAAGCTGTTGATTAACTAGAATCTGCAGCTTATCCATCAGAGTAGGGAAATGGGCAGACTGGGTGGGCCAAGCGGTCTTTATCTGCTGTCAAATTCTATGTTCTATGTTTCTATCGCCACGGACCCTATGGCGCACCATGCACCATGGCCCTATAGCTTGGCGCCATGGGCCCTATGGTGCTACAGGCACTGTAGGGTCATAATTGCGATGGCCTATGGCCCCTGTAGTGCTCTAGTGTACAGTGCACAGTAGGTGGTAGCACAAGCCATGGCGCATGCGTATTGAGGGCAGCGCACTGCGCATGTCACGGTATTGCACCACAACATGCACCGGAGCAATTCCATTGCACAAGGCGCAAGTGCGCGATATTCAGCCGTCACATGCAAATGAGCTCATCAGCCTATCCACGGTGCACTGGGGATATTTGCATGTCATTACTGCTGCGCAACAGCTCATTTGGATGCGATGCGCTATAAAGGTGCTGCACAACAGCACAGGCCATGGACCAGTATCGCAACCATCTGAGGTAAGTTGCGCCTGCCTTGGGGACAGCCAGCACAGTAGGATGGATGGGGTGGGCTGCTGCAGCCAATAACCACATGTCCATGTCCACAGGTAGCAACATGTCTGAGCATGAGGAGAGTGAGGAGTGTGGGCCTGCTGGTAAGCGCAGGCCCAACTTTACAAAGGTGGAAGCCAATGCCCTGTTTGAGGCATACCTCGACAGGGAGCCATTGCTGAGTGGCACTTCTGGTACACCACAAGCCAGGGCCGCGTTCTGGGTGGAGGTGGCAGCGACTGTGAACCAGCAGGGCAGCCACCAGCAGTCTGCGCCGGAGTGCAGAAAGAAGGTGGGCACCAACAAACGCTGGATAAAGGAGAAGGTGGCGGCCATACGGGCTGCCAGGACAGCCACTGGTGGGGGCCAAGCTGCTGTGCCACAGCTTACAGCAGAAGAGGAGCTGGTGGCCACCATGCAGTGCAGCGCAGCGCAGTTGAGGGTGTGCCAGGTGGTGGCTTCCAGACAGGAGGGAGCCCATCACTGCATGGTAGGTATGCCGGGGGGGCGGCTGATACGGCAGCACTAACACATCTGTTTTCCCTTACAGCACCAGCATGCCGGGATGAATGCAGCTGCCATGAGGGCAGGCCCAGCCATCCACCTCCACAGGCATCCAGGGGCCCAATCGGCTGCAGCACACCACCGCCGTCCAGCCGGATGTCCTGGGCATGGTGGCGGTCGAGGCCCTGGCTGTGTTGCAGCAGGATGCCAGCCATGGCATGCTTTGCGTGGAGACACAGATCAGGGCGGGGTCTGACACCGATGACAAGACCATCATCCTGGACAGCAGGGGTGTTGTCGTGGGGGAGACACCCATACCTAACACCATCACTGGCAGCATGACCAGTGGCCTGTAGGTGGTGGAACAGCTACCCGCCGCTGCCCCTGGTTCTGCTGTGTGCACAGGCACAGCGGCACTGGGTGGTGGTGGTGCAACTGCCCAGGCTCTGGCCAGCGCACAGAGGCCGGAGGGGTGGCAGCAGCAGCTGGCTGGGGACGTTGAGCGGCTGATGACCTACTCCATGGGGACCCCACTGTGTAGCATCCACCTAAGTGGGGGCCATGCAGCGTGGTCATACACCACTGGTGGACGGCGACACACCCATGCATCCCCGGGCGCCTGACCCATTGACTGAGCACACCCGATTGCTGTGGGCCTCCATGGAGCAACAGGTGCTGCTCATAGCTGGGATGTGTGCACTCCATGCAGAGGTGCACCATGCAGCTGAGCAGCACGAGAGGGGCACCGTGCAGGTCCTGTAGGCCATACCAGTGCCTGCGGGAGGACATGACCACATCCCTGGACTGCATAGCCAATGAGATCTCAGTTGGCCTTGCACCACTGGCTGCCACAGGGCATGGACGCCTGCCACAGTCACCGCAGAGTGCACTGTCCACCCCACAGACCCAGCGTCAGGTGACACCCTCAGTGTCGATGCTGGGATCACTGTCAGCATCCAGGCACGCCTGGGGCAGGCCTGTTTGGTGCCTCACGGACCCCTGTGAGGACCTGGTCATGTTCCTGCAGTTCGACCCTTGGGGGGCAGTCACATAGCCCCCCATGGCCGTTGAGCATCCTGTGGCTGCCGAGTGGCCGCAGCGTGGCTGCCCCATGTCCATGGCAACCGTGTGTTCACGCGGTGGACCTAACGTGTGTGCCGCCCTGTCTGCTGCCACCATCCTGTGTGCACCTGAGTGATATATGTGTGTGTGTGTGTGTGTGTGTGTGTGTGTGTGCATGACACAGTCGTGGCACCTGTGTGTCATGCCACATGCTGCCCGTGTGTGCACCCATCCATCCGCTGGCCCATGTGGCGTGTGCGTGGTGATGGCAGCGCAGCACTAGTTGCGCCTCTGCACCGGCACCCTGCATCTGATCCATGCCATGTGCTAGCGCCTGGGCGTGTGCCTGCGGGTGCCAGTATGTGTGTTGCTGTACAGTGCTGTGTGGTGTTGTGTGTAGCTGTGTGGCACGGTCCCCCCGTCCAACGCCTGTGTGTGCATGCCCAAGGCCATGCTCGCCCATGCCTGTGTGCCATGCCAATGTGTCTGTTCAGTGCATGGGGGTTTGTCCACCTACCTGTGTCTGCCATAGTGCTCCTGTGCAATCATGTCCCGATGCTGGCGTGCCATTCTCAGGGCGGGGATCCCTCTGCCCGTGGGGGGCTGCCCACCACCCCCCCAGCCCATTGCCCACGTCGTCCCCACTGGTGTCCCTCTCTTCGGCCTCGACAGTTATCCCACGGTCAATGGCCATGTTGTGCAGCATGCAGCAGGCCAGGAATAGGCCACAGGCCTTCGAGGGGCTGTACTGTAGGGCACCGCCAGACCTGTCTAGGTGATGGAACCGTGCCTTCAGCATCCTGAACACATGCTCAATGATGTTCTGCATGCTGGCGTGTGCCTCATTGTACTGGTCCTCTTCTGGGGACGACGGGTGCCGGTAGGGGGTGCGCAGCCAGGGCCTGCGAGGGTAGCCACTGTCACCTGTGTGGACAGATCTATGGCTAGCCTGGTGTCCTCTGTCACTGTGGCCCTTGCCCATCCCTGGCACCCCCGCCAGCGCAGCTGCCCTGCCCGCACCCTCTCATGCCTTGCTGTACCCAGTTGCTCATGGTGCTACCATACTCACCCACTAGGTGGCCCGTGTGGATATCCCCACTCTCGAACCTGTGGCACAGTGCTGAGCTGTACCAGATGAAGGTGTCATGTGCGCTCCCAGGGTGCGTGGCATAGACATTGGTAATGCACACCACCTGGCAGTTGATACTGGGGTAGCCCTTCCTGCTCACATATGCTACCCCCTCCGGGCCAGGTGGCATGCGGATGCCCACATGGGTGCAGTTGATGGCGCCTAGCATGCCAGGCATCCATGCTACCCTGTGGAACTCCTGCATGGTTGCTGTATGCTCTGCCTGTGTGCTGGGGAAATGGATGTAGTCCACAGCATGTGACAGCAGTGCGTTGAGGAATTGTGTGAGGAGTCATGACGTGGCTGACTGGGTTATGCCTGTGGTGTCCCCTGTTGGTTTCTGGAAGGTGCCTGTGGTGAGCAGGCACATGACGGCTGTCACTTTCATCTCCACTGTCTGGGCATGGCTCCGTCTAGTGGGTGCCTGCATCTCCTCACTACACAACTCACAGAGCTGCCTCAGAATCACCCAGTTCAGGTGATACCGGCCCACGATCTCCGTATCGGTGTGGGTCTCAAAGCTGATGCGGGCCGGTACCGCCTGTTCCGAGTGTACCACCGTCGGGCCCTTCCACGGCCACGTCACTCTGCCGCCTGCCTCCTCGCATCCCTCATTACGACCTCCATCTGGAAGACTGCACTGGCTATGGCCCCTGTTGTCCTGTCTCCCCTTGGGCGTCTGGCTCCAGTGGACCGCTTGCTACTGTGGGGCAGTGCCTATCACTCTGCTGGGCTCCCTCTTGTGCCACCTGCCCCTGGCTTTCAGTCACCTCGACCTCTGTCCCACCGCCCCTGTGGATACCTGTGCACTCCTTCAGGTTCTGGTGGCTCCTTCTCTCTCACTCTCCTCTGTCTGTCTCCTTGTCTCTCCACACTCTCTGTCTCTGTCTCTCTCTCTCTCTCTGTCTGCCTGTCTGTCTCTCTTGTCTTGCTCCCCTGTGGTGCAAGCGCTGTCCCCCTGCTTGCTCCCTGTTTTTATAGGCTCAAGTCTGCTTGGTGCATCTGGCCATTGCTCCACACTTGCGCCATGGTTTGGGGGTTGAATATCGCACTGTGCCGCATATTCATGGGGACGCCCCCTGCCCTTGCTTATGCATTCATTACAGTTGCACACTGGTGCACTGCTACTTGCGGTGTGCAATGGCTCCTGCTGAATATCGCTCCATGGCGCATTTCTGCAGTTGTGCATGCGAATCCCAGTTGCACCATGCACAACTGCTTTGACTATCCAGGCCTGTATGTTTTAGCTGATCAATAGTTACAGGTACAACATATACTTTATTTGATGATAAGTATTTTCAGGTCCAGTACAGTTTTTAAGGTTGTGTTTACATGTAATATATTTGGTTTATTTGATTACAGGTATTTCCAGATAGAATACATGGTTTATTTGATCGGTATGCATGGTAGTTTGATATATATTATAGTGGTGTGGTTACGCCACTATAGTTAGGGTTGAGTAGGCAGTTTAATGTTAAACCCCAAATTTTATACTTTAATAACTTTGCAACCGTTCAATGGATTTACAATACGCTGTACTGTGGGTATATCTCTTGACGTACCAAGTTTTGTTTAGATCGGATGTGTGGTTGTCATGCAGGGCATAGTGAAAAGTGTGTGTTTGCCTTTCTTCACCAGTTTTGCCGATTTCGCCTCCATCGTGCCGCTGCATACACCATTTGGAATTTTGGTCTGAAAATGTCATGGTAGAAAGAGGTTGCCCCAAAGAACACGCCAGCATTAGTTTGGTGAAAAAATCTTAATCCATTCTAAAGTTATTAAATTGTGGGTTCTGAGCATGCTCAGTTAAGTCTTTGGATAGGTGTATAAATGGCGAACAAGTTTGCCTCATGAACAGGAATTTTGACAGCTCACAAAGCGGGGATTTATAAAATCCCTGTTCGTATGAAAAAAATCCTTGTTCGCGAGTGCCATCTTGTTTTTTTTATTTTGCCCTGAAAAAAGTGTCATAACTCTGCCCTGGGGCATCTGTGCCACACATCTAAGTGTGATTTATGCTCATCAAGGTTTGACGAGCTCTGCTATGTGCTTTGTGGCGTGTTTCTGCCCTCAAAAATGTTTATTTTTACTTGTTTAAATCCTTGTCTGTCACTCGCTAACTTCCTTGTCCGTCAGTCTTTGTCTGCCATGATGAACAAGGAAAACTGCTGATGGACAAGGATTCATGATCTGGCTATCTGGTCATGAAATTTGGACACCAGATGGTCCGTCAGCCATTTTCCTTGTCTGTCATGATGGACAAAACACTGATGGACAAGGAATTCGGGTGGCAGACATGGATTCATTTCTGGCCATCTGGTTGTCCAAATTTCACAACCAGATGTCCAGACCGGGAATCCTTGCCCATCAGCCATTTTCCTTGTCTGCCATGATGGACAAAGACCGACAGGCGAGGAATTGTGTCCACGAACAAAGATTCTGTTTATTTATTCCCCCTTTTTTGTCCATTATCCCTGGTGGCTAGTGGTACCCCTTCCCCTGAATATTTTTTTCTGGTGATTATTGAGTTTTTTTGTATATATTATTAATTTTTGTTTTATTATCTTTGTGGCTTTCTTGCCACATCTCCCTGGTGTCCAGTGGTATACCCGACCCTCCATTGTCCCAGTTATCATTGGTGGCAGTGGATCCCATATCTGTGCCCCTTTATTTAAATTATTTGTTGCTGTAAAAAGTAGAAAACCATCCCTCATTGTCTTTGCCCTGTAAATAAGAAAACCGCCTATCGCCGATTGTACCCATACCCCGCACCCAACCCCCCACTGTGCACCCACCTCCTCACACACCCCTGACATCCCCCCCAGACTGCCACTCACCTGAGGAGGTCCCTGGTTCAACACCCGCTCCTGCGATGGAAGACACGTCTTGCTGCTGGAACCAACAACTGCAATCTGAACTGAGGTAAATGCAGTCCTATGTATTCCAATAAAGTGAGCCCCATACAAGTCTGTGGGGCCACTTTTAAAAGCAGGTTTTAGTAATTTTAAACAGTCCTGAAAAAACCAAAGCAGTCGCTTAGCTAAGAGACCCTACTAGTTAAGCAACTGCTTTAGTTTTCTCTAGGACTGTTAAAAAACTAAATCCAACTTTCAAAATAGCCCCACAGACTTGTATGGGAATCTCACACCCTCTCCTGGCCACATCACAAATTCTCAGGCGCTGGGGCAGAGCTGGAGTTGGGTTAGAATGGGGCGCAGGTAGCTGAAAGGGATCTGCTGGCCGAGGTTTGGCGCCAGTTCTGATCCCTTCCACGTCAAAAGTAGGCACTTTTAAATTCAAATTTTTACGCCTGTCAGCTCATGCTGCTATAAGGTATTGGGATATGAAGCCCAATACCTTATAACGCTAGGTCAGGACATCACCTTAAGTTCATTGTTGTGTTTCTGGGTGATACAGCACTGTATCATTTAGATGATGTGTTTGTTTCTCCTGTAAAAATGATAACATTGTGAATAAAACATTTATTAAAATAAAAAAAAGAATGCAATTTCTATCTGGCCCAGTAGTGTGATGGCAGTGAGTTGCACTCCTATGTGGGAGGTTGGTGTTACGCTGCGATCCCCGGAATCCCACACTGTGGCAGGCAGAGGTCTAGGCATGTTCCAGAGGTAAGGTGTTTTGCTTCCATGGAGGGAGTGCGCCAGCTGCCAGACATTCATGTACCGCCTGCCAGCTGTCTGACCACGGAATGGAATTGGAGTTGTCTGTGAAGGCAGTTGGGTTTCCCACTTCCCTCCCACCTGGCTGGCGGCAGAGTACAGTTGTGGTGACCACAGTTAGTCAGGTTGGGGGACGGAGGAGCCAAAGAGGAAGGCACAAGGATAAAAACAAATCATTTAGAAAACGACTAATCAATAAGGGTGGGAGGGGACACGAGATGCACTAGTTCACTGAATCAAGACATGACAACCAAAAAGGCGTGAGGAAAGCTGGCCAGTTAAAGGTTGTTGGGGCCTGCCTGCTGCTGGGGCCTCATGCAGTTACACAGTCAGGGGGGGGAGGCGGCACGGGGGATAGTGATGGCACTGAATCCCACCACAGCCATTGGCTCACTGTGTCATCCTGGACAAGTCAGCTGACCTCCTGTGCTTCAGTACCACCCCACAGCTGTACAGCTGGCTAGGCATGGACTCCCCAAACACACATGCTAAAATGAGGTGCTGCATCTCAGCTATGATGTCATGAGCCAATACATTGTAAAAGGGAAAGAGAAGAGAATAGAAAATAAGCGCCTTAGCTGGGATTTGAACCCAGGCCGCCTGGAATACCTTTCCATTGCTCTACCAGTTATGCCATCAAGGCAACCGGAAACCTGGAACTCCCAGAAGTATCTTACTCTTTCTCAAATGCACAAACTGGTGCTGTACAAATGAATTACATTTTTATGCATAATGGTGTGGTATGCATTTCTGTATATGGAACACAAATGGTATAGTATTCTGGGTGACCTGGGTTCAAATCCCGGCTAGGGTACTTATTTCTTTTTTCTGTTTCTGTTCCACACATATGCTCACCGCACCTTTTGTGAATAACTTTGTAAAAGAAGTCTTGCTGGTAGTAGTAGTAGCCAGGTTAAATAAAGACAAACTTAACTACTTTTTCCTCTGGAAGAATAGGAAACTTGTTCTGAGTGCCTAATACAAAAGCAAAGGAAACATTTAAAAGACAATTCTGTGTTTTCCTTGACACTAAAAGTAACAGGAGCAACAGCATTGAGTATTTTCACAGAATATGAACTGGTCTAACATGATAGGCCCAGGCTTTGCAAGCAGGTCTGTAACCCATTATAATGGCCTGTTATGCCAGGATATATTTCTTAAATAATAGAGAGTTGAGAGGTATGGATCTGTCTGTACAGTGCAGGACAGCAGCCCCCTCTCGTGGGAGAGTGGGAAGTTTGGGTGGGAAAAGAGGGATGGACTACTGACAGAGGGCTGGTTGAGAAGTGCCTTTATTCTTGATCAGGATAACCTCCTGCCAAGAGACATATCAAACAAAATTTGTTGTTTCCCCTGCAGCGGAGTAAAGCATTATCCTACAGAAATGGAATTCCAACTTCCCTGTCTGAGAGCGGACAGCAGTGGGACTTCCCAAATGCCTGGCCTCCACTTCAGCATGTTATCATTGAAGGTAAGTTTGCACTTTATGATTTTCTTAAATCTTTTTTTTAACCCCTCCAACCGAGACCCCTGTCTAGTCCCCACTAGTGACTTTCCAGTCCTAACAGCCAGTTGCCCCCCCACCCCAGGCAACAGGATAGACACGCTCGTGATTAGGGATCCAGTGCTACCCAGGGCAGCCAGTCCTACATTTCAACAGTCACAACACAAACTGGTATATACGAGTTTAAATTTTACTGGAAAACACAGCATCCCTTTTGGTGAGTTGAAACAGCAAGGCTGGTTTATCCTTAAAAGCCCCTGATGAAGCTCTGTTCTGGGGCGAAGCGTCGGGGCACTGGCTGTGGCCAGGTAGTGTGGCTGGGTTTAAGTTTACTGCTTTATTGCCCTGAATTTATGTCTAGGATCACCGCACTGCTGGAGCATCACCATGAGGCTTATTCGAACCCCAGTAATGCTCAGGATATTCATAACTTTATGCAGTAAGCCTGGAGGGGTTGGACTGCCCGGAGAGATGGAACACATGCAAATGAGTAGAATTCTTTGCACATGAGCATCTTTCAAACACTGCCTCTACCAACTGTAGTGTTCTACCTCTTCAGACTTTCAGGAGGAGAGAAAAATCTGGTCGCTTGGTTCTATCGTCCTCTCTTACATGAGGAAGATATAAATCATAAAACCAAAAGTATATTTTCATTTCTTTACTGCCTCTACTAATTGTCAATTCAGATCTCATTTAGAAAATAGTTGTTTTCTCGGTTCCTCGTGGTTCGAGATAACCATGAGGATCGAGTTAGTTTTGAGTTATTTCTGGTTCTCTGACTAAAGAACCTGTGTGTTTGCATTTAAATTTGGTCTTTACAAATTTTATTTGTAACTGTTTTTCTCGGTTGCAGAACTGCTCAACCAGTTCATTTTACATCTCCTGGTTCGGTTCTGGAACTGACCGCAAAAAAAAAAACCTTCTGATTTTATAGCAGCAGTTTATTTAGCGGTTGGGGTTTCTTCTTTGCTTCACCATGGCAGAGAAACCTAAAAGGGAACAGGACAACCTGGTTTTAAAAATTGCTTAAAGTGTGAGATGTGTTCTCTAAGGTAGACAAGCACACCTTATGTGTAGCCTGTCTGGGATTTGAACATCTGGACCAAGAATGTGATATTTGTAAAACTTTTCGGATAAAGCCATGGAAAAACACCTTGAGAAGGCTTAATGAAAAGTTTCCAAGGGGTCCCTCCAGCTCTGATCAGCTGACACCCCGGACTGTTGTGGTAAGTAATTTTTTTCTACCCTCCTATCTGGAATGTGAGTACAGCTGTAAGATTTAAAACAGTCTTACTGTTTCAACTCACAAAAAAAACCTTGCTTTGTTTTCCTTTGATGTACCAAATTTTAATCCTCTTGTATGCACCCGTTTGTGTTATACCCCCCTGGAGCAGGATCCAGTGTGGGCATAAAGTGGCATGGGGCAGAGGGGCTGGGGAATGTCATCATTCAGCAGGTTTTCTCCTGTATTTTCCCTCCTCCCCAGAATGCTGATAGTAAGACCCTGAATGCATACAGACAGGGTGCGCACTAAGGATGGCCACCATCACCAATGACTACAGTAAACTGAATTTGGCTACCATTTTTATGTCCCCAGCCGTCACTTTGGCTAAAGCATTTGGGCATTTTTACTGTTCAGATAACCTGATGTGGTGGCTAATCCAGTTCACATGTGGCTTAGAAATTTGGATTTCAGCCACAGTGGTTGATTCTTCAGACTTCAGCATGCACTCCGCAGTGGTGTGCAAGTGGGCATCTCTCCGTCCCTCCCATCCATGTTACTCCATGCTTGCACTGCTTCACAGAAGACACCAGGGGGCAGTGACAGAGTGGGAAAACTGGTCTCTAGCCATCTGGAATCTTTGGGTGTCCAGGTCGATGCCTCTCCAGCCTCCTCTTTGCCCAGATGGCAGTTCAGGCATGGGGACATAAAACTGGGTCACCAGCATTCTACTGAGCTGCTCTGGGTATTATTTTTTAACTTGCTGCCCTAGTACTCGAACCAGTTTCCCTTGTGAATATGCCTGGCATCCTCCCTGTTATAAACCATTGCTCCACTTCTCTGAGGTTTGCTAACTGGCTTATGTGAGCCAAGCCCCCAGACATTACTGCATCTCCACTTAGCAGACTGTTCTGTTTAGAAGCCTCTCTTCAGGTGTGAGCCATGCCTGGCCTCCTCCATCCTATCCTTGTCAGGAGCAATCAACGGAGATGTTGTCTTATCTCATTGGAGGGGCTACTATGCAGTGGTATTTGGCCATATAACCTGGACCTCTCAGTGCCTGGGCTGTGCTATAACAGAGTCCACATTACAATAGTTAGAAATATTTCTTTCAGGTTTTAAGTTAGACAGCTATTTGATATTCTGCATTTTGCGGCAGCAGGTGCATGCCATGTCTTTGTACTGAAAGTCATGTCAGCTGTAGATGCCAGCAGCCTCGTGTCTAATTTTGGCACTGCTGCTAGGGCAGGCAGCTGTGCCTGCCGCATCACCATTTGCAGTTCTGAACTGCAGTCCTGGCCCAGCTGCAACACAGAGGTGGTGGTGCCACACAGATACGGTCCTTGCCAGTGCCAAATATACTCGGTGCCAGACTCCAAGCATGGGCCTGTCTTGGGTCATGCTTATGCCGTCATTTCTGTGCTGTGGGTAACAAATTAAAGCTTTGCTTCTCCATGTATACAGTAACTTGCTTCAACCCTTTTCTGTTTCTTTCTTCCCAGGCTTGGAAAAGACAGAGTCCCAGAAAGCAAAGGAGCTAGCTGTGGATCTGGCACAGAAATGGGTTCGGTAAACTGGAAGCTACGTGAAGTACAAAGCCATGTTTGAGAAGGTAAAGCATTCCTGGCCTCTCTAATTCTCTCCCCATTTCCTGAGCAATTGTCTCTGCCATTTGCTTTCAGATGGAATTGCCTGGTGCTTTCAGACCAACTGCACTGGAGGGTTGTGCACTCTTTTCTCTTTTTGCAACATATGTTTATTGAATTTTTCAACCATAACATAAAAACCAATCACAGCTTGAACTTTAGTACATTATTATTATTATTATATCAGTCCCCTTAATATATCTCCTTCTCATACCAAGTTATTAAGTTGCCCTTCTCCCAGTCCCTACTCCTATTATTACCACCCCCTCCAGGCAAAAGAAAATCAGAGCCCCCACTAATTATACAAACTAATAATACCTAGAAAAAAAAAAGAAAAGAAAACCAAAATGAAAAAGGAAACAACTCATCTTGTCTCTCACCTAAGCTCCATGTGTCTTATCCTTCCCAGTGTGCCCTCCCTCACCATCCTGGCCCACCTCACTCATCCCTTTCTTATTCTTGTAGCCCTTTCTCCATCGCCTCCATCTCCCCTGGGGGCAACGAGGATAAAAATGTTCCCCAAACCTTCCAGGACTGGTCCTCTCTATTCTTAGCCCCATAATATAATTTTTCCGTGCACTCTTTTTCTAAACAGTATGCACACCTTTCTGAAAGTGAAGGCATCTAAGACAGATGTCCTTGTCTGCCTCAGTCAATGTGTAGCAGCTCAGGCTGTGTAAGTGTTTTTGAGAAAAGCTGTTTACCACTGTGGCTTCAGGCAGTGCCCTGAATCGGGATTTTTCAAAGGTAAGTTTTCAAAGCAAGATCCAGAAACAGAAAGACAGACACAGTAAATCATATTGTTTCACTCAAACAAACAGATTGCCAGTTTCCGCTCTTGCAGTGCAGGGTCATTCTAAGGGAATCAGTAGTAGTAGTTTGAAGCAGCGGCTAACTTTGTGTATGACCTATTGGTTTCCTGGACGATTTATTAAATTTTGATTTCTTGCTCATATTGACTCCTCATACAAGCCCCTTGGTTGCTACACAGTAGCAGTGAGCGTAGTCTTAATAATCCATTACCGCTGAAGGTGGCAGAAGGCTCAAGCATGGAGTACACTTTCCAAGCAGGCCGTCTCCTGGTTGAACAGTGTGTAAATGCCTAAGCATTTGTGGCATCCTTTTGAAACTCTGAACCAACCAGATCTTTAAGCATCTAACCTGCCAGCTTGTAAGACCTCCATGAGCATTCCGTATCACTCTGCACTGGGCCTCACTGTGCCATGAGTTGCACTGTCTTTTAAGTGACTGCTTTACGTTTGTCAAGTGAAAATATTTTACTGAAACTGCATTAGAACCAGAGCAGTGAACCTGGCCAGCACTGGAGCTTCACTACAAATCACAACAATCATAGCTGAAAATCTGAAATTTGTTTCTAAATTTCAGTACTTAGTTGTGTGGCTTGATCACAGTCTATCATTCTCTGAGCATATTGAGGAACTGATAGAGACTAAGGCAGAGGCTGGGTCTTTTTTTAGAATTAATCACTTTCTCACTAGAGATGCTAAAATATGCCTGGTACCAACAACATTCCTCTCCCTGGTGGACAAAGTGGACATCTTATATAGTCAGTGCCCTGCCTCTTCCCTTGCGAAACTGAACACGCTTTATCGTAGAGCACTTAGGTTTATTATGGGGCTTCCGTTATCTACTCATCATTGTTCCCTCTACGCAGCTTTAGGGTGGTCCTCCCTTCAGTACAGGCACAACAGAAATGCTGCTCTATGGACGCTCAGAGCTATAACCAAAAAGCTTCCCCAATACGTTGCTGACTGTCTCTATATGTGTGCCTGATGCTATGTGCGGAGAAGTTACTCCTTTATTGCATTAAACATTCCGAAGGTTAAATCACGTTTCGGCAGAGTGGCCATTAATGTTGTGCTGCCCTCTCTGTGGAATTATCTGCAAAAATTGCTGAAGCTGTTTCCTTATCAGCTTGGAAACATTCAAGACCTTATATGCCCGCACTGTGAGGGAATCCTGTGACTGCTTCTCCTATAACTAGTATGCCCTGAACCTTGGGTACCCTTCCACCTTGCTTCTCCTCTTATAAGTTTGCTGCTGCAGCCATGGCCTGGTACTGATTCCCATGTAACTGGTCATCTATCCTTTAAAGAAGCTATCCGTGCAGCACTACCACATCTCCAGATAGCCCTGCTAACGCAGTGTCTATAGACACATCTCTCACTGACTGTTGCAAGGCTACTGTGACCCTGTTCCATTTATCTCCTACGGTGTATTGTATATGCTTTTCATTTTCTATATAATGTACATATATGTATAATACCTTACCTTGTGTGTACATTCATATGACACTTGTGACAGACCCTTCCAGGTCAGTTTGTAAATATTGACTATTGTAAAATTAATTGTTGTACCTGACCAGTCCTACCAGGTCCATCTTGTAAATGAGCTTTGCTCAATGGTGTTCACCTGGATAAATAAAGATTTTGATTTATTGATGGATTGAATGAGTAACCTATGCACTTTATATGGAAGAGTAAAATACTTGAGACAGATCTATGAGTCTTATGAACCTTTTTGACCCACTACTGTTTATGAGTATTTCAAGTGTTGATCTGTGTGGAACAAACTGTGTTTTTTGCTGCTTCACCCCTCCTCCACACACACACACACATGTTAAGCCACATTGTTTTCTGACACAGTTTAATATTTTGACAACACAACTGGTACTGCAAAAAGTCTTCACGTTTATGGATGAGTGGTGAAAGGTATGACATTACTATGCTGTGTGACAGCTTGAGATGTGTTTTACATAAAACCCCCACTCAGGTTTCCTGTGTGCATGCCTGCAGGTGTTTCCACTGTTCTCTGGGTTTCTGTCTCTAATTTCTTAGCATTTCCCCTCAATAAGTCAACATACTTTTATTAGAGGCTTGTTTTTTTTTATTTGTGGTGTTACTGGTGCCATAAATAGCCCTCTAGGGAAGTATAGTATATTGCCCAGGTCCATCTTGTAAATGAGTTCTACTCAATGGTGTTTCTCCTGGTAAAATGATATGATTTGATTTGATATAATTGCCTTACCATATTAACTGCTTTTCCTCCCCACCTATTCTTGGCCTCCCAACGAATAAGCTCCAATATTGCGCTACCAAATTACGTCTACCCCCCCATTATCAGTATATTCTGATTATCCTAGTTCCCATAAATGTTTGTATTGCGTACATCAGCTTTATTATCAGAATGCAACCTGTAATTCATCCACCTGTGTTAAATCATTGTTTGCCACCTGCGCTTGTCATTGTGGAACCTTGTATGTATGTATGTATGTATGCATATATATTCAGCCTCTATCATTTAATGCGCATCTCATGTATATATTGTCATTACCTTTCTGTATTGTACATTGCTTGTCTATTTGTATTGGGACCTCCTTGTGAATGAGCTTGCTCAATAGAGTTTTTTTCCTGCAATAAACTTGAACTTGAAAATAAAGATTGATTGATTGATTGGTAGTCCTGCTGAGGCTGTCTGTTTGGTAGTGTTAGTAGCCTAAGCTGAGAACATCAAATCCTTTTTGTGACATCTCCTCTTGCAGCTCTGAGGAGAGTGGATCCAGCTGCTGGGGGTGTGGGGGGTGCCAGCTTGCCAGCCTCCCTATTTCTTTGTTTTTCTCAGCTTCCCAGTCACTTATAGCTTGGAGGAAGCAACTGGTTTCTCCAACCAAAGTTGTCACCAAGGCAACACGTTACTGTTGCATTCTTTTATCTCTCAGCTAAGGCCCCGTCCACACTACACCGCTCAGACCCCATAGCGGACAGAAGCCGTTACAGCTGGGGAAGCCCGGTGCAGTGTCATGCACACTGCAGCAGTGACCGATGCAGACCGGTACCACCAGTCCACACCTTGGAACAGGCTGACCGTTGCTGCACGGCACCCAATCCCACAATGCAGCTTATTAACAGCTCTACAGAGCCCTGCAGAGGACGGTTACTGCCTGTTCCACGCTTACTGCCATTAATGTTACTGAGGCGGGACCCGGTTTCATAACCCGTTGTTGAAACCACCTCCCATATGTGGTTTCAACAGGTTCTAAAAATGCTTTGTGTAACATTACAGGTGTAAACGCAAACCGTTGCGGTAATGGTTTGGGCACTCTAACATTACAGAGGTGTAGTGTGGACAGGGTCTAATTGTCTTCTCCAATATCTTTAGTTTTCTAACTTCATGCTGCCATGGATCAACACTAGTGAAATAACTAAAAAAATAACTGTAGTCCCTGTTAAAATGTGAACCTTGCTTTTGTGCTGAAAATACAAAAATGTTAAATTCTTAAGTGGAATCAAACTGTTGATGCTTTGCTCGCTAAGCCAAGACACAGCGACTGCACTGAAGTAAACTGCAGTTCATTCAGTACAGAGGTTATGTTACAGACCAAGAAAGCACGTATCCCAAGTTACTGGGGTTTGAATCCAGGGCCGTTCCTTTCTGGTACAATGTATGAAGAACAGTATGCCTGCCTTGGACACAGTGCTGGTTGGTGAAAGCAGCTACTAGCCAGCTTGGACGTGGGACATTCACCCCCTCCACCAGTGTGTTAATCCACCATATGAAATGGGGTCTGGCCTGGTCTGGCTTCTTATTGGTCAGTACTCCTTTACATGGTACTGCATTAACCTACACATACCCTTGGTCCGATGATGATATAAGGGTGCATTAATTGAGAGCACAAACTGTTGGGGCCAAAAAGGTCAATATGCTAATTACTTAACTTTTGGGCCAAAAGGTCGCAATGCAGATCAGATAACCCAGCAAGGGCAAAAATATGCAAAGGAAAAAAAATACCCCCATTGCATCATTGCTCAGGAGTGCTAAATTGCAAGGGAAATCCATCCACCACCACTGGAAAACCATGCTTTCTACTCAAAAACCCAAGCTAAAAATGCCTCAGTGCTGTTCACACAAGAAAGGAAATGAACACCTTATGAAAACACAAGAACATGTTCAACAACCACAATTCCACACAACAGCAGAAACATATACAACTATATATATATATATATATATATATATATATATATATATATATATAAAATATAAAAATAGATAACCCACTCTGGTGTGCGTTGTTGGCATGAGAGACCACAGGCCGGTGCGTTAACCACCAAGGCGTCATGATATCAGGCGTGACTGCACATCCTAGAGTATGTTATCTATCTTATAAAATGGCAAAATTGTTTTGAGGGGTAAAAGTGGAGTGTGTGTGGTCGCTCTGATATATGCATGGTCATGTGATGTGTTTTATACAATCAGAAGTTTGGTTGGATTACCACCCTTTTATCCATTTTATATATATATATGTGTATATATATATATGGGATACATGATGAGCAGGTGTGATATGAAGTATTTTCACTCCTTTACAGTGACTATCCAGAAGTCACTGTGCAAGGAGTGAATATTTTCCATATCACAAGGTACATCATGTATCTTTGATTTACAATAGAGTGTGTTTTCTGTTGTATTTATGACATCACCACAGTGAAAATAAATTCATTTATTTTACTGTGGTGATGTCATTAATGTAGTTATTACACTGCAGTGAGAATACATGTTTTTATTGAAAGTTATTTTCACCCATTGTATAAATATATATTTATATATGTGTGTGTGTGTGTGTGTGTGTATATATATATATATATATATATATATATGTGTGTGTGTGTGTGTGTATATATATATATATATATATATATATATATATATCTATATATATATCTATATATGTATATATCTTTGTGTAAAAACATCAGCAAACAAAGTATCCACCTACCTACCATTGTACTATTCTTGTCTCCCTTGGTTGGAGCTCACTGGAGATCAGAAGGAAACAGGCTTGGGCTGTACAAGTCCATGGGATTTAAAAAAAGAATTTGATGTATAAACTAGCAGAGTTTCTAGAAAAACCAAAACATGATTGTAATTTGAAAAAAAAAGTGGCCAGATAGTTAGTTAGTTCCTTAATTTAAAAATAAATTCATTGCTATGACATTTCAGTATAAGGCAGCCAGTTACTGGAACCAACTTCCTTTGCGTCTTAAAGATTTACATATGAAATCAAATGCTTTTAAAAGTGCTGTTCATAGGGAAATGGAGTATCACTGCATTTATAATGGATAGCCTACATTAGACGGAGGAAAAGTATACATGTTGATTGATAGGTGCAGTGTCTTTGTTTGAGGATCAAACAGTGTAATGTAATGTTTGTTGTATTCTCCTTGCAGTGTGTCTGATGTTCCTTTATTGTATGTAATTTGTCTTCTTGGGATATGCACTGTTTGTTGTACTCGTGTATTATTTTATGTTACTGAAACTTGACACTTTAAACAGGTGTACCTTGAGAAAAGGGCATATACAGCCCTAATGGTGTTATCACTGCGTAAATAAATGTTATCTACTACCTATGTGGGTGCAGCAACAAAGACAGTAGAGCCAGAACACTATTTGCTTTCACCTCAGCATCGTCACTGAAGCGCATCTGAGCTAGATTACATGGGCATCCAATCAACAGGCCAGGCTTCCAGCTCAAATTCCAGATCACATGGCAAGTACAGGAAGCAAAAAAGTCAGCTATACCCATTTAAAGAGCAGCTTCATAGTGGCATTGTTTCTGCCCCCCTATACATATGTCATAGCCTACCTGGCCCTGAGTCTCCTGGTATAAAAATTCCTACATATCTCTGCCATGTATTAAAAATAACACTCATAACTTTAGTCCCCAAAGAAATTACTGAAATGCAGCCACTTCCTGAAAGCGCTGATACGCCCCCCCCCACACACACACACACGCTTCGTGATGTCAGTAAATGAAGTCCATGTGTGCGCACCCCATAGACTTCAATGGAGACTATTTTTAGAGACATTTTAATACCATTTAAAATTGTGATTATAGCAAATCAAAGCAACCGCTTGACTAACAGGGACCCTGTTGCTTGGCAGGTAGCCGAGGCTGGGACATAGAGCTGCTGTCTGCAACACTTCTCAGCCAGGCTGGGGAATGCTTTCATAGCCAACACTGCAGCAATCCCCTGTGGAGGCTCATGGTCTTGCACCCCAGGGGACCTGCTGCTTTATCTGGGGCCAACAGTAGCTGTTGGCACATCAAATAGGTGGAGGGCAGAGGAAGATGGGTAGAAAACCCACAGATCACTGGGATGACAGTCTTAGGCACTCTTGGACCCACTTAGCAGGGGTTTCTGCTGGAGGGACAGTGGGGGAGTGGTTTATGGAGCTGACAGGTCGTCATGGGTCAGTTGGTCCAGCTTTAAATACTGGTAATGTGACTCCAGAGAATAAGAAACTTGATTTAAAAAAAAAAAAAAAAAAACTGTCATGCCACTGTTTTGTCCATGCGACTACAGAATATGCCATTCTTGCTGAAGGACACTTAAATGATTGGGGTTTTTATCTCTCTCTCTCTCTCTCCCTCATTTTCAGTACGATGTAAATGAAGATGGTAAACCTGGTGGGGGAGGTGAATATGAAGTACAGGTAAGTGCTGCTTTCTGTGTAACTGCCTTCCTGATCCACTTGGTCTCTGACCCCGATGGGTGCAATGGCTGCACCCTTCCTTGGGCCAGGGTCCCAATGCTGCTGATTGGTGAACTGCCAGCGGGTGTATTTATGCCAGTGGCCCATACACTTCCCTCCCCAGGAGCCCCAAGCACCTCACCTCACCTGTCGGATATGCCCAGCCCGCCTCAGCATGGGATCCTGTGGTAGGGTGTAGATATGAAAATAAAGTTTAGACACCATTTTGTACACCCTGACCCTGTTTGTTGCCTCCAGTTCTATAAATAATCCTGTCTTTTGCAGTACAGTTATATGCCCGATGCTGTGTAAGCATGGATGAAAACTTATAAACAACACCCTCTGTGGTAGGGTAACATCTTGCCCACTGAGTAAATGTGCACTCCATGGCTGACATGGTGTATGCATTGCTACTGAGAAGAAAAAATTACCATAGTAATCTTGTTTCTTCAGGATACTCAATACTCATAACTCTTATGCAGTATGTCTTTAAGCCAGATCTGCCAGAGATGGAATGTTATGCTAATGATGGAATCATTGGTAAGTGCCACTTTTCAAATGCTGCCACCTATCAACTGCCTACATTCTAATCCTCAGATTTCATGGATGCTTGACAAGACAGGGCCCAAAAGGAATTTATTAATTAACACTATCATAACAATAATAATAAAATCCTAAAAACCTCCAACAGGAGGGATAAATCTACCAAAACACCCCCCCCATGTCAGAATCACCTGAAGAGGGTAAAACCAATGAAAACACAGTTCCAAATATAAAAGCCAGAGTGTGGCACACATACCCCTGGTAATACAGCATGGAGTGCAGAGGTCACTGGTTCTAGCAAGGGAGACAGGGTGGGAAAGTTTATAAATATTGGAGTATCCCTGGAAGAAACAAGATTACTGTGTTAAGTAATTGTTTCTTCTCACCCCAAACATACTCCAATATTCCTAACTTTATGCAGACTAAGAAGCAGTACCTTTGGAGGTGGGCACATAACCTACTTTGAAATAGACTCTGCAGGACAGCTGCTACCTGGCATCACCCTAGCTTGTGTGTCCAGGCTGTAATGCTTAGTAAAGGTCCTACCTTAATCTTCTCCTCTCTACCTTTATCTTCTCCTCTACATCTAGCACTTATCACCCCCTTACTCACCTCCTCCAACACTCCTCCCCCCCACCACATCTCTCCCCCCGTCCCCTCATTCACCCCTCTGTTACCTGAAATGCCTCCGGCTGCACCTGACTTTTCATCCCTACCTATCCTCGTAACTCTGGATACCTGACTCCCCATGGCACTTAGTAGCATGATGAATGTATTGTAAGCAACAGCTTGGACTTGATTGTAACCTGTTTTTCTCCCTCATTCTCAAATTGTATTGTTCTTTCAAATTGTCTTGTTTTCTCTGTCTCTCAGCCAACATGGAACCTTTGTAAAGGACCTTGGCTCAAAGGTACTTGTAATCCTAGACTCTGTAAATAAATAACTAAATAAGGTGTGCACTGTTCTCCAGGTAGCTGCTTTACAGATGTCCACCAAAGGAACATCCCTGGAAGCTGCTATGGAAGCAGCTGTACCCCTTGTGGAATGGGCTCAGTCCTGCTGGGGCCTCCTTCCCAGCTTTTCAATAGCAAAACTGAATACACTGGACTATCCAGTGAGAAATGGACCTCTTAGATGCTGCTTTCCTTTCCCACATCCCCATAAGTCAGGAACAGTTGTTTCCTGTCCTGTCTGTGGGCCTTGGTGACTGTCATGTAGTAGCTAAGAGCTCTCTTGACATTCGAGACTATGCAGTCTACGCTCCCCAGGGCATGAATGCTCAGTAAAGAAGACAGGTAAGGTGATGGACTGGTTCAAATGAAAGTCTGAAACCACCTTTGGAAGAAATTTTCTGTTAGTTTGCAGGACTACTTTGTCCCTGTGGAATGAAATGTAGTCCTGTTCAATGCAGAGAGCCTGGAGCTCACTGATCCTTCTAGCAGAAGTGATTGCTACTAGGAAGACTGTTTTCCATATGACATATTTCAAAGGAGCTGAAGACATGGGTTCAAAAGGGGAACCCATGAGCTTGGCAATATACACATTTAGATCCTAGTTTGGCACCGGTTCCCTGTGGGGTGCAAGTGAGCTAGACCCTTAAAAAACCTTTTGAAGATAGGGTTTGATGCCATAGAGGCATTCTTCCTGGCTGAAGTGTAAGCAGACATTGAAGCTAAGTGAACCTTCAAAGTAGTGGGCTGCAGGCCCAGTGAATGTAAATAAGTAAGATAGTCCAGCACAACTGGAACCCCTGATTGAACTGGCATCATATCCCTGGTGGAGGACCAGATGGAAAACCTTTTCCATTTAGAGGTGTAGGTTTTCTTGGTAGAAGGTTTCCTGTACCCCCTTAAAATATCAGAATACTTTCAGAGAGATGCAGGCCTGCATACTCTAGGTCCTCAAGAGCCATGCTTTGAGTCTGAGTGACTTGAGGTTTGGGTACAGGAGTCTTCCCTGACTGGAGGTTAGCAGGTTGTGCCTCCGAGGAAGGTGTATTGGTTTGGCTACAGACATGGAGAGCAGCAGAGAGAGTACCATGGCTGCCTGGCCCAGTCTGGAGCTACCAAGATCATTGAATCTGGCTGGGACCTGAGCTTGAGTAGCACTCTGCACACCAGAGGGAATGGAGGGAACACATACAGGTACTTCCCAGACCAGTCCAGAATCACAGCATCCAGGGTATCGCTCCCAAGCTGGGGTCTGCAACAATACTGTGGCAGATGGTGACTTTCGTGGGATGCAAGGAGATCTATCTCTGGGGTGCCCCACCTTCTGAAAATCACTTCCACCACCTGTCTGTTCAAGGTCCATTCGTGATAGGCCTGGTTGATCCGACTTGGAACATCTGCTAGGGTATTGTCCTTGCCTGGCAGATGCAATGAGAATACCCTGAAGAGAAATGGCCTGAAGAGAAACTCCTAGGGAGTAAGACAGAGTCCAAATTCTCATAGCTTCTGTGCAGAGAGGATCCGACCTTGTTCCTCCCTGCTTGTTCATGTAGTACATTGTGGTGATATTGTCTGTTCTGACCTGTATCACCTAGAGGTTAGAGGAATGAGAAATGACCGAGCTTGGTACATCCAGCAGACCAGCCCTGAGTTTGATTCTCACAAAATCCACTTGCATACTGTGCGACTCTGAGCAAGTCACTTAACTGCCAAGTGCTCCCAGGTCACCCCTGAAAACAGGCACTTGTGCCTAGTGGGCCTTACCCGGTTAACAAAGACTAAAATAAAATAAAATAAATGAATAAATATACTGCAGAAAGAGACAGCAGTGCCTGTCAGAACATGCTGGGAAGTGTGGTCATTCATAGGAAATGTAAAAACTGGAGAAATGGGAGAAGCTCACACCATCCATCTGGGCTTGCTCTCCATGACTTCTGTCCCACCGTTCCCCCGAGCACTGCTTCCAGGTCTGTTTATGAGCGGTACTAACCCATGATCAGTGTACTGAGATACTATTGTCCTTTAAGTGTGATTCAGTTTTCCACGTAACTCATTTTAATGAAGATTTACTATTCCAACTCCATGTCACCATGAATCTCCACTCTGGTTAAGCTGGGGCGCTTCAATAGGAAGTGATCAGCAGGGCAGGGAAAGTAATCCTACCTCTTTACAAGACTCTGATCAGAGGAACTAATCTTACTTCATTACAGAGCCCTGTTCAGGGGACATTATCCTGCCACTTTACAAGGCGCAGGTCAGGGGAAATAATCCTACTACTTTAAAGGCCCTGGTCAGGGGAAGTAATCCTTCCTCTTTACAAGGCCCTGGTCAAGGGCGAATCCTTCCTCTTTACAAGGCCCTGAACTGGGGAAGTAATCTTTCCTCTTTATAAGGCCGTGGTTAGGGCAAGTAATCCTTCCTCTTTACAAGGCCGTGGTTAGGGCAAGTAATCCTTCCTCTTTACAAGGCCTTGATCAGGGCAAGTAATCCTTCCTCTTTACAAGGCCATGGTCAGGGGATGTAATCCTTTCTCTTTACAAGGCCCTGATCTGGGGAAGTAATCCTTTCTCTTTATAAGGCCTTGGTCAGGGCAAGTAATCCTTCCTCTTTATAAGGCCCAGGACAGGGCAAGTAATCCTTCCTCTTTATAAGGCTGTGGTTAGGGCAAG
This sequence comes from Neoceratodus forsteri, assembly GCA_016271365.2. Classification (NCBI taxonomy): domain Eukaryota; kingdom Metazoa; phylum Chordata; order Ceratodontiformes; family Ceratodontidae; genus Neoceratodus; species Neoceratodus forsteri. The sequence goes on along the minus strand of JADMNL010000034.1, from coordinate 108,550,004 downwards.
TAATCCTTACTCTTTACAAGGCCATGGTCAGGGTGAAGTAATCCTTCCTCTTTACAAGGCCCAGGTCAGGGGAAGTAATCCTACCTCTTTACAAGGTCCAGGTCAGGGGAAGTAATCCTACTTCTTTACAAGGCCCAAGTCAAGGGACGTAATCCTTCTTCTTTACAAGGCTGTCCTCAGGTCAAATAATCCTTCCTCTTTGCAAGGCCCAGGTCAGGGGATGTAATCCTTCCTCTTTACAAGGCCCAGGTCAGGGGACATAATCCTACCTCTTTACAAGGTCCAGGTCAGGGGATGTAATCCTACCTCTTTACAAGGCCCAGGTAAGGGTAAGTAATTTTTCCTCTTTACCAGGCCCTGGTCAGGGCAAGTAATCCTTCCTCTTTACAAGACCCTGGTCAGGGCAAGTAATTCTTCCTTTTTACAAGGCCCCGTTCAGAGCAAGTAATCCTACCTGTTTGCAAGGCCCTTGTCAGGGCATGTAATCCTACTACTTTAGAAGGCCCTGGTCAGATCCTACTTGGAGTACTGCATGCAGTTCTGGGCTCCTCAGTACAAGAAGGTCATCGAGGGAGTTAAGAGGGTGTAATGCAGAGCTACCAAAAGTGATCAGGGGTACAGGGACAAAAGCCACGAAGAGAGGCCCTTAACATGTTAATCTGGAGAAAAGGAGTCTGAGGGGACATGAGGTTCATCTTGCACGTACTCAGGGGGTCGACAGTATTGAACAGAAAGATGTTTGATCCAGTGTTCTCCAGCAGGAAACAGGGATGCATCCTGAAGCTCAGCGTGGTAAACTCAGGAGGCATTTCTTCTCTCAGAGGGTGGTGAACCTATGGAACTGCCTACCAGCAGAGATAGTGGATATGAAGACAGTACAGGGTTTCAGGGGTAAGACTAGACAGATGTCTGCTTACTAAGACAATTGCAGAGTACCCTGAGTAGTAGGGTGAGTGGAAATCACAGGGTACCCTGGGTAGTAGGGTGGGTGGGGAATCGATGAGTACCCTGGATAGTAGGGTGGGTAGGTAATTACTTGGTACCCCAGTAGTAGGGTGAGTGGGGAATCACAGGATACCCTCGTAGTAGTAGGATGGGTAGGGAGTCCATACAAATTAGTCCATGTTTGTACAGCCAGCTGTATGTAGTCAGCCAGGTGGCAGTAGTGCAGCAGGAGTCACAGACTTGCCACCCTCGGGTGATCTGTACCCAACTTGCAAATGGCAGAGATGGGTACTACCTGGAAGCCCCTTAGTGTTTGCCACTCCCAATATCAATGATTCAAGTAGATGTAACATGTATTACAAGCCTGACTGGGCATCATAACAAAAAACTGCACAGGCCTGGAGTGTGCAGTTGCATCAGAGTCTCCCTCGTACTGCTGTGCTTTAAATTATTCACTTATCCATTGCTTTTCCTTTTTTTGTCTCCTGTCCCTCAACCAAATTATTGATGCTTCTTGAACTGAACCCTTACTCTGGCCGAGAGGGCAGGAGACACCAGTTCCACTCTGTGCATGGCTGGTTTGGGGTAGTGAATGCTACCAGGCTGCCCATGCCCCCCTCCTCCCCCCTGGGAGCTGGGCACCTCATGTCCATGACCACCAGCTGTTGGCCCCAGGGTGGCTCACTGTGCCAGTGTCCCAGCTACTCTCGTACATTTGCGTGCAGAACAGCAACCTCTTTCAGTACAGCGGACAAGTTAAAAATGAAGAAACAACAAATATATATATTACAATCTGACATGGGAGGGGGCGAACACACATCTCAGCTGGTGTTTCACTTGCTTACACTTTCACAGGATATGTCTGTGAAGGAAGTAGAAAAGTTAAGAGAATTTGCTGGGGTTTTTTTAGTTTTATTGTTTATGGTGGTCACTCCCATGGCCCAGTACAGTCAACTTTGCTATACCCCTGCAGATATTTGTATATCAATATCATGTCCCCTTTTCCTTCCTGTCCTACCTTGATAAAAAATGAAGAAAACAATGTTAAGATTTATCCCCTCTGTACTGCTGTAGCCCTCCTTGCTTCTACAGTTCTCAGTTGGTCCCAGGCAGCTTCTCCTCTAGGTAAAAGCAAAATGCACTTGCACTCATTGGTACAGTCGCCAGCGCCTACAAAGGAGCAGCTAACCTAAGTACATGGTGCGAAAACAAAACAGAAAAGGAAGCACTATATATTTACATGGGGGGGGGTGGCGGTGGAGACAGCATGTGTTATATACTTTCATACATCTCACATGTTCATAAAGCGTAACATCACACATGTTTAAATCCCATGTTCTTACATCGTACATTCATACAACATACATTCATATAACACGTTCTTACATCATACATTAATACAACACATGTTCTTACATCATACATAATACAACACATGTTCTTACATCATACATTAATACAACACACGTTCTTACATTGTACAGTCATACAACACACGTTCTTACATTATACATTCATACAACACACGTTCTTACATCGTACATTCATACAGCACACGTTCATACACCAGGGGCCAGATAGTCAAAAGTTAGCATCGGCGCTAATGTGTTTATTTATTTATTTATTTGATTTCAGAGATACACCTTTGAGCAGCAAGTGCTCTTTTCCGAAGGATCCACATCAGTCACATTACATTACAGACACATAGTCTAGCTCAGGGGAGCTTGGTCAAACAAAACATTCAAGAGACAAGGACAGTTTCAGTGATGGCCCAGATAGGGCCTAATCTGGTATATATGCTATCGCAGTTAGTAGAAACCCTGACAGCTGATACATTATGGGGATACATTATTAGCCCGAGTGGGGCTTGGTCTATGGGGCAGCAGGAGTTTTAAGGCTTTACTGTTTTTAGGGTAGCCCTCTGGTGGTGGCAGCAGGCAATTGACAGTCGCCATAGTTATCACATGTAGGGGTAGTATGCTGCCATCTTTATGAATTATTTTTTCAGGGACGACTTAAATTGCAAAATCTTGGGTAGGCCCCATATGGGTTCTGGGAAATCGTTCATCCAGTACACAGCTCGGGTAGCAAATGAGCGTTTCCCTAGGCTTGTTTTACAGTAGCGGACTTTGAGGGTTTGTCTAGTCATACTCCTGGTTGAGTAGTTATTAGTAACCAGGTAAAGAAGGTCACTGATAGCTGACGGGGTGAGGCCCAGCTGGGCTCTTCTTGCAGGAGGCATGTCTGGTATTTTTAGCCTTTCATGGAATGGGAGCCATCCAGTTTGGGAGTACAGGGAGCAGGTGTGTGTTAGTCTGTCTGCATTGCAAACAAAGCGGCATACTTTATTGAGGACCAGGTGTGTCTATTTAGGATTGTCTCACAGGCTGCACCATATATGGGGAGACCATAGTCTATGATGGGGAGTATTGTTGCGGAGACTGACAGAAGTCTTGCTTCTGGGGTTAGGTTCAATTTTTGCCTGTAGAATGCTCCAAGTTTTTGATTAGTCTGGTTTGTTATGTTGTCAAAATGGGTGGCAAATGAGAGGGTGTCATCTAGGGTGATACCCAGATACCTGAAGGTTTCAACTTGTTCCAGTGCTGTGCCGTGTGTATTGAGGATAGCCAGCGGGGGTACCTTCTTATTATGTTGCCCCACGAACAACGTTTTAGTTTTTTGTGGTTTAGAACAAGTTTGTTCCCTTCAAACCATTCTTCGAGGGCCTTGAAACTGGTTTGGAGATCTCTAGTAAGAGTAGCCATTTGGGAGTTACTGTTGTAGACTACCACATCATCGGCATATAATAACATTTTGGAATGGGGCAGGCTTCGGGAAGTCTGCTGATGAAAAAGCAAAAGAGGAGAGGGTAACGTATTGATCCCAATGGGACCCCAACTGTGTGACCCTTTTGACATTTGAGAGTACCCCAATGATCTTGACCCTCCGTGATCTTCCTGAAAGGTAACATCTAAACCAAGAGAGGGTTTCAGTTAAGAGGCTAAGCGCAGTTAGCTTATTCAGTAACAGTTGGTGATTTATAAGGTCAAATGGCTTCATCAAGTCTATATATGCAGTGCCTACCAATTGGCCTTTCTCAAGAGCCATGTGTAGATTGTTGGTGTACTCAACCAGTGCAGTACTGGTGCTATAGAATTTCGGAAGTCATGTTGTTGCTTACAGAGCAGGTTATATTTGTTTAGGTAGGAGACTAGTTGGTCAAGCAATTTTCTCTAGAGCCTTGGACAGAGGAGAGGATGGAGATCAATCTATAGTTGGCTATATTGAGTGCGTTCTCTACTTTTGTGGACTGTTGTGACAATGGCGGCTTTCAGGTTTCAGGAACTGGGAGAGTTGTAAGGACATATTGAAGATTTTGGATAAGGGAACTGCTAGTACAGTACATCCAGAGCTACAGCAGGTGTCAAAATCTTAGAATTAGAGGCTTGCTAGAGGGAGCAGAGAGTGGCAACCTAATGGAAGTTCTGTGCAGAAACCCTGCCTAAGCTTCTGGGCATGGATTTGAGAAAGGGGAAACTGAAAGTGGAACGCACTCACAGGGCCCTAGCACTGTGCCCTCTGAATGACCAGCCACCTCGCCAGATTATTTTCTGGCTACATCATTATCCAGACAGGCAAGCTATATTGGAGGCATTCCGGAATATGACAGAACTGAAATATGAAGGGCACAAGCTAACTGTCCACCAGGATATGTCTGCTTGAGTACAGAAGAGGCATCAGCAGTTTAACACCCAAATGGATGGGCTAAGGAAACGGGGCCTGGACTTCTTTATGGTCTATCCTGCCACGGTGAAGGTGCGTGCTGAGGGAGCTACCTACTCATTTTGGGAGCCTGACAAATTGCGTGGATGTATCGATGAATGGGACCGGAAGAATAAGAAAACATGAAGACTCAGCTTGTGAGTTATGTACTTTGATCCTTTATTTGTATCTTCTGTTTGCCTTGGAGAACCTCGGTACGGCGTACTACGCAGGTAAGCCTCATGCTGGACAAGGCATGGAGAAGGCCTCTGATTGGCTCTGCCCCCTTACAGGACTAGAGACAGAACAGGCATTGGGGGAAGACAGTGCTGTATTGTCTTTCTGGATATTAGAGTTGGTTTTGGCAGCTCTGACGTCTCAAGAACCTGGGATGGAATGGGGTACTGAAGGTGTGGGGAGCCTAAAATGGGAGCTGTTTGGGATGGCTGAGTCCGATACCTTCACCCTACACAAGATGATCCTGAGGTGAGGCAAGGGGCTTCTCCAGTTAATACCAAACCCTTGGGGGTTTGCATGAAAGGGGTGTACTGGGAGGTGCTGAGGTGGGTATAGATACCAAAGGGATGCAATCCAAGCAGTGTATAGTGTGCGCTGGGGGGGGCAGGGAATAAACAGATTTAGATTGTGAGGCTTTGTCTATTAATCGCAAAAGAGGGGGGAAAAATCAAACACAGAAGCGTGGATTAGTTGTAACCACGCCAAACACATGTGGTAAAGAGGGGTGTGGAGGGAGGGGCGATGGCAGTGAGCTTTGAGTTGCTATACCATAATCATTGGACAGATTTATAATATGAAACAACTGAAAATGGGCACGTGGAATACAATTATACGGGGGGGGGCGATTTTTTGTAGTTGAAGTTCGCAGTTACTCAGTTCAAAATGGTATTATTATATGCCACATGGTTCAGATGAAGAAACAGGTAGGACCACATATGACTGTTTAATGGTACAATGGCTAGTGTAAGGTCTGCTCATGCTTTAACCTGCAAGATTCTTTCTTGGAACGTTAAAGGATTTACATCCCTGCTAAGAGGGCTAAGGTACTAGATGCATTGAAAAGAAAGGGGGCAGATGTGGCACTGATTCAAGACTCACACCTGACACCCAAAGAACATGGAAAGCTGGTTGGGGGGGGTCGCAGCCTGCCACGCAGCATCATATAAGTCCCACAAAGAGGGGTGGCCATCATGCTCAACAAATGCTTCCCATTCATGACCAAATGTGTTATAAAGGATCCCACAGAGGATGTTATATTTTGTGGTTGGGGAGGTAAACGGGCAATGATTACTTTGGGGACTATTTATGCATCGGCTATGTGGGACCCGCTGTTCTACCAGAAAACCTAGATATACTGATACATGAGCAGTTCTAACCTGATTCTGGGGAAGATTTTAATTGTGTGGCAGATCCCAGACTAGATTATTCTGCACCCAGATTAAGGAGGTCACAGCAGTGCAACAGTGGCAGCTGCTGGGATGATGAACCTTACTATGTTAGATGCCTGAAAATGGTCAGCCCAGGTGCACGGGAATACACATTTTTCTCCAATCCCCATGACTCATGGTCCAGGTTGGATTACATCTATATCCCCAGGAACATGTATCCCAAGATGCAGAAGGTGGAGCATAGCCCGATATTCCTGTTGGACCATGCCATGGTCCAATGGTCAAATTAAAACTCCAAATATCTCTGATGGAGGGGGGGAAGCAAGGAATGGAGATTCCCCAACTATTTGCTGGCAGGACAGGATTTCAAGGATTTCCTAAAAGAACAATGGAAACTCTTTAAAGAAACAAATAGGGGCTCTGTAGAATCTGGGGGAGTATATTGGGAGGTCTATAAGGCATTTATGAGGGGAATGATTATAGGTTACACTGCTAGAGTAAAGAGGGAGAAATGACAAAGTCAAAGAGAGATGGAAATGGAACAAAGGATTGGAGACCTGGAAAGAGAAGTCTACTCAGAGGGGAAAGAGGACAAATGAAGGGAATTACGAATAGCTAGAGAAACCCTGAATGCCAGCTTAGCTGAAGAGGCCAAGAACAAACTACTCTTTGCCAGACAAAAAATCTATGAATGGGGTGATAGGCCTGGACCACTTCTGATTTGTTTGATGAAAGGAGGGAAAGTCCATAAAAGGGTTGTACATATTAAGGATAAGAATGGGAACCTCATAAAAGAGGAATATGCCATCAGGGAGTGCTTTAGGGAGTTTTATCAGACCCTCTTTCGAGCAGAATGCCAGGGATCTGAGCAGCTTTTTGAAAGGTTTTTCCAGGACCTTACTATCCCCCACACTGAAGGATGAATAAACTAAAGTGTTAGGAGCCAAAGTCACTACAGGGGAAATCATCAGGGCTATTGGGAAGTTAAAGATGGGCAAAGCAGCAGGCCCAGATGGTTTTGGAGTAGAATATTATAAGCTTTTAAAGGAGGAACTTGCCATACCACTGAGAAATGTAATGGAGGAACTTAGGGAGGGGGAAAGGTTACCAAGCACTTGCTGTGAGGCACTAATTACAATAATCCCTAAAGACACTTGCTGAGTGTGGCTCACAGTCCAGTATCCCTCCTGTACCATGATTGTAAAATCATTACTAAGGTCCTGATGCTGTGATTGGACGGGATGCGTCCCTGTGTGGTCCATTCAGACCAAACAGGGTTTATAAAAGACAGGCAGTCGTATCATAATATGAGGCGCCTGATGAATGTGGTGTGGTGGGGCTCTCGGCATTCTGGAATGGTGTGTGTCCTATCCATGGATGCCGAGAAAACCTTTGATAGGATTGAATGAGGATATCTGTTAAAAACACTAGAGAAGTCTGGCCTGGGGGAAGATTTTCTGAAAATGGATAGTGCATTCTATAGGACGCCTACTGCGAAGGTTCTGGTGAATGGTATCCCCACGGAAGGTTTCCAATTGGAGCAGGGCACCAGGCAGGGCTGTCCCCTCTTGCCCCTCCTATTCGCCATGGCAATTGAGCCATTGGCGATCAAACTAAGAGTAGAACCATGAATAACTGGAGTTTTGGGTGGGGGATGACATATTATTTCACTTTACGTGGATGAGATCCTGCTGTTCCTTACGAAACAGCACAATCGGTCCCAGCTATGTTAGAAATAGTAGAACAATTTGCCCAGTTTTCAGGATACAAACTGAATCTGGGCAAATCTGAAATTATGTTCTGGGGGAGAAGCGAAGAGGTGGAGGGTGGTGCATGGGGTCTCAAAATTGCACACAAAATGTTTATGTATTTGGCGATCAGAATTGGCAGGGACTGGGAGGACTGTATGACCTGAATTATAAGCCCTTATTTAAAACAATACTAGGAGACCTCAGTAGATGGCAGTAGCTGCCCCTTTCATGCATGGGAAGGATCAACCTCATTAAAATGAACGTGTTACCCAGAATCTTACATACTATGCAAATGCTGCCTTTTTGCCCCATGAGAGAAGATATTAAAAGATTAGAAAAAGGGTTCACTTCATTTATCTGGAGCGGTAAGAAACCGAGGTCGAGTCTCCATCATCTCAAAGCTGCGGGAGAATGGGGGAGGCGGGTGCTAAACTTCCTGGATATTAAAGGGTACTTTTTGGCCACTCACTATCACTATATACAGAACTGGGTCAATAGAAACACAGCGGCTAGCTGGTTGACCCTGGAGGAGGAAGGTATTCTGGGTAGGATTTCTGCATATTTGGAACAGGACGACCTTTGTACATACAGGTGGCTAGAGACCAGAAATCCGATGGTAATGGCATCCCTACTAGCCTGGGAAGACATTAGGAAAAGACTAGGGGTAGAGAATATGAATACTATCCTTGTCCCGGTGGCGGGTAACCCTGAATTTCTGCCAGGCCTCGAGGATGAGGGATTTGGGACATGGCAAGAGAGAGGAATACGATGTGTGGGGGAATCTGTGTTCTAAGACAGGCATGTACTCCTTTCAGGAGCTACGGGGGTTTGGACGTGCCAGCCACACACCTGTATAGATATCTCCAAATCAGAAATTACTATAAGCGGTTGGGGAGATTCCAGGCAGAGGCTACTCCACTGCTGGAGGTTGAAAGAGAAATCTTGGCTTCAGCCAGGCATGAGAAAGGCTTAATGGGAAGGGCGGTACGATTGGACAGAAGGATGTTCCTAGGTGGGACTCAGAGAGTAAAACAATGGCAGGAAAAGGACCTGGAAATGGACATAGAGGACTATAATTGGGAGATATGATTGAGGTCGCATATGGGACTACTCATGTGCAATGAATACAAAGAGGCACAGTATAAATTCACCATAGATTATATGCCCACCCAGCATGGTGCACAGATTCTTCCGGGTCTCTCCAATCTGCAGCAAGTGCAGGGTAGAACAGGGTACCTACATCCACTGTTACGAAATGCCCACGACTGAATAAATATTGGAAGGAATAATGCAAGCATTATCTAGAATGCTGGGATACCAGGTGGAATCCTCTCGAGATCACTTTTAATGGGTGTAGAATGAGAAGAGGGTGGGAAATGGATGCTATACCTAGGTGGGCTAGAGTGCTTCTTGTAGTGGCAGGGCAGGGTATACAAAGTGTATGGACCACCAATATAATTCCCATAACAGAACAATGGAAGGATTTAGCTACACGGGTATTAGCAGTGGATAAAATCACCTACATCCTGAAGGGGCAAGAAGACAGGTTTCTGGGGGTATGGTCCAACTTCCTGAACAGGTTGCCGCCAGGCGAAGCATTGCTCCTTCATGAAGGGGCAAGGCTATGAGGGTAACAGATTTAAAAGAATAGTACATAATATGGGGAGGCCCTGGTCCTTGGAGCATTGTTACCAATAGGGTCTCTGATAATTTCTAATAAGATATGTATTGCTTGTAGTGCATAATACCATGTGGCACGTTTTATTACAGCATAGTTTGCTGTGTCAGTTTTAGTTTTCAAAACTGACTGCTTGTGAGAGCTTGCGGTGGTTTAAGTGATTAATAATACCAGCGAATAATGATTTTGTGCTTTTACTCTTATCAGATGTTACTACTGTGTATGTAACTGAGATGATCAAATGTGCTGGTCTGTGTACTTGTATGCAAGCAATGAGCTGTCAATAAAAAATATTATACCAAAAAAAATGTTGCTATCAGTAAAACTAAAACAATGTATTTCCACCCCAAGTCACTCTAAGGGCAAAACAGTAGGGGGATTAAAATGCATGGATAGACATACTGTAAGAGTATACAAAATCACACATGCCCCCACAATGCAAAGCATCATGGGCTGCATATGCAAATCACCACAGAGTACTCTCACAGTAGGGAAGAGAGGGTAAGTCTCAGATCAGTGAGTGTATGCGGTATTGCATTAGGTAGGGGAAAGGGACAGACTAGGTGTGCCACACGGTTATCTGCCGTCACCACCTATGTTTCCAATGAAGTTTAAAATTTATCTCCTGATCATCCTGTTTAAATGATAAAAATGAGCTGCCATTTTGTAATTCAGTCCCCTTCACTGGGCGTATTCACCTGGTCTCTGTGCTGTGTTGCTACTGGGCATGCTCACTGCAGCATGCACTGTAAATACCATTAACAAACTGTTGAACTGTTTCTTTTATTCCCACAGCTCGGGTTTGGTTGGACAAATGGAGTGGTGCTGCAACTTTTGGATCAGTATGGAGGGCGGCTGACATCAGGAACTGTGGAACGAACTGCCTGGGTCTGGGCAATTTTAATTAATATCCCTTTAATGGTTAATAACCTGTAACTGATACTTTCAATTAGAACACTTTAATGATTCTCAAATCAGCCACTGTTCTTTAATTTGGCCTACACAGCTGTGTTCATTCCTGGACTACCTGATGAAAGGACCTGTCTAGGCCCAGAAACTTGTGTGCTGTAACATCTCTGTACAATATCAAAAGCTGTTTCAATAAAAGGTAACTGTGTCCCAGGGAATCCAACTAGTATTTGCCAAACGGATTATACATTTTAACTAGTACATACCTAATGATTTCCTTTAACTAACAATAATGAACTTCAGATTTGGTGGCAAATGGGTGCATGGCTGGGCTATCCTTGGTAAACAAAACAGGGCAAGCTGTTTATCTGGTCATTTAAGTACAAAATACAAAGGTAAATGCTAAAATACTGTAGATTATTTGAAATGCTGAGGCTGCATGGCATCCTTATGAAATATGTGCTTTTGTTTAAATGTTTAGGACCACCTATCATGATAAAGCTGTACTACACAGAGACACACTGGGAAGGATTTGTGATGGCCTCACATGCTATGGAAACTGTTTAAAATACAGAAGAAATAACTATTAAACCAAAGCAGTGTTTGTCTGCTGATTTTGTTATTATTAAAAATAGTTCATTTTGACAAGCCATTTGTTCTCCGGCCCTTTCGATTGACATCGGGTAGTAATAAGTCAGTCAAGGCAGATCTATCTGGGGCTCTTAAGGGCCTATCAGTCCACCAGAACTTGAGAACCAATTCCAGCACAGTTTTGCAAACATGGAGGAATGGTTCGGTAGGCACAAGCTTATACTAAATTACAAAAAAAACAAAGTAATGCTATTCACTAGCTCACATAACAAGTGTAAATCCACCCACTATCAATCAGAAACAATACTGCCCAGAGCACGTACAGCATTTAAAATACCTAGGGGTCACCATAGACAGCACATTATCCTATATGCACCTATGGAAAATGTTGCCAAAGCAGTCAACATACGAATCGGGCTGCTGCATAGGCACAAGAGATCTGACCACGAAGCCCTAAACATGGCAACTCACAGTTCTGTCATCTCCATCATAGATTATGGGCTGGTAATTTTATGGCTCTGCCACTGACACGTCCCTTTGTCATATCTCCACGCTTAACAAGGCCTGTAGACTCCTCACAGAAGCAGCTCGTCTCACACATACTTGCGACTCTATGCTCAGGTTAACTGGCTACAGTTAAAGGTAGAACCTCTTACCAAACTTGCTTGCAAAAAAAAGCAAGCCTTGGACTTGTGCCCCAGGGGCTCTAAAGATCCTTATCCCCTATATTAACTCCCATCGAACAAGAGGCTCAGACAACCAGATCTTCCAGGTCCCCCACTGCCGCACTACTCTAGGACAAAGGTAATTTGCCTATAGAGCCCCACTCTGGTTTAACTCACTACACAGTGACATCTCCTCTGAAGCCATGCTGGGCCCCTTCAAACATAAACTCAGACACCTCCTAGCAGCAAACACCAGATGTGATTGCTTCCACTAATTGTACAAGCCACCTTGCTACCATCTCCATTTAGCACTTAAGAAACTGCCCCACTCTGCTAGCCCTTACCTACCTCTATCGCCTACAACTCCCCTTTCTCTTATCCACTCCTCCCCCTATTCCCCAACTCCCTCTCCTTCCCTTCTCCCCCTCACGCGCTTTCTTCACACTCCTACTCCCCACCTAACTTCCTATCCACTTATTTGTTTTGTCCTTGACAAGGCCTCACTGGCTGATTTACCTTGATTGTACTGTCATAAAGTGTTTGACTAATTTGTTTGTAGACTACTTCCTGGCATACTTTGTACAATGCCATTCAATCTGTTATTATTGTTCTTTGCAATTCTCTGTTATTTGTTTCACTCCGTGTCATGTTTGCAACTTTGTTAATCCTTATGATGTGGAACCTATGTAAAAGAGCTTCTAGCTCTAAGGTGTTTTAATCTGAGATTCAAATAATAAATAAAACCAAGTGAAAAATCTTTGATCCTGAGGGGAGAGCCAGTCCAGTTCAGAAAATGATCTCTAGGACAGCCGGCCCAGTGGTGTAGAGGGCTGAGGCACTTAGCACTGCTTCCAGCCTGCCAGCGACCCAAATTTGGGAATGAGCTCAGGTTGCTGGGGATTGGCTGGGGTGGGGAGGCTGGGAGAAGGATCGAGCAGCCAGCTCTCCTCTCCCAGGTAGGGGAGTTGGTCTTCCTGGTGCTTGGCTGTCACGGGTGGGGGCTTAGTGCAATGCTGCCCAGATGGGGAACCAGGTGCTAGGCCAGGGTGGGTGGAGCTGGACCACTGGATCTGGCGTGGATGCACGCCATGTTGCTGCAGCCTTGGGGAACTAAGGAGAGATAACTGGAGGAAAAAGGATGGTCACGGTAAGGGCATATGACACCTGCTGACCACACTTCCACCCGCCATGTCATCAGGAAACCTGGAGCAAGGAACTGGCTTATAGGCTTGGGGTGGGGGATGGTGGCTGGACCGCCTTCTCCTGACCCAGTCACCAGGGGGGCATAATAGTGGGGGTGCTCCCACCATTGGTACCCAGGGGAGGCCTAGGATGGTGGAAGGAGGTGGCGGCAGCTAGCAGAAGGGAGCCTCCCTTGCCATGGTCCCAAGGAGCATAAAATATGGAAACAAAAGATCTTTAGGGCAACTGTTGGTCCCATGGCCGAATGGTGCATGGACATGCCGGTTACCCAGACTGGGGAGCATCTCTCTTCTCCCTCCCCACACAGTGAGGGAGCAGGCTCCCTGGCTTATTGCAAGGTGTTCCTTCACCGAAGGAACTGGATATAACCCCTCCCTGGGCTGTGCTCAGTAGCACTTTCCCCCAGCTCACCATTGCCTGACTGGCTGCCAAGTTCACTTCCAAACCTGGACTGCTGGCTCTGCAGCTCAGTGCACTTCCTCCGGGCTATTGGGAAGCTCAGAGAGTAGGAACGAAGAACAGGGGTCCATAACATGGGAGGAGGTGCGGTTGGACTGTACTTGAGACTGGATGGATCCCATTCTTAGTTGGGGGTGAGAGTGGTTCAAAGTGCTCTTCCTCATAGATCAGATTCCCAGCCCCATGGGCCAGCCAGGGGAAGCTTTTCCATGAGGAGTGCAGAATGCCCCCTCCATCCTCGTCGAAGACAGTGCATTAGTGGGAATGCACCTCCAGCTCTTGCCACACTAACTGGGAACGCAGGCTGAAAGGTTCCCTTCTAACTTGTGATCCCTTCGTTTCAAGGATGCCCCCAATGCAATAAAAATACACACAATCTAATAAAAATAAAGGCGGCCTGAGAACTAGACTTCAGGGAGATATTCAGAACCTTTGCACATGCAAGACTGCATCTCCAGCAACTTGTACAGCCATTTTTGGGGGGACAGAAGAATTGACTGTTCTGGTCCCCAGGGACAGAAGAATTGGCTGTCCAGGGTCTCCAGGAGTAGAAGAATTGGCTGTCTGGGTCTCCAGAGGAAAAACAAATTGGCTGTCTGGGGTTTCCAGGGACAGATTAATTGCTATTGGGGTGTCCAGGGTCTCCAGGGACAGACACATTGGCTGTCTGAAGTTTCCAGAGACAGAAGAATTGACTTTCTGGGGTATCCAGGGACAGAAAATTGAATGCCCAGGGTCTCCAGAGACTGAAGAATTGGCTGTTTGGCATCTTCAGGGATGGCAACAGAAGTCATGAGTCTTGTAAATTCTGGCAGCATCCCAGATATTCTAGGCTGGCATTTTTCTGCCCAAAAACATATTTTACAACATGCGGGAGTAAGTGACTTCATGTTTAAATACACCGAGTATTGGGCCCCAGTTTGTAAGTGCTATAGTGCCCTCTGCTGAAACAGGCTGATAGCAGCTTGGAAGACTGAGCATCAACCCACAGTCTAATGAATATGGTAAGATGGTGCATGTATGCATAGGTACCGTAGATTCTGAATCTTGGAACAATGTACAAGAAAATCTCGTGCATTCCTTCTTAAAGTTATATCATTTGGCCACATGACGGCAGTCTTGTTCCACAGTGGAAACGAGACAGTCTGCAGCTGATAGCTGAGAATGTGAGTGCCTGACGCAGTCTGTTACAAGCACTATGTTTCTATAAACTAAAATAAATGAGGGAAAAAAGTTCGACTGGCAGGCAAAGTTTGAGAATACAATGACATATGATTCGGTTGCTAAGGAAACAGTCATGTTACTTTTTATAGGGCATGCATTTTTATCATTACATGTAAGCTAAAAGCTATAATTACATGATTTGTCTGCATACTTTTGTGGCATGGGTGCCCGGACCCAAATATAAAAGAATGAGCATTATGATGAAGTATTGGCAGCTTATGAGAAATAAATAATACTGGGCACCCTTCTCATTTGTACCTGATTACGCGGACTTGAAAAATAAAACTGAACAGTATGGCAAAGGTCGTCCTTCTGGGCCCACAGATGTGGAACAGGACTATCTGCATTTCTCACATACACACTGATACTGAAATTGATCAGTTTTTTTATATATACATTTCAGACCAACTTTTATAAATAAAAAAGCAATTCTTGTATAAAGTACATACAAAATTTTAAGGGTAGAATTAGGAAATTGGCAAATCCATTCCCAAGTCCCCGACATGAAACCTAGTTTTATATTCCTTTAAAATACACTTGTTAAAATGTACAAGGCCTTTAACAATTTTGTAAGTATAAACTATTTTTATATAGTTCTAATAACAGTATGAAGCATATTTCTGGCAAGCCAAGAAATAAATGTAGGCATGCAAAACGTAGGCAAGTGTTTTAATTCACAATGTGTTATTTACCAGTTTTTGAAATGCGACTTTTGTGTTTTCCTGTACTAACTGAGTGCCTCAGTCACGATCAAAAAGAACAACAAAGTGGTGCACTGTTTTCCAGTAACATTTGGCTCAAACCAGCGAATCTTCTTTCATGTGGGTTTCTCAAGAACACCTGGATTTTGTTTTCATTTAAGCATAAAATGCACTTGAATTTGGGCTTGTAGCCAGTATGTCTGTTGGCTAAATGGTTTGCATGTTAAAGTGAGGCAGAAATCTGGTAATCAGGGGTGTTGTACAACATGCTTGCACAGTGATGAGGCCACAGCACAACCCCCCCCCCGAAATCGCAGGCGTTACTGGTCTCCCGGCTGTGCCTGCTAGGTACCCTTAGCCATTTGGGATTCTGGGATGCCGCAGAGCAGCTTTGTTTACATTACAGAGATTGGGGGCGTGGTAGGATCAACAGGATACTCAACTAAAGCAAGCGGTAAAGAAAGGTTTTGTGTATTCCAGACTACATTGTTTCAGCACTGAGTCTGCATCTTGAAAGGCTTTCACCTGTATCATTAACAATAAAGATGTCAGGCAGCGTGAGTACAAAGGCGCTCCAGCAGAGTTCTACCCCCCACCCCAATGTGTCCGACTGACTCCCAACTTTCGAAGTAGGGGTCAGACTGAACCACCTGCTAGTTCTAATGCAAACTCTGTTTATTTATAAAGGTTCACTGGCTGTGCACAGCAGAAGCTTTCCTTGATTTATAAAATGTTTTAAAGTCATCAAACACTGACAATGGACTGAAATTGTTGTTTGTAGTGCCCTGGGGAAGGTTTGAGTTTAAAAATGGTCTAAGAAATACAGGGTTGTGATTGGCTGATAGAGTTCTATCAGCCCTATATTAATCTACAGACCTGTAGAGCCAATGCACAAACACAGTGATTTGCTAAAATAAGTTCCAACCTTAATTGAGTTCTTTGCTCAGAACACTGATCTGCCGTTATAGCTATCACTAACAGAGTGAAAAACCATCACAGACTAAGGCCCCGTCCACACTACACCGGATAACACTGAAACGGCTGGAAAATGGTACAGAAAGGATCCGGTACAGTGTGTCTACAGCCTGTCCACACAGCCAAAGGCACCGGAGCCGTGTCCATCCTGTGTAGCGCTAGGCACATCCCAGCATGCAGTACCGTGACGTGCACCAAACCCTGCCCCGGTAAAACCTCCCCAGCACAATGGCACCACGATGTCCCACGCATGCCACAGTGCAATGCTGCGTTTGTGGGTGCAGCCGCTGCAGGCCATATCCTGTGCAGCTGGACGTCCAGCATGTCTTGCCTGTGGGCAACAATGGGCACCACTCCCCTGCATCAGGCACCGCATAACACTGCCACAGGATGCCTGGCATATACGTACGGTGGACCAAGCAAGTGGTGGCTATGGCCATTGCCCCATGACCGACTGGGCGAAAGTGAGCTAGGATCAACGGAGCGATCAGCTGTGGACCCGCCCCATGTCTCCAGCACAATGCAGGCCGTCGCCTACAGGTAACAGTACTGGTACCTGGGTTGGGACCTGCTGCATCGAGGGGTGCCGTACACACTCTTGGAGGGTGATGCCTCCTGTTCCAGTGGCATGCATCGAACCGCCAGGATATATGGGACCACTTGGCTGTTGGAGCGTGGGGACCTACGGACTTGGGAGTAGTCATTCCAGGCCAGGCCACAACCCGGGTGTGTTCTGTGGCATGGCTGCCGGTGGGTGGCCGTTGCCACAGGCATGCCCTGTGGCGTGATCCAGGCCCCAGAGGACAGCCGTCCCAGCTGACTGTATGCCACCAATGTGGTCTCCGTGGCTGTTCCCCAAGCTCAGCCTGTGACCCAGAGGAGTTGCTGTGGCAGCTGCTGCCTGGGCAGCTGCCACCATGGACCCAGTGACTGGGGGCAGTTGGTGGGATCCTAGCTGACCTCTGCTGTGGATACCTGTCCAGTGCTCAAAGGAGTATGGCACCAATCGAGGGTATCCAGCAGATGGGCTACCATGACGGTGACTACGGGACAGTTGTGGGGCATATTGTCCATGGGGCATAGGACAGGACAGACATCCTCTTCTCACCTGTTACAACCCCTTGGCAATGACAGTGTACGTGCCATGACAGGTAGCAGCTCAGGCTAGTGGGGGCATCCTGGAGCTGGGTGGGGATGTGGTTATGGGGTGCGGAGGCCGTAGCCTCGACAACGACTGTCCGGTGCCCCTATGTGGTGTGGGGCCCACCAGCATAGGTCTGCCAATGCCCTGCATTGGGACATGCTCCACATCGCTGGGGGCTGGGAGCCGGCAGCTCGGTACTGCTGCACGGCATGCGGGTATGCTGGCGGACTGGGGGGGGAACCAGTGGCTCTGCGGTGGTCCGTTTACACAACGCTCTGTAACGTTACGGCACTGCAACCGTTACAGTAAACATTGTTGAAACCACCTGCTAACGGGTTTCAACAATGGTTATGATAACGGCTACTGTAACATTACCAGTGTAAATGCTTGCTGTTACGGTAACGTTATGGGCACTCTGTATTGTTACACGGAGCGTTTTCCGGTGTAGTGTGGACAGGGCCTAAGAGGCATACATATAAAAGTACATTATCAAAAGAAATGATATTTTTATTTCATGCCCTACAATCCCTGTCAAATCATTGCCTTCACTGGTCACCTGTAGCCTGTCTCTCTCTGTACCAGATCATTCCTGTAGACATGATTGTCATTAAAAAAGTAATATGCCTGCTTTTAAATTCCTTTTACTTTTATTTCTAAATGATAATCTCTTTTACAGTTACCTTGCCCCGCCCCATCTGCTATGCTGAACTGAGGGGCAGACACAGTCGGGTAGCATGATTACAGGCACCAGACTCCGAGTGTGAGAGCGGGGAGACAGCAAACTGCTTGTTTTTCCTTCTCTGTTCACCTGATGCAGGAAAGCCTTAGAGGTAAATGGGCTGGAATGTTGGCTCAGGGATACAGAGGTCATTACAACTTCAAAAGAAAAAAAAACATTGTAGGACAGTTTTTTTTTTTTTGCAGGGGATTTGGCATGCTGGGGTGGGCTCTCAGCGTGCCACCTAACTGTTTTGGGGGTGTCTGTAGCCAATGAGGGAGTGGGCTCTCCGTCGGCACATTCACAGGGGGCAGGGGCAGCCAACAGGGGATTGGGCATCCCCAAAGTCAGACAGTTTGGCAGCCAGTGTGCCACCATGTACATAATGGCGGTGAGCACAGCAAGAAAAGGACCGCTGCGTCTGACGAGCTTTGCTCAGATTGCAGCGGACCTTTTCTTAGATGTGCTCGCCACATTACGTATGCATGGTACGCCGCCGGCATGCAGGCTGATCGGGGAATGCGGGACGCACCTACTGTTGCGTGCCCTGCATTCGCCCAACAGTGACCGTTCCTCCAAGGCTGCACTGTCCCAAGATGTTGGCTGCGCAAGCGCACCAACATAAAAAGTTATACTGTGCCCAGTGCCAGTGCAAATTACATTCCTCCAGTGGCATCATGGCCCTGTCTGTCATTCCTGTATTCCCTGTATTCCTTGCCGGTATATTATATTCCATTTTAGGCGGCGGCCCCTTTCATATTAAAACTAAGTTGCTTGCATTATTAGTTCACAATGAGCAGGCCAGGCAGACAGAGGCCATTACACAATATGAGACAATGGCAATCAAGGGAGTAAGGACAAGACAACACAGCTACAATTGCTGCTGGTCTGGATGTGTGTTGTTATATTTTTTAAATTAATAATTTATTTCTGTGAGTTGGCAATGGCACTGTGATGTGACTATAATAACCTCCTGCCTACAACTTCTCTCAGTCAGACCCAGGGAGGGACATTACAGGAGAACAAAAACACTCACTCACACCTCAGCTTGGTTACAAGTTAAATTATTGAAACTTTTTCTGAGGTGTGAGGAGTGAAATAGAACAGAGCCTGTGAAGTCTGGAGAGCTGAAGATGTGTTTGTCACTTATGAATGAATCATCAGACCGCCTCTCGCCCGGGATTGCTGCAAATGACTTAGTACTTACTGAGGGGTCTGTCTAACAATGTTTCCATTTGAAGTTAAGCTCATCACTTGACTTCAAATGAAAACCTTTGTTAATAGACCACTCGATATTAAATATTAAGTCATTTGCAGCGATTCTAAGCGATAAGCCGATCTGGATCATAGAAGTAATTTCATCAGCTCTCAGCTGTTGTCAGTTCCTTTGTTGTTGCCTGCTGCAAAAAAAAAAACTTGCTCCGAATGCCAGATGGAGCAGGCACAAGCACTTACTTTGTTTGTCTGTGCACCTCTTCTAATCGTTGATAACGATTCGATTCAGTGAATCAAACAGAGACACTCCAAAGACTTTAATTATGACGCTGGCACTGCTCGACTGATGATAACCTTTTTCTCTCTCTAGTCACAGGCACAGCTTAGCAGGTCTTCTGTTCTGTTCTGTTTTGTTACTTTAATGTGTTGGTTCCTATTAAGACCAGTTCACCTGTTCAAGCAGTACTTTCACACATCTCTCTTCACCCCCCCACCCAAGCTTCATTGCATGCTCTCTCGTCCTGGTGCTCTCTCATTTAAAAGATACTTCCTTCCTGCACCCTATTCACCCCTGTGAGGTACTTGATGGTCTCTATCATGTACCCTCTCTCTGTTCTCTCTTCCAGGGTGTACATGTTGAGATTCTTCAGTCTCTCCTCATAGTGCTTTTGGTGCAACCCCTTTACCATTTTAAATGCCCTCCTCTGGACAGCCTCCACCCTGTGTATGCCTTTTCTGAGGTGCGATGTGTTGAACTGGACACAATACTCCAGGTGTGGTCTCAACAGCGAGCGATATAATGGTAACACCAAGTCCCTCCTCCTTCCAGAGATACATCTCCCTGCGTATCTCGGCATCCTATATGCCCTATCCATGTCTTGTCACACTGCCCTGCCACTGAAGTCATCAGCTGTGATAACCCATGTTCCTTTCAGCTGTGATAACCCATGTTCCTTTCAGCTATGATAACCATGTTCCCTTTCAGCTATGATAACCCATGTTCTCTTTCAGCTATAACCCCACATTCCCTTTTAGCTATGATAACCCCATGTTCCCTTTCCTGCTATGATAACCCATGTTCCCTTTCAGCTATGATAACCCCACATTCCGTTTCAGCTATGATAACCCATGTTCCCTTTCAGCTATGATAACCCATGTTCCCTTTCCTGCTATGATAACCCATGTTCCCTGTCAGCTATACACCCACGTTCCCTTTCAGCTATGATAACCCATGTTCCCTTTCATGCTATGATAACCCACGTTCCCTTTCAGCTATGATAACCCCACGTTCCCTTTTAGCTATGATAACCCCATGTTCCCTTTCCTGCTATGATAACCCATGTTCCCTTTCAGCTATGATAACCCCACATTCCGTTTCAGCTACGATAACCCATGTTCCCTTTCAGCTATGATAACCCATGTTCCCTTTCAGCTGTGATAACCCCATGTTCCCTTTCAGCTATGATATGATAACCCATGTTCCCTTTCAGCTATGATACCCCATGTTCCCTTTCAGCTATGATAACCCATGTTCCCTTTCCTGCTGTGATAACCCATGTTCCCTTTCAGCTATGATAACCCCACGTTCCCTTTCAGCTATGATAACCCATGTTCCCTTTCAGCTATGATAACCCATGTTCCCTTTCCTGCTTAGTGACTGTCAGTGTTTTCCATCCTATACTCGGTGCCTGGATTCCTATGCCCTAGGCACCTGATTTTGCACTTTTTGGCATTGAATCCCCCAACTGCCATGGTCTTGACCACTCCTCGAGTTTCCCAAGATCCCTACAGATTGTTCCTGCTCTCTTCAGAGTGTCCACCCTATTAAAGTATTTCTTATTTTGGCATCAGACCCCCGCATCCCCAGACCCAACTGGCCCCCGGGACTTGCCTTGGGTGGTGATCCTCCCAGGATTACCCCCCAGGGTGGGGCTGCCAAACAAGCACACCCCCAGCAGAAGACTGAAACAGGTGTTACCCTCATTAATGGGATGACTCTCTGATTTACCCCTATGGCAGGGCCATGGGGTCAAGCCACCCAGATGAAACACGGCACTCGGTCATCAGCCAAGAGCCACGGAAGGTGGAGCGGGGCATCATTCACACTGGCCAGTATTTTTGGTGAATGCTAGTAGTCCCAATGGGAGGCATGGCATGCAGTGGTGCGACAGTGCTGAAGTGCCAATGTCTGGCACACCTCCCCACAGTATAGGCTCTAGTAGCTGCTCCCCCAGCCTCCGCCAGAGGTCAGTTGCATGCTGGGCACTCGTATATCCTCCCCTCCCCTCCCCGCAGAGGAGGAGAGCAGTCCCTAGGACGCTCAGTCCTCCTCACCCCAGCCAGCCCTCCAACTTTTGGGTCTGTTCCTGAACCCAGGATGTCGGCATCATGAGCGGAAACCCTAGCACTGCGCTGGTGGGCTGGCCCCCATTTTGGTATTATCTGCAAAAAAGCATGCCTTTCCTTCCAGTTCTTCTGCAGTGTCACTTATGAAGAGAAGAGGACCGGTCGAAGTACTGAGCCCTGTGGCACCCTGCTGGTCACTCCATCAACAGAGTGCGTACCATTAACCACCACCCTCTGTCGTCAATCCGTTAACCAGGTTCTAAACCAATTCACCACTCTAGGTCCAACCCCTAGGTTACTCAGTGTCAGTCTCCTGTGCTGCACAGTGTCGAAGGCCTTGCTTAAGTCCAGGAAGGCCATGTCCACTGCCCTTCTGATCTAGTTTTCTGGTCACCCAGTCAAATTCCTCTGGCTGCCCCCCCCTTGTGAATCCATGTTGCCTGTGATCCAACAGCCCACTGGATTCCAACTACTCTGCCAACCTTTCATTTAACAGGGTTTCCATGAATTTCCGCACCACTGTGGTGAGACTGACCAACCTGTAGTTGCTTGCCTCCTTCCAGCTGCCACTCGGACTTATTTTAGTACCCCTACGAATAGCCTGTCCAGTCCTGTGTCCATTCTCAGAGCTGCAAGTCCCTTCAGGACTCTTTCCTCTATGTTTCTGCTGCTCCCCCCCACCCACTGTGAAGGCTTTGCAGAAGTACCTGTTCAGGTTATCAGCTTTTTCTTGTTCCTGTTCTGTGCAGGTCCCCCCACCATCACCCTTTTTATCCTCAGTATCATTCCCTTTGCCTTCCTCTTTTCACTTATGTACCTGAAGAAAATCTTACCCCCTTTAGTACCCCCCCGGCTATCCTTTCTTCTCTCTGCACCTCTGCTCCCCTCAGTGCCCTGCCTGCCTCTGTTTTACTTGGTACACCTCCCTGTCCTCCTCCATCGCTCTGCATTTCCTTACACTTCTTGAATGCCACCTTTTTTCATTCACCACCTTGGACACTTCCCTGGAAAACCATAACAGTTTATTTTTTTTCTGCTTTTACTCACTTGTTTCACACAGAGGCTGTCTGCCTTAATTATGCTATCCCTTATTTTCCCCCACTGTACCTCTACCCCTCCTGGCGACCAGGGCATACTGTACTAGACAGTCCCAGATCTGTGAATGACTCCATTCACACACTTGGGACAGTCTGGTAGTACCCTCTGCCAATAGTCCACACTGGGGACCAATGGGCTTAACTATACTGTACCTGTCATACGGCAGGTGGCGGGTGGTGTGCAGGTGGGATGCAGCCACCCACCGAAGATGGAGGGGGAGCAGGGGGCAAGGGGTTTTGTGGGGGTAGATGGGGTGGGGCAATGCCACTGGATCACCAGGGCGTGCGATATGGGATGGTTCCACAATCGCGGCAACGGCCGGGGGGGGGGTCCACTAGACCACCAGGGTGGTCATATTGGCATGCATCAGGGACTTGGGTGGGAGGGGGAACCACTAGACCACCCAGGATCGACATGTTGCATACCCATTGGGGAATCAGGGATGGGGGGGCACTAGCCTGCCAGGGTTATCTTTAGATACATTTAACGTGCGATTGTGGCTTCGGGCGGGGGTCCACTAGACTGTCAGGGATGTGTGCGCTTACGGACAGTGTTCTGGGCGGGTGGTCACCCACGGCTGGGCTGCTGTGTTGCACCCTGCAATTACAGCAGCCCACCTGTGGGTGGCTGGGAGTTGCTCCTACTCTGCAGGAGCTCAACTTTGAGCCCCCCATGCGGTGCAGTGCAGGGGTGTGCCGACATATGCGCCGCACGACCCGGGCTGAATATTGGGATGTGCTGCATATGCATGGGCACGTCCCCTGCATCTGCACCTCATATATTATCACTGCGCCGGCCTGGCGCATCTGGATTTGCACTGCGCCAGGCGGCCTTGTCAATATCCTGCCAGGGCTCAATGCGGGATTGCGACAGTGCAACTCCGCTGCGCCAGGCACAACCCCTTTGAATATCCGGGCCACTGTGTATTGTTGTGTTGTTATTACTGGTAATGTATATTATTGTACATACTGGGTGGGATATTCAGAAATGCGCCAGGCAGGGGCGCAAGTTAGGCACAGCGCCACTGGGCTGCGCTAGGGCATGGACTAGGCGATATTCAACGGTGCTGCACCATGGCTCAGTACCGTTGAATATGGCACTGGTGGCACCCGCACTGTGCACAGTGCAGTGGCACTGAGCCAGCGCAAGTGGCAGTTGAGGAGCAGGGAACTGCACCAGCGCAACTGCAGCTGCGCTAGGTGCAACAAGAGCGATATTCAGTCGTGAGCATGCAAATGAGGCCATTATGAATGAAAAGCGAAAATGGGGCCATTTGCATGTCATTATGACCCTATTTGCATGCAGGTGCACCGATCTCCGGTGACTTGCATCTGGCGCCCTACCAGGCTGCAGCTCCAGCCGCAGTGACCAACGCCCCCTGCCCCTCAGTGGCATCGTGCCCCAAAGCCCGATCGCCGGCTTTGTAAATAGAGAATCCCTGGTGGTCCAGTGGACCTGCTCCCAAGCCCGATCGCAGGCTTACGTATACTGAGAAGATCCCTGGTGGTCCGGTGGATCAGAACCCCAGCCCAATCGTGGGCTTCAGATAACGTAGCGTCCCTGGTGGTCCAGCAGTCCCCCCCACCCGCTACCCCGCTCCCTCCCAGGTCAGCGGTAGGTGGCAGCTCCCCTCCCGCAAGTCACCTGCCGACTGACAGCATACAGTATGGCTGTATGCCCATTGGTCCATTGTTCTGGTGCTCTGAGGGTGGCAGACTGCGGTGCACGGCAGGCAGCTAGGTCAGCTGTTGCTGCTGCTGCCATGGGAAGTGAGTGGCCACCCGGTCAAGGGCACCTGGAGACAGGGAGTAAAGGTCAGAGTTAGCAGAGATAAAGCTACCAGAGACAAAAGAAAAACCGCTGAGGGGCTAAATCAGTGGGCAGGGGTTTAGAGAAAGGGCAGTGCAGAGAACAAAGAGCTAGGTGACGAGGTAGAGAGATTAGCAAGACAGCAAAGATTGTGAGCAGGTGCCACAGGAAGACACTTTAATAAGCAGAGTGCAAAAACGGCTACAGAGAAAGAAGGTGAAGCAATTATGGGGTCTGGGGAAGGGAGAGAAAGAGACAGTAAGAGGTTGAAAGGAAGGGGAACTATACAGACGGAGTAGAAACAAAAGGGTGGGGTTATTCTAGATGCCCTACGGGGGGCATGCCCTAGACAACTAGTATTGGAGCCCACTCGAGAGGGAGCAATCTTAGACCTGGTTCTCTCAAATGGAGATGAAGAGAGGATCACAGATGTAGAAGTGGGTAGCCAACTGGGAACTAGCGACCATCGAACAGTATGGTTCACAATAAACACAGCAATAGAGTCAAGCCATACAAAGGCAAAAGTACTGAACTTTAGGAGGGCTGACTTTGCCAAAATGGGTGAGTGCCTAAGGAATGCACTAGCAAATGGGCAGGAAGGAGGGGTGGAAGAACAATGGGGAATAATAAAACTGCCATCACAGAGGTAACAAGCCTTTGTGTGAAGCAAATAAACAAAACAAAATGATGTAAGAAACCACTATGGTTCTCAAAGGAAGTGGCAGAAAGGTTCAAGAGAAAAGAAAGCATTCAGGAAGTACAAGGAATCACAGAAGGAGCAGGACAGAGAACTGTATCAGTTAAAGCAAAAGGAAGCTGGGAAGGCAGTCAGAACAGCAAAGGCCCAAACCAAGGAAAAGATAGCCAACTCAGTTAAGAAGGGGGATAAAACCTTTTATAGGTACATCAGGGAGTGAAGGAAGACCAAGGGAGGGTTAGTGAGGCTTAATAAAGAGGAGGAGGGTGTGCAGAGGGTGACTGTGAAAAGGCAGAGATACTAAACAAATATTTTTGCTCAGTATTTACAAAGGAAGTGGGGGAGGTACCTAAAACAAACAGTAGAAACACACTGGATACAGAAGTTGATACCAGCCCATTTACAGAAGAAAGGGTTCTGAAAGAACTCTTAAAACTGAAGGTGGACAAAGCAATGGGGCTTGATGGGATTCATCCCAGAATTCTAAAAGAACTAAGGGTAGAACTAGTGACACCACTGACTACCTCTTTAACAAATCATGGGAGGATGGGGTGGTACCCGAGGACTGGAGAAGGGCAGATGTGGTTCCCCTTCACAAAAGTGGGAGCAAGGCAGAAGCTGGAAACTACAGACCTGTTAGTTTAACCTCAGTGGTAGGAAAAATGATGGAATCACTTCTGAAGGAAAGAATTGTTGAGTATCTAGAGGCCAGAGGGGCTCAGGACCCAAGGCAGCATGGATTCACAGCGGGAAGGTCATGCTAGACAAATCTGATAGATTTCTTTGACTGGGTGACCAAAGTAGTAGATCAGGGAGGGGCTGTGGACATGGCCTACCTAGACTTTAGCAAGGCATTTGACACAGTCCCACACAAAAGATTAATATACAAGTTAGCCAGCCTGGGAGTGGGTCCCAAGATGACAGCCTGGGTAAAGAATTGGCTGGAGAATAAGACACAGAGAGTAACAGTAAATGGAGTCCACTCTGAAGAAAGGGGGGTTACTAGTGGGGTACCGCAGGGTTCAGTATTAGGACCGGTCCTCTTCAATGTCTTTATAAGCGACATTGCAGAGGGACAGGAAGGAAAAGTATGTCTCTTTGCAGATGACACAAAGATCTGCAACAGAGTTGATGCACAAGGTGGGGTGGAAAGGATGAGAAGGGACTTGGCAAGGTTAGAGGAATGGTCAAATGTATGGCAGCTTAGATTCAATGCTAAGAAGTGCAAGGTAATGCACCTGGGAAACAAAAACCAAGGGGAAGAGTACACAATGGGGGGTGAGATACTAACAACAACAAAAATGGAAAGGGACCTGGGGGTAGTTATATCAGATGACCTAAAGGTGGGCAAGCAATGTGAGAGGGCAGCAAGGAGGGCTGGGGGGATACTGGGATGCATAGGGAGAGGCATCACCAGTAGAAAACAGGAAGTTGTTATCCCTCCGTACAGACAGTTGGTGAGACCCCATCTGGAGTACTGCGTGCAGTTCTGGAGACCCAGTCTCCGCAAAGACATAGACAGGATGGAGGCTGGCCAGAGGGAGGGCAACCAAACGGTGCAGGGTCTGCACCAGAAGACATATGAAGAGGACTTAAGGAGCTGAATGTGTAGCAGCCTCGGGAAAGGAGGGAGGGGGGACATGATAGAAACTTTAGTACCTCCAAGGGAATCAAGAAAGTCCAAGAGGGTAGCGCCTTTCAAAAAAGAGGTGTGCAAGAACAAAGGCACAATTTGAAGATAGAAGGGAGCGGCTCAGAGGTAATTTAAGAAAGTATTTTTTTCCACAGAGAGGGTTGTGGATGCATGGAACAGCCTTCCGGAGGAGGTTGTGGAGTCAAAAACAGTGGTGGAATTCAAGCATGCATGGGACAGTCATAAGGCAATTCTAGGGGGTGGGGATAGGAAGAAGTAGGCTGCTGTTTAACTAGGATCTGCAGCTTATCCATTGGTAGGGAAATGGGCAGACTGGGTGGGCCAAGCGGTCCTTATCTGCCGTCAAAATCTATGTTTCTATGTAAAAGGGCTTATTACACAAACTCTGTCTAACAACGCAAATTAAACAGAGTAGGCTACAACATTAGCTTCTAAAATCACAGTACCGGCTATTTTAAACACAGGTTTAAATTTAGTAGTAAAAGCCGTAGGAGAAATAAAAACAGACTGGTTACAGAAGGACTGGAGACTCTATCTAAAAGTGCAGTTTACGCAGTCTAGGCTACATTTCCTTCTATAATCTCAGTACTGGCTATTTTAATTATAGATTTAATTTCAGTTGTAAAAACCATCAGGAAAGTGGAGAGAGAGAGAGAGAGAGGTATTGCAAAGGACCAGTAACTGATAAAGCCGAAAGGCTGCAGCCAATCAGGCACAGGCTATGTAGCAAATTAGCCAATCAGTGTCCAGCGAGGTTCGCCGGTCAGGAAAGCAGGCTTACCCAGGTTCTGGTGCTCTGAGGGTGGGCAGACAGTGGTGCATATCAGACAGCTATGTCAGCTGCTGCCGCCATGGGAAGTGAGCGGCCACCCGGTCAAGGGCACCCAGGTTCTGGTGCTCTGAGGGCGGGAAGACAGCGGTGCATGGCAGGCAGCTAGGTCAGCTACTGCTGCCATGAGAAGCGAGTGGCCTCCTGGTCAAGAGCACCCAATTTCTGGTGCTTTGAGGGCAGGCAGACAGCAGTGCACGGCAGACAGCTAGGTCAGCTGCTGCCACTGTGGGAAGTGAGTGGCCACCTGGTCAAGGGCACCCAGGTTCTGGTGCTCTGAGGGTGGGCAGACAGCGGTGCATGGCAGGCAGCTAGGTCAGCTGCTGCCACTGTGGGAAGTGAGTGGCCACCTGGTCAAGGGCACCCAGGATCTGGTGCTCTGAGGGTGGGCAGACAGCAGTGCACGGCAGGCAGTTAGGTCAGCTGCTGCTGCCATTGGAAGCGAGCGGCCACCCGTTCAAGGGCACCTGGAAATAGCACCTGATAAGCCTCTTGACTGAGCTCCTTTGTAAGTAAAAGGGGAAAAACAGTTTACAAAAGCCAGCACAAAACATATACAGGTAACTAAAAAAGATAGTTGTACTTGCACCGTGCAGTTTAGTACACAAGCTGATTGGGATAAGGCATGATTTTGTAGCTCACACTAACAACACTTGCAGCTGGCATCTTAACTACATGGCTTCTTGGTCGGGTATGCTAAAAGTCATTGGTCCAGTGGGTGGGACTGTCAGGGCTAGAAACAAACCTCTCAATTTTGTGCTACTAGAATGAAGCAAACAGTGATTGAAAAGTAAAAATATATAAATGTATAAATATAATAAAAAAATACATAAATAGGAGAACCCGCAGGTGCAGCAGTAGGGCTTTAACTGTGAATTTGATTACCCATGTTCAGGAACGGACTTGGGAGTTGGAGGGCTGGCTGGGTGGGAGAAGGCTCAAGTGCCCTAAGGGCTGTTTTCCTTTTCCAGAGGGGGTGGGGTGTCAGGTGCCTGTGGGCCATGGTGGAGGCCAGAGAGGCTAGCTGCGGCCAGCGCCTGAAAGTTGGGGAGGAGGGTTAGACTTTGCCCCACCTCCCATGGCAGCATACTTACAAAACTCCACTGGACATGCCCAGTGATGACCCTGTTGCATGCTGCTGTCCTGTGGAGCCGATCCAGAGGAACTCTCTACCCGGACACCAGAAGTGGCATCTGAAGGGGCAAGGGTCTGTCCTGGAAGCCCCATTCTGGGGGGGGGGGTAAGCCATGGGGTACACTGGGTAGTGGCCACCCCCGGAGAGTTGACGATAGAGGTCATGGCACATGGGTTGGAACCAAGGATATGCCATCTGGGGGAACAAACAGAAAAAATAGAGAACCTAGGCTTTTACACTTCCAGCCCAGGACAGGAAGAGAGGAGGAAGGGAGGGAAGATGGCCACACTTGGTTTGTTCATTAGGATGTATGAAAGTTGGGGGGGGGTCCGACTGGAACAGGCACGCCTCAGCCACACCTGACTTATCACAACCCTGTAATCTATTCAATACCATATAACTGTTTACTGGACATACATATTAGTGGATTAGAATGAGCTGCAGAACAGCTGTTTTGCAATGCCTCCCGAGTGCTCAAGAAACTTTCGATAAAATGTAAGCTTAAAAAAAAAAAAATAGTGCATTAATGGAAAATACACTGCTCAAACTATAATTAATAAATGCAATCATATCTAAAAATATTAACTGGGCTGAGCTATGGGGGATCCCTCTGGTACACTGGCAACCCAGGTTTGCGCCCCAAGCCCGGGACGTCCGGAATGGAGGCCGGCAGGGAGGGTTCACCCTCAGGGTGGGGAAGGGGGAGGCTCTTACAGTACTGCTATCCACCACCACCTGGTGGTAATGTAGTGAAGGTGCCCTTTTTGGTTTTTATTGCAGTTTTTGACACCTTGTCTGCCCCTTCTGACCATTCCCTCCTGCCCTGTCACCTGGCTACCCCAGGGCTAACCTTCCCTCCATCACGCTCTGCCCCAGGAATGTCGGGAGTGCCCGGTCTCTGGTGTGGGGCCTGCGAGAAATCGGGCCGTTATCCTGCAGTCGAGATTTTTCTGCCTGATTTTTGCCCCGGACTCACCTCGCTTGCTTGTGTGTGGGTCTCCCCCATGTAATCTCACTGCGCTACCACCCAAACACTTCTAGGTGGCAGATGAACAGTGGGACACACTCACCCCATCTAGAAAGGAAGAGAGCTGTCTTGTAAACCCTCAGTCCTGTCCCCCCCAGCCAGCCTCAAGCAACCTGCGTTTCCTCCCGAACATGGGTCACTGGTGTGGCAGCAAGTGAGGTGCCCAGAGCCTCAGCCTTCCGTGCCACTAGCCTGGTGGTGGTGCCTCTGAAGTGATGACCACATGCCATTAGGCGATCCCCCCCCCCCCCGGCAATTATATCGTGCTCAAGGTTGCAATGGAAGGCACAGAAAGGTGGAAATACCACACTGGTATGCCAAATGATGGTCTCTTTATCCTTTCCCGTGCCAACAGATCCCCCAGCATATCTCACATGGGGCCCCTCAAAGATGAAAGACCCCCTGTCGAATGACTGCCCCTACTCTCTGTTGTGTGGAGGACCCTGGCAAGGATAAGCCAGCTAAATGGGATAGCAGTGAATTGAATCCTGGTGTTCATTCCAACACAACGGCCAGAGGGAGCTCCATGCAGGGATAAGTTGGCATAGGGATAGAAGGCTGAGGTCTTAACTTTATCCCCCCCCACATGGAAGCAAGCAAGGGGTGAATCTGGTGGGTAAAGCTGAACTACAGTGATTGTAAGTATTACTTCTGGGGGGGCGCGGCGTTGCAGGTTCACCCTAAGTTACAGAAAAGTATTAAGAGGAAGTCATTAGTAGGCTGCCCGTCAGTGTGGCAACACCCTGACTTACAGTGTCAATGACTGCATTCAAAAGACAGCTCAGGTTGTTGGAGATCTGGAATCCCAGGGACTGGGACTGCTGGCTGGACCAGTGTCTCAACTAAGGGTGCCGGAAGATGGTAAAAGCTGAGGGGGCTGAGAATCAAAAGGGCACTTATAAGGGAACAAAGGGCACTTTTTCTATACTAGTTTTTGCCATACAGAAATAAAAAGTGGAGGGGCTACCGCCCCTTCCGCCCCCACCCCCCGGTTCCGGCACCGGCACCTATGACAACACAGGTGTCCCTGTCAGCATGGTTTTTATTCTAAATAAAAGACGTGATTTGTGTGCACAGATTTAAAAGGCCCTCCTGGTGCTGGGTACAGCGTTCAGTCTCCCCTGTCACTGACAAGAGCCCTTATGATTCAGAAAGGTCAGAGGGTGGTTGCTGACACATTTCTCCTGCATCCTGGACAAGGGCACCCAAACTGAGGGACACGTCCTCAACCTTAGAGAAAAGGCTAAGAAGGCAGGTGCCAGGACTGCCCCCTGCTTGAAGAAAGTTTACTTATGATGCAGGTATTAAGGAGTAGTCTGATTTTTCTGAATTTGCAGCACCTTCTTTTTGGGGCCAGCGCATTTTCCACAAGAGACAGGTGAGGGGTACTACAGTGAGGGATGATGTCGAGAACCCCCTAATTGGGGACACTGCTGGCGAGGTATTGGGTAGGATTACCTTTTCAAAAGCCCAAAGTGGGACATTTCTGACTAAAACTTGATTTTTCACAGGACAGTACATAACCTCGGCCAATGCAAGAGATTGTTGTTTTCTGTTTCTTAGCTGCTGCTATTGTTTCTTGTCATTTGAAGGTATTTACATTTAGATATTGTAGTTTTCTGCATCATTTAGTGGAAAGTCAGAAAATATTGTTTTCTACTTCAAAGTCGGGCCACACAGCTGCCCAAATCAGGGCTGTCCTACGAAACTCGGTTCAGGTGGTAACCCTAGAGTCTGAGGGAGAGGTACGTGGCGGAAGGGGGAGGGGGGCCTATTCCTAAAAGCACAGGTGGCTCACGTGCCCACTGTAATTAAGCGCGCGCAATTGGCAGTCATTAGCGCGTGAAGAGTTGTCTGCGATGCACACTTGTTTGGCGCCTACAGCAGGTAAGCAGCTAGAGCGTTTCTCTCTAGATACAGTGGGTGTTTGGCTTTATTGTATTCTCTTTAAATTATTGTGGGTGGGGCTCTCCGTGTCAGCATTTGGTTGTTTTCTCCTGCTCGCCAGCCCCTTCTTTAGCACCTAGGTGACACCTCTGGGAGGTGAACCAGTTCTTTCGTTCTGGAGGGGGCCGCGGACTTGGGAAGCTTTGAGGAATTCCGTAGCACGACTTGTACCTATCTACCTACCAGCACCGCAAATGTGGGGGCAAGCCCAGTTATATTTGACCATAACATTACCTCAGACAAAAAAGCGTCGTCAAGTTCTCTGTTTTTGCCCCATTCCTGTCAGGGCTCCGTGGCAAAGCGCCCGCCGCCCCCCTCTTCCCAGTGGGGGCGGGAATTTACCACCTGAACTCACTTGGTCTTGTCAGGCGGCGGCTCGGGCAGGCAGTTACACCCGGGGCGCACTGGAGTCTTGGTTGGTGAGCGGGAGGAGGGCTTGTTTCTGTTTTTCGGTTCTTCCCCCTCACAGGACTTCTCAAGGAATTCTGGGTACTAGTGCCCTGCCACCAGCAACGAGGTCCCCCCTGCCCAGGCACCCCATTGCGCCCTGTGGTCACCCAGGTGGAGGAGGGTGCCTTGGGGCGGCGCGTTAAGACCTGCCCTCCCCGGCTGGGTCCTGACACACCGCTCAGTCCCAAACCCGAGGCGCACCGGTTACTTGCCGCAGCGCTAGGCTGCTCCGATGGACCGGAGTATTTTTTTATTTTTGTTTTTAATAATAAAATAAAATTCTGCACTACTGTGTGTCTGTGAGTTTGCTTTCGGTTTTAACATAGAAATCCCGGGGAATGGTGAGACTAGCATGACAATTGTTTCCCGAGAGGTATCGTTGCAAGCATTGCCTTTATTTTATATAAATAGGTGGTTTTAAGTACTGTGTAAGCATAATGCACGGAGAAGTGTGGGATTGTATGCACCCCGGAGGTATTTGCCCCATAAACGCCCGAGGGGATTTGTATGGGCATCGCATATGGAGGGGGTGCATAAAATCCCCGGAGAACCACAACTCATGTTATTTATTTATTATCTTTACTAGTTTTTGGTTTAAATTGTCTCACTTGTCACTTTGTGATGGTAACGGTTACCTCCGACAAGCTTGTCTCGCACTGAGTGACTTGAATGTGTAGCCTTGTGAAGGTCCAGTGCCAAGACTGCTTGTTTGGTGGCTTTTTTTTTTTTTTTTCTGGTGATGCTGCGGTACTCTTCTGCCCGTGGTTTAAGGAGCTCCATAAACCACATGTGATTTATAGAGCTGTTGGGCACTTGCTGGCGGTAGTTTATATCCATTACTAATGGGTATTTAAAAGGCACTCCTGGTAACTCAGGACTTGGCTGAATTCTCCCTTGCACTTGAGACCTTGTGCCCTCTGTGCTGGCACTCCTTAGTAAGCTGTTCCTCTTGTTTTAAAATATGTATTATTTTTTTCTTCCTCAAATATTTATGAGCAGGGTACCCTGCTACTCCCAAAATAAATATTTGGTTGAATTGTTTTTATCCTTGCTTTTTTTTGGGGTGGGGGTTGGGGGAGAGACCACTGGCACCAGGGATGTTAAATTTGACTAACTGGATGGGAGGGATGTGGGAGTACTGGCACCAGGCATACCTCTCAACTGTACCACATTTATGAGGAACGTTCCTTATTTTACTTCACAAAAGCTCCCTGTTCCACATTGTGAGGACTTGTCCCACATTCAGTGTTAACATTTTAAAGCAACACTCTATAGTAAATGATGCAAAAAATATATTATTCAATTAGTAACAGACTTTCTGAACATAAATGCAAACATTTTAACAGTGTTCTGAGCTTCTTAGGTAAAAATTTGATTAAGTGTTCCACATTTTAATCATTTGTTCCACATTTTGAGAGGCAGTGTTCCACATTTGGGGGACAAAAGCTTGAGAGGTATGGCACCAGGGATGTTGATTTTTGACTACCAGGTTGGGAATCTGAGGGAGGGCTGGGACCACTAGCAACAGGGATGGCTCGGCTACCATGGACAGTGGGAGGGGGGCAGTGCCACACTACTTGCCTCCATTACCTGTGCAAATGGGCCCATAATGGGCATGCAGATTGCCCCATAGTGCCTTGCATGACCGATGGCCTCATTTGTGTGGATACCTTTGAAAATTGCTTATAGCACCCCTGCGCAATCAACTCCTGAGCCCAGTTTCAGCAGCTATGCTGTGTGACTTAGCACTGTGCCAGCATGGTTCCTGTACTCATTTGGGTAGTGCGTAGCTGAATACAAGTATTCTAGGACACCGGGCAATTACATAGGGCAGTACAAACATTTGCATTGGGCTTTGTGCCTATCTGAATATCTGCCTGTGATCTTCTAGCCTGGTGGCAGATGTGCTACCAACTGGACACCAGAATTTCCACAATTAGGAGTGGCAGCTGTCTTTCAGGTGGGGCCTGTGGTGACCAGGACAGCAGCACAGTAAGTGCATAGCAGTTAAATGTTCTAGCTTCAGTGAAAACTACATGAACTTTACTTCTGCCTTGACAACCTGAAATATATATTTTTTTTTTTACATTTCTAGATCCTCTGGCCCAGATATTCAAAAGTTGTGCATGGCGCAACAGTGTTGCTCCATGTACAACCCACTGATGTGCCCTGGTGCGATATTGAAAAGGGAAAAGTGTGTGGCACAAATCCCAGTGCGCCGGAGCGCATCAGTAATGTATGCGTGTGCAGATAGGGCATGCCCATGCATACCCTGCACAGCCTGGGATGTGCAGAGCCATGCATGTGCAACCCCTACCTGTGCCAGTGCAAAGTTGATCTCTTCTCTCCTTCCCCCCCCCCCAAAAAAAAGTAATGGATGGCCACCCACAGGTGACCTGCCGCATTGCAGGGTGCAACACGGCAGCTGCTACCTGTGGGTGGCCACTCGAGCTCCGGCTGCACCTGGCGGCACCCCCATGGCCTGATCACGGGCATCTGTAATAAAAACAAATATGTCCAATATCCCTAGTGGTATCCCCCTTCGCCATCTGCCCAGCGAGCCCCACCACCCCGCCTCCGTCAGCTGGTGGGCGGCAGCACCCTGCCCGCCGCCTGACACATCGGTAGGGCTGTATGCCCATTGGCCCAGAGCGTGAGCCAATGGGCGTGCAGCCTGTACTGTACTACACATTCCAGATATGTGAATGGATCATTGACATATCTGGAATGTGTGTGTAGCTCACCAGGCTGCATGCCGATAGGCTCACGCTGTCGGGCTCAGTGGCGCACAGCCAACGGCGGCAGGTGGGTGGGGCTGCCGGCCTGGTGGGGGACACCGTTAGGCCACCAGGGATATCGGACATATGTTTTTATTATAAATGCCCGCGTCTGACGAGACAGCGGTCCACTGGACCACCAGGGATATTGATGATTCTTATGTACTTAGCCCACGATCGGGTGGGCATGTCCACTGGACCACCAGGGATGATGGGGATTTTATTAATTTACTCAGCCTGTGATCAGGCGTGCAGGTCCACTGGACCGCCAGGGATATATGATTTTCCTTTTTTTTTTTTTTTTACTGCAGCCCACGATCAGGCTGTGGAGCACATTGCCGGCTGCAGGGGGCACCTGTCCCCGAGGGCTGTTGACTTGCGCCTGGCCGGGCATCGGCGCACCTGCATGCAAATGGCACCATTTGCATGTCAAGTTTTGAATATTGCGGTTGCTGCGCATAGCTCAATGGAACTTGCGCTAGTGCATCCCCATGCTACACTCTGGCCACTTGCGCTGGCGAAGTGCCACTGCGCCATGCACACTGTGGGTGGCCAGGCTGCAATATTCAACTGTGCTGTGCCATGTCGCAGCTTGAGTATCGCCCAGTCCACACCCTTGCACAGCCAAGTTGCGCTGCGCCCAAGCTTGCGCCACAGCCTGGCGCAGTTTGAATATCTGGGCCTCTGTCTTCTTTCCCTATGTTTATGACTATTACCTCTAATGTTGTGGAAGGGTTTGATCATAAACATAAATTTTAATTTTAGACATTTGTTATAAAATGTTTGTTCTGCCATTTTTGAGGGGGGGTCTGTTTCCTGTAGGTCCAACTTCTTGGCATGTTCCAGCATATCTCATCTGTGTCGATCTTCATTCATCACCTTTGGGTATAGTGGCTGGAGGTCACTACCCCACGGGAGTAGTTCTTTTTTTTTTTTTTTTTGATGAGCGGAGTCGACACACCATCGGTGCCTCATTCTAGGCTGATGCACTGCGGGTTGGCATTAGGTGTTGACTCCACCCTCCCACCAGTTCTTTGTCTCCGACCATTGAGGTCATACCTCGTGGGTAGCTCTGCTGTGTGAGAGGCCTGTTGTCCACTTTGAAGCCTTGGGCTCCGTTCTTGTTCGTAATCCGTCGATTCCGTTGAATTAAAGGTTTTTATCCTGACAGTTCCGCTGTTCACTCCACTAGATATTGCCTGGTAAGACTGTTCCTTTTCTTTTATTTTGCGACGTAGAGTCTTGCTTGGTGTTTTTTCCTTGGGTCATGTCTCGGTCGGGGGGGCAAGAAAACTATGAAGACGGGATGGCCCCCTATGCATCGGTGCCCATGTGGCCGTAAGTATTCAGTCACCGACCAACATGACCATTGCCTCATGTGTCTTGGCCCAATACATGGATTTGTGCGATACCTGCTTCTCCATGGACCGTCGTGTCCTCGAACAATGCACGTGGAAAGTTGGATGAGCTCCACTGACTTTTGGGGGATGGGCACGCACACGTTGGACCACGCCCTTTCAGCCTTTCCTCCGGGTCCCCTCCGGTTCTGTATGAATTGCGTGGGAGGGGGCTTCTGCTTCTAGTAGCCTCGTTGTTGCAGAAGCCCTTCTGTGGTGCAGGAGGCCCAGTCCATTCCCTTTGGGGGTGGGTGGGAGGTACCGCCTTGGCAATCACCCCTTCTGGGGCGAAGGTTCCCCCAGTGTGCCCTCTGCTCGGAAGGCCTGGGTCAGCACCATCCTCTATGCCATCTGTCAGTACCATCTTGGGCTCAGCACCGTTGCTGCTGTCAGCTCTGGGTTTCAGATTTGTGCTGTTTGCAGCTCTGAGAACGCGGTTGGAGCCAGTGCCGTCTCTAGCCTCAGCACCACTTGCAGCATCGTGGATCGGGATGGCACCATGACAGGCTCCAGCTCAGATACTGCTGCTGTTGTTGGTGCCATGTCTTCTTCCCACACCGTTCATGGTGTGGTTGAGGGCCCCGGTGCCATCTCTGGTGCAGTCACTCGGTCTGGTGCTCCTTTCGGTCGGGATGGCAGCGGGCGTCCACACACCGTTTGGCACAGAACTTCAGTCTTCACCTCCTCAGCGGGGGAATCTGACTGAGTCAGGCAGTCTGACTCTTTGGAGTTAGCTGCTCACGTGGACACCATGGTAGTGTCCTCAACAGGCTGGAACCAGCCCCCCTCTGAGGAGAGGACAGTGGTTCCTCGGTCGGGGTGCTGACCAGCAGGCAGTGGTGCAGGCCACCATTGCTCTGCAGCGTGGCCTCAGTGAGTTTTCTGATCCCTCAGTGGTGGTACCCTCTCGGGTGGTGTGCCTGGATTGCCTAACTTTGGGGCCAACCGGAGCACCCACAGGCAGAGAGGGTCCTGCTCCCTGGATAGCCCCTTCGGGGGCTGACCAGGGTTGCCAGCTGCCTAGGCTGGCGCTCTCGAGCAGAAGGGCTTTTTTGGATTCCGAGGGGTAGGGGTTCGACACGGCAACCTTTTTCTGGGACCCATTTGGGCTCCAGAAGAAGTTGTATTGCGGATCTCTGCTCTTTTTCGGTTTCCTCATGAGGGCCCCAATTTTTGGAGGTGGGGGACTGTCCTTTTGGACTTTGACGGCCCCGGTCACTTCACGGGGGGGATTCTTCAGGGCGCAGCCAAGGCAGTTTCAGTAGGGTTGACCAGCTGTTGGCTGTGGTGTTTTCCGAAGCTCCCTCTTCTCTTGGTGCTCCAGGTGCGCTCTCTAGCCCAGGTGGAGGACTACAGATTCCTGTTGTCGGCTCTGCCGTCTCTCCTCTTCCACATTTTCCTGCTCTCCCAGGTATTCTTGGTCCTAGCAGTCCTCTCTCTTGAGAGCAGTTCAGAGCTGTGGCTGCTCAATTTCCCTCTTCTTTTAGGGCCATGGACAGACAGGTATTTCAACCTCCCCCTGAGCAGCCAACCTCTGAAGGTCCTCTGACTCCTCATCCGGCTCCTTCAGGAGGTGAGTAACAGTCTGTCCACATCTCCCCAGCTGCTGATCTTGCTGAGTATCAGCGTTTTCTCACAAGGATGTTGGAGGACCTGCATGTCACTCCTTCCATTCAGACAATCTGGAGCATCTGACACACACCTTTCTGGGTGATTTCAATGCGGACACTCTTGTTGTCTCTCCCAGGGCCTGCTCCCTTTAGGGAGGCATCAATGCATGTCTGGTAAAGACACTTTTCCAGAGTCCCAGCCCTAGGGATCTCCGCCAGAGGTATTTTGCGCCCCGAGTCTCAAGGTAGTCTGCCTCATCCTAGCTCAGGATTGGCACAACTGGATACTCCCTGTGGGCTGGCGCCCTTCACCGTGACCGTCCCCCAGATGCAGACTCCATGGATTTGACTCCTGGGGTAGGAGGACTTTTTACTCGGCACAGTTGCTTCTCTCGATATCTGCTCATCAGGCCCACTATGCTATCTATGATAGGTTCCTGTAGTCCAGGCTAAGTCAACTGCTAGCCTCGATGCCTGACACTGAGGAAACGAGACAAGCCATTGCACACACTGCACGTGGCCTGGAGCTAACAAGGCACCAAGCAAGGGCATCGTATGACACCAATGAGGTGATTTCCAGGGTCGTAGGGACAGCGATATGCACTAGGTGGATGGCATGACTTTCTCTCCCAGTTGTCACCCATGGCCCGGCGTAGGGTGATTACCTCAGCTTACCAGAGGACCCACCTTTTCTCCCATAGGGTGAGACTGACTGTCGGGGCAACTTCCTACCCCCTCTGGGGGTCCCTGTCTCACTCTTCCTACTCTCGGGCCTCTCCAGACTCAAAGGTTCTCTCTCTTGGTGTGCCACCCCCTGAGAGCTAAGGGACTTGGTCCCTTAGGGTTTAGGCCCCCTTTGAGGGGGCTCTGCACTCACCCAAAGGTGATGAATGGTGAAGATTGACACAGATAAGCTATGAAAATTACGTACCTACCGTAATTCTGATCTTTCTGTGCGTCCTAACCATTCATCACAATCCCACCCTCCATCCCCCTGGCACCTCTGTCTCTGGGTCCCCCTCCCTCTCTGTGCTCTCCCCCCTCCTTTCTGTTAGTCAGGAGTGGGGTGACCTGGGGCACATAGGGGGATATTTTTCTCTAGAGGCAGACTGGTCAGGATTGGGGAGCACTCCTTCAGTGCCTTAGCTCCGCTCTCATGGGGTGGGGGTTGGTAGTTGCTCTCCTTTCTGTTCGTTTTTTCTCTCTCTCTCTCTCTCTCTCTCCACCCCCCATCAGCTTTACTTTCCTTGTCCTTTGGACACAGCCTCCAATTTAAGAAACTAGGTTTCTTGCACCAAATTTCATTATTTGGGGGGAGGAGTTATTCCCTGTATCCTGTCTTTTCTTCCAGAATAGCTGATTCTACTTATGTTGGAGTTACTGCCAGTGATTCTGTGCCTTGAATTCTGGCAGTTAGCTTTCTGGCTACTCCTTTGCAGTTCCTATACAATCTGGAGACAGGTCAAGGTTTCAGGGTATATTCTCCCCCAAAAAAACATATCCTTATCTCTAAATTCCTTAACCCTCCCTCCTTCTTTCTACTTTGAGATTGGGGCCCCTTCCAGTCCCCTTAGTTTTCCAACTTATTCTGTCCTCTCAGCCGTTTTTCTCCTTTGGACTTCCTTGTCCCTCCTTCCTAACCCTTTCTTACTCTACGGCGACTCAGAACTGGCAGGAGGGAGGAGTGAACACCTAATGGCCAACCCGTGAGCACCATGCAGTGTGTCTGCCTAGAGGGCAGCGCTGATGGTGAGTCAACTATGCCCACCAAAAAAAAAAAGCTCCCATGGGGTCATGACCTCTGGCCACTATACCCAAAGGTGATGAATGGTGAAGATACACAAATATCAGAATTACGGTAGGTACGTAATTTTCATTTTTTCAGACTTGGTCATTGCATTTCAGCTTAACATGGAAGTTAAAATGCCCCTGACTGGCATTAGTTGATGCTTGGCACGTAGGAGAACATTTGCTATGCTCTATATAACTTTTCTCCATGGCATGCTGCACCGGTCAGATTTTTGGACAAGATTTATTACAGTTTTTTAAATTTACATTTTATTGCCGACCGGCCCCCTTCTACCGGTCCCCCCCAGCCCTGTCGTCTTGACATCCACTGGGACTTGCCTCGATAGCACAGAGGTGCGCAGCTAGCCGGGTGCGGAGACTGCGGGGGGGGGGGCCAGCATCATCCTGCCGGTTGGCACCATTTTCCTCCTGTTTTCACCCACCTGCACCACGGCTGCGTTTATAGGCACCCCACGGTTCCGCAACACCCTCCTTATGCATACTACCCACCCACCTGCACCACGGCTGCATGTATAGGCACGTGCAATCCACGGTTCTGCAGCACCCTCCTTATGCATGCTGCCCACCTGCTTGCACTACCCTCAGGCCTCCACCTGAGGGCAGCTGTACTATGAGGGGGTGACAGGGTCCATCCCTGGAGAGGAGGGCTGCCTTTCGACTGCTCAATCCTGCTCCCTCCCCTCCCCTCTCCTGGCTGACCCCTGACAACTTAAGTTCATTCCTGAACCTGGGTCACCAGCATAGCTTGAGATGTGGCATCCAGCACCTCAACCCTCTGCACCAGTGGGACAGCTTACAAAATTAAGTGCTTAACTGAGAGTGGTGAGCACTGAATACTATTACCATCATATTTCTGTTCATTATTACTATGTGCTGAACCAAGCACATTGTTTACTTGTGATATGCATTGTGTAAACAAATGTAAAACTGGATGAACAAAGAAAACAGAGTGCTTCTGTGTATTTACATATTTATAAGCAAGAGTAAACTAGAAGGTTATTAAATCTTGGGGCCTGCCCGGGGGGGGAGGGGTCGAGCATCCCAGAAGATGCTCTCCTCTTCTGGGGAGGGAGGGTAGCTGGCCTTGCTGTGATACTGCCACTTTGGAGACCATTGGAAGCAGTGTAGTTATGAGGGAGAGAGGGTAGCTCTCTAATCACAGAAAACTTAATAAAATAAACTGATTAGTTAAGTGTGTACAGCTGGCTGGCTTAGTAGCATGATGAGCTGAGTCAGGGGGTCTCACCACCCACCATGCCAGTGACCCGGGTTTGGTGCTAAACAAAAAAACTGGGATCACTCAGAGGCTGGCTGGGGGAAGAAGGCTTGAGCATCCCATTACCGCTCTCCTCCTTCGGGAAGGGAAGATGACATGTACCACTGCTTGACCACCACCTAGTGGAGGCTAGGTGATGTAGCAGTGGTTGCTGACCTGGTAGGTTAGACGCGGGCATGGAGGCATACAGCATCTTCATGCGGCATGCACCCTCCATCGTGCACATGCCATCTGAGGAGAAGAGTTGTGATTGGGGGCAGCTTGGGTTGTAGGATGGAGCACCTCACAGGCTGAACCCACCCATGGCGGTTCAGGAGGTAGAAGGTAAGTCCTGGGTAGGGTGGGTGATTGGAGGGTGCTGTTGGATAGGGGCTTCCCAAGTGTGAGGCAAAGGATAAAATGAAAAGTGTGTGTGGTTTGGTGCCTGACTGTTTGAGAATCATTTTACAGTACATTCTGTGAAGTGTTCCCTAAGGAATGATAATTCATTAGTTTCTAACTCCTAGGAATAAAACAAAAATGTCAGTGTTTTTTAATTGGCTACGTTGTAAGCCAACTGTGGAACTAGTTTCCTCCGAATTTGGGGTGTTTTTGGTTCTGTTTTATAAACCATGTTCCCAATTGTACCCCTCCCCCCGTGGCACAGTGGTGGACAGTCTGCCTCAATCCACTGTAGTGGGATCGGTAGTGCTGCACCTAGATTGTTGGTGCAGGGCTGTTAGAAGCTGAGAGATTATCCTTTCAGCCAGGGTGATTTCTCTCCAATCTCATTTCATCGCTGGGAGGTGGCATACCATGCTATCAGTGATGTCATACACTCCTGTACATGTGATGTGGACAGCTGCCATTCCTCTACCCCAAACTGTTTTCCTGGTTCTCTTCTCCCCCAAAAAAAAGCTGCTATCAGGGCCAGACCAACAGGCACTGCACCCAGCTGCAGGAGTAAAGAATTCCTTTGGATACTCAATCCCCCAGTGGCCCATAACACCCTGAGTCCACTTCCAGACTTGGGTTGCCAGTGTGGCGGGTGGTAGCTCTACGACTGGGGCACCAGGCCAGTGGTTTCCTCCTGATTTAAGGCCATATATGGCAAAACACCATAGGTATGCTGGCCCACTGGCTCAGCGGTAGCACTGCCACTTGTGCCGGTGACCCGAGTTCGGAAGCGGACCTGGACCATCGGAGAACTGGCTGGGGGGAGGTAGATGGAGCATCTCAGGAGATGCACCTCTCCTGTGGAAAGGAGGGATGACACCCCTGCCGCAATACTGCCACCTGGATGACCATGGATGGAGGTGCAACTGGGGTGTGCTGTGGGTGGGGAGGATGCTGGCCGAGTTCCGGAGCACACTCGCTCTTGACATGCCTGCTCCTTGGTTCTCCATGCATGCTGGCTCCTTTGGGGATGGGAGCAATATGGAAAAAGCTCTGCAGCTGACCTGGTGATGTACCCCAGCACCACTGCACACCAGAAAACAACTGAAACTGAAGAATCTTGGTCTGCTGCCTGACTAAGACAAATGCAGGTAGGGGGAGTGAAATGGGGAGCTGCTTCCTCCTTCCTGCCGGGAGTAAGCTAAAGCAGCATGGAGGACTGGCACCAAGAGCTGAAGAGCAATGGGAATAGGTGGAGCCCATCCTTGGATGCCTT
The DNA here is from genome assembly GCA_016271365.2 of Neoceratodus forsteri. Lineage (NCBI taxonomy): Eukaryota > Metazoa > Chordata > Ceratodontiformes > Ceratodontidae > Neoceratodus > Neoceratodus forsteri. The sequence goes on along the minus strand of JADMNL010000034.1, from coordinate 108,507,146 downwards.
GGGGCATCCTGAGAGAATGGTACAGCTGCGGAGAGAGTAGAGGGCAAAAAGAGTATTTTAAAACGCAAACGAGAGGGGGGGGGGAGGCCACAGCTACAAGCATTGAGAATTGGGTCTTGTATTCCATTCCAGCCCTGGATATTGGTTGTCCTAATTTCACTGATGCAACCTGATGGTAGCATGAGTTGATGTCGTGCTATATTACAAGAATACACAACAGAACGCCATAGCAAATGAGCACTGAGGGCTCGAGCACCTCATGCCTTGGTCATGTGTTCAGCAGACAAAGCCCACGCCTTGTTGTGGTTTACTGCTTAAATAATGGGACACCACTTGCAAATGGATACTGCTCATTGGCTCTTATCCCTAAGGAAATTGAGGCTAGGAGGCCAGTATAAATGGGGAAAGGTTGGAGATGGGAGCATAGAAGAGATAAAACCGTAATGAATGTGAAGGGCAGTGGTAACATTGCATTAGCAGAGTGATGGAGGCGGTGTTACAAAGTGATCTCAGTTGAACATGGGGGAGGTATGAACAACAAAACAGCAGAGTTCCATTCGGGCAGTTTGAACACTTACTGTGCCAGTTTTGTTACCTAAGGCATGGACTTAGAAGGTTAGATAGAGGCTGTGGATTGAAAATGTGCTGCTTTCCTTGTTTCTCCTGGAGTTGGGAGTGAATTTGCCGAATGATAGTGAATGGACTAAGGCATGAAAGGGATCCAAGCTCTAGATCCCTCTATAGGTACATCAGGGAGCAAAGGAAGACCAAGGGAGGGATAGTGAGGCTTAATAAAGGGGAAGGAGGGTGGGCAGAGGGTGACTGTGAAAAGGCAGAGAGATACTAAACACTTTTTTTTTTTTTGCTCAGTATTTACAAAGGAAGAGGGGAGGTACCTAAAACAAACAGTAGAAACACTCTGGATACAGAAGTTGATACCAGCCCATTTACAGAAGAAAGGGTTCTGAAAGAACTCTTAAAACTGAAGGTGGACAAAGCAATGGGGCCTGATGGGATTCATCCCAGAATTCTAAAAGAACTAAGGGTAGAACTAGTGACACCACTGACTACCCTCTTTAACAAATCATGGGAGGATGGGTGGTACCTGAGGACTGGAGGAGGCAGATGTGATTCCCTTTCACAAAAGTGGGAGCAAAGGCAGAAGCAGGAAACTACAGACCTGTTAGTTTAACCTCAGTGGTAGGGAAAATGATGGAATCACTTCTGAAGGAAAGAATTGTCGAGTATCTAGAGGCCAGAGGGCACAGGACCCAAGGCAGCATGGATTCCAGCCGGAAGGTCATGCTAGACAAATCTGATAGATTTCTTTGACTGGGTGACCAGAGTAGTAGATCAGGGAGGGGCTGTGGACATGGCCTACCTAGACTTAGCAAGGCATTTGACACAGTCCCACACAAAGATTAATATACAAGTTAGCCAGCCTGGGAGTGGGTCCCAAGATGACAGCCTGGGTAAAAGAATTGGCTGGAGAATAGGACACAGGAAGTAATAGTAAATGGAGTCCACTCTGAAGAAAGGGGTTACTAGTGGGGTACTGCAGGGTTCAGTATTGGGATCGGGTCCTCTTCAATGTCTTTATAAGTGACATTGCAGAGGGACTGGAAGGAAAAGTATGTCTTTGCAGATGACACAAAGATCTGCAACAGAGTTGATGCACAAGGTGGGGTGGAAAAGGATGAGAAGGGACTTGGCAAGGTTAGAGGAATGGTCAAATGTATGGCAGCTTAGATTCAGTGCTAAGAAGAGCAATGCACCTGGGAAACAAAACCCAGGGAAGAGTACACAATGGGGTGAGATACTAACAACAAAATGGAAAGGACCAGGGGTAGTCATATCAGATGACCTAAAGGTGGGCAAGCAATGTGAGAGGGCAGCAAGGAGGACTGGGGGATACTGGGATGCATAGGAGAGGCATCACCAGTAGAAAACAGGAAGTTGTTATCCTCTGTACAGACAGCTGGTGAGACCCCATCTGAGATTACTGCATGCAGTTCTGGAGACCCAATCTCATAAAGACATGGACAGGATGGAAGCTGTCCAGAGGAGGCAACTAAAATAGTGCAGGGTCTGCACTGGAAGATATGAAGAGAGACTTAAGGAGCTTAATATGTATAGCCTCGAGGAAAGGAGGAGAGGGGACATGATAGAAACTTTAAAGTACCTCAAGGGAATCAACAAAGTCCAAGAGGTAGCATCTTTCAAAAAGAGGTGTGCAAGAACGAGGGGCACAATTTGAAGATAGAGGCGGCTCAGAGGTAATTTAGAAGTGTTTTTCACAGAGAGGGTTGTGGATCGTGGAACTGCCTTCCAGAGGAGGTTGTGTAGTCAAAAACAGTGGTGGAATTCAAGCATGCATAGGACAGTCATAAGGCAATTCTAGGGGTGGGGGTAGGAAGAAGTAGGCTGCTGGTTAACTAGGATCTGCAGCTTATCCATTAGGTAGGAAATGGGCAGACTGGGTGAGCAGTGGTCCTTATCGCTGTCAAATTCTATGTTTCTAGACACGGCACCCAAATTGTAGGAAGTCATTTTGTGGGAGAATGGGAGAGAGAGAGTGCTTCAAAGGGGTATTAACATGTGGAATGGTATGCCAATCGTACTGGTTAAGGCAGAGACTATATATGCATTTGAATGTGGCCTGGACACACTGGAAGGAAGCGGGATAAAATGACCAAACTACTGAAGTGTGGGGCAATGGCCAGCTTCTGTTAGCCTCCCATGTTGTTGCATACTGTTACCTTTGTATCCTGTTGGGTTCCATCACTCGTGCTACAAGCCCCAAAAAAAAAACCCAAAGGAAACAGTTTATAAGGACAATGTTACAAAGTTTCTCTCATCCTCTGTTTTTGGCTGCAAAAGTGCTCTGCTGGAAGACTCTGTGATCCCACTTGGATTATGAAATGCCTGTGTTCTCTCCAAAACTTTCTAGTATAAAAGTGTTTTTTTAGCGGTGGGTTATCTGTGACTTGAATGTGTGAAATATAATTAACCCATTGCTCAAACTCCGGTTTTTCCTGATCTTGAGGAGTTGTAAGGTACAGGAATGTGCATCTTTTTAACCTTTTAAATTACTGCAGGGACACTGACAGGGCTGAATAAGGCCCTGCCCCATTTGTTATGCAGAAAGTTTAAATGCAAGGGTCTGATCTTGTCTGTGTCAGTCTTCACCATTCATCACCTTTGGGTATTGGCCATAGGTCATGACCCCGTGGGACTTTTTTTTATATTATGGGTGGAGTTGATGCACCATCGGCACCGCCCTTGAGGCTGAGGCACTGCGTGGCGCTCGCGGGTTGGCCATTAAGTGCTGTCGACTCTGCCTTCCTGCCAGTTCTTCGTCTCCCGCCATCGGTCACCTCGTGGAAGCTCTACTGTGTGAGAGGCCTTAGAAAAACTGTGAAACCTTTGGCTCAGTTTCGACTCAGTCGACTCCATGTTGCATTACCTGCCGGTTCTGTTTCGCCCACTTGACGTTGGCTGAGAAGTTAAAGTAAGATTGTTCCTTTTTCTTTATTTTGTGACGTTGGGTTGTCTTTGGTGGTGTTTTTTCTGTAGGTCATGTCTCAGTCAGGGGGCAAGAAATCTATGAAGATGGGACGGCTCTCTATGCGTCAGGGCCTGTGCGGCCGTAAGTATTCCGTCACCAACCAGCAAGACCGTTGCCTTGTGTGTCTTGGCCCGCTACACGACATGGATTCTTGCGATGCCTGCTTCTCCATGGACCGTCGTGTCATCGAACATGCATGGAAAGTTGGACAAGCTGAGCGATTCGAGGATGGCTTTTCGTCTGGCCAAGCCACATTCTGTCTTTCTCCGGTCCTCCTGGTTCTATATGGACCGAGGAGGAGGGATTTGTGCTTCTTGTAGCCTAGCTATAGCAAAAGCTCATTCTGAAGGGCAGGAGGCCCAGTCTGTCCTCTCCGGGGATGTGGGTGGAGGCACTGCCTTGGCAATCGCCTTTGGGGACAAAGGCCCCCAGTGTCGTAACCTCTGCTTGGAAGGCCTGGATCAGTGCCATCCGCGCTGCTTCGGCGCCATCTTGGGCATTGCTGTGGGCCCTGACAGTGCCGTTAGTCAGTGCCAGTCTATAGCTGGCACTATTGCTGCCATTGGCTCTGCTTGTGGTGCTGTGTGGGAGGCTCTACGGCACCGTCCTTGACTGTCTCTCGCTCTGGCACCATGGTTGAGCATGGAGCAGTGTCAAGCTTTGGAGCCGCACGTGGCTCCGAGCGAGGACATGGTGCTGTGGGGGTTTCAGATCTTGGGCCATTGTCGGTGCTGTCTCTGTCCTTGGTGCTGCTCGTGGCACCGTGGGGGTTTCTGACCTCTGCGCCAACAGTGTGGTCGGAGCCGTCGCAGGTGCCATCTCTGGCCTCGGCACCTTGGGTCAGGACAGTGCCAGAACAGGTTTCACCTCTGAGGCTGCTGCCATTGTTGGAGCCATGTCCTCTTCCTGCACAGTTTGTGGTGCGGTTGGGGATGTCGGCACAGACTCTGGTGCAGTCTCTAGATCTGGTGCCCTATTCAGTCTTGATGGTAGCGGGCGTCCACTCACTGTTTGGCACAGAATTTCGATCTCCACCTCTTCGGAGGGGGAATTAGACTCTGAGTCAGACAGGCAGTCTGATTCTTTGGAGTTGGCTGCTCACATGGACACCTTGGGTAGTGTCCTCGACAGGCCGGAACCAGCCCCCCCCTCTGAGGAGCGGACAGTGACTCCCGGGTTCAGGATCAGGGGTGCTGATGAGCAGGCAGTGGTGCTGGCCACCTTTGTTCTGCAGCCTGGACTCTGAGGGTTCTCTGATCCCTCAGTGGTACCCCCTCAGGTTGTGTGCCTGGATCGCCCAACTTTGGGGCTGATCGGAGCACCCACAGGAGGGGAGGGTGCTGCTCCCTGAATAGCACCTTCGGAGGCTGACCAGGGCTTCCAGCTGCCTAGGCTGGCGCTCTCGAGGGCACTTTTGGATTCCGAGGGGTATGGGGTCCGTGTGGTGGCCTTTTTCTTGAGCCCACCCGGGCTCTGGGAGAAGTCGTAGCACAGATCTCTGCTCTTCCCTTTCAGTTTCCTCAAGGGCCCCATTCTTTGGAGGTAGGGAACAGTCCTTCACAACTTTCATGGCCCTGGTCACCTCACAGGGGAGATTCTTCAGGGTGCAGCCTAGGCAGTTCCAATTTGGTTGATCACCTGTCGGCTGTGGAGTTTTCAGAGCTCCTTCTTCCCTTAGGGCTCCGGTGTGCTCCCTAGCCCAGTCGGAGGTCAGATGATTCTTGTTGGCTGTGCCACATTCTCCTGCACTCCCGGGTATTCTTGGCCCTAGTGGTCCTCTCTCCTGGGAGCAGTTCACAGTGGTGGCTGCTCAGTTTCTCTCTTATGTTAGGGCTGTGGACAGACAGGTTTTTCAACCTTCCCCTGAGCAGCCAGCTTCTGAACACTTGAGTTCATCTGACTCCTCATCCCTCTCTTCTGGGGAAGGGGAGCAGTCTGTCCACATCTCCCCAGCTGCTGATCTCGCTGAATATCAGCAATTCCTCATGAGGATGTTGGAGGACCTGCACATCACCCCACCCACTCAACACAATCCAGAGCACTCGGCGTGCACCTTTTTAGGCGATTTCAGTGCGGACACCCTTGTGGTGCCCCCCTGGCCTGCTCCCTTTCGGGAGGGGTCATTGCGTTCCTGGCAGAGACCTTTTTGTGGAGTCCCAGCCCCTAGGGATCTCTGCCAGTGGTATTGTGCCCCCTAGAGTCTCCAGGTTAAATGCGTCATCTCCAGTCAGGATTGACTCGACTGGATACTCCTGATGGGCTTCGCGCCCTTGGCAGTGACCAGCCCCCCAGATCAAGATTCCACGAATTTTGACTTCTGGGGAAGGAGGATGTTCTACTCTGTGTGGTTGCTGCTCTCTATTGCAGCACATCAGGCCCACTATGCTACCTATGATAGGTCCCTGTGGTCCAGGCTAGGTCAACTCCTAGCCTCGATGCCTGACACAGAGCAAACCAAACAAGCCATTGCACTCTCTGCACGTGGTCTGAAGCTAGCAAGGCACCAAGCAAGGGCATCGTATGATGCCAATGAGGTAGCTACCAGGGTCATAAGGACGGCGATATGCACTAGGTGGACCCGGCATAGCTGCATCTCCGTCACCCTTGGGTGGTGTATGGTGATTAATTCTGCTTACCAGAGAACCTCTTTCTCCTGTAGGATGAGATGGCTGCTGTCGGCAACTTCCTACCCACTCCGGGGGGTCTCCGTCTCGCTCTCCCCACTCCTGGGTCTCTGCAGACCCATGAAGGTTCTCCCTGTTAGTGTGTCACCCACTGAGAGCTAAGGGACTGTGTCCCTTGGGGTTTAAGCCCCCTTTGGGGGGGCTCAGCACTCACCCAAACGTGATGAATGGTGAAGATTGACACAGGTAAGCTATGAAAATTACATACCTTTCATTCTGATCTTTCTGTGCATCTTCACTATTCATCACAATCCCACCCTCCATCCCCCTGGTGCCTCAGTCTCTGGGTCCCCCTCCCTCTCTGTGCCCTCTCCTTGTCCGTCTCCTTTCTGTCAGTTGGGTGTGGGATAACTTTGGGCACATAGGGGGATAATTCTTCTGGGGGGGGGGGAAGAGTGGTCAGGAAGGTGGGCACTCCTTCTTCAGTGCTTTGGCTCCACCCCCTGTGGGGTGGGAGTTGGCAGTTGCCCTCTTTTCCTTTCTCCCCGTCAATCCTTTTTATTTCCTTGTCCTTAGACATGACCTCAATTAAAGCAATTAGGTTTTTTTTTTTTTTTTACACCAAATATTTCCCTTTTGAAAGGGGGAGATATCCCTGTAGCATGTCTTTTCTTCCAGAACAGCCAATTCTGTTTTTGTTGGAGTTCTTGCCAGTGATTCTGTGCCTTGAATTCTGGCAGTTAGCCTTTTGTCTACTCCTTCGCAGTTCCTATACAATCTGGAAACAGGTCAATGTTCCAGGGTATATTTTCTAGTCTCCCCGACTCATCCTTATTCCAAAAATCTGTTACCCACCCTCCCTCCTCTTTTCTACTTCCAGAGATTGGGGCCCCTACCCAGTTCCCTTAGTCTTTCAGACTTTTTCTGTCTCCTCAGTCGTTTATTTCTCCTTTTTAGTTTTATATATCTTCTTTTGTCTGTCCCTTGGACTTCCTTGTCCCACTGTCCCAACCCTCATTCTCACCTCTACGGTGACTCGCAATTGGCGGGAGGGCGGAGTCGACGGCACCTAACGACCAACCTGCAAGCGCCACACACTGTGTCTGCCTTGAGGGTGGTGCCGATGGTGCGTTGACTCCGCCCATCCAAAGAGAGCTCCCAAGGGGTCAAGACCTCTGGCCAACACCCAAAGGTCGTGAATGGTGAAGATGCACAGAAAGATCAGAATTATGGTAGGTACGTAATTTTCATTTCTATCTTCTCCTTTTTTATCTCTTGTCAGTCTGGTTGCACAACCAAATTTTCTTGACACTTAGGAACTGATCACTCCAGTTTCACAATTTTCACCTCTCACTGTCTCTCTGCCTTCACTTGCAGTTCTGTGGTGAAGTGGTGCAAGCAGAAACTGCAATTCATGGGTGGACACCTCCTGACAGTGCATTAAGTATGTGGTGGGTGTGTGTGTGTGTGTGTGTGTGTGTGTGTGTGTGTGTGTGTGTGTATATACACACGAGACACTGCTGTCTCTGCCCACGAGGTGTCTAGTGGGAACTAGAGTGGAGAAGTGGAAAACACTGCCCATCTGGAGCAGCAAGAGTGCGGGCCAAAAGTGCCTGCTGGGCACTTGCCACCAACAGTGAGATGCCCACAGGGGTTTGGGAACTCCAAAAGCACACCACCACAAGGGGCTAGCTAAGCGGAGGAAATGGGAGTAAGGGAGCAAGCTCCAAGATGCGGGTGATGGAACTGGGGAACCCCAACGGCACCACCACAGGACATAAGCAGTGGAGGTGGTGGTAAGGAACAATTCCTGAGATGGTGGATGATGCTGGGAACCCCAACTGCACTACCACAGGACGTAAACTGGAGGAATAGCAGTAAGGAACAAGCCCCGTAGACCACATGTGATTTGGAGGAGGGTCCCACAAACATAGGCAGAGGGGAGAAAAATGAAAAGTGAAAAAATATGGAGAACATCATTGTTTTAAGCTTTTCTTTCTGCACTTTGTCTCCAGTCCCCCTTCCTACAGTGCTTCTCAGCCCATCACGGACCTTCTTGTGGACTTACTGTGTCCTGCCATATCCGCCATGCATGGGCCTGCAGGAGTGTTGGCACTGACTGGGGGCTTTCCTCAGTTTCCTTCCAAATGTGCTGTCACACAGTGATGTGCATGCATGGTGGTATCCAGTGGCTGTTTCTTCCCTGCTGTGTGTGCTTAAAAACAAATATTTTGTACCATAGTAGCTCTGCAGTTTCCTAGTGCACCATGTGTTTCTGTGTGCTTGTATAGTGGTCATCGGTACATGTGTGCAGTTGCTTGTGTGGTTGGCTGCTCGGTGTTCTATGTTCAGATGGTCATGGAGGTTAAGGGGTAAACATGGCGCATTCATATTTGTTGTGCTGTGGGTCAGCTGTACATCCTTATGTCACATTCCTGGGGGAGTGTACTTGCTCACACTGGTATCCACACATGTTGGCACCCGATAGCTGCTGCTCTGCACGGTACAGCCATCATACATGGGAATGCATGGCCAGCTGTGCTTGCACACCTGTATCTGCACACCAGCATGGTACCTGCAGGTGTGCACAATTGTGTATCCAGTCCAGTGGCATCAAGCAGTGTAGTCGCATAAGATGGGCAGATTTGAGTGCACATGTGTGCCGTTATCTACCTTCACTTTTCTGAGTCTCGTATTCCCACCCTTGCCTTCACCATGTCCACTGCCACAACAACAGCAGCGCTTGAGACATATTTGTTGTTGGCCAGCTGTAGTTGTATGCCGCTACAACACTACCAAGGTATCTACAGTTGAACTGTATGCCTTGAGAGGCACATGCATGGGCATATCCTAGCATTGCAGGTTCAAGGGGCATTCCATGGGGATGGTTTTGTTTTCGTTGAGCCGGTCAGAGCTCACTATCTGCCACTTTGCACCTTGGTTGCCATCCCTGTGTTGTGGATCTTAAATGTGACTCTAGCACTATCCTGTTTAGGATGCAGAGGGCAGGCAGTGAAGCTTGGGGGGTCAGAGAGATGTGAGAACATCTTTCTTGATTGAATGGGCGGCAGATGGCCTGCAGAAGTAGTGGAGGCTAAAATAGTGGGGGGGGGGGGTTATGCATTTGCGACATACACTCAACCCAGTTCAAATGTGCTTGTAGAGGTGTTCCATATTGTACTGTGACTGCTCTTCAGTTTTGTACCAGGGTTTCTTTTTTTTTTTTTTTTTTTTTGTACCAGTCCTTGTACCAATGAAATGTTATGTTGTACTGCTATTTTCTCCTGTCCCCTTTTCCCTGGGTCGCACCTGGAAATGAGCCTTGGCTCAGTGTTCCTTTCCCTATAATCAATTTTCAAAATAAAAAAAAAAGGCATGCAAGGTTAAAATAAATTGGAGTAATCAATTACTTTGTGACTGAGTATTATACTGCATTGGAACGTTGCTGTCGGACATTGGGATTGATCCGAGTGCACAGATAACAGCAGCTATAAAAAGTAAAAATAAAATTGGATTGATTTGTTGTCAAAATGCATGTAGACATGATTGGAGCTGGAACTGATCCCAGGTGCGTGCTCTGTCATGTACCCCCGTTTACATGCACGGCTAACATCCGTTACGATGCAATCCGTTGCCTTGTAATTGGATATTACCCTGTATGTAAACCTGTTCGCCTCTCAGCGGATAGATTCCTCTTCATGTAAATGCGAACAGAGTTGTGATTGATTACATGACTTTGATTCCAGGTAATTGATCACCAACAGATGTTACATAATAGGGGTGCATTAGAAAATTGGCAGGGAGGAGGGAGGGTCATCTTAGTCCAGTTGGGGTCTGCAGAGGCAGGTGGGAGAGGTACTATCTAGGCAGACTACGTGAACCAAGCAGTCCTTTTGTGCTGACAAAGTCTGTATTTCTTAGATTTTTGCATGTGGTTTGATTTTCTTTTTTTTTTTTTTTTTTTTCCCATGTGAGATGGAGCATTTCTGAGGGGTAACAAGACAATTCTGGCATCCAGATTGTTGGCTACTGAACTGTTTATGAAATAATCAGTCTTCACCGTTTGGATTGCAAAGCCTGCCTGTCTTTTTTTTTTTTTGTGTGTGTGTGTGTGTGTGTGTGTGTGTTCTCTCCCTACAATTTAAACTACTGTATTGTCCATATCAGGTGTTCATCTTCACATTCTGCAAGCAACTAAAGGATCCCGGGGTCGAAGATTTCATCAAACGGGTAGGGAACCAAAATGTTCTATACATTTAACACAAAGTATTATTTGAGGAACCGTTTTACACCAGTCAATTGTTAAACCACTATGACTCCATTATTATAGAGCTGTGATACGTTTCCTGGTTTGTAGAGGGAGGTGTGTAAAGTAACAGAGGTATCAAGAAGGACTTGGTATGGACATAACACTAGTTTTCTTAGACATATCAGGAAAACAACATATCCAGCTCATAGTACTGAGTCGACAGTTATCAGGTTTGGAGATTACCTGAATGTCCAGTGTCTTAACCAATTTGTGTAGGAATTTCTTGCGATTTGTTGATATATTTTTGGCTATTTTGAGAACTAGTTGGCCAGTTGTGATCGTACTTGTAAAAGACATCCTTTAGTATTTTTTGTGGAGGTTTTCAGAATCTGTCATGCTGATGTAATTGTCACTGATGGATTGTGACTGATTTTTGCATTTTTGGTGATATCTTGAGAACTAGTTATCCAGATGTGAGCGTACTTTTTAAGGACCTGCCTTAGTAGTGTTGTAGGAGGTTTACAGAATCTCATCTAGGCTGACCTAATGTGTGATTATTTGGGGACTGTGATTGGCCATTAGATTTTTGGTTGTAAGTTTGACAACCACTTTTACAGATTTCTCTCAGCATGGCGATACAGTCATGGTACTTGTTGAGGTTTTCAGAATCTCATTCAAGGTGATCTAACTATGCACAACTTATAAATTGTAATTGGCTGTTGCAAATTTGCTTCTTTCTCCAGAATCATTTATCTATCATGGAAACACAAACGTAGAATTTGACCAAGGGCTGCGGGGCCCACCTAGTCTGCACATTTTCCCTACTGAGTGCATATACCGCAGTCTCCGCTTGACCTGCGGCTTACCCACTCTTTACCGTTGGTGTTCCTTCACACTATCACACATAGTTTAGCCATGGTTGGGATTTCCTGTTTGGTATGTCGCCTCTTCCATGCCTTATAGATTTCTGAGATGTAAAATGATGGAGATATCTCACCGTATTGAGATTGTGGACTAGTGGTCGGCTGTTGTTTAGTAATCAGTCTATCCCATTAGGAGAGCAAGCACGCTATGGTTGTTTTTATCATATGTTGAGAATATTATGTATATTGTTCATTCTTGCCATCAACAAGCAGCTGCCTGACCCCGGGATTGAAGATCATCTAAAAGGTAAGAAACCACCTTTTTATGTGCTGGGTGTGTTACTATTGGGGATTTATTTACATCAGTTAACTGTATTCTCAAATAATCCATTATTTTAGATGTGAGATATGTTTGATAGTTTGGGGAGGGAGGGATGGTAAGAGTTTCTTTCTGTATGGTGCATGCTTACTACCCTTGTTTGTGGCAGGCTGCTTCTTCCCAGAAACTTTATTCTCTCTGTACTACTCGGGTCATGAGCTGCAACCCTCCTGTACTGCCTGAGTTACCGACTTTACTGCTGGGCTGTGTGCTGCTCCCATAATCCCAGTCGCAACTACAAACAAGCCTTCTGGACTTTGCTTACTTGGAAAAATGTTTTTAATTTAAATAAATGAATACCCCTCCTTACCTCTGTGTAAAGTTTGCAGACTCAGTATTTGTCTCTGTCTGTGTGTGTCTCTCTCTCTCTCTCTCTCTCTCCAAAAAAGCCAGCGGGAAGAGAGGAATGGATGTCTTATAGCTCCTACAAACACTAGTTTTAGCAGCCCCCTCCTCCTAATCGGCCCAGAGAGCAAAACTCCCCTCCTTTGATCACGCATCCTGCATCACTCACACCCAGCTAGTCCCCCAGGCAAGTCACTGACACCCATCTGACCAGCCATCATAGTTGGACCACCATTCCAGCACCCCTCCCCAGACAAGCTTTTAACCTATAGCAAGCCACACTTCTAGCAGCTGGACCATGCTCACATCACTCGGACTAACCTATCCTACCCTGCCAACCAACATCCCTGCCGCCGGACCACCCTCTCATCCCCTGGACTACCCGCCCCACCCAGCTGACCAACATCCCTGCCACTGGACCACCCTCACATCCCCTGAACTATCCACCCCCTCCTAGCCGACCAACATACCTGCCACTGGACCATCTTCACAAACACCAAACAAGCCTCTCCTTCCCAGATGACCATCATCACTTCTGCTGGACTACTGTTCCAGCCCCAGGACCAGCATCCCACCCTTAGCCAAAATGCCTTCTAATACCTGGATCACACTTTCAGGCCCCAGACCTGCCCTGGGCTGCCTAAAATGGCCTCCCCACCTATGTTCCCACTGTCTGCCCACCCATACCGGTCTTGGGACCCCCAGACCAGCCTTCTCCACTTACATCGCTGGGACCCACAGACCAGCCTGCCCTACCAGTGTCTCCCATTTGTACACCCAGACCAACCCTTGGACCCCCTGACCTGCTTCCCCCAGCTAAGTCCCCCATTTTCCTCTATTTTGACCTGCCCTTGACCCCAGACTAGCCTCCACTACCTACATCTCCCTGTCTGTCCACTCTAACCAGCCAAGGGACTCCAAGGCTGACCTTTCTCACCTATGTTTCCTGGTGGCCCCGAACCAGCCCTTGGAGCACTGATTGACCTCCCCACTTATGTTCCCTCAGTCCCCCCACCACCACCAAGATTAGCCGTGGGACCCCAGGTTGGCTGCCTCACCAACATCCATACACGTGCCTCCATTTGGACAAGCCCTAGGACTGCTGGACTAGCTTTCCCTGCCTGCCCACCTGGACCAGCCCTGGGACCCCTAAACTGGTTTCCCCCATGTCTCTCCACCCAGAGCAGCTCTGGGATTCCTGAACGGGCCTTCCACCACCGTTGTCCAGCCTGTCCCCTATTGAGACAATGCTAGGACAAAAGACTGGACTTTCCTAACTGCCCCCCTATATGCCCACCAGGACCAGCCCTAAAAATCTTGGACAGGAGTCGGACACCAACCTCCGCCCTCATCTTTCATCCAGTTAAGCCCTGGGACCCCTGTACAGGTGTCTGACACTCACCTCCACCCTCTTATCCCACCAGGACCAGTCAAGTGACCCACAGACAAGTGTCCAGCACCCAGCTCTACCCTCACCTGGCAACCAGACCAGCCTTAGGACCACTGGATGAGAGTCCCACACCTGCCAACACCCTATTCTCTCACTCAAATCACCCATGTGATCCCCTGGATGGGCATTTAACACCAACTTTCTTCCTCATCTCCTACTTGGACCAGCCCTAGGACCTTTGGACCACTCCTCTCCACTCTCTGCTCCCACCTGGATCACTGCTAGGATCTTGGGACCAGAGTCAGATACCCACCCTGTACCCTTCTCTCACTGCAGACTAGCCTCTGGACCCTTAGATTGGGCTCGGATAACCCACATGCATCCTTAACACTGTCTCACACTCCCTCTTCTCCCCCCCCTCTCTCTCTCAAACCACCCTAAGGACCCCTCAAGTGGGACTGCAACACCTATCTACATCCTTACCTTCCAGCAGGACCATGCATAGAACCCCAGGGCCAGGGTTTGACAAGTGCCATACTCTGCCTTCCCCCACGCCAGTCGTATGACCCGTGGACTAGGCTTCTTGAGCCACCTGGATCCTCTTTCCCCATCTGGACCATTCAGGGGACCCCCAACCAGGCTTTCCCAGCTACAGCTGCCCTTTTTAACTACTTGGACCTCCCAGGGGACACACATACTAAACTTCAGTGACCAGACCAGCCCTAGCACCCCCCCCTTAAATGCCTGCAACAGCCCCATCTCCCTCTTGCTCATCTTGGACCATCTGTCAATCCTCTGGACCAGCTTCTAGCAGCCACCTCCCTCACCTGGATCACCCTTTGATGCCAAGGACCTGCTTCCAAAAGCCACCTCCCTCTATTCCTCTGACCATACCAGTCCTTGCCAGAGGAAGTGAAGGGTGGTGGGAGTGGAAGGCAGGGTTTGGGAGGCAGGCCACAGGATGTTGGAGGTTGTCTAAGTGGAGAAACTGGGACATTGTAGATGGTGGATGCCGGTCCAGGGTTCAGAAGGCTAGTGTAGTTGAAGTAGGTGGGGGAAGCCAGTTCAAGGGTGCAAGGGTTGGCTCGGTGTAGGGAGGGAGGAAAGAAGGGGAAGGTAGATGGGGAAGCCAGCTCAGGTGTCTGAGGGCTTGTTAAGTTGGGAGAAGGTGGCGTATGTGGGAAGCCAGCCCAGAGTTTGAAGGACTGATATGGTTGGAGGAATATGGGGTGGTGGATGGGGAGGAGAGTCTTTGGGACCAAAGGGTGTTCTAGGTTGCGGGAGGTGGCTGTTGGAAGTCGGTCCGGGGGATGGACAGCTGGCCTGGGAGGAGTAAGAGGGGAGACATGGCTGTTGCAGGCATCTGAGGGGGTCCTAGGGCTTGTCTGGGTGGGGGAAGAGGGGGAAGATAGTTGGAGACAGTTCTAGGGGTCCACTGTGTTGTCTGGATGTGGGATGAAGTTCCAAGTGGATGGGGGCAGAATGGTTCAAGTCTCCTGGGAGGTCCAGGAAGGGAGGGTGGATGTAAGTGGGGAGTCTGGTATGTGGGTACTCTGGGAGGTCTGGGCAGTAAGAGGATGGCTTTATCTGGGGAGCATGGTTTGGGGTCCCTTGGATGGTCCAGATGGGGAAAGATGCTCCAAGTGTGGAGAAAGCAGAGTTTGGGGTGTTATGGGTAGCCCAGGAGGAAGTGGAGGATACAGTCATTATCAGATCCTGGTTCAGGCATAAGGGTGGTCCACATGGAACCAGAGGATGCATTTGGGCATAAAGCCCTTGTCTGGGGGTCCTATGGGTGGCCTGGGTAGGGACAGAGTATGGTAGCTGTCAAACTCTGGTTTTGGAGTTCTAGGCATGATCCGGGTAGGAGATGAGGATGCAGTTGGGTGTTGTAATCCCAGTGTGGGGCTCTAAGGGTGGTCAGTGGGAGATGAGCAAGGCCCTGATTTCTCTGCGATCACTGGGGCCTAAGTTATACAGCAAGCCCTCCCGATTGACACTGAACTTCAGTGGCATTAGTTTCCTATTTCTGTGGAAGTTCTGCAGTGGCAGTTGGGGCTTTAGCAACAGACAGGTGCTTACCCCAAAGCATCCAGGTTGGGGGATGTTTTTGTTGGCTGGGACCCATGAAACAGGGCAGGTTTTCAGTTAACTCCGAGTTCTTAACACATGCAGTATTTAAAAGTGTAAAAATTCAGGATGGCCTGTCAGTGCAGCGGTACCCCTATTGCTCATGACACCTTAATCTGGGTTCAGAAGCAAGTCTTGGTCATCAGAGGGCCAGCTGGGAGGAGGTTTCGCTCGCCTCCTCAGAGAGAGGATTTCTAGCCTCTGTTGTACTACCAGCAACTGGATGACCGTGGGTGGGAGTGCATACTGAACTCTTTTGCGGGGGGGACATTGATGGAGCCTTGATGTGCTGGCGCACACCAGTACATGCATGTGCACATCACCACTCAGCATCCTGGGGCAGGAAAAGAACAGAAGAAATATATAACTTTGCATTATCTGCAAAAGGACGCACTTTCCTTTCAAGTACCACTGATACTGTATGTCACTGATGTATAAAGGACTGGTCCCAGTACTGATGCCGGAGGAACACTGCTCATCACCCTCCTTATCCTAGAATGTACACCATTTGCCACCACCCTCTGACTTTTGTGCTTCAACCAGTTCTGTGTCATAACTGCGATCGTGGAATAGTGATTACTGTTGGGGCGAGTTTACATCACCAAAAATGAATTACGGCAATGTACATTTGCAGCGACTAAAAAAACAGCAGCTGATTTTCTGTTATGCGGGGGGCTGTGCCCCCCATCTTAAGGATTCTCAACTCCTTGGGGGAGGGGCGGGGGTGTAAAGCTTAAAAAAAAAAAAAAAAAACCAAAAAAAAAAACCACCAGACCGACGCAAAAACACTTGTACCCAGAATTAAACCCGGCACCCTCCCAACCCCAGCCCACCATGCCACACGGCCAGCTTGGCAGCCGACCGCCGCACTATACCCCACATACCCTCCCTCCCCTTCTGTGCGACGTGTCTTCTCCCCCACCATGTGTATCTACAGCGACATCCTGTCGCTGTAGTAGCCTACTCCTGTATCCAGTTGCTACCTACCAGGTAGCCCTGTGCACAGGCGCTGTGATTGAGCGCTTTCAAAACAGGCGATTCAATCCTGGTCGCCCTGTACATGGGTATACTGCTTAAGCCAGTTTTCCACCCATCTAGTTCTTTTCTGTCCCACCCAGGTTCTGTCTTATTTACTAGCCTATGGTGAGGAACAGAGTCAAGGACGTTACTGAAGTCCAGGTAGACCACATCAACTGCCCCTTCCCCCGATCAATAATCTGTTACCCCATCAAAACGGATCAGATTAGTGGGAGATCTTGCCAAACAAATCTGATCATATATTTTGATGGGGTAACAAAGGTTAATTGGGGGGGGGGGGACTTCAGTAAGGCCTTTGACTCTGTTCCTCACCATAGGCTAGTAAATAAGACTGCCTGGGTGGGACAGAAAAGAACTAGATGGGTGGAAAACTGGCTGAAGGATAGAAGTCGGAGGGCTGTGGCAAATGGTGTACATTCTAGGATAACGAGGGTGATGAGCGGTGTTCCTCAGGCGGTCAGTACTGGGACCAATCCTTTTTAATTAATTTATTTATTGAATTTTGGTAACTGGGTGAGCCCGCTGAGATAACTGTCCCTTTTTCAGGGGCGACCCAGGAAGTGCATTAGACAGGCAGTGAAAACACCGGTTACAAGATTAGAACATGGATCAAGTGCATGAACAGCTACAGTAGGCCACTAATATAGTCACACCAAAGAGTAGGAGAAACAATGGTTAAGAATATCTTCAACATTTTTGTATACATTGACAGGTAAAAACAAGTTGCATCAGTAATGAACAATATTTTATTTACATTTTGGCTATGGGTAAAGCACAAAAGGAAGCAGAGATGAGCAGAGCAAACTCTCATGGGAAGGTAGAGAGAATAAAGTTTAATCTAAGTCAGGAGCAAGGTGAGGCAGCAATGAGCTTTGAAAAGAGGAGAAGCGGTACAGGTCGGGACTGAGGGGATATATCCATGACAGATCAGTGGAACTTGAAGGAAAGTGTCTGTCTTTTTTTGTGGATGATGCAAAGTTACGTAATAGGGTTGACATAGCAGGAGGGGTTGAGGTCATAAGGAGAGATCTGATCACTCTAGAAGTGGTCTGACATCTGGCAGCTGATGTTCAATTCTAAAGTGTGCAGTGATGCATGTGGGCGTAAAATCTGCTGGCTGAGTACTTACTTGGGAGAACTGATAAAGCAAACCGAACAGGAAGGGACCTGGGATTATAATCTCAAACTCCTTTAAGGTAGGAGACCAATGTAGTAAGGCAGTAGGTACAGTAAATAGAATGACGACATGCATAGGAAGGGTATAATGAGTAGAAAAAGGGAGCAGTTGATGTCTTTATATAAGACCATGGTCAGACTGCACCAGGAGTATGAGGTACAGTTCTGGAGGCCTCCTTTAAGAAAGGATATAGATGGGTTGGAGAGGGTTCAGAGAAGGGCAACAAAGATGGTGCAAGGTATACAAGAGAAACCATATGAGAATAGATGGAGAGAATTAAATCTACCTGCTGGAGGTTAGAGATATAGGTGACATGATGGAGACTTCTAAGTATATGAAGGGAATAAATAAAATGAATGAAGGTAGATTATTCAAAAGGAAAGTAGGAGTTAAAACAAGGGGGTCAATATTTAAGATTGGAGGGGGGAAGATTTAAGAGCAATGTAAGGAAATGTTGTTTCTCAGAGTGGTGGAACTCTAACAGATTATCTAACGAGGTGGTGTGTGCAGAAACAATGGAGTAATTCAAGATGGCATGGGACAGACACAAGGGGTTGGCTGGTGGGCCGAGGAAAATATACCTGGGAAGTGGAGATAAGTGGGGGCGAGTGGGAAATTATCAGACTAGATAGATCAGGATGGTCCTTTTCTGCTGACATTACTATGATACCCACCCAATGCAGGATGATGCCAGCCCCAGAACCACAGGCTCCCTCACCATTTACTCGACACCCACCTTCCGACTGAGCAACAACTCCAGTGGGGCTTGGCCCACCCCCGACGCCATCCTGGGGAGAAGCCAGGGGCACTAAATATTATGGGGGTCTGAATGGGTTAAGGCGGTTGATGGGGCTGGGAGTTGAGGACCAGAAATAGGGGCAGGTTGGGGGAGGGGGAAATGGCTAGGAAAAAAAACACCCCATCTCTCAGTCTCATCACCTTCTGCTCCCCACCCTGATAGCATCCAGGGACACCATGTTTTAAATACAGTAGTAATACTTTTATCCGCTCCCACACTGCACAGTGATCCTCATCCTGCTAGGTCGACCGCCAGGCCAGAATGCCAGATCTTCATTGAGGAAATCTCCTCTACTGGGCCACAGCTTTGTAACTGTAGGCTGTCAGATGAGGAAAATAATGGGAGAAGAATCCCACATTCCTCTCGAAGGGAACCGGTTTGCTAGCGAGCTTTTGTGTTGCATCTGAACCTCTGTCAACAGAAGGGACAAGCGGCCAGAAGAATATGACAAGGAGGCAGTGGAAGCACTAGAAGGGTAGACAGCAGCTCCAGAGCATGCACCTTTTCCACTGTTTTCAGAACCCACTTATCTGTGGTGATCTCCCCTCCATTTTTGCAACAGATGTTTACCAGTGTCTGTAGCAGCTGAAGCAGCATTTAGCAAATTAGGCTTGGCAGGATTACAAAGCAGAGCCTGAATAGTAGACGGCAGATTTCCACAGGCTGTTATATCTAATCATATACTGTAGGCCTGGTAATCGCCTATTTTCATAACATCCAGCCTCCTGGATTCTTTATCAGGAGTAGAGACGTGGTGAAATAAGCTTCACTGGGCGAAGTTCCTGTGGCGTGCTGAAAATTCGCACTTCACGGAGCTTTGCGAAGCGTTCCCCAGACCTGGGAAACTTCGAATCTGCCCGAAACATGAAGCTTTTGCCATGAAGTGCAAATTTCTTGGGCGAAATTCTGCACTTAACAGCGAATGTCCACACTTCATGATCAATGAATTTTGTGAATTTGCCCATTGCGAATTGCACAAAATTTGCGAATTAATTCACGGAGTGAATTTCACCAAGTTGTCCGTCTCCAATTAGGGAGCTGGGAGCTCATATTTCTAGAAGTCCTAGAATGCTGAGCAGCCATGAAAACAGAACTGATTTCAGGCTGGAAGAAGTGAGGCTTAGCAGACTGAGCAGGGTACTGCTTAACAGCTTTCTGGATACTGCGGACAAGGTGTTGGCCTGTGTTGGGCAGCCAGAGTAGCATCCTCCAAGGCCAGATACACAGGAGGAATAACAATGGAGGGAGTAGTAAGGACCTCCAAAAACTCCGGCAAATTCGTTTTGGTGGAGTCCTCTCGGCGACAAAGCCCATAGCACTTAGCCTCAATAGTGCTTGAAAAGATCCCTCCTCAGGAGGGCCCTGGGTATTACCGTGTCCTTCCTGCAAGAGGAGAGGGTGGAACTTGAACCCAGACCACCCTCAAAGGGATCTTGTTTCCCTTGTTCATCCTCCAGATCCTCCTCCATATTAAGGAGATCAGGATTATACGCCTCCATGTCATTTTCATCTCCTGGGGTGATGAGATGTGCAGGTAAAGCCAGTGGTGATGGCAGCCACTGAGAGGGAGGAATTATAGATATCGCTTTGTGAAGCTGTCTGTGATGGAGTAGGCAGAGGATGTCCCGTTGACTGACTGTGTAGCCATCGTTATTGGTGGGACCAGTGGTAGCAGTTTAAGACTACAACCTGGGGGTTGACAACACCCTGTAAAGGAGTGGAACTACTGGCATCAACAAGCTAGTATCCATCGACGGTGGCTCGCAGGACAAGGAACTGGAATTGGGCCCGGTGGTAAAATTTTTAAAAGGATGAGGATCTCTGCACAATATGGAACCTGACACAAATATTACTACTTCACATAAGGTGACTCCTGGAGGCCCTCAGAACGGGGTAGGGAGGCTGGTGGAGCTGAGCTGAGAGGGGATGGGATTTCCCTGTTTTTGGTTCTTGAGGGAAAGCACACGCAGGCAAGTTAATGGCAGTGGTTGTTCCAGAATGTTTTTCAGCACTTTTTCAATCTTGTGGAATTCTGAAAAGCATTCTGCTGATTTTATAAATATTTTAATAGTTTTCCTCTCCTTTCCAAGCAACCCCCATGTCCCAGACACCCCAGGCCCATCACCCTGACCTCGACTTACCTGTCTGCTTCTTTCTCCTGAGGCTTACTCTTCTCCCCCCCCCCCCCCAATGGGGCCAAAATGTTCTCCTTGGGTGTACAGTGTACAATGTCAGCATGATGCACATCATGCACTCCTGCACTAAATGCACGGAAACTGTTGCGCACCCCCCGCACTCTAGTTAGCTCAAACTGCCTTTTCCTAGCCTTCATTGGGAATCAAGTATTCAGTGGGCTCTGCCAACCCCTGACTTGGAGGAGAGCAGTCCTTTGGATGCTCAGTCTTTCTCTCACTGGCTGATCCCTTGATGCCCTGAGTTAACTCTGAGTTGTCGGCGTCACAGACAGCAGTACTACCATTGAGTCTGCTGGCTGGCTGTTCTGTGGAATTTAATATAAACAGCAGAACAGTTTTCCATGTTTGATAGAATACATGGAATAATTTTCATCAGTTTACTTTGAAGAGTCCATGTAAACTACAGATTGTTTCACACATGGACTCTGCAACGTAAACTACAAACATGATGCCACAGTTCATGGAAACTACAAAGTTCTGAAGGTTATGTGAACGGTAGAAAACTGTTCCGTGGTTAATGTGAACCATGGAATAGATTGCCACAATTTACATAAACTACAAAAAAAATTTTCTGAGATTTATGTAAACTGTAGGAAAAATATTTTGTGGTTTACATTACGTTCGCAGCAGTCGCATCCGTAGAATCACAAACATTGGGTCTTAGAGATTGGGGCATATGGTGGATATCGGATCCCGATCCGAGGGACCAGTGGATGGTCTCCTGGGAGATGAGGGTACAGGTGGGGGTTGGACACTGGTTCTGAGGTCCTAGGGTGCTTCAGTTGGGAGCTGTGAGTGGAGAGGAGTGTGGGACCCTTGTCCGAGGGTCCTAGGCCTGGTCTGAGTGAAAGATGCAGGAGAAAGTGGGTGTCAGACACCCATCCAGGGGATTTCATGGGAGGTCAGAGTGGGAGAATAGGGTGTTGGTGGGTATGGGAATCTCATCTGATGGTCCTACGGCTGGTCCATTTGCTAGATGTGGGTGGAGTTGGGTGTCGGACACGCATCCATGGGTCACCTGACTGGTCCTCGTGGGATAAGAGGGTGGAGATGAGTGTTAGACACCCATACAGAGGCCCCAGGGCTTGACTAGATGGAAGATGCGTGTGGAGGATAGTGTCAGACTCCTGTCCAGAGTTCGCAGGGCTGGTCCTGGTGGGCAGACAAGGGGACATAGGTGGGGAAGGCATGGTCCCAGGGTATCTCTGTAGGAAATGGGAGGGACTTGGATGGGGATGCCAGTATAGGTGTCCCAGGGCTGCTTCAGGGGAAAACTAGGTGGGGGATGCCAGTATGGAGGTCCTAGTGCTGCTTCAGGTGGAGGGACATAATGCATCTTGGGTGAGAAAAGCTGATTTTTGGGGGTCCCAGGGCTGGCCAGGATAGCAGACTGGGCTTTCGTAGGTAGGGAAAGCTAGTCCGGCAGTCCTAGGGCTTGTCCAGATGAAGATATATGTGGAGATGTTGGTGGGGCAGGTGTCTTGGGGGTCCCATGGCTGATCTGTTTGGGGGGACTGTGGGAAGCCAGTCCAGTGGCCTAAGTGCCAGTTCAGATGGGGGGACAGAGGGGATGTAGGTAGGGAAGGCCAGCCTAGGAGTCCCTTGGATGGCCAGAGTGGACAGACTGGGGAGATGAAGCTAGGGGAGGCTAGTCCGGGGGTCCAAGGGCAGGTCCAAATAGAGGAAAATGGGGGACTTGCGTGAGGGAGACGGGTCAGGGAGTCCACAGGTCGGTCTGAGTGGGCAGATGGGAGACACTGCTAGGGCTGTCTAGTCTGTGGCTCCCAGTAATGGTCCAGCTGGAGGGACATGGCTTAAGTAGAGGAGGCTGGTCTGGGGCTCCCAAAGCCTGTGGTTGGTGGACAGTGGGAACATAGGTTGGAGAGGCCGTTTGAGATTGGCAGTGCGGTCCATGTATTGGAGGCAGTTTGTCTGAGGGTGCGATGCTGGTCCTGAGGCTGGACCAGTGGTCCGGCAGCAGGGATGGTGGTCATCTGGGAAGGGGAGGCTGGTCTGGTAGCTGTGAGGGTAGTCCAGTGGCAGCAATGGTGTTCGGCTGAGAGGGGTGGCTGGTCCATTGGTTGTGAAGGTGGTCCAGCGGCAGGGATGTTGGTTGACTGGGTGGGACAGGCTAGTCTATGGGATGTGAGGGTGGCCCAGTGATGGGGATGTTGATCAGCTGCATAGGATGAGCTAGTCTGGGTGGTGAGTGTGTGGTCTTGGTGTGGTTGGCTGTGGGCTAAAGGCTTGTCCTGGGGGCCCGAATGGTGGTCCAGCAACTGAGGGTAGTCGGATGAGTGTCAGTGGCTTGTCTGAGGAATTGGGTGAGTATAAATGGTGCAGGATGGGTGGGCAAGGGAGAGGAGTTTTGCTCTCTGGGCTGATCAGGAGGAAGGGGCTGCTAAAGCTTGTGTTTGCATTAGCTACAGGACACATCCATTCCTTTCTCCCTGCTTTTCTTTTTTTTTTTTTTTTTTTTCTTTCTTCTTGGGGGAGAGACACACAGACAGATACTGAGTTCGTAAACTTTAGACAGAACAGTGTCTGATGGTATATCAGAGGTAAGGATTATTTTTCCCAAGTAAGCAAATAATCCAAAAGGATTGTTTTCCAATTGCATCGGGGGGGGGGTGTGTGCAAAGGAGATCATGGGAATACGGGAACGGCAAACAGCCCAGCAGTAAAGTTGGTAACATAACGACATCCGTACTGGAGAGATGTAGCAGCTCACAACCTGAGTACTTTGGAGAGGATCATGCTTTGAGGAGGTGGGGAAGGTGCAGCAGCACACCACGGAGAAGGGGAGCAAGCCATAGCCTGTTGCCTGCCACGGCACCAGAATCCTCTCCAGGGATTTATTTATTTATTTATTTATTTATTTATTGTGCTTTTGTGATTTCCTTATATCTCTTGCTCAGAGAAAATCTTATGGACTGAATCAGTGGATGAAATTGGTAAAAACTGGACCATGTAAATTGTACCTGGTCTAGTATTTACCAGTTTCATCTGGTTTGAGTCCCCCAGTCTGAGTTTCACCCATAAATCTCCCTTATGCACAGCCAGGCTCCAGATACGATGAGGTAGAGACCTGTTTTACTCGCCTCATTTTAGGAAATACTGTTTGGAAAAAAACGTTTTATTGAGTATTAATTCTTGCACCATATTTGTAAATGCGTGTCACTCCATAGGACAGTGCTTCATAGCATAACTGGTGATTCAAAAGGAACAGTTTTTTCCAGATTTACACTCTCGTGCATCCCAAATCTGTTTCTCACTGTATTATAAAACTTATTAGTAAATTACTCCTACCTGTCCACATTAGCTGGAGCATTGTTGGCACCTGATCAGGTCTCGTCTAGAAAACAAAACTACATTGTTCTTAAAAAGTGCTCCTCACTCCACTCTGCCCAGTTATTTGTAGGCATCTTGGTATAGTTTTAGTCATCTCAACATTCAAAATGAGGAGTAAGGTATTCATCCCAAAAAATCTTATTTGGAGCCCTGTGCATAAAGGATCTTGCCTTCCCAATTGGATTGCAAGGCCTGCCTGACTTTGTTTTTGCTACACTTAAAATATGACACGTGTCAGCAAGTCTTCATTGTACTCTGCAAGCAACTAAAGGATCCCAGGGTTGAAGATTTCATCAGAAAGGTAGGGAACCAGATTTTCCATACTTTTATATGTGTTGGATGTGTATTTGGGGAACTGTTTTGCACCAGTCAATTGTTAACCCACTATGATTCCATTACTGTAAATCTGTGATATGTTTCCTGGGTTGTGGAGGGAGAGGTGCAAACATGGGTGCTGGAATATGGGGGAAAGTAAGGGTGCTGAAGTTTAAAAGGGGACAGGGTAAAAAAAGGTAGTTTCTCTCCTGGGCTGGACACCGGGCTTCCTTACTTCTGGGCTGCTCCTCCTGATGACAGTGATAGGCAGGTCCAGAGCTGCAGCAGGGGGGGGCATAAGAAGCCCTCCACTTCTGGATATCACCAGTCTACTTCCGCCTTTAGTGAAGCAGGTACTCTGCAGCAGAGCCCTGTCACACGTAGCAGGGCTGAAGATTTGAGGATCCTAGAAAAGATCGGGATTCATTTTGGGGGATGGATCGACCTGTAAGTGATTCATATACTGTGGAAGTAGCCTCGGTGAGATCCAGCCTTAGCCTTGCATGCTACACAGGCTGGTCTCGCCTCATGACAGCCACCAAGCTAGTGCTTTTTCCCCGCGCGTTAGCCCCGACAGGCACAGCAACTCGCACAAGACCCTCAACGAGCTGGTGGTGCTTTTTGGCTCAGGCAGAGGTGGGGAAAATCACGATCGCCAAGGAGGCAGTTTTTAACAAATCTTTGCACCGTGGTCCGTTTTACCGGCCGTTTTCAGCACTCGGAGCATCCGAAAGACCACTCCCGTTACCTCGCACCCAGGGGGTTTGTTTCTGGCACCAAATGCGTCGGAGGACTAGCGCTTCTACACACTAGGCGATTTTTCTTCATCCAAGGCTGATTTTTAACAGCAAGGCTTCTTTCCAGGGGGAACTACAGATTGCGCGGCCCCCTGCCAATCAGCAACTGGAGCAGAAGGCAGGCGTACAGTTAGAGGCCATTGCGCGCCCCCCCTCCCCCAGCCAATCAAGCATCTGAAGGTGCTGGCAGTGTTGCATAGAGGATTAGGTCAGCATATATGTGTGTGTGCTGCACTAGAAAGCAGTCCTGGTTTTGATTCTTGGAGAGACTTTTACTGAAGTCTGCAGTACTGAAAGCCATCAACAGAAGGCATACAGTGCCTCATCGCATAAGAGGCCTTCACTGCAGTGCTTAAAGAGGCCATCTTATCGCAGCAGTACTTAAAAGGGGCTCATAGATCAGTTTTATTTACTCGGTGCCCAAAGGACTGTTTTTTCATCCTGTCGCTCTGACCCCACAACAAGGGGGAACTACAGAAGATGGCCTCAGAAAAATCAAGTTGAGGAAACAAAGGCCTGCACTGCAAGTCCCCTCTCTTGATTACCTTTGCTGGCTCACTCTGCCTCACATGTGAGAAGGCAGCGGCAGCTAGTGGGGACAGCACAGCGGACACCATTTCATCCCAAGCAAATGGACAGGAGAGGTCCGAGCGAGCACAGTCAAGCATTCCAGAAAGATCCGACTGGCTCGCTTAGTGGGGCGCTACATCCAGGGAGCCCTCCCTCTTGACCCCGAGCTCATAGACAGGTTGAACAGAGCCTTTTCTCTGGACCCCTCTTCCTTTGAGTGGCATCCTCCGGGGTCACCAGATGCAAGACAACACAAGAAGGCCAGGAGAAAAATGACCCCCTCCTCATCCTCTTCTGACGAGGCCGGGGGCCTTCCCCTCGCCGCTCCCGTCCCAAGAAAAAGTTTAGAGAAGAGGGCAAATCTCCAGAGGAGGACAGTCTCCATACTAGCCACAGGCGCAGAAAAATGTCTTGTTCATGGAGTGGAACAAGGGGCAGATATAAGGGCAGACGTCACAGGGGATACTTCCCGGGTTCCTCAGTCAACAGCTGTTCCACCAAAGAGGGAGAGAGAGTAGATTCCTCGTCCGATCCGGATGACTCCCCGTCCAGAAATTTCGTCCTTGAGGACCTAAACTTCTTTATCAAAAAGGTCATATCCGAGATTCACCTCGCACCACACACACACACACACACACACACACACACACACACACACACACGGTCTCTACACAGCCAAAACAGGTTTTTCGCCTGGCGTCCGCCTCTAGACCTTCTACAGCCTTTCCCATCCCTCCCGCCATTGAGGACTTCCTAAAGGAAGAATGGCAAGGGTCCAGAGTGTACTTTTCCGGTTCCCAAATGGATATCCAAACTTCTGAGGTTTGACAGAAAACAGAAGTTGTTAGACTGCCCAGAATCGACCCTTGATTTCCAACCTGACCAAGAAAGCTGTCATTCCAGCCGGGGGACATCATAAGAGGCCCAGTGGACAGAAAGGTGGACTAATTGCTCAAAAGAGCCTTTCAAGCCTTGGCAACCTCCCTTAAGGCCGTTGCAGCAAACCTATTCTCCACCAGAGCCGCCTTATCTTGGGCATCAGATTTAGCTTTTCAGTTCGCAGGGAATCCAGAAAAGAATTCTCCATTATCCAACAACTACAGTTAATGGAGTTGGCCTCCGCCTATGCGGTGGATGTATCGGAAGAAGCGGTCCTATGTGCCGCACAGACCATGTTTTACCAAACCTCTGCTCGTCGCAACCTACGGCACGCGGATGCTTCCTCGAAGAGCCATTTGGTGAATGCACCATACGAAGGCAACCTCCTGTTCGGGTCTGCGCTGAAGGAGGCAGTGAAGGAATCTGGTGAAACCGCAAAGGTGCATATGCCCCAGTTTAGGAGCCGGGGCAAAGCTTGGCTTTCAGGCTCAAGGCGTAATTTTCGTGACAGAGGTTACAACAAGGGACAAAATACCAGTTCTTCAGGAAAAAGGCCATGGTTCTCCCGACGCCAGCGATCTTTTAGGGGAGATGGATCAGGCAGAGGGGGAAATCCCAGAGACAAAGGAAACGGCAACAAGAAAGCACAATGAGGAAATGCGGGCTCATCCTCGAGTAGGGGGCAGACTTTCAGATTTTCTCAAAGAATGGGTCCAAACAACATCTGACAGATGGGTGTTAGACATTATCTGCCAGGGATACTTAATAGAATTCGAGTCCAAGCCCCCATTACCGCATGTTGTGCCCTCACCTATTTCAAACAACTCGTCCAAAAGACAAGCCACACTGCAGGCCATCACAGATATTCTGCAAGCCAGGTCTATCGACTGGGTTCTCTTCTCTCTCTCCCCCAGAGCTCAACCGGGGGGGGGTCTACTTTCTGTTTTTCATTGTGCCCAAGCGCACAGGAGGTCACAGGCCAGTCCTAGACCTAAACCGCTTTGTGCGCATCAGACCATTCACGATGGAAACATTGGCCTCAATTGCCAAGGAAGTGCTACAAGGAGACTTTCTAGCATCCATCAACCTGCAAGATGCCTATCTACATATTCCGATTCACAGCCGGCACAGGCAATATCTGAGGTTCAAGCTGGGCAGCCGGCACTTCCAATTCAAGACTCTCCCGTTCGGACTGTCCTCAGCCCCAAGAACCTTCTCGAAAGTCCTGGTAGCAGTAATGGCCCACCTACGGAACTGGGGGATCCAGCTATTCCCTTATCTGGACGACATCCTCATCAAGGCTCCGCAGCTCGATTAAGCGGTACAGGCAGTGGCAGATGTAGTCCAGTGCCTCACGGCTCACCTTTTTTTTTTTCTTCTTCTAATCAACTGGAAGAGTTGCCTAATTCCGAGTCAGAGCCTGAACCACTTGGGAGTGGAATTCAGGACGCAGGTCAACAAGGTATTCTCCCTTCCCCCCGACTCAAAGTTCAGGGACCTGTTAAAACTCATCAACAGATTCCAAAGGAACAATCAACTGCTGGCTCGGTCCTTTTTACAACTTATCGGGACTCTAGTGTCACTGGCAGACTCAGTTCCATGGGCTCTGGTGCACATGCGGCCCATTCAGATGCATCTGCTCAAGCTGTGGTCCCAGTCCAGCCACACTCTGCTTCACCTCATCCCAGTGTCCAAGCAGGTAAAGAGCACCCTCGCATGGTGGTCTCGGAGAAAAAAATGTGAGAGGTGAGAGGTCAAGACCTAGTCCATCCACATCAGATAAGGATCACAACAGACGCAAGCCTCGGGTTGGGGGGCTCACCTACAGCAGACATCGGCCCAAGGCAAGTGGTCCCTGACTGAATCGAGGTACAGCATAAATGTCCTAGAGATGAGAGCAGTTTATCTAGCCCTGAGGCACTTCCATCAGCAAGTGCGCACCAGGGATGTGTTGATTCTAACAGACAATCTAACAGCAATGGCCTACATCAACCACCAGGGTGGCACATGAAGCACAAAAATGCTTCGGGAATCCCTTCTTTTTCGCTGGGCAGAGAAGCACCTGGCAAGCATAAGGGCAGTGTACATACCAGGTCAAGACAATATCACAGCAGACTGGCTAAGCTGCAAGGACTTTCTCTCGGGAGAATGGGAACTGAAAGACGCTGCCTTCCAGCTCCTCATCCAGAGGTGAGGCAATCCACAAGTGGATCTGTTTCCATGCCGACAAAACTCAAAGGCTCAGCAGTTCTGCTCCCTAGCCAGAGACTATCTAGCAATAGCACAGGACGCCTTCTCCCTAAACTGGGGTCGCCTCAGCCTCCTGTACGCTTTTCCTCCAATCCCACTTCTCTCCAGGGTTCTGCACAAAGTGGCCAGAGACAAGGAGGAAATGATCCTAGTCTGTCCCAGGTGGCCACGCCGCCCCTGGTTCCCTCTACTTATTCAGCTGTCAAAGGCACAACCTTTTGTTTTCCAGCCCTCCTCAGACCTTTTTCATCAGGGTCCAGTCCTACACCACAATCTGAGCAATCTATCCCTCTTGGCTTGGAGATTGAGCGGGAAACTTTCAGAGAGTTAGGTTACACTGCTCCAGTCATTGAAATGATGGTCGGCTCCCGACGCGCCTCATCCTCCAGGGTGTATTATAGGATAGGGAGAAGATTCTTATTCTGGCTCCACTCCAAGAGCATACAGGATCATTCAGTAACTTTCCCGGTGCTTTTTACAGTCTCTTCACGAGGGATTTGACAAGGGCTTGCAGCCAGCCACCTTGCGAGTTCAAATTTCGGCACTGGGAGCGCTTTTGTTCACCAACTCGGGGGATACACTGGGGTCTCACCCTCACGTCAGGAGGTTTTTAAGGGCAACAACACTAAAACGCCCACCAATTAAGCCAATTTTTCCACCTTGGAAACTTAATCTGGTCCTCAAGGCCCTAACAAAAGCGCCATTAGAGCCCTTGAAGGAAGCATCAGTCATGCATCTTATTATGAAGATGTTTTTTTCTGGTGGCCATTATGTCAACCAGGAGAATCGGCGAACTGGGGGGCGCTGTCAACCAAAGAGCCCTACACAGTTTTTCACCCAAATTCGGTGGTACTTAGGATGGATCCAGGCTTTTTACCAAAGGTCATGTCTCTCTCTTCCACTGTAACCAAGAGCTCATACTTCCTTTTTTCTGCCCTCACCCAAAAAACGAAAAAGAGAGTTTCACACCTTAGAGCCGAGGAGAGCAATCTGAATCTATATTAAGAGAACAGACACTTTTCGCAAAACATCAACCTTGTTTGTTTTGACCGCAGGCTGAAATATGGGTAAAAAAAGCATCAAAAGACTCTATAGTCAGATGGATTAGAGCAGTAATCACCATGGTGTATGACAAGGCGGGAGTATCTCTGCCTGGACCAGTGAGAGCCCATTCCACCAGAGCGATGGCCACGTCATGGGCAAACTTCAGAGAAGCATCTCCAGCAGACTTGTGCAGAGCAGCCACGTGGTCATCCATTCATAACTTTACTAAATTCTACAAATTGGATGTCATGTCCTTGATGAAAGCATCTTTTGGCCACCGAGTGCTTCAGTCAGTGGTGGAACCCTAAGAACACTTAACATTCTTCCCACCCGGGATATCTAGGGATGCACTGCTTTTGGATATCCCAGGAGTAAAGAAGCCCAGAGACCAGCCCAGGAGAGAGAAACAGAAATTTGGGTACCTGTAAATCTTTTTTCTCAGACAGCTGGTCTCTGGGCTTCGGATGTCTTCCCAGAATGCGTATAGTTGGTGGACCTTGGGGCCCTTATGCCGTAACGGTTCATGTTTTTTGTTTCCTAGTTCTCATAGTATTATCTCGGGGGAACTGCATTGAAAATGACTGGTGATATCCAGAAGTGGAGGGCTTCTGATGCCCCCCTGCTGCAGCTCTGGATCTGCCTATAACTGTCATCAGGAGGAGCAGCCCAGGAGTAAGGAAGACCGGAGACCAGCCCAGGAGAAAGAAAATTTACAGGTACCCAAATTTCTATTTTTGTAAGCAGAAAGGTAGTTTGAATGCTCATGGCCAAAAGTAGAGGGGCTGCAGCACCCCATGCCCATAGATGGGTTCCAGCACCTATGGGTGTAAAGCAACAGTGATCTGAGGAAGGACTCAATATATACATCTAAATTTTCTTTCTTTTACTTCATATTCGGAAAACAACTTGTACAGCTTATAGTACAGAGATCACATTATCGGATTTTGAGATTGTCTGAATCTCTATCTAGACCAAACTTTAGGAATTCTGTGTGATTTGTTGTGATATTTTGAGCTGTAGCTTGAGAGTTTAGTTATCCAGTTGTGATCCTATTTGTAAAAGGTCTGCTTTTTAGTGTGTTGTGTTTTGCAGAGGTTGTCAGAATGTCAACCATGTCTCTGACTGACTGACTGTGATTGGCTGTTTATATTTTTGGCTGTCATGAGATCTAGTTATCCAGTTGAGATCGTACTTGCTACAGACATGCCTTGGGAGTATTTTTGGGATGTTTTCGGAATCTCAGCTATGCTGACCTATGTGTGAGTTTTCAGATGGTGACTGCCAATGAACAACCAAAAACTAGACAACCACTTAATGTGGTTGTTTTCACAGCATTTCATGGTACTAACTGAGGTTTTCAGAATCTGTCATGCTGAGTTTGTGTACCTTGTTACTGGCTGTTAAAATTTTGGGTGTACCTTGACCCAGATTATAAATGGGTCTCAAATTCTGTACTCCCTGGTGAAAACATGTCATGTGACCATGTGCAAATCCTGCAACAGACAAGTGGTAAAGATCCTTGTAGTCAAATGCTAACATTCTTTTTTTTTATTAAGTTCATTTTCTGATTGCAATAATGCACTTCAGGGTGTGTGTAGTAGTGGGATTTACACACTACTTGTGTGGTGTCACGAGGTGCAGTCAAGAGACTTTAACCACACAAGGTGTGTGTAAATCCCACAACAGCATGTGCACTGTCATGCATTATAGTTTAAATGCAAAGTTGTGATTACATATGGCATGGAAATACCTTCATGGTGGTACTTAAGGTTTTCAGAATCTCAGCCAAGGTGGACCTAATCATGTAGAACCCACGACTTGTGATAGGCTGTTGCATATTTGGTTATTTCGCTGGAACCATTTAACTAATTCTAGTCGTACATAGTTTAGCCATGCTCGATTTTCTGTTTGGTACTCCACCTCTTCCATGCCTGATGGATGATTTCTGAGAAGTGTAATGAAGGACATATCTCACTTTATTGAGATTGTTGACTAGTGGCCAGCTGTTCATAAATAATCTGTCTATCCCTTTTGGATAGCAATGCCTCTATGGCTGTTTTAAGTTGAAAATATTATGTATTATTATTCTTCATCCTCGCCATCAACGAGCAGCGGTTTGACCCCCAGTGAGTGGCAATGTGACCCCAGGATTGAAGATCATCAAAGAGGTAGGAAACCAAGATTTTTATTACTGCTTTTTTTTTTTTTTGTGCTGGGTGTGTTTATTGTTGGGGATTTGTTTTTGCAGCAGTCAAGTGTACAATCGCCATGAATCCATTACTTTAGATCTATGAAGTTTGTTGGTTTAGGGAGGGGGAAGGAGGGAAATGTGCACATCAGCTATTTTTCATTTCCTACAAGCAGCTAAAGGATCCTGGGGTTGAAGAGTCATCAAACAGGTAAACCAAGACTTTTTATACTTTGTACGTGTTGGATGCGCTATATTGTGAATTTTTATATACCAGTCAATCGTTACCCTATTATGACTCGGTTACTACAGAGCTGTGATATTGTTTCCCAGTTTGTGGAGGGAGGATGTAAAGCAACAGTGATATCAAGGAGGACCCCATATATACATCACATTTTGCCGCCTTCTATATCCGGAAAACAAATCGTCCAGCTCATAGTACAGAGTCAACATTTGAGATTTTTTTTAATCTTCACTGTATGGACCAGTTTATGTAGGAACTCCATGGTAGTATATTTTTAG
This sequence comes from Neoceratodus forsteri, assembly GCA_016271365.2. Lineage (NCBI taxonomy): Eukaryota > Metazoa > Chordata > Ceratodontiformes > Ceratodontidae > Neoceratodus > Neoceratodus forsteri. The sequence goes on along the minus strand of JADMNL010000034.1, from coordinate 108,474,473 downwards.
CCATATCTTGAGAGCACTTTATCTAGTTGTGTTCATACTTGTAAAATATATACTTGTGTGTTTTTTAGACTTTCGGCCATGCTGACGTAATTGTTTGACTGGCGGATTATGATTGGTGTCTTTTTGCTATATCTTGAGATCTTGCTATCAAGATCTGCACATACTTGTTAAGGAGCTGCCTTAGTAGTGCAGCACAACCGCAGTTATCTGACCCCACATTATCCAGATCTAATGATCAGAATTCTGACATTGTCCCACAACTCTGGTTTGCATAATGCAATAGACCCCCGATTTAGCTATTGTCTGTAAACTGCTCAGATATTTGAGGTTGCATTGTATTTCAGGAGGTTTGTCTCAGCCAAGCTAACCTAGTGTGCGATTTGCAGATTGTGACTAGTTATATTTTTTTTGGTTGTTCATTGACAAACACTTATGCAGTCCTCAGAGCAAGGAGATACCTGCATGGCACATCATCATATTTTGTGAATCTCAGCCATGCAACTTTGTGTGGTTTAGAGATTATTATTGGTTACATTTTTGGCTATACCTTGGACCCACAACATATGCAGTTGTGAACATTTATGGTACAGAGATACCTTCCTGGTACTTTTTTGAGGTTTTCAGAATTGCAGCCAAGGTAACCTAATTATGCACAACTTTTGACTTGTGGTTGGCTGTTGCAAAAGTCTTTTTAAACCTTTTATCTGAATATAATCACACATGGTTTAGGCATGCTTGGGGTTTTCTGTTTAGTACTCCACCTGTTCCATCCCTTTGCAGATTTCTGGATGTATAATTACTTTTATTGAGCTCATTGATTAGTGGTTGGCCTGTTCATAAAGAATCCATCTTTATCATGTAGCAAAACCTCTATGCTTGTGATGCATAATGAAGGACATATCTCACTTTATTGATTGACTAGTTGCCAGCTGTTCGTAAAGAATCAATCTATCCCTTTTGGAAAGCAAAATCGCTATACTTGTTATCATACATTGAGAATATTATGTGTATTTTTGTTCTTGCCCCAGGGGTCCTTTAGCATAAGTAACTGTTGCAGTCAGCTGGACAGCTAATATTCATAAAACTCATTACCATACATTCCACCTCCGGGGCAGTGCTAGCTGTCCGGCTGACTGCAATAGTTACTGATGCTAAAGGACACCTTGGAAGACAGAAGATTACTATGTTTTTTTTCTTCATCCTCACCATCAACTAGCAGTGTTGTGACCCCCCCCCCCAACTAGCAGCGATGTGACCCTGGGATTGAAGATCATCAAAGAGGTAAGAAACCAAGATTTTTCATTATGTTTTTTTGTGCTGGATGTTGTCGAGTATTTCTATTTTTGGCAGCCAAGTGTACACTTGCTAAGAATCAATCTGATACTATGTTAATTTAGGAATTGGGGGGGAGCAGTGAGAAATGTTCACTTGTAGCATTATTTTTCTCTTTACGACACGTGACGCACCTAATTTTATGCAAATAATGTACAGTATTAGACAAACACAATGTTTGTACAACCCTGCTTGAAACTGTTTAGATTAATAAAACACATGACCTGGAGAAATGGCTAGGACTATCCTCTGAGGGGGGAAATTCATAAGCAACTGATAACTGTAGAAGCCTCTATACATGTATCTCGCGTAAGCATTGGGCTGTAGTTGGATAAACACTTATCCAGCCATTTTAACATAGTTCTGAGCCAACACAGATTGGCTCCAGAACTGGCAAGTATCGGAATCTCGGGCTGTATTGAACTAATTTAATAAGATATTTTTGTTTGTTTGCCGGTTGTGCCATCTATCATGCATAATTCTGTGTTAACAGGGCAACTACAATATCGTCCGATACATACCTTGTCTGATTCAAGAGTGCAGGACTGTGGAGAGCTTTAAGGCAGCCTTAAAAACTCGCCTGTTTCAACAAGCATTTAGTATTTTATTTAACTTATTTTGCACTCTGTATTGTCAGTATTTCATGGATTGTTACTGATTTGTTTTAATACTTCCATCTTTAATGTACAGCGCTTTGGTTTTTAGAATTGTGCTTCACAAATAATGAGCTTTATGTATTATTATGATTATTATTATTATTGTTAATGTTATTAATGTATATTGCACAGTTTTATTTGTTCGCTTTTTGATGACTGGGTAAGTACATTGGGCAATGACCCTGCCTATTTTCAGGTACGACCCAGGACAATACAAAGTACAGCCATTACAGACAGACAACAGTATCCAGTACAGTCAACATCATAACAACAACTAGTAGCTATCCATGCAGGGATAGAGAAAAGCATACATACAACTACAAAAACTATCCAAGCAGGGATGAGAAAGTTCAGTATAGGCAAGCCCAGAGGTGAACATGGAATAATGACACTTGTCCAAGCAAAGAGAAGAAGGCAAAGCTTGATTAGTCACAGGTATCCAGTGCATTGAGGTGACAAAGTGCAGTTTTAAAGGAGTGTGACGGGCATTTTAAGTGGGGTGGTAGGGAATTCCAATATTTGGGAGCAAAATGAGTGAAAGCTTGTTCACTCATTTTGGTTGACCAGTACGGGACAGAGTAGCTGAGCATCAGAGGACCTATGCAAACGGGAGTAGTGCACTGATTTAATTGCTTTCAACAAAGCCTTTGATTCCATTCCACATAAGACTGGTCAACAAACGCAGAAGTCTGGGGGTGGGCTACAAGGTAGTAAGATGGGTTACAAACTGGCTAGGGGGCAGAAAACTGAGGGTGGTGGTACATGGAACCCACTCGGACAAAATGTAGGTCACCAGAAGGGGACCTCAAGGTTCGGTACTCTGGCCAGTCCCCTTCAGTGCATTCATCAGCAACACTGCAAGTGGATTGGAGAGAAAAGTGCCTGCTTGCAGATGATACCAAGATCTGCAACAGGGTAGACATGCCAGAAGGGGGTCTGAAGCATGGCAACTGAGGTTTAATGCAGAGAAGTACAGAATCATGCATGTGGGTAGTAAAAACCCAGGAGCAAGCTACAGGATGGGGGCGAGCTGCTGACAGTTACAAGGGAGGAAAGGGACCTGGGGATCATTATCACAGCTGACTCAAATCAGCAGGCAGGCAGCCAAGGCAGTAGGGAAGGCAAGTGGGATGTTGGGTTGTATTGGGAGGGGTATCACAAGCCAGAGGAGGGAGGTACTAGTTCCACTGTACGAAACCTTGGTGAGGCCTCATCTGGAGTACTGTGTGCAGTTCTGGAGGCCACACCTTCGTAGAGACAGCGACAGGATAGAAGCAGTGCAGAGGAGGGCAACGAAGATGGTCAGAGAGTTGCAGCAAAAGCCTTGTAAGGAGAGAGTCGGGGACCTCAATATGTACATCCTGGAGCAAAGGTGGGACAGGGGTGATATGATAAACATTCAAGTATCTCACGGGCATAAACAAGGTTAAAGGGGAACCTCAAGGGGAATAAATGAGGTTAAAGGGGAACCTCAAGGGCATAAACAAGGTTAAAGGCGAAACCATCTTCAGATCAAAAAGAATGCTAGGACTAGAGGACATGATGGGCTACTAGAGGGAGGCCGATTAAGAGGAAATGTGCTGAAGTTTTTTTTTTTTCACTGAGAGGGTGGTGGATATGTAGAATAGCCTGCCCCAGGAGGCAGTGGCTGCAAGTACGGTGACAGGATTTAATCATGCATGGGACCGGAATAAAGGAGCACTAACGATGGGAATATAAAGCTACAGCCAATGACCATGCAGAGTCATGGGCCGCTTTTACAAGCAATAAAATGGGCAGATTGGATGGGCCTGGCGGTCCTTATCTGTCGACAATTTCTATGTATCTACTGTATGTATGTTTAACATAGTGCCTTTGTGTACTTGTCTGTGGGGTTTGTTACTGCATTTATTATAGGCTGAGGATTACCATTTTCATATTTTGGGGTCTCAATCTGATCAATCCATCGGAATCTGATCGGACTTGGATTCTAATCTGAAGGCATCTGAAATGACCTATTCTGATCTGGGCTGCTTCAATCACCCCTAACCACGGTTGACTAATCTGGCAACTGCTGCGTGGCTCTTGGTCTGTTGTGATGTCGCAGTCCGTGAGGTCACAGAGCTGATGTAGGAGGAGGGGTAGAGCTAGATATGTCATTCCCCCCAAAAAAAAAAAAAAAAAGTATTGTTCCATATATCCACCTAGTACCGCCAGGCAGAAAATCTAATAACCAAAAAGGAAACAAAGTACTTCAGATACTAAAAGAAGCATTAGTAGCTGGGAAGGGGGCTAAAGCATCCCAGGAATTTCCCACAGGACTCCATCCTCTGGGGAGGGAGGTTTGCCAGTTCTGCAGCAGTGCCGCTGTCTGGGTGATCTTAGGTAGCGGTGCAGGCTGGAGCCGCAAGGGGAAGGTGGGTGCCTCCTTACTGGGATGCATGCATATGGGTGCATTGGTGCAGTCCTAGCACTCGAGGTACCTGGCAGAGGGGAGAAAATGACCATAGGAACACCTTAGCTGATGTAAGTTGTCGCCGTGCTCCCTTGCAGGCTGTGCACAACCTAATGGTTCGTCCTTCACACCTGAGCTAAAGTCCTCCCATGTCTGGGAACCCAGGAGGCTCCACCATTTGGGGGCACCATGGTGCACTGCAAGGTGGGGGGCTGACAGGGCTGAGGGGGGGGTAGTAAGGCCACCCAAGAAAGGGAGTGTGGGAGGGAAGGAAAGAGTATAGATATGGTACTAAATTGGTTATTTTGATGAGTTTGTGGTCTGTAATGGCAGTACAGAAATGAGCAGATGGCTAGCCACTATAGAATTATTATGGAATAATGGTTCATTTCCAGGTGTATCCTACTTCTCCTTCCAGATGTTGCTGTACCAATCAGATGTGGCCAGAGGAGCATGGAAAGAGCGTCTTCATGTGGTAAAGGCACAGCTGTTCAAGTGGGCCACCATGCTGCAGATCAAAGAAGACTTTTTATTTTTCCACACTGTAATATAATCATTGCATTTTTTAATAAAACAACCAATGTGAGCAGGAGTACTGGTGAACATTAAAGGCCAGGCCATGGGCAACACTGGTCCTGGGCTATGACAAGCATTGGCCTTCCAGAAGTGGTTGAATTCTTCAGGACTCCCTCTTTCCAGGTGCTACATCTAGTCATCGGATCAGGTGTAGTTTTTGGCAGGCCAACTTCTCCGACTCCAGCAATTATAGTTATGCATTACTTTGTATTGTACCCATATTGTTTGTTCTCATTGTACATTGTGATTTGATTTAATAAACAGTATAAATACCCTGTAATTTGTTAATAAACTGTGTAAAGTTAATGTCTCTGTGTCGTTATTTCCCCAGCCTCAGGAGTTTACCTTGTCGCTGGTGGTTGGGCTTAACTGCTGATTTCTATCTGGAAATTGGTGGAACCAAAAACTCCTAACGCATTTGTATGAAAACTGTGTGAGTCAAGACTGATAATACACATAATCATAGAAAGATTATAGGGGGTAGCACCCCTGTAATTGAGGTTGAGTAGCTTGTTTAATGTTTAACCCCTAACTTTGTACATTAATATGTTTGACTCAGTTTGATGAAATGAGCTGACATTTTGTATGTGTGGTACATATATGTGGAGAGGCCATTCTGGATATGAGGGGGATTTTACTTTTAGGAGGGAGATAGCGTAGCACACTGGTTTGGCACTTTAAAAAAAAAAAAAAAAAAAAAAAAAAAAATGTCATGCATTATATTAATTTTCTGAAAGAATATGCACCAGTAAGTTCAAAAAGTACAAATATTAAATTTTTAACTCTGGATTTTTAATACATTTTGTTAAATACTGTCTTCTCTCTTGCCATGGTATTGTCAATTTATCTGAGTAGTTCATAAGTGCTCTCACTTTTGAGAAGCCAGCTGAATTCCCTGGAGCAGCTTCTTTTAAATTTGAGCTGTATTTATGTTGATTGCGCGCATGCGCACTAAACATATTGCGGCAGCTTTCTCCAGAAGCAGGTTGTGGAGGCACGGCACTGTTGTGGCCACTGCCCTCACAGCCTGTAAAGGCTTGTCCCACTTTCCCCAATGCCATGGCATACTGCTGCTGACACTAGTTCAGCCTGCGTGCCACAACTTTCTAACGTTTTAGCCGCTGCAGTCGGGGGCCGCCTCGTCATTGCAGCATCAGCCATTCACTGCAATGAGAGAGCGACCTGTCATTGCAGGGCGGAACTTTGAAACACTGATATTGTTTGTGAATATGGTGGTGGCTTTGGCATTGGCCTTTTTTTTTTTTTTTTTTTTTTTTCAAACCTCCTTGTGAACAGTACAGCTGTCATTTTCCACATCCTGGCCAAAATGTGTTTTCGCACTTCCGGCGCATAATAGCGTGGTCTCTGTGGGAAATCGGTGTTCAGGACAGATTAAGAAAATGACAGTGGCACTGTTCATGAGCAGAGGTCCTAAAATGCCTTTGCTGAAAATTTGGTGATGATGCTCCATTAAATGACTGTCACGAGCTTGCGTTGCACAGTTTGCACGCATGCTCGTAACTTCACAAATTCAGAATATTTTCGCCCCAGATTTTAAACACTGGCACCTCCTTATGAACAGTACAGCTGTCATTTTTCACATCCTGGCCAAAATGTTTTCGCTCTTCCAGGGCACAATAGCTCGGTCGCTATGGGAAATCAGTGTTCAGGACATATTAAGAAAATCACACTGACAGTGTTCACGAGCAGAGGTCTTATAATGCCTATATTGAAAATTTTGTGCTGAAACTCCATAAAATGACTGTTACGAGCGTGTGTTGTGCAGGTTCCACGCACCCTTGTAAGTTTACAAATCAGTAATATTTTATGCCAGATTTTCAACACTGGCATTTGTTCACACGTCCCTATGAACAGTACAGCTATCATTTTTCACATCCTAGGTCGAAATGTGTTTCCGTGCTTCCGGCGCAGAATAGCGCAGTTGCTGTCAGAAATCAGTGTTTGGAACAGATTAGCATTGAGTGACTGGGGGGGGGGGGAGTGACTGAGCTCTGTCAGGACTGCTGTGGATTTCTTTGTGGGCAGGAAAAGGCAGCAATGCATGCAGGGACAGAGTACAAAAGGGCAGCCTGCAGCGCCGGCAGAAATGGAACTAGCGAGTGAGATGGGGGGAGTGAGCAAGCTCAACTGAGGTCTGTCGTGACTGCTGCAGATTTCTTAGTGTGCAGGAAAAGGTGGCAACGTAGGCAGGAGCCCAGTACAAAAGGGCAGCCTGCAGCACCAACAGAAATGGAACGAGTGAGAGAGGGGGAGTGAGAGCTCATCTGAGCTCTGTCAGGACTGCTGCAGATTTTTTTGTGGGCAGCAAAATGTACCAATGCAGGCAGAAGCCCAGTACAAAAGGGCAGCCTGCAGCACCAGGAGAAATGGAATGAGTGAGTGAGACAGATGGAGAGAGCGACCTCAACGGAACTCCGTTGGGACAAATAATGCAATTTCTGTCTGGCCCAGTAGTGTGATGGCAGTGAGTTGCACTCCTATATGGGAGGTGGTTGGTGTTACGCTGCAATCCCCGGAATCCCACACTGTGGCAGGCAGAGGTCAAGGCATGTTCCGGAGGTAAGTTGTTTTGCTTCCATGGAGGGAGTGCGCCAGCTGCCAGACATTCATGTACCGCCTGCCAGCTGTCTGACCATGGAATGGAATTGGAGTTGTCTGAAGGCAGCTGGGTTTCCCACTTCCCTCCCACCTGGCTGGAGGCAGAGTACAGTTGTGGTGGCCACAGTCAGGTTGGGGGACGGAGGGGCCAAAGAGGAATGCACAGGGGGAAAAACAAATCATTTAGAAAACGACTAATCAGTAAGGATGGGAGGGGACAAGAGATGCACTAGTTCACTGAATCAAGACATGACAACCAGAAAGGCGTGAGGGAAGCTGGCCAGTTAGAGGTTGTTGGGGCCTGCCTGCTGCTGGGGCCTCATGCAGTTACACAGTCAGAGGGGGGAGGCGGCACAGGGGGATAGTGATGGCACTGAATCCCACCACAACCATCGGCTCACTGTGTCATCCTGGACAAGTCAGCTGACCTCCCTGTGCTTCAGTACCACCCCACAGCTGTACAACTGTGTAGACGCAGGACTCCCCACAAACACACACGCTGAAAATGAGGTGCTGCATCTCGGCTATGGTGCCGCAGGCCAATACATTGTAAAAGAGGCAAAGAGAAGAGAATGGAAAATAAGTGCCTTAGCTGGGATTTGAACCCAGGCCGCCCGGAATATCTTTCCATTGCTCTACCAGTTATGCCATCAAGGTAACTGGAAGCCTAGAACTCCAAGAAGTGTCTTACTCTTTCTCAAATGCACAAACTGGTGCTGTACAAATGAATTACATTTTTATGCATAATGGTGTGGTATGCATTTTCTGTATATGGAACACAAATGGTATAGTATTCTGGGTGACCTGGGTTCAAATCCCAGCTAGGGTACTTATTTCTTTCCCTCTTCTGTTTCTGTTCAATACATACGCTCACCACACCTTTGTGAATAACTTTGTAAAAGAAGTCTTGCTGGTAGTCGTAGTAGCCAGGGTAAATATAGACAAACTTAACTACTTTTTCCTCTGGAAGAATAGGAAACTTGTTTACAGTGCCTAAAACAGAAGCAAAGGAAACATTTAAAAAGACAATCCTGTGTGTTCCTTGACACGTAAAAGCAACAAGAGCAACAGCATTGAGTATTTTCATAGAATATGGACTGGTCTAATACGATAGGCCCAGGCTTTACCAAACAGGTCTGTAACCCATGATAATGGCCTGTTATGCCAGGATATATTTCTTAAATAATGGAGAGTTGAGAGGTATGGATCTGTCTGTACAGTGCAGGACAGCAGCCCCCTCTCATGTTGGAAAAGAGGGATGGACTACTGACAGAGGGCCGTTTGAGAAGTGCCCTCATTCTTGATCAGGATAACCACCTGCCAAGAGACACATCAAACAAAATCCTGTTATTTCCCCTGCAGCAGAGTAAAGCATTATCCTACAGAAATGGAATTCCAGCTTCCCTGTCTGAGAGCGGACAGCAGTGGGACTTCCCAAATGCCTGGTCTCCACTTCAGCACGTTATCATTGAAGGTAAGTTTGCACTTCATGATTTTCTTAAATCATTTTTTTTTTTTTTTAACCCCTCCAACCAAGCCCCCTGTCTAGTCCCCACTAGTGACTTTCCAGTCCTAACAGCCAGTTGCCTCTGACCAGTGCCCCCCAGGCAACAGGATAGACACGCTCGCGATTAGGGATCCAGTGATACCCAGGGCAGCCCGTCCTACATTTCAACAGTCGCAACACAAACTGGTATATACATGAGGATTAAAATTGTACTGGAAAACACAGCATCCCTTTTGGTGAGTTGAAACAGCAAGGCTGGTTTACCCTTAAAGCCCCTTGATAAAGCTCTGTTCTGGAGCAAAGCGTCGGGGCACTGGCTGTGGCCAGGTAGTGTGGCTGGGTTTAAGTTTACTGCTTTATTGCCCTGAATTTATATCTAGGATCACCGCACTGCTGGAGCATCACCATGAGGCTTATTCGAACCCCAGTAATGCTCAGGATATTCATGGCTTTATGCAGTATGCCTGAAGGGTTGGACTGCACGGAGAGATGGAACACATGCAAATGAGTAGAATTCTTTGCACATGAGCATCTTTCAAACACTGCCTCTACCAACTGTAGTGTTCTACCTCTTCAGATTTTTCTCTCCGCCTGAAAGTTTGGTCGCTTGGAGTTCCTATCGTCCTCTTTTGCGTGAAGAAATATATAAAAATCATAAAACCATAAGTATATTCATTTCTTTTACTGACTCTACTAATTGTCAGTTTAGATCTCATTTTGTTTAGAAAAATAGTTGTTTTCTCGGTTCCTCGTGGTTCGGGATAACCGTGAGGGATCCGAGTTAGTTTTGAGTTATTTCTGGTTCTCCGACTAAAGAACCTGTGTGTTTGCATTTAAATTTGGCCTTTACAAATTTTATTTGTAACGGTTTTTTTTTTTTTGTTTTGTTTTTTTTTTCTCTGTTGCAGAATTGCTGAACCGGTTCATTTTTAAATCTCCTGGTTCGGTTCCTCCAGTTCCTATCAGTTCCGGAACTGACCGCGCAAAAAAAATAAAACAAAAAAAAAACTTATGATTTTATAACCACAGCAGTTATTTAGCGGTGGGGTTTTTCTTCTTTGGCTTCACCATGGCAGAGAAACCTAAAAAAGGGAACAGGACAACCTGGTTTTAAAAATTGCTTAGTGTAGAAATGTGTTCGCTAAGGTAGACAAGCACACCTTATGTGTAGCCTGTTTGGGATTTGAACATCTGGACCAAGAATGTGATATTTGTAAAACTTTCCTGGATAAAGCTGTGGAAAAACGCCTTGAAAGGCTTAATAAAAAGTTTCCAAGGGGTCCCTCCAGCTCTGATCAGCTGACTCCCCAGACTGTTGTGGCTGAACCCACAGTTGTGCATACCCCTGTCCCTGATACGGGTGAGAGAGGGCCAAAAAGAGGCAAAGAACAGGCTGACTCCCTGGTTCCCTCAAAAAAGGCAAAAAAAAGCTTAAACTTGCAGAACCCTCACCTACTAAACCAGGGACTTCTGCGCAGGTGCCCGCTATGCCTTCAGCTCAGGAGATAGCTCAGGCATTTAAAATTATTCAAGCCCTGCAAAATGTCATCTGTCAGCCTCCTGCCCCTTTTCAGGGTCCCCAGCCTGGCAGTGCAGTGTTGCCCTCTGCACCAGAGCAACTATATTTTGAAGAGGATGATGAGTCTTATGAGGAGGATGAACCTACCCCTCCAGAGGTGTCCCCTGAGCAGGATTTTGGCTCGCCTCCCAGGGCATCTGAGGATTTTTCCTCCCATTTTTCTGTTGTGGCAATATCCAGAGCATCTGCCATTTTCCTCACAACAGAGCAAGTGGAGGATGAAGAGGAGAGTGAATATTTGAGCATGATTGGTTTAACACCCACAAAGGCCCTCCTCCTCCCAGTATGTGTGTTTTTTTTTTTGTTGTTTTTTTTTTTTTTAAGAAGGATGCTCTGAAGCTCTTGCAGACCCCTAATTCTATTCCTCCCATTGACGGAAGAATAGACAAGAAATACCAACTGGATAGGGAGGGAGCTGACTTCCTCTTCTTCCTTCCAGACTGCCAAGGGATAATACAACAGGCAGCCTGTGATAAGGCTAAAGTCCCTCTGTCCTCACATCCACCGGACAAGGATTCCAGAAAATTGGATAGTATGGCCAAAAAAGTCTATTTGTCAGCCTCCTTGGCCATGAGACAGGCTACCTTCCAGGCTTATGCTGCCCAGTATCAGAAATCCCTGTGGCAGTCGGTACTGGCAATGTCTATGAAAGCCCCCTCACCCTTATCAGATGACCTGGCTGAAATTGCCAGGTTTGGGCTAGAGGTGGCTAAATACCAGTTCCAAATGGCTGCTGATTCGAATGACACCGCAGCCAGATGGATGGCTAACACAGTGGCTCAGAGGAGGTTTGCGTGGCTTAGGGCCACAAACCTCACTCAGGATACTCAAAGGCCCTAGATTTTTCATTGGAAGGAAATTCTCTCTTTGGGGAATCCACGGTTGCCTATATGAAGAAGGTAGATGAATATAAGGCTACTTGTAGAAGCAACTCTGCCAGGGTCTCGGGCACAACCTCAGCCCCAGCCTAAACAGAACCCCTGAGATGCAGGCTGCCTCCTCCCTACCTGTTGGAGGCAGACTGTCCCACTTCCTCCAGGTTTGGTCAACCATCACCACAGACAAGTGGGTGTTGGAGGTAGTGGGCAAGGGTCTGTCTCCGGACTTCAAATTTCTGCCTCTAAAAAAAAGTCCAGGGTTTTCCTCTCTCTTCCCCTAGCAGAAACAGCACTGCTAGAGGCAGAGGTTCAAAAGCTGCTACAGCTCAGAGCAGTGGAGCCAGTTGCTACAACCCTGAGAGGAAGAGGTTTTTACTCCAGATACTGCCTAACAACAAAGAAATGTGGGGAGTGGCGGTCAATACTGGATCTCAGAGCTTTAAACAAGCACTTGAAAAAAACAAAGTTCAGAGTGGTAACTTTGGCTCGGATTTTGCCAACAATCCAAAAAGGGGACTGGTTGGCATCACTGGACTTGAAAGACGCCTATTTCCACATCCCCATAAAAGAATCTTTCAGAAAATGTTTGATTCAGACTCCCATCAAGTCATTACCAGTTTTCTACCCTGCCCTTCGGTGTTTTCTCAGCACCAAGGGTTTTTACAAAATGCCTGGCAGCTGTGGTGGCATTTCTGTGAAGACAGAGTGTGATTGTCTTTCCTTATCTGGACGACTGGCTGGTGGTGGGCAAATCACCAGACCAGGTCAGAGTTTCTCTAAAGCTTACCCAAGATCTCTTGGAGTCCCTGAGTTTCATAATAAACCAGAAATAATCAGTTCTAACCCCTACACAGATTTTACAGTTCATAGGGGCAGAAATAAATACTCTTCAGGACAGAGCATTTTTGCCCCTGGACAGGGTACAAAGCCTTCAATCCATAGTAAATTCCTTTACGTTGTACAAGCAAAGAACTGCCAGGCAGTTCCTGCAGCTCCTGGGACATATGGCTGCATCCACAGGCACAGTGCAGGGATCCAGGTTCCACATGAGACATCCAGTTTCACCTCAGGAATTACTGGAGTCAGAAAAAAGACACCTTTTCAAAACTTATTCCAGTAACAAGGGCACTGTTACAGGCCCTCCTGTGGTGGAAAAAGGAGTCCAACCTAAGACAAGGAATGTCTTTTCAGAAAGAGAATCCCTTGTTAGTCCTCACAACAGATGCATCCCTTTTGGGCTGGGGTACTCATCTAGGGGAGCACACAACCCAGGGTACCCGGACAGAAGCAGAGTCCCTCCAGCATATAAACTTGCTGGAACTCAGGGCAGTGTGGCTAGCCCTAAAAGTTTTTTCTCCTTTGGTGACAGACATGGTGGTACAAATCAGAACAGACAATAACGCCACTAATGTATTGCATAAACAAGCAGGGAGGCACTAGCTCAGGCCTCCTCTGCACAGAAGCCATTAAAAAAACTTGACTCTGGCGTATTCCCTAAATGTATCCTTGCAAGCAATACATCTGCCAGGAAAGGACAATACCTTGGCAGACATGCTGAGTCGAATCAACCAGTCCCATCATGAATGGACACTGAACAAGCAGGTGGTGCAAGTAATTTTCAGAAGGTGGGGCACTCCAGAGGTAGACCTGTTCGCATCCCACCAGAGCCACCAGTTGCCTCAGTATTGCTGCAGACCACCAGACCGGGGCACAATCCTCTGGACGCTGTGGTGCTAGACTGGTCTGGCAAGTTCCTTTATGCCTTTCCCCATTTCCTCTGGTTTTCAGGGTGTTACTGAAGTTCATATCCCTCTCAGCTTCTCTGATTTTGATAGCTCCAGATTGGCCCAGGCAGCCATGGTACTCTTCTGCTCTCCATGTCTGTCAGCAAACCAATAAATTTGCTTCTCGGACACAATCTCCTGACATCCAATCTGGGAACATTGTTGTACCCGAATCTCAAGTGCCTCCACCTCAAGGCATGGCTCTTGAGGAGTTAGAGTTTGCAGACTTAAAGCTTTCTGAAGCTGTATTAACTATCTTGAAAGGTTATAGAAAACCTTCAACTAAGAGAACCTATTCCTCTAAGTGGAAGAGATTTTCTTTTTGGTGTTCCGGTAGGAATTTTATTCCAAATGATGTGGGAGTATCAGTGGTATTGGATTCTCACTCATTTGCATTCACAGGCAGCCCTTCAGTTAAGTCTATTTTGGACGTATTTTACATCCAAAAAATAGCATTAGAACATCCAAAAATGTACTCTCTGGAGTCACTGACGTCCAGTAACATTTTCATTGCTTAAGACTGATGTCCGTTTTTCATTGTGTGGACATCACATCTTTAATTTTTGTTCTTTCAGTCCTGTGGATGAGTTGCTGGCAGGCAGCAGTTGCCAGGGAGATCTTTTTTTTTTTTTAATCTTTCAAAATTCTGGTGCTGCCAGTCTGCCCCCCAAACTCCCAGCTGCGTTTATTTTGCGCATGCACAGTGCCACATACTGTTTTGGCGCCTTTAGTCAGGGTGCATAGAGAATGGCTGCACACAGCATGCAGCTTAGAGTGAGGTGGGACGGAAGCATTAGGAATTCAAGTGGAGAGCGAGTTTTACAGTTACGGTCATCGGTGCCCAGTACTTGTCTGAGAGAGACCAAGTGGGCATTGCTGGAGTGGGAGAGGACAGAGTGTGGCCTGCTGCATGTTGTGGACGAGAGTGGTGTGGCGGCCTCATCTGGAAGAGGGAGCAAGGTATAGTCGAGAGCTGGTCCTGGCTGAAAGAGAACCTTGATACTGGCTGGCTAGCTGGGTCAGGGTATGTAGCTGTGGGTCCAGTTTCCGGTAAAGCGCCAGACCAGTTGAAGTTGCACTTGCAGCAGGGCAGAGGAGTGTTCATTCATTGGAGAAGGATAAAAAAGGTATTTTTCTTCTATTTTGCACATTTTTAGCCATCACCTGAGAGTGTGACTGTCCAGTGATATCTACAGTGAAGTACAGAGTTGCTGTTCTGAGGAAGTCACTCACAGAACATTACTATCTAGCTGGGGCTGGGGGTGTGTGTGTGTGTGTGTGTGTGTGTGTGTGTAAGAGAGGGTTGTTAGAGAAAGAGCTGGAGAAAGGGACAGGACATTGTTTATACAGTTCAATGCTGATGAGGACTGAGTGACTTATTTATTTATTGAATTTTGATGACTGGGTAGGCTCACTGGGCCCCAGAGGTCCCTTTTTCAGGGGTGACCCGGGAATAACAGTACATGAACTAATAAGCAGTAATACATATACAAGTTATAGGCATGCAGCAGTGATGCATATAAGTGAGGCAGAGCAGTCTTTTTTTTCTATAGGTTACATATATCTAAGAATCAACAATGAAGTTCGGTGTGGGGAAGAGAGGAGTTAGTGCTGCCTATTTGGGTGTAGGAGATTTACATGTGGTAAAGTGCGCTGACCCGGGGTCATGGTTGGAGTGTCGGGTACCATAGCAATGGCATTTGCTCGTTGACAGCAGATAAGTCTTGTCTAGTGCGGAAACATGGTACGGATGGGGTTTCTCGCACCACCAGTGGGAGGTTGTTCCAAAGGGAAGGGGCAGCATGAGAGGGGGACTTATAACCTGCCTTGGTTCTGACCTTAGGGACCTCTAGTAGCATTTTGACCTGAGGACCTGAGGTTGTGCCGATTTTACTCTTTACTGTTAGTCCTTCAAGACTCTGTGGAGACATGGGGCTAATTAGCTTCTTTGTCAGACAGAGTACCAGGTACCTGAGGCGAGCTTCGAACGATGGCCAGCTAAGTCTCATTAAAGACTCCCAGTGGTGGCTCCTTGAGTGGGATAAGGAGGCAAAGCAGACCACCTTATTGTATAAAGTCTGTAGTTAACCAAACTCCAGCTTTGCGACACCCTGAAGGACCGGGGCAGCGTATATTAGTGTTGGGAGTAGGACACTAGAGACAATGGCAGTCTTGGCTTCGGGAGTCCGCTGTTCCTTGAGCCGGTAAAGTAATCAGAGTTTGCTGTGGATTACTCTAGTGACTTGGTCTACATGTTGTTTGAAGGTGAGACCTTGGTCGAGGGTAAGGCCGAGGTACTTTGTGAAGGAGACCACTTCCAGTTTGTTGCCCACCAGGGACGTGAGTTGAAGTAGTTGTGATCTGTCTTGTCCAAGGGCTCTAGGTTCAAACAACATGGCTTTAGTTTTGTTGGTATTAAGGACCATTTTGTTCTTGATGAGCCATTCCTCCATAATGTGGATATCCACTTGGAAGGATGTTCCTAGGTCATCCAAGTTGTCGGAGGCTTTGTAAATCACAGCATCATCCGCATATTGGATAACATTGCTGCTGCCGTAGTGGTTGTGCAGTTCATTTACAAACAGTGAGAATAGGGGCCCAAGTATGGACCCTTGGGGTACACCCTCCTTTAGGGACTGTGGATTGGAGAGTTTGTCCTGCCATCTGACCCTCTGTGTGCGCCCAGAGGGGTAACTTTCAAACCATTTAAGAGCATGGGTGTCAAGGCCCATGTGGAAGAGTTTATGGAGTAATAATCTGTGATCCATTAGGTCAAAGGCCTTGGAAAGGTCTATGAAAACCACACCTGTGTTGGATCCAGAGTCGATTTCTCTATGCACATCAGTAGAGAATTTAGTTAAGGCAGTATCAGTCCCATGTTCGGCTCTAAAGCCGTGTTGCGACGGGGAAAGAAGCATATGTTCCTCTAGATATTTCCTAAATTGGGTATTGACTAGTTTCTCCTGGATTTTTGCCAGGGTACACAGCAGGGAGATTGGCCTGTAGTTCCCTATTGGTTCCACAGGCCCACCCTTGTGAATAGGGACCACATGGGCCTGCTTCCACAGACCTGGGACAGATCCTTCTAGAAAGGACCTGTTAATGAGTCAGGTGAGCGGCCGTGCAAGTGCTGAGGCACCATCTTTAAGTAATCTAGTTTTGATACCGTCTGGGCCTCCTGAACCTCTTGTTTTCAAGGTTTTTAGGATGGCCAGGACCTCTCTCACCTTGGCCAGCCGCATGTGAAAAAATGGGTGGTCTAGGTTTGGGGGATCCTGAGTAGAGGACTGGTTGTTGGGCACCGAGGGCCCTGCCTTGTGTTTGTCTGGGTTCATGAAGAATGTATTGAGGGCTTCAGCAATTAGTGCTTCATCATGCAGTACCTGCCCATTAGCCGTAATGGGGCCTGTGGCTGTCTTTATTTCCCTTAATCAGTTCATTGATGTGGGACCAGAAAGTCCTTGGGTTGCTGAAGTTTATCTGGAGATGATTGAGGTACGCTTTTTTTGCTTGCTTGGTGGCCTGCTTACACTGGTTTCTGAGTGCCCTATAAGTTACCCGGTCTGCTAGGAGTGAAAAGCCCTTAAACTTTTTCCAGGCTTTGTCACGGGCAATCGTGAGGGCCTTTAAGGAGGGGGTAATCCACTTATAACAGCTGCCTTTTACTCGATAGGTCTTAATTGGAGCCAGGAGGTCTGCAGCCCACGTGATAGATCTATTAAAGGCAACTGCCCCTCCCAGGGTAGGGAGACTTCATAGTGGACTCCAGTCTAAGTTACCAAGCAGGTCATTGTAGTGCTCCGGAGAGAACTTGGAGTAGTCCCTGGAGGTGAGTATTCTGGTCGGAACCTCATCCGTCCTGTTCTTCCAGACACAGAAAATGGGCGAGTGGTCACTGAGGGCATCGGCCATGGTGCCAGCAGATTGGACATTTTTGGGTTGGATACTAATGCCCAGTCAATGGTAGAGTGACTACCCGTTTCGTAGTTCAACCTGGTGGGTAAGGTGATAATCTGGGCAAGGTTTGTCTCATGTAACAGGCCGTTTATAGAGGACCTAGCCTCTTGGGCCCAGTTAAGATTGAAGTCTCCCAGGATGATGAGTTCCGATGCAAACTCTATTGTTAGGTTTTTAATGAGTGTCTCAAGGGATTGGAGAGCATTCTTGGGAGGGCTATATACGTACCCTATGTTAAGGTGTTTAGCACCGCCAAGGGTGATCCGTATAAAGATGGTTTCGATTTCAGGGGGCGTGGTTACTTTCAGGCACACAAGGGGGGAGATCAGGGTAGCCTTCACATAGATAAGTACCCCACCCCCCCTTTTTCTGGATTCTGTCCTTACAGTAGCAGACATATCCTGGGTCAGCGATTTCATGGTCAAGAACCTGAGGTTTTAACCAGGTCTCAGAAACAGCTAGCTCATCAGGATTATAGAGGGCTAGCCACGCTTGCACTTGATGAATCTTGGGCCGAAGACTACAGATATTCATGTGGGATAGCCTCAAGCCCCTAGGTGCCGTCCAGGTCAGGTCTTGTGAGGAGGAGATAGAAATGTTATCTAAACCTGGGCCCGGGTTGGGTTGAATGTCACCGGCAAGTAACAGCAGAGCTGAGAGCAGGAGACGGAGAGTATAAGTTAGGGGTGGGAACCTAATTTTCCTAGGTTTATTGGTAATTAGGAGGAAGGACCTGTAGCATATCCCACTTCTAGTGAGTTTATAGGCAATTAGGAGGGATATATTGTCCGCTGGGGGTGGGCAGTAATAGTGACTGGTCCGGTGAGTGGCAGGTTCATGTGGGGACTGGCTAGGAGGGCCTAGTCTGCCAGCAAGCCAGTCAACCCAGAGCACTGTGGTGATGTATAGGCTGGCAAGGAGGAGACCTCTGTTTGGTCTGTATTGGCCTGACCTCCCGGTCGTTACTGACTGCCAGTTTGGCATCCTGACCTTGGGGTACATTATCTGAGTAGTCCTGCCCAGACTAAGTAGTACCAGGATTTAAAACTAAGGTTCAAATACAGGCTAGGTGCAGTGGGATAACAGGACGGAGCACAGTCTTGAGCCTCTTGGGAATAATCACTGTGCAGAGAGTTTATCTATCTAAATTTTATATCCCATTCAGCACTAGCCCAGCCTTCGGAATAATAGTTGTCTAACTTTGAATACACTGTTTGTCTATATTGTACTGTACAGTTAGGAGGAAGATCTGACAGAACACCCTGTGACTGTAATTCTAACTAGAAATATACCATATGCAGGGGCAGTACCTCAGACAATTAGTAGGACTAACTAGTTAATAGGACAAAATCACTTGAACCATTCAAGTTAAACATTGGTAGGGACATCACATCTGAAACTTAGGTTTTCAACATTTAAGCATTGTGTCCGTGATTGTTCAATTTAGATAATAACCAGAGGAGACAGACCACTCTCTGTACTGGTTTAACCTGGAGATGTTTCCAAACACCGGAGTAAATTGATGCGTGATGAGGACGAAGCTCCTGCTTGAGTTCAGACACCTGTCTTCCCTATTGGTGTAGGGGAAACAGAAGGCGGAGCTACCGCGTATTTAATGGGAGGAGGAACGGGGTGGGTGTGTGGGAGTTTTTTCAAGCCAGCAGTATTGCGGTCGATGGAGTAGCTACGGGGGAGGTCCGCCGGACAGATTCAGCTGTCTGCACCTCTACCCTGTGGTTCAGGTCCTTTAGCGGTAGACTATGTTGGGGGGCCCGATGCAGGGCTCAGGATGCTGTTCGGGATCATTTGATTTGAGTATTAAAGATTTTTTTTTGGGGGGGGGGTTCTGTACTACCAAGGCAGTCTTATCTGGTGAATATAAGTAGGACAGGTATTGACTTTGGCATAAATATTTGTTTTCACTTATACAACATCATATTTCACTAGACCACAACTTAACTTATATTGCTATTTCCTCTTAGACTCTAGAAATGGAACACAGATAACAATGGGCCAGATAGGGAACTTACAATTGAAAGAGAGGCAGTTTTTAGCTAAAACAAGGTGAAACACAAGTACAGTATTACCAGTACTGCAGTCCAGAACCAGTGAAAATGGTGTTGTGGTATACAGGGAATACACAGTGGACTGCAAATGAAAAACACATTTATCTACACTAGCAAGAGGTGAGACACATAAGTGTTACCCCCCCCCCACACAAATGGGGGTTCCTAAAAGCTTTCCCGGAGCTGCTTAATAGCTCCTTGCCTAGCTGGTGTTCGGCGCAATGTCTCCCCAATGCGGCTGTGTTTGAGTGCTTTTAAAGCCTCCAGAACTGTCTCTTTAAGAGCTGCCTGCTCTCAGGCTCCAGAGGGTTGTATGGGGGGGATTGGTGTTTCCCTGCTCAAAACCTGCCTGAGCTGTGATGTAATCGCTCCATGGGGTAGTCACTGGAAGCGCAATGGGAGCCCATCTGACAGATGTGACTGTCTGTGATCAGTTGAAGTATTAGTGAGATTGCAGTTTGTTTAACCTGCTTCCACTGCAGCTGCAGCTGGGACTCTGTGTGTTTGGTCCCTCCATTTTGGACCTGGACTGTTGAGATGGGCCAGTTGTGAAAGGGGGGACACTAAAATGGAGACCATGTGAGCCAACCAGAATCAGTACTCATTTTTGGGGCCGGCTGGCCATAGGGGGATTCAGTCAGTAATTCTGGGATAGCGCCCCCTGGGGGTTATATAAGTAACTTGTGAGTGGCGAAGCCATGAGTTACTTAGCGTTCTTAGTCTGACCCCTTCCATGTGGTGGAGATAAAGGTATTTTCTACTACTGTTATCCATGCTATGTCATGTGCATACAGTATATACCACCATTACTGGTGTTTTACCTTGTTTTAGCGCAAAGCTTCCTTTCTTTCCATTGTAATCTCCATGTGTGGCTGGGTGGCCCATTATTCCGAGTTCCATTTCCAGATGCTATGTGGAAATAACATGTTCTAAGTTAAATAAATTGTGCTCTAACTGAAATTAATTGTGTTTATAAGTAAAACTAAATATTCATGCCAAAATAACATCAGATTTTTTTACCCAACATATTTGCCACTGGTGGTGTATTTCTGTGTCTTACCACTCTCACGTTGAGATAAATGTGTCATTGCCCTGCAGTCTGATGGGGCACAGAGCAGTCTAGATGTGTTGGTGAGTTCTGCAGTCCAATATGTATTCATTCCCTATATATAATACAATACAAATGACATATTATTAAAACATATGATAGTAAGCTTTAATAAGGAGAGAGAGAAGCTTGTTATCTCAGACTGTTACTCTTTATCTGTATGTATCTGTACAAGCGAGTATCATATGTTGAACGTAGCAGCAGGCATCTGCCTGCAAGCATGTTAACATACTGGCTAGCATGCAACAGCATGATGAAGTTACTTGATGGACTTGCAGAAACAATTCATGACATAAACATACATTGTCTACAAATAATTACTGTACTGTTCGTTTTCCTTTCCTAGCATTAAGGAATGTATTTATGTGGATGTAGCATGGATTATACGGAGGTATTCAGAAGGCCAGTGAGCTGCCTTCTAAAAGTATAGGACTTCAACTATTTTGACTGCCAAAATTTGTCGGCTGGCATTATTTTGACTTCCAAAAAATTGACATCTGGAGTATTTTGACTCCAGTAAAATTGAAATGACTTCCAAATTTCAAGCCATGGCAGTATTTGACTTCCACCCCAAAAAAATTATCTGAAGCGCTGTTCACAGGATTTACAGGCCAGTTCTTTAAAGGTTCGTCTTGCAGCAGTATCTGCCTACCTTTCTGTCAGTAGCATCAGACTCTATTTTCAAAAGGTTTTTTAATGGTCTGATGCATTTGCATCCCCCTCATAGGGCACCAGTGCCCGTCTGGGATCTTAATGTAGGTATAGCCAAGTTAATGGGGACTCCTTTCGAGCCCATGGCTACAGCCCTTCTAAAGTATGTTACTTGGAAAACAGTTTTTCTAGTAGCAATTACTTCTGCAAGAAGTATCGGCGCGCTCCAGGCTCTCTGTGTTGCCCAGGACTACATCTCATTCCACAGGGATAAAGTAGTCCTCAGAACGAATAGACAATTCCTTCCCAAGGTCATTTCAAACTTCCATCTGAACCAATCAATCACTCTACCTGTCTCTTTTTCACAGACCATGCGAGTCCTGGTGAAAGAAGACTCCACAGTATGGATGTGAAAAGAGCTCTCGGCTATTACATGACAGCTACTAAGGGCCATAGGCAAGATAAAAAACAACTTTTCCTTACATATGGGGATGTAGGAAAGGGCAAGGCAGCTTCAAAAAGATCCATTTCTGGATGGACTGTCCAATGTATTCAGTTCTGCTACACTAAAGCAGGTAAAGAGCCCCCAGCAGGGCTGAGAGCACACACTACAAGAACACCTGCTAGTCTTGCAGCTGCCAGGGAGGTTGCTTTACCGGATATTTGCAAAGCAGCTACCTGGAAATCGGTACACACCTTTACAAAGCATTACAACCTGGATATTTTTATCTAGAAGTGATGCCAGGTTTGGCACAGCAGTCCTGCAAAGTCTGTTTCCTAAGTAAGTTCTGTGCCCACCTCCAGTAGTACTGCTTGGTAGTCTGCATAAAGTTATGAATATTTTGAGTATTACTGGGGTTAGAAGAAAAAAATACTTACCATAGTAATCTTCTTTCTTCCTAGTGATGCTCAGATATTCATAATTTCCTCCTTTCCTCCCCTTCCAGAACTTCAGCCTCTGCACTCCGCATGCTGGTGCCACCTAGCCATGTCCTGTTTGTGGTTCATTTTCTCTATACTGAGTACATTTTCAACAGAGTTTTCTGTTTCTCTTTAATAGTTTTCAGATGCTGTTTGGTGAACACCATTGTTATTTTTTTATTATTATTAGGGGTAAACCCAATTTTTTTTAGCTATTAGGATTTTTTCCTAATGCCTGACTTCCAGGCTTCCTTCAAATCTGAAGAAGTAGAACACTACAGTTGGTAGAGACGGTGTCTGAAAGATGCTCATTTGCAAATAATTCTACTCATTTGCATGTGTTCTATCTCTCCGGACAGTCCAACCCTTGAGGCTTATTGCAAAAAGTTATGAATATCTGAGCATCACTGGGAAGAAAGAAGATTACTATGGTAAGTAATTGTTTTTCTACCCTCCTATCTGGAATGTGAGTACAGCTTTAAGATTTAAAACGGTCTTACTGTTTCAACTCGCAAAAAAAAAAACCCTGCTTTGTTCTCCTTTGATGTACCAGATTTTAATCCTGTTGTATACACCAGTTTGTGTTGTGACCACCCCCCCTCCCGAGCACGATCCGGTGTGGGCATAAAGTGGCATGGGGCAGAGGGGCTGGGAATGTCGTCATTCAGCAGGTTTTCTCCTGTACTTTCCCTCCTCCCCGGAATGCTGATAGTAAGACCCCAAATGCATACAGACAGGGTGCACACTAAGGATGGCCACCATCACCAATGGCTACAGTAAACTGAATTTGGCTACCCTTTTTATATCCCCAGCCGTCACTTTGGCTAAGGCATTTGGGCATTTTTACTCTTCAGATAACCTGATATGATGGCTAATCCAGTTCACATGTGGCTTAAAAATTTGGATTTTAGCCACAATGGTTGATTCTTTAGACTTCAGCATGCACTCCGCAGTGGTGTGCAAGTGGGCATCTCTCTGTCCCTCCCATCCATGTTACTCCATGCTTGCACTGCTTCACAGAAGACACCAGGGGGCAGTGACAGAGTGGGCAAACTGGTCTCTAGCCATCTGGAATCTTTGGGTGTCCAGGTCGATGCCTCTCCAGCCTCCTGTTTGCCCAGATGGCAGTTCAGGCATGGGGACATAAAACTGGGTCACCAGCATTCTACTGAACTGCTCTGGATATTATTTTTTAACTTGCTGCCCTAGTACTCAACCCGTTTCCCTTGTGAATATGCCTTGGCAACCTCCCTGTTATACACCATTGCTCCACTCCTCTGAGGTTTGCTAACTGGCTTATGCGAGCCAAGCCCCCCTGAACATTGCACGTCTCCATTCAGGAGACTGTTCTATTTTGAAGTCTCTCTTCAGGTGTGAGCCATGCCTGGCCTCCTCCATCCTATCCTTGCTGGGAGCAATCAACGGAGATGTTGCCTCTTCTCATTGGAGGGGCTACTATGCGGTGGTATTTGGCCATATAACCTGGACCTCTCCGTGCCTGGGCTGTGCTATAACAGAGTCCACATTACGGTAGTTAGAAATATTTCTTTCAGGTTTCAAGTTAGACAGCTGTTTGATATTCCGCATTTTGCGGCAGCAGGTGCATGCCATGTCTTTGTACTGAAAGTCATGTCAGCTGTAGATACCAGCAGCCTCGTGTCTAATTTTGGCACTGCTGCTAGGGCAGGCAGCTGTGCCTGCCGCATCACCATTTGCAGTTCTGAACTGCAGTCCTGGCCCAGCTGCAACACAGAGGTGGTGGTGCCACACAGATACGGTCCTTGCCAGTGCCTAAATGTACTCGGTGCCAGACTCCAAGCATGGGTCTGTCTTGGGTCGTGCTTGTGCCATCATTTCTGTGCTGTGGGTAACAAATTAAAGATTTGCTTCTCCATGTATACAGTAACTTGCTTCAACCCTTCGCTGTTTCTTTCTTCCCCAGGCTTGGAAAAGACAGAGTCCCAGAAAGCAAAGGAGCTAGCCGTGGATCTGGCACAGAAATGGGTTCGAGTAAACTGGGAGGCTTATGTGAAGTACAAAGCCATGTTTGAGAAGGTAAAGCATTCCTGGCCTCTCTTAATTCTCTCCTCATTTCCTGAGCAATTGTCTCTGCCATTCTCTTTCGTATTGAATTGCTTGGTGCTTTCACCCAACTGCACTGGAGAGTTGTGCACTCTTTTTCTAAACAGTATGCACACCTTTCTGAAAGTGAAGCCATCTAAGACAGATGCCCTTGTCTGCCTCAGTCAATGTGCAGCAGCTCAGGCTGCGTAAGGGTTTTTGAGAAAAGCTGTTTACCACTGTGGCTTCAGGCAGTGCCCTGAATCAGGATTTTTCAAAGGCAAGTTTTCAAAGCAAGATCCAGAAATGGAAAGACCGACACAGTAAATCACATTGTTTCACTCAAACAAACAGGTTGCCAGTTTCCGCTCTTGCAGTGCAGGGTCGTTCTAAGGGAATCAGTAGTAGTAGTTTGGAGCAGCGGCTAACTTTGTGTATGACCTATTGGTTTCCTGGACGATTTATTAAGTTTTGATTTCTTGCTCATATTGACTCTTCATACAAGCCCCTTGGTTGCTACACAGTAGCAGTGGACGTAGTCTTAATAATCCATTACCGCTGAAGGTGGCAGAAGGCTGAAGCATGGAGCACACTTTCCAAGCAGGCCGTCTCCTGGTTGAACAGTGTGTAAATGCCTAAGCATTTGTGGCATCCTTTTGAAACTCTGAACCAACCAGATCGTTGAGCATCTAACCTGCCAGCTTGTAAGACCTCCATGAGCATTCCGTATCGCTCTGCACTGGGCCTCACTGTGCCATGAGTTGCACTGTCTTTTAAGTGACTGCTTTATGTTTGTCAAGTGAAAATATTTTACTGAAACCGCATTAGAACCAGAGCAGTGAACCTGGCCAGCACTGGAGTTTCACTACAAATCACAACAATCATAGGTGAAAATCTGGAATTTGTTTCTAAATTTAAGTACTTAGGTGTGTGGCTTGATCACAGTCTATCATTCTCTGAGCATATTGAGGAACTGATAGAGACTAAGGCAGAGGCTGTCTTTTTTGTTTTTTTTGTTTTAAGAATTAATCACTTTCTCACTAGAGGTGCTAAAATGCACCTGGTACCAACAAGATTCCTCTCCCTGGTGGACTATGTGGACTTCTTATATAGTCAATGCCCTGCCTCTTCCCTTGCGAAACTGAACACACTTTATCGTAGAGCACTTAGGTTTATTACGGGGCTTCCCCTATCTACTCATCATTGTTCCCTCTCCACAGCTGTAGGGTGGTCCTCCCTTCAGTACAGGCACAACAGAAATGCTGCTCTATGGACGCTCAGAGCTATAACCAAAAAGCTTCCCCAATACGTTGCTGACTGTCTCTATATGTGTGCCTGGATGCTATGTGCGGAGAAGTTACTCCTTTATTGCATTAAACATTCCCAAGGTTAAATCACATTTCGGCAGAGTGGCCATTAATGTTGTGCTGCCCTCTCTGTGGAAGTATCTGCAAAAATTGCTGAAGCCAAGTTTCCTTATCAGCTTGGAAACATTCAAGACCTTATATGCCCGCACTGTGAGGGAATCCTGTGACTGCTTCTCCTATAACTAGTGTGCCCTGAACCTTGGGTACCCTTCCACCTTGCTTCTCCTCTTATAAGTTTGCTGCTACAGCCATGGCCTGGTACTGATTCCCATGTAACTGGTCATCTATCCTTTAAAGAAGCTATCCGTGCAGCACTACCACATCTCCAGATAGCCCTGCTAACGCAGTGTCTATAGACACATCTCTCACTGACTGTTGCAAGGATACTGTGGCACTGTTCCATTTATCTCCTATGGTGTATTGTATATGCTTTTCATTTTCTATATAATGTACATATATGTATAATACCTTACCTGTGTGTGTGTGTGTGTGTGTGTGTGTGTGTGTACATTCATATGATGTACTGTGACAGACCCTTCCGGGTCAGTTTGTAAATATTGACGATTGTAAAATTGTTGTACCTGACCAGTCCTACCAGGTCCATCTTGTAAGTGAGCTCTGCTCAATGGTGTTGCCTGGATAAATACAGATTTTGATTTATTAATGGATTGAATGAGTAACCTATGCACTTTATATGGAAGAGTAAAATACTTAAGAGACATATCTATGAGTCTTATGAACCTTTTTGACCCATTGCTGTTTGAGTATTTCAAGTGTTGATCTGTGTGGAACAAACTGTTTTTTTTTTTTGCTGCTTCACCCCTCCTCCACACACACACAGGTTAAGCCACATTGTTTTCTGACACAGTTTAATATTTTGACAACACAACTGGTACTGCAAAAAGTCTTCACGTTTATGGATGAGTGGTGAAAGGTATGACATTACTATGCTGTGTGACAGCTTGAGATGTGTTTTACATAAAATCCCCACTCGCACTTGGTTTCCTGTGTGCATGCCTGCAGGTGTTTCCACTGTTCTCTGGGTTTCTGTCTCTAATTTCTTAGCATTTCCCCTCAAAAAGTCAACATGCTTTTATTAGAGGCTTGTTTTTTTTATTTGTGGTGTTACTGGTGCCATAAATAGCCTTCTAGGGAAGTACAGTATATTGCCCAGGTCCTCCTTGTAAATGAGTGCTACTCAATGGTGTTTCTCCTGGTAAAATAAAGATTGATTGATTTGGTAGTCCTGCTGAGGCTGTCTGTTTGGTAGTGTTAGTAGCCTAAGCTGAGAACATCAAATCTTTTTGTGACATCTCCTCCTCTTGCAGCTCTGAGGAGAATGGATCCAGCTGCTGGGGCGTGGGGGGGTCAGCTTGCCAGCCTCCTATTTCTTTGTGTTTTCAGCTTCCCGGTCGCTTAAAGCTTGGAGGAAGCAACTGGTTTCTCCATTCAAAGTTGTCACCAAGGCAGCACGTTACTGTTGCATTCTTTTATCTCACAACTAAGGCCCCGTCCACACTACACCGCTCCGACCCCATAATGGACAGAAACCGTTACAGCTGGGCAGTGGTACAGTGTGTCCACACTGCAGCAGTGACCGGTACGAGACCGGTACCACCAGTCCACACCTTGGGAACAGGGCGACCATTACCACGGCACCCAATCCCACAATGCAGCTTATGCTATGGGTCTTGCAGGGGACAGTTACTGCCTGTCCACACTACTGCCGGTAACGTTGCTGAGGCGGAACCGGTTTCATAACCGTTGTTGAAACCACCTTATATGTGGTTTCAACAGCTGTTACGAAAACACCTTCTGTAACGTTACAGGTGTAAACGCAAACCGTTGCGGTAACTGTTTAGGCACTCTGTAACATTACAGAGGCGTAGTGTGAACAGGGCCTAATTGTCTTCTCCAATATCTTTACTTTTCTAACTTCATGCTGCCATGGATCAACACTAGTGAAATAACTAAAAAAAAAAAAAATGTAACTGTAGTCCCTGTTAAAATTTGAACCTTGCTTTTGTGATGAAAATACAAAAATGTTAAATTCTTAAGTGGAATCGAACTGTTGATGCTTTGCCTGCTAAGCCAAGACACAGCGACTGCACTGAAGTAAGTTGCAGTTCATTCGGTACAGAGGTTATGTTACAGACCAAGAAAGCACGCATCCCAAGTTACTGGGGTTTGAATCCAGGGCCGTTCCTTTCTGGTACAATGTATGAAGAACAGTATGCCTGCCTTGGACACAGTGCTGGTTGGTGAAAGCAGCTACTAGCCAGCTTGGACGTGGGACATTCAGCCCCTCCTCCAGTGTGTTAATCCACCATATGAAATGGGGTCTGGCTCCTTATTGGTCAGTACCTTGTTACATGGTACTGCATTAACCTACACATACCCTTGGTCCGATGATATCATAAGGGTGCATTAATTGAGAGCACAAGCTGTTGGGGCCAAAAAGGTCAATATGCTAATTACTTAACTTTTGGGTCAAAAGGTCACAATGCAGATCAGATAACCCAGCAAGGACAAAAATATGCAAAAGAAAATACCCCCATTGCATCATTGCTCAGGAGTGCTAAATTGCAAGGGAAATCCATCCAACACCACTGAAAAAACATGCTTCCTACTCAAAAAACCAAGCTAAAAATGCCTCAGTGCCGTTCACACAAGAAAGGAAACGAACACCTAATGAAAACACAAGAACATGTTCAACAACAAAAATTCCACACGACAGCAGAAATATATGCACACACATATATATATATATATATGTATGTATGTATATATGTATATATATGTGTGTGTGTGTGTGTGTGTATATATATATATATATATGTATGTATGTATGTAACCCCTCCTGCAAATGGGGGTTCCCAAAAGACTTCCAGGAGCTTGCTTGAATGCTCCAAGCCTGAATGGTGTTTGGTCGTTTAAGCCATTTATCAGTGAGTGTTTTTAGAGCCTCTGGTACTGTCTCTTTAAGAGCTGTCTGCTTGCAGATATAATTAGTTGGCTGGGGACTGGTAGCTTGCTCGAGTACCACTCGAGCTGCTGCCAATTCACTCCATTTTGCAGTCACTAGGAGTGCAAAAGGAACCTATCTGAAAGATGTAACTGTTTGCCAGAAATCATTTAGAGTAATAATGAAAATACAGTTTGTCTAACCTGCTTTCTTTGCAGTCAGAACTGTGTTTGCCTAGTTCCCCATTCTAGTTTTGAACTGCTGAACTGGACCAATCAGTGTGGGTTAAGGTAGCTCTAAAATGGTGCCTTGGACGAATCAGAACTTGGACTCGTAATCTGAGCCAGCCACAAGAGGATTGTATAGGCAGTGACTCTGGGAGATGTAGTTTGGACTTCAGCGCTTTTTGGACCAACAGGGGCAGTCTATTGTGAGTGACAGCCAATCCAGCCTAGAACTGGGAGGAACTCAAAGGAAGTGCCCAGTTTTGTCTGCTGGAGTTTCAGCTGAGCTCTGGCAGTGAAGAGGGAAGGATCCCTGTGCTTTTTCGATGTGCAGTTTTAGTTGGGAAACGTGTGTAAGGCCCCGAATTCCGGTCTGCAGCTTGTGTAACTGCTTGTTAGGACTGAATCCGTCCTGTGAAGAGAATCAAAGGATATCTGAAGAGTAGAAACCAGGCTCACCCTGTAGAAGACTGGAGAAATTGCTGAATTGCGCTCGGTCTGTCAGGAACTGAATCTGCTGTGTGTTCTCCCGGGTATTGTACAGTAATTGTGATCGGGATAGAGAAGCAGCCTGCCTGGTATAGTACTTTCTTTTTACCATATAAATGTGTGAGGAGGCTTGTATAGCTCAAGTGAATCCTGCTGCCATTAAAGGACTTTTGCCTGTTACTGTTTACCATATAAATGTGTGAGGAGGCTTGTGTAGCTCAAGTGAATCCTGCTGCCATTAAAGGACTTTTGCCTGTTGCAGTTTGTCATATAAATGTGTGAGGAGTCGCGTGGAGCTCAAGAGTAGCCCTGCTGACGTTGAAGGACCCTATCTTGTTTGGAGGTCGTGAGTACTAATTCAGGGTCGCCTCCTGTTGAATTGCCACATTGAATCCAAATGAAATTACTGTACTGCTGACTGTTTAATTTTTATTTTCTCTCTGTGTGAGGGCCTCACCAGCTGCCACGGTTTGGACTAGCCACTAGGGCTTGGGTACCCAGGGACAGTAACTGGTAGGGACAGGCCTGTGCACAGAGCCATAGGTAGATGAGTAAAGTGATAAGCTAATTAACCTGATTTCCCCCTGTCCTTGTTATATCCCCCTAAATAAATCAGAGCTGCTTGTTTCAGCAAAGTTATACTGCCTGAGGTATTTGTCTATGTTAAAGTATTGTACTGTGATTGTTGCACTGTATCTCCTTATTTTACAGGGGGTCCCAGTGCCTGAACCAGTCCTGGGGTAAGTGTATACTGTGAAGGTAATTTTATATACTGTGTGGGCCACTAGTGGGAAGAAAGGGGGGTTGCAGTGTCCCAGAGGGCTGTGACCAAGTTAATTCAACTATTGCAAACTCTGACCTCTGGGTGGAGGCACCAGCCATCGGATCCAGGCCCCTCAACCTGTTAGTGGCAAATCAGGCAGGGGTAGTAGCCCCGGGGATAGCGCCATCTAGGGGTTACATCTTGGAGGCACCGCTGGGATTGTGTCCTCTAGTGGCCATATTTACAAACCACTGTTAAGAAAAAAATGGGTACCCCGACAGAAGTGGCTGTGCACCGGCTGGTGGAGTGGTGTACTGGGGAGGAGATAGACCCCCAAAATGCTATGCTTATCCTGGACATCCCCCTGGGTATCAATACGGACACTGTACAGGGAGTACTTTCCAAGGTGGAAGGTTTACAAAATCCTATGGTGGTGGGTCGGCATGCTAATCTGCTCACCCACACTTTCCTGGCCCTAGTAGAGTTTAAGGATCCCATAGATGGCTCCAAAGTGCCACAGACCATTACCCCAGAGGGAGCCCTCACTGCCTGGAGAGTGATAACTAAGGACAGTAAAGACCCGGGGGGGGGGAATGAGCCCCCACCACTATCTGAAACTTTTGAGGAGAAATTTGCTAAATGGTTGCTGGGGGAAGGGAAAACTGTGGAGGACTTGGAGAAACTATTCTTGCCACCTGGGGGTGTTCCTCCCCCAACACCCTCTCCCGCTCCAGTACCCGTAATGGTGGCTGAACCAATGCAGACTCCTATTTCTGCACCTGCCATTAGTCACGACTCTTACCGAAGGTTGAGGATCTTCTCTGGCACCTTCCCAACCCCCCAAGGGGAGGATGACTGGGAGACCTGGATAAACTTTGTTGCCCCCCAAGTGCTAGAATGGCAATGCTCGGAAGCCGAAAAGCGAAAGAGGGTTAGTGAGAGCCTCTGAGGTCCTGCCCTGGCTACCATCCATGCTAAATGGGCCAGTAACCCTGAAGTGACTGCACAGGCCTATCTTGAGGCCTTGGAGAATGTGTATGGAGCCCAGATTCTGATGAGGACCTATGGTGGAGAGTAAGAAATGCACAACAGTACCAAGGGGTTGTTGTCTGTGTATGTATCTCGGCTGGAAAAATTGCTGCAAGAATGCCTCAGAAAGGGTAGTTTGCCAGCGATTGAACTGGACCAACCAGGCTGGACAGAATCCTTAAGTCTGCCCCTTCTCAGAACTGCTGTTGCTTCAGTTACACCTGGCAAATCGACTGAATCCCACCTCCTATGATGAGTTAATGAGAGAAATTCGAGGAGTTGAGAAAAGGCGACCTCGGAGGGACCTGCACCAATAGCTGCGGCTACAACCAGAGTGACTGAGGGTGACCCATCAAGTGAAGTTCAGGGCAGAGGTTGGCAGTCAATGAGTGCTCTGACAAGGAAAAGATATGCCACAATGGGGCGAACTGTTGAGAGAGATCCGGGAATTCAAAAACAGTCCCTTTATGAAGGCCACGCGTGCAAGTACGGGCCCTGACCTATATCCGACTGCATCTGCTATGGGGGTGCGGGTACCCACCCATGTATCTCCTGCTGATAACAGCTTCAAACTCAATTCCTTGACCATGTAGGTGGAGAAACTGACGAGATGTCTCCAAATGCTTATCACGCCGCAGACAGAGATGGCACCCAGGTTTCCAGTTAGTAATACCCCCGCCCTGGCTCCCAGTGTGCCGCCTCGGCCATCTCAAACTCCAGAAAGTATGTTTTGCTATAATTGTGGAATGCCGGTCCCCAAAAGACACTGACAAAGTTGCATATAGGCTACAAGGAGAGCTTCAGCGAACAAATCAGTGGTTAAGAGGTGCACGAAATGATCCCAGTGAGGGCACCAAAAATGCTAACTCGCGTCCTTTTGTGGCAAGGTCAGTTGCCCAGGCCCCCACTACCGCCTCTCCAGACTGGTCCAGAATAGTGGGTCCCTCCATGGAGACCACTGTAAAGGTGAATGGAGTGTCTACAAGAGCTGTATTAGACAGTGGCTCCCAAGTGACAATTATGTTCCAGGATTGGTATCAGAAGCATTTGTCAGACGACCTTACAACCATTAGAAGGACTGCATGTATGGGGTTAAGTGAGAAGCCTACCCCTATTCGGGTATATCCGAATTTGGCTGTCTTTCCCACCTCCGTGGCTGGGTGGCCGAACAAGTAGAGACCCTAGCCTTAGTGTGTCCCCCCACTGGACTGTATGATGGTGTCCCTTTGTTGATTGGAACAAATGCTCATATGTTCGGAAGGCTGGCACAGTTGTGTTATGAAAAACAGGGTCAAGACTAGTAGAGCTTTAAGAGTTCCGGCTTTAATTAAGAAGGCCTATGAGGCACAGAGAGATGCTGAAAAACAGAACCAGAGGAACCGTTGAATTGTATGGAAGAAGGTTCCCGAGTCGCTGATCCTGGCGCCAAATGCTCAGTGTACCTTACAGGGAGAGGTCCGTATCAGAAAGGATGTTAAGAATAAAATATTAATGTTGGATGCACCAGGCGATGGAAAATTGCCAGAGGGACTACTGGTCAAGCCTAGTATTTTGCCCGCTAGAGCCCATGCTTATGCCAGAAGGGTAATGGTCCAAGTTCATAATGTGTCTGAAAGAGACATTCGAGTAAATAGAGGTTGCATCCTGGCTAATGTGCATTGTGCAGACACTGCAGTGCTACCCAGCAGCAAGAGTTCGAGGAAGAATGACAGAGTAACACCTGACTTGTTTGATTTCGGCGACTCCCATTGCCAGCTGAATGGAAAGTGAGGATCAGTGAGAAGCTTGCCCAGAGAGACCAGGTGTTTTCTTTAAAGGAATGGGACGTAGGATGCGTGCAAGGAGCTGAGCACAATATCCGGCTGCATGACGAAAGACTATTTCGTGAGAGGTCTCGATGCCTGGCACCTGCTGATATAGATGATGTGAGACGGCATCTGCAAGAGATGTTAGCTGCTGGTGTAATACAAGAATCCAAAAGCCCTTATGCTTCCCCCATTGTGGTAGTGAGGAAAAAGAATGGGACAGTAAGGATGTGCGTGGATTATCGCACCTTAAACCGGCGGACTATCCCTGATCAGTACACAATGCCCCGCATTCAGGATGCTTTGGACTGCCTAAACTGGAGCAAGTGGTTCTGTGTTGGATCTCCGCAGTGGGTAAAACCAGATCCCGATGGCCCCAGAGGACCGTGAGAAGACAGCCTTTATTTGTCCTCTTGGCTTCTATGAATTCATGAGGATGCCTCAAGGGATTTCAGGTGCCCCAGCCACTTTTCAACGATTGATGGAGCGTGCAGTGGGGGACATGAACTTACTAGAGTGCCTGGTATACCTAGATGATGTTATTGTGTTTGGCAGCTCACTGGAGGAACATGAGAGCAGATTATTTAAGGTATGGGACCGACTGGAGGACTTTGGCCTTAAACTGTCCATTGATAAGTGTCAATTCTTTCAAACAGTAAAGTATGTGGGACACATAGTATCCACCGAGGGAATAGAGACCAACCCAAGTAAAGTTGAGGCTTTGACCACCTGGCCACAGCCCAAAAATCTAAAAGAACTGCAAAGATTCCTGGGATTCTGTGGTTATTATTAGGCGTTTCATCAAGGACTATTCAAGAGTGATCCGCCTTTACTTAACCTTACTCAAGGGTATCCCCCAACCCACAAAAAATACCAAAAGTCAGCGTCCCTCAAGACTGAAAGAGTGTATTTTCGTCCGAGTGAAGTATTTGGGGCCCGCTGGACTCCTGATTGTGAGACTGCTTTTCATGAGATCATATATCAACTTACCCATGCTCCAGTGCTGGCCTATGCCGATCCAAGAAAACCTTACGTCCTGCACACTGATGCTAGCTTGCAAGGGTTGGGGGCTGTGTTGTACCAAGAGCACGAGAATGGCCTGAGACCAGTGGCCTTTGCCAGTAGAAGCCTGACCCCATCCGAAAAGAACTATCCTGTACATAAGTTAGAGTTCCTAGCTTTGAAGTGGGCTATTGTTGACCAATTCCATGAGTACTTGTATGGGGCTAAAATACTAGTAAAAACTGACAATAATCCTTTGACCTATGTGCAGACCTCAGCTAAGTTGGATGCCACTGGCCATAGGTGGCTTTCTGCATTATCTACATACCTATGCTCTCTAATACCGAGCAGGTCTGAACCACATAGATGCTGATGCTCTCTCCGGAGGCCTGTTCCCCAGAATGATTGGGTCAGATTGGCAGAACCTGACATTCGGGCACTCTGCCGGAAGTTTGACAGGGAGGAACAAATGTCCACGGACCAGTGGACTGCATGGTGGATTGCTTGGGACCTCTGAGAATTGCATACCTGCTGCTTATTGCCACTTTCTGCAATAGACATTGGTGCACTGCCTCAGCTGGACAATGACAGTATTCAGGCGGCTCAGTCCCGCATCCATGATCAAATCAGCTTTAGAAGCCCTCTGTGCAGGAAAAGATGTGTCCAAATTACGCCCACTGATTTGAGAACTGCACTGTTATACAAAGAAGGTCCTAAGTTGAAACTGATCAATAAACTGCTATACAGAGAAACAGTAGACAGAGGGGACAAGTAGACAAACAACAACTAGTGCTGCCCACTGCCTTTCGAGACTCAGTATTGAGGTCCTTGCACAACCACATGGGGCACCTTGGTATAGACAGAACACTTGACTTGGTGAGATCCAGATTCTATT
This sequence comes from Neoceratodus forsteri, assembly GCA_016271365.2. Classification (NCBI taxonomy): domain Eukaryota; kingdom Metazoa; phylum Chordata; order Ceratodontiformes; family Ceratodontidae; genus Neoceratodus; species Neoceratodus forsteri. The sequence goes on along the minus strand of JADMNL010000034.1, from coordinate 108,439,805 downwards.
GGCCTAAGATGGGGCTGATGTGGAGCAACACATTCGAACTTGTAGTCGCTGCTTACAGAGGAAAGCTTTGCCCCAGAGGGCTGCCCCCCTGGTTAACATCACCACCAGTGCACCCATGGAGCTGGTCTGTATTGATTTTCTGAGTTTGGAGTCCGATCAAAGAAATATCAGTAATGTGCTGGTGGTCACTGACCATTTTACGAGATATGCCCAAGCTTTCCCACCAAAGACCAGAAAGCATCCACTGTGGCCAAAGTACTTGTAGAAAACTTTTTGTTCACTATGGGGCTCCACAAAGAATCCATTCTGATCAAGGGAGAGACTTTGAGAGTCGTCTTATCAAAGAGATGCTTTCTCTGTGGGGAGGCGAAGTCCAGAACCACTCTCACTACCACCCCAGGGGGACCCACAGCCTGAACGTTTCAACCGCACTTTGCTAGATATGCTAGGCACCCTGCACCCAAAGGACAAGCCTAGATGGAGCCAACAAATTAGCACTCTGGTACATGCTTATAACTGCACCAAAAGTGATGCCACTGGGTTCTCCCCCTACCGCCTGATGTTTGGAAGAGAAGCTCACTACCGTAGATGTGTGTTTGGAGTCTCTCTGATGGGTTCAAGCTGACAACTATTTACAGTATGTGCAAAGTTAAAGGCCCAGCCAACTCATGCGTACCAACTGGCTCAAACCATGGCTGCCAAAAGAAATCTGGCCAACAAAGAAAGGTATGATAAAAGGTGAAAGCACAGGAACTCCAGGAGGGAGATCGGGTATTGCTAAGAAATCTGGGACTGCATGGCAAACACAAGATTGCTGACAGATGGCACCATCTCCCTCACATTGTAGTGGGCAAACTAGATGATCTGCCAGTGTACAAAGTAAGGCCTGAGAATAATTCAAAAGATGTAAAAACAATGCATTGAAATCATTTACTGCCCATTGGACAAATCTTGATTGAGTCTGAGCCCCCAGAAGATGCCCCCTCTGGACCAGTGACTAGAGCTGCTGCTAAGAAAAGATCAAGAAAGTCTGCACCTACAGAATCAGAGTTAAAGTGTTCCCCTCCACAAGTCCCAGTTGAGCATGACTGTCAGTCCATATCAGAAGAAAGTGAGCGACTTTGAATACTATCCTTCTTACGAACTGAGTCAGTTGTTTCGGGGCAATCCCCTAGTCAATACTGGAGATGAAGCTGGGCCTTCTGGACTGTCTAAGCCCCCAGCTTCGTCCCTGGAGCCAATGCTCCCAGAAAGTGAAGTGCAAAGCATCAGATCAGAGGAAATAGAATCATTGTGCATGGTTGAACTGTTTGAGCTTTCAGGGGAGGAAAATGATGGATTGGGCAGACTGGTGATACACCAGAACAAGAAGAGTATTTTGAGTGCCCTGACAGTCCACTGCCAGTGTCCGAAAGCTTCCATGCGAGCCAAATGTTGTGGACTCAGAAACTGTAACTCCTGGAGCTGAAAGTGCCCCAAGTTCTAGCCTCTACCTCCATGGAGACTCCCTGACAAGTGAGGACAATGCTGAAAATGAGGCTCAGAGTGCAGAGACTGTAACAGTTCCCCTAGAAAGACTGGTCGAGCTGTAAAGCCTGTGGTGCACCTCAGTTATGATTCCTTGGGAGGCCTGTGGAGTTGCCTCTCAATGTTGTCCATAAAGGAGTGTATGTGTCCCGAGCTCATTGCCCAAACTGACGCCAGTGCTAACCCAAGTTACTTGTGTTGCCCTCAAGTATGGTGCCCTTGCCCCGTCCAGCCCCAAGGTAACTGATAGGGAAGGGCCCCTTCTTCAGGTTTCATGTACAAGAGGTAATAACTTGAGTTATGGTACAATGTGTGTGTAATACTGTGTAAAGAGTGACGTACTGCAATGTTTCAGAAATGTGTTCTTGGTAAAATGATATATTGACTGATTACATGTGTGAGCCTAATGCAAATGTATATGGTTGCAGTTGAAACTTATGGGGGTACTTGCTTGACGCGGACGTCAAGCTTTCCCAGGCCAGGAAGGGTGTAACCCCCCTGCAAATGGGGGTTCCCAAAAGACTTCCAGGAGCTTGCTTGAATGCTCCAAGCCTGAATGGTGTTTGGCGTTTAAGCCATTTATCAGTGAGTGTTTTAGCGCCTGGTAATTGCCTCTTTAAGAGCTGGTCTGCTTGCAGACATAATTAGTTTGTATGGGGGGACTGTGTGCTTCTCTGCTTGAGTACCACTTGAGCTGCTGCCAATTCACTCCATTTTGCAGTCACTAGGAGTGCAAAGGAACCTATCTGAAAGATGTAACTGTTTGCCAGAAATCATTTAGAGTAATAATGAAAATACAGTTTGTCTAACCTGCTTTCTTTGCAGTCAGAACTGTGTTTGCCTAGTTCCCCATTCTAGTTTTGAACTGCTGAACTGGACCAATCAGTGTGGGTTAAGGTAGCTCTAAAATGGTGCCTTGGACGAATCGGAACTTGGACTCGTAATCTGAGCCAGCCACAAGAGGATTGTATAGGCAGTGACTCTGGGAGATGTAGTTTGGACTTCAGCGCCTTTTTGGACCAACAGGGGCAGTCTATTGTGAGTGACAGCCAATCCAGCCTAGAACTGGGAGGAACTCAAAGGAAGTGCCCAGTTTTGTCTGCTGGAGTTTCAGTTGAGCTCTGGCAGTGAAGAGGGAAGGATCCTGTGCTTTTAGTTGTGCAGTTTTAGTCGGAAGCGTGTAAGGCCCCAGTTCCGGTCTGCAGCTTGTGTAACTGCTTGTTAGGACTGAATCCGGTCCTGTGAAGAGAATCAAAGGATATCTGAAGAGTAGAAACCAGGCTCACCCTGTAGAAGACTGGAGAAATTGCTGAATTGCTTGGTCTGTCAGGAACTGAATCTGCTGTGTGTTCTCGGGTATTGTGCAGTAATTGCGATCGGGATAGAGAAGCAGCCTGCCTGGTATAGTACTTTCTTTTTACCATATAAATGTGTGAGGAGGCTTGTGTAGCTCAAGTGAATCCTGCTGCCATTAAAGGACTTTTGCCTGTTGCGGTTTGTCATATAAATGTGTGAGGAGTCGCGTGGAGCTCAAGAGTAGCCCTGCTGACGTTGAAGGACCCTATCTTGTTTGGAGGTCGTGAGTACTAATTCAGGGTCGCTCCCTGTTGAATTGCCACGTTGAATCCAAATGGAATTACTGTACTGCTGACTGTTTAACTAATTTTATTTTCTCTGTGTGAAAGGGCCCCTACCAGCTGCCACGGTTTGGACTAGCCACTAAGGCTTGGGTACCCAGGGACAGTAACTGGTAGGGATAGGCCTGTGCACAGAGCCATAGGTAGATGAGTAAAGTGATAAGCTAATTAACCTGATTTCCCCCTGTCCTTGTTATATCCCCCTAAATAAATCAGAGCTGCTTGTTTCAGCAAAGTTATACTGCCTGAGGTATTTGTCTATGTTAAAGTATTGTACTGTGATTGTTGCACTGTATCTCCTTATTTTACAGGGGGTCCCAGTGCCTGAACCAGTCCTGGGGATAAGTGTATACTGTGAAGGTAATTCTGATATACTGTGTGGGCCACTAGTGGGAAGAAAGGGGAGTTGCAGTGTCTCAGAGGGCTGTGATCAAGTTAATTCAACTATTGCAAACCCTGACCTCTGGGTGGAGGCACCCGCCATCAGATCCAGGCCCCTCAACCTGTTGGTGGCAAATCAGGCAGGGGTAGTAGCCCCGGGGATAGCGCCATCTAGGGGTTACATTATATATATATATATATATATATATATATATATATATATATATATATGTATGTGTATATATATATATAAAATAACACACTCTGAGGTGTGCGTTGTGCACGAGACCGCAGGCTGAGTGCGTTAACCGTCCAAGGCGTGTGTATATCAGAGCGTGACCACATGTCCTAGAGTGGGTTATCTATCTTATAAAATGGCAAAATTGTTTTGGAGGGGGGTAAAAGTGGAAGTGTGCGGTCGCGCTCTGATATACGCATGGTCATGTGATGTTTTATACAATCAGAAGTTTGGATTTGGATTACCATCTTTCAGCCATTTTTTATATATATATTTGTAACACGGCACTGCAGAGAGCTCTGAAAGACAGCGACGGCATTGGGTGAAATGGCTCGGGTGACACTAACCGAGCGGTGATTAACTCACAGGTAACGCCCGCTCGGTTAGTACCACCTGTGGCCACCGCAGCAGCAGTGGGGAACTGCCCGCTAGGTCACCACCTGCTCATGCCACCCACGGCGCTCGTGAGGCATAGCCTGGTGGTGGCCGCCTGGTTGCCTCCTGTGGCATTCTTGACTCCTGAGGGCACCTGAGCCTTGCTCTCTGCCCCGCTGTCAGCCGTTGATGGAGACAGATGATGTCACGAGCTCCTAGCAGTGTGTGTGTCCCTGCCTGGTGGGATTTGTGCCTGGTTGAAAGTACCTTTGGATGCAGTGACCGTGGCTAGGGAGTGCATGTACGGTGTCTCCCACCACTGCTAAATACCCTTCTACTAAATCTACTCTGTCCTCCTGCACTAAAAAAAAAATAATACAAGAATACATGACAGTGTGTGGCAGGTTCCATCAGTATGCCACAAAATTCTTTGCTGCAGTACGCTATCTAAATCCGTCCAGACTGGCAATGGTTGCTGTGACGGAAACTGACATCTCAAATTGCATTCCCTGGTTTGAGGACAATTTAACTGCAAAAGCAGAACTAAGAGTGTACATAAACAAAACACAGACAAACGCAAATGACGGAGACAGAGATGTTTTAAAGTACTGGCTAGATTGCAGGGATCGATTCCCGAACCTGTCTAATATTGCCCTGTCTTGCCTCAGTGTTCCGGTACATAGTGCCAGTGTGGAGAGATCATTCTCTCGCTACAGTGCGATGCTCCAAGACAACAGACGCAGCATCAAACCGTCTAACTTGTGCATGTATTCTATGCTTCAACAAAATTGACATTTTAAACTACTTTGTTTATTCAAATAGTTGGTAGTTAATGCAGTATTCGATGAACGTTTTGCATTTAGTGGTTCACCTGATTTTTAAATGAAATAAAAAATGTGGTACTTCTATATCTGTGGATGTGTTTTTCATGAAATCGGCATTTTAAGCCGTGAAAAATGTAAATTTCCATTGTGAAAAACTTACAGCCTTAGTCATAGCCTACCTGACCCCGAGTCTCCTGGTGTAAAAATTCCTACATATCTCTGCTGTGCATTAAAATATAACACTCATAACTTTAGTCCCCAAAGAAATTACTGAAATGCAGCCACTTCCCGAAAGTGCTGATACGCCCACACACACACACACACACACACACACACACACTTTCGTGATGTCTGTAAATGAAGTCCATGTGTGCGCACCCCATAGACTTCAATGGAGACTATTTTTAGAGACATTTTAATACCATTTAAAATTGTGATTATAGCAAATCAAAGCAACCGCTTGACTAACAGGGACCCTGTTGCTTGGGCAGGTAGCCAGGGCTGGGACATAGAGCTGCTGTCTGCAACACTTCTCAGCCAGGCTGAGGGGAATGGCACCATAGCCAACACTGCAGCAATCCCCTGTGGAGAGCTCGTGGTCTTGCACCCCCAAGGGACCTGCTGCTTTATCTGGGGCCAACAGTAGGCTGTTGGCACATCAGATGGGTGGAGGGCAGAGGAAAATTGGGTAGAAAACCCACAGATCACTGGGATGACGGTCTTAGGCACTCTTGGGACCCACTTCGCAGGGGTGTCTGCTGGAGGGACAGTGGGGGGAGTGGTTCATGGAGCTGACAGGTCGTCATGGGCCGGTTGGTCCAGCTTTAAATACTGGTAACATGACTCCAGAGAATAAGAAGCTTGATTTAAAAAAAAAAAAAAAAACTGTCATGCTACTGTTTTGTCCCTGCGACTACAGAATATGCCATTCTTGCTGAAGGACGCTTAAGTGATTGGGGGTTTCTCTCTCTCTCTCCCTCTCTCTCTCTTCCTCATTTTGGATTACTGACTTTTAAAGCCCTACATGATCTGGGCCCTAACTACCTGAAAGATCTCCTGACTCCTTATCTCCCTGTGAGGTCGCACCGCTCAGCCGATAAGGGGTTGTTAGAGATTCCTAGGGTTACATTGAAATCAGCTGGTGCCCAGGCTTTTATGTTTGTGGCACCAACTCTTTGGAATTCTCTACCACGTCAGATAAGGGAGTGTTAGACTGTGGGGAACTTTAAACAGGCTCTTAAATCCTTTTTATGGAATAAGGCATATGGTGTCCTTGATTGTTTTTTGTATTTGTTTTTAATGGTTTTTATATTATTGTTTGTATGTTTTGTTGGTATTTAATCTTTTTGGAATGCGCCTTGGTTTTTTGAAAGGCGCAATATAAATAGTTATTTTTTATTATTATTATTTTATTTTCAGTACGATGTGACTGAAGATGGTAAACCTGGCGGGGGGAGGTGAATATGAAGTACAGGTACGTGCTGCTTTCAGTGTAACTGCCTTCCTGATCCCCTAGGTCTCTGACCCCGATGGGTGAAATGGCTGTACCCTTCCTCGGGCCAGGGTCCCAATGCTGCTGATTGGTCAACTGCCAGTGGGTGTTTTTATGCCAGTGGCCCACACTCTTCCCTGCCTAGGATCCCCAAGCACCTCACTTCTCCTGTCGGATATGCCCAGCCCGCCTCAGCATGGGATCCTGTGGCAAGGTGTAGATATGAAAATAAAGTTTAGACACCATTTTGTACACCCTGACCCTGTTTGTTGCCTCCAGTTCTATACATAATCCTGTCTGTTGCAGTACAGTTATATGCCCTAATGCTATGTAAAGCATGGACGGAAACTTATAAACACCCTCTGTGGTAGGGTAACATCTTGCCCCACGGAAGTAAATGTGCACTCCATGGCTTACTTGGTGTATGCATTGCTACTGAGAAGAAAAAATTACTTACCATAGTAATCTTGTTTCTTCTAGGGGATACTCCAATACTCCTAACTCTTATGCCGTATGCCTTTAAGCCAGATCTGCCTGGAGATGGAACGTTATGCTAATGATAGAATCATTGGTGCGTGCCACTTTTTCAAATACTGCCACCTATCAACTGCCTACATTCTAATCCTCAGATTTCATGGACGCTTGACAAGACAGGGTCCCAAAAGGAATTTATTAATTAATACTATAATAACAATAATAATAAAAACCTCCCAACAGGAGGGACAAATCTACCAACCCCAATGTCAGAATAACCTGAAGAGTGTAAAACCAATGAAAACACAGTTCCAAATATAAAAGTCAGAGTGTGGCACACATACCCATGGTAATACAGCATGGAGTGCAGAGGCCACTGGATCGAGCAGGGGAGACAGGGTGGGAGAGTTATAAATATTGGAGTATCCCCTGGAAGATACACAATTACTTAAGTAATTGTTTCTTCTCACTCCAGGCATACTCCAATACTCCTAACTCTTATGCAGACTAAGAAGCAGTACCTTTGGAGGTGTGCACAGAACCTACTTTGGAAATGGACTCTGCAGGACAGCTGTACCGAACCTGGCATCACCCCTAGCTTGTGTCCAGGCTGTAATGCTTAGCAAAGGTCCTACCTTAATTTTCTCTCCTCTACTTTCTCCTCTACAGCTAGCACTTATCACCCCCTTTACTCATCACCTCCAACACCCCCCCCCCAGTCCCCTCATTCACCCCTCTTATTACCTGACAAATGCCTCTGGCTGCACCTGACTTTTCGTCCCTACCTATCCTCGGAACTCTGGATACCTGAGACTTCCTGTGGCACTTAGTAACGCAGTAAATGTATTGTAAGCAACAGCTTGGAATGGATTGTAACCTGTTTTTTCTCCCTTGTTCTCAAATTGTATTCTTTCAAATTGTCTTGTTGTTCAAATTGTCTTGTTTTTTACTGTCTCTCAACCGACATGGAACCTTTGTAAAAGAGCCTTGGCTCAAAGGTGCTTGTAATCCGAGACTTAAATAAATTAAATAAGGTGTGCACTGTTCTCCAGGTAGCTGCTTTACAGATGTCCACCAAAGGAACATCCCTGGAAGCTGCTATAGAAGCAGCTGTGCCCCTTTTGGAATGGGCTCTCAGCCCTGCTGGGGCCTCTTTCCCAGCTTTTCAATACCAAAACTGAATACACTGGACTATCCAGCGAGAAATGGACTTCTTAGATGCTGATTTCCTTTTCCCACATCCCCATAAGTCAGGAACAGTTGTTTCCTATCCTGTCTATGGGCCTTGGTGACTCATGTAGTAGCTAAGAGCTCTCTTGACATCGAGACTATGCAGTCTACGCTCCCCAGGGCATGAATGCTCAGTAAAGAAGACAGGTAAGGTGATGGACTGGTTCAAATGAAAGTCTGAAACCACCTTTGGAAGAAATTTTCTGTTAGTTTGCAGGACCACTTTGTCCGTGTGGAATGAAATGTTGTCCTGTTCAATGCAGAGCCTGGAGCTCACTGATCCTTCTAGCAGAAGTGATTGCTACTAGGAAGACTGTTTTCCATGTGACACATATTTGAAAGGAGCTGAAGACATGGGTTCAAAAGGGGAACCCATGAGCTTGGCAATATACACATTTAGATCCCAGGCTGGCACCGGTTCCCTGTTGGTTGGGGGGGGGGGTGCAAGTGAGCTAGACCCCAAAAAACTTTTGAAGATAGGGTTTGATGCCATAGAGGCATTCTTCCTGGCTGAAGTGTAAACAAACATTGAAGCTAAGTGAACCTTCAAAGTAGTGAGGTGCAGGCCCAGTGAATGAAAATAAGTAAGATAGTCCAGTACAACTGGAAACCCTGATTGAACTGGCACCATATTCCTGGTGGAGGACCAGATGGAAAACCTTTTCCATTTAGAGGTGTAGGTTTTCTTCGTGGAAGGTTTCCTGTATCTCCTGAAAATATCCAGAACACTTTCAGAGAGATGCTGGCCTGCATAATCTAGGTCCTCAAGAGCCATGCTTTGAGTCTGAGTGACTTGAGGTTCAGGTACAGGAGTCTTCCCTGACTGGAGGTTAACAGGTTGTGCCTCCGAGGAAAGTGTATTGGTTTGGCTGCAGACATGGAGAGCAGCAGAGTACCAAGGCTGGCCTGGCCCAGTCTGGAGCTATCAAGATCATTGAAGCTGGCTGGGACCTGAGCTTGAGAAGCACTCTATACACCAGAGGGAATTGAGGGAACACATACAGGTACTTCCCAGACCAGTCCAGAATCGGAGCATCCAAGGGTATCGTCCCCCGAGCTGGGGGTCTGCAACAATACTGTGGCAGGTGGTGACTTTCGTGGGATGCAAGATCTATCTCTGGGGTGCCCCACCTTCTGAAAATCACTTCCACCACCTGTCTGTTCAAGGTCCATTCGTGATGGGCCTGGTTGATCCGACTCAGGGCATTTGCTAGGGTATTGTTCTTGCCTGGCAGATGAATGGCCTGAAGAGAAACTCCTAGGGAGTAAGCCAGAGTCCAAATTCTCATAGCTTCTGTGCAGAGAGGATCCGACCTTGTTCCTCCCTGCTTGTTCACGTAGTACACTGTGGTGGTATTGTCTGTTCTGACCTGTACCACCTTTCCCTGAACTAGTGGTGTGTGAAGGCTTGGAGTGCCAGGAACACTGCCCTGAGCTCCAGCAGGTTTATGTGCTGGAGTGACTCTGCAAAGGACCAAGTGCCTTGAGTAGTGTGATCCCCTAGATGGGCACCCCACCCTAGTAGTGATGCATCTGTTGTGAGAATCACTGACGGAGGCTCTTTTTGAAAGGGAAACCCTTCTCTGAGGTTGGCTGCCTCTTTGTACAACTGAAGGGCCAGGAGTAACATTTTTGTTACTGGGACTAGCTTTGAGAGAGAATCCATTCTTTGACAACAGTGAGCCCTTACGTGGAATTGGATGTCTCACATCTGGAACCTGGAACTGTGCCAGTGACGGCTGCCATGTGGCCCAGTATCTGTAGAAACTGTCTTGCAGTTTTTCGTTTGTTCAGGCTGAAGGAGCCTGCCATCTGCAGAATACTTATTTCCCTGTCCAGAGGTAGGTAAGCCCTGCCCTCCTGGGTATTTAGTTCTGCTCCTATGAACTGCAGCCCTTGTGCAGGGAGAAGAACTGACTTTTTGAGATTTACCAGGAAACTCGGAGACTCCAAGAGACTGTGGGTGAGCTGCAGATGTTTCTCTCCCTGTGGAGGTGATTTTCCCACCACCATCCGGTCGTCCAGATAGGGGAACACTGGGATACTTTGCCATCGCAGGTGTGCCACAGCCACTGCCATGCACTTTGTGAACACTCTTGGAGCTGAAGTGAGACCAAATGGCAGGTTGAAAACTGGTAATGACCTGAAGGGAGTCTGAACCTGAGGTACTGTCTGTGAGACATCCCTTATGGGGATGGGGAAAGAAGCATCTTTTAGGTCCAGAGATGCCAGCAAGTCCCCTTTTTGGAGAGCTGGAAGAATCAGTGACAAGGTTACCATTTTGAACCTTGGCTTTATTAAGTGCTTGTTTAGCACCCTTAGATTCAGGATAGGCCACCATGCCCCATTTTTCTTTGTTGTGAGAAAGTATCTTGAGTAAAAACCCTTTCCCCGTTGTTGTGGAGGCACATGTTCAACTGCTCTTGCCAAGAATAGGTTCCAACAGCTTTCTTTCTGCATTACAAACTGGCTTGAACACTCTGGTTCTTAGAGAGGGAAGGGATTTGAAGCTTAGGGCAAACCCTGACTAACTACTTCCAGGACCCACTTGTCTGTGGTGATCTGTTTCCAAGCTTGGAAATAGTGAGTCAGTCTGCCCCCTACTGGAAGTGGGGAGGCAGCCTGGGAAAGCATGTCAGGGGTCTTGCTTTGCCTGAGGCTGAGAATGAGAAGCACGCCTGTAATCCCTTCTGTCTCTGCCCCTAAAGTACTCTTGCTGAGGGTACTGTTGCACTTGGGGTATGGCCATGGCCTGATAAAAAGGCCTGGAATGAAATTGTCTGCCCCTGCCTCCCCTTCCATGAAGTCTAGCAGATGAGGAAGCCTTTCCCTTGGCCGAATTGCTTCTGTAAGTGGCCTTGTACTCGTCCACTTTTTTCATATAGGACTCTGTGTGTGTTCCAAAGACGGAATTATCCTCAACTGGAAAATCTAGAGCCTTGTTCTGTGTATCCTGAGTAAGGTTTGTGGCTTTTAACCAGGCAAACCTTCTCTGTGCAATTGTATTGGCCATCGACCTGGCAGCAGTGTCGTTGGTGTCTGATGCCATCTGAAATTGATATTTGGCAGCTTCCAAGCCTAATCTGGCAGTCTCAGCTAAGTTGGCTGAAAGACTGGAGGAAGCCTTATCTGCCACAGCCATGACAGATTGCTAGGGGAATTTTTTGATTCTGAGCTGCATAAGCCTGGAAATTAGCCTGCCTCATGGCCAAAGAATCTGATAAATAGCCCTTTTTGGCCATACTATCTATCTTTCTGGAATCCTTCTCTGGTGGATGGGATGCCAGAGGAACTTTTGCCTTGTCACAGACTGCCGCTTATGCCACCCCCTGGTGGTCAGGGTGGGAGAATAAAAATTCAGCCCCTTCCCAATCTAGCTGGTACTTCTTGTCCAACCTTTTATCCAAAGGAGGGGCAGACCCAGGTGTCTGGGGGAGTTTTAGCACATCTTTTGTAAAGAACTTATTTATGGGAAGAAGTAACTTTTTGGTGGTGTTAACCCCATCATTTCGAGGTATTCTGCTTCCTCCTCATCGTCTATCACCTCAGTGGTAGAGAAGGCCAGAGCAGTCCATTTTGTGGACAAAAGTAAAATGGGATGAATACTACTCTGACGCCTTGGGAGGTGAGCCAAACTCTTGTTCAGGAAAGACTTCAGGTTCTATAGACTCCCCCTCATCCTCTTCTTCATATTCCCCATAATCTTCCCTGACCTCATGCAAGGAGGATAGGCTTGATTGAGCAGGGGTCTGAACTGTCGACTGCTGTCCAACAGGCAGCATCCCCTGCAAGACCTTGAAAGCCTGAGCAATCTCCAGTGGAGAAGGCATATTTATTGCCACACCAGAAGACCCCAGACGCTGATCAGCAGGGGGTCTGTGTGCTTAGTTATTTTTGTCTTTTTCAAAGGAACTGGCGAAGTAGCCGGTTCAGCAGACCTTTTTGTAATGGCCTTTGCACCTGTATCAAGGTAGAAGTTGCGGTTTCTGTGGTTTCATCACAGCCAGAGGGTGTCGGCTGGTCAGAGCCTGAAGGACCCTTAGGTGGAGGCAATCTCTTTTTAAGCCTTTCCAAATGTTTTTCAAGTGTTTTTCCATGAAAGGTCTTGCAAATTTCACCGTCAGTTTTCAAATGATCATAACCAAGGCAGGCAACACAAGAAGTGTGTTTATCTGCCTTTGCATAAACTTCTCCACACTCTGTACAGTTTTTGAAACCGGGTTCATCAGTCTTTTTCTTTGATTTTTCTGACATTTTGAAAAATACAGCAGAAAAACCTCAACTGCGATTAAATTTAAACTTTTCAAGCTAAAACTATTGGTTGCGGTCAGTTCAGGAACCGATCAGAACCCAGAACCGAAGGAAAAATGAACCGGGATTAGCAGTTCAGTAACTGATAATAGCGGTTACAGAAAAATAGTTTTAATAAAACAAATTACTTTAAACTAAGGAGTTTGTCAGAAAACTCTGCTAAAAGCTAAAATATTCTCAGTTCCCCACTGGTTATCCCGAGCCAGGATAAAATGAGAAAAATAAGCAGTGTAACTAAAATAAAGCTAATGGTTAACTAACAAAGGATAAGGGCAGCAGATGAAAATAAAATACTTATATCTATTTTATAAGTTTCATGGTGAGATGATGAGAGGATCTCGGAGCATCTAGTCTTGACAGGTGGAGAGAGAAATCTGAGAGTTAGAATGTAGGCAGTTGATAGGCGGCAGCATTTGAAAAAGTGGCACGAGCCAGTGATTCCATCTGGGTCTGGGCCCCTGACTACCTGAAAGATCTTCTGGTTCCTTACCTTCCGACGCAACCACTCCGCTCAGCCAATGAGGGGTTGCTAGAGATTCCGAGAGTAGTCTTAAATCTTCCGGCGCCCAAGCTTTTATGTTCGCGGTGCCGACCCTCTGGAACTCTCTACTCCGTTGGATTAGAGAGTGCATGACGGTGGAGGGTTTTAAAAGAGGTTTAAAATCCTTTTTTATGGAAAAAGACTTTTGGAGATGATGTGGACACTGACTGATGTGTATTTAATTCTTGATTTTAATTGTTTTATTGTAATGTGCCTTGATTTTTAGAAAGGCGCAATAGAAACAAAAATTATTATTATTAGCACAACGTTCCATCTCCAGGCAGATCTGGCTTAAAGGCATACTGCAGAAGAGTTAGGAATATTGGAGTATTCCTGGAGTGAGAAACAACTGTTCCCAAATTGCCAGGAGTGGTGCATTAGCAAACCCATTGAGGTTGTTTTTATATGGGTAGAAGCACTGTCCAATTCAGGTGAGCTTTGCTCTGACTACCCACACATTAGGCTAGCAGTATAGCCTAGAGGTTAGAGGAACGAGGGATGAACGAGCTTGGTACATCCAGCAGACCAGACCTGAGTTTGATTCTCACAACCTCCACTTGCATACTGTGTGACTCTGAGCAAGTCACTTAACTGCCAAGTGCTCCCAGGTCACCCCTGAAAACAGGCACTTGTGCCTAGTGGGCCTAACCCAGTTATCAAAGACTAAAATAAAAATAAAATAAATGAATAAATATACGAAAAGAGACAGCAGTGCCTGTCAGAACATGCTGGAAGTGTGGTCATTCATAGAAATGTAAAACTGGAGAAATGGAGAAGCTCACACCATCCGTCTGGGCTTGCTCTCCATGACTCCTGTTCCACCGTTCCCCCGAGCACTGCTTCCAGGTCTGTTTGAGTGGTACTAACCCATGATCAGTGTACTGAAATAATATTTTCTTTTAAGTGTGATTCATTTTTCCACGTAACTCATTTTAATGAAGATTTACTATTCCAACTCCATGTCACCATGAATCTCCACTCTGGTTAAGCTGGGGTGCTTCAATAGGAAGTGATCAGCAGGGCAGGGGAAAGTAATCCTACCTCTTTACAAGACTCTGATCAGAGGAACTAATCTTACTTCATTACAGAGCCCTGTTCAGGGGACATTATCCTGCCACTTTACAAGGCGCGGGTCAGGGGAAATAATCCTACTAATTTAAAGGCCCTGGTCAGGGGAAGTAATCCTTCCTCTTTACAAGGCCTTGATCAGGGCAAGTAATCCTTCCTCTTTACAAGGCCATGGTCCGGGGTGAAGTAATCCTACTTCTTTACAAGGCCCAGGTCAAGGGACGTAATCCTTCTTCTTTACAAGGCTGTGCTCAGGGCAAATAATCCTTCCTCTTTGCAAGGCCCAGATCAGGACAAGTAATCCTTCCTCTTTACAAGGCCCTGGTCAGGGCAAATAATCCTACTTCTTTACAAGACCCTGGTCAGGGCAAGTAAACCTTCTTCTGTACAAGGCCCAGGTCAGGGGACATAATCCTACCTCTTTACAAGGACCAGGTCAGGGGATGTAATCCTACCTCTTTACAAGGCCCTTGTCAGGGCATGTAATCCTACTACTTTAGAAGGCCCTGGTCAGATCCCACTTGGAGAACTACATGCAGTTCTGGGCTCCTCAGTACAAGAAGGTCATCGAGAGAGTTAAGAGGGTGTAATGCAGAGCTACCAAAAGTGATCAGGGCTACGGGGACAAAAGCCATGAGGAGAGACCCTTAACATATTAATCTGGAGAAAAGGAGCCTGAGGGGACATGAGGTTCGTCTTGCATGTACTCAGGGGGTTGACAGTATTGAACAGACAGACAGATGTTTGATCCAGTGTTCTCCAGCAGGAAACAGGGACACATCCTGAAGCTCAGTGTGGTAAATTCAGGAGGCATTTCTTCTCTCAGAGGGTGGCGAACCTATGGAACTGCCTACCAGCAGAGATAGTTGATATGAAGACAGTACAGGGTTTCAGGGGTAAGACTGGACAGATGTTTGCTTACTAAGACAATTGCAGAGTACCCTGAGTAGTAGGGTGGGTAGGTAATTACTGGGTATCCTGAGTAGTAGGGTGAGTGGGGAATCACAGGATACCCTGGGTAGTAGGATGGGTAGGGAGTCCATACAAATTAGTCCATGTTCATATAGCTAGCTGTATGTAGTCAGCCAGGTGGCAGTAGTGCAGCAGGAGTCAGACTTGCCACCCTCGGGTGATCTGTACCAAACTTGCAAATTGCAGAGATGGGTACAACCTGGAAGCCCCTTAGTGTTTGCCGCTCCCAATATCAATGATTCAAGTAGATGTAACCTGTATTACAAGCTTGACTGGGCATCATAACACAAAACCGACACAGGCCTGGAGTGTGCAGTTGCACCAGAGTCTCTCTCGTACTGCTGTGCTTTAAATTATTCACTTATCCATTGCTTTTCCTATTTTTGTCTCCTGTCCCTCAACCAAATTATTGATGCTTCTTGAACTGAACCCCTACTCTGGCCGAGAGGGCAGGAGACACCAGTTCCACTCTGTGCATGGCTGGTTTGGGGTAGTGAATGCTACCAGGCTGCCCATGCCCCCCCTCCTCCTCCCCCCTGGGAGCTGGGCACCTCATGTCCATGACCACCAGTTGTTAGCCCCAGGGTGGCTCACTGTGCCAGTGTCCCAGCTACTCTCGTACATTTGCATGCAGAACAGCAACCTCTTTCAGTACAGTGGACAAGTTAAAATGATGAAACAAAAAATATATATTACAGTCTCACATGGGAGGGGGCGAACACACATCTCAGCTGGTGTTTCACTTGCTTACACTTTCACAGGATATGTCTGTGAAGGAAGTAGAAAAGTTAAGAGAATTTGCTGGGGTTTTTTTAGTTTTATTGTTTATGGTGGTCACTCCCATGGCCCAGTACAGTCAACCTTGCTATACCCCTGCAGATATTTGTATATCAATATCATGTCCCCTTTTCCTTCCTGTCCTACCTTGATAAAAAATAAATGAAGAAAAAATTAAGATTTATCCCCTCTGTACTGCTGTAGCCCTCCTTGCTCTACAGTTCTCAGTTGGTCCCAGGCAGCTTCTCCTCTAGGTAAAAGCAAAATGCACTTGCACTCATTGGTACAGTGGCCAGCGACTACAAAGGAGCAGCTGACCTAAGTGCACGATGCGAAAACAGAAAAGGAAGCACTATATATTTATATAAGGGGGGTGGCGGTGGAGACAGCATGTTATATACTTCCATACATCTCACATGTTCATAAAGCATAACATCACACTTGTTTAAATCCCATGTTCTTACATCGTACGTTCATACAACATACATTCATACAACACACGTTCTTACATCGTACATTCATACAACACACGTTCTTGCATCGTACAGTCATACAGCACACGTTCTTGCATCGTACAGTCATACAGCACACGTTCATACACCAGGGGCCAGATAGTCAAAAGTTAGCATCAGCGCTAATGTGTTTATTTGATTTCAGAGATACACCTGTGAGCAGCAAGTACTCTTTTCCGAAGGATCCACATCAGTCACATTACATTACATTACAGACACATAGTCTATCTCAGGGGAGCTTGGTCAAACAAAAACATTCAAGAGACACAGGGGTGTAGCCAGGGATTTCAGATCTGCACACCAAGTGGACTCACTGCTACCACCACCACCCCCCCCCCGTGTAGCCAGACAATATACAAATGTACACCAGGACCGTGTTTGTTGCCTCATTTGGCACAATAAATACAACTTTTGTATCTCATGACAATGGTTGTTGCCATGCATGGGTAAATACAAATACCATGCATTGTTCCCTAAGACACCCACATACTAGCCCAGGGCCTGTAAAGTGTACTGTCCTTGGGATGCAAAGAGAGTATCAGTGACCAGTCATTCTAGTTTCGACTCCTATGAATAAAATTACAGAAAGGTTCAGTATTTTCTTTGTTAGGCTCTAAGCTGCTTCCTTTTTCCATGAAAACTATCTGCTACCTACCTTAAATAAAATTGCACACCATGGAGTGCTTGGAGTATGCCTGGCTACACCCATGAAGAGACAAGGACAGTTTCAGTGATGGCCCAGCTAGGGCCTAATCTGGTACATATGCTATCGCAGTTAGTAGAAACCCTGTTAGCTGATACATTATGGGGATACATTATTAGCCCGAGTGGGGCTTGGTCTATGGGGCAGCAGGAGTTTTAAGGCTTTACTGTTTTTTAGGGTAGCACTCTGGTGGTGGCAGCAGGCAATTGACAGTCGCCATAGTTATCACGTGTAGCAATAGCATGCTGCCATCTTAATGAATTATTTTTTCAGGGACGACTTAAATTGCAAAATCTTGGGTAGGCCCCATATGGGTTCTGGGAGATCGTTCATCCAGTACACAGCTTGGGTAGCAAATGAGCGTTTCCTAGGCTTGTTTACAGTAGTGGACTTTGAGGGTTTGTCTAGTCATACTCCTGGTTGAGTAGTTATTAGTAACCAGGTAAAGAAGGTCACTGATGGCTGATGGGTGAGGCCCAGCTGGGCTCTTCTTGCAGGAGGCATGTCTGGTATTTTAGCCTTTCATGGAGTGGGAGCCATCCAGTTTGGGAGTACAGGGAGCAGGTGTGTGTTAGTCTGTCTGCATTGCAAACAAAGCGGCATACTTTATTGAGGACCAGGTGTGTCCTATTTAGGATTGTCTCACAGGCTGCACTATATATGGGGAGACCATAGTCTGTGATGGAGAGTATTGTTACGGAGACTGACAGAAGTCTTGCTTCTGGGGTTGGGTTCAATTTTTGCCTGTAGAGTGCTCCAAGTTTTTGATTAGTCTAGTTTGTTATGTTGTCAAAGTGGGTGGCAAATGAGAAGGTGTCATCTAGGGTGATACCCAGATACCTGAAGGTTTTAACTTGTTCCAGTGCTGTCGCCGTGTGTATGAGGTATGGCCAGTGGGGCTACTCTTATTATGTTGCCCCACGAACAATGTTTTAGTTTTTTTGTAGTTAAGAACAAGTTTGTTCCCTTCAAACCATTCTTCGAGGGCCTTGAAACTGGTTTGGAGATCTCTGGTAAGAGTAGCCATTTGGGAGTTACTGTTGTAGACCACCGCATCATCGGCATATAACATTTTGGAATGGGGCAGGCTTCAGGAAGTCTGCTGATGAAAAAGCAAAAGAGGAGAGGGTAACGTATTGATCCCAATGGGACCCCAACTGTGTGACCCTTTTGACATTTGAGAGTACCCCATCGATCGTGACCCTCTGTGATCTTCCTGAAAGGTAACATCTAGACCAAGAGAGGGTTTCAGTTGAGAGACCAAGTGCAGTTAGCTTATCCAGTAACAGTTGGTGATTTATAAGGTCAAATGCCTTCATCAAGTCTATATATGCAGTGCCTACCAATTGGCCTTTCTCAAGAGCCATGTGTAGATTGTTGGTGTACTCAACCAGTGCAGTACTGGTGCTATGGAATTTTCGGAAGTCATGTTGTTGCTTACAGAGCAGGTTATATTTGTTTAGGTAGGAGACTAGTTGGTCAGAAGCAATTTTCTCTAGAGCCTTGGACAGAGGGGAGAGGATGGAGATCAGTCTATAGTTGGCTATATTGGTGCGTTCTCTACTTTTGTGGACTGTTGTGACAATGGCGGCTTTCCAGGTTTCGGGGAACTGGGAGAGTTGTAAGGACATACTGAAGATTTTGGATAAGGGAACTGCTAGTACAGTACATACAGAGCTACAGCAGGTGTCAAAATCTTAGAATTAGAGGCTTGCCAGAGGGAGCAGAGAAGGGCAACCTAATGGAAGTTCTGTGCAGAAACCCTGCCTAAGCTTCTGGGCATGGATTTGAGAAAGGGGAAACTGAAAGTGGAACGTGCTCACAGGGCTCAAGCACTGTGCCCTCTGAACGACCAGCCACTTCACCAGATTATTTTCTGGCTACATCATTATCCAGACAGGCAAGCTATATTTGAGGCATTCCGGAATATGACAGAACTGAAATATGAAGGGCACAAGCTAACTGTCCACCAGGCTATGTCTGTCCGAGTACAGAAGAGGCATCAGCAGTTTAACACCCAAATGGATGGGCTAAGGAAGCAGAGCCTGGACTTCTTTATGGTCTACCCTGCCCACGGTGAAGGTGCGTGCTGAGGGGAGCTACCTACTCATTTGAGAGCCTGACAAATTCTTGAGGATGTATCGATGAATGGGACGGAAGAATGAAAACATGAAGACTCAGCTTGTGAGTTATGTACTTTGATCCTTTATTTGTATCTTCTGTTTGCCTTGAGAACCTCGGTACGCAAGGTGATTGCAGGTAAGCCTCATGCTGGACGAGGCATGGAGAAGGCCTCTGATTGGCGCTGCCCCCTTACAGGACTAGAGACAGAACAGGCATTGGGGGAAGACAGTGCTGTATTGTCTTTCTGGATATTAGAGTTGGTTTTGGCAGCCCTGACGTCTCAAGAACCTGGGATGGAATGGGGTACTGAAGGTGTGGGGGAGCCTAAAATGGGAGCTGTTTGGGATGGCTGAGTCCGATACCTTCACCCTACACAAGATGATCCCGAGGTGAGGCAAGGGGCTTCTCCAGTTAATACCAAACCCTTGGGGGTTTGCATGAAAGGGGTGTACTGGGAGGTGCCGAGGCGGGTATAGATACCAAAGGGATGCAATCCAAGCAGTGTATAGTGTGCGCTGGGGGGGCAGGGAATAAACAGATTTAGATTGTGAGGCTTTGTCTATTAATCACAAAAGAGGGGGGAAAAACAAACACAGAAGCGTGGATTAGTTGTAACCATGTCAAACACATGTGGTAAGAGGGGTGTGGAGGGAGGGGCTATGGCAGTGAGCTTTGAGTTGCTATACCATAATCATTGGACAGATTTATAATATGAAACAACTGAAAATGGGCATGTGGAATACAATTATATGGGGGGGGGGGATTTTTTGTAGTAGACGTTCGCAGTTACTCAGTTCAAAATGGTATTATTCTATGCCACATGGTTCAGATGAAGAAACAGGTATGACCACATATGACTGTTTAACGATACAATGGCTAGTGTAAGGTCTGCTCATGTTTTAACCTGCAAGATTCTTTCTTGGAACGTTAAAGGATTTACGTCCCCTGCTAAGAGGGCTAAGGTACTAGCTGTGTTGAAAAGAAAGGCGGCAGATGTGGCACTGATTCAAGACTCACACCTGACACCCAAAGAACATGGAAAGCTGTTTTTTTTTTTTGGGGGTCACAGCCTGCCATGCAACATCATATAAGTCCCACAAAAGAGGGGTGGCCATCATGCTCAACAAAAGCTTCCCATTCACGACCAAATGTGTTATAAAGGATCCCACAGAGGGATGTTATATTTTTGTGGTTGGGGAGGTATACGGGCAAATAATTACTTTGGGGAATATTTATGCATCGGCTGTGAGGGACCCACTGTTCTACCAGAAAACTCTAGATATACTGATACATGAGCAGTTCCATAACCTAATTCTGGGGGAGATTTTAATTGTTTGGCAGATCCCAGACTAGATTATTCTGGACCCAGATTAAGGGAGGTCACAGCAGTGCAACAGTGGCAGCTGCTGGGGATGATAGACCTTACTATGTTAGATGCCTAGAAAATGGTCAGCCCAGGTGCACGGGAATACACATTTTTCTCCAATCCCCATGACTCATGGTCCAGGTTGGATTACATCTATATCCCCAGGAACATGTATCCCAAGATGCAGAAGGTGGAGCATAGCCCGATATTCCTGTTGGACCATGCCATGGTCCAATTAAAACTCCAAGTAGCTCCGATGGGGAAGGGGGAGCAAGGAATGGAGATTTCCCAACTATCTGCTGGCAGGACAGGATTTCAAGGATTTCCTAAAAGAACAATGGAAACTCTTTGAAGAAACAAAAAGGGGCTCTGTAGAATCTGGGGGAGTATATTGGGAGGTCTGTAAGGCATTTATGAGGGGAATGATTATAGGTTACACTGCTAGAGTAAAGAGGGAGAAACAACAAAGTCAAAGAGAGATGGAAATGGAACAAATGATTGGAGACCTGGAAAGAGAAGTCTATTCGGAGGGGAAAGAGGAAAAATTAAGGGAATTACGAATAGCTAGAGAAACCCTGAATGTCAGCTTAGCTGAAGAGGCCAAGAACAAACTACTCTTTGCCAGACAAAAAAATCTATGAATGGGGCGATAGGCCTGGACCACTTTTGGTTCGTTTGATGAAAGGAGGGAAAGTCCATAAAAGGGTTGTACATATTAAGGATAAGAATGGGAACCTCATGAAGGAGGAATATGCCATCAGGGAGCACTTTAGGGAGTTTTATCAGACCCTCTTTCGAGCAGAATGCCAGGGATCTGAGCAGCTTTTTGAAAGGTTTTTCTAGGACCTTACTATCCCCATGCTGAAGGATGAACAAACTAAAGTGTTAGGAGCCAAAGTCACTACAGGGGAAATCATCAGGGCTATTGGGAAGTTGAAGGGCAAAGCAGCAGGCCCAGATGGTTTTGGAGCAGAATATTATAAGCTTTTAAAGGAGGAACTTGCCATACCACTGAGAAATGTAATGGAGGAACTTAGGGAGGGGGAAAGGTTACCAAGCACTTGCTGTGAGGCACTAATTACAATAATCCCTAAGCCAGGTAAAGACATTGCTGAGTGTCGCTGCACAGACCATTATCCCTCCTGTACCATGATTGTAAAATCATTACTAAGGTCCTGACGTTGTGATTGGATGGGATGCATCCCTGTGTGGTCCATTCAGACCAAACAGGGTTTATACAAGACAGGCAGTCGTATGAGGCGCCTGATGAATGTGGTGTGGTGGGGCTCTCGGCATTCTGGAATGGTGTGTGTCCTATCCATGGATGCCGAGAAAGCCTTTGATAAGATTGAATGGGGATATCTGTTAAAAACAGTAGAGAAGTTTGGCCTGGGGGAAGATTTTCTGAAAATGGATAGTGCATTCTATAGGACGCCTACTGCGAAGGTTCTGGTGAATGGTATCCCCACGGAAGGTTTCCAATTGGAGCAAGGCACCAGGCAGGGCTGTCCCCTCTTGCCCCTCCTATTCGCCATGGCAATTGAGCCATTGGCGATCAAACTAAGAGTAGAACCATGAATAACTGGAGTTTTGGGTGGGGGGGATGACATATTATTTCACTTTACGTGGATGAGATCCTGCTGTTCCTTACGAAACAGCACAATCGGTCCCAGCTATTTTAGAAATAGTATAACAATTTGCCCAGTTTTCAGGATACAAACTGAATCTGGGCAAATCTGAAATTATGTTCTGGGGGGAGCATAGAGGTGGAGGGTGGTGCATGGGGTCTCAAAATTGCACACAAAATGTTTATGTATTTGGCAATCAGAATTGGCAAGGAACTGGGAGGACTGTATGACCTGAAATTATAAGCCCTTATTTAAACAATACTAGGAGATCTCAGTAGATGGTAGCAGCTGCCCCTTTCATGCATGGGAAGGATCAACCTCATTAAAATGAACGTGTTACCCAGAATCTTACATACTATGCAAATGTTGGCTTTTTGCCCCATGAGAGAAGATAGCTAAAAGATTAGAAAAAGGATTTACTTCATTTATCTGGAGGGGTAAGAAACTGAGGGTGAGTCTTCATCTCAAAGCTGCGGGAGTACTGGGGGGGAGGGGCTCTAGACTTCCTGGATATTTAAAGGGTGGTTTTTGGCCACTCACTATCGCTATATACAGAACTGGGTCGATAGAAACACAGCGGCTAGCTGGTTGACCCTGGAGGAGGAAAGTATTCTGGGTAGGATTTCTGCATATTTGGGACGGGATGGCCTCTGTGCATACAGGCAGCTAGAGACCAGAAATCCGATGGTAATGGCATCCCTACTAGCCTGGAAAGACATTAGGAAAAGACTAGGGGTAGAGAATATGACTACTATCCTTGTCCCGGTGGCGGGCAACCCTGAATTTTGGCCAGGCCTCGAGGATGAGGGATTTGGGACATGGCAAGAGAGAGGAATACGATGTGTGGGGGATCTGTGTTCTAAGACAGGCATGTACTCCTTCCAGGAGCTACAGGGGGGTTTGGATGTGCCAGCCACACACCTGTATAGATATCTCCAAATCAGAAATTACTATAAGCGGTTGGGGAGTTTCCAGGCAGAAGCTACTCCACTGCTGGAGATTGAAAGAGAAATCTTAGCTTCAGCCAGGCATGAGAAAGGCTTAATGGGCAGGGCGGTAAGATTGGACAGAAGGATGTTCCTAGGTGGGACTCGGAGAGTAAAACAATGGCAGGAAAAGGACCTGGAAATGGACATAGAGGACTCTAATTGGGAGATATGATTGAGGTCGCATATGGGACTACTCATGTGCAATGAATACAAAGAGGCACAGTATAAATTCCTACATAGATTGTGCACCATGCTGGGTGGGTAATATAGAGTCTTCCCAGGGGTCTTGCCAATCTGCAGGAAGTGCAGAGTAGAACAGGGTACCTACATCCACTGTTATTGGAAATGCCCACGACTGAATAAATATTGGAAGGGAATAATGCAAGCATTATCTAGAATGCTGGGATACTAGGTGGAATCCTCTCCGAGATCACTTTTAATGGGTGTAGAATGAGAAGAGGGTGGGGAATGGATGCGATACCC
This sequence comes from Neoceratodus forsteri, assembly GCA_016271365.2. NCBI lineage: Eukaryota > Metazoa > Chordata > Ceratodontiformes > Ceratodontidae > Neoceratodus > Neoceratodus forsteri. The sequence goes on along the minus strand of JADMNL010000034.1, from coordinate 108,416,153 downwards.
TAGGTGGGTTAGGGTGCTTCTTGTAGTGGCAAGGCAGGGTATACAAAGTGTTTGGACCACTAATATAGTTCCCACAGCAGAACAATGGAAGGATTTAGCTACATGGGTACTAGCACTGTATAAAATCACCTGCATCCTGAAGTGGCAAGAAGAGAGATTCCTGAGGGTATGGTTCAACTTCCTGAATAGGTTGCCGCCAGGCGAAGCATTGCTCCTTCATGAAGGGGTAAGGCTATGAGGGTAACAGATTTAAAAGAATAGTACATAATATGGGGAGGCCCTGGTCCTTAGAGCATTGTTACCAATAGGGTCTCTAATTTCTAATAAGATATGTATTACTTGTAGTGCATAATACCACGTGGCACGTTTTATTACAGCATAGTTTGCTGTGTCAATTTTAGTTTTCAAAACTGACTGCTTGTGAGAGCTTGCAGTGGTTTAAGTGATTAATACCAGCGAATAATGATGTTTGTGCTTTTACTCCTATCAAATGTGTACTACTGTGTATGTAACTGAGATTATCAAATGTGCTGGTCTGTGTATTTGTATGCAAGCAATGAGTTGTCAATAAAAAATATTATACCAAAAAAAAATGTTGCTATCAGTAAAACTAAAACAATGTATTTCCACCCCCATGTCACCCTAAGGGCAAAAACAGTAGGGGGATTCAAGAATGCATGGGATAGACATACTGTAAGAGTACTCTCACAGTAGGGAAGAGAGGGTAATCCACAGATCAATGAGTGTATGTGGTATTGCATTAGGTAGGGGAAAGGGACAGACTAGGTGTGCCACACGGTTCTTATCTGCCGTCACCACCTATGTTTCCAATGAAGTTTAAAATTTAACTCCTTATCATCCTGTTTAAATGATAAAAATGAGCTACCATTTTGTAATTCAGTCCCCTTCACTGGGCGTATTCACCTGGTCTCTGTGCTGTGTTGCTACTGGGCATGCTCACTGCAGCATGCACTGTAAATACCGTTAACAAACTGTTGAACTGTTCCTTTTATTCCCACAGCTCGGGTTTGGTTGGACAAATGGAGTCGTGCTACAACTTTTGGATCAGTATGGAGGGTGGCTGACATCAGGAACTGTGGAACGAACTGCCTGGGTCTGGGCATTTTTAATTAATATCCCTTCAATGGTTAATAACCTGTAACTGATAGTTTCAATTAGAACACTTTAATGATTCTCAAATCAGCCACTGTCCTTTAATTTGGCCTACACAGCTGTGTTCATTCCTGGACTGCCTGGTGAAAGGACCTGTCTAGGCCCAGAAACTTGTGTGCTGAAACATCTCTGTACAATATCAAAAGCTGTTTCAATAAAAGGTAACTGCATCCCAGGGAATCCAACTAGTATTTACCAAACGGATTATACATTTTAACTGGTACATGCCTAATTATTTCCTTTAACTAGCAATAATGAACTTCGGATTTGGTGGCAAATGGGTGCATGGCTGGGCTATCCTTGGTAAACAAAACAGGGCAAGTTTATCTCGTCATTTAAGTACAAAATACAACGGTAAATGCTAAAATATTGTAGATTATTTGAATTGCTGAGGCTGCATGGTATCCTTATGAAATATGTGCTTTTGTTTAAAGTTTAGGACCACCTATCATGATAAAGCTGTACTACACAGAGACACACTGGGAAGGATCTGTGATGGGCACATATGCTATGAAAACTGTTTAAAATGCAGAAGAAATAACTATTAAACCAAAGCAGTGTTTGCCTATTGATTTTGTTATAATAAAAAATAGTTAATTTTGACAAGCCATTTGTTCTCCGTCCCTTTTGATTGACATCGGGTAGTAATAAGTCAGTCAAGGCAGATCTATCTGGGGCTGTTAAAGACCTATCAATCCACCAGAACTTGAGAACCAATTACAGCACAGCTTTGCAAACATGGAGAAATGGTTCAGTAGGCACAAGCTTATACTAAATTACAAAAAAAACAAAGTAATGCTATTCACTAGCTCACATAACAAGTGTAAATCCCACCCACCATCAATCAGAAACAATACTGCCCCCCCCCCCCAAGCAGGTACAGCATTTCAAATACTTGGGGGTCACCATAGACAGCACATTATCCTATGCTCACCATATAGAAAATGTTGCCAAAGCAATCACAGAAACATAGACTTTGATGGCAGATAAGGACCGCTTGGCCCATCTAGTCTGCCCATTTCCCTACCTACAGGATAGGCCGCAGATCCTAGTTAACCAACAGCCTACTTCTTCCTACCCCCCACAAGAATTGCCTTATGTCTGTCCCATGCATTCTTGAATTCTCCCACAGTTTTAGATCCCACAACCTCCTCAGGAAGGCTGCTCCATGCATCCACACCCTCTCTGTGAAATAATACTTCCTCCACATTGCCCCTAGACACGCCCTCCTTCTATCTTTAAATTGTGTCCCCTTGTTCTTGCAAGTCTCTTTTTCTGAAAGATGCTACCCTCTTGGACTTTGTTGATTCACTTAGGTACTTAAAAGTTTCTATCATGTCCCCCCTCTCCTTCTTTCCTCAAGGGTATACATATTAAGCTCCTTTAGTCTCTCCTCATAGCTTCTCTTGCAGACCCTCACCATTTAGTTGCCCTCCTCTGGACTACCTCTATCCTGTCTATGTCCTTGCGGAGATGGGGTCTCCAGAACTGGACATAGTACTCCAGATGGGGTCTCACCAACTGTCTGTACAGAGGGATAACAACTTCCTATTTTCTGCTGCTGATGCCTTTCCCTATACATCCCAGTATACCCCCAGCCCTCCCTACTGCCTTCTCGCATTGCTTGCTAACCTTAAGGTCATCTGATATGATTACCCCCAGGTCCCTTTCGTTTTTTGTTGTTACTACCTCCCCACCCATTGTGTATTCTTCCCCTGGGTTCTTGTTTCCCAGGTGCATTATTTTGCACTTTTTTGCATTGAATCCTAGCTGCCATACTTCTGACCATTCCTCCAACCTTGCCAAGTCCCTTTTCATCCTTTCCATGCCTCCTTGTGTATCAATCCTGTTGCAGATCTTTGTGTCATCTGCAAAGGCATCTTTCCTTCAGTCCTGCAATGTCACTGAAGACATTAAAAAGGACTGGACCCAATACTGAACCCTGCGGTACCCCACTAGTAACCCCTCTTTCTTCAGAGTGGACTCCATTTACAATTACCCCCTGTGTCCTGTTGTGCAGCCAATGTTTTACCCAGGCTAGTTAATTTGACTATTAATCTTTTGTGTGGGACTGTGTCAAATGCCTTGCTAAAGTCTAGGTAGGCCATGTCCACAGCCCCTCCCTGGTCTACTACTTTCGTCACCCAGTCAAAGAAATCTATTAGATTCGTCTAACATGACCTTCCCGCTGTGAATCCATGCTGCCTTGGGTCCTGTGCTCCACTGGCCTCTAGGTACTCAACTATTCTTTCCTTCAAGTGACTCCATCCTTTCCCTACCACAGAGTCAGACTGACAGGTCTGTAGTTTCCTGCCTCTGTCTTGGTCCCACTTTTTGGAGGGAGTCACATCCGCCTTCCTCCAGTCCTCAGGTACCACACCATCCTCCATGATTTATTAAAAGAGTAGCCAGTGGTTTCACTAGTTCCTCCTTAATTCTTTTAGAATTCTTGGGTGAATTCCATCAGGACCCATTGCCTTGTCCACCTTCAGCTTTAGGAGTTCTTGCAGAACCCTTTTTTCTGTGAAAAGACTGGGATCAACCCCCCTATCAAGAGTGCTTCTGTTAATTGGATTAGGCACTTCCCCCTCCTCTTTTGTGAATACTGAGCAGAAATATTCGTTCAGTATCCCTGCCTTTTCACTGGTCCCCTCTGCCCACCCATCATTCATTCTATTCAGCCTCACTATCCCTCCCTTTGTCTTTCTACGCTCACTGATGTACCTATAAAAGGTTTTATCCCCCTTCTTAACTGAGTTGGCTATCTTTTCCTCAGTTTGGGCCTTTGCTATTCTGACTTCCCTCCTGCTTCCTTCTGCCTTAACTGGTACAGCTCTGTCCTGCTCCTTCTATGTTTCCATATACTTTCGGAATGCTATCTTTTCTTCCTGACTTTCCAGCCACCTCTTTTGAGAACCATAGTGGCTTTTTCTTTCGTTTTGATTTATTTGCTTCACACAAAGGCTTATTGCCTCTGTGATGGCAGTTTTGATGATTCCCCATTGTTGCTCCACACCTCCTCCTAGCCTGTTTGCTAGTGCTTTTCTGAGGCACTCTCCCATCTTGCCAAAGTCAGCCATCCTGAAGTCCAGTACCCTCACTTTTGTATGGCTTGACTCTGTAGCTGAGTTTAACGTGAACCACACTGTTTGATGGTCACTTGTCCCCAGATGGCAACCCACTTCTAGATCGGATCCTCTCACTGCCCCGTTTGAGAGTCACGAGGTCTAAGATTGCTCCCTGACAGAGTGGGTTCGAAACTAGCTGTCTAAGGCCTGCCACCTGGAGTCATCAAGAATGGCCTGCTCTTGGATGTGGCTGCAGCAAATGTGCTCCAGTTAACATCTGGCATATTCAGGTCTCCCATCAACAGTATCTCCCCTTTCTCTGCCATTCTAAGAATGCCTTATATCATATCCTTGTCCATTCCCTCCCCCTGACATGGGGGTCTGTACACAACCCCTGTGCGGATTGTGGTGCCCTTTCCAGTCTCCAAGGTGACCCACAGTGCCTCCTCTCCTCCCTGTTTACTCTTTTGTTCAGTTGCTTTTATCCCTTCCCTTACATAGAGAGCTACATACGAATCAGGCTGCTGCATAGGCAGAAGCGAAGTCTGACCACCGAAGCCCTAAACTTGGCAACTCACAGTTCTGTCATCTCCATCATAGATTATGGGCTGTTAATTTATGGCTCTGCCACTGACACGTCCCTTTGTCATATCTCCATGGTGCTTAACAAGGCCTGTAGGCTCCTCACAGAAGCAGCTCGTCTCACACATACTTGTGACCTCTATGCTCAGGTTAACTGGCTACAGTTAAAAGGTAGAACCTCTTACCAAACTTTGGACTTTTGCCCCCAGGGTTTCTAAAGATCCTTATCCCCTATGTTAACTCCCATCGAACAAGAGGCTCAGACAACCAGATCTTCCAGGTCCCCCACTGCCACACTACTCTAGGACAAAGATAAATTGCCTATAGAGCTCCACTCTGGTTTAATTCACTACACAGTGACATTTCCTCTGAAGCCACGCTGGGCCCCTTCAAACATAAACTCCGACAACTCCTAGCAGCAAACACCAGATGTGATTGCTTCCACTAATTGTACAAGTCACCTTCCTACCATCTCCATTTAGCACTTAAGAATCTGCCCCACTCTGCTAGCCTTTACCTACCTCTATCGCCTACAACTCCCCTTTCTCTTATCTACTCCTCCCCCTATTCCCCAACTCCCTCTCCTTCCCCTTTCCCCCCACGTGCTTTCTTCACACTCCTACTCCCCACCTAACTTCCTATCCACTTATTTGTTTTGTCCTTGACAAGGCCTCACTGGCTGATTTACCTTGATTGTACTGTCATAAAGTGTTTGCCTAATTTGTTTGTAGACTACTTCCTGGCATACTTTGTACAATGCCATTCAATCTGTTATTCTTGTTCTTTGCAATTCTCTGTTATTTGTTTCACTCCGTGTCATGTTTGCAACTTTGTTAATCCTTATGACGCGGAACCTACGTAAAAGAGCTACTAGCTCTAAGGTGTTTTAATCTGAGATACAAATAAATAAAACCAAGTGAAAAATCTTTGATCCTGAGGAGAGAGCCAGTCCAGTTCAGAAAAATGATCTCTAGGACAGCCGGCCCAGTGGTGTAGAGGGCTGAGGCACTTAGCACCTTACTGCTCCCATGCCAGCGACCCGAATTTGGGAATGAGCTCAGGTTGCTGGGGATTGGCTGGGGTGGGGGGCCGGGAGAAGGATCGAGCAGCCGGCAGGCAGCTCTCCTCTCCCAGGTAGGGAGAGTTTGTCTTCCTGGTGCTTGGCTGTCACCGAGTGGAGGCTAAGTCGCAATGCCGCGCAGATGGGGGACCAGGTACTAGGCCAGGGTGGGTGGAGCTGGACCACTGGATCTGGCGTGGATGCACGCCTATGTTGCTGCAGCCTTGGGGAACTAAGGAGAGATAACTGGAGGAAAAAGGATGGTCACGGTAAGGGCATATGACACCTGCTGACCACACTTCCACCCGCCATGTCATCAGGAAACCTGGAGCAAGGAACTGGCTTATAGGCTTGGGGTGGGGGATGGATGGGTGGACCTCCTCTCTGACCCAGTCACCGGGGGCATAATAGTGGGGGTGCCCTCACCATTGGCACCCAGGGGAGGCCTAGGATGGTGGAAGGAGGTGGCGGCAGCTGGCAGAAGGGAGCCTCCCTTGCCATTGTCCCAAGGAGCATAAAATATGGAAACAAAAGATCTTTAGGGCAACTGTTGGTCCCATGGCCGAATGGTGCATGGACATGCCGGTTACCCAGACTGGGGAGCATCTCTCTTCTCCCTCCCCACACAGTGAGGGAGCAGGCTCCCTGGCTTATTGCAAGGCATTCCTTCACCGAAGGAACCGGATATAACCCCTCCCTGGGCTGCACTCTGTAGCACTTTCCCCCAGCTCACCACTGCCTGACTGGCTGCCAAGTTCACTTCCAAACCTGGACTGCTGGCTCTGCAGCTCAGTGCATTTCCTCCAGGCTATTGGGCAGCTCAGAGAGTAGGAACAAAGAACGGGTCCATGACATGGGAGGGGGCTCGGTTGGACTTTACTTGAGACTGGATGGATCCCATTCTTAGTTGGGGTGAGAGTGGGTCAAAGTGCTCTTCCTCATTGATCAGATTCCCAGCCCCATGGGCCAGCCAGGAGAAGCTTTTCCATGCAGAATGCCCCCTCCATCCTTGTCGAGGACAGTGCATTAGTGGGAATGCAGCTCCAGCTCTTGCCACACTGACTGGGAACGCAGGCTGAAAGGTTTCCTTCTAACTGTTGATCCCTTCATTTCAAGGATGCTCCCAATGCAATAAAAATACACAGAATCTAATAAAAATAAAGGCGGCCTGAGAACTAGACTTCAGGCAGATATTCAGAACCTTTGCACATGCAAGACTGCATCTCCAGCAACTTGTAAAGCCATTTTTTGGGGGGACAGAAGAATTGACTGTTCTGGTCACCAGGGACAGAAGAATTGGCTGTCGGGGTCTCCAGGGGAAAAACATTGGCTGTCTGGGGTTTCCAGGGACAGATTAATTGCTGTTGGGGTGTCCAGGGTCTCCAGGGACACATATTGGCTGTCTGAAGTTTTCAGCGACAGAAGAATTGACTTTCTGGGGTATCCAGGGACAGAAAATTGAATGCCCAGGGTCTCCAGAGACTGAAGAATTGACTGTTTGGCATCTTCAGGGATGGCAACAGATGTCATGAGTCTTGTAAATTCTGGCAGCATCCCAGATATTCTAGGCTGGCATTTTTCTGCCCAAAAACATATTTTACAACATGCAGGAGTACGTGACTTCATGTTTAAATACACTGAGTATTGGGCCCCAGTTTGTAAGTGCTATAGTGCCCTCTGCTGAAACAGACTGATAGCAGCTTGGAAGACTGAGCATCAACCCACAGTCTAATGAATATGGTAAGATGGTGCATGTATGCATAGGTACTGTAGATTCTGAATCTTGAAACAATGTACAAGAACATGCTTTGCATTCCTTCTCAAAAGTTATATTATTTGGCCACATGACGGCAGTCTTGTTCCACAGTGGAAACGAGACAGTCTGCAGCTGATAGCTGAGAATGTGAGGGCCTGATGCAGTCTGAGTTACAAGCACTAGGTATTGAGTGTTGAATTTTAGATCAAGGCAGTGTTCCCAACCAATCTTAATTGCTTTTATTAAGGTATATATGCTTATCTCCTGACCACTCACCATCTTGTCCTCTTCCCCCTGCCCTGTCACCAACCTTCTCCTGTCCGGTATCCTCCATGTGGGCATCTTCGTGTGCCATGGAACCTCTCAGTCTCTCTTATGGGATTGGATCCAGTGGTGGCAGGTGCTGTGGTCAGTAATGTGAGGCCTGTTGGGGAAGGGGTAAACCTTCATCCAGCATCACTTGGGCTTTTTCCACCATTTTCCGTCCTTCTCTCCCCATGCAGCACACACAGCGCATTCAGAGGAGTGCCTCAGCCACATGTAGCTTGCTCCTGCTGGGAGTGCAAGCTCCCCAGCCCTCCAGCAGGAGTTGCTGTGGTGCCAGATGTGTCACCTCTCATCCCCCGGCTGGGACGTGCTGCCATTAGCAGTGTGCTTCCCCAGCCTGTCTGCCCGAGCGCTGGCTCCCGATTCTGTTCCTCAGTCTGGGTTGTCGGCATGGATATGCAGTGCTGTTACACTGGGTCATCAGGTATAATCAGAGTTTAAAAAAAATGTTTTGAATATATTATTGCTTAACTTCTATCAAAAATCTATTAATATTGCCTTTGAGGCCATTCTTACTGTATTACTCCACGCTGTCAATGGGGAAGACACTTCATAGATATGGGTAATGTGCTTGCTCACTGTGGTAGTGGTACAGGTCCAAAGCTGTGAGTTCAGCACAGACCCCCAGGGACATGGTACATTCCACCACAGTCTAAGCTGTACCATGATTGGGGTAGCAGCATGGAAGAACCCTTTGGAAGATAATTTGCCTATTTATTTTTTTGTCAGTTGTGTGTAACTCCTGGGCAGACTGGGGCTTTCTGGTGACAAGAAGCGCCCCTAAATTTAGAGATCGTGCCTGTTATGCTGAGACTTTCAAACTGGATAATTTGCTAGCTAACTTCCATTTCCAGTGCTTATACAGCATGGATGGAGATCACTTGCCTTAGAGGGTGTTTTTCTCTGGTAGGTCTGCGAGATTTAGCCTGGTGCCTCAGGTAAGTAATTTTTTTTTTTTTTTTATAGTCCTGAGGTTGTGTTCACAGTTACTAGCAAGAGAGTTATTGGAGTTTGAACATGGATTTTATAACTGGGGGGTGCCTGGCCCTCCTCTAGTGAATTGGCTGCTTAGGGAGATGTTTTTTGTATTAGGACTGTGTTTTGTTTTTTCTTAATGGTATGATGTGTTTCAAATGTTTTGCTTCTCCTCGTGTCCTGGCCCCCCTTCATCTGTTGTGGCTATCAGTTTTTGGTGCCGTCGGTTGGGAAGCAGCAGTTTGGGATGAAAAGGTCATCCTTTTTCCTTTTGGGTGCTTCCAGCTGTATTCTCTTCTGCATCTGCATACAGCTGGCCATGTGGAAACAGCTGTTGGTTTTGCTTCAGCGCCCTGGTAAGTTGGCACCTAGCGCTTTGCATGCTTTTTCAGCAGCTGCACACTTGCCAACTGTTTTCTCTCAGTGCTTTGTGCACTTTCAGGTTGGCAATGAAGTGAATGGGGTGTATGCAAATGAGCTACACCCCTGTGTGATGACATATGCTCCATGTGACGTCTGATGTCTGCGCTCGCTCGGAGTGAACCACGGCCATTTTTGCCTGAGAATAGGCATGGTATTCTGGTATAGGGAGCGCTGGGGTTTTGCTCCCAGTGTGCAGCATTTTTCTGCTCAGCATGTGCAGTTTGGCAGGGAACGTTCTTCATACCTTTTGGCTCTTGAGAGATTTTTCTCTTACAGTGTTCAAATCTGCGTGTGCAGGTTGGGAATGTTGCAGGCTTTTTCTGAGAAGAGCAGTCTGACAGATGAGGCAGTTTCCTTTTGTTTCCTTAGAGTGTACAGACTGCTATTGGCGCCATATGAGCAGTATGGTAGTAGGTAATATAGCCTAGAGATCTGAGCTATGAACCAGATGACTGAGCAGACCTGGGTTTGAATCCTACAACTGCGGAAGTGCGGCACATAGGACTGCTATAGGAGAGCAGTGCTGTTTTTTTTCTTCTACAGTCTGGCAAAGGAATATCACCTTGTTTTCATATTCTCGGTATGGCAACCTGGCAGGGGACCTCCAGTTCTGGGTGGCAGCAGGTACGGTAATTTTTTTTTTTTTTTTTGCCTCCTTAGTTTTGCTTGTTTGGGGAGAGGGGGCTGCCAGGAGGCACTTGGTCTTTTTTTCCAAGACCTAGCTGCTAGAATTGTAGCAGTAAATGCAGTGTCTGCATTCATCCTCTATGAACTTGGGTATGCAGGGGCTCCATAGGGGACTTTCCTGCCAGTGGAGCCCACATCCCCTCTGAGTCAGTCATTTGCAGTGATGTGTGAGCTATGGAGCTGCTTTTTTTGGGGGGGGGGGGCTCTGAGCCCAGCAAGCCCTTTTCACATTCCTCACTCCTCTCTGTCTCTTCAACTAGGTAATCTCTGTGATGATGGCTTTGGGGGTCGACCATACAGTTCACAAGCTTGGCATGCTGGGACTGACGTTACTGGAGTCATGTGGTTAAATATGGGTTGTACGGCGCTACCCTCTCCCCGTGTACATGGAGTGACAGCATGTTGGGTTATCGATGAATGTGTGGTTACTTGAGGACAGTGTGTTTCTGTGTTAAAACATTTATCTCTGTGTTGCACTATTTGCTCAGAGGGCCCCAAATGTGTGCCAACTGCATGTTACAGTCAGTGGTGTCTTTCTCCATATTCCTTTACAAGAAAAGTTGGGAAGGCATACTGGGGAGCCTGGCATGTACAAATAAAAAGTTTTCCTTTTCAGGTGTTCTTCATGGCACGTGGTAAACCAATAATGATAAATGTCAGACCTGTAGTCGGACTACCAGGCCCTGTGTTCAAAGGATTTATCTACACTGAGGAACCAAGTTTAATATGTCTCTTCCGTTCCTCCCAGCTGCACCATCAAGCTGGAGTGGAATGCACCTGTGGTACTGTTGGCAGTGGTAAAGCAGAGTTACAAAATGTCTGCCCAGTTTCATTTTCTGCTGAATACTCTGGATTATCCGTGATCCACAGATCCTCCTGCAAAGATACCCAAGTTTTACAGATTCCTCTGGTCAGGGAGGGGTCCCTACAGGCACGTCCAGGTGTGCCATAGCAGAGCAAATCAGTTCAACTAATTGCAGGCAACCTCCAACCCTGACGGTAGGTCAAGAGGAGGATATACAGAGGTATATTTATAATCCTTACAAAATGGAGCCAAAGCCATCTCAAGGAAGGTGCCTCTCCAAGGTGGAGAGGGGTGTCCAGTCACAAAAGGCGGCAGCCCCTTTTTCTCCCTCTCCTTAGGTTATGTGACTTGAAGGAAGGTGAGTGGTCCAGCCACCCATTTTTCTACGTACGCTAGCTCGGATGTGAGCCAGGGTGACAAAGTCACAGCCTCCCTGGACAAGGCTGTGAAGGAGAGTGGGCTAAACACTTGGTGCAAGGCTCTTGTGCTGTACTACTGCAGGTTCCTAGGCTCACAGTTTTTTTCATCACCGTGTATATGGCAGTTTTTCAGGGGCCATTTCGCAGCTCCCCTGAGCTAAGTTATGCAGTTGTAGTCCCTAGATGGATTATCTTTGCTGGTGCCATGGCAAGTGTACTCTGATGCCTGATGAGGGATATGCAGAACACTGGGTGATCCGCCTTACTTCATGGTACCATACTGCCAGCCAGATGCTCAGTCAAGGCAGCAGGGCAGGTCTGCCCTTCACTCTCAGTTTCTGCAAATGAGATTCCTTCTCTGAGTGTTTTTTTTTTTTTTCTTGGAACCTTGTGGACAGGTCCTTCACACTTTGGCTGCTGTTTTTACCTATGTTGGCTTGGTCAGCCTGCTCTGTAGTGATGCCCAAGCGAGGTCTGGTCACAACACTGAATCATGGGCATCGTTCCTTTTTCAGATCATTATCACGCACCAGTTGCTGGGGACTGGAGCTTTGTTTAGAACAACCAGGAGAAGGACATGACTGTTTCTGATGCACAGGCAGCGGCAGAAGGTAGTTTTAGTCAGCCTACCTTATTGTGACACCCAGGCAAGGAGGGCTCTGCCTTCAGAGAGCCAGTATCATGCTGAGGACTTGATCTTGTTCAGAATAATCTGGAGCAAAGTAGGGCCGTCTCCAATCACCCATCAGTTGTGGAAGGTGACTTTAGTGTGGGTGGCTTGATTTATGGGCAGGTACAGGTGTAGGTAGAACAGGCGACTTTCCACTATGTGCAACGTTCATACCTCTTGTTTCTGGGCAGAAATTCTTCCACTTCCAACCATCCCTTGCTAGTTGTTAGAAGGACACAAAGTTTTCAGTCTGTTCTGGTTTGACCTAGAATGGACTGCCCAACACATAAACGGCCAAGAGATGATCCAGCAGCCCTACAAGTCACCCACAGACTCGTGAACCAGGGACACATGGTTCTTCTAAGTGTTCCTCATGGGGTTAGCATTCCTTCCAAATGTGACCGCAAAGTCTTGTTACTGTTTAAGCCATCTCTGAAATAGGATGGGCATTGCCTATCGGGATGCTTGCACATCAAGAGGTCAGGGTGCTGATGGAAGAGCGATCGGTGCAGGACACTAGGAACCAGAGAGGTACTTGGACATGCACCTTCAGACATGGCAGTAGTGACTGGTCCGTTGGTGCACTTATGACATGTCAGCAGCTAGGATCTTGGTGCCAGGGATCAATGTCCATTAGGCTCCACAAGGATGTTTGCTGTCTGTGCGGCCCCTGTCTGTGTAGTCGTGATCTGAAGACCCACCAAATTCTTATTCAGTTGGACCACTGTCAGCTTCGATCAGTCAGTCTTTATTTAACCAGGCAGTTGCATCATTGACCGAGCTCATTTGCAAGATGTTCCTGGTCACCACTGGGATAGCCTGCTGTCATTGTGGTCTCTGGCAGGGCAGTCCCAACCTGAAGGATTTCAAGCCTAGGTTCTGGTAGTTTTCTCTGGATGGCACACCAGGAGACTTCCAAGCCACCACTTCTGGACAGCTGTGGTCCCCCCTCTGACAGCCATCCAGCTACTGTAAGGGAGCCTATTTCTAGACAAGAGTCGAGTACTGGAAGTATGGGGCCATCAGCACCTGTACATCCCACCAGGAGAACAGAATGTCAAGTAGTTCACATCGGCCATGACTGTAAACATGCATTGGAAGGTGCAGCATGATGCTGTCACTACAGTCCTATGCCAGACAGAGCAGATGGTTGGTCAGACACAGTTCGAGCTTTTCGGGCATAGGAGGCCTTCAGATGTTGAGGTACATCAGTTGATTTCAGTGGCCAGGGGAGGAGGCAGTAGATGCCTGTTTTGGTAGTGGAATGTTATCTATTCCTGGCTGACGCTGCTTATGTTTCTCCATTGCACCACTTCTGTCAAGAAATTAGGGGCCAGAAGTGAGTTCCCTCTGACAGACACAGAGTGGCAAGCAGATTTTGGTGGTTAATACTGGACTCCATAACTAGTTGCAGTGTTAACAGCTGGGCAGTCCCAGGTCAGGAGGTGATGTAAGATGTAGGAGTCCCTGACCAAGGTTTCCTCCTGATGTTACTAGGAGAGGTTTAGCTCAGCAACCTCTGCTGTGTGTGTAAAATTTGTCCTTCAGACAAGATGAAGTCTTGCTGTATCCTGACATATGCAGTTTAGGTCCTGCCTTTCAACTGCCCCAGAGAACAAAGAGTTAAACTTTCCATGGCCAGCATGGAATGTTCACCGCGAGCTTGGTTGAAGCCCCTGTCTGCTGCTGTTTAAACTCCAACCGTCAGATTCTTTACTCCACTTCACTGAACAGTCGCTCCGGAGATTTCTCCTTTGCTCGGTTCAAAAAAGTTGGTGAAAGTGTTGTTTTTTCGCTCGGTTTCTACCGAATTGCTGCTACCGATCTAAGTCTCTGTCTGTGGTACCGTGAGTACTAGATAGGTTTTCTGTATAATTTCTGTGTGGAACTTGTAAATTGTGGATCGGTTTGGCTGAACCCATCAGTTTTCAGGTAAAAAAGTTTGTGATTTACTTAGAGTGTGGTAACTGGTCCGTATCGGTTCTAAAAAACACAGATTTTATTATATTTTTGTTCCAAGACCCATGACACGGTCAGGAACCGATAAGGGAGTCTTGCCTGGCGGATTGCTGAAAAAAGGGTAAGTTTTGGTTAGGATTGGCCATGTCTGAGAAACCCAAGAAAAAAAACGGGCCCACTGGGTTTCAACACTGCAGTGTGTGTGGGGAAGTCTTTGCCAAGGCTGATCCCCACACCATCTGTGTTTATTGTCTGGGGTTTGACCACCTCGATTCAGACTGCCAAATTTGTGAGAATTTTCCCAAATCTACCCTGGAAAAGAGATTAGGTAGACTGAGGGAAAGGGAGGCCGAAAAGTCCGCTGACCCGGATGGCCAGCCTGGTTTGGTTCTGACCGAACTAGAAGGCGTGCCCTCTGACCATGGTGATACTTCTTCGGGCAAAAGGAGAGACTATTCTGAGGAGTTGGTTCCGGTAAAAAGAAAAGGAAAAGATAAATCGTCCGGTTCGGACCCAGAAATTCATACTCCGACTGCCGATGAGATAGCCAAGGCGATAAGAATAGTGCAATCGCTTACTTCGGTTCCGACCGAACCGGCACCATCTGGCAGGGGTTTGGTTCGGTCGGTTCCCCCGGTTCCGGATTACACCTTGGAAGAATTTTATGAACCGGGTGAGGTGGAAGGAGAGTATGATGATGATGGTGGTGGTGGTGGTCGTTATTATGAAAGTCTGGATGTGCCTATTGACACGGACATCTCCCCAGATAGACCTTCAGGTGTTTCTCCTCCTAGGCTTTCTGAGTCCCCTTCTCACTTTGTTTTACAAAAAAGTGGCTGAAACCCTCCAGCTTCCTATGGAGGAAGCAGTAGAGGATCAGGAGGAGCCTGGTTTTGTTGAAATGATGGACATCCCAGAGTCCAGGAGACTGTCTATTCCCCTCCACAAATCCTTTGGGAAACAGACACATAAAATTCTTAAGACTCCTAATTCCATACCTCCTGTGGACAGACGAATGGACAAGACGTATACTCTTTCAGGCTCGGACACGGAGTTCCTTTCCCAGCAATGCAGCCATGTTGGGGTAGTGCAGGCTGCTGCCTGTGATAAGGCAAATATCCCCTTGTCATCCCACCTCCCAGATAAGGACTCCAGGAAGATTGATGCCATGGCAAAGAAACAGTACATGGCAGCATCTTTGGGACTCAGGCAGGCTAACTATATGGCTTACACAGCTAGATACCAGAAGTCCAGGTGGGACACTGTGCTGGCTCTGGCTAAACAGGCCCCTGACCAGCTTGCCAAGGAGCTGGAGCAGGTGGCTGCAGATGGGATTGAGGCATCCAAAGTGCAATTTCATGCTGCTGTGGACTCCAATGATGTTTCATCAAGAGTCATGGCTACATCTGTGGCTCTTCAGAGGATGGCTAGGCTCAGATGTACTAGCCTATCACAGGATACCCAGGCTAAGGCCATGGATTTCCCTGTTATTGGTAATTCTCTGTTTGGGGAGCAGACAGAGAACTACATGAAAAAGATGGACGAGTAAAGGACCACTTACAGGAGTGCTCAGGCCAAAGAAAGGCAAGCTACTCCTCAAAGGCAGCAGTCCAGGGGCAGGGGCAGTTCTTTCCAAAGGCATTTTTACCAAGCTCAAGCTTCCTCTTCTTACTTTCAGAGGGAGAGGCAGACAGGGGATGAGCAGGCCTGCATCCACCCCTCAGCCTATAGCCCCTGCCAAGAAGACACCCTGATGGGTCTGCCAGAGCTGATTCTCCAATACCAGCAGGGGGCAGGCTGGCTTACTTTGTCCAGGACTGGAAGTCTCAGACATCAGGCAAGCGGGTCCTGGAAGTAGTAAGCCAGGGACTGGTTCTCGGCTTCAAAAAATTTCCCAAGATAAGAACCAGATCCTTTCCATCTGCAAATCCATCAGAGACCCTGGTCTTGGAGGCAGAGGTTTCTTCCCTCCTAGCTCTCAGAGCTATAGAGAGGGTTCCCACCCTACACAAGGGCAAAGGATTGTACTCCAGGTACTTCCTAACCCCCAAAAAGACAGAAGAATGGCGTCCCATCCTGGACCTAAGATATCTGAACAAACAGCTTTTAAAACCAAAGTTCAGAATGGTGACTCTGGGAATAATCCTTCCCTTTCTAAGGCCAGGGGACTGGCTAGCCTCCCTGGACATCAAAAATGACTATTTTCACATTCCCATCAGGTGCTCCCACAGAAAGTACCTCAGGTTCAAGTTTCCCTCGGGCCACTATCAATTCAGAGCAATGCCCTCTGGCCTAACATCAGCCCCAAGGGTTTTCACAAAGTGCCTGGCAGTACTGGTTGCTTTCCTATGGGGAAAAAAGATCTCCATCTTCCCATACTTGGACGACTGGCTCATAGTAGGTCAGTCTCCAGACAAAGTCAAGTCACATTTGCAAATAACTCAGCAAGTGCTCACTTCCTAAGGATTCCTTCTCAACCTTCCAAAGTCAGTTCTCGAACCAGTACAGCTCCTCACCTTCATAGGGGCGGAGCTGGATACAATAAAGGCAAGAGCCTTCCTTCACCTGGACAGGTCAAGGACCCTTGTGGAACTGGCCTCTTCATTCACCTTGCAGGTGTCTCGACCAGCAAGGCATTTCCTTCAGCTTCTGGGCCACATGGCAGCTTCCACAGCAGTGGTCCAAGGAGCAAGATTCCAGATGAGGGGCATTCAGTTCCACTTAAGAGCCTTCTGGTCCCAAAGAAAGGATTCCCTTACCAAACTAGTCCCAGTGACTCGAACCCTGATCCAGGCCTTGCAGTGGTGGCAGGATCAGGACAATTTGAGACAAGGGGTTCCTTTTGTCACTCAGTCTCATTCAGTGATGCTCACCACAGATGCTTCCTTGCTGGGCTGGGGAGCCCATCTGGGGGATCTCACTACCCAAGGGCTGTGGTCACCTCAGGAATCTCTGCTTCACATCAATCTCTTGGAACTCAGAGCAGTGTTTGACACTGCAAGCCTTTTTCAAATCTGTGCAGAACAAGGTGGTCCAGGTCAGAACTGACACCACCACGTGGTACATCAACAAGCAGGGAGGCACTTGGTCTACGGCCTTGTGCACAGAAGCAATGAAGTTGTGGTCCCTGGCCTATTCCCTGCAAACCTCTCTGATAGCAGTTCACCTCCCAGGGAAGGACAATATCCTAGCAGATGCTCTGAGCAGAATATCCCAGGGCCATCATGAATGGACCCTAGATCCCCTAGTTTTGAAAGTGATTTTCTCGAGATGGAGCACTCCACAGGTAGATCTTTTTGCAGCCCCAGACAATCACCAACTTCCTCTCTTTTGCTGCAGACCCCCAGTCTTCGGCTCAGTCCTCCTGGATGCTCCAATCCCGAATTGGGAAGGGAAATTTCTGTATGCTTTTTCCCCCCCCCCTCCCTCTCCTGTTCAAAGTGTTAGTCAAGATAAGGTCACAACCATGCAAAGTGATTCTGATTACTCCAGACTGGGCCAGACAGCCCAGGTATCCCCTGTTGCTGTCCCTAGCAGTCCACCTTCCCCTGTGTCTTCCCAGGAATTACAACCTGTTGAGCAAGGCATGGCTCTTGAAGAGTTAGAGTTTGCTGACCTGCATCTTTCCCAAGGGGTTCTGGATATGCTTAAGGCTTCTCGAAAGCCTTCCACCAGAAAGACTTACAACTCCAAATGGAAAAGATTCACTATTTGATGTTCTAAGAAGAATATTTCTCCAGATTCTGCTGGGTTGCCTACGGTTCTGGACTATATGGTCCATCTCAATGGCCTAGGCCTTAGGCCAGCTACACTTAAAGTGCATTTGGCAGCTGTTTCTGCTTTCCTGTCAGTAGGCAAGCCATCCCCTCTGTCAGCCCATCCTGTGTTTTGTAAGTTTTCCAAGGGATTGCTGCACACCAATCCACCCTTTAGGGATCCTGCTCCTGCATTGCTCAGCTTATGCAACCCCCCTTTGAGCCTTTGTCCTCTGCAGAGCTCAAGTACTTGACTTGGAAAATTGTGTTTTCAGTAGCGATTACCTCTGCCAGGCGTATCAGTGGATTGCAAGCCCTGTCAGTGGAACCTGATTTCATCTCTTTCCATAGAGATAAAGTGGTCCTAAGAACTAACAGGAAGTTTTTGCCTAAAGTGGTTTCAGATTTCCACCTCAACCAATCTATGTCTCTCCCTGTTTTCTTCACTGACCATTCATCCTCTGGAGAGAGGAGGCTACACTTAGATGTTAAAGGGCCTCAGCTACTACATAGAGACGCACCAAGGGTCACAGGTTTGAATCCTCCAGTTCCTCACGTATGGAGAGGTTGGTAAGAGCAAACCTGCCACTAAGAGATCTATTGCCAGGTGGATTGTTTCTTGTATACAGTTCTGCTATGAGAAACTGGGTAGAACTCCACCCTCAGGCCTGAGGGGCTCACTCTACTAGAGGTACAGCTGCTTCCCTGGCTGCTGCCAGGGATATTCCTATCTTAGAAATCTGTCAAGCAGCCACCTGGAAAACAGTCCATACATTAACCAAGCATTACTCTCTGGATATCCAGGCTAGGAGTGATGGTCGGTTTGGCACAGCAGTACTTCAGAGCCTGTTTCCAAAGTAGGTTCTGTCCCTCCTCCATGGAGGTACTGCATGGTAGTCTGCATTATGTCAGAATACAGCAAGACTTCATGTTGTTTGAAGAAAAAATTACTCACCTTAGTAATGTTTCTTCTAATGGAGTCTTGCTATATTCTGACCTCCCCCCGCCTCCCCTCTCAGAACCTAGTTTTTGGGATGTGGGTGGGCAGGAGCAGTGTTGGCACCCTAGGGGTGTCCCTTTTTCACCCTCCTTTATTTTGGGTGAGTGTTGTGTTTTGGGATGTTTTGTTTTTTGGGTTTCCTGACTTGAGTCTTTGCTTTGAAACCAAAAAACCCTTTTATATAGATATAGTTGCCAGTTGGCTAGTTTTGAGTTTTACAGTTTCCACACAGAACTTCTTCTAGTGAGTATTGCTCAAAGATCTGACGGTTGGAGTTTAAACAACAGCAGACAGGGGCTTCAACCGAGCTTGCGGTGAACATTCCATGCTGGCCATGGAAAGTTTAACTCTTTGTTCTCCGGTGCAGTTGAAAGGCAGGACCTAACTGCATATGTCAGAATACAGCAAGATTCCATTAGAAGAAACAACATTACTAAGGTGAGTAATTTTTTTCTTTTTTCATGTTGCTCATTCTGCAAATCTTTAGGTTTCTTGTGTTTTGCACAAGGCTGTCACCAAATAATTCCACCATAGTTCCACAAGTCAGTGGTGTTTTGACTAGCAGTCTGGTGAACTACAGGTGCTTGCCTTTTCTTTTGAGGTTGATACCCCACTCAGTAATGTGTTTTAGCAGGATACTTTCTTCTAAGATTGGGTAAAGGTGAGATAGATAGTGGGATGCACATTCCCTTTTCTGCTGCTGTCCTGTGTACCTTACTATTGTTTCTGATCTGAGCAGCAAGTGGGGCAAAGACTCAACTATCGTTCAGTGGAAGGATAAAGCCTCTTGAATAGAATAGGTCCATTCGAGACAAGAGTGTTGTCTTCAGGGTGCTCATGACATCCTGGGTTGCGAGGGCAGAATTTGGCAATCAGTAGGTAGTCTTAGTGTAGCCTCCTTCTCCCCCCCCGCCCCCAAGGTACATCAGGGGTTATACCCCAAGTCTGGCGTTTTGGCTGCCCAGTAGTAAGTTTGGAAAGAGTACAGTTATGTAAAAACTTACCATAACAGTATATCTTCGAGAGGAGCTCTTGCAGCAGGCTACAACCATTAGGACTAATGCCGCAGACCTTAGGACCCACCAGAAAAATTCTTAGCTAGCAGTACTCGGCAGGGACTGCCCCTGATGTCGGCTCCACCCTGACGTCGGTCACATTATATAAGGGGGCAGACCCTGGCTCCACCCCAGTTCCCCCGCCAAGACCTGCGAACGAGCCCTATCGAGAGAAAGAAGCGAACCTGTAGATGATATGCTGAACACCTCACTCAGGGGATGGAGAGCAGGAAAGCAGCACCTGCTGCAAGAGCTCCTCTCGAAGATCTACTGTTATGGTAAGTTCTTACTCAACTGTACTATCTTTCTTCGAGTGGGAACTCTTGCAGCAGGCTATAACCATTAGGACTGAATCGCAAGCAGTCCTGCACCAAGGAGGTGCCTAACCCCTGGGAGGAGGAAGGATGGAATAATGCTGGTAACACAGTAACTCAGGACAGGAGTCCTTGAAGGCCTGCCAAGCCAAAACCAGCATGACGTCCGGATACATTGTCCAGGCTATAGTGCTTCACAAGTGTGTGCACAGAATTCCAGGTGGCTGCTGCACAGATGTCTCTTATAGAGACATTCTTCAAGGCAGCAAAAGAAGCCGAGAATCCCCTGGTGGAGTGACCCCTAACTGGGCCCGAAAGGGGTTTGTTGTGTTTCTCATAGCAAAACACAATGCAGTGGAGAAGCCACTTAGAAATTGTTTGGACACCGGTTTGCCCAAGTGTTGTGGCGCGAAGGCCACAAACACTTGCTCCGATTTACAGTGTGTAGCTGTGCGCTTGAGGTAGTACCTTCACTCCCTGTGAATGTCCAGTGTGTGAAGGACAGCTTCTCCCCTATTGGAAGGAGAAGAAAAATAAATTGGAAGGTCAACCGACTGGTTGAGGGTCAACTCCGAGACCACTTTAGGAAGGAAAGTACAGTTACGTAAGAACTTACCGTAACAGTAGATCTTCGAGAACAGCTCTTGCAGTAGGTTACACCATTAGGACTGAAGCTGGCAGGTGTCAGGACCCCACGGAAAAAACTCTAGCTAGCAGTATCCAGCAGGGACTGCCTCCAACGTCTGTCCTGCCCCCGACGTCAGGCATCGTATAAAAGGGGGCGGTCCCCCAGAATCCACGGTTCTCCCGCCGGAGACTCCCAGCCATTCAATGACATCAGAAGTGGAGACTGAGGATCAGCCATCAAGAGGTATTCAGAACGGTGTTAGAAACACCGAATCCTAGAAAGAGATATCAGAACAACTCTACCTCCAGAGGGGATGGTGGGAGGGAAACTACCAGCTGCAAGAGCTGTTATCGAAGATCTACTGTTACGGTAAGTTCTTGCGTAACTGTACTATCTTATTTCTAGAAACTGCTCTTGCAGCAGGTTACACCATTAGGACTGATTCCCAAGCAATATTGGAAATCCCTCGCAGGTGGGAGGAGGCTAGGTAGAGATCGTGAGTTGGACCGAAGCCTAGGATAGGAGTTCTTGAAGGACTGGTAGACCAAAACCAGCTCTTCGCCATGATGCAACGTCCAGACTATAATGCCTGATAAAGGTGTGCACAGTGCTCCAAGTAGCTGCAGCGCAGATGGCTGAAGTGGACACGTTCCTCATGGCCGCAAAGGAGGTAGCTACCCCCCTTGTGGAATGACCCTTAACTGCACCCAGTAAAGGTTTGTTTCTGGTAACAGAACGTGATACAATGGATGAGCCGCCTGGACAGAGACTGTTTAGAAACTGGAGCTCCCATCATCCTATGGGTGAAGGAGATGAAAAGCTGATCAGATTTACAGTGGTGCCTGGTTCTGGTCAGGTAGTATCTCAGACACCTATGGACATCTAGAGTGTGCAACAGGGCCTCTCCTTTATTAGAGTATTTAGGAAAGTACACTGGTAAGTTGATGTCCTGATTGAGAGTGAGGGCTGAGACCACCTTGGGTAGAACTTTCGATTTGTTCTTAGGGACACTCTGTCCTGGTGAAAAACCAAATGAGGTTCTTTGCAGATCAGTGCGTGAAGTTTAGAAATCCTTCTGCCCAAAGTAACGGCAACTAAAAATAACATCTTCCATGTTAGGAGACGTAGCTTGCAATCCACGGCTGGTTCAAAAGGTGGCAGTGTGAGCTGCTCCAGGACAAAGGGTAAATCCCATGGAGGGATAGGATCCTTAATCGGAGGTCTAAGGTGGAGAACACCTCTCAGGAAGGCTCGTGCTGTGTCCAACTGAGTTATGGGACGTCTGCTTATAGGTGTATGATAGGCTGAGATGGCACAAAGGTGTACTTTAATAGAGGAGTAGGCCAAGCCTGCCTGGAAAAGAGACAGGAGGTAGTCCAGGACCAGCCTTTCCAGACAATCCATCGGGGAAAAACCTTGTGCTTGAGCCCAGAGGCAAAATCTGCACCATTTCATGGCGTATGTGGCCGGTTTTCTAGCAGCCGCTAGAACATCTGTTACCTCTTGCGAGACCCCGTACCGCATGACAGCTGTGTCTCTAGGAGCCAGGCATGCAGGTTCAGAGTGAAGGTCCGGACGGACCAAAGATCCTGCCGTATGGGACAATAAGCGAGAGGTGATTGGCAGAGGCACCGGAGGTTCCTGGGACAGCTGGTGCAGCAGAGGGAACCAAATCTGTCTGGGCCAAAAAGGCGCGATAAGAAGAAGAATCAGCATTTATATAGCACTTTTCATACACAGTATAAGTATTAACGTCGTCTGCTCTCTGCGGAGTTTCAGTAGGACCCTCTGGATCAACGGGAAGGGAGGAAATGCGTAGAGGAATCTGCTGGTCCAGGAGAGAGACATGTCTCGTCAGAAAACGCCAGGCCCTGAATCTAGCAAGCAGAAATTGGGCAGTTTTGTATTGGATGGGGACACGAAAAGGTCTAACTCTGGTGTGCCCCATCTGTGAAACAGATCCTCTACTACCTCCTGGAGTAGTTCCCACTCATGGACTCTGGCCTGAGAGTAGCTCACGCTGTCTGCGATGACGTTGTCCACTCCTGGGACATGAACAGCAATGAGGCTTGCGCCGTGTTGTAGAAACCAGTCCCACACCCTCATGGCCTCCCTGCTAAGTGGGTAGGAATGGGTGCCTCCTTGTTTGTTGAGGTAATACATCACCGCGGTATTGTCTGCTACAGGAGAGTACCCGGTGGGATCTCCGACTGGAAGGCCTGCAGGACATAAAGAACTGCACTCATCTCCAAAATATTTATGTGGAGATGAGCTTCCAGGGGTGTCTACGAGCCGAGACCTGACCCGTCAGTGTGCTCCTAACCGGAAACCTGATCGTCCGTGGAGGCGTCACAATCGACAGCGCAATGAAGGGAACCCCCGCCAACAGGTTCTTTGAATCTAGCCACCATTGCCAATCCCGGATTCCGGCATTGGTGATCCGAATTGGCAGCTGCAGATGGTCTTGCTTCTGATCCCATTGAACCCGTAACATCCACTGGGTCACCCGCATGTGGAGACTGCTAGCGGGACTGTTGCAGTGGCCACAGCCATGTGTCTGAGCAGGCAAAGGATCAGTCTGGCTGGGACAGTCTTCTTAGCCAAGATGTCCCTAATGAGGGATCTGATGTGTTCCGCTCGTTCCTGGGGCAGAAAAGCTCTCCCCTGGACGGTGTCCAGAACTGCGCCTATGAACTGCAGATTCTGTGACGGCACCATGCGTGACTGCTCCTGATTTGATAATGATGCCCACCGTCCCAAACAGGGACAGAGTACAATGAATTGTGGACATCAGAGCTTTCCGAGAGGGTGCCATGAGGAGTCAGCCTTCCAGGTAAGGGAACACATAGTGGCCTTGTCTCCTTAGAGCCTCTGCTACGACTGCCATGCACCTCGTAAACACCTGAGTTGCCGATGACGATCCGAAAGGGAGGGCTTGGAACTGATAATGGTGACCTAGAAATTGGAAGCGCAAGAACTTCCTGTGCGCTTGAACAATGGGTACGTGCAGGTAGGCATCCTGCATGTCCAATGACACTAGGAAGGCACCCTGCTTGAGCATGGGTATCAGACCGGGAAGGGTCACTATGCGGAAGCATTTGTATAGGACCAAAGCATTGAGATCGCTGAGATCCAGTATCGAACGGAGGTCCCCTGTCTTTTTGGGAACCAGAAAGAAGTGAGAATAGTAACCTGCACCTTTTTGGTTCCTCAGTACGTGCTGTATAGCTTCCTTTCCTAGAAGCGCGAGCACCTTCTGCTGTATGAGCCATGCATGCTGACCCAAATAATGGGAAAACAGGGGAGGTCTTGACGGTGGATGGTCGAGGAATTCTATAAAGTGACCTCTCTTGACCATTTGAAGTACCCACTAGTCGGTAATCAACTGCCCCCCTGAAAAGTGGCAAGCGATGCGACCCCTAACCTTTTCTGCCCGTTGATCCAGAGGAGGGGTGGGGGCCGGGAAGTAGTCATGCTGTGGCAGCGTTGGTTCCCGCAGGCTGGGCCAGTTTGGTATACTGCTGACCTCTGCCTGGGGAAGATTTAGGTTAGGCCTTACAGTGGAAGGTGCCCCTTTGTTGCTGGCCAGAATGTGGCAGCTGTCGTTGCCGGCCACGAAAATGGTTCTGGTTCCTATGAAAGGAACCAGATTTGGATCTGTACATGGCCTGTACAGACCTTACTGCCTTCCCAGCATCCTGAAGCTTGGTGATGACCTTTTCAGAGGGTTCACTAAACAGGACCGCTCCATTGTAAGGGACGTCAAGGTTACTCTTCTGTACGTCCGGGGAAAAACCAGAGACACGGAGCCAAGAGTGTCTCTGGAGACAGACGCCTGAAGCTGCGCCCCGGCGGACAAGTCTGCAGAATCATATGCGGCTCGTAGCACTTGGGTCCCCACATCTGACCCTGTGCGGAGGAGGTTCAAGAGCTCCACCTTCTGTTGTCATCTGGTAGTTTATCAACTAGGTCCTGACCCTGTTCCCACAGGGCATTCTAAAACTGAACCATATGAGACAGTTCAGGGACCTGATGGAGCATGTAGCAGCCGCATACATGCGCCTCTCCAGGGCATCCAACTGCTTGGATTCCTGGTCCGGTGGCTATGTGCTCAGACGCTGTGGTCATTGGGAATTGTCATGAGAGGCCATAATGACCAGGGAAGCAGCCAGAGGTTGTTGCGCCAAGTACTGGTCCTCTGTCGGGGCCCTGTACAGGCAGTCAGGTTTTTTTCGGCACCGCGGGGGTGGAGTGCGGACGCTTCCATGCAGCCTTAGTGACGTCCGCGAAAGTGTACACCAAGGGTGGCACCACCACAGGCTTAGGGTCCTTCTGCCAAAGGTAACGAGCTAGGCATTGTCTCTCGGGGTCGAGATCTTATGAATCCCATCCCATGTTTTCCTGGATGTGCCTCACGATCTCGGAAAAGGAGGGATCATCCGGAGGTGACCTGGGCAGGTCTTGTGGGTCAGGTGATGGGGATGCTTATTGGAAAGGAAGACCTGGAGGTATCTGAAGTGTCGGGTCTAGAATCCTCCCCTTGTGGAGTGGACCGTCGACATCTGGGTCGCTTAGGACTGGGAGACCCCAAGGGAGAGCTTGAAGGGAGCCTTCTCTGTTCTTTGGATCTTCCCCTAGGAGGTGGAGTGTGCTCCTTGGGGGGTTGGTAGTGGTCTTGCTGGCTCCTGCAGTGGAGGAGAGGGAGTAGGAGGTGAAGGAGTAGGAGGCTTGACTGGGATCACATCCTTCTTTATTGTGTCCCACCAAAAGGTAAAGAGATCTTTGTCCTCTTGAATATTCATACTGGACGACGGACCTGGCGCTGGTGGTCTGACGCCAGTATCGGGCGTCGAGTCCAAAGGCGTCTCTGGGGTTGGTGAAGGCTCCTGTGGAAGCCCGATGTCCTCATTGTTGCCTGCCTGGTCATCAGGCAACGTCAGGTCCTCCTCTGTAGAGTCCCGGCGACCGGTGTCCACCAGTGATGGGGGAGCAGTCTTCGGCTCCGGCGAACGTCTTACCGACGTCGGGTCTATTGGGGAGGCAGTCTTCGGATCCGGCGAACATCTCACCGATGTCTGTCTGGTGCTGCTTATCTGACGGTCCATTTTAGGGATGTCGGGTCCTTGGTCTTCCTGAGAGGGGGATCCTGACCCCTGGGAGACCGATCTGGTGTCGGGGTCCTGGCACCTCTCTGAAGATTTGGAAGAGGACTTGGACTGGTGACGGTTTGAAGACTTCGATGAGGCTCGGGAGGGTGGTGTTGAAGCCGAAGGTGTGGAAGTCTTGATGGGATGCAGAGAAGCTGAAGTGCTGCCTGAAAACTTGACCTTTACTGGAGGGGGCTGAGAGTGAGCCCTGGAGGGAGAGCGGTCTGAGCGCGTGGAGCCTGAGCTGGTGCGTGAGTCCGAGGCCTAGTTAGGGGATCTGGACCTGGCCTTCTCCCGGTGTTTGTGGGACTTAGAAGTAGACTCACCTCTGCAGGCAGGGTCTTTGTCCATGCTTCTCAACTTGTCTTCCAAGAGGAACCCCTGACGTGCCTTCTGGCGGTGGATCCTGGTGCGACTGTTGAACCCCTGACAAAAGGAGCAGGTCTTGGTGTTGTGTTCCGGGCCTAAGCACCTCAGGCAGGATGAATGAGGATCCTTGAAAGGGATCTGTTTGCCGCAGGCACACTTGGAAGGATGTCCTTCTGAAGAAGGAGTTGGAGATGCCAACATTTAGTGGTAAACTGGAAGTTCTAGTCATCATATGCTAGAGTAGGACCGTGAGGCCGATGCTGGCGAGTCGACAGTGGGGAAAAGAACTGGGGATTCTGCAGGACCACCCTCTTTTATACGATGCCTGATGTCGGGGGCGGTCCCCGCTGGATACTGCTAGCTAGAATTTTTCCGTGGGGTCCTGGAGCCTGCCGGCTTCAGTCCTAATAGTGTAACCTGCTACAAGAGCTGTTTCTTGAAGTAAGATCTTAGGATTTGTTTTAAGGGAAACCCTTTCCCTGTGAAAAAACAAATAAGGCTCTTTACACATCAGAGCCTGGAGCTCAAACTCTTCGAGCTGAGGTAACAGCAACTAAAACACAAACATTCCAGGAAAGGTAACGCAGCTCACAATCAGCCGCTGGCTCAAAAGGGGGGAGAGGGAGCTTCTCCAACACAAACAAGAGGTCCCAGGGAGGGATAGGATCCCTAGTGGGAGGTCTCATATGCAGAATACCCTGTAAAAAAAAAAAAAAAAAAAAAAGTGCGGGTCATGTCCAGTTGGGCTAAGGTTCTATCCCCCAAGAGGACATGATATGCAGAAATGGCCCACATGTGCACCTTTATCGAAGAGTAGCTCAAGCCCTGCTGGTGTAAGGAGAGGAGATACTGCAATGCTGAGTTCACCAGAAGTGTAAGGGTGAGATGACGCCCATAAGCAGAAACGCTTCCACTTCATAGCATAAGTGGAGCGAGCAGAGGGCTTCCTCGCTGAGACGAGGACGTCCACCACCTCCTGGGAGACCCCATACTTGGATTTTGCTACGTCTGCAGGAGCCAAGCATGAAGGTGCAGAGACCTGAGATATAAATGGACTAGCTTGCCCCAATCCTGGGACAGCAACTGCGAGCATATTGGCAGCGGAATTGGAGGTTCGAGGACAACCGCTGAAGTAGTGGGAACCAAATCTGCCAAGGTCACAATGGGGCAATTAGAAACATCCGAGCCCCCTCAGCCTGTATCTTCAACAGTACTCTCTGAATGAGAGGGAAGGCGTAAAGAAACACCTCTGCCCAACAAAGGGACAATGTGTCTGGCCAGAAAGCACCAGGCGCGAGCTCTCGTGAGCAGAAAGTTGGCAGTTTTGCATTGCGAAGGGATGCAAACAGGTCCAGCTCTGGGCAACCCCATGTGTCGAAGAGCTGGTCTGTTACTGATTGTAGTAACTCCCACTCGTGCGCCTTGAACTGAGACCTGTTTAGGTGCCTGGAATGTGCACTGCGGACAGAGAGAAACATAGAATTTGACGGCAGATAAGACCGCTTGGCCCACCCAGTCTGCCCATTTCCCTGCCTAATAGACAAGCTGCAGATCCTAGTTAACCAACAGCCTACTTCTTCCACCCCCACCCCCTAGAATTGCCTTATGATTGTCCCATGCATGCTGGAGTTCCACCAGTTTTTGACTCCACAACCTCCTCCGGAAGGCCGTTCCATGCATCCACAGGCCTCCCTGTGAAAAAATACTTCCTTACATTACCTCTGAGCAGCCCCACTCTATCTTCAAATTGTGCCCCCTTGTTCTTGCACACCTCTTTTTCTGATAGATGCTACCCTCTTGGACTTTGTTGATTCCCTTGAGGTACTTGAAAGTTTCTATCATGTCCCTCCTTTCCTCGAGGCTATACGTATTAAGCTCCTTAAGTCTCTTTTCATATGTCTTCCGGTGCAGACCCTGCACCATTTTAGTTGCCCTCTTCTGGACTGCCTCCATCCTGTTTGTCTTTGTGGAGACTGGGTCTCCAGAACTGCACGCAGTACTCCAGATGGGGTCTCACCAGCTGTCTCTACAGAGGGATAACAACTTCCTGTTTTCTACTGGTGATGCCTCTCCCTATGGATCACAGTATCCCCCCAGCCCTCCTTACTGTACAGAGGGATAACAGCTTCCTGTTTTCTACTGGTGATGCCTCTCTCTCTATGGATCCGAGTATCCCGCCAGCCCTCCTTACAGCCCTCTCACATTGCTCGCCCACCTTTAGGTCATCTAATATGACTACCCCCAAGTCCCTTTCCATTTTTGTTGTTAGTACCTCACCCCCATTTGTGTACTCTTCCCCTGGGTTTTTGTTTCCCAGGTGCATTACCTTGCACCTCTTAGCATTGAATCTAAGCTGCCATACATTTGACCATTCCTCCAACCTTTCTAAGTCCCTTCTCATCATTTCCACCCCACCTTGTGTATCAACTCTGTTGCAGATCTTTGTGTCGTCTGGAAAGAGACCTGCGTTTCCTTCCAGTCCCTCTGCAATGTCGCTTATAAAGACAGTGAAGAGGACCGGTCCTAGTACTGAACTCTGCTGTACCCCACTAGTAACTCCCCTTTCTTCAGAGTGGACTCCATTTACTATTACTCTCTGTGTCCTGTTCTCCATCCAATTCTTTACCCAGGCTACCATCTTGGGACCCACTCCCAGGCTGGCTAATTTGTTTATTAATCTTTTGTGTGGGACTGTGTCAAATGCCTTGCTAAAGTCTAGGTAGGCCCTGTCCACAGCCCCTCCCTGATCTACTACTTTGGTCACCCAGTCAAAGAAATCAATTAGATTCGTCTGGCATGACCTTCCTGCTGTGAATCCATGCTGCCTTGGGTCCTGTGCCCCTCTGGCATCTAGGTACTCAACAACTCTTTCCTTCAGAAATGATTCCATCATTTTCCCTACCACTGAGGTCAAACTGACAGGTCTGTAGTTGCCTGCTTGTGATGCTCCAGCACCCAGTAGCAGACTCTCATCGCCTCCCTGCATAGGGGGTAGGAGTGCGTTTTCCCCCTTGCTTGTTGATGTAAAAGATGACTGCCATGTTGTCCGTCTGAACTAGGAGAGAGCCTGGGACAAGGTACTCTTGGAAGGCATGCAGCACATTGAGGACCACTCGCATCTTCAGGACATTGATGTGGAGGTCGTGCTCCTCTGGGGTCCAGATCCCTTGTGTTTGGTGGGCTCCTAGGTACCCCCCCATCCCAAATCTGACACATCTGTTGTTAGGATCTGATTTGGGGGCTCCTGACTGAAAGGGACTCTCTTCTCTAGATTGAGAGGGTCCAGCCACCTAGTGTCCTCTTGACCGACTCTGCGACTCTAACCATGTGGTCTGTCATCTGAGCATTGATCCCACTGCACTCTGAGCATCCACTGTGGGATTTTCATGTGGAGCCAGGCCAGAGGAGTGACAGGGATGGCCGCCGCCATGTACCCCAGAAGTCTGAGGAAGGTCCTGGCCTGGACCTGAGGGGTTACTAGGACCGATCCGCTATCTCCTGCAGGCGATCGTCCCTCTCTGGAGGTAGAAAAGCCATGCCCTGGAGTGAGTCCAGGACTGCCCTTATGAAAATGAGTCTTTGGCTGGGCTCTGGGGAAGACTTTGGAAGGTTCAGGGTGATCCCCACCTCTGGGAACAGAGTATAGGTGTCTCCAAGAGCCTGAAGGAGGCGCGTCCTTGACGGGGCCGCAAGCAGCCAATCGTCAGAGTAAGAGAAGACATAATGCCCTGGCGCCCTAGAGCCGCAGCTACCACTGCCAAGTATTTGGTGAAAACTTGAGGAGTGGAGGAGAGGCCGAATGGAAGAACTCGAAACCGATAATGTTCCCCCTGAAAGTGGAAAGTACAGTTATGTAAGAACTTACCGTAACAGTAGATGTTGAGAACAGCTCTTGCAGCAGGTTACACCATTAGGACTGAAGCCGGCAGGCGCCAGGACCCCACGGAAATTTTCTAGCTAGCAGTGTTCAGCGGGGACAACCCCCGACGTCAGGCATAGTACATAAGGGGGCGGTAACCCAGAATCCCCAGCTCTCTCGCCGGAGACTCCCAGCCACTGGATGACATCAGAAAAGGAGACTGAGGATCCGCCATCAAATGACAATCAGAGCGGTGTTGAGAACACCTGATCCTAGAAGAAGGATATCAGAACAAGTCTACCTTCAGCGGGGATGGTGGTGGGGAAGTACCTGCTGTAAGAGCTGTTCTCGAAGATCTACTGTTGCGGTAAGTTCTTGTGTAACTGTACTATCTTACTTTGAGAAACAGCTCTTGCAGCCGGTTACGCCATTAGGACTGATTCCCAAGCAATTCTGGAAATCCTTCATCATTGGGAGGAGGGAAGGTAGAAATCACTAGTAGAACCGAAGCCTAGGACAGGAGTCCCTGAAGGACTGCTAGACCAAAACCTGCTCTTCGCCTTGATGCGACATCTAGGCTACAATGCCTGATGAAGGTGTGCACAGTGCTCCAAGTAGCTGCTGCACAGATGGCTGAGATGGACACGTTCTTTAAGGCTGCAAAGGAGGTAGCCACCCCCTTTGTGGAGTGACCCTTAACCGAGCAAGGTAGGGGTTTGTTACGCTTCTGGTAACAGAACGTGATACAATGTATGAGCCAACTGAATAGCGATTGTTTGAAAACTGGAGCTCCCATCATCCTGTGTGTGAAGGAGACAAAAAGCTGGTCAGATTTTCAGTGGTGTTTGGTTCTGGTCAGGTAGTATTGATGACACCTATGCACGTATAAAGTGTGCAACAGGGCCTCTCCTCTATTAGAATATTTAGAAAAGTACACTGGTAGATCGATGTCCTGATTAAGGGCGATAGCTGAGACCACCTTAGGTAGAAACTTCGGATTAGTCCGTAGGGATACCCTGTCCTGGTGAAAAACCAAATAAGGTTGTTTGCATACAAGTGCGTGAAGTTCAGAAATTCTTCTGGCCAAAGTATCGACAACTAAAAACAACGTCTTCCATGTAAGAAGACTTGGCTCGCAATCCACGGCTGGTTTCCATGGGCTTGAGCACCTGAGGGCTTACGCAATGGCCGTCATCTCGCTCGTTTCTGGTCCCCTCTGTACATCAGCCTGATGGACCAGATAGATTTGCCTGACTCCTGGAGATGAGAGACTCAGTCTCCTGCTCAAAAAGGATGGATTCCTGGAACGGGAGGTCCTGGATTCCGGACTGCAAATCCTGGTGAAAACCTGAGACTCTCAACCAGGCATGGTGCCGGAGGCACACACCTGTCGCTGCTGCTCTGGCCGCCATATCTGCAGTGTCGTACGAGGCCCAATTTTAATATGTCCAGAAGCTCCGTCTTGGCTTGGGCTCCTTTTGCCTCCGGTAACGGGCCAGTCGATGGCGTTCTGAATCCAGTTCCTCCGTCTCCCATTCATTGGAGGCCTGGATGTGCCTCATGACATTCATAAAGGTCGGATCGTCTGGAGGTGAGCAGGATTGGTCCTTCTCCCCCGGGGAACCCCCAACCTCTGAGAGGGATGAGGAAGGAGAAGATGACCTGCAACTGGGTCTAGAATAGCCTGAGCAGCATCTAGGACTCCCCGCGCTTGAGCATCGGTAGCAACCAGACAGACGTCAGTCCGAGGACCGGCGACGGCTGCGGGACAGATGACAGAGCAATGACTGTCAGCCTGGGGACCGCTGTTGGGAGCGGACCAGCCTGGGAGAGCAGGATCGGCTCCTGGGCCCGATCAAGAAGGGTGCTGACGATGGTCCCACCAGGACTGAGCCTTCGAGGGCGGGTGAGGTAGTGGCTGCTCGGGGCTCTTCGGAGAAGGAGTGGGAAGGCCCTTGGATTCAAGGTTGTCTGGCTGGTCAGGAACCGCTGTCGGGTCCAGCTTCGGTAGACTCTCCTCTTTCTTCACCTGACTCCACTAAAAGGAGAAGAGCTCTTGCAGCTCTTTTTTGCTGAAAACAGCGGCTGCTGTTCCTGGGAAGGAAGCCGGAGGATCCGGGAGGGCATGAGTGGGGAGTCCCTGAAGAGCCCTGCGGAATGGAAGATCTGGGGGTCACCGGGACGTTAGCAGGGGCCCCTTCCCCTGGAGCGTCTTCCACAGGAGTAACCTCCACTGGTGTCGGGACCAGTGTCGGTTTCACCGGAGGTGGTGTCTGTACCACCAAGCAGTTTGTCTGAAGCTGGCAGAATTGAGGCCTTCTTAGGCAGGGCTGAGGCTTGTGCCGAAGAGGCCTTGATCACTGGAAGCGGCACCACCTTAGGCCTTGCTTGTTTGTCGCCGGATGGTCCATTGACCATCATTTTTGTGGCGGGAGGACTCTGTTTCTTAAGGTCCTTGCGATGTTCTTCCAAGCCAGAAGATGAAGAGGCTTTCCTTGGGGGGGAGAGACCGATGATGGGACCGGCTACAGTCCATGTCCTGGGAACACTTACGGGGCTTATCCTGGTGTTTACCCTTGTCCCCTGAGGTGTGCAGGACATCCATCTTCTTTTCTAGGAGGTAGGCTTTTAAGGCCTTCAGGCATCGAATCCTTGTCCTGCTGGTGAAGCCACTACATCTTTGGATGGTATCTGGCAGCTACAGTCTCACTTGTTCCTCTTCGGACCGGAGGAGGATACCGATGATGGGGATGACATTTGCACTGAAGTCGACAAGGGAGAGAAGAACGTCAATAATTCGAGAAAAAAATATCCAATTTTTAGCTGGAAACTGCTCTGTCAGCAAAGAACTTCCCCAACATGAGTGGGTCACGACGGGAAAAGACCTGGGGTGGAGCCGTGGTCTGCCCCCTTATGTACCGTGACCGACATCGAGGTGGAGCCGATGTCAGGGGGTGGTCCCTGCTGGGTACTGCTAGCTAAGAATTTTTCCAGTGGGTCCTAAGGCTTGTGGCATTGGTTCTAATGGTTATAGCCTGCTGCAAGAGCTCCCATTGGAAGTAAGATCAGTAGTTCACGGTTAAGGAATTATATGGGGCAATATTCTCACCTGCCCTACGTAGATGGGTCCTGCTTGTTAGAGCCCATATATATATTAACTACCTTCCCCCACTGACAGCGTGCAGCAATATGGAAAGGAGAAAGTCCATCATACTTACTGTAATTTCCTTTTCTGTTAGCTCCAATGATGTCAATAGGTCCTCTCCCTGGAGTAATTTGCTGTTCTGGTGAAGACCGTCTCATACATATTTGTAGCTATGTAGGTGTACACCATTTTTTGTATCGAAAGACAGCTACAGTGCTCTTTTATGGTTTGGGATTCATCAGCTGGACTTGGACACCTTTGGCCAATAACTTATGGTTTGTGTAATGAACCATAATCTTCAAGGTGAGATGCATGAGGTTATGTTTGCCTCGAGAACCTACATCAGTCATGTGTACTCCATTCTGTTTCTTCTAACTAAACATAGAATTTGACAGCAGATGAGGATTGTTTGGCCCACCCAGTCTGCCCTTTTTTTCCTCCCTACATTTTTACCACAGATCGTACTTTATCTTCCGCTCTTTCTTCATTCCCCCTTCCTTTCCATTAGGATTCTCTTATGCCTATCCCGTGCATTCTTGAACACCGCCACTGTTGTCACCCCCACCACCTCCACTGGTAGACTGTTCCAGGAATTCACATTTTCTGTGATGAAGCACTTCCTCAATCTAACCCCCCAGCTTATTATCGTGCCCCTGTTCTTGAAAACAGGTTACTCACCTGTAACAGTAGTTCTAGAGTGGTATATGTTGTTCATCCACACTGTCTGGCATTGTCCCTTTCCCTTTAAATCTTGCCAGAAGTCTTCAAGCTGGCTCTCCTCCACCCACCGATTGGTATATACCTAAGCTGCGCCCCATGACGCCAGATCTTAGCCCGCTGGAAGCAAGGTGATGTGCCTGAGGCCAAGGAGGTCAGGTGGGTGCGTGTGGATGAACAACATATACCACTCCTAGAACTACTGTTGCAGGTGAGTAATCTGTTTTTCTAGGAGCGTGGATATGTTGTTCATCCACACTGTCTAGCAGACTCCTAGCAGTTCTCTGGGAGTAGGGAGGCAAGGTGCACACCCCCTACTTAGGAAAGAGAGATAGGAGAACCGAGGCCCCAAAACCAGCATCTCTGCGTGACTCAAGGTCGATGTGGTAGTGGGAAATGAAGGTGTTCGCTGACTTCCAAGTAGCAGCCAGACAGATTTCCTGGATAGGGATGTCCCTGGAAGCAGCCACCGATGCAGCAGTATGGTGGGTAGAATGAGCTCTTAACCCTCTGGGAGGCTCCTTGCCGGCCAACTCATAACACAGACCTATGCATGATGTGATCCATCTTGCAATAGTCTGCTTGGCTGCAGGTCTGCCAGAAGCGGCTTCAGCGTAGGTGACAAACAGCTGGCGAACCTCTCCCCGAATTTCCGCAGTCCTCTCCTTATAATAGGAGAGAGCCCATATGTGGTCCAGAGTATGGATCCTGTACTCGGCGTCTGAGGTGTAATTAGGGTAATACACTGGCAGAGTCAACACCTGGTTAAGGTGAAACTGACACCACCTTCAGAAGGAATTTCGGGTGGGGGCGCAGGACAACTTTGTCCCTGTGAAAGACCAGATAAGGGGATCCACCGAGAGCGCCTGGAGCTCCCCTGTCCTTCTGGCTGACATGATAGCCACCAGGAAGGCAGTCTTACACGACAAGTGTGAGTTCACACTTGTGCATGGGTTCGAATGGCTTGCCCATGAGCTTTGCCAAAACAAGCAAAAGATCCCACAGAGGTGGAGGTTCACGCACTGGAGGGGATATGTGATCCAGGCCTTTGAAAAAGCGCCCGACCACTGTCTCCTGTGCCAATGTCGGCTGACCGGCCCATGCCAGCTAAGCAGAGATGGCTGCCAGGTGCACCCTAAGGGTCGATGACCGAAGACCCCCTTTGGAGAGGGACCAAAGGTAGTCTAGAATGTTAGCCACAGAGCAGGATAAGGGGTCCAGACTCTTTCCCTGACACCAAATGGAAAACCTTTTCCATTTGAAGGCATAACATTTCCTGGTCAATTCCTTTCGAGATGCTTCCAACACAGAGTAGACATCCTCGGAAAGACCCAGAGCCTGGAACTCTAGCTGCTCAGGTACCAGGCTGTGAGGTGCAGGGATTGAAGCGCCGAGTGGAATACCTTCCCCTGGTTCAATGATAATCAGGTCCGGGCATGTACAAAGCCCCACTCCGGGGCCCTGCAGCTGAGGATGAGGAGATCTGGATACCAGAACTGGCGGGACCAGTCTGGGGCTACCAGGATCCACCTTCGCCTTGTTCCTCCTCACCTTGAGTAACACCTTGTGGGTCAAGGGAAATGGAGGGAAGGCGTAAAAGAGGTCTGGGGTCCACAGCCTAGAGAAGGCATCCCCCTGCAGCGAATCCTGCTGAGGGGGGGGTGGGCATGGTACAGCCTCGGGTTGGTGTTCTCCCTGGAGGCAAACAGATCCACCAACAGTTTGCCCTAACAGGAGAACAGACTGTAAGCTACCTCTGGATGGAGCGACCACTCGTGGGATGTCTGGCCTATGCGGCTGAGAGCATCCGCCAGTTGGTTCGAGACCCCTGCCACATGGATGGCAAGGAGATCTGCTTCCAACCGGCTGACGAAGGTCCCGATCCGGAGCGCCTCCTTGCATAGCAGATGGGAGTGTGTGCCGCCCTGTTTGTTGAGGTAGTACATGGTCGTGGTATTGTCTGTCTGGACTTGAATAACTTGACCCCAGGAACAAAAGCTGACAGTGCCAGTCTGACTGCTCTGAGCTCCAACAGGTTGATGTGGCAACGGGACTCCTCGAGGGTCCAGAACCCGTGGGCTCCCCAGCCCATGAGAGAGGCATCAGTCGTGAGGACGACCGTCGGCTTGGGGCGGACAAATGGGATCCCTTCCTGCAGATGACTCAGGGATGGTCCACCATTGGAGAGCGTCCCACATCCTCTGGGTGACGGTGACCAGCTGGTCGAAAAGACCCTGTCGCTGAGACCATTGAGCGGCCAGCTCCCACTGGAGGGGGCGCATGTGCAGTCTGGCCCAACACACCACTGAGGTGCACGCCGCCATGTAACCCAGAAGGCGCAGGAAGTCCCGGGCAGGGTGCAAGTGCCCAACCAGAAATGATTGGGCAAAGGAGGAAAGAACCTCCACCCTGTCCGCTGGAAGCCGAGCTCTGGCTCGACGAGAGTCGAGCTCTGCCCCGATAAAGCCCATCACCTGAGAAGGCACGAGTTCTGACTTGGCCTCGTTGATCAGGAGGCCTAGATGGGAACAGGTTCGGAGGGTCAGGTCCCTGGACCTCCACCTCCTGCAGGAGGAACCCATGAGCCAATCGTCCGGTAGGGTATATCTGAACCCTTAGCGCCGTAGATGAGCTGCCACCACTGCAATGCATTTGATGACCCTTGGGGCCGATGACAGGCCAAATGGCATGGCTTGGAACTCGTACAGGGTCCCTTCGACCCTGAAGCGGAGGAACCGCTGGTGGGACGGACTGATTGGGACATGAAAGAACACGTCCTGTAGATCCAGTAAACAGAACCACATGTTTCGCTCCAGAGATGGTGTGATCTGGTTCAGAGTTACCATCCGGAAGGTGCGAGACCTGAGATATTGAATCAGGTCATGGAGATCTAGGATGGGGCGCCAACCCCCCCGTCCGCTTGAGCACCAGGAAATACCTGGACACGAAGCCTCGGTCTGTAGGAGGATCCTGCACTGGAGCTACTGCCTCTTTGCAGAGGAGCTGAGCAATGTCTACCCGAAGGGCCGACTGAGCGCCATTCCTCCCGTGGGGCATGGGCTCGGATGGGGGGGTACTGCTCGAACTCTAGAGGCAGTCCCTGACTGACCATTTCCAGAAACCACTTGTCTGAAGTGATACCGGACCAGGCGGAAAGGAAGTGGCAGAGCTGGCCCCCCACGGGAGGACCCAGAACTGGCGTGATGGGTGTAGGGGAGGCCACCCCTGACCCGTCACTGTGCAGGCTTGGAGGAGGCTCCTGGACCAGCACCTCGGCCTCCTTTTGCGGGGCTCTTAGAAACCCTGCTTGGGCCTAGGGCGCCAAGCTTGAGCCTGCTGTTGCTGCTGACCTTCCTGGAAGGAGGGCTGTCTAACCGCAGGGGAAGAGTGCCGAAAGGACTTCTTGCGCTTCTGCTGGTTCTTGCCCAAAGAACCCTTAGCAGAGGTGGCATCAGACTGCTCAATGTGCTGGAGATGACCTGCCACTCCCAGACAGAAAAGGTCAGTGCCAAGGAAGGGCACGTCAGCTAGCCTGTGCTGAGTATCTGCTGGAAAGGAGGATAACCTCAGCCAGACCCTGCGGGCAGGTGGCCACTGCGGCAAGTGAACGGGCATAGGAATCTCCAATGTCCAGAGCCGTCTGGAGCTGCTGTTTAGTAATGGCACAGCCCTGGTCATGGACCTGCTTGACCATGGTCTGCATGTCTGCTGGGAGATGAGGGAGGACTTCATCAAGCGACCCCAGTAGGGCGTGAGAGAAGTGTGCCATAATCACTGCTGAGCTGGCCTGACGAAGGCCCAGGGATGATGCCGCATAGACCTTCTGGACAGAGTGGTCCATATTTTTGGACTCCTTGTCCGGAGGGCGGTCAGTATCTGCAGAGTTGCCCGTGCGCCGAAACACTGAGGCAATCACAAGGCTCTGGGCCGAGGGATGCTCAGTGAAGCCTGCCAGGACCCCATGGGCACCGTGTACTTGCGAGCCATATGGGGAGATGGAGCTGGGCAAGAGGCAGGGCGCTGCCAAAGCTCAAGGGCCGGGCCAACGATGGCCTCTGCTACTGGAAAGGCCTCTGTTGGGGTATCCCCCCTTTTTAGAATATCCGTGAGAGGATATTCCGCCCTTTTTTGTATAGGCTGCAAAGGCATACCCGTGGACTCAGCAATGAGTCGAAGGATGCCCTGGAAGGAAGAAGGACCTTCCTCCAGGCCTGTCACTGACAGCTCATCATCGGGGTGTGAGTGAAGGCCAGTAGTATCAGAGTCCGAGGAGTCAGGATACAGGGGTCTCCCACCTAAGTCCCCTTCGATGCGCCTAGGGCAATCAGGAGTAACTGTTATGGACAGCCTATGGGGCAAGCCCATAGTTGTCCAATCCTCCTTAGAGGGAGCCCCTCCCTAAGGCTGTTTAGGTGGCGGTTCCACCAAAATTGGTGGGGAGACCGGAACAGGCCGACTAGAAATGCGTGCCGGTCCCACTGCAGGGAGAACTGGAGTCCTCGGTACCGAGGGAGTCGGTGTCAGCCGAAGAGGCTGGGGCCAAGTAATGGCCGGTACAGCCGGAGTGGACAGCTTTTGACTGGTCAAAAGTAGCTGCTGCCACATGAGGTCCTCATAACGTCGACAGAGCTTCCGTCTAAGTCTCTCCTTGTCCGAGGAGGATGAGGAACAGCGGCGGCGCCTCTTCTGGGAGTGTTTATGACCCTTTTTCGGCTTGTTGACTGATGGGGTCCTACTCCTCGATCGAGACCAACGGCATCGGCTCTGTTGATCGGGAGAAGCTGGATCCAGTGAAAACTGAGGAACCGGCTCTTGCCCCTCGATCGGGATACCCGGATGGGTCTCCTCGTCTGGGAAGAAGAGGATGGGAGTCCTCTCCAAAGAGTCGTCGACAGGCGTTGGCGACAACGGCTCGATCAGGTCGAGAGACATCTCGGCTGGTTCTGCCATATCCTCGGCTTCAGTGCCTTGGCCTGACGGAAGGTCCGAGAAGCCGGCAGCCGAGGAAGCAATCTCGACTGAGGCCGAGACCGCTTGATCCTGAGTATTGGACCGCTCTCTGTCCCAGGAACGTCTTCTTCAGCTAGAAGATGATTTGGGGTCCTTGTCCTTTTTCTTGGAGCGGGAGGAGTGCGAGCCGAGGCGCCTCACCATTGGTAGGGAGAGACTGGCACAACTCCGGAAAGGACCCCATGAAGGCGGAGCCCAGGTTGAGCGGGACGAAAAAACTTCGGTTGGCCGAAGCTTGGGCAGCTTCCTCCTCGAAGGCTGCCATCTGTTCGAGCTGCTCGGTGGATCCCGCGGCTGCGGAAACCGCCCACCTGGCCTCCTTCGATTTCACCGGTGGATTGCGAAGCTCTGGTCTCCCCAGCTTAAGGCGCGCCTTGCGGTCCTCCAGGACGGTGGGATGGAAGGCCAAACAGATGGTGCCAGCCGAGGTATTGTGCACAGTGCCTAGGCAATAAACGTACGAGAGGTGGGGATCGGTGCGAGACATTTTCTGTCCGCAAGGACACCGGCGGAACCCGGGGGACGACTTGTCCTCCATATCTGAAGCGTTTGGAACTGAGTTGTAAACTCTGACGAGTTTTAGAGAGAGTAAATGCGGCAAAAATCGTCGATGAGACTCCAGGGCCGAGGGAACTTGTATCTTCCAGCGGAAAGGAGGATCTGGCGTCACGGGGTGGAGCCGAGGTATATACCACCTGGGTGGGTGGGAAGAGCCAGCTTGAAGACCTGGCAAGATTTAAAGGGGAAAGGGACAATGTCAGACAGTGTGGATGAACAACCTAACCACGCTCCTAGAACACCTTTTCTTCTGAAAAATACTTTCCTACTGTACCTTATTTACCCCTGTGAGGTATTTAAAGGTCTCTGTCATATCTGCCCCTTCTCTCTTCCAGAGTGTAAATATTGAGGTCCTTTAGTCTTTCCACATAGGGTTTTTGATGCAGACCCTGCACCATTTTAGTTGCCCTCCTCTGGACCACCTCCACTCTGTGTCCTTCTGCAGATGTGGTCTCCTGAACTGGACACAGTACTCTAGGTGGGGTCTTACCAGAGATCTATACAGAGGTAACACCACCTCCCTCTTTCTGCTGGTGATACCCCTCCCTGTGCATCTTAGTATCCCACTAGCTCTCCCAACTGCTTTGTCGCACTTCCCAGCCACCTTTAGGTCACAGGGTTTTATTTAACTGCAAAAATTGATTAGCGTTTTGCTTATAAAAGTGCTAAAATATTGTGAAACACAGTGAGGCAAGTGCTATGCATTTTAACAAACATAACAGTTCTAGAAAACCTATATAAATACTTTCTGTACAGTTAGCATTGTCCCAAGGAAAAAAAAACTGCTAATCAATTATTTAAAACCCTGGGTCATACAATAGGATTACCTCCCAGGTCTCTTTCCAGCTTGGTTGTCAGTACCACCCCACTCATTTTGTACTTTGCCCCTGTGTTTCTGTACCCTGAGTGCATTATTTTGCACTTTTTCACATTGAAACCCTGCTGACATACCCTTGATCACTCTTGAAATACAGGTTACTCACCTGTAACAGGAGTTCTAGGAATGGTATATGTTGTTCATCCACACTTATTGGCAGGTTCCTTGCTGCTTTAAATCTTGCCAGAAGGTCTTCAAGCTGGCTCCTCCCACCCACCCGGGTGGTAAAACTCTTGGCTCCGCCCCATGACGCCAGATCTAGCCCGCTGGAAAGCCAGGTTGGCGTCGAAGCTGGTGGAGTTAGAGTGGATGAACAACATATACCATTCCTAGGAACTCCTGTTACAGGTGAGTAACCTGTATTTCTAGGTACATGGATATGTTGTTCATCCACACTTATTGGCAGACTCCTAGCAGTTCTCCGGGAGGAGGGAGGCAAGGCGCACACCCCCTACTTAGGTATAAAGACTGGAGAACCGAGGCCCCGACCAACATCCCGGCGTGACCCAAGGTCGATGTGGAAGGGGAAATCGTTATATGTCTGCTTCCAGGTAGGAGCCCTGCGGATATCCTGGACAGGAGCATCCACGGAAGCAGCCACCGATGCAGCGGAAGGGCGGGCAAAAATAAGCACTTATCCCTCTGGGAGGCTCCATGCCTGCCCACCTATAGCAGAGACCTATGCAGGAGGTGACCCATCCACTCGTCATCCGCTTGGCTGCAGGTCTGCCAGGTGCGGCTTCAGCGTAAGTGACAAACAGCTGGCGAACCTCTCCTGAACTTCAGCCCTACGCTCCCTGGGTAGGCGAGCGTTAAATAGGGTCCCAATGGATCCTATATAAGGCCTCCGAGGCGTGAATGGGGATGAACCCCGGCAGAGGCAATACCCAGTTAGGGAAAAAAGGACTCCCGCCACCGCCTATGGAAGGAACTTGGTGGGTATGAGGACAACTGCTGTCCCTGTGGAAGACCAGATAGGGAGATTCAAGGGCGCCTGGAACTCTCCATCCTTCTGGTTGGCATGGAAGCCCCAAGAAGGTGTTCTTCCACAACAGGTGGCGGAAAACTGACACCTGTGCAGGGGTTCGAATGGTTTGCCCGTGAGCTAAGCCTGTACCAGCGAAAGATCCCACCGAATGGGGATACTCTCCCCAGAGGGGAGGTGTGATCGAGGCCTAGGAAAGCGCCAGACCACCTTTTCTGTGCCACCGACTGCCTTCCGGCCCGCGCCCGGGAGACAGGAGTGACTAACAGAAGCACCTAGAGGGTCGTCAACCGAAGCCCTTGTTCAATAAAAGAACGGACCGCAGATGGTCTGGAATGCTCGCCGAGGAACAGGAGAAGGGACCAGGCCCTATCCCAACACCAAATGGAGAACTCATCTATTTGAAGGTGAGCATGTCTGGTCGACTCCTGGCAGGATGCCTCAAAATGTCGAGGACCTGGCCGGAAGACCCAAGGCCTGGCCACTAGCTGCACAGGGACCAGGCCGTCAGGTGCAGGGATAGAAGGTCTGGATGGAGTACCTTCCCCTAACAACAGAGAACAGGACCAGGCGGGCTGGAAGCCGCCTCGGGAGCCTGGGGCTGAGACTGAGGAGAGCTGGATACCAGAGCTGGCAAAACCAGTCTGGGGCTACCAGAATCTCCTGTGTCTAGTCCCTCCTCGTCTTGCCTGAGGGTCAAGGGAAATGGGAGAGAGGCGTAGAAGAGGCCCGGGGTCCGCGGCCTCCAAGGCATCCCCTACAGCAAGCCATGCTGAGGGGGCGGGAATGAGACACTCGGCCTCGAGTTCTCCCAGGAGGGAAAAAGAATAAGGGTCCACCCGAGGTGTGACCCACAGGGAGAAAGATCTTGTGTTACCTCCGGCAGGGAAACCACTCGTGAGGCGCAGCCATTATCCGGCTTAGGGCGTCGGCCAGGGTGATGGAGGCACCTGCCATGAAGTGGCTAGGAAACCGCCTCCCGGCTGCGCGAAAGACCAGTGCG
Source organism: Neoceratodus forsteri (assembly GCA_016271365.2). NCBI lineage: Eukaryota > Metazoa > Chordata > Ceratodontiformes > Ceratodontidae > Neoceratodus > Neoceratodus forsteri. The sequence goes on along the minus strand of JADMNL010000034.1, from coordinate 108,373,827 downwards.
GAGAACCTCCTTACGCAGAGGCAAGGGGCTCATCCGATCCTGGCGGGATAGGTAGCACATGGTCGTGGTGTTGTCCGCCTGGACCTAAACCACTAGACCCCGCACAGACGGAGCAAGCAGTGCAAGCTAAGCGGACCGCCTGAAGCTCCCAACAGGTAGGAAAGACATTGGGACTCCCAAGAGGACCAGAGGCGGTGCACTCTGTATTCCCCTTGATGGGCACCCCCACCCATCCGAGATGCATCGGTCGGAGAAGACAGTCGACTCGAGGTGGACAAACAGGATGTTCTCCTGCAAAAGAGCTGGAACGGTCCGAAGGAGAGCGTTCCCTAACCCCTGGGCTGTTGTCATGAACTGGTCCGAAGGAACACAGCGCTATAACCGCTGGCTGGCCAGCCCCCACTAGGGGGACGCATGAACCGGCGGGTCCAACAGACCATGCTGGAGCAGGCCGCCGCGAGGCCCAGGAGGTCCCGGGCAGGGCGCAATTGCCCAGTCAGACCTGACTAGGTAAGGGAGGAAGAACCTCAGCCCTGACCGCCAGGAGCCGAGCTCGGACTCAAGAGTCTAGCCTCGTCCCGAAGAAGGATCACCCGTTAAAACACGAGTTCCAATGTGGCTCCGATAAAAGGAGACCAGTCTGAGAGCAACCTAGAGGGCCAGAACTCTGGGCCGTCCCCTTCCGCCTGGAAGGGTTGCAGTCAGGCCGCCATCTGGGTGGTTACACCCAGACCCCTCAGTGCCGCAGAAAGCTGCTGAACAGAGACCGAAGGGCCTGGCCTGGAACTCGTAAAGAGTTCCCCCCCGCTTAAGAAAGGGAGGAGTCTCCCAAGAAACTGACGGAACAAAGTGTAAGTACGTCCTGGAGGTCCAGAAAAGAAGCCACACGCCTCGTTCTGAGGATGGGATATCTGAGACAGACCATCCGGACGTGCGGATAAAGAATGGGGCGTAAGCCCCCCGTCCGTTTGGGACCAGGAATACCTGGACACGAACCCAGGGTCTGAAGGAGGATCCGCAACCTTCCTGATCACCTCTATTTAGAGGGCCAGGCAAGTCGGCTCAGCGGGCCGACAACGAGGCTGCGGAACCCCAAGATCCCCGTGGGGCAACGGCTCGAAAGGGTGGTGCCTGCTCGCAATCCCAAGGCAGGACCTTCCCCTAGCACCTCCGGCACACAGAGGTCTGGGAAAGCAGACCAGGTGGAGGAGGGGCAGAGCCGTCTCCCCACGGGGGAACCCGGGTAGGGGTGACTGGGCCGGGGACAGCGCCCCTCAGCCCGTCACTGAGCAGGCTTGGAGGAGGGATTGGCCGAGGGAGCTCCTGGGCCTTTACCTCCCTGCTTCCTTTTAGAGGAAGATGCTGGCTTGGGGTCAGGACGCCCAGCACAAGCCTGCTGGCCCTCATGCTGGAGTTGATGGGCCGATCGGGCGCGAGGCCAAGGGCAAGGGCTTATGCAAGGCTGCAAGCGGCCTTGTCCCTCAGGCCGGGGTGACAGTCCGGAGTGGCATCGACTTCTCGGGTCCCCTGGAGGTGTCCCTCCACTCCAGGGTCGAAAGGTCAGTCCCAAAAGGGGATGTCCGCCAACTTGTGCTGGGTTCCGTTGAGAAGAGGATAATCTCAGCCATGCCCTGTGGCGCATGGCCACTGCGGCCGCCACCGACCTGGCACAGGAATCACCTAAGTCCAGAGCAGTCTGAAGCTGCTGCTTCACCACCACCCTACCCTGGTCCCGCACCTTCCAGACCTTGGTCCGCAGGTCAGTCGGGAGATGAGGGAGCACCTCGTCCAGGGAGCCCAAAAGGGCGTGGGAGAAATATGCCATCAGTGCAGCCGAGCTGGCCTGTCGGAGGACGCAGCGTAAACCTTACGCCTGACGTAGTCCATCCTTTTGGACTCTGTTGGGGGCCTATCCACATCCCAAGCGTTCCCAGAACACTGGAAAACATTATCGGTGACTAACCCCTCAGCCAAGGGGTGCTCCGAGAAACCGGGCAAAGAACCGACAGGGACAGAGTACTTCCTGGCCATCCTGGCCGAAGGCGCAGGACAGGAAGTAGGCCGCTGCCAGAGCTCCAAGGCTGGGCCGACAATGGCCTCGGCCACTGGGAAGGCCTCCGAGGGTGAACCCCCTCGGTCTAGAATCTCCATCAGGGGATAAGAGGCCAGTTTGGACACGGGTTCAGGCTGCATCCCGTGAATTCCGAGATAAGCTGAAGCAGACCCATAAAGGACGATGGGCTGTCGTCCACAGAGCGTTCCGGAGAGGACCCCGGGTCCTCCTGGCTGGGGAACATGGAGGGGTCAAAGTCGGACTCTGAAGGGTCTGCAAAGAGCTGCCTCAGGCCTGAGTCACTCTTCGTCCGCCGAGGGTGGGTGGGAGTGAGGGGAACAGACAACCTGCGAGATAGGTAGAGACCCGACCGCGGTTCCACTGAAGACGGTGGGGCAGCAAAGTTCGGACGAGCAACCGGCCCTGGAGTGGGCACCTCGACTGCAGCGAGCGGTTGTGTCGGCCAATTGGGCGGCAGCTGCTTGCTGGACGGGGAATGAATCGGTGTCGATTGATTCCGGACAGTAGCAACTGCTGCCACATGAACTCCTCGTAACGTTGACACCATCTGCGCCGAGCCACTCCTCATCCGAGGAGAGCGGAAGAAGCAGTAGCCACTTAACTCGGTGCCCCGACCGAGATCGCCGAGGTCGGCGGGAGTGGCTTGACCAAGAAGAGGACCGAGACCCCAATCCTCGGGGGAACCGAGGGTGGGCCTGGGAAGGAGTGGGGAGTGCCCGCTGTTCCCTCGGCTCGGACGAAAGGACCGAGGCCTGTCGCCCCGAAGGTACAGGAAGAACCTCGGCCACTGCCGGGGGAACCAGCGAAGGGATGGCAGCTCCAGCAGAAGACAGCCCAGATGACGGGTCGAGAGACTCGACAACATTGAAGGGAGTCCTGGCCGGCTGACCTGACGGGGACACCGTGAAGCCAGAGGCCTGAGCCGCACCCTCGACCAAAAGTCCGGTCAGCCGACAGGGGAGAGACTCTCCCGCTCCCACCGCCAGCGCCCGACGATGGGACTTAGCCTGCGACTCAATTGGCCTGGGCGAGGCAGGTCGCGGGTCCCTCCCTTGAGGAAAGGGACTGGCGAGCTCCTTGAACAAAGCTGAATGAGGAGAAACGGGATGAGCGTCGCGACCGAGGAGGAGGGGGCGGCAGACTTGGACGCCGCCCCCTCCATGGAGGAAAGAAGATTGAGCTACTGAGCCGAGATAGCCGACGCGGACACTGCCCGATGAGTCTCCAAGGATTTTTCCGGTGCGGAAAAAGGTTCAGATCGCCCGAGCCCGAAACGGGCCACACGATCCTCCAGGGCGCTGGTCGAAAGAGCACAGCAAAAATCGCAAACTTGCGGATCATGGTCCAAGTCGAGGCAGTAAACGCACGTGGAGTGCGGGTCTTTCCTGGAGGAATTAACCGGGCGCCTCTGGGAGCCGGAAAATGAATTATCCATTGCAGCCACAAGGGAGAAGGTCGAAACAATAGAAAACTTCCAACTAAATTCGGAGAGACCGAAAAAATCAGGAACCAATCAAAAACGCAGAGTGCTAAGGAGGGAACCTGAGCTTCCAAGCAGTAAGGAAGATCTGGCGTCATGGGGTGGAGCCGAGAGTTTTACCACCCGGGTGGGTGGGAGGAGCCAGCTTGAAGACCTTCCGGCAAGATTTAAAGCGGCAAGGAACCTGCCAATAAGTGTGGATGAACAACATATCCATGTCCCTAGAAGTATTTTTCTCTGTGTTTAACACAATATTTCAGGAGTAGAAGAGCCTGAGGGCTGATGATTGAGATCACAAAGGGCAGGCGGACATTTCGAGCAGGGGTATTGTTCCTCAAGCCAGGTAGGCCTGCATTTTTCATTTATCTCTGATTTATTCTGGTATATGTTATAAGGGGGTTAACCCAGGGTGTAGTTTTAATAGTTAAGCAATAAGGCATGACTAGGGGTTATGTTAATGGCATGTTAATCATCCTCTACGGGTGTAATGTTGTACGAGGCGTAGCAGAGTGCCACATGCCCCTAGTGGGTGATTAACTGACAATTAACATAACCCCTGGGAGTGCCTTATTGCTATTATAATCAAAACATTTTTAGAGAGTGTTAAATTTTGGTCAGCATATATGATTAGGCTGTACATGTATGTTAATGGTAATTAATATCAGTCTGAATTTTGTGCACTTTAGTTTGTGTTTCGTGCACTGTGTTGACAGAAGTGTACTGAGGTGGAATGCAGCTGGAATGTACCATGTCCCTGAGGGTCTGCTGTGGTCACAGCTTTGGAGCTGTACCACTACCCCAGTAAAGGGAGCACACTATCCTTATATATTAACTGCCTTCCCCATTGACAATGTTGGAGCGAACAGAAAAGGAAATTAAGGTAAATTATGATGGTATTTCTCCTTTTGTTTAAAAGTGGTATCACATTCTTAGCGTACTGGAACCGCTCACCTTCAGTTTGTAGTTCTTGGACCCTAACAATGCATGTGAGACCACTCTTACAACCGTTAAGTCTAATAGTGGTCTACACAGTAGCTTTAACACACGAGGAAGGTGAGCGCTAGTATCACATATAAATCCATATATATTCTTCCTCATACTCCTCAGGGTAGTTCATGAGCCACAATATTGCAAGGCAGTCTTACTCAAGCCCTGAGAAGGAGCATGTGGTCGACTAAGTCCAAAGCTTTGGCCTGGGCAAAGTAGATTGCTTCAGGGCTGTGATCCTTCTCTGCAGCTTGGTGATAATTGTTTTTTTTTTTTTTGTGCCATAAAGATTTTTCTCAAAGATCCTTCTTCTGTGGTTGATGGGGACAGGCTATTCGGCCCTGTTCCCACCTCCCCTGCTCAGCATCTGCCTCCCCCAGATTCACCCTGCCGTATATCCTCCACGGCTTGCCCCCTGAAGCCCTATGCCAACCCTTTTCTATTTTCCCCCGACTGCAATGGCACATAAGCGTGTGCACGTGGAGTCGCACATATGCTATGGAACCATGGCCCTTCTTGCTGTGCCTCTTGTAATTCTGGTGCTACCAGGTGGCAGCCAAGGACTGAGATGATGTGCCCTCCAACCCCGGGAGAGGAGAGCTGTCCAGTGGACACTCGATCCTCTCCCTACCCAACCAACCTGAGTTACTTCCCTAACCCGGGTCGCCGGCATGGTAGGAGGTAAGGCATACAGCACCTCAGCCCTCCATCCCACTGGACCATGATTATTGAGTGTGTCACCTTGAAGAGTGCTGTGGCATTGGAATGCTTGGTACAGGCTACTGACTAGACTGGGGTTGCACGTTTTTGAGCAGGTGGTCAGAGAGTTGGTCATGGACAAATCCCTCCAGGTGTCTGGCCAGCGTAGATAGGATTGAAGCTGATGACATCCTGTCCATCGTCACCCATTTATACAGAAGTTAACATCAGTTTCACGTTACACTGTGCAGAATCATTGAATACAACTGCAAACAACATTTTTTTTTAAGTTTTCTTTATTACATTATACCTGATATATTCAGTACTGCCTGGATAAGGCATAACTGCATGTAACAGGGTACCTGCAACATGTACACGGACAGATGCACAAGGCATCCAACAGCAGAAACTAAAAAATAAATGAAGAGGAAGAAGTTACGACTGGCAAGCAAACTTTGAGAATACAATGACATATGATTCGGTTGCTAAGGAAACAGTCATGTTACTTTTTATAGGGCATGCATTTTTATCATTACATGTAAGCTAAAAGCTATAATTACATGATTTGTCTGCATACTTTTGTGGCATGGGTGCCCGGACCCAAATATAAAAGAATGAGCATTATGATGAAGTATTGGCAGCTTATGAGAAATAAATAATACCGGGCACCCTCCTCATTTGTACCTGATTACGGGGACTTGAAAAATAAAACTGAACAGTATGGCAAAGGCCGCCCTTCAGGGCCCACATATGTGGAACAGGACTATCTGCATTTCTCACATACACACTGATACTGAAATTGATCAGTTCTTTATACATATATATATATTTCAGACCAACTTTTATAAATAAAAAAGCAATTCTTGTATAAAGTACATACAAAATTTTAAGGGTAGAGGTCGGGGAAATTGGCAAATCCTGTTCCCAAGTCCCCCCGACATGAAACCTGGTTTTTATATTCCTTTAAAATATACTTGTTAAAATGTACAAGGCCTTTAAAAAATTTGTAAGTATAAACTATTTTTTTATATAGTTCTAATAACAGTATGAAGCATATTTCTGGCAAGCCAAGAAATAAATGTAGACATGCAAAATGTAGGCAAGTGTTTTAATTCACAATGTTATTTACCAGTTTTTGAAATGCGACTTTTGTGTTTTCCAGCACTTACTGAGTGCCTCAGTCATGATCTAAAAGAACAACAAAGTGGTGCACTGTTTTCCAGTAACATTTGGCTCAAACCAGCGAATCTTCTTTCATGTGGGTTTCTCAAGAACACCTGGATTTTGTTTTCATTTAAGCATAAAATGCACTTGAATTTGGGCTTGTAGCCAGTATGTCTGTTGGCTAAATGGTTTGCATGTTAAAGTGAGGCAGAAATCTGGTAATCAGGGGTGTTGTACAACATGCTTGCATAGTGATGAGGCCACAGCACAATCCCCCCCGGAATCATTAGGAGTTACTGGTCTCTCGGCTGTGCCTGCTAGGTACCCTTAGCCATTTGGGATTCTGGGATGCCGTAGAGCAGCTTTGTTTACATTACAGAGATTGGGGGCATGGTAGGATCAACAGGATACTCAACTAAAGCAAGCGGTAAAGAAATTTTTTGCGCATTCCAAACTGCATTGTTTCAGCACTGAGTCTGCATCTTGAAAGGCTTTCACCTGTATCATTAACAATAAAGATGTCAGGCAGCGTAGTACAAAGATGCTCCAGCAGAGTTCTACCCCCACCCCAATGTGTCCGACTGTCTCCCAACTTTGGAAGTAGGGGGTCAAACTGAAGCATCTGCCAGTTCTAATGCAAACTCTGTCGGTTTATAAAGGTTCACTGGTTGTGCACAGCAGAAGCTTTCCTTGATTTATAAAATGTTTTAAAGTTATCAAACACTGGCTATGGACTGAAATTGTTGTTTATAGTGCCCTGGGGAAGGTTTGAGTTTAAAAATGGTCTTAAGAAATACAGGGTTGTGATTGGCTGATAGGGTTCTATCAGCCCTATATTAATCTATAGACCTGTACAGCCAATGCACACAGTGATTTGCTAAAATAAGTTCCAACCTTAATCGAGTTCTTTGCTCAGAACACTGATCTGCCATTATAGCTATCGCTAACAGGGTGAAAAACCGTCACAGACTAAGGCCCCGTCCACACTACACCGGATAACACTGAAACGGTTGGAAAACGGTACAGAAAGGATCCGGTACAGTGCATCCACACCATGTCAAACCGCTACAGCCTGTCCACACAGCCAAAGGCACCGGAGCCGTGTCCATCCTGTGTAGCACTGGGCACATCCCAGCATGCAGTACCATTACGTGCACCAAACCCTGCCCCGGTAAAAAAAAAAAAAAAAAAAAAAATGGCACCACGATGTCCCACGCATGCCACAGTGCAATGTGGTTGTGGGTGCAGCCGCTGCGGGCCATATCCTGTGCAGCTGGACGTCCAGCACGTCTGGCCTGTGGGCAGCAATGGGCACCACTCCCCTGCATCAGGCACCATGTAACACCGCCACAAGATGCCTGGCACGTACGTATGGTGGACCGAGCAAGTGTTGGCTATGGCCGGCACCCTAACCCACGGTGTGAGCAAGCTAGGATCGATGGACCGATCAGCAGTGGACCCGCCCCATGTCTCCAGCACAATGCACCGGCCAGGAGTAGTCATTCCAGGCCAGGCCGCAACCCGGGTGTGTTCTGTGGCGTGATCCAGGCCCCAGAGGACAGCCGTCCATAGACAGGACAGCTGACTGTATGCCACTGATGTGGTCTCCGTGACTGTTCCCCAGGCCCTGCCTGCAACCCAGAGGAGTTGCTGTGGCAGCTGCTGCCTGGGCGGCTGCCACCGTGGACCCAGTGACTGAGGGCAGTTGGTGGGATCCTAGCTGACCTCTGCTGTGGATACCCATCCAGTCCTCAAATAAGTATGGCACCAATCGAGGGTATCCAGATGACGGGCTACCGTGACTACGGGACAGTTGTGGGGGCATATTGTCTGTCGGGCATAGACAGGACAGCTGTCCTCTTCTCACCTGTTACAACCCCTTAGCATTGACAGTGTACGTGCCACAACAGGTAGCAGTTCAGGCTAGTGGGGGCATCCTGGAGCTGGGTGGGGATGTGGTTGTGGGGTGCGGAGGCCGTAGCCTCGGCAATGACTGCCCGGTGCCCCTACGTGGTGTGGGGCCCACCGGCACAGGTCTGCCAATGCCCTGCATTGGGACATGCTCCACATCGCTGAGGGCTGGGAGCCAGCGGTGCGGTGCAGCCCATGGTCCGTTTACACAGCGCTCTGTAACATTACGGCACTGCAACTGTTACAGCAATTGAAACCACCTGCTAACCGGTTTCAACAACGGTTACGATAATGGCTACTGTAACGTTACCTGTGTAAATGCTTGCTGTTTACGGTAACGTTATGAGCACTCCGTAACATTACAGGGAGCGTTTTCCGGTGTAGTGTGGACAGGGCCTAAGAGGCATACATATAAAAGTACATTATCAAAAGAAATTTTATTTTTATTTCATTCCCTACAATCCCTGTCAATGCATTCTCTTCACTGGTCACCTGTAGCCCCTCTCTCTGTACCAGATCATTCCTGTAGACATGATTTTCAATAAAAAAGTAATATGCCTGCTTTTAAATTCCTTTTACTTTTATTTTTAAATGATAATCTCTTTACAGTTACCTTGCTCTTACATCTGCCGCAGCTGTATGGAGCAGGAGCAGGGTCAGACACAGTGTGGGTAGCATGATTACAGGCACCAGACTCTGAGTGTGAGAGCGGGGGAGACAGCAAACTGCTTGTTTTTCCTTCTCTGTTCACCTGGTGCAGGAAAGCCTTAGAGGTAAATGGGCTGGAATGTTAGCTCAGGGATACAGAGGTCATGGGGGTTAAATCATGCCTAAGCCTCTACTTTAGCCAAATTCACCGAGTATAGAAATGAAAGTAATGGGGGTTGGGGGGGGAGATGGACTAAAATGCTGAATTCTAGGACAGGAGCGGGCAGTGTTTAATCGGGGGCATGGTCGAACGTTGTACCTAAACAGGCTTCAGTGACCCAAATGTATTTTATTTTAAATGGCAATGATGAGTGCACGATGACAAGACGAGCACACACAGTCAAGGCATCCTAGGTTGCCACAACAACACATATTCGGCACCATCTTGCGCAGTGACCTTCGGTGTCACTTGGTAGTAAATCTAACCTTATTAGGATCAGCTATCAGGTTTTTATTTTTCTTCCCAGTGTTGATATAGCAGTAGTTCTTGGTTACTTCTTCTAGGGTTTAGTGACATGATGGACTCAGACTGCACATGCTGGACCCAATGGCAGCACTCGTGAATGTGCTTTCCTCACCACGCAGCGTGCAGCTTTTGAGGCATCAATCAACATTTGGTGACAATGCAGAAGGACTATTTTTTTCCTAGACTGGCCCGCTAATTATAAAATAAAATAATAGCAAGGTACACATTGCTGTTATTAAAAAAAAATAAGGTATTTGCCTGTGCCTCATGCCGCATCACACACCCAAGGAGTGATTAACAGAACATTAACATAACCCCCTGCAAGTACCTTATTGCTTAATTGTTCGGGGCTAGCCTGAACCTGGGCTAACATATTTGCTTACTGTGCAGGAGGACCAAGATTCAAGTCCTGAAGAGTTCTACCTCGAACATGCAGACAATGACAGGCAAGATATCCAGTTGGACACCACCCATCTTGGGGGTGAGCTGGCTCCTGCTGGTGCACTGTTGCCCCCTGGTGGCTCAGGGTGAGGGAACCATGTGGTCCATTAACCCCCTCTGCCACCAAAATGTGAGATGACGCGGACATTCAGAGTTCAAGATTCCGAAGGGTGTGCCACAGACCACACTATGAGTGCTGAAAATCCGAAAACAGAGATGGAGTAAAGGAGAATAACACAACCTTGCTCTGTCTGTTACAATGTACTGACCTCTACATCTTCAGGACCCCTCCCCATCAAACTGGGAATGCTCCCGCTACTCAATGCCTGTCTTCCCTGGAGGGTTATCTCCAGTAGGTATGGGGAAAGTCAGACAAGCAGCAAGTGGAGGAGCTTTACAACCTTCTGCATTTTTGGGGGGAGAGCTGAGCTTGTAGACAAGCAGGAGTGCCTGACCACTGGAGGGAACAAAAAGAAAAAAATTTCTGAGATGGAAAACACAAACCAAAAATTCTTTCTCCCACTGTGAACAGACTTTATATTCCATACAGCACTATAAAGAAAACGGGTCAAATGTGAACCTCCCCACATACTGCAGTTAAACACTGTACTTCTCTAGTACAAGTCATTCAAATTCAAATGCATTTGAGAGCTCTCTTTGCCAGCACCATTTCATTCTGGAGATATGAATAGTCTGGAATACCTGGACTGTTAAAAATGTAAAGGCACATGCAGGGTGGGAGTGGCGATGGTGGGGCTGATGCCCTCCACCCCACCCAGGCAGCATCTACGTTACATCAGTCAGTATTGCCATGCGCTGTGCAGCAGACCTGCAGCTTTGGCGGCTCACAGTAATCATCCTGATGGCAAAATTCAGCTGGATGGCCTACTGACACACAGTTGTCGCAGTGGGTTAATTTCATGAGAGCTGTGTATTGTATCCACGGGTAACATACACACCTGAAAGCAAACAATCTGACTCTTACTTAGATAGTTGGTACAAATACTCAAGGAACACAATTCCAACTCCATATCCCCCTTTGAATTAATTATTGTATCTGGCAGGATGTCTTCTTTGGTGGATTCTATGCCTCTTCTTCCCGTATGGATATCGTTTATTTAAAATAACAAATGAGCACGAAGCTCAGTTCATGTGGGATTCAAGTCTGATGCACGCTGTTTAGGTTGTAGCATCTGTAAAAAAAAAAAAAAAAATGGCACTACAAACACGAGTTCCTGGGTTTTTTTTTTAAAAAAATCCTGAATTCTTGGCAATATTGTATTTTTTTCTTCTTCAGTACTTTAAAGCACAGTTTTCTGTGTGTTTTTTTTTTTTTAATACAAAAGTACCTCCATCAATAGGGTCATTATTGCAGCTAAGATTTAAAATATTAAATAATCCGTTTGTGGCATTTCTCATTTTGCTATAAATAAGCATGTTTTTTGCCTTTTAAAAACATTAAACTGTCCCAAGTTATTAGAATTGTCATAAAAAGGAAATAGAGATGATGATAATAGTACAAAAATAGTCGGTTTCCTGGTTCTGAATAGACTGAGTTTAGAAGTCTGCAGCAGGAAAGCTCTTCCGGATCGAAGGCGAGGGGTCTCATCCTGTCAACAGTTCCCGGAAGTCTTCCATTGCTTGCAATAACCTGTTTGGAGGTTCAGACCACAACAAGGTCTCTAAGTGGGGAAAGCATCCTCTGGATGATCTAGGGAACCACACAACAAAATAGCTGGCAGCTGTGGTTCAGCACCAGTTGCAATTACCAGCAAGGCCAGGGCAGAGGGGCCATCAATATGAACTGGGAAATCCAAGCCAAGGACAGAAAAAAATGTTCCATTAGCTGCGGGTGGATTTAGTCGACTCCATGGGAGCTCCAATTTCTTCTGGTAGGAAATCCAGCGGCAGGTGAACCTGGGCATTTCCTTTTCTTTGAAATTAAATTAATTTTTGCTTGGACACACTGGAGATCTGCTTTCACCCAAAGGCTGTATGTTGCTTAGGAGTTCTAAAGTTCCCGCTGCTTCTTTCAGTTCATGAACTGCGTGTAACCCTCGGCGCCAGTCACTATGACATCCATCCAGATCCGCATGGCTTCTGGGGATGGTGCCACCATATAGTAGAGCCTGTCGTGAGTCTTCACACAGAACGTGAGGGCTGGGTTTGGGCTCTGCAACAGGGAAATGAGATAAAAAAGAAAAGTTAACGTAAGTCAGAACATCTCCACCAGAACTGAGAAGCCGCACACCATGGCAGGCCATTTTTTTGTAAACATACCTGCTTGGAAGTGGGCCCTCTTTCCCACACTGAAAGGGCTGCTTGTTTATGAAAGAAAGGGTCATTTTAACTTTAAAGCAATAAAACAATATTTGCTTTATAATTAAACATCAGAATTTTAGGCTGCAGTTATACCTAATGGCATTTGTTACCTAAGAAGCACTATAAGCTTGACTGACCTTAACTTTAGCAAGAACCGCCTGTAACACTGATGCAGGTTTTAAAGTTAATTTATTTAATGAATAAAACAAAGTAACAACTGGACCTTTGGAATGGAGAGAAGGGGTTGACTTTGTGGCATTGAACTGTAGGTGTTTCCTTGACATGCTGGCAGCTTGGTGACACGCTTCAAGCCTGGAACTCTAGAAATTGAGGCCTGCATGACAGGAGCATCACTGGGTGGGGGAGGGCTTGCTTGTGTTCCAACAAGAAGCAGCATGTGATGTGGCACAGTAGCTTGGATGGAATGCCTGAGAGATGGAAAAGCATCCTGATGTCAGGCTCTGGGTTCCACGTTATGGGACGGACTGCTAGGCTGAGAAAAAAACGAAAATGCCATCCCAAAGGCTGCCTGTTGGCCCTGCAAGCAGTGCATCATGCTCCCATGCCAGTGACTGGATTTGGAAGCAAACTCAGGAGCTCTGTCAGGTGGCTGGGAGCCCCTTCGCAGCACTTCCAGTCAGGGAGGGATGGCGCTGTGATTCCACTGTAGCAGTGATCGCTGCGGTGGGCTAGGGAGCTTGCCTCCTCCGCAGGGGTATCCCTGCATAAGACTCCAGAGGGGGCGCAGTATTAGAGAGGTGGGAGGAACTGGGGACAAAGGGGGAAAACTCCCCATGTCTTCTGTGCTACCTGTATGATGGCTACTGGTACACTTGGACCGCGCAGTGTGTGTATCCCTATTGGCTCCGATAGTGGGAGGAGTGGCATATGGGTCTGGGAGGCTGCCAGCACAAGGGTCTGACAGATGGCGGTTCAGGGAGGAAAAAAAAGCTCAACAGCACAAACAGGCACACCTGGTGTTAGATGATTGTCGGCAAGTCCTGCCCATGCCCCTAGGTATTTACGAGGCCCTCCGCTTCAGACATCCCATGCTGACCCAGGGAGGGGAAGACCCCTATTAGGAAAAGAGACTGAGCTGGGAGAGAGGAAGAAGAAGGGGACACAAGTACTGCTGCAGGAGTCTGGGCGCTGATCGGCCTAAAGGAGTGGCATATGGAGGAAGACGGGGAGCAAGAGAAAACTAACGGGGATATGTGTACAGAACAATGCCCCAATAAAGGCTGCAGAAAGGGGGGGATATGTCTACAAAACAATGCCCAATAAGGGGGGCTGCTTTAAAATAAAATTAAAACATGCAGGCTCTGCTGTGTGCCAGCAGTGCCTTGTAAAACTGAGAAAGGCAACAGTCAAAGGACAAAGTAGCCATGCAACAAATCCAGCTGTTAGTCAGAACAAACACATCTACAGACCCACTTTCTGTTTGTTTATTCCTGAAGTGGGATAAGTGTTTGTGATTCTTTATGCATGGCAATGGCTGTGTGCAGTAGAGAAACAGTGGCAGTAAGCGTAAGTGCCAGTCTTTGTCTTGGTGCTGTTCCAGGGGTGGTGGTGGTGGTTATGCCGACATGGGGGGGATCAGGATGAAGGGTCACTAGACTAACAGGGCATCTATGAAAATTAAATAGCACATCAGGTGGGGTTGGGGGGGCACCTGTGCATCTGTGAAAATTAACAGTACAGGGAGCAGGGGGAACCACTAAACTACCAGGGCATCTCTAAATATTACACGGCATCCCTGTGTTCATCGGCACATGGGAGGGCAGTATCCAGAGAGTGCACGTTTGCTCTTCACCCAATAATGAGATGCAAATCACCCCGTAGCACCTTGCCTGTGCAATGGAGTCATCCACAGAGGACGACAAATCTGGGAGATTGCTCCACAGCAGCACATGCCTTCTGCGAGCACTGACAGCTTATTTGCTCCTTAAATCCCTGGCATTCCCAACTGGACCCATACAAAGAACTTGGGCTAATATTCAGTACCCGACAGTTTGGTGCAGTGTACTGTTGGCGGTGCCATCCTTAGGCTGAGATATTACACTGAGGTCCCTTCTGCCCATCTCTGGTGACTATCCAGGTGGAGGTTAAAGATCCTGTGGCACTTACTGTAAGAGTCCGTGATTTTCTGCAGTGTCCTGGGTAACATTCCTCCAACAGTTAAACAGGCCCACATAACCCTCCCAATGCACCTGGGAATGAGATGGCACAGCTCAGAGTGCCTTTGAAGGTTACAAATATTCAAATAAATATGTAACAGAAATATATTATTGGTTAAAAAAAAAAAAATTTCCTCTAACCTAAGTAAAAGGCATGTTTATTACTCAATATCCACTCAAAAACTGCCTTATGATTGGTGTGTACAGTTTGGAAAGGGGCTAGCTGCATCACTGGAATGTGTAGTGCTGTGGGATACCATTTTGGCTCAGTGTTGAGAAAATACTCAAAACCCTAACAGGGTTAAACAAAAATAAAAACTACTATTGAATGAATTGTTGCAGTTCTAACTACTGCATAGTATGCACTGGACTGGACCCCCCAAATGCAAAGAGTGGGCCTCCGAGGTAATGATGCACATTGAAAATGTAACACAGGTACAGGCACTCTGGTCCACCTCTTATGGTATTTTGAAGTCTCAGAGTTCTGGAGGGATGGGGGAGGGTGAGAGAAAGGGGGAAGAAAGAGGGAGGGAGAGACATGGATGGGGAGTGTGTGTGTGTGTGTGTATATATATATATATATATATATGTATATATATATATAGATGAGAGGGGGGAAGGAAGACTGCCTTATACTATGCCAGCCTGTTCCATTCAGCCCTGAGCTCTGCCTCCTTGGGATTAGAGATGAGGGGACCTGCTGCAAGGCTCAAAGTTCACCTGACCGATACAGGCCCTCCCAGTAGTCAAAAAGCTGATACTGCCATCTTGGAAAATTCCAGCCCCCAAATTCAGCAATGGGAAGCAAAGTTGTCAGTTCTTGCTAGTCTAGGTGGATCTCTAATCTAGTATGTACACCTGGCCTACCTCAGTGGCACATAAGGAATGCAGACTGAGCCCCACAACACTGAGTTGGGAGAAAACTTCAAAATATGGACAAGCAATCCCCTCCCCCCAATCTGGGCTGGTCCCCCATATCCCCGAAATATGTGATTTTTATTTATATATATATATATATGTGAGAATTAAATGTGTAGGCATCCCTTATCTGCCTTCACATCCTATGTTTTTATGTCCCTATGCACTGTATATTTATCTTTTCCAGATTAGGATAACCACTGCAATCTGGACAGACAAGGTTTGAAAACCTAAGAATAGTTAACCTTTGGAACAGTTGTCCTTTTAAATGACAACAGTTTGGACTCTTGTTGACTAGACCATATGTATGTACTAATGACAGTGATGTTGTTTTGTCACTGCCGTATGGTTTTATATATACAAAACCACCAGAACAATATCTTAAGTGCACCGTGAGCCAATTAGCAGACTCTCTGCTGACGTTTTTCTTTATAGATCAGTTCTGAATAAGCTCTCATTAAAAAAATGGTCTATTCTGATTTTGAAATTTTCAATATCCATTTAAGCTAACCCTTAAAAGGACACACAGAAAATCATGCACTGTCAAATTATCCCCCTCAGTTTGTCCCCTTCCCCCACAAATCAAGGTCATCTTGGCCGCACCCTTCCTCCATCTGGGAAAATAGTGAAGTGGCAGCTTTCACAGCTGACGCCAGTGCTGCTCCATAGTCTGCAAGCACAGGCCATGCGAATGCCATGTGATCTGCCCCCTCCCCAGGAACTGAGCACTGCACCACTGCAACATGCTTTGCCTTCAGCTGACTTGTGTGGGATTTCAGGCTCGAACATGAACCCCAGTATGCCAGTGTAATGCACTGCTGCTGTTGCACTGGGCCAGCCCCATACTCTTTTTAACAAATTTGTTTGAGGGCAGCACTGGGGCCATATAATGTCACATCCCAAATCTGTACCCCCCCCCCCCCCAGCCTCCATACCCCAAAGTGGTCAACTCGTCACCACCGATGGGCATAAGATTCTGGTTGGCTCACTTTGGAGTTTCTCGTAAAATTCACAAGCCAGTAGGCCAGTCGACATCGTCTCTCAGTCGTCACTCACTATCCCAGGCTATATAGCCACTGTCCTGCACAGCCCTCTATCAACCCATACTAAATGCAGAGGCACACAGTCACCATATGCAGAACTGTAGACTGCACCCTGCTGTCATGGGAATCCTGTATCAGCCCATACAAAGTGCAGTGGCACGCACTTTTCACATGCAGAATCCTGTACTAGATCACTGCTGACCTGCACGCTTCCGCATCAGCTTATACAGAAGCCAGAGGCACATACACTTCACACACAATATCCCAGACATCATTCATTCCTGATGTCCTGCGCAATTCTGCATCAGCCTAAATACAAATCGCAGTGGCACACACACACATCACATGCAGTATCCCAGACTGCATTCCTGCCTGGCCTGTGCAATTCTGCATCAGCATCTATAAATCACAGAAGCACACAATCTTGATGTAGAATGCAAACCAAATAAAAGAGGAAAAATAGAACCAGAACATCTAAAATGCACAAACCTCTCTTCTTAAGTGAGCTGGAAGAAATTCTGCTATGTGCTAGGAAAAAATAAAGAGAACAGGACGGATTGGGAGTTTTAAGACATTTGAAAACCAAACCACCTGCCCCCCTTGAATGGATACAGACATGCATTAGTGAGTATATTTATTTGATGGAAAACAGACTATTTTTAACATTATTTCAAGATAATAAAAGGGATATTGCCAGGGCTAGAAGTGTGTGTTGGGAGGGGATATAGATGATGATGTGTTCAAACCATTCTGCATTTCATGTAAAAGGACAAGACTTCATGGCCTGTGCTGACTGGTTAGTGCAGTGGCTCAAGAGCTGTTTGCCATGGTAACGACTTGGCAGTGACATGGGTTTGCCTCCCAAATGTAGGATGTCACGGTGGGCAGGTGGATGAGGATTAAGCGTAATGTGTGCCCTGACAGACCTGGATGTTATCTGGGAAGAAGCTCACCCTGACTGACCCAGATGTCGTCTGGGAAGGAGCTTGCCCAGTCGCTTGGGATAGGAAGGGGAATATGGTGTGTGTGTGTCTCCACATCCAACAGGTAAGGAGCCTGTGGACCAGTGGTAGAGGTTCTGAACTCAGCCAACAGAGGAGAAAAACAGGACAGAAAGAACTAAAAGGAGGTTTCTGCTGTAAGGTATAGGGCTTCATAGCCCAATACCTTACGCCAGCGTGAGC
This sequence comes from Neoceratodus forsteri, assembly GCA_016271365.2. Classification (NCBI taxonomy): domain Eukaryota; kingdom Metazoa; phylum Chordata; order Ceratodontiformes; family Ceratodontidae; genus Neoceratodus; species Neoceratodus forsteri. The sequence goes on along the minus strand of JADMNL010000034.1, from coordinate 108,356,253 downwards.
TGATTTATGCTAACAGTAAAATTTTTAACTCAGTCTATGTAGTGTTAGACAGGATCGTACCTGGCTCCTAGCCCCCGTCAGCAGATCCCTTCCAACTTCCTCGTATGCCTGCTCTGCCCCCGCGCTCCAAGGTTTTGTGACGTATTAGGGAGAGTGTGGGGGCACGTCCTATATGTCTATGGGGCATTTTTCTCAGTGCTGGTTTTTGAAATTCTAAACAATCTGAGAGAAATAGATCCACCACTCAATGTATAGGGGCCTTTTTAGTAGAGCAGTGGCTTTATTTCCCTCTCCAGATTGCTCAGAGTTTCAAAAGCACCCCATAGACCTGTATAGAGATTCGCTCTCCCTGCTAATCATACAAAACCTCGAGGCGACAGATCAGGCATACGGTTGGAAGGATCTGCTGTCGGTGGCTACTCAGCCAGGTACGATCCCGTCTAACACTACATAGACTGAGTTAAAAATGTTACTGTTAGAATAAATCTGCTCACTGTGGCATAAGGTACTGGGCTTATCCCATTACGCTGAAAATTCACTTAAAGAAAAGAACTACATCAATAAGCCCGTATCAAGGAAGAAATCAATTACCAACACACCGTCCCTCCTGTGATCCTCCAGGTCTGAAGGTAAGGATGCCACACCAAACTGCACAGAGACGGTTAACGGGCACTCAATGTATGAGATGGCAGTAACCACTAGAACTCTATTGCTTTTTCTTGTTGTTGTTGAACAATGCCAGGTCAGCTGGTACAACTAAACTGAAGTTGTTTGGGCTTCACATAACTAAATTTTTAAGTATATCTACCTCCAAAAAATAAGGGGAAAACAACAAAAATAAGAGATACATTGCCTCCCAAAAGTGAACAATTAGGTGGCAACCAATTTTGCAGACAAGTGAAAAAGGAAAAAAAAAATATTCACTATAGTAATGCTGTTTCTTTCAAAGGGATCCATCGCTTATGTTTAACAGCAGCAACCATTCCTGTGGAATGCGCAGCCCCGGAGATCTGGAACTTTATAAAAATGATGGAATTTGGAATTAAATTTCAAACTCTGCTGTGTGGTAACGCTCACCCTGCCCTCTGTCAGATTTCTTTGTTGCTTTTTTTCCCCAAAGATAGTTTAGTGAAATTTCATAAAGAACATTTATAAAACATATCACATACTACTTTGCATGTCATAATTAATGTGTGTACAGTTTGCTACACAACAGAGTTTTGGCTAGCACATTTACAATCTATGTCATTGTGGTTCAAACTCTATTCAAGTATGTAAACATTAAAAAAAAATAGAGTTAAAAACTCCATGCATTAATTTCCTGACCTGGTAGTAATTTCATCTGCTTTTGGTGGTTTCTTAAGGCCAGGCAATCTACATATTGGGTTGCCATATCTCATGTATTACCTTGTTGGGTTTCATTCTCCTACTCATCAGCACTACCTGTAGCTGAACCCTCTGGTGGCAGTTCACTGACTAGGTGAGAATGGAAATATTCCTCCATCGAAGCTCACATTTTTTACAAATATGTGCAGTCTGTCACTGCCTTTGTAAACAATATTTTCCAAATTCATACACTCTTCTTCAAGGCTATCTCCTCCCATTAGTCCACAGTTTTGGAACTACAGCCACCAGGTACTAGGACCATACGGAAACTTTTGCTAGCTGGGGCTCACCCACGACAACGTTATATATAAATGTGCGAGGCCCTATCACTCCTCATCAGAGCTCCTGAAGGAAACATTGTCAACTAGCAACTGCCATGTATTCTTTTATTATAAGTGTATTTCGTCATCTCTGAATGCCACTGAAGTAGCAAAACCATTTATTTCAGTATTGCAAGTGCGGAGAGAAAATTTACAAAGACACACGGTTTGAGTGTGCTTCTTCCACCTTTCTCACAATGTGAGAACTTATAAGATTTGCCAGAGTTTCAACCAGGCTACAAGGCCATGCTGCAAGAATGCTCTAGAAAATGACCTTCTCCTTAAAACTTCTAACAACCATGGAGAAGGAACAGGGTCCCAAATCTGTTGCAGCCTCACCATCGGCCGAGAAACGGCCGCTGAAGTCGAAGGACCACGACAGAGAACAGTCAGCATTACAGCCCTCTCCATTGTCTGGCCACAAACACAAGAAACATAGACAATGATGGCAGAAAAACACCAAAGGTCAATCCAGTCTGCCCGGGTTCCCTATTTAGCCCAAAGCATAGAGATAGAGAAATTTACTTCACGTGCAAGGTCTCAGTCGCTGGTGAAACAAGGTAGTTCTACTTTTTCATCAGTCGGCGGCGTTGATTACTGCCCCCGTCTGTCAATGAGACACCAAGGTCAGGGACTGGCTTCAGCACTGCCACACCTACCATGGATGGTAGGACACCATTGTTGTCGGGCCATGGCCCCTTGTCAACATAAGTAGTCCTGGCCCTGTCCAGGGCGTTATCGACTAAGTTGCGCTGGTGTTGTTTTCAGAGATGATACAATGCATTCTGCCTGGCTTACCTATGCAGGTAGCCTCCCATCGATGCAGGCTCAGAGTCTCAAATACAGTTGACGCCCACTAACAGCACATCACAGAATCCTCCTTCTCGGCAGCCACTGGTGCACACTGCTGCTCCCATTGTCAACTGGGATGTCGACAACGAAGTGGCATATTATCCTGACCTCATGGTGTTGGAGGAGGATTTAGAAGGTGGATATGAGGGAGGATTATGGCACCTTGATCTAGTTCTACCCTCTCATCCTTCAGTGAGAACTCGGTGGTATATAACCCCCCACCCCGGAGGTCTCCTCTTCAGGATCCTACTTTTCAAGCCATGATGCAGCAAACGGGTTTTGCTGTGGAAGAAGAAATCTCCACAAAAAGAAACATTATGTAATTTTAGAGGTTCCCTGCTCCCCTCCATTCTCACTCCACCTATATATCATGCATTAGAGGGTGCTACCTTTGCTGCAAGGTATAGACCAAATTCACTGCCTGCTGTACCTGGAAAGGCTGATAAGCAGTATCCAGCCACACATGCTACGCCATATTATGCTAACCAGCCAAAAACTGACTGTAGTCATAATGGCTACTCATGATGGGTCTAAAGCACCTAGACACATGAGTGAACAAAAAAAAAAAACACAAGGTGCTGCATCAGTGTGTGGTCTGAAAACAAAACGGTAATATTTAATGCATGCTGAAAATAGAAAATAGTGTTAGAATCAATGTTTCGACCATAGGTCTTCAGGAATTATCTAAATGAGAAAAAAAACAAAACACTACTTTGTCAAAAACGTGGCTGACTGCTTTTTTCTCTTTTAGATAATTCCTGAAGAAGACCTATGGTCGAAATGTCGATTCTAACTCTTTCTGTTTTCAGCATGCATTTAAAATTACCATGTTGTTTTGCTTTTAGACAGGAGTACTTTGCCACCTGATAAAGAATCTAGAAGGCAGGATGCGATGGCACACGTACGTAACCCTCTGGCTCACTAGGCCTGAGAATTGCAAACTACCAGGCTCATATGATCAAATGTCATGATAGCCTGTGGAAGGCTACAAATGCTGCTGCCAAGACTTTACCAAGAATGAGGTACTTAAAACTCTGTCATCTGGTACTGAGGTTGTCAAACATTCGCTCCGCTCAGCCTATGATGTGTCTGATGCCTCGGCCAGGGCTGCTGCTTCTGGCACGTATTAGGAGATATTCCTGGCTCAGGGTTGCTGATTTTGCAGATGATGTGCAACAAGCAGTTTTAAATGCCCCTTTTAGAGGGACAAAACAGTTTTGTTATGATGTTACGTAATCCCTAAGAGATCTTCAGACATTGAAAATAACTCTGAGGACTGTCAAGTCCCTATATGTCACTCCAGCTAGGGGTTATGGGAGGGGCTCCTATCACCAGCTGGCTGCCAGAGGTGGCCGTGCCTACCATCAGCAAGGCAGAGGTAGGGGAGGTGGCACCCTGCCAGGGCCCCTTCCTCCAGGTGCCCATGCAAAAGCACCCAAAGCAGTCAGTACTGGCACCACCGGTTCTATATAACTATTTGCAGGATATACCCCCACTCCCAATGTTACATCAAGGAGTGTTTGTGGGCGGCAGACTCTCCACGCATCTGAAAAAATAGAGGGAGATTACAACATTACAAGCTATCATTCCACTGCCACAAACACGGGACTAGCTTTGTTCCCCAGACATGAAGGAGGCATACCTTCTTGTTAAGATCAGAAAAGCTACGACTGGCGCAGCGGTTGGATTTCCACATGTGACGCCAGCGACCTGGGTTTGGGAGCAAGCTCGGGTCACTGGAGGGCCAGCTGGGGGAGGCAGCTTGAGCGTCCCACGACTGCTCGCTGTCTTCAGGGAGGGAAGGGGCTGCGACCTGGTGTTGAAGCGACCACTGGTGAAGGCCAGTGGTAGAGCAACACGTCGGGGTCATTGGGGTGGTGCGTGACAGACGTTGGCTCTTGCCTTGACGTCTGGACGTCACGCACCTTAAGAAAGCCAGGAAAATTGCTCGCTGGCTGCCGGATGATGTCTCTCTGTTCCCTGAGGGCCTCCAGCACCTTTCCCAGGGCCTCCTGTTCCTCAGCAGCATCCCCGGGCTCTGGGGTATGGATCATGCCTCTCCCCGGTGCCCCTCGGGAGGAGGACCCGCCAGCGAGAGGGATACGGCTGGGATATCCCGGGGTCGGCTGCAATATGAGGATCAGAGGAGGGCTGGGTAAGGACAGTAGGGGCTGGGGGTGGAACTTGGTAGAGCCCGAAGGAATGGTGGACCAGCGAGCATGAGGCGGAAACATAGATTACACCAAAAAAAATAAAAATAAATCAGAAAAGCTCACAGGTGATACCTCCGTTTTGTCCTGGGGAAGGAGTACTACCAGTTCAGAGTCTTCCCTTTGACTTGGCGTCTGTGCCACAGGTCCTTACCAGCTGCTCAGCAGTACTGGCAGCAGCCCTTCGAAGGGAAGGCCTGTATGTCTTTCCCTAACTGGATGACTGGCTGCTGGACGCCGGCTCCAGGGACACTTTGCTACATATCTTGTCTCGGACAGTACCTTGCCTTGGACAAGACACTTGTGAACAGAGAAGGGTTATGCTTTTCTGCCACTGGACAGGGCAAAAAACCTGACTGCCGCAGAACAGTTGGTATACAGGAGTCATTATGTGTCTGTGGGAACAATGTTACATCTCTCAAGTCTCTTGGCTGCTGCCATTGTGACGGTGCCACTGACCAGCCTTCATATGAGAATTCCTCAGTGGACACTAAGGGTATGGGGGCAATGATACCATGGCACTGGGATCTGTCTCATGACCTACAGCTGTCATCCTGGCATCTCCCAGGTATCCAAAACATCTTAGCAGACCAGTTAAGCAGGTCACAGTCCAAGACTCACAAATGGGAACTGCTGAACTCTGTGGCAAAAGACCTCTGCACAAGATGGGATTGTTCAGAGTTGGACCTTGCTGCGTCCCCACACAACGCAGAACTGCAGTGTGTCTGCTTACTCGCACCATGACTTGGAGTTTTCTGGCAAGATGAATTGTTCCTCTTTTGGAACGAGAAATTCCTATATGCATTCTCCCAATTCCACTAATACAGAGGATGCTACTCAGGCTATGAATGGCGAGTGCCACTCTCATCCTTATTGCTTTATTACTGCCTTGCCAGATATGGCTTCCACCTCTGCAATACATAGCAGTGGAGACTCTTGTCCCGCTAACACTGTCGGGGCCTGTTGTCACAGGACAGGGGACCTCTGGTCCCTCAGGACCTGCAGTCCTTACACCTCCATGCATGCCTCCTGAATACATTGCTATTGCACATTTTGGGTATCCCTTAAAGTTGCTGATGTGTTGGTCGCGGTTAGAAAGCCATCCACCACACATACCTATCCTTGAAATGGAAGTGGTTCACTCTGTGGGTTGCTTCCAGGAATTTGGAACCATTTACATGTCCTCTAAATGATGTTATAGAATACTTGCTGTCACTGACTCTGGTATTCCTCACTTAATGTGCATTTAGCCACTATATCAGCTTTTCATGCCCCTACCGATGGCCGTACGTTGGCCCACTTAGAGGTATTCTTCATATGAAACCTCCTATCTGCAATCCAGTCCTGCCGTGAGCCTTCAATTATGTGCTTGAGAAACTGACATTGGCTCCTTTTCAGCCGGCTGCGAGTTGTGGTCTATGTTTCCTGTCATGGAAAACGTTATTTTTAGATGCAATCACTTCTGCTCAAAGAATCTCAGAGCTTCAGGCTCTAATGTGTGAGCCAGGGGTGTAGCCAGGGATTTCAGATCTGCACACCAAGTGTACTCACTGCTACCCCTCTCCCCCCTGGTTAGGGTGAGCTATCCCCTCCCCCGGGGTGTAGCCAGACAATATACAAATGTACACCAGGACTGTTTGTTGCCTCATTTGGCACAATAAATACTACTTTTATATCTCATGACAGTGGTTGTTGCCATGCATGGGTAAATACAAATGCCATACATTGTTCCCTAAGATACCCACATACCAGCCCAGAGCCTGTAAAGTTATATTGTCCTTGGGATGCAAAGAGAGTATTAGTGACCAGTCCTTCTAGTTTTGACTCAGATGAATAAAATTACAGAAAGGTTTAATACTTGCTTTGTTAGTTTTCATGGAAAAGGGAAGCAGTTCAGAGCCTATTTGCTACCCCCCTTAAAATTGCACACCATGGAGTGCTTGGAGTATACCTGCCTACACCCATGTGATTATCCACAAAGAAAGAGTCTCTTTGCATACAAATCCTATGTTTCTACCAAAGGTGGTATCTGAATTTGTTGTACTGCTTTGTTTTCATGGTTGGATGCAATTGTAAATGAAAAGTAGTGTTCTCAATCTGCTATCCAATGAGATGATGATGATGATGATGATGATGATGATGATGATGATGATGATGATGATGATGATGATGATGATGATGATGATGATGATGATGATGATGATGAATTTACACTGAATCAAATGATACACCTCCCCGTCTGTTACCCTGAGCATGCCAATCAGGGTGAGGCACTGCTCCATACTTTATTATTTTTGTATTCTCTTTTTATCCCTCCTTCTCCCTTGAGCACTCCCACTCTTCGGGAGACACCTACGGCCTGTTGCATCCCTGCTCTCCTACCTGGCATCCAGTGCAGTCAATCCCCCATAGAGCCATGGTTGTACCTTACAGGTTATGGGGCCCTTTCACCCCAATGTATCTGTATATCGTTGGAATTCCGTCTCCGGTGCCAGTAGGGGCATTAGGGATCGGGACCTGGTGCTCCGTCTACTGGGAGTGCTGAGGGTGTTTTTCCTCGATGTTCCGGAGCGTGCTGTGCACCCTTGATGTCCAGGTGCCTGAGGTGCCGACATCCAGCATGCCTACCCTATTTTGACTTTTATCTCGGGTCTCCAACCGAGGTCAGACAAGCACAGAGTCCAGATACCACCCCCCCCCCCCCCGAGAAGGCGAGCTGTTCCTGACGCTGAGTTCTTTCCCCCCAGCTGGCCCTCCAGCTCCCAGACTCATTCCCAAACCCGGGTCACTGGCATTGCAAGCGGAAATTCAACCGCTGTGCCAGCTTGCTCCATACTTTAGATGTACACAGAATACTCAGATACTATGTGAACTGCAGTAAGGACTGCAGAAAATCCTCTGTTTTTTGTTTCATTCACCCCTGGGAAAGAGGGTGCTTCTGTGTCTAAACAGTGCCTGTCCAAATGGCTAGCGCATTGTATTATGTTCTGTTACAATAAGTACAGTAAGGAACTTCCTGATGTGGTTCGGGGTCACTCCACCAGGAGAATGGCCACTTAGGTTGCTTGTTTCAGAAATGTTTCTGCAGTTGACATTTGAGATGCAGACACATGGAACACTGTCCACACCTTCACTAAACATTACAGTCTCTCGTAGATATACTGGTTCTGGGCTTGCTACACTGCAAGGCCTGCTATACTAAATATATATCTGACTGTAACCACCTCCCAGTTGGTGTTTGGGACTACTTGGAATCGTTCCAAAGTTGTGGACTAATGGAGGCGATATCCTTAAAGACAGAACAGTTCTTACTGTAACAGCAGATCTTCGAGAGACTCTCCCCCATTAGTTAATTCCGTCCCTCCCTCCCACTTCAGGGAGAGCTGCATCAGATATTGTGCAACTGAACCTAATATAGGCATTCTATATCCAGCCCTGTGCCTCACCTTGTATGGCTGGGCTGGTCTCATCTCCTGGCTTCACACTGTTGGAGGTCCTCCACGTCTAACCTCCGGCAAGAAACAGAACTGAGGAGTGATGGGGCTGCCCTCACTTATACAGACACATGATGTAATCGTGGGTGGCCCTCCGGCTAGCAAATGTTTCCATGTGGTTTTAGTGCCTGGCGGCTATAGTTCCAAAGGTGTGAAGTAATGGAGGAGATTCTCTCGAAGATCTACTGTTATGGTAAGTACGTGACTCTTCTTTCCATAATAGTCTTGAGCCACACAGAGGTCTCTTTGTTTCCACTTTCTTAGGATGCCAAATTCAGCTACGGTGGCCTTTACTATTAATTTAATGTCAGATTTATTTCTAAAGCTAGGGTGAGCTGTGACCACTACAACTAGCTAAATGGCTACCATTTTCTTAAAATTGCACAAAAGACTTCTTTTTTTTAAACTCAATTTTATTGGATAAAAGGCACAAAAGATACCTGAAAAAGTTTGAAACAGGACAGTGCAAACTTATTTAGTTTTGGGGGAGGGGAGTTTAATTCACACCACTGAGCAACATTTGTAATGGCACTGTAACAAGTAATGTTCAAACACATAAAAGGCAGTTCCTGTCTGAACCCTTTACCAGGTTCTGGAAGGGGAGTTAGGGATTAAGGATGGTTAAACATCCCCCTGATCATCTTAAGTCATAAAGGTGACGTCCTAGATCAGGTCTCCAACTTAAAATATCTTGGTACCCACATTGATGACTCCCTCTCCTTTGCTTCCCATATAGACCACGTCATAAAATCTGCAACCATCAGACTTGGGATCCTATACCGGCACAGAAAAGCAATAACCAAGGAGGCCTTCAAACTTGTCACTCAGAGTTCCATATTGTCAATTATTGACTATGGCCTAGTCATATATAGTGCAGCCTCTGAGACCTCGCTCAAACGCGTAAAACTTCTCCTCAATAAAGCCTGCTAGCTAGTATTGGGAGCTGATCATCACACTCATACTTGTAGCCTATATTCCTCGACAGGGTGGTTCCCCTTACCCTAAGGACTAAATATCAAACCTGCCTACTTGGGGGGAAAAAAGCCCTACTAGGACAAACACCTGACTCTTCGACTAAACTATTCCAACACAACCTAACCTGCAAAAATACGAGAAGTTCAGTAAAGGGCCTACTAAATGTACCATTTAAAAGAACCTCCCTGGCCCAACATTCCCTCTCTTGTCGCAGCCCACAATGGTTGAATGACCTACCCTCCACCGTCCTGCAACATGAAACCATTGGCCCATTTAAGAAAGCCCTGCATCTCCACCTGGCCGGCACCAACAACTGTGATTGCTATGCTTAGCAACCGACCCCTGGCCTCTTCTCATGCCTTCTAGCCGAAGGCATCCCCTATTCCCATCTACCCCCAAATCCACTCTTCTTCACCCAAGTTCAGGTTTTGGCTCCTGACCTGGTGACCCTCTCCCTGCTGCCCCTCCTCAATCCCTCACCTCTACGCCATCTCAACAGCTAACATTGGCTGCCACCCCCTCGTGCCCTAACCCCCCCTTCCCTCTCCTCCATCTCACCCCTTTGGAATCTGCCAAGACAAAGCCACTTCTGGCCACTATGTCTCCAACCTTCAGCACTTAGCAATTGACTTCTCTGCATTTAGCATCTGGTTTTGATTTAAATGTGTCTACTGTTCTGTTGTTAAGTTACATATCCTGCTTGTATACAAACCTGCATATGTTTTTTTTCTCATATAACCAAGTTTTAATCACAACTACCTACCCTGTCTATTATTGCCACTGCAAGTTTTTCTGTTTTGTATTATGTTTATGTCCTTGACATGGAGCCTCTGTAAAAAAGCCTCCTTGGCTCAAAGGTTGTAATTCTGAAAATGAAATAAACAAACAAAAAACATAGTGACAGATCCCTTTGGAAGAAACGCATTACTACGTTGAGTAATTTTTATTTTAAGCCCCGCGACTCCTTTACTTATGTATCAAAAACAGCTGACTCCCCAGTGGCACTTTGGGAGGCTGGATACAGAACCTCTCTCTCCTACAAGACAGCAGTGCCACAGCTGGCATCACTTCTGGACTGTATGTCCCCATAGTAGTGCTTTGTAAAAGGTATTCAGTTTTCCAGTTAGCCGCTTTATTAATTTACTGCAGGGTGATACCTCCTGAAGCTGCCAGAGAAGCCTCTAGTAGAGTGTGCTCTGAGACCTCTGGGTGGCAATTTACCAGTCTGTCATAACAGAACTGTATGCAGGAGACTATCCAGTGAGAAATGATTCTCCTGGATGCTGGCTTGCCTTCCCCTAAGTCACCTTAAGTGACAAACAGCTAGGTGCTAGTGGACCTGACATCCTTTTTGTGGTCCAGGTAGTAACTCAGTGCCCTTTTCACTTCCAGACAGTGGAGCTTTGCTCCACAGAGCTGGATTTTTCTGTAAAGAAAACAGGAAGGGCAACTGACTGATTCAGATGGAATTCAAACAGCACTTTTGGGAGAAATTTCCTCTTTGTCCTTTACTACCTTGTCCCTATTGAAGATTATGTAGTTAGGGTCTAGGTAGAGGGCTTGCAGCACACTCACCCGTCTGTGCAGATGTCACTGCCACCAGGAAAATTGTTTTCCAGGTCACATACTTTAATGCAGCAGTGACCATGGTCTCAAAAGGAGTCTCCATAAGCTGGGCACTGCACACATTCATGTCCTATGGGAGGACAGGCTCCCTCATTGGAGGGCGAATATAAGGCCTTTCAAAAACTTTGAAAATTTATGATTTCTGAAGTCACTGACCTGTCTTTGCCTGCTGATAAATAAGTTGACACTGCTGCCAAATGCACTTTCAGAGTTGAGGCCTTAGACCCAGAGACTGGAGGTGGACTAGGTATTCCAGGGTTGTAGACAGACCTGCCCAGAAGGGGTCAATCTGTCTAGGGGTACACCAAATGGAAAATCTTTTCCATTTTGAATCGTACATTTTCCTTGTTGCTAGTTTTCTAGAAACCCTCAGCAATTTCATTACTACTTCAGAAAGGTTTATCCTAGAGAAATCCAGCTCATCGAGAACCAAGCTCTGAGGTGCAGGGTTCTCAGATCTGGAAATGTTACCTGCCCTCAGACAGTGTCAGCAGACTGTATCTCAGAGTCAGGTTGACAGAACGCTTGTTGGAGAGGGACAGGAACATCTAGTACCAGGCCTGCATGGCCCAGTTTGGAGCTATGAGAATCATTGTTGCTGACTCCCTTCTCAGTTTTATTAGTACCCGCTGCAAATGTGGGAATGGAGAGAAGACACATACAAATGTCCTTGACCAGCGGAGGACCAAAGCATCCTCTGGGACTAAACCCACTGCTTCGGGTCTGCAACAAAAGAGTGGGAGCTGGATGTCCTCCCAGGAGGCAAACAGATCTATGTCTGGTTTACCCAACCATCTGAACATTGTTGCCAGCACTTGCTGGTTCAGGGTCCATTTGTGAGTTCCCTGGCTGATCCTGCTCAGGGAGTCTGCCAGCACATTTTCTTTTCCTGGTAGATGTGCTGTGGAGAGCTGAACCTCTATGGAGTAAGCTAGGCTCCAAATCTTCATGGATTCTGTGCACAGCTTTGAAGTTCTTGTTCCGTTTGTTTATGTAATACATTGTTGGGGTGTTGTCTGTTCTTATCTGGACAGACTGACCTTTTATCTGGGAGGAAAAGCCTGCATTGCCAGGTGCACTGCCCTGAGTTCCAGAGATTTATGTGCTCCAGGTGCCACTTAAAGTAAGGTCCTCCAGGTGGGTGCCCCATTCTAGGAGGGCGGCATCTGTTGTGAGTGTGGCTGTGGGGTATTGTTGGAGGAAGGGAATTCCCTCTCTGAGGTTGTCTTCCTCCTTCCACCACTCCAGTGCCCTTAGCAATGTTTTGGTACAGGTAGTTTGGACAGAGGGTCCCACCTCAGAGACCAATGGTCCTCTGCGTGATACGGAATATCTCTCATTTGGAACCTGGTCCCTAGTACCACAGCAGTGGAAGATGCCATGTGTCCCAGTAACTGTAGAAAATCCCTTGCTGGTCTTAGCTGACCTGCTTTGAATGAGTCTGCACTTGAAATCAGATTTGCTACCTTTACTTAAGGGAGGAATGCCTTCCCTTGCAGGGTATCTAGTTCTGCTCTGATGAAGTCCATAACTTAAATTGGTTCTGTTTGGGACTTTTGAAGGTTTATGAGGAAGCCCAAGTCTTCCAATGTGTTCTGCATTAGCAGAATTGAGGACTTTGCGTCCTGTGGTGTTTTTCAAGACTAGACAGTCATCCAGGTACAGAAAAAACACTGCCTATTGCCTTCCAAACATGATGCCACCACAGCTGGCACTGTGTAAACACTCTTAGAGCTAAGGTGAGGCCAAAACGAAGGGCTGTGAACTGGTATTGGCAGTTCCCTAACCTGAAGCTGAGATACTTTCTGTGACTGGGTCCGACTGTTATGTGAAAACAGGTGTCTTTCAAATCCAGTGACCCTAGCCAGTCTCCTATTTGCAGAGATATCACTGACCCACTGTTACCATTTTATAATGTTTCTTTAAGTGTTTTAGATGTCTCAAGTCTAAAATGGGTCTCCACTCCCCATTTTCCATGTTGGTCAGGAAGTATCTGGACAAGAGTCTCATCCCATTGTGTGCAGGTACTTTTTCCACTACATTTGCTTGCAGTAATTTCTTTACCTCCCTCTCCAACAAGAACTGTTTCTGTTAATGAATGAGGCTGGAAACCCTTTCGGTTCTGCAGCATTGAAAACATTCTGAACTGCAGGGACAAATCTTGGCCCACTACTTCCAGGACCCACTTGTCTGTGGTGATCTCTGACCATTCCTGGAAGTAGTGAGCCAGCCTCCTCCCCAACCTGGTAATGTATGGGTGACCTGGGCAGAGTTGTCAGAGGTTTTGTTTCTGATTGTGCTTAGAGTCTGGAGTTGTGTTTACACGCCTAGTGCCCCCTTTTGCCACTGCCTCTGTAGTAACCTCTCTGTGAAGAGTGCTCACAGGGGACACATGCATGAGGGAAGTACCCCCTACCCCTTACTCCTCTTCCATAAGGCCAGTATGAAGTGGAGGACTTTTCTTTCTCAGTATTACACTTGCAGGTGGTTTTGTACTCATCCACCTCTTTCATGTAAGCCTTTGTCTTGCCATGTGGTTCTGCACCAGGCAAACCTTCTTAAGGACATTGCATGGGCTACCATAACCCTAGCGGCAGTGTCATTTGTGTCCACTGTCACGTGGAACTGGTACTTTGTAACATCTTTGGCGGATCTAGATGTGTCAGCCGTGTCCTGTGCTAAGTCACCAGTAGTTTTTGGTTTCAGTGCCAATAGAGCGTTCCATAATGCCTTCTGGCACGAGCTGTGTAAGCCAAGTAAGCTGCCTGCTTGAGCAGCAGGGAGGCTGACGTGTATGCTTTTTTGCCCATACCATCCAGCTTCCTGGAATCCTTCTCAGGAGGCTAAGAGGACAGAGGCACTTTGGCCTTACCACAGGCGGCAGTCTCGACCACTCCCTCATGATTAGGGTGAGAACAGAGGTACTCAGCACCCTGCTTAGCCCTCTGATATTTTTTTTTATCAATTTTCTTGTTGATGCTAGCATCTGAAGTGTGTGCTGACATGACTTTGTTACTTTTTTGAGGGATCTGTGAATGGGGAGCCGCAACCTCCTTGTGGTGGCTAATCCCATCGTATCCATAAATTCTACTTTCTCTTCATCCTCCTCAGTTTCGTTGGAGGAAATAGTAAAGGTATTTACCATATGCCTTACAAAGGTATAATCCTCTGAAGGCCTAGGAGGAGAGCCAAATTCCTGTTCAGGAGTACCATCTGGTTCTATGGGTTCTCCTTCCTCCGCTTCATAGTAAACATTTCAACATCCTCCTCTGCAGGCACTGGGAATGGAACTGAAGGGGGCATATTCATGAAATTCACCATAGCTTGAAAAGCCTGGAGAAACTGCCATGCCTTTATCATGTCCTCTAATGAGAGCATTTCTTTTAAGTCAGCTGGTGGCTCCTGTCCTTTTTCAGGAGGATGGACAGAGGCATGTTTTTCTTTTTATTTTTTCTTGGCAGGCACCATTTCCTGCGTCTGCTGAGAGGCTCTTTTATTTGTACTGGATTTAGGGTTCCCCCTTTTGGACACCCTGAGTACTGTACCATCTTTAACAGCTGTATATTTCTTTTCTGTCCCCTTTGATAGGGACTGCTGCTTTCTCGGAGGGGCTGGACCCCCATCTGAGCCTTTTGGTGATGTGGAGGCAGGCTGAGAAGACAGTCTTCCAGTTTTTTTTTAGCCCTTTTCTTTTGAATTTTAAGGCAAAACATTTTACAGAGATCACAATTCAAAAAAATCGTGGTCTAGACCCAGGCACCTTAAACAAAGCTCATGGCAGTTTGCCTTTGTCAGGAGCTGAAACCAAACTGTACAATTTTTAAAGCCTGTAGGTCCTGTCTTTTTTTGATCTGTCAGTCATGCCAAACACTGAAGACCTAAGAAGACGTTTCAGGTTCCCAGTCCTAAAAGGTAAGACGGTAAGCCCAAATAATGTTAAAAAATGGCTTTTAAATAAGAAATGCGGTTCAGTTCCTCAAATGAAAACCACAAATGTAAGTTACCTTAAAAGAGGTTTGCTAATGAAAAACAAATCTTGGTTCCCAGAAATGTGGAACAGAGCAAAATTTAGAGTAGACATGCAAAGCGGTTATACAAAACACAACTTTTTATTTCATTTTATAATGTATAAGCGGTTCCCGAGGAACAACCTTCTCCGCTTCCTGAGAACCAACTGGGAACCAGAGAAAAAACTAAAATATACATAACACAATAAATATATACCCTAACTAAACTAAAATACTTAAACACTATTAGAAATTAAAACAATAAATCGTAGACTGTCTAGAAGTGTAGGGATTACTTTGGTGCAACTGCTCTTTTCACGCAGAGAAATAAATTTGACGTTAGAGAGCCGGGATGAGTGTGTCCAAACAGCACAGTTTAAATTTCATTCCAAAATTCCATCATTTACAAAAAAGTTCTAAATCTCCACGGCTGCTCATTCCAGGGGAATGATTGCTGTTAAAAAGCAGCTGTTCCACTTCCTAGTGTCTGGCCCCTCAAACATATATGATGGCTCACCTAGTCCAGAGTTGAAGCCTATAAAAAATTCCATATATTTCTGCCGGTTTAAAAAGTTATAATACTTATAATTTGCTCCGCGGACAACACAGGCAAAAATGGAGCCACTTCCTGAAACTGCCGACATGCTCGCACGCAGGCCCATGCAGCCCTGTTTTGTGATGTCAGAAAATGAACACTGCATGTGCACGGTCCATTAAAATCAATGGGGATGAGTTTTCTACACATTTTATTAAAATTTACAGTTGCGATTTTAATAAATCAAAGTGACAAAGCTTGACTAACAGGGTTCCTGTTGGTCGAAACGATCACTGATAATAAAGTACAACCGTAAGTACAATAAAATAATAACTGCGTCCCCGTCGAACTTTCAATGGAGTGTGCTACACGCTGATATTCATTCTGACATCACAAAAAGCGACTGCGTGATAACCTCTTGAGGAAATGCGGTAACTTGAGAAATGGCTCCTATGTCCATGGAGCAGAATCTAACGATATAGCTTTTTAAACTGTGAAAAATATCATAGAATCTTCATGAGCTTCAACTCTGGGCAAATGGTATCACTCTATTGTATGAAACCGGAAACTGGGAAGCTGCTCTTAAACATTAGTGAAGTTCCTGGGGTTTGAATTGATGTTTCTGAAAGAAGGATATTTTACCCATCATTTTTCATAAAAAGGTCTAAAAATATGTCTCAGACTGCAGACTTCCAAAATATATAACCTGATCAGTATTTTGACTTCCAAAAAAGCTGGGATGGCTCCCAAATCTGATCTTGTGGGAGTTTTGACTTCCACCCCACCCAGAATTAACTGACATGCCCCCCCTCCAATCTGAGCTTACAAAAAGGGAGGGAAACTGATGGAGTGTAATCACACAGTTGTTCTGCTAATACTGTTGTGTGCATGAGACAAGAGGATATTCTCTGCTGTCACTGCACACAACACTAGTGCAGGCTTCTACTGGCCCCCCCCAGCCCTATCTCCCCGGCATCCTCCAGGGTTTACCTTGCCCTACATCTGCCCCCCAGGGCTTGCCCTTCCTGGCAGGGTTGTTGGAGTTCCCCCAACCCCTGCAGTCAATCTGAATCTGACTTCGCTGGACATGGCTGGGAGTGAGGCATGTGTGGGACCAGTGTCATCCTGCTGGTCGGACATTTACCTCTGTTCTCTCAGGAGGACGTGTGGACGTGCAGTGTCATCATCAAGCATATGTCACAGTCCCGCATGACATATGTCGACGACTGCTGCCCTTCCGTGCATGTTTGGCGGCCCCAGACTGCCTTCCCCTTAGCTTCCGGCTAGGGGTCAGGTGCATGTTAAGCTGCATGTCCCTCCACCCCCAGAGGAGGAGAGCATTCCATTGGATGCGCAATCCTCCTCCCCACGATCAACCTTCTGCTGTCCTGAATTCACTTCCGAACCTGGGTCACTGGCGCCACAAGCTGCAGCACTAACACTGCATTGGCGGGCCAGTGTGCAGCCTGTTTTTAAACGGAACGTCACAAATCTATCCTTGCAGTTAGGAACTGTAGTTGGGAGTATCAACAATAAAATAATAAAAAGCTAAAAGAACCTCATATAGTTTCCAAGAGTAGCAAACCAGAAAACCTATATAAACGGAGGCGCACACTGACAGACACACACACAGGCACATGCAAAGCTTCTGTTGATACATACATTTGCAATGTTCAAGTTGAAAAATCCCTTCTGATTGGAGGACAGAAACCAGCCCCGAAAAGGAAAAAGAAAACAGAACAATAAAGACATGAAACACAAAACCATATAAAACAAGCAGTGAAATACACAAGGAGTTCCATTTAGTGTTAACGGTGGATCGGGAGAAGGCAATCCAATGGCGCAGCAGCAGTGCATCACAATGTCGTACAGATGGCCTGAATGGCCGTGTAGAGAGGCAGCCCAGGCTGAGATAGCTGGCCAGGGTGCATGCTCCTGCTGCAGGGGACTTGCTATGCACCTGCGAGGCCAATACGCAGGTTGTACTCACATTGCGGAGGTGGAAGGGACTAAGAAAACAGAAAAAAAAAATTAAAAACAGATGCGTCTTATATGACAGTGTGGGTTCCTAGATTCCTCCTGCATCATATGTCTGCCGGAAGGGGATCCTAGTTCACAGACTGGCTTGCCTTGGGGGGGGGGGCCCTCCCCCTGGATCCCCTCTCATAGAGAGAAAGCTGTGGATGCAGGCCTGAACAGGGTAGCCTTGGAAGCAAGGCATATTTCGGGTAGGATGGACATGGCTAGGGAGAGGAAAAAAAAAAAAAACACTTTCAAGAAAAAGAAAAAATGATGGTTAGGGACAGGAAGTAGAACTGATTCTTGAACTACATTGCCTCTTGGAACGCTTTGGGAATTATGCATCATTTGAACTGTATTTCCTATATATCCAAGTTTACATGTATTCATTTATTTCTGTTGACTGTAACAGGAGGCTAGGCAATTCTGCCTATTTTCAGCCTCATCCTGCGGGAGAGGGGTACAGATGGAAACCTGGTGGTATGTCTGTAGGAAAATTCGGTCAGGACACTGGGGACATCCTTCTTCTCTTTTCTTGAAGTGCCAAGGGATCTTTAATGTCCACCTGAACAATCACCAGAAAAGGCAGACAGGAGTTCGATTTAACGTCTTATCGGAAATATGACATCTCAGGAGTGCCGCATCCCCCCTCATGCTGCACTGCAGTGTCAGTATTGGATTTTACCCCAAGTGCCTGGTGTGGGGCTACAACCCACAACCTACTGGTAATCCAGCCTCAGAGGCGAGTGTACAGCCTGCTGAGCCACTGACATGGATCGGTCTATATTCACCTTATTCTCTATTACTAGAGAAAATTGCACGGAAACAGGATCCTTGTCCTTTGGAGTTCATCTGTGACTGCTGCTTGTCTGCACGTGATGTCATAATCTGCTTGTGACATCATCATTTGCACAGCAACCAATTGTGATTCATAAACTGGATTGTGACACAACAGAATATATTCAAAACAGTAAATTCCCAGCGGCCCTGATTAGTTTAGATGCAGAGAATGCGTTTGACAGGGTGTCCTGGGATTTTTCTGTGGGACATCCTGTCGAACTTTCGTCTTCCTGAGCAGTTTCTGACTTGGTTGAAACTTATTTATACTTGACCTCAAGAAGCCTACGTCTGTACTAATGGGGGCTTGTCTTCCCCTTTCACCTTGCACAGGGGAACCTGCCAGGGTTGTCCGCTATCCCCTTTACTTTGCGTTACACGTGGAACCCTTGGCAATGGCCTTGAGACAACCTTCTTTGATTGAGGGGGGCCCTTTAGGGCAATCAGTACATAAAGTCTGACTTTTTGCAGATGATATTCTTTTGATGGTTGTTTCCTGAGGAACTGATATCAGTGGCTTGGAATATTCTGCTTGAATTTGAGGCTTTGTCAGGATTTCAGCTGAATCCCCACAAAACTGAGCTTCTTCTATTGCACTATACTCCTTCCTGAGAATTGAAATACATAATCCCAATAAAATGGCATTGTATTAAAATTAAATACTAAGGAATACATATTCCTATGGACATAAATAATCTGGAGTTAAACTATGAGCCCTTAATCTTGCAAATTCAGGAGGATTTGGTTAAATGGGGAAGATTTTTTTAGTTTTTCAAAGGTCGGAAATTATCTCTATAAATATCCTTCTGCGACTATTGTACCTTTTTCAAACTATCGCAGTTTTCCCTGCCATATACTATTTCTTGTCATGGCAGAAAATGATTTCTAGTTTTCTTTAGGGGGGAGGAGGCATAGACCCGAGTACGCTTTTCTTTATTGCAACTTTCCTTGGCACAGGGTGGGATCAATTTACCAACTTAGATCTATATGCCGGAGTGTCTTTCTTGCATATTATTTTGATGTGGTTGACACCACCCTATACCCCTCCCTGGAAAATTGAGTTAGCTCTTAATGACTTACACAATTTAGATTCTATTCTATTTGCCACACCGGAGAAGACTCCTTTGTTGAGACACTTTAATAACATAACAGCCCACACTCTTAAAGTTCGGTATCAGTTAATGTTCCACCCTAAGTCAGAGTACATTTTTTACTTCTGCTGCCTACTGCCAATGGATGAGGATTTTTTCCCAGCACAAATGGATCTGTCTTTTAACTGCTCGCGGCATCTGGGTCTTAAATATATTCATCAATTCCTAGACCAAACTGGTGTGGTCTTGTTTGAAACTTTACAAGCTAAATACAGTCTCACGGGTTGGGAACACTATAAGTACTTACAAGTCAAGACATATAAGCTACACAAGCAAAAGCAATACACTACATTCCCCGATCCTCCTCCGCCCCTTTTAGGTATGATAATGGATGCACAACGTGACCAACCCTGGCAACATTCAATTACGCATGCTTATAAAATTTTATGAGACTACTTGGGCGACTCCAATCTATCTTGGATAGCTGGAATAAGGACCTTCATCTTACGGTTTCCTATGACTCCTGGTTGAGATACGCTATTCCAGCGGTAAAAATCACTGTCTCCAACACCTGGTGAGAATATGCCTGGATATGCAGGTACCGGTATTTCTGCACTCCAGCGGTCTTTATAAAGTATATACCACAACAATGTGGGGTCTGTTGGAGAGGCTGTGGATATGCTCTGTCAGGCCAGGAACATACCTTCTGGTCCTGCCCTATCACTGCCCCATAATGGACTGCACTTATGACAGAACTGGATAACTTGATGGGGGACCTGGTAGAGTTAATGGCTGAATTGGCTCTTTTGTCAATCCCCCCCTTGGGACGTAGTAATTGGTCCAAGTCCCTGCTCTTCCTATATTTTTAGCTGCAAGAAAAAAGCTATAACGAGATGATGGATGACCCCAATAGTCCCAACAACCACAGAGTGCCGTGCCGTGCCATAGTATTCACGATATACCATCTGGAGAAGTCTACAGCATAAATGCATGATAGACTTGATCCTTTTTAACATTACATAGCAGCGCTGGGTGATGTATGCAGCCTCGGTGGATGTGGAATCTGACCCTTGAAAATCTTTGCTGTTTTTATTTTTTTCTTTCTAAGAAAATATTCCATTTGGGAGCGGCTGCTGCTGCCTGAGTGGGGTGGGGTCCTCTGGCTTCCTTCATTTCCTGGTCCTGAAGAATTATGCTGTACTACTTTCCTACCCCTGAAATGTGTCTGACCTGCTACCTCCTACCTCTGCGTGATGCTGGAACATGATGGCTTTGATTCCTATTTTTTTTATGTACTAAACCTGGTATTTATTTTCATACGGGCCTCTACTGTACCTTTGGTATCTTGATTTTGTATACTGATGTACTCTTATTGTGCTTCTTTTAATAAACATTTAAGTAAAAAAATGGATTCTGACGTGTACAAAGAGGATGCACGAACAGGTTAAGTACGAGGATCCTATTTTCAAGCAGTTGTCTCTGGCAATAAAGACAGAAGGAATGATAAATACAGACAATATGGGAAATAAAAACAGAATTGTGCATAAATATTATGTTGGATTTTTTTTTTTTACAGTTTTACCAGAGATGTTACAGTCACTTTAAAGCAAGCTGAGGTGTTTTTTTTTTTTTTTTCTTCTTCTTCTTCTTCTTCTTTTTGGACCTTTCCAGACTACAGAATGGATTTCAAGAATTGTTCTCAAAACCAGTTTAGTTAAACTGTTTTTGTGTTTCCATTTGAGAAACGGTGAACTGAACTGTACTACAGTGTCCAGACCGATGCTGATGTGTTTTACAGTTTGGTTCACATCCTGTTGCATTATGGGACTTCTTACGATGACCCATGAGATTTAGGAGAATTGTTCTCCAGAAGGATTTAACTTTCCATGTCCAGACTGTTAAAAAAACCCACAAGATTATTCTAACTTAATTGGTTTTGTGTACAACTGATCTTTGGATACTCACAGGTGGTGTGGAGATCTGTTATCCAACCCCCAAAAAAAAAAATAGTTCTACAACTGCCATAATCTGGTCGTTAAGTGATCAATTTATAATTGCTAAACCAGTTGAAAAAAGTAAGACTGGCCGGCCCGTCAGCATTGGGGTAGTGCTACTGCTCTTGACGCCGGTGACCCAAGTTCGGAGATGGACTCGGGGTCATTGGGGTTGGCTGAGGGGAGGAGGAGGATTAAGTGTCCCCACTGCTGTACTGCTACCTGGGTGACCACAGGTGGTAGTGCAGATTGAGGGACACCAGGATAGGGATAGACACTGGCTGGATCCGGAAGCATCACCACACCTCTGAGTGTGTGTATCTGACCCCTTGGGTCTCCTCTGTGCTGATGTCCATGGGGGTGGGAGAAAAAACAGGAAAATGGCCCCTGCACACCAGGATGGCAGAGCACCTGGCACCATCCTGGATCTCCCCTGCCTGTTCTGTGGCCACGGCTTCCCCATGAAAATACAGAAGTTCAAGGGGGGCATCCCTCATCCCCGCTGGGAGGGGGGGAGACCACGGCTTCATGGGGGGGGAGTCCTGAGCACCGGATAACAGGTATGGGGGAACGACAGCAACTTGGATGGACTGGCGACTCCTGAAGGAGTTGGTGTGCAGGTGGCATAAACAAATCAAAAAAAAAAAAAAAAAAGTAAAAGTCTGAATGGGGCTTTAGGGGTCATGCATGGCAAGAGGCTGCTGAGCTTGAAAACTAAAATCCAGATAACCCAGTGCCATGGTCACCATGCATCTCTGTCACGAGAGACCCGGGTTCAGGTACCATCCAGAATCCCACTCTGGGGTCCAGTTGGGTGCTGAGAATGTTGCAGAACTGGGTCCTAGGGAGAAAGAGTGTGGGGATAGGGTGAAAAATAACAGAAGGCCTGCATTTAGTTCTCAGTGAAATTCATCTCATCTGTCGCATAACAGGATTCATTCTGACTCCTCCCTCAGTTCTGAGATGAAAAGCCATTGCCCTCAGAAACCCCTAACAACCTACAGCTGTGAGATTCAAGCCCACACCCAATCCCTCAGATGCAAGGGGGTGGGGTCAGTGCACACAGCCCCTATGACAGAAGTGCCATTGCCATCTTTCCCTTCAGCACTCTTACCTTTGAGGCACTTCTGAGGTGATCGTAGTAAACCTCCTCTATGGCTTGGAAATAGATGATGCCTTTCAATTTCGTCTCATGCTTATCTGTGTGTTAAAAACAAAAATATCAGCAGCTTGCTCTGCGACATGAAAGCAACCCTTTCCTTTGAGAAACTAGGCTGAGGTCTAAGATAGGAAAAAATGAATTTAAAACTATTTTTTAATTGTTTAGTATTATTCTGGTCTTCTCCCACTGATTATCCTGGTCCCCTCTCTGATGCTGGGGGCTGCTCAGGCTGCACCCTTCCTTCAGCGGGGTGGGCAAGCAGTTGCTTTACAGCTGATACCATATAACTCCTGGATCAACCCGTGTGTGTCATGCGTGTATATAGGAGGGAGTTGTATGGATAATAAGACCCATATTCACCCTTCTTGGATGCCGAGTGCCTTACGTCTGCAGTGCGCCTGACCCCCAGCCAGCTCCAGTGTGGGATTAGTGGGCTCACATGCAAACCACAGTCTCCCAGGTGGCAGGGCAACAGGCTGCCATCATGCTACTGTGCCAGCCTTGACCCCCAGGTGGCAAGGCAATAGGCTGCCACTGTGCCAGCCTGCACTGATGAAACTTTGAATATGCAAGAGGTGCCAGATCATGCGGGGACTCGGGCATGTTGCGTTGAAACCAGCTGGTGGCTGGGCATTCTTCAAAAGTACTACACTCCTGAGGAGAGAGGGTGTAAGTCAGTCAGCATTCAAATACTCTCCACTAACTACCTACAGAGTGACACTGGCTGTGAAAGGAGCTTCTTGGGGCCCCCTGAGGATACCGATCATTAGGGTGGGCGACTAGGGGGTGGGACTAACCCCAACCAGTGGGAGAGCTTTGGTCCCTGTTTATCCCAGTTAACTTACTCTGTTTTCTTTCATTTAAAGTAATCATTTCTAAAGTGTTGCTTGAACAGCACTATAGACAGACCCGGTTACACTGGCATACCCAGTATGGCACCAGTTAGAGTCATTTGGTTTATGCTGAGGTTTTACCTAATGATTTTTGTTTTATTCAGCATTGACTGCAGGGAAGAATACAGCAGGGGGGCACAGTGTGTGAGGTTAGTGTATGGAGGGATACATCAGGGTACACAGTGTGTGATGTTAGTGTATGAAGGGATACAGCAGTGGACACTGTGTGTGAGGTTAGTGTAGGGAGAGATACAGCCGGGGTCACTTTGTGAGCAGTTACTGTAGGGAGGGATACGGCAAGGAGCATGGTGTGTGTGAGGTTAGTGTAGGAGGGATACAGCAGGGGGCACGCTGTGTGAGGTTAGTGTAGGAAGGGACACAGCAGGATGCACGGTGTGTGAGGTTAGTGTAGGAAGGCATACTTCAGGGTGCATGTTGTGTGAGGTTGGTATAGGGAGGGATACAGCAGGGGGGTGCACGTTGTGTGAGGTTGGTGTAGGGGGGATACAGCAGGGGGGTGCAAGTTGTGTGAGGTTAGTGTAGGAAGGGATATAGCAGGGTGCACGGTGTATGAGGTTAGTGTAGGGAGGGATACAGCAGGGGTTACTATGTGTGATTAGTATAGAGAAATATAGCAAGTAGGGGTTATTGTGTGCGAGGTTAGTGTAGGGAGGGACACAGCAGAGTTTAAGTTCAAAGGTACCTAAATATTTGAGGTAGACTGCATGTGCAGGCTATCTGTTTAAGTGTGAAGCAGATGTAAACGTTAAAAATATTAGGGATCACAGTGAGAGGTTAGTGTAGATGGGGTACAGCAGGATCAGTGTGTGGGGGGTGTGAATGTAGCGAATGGTACAGCAGGGGTCATTGTGTGTGAGTTTAGTGTAGGAAGGAATATAGCAGGGGTCACTGTGTGAGTTTAGTATAGGCAGGTACAGAACAGGGGTCACTGTGTGAGGTCAGCATAGGGAGGGCTGTAGGAGTGACTACATGTAATATCAGCCTTAGGTGAGATAAAGCAGAAGAAAACTAGAACACATCTTACCTATGTAATATGAGAAGGTACGCCTCATCCTGTCAAACACAAACCAGCGCTTCTTCCAGGACTTGATCTTCCCACCCATCTTGGTCAGATAACCCTTACACATCTTCTCCGTCAAGATCACATGATAACACATCTCCAGGTTGTGGCCCGATGACTCAATGTGGGTCTTAAGGTCAAAATCTTCCTTCCTGATTGGCAGATATCGTGTTAGGGGGCGAGCCTGCAATTTCAAAGAAAGTTATTGGAACATCTGAATGGGAGTATAAACCGAATAACTTGGAGGAGTAGCCTGTGATGGCCCCCATCTTGTTTAAGTAATCACACTAGGATTAGTGTAGGCACTGTACAAGCTGCCTGACTAACAAGATGGCAGGGTGGCCAGCACCAGACTAAAAACTGGGGGACAAAATAAGCATTGGGGGCTTCAAATATTTACTGGTGACTCAGTGACCGTAGTAGTGATCAGACCAATCACAGCATGTCCTGGACCACAAGATGCTAGGGAAACGGGGATACGTTAGGTCACAGCGAGCATCACAGTGAACCACTGCTCTTCCTATATCTAGCTCCTTACATAATGGACTTGCCCTAGTTTGGCCTCTGCCCCATACGCTCCACAGCACCTGACAATGCCACCTTCCTGGCTGCTTCACCCCACCCCCCTCCCTATCTTTACCTACCCCCACCTCTCCTCTCTTCTCATTTTCTTACCTCCCACCTTGCCCCTCCCATTTCTTTCTACCACCCCCTCTCCTATTGTCCTCTTCCTTTCCACTTTACCCTCTCCCTGTCTGTTCGAAATTAATTTGATATCCTTTACCCTTATTTGTGTAACAGTTTTGTCTATTGTCAAGTGATACCTATGTCTTGACGTGGAACCTTTGTAAAAGAGCCCTGGGCTCAAAGGTAATTGTAATCCTAGAAATGAAATAAATAAAAAAATAAAAATCCCCAGCCTCCTTTTCTTCTTCCCCTTATTTACTCCACAGACACTCTAGCTGCTCTTTATTTCCTATGCCCCTTGAAGGCCGAATGGACTAAATAATAATAATAACTTTATTTATTTAGCGCCTTTCCAGAACCAAGGCACTGTACAAATAAGTCATAAAATCAGAATATACAAATAAGATCGACAATACAAACAGCATTAATCAGTAAAAGCCTTGTTCCATAAAAAAGTCTTGAAATCCCATTTAAAGGTTTCCACAGTCGCGCATTCTCTAAGCCGGCCAGGCAGAGAGTTCCAGAGGGTAGGGGCCACGAAACCAAAGGCCCTAGCCCCAGCGGACTTCAATATAACCCTCGGAACCTCTAGCAACCCATCGTCGGCTGAACGGAGCTGTCTGCAAGGGGTGTAAGGAACCAGAAGCTTCTTTCAAGTAGTCAGGGCGAGTCCGTGCAGGGCTTTAAGGTCAAAAGACCTACTTTAAGGTGATCCGCCACTGTATAGGCAGCCAGTGCAGATCGCGCCTTTGAGGTGATATGTGTCCTCTCGTCACCCCGTCATCAACCTGCAGCAGCGTTCTGCACTAGCTGCAAGCCGTGGATATCAACCCCAGGAAGCCCCAAGTAAAGGGAGTTGCAATAGTCAGGCGAGATGTCACGAAGGCATGGACCAACATGGGTAAATCGCTGGACGGAACAAGGTGTTTCACCCTGGCAATATTCCTAAGATGGTAAAATCACGGACTTAACGACTGCTGACACCTGATGACGAAGGGTCAGCCGTCGTCAAATACCACACCCAGGTTACGCACCGCTCAGAGGAAAGGATCAGACCCCCCAGCAATACGCCAGAGGGTTGACCAGACCTCAACCTAATCCGTCCCACGTCCCCGGATCCATGACCAAGACCTCAGTCTTACCGGCGCTCAACTTTAACCAGCTTACATTCATCCAGTCCTGGATTTCAGCGAGGCAGCTATTAAACACCGAGAGAGCACTAACCTGGTCGGGGCCAAAAGACAGGTAGAGCTGGGTATCATCAGCATAGCAGTGAAACCTCAGCCCATACCTTCTTACAATGTCTCAGAGGGCCAGCATATACACTGCAAACAACATGGGGGAAAGCACAATGCAGACTAGACTCAAACCTTCTTCATCTCTCTACTTCTGCTATTGCACCTCTTCTCTACACCCTCCCAAACTTCTCCTTTTGTCTTGGGATGGCTCCCCAGTCCTGGAAGAGAGATAAAGCTCTATCCCTCCACAAAGGGGGAAAACTCTTCGGGAAACTACCATCACAACTCTTTCTCCTGTCCCTGCTAAGGTGCAGGAAAAGCTTATCCTCTCCCAGTTCTTCAGTGACTCCTCCTCTTTCCTCTCCCCATTCCAGTCTGGGTTCCATGAATCACACTCTCTTCCCTTCTCCAGGTCACTAGTTTATAGAAACAAAAACAAATGGCAAAAGGCGGCCTTACGGTGTGTCTGCTGAAAGTGGGGGTGCCTGCCCTTTATATGTTTTTTTTAAAACCTTATTTTTATTAGTTTCTTAACTTCAGTGCTATTGATGAAAATGCATATGAATGTCAGTCCATAAAGAGGAAACGTCTGGAGACAATCTTATTTACAGAGTTCCTCCTGTTCAATCATATTTCGATATGGCATTGGAGAGGAAATGTATAAAAAAAGATTATTAGATGAAAAACATGTTGGACAACATTAGGCTGGTCATGGATGCTGGAAGATTGTGGGAGATCATTAAAAAAGGGGTACAGGAGGCTACTAAGTACTGTACAAAATTAAGGCGAAAGCATGGTAGAACCAGTAAGCCATGTTGGTGGACTAGGAAAGTGAAGGAGGCAGTGAGGGATAAAAAGGCTGCCTGTGCACGTTTTAAACGCTCAAGGGGGGGGATGAGCGAGGAGAGAGGCGTGAAATATCGCCAGGAGGGTCACCAGAGTGGTGAGGGGGAGCCAAGGCAGGGATGGAGCATAACCTGGCTAGGGATATCTTTGGGGGGGGGGGATTCTATAGATATATGAGACAGAAGCGAAAAGAGAGGATGCAGATCAATAGGATTAAAATTATGGGAGGATGGGTTCAGGAAGCAGGGGAACAGGCAGAGGTGCTAAATGAGTACTTTGCCTCAATCTTTGCAAATGGGAACTGGGGACCCCTACAGGCTGATGGTAGGGAAGAGCATTCAGCTAAGGTGAGAAGTCAGTCTGAGACCAGAGGTTGGAATGAGGCTAGGGTACAGATAGGAACAGACCCAGAAGGGGTGGGGAGGTTGAGTGAGGGGGAGGAATGAGGGGAAGAAATCACAGTGGATAGGGTGAGGGAGGGAGGCCCTTCAGAAGCTAAAGACTGATAAGGCGCCAGGGCCGGATGGGCTACACCCGAGGGCTGTGAAGGAACTGGCGGAGGAGCTGGCAGCTCCACTGGCTGCACTCTTTAATACCTCTTTGCAGACAGAATGGGTGCCCCAACACTGGAGGGTGGCTTATGTAGTGCCTATTCATAAAGGGGGAGTCTACAGAAGAGATGGGGAATTATAGGCCTGTTAGCCTAACGTCTGTGGTAGGCAAGGTAATGGAGGGCTTTATCAAGGAGAGGATTGGGGGGCAGCTGGAATGGTTAGAGCACCAGGATGATAAATAGTATGGCTTCGTTCCGGGGAGATCGTGTCAGTCCAATCTCGTAGAGTTTTATGACTGGGTGACGGGGGCCTTGGACAGACATAGGCCGGTGTACGTCCTATACCTAGATTTCAGCAAGGCGTTTGATTCAGTACCACATTATGGACTGATAAAAAAGATGGAGATGGGGTGGAAGGACAGGAGCTCAATTGGGTTGAAAATTGGCTCTCAGGGCGTCTACAGAGGGTAATGGTGGGTGGGATACTGTCTTCTCCTAGGAAGGTAATCAGTGGGGTCCTTCAGGGTTCGGTATTGGGGCCACTCTTGTTCAACGCCTATGTCTCAGATATTGGGAGGTGGGGTTAGGAATAGGTTGAGTCTCTTTTCGGATGATTCAAAACTGGGAGCACTGGTGGATTGCGAAGAAGAGAGGGAGGCGGTCCGGGGGGATCTGGATACCATGGAGGGGTGGTCAAGGAGGTGAAGAGTGAAATTTAATGCCGGGAAATGTAAGGTACTACCATTTGGGGTTAAAAAACCCGGGCCATGAATACAGCCTGGGGGGGGGGGTCACACTGCAAGCCACATTGGGAGAAAGGGATTTAGGGGTGGTGATAGACGTCAAAATGAATAACTCTGAAAACTGTAGAAGAACTGCAGCCAAAGCAAACAGGAATACTGGGCTGCATAGCCAGGGGAATTACGTCCAGAAGGAGGGAGGTGATCCTCCCTCTATATAATGCCTTGGTCAGGCCACAGCTCGAGTACTGTGTACAGTTCTGGAGACCTCATCTGAAGAGGGACATAGCGCTGCTGGACAGGGTCCAGAGGAGAGCGACAAGGATGATTCAGGGCATGGAGTGGAAGCCTTATGAGGAGAGACTGGATGAGCTTGGGCTTTACTCACTGGAGGAGAGGAGGGATGGGGAGATATGATAAAGGTTTTGAAGTATCTAAAAGGAATAAACAGGAGTGGAGCCAAGGAATTTTTTAAGCTAAAGAAGGGGGGAAAAACCAGGGGCCATGAGTGGAAACTGGAGGGGGGGGGACTACAGGGGGCAGCGTAGGAAGCATTTTTTCACTGAGAGGGTGGTGGAGCCGTGGAATGCATTGCCTGGGAGGCTGGTAGAGGAGGGTACAGTGGAGGGATTCAAGAAGGGGTGGGACAGGTACAAGGGGAAACAAACTAAGGAAGATTCTGTTGGGAGCTGGGGGGGTGGTAAGGCGTGCAGCCATTAGGTTGCTGGCTTTCGAGCAGACAAGACAGACCATTTGGCCTATTCTGCTGGCTTTTTAGTATGTTAGTATGAAAAAAAGCTGCTTATGCACCCAAGAGCAGCATGACCTATATCGTATTGATGGCATAGTCCATAAGAAAAAATTACTCACCTTAGTAATGTTGTTTCTTCTAATGGAGTCTTGCTATATTATGACAATTGCAGAGAGTCCCCATCTTCGAACTGCCCCAGAGGTGAAATAGTTAACTTTCCATGCAAGCATGGAACTCTGAGTGCGAGCTCGGTTAGAAGGCTCTGTCTGCTGATCTTCAAACATAAACTGTCAGGTCTTTACGAGCAAAAACTCACTAAGGCTCTGTGTGGAAGCTGTAAACCTACACTAGCCGACTGGCTACTAACATAAACACACACTTCTTGGTCTCCAACAAAGACTCAAGTCATGAGACACAAAAGAAATGAAAAATACAACACCAATTCACCCCAAAGGAAGGGTGAAACAACAAAGTGGCATAAAGAAAGTGCCAACACTGTAATGCCCACCCACATCCCAAAACAGAGGTTCTGAGAGGGGCAGGGAGGTCATAATATAGCAAGACTCCATTAGAAGAAACAACATTACTAAGGTGAGTAATTTTTTCTTCAAACAACATGAAGTCTTGCTATATTATGACAATTGCAGACTACACAGCAGTACCCCCATGGAGGAGGGACAGAACCTACTTAGGGAATAGACTCTGAAGGACAGCTGTGCCAAACCGAGCATCACTCCGAGCCTGGATGTCCAGGGAGTAATGCTTGCTAAAAGTGTGAACTGTTTTCCAAGTAGCTGCTTGACATATCTCTAGAATAGGGATGTCTCTGGCAGCAGCCAGAGAAGCAGCTGTACTCTGGTAGAGTGAGCCCTCAGGCCTGAGGGAGGAACCTCACCCAGTTTTTAGAACAGAATTGGATACAAGAGACAATCCACCTGGCAATGGATCTTTAGTGGCAGGCTTCCCTTTACCAACCTCACCATAAGTGAGGAACAGTTGGAGGGAGTCAAACCTGTGACCCTTGGTACGCTCTATGTAGTAACTAAGGGCTCTCTTCACATCTAGGCTGTGCAGCCTCCTCTCACCAGAGGAAGAATGGTCCGTGAAGTACACTGGAAGAGATATAGATTGATTAAGGTGGAAATCTGAAACCACCTTAGGCAGAAACTTTCTATTAGTCCGGAGGACTACATTATCTCTCTGAAAGGAGATAAAATCCGGCTCCACTGACAAAGCATGTAATTCACTTATGCGTCTGGCAGAGGTGATGGCTACTAGAAACACAGTTTTCCAAGTCAAGTACATAAGCTCAGCTGAAGACACAGGCTCAAAGGGGGGTTGCATAAACTGAGCAATACAAACATTAAGATCCCAGGCAGGGGCAGGATCCCTGAATGGAGGGTTGGTGTGAAGCAATCCCTTAAAAAACTTGGAAAATACAGGGTGAGTTGAAAAAGAAGAGGATTTACCAGCCGAAATAAAAGCAGACACAGCTGCCAAATGCACTTTCAGGGTAGCTGGTCTCAGCCCCAAAGTGTTCAGATGGACCAAATAATCCAGGACTGTGGGTAAATCAGCAGAGTCTGGGGAAATATGCTTTTCTGAGCACCATATGGAAAACCTTTTCCATTTGGAGTTGTAAGTAGCCCTGGTGGAAGGCTTCCTAGAAGCCTTCAATATATCCATTATGCCTTGTGAGAGGTGTAAGTCAGCAAACTCTAACTCTTCAAGAACCAGGCCTTGAGATTGAGAGATTTGAGATTCGGGTACCAAACCCTTCCCTGGGCACAGGTTAACAGATTGTGATTCCTGGGAAGGCACAGGGGAGGATGGACTGCTAAGGGCAGTAGGAGTGGATACCAGGGTTGTCTGGCCCAATCTGGGGCAATCAGAATGACCGTGCAGGATTGGGATCTGATTTTGACTAGCACTTTGAATAGGAGAGGAAAGGGAGGGAAGGCATAGAGAAACTTCCCTTCCCAACTGAGGACTAAGGCATCCAGAGGGACTGAGCCCAAGACGGGGCCTGCAGCAAGAGGGGAAGTTGGTGATTGTCTGGGGCTGCAAAAAGATCTATCTGCGGGGTGCCCCATCTGGCAAATACCACTCCCAGAACCAGGGGATCCAGGGACCACTTGTGATGGCCCTGAGAAATTCTGCTGAGAGCATCTGCCAGGACATTGTCCTTGCCTGGGAGGTGAACTGCCGTAAGGGAGGTGTTCAGGAGTAAGCCAGAGACCACAACTTCATGGCCGGTGCACAAGGTCAGAGGGAGTGCCCCTTGCTTGTTGATGTACCACATTGTAGTGGTGTTGTCTGTTCTGACCTGTACAATTTGTTCTGAACAGATTTGGAGAAAGCTTGAAGTGCTAGAAAAACTGCTCTGAGCTCCAACAGGTTGATGTGGAGCAGAGTTTCTTGGGGGGGACCACAGTCCCTGGGCAGTGAGGTCACCCATGTGAGCCCCCAACCCCAAGAGGGATGCATCCGTAGTAAGGATTAAGGAGTGAGACTGAGTGACAAAAGGAACTCCTTGTCTCAGGTTGCTCTAATCCTGCCACTGCTATAGGGCTTGGATCAGGGTTCGAGTTACTGGGATCAACTTGGTAAGAGGATCGTTTCTTTGAGACCAAAAAGCTCTCAAATGGAACTGAATGTCCCTCATCTGAAATCTTGCTCCTTGCACTACTGCTGTGGAAGCAGCCATGTGTCCTAGGAGCTGCAGAAAATGCCTTGCTGGTCGAGAGACTTGCAGGGTGAATGAGGAGGCCAGGGAGACTAGGGTCTTTGCCCTATCCAGAGGGAGGAAGGCCCTGGCTTCCTGTGTGTTCAGTTCTGCGCCTATGAAGGTTAGGAGCTGGACAGGCTCTAGAACTGACTTTGAGAGATTCAGAAGGAAACCTAGGGAGGTAAGCAGTTGCTGAGTTACCTGAAGGTGTAAGCTGACCTGTTCTGGGGACTGGCCTATTATGAGCCAATCGTCCAGGTAAGGAAAGATGGCAATTTTTTGCCTTCTTAGGCATGTAGCTGCTACTGCCAGGCATTTGAATACCCTTGGAGCAGAGGTGAGGCCAAAGGGCATTGCTCTGAACTGGTAATGGCCTGAGGGCAGCTCGAACCTGAGGTACTTTCGATGGGAGCTTCTGATGAGAATATGGAGTAGGCATCCTTGAGGTCCAGGGGCGCTAGCCAGTCCCCTGGCCTTAGAGAGGGTAAAATAAGTCCCAGGGTCACCATTTTGAACTTTGGTTTTAAAAGGTGCTTGTTTAAGTATCTGAGATCCAGGATGGGCCGCCATTCTCCTGTCTTTTTTGGGGTAAGGAAGTACTTGGAGTACAAACCTTTGCCCTGGTGTAGGGGTGGAACCCTTTCCATAGCTCTGAGAGCGAGGAGGGTAGAGACCTCTGTCTCTAGGGCAAGTGCCTCTGATGGAGATGCAGGTGGAAAAGATCTGGTTCTCATCTTTGGAAATTTTTTGAAGCTGAGAACCAGTCCCTGGCTTACTACTTCCAGGACCCACTTGTCTGACGTTAGAGACTTCCAGTCCTGGACAAAGAAAGCCAGCCTGCCCCCTACAGGTAGAGAAGAATTGGCCCTGGCTACCCCATCAGGGCGCCTGCTTGGCAGGGGCTTTAGGTTGAGGGGTGGAAGCAGGCCTGCTTGAACCCCGTCTGCCTCTCCCTCTAAAGAACCCCCTCTGGGCATAAGCAGAAGAGGAGGCTTGGGATTGGTAAAAAGGCCTATGAAAAGGCCTGTCCTTGGGAAGCTGCTTCTGAGGAGTGACCTGCCTTTCCTTGGCCTGTGCACTCCTATAGGTGGTCCTGTATTCATCCATTTTCTTCATGTAATTCTCTGTTTGCTCCCCAAACAGAGAGTTGCCCTCAACAGGAAAATCAATGGCCTTAGACTGGGTATCCTGTGACAGGGTAGTACATCTGAGCCAAGCCATTCTGCGAAGTGCCACAGATGTAGCCATGACTCTTGATGACACATCATTAGAGTCCACTGCAGCATGAAATTGCACCTTAGATGCCTCAATACCATCTCTAGCCACCTGTTCCAGCTTTCTGGCTAGCTGGTCAGGGACTTGTTTTGCTAGAGCCAGCACAGTATCCCATCTGGATTTCTGGTATCTAGCAGCATAAGCCATATAATTTGCCTGTCTGAGTCCCAAGGATGCTGCCATGTACTGTTTCTTTGCCATAGCATCAATCTTCCTGGAGTCCTTCTCAAGAGGGTGTGAAGCTAGGGGAATATTTGCCTTGTCACAGGCTGCAGCCTGCACTACTCCCACATGGCTGCATTGCTGTGTGAGGAACTCCGTATCAGAGTCTGATAAAGTATACCTCTTGTCCATCCTTTTATCTACAGGAGGTAAAGTGTGAGGAGTTTTTAAAACTTTTACTGTCTGCTTCCGAAAAGATTTATGCAGAGGAATAGACAGTCTCTTAGATTCTGGAATATCCATCATTTCTACATAATCAGGCTCTTCTTGGTCATCAACAGGGAGCTGGAGAGTTACAGCAACCTTCTTATAAAACATAAAATGAGAAGGGGACTTCAGAGAGCCTTGGAGGAGAAACCCCTAAAGGTCTGTCTGGAGAGGTGTCCGGTTCAATGGGCACATCCAGGCCTTCAAAACCACATTCACTCTCCTCATACTCCTCTTCCCCCTCCCACGGTTCATAAAATTCCTCAAAATCATAATCTTGAACCGGTGGAACCGGCCGAACCGAGCGCTTCCCTGATGGTGCCGGTTCAGTCGGAACCGGGGAAAGAGACTGGACAATTGGATTGCTTTAGCTATTTCTTCAGCGGTTGGAGGAGAACTTTTGGCTCCACACCAGCTGACTTTCTAGTACTTTTTGCAGGAACTGGCTCCTCAGAGCCAGTTCTTCGTTTGCCCGAGGAAGTATCGCCCTGGTCAGAGGGCACTCCCTCTGGTTTGGTTGGGACCGAACCGGGCCGGCCATCCGGGTCAGCGGACTTTTTGGCCTCCCTTTCCCTGAGCCTACCAACTCTCTTTTCTATGGTGGCAGCAGGGAAATTCTTACAAATCTGGCAGTCTGCATTGAGGTGGCCAAACCCCAGACAATAGACACAGGTGGTGTGAGGGTCAGCCTTAGCAAAGGCTTCCCCACAGACACTACAGTGTTGAAACCCAGCGGGCCGGGTTTTTCTTTTGGGTTTCTCAGACATAATGCCAGCCTAACAAACTTGCCCGTTTATGGCAATCCATAAACAAGACTCTCTTATCGGGTTCCCAAATCAGTGTCACGGGTCGCGGAAAACCGTAATGAACTCCGTTTTTTTTTTTTAGAACCGATAAGAACCGGAAACCGCACTCTAAAAAAGGATTAGCAATTTTAAAACACAATCTGATCGGTTCAACCAAACCGATAAATGTTTACAAGTTCCACACAGAGAAAACGAATGTAAAACCTATCTATTACTTACATTACCACAGACAGAGCTTGAACCGACCGGTTGTGGTATAATTTCGGTTGAAAACCGATGAAATAATACTTTTAAACTGACAAAATGAACCGAGCAGCAGGAGAAATCTCCGGAGCGACTGTTCAGTGAGGCGGAGTAAAGAATCTGACAGTTTATGTTTGAAGATCAGCAGACAGAGCCTTCTAACCAAGCTCACGCTCAGAGTTCCATGCTTGCATGGAAAGTTAACTATTTCACCTCCGGGGCAGTTCGAAGATGGGGACTCACTGCAATTGTCATAATATAGCAAGACTTCATGTTGTTTGAACAACAGATCAATAAAACTTTGTCCCATCAGGTCATTCTGGTGTCATGCGTATCCCCAAAAGTAAAGATGGCATTAAGTTAACAAGCATAACAGCTGGGCTCAGTTTTTAAACTGAGCCTCCTGAATAAACACAGAAATCAAGCTTGTAACAAACCCATTAGATATATTACAGAACTTAAAATGCTACAAGTTTCCACAACAGTGTAGAATTAGACTATTACAGCTTATAATAAAGCATCCCAAGCCTACGCTCATTTTTAAAATGTAAATCCATTAGAAGGTTTAGAACAAGGTCCAGCACAGCATCGTGGATGAAGAAATCCAAGCGTCTCTAAATCCAAAGTGCCATCAGGGAGGCACACTGAAAAGGCGCCCCATTTCTGCAGCAACATTCTATAGTTTAATAAACAGTAGTTAAGTCATTGGTAAGCAAAACAATGAGAACAGTCTACTTACACCTCATTTTATGTTTCAGGTGCCCTCCAATGCTGCTCTGCCACTAACCTACTGGCCCACTTTCCAGCTTCTAATGGGTCAGAAAATGCTCATATCTTCCAGCCTTTGACAGCTCTGAGACAGGCTGAATAAATCATTGAATGGAACATGCAGACATCATGGAGAACTTTCCTGGCAGCATCGAATTACATCTGCCGATGTCAAGTGGCATCGCTTATGTCGGGAAAGATGTATAATGTTTGGTTGTCTTGTGTCAAAGGACCCACCCTTCTGGCTAACTTGAAGGATGTGGTTACGCACTCCAATCCCAGCTGTGACAACTTATTGAGTGAGAGGTGAATTTGAGGCTTGCTGTTGACTGTGCGGTGTAATGTGTTATGTTTTCTGCAGGCAGAGTTCCCCCCCTCTTCACCTTCAGGTAGAATTTCTTTTCTTGCAGCCATTCCTATATGAACACGAGGTAGTGATCCCCTTCTGTATCTTTCAGCAAACTGATGATGTGGATATGAACTGCTCTTGCTTGGTTTTCCAGCGTCTCTAGTCTAGGCCGGAGATGCTGGTTTCTTTTTACCATCGCAGATGCGCTCATCGAGGCTGCTGATTGTGTTTTTACACCCTCCATCTCCTACTTCAAAAAGTCCATACCCACCGGCGCAGTGGCAGTGCTACCGCTTGCACTACCGAAGACCCAAGTTCGGGAACAAACTCAGCGATTCAGAGGGTCAGCTGGGGGAGAAAGAGAGAGTGTCCAAAGGACTGCTCCCCTCCTCTGGGGGTGGGAGGACAGGGGGCCCAGCATATACCTGACACCAGGTGGAGATAAAGGATAAGGCAGCACGGGGCCATCAAGACGCACTGGTGGTACAATGGCCATCCGCGTATGCCGTGCAGGAGCATGTGGTGTGCGTCATGGCAGCATTGCACGTCTACACCTTTTGGGTAGGAAATGGGGAGAAGAAAATGGCTCCTTGACCAACAGGATGAGCAGGGGTAAATGGAGAAAGTGACAAACGCAATAAGGATAGGGAAAAAAAGGGGTAAGGCCATCAAGAAATGGAGGGTGATGAGTGCCAACGCCCACAGTCTGGGCAACAAGCCCCCTGAACTGGTGGCCTAGATGGAAGAGGGATGCCTGGATATCGTAGCAGTCACAGAGACATGGTACACAGAGAACCATGACTGGGATGTTAACATACCAGGGTACACAACCTACAGGAGAGACAGGGAGGGAGAAGAGAGGCGGAGTAGCTCTCTATGTAAGGGAAGGGATAAAAGCAACTGAACAAAAGAGTAAACAGGGAGGAGAGGAGGCACTGTGGGTCACCTTAGAGACTGGAAATGGCACCACAATCCGCACAGGGGTTGTATACAGACCCCCATGTCGGGAGAGGAATGGACAAGGATATAATAGAAGGCATACTTAGGATGGCAGAGAAAGGGGAGATACTGTTGATGGGGGACCTTAATATGCCAGATGTTAACTGAAGCACCTTTGCTGCAGCCACATCCAAAAGCAGGGCCATTCTCGATGCCCTTCAGGTGGCATGCCTCAGACAGCTAGTTTGGAACCTACTGTGAGGGAGCAATCTTAGACCTCATACTCTCAAATGGGGACAGTGAGAGGATCTCAGATCTAGAAGTGGGTAACCATTTGGGAACAAGTGACCACCAAACAGTGTGGTTCACGATAAATTCAGCTACAGAGTCAAGCCATACAAAGGTGAGGGTTCTGGACTTCAGGAGGGCTGACTTTGGCAAGATGGGAGAGTGCCTTAGAAAAGCACTAGCAAACAGGCTAGAAGGAGGGGTGGAGCAACAATGGGGAAATATCAAAACTGCCATCAAAGAGGCAACAAGCCTTTGTGTGAAGCAAATAAACAAATCAAAACGAAAGAAAAAGCCACTATGGTTCTCAAAAGAGGTGGCAGTGAAGGTTAGGGAGAAAAAGATAGCATTTAGGAAGTATAAGGAAACACAGAAGGAGCAGGACAGAGAACTGTACCAGTTAAGACAGAAGGACGCAGGAAGGGTAGTCAGAATAGCAAAGGCCCAAACTGAGGAAAAGAGAGCCAACTCGGTTAAGAAGGGGGATAAAACCTTTTATAGGTATATCAGGGAGTGTGGAAAGACAAAGGAAGGGATAGTGAGGCTGAATAGAATGGCAGTGGGTGGGCAGAGAGGGACAGTGAAAAAGCAGGGATACTGAATGAATACTTCTGTTCAGTATTCACAAAAGAGGAGGTGCCTAATCCAGTTAACAGAAGCATTCTGGATAGGGGGTCGATCCCAGTCTTTTCACTGAAGAAAGGGTTCTGAAAGAACTCCTAAAACTGAAGGTGGACAAAGCAATGGGGCCAGATGGAATTCACCCCAGAATTCTAAAAGAATTAAGCAGAGAACTAGTGACACCACTGACTACCCTTTTTAATAAATCATGGGAGGATGTATGGTACCTGAGGACTGGAGGAAGGCAGATGTGATTCCCCTTTACAAAAGTGGGACCAAGACAGAGGCAGGAAACTACAGACCTGTCAGTTTGACCTCTGTGGTAGGGGAAAGCGATGGAATCACTTCTGAAGGAAAGAATTGTTGAGTACCTAGAGGCCAGTGAGGCACAGGACCAAAGGCAGCACGGGTTCACAGCGGGAAGGTCATGTCAGACGAATCTAATTGATTTCTTTGACTGGGTGACCAACGTAGTAGACCAAGGAGGGGCTGTGGACATGGCCTACCTAGACTTCAGCAAGGCATTTGACACAGTCCCACACAAAAGATTAACAGTCAAATTAACCAACCTGGGAGTGG
Source organism: Neoceratodus forsteri (assembly GCA_016271365.2). NCBI lineage: Eukaryota > Metazoa > Chordata > Ceratodontiformes > Ceratodontidae > Neoceratodus > Neoceratodus forsteri. Next base: position 108,317,931 of record JADMNL010000034.1, on the reverse strand, counting down.
GTCCCAGGGTGGTAGCCTGGGTAAAACATTGACTGGACAACAGGACACAGAAGGTAATTGTTAATGGACTCCACTCTGAAGAAAGAGGGGTTACTAGTTGGGTATCGCAGGGTTCAGTACTGGGTCCAGTCCTTTTTAATGTCTTTATAAGTGACATTGCAGAGGGACTGGAAGGAAAAGTATGCCTCTTTACAGATGAGACAAAGATCTGCAACAGGGTTGATGCACAAGGAGGCATAGAAAGGATGAGAAGGGACTTGGCAAGGTTGGAGGAATGGTCAGAAGTATGGCAGCTTGGATTCACTGCAAAGAAGTGCAAAATAATGCACCAGGGAAGGATCACACAAGGGGGGGAGGTAGCAACAACAACAAAAATGGAAAGGGACCTGGGGGTAATCATATCAGATGACCTTAAGGTTGGCAAGCAATGTGAGAAGGTGGTAGGGAGGGCTGGGGGTATACTGGGATGTATAGGGAGAGGCATCACCGGCAGAAAACAGGAAGTTGTTATGCCCCTGTACAGACAGTTGGTGAGACCCCATCTGGAGTACTGTGTCCAGTTCTGGAGACCCCGCTCCACAAGGACATAGACAGGATGGAGGCAGTTCAGAGGAGGGCAACTAAAATGATACAGGGTCTGCAAGAGAAGCCATATGAGGAGAGACTAAAGGAGCTTAATATGTATACCCATGAGGAAATGATGGAGGGGGGGGACATGATAGAAACGTTTAGTACCTCAGTGGAATCAACAAAGTCCAAGAAGGTAGCATCTTTCAGAAAAGAGATGTGCAAGAACAAGGGACACAATTTGAAGATGGGGACGGCTCTAGGGCAATGTGAGGAAGTATTTTTCACAGAGAGGTGGTGGACACATGGAACAGCCTTTCTGAGGAGGTTGTGGGGTCTAAAACTGTGGAGAATTCAAGAATGCATGGGACAGACTCGAGGCAATTTTTGTGGGGGGGTAGGAAGAAATAGACTGTTGGTTAACTAGGATCTGCAGCTTATCCTCTAGGTAGGGAAATGGGTAGACTAGGTGGGCCAAGCGGTCCTTATCTGCCATCAAAGTCTATGTTTCTATGCTGATGCCAGTCTCTCGCAGGCCCTGCACCCAGCTATCCAGGCAGAGTCTAAGTGCACCAGATCCTGTTTGATTGCAGGGTTTGGGGGATCCTGCCGGTGGGGGGTGATAAGCCCTGGGGGAAGCAGCTGGACTAAGATAAGCCCTGTAGGATGCCAGGGTGTCATGGCTGGGGAGACCGAGGGACAGGGGCCAGTCGTGGGCAGGGGAGAAAAAGAAAAAGTCCATGACTATAACGGAGACTTGGGAACTGAAGGTATTGGTCCGAGCATTTAGATCACTTACTGAAAGGATTAGACATTGCAGCTTGTGCTCCGGCAGTTGAAGAGATTCCTCTGAGCCCTGTTCAGCCACAGCCAAAGCCTCTGTCCCAGACTGCGAGGGTTGCATCACCACCACAGTTTTACTGTTCCTTGAGTCATTAGTTTCTTTGTCCCTATGAGGATTTCCCATGTTATACAGGGTCCATTATTCTATCGAACACACTGCTTAAAACTGAAATTACATTTCAAAATCGATGGTTTAAGTACTAAATTCTGTTTGCTGTAGAGCTAACTGCAGTTGCTTCTTCTTAGCATGGGCTCCACAGTGTTCCCCCCTGCCCTTTATAGGTTTAATCTCGAAAGGAATGGCTCAGGGTCTCTTCACTCTTTATTAATCTGGCCAAGGCCTTTAATACGGTGGCCTGCCCCCTCCCCTGAATACTTCAGATGGTGCGGGACTGTCTGATTAAGCAGCTGGCTGGTTTCCACTCTACCTCTCTGGCCGGCAGCAGTTGTTTCTAATTGACAATGACTTATCCTCTGCTTCTATCTGAGCTGAAGTCCCTGAGGGCTCTGTCTTTGGCCTTATCTTATTTTTTGTTTTTATCTTTAAATGATCTCCCTTAAGTTGGGTCTCAAATATTCATTGTGCACAGATGACACTACTTTTTGCTTTTGGTACCTCGGTCCCACAGCTGGAATCACCCTTCAGCAGTACTTCGACACTGTCCAACACAATTTCTGCTCAAACCAATATTCGCTTAATGCCAAAAAAGACTGGTGCCATGACTTCTGGCACTAGACAGAGACTAGCACTACTCTAACGCACCCCTGTCTTCAGGACTCTCACGGGCATCCCCCATGAAGAAGCTCCCCACTTCATGTACCTCTGTGTGGCTAGACGTTAATATGTGCTTCTCCACCTACATAGATGCCATTCACAAAAACCTTTGCAACAAGTCTGGTGCATTTATTAGTTTTTGGTAACCAGGTAAGATACACTAGGCTTAAATATGCCAATTTTCAGACATGACCTGGTAGAGTTACAACAGCTGTCATGAGCAAAAGAACTACAGAAAACATTGTCAAACAACAAAGTAATAAGCAGGAACAGGCAAAAAGTCTTTACAGTTCAGCAAAATTTATACTAACATTTATAATTAAGTAGTGCAATGACAGCAGCACAAACATCAAAATGGCAACAGAGGGCCGGTCTGCTGGCATAGCAGAAAGATTTACCACTGCAACATGAGTAAACTGGGTGGAAGTGGATTAAGCGGCCGTTGCACACACTCTGCCTCCGAGGGGGTAGAGTGTCTCCGGCCCCAGGGCTCTCGGGTGACCATGGGATGCCCGGCGTTGGAGTTCCTAGCTCGTATCAGGGAGGGCGAGTCTGACACGACGAGGTTGTGCCGTGACATCTAATAGACACACCCCTGTAAGAAAAATTCTCCCCAATGGCGCCGGCCTGCAACAGACTTGGGATACCGTCACAGCCCCAGACACAGATCCTCCGGGGGGTAATCCAGGGGCACTGTGAAGCGGGGTGGTCCTGGGTCCGTTGCAGGCGAGGGCGTCATAGTGTAAAGCATAATAAGTTTAAAAAAAAAAAAAGTCAATAGAGAAATACAATGCCCAGTATAAATGAGAAAACAGAAACCTAGACAATGATGGCAGAAAAGAGCAATGGTCCATTCAATCTGCCCGAGTTCCTATTAAGCCCTGGAGCCTACTATTCCTCTAGGGTCCAACTCCCCCAATTCTCCTCCCTGAGTCTGATACCCTTAGCAACCACTATACCCTTCATTCTGTCCCAGCCGTGTTTAAAATCACTAACAGTTTTGCATCCACCACCTCTGCTGGCAACCTGTTCCATGACTCCAACGCCTTTCTGTAAACAGTATTTCCTCACAGCTCTCCTGAACCTCCCACTCATGACCCAAGCTGGTGTTCGAGGTTAAGTAGTCCCCAGTTCACCCTGTTAATTCCTTTTAGGAATTTGAAGGTCTCTGTCATATCTCCTCCCTTCTGGTCTTCAGCAGTACATGTTCCGTGCCTTGAGGCGCTCCTCACGGAACATGCCCTGCTGGCCCTGAATCGTTTTTGCTACCCTACGCTGCACTATCTCGAGCCTATCCCTAACCTTCCTGACAGAAGGAAAAACAGAAGCCTGTACCAGTATAAATTGCTTAAACATTTGCAGCAACCTAAAATTATCCAGCAATGGGAGGCAAAGTGCATGGGATACTGGGACAAGCTAGGTCCAGTAGCATGGCTGGAATTAGGGGAAAAAGGAAGGGCTGATGGGACACAGCGAGACCTACAGAGCTTTGCAGAGTAATGAGTGACTGGGAGAGCAGCGTACATTAGGAGGAAGGGCATTCCAAAACTGGGGGCATAGACTGCAAAAGCCAGTTTGCCAAGGCCCGTGGCACATCACCACTCAAGGAGAGGTTAAGAGTCAGCTGACCTCAGTGAGTAGCAGGGAAGAGGGTGCTGCAGATAGGTGGTAAGGGAATGTGGGGAGCCAGTGTACTACAACAAATCCTGTTTTCCACTCCCGGGTCCACCACGAGGTTGTCCTCAAGATGATCCTGCTGGTGTTATGACTATGCAGATGTGGTCTACAGTACCATGCCCAAATCCACCCTCTCCAGACTGGACCCTATTTATCACCCCTTCTGTCACTTTGCCCTAAATGCTCCTCCTCATGCCAATCATTACTCCCTTCACTCTCGCTGTCCCCTTCCCTGAGATCCACCACCTCTCCCACTGCTCTGTTCTGGAAAAATGCTGGTTCTTCTACATTCCCCACTACATCTCCTCTCTCCTCACCTCCTCCATCCCGTCGTCCTCTCTCCCTCCCTCCCCTTCTCTAACTCTTGTTCTTTTCTCATCCCTCACTGCAGATCCTCTTCTGGTCACTCTGCCTTCTTGGTCTCCCTGACTATCCTCTGGAATAATCTCCCTGTCTCTATCTGCCTCTCATCCTCACTTCTCACTCTCAAGCCTATACCGTTGGCTCATTTCTCCCAACCCTGATCTTGTAGCTACCCTCTCCCTTTCTCCTTCTCACCCTCTCCTTCTTCCTCTTAGCCCCTTTTACCCCATCTCCTTCATCCTGTTGCAGTTCCCCACCTGTTTGTGCTGCCCTCTGACATGGTTAGCAGCTTGAACATCCCCCCTCATGCTGCATGAACTTGCTTGCACTGGTCACTGCTGTTTGCTTCTTGCTCCAGTTGGACTTGTTTGTCCCGCTCATCTTTTGGTGCTTAGCTGCCCCTCCCCTCCTTGGAGATGAGCATATCTACAAGTTGCACGGAATCTTTTTTTGCAGTGATGTCCGGTTCCACTGTTACTGTGCCTCTGCACATCATGTTACCCCTGAGGTTTGTCATCAGTCATCGTTTATCTCAAAATTGCTGCCTGTGTTGCTACACTTGCCCTGTACTGTGTCTATTAAGAACCGTTCCAATGCTCAACGGATTAGATGTGCCTGGCGAAGTCTACTGTATTTCCCCCTCACCACTGTATTATCTGCTGATTTGTTGTTCTGCCTGTTATGATCCCTGTTTTGAGTTTTGCCGTTTGTACTGAATGTTGTTTTCTACCTCTGTATGTGCCAGTACGTGGCCCATGCCGTGCCTGAAAAAGGTATTTGGATCAGTGCACCAACCCAGTTACCAAATGACTAACTAAATGTTCTACCTAGTTTACTGAACTTTTGTTCACAGTTGACCTACTGAGTGACTAATCTGTTTGCAATTTGCTCTTTCCAATGTAAATTATTATATTTACTACATTTTTGCACCGCTTGCACTTTCCATCTTTATTGCTGTTAATGTAATTCTCACACTCATTGCCCGTTTCCGTTGCATGCCTCCCCCAGCCTGCGCCTTGAAACCAGCTTCAGCTCAGTGCACCTCTCCCAGTTACCAATAAAGCTGTGTTAGAAAAGCATGGACATGATTGTAATGTCTGGGTACTTGGATTACAAAGCCTTTGCTTGGTATAATTCAGTGTAAAGGCTGCCTGAAGAGCTCCACTGTCGTCTGGATTTTACGGAAATACTGCTTCAGATTCCCATTTACCCAGTAAACCAAACCCAAACAAGTCTTTGGTCCCCGTTGGATTCAAAAGGAATCTGTGATCTTGCTTCATACTCCGTCAAGGCAATTCCAGTCAAGACCTTGGTGGCAGACTCTCGAAATGACTTTTGGATTTGCCATCTCCAAGAGGAAACACATGCATCAGGTGAAAGCAAGTAGGACACTTGTAGCTAGCCCTGGCGGTCATCAAAGCTAAACATAAGGCTAAGAAAATCTATGCTCCCCCTCCTCAAGAAAATGCATCTAATAACATTCTTAAAACTTTCTTTATGGGAACACGATTCTGAGTTCTGCCTTTGTGGAGCACGCTGGGGCCAACATACCTGTGAGAAATGTTTCTCCCTCATTTTGACCTCCTTCTCTACAAGTTCCTGCCGATGAACCGTTTCATCCTGAAGACGCCTCTCTAGCTCCTCCCGCCGTCTTCTCTCCTCCTCCAGGGCGTGCCGACGGACCTCCATCTCACGCTCCTGTGGAAGGCAGATGGTGTGATCAGCATCATTCATGTGCTTTACAAGAGTTATAATTAAGAACATAGGAAATGCTAGATGGAACAAAGACCACAGGGCCATCCTGTTCACCTCCTGCCATCCAGGCTGCAGTGGCATTCAGTATCATGTGAAACAGCTGCAATCCTTGTTTAAAAGGAAGTACTATCAGGACATTTTATGGGCTTTGGCATAACAAAGAGGATAACCAGAAGTATTATAGATCGCAGGAGGGTCATGTGATGCTTTCAACCAGTCACATCACTTTTTGTTGTGCATGAGAAGCTCTCATTACCGTAACAGTGTCTCATGCGCTGTGCCTCAAGTAATGAGCTTCTCATTTGCTGTTTGCAACATCAACATTTTCAAGAGAAAAGGGAAATTTAGCTATTTTTTCTTTAATCTATAATCATTTTTTGGGTTTGGTTGGAGGGCCTCTTATGGATATGAGTATTGCCTCTTGCATCCTTAGGACACCAGAACTGCTCATCTTCGGAGGCACTACAACCAGTCCCATAAATCTATAGCAGAAGCCTCTGGAAACCTAAGGCACAGTAATCTGCCAGGTCATCCTACCCAGTATACTAATTCTGCTACGAGGTACGCTCCTTCTCACACTCCCCCAGTATACCAATTCTGTTACGAGGTACGCTCCTTCTCACACTCCCCAGTATACTAATTCTGCTATAAGGTACGCTCCTTCTCACACTCCCCAGTATACCAATTCTGCTATAAGGGAAGGCTCCTTCTCACGCTCCCCAGTACACTAATTCTGCTACGAGGTACGCTCCTTCTCACACTCCCCAGTATACTAAACCTGCTATGAGGTACGCTCCTTCTCACACTCCCCAGTATACTAATTCTGCTATGAGGTACGCTCCTTCTCACACTCCCCAGTATACTAATTCTGCTATGAGGCACGCTCCTCCTCACACTCCCCAGTATACCAATACTGCTACGAGGCACGCTCCTTCTCACACTCCCCAGTATACCAATTCTGCGATGAGGTACACTCCTTCTGACCCTCTCTTCACCCAAGGATTTTTTCCCCACTTGCTGTCAATCACCTTTCTTTCTGACGACCCCCATCTGGAAGGCCCCCCCAGCCCCATCACCCACCATCTCTGGGCCTTACCCGTGTTCTCGCATGACTTGCCCTTCGTGGCAGGTCAGGGAGAGACTTGCCACTGCCCCCCAAGTAGTATCCAGTGTGGTGCCCAGCTGGTGGCATCAGGCCTGCAGGAGGAATATTGGTCATCTTGGTCCAGCTGAATATTTTTCCACCCCTTTTTTGCATTTTCTGTGCTCAGCATTTTTGTTTCTCTCTCTTTCAGTGCTTTACTTTTGCGTATTTAGTTTGTGGTCTTTCCTTAATATTCTGGGCTCCATTGCCCCCCCCCCACAGGTGGCAACAGTGTTCTGAAAATGACTGACTCATTCAGTTTCAGAACCTACATTCCTGGCAGTAGTAAAGTTTAGAACCTGCACCATCTATGGGGACGGTTTACTCCCACTTAGAACTCAGGAGAAAATTTGGTGCCACTAAGAAAGGCTTTGAGAGCCACACGTGGCTCCTAGTATGCATTTTAAGTACCACTATGCTGACCAATCAGATAGCAGGAGTCTTACATTGAGAACTGAAACCCAAAGCCAAGCCAATAAACACCTTTCACTTATGCTGTTTTATTAGACAGCGTCTCCCCTTAGTTTAGGTAGAGCTTAGAAACACACATTATGTTTGCCTCCAAATCACTCCCCTATACTTCCTCAAGTTAGTGGGACTCACTGTTTAATCACAGAATGTTAATATTGAACATGATGGTGGGGTTTGCATAATTAACTAGTTATATATCTGTTAGCCCTACCCGTGACTCCACAAGGCGCACTTTCTCTGCGTGAGCTTCCTTCAGCATCTTTTCCATCTCCTCGATCTTTAAGACATCGACTCCACTGGCGCTAAAAGGGAAAGAAGAAACAAAGGATCATATCTTGTGTGAGTCCAAAGGGCAGTGAAAATCTCAATATGCAGCCAGAAGGCATGCACGTGTGTATATAATCCTGAACTGTCAATAGACCAATGGTTGCAATACAGGCAGTATGCTGAGAATATTTTGCTTAGACAGACTACGTATATCTTCCATGGAAAAACAGAAGGCCGAGAGGAGACAAGATTTCAGCTCTGAATATTTTAAATGGATTAGATAAGGTGGGCCAGGGAAACTTTTACCTTTTTCAGGGCAGTTTAACTAGAGGGGATACCCTATGTTTAAGTGACGATAGAATATGAGGTAATAAGAGGAAGCATTTTTTCACCCAGAGAGTGGCAAATCTATGGCACACACTCCCAAAAGGAAGTGGTACAAGTGGGGAGGGCTGGATCTTAAATTCAGGTTAGATCCTGGAAAAAAACATTACTGGGTACAATATATAATTCACTGGGGATAGGTGGATTCCCAGAGGCTTCCAGTGCCTCACATAATACTGGATACGGCAGCTGCCAGGCTGGCGGGAGACAGATGCAATGGGCCACTGGATGGACCCATTTGACAGCCACCTGGATCTCAGGTATCTGACTAATTTTGCTGCATTAGTGGATGTTAATAGTACATGTTACGTAAGTAAACTGATAACAAGAGTTTGCAGAATGGCAGACCAGCCAATAATCCAGCTTCTTTCTGGCTACCTGCAGTCCAATACGATCATGAACTGTGTTTTTTTTTTACAATTAGTCTGACATAAAGAACTACCGCAGCTCGACCCCAGCCCAGTGTTGCAATGGCAGCAACTGGTTGCAGAGCCAGGCTTATCATGGTGGTGAGGCGCTCGTCTCTCGGGGTGGAGAGAAGGGTTGGCCAACTGGCATTCGGACACCCCTGCCAGCCAACCATGGAGTAGCACTGGCATCAGCTGTGAAGGCAGCCACTAGCCCATCCAGCTAGCTGAAGGAAGGGTGGAGCTGTGGTGGCGTAGAACATTGGGGTGGATGACGGGGGGAACCAAACAGGAAAAGTAGTGTGGAGGGGGGAGAAAAGTAATAAAAAAGGGCAGCTACATTACTTTTTATTGAAGGGGGGGGCTACATTACTTTTTCTAGTTAATATATATATGCATATACTGTGAACAGGCTGAGTGGGGGATAGGAATGTGGGGAACTGTGCTCAGGGAAGGAATGGACAGGAGGATCAACAGCAAAAGATACAACAAACTACTCGAGGCCCAAGAGGTGCTCTGGCAAGAAATCAGCTGATGAGCAAAGCAATGAACAGCAGTGGCAGCCAAGAAGAGTGGAACTTCACAGTAACCCAAAGCCACTGGGTTTGCCATAATAAGACCAACTTATCCCAAAGTTACAATGTCTTCCTCAGACAGACTTCCCAGTAGCATGGCTGGAGTCAGTACTACAAAGCCAGCCTCGGATTTACAGAGTGGCTGCTGGACTGTAAGCACAGACCCACTGATGTTCTGGCATCCTCTGATATATTTTCTCAAAGCATACAGTATCTGGTCAGTCCTGTGATACCCTTTTCATAATGGCAAAGGCTGACTGGTACAGTGAAAATAAAAGTATGTGCAAGAGATGCTGGATCTGAATTACTGACTCTCCGACCACCTTACCTGCAAAATTCATCTGAGGAAGACATGGTAACTTTGGAATATTAGAATAAACGCTGCAGACTTTGGGCCTCAATAAAGGTGTTATATGGTTATCTGTGGCTGAATTCCCCCTTTTCTCTTTCTGCCTCTGTCTACCTCCCCCCCCTCACTTTTCTCAGCTGCCTGGTTGCTGCAGATGATAATAATTCCATCTCATCCCTGGCCTGGCTGCTGGCAGAGAGATGGAATAGGTGCCTCCACTCCTAATTTCTTTCAGATGTCAAAGTCTGATGCATTTCAGGGTCAGACAAAAGAAACTATTTAAGTGTAGACATGGCTGATGACACAGTTAAAAAGAAATTAAATCCATTTGATCGCAGTATGGGGCTTGTTTATAAAAAGCAACTGTATGGTTGAGTGAAATGGGCGTCATTTCACAGTATTTTTCCATCAATAAAGAAAAAGTGTTCATTTCTCTGAATCACCAAATTGAAGGAGTGTCCTAGGGAATGTCCATCTTTCTTTTATTTTTTCAGTACTTGGTCCTTCACCCCCTTTGAGTGACCCCCAGTCCTATCACCCTCCATCTCTGAGGACTTGCCTCTCTGTCAAACTCCCATGGATGTCATGGCTGCCTATACCCCCTGGCAGACCAAATCCAGTTCCGATGGAGGATAGCCTATTCAGAGGTATGAAGCCTACAAGAGTCCCACTTCACCCTGCCAGGGTCGATTTTTGCTCCCTCCCTGAGATGCTGGCATGAACATCACTCTGAAACTGCAGGCAACAGGTGCGCACAGAGTGAAGTCACACCTCTCCTCCCACACATAGCTGTCTCACCTGCTGTTCCTACCGAGATACCCCAGGTAGGGCTAGCATGACGGGAGCAGACAACCTCCAACCCCGGAGAAGGTGAGCTTCGAACCGCCTCCCCTGCTCTGTCCAGCATCCCAGGCCCATTCTCAAACCGGGGACGCTGGCACCACGTGCAGCAGCCCTGCCGCTCCATGGACTGGTTGGTCTACAATGCTTACCCTGCTATTTACATTTTGTTTTCCAAACCTTCCCCTTTACACCCCTAAAAAGGTCCTGTGCAGTGGGTTTGCAGGAAGGCAGTCACTCAGAGGTACAGAGGAAGCTCTGGGGGCTAGCTGCTCAGTAAGTGATCCTGACCATGCTCTCACATGGCACAAGCCCAATACTTGCTCTGGCTTTTTAATTATAAACTACCATGGGTTGGTGGGCAGATGAGCATTCTAGCGCTGACCTTATGAGCCACAGGATCTGTGTTAATGTGCTGATTCACTGTAGTGTTGTTGGAGGTATGTAATCCAAGTGCTAAATCCTGGGACGGCCACATCTGACAGCAGATTCAGGGCTCCCAAGTCATGGAGATTTTGGGGGGGGGGGCCCTATCACCCTGCACATCAACTCCACTGCTGTCTCTCACTTTGTACTGCAGTGACATCACTGCGTGCAGGTACTTTTTGTTTAAACTTTGTTTACTGTTTTTAAAAACTGACATACAGTTTAAACACAAGCACTGATCTGCAGTACATTACAATTTACATACCATGAGGGCACCACTCCTCTTAATACACTCAAAAGGATTTGTCAAATGCTTTAAGATACATCACATGGGGAGAGAAGAGAACAGCATAACCTGCGTGTTATCCAACCTCCTTGTATCCCTTCCGCCCAGGTCGCACCGGGAGACTAGCATCTTGTTGCTCAGTGTGCCTTTCCTGGTGAAACTATTTCAATAAATAAATAAACAATAAGTATAGATAATCCATATATAGACTGTAAAATGAGTCGAGCTGCATGGGTAACAACCAAAGAAAAATGTCATATAAAAGAGTCTCAATAGTCCTCCTCTTCTACCAGGGTGGGGAGGTATCCACCACACGTAAACCAACAGCATAAGCACAAAAAGTGCCAATTCCTATATATATAGGTAAAACTTCCACATCATTTTATTTACTAAAGATTTTTGTAACAATCTAGTGCTGATTAAGTAGGTAAATGCATACATTGCAAATCTGTAGGCACAGTAAAGCACAGCATCACCTATCTGAGCTATTTCTATTCATATATAGAACAATAAATAGTAACAGCTAACATCCTCTAAGAGAATTATAAACATTTCGACCTACTGATCAGGGCATAAAACACCAGATCGGGCAAGCTTGTTACTAAGGTTTCCAGTAAGGTAACAAGTGTACCATTTCAGGATATTCTTAAAGGGATTTTCTGATGTTTCATGGATGTCTTTTTCACATAGTATGTCATGCCGCCCATGCTTCAGATGCTGAAGCTGCAATTTGTTTTGTAAAGAAATCTGTCATAGTCATTTTATTGTTGTTTTATCAGCTCTTTGTTTCTGGCTGCCTTCCAGTTTCTCTCTGCAGCCACACTCCCAGAGTGAAGTCATACTAGGGACCTGTCAATGTTTTACATACAGCAATAAAGAATTCTAGGTAATTATTGTTTTATTTACTGTGCTTTATTTTACGCCACCAGTGCCAGTACCTCAGCCCAGTCACAGACCTCGCTGCTCCCGCTCCCACATGAGCCGCAACTCCCCAATACCCCCTGGCTTACCCCCCAGGGTGGGGTTGCGGCACCGGCCCTGCTACAAGCGCCAGGATAGGTCGGAATCAGCCTAATTGCTAATCAGAGCGGTAAGGCGGGCGTCATCAAGGCGGAAGGCTGCGTCATTTTTCCCAGTGGGGGGGCGGGGATGTGCAAAGATGACCAGTGTCCACCCCGCTCCCTGAACATGTTGGCATCGGCGCGTGCGGTATACTCAGCCTCCGCTAGATGTCCGATTAGTACCGAACACTCTGCCACCCCCCTTCCCCGGAGAAGGAGAGCAGTCGCTGGACGCTCAATTCTTTTCCCCCTGGCCGGCGTCGCAGGTCAGCACCCTGCCCCTGCACCAGTGAGACAGCCTCCGAATTCTGGGTAATTTATAACATTGAGTTAAACTTGCCTTACTCAGAAGTACAGTCTCGTATGCTGGTAGTGGTGAGCACCCAACATGTAAATGTACATAGCAAGGCATTGTGGGTAAAATAAGACACTCTTCCAGTTTCCTTACTGTGAGATGCTGTCTCATATCTGTAGTGGTGTCAACAATATAAGCTCTTGTAAGTTTACTTTCAAAACAAGGCCTTGTGTATATAGTATCTCGCTATAAGACATATACTGAGAGATGTAGTCTCCTATTTCTGCAGTGAGCACAGAAATATAATAGCCTGTAGACTAATTTACCTAGTGAGGCACTGTGGGTACAGTAAATAGCTGATTTTTCTATCTAAAACTACAAACTGACAGTGTCCCTTTAATAACTTAGTTTCCCTGGTATGATGTCACAGTTGGGGGTTGCAGCACTGAGAAAAAAAGGGGTGGGGTATGCAAATGAAGCACAGCACAGAAATAAAAGCATTTTTTCATGGAAAACAGCACTTTTTGGCTGTTTGAATGGTAGGAAACTGATTCACAACTCCTACAGGTTACTATTCCCATTTATTATGGCAAATGTCAGAAAATCACTTTAAGAAAAGCATAACTTTATAGTCCCAAAACATAGTGTTCTTTGAAGTAGCAATAAACCTCAGGAAATCTCACTAGGAGTACTCCATCCCAAAAAATTTCCTCACAGGGCTTCATCTGATGAGGAGGCCTCGTACTCTCTGTCTGTCTCGGTCTGGCTGCTGCATATCTCTGGGCCCACTTCAAAGCCTCAGCGGGGTCAGAAAACGAGAAGATTTTGCCCTGATGAGAGATTCTAAGCCATGCTGGGAAGATAAGGCCATGAGTGATGCTCACCTCCCGCAGCATGGCTCCGACCCCCATTGAATTTTTTTTTTCTGGCGGGTGGCATAGCCGATGTCGGACTTGTTCCCCATCCTGAAGAAGCGTCCTTTTTTGCCATGCCAGTGCCAACATGTAATCTCTGGAACCTATCCCATCCATCATGACCACCACTGCACTCGGTGCCTCTGGGTTATCTGGCCTGCCTTGGGGAGTTACACGGTAAACTTTATGTATATGCTGGACCTGTGCAGAGACCTCGTACCCCAGTTGCTGCACAAGTCACTCCTGCATCCCCCCCCCCCGGCAAGCACAGTACGCAAATATCTGTGGACCTCGCCTAGTTTTCCAGGGTCTCCAGGTGGGCATTCTCTTTTAAGGACCCCATTATGGTGCTTATTGCAGCATCTGCCCATTTCGTGGCCTTGGCCGATGCTCCCTGCACCAACTCCACTGTTGCTTCAGTCCCCGCCACATGATTAGAGAGAGCATCAAATTTATCAGAAAGTCCCGAAACTGAAGCAGTAAGTCTGTTTAGTTTAAGACCTGGTGTCTGAAGGGTCTCTTCTTGGGTTGTCTCTCCTTGTTCTGTGGTGCGGCCCTGATTTGACAGCGTGGACGGTGCTCCAGCAAGAGTTTTTGACTTTGCTTCCTCACCCGGAGGTTTGTCCTTTCGAGGATTTCCCATCCTGTTCTGTGACACCTAAGCTCTGCAGAACACACTTTGTATACAAACTGCTTGACCTATAATCAGCACTTTTAAAAGTCTGTCTAGCAGTTGATTATAGAGCTCTAACTGAAAGCTGCCATCTTGCTCAGGCTCCAAAGCGCCCCCAAAATCTGTGTGCAGGTACTTCTGACCCCCACCATAGGTGAGGACTGGTTCTGAGGGAAGACAAAAGGTGAAAGAAAGCAAACTGTGAGGAAGCCCTGATGTTGTGGGTGACCATGCGACCCAACTCCCCCTCCCCCGCCTATGCCAGTAGGGCAGACCTTGGTAACTGCATAGTGAAGATAGGTGGGATTTCCAACGGGGAAAATGAAATGCCCCTGGTTTCCATCTATGATGGTTGGCTCTTGCTCCCATGTCACACAGCCTGGCATTACCTCTACCCCCACCCCTCTGAAAGGCAAACATGCATCCCCTGGGCCATTAGGGCTGACCCAGGTCCTACTACAAAGGGTGTTTCTGGGTCATCAGGGCTGACCCAGGTCCTACTACAGAGGGTGTTTCTGGGCCATCAGGGCTGACCCAGGTCCTACTACAGAGGGTGTTTCTGGGCCATCGGGCTGACCCAGGTCCTACTACAGAGGGCATTTCTGAGCCATTGGGGCGACCCAGATCCTACTACAGAGGGTGTTTCTGGGCCATTAGGGCTAACCCAGGTCCTACACGGGGGGGGGTTCCTTCTGCAGAAGGCGATGGTCTGGTAAGAGTCTGGCAGGTACTGGCTAGTATTTAAATGGGCAGCTGAAGGAAGAAGTGGTTAGAAGGTGAGAGGAGTTAGGCAACTGGTGGTGGTGGGGGGAATTAAATGCCAAATAAAAAAAAAGAAAGAAATGCACACCCCCTCCCCTCCCCAAACAGAATAAATGTCACTGTTTTTGGTGCTAGCTTGACTTCTGAACCATGCACCATCCAGAACTTAAGCAAAAGTTCAAACTGTGTGTACATTTAATCTAGGTACAATAACCGTCAGCAGCAGGTTCTGCTTAGGTAGGGTGCTGCCATGGCTACCTCACTTTTCAAGCATCTCTCAGCATTCAGAATGCTCAGAGATGTCCCTAGGGGGAACGTACTGGTTTAATTTGTTCATGATTAAGGGCAGGAAACAGAAATCCATGCACAAAGAACTGTCGGCAGAAATCAGACCTGCCCGGCAGTTGGTTTTGATCAAACGCAATGAGAACTGAAAGTTAGATGGGTGTAAGTTTCTCCAGTGTTTATTTCACTTAATCATATGGATAGGACAGGAACCCTGGGAGGGATCAATCACACTCGGGACTACAGCTCCCCCTCTCCCACCTACTTTCTGTTGATTTTACCGACATGTTCAGTTTATTCTTATTCATCTGGCCTCAGACTTTCTGTGTTGTTCCCATTAAAACTCCACAAAACAAGGCCTCTGAACTGTCCCAGATTTTCAGAAACATCCTGCATTTTGCCCCAGACATTCTGCTGGTCCCTCTGAAATTTGGCCTTTTTATCACTAAACAGCAGGGATTTAAATCTTAAAAAAAAAAACAAAAAACATATTTACGTTACAGTCTAGTTTTCAGCCAGAAAATAAATACCTGTAACTTCACGCTACATACTATGACAGCTTTTTTTGAGCTGGTATTTCCTTTTTAAGATGTGCCTCGGATTTTGGTCATTTGTCTCTGATTTTTTTAAGCCTTTTCCCTGATTTCGGAGACTGCTGAGAGGTAGGGCAAGTGTGTCGGTTACCATGTCGATAAGTCAGGTTTGCATCCAGAGTTTGGGTTTCCAGCTCACTGGGCAGTAGAGGTCAGAGCAAGCCTCCTACCTTGGATGCTCTCTGCTTCAGGGATGGCGGGTAATTCCCACTGATATGCTACTATCAGTTGGTGTCCTGGGGGTGGGAGTGATGTGGCAGGATTATGCAGTCCACTGTAGGGGTGTGGCCCATGTCAGAATGTCCAGACCCATGACAGGCAAAGGGCCGGTGTATGGTTGGTGATCTTGGATCCAGTCCACTTCGGCCTGTAGGCAAATCACCCTGCTACAGGCCCCACCCTCCAGAGGGAGGGAGGCTGGTGAGGAAAATTGGAAAAAGGGCAGAGTCCAAGCAGATGACATCACAAGACTGTTTGGGGGGGGGGGCCTCTCCTTGCCCTTGTTTGGATGGTTCCGGCTGCCATCACTGACTGGCTAGCAGGCCCAACTTGTAGGGGAAAGTCCAGGACAGGTGAGATGTGGGTGGTGGTGGAGGGGTCTGCCTGGGGTGAGTGATGTCCACTCTGGAGGGAACAAGCCCAAGGGGTGCCTGGCTCCACCCCAACAGGTGGTAATCATCTAAGTAATAACTCTCCCCCCAAAAAAAAAAAAATTTCACACAATTACTTTATACCTTCAGTGGGGAAGATTACCATTCTGTGCTACTGTAACATCCACTGAACACCACCCCACTCCCGCCATGGGGCAATGTGACTGGTGCGTTCTTCCTGGGACATGGGGTCAAGCACCTAACTGCAGTTACCACTCTGGTTAGACACAGTAAACACAAATAAACTTTGAAACAAATTACATGGGGACCAACCCCACGCTTGCCTACCGAAACCAGTTTAAACAAAAACACTGCTTGAGAACCCCAAAAAGAATAAACCAATGTCCAAAGAGTGAGAGCTTTCCTTGGACAGAGTCGGACTGTACTCCTAAACTGGGGTTTTGATATCCATGGGTGTGCAACTGCTGGAAGCGGCCTGCTCCCATGTGGTTCTGTGGCAGCACTTCGCTGTTTAGTTTTGCCAAGTTTACAGTAGCGGAAACCAAATGTTGCAAGACGGCTGAAATTTGGAGGAGCTTGGAAAATGTGTTTGCTATAACACTTAGGTTGCGTACTATTTTTTTTATTTTTATTTATTGAGTAATCGGAATGACAATAGTATTATAAAGTCCAGTCACTCCATTGGGCATGGCATGACTTGGGCCAGCCAGGAGCGTGCTGCAGCGGAGCCTCACACCTGCCCTGCTGGGAGAGCACTGCCCTGTGGGATGTTTGATCCCATCCCCTATTCTGCCAACCTCTTGGGACTATATGGGCACAGGCATGTTTTGATTAGCAGAGCCAGGAACTATGGCACCTCCTAGCTGAAAGTGAACCCTTGCTGAGGTAAAGGGGAAACTGACTCTGTTCTGTTCTTTGGGCTTCAGACTAGCTCCTGACTCCTTATGGTGAGCTCTCTTTGCAGCATGGCACCAGCCATCAGATACACTCAGGGGACAGATTCTCCTCATCTGGCCTGGAACTCAAGTATCCTGTTTTCAGGTCACAAAATCAGAATGTCTGTGTGTGTGCGCATGCGTGCCTGTGTGAGTGAATGACAGTGTGTGTTTTTGTGTGTTTAGTGATGCAAAATGCAAGAAGAAAACCTACTGACAATGGTACAGCTCTGACACAGGACACTTGCTGAAACAGACAGTGGGTGGACTGAATGATGTTTTGGCCATGATTCAGTCACACTTGCTCACAGAAAACCATTTTCTATCATTAGTAAAGGTCTATGGGGCCCTGCCCTCCACAAAAGGCCTTGCTGTCTCAGGTTATAATTGCTAACAGCAGACACCATAATGTAATAGCTTCATACAGTACGGCTAGAAACTCTGAAAGGGAATGCTGTCCTTTAAGTTGGGGCAATCTGGAAAAAAGGTGGTTACATTCTCCAGGCATGCTCACCAAGCAGAAATGAAATCAACTTCAAAAGTGATACTAAGGCGTGTAAAAAAAATTCAGTCAGCCACCAGATGATACTTTAACTTCCCCCCAACACACCCGAGAGAAGGAAACAACCCCCCTCTTTATACCTAACATGAGTACCCAGTCCAGTGCAACTCACCTGTCTGCTGGTTTGTGCAGTGTGGAAGCCATGGTCGAGGTATAATGAAAGTTCATTATGAGCCGCTCTCCACCAGCAGTGAGAAGTGCAAAGGCTGTCTGCAGTTGCTTCGGCCTTCTGCCCTGGCCAACAGGAGAGTAGTAGCAGCACCATCAAAAGGGAGCACAAGTACTATTAATAGGGACCAGAAATTGCTGCCTCACCCCCTACCCCAGTCTCTTTGTACGTGTCTCTCTTTCTCGCTGCAGCAGTATACCTGCTAGATTTTGAGTGCAGCAGACCACTAGTGAGACATGGAAAGCAGGGAACAGGAGTAAGGAGGAGGAAAAAGAATAGCTGGAGAGAAGATACGAGCTGGAATCTATAACTGGAGTGGCAGCAAAGACTTTCACTAGGAGGCACGAAGCGAGGTAAATGAAACCTGTCTTGTTTTTAATCGTAAGGACTTTTTATGGTGTACGCATGAGGGTTGAAATGATGTTATGTGTGCTCGATTCAGGAGGGAGAAACACCATGAGAGCCTGCTCTTTACTCACTGAATCCACAAGACAGTGAGATGCCATGCAGTCTAAAAGCCGTCCCTCGATCACTAAGGTACTCTGAAAGAGAAGGAAGTCCTGCTGAACAGCTCCCTTCCAGCATCTTCAAATCTACTGCTGACTTTACAAGTGCATGCACTGATTCAAATTCAATCCATTCAAGTGGCGACCACGGTTCAAGTGACTACAGCTCAAGCTTGGAAACCAGGAGACTCGGGTTCAAATCTGACTACAGCAGTCACTGACTGATCCTGAGCATGTCACCTAACCTCTCAGTGCTTCAATCCCACCCAGCTCCAACAACTGATAAAAATGGAACTCCCCTAAAAAGATGTTGCATTTCAGCTGGACTATCCTGTGTAAATAAACTGTAACAAAAAAACGAAAACCTGCATCAGTTTGGGATCGGTCCCAATTTCTGTGCCATTCAGTCGACTTAATGTTTTGTAGCTGCAGCTAGATTTTAAACATGTAACCTGAATCATTTAAATCTGGATTTAAGGGACATTCTCAACCCCCCATAGGCCTCAAACTGCCCCAGTTTAGAAAACACATTTTACGATTATTCATACTGTGCAGAACAACCAGAAATAGCATGATGCAAAAAGGGCTAACGGTGTCTCTTTAAAAAAGGCAACTCTCCAAAGGGAACACTGGGCAACATATCCCTTACATATGCAGAATCACTGCCCCCTTGGTTACTGTGACTGCCTTAGAGATGAAATACCAAATTCTGACCATCAGAGACCTCCACATTGTAAGAATGGCTACTGCAAATGTACTGTATCCCCTAGTGGGTTTGGAAAAACATTCATATAGAAGAAGGGGCCAACTGTTACACTTTAAACCAAAAAAGTTTCCCCTCCATCTCACCATGGTTCCCCTGTCCTCCACCCAGATGATCACAGTCACCAATCACCATAGCTGCACGCTTCCTCCAGTCAGGAGGGAGGGGAGCGCCTGCCTTCACAGCTGAAGTGATCAGCTAGCAGGTGATGCACTGATGTTAGGTAGCCCACGTTCTCCCTCCTTGGGAGACTAATGCTTCACTTCCGCAACACGTCTAACTTCCCAACTGGCCAGAGTGTGGGACGCCAGGGATCGCACACAAAGCTGTCTCCCTAGTGGCAGGACAATGTGCTGTAGCCTGGCCAGTGTGCCGGCCCCAGCTCATTCAAATGGGCTTCCCATCCCGCCCACCTTCCAGCTGGGTCTGGTTAATATACTAACCTGATAAAGATACACTATTCCCTCAGAGATACCTCCTTTAGTAATATGGCCTTGAAGGAAGACATTTATTTATTTATTAATTTATTTATTTAAATATATGGCCAGGCGGGCAAACCCAGTGCAGCACTGTCTCATCGTCAGCAGGGTCCTGGGGAGAAATGGTGTGGGACAAAGGCTACAGAAAAAGTATAATTGATTATATAATAACAAACATCTCTTGCGCCTTATGGAGTCAAACTACTGGAACACAAGACTACTATAACAGTATAGATAACTGTGGACTCCACATGATATGTGCAGGAGGAGCCTTTTTTCTTACATTTTTAGGTCCTCCGAGGGGTGTTTCTTATGGTATAAGAAACTCCTGAAGTTTAGATGAGTGGACTGCAAAGCAAAGCTGAGCGTTTCAGTCTACCAAAACCTCACAAGTAGAGTCTCACATGCCATAAGAAACACCCCTTGGAGGCCCTATTATCTTATTATAAATTACTCAAGTTAGCTGGAGTCATTTATAATAAAAGTTTTAGGTAACTTATTTTTATATTTCAAAAGTTTCCTTGGCCGTCCTCTGAAGTGGAGCACTCCACAAGAGGCCACTATACAGAAGATAAGAGGTACAGTGGCTCTGACTTGCTGACAGGGACCATGGATGGGGCCAGGCAGCAGATTTCCTTCTACCTAGATTTCAGCAAAGCCTTCAATTCCATCCCATGTGGGTGGCTGGTAAAGAAGTTGGGCAACCAGGATAAAAGGAATAAGATAACAACGTGGGTAAAAAACTGGCTGTGGGGAGGAGACCAACAGGATGGTCTTAAATGGAGAGACCTTGGGGGTAGGGGAAGCCATGAGTGGGGTGCCCCAGGGATCAGTTTCAGGACCAGTTCTCTTTAACATATTTATATGTCACATAGGGAAAGGGGTCCGGGGTAAGTATGGTTCTTCTCCGATGACACCAAGATCTGTGATAGAGTGGACACCAAGGTAGGGGGATAAGGGCCTTGAAAAAGGATCTAGATAGACTGGCCAGCAGTGTGGCAGTTGAAATTTAACATGTAAATGTGCAGAGTAATGCATACAAGGGTCAAGAACCCAACAGGGGTGGTAATGGAGGGCATAATGGAGGAAAGGGACCAGGGTTGGCTACAATGGAGAACCTGAAACATCCATACATTGTAATAGGACTGTGGGAAAGGTGACTCAGATGCATCAGGAGAGTGACCACTAGCAGAAGGGAGGTGATACTGCCCCTGTATAGATCCCTACTTCAAATGCACTTAAGAAAATTGAGAACAGTTTTGGAAACCACATTTAAGGAAGGACAGGGACAGGCTGGCGGCAGTACAGAGAAGGGCCACCAAAATGATACAGGGCCAAAAAAAGGTCTTATGGGGAGCACTGGGGAGATATCAACATGTACATGCTGGAAGACAGAAGGTGGAGGAGAGACGTGACTGAGATGCTAAGGTACCTCTGCAGGATAACCAAGGTGGACAAGAGTGAGATGTTCACAATGAGTGGAAACACAGGCACCAGGGGAAACTCCATTACACTGGAGGGGGTGGTTCAAAGAGGATGTCAGCAAGTACTTTTAACATAGAAACATAGAAGTTGACGGCAGATAAGGACCGCAAGGCCCATCCAGTCTGCCCATTTCTTTTTCTACCTTATAAATGTGCCATCGGCCTTTGCTATGTCAGTGACCTATCTATTCATAGTCATTTGTATTGCTCCCTTATGCCTATCCCATGCCTGTTTGAAGCCCTGCACTGTATTCATAGCCACTACTTCTTGTGGTAAGCCATTCCATGCATCTACCACCCTTTCTGTGAAAAAATTTCCTCACATTCCCCTTAATCGGCCTCCCTCTAATCTCATGCTGTGTCCTCTTGTCCTGCTATTTTTCTTATATTTAAACATGTTAGACTCTTTCACCTTGTTTATGCCCTTAAGGTGTTTAAATGTCTCGATCATATCACCTCTCTCCCTCCTTTGCTCAAGGGTATACATATTGAGCTCCGTTAATCTGTCCTCATATGTCTTCTGATGCAGTCCCTGCACCATTTTGGTTGCCCTTCTCTGGACTGCCTCAATTTGGTTAATGTCTTTGTGAAGGTGTGGCCTCCAATACTGCATTTAGTACTCAGATGGGCCTAACCAATGTCTTGTACAGAGGGATTATTACCTCCCTCTACGACTTGCAGATACCCCTACTAATACACCCTAACACCCCTAGCCTTACCTACTGCTTTAGAGGTCTGCTTGGATGATTTCAGGTCATCAGTGATGATGATGCCCAAGTCTCTTTCTTCCTTTGTGACTGCTAGCAACTCCCTCCCAGCCTATAAGTGGCTTCAGGTTTCTCTTCCCTATGTGCATGATTTTGCACTTCTTTGCATTAAATCCCAGTTGCCACTCTTCTGACCATTCTGCTAGTTTATCCAGATCTCTTCTCATTCTGCCCACCCCATCTGGATCATCTACTCTGTTGCAGATCTTGGTGTCATCTGCAAACAGACAAGCCTTACCCTCTAGTCCATCTGCTAGGTCACTAATGAAGATGTTGAATAGGACTGGCCCCAGGACTGATCCCTGAGTACCCACTTGTGACTTGCATCTCTTCTGACTGTATACCATTTACCACCACTCTCTGTTTTCTGCCAGTCAACCAGTTTGCCACCCAGTTGACCAACTTCACACCCCGAGCCTACCTAGCTTATTTATCAATCTTCTATGTGGAACAGTGTCAAAGCTTTGCTGAAGTCAAGGTAAGCGACATCAACTGCTCCCCTTGGTCCACCACTCTGGTTACCCAGTCAAAGAAATCTATGAGATTAGTTTGACAGGACCTTCCTTTGTAAACCCATGCTGTCTTGGATCCTGTGCCCTATGGATTCCAGGTGTTGCTACTATCCTTTCCTTAAGGAGTGCTTCCATAATCTTGCCCACTACTGAGGTAAGACTGACGGTCTGTAGTTCCCGCCTCCTCCCTGCTACCACTCTTGTGGAGTGGGATCACATGAGCCCTTCTCCAGTCTTCTGGGACCTCTCCTGTGCTCAGAGACTCACTAAACAATTCTGCTAATGGCTCTGCTAGTTCCTCCTTTAGCTCCTTAAGTACCCTGGGATGTATGCCATCAGGTCCCATTGCCTTATCCACCCTGAGCTTAGCAAGCTCTTGTAGGACCCTTTCTTTTGTGAAGGGAGTAGTGCTCACCTCCCTCCCCCTGTGTCCATGATGCTGAGCTGTGGGCCCTGCCCTACCTTCTCTTCAGTGAATACTGAGCAAAGTATCTATTTAGGATAGATGCCTTTACAGGGTCCTCCTCCTCACATGCTCCCTTTTCTCCATTAAGCTTAGCAATACCCTCTGGACTTTCTCCTTTCACTAATGTATCTATAGAAAGTCTTGTCACCTTCTTTACTGTTTGTGCTAGTGTTTCCTCAGTTTGGGACTTTGCCGCCTTACTGCCTTACCTGCTTCCCTTAGGGCAGTTTGGTATGCCCCCTATCTTCATCCCGCTGTGTTCCTTATATTTTCTGAAGGCCAGCCTTTTGGCTCTGACCTTTTCTGCTACTGTATTTGAGAACCAAAGTGGTTTCCTTCTTTTGCACTTCCTTTTCTGTCTAACACAATGGGATGTTGCTTCAAGTATTGTATCCTTAATGCCTGCCCACTTTGCCTGTACCTCCTCACCTGTGTTTCTTTTTGCCAGGGCTAGCTTAACTCTGTTGGCCATCTTATCAAAGTCAGCTCCTCTGAAGTCCCATATTTTTGCCTTGGAATGGGATGATTTAGATGTAGTAGCCAAATTTATTTGGAAAAAGTTGTGGCAGAATGGAACAAACTGCTGGCAAATGTAATCTTTTTGCATCAGAAACAGTACAGCACAGTGGTTAAGGGCACTGAGCTGCAAACCTGGAGACCTGTGTTTGAATCCTAGAGCCCCCACTTGCATACTGTATGACCCAGAGCAAGTCATGTAATTCCTTGTGCTCCCAGGTTGCACCTGGACACAAGCTTCTGGTTAAACAAATCCCCCTTTCCCCTTATCTGTGCTGAAACAGTAAGAGGTTCAAACAAGTGGGATAGACACATGGAAAAAGTGAGGGTTTTTTTTGTTAAAGATGTATTAACTGGGTAACCTCAAGGGCAGAAGATGCCCATTTTAAATGGGGACTCTGAATACAAACAACATGTAAAGGGGCTGCTGGGGGATGGAGTGGAAAAATGAAGTACTGATGGGGCATAGTCCCATAACTAGGCAGGGACAGGCAGACTGGATAGGCCACTATCTGATGACATCTTTTACGTTTCTAACAAAACCAACAAAATAAACACCAGATGGCTGGCTCCATGGCACTGAGCGATGGGGCTTCGCTCGGCACGCTGGTGACCAGAGTTTGCACCTCAAGCCCCGGATGTCAGGAGTGCAGACTGGCAGGGAGGAAGTTCCGAGCAGCCCATAGATGCTTCCCTCCTGGAGGTGGGGGGGGGGGGAGACACGGTCTTGTACCGCTTGTTTGGCAGTCCCTGGTGGTGGCTTGTGGTTGGTGATAATGGTGGCATGAGCCTCAACATGTTGCAGCCCCGGTGCCGCTGCGGTTCACCAGTGCAGGGGTGAGGAAGAAAAGGCAGACAATGCAGCCTCTTGGCCAACTGGATAATGGCATCCGGTCCCCGTTCGCCACGAAGCCTAGAAGTGTCAGAGCCGATCCCTTGCCGTGTGCCCAGAGTAGAAGGAAGCCTACAGGCAAGTCTCCTCTCCTGGGCCCCTTGCATGGCAAGGGGGGCCCCTGGTGAAGGGATACATTGGGTCAACCGGGTCATGACACTGAGGGCAGCTGGATGGCGAAAAAACAAGTAGCGGGTAGGGCCCTATGCGGCCTGAAGGAGTGGCCGGCTGGGGGCTTGGGGAGCATAAAGAAATAATACAAAAAATAAACAGAAATAACATTAAAAATAACACAAAATAATCACAAACCAAAACAACAACAAAGACCAATAAACATATAACAAAAAAAACTAGGAAATAACCAAAAACAAATCAAATCACAAAAAAAACCCAGAGACCAGCAAAAATATCTCAGCAGGGTGTGGGAAGCAAAACTATAGACTGGCCACCTATCCAGCTTTTCACTCCTACCTGATCAATTCCAATCCCTGACTTCTCTCTCCATGCAGAATCTAACCAGGTAGACATGGAACTGTAAACAATGACATCTGGAGTTGGAAACACCTGCCCATGCTCTCACATGGCCAACATGCTGCGTTGCTCTGGTAACAACTGAGTGCCTGTTAAATAATCACAAAGGCACATCCCAGTCTAACTTTTATTAATTGTCACTCTCTCCGGACCAATCTGACACAGAAGGGCTGGCTTGCTGGCTCTTGTAGAGCTCTTATGCAAAGTGTCTAATGACCTGTGTTTCAACTGGACTTTTTTTTTTTATCGTTTTGTCTGACTATAAGATCTTAGAAAATGGTGTTTGGCAAATCCTGCTTCCTGAGTGGTCAAAGCCTTGTCACATGGCAATGGAATAATAAATGTTAACTCACTGTCACAGAAAGGACAGTGGACTGATGGTCCTTTTTGAGGTCCAACCCGGGATTCATTACAAAACATTTGACATCAAATATCATACAATATAGCCCGGCCCGGTGGTGCTGAGGCGTTGGACGCCTTACCTCACACTACGCCGGTGACCCGTGTTCCAGAGCGAGCATAGGCCACCGGGGGTTGGCAGGGGTGGAGAGGGATGGAGCTTCCATAGGACTGTTCTCCTTCTCCGGGGAGGGGGGGGGGGTTAGCAGCTGTCGGTGCCCGTTCGCCCCCGGCAGAGGCCAGGGGACAGGACACTTTGAGCAATTCTTGGGGAGGAGCTGGGGCGGACACCTGGAGGGAGAATGTGTGCGCTCCCCTCCCCCTGGCATCATTGCACGTCCCCAGTTCCAGGAGCAAAGAAAAAATGGCGCCCTGATCTTGGCTTGATGGCTGTCCGCACGTTCACCGGCTCTGCTTTTCCCCAACCGGATCTGTACTGGGTGGGGAGTCTGGGGCAAGCCGCAGGGGTTTCAGGGGGTAGCTGAAGCACGGTAGAGATGGACAGAGGCCAGAATCCCTCCAAGATGCGGGGACAAATGGGATAGATGATCAGGTAGGAGGAATAAAGTGATAGCCAAAAAAAAGTAATATACAATCACAATAAACAAACATGACCAACAATTACTTAAAATAATTACAAATAACTTTACACAATAAATATTGTTTTAGCAGTACCTTGAACTTCCTCAGAGAGTTTGCATTACGGATACGAAGAGAATTCCACAACAGGGGTGCAGAAACAGAAAATGCACGATATCCAAGATTTTGCTTACACATTGGTGTTTCCAAAATCAGGCCATTTGATGATCTTAACATTGATAGTGTATTCCTTATTGAAATTAAATCGGTTAAGGGACACAAAGATTTTAAATAAATAGCCTTGGATGTTAAATATCCCACTGAATATTCTATTCTAGAAGTAAAGGGCAACCATCCCAAACTAAGATGCAATTCGCAAAGGTGAGTACGATAACTGGCAGGCAGTATAGCCTAGAGGTTAGAGGAACGAGGTGTGAACGAGCTCGATACATCCAGCACACCAGACCTGAATTTGATTCTCTCAACCTCCACTTGCATACTGTGCAACTCTGAGCAAGTCACTTAACCACCCAGTGCTCCCAGGTCACCCCTGGAAACAGGCACGTGTGCTTGGTGGGCCTTACCCGGTTACCAAAAGATTAAAAATAAAAAGTAGCAGACAAAACAGCAATGTTATTACAAGTTACAGTTAGAGTGTCTTTCTTCCCCCACTAAATCCTAAATGTGTCTGTCTCACATAACATTTGAATCCTACCACTGGATTTTGCACAGGGCATTTCATTGGGTAATGTGTTGCACCTGTTCAATAACTTCTCCATAAAAAAATAAAAAATACTTCAGGAGTTAACTCCCCCCACCACCAGGTACAACACATCCACAGCCCAGCATCTGTCAGCAGCCTTTATTGCCCAATCAAATAAAACGATCAGGTTCATCTGGCAAGCTCTTCCCAACAAAAACCAATGCGGTCTACTGTTCTGTAACCCTTTACCCCCAGGAACTCTACCAGCCTTTCCTTAATAATGGATTCCAGCAGCTTACCAACTAGTGAGGTCATAATGACCTGCTATTGGTTCCCTAGGCTATCGCTACTGCCATTCAACTGTGGTGCCACCATAGCAGGTACCCTCCAATCAGACAGCGCATATCCTATCTCCAGAGAGCAATTCAAGAGTTCCGTCAGTGGTACTGAGAGCACTTGCCCCATCTCCTCTGTCACCCTCGGGAGCAGACCGCCCAGATCTGGGGACTTGTCTACCTTCAGTGACCCTAGACCCTTAATTAACCTCTCCTCTGCTATAACTCCTGTCAGTGCCGGTCTCTCCTTCTGACTGAGCCTGATCCTACACTGTGGGAGCATCCCAGTCTCCTCCATCGTAAAGACAGAACAGAAATATCTATTCAGTATGTGGAACAGGAGTAAGATTGGTATCGGCAGGCACACAAGGTACTCTGCCGGTCCAGTAAGGTAGGGCAGACTACCTTTATACTGGTTGCTGCCTGTTTAAAAGGGTGTACTGTCAGTGGGATAGGGGTAAGCAACAGGGTAGGGAGGAGACGGCCTACAAAGGTCAAACTAAGGGCAACTGAAACCCACAATAGTGTGGAAACAGAGGCAATACCCTATGTAGGATAGGGAAAGAAAGAAAGTACAGGAAGCCATATATCCTAAATCACCAAGGGACCAAAAAAAAAGGGAACGGAAGAAAAACACCAATCTAGGGTAAAGGGTCGAACACAAACCTCAGAAAGGGAAAGGTAAAGGGAGGCCAAAAGGGGGGTTAGTGATAAGGGAAACCTAAGGGAAAGACAAGGAAGCAAAAAGTCAGGAGGATAAACAAATTATCAGGCGTGAGAGTGATCCAGTGTAATGGATTCGGGGCCGCAATCTTCAGAGACACGATGTGGAGACTGTGGTGTTGCCCCTATGCAGGCAGTTCTCTGGTTTGACAGCAGACATCACTGAACTCTGAGCCAAACTCGTATGTGCATAGGGTACCATGTGCTCCACCCAGGAGCCACTGAATTTGCCGTCTCTCCCTCAAAGGATACCATTACAAGGCAGAGTGGCCGGACTTTGGTGGACTCCAGAAGGGTGGGGGTAGGAAGGAGGGCAAGTGCCCCTCAGGCCTCACCACTGCACAATTAGTTTGCCATTCTGGCGGAACAGGGAAGCCAAGGCAGAAGTAAGACAGGCGGTAGGAGTCCTCAACGGAGCAGGCCCCAAGGAGGGTGGGAGAGTTCCCTGGCCAAGGCGGAGGCAGTTACTGGTGAGAGACTCCATAGTCAAGGGGACTGAGTTGGGGGGAGGGGATAGTACAGTGCATTCCAGGCCTTTCGGCAGGGAGGACTGGAAGGCAGATCTTGGAGATCGCCAGGGTAGAGTGGGTAGGGATGGGGCTGGATGTTTATGTCCATCTGGAGATGAATGATCTGGCAAGGGAAGCTATAGAGGTAGTGCAGGATAGGTTTAAAGAGCTGGGGAGGGGCCTCAAGCAGGTAGCTCACATAGTGGCCTTCACTGAGGTGCTTACCTGTGCATGGTCAGTGGAAGGCTAGGAAACTCTGCACCAGGTCCTTCAACAAGTGGTTGAAGGCAGAGAACAGGGCTTTGGCTACATCGGGGACTGGAGTTAAACCTGGGAGGGATGGAGGCCTGTACAAGGGAGATGGCCTTCATCCATTCAGGAGGGGAACGGCAGTCCTGGGTAGAAGGTTTAAATGCTTTGACAAGCATTTTAACTAAGAGGGGAGGCAGAGATAGCTGCCCCCCCAGACTAGTGCAACAGAGAAGGTTAACTCAGGGAGAAGAAATTCCCTGTAGGTTGATGGAAGCAAAGAGAAAGGTAGGGCAGGCAAGTCTGGAGGAGGAACTTCATTTGGAAGAGAAGGGAAAGAGGGAAGTCAGGAAGACAACGTAACAGGGGAGGGCAGGATGGGATAAAGGGGATGGGGGAAGCAGGATAGACGGAGAGAAGGACACAGAGAATGGAGAGCCACATGTGGCAACGCAAGGAGTCTGGGAATCCTGACCTTGAGGAAAACATTGCGCAGGCAGACTTGGATCTGGTGACCGTAACAGAATCATGGTGCATGGACAACCCCAGCTGGGAAGTGGCCATCCCAGGCTACACCATGTTCTGGAAGGACAGGTCAGGGAAGAAAGGCAGAGGGATTGCTTTATATGTGAAGCAGGATATAAGAGCCGCTGAGATACAGGGGCAACAGGGGAACAATGAAGGGCTTGAGATGCTATGGGTCAGCATAGAGACTGGGTCAGGGGCTGTCATCTGCACAGGGGTGGTGTACAGGCCTCCGACACAAAAGGAGGATTTAGACAGAGTCTGGGAGAAGCCATTAGCAAAATGGCAAGCAAGGGGGAAGTTTTGATAATGGTGGACTTTAATGTACCAGATGTAGATTAGGGCATTCTCGCCACAGCTTCATCAAGAGGCAGGAACATCCTTGACTCCATACAAGAGGCATTTCTCGGGCAGCTGGTTTTGGAACCCACTAAAGAGAGAGAGTAGTGCTGGACCTGGTACTTACAAACAGAGACAGCACTGCTGATGTCACAGAAGATAGTCCCCTAGGTACAAGTGATCACTGTACTGTGTGGTTTGGCAAACGGATAAGGTTAGACTCAGCACATGCACACATACACACATGTACGTACTGGATTTCAGGAGGGCAGATTTTAAAGAAATGGAAATCTGCCTCAGAGAATGCCTCAAAGCAGGGAAAGGTAGAGGGGAGTGAAGGCTCAATGGAGAAAAATTGAGGAGGTATAGCACGGGCAACAGCATGCGGTTTAAAATAAGTGAGCAAGGGAAAGAGGAAGAAGAGGCAGCTATGGTTCTCTAAGGAAGTATCAAAGGCAATGAAGGAGAACAAAACAGCATTTAGAAAGTACAAGGAGACCCAGAAGGAGAGAGACAGGGAGGTATATCTGGCAAAAACAAAGAGAGGCAGGAAGGAGGGTGAGGGCAGCTAAAGCACTAACAGAGGAGAGGCTAGCTAAGGAGGTCAAAAAAGGGAACAAGACTTTCTTCAGGTATGCGGAGAAAAAGAGGAAGACAAGGGGAGGGATAGTGAGAATCAGGTACGGGTACGATCAAAAGAAAGTGGAAATACTAAATGATTACTTCTGCTCGTTCTTCGTGGTGGTGGTGGTGGGGGGGACAGATCAACGTGCTGCAGTAAGGGAGAGGGGGGAGTGGACACAAGTCCATTCTTGGTGGAGAGGGTCCAGAAGGGATTGGAGGCCTTAAAGGAGAACAAGGCGATGGGATTCATCCAAGGATCCTAAATTGACAAAACCTGTTCTTATACTTGTCTTCTGTCGTCCTTCATTGTAATCACTGTAACATGTCTGTTTGTTGGTGATGTTTGTGCCTGTTACCTGACAATGTAATCTTATGACGTGGAACCTATGCAAAGAGCTTCTGCTTAAAGGTATATATCTGGGATTTTAATAGATAAAAAGGAGCTGAGCATGGTGCCTTCTGCCCCTCTGCCAGCGATTTTTAGCACCTCTGGATTGGGGAAGTTGCAGAGGACTGGAGGAGGGCTGATGTGGTCCCTCTGCATGGCAACAGGGAGTACGCTAGCAACTACAGGCTAGTCAGTCTCACATCAGTGGTGGGGAAGTTAATGGAGACACTACTGAAAGAGAGGCTTGTGGTGCACCTGGAGGCAAAAGGGCTGCAGGACCACTGGCTGCATGGTTTCACGGTGGGGAGGTCATGTCAAACTAATCTCATAGATTTCTTTGACTGGATTACAAGGGAGGTGGATCAAGGGAGAGTAGTGGACGTGGTCTATCTGGATTTCAGTAAAGACTTTTGGCACTGTGCCATACAGGAGGTTAGTTAAGAAACTAAGCAGCCTGGAGGTGGGGCAGAAAATGACAAGCTGGATATCAAACTGGTTAAGGGATAGGAGGCAAAGGGTGGTGGTAAATGTACCCATTCCGGTGACAGAAGAGCGACAAATGGGGTGCCACAAGGTTCGGTGCTGGGACCGGCCCTCTTCAATGTCTTCAAAAGCGACATTGCAGAGGAGCTTGAGGGTAAGGTGTGTCTTTTTGCAGATGATACAAAAATCTGCAACAAGGTTGACACTCAGGTAGGAGTGGAAAAAATGCAAAGGGATCTGAGGAAGCTAGAGGAATGGTCTAGGGGGTGGCAGCTGGGTTTCAGTGGCAAAAAGTACAAGGTTATGTGCTGAGCGCTGCGGAAACCAGGGGCTGTGTATAAGATGGGGGGAGTGGAGCCTACAGTCACCAAGCAAGAAATAGACCTAGGCTATCATATCTGATGACCTTAAGGTAGCTGGGCAGTGGGAAAGATTAGCAGGATGCTGGGGTGAACTGGGAGAAGGATTTCTAGCAGGAGGGAGGTGATGCTGCCATTGTATCTCTCACTGGGGAGGCCCTACCTGGAGTACTGTGTGCCATTCTGGAAGCCTCACCTTTGCGAGGACACTGAAAGGGTGGAGGCATTACAGAGTAGGGCAACCAAAATGGTGGGGGGGGGGAGGTTGCATGAGAAGCCATACCAGGAAAGACTACAGGAACTTAACATGTACTCTGTGGAAGAGAGGAGAGGAGACATGACTGAAACCTACAGGTACCTCACAGGAGTGAACAAGGTGCACATGGAGGGTCTATTTCAGAGAAAGGAAGGCACTAGAACAAGGGGGCATGCAATGAAGCTAAGAGGGGGAAGTATAGGAGAGATGTGCGGAAATACTTCTTCACAGACAAGGTGGTGAATGACTGGAACAGCTTGGCAGAGGAGGAGGTAGTTCTATATCTAGCTCTGATATGGGGGAGGGGTGCTTCCTACTTGGACAGGGACAAGTGGGGAAAAGGAAAGTGCCAGAATGACCAAGATGAGGGTCTGGTATGTCAGATAAGGAGTGCTCTGTAGAACACAGACCCATTTTTGTAAATGGCAAAGGCAAGGCAAAGTTTATTTATAAAATGCCCAATCCAAAAAGGCTGAGCACTATACAGAATTCAGACATATAAAATACACTTTAACTTAAAATAATCAGAGGCCTAGAAACAATCATTAACATGGGAACCAGGTGGCCATCACTAGACCCCAGTGATGGCATTCTCCGTTCTGCTCTCCCCTGCAATTTAGGGTTTGATGTCAAGTCACCCTTATGAGCGTCAGCCATCCTCTGTGTTCTGATGTAGCACTAGAATGCAGCCGTACACCTGAGGAAGGGAGGATTGAGCTGTTTGCTCTCCAATACTCTCTGCAACCAAGCAATAGGCTGGGGGTCTCTGATGGGACTACCTTCCAAGCACTCCTCACCACTGATAGGTGTCACAGCAATCAGACTGAACAGGGAGATCTGTAGGAATATAACAAAAAAAACTGGGGAACCCCTCTCAAAAGGGCTACCTCACTACCATTCTCCCAGGTTGTACCTGAAAACAGGCATTCAATAGTCTAGCATACTTAACTGGTTAACACAAATAAATAAATGGATGTAATCAGCTTCGATCCTCGCAATATTTCAGTGTTTGTAACAAAGGGTTAATGGTATGTGCCTCTGACCCACCCTCAGAATAGAAGCATGCAGGGTTTTAAAAATAGCTCTGTTGTGCAAAGCTGCAGCTTCTGACACTTGTCTCTGCAAGAAGACACGAAGTCCAAGCTGTTTGGTCTCTGGCAGTGCTTAATTGGGAGTACAAACCTGACACTGTCCTACATAGTGGAGAAACTGTTCTGTAACAGCAGCTCCAAGGCGAGACACGTGTGGAGGCAACAGACAAGGCAGTGTATTCTTTTTGGTTGGGTGGGGGGTACTAGGCTTTTAATAAATTGGTGGTGACTGAATCTGGCCTGCACAACTAAAATATCCTTCAGATTGCTTGATGGAGTGGGAGAAGAGAAGGGTATGCAGTGCCAGCATAATGCTCAACAAACACCGCCTTCTAGTCTTCACTGCAGCAGAAGCCTTGTTAATCCTTCAGCCGCCATGGACACGACAGAATGACTGTATATGGAAATAACTGGCAGGAAAGAGTTAAAGAACAAATGCCCCCAAAAAAAAAAAAAATGCTGCATGGGTTCAACAATCTGTAATTGTTTATTTCCTTTTCAGAACATGCCTGCTGCTTGGACTGATTTGAAAAGCCTGCTGCCTCCTTGCAGTCCTGCTGTCTAATTAGCGGGGGTGGCAGGCAGCCTCGAACATAGAGAAAGAAAAGTACTGGTTTTCCAGTGCCTGGGGGAGGACAGCATTTTTTTTTAAATGCTGGGTTTGCTGTCTTGTTTGATTATATGCTGCCATTTCTCTTGTAATTTTTGTCCAGCAAGCTGCAGTTTCATTTGGAGTGCCAGTAACAAATCTTACTCATGCTGCATGACCCTCCCCCAGGTTTCAGTCTGTATGCACACCTTTTGAACAGGTATCTACACAATAAAAGAGCAAGGCTCCTGGAGTAGGTTGATCTGTTTTCCTACATCTCCAGGACCAATTTACTGTATTTTCCAGTAGCTTGAATTATTTCCTCCAAAACTGGAAATGAAAATTACGTACTTACTGTAATTTTTGATTTTCTAGGCATGTCTTCCTCATTAATTCCCACTAATGGGTCTGTACCGGAGGCACTAGGACACTGCTTACCTCTGGCGGCCTCCAACCGCCTCAGTTCCTTTTTTGCCAAGGAGGTGCAGTAAAACCTAACTATTGGTCATGTACTTATGCTAAGAGCATAAGTAGCCCTGATGACCTGAGTAGGAGTGGTCAGTATGAGAGTAACACAGTGTCTTCACAGTTCAAGCCTTGAACAAGGGAGAAGACCAATATGATACTGGAGTGAGCTTGGGGGATGGGCATGTGAATTAATGGTGAAGATATTCCTAGATCATCAAGAATTACAGCAAGCACGTAATTTTCGTATCTTCCAGGAATGTACTTTCACCATTAATTTCCACTAATGAGTCAGAGTACCAAACTTAGATAACATCCAGGCCAGACTTACCAAAAATGGCATATTGCCTGGCAGAGACATCCAGGACAGAAAGCGTAACCAGCGACCACTGGGGTGTAAGTTACAGCTTTGCAAGGTATCAACGGCTGGCACAAGAGAACTCGTGTGAAGGATGCGACAACTCCAGGGGTGAAAAGGGTGCATACCTGACCTTTCAGCATGAGCTGTGTCATGGCATAGCAGAGGTGCAGACAGCTTGCCATCCAGGCAGAATGCACCTGACCGAAAGAGGGTGACCTATAAAATGGGAGCAAAGGAGACCAAAAGCTATCTGAATACCTTGAAATCTTGGATCTGCTCAGGTAAAGTGAGCCCCCCCCCCTTCCCAATATAGAGAATGATGAGGAAGCTCCCTGTCATGCTGGAAGCTGGCGAGAAGGTAGGAAGCACAGTGGTTGTTGCAGAGGAACCCCAATACCACTTAGGAAGGAAGTTATCATGTGTGGAGCACTACCTTGTCCCTGTGGAAAACAGTATATGGGGGATCTGCAATCAAAGCATTGATATAGATACTCTAAGAGCAGAAGGAAGAGCTAGTTGAGAGGTGCTTTCCAAGTAAGCATCCTAGCTTACATGTCGCAAGAGGCTAAAAGGGCTTGCAGGTGAGTATGGGCAACACAAAGTTGAGTTTGCAGTGAACCAGCAGCTTCCGGAAGAGGTGCCCTGAGTGAAAAGATGCCCCTAAAGGAACCTCAAAAGAAGCAGTTGAGCCAGATAGAGGGACTGATAGCGGAAGGCATGCAGAAATAACAGCATCAGACCTTGACTGTGGAATCCTGCAATCCAGCCTCAGAAAGGTCCAGCAAGAGTTCCTGAATGCAGTCAGCTAGACACCTGAAGGGTTCTATGTTAATTCTGGAGTGCAAGATGAAAAAACTTCCATGTGGCTGTGCAAGTTTTCCTAGTGGAATGTTAACAGGCAACAGAAAGTATTCCAGAGACATACTGAGAGATGCCTTGTACCTATTCACTTCCATTTCTTCAAGAACCAGACCTGAAGATGAAAGGAGCGCAGGCTGGGATGGACTAGGAGACCCTGAGCCAACTGACCAACCTGAGAAGAAGGATCCTCCGTTTACTGATTGTTCAACAGAGGAAACCATATTTGTTGGTCAGAAAGGTGCGATCAGAATGATCTCCCTACGTGTGTCTGTAGTTCAAGCAATACACTCTGCACTGGGTGGGGGTGAATTGGAGAAAATGTGTACAGAAGATCTGCCGTAGCAGTCTAAGGCATCTAGACAGAAAATGCAATGACCTAGATTTCTGCAACAGAAAAAAGGCAGTTGGCGTAGAGTGGGCTTGCAAAAGGCCCACATCTGGGGTGCCCCTCTGTCAACTAGCGATCTCACAAAGCCATTAATGAGGATCATACCTCTCAACCTTTCTTCGCCCAAATGTGTGACAAGATGTGCGACAACAGGACAAAATGTATGACAAACCCTCAAACATGACACTGCAAGCTCGGAACACTGTGGAAATAAGTGTACTAATGCTTATAATGCTTGCTGATAATGTAGCATCTTATATTGTTATAAAATTCGGCTTAAAAGTCTTCGCGGTCAATGGCTGATGTCACCTTCTCAGTGTGGGACAGAGGGTTTCTGAGAGATAAAATGAGTGACGTGCCTCGTAATGTGTGACAGCTCAGAGGTATGATGGGAATGGGCCTGAGGTTGGCTGAGCTCGTCTTGCAGAGTATTCAAGACTCCTGGCACACAGAAGGCCGGGAGTACAATCCCCTGCTCTAAGTCCTCTTCCTACATTTCCGTAACTTCTCTGCAGAGGGGGAAGAGTGGGCTGTTCATTGTTTTCTTGTGTAACATGTCTGTTGTCTGTCCAGAAGGGGACTGTTTTGTGGTTGATGAAATCTACCAAGGCCCAGGGGCCACACAAAAGAGATTGCACCTCCAAAATACTGAAAGGAGAGGAGTCAAGAGTCTGGTTCCAGACACCTTATGTTTGGAGCCCTGAAAGTAGGTTGCCCTCTCCAACAGGGAGGCATCCTAAGAGTGTCAACCGAGGCTCCATTTGGGAAAGGGGAAACCTGCAGATTGACCTCCACTGAGTGGTCTAACTAGGGGCTTGACCACCTGCTGTCAGAGGCAGCCTGTGTTACATGTAGTAGTAGTAGTAGAAAATTTTTATTTTTATACAGGAATAATACATGTCATTTGGATAAAATAATCCAGTTTTCAAGACAGTCCTGTGCAAGTTATCCAAGTTTCACATAAACACATCAAATTCAAACAATCAATACAAATTATTGACACAAAATCATAAAAAACACACACAATAAACAATATAACCAAATAATTAAATCAGAAACATTCACATGAATATACAAAAGGCATCTTTAACCCTTTAAGAAATTTTTTTTCAATTTTCTCTAATCGTAATATAGGAGGGAGTGTATTCCAACACATTGATGCTTGTGATGCCAATGTTCTATCCCCAAATTTATTTTTACGCTTATCTGGATCTATTCTGTTTTGATACAAAGCCCTAATTGAATGTTTTCTAAGAGCAGAATCTTTAACTGCCAATATTTTTGATATATTATGATTCAAATAGATTGTCCTATATTTATATATAAATGAGGACCAACTATACTTATATTCTAAATCAAGTGGTAACCAATTTAACTTGGTCAACAATTCACAGTGGTGAGTCCTAAAACTACAACGTAAGACATATCTTGCCACCCGGAGTAGGCTTAAAAAGATTGTGCTGTGAAGCTATCTGCGGGAGAAGCAGTATTCTGCCCTCTGGAAGGAGGGTGAGCTTTCATCACAGCTAGAGAACCTATGAACCGCAGTTGATGAAAGGGCTAAAGCCGAGATCTCCAGACTTTACAGAGCTGCAAAAGGAGGAACCAAAGCAACGTGCAACATAAATACAGCAGGTGTGTAGGGGCAATGTAAGGAACCTTGCCCAGATTTTTTTAAAGCATATCCGGAAAAGTAACTCTGGAGAAAAAAAAGAGTTAATAGCTGCTAAGGCCAGTCTGCATAAGCATAAGCATAAGCAGAACCCCATTCTTTTTTTTTTTTTTTCAGCAGGTGAAAGAAAGTTCCGAAGCAACAGAATAAGGTAAAAATAAAAACAGGAGCTAGGAAATCCAGAAGGGGCCAGATCTGAGGCACAGAAGAAGGGCCTGCATACAGAAAGGGGCATCAGACACGATGCCAGAGTGCTGACAGATATAGCGTCATATCCAGAGGCAGAAATAGCATCGGATACTGTGGGAGACCTGGCACCGGACCAATCAGACTGGATGCCTTAGCGACTCCCGAAGGAGCTTAGTGCAGGTGGCACAGGGGTAAAATCTGCAAAAAAAATAAATAAAAATCATGGCACTGAGCCAACACGGCGCCGAGCCAAACATGGTGCTGGGTCAACACAACGCCAAGCCAACATGGCACCAGGCCCAGTGCCACACACTAGAGGCACCAAATCTGCACCGTGGAAGGGGGGGGGGGAGAGAGAGAGAAAAGAAACTCTGGCACCAGTGGGATGCCGAAGAGCCAAACCAGCACTAGAACCAGGGCTAGGAAGACACCATGACAGGCCTAGAAGGCTGAACTCAGCACCAACACAGCCCCAGAGCACCAATGACCCCGGCAGCACAAAGGTGACCACAGCGGTACCCAGACGGTTTTACCAAGTGACACAAGGTAGAGGTGCAGCCAGCAGGGCAGGAGTTGGTGGCGCAGTCACCGGCAGGGGCAGAAGGCCATTGCCGGAGCCAAATGCGCTACCTGGCTTTGAGGGCCTCACTCGTGGGTTCAATGCCACCATCCTACAAAGGCGAGGGACCAGACCCACCATCGGCGACACCCCTGTCTGACACTACACCCGCTGCTCCGAACAGTTGCCCAGGGAAGACTGTCCACTAGGGACCTCCCTAAAGGAAAGAGGGGGGACTCCAGGTCCGAGGTCTCAGAGTCCCGGCACCAAGGCCCACAACAATGCGGATGGCACCGAAAGGCCACGGTCCCAGGGACGGATGGTCTTGTGGAAGACTTCCTGTAGGGCGATCTCGAGTGGTACTGTTTCTTTCTCAGCCTGAAAGGCAAGAGAAAGAACTTGAGGCCGAGCAGCGCCAAGACCTGAATCGGGAACCGGACCACTCCATCGTACTCCGGAGGACTGCCCCTTCCCCCCTAGTACAGGACCACCTGTGGTCAGAACCCTTCCCTCATGGGAAAGTGGACCAGACATGGCCCCCGACACCAGAGCACCCTGCCCGAAGGCACCCTACTGTAATCCTGTAGGGACATCCTGATGAGGCTCAATAAGGCTGAGAGAAACTGACGGAAATTTTTTTTATAAAATCACTAAATTGATACAAAATTAATAAATTCTAGCTTTAAACAATTTAAAACTGAAAGTGACTGTTGTACAGATGTGGAGTTCTGATTCCCGAATGGTAAGCGAGATCGTCACCAAAGTGCACTCAACGGCGGGAAAAAAGGAACTGAGGTGGTTGGGGGCCAGTGCCAAGCTAAGCCTGGAGCAGCAAGCCACTCTCGTGGCGCCATGCATGCGAACGGCTTACCTCGGCGCCAGCCCTCCTAAAAGGTTCTGGCTCCCACGGGGTCCTAGTGCGTCCAGCACAGACCCATTAGTGGAACTTAATGGTGAAGATACATTCCTGGAAGATCTGCTCTATTTTCCCATATAAACAACTCAAGTGTATTGTCACCATTTCTCTATAGACTGCTCTGCTTTCCCAGGAATCTGGAGCAGTGAAGCAGGTATGTGGGAAGTGAGGGAGGACCTGGGTAGGTCAGAGAAGTGGTTAAGTGTCTGGCAACTTAGACTGAATGCAAAAAGGTGCAAGGTCATGCACACAGATAACAAAATATTACAGGTCAAGAACAGGATGTGGGGGGGGGTAAGGGTGGCATGGATAGGGGAAGGACAGGCTCAGGGGCATAAGCTTAAAAGTTATCTGTACAATGCAATAAAGCACCAAGGAAAGCAAATAGGATGCTAGGGTAGATAGATAGGGGCTTTAGTAAAAGACAAAAGGAGGCAATACTGCCCCTCACCATACAGGTTATGGTGAGACAACACAAGTAATACTGTGTGCAGTTTTGCAGTCCACACCTCAAAAAGGACAAGGATAGCATAGAATCAGTACAGAGCAGTGCAAAAGAAATGATTCAAGGGCAGCAGGGTAGGTCATACAAGGACAGTCTGGATGTGTACACACTGATAGTTCGTACGAGGAGCACTGCGCAGACTGAGAGATCTTGAGATGTCACACGAGGTGAGCCTGCACAGTCTGGATATGCGCACGCTGATAGGTCGTACAAATAGAGGTTGCACTCGGATAGTTCATACGAGGAGCACTGCGCAGACTGAAAATGTACACACTGATAGGAGTACAAGTAGAGATTGCACAGTCTGGATGTGTACTCACTGGCCAATCATACAAGGAGAGCCTGCACAGTTTGGATATTCACACACTTGTAGGTTGTACAGGGTAAGACTGCATGGTCTGGATATGTACACCTTGAGAGGTCACACGAGGTGAGCCTGCACAGTCTGGATATGCACACGCTGACAGGTCGTACGAGGACAGCCTGCACAGTCTGGATATGCACACGCTGACAGGTCGTACGAGGACAGCCTGCACAGTCTGGATATGCACACGCTGACAGGTCGTACAAGGACAGCCTGCACTGTCTGGATAAGCACACGCTGATAGGTCGTACGAGGACAGCCTGCACAGTCTGGATGTGCACACGCTGGTGACCACAAAGGAAAGTGGGAATAAGGCCGAGACATACGGACTTGTGCTGGCAATAAAGTGGATAGTAGCAACTGTGAGCTGTTTAACTGAAGTGGCAATGGCAGCAGCAGGGACAACACAAGGAGACTGGTGGAGATAGGTTTAAAAAGGATGTCTGACAGACAAGTGCAACAGATTGCCCAACAAAGTAGTCAACACAGAAAAGTGGTGGCCTTCAGACAGGTGTGGGGCAGGCACATGGGCTAGGTAAGAAAGATGGGGGACAGGAGATCGGGGTTGGGGGAGAGATGGCCAAGAACCAGGCTCTAGGTGGGGAACTGGGCAGACTGACTAGACTGCTAGGTATCTTCTTCTGCCATCAGTTTGGTTTCTAATCTCTGTAGATCTGGGGGCCCCATGAGAAAAGCAAAGATGTGCAGGCTGTGCATCATGTGGGGCTGCAGCCCATATCTGGCCATGTTGTCTGTGGATCAGGTAGAGTTGTTCCCTATCACCTGGACATGAGGAGCAGCTGGAATTGTACCCCTTACTAGGACATGCTGTCTGCAGAGCAGGTGGAGTCATACCCCATACCTGGACATGTTATCTGGGGAGCAGGCGAAGTTGTACCCCCTTACCTTGACATGCTGGCTGGAGTGCAGGCGGAGTCATAACCCATACCTGGACATGTCTGGGGTGGGCAGGTGGAGCTGTACAACTTACCTGGACATATTGTCTGGGGAGCAGGCAGAGTTGTTCCCGGTAGAAATGCTGGTGTCCATGCTGTCTGAGCTCTCCAGGCTGAGGGTGTCGTAGGCGTTTTCGGACACCTCATTCCCATGCTGCATCCCATGGGGAGGAGGATGATGATGCAGGATGGAGTGGTGCATGAGCTGTAGGCCAGACCCAGGGAGGGAGTATGCGGATCCATGGTGTGGCGGAGAGCTGTGAAGTGCCTCCCACTGGGACTGCGCCTCTGCTGCAGCCTTCTGCTTCAGCTCAGCCAGTCGCCGCCTTTGTTCCTCAATAACTTGCTGTCCTGTGGAAGATTAATGGTTTATAGTGTGCGGCAACATTCCCATATCTACTTACAGAAGCCATCTGCCAGACCCCCAGCTCCAACATCTCAGAAAATATTTATATTGAAGAAAAGATGATACATACATTTATCAGACACATCATGTTTGCCATGTTATTTGTTTTTACCATTTGCCACCAAAGATATTTAGTCACCCAACACAAATTCCATGCCAGTAAGGTAGACATGCTCCGTGCAGCTGATCAAGTGTTCTGAGTTTTTGTGGAGCCCACCTGACATTATTAAAAATAAACACTGACAAGAAAGCTATAAATCCCTCCCCAAACACACGTAATACCTTGCACTTTGTGCCTGAAGGGAATCTGGTTTAAAGGGAAACGTCCACATC
Organism: Neoceratodus forsteri; assembly: GCA_016271365.2. Taxonomy (NCBI): domain Eukaryota; kingdom Metazoa; phylum Chordata; order Ceratodontiformes; family Ceratodontidae; genus Neoceratodus; species Neoceratodus forsteri. Next base: position 108,276,900 of record JADMNL010000034.1, on the reverse strand, counting down.
TGACTGGGCCCCACATCAGTGTAAAGCAGGGCCCGATTAGCAGCTTCAGAAATGGTACAAATTTGGAAATTTACTGTGCCATATTTTCTTTTAAACTGTATTTGGTTGATCCTGCACCCTCCCCGGAGTGCTCACAACCGCTGGCGGCTGTCCCCGGTATGACGTGTCCTGCAGGGAGCAGCCGAGGCTCGTCCATAGAAACATAGAATTTGACGGCAGATAAGGACCACTTGGCCCACCCAGTCTGCCCATTTCCCTACCTACTGGATAAGCTGCAGATCCTAGTTAACCAGCAGCCTACTTCTCCCTACCCCAACCCCCTAGAATGGCCTTATGACTGTCCCATGCATGCTTGAATTCCACCACTGATTTTGACTCCACAACTTCCTCCGGAAGGCCATTCCATGCATCCACAACCTCTCCGTGAAAAATACTTCCTTAAATTACCTCTGAGCCTTCCCCATCTTCAAATTGTGCCCTCTTGTTCTTGACACTTCTTTTTTTGAAAGATGCTACCCTCTTGGACTTTGTTGATTCCCTTGAGGTACTTAACGTTTCTATCATGTCCCCCCTCTCCCTCCATAAGGATTATTATACTGTATTACAGTACATTCAAATTGCTCTGGTTTGGAGCCTACGTGTGTCCATGCAGTCTGTACCTGGTATCGGTATATCACAGAGGAATGTAGGCTCCAAACTGGAGCTATTTGAATGTATCGCAATATAGTAATCCTATGGACAAGCCCCGGTTGCTCCCTGCAGGACATGTTATTCTGGAGACAGCCGCGGGTGGTTGTGGCCGTGCCAGGGAAGGCTCTTAGTTGTAAAATGCTGGTGGGAAGGGTGCAGGATCAACCAGATACAATTTAAAATAAAATACGGCAATGTAAATTTACAAATTTGTACTATTTCTGAAACTGCCAATCGGGTCCTGCTTCACACAGATGTGGAGCCCAATCACATGGATGTTTCCCTTTAGGAAGATCTTTTGTTTCTGCCCTGGAAGAGGGAACCTTACACTGACTTCTCTAACCACAGAAGAAGAGTCAATGGAGCAGTGTTAAACACCACAATTCCAACTGGTGCCTCAAAGACGGACTCTACTGGGAAGAGATGCAGATTCCACAAGTGTGATCAGTTTAAGGAGCTCAGAGCTGTGCCAATTACCTCTGTATACAGATATTCTACTGATTCAATCTGTCGGCCGAAGTGGTGGGTGTGGAAACAGTCAGGGGACTGAAGCAGGGCTGGGACATAATGAATAGAACAGTGGTTATCGGGGGTGACAGGACCGAGGAGGAGAATAGTGAGGATGGGGAGGGTTAGTACCCTTGAGGAACAGTAGGTTCCAGGGATTACGGGGAACTTGGATCTCTGGTCTTTTTCTGCCACCACTGTCTGTTTCTATGATTATAAAACCAATTCGCCAAACTTTCCAGCCTCTTGAATAATTTAGATTCTATTTCCCAACCAACTGCGAGGTAGAGAGGATGCCTTTTATTGACCTGATGGACAGTTGAAATATATAAGCTTTTGGGACCTGTAAAGTCTTTTCATTGGGTAGGGTATTTATTTGTTTCTCACTTCTAAACTGTATTTTTTATATATATATATACACACACACACACACACACGTGTATATATACTCCTGGTAAATAAAAATGCATCTTACCCTGTCCTATAAATAAGATTCACGCTCCCTGCCTGGACGTATGGTGGCTGGCCAAGGAGATGTGTGGAGGTCTGCACCGGTTGCCATATGCACTCCCACAGCACCAAAGAGTCTGTTAAGGGAAGGGGGGTTGGGTGGGTGTTCCGTGCCATGACGGGATCACTAAACACCAGGAAGTACTGCCTAAACATAGAAACATACATAGAATCTGTCAGCAGATAAGGACTATACGGCCCACCTAGTCTGCCCATTTCCCTACTCACTGCTGCAGGGGCAGTACCAGCGATGGGGGAGAGGGGTTGACCTGGACCTGGACACACTAGGGACTAGTTTGTGTTATTTCCTTGCACCCTACCATTGACATCCACCAGCTGCACAGGGATGGATAGTGCATCTGTTATGGGATGGGGAGCGGTGACTGAGTGGGGGGACCACTGGATGCCAGGGACCTGTATTACCCTGAATGGACAGGGACTGGGGGGGGGTAGACACTGGTCACTCTATATGTGTAGGTAACCCGGCAATCGGGTGGGGGGACACTAGGCACCAGGAATCGTGCTACGGGGGCACCACTAGGTACTAGGGATTACTTCAGTGGGTACGGGATGGTTATCGGAGGAGGAGCCACTAGGCATCATGGATGTCCACACATCTGTGGGACCGGGCAATGAGGGGGGGCAGCGCCGTGCTAACCTGCCTCTGTTACCCATGCAAATAAGCCCATAATGGGCATGCCCAATGGGCTCATTTCATAGGTCCCTTTGAAAATTGCAGGGAGCGCTCCTCCGCTATTCACTCCTGAAGTGCACTTTGGGATCCATATCTCGAGAGTGCTCCTCCGCTATTCACCCCTGAAGTGCACTTCGGAATCCATGTCTCGAGAGCACTTCTTGACCCAGAGCTGCACCAACATGGCCCTATATTCAGTCGGATAGCGCTGGTGCGCTGTCCAACTGAACAGAGCATCCTCGGACCCCTGGGCAATTACAAACACAGGTCAAACCCTTGTGCTCCACTTTGCAGTTTTCTGCAGATCAGGTCCCTGATGTCATAATACTCTGCTTGTGACATCACTGTTATTCCCATGGCAACAGACTATGATGTCACAACAGAGGATATGACTGCATGTGGCGGAATAATCCATGCAACAGTTGGACCCTAAGGGATAAATATTCTGTTCTATGCAAATTTCCTCTGTAATAAATAAGGTGGAGGAGAAATCTATAGAAGAAACATAAAATGCAAGGTGAACTGTGTCTAAATATTACGTTTTCCAAATACTTCCCAGCGGTGTCAGCAGCTCTTTAAACATAATGTTTCAACACCTACAATTTACTAGTGAACACAGTTTTGTATTTTTTATTCTCCTTTTCTTTCTCCCTCCCCCGGTAGGTATTTTACTTTTCCATTTTGTCCCTGATCCCACTCCCCTTGCATCCCTGATGGGAGGCACGCGCACATCACACACTATGGGATGCCCCACCCTACCAGTCGCTCTGTTACTGCCTACACCTGCTACCAGACCGGGGCTGTGGACGGGTGACCCTCCCTCCCAGGAGAGGAGAGCCAACGCTTGAACCTGTTACCAACCCCCCACCCCCGTGCCGACACCCAGGCGACTCGAGGTAATTCTCGAATCCAGGTCGCTGGTGTAGGAGGAGGTAAGGCAGGATACATACCTCAGCGCCACTGGGCTGGCTTTCTGTTCTCCTTTTCAGGGTTTACAACACATCTTGGTAGCCTATCCAAAAAGTGTGAAAGGCATTTTACTGTCCTCAAGTGACACCAAGGGTTAGCATGACAACTAACTGTGATGTCACAGAAGTAGGACTGCCAGATGCCTTTTGACAGCGAAGCGTAACTGCTGCACAATCTGAACTACAGTCAGTTCCTGATGTATGCACATACTTGGGACACCCCATTTTTGTGTATGCATTCAAAATGGTATTCAACCGAAACTGTACTGAAGTTAATAGAGCCACTGATTAAAGCACACTTTCTCACTAACTACTAACTTTTACCTTGACTGAATGTATCAGATTCATTTAAAACATATAGTCAAATGTTGCACACTCTGACCTATTTAAGCTATATGTTTTCTCCATGGCTGCTGGCTGTGACAAACAGGCTGAAACGGACTAATACTTACACGTACTTAACCACTGTCAGAATAGTTGGCACCTGTTTAACAGGTGTGATTGACAGTATTGTCTGTGGAGGCCCTGTCTGAAAGAAAACGTTTGTATACAACCAAAATTGGGAGTGCATACAAGCACATTTTTTAATCAATAAGTGCACAGGACTGGAATTTGGGACATACCATTTTTTGTGCATATAACCGGAATGTGCATACATCCTTTGTGCATTTAATTGGAATATGCATACATCCTATAACCAGAATCTCCATACATCTGTTGTGCATATAACCGGAATGTGCATACATCCGATGTGCATTTAACCGGAATATACATACATGTTTTGTGCATGCAAGTGGAATGTACTGTATTCAGTAAACTAACTGAAGAAAGTAAAAAACTGGAAAAAAAACAAAGTTAAACAGCTGTTGCGAATATAATAAGCGCATTTTACTTATGTTGCTACCTGCTTTTAAAAAGCCCAGCCACCTGGCTTCCCCAGGCCTTCCCATGCCGCATGCTCTTGCTTCGCTACATCACCCAGCCACACTCTCATGCAGGCCTTGGCACTTCCATTCCAGCACAGATACAGAGGGGTCAAAGGCTGCCACCCCATCCAAAACGCCAGATACCAGCTGGATAAACCACTCAAGGACCATTTCCAATTTAAAAATATGGTGCTAGTAGTAAGCTGAACAAGCAGTCCTTGTTAGCCTATGTGCTACAGTTCAACAACATTGTTGAAAGGGCATGACCACTACCTTTGTCTTCAGAAATTTAGAGAAGAAACTGGCAAAAAAACTAAGGACAGACACAGCAGTGTCAAACTGTACAAAATAAAACAATAAAGATGTTTGTCTTAATTCACTGCAGTATAAACAGAAAGGGTGTAATTACCCCATTTTACAATTCTGTGAAGGATTCTATACTAGTAAGTATGAGGGGTTATCATGAGAGAAAAAATGACAGAAATGGGCAAAATGTTCAGTTAGCAAGTATACACATTCTTTGTATGTGCCCATTATGCATTGTCAGTAGTTTAAAAAAAAAAAAAAACCTTTTCGGGGGCACTGTACAGAATAATATACCTTCAGTGTGACCAAGAGTAGCGTGTTTCTTTTTAAACAGCGGCTGGTATCTGCGTGACATTAGCAGTGGACAATCACAGAACAAACAGTCATGCCCACTTTTTCTACCACTGTCTCATTCTCTACGGCTACCACACAGCAGCATTAAAAAAAATGAACCCTGCCTCTTTCATCAGAGCCGTCACCCTTCACGTCACTGGTTTGGAAAGGTTCTGGTCCATTTACAGGATCCAACCGGAAAGATGACGTAGACAGGTAGGATTGGGTACAGATGGTACAAACAAAAAGAGAAGACAGACAAAGAAACACATACAAACCCATTAAACAAACTGCAGCACATCAACCCAGTTTAATAAATTAATAGGAGGTTTATATTCCGCCAGCTCAGTGGCGCGGAGGGCTGAGGCACTGCACCTTACCTCCTGCCATGCCAGCGACCCCTGTTTGGTGATAACCATGGGTTGCTGGGGGGGGGGGGGAGGCCCTGGGTGAGGATCAAGTGGCCACTTGGTAGCTTTACTCTTCCCAGATAAGGGAGGTTGACTCTCTCGGCCTCTGACCATAACCACATGGAGACCTGGTGGTGTTGCGGGCAGCGGAGGAGAGCCAGGCACTAGGCCAGGGGTTGGAGGTACAGAGCCACTCAGGCCAAGGCATGCGTTTGCACCTCCACACATATGTCCGACCTTGTCTGGGGCTCTGGGGATAACACAGGCGAAAATCTGGTGGAAAAACAATTGGGGGTTGGGAGCAGTAGCGCCCCGCTAACACCGTTGTCCACCCAAGAGTTGGAGGAAGGTGAAATCGGGTGGCTGCGGAGCCTGAACGGGACAGGCTGATACAGCCACCCAGCCTGCCGGGGAGTACAAAGGAGTTAAAAAAACAAAACAAAAAAAAGGTTTATAACAGAAATATATTTCTGAGGTATTATAACAGCACCTAGACCAGGATAAGCAAATGGCCACAACTGCAGCCCTCAAATACCCCCAAGGGCCACAAGACCACCTTTACCACTGTTGCAAGCCAAAATTATACATGTGAATGAAAAACAAGCTATATGTATATTATAACATTAAGAATGTAATAAAGGACTTGAACACTTCAATACAAAATAAACGACAAAAGCAGATGGATGTAGGGGCTACAGGTTGATCCCTGGGGGAGGGCCCCATGTGGCTCTCGGGCTGCGAGTTGCCCACCACTGATCTAAACAGTAAGATGAAAAATGAAATTGTATTAGGTTTTGACAGGTGAGGTACTGTATTCTTTGGGGAAGAAGGAAGGCTGCTCAGATATTATTTCGTTACATTTTAAAGGATTTAATAAGTTGGTTCAGGAGAAGCTTTTTCAGGGCAGTAGAAGCTAGCATATCCTATGCTTACAGTGACTTAAGCTTTCTATGGGGAGACCTAAAGTAAATTATTTTTTTAGGCTGACAGTGTTCTCGTGCCTGACATGAACTGCAGTTCCAGGACATCGCTGGTGACTGATGTCCAGCTAGGGAAAGGGCTGGAGTGCAGCATGCACCATGGTAGTGCCAGAGCTACTAATAGCGCCGACTTGTTCGTGGGGCCCCTCTACTCATGGCACTTTACACTATGGTCCCTTGGTGGCAGCGGAATTGGGTGTTGGGGTTAGAAGAACCCAAATGTTGCCACCTGGGTAAATATCCAACATCTACCATCTGCGGTTCATTGGACTAAAATCATCCCTTGCTCTTTTTTTTTTTTTACTTTGTTTATGCTCACCCCTGCCCCCTGTATTCTATCTCGTCAGGAGTCACCTATGGCATCTGTCCCAGCCCTCTTACCTGGAGCCCAAAGTGGTGGTCCTCCACGTAGCCTTAGTTTGCCCCACAGGCGGGGACGAGGTGGGGGCCATACACCCCGAGCTTCCACATTTCATCAGGACACCAGTCTGGGACAGGTAAGGGCATTGGGGATCTGTGCCCAGCGCTCCCATCTTCCCAGAGTGCAGGGAGCCATCTTAGGGTGTTCTCTCTGTGCGTGATGTATGCCCTGATGTCAAGGTGTGAGCACCAATGTGTAGCACACTTCCTCCTCCTACATGGCTGGAGGCTTGCTGTACCTCAGGCCTCTGCCTGAGGTCAGTCAAGCACCAAGCCTTAGCTGCTGTCATTCTTGCACTACTGTGCTCCAAATGCCTTTCTAGCAGCAACGTACTTACAATTGTTTATTTTGCTTTGAACATTATGCAGAGTTGTACAGTATGTTATCGGACTATTTCTGCTGTGCCTCATCTCCTCTGTAAACCCCAACCCCTCTGTGGCGCACCTAGAAACGAGCCTAAGCTCAACCTGAATTGCTCAGTCAACACACTGCAAAGAAATAATTTCCCAAATTCTAGCTCTACCAATAAGTGCAGCAGGACCTCTCTTCAATCTTTTGCCACTACAATAAGGGACACTGGCCCTCGTAATGTGGGACGCATCATCAACTGGGGAGATACAAGCTCAGACTGTTGCTGGAAACTAGCGTCATTATTTGTGGCAAGATTAATTTTGCTTTAGTATCACGGAATATTATAAATTCCTTGTGTCTGATATAACAGAAGTTTCTCAGTGTGGGCAGCTGCTTCTCTATGAGGGACAAGGCATTTCTGAGAGGTAAAATGAAGGATGCCCCTTGTAATGTGGGACACTTAAGAGGTTAGCCTACTCCCCTCCATGGTTGTGTTCTGTAAACTGGAGGGGTGCAGTGTTGCAGCTGGTGCTGAAATAATATCATGGACTGCATTGATAGTCAAGTCATCACAGTGTGGGGACGTCTCATATACTGTACTACTTTTGGACTTCTGATATAAAACATAATTCCGGATACCTTTCAAGTCACCAGACAGACGTTTGTGTAATGGATAGGGTGGTTCCACTTTGGGACTGGCTAGGAGCCTTGAGCCACGGAAGTGATGTGCTTAGCCCCAAGGTAGCGGATAGGAGTACCCTGCTCTGCCAGACAAGTGTGGAACAGCTTTAGCATCTGCTCTGGCCAGCTGGAAAGGAAAACACAGGTGCTCTCTGCAGTGGCACACAAGGTGTCCATCTGCCTGAAGCACAAAGCGGTGCCCACAGTGGAGGGTAAAACTATGAGGAAAACCCCAACCAGTGATAGCATGATGCCTGGCACTAAGTTCTTGCTAAGCTGACAGCCCGCCTTCTTCTCTCACATTTCCTAGGAGAATGTTGATTCAAGGGGCTCCTCTGAGGGGGGTAAGAGTAGATAAGGATGTAAGTGGGAGATGATCGGAGGGAGAAAAAGAACAATATATAAGAAATGGGGACATACGAGTGCACATGCATGAACATGTATCTTTACAGACCAATTCTGGAAAACCTTCTGACCGTTTACCATTTCACCCTTCAGATAACTCATACCTTTCTGCTGCAGGGCCAGCTGACGCTTTGTCTCAATGTCTTGTAGTGTGGCAGCTAAGTTCCGTGGCAAACTGCCTGTGTTGCTTTGGGGAAGAGCAGAACTCTGGGGTGAAAACAGAAGGGACAAAACTGTTACAGAATATTTATTTAAATTTTTGATTTATTAATCCAGACTATCCCAGTCAAGATGCAACAACTTGTTTACACAGTGTGTGCACGTGCACACATCGTTGAGGGTGGTGCCTGTTTTATCTCACTTTTTGAGGTGAGAGAGACTGAAGCAAAGGGAGGTCAGTGACTTGTTCAGGGTCAAGCAGCAAGTCAGTGGCCGTGATGGGATTTGAATCAGAGTTTCCCAATTTCCATACAGCCTCAATATGTGCATATGCCCAATGGGACCATACTCTCTAGTCTACCCTGGCTCCTCACCTGCTCCCTCTCTCCCTCCTGATTCACTTCCTCTCACTCTCCCTATGCTTTCCTCCTGTTACACTAACCAGACTCGAACCTTGCACCCTCCGCACCAAAGGCAGTGTCCTTACCACTACGCTATCTTAGCTGCCCTACTGGAGTCTTGCCTTTTCCACCCCTTGACCATTTTCTCCCCTTCTCAGTGGCTACCATGCCGTCTGCCATGGTCACCTTCGGCCACCTCTTACTAGTACTTTATGTCCTGCTTCTCCCCCCCTCGCTCTCACCCTCACTTTGCCACCCCCAGCCTGAGGACAACTGATCCTCTGCCTGCCATCCTCCACCCATACCTAGTACCCACGAGCCTCCCTGTGCTCCCTCCCTCACCCCAACCCCTCCTCCACCCCTCCTTCTGTCCACACCCATCCCTGTTTGCAGCACACCATGTACTATCTTTCCCCATCCCCAACCCTAAGCCCAATAGACACACCTCCCCAGGTCGTCACTCTGGCAGGCGTCTACAGCTCGTGCTGCTCAGGCCCCTGCTTCTCCTGCTTATGCTAATGTCAGGCAACATTCATCCCAATCCTGTTCCCACCCTTTCCTGCTCCACTAGCCACTCAACTACCCAGGGTCTGCATCTAGCATCTATCAGTATCTGCCACCTTCAGAAAAAATTTGACTGCCTTCAGGTCTGGATTGCCCAGCACCACCCGTGGAAACCTGGCTCTCCAAGTCCACTCCTGACTCTGCCATCTCCATACCAGGATACTCTGTCGTGCGGTCCGACAGGTGCAGCAAGCGATGAGGGGGTTGTGCCATCTATCTGCGTACATCTCTCCAGTGCCTTGCCCTCCCCAACCCCACCTCGACCACGGGGCGGAGGCCCTCACCGTTAAAATCTCCCTCCATGAAGCCTCTGCCCCTCTCTTTATCACTACTGTGTATATCCCTCCCAGAAACCAAAAACCTGCATTTCTCTCAGTCCTCAACTACCTCTCACACTTGCCACCTAAATTTGAATGCCTAGCCCTTGGAGACTTCAATGTTAATTGGCTTTCCAACAATGCAGCCCCCCCTCAAAGATGCCATTGCAGCAATGGATCGCTCACAAATTGTACCCACCCTCACAAGGCTAAACCTCAAAACTGGCACTGCTACCCTCCTGGACCTGATATTAACAAACCGCCTTGACAAAATCTCCTGCGTCTCAGTGCTACCCAACGCCTTAAGTGACCACTCTCTTGTAACCTGCATCTGGTCCAGTAAGAGGCAAAAACAACTGCCTAAATTAATCTTTCAACGGCATCTGAAGCCCAGGATGCTCCAACATCTAAAATACCACTTCAGCTCCCTTGATTGGTCTCCTATTTACAAGACCTCCAATGTTAACAATGCCTTAGACTACTTTATCTCCACCTCAGCCTGTGACAGGTTTGCCCTGTTCAAGAAAACCATCATTAAAGGACCCTCTATCCCCTGGATTAATCGTTCATGTCTTGACCTTATGCGTCAATGAGACTCCCTCTGGCATATTGCCCTTGACACCAGCAAGCCAGCGGATCGTCAACTGTACTGTGCTCTCAGAAACAAATACACCTTGGAAACTTGGAAGGCCAAAGCAGAACATTACAAGTCCACCCTCCCCTCCACCTGCGGAGAAGGTAGAAAATTCTACTGCACCCCCACCCCCCTCTCCACCCCACCCTTTCACTTCAGGACAATCTCTCCCCATGAAACCAGGCCATACCTTCTAAAGGCACTGGGGCATGCCCACCACAGCTCAGAGACTCTTCACCTCAAGCTGGTATGCCTTATCCTTGATGTTACCTCTTCCCCCCCTCACCTCCATCCTCAACCGCTCCCCTCTGCCTTGGGTCCTTCCCAACTAAATGGAAAGCTGCCATCATTACTCCCATTTACAAAGGTGGTGATTATGCTTCTGCTAGTAACTACCACCCTATCTCTATTCTCCCCCGTCTAAGGCACTCGAAAGAGCTGCCTCCGACCAGCTCACAGAGTACCTCTCAAAGTATAATCTCCTTTGTCAGGAACAACATGGCTTTCGTCATGGGCATAGCATCACCTCTGCCTTGTTGGAACTCACCTCCTCCTTGCACTCTCCCTCAACAAAGGCCACTTGGCAGGTGCAACCTTTGTGGACCTATCGAAAGCATTTGATACTGTCAACCATTCCTGCCTTCTCGTCACCCTATCCAATATTGTTCTCACCCCTGATGCCTTGTCTTAGTTCTCCAACTACCTGTCTGGAAGAACGCAACAAGTCCGGATTGGTGCTGCCCTCTCCTCCTCTCTCCCTGTCCACAGGGTTCCATACTTGGACCTCTTCTCTTCAGCCTTTTTCTGAACATCCTTCCATCCTCCTGCTCTGGCCAACTTCTACTCTATGCGGATGACGTGGTTCTGTTCACATCACACCCCGACCTTTCTCAACTCCAATTCTCTCTGAAAAAATCTTTCTCAGATGCAGTGGCCTGGTTTGCAGACCATCGACTAGTTCTCAACTACAAAAAGACTAGAGTTATGCTATTCGCCAATCCTTAGAGTAAACATAAGATCTCCACCCTAAACATCCTTAATGACCAGCAGCTGTCCCTAGACCAGGTTACCTCCTTTAAGTATTTTGGCATCCTCTTGGACCCCGCCCTCAACTTCCACAGTCACATTCATCATCTCTGCTCAGACGTTAAACACCCTAATTGGCCTACTCTACCACATTAAACACTGCCTCACCCCTTTTGCCCTACACCTTGCAGTCTCCTTGTCCGTCCTTGCCCCTGTTGACTACAGTATTCTAGTATACAGGGCCGCTGACACCACATCCCTCCAGAGACTGTGGGTTATCCTAAACAAAGCCTGCCATCTTGTTCTAAACTGTGACCGCTCCACCCAAACCTGTACACTCTACCAACAGTCCAACTGGCTGAACCTGGACAACCAGCTCCGATACCACACCTGCCTCTTATCTAAAAAGATCTCCTCTGGTCTGACACCCCCCGGCTCCCACCCTACTGCAGCCTGCCCCTCTTACCATAAATACCTGGAGTGCCACTAAAACCACCTTTTTGTTCCCTGCTTCAGAACCTCGCTGGGGCACTGAACTTACTCCTACAGAGCCCCCGGAAGAACTCCTACCTAGCATTATAACCTCTGAATGCAAACTCTGCTGATTTAAAACTCTGCTGAGGAGTCACCTCCAGACCACCAATGGTTGCGACTGCTCCTAGCCCCTCTGAACATGGTACCTCCCCACTCCTCCCTTCCCTCCCTCTACTAACCATAGTACTGCCCCCACTCAGTCTCAGCAATCCACCTGACGCTGCCCGGCCTTCACCAAGGTTAAGAGCCAGTTAGCTTAAGCCATTTGTACATATCGTCATGTAATGGCACTGTATATACTGTATTTTGCCCAAAGTGTATGTAACAAACGTTATTTTGTTTTGAAGTGTACGTACCCAGTGTTATATCTGTTCTCATCCTGTAATTGTCACATGACATGGAGCCTTTGCAAATGAGTCCCTGACTCAAAGGTTATAATTCCGAAATGTTCAATAAACAATAAACAAAACATACTATCAGAGCTGCCTTCTATTAAGAAAGAATCATTCCTCCTCATTGTTCGTCTTAAAACCCCAGTAATGCAGTCCCACTCTATGAACTGCATGCTGAGAGTGACAGACTGCAGCCATGCGGAAGCTGCAAACAACCCCAACCGCACCCCTTTCAGCACTGGGAGGGCTTTGTGATACTGCAGTGAGTGTGATAGTTTGGGGGGTGGGAACAAACCTAAAGGAAAATATATCTCCCTCCTCTATTAATTACCTTGAAATTTAAGATATACTAATCCCACAGGATTTTAGTAGTTTAGAGATGCTGAATTCTGAACCACTCACAGTGGCATTAACAGATCTAGCTAGACAGACCTCTCTTCCCCTTCCTTCTCGAAAACAGAATCAATGTGCATGAACCTCTTACACATCTCTTATCTTTTCCAGACGCTGCCGTTATTCCCGCACAGTATTACTTTACCTTCTGAAACAGAATGACATCCCGATTTATTTGGGGAGGACACCCACCAAGAATCAGATATGCAATCCTGCAACTCTCTTTAGCAAATGGTGGAAATGACCTCCCGAGTTTGGTTAATTACACTAGGGTGGCCCTTCTACAGACCTTATATACTTGGGTGAATTCTCAAATTACTCCCTCCTGGAAACGGAGAGAATTTACACGGAATGATCTATATGATATTGGCCCCTTCAGTTTACTAATCGCACCTCCCCCATTTCAACGGCTGCATATAACCACTTCAGACGCTGCGCTCGTGGTTCTCTCTATATTAGCTGTCTAAATCAGCTTCTGTATTTTATTTCCTTTGGGTGTTCTCAGCAGACCTGGAATTTCCACCCCAGATATATCATACCTTTGACAGATGGCAACAGCTGGGTCTCACCTATATCTTTCAGTTCCTTGACACACAGGGTGTAGTTCCCTTTGAGCACCTGCAGGCACGGTCTGGCCTTACGGGAAGATAACTCTTTAGATATTTACAAATACGTATGTATCTTCTCCACAAAGCTAAAGAAAGAGCTTCTCTTCCTGACCCCATACCACTGCTGTTAAGGGTGCTGCTGGATACAATGGGGGGCACGCAATGGAACCATTTTTATCATGGACTTCAGGAATATCTAGGAGATTCCATGCAATCCATTTTCAGCAAATGGAATCAGGATTTGGCAGTTACCATCCCTTACTCAGGTTGGTTGAAATATACACTGATAGTGGGAAAGATTACCTTGTCTAATATTTGGCGTGAATTTGTATGGAAATGCCACACCAGATTCTTTCAAACCCCTGCCATGTTAGCCAAATATCTAGTGGCTACATCTGGATGTTGTTTGCATAACTGCGGATGCCTGAGTGCAGACCAGGTGCATATATTTTGGTCCTGCCCTGTTCACTCCTCATTTTGGAGAGATATAGTTCCCCAAATGGAACAACTGTCACACCCTTGAAGACCTGGTCTGCCCCCAGCATGGTGCTTCTGTCAGTACCCCAGCAGAACATGTAAACTGCCAAATGTGCTTAGATTATGTGGCTGGCAGGTATACATGTATGGGGCTATAATATAAGCTATACATTAGCCCCATACATGTATACCTGCCAGCAAAGATAATTTACGTACATTTAGGCAGCGCCCCCTTCCCTACCTCGTGTCATCGAAATGCAGTTTTTAGGGATGGGGCTGCAGCGCTTGGTGGCCTCTTGGCTCGTACCAGGAAGTTACAAGCCAGACTTTACGGAGGATGTAACTCTGTTTTTAAATGCAGAAAAATATGGAATTATGGATAAAATAGCTCCCAGGGCAGGCAACTTCATGGTATGGGTTGCCTACCTCCTGCCAAGAATCATGACAATTGCTCTTTAATAAAGAAATAGATACATGTTCTGCCAAATCTAGCAGCTGAAAAGCTGTGGAATCCCAGACTCTGCAGCCTGAGCCTGCCCACACTGGGGTGAAGTGGAAGACAATACTGATAGCACTCCAGCCCTCCATCTCACAATGTTGGCAGAGCACTGTGGCTTGCATGCAGGACTGGTGCTGTACACGCTTCCCCCCTGGTAACAGGCAAAGATGTGAAATGGAAGAGAAGACCCTTACCTTTGGAGGGGTGTGTCGCCCAAGAGTTGAGGTGCCAAACTGCACCGTGGAGGGGAACCCTGTTTTCATGCGAGGTAAAGTGCTGCCCCCCTCGCTGTCCAACTTAGAGCGATAGACCTGTGAGATCAAAATATAAAAACAGGCTCCTATTGCTGCTTTATCACAAACTCAGCCTGCTTTAGCCTCTCCCGTCTTGGTACCTGGGAGTGGAAAACAGCCGAGGACAACTTCAGCAGAGACAAAAACAGGAACATGCCAGCAGTTTTACAAAGTTTATCTGACCTGGATACAAACACTTATCTGTCAGCTTGCTCTGTCTAGTGTATCACATTTTTGGCAATATTCCTACAAGTTACCATATTTATGAATAGTATGCAACATGGAGAGGCATGCCATTGGCTAAAGATACACTGCACAGGAGCTACTGACCACTCACCTCTCACATACAAGACATAAGAGTTTATTATGCACACGTGTCAGAAGTAAAACACCCATAACACCACAATATTTCAGGGTGTCCAAATACCTCCTTCCTCAGAGGATGAAGCCGATTCTGACTATAAAGATAAACACAGTCACTATTTCAATCACTTGTACACTAAGAGAGTGAAATAGTGACTATATATATTATTTTTATATTTAGAATCACTTTCACTGTGAGGAAGGGGGTATTTGGACACCCCAAAAGACTGGTGGGTTTTCGGGGTTTTACTTCTGGCATGTGTACCCAATAAACACTTATGTCTTAAAAATGAGTGGGGTGTGATCAATAGTTCCTGTGCACTTTGTCTGCAATTCTGGGCCTTCGTGAGAACGGACTACTCCCTCATTTGAGTTTCTTTGTGGTGTGGGAAGAGCTGGACGTCCCTTGGTGCCATAGGATATACTCAAGGCCCGGGTATGTTATGAGGCACAAGGCAGAGTCAAATGCCATCAACCACCCAAGAAGTGAATGTGTTGAGAAAAAGTGAAAACAGAACATTCTGAACTGTACAGATATCATGGGATATACCACTGTTTATGAGATTCCACTAATCACAGTACAGGATTTTCCTCAGTCACGCTACATTATTGCTCGCTCACCCTCATTGCAAATATCAGCACCACTGTACATCACACAGTACGGAGCGGCGCAGGAGGATGTCATATAGATATGTCACTTACTCTACCTAGAAGCAGAGCACCAAGGTTTTAGCCGTAAAGGTTTGTCAGTTGAATTTAGGCGATTTGTACCTAGTGTCTGCATTTCCCATTGCCAGAGCTGATTAAATATTCCACAGTTCATGTGACAATAGGTTTGTCTGTCTCCTTAAGTCTGATGTACTGTAAATGACTGCATTTGTGTCCGTCATCTGATGGGACCCTCAAGACAACAGCATGTTGTATCTCATGAGGCTAACCTTTTAAATGTGAAAATAGCTGGGCTGGTAGCCAACACTTGCACTTCAGAATCCCACTTTGGGACGACTGGGGCCACAGTTGCTGCAACCTTCCTCTGGACAGAAGCAGCTGCTGCCTTCACAGATGAGACTAATACCACTCTTTGGTTGGCAGATAGTGGGTGTGTGAATGCCAATCAGCCAAAGTCCTTCTTCCCTGGGATCCAAACGCTTCATATCCATGGTACAATGCCCCCCCCACCAAAAATGGCATTACTGTGGGATTCTTGGATAAAAGTCTTCACTCCCAACAGAAAAACGAGGAACTGTACTAACTGCTGCACTACAAAGGGATTTTCTATTTACTTCTACAGTATATCAGTCTGCCACTGTAGGCTGAAACAAACTCTTTTTGCACACACAGGTACTCTTTCATTACCTCACTGTAAACATGACACGAGGCTGTAATTTGTTTCTGGCGATATTATTTACATAAGGTGGGCCCTGCAGCTCGCTCATTTACAAAGAGGCCCTATCCTCGTTCGGGGTGAAGATAGATATTAGTGAAAATCTTTGTACAGGTAGCTCTACACCTGCTATACAGAGGCCCTGTCCTCACGATAGGGAAGTGAGATTTTGTTTCCTACAAGTTTGTACTGAATTTAGTGCTCATCAAAGTAGGCAGCACTGGAGATTGAGGCCCTCTATCCACAAAGCTGCACTGCAGGCTTCCCCGCACACTGCCTCGCCAATGTGCCTCATCTCTGTCATGGATGGACCCACAACAAAGTTGGCCCTGGTACCTGCACAGAATACACTTTTTAAGCCCTCACTTTTTTTTCCTCTTCCTCAGCGAAATGCAATGATTGAGCAACAACCACAGGACAGAGTGAAGAAAATGAGATGAAGGCTGAAGCAAATCTTCAAAAAAATTGTGAAAATGTTAGACTAGCAGAATACTGAACCCCTAGCAGGAGTTGTGAGGGAGGAGACCTGCTCCTTCCAGCGGAAGAAAAGATGAGAGTACAAAGGGAGCGGGGCCGGAGAACCACATGGTTGGGTGGTAGGAGGAGTCATGCGTGAAGTCCAAGGGTGCCGGAAGATGGTAAAAGCTGAGGGGGCTGAGAATCAAAAGGGCACTTATAAGAGAACAAAGGGCACTTTTTCTACTAGTTTTTTGCCATACAGCAATGAAAAGTGGAGGGGCTACCGCCCCTACCGCCCCCTGGTTCCGGCACCTATGGTGAAGTCTGTACTGCTGACTGAGCATGCTCAGTGGAAGTCAGCCTAAATGTGGATAGTGAACTGAATCTAGGTAGCTAGAAATACTGTATTACAATGTGATTACACATTAGCATTTTTTTACGCTAAATGAAAATGCTATTTGTAACAAAGAATAGCAACTAGCTAGATACATTTTTTATCTTCACAGTAGGGTACACCATAAAATGTATCTAGGTAGTTGGGTACGTCACAAAGAACCTTTTCTGCCACCTGTGCCTAACCATCGATAGAGCCACATGCTTCAGTCAGCATGCGTCATCTCTAAAATAAAAACAGCATGTGGCAGCTGCCAACGCTTTAAATCTCTTATGGTACTGGGAAACTTTCACTTTTAAATTAAATGAAATTGGCTTAGAAATGCTAATGTACAGTGTGTAAACCGGACATGTGATGGGCGCTTATGAGATATATTTGTCTTCAGTCGTAGTCAGTGACCTCTTTTGACCTCACTCGTGGCTTCACCACTCATGAAGATCAAGAGGTCACTGACCAC
This sequence comes from Neoceratodus forsteri, assembly GCA_016271365.2. Lineage (NCBI taxonomy): Eukaryota > Metazoa > Chordata > Ceratodontiformes > Ceratodontidae > Neoceratodus > Neoceratodus forsteri. The sequence goes on along the minus strand of JADMNL010000034.1, from coordinate 108,259,364 downwards.
TAATGAAGATAAATATCATATCTCATAAGCACCCATCACACGTCCTCTATACACAGTTGAGTTTGAAACAGAAAGGGCTAGCACTGCACCAATCATTTTTTTATGCTATAAATGACATCACACTGCGTTGATAAACCTGACCACTCTGGTATGGTAAGATACCAACAATTCCGATGTATTGAAATGTGACACCCAATAATGGGCACGAATTTTCCTGAAGGGTGTTCATTATATGTGTTTAAAATGAAAGGTAACATTACTATTGGTTTCCCTCTTGTAACTGGACATTAGATGCATGTGGGTACCCCTCCTTAGTCTCCTCGCTTTACTGTTTTATTTACTCTGAAATAATCTTTTTTGTTTGTTTTTTTATTATATTGGGTCTCTTATTGATTTAGCCCTTTTCTATACTAATAGTAATCATTTTTATAATTACTGATCAGTTTGGGAACTCTGTGACATCAGCTGAGTGGAAGCTCACACGACAAGTTTTAAAGCAGGCGTTCCACTCAACTGATGTTACTGGGTTCAAGAACTGAACGTTAATTATAAAACTGAGTATCAGGTGGGGGGGAATGGCAGAATTAAAAAGGGTCTCAAAGGAAAAAAAATTAGTTTAGAGCGAATAAATGAAAAAGTACACTAGGGAGATGACACTCACATATGTCTAAATTTGCAATCATATTAACAAAGGGAAAGCAAGGCTTATGTTCTTTTTAAGGCTCCTGGGCAAAAAACCAGCAAAAGGTTTGGATCTCCTAACCAAAGCAACCAATGTTCAGACACAGTGTCTGGACCTGTCGGATCGTAAGTGTCTTGCTGAATTAAATCTGTATATCCACTAGGTGCCACTACTGCACCAAGAGTCTCTGTACTGAAGAGTGGCTTTATGACAGGCAACAGAACCAAACTGTGGATCCACTTCTTCCAGTTGCTTTCTTCACTTCAGACTGATTCTGCTTGTATGATGCAAGAGACTGCAGTATTGTAAGTGTGTTGCTAACTGCTGAAATGATAGTTAAATGGCTTACCATGCTACTACATGTCAGTCCCACCCTCAAGTGCTCAATGACTGTGACTGTGGAGGGCAATCTTAGAGACTGTTAGACTCACTGAGAAGCAAAGCCCCTCCTCGAAGAGTCTCGACAGGGAGATCTGAAAATAAAGCCTCACCTGAGTGGGTCTGTTGTGCAGATGGCTGGGTTTTTACCCAAGTAATCAGGCAGGACAAGGGGAATAGGGGTCACAGTTATTGATACCATCCCGAACTACATACTCCTCAGCCCCAGTGTGATTATATCACGGATATCCCCAATGTGATTATCACATGGATACCCCCGTGTAATTATCTCATGGATACCCCTTTGTGTGATTACCTGATGGGTATCCCCCTCAGTATGATTATCTGATGGGTATCCTCTCCAGTATGATTAGCCTACGGATACACCCAAGTGTGATTAGCGTATGATTTTTCTATGGTCCAGAGAAGGACAGCTAAGATGGTACAGGGCTTGCACCACAAAACTTACGAGGAGAGATTAAGGGACCTCAATATGTACTCCCTGGAGGAGAGAGAGAGGGGGGACATGATAGAAACATTCAGATACCTTAAGGACATAAACAAGGTGTAGGGAAGGGGAGACATCTTTCAATACAGGAAGAGTACAAGAATGAAGGGAGCATGACATGAAACTGGAAAATGGAAGGTTAAGAGGGAATGGGAGGAAGTTATTCACAGAGAGGGTGGTGAACACATGGAATGGTTTGCCACAGGAGGTGGTAGGAGCAAGCATTGTGGTTGGATTTAAACATGCATGGGACAAGCATAGGGGAATGATGGAGGTAAAGCAGAGGGAGGGTCAGAAGCCGTAATCAAGTACAGGGCTTATGGGCAGACTAGATCGGCCTGATGGTCCTTATCGGACGACAATTTCTATGTTTCTATGTTTAATGAAAACTCCACTCCACGATTTTGCTGGAGCAGACCGAGTTCTGCTATGAAACATTAACACATTACATTAATTTATTTTTCAGGTGAAAGCTAAGGTGTGTGGACATCAGGGATTAAGGTGTGAGCACTAGAAACTCTGAAGTCAATCAACTTTTATTGGAGCCACAATGGTATTGTGCACAGATGTGACACTGCACGTGTTACAGAAACACAGAAAGGGTTTGCAGAAAAAGACACGTAGTCTACTGTGTCTGCCCATTTCCCTGCTCTTTATGTTGGAGGGGGTGCATACTGTCGGTACCCTCCTCAGCTGCTTGCATTCTTTCCTAGTTTAATCATTTTTTTGGAGCCTTCTAGCACCCCTGACTTTATCAAACTACACTGCTGGTACCCTGAATTTCCTGCTCTAAGCTTCCCCTACTGACAGGGTCTCCAACTCACAGACGTTCTGGACTGTAAAATAAAGTGAAACAGAATAAGGAAAATTGAGAAATGAAGAATGTGCTGAAGGCAAGAAAGGCCTTTTTTTTTTACCTGAGACGAGTTGCGTGAGGCACGAGATTTAGCAGGGAGAGGTGGAGGAGATGGTTGAGGAGAGGAAGATGAGGAAGAAGAGGCTTTAAAGTTGGCCATGATTTCCTGGTACCATTTCTCCAGGTTGAGGTCCGGGAACAGCGGCCTGTCTGAATAAGGCTGCTGCTCCTGCATACACACCAGGTGGGGATGGAACAGAACAAACAGAAACAGTAAAGAAAGTCAATGTTTATGGAAAGAAAAAGTCAAAGAAAGTGGAAAAGAGTGAAACCCAACAGCTGTCCAGAGTGTCACACACATGCACACACAAATCCAGACAGAAAGGAAACAGTATTACTCCATTACCTGGTGTCTACACACACACACACCAAAATGATCAGCTAACTTTGATGAGGGTTGCTTAAGTCGACCTAAGGTGATCAGTTAGTGTGGGAGAAACAACCCTATACCTTACCCTGTGGTACACCGCCACATGATTTTGACCCTTTTAGTTTGTGCCAGTGTTCTCTGATCCAGTAAAGCCTGGGCCTGAGACCCAGGGCAGGCTTTGTTCTTCCTATGCCGTTGTGGATATCTGCCCCCACCAATACCTGATCAGAAGTCAGTACATCCCAACATTTAAACAATTCAGATAGTGTTATGTTAAAACAGAGCCCAGCAGCCACACCAGCTCTCTGGTGCTGGGTTTGCACCAGGTGGCAAGGAAAGCGAAAGACCATCCGAGAGGATGCCCTCCTCCCAGAGAAGGATTGGGCAGCCTATCCTTCCAGGAGCTGCTCCAGGTGGTGGTGCACTTGGCAAAGTAACAGCAAGCTACTATTTGTTCCGCCAGTACACTGTGGCCATGACTGCCCCCACCCCAGGTAGGTGGGAAGAGTAAAATGGAAAACTGACCATTTGGCACACCAGTTGATGGTTCCAGTTTCCTCCTTCCATGCCACCCAACCCCTTAGCACACTGATGCCACCCCATGCGACATCAAGTCTCCCCACAAGGTGGCAACAAGAGGAAGCCCCTGGCAGGAAATGCCAGAAATGTCTGGATATCGGAATATCTGGGGATCCTGGAAGTGGCAACAAGCCCTGCAAATGGCATGTCATTTTCGTGCAATGCTTGTTTTCAATATATCTGCATGCATTTGTTTTTAGATGGCTGGACAGTCTATATAACTGCTGGAATGTCTGCTCAAGTTTCCCAACTTCTAAGATTTGACAGTTGCCCTCCTTTTCACCCTCACCTGGGGTCACCCCTGTTTGTTTTTTACTTTCTATTTACCTGATGGGCCAGGCTCTTGTTCTGCCAGTCCATAAGCCTTGGATCCCATGCCTACTGGATAAGTCCCTGCTGGCCACCAGATAAACTGCTCTAAAAGCATCTGCTACACTAAGGAATTATTTTCTTAGCTGTCAATTTACAACATCAGCCACGTATTTTTCAACATTTTTGGTTGCAGTTCATCTCAGGCTTCTATTTTGTGGGCGATACCTCCCATCAAACCAGTCTTGTGGACTGAAATGCATATTTAGTCCCATTAAATGGTGCATAAATTGGAGAAATACTATGAGTCAACTATGGCATGCCAGTTGATATAATATAAACTGGTGAGCTGGTCCTCTGGAATTTTGCATTCCTGTGGTCATGAAAAGTGGCCACTAAACTACAGTATGATATTGCTCCCAATTGACTATTTCTGGCTATCATTATGGCTTTCCAGAATTCTTGGCCTTCATAACCCTTCTTGTATGTGTTTTGAAGCCCTTCCCCCACACTCATTATCTGATGTCCTCAGTAATATCACAAGACATCCTACAGCCATTGACTGCACAGAAACCTGCCACAGGTGTAAATCATTTCTGCAAGACATATTTAGATCCCCTGCAGATGAACTTGGGGGCTGAAGTGCCCCCAGCTTGGTGTCATGGTAGCCACCCCAACTGAGGTCCACACTCAGACTCACACTCCATTGTACCACTACATGGGTTCCCTCCATACCTGACCTCACAAGGAGAGTCCATGTGGTGTAATGGAGCATGTCTACATGGGCGCATCTGTGGGAGTGTGTGTGTCTGTATGCACCTTGGTGGAGGCAGCTATCTTGATGCAGTACAGTTTCCTTATCTGTCTATATGACTGTAGCCAAAAATCATCCATATTCAAACAGCTAGGTGATGGATGTCATGGAAGACCTACCTCCACCACCATTTGCAAGACTAATATTAAAACTACCAATTCAAGCTCTTGACTGCATGGTTTCATGGGCTCACCTATAAAATACAGGAGGCAGCTGACTAGTTTCATCTAACGGGCGACCAGCTTGAATGGCTGTTTACATTAGGAGGGATAATGAAGTAAAACAGAAGTCAGTAGTATTTTAATATTTAAAGGGTCCCCTGGGCTCAAAGGCCATGAAAATCACTGTCAAACAAGATAAATTGTGCTAGCCAGTAGGTGTCAGCGGTCTGTAGACAGCCATCGATGTCTATGGACAGCAGCCATTTCATGGAGCCTTGAGACACAAAGTGATATAATGACTGAGAAAACTGTGCTTAACAACATACTGCTTCCCCAACGGTATGACATCACTTCCTATGTCATGCTTCCATAAAATGGCTGCTGTCCTGGTTTAATATGGGACTGACAGACATGTATATCTCTGGATTACTGGCACCTACAGGTAAGAGCAATATCTCATCTGAATGAGCTCTTCAAGGGTTTTTAAACTATGAAAGACCCTTAGCTCCTCTTTAAAGGTTTGGAATTTATATTGACAAGTTAGCAAACAGTAAGTAGACAAGCAAGCATGCTGACACAAACCTTAGCTGAGCTGGGAGAAAGCGGTGTGTGTGGAAGGCAGCTGGCAGAGGAAAAGGCTGGAGAGGCAGAGCCTGTGTTAGAGTGGCATGATGGGGTAGAAGCAGGGGCAAGCCCTAACTCAACCTTTGACCCCCTAAACATCTCCTGTAGCTGATCAACGGTCACATATTCCTTTGGGAAGTCACAGCGGAAAGAAAATGCAAAAAAAAAAAGTATTTTGTGAATGAAGAGTAGTTGTAGAAGCAAAGCATTATATAAGCACAAGAGCAAGTATGACATGAAACTCAAAAGAAGAAAAATCTGTTTTATATCAAAACAACTGAAGATTTGTTTTAAAAAATGTGGTGTAATCTTTTTTATACACAGAACTGCAGGCGCATGTAAGGCATTTAAAGCAGCAGTATTTATCAGCAGGGAAAAAATGTCATCATTTACTTGTTTAGTATCAATATATTTCTGGCAACACATCAAGATATCAATTTTTCTTTTCATTGTGTTTCCTTCCAGAACTGATATATGGGGTTTCAAAGTTTTCAAAGGTCCCTGTTCTCTGGCCCCATCCACTATGAATAAATTAAGCATTTTGCTGTTTACCATCAGAAATGTGTGCTAGTACACCGACCTGGTGGTGTGGAGGACTGAAGCACTGTGCACTTTACCTCCTGCCATGCTGGCGACCCATGTTTGGGAACGAGCATGGGTTGCCAGAGGTCGGAGGGGTGGGAGAGGATTAAGGTTCCCAGGACAAGCTCTCCTCTCCCAGGGAGGGTGGTCAAGCTGTCTTGGCCCATGATTTCCACTGAGTGGAAGCCCAGTGGCAGTGCAGGACCAAGCAACTCGGAGGGTGGGGGCTGCAGTGAGAGAACATATGTGCCTCCATGCACATGTACTAGTGCTGCAGCACAGGAAGGGAGGGATGAGAAAAGTGGAAAATGCACGAAGCCCTCCCGATGACTCAGCGGTCTGCCCTGCTGCTCCAGTCCTGAGGCTGAACTGGATATCTCTGCCGGAGATCCACAGAGGCACAGAGGTACGTGCTTCTGGACCAGGAGAGAGAGGTAAAGATGACTGTCAGGCACAGGGACAGGGTTGACAGATGCCCTCATCTGCCTAGGAGGATATAAACCTTTGTGGGAAAAAAAAACGAAATGTGTGAGAGCACACTACTGGTACATCTGCAGCATGAATTCAACATGTAAAGTCAAAAAGTAACCTTGAAGGAAGGAGTTTGCTAGTGCCAGTCATCTTGTAATTAATTATAAAATCAATAATAAAATTTGCACAATTTGAAGATAGAGGTGGGACGGCTCAGAGGTAATGTGAGGAAGTATTTTTTCACAGAGAGGGTTGTGGATGCATGGAACAACCTCCCTGAGGAGGTCGTGGAGTCAAGAACAGTGGGGGAATTCAAGAATGCATGGGACAGACATAAGACAGTCCTAGTGGGGGGGTAGGAGGAAGTAAGTTGTTGGTTAACTAGGATCTGCAGCTTATCAGTTAGGTAGGAAAATGGGCAGACTAGGTGGGCCAAGCCGTCCTTATCTGCCGTCATATTCTATGTTTTTATGTAAAAGCTGTTTTAAAGACATCTGTGATAAATCAAAATATACTGATGATGAGTCTAATTATGTCAGACATATATTAATGCTAAAAAACTACTGGAGGAAATGTGATGCTGAGTAAGAGATACTGCTGCTTTAAAACACAGCTGTGTTGGCCGGCCCGGTGGCGCTGAGGCGCTGGATGCCTTACCTTGCGTCACGCCAGTGATCCAGGTTTGGGAGCGAACTCAGGTTGCTGGGGGTTCACCTGGGAGGAGAGGATTGAGCATCCGACAACATCCTGGGGGGAGGGCAGGGAGCGTTTCTTCAGTGCTAGCAACACCCAGCGGAGGCTGGGTGTGCTGCAGCCTGGGATTGCCTGCAAGTTGGGGAGAGGTGTTGGCAGACATCCTGCAGATGGGTGCAGGTATGTGCATGCCTGCACTGGACGTCACTGCACGTCCACACCTCTGGAGGGAGAAAACTCGAATAAGGAAAAACCGTGCTCTGTAGGGTAGGCGACGGCACCCTGGCCCCCTATGCCTCCACGGATCCTCCACCCGGTCTCCTAATTCCCTCCTTCCCCAGCCCTGCCTGCAGTGGACTCTAGACTTCAAGGAGTGCCAATGATGGAGTGGCAGCCCCACCTTGGGAGGTACAAGCCAGGGGTGTCCAAGCTGCAAGGGGTAGGAGTACCATGGGGAAGACTCGGGCTGGTGGGATCTCAGGCTGGCAGGAACAAGCCAGGATGCCCGAGAGTCCCTACAAGCAGTGACCAGAGGAAAAAGAATTGTAAAAAAAGCAAACAAAAAAACAGCTGTGTTATCCCACACTGGGGCTGCTTGAGGGTGGAGCAGTGTGTGCCACAGATGAGGTGCTTGGCTTCTGGCAGGGATGGTCAGAGCTGCTCCTTTTTAATTCTCAGTTTCTGCTCCTTGCATCAGCCCTACCCATTGGGTCTGTTCAGTGACCTCCCAGCCTCAGGAGGAGAGCTGACCTTGAGCTGCTCAATCCCTCCCCAGCTGACCCCCGTGACCCAAGCTCATCCCCAAACCCAAGTCACTGGTGTCCCAAGCTGTAGCCCTTTCTCTGTGCCACAGTCTGGTGTGTTTCTACTCAATACATATGAGGCACAGTCATAAGAATGTGTAACAAATTTACTTGGCAACAGTTTTGTTTCAGCAACAGGCTCCACTGTGGCATGCTGAAACACCCAAGGAGGAACTGCAACAGAGCTGGGCATCCCGAACTGAAGGTAAGAGTGCCTAATGGTACTCGGAGTCCATTATATGGCCGTAGAGACTACCACATACGGGAATCATTATTAAAAATTACTGGGGTCAGCCGGCCCAGTGGCACGGCGGGTTAAAGCATCCATACCTCCCTGCTGCCACGCTGGTGACCTGGGTTCGGTAACTGACTCGGGTCACTCAGCCCGGGAGGGAAGGCTGAGCATCCATAAGACAGCTCTCTTCCCTCGGGAAGGGGAGATCCTGTGACTCTCTGCTCAACTGCCACCTAGAGGAATCCAGACAGCAGCGTATGCAAAGTCTCGCAGTTAGGGGAAGGGCTGGCATGTGGAGTGCTCAGGGTGCCTCCATGGAGGTGAAGCGTGCATGCCACACTCACTGCATGTCCAGCTGTGCCTGGGGAGAAAATCAGGAGAGAAATAAAAAAAAAAGGGGAGGATGGGCTTAATGAAGCCCCTTTGGTAAGCACTGGCGGCCTGCCCGGTCTCAAGGTGGGGAGGGGATTAGCAGACTCGGAACAGCTGTGTGATAAGGGATGGGCTGATGCAGCCACCCAGACTGCCCAGGAAGGATAAAAACCTATATGGAAAAAAAAATTGCTGGGGCCACCAGATGTCCCAGTGTAAGGGCATTCTGCTTCCATGCTGGAGACCCAAGTTTGAAAGTTAATTTAGGAGCTGCAGTCAGATGACTGGGAACTGGGGACAATGCTGCCAAGCATAGTGAGGTCCCACCCATACAGGAAGGATGTTACAGTTTGCTGGCATTACGACCAACTGTGATCTTCCTCGTCCCAGCTGGCCCCTGGAAGCTCAAGCTCGTTCCCAAACTTGAGTCACTGGCGCAATGAGTGGTGGCACTACTGCTGAGCCAACGGGCTGGCTCTAGTCTGCAAAATATATGATCACTGCAGTTAGCTGTGAGGCTAGGCAGATGGACACTGCTTAAGAAACAAAGTAAAAATGAAAAAAAAAAAAAGTTCCTCAGCAGAGATGGCAACTCACAGAACTTCAAGACAGTGATACCATTTACTCTGAAAGTTTCAACAGGATTCTAACCACTGATGATCTGAAGGCCACTAGAGTAGAAACCAGATTGGTCAGATGTAACCAGCAATTTGCTAAATTTCTACTAAGGCAAAATCTGGGTGGGGTGTGTCATGATTTGTTTTAATGTAACAGGTTGTGTACTCAAGCAGGGGATATACCCCGTTCTGATACCAGTTCCAAGACTTAGGTAAAGAATCCCACAGCAAACTCAGAAAATCCCCAAACTCATTAACAGACATAAAGGCAGAGCATGCTCAGAAGCAAGTACCTCATTGGCTGCAGGAGGTACAGCAAGCGAGAGTGAGCGCTGTGTAGCAGCAGAGAGCTGAACGTCAGAAGCAGGGCCATAAAAAGTGCCGTAGAACCTAAACACGTCAGACAGCTTCATGTACTCCTACAAACCACGAAGGCAGAAAAAGAGACACATGCACACTCACACAATCAGTGCAAAATCAGACAACGATCATCATGATCAGGGAAAAAATCAGACTTGGAATCAGTGCACAACTAGGTATAATCAGCAGTAACAGGATCGGTGCAAAGTTAAAATGGAATCAGGCTTCTGAACATGTGTGTTTGTACTTGCACAGACAGTTAACATGCCAGCCTTTCAACTTTGTTGGTGAGCAGAGCCATCAGTGTGTCAATCAACAGCTGGAATCGGAACAAGAACACATGCAGCACACAGAGCTCACATTTTACACTAGTGAGGTACTCTGTAAACTGGGGTGTCAATATCAGTTTCTAGCTTCAGGTCTAACATTTATAATGCATTTTTCACATATTTAAAGGTGTGTAAGGGCATGGTACAGCTCTACTTAGCCTGTGGCACTTTATCAAATACTGAACAGAATACCAAAATTAGGAGTTCTGGTACCGCAACAGAAACACAAAGCCATTGTACATGTATTTTGCTACTACTGTGATTTTGATTTATTTATTTTTATTTAGTTTTTGTTGACCGGGAAGGAGGACTAGACAATTCTGCCTATTTTCAACCTTGTTCCAGGGAAGGGGAGATGCAGATGGATGCCAACTGACACCAAACCAGATTAAGCTGTGATGTACAGTATAATGACCTGTCTTTGTGGGTCTTAGCAGCAGTGCTATGAAAACGTTTTTCAGAGAAGCTAGTTTTCAACTGCTGTGAATTAAAATATTAGCACACCGGTCAAATCTGCTTTTCCAGGTGATTCTTCTGCTGAGCACAATGTATTTTACTTATTTTCTCACGTCTAACCCTCGTCACATTTATAGTGCTATTTCTAAGGCAAATGTGGTGGTTTCCTTTTTTCTTCTTGGGGGAAACTAAATTAAAACATTTATCAAAAGCTTAAATTGCGTGCCGCCAGGCGCAGCAGTTGGATTGCCATGGCCGCCCAGCGACCCGTCTTGAACCAGCTCGGGTCACTGGAGGGCCAGATTGGGAGGCAGCTTGAGCGTCCCACAACTGCTCGCTGTCTCCAGGGAGGGAAGGGATCGCGACCTGGTGCCATAATGACCACTGGTGGAGGCCAGTGGTAGTGCAGCACGTCGGGGCCATTAGGGGTGGTGCGTGACAGACGTCAGCTCTTGCCTTGACGTCCGGGCGTCACGCGCCTTCAGGAAAAACCAGGAAAATCGCTCGATGGCCTCCGGATGACGGCTCTCCGTTCCTGTGGGCCTCCAGTGCCTTCCCGGTGCCTCCTGCTCCCCAGCAGCATCCCCGGGCCCTAGAAAAGTGTGTGCTGGGGTTATCCCTTCCCCCGGTGCCTTTCCCCTCGGAGGAGAGGGACCCGCCCAGTGAAGGGAAACACCGGGATATCTCGGGGGTCGGCTTTGATCTGGGGATCTCAGGAGGACCGGGAAAGGACAGAAGGGGTCAGAGGGAACTTGAAAGAGCCTGAAGGAGGGGTGGATCAGCGAGCACGGTGGGCGGAAAATACAGGTTACTCACCTGTAACAGGAGTTTAAGGCATGGTATATGTTGTTCATCCACACTCATTGGCAGGTATCCTTGCCGCTTTAAATCTTGCCGGAAGGTCTTCAAGCTTGCTCCTCCCACCCACCCGGGTGGTATAACTCTCGGCTCCGCCCCATGACGCCAGATCTGGCCCGCTGGAAGCTCAGGTTGTGCGTCGAGCCGGGGAGGTCGGGTGGAATGTGTGGATGAACAACATATACCATTCCTAGAACTCCTGTTACAGGTGAGTAACCTGTATTTCTAGGGACATGGATATGTTGTTCATCCACACCATTAACAGACTCTAGCAGTTCTCCGGGAGGAGGGAGGCAGACGCACACCCCAATACTTACTTGGGAAAGAGACTGGAGAACCGAGGCCCCAAAACCAGCATCCCGGGCGTGACTCAAGGTCGATGTGGTAATGGGTAATGAAGGTGTTTGCTGACTTCAGGTAGCAGCCTGAGATTTCCTGGATAGGGGCGTCCCTGGAAGCAGCCACGTTGCAAGCAGTATGGCGGGTAGAATGAGCTCTTATCCCTCTGGGAGGCTCCATGCCCGCCAACTTATAACAGAGATCTATGCAGGAGGTTACCCACCTGCTTATCGTCCGCTTGGCTGCAGGTCTGCCAGATGCGGCTTCAGCGTGAGTGACAAACAGCTGCGAACCTCTCCCGAATTTCAGCGTCTTGTCCTTATAATAAGCGGCGCCCTTCTAGGGTCAAGTATGGAGCCTATATTCGACCTCCGAGGTGTGATTGGGGTAGAACACCGCAGAGTCAACACCTGGTTAAGGTGAAACTCCGACACCACCTCTCGAAGGAATTTCGGTGGGGCGCAGGACAACCTTGTCCCTGTGGAAGACCAGGTAAGGAGACTCGATGGAAGCCTGGAGCTCTCCCATCCTTCTGGCTGACGTGATAGCCACCAAGAAGGCGGTCTTCCACGACAGGTGAGAGAGCACACCTGTGCATAGGTTCGAATAGCTTGCCCATGAGCTTTGCCAGTACCAGCAGTAGATCCCACGGAGGGGGGTTCCCGCACTGGAGGAAATGTGATCAGGCCTTTGAAACGAGACCACCTTCCTCCTGACATCGACTGCTTCCCCGCCCGCGCCTGCAAGCAGAGATGGCTGCCAGGTGCACTCCTTAGGGTCGTCGACCTAAGCCCTTGACTAGAAAGGGACCATAAATAGTCCAAGATGCTTGCCAAGGAACAGGAGGAAGGGTCCAAGCCCTTGCCTGACACAAATGGAAAACCTTTTCCATTTGAAGGCATAACATTTTCTGGTCGACTCCTTGCGGACGCCTCAACTACATTGAGGACCTCGTCGGAAAGACCCAAGGCCTGGAACTCTAGCCGCTCAGGAACCAGGCCGTCAGGTGCAGGGATTGAAGGTCCGGATGGAACACCTTCCCCTGATTGACTGAGAGCAGGTCCGGGCGAGCTGGAAGCTGCAGCGAGTCCTGGAGCTGAGACTGAGAGATCTGGGTACCAGAACTGGCGAGGCCAGTCTGGGGCTATCAGAATCACCTGCGCCTTGCCCTCCTCGCCTTGAGAAGCACCTTGTGGATCAAGGGAAATGGGGGAAAGGCGTAAAAGAGGCCCGGGGTCCACTGCCTCGAGAAGGCATCCCCCTGCAGCGAGCCCTGCTGAGGGGGGCGGGCATGGAACAGACTCAGCTTCGCGTTCTCCCTGGAGGCAAACAGGTCCACCTGAGGTGTGCCCCAATGGGAGAACAGATGCTGTACTACCTCCGGCAGGAGAGACCACTCGTGGGATGCAGCCCCTATCCGGCTCAGGGCATCGGCCAGGGTGTTGGAGGCTCCTGCCACGTGAATGGCTAGGAGATCCGCCTCCAGGCTGCGCAACAGTGACCAAATGCGGACAGCTTCCTTGCATAGAAGCATGGAGCGCGTCCCGCCCTGGCGGTTTAGATAGTACATAGTGGTGGTATTGTCCGTCTGGACTCGGACCACTTGACCCCGGAGGAATGGAGCAAAGGCAGTGAGAGCTAGGCGGACCGCTCGGAGCTCCAGCAGGTTGATGTGGCATCGGGACTCCCGCGGGGACCAGAGGCCATGAGCCTGGTGTTCCCCAGATGGGCACCCCAACCCATCAGAGAGGCATCGGTCGATAGAGACCGTCGGCTCGGGCGGACGAGCAGGATGCCCTCCTGCAAATGATCTGGAGCGGTCCACCACTGGAGGCGTTCCACATCCCCTTGTCACCGACCTCAAGCTGGTCAAAGGATCGCTAGCGTTGTGACCACTGGCTGGCCAGTCCCACTGAAAGGGACGCATGTTCCAGCGGGCCCAACGGACCACGCTGGTGCAGGCCGCCATGAGACCCAGGAGCGCGAGAAGTCCCGGCAGGGCAATTGCCCAACCAGAAATGATCGGGCAAAGGAGGAAGAACCTCGGCCCTGTCCGCTGGAGCCGCGCCTGGCTCGAAGAGAGTCGAGCTGCGCCCGATGAATAGAATCACCTGCTTCGCTCGAGTTCCGACTTGGCCTCGCTGATAAGGAGGCCCAGTTGAGAGCAGACCTGGAGGCCAGATCTCTGGACCACTCCGCCTCCTTCCTGGAGGGAGCTGCTATCAGCCAGTCGTCCAGGTAAGGGTACACCGGACCCCTCGGCCGCAGGAATGCTGTCACCACTGCCATGCATTTGGTGAAGACCCTGGGAGCTGGAGACAAGCCGAAGGGCATGGCTTGGAACTCAAGAGGATCCTTCCGCTCGAGGCGAAGGAATCTCTGGTGAGACGGACGGATGGGGACGTGAAAAAGCGTCCTGCAAGTCCAGAGCAGAACCACACGCCCGTTCAAGGATGGTATTATCTGAGCCAGAGTGACCATCCTGAAGGTTCGAGACCTTAGGAACTTGTTTGAGGTCGAGAATGGGCGCCAACCCCCGTCCGCTGGAACCAGGAAGTACCTGGACACAAACCCTGGGTCTGAAGGAGGGTCCACCTCTCTTATCACCTCCTTCTGGAGGAGGAAGCGATGTCGGCTCGGCGAGCCGCCAGTGAGGCTGGGGATCCCGAAGCCCCGAGGCGGCGGCTCTGAAGGGTGGTGCCTGCTCAGATTCCAGGGGCAGGCCTCTTCCACCACCTCAAGACCCACCTGTCCGTGGAAACAGCGGACCAGGCGGAACGGAAGTGCCGAGCCGTCCCCCCACGGGGGGACCCAGGGGTAAGGTGACAGGAATGGGGGCGACACCCCTCAGCCCGTCACTGGGCAGGCTTGGAGGAGGGACCGGCCGAGGGACCTCCTGGGCCTTTTCCTCCCTGCCTCCTGTTAGAGGAAGCCGGCGGCTTGGGTTTGGGATGCCAAGGCCGAGCCTGCTGGCCCTGACGTTGCTGGGCCGGGCGCGCCGGGGGCACAGAAGGACGAAAGGGCTTAGGCTGTGGTTTGCGGCCTTTGTCCTTCTGGCGGAGAGACCGAGTCCAAGGTAGCATTGACTTCTCGATCCTCTGCAGGTGACCTTCCACCCCAGGGTCGAAGAGGTCAGTCCCAAAAGGGAACATCCGCCAACTTGTGCTGGGTATCCGGTAAAGGTGGATATCCTCAGCCAAACCCGCCGACGCTATAGCCACTGCGGCCGCCACCGATCTGGCACATGAGTCCCCTATATCCAAAGCAGTCTGAGCTGCTGTTTGGCCACTGCCCTGCCCTGGTCCCGCACCTGCTTAACCGTAGTCTGCAGATCGGGCGGAAGATGAGGATGACCTCATCCAGGGAGCCCAACAGGCCATGAGAAAAATGTGCCATGAGGACGGCCGAACTGGCCTGACGAAGGCCGAGAGGACGTAGCGAGACTTTTCACCCGACATAGTCCAATTCTTGACTCCTTGTCAGGAGGTTTGTCCACATCCCTGGCGCTCCGGGCGCGACGGAAAACGCTGTCGGTAACCAACCCCTCAGCAGAGGGGTGTTCCGAAAAACCGGACAAGGAACTGGTAGGGACCGCATACTTCCTGGCCATCCTGGCCGAAGGCGCAGGGCAGGAAGCAGGGCGCTGCCAAAGCTCCAGTGCCGGACCCACTATGGCCTCGGCCACCGGAAAGGCCTCCGTCGGAGAATCCCCTCGGTCCAGAATCTCCGTGAGGGGATACCTGGCCCGTTTGGAAACGGGTTCGAGCTCCATCCCGGTGGACTCCGAGATGAGCCAAAGCAGTCCTAGGAAGGACGACGGGCTATCGTCCATTGACTGACCTCCTGAAGACTCCAAGTCCAGTCGCTTGGAGAAAAGGAGGAATCATCTTCGGACTCGGAAGAGTCCTCGAAGAGCTGCCTCTGGCCTGAGCCACCCTTCACCTGCCGAGGTCGGTCGGGAGTGAGGGTAACTGACAGCCGATGGGGTAGACCCTTAGCCGACCGAGAATCCTTGGTCGGAGCCCCAATTGGTGGCTGTGGAGGCGGAGGTTCCACCGGAATCGGTGGAGCAGCTGGTTTTGGCCGAACAACCGGCCTGGGTATAGGCTCCTCGGATAAGTCGAGGGGTTGTGTCGGCCGCTCCGGTGACAGCCACTTAATGGCCGGGGAAGGCGACGGGGTCGGCTTACTCCCGGCCAGGAGGAGCTGTTGCAACATAAGGTCCTCGTACCGTCGACGTAATTGCAGCGGGCCTCCCTCATCCGAGGAGGTGGGCCGAGGCGGCGGCGATGCCGCTTACCGCTGAGTGCCGAGACCGGAGACCGCCTGACGGTGGGATCGGCTGGACGCGAAAGAGGTCGAACCGAGACCGAGAGTCCGGAATTTCCGAGGTCGGTGCGGGAGGTGTCGGCGGAACCGGCACTCCTTGGCTCGGATGGTCATCAGGGCTCCGGGCAGGAGGCGGGCGAGCCCACGGGATCCTCAACTCCTCCGGGGAACCGGGAGAGGAATCTCGGCTGCTAAAGGCGACAGCCCGTCCAATGGGTCGAGAAAATCTCGACTTCGCCGGTCGGGAGTCTCGGTCAACTGACCTGGCGGGGACACCGTGAGGCCAGTGGCGCAGGAGCAATCGACCCGAAGCCGCGGTCGGGCCGGGGAGGGACCTTTCCTGCCTCCCAAGAGCGTCCGACGGAGGGACTACCCTGTCCTCTTTTGGACCGAGAATAAGGTCCATAAGCGTAGGCCCTTCTCCTTTAGTGGAGAGGACAGACAAAACTCCTTAAAGAAGCCGTGTGAAGAGCCCAGAGAGCGGGATAAATACATGCCCGAGAAAGATACTGACCAGCGCCGCCTCCTCTTTCGAGGCGACCATCCTCCGAGCTGATCCGCCGAAATCCAGCCGCGCGGACACCGCCAACCGGCCTCTTGGACTTCACCGAGGGAAACGCTTCTCGGACGCGCCCAGTTGCAATCGGGCAGCACGGTCTTCGAGGACGTAGGCCGAGAAAGATGAGCACAGGTCGCAAGCCTGCGGTTCGTGCTCAAGGCCTAAGCAGTAGACACACGTGGAGTGTGGATCCGTCCGAGACATCTTCTGCCCGCATGGGCATCTCCGAAATCCGGGAGTCGATTTGTCCATCGCAGCCGCGAGGGATAGAAGACTGAAGTCTTTTTCATAAAATTTATTTTTAAATCCGTAAACAGAAATAGGAACCAGTCTCAAACGCAGAGCGTTAAGGAGGGAACCTGAGCTTCCAAGCGGTAAGGAAGATCTGGCGTCATGGGGCGGAGCCGAGAGTTATACCACCCGGGTGGGTGGGAGGAGCAAGCTTGAAGACCTTCCGGCAAGATTTAAAGCGGCAAGGATACCTGCCAATGAGTGTGGATGAACAACATATCCATGTCCCTAGAAAATAGATTACTCAAAAAAAAAAAAAGCTTACATTTTGGCAGAAGCAGAAAATTCTACAACCAAATAAAACTAAGATGCCTGGAATCTCTTATACTGAAAAAAGGTAGGGTGACATTTTCTTGCCATATTTCACTGCGCTGCTGCTTTAACTCCAGCCTAAGTGGCTTGTGGGCACAGCTTCCATTTCATGCAAACCCTCGCCCCTTTAGACAGAACTGGGCCTTTAAAAATGACAAGTACTAAAAACCGTAACTTGAGTCTACAGCCTCCTGTGTTTGCATTTTTAGTTTTGGGAATATTTCCTTGCACCTGAGAGGTGTCCATTTATGGTCATTGTATTCTCACTGCTCTGCATGTCGAGATTGCACAGCCATTGGTCGAGACTCCTGTATGATGAGAATGCTCCTGTCGCAATAGCTGTGACATGGGGGAGGAATGGAACACATGCAGGAAGTGATATATCAACATTCAGAGCAAAGAAACAAAAGCTTTAACTTACAGGTAACTAGACTGTCGGACTGTGGGCATGCTGGCTGCATCCCATGCCAACAGCATGTCTGGACACAAAAGAAGCCCACCCAATACATGTAGAGGAGTGATAGCTCACTTTACAGGGCTCTAGGTGTCTGTAAGCAGCAGCACACAGGGAAGAGCAAAATGTTGGCCCCAGTGGTGGGCAGCTGCATACTGCTCTCACCTGAGCAACCACTCCCACACTGGGCAGGGCTGGGGGCATCATAGAGGCCAGGTGCCCCGCTCCCGGGAGGGAGGCTGTGGGCCTCCTAGCATTCCTCATCCCACTGCCAAAATCTAAGGCTGGCCTCTTGCCTGACATGCAAAAAGGCAATGATGATAAAGGTGCATGCTGAATAACACCATATCTGGAATACAGAGGTAGCCATCCTGATCTGCTTTACCTCAGAACAGTGTGCCACACAGAAACATAGAATCTGATGTCAGAAAAGGCCCACTTGGCCCACTACATCAAGGTACTGTAACAGGGCACTTCTCACTTGTGTGACTTGGGAAATGGATTTTTTGGGGGTTGGACGTGTTCAATCTGGACTTCAGCAAGGCCTTAGACACTGTGGAGACTGATTAAGAAATTGAGCAGCCTAAGAGGTGGGATCCAAAGTGGTGAATTGGGTTAGAAACTGATTAAAGGACAGGTGACAGAGGGTGGCAGTTAACGGCACTCACTCTAATGATGGAAGAGTGACCAGCGGGGGTGCTGCAGGGCTCCGTATTGGGAGCGGTCTTCTTCAAAGTCTTCATAAGTGGCACTACACATGAATTGGATGGGATAGTATGCCTTTTTTGAAGATTATGCCAAAATCTGTAATAGGGTGGACAGTCGAGGTGGGGGGGATGCATAGGGGATCTGGGGAACCTCGAAGAGTGGCCAAGAACACTGCAGTTGGGTGCAGTGCTAAAAAGTGCTAAATCATGCACCTAGAGCACAGGAGCCCAGGAACTAAGTATAGGATGGAAGGGGAGGTGCTGTCAGTCACCAAGCAGGAAATGGACCTTGGGGTTATCATATCTGATGACCTCAAAGTGGCAGGGCAATGTGATAAAGCAATGGTTAGGTCCAGTGTGATGCTAGGATACACAGAGAGTCGTATCTCCAACAGGAGAGGTGAGGTGGTGTTGCCATTCTGTCGCTTCCTGGTGAGACACCGCCTGGAGTATTGTGTCCAGTTCTGGAAGTCACACCTCAGAAAGGACATAGGGTGGAGGCAGTCCAAAGGAGGGCAACACAAATGGTGCAGGGGCCGCATCAAAAGCCCTAGGAGAAGAGACTGAGGGTTCTCAGCATGTACATTCTGGAGAGTGAAGGGGACATGATAGAAACCTACAAGTACCTCACAGGGGTAAACGGGGTGCAGGAGGGGAGTCTCTGTCAAATGAAGAAACAGCACCAGGACCAGACAGCATGCGATGAAGCTGGGAGGGGTGTGTAGTTTAAGAGGTACGTGAGGAAGTGCTACTTCACAGAAAGAGTGGAAGTCACCTGGAATAGACTGCCAGCAGACGTGGTGGAGGTGAAAACAGTAGGTGTCTTCAAGCATGCATGGGGTAGATATAGGGACCTATTAGTAAATAGGCAGGGAGGATTGCCAGGGACCAGTTAGGATCTGCAGAGACAGACTAGGCAGGGACCATCTGGGCAGACTGGATGGCTGAAGTGGTTCTTTTGTGCTGACAAATACTGTGTTTTTTTTATTTTTTTCTGTCGACTCTGTTTTATACGCCAATCCACCGGGGAACTCTCTCAGGCATCCTGGTTGCCCGTGAGCTCTACCTCCTGCCTGAAGCTGCACTTTCCTCATCTCCGCATCAGCTCGACAGACCCCCCAGTTCTACACCCCCCGAGGTGGGGCTGCCCTATCCTCCCAGGGCACTCTATCTGGGACTGTAATGTGCCGGCTAAGCAGTCGGCCGAGGCGAGGAGTGTAGTTGGAGTGTGGCCCAGGGAGAACCGTCGTCTATCCCGGACGAAAGTTTTGTCTTGGTTTTCCTCCTGGAGTGTGGTGTGCAATGATGCTTGTGCACGACTGCTCTGCTGGCGTCTGGCCTTTTCTAACTCTTGCATCAGTCAGCAGTACCTGTAGTGCCCCGGATCCTCCCCAGGAGAGGAGGCTGTCCTCCAGATGCTCCATCCTCTCCCTCCCCGCCAACCCCCAGGCACCGAGTCAGTTCCCGAACCTGGGTCACCAGCATGGCGCAAGGTGTGGCATCCAGCGCCTCATCCCTCAGTGCCACCAGGCCTCAAATACTATATTTTTATGTTTCTCCCTTATGGCAGTATTATTCAATGCACAACATAAGCTGAAGTGTTACCTTGTTGTGCTTAATCAGCACAATAAGGTAGCCCTTCAGCTAATCTGGTACTTTAAATAATATAATATTGCCGTAAGGGGGAAATGCTGTCATTGCAGTACCTTAATGTGGTAAACTTTTCTGTGGTAAAGTGAAAGATTAGGTTGGCTACCATTGTACAAGTGGAAATATGTTTAAAAATCTTTTTACAAAGTTTCCCCTCTAACATCAAGGGCTCTTAATGAGGGGGAAAATTGTTCACACCCCTGAATGTTTTTCTTCCTCTGACCTGATTCCTGTTCAGCAACAAACAGCTCAGTATGGTGTTTCACAGCAAGAGAAAGTTACAACGGGTGCAATTCATGCATCAGACAGCCATTCTACTGGTCACAACATCCTTGTTATCATTTTTGCAGCCATGATGACAAAGTATTGCATTACAGTGGGGTGCAGCAGAGACCACAAATAAAATGAAATTAATAAAAGCCAACTAACAATGGCAGGTGGAAATACACCCAGTTCACACTGGTGACCAGCTACCTGCTTGTTTCTCTTCTTTAATGGAACTTAATTGCAGGTGTTTTGAAAATGAGGCTTTGAACTAGAGTTTGAAAAAGGTGTCTGTCCACCTGGCTGGGGAAGCTGTTTTCTACCAAGGGTGGCTGTTTTCTGTTTAACTGTCCCTGGAACAGGTACCATGGTGGCTTCAATCTGATGTGCTGGAATCCATAGGGGTCTGGTGCCAACCCTGGGGTTAAATGGTGGATATCGGGACATTGTCACAAGTTTGTAGGGGGTATCCTATCCAGCTTTGGGTGGCAAGCTCTTGTGCAGTGTCTGTGACTTGGTTGGTGGTTACTGTTTTTACTGGCCATATGACACTGCTGGAGAAAAAAGCTGTGAGCGGGTTGCAGACTGCTCATGCATTAGATTCTCATGTATACACAGCTGTAAACCCCACAGTGCCTCTGCATGTCTCACCTGGATTTTAGTGCCAGTAGAGTGCCAGCAAGGCAGGCACCTTTGGAAGTGTGACATATGCAGAGGTATTCCATGTAATATGGTACATGTAGGGGATGTTTTGGAGGCACCTGTGAAGGCTTAAGAGGCACGGGGCACTGAAGGCCATTTGGGGAGCAACAGAGGGAGTTGTTTGGGGCCACTTGTCTAGTCTGCTGAGGTGGGTTATTTGGGGGGCCCTTATCTAGAATGCTGTAGTGCGTTATATGGAGGACTCTTACTGACTGCAGGGGTGGAGTGTTACTTGGGGCCCTCTGTCAGGGCCTCTGAGATGGGTTATTTGGAAGGTACTTGTTGACACTACAGAGAGGCGGAAGTGGATTGTTTGGGGGCCACTTATCAGGGCAGATGAAACTGAATGGAACATTTTAAGGGCCTCTGGTGGAGCTGGAAAAGTGGAAGAGGAGTTCTTTGGGATCAGCAGGAGCGGTGGAAGTTCTGTGAGACAGGTGAATTTGCCTTCTCACTTGTCCCTTGGACAATCTTTTCTCAGAAAATTGGGAGGCAGTATAGCCTAGAGGTTTGAGCACCAAACTGTGAACCTGGAGATTCAGCCATCCTGGGTTTGAATCACACAACCAGTACTTGCACACTGTGTGATCCCAAGCAGGTCACTTAACCTTCCTGGGCTCCCATGCCAGACCTGACAATGAGCTTCAACCCAGTCTGCCTTTCCCAGCCAAAAATTCAGTTTTTCTAATCCTGCTTGGAACGCAAACCAAAGCTATGATAGGGCAACCTTTAGCATTTAGGTTTCAGCTGCCTCTCACTGCTTTTTTGTTTGTGTTCCATGCCTCATTTTTAAACTAATTGCAACTAAGTTCTCTGTGGGATAGGGAGAAACCCCTGAGCAAGAAGGGGCACTTTCTTTTGATTTGAGTTATTGTGAGCGTTGAGCATGCAGAAGCAGTTAGTGCGGTTACCTCTTGCATCTTGTGATACGACTGGGTGGAAGAAGAGGGGAGTAAAGAAGCAGCTGGTCCTGATGGGGGGTGCTGGGGTTTAGTTTCCTCTAACAGGTCACTAGGCTCTGAGATATGAAGTATTTCCTGTTCAAAGGGTAAAGGTCATGAGGATAAGCTGGATACAATCAGCAATGCATAAAACAATGCTGCAGGCAACATGTCTTTAAAAAAGGAAATGCTTCAGAAACGTTATAAAGAAAACCATGAAATGTGTTAGTGATTAGGCTGGAGGAGGTCATTCACAATACCTCAGTTTATATTTAATCCTACATTTACTGGAACTGGGATCTGCAGGACTGAACCTAAGCAGCAGTCCAGCCACAGGAAAAATTCCATGAGACACCAGCAAGACATGAATACTGGGTTCTACTGTTGTGAACTGTATTGCAATTGGAGAGGACCAGAGTTCTGCAGTCTTCACATTTTATTTTTGTACTTTTTTTTTTTTTATCAAGGCTTGTAACCCCTCAACAGCTGCATCACATCTGGACCTTCTTGTTATCTCCCATCCCTGACACAGCTTGCTCTACTGGAGTCCCCCTATCGCTATACCCCACCCCTCCCAAGCATGACTGAAAAGGGAATCCCTCATCTGGTATCTGCATCCACTGTATCCCAGTGAGGCACAGGCTGTCACACTGACAATTGCCCATCTTTATCCAGATATCTGTCCCACCCACCGCCTGCCCCATTTCCACAGTGACCCTGTGGGGGGAGGGAGCAATGCATGCACCCAAGATCCTCCTTGGCCCACAGCAACCCCTGAGGTGGCACTGCTGTTAGCAGCACCCATGTCCCATGGACTACTGACAAGCTGTGATTCAAACTTGCTCCTAAACTCAGGTACTATGATGCACCACTGTAGAATTTATCTCAGACATACAACCGAGTGATGCAATATCCTTTTTTTTTTTTTGTGGGGGGGGGCAGCTTCTACTCCAGTTTATAACTGGAAGGTACTGCCACACGGGGAAAAGTCAACTGACGTGTTCAAGGTCACACTGTGGGCCAGTGACTGTGGTGGGATTCAAACATGGGATCTCACGTTTTACTGTTTGGTGCTCTAACTACTGTGCCATACTACCTTCCTCAACCCAAACAGAAATATACCCCTGCTGTCCAAATCAATAGTCATGCATGGGCACTTGCTGCCCAAAGGACCACTAAATGTTGAGTGTGCTACTCTATGGGCTACATCTATGTTTGTTTATTTATTTAGTTTTTGTTTACCGGGTAAGTACACTAGACAAATCCTGCCTATTTTCAGGCATGACCCGAGGTGGGGAAGGGATACAGATGAATGCCAACTGACCTTGAACCAGATTAAGCTGTTGGTGGTATTTTTAGTGAATGAGAGAAATTTGGCCAGGACACCGGGGAGATTCCCCTACTCTTTTCGATAAGTGCCATGGGATCTTTAACATCCACCTAAACTACCACCAATCCAGGCAGATGGGACCTCGGTTTAACGTCTCATCCAAAAGACGGCACCTCAGAAGTGCAGCACCCCTCTCGTGCTGCACTACAGTGTCAGTATTGGGATATTAACCCAGGTGCCAGATGTGGGAACTGAACCCACAGCCCTCTGATCTCCCGGCCTCAGAGGTGAGTGTTCTACCTACTGAGCCACTAACACTATATAATCCAGTGTCACAATAGATCCTCTGTTGCCACTGGACAGCTTGACTTGGTGTTGCTGGGCATTGTGGGAAGAGAGATTTCTGCCACCTAGGACATGAAACCCACAACTGTTGGCACCAATGTAGCATGAGACCCACAGCAGGGATGGGGATGTATTTTAACACAGACTACTATACTAACCTGGAGAGAAGAAAACCACAGACTATTGCTGTATCACTGGAACCTGAAGCAGGTCACAGTTTAACCCTTATTCCCCTATCCAGAGTCACATTTCTACAGCCCTGCCCTGCTTCCAGGTCAGAGACCTTACTACTTAACCAGATCCACACCCTGGAGAAATCTCACATTACTGTACACCAATATTGTGATGTCTGTCAAATACAGTGACTTTCTTCATCAGTGTCTGTACCATGCCCTCGTTAAAGGCTGATGTTTCACTGGATTATTCTACTCATCTGGGTTTCTGACTTGCACTGCGTCAAGTACATAGCCATTTCTAAAGCAACTGGGTGGTATGGTGGAGGAGCAACATTTTCAAAACTGGCTCATGGCATGGATCAGTGCTTTGTGCTGCCACCTGGCAGACCCAGGCAAGCATCAGGGCTCGGGGAGGTGTCCTACCCTGAAAGGGGTCAGGTGTGTTGTGAAGGACAGGAGCTCTGATTTCAGAAGGGTGGGGGTTGGAGGAACCCTTGCACTCAAACAAACCTTTGCTGGCTTACAACTGAGCAGCACTGATATCCATTACAGCAGCAGTCCTTGCCATGCCATCCTGTGGGATATGGGGCAGGTTCTGGTCTAATGAAAAGACTCTCATGTGACCTAGTTGGAGGGGGATTATTTGGACATGCACCACTCAACCCATTTGCAAAAGAACAAAAATTCTGACCAAGATGCCAGCCCACTGGCGCAGCAGTAGCACTACTGCTCGCGATGCTGGCGACCTGAGTTCTGGAACAGGCTCGGGTTGTCGGAGGGAGGAGACTTGAGCGTCCCATGGACTGCTTGTCTCCTTCGAAGGGTGGGGGAAGCCTTGGCTCGGTGCATGACTGACCTCTGGCGGTGGCTAGAGGTTCAGCATGCTCAAGCGGCAGACGAGGGGGTGGAGCGTAATGGACACCGGCATCAGCCTGGGCGTCATCCGCATATCACATCTCTGGGAGGGCGTACATCAAGAAAAAATGCTCCAGCCCAGCGCAACACTGAATGACTGCTTGGTAGGCCCTCACCACCAGCGGAGCGGCTCAGGAGTGAGGACCTCAATGAGATCTAAGGTATGGAATGGGGGGGGTGGCTAGAGGGGCCGGCTACCTGCTCCCACTCTGTCCCCACCTGGGGGGGTAAGCCACGGCTCTGTGGGGGTCCCTCCAAGTTCGCAGCGTGGTGGCTGGTTGGGAGATAGTGCCAGGGCTGAGGTGGGGAATAAACAGAGATTACAAAAAAAAAAAACAATTCTGACTGAGATAAGTTGCAACATGAAACTTATGTGCCGAGTTACAACCATGGATAAAATAAATGAAACAAGTTCAATGTTGTCGGGTATTTAGTTACCTCTTTGAATGCAGATGATGTCTTTGGAAAGGTTTTGCCTCCGGTGACTGCGTAATATCGTTTCTCCAGGTTAGCCAGCCGTTCCTTCTCCTTAAAAGATTCAATAGGAATTGAAGGAAAATATTTTATGTTTTTTAAAACGATATTTTTTCCCTGTTGTCCCTTTGGATCCCTTTGTCTCCCACCCAGTGGTGGTGTCGTCTGGCTGCGCTTCTCTTCCAGCCTTTACAGCTCACCGCAGTGCTGCTTCCTGATTGGCCACCAGGTGGCCCATGTCCTCCCTGGGAGCGGAATGCCTCACCTCCACAAAACGTCTGGCCCCCCCCCCATTGGCCTCAGTGGGATTTCATACAAGGGCGCGAATGTGAACCCGGTCTCCAGTTTTGTTTTTTTTTCAGTACTGTTTTTACTCCCAGCTTTACTGGCCAGGACCTCCTTCAGCCACTACTTGCACCACCTCCTGTCAATTGAGTCCCCTCTCCTGGACATCCTGGGACTCCTTGGGCCACTGGTGACACACTGCTGTGTTACCTCCTTAGATTGAGCCCCTAAGGTGGAGCCTGTTGGTAAGCTGTACAGCAGCTTCCCTGTTATACCCAGCTGGCCACGACGGAGGTGAAGCGCAGGAGTGGACCAGAAGCCAGGAGAGGATGCCAGACTATGGACGTGCGGGGTAGGCAGCACATTATCTTCCTGGCCAGTGGCCATTTTCCCCAATTTATTTTGTCCCCTGGGTCAGAACCATAGGACATGCATGCATGTGCAGTTCATGCCAGTGCCAGCCACTCCCCAACCCTCTCTTGATCGGCTGACCCAGCTGTGCTACCGCCCGTCCTTCGTTAGGTGGCAGTCAGATGGCAGGTCATGAAGGAGGCACACAGTCCATCACACCCTCATTCTTCTTCCCCTGGCAGACCCTCAATGTTTCAAGCTGGTTCCTGAACTTGGGTCACTGGCAACTCAAGCTGCAGTGCTGACAGTGCGTTGACAGGCCAGTCTCGCTTCCCAGGTTGAGGGCAGCCTGATACTGCCACCGCTCCGCTGGGCTGATGCCTGGGACACATTTGTGTCAGCAATCTGTAGAATATTTTCTTTGGCAGAAAGCTGCCTGACCAAAATTTTTTGGGTACATAACCAGAATTTGAGTAATTCTGGGTTGGCATCCCCCCCCCCAAAAAAAAATGTGTTCCAATTCACTGGAGCAACCAAAACTATTCCTTAACCCAAGGAAGCCTTGCTTTGCGACTACTTTCAGGCCTTTGCTATCCCTCCATTTCCCATCTGAGGTCACTATTCTTAGTCTGTCCCCAATCCATCAACGTGTCTCCTCTCCTGTGCCCCTGTAGTATGCCTGGTGGGTTACCTATATTCACCAGGGACTATGAAGCATGAAGAGGAGGGGTTGGGTTGGGTGACTAAACAGCCCTAGTAGACATTGGGAGGCCTACTATCATCTGTCAAAGGACAGCTGCTGTTTTCCTCCCTCCCCTGCAGTGCTTAGTGGATATAACCAAAGATGCCAATTCTCCCATCAGAGCACCTCAGCAATGCCGGCCCATGCACAATACCAGCTTGTGACAACTCCTAGCCCCTGGTCCACAAAGGGTCAGTCATAAAGAAGGATCAAAGCTCCAACCTCCCCAGAGGAGGTGACTGTTTGAGTGGACACTCCATCCTCCTTTTGCTGGTCCTTTTCTTGACGTTCCAGT
Source organism: Neoceratodus forsteri (assembly GCA_016271365.2). Classification (NCBI taxonomy): domain Eukaryota; kingdom Metazoa; phylum Chordata; order Ceratodontiformes; family Ceratodontidae; genus Neoceratodus; species Neoceratodus forsteri. The sequence goes on along the minus strand of JADMNL010000034.1, from coordinate 108,232,786 downwards.
CTCAGGTTAAGGATCCAGGTGGCTAGTGCGCCAAGTGAGATGCAGAGCCGGCCGAATGTGAAAATGTTTTGAGAATCTATCTTGCTGCATGTCTGCCTCTACCATGCACATGTTTTGCTGTCCCAGTGGCACTGTGCTAAGCCTACCTTTTGAAGAATCTGCAGTGTGGCATTCTTCTCTTTGCTGAGCCGCTCGCACTCGTGTGCTGCCTGCTGCTTGATCTGGTTAGCTTGGCTTTCTAAAGCAGACAGCTTCTCCTAGAGGAAGAGAAACACAACAGGAAATTACTAGATCTTACTGTTCCATCCCAACCTGCAGTGGGCAGGTGAGGGTGTGAAACAAAAACTCTGCTATTGTCAGAGGAACACTCGTACGTTGGGCACCATGCCCCTCAACCCACCCCCAGTCAGAGTGTGTAGCCTCTACAGCGCCTCTGTAATGCCAACTGGCCAGGAACTGGAGTCTGGCCTGGAACACAAACCCAGCTATCTTTCATGGTAGCACAACATGCTACCCCTGCCCCATTGCCAGACGTCGGGCCAGCTCCCATTCCCAAACAGCGAGTGCATCCCACTTCTCCAGGTTCAGGCAGCAGGAGACCAGAGGCTGTTGCCTGAACCCAGGTCTCTCACCTTGCAGGACAGAGCAGTACTAAACCACCATGCAACCAGGATCTTTGCCTTTTTGTCAAATTGCTGCACAGCGGAAGGGCTATCCTTTGGGAAAATGTTAAACTGAGTTCCTATTCTGCCAGTCTCTGGGGGTTGTCCAGGTAAAAATGAAAAAATAAATCTCATGTCACTGTTTGAAGGAGTTAACCCACTAGCCCTAACCAACATTCCCCCTCTCACCTAAACAGGCTCTCATACATGTGTCCATGACTGCATGTGGGACACTGCAGAGTGCATAACAGCTGCCATGTTGTCTATATGCTACTGGTATAGAACTCATGCTCTAAAACACTTTGAGACGCACTGTATATGACTGCAACCAGGGCTTCAGTTAACTTACGTTCAGTCATGAGTTGCCAAATTTTTAACAGGCTCTGAGGATTTAACCGTTGGATCTCTAGCCCTCCTTTCCTCAGCAGGCGGATCCAGGATTTACAAGGTGGGGGTTTGCTGTGGTGATGTGTGTACTTGATATGCAACTTTTTGACTTTTTTTTTTTAACTCTTTATGTTATCTTTTCCGTTACATTTTTGACTGTAAATGTAATCTATTGTTTTGATTGTAGATTTTCTTACAATCAATACATTAGACTTCAGCAAAGTGAAATGCGGCTGTAGCAAGCAAGTAAGTTACAATGGGGGTTGCACCTGCACCCTTTAAAACTCCCTAGATCAGCTACTGCCTTTCCTATCGATTTTAATGGGGGATAACATTTAACAACCACCAGCCTGTGAGAGCTCCCTCCAACACATCATTGCTTACGTTTGGAAGTATGGGATTTCCAAAAATAAGAAAAAAAAAAACTTCCAAACCAAGGAGCATTTGACTCCCAAAAGGGGGAAAAAATTCATGCGACATCCACACTTGCAGGCATGGAAGTCAAACAAGTTGATTTCTGTGAAATAAGGGGTATTTTAGCAGTATTCTTTTCTATTAGCTTCTAAAATCTAGGCTCACTTAGAATACTGACTTCCCAAAGTTTCACCAATGGACATTCTGGACTCCCACTCATGAAGAAAAATTACCAAAACCCCTAGAAAGTACTTTAAAAATATCCAAATACAGTCCAATTCAGCAGTGGCCCAGGTGGGAGACGCCACTTTCCTAGGTCTTTCAGTACCTTTCTTTTGCTAATGCTGTGATGGTATTCTGCCTTCTCCTGCAAGAGCTGCTGGCTCATGGTCTCTCTTTCCTCCTCCAGTCGGCTCTCCTTCTCCAGTTGCTGGAACTCCAGATCTTCAAACAGCTTAGTTTCAGTCTCCAGGGTCTCGGCCTCCTAAGCAAACCAGAGAAATGAGAGCCTACTTAGAAACACCCCAGGAAGAAGCTCCACAGTCCCACACCTTCCTACTGCAGCATTCATAGTGGGCAGCACAATGTTTGGAGAAGCAGCCCTGATTTTTAGCTTTGTACACTTTTCAGACAATGCATCCGTCTGTCCTGTCCTTACAAATTTGAGCATTTTCTTTTTTGTTTAGTTGGAGTAAATCAGTCCCTGGTGTTAAAAGCGGAGGTCCATTTGGGAGTTGATAACTAACAGGTAAAAACAGTGCTAGCCATCAGTCTGTGAAATTGTACTTTTCTTTTTGACATTTATTTCACCTGCAGTGCCTTGTCAAAACAGCACACACTGGGCAACATAGGGCTGGGCAGACACTTCCAAAATTACACGCACCAAAATGTCAAGAACATCATGCAATCCATCCTCGGGACACCTGGTGCTAAAAACCTCCATTACCCAACCAAGGAGTGCCACAATGCAGTCTGTGACAGTTATAAATGGCCCCCAGCATTGATCACTGGAGTGGGAAAACATGAGAAGCTGTTCTAGGGATAGCTGGGCCTTCATTGTATTGTATTAACTGATGAGTAGATCGGATTTCACAATGTGATTCTAGAGTCGGAGAATAACCATTACCCTGAGTTAATGTAATATTTTACATCTCGGCCTGCTCTGTAGTGCTGCACAGTGGAGGACTGCTCGGTAGCGCCACTCGGTGGGGGACCACTCCGTAGTGCCATACAGTGGTGGAACGCTTTGCAGTGTTGCATGGTGGGGGATCACTCTGTGGTGTCATGCGGTGGGGGAACCGCTCTGTGGTGTCACGCAGAGGGAAACTGCTCTGTGATGCTACATGGTGGGGGACCGCTCTGTGGTGCCACATGGTGGGGAACTGCTCTGTAGTGCCACTCGGTGGGGGATCACTCTGTAGATCCATGCAGTGGGGGACCACTATGTGGTGGGAGAACCGCTCTGTGTTGCCACGCGGTGGTGGAACCACTCTGTGGTATCATGTAGTGGTGGACTGCTCTGTGGTACTGCACATCAGGGAACCGCTTTGTGATGCTACATGGGACCACTCTGTAGTGCCATGCAGTGGGGGATCGCTCTGTGGTGTTGCATGGTGGGGGACCACTCAGTGGTGCTGCACAATGGGGGAACCATTCTATGGTGTCACGCAGTGGTGGACTGCTCTGTGATACTGCACATTGGGGAACCACTTTGTGATGCCACATAGGACCACTCTGTAGTGCCATGCAGTGGGGGACCACCGAGTGGGGTGCCATGTGGTGGGGGAACCGCTCTGTGGTGCTGCATAATGGGGGAACCACTTTGTGATGTCATTCAGTGGTGCCACACAGTGGCAGACTGCTCTGTGGCATCATGCAGTGTGGAACTGCTCTGTGGTGACACATGGGAGGACCACTCTGTTGTGTCACGCAGTGAGGGACCCCTCTGTGGTGCCATATGATGGCAGAGCACTCTGACACACTAGTAACCTAGGATCACGGCTCAAAGCCAGGACATTAGGAGTGGAGACTAAGAAGGAGGGCTACAAGTGTTCATGTGGATGCTGTCTTCTCAGGGGTGGGTGTCTCAGTGCACCACTCATCAAGTGACAGCTACAGGGTGGGGGGATATAGGTGCCACTGGCAGCATGAGTGTCCACAGGCTGCCTGGCACCACTCCAGGCCATTCCGTCTAATGCTAGGGAGATGGACAGGGCTTGGACACAAAAAACGCCTCCTACTGGCTGCAGGATGACACTGGGCGGAAACACTGCCCACACTCAGCAGTCATGACTAAATTCCTGGCTCCACCCTCTCAACAGCAATACTTGGGGTGAGAATACTTGCTATTCAGTCTCACATTTTTAAACTAGACAGACTGGCGGCCATGGCCAATATGCAACAGTTTATTTACTGAGCTGTGATCTTATTTTCAGTTGGGTCTTCCTTCTTTGTAATATTACAACTAGGAGAGACTAAAGCACAAGGAGGTCATGGGAATTGCTGAGGGTCATACAGTGAGCCAAAGGCTGTGGTAGGATTCAAACCTGCGATTTCTGGTCCAAAGTGCTGGGTTCCAATCATTAGACCTCACTGTTTTCAGTCCGTGGATGTCCACCACATATTTCCCACCAGAGACAGAAAAAAATACATAAATATATCCGATTTGTTAGCACATATATGCAGTAGACAGTAGATACAAATTGGACAAACTGCTGGTGCTATAGGGCTATGCCCAGTTTCCTTGTAGGTCAAAACAAAAGCTTAAAGCCAGAAGAATAAAAAGCCCAAACACAGAATCCCCAAGTGTGTCAACTCCATGCCGGTACAAATCAAAACGTAGGAGGCCGAAACCCTTTGCTTTCATGGAGAGGCATGGCTGACTGCCCTTTTCAGGTTCTGCAAGTGTTTCGGTCTCCTATTTTTGCAGAGAGGGAGGTCGGTCACTAAAGTATACGGCAGAGGTAGAGCTAAAAATACATTCTTTAACAGCAAATGGAAAAGAATTAAATGAAAAGTTATCTATAGCATACAATGTAAGCGAGATGTGCTGTTGGGTTAAATAAAGCAGCTGAACACAGGACACATGACATAAAACACTTTCAATCATGCAGAAATCATTCCAGACAAACACCAAGCTCGCTCGTCTTCGGACCACCATCTTACCACATGAACCACCGCAAGTCCAGCATTGCCTGATTGACTTTTGACCCTGACAGTAAATACCTGGAACCAATCATATGTACGAGGAAGAGAAGAAGGGAGGGGGAAGTAGGTCATGTGATCCAGAAGGGAACCAATCGGGTGTTGAAAGGGGGGGCACTGACCCTTTTCAGCTGGTCCTGTAACTGCTCCCTCACTGATTCAGGGCAGTTATCAAGCTGGCTCTTGAGCTCCCTGTAAAGCGACTGCAGCCTCTCTAGTTCTTTCCTCTCTGCATCCAGCATTGCCCTTTCCTGAGTCAGGGAGACAACAAAACAAAAAAAGAGAAAAAACAAAACACACTTCTCAAATCCACGCCATGCAGAAGCCGCAAGATTAGAACAGTGGTTCAGCCAGAGAAGGATGAGGTCAAATATTCTGCCACCTCCCCATCCCAAAAAACACACGTTTCAGTTCTGATGCCTGTTCCTTTCAATCTAGGAAGTGGAAAGAACTATGATGCCTTCTCTCCCTTTAAATAAATCACACCTGGACAAAGACCAATGTCTTCTCGTCATTAGGGATTCAGAGAGTATGTTCAAAGTGCACATTTTTTTAAATATACAACACAACAAAGTTCATTTTCAAGGTGTACTTATTATAAAATGCCTCATATAAAACAAGCTACATGACTGGTTGCAACAGATCACATGATCATGCTTTATTTCACATTACTGCACAGTTTAGAGTGTGCTGTTTTTTATAAAAGTAACAACAAACTTCAGGGTGTGTGTGGGTAGAGCTACAAATTACTGCACTTCCCAGATGGTTGAAGGCAAGGTACTGGACTCTGCCTCGCACCTCACAGTCCACCTAGGGCATGTAATAATTTAGCATTACTACACAACCTGTGAGATGTTATTACATACATAGACTATTATTCATTAATTTTCCTCATTTTGCAATTTATTTACCCTGCACTGATCAGCTGAGATACAACACTGCCGTGTCAGTGGCTCAGCAGGTTGTATACATGCCTCTGGGGCAGGGTTTTAAATAACTGATTAGCAGTTTTTTTTCTTGGGACAATACTAACTGTACAGAAAGAATTTATATAGGTTTTCTAGAAGTATTAAGTTTATTAAACACAGTGAGACAAGTGCTACGCATTTTCACAATGTTTTAGAACTTTTATGAGCAAAACTCTAATCAATTTTTAGAGTTAAATAAAACCCTGCTCTGGGGTGGGGGGTTTAGTTGTAGTGGGATTCAAATCCAGGGTCTCAAAGTTTGCGGTCTGTACTCTAACCACTGGGCCACACTGAATACTGTACCAATAAAATAAATGTAATTAAAATTAATAAATCTACCTCTGCATTGTGTGTTAGTAACTGTTATCATGTTACTTAGAACTAAATGAGCTACTGAGGTTCACTGCAGAACTACTGGGGTCGAGCCCCATGAGTCACCCCATAACTCCAGATGTTGCCTTCCCTTTGAAGAGAACATTTTATTTTAAAAATGAAAGGTAGCACCAACAGGTGAGAGACCTTGGAATCCTGATTCCAAGACCAGAGTTTAAGTGTTCAGGCATCTCTCAGATCATGGGGTGAGGATCACAGTTGCCCAGCAGTACAAGTGCCCCCTTGAAGGAGCTCAGAGCACAAATGAATGCCATGAGGGACCATACAATGTGCTGCCCCCCCCGGTGTGACAGGTGGCTTCATTCATACAGAGGTGGGAGGAAAACAAGTAAGGGGGGAGGAAACGTGACAGTATGGAATCCTGCCTACCCACATCCCAATTGCCTGACCGCATCCCATGCTCTGGAACCCTGCCTCCAACACGGATACTGGGGAAGGCAAACAAGACTAACCCCCTATGAGGGTTAATCTGATGGGGCATTAAGAGGTGGTATCAGAAGGCACCTCCCCACCCAAGGGAAACACAGTCAGAACACGAGCTGCAGCAGGCACCAAGGTAAGCAACTAATGAGTGTGCAAAAAACAAAAAAACACAGCAATTCCCCACAAGATCTGAAGGGGATGCATCTCTAGAGGTGTTATGTGAGTGGGGAAGGGGGCAATAAGCTGGAGAGAGTTTAGAAACATCAGGAGGTTCAGGACAGAGGCTGACACTTCCGAGGGAGGTTGAGGAGAGGAAATGTTAGACAGCTGAAGAATTAGCTAAGATCTCAGGGAAGGTGTGATTCAAAACTAATTTGGTAAAAATGAATGAAAACTGAAGCGCTGAAGCCAGTCCAATAGCACAGCCATAGTGCTACCGCTCAGTACGCCAGCTAAATGGGTTCAGGAACAGACCTGGATCACTTGGCAGCAGGCTGAGGGCGGGGAGAACTGAGTTTCCAGGGACAGTTCTCCTCGGGGGGGGGCGGCGCATGATGTTCCCCATGGCAAACACAGCCCAGCAGGACTGCGGCAAGGGAAGGGGTGGCCGCCAGACTGTGATGGTACACAGGCATGCATGTTATTGTGCAGAAGCAGCCTGACGAGACCACAGCAAATGAAGGGGCAGCCAGCAGATGCTGATGGCACGCAGGTGTGCGCGTCACGGCACACTGACACCCTCAGGGAGAGCATCCAGGAGCTGGAGGAAAAAGTCCTGCCTCCCCTCACAGTCCCACGCATGACTGACATGGCAGGCCACCTACGACAGTCATGTTCCTGAGCAGCAAGTGGTGGACAACTGGTAAGTCACTGAGCAGGTCAAGGATGGACAGGGGCAGCGCTGTCGGGAGAGTCAAGGGATCAAGGAAAAACTCAGTTAAAAAGCAACAACTAAGCACTGGAACTAAAAGGGCATCACTGCCTGCTACTGCTACAGAATGTTGCGGGTCTGAAAACCTGGGGACAAAGGACCATACAGTGTGCTGCTGCGCGCCCCCCCCGGTGTGACAAGGCAGCCATGGAAGAATCACAATGGCATACATTTCAATGGGGGGGGGGATATGCAGTAACAGTGAAAATGTAAATGACATTTTGTGTAAACCCCGCCCCCCCTTAAGTTTCTAATCCTGGTTCATTTTCCTCACTCTTGCCCTGTCCTGTACCAGTGGTTGTTCAGTATGTTTGACTTTCCAGTGCAGTTATGTACCTCCATTTCCCCATGGAGTCCCCTCCCCTAGTTAGGGAAATGTTGCCAAATAGAACTATATATCTTTTTAAATTTATTTATGATATCTGCTCCCCTGCTCAGACCTTCGCCAGGCTGGCAGTTTTTATTCCTCCCACCCAGTTTCCCTGAACTCCGTTGCTAAGGGCATGACAATGATGACCTACAAGACCCCACCGTGCCCACTTTATAATTTTGCTGATCTGTAGAGTCAGTGAATATCCTCTGTACAGAGGCAAGCGCAGAGTCCATGGGGAGGGGGGGCAACAACATAGTCAGGGTTTCATTGCTAGGGGGGTCTGGGTGTATGCTTCTCCAGCAGACTCTGGAAAAGCATTATAAATGGTGTATTTTCATGTATTTTACAGCTCTAACAATGTCACCAGCTTCTGCTTTCTAGAAAGTTTTTTTTTTTTTTTTTTTACAATTTTTAACTTTTAATAAAACCCTGTTACCGGCCTGGTGGCGCTGAGGGATGAGGTGCTGGATGCCACACCTCGCGCATGCCTCTGACTCGGGTTTGGGAATGATCCCGGGTCAGCAGGGGCAGGAAAGGATTAAGCATCTGAAGGACTGCTCTCCTTTCCTGGGGAAGGGTGGGTTTGCTTGCAGCAGTTTGAGTGGCTCCTGGCAGTGGGTGGGGGGCACCGCAACTTGTGGCACGCTCACAGGGGTGCAGCAGTGGTGGACACCTCATGCAAGGGCACTGAAGTGCACCTATCACATGCAGGGCATCACTGCATGTCCATGCTCCTGGGGCAACTCATGCAAGGGCACAGTACAAAAAGTGCTCACCTTGCCGGTAGGTGAAGGCGGGATCAGTGTTTGGCCCCATGTCCAGTGCTGGGCTCTTCCAGACCCTGCTTCCGCTCTCCCTCCTTCTCCTCCTCCTGGTTGCTCCACTAGATTATAGATAGAGCACCGGAGGAGTTGGCAATCTCGCCCAAAGAGGTTCAGAGCCAGGGGGGGTCGTGCAGCCAGGCACAGTTGTAGTGGAGAAGGGCTAACTGGGGAGCAGAGGGTTGAAGGCTGCAGGTGGACAGGAGCGCTGCACCGAGAATCCACGCTGGAAAGAGTCCGTTAAGAGTGGGTGATAAAGTTGACAAAAAAATAAAGCCCTGTTCCTTTAAACACCTTTTGATTTTCAGCTTAAAAAAAAAAGATAAATCGTTTACCCTGCTCACACCAAAACACTGCCACACAGAGCAAGAGAATCACTTTGCTCAACTCTGCATCACCTTCACATATAGAGCAAGAGCGACAGTCTGCGCTACTCTGTATCACTTTCACACTGCCAACAAACCGGCCTCTGCAGCTTTCCAAGTGCCACCAAAAGAGGCACTAATTAGGCGGCGATGGCGATGCTGCCCTTCAGAAATCTGATCCGGGACTGGCTCTGCAGTTGTACCACTTTTGCCCGGATGCCAGCTCAGTCTGTCTTGTGCGATCACATGAGTATGATCTTGTGCAAAATATTTTATTCTTTTTCTTTTTTTAACTGGGAAAGGTGGAATGGGTCACAAAGACCAAATTTTAGCCACACCACCAGTGCTTGCACAGCAACAGGGCTCTTATGGTTGTGAAAGACTACAAACAGTCCCAAAATGCACTGCAGGCACAATGCCTCCATTACTCCTGCCCATCATCCAGAAGTGAGACACTGTCAGAATGTCAGCTTCTAACTGCCGTCACGGACACTGCAGGGAATGCTGTGGCCTGCTGCCCCATATAAATGAATAGGGAGCACTGGACAGCAGACACTGAATGAGGGGGCCACAGTGGCCAGGGTCAGCCACACCCTGCTCAAGCCTCTGCCTCTGTGATGTACCTGCCCATCACCAGTCCAGGGAGCAGCAAGAGAGAAAGAAATTGAGAATGCAATGCAGGACAACCAAAAGGGGTATTGGGGGGGGAGGGGGGCTATGAGCAGATGCTGGTGGACCTTAACTTGTTAACCTTGGAGAAAAGGAGACCGGCAGGGGAGCCATTTCAATCTTGTGCATGCCTGAGGGAACTAACAAGGTCGAACAGATGGAGATGTTTTATTTATTTATTTAAATTTTGGTAACCAGGTAAGCCCACTGAGACAAAAAGTCCCTTTTTCAGGGGCGACCTATGGGAGGGTACAAGGGAGGTACAGAGAATACAAAATAAAGCAAGATAAGTGTGCAAAGACACTTATACACTAGAACGTGGTGCAAAATATATGTACAAAAAGGCATGTATAGATAATATAAGACATATACATTATATACAAATACAGTGAGTAAAGATGCTGCAAAACAAGTGATGCAGAGCAATTGTTGCTTAGGCAAGGTTATACAAATATACATGATTACATAAATGCAGAAAGTAGTTCTAACAGTGCAAAACTGTCAGCATGTGATTCAAGCAGAACAGGGGTTAGGGTGAGGAAGTAGACAGTTAACCAAGTAGGACACAATGCAGCCAGAGTAACCCCATGAACAACTCACGAGAGGCGTTGCAAGGCCAAGTGCGGAAGGGAGCAGGATGAGGCAATGGAGGGGGAAAAAGTGAGCTGGATGGTAGAGGTGGGAAACTATTAAATACATTACAGGTGCAGACTTGAGGGGAAGATAGGTGAGATTTAAGAGAATTCTTGAATTAGTAAAGAGAGGTACAGGTCAGAACAGTAATGGGTAGTGCATTCCAGAGGAAGGGCCCAGAAGAGGCAAAGGCACGCTGGCCCACTGCCAGGCGGGGTTTCGGGATGGAGAGCAGGTAGGTCAGTTGACCTTTAAGGACCTAGTAGAGGTTTTACACTGGATGATGTGTAAGAGACAGGGAGGAGTGAAGGTATGGACGAGCTTGTAGGTCAGGCAAAGGGTAGGGTATCGAAGTCTGGCTTCAAAGGATGGCCAGCCAAGGGAATCAAGGACAGAACAGTGGTGCATCCTGGCATTAGCACTCGGGGCGAAGCGAGCAACCCTGTGGTAAGCTTGCTTAAGTTTGGCAAGATGGGAGACCTGAGCAGAGTGGAGAATACGGGCACCATAGGTGATGAGTGGGAGCAATGAGGAGGACGCTATAGCAAGTCAGGAGGGGAACATAAGGTAGGGTGTAAGAGGCAGTACAGCAGCCCAAGCTTTTGGTGGATGGTCTTGACCACGGCTGAAACAAGCGAGTTGAAGGATAGGTGGGAGTTCAGTGTGACGCCAAGATATTTAAAAGATTGAACCTAATCTAGGGGTCCCCTCGAGAGGAACTGATCACCAATGGAGGCGGGGGCGGTAGACTTAGTTTGATCTGTTGCTCTTCAGCAGGACACGGAAACAAACCTTGAAGCTCAGAGGTGGTAAATGCGGGGGTAACATAAGAAGCCACTACATCACTGAGAGGATGGTGAACCTATGGGACAACCTACCAGTGGAGTCAAGGGCTGTGAAGAAAGTACACGCCTTCTGGGTAAACCTGGCCAAATTTCCGCTTACCGAGGGAATCACAGGGTGCCCTGGGGTAGAAAAGTGGGTAAGGAATTCTTATATACTGGAACATGTTTGCATAGAATACTTATTAATCCCTACCTATGAAGTGGGGGGGGGGGGCAACCTCATTGATGGACATAGAGATGGTAAATGACTGTTGTTATAGTGTATGGTGGAATGCTGTTATGCATGGAATTCCATGCCTGGAATATGCTTGTTCTGCTGCAGTAGTGACATCATTATGTTGTTCTGCTGCAGTAGCTATGTCACTACTGCAGCAGAACAAATTGGAATGCTGCCACATAGTTGCTTTCCTCTATCCAGTTAGGCTGGAAGTTTTTTTTTTTAAACTTGAACTTGCAGAAGTTCCTGCAGCACACTGTGTCAGTTAAAAAAAAAAAAAAAAGAAAAATGTTAAAATGTATATTTTCGGTTGTCTTCAATAGCTGGTTGTGCGATTTTCTATGCTGTGACTGCCCATATACTATAAAAGATCGTGTATGAGCAGTCATACACAAACAAGGATATTCTTGTATCTCGAGGTTCCCTTGGTAACAGAGCACCTCTCAAGCTGTGCCCTCGAGGTCCCCTTGGTAACAGAGCACCTCTCAAGCTGTGCCCTCGAGGTCATCTGTTACCAAGGAAACCTCTCGATACAAGAATATCCTTGTGTATTACTGCTCATACACAATCCTCTATATGTAGGTTACTATGAGATCTGATCTCATAACTCTCGGCCCTTAAAGAGCAAGTGCTTAGTAAGGATGTATATCTTAAGAATGAAGATTTGGGGCCTCTAGATGTCTCTGTAATCATTTTGTTTAATTACCTTTTCATCATTTTATTTGTATTTTGCCAACTACTAGTTAAAAAAAAAAAAAATAAGAATGCAGTGGAATTCTTATGATGTCAGAAAAGGTTTACTGGCAAGACTGGTACTTCAGTGGGAAACTGCAAACCTGTTTCTGATTTTTATAGAGAAATAACACTTTCTTCCACCAAAATAATATATACAGTATTTAATAGACGTGTGATTTTTGATAATGTGATCCTTTGTTATAATGTAGCAGGTGGCATTTTGTTCATAACCAGATTTTACTTGGGAAGAAAAAAAGAGAAGCCAATTACCATTTTTAAAATAATAAGGTAATACAAATGTACCAGCAGTAGAGCAACATATAAATTACAAAGTATGTTGCTGAAAGAAGTAGCTATTTCTTTTAAAAAACATAGAAACATATGTTTAGTTTCTCACTGAAATACACTGGGCTTGTAAGTAGTTGGCAGTCTCTGACAATACCAGAATTCTACTGAATTCTTTTTACTAGCAGTGTGAAGAGCAAAGGTGAAAACTCACTTGTTTCACTGCACCAACTATTTTATTATAAAAGTAGAAAGTAATTACTAGCACTTCAAAAGACAGTAAATAAAACAGTCAGTTGTCTATCTGTTAGAAGGAAACACCTGCTCTTTAGGAGGACTGTCACTGAAGTGGGAGCAGCACATGCTAAGATGAGCAGCATACAAACCACTGTGAGTCACCTGATGGAACACAAGCAATACGTTAAACACACGACCTGAGAAACAGAGGGCAGGTAAGGTTGTGGCTGTCTTTAGCCAGCCTCACTAATTGCACAGGCACATGTTTGGGGGCCACATATACCAGACAAATGTGACAGGCACCTCTAAACAGGGCTCTGCACTTCCTTTTTAAGGTGGCACATGTATCCAGTGTTTCACCTGCAAAGCTGGGACTCCTCTTAGTTTCTTCTTCCAGCAACATCTGACTAATTAGCAGGCTGTCCTGTAGCGTACTAGTATACATGTCCATATCAGGAAGACGTTTGCTCTAGTAGTTAGATCACACAATGCTATGAACCTGGAGACCCCAGTTTGAGTTCCACAACTGCTGATTACTCAGTGTGTGAATCTGAGCAAGACACTTAGGCCCTGTCCACTCTACACCGCTCTGGCCCGGTAGCGGATGCAATCCGTTCTGACCGAGGAACAATGCAGTGCGGCCACACCCCGGTGGTGTCCGTTACTGGATCGCGGCACGGCGGCGGCCGACCGCGGCAGCGCCCGATCTCCACAATGCAGCTGGTGCTGCGCTTCGGTCCTACGGGGGACCGTTACCACCGGTCCACACTGCCGCTGGTCACATTACAATGGCGGGACCGGTTTCATAACCGTTGTAGAAACCACCTCATATGTGGTTTCAACAACGGTTACGAAAACGCCTCCTGTAACGTTACAGGTGTAAACGCAAACCGTTGTGGTAACGGTTTGGGAACTCTGTAACGTTACAGAGGCGTAGTGTGGACAGGGCCTTTGTCTCTTTATAATCTGTTGTCTACCTTTGTGAAGTTTGAAACTCCATGTAAACCTGAATGGCAGCAATTTTCATCTCCCTCCTTGATTGTTAAGCACTTTAAGATACAGTTTTTATAAAAGGCACTATGTAAAACCGTCCTTTCCTTTCTAGCATGTGAGGGATCCGGTTTCTAGTCAAGTGACCAGGATCCCACTTAGGTGGCAAGAAGCTGGAGCCAAGAAATGGTGTAAATGCTTGGTTTCCTAGGAAAGAGGGTTGTGAGGGGTACAGAACTTCCAAGAGGCCTACAAGAAATAAATAGGTGATACACAATGGTCTGAATTAAAAAATGCCACGTTATCTCCAAGTATGGGAGAGCAAGTCTATATCTAACAGGTGGCAAAGCCATAAGCAAGTTCTGAAAGTCTTGCCTCCTGACAACTGGACATAAATTGTGTATTTTGAGTCCAACCAAAATGCATTTGATTTATGCAACACCAGTTTAAAGAGCACCTTTCCTAGTATTACTGCTGCCATCCAGGAAGGACCCTTACCTGGCTCCGAGTTGGAGGGTATGAAGAAAATATTTTCAGATTGCCGCATTTTCCGGAGGGAAGGGATCGTATTTTGGCTGCGGAGGGGCGATCTGCGATCCTTTCACTTCCAGTTTAGAGAACGCCCCACGCTGTTCCATATTCTGACATCACAATGTGCTGATGTGGGGGATGAGCTCCAAACATGCCTATGGAGTGCACCCCCCGTGCAAGCACATTGTGATGTCAGAATATAGAACAGCATGGGAGTGTGTTTCCAAACCGGGAAGTGGAAGGGATCAGCAGCTCGGCTCCTCCAAGCCAAAATATGATCCCTTCCCTCCAGAATACACGACAATCTGAAAAAGTTTTCTTCATACCCTCCAACTCAGAGTCAGGTAAGGGTCCTTTGGGGTGTATTTTCGCAAGAGCACAAGTTTTAACACAGTAGCTTTTTAAACAGCTTTTTGTGTAAAGATTTCACTGTTTTTCTATTATTTGCACTGCTGGCTTCAGTGCAGCACAGGCCTACTGTGATCTCATTAGCACTGTGACAGCTGCTCTCTGATTGGTTCTGCTCTATGTAAAGGTTAAGAAAAGTGACTGAGCAAGGACCTTTATTGGCTATGGATGGCCAGCGTGGTTTCACCTGCTTGCTAGGAGATGATTTTTCTGTTTAGTCCCCGATAACCCCTTTGAGAGCACGCTACCCAACATCCAAGGTGCTGGTATGCCTGACACACAGTCAGCATGCTACACCTTCCCAAGCAACTATGCTCACTGCACTTACGCCTGTGGTCACCCAGGTGGCAGTACAGCATTTTGAGATGCTTCCACCCTCCCTCCCCACACACACAGAACAGAGGCAGCAGGAGATTCCCCGGAAGAGCGTCAATGAAGCTCGAGTCTCATAGTGTTGGCCCTCCACCTCGGGTCGAGAACCTGGGTCGCTGGTGGCATAAGTGGCAACACTGCCACTGTACCAATAAACCAGCATCACAAAGTTTCTGTCACTGATATTGCCCTGAGACAAAAGATACTAGCTGTTTTTGCCATAATTAACCAATTTCAGTCTTTGGAGGGAAAATTGCTTTAAGTAGTTCACTTGAGGCTCCATAAAATGCACAGAAAAATCCAATGGTCGATAGATTTATTATTTTTTTTTATTTTGATTTATTTTAAACATATTATTTTATTGTTTTAAAATAAAACATCATCATACAATACATACTCTTGCTAGACACAGAGAGCTCTCTGCAATGACCCAGCCAATGGAAACAGTACAGTACAGATGTCTGAACAGTTAGTCTTGAGGAACTGGGGGTATAGCTTACACATAATTACTAACATAACAGTTTTACATTTAATAGGCTGCAGTTTGTAAGAGTGCAGTGATCCTGCAAACAAAAACAGTTTTATACCAAACATTTTAGTTTCAACTAAACAGTTGATGTGATCCTATTCTTTATTTTTTTCTGGTCTTGGTGGACATTAAGGCTTTGCGAAATCAAAAGACTTCAAAAGTGGCAAATGGCTAATGAAAGTCAAATGTGGCTGATAAAAAATACTACAATTTACTGTATTATAAATATTGCACTTTGCAGTATGTGGCTGACTTTTTCCCCAGTGTGTTTACCCAGTTGAGCTTAGAACTGGACACTTGAGACGGTCTGTTGGAACAATGGTACGGCTACTGCCTTGCAAAGCCAGTGTCCTGGGTTCTGGCATGAACCTAAGTTGTCGCGGGCCTCCTGGAGGGAGGAAGACTGTGAGTCTCAGAAGTTGCTCTCCTTGTCTGGAAGGGAAGGGGCTCCATTCTCCACCACAACACTGCCGCTTGGGTGACCACAGGTGGAACTGCAGGCAGAGGGCCGAGGCAGGAACCAGACATCAGTCACTGGTGTCAGACACAACTTGTGTATGTCCATCATGATGACATGACATGGCATGCGTAGGGAGTAGAAGAAAAACAGAAAATGACCCCAGCCTGTCCAGCGATAGACCCCAGTATATCTGGGCCTCAAGACAAAATGTGTCGATCAGGGGTAACTCCCCATCCCCACTTGGGGGTAAAACCATGGCTCAATGAATGGCAGCTGCAGGTAAGAGGGGTGCAAGGGGTCATGTAGGTCTTGGGAGAGCCAGAGGAAATTGGAGGCTGGAGAAATGAAAATTATGTACTCACCATAATTGCTGATCTTCCAGAATATATTCACCATTTATTACCGCATATGGGTCTGCGCCAGAGATGTTAGGACCCTGCGGACCAAAAAACTTCTCTAGCTTACAGCTAGTGGGTCGACATTTGTGACATCGATGCCCACGAGGTTCACGTATCACGTGGCGCTTGTGGACTGGCCAGTAACAGACACCGGCCCCCTGCTAACCTCAGCTCTGTCGCCAGGAGAGAAACAAAGTGGAAGAAATGAAAAGGGCAAGACTGCCCAAGGGATAGTACAAAGGATATAAAATATAAAAAAGGAAAAACAATAAAACCAGACTACCAGAGGGGAGAGAAATAAGGGGGGAGGGCCTAGACAGTGGGTTATTTTTTTCTGTTTTTTTTTTCTTTAAAAACAGAGGCCAAAGCCATCTGGGTGACAGTTCTCTATGAAGGGGGGCCTGAACAATACGGAAGAGGACCCCACAGTGGGATGTTTAAAGTAGTTAGTCTGGAAAATGTTCACAGGTTTTTGGGGTTAGCGCTATTTTTGAAAAAAGCTGGCACAATTTGAGAACTGAACCAAAACGAAGCACTATTACGAAGAATCCCCCACCCACTGCCTTGCTGTTTATAAAAGAGGCAAAAATCTTACTGAAAGTTTGTTTCACAGTCTTTACCAGCCACCCATGAACTCCATTTCAGGAAACGAGTTACCACGAGTAACTTTAAATGTGAAAACTGTAAGTTTTGCACTAACATTCTCCAGATTAATTACTTTGAACGTCCCACGACACATAAAAGATACAAGGTACGTGATTCCATTACTTGCCCTTCTGAGTCGCTGGTTTATGTTGCAGTTTATTCATGCTGTGCATTTTATGTGGGGAAAAACTGTAATAATATTCAAAAAGGGAATCGGTGAACATTTAAATGCTATAAACAGACTGGAAATCACAAATGCATTAGCATTACATATCAGAAACCGGGGGAATGACATTAAAAACTTTCCTTTCCAATTTTGTGGACTACAGAAAGTAGCACATAAAACGGGGGTTGAATAATGACTTCTTGAAATGAGAAACATTGGCAATATGAATTTTGTGCTGTAAACAAGCCAGGTTTAAATGATTGTTTGTCATCTCCTTTCTTGAAATGAACCGTTTATGAAATAATGTCTTGTTTTATATTTACATGCGTTTTCTACTTCTGTTATTAGGTTTTTGGTCTATTTGCCCTCTCAACTTCATGATCTATGTATGTTTAGTAGTACGTTTTTGAGATCGTACAATATCATTACATGTACTTTTTTCTGAAGGTTGTAATTATCAGCCAGGCTTCTTTTATTAGGTGTGTATTATTACTAAATGTGCATATATTACAGATATCAAGGTTGATATAGATAGTGTACATTTTTGACTAAGGAATAACTCTTTATGTTTTGACTTTGGTGCCATTAATATTTATTTTGTTTTATTTTTTTCTTCTTCCCTTCCCATTTTGTTTTCCCTTTCCCCTCACCCTCACCCCCTTTCTATCCCTTCGCCCCACCACATACCATCCATCACCCACCAGACAACCCCTGCGCACTAGTCAGAGTCCCCTCCTCTCCCCTCCCACACACACATATTCTGCTCCCCTCTAATGTCTATCCCTGCTTCTCTACGTATGTAAGCACACTCTCTCTCTGTTTTAGCTGGATTGGCTATGTGGTATTTTTTATTTATGAGTGTTAAAGAATATGTAGAATATGATATTAGAAATGTATACTGTCACTTTAAAACTGAGATTTAAAAGAAGTTGTATACCATATTGGCCACACATTGACAAAACCCATGGTCAGTTGGGTGAAATGTTGGTAGACGCAAGTGGGGTGAGTGTTGTGAGTTTAGATGGAATAAAAATGTTTTTAACTACAAACCAAGCTATGGGTTTGTGTTTAACTGATACACACTGGGGCCTGTTGGCCACTTTTTTAGATATCACTGGATGCCTCCATAAATGGCCTAAGCCATGGAGGTATGACTGCTGAGTCACAGCTGTAATTACCAAGGAATGATAGCACCAGGTTAGCAGGATTGCGGCCTGCAAAATGGACAGTTCTGAGCTCCCTCATCATCTCAGACAGGAACTGCTGGTACTAAGTGTACTCAGTGTCAGAAGAAAAGTGCAAGGAAGCGTTCTCTTCCTCAAAGGAAGAAGACGGAGATGAGGAAGAGTTGGAGTCAGGGGGTGTTGGGCTGAGGCCAAAAAATGGCCTGGTCTAGTGACTGGAGATACTTGGGTGGTGGGGGGGGGAAGCACTCGCTGATGCCCTAAACTGTTCCCAGGACAGGGAGCCCGAAGGACCTAAAATGCCCTGAAGAGGAGGTGGTGGGGGCCGGGGGAGAGGAGGGTTGTGAATGACCAGGCCAGGTCTTCTAGCAGGGTTACGAGAGTGCTCAGATGACCTTGCCCTGGAGGAGGGCCTGGCAAGCTTGTCCACCAAAGAGCACTCAAAAAACGAGAAGCAGTCAAGGTGGTGCCCTTTGGGGGGGAAGCCCCCTGGCAGGGAGAGCAGAGCCATGAAGGTTCCATGGGGCAGCCCTGGTCCCCACCAAAGGTAGGACCAGACAATTCCTGCAAACCCAGGGGCTCAGAGTCAGCACTATGACTCTTGCCAGAGCTGCCCCCTACTCTGGGCAAAGAGTGCGCTGCTGATCAGAACTGTCCAGCACTGACCTCACCAGAAAGAGTCCTGCCTCTTAGGCTAGGTCTCTGAATAGGCTCAGCATCAGTCTCCGAAGGTTTGAGAGAGTCGAGGCTGGGAACAGCACCGGAACCAGTACTGAAGATGACAGGTCAGTGGCACCAGGCAGAGAGAGAGAGAGCTCCCCAAGACAACACACTGACCCTGACTGACGCCTGGAATCAGATCCAGGAAGACTCCCTTCATTACCAGAATCCTGCAAATGGCCGAGATCCTCCCAGACCTCAACCCCCGGGTCATCTGATCACTCGGGGGAACAGATCCAGAAGACCGCTACAGAATGCCTAGAAAATCTGGCTCCAGAGGTCTTCCCTCTCCCAGCGGCACAAGCGGTGTTAGAAGGGGACCCGGTCTTGCGGCTAGCATCGCATCGCTTACTGCCATCAACCTTAGTGCCTGGAGCTGAGGCGTCACTGGGCTGCAATGCCAAGGTGCCTGCCGGTGTGTGCCCAGTGTATAGCTTTGACTGAAGGGGTGCTCAGCCAGCATCCACACGGAGGCCAACTGTCCATCCGACCCTTCCCCCAGGCTGTTCTTCTCAGCGAGGTGAGGACTATGAGAAGCCTGGTCTCCCTCAGTATGTATAGTACTGGGGAGGGGCTCAGGAGGAGACCCAAGGACCTTACTTTGGAGTCCCAAGTGCGTGACCTCCTTCCAAAAGTAGGGGAATTGCGACCCCACCTCATTGTGCAGATTTCTAGGGTGCAGAAGTCCATCCAGAAGCAGGTGTTGCAGTGGTACATATCATGGTGAGCTCCGAGGCAGGTCTAGCAGGAGTCATGCCGATACTGAACGGACATAGTTCTCCCACAGGAGCACTGACGCATGGGAGGGAGCGTCCTTGTTCTTCTTCTTCTTGTCATCTTTATTCTTTTGCTCCTGGGAAATAGCCATGATGAAAAGTGGAAAATAATAAAAAGCAACAAGAAAAAGGGCATGGCACTGTAAAAACAGAAAAGGAAAAAACAAGGTGGCACCAAAATAATGGTAAGAACTATGGCACCAAGCAAAACTGGTGGTGACAGAGGTGTGACGCAGTTACTGAAGTTGAAGCTCCCATGGTGTTGCCTCGACAATGGGAAACACAGAACTGCAGTGAGCAGGGGGGCCTGCATTGGTGACTAGTCAGTACATGTGTACCACATCATACGTGAACCGCATGGGCGGTGCCATCACCGTCGGCCACCTAGCTGTAAGCTAGTGAAGTTTTCTGCTCCCTTGGGGTCCTAGTGCCTCCAGCACAGACCCATATGTGGTAATAAATGGTGACTGATTCTTGGAAGATCGAACGGTACAGAAAGTAAAAAAACAACATTCACATTTGAGTAGCTTATTGCTTTCCCGATGAGACCAAAAGCTCATTCAGTGCATCTTTGTTTCAACTGTAAAAAAAAAAAAAAAAAATGTTGCTGGGGGAAGAACAGTGCATCTCACTGTACCCCTGCCCAGATGACTGGGGTCACCACGGCTGCATCTTTCTTCCACCTGGATAGGCAGGCGAGCAGCTGCTTTCACAGTGGACATCAAAGCTGATCTCAGATCAACAGGTGGGTGGGGACGGGGCAAATGTTAGGCATGTCTTGCATCTTCCCTGCCAAGGAGCTAAGTGTCTTATTTACTTGTCAGGCCCAACCCCCAGCCAGCTTCAGTTTGAGAGTTCGGGGATCACCCTGAGCTCTGGTCTCCCAGGTGGCAGTGTGATGCACTGTTGCCATGGTGATGGACCGCTTCAAAAAATGCTCATAAGAGCAACAATACCCTCTAAGGAGGGCATCTGCAAAAGGGGTAATAACCCGCTGGCTTAGTAACCATCTGAAACGGCTTCGCCATCAAGCATTATTGCTTGAGACAGAGCGGTAATAAAAAAAAGTGTACACATATGGAACATAAAGCTTTTCTGCGAAGACCTACAATTGCAAAATTCCCAGTGAAATACTTTAGCTTCCTGGTAAAAAAAGAAAATATTACATCAGAGCAGGAATCTGGGAAATAGGAAGGTGTCAGTCATCATGGCAGTATTCATGTGTGTGGTTGTGTAGGGTGGAAGGCTTGATTGGAGGATCTTTTGCCACAGTACACCTGTTACTGACGAGCAATTTCAGCTGGAGCAGCAGGACCTGAATTTACTGGTCTGATGTCAATGAACATGTGACCAAAAAAAGGGGAAGGAAGCTGGCCAATGATAGGCCACACCTCATTCAAGAATATAAAACACTGTAAGGCACAAACGCATCACTTCCCCCACTTTCCAATGAAAAATCCACAGTCAACATGAGCAAAATTCAGTTACACAAAATTCCCCCAACATCTGAATTTCATGACCTTTCCTTTTTAATTACAAAAGGCATTTTTTTATTAAAACACGATCTTTTCCCTATCCCAGTTGCTTACACCTGCCATGAAGTCATAATACTCTGCGTATGACATTGCAGCTTGTAATCACAGAAAGGATTCTTATGACATAAGTGGAGCATTATGACTGCAGGGCTGGGGGGAAAAAGGCAGAAACTGATCAATTCCAAGGGGTAAACAGCTCATTTTTCATGCAAAAGTCTTTAGCTACAAACAATGGAATGCCCAGAATGCTTTTTTTCTTTTGGGGGGGGGGGGTATGTGAGTTTAGTCCTGCCAATGCAAACAGCAAGCTTTTTTTTTTTTTGCAGTTACTGGAAAATCCTGAGGTCAAGTCTGGGGCTGAAATGTTGTGCTAGTGACATCACAGTTTGTTACTGGGGAAATAGCTGTGATGTCACAAGCAGAGCATTCCAACTTCAGTCTCAGAATTAGCCTCAGCTATAGATGACCTGTAAGGGACAAACGTGCAGTTTTCATCTAAACACCCTTAGTGATACAGAATGGAATGGCTTCAAGTAAAAGGTTTTTTTTGTAATGCAGTTCTGCTGATACCAACTGTGATATGTGTTGCTGGCTCCCACCCCCTCCCAGCTCCACGCCAGAAACAACACTGACTGGATGCATGCCTTTCAACTGTCCTTAATTATGAGGGATGTCCCTCATTTTACCTCTTAAAAGAAACTGTCCTTTGCAGGGGCTCCTGCCCCTGCAAACCTTACCCTCCGGTTTAGCTTTATTGAGGAAAAATCCCCTTTTTCCTCACGCCAAGTAGTTTATTTTAATTCTGAAAAATCCACTACCCAGAAGTACAGCGGACACTTGGGCGGCTCCATTAACTGTAAAGGTGCGGCATAGCACTGTGCACTTCAATACATTTCTATTAGGCGCCGCGATTGCATATCACACCTTTGCAGTTAATGGGCATGTATCGCCATACTCGGGTAACGGCTGTTTCCAGAATTAAAATAAACTACTTGGCAGCTTGAGGAAAAAGGCGATTTTCTCAACAAAGCTAAACCAGAGGGTAAGGTTTGCAGGGACGGGAGCCCTTGCAAAGGACAGCTTTCCTTTAAAACTGCTCTGTCCCTCATGGA
Source organism: Neoceratodus forsteri (assembly GCA_016271365.2). Taxonomy (NCBI): domain Eukaryota; kingdom Metazoa; phylum Chordata; order Ceratodontiformes; family Ceratodontidae; genus Neoceratodus; species Neoceratodus forsteri. The sequence goes on along the minus strand of JADMNL010000034.1, from coordinate 108,210,398 downwards.
GTGCTAGTGCCCACACAGAGAATGTGCTGTTAATTCAGACTTTAAAACAGACATTTATAATATTCTAAGATACAAAGTCAAAAATAAACTTTGTACAAGTAAATACAGTATTTTCCACCGAATTCTCAACTTGTATCTCCACGATTGAGGATATGTCCCTCATTATGAGTTTTAGTGTCACGCGTTGTCCCTCATTTTAAGTATCTGTGTGCCTCCCAGAGGATGCCGTTCACCTCAGGGAGGGAAGGAGTTCAGTCTCCGCTGCACAGCTTCCCCCTGGGTGAACACAGGTGGCGATGCAAGTGGAGCCGAGGATCTGGGAAGAAGGATGCCGATGTGCAATGCACAGCATGCATGCACGCGCTCTCCTCCGCATCCTGTAGAATAAAATGGAAAAACAACCAGCTGCTGCAAGAGCACGTCCGCCCCTCATAGTAGGTTCCACACTGCCAGCCGTGGCACTCTCCTTCCAAAGCAGCAACCGAGTCTCTATCAGGGGTCAAGTGCTCCCTCCCAACAGCCCTGCCCTGGGGGGGAGGTATTAGGGGGAGAGGAAAGCCCCGGGGAAGGCAGCTGATGGGGCTAGGTGAGTAGGGATAGGATTGCTAGAGGCCAGCTGGCCAAGGGGGGAAAAAGCACACAAAAAAACAATCTGTGTCCCTCATTTGAGTGACAAAAGGTTGAGAGGTATGGCTAGATGTAAAGAGGTCTGCCAGACTCCAGATCCAACACAACCCAAAACCAAAGTAGCTGTGCTGTACTGTACTGCATTATACGACCACCACCCACACTGCATAGCAGGATAAACAGCAGGACTATTTACTTACCAGAGACCCTGAAAAAACAAGTTTTACTCATTCATTACTATAAATGTTATACATTTTCTGTGGTGAAGTAACGTGCAAAAACATCTAAGAAAAACAAAGATTACATCCAGGTTTCATTTTATATTTTCAGAAAGCATGGGATTTTGTATCACACTTATAGGAAAAAGCTATTAACATATATGTACAGGCTGTATATATATACAGTGATATCCCAATAACCCACTGGATTTAATTTCTGTATTCAAATAATTTTGTTCTTGAATGGATATTGCACAGAATACACACCCCTCCTTCTCTGGCCACACCACTGAACGAGAACACTGGCAAGAGGAAATGAACATTAGAAATATCTCGTTACATTTGTAATGATTTCCATACAAACATTAATTAAAATCTAGGTCCTTTGGTTTAGCTGTGAGCCTAAACACAGGTGAGCGTATGCCCACACAGACACACACGCACGCACACACACACACACACTATTCACGCACAGATCTCAAGGCTACATGCGTTAAGGCGCATCTGAGGGGAGAAAGCACGCTACCTGCCACTCCATGAGTGCTTCGTGATGGCTGTTAGGATTCACTAAACAAGAGTGCAGCAGAAAGAACCATGCAAAAGAAACAAATGTGAGTTTTCTGTCGCAAGGTTAGGAGTTAGCGAGAATTAGTGCCAAAAACGTTAGAAAGCGACAAATGATTTCGCTGAACCTTGATCCCTGTTTTCTTCCTCCCATAGGCTGTTCTGCGGCTGTATAGCACTCATTACAGTGACATTACCAGAGGCTCTCCCTACTAAACTTTCCCGCTAGTTGGCAGAAAACTCTAGTGGCGATCTCCATCTCCTGTGGGTTCTTTTTGCCAACTACAGTAGCTGGACGTGCATTGATGTGAACGAAACATTATTGACATTCTCTGATCAGTGCTATATTCTTTCCGGTTTTTCTCTTAATAACTCTTAAGAAACTGAAGACGCCACTTTGTACCAAGTTTGGGGGAATGATATTGGAAAGCATTTATGCCTAGAACAGCAAGAGTGTGGCTGGATCAAGACAGAAGGCTAACCTCTTCTGTGGCAGGCTCTTTCTGGCTTTTTTATTTTGCAATGTCATCATTTATTTGCTGCTAGAACACTGCTTACTGTCAGCACCATGGGGCCTTCTCTGTCTCCCACTTGGAAACTGCCAGCTTCTCCCTATGGTTGGTCTACAGCAGCTTACCTTTCCATAGTGTGGCATGGCTGCCGCTCCCACCCACTGTGGAGCACCTCCATGAGTCCTCTGGATCCAGTACAAGGGGGGGTGGGGACTTCCGGGGGTGCTATGCTGGTCCGTTTGTGCAGGGAAGTCAGGGCAATGGGTCTCATCCTGCTGGCACAACCTTTAGTCCCCCAATTCCATCCTACTCCTCAACACAAGTCTGTCTGTACCACACCTGACTTAAAGTGGGAGGGGTGGAACATCATGTGGCACATCTGATGTCCACGCTGGTGCCAAACCCCTCAACAGGAGATGCTGATGTGGTGGGGCAGAGTGAACTACACATTTGCAGACCCCAATACAGTTTGAATGTGTGGTATACCAGAGACTCTTCATAATACACCTCAGGTACTCATGAGTGATGTCTCCATAAGGCAAAACTACAGTCACTGTGACAGGCGTCCAGTCAAAACCGCCACAGCAAATAACGCGCAGTCAGAAACCATATATCATGACAGCACTGCGTGGTTTTGGAGTTAGTATATCTAATCTAACGCGGTTTTGTACTGACCATGGCGTTTTTGACCGCGCAGTCTTGACATAGCGCCACTATGACACACAAGTTCAGGTTTTGGATGTTCAGGTCTGAAAATTCAGAATTTGACCATCTCCACAGGGCATGGGACTGCCATTCCCCTCCCTGACCATGTACGTCTAAGCCGCCCTTTGCCTGCTTTCCTTGGTCATCAGGGAAATCAGGCAGCAGGATGGACAACCTTCCCTCCCTGGAGAGGAGCATCTTGTAGGATGTGATCACCACCTCCTGCTGGCCCTCTGTGGCATTTCCAGACTCGGGTCAACCCCCCTCCCCCCCAATGGCCATGGGGCTTGCCAGCTGCTTTTTTATCCTGCTGGCTCAGTCAACTTGTGTCTGTTGTTCTGTGTGTACTTGACAGGTAAAGAAAAGTACTGGCTCCCAACTTTTGTTTGTGCTATCCTCTCCTCTCCTCTCTCCTCATCCTCTGCAACGTATACCTGTGTATCAGACACTTAAGCTGCCACCTCCCAGTTCTGTCAGCATCACACCAACTCGTGATTCCCCCTCAGCCTCCCTCCCATGGTGGGACCACTCAGACCCTCCTTGAGCACAGCACAGTCCTGTGTGTGTGTGTGTGTGTGTGTGTGGTGTGTGGGCAGGCCATGGAGAGTCCAGGAGTGTGGCTGCCTTTATCCGTGGCTGATCATCATTTGAACCCCGGGTGTACTTCTCATATCACCCCCCTCCCTGGGACTGAGAACAGCACCCAAGGGCACACACACAGACTACACTCCTGACAGGGAGCAACCTCTCCCTCTTACGGCAGGGGGTCGTCAGTATGCAGGAACTAGATTCCAACCCACCCCAGCAGAACTCAGCTTGGGTCATTCTGGCGCCACCTACACAAGCTCACTTCCAGACTCAGGTCACCAGCCTGGCAGTGTGCTACTTCTGGACCACCAGGCAGCCCCTAGCTCCCAACTCTGATAATCAAGTGTATGGGGCCTTGGGTAAGCAGCTGGGCTGCATTTAAAATAATTTATTTTGCCTTAAAAACATGTTTTCCTCACCATATGGTTTCAAGTACCTTCATTAACAAAATAAAGTATACTGGCATTCAGTAAAAAACATAGAATATACATTTTGTCTTGCTGATCTACCATGTGACATTTTAGTTGGGAATGTATCTCCAACTGAACTGACATAGCTTCCACATTTGGAATCTGGATTAAATTAATTCTATTCTGTGTGTAAATGAGGACATCAAAGGTGTTATTCACTTAGGATATGGGGGTGTAGCTCACACAAAGTGTACAAGATGAGACTGCTATGCATTGTAATATGAACTCCGTCTGGATGCTAGGAGGGTAACCATTGTGTTCCAGCAACACTGACTGAAAAACATCCAAACCAGCTACTACTCCTAAATGCATCTGTTTCACATTAGTACCAGCGATGGCTTAATCCACCAGCAAATGGTCCTTGTACAGAACCCCTGGTCACTTGGCTGAACGAAATGGAAGTTAACGGGCCTTATGTTATTCTAATTTAGAGAAAAGTAAATTAGTTAACCCCAGTCTAATCTTTTTTTTTTAATTAATAACAGAGTTAGGCCCACTAGGCACAAGAGCCTGTTTTCAGGGGCAACTTAGGAGGTTAACTGACTTGCTCAAAGTCACACAGTACACAAGTGTAAGTTGTGGGAATCAAACCCAGGTCTGCTTGATGTACCAGGCTCACTCACAGCTTGTTACTCTAACCTCTAGGCTATACAGCCAGTCACTAATGCCAGTGTTTTAATGCAATGATTTTCTAGTTTGGGTTAAAAACAAACCTGGTTACTTGACTTTACTTTGCAACACAAATCGAAATAGTATTTAACTAAGTACTGACAGAAAGGATTGTCATTATAAAGTTCTAACAATAACTGGAAACGTCTGGAATACAATTTGGGTAAATGAGGCAACTGGCTTAGTAGCTTGGTCCAACTGCATGTAAAATAGAGGTCATTATGCTGTCTGTGTGTCAATCACAGCTGCAACTAGGTAACTATAGAAAGTCACCCTATTCTCCACAGAAATGGTCAATCATACTTTGGTCACATGCTAATGACTTCTAACCGGGCATAACAGAACCAGAAAATGCGCAGGTGTATCTGACCCATTATGTCTTCAAACTGGGGGAATGCCCATTGTGGACATTTCAAAACGGTCTACTTCAAGGATTTTCTAAATGTACAATATGTTAAAAACTGCTTGTCTGCCGGCCCGGTGGCATAGAGGGTTGAGGCGCGGGCGCCTGACCTCTCTGCTGCGCTGTCGACCGGTTTGGGAGCGGACTCGGGCGCTGGGGGTCAGCAGGGGAAGGGGAAGGATTGAGCATCCGTGGGACTGCTCTCTCCCCTGGGGTGGGCTGGGGACGCATGGTCACTCTGCAGCAGCACCCGGTGGAGACCAGGGGTATTGCAAAGGGATCACCACAAGGGGAACACAAGAAAAATGGAAATACCGCTCTGGACTTGCCGGATGATGGCTGCCGGCCCAGGACACCTCCGAAAGACTACTGCAGGGCCACCAAATGCCTCAGCAGTGCCCGGGACCAAAGGAAAAAATAGTGTGCCAGTCTCTTCCTGCCGGTGCCTTCTCCCTCAGAGGAGAAGGACCCTCCCGGCACAGGGTTACACCAGGCTATCCCTTGGTTGGCTGTGGATCTGAGGTAAGGAGGAGCTTGTGTGGGAGATAGTAGGAGTAATGTCTATGGAGTCATGTCAGCCCGAAGGAGAGGCAGCTCCTGAGCACGACGGGGTAAAATACCTAACACAAAAAAACTGCTTGTCTGATGAGAAGGTTCAAAAGGTTTCATAATTTCAAGTACTGTTCTGACAGACAGAGGTATGTGTTGTATGAAGCTGTTTTCAGCAGGACAAGAAAGTGGAAGTCCAGCGCCATTCTTGAAGTAACCCTCCAAGAGCAACGCAACACCTCACATTATCACTGAAACAGAAATGGAAGCTGACGGCAGAAAAAGACCATTGGTCCATCTAGTTTTCCCTTAATACCCTATCCTACCCCGAGGCCTAGTGTTTAGTGTCTAAATGGGGTTTATGCCCAAGCTACTCACCCCCATGTTACCTGTCTTGCTGCTACCCTCCCCCAAGTGACTATTGAGCCCTTAACATTGTCCCAACCAAGCCTGAAGCCATTAATGATCTTGGTGCCCATAACTCAACTGGCAGGCTGTTCTATGGTTCAACCACTCTCTCCCACATTTTCTTCCCACTAGCTTCCACTCATGTTCTCGATTTGCTTTTCCTGTTGAATAGTTCCTTGCAGTTTATTTTGGAGGAACCTTGTCTCTGGAAGAAGGCAGACAGTCTTTTTTTTTGTTTTGTTTATTCTTTGCTAATTGGGTGAGGCCCACTAGGCATAAGTGTCTGTTTTCAGGAGTGATCCAGGAACACTGAGGAGGTTAAATGACTTGCTCATGGTCACACAGTATTCAAGTGGATCACACAGAATGCACATGGAAGTTGTGAGAATCAAACCCAGGTCTGCTGAATGTACCAAGTTCATTCACAAGTCATTACTCTAACCTCTAGGCTATACTGCCAGCCTGTTTTGTCTGTCTGACTATGCTTCTCTAGAGATCTTGCCTCACTCCGATTGTTGGCAGTACAATATTGCTTACCTCATCTAAATTATTGTATTACATTGTATTTACCTAGTACCGCCCATTTGCAATGCAACATCTCATCCCCAAAGGACTGCCCCAGGACCCCAGGCTCTTTCCTGAAATCGGTCACTGGAACTGTGAGCAGCTGCCAGGATTTTCCTTGTTCTTTTTTTCTACCTTTGGTTTCTAAGTCTCCATCTCATTTAGGATAACGGTCTGCTTCTCCATCCGGGGGACCTCCTCCTCCCTCCTGTAAGCTTCCAAAAGCTCCCTCACCACCACCACCCTGCATGGCTGGGGCCCAGCCAGTCCCTGGTTCCAGCTGAGGCAGGGACCTGAAGAGGTAGGAGGTTGGGTGCTTAGAGGTCATCGTAGCTCCAGCAGATTTTTTTTTTAACCAGGAGAGAGACACTAAGCTGAAAGCTTGTTTACAGTTGCGACCTGGGAGCACAAGGAAGTTAAGTGACTTGCTCAGGGTCACACAGTATGCAAGTGGGGGCTGTTGGATTCAAACCCAGGTCTCCAGATTTGCAGCTCAGAGCCTTAAACCACTGCGCTATACTGTGGTGGTGTCATCTGTCCACAACCCTCCTGGTTTCCTCTTTCTCTACAGGTGAAACCCAAGCTCCCAGCCCCCACAGTGATCACAGGGAGGGATTTAGGGAGGCAGTATAGCGCAGTGGTTTAAGCCTCTGAGATGCAAATTTGGTGACATCCAGCAGGCCAGACCTGGGTTTGAATCTCACAGCTTCCACTTGCATACTGTGTGATCCTGAGCAAGTCACTTAACTTCCCTGTGCTCCCAGGACGCTTCTGTAAAAAAGCATTCAGCTTAGTGTGCTACTACTGGTTAAACAACTCCAAAAAAAAAAAAAAAACTGTTCAACTGCCTGCCAGTGCTACTTAGTGTGGAACACCAGAGGGCAGTGCTGCTACAGAACTTCACTCACAGCAGGAGGACACTGTGTAATGGGACACTTGATCCTGCTCTAGTCAGCCTACAAGACACTCGGGGCTTAAACCCAAAATGCCAGCAGCATGATCCCCCCCCCCCCACTATGCTATCAAGTGTGCCATGCTTCTGCCCAGCGTTATAGCTTGGAGGGACTAAAGCACAAGGAGGACAAAGGACCTGTTCAGTGTCACACAGTAAGTCAGTAGCAGTGGTAGGATTCAAACCTGCAATCTCCTGGTTCACAGTTTTGTCCTAACCACCGTGGCACACTGCCTCCTGAACATTATCACTGCCAGGTTGCTAAGACAGATTTCCCTGTTTTGTGAAGTTAACACCACAGTTCTGCCTCCTACGGCCTGGAGTACTTAAAAACGTTTTAGTGGGATAAAGGACTGGTGGTATTGTTTGCTACAGAAGTAGACAGAAACTGGTAGAATCCGGATGAATAAGAATGTGACTACTGTATATTAATTACCCCCCACACACACGTCTAATGTATTGTGTAAAGCAAAAGAAAACGAAGTTCCCAGAGTATCCCTGTTTTTTAATCTTCTGCTATGGACGTGATGGAGTTTATAAATGATGGAGATTTGCCCCATTTTTCTGGGAGACAGACTGGCCTGGTGGTCAGAGCACAAAGCTGTGAACCTGGAGACCCAGGTTTGAACCCCATCACTGCTGCTTACTCGGTGTATGACAGCGAGCAAGCCACTTAACCTTCCTGTGTTTAATCTCTCTCTCTCTCTTCTGATTTTAATTTTGCTCTTTTCTCTCTGGAATTGCCCTCCTCCAGCCAGGTTACTTCATGGCCTTCTCTGAAACCTTCTCTACTGCTTTCTGTTCTCTTCCTTCTCAGGGATGCTCCTCATGGTGGGCCTTTTGGACCCCCTGCAAGGTAATACTGTATTAGAAGGACGTGGGGGATCAGCTTTGGTGGGGCCCAAGTTAGCCGGTGGTGTACTTGCTGATGAGGGTTTCCTTGTCCTGCTGTCCCTGGCATGCTGACAAGCTGGCTCTGTGGGACGCGCACATACGTAGGTACATGCGGAGGCTCTACAGCCCATCAATGTCCACCCCTCCCGATGTACAAGTGGTGGTAGCACAGCAGAGCCTGAATCCCTCCCTTTCCAGAGCAGATTTTCCTCTAGGACACTTGAGTCTCCTTCTACTGGCCAGCCCCCAGCATCCTCGGCTCACTTCTGAAGTTACCCTGATGACCGGCACTGTGAGCAGCAATGCTGATGCCGGGATCTCTGCACTGTTTTAATCTACCTGTGCACTGAAAATGACAGCAACACTCCCTCTCTCTTCCAGGCTGCAACACACTTTGCTATACAATCTGCATGAAAGGTGCTTAAAAAAAAAAAAAAAAAAACTGCTATCCTTCTGTCAGGAAAGAGCTTTGGAAGTTTGCTCAGTGGCATAAAGGGGTGAGGAGCTGGCGCCTTACCTCCTACCATGTCAGTGATCTGGGTTCGGGAACAGACTCGTGTCACTAGGAGTCGGCCTGGGCAGGAGAGAATCGGGCATCTGAGGGATTGCTCTCCTCTCCCAGGGAGGGGTGACCGGTCAGCTTGCTAACATACTAAAATGTCAGCAGAATAGGCCTAACGGTCTTTCGAGTCTGCTCGATTTTCAGCACCCGCATTCAGGGCCGACTTTGGTGTCCTCCCTTCCCCCTTGGGTTATACTGCCCCGAGTCGCAGGTGTGCCACCTGCGATGGACCTGGTCAGATTGACTCTTCCCCTGTACCAGTCCCATCCCCTCTTAAACCCAGCCACAGTCGTCTCCTCTACCAGCTCCCTGGGCAGCGCATTCCATGGTGCCATCACCCTTTCAGTGAAATAACACATCCTTCTCTCCCCTCCGAACCTGCTCCCTTCCAGCTTACACCCACATTCCCTCTCATTGTCCCCTCCTCCTTCCTTTGAAGCACCCTGACTGGACCCCCTTTATTGATTTCTTGTATGTACTTAGAGACCTCTATCATGTTTGTCTGTCCCTCCTCTCCTCCAGGGTGTATATGTCAAGCTTCCTGAGCCTCTCCTCATAGGTCCTCTCCCTCAGGCCTCAGATCATTTTGGTTGCCCTCCTTTGGACCCTCTCTAGGAGTGTAACATCCCTCTTTAAATGTGGTCTCCAAAACTGCACACAATACTTGAAGTGTGGCCTAACCAAGCAGTTGTACAGGGGTAGGATCACTTCCGCCTTTCCAGAGGTAATCCCCTTGGCGATGCATCCCAGCATCCTATTTGTCCTTGCCGCTGCCCTCCTACAGGTCTCTGAATTATTCATTTTGACATCTACCACTACCCCTAGTTCCCTCCTTCCCACCCTCCGTGACTTGAATTTGTCTCCTCCCAGGGTATACCCCTGGCCTGGATTTCTGACTCCCAGGTGCAGAACCTTGCACTTCCCCACACTGAATTTTAGTTTCCATTTCCTGACCACCTTTCCAGAGCCTCTAGATCCTCCTGCAAGGCCACCCTCCCCTCCTCCTCATCCACTACTGCACCCAGCTTTGAGTCATCTGCAGAGAGACTAATTTCACTCCTGATCCCCTTTCTTATGTCTGAGACATAGGTGTTGAACAGGAGTGGCCCCAGCACTGATCCCTGGGGCGCCCCACTAGTAACCCACCTTGGGGATGAGGCTAGCCCCCCCCCCCCAACCATCACCCTCTGAGTATGCTCAGAAAGCCAATTTCCTATCCATCTTAACAATTGTCTCCCTACCCCCATTTCATTCAGTTTAGCCAGCAGGCCATTGTGGGGTATTGAATCAAACGCCTTGGCCGGGTCCAGAAAGAGGACGTCCACCGGCCTACCCCAGTCCGGGGCCCTCATCACCCAGTCACAGAACTCCACAAGGTTTGTCTGACACAATCTTCCCGAGACAAAGCCATGCTGCCTATTGTACAAATACCCGTTTTGCTCCAGTAACCTCCCCAGCCTATCCTTGACGGTACCCTCCGTCACCTTGTCAACTACTGACGTCAGGCTAATGGGCCTGTAATTTCCTGTCTCCCTTGACCCCCGGATCGGCATGACATGGGCCACCCTCCTGTCTTCGGGCACTGATCCAGTCCTCAGGGAGATGTTGAAGAGCTCCGCCAGGGGGACTGCCAGGACATCTGCCAGTTCCCTCAGCACCCTGGGATATATTTCATCTGGCCCAGGTGCTTTCTCCATCCGAAGTGACCTGAGGGCTTCCTTTACTCTTTCTACCGGGATTTCAGTCTCCGCCTCCTCCCCAATTGTTCCCTGTACTGCTGGCCCCCCACCTGTCCATGGTGACCACTCCCTTTCCCCAGACGCTTCAGAGCCCCTGATCCCTACTGTTCCCATCCCTTCCTCTGGTTTCCCCCCACAAGACATAGCCCCTCCATCCCCCCTGGTAAAAACTGATGCAAAGTACTCATTTAGGATTTCTACCTGTTCCCCCATATCCTGTGCCCAACCCTCCCCTTATTCTGCTGATCTGACCCCTTACTTTCCTTTTTTTCCCCTATGTATCTAAAGAACCCCTTGTCCCCCTTCCGGATCCCCCTGGCCAAGGACTGCTCCTTTTTTGCTTTAGCTGCTCTTACCACCTTGGTGACAATTTTGGCTGTCCGCTCATACTCCCTCTGATCCCTTTCACTCCTTGAGCACTTGAAGCGCCTATAGGTCGCCTTCTTATCCCTCACCACTTCCTGAACCCTCCTGGGTCCATCAGCAGGGTTTTCTGGCCTTACCAAACTTGCACCTTTCCCTTGTGCAGGATCTGGTAACCTCCTGTATTCCCTTCCTAATGATCTCCCACTTGCTATCAGCATCCATATCCAGCCTTATCCTGTCCAAACATTCTTTAAGGATCCTTCCCATCTCCCTGAAGTCTGCATCTCTAAAGTCGGTTACTACTGTCCTTGTTCAGCTTTCCTCCTCCTCTAGGTCCAGGAAGAACCAGACTGTGGTGTGATCACTCCCCGCCAATGGGTCCCTCACCTCTAGGCCCCTAATTGGATCACTGTCCGCCAGGACCACGTTCAGTGTCCGGGCCTCCTTAGTTGGCTCACCTACCTGTCGGATCAGGAATGCGTCCTGGAAAACATCCAGCAGCCGCTGCTCTCTGGCCACTGGTGACGACATAGTCCCCTAATCTGTTCCCGGCATGTTGAGGTCCCCATAACAACTACCCTTCCCCAAACTACAGTGTCCCTTAAGATTTGCCACCAAACTCTTTTCCAGAGCCTCCGCCAGTGCAGGTGGTCTGTATACCACTCCGACTTTTACTCTCTTACACCCCCCGTGTCAACAGGGTGACCCAAATAGCCTCAGTGTTCCCCCGCCTCCTCTACCCTCCAATACCAATGCCATTTCTGACTAACAGTGCTACACTCCCCCTCCCTCCCCCTATCTTTTCTGAACATGGTGTAGCACTCCAGATTTAGTTCCCACTTATGCCCTTGGGTGGCCCAGGTCTCTGTGACTGCTGCCACATCCACCACCCCCTCAACTAGCATTGCCTGGAGCTCAGGCATCTTGTTTCCTAAGCTCCAGGCATTTATCAGGACCACCTTCAACCCCTTCTCCCTCCTCTCCTTTCCCCCCTTTGAGCTTCCGTTTTTCAGCTCCTGCACCCTACCTGGTGATCTATTTCCGTATCTCCCTAGCCTCCTAGAGGAGTGGAGACCTTGTCCCTCTTTTATCATACCTGCTGGCACTGCTTCTTTTTTATCCCTCCCCCCTTCACAAGTTTAAACCCCACCTTTCACTGATGAAACTAGCTAGTTTGAGCTTTAGAATTTCCTTCCCCTTAAAATTTAGCTGGAGCCTGTCCTTAGTGTACAGCCCCTTATCTTCCCAGGTCTCCCCCCAGTCCCCCACTAGACCATACCACAATTTCCCACACCACTCCCTAAGCCATTGGTTTGTCTCCCTAATCTTCTTCTTGTTTTCCCCACTTCCCTATGGAAAGGCTTACCCTGGCTGTAGACTGCCCCCAGCTGGAGGCCTGCTGGCAGTGCAGCGCGGGCAGCAGTATAAGGGAGGCTGCTGCTGGTAACATCAGGTGTATGAACCTCCATGCACGAAACCTGATGTCCCACAGCAGGGCCGGGGAGAAAAGCGGGAAAGGGACATCGGGGCTGGATAAAGCTCCACACCACTACCCAGCAACTCGCCATCAGCCCACCTGGACATGCTGAACTGGGGAGGTTGGCCCTTTGCCCCCCCACCCCCGCCATGAGGTGGAATTTGTGGGAGGAATAACTAATCGAGGTGAGCCCTGAGGAGGTGGGGACTGACTCGGGAGTGGGGACAGTAGCTGATCAGCAGCTCCCTGGATGTACGTGGCAGAAAAACATTGAATGGGGGGAAAAAGAGAACAGCTTTGGCTCAGGATACAGTCTGCATAAGAGGCACTATATAAAATGGTTTTCTTCTGTTTGTGAAGTGCTTTTGGGATAATCTATAAGAAAGCTACTATATAAAACCAAATTCCTTTCTTTACTGGATTGTAAAGCCATTTGGGATATAGTTTGTATGAAAGGTGCTCTATAAAACCAAAATCCTGTCCTTCTTTTCTTCCTTTTCTGCATCAGGCTGACAGCATATTCACTCATCACAGAAGTCCAGTTCCATTTTCTGCATTTCCATAGTATGACTCAAGTCCTGCTTCAGACCCCAGTTCTGCTGCTGCACAACTGTGAAACTTGAGACAGCTGTGAGTCCAGCAGCTACTGGCACCATCAGTGGCTTAGCCGTGAGCTCAGAGAGTCCACCCAGTCACTTTCAGGGTGTAATGCTGCCCCAACATTCACTCTTTAGACTATGTCCTTTCATCTGCGTTTAAAGGCATGGTTGCACTCACCTTTGTGTGCTGCTGTGAGCGATGCACGACGGCTGCTTCTGTGCAGACACAGCAGTGTGGACGGGCTTAGAGGTGATGCATTTTAGCCATGCTGAGCTGCTCAAGTGCTGGAGAGTCAGAATGCTGCCAGAGTTTTATATGCTCCTGTGTGGGTGCTTCCATTGCCTGTAGCATTTCCTTGTAAAGGGTTCCTGGGTAAAAAATACCCAGCACACTCTGCCGCTGGATGGCCAGCGCTGCATCCTGGAGTGGCAGGCAACAACACGTATATATGCACCACAAAACAGATCCTGACACAAATGTGGCTTAAGTCTCATTCCAGATTTCTGCATGTCTTTCTACTAAGGTCTTGAGTGAATCTTTTTTATCATCTTTATATATCATTTTTTTAAATAAAAAAAAATTGCAGGATTTTTGTTACTACGCAAGAGAGTTCCATAATTATTGGCATAATAATATTGTTTATGCAATATACATTGGCATTTTTATATGCTAAATAAAAATGCTATCTATACCAGAGAACACCAATGAGCTGGATCAGTTTTTTATCTCCACTGTAGTGTCCGTCACAAAATTTTTCTAGCTTATTGAGAACGTCAAAACAAGCATTTCTTTCTGCCACCTATGCCCCCGCAGTCTATGAAGCCGCACACTCCAACCAGCGGGAGCTATCAGAAGCTATGGAAACCGGAAACTTTTACTTTTTAATAAAATGATATTAGCTTAAAATGTTAATGTATGGTGTATAAACCACATGTGTAACGGGCACTCATGAGATGCGATATTCATCTTCATTCGTGGTCAGTGAACTCTCTTGCTCTCACTCGTAGCTTCGCCACTCGTGGAGGTCAAGAGGTCACTGACCACGAATGAAGAAAAATATATCTTATGAGTGCCCATCACATCTCCCCTATATATAAACATCACGTTGTTTCCCAGAAGCCTGGCTCGGGGGCCACGTCTCAGGGTTTACCTTGTCCTTCTCCCGCTGGATTCCCAATTCAAGTTCCGCCAGTTTCTCTTCCAGCTGTTCGACTATCTCCTGCTCCTGCTGGATTTGTGCCATTTCAGACTCCCGTTCTCCTTGCAAAAGGGCCCGCTCCATCTCCGCCTAGGAAACACATGGATAAGGTTTTATAAGTAAAATTTGCTAATGTTTGCCTCTTCCCACCCCATTCACTCTTCTCTGTTGCACATATAACCCCCCGTTACCTGGGGTCACTAGAATCCCAGTAAGACCTAGTGGTAGGCAGGGAAGGCAGCTTGTGAAACTCCAGTTAAATGGATTTCACACTGTCTCACTCTGTTCTCAGTCTCAGCTGAGACTGAGGGATGACATCACCATAGAACTTTCGCAGCTGCATAAGCCACACTGGAGTGCTGCAGTTGGAGGTTAGCATAGAATGTTGGGGATTTTGAATTCAGTCTGTGTGCAGTTTTGGTGAGAGACAGTAGTACAGCTGTCTGTGTGCAGGCTCTCAGAGCTTTAAGCTCTGTTTTAGAGCTACTGATTAGGAAGGTGTGTGTTTCCACTACAAGAGGAACACAGAAACTGGTAGTTGAAGTGGTGGAGACCGCTGTTACTGGTCCAAATGCCCCATCCCTGAGGGGATGGGGGGAAGGTTTGCCTGTTTTCCAGAGGCAACCCTCCTGGTTCCAGCTAAGGAAAGAAGCTGCCTACTCAAGTTGTGCTGCGGCACCAAAAGCTCCGAGAGAGAAATTCCTGTGGAGGAATCGCCTGTGGGGCACCTGCAACCAAAGGGTGAGTTCGCTCTGAAAGTGGGCCAAGTGTTTTTTCACCTTAACAGAAGGAAACTAAAGGGACTGTTACTGTGGGGTCAGGAAAAGACAGCCAAGTACAGTTGTAAAATGGGGATTGGACTGCTTAAACAGTGAGGGGCCTAGAGCAGTGGGCTATGCCAATTAAAAATATGTTAAAGTCCAGCACAAAGGGAAAGCAAGACAAGTAGATGGAATGTGACATACATTTAGCAAGAATCTACATTGCCAAGCTTTACAGTATGAGGTGTTTATTGCCCAGAGAAATGGCTGGGTATGAATTGTGGGAGCAAGAGGTGGGAGACCCCCCCCACCCCCATCAGTAGTAACCAAATTCACCTCTACGGATTTGCTCTGAGGCATTTTTTACTTTCTCTCAGGTACTTGGCCAGTGCCTGAGGAAAGTACCCAGACGTGGGATTAAAAGGAGAATTCCCTGACAGAACTGAGATGCTCTTAGATGGTTTAGGGAGCCACCAGAAAATGTTTCCATGACATATGGAAGGTGTCGGAGTGGCTGGCAAGGGAGCCGAGCCTTGGAAATCCCAGAACAGTGTACAAGTTTGGGCTGTGTAACCCAAAGCAGCGTGTAAGTCCGGGCTGTGTGCCCAGTGGGTTCAGAGCCTGAGGGCTAAAGTGTTGAGGAAGTGTTCTTGGTTCTTTTAATCTGCATTACCAGGAGTGTAGCTCTGTGGGGGTCCATCTATGCTTTGTTTATTCTGTTTGGATCTGAATAAAAAGCCACACTTTATAATCCCACTTCTAGTATTGGACATTACAGTTATTGCTTCCTGTGTTCGGAATTACTTGGGTGCCCCTGGGCAGAGTAGCCAAACCTAGCCTTTGTGCCGAGTGACCTATTCCTCCCCGAACCCAGCCCACCTGGTATTGCTGTCAGAAACAAATGGTAGACCGAGTGGGCGTTACACACAGCATGCCACTCTGATGGCATCTCAGAAGTGGCAAGATTTCCTACAGCGTCCCTCACGTTATCAATACTGATAGAAGCAGATAGAGAGGAACTTTCTGTAGGTAAGTAGGTAGCCAGATATTTTATTAATATTACTTGTTCCCTCCGGGAACCTATCTAAGCTCTATAGATGCATCCTGGGACTTCTTATACTTTGTACATAGTTGGAATCTGCACTTTATTCCCCTAATCTGTTATGGGACTATTTTCCTCTGTATTATGTAATTAAGTGATGGCGTTTGCAATGTATTCTGTCTCTCCCCATCCTTCCATTTGTAATGCTGTTTATTTATTTATTTGCTTTTGTTAACCATGTCAACACACTAGACAGCCAAGTGCGTATTTTCAGGTGTGACCCGGGAGATTACAAGGTACAGACAAGAACATCAGGCATAAACATTACAAGAAGAGACAGAAACAGCATAGTACAGGTTTGGACAATAGTCATATGCATTTCAGCATGAGGGTGGAAACAGCAGTCAAATGCAGGATATACGACTAGGATCAGCCACGCCCTCAGGTGGGTATGGGTAATAGGCAACACGGGTAATGCATTTCGAGAGCGACAGACCAATAACAACATAGAATAGAATAGTACAAGTACGCTTTACATGAACAGTGAGGCAAAGAATGGACCTAATACAGCTGATAGCACCGAGCAAGCCTGCGGATATAGTGCATTCAGTATCAGGAGACTCATCTCATCAGTTACAGCCAGATTTGAAACGACTCAGCCAGTCAGATCTGGTGAGGTTCCTTAAGTGCAGAGACAGGTGGAGGCCAATTTGAGGAATCCCCATACAGAGGCTTTGAAGCAGGAAGGGGACGGGGAGGGGGAGGAGCGAGTGTTTGCAGGGAGGGAGTTCCACAATCTGTGTGCATAAACAGCGAAGGCCCGATCACCCATTAGGGTACTTGTCTTTGGAACCAGGAGGACCTGAGAGTCACTGGATCTTAAGTGGTAGGAGGGGGTTGCAGGTTTGAGGGATATAGTGAGTGCAGGGGGGGTGGCAGTTCTGACAATATTGTCGATGAAGTTGCCTAGGACAAAGGTGCGGTGTTTTTCAAGGGGGGAGCCACTCGAGCCTGGAGTATAGCACACAGTGGTGCATGAGGTGAGGGACGGAAAGCACAAAGCGACATACATTGTTGTATGCAGTGTCCCATTTTGAGAAACTGTTTTTTTGGGATGAGGGCAAAGGAGACAAGCCCGTAATACAGCATGGGGGGGAGGACCCTTTGGTTAGAGTGAGTCGTGCAGCTGGGGTAAGACAGCATTTCGCTCTGTAAGCCAGGCTCAGCTTGCAGTTTGTACCCTTACAAATGTTGCGAATATGCAGAGAGTGGTCCAGTTGCAGGTCAAGGGTTACCCCCAGGTACGTGACAGAGTCCACAACATGCAAGAGAGAACCATCAGCTCCACAGATTTTTAGTGGCGTGGGACAGGCATTAGATTTGGCCAGAGAGCCAACGAGCATGGCCTGAGTCCTTTGAATGTTGATAGACAGCTTGTGGCCCTTTAACCAAGCCTGAATTAGAATGAAGTTGGAGTTTAGCCTGGAGTTGATGACACTGATGTCCTAGAAGCTGGTTTGGATGACGAGGTCATCTGCGTACAGGGTGGAGTACCCATAGGCTGGGGCTGAGGGAAGCTCATTGATGAAAAGGGAAAATGGAATGGGCCCGGGAACAGATCCCTGAGGGACCCACAGTTCACAGGAGAGGGATCAGAGAGGGCCTTGTTGAATCTAGCGTATTGCTGTCTGTCAGAGAGGTAGTTTGTGAACCAGGCACGGGCTGGGGGGGGAAAGAGAGGCCAAGGGACCTGAGAGTTAAGCACAGGAGCGAGTGGTCAACCAGGTTAAAGGCTTTCAAGAGATCCATGAAGATGGCCCTGGTGAGTCTGCCTTGATCAGTAGCGGACCTGATCTCGGAGGTGACCTCAGCTAGGGCAGTAGCAGTACTGTGCCCTTTTTCGGAAGCCGTGTTGTGCTGGGGAGAGTAAGTCATAGCATTTTAGGTAGTGGGTGAGCTGTGAGGCAACTACCTTTTCAAGTAGCTTACTAATCGCAGACAGGATTGCTATAGGACTGTAGTTCTTGAGAGTTTTCAGGTCACCTTGTTTGAAGACAGGGACGACTCTGGACACCTTCCACACATCAGGGATGATACCCGAGATTAGGGAAGTGTTAAAGATGTGGGTGATGGGCCGGGCTAGGAGAGGAGCACCCAGCCTGAGCAGTTTGGACTCTAGGTTGTCTTGCCCAGCTCCAGTATGAGGGGAGAGACCAGCAAGGAGCTTCTGAGTCTCTGTGGCGGAGACGGCCATTAAGTAGAATGGAGGTCGGGGGTGTTTTCCACTAAGAGAGGGGCTTTGTGCCTTGGGGTCAGGAGACTGGGAGGGGTGAGCGGGCAGGTCAGAGAACTAGGAGTTAAAAGCATTGGCAATTGTAAGGGGGTTGTTGCAGCTAACCCCTCCAATTAGCATGTCAGTGACCTAGACCCTGGCAGAACCTCCAAGTGTTCTTGATGTTTTGCAGAAGTTCCTCAGGTTTCTGGCCGGGGACAGCAAGGCAGATCTACAAAATTCGCTCTTGGCAGAGCAGATGGCTCTTTTTACATGTGTTTCTCAGCTGCCTATATTCCAGGAAGTCAGTACTTGTGAGGGAGGACTTGTATCTCACCCGGCATTTGTCCCTCTGCTTCATGAGAGAAAATAGGCCGCCACGGAGCCACCTGGTGACAGTGCCCCTCACTCTCCTTTTTGTAAGGGAAGTGTGTTTGTTTTGCAGTGGAATAAAAACAGCGAGAAAGTTGTCAGGGGCTTCTGAGGGGTCGCTTGTGGCAGTGACCCAGGACCAGTCTGTTCGTCATAGGTCAGCATGGTAGTCATTAATGTTAAATTTGGAGACGTCCCTCATCTGGATCACTTTACAGGGGATATTGGGAGGAGAGATTCCCCAGGTACAGTAGGTGGGAGAGGGATCCGAGATGACATCAGGAAGGATTCCTGGGGAGACTATTCTATCGGGTCTATTGCTCAGTACCCAGTCGATGAGGGATCCTTTATCCCCGTAGAAGGAGAGCCTTGTGGGTTCTGTAATGAGTTGGCTAAGAGCGAGACCAGACAGCAGGGGCTCATATTGCTTGGTGTTGTGGCCCAGCCAGTTTAGATTAAAGTCGCCAAAGATTAGCAACTCATTAGTGCCAACCTTTGTGCTGAGGCTGTCGAGGAGGTAGGAGAGCCCTAACATGCCTCCCTTAGGAGGATTGTAGGCACAGACCAGGTATACCGTTTTTGAGTTGCCTAGCAGGAGAAGGGCATACAGGAACTCACAGTTGGGGGTGTAGGTATGTCCTACGACAGACACGTTTAAGTCCGCCTTATAGTAGAGGAGCACGCCGCCCCCACGTTTGTTACCTGCTCTGCTTGCCTAATGGAGTTGTAGCCCGGGAGGGCACATGCAGAGTCTGGGGTGTGAGGCATCAACCAGGTTTCCAAGACCCCCAGAATATCAGGTTTGTAGTGTGCCACCCAGGCCATTAGCTCTGCAGGATTTGGTAGGAGACTGTGTACATTCAGGTGTACCATTTTTATGACCTTGGGAGGATTGCCAGGTTGGGGGAGGGCATGAGGGAGGGCAAGGCGGCTGGCAGTCCAGGGTTTTGAACTGTGCCCCCAGCCAGACCGGGGAGGGCAGAGCAGCCACTCAGGGGCAGCATCCTGTTTGACCACAGAGGGAAGGAGTGCCCAGGTAGTGTTCAGATCTGTGGCAGCAGCCTAGAAGCTAGGTGGAGGGGAAGGACTAATATAGCAGCACTTTAATGTAGCAAGCACTGGGCTTACTAAACGTGCACAGCAGCCCAAGAATAGCAATCAGTCAGCCTATTACACAGCAAGCACAGGAATTCAGAGCAAAAGTCTAGGGCTGCAGTTTGCAGGTGACTCCATGTAAAGGAAAGTCCCAAGGGATCAGTGCAATAGCAGGGTTAACAGAGAATAAGCTAGGTTGGTCACTGCAGCGGCAATTTGCAAGCAGCAAAAAGTAGCTTTTCACAGATTTGTTACATAACTCTATATGTCAGTATATAGCTTTACTTACTCTAGTTGCTTTACTTGCTCTAGTTGCTTTACTTACTCTAGTTGCTTTTTACTTGCTCTAGTTGCTTTTTACTTGCTCTAGTTGCTTTACTTGCTCTAGTTGCTTTTTACTTACTCTAGTTGCTTTACTTACTCTAGTTGCTTTTTACTTACTCTAGTTGCTTTACTTACTCTAGTTGCTTTACTTGCTCTAGTTGCTTTACTTACTCTAGTTGCTTTACTTACTCTAGTTGCTTTACTTGCTCTACTTGCTTTTTACTTGCTCTAGCTCCAACAGACTATGCAGATTTTACTTGCTCTAAATTAATACCAGTGTTCTATGGCATTTCTATCAACAAGGCCATGGACTGTTAATTGTTACGATGCAGTTAGATATGTCATTAAAATCTTACTTGTCAGGAGAGAGTCATATCATACTTGTTAGTCCAGTCAGGCAGATCAGAGGGATTTACCCTAGGGTAGCAATTTTACCTAAGTAATAGAGCAACTGATTCAGCTGAAGCAAAAAGCCATAGGCCCCCAGGGCTAGAGGGAGGGGCTTGTGAGTATTTAACGGGAGGAGGGAACGGGACGGGTGGGTGAGAAAAAAAAAATTGTTTTGCCTTTTTAATGATGTGCAACTGACAATGTCTTCTAGCTGCTTCTGTTTTTCTCCACTGTCCATGTACTTGATGTTCCCCCACCCTCTGTTCGATGAGGATCCTTTGTAAATGAGCTTTTATCTCACAGATTGTAATTCCAATTCTACAATAAATAAAAAAATAAATATTGTATTTATTTATTTATTTAACCGGCTGGATGCACTAGTCCGAGAGACCATTTTCAGTTGCAACCTGGGCCATCAAGATGGCACAAAATCGTGAACAGTAGGAGTTAGATAGACAGATAGGTACTTTCTGTAGATAGATAGGGAGGCAGATAGACTAGATAGAGAGGCAGACAGACAGACAAATACTGTCTGCAGATAGGTAGGTAGACAGATAAGGTTTGTAGAGAAGTAGATACTGAGATAGACAGGTACCATAGATGGATAGATAGACAGACAGGAGAGATATATACATGTACACTGCCTGTGATAGACGATAGAGAGACAGAGTAGATAGACTGACAGATTGATGGACACTGTCTGTAGATAGAGGGATGGATGGACAGACAGACAGAATGATTGATAAAGCAATACTGTCTGTAGATACCTAGTCAGTTGGCTAGACAGATGGGGGGGCGCCAGAGAGCCGCATTCGTGATTGGAAGTATTTCCCAGTAGCTCTGCATCACAACTACATTTTTTGCAGCAACATTTATCTATTTATTATTTTATTAAACAACGGCTCATCTGCTACTGCATCAGATGGTACCAAATCAAAGATGGGTCACCCTGAAAGGAATGGCAAGGAGGCTCCGGCCAAAAATCTGCTCCACAGCTGCCATAGGCCCATCATGGTGCACTGGACCAAACTGCAGGCCCAAGAGGAGTGGGAGATCCCCTGCAATAGGACACAGTC
The DNA here is from genome assembly GCA_016271365.2 of Neoceratodus forsteri. Taxonomy (NCBI): domain Eukaryota; kingdom Metazoa; phylum Chordata; order Ceratodontiformes; family Ceratodontidae; genus Neoceratodus; species Neoceratodus forsteri. Next base: position 108,189,001 of record JADMNL010000034.1, on the reverse strand, counting down.
CTCAAGGTGGTCAGAGACATGGACTGAAGGCTAGAACAGGTCCTTGAGAGACTTGGAGCACAAGACGTTAAAACAGACTCGCTGACTAAGATTGCCAAAGAAGCTGATGACCGCTCTCAAAGGACCCAGGCTGCATCTGTCAAATCTACCACCAAAATCAACCATCTGTGTGCCTGTGTGGAGCTGCTGGAGAATGCAAACTGGGTGATGAATTTACACTTGGTTGGGATCCCAGAGAGCACAGAAAGGGAGAATTTACTTGTTTACCTCATGCAATGGCTGCAATCTAGCATCCCCCATGGTCCCAGTTGGACTTTGACTCCTTAAGCCTAGCCATTCGAGTTAACTTCCAATGAGCCCAAGCCAACCGGGAGACAGCCCATGCAATCTTGTTAGTGACTGCTGGCCCAGACGTTCAAGATATAATCCTGTAGTCAACAAGAGACAATTATCCTTTAATCATGGAGGGGCATGAAATAAAAATATCTTTCCAGACTGACACAACCTGTATTAACTGCAAGTTATTTGATCCCCTTCAGAGGCAACTATGGGGTTTGGGGGGTGGCCCATTACCTGCTAGCTCCGGCTCACCTCCGTATCACTTACAGCGGCAAAACTCACTAATTCAAGGGAGCCAGAAGAAGCAAGAAAGACAGTGGATATTACTGTGGCTGAATTTCAAAACAGACCACTTCAGGAACAAGAATTGCCATACGACTCAGGAGAGGAATCCTGAAGACCACCAGGCATGACATCCAATATACTGATAACTGAAAGAGGGGCCGGCAAGTGTTGAGGATGGGAAGCTATGCTTGCGACTTTTCCTTAACATTTCCTTAACTTTTGTCCTCCTTCGTGTTTGAGAGGGTCTTTATGGAATAGTTTTCCAGATCAATGATGCTTCTTTGCTATTACCTGCTACAAAACTTACCAGAGTTACCTTACTTTACAAATGGCACTGACTACAGGGTGCACAACACTTATGGTGCAGTCTCTTTTTTTAGATGTTTTCTAAAGCTCCATTGTTAGGACTCTAACTGTTGTTGAGTTTATCTTAAACAGACTTTAGAGACTAAATGAGAATTTACCTACTAGTTTAATGCACTTCTGTATTGTTAAGCAGATTATTTTACAGGTCTCTTGAATATGTTGCAGTACTGTCACTGATTAATCATACACACTTGTTTTAAAAAGTAGAATCACACACTAGCAAGGCTAAAATGTGGTTATGAGGAAATGTTATCTACCTAAAACGCTGACGATGACTAAGTGGGAACAATGACTATTATAGGTCACATATATGATATCCCTTATTTGTCTACCTAACTACATCTTCATCCCACAGGTTTTAATGTGGCTGGCTATCCTAAATGATCCTGTCTAGATTTACAAGCCTTTTTATTTGGATAGTACCCCATACGTTGTATCATAACTCGGACTAATTATCTTGATGCTAACGTATCTGTATTACCACCAACATGGGAGCTATTGTAACCTTGCTCCATCGATTGTAATGCTTAGGCATGTTCATTGCAAAGTGAATCAAAATAAAGTTAAAAAAATCTAGACAGATAATGAGATAGACAGACATATATTGTCTGTAGATAGACAGAAACTACTGTCTTTAGATCGACAGACAGATACTGTCTGTAGATTGATAGCTACATAGGTAGTCAGATATGCTTCTTGTGGACTGGCATACTCAATTGGGGAAGAATGAATGAGAGAGACAGAGAAATGTAAAGTGAGTCACTAAAACAGAAACATCTGCATTGCTCTATCTTAGTGATGGGTAGTATAATCACCTCTGGGCAAGGTCATAGGTCAAAGTCCCACATGGATTTTTTTAAAAATATTTAGTATGCTTTATCTCCTCTGACCACTCTCCCAGGTCCATCACCTTGCCATCTCTGGGACTTACCATCCAGTCTACAGTGCCTCACAGCTTAACCCCCGTGGTGGAGCTCCCCAGGGACCAGTCCCTAATCCTAGGAGGAGTTGTAACTTGAATGTGACTGGTGAGCCCGGTAGGTGAGTGTGGAGCCGGCAAGGAGGGAGGCTTCATCCTGCTGGCTGGGATTTTACTCCAGTTTTTCTTCCTCGGAGGATGTGGTGTGCAATGACATAAATGTCGCTTACGCCGTACGTCTGGCACGCTCCCCAACTAGAGCCAGCCCCAGCTGTCGAACCCCTAGCTGCTGCAAGGTGTTAGAAATGCATCAGCGATTCCCCCAGAGGAGAGCAGTCCAAGGAATGTTCAATGGTCCCCCCCACCGGCTGGCCCTTCGAGTCAGAGATCACTTCTGGTCATGGGTAAATCAGCATCATAAGCAGTAGCGCTACCGTTGCTCCGGTGAGCTGACTAAAGTACCACATGGATGACTTGGGCTCATACCCACTGTTGACACTGACGAGCAGTACTGAAGGGAGACAGCTGCACTGTTGGAAGACAGTAAACTGAGATCCTGTCTTCTCATCTGTGGCAACCATTCAGGTACCATTCAGGCACAATTTATGGATTCTGTAGCTATATTTGAAAAGAGCAAGAGCCAGCCCCAGTCCTGACCAACAATGCCTCTCAGTCAGCAAAAGAGCCACTGTTGCCCTTACTCACAGCTGTGCGTGCTGTGGAGCTGTGCATAAAGACGCCAGTGCTTGCCAGCACAGTCCCTTTCACGACAGGTTGCTCTAGCAATGCACTATGAAAAATACACAAGTTATTGCCATTTGTGTTGTGCTATAACTGCCTCCCATATTGTACTGTGTCTTCTTCGTCTCCCCTTCTTACTCTCTCTGTGATGGTGGTGAGGTTGTTGAGTGTACAGGACACCTAAGTCAGGTAGTGTAAACTAGACTTTAAGAAGGGAAAACAGATGCTGTGCCTATGATGACTGGTGGGGGATGTCCTCTCCCCTAAAGGGTGCCCATAGAAATGTAAAACAAGAGTCAAGGACTTGGTTTGCAGTGGTACCTCTCGGGCGGACTCCTGTAGCTGCTGCTCCAACTCTTTGGCTCGGGCCTTTAGTTCATCTATGTGGCTCAGCGCCCGGACCCTTTCCTCCTCAAGGTGCGCCACTTCCTGCTTTGACCTGGCACCTGTGGAGTCTTCGTGCTATTCAGAGAGAGAGAAAGACAGAAAAAGAGGGGGAGTGAGTGAAATTAACTCACAACAATACAAAATGACTTCAACTGAATTACACTGTCTTATAAAGAATCCAAGCCTTAAGTGGGTGTACTAAGGAGGAAGAGACTAAAGGCTGTAATGCCTTGGGGGGGGGGGGTTCTATAAGACAAATAGTGTAACAGTGAGAAATACAGGGAGAGATTAACAGGACTTGGGAATGTTTAGTGGCTAAATAGCCCTGGGAGAGTTTATCAAAGACGACAAAAAGTTGGTTACCACCTCAACCATGGCAGTTCTTTTTCAGAAGACAGTTACAGCTCATTTGAACAGGGGAACTGTGACAATTGTTGGGGCAAAAACAAGAAAACTGAACAGCAGCGGCTTAAGCAGTATGGTACTTATTAGTAGAGCTACAGAACATACAGTATGTGCTAGGTCATTCAGATAAAAAGTTGGAAGAGTGGGCAGTCAAGGGAAGGGGAACAGAGGATTAGAAAGGGGGTAGCAAAATACTGTCAGGACCATCAGTAGACAAACTCTAGTCCAGCATTAGGCTGGGTGTGGATGCAGGCAGGTGTTGGGCAGCTCTGCTGTCCCATTGGGCCTTTTTTTGCCATTCATATTTATGTTTAAGTGGGTCTGTTTCCATGGCTGGGCACTGGTCAGCACTGGTGAGGCACTACTAACTAATGTCTATACTGCCAGTGTTGGACTTGCTGTATTGGGAGGGGTCTCTAAAGTGAGCCCCCATAGATCAGACTGCCATTTACTTGTAATGGGAAGTGGGATTCAGTTTAAAGGTAGGGTTCCCCATTACTCCTAAAGCTTATGAAGTGTATTTATAACCCTGAATATCACAGATTACCATTATGGGAAAGCACGCAGGTGCTATGTTTACACAACCACTCCACTGTCTCTTTTTCTTGTCAGGTTGGGGGGACAACAAGGCTTACTGTAATGGAATTCTCCCAACATCTAGCGATTCCATACTTGGAATTACTGTCATTGGAGAGAGTTATCAAGCAATACGCTGTGAGATTTGGCTTTGTCTTTTCCCCAGTATTCATGCAAACTAATTCACAGTCACCAGTGGGTGTTACAGTACACTGATGGAGGAAATCACTTCAGGAGAGATGAGTTGCCAATCGGTGTCATGGTGCACCAAGGAGGAAATTACTGGGGGGTGTGAGGGATGAATCACCAGTGGGTGTCATGGTACACAGTGGAGGAAGTCTCTTCGGGGGTACTGGAACAGATGAGCAGCCAACCTATTGTCACTTGTAACACAGGCAACACGGGTTTGGAAACAAAGCTGAGATGTCAGGAACCGGAGGCTGAGCATCCCAGAGGATGTACGCACTCCTCCGGAGGGAGGGGAGACTGTCAGGCTGCAGTTACACCACCGCCACATGGTGCCCACAGGTGGTTGTGCAGCTAGATGCCTGCTCTGTGGGAGGAAGAATGTCAGCTCGCCTCCACACACCAAGCATGGTCTGCAGGCACACACCATGCACGTCCCTAGAGGCTGTCGTGCGGGAGAAAGGAAAGAGAAGGAAAAAAAAAAAATCAGCCAAGGTACAAAGAAACGCAGACTGCGTCAGCAGAAAAATGACCCAGAGGTCCATCCTTTATGCCCACTGACCTGCCTAGTTCCATGCTCGGCTGAACCTGCTAGGCTAGGTTTAGAGATCTGATAGTCCTAGTTGCTTGACTGTCACCCCCTTCTCCAGGTATCCCTTCCCCTCTTTTGCCTGGGGGGGGGCCACTATTCCCTTATATCTGTCCCACACAAGTTTAAACCCTGACACGGTCTTGGCTACAGCCACCTCTCTGGGCAGTCTATCCCGTTCGTCCACCACCTGCTCTGTGAAAAACTTCCTCATGTCCCTCTTCAATTCACCCCCCCACCCAGCCTCCACCTGTGCCCTCTAGTTACCATGCCCTTGTTTCTCACACGTGTTTACAATCTGCCCAGTTGATTCCTCGCGAGAATCTGTTTGCATCAACCATATCCTCCCTTTCCTTCCTCGCCTCCAGTGCAGATGTGTTAAGGTATGCCAGCCTTTCCTCATACAACTTCCCCTGCTAGTCCTGCGTAATCTTAATGGCCTTCCTTTGTATGGTCTCTATACAGTCCCTGTCTTTCTTGTGCAATCCAGAACTACATGCAGTACTTCAGGTGCAGCCTTACCAGGGACCTGTACGGGGGCAGTATCACCTCCTTCCTCCTCCTATCACATCCCCTTGCTATACATCCCAGCATCCTGTTTGCCTTCCCAAATGCTCCTATTGCACAGTGCAGTGAACATGAGTCCGTCACTAATGATGATCCCCAGGGCGCTCTCCTCAGTTGTCTGCCCCCCAAAGCTAGCAGTCCATTTTAGGGTCCTTTCTTCCATGGTGTGCCACTTTGCCCTTTTTGCACTGAACTGCAGTTGCCACAATCTGGACCACTTTTCCAATTCTCCGAGTCTCTTTCAATTTCTCAGAGTCCCTCCTCACTGTCTACTCTACCCCAGATTTTAGTGTCATCAGCAAGGAGATGCACCTTAGACTGAATTCCCTCTTCTGTGTTGCAGATGAAGACACTGAAGAGTACCAGTCCCAGAACCAATCTTTGCAGTACCCCCCTCATGACTACCCTGGGCTCTTAGTGCGCCCCACTGACGACTACCATCTGCATCCTGGCCCCTAGCCAGTTCCATATCCACCTAAGTTTGTCCCCTACCCCCATGTCACGCAGTTCTTTGATTACTCGTCAGTGTAGAACTGAACTGAAGGTCTTGCTAAAGTAGAGGTACAACACATCCACTGCTTGGCACCTGTCCACTGCCTTTGTGACCCAATCAAAGTAGTCGATAAGGTTCCCTACTAAAAACCCGTGCTGCCTCCTGTCCTGCAACCCATTTGCCTCCAAGAATTCCATAATTTGTTCCTTAATGAAGGTTTCCAGCAGCTTGCCTACAAATGAGGTTAGACTGAGCGGTCTATAATCTCCTGGGTCATCCCTGTCCCCACTCTTGTGAAATGACACCACATCCCTCAGTTGGCTGGAACCACCCTGTTTCCAGGGAACAATTACACAAATTTGTCAATGGCACTGCTAATGTCTGCCATCAGCACTCTGGAGAGAAACCTATCAGGACCAGACCCTTTGTGCACCTTTAGGGTTTTGCAAAGTAACGCAGGGTCACGGACTCCTAGCACTACAGCACTATTAGACTCTGCATGTCCCCTGCTGCCACCACCTCGTGATAAAACTCCTGTAAGGGTGCTGCCATACCACCGACCTCAGTATAGTAGTTAAGCAAGGGTAGTGTAGGGTAGCACCCATGTAGAGTGCTTATTACTGAGCGCTGCACTTTTGAGCGACTCAATAATAGTGCTCTACATGACAGCGAGTGATGCAATACGTCGCTATATCCTGTATGGCAAGTATATCAAGGAACTGTACTCACTACTACAGGATATAGGATCCTGTGTGGCCGCTATAGCATAGTGGTCTACACCACCGCTTGTGATGTGAGCAGACCCGGGTTCGGGTCTCACTACAGGCTGAATTTTTTTTGGTTTAAAAACCAATAACTTGCCCCATGGTCCGCACCCCCCTTGGAGTTGGTTATTTTAGTTTGGAGGGTGTGCGGGGGGGGCACAGCCCCCCACACATAAAAAAAATGTTTATTGTGTGCTGGGTTAAAGTATTGTAGTGACCATCACTATTTGCAACAGTCGGTACAATATCTGTCGCCTATTTGACCATGGGCTGTGTTCGCTTTATGTGACAGGCGGTCTTTCAGACTCTCCTTTATCACATAAAACCATAGTGTAGCAGGGATGAGGGATGATGAGGTTCAGAGGTCATACAAGAGGGAGGCCTGGATCAAGCATCCCAGCTAAAGTGAAACACCTGCAGCTGGAAATAAAAAGATGGACGAATTGGGAACTAGAAAAAAGGCCTCACAGCGGCTGTTAAGTATAAACCCCATCTCCTACCCTAGTAGTGGACTTCAGGCAACTCCTACCTCATGGTGTGTGCTCTCTGTGCTGCTACATTCCTCCTTTAGGTTTTCCTCATCAGATTTTTCTGTGCTCTCTCTCCTTTTCCTCCCTGTAACTTCCGAGGCCACTGCCAATGTGTGCTCCTTGAACCCCCTTCCTCCTGCATTGTCCATGGATGGCCTCCTGTTTGTAAGGCTCAGGGAGGGCTCAGACACCCCTGTGTAGAGTCTCTGCTCTTCCATGTGGAACTGCTGGCCATCCTGATTCAATTTACCGATGTCCGCCACCATTGTGCCTGCACTGTTGTCGGATTTGGTGTACTCTGCACAGAGGTTCAGAATGGTCTCCAGACGCTGGCGTTCCTAAGGAAACAAAAACACACACAGAAAAATTAACTGACAGAAATAAAACATTTTGCTGCTCTGGCCGCGTGGCAGCGGTGGTCCGTGCTACAAGACTCACGCACAAAAGCAGACTGAGGTGCCAGGCCAGCTCAAGCTTGGGCTTTGCCATCTGTGAATTTCCTGTTTTTTTTCTCATTCATGGGATATATTTCATACAGCCTTTCTCTCACTCTGAATATAGTTTAAGTTGACAAAGACAGTTTTGTGGAATCATTTATTGTTCAACTTTGCTAGTATTTCTAATAAATGGAATAAGAATTAATTATAGCGGAGTCTGTGAGCCTAGGAGATTTCAATAAACCGTGGTTGAGTCAGTGGTGTTCTCACACCCCTGCATTCCTGGAAGCACCAGCATCAAAGAAAGATAATGCTTGGAAGATGAGCCATGGCTACAATCTTTCTTGCAACATATCACACACTGAACCATGCTCTATCGGGAAGAAACACAAAATCACCCATACACCCTAATGCCATGCATTGTGGGTATAAGAAAATCACCATGAAGGACTTCAAAGCAGCAGTGTATGACAGCAGTTTGACCTATACTTTTTTTTACGCCATTTTGGATTGCTCCTTACCTCCTGATTTGTACGATACCCTTCTTTTCCCATTCTGAGTCTGCCTTAACCACCCCCCCTTTTTCTTTTTTTTTTTTTTTTATTTATAGTTGAAATAATTAAAGGAGCGGTCCTTTTAATATGGCTCAGTCTGGGTTTTTATCAGTATTCTTCTTTGCTGTTTTTGAACATGTATTGTTGAAGATCATGTTTCTTGTGCCTAAAATAAATTAGCATGCAGCAGACACACTCCCTTACCTTATGGGACAAAAATGTATAAAAACAGCAGAAAATACTGGTGAAAACCTGGTCCGAGCCATATTAAGAGGTGTACGCTCCTTTTATTATTTCAAATGTAAAAAATGTTAAAGCAAACTCAAAATGGGAAAAGAAGAGTATCATACAAGATAGGAGGGAAGGAGTAATCTAAAGCAGAATAAAAAAGTATAGGTCAAAATTTCCGACGCTATCATGCACTGCTGCTTTAAAGAGGTCATGGTTTATACAGGACTGTATGGTACTGCAGTATAGCCATCTGGCTTTAATTCCTCCATAGTGAGTTGCATATATTACCCATCAAGGCCACCTATTTACGGAGATGAAAATAATGAAATTACATTTCCAAGACTTGAAATTCTGGTAATTGCACCGGTGACTGTTAGTCTAATTTCCGGATTTTACCGGAATTCTACTGTCATTCTTTAAATATGTGGATAAATAATCAGATAAAAGAAGGCTTAATATATAGAACATTACCGGAAGCAATTATAGGAAAAAAACACAAGTTTTGCAGACTTACTGATATGGTTTAAAATGCCAAATTCCATTAAATTCTTTGTTTTTACCGGTGTGAAGGCAGTCAAAATTCCTGAATTTTACCATTTTGTCTGGTAAAAAACGAAAAACAGTAGCCTTTCCCATGATGCCTTGCATCGTAGGTGCATGTGTAATTCTGTGTTAAAACATGACTTTACTGCCGATGTGTTGCATGCAAAACCCTTGCGTCAGTACTTCTGCATTAAGATTCGTGCATTTTACACGTTTCATCTGATTTATATTGACCAATCTCTGTAACCATATTCCATTCAGTCTGAAGTTATAACTGATCTTCGCCAGCTACGGAGACCTGATATGCATTTACAAACTCCATACAGCAATACTGATACCCATTTTTAGTTAAATGTTCTTAACTGGAACATAAGGACTTCCACCGTAAAGTCTTCTGTTCAGCTATGAGGCCCTGCAGTTGCATTTTGCATAGTTTATAAAACATTTATAAAACAGGTTTAAAAAAAGCAATCTGATTGGCTGATGACAGTCGTCGGCGCTACAGGTCCTTTAAAAACGCCTGCACATCCGGCCTGGTGGCGTTGAGGGTTGAGGCACTAGACGCCACACCTCACGCCATGCCGGCGACCTGGGTTCAGGAACGAGCCTGGGCCGTTGGGGGTCGGCAGGGAGGGAGAAGGATTTAGCGTCCTAAGGACTGCTCTCCTTCCCCGGGGAGGAGTATTTCACCAACTGATGCGCTGGTGACCTCTGGCGGAGGCTGGAGGCACTACAGTGCGCCGTCGCAATCTGCAGAGGTTGCAGCTGTGGTGGACGTCCTTTGGAGGTGCACAGGAGCTTGCATCAGCTGAGCTGGATGTCATTGCATGTCTGAGCTCCGGGGTATACAAGCTAGAATATGGGAAAAACCTGGACCAGTGGGATAGGCAATGGCACCTACACTTCATGCCCAGCGCCGGATCTGTCTCGGCTGATCCTCATATCTCCTCTACCTCCGACCCCACCGCTTGCCAGAGTCTGCCTTTCAAGGAGCCCAGGTAGGAGTCGGGCTACCCTCCCTGGGCGGGTTAAACTGGGGGTGCTGGCAGAGAGGGGGGGGAGGGTTACAGACTGTAGCGGTTCTCAGGTGGGTGGCCACAGTAGAAGGATGCCTGAGAGAGTTCCCCTGATCCATGACTGGAGGGAAAAAGAGTTGTCAAAAAAAAAAAAAACACCTGCACAAAGGCTATCTGTGCAGCCAAGGCCCTCCACTTCAGTTCCAACCTAAACTCTCCTCCAACTTCTAGAAAGTAATCCACTCCCTTTTCGACCCGCCACCTCAACCTGACTCCCCAAGCAGGTGGCTCACTGGTCTCTAACCACCTTGCTGTCGCTTTCCTCTTCAACAAGTTCTTCACAACCTGTGCTGTTCCCTGCCAGTCCTCAAACACTCCACCCCCTCATGCCCCAACCTAACTCTTCTGTTGGCTTTCACTTCCTTCTTGCCTCCCCTCAGGAAGTTTTCCTCACTCTCAAGTCTCTCAACCCTTCAAAATACAGCCCAGATGGCTTAGACCCCAAACTAAAGCTTTCAGCCACTCACCCACCTCTTGAACCTCTCTCTCTCTCCCTCTGTGCTGTCCTCCTTGCTTGGAAAACCTCCAAGGTACTCCCCTTCCACAAAGGGGGTTATCTATGATCTACTGGAAACTATAGCCCTATCTCTCCTTCCTTCCCTTGCTAAACTACAGGAGTCACTAGTGCACTCCAGATTAGTCGATTTCCTAGACTCCTCTCTTCCTTCCTGTCCCCTTTCCAGTGTGGTTTGAGGAAAATCCACTCCACAATCACCTCCCTTCTCCGCGTCACTGACTCAAACCTTCCAGGGATGGACCAGGGTCTCATCACTGCAGCTATTTTTATTGATTTTGCTAAGGCATTCAATTCAGTATTCTACCCTCTCCTATTGAACAAGCTGGCCTCAGCAGGTCTCTCTACCCCTGCCGTTAAGTGGTTCACTCTTACCTGACTAACCGCCAGCAATCTGTGCAGGTGGGTTGTGCATTATCCCCCACCTCACCATTCTTGCAAGAGTCCCCAGGGCTCCATCCTGGAGCCACATACTATTCTCTATTTTTCTAAATGACCTCCCTTCCGTCTGTGTCTCCTCCCACATTCACATGTATGCTGACGACACAGTCATCAACGCATCTGGTCCCTCCATATCTGCGGTTGCATCCTCATGCCAGTGCAATTTCCACAATGTGCTACGCTGGTTCCAAGCCAACTAGCTAAAAGTAAATACCAAGAAGACGATGTCCATGACCTTTGGCACCAATCAAAAGCTAGCAAGGCTCTCACCTGTTCTGATCTTCTCTACCCTTGATGGTACCCAACTGGAGGTAGTCCACACTAATAACCCGTTATAACCTAGACTTCTCAGCCCACATCGATGCTATGCACTCAAAGCTTCACTCCAAATTAGGCATCCTTCACCGGAACAAGGACTGTCTCAGCACCACTGAAGTCTGTAAGGACCTGCCTGTCAAAATGATCCTCCCTATTTCTGGCTATGCAGACATTATTTACAGCGCAGCCCCTCCCTCAACCCTTGCAAATCTGGACACCCTCGGAATTGCCTTCAACTCTCCTCCCGCAGACATCACTACTGCCTTTATTCCACTCTTTCTATCGCGCCCCCACATCTCCTTTCCCACTGCTCTGCCCTCATTGGAAAATACTGGCTTACCTCCCTCCCCTCATATATATCCTTTCTCCTCTCCCCATCTATTCCCTCCTCTTACCACCTTTGCTCTAGAGACTCCTGCTCCTTCTCAATCTCTCAGCCTCACTCTAATGCTGGGCACACTGCTTTCTCTTACCGTCTCCCCTCCCTTTGGAACCTGCACCACCCTCTTTTTTGCCATGCCCCATCTTTACTATCCCTAAAGCAACTGCTAAAGCCTGCTCCCTACTTGTTCTGTCACTCCCCTCTAACCCTCCCCTCACTCTCCCTCTCTGCAACCCTCCCCCACCCACCCCCCCTCTGCAACCTACCCCCAACATGCCATCACACTCTCCTCACCCCTCCCTCTGTCGTCGAGGACTCGCCTCATTTCTACACTAAACATGCCTGATCCCCAGTCGCATATCTTTGTCAAATCTTTAATGACACCTATGTTGTGTAGTGTTGTCATTTACCTCAATGTATTCCTTTCACTATTTTGTTAACCATTGTATTGCACTTTAAAGGAAATTTCCGACATAAGGTGTTGGCTTCATAGCCCAATACATTATGACAGCGTGAGTTTATTGATGCCAAAATCTTAATTTATAAGTGCCTCCATTCAGTATGGGAAGGGATAATAACTGGTGCCTAACTCACGGCCAGCCGATCCCTTCCAGCTTCCTGGTGAGCCTGCTCCGCCCCCACACTCAGAGATTTTGTGATGTGTGAGCAGGGAAAGCGCGAGGGCGAGCCCCATACAAGTCAGTAGGCACTTTTTTAAATGCAGTTTTTTAGTGCACTTTTAGGGAAAATGAAGCCATCACTCAACTAATAGGGCCCTATTGGTTGAAGGCGATAACAATTCTCTAGTAATTTAAAGTTACTAAAAATGGCATTTTAAAAGTCCCCATTGACTTATATGGGCTCTTAACCTCTCAGCTCATACGTCACCAAAACTCTGAGCATGGTGGCAGAGGCGGGCTCACCAAGAAGATGTAAGGACTGGCTGGGCCGGGTTCAGCAAACAGTTACGATCCCTTCCCATACTAAACGGAGGCACTTATAAATTAAAATGTTGGCATCAATAAGCTCACGCAGCCATAAGGTATTGGGACCTTATGCCAGCAGGTCGGAACTTAACTTTAAGCTGTTGTTATTGCATGTCAGTTGTTTTTAACTACCAGCTTGTTTTATCTCCCTTCACCTTCCCCCAGGCTGCACCCAGAAATGAGCCTCGGCTCAGTGTGCCTTTCCCAGTCACCAAACTTTTAAATAAGTAAGTAAATAAATAAATACAGCATATCGGTATCTCAGCACACCAGTAGAGTTCAGCTTAAAACTGCCAAATAATGTGCCTCAAATTCTGACAGTTTTGTTAATGCACTAATGTCTGGGGCATCACACAGGATATACGGAGAACTTAGCAGTCAAAGGTAAGGGGGGGCAACACACCCTTGATGTCTGTGTATCTATTTAATAGAGGCACTCTGTACTCGGTCAGTTTTCCCAAACTCTACCCACCTCCTGTGACGAACAGGCATGGTGCTCACATCAGTCGTGTGATTGAGAATGCTTACAGTTTTTCAGAAAATAGTGCTGCTCAGCTGAAGTGCAAAGCACTCCTCTTTTACCAAACATGCTCTAACAAAAACTGTATATGCATGTTCCAACAGCATGAAGTATAGATGCAGTACAGTCACGTACAGAATTTTTAAAAAGTTATAAATTCCCTTTCAGCTCACACATGGGCCCTGGGTGAGAGATGTCAGGAAAAAGGATTGGGGCAATGGAGTAAAAGGTGTGAAGAGATTAAGAATAAACAGAAAGGGGAGGTATTTGATTTACAGTCACTGTGGTGGTGGTGGGGTTACAACAGGAGCTGTCACGCAGAGACAGATGGACCCCTTGAAAAGATCAAAGAAGAGGTGACGGAATGCTTTATTAAGTACAAAACAACCAACATTTCATTTTTTACTTAACTGTTTGACTTCTTAAACCCAGACTACAGACCTGTGTCTGTTTTTTCTTTCTGTTTTTTTTAAAGCAAAATGCAGAGGCAAATACAGGGTTTAAGGGATTTTGAACATCTCTTTACAGAACTACATATGTATTCAGCCTCCTGTCCTTGTTCCAAGCTAGCAGATGTAGCAATGTATTGTGGAAGCAACTAGCTCCTGCTGTGCTCTGCAATAACTCAACCCTGCAAACAATGCACCCCAGCTGGATGGCCTTTCCCCTACCCATATCCCGCCAACTGTTGCTGCCACTCACTTAAATGACAAAGTCCCCAATAACAGATACTGCACTGCTGTGGTTAGCACCAGTGTCCACTGTGCAATGAGATACAGTTGAGAGGGATGAATCACACTGTACAGCGAGGGACACAATGAATCCTACTCCACGATGTGGGACATTTTATTGATAAAAGGGATTAATCCCACTGTACAATGTGGCACAGTTGAGAGGTAAGAATCCCACTATACAATGTGGGGCAACTGAGAAGTGTGAATCTCACTGCACAATGTGGGATGGTTGAGAGGTATGAATCCCATTGTACAGTGTGGGACACATACCTCCCAACTGTCTCACATTGTACAGTGGGATTCATACCTCTCAACTATCCCACATTGTACAGTGGGATTCATATCTCACAACCGTCCCACATTGAACAGTGGGATTCATGCCTCTCAATTGTCCCACAATGTACAGTGGGAGTCCATGTTCTTAACCGTCCCTCACTGTACAACGGGATTCATACCTCTCAACTATCCCACATTGTACAGTGAGATTCATACCTCTCAACTATCCCACATTGTACAGTGGGATTCATACCTCTCAACCGTCCCACATTGTACAGTGGGATTTCATACCTCTCAACTATCCCACATTGTACAGTGGGATATCCCACTGTACAATGGGGGAAAATACAGTAGAAAGGTATGAATCCCACTGTATAGTGTGGGACAGTTGAGAGGTATGAATCCCACTGTACAATGAGGGACAGTTGAGAGGTACTGTATGAATCCCACTTTACAATGAGGGACAGTTGAGAGGTATCAATCAGTCAATCAATCGATCAGTCGATCAATCAATGTCTTTATTTGCCAGTCGGAACACCATTGAGACAAGCTCATTTACAAGATGGACGTGGGAACAGTACAATAGCCAACAGGGCCATGAAACTAAGCATGTAATAACATATAATAAGAAACATAGAAACATAGACTTTGACGGCAGATAAGGACCGCTTGGCCCATCTAGTCTGCCCATTTCCCTACCTACAGGATAGGCCGCAGATCCTAGTTAACCAACAGCCTATTTCTTCCTACCCCCCACAAGAATTTCCTTATGTCTGTCCCATGCATTCTTGAATTCTCCCACAGTTTTAGACCCCACAACCTCCTCAGGAAGGCTGTTCCATGCATCCACCCCTCTCTGTGAAAAATACTTCCTCACATTGCCCCTGACTGCAGGTGAATCCCACTGTACAATGTGGGACAGTTGAGAGGTATGTATCCCACTGTACAACCAGAACATGCATGTTAGACAAGTTACTATTCACAATGAGAGGTACCAGGGGTTACTCCCTGAAACTGGCAGGGTGGAGGATAAAGAAAACTGTCAGGAAGTACATTTTTAGAAAGTAAAGCCTAGAGTCACTGCTTTACATTTTCAAAAGTCCATTTCCATCTGAAATAATGCTAGTTTTAACATGAGATACTTTGCAGAGCTCAGAGCAACACATACTTTTATATCCCTTAAGTAACTTATAAGGCTTACAGAAAAATCATCTCACTCGAGCATGAGTTTACAAGATCGGTGGCTGCATTTTTAGTCAAGGACTTGCAGAAGCAGCGGGTGGCTGCGGGAGTAAGGTCAGGTAACATTAAATGCTTATTTTTTTCTATTAAAAAAATAAATTTCTGCCATCAGTTTGCAGCAGGTAAACCAAAAAAGGTAAAGCAAAAGGCTGACAGTGTCCTTTTAACTTAGTCGGTGTTTCTGATTTACACACTGGTGGTAACGGCCATTTTACAGCTATAGGCATTAGGTTATTTTATTCATTTATTTAGTTATTTATTGAAATCATTTTTACAAGGAAAGCAATACAGAGAATTGAGCAAGTCTCATTTACAGATACGACTTGGGGGTAAGGATAATGGTTGGGAGGAGGGACAAGGAGAAATGGGCAGCAGCAAATTAATCAATAACAATGTAGCAAGATGTACAATCAAGGACTCCATCGCAGTACAATAGTACAGTGAGACGATATTCACGAATACAGGCACGGAGAGGGAGAAATCACTTTATATCCCTTTCAACCTTGCAGTTCTATAGTAGAACATGGATGCATTGTGAGGAAGATGTAAGATCTTAACAAAGGATATAAACCACATCCTACAGTTCTAAAATCATCCTTACCATCAGGTGTGTAAATCAGCACCCCCACTGTGTCTCCTGAATAGGCAGTGGTAACAGAATGGGAACCTAGTATCTGAAACCTGGCAGTTCTCCTTTAACAGATTAGACAACAGGAGTTCCTCAGTCCCACACAACATCCTCTAAAGACTCCGCTAGACATAGGTACTTACAGAGATGTTCATGGGCACTTCCCTTGATCTACACAGAGAGTCCGTCTGTCTTTCACTGTTGTTGAGGAATGCAGTTGGAGTCTCGGCTACACAGTTCCCACCCTGAGCCCTTTCTTCGGACTGCAGCTTGTCATCATATATAAAAACACGCACTTAACTAACTTGTGCTGACCCAACCCTCTGCTGCAGACTAGACAGTTAATTACCAGTCAAAGGCAAGACTAAAAGGGGGGGTGGGATGTCCAATGCAGCAAGTGGGATATACTATTAGATAATATCCTTAACTGTTGACTTTTGATGACACAATTTTAACGTAGTTGTGTTTACTGGGGAGTGGGTTACAAGGTAAAGATCCCCAAATATATGGGGTGGGGTAAGGGGGTGGTGTGCTTGTTAAAAATTTGTTTCATCCCACCTTGCACTAATATAACAAAGCTTTCAGTAACTACTGTAGCGCAGGGGTGGGGCGGTGGCAGAGTGACAGGGCGGGGGGTGGGGGGAGTGTGCCTCAGGCAACCAGTTTCTTGAAGACCTGCTTTTCTTGTTTTTTTGCAATCTGCAGTCACACCTGCTTTAAAAGCACGATCTGCTCTCTTAACAAGAAAGGGTTAGGCATCTCCAAACATGAAAATCCTATGCCCCAGGCACCTGAAATACCTACTGCTCAGTTTAGGCCTACACGGGATCCCATTCTGCTTTGTTCTTCACATCTTGACAAAATTAAGCGCTGAAGATTTCTTGCCATGAGGAACGACATCCTGCAGAATGTGGGGTGTTCCTGCAGTGCTCCAGGACCTGCCATTGTTGGTTTGTGTGCACTCAGTGTGCCCCTGCAGGAGGAGCAAGTTTCCCGGCCCACCATGCCAGGGTGCGGCAGCTGCAGAATGCACCGGCAATCCTCCCCAAGCTGGGATATGCTAGCCTGGACAGCACTCCTCACTGCCTCAGCTACCCGACTGCCAGCACCAGAGTCTGTTCTCGAACCTGGTCACTGACACAGCAGCACAACGTATTATCCCTGAGCCATCGCACCTATGTTATTTACAATTTCATTTACCAAGGAGAGCAAAACAGAGATGAAATATCGCAACTTGTGCTGCTACCCAGTTTTACAGCTGGGTATGACTGACACACTGCTAGCTACAGTGACTTACTTAGGGTTACACAATGAGCCTGGGGCTGTAGGGGGACTCGAACTTGGGATTTCCTGGTTCACAGTGACTTACTTAGGGCCAGGGTCACACAGTGAGTGTGGGGCTACAGTGGGACTCGAACCCCTGATCTCCTATAACACAGTTCACTGAATTAAACACTAGACCACACTGCCTTCTCAGTATAAATGGAATGCAACCCCACACAAAAACACAGATTAGTGCTAATAAAATATAAGACTAAAGTGATCCACTGTCCAGTAACACTAACATTGAGTAGGACTCAGCACCAAGAACATTTATACCTAACACGGGGGGCTTTTGCCAGCGGGTGGGGGAAGGGTCTCACGTTGGAGTCAGCACTGTGGGACAGTAAAAGCTCTGCTGGAGGCTTTAAACACCTACACAGATAGAAGCAGAGTTATCTCTGGAATCTCCCACCAACTACCAGCTGTTACATTCCTGTCCCATTGGCCATCTCCTGAAAGGCTTCCGGAGGATCAAGAATTAGCTGCAGCACCTCTTATGGGTTGGTTTGTTTTTGAGCAAATTGCTTTCTTAAGCTTTCACAGGTCAGTATGCACCTTCAGGCTCTGTAACAATGCAGGAACTCCTGTATCTCAGAAATGTAACTTTATAGCAAGATGGACCAACAGACATTCCACAGGGCATTCTGCAGCTCCATAAATTCTCACTGTGGCCCCTCTGAAACACTATGTTTTCATTCTTTTACACAGTTGCAAGCACAGACACACTGAAAATAAGATGATGATGATGGTGACCCAGGATCATGCCTTGAGCCTGGGATGGCAGGAGCGGAAGCTGGGAGGGAGGGCTCCGAGCATCTACTCCTGGGGGGCAGAGTTCGGATGCCCAGCCATGTGATGGAGGGCTTGTCCTGCCACTCCTGGAGTGGCACCCAAAAGAGGCTTGGTGGTAGTGCTGCTCACAGCATGGGTGTCCATGTACTGCCTGCTGCAACCTCTGGGCAATGGACTTACCAAGCTTCCAGCAGGGCAGCATCCTTACCCCCACACACACCTTTCCAAATGTGCATCCATAATGATCCTTTGACTACTGCTAAACGCCTGTTGACACGACCTGATTTTCACTGTTGCGAGTGGTGCAGATGAGCTGCACCAGTGCAGATCAGGTCATGTAAATGACTGGCGGAGTGCTGTAGGTCACTCCACCAGTCACTGGTCCTGCAAGGGGTCACACTATGAAGCTGGAGGGGGAGAGGCTTAGAGGAAATGTGAGGAAAAACTTCCAGCAGAGGTGGTGGGTGCCAAAACAGTGATGGGATTCAAGCATGCATGGGACAGATACATGGAGGCCTTGGTAGTAAGGCAAGGGGAGGAGACGACTGGAGAACGAGTATGGGTCTGCAGTGGCACAGTAGGCAGGGAAAACTGGGCACACTAGGTGGGCCAAGAGGTCATTATCTGCCGACAACTTCTGTTTCTATGTTTCCATCATGGCACACTGCGATCTCTGTTTTGGTGGGATCATGTATGGTGTGAGTGTTTTCTGCTAGCGTGCGAACACGCTGCTCTGCCTGCACCGGTGCAGCCCCGCAGCAAGCACCTGTCAGGTGCAGCATCCTGCTTCAGTCATTTCTCATGCATTCCAATTTGTGGTGACTGAGACCATTACATCCAGATCAACAACTGTGCCAAATATATTACATAAGTAAATAATTCATTGAATTTGTTGTAAACCCTGCTGTTTTGTATTTTCCCCCATTACCTTGTAATCTCCTGGGTCGTGCCTGAAAATAGGCATTTTATTGTCTAGCGCATCTACCTGGTCAACAAAAACTAAATAAACTTTACTCAAAAGAGGTGTACATCCTGAAAGGCTACCATTTCGTGTGATGGCATGTATATATATCAGCTAGCAATGGTGGGCAAAATATGTTTTAATGCTGAAACAGCATACCTTCCCTTCCCACAAACACATTATTGTAAAATGACTGAAAAATACATAATTCAGCCCGCATGGTTGTTTTTAACCCGACTGAAATCATATAGCAAACAGCCTGCATATCAACAAGCTTACCTTGTGTGTTTTTGTTGTCACCTTCATTCGGGAATCACCAGTACATCACCTCGGCGTCCCCTCATTTCTGCTAGAAATGCTGATGTAAAACATGGCCAGAATCTGCACCAATGCAGACAGGCGGCATGTAAATGCCGGGCAGGGACACATCAAGAGGAGCGTCAGTGGAGTGGTACAGACCATGATGGGTCTCGTAAGGTAAACTAAATGTGTCTAACAATTGCTGGCCATGTAAGCACTGAGTGAGCCACTGTCTGGATTGGGTTTGCAACCAGAGTCTCCTGGTTCCCCATCCTTAGATCACATAGCCTAACAATCTGTACTCTTGAAATCTGTCAGGTACCTTGTTTTTTTTTTGGGGAGCTGATAAAAGGTAATCTTTTTTAAAAATGTAGTTTTTGCCCAAGTCATGTTTGCTCAGCTGCTAAGAAGACATACCTAAGATAGTGCTGATGAGATGGGATAGGAATGGCACCGCCTGTGAAGTGCCAACAGGTGGGAACTTGAATGCCAAAAAGTGGGAAGTCCATTTGCCGAAGTCTGTTTTAAACTGTGCATAAAAAAAAAAAAAAAAAAGATAAAAGTAACGCCCTGGGAGATGGATTTTCCTTTTCTTTTTTTGAATTGGTGGAGAATTTACATAACTATTTTTAAAATAAGTTAATACAATTCTGTAATAAAGAAATCTAAAACAAAACAAAAAAACTCGGACGTCATTTGAGAAAACTGACAATATTTTGACCCACTTCAGCTTATATTCGATGCATATCTGCATTTCTCCTTACTTTATTCTTCAGTACTAGGGTCATTCACATGGTAACAGGGTCCTTGTCCCTTAAGAGTTTATCTGCAACTGTTGCTCACTCCTTTGTTGAACTCATAGCCCTCTATGCACTGTTGTAGAAATAATTATCATGTGGGTATTTTATGACTAGGTGGGCCACATGGTCCTTATCTGCTGTCACCTTCTATGTTTCAATGGGCACTTTTACACACGGGTGTCTGTAACCAAATGACTGTTACAGAACCAGTGTAACATTACCTCTGTTCATGTGTAAAGTGGATCTCTTCTGCTACAACAGTGAATGTTCGGCTGAAAGGCGTTCTCTGCACACCCCGCTGTGTAATCAGGAGGTTCCCTTACCTCCTGAGGAAATCAATAAGGAGCACACTTCCATGGGGATGCTGGAATAAAAACAGAATGGAAAGGGAGATTTTCTGAAATAGGAGCCGCGTGTAAATGGGGCATGAAACTTTGACTGAGACTGAAACAAGCATACACAGGTAACAATCATTCCACAACAGACCTTATGTGTAAAGCTCCTTATGTCACAGAGGATTGTGACTGCAGCAAAGGACTGAACAGCAGGAATACTGTAGGGAGGGGCATGGATCCTGTTTCTATGTAAATGAACCCAGTAAGGCAAAATAAACGGAATGCAACTATAGGAAATCTATAACATATAAGTGGAATTGAGGCTATTTTTTTTTTTAAATCTTCTAAACTTTGACAGCCAGAGGTAGGTGGCTACCTTAAATAGGATATGCCTGCCGGTATCTGAGCAATTTCAGATAGCAATTCCCATGCCCTTTTTGGATCCACATCTACTCCTGCACTTTGCCAGCACCCCCCCCCCCCCCAACCTTCTGGCCCATGATAAATGCCACCGCTGCACTACTCTATTCTTATCTGCCTTCCATCTCTCTCTCTCACCCCCCCAACTCTACCTCCCCTTTTCTCCCATCCACTTCGTCTCCCTGATTTCACCCTCCTCCTTTCCCTTTCCCCTCCCCAAAGTTTCACCTTATTGTTCTTTTTTCATCTACAAGACTTTTTTTATTTTTTTTTATTTTATAAACTGTTATCTTTGCGTATGATTGTCTCAAATTGTACCAATGACGTGAAACCTTTGTAAAAGAGCCTCGGCTCAAAGGTATTTGTAATCCTAGAACAAATAAATAAAAAAAGCTATTCCAAAGAGCAGGGGGCACAAGAACAAGAGGTCATACAATGAAGGTGGGAAATGTAGGAGGGATGTGAGGAAGTACTTCCTCACTGAAAGAGTGGTGGATGCCTGGAACAGTCTTCCAGTGGAGATGGTGGGGATTACAACAATGGTAGGCTTTAAGCATGCATGGGACAGGCATGAAGGAATTTTGGTAGGACAGCGGGGAAGGGGAGGTAGCAGGAGATCAGGTATCTGCAATGAGGTACTGGCAGGAAAAAATGGGTAGACTGGGTGGAGCCAAGTAGGCATTAAGCACGCGGAGATGATTCATGCTGGATTGATGCATGGGGCGCGCTGTGCGTGCTCAGCCCCAGGGCTACCCCCGCCCATCTAATCCAGCATTAGAGCACACCGACGGAGTGGCTTAATGCGCTTGTAACAGGGCAAAATAGCACTCGACAACTTCTAACCCATCTACTGTCAGAGGAAGACAAGACGACGGAGACGGCAGCAATGTTTCAAGTGCTTTATTTGTATAACAAAATGTGGTGTAGTACACCTTACATACATACTAGTGTGCTGCAGTATGGCTCGTCCTGTGCAGCAGCTAAACCAGGCACACAGCAGTTCTCTCATATCCTATGGTGTTCGGTGCGGCTGGTGAGCCGGTATTTGTCCTCAGAGGTCTCCCACTGTCAGGTCCCGGAGTCTGCTGGCGCCGGGCTTCGCTACTTCCGGGTCCCGCAACCATTCCTGCCTGGGTAGCTCCCCTCGCCAGTGCTCCCTCTCGTCCCGCGGCCACACTGATTTCCCCTCTCCTGATGTGCAGACCCGCAGACATCAAAGCACGGTGCGGCGCAGTGCATTGCCACTCGCTGCGCACACTGGAGTGCTCGCATCAGCTCCCGGACCTCAGTCCTCTGCCCACACCACTGCCCCCGGATGCCGTGGTGCTGTCCTCCGCTGCTGTGCCTGGCAGGAGCCGCTCGTGCAGCGGCTCGTCTCCGTGCCAGATCGAGACGGTGCTGCTGGGCAGGGGTCTGTGACCTGGTACTGCGAGCGGCCACGAGCATATATGCTGGGTTAATACCCGCTTCGGCTGCCGTCCGATGACCGGCCCCGGCTTATCCGCTTGCTCCCTCAGACCTAGGCAACAGATGCCATGTTACAAGTGGGCCATAGCTGCCGACAAATTCTCTTTCCAACTGCAGTGCACAGGTAAAAGTGGTAAGCAGGTTTATTTATCAGCTATTACTCTGTTGCCCAAATTCAAATAAGAGGAACTACCACCACACCACAAAGGTGCACACAGGGAACACAGTTGAATATCTCCGGCCCTGGCTCACTGCCTCCAGAAGGATGCATGTCCTCTGCTCAGTTTTTTGTACCCAAGGCTAGGATAGACTGTGGTAGGCATGCATTTGCCAGTCTTGCTCCTGACTGCTGGAATAAACTCCCATCCCTTCTCAGGGCCCTACCTGCGGTATCCACCTTCAAAACTGAACTACTGGATCACCTGAATATGCCCTCCCTACCAGTCTTTTGTTATTAACCAGCTAAAGCGAGTGTTATCTACACATTTATTACTTCAATATTACTGTACAGCCATTCAGTACGGGTGTTTGGATGAGTGTGTGGCACTGCTATCCTTCAAGGATCCTCAAGGAAATGAGATACTGTATCTCACGAGGCTAACCAGATGAGAAAAATCTCAAAGATATTTCCCCGATTTCCAAGTAATAAATTTACAGTTGACATCAACAAAACTTGGTTTCACACAATTTCCTTAGGGACTCATATAGAGTGTTCAAAATGGAGTCCTTTTTAAAGAGTTTCTCTGGTATCTGGCAAAAAGTTTACAGCTGACATTACCAGAACCAAGTTACTCGAAATTTCCCCCAAATCTTATTTCAGGACAGAATTTCAGGACCTTCCTTCATTTATTACTGAAGACATTTTCACTAAAATAGAATTTTCCTTTGACGTCATCTGCTCACGGCAGTTATTTCTGCCATGAAGTCATGACCCTCTGCTTATGACATCGCAGCCTGTTGCCATGGAAAAGATTCTGATGTCAGAAACAGGATTATGACTGAAGGGCATGAAAAGCAGCGGGAACAGACAAAGTCTAAAGACACAAGGGTCTGATTTCATGCAACTCTCTTTTGTGATAAAGAATGGAATACCCTCCTGCCATGCCGGCAACTCGGGTTCGGGAATGGAAGCAGGTCACTTGGGGGCTGACTGGGGGGGGAGTGAGGATTGAGCATTCCTAGGACAGCTCATCTCCTGGGAGGGGGAGTGAGTGTATCCTGCTGTTTGTCTGCCACCTGGGGGTGTCTGAGTGGCAACCCAACAAGAACACACAAGGACCCCCATACGTAGGGCGCCAGGGGGCCTCCTTAGAGGCGGAGCAGGCACATCAGCCCATTACACGCGAGGTGGGTCCAAGACAAAAATAAGGTGGACAAAAATCCCCGACTGCAGGGTAACGGCCAGATCTCTCGTAGGCCCAGCACTGGCGACTATGCACCACCCAATGTCTTGTGGCAAAGGATGACGGAGTGAAGGTAAGCCCCAAAGAAGGAGAGAATGGTCAGAAGGGGGCAGTCAGGACAAAGTGGCAAAAACTGTAAATTAAAGAAAAAGAATGGAATCCCCAAAATTCAATTTTTGGGGAATGTTAAGACTGGAGTCCTGCCGGCCCAGTGGCGCTGAGGCGCTGGTCGCCTCACCTTGCACCGCACCGGCGACCTGTGTTCGGGATCGAGCATCTGAGGGACTGCTCTCCTTCTCCCGGGAGGGGGGGACGTCAGTGGTCTGTCCTTGACTGGCCCCTAGTGGAGGCTGGGGGGGGTCAGCGCACCGATGCTGCAGAGTGAGGGGCGGAGATGGGGCAGAGCTTGGAGGGAGAGCATGCAGACGCGTGCGCGCTCCCTCCTTTGGCATCACTGCACGCCTTAGCTCCAGGGGACAGAAAAAGTGAAAAATGGCTCCGGTCAGGCAGCATGATCTTCCGACCTCCGTGGCCCGACCCTGAATGGCACCTCCCCATCTGGATCCGTTCCAGTGAGTAGAGCTATTGGGTGGGGGCTCCTCAACACCCCGCCATGGGGGATTTGAGGAGATGGCCTGATATGGGGTTTATGGGCCGGGAGGTCGGTCAGGATGTTCCAGCCAACCAGGAACCAAGGAGGAGAAAGAATAAGCTAAAAAAAAAAGACTGGAGTCCTGCAGATGTCAAGTGTATTTGGCTGGTAACTGAAAAATCACTTTTAAATCTGTCAGTTTATTACCCTGAGGAAGAGGATACCATTGCTCACCTCTTAATTAAGGAGTGTTTGCAGATTCTTTCTGGAGAATCTGCACTCAGAGCCTCCTGCTGCCCCCACAGTCACATCCCCACCCCCCCCCCCAAGTACATTAGTGACAGACCATAACCTCTTGTTTTAACAATGGAACCAAGAAAAACCTTCACAGTCCCCAGTACACAAATATACCTCAAACACAGCAGCACTTTTTTCCCCCCAGACAGAGACCACTGACTTTCCTCTAGTCACTGGGATGGATCTCCTAAATGTCGGTTTTTACACACTGCACTCTTGCAAGTTGCGACGTTGCTGTTCTTGTTTGATTAAGGCTGCAAAATTGTTTTCTACTTTCAGCAAAAAATGCTGGGTCCATAAAATTAAGGAGTTTCCATCAAAGGGGAACTGGATGGCTCAATGGATTGGTAGTAGATTAAGGAGCTTTTCATTTCTAAGTCACGGGTTCAAATCCAGCACAAGTTGGTAGGGGTCAAAAGTCATCATCACCCGAGGGCTGTTCAGTGGACTATGTGACGTGAGTTGTGGTGCTCTGTCCTGTTCCCAGTGGACAGGTGCCCATACCTCCAAACCATCAACTGGCACCACTGTTGGCGGTCTCAGAGAGGCCAGGGAATGAATGGGCATGGAGTCTTAACTACCCCCTCACCCATGTGGTTGTCCCTCCATGGCAGGGTTAAGGTACAGGGGTGAAAACGATGAGGAAAAATGACGACTTCCCCCACAGTCCACTCTTCAGAGTGGATAACCAGTAAGGCCACCAGAGGGGTCAGTGGTCGGGAGGCTCCATATGAGGGAAGCCAGGTGGGAAAAGTATAGATGAAAAAAAATCTAACTGGTTAAATTACAGATTGAGGGACAGCACCTAACCAATCGGAGCGCTCCTTTTCCCTGCGCGTGAGACACTATTCTGTGAAGAGCATCTCACTCGCAGGTGCCCTAGAAATGGGCATATTCCGGGAACAGTTTAAAAAAAACAAAACACCGACTGCTTTCTCGATCTATAATATATTATACATCCCCCCATCGCCACTCATTGCGGGTAAGAGTGGTTTCACTTGCGTTCTGCTCAAGCAGAACACGCGTGAAACCACTCTTATCCCACAACAAGTGGTTCCTGGGGACGAATTAATATATAACATAGGTCCAGGTAGCCAAATTAGATATTTATTTATAAATAATATGATTAAGGGCTTTTAAAAAATGTTGCTAATTGTTGGTCAGGAAGCCAAAATAGCTATTAACAGAAATTCACCTGGAGTTCAGCTACCATTTTATAACCATGTTGAGCACCATGCTGTACATGCAAACTGGGGGTGAAAATTGCACAGAGGATCAAACTGCAGTTTGTGGCATGCAGTTGTTCTCTGTGGACCCATTAATACTCTACATGGATCCAGCTATGTAGGAAAGTAACACCTGCCCACCCCCTTAGGCCAGAACACAGTATCTGTTCTAACATCATCTGAGCTTTAAGGGGAAGTGCTGCTAAAATTGCTACCTACAAAAAATTCTATGTCTGCCTTTGTCTGCATGACCACTCTCCTGGGGACAATTCTTTCTCTGGATCTTTGTGCAACCAAGCTGTGCTCTTACAGAAAGATGAGGCTAGCCTCTCTGCTCCCCAGTATTAAATGCTCCAGTTGTGCTTCTACAACTCGCGTCCCAAACATGTGACACCCAACCATCGCCTTCTGCACAAAGCCAAGTGAAGCAACAGCCTTGTTGTGGTTCTGTTCGAATAGCCCCACCCTCACTGCAGGGAAGCAGTATGGTCCAGTGGTAAAAACAATGACCTGTGAGCCAGGAGATCCCAGGTTCAAGCCCACCCAGTCACTGACTCACTGTCTGACCTTGAGCAAGTCAATTACCTCCCATCTCCCTTTCAACAATATATAGTTAGGGCGAACTCTTGGCTTTTTATTCTTTTGCACCAAGTTTCATGCCAAAATATATATTTTGTTGCACCATATGGTGAGCAGTACCTATTTTCAACTCTACTCAACAAGGCAAAACAGTTTTAAAACATGACATTTCATTTTGTTTAACCATCAGGACGTACTAGTGGAGTGCAACTTATTTACAGCAAGGACACGGAGACAATAAAATTGAGAGTCTGAGGTATAGAACAAATAAATTCTGTACAACTGATAAAATAGCACACCAATTACACATCAGTAGAAAACTGGCAATGATAAGACAATCATTGGCAATACACGTTTGAAAATAAAAACACTTTTTTTTTTGTGGCTCCGATAGTAAGTGACTGAGCGAGACCTGCACAGTAAGTGTAGTGCCTGTGTGTGTAAAGGGGCAACCCTCAACCCTAGTGGTTCTCATCCCCTAACAGCAGAATGAGTAACTGCCCTTCACTACTGCCATAAACGGTCTTGTATGCAGGGTTCATAGATGTCGGAGCGAGAGGCCACAAGGGCCATGGCCTCCACTTTCATAAGTGGCCCTGTCAGTTTTTGCAGTCATGTTAATCAATGTATTTAATAGGGGAGAATTTACCCCTTACATTCTTGGCTCTACCACTTTTTAAACCGTTCCGGCACCAATGCAGGGGTTCAGTTTAATTTTTTTTTTGGGGGGGGGGGGAGAAATCAAAAACTTCTCCCCAGATTTGGAACTTATTCCAGTTTTGTGAAGCCAAATACTTCCAACATCCTAAATGTTGTTATAAATAAAAACATTACTGGTTAAATATGCTTTTTTTCAGAAACAAATCCACCATTTTTACTTCCATGTTGCAAAAACTGGAGGTCAACTAATTTTTATTTTTGCCTGTTCAATGTCAAACACTCCTGCACCCATAATTTTGGAAGTTTTTACCATTTTTGGAAGTCAAATATTTTCAAAATGGAGTAAATTAAGCCCTTGCTTGTACGGTGTATTGTTTCAAAATTGGACCAACTATCCTATTGTACTGCACTATAACTAAAGCACCTCGCACCCTGCTGTACCCAGGGACTGGGACCCTCAGAAAGTGAGATACGGAATCCCTTGGGACCAGCCAGCCATCTGTTTGATGTAAATTTTCTAATCACTTCATTAGTCAATTGGCCCTCCCAGGTATAAAACTGGGAAGCTGTAGGATCCCCCCCCCCCACACACACACACAGAAAAAACTGCTGCATATCAGTTTGGGCTACTCTTGAGCAAATATACTGTCGAATGAAATAAATTAAAATTTAAAAAAGTCTACTCTAAAGCAAATATTGACCCACAACTGCATCAGCTAGTCCTTGAAAGCTGCAGCTTTTTCTCATGTGTTTTATGGGTTTTGTTTTTTTGGGGCTCCTCCACCAGGTATCCACCCTGGTCACAGCCCTGGTCTTCCACCAACTGTCACCTGGGACCCCCGATCACCCCCGGCTATTCCCCCTGGAGGGCAGGGCCACGGAGCTGGGACCCCCTATCCAGCCCCACGGAATCAGTAACTAGTTGGGGGTACCCCAGTGGCAGTGGCTAATTGAAGCCCCGACGAAGGCTTCATAGAGGCGGAGGTGCCCATTTTCCCCCTCTTTAATTCTTCCGAAGAGTCAGATGTGCAATGACGTCAACGCACTAACGTGCAGACGTCCGCCGACTCTTCTCCCAGTGTAGATGCCCGCAGTCTGCTGAACACCCTCAGTACGGCAGCGGCGCGCGACCCTGCCACCCGGAAGGAAGGAGCTGTCGCAGGACGCTCAATCCTTCCTTCCCCCTGCCAACCCGAGTCAGTTCCCAAACCCGGGTCGTCAGTGTGGTGCGAGGTGTGGCATCCAGTACCTAAACCCTCAGCGCCACCGGAGCGGCGTGTTTTATGTTTTTAATCCCCACACTCCCCTTGCGGTTGTCATAGCTGCACCCTTCCTCTGGTGGTGTGGGGGAATGAGCAGCCTTCTTCACAGCCAGCACTAAATCTGCTCCTTGGTTGTTTTGCGCCCCCTCCCTGAGAGTCCAGTGTCCCATCTTCGCCAGGTGCCTGGCTCTTCATCAGCTTTAGTGTGGCATTCCTGGGATCCCACATGAACCCTTGCCTGCTGCCCAGTTTTGTTACATTATTAAGCAGATCTTAACCTGTGAATGCGAGTTCCACCACGGAGAATGGGTAAGAAAAGAGCCTATTAGCATGTCCTTACCTGCTTCTGCACTCCCCAGTCCATCTTGACAGCCAAACTCCTGTTGGCCAAAGCCAGCAGATACATCCAGGTAGCATCCCTGCATTTCTCTGGTCCAATACTGGAGAGTTGCTCTCCATCACACACTCTGGCTTTAGCCCCTTCCATTGCAATCTGCAAGGCAGCAAGCTCTGAACTTCCCTGGTTTCAGGGAAACAAAATTTCAACTGCCCACACCTCCCCTTCCCATCCCCGGCAAGCACAGCTGTCCCCTGTTTGTGAGGCTGCTATAGGATGACCTTCTCCAAGGGTCGCAGTAACTTTGGCCAGCTGACTACACTACTGACACATGAATGAGTTTGGAGGGGGTGTGTGGTTTCAAACAGCAAGTGCCCGCTCTTTCTTAAAGGGACATGGTTGTGTTTTGGGGGTGGGCTATTCTATTTCAATGTACTACATGGAAAATGTTCCTTTTTATTATATTTTAATCCCTACCCCCCCCAACACACACACCCAGACTACTGGGGTCACAGAGGCTGCATACCTCTTTGACCAGGACAGTAGGCAAATGGCCTTCACGGATGACTCTACTGTCCCTCCATAATCAGCAGATGGAGGGCCCAACTGCCGGGCAGCCAGCTCCCTTTCTCCCAAAGAGCCTCACCTTCCCAGTGCTTGACCCCCCCCCAGCTGATCCTGATTTTTCTTGCAGAGACTCTGCTCAAAGACGGAGAAATCAAAAACCCTGACCTCCTACTGAACTTTGAAAATGAAGACCGCCCTGTGGAGACATCGGATGTAGATGAGGAGCTATGGAAGCGGCTGCCAGTAGGCTCCATAGGGATTGTTCCCTTACCCTCTGCTCTGACACCAGTGTCTTTGTTCTGCTGCATTTCATTTTTTCTTACACTTTATCCCCTTTTTTGTAGACTTACTACTCCAACACCACACCACACTGACTGATCCCAGACCAGTTCAGATGGGAGAAAGAGAAACTATTCTCAGACAAGTCTTAAGGGAAAAATCTTCCTAGACTTGTCAGTAGTCTCATGTTTTGCCAGTCGTAGCTCAGGTTTTACTAAGGCACTGGAAATCCCTGTATCAGAGTCGTACCTGGGCATCACTCGCTAGCGGATCCGGTCGTGTGGTGTACTAACACCCGCTACTCTGAGACAGCCACGTCTAGCTGTTGCAGCCTATAGTGAAGTTTAAAAAGGACAACTGTTCTGAGAAAAATAGCCCCCTGCTAATAAAACACTGGATCCGTCCCTGGCATCTCTAACACAACATTTCAATCCACATGCCCAGCAAACCTTTTCTGCCACCTGATCTTTCTCTTAACTCTGTTCTTTTCACCTGTGATTGTTTACCAGAGCATGTAACAAATGTCACGTCCCTCCAACTTTTCAAACAATCTCTTTACAGCTTTCCTAACTCACCTTGTGCTTGTAACCTTCATACTTGTGTGATTAGCGCTTGTTTATCACCATTATGCAACATCCAACTTTACTGAACTGCCTCTCTGTGCACACGTTTAACATTACCTCTGTTTAATGCTACTGTGTTATGAAACCTTTTTCTTGACATAACTAAGTGAAAGTTCACTTGCTGCTGCTATACTTGACCCCTGCCAGGTCCAGGGTCCCTCTTGGCATTCAGAGGCTTCTAAATGAGTAAACCTTAGGGTGAAACATTTATGAATAAACAACAATGTCTGTATAATTACATTTTTTGGAAATCGCTGTGCAAACAAGGGGAAATCCTCTCAGATATTACTGAGCAGTGGACACATCTAGAGGAAAGAACTCTGGGGAGAGATTCACATAACCATTTGTTGTTGATGTTTGCTTCTCAGATAGCACATGACAGATCCCCCCTCCATAGCAAATTCTCATGTTGCCTCTCAGAAGCAGCTCAGAGTAGGGTAGACGAAAGGTCAAAAGACAGCAAGACAAAATAGTGCAGAGAAAGAAGAAAAGTGCCTATTCTGAAATGTCAACAATCTTTGAAGTTTCTGAAGTGTAGTCTGACGGGCAAAAGAATTCAGGAGACTGACGCTTCAGACCCCCCCAACCTCCAAGGCATCTACGTACCACCCCCCAAAATGCACCCACGAAGCAACGGATCATTGATCCCAGGCAGCCTGAATCATCTTTGGGGTCTGCACCCAAGACCCAATCCTCCAAAAAGCTGTAACATGAAATCAGTAACTTAAACCCAAGTACCACATAAACTAAACACAACCCTTCAGGCAGCTTTGCTGATCAAGGAGAGCACATACACAGCAGCCAAGCATGGCTGGCTCTCTAGAGTTCATCAGGGACCACCAAAGAAAAAAGATTTTTTTTGCAGTCAAATGGTTGAGTCTCCAAGTGAACAAAAGCGTTATATTTTTTTTGTACTGAAAATATACAATAAACAAACAACAAGATCTAGTCATACAGGATATGATTTACAAACATTAGCATTTAAGTTTGTTTTTGCAGCTACTGCTATTTATGCCCCTACTGCTCTGGTTGGCCCTCTTCTACTCGGCTGCCACAGTCCTGTCGCCCTGGTGTGCCCCCAGGACTTACCCTGACCTCCAAAGTTCCCCCAGAGCTTAACCCCCTCTGGCAGGGGTGGCGGAGACTGCCACAAACTCCACTGCAGAACGGATCCGGTCTTCTGGAGGTGGTGCCTGGGTAGGCAGGTAGAGGCCCTGCGAGCAGTCAGCATCATACTGCCTGCCAGGGTTTTTCTGCTTTTTACTGTCCATCCACTAAGATGTTGGAGGCAAGGGTGCAAACTCACGCATGCATGCAGGTGTGCGTGTTGCAGCACCAGCTGATGTCCTCCTACTCACAAGCTGCTCCTGACTGCACTCCCATCTGTGGTCGCCCAAGTGGCAGTATAGCAGCGGAGCAGGCTGCCCTCCCTCCCGAGAGGAGGAGAGCATCTCCCGAGATGCTCGACCCCCCCCCCCCAAAAAACCTCCCTCTGACAACACAAGCTCATTCCCAAACTTGGGTCACAGTCATCGCGAATGCTAGCACTACCCCTGCATTGATGGACTTAGCATTTAAGTCTCGAGCAAAACAGAATTATATGTTCTATTACTCAGCAAGGCATAATATACACAATACAGAAACATACTTTCTAGAATAATGGAAACAGCAGTCACGTGCAAGAGAAGACTAGTTTCTTAGTCTCTGAAACCCCCAAGCATTACACTAAAGCTACCAACAGCCCCCCCGTTTTCCCAGGACAGTCCCTATTTTAGGCAGCATGTCCCGGTGTCCCCACAAGTTTTGCAAAATGTCACTTTTGTCCTGGTTTTTGCTTACTTGTCCCAGTTTTGTCCCTGTTTTTTGCTGACTGCTAATCCATGAGTGACAGTTATTTCAGCACCACTATGGCACTGCTCGAGCTGAACAGCAGTTTGCAACCTCAACCCCTGCACCTGTGTTGTACTGCAAGCATGTCAGCGGAATACAGTAAAGCATGTTCCTTCCTGTTAGGTTAGACTGTGTAGTAGTGCAAACAAGTAAGCATTAAGCCATGACGAAGGTGGCATCTAATGCTGGATTGATGCATGGTTGGGGGGTTTTGGGCCGAGGGCCAACAGCCGCCCCACCGTGCATCAATCGCATTAGATGCCACCACAGAGAATGCTTAACGCGCTGTAACATGGGTCATGGGTCGGTGGCGGCATCGGGAGACTGCCCACTGTGCGAGACGGCACAGAAAACATGGAGGCGCTGCCATGATTAACAACTTTACCTGCACTTTCAAACAACGGTGCACAATATTATTTACATTGTGATGCGGTCACTTGCTGTACTACCTGCAACCACAGAGCAGACTGCAGCCGACATCAGTGTCCCGGTCATTTCAAGTTCTGTGAGGGTATGGCCCTCATACCCGCCGCTGGAGGTCTCTGGTGCAGTTCTCAATTGCCGCGAGGAGGGATCAGCTCGTGATTTGCATATCGGGGGCACTCACTTCCTGCTGCCTCCCGCCTCCCGCTGACTGGTCCCACGCTCCGTGTCCCACCTGGGCTGGGTGTGCTGCTGTCCCCCACTGGTTCTGGTCCCCCCCCTCCCCGTTTCCATCCTCGGGTGGCTAGTCCAGCTCCCCCTCTGCCTGTCTTGCCGCTGTTGTGCTCACTCGCCACAAGTACCCAGTGCTGCTAACCTAGGGGTCTAGCTGGTTTCAGTACTACCGCGGCGGGCACGGCATATACCCTGCATTAATACCCGCTCCAGTTCGGGTCCCGTGATGCTGTTCCGCCTATCGTTGCTGTCCATTTCCAGTGTCTGATTAATGCCATGTTACAAGTGCACGTGGACGTCTGCCTGCCAGCATCTGAGAGGGACTCCAGACAGAAGAGACCAGCAGCAGTGAACTAAGGTACCCGAACCTGACCAGCTGCAGGAAGTGTGTGAAAACAATCTGGTGTGGTAGGGGGAGTCACTGAAGTGAAGTTTGCTCAGCAAATGAGGTAAGTGTAAGTGGGTTGGGATGGGACTGTCAGGAGGAGCAATACATGCAGCTCGAATGTCTGAACACAATTTAACACAGGTTTGCTTCTAGTGAACTTTCTGTACATCATGATTTGGAACTTGCTGCAGCAGAATGATGTATTGTTTTAATCTGGATGTTTGCTACTGGTGTTACTGTGGGGCGGCATGGCCAGAGCAAGCAGCAAAATTTAATTGATTGTGTGCAGCGTTGTCTGTGGCGGTGCCCGTGGGAGTGACACAGTGGGGGAAGGGGGCATGGTCAGGATGGACCCTGTCCCAGCTTTAGACCTTGGAAAGTTGGTAGCTTTACTTTATACCACTGCTAACTAAAGTGGTTTTATTTATTTAGAATGTTTTACCAGGAAAGACATACTGAGCTGATGTCAGCTCCTTTCAAGGTGTGTCCTGGGAGAGGGGAAGAGAGGAGGAGAGAACAGATAAATACGGAGTATAAAATACATAACGTGGAAATAAGTATATCACAATAAACAGGACAACAATGCTTAAGAATAAACTGACAATCAATAAGTTACCATACAGCAAAACTGTGGAACTGACAAAAGAACAATGAAATAGTAATCAACATAAAATAAGGGACAGAGGGAATGACTGATGCTAAGGAGTGGGGAAGTGCTGAAGTCAATGATTGGGAGTTACAGGTGAAACAAGCCCAGACCAATATCAGAAGCAACCGCAGGAGTGAGTAGAGAAATCACAGTGGAGAGATTTAGGTGCAGGAAAGGAAGGAGCAGAACGAACAGAAGGGGGAGAAATTTGAAAACCCCATAGTTTAGGGAAATGGGTCGAGAAGGCAGCTTGGCCAGCAGAAGATTTCATTTCAGGGGGAGCAAAAAAGCGAGAGTAAGCATTGCAAAGAGAGTAAGAGGATGAAGGGGAAAAGGAGAGGAGAGAGCCAAACCAAAATCTGGAGATGAAGGAAACACAAGGGGTAAAGCACCTGGTATCAAGAGAAGGAAGGGAGAGGAGGGAAGAATGCATGTTTCATAGTACATGACTTCAACTTCAGACTCGGCCGTAAGTGCCAGTAAGAGACAAAGATCCCGTTTACTTGTAGATAACTTTCATAATTTTTTCCTAAATTATGTAACCAAGACAGCCCAGCTGAGATTCAACATCTCAGTTCCAGAGGAGTCCTGCTTCTACCCATTTCCGCAGCTAGCTGGACTGCAAAACTGGGAGGTTAAGTGACCTGTCCAAGGAGTGTTTGGCTCTAGCTGGGTTTGAACCCATGATCTCGTGGTTCCCAAGCCAGTGCGTTAACCACTAGACCACACTTCATCGTAAATAATAAATATAGTGATAAATCGGCAAAAGCACTTCATATACAGTTCTGTTTTTCTACAAGACAATTAAATGATTTGCTTGTAGAATGAGTTGCACTGTAATATTGTCAGACTGGCCGAGAGCAATGAGTTCTGTACCCGCAGTTGGGGAAAGCACAACTGACAGCTAAAAATACCTAGCTTGTAGGAACTAATTTCTGTTGTTTTCTGTCTCCCCCTGATGGACAGCCTCTGTAACACAGCTGGATGTATGCATTTTATACAGCATCTCTTCTGGGACCTTTATGTCTAGCTCTTCAAACCAACTACAAAAACATGACTTTAAATTAGCCAGATGGGCTGCCAACTTTGCAGCTTCAGTAGCCCTCCCACTGGGCTAAACAAGAACCTTTTACAATGGGTAACTATCTGGGATATACGTATTCATTGTGTTTTCCACCCCTCACACAGCTGCTTCCCATTTTTTCATAAGGAAACAAGCACTTAGTGGCTGTGTATTGTAACTCACTGTAAACAGGAGGAATCTAGCCGGCACTGAGGGTTGAGACACTGGATGCCACACCTCGCGCCACGCTGGCGACCCGGGTTCAGGAATGAGCCTGGGTCGATGGAGGTTGGTAGGGGTGGGAGGGGACTGAGCATCTGGAGGACTACTCTCCTTTCCTCTCCTGGGGGTGGGTAATGGGGAGTTCCCGGCATGGGAATGGCTTCTGGTGGAGACTGGGGCAGCACACGCACTTGGGACGAAGCAGGGGGCGGGACGACAGTGGGCTCCAGTGGCAGGGGAGGCATGGTTTTGCCGTGCAGGAGCTACTGTACGCTGCGTCCTGAAGTGGTACCACAAGGGGGAAAAAACCTCCAGTGAGTGCAGTGAAGCCAACAATGGGGGGCCTCCCCCGCATGCCAAACAAAGCCCGTTGTAAGCCAGGGTGGGGAATTCAGGGTGATGCGGTCTCTCTCTCGCCAGTTCCAGGCTGCTGGGGCAAGCCCCTCCATGGGGGGCAAGCCACAGTCCTCCTTGCCCTTGCTTCTGTGGTGGAGGCTGGCATGTGAGGGGCAGCTGAGCTCCCACTCACAAGGCCAATAGGGGTAAGTACACCCCTGCCGCTTAGGAGGAGCATGAATAGTAAAAAACAAAACAACAAAAAACAGAGGTGTCTGTTCCGAGTAACCTCACATCTTGCTGTGAATCTCTTAGAGGAAATTCTCCAGCCCTTACTGACTGCTATGGAAGCAATGGTTGTGAGTTTTGAGTCCTGCACCAGACAGATCCATTTTCTGGTGCATCTATATTTGCAATGGCACACCGTTGCCAGTGGCACTGTTGGCCTGCTGTTTGCAGAGGGTGTTAAGGGGCACCATTGACAGTGGAATAGCATTACTGGCTGGGTGTTGGGGTGCATGGTTGCTAGTGGCACTTTTGGCCTGCCATTTGCAGAAGGTGTTGGGGTGCAGGGTTGCCAGTGGCACTGTTGGCCTGCCATTTGCAGAGGGTGCTGGAACCCACCATTGCCAGTGACAGTGTTGACCGTCCATTTGCAGAGGCTGTTGGGTTGCACCGTTGCCATTTGCAGTGTTGAATGGCCATTTGCAAAAGGTGTTGGGGCCCTCCACTGCCAGTGGCAGTGTTGACCGGCCATTTGCAGAGAATGTTGGGTTACACCTTTGTCAGAGGCAGTGTTGGTTGGCCGTTTGCAGAGTATACAGGGTCAGACTGTTGCCAGTGGCAGTGCTGGGCAACTGTTTGCAGAGGATGTTGGGTAGTCTTCCTTCAGGAATCCTACACAAGGAAAGACTGCTGGGGGCAGGGAGCATCTATGCTAAGCCAGAAAAGGCAGATAGCATTTTGTCTCTCCACTGCCTGAGCAGCACATGGTTCTGGGGTAATTCGGTTTCAAGGGTGACTGCACAGCTCGGCTTGCATTGGAACACATGCGGTAGCAGCCTGAAAATGCTACAGAAAGTTGGGTGTAAATGCGGCTAAACTCTTGGAGTAAGGGTTTCTTCATCATATAGGAACTTAAACTAGTAGATAGGAGGGCAGTATTACTAGAAGGGAGTTAAAGGGACCAGCTGCATATGCAGTGGGGCCTAGCAGGCCTCCCCCAACACTAACAAACGCAAAGAAGAAGGATAGCTTGAAACAAGAGCAACACGGTGCGAAAGGACTGATGGGGAGAGACAGGTAATGGGAAGTTGAGGTGGAGACTAAGAAAGCCACCCAGGACAAAATATTTAAATAAACAAAAAGAATGGCAACCCCAGCTGCTGCTATGCTGCTGTTTTACGTTGTATGAGCCCTGCTGGTAGGTAAACTTTGCAGGTTATTACCCCAAATAGCTCACTAAGTAATTTTATTTATTTATTTATTTATTTGTAAAATCAGTTTACAGCCTTTGAGCCAGGGGCTCGTTTCCAAAGGTACTTCGTCACATAAAGACATACATTGTGTTTTTGGTTACTGCGCCTCTCCTGCTGCAGGGATTCCTGGCCTCTTCACTTCATTAATTACTACATTCATGAAAGTGCCTTGGAGGGGGAAGAATGTTATCCTAATCACATTCCAGTTCCGTTGATGCAGGGGTGCTAGGCTACATGAACTCACTGTCAGCTGGGGGTACTGAATGCAACAGAACTGTCTGCTGTACACAGTTGAGGAAGCAGAGTTAGGATTCACTGACAGATTGCACTTGGCAAAGACGGAGCAGATACATAGGGCTGGTGCTGACGCACAGAATGTGTAGGGAAAAAGTACTGATGGCTGTGCATTCCTGAACGATTCTGCAGTTGGGGGAGGGTGGGAAATGTAGAAACAGAAATTGATGGCAAAAAAGGCCCGCAAGCCAATCCGGTCTAACAACCTAGGCTACACAGAATACGACAGACACTGCAGAAGAGCTATTGGGAAGGTCTGCCTCTTTGCAGATGACACCAAATTCTGCAACAGGATGGACACTTGGGGAGACCTAGAGGTGATCATACTGGATGACCTAAAGGTGGCCAGACAGTGCAACAAGGCAGTTGGTAGGGCTAGTGGGATGCTGGAGTGCACAGGAAGGGGCATCACCAGCAGAAAGAGGGAGGTGGTGTTGCCTCTGTACAGATCGCTGGTTAAGACCTCACCTGGAGTACTGCATCCAGTTCTGAAGACTGCATCTCTGAAAGGACATAGACAGAGTGGAGGCAGTCCACAGGAAGTCACTTAACATGTTGCAGGGTCTCCACCAAAAGCCCTACAACGAGAGACTAAAGGACCTTAATATGTACACCCTGGAAGAGAGGAGGGTGAGGAAGCATATGACAGAAACCTTTAAACACCTCACCAGGGTAAAAAAAAAAAAAAAGGTGAAGGAAGTATTTTTCAGAAAAAGGAGCTCAGGAACAAGGGGACAATCTGTCCCCTAGATCTTATTTTGTATACCTTAGGTGAACGTGGCCTCTTGGGCTTGAGAATGAGGAAGGACAGTTCCTAAACATAGGAAAATCAGCAGCACAGCACATCATGATTTCTCCCCAGCTATGCACCAAACCCCTATCAGCGTAATATAGATTGATCCTAGGGACAAAACCTCCCCCAGCAGAGGACTACCAGACAGCATAGGGGAAGGACTTGGGGATAACTGTTAGTCCGGAGGTGTGGAATAGAACAATCTGATATGCAGTGGGATGTGCAAGATCCAACAGGCTTAGGCAGGTGCAACACAATTCCCTCTTTAGAACATAAATTCCTCCAGACAGACTCCACAGAATGAGACCAGATGTGAGTGACACTTGCCAGAAGTGCAACAAGGAGGTAGGAACATATGGCCACATGGTTTGGGGTTGTCCTAAAATCCAGTCCTACTGGGAAGAGGTCCATAGAATAATGGAAAACATGCTGGGGGAACATCTGCCATCCACCCCAGTGGAAATGCTGGTGGGGGCTGACAACAGAACAGGACAGAGTGGAAGACTGCTCTGGCAGATAGCACTGGTAAATACCAGAAAAATTTGGACCAGTTCTGGGCACAGGTCGAGCCCCCTCGATTGCACACTGTATGACAAACCTTTCGGAGTGCATGAAGTTAGAGCATGCTCAAATGAATGCCACTGGGGAGGGAGATAAGTCTGAGAAGTTGTGGGCACCAGTATTATGTGCCCTAGAATGGGGGGATGTAGGAGTCTAAACAGGGAAGTAGTCAAATTTATATTTTTAGTGGCTATCCTTCTTAAAGGACTCAAAAATCATTTTGTGGGCAGGTAGCCAGCTGGCCAGTAACTTTCAAAATCTAGTAGCCAAACAATTTTTTTAGTGGCCATTGGCCACCTGGCTACCCAATTTGTCCCACCCTGAGTGCAAACTACTTTAAATGGCTAACCACCATGATTAGGGGTTACAATATCATAATGTGAAGTGATAGTTGACCAACGGGGCATGCCATAGATGAAATGCAAAAGAAAAACCAACAGGCAACATAGCTTCGCACTCTTCACTATACGCACATTAACTATGCAATAGCTGGAAATCTGCGAAATTTTAAATTACTTGTGTGCATGATACTTCTGCTGTAACAGCCAAAGTTTTAAATAAAGTTTACAAAAAAAAAAAACACAAGGACAAAAAAAGAACAAAGAGAAATGCTGTGAAGCTGGAGTGGGATAGATTCAGGAGAGATATGAGGAAGTACTTCTTCACAGAAAGGTGGCGGCTTCCTGTAACAGCCTTCCAGTGGAGGTGGTGGGGTGAAAACAGTGGTGAGGTTTACGAATACAAGGGATAAGCACAAGGGAATTTTAGTGG
The DNA here is from genome assembly GCA_016271365.2 of Neoceratodus forsteri. NCBI lineage: Eukaryota > Metazoa > Chordata > Ceratodontiformes > Ceratodontidae > Neoceratodus > Neoceratodus forsteri. The sequence continues at coordinate 108,149,647 of JADMNL010000034.1, read as the reverse complement.
AAAGGAAGGAAGGGCCAAAGATCAATTAGGGTCTGCTGGGATGCTGCAGATAGGGAAAAATGGTTAGACTTGGAGGGTTGGCAAATGGTCCTTATCTGCTGTTAAATTCTTTGTTTGTACGTGAATGCCCTAGTGGTCACTCACTGCTCCTCCCCCCATGTCATCCTCCCTTGCTAGCCTCACCAGCCCCATACATTTGTCCCACCCTCACTTGAATCCCTCCAATGATTTTGTACAGACCCCCAGCAGCCTGTCCCCATTTATCCTCTCGGAAGAAACACTTTCAACATGTTTCCTGAATCTCCCTCCCGCCAACTTGAGTTCCCTCTTGTGCATGTCCTTCTGCTCAGTTCCCCAGTGTCCACCTTGCTCATTCCATGAAAAACCTTCTTCTTCATGCTTCTGAAGGAGGACTGGTTGGTCCGAAAGCTAGAGCACTTTGTTCTTGTTGTTACATCTACGTTGGCCCATTAAAAGGTATCAAATCATTTGCTTCTGGCTCTGTTCTTGCAAGGACCAATACAGCAAATACTAAATCTAGATGAAAAACCTTGAACATTTCAATCATAACCTCCCTACCCCTCCTGGTCTCCAGTGTGTACATGTTGAGAGGTCCTTGGCCCTCTCCATGCAGGACTTCTCCTGCTGCACCTGAATCATTTCTGTTGTCCTCTTCTGCACAGCCTCAACCCTATCCCTATACTTTTCAGAATCTGAACTCCAGAACTGCACACAATACTCCAAATGTGGCTGCACTAGGGACTGTAGAGGGGTAGGATCACCTCCTTCCTTCTGCTGCTGATCCCCCTACGCATGCATCCCAGCATCCTATTTGCGTTTTCCAGTGCTCTGTTGCACTAAACTGACTGCTTAAGTTGTCTGCTATTAACACCCTGAGATCCCTCTCCTCTGCCATTTTTTTCTAACATCAACTCTCCCTTCAGGTTCTTAACTCATTTGCTCCCAGTGCCCATTTTGGGTTGGATCTAGCAATGGGCGATTCTGATGCTGTATGACATCTGGGGAACAAATTTAATCCCTCTGTGCATAACCTTACACTTTTTTGTAATGAAGTTTAATAGCCAGATCTGTGACAATTTCTCCCCTCTCTTCATATCTTCCCTCATGTCTTGACCCCCTCATCACTGTCCACTATACCTCAGATTTTTGAGCCATCTGCAAATAGCCACATTTTCCCATGGATCCATTCCCCACTGTCAGCAATAAAGATGTTTAAAGTACTGACCTAAGACTGATCCCTGGGGAACCCCATCGGCGATGTACCTTACCTCTGATAATTTCCCATTTAAGACTGCTCTCGCACCCATCCAGTTCCTGCCCATTTTGTGATCTTTTTCCCCACCCCAGGTCCTCCAATATCTTAGCCATTCTCCCATGTGGCTGAATGCTTTGTTAAAGTCCAGGCACAGTTAAGTCCCCTGCCTGTCCTTTGTTCACTGCCTGTGTGATCCAGTCAAAGAAGTCCATCAGATTTGTCTCACGCGACCTTCTCATTATGAATCCATGCCATTTTCTGTCCTGGAATCCACAGAAACAGTCCCATCCTCTACTTTAATAATGGCCTCAAGTACTCTGCCCACAATAGACATTAGATTGACTTGTTTATAGTTTCCCACTTCATCCCTGTTCCTGCTCTTGTGCAGAGGTATCCACTGGCACCTCTCCTCTTTCCAGTGTCTGCCAGAGCCCTCCAAGTCTGTGAAGAACACACATGTCTCTACAGGCATGGGGTTAATTTTATTTATTTTAATTCTTTTGGTAACTGGGTAAGGTCCACTAGGCACAAGTGCCTGTTTTCAGAGGTGACCCAGGAGCACTGGGAAGGTGACATCATGACTTGCTCAGGGTCACATAGTATGCAAGTTGAGGCTGTGGGAATCAAACCCAGGTCTGCTGAATATACCAAGCTCATTCACTGCTCATTACTCTAACCTCTTGGCTATACTGCCAGCAAAATTAGGATTGATGTTCTGACAGAATAGTAACAACTCATCTTTCCACAACAACCCCCTACCCCCAATTCAAGAGTCGGACAAATCCAGCAAGACAGGAACAGAACACCCATGACATGGTGACAACATGCAGTGTACGAGCAAGTGTCTACAGATCTCAGGTTTCCTCTTAACCCTTATATATAACCAGGATGGCCCAGCTTAGATGTAACATTTTGTTTTGCTTCAGTGGGGGTGCTACTTCCACGTTTTACAGCTGGGTGGGCTACAGAACTTAAAAAAAAGGTTAAGTGACATGCTTGGGGTTGCACAATGAGCAAGTTGCTCTGGTGGGATTTGAACCTGGAGCTCCCTGTTCCCAAGCCTGTACTCCAACTGCTAGACCACACTGCCGCCTGATGTTCCTGCCCAGTAATCCTTGTTGACCTCAGGGTTTCCATGACTGCACCTTGTTCTCCAATTGGAAGAATAGGTGGGCAATTCTGATGCTGCTTTGTGGTCAACCAGTAGAGTATACACAGATGCCAGGTATAACACCAGTGCATTCCTTGCGATATACTATGAGTTTGCCTAGCATCATTCAATGCATTAGGAAGGCTATAACCCCCATATTCCTGAGACTAATTAGCTGATCAGTTAGCTACTCGGCGCTGCACAGAAGGGGCCAACTGAGCAGCCAGGATGGGACTAATTCCCCATCCATCACAGACTGGGGTCAATGCAGGGGGGCACAACAGAGTATACATACTGTGGCTCACAAGGGGCTTGAGAATTAATAGGAAGGGGGTAGGGCATTTAAAGATGCCATCAGAGGAAGGGGGCCAGACAGAGCACACAGCTTTAACTATATTGTTCCCCTAATCATGGACTAGAGATCAGAGGGGGCACAGCAGTGGTCACTATTTGCTTAGCGAGAACCTAGGGCACACCTCATGCATGTCATGTGGTCCTGCCCAGTTCTACAGCCGTTCTTCCAAGTACTCTAGCTCGAATCAGAGGCGTTCTTCAGTATGCCCATATCCCTTACAGCGGAAATGTTCCTGGTGCTGGAACTGCCAAGGGGTTTCGCAGGTCGCTTCGCCGCTACCTGCTAAGCATTCTGGTGGTCGCAGCAAAGAAAGCCATCACTCGAGCCTGGCTCACCCCTCGGGTTCCCACCGCCGAGAACTGGAGGATTATGGCAAACCAAATATATAGGATGGAAAGAATAACCAACTCATTGAATGACAGAAGCGAGCTCTGTTCCTCGAGGTGGAATGGGTGGATCCTGCATGTCATGTCTAGGGATCCAGATTTTGTTCCCTAGAGCCCATAAATAATTAATTACTAAGGAACCCGCTTGGAATTATGGTCCTGATGAAATTGGGGGAGGGGAGTTGCACCCCACCTTATCAGCCGGTGGAGCTGCTACCTGGCCTTTGCGGTCTACTGGGGGGGGGGATTTATCTTGTTCTCCTCCCTGCATGTTTTCTCCCCCTTAGCCGAGACTGGGGGGGAGACACACCCATAGAAGGGGGGAAAAACAAACAAAAAAAAAGAAACAAGGAAAAAGTGATGCTGGGGGTGCCCAGCTGCCAGGCCATGATGCTGGGGGTGCCCAGCTGCCAGGCCAGAGCACACAATTTTAATACACTTTCTGCAAATTTAGAACCATCCCCCCACTCTGTACCAAATGGGAGGATGACAGAATTGAGACCAGGGTACAGTAGACTGTTGGGCTCCCAAAGACAGTAATGTTATAAATGATTGCTCTCTGTTATGAATGCATGCACTAAGAACATTTTTTGATTTTTTGGTGATGCAGACCTGAAAAGTTGTGTAATACAAATATATTTGAAAAAAAAAAAAAAGGTTTTGCGACACTAGTAGGCTTGAGCAGGGAAGTGCTACTCACTGAATATTACTACTTAACTAAAGGACAGTCACACTCACAAAACAAGTGCATCTTAAACAAGTGGTTAAAACTACAAAACCAACCCAATTAAAGCTCCTCTGTGATCCAAAAGATGTTGATCAGATCAGACACTTTGCCTGTCAAGCCAGACACCCAATCCCCCTTCATCTCTAGGCTGCTTTTGATTACGGCGCCTGTGTATAGTACAGTCAGTGTCCTGCCTGCGCCCCCCCCACCACCACCAAATGATACACTTTTTGCTCAGTGATGGGAGACAGAAATGAGGTGAATTCTTCAAACCTTGTCATTGCTCATATACTGGAAAGCAGGTAGGCAAGGGTAGATTGTATTGTATGTTTAATTCAGACAGAGTGTTTCCTGACAGCAGCAGAAGCCCCCCCCCAATTGGTCTCAAAGAAGCCTGTCAATCAGAAACCTCCACATGGACTGACCTGTCACAAACCCATCCATCTTTCAGACCATCTCTCTAATGTGTGTGTGCCCGCTAATCCTTCATATCAAACCACACAGGGAAGGAAGAAAGACTGTTCCAGGCCTGGTTAACCCCTTCCTCTCTAAAAACTGAATGAAATGTAAGCTGTATTTACAATATTGTTTTTTGCCCTATTTTGCTCCATTATATTGTGCAACCTCATAACGGTTCAACACCAAAGAAGGCCGTCGCCATCAGTCAAAGGCTGTTTCTAAGGGCAGAGTGACGACTCCAGTCCGATAATCACCAGCAGATTGCTTTCTCTCTCTATCTGTAGTAAACAAGGTGACAAAGCCTTAGGTTTTTTTATTTTATTGAAAACTTCAGAGATTACCTCTGAGCACAAGTGCTCATTTACAAAGGTTCCACATCAAATACACAGTCACAATAAAAACACTACAAGTACAATAAGCAGTTCCAGAAGAAATGCAATAGAGTCAGGCTCCAAGCACTTAAAGAGCAACTTTACAGCTCTTTACCCCAAGAAAGCTATAAAATGCTTACCTGGCCCTTTTTCAAATGCTGCCAGTATTTTGATTTTTAATTGTCCTGATTTGGGAAGGGAAGGGATCGTATTTTGGCTCCGTGGAGTCATGCCACTCCAATCCCTTGCACTTCCTGGTACCTGCTGAAAGTCTGATCTGCCCCCACGCTATCACATTTGCTGATGTAACTATATGGACAGTGCAGGGGCGCACTACACAGAAATGAATGGGGCCAGTTTTCAAAGTCTGTTTTTGGTATTTCAGATGGTCATCATAGACAACTCAAGGGCACTGCTCAACCACCAAGGTCTGTTAATTGAGCGGTGCCCTTGATTTGTCCACAATGGCCATCCGAAATACCAAAAACAGACTTTGGAAACTGTCCCCATTGATTTCTATTTAGCGCGCCCCCGCACTGTCCGTATGCTAACATACTAAAAGCCAGTAGAATAGGCCAAATGGTCAGACTTGTCTGCTTGAAAGCCAGCAAACTAATGGCTGCCTGCCTCACCACCCCCCAGCCCCCAAGAGCGTCTTCTCTAAATCCAGTTTCCCCTTGTACCTCTCCCACCCCTTCTTGAAGCCCTCACTGTGCCCTCCTCCACCAGCCTCCCGGGAGCGTTTCCATGGGCTCCACCATCCTCTCAGTGAAAACATGCCTCCCTCGTTCCCCTGTAATTTCCCCCCTCCAACTTCCACCCATGGCCCCTGGTCAATCCCCCCTTCTTCAGCCTAAACAACTCCCTGGTTCCACTCCTAATTATTCCCTTTACATACCTGAAAACCTCTATCATGTCTCCCCTATCCCTCCTCTCCTCCAGTGAGTAAAGCCCAAACTCTTCCAGTCTCTCCTCATAAGGCCTCCCCTCCATGCCCTGAATCATCTTGGTCGCTCTCCTCTGGACCCTCTCCAGCAGTGCTATGTCCTTCTTCAGATGAGGTCTCCAGAACTGTACACAGTACTCAATCTGCGGCCTGACCAAGGCAATATATAGAGGGAAGATCACTTCCCTGCTTCTGGACGTAATTCCCCTGGCTATGCAACCCAATATCCTGTTTGCCTTGGCTGCAATTCTTCTACAATTTTCAGAGTTATTCATTTTGATGTCTACCGCCACCCCTAAATCCCTTTCTCCCAATGTTGCATGCAGGGCCTCCCAAGGTGTATACATGGCCCAGGTTTTGACCTCCAAATGAAGTACCATACATTTCCCGGCATTAAATTTCAGTCCCCACCTCCTTGACCACCCTATAGTGACATCAGCAAACGTGACGGCACGGGAGCGTATTGGGGTGGATCAGACTTTCAGCAGGTACCAGGAAGTGGAAGGGATCAGCACGGCGTGACTCCACGAAGCCAAAATACGATCCCTTCCCTTCTCAAATATTTATTTATTTCTTAGAATTATGGTAACCGGGTGAGCCCACTGAGACCATGCAGTCCCTTTTTCAGGGGTGACCCAGGGGAAAGGTACATAGGACAGGTAGTTTACAGAGTACAAAGAGGTGCAGTGCTATGCATAATCAAAAGAAATAATGTCACAATGTAATACAATAAACAGAGCTATAATACACACAGAGTCACAGTTCTGTATGTGATCTACGTCAGTGCTAATAAATAGGGACAATTAAAAATCAAAATACTGGCAGCATAGCCGGCCTGGTGGTGCTGAGGGTTGAGGCGCTCATAGAAACATAGAAGTTGATGGCAGATAAGGACCTCAAGGCCCATCCCGTCTGCCCATTTCTTTTTCTACCTTATAAAATGTGCCATCGGCCTTTGCTCTGTCAGTGGCCTATCTAGTCATACTCATTTGTATTGCTCCCTTATGCCTATCCCATGCCTGTTTGAAGCCCTGCACTGTATTCATAGCCACCACTTCTTGAGGTAGGCCATTCCATGCATCCACCACCCTTTCTGTGAAAAATAATTTCCTCACATTCCCCCTTAATCGGCCCCCCTCTAATCTCATGCTGTGTCCTCTTGTCCTGCTATTTTTCTTATATTTAAACATGTTAGACTCTTTCACCTTGTTGATGCCCTTAAGGTGTTTGAATGCCTCGATCATATCACCTCTCTCCCTCCTTTGCTCAAGGGTATACATATTGAGCTCTGTTAATCTGTCCTCATATGTCTTCTGATGCAGTCCCTGCACCATTTTGGTTGCCCTTCTCTGGACTGCCTCAATTTGAGTTAATGTCCTTGTGAAGGTGTGGCCTCCAATACTGCACGCAGTACTCAGATGGGGCCTAACCAGTGTCTTGTAAAGAGGATTATTACCTCCCTCTTACGACTTGTGATACCCTACTAATACACTAACACCCCCTAGCCTTACCTACTGCTTTAGAGGTCTGCTTGGATGATTTCAGGTCATCAGTGATGATGATGCCCAAGTCTCTTTCTTCCTTTGTGACTGCTAGCAACTCCCTCCCAGCCTATAGGTGGCTTCAGGGTTTCTCTTCCCTATGTGCATGATCTTGCACTTCTTTGCATTAAATCCAGTTGCCACTCTTCTGACCATTTTGCTAGTTTATCCAGATCTCTTCTCATTCTGCCCACCCCATCTGGATCATCTACTCTGTTGCAGATCTTGGTGTCATCTGCAAACAGACAAGCCTTACCCTCTAGTCCATCTGCAAGGTCACTAATGAAGATGTTGAAGAGGACTGGCCCCAGGACTGATCCCTGAGGTACCCCACTTGTGACTTGCATCTCTTCTGACTGTATACCATTTACCACCACTCTCTGTTTTCTGCCCGTCAACCAGTTTGCCACCCAGTTGACCAACTTCTGACCCACCCCGAACCTACCCAGCTTATTTATCAATCTTCTATGTGGAACAGTGTCAAAGCTTTGCTGAAGTCAAGGTAGGCGACATCAACTGCTCCCCCTTGGTCCACCACTCTGGTTACCCAGTCAAAGAAATCTATGAGATTAGTTTGACAGGACCTTCCTTTTGTAAACCCATGCTGTCTTGGATCCTGTGCCCTATGGATTCCAGGTGTTGCACTATCCTTTCCTTAAGGAGTGCCTCCATAATCTTGCCCACTACTGAGGTAAGACTGACTGGTCTGTAGTTCCCTGCCTCCTCCCTGCTATCACTCTTGTGGCGCGGGATCACATAAGCCCTTCTCCAGTCTTCTGGGACCTCGCCTGTGCTCAGAGACTCACCAAACAGTTCTGCTAAAGGCTCTGCTAGTTCCACCTTAGCTCCTTAAGTACCCTGGGATGTATGCCATCAGGTCCCATTGCCTTGTCCACCTGAGCTTATGGCTCTTGTAGGACCCTTTCTTTTGTGAAGGGGTAGTGCTCACCTCCCTCCCCTGTGTCCATGGTGCTGAGCTGTGGCCCTGCCCTACCTTCTCTTCAGTAAATACTGAGCAAAAGTATCTGTTAGGATAGATGCTTTTACAGAGTCCTCCTCCTCACATGCTCCCTTTTCTCCATTAAGCTTAGCAATACCCCTCTGGACTTTCTCCTTTCACTAATGTATCTATAGAAAGTCTTGTCACCTTCTTTTACTGTTCGTGCTAGTGTTTCCTCAGTTTGGGACTTTGCCTGCCTTACTGCCTTCCTGCTTCCCTTAGGGAAGTTTGGTATGCCTCCCTATCTTCATCCCGCTGTGTTCCCTTATATTTCCTGAAGGCCAGCCTTTTGGCTCTGACCTTTTCTGCTACTGTTTGAGAACCAAAGTGGTTTCCTTCTTCTTTTGCACTTCCTTTTCTGTCTAACACAATGGGATGTTGCTACAAGTATTGCATCCTTAATGCTTGCCCACTTTGCCTGTACCCCCTCACCTGTGTTTCTTTTTGCCAGGGCTAGCTTAACTCTTTTGGCCATCTTATCAAAGTCAGCTCCTCTGAAGTCCCATATTTTTGCCTTGGAATGGGATGATTCAGATGTAGTAGCCAAATTGAACCATACCATGTGATGGTCACTGGCCCCCAGGTGACCTTCTACCTGGAGATCTGTGATCCTTTCCCTGTTAGTCAGTACTAGATCTAGGATAGCCCTGCCTCTTGTGGGTTGTTGTACCAGTTGTCTGAGGCCCTCCCCCTGCAGGGAATCCACTATGTGTCTAGTTCTGGCAGATGTTCCTGCTGGTATTGACCAATCTGTATCCGGCATGTTGAAGTCTCCCATTATCAGAACCTCCCCTTTAGCTGTCATGTTTTGTATATCTTCTAACAGTAATGTGTATGTCCTCCCCCTGGTCTGGGGGCCTGTAGACAACCCCAGTTCTTATGGCTGTCCCATTTCCTGTTTCCAGGGTGACCCACAGTTCTTCTGGCTCCTTATGTGTATTTTGAATTTCTGTAGCTTTGATATTTTCATTGACATACAGGGCCACTCCTCCCCCCCTTTTTGCACCTCGGTCTCTTCTGAACAATACTTAGCCAGGTACTGAAGTCTCCCAAGTGTGGTTACTGGTAAACCACGTCTCACTAATTGCTACTATGTCCAGTTTAGCCTCTGACATTATTGCCTGCAGGTCTGGGATCTTATTTCCCAGGCTGTGAGCATTGTGTACATGATTTTCCATTGGCCAGATTTCGGTGTGATAGTTGTTGGGTGAGGTTTGGCATTACCCTGTCACGTCGTATGGGAGACAAACCTTTGCTTACCTGGTGATGCAAATGAACTGCAAACATGCTGAATCCCTGTTTGACCACTAGCTGAGGGAGGGGTGTTCTTCCATTCGGCGTATGGGGTGCTGCACCCTCTCCCCATTTGCTAGTTTAAATATTCTGCAAAGACGTCAAACTTCTGCCCCAATGCACTGACTCCTCCTTAGTCAGATGCAGTCCATCAAATTTAAAGAACTTTCGCTCCCAGAACTGTTGCCAGTTCCCTACAAATCTGTGTCCTTTTTCCTGGCACCAGCCCTTGAGCCACGTGTTTAGCTCCCCTATCTCCCCTTCTCTGACCTTCCATCCATCTGCCCCCCTCTCCCAGACTGGCAGGATCTCAGAGAAGGAGATGCCAGACGAAATGGATGATAGTTTGTCACCCAGCCTGGTCAGGTGTTCCTTGGTCTCCACAACTGACCGGCTGGCGAGATCATTAGTCCCTATGTGTACTAGGACATCAATGTTTTCTCCTGCTTTGTGAACAATTTTAGCAATGCAGTCAGTGTCTCTCCATGCTGATGTACCTGGGAGACATCTGACCATTACCCCTGGCTGGGGATGGGTATCAACTCCCTGAATCATGGTGTCTCCTATGATCAATGCCACACCTCGCACCACGCCGGCGACCCAGGTTTGGGAATAGGCCTGAGTCCTCGGGGGTTGGCAGGGGAAGAGAAGGTTTGAGCGTCCACAGGACTGTTCTTCTCGGGAGGGGTGACTGCCATCGGTGTGCTGGTGGCCTCTAGCGATGGCTGGGGGAGATGCAGAGCACAGGCAGACTTGGGGGCGATGCTGGGGCCGTGCCGGGGAAAGGAGTGCGTCGCAGTGGCGCACATCTCTTATTCATTGGCGCCACTGCACGCCCACACATGCCAAGAGAGAGAACAGAAAAGGGCACCAGTCGCACGGCATGATGGCTGTTTCCGTGGAAGGGCCTGCTCGGCGCCGAGGGTACGCGGCAGCACTGGATCCAGTTCTGGTGGCAGAGCGAAGGGAGCCCGAAAATGGAGCTCAGGAATCCTCGGTATGGCCGCCAGAGACCTCAGGTGGATGCCTGGACGTCTGAGAGGTAAGCAGACTGGTTGCCAGGGGAGAAAAAGTAATACCAAAAAAAAAAATACTGGCAGCATTTAAAACGGGGCCAGGTAAGGCTTCTGTAGTGTTCTTGGGGGCAAATTCGTTAAATATCAGGATAGTTGCTCTTTAAGGCAGAAGTTATAACTACACAGAGTTTTGAAAAAAATCCATTCAGATCGCTGTATAAAAAGACACAGGATATTTACAGAGAGAAGCCGAATAAAATAATTTAATGTTTACAATTGCATTGGACTGCAAGAGTAGACTGCAGAGATCTCTTAAACTGATTACTTTTGGGGAGATTCAACAGTATATCAGGCAGTTTGTTTCACCAGTTAGTGGCTCTGACAGAAAAATCGAAATTTAAATACCTGTAAATTTTCTTCCTCCGATGGCTGGTGTCCGGGCTTCCTTACTCCTGGGCTGTACCTCCTGATACCGATAGACAGGCAGGAATCAGACCTCTGCAGCAGGGGACATCCAGCCCTCCACTTCCTGTCTCCCTCAGTTCTTCCTAAAGCAGTCCAATGTGTCAATACTACTAGAAGTTGGAGACAGAAAACCAGACTACGAATTTTAAGGCATATATGGACTAGAGGCCAGCCAACGCTATACCTTCTGGGAGGGAATCCGAAGCCCAGAGACCAGCCATCGGAGAAAGAAAATTTACAGGTATTTAAATTTCGATTTCTCTCTTCTAAGCTGGTTTCTGAGCTTCCTTACTCCTGGGATATACAAAAGCAGTACGTCCCCAGATGTCCCGGGTGGGAAGAATGTCAGAAACCCTTAAGGATCCACCACCGCTTGAAGCACTCTGCAGCCAAGGATGCCTCATCCAAGGGCACCACTTCCAGCAATTAAAATTTTGAAGATGAGTGAATTAATTATCAAGTGGCCAGTTTGCATAAGTGTGCTGTCGAAGCTTCTCTGAAGTACGCCCACAAAGGGGTCATTGTAGCCTGCTGGAATGGGCTCTCCCTGGGCCAGGCAAGTTACTCCGGCCTGATCAAAAGCCATGGAAGTGGCTGATAGAATCTTTGCCTGGCTATAGAGCCTTTTGAATCCTTGTTACCCATAATTTTGGCCCATAGCTGGCATGAACAACTTTGAAGTTTTGCAAATAGCTTCCTCTCTCTTAGTTTACATTTGTCAGGGGCAGACTGGATGGGCCACGAGGTCCCCATCTGTCCTCAACCTCCATGTCTCTAAGTTGCTATCACACCTCTCAGATCTAGAGGATGCAATTCCCGTTTCTTACTGCTTTTGGAGAGTGGGCAGAAGGAAGGAAGAATGAACCCTTGACTGTAATGGAAGGGAAGCATAACTTTGGCAAAAAACCTTGAACTGTTCGAGCCTGATGAAAAGCAGTGTATAGCGCTTGGGTAAGCAATGAGTTTAGTTTGCTGATTCTCTTGGCTGAAGCAATAGCTATGAGAAAAAAAGGTGACCTTTACGTTGAAATGCATGATGGATATCTTCTTGATAAGCTCTAAGGGGGGCCTCGGCCACAGCCTTGAGAACCAGATTAAGACTCCAAGGTGGTAGTTTTGGTGGGTTGAAAGGCAACCTAATGATGCTGTCTTTAGAAACCTAGAGACATGAGTATATGCATCCAACGATTCCCCCGAATCTGCCCACAAGAGTACCCCCAGTGCAAAAACCTGAACTTGTACGGTGGCTGGTTGCAGTCCTTTGTCCATCCATCTGAAAGGAACTGCAGTAGAACAGGCAATTATATTGGATAGTTCTATGTGTTTTGAATGAAGCCAGAACCAAAATTTTCTCCAGATTCAATAATACACTTTGGAGGAAGAAGGCAGACATAAGTTCCCCACCATGTCAATAACAGGAGCTGTGTAGCCAAGCTCCTTAAAAGTGTTTCCCTCTCAATTTCCAGGCCAAGAGAGATAAGTTGTTTAAATGGGATGCTGGGCCGGACCTTGATGGAGAATGCCCCGGCTGAACTTGAATGTTAGACTTGAACGCCTTGCCAGATGAATGACAATCGGGAACTATGTGCAGAAAAATCACAAGGGGCAGACTAGAATCATGACTGTCCTGTCCTGAACCACTTTGTGAAGGACTCTTGATAGAGGTGGTATTGGAGGAAAGGCATACAGCAGACCAAACTCATCCCAGTTTAGGGGAAAAAGGTGTCCCAAGCCACCGCTGGTTCATCCTTGGCCAGGGAGCAGAATTGCTTACCATGGCGTTCCGCCAGCAGGCGAAGAAGATCTGTCTGGGGATTGCCCCATTGATTAGTCAATATGAAGGAGGCACTATCCTTCAGCTTCCATTCCCATGGTCGACCAACCTTGTGACTAAGCTAGTCTGCCGTGTCGGTTACCTGCCCTGGTAAATACCTCATTCAGTGGTGCAAGGCCCACTGAAAAAGAAGGGATTCCCTTAGCATTTTGAGCTTCTTGTGCCACCTTAATGGTTGGTATATGCCAACGTTGACAGATTGTCGGCTGGAACCAGACTATCCTGATTGGGGAATTGCTATTCAGAGTGCCTCAGGGCATGGCCTACTGTCCACGTCGGGAATGTTTATGCTGTACCTTGTGCCTCTCACAGCGACCACCTGCCCGGTGCCAGCAGGTGAGCCATCCCCAGCTCACGAGGCTTATATCGGTTGCAATTCGGATTATGTGAAGATGGTCAAACTTACGACCCTTCATGACCTCTGTCCTCCGAGACAGTCACTGGAGGGAGGGTTCACTCTGTCTCAGTGAGCTCTAGCAGAATCCGAAATTTAGTTTTCGGAGGAAAAAATCCTTGTGTAATGATGTCTGCCCCTAGAAGGATCAAGGTCTGGTTTGAATGAGGGAACTCTTTCTCCAGTTGATGATAAAACCATGTGTCGCCAGGTACCAGACCACCTCTGCCACTGCTTGTAATGTTTGGTTGAGCTGTGGGGCCTTTATGTGGACTATGACCGGTACTGGCACCTTTAATTCTGTCCGTGGATCTGAGAAAAACCCCCAATGGTTGAATCTGAATTCAAGTAGTACTCCGCCACTCTGAACCTGAGATTGTGCGCGTGACGTTACTGAGTAGGAAGGGTAAATAGGCATCTTGCAGATCTATGGATGCCAGAAAAAAACCTTTTTGCATCTGCTGGGTGACAGAAATGACCCAGTGTCTGCCAAGACAGAATTAATTTTTCCTCCGAGTATGCATGGGCTTGAATACTCTGACTGGATCCCTACGTCCAGGGTCTGTACATGCTCCTGAATTGTGGTAGTTAGGTTGTCGTCACTTCTGTGGAATCTTTTACCACCCCCTTTAAAGACTATGGGAGCTCTCCCTTGTCAGGGGCATTCCCCAAGTGAGCCTTGGTGACCTGTCCACCTGCCATGCCTGCAGTCTTAGGTATGTCGAGGTGAGGTGAGTTAAAGCGTGGCCCTTGATGCACAACTGGCAGCCTCCTTTGAGATATCTGCTGATAATGTCTAGAATAGTCCCGCTTTGAGGTTGTTGCGGGGTGGGCTTAACTACATCTGGCTCAACAGCATGCTGGAATGCCAGGATAGTGGCCCATGGTATTGCGGCTCATGCGGAACACAGGTTGGCTGGGCTTGCTTATATGTGGCTCATCAGCACACTGGAATGCCATATCAGTGGTGTTGAGAACAGGTTGTTCGCCGCTGCTATAAGGCAAGAGTGGAGGACTAAAAGCGTTTCTTCAAGGGATGCCTCCACCTTCGTGTCCCATAGAGAAGCCCCATCCCCTGAAGCAATCTGGATCATCCAAGGCTAAGTTTCTGGGTGGAGAGCCATCCGAGACAGGAATGCCACTCAGTAGCCCCCCTGCCTCTGGGGGGACTAACTGACCTCTGGCGGACTTGTGCTACTAGTATGCTGTCGGGCCACTGTATAGGTGTGTTCTGGACCTTGTCATTCCTCCATTAGCGAGTCCACTATGGCTGGAGGAATAGGGAAGGCTGCGGCCAAATTGGCAACAGCTGGTAGGCGGAAGTCTGTTTGACTGGGTGGAAGTCTCCAGGGAAGATCCGAGGGAAATCTTGGCTATGACTTTTTTTTTTTTAATGAAAGAGACCAGGCCCTCTAGGCATTGTGATGTGAAGACAACTGCTCCTCTTCAGATGAGGACAGAGATGGGGACCTCTTCCTTTAGCTTTCTTGGGAGGTCTCCCACCACGAAACCCCAGAGGTTGCCCATGGAACATGCAGGGACCAAGGCAAAGGCCCCATTTTACCTGCGATAAGGCCTGGGGCCCGAAAAGGGACTGCGGACTGCCGGGTCCCACGGTGGCCACTGCTCTCTCAGACCTGGTGGTTATCCGTCATGGTTATCCGTCTGAGCCGAGGGAGGGGTCGTGTCCTTTGAGATCTCAGCATTCACAGATGCTTCCTTTTGTTATTCAGCGTACCCTCTTCCCGTGGAGGCTTTCTGGTCTATGCTGCTGCTGACCCTTTAAGGGCAAGATACCGAGTGCTGCCCTTGAGATTTTCTTCCCCTGGGATGTTTGTCTGAGGTCCTAATCTTAGTCTGCCTTGGTAATTAGGACTGACCCTTTAAGATCCACTTAGGAGTGACTGTTCCCTTCTCAGGCACTGGTAAAATAAATCCCTGTCTTTGAAGAGGGAGATTGGCTGGGGAGGAGGCGCAGTTGCTGAAGCAAGTCTCCTATGGTTCTCAGATCCCCTGTCACGGTGCTACCACACTGCTAGGCTCCTCAGTGCTCGTCGACGAGAAGGCAGATCGACGAGCGTCTTAGCGCGCTTTTTTGAATGAGCACTGATTAGTTCTACCGGCTATGAATGGCTGCATCTTTCCCCAAAAAGCCGTTTGATCGGAAGCCCTACAGTGCCTGCTTAGCCTCGGAAGCACTCCGGTGCTTAAATACCTTTTTTTAGCAGCCTGGCGCACTTTCTGAATGAGCGTTTGAATAGTTCTCCTGACGACGAATGGCTGCAGCTTTTCCAAAAGGCCGTTCGTCGATCTGAAGCCATGCAGTGCCTGCCTAGCCCCTTGGAAGCACTCCGGTGCTTAGAAAAATATTTTCCCTGCCTGGGAATAAGAGGGCTAATTAGCGACGAGTTGCACCATCGACGAGCGGCTGCAACATTCAAAAGCGCAGTTTGGAAGCACGTTTTCCCTGTGAAACTTGTTGGTGCTGGGGCCCAAAATCCAGTGAATCCCCTGGGAATAAGAGGGCTAATTAGCGACGAGTTGCCCCGTCGACAAGCGGCTGCAGCTTTCAAAAGAGCCATTCGTCGATGGGAAGGCACGGTGTGGCTGCCTGTCTCATGGGAAGCATTCAAATATATTTTCCCTCGTGAGACACTCTGTTGGTGTCTGGCTCCTAGGATGCATCAAGTGTCATTTACCCCCCTGAATAAGTCCCCAAACGCGGGGAAAAATGAACCAGTGAGAGGTGGGACCAGTCTGTGCAGCTTGCAAGGCTGAAACTGGATCCCACCTTGGAGGGTATGAATACCACTCCTGTTGCTAAAGCATTTCTTTCTAGCATTTCCAGTAATCCAAAAATACACTTGCTGCATGTAGAATAAAGATTTTGTAACTCACAGTCTCTTCAGCCCTGCCATGTGTGACAGGGCTCTGCTGCAGAGTACCTGCTTCATTGCAGGCAAGAAGTAAACTGAGGGAGACAGGAAGTGGAGGGCTGGATGTCCCCTGCTGCAGAGGTCTGATTCCTGCCCAAGGTACAGCCCAGGAGTAAGGAAGCCCGGAGACCAGCTTAGGAGAGAGAATGACCGCTTGCCCAGCTGAGTACACTGGAAAGGAGGCTTAAGGGCATTCCTGACCATGGTCTTAGTGTCGTACTGGTTGGAGACGGTGGGGAAGTAATTTGTTACAACAGGGGGTGTTGGGCCCAGGAGCACCTCTTGGGCTAGGAAACAGGTCTGCAGCTTTATTCTACCGGGTAAAGGTAGCCAGTCAGTAAGTGCATAAAGAGTACAACTATGAGTGCGGTTATCTGCACCAGGTACAAAGTGGCACGCCTTACTACAGATCAGCTTTACTCTGTTTAGCATCAGGTCACAGGCAGCTGCGTAGACAGGTTCCTCATCAGACGATCTCTCTCACCTTTCTGCAGTGAATGACATGACAAAATCTGGTTAATAATCAAGCTGGACCAGCTGACACAAGGGTGGTCTGGTGTTCATAAGCTTCTCTCTCCCAAACTGCTGTGATGATACTGTGGCTAGAGGTGGGTGTCTCGGGACTATGTTTATTGATTTATCAGGACCATTGGAAATAACTGACCATAATTTAATTAGTTAGAGTTAGCGACCACTGGGCTTCTCTCATCCATCACTATACTATCCTATTTACAGAACAGCCAGCCCACTGGCTACACTGCACTGACAACTGGGACAGACCTGGGTTTGTGAATTACATGAGTCACTGACTCAGGGGGATGGCACTGAGCAGGTGCGTTACATAGGTGATGCACTCACTCTCCAGGGAGAAAAGGTTAAGCTGAGTCAATCTACAGTACACCCCCTACCACAACGCCATGCTACATGCAGTAGTTGGCAAGGTCTCACAGGAAATTATGACTGGAGGTCAGGTGACACAGACCACCCAGATTAGACATGGTAGAGGAGAGACTACAGGGCTGAGTCCAGTGTCTCTGTGTAAGTAATAAAACAGTAACTTGATGATGGCTTGTCAGAGCAGCAGTAGATTTACCGCTCAAGACAATGGTGACCTGGGTTTGTGAATAAGGCCGGGTCGGAGGTGGAGGGTGGGGGTGGGGCCTAGCATTCTAGAGGATGTGCTCCACCTCCAGGGAGGAAGGGAGGGTAGATTCCTTCGCTGCAGTGCTGCCCCCAGGGTGACCACAGGTGTTAGGAAGCGGAAGACATAGTTGGGGGGGTGGACATCATCCAGGCTTGTAGCTGGCACCACTTTGGCCCCATGTGCCAACATACAGAAGGGCAGGGAGCAGAAACAAGGCAAAATGGGTCCCAGCTCGAGGGACCATGGTACATCTGGGTCCCCTGCATCACCAGAAGGGGTTGTTCTGACGATGCATGAAACTGAAAGATACTGTATCCCCTCATACCCTCTTTCCCACCTGTGGGTACAACCAAGGCTCTGTGGAGGGCACGGGCACCGGCAGGATGGTGTGTCAGGGTACAGTAATGTGCCAGGGGTACTGCTAAGGGCGATTCTCACCACAGTGAATATAGGGATACAAATCAATCAATCAGTAACTTGGAAGTCCTAGTAAAGGAAATGCAGGCCAAGGCACGGGGGGGTGATCACCTACTATTTTTAAAAATGTGCCCAGGGATCTTTCATTTCCATCCAGATGACCATTAGAGGTGGACAGCAGGGGGACTCAGTTTGGGGCTGAATTGGAAGGAAAGATTATCTCACTACCAACAGCTCCTGTGACTGCCCAACTTAACCTTGTTTCTCCACTTCCCTTTCTGCTCTAGTTGTCCCCCTCCACTGGATTCTACCCTCACATCTTGGTATACCCAATGCTGCACTTTTCACCCTCTTGCCACCCTTCCTACATTCCTTCTCCCCCCCTACCCTCTTCCCTCTCCCTATGACTCTGGCAATTCTTATCTGTTGTCTATTTTCTCTGACAAATGCCGCTGGCTGCCTTGTTACAATGCTACCCCTGAACTGTATTAATCTGTACTCTGTTTGCAATGTCCACATTGTTGTAATGCCTGTCTTGATGTTCCCCATAATTTTTATTTCTCTGACGTGGAACCTTTGTAAAAGAGCCATGGCTCAAAGGTATTTGTAATCCTAGACTTGATAAATAAATAAATAAATAAAAAAGACCTTTGCCAGTGCAACCCCTTGCCAGTACTGCACCAGTGTCAGCCCTAGGTGTGAACCCAGGCCCCTGAAGTGGGACCTAAACCCACAACCTTCAGATCCGCAGGAGAGAATGCTACCAACTGAGGCACAGCCGCTGTCAGTTAACTATGGACCAGCAATGATGTCAGCTGTGAAGGCAGCCGCCACACCGCCTGCCCCCTCCCTCCCAGCCAGAGGAAGGGTGCAGCCATGGCAACCCAAATCTAAGTGAGTGACAGGGGGAACTAGGTACACTAAAATGGTGGGATAGAATAAATAAGAAAAAACGACTGCCATCTTGCTGGGCCATGGGCAGCATGATGCGTGCCATGCAGGAGACTCGGGTTAGGGAGAAAACGCGGTGGGATGCCACGTCGGGAGGCAAGCCAGACTGAAGCAGCTGCCATTTGACAGTACATCACAGCCAGGGAGGGCCGGTGGCAGGTTCTGGTGTGGTCAGGCCAGGGACCTTGTTTCTCCAGCAGGGACACACCATGAATGAATGAGACCAGCATATAAGCTCTGCCAGTGCCAAGGGACAAGGAAAGAGGAGGAGAGAAAAGGGAGGGCTCAGGGAGAAAACATGGGATGAAAACACCAGTCTCCACCAAGGATTTATTCGTTACACATCGGGTTTACAACTTTTGAGTCAGACTCATTTACAAAGGCACCTCATCGCGCGGGGGGGGGTGGGCAGACATCAAGACAGTTATTACAGTGCAGATTAAAACAGAGGATAGCATTATAGGTGCAGTATAAGGAAAATTTAACATAGATACACTTAGGTTATATAATGTAGTAGTTTGTATGTTACTTAGGTTGCATAGTGTTACAAAATTGTGAGTTACACTCATGGATATAGTAGGTCCTCAGAGAAGACAGCGGGTTACATCCCTGTTTGGACCTAGTAAGGAAGGATGATGGATGTCGGCACGCTTGGGTTGCACATTGTGCCGCCCGCCTTCTGCAACTGAATCTGGGCAGAGGGGAAAGAACAGCCGTATCTTACACCCATCTGCCATGGAGGGGAAACCATGGGGCACTGTGGCAAGGTTAATAAAGACTGACACAAGGCAGTAGCTGGAGACTGCCTGACAGTGTAATGGCACTGGTGGGGTACAAATCTCTACGAAGTTGGCCCTCCAGTGTAGTGGTCGCAACATCAGCAACCCTGGGTTCAAGAATGAGCCTAGCCATCGGTGGCCAGCTTGGGGGCGGAGGATTGAAGAGCCCATAGGATGTTCTCCTCTACTGCAATACTGCCACCTGGTGACAACAGGTGGCAGTGTAACCAGGAACCGCAATGGATGGGTGGACGCCCACTGACAGAGATGTGAGACCCCCGATGATGTGAGAGCACTCTGCATGCACACATTACTGCCATGGCATTTCATAATGTGGTCCAGGGAAAAACACTCCGTGACTACAGCAGGATGAAGTGGCAATCCTCAGCAGGACCCACACCACCTACTGGGTACCCACCTTCAACTGAGCATGACATCTGAAGGGACTTGGGGAACCTTGACAGTTCTGCCACAGGGGGGTGGATGTAGAGGAATGGAGGTAAGGGAGCAAGTCCCAGAGACTGTGGGAGATGGGAATGTGGAGACTGATCACAGATGGGGCAGGTTGGGCAGAGGGGAGAGAAAATAAAATTAAAAAAAGCCCTATGGGAAAAATCCAAAGCAGCCACACTGAGCATAAACTCTGCTGTCACGTTCTGAACTCAGTAGCACAGAAAAAAAGGTACCACCATACTTACAGCACAGCTCTATTTTTAATTTATATTTTCTAGAGGGAAGAAGGAAAAAACTGAACATCTCATTTGGGTTTTGAAAAAGACAATACTGAACTGCAGGCACTACAACTTTTAGTTGAAAGGAATCAGTAGAGTCACGCCATCTGAAATCCACACTACTGCCAAATACCAGGGGTGGGGACATGAGCCATCATAATCCCTCTGTCCCTCCACCTCGTTGGCTCCGAGTCATCAAATAAAATACATGGCTAAAGCAGACGCCCACAAAACTAAAAACCGACCGCAGACTTCAATATCCGTGCCCTGAAGCCAATGCAGAGGGTCATCTGCCAACCCCACTCCACCCACCCAAGCATACTGCTGCCAAACTGCAGAGCTGGGAACATCATTAGGAAAATAAAACAGAAACAATTACCTTAAAGGACAGAACTTTTGTCCTCAAGGTGGATAAGTGAAAGGCAGTTTGCTGCAAAGTCAAAGGGGGGAGTGACAAAAAAAAGCTACACCAAGTTAAAAAGAAAATGTGCTTCCCTTGTTGGGCTGTTAAGGGAGTTCAGTGCAACTGCTGAAATGAGGAGAAAGAGTAAGTCTTGCGATGGATCAGAAGCTCCAGGTGAATCAGTCAGCTAAACCAGGTAGAACATTTTAAATAAATAAATAAAAATTTAAGCTGCTTGTGGTTGGTTCTGTGCATCAGACACCCTTGCCTTCCCAAAGAATACCTGATATGGACAAAGAGGTTAGAGCTCTGTAAGGTTTAGAAATACAGAGGCTTTCTTTCGATAGATTCTGACCACTGCTAGTTTTTTTTTTTTCTTTTTTTAAAAAGCAACAGTTGACCTAAATTTAGCAATAATCCCCAAGTCCCCCACTTTTAGCTTGCCAGCTCAGGCCTTAAACAGTGCACATTTCGTAATTTTTATCTGCATTCTTCGTGCAGGGGAAGGGATCGTAAATCCTCGCATCAAGGAGCATTCCATCTATTTCTATGAGAATCTGGGCAGGAAAGAATCGGTACTATACAATACAGTACTTACAGCACAAGTGTAGTGTCCCAGAATTGGAGGCCCTACAGAAACAGAAATCAGGGACCCCAGCCGCACAGATGGGAACACAACAGGTGCTCAAGGACCCCTCAGGGCTCATTTTGGAACTTGGGGGGCATTAATGTGTGAACAAGGGGGGCTCCAGGGTGCAGAGTGAGGGAACATGGAGAAAGAAAGTGTTTCTTTCGGGCACTTTGCCTGCTGTAGACATCCCCAGCAGTCAGTGTTTGCCAGGAATGAAACCCCAGCACCTCCCATTATCCCCTGCAGCATCCCAGCAGCCCCAGTAACCACAGCCCAGGTGCCCTTGGCAGTATACAGGTGACATGAGGAGAAGTTAAACAGTAATGGAGGCCCACCGCCCAATACACAGACAGTAAAAACTGCTGCCTGCAGTTTTAAATTTTTTTTTTCCTGCAGTCTTTCCCCTCAGCCATACAGTTTCACATCCCCCAGTGTGGCACGAGTCAGTGCCACAATTTGAATGTCCAGCTCACATTGTACTATTGGTTGCCTCCATGTTGCCAGAGACTTGGAGTCCTGAATGTCGGGGCTTAAGAGTCCAGCACAGTAAAGGGGGTGGGGCAAGCTGGCCATCAAGTGAAAATGCCGTGAAGTGGAGCAGCCGTATAAAGTGCTCGCAGGCGCTGAAGTTCAGACCGGCCTGAAAGAGACAAAAAAGGGATTACCAGAGTCAGTGGTTTCTGTTCTCATCTCCAGTCAGTGCGGTGGTCTTCTCATGTAATGGCGGGTTATCAAAGCAGCAGCAGTGTCGACAGGACACTACAGAAGCAGCAGTCTGGTCAGCAGCAGTTAGCGGTTCTCTCCACAAACAGCAGAAACTGAGCAGCACCAGAAGCAGCAGTCGACAGGCATGACAGCAGCAACAATGGTGTGGGCTCAGTTTAGCCCAGTTTGTTTTTTAATTTCAATTAAACTATTCAGGTCCCTCATTGGTGGCTGCAGCGGGCCACTGCGGTGATCAGCCGAACTGACAGTGAGTGGCGCCAGAGCGGGGCCAGAGGTGAGGTGAGAGCAGAGTGGTGACTGGAGCAACAAATTCAGCTCCAAGAATTTTCCAAGTTCCTGGTGCCATCTCACTGCAGTGCCCCCATTGGCTGCTCACCATCTTGGTGAACTCCCCGAGTGGCTAGCTCTGGAATCCAGCATAGCTGCTTTCCCAGGACTAATTGCATGCCCGTGCACAAATTTTGTAGTCTGTGCTGCCTGGCCCTCACTACTAGTGTGTATACATAATACAAATTACAGTTAAACTGAAAACCGGGATTCCTACTGCTGATTTTTCGTTAAAGGACTGTTACTAGCCTGTATTTGCTCATTCTGGTGGAAAAAAAAGAGAGTAAAATACTGTTTGTTTGCTTTGTTTTAGCCTAGCTAGACCCCTTAATCTTCCCATTCTCTCCTTTGTGTGATTTTTTTGGGCCCCCCCCCCCCCGTTCTTAAATACACCTAAACCACTCCCCCTTCTGTGCATCTCCTCCCATTGGCCATATTGCCCTACACAAATTTAAAGCTGCAGAACACCTCCTAGAGTGCGGTCCTGCCCCACAGAACTACATTTCTAACAGCCTCTTGCCTCACCACTCCCTCCTTTCCCCCTTCATAAGGCTGACCACGCTAATTCTCTCCTACTACTTCCACCAAGAACCCTCCAGGGCTCCCAGCTCATCTGCCACAAGAACCGCGGCCACCGGGCGGGCGGCGCTTCCGAAGCCACCGCCCAAGACCCAGAGAGGTACGGCAAATCCACAAATTTTACGCCCACCTACCCATCCCCCTCCCTGACACCGCAAGAACCGCGGCCACCGAGCAGGCGGCACTTCTGAAGCCAGCACCCGAGACCCAGAGAGGTACAGCAAATCCGCAAATTTTACGTCCACCCACCCATCCCCCTCCCTGACCATTATTACATAGACCTCCCCTGCCATTGGCTATCCTACAAATCTATCCTCCCCGCCTCCCTAGGATGCCCACACACATATAAATTTTGGGCTGCCGCCTCAGGTTCAAGTGTCCCATCCTAACTAACCCACTGCAGTCTCCCCTACCACTCATCTCAGATCAGATTTGTGACTTCTTATTACTGTCCCTAGTCGCTGTGTCATAGTAAATCTCCTGCTCCCTACAAGTGGTTTCAGCGCCTACATCCCTTTACTGACCCTGTGGTGTGTAGCCTTAGCTGGTGATACTTCTTAGATCAAGTTCTGACTTGCAATGAATTATCTCTAAATCGTTGTGCCATAGAATCTTCTCTTTGCTCCCTTCCGTGTGGTATCGGCACCTATATCCATTTTCAGACCCGTGGCGATAGCCTTACCTGGTGATACCTTGCCCAGATTAAGCCCTTACAACTGTTTCTCTTTCTGACCCCCAGACTTTAACCATGGAACTTGCAATCTGGCTCTACCTATTTACTGCCTTATGCACCCTACCCTTATTAGGGTACATGCCAGATGGAATTTACCCCAAAGAGGACTCGTATCCCCTACCACAAGAATGTCTACTCATGGAGTCCTTATATAACTCATGCTATGCCCCCAAGTTGTCGCACCCACTTTCAGCTGAGTCTCCCTCTCGGATAGCCACCAGCATCTCATTACCTACCCAAGGAATGTTACCTACTTGGCCCAGTACCTGCATCTACTGGTGTCATACGGCTAGGGTCTTAGCATGTGTATCACTAGGACTAAACAGTACAAAGAATAGGTCCATACATTCCTACGCCAATACTCCCACTAGCCAAAGAAGGTTTAGTTCTTCCAAATTACCACTTGTTGCCCTGAGGAAAGTTGTACTCCTCCTCTTGCTATGCTCAGGTAATGTTAAACTTAACCCTGGTCCTATACAAGCAATTCCTTCACCGTCCGAAGTCACGAAGTATAAAGGTATCAGCTTTATGCATGTTAATGTGTGTAGCCTCTTAAAGAAACTCACCTCAATACAGGCTTGGGCTATCCACACGGAGCCGGATGTACTTGTCATATCTGAATCCTGGCTTCGTCCATCCACGCCAGACAAAGAGGTCAGTATCTCCAACTATCTGTTATTCAGAGCCGACAGACTAACCAGAGGCAGTGGTGTAGCCATCTATGTTAAGGACAAGTTTACAGTCACTACCCTCGACACTACATCAATTGCCAATGCCTTTGAATGCCTGTCCTTAAAAATTGAAATATCTACATCAATGGCTCTCCATGTCATAGGATATTATAGACCCCTGTCCTCGGGGTCACAGCTCCTGTCCCACCTATCATCTACTATGAGTACCGACACAGTGGAAACAATTATACTAGGAGACCTTAACTACGACTGGCTGTCAAGCGCATCTCTTCCATTTGAATCCTTCTGTGACTCTCATGGGCTCACTCTACTTATTAACGAACCTACTCGTATCAATAAGAAAAACCCTACAAAAAGTACACTATTAGATGTACTTCTAGTAAGTAAACCCCATTTCTTCTCCCATGCTGGGATCTTTTCTGCCGATGCTAGTGACCATTGCTTTATTGCTGGCATAAGAGCAGTCCCTAAACCAACAGCCTCAGCAAAGTTCTCTACCAAAAGATCAAAACGGAATTTTGACCTGCTTGCATATATCAGCGACCTGAAAGCCTCCCTGCTTTGGCAGACCTTTTATTTAGCCAAATCAGTAGAAACAACATATGCCATTTTCCACAAAATTGTATCCAGCGCTCTTAACACCCACGTACCCTTAGTCAAAACCCTCATAAAGGCTAGAAAGTGCCGTTGGTTTACAGCAGACATCAATGCAGCATTATTAAAAAGAGACAAGGAGGGGGGCGCTGTGGAGCACACCTACCAACAAGTCGTGGGAAAGGAGAGCACCTAGAAATCAAAGCTACAGGGCTGATAAAGGTTAATATTTTTGATCCAATATGACTTTGAACGATAGAATCAAATTCTCTTCACTGCAAGGAGTCTATTGATACCAGACTTGGACGATGGGTCGCATTTCTAAAGCGGCAGGAGCCGCTGCTAAAACTCAGCCACTAGCAGGACTGACGACATCGGGAGAGTTACAGATACAACCCCACTCAGGGCCTGAACCATCTTGGAAGGCCCTACAGAAAGCAATGCAGGCCATAGATAGCAAAACTGAGTTGGCCCTAACTCGTATGGCTGAGCAGGATGTCAAGATAGACATTGCTACAAAAAACAGCAGGAGTGGCAGAGTCGATGGCTACTAAAGCTTTGGCCTCAACATCTAAATTGACCCAAGAAAATGTACAATTACGGTACAGATTAGAAGCCCTAGAAAATTTGCAGAGGGCCCAAAATGTTCGAATAGTGGGGCTGCCAGAGTACATAGAGGGGGAGAATCTGCTCACATTTCTAAGCGAATGGTTACCTGAAACTTTGGGCTTACAGGGGACCTTCTCAACATGCAGATCTCAGATACAGAGACTTAATAAAGGGGAGGGAATGTGGGCAGAGGGTGACAGTGAAAAAGCAGGGATACTGAACGAATATTTCTGCTCAGTATTCACAACAGATGAGGAGAGGGAGGTGCCTAAACCAAACAAGGGAGAAACTCTGAATAGAGGGGTCAGTACCAGTCCATTCACAGAAGAAAGGGTTTTGAAAGAACTCTTGAAACTGAGGGTGGATAAAGCAATGGGGCCTGATAGGATTGACCCAAGAATACTAAAAGAACTAAGGGTAGAACTAGTAACACCACTGACTACTCTCTCTAACAAATCATGGGAGGATGGAGTGGTACCTGAGGACTGGAGGAGGGCAAATGTGATTCCACTTCACAAAAGTGGGAGCAGGGCAGAGGCAGGAAACTACAGACCAGTTAGTTTGACTTCAGTGGTAGGGAAAATGATGGAATCACTTCTGAAGGAAAGAACTGTTGAGTACCTAAGAGGCCAGTGGGGCACAGGACCCAAGGCAGCATGATTTCACAGCAGGAAGGTCATGTCAGACGAACCTAATAGATTTCTTTGACTGGGTGACCAAAGTAGTAGACCAGGGAGGGGCTGTGGATATGGCCTACCTAGATTTTAGCAAGGCATTCGACACAGTCTCACACAAAAGATTAATATACAAGTTAGCAAGCCTTGGAGTGGGTCCCAAGGTGGTAGCCTGGATAAAAAACTGGCTGGACAACAGGATGCAAAAGGTAACAGTAAACAGAGCCCACAGTGAAGAAAGGAGGGTAACTAGCGGGGTACCGCAGGGTTCGGTACTAGGACCGGTCCTCTTTAATATCTTTATAAGTGACATTGGAGAGCACCTGGAAGGAAAGGTATGCCTCTTTGCAGATGACACAAAGATCTGCAACAGGGTTGATACACAAGGTGGGGTGGAAAGAATGAAAAAGGACTTGGCAAGGTTGGAGGAATGGTCAAATACGTGGCAGCTCAGATTCAATGCAAAGAAGTGCAAGATAATGCATCTGGGAAACAAAAACCCAGGGAAGAGTACACAATGGGGGGTGAGTTAATAACAACAACAAAAATCGAAAGAGACCTAGGAATAATTATATCAGATGACCTAAAGGTGGGCAAGCAATGTGAGAAGGCAGTAAGGAGGGCTGGGGGGATACTGGGATGCATAGGGAGAGGCATCAACAGTAGAAAACAAAGTCGTATATCCTCTCTACAGACAGTTAGTGAGACCCCATCTGGAGTACTGCGTGCAATTCTGGAGACCCCATCTCCGCAAAGACATAGACAGAGTGGAAGCTGTTCAGAGGAGGGAACCAAAATGGTGCAAGGTCTGCACCAGAAGACATACGAGGAGAGACTAAAGCAGCTTAATATGTATACCCTTGAGGAAAGGAGGGAGAGGGGACATGATAGAAACTTTCAAGTATCTCAAGGGAATTAACAAGGTACAAGAGGGTAGTATCTTTCAGAAGAAGAGATGTGCAAGAACAAGGGGGCACAATTTGAAGATAGAGGGGTGACGGCTCAGAGGTAATGTTAGAAAGCATTTTTTCACAGAGAGAGTTGTGGATGCATGGAACAGCCTTCCTGAGGAGGTTGTGGAGTCAGGAACAGTGGGAGAATTCAAGAATGCATGGGACAGGCATAAGGCAATTCTAGTGGGGGGCAGGAGGAAGTAAGCTGTTGATTAATTAGAATCTGCAGCTTATCCATCAGGTAGAGAAATGGGCAGACTGGGTGGGCCAAGCGGTCCTTATCCGCCATCAAATTCTATGTTTCTGTGCTTTCTTAAAGCATATCGCATCACTCCCAGAGCAGCCGTTAACCAGGGAGATGCACCACGGACCATCCTGCTTCAAACCGTAGGAGCCGAGAAGCGGGACATGATGTTACAAGCTGCCAGAGGAGCGGGGACTCTCTATTATCAGGGAAAGACTGTACACCTGTTTCCCGATCTATCTTTCACCACTCGTGCCTGGAGGAAAAGATTTGATGGGGTACGAGCTAAATTCAAGAGTCTTGGTGTTGCGAACTCTCTGTTGATGCCTGCCCACTTGAGAGTGTTTTATGGTGGGCACATGTTTCAATACACTGACCCTGAAGAGGCCGGAAAGAAAGTTGAATCCATCGGGAGGGAGTTTACTAGATTGAGACCAGAGGAATCCGAATCAGAAAACGACGACTGAACAGTTACTTAAATGGTTGGACTTGATTCACCACCCTGTTTTGTCCTCAACTAAACATCTATTTGATTACGCCTGCTTGTAATGGGGATCAGGTGGGGAATGTTGAGACCACTGGTGAGTAGCCCAAATCATAGCTAATGTTGGACGCTAAAAGGCTGCCGTTGGAGGGGTTGATAGCCTGATTATTTTTTAGTGTTAAAAGGGGCAAGTAAGACATAATAAGGGGCTAAAGACAGCTATCTGGTACCTTGTTTTCTGCCTTATTCTGGGTGCTAGAAGCAATGAGTTTGACTGGGTAGTTACTAGCATAATCTGATTTTTTCTTCTTCTCAGTCTTATAGCTTTGAATATTTAACTGTCTGTTAAAATTGAAAGAACAGTTTATACATTACTAATTTGGACATCTCCATGACCACATAACATGTTAAGCAGCATCAGTGTAGGAAGGGGGTCACGTCAGCATTGGTTGCTGAGTCTGTATTTCAGAATTTCTACATTTTCGGTTTGAAATCACCACCCATAGTTCTGTAGGGTGCAGCATATTGTGGACGTAATGATCTTTGGACTTAATGTTATAGTAATACCCCCATATCCGCAATCCTGATTGCATAGACTAGATATAGTAATTAAATTGGATGTATCGTCTGACAATATATGGAGATCTCTTGCATGGGATGATTGTATGTAATTGTTTTTGTTTCAAAAGCAGTAAAATATAAAGAAAAGAAAAAAAAAAGAGACAAGCTCTGGAAGAAAGCATGCAAATCCCACAAAGCCGAAGACTGGCATCTTTTCAGAACAGCCAAAAACCACTGTACAAAGCTAATTTGGGAAACCAAGTCCAACTTCTATCGCTCTGAACTCGACACTGCCTCCAACTGCCCTACCAAGTTCTGGTCCACAATAAAAGAACTTTCTGGTAATACCACAGGAAACACTCTCCCCTCAAAAATTATTTCTGACACTGTAACTATCAACAACAATAAATTATACTACAAGCCTTCAATCGCTTTGCGCAGGGGCTGGCTTTGATAACTCACCTGCATGCAACCTATGCTCCCCAGCTTACCAGCTGAACTTTCAGAATCTAGTCCTTCAGATGCAGTCTTTTCATTCTCTCCTGCCTCACTAAAAGAGGTCGAAGATCTCCTCCAGTTGGACACCAGAAAAAGTGCTGGCGCTGACACCTTCGATCCGTACTACCTAAAGATTGCCTATCATGTCTTGGCCATACTTATTACGCATCTATTTAACTTGTCCCTTTCTCAAGGGACCCTCCCCAAACTGTGGAAGACCGCACATGTTATTCCGTTGTTTAAATCCGGAGACCCCATGTGATCTAAACAACTACAGGCCCATCTCCCTTCTCCCGGTACTATCAAAACGTCTGGAAAAAATTGTGAATGCCCCGCTGAAATCTTTCATAGATGATACTAACTTGCTAAACACAATGCAATCTGGTTTCAGAACTGAACATAGTACAATCACGGCCCTGGCCATGGTGACAAATGACTGGCAGCGCGAGTTAGAGAACCACAAATTTGTCTGCGCCGTTTTTCTAGACCTAAGTAAGGCCTTCGACACTGTCGACCACAGCTTCCTTCTTTCTTCATTAAAAGCTATTGGTCTAGATTCTACCTCCTTGCGTTGGTTCCACAACTACCTTTCTGATAGGCACCAACAGGTCAAGGTCGAAGGTGAACTCTCCCCCTCAAATCTGTTAAAAAGAGGCGTCCCACAGGGATCCATCCTGGGGCCACTCCTATTTGCCACCTACATCAACAATGTAGACTCAGGCATCAATGAGGTGAAAATTCATCTGTTCGCAGATGATACAGTGATCTACCTAAGCCGTACAACTCCTGAAACTTCTGTAGTGACCTGAAAGCTGACTTCAACATACTTTAATACCAGCTCCTTAGTAAAAATTGCTACTAACGCCAAAAGACGAAGGCTGCTATTTTCACCTATTAACCATGCAGCCTACCCTGTTCTACTCCCCATCACCACCCTCCTAGAGAAACCCTGAATTTGTGCCAAATTCAAATACCTGGGGTGTGGCTAGACTTCAGACTTCTCCTTTGCAGACCACCTGGAGGATTTGTTAAAAACTGAGGCAGAGACTAGGTCTCTTCTTCAGGTTAAACCGCCTACTAACTACAGAGGCCAAGAGACAGCTAGTTCAGCCTCACGTTCCTTTCCTAATTGATTACTACTTTATGTACAGCCAATGTGCTACTTCATACCTCATTAGTGGACATACTTTACCACAGAGCCCTGCGCTTCATCACTGGTCTCCCCTTCTCCACCCATCACTGCTCTTTATATGCGGCCGTAGGTTGGACTTCCCTACACTACAGACGAAATAAAAATGCAGCTCTCTGGACATACAGAGCTATCACTGGCAAACTTCCGTAGTACATTGCTGATTGCCTGACTCTCAATATGCCTGGAACCTATGCCCTAAGAAGCTGTTCACTAATTTTTCTGAAAGTGCCCAAAGCCCTAACGCGTTTTGGAAGAGCTGCCATAGGATTCGTTCTACCGTCACTCTGGAATGTGCAACAGAAATCACTGAAACTGAGGACTCCTGTTAGTATTACTGTGTTTAAGTCCTTATACTCAAAATACATTACAGAAGCCTACAACTGCTTCCAACAATCCTAGCTCTGGAATGTGCTACAGAAATCACTGAAACTGAGGACTCCTGTTAGTCTCACTGTGTTTAAGACCTTATACTCAAAATACATTACAGAAGCCTGCAACTGCTTCCAGTGATCCTAGCTTACTTACACCCCCTTCCACATCCTTCCTGCTTTTCCCATCCTCCTTCCTTCTTGTATCAGTGCATAACTTGTCCCTGAGCCACCTACTTATCTACCGCCCTAAATCTCACCCTCCCTCACCCACCTATTCCTTGTATACACACAGCATCTCATTCCTTCGCTCCTAGTATTATCCCAGTTCCACCCCACCCCCCTCCACTGGCTGCCCACTTCTCCCAACATATGTCTCCCCCTTGATACGCCTGGGTCTTTTTAAACTGTCTATGTATGTCTCTTCACTTGTAGCATCCACTTCAACTAATCTCTTCACTGGACTATAATGCCTTTACCTTACAGGAATACTAAACAATGTATGTTGTTGTATCTGGTATAAATCTTTACTGACTTGCTACCCTATTGTTATGTATACCCTTACCGACTGTCTTTTACCTGAACCCAAATGTATTTTTACTTATCCTGTCTATTGCAGGCCTACCTGTACTGTTGTACTCTTGCATCTACTGTCTATTTGTCTGTATATAAATGCATTGTTACTTGACTTGTGTAATGCAGGTCCACCTTGTAAATTAGTTGCTCAATGGTGTTCGCCTGGATAAATAAAGAATTTGGTTGATTGAAGAGCACTCACAATACCAGTACTGTGAACCACCCACAGTCAGTAGTAGTGCCAGCTTTCCAGCATCTATCTCCCCACAACTTTAACCCAGGTCAGGGCAGTGAGTTGGCGGCAGCACCACTAGGCAGGTACTGACTGCCAGAACAGTGTAGTTATTCAAAATTATGTTTGAAATGCCGGACAGTGCAGGGGACAGTGACTGAGGCCGTGAGGGGGTGGGCAAGCCCCAGGCAAGGGAAATGTCTGGAGGGTGGATCGGTGGAGGGGGGGCCCTTATTTCTATTGAAATTAGCTCCTGGAGGGTGAAACAAGGGTGGGGCAGACCTCCAATAAAGTAAAACAGAACCACAGGTTTCCTTTATTTTAGATAAACCTTGCTGTGCGGCACTAGGTCAAGCAGCTAAGATCATGCGGATGGGCGCTGGGTGGGTATCCCGACCTCAGAACTGCCCACAGATGCAGCTGAGAATCAGCTCCATAGGAGCTAAATTGGGCCCAGTCAGGACAGGTTAAAATAAGTACAGCTGGATAGCAGTCAGTATAGGGGGTTTAAGCACCCTAAAGTACCCACAGGGCACATTACTACATCCCTATAGGAGCAGATACAGAGGAGTTGGGGCCAAGGTAAGCTCCACAGGAGCCACTACTGAGGGGCAAACATTGGAATAATTGCAGAATGCGTGCAAGCTGCCTAATGAAATGTGCTTAAAGTGACACTGTCCCTTATCTCAAAGGCTGCCTATACAGCACTTTCATATTAATGAACTGCCTTTTGAACATATGTGGTACCCTGTCTGCCCTCAAACAGACTGCCTGAACTTGTATGGTGCAAAGGTAAGGGCAGTCATGTGGGTGAAACATTGGAGGACGCTGGTGGGGTGAGTGTGTGTAGTTTTTATGCATTGAAAGTTTTTTTTTTTTTTAACTTCACACCAAGCTACGGTTTTGTTTTTACACACTAGTTGCTTGCTAGCCACTCTCTTTTTCGTTGCAGTCTCGAACTTGTATGGTGCTCTATCTGTCCTGAACTAACTGCCTTAAATCTGCGGTACCCCTGAAGTAACTGCCTTAAATCTGTGGTACCCCTGAAATAACTTCTTTAGATCTGTGGTATCCCTGAAGTAACTGCTGTGGTGCTACTGAAGTAAATGCCTTAAAATCTGTGGTGCCACTGAAGTAACTGCCTTAAATCTGTGGTACCCCTGAAGTAACTGCTGTGGTGCTACTGCAGTAAATGCCTTAAAATCTGTGGTGCCACTGAAGTAACTGCCTTAAATCTGTGGTACCCCTGGTGCAATGTCTTAAATCTGTTATACCCCTAATGTAAATGCCTTAAATCTCAGGTACCCCTGAAGTAACGGCCTTAAATCTGCGGTACCCCTAAAGTAACAGCTTAGATCTGTGGTACCCCTGAAGTACCTCCTCCTTTCTACTGACAATACGCCTCCCTAAGCGCCCGAGCATCCTACTAGCCTTCCCTACTGCCTTATCACACTGCCTGGCTACCTTCAGATCATCAAAAGTAATTACTCCATGTCCCTTCCTTGTTTGCCAGTACTTTCCCTCCCAATTGGTGGTGCCCCTAACATAAAATATGTGGTATCCCTAATATAGCTGCCATGGTGCTCTATAGAGATGGCCTGTCATATTCAGCTGCCCTGTAATGATCCACCTGCTCAGCGAACAGACTGCTAGATCTGAGCATACTGCTCTGCAATTGACTATTGCCCCGCGTACCCTCCTAAAAAACTGCCTTGAATCTCTGTGTATCTGGCAATGAACCACCTCACTGCTTGGCAATCCTGTCTCAGCTGTAAAGTTATCTGGTACTCTCTGCAACTACTTATAGACTGCTTAGGTGTCATACATTCTAAAGACTGTCTCTTCATATCTGCCTGTGACACCCACTACTTCCTTGGACTACACCTGGGGCGGTCGACCTAGTTAGCATTAGGGTGTTAGGACAGGACACATTCACTACTCTGCCAAGCTATATCCCTACCCTGTTAAGAAGTAAAGGAAGTTTTAGGAGCCACATCGGCTCACTAGAGAGGGCCTCCATTGTGCAGTGGGGTGGAATTTTCTTTTATAGGACCAGCGTCATCATCCGGACACCTGTATCCAGAGTCATCGCCCAAAAACCAGCACCCTGCACCAGAGCCTGGGATTTTGCTTTCCTCTTCTGCAACGTTTTCTTTTTCTTGTCCCGGCAACCGATGGGAGAGTTTGTGCCGAAGAATCTTCTACAAGTGCCACATCTGTTCCTCTTGTTCCAGCAACCCAAGAGAGGGTTTGTGCCAAAGGATCTCCTGCAACATGTTGTCCGCTTCTTCTTGTCCTGGCAACCCAAGGGTGGGCTTGTGGTGAGGAATCTTCTGCAACGTGTTGTCTGCTGCTTCTTGTCCCAGCAACCCAAGGGTGGGCTTGTGACAAAGAATTTTCTGCAAGTTCCACATTTGCTTCTTCTTGTCCCAGCAACCCAAGGGAGGGTTTGTGCCAAAAAAATCTACCAGCTGCAATTACGTTCCTCTTGTCCCAGCAGTCCAAGAGAGGGGGCTTATGCGGATGAATCAATGGCCTATTTATAAAGCCTCTCCTAAGCCCTGTGGCAAGGCATCAGTCCCCTGATTGCAACCACTGTCTTTTCAGTCCAGGTGCCCAATTCAAGTCTCAGTTCTCTTTTGAGTTCCTGACAAAGACTTCAAAGTGACTTGAATACTTGTCTTTTTTTTTACGTTAATTTGTTTATTCCCATCCCGATTGGCTCATATTCCTGCTGACCCCCCAGTTCTGCCCCCAAAGTAACAAGTGTTTATATGTATAAAGCCTAGGCTAGCTCTGGTCGACCAGGTAGTAATGGTACCATAAGTAATCGCAGCTGCAGCAACGTAAAAGTATTTAACTTAATACAGGTGCACCTTCTAATCTTATTTATTAACTATTTATTCACTTGTTATTTATTACCTTTCATACTGTCGTTGTTGCTGATGGAAACCTCTGTGACCGCTGCATCCTTTCTGCTAAAGTCCTTGCTTAATTTTGACCTCTGAGCATGACCCTGCCTCTCCTTGCCGGGTGCCTCTATCCACCCACCTAAGAACCTACAGTGTACCCTCACCACAACATCTGCTTGAGATGGCACTTGTGCCCAGGAGGAAGAACCAGTTCCCTCTTCACAACCCGACTCATCTGGGTGCGACACAAGTCCTTTTTTTTTCCAACTCAGCATATCACTAAACAGTTTGAAAAGTAATAAAAGAACAAAATAAAACAGAAATTGAATAAATGAAGAACAAAAATGTTAAAAGAACAACCAATACTATATTAACAATAAAACTGCAAGACTGTATATCTGGTAAACCCATTTTATGCTGCACTTGGTTATGTGCAGGTGGGAAGAGCACACAGAAAGTGTGGAACTCTGGCGCCTAACAGATTTCCACAGCTCCCCCCCCTCCCCCAAACAGAAGACTGTGCCCGTCACCTTGGAGGTTGCTGTCCTGTAATCTCCTGTGGACTGGATGGATAATCAGCAAACTACGCTGCTGTAAAGATGGATTGCTGAGCTGCTCTTCTGACTCACTCCCACAGCTGTGAAAACATTTACCGTGTAGACCACTAAGGGCTGGAAGATAGAGGAGGGACTTGAGTTCTAACAAAAGGTGAAGCTCAGGTTAAGAAGTGGGCAGAGTAATCCCTGAAGTAAGCAGCTACAGCCAGCTCTACTATAGTTTCCTTGGTCTCAAAACAGGGTTTTATGACAAATGGGGTGGTAGGCAGGAGGGGTGTCACCCGACTTTCTATTTCTCTACCACCAACATAAGAAATGTCTGAATGAGGACTGGGTTTGGCCTCACCAGGGTATATCCCTACATCGACAAGCTACTGGCCAGGGGAAGGGTGGGGTGGGGGAACAAAATGTTTTTTGTATTAGCATAAGCCACATATATATTCACTTACAACTAACAATTTTAGATATCCTACGAACGTGAAACTATAAAATGATCTCTTAAGAAAACTGAGCACATCCACTCTATGCCTATGTGCCACAGGGAATGAGAGATCTGCAGTTGTTCTGAAACCCCAATCACCCATGTGACAGCATGGTGCATTGGTGCTGAGCCACCAATTCCGCTGACAGACCCTGTTTAAAGACAAACACAATAGTCTTCAGCATGGCTTGGGCCTCTTATGATTCCTTACAGCCGTAGATTTACAAAGAAAAGTGCTAGAGATTCTTCAGTATCCAGAAATTATTATTTTTTTTTTTTAAATAGTAGTCTTACAAATATCGGCTTTCATTTCAACCGTCTACTTAATTGATCACTCATTCTTTCTGACTGAGGATATTTGCATGAAAACGGGCTGTCGAGTCCCATACTTCCTTAATACATCTGTTGATATCATACTCCTCAGTTTCACACATTACAATCTGTGATTTGGATGCGACAAACAGAGGCCGTTCACTTCAGTGGAGGAAAAACAGGAGGATGAGATGAAGTTGGGAAGAAAGATTCAGTTGTCACGCAGACCTCAGTAATAAAGAACTACGGGTAATGAAGTGACAAAATACTCGAAATGAAAACTGAATTGTGTCTGGATATCATGTTTGAAAAAGTTTTCTCAGACAGGAGAAAAATAAAATACTGAGAAATACACACTAATACTAGCCTAAGCACTCTGGTTTGATTGGCAGGCTGGGATCACATAACAGAGCAGCTTCATTACTTAATGACTTCAGCATCTCAGTGCCTTCAGAGGGGTTGGTTTTCAGCTAATCCATTTGACAGCCTTTTATTAGAAAGCTTACATCAACTCTACCAACTTTTTTTTTTTTTTTTTTAGTACAATTTAGTCAGTTCCACTTCCTACAGTAAGGTTTCCAACTGAAAGCACTCAGCTGCTTAGTATGGCGGGGTGATGACCAGTGAGAAATAAAATCAGTGACACATGTTGGGGAATTCTGCAGAGGGGGAGTTCAAGTAAGGGATCTTAAAACCAGCTGTTTACATTGTTTAATGATTGTTCATCTGGGTGTGTATTTATTTATTTAATTTTGTTAACTGGATAGGCCCACTGAGCCCTCAATTGGTCCTTTTTTATGTGTCATGTCTGTTTAAAGTTAAGTTCCGACATATTGCCTTACGGTATTGGGCTTCATGGCCCAATACCTTATGGCAGCATAAGATGATAGATGATAAAAGTTTAATTCGAAAGTGCCTCCGTTTAGTAGGGAAGGGATTGTAACTGGTGCCGAACCCGCGGCCAGCCAATCCATTCCAGCTTCCTGGTGCCCCCATGCTCTGAGATTTTGTAACGTGTGAGCAGGGAGAGCATGGGGCGAGCCCCACATAAGTCAATGGGGACTTTTTTAAATGCCTTTTTTTGTTTGTTATTTTAAGCTTTCTCAGAGGAAAATTAAAGAGCAACTATCGCGCTCTTTCTCGAATTCCCCCAAGAAGCCCAGAGAACCCTTACCTGCCCCTAAATCGAATTTAATTTTAATTTCTTCTATCAAGTGCCCCAATTTAGGAAGGGAAGGGATCGTAATTTTGCTCCGTGGAGTTCCGTCTCGCTGATCCCTTCCACTTCCTTGTACCTCTAAACAGTGCACTCCGCTCCCACGCTACTATGTTTTGTGACAAAACTGTATGAGGAGCACGGGGGTGAGCATCCATTGCATTGTATGGGGCTGCATTTCAAAGTTCAAATTATGTCGTTTAGATGGCAAGTTGGAATAAATAATGGCTACTGCTTAACTAATAAGGTCCTGTTATTTAAGCGGTAGCCATTATTTATTCCAACTTGCCATCTAAACAACATAATTTGAACTTTTAAATGCAGCCCCATACAATGCAATGGATGCTCACCCCCGTGCTCCTCATACAGTTATGTTACAAAACGTAGTAGCGGATCAGGGGAGGAATGCATTGTTGAGAGGTACAAGGAAGTAGAAGGGGTCAGCGAGACGGAGCTCCACGGAGCAAAATTATGATCCCTTCCCTTCCTAAAGCGGGGCAGTTCATAGAAGAAATTAAAATCAAATTCGACTTAGGGGCAGGTAAAGGTTATTTGGGCTTCTTGTTGGGACTGGGTCAAAAGTTGCTCTTTAAAAGCCACTGTTCAAGTAATATGGCCCCCACTAATTGAGCAGTGGCTTTAATTTTCTTCTAAGAATGCTTAAAATAAAAAAATAAATAAATAAAAAACGCCATTTAAAAAAGTCCCCATTGACTTGTATGGAGCTTGCCCCCGCACGCTTCCTGCTCACACGTCACAAAATCTCAGAGCTCGGGGCAGAGCGGAGGCACCAGGAAGCTGGAAGGGATCGGCTGGCCTTGGGTTCGGCACCAGTTACGATCCCTTCCCTAATAAACGGTGGCACTTCCAAATTAAACTTTTATCATCTATCAGCTCATGCTGCCATAAGGTATTGGGGCCATGAAACCCAATACACCTTATATCGGAAATTCCCTTTAATGACTCCAATGTATAGTTTTGTGTGTATGTTTTGAAATAGTTCAGTTTTGTTTTCCTTATTTGGGTTCCCCGTTAACACTTAATTCATTTTTTAATCATTCATCAATTCCAGAACCAGTGACATCAGTTGAGCTGAAACCTACAGGAAGCTTCTCATGCTGAACTTCCACTCAACTGATGTCACTGCGTTCCGGAAGTGCTAAGTAACTAAAAAATGAATATTGGGCAGGGAAAAGGCTGCATTAATATGGGGCCTTAAATATGGAAAAAACAGGCCTATTTCACAACAAACACACTGCGGTTACAGAATTCATACATGCACCAATTTACAGTGATATTACAAATGTAAACAACACAGTAACTGTTCCAGTCAATAAAATCAGTAAAGCAATGCTGAACTTAGTAAATGTCTTTGGTGCCCCCCCATTCCACACCCCCCTTCAACAAGGAATTCTCATTCACAAAGTCCACATTGCCATTTTTCCTAAATGCCACCGCATTGTCTGACTGGGGGATGATGGAAGAAGCAATCAAGGAGAAAAGTAGAAAGAAGTGACAAGTCAGGATTTGGAGCTGCAGATGGGAATTTGTTTCGTGCCGTATGTGAACCCCCAGGTTCTTCCCTTTCATTCCCCCTCCCAACTGGGGTCCTCACGGTTGCATCCTTCCTCCATCTGAGCGGGCAAGTGAGCTGCATCCCGCCTCTGTGAAACGCCTGGCCTCAGTCTGGGATTCTGAGACTTGCATGCAAACTCTGGTGTTGGTCAATCAGAACAGTCATGTTTGTTTATTTTTTATATATCTAGGTGTTTATCCACAATGGCTGCCCCCATCGGAGATGTAACGTCAAGCCTCAGCTTTGTGGGAGAACAACTTTCATAATCTGAATTACAGTTTTGCTTGTTTCATTGCCAGATCCAGGGATCATTCCTTGCTGGTCTCAGATGCAGCAGCTCTAACCATTCAGTCAAAAGGGAACCTTTTACTAAGGTGTTAGACAAGCTGGTGTTCCTAGTATGCTGCAGTCTTCACTTTCTCCACCTGATGACACACTGCATCTGGCCACTAATTCTGTATACGCTATAGGCTGCACTACTGGAAACCTGCCAGCCCTGACAACCACAGCACTTTACTGTGTGCTGCTTTTTTCTGTTCCCACTGTCCTCTCACAGGGTCCACAGCCCACCCAGGAGTTCATCATGTGCAGGAGACTGAAAGACAGGCACCCCAGTCCCTCACTGTCCCAATATATGGACTACTGTGGAAGCTCAATGTACACTGCCTTTCTATGTCAGCCAGCCTCCTGGCTTTGATTAGCAACACCAGTCTGTACCCACAGCGAGTTTTCCTCTTGAGTCTCACTCAGTGGGTAACAAAATGACTTGATCTCAGTATCCAATCAGGAAGTGCTGCAGTTGGCAGCACCCACAGTTTTCTGAATTTTTACCTACGTATTTTTTGTAGGGCAAGGGATTGCAAATCCTCATTATGAGGAGCTGGCCACCAGACCTGCTAACAGTAGGGGGCCTGGGGATGCACTGAAACTGGTGCGCTTTAAGAGGCCCATAAACCAACGTTTGGTCTCCCTGGACTTTTTCTTTCCTTTGTATCTGCAGTGTAGGGCACAATAAAAGACTGGCACAACACAGTGCACAGAGACAGCCTCCAGCGCCCAAAAAATGGATAGTGACCCAGTAGGCACAGACACGAAAGCAGATCCCTGCACCAAATTAGCACTTGGATGCATTCTAGTGTAAAGGCTAGGGCCCATGTCATATACACACACACACACTGTGAAGGAGCAAAACGGTGTGCAGACAGCTACCCCATACAAAACCACACTCTAGGGTCATGTACAAACCTTGTGCTTAGTCAAGGAGGGCCTTGCCACAAATTTACAATGCAAATTAATCTGCCTGATGTAAGAAGACACAAGCAGGCACCTGCTAACATACTGGTTAGCAACCCCCCAGAGCCCTGTGCATGGCATAGCACCAGACTCCTGGCACAGGTGATTGCGCAAAGCCCTAGGGAACTACCACTTCTGGAACAGTCGTCCCCCTTCACTTGTCCAACCCATACATTTAGGCCTGCTTCTAGACTGAACTCCTTTGTTGTCCATGGTGTCCCTTATTTCCTGGTGGTTCAGTGCCCTCACCACACTCTAGTCACATTTTATGCCCTGGTGTCCAGTAGAACCCCCTCCCCCTGCCCTATTCACCGTAAGCTGTCCTCCTATACATGGAGTCCTACAAGAATCTCCATCTCCTCCCGGCTCCTCTGATGTTGGTTGAGAAGTTGTGCCACCACTACTGACTGCTCTTAATAGTTTTAAGGGCAGGGGGTGTCAAAAAAATCTCTGCAACCAACACTGCAAAGGTTGACATGCTATGTGTAGGGCCATTTGAGCAGCAGGCCATTGGCAGGGTGACCCCATTCTCTGTGCATTCATAAAGCACGTTGTGAATGTGTAGGGGAAGCTGGTGACCCCCTCTGAGCAAGGTTGAAGGGGGTCACAATAGCATGACTATTGTCAAGTGGTATTTGTGACCACTTAGTGATAGTCCCTTGGGTTTGGGCATTGGGTCCATGATCCGATCTGTCTTACATCTCAGCCTAGGTGCTGTCACATGACCTATTGAGCAAGGTTTCTACACACACACACACACTAAATACAGAAA
Source organism: Neoceratodus forsteri (assembly GCA_016271365.2). Lineage (NCBI taxonomy): Eukaryota > Metazoa > Chordata > Ceratodontiformes > Ceratodontidae > Neoceratodus > Neoceratodus forsteri. The sequence continues at coordinate 108,109,281 of JADMNL010000034.1, read as the reverse complement.
GCACTATAATAGCAAGAGAATTGCTGACACTTCAATTCACACGTTCAAAGTTGAGCTGATGCCCTCTGGGTCAAACTAATTAAACAGAAAGATGGACACTGAGAATGCAGGTTTAGTTTCGCCCCCTAACACTGCACACACATGCATACGTGTGTGAGCTCTAGGAGGGGGGTCTGGGTGGGTAAGTGGATGGGGTTTGGCCCCCAGACACATCTACTGGAAAGAGGCTGCAAAGCTTTGCATGCAGATGCTGTGACTGAGTTGCTGTTTAAAATGGTCTGCAGCAACTTGTTATATTTTACCCTCCAGCTGCATCTTATAATCTGTGAAATTTGATAGTCACCTTATCTTTGAAAGGGATGCCACGTGGGCTGGCTGCTAGGCAAATATAGCCTCAGACTTCCCGCAGCTGCCAGCATGCCTCACATTCCAAACCTGTCTGCTAGAAATAGGCTCCTCCCTGCTGGCACAGCAGAGCAGGCAGCTTGGAGCCATCACGGCCCACCTTATGTTTACACCCAAAGAAGCCCATGAAAACAAAATATTGGCTCTGATCAGCCACAAAAACCTTGTCTCATCATCTGCCATGATAAGCATCCTGTTCATGAGTGAACACGTTACGAAGTTTGCATATGTGTGTGTGTGTGTGTGATACCTCTCAATTGTCCCAATTTTTTTGAGAAATCCCAAATTCAGACCACCTACCCCAAAATCCTGACTGCCCCGCACCATTTCTCGAATTTACATGTCAACAGTGTGCTTGGCATTCTCTCCAGCAGTCACGAACACTAACTTCCTGAATTTAAATGCCAACAGCGTACTTGGCGTTCTCCCCAGTGGTCACAGACACCAACTCTCTGCTTGCTGACACCAGTCGGCGTCTTACGTCATACAAGCATTCCAATAGCCTATCAGGGGTGCTTCTTCTTTTCTATGCGCTGATATGCCAACTTTAAAAAAATTCATGGGCTTTTTTTCTGTCACAAGCTCAGCTCAGGTAATTACCAGCCCCCGTCTCCACACTTTGAAAGGAGACCCCCCCCCCCACACCAACTGCAGCCATCCTTACAACCTGGCCAACACTTCCATAGTGCATTTTTGGAGCCTGAGCAGCAGATGACCAGAGCCCGACACAGTCCCGGAGAGACAGAGAGAGATCGCACCTCAATGAGCAGAAGACCCCAGCAGCAGACCAGATGGCAGAACAGGAACACAGCTGGCAGCAGCAGACTTTGAGGGCCAGCACAAATTCACAAAAAGAGGTTCACATTACTTTCAAGTTGTGGTAGTAATTCACTATTCTCCACAGCTTACCAGAAAAGAAAGCAGCATGCAGACAAGATTCAGAAGGTAGCCTGTCCTGTAATTGGAGGATCCACTTTTTTTTCCCAGTAGCCAAAAAATAACTGAGGTGAGCATCTGATTAATTTATGAGCATATTTTTTTTTATAACCTATAAAAAAATGTTCTAGCTAAGCTAATGGCCTAGTAATGCTATGCTCAGTCAGAGTACAGTTTGCATTTTTGCCGGTGATGGCAGATAGACTACGTAATTATTTGTGTTGAGGGAGCAGTAGCAACCAGTTCATCACCATTTTGGTTTTATCATTTCATGCTTTCTTACTTTTCAAGACAACACAGGTACTTACTTTACTCACTGTATTACTGGAATTTGGCAGGGGTACAATGTTGCATTTTGTCTAACCTACACTTAGGTTGTGTGCTGCTGTGTTAAGCAATTCCTTTATGTCTTATTATTAAACAGTAATTGCAGCATGTAGACTGCAAACACAAAAACCAAAAACCAGGCTATTTGTATCTCAATCATTTCCTGAAGGAACATACTGATGTAACGTAAAATTTAGTAAACCAATCGCTCTCGATCTGACAGGAAATTTGTTTTTCATTTGTATGCAATAATTATTTCATAATAAAACAAGGACACTACGATTTCCATGCCTGATTGCTGTGCCCAACCCCAATCTTTAATCCTTCCGACTCTGAACTTTTTTTTTTTTTTTTTTAGGGAGTTTAAATTATGTAATACTGTGTACTTTGCAAATTTTTAAATGACCAAAGCATGAAACAATCACGTTATGCTTTATGCTAGAGTGGAGTGGAAGGCTAGTTATATAATTATGTTTTTCTATGCAGTCCTTCTTGTGGTTTTGAACAATTCGGACTGTTTGAAAAGGAGCTGCAGATCAGCGGTAAAAGCCCTTAGAGGAATTGAGGAAGCCAACAAACACTATTTGCCATCTGTGCTATATGTAGCATGCAACTGAATTTGGCATCTAAAAAGCATACAATAAAGATACTTTATGTTGTACCATGTTACACCATGTTGTAATGTACAAGTCATGCAATGGTGCAGCACCACACCAATAAAATATAGCGTCCCTAATTTTTGGGGGGAGTGCCCCTGATTTTGGTCCTAGCAGCATGAGAGGGGTGTGTGTGTGTGTGTATTAGGGGGGGTTGCAGGCATGTGTGTGCTTAGACTCGAGGAAGGGTGCCACTCTTCTCCACGACACTAAGGGGGGAGGGATTTTAGAACAGATGAAGGAACTGAATATTAAAAATGCAACAGGGAAGGAAGGCAGTGCAGTGTACAGTTTAGAGCACTGAAGCATGAGCAAAGGTATCACAGATTCGCATCCCACCACCGCTACAGGCACACCATGTACCCTGAGCAAGTCACTTCACTACCTCCCAAGTGTGTGTTTTTACAACAGCACCAGGAAAAGGAGGTGCACAAACTCACCTGAAGATCATTTGTGCTTTTATTTGCACTCACATTTAAAATGCAGTGCAAAAAAAAGCCGAAACCAGACTGGGTGAACAGACTCCCCTACTTATCGAGGACTCACAGCCTCTTCCTTAGGTGCAACAGAACCACAGACGTTGCAACTGCCTTGTAACCCTGGGGACAGGCTGCCAGTCCTTTGCGACACAGGAGCCACCAAAGGGAGGGGGGGGTGTCTGCACCAAAGGGCATCAACCAGACCACTAGGATTTTGGCCACAGATCCCTCATTTTTGATTACAGGAGTCCCTAGCTGCAACTATTCCCTTCCAGCTGAAGTAAGGACTGCACTCACTGCTACCATGAATCCAAGACAGTTGCACAAAAAACCAAGCAATTTATGAAACTTTATCAATAAATAATTTAATAATGCCTTCACTGCCTTGCCTCCTAAATTATTCTGACTGAGTTAGCTTGTATTGCCCATGAGTAAGTAGGAGTCCCTCTAAGACCCCCCTCATTCTAAATAGGTTTTGCAGCCTCATTTGCTTTTATTCCTTCTACAACTTAGTGTGTATATTGCCCTTGGATTCCACCCAAGTCTCCTCCCAGCCCCTCCTGACTCCACCTCCCCTCCTTATCTGCCCCTCATGCATTCTCCCCCTATTATTAGGCTGTGACAATGGCTGATACTTGTCAAACTACAGCACCGTCACTGTCTCCTCAGGCACTGTGCACTTTACTCTGTAACCGCAAGTTTGTGTTACAAGTCCTGTCATGACCAATAATTGTTGCTGCCCATTTGTGTATTTTTTTTTTGCTCTTGCACTTTAAGTTGTTACTGTGTTTGCTACTGATGTGTCATTGTAATCTTATTTTGTTTTGTATTCTGCCTCCCCCTCAACATGGGCTGCACTTGGAAATGAGCCTCCACTCAGTGCACCTTTCCCAGCTACCAATTTTCAAATAAGCAAATAAAATATCTTTATATATAATATTCATTGCCCCCCACGCCTGCCCCATTATGGTGTACATACAAACCCTAATCTCCAAGCTGGCTGCACAGCACTGCCGGTACAACTGTCCTTTGTTTTATCTGCTAGACACCACATTGTCCAGGATCTGTTATCCAGTCTCCTTACCCTAACCATTAGACCAGTAGCAGCTCTATCCACAGATGGTTACCAGGGCACAGCTGGGGCACAACAGATGGCAGCCAGGGCACTGATATATTGTTACTATGGGGGAAGCTCTGCACCATATGGGGCACCAACTGGGGCACAGCATTTTTTTTTACCGGGGCACGTGCCCTGGCGGGCCCTGGTGTAGAGCCGCCACTGCATTAGACACCACACTGTCTGAGAACTGTAACACAATCTCCTTGCCCTATCCATAAGACACCACATTGTCCGGGACAAGGAGCTGTGACACAATCTCCTTGCCCTGTCCATGACACACCACATGGCCCAGGACTGGGAGATGTGAGCCACTGCCCTTGCTCTAACCATTAGACAACACACTGCCCAGGACTGGGAGATGCGATCCAATCCACTTGCTCCAACTGTCATGCGATTCAATCTCCTTACCCTAACCATTAGGCACTGTACTGTCTGGGATCAGGGACCGACTCTCCTGAACTGTATCATTAGAAACCACAATGTCAGTCCAGTCCACTGGTGCAGTAGACTGCTTGTCACCTGGGTTCAGGAATCAGCCCAGACGGTCGTGGGCCAGCATGGGGATAAGGATTGGGCATCTCAGCAACACTTTTCTCCTCCTCCTCCTCTGGGGAGGGGTGATCACTGTCTCCGCTGCAGTGCTGCCACCTGGATGGTCAGAGATAGTACTGCAGTTAAAGGTAGGGTGAGAGGGTGGACATCAGCTGAGCTCATGGCAAGCGCGCCAATGTACATGCCCCTGCACTGAATCCTTTGCATGCTGACATCTGGGAGGGGTGTGAGGAAACCAGAAAAAAAGACCCCAGCACATCCAGACCCTGCATCACTACTAGCAGTGCCTCCCAATGATGAATAAAGACCGGGGTGAATCCCCTCCCACTTTCGGTCATCATCGGGGGGGGTGGAGCCAAGGCTCAAAGGAGAATGGTACTGGTGGATAGGAGTATAAGGGCTAGGTGGTCCCTGGCTGCTCCTGAGGGAAGCAGGTGCTGGAGATTAGAAAGTGGGCACGTATAGCAAGTTAAAAAATTAAAACACAATTACCTGGGGTGAACACACTCTCCTTCCTCAACTGCATTCTATGTTCAAAGCACTTTATTTCTAATGTGAAGCAACCTCTATACCTATGTAGTGCAAGTTATTGTATTATAGATCGAGGGGGTGCTCCTGACCAATCAGAGTGTTCCTTTCCCCTGTGCGTGAGACACTCATACTGTGAAGAGCGTTTCATGCGCAGATGCCCTGGAAAAGGGCACATTCCAGGATAGTTTAAAAAAAAAAAACAGCAACACTGATCACACTCTATCTATAATATATTAATATGTCCCTCGTCGCCACTTTTTGTGGAATAAGAGTGGTTTCACTAGTGTTACACTAGAGCCAGAACAACTCAGCTTTGCTGTTCTCTCTCGAGCAAAACACGCATAAAACCACTCTTATCCCGTGACGAGCAGCTCGGGGGGGGGCCTATTAGTATATACTAGCACTACCTGTTTTAGCTATTTGTATCTGTTGTTGCGTATCTGTAATTTAACACTGTGATAATGTAAATTTGATGTACCCGACTTATGTAACTTCTGTTGTACCTGACTCTGAACCCTTTGAAAACAGGCACTTCTGAAAGGGTTTTATGTGAAATAAAAGCTAAACTAAACAATGATTGAGAGCTGTGATACAATCTCCTTGCCCGAAACTTCAGATGCTTTACTGTCCAGGAGCTGGAACTTGTTGCTTGGATTACTATACTGTGTTAAATTGACTGGGTCCAGGTTACCTGAAAGACCTCTTGAAACCTTATGCTCCTGGTCATCCTCTCCGGTCAGCACAGGCAGACCTCTTGTTGGCACTTCGGTCTCATTTGAAATCCTCAGGCATTTGCAGCGGCTGCCTCCATTATGCAGAACGCCCTTTCCTGGGAGATAAAAGGGTCTCCTTCGCTGCCCATTTTTAAAAACCCATTTTTTCAATTTAAATTCTGGGACTGGCCTTTTGACTTAAATGTTTTAATTTAATACTTGATTTTAAGTTTGTGACTGATTTGCTGCATTTATTGTAAGGTGCCCACAGCCCCAGTGATTGTGCACCATACAACTAAGACTGCCCTGCCTTGGCTGAATTGCTCATTTTCCAGTTATGGAACCACTGAACAACGGGCTGTTTCTTCTTCTTGTTACACTTGTCTGTACAATGCTGTGCAGTTCAGTATGACATCACAGAACACAAACATTGCATTACAGCATATCCCCATACAGTGCTGTTCTTTCCTACACAAAATTCACTCCCCCTCCCTTTCCTGGGATGGCTAAACAAAGAGATGGTTTCCATGGTTACACTGTGTGGGATTCAGTTATAGAGTTCTTTTAGCCTAATATTAGTTTTATTGGCAGGGTGTCTGGAAAGTGTGTATCAAGCTGATCCTGAGAAACTGTTACCAATAAACACTTTAGTGAGGTGGGGAGGGGGGGACAGTTTTCCTGTAAAAGAGAGAGATCTTCAAGGTTTAGGGATTTAAAGCTCAAGTCAGAATACAGGAGATTCATTTAGCATTTTGTTGTGGCAGGAGTTCATGATCTGCCAATAATCAAAGACATCTGCTACCAGCCTCCACAAAAGTGCAGGAGCAGCCCCCCCCCCCCAAGTCAGGGTCAGGAACCTTTTTTAAATGTTTTTATGAGGAAAGATTCTCCACTCCTGTATGAAGCCAAGTGTAAGCCCTGTACATTTCTTATCCAGCTGTACCATTTTACAGTACACCGTGAAATTATTCAGCTGGACACAGCAGACAGATCCACCACGGTAAGTTTGGTGGTGGAGGCGGTGGACGGGATGGGTCAAAGGAACTAGAGTAAATATGTTTTAGGATCCCAGTTACAGTATTATGAGGCAGCCTTGTGGCAATCAAAACAGAGCAAAACAAAAGAGGCCCATGACTTCTGGAAGTTGGAAAGCACATCTTTGATAGCGTGCAAAACTGGTGCTAAACATTAACTCTTTCTGAACTGGCTAGATTGTAATGAAATGCCCAAACTATGGTGGTGATAGTGGGGAGGAAGGGAGGGAGTACTGAAACTATAGTGGCAATATTGGGGACAGTGTGGCACACAGAAAGTATGGCGACGATACTGGGGATGGGGTGAGGGTACAGAAAATATGGTAGTGATTATCGGGGACGAGGTGGGGATACAGAAAATATGGTAGTGATACTGGGGACAGGGTGGGTCAGAGACGGTATGGTAGCAATACTGAGGACAAGCTGGGGGTATAGAACATATGGTGGCGATACTGGGAACAGGGTGGGGTGCAAAAAATATGGTGGAGAAGTTGGTGACGAGGTGGGAGTGCACACCAAATATGGTGGCAATATCAAGAACAGTGGGGTGCACAAAGTATGGTGCTGATTTCAGGGGCAAGTGGGGTGTACAATGTATGGGGGCAATTTCGAGGATAAGGCGGGATGCATACAGTATGGTGGAGATTTCAGGGACAGGGTGGTTGTGTGCATAAAATGTGGTGGCAATTTCAGCAACAGGATGGGTGTGTGCATAAAGTGTGGTGGCGAATTCGGCAACAGGATGGGGGTGCATAAATGTGTTGGCGATTTCAGTGTCAGGATGGGGGTGTGCGTAAAGTATGGTGGTGATTTCAGAGACAGGATAGGGGTGTGCATAAGTATAGTGGCGACTTCGGTGACAGGATGAGGGTGTGCATAAAGTGTAGTGGCGATTTTGGTGACGGGGTGTGCATAAAGTATGATGGCGATTTCAACAACAGGATGGGGTGTGCATAAAATATGGTGGTGATTTCGGCAACAGGATAGAGGTGTGTATAAAGTGTGGTGGTGATTTCGGCAACAAGATGGGGTGTGCATAAAACATGGTGGTGATTTTGGCAACAGTATGGGGTGTGCTTAAAATATGATGTCAATTTCAGGGACAGGATGGTGTGTGTATAAAGTACAATGTGGTGTCAAATTCAGGGACAGCTTGGAGTTCACAGCGTATGGTTGTAATTTTCGGAACACGGTTGTGGTGTACAAAGCATAGCAGCAATTTCAGGGCTAAGGAGGTTTATTTATTTATTTCAGCTTCGGAAACAACCTTTGAGCTAGAATCTCATTTACAAAGGTTCCACATCAAGTAGCACAAACATCAATTAACATAAATTCAACAGTGTGTGACAGGTAAACAAGTAGTGGGAAACAGCTAACGAGGATTATTAAATACAGTTATTAACACTTTACAAAGTCAGCATATTGTTACTAGAACAGTAGTGAAATCAACAACTATGAGATACTCGCATACTCTCAAGCACCCAGGATGGTAGGGACTGCACAAGTGATTAGCTTAAAAGGGGGCTTGTTTAATACCTGCTATCGATTACATGTACCCTGTACACAATTGTATCTGTCTGACCACAATGTGACGTGGCACCTCTGGTGAATGCCTACTGATTTTTGGCAAATCTTTGCTATGTAACTGAAACGCAATGTATGTCTTTATGTGACGAAGTACCTTTGTAAACGAGCCTCTGGCTCAAAGGTTGTAAACTGATTCTTAAATAAATAAATAAAGTATAGTAAGCAAGGTGAAAAACATGAGGGCCCAACAGGGAGGGAGGGAAGGAGGAGGAAGAGAGCCTTTTGCAGTAGAGGACGTGTAAGGTTATGAAAGCTAAAAGGAGATTCCCGACAGTGTAGCAGTCTAGAGGTGGGTGTATAAAGAATGATGGCTATTTTGGGGACAAGACAGGGATGTGTAAAGTATAGTAGTGATTTCGGGGACACAGTTGGGTGCATAAAGAATGGTGGTGATTTCAGGAATAGGCTGGGGTACACAAAGTATGGTGCTGATTTCGAGGACAGGGTAGGGTTTATAAAGTATGGGGGGCGGATTTCAGGGACAGGGTGAGGCTGCATGAAGTATGGTGGTTTCGTGGCAGGGTGAGGGTGCATAAGGCATGGTGATTTTGGGGACAGGGTGGGGGTCCATAAAGAATGGTGGCAATTTCTGGGACAGGTTGAGGTGCACAAAGTATGGTGGTGATTTGGGGGGCATAAAATATGGTGGGTATTTCAAGGACAGGGTAGGGGTGCAGAATGTACGGTGGCAATGGATGCGTACAGTGTGGTGGTGATTTCGGGGATAAGTTGGGGTGCATAAACTATGGTGGTGATTTTATTTATTTGTACGTTCAGATAAACACATTTGAGCTGTGGTGGCTTGTTTACAAAGGTTCCACGTCAATAATACATCTACAACTATGACACTCATAACAGGTTGCCCTTACTAGGTACAAACAATGATGACAGGTACAATGGTACACAAGTAATTTGAATAATCTGCGTCTACAAAACAGTTACATATATGACATTCTTAGCAGGTTGGGACAGGGTGGAGGTGCATAAAGTATAGTGGTGATTTCAGGGAAGGGGTGAGGGGTACAGAAAGCATGGTGGCGATGGGAAACTTCTACGATAGTGGGAAAATCATGCTGGAACCCATAGTCATTTTTCTCCCAATGTTTGTAGTGTGTGTGTGTGTAGTTCCTTTCAAATTATTCTGAACAGAAATCTTATGCTTCCTACCAGCAGTGCATAAAGTGTACAGGAAAAACTGCCAGGTCTCTAGAGGTTTTAAATATAAAAAGATGGATGGCATACAACTGGCAAAGTCCTTTTTTCCCTTCACAGTGTGGAATTAGCCTTTTCATTAGTATCCCATTTTTCAGTAATAAGTCGAAACACTGGCACAAAACATGAAGATACTGTAGGAAACTGAGGGTCAAAGGAACTAAGGGTCATACTGCCCTCTTGAAGTCATGGTAAGGGGAAACAAATATGGAGTAAGGGCCCTGCTTTGAGACCCTGCGAGACCCCCTGAAATCCCTTAACATTTTTTTGCTGGGTCTGAGACCCTGCGAGGTCTGGTCCACTTTAAGTGCTGCCTACTAGCGCTCTAACTAAGCAATGTAACATTGCCATACACAGTATTTTAAAATAACTCCTCCTTTGAAAAGCAGCAGTACTTCATGAGTAAAGACAGTCATCACGGCAGCTGGAAATTTTCCAGCCACAGATAAACACTGCTGGCAGTTCACTCCAAGTGCCCTTTGTTTTACTCACCCAGAATATATTATAATCACTTATTTTACAAAACTGGAGCGTGAGCAACTCCTGCCTGCGAACATTTATCCGACGAGCTACTTCCCCACTCAGTTGTTGGCCAGCGGTGGTTGCATTACTGATGAGGAGAAACCAATGCCAGTGTGAACACATGCTGGTAGCAAGGGTCATAACCCTACACCCTTCTGTTTCACACTGGGATTTCGAGCAGAACAAGAACAACACGGGAAATCCAAAATCATCGAGTCCAGCTCGGGAAACCAAAACACATCAGCAGACCAAAAGCAGATTTATACCAAGATTCTTTAAGTGGGGGTATTAAAAAACCTTGTTGAAATTTACTATATTAACAAAGTTATCTAAAACTCATGCTGAAAATAGAAAACAGCAGAACCAAGAATTTGGTCTTGGGCTGGCAGTATAGCCTAGGGGTTAGAGGAACGAGGTGTGAATGAGCTTGATACAGCCAGCAGACCAGACCGGAGTTTGATTCTCACAACCTCCACTTGCATACTGTGTGACTCTGAGCAAGTCACTTAACCGCCCAGTGCCCCCAGGTCACCCCTGAAAACAGGCACTTGTGCCTAGTGGGCCTTACCCGGTTACCAAAGACTAAAATAAAATAGGTTCTCTTGGAATCAGGACTGTCATGCCAAGAACATTTCCGTAGGTGCACACAATTAAAACATTTTTTTTTTTTACTTATTTTTTATTCTCCTTCCCTCGCAGCTGCCCCAAGTGGCACTGTCCTGGCTTCCCAGCCCCATCCACGCCTTCCACTTACCCTGGTCCTCCATCACCTCAAGACTCTCCCCCCCCCCCCACATCCAAGGTGGGGTGAGGGAAGTTGACCAGGCTTCCCTCAAACATCTCAGTTGTGGAGGTGGGTCGACAGTCAGAACGTCAGGGCCCAGGAGTGCTAGCGCTACCTCACCCTGCATGCTGTGGCTGTTTTTCCTTGTTCTGGAAGACCTCCCGGGCCGGGCTCAGGGACAGGTGCACATGAGGCATGGTGCCGTCCCATTGTGCCAAGTGGCATCTCTCTCCACCCCCACTCTCCACCTGCACTTCTACCAGGTGGCAGTCAGGCAGCAGGAGGGGCAGCCCTCCCTTCCCTGAGGAGGCGAGCATACCCGGGGACACTCTACATTCTCCCCCAACTCGGGCTCATTCCTAAAGCCGGGTCACTGGCGTCATGAGCGGTAATGCTACCACTGTGCCAATGGGCCGGCATGACACAAAATTAGTCGGGCAAGGGCGCGAAGTTATGCTTTTACAACCCTTCTTCCATTAAAAAAAGCCATTCTTGGCCAGCCCAGTGGCACGGAGGGTTGAGGCACAGGGCGCTACACCTTGCGCCATGCCGGTGACCTGGGTTCAGGAACGAGCCTGGGTCACTGGGGGTCGACTGGCTAGGGGGTGAGGGCAAAAGCTGGACTGAGTGGCTGCGAGGCAGCTCTCCTCTCCCAGGGAGGGATGTTGTCACTCCCGCCATGTGACTGCCACCAGGTGGAGGCCTGGGGGCAGTGCAGGGCGAAGGGCCGCATGAAGGGAAGGTGTTGCAGGACCACAGCGTGTGAGCGCCTCCACACACGTACGTGCATCCGCAACAAGGAGAGGGGAGAAAACAAAATAGAGCCGGCAGGCTCCATGATTGTACCGGCTGCGATCCCAGTAACGGACGCAGGCCGTGGATGGATGCAACCCTCCAAGGGGGAGGCAGAATCCTGCCTGCCAGCTCTGCAAAAAACAGGAAAAAATCTGATTTAAAAAAAAAAAAAAAAAAAACAGTTCTTGGATGAAAATGTAGGGGTGGTAAAGCATGCCCCCCCCCCCCACACACACACATTCTGCAGGCATGACAGCCCTGCTTGGAATGCTCTATGACGTAAAATATGAGCACAGTCACTAACATAGCCAAGTCCCCATGTTTTGGTTCACCAGGATTACTTGTTGTTGGAGCTGGCAATACCCCCTCCCCAAGACAGCACCTGCAATAATCACTGCGAGGGGATACGCTGGAAATTAAAAACTTGTAGTTTTTTGGTGAATTGCTAATCCTCAAATCTGTAGCAAAACCTAAACATTTCAGTTATTTAGACACACAACTAGCAGCCATCATCTGGTGATTCTGAGCCCAGAAAAAATAGCCAGCTCCAGAAATTACTGGCAAAGTATGACCTGGCAAGGGACTGCTTAAACACTACATATCATGTTGCTAGAATGGTATTCTATGTAGCCTGGCTCTCCAAGAAGAATTCTGTAGTGCTGGACTCAGTCCACCACCTGATTTGCTGGTACATTACCCAACGCCAAGGCACTTATCTAGAACTGCCTTTCAGGGTCTCTTGGATTAATCAGACATGACAAACTTTCTCCACTGTCTGACCTATTGTGAAACAAGTCTCTCCCCCACTTAGATAACAGTTTGAAAATTAATCTCACAGAAGAACCTCCAGCAGCCTTGTGGAAAGCCCATTAATATGGATAAATGTTGCACTTCGGGATGTGTAAGGATAAAATGGCACAGGCTACATGATGTCACTGAAGGGAAGAAGATTCAAAGAAAATGCTTGGAACAGACTTTCAGAGCAGGTGGCATCAGTTGATAATGTAACAACCTTCAAACTAAGACTCCACAAGTACTTTGATGAAAACTGGGTCAAGGTATTATTCCCACTGAGTCTGTGGAAGTGGGGAACTCAGTGGACCAGTTGTCTTCTTTTCTATTCAAAAATGTGTGTGTAAGCAGATACACATGTTGTGAATGTATGTATGTGTGTCTGCATTATGTGTGTATCTGCGTGTATGTAAGTAGGTATGCATGTGTGTATGTATTTGTACATGTGTATAGTGTCTATCTGTATGTCTCTCTACATGCCTATGTATGTACGTATAGTGTGTGTGTGTATGTATGATGTCTGTATATGTCCGTGTGCTCTGTATGCATGTATATATGTTTGTATGGTATCTGTATGTGTGTCTATGGTGTCTGTATGTACATACATCGGGGCTGGCAGGGCCAGGGGGAAGGAGCAACCTCCCCCAGCCAGCCTCACACTCCTTCTCTTCTAGCAGGCAGAAGGCCACTCCCCTCAACTCTGCACTCAGGCAGAAAACTCTTCTCAACTGCATTCTATACCAACATCCCAATGTGGCCCATGCTGCTGCGAGACTTCCATTCCGTTGCAGCCTCTGCCAAGATGACTGATGGAAGTTGCCAAAGGAACAACAGCAGGTCTCAAAGTCTGGGCTGCCCAACAAATCTACCTAGTACCCCACTAAATTACCAGGGTCCTAGTAATCCAAGGGGAACCCGGGTGATACATATGTATGTGTGTGTATATGTTTGCATGAACAGTACCATCCACCAGGATCTAGTGCTCTTATCACAAGTTTTGCTGTAATATGTTGCAGAATACTGCAGGAACTCAATATATTTCAACGGCAATTACTCTAATTTGTCACGCAGTAAACTGAAATCTCACACAAAGCGCTTGATCCTAGTGGACAGGAATGTGTGTTCTATGTGTGTATGTATGCATGCGCGTATGTATGTCTGAATGCATGTATGCATGCATGTGTAATATCAGAGGACCCATCCTGTCTTCACAGTAACAGTCTGAGGCGTGAATGAATGCTCGGAGAGGTCCACTGAATGTCATTACAGTGGAAAGATCGAACTACAACCCAGCTTGATGGCAATCAGCAGGGCGGGCATGCCGCAGACCTTGGTTTGGGAGGGGCCTTAGCTTACTGGGATGGGGAAGGGCAAGAATTTCATGGAGGCAATGCACTCAGACTCTTGAGGGCTAGAACAAGTAACTCAGCAGCACCCCCTGCAGCTGAGTGACAAGTGCGACTTGGCAAGACCTCCTACAACTGAGGTAGTGTGGTCTAGTGACTACAGCACAGGCTTGAGAACAAGGAGACCAGCACAGAGACATAGAATTTGATGGCAGATAAGGAGCACTTGGCCCACCTAGTCTGCCCATTGCCCTACCTAATGGATAAGCTGCAGATCCTAGCCAACCAACAGCTTACTTCCTTCTACTCCCCCAATAGAATTGCCGTATGTCTGTCCCATGCATTCTTGAATTCTCCCACTGTTCTTGACTCCACAACCTCCTCAGGAAGGCTGTTCCATGCATCCAGAACCCTCTCAATGAAAAAATACTTCCTCACATTACCTCTGAGACGTCCCCCCTCTATCTTCAAATTGTGCCCCCTTGTTCTTGCACATCTCTTTTTCTGAAAGATGCTACCCTCTTGGACTTTAATTCCCTTGAGGTACTTGAAAGTTTCTATTATGTTCCCCCTCTCCCTCCTTTCCTCGAGGGTATACACATTAAGCTGCTTTAGTCTCTCTTCGTATGTCTTCTGGTGCAGACCCTGCACCATTTTGGTTGCCCTCCTCTGAAAAGCTTCCACTCTGTCTATGTCTTTGCGGAGATGGGGTCTCCAGAACTGCACGCAGTACTCCAGATGGGGTCTCACCAGCTGTCTGTACAGAGGGATAACAACTTCCTGTTTTCTACTGTTGATGCCTCTCCCTGTCCAACCCAGTATCCCCCAAGCCCTCCTTACTGCCTTCTCACATTGCTTGCCCACCTTTAGGTCATCAGATATAATTACTCCCAGGTCCCTTTCGATTTTTGTTGTTAGTATCTCACCCCCCTCATTGTGTACTGTTCCCATGGGTTTTTGTTTCCCAGGTACATTACCCTGCACTTCTTTGCGTTGAATCTGAACTGCCATACTTTTGCCCATTCCTCCAACCTTGCCAAGTCCCTTTACATCCTTTCCACCCCACCTTGTGCATCAACCCTGTTGCAGATCTTTGTATCTGCAAATAGACATTTTTCCTTCCAGGTGCTCTCCAATGTCACTTATAAAGACATTAAAGAGTACCAGTCCCAGTATTGAACCCTGCGGTACCCTGCTTGTTACCCTCCTTTCTTCACTGTGGATTCTGTTTACTATTACCCTTTGTGTCCTGTTGTCCAGCCAATTTTTTATCTAGGCTACCATCGTGGGACCCACTCCAAGGCTGGCTAACTTGTATATTAATCTTTTGTGTGGGATTGTGTCAAATGCCTTGCTAAAATCTAGGTAGGCCATATCCACAGCCCCTCCCTGGTCTACTACTACTTTGGTCACAGAGTCAAAGAAATCTATTAGATTTGTCTGACAAGACCTTCCCGCTGTGAATCCATGCTGCCTTGGGTCCTGTACCCCACTGGCCTCTAGGTACTCAACAATTCTTTCCTTCAGAAGTGATTCCGTCATTTTCCTACCACTGAGGTCAAACTAACTGGTCTGTGGTTTCCTACCTCTGCCCTGCTCCCACTTCTGTGAAGTGGAATCCATCCACCCTCCTCCAGTCCTCAGGTACCCTCCATCCTCCCACGATTTGTTAAAGGTAGTCAGTGGTGTCCTAGTTCTCCCTTAGTTCTTTTAGAATTCTGGGGTGAATCCCATTAGGCCCCATTGCTTTGTCCACCCTTAGTTTCAAGAGTTCTTTCAAAACCCTTTCTTCTGTGAATGGGCTGGTATCGACCCCCCCATCCAGAGTGTTTCTCTTGTTTGGTTTAGGTATCTCCCCCATCTCTTCCATTGTAAATACTTAGCAGAAATATTCATTCAGTATCCCTGCTTTTTCACTGTCACCCTCTTCCCACATTCCCTCCCCTTTATTAAGCCTCAGTATCCCTCCCTTGGTCTTTCTTCACTCCCTAATGTACCTATAAAAGGTTTTATCCACCTTCCTAACAGAGTTGGCTATCTTTTCCTTGGTTTTGGCCTTTGCTATTCTGACTGCCTTCCCTGCCTGCTTCACACAAAGGCGTGTTGCATCTGTGATGGCTATTTTGATTATTCTCCATTGTTTCTTCACCCCTCCTTCTTGCCCATTTGCTAGTGCTTTTCTGAGGCACTCTCACATTTTCCCGAAGTCAGCCCTCCTAAAGTCCAATACTCTTGCTTTTATATGGCTTGACTCTATGGCTGTGTTTATTGTGAACCACACTATTTGGTGGTCACTTGTTCCCAGATGGCTACCCACTTCTAAATCCGAGATCCTTGCTGCGTTCCTGTTTGAGCGTACCAGCTCTAAAATTGCTCCCTCTTGAGTGGGTTCCAACAGTAGCTGTCTGAGGCATGCCCCTTGTAGGGCATCAAGAATGACCCTGCTCTTGGATGTGCCTGCAGCAAAGGTGCTCCAGTTGACATCTAGCATATTCACGTCCCCCAACATGTCCCCTTTTTCTGCCATTCTAAGGATGCCTTCTATCATTTCCTTGTCCAGTCCCTCCCCCTGAGATGGGGGTCTGTACACAATCCCCATGCAGACTGTGGTGCCATTTCCTGACTGCAGGGTAACCCACAGTGACTCATCTACTTCCTGTTTACTCTTTAGTTCTGTTGCTTTAATCCCTTCCCTTACATAGAGAGCTACTCGTCCTCCTCTTTTACCCTCTCTGTCCCTCCTGTAAATTGTGTATCTTGGTATGCTGACATCCCAGTCATGGATCTCTGTGTACCATGTGTCAGTGACTGACACAATATACAGGCATCCCTCTTCCATCAAGGCCACTAGCTCAGGGAGCTTGTTACACAGACTATGGGCATTTGTACTCATCACCCTCCATTTTTTGATGGCCTTACCCCTTTTAGCCCCATCCCTGTCCTTACTGCCTTTGCCTTTTTTGCATTTACCCCTGTTCTGCTCCTTGATGACTTCTCTACCTTGGTGTTTACCTCGCTAATTACTGTGTTTTGTGGGGGGAGGATGGGATTTCCCTGCTGCTTCTCAGTGCCCCCCCCTTGGCTAGTTTAAATGCTTGCCAGTGAAGCATTTAAACCTATCACCTAGGATCCTGGTCCCCCCCCGGACAGATGCAGACCATCGCACCAGTATAGGCCTGTATCCCTCCAGGTGGCTCCCCAAACCCCAATAAAGCCAAAACCCTGAGATCCACACAGTTTTTCAACCATTCATTGAATCCTATGGTACGGAGTACCCTAGTATCATTCTTGTCATAGGCAGGCAGCACCTCCAAGAAGGTTACCCTGTGCATGCTATTTGTCTAAGGCCCCATCCCAGCTCTACAAACTCCTCTTGCACTGCTCTGATCCCATTCCCAGCCAGGTCATTTGTCCCTAGGTGGACAGTGACATCCAGCTCCCTCCCTCATGCAGCTGCTCCAATGATCCTGAGGATTCGCTTCCTGTCCCTCCGAGCCGTGGTGCCAGGCAGGCACCTTACCTCCCTCTCCCCTTCCTCCCCCACTTCTACCCCCCCAATGACTGAGTCCCCCACCAGGAGTCATTTCCTTCCCCTGTGGGGTTTCGCGCCACCCTCCTGACCAAGCTTCAAATCCCATACATGGGCGGGTTGGGGGCTGAATGTACTGCAGAGGTGGAGGGGCGTATGCTGACAGAGAGTGAGGAGGTGGCCCACTCAGCATCCGCCCAGCAGAGAGAAGCATCGGTATTGGCTGTCAGCCTTTCGCCTACCCAGCTATCCGGAGGGTCCAGAAACATGATGAACCCAATCTTCAAAAAAAGGAAGGGGGGGAATGGTGGCATAAAAACAATAATTTCTTAAAATGCCACCAAAGTCATGAACACACTATGTAACCTTGAGCACATCACTTGACCACTCTGTGTTTTAGCCCACCCCCAGCTGTAAAACATGTAATAGGAGCAGGACCCCTCCCCCAAATGAGTTGAGCTGCCTTGGGTCAGTAACTTGTAAATTATAAAAGGCCGAGTAATGCAACATGCTTTGAGAACATTGGATGGGGGAATAACGGAAACATGGGGACAGAAACATGACAATAGGGGTGTAGCCCCAGCAAAACAAGATACAGTACAGCCAAGCTTGATTTTCCATATTGTCTTTTAAACAAAGTTACTACCATGGTTTACTGGTTTCAGAATACATGCTTTTATGTGCAGAGGGATCTTTTTTATTAAGATGGCAATACTTACCAGTCGCTCCATTTCCTGCTCACGGAGCCGCTCTTCTCTCTGCCGGCGGTGATATTCTAAAAGATCGTCTTCGTTGTCACGTATTTCCGTTATGCTGTTCTTCCTCTCCCTCATGACAGGGACCCTCATATCAGAGACATTTTCCTTTGCATCCTGGGGCTTGGTTGAGGGAAGGGGATTGTCAAAGAAGTCAAACTGTAGGCAGGGGTTAAGGCATTGCCATAGCTTGGCTTCCCTTGCGACAGAACCTCACTTGATTGCCGGGTTGGTGAGGGGCTTCTCTCTCTTACAGTTCTGCTGCTACCAGTGACAGATCCACCATAAGAGAACTCCTCGTGCCTCTCAAAAGAACCTGGTGGAACATTTGCTGCCTTGCGCCTCATACGTGGACTTTCAGGCACATCAACCAGCCTCATCTGCTGAGAACTTTCATGAGGGCTCCTCATGTGGGGAGAGCTGGGCATGGGGGACAAGGCAGATAAGGGTGCTGCTCCCTGTCTCCTCAACATAGAAGGACTAGGTGGAGGAAGTTCCCTTATACTTTCTACATTCCTTCTGCCCATCCTTGGACTCTCAGGTGGTTGCAAAGTCCTGGTATTCAACTGGCTGGGCTGATTAACATGAACAAATCCGGAGGTCTCCATTGGCTGGAAAACTCTTGGTGCCACCTGCCTAGAAGGACTTGAGGTAATGGGTCTGTCTATATTGGTCTCCCTAATCTCTCTAAAGGGGCTTGGTGGCCGGTCTTGAAGAGAAGCCATCTTGGACCTTTGAGTAGATGGGGACTGAAACTTGGCTGTCAGTCTTGGGCTACTAGGAACACTTAGTGTTTGTCCCCTCGATCCGCCACCAACAAGCTCACTTGAACTTATGGAGACCACTGGAACGATTTGAAACTGTTGGACTAACCTTGGGCTGTCTGGAACTCTTCTACCATCAGAAAGCAAATCAGTGGATGAACTGTCTGAAAGCAACCCCCTCCTACTGAGCGTTGGGCTTGGAGGGGCTTCGTGGACAGCCCTTCTCTGTAGCCTTGGACTTTCTGGCACTCGTGGGCTTGAACTGAGACCATTGCTCCTTAGGTCAAATCCAGAACCGCCATAGGCTGGCAGAACTCTCTGCTGAGGAAGCTGCACTGCATGACTATAGCTAGAAGACCTTGTGGGTATCACAGGGGGCATCACGGGTCCTTGTTCCTGACTACTTGGTGAATGACTAGTGTAGCTTCCACTGCTGGCAGCAGATGGAGAAGACAATGGGGAAAAAGGGGGAGATGCATTGTCATAACTAGATCCTACAGACATTGCTCCGGGACTCATAGGAGGAGACAGTAGGTACCTTCAGCCTCCATTGACCACAGGAGACAGGGGGGACTGTGGCATAGCAGACAGCTTTTACGCAGATGACGTTGAGTCCTCCATGACTAAAGAATTCATAATATCCTCCAGGTCTTTTTCAATGGAGCTGACCAGTGCGCTGTGAGGTGCCCTGGACTTCTCAGAGTGACCCTTCGGAGCCTCATTCAGAGAATGTTGATGGTTTCCATTTATCAAACTCTCAGCATCTGGAAAAATAAAAAAATGAAAACAGCATGAATGCATGAAATACTCAAAACTCGTAAAACAGGAATTTAGCTCTAGCCTATTAACAAAGTAAAATGTGAAGGGCAAGGCTGGCCAGTGGTACAATGGTAGTGCAAAGTGCTGCCATCTGGGAGAGCAATGCAGAGGTAAGGCTCTCGTCTCACTGGGAGGGACAGCATGCGATGCTTGGTGTTTGCACACTCCATGTTAACCAGCCACAGAGTGCATCATCATTGGCTGTGAAGCTGGTCACCAATACAGCCACAGTAGTTATGACAGAGGAGGTGGAAGAATCAGGAAAACAAAATAATAAAAAAAAAAATGTCAGGGACAGAATCTGCCCATCAGCACAGTGGTAAGGCTCCCGCTTATGATGCTGGCAACCTGGGTTTGGGAACAAGCTTGAATCACTGTAGGCCAGCCAGGGGAAGAGGAATGAGTACCCCAGAGGATGATCTGCTCCCCCCCCCTCCTCCTCTGAGGAGGGAGGATCTTTGCTTTCGCTGCAGTGCAGCCACCTGGGTGACTACGGGAAGCTGGGTTGTGGTAAGTGGCAGTTACACTGAGGTGTGTGGCTGGGCCCATCCTAGCGGAGGGGGACCAAGGCACGGGGAGACATAAAATGTAAATTATTAACAAAACAAAAACAAAATTGGGGGTGAAGAGAAAACAAGCAAGTACTGTTCACCTAGCCTGGCTCCAGGGAACGTTGTCACAAGGAACTGTTTCAGGTCTACAAAAGGGTCCCGTTACAGAGGAATCAGTGTGGACTGGTGGTCGGAGCACTGAACTGTGAACCTGGTGATCACAGACTCATATTCCACTGTAGTCATTGACCAAATTTTGTACTCATGGAAGGCAACGGATCAACCACCAAGGATACTAATGCCCTCTGTTTCCCCACATGTCAGTAGCAGTACAGGGCAGTGAAAACAGTGCTGGCTTACCCACTCTCTGAAGTATTTAGTGCATCGAAAAGAGATGGACAGACAACAAAGACAGTTCTCCTTTATTGATTCACACCCCAGGTATGGTGCAGATGTACAAATGCAGGTACTAATACAATGGAGATAAGAGTTACCCCAAAGCAGCTCAGTTTCTCCCTGGTATCACATCAACAGGGACCACGTTACCTACAAGATCTTCTCTGCCTCTACCGCCCACTCCACTTCGCCGACGAGGGATTGCTAGAGGTTCCCAGGGTCCATTTGAAGACCTCGGGTGCCAGGGCATTTTTGTTTGTGGCCCTGACCCTGTGGAACTCTCTACCTCGCCGGTTAAGGGAGTGCCTGACTGTGGAGGGTTTTAAATCTGCATTAAAGATGCATTTGTATAATCTTGCCTTTCTGGAGTTCAGATGAGTAGTTTTTTTTATATATACTTTATATTGACATTTCTTAATTTCAGTGTTTTAAACTGTTTGTACAAGCATTTTGATGCCCTGTTGAATTGTTTTTTATAAATAAAGCTGAGTTGAGCTGAGAACTGCCAAAAGGTTGCTGAGAGAGAAGAGTGCATTGCTAGTACAAGGCAGCCTTCTGAACATCAGGACTGTAATTAGTCCTTTAACTGAGGACGCCTTGAAAAGAAATGCCACAAGACAAGCAGCAGAAGGTCACAATCTACATTTCAACAAAGAGGTTTTTTAAATTTCAGTCAGCATGATGGCCACACACACACACGTGTGTGCCGATGCCACTCTTTACACAGCATTGTTTAGATCTCAGGGTAACAAGGAAACATGCTTTAGGGAAAAGGGAGACCAGAAGGGGTAAATAGTGGTCTATCCCTTGAAGCTGGTACAGGCTACAGAACCTGAAGGGTTGGGGGAGCTGTCTGTCCCATGAAACTGGTATAAGCTACAGACCCAGAAGGAGAGTGTTTGTGTGTGTGTGTGTGTGTGTGTGGGGTCTATCCTTTGAAACTAGTATAAATTACAGAAACAAAAGGGGTGGGGAGAATTTATCCCATGAAGCTGGTATAAGCTAACACACCAGAAGGGGTGGGGGAGTTGTGTATCCCATGAAACTGGCATAAACCACAGAACCAGAAGGGATGGGGAAATGGTCTTTCCCATGAAAGTGGTACAAGGTACAGAATCAGAAGGGGTGGTGGAGCTGTCTATCCCATGAAACTGGTACAAGGTACAGAACCAGAAGGGGTGGGGGAGCTGTCTATCCCATGAAACTGGTACAAGGTACAGAACCAGAAGGGGTTGGGGAGCTGTCTATCCCATGAAACTGGTACAAGGTACAGAATCAGAAGGGGTTGGGGAGCTGTCTATCCCATGAAACTGGTACAAGGTACAGAATCAGAAGGGGTTGGGGAGTCGTCTATCCCAGAAAACTGGCTTAAGCTGCAGAACCAGGAGTGGGGGAGTTGTCTATCCCATGAAACTGATGTAGGCTACAGAACCAGAAGGGGTGGAGGAAGCTGTCTATCTCATGATACTGGTATAAACTACAGAACCAGTGGGGGTGGGGGTAGGGTCAAGCCAATGAAGGGGGTATAAACTAACGAACCAGAAAGGGTGAGGGGAGTTGTTTACCTCATGAAATTGGTACAAGCTACAGAGCCAGAAGGGGTGGGAGAGTGGTCTTTACCATGAAACTAGTATAAGCTACTGAACCAGATGGGGTGGGCGAGTGGTCTTTTCTACGAAACTTACAAGCCACAGAACCAGGGGTGGGATGGGGGTGGCCTTTCCCATGAAGCTGGTATAAATTATAGAACCAGAAGGGATGGGGGAGGGGAGTGGTCTTTCCTATGAAACTGATATAAGTTACAGAACCAAAATGGGTGGGTGTGGAGAGGGGAGGAGTTATCCATCCCATAACTCTGGTGCAAGTTACAGTTTTGTTTTACCTGTTCATAAGGAACTTAGGAGTAGACGTCTCCTCAGTCTGCAACAAATTTACGAACAACATCAAAATTATTGGAAGAGTAAACACAGTTTTAGAAACTAAAACTATCCAAAATGACCTGGACCAAATATCTAAATGGGCAAGTAAATGGAAAACAAACTTCAACGTTCACAAATGCACAGTAATGTACCTAGGTCGAAAAAGCCAAAAAACTAAATATTACATGGAAGATGCAGAACACCTATGCCCTATGAAGACACAACAAACAATTAAAAAACAAACAATATAATACCAACACAAGCAAAATTTCTATACACAAAGAGTGATGAAAATCTGGAACAGCTTACCAAGTGACCTTGTTAATAGTACAAGCTGTAAATCCTTCAAGGCTG
Organism: Neoceratodus forsteri; assembly: GCA_016271365.2. NCBI lineage: Eukaryota > Metazoa > Chordata > Ceratodontiformes > Ceratodontidae > Neoceratodus > Neoceratodus forsteri. Next base: position 108,086,403 of record JADMNL010000034.1, on the reverse strand, counting down.
GGTTAGACAATTAGATGAACGAAGGGAAGTACATATCATATATTAAAGGAAAACTGTCTAAATTAGGGGGCTCCCAACCCCGAAAGGCTTACCCTCTGGTTTAGATTTTTACACTAAAAGCGGTGTTTTTCTCATGCCACAACTGAGTGTATTTTACTTGTGAAAAGTCCACGATCGAGAGGTATGGCAGACACTGGGAGGCTCCATTAACTGTGATAATTGTGGCGCCACACCGCTGGCTAAACAAATGTATTGAAGTGAGCAGTGTGGCCAGCACCATTACAGTTAATGGGCCCCCAGTGTCTGCCGCCCTACCGATCGTGGACTTTACAGTAAACTACACTCAGTTGTAACAGCGAAGCAAACACCACAATGAAAGCTAAAACCGGAGGTAAGCCTTCCGGTAACTTAATTGAGACTGATTTTCTGAGAGATGAACAAGTATGAACTGTCACGTCTGATTCCAATCTCTGTAAACCAAGTATTAAACCAGAAAGGGGGGTTATCCCATGAAACAAACTGGCATAAGTTACAAAACCAGAAGAGGTGAGGAGACTTGTCTTGTCTATCCCATGAAACTGGTATAAGCTACAGAACCAGACGGGTTGGGGAGTCATCTGTCCCATGAAACTGGTATAAGCTACAGAGCAAGAAGGGGTGGGAGAGTCGTCTATCCCATGAAACTGGTATAAGCTATGGAACATGAAGGGGTGGGGGAGCTGTCTATCCCGTGAAACTGGTATAAGCTACAGAACATGAAGTACTTCACAGAGAGAGTGATGGATGCAAGGAACAGCTTACCAGCAGAGGTGATGGGTGCGGAAATGGTGATAGGATTCAAGAATGCATGAGACAGACATACAGGATCTTAGTGGGGGGACTGGAGACCGACTAGGGTCTGTGGCGATACTATAGGTAGGGAAAATAGGGCAGACTAGGTGGGCCGTCAGGTCCTTATCTGCTGACAGATTTTATGTTTCCATGAAGGGTGGGGGAGTTATCTATCTCATCAAACTGGTATAGGCTACAGAACCAGAAGGGTGGGGGTCTATCCCATGAAACTGGTATAGGCTACAGAACCAGAAGGGGTGGGGGGGGGTCTATCCCATGAAACTGGTATAGGCTACAGAACCAGAAGGGGTAGGGGTAGTTATCTAGCCCATGAAACTGGTATAAGCTACTTGAGCCACTGCCAGCACAGATGATGCACTGCTGTAAGGAAGTTCTCAATGACTAAACAGCTCTGCCATAACAGAAGAGCATTACTGTGAGCATGAGGGAGTTGACTACACAGAATATTAGTTGAGTGCTGTAAAGGGGGAAGGCATTGGCCAGCCTGTGATGCTGACAGCAGCGTACTGTAATATCAAGCTGTATACCCAGGTATTGTGCAGGATACAGAACTCTCGTGCCAGGTCAGCAGGTCGAGAAAGTTGTAACGTGTAGATGGGCATTCACCTTCTCCGCTGGAGTGGGAGGCATCAGTCTGTGCAGGGCTGACCTCTGGTGGCACAGAGGAGCAGTGCAGCAGAAAAATGACAGGCAGCCAACCCACTGGCACAGTGGTAGCATTACTGCTCCCAACACGAGAAAACTGGGTTCAGGAACCAGCTTGGGTCGTTCGAAGCCGGACTGTGGGGAAGAGGAGGATGGTCTCCTCCGGGGAGAGAGGGCAGCAAAATCCACTGTGATACTGCCAGCTGGTTGACCACATGTGGTGGTGCAAGCAGGAGCCACAATGGATTGGCAGACGTCTTATAGTGGCGCAAGCACGATCTGCTTACGCATGCTACTGCCTTCCAAGCCTAGAGGCATCTGGGGGGGAATCAGCCAGAAAAGTGGACAAACAGCGTCCAACCACAGCAGGATGAAATGGTGGCCCATCTGTAGGTTCCACACCACCTACTGGGCACCTGCCTCTAACCAAGCACAACATCAGAGGGGCTTGGGGAACCCCAAAAGTCCTGCTACAGCAGGGAAGCTGTTGAGGAATGGAGGTAAGGCAGCAAGCCCCCAAAACGGCAGGTGATGGGATTGGGGGAATCGACTGCAGATGGGGGCAGGTCAGGCCCAAGGGAGAGAAATGAAAGTAATGAGGTTGGGGTGGGGGTGTCAACCGCAGGTAGGGGCAGGTCGGTGAAAGAAAAGAAAATGAAAGTAATGAGGGTTTTTGGGGGCAGGGTCAACCACAGGTGGGGGCAGGTCGGGCCGAAGAGAGGAAAAATGAAAGTAATAGGGTGAGGGGATTGACCACATGTGGGGGCAGGTCAGGCCCAAGACAGAAAAATGAAAGTAATAGGGTTGGGTGGGTCGACTGCTGATGGGGGCCGGTTAGGCCCAAGGGAGAAAAACGAAAATAAATACAAGAAACTGATACAGATGGGGTGGACAGGATGCCCATGCATGCATGTGAGCTCTGCCAATGTCAGTGTATGCGAGTAAGACCTAAAGAGGGAAAATAAATCTAGGACACAATGGAAGGATAATCTCAGACCCACACACATCAACACTGGAACAGAAAGTCTCTAAAGGTGGTGCTGCAGAGGGGACCTGCCTCAAAGGGTAACTGCAGGCAGCCAGAAGCAGGAGGGCAGTATGATTTAAAAATGGGAGGGGTATGTGTCTCAGTGCTCACCCTGAAAAGAGATATAATGTCACGAATAAAGAGGACACAAATGAAAAAGGGAGGAGAGAGGCATAAAAAGTGTGTGTGTGTACATGAGTTGCCATGGCTCAACTCATTAAATGATGAAAGCTGACCTGCTCGAGTCCAGTCCTTTAACAGTGTAAAAGAATGTTTTTTTTTTTGGAGATTTAAATATAGGACTGAAGATGGAAAAAAACATCCTTACGAGGTCTTCCATGATGCCCATTAGTTGGCAATAACAGAACAGCTGAGCCTTTTTATTGCCTTTGCCGCCTTATTTTCTCCAGATATCCCTTACCCCATCCCAGGGATGATATTAGCGTTTGAATACATTAGGGGGTCGAGGCCACTTCCAAGATCCCCAACCAATAAGCCAACAGTCTGGGGCTTCCAGAAACTTTGGGGATTTTGATGCTCTCTGGTCCATTTCCAGACTTATTCTATACCCCTTACATCACAAATCTGCCTTACATTTTTGTAAGGAATATATGGTATTTTCAAGTAAAGTCTGCTTTTCTTTTTCGAATCCCTTGACTGAAGCCCAGTTTCCGATTTGACTACATTCTGTATTGTAGGGTGAGGGTCCTTTGCAGACTGAAAGAGACCCTCACCTTGCGATGCATGATGCAGTTGTCAACTCAGAAATTGCACATCACTCGAGGGGATTCCAAAACAAAGCAGAAGCATACCTCTCAACTGTCCAGATTACAAGGAACATCCCTCATTTTACTCCTCAAAACTGTTCTGTCCCTCATACTAGAAAATATGCTGCTCTCACAGAGAATGTGCTTTAAATTCAGACTGGATAAAGTGTAAACATTAAGTGAGAGATTCCTGGGGTTACAAAAATGAACCGTTTCCCTGGTGTTCTGAGCCTGAATATTCATGTTAGAGGATGTGTTCCACATTATGATCATCAGTGTCCCTCATTGCCCCCCATTTCAGTGATAAAAGTTTTGTCACTGAGATGAGGGACATGGGACACTCAAAATGAGGGACACAAAAAGTCGAGAGGTATGAGCACAAGATGGTTTCAAGATGAACCAGCACACTGCAGCACTATGTTACGATCTGGTCCGTGGTGTCTATGCTACATATTAAGAGTGCATACTGCAAAACGAATATGTTCCCAGCTTGAACAGAAAGTTAAAAAGCTCTCCGTCTCAAGAGGTGCATGGCCTACCCAACACTTACACCAGTCAGACAGGCAGTGCACCGCTGAAGAGAGTGCTTTTCAGCTTTCTGTTCAAGCTGTGATTATGTATTTTTTGCACTGTGCACTTTTGGCTATGGGCAGGTGTGATTTCTAAAATAAAGGATTTACTGTATGACAGAGCTGGCTTTTTTCTGGAGGACAGAAGGTGCAACACTGTAGATCTTTTTGCTTCAGAGTCCAGCAGGCTTGGCAAGTCCATTTTAATTTTTATAATGTTGTGTGACTGTAAGACCAGCTCCCCCTTCCCCTGCAGGCCCCTATGTAAATGAGTTACTAAAATTATCTTAAATAAAAAAAATAAATAACTCACCCTCAGGGCACAGTATACCACCATATCTCAAAATGCGAAAAGGAACCCTAGAGATTTTTTTTTCAATTTACTGTGGATTGCCCAGCTGAGATGCAGGTCTCATTTACAGTGGAGTCTTGCTTTCCCTAATTTTTACAGCTGGGTAGACTAAAAGCCCAGGAAGGTTAAGTGTGCTGCGTATTTTGGCACATCGATCAACTACCTACATTCCCAATATAATACAGCAGGGTGTTTGTGACTTATTGGGCAGTGTCAGAACTAGCTCTCTTTGTTTACTCTGTGTTCTCCAGCAGCTCAGCAGCAGCATGTGTGAGGAGGCAAGTCCCTCCCAAATCCTGTCCAGTCCCGCTCTCTCCCACTGGTGGCTCACTGCCCCAGATCCTCTCTCTCTGGCCACACTGTGTGACTAGTCTGTAGTCTGTCTCCAGAGGTAAAGTGCTGCTGCTTCCATGCCAGAGCCAGCAGTGACTCGTCAACTCGGAGAGTTACGGGTTTCTAAGAAAGAAGTTACTCTCGCACTAGCATGGCACCCCCTGGCTGTAGTAGCCTACAAGGAACCTCATCTCCTGCACAGAGACAAGCTGATGTGACTTGGTAAGTACCAGAGGGGTGGGATGGGGGTGGAAGTGGAGTCATATGGTAGGCAGCTGGCAGCAGAACGCATAGGGACAGGGTTCGCCGGGGTCTAGAACGTAAGGATAGAGTATGTTTTGTAAACAAAAAGAGGCCAAACTGTATGAAATTTTATTCGTGGCTGCAGCTGAAAGATTCAGAAATGCAGCCCCGAATGCCCACTCCTAGCAAGGCCCCTGCCCCACCCACACTGTCCCTATTACAGGTGCAGAAGCAGGCTCCCCCGAGATCCAACTCCCATTTGTAAGTGAGCCACATGGGAAGCTACAGAGTGACAGGCACAGGCGCTTACTCTGCAGTTAGCGAGTACATCGCTTCTGCACTATGCCACCCTCCACCAGATCAGCAAGTGAGAGAGGCCAGAGGTTGTCCCCGAACCTGGGTCTCTCCAGCCTGACAGTGCCTTGAGCTGCTGCACCAATGGGTACCGAATTAGGCTTTTTGTTTACCTGTGCTGTTCATTACTGATGATTATTTATTTTGCATTCTGCTGGGATTTTACTATGGATCACTTTTAACTGTTCTTTTTATTCAATTTTTATCATTCTGGTTCCCCCTGTCCCCCAAACCTAATGTTGGAACGAGCCATGACCACACACAGCTGCCAGATGGGGTAGCAGGCGAGGGGTGGGACTACCAGGCTGTTGCTCCCACCTTCCCCAACAGTCAGCCCTCATCTTTAAGTTATGTACTGTTTATATTATTTATGGATTTTAATATATTTATATTTACAAGATAATTAAATACATACGTTATCTATCTTATATTCCAGACATACGAACACTTTACACAGAAAGAAAAAAAAAGTTTGAGGTATAGATAACTCTGGTATACATTTAAGAAACAAGATAAATCTAGTCCAACTCTGCTGGGAAGGTAGGGCATCAAAGCACTATTTCATCATATTATGTATGGACTATATAGCACAATAAATCAGTTTGTCGATTTGTACCATTCCACAATCAGATCCATTTTAGCAACACCATAAAAGTGCAAATCCATCTAATGTAATATCAAAGCATACCCCGATTAAACCATAAGAAAGAACTATTAATATTTAAAGTTCCATTCTCGTAGAATCAGGATTTGAACCTGACACCTGTGACTCCAGTGGTGAAGAAGAATGTGGAACCTTATATAAAAGCAGTCAGTAATTTCACTTTGCCCTTCGGGTTTTGCATACTTGGCCTGCTGAGCTGATACCTGCAGGGTGGTTGACAGCTTTGGAGCACTGCCACCACTTTCTGGGCTAGCCATGAAGGGACAAAGCCACTAATCTAGCAGCAATGAACACTGCTCCACCAGATTGCGTTTGATGCTCTGGTCCGGATTCATCATAACCCAGATCAGTCACTTGAAACAGGCTTGTGAATGTTTGAGTCAATAAGGGGATCAAACCAGTGGTATTTTTAACTTTACTCTCCAGATCATTTGGAGCGCAAAACAAAGGCAGCACGCTAATCTACCATCAGAGAGTTATGTATCTTTTAAAATCCATGTTTATGGCGACCCTTCAATCTGGAAATGGCACTCACATCCTTCCGGTCTTCCCAAGTGATTCTCGATCAAGGGGCCGTGATAGGTATTACTGTTCCCCCATTCCTGTATACAGCAAGAGCCCTCCACAGCTTGTAAGTGTTAGAGGTCCAGGCACTCCCCCCCCCCCCCAAAAAAAAAACAAAAAATTTGTGGAGTCCCAAATTACAATTCTAACATCTCAGTTATAATGCCCTTAGCTCCCCAAAAATGGCCTGCTGGCATCTATAGCACTCACATCCTGGAATTCAGGCAACGCATCTTAGGAACACAACATGCTGATGACTGGAACGTAAAGGACGCGGATGCCTGTGTCTATGAGAACCCTCTACAGTGCACACATTTTCCTATTAAACCTCCCCACAAGCCTAGTCCCCACCTGCAGAGGCAAACACTGTTGTGCCCTTGTAACTTATGGATCAACTAGCAGGGGGTGCAGTACTCCCAGGCCATCTCAGTCCTCTGCCTGTCCAGATTTCAAGTGCACGCACCTCTGTGATGTCACGTGAACTTCACAGGTCCAAGGCACAAAACCCCTAGTTAGGGTTCAAACTCAAACCTCCTGCATGGCAGTTTGGGCTGGTACTATAGCCTAGAGGTTACAGTAATGAGGTGTGAACGAGCTTGGTACATCCAGCAGACCAGACCTGGGTTTGATTCTCACACCCTCCACCTACATACTGTGCAACTCTGAGCAAGTCACCTAACTGTCCAGTGCTCCCAGGTCGTCCCTGAAAACAGGCACTTGTGCCTAGTGGGCCTTACCCGGTTACCAAAGAATAAAATAAAAGAACACATTGCCAACTTAATCGGACTTTGACAGGCATTTAATCTCCAAATCTCTCAATCTCTCTCTCTCTCTCTCTCTCTCCTCACTTTGTTCAGATCCAGAAGCAAATGATTTGATACCTTTTAAAGGACCAATATAGATGTAACAAGAAGCACAAAGTGCTCTAGTTTCAGACCAACCAAGTCCTTCTTCAGAAGCCGTTGCCATTAACTGCCATTAGGCTTCTGAAGAAGGACTGGTTGGTCTGAAAGCTAGAGTGCTTTGTTCTTGTTGTTACATCTATGTTGGTCCATTAAAAGGTAACAAATCATTTGATTCTGGATCTGTACTTGCAAGGACCAATACAGCAAATACTAAATCTAGATGCTCACTTTGTAGGCATTCCCAGCTCAAATGTAACGCCTGCTTGCAAAGCTGTAATCAAACCTTGTGGGGTGCTAAGCAACTATAGAGTAATTGCCCACCGGTAATAAAGCTGAGTTCCAATAAAGTTACCTCTCAAACCGTTCCCAATCCGTCTCCTTCAACAAAGTCCTGTCATCTCCAGCTCCCATCTCCTGTGGCGTCCCACAAGGATCCATTCTTGGACCCCTGCTCTTTTCCATCTTTGTCAATGATTGTCCTACTACCTTGACCCACAGCCGCTCCATCATGTATGCTGATGACCTGGTGCTCTACTCTGCTTCTCGTTCTATAGACAACCTCAATATTCACCTGTCATCCGCGTTCCAAAACATTCAGTCCAGGCTCCTAAACAACTCCCTAATCCTCAATTTACAAAACACCCAGGCTATGCTCTTTGGGTCGGCCAGAAAGGTCCATACCAGGACCCCTGAGCTTTTCGTTCGCTGCTGTGGTGGCTCTGCTGTCCTGTCCACCAACTCCTTTAAGTACCTTGGAGTGACTCTTAATCCCACTCTTGACTTTTCGAATCATATAAACGAGATATGCAGATCCGTTAACTTGAAGATTGGGGACTCTTACCGAGTGAGTCACTCACTTAGTCCTGCTGCCAGAATCTCGGTGGCGAAAGGTGTCTTGCTCCAGAGCTACAGTATGCCCTCCCCATCTTTTCCCACGCTAACCTTGGAATCCTTCATAATGGGACACTACCTACAACAGTATCTGCAGATTTGCCCTATTGGCCTCTCGCCCCACTCACCACTGTCTCCTGTACTCCACCCTTCACTGGCTGTCCCCCACAACCCTGTGCTCAAACTCTCTAGGTTGCTTTACTGACTCTATGACCAGACACCCCCGCCCCAAAAGCACTGGTGCTATGCTCACCCCGGTGCCTCACTCCCATCTACTGAAAGCCTCACACTCCACCTGTTCACCATCCCGCACTGCTCTACCAAAATGGGGGAACAAGCTTTCTTCCACTTCGCCCCAAAATTCTGGAACTCTCTACTTCTCAGTCTGAAGTGTTCCTGGTCTCACTCCTCCTTCAAAACTGCACTCTACTTCCACCTACAAGCACTTGATTCCTGTGACTATAACATATCCCCTCCACCTCCTCTCTAGCCTCTTCCTAAAGCTTGTTTTCCTGTTCTCTGAATTGTTGAATATATTTTGTTCTTTGAATTGATGTATGCACTTTGCCTAAATGTCTGATACCTGCTTCCGCCTATCCCGGAGAGGATGGCCATTACTAAATGTGTGCTTCTTTTCCTTGTCTACCCCTGCATGGACATCAAATTGGTTTGCATATTACTGCTTTGTACTTCACCTTTGTCTTGTTTCGTTAACTGTGTATTGTACTATCCCTGGTCGTGCTTGAGAATAGGCAGGGTTTTGCCTAAGGGACCTACCCAATCAACAAAAGCTAAATAAATAAATTAATTAAAAAAGTTATCGAGTTCCCTGGTTAAAAACTTTATCTTACCTGCTTCATCAGAATTCCCATTGTTACTTTTTTACAACTAAACACTGGCCCTCTAGCATGTGCTGAGAATGGGAAGGGGGATAACAGTGACCGCAGCATGCAGTGAGCCCTCCCTTATGTTCTTCGAGCCTAATGGCCCAGTTAATCTAGCTGGAGTTACGCCTCGGCTTACTTGCCTGTGTACAACGCACTAAAGCTGAAAGCTCTGCTCTGATACGGAAACCGGACTCAAATGGGGAGCTGAGAGCAAGAACAGGAAACAAGTGAAAGGCAAATCCATGAGCTAGGTGTTGTGACAGCTGCATCATTCCTACATTATAAATCAGTTAAGTGATTTCAGCCAATCAGCGCACGGAGTCGCTGCACCTCTTATCCCGTACAATGGTCTCTCGTGTAGGAACATTAGGAGTGGTGCATTCCACTTCCCAGCCAGGGGGAGAGTGGCGTAATTTAACTTTCTAAATTATGAAAAAAAAACAAAAAAAAAACTTACAACTTACTGTAAATCGCCTTATCTACCTCAAGTGATTTACATAGTACACAAGTATAAGAAGTTAACAAGGCTTCTGTTGGGTGTCTCTTACGGTACAAGAGATGCACCCTGCTGAGGGTATCCCTTATGGTATAAGAGACTTCTCTCATGAGGTTTGGGTAGTCAGAACTGCTCAGCTTCACTTTGCAGTCCTCTCGCCTAAATCTCATGCTCAGAATCCCTTATTCCGTGAGAGACACCCCCTGGAGGCCTTAACAACTTATACTATCTGGGTGTTAATTATGCCCTGGACAAGAGCAGAGGCCAAAGTTGGCAACAGACAAGCTGCATATAGCTACTAAAATTATGAAGAAGGCTGTCTGAAAATTTTGTTTTAGGTGTCCTTTTGCCAAACATCCTTGACATCAGAAACAGATGCTCAGTTGTTACTTTTGAAATTCACATTTTTGTCAGCCAGATAAGAGGAACACAGCTATATGCCTGGTTTGACAACCAAAGAATATAATCTTGTTTATATACCCACATAGCTCGATGGAGCTGCAATGCCTCATTTATGGCGTTGGCCCCATTTTACCAAATATTACAGCTATGAGAGACTGCAGCTCATTTAAGTCAAATGACCTGATCAAGGTCACACAGTAAGTCAGTAACTGGGACCAGGTTCATACCTGGGAGCTCCCAGAGAACGGTGGCTACCTGAGCTCTGAGGACTGGTTTCAGTCGTTTCCCCTTCCTGTAGAACAGTTTGCATCTGAAACTGAATTTTTCAAATATAATTTTACTTTTAAATGCTGTGACTGGGCTACTGAACCCTTTTCTGAGTCTGCAGTCTGACTGGCTACTACAATAAAAAACAAGCACATTTTTCAGCTGCTAGATAAGAGGATACCAAGCTAAGCCCTCATGTAGTTCCAGCTCCGCTCTCATATATCAACTAATGACACAGGCACTTATCAGCCACATAAAACATTTTAGCAGGGAACCTTGTGCTCCTAATGCAAGGCACTTAACCATGGGAAACGGTAGCTGTCAACCCAATCCATTCTAACCCCAGTTTCCTGTTATTAACCAATCAATCTGGCACTTTAATGGACAACCTGTACAGGATTAGCTCACTCTGACTCCAATACATGTACGAGTGAGAAGACAGGACAGTGCATCCTTCCGCACACTGTATGTATCGAAATTTTAAAAACAAAGCCATTACTTTCTAACATGCACGGAGTAGCATACAACCTCCCCAGATCCATCCACCAGGATCAAAGAGGCTCCTGCTTAAAGAAACATCATTGCTTATATTGAGACACCTATTCTCAGCTATTCCAAGATATGGCATACATTTTCCTCCTATGTACTGTACGTGACCGCAGTACTCCATAAAGTCAAACTTACTTCCCCAATATCGAGGTAAAAAAATTGACAGCACTTTGGTCTGATGCAGAACTATTTTAGTGTTTTTCATTTTACATACTGTTTTTGCACCACCACCCCCATTTTCCCTCACCAGCCTCCATGTCCTCCTTCCACCTGCCCAAGCCCTTCTACCCACCATACGATTCCTCGAAGGGTTCAACCCACTGCCAGTGTCTTCCCAATAGTCCTTAACCAGATTCCCCAACTGTAACCACACAGCCCCTCCGCCTGTTCCTAAGATCGATGGACAAATTGCATTCGTTGCCATAGGCAATTGGGGGGGGGGGGAGAGCTGGGAAGGAATGGAAGAAGTCAGCTGGGCCCTACCATGACATGGAGGTCAGAGTGGCTTCATCTTCTGGGGGCTGCTGGGATATGGTGTATGTTAATACTGCCACTGAGACCACTCCTACAGTTGTAAGCATTTTCTCACACGCATTCCATGGGTATGAGAACGGCAAACCAAAGGTGAGCGGTTCTAATACCGTAAAACTGTAAGTGTGATCGGAATCAGTATTAGCACACGACAACTGATCAACATTGAGCAATAATGGGGCGGCCTGCGGCACCAGCGGTAGGAGTTACGCTCGCCGGCGCCAGCGACCTGGATTCAGGAGGAATGGACTCAGGGAACTGGAAGGCCAGCCGGGGGGAGGAGGATCGAGCGCCCAGAGGCTGCTCTCCTCCTCCGGGTGGGGTGGGATGAGAGTCCCGCTGCAATACCACCACCTGGGTGACCACGGGTGGTGGTGCAGCAAGGACTGCATATAGCAGGGAGGGAGGACGTCTGCCGGGAGCCGGAGCATTAGCACGCTGTGATGTGTAGCCGGCTTCTAGGCTCTCTGATGCGCGGGCGTCCCTGCGGGGGATGGGCGAAAGCAGGAAAATGCCCTCCGGTGCTCCCTGAAGCGGGCTTCAGGCCCCGATCCCAGGGCCCCTGCCGGCACGGATGGCGGATCCCGGCGAAATCCACGGTCGCTCAGGCGGTGGAAGGGGCCCGCCTTGTACCCGCCTGGGGGTCAAACCAAGGCAGCATGGGGGGATGACTGCACCCGATGCCGACAGACGAGCAGGGACACACAAGGCCATAGGAGACTCCTGAAGGTGAGGAATCACCGGAGTAAGAAGAAAAAAAAAAAAAAACATTGAGCAATAATATATTAACATTTTTAAAAACATGCCTCAAATGTGCTCGTTTTCAGGGCAGCTGCATGTGAGACACTCTTCACAGAAAAAGAGCGTCTCACTCACAGAGGAAAGGAGCGTTGCGATTGGCCAGGAATACTCCCTCGATCTATAATAGCCCGCTAAGGCGTCCTCCCCCCCAAGACCTGAAACATAGAACATAGAAACATAGACTTTGATGGCAGATAAGGACTGCTTGGCCCACCTAGTCTGCCCATTTCCCTACCTACAGGATAGACCGCAGATCCTAGTTAACCAACAGCCTATTTCTTCCTACCCCCCCCACAAGAATTGCCTTATGTCTGTCCCATGCATTCTTGAAATCTCCCACAGTTTTAGATCCCACAACCTCTTCAGGAAGGCTGTTCCATGCATCCACTACCCTCTCTGTGAAAAAATACTTCCTCACATTGCTGTACTTCTAATCTTTTAAAATTGTGTCCCCTTGTTCTTGCAATGCCTCTTTTTCTGAAAGATGCTACCCTCTTGACTTTGTCGATTCCGTTGAGGTACTTAAAGGTTTCTATCATGTCCCCTCTCCTTCTTTCCTCAAGGGTATACATATTAAGCTCCTTTAGTCTCTCCTCGTCTAGACTGCTTCTCTTGCAGACCCTGCCATTTTAGTTGCCCTCCTCTGGACTGCCTCTATCCTGTCTATGTCCTTGCAGAGATGGGGTGTCCAGAACTGGACGCAGTACTCCAGATGGGGTCTCACCAACTGTCTGTACAGAGGGATAACAACTTCCTGTTTTCTGCTGGTGATACCTCTCCCTATGCATCCCAGTATACCCCCAGCCCTTCCTACTGCCTTCTCACATTGCTTGCTAACCTTAAGGTCATCTGATATGATTACCCCCAGATCCCTTTCCTTTTTGTTGTTGTTACTACCTCCCCCATTGTGTAATCTTCCCCTGGGTTCTTGTTTCCCAGGTGCATTATTTTGCACTTCTTTGCACTGAATCCAAGCTGCCATACTTCTGACCATTCCTCCAACCTTGCCAAGTCCCTTCTCATCCTTTCCACGCCTCCTTGTGTATCAACCCTGTTGCAGATCTGTGTGTCATCTGCAAAGAAGCATACTTTTCCTTCCAGTCCCTCTGCAATGTCACTTATAAAGACATTAAAAAGGACTGGACCCAGTACTGAACCCTGCGGTACCCCACTAGTAACCCTAGGGCCTGAGGACCAACCTAGCATAGCACCTATTGGGGCAGTCAGAAAGGTGGGTGAGCCCTGCCCTACCTTGGGAGCGCTCCTGCTGGCCCATTGTATGCTCTGCCTTGGCATCAATGCCTCCACTGTATAGTAACAATGCTGGTGTGAAAATCAATTGCCAACGAGGATGAGTGCACAAATATTTTTAATTGACTTTTAACTGGAGGGTAATTCAAGAAAGGACAAAAAAAAAACCTTTAGGGAGTTAGCTGACTGATCCACATGTTGGAGACACAGCAGGAAAAGATAAAAACAAACCAATGAACTTTTCCCAGGGTTGCAGTCAGGCACGACAGGCAACGTTCAGGCTAGCTACCCTAAGAACTATGGTTTCATCAATTACTCTTGATTGCCAATAGCACCCCCCCCCCCCGCATCACTCTAAGAGCTAGAAGAACAATCAATAATTGCCAAGTAACTCATTCAATTCATCATCTCCATCAACTGCACTTGTTTTTCAAGTTCAGGTAAAAAAAATTCTCCTCCATCCAAGCCTGGATCTCACACACTGACCCTGACGTGCTTGCTGTTTCAGAGTCTTGGCTACAGCCAGCCACACCTGAGTTGGAGAACTGACAGACAAACCAGGGGCGGCGGAGTCGCTATCTATATCAAGGACAAATTCTCAGTCTCTATGCTTGATTCCTCCTCGCATGCTGGCGCTTATGAATGCTTATCCTTAAAAACTGAAATTACTCCTGCGTCAGCCATTCGAATCATCGGCTGCTACAGGCCACCCTCAGCTGGACCCCAGCTCCTGAATTACCTATCTTCCACGCTGGACTCCAGCAATCTAGAACTATAATACTGGGAGACCTTAATTACGACTGGCTATCCAGTGCCTCACTACCTCTCAAATCTCTCTGTGACTCCCATGGACTCTCACAGCTTATTAATTAACCAATACGCATTAATAAGAAAACCCCAGCAAAGAGTACCCTTCTAGATGTCCCATTAGTAAACAAACCGCACCTCTACTCACATGCTGGTATCTTCCATGCTGACGTCAGTGACCATTGTTTTATTGCTGGAGTGTGAACAAACCATATGCCCAAAACTACCTCGAAATTCTCTACTAAGAGATCAAAGCGAAACTTCGACCCACATGCCTACGCCAATGATCTTCAGGACTCTCCACTCTGGCAGAGTTTCTACCTCGCCAAATTAGTGAACAATGTATATACCATATTCCAAGAAATATTAATACATACCCTCAACACCCATGCTCCACTGGTCAAAACACGTTTAAAGCCCAGAACTCATCGCTGGTTTACCCCAGATCTCAAAGCTGCATTGCTAAAAAGGGACAAACTATGGAAAACCACTCGTAAATCACAACTTGCCAAAGACTAGTGTCTTTTCAGAGCTGCCAGGAACTCCTGTACAAGGTTAATTAGAGAGACCAAGTCCAACTTCTACCGTACAGAGCTAGATGCCGCCTCAACTTGTCCAACCAAATTCTGGTCCACAATAAAAGACCTCTCTGGTCACAAGTCAGGAAGTGCACTCCCCTCTAAAATCTCCTCTAACAATGTCCTTCTCAGCGACAAACAGGAAATTTTGCAAGCATTTAACAACCACTTCGCCTCAGCCAGACTAGCTTTCGATAACTCATCTGGCTGCAACCTGCGCTCTCAGATGCTTGCACCGACACCTGAACCAAATCTAACAAACTCTACCTTCTCCTTCTCTCCTGCTACTCTGAAAGAAGTCAAAGAGTTACTCCTTCACATGGATACCAAGAAAAGCGCAGCGGCGGATTCGTTAGACCCCTACTTCATAAAGGTGGCCTGGCATGTACTGGCAGTGCCCATTACGCATTTGTTCAATTTATCACTATCCCAGGGGACTCTCCCTAACGTATGGAAAACTGCCCACATTATTCCGTTATTTAAATCTGGGGATCCCTGTGATTTAAACAACTACAGGCCAATTTCACTACTCCCTATACTATCTAAACTGTTAGAAAAAATAGTGAATGTACAGCTACAAGCCTTCCTGGAAAACTCAAACTTCCTAAATCCGCTATAGTCAGGCTTCCGATCAAAACACAGTACAGTTACGGCATTGGCCAAGGTAACAAATGATTGGCAAAACGACCCTGAAAACAAAAAACTCGTCTGCACTGTCTTCCTTGACCTAAGCAAGGCCTTCGACACAGTAGATCACTCCCTACTCTTATTCTCTTTAAAAGCCCTAGATGTAGACTCTACTTCCCTTGGATGGTTCCAGGACTATCTCACGGACAGGCTCCAGCAGGTTAAAGCAGATGGGGAGCTATCACTCTTTAAACCGTTAGTAAGAGGTGTCCCCCAAGGCTCCATTCTGGGTCCAATACTCTTCACCATATACACCAACAGCATAGACCTTGGCATAAAAGAAGCCAGTATCCACCTGTTCGCGGACGACACAGTTCTATACCCAAGCCGGTCAACCCCACAGACTGCCCGCACAGATCTGCAACATGACTTCAACATCTTCCAACACCAGCTACTTAATAAAAAGCTACTCCTTAATGCTAAAAAGACCAAGGCAATGATCCTTTCCCCTGGCAACACTCAGACAAACCCGTCTATTGGCACTTTACCCCCTATCACCACCTTACTGGGGGAGAACTTGGAGTTCGTCCCCAAATTCAAATATTTGGGAGTTTGGCTAGACCGCAAACTTTCCTTTGGGGAACACCTGGAGGACATGATAAAAAAGCTAAAGCAGAGGCTGGGACTCTTCTACCGAATAAACCGCCTCTTGACGCCCGAAACAAAACAAAAAAAAAAAAACAGATTGTTCAGACCACTTTCACCCCCTTACTAGACTACGCCGACTTTATCTATAGCCACTGCAATACCTCTCTCCTGGACAAACTGGACGTCTTATACCACAGAGCATTGCGCTTCATCACCGCCCTCCCCTCCTCTACCCACCAATGCTCCTTATACATTGCTATGGGGTGGACCTCCCTACAGTACAGACGAAATAGAAACGCCGCAGTCTGGACCTTAAAAGCTATTACCTCCAAATTACCACACTATATCTCTGACCTACTGCCTCTAAGCGAGCTTTGAAAACTACGCCTTAAGGAGCTGCTCGCTAATTTCTCTAAAGATACCCAGGGTCCACACTCACCTTGGGAGAGCGGCCATAAGCTTCTCGCTGCCAACTCTCTGGAATGAAACACAGAAATCACAAACTAAAATCTCCAGTAAGTGTCGCAGCATTTAAAACCTTATATGCAAAATTAATTAAAGAGGTTTACCACTGCTTCCACAGTCTATGAATTATGGCTCCACACCCTACCAAGGCTCCTTGCCCAACCACTGTACAATACGCATTCACCGGGCGGTGGCACCCCTGAAGCAGACGCCCAAGTCCACTGAACCGGATCCAAACCCCGTAGAGGCGCGGTAAAGCCGTAAAACCACCGGACCGTGACGCCTACGCCGAGTACACCCCTTTTGGTCCTACACTCCACCCTCTTCTCCCCCACCTCTACCCCTTTCCTCTATTCAGCACCCAGTTGTGCTAAAAGACCACTTAATCAGTGCAGTCGCCTTATGACCTCGACCACCAGCGGTCAACGTCCCTGAAGCCGCTCGAGAACACACACTTGGATTACGCTCCCTTAGTTCTGTGTTGTCTCATCACCCTAGCCTGGATGTAGCAGGTACCTTCAGGACCGCCGCTTCGTAAACCATCGACCGCATGCCGCTCCCCGAGTGCTGTGCCTACAGCTCACTCATCTCAAGCAGCCAAGCACACAGCCACCAGCGGTCTCTGACCCAGAAGTTAATCTAGCGCCGATGAATGCACTCCACTCACCCAAACAGCGAAGGACATGGCCATCAGCGGTCGCCGACTAGAAGCTGCTCCAGCGGTCGAGCACTAGATGTTTTCTAAGCCATACCCAAAGTCGTCTCCTTCTGCGAGCGTTCCAGTCTTCCCAATTAACTAATTCTTATGGATAGTCTGAGACACAATAAGCCTTCAACCCTTACTTCTCTCAAATATAATGAAACAAAGAGCAGTCGGCTCACTGCTACAACTTGAATTTTTGCTCTGTCACACCCTCCCCACTTTAGCACCCTATACCTTTAGACCCCACCTGCTCTCCCACCCCCACCACCCTGTTTTGTATATAACTAGTTATTCAACCAGAACCTTTTGGATAGCAGGGCTGCATTTCCCACTTTAATTGCGTGCTTGTTCTGGTTCTCCTTCTTTTTACCCATATGTATTCCTCGTTGCATGCAACTGTGTGACTACATGTACTATGTATTTGTTCTCTGCCCATCACATTGTTATTTTTTCTCATGTATTATTGCATTGTCTGTATTGAAGGATGATTATGTGCATCGTTTATGACTTGTGAGATGCAGGTCCACCTTGCAAATGAGCTTGCTCAACGGTGTACGCCTGGATAAATAAAGATTTTGATTGATTGATTGATTCAAGTTTATTGTGATGGGATAAAATCCATTGAGCAAGTTCATTTTCAAGAATATCCCTTGTACAAATAAAACAAAAAGAGCATAATAGTGGAAATATGAGTTACAAAATATTATAGTATAATCAAAGGTGACAATCCAGTAGACATTCTAAACAGAAATAGCGATTTCAATTGAACCTCAGTTGCCACATTTCTGACCATCTTTCAAGCTTCTCCAGGTCCGTCCCTCTTCATTTTCTGCACCTCTTCAGGAGTATCCACTCTGCTGCAGGTCTTGGTGTCATCTGCAAACAAGCAGACTTTTCCGTCCAGCCCCTCTGCAATGTCACTATTGAAGACACTGAACAGGACTGGTCCCAATACTGATCCCTGCAGTACCCCGCTGGTCACCCCTCTCTCCCCAGATTGTACCCCATTTACCACCACCCTGCCTCCTGTCTGTTAACCAGTTCCTAACCCAGTTCACCACCTTGTCCACCAATGCCCAGACTACCCATCTTGTTAACCAGCCTTCTATGTCTGTGTCGAAAGCTTTGCTGAAATCTGGGGAGGCGACGTCTACTGCCCCTCCCTGATTTACTTCCCTAGTCACCCAATCAAAAAATCTGTCGGATTCGTTTGACATGACATTCCTGCTGTGAATCCATGTTGTCTCAGATCCTGGGCACCCCTGGATTCCAGGTGTGCCACTATCCTTTCTTTCAGCAGTGTCTCCATGATCTTTCCCACCACTGAGGTGAGCCTGATTGGCCTGTAGTTCCCCGCCTCCTCCCTATTGCCGCTTTTGTGCAGTGGGATCACATGTGCCCTCCTCCAGTCCTCTGGAACCACACCCATGTTGAGTGACTGTGTGAACAGGGCTGCCAGTTTCCTTCACAGCTCCCTTAATATCCTCGGGTGGATGCCGTCTGGCCCCATGGACTTATCCACCTTCAGCTTTGTGAGTTCTTCCAGAACTCTCTCCATTGTGAATGGACTGGTGTCCCACTTCTCCCTCCCCTCCCCATTGCCTCTGCTCCGGATCTGTGGTCCTTGACTCCCCTAGTAAATACAGAGCAGAAATGGTTGCTCAGTGTTTCTGCCCCGTCCAGATCCCTTCCCACACTCTCCCTCCTACCCTTTAAGCCTCATAATCTCCCTCCCAGTTTTTCTTTCGCTGATGTACCTATAAAATGCCTTGCCCCCCCCCTTTTTTTTTTTAAACAGATCATGGTAAACCCTCCTCTGTCGGCACCTTAGCTCTCCTAACAGCCTTCCCTGCTTCCCTTAGACATTCAAGGTACACCTCCCTTTGGATCCCCTTATACTTCCTGAAACTCAGTCTTTTAGCCCTGACTTTGTCCCCCACCTCCTTAGAGAACCATAGTGGTTTCCTCCTTCTTTTCCCTTTGGCCACTATCCTAATGCATTGGTTTGTTATCCCCACTATGGCTCCTTTCAGTTTCTCCCATTATTCTCCACCCCCTCTATTACCTCTCCCTTCCCCATGACAGCTTGTATACATCTACCCATTTCAGTGAAATCCGCCCTCCTAAAATCTAATACTTTTGCCCTGTGCCAGCCCGGTGCTGCTGAGGGTTGAGGTGCTGGACGCCACACCTCGTGCCATGCTGGCGACCCGGGTTCTGACGTGAGCCCGAGCAGTCAAAGGTTGGTGAGGGTAAGGATTGAGCGTCCGGTGGACTGCTCTTCTATCCCCGGGGAGAGTTCCAGGGAGTCAACACTCTGCAGCGGCCCGTGGTGACGATCGGGGGCACTGCTAGAGCTGGCATAGCAGGATGAAGTGCGGCAGATGTCGGCACATTGTGCCCAGACGTCATTGCACACTTGCACTCCCGGGGTAGAAAAAAAAACTAAAATGGAGCAACACAGACAGTGGCAGTTTGATGTCCGCACTCTGCCGGCTGACGATGCCCAATGAGCGTGCCGGTAATGGTTCCTCGTCTGGCGTGGGGGCAATAGGGGGTGCCCCTCTCGAAGGCAGAGCTGCATATGCCAGCTGGGCATGCCATGTCGGGGTCGGAGGAGGAACTGAGCGGTGGCTGGATTGATAGCAAGTCATTGCCTGCCTAGGGGGTAAAATATGTCATGATAAAAAAAAAATAATACTTTTGCCCTTGTGTGACATACTTGAGTACATGCTGATATGCTGAACCACACCAAGTGGTGGTCACTGGACCCCAGCTACCCTTCAACCTGTATTTCTTTGACTCTGTTCCTATTGGTCCATACCAGGTCCAGAATCAACTTGTCCCTGGGTGGTTCATGCACCAGCTTCCTGAGTCCAACCCCCTGCAGGGATTCTAGGATGGCTGTCCTCCTAGCTTGATTACTTGACCCTCAAGTAATCAAAAGCCAATGCAACAAAGCCTATGGTAAGGCAAGCAGGATGCTGGGGTGCCTAGGGAGGGGTAATGAGAGCAGAAGGAAGGAGTTAATACTACCCTTTTATAGATCTTTAGTAAGGCCTCGCCTGGAGTACTATGCCCAGTTCTGGAGCCCTCACCTCAGGAAAGACAGGAACAGGCTGGAACACCCTCCTCTTCCAGTTCTCAAAATAAATAACTCCCTAGTTTCCGAACCTGGCTCCGTGGCCAATGAATTTAGTGCCTACTACATCTCGTGCGCCACATCTCTTCTAAATTCCCTCTCCCCTTACCACCTACTAATTTCAGCCCTTCACCTCAGCCAGTGCCTACCCCTCCCCCCTTTTCCTTTTCTACCATCTCCTCTGATGAAGCTTTTAGTGCCCTCCTATCCCTGAACCCCTCTAAAGGCTCCTCACCAGATGAGCTCGATCCTAAACTTCTCTACCTTTCTGCTCCTGCAACTGCTTATCCTATCTCCCTAATCCTAACCTCTCTTTTATTTCTGCCCAAGTGCCCTCATCCTGGAAACATGTTGTAGTCCTTCCTCTTCCCAAGGGTGGCAACACATCCACTCCCGGAAACTACTGCCCCATTTCCCTCCTTCCTACCCTTACCAAACTTCAAAACATTTAGTTCTCTCTCAACTATCACCCTTCCTCTCCAATTCCTCCTTCTTCACCCCCTTCCAATCTGGTTTTCGGAAGAACCACTCAACAACCACCTCCTTCCTCAGGCTTACTGACTCCATCCATTCAGGGATGGACGATGGCCTGATCACCTCGGCCATCTTTGTCGACCTAGCGAAAGCTTTCAACACTGTTCCCCATACCCTGCTTCTTGATTCCCTCTCCTCAGCTGGGCTTGCTCTGTCATCCACCAACTGGTTTAAATCCTACCTCATTGGCAGGACCCAATCCGTGAGAATCCTTGATTTCATCTCCCCTCCACTCCCCATCAACACTGGTGTCCCTCAGGGCTCAGTGCTTGGTTTCTTACTCTTCTCCATTTTCCTTAATGATCTTCCCACAGCCTGCTCATCCTTATCTATCCACATGTACACTGATACTGTCTTATACAGTTCTGGCAAAAACCCTGCTGCTGTGGAAACCAGCTTACAGCATGACTGCAATCAAGTTTAGCTCTGGTTTGCTTCTCACCAGCTTTTTCTAAACGCCAAAAAGACAGTCTCAATGACCTTTGGCACCAGGCAGAGACTCTCTAGGCTCCCGGTCCTGCCCACCTTCCACACCCTTGATGGGACCATCATGGAGGACACTTCATTTAGATATCTGGTGGGTTGACTGGACCAGCACCTCAACTTCTCTGTGCAAATCAATGCTATCCTGAAGAAACTGCACCCCAAGCTTGGTGCTCTGTACAGGAATCATAGTTGCATCTCACTGTCTGCGAGGCGTGAAATAGTCCAGAAGATGATACTCCCCATCTTTGACTACTGTGACGTAATCTACGGTGCTGCTCCCAAATCTTCCCTGACCAAGTTGGACACTCACTCTAACTCCTTCTGCCGCTTTGCTTTCAACTCCCCTTCCTGCTCCCACCACTATGAATTCTTATCGCTCTCTAACCTTCCTTCCACTATCTCACAAACACATCTCACACTGTGCCAAACTAACCTCCAAATTCTGGTTCGGAGTGTTCCCTTCCTATCTCTTATCCTCTCTCTCAGATCTAATGACGCCTGCACCTTGACGGTCCCTAGCTGGTCCATCCTCATCGATCAGACTGGTTTCGCCCATCGCCTCCCTAAAATCTGGAATACCCTCCCCTCTGAAATATGACATTCCTCCTCCTCCTCCAACTACTCCCTTACCTCTGCCCTACACAATTACCTCTCCCTCAGCTGTTCCTGCTTTAACCCTCCTTAATACCTATCCCCAGTTTCTGCCTTCCTACCCTTACCCCCACCCCTCCGGCAGGGTTCTCAACATCCTGAAGGGGGAATCAGGAAATTGCTACCCCTTCTCCTCATATTCAGTTCTTGCCTCTCCCCCTCTCTAATCCATCTGCCCTTCTGGGTCACCCGTGTGCACAACCTACCCGTCCTTTTTACTCCAACAGCACTTGCGTACTACCTCAAGCCTGGTCTTGGTACACTCATGCACTATAATGGTTCTGTTGCATTATTACTGTTTGGTACGTTTATACGTTCTTTTGTAAGGTTTTGGACATGTATTATAATTTACCCAATGTTCCACTACTGTTTATTGCACAATACTTTGTGTTCCAACTGTTGTACAATCTTACAATGTTGTATTGTTTGTACTACCCACATACTATTGTAACTGATCATCCTTCACAACCTTATGTAACCCCTTCCCCCCCAGGTTGCACTGTGAGACGAGCAACTTGTTGTTCAGTGTGCCCTCCTGGTGAAACATTTCAATGAATAAATAAAAATAAATGATGCAGCACAGGCCAACAAAGATGATTCAGGGCCAACAGGACGGGTCTTACAAGGAGTGCCTCAAGGCACTGAACACGTACTCACTGGAGTCCAGAATAGAGAGGGGTGATATGACAGAGACCTTCAAATTCCTAAAAGGAATAAACACAGTGAACAGCAAGGAACTATTTCTCTTGAATGCTAGTTCGAGGTCACAACAGCATCAGTGGTAACTGACAGAAGGGTGGTTCAGGAGAGACATGAGAAAGCATAATTTCACAGAAAGGGTAGTAGAGAACTGGAATGGTCTACCAGCCAAAGTGGTGGGTGTTAAAACAGTTGATGGTTTCAAGCATGGTTGGAACAGAATAAAGGGTTTAATCGTCAGTGGGGAGACAAAATCGGGAGGGAAAATAAGGGGAGGGCTAGGACCCTTGGTAGACAGTAGGTCACAAGGGTGGATAGGGAACTCAGGCAGACTGGAGAGACCATTGGTCTTTTTCTGCCATCATCATATCTGTTTCTGTGTAAAATGAGGGACAGTTAAGAGGTGAGTGTGCTCTAGACTGGTTTTCTTGTGGGATATTAAAAGATGATATCTGTTTTTTATGGCGAGTATGTAGGCTCCTTTTCATTTTAGCTGGGTACTGACAGGCTGTGGAACCATTGCCTTATCAGCCTATCATTATATGTCAGTGACTGCCAATCACAGGCCGATGAGCGTGATTATAAATTCACGAAAGCAAAGAAATATTTAAAAATCAGACTGTCGGAGCACTATAATCTGGCATGGCTTTGTTCCTGCCTGAGAAGCCAGCATTTTGCTAGCCACTGAGCTCAGAGCTGGCAATTATAATCCATTTCCTGAAATGCCTGTCAGTGCCCTGTCTCTTCATGTGATAACATCAGAGTGCTTTCAATGCCAGTTAGATTACCGCTCATTCTATTAAAAAACTCCCAGTATAACAGCTGAATCAGAGCTAAATCGATAAGGGAGCTCTCCAACAGGAAATGAGCAATGGCTTCAAACTGGTCTGGTTTTCATATTGTAAAACTACAATCTTGTGAGGCAAGTGTCTGGATATAAAAATCATGGCACCTTATTGCCCACCACTGGGGAACTACTGCCCATCAGACAACATCCACAAGGACAAGAAGAGGCACAGTGCAACCTCATCTCTGGCCGAAGCCACTGGGTCTAAAATCCTTGTCAGGTGGTCACCAATCAGAACACATGGCAGAGCTAAGGCTACCCATCTGAGCGCGCTGGTACCTGAAAAGGCACAGTGACGTGCATAGGCACAAGCTTGCCAGAGCATTTTAAATGAGTTGTGGCTGTCACGAGGCTCAACACAAAGTGCATCTGATCCTCTCCTTAGTATAAAGGCCCATCCAGTGAAGGACTCCTCAAGAGCCTGCAAAATACCGAACGTGAACTGTCTTGGATTTGGGTTTTGTAACAGAGGTGTGGGGGGCAGAGCCCCCCAACTGAAATGATGGTACTGATGGCACTGAATTTAAAACACAAAGGTATTTGTTTAAAGTTGTTTGAACTGTGAAAACAGGGTCGGAACACTGTATAACACAGCGCAAGTTCTATAAACAAATAAACCAAAACATTGCTCTTAACATAGGACCGTGATTGGTGGCACATAATGTACCGTAACTATGGTTGTGCATAAATTAAAGCGCACCTTGTCCAAGATCCTCCACAAACACCCAGCCATGAACCTAGAGACCCAGATATGAATCCCACCACCGACACATACTATGTGACCCCTGAGCAAGTGACTTTGCCTCCTGTGCTTAACTTGTAATCTCCCTCTCTCTGTGCACACGGAATCCCCATGCATGCCTAAGCAGCAGTAACAGTCTCTCCCCTAACCTCTCTGTGCAGGATTGTAAAGCACTTTGGCATGCAGTTTCTGTCACATGTGGTGATATATGGAACCTTTCGGTTACTTCTGTAAAAATATTCTGCTCACAAAAGCCCCTGTATTTTCTAACTGATCTTGTCAGTATGTGTTTCTTTAGTTCCAAGTGGACCATCTTGTCCTGTGTCATTTAATATGGACATAAACTGTCCTTGGATAGGAACACACTATAAACAAAGTGCCACGTTAAAGTGGGATTTCCTCTATAAATAAGTAATGGAGGGAACTACACAGCCAGACTGGCAGGCTCCATTATACGGTCTGGAAACCTTTTAAAAGATAGAAAAAAATTGCTTCTGTAAGTTAAGTCATTCCATGTGGAGCCACCACACTAGGTTTCTGGCTTAGGAACCAGGAAAACCAGGTTTCAAATTCCACCCGAGTAACTTGCTTGCTGTGTGATCCTTAGTTTAGCCTCTCAGTACTTCACACCTTTCTGAAGTAAAAATGGGTAAAAGCAGGACCCCACTGGAAATGAGATACTGCATTTCAGATGGGTTATCCTAGGTAAATGAACTGTTAAAAAAAAAAAAAAAAACCTATCCTGGTGTCATGAATAATGCAGAGATTGCAAAACACACAACATACCCAAGTGGATGTGATGTCAGGCCCTAAATGGGATTTGAACCCTGTACCTCATACTTTTGATATCGGCTCCCAGCAACAATTTCCTTAGCCTAATGGAAAAATTTCCGGCACAACAGAAGCTGGACAAGGCATTTCACATCTGAGTTTTAAAGTCTTACCTGATGCAGGCGTCTGGCCTTGCCTTGATTGAGGTCCTGGAATCCTTTTTCAAGGAAGATCAAGAGAGTGACATGTACTGTCCTAAAGTCCACAAAGGAAGCCTGGGAGGTGGGAAAGATGCACCACCTCTGTGAAAGCTGCTATCCTTTGTAACTGTTCCATATATAAACAAATCATAAGGAAAACCAAAATACACTTTCCACAAGATGCACAACAGTAGCCGCTGGAACCATGCAACAAACAGTCACACAGAACTTGGCTAACCTACTTCACCTTCACAGCTCCTCAGACGCAGTCAAGTGCTTCTAAAAAAAAAAAAAAAAAATCCGTCAGCTCCCCCCACCCCCACCCCAGTGATGTTAGTAATGCCATTGCCCTGAGTCACTGCTCTGCTCTCCCGGCAACAGCAGCACCAAAGCAGGCTTGCAGCTCTCTGCTTGGGACAGATGATGCAAATTCCCCAGGTGGTCTGAGGAGGGCGGGCACTGTAACCAACCCCTCTTAACTCTTAAAGTGACAGCAGCATAGATCAGATCTTCTCTCCTCTGAGCACATGAGCTTTGGACTAGGACCTCCCACAGTACACAAGGCTAGCTCTCCTCAGCTGAAACTAAGCTGGGGGACCACAACAGTATGCAGTATATTAAATGCACTGCTTTACTTCCCAAGATATGGTTCAGGGACAGCAGGACAGGGCACATGAGTACAGACAGACAGAGAACTCAATATGTACTCGCTCAAGGACAGGAGGGACAGAGGGGACATGACTGAAACCTTCAAGTACCGGAAAGGCAGAAACACAGGGGCTACAGGGACCTTTTTTGTCGTAGTATAAACAAGACTGCAGGGGGGAAATGGTACGCACTGGCAGGGGAGGGTCAAGAAGGAGGTCAGGAGAAACTTCATTACAGAACGGGAGGTGTCAGGGTGAAACAGGCTCCCTTTTGAGGCAGTCAATCAGAAGACGGTGGAGGAAATGTATAAAGGATGGGACAAAGGGGAGGGTCAGGGTTGGCAGAGAGGGGGTGGGGCCCACTGTAGTCTCTAGATCAGGGGCTCTGCAGTCGAGCAGACTAGACAGACCAAACGGCCATCTTCTGCTCGCAAATTCGTAAGTTTGTATGAATGACATATGATCCATATATCAACTAAATCGCCACATAAAACCATACAACTACATTCTTTCAAGTCTCTTGACCTTGAACCTCTCTTGAGTAACCTCGCCACTTCTGACTGGTCCCCCCCAACCTCCTTCCCCTCAGTTGATAAGGCCCTTGCCTACTTCAAAGACTCCTTTCTTGTAAACTGGAATGCCTTTGCCCCACTCAAACAAACCAGAGTCAGAGGTAACCACTTACCTTGGATAACCCCTGAACTTCTGGCCTGCCTCAGGGCTAGAGATCAAGCCTGGAAGCGTCATAAAGCTACCCAGCATCCTAGTGATCTCACAAACTTCCACATGCTCAGAAACACTTGCACCAGGGCTACAAGGTTAGCCAAGTCCGACTATTTCAAATCTGCCTTCATCACCAACGTAAATTCCCCTTCAAAGTTCTGGAAGGTGGTCCACACCCTATTTACCTCATCTCACCCACAACCCCCGTACTTAAATAGCTCACTAGTGTCCGACCCACCAGCTGTAGCTGCGGAATTTAACTCCTACTATACTTCCTGCACCACTGAGCTACTGAAATCCCTCCCCTCCTATCCTTCTCCACCCTCCTTCCCCCTACCTATCTCCACCCTCACCCTCACCCTCTACCGGTGTGCCCCCTACACCACCCTCCCACCTTCCCTTCTCTTTCACTACTGTAACCCCAAATGATGCCCTAAGTACCCTCCTCACCATCGACCCCTCTAAAGGTGCCTCCCCGGATGGCCTTGACCCAAAACTCCTCTCCCTCTCCACTTCGGCCATTGCCTATCCCCTCTCAATAATCTTAAATCTCTCATTCTCTACTGCCTCGGTCCCTTCTTCATGGAAACATGCTGTGGTCCTCCCTCTACCCAAAGCGGGTGACCTCTCATCCCCTGGCAGCTATCGCACCATTTCTCTCCTCCCTACCCTTGCCAGGCTTCAAGAACATACTGTCCTCTCCCAACTCACCTCTTTTCTATCCGACACCCCCTTTTTCACCCCTTTCCAATCTGGTTTCAGGAAAAACCACTCAACCACCACCTCTCTCCTACAGCTCACAGACTCCATCCTAACTGGATACAAGGATAAGTAAAAATGTGATAGTGCAATAGTGCAACAATGTTTGTCTTGTATTTATTTTATACTGCTTAGGAATTGTCTATGTTGGATATGTATTTAAAATATGTGTGGCACTGTACTATGTAACTGTTTTTATTTTCATGGATCTCACTGGAAATGAGCTTCGACTCAGCTGAGTAACCATTGCATTATTTATAATGAATAACATTTTTACTTACTTACTTTTACTTACTAACTGGGATGGACAATGACCAAATTACCTCTGCCATTTTTGTCGACCTGGCCAAGGCCTTCAACACTGTCTCTCACTCCCTTCTCCTTGACTCACTCCCAGCAGCTGGCCTATCTCTCACTGTCACAAACTGATTCAAGGCCTACTTTATTGGTAGAACCTAATCAGTTAAGATCTTGGACATCACTTCCCTTCCCCTCCTGATTAGCACTGGTGTCCCCCGGGGCTCAGTTTTAGGGCCCCTCCTATTCTCCATCTTCTTAAACGACCTTCCCTCTGTTTGCTCCCCATCCTCCACTATACATATGTATGCTGATGATACAGCTCTGTATGCATCTGGCTCCTGTCCTGATGAGGTTATAACCAGCTTACAGCAAGACTTTGACAAGGTTCAGCTCTGGTTTGCTAACCATAAACGTTTCCTCAATGCCAAGAAGACTGTCTCCATGACCTTTGGCACAAGGCAGAGACTCTCTGGGCTTCCCTCCCAACCCACTTTTCACACCCTTGAGGGGACTTTTCTTGAGGACACATCCTCCTTCAGGTACTTAGGTGTTTGGTTGGACCAACACCTAAACTTCTCTGGACATATTGACGCCATCCAGAAAAAACTACGCCCCAAGCTTGGTGCCCTGTTCAGAAACCGTAGTTGCATCAGTCCTACAGCTAGGCGTGAACTGGATGCCCCCCCTCACATCCATCACTGCGATCTTCACCGTGCCTATCCTTCCCCGCTCTTACAAATAGGCGAGACTCCCACTGTGTAATTCACCTCAAGCACTGGCTGGGTGAGCTCCTTCCTCACCTCCTCCTTTATAACACCCCCACCCTCCCATTCCCTTAGATCAACAGACTCCCGTATCCTGGTTGTCCCCGGCAGATCCACCCAAATTGGCCAATCTGGTTACTCTCACCGCCTCCCAAAAATATGTAATTTCTTCCCCCCTCAAATCCGGCACTCATCCTCCACCTACTCCATCAACTCTGCCTTCAATAATTACCTTGCACCTAGCTGCTAATACCATGTCCCTCCCTTATTCCCTCCGCTAAGCCCTGGACAAACCTTACCCCTCTACCCTTACCTTCATTTTACCCTGTGCACCCCCCCAAATCTCTAGCCCTCCTCCCCTTCCCCCAAAGTTGCTCTCCCTTACTGGACTCCCGTGATCTCTCACAGAATGTAAAGGACCCCGAATGCTCTCCATGGATCCCTCTCCTACCCCCCAAAGGGGCTTATATCTCTTATCTACTCCCTTCCCCCATCATCTTAAAGGGGTCTCTCTGGGACATTGCCTTATCCCCTTCTCTGTGGTCCTTCCAGTCCCCTTGCAGGGTTCCTCGCATCCTGAAGGGGTCTCCAGGGACAGGACTCTTCCCCCTCACCCCTCCCTCCCCTTCCCCATTTCTTTCATGTAAGCACTTGTTTACTTATTAACCCGGCACTTATTATTGTCCATTCTTTCTACATGTTATGCTCAACACTGTTATAACACTGTTTGTAACACCTGGCTTGCAACTGTATGTTAATGTTGATCTTGTAACTTGAATGTTTAATATCTCATTCCAGTTGTACCCCTTCCCCCCAGGTCGCATCGGGAGACGAGCGACTTGATGCTCAGTGTGCCTTCCAGGTGAAACATTTCAATAAATAAATAAATATCAGCAGCCAGTCAGTACAAGTCAAAAAATATAAATATATATATTTATATATCTTTCTTTTTTTTTTGCACTTCCCCATCGCCCTGACCGGCCTCTCCCTCGGGACACCTAGGTGCACCCACCGTCTTCCCCACCCACTGCCCCATACTGCAGCTCCCGGGGAACCAGATGCATCCTTTGTCGGACAGCCGCCCGCCCCCCGGGAGAAAGTGCCTGTAGCTGCATCCAGCTGACCCAGGTGCTGCTTGGGTCAGGTCCGGGCTATCAGGGGCTTTATAGCGGCAGAGGACCAGCGACCATCACCTGGTCAGTCAGGGGGCATTTTTCCCTGGTTTTCTTTGTAGCGTGATGTGCCACAGAAACATAGAATTTGTCGGCAGATAAGGACCGTCTGGCCCATCTAGTCTGCCCATTTCCCTACCTAATGGATAAGCTGCAGATCCTAGTTAACCAACAGCCTACTTCCTCCTACCCCCCACTAGAATTGTCTTATGTCTGTCCCATGCATTCTTGAATTCCCCACTGTTTTGACTCTACAGCCTCCTTGGAAGGCTGTTCCATGTATCCACACCCTCTCTGTGAAGAAATGCTTCCTCCATTACTTCTGAGCGTTCCCCTCTGTCTTCAAATTGTGCCCCTTGTTTTGACAGCCCTTTTCTGAAGATGCTACCCTCTTGGACTTTGTTGATTCCCTTGAGGGTATTTGGAATTTCTATCATGTCCCCCCTTTCCTCGAGGCTATACATCTTTAGTTCCTTTAGTCTTTCTTCATATGTCTTCTGATGCAGACCCTGCATCATTTTGGTTGCCCTCCTCTGGACAGCCTGCACCCTGTCTGTCTTTGCGGAGATGGGGTCTCCAGAACTGTACACAGTACTCCAGATGTGGTCTTACCAACAGTCTGTACAGAGGGCCAACAACTTCCTGTTTTCTACTGCTGTTGCCTCTCCCTGTGCATCCCAGTATCCCCCCCAGCCCTCTTTACTGCCTTCTCACATTGCTGGCCCACCTTCAGGTCGTCTGATATGACTACCCTCAGATCCCTTTCCATTTTTGTTGTTGTCAGTATCTCACCCCCCATTGCCCCACAGATGGATGATGATGCAGTCTGGCCTGGTACCAGTGCACCTGTAGCTCTTCCAGCAGGGGAAGCAACTGTGACCACCTCACACCCCTCAAGCCCCTCCACCGCACTTTGGTGTGCTCTGCCTCCAGGCACAACTGCATCCCTCTCCTTGTGGCGGCCGTAAACCTCTCTGCCCAGTAGACGAGTGCCCCACGATCCACACCTGCCGCTTGGAGCCCACACTGTCCAGCCTTGGCCCGCCAGTACTGGGATTGGCCCGGGGGCGGGCAATGGGCTCGGTCCCACCTTCTTTGGCCTCTTGTTCACCTTCCTGGCACCTTCTCTCTCTTCCTTTTCTTCTGAGCCTCCTCCTCTGCCTCCCTCTTTTTTGCCACTTCTACCAGCTCCATCATCTGGCTCATCAGCTTTGCTACCTCTTCCATCATTTTGGTGCTGGATACTGGGGTTTACTCAGATGCCATCTTCTCTGTCTTCTGACTCAGACTGCCAAATGATGTGCTGTAGTTCAAGCTCTGAATTTCTACAGCAAGAAAGAGGCCACATGATGTCAAGGCGTGAGCCGACGTGGGGCCGGCAAACACCATGCCGCGTGCCCCCCTCCCTCCCAGGAAAAGGCGAGCAGTCGTGGGACGCTCAAACCATCTCCCCCCAGCTGGCCCTCTGACACTTGGATCCATTCTTGAACCCAGGTCACTGGCGTCACATGCAGAAATCCAACCGCTGAACCGGCGGCCGAGTCAAAGTATTAAAACAGATTTATTACTTGGATGAGGGTCCAGTGATGCCCATTCTTTTCATCCCTAGTTTTTTAACTTACTTTTCCATCAATATTTTTCATAACACTGACGTATTTTACCAGAATAGGATAGGGCTCAGAATTTGGGTGTGGGACCCTTGGAAATCTGGGAGGGCGGAAAGGGGTCCAGACTCCATAAATAAATTGTTTCCTAGAAGCTCTGATACTTCTTGCTTTTCACATTAGTAAACAAATGCTTATAGTACATGGCTGGGACGTACTGTGTATGGATTTCCATATACATTCAAAACATTTACAGTATATAGTTTTTCCTTGTTGAGTATGAAAATCTACCCACAACATTTTCTTGTGGTACATTTTGATGTCACAACAATACAACAGCAACTTTGCACCTTTCAATCATGTACCCAGTGTGTTTGCTCCTCATGTTTGTCAAATGAACTCACTCTGGCGCCGCTCTAACAGCACTGACACAATGAGTTTTAAAAAACGTTTTCTATATTCGATTTGTTTTTCCTACCTAGTCTTATCACTAGCTGCTTCATTTTTTCTGTTCTGGCTGTCCGTGGCAGTCAGCATCACAGCATGTATAGCCTGATATCCACTCAGTTTGGCCACATGCCTGCGGCTCCAATGCCTTTCTCTGCTCGGTGCCCACTCCTCCTCCCAAATCTCAGTTTGGTTTCAGTCTCTCCATTCCTTTACCCACTCCCATGCTACACCATTCTCTCTCCCTGCTGCCTCTGCTTCCCAAAACAGAGGTTTACTCAGTATTGGGGATGGGGGAAGGGGACAGCGGTCACAAGCAACAGTACATAGAACTGCCACGCTGTTACAATAAGCCATTTTCTCTCTCTCTCCCATGTCAGATTGGGGCACAGCGATGAACACAAAGAGGAGCTGCAACATCGTTTGACAAAGTGTTTAGCCTGAAACCATTTCAAAAACAGTTTTATTATTTTCTGCATTGTTGTTTAAATTAAATGAATACAGCAGCTGTTACCTGACTAAATCCAGATTTTTTAGAATACAATTTATTTTTTTTTTAAACCATACATTTTCCTTGAACCATATATTACATAAAACAGTGTAAGGGCAACTATACACAACAAGGAATGTTTCCATCTTGGCACTGCAATGACATCAAGGACCTCTCAAGCTTCGCATGCGAGGTCTCTATATTGTCATGTCAACCACTCGACAGAAACACAGTCTTGTTGGGTATGGCTGCCAATACATTATTCTATATGTCATGCAGAGTCAAAAGCTGCTGTGTGCAATTCAGAGGTCATGAAAAATGGTTGTGTATAGCTGCGATGTCACCAGCATGCACAACAATTTTTCTTATTTTACTAACGTGGCTCTCAAAACAAGAAAAGTACCAGTTTTTTAAAGAAACCCACCCCTCACCCAGCTCCTTAGCACCACCCACCTGGTGCCAAAAATGTAATTTCATACTTTTGTTTTTATTACTTGTTACAAAAACAATGTAATGTTCGGCGCTGCACCACATTTAACAAGTACTATACACTAGGATACAAAATAAGATATGGGGAAAGTTCAGCTTGACTAGTGTTTCCAGCCCAGACTTGAGATCTGAACTTAATGAAACAGCCTTGCAGCATATGACTGTCCATATATTATTTTTCATGTGTACTGTTAACATCTATGTACAATTTCTTGGTTGGTCCAATAAAACATATTGTAACCTATGCCCTACGCAGTAAGCGAATGCCTATATGTGTTTCTAGAAAGCAAAAAAGTATACAAGTGCTTCTACAGTAAACATATATACAAACACTTGTGCTGCACAGACATGCCCCCCATGTGTGCACAAAGGCTAACACAACCATGCACATCCACTACAGACATACAGATACAAATAAAATATTAAAGGGTAGTCACATATGCCACCAAGGGGGCAGATTCAGTAGCCTTCCAGAAACTGGGACAGCGCAAGTTCTGCAACTTTAAAAAAAATACTGCTGCCTTCTGGTTAGAACATTTCGCAGCCCAACACAGGTTCAAAATTTGGCTTTTGTACTCCGCATCTCACAAATGACTAAATCTTTTGAACTGAAATGTAAAATGCAAGTCCTGGTACTTTTTTCAGCAAAGAAAGAAAGAAAGATTTCCTCAGTGGCTTGCTATAGTCGGAAGTCATGGAGGAATTTCTTCGCAGACTCCTATGCTGAGGATCGATAGGGAACAGAGAAGGCGAGACAAAAGCGAGTACGAGAACAATGCCCAAACTGCGCCTTGGTTCCAGGGGCAGACCAACCTCCAGGACTTCAAATTCATAGAAGAAATTACCTCTTCAAAGTCACTAATGCAGCACAGGATCAAAACTACGATTTGCGAGGGGCACGCTGACGGGCATTTTTGAGCTACAGACAAACCTTTACTGGTGCCTGAAACATGCCACAGAGAAATCGAACACAGTTGTACTTGGCCTGTGACAAGAGGATTATGAGTAACAACGTTTTATCACTAAACTACATTATTTGTAGCAAGACCTCCAATCAAGTGCAGCTATCTACCTGTACAATATTAACTGTAAACGTGGCTCTTACGAGTTTATGTCAAGGCTGACATACTTTTGACTTTTTTACTTTAATTTTTGTATGCCTGAAGCCCAAACAAAATGTTATGGTTTCTAGCAAAAAATATCAAATTTGTTATCCGCAAAACTCAGTTACACAAAATTCCCATAAGATTTGAATTTCTGGACCTTCCATTTTGTATTACTGCAGACATTCTCATTCAAACGGCATTCTTTTCCCCCATTACGATTAATTTTTTCACTTCCATCATGTGAACATAATCCTCTGTGATATCATAGCCTGTTGCCACGGAAATTATGATGTCATGGGCAGGATTAGAACATCAGGGCAGGGAAAGCACCCTCTAATGAATTTGCTTGCAATTATTCTGTATTGTCCCATCTGCACCCCCCCCCCGTCCCGCACCTCTTGACAATGGGGAGACCAGCGTGTAGGGCTTCTTCTAACTTGTAATACCTGATACTGATAAGTGTGATCTGCTCTATTTCCACGCTCGTAGTATCTTGTTTGCTAATTGACTGTAATGCTATTATCATGGTGTACTGCTCTGTAACACTGGTAGGATGTGCCTGAAAAAAAAAAGCATCTCTCTGCCTCGTGCACTTACCTAGTTAAAAAAACAAATCCAACACATAAATAAAATCAACTCCGTAAACTGAGGATCTACGAAGGAAAGCTGTGTAAGGCCCACATTCATGACTAAAAATCTGCAGATTCATGCCTAGCAATACACACTAGTGTTAATTCATCCGGCCTGCACTCCAACACGCCTTGTGCTTCCTTCAGTTTCAAAGCATGGAAGATCCAGCAAGCATGAGCGCATATGCACGCACGCACACACAGTGGGAAGTGTTAATGTTAAACCTGTAATATTTACAGGCGGGTAAAGGTTAGCAATCTGTTCCAGCTACAAACAGGGACAGAAACTGAAGTGCAACGCCCAGCAGAAATGCCTTTCCCCAATAAGGCACATTCATTTGTTCAAAGTTCTGAATGATGCCTCTGTCAGTCCCTTATATTTCATATACCCTGTTCAGGCACAGCTTCCCTCACATCACCACCTCCACCTTCAGTGGTACATTTGTGCATCCTTCCTCAATCAACACTCTCGTGCAAGTATGATATGCCAGAGTGTGACTTATATTCCATAAAATAGGGTAATCATCCAGGCTAGTAAACATTAACCATTTCTAATCTATGCCAATTTATAACCTTCTGTAGGAGAAAGTAAAAGAATCTCTTTTTTTTCTTCCCCCATCTTCTATTTTTCCACCTGACACTTGGGCGGCCCCTATCCAGTGTCTATCCCCAGCCTCATCATCCACCCAACCCTGGACTTACCTCCACCTCTTGAACTTCCATGGGTGGGTGCCTTGTTGGGTAGTGTAGTGCCTGCAGGATACACCACCATCATCCTGCCTGCCCAAGCTGTTTTTCCTACAGCTTTTCTACCCAGGTCGGCATGCGTGCTATGATGCGCACATACTGTGTGAAGATACAGTATAAATCAGCCACCTGCAACAGTCCAAACAGGAAGGTGATCGCTGTTCTGCCACCAAGCCTACACTAGGCAGCGAATGAGCAGCAGTATGTGCCATCTCCCCACCCCTTCCTGAAGGAGGACAGCCTTTGCAGGATGCTCAATCCTTCTTCCCCCAGCAGCCTCTGAACAACCCCAGTTCACTGTCGAAATCAGGCCACCGGTGTAGCAAGTGGCAAGGCCCTCAAACAAAACATCTATT
Organism: Neoceratodus forsteri; assembly: GCA_016271365.2. Lineage (NCBI taxonomy): Eukaryota > Metazoa > Chordata > Ceratodontiformes > Ceratodontidae > Neoceratodus > Neoceratodus forsteri. The sequence continues at coordinate 108,050,920 of JADMNL010000034.1, read as the reverse complement.
AGCCTTGACCCCTTAAGAAAAAATTGACAGTACAGGAATTACAGAAATGTTTGGTGTTAGAAATCAGCTGTGTGAGGGGGCACTGTGGAGCTGCCGATGAGGAAGCAGTAAAACCTCGAGCTCCTGAGGGGAAAATTTAATAAAAGTTATAAAAGTATGATTTTATCTTTGCTAAGTATACCTTTACTGGGTTTAGTGATCAGACTACTAAAATCAGACTACTAAAATACAACATGAGAAAATCAAGGGGAGCTCCAAAGCCGTCAGTAGACTTTTACGCACCCAAAAAAATACAACAAGAGAAGCGGCCTGTACAAGATGGTGGGGCCCTTCTACTAGTTCGCAGAGAGAGGAGGCGTCCCTGAACTCTATTAGTGCCACTCTGCAACAACGTGTAAAAAGGGTGCAAGATTTGGACAAGAAATTTGATACGATTACCGCAAGAGTGACTGCTCTGGAAGCTCGAATGGACCACTGTGAGAAGATGGTCTAGCACATGGAAGTATCAGTTCTTAAGACCGTGGATTCAACAGCCAGCTTAATTAAAGAGAACGCCTTGTTGAGACAATGTCTGGAGACAGTAGAGAACCAGGCCAGAGAGCGGAATTTACAGGCAGTGGGGCTGGCTGAAGAAGCAGAGGGCAAGGATTGCCTCACATTTGCCCATACATTTTTACCAGCAATTCTGGGTTTAAATTATGCTGATCCCGCGCGATCTATAGAGAAGGCGTACTGGGTTACTCCTCGGCGAGTGACTCTGGACCCTGCTGCTCCTCGTACTTTAATGATTGTTTTCACCAGAATTGGGGACCGGGATTGTATGCTGGCAAAGGCTAGAAGACGTGGAAACCTGAAGTATGGGGAAGCAACCCTGATGTCTTTCCAGATTTGTGTTTCGGTACTCGTCAACACAGATGGGCTTTTGATGGGATGAGGGGACCGTCTGCGACAACTGAAAGTGCAGCATCAGTTATTGTTCCTTGCTAAATTACGTGTAGCGTAGAATGGCCATCAGTAGTTATTTAACAATCCCAAGGAAGCAGACAAGCTTGTACACCGTATCGAGAAGGAGATGACTGAAGAGGAGGACGTTGAGAATTCATCAGATGAAGGCTAAGAGAGTCAAGCAAATACTGTTTGGTTTCTATTTGGTCGACGAGTGCTGCTAATTTTCATTAATCAAGAAATAATGACTTTAGTTTTTGGTTTAAATATTAGCAGCACAAGAGTTCAAGGAAGTCTGTCCATACTTGTGTTCCCTTAGTTCTGTTACGACTTTTATTATTGCGAACTGGCTTTAAGACTCAAATTATTCAGCGAGTTTACTTCGTACAAGCAAGTATAGAATTAAGCAGTTGCTTTAATATTGTTCTCTCCCGGTCCTTCAAGGGACATGATTTTCTCTATACTGTTTGCCTGATTTAATAGGTCTTTAGTTCAATAATGACTGAATATGATCTAAATCTAGACTTACTGATCTTATACTAATCACTACTTTTGTTACTGATTATCAGGAGTTCAAGGAATTTGTTTTGATATTCAGACACTTAGTATGTTTTGAGAGAATCTTTTGACTTTTATGTCACTTTGGTAAAAGGGTACTTCTTAGTACTTATACTATAAACGATTCTCTCTTGTCCTTCCTGGGCTGCAAGCAATAGGGATATATTTTGCTGTATATTTTAATGGTATTTCCCTCATGTCGTAACTAATGAGGGGGTGTCTTATATTGATCCTTCTTAAGTGAAGAAATGTTTGTAAGATCTTTATGTTGTTAATCCTGCTGTGGATTTGTATCGTGTAAGTTTTGCTTGCAAAATGCATAAATAAAAAAAAAGAAATCAGCTGTGTCTACCTACTGTCATTATCTCCGTACTATCATTACTCAGACATTTTGATTAACACCCAAATGTTTTGATCGTTATGGAATGCAGCCACTGGCTTTTAAATATGCAGACTCAGCTTGCACATAATTATCCTTGTGCTTCAAAGTTGTTATAAATCTCATCTGGGACACGTGATAAGGTTACTAAAAGTTCTGAAACAAAAAGATGGTCACTTTTTAGTCTGCACAAGGGGGAAAAGAATGCACTTTTTAGGGGACAGTCATAGCCATTCCTACCAGGCTGACTGTACTACTTCACAACAACCCTTGCGTCCCAGTTCCAGTCAGTATCTACCATTAGCAGACACTGGAACTAGTCATTTAAAAGTACTGGTTACAGTTACTCCAGTCCCATCCTCTCCCAGCAGGAGTCGTTGTAGGTAGTGGTGCAGGAGCACTGACTGTGGGGGAGCTCACAGCTGCTCCAGTCCCAGCCTCTCCAAGCAGAAGCCACTGTAGGTAATGGTATAGGAGTACTGACTGTGAGGGAGCTCACAGCTACTCCAGTCCCAGTCTCTCACAGCAGGAGTCACTGTAGATAATGGTGTAGGAGCACCGAGTATGGGGGAGTTCACAGCAACTCCAGTTCCAGCCTCCCCCAGCAGGAGTCACTGTAGGTAATGGTGTAGGAGCACTGACTGTGGGGGAGCTCACAGCTACACCAATCCCAGCCTCTCCCGGCAGGAGTCACTGTAGGTAAACGTGCAGTAGAAGTGGCTATGGATGAGCTCACAGCTACTCCAGTAGTTTTCCAGTGCAACAGGCCTAGTTCATACTGGGCAAACATTATAAAAAAGAACATTTCTCACTACGTTCAGAGTGTCCACACTGTGCTCCAATACATTAAAATTATGTATTCACCGTAATTCTTGATCTTTTTGGATCATCTTCACCATTAATTCACACCAATGGGTTTCTGAGCTGGAGGCGCTAGGACCCCTCGGGAGACAGAACATTTCAGGAGTGCCGGCACCGAGGTAGGCTGCGTGCATGTGCACCACCATAAGACTAGCTTGCACTGCATGGCTTACCTCGGCACCAGCCCTCAACTGCCTCAGTACTTTTTCATTTTATTTTTTTTGTAACAGAGGAGGTGCAGTATAACCTAACAATAACACCTAACTAAAGGGCATAAGATAGCCCTTGTGACCCATGTAAGAAGGATAAACAACCAAAAAGCAATGTGTTCACAGTCCAAATCAAAAACAAGGGGTGAACAACAACGAACAGAGAGAGTGAGCCCAGGGGATGGAGGGTGAATGTGCTATTCAATGGTGAAGATGGTCCAAGAAGATCAAGAATTACAGTGAGTATGTAATTTTAATATCTTCCAGGACCAATCTTCACCACTGAGCCACATCAATGGGTTAGAGTACCAAGCTGAGATAAAAATCTCCCGGGCAGGGCGGTAGGTGCCGGAGCTCACTCAGGACAGAAGTCCACTAAGAACTGTCCTGCCAAAAGAGGCATGCTGCCTGGCACTGACATCCAGAGCATAGTGCTCGATAAAGGTGTGCACTGTGCTCTAGGTGGCGGCTCTGCAAATATCAGCAAAAGGAACACAGCGAATCTCTGTCAGGGACATAGCGACCGTTCTGGTGGAGTGAGCACGGATCTGGCCCTACAGCTTGATGTGCACCACAGAATAGCAGTGGCGGAGGCAAGAAACGATTCATGCGTAAATACATTTGATCGTAACTGGCTAACCCAGTCGGTTGGGGTTAAAGAAAACAAAGAGCTGTTTGACTGTTAGAAGTCCGTAGTTCTATTGAGGTAGAACGTGAGTGCTCTTTTAAAGTTCAGAGAGCGAAGAGTGAGCTCCCCTTCATTCTAGAAGTTCAGAAAAGTATGTAGGCAGTACCAAAGGCTGATTTAAGTGGAATTACGACACCACGGTAAGTAAGAAGTTGGGATGCATGCAGAGAACCACCTTGTCTCTGTAGAAATGGTATATGGAGGATCTGTGACCAATGCATGCATCTCAGAGACTCTGCACGCAGAGATGATGGCCACTAGAAATGCAGTTTTCCACGTTAGACATTTGAAGTCACACGTAGCCAGGGGTTCAGAGGAGTTACAGGTGAGCATGTCCAGCACAAGGCTGAGGTCCCAGGTGGCCACAGATTTCCTAACTGGAGGCCTTGTGTGTAAAATGCCTTTCAGGAACCTTTTAAAAAGAGACAATTGAGCTAGAGAGAGGTTCTGAACTGGGTCGTGGTATGATGAAACAACACACAAGTGGACCTTAACTGTAGAGTACTGCAAACCTGCATCAGAGAGATCCAGCAGATACTCCAAAACCTTGTCTGGTGGGCAGCAGAATGGGTCTATATGGGATTTGGAGCACCATTCAGAAAAACATCTCCATTTGGTTGTGTAAGTCTTCCTGCTGGAGGGCTTACGAGCAGCTAGGAGAATCTCATAGACCTTCTGAGACACCTTGTACCTGCTCACTTCTATCTCTTCAGGAGCCAGGCATGGAGATGTAGGGAGTGTAGGTTGAGATGAATCAGGGATCCCTGTGTTAGCAGGTCTGTCAAGAGAGGGAGGGTTCTCAAAGGGGCAACTGACAATTTGTTGAGTAGGGGAAACCATATCTGCTGAGGCAAGCATGGAGCAATCTGAATCGCCTGCATGTGCCTCCAGCTTGAGTAGTACTCTCTGACTTAAAGGAACAGGAGGACTCTGTACAGAAAGCAATTTGTCCACTGCAGCCTGAATGCATCCCGACAGAAAACCCTATGTTCCGGATTTTTAGAGCAGAATCGAGGTACTTTGGCACCAGGTGGGGACACAAAAAGGTCCACCTCTGGGGTTCCCCACTCACTGAACAGAGACTGCATGATGTCTGGTGCCAATGACCACTCATGAGGATCTGCTTCTGTTCGGCTAAGCTCATCTGCTGTTCTGAGCCTCTGGGAGATAAATCATCTAGATTAGATTGCCCTGTTCCAGACACCATTCCCACACTCTCATTGCCTCCTTGCAAAGAGGATAAGAGTGTGTTCCCCCTTGTTTGTTGATGTAGTACATGACAGACTTGTCTGTCTGGAGGAGGATTATCTCATGACAGATGAAGTCCACCAGGGCCTGGAAAGTATACAGGACTGCTCTCATCTCCAACACATTGATGTGGAAGTGGGACTCTGTAGGGCCCCAGACTTCCGAAGTGTAGTGGCCCTGACAATGGGCTCTCCACCCCAACAGAGATGCATCTGTGGTAAGGATTATCTGAGGCTCTGGGGGAGAGAAGGGAGACACCCTGAATAAGACTGTCCTCCTGTGTCCACCATGCAAGTGATCAAAGCACAGGCTTCGTCATTTTGATGGCGTAAGACTGAGGATGTGTTGCTTGAGACCACTATGTGCCAAGCATCCATGGAGTTGTCCTTATGAGCAGGTGAGCCAGAGGTACCATGAAGATGGAGGAGGCTATGAGACCTAACATTCGCTGTATGGAGTGAGTCCAGACGGACTTGTGCTCCATGATGAATTAAGCCATCTGAAGGATCGCTTTCCTTCCGTCCTCTGGAAGAATGGCCTTTGCCTTAGGTGTCCAAGAGGGCTCCCATAAACAGAAGCTGCTGAAAGGACCGAAGCTGTGACTTCTCTAAGTTTAACAGGACTCCCATGGAGGTCAGGAACCGAGATGCTGTGGTCACTGCTTGTTCCGTGTCATACTTGGACAGACTGACCAGTCACCAGTCCTCCAGATGGAAAAACTTGGACTTCAAGTTTTTAGAAGGTGCGCCTCGAGAGCCACAAAGCAATTTGTGAAGACTTTAGGTGCTGAAGATAGCCCAAAGGGCACAACCCAGAATTGGTAATGCTGGCCCAACACCACAAAACAGAAAAATCTGTGGTAACTGGGGTGGACCAGGATATGCTGGTAAGCATACTGCATGTCCAAAGAAGCCAACCAGTCCTGCAGCTTGAGGGGCGGCGGCAGCAGGGTCCCTAGGGAGACCATTTTGAACTGCTCCTGGTGCACAAATGTGTTCAGTTTTCTGAGGCTGAGGATGGGGCTCATGCCCCTGACTTCTTCGAAACGAGAAAGTAATGGGAGTAGAAATCTGTGTTGCACGCCACCTCTGGCACTACTTCTACTGCCCTGTTGCTCAAGATGCCCATAATCTCCTTTGTGAGAAGATCTGATATGGATGCTGCTTTCTGGGTGGATGATCTGGAGGGAGCGCTGAGAAATTCAGCCAGTACCCTTCCTAGATGATCCTTAAGACCCACTTGTCTGTGATGATGGATTTCCACTGACGATAAAACTGAGTCAGATGCCCACCCACTGGAGAGGAGAGGTCTGCCTTGGGCAGCTGAGGCAGGACCGGGGCTGGAATTTCAGAAAGTGGCACTAGACACCTTTGGGGCCTGTGCCTTCAGTTGTGCTTTCTTCTACGGCTGGGGAGGTTGGGACTTGACTTGGACTCCCTTACCTTTGCCATGAAGGACCTGCTTATTGTGGTAAAAGACTCACCCCTTCCCCCTTTGAGGGTGAGAAGGAGCAGGCTGAGACATCTTAATGGCCACTTTAGTCTTCTGAGAGGCCTCAAGGGACTTCCACCTGTTGACTGAAGATATATGAGCCTGTGAAAGCATGTTCATGACCTGTTGCTGGACATCCTTGGAGATGCCACATGTCCGAAGCCAGCAGTGCCTTCTGATACAGATTCCTGCAGTAGCAAAGTGGGAGGCAGTGTTGAATGCGTCCATAGCTGCCTTCAACTGATGCCTGTTGACTCAATGCAATGGGTAACAGTCTGAAGTATTTTCTGCTTAGTCTCCGATTCTAGTAAAGTCTTCATGAGAGATCTGAGAGAGGTCCAAAGGGCATACTCGCACTTGGAGAAATCCCCCTGGTAGCTAGCTATCCGCATGCTAAGGATGGCTGCAGCTAAAGCTCTTTTTCCCCATCGTGTCTATCTTACAAGACTCCTTATTGATGGGATGTGCTGTGACCTCCTGAGGGAGAATGGCTTGTCATTCTCAGCCAGAATGACAATCTTGTCAGCAATATGCTGGGAGGCCAGAATAGGCCTTTCTTTGGGGGCAGCATACTTGCAGTCTATCTGTCGACAGACAGAGGGAACAGATGCAGGCCTGGCCCACACTGGGTTTGAGAGGGTCTCAAATGCAGGAGGAATGGAAGGTATAAGGTTGACCGGTACGTGGAAATGTTGAGTCACTCCAGACGGAGATGTTTCCCCAGGTCAGCTGCAGAAGGCTCAAAAAGCTAGGGTTGCATACGTACTGCGAAGCAAAGCCTGGAAAGAAAGATCCTTCTGTGGTACAGGAGAGAGGTCTGGGGTTGAAGTATCCAGGCTGTAAAAAGAGTCTTCATCACCACCCTCGGAAATGATGAGGTCAGGTCAGACTCACCCCCTCTGGCTCCTCTCCAGAAAGATGGGCTGGGTGAAGGGTGGACCTCAAAATGCCTAACCCAGCTCTGGGAGTTAGTAAGACAGGTGACGTTGGCGTCGGGCAAGAAGGGGCCAGCACCGAGCCCAGCGCTGGAAAACAAAAGATTGGTGCTGGTGCCAGCAAAAGATGAGCCAGTGCCAAAGATGGCATCACCAGACAGACTGAGCCTGGCACCAGAACAGGTCCTAAAAATATGATCCCAGTGCTGAGCCTAGTACCACCTGCAGCATCAGAGGTCCAGCCAGCACAGAAGTGACTGGAGAAGGTACCAGGGCCAGTCCCATGACAGTGACACTGCAAGGGGGTACAGCCAGTGGAACAGGCATCAGGAATGCAGTTACCGACAAGGACTCAGAGGCCACTGCCAGAGTCAAACGCTCTACCTGGCTAGTGTGTCCCAACTGCGGCTCCATCACTCCCGACCCCATGGATTCCAGAGCCAGCTCAGCAAAAAGGGGCAAGTGAGCCAGACGCTGCACCCACTGCTCCATAAGAGCTGCCCAGTGATTAAACTGCCCACCGGAGTCCCCACAGGGAGACAGAGAAGGGTTCCGGGCCCAAGACCTCGAACATCCACAAGCAGAAACCCTTGGGGATACCAATGGCGCTGGGAAGGGCTTCTTGCTCCTCGATGCCAAGGACCTTGCGGCAGACCTAACAGAGGGCGACCCTGAGCAGTACCACTTCTTCTCCTTCTGATGGGAAGAGGAAGAACTCGAGGTTGAGTGGTGCTGGGTCCCCGACTGGGATCAAAGACAGGTCTGCTTCTTTTTGTGTTTACTGGAGGGTTGTCCTCCCTCCTAAACACAGGACTGCCCATTATGTACGGCTGTGAGAAGCTAACAGAAAAATCTATTTGTTTTTTAAAACTAAACTGACACAAAAATAACAAACAGCAGCTTTAAGCACTAAAATGAAACAAACTGAATGCTGTTGTCATATAGACGTGAAGTTCTGACTCCCGGCGGGTGAGCGATGTCGACAATGAAGCACACTTGACAACAGGGGAAAGAGAGGAACTGAGGTGGTTGAAGGACGATGCCGAGATAAGCGATGCAGTGCGAGCTAGTCTCGTGGTGCCACGCATGTGCACTGCCTACGTTGGCGCCGGCCCACCTGAAAAGTTCTGGCTCCCGCAAGGTCCTAGTACCCCTGGCTCAGAACCTATTGGTATGAATCAATGGTGAAGACTGGTCCTGGAAAATCGTGCTTTCTCAACCAAGTTCCTATACAACGTCGCAGCATCATGGCACGCACCAGAGCAAGTCATGTCACAATACTCCTAAATGGGAATGGGATGAACATCATGGAAAAAGTAACAGCTAATATCACTGAAAGCAAATGTTATTTTAGCACAAATTTAAAGATGGAAATTCACGTGTGTCTACCTTAACCAACGTTAAAGCACAGTTCCCCATGCAAACTGCTGCTAACTCAATTAAAGCAACTCTTCTGCTTGAAAACTGTTTTCCACCCTATATTCTATGATGATGCAAGTACCATTTTAGAACACGGAGTGTAGTGCGTTTAGTGAGCTACATTCTGTAGGCAAACCTTTTACACCCTTTTATAAGAGTTAAAATGATTTAAATGGCACAGGTGTACAGGGCCTCAGAGAACCTAAGCGGGGGATCAAGGGGTTGATAAAGAAATAAAATGACAACAATTATACATTTCTAGTTTCTGCTTAGCTACTTCGAGTATAGCGTATAATCTGTCATTGCTGAAAACATGAGAACGGCAGCTCTCCTGACCATACCTTTAAACTCGTTCTTAAAAGCAGATTAATTCATGAAGAAAATATTTAATTAGACCAAGACTGGGATGAGGAGAGAGGGGCAATAACATCAAATACTTTATAATGTATTTATGTATTTATTTATTTGTTTAACAATTGGTGACCGGGAAAGGCACACTGAGCTGAGCTCATTTCAAGGGGTGGGAAACGGGCGGAACAAGCAGCAAATTAATGTGCAATTCAAGTTACAGAAGTACAGAGCACTCACCAATACAAAGCATAAAATTCGGCAGATACACCTTGGACCAGTTTAAAGTGTAAATATTATTATTTCTGGCCCAGAGTAGTAAAGGCAGCCCCTCCCTCTTCCGTGCCATGGAAATATGCAGCTAGTTAATGAGGACTTACATAGGCAGGCTGTGACATGTTTACTCATGCCAAACACTACATAGTTTTCAAGTCCCCTCCTTTTTACATGGTTATGGAAGGCAATCATGGCTCCTGCTAATTTAAAAAAAAAAAAAAAAAAAGAAACCAAAACCTTTTATCTCGCAGCCTTGCTAGCAACTGTCCCCTCTCTGCCTAATAAGACCGGTGCTATGCTATGCACAGCAGACTTATTTCATCATCCTGGCTAATGAAGCGGGGGGGGGACATGATGGACCTGGAATCCCTTTTGACCTTCAGTTACTATGTTACCTGCATGCTTTGATGCTCTCCACCAATATGCAGTAACGTAGCCTTCATAACGGTGAACCAGAGGTTTATGAAGTGAGGGGGACAGGGGAGCAGGCATGCTGGACCTAGAGTCCCTTCTGACCTTACATTACTTGTACTACACACAAGTCTTGATGCAGTCTAGCAACATACAGTAACGCAACCCCCAAAACGGTGGACTCAGAGGCTTATGAAGTTGGGGGGGCACCAGGCATGCTAGACCTAAAGTCCCTTCTGACCTTACGTTACTGCACATGCTCTCCACCAATATACAGTAACATAGCCCCCAGAACGGTGGACTAGAGGCTTATGAAGTGGAGGGGGGGGGGAGACAGCAGACATGCTGGATCTAGAGTCCGTTCTGACCTTACATTACTTATGTTACCCACAAGTCTTGATGCACTCCACCAACATACAGTGACATAGCTCCCAAAACAGTGGGCCTGAGGCTTATGAAGTGGAGGAGGTGGGGGGAGCAGGCATGCTGGACCCAGAGTCCTTTCTCACCTAGTGTTACTAAGTTACCCACACGTCTTGATTCTCTCCACCAATATTCAGTAACCCAGCCCCCAAAACGAAGGGCGATGTACTCAGAAAAAGTGCTAAATTTGACAGCCTGCAGTGAAGATCATCAGTGGGCATTCCAACGGTTTAGATCAGGTACCAAAATATTTGTTAGATTTTGTTTTGACTTACGAGCTGTAGTAAGTTTAGGGTGCCAGCATGGCTCAGTTGATAGCACAAGTGCCTCTGGGCCAGAAGGTTGTGGGTTCTAGTCCTACACTGGGATTGGGCTCATACCATGAATGCTGGCACTAGAGTTTAGTACTAGGGGTGCTGTACTGTTGTGGTGTGCCTTATTTTGGATGAGATGTTAAACCAAGGTCATCTCTGATGCTCTCCTAGTTGGTGTCCAGGTGGAAGTAAAAGAACCAAAAGCACTAAGGGATTTTTTTCCAGTGCTCTGGCTAACAGCCCCCTTCTCGTAAAACTGGTTCATGCAACTGCCCAAGGCTGTGTGTGGGTGCTGATGTGCAACATGGCTGCCTTTACAAGTGTACAGTCACTTCACTATCAGCTTCTCATTACTTGTAAAGCATTGTGGGATACAATGTGTGTGATAAGCACTATATAAATGCTAGTTTTTCTTCTCCATACTACTACAGCTCACTGAAATAGTGCAACAAACTAGCAGAGCAGACCCAGCGGTACTGTGTCACCGCACCACACCACACCACCACCTAGGAGACAGGGGTTTTGTGCAAGCACTGCAGTTCCACCATGAAGCAAATCATGGGGTCAAGCCCCCTGCAGGGGTGAAGCACAAGCTGTTTGGCATTTGTGCATCCTCTATCGGAATCGATCAATCAACCAAGGAGCGACACTGGTGTTGCAGTGAAGGCAGCCACTCACTCATCCTCCCTCCTGGAATGAGAAAAGGAGCAGCCTTGAAGACCATGAACATCAAGGTGAGGGCAGAATCAGGATAAACAAAGGCAGCACTTTGGCTGGGCTTTGTAACTCTGGTTGTCTGAAGTCCAGTTGTCGAGGCATCAAAATCAGCAGCCAGAGTTACCAACTGTGGAGATCAGCAATCATAACAATCCCTCACCTCAGTCACTGCCATTTATGGGCCCCCAGTGCAATGACCCAAATGCGGACAAAATGTCTCCGGACAAAACATCACGGAAAAAATGTCACGGCGATAATGTCGAATGGACAAAGAAGCACCTTGACCGCAGAGGGTAGCTGGTCGGGGAGGCTGGCAGGCGGTTAGGAGGGCAAATCGGGTGCCCCATCACTCACTGCTCTCTAACGTATCACCTCCACAAACCATATAAAAACTACAAACAGGCATCTACCTCCATCTCTAAAAATCAAACAAAGGGGCAGAGGACACTGCAGAGCAAGGCACTGCAGCACAGAAGCTAGTGCAACAAAACTCAACCAAAACAGGGACCAAAACAAAAAAAGCAAAATGGAAACTCAAAACACTTCTGATCATAGATGACTCCATGATTCGGGGAGTTGATACTTACCTCTAGCTGGGGGTAATGGTCAGATGTCTCCCAGGTACATCAGTGTGGAGAGACACTGATCACATTGCTAAAATCGTGTAGGAAGCAGGAGAAAACAGCGACGTCCTGGTACACATAGGGACTAACGATCTCACCAGCCAGTCAGTTGTGGAGACCAAGGAACACCTGACCAGGCTGGGAGACAAACTGTCATCCATTTTGTCTGGCATCTCCTTCTCTGAGATCCTGCCAGTCTGGGAGAGGGGGGCAGATGGACGGAAGGTCAGAGAAGGGGAGTTAGGGGAACTAAACATGTGGCACAAGGGCTGGTGCCAGGAAAAAGGACACAAACTTGTAGGTAACTGGCAACAGTTTTGGGAGAGTAAGTTCTTTAAGTTCGATGGACTGCATCTGACTAAGGAGGGAGTCAGTGCATTAGGGCAGGAGTACAGTGTCTTTGCAGAATGTTAAACTAGCAAATGGGGAGGCAGATTGCAACTTTCAATAAATCAAGGAAGAACACCCCTCCCCTCAGCTTGTGATCAAACAGGAGTTCCAGCATGTTTGTATTTCATATTCACCAGGTAAGGAAAAGGTTCAGCTCCCACACGGACGCATAGAAATGCCAGACCTCACCCAACAACTAACACACTGAAATCTGGCCAGTGGAAAATCATGTACACAAATGTCCGCAGTCTGGGAAACAAGATCCCAGATCTGCAAGCAACCATGACAGAGGCTAAACTGGACATAGTAGCCATTAGCGAGACATGGTTCACCAGTAACCACACTTGGGAGACTTCAGTACCCGGCTATGTACTGTTCAGAAGAGAAAGAGGTGCAAAAACGTGGGTGGAGTGGCCCTTTATGTCAATGAAAATATCAAAGTTACAGAAATTGAGAATACACATAAGGAGCCAGAAGAACTGTGGGTCACCCTGGAAATGAGAAACGGGACAGCCATATGAACTGGTGTTGTCTACAGGCCTCCAGACCAGGGGCAGGACATAGACACATTACTGTTAGAAGATATACAAAACATGACGGCTAAAGGGGAGGGTCTGATAATGGGAGACTTCAACATGCCTGATACAGATTGGTCAATACCAGCAGGAACATCCACCAGAACTAGACACGTAGTGGATTCCCTGCAGGGGGAGGGCCTCAAAAAACTAGTACAGCAACCCACGAGAAACAGGGCAATCCTAGATCAAGTACTAACGGGGAAAGGATCACAGATCTCCAGGTAGAAGGTCACCTGGGGGCCAGTGACCATCACATGGTATGGTTCAATTTGGCCACTAGAACTAAATCATCCCAGTCCAAGGCAAAAATATGGGACTTCAGAGGAGCCAACTTTGATAAGATGGCCAACAGAGTTAAGCTAGCCCTGGCAAGACAAAATACAGGTGAGGGGGTACAGGCAAAGTGGGCAAGCATTATGGATGCAATACCTGAAGCAACATCCCACTGTGTTAGAGACAAAAGCAAGAGCAAAAGGAGGAAACCACTTTGGTTCTCAAAAACAGTAGCAGAAAAGATCAGAGCCAAAAGGCTGGCCTTCAGGAAATATAAGGGAATGCAGTGGGACGAAGATGGTGAGGCATACCAAACTTCCCTAAGGGAAGCAGGAAAGGCAGTAAGGAAGGCAAAGGCCCAAACCGAGGAAACACTAGCATGAACAGTAAAAGAAGGGGACAAGACTTTCTATAGATACATTAGTGAAAGGAGAAAGTCCAGAGGAGGTATTGCTAAGATCAAAGGGGATAAGGGGGAATGCGTGGAGGAGGACCAAGAAAAAGTATCTATCCTAAATTGATACTTCTGCTCAGTATTTACTGAGGAGAAGGTAAGGCAGGGCCCACAGCTCAGTACCATGGACACGGGGGGAGGAAAGTCTGCACAAGTCCCTTCACAAAAGAAACGGTCCCACAAGAGCTTGCTAAGCTCAGGGTGGACAAGGCAATGGGATCTGATGGCATACATCCCAGGGTACTAAGGGAGGAACTAGCAGAGCCATTATCAGAACTGTTTAGTGAGTCTCTGAGCTCAGGAGAGGTCCCAGGAGACTGGAGAAGGGCTCATGTAATCCCGCTCCACAAGAGTGGTAGCAGGGAGGAGGCAGGGAACTACAGACCAGTCAGTCTTACCTCAGTAGTGGGCAAGTTTATGGAGGCACTCCTTAAGGAAAAGATAGTGCAACACCTGGAATCCATAGGAGCACAGGATCCAAGACAGCATGGGTTTACAACAGGAAGGTCCTGTTAAACTAATCTCAGATTTCTTTGACTGGGTAACCAGAGTGGTGGACCAAGGGGGTTGCAGTTGATGTCGCCTACGTTGACTTCAGTAAAGCTTTCGATACTGTTCTACATAGAAGATTGATTAATAAGCTGGGTAGGCTGGGGATGAGTTGGAAGATGGCAAACTGGATGGCGGGCAGAGAGTGGTGGTAAATGGTCTACAGTCAGAAGAAATGCAAGTCACAAGTGGGGTACCTCAGGTATCAGTCCTGGGGCCAGTCCTCTTCAATATATTTATCAGTGACACTGCAGATGGATTGGAGAGTAAGGTTTGTCTGTTTGCAGATGATACCAAGATCTGTAACAGAGTAGATGATCCAGATGGTGTGGGCAGAATGAGAAGAGATCTGGAAAAACTGGCAAAATGGTTGGAAGAGTGGCAACTGGGGTTTAACGCAAAGAAGTGCAAGATCATGCACACAGGGAAGAGAAACCCTGAAGCCACCTATAGGTTGGGAGAGGAGCTGCTGGCAGTTACAAAGGAAGAAAGAGACTTGGGCATCATCATCACAGATGATCTGAAATCATCCAAGCAGACCACTAAAGCTGTAGGTAAGGCTAGAGGGATGTTTGGGTGTATTAGTAGGGGTATCACAAGTTGTAAGAGGGAAGCAATAATCTCTTTTTTACAAGACACTGGTTAGAACTCATCAGGAGTACTGCACCTGCACAAGGACATTAACAAAATGGAGGCAGTCCAGAGAATGGCAACCAAAATAGCGCAGGGACTGCATCAGAAAACATATGAGGACAGATTAACGGAGCTCAATATGTATACCCTAGAGCAAAGGAGGGAGAGAGGTGATATGATCCAAACATTCAAACATCTTAAGGGCATTAACAAGGTGAAAGAGTTTAACATGTTTCAATATAAGAAAAATAGCAGGACAAGAGGACACTGCATGAGATTAGAGGGAGGCTGATTAAGCGGTAATGTGAGGAAGTTCTTTTTCACAGAAAGAGTGGTGGATGCATGGAATGGCTACCTCAGGAAGTGGTGGCTATGAATAAAGTGCAGGGCTTCAAACAGGTATGGGATAGGCATAAGGGAGCAATACAAATGAGTATGAATAGATAGGCCACTGACAGAGCAAAGGCCAATGGCACATTCATAAGGTAGAAAAAAATGGTCAGACTGGATGGGCCTTGCTGTCCTTATCTGCCGTCAACTTCTATGTTTCTATGTAAGTTGTTGGCATTAATGTTACTAAATGAAAATGTAGTCGGACAAAATGTCGCACCAGTTGCCAGTCTGGAATAGCTCATCGGCTTCAGACTTGTGTGATGCTGGCATCTACAATATTGCTAAAAGCATTCAAAAAGTGGGACAAGGCTTCAGAAAAGGACTTGTGTGATGCTGGCATATATAGCGTTGCTAAAAACATTTAAAAAGGGGAACAAGGTTTCAGACAAGGACTTGTTTAAGAACAGAAATACAGGAATGAAATGCTTGTGCAGGGAACATTCAACAATCAACGTTATTTTTTTAATAAAGGGGTAGACAAAAGGGGTGTTTGTGCTTGTGTAACATTTATGTTAAAAAAAAATCTATGTTTAATGTTTAAAATCAACAATTTAAAAACTGTGTTTAAAAAGGAACACTGCCAGCACTGTATGAAGTGTGCATTAAATAACATTTATCTCATGCACACTGGAAATGTCTTGAAGGTACTTTGTATGTGTTCTTTTTTTTTTTTAAACTTTGTGTTTTATTTTGATCAAGACAAACATACGGTGTTTTACAAGAACCGATAAGGTACCCTCATAACATTTACATCTCCATAGAGGGCGCCACCATTCCTTAATACATGCAGCATAAACTATCAGATGCTTTACAGGTACTTCATATGAGGGAACGTGAAAAGAGGGATAGCAGAATACCATTCCCCTAACTTTACTAAGTGTATCAATGCTATAAAGGAGCCCATGAGCAGCCTGGAAGTTATCAACAAATATAATAAATGAATGTCCCAAAGTCCCTCACCACACCAGGTGGTACTGGTAGCCAGGCATCAACATAGTCTAGCACAAGTTCCGTGCAACCCCGCATTTTGATCCACCAAAGTGAAAAGTCCCAGAGCTATCAGCAAACTTTTAACCAAAATTAGCCATTTGGGCTATGATTTAAATTTTAAGTATTTACTTTTAAGAAGAACTAATATAAGTCCATGTAAGATGTATATGTTTCCAGCACTGTCCATTTTTAACATAGAACAGTTCTATAATGATCTTCTTGTTAACAAAAGAGGAATTAAGTTCAGCGTCTTCTAAAGAACACCAGAGTACCTGAAAAGGGACAAGTCAGGCCACCGCCAGACCAGCAGTTCAAGTTCAAGTCTCCTCATCCTCCGAAGACTGCTGATCGGATTCATCTTGCTTTCTTGTGGGAAGAGCATGTCTGTGCCCATTTACGGGCTTTAGCAAGTTCCAAAAAAAGATACACCTTCCCACTATGGGTGATCATCAATTGCGCAGGAAAGATCATGCTGTGTACACCTGATGCTTCACGGAGCATAGCTCTTACTCCATCAAAGCGCTTGCATTTCTGGCGGGTTGCATAGCTAATATCTGGATACATATTTATTCAGTGGCCATCATAAAGAAGTCCCCTTTTTCTTCTAGCCAGGTTTAGAATAAAGTCCCTTGTTGCTGCTCCATCTGTCACCAAGATTATGGCTCGAGGTGTGTCCTGGTCTTCCACTCGCCCACGAGGTGAAACTCGGTAAGCCCTCTGAAACTGGTGAGCTTTTGTGCATCCGACCCAAATTGCTGGTTAAACCATTCTTGGAGGAATAGTAGAAGGCTATCCCCCTCAGCTTCCTCTGGAATCCCCAAAATTCTTAAATTAGGAGCTCTGATCTGGTTCTCGAGGGTTTCAATGTGAGCCTTCCAGTGACCGCTCTCTTTCACTATGGTGGACACAGCACCCATCGCTGCATCAGCTCTCTTGGATGCATCAAGGGCAGTGGTTTGGGTCCCTTCCATGGCTGTTTCAAGTGTAATGACCAGATTGTTGAGCCCATATAAAATTTATCGGAGAGTACTGTCACCGACCTGATGAGCTTCATCAGTTTCGCCCCGATAGTTCGTAGAGTCTCCTCCTCTGTACCTCTGGAGTTGTCTTCGGGCCTGCTCAAGGTGAAGTGCATGGTGGAAGCTAGCGGAGCATTTTTGGATTTTGCTCCGGTGCCGTGGTGCTGATATTTTCATGGATTTCCCATGGCCTCCACTGCTGATTCCGATACCCGTTCCTCCAACTTTGATTCTTGGCAGTAAGTTGTAAACTTTAAAATTATGAGTTTGCTAAGTAGAGCTGGCAAGCGTGATCAAATATCCGCCATGTTGCTCGGGCTCCACAGCACCCCCTACTTCATAGATGTCCTATGTGCAAAATCACAACAAATGCACTTGTACACTTTGTTTAGTTGCAGGTATTTGCTGTTTTTCCTGGTGGGGATGTTGACCGAGCTTAAGCTGCCTACGCTGCAATTAAACTGCATGCTGTTCTTGCCTTAACTTTCTTGCAATTCTGGCACGGGTTGGATGGGCTATGGTAGCAGTTCTTGAAAAAGCTCTGTGCCAGGTTTCAAGGGCTTTATTGCTACGCGGCAAGTCATTAATTACATGTTTGTACAGATTCCAGAACGGTATGAGAAATCTTGGTTGCTCCTCTGTTTCTGCGACTCCTGCAAGGTCTCCCAATATAGGTGTCCTCGAAGTAAATCAAACATTTCTTCGCGGTCAGAAAAGTTGTCAGTGTCTTGTAGCAGCTCGAAAAATCTCTCCACGCAGTCCTGTGGGACAAAAGCTAGCGCCAGTATACAGCAAACCTTCAGTGCAAACTCCTCTTCCTTTATGTGCTGCTGCTGCTGTAGACCGGCACTTTGTACGTGGCGCCACAAAGCTTGTCCCAACTGGAAATTGCACCCATTAAGCTCTGCGTTTGGGACTACCTTAAGAAGGATATTAATTGCTGCCAATTCAAAGTCCAGCATGATACTTTGGGGCGACAATTTAGCACCAGGCAAAGCCTCAAGGTGCGTGAAAAACTTCAGGTATACTGCCTCACTGCGGCCGGGGAGCAGGGCATAAACATAGGGGCAGTTAACCCCCTTCACCAGTGTGTGAACAGTATACAGTTGATCATCCTCCCCTGGAGCAACACTGAACGTTCAGTCACAAAACCAGTGTCCATTTTCGGTTAGGCATTTCAGATCCTCATTGCTCGCAAATATCACTATGTCCTCATTCACACATAAAAAGGGCTCACTGCTCACAGTTTGGGAGAACTTGTTTATGTCACAGTTTTCATTTATGCTGCATTGCTGCCTCTGCTGAAAAACATCTCTCCTTAGGGTATCCTGAGAAGGCAGTAGATGTATGTGGCAAACATCGACCTGTAACCCGCTATGTACTATGTTGCGGGTTGGTTCTTCTGTGTCTCTCGCCCTGTGCTTGATGCCTGCCCTTGCTGTATCGACTATACCTTTCTGTGAACCGGAGCATGGTTGTGTTCTGTTGGAGGCTTGCAGACAGTCTCCCCCAATGTGTGGAGCCTGGCACGGCATGTCCTCAGCTCGCACTGCCAGACAATCTTGTTTTCAGCTCTGTCCTTTTCTTTAGTATAAATGAAGTTGTCCATGGCAAGTTTCAGCTTTCCTTTCTGACTGGGGATGTACTGCATGGCTGCTAACAGAGCAATGATTACAGACCACTGACAACTCCAGAATCGCACTGGCTTAAATTAAGATCAGTACAGGTGAAGACACTTAGATTCACTGATTAATTAATTACAGGTGCAGTGCAGCCATGTAAGAGAAGAAGTCAAGTACGCCAGAAAATATGCTTGAATAAATAATGTCGCTGACAAAAGATGAGACAACATTTAGGCAACATTTTATTCGGCAATCAAATATCCATTCGTCCTTTTGACCACGCAGTTTTCACCGCAACATTTTAACCGGCGACATTACGTCCTAGTGCCCAATGACCATACTCTCAGTCCTGGGGTCCTTCCCCTTGTCTTTAGCCTTGTGACGCCCTTTCTTCATCTCTGCTCTCAGTGCCTCTCCATACTCCTACCCCCAAGCCTAATGAAAGGAGCCCCTGCTGGTACATACGACAAAATTCCTGTCTGCATTTTTCAGCCTATAAGAGTTCCCTCTCAGTGCAATGTCAGCCTGCACAGCCTGTAGAAAGCACCCCCAACAGGCACTAGTTGAATAGATGACTAGGTGAGAAACTATCCACACTGAACTGCGTACCTGCTGGGATTCCGAACGGCCCCGTTGGACTCCGACCTCCTGGCAGCATGCTCTTCATCCTGATGGCCTCGGCTGGGTGATTAAACCTGAAGAACGTCGACTGTCCAAGGCAAATCATGCACCCTGCCACAAAGAAAAAGGAAAAAAAAGGTTAAAATAAGCACATCTGTATCAGAAAATACTGTCTGTGATAGTCATCTTCTTAAATCATTCATTATGTCCAAGTCTAAGGACAGGTGGAACCTAGTTAAAAAACAAACAAAAAAAAAAAAAAACACATAACCCGTCCAGTTCTAACATTTAGAACCAAAACGAAACATTGTCTATTAAAGCAACCACTTGCCAGCCCTCCCGACCAGAAGCAACCTCAGCTGGAGAGGAATGGGGGGGAAGGGGGGGTAACAGTTTGAAAAATGTTGTGTAGCGCTCCAGTTCACAGAAATTCACAGAAACAGACCCAGTTCCCTCCTGCCTTCTCTCAAAAATCGGGTACTACTGCAATATTTTCAGAAGTTTTGAAACATTAACTTTGGGTTGGTTTATTCAGCTGACACCATTGCATATTAGCATCTGTTCAGTGGTGATTCCAATTACAGAATGGACACAACGATGGTGGTGATGATTTTTCAAAAGGTTTGAGTCAAAGATGCAGAATGGCAAGCCCCTTCTGAAAACTAGTTCCGTTTAGCTTTTAACAGCACTGTAAGCCTGTTCCACTCAGCTCCTAGACTATACTAATATGGCTAATACAGCTCCTGGGAATTTTGTGTTTTTAATTTTTCATGTTTATAATTTATTTCCCCCAGGAAAGCTCACCTGAGATACAACATCCCACTATAAATGGATCTGTCCTGCTCCCAGTCAGTTCACACCCGAGATGGACTAAATCAAAAGGAGATCGAGTGACTTGCTCAAGGTCAGAGAGAGATAGAAACTGTGACGAGATTCAAACCTGTAGCTCTGGTCGCGCACCAGTGCTCAAGAGGAATGGCAGCTTGAATTGACAGGCTCCCATCGATCATGATCTCTACACAATTGGAACCATTAAAAGTGAATCATTTTCAGCCCGGTGGTGCAGAGGGTTGAGGTGCTGGACGCCACCCCTCGCGGCATACCAGTGACCCAGGTTCGTAAGTCAGCCCGGGTTGGCGGAGGTTGCCACGGGGGGCAGAGCTGGATGGAGCTGCCGGAAGGCAACTCTCCTCTCCTGGGGTGGAGGAGCGGCATCCCTCGGCTACTGGCTGCCTCCTGGTGGAGGCCAGGGGACAGCACAGGCTCTGAGAGTGCCAGGCATTAGGCCAATGGGGTGGACGGAAGGGGGTCGTTACTGGGGCTGTAAGGTGCATGCGCACCTCCACGCGCATGTGTCCTTCTGCTGGGGCCCTCGGGAGAAAAACGGAGGAAAAATCACCGGCGGACGGATGACAACTGACTCCCCACCAGGCACTGCTCCCAGGCCGGTCATAAGGTAAGCCCCGGTTATTCCGGGTGACAGGGCTGGGGGAGCCGATCAGATGGGGCTGTCAGTGAGGTCGGAAAAAGAGAAAGAATAAAAAAAAAGTGAACAATTTTAATTAATTACTGGTTCAATCCCTTGCAGGTAGAGTGGTGTGGCTTTGGTAAAATTTTAACATGAATCAGGTAATTAGTTCTCCAGTTACATGTTTGGTTAATCTCAGCGCTTCAACCTTTGAGTCAGGGCTGTCTGACAGCAGCAACAAGGCGGCTATGGCAGCAGTACACTCAGGGGCATCCCCCTCCAGGTTTGCTGATTGTTCTAATGGGCGCAGCTCGCACAAATCAAATAATGCTAAAATAATAAAAACTCTGCTAGTGGGCCAAACGATATGGATTACATTATAGACAAGTTACAGAACATGCACCTGGATATTGTTTGTTTAAAACAGCAAGCAGGGGTGGAAAAGGGGAAAGCAGAGGTGTTGGGGAGAGGTTGAACACGACTGAAGAGAGGCTAGCTTTCATTGAGGATTCTATTTGTAAAATAGAGAACAAATATGAGTGCAGTGCTTCAAAAATTGACCTTTTGGGTGCCAAAGTTGACAATTTAGAGAATCGCAGCAGGCGAAATAATCTAAGGATTGTGGGGGTAACTGAACTTTTGGAGGGCAATGATATGTTTAGCTTTCTGCAAGAATTTATCCCACCCCTGTTAAATTATAGCTGGCCTTGGCCCATGGAGATTGAGAGGGCACATAGGTCCCTAAGAGTCATTCCTAAGCAAGGACAGAAACCTGTCCTAGTATAGTCCGCTTTCTGCATTTCAATATAAAATAAAAAGTGTTGTCAGTTGCTAGGGGAAAAAAGGCTTTATTCTGGGGGAAGAAAAGAATCTACTTGTTTCAGGACTTCTCATCAGAAGTGGTGGAAAAGCGTAAAGCTTATGGGGACATTCATTTTGTACTCCAGAAACTTAATGTTCCATATTATATTAAATATCCTGCCGTTCTTGCACTTTCTAAAGAAGGGTCCTACAACTTCAAGACTCCCGAGTATGCTTGGGAATATAAAAAAAGGAACTGGCCACAGAGTATACTGATTTTAAGGGACAGGTCTAAATTTCACCAGAATACCACCACTTGTCCAACTGTAAACCCTGATTTTCAAATGAGCAACGTTCTGAAAATGGATCTGCATTCCCAAGTGCCTTCACCACAGTGTAGCACTTGCGCTCTGCCTTCTAATACTGGAATACAATCTGATACTTATAAACAAACCCTTATTCCAATGCTCAAACATGGTTCAAGGCACCCCAGCACCAATATTAAGCCTTCACTTCTCAAATCTGCCGCCTGGTAAACTAAGATAAGCAGAAGAATTCAGCCCCTGTATAAGAACAAATCTGCTATTTTGTGTGTCACTGCTCCAGGATCCTTCCTGAAAAACAGAAGGCGCTTTCCGAATCTGCAACGAGCGGATGTGCAAGGCTCACCTGTAAAGGATATTCTGGACTGGCTGAAGACTCCAGATAGCCCAGTCTGCGATATGTTTGAGGAACTTTTTGCTCTTTGTAATGACGCTGCTGAAAATGAGAATTTAAACACTTGACTAAAAACTTGTTGAAACACAGATCTCCGCACTTAAATCGTCTTATTTCATCACATGTGCAGAGCTTGGCTCCAACTGGCTCTCGTTTATCACACGATTGCCTGATATTTTATTCTAAAATTTTTGGAGGTTTTTTTCTCTCTGGATTTCAGTGCAACTTCTGTAACTGTTCTCTGATTCAGATTTGTTTAATTATTTATAAAATGTTTGAAACTGATATGTGACTTTCTCCAGTTTTAGAATGGCGGGGGGGGGGTTCAACCTTCTTGCAGGAAATGTGTGTCAGAGGTTGCAGTTGCTTTGCAAAGGGCCAAGGGAAAGATGGAAGGTAATGATTTTCTTTTCTTTTATAGGTTCAGTCTAGGTTATTTCCTTTATTTAAATGGATCTTGTTACTAAATAGTACTGCATGAGTTTACTTGAAGGGGTTGCATATTCTTTTCTTGACTCCTCGCTATTCTTCAAATGGTGCCTGGTATGCTGGTTTCTCCTTCTTGGGGGGGGAGGGCTTAATGACATATTTAGCACTTTGGCTGTGGTTTGGCAGTTTTTTGGGGTAGGGGGCAGCAATGAGGCTTTCTCCCCATACCACTATGTTTTTATTAGTTAGTCCACATGGCTCCTGTTCCTTCACTGTCTGTTCAAGGTGGCTGCTGGCTAAGTTTTCTGTTGCCGTTATCCCATCCAGAATGTAATAGTCCTTAGAGCCAAGCATATTACTCGTCTGCCTGTTACATTATTGTCTTACATAAATACATGTTAAAAGGGCATATAAGGGGGAGGCGATGGCACCTGACCCCCATGCCCACCCCAGTCCACCCTGCCTGGCCTTCCAGGTCCTCTGTCCAGGGCCCACTCCCTCAGCCAGAGTATATCTGTGTGAGAGCGCCCAACGAGGAGGGGCGGCCCCACCCCGGAGGGGTTAAGCTGGGGGTGCTGGCTGTGGGAGGGGTGGGGGAGAGAGGAGGCACAGGTTCAAGGGGACTTCAGGCAGGCAGGAACAGGCAGGATGCCTAAGAGATGCTTCCTCGGGCCGTGACCGGAGGGAAAAAGAATCAAAAGGGGGCATATATTCTGACAGGTGCTGCTTGCAAAATTAGGTCCAAGTCCTTTTTCTCCTTATTCTTGCTGCCTGGGCCAAGGAGGGAATCTCATCCTGCATTGGCCGTTCTCTTCATGGTGAGGTAAGTTTGGACATGTGAGGGGATACAAGTTGTTGGGGCTTCTATGGTAAGCGTCTGTTTGTTTATGGCAGTTACGGATACGGATGTGCTTACATGCCTTGATCCCAGATTGCTGCCTCCTTTACTCTAATCAGCTATTCCAGAAATTGTGGTAGTGGTTAAATATATTTTTTTTTGGGGGGGGGGGGGGGTTATTCCAGCAGTGGGGTGCGACAAGAATGCAAATTTTTTTTTTTTTTTTTTTTTTGTTTGAGCCAGTAAGTCTTTTGTTCTAACTCTTTCACTTTTAAGGTAATATGTGCAAGTGTGGGTCATTCACCTTTAGGATGTCTAATAGCTGTGTGTGTCTACTTTGAGGTCCTTCCTCAGTGAGTATCCATGCAGTCTACTTGTGGTGTTTGTATGTCCTTGTGGGGGTGTGTGTATGTAAGTGTAGTTGTGTGTGTATATGTGAACAAGTGTGTGTTTGACTTATATGTATTTACCCTTGCTAGAATATCTGGTGGGCTTAAGGAAAATCTATATTTTAAGTTTTGATAAAGGTTTCTGTTATTACCCATCACTGTTTAGTTCGCCTGTACAGCTCTAGACTATTTTATACTTCCCTCGTTTGGAGATTTCTTGTCAAGAGCACAGTCTAAAGTTCTTTTAGCAGCACAGGTTTTTGCGAAATTAGTTCCGTCAATGTAGTTACATGGAACGTACAAGGTCTGGGTTCGCCCATTAAAAAGAATTTCGAGTAGTTTAAATTAAGCATAAAGCAGATGTGGCAATGTTACAGGAGACGCATTTAATCCCTGCAGAAGCTGACAAACTGGCACGCAGTTGGGTAGCTATAGCAGAACATTCTTGTTTCTCTTCCAAAGAGAGGGGTGTAGCCATTTTGATCAGAAGGGGTAAATTTTTATAACGCATGGTCATTTAACTGATCCAGAGGGTCGTTACCAGGTGTTACTGGGTTGCTTGCATGGTAGAAATGTGGCTCTTTGTAATGTTTATGCCCCAAATGCTAGACGAAAAGATTTTTCTCAATCCTTGGAGTATGTCCTGGCTAATTACGAGATCATTATGGGAGGTGATTTTAATGAAGTCATGGACCCAATTCTAGACAAATCTAATACGAAGACCCCTGGCTCTTTGTCTGCTTCCCAAAGAAGCCTGCAAGGCATGTTAGGGGATTTAGGCCTTCTTGACGCCTGGAGGATAGCTCACCCTAATGGGCAGAATTTTTCTATTTTTGTCGGCCAGACAAAGCGTTCAGTAGGTTGGACTATCTATTCATGCCTTTAGAGCTCTGTAATGGTTTAAGCTAAATTAAATATGAAAACATCCTAATTTGGGACCATTGCTTGCTGAAAGGCTCAGTGCTGCTCGAGAATAACTCTGGGAAGTCTAGCAGGTGGAAGTTCAGCATTTCCCTTTTACAAGATGTAAAGTTCAAGAGTTGGCTGCAGGAGGGAACAATGTCATATTTTAAAGTAAACTGCAATGGTGAGGTTTCCCCTAAGAAAGTCTGGGAAGCTTTTAAAGCCTATATAAGAGGTGGTATTATCAGCTTCACGTAAAAAAAAAAAAGGGAAAGTTTGAAGGATTTGGATCTTATAGGAGAAAGTTTAAGCAAAGATTTGGCTGAGCTGAAGCAAAAATCCCTTAGCCAAAAAAAGATCTAATTTTTAAAATATTGGGGGAAAAAATATGAAATAAATAAGATACACTCTTTAAAGATTGAATATTCCTTGTTCAGGGTCAAGCATTGATTCTGGGAATCAGGTGAGAAGGCAGGGAAACTGTTGGCATACCGTCTTCGTAAGCAGCAAAACCAAAATAACAAAGGGAATTAGGGACAAGAATGGGGCAATAACTAATAATACTAAGAAAATTAATGTCTCTTTTAAGGATTATTATGAAAGCTTATATAAAATCAAATGGCCCAGGAAAAGAAGATTCCCTAAGGGATTTTTTAAACCGAATTTCGTTGCAGTCATTACTTTGTGGCTGACAAGCTTCAGCTCGATGCTCCAATCACTTTGCAGGAAGTCATGGAGGTTATAACCAGAGCTCCTAATGGGAAAACCCCAGGCCCAGAGCTCCTAAAGGGGAAAACCCCAGGCCCAGATGGTCTACCTAGTGAACTTTATAAGCAGTTGAACTCTATTGTTGCCCCACCCAATCTGCTTGAGGCCCTTCAATCATCTTTCAATGAAGGAACGTTACCTGACTCAATTAATGAGGCGTACATTTGCTTGCTTAGCAAAAAAGGAAAAGACGAATTGGATTGCGGTAGCTACAGACCAATTTCACTCTTAAAAACTTTGATTATAAAATAATTGCTATTCTATTGGCTATTAGATATCCAATTTGTTAAATAAACTAGTGGGTAAAGAACAAGTAGGTTTTATAAAGAGTAGACAAGTTGCAGATAATCTTCGCAGATTATTTTCAATAATATGGACTGCACAGTCTTCAATGGGTCAGAATTCAGCTACGCTGGCTATTTCCTTAGATATAAGTAAGGTGTTTGACTCCCTGGAGTGGAACTACCTTTACATTATCCTGGCAGCTAACACGTTTGGTTCAGCTATAACAAGATGGACCTAGACCTTATATGCAGTCCCTAGAGCTTGTATAATTACTAATGGCCTTCGTTCCTTCCCTTTTAGGCTTTATAGAGGTTCTAGACAGGGATGCCCACTTTCTCCTGTACTCTTTGTACTCGTTATCGAGCCCTTAATTAGGAGACTGATGCAGTCTGACAGAATTCATGGGGTTCAAGCTAGAAAATATTCTAATAAAGTACTTGCCTTTGCAGACGATGTTCTTTTAACACTAACCCAACCATTCTTCTCCCGTACAAATGTAAAAAAATTGTTACAAGATTTTGGCTTGATTTCAGGATTATTTGTTAATTGGTCCAAATCAGAATGCTTGCTGCTATCCCAATCCTCGGTAGATCTGATTGAAATTAAAGAGGTAGCAGATGTTTCATGGCCCTCCGAAGGCTTATTGTACCTAGGGGTTAAAATTTTCAGCTCATTTGATAAAATTCTACAGCATAATATGTTTAAGATTTTGGAAGACTTAAAAGAGGATTTGGATAGATGGTCTGAATTGCACCTGACTCTCTGGGGCAGGATAAATGCTATAAAAATGATTTCAGCCCCGAAAAAATTTTACTTCATGAATAACTTTGCAGCCAATATTCCAATAAATTGATTTATCAGGATAGAGAGAATTATTTCTGGATTCTTATGGGATGGGAAACCTCCTAGGCTATCCAAAAATAAACTAAGAGGCCCAGTGAAGTATGGTGGATTTGCCCTTCCCCTGGTGGCAAGGATATTTCTGGGCTTTTACAATCAAACAAGTGGTAACTGGTTTCTGCCCACAGAATCATTCTCTTCCCCTCTGCGGATGAAGGTTGGGAAGGACTTGGTTGCTCCTTTGAGCTTGACTGACTTATTTTTCAGACACCTCCCCTTGCGACTGAAAAACCATCCTGTACTCCAGACTTTAGTAACTGTTTGCAAAAAATTCAACCAACTTAAGAAACAGGAATTTGTTCTTCTGAAATCCATGCCTCTTTGGAATAACAAATTGATTCTGGCTCGTGGGCACTGTATAAAGGACATGGGGTGGGGCTCGTGGGCACTGTATAAAGGACATGGGGTGGGGCTCGTGGGCACTGTATAAAGGACATGGGGTGGGGCTCGTGGGCACTGTATAAAGGACATGGGGTGGGGCTCGTGGGCACTGTATAAAGGACATGGGGTGGGGCTCATGGGCACTGTATAAAGGACATGGGGTGGGTATGAAAAGGCGTCAATACCTTGGGGATACAGTAGATGATAAAAATAGGCTTCTTCCCTTCAAAGAACTCAGATCAAAATTTAGGTTAAATAAATTCAAATTTTGCTTCTTCTTACAGCTAAGGAACATCATCCTGAATAGGTTCTTAGACTCCAACTATACCCTCCCATCCTCTTTAGCTTGGGCCACTCTTTTCAAGATAGCGTACTTGCCTAAGGGCTTTAGTTTGATTTATAAATTCATAAATGAGGTTGACCCCTCCCTAACAAATTCTGCTAGATACAAATGGCAAGCTGATTTTGGAATTCCCATCTCACAGGAAGTTTGGGGGACAGCATGGATTAATGCATACAAATCCTGTAGAGAGATTTGAGGAAGACTGATCCAGTTTAACATCCTTCACTACTTCTACTATTCTCCCCATCAACTGTTCAGTTTAGGACTAATCCCCAATGATAAATGTTGGAGATGTGGAGAGGGGAATGCAGGTTTATTTATTTATTTATTCAGGATTCGGAAAATACCTTTGAGTCAAAGGCTCATTTACAAAGGTTCCACGTCATATTGTTAGGACATCACAGCAAAGGTAAATACAATGCATGAAACAGGACACGCTAGACTCAGTTACAAAGGTTCCACATCACATAGTTAGGAGAGTACTGTAATAAGATAAATACAATGCAGGAAACTGGACAAGCTAGATACATGGTAAAAAATACAATTAAAGGCTCGCAATCTGGATTTAACAAGCTTAGGGCGATTGCCAGACCACAGAAGCATCTAGGCATTTATACTGAGATGCTCAAAATTGGAGGGGGGTGAGCCAGAGTAGGCCATCTGTTTTGGGTTTGTAGAGAAGTTCAATAAGTCTGGAAGCAGATTCACTCTGTTTGCCAATATGTCCTAAACACTACTGTTACCTTCTGCCCACTGATTTTTATTTTGGGGGATATCTCAAGCATTAAGGGTCCTTCTAGACTGGGTAAAATCTGGATATTAGTGGCTGCTCTGGCCTACAAGAGGCTTCTCTTACAAAAATGGAAGGAAGTTAACGTGCCTACAATTAACCAGTGGTTGGACTCCCTAGCAGGGTTGCGAATAATGAAAGAAGCTCTCACGTAGTTTTAGGAAAATCTGAAGAGTTTAAGGAAATGTGGGGACCATTTCTATTCCTTTGTTCTGAGAATTGTCAGAATATTTTATCCACTTAAAACATTAGGACTGTATGTATCTTTATGCCACAATTTGAAATGTGATTCAGATTTATGATTGAGACATTACAGATATAACTTCCAATTGACCGTGTCAGGATATACTATAATTGATATTCCATGTTTTAGAGAGAATAATTGTATATACATTTTTAATTATTGATTGTCTTATCTACTTTTGCAAGATAGTCTCTTGGGATGCTTTTAAGCTGTTTGTCTACATGAATATCCAATAAAATATCCGTGTCATCTGACATGGTGCTCTATTACACTGAACTGACCGGTCCTGATGTTGTTCCCTGTTAATCTACCTGATGCTCTCCGTACCCTGATCAGACTGATCCTGCTGCTTTGTACCTTGGTATTCTTCTTGGTCGCCAGGAGACTGCTGTCGCCTATTCCTGTACTCTGCTGCCTGCCACCTCATGTAGTTATCTATGTACCTCCTTGCTGACTCTATCAATGTGCTCGATCTAACTGTAATCTACGTACCTTATTCGTATGTTACATACGTGCCTTAATCTATGTACCTTATTCATATGTTACATATGTGCCTGAACCCAATGTATGTTAACCCTGTACATGCTTAATTGTTCATGATTTTGTACCATTGTAACCCTCCCAGGTCGCGCCTGAAAATAGGCATTTGGTTGTCTAGTACATGCACCCCGTAAACAAAAGCAAATAAATAAATAACATTTTAATGGGGGGACTGCACCTCTTGCTTTAGTTAGATGCGCTAACCCCTTGCATACACTGCCTCCATGTCCCATATGTGTGCTTGGAAACCATGCTTGTAAAATCTGCCTTTTTTTCCTGTCTTTCACTATCATGCCACCTTAATAAAAAGTGAGTACTACCACTCAAACAACCCCCCCCCCCAAAAAAAACAAAAACAAAAGACGTGTATACAAGACGTAGTGACTGGCTGCGTGTGGGTGTTGCAATAAAACTGTTGGAAGAATGCAGGGGAGAAAACAGCAGAAGGATGATATTCTAATAAAAGGTTCTTATCACTGTAGAACAGACAGAGGTGGGTTTTGTAATCCAGCTCCTTCAACCATATCAACCAGCCTGAGTCAGATCAAATACACAGCGCCTCCCAGACAGACAAATCAATGCAATATTCCTGGCGCTCTCTTCCATGCAATAAAGACAACTGCATCATGGTTTAATTATGGTGACCTCTTTATTTTTGCAGTTCTTTTGTACTAAGTGTAACCAGACTATTTGATGTAAGCTACAACACAATTTTCTTTTCCCTCAGGCACTGATAGATGACATCCTTTGTTAAACCACGACAGATACAGTCTGATCAGTCACAGTGAAAGCTCTCCCCACACTGTCATACCCTCTCCTCCCTCAAATCCCTTCTGTGTGACTCCACTGCTCCCTCTTGTAACTGCCCCTGACGGTGACTGCATTTTGGCCTGGTTTCCTAACCCCCCGGCAACCGCTTCTTATGTACCAGATTAACCATGATTTCTGTATATGGTCTGTGCTAAAGATATTCATGTAACTGTCCATCGGCCATAAACTATTGTCTGTTTTCTATGTTTATGTTTTACTTTCACAACAACGGTAACCTTTATTTATTTGATATATACTGTAGCGTTATTTATTTATTTACTGCACATTGTTGTCAGTTTGTTCTGTACTCCACTTTCCCTTCCACCCTGACGCATCTGGAAACGAGCAGTCATCAGCTCGGTACGTCTTTCTTGGTAAAACTTCTGAAATAAATACCCTGCACCTTAGATCCCTCATGGGGGACCACCTCTAGGCAGAAAGTGGGTAGCTTTTTAGACCATGCGTGTTCACAAGCAAGCATTCTGACTTAAGCTTCTGAATGTGCCTTAGCTGTAGACGACCTACATGGAACAAAGATACAATTTTCATTTAAATGCCCCCTCAGTAATGAGGAATGAAACTGGACAAAAAAATTCAAGTTTGGGGGAATGTAGAGCACCTAATCTATGACACACGCTGATTTTTCTGCAAATGGCTCAACACACTCACTCTTTTTTTTTGTTAAATTTTATGTTTCCTTCCCCCAGCCCAGTTGCCTTCAGCAAAGTAACCATCTGGCCCCACCACCTACCCTGACCCTGGAGAGCCCAGCTTAGCTACCCCATGGGGTAACCATCCCATGGTAGGGACGGTGGGGGTGACAATCTTCCCAACTGGGGTCTGAGCCCAGTGGCAACAGGTTTCTTCATGCTGCGTGGGCAATACAGGACCAGAGAGTGCCAGCGTCATCCTTTTTGAGCCAGGATGGTGTTTTGTTCCTCCCCAGAGACACTGGGCCATGAACATGGTGCCATGCACAGCAACAGGTATCTGAGCCGCAAGGCCCCCTGCGTCTCCTCTCCCACTGCTGGCACAGCTGAGCTTGTGCAGTCTGAGAACTCCATGTGGTGTTCCAGCAGTGGTGATCGGGCTACCTCCCACCCTGGAGGACAGTAACCCCCCCAAGGACACTCTTGCCTCCCACCAGTCCATCCGACCAGCCCCCTCCCCCCCCGGACAACCAAGGCTCATTCCTGAACCTGGGTTGATGGAATCAGGAGCATTAGCGCTACTGCTGCACTGACAGACTGGCTGCCACATGCCCCCCCCCTTTTAAGTGTAGACAGTGTGGCCACCACTGCAGGCTGACATGTGATGCCCCACTGCCTGACAAAAGGCCACTCTCTCTTCCCAAACAACACTGACAGGGGCACATTTTGGCAGCATGGAGAGAACTGCATTTACTTGGGGGGGAAGAGAGAGGCACAGTATCCTGTAACTGTACTGCACAACACAATGTGAGATCTCCAGTGTCGGCTCTGAAAACCAGGTCAGTTACAGCTAGCTGTTAGGAAAAACTCTGTGTAACAGACCAGTGCCAGCCAGCAACTTTCTCCTGGCATTTTGCCATACGGCAATCTAACCGTTCCTAATCCTGGATTTAGATAGGAGAAGATTTAAAGATTAAAGTATAACACTTTTTTCAATTGTTTGTTTCTTACAGCTGAATTTTTGCTTGGAGGTGGGCACTGGAGTATTCAGCTCTGAAAACAGCAAGTGTAATTTAAAAAGCAACCCTCCTAACCTGCTCTGATGAAAGATGCCTCAGGTGAAGCTGCCCTCATTACAGGCAGGAAGGGCAGAATAACCCGACAGTACTTGGCTGGCCTTTTGGACATCAAACCGAGGACCAGAGCCCACCAGGATCTACAACCCCTCAATGCCAAAGCATGTTCAGATTGGGACATCTTTATACAATGTTATTCTTTTACTTCTTGGTTTGTTTGAAGTTTTTTTTCTGTAGAGGTTTTTCTCGGCAGCCCAGTGTCGGCTACCATCTTTGGGCCTTGGGCCTGAAGAAGGTAGCCAACACTGGCATGGGGAGAAAAACCCAGCCACATCAACCCATAGGCCACAACCAGCCCATTTCCATGGGTGGTGGGATCCATAGCGTGGTTTTCAAATGCCCCCATACCGTCATTCTGATGGTATTTTCTCTTCCATTTTTCCAGTTCTGGTCCACCACCCTCCACCTACACAATGTCGCTGCAAGCCTGAGTTGGCCTTGGACACCACAGTCAACCTTGGGAGGAGCAAGCTCCCTGGCCCTGCCAGTTGCAGTACACAGAAACACGACAAGCCTCTGCTGCGCCAGCAGGCAACCCTACTTTTGGTTGCTTTTAATAAGCAGACGGATAGTATCGAACTGTGCTGGATAGGCACACAGGCCATGCCTGAAAACTCTGGGAGTTTCTTTTGCAGTAAGTGTTGTTAATACCAGGCTGGCCCCATCATCAGGGACTGAGCCCCCCCAGCCCTGTATGGACTTACCATTCAACTCCCATCTTCTCCACAGCTTCTCTCTGTGGTGGGGGCAGCCCCCCTGAGATTCAAAATTAACCCTTCGATGGGAGGCTGGCCACAGAACAGAGTGCGGAGTCCCATCATGCTGGGTAGCCATATTTGCTCCCGCTGTTATGTTCCCCAGGGAGGGCAAATGTGCAGTGCTACCTGGATGTACCCACATGCACTCCTGCATGCAGAACGGTGGCAACCGCTGCTCCTCCCACCCCTAGATTGCTGTCCCTGAGTGCCCAACCCCCAGATGCCACTAGGTGTCAGTAATACACCAGGAGCAGCTACCTCCCTCCTCCTCAGGGAAGAAAACAGTCCCATGGATGCTCGATCCTCCACTCCAGGCTGACCCTCCAACAATCCGAGTTCTCTCCCAAACCTGGCCCGGTGACACAAGTGGCAGCTCTACCACTGCATCGGTGGACAGGCTCAACACTTCTGATTGTATCTCATATGAATACCTGATCGGCCAACAAAAGTTTGCTGGACACACACCTGAAAAACATAGCATTACAGATGTGGCAACAGCATTTGAACAGCTGCAGCACGCATGTCGGCAGAAGCTTTCACGAGCCATTTCCTGTTTGAAGAGCTCAGTCGTTCCTCTCATTCCATTCACTTTCCTTTTAAAACATCCCTTTTTAGTAGCCATCATAGAAGACTGCAGTCGATTATGGGAAACTAGCCAGCTCCATGAGGAACAAAGAGTTAGAGGGGAAAAAAATTACTTTCATATGCTGCTCCAACTTATTGGACTGAGCTTCCACTCAATCTCTGCAAATGTGTTCCTCTGAGTACTTTTAAAATCTTCATTACAAGATTATTGGAGAGAGTCATCTGCACAAAAGTGCTGCAAGTCACTAATTTAATGATTGCTTTGTTCTCGTTTCAACATTCATGTGAAGTGTGTTGCATCTAACCTGCCCTTCACAGGAACCAGTTAAAAGCGAGACTTGTCATGGTTGTCGAATTTCAATAAAGGAGGACTGAGGGTGCAGGTAGTAGTAATGCACCACAGTCTGGATTCCCAGCCATGGGCCGCCGCCGGTGGAGTCTCACAAGTGCTGCAGAGACGCTGCTCACAGACTGTTTCTGCCATCCTGCTTAAAGAGCTAGTGCACTGCCTGAAATTAATGTTCACTTTCAAAACTAGTAACATAATTTTTCTTATGTCTGCAGGTAGCAGTACTTTTTCCTTTTTCCTTTTGCTAATTAAAATATTTTTTTATTGGACAATACTTGGTGTGATGCGTTAAACAGTGCTCCACCTGGAGGCTGACATAGCTACTTCTATTCCTTCTCATACATCATCAACCCTAAGACCTCCCTCTCTGTGACATCACAGCTGACCAACAAAAGTCAGTCACCTGCTGTAAGATTGGTTACCTGGAATGTCACAATGCCGATGAGGTTTAGGGCTTTTGATGCAGACCCAGCACCACAGAACTACATACGTCAGTCAACAGGTAAAACACAGTGGCAAGCAGCAACATCCCTGTGGAGAAGGCAAGCTCCCTGGACTATGCTAGAGGTCACTTTGGCAACGGAACCCAGCACCTTCCCTTCTATGCCCCCTCCCATCCACCTAACCCAGCTTCCAGAGTGTCACCCACGCATGGACCACTGGGCATTACATTCTACTTTATTCTACAATCCAGCGCTGCCAGTGTTTAACTTATTTCTGTGCAGTTACCTGGCGTCAGTATTCCAAACACTGAATATTCTCAATAAGTATTTAGAATACTGCGTTTACATTAACTGAAATATATATTCTGGGGACACGGATAAGGGTGGACATTGCACAACTCCTTGCACAAGGAGCCACTGCTCATGTCCCAGATGCCATGGCAAGTCTGGAGTACATGTCCAGGCACTTTCTGGTCCTGGAACGTAAGGGGGGCTTGTGCCCCACACTGGATCTGCATGATCTGAATCAGTTACATAGAAACATAGAATTTGACAGCAAATAAGGACTGCTTGGCTCATCCAGTCTGCCCATTCCACCCTACCTACACTATTACCACAGTCTGTACTTGATGCACAGCTTTTTCTCCCTCCTCTCGTTCCTTTCCACTATGATTCCCTTGTGTTTATCCCATACATTCTTGAACCCCACCACTGTTTTCGCCCCACCACCTTTGCTGGAAGTCTGTTCCAGGAATCGACCACTCTTTCTGTGAAGAAGCACTACCTGTATCGAGATGTATCTGGCAATGTGGCACCCAGATCCTGCTTCCAGCATGCAAAGACCTGATGTCACAGGGTGGAGCCAGAGGATATACTGCCCGGGTGGTGGGAGGTGCTTAGCTTAAAGACATACAATGAATTAGCACTTCCAGTGGAACTGCCAAAGAATGGATGTGACCTGTACATCACTCCTAGAACAAGGGTTACAGGTGAGTAACCCATCTTTCCAGTCAGTATTCTGATTTTACATTTAACTCAGTATTCTGAGCATACTCAGTATATGGTTTTGTGAACGACAATGGCCCAGTATCCCACTAGTATTCAGAACACTACTGAATATCCCAGCTGGGTTACTCAGAATACTAGTATTTAGAATACTGCCACTATATTCAGAATACTGATATTTACATGGCTGGAGTACGTATTCGTAATGCTCAGTATTCCGTAATAACATATTCAGACTATTCAGTATTCCAAATAAGACTGGAATATTGCTAGCCATGTAAATGCACTGTTTATTTGTAAAACACTTTGGGATACAGTGTGGATGAAATGCACTATATAAAACCCAAATTCTATTCTACTGCAGAAAAGGTTGGCAAGATGAAGCAATTTCCATACAGAAGGGCATGGCCACAGCCTTGGGCACCTTGGTTTTCTTCACATATAGCAGGCACTCGCACAGGTATCATCTTTTACCAGTTACAAGTGATTCTTTTCCAAACTGGGTGGGATTACCAGTTAAGCAGTCCCAAGAGGAACCTGAGATGACAACGCTTTGAAACCTGTTTTTTTTTTTTGTTTTTGTTAGTGACTTCCGTCAAGGCCTTTTGAGAGGAAATATTAAACTCCAAAAAGCTCATCTGGTTTCCATAAAAAAAACAAAGTATTAGTAGGACCCAGCCCTAGCTATTTGTGTATCTGAGGTGGGTGTGCCTGGGGTATCAGACGGGAGCCTCACTAGAGCTCCAGTGTTGCAAGGGAAGAATGTATGTTTAAATATAGACTAATGCATGGGGTAGGGTGTACAATGAGAATGGAATTGTTGTTATAACTGGCTGGTTTAATGGTAAACTACGTACTTTTTTCATGGCAAAAACATCACCTAGTTATATGGCTATTACCGTTTCTATACAAAGATATTGCGCCTCCCCAAAATAAATATCAGCTGAAAACCAAAAATGCAGAAAGGCACTTGCTATGAAAGTAAATGCTAGCATTTAAGTCCTTATGGTAATGCGTCTCTTAACTGATTCCGGCTTAAAATGATGGTGTCTGTGTTTTCAAGGTTTCAGTAATCATTTTTGTTATATAGTTCATTTTATTTATTTATTTAGTTTTTGTTTACCGAGTAAGTGCACTAGCCAACAGGTGACTATTTTCAGGCACGACCCGGGAGAGTACAAGACAAGGTACATACTGAGGAATATACAACAATTACCATACAGTTGGAGAGGCAGTACAAAGTACAAACTGAGAAGTTAATTAGACTAAGTTAACACAGTGTCGACTAGACTAAGAAAAAACATTGAAATCTTGAAAGTCTTAGGAGAGTAGGTACTGGTACTAGGACAGAGTAGTTCCACCCTGGGAGACATAGTTCAGGCAGCGGGAGATGAAGGGAAGGAGTGGTGCGGGAGGTTCAGGAGCATGGTTCATGTCAGCTATGCTACACGGACTACGGCATTGGTGGCTCAGGGGACCAACAAGTGGCCGGGCTCATGGAACTGCTCCCTGGGAATTTCTGACCAGTCTGTTTGAAGGTCAGCTCCAGGCCTTCCATCCAGCTAGCAAAACTATTATTGCTTAGGAAGCCCTTAGAGATGCCACTGCACCAGCTTTTTTGGGAGGCTGGGTTTTCAACATAAACCAGACACTTTCATAATTTTTTTTTTATCTTCAGCAATCAACTTGCCATGTTAACAAGGAATTGGTCCTTATTCTTTAATAAGCATAAAAACTTAATTTCAAACTAAAGCAGTGATCAACTCCCCCCCCTCCCTGCAATCCCAATGTAGTCTTCTCTACTAGCTGGAAGGGAGGCAGAGGTGAAGTTGATGGCAGACAATTATTTTAAAAAGCAATCCATTTCCAACTGCCAAAGGTGTTGACAGCATCCATCAGTTTCCATCAGCGAGCTGTGAGACAGGCATCAGCCTGCTTAATAGTTCAAAAAAAAAGAATAATCAGACTGAGGGCACTCTGTGCTGAAGGGTGCAACTGTGTGCATGTGTATAGTATGTGCGTTATTTTACAATTTATTTACCCCAGAAACACTCAACTGATATGCCTCTGGCCTAAAGTGGCCACCTTGGCTTTGCTCTGGAGGATTTTTAAGAGGTGTGGGACCAGTGGGTGCTCAAGACACGCTCTAATGGTAAGGGGGGGGGCCCTAGGCAAGTGATGGCCAATATAGGACACAGTGCCAGGCAACTGGGGGGGGGGAGGGATAAAGTAAGGAAGAAAGGAAAGGGAATTTGGTTTTATATAATGCCTTTTATGCCTCAGTTGGTTAATCTGTTCCATGATTTCCCAAGTCTTACTTATTAACAATTTCAAAAAGGCAGTCTTTGCCATGCAGACCCACACCACGTCACAGACTTGAGCTCCAGCACAAGTTGTGTAGTTCTGTTTCCCTGGTTTCATTTTTTATAGGACAGCATTATTTCACCACAGAACACTTCATCACTGCGGGCGGGGGTGGGGAGGGAAGTAGCATTTTCCTAATTTTAAATGGAAAGACATCTATCTACTCATAAACCATGGAGCTTAGTGTACCGAGTTGTCTTTTTTTTCCACATTTCTTGGGATATTGGAAGTCACTTGCGAGTCAACCACAGAATTGGTTTAGTCACCTGGCTTAGGGCAGGCTGCATACGGAACTGACCTTTTTCCCCTGGTGAGGCGCCAATCATTATATCTCCCCTCTGCTCCCTGCCCACAAAAAAAAAAAAAAAAAAAAACAGAAAAAGAATACAATGCATCTTTCACTCCAGCATTTGTCAGGGAGCCCAGATGGACTTCACACCACAGAGACAGAAATCAGCCGGGGTGGAGCAGTCCGCCCTCGCACTACTTCACATACAGAGAGTACTGTTAAACAGCCTTGTTAAGCCAACGGCAGGGAATTGTGAGGGGGCAGAGATCCATGCCTTAGAACAGTCTAAATTTTCCAAATAATACTTCCATTGGGACATATTACAGTACGTAACTGCTGTTGCTCAGAATGTCTTTTTTTAACGGACTCTTTTTCCCCCTGAATTCACTGTTCTTTAAACCTCCTGTGTATGGACATATTTGTTTCTGCTGCGTTTCCCACATATTCCTGTTCTGTGAATGACAACATGGCATGATCACGTACGACCTGCACAGAATTAGGGTTTGTGGACAGAAACTGCTGATCTTGCTTTTTTTGCAGAACTAATAATTTAAGTCTGCTTAGCAGGCATCTGTTTTTGGAACCCACCCACTCGTGCAGAGATCTGCACACAGGCCTCCAAGAACTGCCAATGTCATCACACAAACATCTTGCAGAAATCCAGACCTGCCCAAGATTTCACACTAAAGGACAGGAACATAGCAAATGCTTGTTGAAACAAGGTCCAGTGTATTCATCTACTGCCATCCAGGCAGCTGCAGCACGGCTCAGCAGGTAGCATGCTAGTCTCTCGGGGCTGGAAGGCTGGGTTGTATCCCCACATGAGGTAAAGGAAGGGGGAAATTGTTTAACCAGGAGAGGCACAATAAGCCAAAGCTTGTTTCCAGGTGCGACCTGAGAGCACAAGGAAGTTAAGTGACTTGCTCAGGGTCACATGGTATGCAAGTGGGGGCTGTGGGATTCAAACCCAGGTCTCCAGGTTTGCAGCTCAGAGCCTTACACCACTGCACTATACTGCCTTCAATACTTGAGGTAATGCCCATAACTGACACTGTAGTGCAGTACGAAGGGGGGGGGGTCCTGCACTGCTGAGGGGGAGTCTGTAGCCCCACATGAGGTACTTGGGGTAATACCCATAACTGACACTGTAGTGCAATACGAGGGGGGTGCTGCACTGCTGAGGGGGAGTCTGTAGCCTCACATGAGGCATTTGAGGTAATACCCATAACTGACACTGTAGTGCAGCATGAGGAGGGTGCCACACTGCTGAGGTGCTGTCCTTTGGATGAAACGTTAAACAGAGGTCCATTCTGCTGATCTCTGGTCATTGTTCAGGTGGAAGTTAAAGATCCCATTGTACTTCCCATAAGAGATAGGCATTTCCCCGGACATAAGTGTGGTTGGATTCTGCAGCCGTTATCATGTTGAACCACGCAGTACAACGATCGTTGGTCCCCAGATGGTTTCCCACCTTGACGTCCACAATACTGTCCCTGTTAGTAAGCACCAGATCCAGTATTGTAAAGTTGACGCAGGGAGGCTCCAATCTACATCCAGAAGATTAAAGTCCCCCACCAGCAACACCTTCCCCTTTTTAGCCATTTTGTCACTTGCTTCTGACATTTCTTTATCTAAGTCCTCCCCCACGCCAGAGGCCTGTAGAACACACCTGCCCGAATAGTGGCTCCGTTTCCTGTCTCTGACCCACAGCACCTCTGCTCACCCCCAATTCCTGCATTTCTGTTGCTTTTATGATTTCCTTCGTATAAAGCACCACTTCCCCTATTTTCCTTCCTACCCTGCCCTCTGAACATTGTGTAGCCTGGTATGATCATGTCTCAGTAATGGGCACAATATCTAGGTCGGCTTTTGCTACGATGGACTCTAGTTCTGGAATCTTACTTCCCAAACTTCTAGCATTAGCACACATGGCTTTCCAGATTTTATTAGCTCTTTGCTTTTTCCTTCCCCTTTTTACCAACTGTGCCCCCTTTCTCCATCTTCTTTTCCCTGCTTCCTCCTCTTCCACCCCCCTTCTTCCTTGATTACCTTTCTCCATGGTGGCACTCTCGCCCCTTGGATCTCTACACAGCCCCAGTCCCCAATGTGTAGCTGTACCTCATTCAGCACCATTCTCTTAGCCACGAAAAGCACGGGCTGAACATGTGCAAATTGGACCAATGGGGGTCACCCAGACAACAAGGTAAAAAGCATACTAACAAAACAAAAAGACTGACCCCTCTGGCACCTCACTGGTGAATTTCCTGACTTTTAAGAACTGTCTGCCGAGGACAACCCTCTGGATTCTCACAATCAATTCCTTGCCCATCCTATAACCTTATTATCCGAGGACTCAGTTTTGTGACAAGCTGTATGTGTGGGACAGAAATGGATGCTTAACTAAAGCATTGTATTGTTAATTTCACTGCCTTCTGCCTCCGAGTCCAAACGTAATGCAGTATTTCTTTTTATGTGTGCACCCCCACATCCCTACATAATGGTTCACTATGATGCATTCTGTTCTGCTGCCTACGTCACTCCCAGCACAGCTCCACTCCCTACTCAGCTGCTGGCTCTCAAAGCTCTGGATTCCTGGGCATATTAACCACCCCAGTTAAATGGTGGAATGCACCGCAGACAGCAAACAGCCAGTTACGTTAGTGTAGCTCGGCCAATCCCCTCACTACCACCACTTCCAAACTGCTACGGACAGCCATGTTTGAAGGCAAGTGTCACAATACACTTATACTATA
This sequence comes from Neoceratodus forsteri, assembly GCA_016271365.2. NCBI lineage: Eukaryota > Metazoa > Chordata > Ceratodontiformes > Ceratodontidae > Neoceratodus > Neoceratodus forsteri. Next base: position 108,010,615 of record JADMNL010000034.1, on the reverse strand, counting down.
CAAGTGAAGGCCCTCTCCCACAACAAGTCACTTTTTTGTTACATAAATTTGGGGACCCTCAGTCAACTCTTCAACCCCCACCCCAGCTATTAATAGTTTTTTGGTTTTTTTTAGCTAAGCCAATACAGGGCTCTAATCACAGTTACATGTAAGCCATTGCACACATTTTGCATTATAACAGCATTCATGATATTATGTATACAACACAGTGCACAAAATGAATACAAACTGTCGCCGTACCATTGGGTGTTTTGTAAATTAGTGGATTCCTAATTTCTGCACAGCAGAGGAATAATACTTTGTATTAAAGAAAACATGTTAGAGTTTTTTTATTATACATTTTGTTTACTTAGGGTAACCCAGCTTAGATGCAACATCTTATTTTCTGTGTCATCCTGTTTGCACCTATTCTGCACCTGTGTGGACTGGAGCACAGGGAGGTTAAAATGACTTGCTCAAGGTCTTGTGTACTCTACTCTAGTGGGGACTGAGCCCAGAATCTCCTGGTTCCAAAGCCGGTTCTCTAACTACTAGACCACACTGCCTCCACAGGCAAAAATATAAAGACCACAATTACAAGGGAAGCACATCAGTAACATACTAACTGTGCATGGCAGGTAAGAATAAGTCATGGGTAGAAATGCTGTTTGGGGGGTGGGGGGTGGCCAGCAGCCAAGGTTGTGGCAACGTTCTAGCTGAGCTCCAGAACATCAGCCTAAAAACTACTAATTAAACTAACATAAAATTTGGAACAAACTACGTACTTTATACAATCTGAAAGTAGAACTTCTGCTGAAGTTGTGATCTAAGTCCGATGCGGACAGCAGCTGGGAGTGCTATAATATGGGTTGAAGTAACAAAGCAGCAGCTGGAGGAGACAGAGCCCGAGCAACAGAGTCGAAGCCGGGAACCAGCAAGGAAGCAAATGTGGGGGTTGGTGAAGACTCATCTCCCCAACCATCAAACACAGCGCTACGTAAAGCGATCCAAAAACTGGACCCAAAAATAGAGGACTTCACAGCGCAATTTAAAGTCCTTGATATTAAAGTGAGCATGCTCGAGGAAGAACCCAAAACTGCTAAAAACTCTGCAGCAACGGCAGTGACTGTCTCGACGGGCCTAACAAGAAAATGTGGTGCTCAGGCGGCACCTAGAAAATTTAGAAAATCTATCTAGGGCATCGCATATGAGGATCTTGGGGTTACCCGAAGGTGCTGAGGGGGAAGATTATGCGAGTTTTCTAACTAACTTCTTCAAAGAAACTGTGCAGGTACAAGAAGACCTTTTGGTAATTAAAACATACAGAATTACTCCTCACGGTGGGAGAAACCGCACCATCACCAATCAACTTCCCCCAAGAACGCTTCTTGTGGTGTTTCAGGACTGTTCGGGATAAAGACATTGTAACTGCCCAAGCAAAGAGACAGGACCCTGTGGGCTGGGAAGGGACCAGAGTTCATATTTTCCCACACCTTAGCTACACCACTAGACAACGCGGGAAGAGTTTTGATAGCGTCCGGACACGCTTGAGACAACTGGGGATACAACATGTGATGTTAATGCTGTCGAGTCTCAGAATCACCTACGGAGAAAGGTCCTACTAATTTTCTGATTCGGGGGAAGCTAATAAACTGGTAGTTTGCATTGAAAGAGAATTCCTGGCAAAAGAAGATAACTCCAACAAGGACTCTGGGGACAGTGAGTAATTTCACGGGACTTTGTCATGTGTCTCATAGAGTTAATTTCAAATAATAGTTTTGAATGCTGTTGGACAGTTACTCTAGCTAAAAGGAATTTTAGGTGTAATACACTGCGAGTTATTCTCCAAATGTGTCAAGATATGTTTTCAAAGAAGGGGCTGAGGGGGTTAAAAACTAGGTCAGCTGATTAAAATGGCAACTTTTGCAATCGATTAGGTCTTTTAGACCGAGGACCTTTCTTCCTCTCCCCGAGGACTGGTTTTTGGCACCTTAGATTACCCAGACATGCGCAGACTGTAAGTTCCAGGGCAATTTAAGCATAGCCATACTATGGTTTGACTACTGGTTGTTCACTTAGAATACTTATGTTCTGTCGTTCAGAATCACTGTTTAAAATTCAGTGGGCTGATGGGGAGCAATGCTGGAAAACAGACCTTACGATGTTGTTGAGGGATGTTATGCCCAATATATAGCATGCATGATAAAGTTAAAATAAAAAACAATGTATTGGGATTCCCTGCTCATGGCAGCAAAGGTTTTTACAAAAACAATGTTGGTATATGTAATTATATTTTAGAAATCCCCCCCCCCCCCCCAATGTGGTGTTACCACATAGGGCTTATCCATTCCTTACTGTTTAAATGATGTACTGCATTAACTGAAATGCCTGTATTACTTCAGTAAGCCTACCTATGAGGGTAATGTACTGTGTACTATATACAAATCAACCCATAAATATAAAGTCAAAAATGCTATTAGGGGAAGTGTCATTGAGATGACTGAGTAGCTCGGGACTGGCCACCAGGTTTCTGGCTTGGCAACCACAAGTATTTAAGATTACTATGACTGGGTAACTAGACAGTTGGACAAGGGCCATGCAGTGGATGTCCTGTTTCTGGACTTCAGTAAGGCATTCGACTCGGTGCCGCATGGGAGGCTGGATAGTACGCTGGCAGTACAGGTGCTGGGGCGAAAATAGTGGGATGGGAAGTAAACTGGTTACAGGGAAGGCAGCAGAGGGTGGTGTGGGAGGGGAGCTCTCATCTCTAAGGGCAGCGACAAGCGGAGTACCGTAGGGTTCACTGCTGGGACTGGTGTTGTTTGGGTTGTTCATATCAGACATCTCAATGGGCATCAAGAGCAAGATCAGTTTGTTTGCAGACGACACCAAGATGGGAGCAGTAGTGGATGACCTAGGAGAGTGGCATGGGTTGCAGGATGATCTGTCAAAACTAGAGACCTGGTCAGACACCTGGCAGTTGGCGTTCAATACCAAAAAGTGTAAGGTGCTACATTTCAGGGCAAAAAAAACAAGAAGGAGCTACCATTTTGGGGGGGGGGGGGCGCATTCAACTATTCATGACGAAGGAGGAGAAGGATCTGGGGGTGATTATAACGGGCTCAATGAACAATTCAGCACAATGCAGGAAGGCAACTGCAAAGGCCAACAAAATGCTGGGTTGTATTGCTGGCCCAAGAAGAGGGGAGGTGATCCTGCCGTTGTATAGGTCACTGGTTTGGCTATACCTGGTGTACTGCATGCAGTACTGGTGCCCATACCTGAAGAGGGACATTAAGTTACTGGAGGGGGTGCAGTGCAAGGCAACAAAGAGGATTCAGGGACTAGGGGACATACCCTACATGAGCAGGCTGAGGGAGTTGAACATGTACTCACTGGAGGAGAGGACAGACAAGAGGGATATGACTGAAACCTTCAACTACATGAAGGGAATAAACAAGACAGGCACAGAGGGACTATTCAAGTTAAGGAGGTAGGGACACTCAAGGTCTCGATATCAGATTGAAGGGGGGAAGGTTCAGGAGGGAAATGAGAAGACACTTTTTTTATGGAGAGAGTGGTGTCTGGGTGGAACGCGTTGACTGCGGAAGTGGTATCCTGCAGAACAGTGGACTGTTTCAAAAAGGGATGGGATAGGGTAAGAGGGAGGGTCAAGGGGGGAAGAGAGGGGCAGCTGCAGTATAAAGGTTGCTAGCTACACACTCGAGCAGACTTGATAGATCATAAGGCCTTTATCTGCTGTCAAATTCATATGTTTGATCCCAACTGGATAAGTGGTTCTCGAGTTATAAGAAAAATGGAACAGCAAGTCCACCAACACACACAGTAAAGGACTGTGGTCTCTCTTGTTTCTCTAACTGTGCAGACCCCACAGCTCTCCCCAGGTAATTGACAAAATGATATAGTGGGTTTGTTCCTACTAGCAAACTCAGTTTAGCTTCAAAATCATCAGCGATTCGTAATCACTGGTGGGGGGCATGATACAGGAACGTGGTTGGCTCGTACACACTCAAATTGGAAATATTCAAATTGTTAGCAGGAACAAAAATCGTACCCATGTTCCAAGAGGGCTTAGTAATGTCAACAATGCTCACTGGACGTCCGGTGGTGTCACAGAATGGCTAGCAGCTTGAGTGAGGAGCTCCCCTCCCCTCGATCTTATAAACTCTCCTGAACAAGAAACTAAATTTTTCCCTTCTAAATGACTGGGGACAGTGCAGGAGATGGTCGTTGAACAAGCGCCCAAAGTAAACAGCTTCAAATGTCACTACCAGAAGTGGAACTTACTTCTTGTGATGCCAACCACAGCCACAGCATTTCTCTGGCCAGCTCTAAGGGCCGAGAGGATGACACAGATCATGAACTGGAGTGCCTTACCAGGAGCAGATCTAAGGTGTTCCTACACAAAATTAAAGTCTCCCATAAAGAAAATTGGCAAGAATTCAAGAAATTACACAAGCAACTCACAGGAGTGGAGACACGCATACAGGAGGCGGATCAACAGTTGGCGTTATGGAGGATAGTGTACTCCAGCTCAGAGCTGCTGTGGAGGCCTTGAAACACCATGCAAATGCTCTGCAGGCTAAATGCACTGATCTACAGGCATGTTCTCAGAGGGACAATCTGCATCTCTTAGGGCTTCCAGAAGGTGCAGAAATGGGGCATATGTGCGACTTTTCTCTATGATTTACTCTGAGATGTTTTGGCCTTGGCAGCAGCTATGGATATCAAAACAGAATGTGCACACAGAACCCTACTCCCACACCCCTCTGATCCTGAAGCTAGGTCACACCAAATTATTATGAAGTTCACCAGCTACAGGGTGAAGGAGGACATGCTTTGGCATGCCTGACAGAAAAAGGAATTTTCTTATAATGGCTCACAGCTTTTTCTCAACCCAATGGACATACAGAAACAGCACCTGTAATACGTGGACTTGATTAGAAACAGATCAAGGTACAGACTTCTGCTAAATTAAGAATTTTTGGGGAAGAAGGCATTCAGATTTACTACACACCAGAGGAGGCCCTTAAGAGCAATGAAGGAGAGGGGAATCCCAGTGCAACCCAAGAAACCAGCACCAGACATCCTGCCAAAGTCACAGCAGAGTGAATGGTCTGTGGTCCATAGAACCCAGCCTCAAATTAATGGACGAACGGCAACTGCTCAGACAATGGCAGAGACAAAGGCTTTTCTTCAGGCCCTACCTGGCTGGAAAATTCCCTCAGAGCCCACGGAAGGCCACCTGATGAGCACGCCATATGTACTTTTGATTGTGGGCCTTCATTAATACACTTCCTGAATATCCGTCTGGTCTCTGGAAGGAAGTCTACTGTCTAGTAATCTCAAGCTGAGTTTACTACAGTTGGGACAAAGCCTCTACTATGTTACTGGGGACTTTTTTCTTGTATTTTGTTTATTATTAGACATTGTTCTATGCCCTTATTATATCTGCTCCCACCCTGCCTACTTTTCAAGGTTTTCTTCATATAGCAGGCACAGAGTCTTAAGGACTGACAGGGAAGGTGTCACCTTCTTCACACACTGCTGCCTGGGGCTATACTTTGCTATGATGCCCCCTGGGTAAGCTGGGCATACGATACTGTCTCCCGATCCACATCTTATTTTTTTACTGTATGGGGGAGGGGTTCAATGCAACTTCTGCTGTGTCTGTGTTGTGCGGCGGGGTCAGGATTTTACATTCTTTTAATTTCTGCTATTGCTAAGGAGAGGAGTTTAACTCCCTTACTCCTTCATTTCTTTTATGGCGACTCATTAGGTCTACTTCAAGGTAACGGGCATCTATTAACATACTTTTTCATTATGGTCAGTGGGGGATGAGTGGGTGGGCACTTTTTGGTCTTGTGCTCTTGGCACAGCAGATTCTTCTTTATTTGAGCTTTTGCCTGTTAGGATTAGCTCATGTAGTGGTCCCATGTAAAAGGGTGAGCTGTACCACTACTGGCTCAGTTGTGGGGGTCTGGACATGCCTTTTGGTTCTCCTGAACATGTCTAGAGAATGTACACTTACATTCTCCTCTTTTCGAAGTTGTTCACAGTATTTTTTTGTTTTTGGCCTGGTTGGCCATTACTTTATTGTTGGTATTTAGATCGCTGCTTGAAATGGAAACAACTTAATGTGTTTTTTTCTTCACCAGTGGGGGGCGCAACGAGTTAAACCAGGGATCCCTTATAGTGGTGATTTATTATGTGAGCCGCCATGAGTACAGTACTATTTTTGATGTATAATGTTAATGACCTCACCCATCCTGTTAAAGGATACCTAGGGAGTATTCAAATAGTCTACATGCTTGTACTATAGGTCCTATCGGCATCTCAGACCATGGCCCAATCCACTTACAATTTCACTTGCAGACATATAAAAAAATCTAATTTATGGAGACTTAATGTCTCCCTCTTGCAGGATGGGGAGATTCGGAACCAGGTAAAGACCCTTACATAGCCAGTAGTTCAGGACAACCAAATGTCTGATGTGTCCCCTGGTACTCTATGGGACATGGTAAAGACCATGGTTCAGGGTAAGTTACTTGCTATAGCGGTAGGTAGAAAGAAAGAACATCTATAGAAACAATAAACTTTAGAAACGAAAATACAAACCCTCGAGCTTTTACAACAGGCTAAACTGGATAAGAAAAGAGACCTAGAACTGACCCAACTTGAAAAAGAGCTCAGATTTTGAAATATAAGGTAGAAAAGAATTTAAAATACCTGAGACAGAGATACTATGAAGGGGGACCTAGAGCTCTCAGATTATTGGTTTGTTGTATTCGGGCGCACAGAAGTAGAGTGCATGTAAGTAAGGTTTTTCACACCAGACTGGCTCAGAGGGTCATGAAGGCCCCTAATACAGCTGCCGCTTTTCAACAATATTATACAACCTTATACTCAGCTAAACCTCCCCAATCTGTAGACATCCGAGACTTTTTTACGATCCCTTGACCTTCCTCGGGTCATGCAGGCTCAGAATGAAGTCTTGTGTGCTCCAATCCACAGTGAGAAGATACTGTACAAAATTAGAAGTGTCCAGGATCTGATGGATTCCTGGCTGAATTTTATAAGAAATTCCCCGAGAAGACCCTCTCCCTCTCGTAGGGAGCTTATGCGATTGCCATGTCAGAAAATGGTCAACTTTCACTCTCTTGGAATTATGCAATAATTTCTGTAATACCCAAGAACAATAAGGATCCCAACATTATGTCCATCTTACAGATCTGTTTCCATCCTGAATGTGGATTATAAGCTTTTCATTGCCATCCTTGCTGGGAGGCTGGAAAGCACTGTCCTGGACCTAGTGGGATTGGATCAGACTGGTTTTATCTCTGGCTGATGGGTCCAGGATAGTGTAGGTAGAACCTTACACATCATTGATCATCTTAATGATACTACAATTCTGGTTATCCTTATCAGTATGGACATGGAGAAAGCATTTGATCAGGTGGATTGGTTTTATCTGTATAGGGTCCTTGCTGGGTTTGGTTTTTCACCAGTCTTTCAGAGCTATATACAGACATTATGCTCTGCACCGATGGCACATGTTAGGGCTAACTGGCATCTACTGGAAGGTTTTTGACTTGGGCAACATACTCTACAAGGATACCCCCTTTTTATTTGCCTTGTTTTATACTGAACCATTTGCACAGATGATCCAAATCGACCCAGGGATTAAAGGCGAACAGGTTGCATGTAAGGAACATAAACTGGGTTTTTTGAATCAATCAAGCAAACTTTATTTAACCAGGCAGTTACATCATTGAGCAAGCTCATTTTCAAAATGGTGCTGGGTCGATGTCCTGGTGTACCTCACAGAACCAACTTCGTCCCTCTCACAGTTGATGGAATTGGTACGATAATTCTTCCTATTGTCTGGTTACACCTTAAATACTGAGAAAACAGACATTTTTACTTTATCATTTACAACCCTTCCCCCCCTTGTGTTTTAATAGCAATTCCCCATGAAGTGGGGTCTCTCTAAACTTAAACATTTAGGAATTTATGTAAGGGCCAATACAGCCCATCTTTATGAAGATAATTTTGTCCCATTATTGCAGTCTAGTCAAACTGACCTCCGGAGATGGTCCCTGCTCCCATTCCAACTCCAAACCCGTATACAGGTTATCAAGATGAACATACTCCCTAGATATTTATACTTTTACAGTGTGCCCCAGTGCAATTAGCTAGGGCCTGGTCTTGCCAAACACAAAGACAACTTTTTAAATTTGTTTGGGCTAATGCAAAACCTTGGGTAAGGGAAGGGGTAATTTTGGCCAGAAAATCCTGGGAAGGGGCTGGGCTTTACTGGATATGGAGGCTTACTGGATTATGGCACAGATGAAAAAATGCACTTTTGTGGTTGGACTCCAACTATCAGGCTAATTGGAAAACCCTTGAATTTGATACAGTAGAACAGATCCCCCTGTCTGCCTTCTTGTTTGATGCATGGCTAAGTAAAAACCTCAACCCAATACCTTATAGTGCAATGCACCTCATGTGGGCAGCGTGGGGACAGTACTGTAAAAATCCTTGGATCTCCAAACCATATTTGGAGATTCAGATGGCAAGCGTGGGACTCTTCATTCCCTCCAGCTGCTCTGGACCCCTGATATAAATGGCAGGCTCTTGGGGGCCTTCAGTATCCGAACCAAATTCTTACAGGCTCCATCATACCGACCTTTGATGACCATCATAAAGCCTTTGGGTGGGCTACTACAGACCAATTTAAATTTTTTCAGATAAAGAACTATATTATGACACACCTCCATCTAGAGGGGGAGCCAGAACAGGAGGGTCCCCAAGATGGGCCATCTCTTTCTTCATGCAGATGACCAGAGCCAGGAGCAGACTCAGGGAGCCATGCCAGGGGGCTGCTCTGGGCTGAAGTAGCAACCATGTGGCAGTGTGCTCTGCTTGAGGGGAGCTGGTGATGGGTTCCAGTTCCACAGACACACCTGCAGGAGCCTAGGGCAAGGAAGCTTGTTCCACTTGCAGGGCACCAAGGTCGCAAGGTGATACAATGGCTACTGCCCACACCATGGGGCAAGAGGAGGAGCAGGGAGAAACATGGGAGGAAAACACCCAGCCACCTTCAGAATAACAGCTTCGGCATCATGCATGGTATAAAGTCAGGTGGCTGGCTAGGGATAAAATGCATATGGGGGAATAAAAGAGGAGCAGGGTCACCCGTCAGCTTTACGATCAGTTCCCGATCACTATTTCATGTGTGTGTGGGGGGTGATTTGAGGTGGGGGTTCTGATAGGGGGTGTTTATGGTACCTATATGTGTTTTCCTGGCTGACTACCAAATGAAATAAATCTGCTCCATTTAGCTTCATGGTCCACAGCAGTTCCCCTACTGGGGTGAGGGTGGCTTTATGGGTGGACCATGATATTCAAACATAGTCAACGTGTGTCCTCCAAATGAGCAAATTTCACCATGTTAGCTGTGTTTAATAATGTTTACACTCATATGAGTAAATTAGTGCACCCCAAACTTCATGTCAGATGCACTAATTCAAAAATGTTTAGTTTGCCATCCCCTGAGGACTCACAGCTACTCCAGTCTCAGTCTCTCACAGCAAGAGTCACTGTAGGTAATAGTGTAGGAGCTCTGACTGTCGGGGGAGCTGACAGTTACTCCAGTCCCAGCCTCTCCCAGCAGGAGTCGGTGTAGGAGCACTGACAGTGGGGGAGCTCACAGCTACTCCAGTCCCAGCTTCTCCCAGCAGGAGTCACTATAGGTAATGGTATAGGAGCACTGACTGTTGGGAGAGCTCACAACTACTCCAGTCCCAGCAGGACTCACTGTAGGTATTGGTGTAGGAGCACTAACTGTGGGGGAAGCTCACAACTACTCCAGTCCCAGCCTCTCCCTGCAGGAGTCACTGTAGGTAATGGTGTAGGAGTACTGACACGGGGGGAAGCTCACAGCTACTCCAGTCCCAGCCTCTCCCAGCAGAAATCACTGTAGGTAATGGTGTAGGAGCACTGACTGTGGTGGGGGATCACAGCTACTCCAGTCCCTGCCTCCCCCAGCAAGAGTCACTGTAGGTAGTGGTGTAGGAGCACTGACTGTGGGGGAGCTCACAGCTACTCCAGTCCCAGCTTCTTCCAGCAAGAGTCACTGTAGGTAATAGTGCAGGAGCACTGACTGTGGGGGGAGCTCACAGTAACTCCAGTCCCAGCCTCTCCCAGCAGGAGTCACTGTACGTAATGGTGTAAGAGTAATGACTGAAGAATCTCAGCTGATCTTTTGTCAGAATTTGGAGTCAGCCCTGTAGGGGTACCCAGTAGAGGGGTCACACTGCTGGGAGAAGCAGGTAATAAAAGGCAAGAAGCACAAATGCAACAACATAGCTCTTCAAATCCGAACTCCGGAACTGCATCTCCCCACCAGACTGCTGCTACTGTAAATCTTTTTTTTTTTAACTTGTACTTTTCTCCCCTGGATCCGACAGGCTACCCCCGACCCACCTCGATTGCGATCCACCTGTCAAGGTGCTCCCATGTAGCTTTGGCCAAGCCCCCCAGGCGGGGCTGGGGTAGAAGGACCCCCGAATCCTTGTTTTCGTTGAGCCCTCCATTGTGGTCTCGCAAATCGAATGGTGAAGGGCGCACTTCTGCCGGTGGAGCTCTGTCGGCTCCATTTTTCCCCTTTTTTTCCCCAGAGCCATGGTTGCACCATGATATCTACTCGCGTATGCCGACATCCTACCACACTCCTCCCCTGCTTGAGGTTTCGGAGCCGCTATACCTCTGGCCTCCACCAGAGGTCAGTCCAGTGCCAGCTTGTAGTCCCCAACCCTCCCCAGGGGAAGCAAACCATCCATGGGACACTCCAGCTACCCCTCCCTGGCCGGCCCTCCAGCTTCCCAGGCTCGTTCTCGAACCTGGGTTGCTGGCGTCGCTAGTGGAAGCGCTACCACTGTGCCGGCGGGCCGGCGGAACTGTAAATCTTAACCACCCACTGGAAGTTGGCCTTGGATGAGTGCACTTATCCCCCCTTCCCCTACCTCCTGACCCTTGGCTCACTCCTAATTCCTCCTACACACCCCCCAATCATCCACCAGCCCTGATCAAACCCCCTTGGCGCCTACACTTAACTTACTCTTTAGACATTCATTGTGTCCTCTAGTGTGATTGACAATGTCTCCAGCTGCTGTATCTGTAACTGCTACGGGAATAAGTATTGTGTATTTGTTGCAGTTGTGTCTAATAATGTGAGGTGAATCTCGAAATACTGTATGTTGCCTTCCTGTGAACTGTATCCTGAAATATGCCGACCTTCCTATGTAATTTGGAATGTGTAAATTTCTGTTGCTAACGTGTAAAATTGTCTATTGTAAGTATGCTGCTGCTACTAAGTTTCTGTCTAAACTGATGAGGATCCTTTGTAAATGAGCTCTTAGCTCAAAGGTGGTAATTCTACCTCTTAATAAACAAACAAACAAACATAGAGGACTGTAGAAAAAGTGCCACTTTAAAAAAAGTTTGGAAAATGGTTCTTGCCACTGCATCTACTACAGTACTTTAAACCCTGTGGCTTAGCTGTTTTTATTTGGATGTTGTTTGTATTGTAGATGTCAGGGGCTGGTATAAATCTGTCTCCTGAATTTTACAGAACAGTTCAGACACCCACCAGACTTGCCAGCTCATAGGGTGTCTGAGGGAGAGGGAGTGTTAGGGGATGACTCCACTCACATTCACAGACGCATTACAGTACAGACCTGTCACTGTTTTGTCTTTAACCTACAAGTGAAGCTTAACACACAAAGCAACTCTGTTCCCTTCCCAGGATGAGATCTGCTACAAGAGAATTCCATCATGATCCAAGGCCTGTCTGGTCAGTCACAGCATCCTAAGGCTTACTGACTAGGAGACTATTTATTGTTTTATAACAATTACAAATCTCAGTTCCTGTGTAATGTATCTGGATGCAGGAAGGCAGTGAACTGCTGTTTTCATGGACTCTGAGACCTGCCATGTTGTGCTGAGATTCAAACTCACTGTAGGTTCCCCTCTTCAGCCAAGTCCCCCGCCCAACACACCCACCTCCCTACTGTAGTGAGCCAGCAATGCCTGGAGTTGTCTCCAGATAAACACAGCTGGGGGGGGGGGGTGTACTATCACGGCTGCCCCTTCCCAAGGGCACTGGAAACACAGGAAATAAGACAGCAGTTAAAGTCAGAGTTCTCTCGCAGGCCTGCTTTGCTGGCTACCTAGACTGACTCATGTACTCCACTCTGGTACTCTTCCTCTCCCCACCCCCATGAGCAAAGGGCATTTAGTCATGGCAGGAATTACATCATAGAATGCTTAATGAGCCAGAGAAATGGTCAGCAATAGTGAAGAGGGAGACCATAAAAAGTACTGAAAATAAGAGGAATAGTGGCAGGATGTCAGACGAGTGGATATAATGGACACAAAGAAAACAAAAGGGTATTTTAAAATGTATTTAAAATAAATTCCTATCACTGTTAAGCCCACTTCATTCTGGAATATGAGCCAGTGGTTGCGGAACAATCCAGGACAATGGAAGGGCTGAAGCCACTCTGGCCCTCTTGCCTAAACTCCCTTCCTCACCCAGCTGCGGAAAATACGCATCCATGTATTGTGCATATCAGTCCTCAAGTTTTAGTGCTGTCGAAGGAAAATTTCAGGACTTGTCCAGAACACAGTATGCTTTAAGGCGATCATCCACTGTACCCCGAATTGTTAACGTGGAAAAATGCAGATTAGCAGTCAGTGGATGAGTGGACGGTTTACCTTTGACACTGCAAAGTGCCCCATGTTTATACCTTTGCATCTCCCCTGCCACGGGAATATAAATTCACTGTAATGCACTCACATCGAGAAAAACGGTAATTGGCAGTTGCAGAAATGTAATTTACTGCACGCGGGGGTGAACTGTTCCCACTAATAAACCAGCCACTCTCTGCAGCTTAGTCTAAGGTGGTGTTTCCACTGTTCACAGCACAAAGTATTGCTTACATTCCAAAGCTATGATAAAAAGGCTTATCCTTAGGTGGCACATTCATAAACAGGCAAGCAGTACAGAGTGAATCGTATAACAACCTATGAAATGGAACCAGATGTTTTTATTTTAATTGAGTTTAATCCTTTGAAAGTTTTTTTTGTTAGTATACCTCTGAGGCTTGAGAAATGTGCCAGAGTGCCAGCAATGGAGACTAAAAGGCCTCTATTGACCCACATGACAAGTACAGCACGTGTGGCTGCTGTGCAAGTTTCCCAACACACTGCCCTACCAGCGTGCCTCAGCCCTGCCTCCATGAAGGGATTACCTCTAGAGGCTGAGCGGGTAGCGTAAACTCCATGGCCATAGAATTGCTGGCTTCTCGTGTGACGTTGCCAACTTATGGTTTTCAAATCTTCACACCTGCCTACCAGTAACCGGACTGAGACCACCACAACCTGTTTCACATCAGCCACCAAACAGCACTCGGGTGATAATTTTCAGACCTGCGCTGGATCCAGTCCAGTGACCTAGAGGCAAATGGTTCCTTAACTTGCTATTGATCCACTCAGTCATCTAGTCCCCACTCCCGACCACCACCACCATCTCAGCACTGTACTGGATTATGAAAACATGCCAGACACACTGATTGGGAGGTGCATGACATACTGTATGTCCATGGCTAACACCCTGGGATAGACAGAAAGGCAGAGCTTGAATATTAGGGCACCCATACACCTTCACTGTTGGACTCCAGGGATGGCACAAGAACCCCAGGCTGCTTGAACACACCCTTCTTATCCCCCATTCCCCCCGATATTTAAAGAGTCATATGGAATACTAATACACATCACATACAAAGGGGGCAGTTCAGCAACACCTGTGGCTATTGCCTCTATACTCAGAGTATAAGTAAGTATCCTCTGCTGTTGCCATGACCTGCCTGTACTGTATAAGTAATCTGCTTGTGTGTTTCTCTTTGGAACTAGCACTTGTGTATCCTGTGGGACATCACTCCAAACACCACACTTTCTGTACCAGTGGACCTCCCAAGGAAACAAGATCCTGTATTTCATGGAGTAATCCTGCTATCTATTAAATGTGGGCCCCCACCCCTGAAAAACAAATTTTAGGACTGCATTGCTTGGGGGTAGATAGTGTGTGATGGCAGCACAGTGGGACCCTAGCTAAAGTAGAGGAGGATGGAAAAAGGGAGGAACTACGTGATGGAGTGGGTGATGGGGAAGGAGAAAATGTGCAAGCAGAATAATAAAGAAACATCTGGGGGGCTGCCTGGATTCGCATCAGTAGCATCAGGGCTCTCACTTGCCAACAGCACAATCGGACATGCATCACTCAGTGTGGAAGGTCCCACAACGTACTGACTGCTTTACAGGATGCAAAAGCTGATGCCTAGTGCCCTCTCACACTGTTGTAGTGGGACGCGCCAAACCTGCTCCAAATGAACACTGCAGGACTTCCAGAGTTTGTTATGGGACCACCAATTTTTTTTATTATAGGAATCCTGGATCCTCAAAAGGCAAGCATAACCGAGATCCCTGAGCATGCCACGCTACCATGCAGACAACTGGAGTTCGAGAACTGACCTGGGTCGCCAGCACCAAAGTGGCAAGGATGGGGAAATGCTTCTCATGGCAGCCTATCCCAGCCTAGTGATAAAGGTGCTATGTTCCACCATGAAGTGACTCTTGCAGAGAGCCAGTGAGCTTGTCCCTAGTGGAGGGGGCAGCATCATGCGCATTAGTCCTTCATGCGTGCATTCACGAATCTGGGAGAGGTGGGTGGTTACAGGGTTCAAGGGGAAAGCAAGAGGAAAAATGGGGGCTGCCTGGATGATGGCACAGACAAACCCAAGCCCTGTGACTCCTGCCTGCTATCATGCCAGATCCTGTCTCAGCAGGGGAGGGACGGCTCCCCACCCACTCGCCATGGAGGCAAGCACTGGAGGGCTCTTGGACAAGGTAAGAGGTTATTGGGCTAGGGTGGTAGCTGATGCTGGAGAAGAGGTATCCTGCTAGAAAAAAAGCAAACAAGGAACATCTTGTTTTGGGATACAGCTGCTAAAGGGTTAATGTGAACTCTAATCTGGGCTTGTCCGAGTTTCTGTCAAGAAGACGACGGAGGCATGGAGCAGGCAGGTGCATTACGTGAACACTGCAGCATGTCCAACTGACCTGACTGTGACGACAGCACAGGAAAAGAAAGGAAATGCAATCCCCTTGCGCACACAGTGGCCGACCTGCTACCGTACAGGAGTTGTAGGCATGGCCAGGAAACTCCTATATCTAGGGGTATTTTGTGCCATGCCTACTGGGAGACCTTTATACTCAACTGCATGGGTTGCCTTCATTGCAGCTGATGGCTGGTATTTCAGCTGGCAGGCCAAGGGCACTTTTAGACCACTGAAACAAAATATCCTGATGACCGAACTTCAAGCACTTGACTCTTTAGTCAAGGCAATGCCAAAGTTCATTCATACAGAACACAGAACATGTTCAGGTCCAAGGACTGCAACTCATTAGTTTACAGGCTGCTCATTTTTGTGAACAGGTTTTTGCAGGTAACCATCTCCACCCCAAAAGTCTGCGCCAAACACCAGCCATGTATAACCTTCTGCTGCAGTGCATGTTAACCCTGTCACATTCTTAGCAGTCCTTCTCACTATAGTGTCAGACACCTTCTGTCCTTTTTGTTTCGCTTGGCAAGGCGCTTATGGAAAGCCTCTCCATACTTCTTAGGCAGGTGTGCCTGGGAGTTCCCTGTCCCCTTTATGGTGTCCCTAGCTCAGCTTCACAGTGCTGTATGTTAAGCACACAGCTGAATCAAACCATGGCACTTCACTTAGCTCCTACTGTGGTACACCAGCAGGCATACCCTAAAGTAATGTGTGTCCCTTTAACAGAGAACATCATCTGGGATAGGAATGTCTCTCACCAAGCCCTCCTGCACCACATAAATGCCAGCTTGATCTCACTGGACTCACCCTCGTGCGTGGCAGGCAAACCCTCTAGGGTCTCCCTCCTGGGATCTGTCTTTCTCCGGCCAGTCAAACCTAGGCTCTGCCATTCGACTCAGATATACACTCCCTGCCTTATTACTGTGTCACTCTACTGTACCTGCTTCATCTTCTGCCACGGATGCTAGATGTTCTTAGCTCAGAACAGGTCTCTGGGGTTGCCCCATCACCAGGATGTCCCATGATGACCTTCGGGGGAACCTGCATTAAGCCTGAGAGCCATCAGAGAGTGACCCTTGAGGGGATACCCCAAAGGTTCCAGCAGGTGGTCCTACTAAACTCCCAAACTATGAACAACATCCCCAATCCCTTCTCCTGATTCTAAGCAGTCAGGATCCATCTTGGGTGCCCAGGGTCCCTCCCTGGCAGCCTTCAGGGTCCCACCCGATGCTTCTGACTGCCCCATCAAGCCCTCCCTCAGCGAGGTGTCCAGGACCTCATTCCACTCTCAGGGCTCTGACAGTAACATGTACCAGCACTTTAAACTGGAAGCATACCTTATGCCTCCCATGTCCCTAGTCCAAGTCCTGCAGTGAGCCACTTAGTGGGCACTGCTGAATGCCTACTCCAGCCAAGCACACAGGAGTATCCCCCCTACACCCCAGTACCCTTCTGGCTGTGCCCGACTGCCCCTCAGCCAGCACCAGTGCCTACCAGGCGAGGACATCTAAAGCATTAACATTCCCTTCCATCTGCCTTAGCCACCCAAGGAACAGAACTCCTAAGAACTAACTAGCATCATAAAGACACTTTACCTATATAATGCATACAGCTCCTGCCATAACAGCTACCCCAAATAGAAGGATGACAAGTCATCACCCCCCCCAAATGACTACATCTTTTAAAAAACACTTCTCCCATATTGTAAGGGGGAGGGGTTACAGCAAGCAAAGGAAAGGCATTTGTTTTTTTGTTTGTTTGTTTTTACTTCCTATTGCCCTCTGTTACTCTGCCCCCTTAACAGCCTCCAGGCAACCACCCAGTGCTACTGACCCCATGAGAAAACTGGTTCTACATACAGTAGTGTCTTTCATATAAAGTGTATTTCAAAGCTCTATACAATCCAGGAGATGGAGGACAAAGAAGGTGGTGCTATTTTCAGTGTACAGGACGATTCAAAGAGCACAGAAATAAATTGATTAGGTTAGCAAGTGCAGAGAGAGTAAAGTCAGATTGTTACTTTTGAGAAAACTTTGACAAACATAATAGACACAATTGAGTTTATACTCTACTGATTTTCTGTTTTTCTTTAGTTATTATCCTTCGTAACTAGGTTAATTTGCAGGGAAACAAAATCAGTGACCCCTGCTGTTGCTCTTCTTCTGCTGTTTAAATCATTCTCTCCCAGTTGCTTTAACAGCCCAAGGAACAGAACTTGTAAGAACTAATTGGCATCATAAAGGCCCCTTACCTATATAATGTCTACAGCTCCTCCCACAACAACTACCCCAAGGAGAAGAATGCCAAAGCATTATTACTTCCGGCACATCTGAAAACAACCACCTCCATGTACTGTAAGGAGGGGGTTGGAAAGGACAGGAGGAGGCAAGAAAAAAGGAAAGGAATAGAACAGACCGGAAAGGAACGGAAAAGAAACTGAACAGAAAGGAATGTTTTTAATACTTTTTATTCTCCTCTCTTGCTCTGCCCCCTTAACACTGTCCAGACTACCATTCAGCCCTGTGAACCCCACCAAAAAAATTGGTTCTATTTAAAGAATTGTAGTGTCTTTCATTCAAAGTGCATCTCAAAGCTCTACACAATCCAGGAGAGGGAGGATAGAGAAGGGTTCTGCTATTTTCAGTGCACAGGGAGATTCAAAGAGCACACAGATTAATTAGAGAGGTTAAAGACAGAAATGTTAACATCAGATTGTAACCTTTGGGAAAACATTGAAAAACATAATAGACACAATTGGGTTTATATTTAAATGATGTTCTGTATTTCTTTATTTGTTCTTTATAACTAGGTTAAAGGAAGTTTCCGATATAAGGCATTGGGCTTCATAGCCCAATACCGTATATCGCTAGAAGCTCACCAATACAAATATTTCAATTTATAGTGCAGTATTTTTATTAGGGGAAGGGATCGTAACTCGCGCGAAGCCTCAGCCAGCCGATCCCTTCCAGCTTCCTGGTGGCCCCGCTTGACCCCGCGCCTGGAAATTGTGACATATGGCCAGGGAGAGTAGGGCGCAGCCTCATACAGCCTATGGGGGCTATTTTAAAGTCAGATTTTAGACATTTTAAACATTCCTAGAGAAAATTTAAGCAGTCGCTAACTAAGAGAGACCCTCTTAGTTTAGCAACTGCTATAATTTTTCTTTAAGACTGTTTAAAATGTCTAAAATCTGATTTTTAAAATAGCCCCCCACAGACTTGTTTGAGGCTTGCCCCCACGCTCTCCCTGGCCATATGTCACAATTTCAGAGAGCGCGGGGGCAGAGCGGGGCCACCAGGAAGCTGGAAGGGATCGGCTGGCCGAAGCTTCAGCACCAGTTATGATCCCTTCCCCTTATAAAAATACTGCGCCTTAAATTAAAAAATTCATACCACTCAGCTCGCGCTGCTATCAGATATTGGGCTATGAAGCCTAATACCTTATAGCAGTAAGTTGGAAATTCAAGTTAATTTACACGGAAACAAAATTAGTGTCCCCTACTGTTGCTCTTCTGCTATTTAAATCCTTTGATGAAATCACACTGTGACATCACAGTAGTTACAACAAACTATGATGTCACAAAATGAAGCATACAAATTGTAGGGGAAAGGGAACCTTTTGCCATGCAAATTAACCTGGTACTCAGGACTCCTAGTTCTCTCCGGCACTCAATCCTGATTTCTGCAGCAGAGATCCTGTGCTTCTGCAGCAGCATTTCTTGATTTCTGCAGCATTATTTACTATTTCTGTCGTTAAATGCAGTCATGCCACTGGCTAAAATATGACGTGATGATATCACATGCAGAGCACAGATGGATAAACGAGATGGGGAAGGAAGCCAGGCACAATGAAAAATTCTGCATTTCAATGAAAATTCTTCAAGAGCAAGGAGTTCTGCAGCCGGCACTAAATATATTCTGTAGCATGATGCAAATTCTGTGGCAATTCCATAGCCGTGGAATTTCAGAATTCCAGGGGCCTTGCTGGCAAGGAAGAACAACGGGAAGAGAAAAGCAGGCAATCTACGTTGGCCATTAGACCAAACTGTCTCCCGGTGCAGCAGTTACTTTCACACAAAACCACTCTCTTTTTTTAATTATACCAGAATATGTCACCGAGGGCTACTGTCTCATTAGAATTAAGTGCCTCTAACATCACATGGAAACTTGGAAAAACATTAAATATTTAGACACAAGTCAACTTATAATTTAGTTATTTTCCCATACTTACCCTTCCCTTAATTATTAACATCATCTACATGAAAACAGTATTCTCCGTCACTTTGTCCTCATCTGCCCTGGCTGCCCATCTACAAATGGCCTCATAATCCTCTGCCTATGTCACACCATAGTCATTTCTGCAACCACCAGTTGTGATGTCACGGGAGAGGATTATGATGTCACTTGCAGACACAGAGCAGGAGCAGATGAAGGGTGAGTGACAGATCCAGTTTTTATGAATGGTTCATAAATAATACCAGTACGGCTGTAATGTAATTATATGAAATCTAAGCTTGAAAGCTTACTCTTTTTTTTTTTTTTTAGATGCCAGTGTGGTGTTGGAGGCTCTTTATATTCAGCCTTCAGCGCATCACAAATTTCACTGGGCCTTTAAAGCACCAGTGCCACACAGTTTTCAAGATAGCTTTCTTTCTGTGGGCACGAACAGCATTCTTTCCCATAAACATTAGGACATTTGAGATCGTTCAAAAGACGGACCATGATAAGCAGCCAGGAAACACTTCTCCCTTGTGGTGAAGTCTGTCTGCAAGGTTTTCCACAGAGACACTATTTCCTTTCACTGATCCCATCTCAAAAGCATTTGTATAGAGATTTAATACTTCAGCAAAACTTCAGAAAACCCCTCCCTAGAAGTATTCTCCCCAGAAAGATGTCAAAGCTTTGTGGGTCGAGGAACAAAGGCAAAAGATGTACTGTCCCCATGTCCGTTCTCTGATCCTTGCCTGTCTTTCTGCATATACTCTTCCTTTTCGCTCTGCAATGTTCCTTTTCTCCTCTCTGTGAACCCTCAAACAGAACTACAGACCACTGGGGACCACAGCTCTTCTTTTACCATGGTGGGCAATGTTGCGGTTTTTGAAGAAGCATGGGGTGACATTACGTGTTAACTCTTTATACAAAAACTAGATCGTATACAGATAGGATGAAACTTTCCAGAATGAAAGAGGCTGGGGACACCTGATGACCCAACAGTATCACGTTACAGCGACCCCGGTGTGGGACCAGACCCGCGACTCTAGACAATCAGGTGGCTGACTGCCCCAGCCTGGGGAGGGTTGATGCCACATCAGTGGCCGCAGCAACCACTGCAATGGGCTGGGAAGCTTTGTCATCATCATGGGATTCAGTACGTGTGTGCGAGACCTCTGTGAGTCATGATGTTGGAAGGGTCAAATGGCAGAGCGGAGGAAAAGAATGTAGTCTACCAGGATGACAGCACTGGCAATCTCGGGTCCCGCTCCCCCACCTGTATCACATGCCAGATACTGTTCCAGGGGGAGCACAAAGGACCTCCAGTAAGGTAAGGGCCGGTCATATCTGGGAGGTTACCAATATACAGCTTGGCTGAATAGCGCTAGTCAGGAGGGAAAAAGCTTTAGTGAAAAACAGGAAGATGCTGCAGAGTCGAATGGTCCACATTTAAAAAAAAAAAAAAAAAAAAAACTGAGTTCATTAACTATGCTCAATTTTCTATATTGATAATTCCTGAAGAACACCTATGGTGAAAACATCTGTTGTAATTTTATTTTTTTCACAGTGCATTTACTCTAATCATATATTTTTTATTCACATCTAGTGCTGTTCATGGAATACGTGCCGTCCCTAAGTTATCGTGTGGATGCTTCATTTTCAGAGAAGCCCCCTTCGCAGGGATAAGCACACTACAAGGATGCATGTAACCGCTAATGAAATTGTTTATGTGCTGCAATTCTAAATGCGTGGGGTGCCACTAAAACACCAGCATTTCACTCAATGTCCTTTATCCCTTGAAACGTACCAGAGTACAACTATTTTTATCCATTAGACATACCGCTAGGGCACAGCCCGAGTTGCATGGCAATTATTTGTACAGACAAAAAACAAATTACGCAGGGTTCAAAACGTTATAACTGCACAGAAAACACTTTTTCTTAAGAACATTCTTATAGCACAAAGATATACATTTCATAGGCAAATAAAAAGTGAATACTGTATGCCAAGACTTTGTATACCAGGTCCTCACTGTGTCACAGTCAGCCAAGAGGGTGGACCCAGTTATCTGATATCCCCCCTCCCACTCCTCAAGCCCAAGAATGGCTATCTAACCATCCTCTCCCTAGGGAGAGGCAAACTGTTTCATCTTCTCACTACCTCCCTCCCTCCAGCCTGGGGCTTCCTGGACGCCAGAACAGTAAACCTCTGGTGATAACAGTGATAATGATCTCATAATTCAAGCTCCATTACGCTCTGCTCTAATTTACACGTATCCAGCCCACCACCCAGCCTCAGGCCAACGTAGCCGCCTTTGATCCTACAGCAGGGGAGGCTGAGCACAGATCGTTGGGATTAGGCTGAAGAGGAGGTGGGGGGATACGAGACAGAGGATAGACTGTACCGCAGTTAAAAGATGCATGGTTACCATTTGCAGGACCAATACAGACCTGGCGTCAGAAATCTATAAATAAACTCTACACTCCTCACCAGGAACTCTGCCTAGGTTTGGACTCTAGCCACTCCATGAACTCCGAGACACAGATCAGAAGCTTATCAGAATTTTAAACACAAACTTCCCCCAAAATGTAATTTTCAGGACATCCTAAGTTTTATTACTGAAGACATTTTATTAAAGCAGGATCTTTTACCCCTTAGATGTCATATGTTCGCACAGCTTACTCCTGCTGCCTTGATGTCATCATAATCCTCTGCTTATGACACTGCAACCTGCAGCTACCTAAATAATTCTGATATCGCAAGCACAGAACTGTGACTTCAGCCAGGGCAGGTAAAAGAATCAGGAACAGATCAAGTCTAAGGGTACAATAGCCCATTTTTATATAATAGTATTTATTAAAGAATGGAAATCCTAACATTCACGTCACTTTTATGTCTTTTTTTTTTTTTTTAACATTAAATCTATTAATTTATTTGAAAATTGGTAAGTGGGAAAGGCACAGTGAGCCAAAGTTTGCTTCCAGGTGCAACCCAGGGAAAGGGGAGCCTATCACTCCAGTAAGTACAGAAGCATTACAAACAAATAAAAGTGCAGTGATAGTGCAGCATGGTACCCAGGCAAAGAACCGGTGGCACAGCTAGGAGCATGATGAAACTGGAAGACCACTTGAACTGCATCTTGCTGCAATTACATGCACAGGCCACAGCGTCCATTCTCAGTGGCCAATGGGAAATTTTAAGAGACCACTGGATTTTGTAACATCTCACGTATCTCTCCACCCCCCCCCGACGTCTTCCCTGCTAACCCCATAAACAAGAGCTTAAAGAGGCTCCTTCACACTGACAAAAACAGGATTGATCAGATGTTTCTTTCTCAAGGCTGACAGAACCAGGCCTTGTTGGGGTGAGAAACATAATACAGCACTTTGGGGAGAGGGCTATGTTTTGTTGTCTATATACTAACATACTAAAGCCAGCAGAATAGGCCTAACGGTCTGTTGTGTCTGCTCGGTAGCCAGCCACCTAATGGGTGCTCACTTTCCTGCCCCCCCCCCCCCAAGGGTCTATTTCGGCTTCAGTTTCCCCTTGTACCTGTCCCACCCCCTCTTGTCAGAGTGTTTCATTCTAGAAAAAGGGAAAGGAAAGGAATTTGGTTTTATATAGCACATTTCCTACAAAGTGTATCCCAAATCACTTTATAATCAAGAAGAATGACGGGAGAGAATGTTGCAGCCTTTGTAGTAGCATGGGGAAATTCAGACAGCAGAGACAGATTAGAAAGAGGTCACAGACAGCAAGGGAAGATAGTAAGTAGCACTTGTTAGCGCCAAACCTGAGTCTCCAGGTTTGCAGCTGTGTGGTCTAAACACTAGCCCAATATTGATCGAGTGATGATTTATTTTAATTAACTGATTTCAAAAGTTTCACCAGGAAAACCATACTGAGCTAACAGCTCATTTCCAGATGTGTCCTGTGGGGAAGGGGACGTGGAGAGTGCAGTAATAAATTACATCAGTGATGTTACACGTATATAAAACAATAATTATAATTATAAAAAGTAAAAAGGTACCCAGTAGACAACTGACATGAATGCACTGCCGCTGGGCTATCAGGGTGGCGTGGCTCATTGTATACGCAAACCTTGTGTCCAAATATGCATCACTGTGTACGAGTCTGATCAGCGCAGGCTCCCTCCCTCCACATTTCTGTCTTCCACACCGCCAAGATGTCATCCTTCCAGGACATACTGCCTCATGCTCTACTCCCCACTAACACCAAACTGGTTAAATGATCTGTTTGAACAGCATAAGGAAGTAAGTCAGAGGACATGAATGGACACAGCCTCCTGGAATATTCCTTCAGGACATCGGAGTGAGGTATGCAAGGAAGCCTCTGGAATGCAAGAACACAGATAACCGCAAAACTCCCTTCTATCATCCAAGTTTGAAACTGGAAAAGTGCAGCAGTGAGTAAAATCCGCTTAAGTACCAGTTCCAGACCCAATTTCACCCCAAGCAGACTTATTTGTGGTGTCCCCTTCACCACTCTCACCGCTTCCTCTCCACCCTTCTGCCCCACTTTATATCCAAACAATGGTGAAACTTTTATGAATACAAGTGTACTGACAATAACTTTGGGTTTTGTACTAATATTTTTTTACATTTCAAGCTGATCTCTGCTTATACATTCTATTTAATGCACCCCTTCTGTGTTGGCCCCCCCCAAGCGGCTGCTTAGTTTGCTTGTGCCTAACGCCACCTCTGACTGCCTGAGAAGTCCGCATTCTTCTAGTGCTGAGGAATATTTCTAGTACTCACCAAAATGCAGGTACAATGGTGGAATGCTTTTTTTTTTTTTTTAATCCTACACTTTGTGCCTGGTGGTACTAAATGGTAGTTCACTGCACTACTATGTACAAGGTATGGGGTGCAATTCCCAGCCCGACTTCACCCTCCAGGTTAGAGGGGGTCAAGGATGCAGTACAAATACACTGCTTTCTGATGCCAGGGGCAGAGAACAGGTGTGCTCACTACATCAGCACCTCTTAGGTAACAGCAGGATAGCACAGACGTCACAGGTAGTCAACGATGCAGCCACTGCTCTGCCTAGAGGAGTGTTATGCCACAGGCAGCCAACAATCAGGGATGGTGGGAGGACCTAATAGGGGAAAAAGTACCCCCACCATGTTTATATGACAGCAGTAGTAAACCCACCCACCTCAAGCCAGTTAACAACCCCAGGACCCTCCCCTGACTTATACTAGATCTGTTCCTTGAATATACATGAAACTGTGACCCAAGACAAAAGGACCCCACCGCATGGGTGTTAAATGAGAACTACGGTGAAACCAGTAAGTATTCTCCCTGTGGAATACTGGGTTTAAATATTGGTTCTAGTTCTGTTACTATTCTATCTTTCCTGGCCTTTTAGTTAAATCAATGGGTGTTTCTTTTTTTTTCCCTCTCCTTATGCACCCCAAGCCCTCGGACGGCCACTCCTTCGGGGCACCTAGACCTACCGTGGCCCCCGTAAATGCTGTGACCCATGTAACCTGACATATCCCTTTGTCAGGAGGGTCCCTCCCCCAAGTGGGGGTGCCACCCAGGAGAGGAGAGTCACCTGTAGGCATGCTGCGTATCCCAGGTACAGCAGGGGTCGGTACGGACACCTCCGGGCTATTGTGGTGAGCAGGGACCAGTAGACATCATCTGGTCGCCCAAGCAGCTAGTTTTTCAGTTTTTTTTTTCCTGATCCTTCCACCTCCCCCCCTGCAGTGGTCCAGCTGTGGCAGCATCCTGGGGGTAGGGGTGTTCAGCGGTGTGTCGAGGCCACATGCCACCTAGAACGCCAATCACTAGCCACCACCAGGAGCCGACAAACAGTGGCCCAGGACCTGCCCACCTCCGGGAGAGAAGCGTCCGAAGGATACTCTCAGTTCCCTCCCTCCTGGACTCTGCTCCTAACGTCTGGGCTCGGGGGCCAACCCCGATCGCCAACATGCTGTGCGAACACCCTTCGCTCAGCACCATGGAGCTGGCAGTCGGTATTTCTAATTTGTACACTGGTAGGAAGGACAATTTTAGAACAGTATGATGGAGTTTGTCCCTGCTAAACACTTCCATTGTTGTCACAATGCATCTCTGTTCTACTACTAAACTATGTGGTTGAGAGGTACATAAATTACATCACTCAGTTCTACTATGGGCCTGTACCACCAGAGTGCAAATAAGAAACACCCACTGTGGATGGAACAACAATGGAACTGGAACCAGTACTTAAAAAACAGCTTCTACAGGAAAAAATTACTTACAGATTCAGCCCAGTTCTCCTTTAAAGGTTAAAGAAATCTGGAATAGAGTAGCAATGCCAAGGCAGTCAGAAGCAATAAAGTCAGAGACAGCTAGAAAGTGAAGAAGCGACTGCTGAATCTGATCTGCCGGCACAGTGGTAACGCTATCCCCCCCCCTCCGTGGCACTAACAAGCCAGATTCAGGAACCAGCCTGACCGTCGGAGAGTGGACCAGGGGGAGGTGGATCGAATGTCCCACTGGACAGTCCCTTCTGGAGAGGGGATGCTCGAATGTGAATGCTGGCTGGAAGCATCAGGCTTGCCAGCATCCAATCATGCTGCAGGCTCCTGAAGGGAGGTGGGAAAACAGCACAGATAGGGAAGATGAAGCTCCACTGGCAGCCCACACCCACACTGGGCTCGAAGTTGCCGTGTTCCAAGGGGGAACCTTCTGTGTTCACCTCCACTTCTGGTAGCAAGATGGACTACAGGGAACAAATGCCAAGGAGCTGTGAGCATACCTGGCCACAGGAGGGCAGCACAGAGATGAGTCACGGGTAGGCACAGTGGGCCCCTAGTAGCAGTAACCGAGTCTTAATAGGGTGGGTAGCTCGCATTGGTGTGAGTTGAAGGAGAACCCAGCCTGAAGCACAGAAGAGGAAAAACAAAGTTTGAAGGAGAAAAAGGCAGAAGACAGTGTTGGAAGAAGGAGGATAGACAACATAAGAACAAAATGCACTCTGCACAGGTTTCTTGCTGCAAAGACTGCTGGAATGTGCTGTGGAACACATCAAGCAAGGAGCATTGCTGTTTCTTTGGCATTTCACCAGGCTACTACAATAATTGATGTCTCTTCTGTGGGAACGTCAGATTGCATCTTGTCACGATTCACTGCCTAAATTCCATCTCAGATGAGACTGTTTAGGCAACCTGCAGATGTACAGGATAGCCCAGCAGGAACACTAGGCAACTTACAAGAGTACAGGACAGCCCAGCAAGAATGTTAGGCAACCTGCAGACATACAGGAAAGCTTGTCAGGAATGTTGGGTCCACTGGAGCTGTGGCACCTACTCCTACAGCACCAGCCAGATCTTATTTTGAACTTTTTTTCTATTTGTACTTCCTCCCTCCCCCTACTGGGCCTATCCTTGGCACCCAGCTCTCTCCATCCAAGAAGCCTCTTGGAACATCTGATCATGAGTCCTGACAGACTGTTGCATGTCCCAGTGCTCTGCTACCAACTTCTAAGCAGAAAATCACTGACTTGTCCCCAGGGCAGGGTCAAGTCTACAGCTACAGCCTGCACTACTCATTATCCAGTACACCTATGGGGAGAAGGAGACTCTTTAGAAGAGCATCCGCTGGGATGGTGACACTCACCGATGTGGGTGTGGAAGCCAGGGTCATCTACTTAAGTGAGGCATGGTTCTTCTCCAGTTCTCCCATTCATTATTGTCTGCACTGCCAGTAGCTATACTCACACTCAGGCACCCCTGAGCCGCTAGCAGAGCACGTGCCTCAGGACTAGACTCCTTCTCTGGCAGGGAGGAGAATCTTATGGAATAATGTCTCCATCACCTGCCAACCCCATTTGGGACTCCTGAAGTCGAGTGTGACACTCCATGTCGCCAGAAAGACAAACAGTACCCCTGACGCTGAGCAGTACGTTTTGCCAATTTTAAGTTGCAATCAGACACCACACTCTCACAAGAACCCATGCTTCTGAAGTCCCAGGTCCACCCTGGGTTACACAGTTCTCTTCTCTCCCCCCCTACAAAGGGCCAGATGGAGAGAGGGCTCTCCATGGACAGGCACAGCCACAGATACCAGGGGTCTGAATGCGAACCTCTCAGCATTTAGCATGGCTAGCCCAGAAATCAGTGCGACAGTGGAAACTGGAACTTGGTGGCTCGGAGTGACTGTGGAGAACTGGTTAAAAATGCAATCAGCCATTATCCAAATCATAATTATCCCAGTTTTTGTGAACAGACACTGATACTTGTACTGTACAATTAGAAATGTGATGCCTGCTGCACAGGAGAGCTAGGTTCAGGTGTAAATATGAGTCTCAAGTTCTCCGGCACGACAGAAAGCAGATGCGTCACACAGGCAATGCGCTCACTCGGGAGGGCACTAAACAGCAACCACCAAGTGGCCATTTCACGAAAACAACTTGCACACGCTCCGAAGGAAGCCATTTGTCCTTGCCCCTTGACATACCTCTAATGAAGACCAACAAGCTGAAGTACCGGGGTTTCCTGTCTGCGGTCTCCCACTGGAGTGGATGCTCACTAGAAAACTAAAACTTTTCTACAAGATTGTTTCCTGAGGGGGCGCTGTGGAGCATGATCAATATGGCAGCTTAGGTTTTAAGCACTGATTAAAACCTCATGAATTATGCTTACAGATCCTTTTTTCAGTAGCAGTGACTAGATCAAGGGTGATCCTCGGGTAGCTGAAGACCTCGGCTTTGACATGGGGAAGTCTCAAAAGAAAAAACAAACCTAGCAAGGAACTCCTAATATAAACCTCGGCAGCTCCAACCACGACGTCATTCCCAAGTTGGGGGGCTGCTGCAGTGGAAGCCATGGAACCAGAAACTTTGCAAACTTTGGGTGCAAAACTAACCACCTTAATAAAATCTGTGGCAGGCCTTTCGGACAAGTTTGACACACTTGCAAATTGTATGTCCACTGTGGAGACAACTCTGGATTCTGTACAGCTCACTGCTATGGAGGCTGTTATGAGGTCTAACTCGGTGATGGGTGCAGTAGCAAATGCCATCGAAGAAAATCACTATTTACAAACCCAATTAGAGACCCTAGAAAATCAGTCTCGATCGGCTAACCTCCATATTATCGGTCTGCTCGAAGGATGTGAAGGTGACCACTTACTGTTATTCTTGGGAGGCTTGTTCCAGCAACAATTTGGGGAAGAGGAGCTCGGTGGACCAGTAAACATGCAGAAGGTCTATCAAGTTACCCCCAGAGGGAGACCGGACAACCCTGATGCCCCTCGTGCTGTGGTGGTAATTTTAGATGGAGTCAGAACAAGGGATCAGTTATTATCGATGGCAGGATGGAAGAAAGTGCTGCTTCAAGATGGAGTACAAGTACGGATTTACCGCAATCTTAGTTTCGTCACAAGGCAGAAAAGAAAAAGGTTCAATGGCATCAGGGCAATGCTGCAGGAGGCTGAAATCCCCAACGGGATAGTGTTCCCTGCCTGACTGCAAATAATTCATGGAGGCAAAGTTTTTCTCTTAACAAACCCTCAGATGCTTTGAAATGGGCACAGAACAGTGTTCGGCGATCAGACCCAGAGGACTCAAGAGCAGTGAAATCAGACGAAGAGACCTGAATTGTGGACTGACCTCACTGTTTTTCTTACCTATACTGATTATTATGAGAAGTTATCAAGGGTCAGGTCAGATAACTGTTACGTTACAAAAATTTATTTGTGGCTTGGTAATCATGTTGGTGACCTGGATAAATAAAGATTTTGATTGATTGATTGAAGTCATTGTTTACACATATATCTTGTTTTTTTTAAAGTTATAAAGCACCTAACATACTGTGTTGGAATGTAATGAATAGCTTGAAACCGCTACGAGTTTCACACACTAGTGTACTACTGAGGTATGATATGGCCACTTTCAGTTTCTCCTCAGGTAGGTGGACAAAACACTTGGACATTATTCATTTTTCTCGTTTTGTATTTGATTGCCATGTAGTTCAGTGAAGTCATATTCACAGCAAATTTGCAGACAATTTTATTGGTTCTTTTTTATAAAATAATTTGTGATTCCCCCCAGTATGATGCCTCTTAATGGCGTAGAAAGCACCCTATGAAGGTATTAAGAGGAATGGCACCCTCAGTGTTTTTAAATGTATGTGCTATTTGCTATGTCTGCATATTTAACTGTATGTAATTGTTAAACCAATCCAACATAAGAGTTTAAAAAGAAAAAAAAAAAAAAAAGATCGCCCTTTCCACAGTTAATTCCTGTTCCTTCTCGAGTGCTGGTATCTAGCGTTCTCGTCCCTTGTGCCTAGAGCACTGGTGGTGTCGGGACATCCTGTAACAAGGTTGGAGGACAGAGGGACAACGGGGAGAGGGAATATCAGAATGCAGCCTAATAACCCAAGTACACTACATTTAGATGGTGATAAAACAGTCAAATGAAGTCACTGTGCCTCTATGAGCATGGTGCGTAAGCACCCCAGAACCAAACAATGCTGTTTAGCTTGTCAACATATGGAGAACTTGGAGCACCAAGAGGCAGCAGCCCATGCTCCCAAAAGCCTTACTTGTTTCTCAAATGTACATCTAATAACGTTCCTATTAATGAAAATTGCTGGGGCAAGTCCTCATTTATACTTAATTCCTCGGTTCAGATTTTGTTTGCATGTGCAATCTTCTCTGCTGGGGAAGGGGAGGCTGGGTAGGGGTAATTGAGCTCCACATGACATTTGGCTATTTCACACCTCGTCGAATCCAACACGCACGCCCTCCTCTCTGCACAACACGAATGAAGCAAAGTGGAAGTACTCATTAATATTGATGAGTTATAATGACATTAAGCAGTCTACCACATCAGTACTTCCCTACCAAAAAAAAAACACAACATACATTTGACAATTTTGAATTTTACCCTCGATGCAGCTTCTCCCAGGTCTCTGTACCATGCTCTCTACCTTCCCAGCTGCTTGGCCACAGAAACCTATGCCCTACTCAAATCTGCCAGCAGGGCCTCAACTGAGACACCATCCTTTGTAGTCTATGACGGACTGGCACCAGGACCTATGGTTCTCCTTTCATGGCATCCACCCGGGAAACCAGTTCAATTGGCTCAGAAGTCTGCTACAAGGTATAGCAGCCCACTTGGCTCCCAGTCATTAAAGTCGAATTTGTAACAGTCAAACATCAAGAAATCAGACAATTTTTCAGAACTTTTTAATTCAAGGCTGCCTCCTCAAAAAATCATGTTTTCCTGTGTCCACAAATCTCAGCATTAATTTATTTTTATTTCCTTCGTTCCCATTTACTCTATGATGCTATATTCAAATTAAACTGTGCACAAATAAAATGCACAAGTTTCAATAGTTTTCAGAGCTGGTATCTCCGTGATTTGATGTCACACATTTTGAGAACCAGCATCATTCAGTACAGTAACAAAAGGTTGAGAGGTATGCCCCTTTGCAGCACCCCTCACCCAACCCCCCTCAAAAACACACACACACACACGCGCGCGCGCGCACAACGTGAAATTTTTCCTAAGTGGAAAGTTTAGAACATCACAAAGAAAACTTTTCTTTACTCAACAAATAACAGGGATGCAATACAAAATGTTTACTGGGTAGGTGCCCTAGCCAGAAAGACTATTTTCAGGCACGACCCGGGGAGAGTACAGAGACAAACTTACGAGAACAATGATACATAGTGCAAAGTACAGAAACAACATGATACATAGTACAGTTACATATCAGCAGCAATGTGACAAAGTATTGGGGCTGTTAGGCCAGAAATAAGCATTTAAGCATTTTAGTTAATGTGAGACAAGGATACAATCGGGTCAAATAGGAGATTGAGGTAGGAAGACAAAGTGCAGCATTAATATTTACACAAGATAATTTCATCTGTCACTCACCGTGTCCGTTCCCTCTTAAAGGTAATAGATCAATTAGATGTAACTACTGAGTTCTACAAACCCACAGTCTAGAATGTATGCAATATCACAGTAAATATTCAACTTTTACCAGGAACTGCTGTACTGCCGTGTTTACAGGCCACGGCGGCCTATAGTTCTTTTCAGATCAAAAGTGAGTAATGTCAGTCACTGAACACATGCACTGAATGCATAATTTTATTTGCACAATAAAGCTGAGTTATAAAAAATACAACAAGAGTTATGGAATAGTCTACCGTAAAGCATAAATTAAGGCTCGACTATAGAAATGTTTAAATGTGATAATATTTGAATCCAGAATAAGTCTTTCCAGACTACTACCACAGAGAGGTGTGGGAGGGGGGTAGTCCAGAGGGGTCATCTTTTGGCCTTGTTCTGCCCAGTGATCCTGAGTAAGCATTCTGCTACCAGAGCTGGACCAACCAGCAGGGAAAGGGTGCACTTCAGACCTGAGGATGCACTTCATTCCTTGCTACAGGCTAAACAACTCCTATGTGGGAGGCAGTGGCTAATATAGACTGTTAGTCTCTCCCTCTGTTTCAGCAATGGTCACCTTTTCATGATACCGCCAAGCTAGGGAGGACTTTTATGAATCAGAAGGGGGAACTCCAAGGGTGTCTTCCTAGCTGTACAAGCTGCTTCCAATCCCATGTTGAAAATAGATGCATTAATGACTACTGCCAGAAACGAGCATATCTTGTTCACAGGGAAAGCTACTACTTAACGTTTAATTCCATCCTTGCATTTTCTAAGGAAGTACTGGTAAGTAGAGGGTATTTTTTTCATCGTCTAATTTAGGACTATGCACAGCATGTGCATATAACTTTGTTCCATCATAACTTATGAGTTGCAGATTTTCCATCAGGGAAGGGTCTTTCCTTTCTCAATTTCTTTCTGCTGTTAACAGTTTAAATGTATTTATCACAGATAGCTCAGTTGAGATGCAATCGCTCTCTTTTTGTGTACATGGCTCCGCTTAACCCCATTTTATAGTCGGGTGGACCAATGGTCTAACCACTCAATCCCACTGCTTCTAACATTTATGTCTGTACAATAACCCGATGCACATACATTTTTTTTTTTTTTGGGGAGTGGTGAGAACAATGAAGGAATATAAGCACAGATTAAAAAAAAAGCAAAACTTCAGATGTTTAAAATGTATAATTACAATAAAAAAATGACTTTTATAATTACTGGGTTCCATTTTTTTCAATGGCAAAAAACGTGTTAAATACCGTAACACCTGAGTAGATGTTATGGCATTTACGCGGCTTCTTCCAATGCTAATGCGCTCCAGACAGAAACTCAGCGCAAGCCTCACACTGTTCGTTTTCTCACACAAATCAGTGACCACAACAACTCACCTCCTCACTGGCATTCGCTCCGTACTGAACAGTTTCTGAATAAGGTAATTCAAGTCCAACAAAACACTTGCGCTTTCATTTTATTCAGTTTTGCTATAATACAACAGACTGCTACACTGCACACTTTTACCACGCTCCCTAACCGCTCTCCCTTTCAGCCCTCACCTTTCCCCTGCAAGTCAAATAACGCCAGCACTTCAAAATAGTCGCAACATGAAAAAGGACAGCAATCATCAGGACAGTTATTTTTTCTTTAGTTTTCTTGTTAAATACTTAAATATTTAAAGTTACTTGTAACATGGCAAAAATAGAACATGTAAAAGAAGGAAGACAATTGGCTGAATGGGGTCAGGTGGTAGAAGAGCAACACGGCATTATAGCACGATAATGCTGTGTTGGCATCGGGAGCACACAGAAAAAAAGATTTGAGTACCAGTTGCAGTGTGGACGAGTCTGAGAAGTGTGGAGTGCACATTTGAAGAAGTGAGCAGGGCATATATTACCACAAGTCTCACCAGTAGGTGGTGCTACTAACAGAGATAGTGACAGTGAATGGCAGTGGTACCGGTCTGTTGTACGGTGAGTGAAGAGTGGTCGTGCCAAGACAGCAAAGAAAGGTGAAGAATAGTCTTACCCAGGGACACAGCTAGATGGTAGGTGACGAGTCGCAAAACAGTGGGACGCAGTAGTCGGCAGTAGAAGCAAGCAATAGGCATTAAAACTATATGAACTGAGTTGGTGTGCTGATGTGCGAAAAGCGCCACCTATTGGTGGTAAATGCAATGTGTGGGGTAGCCGTGCAATTGAGTTAACAGTGTGGCGAGCAATAGGAGGAAAGAAAATGCATTTGCAAGCTCAAAGTGCACTGTCAGTACTGCATGAACGTACCTGATGGAAATAACAGCAGTGGGAGTAAAACCGCAGAGCAAAAGTATACCAGCCTGAAAGACGTCGTGTAGAAAAACAGCAAAAGTGGTGTGCTGTTCTACAAGTGCTGCTTATTGGTCGGAAACAGTAGGGCAGGTCCATACACTGAGCTAAGAAAAGTCATGTCAGTCCTGGGGCATGGTAAAGTATGCAGTAAATAAATAGGTTCCACAACGCACCAGGGCACCAATATCAGCAAAAAAATCATGCAGACGAGTAGAACAGCCAAATAGAAGTGGGACGGCTATAACTGACAAAAACAGGTTATCTCTGTCTTGCAAGATAAAGCAAAGTGGTAATGTGTCAAAAGTTGCTAGACACTATGTAAGTTGATGTCGGCAGTGCAGTGTGCACGCGCATTCTGGCACTTACACAGATCCTCATAAACAAGCACATATAAACCAGAAATTAGTAATTTACATAATTCGTACTGCTGATCTGTCTATCATAACAAGTCAAAGAATATCCACATGAAACCTGATTTGCACAAGCCATGTTACGAGTGCATTAATCCACTCCAAAGGTGGCATCTAATGGGGAGTTAATGCATGGTTGGTCTGTTGTAGGCACTCGGCCTGCGGCCTCGGACACCAATGGCCCCAACCATGCATTAACTTCCCATTAGATGCCACCTTCGTTGTGGATTAATGCTTACATGTTCAACCTGCAGTTCTGTTCTTCATTAAACCATTTACTCACCACGAGGTAAGACTCCAGTTTTTGTTTGTTTTTTATTTCAAATGCCACCAGAAAAAAAATGAAACCCTTCAATTATATATAACAAAGTATGGGGTAATAGTAGTGTTCTTCATCTGACATTAATACCATTGTTGATGGTTATCATAAACCCCTCGGGCTTCGCCGTCAGGGTTTATGTGCCATCCAACAACGAGGATGTGTGTTAAATTCTCGTAACACACTGTACCCCATACTTTATTCTATCTATAATGGCCTTGAACTACTTATCAAGTGAATACTGCTGATGTTCAGTAGATGGTGTTCTGAGTCATGGTTATCCTCACCACACAGGTCCCACACCTACACCTGCTATAATGTACCTCAGTGCATTACACACAAGCAAGGGTGATCCAGTGGTTAGAGCACAGAACTTTGAACTTGGAGATCCCAGGATCAAATCCTACCACAGAACCTTAAAATGATTCTCCAGGTTTCTCCAAAAAAAATTACAGCTGGCACTGGAAGGACTCAAATGTTAGCCAATTCTGCAAAAAACGGAATTTAGGACATACAAACATAGAAATTTGCCAGCAGAAAAGGACCCCTTGGCCCATCCAGTCTGCCGGATATACCCTTCCCCCCATCTAGTCTATCTTACATCCTCTGTTCATTTCATTCTTAATTATACCCCCTCTGTCTAGTTTATGCACAGCTATACAGAGCCTCACAGTAAACTCCCCCCAATACATTTCCTGCCTCTTTACCAGTACTTGGAGAACCTATTCACTCAGGA
Source organism: Neoceratodus forsteri (assembly GCA_016271365.2). Lineage (NCBI taxonomy): Eukaryota > Metazoa > Chordata > Ceratodontiformes > Ceratodontidae > Neoceratodus > Neoceratodus forsteri. Next base: position 107,975,517 of record JADMNL010000034.1, on the reverse strand, counting down.
GGTATTCTTACATCCTATTCAATATATTCAGAATTAGAATTCGATATGGCACTTCCTCCATACATTACGCACTTCCCACCTTATGGAACAACCTCCAAAAAACACTGAAACTATCAAACATCATTAGATTGGCATCCTTCAAAACTCTACTCAGGCATTCATTGAAAGACACCTGTAACTGCTACGCCTAAGCCTTCACCATCCCCTTTGAACCAGGCGCCTCCTCTAGTTTTCCCAACATTCATGGTATGCGCCTCGTTAACCATTGCACCCAAAACTGTACTGAGGTTGGCTGTGCCCTTCTCTCTTATTCCCACTATCCCATTTTTACTATTAACTATCAATAATTGCTTACTATTTAAATTCTACTTGGCAGGGCTGTGCCTTCCTATCTAATTTTTCTATTTTAGGCTGCCTTGTAGTGAGGCCTCCAGCACACTTCTACGGCACAATTAAATGTTGTAAAATGAAACAGATGTTGCTCTAACTCCTTTTGTACACTAGTCTATGCCCCATATGTATTTTTTTGTATGCGGATGTTCATTGTGTCATGCATGTCTATTTTGTACCTAGATGTATCTATTATATGATGTATTGCATCATGTGTGTTTATTTTGTACCTGTCCAGGTCCACCTTGTAAATGAGATCACTCATTGGTGTCTCACCTGGTAAAATAAAGGATTGATTGATTTATCTTACACCCTCTGGACATTTCATTCTTAATTACTGAAGACATTTCCAGAAAAAACATCTCTCTGCCCCTTAGACTTCATCTGTCCCCATGGGTTTCCCCTGCTTTGTAGTCACAGTCATCTGTCTGTGACATCAGAATCATTCCATGGCAACACATTGTGATGTCACAAGCAGAGGAGACTGACCTCACAGCAAGGATAAGCTACGTGAACAGATATGGTGTAAAGACCTAAGATCCTGCTTTAATGAAAAGGTCTGCAGTGCTGAATATGGAAGGTTCTGAAATTCCAGTTTGGGGGAACATTGCGTAACAGAGTTCTGCTGATGCCAGATGTGAACTGTTTTGCTGGAAACCACAGTCTGTTTAATCACTCAGCAAGTCACATGACCTCACTTTGCTCTGGGAAGAAGTAGGGCCCCCAGTTTAAATGATATGTTGCTTCACAGCTAGACTGCCCTGAGGTAACTAAAATCTAGGAATGAGAACCACACAAACCACCTTACATACAAAATCCACCTTACAAACTTAGAATTTTACAAGGCAAAGCACTTTTCCCATCTAACTCCACTATGTATTCACTGAATGCCTTTTTGTTTGAATTCTGTTAACTGAACAATCTCCCAGTGTTTCTCATCAGAAACTGAGAATGTAACACAAAGTCCCTCCACTGTACAGAATATGATATGGAAAAAACAGACAATAAATCATCTTGCCTTAAAATGATTAATATTTTCAGGTTGCTGTTGTCCAGGTGCATCTTTGACAGAATGGGTCCAGCCCTTATCCCATTAGTATCCAAGCAGGAAGAACCAGATAGTCCATTATCTTTCACACCATGATCAACTTCTCCTTTAATCTAACCTAGAATTGTTAACTGGCCCAGTCACACCACCAGTGAGACCCGGGGTTCACGTGCAAGTCATAATATCCCACAGTGGAGCGAACTGTGGATTCAACACATTATGGTGCTGAGGTTCTTAACCCTGGGGAAGGGAAGGTGTGGGCTGTCCAATATGCGTGCAGCAAATGGCAGGCTGCACACATGTTGGACCATTTTTAATGTTCCCTATTCCCTAACTTCCCTGTGCCCTTTGTCTTGCACTAGCAATCCCAATCACACTCACGGGAAGCCGCACCCCCTGCAATTCCACAGTGCAAACCTTCCTATCTAGGAGTAGTCAGGCTGGCCCACTACAGATGCCAGCGAAGGATGTGGCAGATCAAATGAGCATGATAGTGCACAGCTTACGGGCAGTATAGCACTATGTTCCACACTGCTGAGGTACAGAAACCTGGGAACTGACTGCAGTGTCTGCAGACGAACATACACCAAACCAGCAGAAGAAGGCCTTATGGTCTGTCAAGTCTACTCATGTTGCAGGGTCCTCAGCTTCAAGTTAATGACCCTGTCTCCACCCAACCAGCACCCTTGTCCACCCCCCATGTGACCCTTATTTTCCCTTTGTCTGTCCCAGCCTCTCTTGAAGCTGTCTACTGTTTACGATGGTATCACTTCCTCAGGAAGCCCATTCCAACCTGCCACCACCCTCTCCGTGAAGATGCAGCACCTGGTGGTCCTGTTCCCACTGATCTTAAAGAGAATGGCAGTGTGCACCTTGTTTGTTCCTTTTAAATACTCACTCAATCATGTCCTCCTCTCTCTCCTCCAGGGAGTACATGTTCAGTGCTTCCAGTCTCTAATATGTCCTACCCTGCTGGCTCATAATCATCTTTGTTGCCCTCCTCTGGATTGTCCCCAGCTAATTCATATCCTTTTTAGGTATGGACATCAGTACTGTATGCTGTACTCCAGGTGAGTCTCACCAACAACCTATACAATGGCAATATTACCTCCTCCCTCCCACCTACTGCTGATCCCCCTAGTGACATACCCAACATTTTATTTGCCTTTGTTGCTGCTACTTCCTACATTGTGTGGAATGTTTCACGTCACTAGTGATCACCACCCCCAGGGCCTTTTCCTCCTTAGATGCAGATATCCGGACTCCACCCAGGCAGTATTCTGTCCTCAGGTTCTTGGCTCCACTGCACATAATCTTATATTTCTTCGCATTGAAGTCAAGTTGCCAGATCCTGGACCACCTCGCTAATCTTTCCAGATCTTCCCTTAGGTCCGATGTCCCTTGAGCTGTGTCTAACCTCCCACAGAGTTTGGCGTTGTCTGCAAATAAGCAAATGTTGCACTTAATGCCTCCCCCAATGTCATTAATGAAGACATTAAAAAGCACAGGTCCAATGGACCAGTAGTGTAGAGGGTTGAGGCGCTTTGCATCTTACCTCTCACCACGCTGGTGACCCGTGTTCAGGAACGAGCACGGGTTGCAGGGGGTCGGTGGGGGAGGGGAAGAGGATCGGCGGCCCAGTGGATTGGGTCCTCCCAGGGTGAGGGGATCCACTGTTCGCTCCATGGCTGCCATCTAGTGGAGGCCAGGTGGTAGTGCCACAGTCTAGCAGCGCAGTATCGGGGCCACGTTCTTATGGTTGCCATAGCATGGGAAGAAAAAATAGAAGAAAACAGCAATTGCGGGCTTCATGAAACCCTGCCTACCTGCCCTTGTCCCGCTCTGTCGCTGGTCATCTGGACCCCCAATCTGGACGCAGGATCACCGGGTAGGGGGAGGAAGGCCCTCCTGTCCCCAGCCCCACCACAGGGGGAAAGTCCATGGGGAATGGGGCTCAGCAGGACAGGAGAGACAGACGGATGGGGGAGGTGGGGACAGGGCTGGACACCGCCTCGGTGTACCACAGGCTAAAAACCTGTATAGAAAAAAGCACAGGTCCGAGCACCAATCCCTGTGGGACCCCACTGGTGAACTCCCCACTACTGGAGAGCTCGCCCTTCACCACCATGCTCTGGGTTCTGCCCCCAAGCCAGGTTGTTACTCACCTGGTCAATTTCTCATCTACCCTCAGATCTGTGAAATTCCTGATCAAATTCTTGTGGGACACAGAATCAAAGGCCTTGCTGAAATCCAGGTATAGTATCCCATCACTTGGCCTCTGTCCAGTATCTTAAGTCAGATCTGACATGCTCTCACTCCCATAAATTCATGCTGCCATCTGTCCTGAAGGTCATTCTCCTCCTGGTACCCTACTAACCTTTCCTTAAGTATGGCCTTCATGAGCTTGCACACTATCGAGGTCAAACTGACCAGTCTGTAATTCCCAGAGTTCTCCTTGAGACTGCTATTAAGGAGTGGCACTATATCTGCCATTCACCTGTCCAGCAGTACCACACCCCCAACTCCAGTGAACTACTGAACAGATCAGCCAGGGGACATGCAAGCTTCACTGCCAGCTCCCTCAGCACCATTGGATGTACATTGTCTGGGCTTGGGGATTTATCCACCTTCAAGGTCAGCAACCCCTTCCTCACCCTATCTACCTCCATGAAATTATCCATGCTCTGGTACCTTCTTTCCCCTTGCAGTACTGGTCCTTCTCTTTCCCTAGTGAAGACCAAACAGAACTACTCATTCAGTACATCTGCCATGTCCCCATTTTCTTCAACCCACCCTTCCACCTTTCTGAGCCTAAAAATCCCATCTTTTTTGTCTCTCTTCTCACTGATATAATGAAAAAAGGCCTTTTCCCCCCTTTTTAATTCCCTCCGCTAGCTTCAGTTCTTTTGGGGCTTTTGCACGTCTGACTACTCTACCTGCAATACCAGCCTGTGTCCAGTAGTCCTCCTTATCTTCCTCCCTGTGGTTCACTCTGAACTTCTTGTATGCAGCCCTCTTTTCCCTGACTGCCTGGGTAACCTCCAAGCTAAACCAGCTGGTTGCTTTGGCCCTCAAGTTTTTCCATTTGAGCCTTGTACAGTCCCCTGTGGCTGCCAGTACTCCCTCCATTATGATGGTCCACTTTTGGTCCACCCCCATTTCTACACTTACACCTTCCAGGTGACCCCTTAGCAACTCGCCCATCCTCCCAAGTTCCACCCTTCTAAAATCCAGGATTTTAGTCTTAGTGGGGGCCCTTTTCTTGCCCGTATCCAGCCGGAACCATACTGTGCGATGGTTGCTCCCACCCAGGGGCTCCTCGACCTTGATGTCCTGGACGTGGTCCTCATTCATCAATATCAGATCCAGGATCACCCCCTCCCTGATGGGTTCTGTGATGCCCTATGTTAGGAATCTACCTTGCACATCATCTGACAACACCTGACTCCTAGTGCATGTCATGGTTGGGATCCCCCAATCCACCCCAACCATGTTAAAATCCCCCGCAATGACCAACTCACCCTTCTCTGCAGCTGACCTTATTACCATACTCAGTTCCCCGTCTGGGTGGTCTGTATACCACCCCTAGTCTCACCTTCCTCCCTTTATTAGACAGTAATTGAATCCACATAATTTCTGCCTTCACCTCTTCCAATTTCTCCTGTATACAAGGTATACCTTCCTTTATATAAACTGCCAACCCCCCTTTCCCTTCTCCCCTTGACCTCCTATATAGCTTGTACCATTACACTGAGAGGTCCCAGTCATGGTTAAGTGTGACCCATGTCTCTATGACCGCAGCTATGTCCACTCCTTTCTCAACCATCAAGCCTGTAGGTCATCCATCTTGTTACCAAGACTTCTTGCATTCAAGAACACTACCTTCCACTTGGATTCTGACACTCCTTCTCCCATCCTTCTGCCATCCCTTCTGCTCCTCTTTGCTTGTAACCCCCCCCCCCAGCTCTACTGCCTCCCTCACCCTACCCCTCCTCTTACCAACTTCCCCTTGCTTAGTATTGGGAGGTGGTCTGCTGACCTCCTTCTCCTAGAGTGTCAGGGCCTGAAGGCCCGCCTGCCCTCCGCCCAGCAGTATACATTACGGTAATTAATTATATATCCTTCCAGCCTGCTTTTGAGGACTCTCAACACCCCCACCTCCAATGAGGTGCAGTCTGTCCGTGCATAGAATGTCTCATCTTTCCAGGTTTCCTCCCCAGACACCAACACAGTCGAACCCTTCCTCCTTGCACTACTTCCTCAACCATTCACTGAACTCCTCTATTCTTTTTTCCTGACCGTGCTGTGCTGGCTCTCGGTACTGGCAACACCTCCAAGAATGCTACTGATCTGGCTACTTCCCTGCAGGTATTCCCCACCCCACTGAATCTTTCTTGTACCACTTACACCTCCTCCCCGGCTAGGTCATTTGTACTTAGGTGTATAATTACATGTGGTCCCCCCAGCTCCCTTCACCATCTGCCTGATCCGTTAGCCCACTGTCTCCACCATCATTCCTGGCATGCAAATCACCATCCTCCCCGTATACCACCCCACTACTCCCTTCCACCTTCCTGCCATCTGCTTCCCTCTCCACTATCTCACTAGCTCTTCATCCTTCTTGCTCTCCACCCTTCCCTTCTTCCCCCCTGCTGCTATAAGACTGACCCCTCCACAGCCCCACCTACCATTTTGCCTGCCTTCTCTCCCTACTCCCCGATTCCTCCCTTTGCACCACACTCACTCCCCAGCTCCTTTCCCGCTCCATCTGACTCTCTCTCTCCATCCCTGCATACTCCATTCTCCGTGTTCCCTGCTACCAAGTCTGCCATGTATTGTACCACTCCCCGCCCCTTGTCCTACCCCACCATCCTCGACTCCTGTACCAGACCCCCCCCTCCTATGCCCCCTCCCCAATTCTATTCAGTGGGTGGAACCTCTTCCATACAGCTACCTCCATGGGTGTTTCCATTCCAGTCCCATGTCCCACTTCCTATGCTGTCCTGGGTGAAAGTCTGCAGTTATCAAAACACAAACCAAAGACTAGATTCAACACCCACAACTTACTCAGTAACGAGAAATCCTCACAGTGATGGAAGCTGGGGCCGGGCTTGTCACAGAGTTGAGGTGTCTGGCTCTCAAGCTGGCCACCTGACATTCATACATACCTTGTGTCAGTCGCCCAAGAAGCGGCATTAGCATCAACTGTGAAGGCAGCTGCTTGCCAGCCCTCCTGGCTAAAGGAAAGGTGTATCAGTGGTGGCACAGATCATCAGGTTGGGGGAAAAATAATAAAAAAAAATACATAGGAATGGGAACTAGCTTCTACCACTTAGGCCACCACAGCCACAGAAGAACCATCTTTAAGGGGAAAAGCTACATGGAATAACGTTGTTGCTATGGTGTTAGCTACCGCTAGGCACTGGAAATTCAACTCAAGCGAGAAAGTTTAACACCCCTTCAGTGCTGGAGCAGAGTACATTCTGCTTGTTACAATGGTATGCCTGAGAAGCCAACAAAGCATTTATTAAAAGGATATTTCAAAACTAGACCCATAGTAGCAAATCTAGTGCAACAGTCCATTCAAAAACCGGGGAAATTCTCTGCTCAAGAAATGTAGAAGTCACCCCCCAATAAAAAGAGGCATGAACATCAACTGTTTAGAATGTCAACTCTTAAAAAGAAAAGGCAGTTTGCTTGTCCTTTGGAGGCTGAAAGCTCGACAAGCTGTACAGAACAAACCTCCCCCTAGATGAACAGCAGTGACAGCACCCAGCTATAATTACAGAGCACATTCTCTCTCTCTCTGCTTGTCCCTAAAGGAGCCCCGAGGCAGCTTTTATTTAGAACTTATTTTCTGCCCAGCTGTCTTCCTCAACAACATGGTTTTATTTTATTATTCAGGGAAGGTGAGGGCTGGAAACTGAGGCAGGATCATCCCTTGCCTGGATGGGCACCCCATGCAGATCACAAAGCAATGATTTACACCGCACAGCATTTTCCCTAAAGCATCTATACTTAAGGGTGCCCATGGCTTTTGCCGTAGTCTCTCGTGTTTTAACACCCTGCATGCTCCCCATCATGTTTCAAGTAAAACCTGGTCCCCAATATTGTTACCGCTACAACACTTGAGGGGAAACCAGAGAGAAAAAATAAAGAAAGGAGACGAGAGGGAAAATGAAAAGTGAAGAGAAAAAAAAATATGTAATGACAAAAGAAATGGGGGGGGCGCCTCACAGAACCAAAAAGAGGACACAGTATGTATCATGTGTACAGTATGTTGCTCGACAAATGCCCCATCCTTTCAATTTTCTCTTGGGATAACACTGCACTGCCTTTCTCTTTAAATTAAGAAAAAACCCACGTTGGGGGGGGGGTTCTACTTGCTAGCTCTCCCACCTTATGTGGGGCCATTCCCTCACATTACTTTTCAGAACCTTTGATCCCACATTGAAAGGTGCAGTACCACATTCTAGATCTCTAGGGGTGTCCCTTGGGCTCCTAGTAACACAAAACACAAGGAACCTTTTAAGTGGCTCCTTAACTTGGGCAGCATGATAACCTACAGTAACAGGACCAAGAATGATAGGCTCCTTCATATGGATAAGGGCTCCAGAAAAAACAAGAGTTTGCAGCCAAATGCCCTTCATTTCTGACTGTCAGTGAATTTTGCAATCTTTGTGGCCATGAAAGCACCCATTTCCACACTTCACCGAGCTTGTAACACTAGGATGATGAGGTGGTGTCCCATATTTTCTCTCTTCTCAAACACACATTTTTCCTTTAACCCCCACACCACACACACACACATTTTTGCCCCACACCCCTACTTTGTGACTTACATTTTGCCCTCCAACACACATTTTGAGAGACAGTGTCCAATAATTTGGGCACTGACATGTTGAGAGGTACAGTCCTCCCCCCTCGCGTATGATGACACAAACTGAGGGTCTCTCACCCCTCATACCTTTCAGCCTCTTGCCTCATAAATCAGGGCCAAGGTTTAACATAATAAGGGACAAAGATCCAAAATCAGGGACAAGTCTTAAAAATTCGTACTATTCACTCACAAAGCTGACAGAATAAGGAGAAGTATTTTCTGAAGAAAAGCATGCCTGTAACTTTAATGTCTCTGACATTATTTTGTGCTTACAACCCCCACTGTTCTGTGACAAAAACACAAATTTTACGAAGAACCCGGGCAAGGACAGAAGAGCATTTTGAGGCAAAATCAGGGACGTCCTCTGTAATTCAGGGACAGTTGAGCGGTATGCTCACCCTTGTGCTGAAGAACAGTGAAACTGACCCCCGGAGGCTCACCCTCTGCTGCTCAGCTCGTGTCCCAGGACTGGCGCGAGGATCCGGGGTCCACTGTACGCCTCCTTCGCTCGCGCCGTCCACGATCCCACAGCTCCTCCTCAGCTCTGCAAGTCCCTCCGGAGTCCGGTGCCGGTCCCCCCACGCTCGGTATCCTGTGCCCGGTCAGATCGGTAGCAGCACAAGTCCAGTCCTGGTGTCTTCCTCACTCTCTGCTCCACGGCCGGCGTCCCCGGCACGGGCAGTCGGTCCTCTCGCTCGCTCTCTCGCGGAGGCCGGGTGCTGTCGCGGTCTCGAGTGCCAAGCCCTTGCTCCGCCGGCAGCTGTCTGTTGCGGCGAACAAGGGACTGTGCGATTCCGCCGGCCGGGACACGGTGGGATTAACTGTGGAGGGTTGTGTGGCAGCAGCACAACGGCGGGACTCCGAAACCGACAGACCCGGCCTCCCGACCCGCCTCCTCCGAGCTGGGGGGGGCGGCCCTTCCAGTCACAGCCTGAAGAGCCAGAAAGCAAAACTGCACGAGACACTCAAGAAAGCAGGAATAACGGTTACCCTCATTCCCCAACACATGTGTACAGTTTACAGACGTCCGCGTACCCCTTTCTACCCGATACAACAGTGCTGCAATATACTGCACATACATACCCTCTCTCCCTGACACATGAATACAGTGCACGTTTCTTCATTTATTTACTGAATTTTGTTGACCGGGACATGCGCAGTACACACATACCATACCCCCCTTCCTTCCCAGCCCTGACACACCTATACAGTGCACAGTACATACATACCATACCCCTTCCTCCACTTCCCTGACACAGGTATACAGAGCCACATGCACTGTACATACATACATACCATACCTCTTCTTTAACCTCCTGGACACATGTATACAGTGCCACGCCTGTATATCCCCCCCATATGTCTAGAGTGCAACACCTGTACATACCCCTCCTCACACATGTATAGAGTGCAACACCTGTATATACGCCTCTCTGACACATGTATACCGTGCCACACATGTAAACAGGCATCCCGGCACATGTATGCAGTGCCACACGTGTGCATTCCCCTCCCCTCACATGTATAGAGTGAAACATATACACATGCACACATATATATATATATGTGCACGTATACTGTGTTATGCCTTTACTTATGCATCCCAACACATGTATACAGTGCCACAGCTGTATATACCTACCCCTCCCAACAGCTGTTTTTTGTTCTTGGAGATGTTGAAGGTTTAGGGCTACATGCTGCTGTATACCTCCATCATTAGCGTTTGGATCTCACCCCTTTCTTTTTGTGCTCTATTGTACAGTTCCACACCTGTACATATATACCCTCCCACACAGATGTATACAGTCACATATAGACAGTACTAACTTACCTCTCATCCTTCATCCTTGACATATGAATACAGTGCCAGATATATTGAAAATATATACTCCTCCTCACACATGTACAGTCCCACATATACTGCACATACCTATCCCTCGACATCCTTCCTTAACATATGTACACAGTACCACATCTGAATAATGCATACCCCTCCCCACACATGTATAGTCATATATACTATACATATGCACCATCACCCTCCCGCCTCAATATGTGTATATTCCCACACCTATGATGTACATATTTATTCCTCCCAACACACATACAGGTACACATATACTGTACATGAATACATACCTCTCATCCTCCATCCCAACACATATATACAGCCACACATATACTGTACATAAATACATGCCCCTCTTCCTCCACCCCAACACATGTAAACAGCCACACATATACTGTACATACATACATACCCCTCATCCTGCATCCAAACACATGTATACAGTCCCACATATATACTGTAGATAAAAAGCCCTCACCTTCCAAGGCCTTGTTATGGGAGGATCCCCCATAAGACTGATTGTCCAGTGAGTGGGGGGAGACAGGGCAAGAGGGTTGACAGCTGAAGGGACAGCTGAATGGTAAAAATAATGCACGTGGACAGCAGCAGCTCGCGATGCCCATGGTCTAAGTCTGAAAATGCACTTGGGCCCTCAGATGGTCAGTGGGGGGAGGGGGGTCGAACATACCAAAGAACACTCTCTTTCTCCAGGGCAGGAAGGTGGCTGCCTCTGCAGCAACACTGCCACCTGGGTGACCACAGGTAGCATGAAGCAGAGATATCGAGGTCACAAAGGATTGCTATGGGCATGTGTGTGTGTGCCTTGAATCCCTTGCATGCTGACATCCTGAGGACTGGTGACACAGGCAAGAAAGAAAATCATCTTGACACTGTAGGATGAAATCCCAGTACACTCATGTCTTGCACTGCCTACTACCCTCTCCAACGCCCTAGGGATTTAGTGGAGGAGTAATGGGAAGACCCTCTGATCCCATCACAGGGACAAGCCATGAGGAGGAAGTATGGATGTATGGCATAGTGTGGTGACAGAGCTCGGTGGTTGCCTGCGAGTGGGGGGGGCACTATCAGAGAGAGAAGGGGCCAAAAAAAATAGAAATAAAATTGCAGTATGGACATATGCACGCATATTGTCCCCCCCCAATTTCTGGTCCTGGTTATGAACCCACTCCATCAGCTATACAGCCTCTAAGGCCCGTGACCCCTGTTCTCCTCTATCAAGCATCTCTCACACACACACACACACACACACACACACACACACACAAAACTTACCCCTCATGGCAGGGCCCTCATGGCTAGCCAGACTCCTTGGCACAAACATATCGGGTATCCATTTGGGGTTCATACAGTTGAGTGTGGCCCAGATGTAGCACAGCATCATACACTGGGCCCAGGTTTTTCCATTTTCTTCCTCCCTAATGGATACTGACAGCAAAGGTCTCTGAGTGCATACACACCAAAGCATGCTTGTGCATGGAGACAGCTGGCATACCAAAGCATGTTGGTGCATGGAGACAACTGGTATATCAAAGCATGTTGGTGCATGGAGACAGCTGGCACACCAAAGCATGCTGATGCATGGAGACAACTGACACACCAAAGCATGCTGGTGCATGGAGACAGCTGGCATACCAAAGCATGTTGGTGCATGGAGACAACTGGTATATCAAAGCATGTTGGTGCATGGAGACAGCTGGCACACCAAAGCATGCTGATGCATGGAGACAACTGAAACACCAAAGCATGCTGGTGCATGGAGACAGCTGGCATACCAAAGCATGTTGGTGCATGGAGACAACTGGTATATCAAAGCATGTTGGTGCATGGAGACAGCTGGCATACCAAAGCATGTTGGTGCATGGAGACAACTGGTATATCAAAGCATGTTGGTGCATGGAAACAGCTGGCACACCAAAGCATGCTGATGCATGGAGACAACTGACACACCAAAACATGCTGGTGCATGGAGACAGCTGACACACCAAAGCATGCTGATGCATGGAGACAACTGACACACCAAAGCATGCTGGTGCATGGAGTACAGCTGACACACCAAAGCATGCTGATGCATGGAGACAACTGACACACCAAAGCATGCTGGTGCATGGAGTACAGCTGACACACCAAAGCATGCTGATGCATGGAGACAACTGACACACCAAAGCATGCTGGTGCATGGAGACAGCTGGCACACCAAAGCATGCTGATGCATGGAGACAACTGACACACCAAAACATGTTGGTGCATGGAGACAGCTGACACACCAAAGCATGCTGATGCATGGAGACAACTGACACACCAAAGCATGCTGGTGCATGGAGTACAGCTGACACACCAAAGCATGTTGGTGCATGGAGACAGCTGACACACCAAAGCATGCTGGTGCATGGAGACAGCTGGCACACCAGAGCATGTTGGTGCATGGAGACAGCTGACACACCAAAGCATGCTGGTGCATGGAGACAGCTGACACACCAAAGCATGCTGGTGCATGGAGACAGCTGACACACCAAAGCATGCTGGTGCATGGAGACAGCAGACACACCAAAGCATGCTGGTGCATGGAAACAGCTTATACATGCGGCCAGCCCGCCGGCGCAGCAGTTGGATTTCCGCTGCGACGCCAGTGACCCGTGCCCGAACGGACTGGTAGCTGGAGGGCTGGTTGAGAGAGGATGGAGCGCCAACGGCTGCTCTCCTCCTCTGGGAAGGGAGGATGCTTGTCCTGCAGCTCTACCGCCACCTGGGTGACCCGGGGTGGAGGTAGCGGACTGCATAGAAGGGAGGGCGTGGGCCGAGCAGGCAGCGCACATCGTGCGATGCCCTAGGTCTCCCCAGAGTGCTCACGTCCTGTGGGAGGGGACAGAAAACGGAAAAAGGTGCCTGGCGTGGAGGACGTGAGCGGGACCCACTGCCCAGATAACTCATAACCGGACTACCGATGGATGCTGCAGATGGACCACCTGACACACACTAATGGACTGGAGGGTTAACGGAATACCCCTCCTCCCGCCTGGGGGTAGACCGAGGCAGCATGGAGGTAGGTCCGAGCGACACCACGGTAGATACCCGGGAAGGGACTAGGGGAGTTCAGTCTAGGGATTCCCAGAAGAAGTTCCACCACGGCAGAGAGAAGGGGGATATAAAAAAAAAAAAAAGGAAACAGCTCACACACCAAAGTGTGCTGGTGCATGGAGACAGCTGACACACCAAAGCATGCTGGTGCATGGAGAGAACTGGCTCCTGTCCCTCCTGCAGCTGCTGCACTTGTGATTACACAAGTGGCAGACACATGGCAGAGCCAGTCATCCACCTTCCCTGTAGGAGAGCTTCTTCTGGAATGCTCGATCCTCCTGCCCCCCCCCGTCTGACCCTCCAGCACCCCAGGCTCACTCGAAACCCAGGTTGCTGGGGTCGCAGGTGGCAATGCTGTTGCTGTACCAACTGGCTGGCTACATGTTTAAATTGTTACATTATTGTACCCACGCATGATACTGTACGCATATGTACACACATACAAGCATACACATACATGTGTACATGCATGTGCAGACAAACTTACATGGAAACATGCATACAGACACAGAAACAATCACATGGATACATGTACATATAGAAAATGATGCTCACATGAACACACACAGACGTATGCATGCCTCTCAAGTGCTATACATGATGCATATACACAATTTATGCCTAGATTTACTCAACTTATAGGCATTTAATAACTGTATAGAAATGTGCTTTAACTGTAAACGTGTAATAACTATTATTTTAAAGAGTAACAATTGTGTTGATTTTTTAAAAAGTCCCTAAGCCCCCACTGGTGCCTTACTCTACCTGGACTTAAACAGTTCATAGCGAGACTTTTTCTGAAGTGTAGATTGTGAAGGGAAGGGGTCTTAATTCTTGGCTCTGGCTGCCAGATCCCTTAACCTTCCTGGTATCGATGTGGGAAAATCCCCCACCCCCGTGCTCTTACGTTTTGTGACACAGTACCAATGGGCCCACTCCACTGATATCAAGGGGTGGCAGAATCAAAATGAGCTTTTATATGTTTTAGAGGTCCACTATGGTCAAATCACAGCAGCTGCTTAACCCATATACCCATTAGTGCCATATGGCATCAGAACCACGCATTGCTTAACCTGACCCAAAATGGTGGCATCCGATAGAAGGAGTTAACTAACAAGGCTCGTTAGTTGAGCGGTGGCTTTGATTTTGTCCAGTTTATGTCCAGGAAGAGTAAGCCACCAATGTGTGTGGGGGAGCTTGATTGAAGCATTGAAAATGGTGCGCTTTCACTCTTATTATTCTTTAAATTAAGAAATATGCTATACATTCTGGCCATTTGCTCTGCATTTCAAAGATCAGTGCTGTGCATTTACACACGTCTTTTCTGCCATGCCCAGTATAAAGAGTAAATGTCCCCTGAAGGCAGTATCACAATTTCTAATAATGTCTAATGTGTCCAATCAATTTAAAAAATGTTCCCTCGGGACATTCAATAGCAGTTACTGAACCACTGACTCTGTACTTGTGTGTGTGTGTGTGTGTGTGTGTGTGTGTGTGTTTGTGATTGTTAATGAACCATAAGCAAAACAGGAGATGGCAGTAACACCACAGGCCCAGCCCAATTCTCTACATGACAACAGATTTCCATTTAATTCTTAAGATCCATCACTGTCACTTGTTATGCAGCACATTTAATATATTCCAGTTTTAGAATGCATATAGTGATTCAGTTGGATGCCCCTGCAAAAACTCAGTGCTATGAAAATGTTCAGACTTTAGATTATTTTCAGCAGGACCTAGTGATTAAAGCACAGGCCTAAGAACCAGAGGATCTGAGGTTCAAATCCTGCTGGCTCCACTTCCTCACTGAGTGGCTCGGAGCAAGTCATGTAACCTCCCTGGGCTTATTCTCTTCTCAGGCTCCTCTTTTTTTCCTGAGCTGAACCTCCTTGAGCTCTCTCTGCCAATCTCATGTTAAGTGATTTTCTTGTTTCCTGCAAAAAAACTGCAGTTGCCATTGGCAGAACTCAGATCTCGAAACGTTACAAAAAATAAATGTCATGACATTCCATTCTTCATTACTAAGTGCATTTGCATTGAAACTGGCTCTTCATCTATTCCACAATGCATCGTTCCTCAAAACTTGCACGTGTGTTGTAACCATGTCCATGTGTACCAGGCTTTCCTTGTAAATGAACCTCGACTCAAGGAGTCTGTTCCTGAACAAATAATAAGTATGAAATATCTGTCCCTTGATAGGTACATAAATACGTAAATACTGGTATCTGTTCCTGGACAGATACATACATACATACATGCCTACCTACATACATACATACCTACCTACATACATACCTACCTAACTACATACATACCTACCTACATACATACATACCTACATACATACATACATACCTACCTACATACATACATACATACCTACATACATATCTTTTCCTGGACAAATCAATCAATCCAAAGAAAATGAAATCTCCATTCCTGGCAATAAATAAATATGTATTTCCTGCTTTGAAATGATAACCCTCTGCTTATGACATCAGAATAATTTCTGTGGCCACAGTTGATGTCATAAGCAGATGACTATCACGTCACAGCAAGAATAAGCAAAGTGAAAAGGTAAAGTCGGAAGTGGAAAAGACCCTGTGTTAAAGAGATCAGTTCAGTAACAGAAAAAAAATTATCTCAATTTTCAGGGAATTCTGTGTAACAGAGTTCTCTGGATGCCAAACATGATTTCTTTTTTGCTAGAAACAGGAAAATCTCTTTCACCTCCTTATGTGCGCCTAATCGTTTCTGGAATTATGCAGAGCATGTAAAGTACTTGGCTGTATAATTAGAATGAAAGATGCAACATAAAACTACATTCCTTTCCCTTTTGCTGTTTCTTTGAATAATCTTTGTTCCTAAATCCCACCAGGGCTGGGTGCTTTTCCCACATGCAAAAACTATGGATATTTTACATGGCATAACATGACCCAGACTTTGTTCCGGCGGGGGGTGGGGGGGGGAGAGATTGATCGGAGCCCAGACATAGAAAGGAGTGCCTTATGTACCCCAGAGTGGTCTCCAATTTTCCTCGGACGTTAGAACTGGGGAGGGAGGATTAGAGCACAAATGCCACTTGGTTGGTAGACAAATTCCTTCTGCAAGAATCTATTTTTATGAGAAATCTAGAAATGCCTAGGATACTCATTATTTATCATATGAATCAATTAATCTCTTTACATACTTGAGCATTACTAATATGTTAATATGCATTTAATAACTGTGGCTTGATATAATATGGATGGTATGAGCTTATATGTAACATGTATAACTATGCTTCTCTCAATAAAAAGGAAATTAAAAAAAATGTGACTGTATTGAAAGGATTTTATTCAGTTCCGACATCTGCAAAACCCAGTGAAAATTGCAGTCTTTCTAGTGAAATCAAGATTTTATGCTTTAAAAAACAGATTTTCACAAAATATTTTTAGTCACAAAAAAGTAGTTTTTCGAGAAGTTTTGGCATTTTTACCCAGGCCTAGTTCCTACCCACTTCTTTATAATTCTGTTGAGTTGTGCAGTAACCCATCCCTCCACCCCTCTAGCACCAGCCCCATAGCAGTATGGGCTGGGTAGCTTTAAATGGAGCGGGTAGGTCTTAACCAAAGTCAGAGCCAAGCAAATAAGATGAGTAGGACAAGTCTGTCCACCTTTTCACTTTTTTTTGTAATTTGACACAAAATCTTTCAGAGAATGCAGTTTCGATATCTCCCCCCACTCCCATTTAAAAAAAATGTCCCTGTCCCCATGAGATGCAAAGAAGTGAGGTATGCTCCTAAGTTGCATAGAAAATGTATAATTTTTTACTGAGTTGATATTTCCACATTAGAAAAGAACACCAACGTTTTGTGGCATGAGACTGCCTGTTTGTCAAGGTTTGTGGTGGTAATTAGCTCTTGTAGGGCTTCTTTAGCTCCACTTGTAGAAAACGATAATACTTATTTGATTATAATGATCGCCTGGTGAGCACATGTCTGTTATCGCTGTGTGTTTTTTTTCTGGTCCCTGTCTCAAGTTCCCATAAAAGATATATGCTCACAGGCCGTCCCGCCAAGTAACAGAATAGGCTCTGTCCTATTACCTGCCGGGGTGGCCAGTGAGCATATTAGTTTATGGGAACCTAAGACAGAGACCAGAAAAGTATATAACTAAACAAGCATTATCATTTTTTCAGTCTCAGGCCAAACTGTTGGTGCTCTTTTCTAAGGCAAACATATCAACTCAATAAAAAATGATATATTTATTATATAACATAGAAGCTGAGCTCACTTTTTTTTTGCATCTCATTAGACCATACTAATACATTGCTCTCAGCAGTCTCCTGCACACCTAAGTTTGTTTTCGTGGTTGAGAAACAGGGCATCCAGGGACAAGTCCCCATGTTCACAGAATTCTCCCTGCCCCCTCACCCAGACAACTGAGACTGCCACAGCTGCACCCTACCTCCAGTCAGGATGATGGGTGAGCAGCTCCCTTCACAGCCGACGCCAACAGCAGCCATTGTTTGGATGGCAGGGTTTGCATAAATGCTGGACAGCCTGCACCGTCCATGACAGCCTGACCTCTGCAACATGCTTGGCCCCCAGTCAGCCCTAAATCTGGGATTCTGGGGCATGCAGAGGAACCCTGCTCCTCTGATGGCAGCACAGTGCACTGTGCCTTGGCACTTGGCCAACCCTATACATATAAATGTTTTTTAGAACATTTTGGGTGTTGGGGTTCAGTCCTGCATTAGTGTTACAAGCAATGCTGAACAGGTATGCAGTGTTTTTTTTTTACCTTATATTTTACTGAGTTTTGAAATAAGCGACTACTACTGTAGCACAGAGAGACACAATCATCCCCAAACCAAGACAGACGTTAATACAGAACATGCTCAGCATTGCCTCCCAAATGTTACCGCATAGCCTGGAGGTGGGGGAAAAGCTATATTCAACTTTAAAAAAAATGCTAACTTAACAAAAAGTCATACAAAGCTGTATCACTTGCACTATTACACATTGATAATAACCCAAATGATTAACAGAAATTGAGAGAGAGAGTGAGGGAAGCCCTCAGGTCCCTTAGGATGGAGGAAGCACCAGGGCCAGATGAAATACATCCCAGGGTGCTGAGGGAACTGGCGGATGTCCTGGCGGCCCCCCTAGCAGAGCTTTTCAACATCTCTCTGAGGACAGGGTGGGTACCCCAAGACTTGAAGGTGGCCCATATCGTGCCTATCCACAAGGGAGGAGGCGGGAAGCTACATGCCCGTTAGCCTTACATCGGTGGTGGGCAATGTGATGGAGGGTATTATCAAGGAAAGGCTGGGGGGTACTGGAGAAATTGGGGAACTTGGATGGCAGACAGCATGGCTTCATCCCGAGAAGATTGTGTCAGACAAACCTTGTGGAGTTCTACGATTGGGTGACGAATGCCCTGGACCAGGGTAGGCTGTGACTCCCTCTTTCTTGACTTTAGCAAGGTGTTTGATTCGGTGCCTTATGGTGGCCTGCTGGCAAAGCTAGGGGAAATGGGGGTGGGGAAGCAGATGATCAAATGGATAGGAAATTGGTTCTCAGAGTGTACTCAGAGGGTGGTGGCTGGGGGGTTAGTTTCATCCCCAAGAAGGGTCATTAGTGGGGTCCCCCAGGGATCAGCCCCCTCCTGTTTAATGCCTATGTCTCTGACATAAGGAAGGCTATCAGGAGTGAAATGAGTCTCTTTGTGGATGACTCGAAGCTGGGAGCAGTGGTGGATGGGGATGAGAGGAGAGTGGCCCTGCAGGAGGACCTGGAGGCTCTGGAGAAGTTGTCGAGGAAGTGGAAACTGAAGTTCAATGCAGGGAAATGCAGGGTTCTGCACCTGGGGGCCAGAAACCCAGGCCAAGTGTATACCCTGGGGGGAGACACACTACAAGTCTCGAAGGGTGAGAGGGACCCGGGGGTGGTGGTGGATGTTAAAATGAACAACTCTGAGACTTGTAGGGGGCAGCTGCCAAGGCCAACAGGATGCTGGGATGTATTGCTAGGGAGGATTACCTCCAGAAGGAGGGACGTGATAATCCCTCTGTACAACTGCTTGGTTAGGCTGCACCTCGAGTACTGTGTGCAGTTTTGGAGACCGCATTTAAAAAGGGACATTGCACTCCTAAAGAGGGTCCAGAGGAGGGCAACCAAAATGATTTGGGGCTTGAGGAAAAGGACCTATGGGGAGAGGCTCGAGGAGCTCAACATGTACACTCTGGAGGAGAGGAGGGACACGGGGTACATGATAGAGGTCTTCAAGTATATGAAGGGGATTAATAAGGGAGGTTCAGCCAGGGTGTTCCAAAGGAAAGGGGGGCAACTAGAGGGCACGGGTGGAAGCTAGTGAGGGGAGGACTCAGGAGGTGCTACTTCAATGAGAGGGTGGTGGAGCCACGGAATGCGCTGCCCAGGGGACTGGTGGAGGAAGAGACTGTAGAAGGGTTCAAGAGGGGCTGGGACAGGTATAGGGGGAGGGTTGAGCTGAGGAACTCCAATACAAGGGGAATATCTTGGACTGGGGACAGAGAAAACCAAGGGGTTGGGGGGGACAGCAATGTCGACACCCAGTATGGGGGCTGACAAACAAGAAGACACGAAAGATCATTAGGCTTACTCTGCTGTCAGTCACCCCCTAGATAAAATATTCTCCACCTACAAGGGCTATAAAATAATATACAATATGGTTATAGACTCTAAGGAGAATCTGGTTGGGTCATTAATCCAAAAATGGGAGGTAGAGTTAGGGTCTACTATCTTATTGACTGAATGGGACCAGAGTTGGATAAATAGTCTTAAAGCCTGCAACGGAGCAAAAGGTAGATTAATTCATTATAAAATTGTTCACAGATGGCACCACACCCCTGAGAAAAATGTTTAAAATGGGTATAACTAACACCAATATTTGTTGGAGATGCTTAAAGGACATTGGTACTATTACACACATTATCTGGTCTTGCCCAGTAATTCAGAAATTCTGGGATGTGATCTTTGGGGCATGTGAAAAAGTTCTGGGCAGAAAGATTAAGCCTACTGATAAATTAGTAATGTTGGGTATTACTTCAGATCTGGAATTCTGGCCTAAACCTAATATTCTATGGCTCGGATATTCAGACTGCGCCAGACAGTGGCGCAAGCCTGGGCGCAGTGCAACTGTGATGCGCCAGGGCCAGGTCCAGGTGATATTCAACGGGGATGCACCATGGTGCAGCACCATTGATATATGGCAGAGATAGTGCACATACTGCGCATGGCGCAGTGGCACTGTGCCAGCGCAAGCCACAGATAGGGAGCACAGGGATGCGCCAGCGCAAATACAGTTATGCTAGGTGCATCACCCGCTTTATGCAGCAGGGGGCATGCAAATGAGGCCATAATATATGCAAGGCACAAATGGGGCCATTTGCATGTCATTATGACCCCATTTGCATGCCTTGCACAGGGCAGCCCGGCGACATGTGCCTGGCACCTCGCAAAGCATGATGTGTGCACAGTGGGGTCCTGGGGCATCCCCCGCCGCATAGCCGTGATCACGGTATAGCTTCGTAATGTAATGCCCTGGCAGTCTAGTGGTGCCCCCCCTCTCTCCCGATGCCCCGATAAATGCATAACAACCCATTCCCTGGTAGTCCAGTGGACCCTCCTCCCGCCCAATTCCCCTAGCGGCATAAAAAAAAATACCACCAACAGCTTAATCTGTTCAAGGTCGCTGGCATTCATCTGTATCCCCTCCGCCGTGCCGTGCCTGAAATGGCAGGATTTGTCATAGCACTTACCGGTCAACAAAAACGAAATAAAAAAAATAAATATGTACAAGGAGACAGTCCCTGATAGTCTAAGCGAGACCCTCCTCCCTTCCGTGTCCCCAATTACGTAATGACGTTTATACACCTCCCTGGTAGTCTAGTGAGACCTTCACCCTCCCATGTCCCTGATCGCGTTATCCATCGTATTTCGGTAGTTCAGTGGTACCCCTCACCGTTGTTGTGATCGGAAACCCTCATAATACAATACTCTTGAGATCCAGTGGCACCTTCCACCTCCCACCCATGCAGACCCCTGCCCACTCCCCCTCCCCCGCATTGGCGGGCGGTTGCACCCAGATACGCTTCTGGTCGCTTACTGAAATGACAGGTACAATATGAGCTGTAAGCCCACTGGTCCACAGTGATCATCGGTTTGAGGGTATACAGTACTAGATAGTTCTGAATATGTAATGAAGTCATTCACATATTTGGGACTGTCTAGTACAGTATGCCCTGCCAGCCCATACTGTACCTGTCATTTGGCAGGTGGCTGGCGGTATGCAAGCAGGTTGCAACCACTGATGGGGGGCGGGGTGGGCAAGGGGGTCTGTGTGGGTGGGAGAGGTGGGGGTGCCACTGGATCACCAGGGAATTGTATTACAGGGCTTTACCGCCGATCGCGGCAATGGGCGGGGGTACCACTAGACTACCAGGGAATATTAATACAGCAAATAGTCAGTGACTGGGGACACGGGAGGGTGGGCGGTTCCACTAGACTACCAGGGAGTTATATAAATGTCATCTATAGTGATCAGGGACATGGGAGGGAGGGGGGTTCTGCTAGACCACCAGGGAATGTCTCCTTATACATATGCCGTGATTGGGGAATCAGGCGGAAGGGGGGGTCCACTGGACTACCAGGGAATGGGTTGTTAGGCATATACCGGGGCATCAGGAGGGAGGGGGTACCACAAGACCACCAGGGGGATGTGGGTGCTTGTGGATAGTGTCCTGGGTGGGCGGGTGACCACCCATGGCTGGCAGATGCTGTGTTGCACCCTACAATACAGCATCCCGCCTGTGGGTGGCTGGGATTTGTTCCCACTTTTCACAGGCTCAACTCTGAGCCTCCCTATGCGGCGCATTGCAGGGTTGCACCAGCAAAATCACCACACATCCCGGGCTAAATATCGGGATGTGCGGCATATGCATGGGCACGCCTGCATCTAGCGCAGATATGATTACATTGTGCCCAGGCGCATCGACTTACAGCCAGCCGCAGCCTTTTCAGTATCCCCGCTAGGACCAATGGGGTTGAGCCAAGCACCACTGTTGTGCCATGCGCAACCCCTTTGACTATCCGGGCCTATGGCTACTGGCTGCGATGATTTCAGCCAAAAATATAATTCTTAGACATTGGAAACAAACCTCCTCCCCTTCTATGTCGGAATAGCTAGAATATATTACTACCAGATCAAGCTATGAAAGACTTGCATTTGTTAGTAGTGATCGAATAGAGACATTTCTGGATATATGGAACCCTTTTTTAAATTCTTTTTCCTGTAAAAGTGTTACGTAAATTTGTAATAGTTGTATTGCATTGGTTAAAAATTCTTAGCAAATATTAGCTTATTATAAATCATAGAATATCCATACTTCCCCCTTCCTCACAATTGTTTTATCATTTTAGTATAATTGTAGAATACATTATATCAATTTTAAGATAGTTATTGTTATATGTAGCATGAATGTATACAGATTTGTTTTGTTTGTTTTTTGTTCTGTTGCTTGTATTTGGAAAGAAAAAAAAACTTTCAATAAAATTTGAATTACAAAAACATTTTAGTATGTTAGTAAGTCAATGATAAAACATCCTGTCTTGAAGTGAGAAAATCTTACCGTAAAGGAGTTTAGCTAAATCAGGAGCAAGACCCACATAAACTTTTTTCAGCGTATCTGATGTTACAACTGTTTAAAGGAGTTTCAGTAAAACAAGCAAAAGACCTAATGGGTTGACCCTCTGAGGCATGAAGGGGAATTTTGCTCTAATGATCCATGGGTTTCAGGTTTGAGACTCAACTCATGACTTGTCACCTGGCTTTTAGAGGCTAAATGTGTTCTAACAGTAACAGGGGTGTGGTATGGAGGGTGTGCGTGTATGTGTGGCAAATATTTGAACCAGCTCCCTTAGTAGTTTTGCTACTGAGTAACCTCTATGTTAGTTCTACAACCCAGTGTCAATTTGTCTGCTGTAATTATGCTGCTGCAACAAAATGTATCTCCTTAAGTGTTGACAAGGATCCTTTGTAAACAAGCTCTTACCTTAAAGGTTTGCAATTCCGAGTTCCCAATAAATAAAAAAAAAATACTGGACAAAACTGCTTAAACCAGTATGTTGCTCCAGTCTACAAACTTCAAATGAGTAGGAAGCCTTTTTCTTGGTATGCACCTTCATTTTTAAATGAATTTGGAGACATAATTCAAAAAGCACATTCAGAATCTCATTTTAAACATTTATTGTTAAAGAAACTTTATTGTGATACTGTCTGTAATTGTGACTAATGTATGGATTTTTGTATAAATGTCATTTTTTGTTGTAATGTATTATGTTATAATGTTATATGTCAGGCGTGGCTGAAAAAGGGCTGTGCCCAGTCCACTTCCTGGTTAAAAATAAAACAAAACAAAAACAACAAGCACATCACATGATGAGTGCATTGGATGAAATGACAGCATTGCAAATTAAGGCAGTGAAACTTGAAGAAACTGCTAGTCTTTCCTCTTCAATATTTATAAAGGGGGTTACTAATGAACAACACCTGACTGCATAAAGTTTAACGGTCTCATTATCCGCGCGCGCCCCCCTCAAAAAAGGAAGGAGGCGCTGACAGGCACTGACCAAGTATCTGACACAGTGGCTGCAAGACTAAGGAAAACACCCTGTCAAAGTCCCCATTAGTCTTTACCACCTCCAGCTCAGCAACAAATCCATTTTTTTTTTACTCTTCTATTCTTAGTGTCTAAGTGATGGAGCTGGTACCATCATTAACTCTATACCACGCATTGATGAAATAAATTAACAGATCATTCACAGGTGGTGAGAGGGAGGGAGGGTTTTTGCATTGAATCAGCAAATGAGACATTCTCTTAAAGTGATTTTTTTCCATTTTCTGCAAAACAGAAAATATAGCTGGCATCAGTAGAACATACTTTATTTATTTAATTTTAGTAACCGGGTAGGCCCACTGAGTTTAGTAACAGTTCCTTTTTCAGGGGCAACCCGGGATTAATTACAGGTACTTCAAAATATAACATTTACAGAGTTACAGCAAATACAGTACTTTACACATCACGTGGCAGGGAGAACAGTTAACATATGATACATCTGTGACAATTGTTAATACAGTCACATTTGTGAATACATGCACTCACTTTGTTGTTTGAATCAAGCAGTCCAAAGCTGGGATATCAATGGTGGCAAGTGCATTGGTTTATCTCCAGTAGGTGGGCCTTTAGTCCCCTTTTGAATCCCCCCAGTGAGTTGCACTCCTAGAGATTAGTAGGGAACGCATTCCAGAGGGGAGACATGATGGCTGAGAAAGCCCAGGACCCTTGGGTGGACTTAGCTCTGGGTACTGCGAGGAGCTGTCTACTTGAGGACCTTAGTGTCCTGTTGTTCTTTTTTGTTCTCGCATCTCTGCCAGACTTGGGGGGGGGGGGAGGGTGCACTGGCCAACCTGAGTTTGTAGGCTAGGGAAAGAGATGGATATTGCAACCTTCCTTCCAGGGTGGGCCAGGATAAGGGTTTGAGGACCTGACAATGGTGTTCTCTCAGTGGGGCCCCAGCAGCAAACCTTCAGATTCTATGGTACAGAGTTCTGAGCTTCTGCATCTCAGTGTTTTTAACTGAAAGCAGTACAGGGGAACCGTAGAATAGTGTGGGTAGGAGGGTACCTTGTGCAACCTTGACCCGAGAGTCCTGTGTAAGATAGGGACTAAGGCGATACAGGAGACCAATCTTCTGGTTCAAAGTCTTGATGAGCAGATCAATGTGGGCCTTGAAGGTGCAATCCTGGTCAAGAATAATTCCTAAGTATTTTAGGGACTTAACTACCTCAACCCTAGTCCCGGTTGATAGTGAGATAGCCATTTTATTAGCCCTATCTGGTCCAAGGTTTTTTGGTCCAATAGCATTGCCTTAGTTGTTTTGCTATTTAGGACCAGTTTATTGTTGTTCAGACTTCCCTCCAATTCCAGGAGGTCTCCAGATAGGAGTCTGTTCAGGGAGTCAGGGTCATTTGTGGACATGTGTAGCACTATATCATCTACATACAGGTTGACCTCAGCATCATTACAGGAAGTAGGTAATTCGTTAATAAATAAAGAAAATAACAGAGGCCCAAGGATTGATCCCTGGGGGACTCCGTCCTCTATTGGGCATTTATCCGATATGGCGCCCTCCCATCTAACTAGTTGGGACCTTCCCTGGAGATAGTCAGAGAACCATTGCGCCACCAGACTATCTAGGCCAATCTGCTTTAGTTTTGCAAGGAGTAGTTCATGATCTACCAGGTCGAATGCTTTGATGAGATCAATTAAGACCACACCTGTAAGCATTCCCCTGTCAAGAGCAGAACATATATCTGTAGTGAGATTTACTAAAGCAGTATTTGTCTCATGTTTTTTTCTGAAGCCATGTTGAGTGGCAGTAAATATGTTGTGTCTCAACATAATCTACTACCTGACTGTATACAATCCTCTCCATCACTTTACTTGGTATAGACAGGAGGAATATTGGGTGGCAGTTTTCTGCTAGTTCTCAGGGCTCACCTTTGTGGATAGGTGTGACCAGGGCCACTTTCCAAAGAGAGGGAATTTTCTCTTCTAGGAGAGAATGGTTAAATAACCATGAGATTGGCATAGCAATGACTGTGGCTGCAATATTTAATACCTTGTGTTCTAGTCTGTCATACCCCGCTGTACCGTAGGTTTTGATCCCCTTTAGTAATTTTAGGACATCAGTTCTGGAGGTTAATTTGAAGTGAAATTCCAGGGTATCGGGGTAATCTTTATTGATATCTTGGGGGGATTAAGTTGGCCCAGGGTAATAGGTCTTAAACTTATCCAGTTCAGTGAAGAATGTGTTAAATGCCTTGGAGGTATCAATGGGGTTTTTGTGACAGGCTCCTTTTGCTATAATATCACACCCTTCTTGTTTGCTGCAGCCCTTGATAACAGTATTAATTTGCGCCCAGTATTTTTGGGGGTTAGATATATTTTTTTTTCTGTTTGTGTCTGAAATGTCATTTTTTTTGGCTCTTTTTAACTCTACTTTGCATTTGTTTCTGAGTTCTCTGTATTTCTGCCAATCTGAAGCCAGTTCAGAAGATTTAAATGAACCCCAAGCTCAGTCTCTGTCCCTCATGAGTTTCCTCAGGTCACATGAAAGCCACCTGGCATCTTGTCCTTTAACTCTAATCTGTTTAGCGGGGCGTGCTTATTGGCGACAGACAAGAAGTTATTAATGAAATATTTGAGGGCTATATCAAGGTTAGGAGCAAGCTTAATTTGCTGCCAGTTGACCTCAGCCAGGGTATTGAGAATGGAGCATGGATCGAATTTAGCATAGTCCCTGCTCCAAAAGGTTCTGGGGGGGGGGGTTGTGGGGAAGTCATTTCTCCATATACCGAACG
The DNA here is from genome assembly GCA_016271365.2 of Neoceratodus forsteri. Lineage (NCBI taxonomy): Eukaryota > Metazoa > Chordata > Ceratodontiformes > Ceratodontidae > Neoceratodus > Neoceratodus forsteri. Next base: position 107,948,805 of record JADMNL010000034.1, on the reverse strand, counting down.
TGGGGTAGTGGTCACTCAGTCTGCAAAGGTGCCTGCCAGCTTGAATCTGTCAGGGCTAGTGACCAGGGCTCAGTCATACGAACATATGAAGAAGCCAGCAGAAGTAGGCCATTAGGTCTATCAAGTCTGCTTGTATTAGCCAGCCTGGTGGCACCGAGGGTTGAGGTGCTGGATGCCACACCTTGCACCACGCCGGAGCCCCGGGTTTGGGAACAACCTCAGGCCGCTGGGGGTTGGCAGGGGCAGGAGAGGATTGAGCATCCGTAGGACTGCTCTCCTCTCCTGGGAGGGGAGAGGTATTGTCTTCCACAGCACGAGCGACCTCTGGCCGTGGTTGGGGATTGTGAGCTGTGGAGACCACAAGTATGGGGTATGGGAGTCTTGGCGGATGTCCTGTGGGTGGGTGAGGGAGCGTGCCCATCTCATGCTGGATGTCATTGCATGTCCAAGCTCCTGGGGAAACAAAGAAAAAGCGAAAAACACCTGGCACCTGGGTGGGCGAAGGCCTGTTCACCAGACCCAGCCACGCTCACTGTCAGACATGCCCCATTCGTCTCCGTCCATCCAGCCCCCTGGTGGCAACTTTGACATTTAAGATGGAGCACCGGTGGAGTTGGCGGCCCTTACCAGGGGGGCTCAGAGCCGGGAAGTCAGTCACCAGGTGGGACTGGGGGGATGTGCCTGCCAGAGATAAGACAGTGGGGAGTCTCAGATAGAGCGGGACATTGGGAAAGTAGTGAGCAGTGCTGGAGAGAGACCTAAGGACCTGTGAAGGGAGTAAAAAAATGATACCAAAAAAAAGTCTGCTCATATTGCACGGTCCACAGCTTGAGCTAATGTCCCTGCCCTCCCTCGGCCCTCAACACTCCTCCCATCCTCTCTACCCATGATCCTTACCTTCCCCCTATGCCTATCCCAGCCTCTCTTAAAGCTGCCCTCTGTCTTCAATGAGATGACCTCTCATTAGAACTTAAACCTAATAACAATACACCAAAAATGTAAATTTCAGGATGCTCCAGTCCCCTTCAACATCATCTGCCCCAGCCCCTTGCTGCTTTTCCAGCCCTGGAGTTTGTAATTCTCTGCTTGTGGCATCAGGATAATTGCCAGGATAACAGGTTATAATGTCATAAGATGAGGATTATGACTTCATGGCAGGTAAAAGCAACATGATTGGATGAAGGCCTAGAGGGGTACGAGTTGACCAAAAAAACCGAAGAAGACAGAAAACCTCTCCTGCAAACTGCTATCACTGTTGCCCAGAAGGGCTGCAGGTAACTCTGGAAGCATTGTACTTCCAATAGTGACGTTTGTACACCCCAAATAAATACAGTGGAGATAGTTTATAACTCCCCAAAGGGAAGAGAAAATGAAAATCAGGTGATATCCAAGTATTTATTTTTTTTAACCAGGAGAGACACACACTAAGTTGAAGCTTGTTTGCAGGTGTGATGGAGCACAAGGAAGTTAAGTGACTTGCTCAGGGTCACACAGTATGCAAGTGGGGGCTGTGGGATTCAAACCCAGGTCTCTAGATTTGCAGCTCAGAGCCTTAAACCACTGCACTATACTGCCTCCCCTACTCCATTTTGCTGACATAGAAGTCAATAATGCAAGATTTAAATACCCAGTGCATCACCGGGCATCATAGAAGGTCAGCAATGGAAGATTTAAAAAAAAAAACTGTTTTACCAGGCATACTGAGACTTTAAGAATGATTTGTGTTTGCTACTGAGATGACTTTCTAATTTGGATCCATTGAACTTTTTGAATTTCCATTTAAAAAAAATGAACAGAATCCCAGAGGCCTGATTTTCTTAAAGATATTTTTTAACACCAAGGGCCAGTTTTTCAAAAGCCACAGACTGCTGTAAGCCCTGCGAGTGCCAGAGGTTTGACGTTCCGAGCTTGTGGCAATATAACAGGATTTTGTATCCTGTGTGGCAACTGACGCAAGCTAGACCATCTTTTTGTGGTCTAGCTTGTGTCAATCTTAGGGACCGTCTTCACAGAACTTGTGCCCAAGATTCAACACAAGCTGCTGTAATGGCGAGAATGCATGGGACAGACATAAGGCAATTTTTGTGGGGGAGTAGGAAGAAATAGGCTGTTGGTTAATTAGGATATGCAGCTTATCCTCTAGGTAGGGAAATGGGCAGACTAGGTGGGCCAAGCGGTCCTTATCTGCCGTCAAAGTCTATGTTTCTATCTATGTTTCTATTGCAGGTAAACTGTCGCAACTGTGCCAGAGCTTTAAAAATTGGGCGCAATTGTGGAAAACAGGTAAGGCACAAAGAAAGGGTTTGGCGCAGGACTTGAGGTGAGCTCTGCACCACCCTTTGGAAATCTGTCCGCAGGTCTCAGTTGCATGCAATTTCGAACACCACTGAGCATGCACCCATAAACGGGGATTTTCGATATTGCATCCAAGACATGCGCACTAGATCATTGTTATCTTGGTCCAGCAGGTGCCTGTTTTGCAGCTGCTTGCTTCCAAAGTGGGAGTCAAGCTGCAGCAAAAACGCTTCCAACTGCAGCAAAATTGGAGGAGGCTGGAAAAGTGGGCATGGACTGTTTTCTTTTTCTTTTTTTTTATTTTATTTGTACATCAGTTTACAACCTTTGAGCCAGGGGCTCATTTCCAAAGGTACCTCGTCACACTTAGTGGGAATAACATCACTAGGGGGCATGTGACAGGGAGCTCCTGCCACTCTTGAGGACTGACCTTTTCTTAAATCTGTTGCTACAGTTCTTCTATTTCTTAGCCTAATCCATCCTTTACAATTTCTAGTCCATAAGATTGGCCACCTATGGGTACCCCCTCCCCTTTCTTGATTATGCTATAGTGTCCTCTTTAATTTTCCTTTTCCCTCTCAGGGCCTCATACAGGGAGGTTATTGTGGTGACCTCCGAGTGTATGTAAAACAGGCTGTGTTTATTGTTGTTGGAATTAATATGTAATAGCACTATATCATGAAATACCTTGATGTATATACCTTATGTTTATGAAACCTGTAAATGGTGAAAATACCATGGCACTAGGCGTTTTTGATAATGGCAAAAAGTACTAGGTGACTATTATAGAAAATAAGTTGTGCTATTTAAAATGCATGTAAATTGCTGTAAGTTGAACAAGTCTGAAATGTCATGGTGATTTACAAATATACCATCATGCTTTGCATTATGGAAGTATATATGATGTTGTATTTCTTTCAAACTTGATTTGTTGCCAGTGCCCTTTGCGGTAGCTCTTTTTTCAGTGATTCTGCATTGAGGTTCTTTGTCTATAGCTTGTTTTGTTTTGTTTTCTTTATGAGCCCCCATCACCCAAGCAAACGGGGCCCACATAGGGATGAAGGGTTTTCACTGAAAAGTGGTTAGATCAGAGATCAGTGTTAGTTGGTGCTGGCAAAGTGCAGAGAAAGGACATTCATAGTCTGTCATTGTAAAATGATGTACTGAAGAAGGAATATGGCATTGCAGAAGCTTATTTCCTGTATTTTGAATAAACATCACGCAGAGATTGTGTGTTGAACCTGAAGTTTGGTGTCTGGTCTATCTGTTATCCCACAACCCCTCCACAGGGCACAACATGAAGCTGGTGGCGAATAGGTTCAAGAGAGACAATAGGAAGTACTTCTTTAAGGAGAGGGTCGTGGACAAATGGAGCCACCTACCACAGCAATTTGTCAATGTTCAGACAGTTATTGCATTTAAGCATGGGTGGGACAGATTCAGGGACTAGGAGGTAAGTCTCTAAAAGAGGGTTGTGTTAGGGAAATGTGAACAAAACATAAGCAATTACAGTCTTGCTAGTACCAGACTGGCACCACGACTGAGGTAGGGAGCAGACCGGTATCATGACTGAGGTAGGGAGCAGGCTGGTATGACAGCTTAGATAGGGAGCAGACTGGTATCGTGACTCAGGTAAAGAGCAGACCAGTATCACGACTGAGGTAGAGAGCAGACCGGTATCATGACTGAGGTAGGGAGCAGACCGTATCATGACTGAGGTAGGGAGCAGACCGGTATCACAACTGAGGTAGGGTACCACACTGCCTAGATGGACCAGTGGTCTTTCTCTGTTCATAAAATTCTGTTTCTCAAGGTGCGTCCTCAGACATGCCTACTTACAAGGATTATTATTTGTACAAAAATAAGACCCTTGGTATACACCCCTGTAACTGTGGGAAAATCAGCTGACCGCAGGCTGCCATGAGTGAAGATAATGCATGGTCCGTGGACAACCAGTGCAGATAATGCATATATAGTTTGCAATCAGGCATCAGGTGGTTGAGAGATTTCCCGTCTCTGGTAATGAACTCTTCACTCCTCTCACTCAGTGTACGAGGTCAGGAGCTGGCAACAGAATTTTGTTGAGATGCTTTTACACACAGGGTTTAGAAACAGAATGAGCGTTACCTGTGTGGTGCCATTGTACTCTGTTGAGTTCAGTGTTCCCTTTACACTCTGCAAGTATTACGGCAACCCTGCCTCCATTTGTTTTGGCTCCCCCACAGAGGTTGCCTCTCTATAGGCTGTTTCTGCAGTGCTACTGGAATGGCTATTTTACACAGCCAGATGAAACGGAACACATCGGTGCAAACCACAAAAAGCAGAGACTGCGGTTTGCACGAACGTTCACCAAGAGAACGGAACAAATGTATTTTACACACAAGGGATATAACAGAATACTGTTTCCGTAACAGTCATTCCATTACAGAAACCTATGTGTAAAAGCACCTTTAAGATACTAAGACTGCCTGCAACAGACACAGCAGCTGAAGTAGCAGTCTCTTACCAGAGTCTCTGTAGTGCAGACATCACCCTTCCACAGACAGCATTGACAGTAAGCTCGCATTAATCATGTAGACAAGTGCCACTGAGCTGACAGCTTTGCAACATTTCATCAAGGTTCAACAGTCTGTCTGTGGCAGGATGTCGGGGGGTCCACCTCCATTTTTGACACATCACAATTTTTTTTTAAATGTTTTTTTTTTTTTTCTCTATTGGATTTGAGGTCTCTTGCTTATTTCCTTCAGCCTTGGCACGGCACCCATGTTTAGTTTTTGTCTTTCCATACAGAGTTCCCAATGATCAGCTTCACTGGTTTGCAAGACCTCAGTTTAATGTCTCATCTGAAAGGTGGCACACCCCAACAGTTCAGCATCCCCTTAGTAGCACACTCAGGTGCCAGCATTTATGGTATGAGTCTAGTCCCAGTGTGGGACTAGAACTCATGACCTTCTGGCCCAGAGGCAGATGTGTTACCAGCTGAGCCATGCTGATCCTTGCTGCTCTATCAGTGACACCCAGTGTGGTACCAGTGATACTGCAGGACACCAAGGGATTTCACTTACTCCCCCACCCCTGGGTAGCTGCAGGCTGGCGCCATTTCCATGGGGAGGTGAGCGGGACATACAGAGAAGAAAATACTCCATTGGGACAACATGAAGGGCTGGACTCAGTGGCTGCCCCTGCCCACAGTACACAGATATGCCGTTCCCTTATCTACCACCTCAACATCCAAGCATTCCTTCATGACTACATGGCAGCCACATTGAAAGGGGGAGGAACCCCCACCTCAGGTGGAAGGAGAGGCAAGGGAGTCTCGGGTGGCATGGTCAACAGTCCCCGACAAGTATTAACAGATATGTTACTCAAAGCAGACCAGTTGTGAGGAACCAGAGTTCAGCCAGGTAGGTGGGGCCAAAAACAGAAGAAGAAGAAAAAAAGAAAAACAATCAATTAACCTTATAAACGGAGTCCCGAATCTATCAGAGGGAATCGAATGGTCAATGAGTCCTAAGTCCCCTCCATGTTGCCTAGCACAATGGGTGATCGTCAATGACTGTCTGGAGTGAATTCTCTGACCTCTAAGCATTCAAAGAAGGACAGTCACCTGTAGTCGAATGCTTCTTTCAATCTTCTGCAGGTCATTCAAGCGGCAACGTTGGCATCAGCTGTGAAGGCTGTGGCTGCGGTGATTCTGAACATCACAGTGGAGGTCAGGTGGAGGGGAAATAACAGGCCCCCCCAAAAAAAATTAAAAAGGCAGTGTGGTGTAGTGGTCAGAGTACAAAACTGCAAACCTACAGGTCTCAAGTTCAAATCCCACTATAGCCAAAAGCAAAAATGGAAAAATAAAAATGATTCTGGGGCCAATCTAACAATTGCTGTATTATAAACTGCAGCAGACATTTGACATTTTCCAACCCTGTGTGTCCTTGCCTTTAGTAGGTGTGTAGCAATTTCATAACAGGGTTCACTTGAGCAGAGTGAATTAGGATTTGGAGTGGGTCCAGCACTTTGGAGCTGGCAGACAAACATGAGAAGGCTTGCAAACTCTGCTTGGTTTTGCGAATCTCATGGGACCGGTGCACATGTTCAGTTGTTTTACCCTTTTATTTGAAAACAAACAAAAGAATCTGCCACCAAAAACTGGAGGAGAAGGCACAGAATATGCAATCACAGAGGAGGCTGACTGGAGGTTAAGTGTGGTGTGAAACCGTTTCTGATATGAAAATTAGCAAACCCACAGCAGCAAGCCAGACACTGATTTGAGATTAGTGAAAACCATAGTTTATTTATTTATTTAGTTTTTGTTGACCGGGAAAGGAGGCCTAGACAATTCTGCCTATTTTCAGCCTTGTCCTGGGGAAGGGGGATACAGATGGATGCCAACTGACATTGAACCAGATTAAGCTGTTGGTGGTATTTTTTTAGTGAATGGGGGAAATTTGTCCAGGACATTGGGGAAATTCCTCTACTCTTATTACAGGACTCGTGGAAATGATTACAAAAGAAGTAGCTCAAATATATAAAAAAGAGGGCGAGTTTACCTCCCCTAGTGCTTCTGAACTGGTGGAGGGAAATGCCCACTGATTTGCTAATTGCTTATGGTTGAAAATGTTATATTTATCTATTTATTAAATTTTGGTGACCAGGTAGGCCTACTGAGCCTCGGAGGTCCCTTTTTCAGGGGCGACCTGGAGAGACATTATTTTGAGCAGTACATGCAGAGAAGAGATTACAGAGTATTACAGAGTATATACAGGTAGTTGTAAATTACAGTTATTCTTGGCATTTATTACAGAGCATTTGGAGTACTAGGTGACAGTTGTTATGGACCCAGACAGAGACCCTACATTGGTTACCTAGTGTGATTAGAGGTAATCTGTGATCAAGGATATACAGGTATAGGGGTTGAGTGAAGAAGGAGGAAGTGTGACTTTCAGTTATAGTCTGGTAGTTGGGAGTGCTATGGTTTCTTTATGGAAGGTTTTGGATTCCTTTGTTACTTTACACAGGAACGATAACAAGGCTTCTTGGGGGTTATTTAATGTCCTGGGTGTAAGGGTTGGCATAAAGGTATACATTATTAGAAAGGGGGGGCCGTATGTATGTATGTATGTATGTAAGAGATTATAATTAGTACTGTATTAAAAGTCATTAGATTGGCCGATTTGTGCCTTATGAAATGTTTATATTGTATAAAACCGTGTGTATCTTATGATCTCTTTCTTATACTCGCCAAATGAAACATTTCCCTACTCTTTTCAAGAAATGCCATGGGATCTTTAACATCCACCTGAAGAGGCAGATGGGACTTCAGTTTAATGTCTCATCCGAAAGATGGCACCTCAGGAGTGCAGCACCCCCCTCATGCTGCACCACCGTGTCAGTACTGGGATATTAACCCAAGTGCCTGGTATGGGGATAGAACCCACAGCCTTCTGATCTTCCGGCCTCAGAGGCGAATGTGCAATCTGCTGAGCCACTGACACTGCTAACAATAACACACTACGAATTTTAACCCTTGGCTACACAATGAGAGACAGACCATTTTTTTGTCCTGTAAGCTCTCAGTTAGGATAGGTTTTTATTTTAATATGGTGCATTTCAAACGCTCAGTGCGTCTTATAAAATACAATAAACAACGGACACGCAACAGTAACCCAACAACAGATGTGCAACAGGTATACACATGTGGTGGGCGATGGCTTCTGTTAGCACAACCACATTACTCTTTCATGATTAACAAAATTATTTAGTGGGTAGTAAAATGGGATATGCAATTAAATATAAGCACGTTCAGGGATGCATTTCAGACCTAGGAACCAGAGAAACATATATAGTATATGGTGGAATGCAGTTGTGTATGGTAATCCATGCCTAGAACAGCAGTATTGTATTGCAGTAGTGACATCAAAATGTTTTGTTACACTAGGTTTGTCATCACTGCAGCACAAGATCAAATGCTGTTGCGTGCCACCCTCCTCATGCCGCGCATACTGCATTACCTCATCATTGCCAAAATCTGACAGCTGTCAATTGTGAAGGCAATCTACACAAACAGTAAACATATCGGCCATGATTTTCACAATGTTCACAAATGAGCGGCTATGAACTCCTGCCCTCATTCACGTAGCAGTCATCTTCCCTTCCCCTCAACCTGAACTAGTTTGCACACCATGCTGGTAACTGTTTTTTTTTTTGGGGGGGGGGTCTCTCTCTCTCTCTTTCCAGAAGAACAGTGGCCCTCTTGCCGAGAAGACCAGAATAATCTCTATGCTGCAAAATGCAAGTAGGAAACTATAATTTTATTTTTAAATGCTGAACTTGTATCATTCTCATCTCTGCACGCCACCGCAGCAGTTTATCCAGTTACTGACTCGGAGTTGCTAAATAAAAAGAAATCTTAATTTGAAACAGTACACTGCATTTTCTTTTGTAAATATAATCTTTATTAACTTTTTTCCTTTTTTTTTTTCCAACAAGGTACAGGCAGTCAGCAGACGTCAAATACAGTTAATCGTGTAGACTTAGATACAATATGTTACAGCCTTAGGCTACATGAATAAAAAAGAAACTACAGTAGACATGTTCAACTTTAAAGTAATTAAAACAGTAAATAGGTAATAATTAATGAATTTGAGGAGTAAAAAATTTAGCAATGAGCATTAATAGTAGAAAAATTCCTATATGCTAAAGGACTCAGTCCCTCGTTTTTTTTTTTTGTGGTTATAATGCAACGTATGGTTCCAGATCAGCCCCCTCCCTCCAGTAATGGGCCCTCCAGACCCGCATATAGCCCCCCTTCTACTTCAGGGAATAAAGTTTGGGTCTTTAGCCATGATGTAGATGATCCATCTGTTCCATCTCAGGGGACATTGTTTTAATCTATCATTCAGAAGAAATGAGATCCTCTCAGCTTTATATATGAGGTTGACTATGTCCCTCCATTCTTGGAGTGTATAGGTACCCAGGCCATGAGCCAGTGTCTTGTTATTGCCTTCTTGGCAGCCAGGAGGACCACACCCAGGAGATATCGTTTGTGTGGGTCTCTGAAATCCTGGGGAAATACATGCAATATAAATAACTCTCCCGTGAGGGGGACCGCCTAACCCAAGAGTACTCCCAACTCCTGGCCCAGCGATGTGAGGAATGGTTGTAATATAGGACACAGCCAAAAAGTATGTGAGTGGTGAGCTGAGAGGTGTCCACATATTCTTATGCTCAGCAGCCGTCATATGCGTTTCTTGGATATAAGCCAGTTCAGCCTGACTCTTTCTTAGCAAGGTCAACATTCTGGTACACTTTATAGGGCTTTCCCAGGCTGTTTACATTCAGGGAGTACAGCTTAAGATGCTTACTAGCCATTTTTATAACATATTAAATACTGGGAGAGCTTATTTAGCCTAAGAGGCGTGTCTCCTGGGTCGGTGTCTACAACGGGGTCCTGATCTAAACCCATTTGGAAAAAAGTGTGACTGCTTGTAAAAGGGTGAGGGCAAAAATCCTCCAACCGGGAATCTAAAAGAGGGGTAAACAACAACAGTATTAATGGGAATAGAGACCAACGTCAGATATCTATTCCATAGGCATGAGCCAACTGGACAATACCTAGACAACTATAAATGACTTCCATGGGGGCCTGGTGTTAAAAAACAAAAAAGAACACCAAGTCCCCAGACTTCGCCTAACTCGGCCTGTCCCTACCAGAGGGCACTAGAAGCAAACGTCTTTTGGGTAAGGAGGGGGGGGGTATAGTCATGCCTTTGCTCCTCCAAGGTTGGGAGTACAGATTCTGTAGAAAATAAAAACTCTTTTTGTTGTAATTGAATGGGCAACCAGATATTCCACGGCTCCCTCACCGTGTAAGCTGTAATCAGGCCATATCAGGGTCCCAACCCAGTGACCGCTTCCCAGGGGAAGGAGGAACCCCCCCCCTCAGTAGACAGGCTAGCAGACAGAGTCAGACTATAGATGGGCCCTAAGGGCTGCCACTGTGTTCATGGGGTATCCCGGGGGAGGGGGGGATCAGTCCCGATTCCTGCCCCCCACTCTCAGACTCAGATATAACCCCAGCAGCAGGTTCCCGGGATGGGGCAGAACTGATATACCAGGTTCCCATCCCTGTTTCTTTAATATCTTTCTAAAGGGTTGGTATTTTTCCCATGGTAACCATCACACAGTCCGCCAAGGAGTTCCTCAGCAGGGCCCTTCCAAAGTCCGTTATCCAGTCTCAGTGATACAACACAAGGAAAGGTGCCACCGACCTGTTAGAGACCTCCCAGTCAAGGCATCTGAGGTCGGTTTGGAGAGCCAGTCCCCTATTCCCTCCCCTTGAGGTGGAAGTCCCAGACCTAACCCCCACCCCGATACCCACCCAGTCCCATGTCCGGAGGGCCGCTGGGGGCATCGACCAAGGGGATGCAGCCAGCTCCTATTGCCCCTTACAGGGGCCAGGATAGCACGAGTCTATAAGACCCAGGGTCGCACCCGTGGACAAGGGCGCGGGCACCCGGAAACCTCGGCCAGGCCCTCCCGGCCATAGGCCGGGTAGGATCAAGTGGGAAAAGGGGGAGCAAAACAACCACATGCTCGGGATTGCACCAGGGGGAGAGAGAAAAAAAGAAAAAGGGAAGACCGGCTCATCTGAAGAATAAAGAAGAAATTACTCTGGGAAGTTTCTTCATGTGAGAGTCTGGGCTGTCGTTGCGGGAGGCAGGGTGTCCATCGTCTGTTTCCTCAGGCCCGTGGCTATTTGCTGTATTGCGGAAGCAGCTTCTCTCCACCGCTCCTCTCTCTCCGGCATCTGCTTCCAGGCCTTCTGCACCAACTTTGCTGCAAGGGACGCGGCTGGCTGAAGTTTTGGGTTTAGATTCACCTCATCACCTCAGGAGTGAAGGTCTCGTGCAGCATCTTCAGCAGTTTCATATGTGACTGGGCCCCCCAGGAACTGTACCGTTAGTTTGGATGGATACGGGGTCCGAAACTTAAGCTTAGCCTCCCGAAGCTTCTTTAAGATTGGGGTATAGGCCCTGCGACGTGCGGCAGTCAGGGGTGGATAATCATTGTCCACGTAGATTCGGTGGTTCTGGAATGTGAGATCGCCTTGTTGCCATGATTTGTGCAATATAAGCTCCTTTTCCTGAAATCTTAAAAAATGGAGCACCATCGACTGAGGGCGGCCAGAGGGGCCCGGCTGTGGGCCCAATGCCTGATGTGCACGGTCTGTCTCTAAGGTGCAGCTCTCAGGTAAGTCCAATTTGGAGCGGAAGAATTGCTGCAGGAACTGTATGGGATTATTGCCTTCGCTACCCTCTGGAATCCCGAGATCCTTAGCTTGTTCCGGCGGTTTCAGGCCTCTGCATCCTCCATTTGGTCTTGCAGGTTTGTATGTTATGGTGGAGCTGCACCACGGCCCTCTCAGCACAGTCCACGCGGGCGTCTGATGAAGTGGCCTATTCCTCCAAGGAGTCAAGATGCTGCTCTATCTTCCCTATGTCAGTCCGGAGCACCCCAAAAGTAGAGTGAGTCTCCCTCCGAAAGTCCCGAATTTCCTGCAGGACTATGTCCATCTGCCGAGTAAAATTTGGCGTCGCTGCAGGTTCCAGCTGTAAGGGAGCACCCTGGCTCGAGACTTGGGAGCTGTCGCTGTCAGTACTGCACCCCTCGCAATCCGCCGTCTCAGGAGCATATTTTTGTTTGTCTGGCTTCTTTTTGGGCATCTTGACAGTGCGGTAGAGTGAAAATGCCCCCGATTTTAAATTCAAAAGGTAGAGTTTAAGAGTATTTTAAACCTTGAAGGAGATGGAGCTTCATGCTCAGGTTGCTTCCGCAGGCATGACATCACAGCAGTCTCGAGTACACTGCTTCAGTTGTGTTTGTTATAGACAAACCATACACTATAAAAGAGAACATACAGTCATCTATACACAACAAGCCTGAGTAGGCATCTCAAAGTTGTCATGGCAACCATTAGCCTCAAAGTTCAGTGGTTGCCAAGAAACTCTCGATGCCTACACATACGTTATCCTCTATATTATATTAGCGCTCCAGGGTTTAAGGCATACAACAGAAATAAAGGACTTGGGGATAATTATATCCCCAGAGTTATGATATAGTAGGCGCATTGTGAAGTAGTGTACAATAGAGTAAATAAGATGCTTGGCTGCATCAGAAAGAGGTATACACAGCAGGGGTGACAAGGTAATAAGTCTACTGTACTCTACACAAGTTACGTTATACTATGGTTCACAATTTTGGGACACCGTTTCTGAGAAAAGTGATAGCAAGGCTAGAGTGAATATAGCCAGTAGTGGAAACGGGGGGGAGGGGGGATCCAGGGAAACTCAGTTCCAGGAGTGAAATTAAAAGCCTGACTCAGCTCCAGGAGCAAAATGGGGAAGAACTCTTCCCATGCAAACTGTACCCCCTAAAAAGGCATACATCTAGCCGGCCCAGTGACGCTGAGGGTTGAAGTGCTGGACGCCACACCTCGCGCCACGCCGGTGACCCGGGTTTGGGAACGAGCCGGGGCCGCTGGGGGTCGGCAGGGGAGGGAAGGGATTGAGTGTCCGGTGGACAGCTCTCCCTTCCCTGGGGAGGGTTAGGGGGGATGCGCCGCTCTGTACCGGCACCTGGCGGTGGTCGGGTGCAGCACAGTCTGGTGGCGCATGCTGTAAGAGGGGGAGGAGCTTGGCAGGTAGTGGCATGTCATGCCCAGCCACCATTGCACGTCTGAGCCCTCAGGGGGAAAGAAAAATAGGAAAGCCATCTGTGGAGCCGAGAGATGAAGGAGACTCTAGGGGCTAAGTCCACATCCCACTGTCGACCCAGCACACCTGTGGATTCCACAGCCCGACCTGACACCAGGTAGGCCCCTCTAACTTCAGAAAGGCTGCTGAGGGAGGGCGGGCCTGCTCCGGGGGTGATCCGGGGGGCTGGACCTGCTTGGTTAGTCGGGGGAGGACCCCAGCAAGTGGGGGTTCAGGCTGGGAGTAGAGACTTAAGCAGAGTGGGTACTCTGGAAGGATGTCCGGCCTGCAGAGTGTAGAAATAAAGAGTTTAAAAAAAAAAAAAGGCATACATCTGACTAAATAAAGTATGAAAATGCAACACACAATGGAGGAAACTTGTCCCTAGTACCCTGCCCGGGTATGTTCAATTGTCAAAGTTGGCTGTTATCAGCTGCATTGACTTTCAAGAGACATACAAACATACCAGCAGATAAAGGCTTTATGGTCTGTCCAATGCATTCAAGTGTGCAGGTCCCACTGTGTTTACAAAGGTACCTGCCCCTCCCCATTTCCCCTGTGAACCCCCCTCAAATACCCCCATTTCCCCTTCTTCTGCCTGCAACTTTCCCCTTCACTCTGTCCCATCCTCTCTTGATGCTGTCCACTGTTTTCAGGGAGACCATCCCCTCTGGCAACTTGTTCCACTTAGCCACCACCCTCTTAGTGAAAAGGTGCCTCCTCATCTCCCTCCTGAACCTCCCTCCCAGCTTTAGGCTATGCCCCCCAGTGAACTTGTTCCCACTAAGGTGGAAGAGGCCCTCAGTGCTTTCCCTGTTTATACCTTTAAGGTACTTGAAGGGTTCAGTCATGTCCGCCCCTCCCTTCTGTCCTTGAGAGTACATGTTGAGTCCCCTGAGCCTCTCCGCGTAGGTGTTGCACTGCTGGCCCTGGATCATCTTGGTTGCCCTTCTCTGGACCATTTCCAGCAAGCTGAGAGCCTTCTTAATATAATGGCACCAATATTGCACACTGTACTCTGGGTGCAGTCTCACTAGAGACCTGTAGAGTGGCAGTAAGACCTCCACCTTCCTGCTGGTAATCTCCCTGGCTATGCAGTCTGGCATCCGATTTGCTTTGGCTGCTGCTCTCCTGCAGTGTGCCGAGTGCTTCAGGTCACTCATGATAATTACACCCAGGTTCTTTTGTTCCTCTGACCTGGTTACTGGCACACCACCCAACCAGTACTTGATCCCAGGGTTCTTCACCACCAACTGCATAACTTTACATTTTTTTAGTGCTGAACCCCAGTTGCCAAATACCAGACCACTTCTCTAGCCTAGCCAAGTCTTCCCCGAGTTCCTGTCTTCCCCCACCCCTATATCCACCCTCCCATAGAGTTCTGTGTCATTGGTGAACACGCATATTTTACCTTTGATCTCATCCGCTATGTCGCTAATGAAGATGTTAAACACGGGACCGAGCACAAAATCCTGTGAGACCCCACTTGTCACTGGCCTAGCTTTTGAGAATTCCCCTAAAACCTTGCTGAAGTTCAGATACAGGATATCAGCTGCCTGGCCCTTGTCCACTGTCCTGGTCACCCAGTTGAAGAAGTTAATTAGGTTAGTTTGGCATGACCTCCCCGACACAAACCCATGCTGCCACTCATCCTGGCACCCATTTTCCTCTAGAAAGCCCACCAGTCTTTCCTTCAGGATGCTCTCCATCAGCTTTCCCCACTATTGAGATCCATCAGAGTGGTCCATGATTCCCTGGTTCATCCCTCGGACCACTTTTACAGACAGGCACCATATATGCAGTTCTCCATTCCCAGGGCACACTCCCCGACTCCAGAGAGGTGTTAAACAGGTCAGTTAGGGGATATGCCAGTACCTCTGCCAGTTCCCTTAGGACCCTTGGGTTCACCCTGTCTGGCCCTGGGGATTTATCCACCTTCAGGGCCCTTATGCACCCTGTCAACTTGTATTACACCATCCATGACTTCTCCCTTCTCAGTTCTCACTGTCCTGCTCCCTTGTGACACTGATCCAACCTTCTCCCTAGTAGGGGTGTGTGAATATCTTATTTTGAATATTCACCAAGCACTCGTATTCGGGGGTTCCAATTATTCGCTATTCATGGTTCGTTATTCATTATTCAGCTGCTGGAACTGGCTATGAGACTACAACATCTCCTGAGACATCCTGTCCAATCAGAGTCCACTATGGAAGCTCAATGAAAGCAGGTCATGTGATCTAGCAGTTGCAGAAGCTTCAGGCAGGAGACAGATGACTTGAGCTGCTGCACAGAAAGCATCTACTTCTATTCACTTGTTAGAACTAGGAAAAAAAAATCTGAAATCTTGAAATTTTTTCTTCCCTTCTCTATATCCCAAGCTATGGAGGGTAATTTTTGTCACACTTTTGAATGATAAATAGTTTTTGGTGTTTCTCAGGAGAACTGACAGCAATGTTTTTTTTACCCTAAATACTAGACCTGTTTCTGCTCTGCAAGCAAAAGCAGCCATATAGTCACAGCCTGGCCAATAGGGCTTGAGAGCAGACACTCACTCAGTCAGTCAGCAGTTGCAGTTTATACAAAGCCAAAACATACAGAACAGTTCCAGTGTCAAGTTGGTAAATTTTTTCCATTAAAACCACACATATTAACCTAAATGTTTTGCCGATAGAGCTCGTTAAGGGGAGTGCTTTTTACTGCTGTTGTCATTTTGCTATCCCTTTCTTACTTGTACTAATTTATCACACAAATAAACAAAAAAAATGCCCACCTGCTTTTATGGCTCTTTTTTCACATCCTTTCAGTTTATTTTCAAGACGAGCCCAAGGGCAAGGGCTCACAAAACATTTTTTCTAAAGCACCATGATGGTCTCCTGGCAGGGATTCCCAACCCACTAGGAGACCAAAATGGCACAGCCAAAATGTTTTGGTTGTGTGACCGGCCTGATGGGCCAGGTTCAGAGTGAGTAGAGCTGGGTGGGCACTGTGAGGTGTAACAGGCCCCTGACTGAAAAAAACAACTCCCTGCTGTCTCAATGACAGCTCACAGAGCCTGAATCAGGTATGTCTCATTCCCTGTCTGATTACAGGGCAGGGTATATCCCTGTCTGTTTTGAGGGTACATCCCTATTAGATTACAGGGTATATCCTGGTGGAAAACAGGAGGGAAAAAAAAAACATGAGAAAGAGCCAGCCCTGTAGTTCTACAGTACAATTAGTACTGCTAACTACTCTGACAAACGGAGTTTCCGAATGGATCTTGGTCGCTCAGGGGAGAGAGGAATGAGCATCCCATGGATGGCTCTTCTGTCGGGAAGTGGCTGCATGGCAGTGGGCCCCCCCGTGTGACTGCCGCAGTGCCCTAGCATAAGCTGGGTGGTGGCACCTGGGCAACGTGGATGTGCGGAAAAAGAAAATGCCGGCAGCTTTTTTGTGTTCGCCCATGCGTGTGACCTTATCCTCTACCATAGTGCAAAGACCTCAGCTGATCTTTCATCCACACGCATGGAAACTTTGGCACCACCTAACAATGTTTCCTTGCCAACAGACTCTTGGTAAATTCCCAGAAGACTAAGGCTGTGCTGTTGGGATCGAAACCCAGACTAGCTACATGGGCAGGAGATACTACCTCTCTCCACATCTTGCCTCCTGATGGGTCACCCCTTGAGTTAGTGACTACCTTCAAATATCTGGGATTCACCCTCGACCTCTCCCTGGCCTTCTCTGACCATATCGGACTCACGGTCCAGTGCGTAAACCAGTGACTAGAAGTTGGTTACTGGCTCAAGGATTTCATGACCCCTGAAGTCAGACTTGCCATTGCCCAGGATACCTTACTCCCCCTGCTGGACTACTGCTCTCCCATCTACATGCAAACCACATCCCCCTGCCAGTCCAGACTAAACATACAACAACAGCATCTGTAGGTTTGCTTTGATGGCCTCTTACTCCTTGTATCACTGCTCCCTCTATCAGGCTCCAGGCCGGTTCTCCCCTTAGGTCCAGCAGGACCACCTCCTAGGCTGCCTCACTGACAAATCCATCAGAGAACAGAAGTTGCCCCCCCCCATTCCCACTCAGGCCAAAGCCCTGCCATCCAGACCTCTGCCAGCCTACTATTAGAGTGCTCACAAGTTACCACATACATGGGCCAAAAGGCCTTCTCCTTAGCTGCCCCAAATCTTTGGAACAGCCCATCTGCTTCACTACAGACTCTGGGGTCACACCCCCTATTTAAATGCCACTACAAGGCTTACTTCATTGCCATCATTACCTGTAAATGCCCCCCGATGATAAACTGATCCTTCCAAGGGCAAAGCATCTGCTCTCCCCCCATCATCTTCTTGTGAAAACAATGACTCTAGAATTCGTTATTTTTATGATATCTGACTCTGGAAACCGTTGTTGTGATTTTATATGTTGGGCACTGCACTGCCAGACAGATTCTATGAGCTGTAACTGCTTGCACTAAGGTCCCTTTATACCCACTTTGCTCAGTTCTGTACCTTTTGTTTCATATCTGGCTGGCAGTATAGCCTAGAAGTTAGAGGAACGAGGTGTGAACGAGCTTGGTACTTCCAGTGGACCAGACCTGGGTTTGATACTCCCAACCTCCACTTGCATATTGTGTGACTCTGAGCAAGTCACTTAACCTCCCAGTGCTCCCAGGTCGCCCTTGAAAACAGGCACTTGTGCCTAGTGGGCTTTACCCGGTTACCAAAGACTAAAATAAAATATCACTGAATGTACTGTAACTACTTACTGCATCCTATATCTTCTGTACCTGTATTCTTTTTACCTTATATGTGCCATCTTTATAACCTGGGTCATACCTGAAAACAGTCCCTGAGATCAGTGTACCCACCCAGTTAACAAATAAATAAAATAAACCCACTAAACTGTTTTAAAATATATTTTTCAGCAGTTTTGTGTGATAAAACTTTTATCATTCAGAAGCTACAGCAAGGGATGACTGACATAGCGACTCTCATGAACCTGAAACATGGGCAGCCCTAGAAGACAAACAGGAGAAGGCGGGCGGAGGAAAGAAAGGCAGCAGACTGCAGGGACAAGCAAGTGGATCAAAGCCAGCAAGAGACACTGAACCACAAACTCAGGACTCCACGATAAATGATGTCATGAAAGCCATTAAAGCACTGTGCCTAACAGTCATTATCCTAGACCTTAAACACAAAAATTTGCTTTCAGACTTACAGTTTGCAAGGCGCAACTCTGCGGTGATTACAGAAGCAAATGAGGCAGCAGGAGGAGCCCTACAATCAGCTAGAAAAGCTCTGGATTTACCAAAAGAAAATAAACTTCTCCTCTTTCACCAGGAAGCCTTGGAGAATAGAACCTGTGCTACTAGTCTCAGAGTGCTAGGACTAGCCAAGAAACAGGAAGGAGATCTGCTGGCAACTTTTGTTGCACACTGACTCCAAGAAACTTTTTCCCCGCGCTCATCCGTTAATGTCTATAAGGCCTACCGAATAATTTCAGACGGTGCAGACAGGATTCAGCAGGACTGAGAACCTTTTTTGATCACTCTGGCTGGAGAACACAAATGAGACACCATCTTGGAAGCTGCCAGGAAAAAAGGTCCCCTGGAACAGGAGGCTCGGGTAGAATATTGTGTTCTCTGATCTGAGTTATGCCACCAGGGAGCTTAGGAAGGGCTTTGGTGGTGTGAGTGCCACCACACTGCGCTCCCTGGGCATTGCAGACTCACTGCAGTTTCCTGCACGTTTGAACATTATTTGCATGGGGAAACACCATGTTTTTAATGATCCAATTGATGCGGGGAAACTTGTAAATACAATCAAGCTGGACTTTGGCAACCAGAAGGATCAAGAAGTGGAGTCAGATTGAAATCCAGTGCTAAAATAGACTGTGAGTACAAAGTTGCCTCTGTGTGTGTGTAGCAGAGACTTACTACGTGCACGGATGTAGCCAGAAATTTCCATTTTGTACACAATCCCCAACAGTTACACCCCCCATAAAAAAAAATGTACACATCCTATCCAAATGGTACCCTTTTTCAAACAAGTAAGATTGCTGTCAGATGATTCCTCCAATCTCTAAAGGGGTTATGCCTGTATCTGTCTCCTAAACAACAGAAGTTTAAACAGAGACACTCCTCAGTGGCCTACACTAACCCAAATACTACACATCAGAATGAAAATGTTAACAGAAAGGTATGGTTTGTGACAGACACTCAACAAAACTGTACACAAATGTGTACGGTGAGTATGCCTGCCTACACCCTTGACTACGTGGTGCCAAATTAAACAGCTCTATGCTCTTGCGGGTTATATCCCCAGGTTAATGATGGTGTCATCTGTATCACTGTGTTTGATTTTTCCTTTTTTATAAGTGTTTAAACTGTTATATGCAGGGGAATGTGTACATTAATGGTACTTAGCTTGGTACCAAAATGGCACCTACCATGTGGCAGGTTGGTTAGTCCCCTCCCCCCTACCTGATGCACGATTTGAGAGACTGCGCACTTTCACATGAGACTGTGGCTAAATAGTAGCATTTCTGGACATCAATTCTAATTGTCTTTCTCCAAGTCTGACTCACGGGTGGACAATTATCCCATTCTGTTTATTATTGTTACAGCAGTTATGTGATATGTTTGCAGTGTCACAGTTTTATCTTACTTGTTCTGAGTTAACAACTTCGGCTAATAATATAAAGTACAGTTTTCGTGGGGTTCTGGGAATAGTATCCGAGAGGCTAATGAACCTTTAGTGTTCTACATTCTACTGTACTAAACAGACCAAATGGCTATCTTAGATATAGCTGCAGACTAGATGTATTTTAATAAATTAATATGGGTCTTTCTTATTTGTGGCAACAGCTGGCTTTTGTATGGACTGCATTGGAATGGCAATATGAACTGCTAATTAGCAGTTTTGCCTCCCATGTAGTAAGAAACTGAGTAATGCTGTCATGTATCCTTTGATATGAATGTGGTAATCTGTGAAGGAATATACTCACTGTGGCAGATGTTTTACAAGTATATCTTTTAAAAGCTAATAACAAAAAGAGAATGTGGGCTAGCACCATATTAACAAATGCACATAGTAATCTAGTACACACAGCTAAACAGTAACTGCAAACAAAAAGATTTCTTAAAATGGACAGTGGCAACCATCTTTATTAACTTGAATCATTAGTTACAACATAACAGCTGTTTTAAACATGTCTGAATAAATTAAAAATACAGCAACAATAAATCTAAGGGTTTCAGAAATGTCTTTTTACTAAAAAATGACTGTATATGACGAAATTTCTTTGCAGACTAACAGATTGCTGCTTTAAAGAAAAAATGAAAAAAACAGTGGCTTTCATATTAAACTGAATCCCAAAGTGCTTTGCAATCCAGGAGCACAAACAGAGAAAATGTTGCTGATACTTCCGACACACAGGGAGATTGAAAGCACTGTGATGGATTAGTGAGAAGCTATGCATAGGGAGGTTAAGTGACTTGCTCAGGGTCACACAGTAAGTGGTGATTGTGGAATCTAAACCTGCATTTCCAGGTTCACAGCTCTGTGCTCTAACCAGTAGGCCAAATTCCCTCTAGTTCGGCTACTGTTAGCCAGCTGGGCAATTATTAACCAGTTAGCATAGTGGTTAGAGGACCAAGCTGTGAATGAGCTTAGTAAATCCAGCAGACCTGGGTTTGATTCCCACAACCTCCACTTGCATACTGCATGCCCCTGAGCAATTCACTTAACCTCCCCAGTGCTCCCAGGTTACCCCTGAAAATAAGCCTTGTGCCCTCAGGGCCAAAGTTACCTGGTTACCAAAGAAAAATAAATAAAAGTTTATTTTGTTGCTAGCTGTGCCATCAAATATAATCATTGTAATCCATATTCCTGATGACCGAGTGATGTATAATACATCTCGTCTGCTCGTTGCTATTGTTCAGAATTTGTTATTCTGATTTTAACATGTTTCATTAGGCACTTTTTAATATCTGCTGTTCCACTAATTAGGTTCACATCTCATAAGGAGAGCATTAATTATTGTATTTCTGCTGTTCTCAATTGGCACTGTTTCCTTAAGGGGAATGTGCAATTGTTGATATATGCATTTATTCAAATATGCAAATGGTGTGACCTACTTAGGGGTAACTTTTACAGTGTGGCTCCATCCCCCGAGGAAGGAGCGCTCGGCTCCGAATGCGTGTAGGGTGTTAGCGTCAGTGGCACCTAGGCCCTCTTGCCTTGTTCGCACTTTTTACTGTGGTATGTAATGAATAAAAAAATACACATCCATACTGCAGCGCCTGTGTGGCAGCACTTGTTTATTTGTTAAGTTACTGTGCTTGACAAAACACGTGTCTAAAAGGGTTCAGCAGAGAAAGCAGAGCCCTCCTCATGGCAGCTTGTACAAGTAATCCCACTTTGACAGGCTCTAAATGAACAATGAGTGAGGGCTGCTGTCGTGCTGCGTGCGGACCAAGCTTCATTATGTAAATGTATGCATGGAGTCCTGTCCACACTGCAATATGCCCTGCTCCACTGCATGTCCCCGACTGACCATTCAAGCCACACGCTAGAATGCCAGGATGGTGTTATGGCCCTCTGGATGACGGCAGCAAATCGCCTTTCACAAGACAGGTGTAAGTCATTTAAGCTCTGCCATGAAACAAGATCAAATTAGCAATGCTGGGATCCCCCCCCCCCCGGGGCAGAATTCAGGTTAATGACAATGTCGGAACTATAAGGGAACAGTGCACTCGATCCCCCAGCCCCACCATGTACTGTTAGCTGTCTCAGTGGGATGTGCCATCCAGTCACGTGCTTGGGAAGTGCCCTCTAAGCTTCTCCCCAGGCTGCTGGCAGGAGGTCAGGAACAAGTCAAGGGGCTGAGAAGGTCTGCCCCTGCCGATCAGCATAGCTGATCGCAGAAACGGAATCAGCGGCAAGAGCCTCCTTTACAGTCATGTGATGGAATCCCAGGCTCTTTGCATCTGGCTCCAGTTCCAACTCGCGGCTCCTTAGCAGGTCTCCAGGTCGGGGTGCCATAAGTAAAAGGTTGGGGGGGAAGGCTCCTTGCAGGGTGCAAGAGGGAAAGTAGAGGCAAGGAATGGCAAATTTTATCTCTTAAGCACTATATCCATTAGGCTCAGGGTACCTTACAACAATAAAAACAGGACAAATAAACTGTAAAAACAATAACTATACAACAAACAAAAGCACTCAAACATTCGAAACATGATTTATTCTGGGTAGGCCTGTACAAATAAAAAGATTTCAACAGGTTCTTAAAAGTCTCTGCAGTTCTGGCAGATTGTACCACCTCTGGAAGAGCACTCCACAGCAAAAGGGCAGTGACTCCAAAGGCTCTGTCCTCAGAATGCTTCTGACAGGAATCAGCGACCTGAAGCTGGACCATATCTGTAGAGTGGAAGGGGCGCGTAGGTGTGTAGGACAACAGGAGGCCTTTCAGATAGCTTAGTCCCAAACCATGTAAGGCCTTCAATGCTAACAAGCAAATCTTGAAGGTGACACGCTGCTAGATTGGCAGCCAGTACAGAGCACACAAAACTGTTATGATGTGGTCCCTCCAAGACGTTCCCGCAACCAGCTGGGCCACAGCATTCTGGACCCACTGCAGATGATGCATCCAGTTCCAGATGACCAGAAGTAAAAGGTGTTGCAATAATCCAGTCTGGAGGTCACAAAGGCATGGACTATCGTCTCCAGGTCAGCTGGCACTGGATGTGGCTTATCCAGACTACCAGCGCCACCTGCTGTTCTGGAGTCAGTTTGCAGTCCAAAATGACCCCCACATCTTTCACCACATCCACAGACTGAAGTGTCTGACCGTTCACAGATGGTAACAGACCGTCTACGCTAGTCACTGCCGACCCATGCTGGCCTGGATCGACAATCATTTTATTTTATTTTATTTATTTATAGAATCGGAATTACAACCCTTTCAGTCATAGACACTTTTGCAAAGGCTCCTCATCTGTAATAACCTCGTTGATCATAACCTCTGACTTACCTGGACTGAGACATAATTGGTCGGAGGCCATCCAGTCATTGATTTCTTGTAGGCACCGCCCAAGCACCATCGCTGCATTCGATCCATCAGGAGTGCAAGACAGATAGAGCTGAATATCATCTGCATAACAGGGAAACTTGGCCCCATGCTGCGTGATGGTCTCACCCAGCAGTAATGTATACTTTTTTACAGTTAATACTCTTTTCCTCTGGAACCCCAAACCACCCTCCAAACACGCCAGCCCTACTCTGTGTTTTTTCCACCAGGACTGACCTTCGGGCAGTTGCAGCATGGTCCAGGTATTCAGCAGGGTACAAGGCTACCACATGGATGGGTCAGTGGCAGCTCGGACCGCCATCATTTTTCCTGCATGTTTTCTTCCCCTGGAGATGCCTCGACATCCCACGCATGCTACTGTGCATGGTGCACTGGCAGCTGCCACCCTCTCCCCCATGCTGTCAGTCCAACCTGCCTAACCCCCAGACGACACTAGGGGGCAGGTGAGTGCCAAGCACTGAAACCCTCCCTCCCTCCCCAGGAGAGAAGAGCCAGCCCCTGGATGCTCAATCCTCTCCCTCCTCGTCCGACTCCCAGTGATCAATGGCAGCATATATACAGTAAAGAATGGAAATGCCAAGATCGAACCTTAGGGAACCCTGCAGGTGACCACAGTTGCTCCAGAGATGAAATTTCCTAGAGCCAGCTGTTGCAATCTCCTGGTAATGTAAGACTCAAACCAGCATAAAACAGTGCCAGTGAGTCCCACATACTTACTCAGGCAATCAGCTGAGTAATTTTGCAATATTTAAGTGCTGCTGGCCCTGGTAGCACTACCGCCTGTGACACCAATAATCTGGGTTCAGAAATGAGCCTGGGTAATCAGAGGACCCGCTGTGGAGGAGGATGGTTGAGCGTCTCAGGGGTGCTCCCTTCCTCTGCTCTGGGATGGAAGTACAATAACCCAAAGCACTATTCACAAGAGTAAGGGATTTTCCTCCGGTGTCCTGGCCAACATTCCCCTTCCCATAAAACTGGTAAAATAAATTGTTCAAGGCTGTGTGTGAGTGCTGATGTGCGAAATGGCTGCCACTACACAGTCAGTCACTTCACTACCTGTCTCTTATTGCTTGTAAAGCGGTTTGGAATATAATGTGCATTAAAAGCATTATATAACGCCGGCCCCTCAGCGCAGTGGTTGGATTTCCGCTTGCGATGCCGGCGATCCGAGTTTGGGAATGGACTCGGGTCGCTGGAGGGCCGGCCGAGGGAGCAAGGCTGAAGCATCCGACGACGGCTTGTCTTCTCTGGGGGGAGGGTTGGGATGCGGCTCGGCGTCTGGCAGCTCCTGGTGGAGGCTAGGAGCAGCAGTAAGGCCGGCCGGCAGACTCTTGGGGAGTGATGGACGTCGGTGTATGCCATGACATCAGGGCACACCACTCCTCTGGGGAGAAAAAGATGGAAACAGCGCCTCGGCCGATCGGGTGACAGCCCCTCCATCCCCTCACCTCCTGGATGCCTCGATCTGCATCCACTACCTCAGCAGCACCCAGGGTCGCACCTCCTGGCCGTAAGGCTCATTCCTCACGAAGGTAAGGGACCCACCCAACACAGGGATATGTCAGGGATACCTGGGCAGGCTGCCATGTGGGGTGGTGAAGACGGGGTGACTCCAGAATGGAATGGGGGCTTACGGGGATCCGAAGGAGTGATCGGGCGAGGTAGGCAGGTGGGGGAAAAAAAAAAGCATTATATAAATGCCGATTCTTCTTCTTACATGCACCTGTAACTCGATTACGAGGTAACAGATACCTCAGTAATTGAGTAACCGTGGTGCATGTAAACGGGGGACACTGCAGGTTCAGGGCTGTACAGTTAGTAAGCAAGTGGTGGTTGTGGGTTTCAAATCTGGATCTCTAGGTTCGCAACTCTGTGATCTAACCACTAGGCTATTCTGCTTGAAGTACCGCATCAGCTGGGATGGTCACTAATGCAGTAAAATGCAGAGCTGGACAAGACATGGCTGTTTGCTGGGCCACCCCTCAAGGGAAATGATCTCATATCCACCCTCTGAACAGGATCTCCACTTGGAGATGCAGCATTGTATGCACACCAAATGCAAGCCAGGGGTCGCAGGTGCCACAAGGATAGCAGTACAAAACGCTATAATAAGCCTCAGCTATTTTTAGCCTTTACCCTTTTATTTTGTTAGACTGCTTCATGATGGGCGGGGGAGGATGGCTCAGAACAGAGGCATTTACAGGACTGCCAGGGTAACTAAAAGCAGAAGAAAAGAAAAGACATTACAATGAATTGCTCAAACTGACACCTGTCCCCTCGGCTTCCAAACACTACTGCTTTAATTGGACTTTGTAAAGTCAGACAGCGATGGGGGCACTGGGCTGCATGCCAGGCTGTCTGGAAGGACTGAACAGTGCCTGCCTCTGTAAAGAATGAAGCGCTTCTTTTGGCATTATTCAATAGCGGCCTTCTCTTTCTTTCTCTGTGTGCTCCTGAAGTCTCACTGTCAAATGCCAGACAGTGTACTGGGGCACATTATGGATTTAAAGGTTTTAAAAACAGACAGTAGCCCAACCACTGTGATCTTAGACCTAATTCTTGTTCAAATGTTGTAGTCCAAATAGATAAATCTTCATTTCGGATGAATGTCCTTTAATTATATTACCCCGGCTCTAGGTTCTTGAATGATCTCCAAACCAAAGTGAAGGGTTCAGCTGCCACACCTCTTTGTACAATTTAAGAAATGTTTGTGGCTCGTTTTCACTTTGGAACTGAACACATTGTTAATACTTTGTCTGCAGGCAACCTATTTTAATGTTGCTGCACGCAGACCTTCTCATTGGCTCTGTGTTTATGTTCTGCAAGGTTGCTGCTTGGCCAGGTCACTATTGTGAAAAAGATTTTAATCCCAGTGGGTTCCTTTACCTGACTAAATAAAGGTTAGTATTATTATAAATTCTTCTTCGATGAAAACCTTCTGACTTGGAGCACATTATCAAGTGCACGACATGGCACAAAAGGATCGCCCATTTACAGATCCCAAAGCTGCACAGAATCCATGACATTCTTGCAGTTACAATAAACAAACAACACCTGGGCCCCCCACGGAACCACAGAAACCATAGGGATTTACAGTTAACCATGGAATAAAGGAAAAGAATCTGGATTTATATCTTGTAGCGCCTTTCAAGGCAATTTTATTTCTCTGGCGCCTTATTCCCTGAAGCGCAGGGTGCCTTACAGTACGTGAAACAAATCAGACAGTTGAAATAATAAATTACCAGAACTATAGAACAAAAATAATTCAAACAGGTTACTAGCGTTGCTAACCCAAACAGATACGTGCTTTCTTAAAGGCATCCGGTGATGGGGCGTTATGGACATGAAACTGCAGAGCACTCAGAACTGATGGGACAGACACCCCAACTGTTCCCAGATAGGTTTAGCTTTGAACGTGGGACAGAAAAGCAGTCCCACCTTGGTGGAGCAGAAAGGGTGCACGGGGGGGGGGGTACACAGACAGGAGATCTTCTATTTAACCAGGAACTAAACTGTGCAGGGCCTTGCAAGCTAACACGCCAGTCTTGACACAGATACAACACCAAATTAGCGACCCGTGCAGACTGGGCAGCATCTGTGTCGTGTGCTCTGACCCAGGGGTCCCAGCAATCAGCCAGGACTCTCTCAACATTAGGATTCACAAATACACAGAGTTTCATACGAAGTGTATCCCTCAGAGCGTTACTGTCCAGGAGAGGGAGAGGAAGAGAATGCTGCTGCCATTTCTGGTGTACAGGGAGATTCAGCCAGCGCACATATGGATTAGAGAAAGAGAGGTTACAAAGGGTTAAAGCAGCAGTGCATGATGATAGTGAAAATGTTGACCGATACCTTTTTATTCTATTTTAGATTGCTCTTTATGTCCTGACATGCTCGAGACCATTCATTCCCTACTTTGAGACTGCTTCAGCACTTTTTCACATTTGAAATAAAAACAAGGAGGTGCTCCTTTTAATATGGATTTCATCAGTACTCTCAGCTGTTTGTGTACACTTGTTGCCCCATAAGGTCAGGGAGTGGTGTCTGCTGCATGCTATTTCATAACAGTCACAATGGATGTTCAAAAACAACAAAGAATACTGATAAAAATCTGGCCTGAGCCATATATATATATATATATATATACCTTTTTTTTAATATTGACTATGCTTTTGGTGCCAGATCTCCTAAGGTTCAGCTCCCAATCCACTGGACCCCGGGATTTACCTTGATGAAAAACCCAGGCAAGTGGGCACAATCCCACAGAAGTCTGTAACGGTCCCGTTAGAGGAAGACACCAGGGGTTCTCCCTGGCTTGCCACCCAGGGCAGGGCCACGGATTGGGCCAATCCCGAGGTGTGATGTAATGTGCTGAAGCACTGACGTCCAGCATGCCTCCCCAACAACTTGCTCTGGCAGCTGTATTCCTCCGGCCTCTGCCAGGGGTCAATCATGCAATGGTCATTTCCCACCTACTTTCACCAGAGGAGGAGAGCAGTCCCAAGGATGCTCAATCCTCCTCCGGCTGCGCCCCCCCAACTCCCTGGGTCCATTCCCAAACCCAGGCCATCAGTGTCGTGAGCGGAAACCCAACTGCTGTGCTGGCAGGCCGGCACTGGCCTAAGCCATGTTGAAAAGAGCACTCCTTTTATTATTTCAACTGTATAAAAAAGTGGCAAAGTGGACTCAAAATGTTGATAAAAGGGTATCATACATGTTGGGAGACAGGTGGCAATTCAAAATAAATAAAAAAAGCTAAAGGTCAAAATTTTCACTTGTGTCATGCACTGCTGAGGCTAAGAGGCTTGTTCAGGGTTGCACAGTGAGTGAGTGGTGCTGGTGGGATTCAAATCCAGGTCTCCAGGTTCAGGGCTCTGGACTCTAACCACTTAGACACACTGCCTCCCATCTAAAACCCTGGCACTGACTGTAACATCAGTAACATAACCCAATCAAGGTGAGGTTACTATCTCAATATTTGGTAGCACAAGTAAACCCAATTAAAAGACTAATTCAGCAGTACTGCGGAGGGGGCCTACGGGGCAACGTTTTTTTTTAATTTTTTTATTTATTGTTTCTGTTGCCAAGTTTCTGGCCAGCTACTCCTGATCCCCAACTCTTCTCCCCAGTCTCAGCTTATCCATTCCTTCCGTCTGTCCCCATGTAGCTTCAGGTTACCCCCCTTCCCCCAGTAGGCTACTGGGGTGCGGGGATACCCGCCAATCACATGTTGCGTTGGAACATGGAGGAGGAAGCTGGGACCATCCCGGATGTAACAGGGTCCTGCGGGAGCCAATGCCAGTGCCGAGCTTTTCCTCGCCCATTTTTATTCCCCAGAGGAAGTAGGTGCACTTTGGGGACCAATGTGCCATGCATATGTAACCCCTAGATGGCGCTATCCCAGGGGCTACTACCCCTGCCTGATTTGCCACTAACAGGTTGAGGGGCCTGGATCCAATGGCGGGTGCCTCCACCCAGAGGTCAGGGTTTGCAATAGTTAAACTAACTTGGTCACAGCCCTCTGGGACACTGCAACCCCCCTTTCTTCCCACTAGTGGCCCACACAATATATCAGAATTACCTTCACAGTATACACTTACCCCCAGGACTGGTTCCGCACTGGGACCTCCTGTGAAATGAGATACAGTGCAACAATCACAGTACAGTACTTTAACATAGACAAATACCTCAGGCAGTATAACTTTGCTGAAACAAGCAGCTCTGATTTATTTAGGGGGATATAACAAGGACAGGGGGAAATCAGGTTAATTAGCTTATCACTCTAATAATCTACCTATGGCTCTGTGCACAGGCCTATCCCTATCAGTTACTGTCCCTGGGTACCCAAGCCCTAGTGGCTAGTCCAAACCGTGGCAGCTGGTAGGGGCCCTTTCACACAGAGAAAAGGAGAATTAAACAGTCAGCAGTACAGTAATTCCATTTGGATTTAATGTGGCAATTCAACAGGGAGCGACCCTGAATTAGTACTCACGACCTCCAAATAAGATAGGGTCCTTCAATGTCAGCAGGGCTCACTTGAGGTACACGAACCTCTTCACACATCCATATAAAAGAAAGCACTATACCAGGCAAGCTGCATCTGTATCCCGATCGCAATTACTGCACAATACCCAGGAGAACACACAGCAGATTCAGTTCCTGACAGACAGAGTGCAATTTTCAGCAATTCCTCCAGTCTTCTACAGGGTGAGCCTGGTTTCTACTCTTCAGAGATCCTTTGATTCTTTCACAGGACGATTCAGTCCTAACAAGCTGTTACACAAGCTGCAGACCGAACTCTGGGCCTTACACACGTTTTTGACTAAAACTACACACTGAAAAAGCACAGGGCTCCTTCCTTCTTCACTGCCAAAGCTCAACTGAAACTCCAACCGACAAAACTGGCACTTCCTTTGAGTTCCTCCCAGTTCTTGACTGGATTGGCTGTCACTCACAATAGACTGCTGCTGTTGGTCCAAAAGGTGCTGAAGTCTAAACTACATCTCCCAGAGTCACTGCCCATACAATCCTCTTGTGGCTGGCTCAGATTATGAGTCAAGTTCTGATTCGTCAAGGCACCATTTTAGAGCTAGCTTACCCCACACTGATTGGTCCAGTTCAGCAGTTCAAAACTAGAATGGGAACTAGCAGACACAGTTCTGACTGCAAAGAAAGCAGGTTAGACAAACTGTAATTTCATTATTACTCTAAATAATTTCTGGCAAACAGTTACATCTTTCAGATAGGTTCCTTTGCACTCCTAGTGACTGCAAAATGAAGTGAATTGGCAGCAGCTTGAGTGGTACTCAGAGAAGCACACAGTCCCCCATACAAACTAATTATGTCTGCAAGCAGACAGCTCTTAAAGAGACAGTACCAGAGGCTCTAAAACACTCACTGATAAATGGCTTAAATGCCAAACACCATTCAGGCTTGGAGCATTCAAGCAAGCTCCTGGAAGTCTTTGGAACCCCCATTTGCAGGGGTTACACCCTTCTGGCCTTGGGAAAGCTTGGCGTCTCGCGTCAAGCAAGTACCCCCATAAGTTTCAACTGCAACCATATACATTTGCATTAGGCTCACACATGTAATCATCAGTCAATATATCATTTTACCAAGAACACATTTCTGAAACATTGCAGTACGTCACTCTTTACACAGTATTACACACACATTGTATCATAACTCAAGTTATTACCTCTTGTACATGAAACCTGAAGAGAGGGGGCCCTTCCCTATCAGTTACCTTGGGGCTGGATGGGGCAAGGGCACCATACTTAGAGGGCAACACAAGTAACTTGGAGTTAGCACTGATGCTCAGTTTGGGCAATGAGCTCGGGACACATACACTCCTTTATGGACAACATTGAGAGGCAAGTCCACAGGCCTCCCAAGTGAATCATAACTGAGGTGCACCACAGGCTTTACAGCTCGACCAGTCTTTCTAGGGGAACTGTTATAGTCTCTGCACTCTGAGCCTCATTTTCAGCATTGTCCTCACTTGTCAGGGAGTCTCCATGGGGTAGAGAGGCTAGAACTTGGGGCACTTTCAGCTCCAGGAGTTACAGTTTCTGAGTCCACAACATTTGGCTCGCATGGAGAGCTTTCGGACACTGGCAGTGGACTGTCAGGGCACTCAAAATACTCTTCTTGTTCGGGTGTATCACCAGTCTGCCCCAATCTATCATTTTCCTCCTGAAAGCTCAAACAGTTCAACCATGCACAATGATTCCATTTCATCTGATCTGATGCTTTGCACTTCACTTTCTGGGAGCATTGGCTCCAGGGATGAAGCTGGGGCTTAGACAGTCCAGAAGGCCCAGCTTCATCTCCAGTATTGACTAGGGATTGCCCGAAACAATTGACTCAGTTAGTAAGAAGGATAGTATTCAAAGTCACTCTCACTTTCTTCCGATATGGACTGACAGTCATGCTCAACTGGGACTTGTGGAGGGAACACTTTAACTTTGCTTCTGTAGGTGCAGACTTTCTTGATCTTTTCTTAGCAGCAGCTCTAGTCACTGGTCCAGAGGGGCATCTTCTAGGGGCTCAGACTCAATTAAGATTTGTCCAATGGGCAGTAAATGATTTCTATGCATTGTTTTACATCTTTTGAATTATTCTCAGGCCTTACTTTGTACACTGGCAGATCATCTAGTTTGCCCACTACAATGTGAGGAGATGGTGCCATCTGTCAGCAATCTTGTGCTTGCCATGCAGTCCCAGATTTCTTAGCAATACCCGATCTCCCTCCTGGAGTTCCTGTGCTTTCACCTTTTTATCATACCTTTCTTTGTTGGCCAGATTTCTTTTGTCAGCCATGGTTTGAGCCAGTTGGTACGCATGAGTTAGCTGGGCCTTTAACTTTTGCACATACTGTAAATAGTTGTCAGCTTGAACCCCATCAGGAGAGACCCAAACACACATCTACTGGTAGTCGAGCTTCTCTTCCAAACATCAGGCAGTAGGGGAGAATCGGTGGCATCACTTTTGGTGCAGTTATAAGCATGTACCAGGGTGCTAATTTGTTGGCTCCATCTAGGCTTGTCCTTTGGGTGCAGGGTGCCTAGCATATCTAGCAAAGTGCGGTTGAAACGTTCAGGCTGTGGGTCCCCCTGGGGTGGTAAGGAGTGGTTCTGGACTTTCGCACTCCCCACAGAGAAAGCATCTCTTTGATCAGACGACTCTCAAAGTCTCTCCCTTGATCAGAATGGATTCTTTGTGGAGCCCCATAGTGAACAAAAAAGTTTTCTACAAGTACTTTGGCCACAGTGGTTGCTTTCTGGTCTTTGGTGGGGAAAGCTTGGGCATATCTCGTGAAATGGTCAGTGACCACCAGCACATTACTGATATTTCTTTGATCTGACTCCAAACTCAGAAAATCAATACAGACCAGCTCCATGGGTGCACTGGTGGTGATGTTAACAAGGGGCAGCCTCTGGGGCAAAGCTTTCCTCTGTAAGCAGCGACTACAAGTTCGAATGTGTTGCTCCACATCAGCCCCATCTTAGGCCAATAGAATCTGGATCTCACCAAGTCAAGTGTTCTGTCTATACCAAGGTGCCCCATGTGGTTGTGCAAGGACCTCAGTACTGAGTCTCGAAAGGCAGTGGGCAGCACTAGTTGTTGTTTGTCTACTTGTCCCCTCTGTCTACTGTTTCTCTGTATAACAGTTTATTGATCAGTTTCAACTTAGGACCTTCTTTGTATAACAGTGCAGTTCTCAAATCAGTGGGCGTAATTTGGACACATCTTTTCCTGCATAGAGGGCTTCTAAAGCTGCTTTGATCATGGGATCGCGGATTGAGCCCCCGAATACTGTCATTGTCCAGCTGAGGCAGTGCACCAATGTCTATTGCAGAAAAGTGGCAATAAGCAGCAGGTATGCAATTCTCAGAGGCTCCCAAGCAATCCACCATGCAGTCCACTGCGTCCGTGGACATTGTTCCTCCCTGTCAAACTTCCGGCAGAGTGCCCGAATGTCAGGTTCTGCCAATCGGACCCAATCATTCTGGGGAACAGGCCTCCGGAGAGAGCATCAGCATCTATGTGGTTCAGACCTGCTCGGTATTCGAGAGCATAGTCATATGTAGATAATGCAGAAAGCCACCTATGGCCAGTGGCATCCAACTTAGCTGAGGTCTGCACATAGGTCAAAGGATTATTGTCAGTTTTACTAGTATTTTAGCCCCATACAAGTACTCATGGAATTGGTCAACAATAGCCCACTTCAAAGCTAGGAACTCTAACTTATGTACAGGATAGTTCTTTTCGGATGGGGTCAGGCTTCTACTGGCAAAGGCCACTGGTCTCAGGCCATTCTCGTGCTCTTGGTACAACACAGCCCCAACCCTTGCAAGCTAGCATCAGTGTGCAGGACATAAGGTTTTCTTGGATCGGCATAGGCCAGCACTGGAGCATGGGTAAGTTGATATATGATCTCATGAAAAGCAGTCTCACAATCAGGAGTCCAGCAGGCCCCAAATACTTCACTCGGATGAAAATACACTCTTTCAGTCTTGAGGGACGCTGACTTTTGGTATTTTTTGTGGGTTGGGGGATACCCTTGAGTAAGGTTAAGTAAAGGGCGGATCACTCTTGAATAGTCCTTGATGAACGCCGATAATAACCACAAAATCCAGGAATCTTTGCAGTTCTTTTAGATTTTTGGGCTGTGGCCAGATGGTCAAGGCCTCAACTTTACTTGGGTCAGTCTCTATTCCCTCGGTGGATACTATGTGTCCCACATACTTTACTGATGTTTGAAAGAATTGACACTTATCAATGGACAGTTTAAGGCCAAAGTCCTCAGTCGGTCCAATACCTTAAATAATCTGCTCTCATGTTCCTCCAGTGAGCTGCCAAACACAATAACATCATCTAGGTATACCAGGCACTCTAGTAAGTTCATGTCCCCACTGCACGCTCCATCAATCGTTGAAAAGTGGCTGGGGCACCTGAAATCCTTGAGGCATCCTCATGAATTCATAGAAATAGCGGACAGATAAAGGCCGTCTTCTCACGGTCCTCTGGGGCCATCGGGATCTGGTAGTACCAACTGCGGAGATCCAGCACAGAGAACCACTTGCTCCCGTTTAGGCAGTCAAAGCATCCTGAATGCGGGCATTGTGTACTGATCAGGATAGTCCGCGGTTTAAGGTGCGATAATCCACACACATCCTTACTGTTCCATTCTTTTCCTCACTACCACAATGGGAAGCATAAGGGCTTCTGGATTCTTGTATTACACCAGCAGCTAACATCTCTTGCAGATGCCGTCTCACATCATCTATGTCAGCAGGTGCGGCGTGAGACCTCTCACGAAATGGTCTTCGTCATGCAGCGGATATTGTGCTCAGCTCCTTGCACGCATCCTACATCCCATTCCTTTAAGAAAACACCTGGTCTCTGGGCAAGCTTCTCACTGATCCTCACTTTCCATTCAGCTGGCAGCGGGAGTCGCCGAAATCAAACAAGTCAGGCGTTACTCTGTCATTCTTCCTTGAACTCTTGCTGCTGGGTAGCACTGCAGTGTCTGCACAATGCACATTAGCCAGGATGCAACCTCTGTTTACTCGAATGTCTCTTTCAGACACATTATGAACTTGGACCATTACCCTTCTGGCATAAGCATGGGCTCTAGCGGGCAAAATACTAGGCTTGACCAGCAGTCCCTCTGGCAATTTTCCATCGCCTGGTGCATCCAACATTAATATTTATTCTTAACATCCTTTCTGATACGGACCTCTCCCTGTAAGGTACACTGGGCATTTGGCGCCAGGATCAGAGACTCAGGATCCTTCTTCCATACAATTCCGACCGTTCCTCTGGTTCTGTTTTTCAGCATCTCTCTGTGCCTCATAGGCCTTCTTAATTAAAGCCGGAACTCTTAAAGCTCTACTAGTCTTTGACCCTGTTTTCATAACACAACTGTGCCAGCCTTCCGAACATATGAGCATTTGTTCCAATCAACAAAGGGACACCATCATACAGTCCAGTGGGGGACACACTAAGGCTAGGGTCTCTACTTGTTCGCCACTCCAGCCACGGAGGTGGGGAAAGACAGCCAAATTCGGATATACCCGAATAGGGTAGGCCTTCTCACTTAACCCCATACATGCAGTCCTTCTAATGGTTGTAAGAGTGCGTCTGACAAATGCTTCTGATACCAATCCTGGAACATAATTGTCACTTGGGAGCCACTGTCTAATACAGCTCTTGTAGACACTCCATTCACCTTTACAGTGGTCTCCATGGAGGGACCCACTATTCTGGACCAGTCTGGAGGCGGTAGTGGGGGCCTGGGCAACTGACCTTGCCACAAAAGGACGTGTTAGCATTTTGGTGCCCTCACTGGGATCATGTCGTGCACCTCTTAACCACTGATTTCTTCTCCGAAGCTCTCCTTGTAGCCTATATGCAACTTTGTCAGTGTCTTTTGGGACTGGCATTCCCTTTCATGTCCCATCTTTCCGCAATTATAGCAAAACATACTTTCTGGAGTTTGAGCTGGCGGCGCCACACACTGGGAGCCAGGGGCGAGTACATAACTGGAAACCTGGGTGCCATCTCTGTCTCTGACGTGATAAGCATTTGGAGACATCTTGTCAGTTTCTCCACTTCCATGGTCAAGGATTTGAGTTTGGAGCTGTTATCAGCAGGAGATACATGGGTGGGTACCCCCACCCCCATAGCAGATGCAGTCGGATATAGGTCAGGGCCCGTACTTGCAGGCGTGGCCTTCATAAAGGGACTGTTTTTGAATTCCCGGATCTCTCTCAACAGTTCGCCCCATTGTGGCATATCTTTTTCCTTGTCAGAGCACTCATTGACTGTCAACCTCTGCCCATGAACTTCACTTGATGGGTCACCCTCAGTCACTCGGGTCGTAGCCACAGCTGTTGGTGCAGGTACCTCCCGAGGTCGCCTTTTCTCAACTCCTCGAATTTCTCTCATTAACTCATCATAGGAGGGTGGGGATTCCAGTCGATTTGCCAGGCGTAACTGAAGCAACAGCAGTTCTGAGAAGGGGGCAGACTTAAGGATTCTGGTCCAGTCTGGTTCGGTCCAGTTCAGTCGCTGGCAAACTACCCTTTCTGAGGCATTCTTGCAACAATTTTTCCAGCCGAGAGACATACACAGACAACAATTCCCTTGGTACTGTTGTGCATTTCTTACTCTCCACCATAGGTCCTCATCAGAATCTGGGCTCCCATACACATTCTCCAAGGCCTCAAGATAGGCCTGTGCAGTCGCTTCAGGGTTACTGGCCCGTTTAGCACGGATGGTAGCCAGGGCAGGACCTCGGAGGCTCTCACTAACCCTCTTTCGCTTTTCGCCTTCCGAGCATTGCCATTCTAGCACTTGGGGGGCAACATAGTCTATCCAGGTCTCCCAGTCATCCTCCCCTTGGGGGGGAGGAGTGCCAGAGAAGATCCTCAACCTTGGTAGAGTTGTGACTAATGGCAGGTGCAGAAATAGGAGTCTGTGGTTCAGCCACCATTACGGGCACTGGAGCAGGAGAGGGTGTTGGGGGAGGAACACCCCCAGGTGGCAAGAATAGTTTCTTCAAGTCCTCCACAGTTTTCCCCTCTCCCAGCAACCATTCAGCAAATTTCTCCTCAAAAGTTTCAGATAGTGGTGGGGGCTGACTCCCCCCCGGGTCTTTACTGTCCTTAGTTATCACTCTCCAAGCAGTGAGGGCTCCCTCTGGGGTAATGGTCTGTGGCACTTTGGAGCTATCTATGGGATCCTTAAACTCTACTAGGGCCAGGAAAGTGTGGGTGAGCAGATTAGCATGCCGACCCACCACCACAGGGTTTTGTAAACCTTCCACCTTGGAAAGTACTCCCGCACAGTGTCCGTATTGATACCCAGGGGGATGTCCAGGATAAGCATAGCATTTTGGGGGTCGATCTCCTCCCAGTACACCACTCCACCAGCCCGGTGCACAGCCACTTCTGTCGGGTACCCATTTTTTCTTAACAGTGGTTCGTAAATATGGCCACTAGAGGACACACAATCCCAGCGGTGAGCCTCCAAGATGTAACCCCTAGATGGCGCTATCCCAGGGGCTACTACCCCTGCCTGATTTGCCACTAACAGGTTGAGGCTGGATCCAATGGCGGGTGCCTCCACCCAGAGGTCAGGGTTTGCAATAGTTAAACTAACTTGGTCACAGCCCTCTGGGACACTGCAACCCCTTTCTTCCCACTAGTGGCCCACACAATATATCAGAATTACCTTCACAGTATACACTTACCCCCAGGACTGGTTCCGGCACTGGGACCTCCTGTGAAATGAGATACAGTGCAACAATCACAGTACAGTACTTTAACATAGACAAATACCTCAGGCAGTATAACTTTGCTGAAACAAGCAGCTCTGATTTATTTAGGGGGATATAACAAGGACAGGGGGAAATCAGGTTAATTAGCTTATCACTCTAATAATCTACCTATGGCTCTGTGCACAGGCCTATCCCTATCAGTTACTGTCCCTGGGTACCCAAGCCCTAGTGGCTAGTCAAACCGTGGCAGCTGGTAGGGGCCCTTTCACACAGAGAAAAGGAGAATTAAACAGTCAGCAGTACAGTAATTCCATTTGGATTTAATGTGGCAATTCAACAAGGAGGCGACCCTGAATTAGTACTCACGACCTCCAAATAAGATAGGGTCCTTCAATGTCAGCAGGGCTCACTTGAGGTACAGAACCTCTTCACACATCCATATAAAAAGCACTATACCAGGCAAGCTGCATCTGTATCGATCGCAATTACTGCACAATACCCAGGAGAACACACAGCAGATTCAGTTCCTGACAGACAGAGTGCAATTTTCAGCAATTCCTCCAGTCTTCTACAGGGTGAGCCTGGTTTCTACTCTTCAGAGATCCTTTGATTCTTTTCACAGGACTGGATTCAGTCCTAACAAGCTGTTACACAAGCTGCAGACCGGAACTCTGGGCCTACACACGTTTTTGACTAAAACTGCACACTGAAAAGCACAGGGCTCCTTCCTTCTTCACTGCCAAAGCTCAACTGAAACTCCAACCGACAAAACCGGCACTTCCTTTGAGTTCCTCCCAGTTCTTGACTGGATTGGCTGTCACTCACAATAGACTGCTGCTGTTGGTCCAAAAGGTGCTGAAGTCTAAACTACATCTCCCAGAGTCACTGCCCATACAATCCTCTTGTGGCTGGCTCAGATTATGAGTCCAAGTTCTGATTCGTCAAGGCACCATTTTAGAGCTAGCTTACCCACACTGATTGGTCCAGTTCAGCAGTTCAAAACTAGAATGGGAACTAGCAGACACAGTTCTGACTGCAAAGAAAGCAGGTTAGACAAACTGTAATTTCATTATTACTCTAAATAATTTCTGGCAAACAGTTACATCTTTCAGATAGGTTCCTTTGCACTCCTAGTGACTGCAAAAATGAAGTGAATTGGCAGCAGCTTGAGTGGTACTCAGAGAAGCACACAGTCCCCCCATACAAACTAATTATGTCTGCAAGCAGACAGCTCTTAAAGAGACAGTACCAGAGGCTCTAAAAACACTCACTGATAAATGGCTTAAATGCCAAACACCATTCAGGCTTGGAGCATTCAAGCAAGCTCCTGAAAGTCTTTTGGGAACCCCCATTTGCAGGGGGGTTACACATACGCTATGTGTGCTCAGTGCAGGTCCCTGACCTATGTCCTCTCCTCCTACTGAGTGTCCTCAACTGCACTGCCACCTGTGGTCACTGAGGTGGGAGTATCGCAGCCAGGACTGCACCCTTCCTGTCCCGGAGAGCATCCACTGGGGCACTCAGTCCTCCTCCCCTCGGCCAGCCCTCGATGAACCTGGGTAGTGGCGTTGCGAGTGACAGTACTACCGCTACTGCTGCTCTAACAGGCCAGCTCCTGGCCAATGTTTTTAAGTACTAGTTCTGTTTCTGCAGTAGCCCAGGAACCCAAATGGGGCAGAACCATGGAAATAAAGGAATAAACAGAATACAGACACCAAAGCAAATCATGGAGTAAAGATAGGAAGAAGAGTGCAAAGAAAGTCAAAACAGAACGGAGAGAGAGAAAAGAACAGAGGAGCACAGAGATGGTAAAGAAAGAGATACAAAATAAGACAGAGAGAGAGGAAACATGTGGCATGCTTGCTGTGGCCCGTGGAAGAGTTACTACCTTCACAGTTTGGTTGCTTGTGAACATTTGGTAAGCACCAGTGCTTTACCTTAGTTACACGGAATATGGTGTGCACTTTAAACATTCCACGCCATTTAACCCACTAGGCACTTCACAAATTAAATGCAGCATTCCTGTAGGTGGTCTGTCAGTTAGGGTTGTCAAGGTATCATGGTTTTACGGTATACCACAGTATCAGAAGTCACGGTATTGATACCGTGGGCAATTTCC
Source organism: Neoceratodus forsteri (assembly GCA_016271365.2). NCBI lineage: Eukaryota > Metazoa > Chordata > Ceratodontiformes > Ceratodontidae > Neoceratodus > Neoceratodus forsteri. The sequence goes on along the minus strand of JADMNL010000034.1, from coordinate 107,909,768 downwards.
GATACCGTGATTCATGGTTTATCATGGTATTGAGACTTTTCAACTAGTTTTTTTTTTGCATTTTCAGGGACAACTGTCCCTCCCATGCCAACTCTCCCTGATGCTAGAATTTGAGGAGGCTTCTTTTTTGTGCAAAAATTACTTATTCTGCAATACCGCAGTATAATGATAACCGCGGTATTATATGTGATGGTTATCCTACCATCAGAATTTCATACCGTGACAAGCCTACTATTGATGCAGAGATGGGGCTACCGCTCATGACACCACACAATTTAAGCTAGGCACTTCACACATTAAGTGCAACCTTCATGTGGGCAGTCCATTGGTGCAGAGATGGAGCTACCCTTGTGATACTGGGCAGTTTTACCCTCTAGGCACTTCACACCTTAAGTACAGCCTTCATGTGGGCGGTCCATCAGTGCAGAGACAGGGCTACCCTTGTGACGCTGGGCAGTTTAACCCTCTAGGCACTTGACACATTAAGTGCAGCCTTCACATGGGCAACCCATCGGTGCAGAGACAGGGCTACCGCTCGTGATGGCGTGCAGTTTAACCCTCTGCCAGTAACCCAGGTTCGGGAATGACTCTGGGGAAAAGGGAACCGACCGGGGGGGGCGGGGAGGAGGACTGCGTTCCCCAGCAGGCACTCTCCCGTCCGAGGAGAAAGGGTGACAAATGCCACCATGTGAGCTCTGCCTGAGAGACCATGGATGGAGCTGCAGGTGGCACTGCTTGGTGGGGGGGCGTTAGCTGGTGCTTCATGTCAGCAGGCATGCGTACATGCACAAGCTCGCTGCTGACATTCCAGGGGAGAGCGAAGCCAGAAAACTTGAAAGAACCCCAACTGACGCTGGATGAAACTGGCTTCCTGCAGGCCTCACACCATCAGTGAAAGTATGTAGCACACTACTTTCAAAAAGCAATACAGCTTTAAAAATTGAGTTCATTGTGTCAGTGTGCTTTACTGTCTGGAATTTGGAGTGCAGCTCTGACTTGGATTTGGTCCCACGCTATCAACACTGGCACCCCCTCTACTGAATTTGGTCTCCAAAGGGGCATGGGGATCCCACCACGGGGGGGGGTAAACAATGGGAGACTGAGGGCAGTTGTAAGACTGGAAGAAGATAAGTGATAAGGCTGTGGAGGCCAACAGATGGGGTAGATGAAGAGGAGAGGAAAGGGCATAAACAGAAATCAAATGAAATACAGTGATAATGCAGTACAGGGCTCATGTTACTATAGGAGGATAGGCTGTGGTGCACTACATAAAGCTTTCAGGTGTTTGGGGCCACAGTAAACGTGTAGTGACAGATGTGTGTTTGGGGCCACAGTAACAGTGTCATGACAGATGTGTGTTTGGGGCCACAGTAAAAGTGTAGAGAGAAATGTGTGTTTGGGGCCACAGTAAAAGTGTAGTGACAGATGTGTGCTTGGGGCCACAGTAAAAGTATAGTGACAGATGTGAACAGCAAGGGCCAAGACAGACAAGAGCACAGTACAAGATAAGGAATGGAATTGTTTTATATAGGGCTTTCATAAAGACTGCATCCCAAAGCACTTTACAATCCAGGGGAGGGAGGGGGGAGAAAGTTACTGCCATTTCCAGTGTACAGAGTGTTTCAAACAGGGCTTTGGCCAGGGTATGTTCAATTGCATTTTTTTAAAATCTATGGTAATTTGTGTGCCAGTACGCTAGTACCTTGCAAACCTCCTCCACGTCCAATGATAGGCTGGAATGGTTAAGTTAGGAAAATGATGGACTTCCTAGTCTTTTTCTGCTGCACTTTTCTATGTTAAACATGACTGCAGGATCACAAACACGACTGGGGGATCACAAACACAACTCCAGGATCACAAACGTAACTGCAGGTTCACGAACACGACTGGAGGTTCACAAACATGACTGGGGATCACAGACATGACTGCAGGATCACAAACACAACTGCAGGATCACAAACATGACTGGGGGATTACAAACACAACTGCAGGATCACAAACACAACTGTAGGATCACAAACATGACTTGGGGATCACAAACACGACTGCAGGATCACAAACACGACTGCAGGATCACAAACACGACTGGGGGATTAGAAACACGCTGCAGGATCACAAACGCAACTGTAAGATCACAAACACAACTGGGGATTACAAACACGACTGGGGGATCACAAACATGACTGCCGGATCACAAACACGACTGCGGGATCACAAACATGACTGGGGGAGCACAAACTCAACTGCAGGATCACAAACATGGCTGTGGGATCTCAAATAGGACTGCAGGCCAACACAAGCATCAAGTATGCAGACTGAATTTGACTCCCATCTCATCCTGTCTTGACACACTAATCTGATTAACAGTCTAACAAAACCTGCGGACGTGAATCTCTCCATGCTAAGGCTGACTGCATCATACTGATTCTTCTTTCAGGTCTGACAGATTGACTGATCTTAATCTCTGTGCTCTTATATCATTATTTTTCTTTATTTTGTTTAGCCTTTATTTTACCAGGTAGTGCCCCAATGAAACAGAGGTCCCCTATGTATGGCTGAACTGGATCAGTGCTTATCTGGCGCAAACCCAGTTACAAGGGTTCTAAAGGGATATTTTTGAAGAATATGAATTAATTAAAATCACATTTCCCCAGGATGTCTCCATCCATCATAAAGATTTCAAAGATCACCACAGTTTCACAGTGTCCTCCCACTGGGAGGGTGGGAAGGTGTCCTTAGGACATTAGGGATGTGTCGACACCCAATGAATTCAAAAAGAAAGACTTTTTTTATTTGTTCAGTGATTGTGTGATGGTAGTTGGTCTGTAGATACTTTGGACCATGTGAAAAGTGCAAATAAATAACTAAATAATAATAAATAGTTTGTGGTTGCCAGTACTGAACCACCACCAATACACACACCTTGTCAAAACGCTCCCTTTTGCTCCCCTCCCCTTTTCAGTATTTAAAGCGCAACAGCAGTGCATAGTTATTCAATAAACACTGATGACATTTTTGATCCCGTAAGAGAGCGACTAGGCTCCTGTACTGAACTACGCTTCCTAAAGCAAAAAGTAACAAGGACAAAATAATTTATTTTTACCTGATTTTCTATGGATCTGAAGTAAAGAGGCCACTGGCCCATCACCACCAACTCTAGACCAGTCATAACAGACATCTGAAAAGGACCTTGTGGTCCCCTTCTGCCGTCACCTTCTATGTATCTATGTCTACTATGACTGGTCTAGAGTCGGCACGGACGGAACCAGTACTATCTTTTCTTCAGATCCACTAAAATAAGGGAAGAATAGACTCTTTTCAACTTACAGTTGCATGATTCAGTAAGGGAGCCTAATTGCTCCCTCACCAAATCAAACGTTTATATTCCGAATCATGTGCTTTAAAAGAGATAGGAAATTATTGTTTTACATAGTTACCTGCCCTTCCATCTTCCTTTCCGTGGCAGTTATGTATTCTGATATGCTTTGATGATTTTTTGATATATAAATAATCTAGCTTTGGGGTGCCCTCAGATCTACACTGAGTTCCACTCTCCTCACCAGCTATTGCTCTTGACTGTCATATTTCAAGACATTCTATGACATCAGTAACTCCCATCCATGCTATTTATCTGAATGGCCTGGAAGGGAGTTTGTGATGTCATAGAATGTTCAGTCAGTATGAAAAGAGAAAGCAGCAATTGCTGAGGAAAGAGGGATTCAGGGTAGTTACAAAAGCAACACAATTAGATTGTTTAACAGAAAAAGTCAAAAACATGTCAGAATACTGGATGGCCAATACAAGGACAACTGGAGAGCTTCTAGAGGTGTAAAAACTGTTTCCTACTTAATATCAGGGCCCAAAGGGTTAAAGATGGCAGAGGATCAGATAAGAGAGGCTGTACGTCACTAAAACACAAAAAAAGGTTAAGAAACAGCAGGAAAGTCTGGGGCAGGCGGATATTAACAACCACATTTCATGTTGGTATTAATAAACTTGGAGATAACATGCCTCAGGGTAAATGAAGGAAAGAGCTGGGCCATGACAAAGTTGTATGTTCGCTGCAAAGGAAAATAGAATAATCTCAAAATAAACAAGGGTCTGCTGTCTGAACATTGGTAAAGGGTAATTGGATAAAGGCAATGATTTCAGATTTCATTCTAATGGAGGGGGATGGCTCTCATGCTGCTACTGCACATCACATGCAGAAAAAATATCATGGTGGTAGCCGGGGCATATCATTATACCACGGTAGTAGCCGGGGCTTATCATTATACCACGGTAGTAGCCGGGGCATATCATTATACCATGGTAGTAGACAAAGCATATCCTTTTACCAGAGTAGTAGCCAGAGCACATCATTATTCCACTGTTTTAGAGAAAGCATTTCACTTTACCGCAGCAGTAGACAAAGCATGCCACTTTACCACGGTAGTAGACACAACATGTCATTATATCACAGTAGTAGCCACAGCGTGTCATTATACCATGGTAGTAGCCACAGCATGACATTATACCATGGTATTAGACAGAGAGTGTCATTTTACCATTGTAGTAGCCAGAGCACATCATTATACTACTGTTTTAGAGAAAGCATGTCATTTTACTGCAGTATTAGAACATGTTATTATACCACGGTAGTAGCCACAGTGTCATTACACCACAATAGTAGACAAAGCATGTCATTACACCATGGTAGTAGACAAAGTATGTCATTACATCATGGTAGTAGACAGAGCATGTAATTTTACCACAACAGTAGACAGAGCGTGTCATACAGCACATTATTATACTACAGTAGTAGCTACAGAATGTCATTATACCACTGTAGTAGGCAGAGCATGTCATTATATTATGGCAGTAGCTGCAGCATGTCATTATACCACAGTAGTAACCACAGCATGTTGTTATACCATGGTAGTAGACAGAACGTGTCATTATACCATGGTAGTAGCCAAAGCCTGTCATTACATCACAGTAGTAGCAACATCATGTCATTCATTATACCATGGTAGTAGATAGAGCATGTCATATTACCATGGTAGTAGCCAGAACACATCATTATACCACTGTTTTAGAGAAAGAATGTAATTTTACTACAGTAATAGACAGAACATGTTATTTTACCATGGTAGTAGCCGCAGCATGTCATTACACCATGGTAGTAGCTCCAGTGTGTCATTATACCACAGTAGTAGTCAAAGTATGTCATTATACCATGGAAGTAGACAGGGTGAGTCCTTATATCATGATAGTAGACAGAGTGTGTAATTATACCACGCTAGTAGCCACAATGTGTCATTATATCACAGTATTTGACAGAACATGTCATTTTGCCACGGTAGTAGTCACAGCATATCATTATACCACAGTAGTAGACACAGCATGCCATTATACCATGGCAGTAGCCACAGCATGTCATTATACTATAGTAGTAGCCACAACATGTCATTATACCACAGTAGTAGCCACAACATGTCATTATACCACGGTAGTAGACACAGCATGTCATTAGACCATGGTAGTAGCCACAGCATGCTGTTATACCACGGTAATAGCCACAGCATGTCATTATACCACAGTAGTAGCCACAGCATGTTAATATACTATGGTAGTAACCACAGCATGTCATTATACCATGGTAGTAGCCAGAATGTGTCATTATAGAGTAGCTGCTGCTGCTTCTTCTATCATCATAACAAAAAAAAATTGCCAGACAGGTAAAGAGACAGATCTCAAGCAACAACTCCTCCACTACTGCACCTCCAGTGCACCTCACTCTGCCCCAAAATAGGAACCCAGTTTGGGATATGAAAGCAACCCTATCTTAACCCCCACCCACCCCCCAATCTACCGATCTATACTGAGACTCAGAAAAGGTGTTCTGCTTCATGTCATGGAAACCAATACAGATGGGCTCCATTGCACTGGAACTGGCTTCCTTCCAAAAATGAAAGATTATCTGATTCCCATCTACATGGATATAAAAGTTCAGTTTTACATAGCACCTTTTATACGAAGTACCACAAAATGCTTTACAGGGCAAGGAAAAAAAAATAATGCAAGTACAGCAATACTAAAAACAACACGTGGGGGGGGGGGAGAACTTGCAATCAACAGGTACCGATCACTATACCTCTCAATTGAGGCAAACTGGGGCATGGAGTCATAATGTTGTGGATGAAACCACACAAGAAAACACCATGCACAGACAACAGTGTGCGGCAACACTGCAGCAGTACAAAATGCCGACCGCACAAAATCGCCGCACACCCGATGAAGTCTTTTCATTTTTCTGGGGGGCTCTGCCCCTCACACACCCCAACATAGGGGGATTTGCCCCCCACACCCCACAGAATAATTATAATCAACTCTGAGGGGATGTGGATCGAGGGGCAAGTAAAAATTCACATTGCGGCACTTACTCGTGGCCGCACAGATGGGAGTAAAATAAAATTTCCCTCGAGCAGGGTTTCAAACCTTGGTCTCACTCCCTCACTTATTGCTGGGTCGAGTGTCTTTGGACACTCCACCATGGGAGCGGCTCAACCAACCACTCGACCAGCAGTGCTCAAAATGCTTTTGCCCACTTCTGTCTTCTGTTCCACAGCGACGGGTAGCGATATTTTCGTATTGCTCTAATGCACTTAATTCACCTGCCTTTTCTCCTCATTATCCCTTGCAACCGTCCTTCTCTTCTATCATGGCTGATCCCCTGGCAGGGTTCTTTGCATCCTGAAGGGATAATTCTACCTAGCTTCCCCCACCTCCTTTCTCTGTTGCCACTCCCTCACTCTCCTCTAATTATTGCTGTTCCCCTTGCAAGATTCGCTGAATCCTGAAGAGGTAAATCAACTTAGCCACCCCCATTCTCTCTTGATACCCCCTCACCTCTCCTCTAAAACTGCTGACCCCCTGGCAGGGTTCTCTGCATCCTGTAGGGGTAAATCCACCTGACTACCTACACCACTGTTATCCTCCTAATCTTTTCCTGCTCTCACACAAGCATATTTATCAGGATTTTGTTTCCTCAGCACTGGGTATCTTACACCGCTGCTCAGTAATCCTTACCCCCTACCAGTAGTTAACTGTACTCAAGATGGTTTGGTTATTTGGTCTAAATCACTTCAGTTGCACTTAAAGTCGTTGACTCACTATTAGTATTGTTGCACTGACTTTTTCACTGTAACTATGTAAATAAGATTTTGCAAATAGCTTTATGTGCTGTTCTCCCTTGCTTACATCAAGTTGTGACTGCCTGTCAGGTGTCTGCAATGTTGAAGTTTTCTGTCTATATTGATGGGGTCACTGTAGTTGCATCATCTAGATTATAGTTTTTTTCTGTAACATGGCCTCTGTACTTTGTTCAATGTCTCCACCTTATGTAACCCCTTCCCTGGAGGACGCTTCTGGAACGAGCTGTTCACAGTTCACGTTGCTTTCCTGGTGAATCTCTTTTTAAGTAAAAAAATAAATAAATACCCCTGTTGCTGTACTTCCATATGCATTTAAGACAGCGCAGTTCTTCATGCACGGTTTTGTCCACGCTATAGTGACCCGGCACTGCAAAGGGGTAGGTTGTCAGTCATTTTGCCACTCAGAAAACCTCTGTCACTCATAGAAAAGACAATATCCCACATTTTATGCTGATACTTTAAAGAAGAAATTAATTTGGGGGTCACCCAGGGGCAGCGTATCTGCTGTGTCAACAACCCGTGTTTGGGAAAGAACCTTGCAGCCCACAATCCGGCAGCCAGGGCTGAGGAACAGCGGTCTCTGGCAGCATGTCCCAGCATGGGGAGGACTGATGGTGCATTTCCCTGCAGTGACACAGAACAACCCATTGTGGGTATGCGTTTCATCAGGGTAAGAGGAAGGATCAAGGGTAAAGTGGGGAAAAATTACTTTTGGGGCTGTCAGAATGATGGTGCCGGCACTCACAGACCCCTGCTCCTTGACAAAAGGTCTGGATTACTGGGAAATGAATTTAGTGAATATAAACTTAACCTTCATAGTAATGTATTCACGGCCTCTTTTTAGCACATCGCAGAACACGGACCAGCTTACCCTACTTTCCAGTCTCACACAGATTCCACTTGAAAACATTGCCATAAAAAGTTACTAAAACTGCCATAATACTAACGGCAATTACACGTTACTGGTGCACTGTGGATGTCGTTTGGACACTAAGAGTTGTACTGAATAGCCAAGATGTAGACACATCTCAGAAAACCTCTAAAAATGGGAAAAGCCATCTGGCCATAACCAATACCTGGACAAAGTTCTACCAACTGAATCTAATAAGGAAAGCAAAGAAGGAAGGGGCACATTCCCCACCCCCCAAGTAAATCACTCTTCAAGCCCTACTCCCTCACAAGTAACACTTTATTGCACAAACACTTCTTCACATTTGACCTTGCATTTTTCTCTGCTTACCTTGGGTCAGTCGCGTTGACTGGGTGATCTGGACCCCATCTATCGCACAGAGATTGCCGCAGGGGTACAGGATGAGGATTCCATGTTTGTTCTCAATGTAGCAGTGCTCAGCGGCCATACCAGGCCCCTGGATAACAATGTCATTAGTTGCATGGCCGATGGTTGTCCTCCCTGAGGGGAAGAAAAATACAGAAATGAAATGTTTTCTGCTAAAACATAATGTCTAAGGTACTAAAGACAATAACTTCAGTCTCAAATTTGCACAGGCCTGAAAGGCCATCCTAAAAATGTATCAAGAAGGGTTTTCAGCGCACACAATGTGATGTGAAACTGGTTTGCAAAACAATGGTATAACACTGCCCAATCAAATGATCAGGATGGCATTTTTTCACTAGCCAGTGGGCATGGCCAACCACCTCACAGAGCACGGTAATGTGCATAAGAAATCCCCGAAAGGTTACCTAGTGGCCTAATTGTAAGCAATGTAGCTGTTCATGTTGATGACCCAGGTTCGATTCCCAAGCCCTGGTGGCCACACATCATGTGGCAGTGCCAAATGTCGGTTTGGGACACCACCTGTCTTGACAAAATGGTTGCCAACTCCCAGCTAAATTTCTGTTTGATTCAGCTTAAATTTCAGTTAGTGGCCAGTTTCACTAATGAAAAATGAAGAAGTAAAATAAAAAAGCAACTTTTTTTCTTTCCTCCTTTCATTCTAGATTTCTTCCCCTTACCTCTCATGTAACCAGGGATACATCCTATTAAAGCTCCATCAGCCATCATGTAGTGTTTCTCCTGGTTTCCCCCCTTACCTCCCCCTCCTCCATGTGGCATGAGCAGTGCCGTAATGTCCTCGCACGCACGGCCAACCCCTGTGGGAAGAGTAAGCTCCCTGGCTCATCTACAGGGGTCGCTAGTATGCCAGAACCCACTACCAACTCTCCCCAGCTGAGGCACAAAGCCTTTCTGCAGTTGCCTACAGCCTGGCCTTCCCATGACACAGTGAGCAATATCCACTCCAAAAAACCAGTCACCTGCACGACAGTGTAAGGCATTCCCACTGGCCCACTGGAGAGGCTTACACCCAATCTATTTTTGAATAAAATGTAGCTTTTGGCCACCTTTGGTTTTGGCCAGTAAGATTTATGACTGGTGGATCAAATTGGCTACCCAATAATACCCTTAAAGTAGAGCTCTGTTCCTTGGGGAGTGTAAAGGTGTGTGTGTGTGTGTTGGGGGGGGGGGCTTCTGTGGTTACAGGACTGCCCCCTGATGGTCCAAGTGGAAAAAGTAATGTGAGCAGAAATACGTGCCTCTAAACAAGAGGGTGGAGGGGGAGCAGGATCCTGCCATGGGCGTGATGCAAGACACTGACATAGGAGAGAGTGGCATGACATGTCCAGCCCCTTGCCGCCGCATGACAATCAGAGTGTGGCGCGTGGGCCTGGTCACAGCCCGTGTCTCACTGCCTAGAAAGATCTCCCATCTCAGGCTGTTCCCCAGTGGGAGGGGAGGTGGGTGGTGCATGGGGAGATGAAAAAAAGGTGAGCAGCAGCTGTGGCACTTTAAGTGGATGAAGACCCTATGTTTTCCCTGGACCACAGTGTCCCCTGCCCCATCCACCACTCAGGAACCTTTCAGTCAGCTCTTCTCCAGACGGTCCTTTCCAAAACTGTATATATTACACAGGCATAGTAGCGCCCCTATATTATGGCTGAGTAGGTACTCTTATGTTAAACCCTGATTTCTTGTACCTTAATAGTGCAGCTATCCCGAACAATATAGCCTGAAATTTGGCATGTGAGAAGTCGGTGCCAGGATTTGTAGATCCTGTATATTTGGTAATAGACATTTCAGTAGTTTGTAAGTTCTAAAAGATTGATAACATATTAAAATATATTTTAAGACATTTGTTTCGCTTAGTGATGGTACAAAAACAGTTGTGAGTTGAAATCTGAAACTTTCAAGTTCAGAGTTTTGTCAAAGGAGATTTTTTTGATAGATAGACTAGCTGAAAAAAATTGCAGATTTTAAATTAAGAAAATAAAATGCCATTTTGCACATGAGTAGCTCATATTTTCACAAATTTTGCATAACTTTTGCAAAACTGACATATGTCACTTCTGTAAGTCGTAACCCACCTTCATGAGATAAGACTCCTGTTTTAAGGAGTCTTGTCAGTCACGAAAGAGGAGAAAAGAAGAGAAACATTTACACATCAAAAAACAACAACATGGTATGGAAGTTAAGTCTGAAACTTATGTGGTCTTCAGTGTAGTGTGTATGGCTGAAAAATAGTTTTTCAATTACTAATGAAATCAGGCGGTTGTGAATGTCAAAACAGGTCCTGCTTTTGTCACTCGAGAACCTGTTTTTATCGCTCTTAAACATGGAGTTTTCACAGAAATTGCGTTACAATCTTTCATTTTCACTCAGCTTGCGTGAAAAAAATGCCCTGTGAGGCACCACGTGGGACTTTCATGCAAGCTGCATGACAATGAAAAATCGTCAGACAGCTTGCAGGAAAAAAAGGGCCCTTTGGCAAGAATGATGGTCACAGACGCAAAACCCTGGTGGCTGATTACAGCCTTCTATTTTCAGTTCCTGATACTAAAGGCTCGTTCACACAGCCAATTCTGCGGCATTCTTGGAGGTACACTGCAGAGAGATTGTTGCCACTGTTCATGTCTGAACGTCACAGTTTGGCTGTTTCAAGTTCCGTTTCATTGTGGCCGTGATCCCTCTTTTCCTGGGATCACGAAGTGGTGCGGGTGTTTTGTGGCATTTTACTTTGCCATGTGAACTGCCTGCACCACCCACAACTTTGTGACAGGCTTTTCCCAGCCTGCCCTTCTGGTTGTCATGGCAGCACGTACGTTATTTTTTCGGACCCGAGTTCAGCTAAACCTTTTTCCTGGCACTGTAAGCAAAGCTGAACTCGGGAAAGTGGTTATTTTAGTAAACTGAGGGCTAAAATTTGAAGAATACAGTTTGGGAAGACTGCCCCCCCTTAATCTCTAAAGTTTTCCACTTGGCAGTGTATTCTCTACTTAACCAATGAAAACTGTCCGAAGTTGAACTACCTGGTGATATAGTTTCAAGCTGGGGAGAGACAGTCCACCCTCCCTTTTGGGAATCCCTGTTTATCCCTTTCAAGTACCTGAAGGTCTCTATCATGTCCCATCTCTCCCTCCTCTCCTCCAGGGAGTACATATTCAGGGCCCCCAACCTCTCTTCATACGTTTTACCATGCTGACCCACAATCATCTTTGTTGCCCTCCTCTGGACCAACTCCAGTAGGTTGATGTCTTTCTTAAAGTGTGGGCACCAGTATCTTACTCCATACTGCAGATGTGGCCTCACCAGTGACCTGTACAAGGGCAGTATAACTTGCTATCGCCTACTGCTGATTCTTCTGGCTATATAACACAGCATCTTGTTCACCCTTGCTGCTGCTCTTCGCACTGCACGGAATGCTTCAGGGCACTAGTGATCATCACTCCCAGATTCTTCTTCTCCTCTGTTGCTGCTACCCGCACCCCTCCCAGGTAGTACTCCGCCTTTAGATTCCTGGTTCCAATGTGCATAACTTTGCATTTCTTGGCACTGAAGCCAAGTTGCCAAATCCTGAACCACCTCTCGAGTTTTCTCAGGTCTTCTTGCAGGTCCTGTATCCCTTCAGCTGTGTCCATCCTCCCAAAGATTTTGGTGTCACCCACTAATAGGCACATTTTGCCCTTTATGCCATCCCCAATGTCACTGATGAAGTCACTGAACAACACCAGCCCCAGTACTGAGCCCTGCAGGGCCCCCACTGGTGACTTGCCTGGTGCTAGATAATTCTCTCCCCCCCACACCCTCTGGGTCCTGTCCCTCAGCCAGCTTTCTATCCACCTGGTCATTTTCTCCCCAAGTCTGAGATCCATCAACTTCCTAATTAACCTCTTGTGGGGTACACAGTCAAAGGTCTTGCTGAAGTCTAGATAAAGGATGTCCACTGCCTGGCCCCTGTCCACTGACTTAGTGACCCAGTCAAATAAATCAATCAGATTCATTGACACAATTTCCCTCCCATAAACCCATGCTGCCTCTCATCCTGGAGACCATTCTCCTCCAGATACCCTATCAACCTTTCCTTAAGTATGGTCTCCATGAGTTTGCACACGATAGAAGTCAGACTACTTACAGAGGCAGCAGTTATTATGAGTTAGAAGCTGGCTTATATACAACAAGCAATCTGCCTGATCAGTCGATTGATTGATTGACACTGGTCACATGATCATGCAGTAATTTCAGATTACTGCACAGCTTAGATTGTGCTTTTGTTTTTAGTTGTAAGACCATTTTATTAGTGCAATAACGCACTCCAAGGACAGAAGTAATGCTAAAAAGCGCCTTCCTCCTGACTCACAAGCCACTTGGGAGTGTTCAGTAATTTAGCATTACCTCACAGCTTGTCGTGTGTCATTCCTTACTTAACCCACGCCCTGTCTTGGGTTACTGCTTACACAAACACTCACATGGGGGATGGGGAATAGGAAGGCTTACCTGAGTCGCGTGCCATACCTCATTAATGCCCCATAGGTGTTATTATGTCTTTAGTACAGTACTTGTCCAGTCTTGCTGCTTCACTAAAAAAAGGATAGGGCATATCCTTGTTCAGAACTATTCCATGTTTGGAGAAGACAGTGTAATCTAGTGACTGCAGCATTTAACAGCAAAAAAGCAGGTCTCTAGGTTCACTTCCCTCCATAGTTACTGGTTTGCTGTGTGATCCTGAGCAAGTCACTTGGCCTTCCAGCATTTCAGGCACCTGTGAAACTGAGTAGGAGGAAGGACCGTACTAAAAACAAGATACTGTACCTTGGTTGAGCAACTTGAGCTGCCTTAGGCGAATACATTTTAAAACTACATAAATACATCAGGGATATAAAATTGGGCAAACCAGAATACCCAACATATTTTTACATGCCCAATTTGGCATGTGGCCTTCATGCAAGACAGAAACATAAAAACATTGAATTTGTTGTATTGTATTATTATATACGTATGCAATAACACCCAGTATAACCACAAAACGTATACATACATGTGTTTAGAGCATGGTCCTCTTTCAGCACCCACACACCATCAACCTACTCACCCACCCTCCTGAGCAGATTGCTTGAAGAAAGAGCTTATCCCCTGGCAGGCCCAAGTGCTTGGCAGGATGCACGTGGAATACTGGGGAAAATAATATTTTAAAAAGTGCTGTGGGATCTTTACTTTCTAGAGGAACTGATAGGCAGAAGAGATTTCACTTGAAGGACAGTACCACCAACAGTACTGCATCTCAATGTGCCCCCACCATGCTGCTGTGTCAGCTTTCGGCCTCTCTACACTGCAGTGTCAGGCCCTCCCCCACTGTAGTGTCTGGGTCCCCCCTCACCACACACACACACACACACACACTGCAGTGTCAGCGTTGGGCCCCTCGCTGCACTGCAGTGCCATAGTCCCCCCCTCCAACACACACATACACTGCAATGTCAGCACTGGGCCCTTCCCCCTACTGTAGGGTCAGGGTCCGCCCATCCCACATTGCTGTGGCAGCATTGGGCATGAGTCCACATTCCTGGTGTGGGATCAGAACCCCTGTCTTGTGACTGCCGGCTGTATGGTGAGAGACAGCTAGGCTGTAAAAGATCAGTAGGGACAGGAGCATCAAACCAGCACAGCATGCACCCCATTCTGCAACCTGGAATGCCCCCTCCTTCAAGGAAGGAATGGGTACAGTTAGCTTGAGCTTAGGGGCAACCAGGGGGCTAGCTATGGCACCAATGTACAATGTGTTCACTGCTTTTCTGTTTTTTTCCCTTTTCTTGCCTCTGCAGTTAAGGGGAAGATTTATAAGGAGGGCCGTAAAACTCAAGTGTCTGGTAATAGTTCCTCATCACTCACGTCAGGCTGGCGCCGATAACAGCACCCTGGGAACCTGGCGCTCCATCATTTCTCACTGCCTCACAAATAAGCACCAGTCGTAAGGGGTCACAGCAGCTGATCATAACCTGTACAGAGTGAGAGAGAGAGAGGTAGCACAACAATAACTCTCCAAAATAAGCTTAATAGGAAAAAGGGTGGCATGCAGTTCTAAATAACGAGCCAATATGTTTCGCAGGAGGAGCAGGCTGTGGCTACAAAAACTGCTCTACTTGACCTCAGGGAAGTCCTTGTCCTGAATTTGGTGAGGGACGTGAGAAAAGAAAGCATTTTCTGTGCTTGGAAATACCTGAAATGCATGACTGGTGCGTTCACACTGACACGGACAGATCACCATTCTCTCGCTGTGAAGGCGGTATGGTCCAGGAGTTTGAGCACAGAATACTGAACCTGAGGGTCACAGGTTCAAATCCAACCCCCGCCACTGTCCCACTGTGTGAGCCAATCCCACACACTCTATAATGTTTCAGTCCCTCCTGGCTATAAAACGGAGTGGGGCGGCCCAGTGACCTGGCAGCAGGGCATCGTGATGTTATATGGGAATCCAGGGTTCACGTGAGAAACACAGAATTCCGTGCTGTGGCTGGATGATTTGTGGAGGTGGGATGCTCAGCTCCTGGGAGGGGACATGGGCTGCCTGGCATTTGGGCAGTTCCTTGCCAAAAAACCAAACAGTAGCACTGGTGCTGACTGAGACTGCAGCTACTCGCCTGCCTTCTAGTCCAGAGGAAGAAGTGTGCAGTCAGGGGTTAACAGCAGTTGTTGGGGGTGGGAAACAGGAGAAAAAAAGGGTAGTGGGAAATAATTTTAAAAAACTGGTAGAAGCCAGATGCCACTGTAAACTAGATGCTGCAGCATCTGAGGCTGCCTGTCCTGGGTAAATACATTGTTAAAATACTTTGTTAAAAAATGAAAAAAAAATTACTTGCTGTGTGCCCAGAACAAAGATGCAAACCCAGGTCTCTTTAGAACAAAGGGTTGCCATGCACTGTTTACTAAAGCCAATCAGTCAGCCCCACCACAGAGAAAATGGGGTCATCTCAGGGTTAAATGGGGGAGGGGGATGGCTAGGCAGTAGCTGCACATGCTGCCTCTAACTAGAATGATGACACAGGCCCAGTGGGAGTGCGTCAGGTTACTGTGCAGAATGCCTGGTTTCAGGAGTGAGCCTGGGCCCGGACCCCGCTGTCATGGCTGAGGGAGTGGGAGAAGCCTAATGCTGTATGGGCTTAGAGTGTGCAGATTTTAGGGTTGCCTGAGGAGCAGAAGGTGATTACTGTGGGACATTCATGGTGTGTTGGCTACCAGAGGCTTTGGGCCTCGCATGCCACACCTTTGGTAAAGGCCTTTCGTATCAGTCCCAGATGAACCTATGCTTTATCCAAGGACTCATTCACTCTTACAGTGACAACCTCCACAGCTGCCTGGGGTCACATTTTACGAACATCAAAGCCAAAGTGCAAGAACAGAGTCACACTGAGCCACTGAAGGGGGGGGGGGTGCAGATTCGCTCTGCACTTGTGTCATTCCAAAGCCCTGCCATCAGCATCGTGGGGTGGGGGATCTTAGAGGAAAGACCAGCCGCCAACCACAGAATGATGGCTCAGGTATCTTTAGAGCTGGGCTGCCCCTGATCTCACTGCATCCCATACAGATGGGGGGGGGGGGCTGTGGGCAGATTGGGGGAGGCAGGCTGGTGGCAGGAAGTGCTAGGGCTGAGCGGTTTCCTGTGTTGACCAGATTGGGATCAGGCAGACACACACAAGTAGGAGAAAAACGGCCGGCCCATGGTCTGAGTTTGGGAGTTGAGCCAGGTTTGGTGCAGGGTCACCAGAGAGGACAGGACTGAACACCCCAGAAGTCACTCTCCTCCGGGGAGGGATGGGGGAATCCCGCTTCCACTGCCCTGTCTCCACATGCATGATCATAGATGGGTATGCAGCCGGATGCCAGCAGTTTAGATGGTCATCTGGTGCCCTATGCGGGGGGGGGGTGTCAGTTAATAAAAAAAGTAATTATACAATGGGCACAGAAATGAAGCACAAATCCTCTAATCTCATTGGCTACCTGGCACAATTCTCCCGTTGTAAAAGCTACACTCACCCCACGGGAAGCGTGGCAGTCACTAGTAGGCCGCATCAAGGACCCCCTGAAATCAATGCGACCATCACAAACACAAAACCGGCAAAAACACCGACAGTCGCAGGGCAAAACCCCCACAAAGCCAAGATGCTGCCGTCGGAGTAAACAATATGAAAATTCCCTCAAGTTTCAAAACTGTAATTCAGCTATGAATTAAAAAAAAAAAAAAACTCCAAATCACAGGAAATTCATTTTTTTTCTTTTCTGGCTTTCGGGGGGAAAAAAAAGAAACATGTTGCTCTTTCCCTGGGCTCTCTCTTTCCATTTCATTTGCAGAACCCTGTTCTTACAGTTTGTCAGTGACACTGTAAAAAACACCCCACAACAAAATTACCTCTCTTCGTTTTTGCTGTTTAAATATGCACTAGTACAGCTTACATTGCTGGACTCCGGACCCGTGGTTTCCTCGAGCCTCTGTTTTCCCCAAACTGTAACCATTAAGGGTATCTCCTCACCCGCTTGCTGGCACCACTACACATGCGCATACCTACCAACAAACCACTATTTTTCCAAGTATAACAACAAATCTAATAAAAACGAATAAAACATCTAAACCAACTTAGTTTTTTCTTATTTTTTCACACACAGAATATACAGATGTCCAATGTATAATCGCAATATGCCACTCGAGAATGTTGGTGATGCCTGGATTTACACATGCCCTGGGGTGTTTTGGCCACTTGGCTGCACCTCGTGGTCAAACAACACCCCAGGGAATGGGTAAATCCTGGCATCACCAACACCATCTCGTGGTATATTGCTTAATTATCTGTTGAGAACAATGGGATAATTTGATGACAAAAATATAATTTTGAGGGGCTTTAACTCCCACATACCCCCACCTAGAAGCCTCTCCTGGCTGCACAATGCAATGCCTTACAAACGTCATTTAACACTTTGTAGCTCCTCCGTTGTGGAGCGGGCCACAACGACCACCGGCCACCAGCACCCGAGCCCCCAGACCAGGTCTGGCATACGCTATGGGCGCCTGACTCACACAGGCCCAGATGAAATTAACAGGACACCCCCCCCCCGGGGCCCTGTGACCGGGAACCAGGTGGCCACGCCTGTCATGTTTGGGGGCTCGGGGCTTGGCCATGAGCTGCCGCGGTCACCCCGCATTTTTCTGCCGTTACTTGCCCCAGGGAGCCTGACGTGAAATGACGTCTGATTCACCTGCGTGCAGACATCCGCCGCGCTCTCTTCCCTCAGAATGCACACCACTGACAGTGCGTCTAGTTTCCGCTAGGCGACACTGCAGCGCGCCACATACCCCGTACCCACTCAAGAGGAAGGAAAGCAGTCATGGGATGCTCAATCCTTCCTCTCCCCTGCCAGCCCCCAGCGCCCCAAGTCCGTTCCCGAACCCGGGTCGCCAGCATGGCACGAGGTGTGGCATCCAGTGCCTCAACCCTCAGCGCCACCGGGCTGGCAATGCCTTACAAGCATGTGCTTAGAGCCCATTTGCTGACATCTGGGGTTTCAAAGAGACACATGTCAGAAAATCCCTGTTTCAGACAAGCTGATATGCAGAGCTCTCAGGCCCCTCCCCCCACTGGTAGGTGCCCACCCCACTGATTTAAATTCCTGAGGGAACTTGGACACCAAAGCTCTGACCTGTGGGGTAAGCTAGTTGGATTGAAAGTGATGGTTGTGCAGTGACGGGGCTGGGGTTTTGGGTGCTGACACAGTGACTAAGGGGATATAGGGAATAAAAGGGAAAAAAAAAGCTGTACTGAGAAAGCTCTCACTTTACTGTGTGCCAGCCTGCAAAGAACCCCCTTGGGGTTTCCAAGAGGAAACTGGGGTGACACCAAACATTACGTACAGCAAGAGACTGCTGAAGTGCTCCACAAATACAGCTCTTGAAACAATACATACAAAAAAAGGGATTTATTTTCAACTCCCATTAGTTTGGAACCTCCTGTGTTAGCTTTGTCATTTTAAACAATTTCCTGACATTTATGGCACCTGCTAAGACTAATACAGGTCGAAGGTCAGCACCCCTCTGTTTTGCCCCTTAAGGTCAGATTTTCAACCATTTCCGGGGTTGGGGGCGTTCTGCTGTTTGCAAGGTCTAGAATTGCAACAGTGTTTCCAAGTAACCGTGAAGACAGTAAAGGAATTTCCAAGCTCTCCCAAGAATTCTCCTCCTGGAATTTACACAAAGAGATGTGTCTTCTGGCATTTGAAAGACAGTTCTAAAACCCACAGTACTTGTACAGCTGAGAACATGGACCAATGATCAATGTTTTCCCTTCTTTGTGTTCATGGTTTGCTCTGGGGAGGGGGAGTGGCTTTTTTTTTTCTTTGCTGAAACATGTTTTTATGTTTAAAATGTCCCCACTCCCCAGTTCCTTCACATCCCCCTGCTGAGTGTCTCTGTTATTTGTACACAGCCATACCCACAGGTGACCATACAAGGTCCATCACCAGTACACAATGATACCCACTGGAGACAGTGGGTGGTCCCAACATCAGTACACAGTGATACCCACTGGAGACAGTGGGTGGTCCCAACACCAGTACACAGTGGTACCCACTAGGGACATTTACACTGCCAGATCTGCACCGGTGCCAGCAGTGTAGATGAGTTGTACTAGTGCAGATCTGGCAGTGCGAAAAGCTGTTGTAGTGCTGCAGCTGCTCCGCTGCAGCACAAAGTATTCCGTGGTTTGTTGGGAATGCGAAGCAGAGTGCACCAGTGCAGGCATTTTTTGCAAGTGTGTAAAAATGGTGCTTCACCTGCACCGGTGCCACAGCCATTCAGCAACCCCTCCGTCAGAAATGCCCCCAAAACACGGGAAGGCCATCGAGAATGCTGCACAGCCGCAGTGTGTAAAAGAAGAGGGTGGTGATACGATCGGAGCAGAGGAAGTCGACTCAGACGGCAACGCTCCAGTAAGTTGTAATGTCAAAACACCTAATGATGACAGTAAACAATTCCCATCACCAGTACACATGTGTATACCCACCAGTGACATTAAAGTGTCCATCACCAGTACACAGAGGTATATACCCACTGATGACATTAAAGGTTCCATCAGCAGTACACAGGTACACACCCCACAGGTACACACCCACTAGTGACATTAAAGGGTCCATCACCAGCACACAGGTATACACCCACTAGTGACATTAAAGGGTCCATTACCAGCACACAGGTGTACACCCACTAGTGACATTAAAGGTTCCATCACCAGCACACATATACCCACTGGTGACAGTGAAAGTTCCATCACCAGCACACAGGTGTACACCCACTAGTGGCATTAAAGGGTCCTTCTCCAGTACACAGGTATACTCCCACTAGTGACATTAAAAGGTCCATCACCAGTACACAGGTATACACCCACTAGTGACATTAAAGGGTCCTTCTCCAGTACACAGGTATACTCCCACTAGTGACATTAAAGGGTACCTCACCAGCACACAGCAGGCATATACCCACTGGTGACGGTGAAGGTTCCATCACCAGCACACAGGTGTACACCCAGTAGTGACATTAAAGGTTCTATCAGCAGTACACAGGTATGCTCCCACTAGTGACATTAAAGGGTCCATCACCACTACACAGTTATACACCCACTAGTGACATTAAAGGGTCCTTCTCCAGTACACAGGTATACTCCCACTAGTGACGTTAAAGGGTCCATCACCAGTACACAGGTATACACCCACTAGTGGCATTAAAGTGTCCTTCTCCAGTACACAGGTATACTCCCACTAGTGACATTAAAGGGTCCATCTCCAGTACACAGGTATACATCCACTAGTGGGATTAAAGGGTCCTACTCCAGTACACAGGTATACTCCCACTAGTGACATTAATGGGTCCATCACAGTACACAGGTATACACCCACTAGTGGCATTAAAGGTTCCATCAGCAGTTCACAGGTATACACCCACTAATGACATTAAGGGTTCCATCACCAGTACACAGCCATACCTACTGGTGACATTAAAGGTTCCATCAGCAGTACACAAGTATACACCCACTAATGGCATTAAAGGTTCCATCACCAGTACACAGCCATACCTACTGGTGACATTAAATGTTCCATCAGCAGTACACAGGTATATACCCACTAGTGACAGTAAAGGTTCCATCAGCAGTACACAGGTATACACCCACTAATGACATTAAATGCTCCATCAGCAGTACACAGTGGTCATATACTCACTGGTGACACTGAAGGCTCCATCACTAGTACACAGGTATACACCTGCTGGTGACACTGAAGGTCCCATCTCTGGTACACTGCAGGTATATCGTTACTGGTCACAGTAAAGATTCCATCACCAGTACCCAGTCCATTCCAGTGGTGACAGTGAAGGGTCCAGGGTCAATGGCAGTGCTTCCTGGTCGGGGAGGAAGGGGCCCCAGTTTCCTTTCTGTCAGCAATCCCTGTTACGAACCAAGTACATAATTCTCTACCAATGGCATAGGGGGCACTGTAGGCCGGTGAACTGTCCACAGTGGCACCATGAAAGTGGAGAACAAAATGGACAATAGAATCCCACCATTGTCAGAATGGTAGTTGCTGGCTGACCTGGCGGCACAGTGGTAGGTCTATCGCTCACAATGCTGGGGCCTGGCTGGGAAGGGGAGATCAAGAATCCCATGGGATGCTGTGCTCCTCTTCCAAGGACAGAGGGCAGCAGGCTACACAGTGATGCTGCTGCCTAGGCAACCAAAGGTGGCAGTGCAGTCAGAGCAGCTTCACAGGTATTCCAGTTGCTGTCGCGCCACACACACACACACACACACACACACACACATATGCGTGCATGCACACCCTCACCACCTACATCCTGAGGGCACAGAGATCAGCGAGCCCAGAAAACAACTGCCAGCTGTAGCAGGATAAATTCCAGCCTCCTGCAGGCCCCGCATCAGTGATGTGGCCCTTCCCCAGACTGGATCCTGTCTGCGGTGGGGGGTGTAGATCCCCATCACCCCCATCATGGGGACAAAGACAAGAGGGGAATGGAGTGGTGGTAAGGCCAAGCAAAGCCAGGTGACGGGGCTGGGAAGGGCGGCACAATGAGGGCATAAAGAAATTAAAAAAAAAAAGAAAGAAAGGCGGTCGTTGGCAATCTCTGGCCTCGTGCCATGATAGGCCTGCACAGCGCCTGTTGGAGCTTGGAGATTGCCAGTTGTGACCTGATGGGGAAAACTGTGGTTGGAGGAGAGAAAAACCTACAAGAAAACAAAGAAATAATTCCTTCTGTTTCTTACGGATTCAGATTCCCGTTAGGGTCTGCGGCTAAGCAGCACCAACATCTCCCCTTTCAAGAGGACTGGATAGGTTTCTGCAACTTTTCTTTGTCTAGAGCCATGAAAGGTTTAGTTTAACATATTCCATAGAGTGCTCAAATCTGACAGAACTGAATCACACGGACTCCAGGACAGCAAAGGCACTCTCTCGGACCTCAAATCCACTTTCATGGAGCCTGCTTGACTCTCTCTCTCTGTCTCTCTCTCTCCCAGCAGCTGTAGATTTCCCTGTTGCTTATCTTTCAGCAGTTTCTGATGATGGTTTCAGCACATCGGTTAACACAGACAGTGTTAAATAATAAACCTCCTGAATATCAGAAGGCTTACCTCGGATAGGGAACAGGTGCAAATGTCACTTTTTGGTTCCTCCTCCTCCTCCTCTTCCTGGCTGTGCCCAGTCAAATTCTTCTTGACAAAAGCAGGAAAGGTCCCAGTCTCTTATCTTCTTCTTTCCCTGTTATTGTCTCCTGTGGTACAGAAGAGACAGGCTGGTTGCCAACGGCAACAAGCCACTGTTTCTCTACAGGGAGCCTTTTTTTTTTGAATTCCAGGTGATTTTTCAATCCAATCCTAAATCCAGAATTCTACTCAAATTACTGCCCTGCAAGAACAGGGGGTCCTAACCATAGATTGTCAGGCTAAAGATGACTAGAAAAGTGCCTTCAAAACAGTACAGACCATAAAGTGAAAGATGACACGGAACAGTATAAGGCTGTCTCCTCTCCTCCTTTGACATAGAATCTAGTTCCTTTTTATTTAGTATCAAAAAGAAAAGTAAAAAAAATGAATTCTGAATAAATCCCTCCTCCTCAGAACAAAGTTAACTACGATCACTCTTGTGATAAGATTTCAGTTTCCAGGGCACTCTCGATGTCATCCTTCCTTTTGGGATTACCTTAAAAAAAAACTCCCGCTGAGAGACTAGAGAGCAGATGACCTGCACATTTTTATTATTTCTAGTTCAACTTTATTTGACTAGGTAGTGCCCCACTGAGTCCGTTGTCCTTTTTTACAAGGGTGACCTGAATTCATGTTTACAGCAGGACAGAGTTCAAGCACGTCACCACGCATGGTCACCCAGGTGGCAGTAGTGCACTGGTATTCATGCGCCCTCCCTCCCTAAGGTAGAGAGTGTCCACTTAGACACTCAGCTCACCTCCCAGCAACCCTCTGTCAACTCGGGCCCATTCCTGAACCCGGGTTGACAGCATCGTGACCGGTAGCACTACCGTTACACGCGGCCCAGCTCTATTGTAGACCATTCTCTTCTACAGTCCCTACACTACCAATATCTAACTCAAAGATTTGTGAAGCACTTTGTGATACAGTATGTATGAAAGTAACCAGCCCTAAACACTGGCAATGAACACGTTAGGTTTCCAATTTAAAAAAATAAAAAAAGTTTTAAAACTGTATTTTATTTACTTACAAGGGGGCCATACACTATAAAAATAATGAATGGGACACTGTATGCCCAACCAGTGTGTTATGCCACCTCATAGTTCTGATTCCCACTGACCTCTCGAGCTTCGTTCTCGAGGTCACATGGAATCAGAATCCCTTGGTGGCACAACACACTGGTTGTGCATAGCTGCCCATCCACTATTCTATATATAAATGCTATTCTAATCTATTCTATTCTTTCCCATGTTATCCTATGCTATCCTGCTCTACAGTCCCTGTACTACCAGTATCTAAATCATTGCTTTGTAAAGCATGTTGGGATACAGTGTGTATGAAAGACGTTCTATAAATCAATGCAGTGTGTATGATAGGTGCTGTATAAATCCACATTTTAATCTATTCTACAGTCCTTGTACTACTAATATCTAATTCATTGCTTTGTAAAACACTTGGGAATAATATGCGTTTGAAAGTGTGACAACTTGAAGTGTATTCTCTTCCCTTGCGTGTTTTTGGTTTTTTTATTTTTATTATCATCTTGCCTCTGTGAAGTGTTTCAACAGAAAGGGGAGGTTTGGTGGAAGCTGAAAATTACATTCCACTGTAGCCCATGCCTGGTGGCATTCAGCTAAAAGGAGCCTTTATTAGGCAATCCAGTTCCTGCCCTCTAAAAGGTTTCTGTTTTGGGGATAAACTTCAAAGGGCTGCTTCCCTTTCATAACAAAAGGACGTATTGAAAGTAAACAGGGCCACGGAAGAATGAGATGGTTTCCTGCAGGGTAGCTAGATGGGAGAACAAAAGGGCCCAGAATGCAATCCACAAAACTAAGCTCAAAATAACAAATCCAAGTTGGACCTGTTCTCAGAAAGAGTGGTCAAAAGAAATAGTCAAATCTGCGATGTCAGAGAGGCATGTGTGATGATGTGACATGAAGGCTGGCCAGCCCAAGGCATTTATCTGTGTGTGTTGGCTCCTAGAGTCAGTTATGTTTTGGGATTATGAACTGGCAACATCATGAGTTTGAGTCTGACTGCCATAACTCATTAGTGGGGGTAAGCTTCTTCACTGCTGCTTAGAATTTAAATAGCTTTAAGTTAGATTTTTCCTGTGTAATCGCTATCTTTTTTAAAAGTCTTTATTTTTATCTCTGCAGAAATACTGCATTCCCCCAAAATGTTAGTTTGTATCATTCTGTAACATATGTAAATATCTTGGAGTATCCAGTATTAATATTGTTCTATACTTCATGCTTTCTGTGACAGAGTCATTTCAGCTATAGATAACCGGGGTATTTATTTATTTATTAGCTTTTGATAAGCAGGTAAATTGGCAAGTTTGTGATCCATCTCCAATGAGGCAGGCTACAGTTACCATATTTAAAGCAAAAGTGTTCTCAGCTGTAACAGAAGGGGTGGGTCATTTGCCCTTTGGTAAGGAGCACTGTACTGTGTGAGAGCAGTGGCTCTGGTGGGATTCGGACCTAGATATACCCTGAGTGAGGGTGCAGTGAATGGTGGCAGCATGCCAATGTAACCCTTTCAGGCATCTGAGGGGTTGTGAAACTGGTAACAGCCGCAGGCTGAGGTCTGGGAGAGAATCAGTCTGTAACAGAAACATAGTCATGAAATTTTTAAAAAATTATAAATCCAAATTCTATTCTAAAATAATAGAATAATAAAAAACACAGAAAGAATGTCTGTCCCAATTTCACTGGATTTATTTACACACTGGGAAGGAAACTGCTATATCAGAGCTCTGCTGCTGCTTGTGGGTATCACAGTTAACATCAGTTCAGAAGAAAATAAATGAAGTAATGGAGGAGGGGAGGGGGGGGAGGAAAGTCAAACAAGAGGATTAAATAATATCAAATTATAAATGCCAATGTGTTTGCAAAGTAAGTAGTCCTGACATCACGTCAGTGCTAATTAAACAAATAAATTAGGGTGAAATGAAGCCCCCCCCATGCTTAGCTGTTAAATATGCATGAGTTCATTTGTGTAACGTGACTGGCAATCTCTCCGATCTCAGAAAGCTAATTACAGCTCGCTGTAGAAGAGGATGTTCAGTGCCGCAGCAGGGTGCAAAAATTACCAGCAGCCTCCGCGGACAAGATTTTGCTGGCTAGCCTGAGCAGTTCTGATATCTCCACAGCAGCTGTTTAATGAGCAGTGGGAAATGTTCCCCTCGGCACAGAGATTTACAAGAGCAACACCCTGCTGGATTCTCAGGATTTCATGTGGTAATGTTTTTTTCAACAAAACTGAGGCATCACTTCAGATTTATGGTACCACTTAGCTGTGAGGTTCCATATACTCAGTGTATAAAGGGGTTCTTCAATGCCTCAGATGAGTAATATTCATAAAGCAGCTGTCCAGGGCATTAAGAATTTTTTTACCCTGCTAGTCATGAAGTAGTTCCCTCTGTTTTATCTTTCTTTGTTTTCTACTCTTCTGGTGGTTTTTTTCTACTCTCAAATCAGCACAGCCCTTTAAGGGTGGAGTAAAACCATAACAAAAGAGTAAAGGAAAGCCAAAAAAAGAAATAAGTGATACTGTGAAAGTGTCTTCATAAACAGCAGGGTAAAACAAGGAACAAAATGTTGTTTCATACAGGACCTCTCATACAGACTGTATCCCAAAGCACTTTACCAAATGTGGTTTTATATAGCACCTCTCATCCAAACTGTATCCCAAAGCTCTTTACCAAATTTGGTTTTATATAGCACCTATCATGGCTGGCCCAGTGGCGCTGAGGGTTGAGGCGCTGGATGCCACACCTCACACTATGCTGGTGAGCCGAGTTCAGGAGCGAGCTCAGGCACCGGGGGGTCAGCAGAGGAGGGAGAGGATTGAGCATCTGATGGACTGCTCTCCTCTCTTGGGGGGAGGGTTACAGGATTTCCGGCATCCCAGCGACCCCTGGTGGAGATCGAGGGCACTGCTGGAAGTAGACAAAAAGACGTGGGGGAGCATGGCAGATGCCGGCAGGGTTGCCATGCGCCATGGCGTCATTACATGTCACACTCAGGAGGGGGGAGGAATGCAATAGAACAAAGAAACAACCAGCTCTGCGGGGTAGACGACGGCACCTGGCCCCCATGCCCACCGCCAGATCTCACCCATCCAGCCTTCCAGTGACTCCACCCGGGCCCTCACTTGCAGTTTAGCCAGTCTATAAGACAGCACCCAAGAGAAGGGGTGGCTTCACCCTGGAGGGGTCAAGCCGGGGGTACTGGCTGCGGGGTGGGGGAGAGAGGATGCTCAGGATGGGGAAACCTCAGGCGGGCAGGATCAGGCCAGGATGCCTGAGAGAGGCCCCGCAGGCTACGACCGGAGGGAAACAGGTATTAAAAAAAAAAAAACACCTCTCATACAAATTGTATCCCAAAGCACTTTACTGAATTTGGTTTTATATAGTGTCTCCCATACAAACTGTATCCCAAATCACTTTACAGAATGTGGTTTTACATAGCACCTCTCATACAAACTGTACCCAAAGCACTTTACAGAATTTGGTTTTATATAGCACCCTTCATACAAACTGTATCCCAAGGCACTTTACCAAATGTGGTTTTATATAGCACCTTACATAAAAATTGTATTCCAAAGCACTTTACCAAATTTGGTTTTATATAGCATCTTTCATACAAACTGTATCCCAAAGCACTTTCCAGAATTTGGTTTTATATAGCATTTTTCATACAAACTGTATCCAAAGTGCTTTACAGTCCAGGAGGAAGGGCAAGAAGGTTGCTGTCGCTCTCAGTGCACATGCAGATTCAAAGCACACAGAGATAGATTAAAGAGATCAAAGACAGGTTAAGCACTGAGAGGTTTAGGTGATTTGCTCAGGGTCACTCAGTGGGTAAATGGCAGTTGTGGGATTCAAGCCTTGGTCTCCAGGTTCATAACTCTGTGATCCAACCACTAGGCCAAAGTGCCTCTGTGGCAAACTAGTCTCTTCTAGACTCAGCCTGTGACTGTTGTCAGCTTTCTCAAACCCTTCAGATGCCTGCAAGGGTACTCAGTAGCTGCCACCACTCAGCACAGACACTGTCTCTGGGTATCTCTAGGTCTGAATCTCTCCAGAGCCACTACTCACACAGTACAGTGCTCAATGCCCAAGAGCAGACAACCCACCTCTGTCTGTCACAGCTGAGAATACCTGATTTTAGAAACAAATTATGTTAACTGTAGCCTTCTCTTCACAGGCAGAAACACTGCTTTTGTTAATTATAAATCAGTTAGCTGTACCTCAAAGGATTCAGTCACAGAAACATGAAGTATATAAAAAAAAAACATTTTAATACTTCAAAATATTTACACATAGAATACAGGGTACTACACAAAGACTATGGGGATAATTCTAGAGAAAAGAAAAATAAAATGTTTTGAACAACAGGTCACACACAGAAACAAACTCTCTCTTTTCTTAATCTAGCAAGGTAGAATAGTTTACTACACAAGATACTTTGGTGAATCAGGGCAGACTCGAATCTTAGATGATAGCTGTTTGTAGTCCCAAACCTGACTCCTTCAGGCACTGCCAGACCTCAAGACCCTCCACCTGCCGTCTCCCTCCATGACACATTATCCAGTATGTCACTCTGACATCACGGATATGACATTCTTTTGAGTCTTGGAAAACCTCCCATCTGGAAAGACTGGACCAAACTGGAATCCTGTGTTTCATGTATTGCAGGGTCCAACAATTTTTTTGCTCCTCCTCTACAGTCCTCTACACGTTAGTCAGTGCCCTGCACAAAACATGAAAGGGGTGCTTTCTGCTTTCAGCACTCCCATTACTGGCCAAAGAGATTGCTAACACTCTCCAGAGCCATCTGGCATGCCTCATGGCTTTATCAGACAGTTTTTAGCTCAGCTGAACTACTTACAAGAGGTCTAACTGATAATGCAAATTAAACACAGAAGCATGAAATAAATTACACAAAAGCTGTTACAGCCTCTTATAAAATAAACCTAAAATACTGAGTGCTTTATGACTTACTGGTGCTGTGCAGAATTACACAGTTCTGTTTCCACCATTATTTCCACTATAATTGTGCAAAATTCTCCAGTGTGAAAAACTGCGGAGAATGTGGAATTCCATTAATTGATGCCGAACACCACAGTAAATGGCAAGATTCTTCAGTTTCAGCAGTTTTCTTGCAGAAAGTTTACAGTTAAAAAAAAAAGCAGTTCACACTGAAAACCTATGGCTTACCTAAAAAAAATGCATCAGCAGAATCCCACATTTTGCCCACAGCACTAAAGTTTACCAAAGGGCCAAGAATACTGACCAATGTAGCCAATTTGAGTTTTTATTATTAAAGAGTTAATGAAGCCAGAACAGGCAGACAGGAAAATAATACACATTTTAAGAAGTAGTCAGTCGTACCTTTTTATTTCTGAAGTATTTTCCTTTTTCCTTTTGCTCATCAGAAAGTATTCTATGTGATAATATTGTGCTGGGTGTGTGGACCAGCTCTTATCCTGGCAGTTGACATATCTAACTCCACTGCCCCACACTACATCATCAGCATTATGATCTCACTGACAGTGACATTAAGGTGAATGACCTGGCAGTCACTCACTTGCTGTTCCTAACTAGCAGTGATGTCACAGTTAGTGAGGTCACAATACTGATGATGTAGTGTGGAGCAGTAGAGCTCAATACGTCAGCTGCCAGGCTAAAAGCTGTTCCACACATCACACCTACTAACATCAGGTAAACAATCTTCTAATTAAACAAAGGGAAAAGAAAAAGTACATCAGCTATAAAAGGTAATGGTTGGCTGCTTTTAAAAGCTAATATTAGTTTAGGCAGTACACTAGCTCTTTAAATGGAACTAAATTAAAACTACAGCTTATCATCAATAAATCATGAGGATGTCTTTAAGCCTTTGGGGCTCAGCAAGCTCTCTGGCTCTCCACTGGGGTCACTGTGGCACTGCATCCCCATGCTAACTGTCCTCGACTGATAGCGCTGCCGCACACTGCTGGCCAACTCAAGTCCACTCTCACAGAAACACAGAAGTGTACCAGCAGAAGAAAACCTTGTGGTATATCTAGTCAGCCCTGTGTAGAGGCATATGCCCCCTAATAAGTTCATGTCCATCCGCCTCCCTTTCCTGGCCCCTCTCATCTGCCACTTATACCTATCCCACCAGCCCATGAAGCTCTCCACGGTTTTCACATATTCAAGCATCTCTGGGAGTTTGTTCTGCCCTTCTGTAAAAATAGCACTTTCTGGTATTTCCCGTCAATGTACCCCCCCCCACCACCACCACCACTAATGTGCTGCAGTTTTCCCCTCATGTTCTTATTCTCCTTGGTCCTGAAAAGTTCCCTGGGGTCCACCTTGTTTGCGCTCTTCATGTACTTGAAGGACTCTATCTCTTCTTTCCCTCAGGGTCTTCACTGAGTGTATGCTTAGGCTCTCCAGTCCATGCTTATACATATTCCTCTCGTTTCCCCTGCATCTCTCGAACCTGAGTCCCCAGCAAGGCAGTGCTACACTGCTGCTGGGTTACTAGGCATCTTTTTCCCACTATTCTGACTCATGATAAAACATTAGCACCTCAAGTTTTGGTTTAACTTATTGTCTAGCACCTGTCACGCTGATGTCATCAGAAGCTCACTATATACTGAATTCTTCCCACTGGGTGGTAAACAAATCCACTGGCATCTCTTTGTCCTATGGGCTCTGTTTTATTTTAATTTTTGGTAACCAGGTAAGGCCCACAAGGCACAACTGCCTGTTTTCAGGGGCGACCTGGGAGCACTGGGCAGTTAAGTGACTTGCTCTGAGTCACACAGTATGCAAGTGGAGGTTGTGAGAATCAAACCAAGGTCTGGTCTGCTGGATGTATCAAGCTCGCTCACAGCTCATTACTCTAACCTCTAGGCTATACTGCCAGCCCAGTTTGGAGGACCATCAGACTTCACAGGCACCATGATGACATTATGGTGCCACTCAGTGGTCACTCCTGTATCAGCGGCAGTACTGTCAGATAGCTGCTGGTGCTTAAGCATGCCATGTCACAGATCGGGGATGTGACAGGTGAGCTTGTCTCCATCTCACTGTTCTCTTTGCTCCCAAGATAGTGCTGTAACTCACTGACAACTGCCTGTAGCTTTGGCTGCTAACCTAACCAAAGCAAAGCTAACAAGCGCCCATCATTGCATTTGCACACTATCACCTGACAGGGTTTGGGAAGCCCTTCAGATCATGCTTGAGAACATCCAGAATTTTTCTTCTCAGCCTTCATAGCTATGTAGTGAGCAGATGGTCCTCTGCAATACTGATGATTACTCATGGAGAGGTTTAGTTTAAAAATATTCCCCAATAGCTCATAAAGTTCCTAAAATGCAATTCCACGCTGCCCTCACCAGCTAATTTCTATCAGTCTTTTTTTTTTGGGGGGGAGGGGGTAAGAACAAGGGTTTTTTTCTATGGAAAAGGTAAGATTTGGGAGACATGTAGTGTTGTCTCCACATATTAGCCATTGAGCTGATTTGTTTTTTTTTAATGCCCCTTCCTGTGCTCCTCAAGTGTATCACTCCTTCGGACCCCACGTGGCCCCTTCTGCTTGCAGGACTCTCCTTCCACAAGTCTCCCCCAACTGCAGGCTCCACGAGTTGTCTGTCCCTCCTTCGGTTCTGGTGTATATCTGCCAGAGAGTCTCCTGGCTACCACCAGGGAGGAAGCAGCTTTCTGATTCCTGGAGAGACAGTGGATGGTGTGTTTGGGGGCGGGGGGGCTGCAGGCCGAAGGGCCGAGTGGCATGAGGAGGATGCAGGGATCTGTCATCTATACACAACAGGGGAGCATTTTCTTGTTTTCTGTCTCGCTCTGCCTCCCTACATGGTGCCCCCATCATGACATCCTGGGGAGATACACGCCAGAGCATGGCCACCCATGTTGCCAGGTGCGTCTCCTCTCAGCCAGCACTATGAGCTGTTCCAAGGAAGAAAGCGCCTGCAAGGACACTCTTCACCCTCTCTGTCTCACTGCTATGCACCACAGAACCAGCCTCGGTATTTTTCTAAACCATTTTGATAAACAATTTAATTAGTCACTGTTGGCCAGGGATTTTATGCCATGTTTGCAGGTGTCCATTTGTTATCAAGCAAAAAGTCACCTGGATGGAGAACTGTGAGTAAAAGTAAAAACAAGTTCCTGTTCTGGACCATGTGGCTACCTTGATATTGTGGCTCTCTCAGTGTTGCCAACACTTCCTGTTCCCTCACTCACCAAAAGCAAATTACGGGGACGCACAAGAGACACAGCAGGTGCAACTGTCAGTTTTAATTTACTTATTTATTGTTTTTTAAATTAAGCATTACTTACCGTGGCTCCCTTGATGTTACCAGAACTTCCCTCACTCACCAAGAGTGACGTGCAGCAGCTTTCTGGCTAGCTCGAGCAGTGTGAGCACAGGGATTTGTGCTGTGAAGAGGCTGATGCCTTATAAGAAATGCAGGCGTGTAATTATGGGTGCATAAGTGCACTGCTGTACTGGTGTTTCAGTCAATTACATTTTTCTTAAACGTATGTGTATATAATGCTTGTACGTATGTATGCATGTGTATATGTATGTATTGAAACACAGAAAATGTCAGCAGATAAAAGCATTTTGCCCATCTAGTTTGTCCATGCCTGCCTAGTCATGCATGTAAATTGGTGTAAGTGTGTGTGTGTATATGTGTGCGTGTATGTGTTTATATGTGTCTGTGCATGTTTGCCTGTATGTATGTGTTTATACGCAAGTGCATGCATCTGTGCATGTATGTGTACATGTACATGTTCATACGTGGGTGTATGCATGTGTGTATGTATGTATGTGAGCATCTGTGGGTGTGTGTGTGTGTGTGTTTCTGTGTTCAAGCATATGTGTATGTATGTGTATGTGTTTCTACGTGTGTCTGGGTCTGTGTACATCCATGTGTGTGTATGTATGTGTGTATGTGATTCTACACATGTGCGCATGCATGTGGGTATGTATGTGTTTATATGTGTACGTCCGTATGTATGTGTGCATGTATATGTTTATGTTTGTGTGCATGCATGTACGAACATACGAAATTTGCCAGCAGATAAAGGCCTAGAGGTCTATCAAGTCTGCTCGAATGTGTGGCTAGCATCCCTTATTCTGCAGCTGCCTCTCCCTTCCACCCTTACCCTTCATTAACCCTCCCCCTTGTCCTGTCCCATCCTCATTTGAAGCAGTCCACTGGTCTACTGCATACCACTTCAGCAGGTAACGCATTCCACCCAGCCACCACCCTCTCTGTAAAAAAGTGTCCCCTCATCTCCCTCCTGAACCTTCCTCACTCCAGTCTCATATCATGGCCCCTGGTGGCCCTCCCCTCCCTTACTTTGAACAGCCCCTCTGTACCAGTCTTGTTTATTCTTTTCATGTATTTAAAGGTTTCAATCATGTCACCCTGTCTCTCTCCTCCTCTCCTCCAGTGAGTACATGTTCAACTCCTTCAACCTCCTCTCGTATGATAAGTCCCCCAGCCCCTTGATCATCTTTGTCGCTCTGCTCTGCACCCCTCTATTAACTTAATGTCCCTCTTCAGATACGGACACCAGTACTGCACACAGTACTCCTGGTGTGGTCTAACTAATGACCTATACAGTGGCAGAATCACCTCCTCCCTCCTCGAGGATATACCCCTTGCAATACAACCCAGCATTTTGTTGGCCTTTGCAGCTGCCTTCCTACATTGTGCCGAGTTGTTCATTGACCCTGTAATGAGCACACCCAGATCCTTCTCCTCCTCTGTCTGGGCTAGCTGCACCCCCCCTAGCTGGTAACTCCTCCTTGGGTTCTTCATCCCAAAATGCAGCACCTTGCACTTTTTGGCATTAAAGCCCAGTTGCCAGGTGTCTGACCAGGTTTCAAGCTTTGCCAGATCATCCTGCAACCCCTGCCATCCCCCTAGGTCATCCACCACTGCGCCTACCTTGGTATCATCAGCAAACAGACTGATCTTGCTCTTGATGTCTCATGATATGTCTGCAATGAATATCCCAAACAACACTGGTCCCAACACGAGCCCTGTGGAACACGCTCGTCACTGCCCTTGGGTGTGAGAGCTCCCACCCACCACCACCCTCTGTTGCCTTCCCTGCAGCCAGTTTCCTACCCATCTCACCAGCTTTGCACCGCCCGTGCCTACTAACTTCCTTCCCAGCCTTCCATGTGGCACTGAGTCGAATGCCTTACTGAAGTCCAGATATAGGACATCCACTGCATGGCCCCTGTCCAGTTGCCTAGTTACCCAGTCATAGAACTCGACCAGGTTGGTTTGGCAGGATCGGCCACGTATGAAGCCATGCTGTCTGCTGTCCTGTAGTCCTTTGGCCTCTAGGAGGGCCACCAGTCTCTCCTTCAGGATAGTCTCCATTAGCTTACCCACGATGGATGTGAGGCTCACTGGTCTGTAGTTTCCCGGTTCATCCTTGGGGCCACTCTTGTGGAGGGGCACCACATGAGCCATCCTCCAGTCCTGAGGTACACATCCCGAATGTAGTGAGGCATCAAATAGGTCTGCCAAAGGTCCTGCAAGGACAATGTGTGTATGTATGTGTTAATATGTGTGCATATCTGTGTTCAAGCATGTGTGTATGTGTGCATGTGTGTGTTTATACGAGTGTGTGCTTATATGTGTGTCTGTGTGTGCATGCATGTGTGTATGTATGTGTGTATGTTTGTGTGTGCATACGTGTGTGTGTATGTATGTGGGTATGTGTTTATACATATGTACATGCATGCGTGTATGTATGTGTTTCTACATGTGTGCAGTCATGTATGTATGTGTGTATGTGCATACATGTGTGTGTCTATGTATGTGTATACATATGTGCATGCATGTATGTATGTGTGCATGTGTGTATGTGTTTATATGTGTGTGTGTTTCTATGAGTGTGTGCAAGTATGTGCTTATGTGTTTATACGTGTCTGTGCATGCATGTATGTTTATGTGTGTACATACATGTGCATATGGATGCATGCATGTGTTTGTGTGTGCATGTATATAATTATACGTGTATATATATATATATATATATGTGTGTGTGTGTGTGTGTGCATGTGTGGTGTGCATGTTTGCATTTATGTGTGCAGGGGAAAGAGATCACATCAGGAAGCTGACATACCTTCTTCCAGGGGGAGGAGCGTGACAGCGATGCTCAGCCTCCCACTGCCAAGGCTCACCAAGTGCGGCTTCTCAGCTTGAACCTTCAGTCCTTTCCCAGTATCAATCAGGTCCAATGGGGTGTTCTGAAAGGGGGAAAAACAGCATCAAAGATGCAGAAGAAGTTTTATTTTCCTTCAGTTTTCACAAAATTTTAAACAATTTTTTTACATTAAAAACTTGTGAGAAGTTGATATACATTTTAACAATATGGTCTCTGTCGGCACTAGTGCCTAGAAATGTCCTTCTTTATAAAACCTCAAAGTACAGTGTACACGCATTTGGAGGAGGTGTTGGGGTAGGATTCCATCCCAGTTAATAGTTTTCATGTACATGCATCTGTGGTACTATTTAGTCCTGTCTCCAACCCCAGTGTGAGGCAGCTGCCCGAATGACACCCTGATGGCACCCTTCCTCTGGCCAGCACGACCAGTGGGCAAGCATCTGCCTTCACCGAGAATGCCAAGTAAGCAATAAGACATGACAGGGTGTGTGTTACACACTTTAACACACGGCTAGGAGGCGTAGTGAACCACGAGTCCACCGTCGGCATGCGTCCAGCCTCCTAGTCGTGTGTTAAAGTGTCTAACACACAGACCCTGGAATGGCTTATTGCACTTATGAAATGGCTATCAAAATACAGATGTGATAGCTAAAATGAATAGTATTTAACGGTGAAAAAGTTAAATGTATGTTTACATTTTTAATAAAATAGTTCCTCCGCCTACTGTTTTTTTTTTTTTTTTGAGTTGAGGACTTTTGATCTGTTTAGGCTTCCGTTGTGAATTGTTTCCCCATGTAGTTGTCATGGCAACGCTGTTACATCCCCTTCCAACTATCCAATTGGCAGCACTCCAATTTTTTTTTTTTTTTTTTTTTTTAAGAATCTGGTTGATCCTATCTTTATTTAACACAAAAAAAAATATCTGGTTGATCTTGCTCTTTGCCACTGTCAGGCGATACCAGGAACAGCAAGTCCGTGGCAGACTGGCTTCAGAGTTAAGTGAGTTATGAATTGAGTGCTTCCTCTGTGGCTCCAGCAGTGGGGAGGGGGTTAAAACCATCGGTTTCTCACTGTGCTGGCTCCTGCAGCTGCTGCTTGGCATCTGTCAGCCAGGAACGGGGGAGGGTTCAAGTGCCGTCTGTGTCGCGCGGTAATTACAGCGCAGTGTTGTGTTGAGTGGGCGGGTTACGAGACGACTGTGATCGTGGCAGTTTTTTTTTTTAAATCATGCAGGTTGTGCATTTACTTCAATATGTGCGAGTTAGTTTCACGGTAAGAGTGGCATCGCTTGTGGCACGAAACACTATTTGATTTTTTTTTAACATTCTTTGTGGGCAGCATCACCCATATCAATGCCCAGTGGGTATTGCCTGGTCTTATTCCTGTGTTGTTAGACACTTTAGCACGCAGTCAGTGGCCAATGAGAATGATTGAATTTCAATGCCCATTTCATAATTCCATTTCTTGGTCAGCCAGTCGGGCTGCAGGAAAACGGGTGAACCACTGCCTCCCTCCCTCCTTGGGAGCCGAGTGCCTCACTGCTGCGACATGGTTGGCACCCAGCTGACTGCAGTATGGGATTCCAGCACAGGCAGCACCAGGCCAGGGTCAGGTGGGGCACATGTTGCGTGTTTCTGTGACTAAAGCTGGCTGTCCACCCCCCCACACACACACACACCTGTACTGGGTCCCAGCACTACGAGCATGGTCTCTTTTACTGCTCTGCGAGATGGAACACATGCCTGCTAAAAATGTGATGTGCCCCCAAAATTTTATTTATTTATTTAGTTTTTGTTGACCGGGTAAGTGCACTAGACAAATCCTGCCTATTTTCAGGCACGACCTGGGGAAGGGGGATACAGATGAATGCCAACTGACCTTGAACCAGATTAAGCTGTTGGTGGTATTTTTAGTGAATGAGGGAAATTTGGCTAGGACACCGGGGAAATTCCCCTACTCTTTTCGATAAGTGCCATGGGATCTTTAACATCCACCTGAACTACCACCAATCCAGGCAGATGGGACCTCGGTTTAATGTCTCATCCGGAAGACGGCACATCAGAAGTGCAGCACCCCTCTCATGCTGCACTACAGTGTCAGTATTGGGATATTAACCCAAGTGCCAGATGTGGGAACTGAACCCACAGCCTTCTGATCTCCCGGTCACAGAGGTGAGTGTGCTACCTACTGAGCCACTGACACTGCAGACAAAATAACAGAGCACTTCCAAGAAAGTCGGTTCCATTTAACTGCTCCGTCACAAGACCTCAGCACCCTGCCCATGGAAAGGTAACAAATTTAGAGCAGAACCCAGATAAACAATGCAAACAACCATATCAGTGGTTCAGTAGGTAGCATGCTTGCCTCTAGGGCCAGAAGAATGAATGGTCATGGGTTCTAGCCCCACACTAGGCACTTGGGTTAATACCCATAACTGACACTGTACTGCAGTATGGTACCAAGTCAATACCGTGCATGTAAGACAGCGCAATATTAACCATACTTTACAAACAGCGCTTGAATTCACAGTGACAAGGGTAGAATAGCGATAGGGATATACTGCTACCCCTGTCGCTACATGGTGATGTGGATCCAGGAGACGTTGCCATGTTGCTGGGTGCCTGGTCAAGCTGCTCCCATGGTGGAGTGGTTAGGGCACCAGCACACAGCGCAATTGGGAGACCTGGGACTGTGATTCAGTCCCCCCCCCCCCCAGGTCTCCCCTGCTGCAACTTTGTGGGCATTTTTTTTAATCAAACTTCCCCTCTCTTGAGTTTCTCCCCATCCCGAAGTCTGCTCCCAGAGTTAGTTAATTAAATTCTGGAAGATGTGGAGGGCAAAGCCCCCCCCCAAAATGTAAACACCCATTGTTTTCAATGGGTGCACTGTTTCAAAAAGTCGGCATTTTGCCTGACTCTGTTTGTGTTCGGCACTGTCTGGCTGCAGCATGTTTAGCTGCGCTGTTTTGTCATATGGTGGTATGACCCCATGCCCTGCAGTACGAGGGGAGTACTGCACTGATGAGGTGCCGTCCTTCAGGTGACATGTCAAAGGTCTCTTCTGCCCATCTTGGTTACTGTGCAGGTGAAAGTAAAAGATGTCATGGCACTTCTCAAAGAAGAATAAGGGAATTTCCCCTGTGTCATGGCCAACATTCTCCCTGTCAATAAAACAGGTCCATGCAAACCCCCACCCCCCCACCCCGGTTTACCTGGAAACAAGCTATCATATCTTAGTGTACCTTTCCTGGTCAAAACTATAAATAAAAAAATGTTACAGCCACATAAAACAACATCAGACCAAAGGAAGACTTGTTTTATTGCAACTTCAGGATGGACAATTTATATCAATAAAAAAAGTCATGATCCTTTAGTATGACATGTATCGAACCTTGACAGGCAGCCTCCCGGTCTGTGACACCACACATGCCACAGACACTGACAACCACTTGTTTCCTAGCATGGTACATGTCCCGTAAACGTTAATGCATGTTTACTGCCTGTCCCCTACTGGTGATACTGCTAATTGCACACTGCAAAACTGGGATCACGTAAAAAAAGCAATACCTACTCACCGATTTGTAAAGCAGGGTGGGATACGGTGCGTATAAAAGGCACTATATAAATCCAAATTCTATTTTGGAATCAGGGATTAGCTAGAGCCTTCTCTTCCTTGCACAAAATCTCCTCCTTACTTAATGTTGCATGTTAGCGGATCTGGATACCCATGCCAACAACAGCAAGGTATTGCTGTAATGGGATTACTACCAAACAATCAGCCTGATAGTTTGGCGGCAAAGATAGTTCCTGGATTAGGATTGGAAGAGCTTGCACTCAGGGAGATGTGAAAAACAAGCCAGCTTCATTGGATGCCTTTTTGAGGCATGCGTGAGGCTGGGGGTGGGGTGGGGGGCTCCTTCACTGAAAGGGTGGATGTCTGGAATAGACTGCCAACATAAATGGTAGAGGTGAAAACAGTCGGGGGCTTCAAGCTTGCATGGGACAGACATACGGAAATATTAATAAATAGGCAAGGAGGGGGAAGAGCCGATCAGGACCAGTTAGGGTCTGCGGAGACAGACTAGGAAGAGACCATGTGGACAGACTGGGTAGGCTATGCAGTCCTTTTCTGCCAGCAAATTCCATGCCTAATAACAGGAAGTTCGTGGCTTAACAAATGACTGGGGCAAGTTACCTTCTGAAGGACCAAGGCAACTCTACCGGTCCAGCCCACAGGGCACAGGTAATGCCATCTCATAGTCATCCTCACAGGTAGAACCACCAGGATTCAACTCAATCACAAAGTTCACACAATTGTGTTTCCTGACATCTTTAGTATTTCTTCTTCATCACAAATCCAATAGTGTCCTCTGCTGGCAACAGTGGGGAAGTATCCCTTGGTGACCTGCCCCCTGTATTTTCCCACTACTATTCCCTATAGTGGTCCCTGCTAACTAGAAGAGATATGGAGACTGTCCTGTAACCTTTCGCCTGCACTTCTCCTGCCCAGATCCCTACAGTGATCCCTGCTAGGCCCTGGCTGGGGTGGAGACTGCCTTGTCTCTTATCCCCCGTACAGCCTATGTCCCATTCCCTGCAGCATCCCCTGCTGGCTGGGGTGGAGACTGCCTTGTCTCTTATTCCTGTTCATTCCATGGCCCATTCTCTGCAGCACCCCCTGCTGGCTAGGGTGGAGACTGTCTTGTCTCTTATCCCCTGTACAGCCCATGGTCCATCCCCTGCAGCACCCCTGCTGGCTGGGTTGGAGACTGCCTTGTCTCTTATCCCTGTTCATTCCATGTCCCATCCCCTGCAGCACCTCCTGCTGGATGGGGTGGAGACTGCCTTGTATCTTATCCCTGTTCATTCCATGTCCCATCCCCTCCAGCACCCCCTGGTGGCTGGGGTGGACACTGCCTTGTTTATTATCCCCTGTACAGCCCATGGCCCATTCCCTGCAGCACCCCCTGCTGGCTGGGGTGGAGACTCTCTTGTCTCTTATCCCCTGTACAGCCCATGGCCCATTCTCTGCAGCACCTCTACTGGCTGGGGTGGAGATTGTCTTGTCTCTAATCCCCTGCGCAGCCCATGTCCCATCCCCTGCAGCACCCCCTGCTGGCTGGGGTAGACACTGCTTTGTTTCTTATCCCCTGTACAGCCCATGGCCCATTCCCTGCAGCACCCCCTGCTGGCTGGGGTGGAGACTGTCTTGTCTCTTATCCCCAGTAATGCCCATGTCCCATTCCCTGCAACACCCCCTGCTGGCTGGGGTGGAGACTGTCTTGTCTCTTATCCTCTGTACAGCCCATGGCCCATTCCCTGCAGCACCCCCTGCTGGCTGGGGTGGAGACTGCCTTGTCTCTTATCCCCTGTACATCCCATGTCCCATCCCTTGCAGCACCCCCTGCTGGCTGGGGTGGAGACTGCCTTGTATCTTATCCCTGTTCATTCCATGGCCCATTCTCTGCAGCACCCCCTGCTGGCTAGGGCGGAGACTGTCTTGTCTCTTATCCCCTGTACATCGCATGTCCCATCCCCTGCAGCACCCCCTGCTGGCTGGGGTGGAGACAGTCTTGTCTCTTATCCCCTGTACAGCCCATGACCCATTCCCTGCAGCACCCCCTGCTGGCTGGGGTGGAGACTGCCTTGTCTCTTATCCGCTGTACATCCCATGTCCCATCCCCTGCAGCATCCCCCGCTGGTTGGGGTGGAGACTGCCTTGTCTCTTATCCCTGTTCATTCCATGTCCCATCCCCTGCAGCACCTCCTGCTGGATGGGGTGGACACTGCCTTGTATCTTATCCCTGTTCATTCCATGGCCCATTCTCTGCAGCACCCCCTGCTGGCTAGGGTGGAGACTGTCTTGTCTCTTATCCCCTGTACGGCCCATGGCCCATCCCCTGCAGCACCTCCTGCTGGCTGGGGTGGACACTGCCTTGTTTCTTATCCCCTGTACAGCCCATGGCCCATTCCCTGCAGCACCCCCTGCTGGCTGGGGTGGAGACTGCCTTGTCTCTTATCCCTGTTCATTCCATGTCCCATCCCCTCCAGCACCCCCTGTTGGCTGGGGTGGACACTGCCTTGTTTATTATCCCCTGTTCATCCCATATCCCATTCCCTGCAGCACCCCCTGCTGGCTGGGGTGGAGACTGTTCTAATGTTGCCTCTCCTGCTACTACCTGGAACCCCCCCACCATAATTTTATTTCCCAGGCTCCTTGTATTCATACAGGCTGCCTTTGAAATTCCTACTTTTCCACCCTTTACTTGCTTTCCTATTATCTAGCCACTTGCCCTTCTTGGTTGACTCACCTTCCCCCCTCTGCACCCCCATCCCAGGATAGTAGGAGAAGGATATAGGACAGCTGTTTATGTAGAAATGAACAGAACTGCATAATGCATTGTACTCTGGGTGAATGGACTTGACTTGCCAGACATGATGTATAAAGAGACATTAAACACTGCTTATAGCTACTGAAACTGTGTTTACCTTTTTCTTTGGTTACACTAGAAAACCTAATATTCACAATGTTGATTCAATAATTATTTTTTTCCATGTGCATTCATGAATTGCCTTTTTGTGTGATTTCAAGTCCCATGCTGACTGATTTGTTCTTTGTGCAGCATGAATTTATCAAACGTACACACACGCCGCCACAACCCCCATACACAAAGCAGGCAGCCAGTCATGGTTATTTTTCACAGCTAACAAAATGCTGAGAAATAAAAAGGTGACTGTCACTGACATTACCTTACAGAGAGCTGTGTTTACACAGCAGAGAGAATGAGCAGGTTCCCGCATGAACAGCTGCCACACCAGAACAAAGAAGTATCTGTTACTAGAAGGGGGTGGCACATGCGTTGTCACATTCAAAAACTGGCTAGACCTCAGGCAGATATTGGCAGAACTTCAAAGCAGCCTACTTGTTGTGAGACGGGTGGCAACACCCCCTGAACCACCACCACCGTTCCCCTCCTCCATCCCAAATGTTACTAACATACTAAAATGCCAGCAGAATAGGTCTAACGGTCTTTCGAGTCTGCTTGTTTGGTCAGCCCCCACCCTGGGTGCTGACCTTGCTGCCCCCCTCACCTTCTCTGGCTTCTCCCTTCCCAGTTCCGGATATTCTTGCTGCATTGGATTTGCTTCCAGAACCCTTCCCCTGTACCTGTCCCATCCCCTCTTGAACCCCTCCACTGTCTCTGCCTCCACCAGCCACCTAGGCAGCGCATTCCATGGCTCCACCACCCTCTCAGTGAAGTAGCACCTCCTCCTTTCTCCCCTGAATGTTCCCCACTCCAGCTTCCACCCATGCCCTCTAGTGGCCCCCTCCTCCTTCCTTCAAAGCACCCTGACTGTTCCTCCCCTATTTACACTCTTCATGTTCACTGCTATATTCAGTGTGAGGGATGTCCCAGTTGCCAGTGTACCAGCTCTGGGCTGCAAGACGCTCCGCCACTCGTATTAACCCACATGCTCTGCCACTTCCTGGGCTTAAGTCTCTGCAGCATTGAATACGGCAGTGGGCAGTAAACAATCACGTGTGAAGCAAAGTGCACAGTGTGTGTTGAGGTAGGGGTAGAAAGGTGAAGGGCAGCAACTAAGGGACCGAGCAGAAGAAGAGTCAAGGGAGAGGCTACTGGGTTAGGGAGGGAGCAGAGAAACAAGATGGTGCAGGAAGCTGCCTTAGGTGGAGTCTAAGAGAAGGGACAGAAGAGGAGAGGTGGGGGGGGGGAAGGGGAGCAGATTCACTCTCCTTTTTACCAGCCCGGCCTCCGTCTCCCTTATTACTAGCCAACCCCCACCCCAACAACACCTACCTGGAAATCCGGTTTGCCCATAAGTCCCCCAAGTGGCAGGGCCTTTGGGCTGCATCCCCTCCAGACACCCATCGGCTGCAAGACCCGTAGATGACAGTGTAGGGCCTGAGAGGGCCAGGTGCTTCAGCCTGCCAGGCTGAAGAGTGTTTTTCCTTGTTCTCCCAATCCCCCACCCCTTCCCCACCGCACGATGCTGACAGCAAGGGATCCGAGGTGAATGCATGAAGAAAGTGCCATTGCGGAGCCAGTTAAGAGTTCTCCAAAAACAGAGGGGAAACATTTTTTAAAATGAGGGCAACCGGGGCACTGATGACATTGGCAAACAGATGGTTTACAGTAGCGTAGAGATACTTTTTCCCTACCTCAACTTGTTATAGTTTTTCTTAAATTTTAGTTGAATTGGGTAACAACAATATTTATTTCCTGTTTGGCAGAGGCTTGGCATAAGTAATGACTGACGCCAAAGTCTGAACACAGGCTTCTCCATTGGTATAGGAACTCATTCACAGCATATGCCAAGGTTTGCAAGTTGATTTTCTTGTGGGGGGGCACCATTCCAGGCCCTGGCTGCCAATCGTGATTGCTCTGGGTCTAGAGCCCATCATTTCTTGAGATTCCTGTACGCACTGTACATGCGCTTAAATGGGTTTTAAGTGAGATATGAAGCAGCGGCATCAAAACACGGGGTAGTACTGTAGTAGAGGAGGGTGGCAAAAACACATTTGGATATTTTTATAAAAGTAATTTAAGGTGGTGGTAAA
Source organism: Neoceratodus forsteri (assembly GCA_016271365.2). Taxonomy (NCBI): domain Eukaryota; kingdom Metazoa; phylum Chordata; order Ceratodontiformes; family Ceratodontidae; genus Neoceratodus; species Neoceratodus forsteri. Next base: position 107,866,733 of record JADMNL010000034.1, on the reverse strand, counting down.
AAAATATAGAGTGTTGTTAAAAATAGAAAGTTGTGGTACAAAATATAGGGTGGTGTCAAACAGCTCTGTTATAATGAATGAGGAGCCCTGGGGGCTCCTACTGCCTGAATCCCTGTCCTTCAGAAATGATTTATAATATGACTGCAACAATCGGCCTGAATTGTGCGAAACATGCGAACCGGACTTCTGCTGTCATGTGTCTGGGTCTTGCTGTGCAGTTCTGTGAGTACAGTATTGGGAATACCAGGAGATGACGCATAACACAATGCTGCGTATATAACGGGAGGGGTGGAAGGTTACCAAACAGGGTTCTGGTGCACAGATTTTATTCTACTAGTTTAATCCAGGCCCTACAGCACAACAGGTATGTCATTTATTGTTCTGCAAAGACGTTTGATACACAGTTTCTATAAAATACACAATTAAAAAGCAGCTGGAATCCATCAATGCCCAGTGGTACTGCAACCTTGCGACTCAGATTTAGAAGAGGACTCTGGACCCTGTGGTGGGCCAGGGAGCTTACCCTTCCACAGGGCCTCACTTCCACAGATCAGGGGGCACCTGTGGGGAAAAAGATGCCAGAGGAAAAGGGCCTCCACCACCACCCCTTGGCTTCACTTCTCCACCAGATTCCTTCAGCACTGGGTTGAAGGTAGGCAGCTGACAGGATAGCAAGAGGACCATGCATTTCTGCTTAAAGTTGAACCAGCATAATATTCTGTGGTGATTTGCATATACAGCCCATGGTGCTTTGCATTATGAGGGTATGTGTGATTTTGTATTTCTTTGAAACTTGACTTCCCGGCCAGTGCCCTTTGGGGTAACCATTACCTCAGTGCTTACAAGCTGAGGTTGTCTTTTAGCTTGTTTTTTTGTTCTTATTGGGTTCACCACAACATAACCCAGATAGACCATCTTAGGGTAGCTGGTTCAATCCACTGGGTTGTTACACAGACAAGGCACACTAGTGAGTCCTGGTAGGATGAAACATATGTCTGTGCCTTCTGTTAACATGCTTTGCAAACTGTGTGAGAGTCTTTTTGGTACCATGCATTTCTGCTTAAAGTTGAACCAGCATAATATTCTGTGGTAATTTTCATTATGGAGGTATGTGTGATTTAGTATTTCATATGACGGTTGTGCTGACTAGAGGATAAAAATCTACATACGGGTAAAAAAATTTCACAGTTACAGTGGTCCATGAGACACGTTACCTGAATCCGAGTTTTTTGGCCCGGGCTGACGATAATCCTTTCAGCCTTTTCCATGGTAATCCCGTTGATGATTACTCCGTCGTACTCTTGGAGGTCCTGCAGGCAAAAGAGAAACAAGAAAGGAGTAAGTACATTTTTTCTTCTTCTTGTCAAAACTCTGTTGCTCGAGGACTGAAAGGGCCAGGGCTTAAAAGGGGCCGGGTCTCACAAGGTCTCAGGCCCAGCAAAACATTTTTGAGGGATTTGAGGGGGGTCCTCACATGGTCTCAAAGCAGGGCCCTTATGCCATGTTTGTTTCCTCTTAGAATGACTTCGGGTGGGCAAGTATGACCCTTACTTCCAGTTTCCCTCAATTTTCTACAGTATCTTCAGATTTTGTGCCTGCATTTTATTACTGAAAAATTGGATAATAATAAAAGGGCAAATTCCACACTATGAAGAAAAGGAAGGAATTCCATGGTAGTAGCCCATGTAGTTTTTCACATTTTTATAATGTTTAGAGGCCCGGCAGTTTTGTTCTGCACACTTTATGCAATGGAAAGCCCCTCCCCCATCATCTCAGGGCAACTAGGAGAAAAATAATATTTATACTTCATTTAGTTCATAGTTCACGTCTTCTATAATTTGCTTCCTCTTATTTCTTTTTAACTAACTTTAATTGGATCAGGATCATGGTCCCCCGCACTTCATTCAGCAGCTCTGGTTATCTACAGAACACGTCGTAATCCCCCACCTGTGACATCACTGCTATTTTCACAGCAACAGACTGTGATGTCACAAGCAGAGGACTGAAAGAAAGGGAATCTAAACACAGAAAATGTAGGGATTAAATGCTGCCATGGGTCTAAAATGATTTTTTCACTGTATTCTTTACAGTGTCTGGGGCTCTTCTTTTAGTGCTCATTAAGGGGACGCTAGATACGTGTTTCATATACAATGTGTAGGCATGCTGCCCTGGTACCGCAACACTCCTACCTGAACTCAGAAGAGGACATCCTTTCTGGATATATGAGCAGATACTTGATCCAAGCCAAGACATTCAGCCCTACATAGCTGTGTTTAGTTGGGCTTTTGTAGGTAGGTGGGTCATTGTTTTAGTTGTAAGATGTCATCCCAATGCTCAGGTCCCCAGAATACAGGATGAAATATAACACAGTTCAGGGCAAGACAACTGTACACAGCCTACTGATAAATACATTGCAGTCATCCAATGTATAGATTAATCCATAGCCGGTTACCTACAAAAAACGAGACGAATAGGTTTTCAAATAGCTGCTTTGTAAAACTAAAGATGGCGGGGTACAGGTGGATGTTTTTAAGGAGATCATTCCCAAGGCCAGGGTTGCAACCACTAAGAGTACTGCAGTCTAGAGTCCATTTAGATATGAACAGAGACCTTGCAACTCATTTCATTCATAAGCCTAGTTCAAACTGGTATCCAGAGGGAAAAGAATGACTGGACCAATCCAGCGCTAGTCCTTGTTATAGCTGTCCCCTCCACTTGTGAAGACAATCTTCCAGCACTTACTGGGAATCAAACCTGAGCCCTGGAGTCTCAAAGGCAGTAGCTCTAGCCATTCAACAAAATGGAAATTCACCCTAGATGGGAGGTTAGAAAGTACCTTTGACATTCATATCCCATGGGCCACCACAAGAGGGCTCTCTGTACAACTAGTTACTCCACATGATTTTCATTCTGCTATTCACAGCTTTCACTAATAGGTTGGGCTGTTTGCATTTTCTCATGTAAACAGTCCTAAACAAGCAAGTAAATCTAAAAGTTGGAAAGCTACCAGCAGTTGTCTGTTGGATTATCGGGTTATACTGGGCCTGCAATGGTTCCAGCACCAAAGAGAGTCAGTGCAGGGCCATACTGGCTCTGGGAGCAGCCTACATCAACCAATACAGGTTCTGTAAGAAAACAGTTAGAGAAAGGCCCGAGCTGATGCAACCGTCTACAATATATATAGTGCCAATACTGGATCAGTTCCCAGAATTAAACCAAGCAGCACTGCGTTAACAGGCAGGGATGAGAGCATCCAGACAACCAGGTGTTTTATGAAAACCGTCTGGTGCTACTAAAACAATAGAAACGGCCTCATATTGATTCTAATTAAGGTTTAGAAAGCTATAATTGCAGCTCAGTATCACCCCCCCACACACACACTTTACAAATGACTGTAAGACCTCAAAGAGCATGGCACTGGGTACATATGAGGTCACCTGGACACTATCCTTAGTACTATATTTAGACCAAATCCTTCTGCACTGTCACCCCTCACTGCAGGCTCTTCCGTAATGATGCCAGACGCATAAAGAACTGACCAAGCTCTCACCAGGGCACAGCAGGATCATGCTGCCAAATGACTTCTTTAGTGCAAATGGTCCTTATATGGTCAAATACTCCCAACAATTGCCACTAAGCTAAAGTGCACTGCATAATAATGTGCACCGCTGTACACACACAAACCCTTTGTGCAAATAGCCAAATACAAATAACCCCCACAGGTCAGTCTGGAGGTGCTGACTGACGTCCCCCAGTGCTTCGCTCAGTAGAGCCATGAGGAAGCTCTACCCTGCCGTTCATGAAGCTGTTTTTCAGTTTATTTGTCACTCTTCTTCACAAACTGCAGTGATAAAGAAATAATGTGACCTACTGAGAACTGAACCCAGGCCCCCGGAATACCATACCAGTGCTCTAACCACTGAGCTACAGGCTCACATGGTTGGACCTGGGGTTCCTATACACACTTTCTTTATCTGGTATTACACATCCTGTAACTAGGAATAATCAAGATGACAATTAGGTGATTTTGGGGCAGTATCAGCCACTGCTAAGCAATTTAAATCACAAATGGTAGTGAGAAAGATTGTCACTCTTCTTGTGATGTTACTAACTCTGGGGTCGGGGCTATCCTTTAGCAGTGGAGTACAGTAACAGCAAGAGTAACATTAACAGGCAGCCCCATGGCCCAGTCACAGTCTGTCGTGCCTGCTGTGCAGACCAACCAAGTTTGAGAATGAGTACAAAACACCATGTCAGGAGGCAGGCCAGACCACAGTAGCTGCCGCTCAGCGATGTGTTGTGGTTGGGAGGGATGGCATCGGGCACATAGTGCCACAGCAACCCTTGTGCTAGGCCAAGAGAGCTTGTTCCCTCTGCAGGACATTGCTGCATGAACCCGAGGCCACTCGCTGGGCTACATCCATACCAGGAAAGGAGTGAGGAGTCAGGGGAGAAAATCAGGAAGAGAAAAAAGCCACGTATCATCTGCATGACAGCCTGGGGTTCCAGACTCCTCCGGGTTCTAGTGCCTGCTGATACTGGAGCCTAGTCCACATTAGTGGACTGCCTCAGAGGGACCCTTCTCCCGGAGCCCATGACATAGAAGGAAAGCTGTGCGAGATGTCAGGATGACTGCTGTACCCAGGGGGTGGGGGATCAGCTAGGCCTGAACTGGGTACATGCCTGCAAGCAGGTTGTATCCCCAGCAACAGAGTATATCCCTGGGAACAGGGTAGATCCCTAGGAACAGAGTATACCCCTAGGAACAGGGAATATCCCTAGGACCAGGGTTTATCCCTAGGAACATGGTATATCCCTAGGACCAGTGTTTATCCCTAAGAACAGGGTATATCCCTAAGAACAGGGTAGCTCCCTAGGAACAGCATATATCCCCAAGAACAGGGTTTATTCCTAGGAACTGGGAATATCACTAAGAACAAGGTATATCCCTGGGAACTGGGTATACCCTTGGGACCAGGGTTTATCCCTAGGAATAGGATATATCCCTAAGAACAGGGTTTATTCCGGGAAACTTGGTATATCCCTGGGACCAGGCTAGGAGCAGGGAGTCTATTCCTAGAACCAGGGTATATCCTAGGAAATGGTTATAGCCTGATGAACATGGCGGGGGGGGGCTCTATGGAAAAAAAAATTAAATTAAGCAGCCGGCCTGATGGCACAACAACAACATTGCTGCTCATCACGCCAGCGACCTGGGTTCAGGAACGAGACTGGTTAGTTCGGAAGGCTGGCTGGGGGGAGGTCAACCAACTCCATTGGGTGAGTCCCACCTCAGTAACCTCAGGTGGTACTGCAGGAACAACGTCGGGGAGGGGGTTGTTAGCCGGTTCCAGGCAAAAGCCCACTTGCGTGAATGCGCCTTGAAATCCTCACCACTGATGTCTGAATGGGGAGGATAATGGGGAAGTGCCCAGACCTGCAGGTGAAGTAAACGAAATGCTCAGCTGCTGGTTATCACGTGAAAACAGTGATGTGTAAACAGTGAACCAATTTGGGCTAACCCAAAATGGCGACTCCAAGTATAGCGAGTAGTATTGAATAGCAATTGTGCAGAAACAGTGCTCACATAGCACTAAGCATTTCTTAGCTACATGTGTACAGAATAGCAACCACTACACATGAGCACATGGAAGGGAATAGCAACTTACCCCCACGATCAATGTGCGCCGTGGTGTGGTAATCCTTAAGATGGGGGGGTACGGGGGTGGGACCCCCTGCATGTGAATGGGAGACACCTATGGTGGATTTGATAATTAGGTGCACAGGTAGAATGGGTGCAGAAAGCAGAGTCTGTATGCGTACCTCTGCGGATTAGCCTAAAATGTTCAGCTCCATGTATAATTGTCGACAAAACCTTCTGTGCGCTGTAATTGCATTAGCTGTTTAATGCATAGTGCTGTATTGTCGTATCACCCTTACTGGAGTTGCTATATAGGGTTTGCCGTTTCGACTCTCGCCCAATTGCTTTAGCTGTATTCACATGGCACCCAGGCTCTGCACTGCCAACCCACCTGTCAGAACACCGGATCTGGAGCTCACATGGGATTTGGAGAGTCTCGATGACTCTACTACAGGGGTAAGCCATGCAAAGATGTTACGAATGGCGGAGGCAGTGGCAGAGCTGAAAAGTGGCGAGGGATAGCAGGAAGGCTAAGGGGGATGGAGGAAGTGGAAATAAAAAAGGTAAAATAATGCAGAAGTAACAGTTCAAGAACAATGGCTAACATAAAGGTAAAATACTAAGTGTTTCATCAGGAAAACAGGCCATTTTACAGAACCCTGCTTGCATAAAAGTTCAGATCCGGCTGTCACCTGCCACCTGCTGCTAGGTATGATGAATTAGCATCTGTCTGATCCAGTCAGGTCTGATCCAGTCAGGTCCTGGCTTCCTTGACTCACATCTGCAGCTTCACTGAATGACTCGGCAGAACAGAACTATTCAGTTGCAGGGGGCAGACAAAACAGCAAAAGCCGCAGAGTGTCCCGAGGGATTGTTTTTTTTTTTTTTCAAACAGGGTTTACAAAGATGTAGGTGTGGCCATTGTTCTGAAACACCTACTGTGAAACCGAGAAATGCTTCATATCTAGATGTCAGGAACTCCTGACAAACCAGAGGAAGACTCAGATGATGACATGAGGAACAAGAGAATTTTTTAGGAGCTACTGATCAGCCTGTGAAAATGGCTGAAGACAGGAGATTACAATATTATTCAGCTTAAGTTACACAGTATGTCACATACCTCTCAACCTCTTTACTCTTAAATCAGGGACAAAGCTTAAAAAAATCAGGGACAAAGACCCAAAATCAGGGACACATCTTAAAAATTGGCACTATTCACTCAGAAAGCTGATAGAATAAGTGGATTAGTGTAAGATGTATTTTCTGAAGAAGAAGAAGTCTGTAACTTTGATGTTTGGCATTATTTTGTACTTTCAATACCCAGTGTTCTGTCACAAAAACACAAATTTTACGAGGGACAAAGGAAAATTTTGAGTCAAAATCAGGGACATCCCTGAAAAAAATCAGGGACAGTTGAGAGGTATGGTATGTCATGCTTTTTTATTATTTTTTGTGCTCCCCCCAGGCCCCCTTGGTGCTCCACTCCAGGCAGCACAAGTTTTCCCTTCTGCCTCTTGGACTCACCACCTACTGCTGCCCCCCACTTCCAGGCCCCCAAAGGTGTCTGTGCTCCATCGGTTCCATCTTATCATTGATGGAGGACCTCTCTGCTGCCACCAGAAAGAAAGTGCAGAGTTACATCAGGAATGACGTGGGGGGGCACTGAGGGATCAGGTGTCATGGAGTGCTGGCATCCAACTATTATTCATGTGCCCACCTGGGCTCTATGCAGCTATTATTCCTGTAACTCTCCCCATGGGTGCTATCCAGCTATTATTCCAGTGCGCCCCCCCCCCCGGCTCTATCTGGCCAATCACTCACTCACTCCCTCCCTCCTCTTTACTATGGCTCCTCCTGGACTTTGTAGCTCCCGTGTACTGTTTATTACAGGTTTCAATTTCATTGGTTTGATCAGGAAAGTGGGCACAGAAACTGGCCCATTTACAGTCACCACGGAGAAGACGAGCTGCAGCAAGGATTAGCCAAGTACACAAAGTAATACAGACAGAATAACAACAAACTAGAGGTCCATCATTTATTTTTATTCATTTTTTTTTTATTTTAGAATTTTTGGCCAGGAAAGACACACCATGCACAAGCTGATTTACAGAGCCATCCCAGGAGCACATAGAGGTTAAGTGACTTGCTCAGGGTCGCACACGCACAGTATGCAAATGGAGTTTGTGGGATTCAAACACAAGTCTGCTGCATCTGCAGGTTCACGGCTCAGTGCTCTAATCCCTACGCTATACAGTACCTCTAATCATTCATTCTGAATGTAGTATTCCTGGCACTACCCCCTTGTAATCCTCTCGCTCAGTGAGCCTTTCCAGTTAATAAATTTAAATAAATTAACTAATAATGTTTCACAGCACAAATACTTGAAATGTTATATGACAAACTAAGTGGATCTAGGTGCAGTACAGTTATCCACGGATTTCAGAAACCACATAATCTAGTCATTTGTCTGCGGCTATGATATGCATGGCCAGTGATTTATTCTGTTTTTAATAACCAGGTGCGCTCCCTGAAAACAGATCCTTTTCTGGGGTGACCCCAGAACAAGTTACAGATATGATAGCAGATTACAATACATTCAACACAAGCAGGCCCGTCAGCGCAGCACTAGGACTATTGCTCGCGATGCTGGTAACACAGTTTCCAGAATGGGCCTGAGTGATTGGGGGGGGGGGGTCAGTCAGGGGAAGAAAGCTCGAGCATCTCAGAGGATGCTCCCCTGCTCTGGGGAGAGAGGGAGGGAGGGAGTGTGCAGCCACTGCCACAGCAGCAGCAGTGCCCTCTGGGTGACCACAGTTAGAGCTGCAGGTAGGCCCATGTTAGGGGAGAGGGTTTGCTAACTGACACCGCATGGCAGTATACTCAGCCATTCACACTCATGCACGGCATCAATGTCTCAGTGAGGGGGGCAGTAACAAAGGAAAGTAGCTTTGCCGCTCGTAGATAGCCAGCTGCAGTATATCCAGGCCCTGCCCTGCCACCAAATGACCTCTTGATGAATGACCACTGTGGGGGGTATATCCTCCACTCTGACCCAGTGGATGGCCGGTGGTGCCAGGCTAGTTGGGGCATAGGGTCCGGGGGGACAGGTACACTGGAGCTCCTGAAGGAATCAGGTGCAAAAGACAGTAATGAGGGGAACAAAGTGCTGATAATAAAATACATTCAGCACATACAGCAAACAAGCACATGAAGCCATCACATATACAGCAAACAAGCACACAGAGTCATCACACGTACAGCAAACAAGCACACAGAGCCATCACACATACAGCAAACAAGCACACACAGAGCCATCACACATACAGCAAACAAGCACACAGAGCCATCACATGTACAGCAAACAAGCACACAGAGCCATCACACGTACAGCAAACATGCACACAAAGCCATCACACATACAGCAAACATGCACACAAAGCCATCACACATACAGCAAACATGCACACAAAGCCATCACATTTCTGTTGTTCTGATAGGTGTGTTTTAAGCATTGCTTTAAGTGCAAAGGAATAACTACTGCAAGGATTGCTGGCCTCTGGTGGTTCTCATTTTAGGTATTGCAACCAAATTATTGACAGATGCTCCTAGATTCTTTTGGACACATTGTGGTGTTCATAGTTCAGCTACTCAAGCAGGAAATCCAGAATCCAAAATGTTATAACATTTTAAGAATTATATTCCCTAGAAAGTACTTAAATCGAGCCTCTATAGGTAACCAGCTAAGGTCACGATAGAGCTGACAATGGTGTATTCGTCTGCTAGCATTCAGGGCATAGCTCCTGATCCTAGTCTAGAAAGCCCTAAGCCTTGAAATTTGAAAGCACCTCATTTGAGAGTGGAGTGAGTACAGCTTCTCCATAATCAAGCACTGAAACCAAACTTTGCTGGATTATAAACAACAGTTCAGGTCAATTACAACTTGAAACTGGCACCTTAAATTCTCTGTCACACACGCTGCATTACATACGAGTGTATGCAATGGAGAACTGCCTCGCTCTCATACGTGTACACAGCAGCAAGCATGAGATAAAACTGCCACAGCCAAATACACTTTGTTGTTTTCAATCAGCTGGGCTACTACCTGACAACTGCAGTTCTATTACCAGTAATTATAAAGAATAAAGATTGCGCAACAGTGAAAACTTTTTTTTTTTAATATACACGTCCTCGATGTGTGATAGCATCACAAACCACTCAGCCTTCAATCTTGGGGTTTTAATATGATATCACACACCTCAAATGTGTAAAGAGCCCACTCATTACATGCTGTTGCCCATATATTACTCTCAAACAATGTTATTGTACTGCAGTAGCTACCTCATTGTAGCTGTTGTGCTGCATTAGTTTGTTCACACATGTGACTTGTGTCCTTTCACAACTGTTTTATATTTTCAAATGCTGTCCAACACAAAATTAAAGACCGTCACAGTTTCCCCCAACCGCAACTCTCTCTCTAACCATACCATTCTGCTTCCACGCAAAGACAAAAACTTCCCCCATGCAACTGCCATCACTACCATAAGGAAGTTCATCAGTGCCATATTAAATAGAAAAAAATCTAACCAACCATAAAATAAAACTATCCAACATGAGCATCACAATGAAATGCACTTTTTTTACAATTTCAGCACAATTCCTGATAACCAGTAGTTTCCCAACTGTATCATTCTTTCTGACCACATCAGTCTTCCCCACAGTTAAAAAAAAATTATGTCATTGTCGCAATAAAAAAAAAAATCCCACCAGTCTTGTGTATTCTCTATTTAAATGTTCAATACTAGAACACTACTATTAGATGGCGTTCTTTTTATAGGAGCACCAGGTACCCAGCAAATTACTATTTAAAACAAAGGGGCACTCTTGTTTAATTAAAATTCAGGTCTATTTCACATCTCATTTTTCCATCATCTTACTGCCTGACCACATGTTAACAGCTGTCTGCAGTACTCAGCTATACTCACGCATCTATTTCAAATTTTAAAACATGTGCAGAACGTCTCTGACTGCATTTTTCCTCTCATGTGCCCCAAACCACTGCAACATTTCCATCCTACAAGCTCCCAAACCTCCAGTGTCCACAGTACTATCACATATCCCTGGAGGAAAAAAATGTGCCAGATTTCTGTAACAGTTTTTTTTTTTATATCTGTTGTATCCAAAACAAATACAGCTCTCTTCCCTTTCATTCATAAAAAAAGAGGCATTGTTCATATAGTACTTGCAGCCATTACTTTAAGTATTCAGTGGTTTAAATGTTCTAAATGGGCATACTATCATGGTAGGGTCCCAGGGCAGTGTGGAAGGACTTTGTGTCTTTTTTTTGTCTGTACCTTTCAGTGTTTCTAAAATGTTTTTCTGGAAAATAAAAATTCTAATTAATTGTATTATTTTCTATGTGGTTTCCTTCAAAACGTATTTTTATAACTAATAAATTCTGCCTAATGATACATAATAAGGGCATGTCAGTGATCTAGTAACACATAAACTAATGCCACTAGAACCGCTCAAAAGCAGCTTACGCCCTTACTATGTACACAGCTGGGCATTCCCTTATAATATTTACAGTGAAAGAAACAGACATACTCCATTTTCAAGATTTAAATTCAGGAATTGCACAGGAAATTGCTTCTTTACCTTCCAGGTTCTCTGGGGTTCTACCTTTTACTTACCCAGGATAACCCAGCTGAGCTGTAACATCTAGTTTCTAATGTGGTCCTGCTTCTAGCCATTTCTGCAGCTAGAAGTAGAGCACTGATGGGTTAACTGACTTTCCCAAGGTAACGGTGTCTGTATTTGGCTCTAGTGGGGTTCAAACCTGCAATCTCCCAGTCCCCAAGCTGGCACTCTAACCATTAGACCACCCTGCTCCCTAAGAGGGTTTATGTGCATGAACATGTAGAATGGAAGAAAGCTAAATAAACAGCAAATTAAGTAAACCAAAATGAGAATGGAACAGGTGTTGCATGATAGGCCTATAGCCATTTATGTGGGTTCATATTGTATATGCTGTAATGAACTTAACAATGAAGACACTGCCTCTTTAAAAGGCTTTAAGGAATGAACTTACAAAAATAGCCTTAATTGTTCTAATGACTATTTTTGAATCTGGTACATCTCCAGATAAGGGCGACAGTTTTACTGAATCAGGAAAACATAACTCTTGGAGAAAACTGGGTATCTAGCTTTCCTTGACAGGCAGAGGTCAGGGGGATGACCTAGGGGTCAGGGGTTAAACCAGATGCATGGACCAGATGTCACTGGGGTTGACATGGAACCACAGTGACACCTATAGGTAAAGGTACACTGTTGCACCCCATCACACTGTAGGTGTGGCTTGAAGATGACCAGCCTTTATGTATAAGACACACATTTTGAACTCAGGGCAGTTGATAAACAGTTTAGCTGGTGGTCAGATCGCCTGTCCAGCTGGCATATACTTGAAGACCAGAAGTATATGTGTAGGCTTGGAAAAATCTCTAAAACCAGACCTGAGTGTGTGGAAAGTTTGACTTGTCACATACTGAACAGAAAATTCTGACTTTAAGTAAAATTTTGGAAATCAAGACTTTTCACCAAGGAAAACACCTGAAGATTTTTTAAAAAGGACATTCAGAGGAACTGACTAGGGATAAACACTTGCTACAGAACTGTTGCTTAAGGACTCATCTACACAAGGTCATTTAAAATCTTGTCTGGACTCTAACATCAAAACAAGGTATAGTTTAGAATAACAGTACCTAGTGTTTTCTGTAAACCATCCAGTTTTACTTTTGTTATTGTCTGCATTTCAAAGTCTTCCAAACTGTAGATTGTTCTGTTTTGCTTTTATTTTAAGTAAACTTTTATGATTTCCTTATCAACTCTGCTTGGGGTCTGGTTGTGTGATTTAACATTTTAACAGAAGGGTTTTGAAAAGACTGTGTGGCTTGACAGATAGTACTGCTCAGCCACTGTACCAAAACTACTTAGGCAAGACGTAGCCAGTGGCTGTGGTGGGATTTAAATACTTAAAGTAGTGCAGAGTCAAGGGAACTCAAAACTACAGAATCCACCCTCCCACTGGGAAAAGGAAGGCTGGTAAGTCTTCTGAAACCCCTTATTCCTGCTCACGAGTTCTTAAAAAGGGGGGATCCTCTCTGCAAACAGGAGGTCCTACCCGGCTGCCTGGGGTTAGGGGGCCAGGGGCTCGTGACAGTGGGAAATTATATAGCAAATGAAAGGCTTTGTCGATGTACTGAATTTTTGACCTGGCTATCTGGTCATCTCCTTGCTGTGAGGTGTAACTGCATGTTTTTATTCTTTGTATACTTTATATAATTTATTATACATTTAATAATATATATAAACATATATGTCATAGATAACCCACTCTTAGGTGTGCGGTCGTGCTCTGATATCGCACACCTTGGTGCTATACCACACGAGGGCGCGGGCGAGTCGTCAACTCACTCAAAGCATCACGATATATCAGAGCGCAACAGCACACCATAGAGTGGGTTATCTATCTTATAAAATGGCAAAATTGCTTTGGAGGGGGTTAAAAGTGCAGGTGTGCGGTCGCGGTCTGATATATGCACGGTCACGTGATGTGTTTCAACTGACCAGATGATTCCTTTTTTCTTACCTATTTTTTATATATCATATATCTTTCACCTCTACTTTATGGGCCTATGTGGTCTTGTGTGCTCATACATTTTTTATGTAATCTGTCAATGTACTGCTCTGAAATAAAATGCCAGAGTATGTGATTCAACCAGTGTGCAGATAACCAAATTCTGGGCTTGAACCCTTTTCCCCAGGAAAACTGTTAATCAGTGACCCGGAATATGTAATTGTTTCCGCTTTGGACAGAACTGGTAAACTGCACTCATGTGTCCCACTCTTTCCCCAGGTGCATCCTCTTGTAACCATATCTTTGTAATTGTTTTATTTGCCCAGGTGCATCCTCTTGTAACCATGTCTTTGTAATTGTTTTATTTGCTGCATTCAGTTCAATGGTTTAAACTTGAAGATTACTAACGATTAAATAAAGCAACATGATAACATTAAAGAGGACATAACATCATTTCTAATTGGCAGCTACTAATGACGTTTCTAGTTTCAGAAATTATATTCATACCCCGAAATGATCCGTATGTAACTGCACCTGAATAAAAACTGATGTTAAAACTATTTTGCATTGTTTTGTTTTTATGGGCAGCATTCTGTTGCAGTTCTCTTCGCGGAACCAATGATCTAGAGTTTTAACTGTGCCACGGTTTGAACACACAACTCTAAGCAGGGTTCTAATAGGACAACAGCTCATGCTTAGCATTCTGTACAAACAGTGACATAGAAAAAGCTCCAAATTACTGGTTCCATGAAGAGAACTAGGCAGCACAGGTGCCGGAACGTGGAACCTATGGGCGAGGGGTGGCAGCAGCTTCCCCTCTATATTTTGCCCAGTTGCATTCAAAGTGCCTCTTTACTGCACACAAGATTAGAAGGGAAGAAATCATGGTCTCTTGTATTGTTACGTATAGTTCCCCCCACACACACCCACACACGTTTCCCCATGTCCAGCACCCCTGCTAGGCAGGATATTGTCCATAAAAAGAAAACAAAACAAAAAAAAAAGCAGTTTATTCTGGTACAGTTAAATGTGGCTCACTTGGAGAGATGAATTTTCATTTCTGTAAATTAATTAGAAATACTAACTGCTGTCCCCTTCAATTTAAGAAGTGATTTCCGGGTCGCCCCTGAAAAAGGGACATTATTGTCTCAGTGGGCCCACCCGGTCAACAAATTTCAATAAATGAATAAACTCACTGTTTGACGAGCTAGGCCAAATTCACATTTAGCTCCTTTAGCCTTCCGAATTTCAAATGTTTATTTTTAAACCAACATACCTACACTACACCGTAACTGAGGAACATGGCTAATGTTTAACTCGCCATGGGTTATAAAAATGTAATCTCCAGCAACCTATAGAATCACTGACCAGAAAAAGCAGATGCATGTCGAGTCACCTTATCATGACACTTCCATGGCAACAGTGTGCTCCGAAATTAGCCACCAGCCAAATGTTGGTAGATTTTGCATCAGACCAGTAGGAGCTTTGTTTTAACTAGCCAGACTGGTTTACATTGGACAGTATAACATCTCAATAGAACATCAACTGAGGCAGTGGAATGTCTGTGAAACTGTGAATTCTCCCAGCCTTTAGCCCTGCTGCCGAGTGACAGCAGAGCATACTTTTAACCCTTAACAATACACTATCTGCCCCCATGGGTTATTGTTCTTCTCTGGTTAGGAGGGGGATACCAGCCTGCAAAAGAATTAAGTAAAACCCCCAAAAAGTAAAATAAAAATGATAACATACACTTACAAAAATGATTAAATATCTGGCAACCTTTTTCTTTTAAATGTAAATTCAAATCTCTTTTTTCATGGCATAACATTTTTGTGCCCCCCCAATATCTGGTTTACCATGCTATGTGTACCTCTTTGCTGCCGATCTGCGTTTGCCAGTTTCTCATTTTCCCAAACTCTCTGCTCACCAGATTTAAAGAAAAAAAAGAAGTGAAACCTAAAAAAGAAGAGGTACCTTTGGCACACGGCTATACGAGAACACACATCTTCATGCTAAATGAGGCACAGTCCTGCTTTGGGGCATCAGGATCCAAGAGATCAAAAGGAGGGAAAATGGAACAGAATGACCAAAGACATCCAGCCATGCATTCATCAATAAATAAATAATTAATTACAAAATGAACAAGAATACGCTGTCCAGGTAGGAGCGATACAGGCAGCTGTTGTTGAGTGGGTGAGGCAGTGACAGTGTGGGGTACGAGCTCCAAGTGACTTTGAGATGAAGGACAGGTACTGTCAAGCATAAACAGATCTCTTGAGGGGATTCAGGGTGGTGGTGGTAAAAGGAGAACATGACGTGACTTGACTCTGCCCCCATCCAGCCTGTAGCAAAAATATTTTAGCAAGGGTCTGTGTCGCATGGAAAGGAATTCAGTTGAATAAACTAAACACAGCTGGTGGGGGGCGTGTAAGATTCCTTGGTGAAGATAGGAGTGTCTCAACCTGTCGACTCAATCCAGGTACACTGTAATTGTTCCCTCCTCCCATCTAAAAAAACTATCACTTCCAAATCCAAATGAATTCCATTCTGGAAGTGGACATAGGCCAGAGAAGGCAGGGTCAGCAGTCCTATTGTCCGTCAGTCCTCATGCCATGGAGTTTACTCTTATTCTGACTTACTGGTCCCAAGGCTCTACCAGACCATTAACTCCTGAGACAAGAATTCTTCACTGTTTTTCACTTGGTATTTATCCTCTGTCGCCCCTTGCTGGCCCCTCTCTGGATAGCCGCCCCATCCCAGTCACCTACCATTCTTGGGACTTACACCTTCCCTCCATGACTTTCCCCTTGTGGCGGGGTTGATGGGACTTGCCCCTCTGAAGCAGGATCCAGATGGGTGCTTCTCAGGTAGTTGTGGCTCTCTACCACGCCTCATGCCTAACAACCACTCAAGGTGTGCATTATTCCCTTATAACTGCACACCCTATCATGTGTTATCCCTTACTTATAGCAGTAGACTGCAGGCCAGGATGCCAGGATGGCACTAAACCTTTTTTAAAAATGTCATGGGGGGGCAGAGCTAGCAGTACTGCTGGTAGCAGCATTTTTGGTGCGCTCTTGCATCTGGGCTTTCATTTTGTGACAATTTCAGCTTTGAACTCTAATCTTTAACTGCAAAATCTGCATCAGTCAAAAGCACTACATTGGCTTAACAGTTTGATTCCTGACTCAAACAAAATGGTAAGACCTAAGGGCAACAAGCAAGATTTCTTTGTACAAAGGGGAAATTCCACAAAGCAACCAGAAGCAGGAGATCAGGTCCGATAGACAGAGACCCCACCAGGCTCCACAACTTTAGACTCCTTTAAACATTTTATGGATTTCCACACAAAATCCTTATAAAAAAATTGGATAAAAAAAATTGACTGTCAATGAATGACTTACCACTACTGAGCAATGAGTGAATGCCATGCCAGGCACTGTAAAAGAAAGCAATACAACAGCGGGTAAAGCGCTAGCAGCATCTGCAATAGTAGTGAAGGAGCAGGCGGCTGTTAAAAATAGGTTGGAGCAAATGGAAACATGATTTGATGCTCCAATATTCAAGTTGTAAGGTTGCTGAAGGAGACAGAGGGCCCAGACCCATGGAAATTCATCCAAAAATGGATCACTGAGCAAACAGGATTCAGTGACTTCAAAATATTTTAAGCATACAGAATAAACCTGAGATAAGCAAGAGCTTCTCAAGAAGGACTTGGTAACTTGCTTTTTACCACTGGCTCTTCAGTGGGGAGGGATTCTATGCTGCGGGCGGCTTGGTGAAAGGGTGCCATTCGAGAGGGAGACGCTTTGGGCATGCTATTCATGGACTTTGCGTATGCCACAAGGAAAGGCACTAAGCCTTCGATGGTGTGAAATGACAGCTCCAGGAACTAGACATTCCTTTTACTCTGTTATTCCCAGCTGGACTACATTTCTCGGTTGGAAATAAGAACTCTGTGTTTACTGATTCCAAGGAAGCGTGAAGCTGTCTCTGTGAGTGGAAACCCACCACCGCACCTCGGAACAAGCCGAGGAGGACTGATCGCAGGGAGTAGGCTGGTACTTCAGCTAACATATTCACTGTACAGACTCTTACATCAGCCTTATGGTTAGATATCAGTTTGTCAAATGAAAATCTAATGGTTTGAAAACGCGGGCGTTCACTGACTTCGATCGCAGTTACTGTTTGATACAGACTTTAAAGTTTTTTTTTTTTTTGCTGTTACTAACATTTAATGTTTCATGGTATCGGTGAGTTTTCAGCTGAAGTGTTACAATGTGGTGTTTAAACCTAGGGTTTCTACAATTGCAACTCTTGCACTGTTCCCTGCCCCTTGCATGAGTGCGACGGTCACTGTTACACATAGCACTGCAGCCCGCATGTTTTTTTTAATATGATGGTTTTGCAGCTCTTATACTGGCACCACTGTATGCACCACACACAATGAACCATTACTCTCAATCCTAGTCCAGGAAGCAGGTAAATCCAGTACCTTGCAACTTACAGGCTGCTGCTAAATGAGACGGGGAAGAGGCAAAGCTAGCGAGGCAAGGCCGTCAGTTGCCGATACTCCCAGACAGTGTAAATTTGAACCGTTAAAACCGAACATGTGAGCCGGCTCGTTGGCACAGCGGTTGGATTTCCGCTTTCGACGCCGGCGACCCGGGTTCGGGAACGGACTCAGGTCGCTGGAGAGTCGGGAGTTGGCGGAGTAGGCTTGAGCGCTCTGCAACTGCTCGCCTACTCCGGGAGGGGGACGTGATCGCTGTCTGCTGCCTCCTGGCAGAAGCCAGGAGAGCAGCAGCATAAGCAAGCCCTATCGGCACAGGGGCGTGGTGAACGCGGGCCGGCTTTGCCTGACGCCTGGCGGCACACCACGCCCGGGAGAAAATGGAAAGCCTGGCCTTCTGGCCTGGCCGGATGATGGCTGCCAAGCTCCTGCCGACCCAAGATGCCCTGACGCCCCCGAACCCACCTCAGCAGCGCCCAGGGGACTGATTGCCTAGTGTGCTGGCCACCCCTCCTGGCACCTTCCCCCTCGGAGGAGGGGGACCCACCCGGCGAAGGGATATGCTAGGCCACCCCCTGGGTTGGCTGTGATCTGAGGTGAGGGGAAGGGGATCAGGGTGAAGGGGTCGGAGGAAGCCATGAGCAGCCAGAAGGAGAGGCAGGTCAGGGGGAAGTAAGGAGAAAAAAAAAAAACGAACATGTTACGGTAGGTTTCCCACCTGATCCCTATGCCCCAGCACTGTAACACTACTAAATACCCCTGGACTGGCTCTTGTGACGGTGCCAAGTACTGTTTATGCTCATGTTTCCAGTTTTGCAAGTGGTGGCCTTGTTTTGCTGTTTTTGCTCCTTTCTTTACTGGGTACAGCAGAGGTGTGAATATTAAGCTCAGTGGAGCTCTGGGAAACTGAAATATCACCCTGAACTTTACAATGGACATGAAAACAGGACCTGCATATGTCAGTTACGTAACTATTGAAATATAAAATGCAAACTATATGTGCACTTTAGTTTTAGCACTGGCTGCAAGGGCTCTCTTGTAAAGTAAAATACATGTTTACTTTATTAACTGGAACCCCTCAACTAAATGTAACAGTAGGGGGTTTAACTCAGCTTATCTATTTGATGTGCCTGCATGTAATGTATTGCCTATAGCAGCCTTTCAGGATGTCATCTATTTTGTAATTGGCTCAAATTTACAAATAAAGTTAAAAATCAAGGGCCATGGAGCAGTCCCGGTGCTGTGGTAGCCATACGTTGTCTGCTGGGGGACCAGGGTTCATGTCCAAGCCAAGGCTTCTCCCCAAGGCTGGCTGGGAGCCGCACATCATGGAAGCAGGGCACTTGGCCCCCTGGGAAGGAGGAAGATAGGGCATGGGCCGCCTGACATCTGCACAACCTTGCCGGCCAACAAGAAGCAGCATTGGCATTTACTGTGCAGGCATACTCTTGTCCCACCATCCTGGTCAGAAGAAGAGTCCCGT
The DNA here is from genome assembly GCA_016271365.2 of Neoceratodus forsteri. NCBI lineage: Eukaryota > Metazoa > Chordata > Ceratodontiformes > Ceratodontidae > Neoceratodus > Neoceratodus forsteri. Next base: position 107,847,463 of record JADMNL010000034.1, on the reverse strand, counting down.
CATGGTGGCTGCCGCCATCATGCAGAGGGCGAGGGGGTCCAAAGGGGAAACAAATACTGCAAAGTAAACAAAATGACTAATATTAATACCTGAATTATTGTATCTAATATTTGCAACTCTATTTATTGCTACCTTCTTAATTATATTGTATTGTCCATTTATCTACTTGCATTAGTATACATCTGTGCATTTTATAATTTTGAATATTGTTGCATATTTTCAAATAACTTTATAAAAAATGTATAAAGTGAAAAAAAGAAAGTATGAGTTTGTCTTTTTAAATAATTCATTCTGACAGGTGTATAACAAACCCTTATGATACTGGGGAGTGAGAGCTTTCTATCTGGTCAACCACCACAGGAAGTAAATGAGACACCAGTTTAACATCTCATCAGATGGATGGCCCTTCCAACAGGTCAGCCCCCTGTACTGCAGTGTCACTTTTGTGAATTAATCCATGCCCCCCCCCCCCCGGGTTGGATCAGAACCCTATACCCATTAAGCCAGAGGTGAGAGTGCAACAAACGGAACTAAGGAGGCTGTAGTACAGTCTGTCTAGTATGCCAATTGGAATCCTGGACAAATGAGGAAAAAGTCACTTATAGCATATTTCCATTAATGGTAAAATGATAAACCAAATGGAAGCTGACGTATGAAATGGCAGGGAGAACGGCACTGGCTGAACCATGTCATGTAACTGTGTGGTAAGATCTGCTTACAACACGACTGGTTGTAAATCAGCCTGGTGGTTATTGTTTAAACCTACAAATTGTCCTATTGAAACAGTCTTCTGCTTGAACAAGCCATTTTATAGAGACCTGTGTTCAATCCCGGAGGTCATCTATCTCTTCTCCGTGCGGCCTGGTCAGATGCTACAGAATGTCTCACTAGTGCCTGCGTGCACACTGGCAATAAGATCAGAATTCTGTCACACCCCAGTGATCTGGCTAAATGAGGAGGGACTGACATGAATAAGTAGGGCAGTCACACTAGATACAATCACAGCCCCCCTCCCCCACCCGCAGGACCAACGTGGCTTCATCGTCGACCATCAGCACTAAGTACAGCAGTCAAACCCAATAAGAGCTCCATGCTTCATAAGCGCACGCCTGCTCCCAATTAGGTATTCGAGGATGTGGGCGAAGCAAGTGGGTGCATGACCATGAAGGGACAGACCAGTTACATGACTGATAATGCTGGACAAACTAATCAATCAGAGCTCAGATGCTAAAGGCAGGGAACAGGACAGGAACAAAGATAAAGGTAGGAGGGACACCTGACAGGAGCAGATATAGAGTTAGGAATCACTTAACAGGAGCAGGTATAGAGGTAGGGATCACCTGACGGGAGCAGGAATAGAAGCAGGGATCGCTTGACTGGAGCAGGTATAGATGCAGGGATCACCTAATGGGAGCGGGTACAGAGGCAGGGATCACCTGAAAGGAGCAGGTACAGAGGCAGTTATCACATGGCTGAAGCTGGTACAGAGGCAGGGATCATCTGACTGGAGTAAGTATCGAGGCGGGGAATCACCTAATGGGAGCAGGTATAGAGACAGGGATCACCTGAAAGGAGCAGGTACAGAGACAGGGATCACCTGAAAGGAGCAGGTACAGAGACAGGGATCACCTGACCGGAGCAGGTATAAAGGCAGAGGTCACCTAACCAGAGCAGGTATAGAGGCAGGGATCACCTAATGGGAGCAGGGATCAGCTGAAAGGAGCAGTTATAGAAGAAGCGATCACCTGACTGGAGCAGGTATAGAAGCAGGGATCATCTGAAAGGAGCAGGTATAGAGTCAGGGATCACCTGAAAAGAGCAGGTATAGAGGCAGGGATCACATCACTGAAGCAGGTATAGAGGCACAGATCATATTGACTGGAGCAGGTATAGAGACAGGGATCGCCTGACAGGAGCAGGTATAGAGGCAGGGATCATCTGACTGGAGCAGGTTTAAAGGCAGGGATCACCTGACTGGAGCAGGGAACCCCTGACTGGAGCAGGTACAGAGACAGGGATCCCCTGACTGGAGCAGGTACAGAGGCAGGGATCCCCTGACTGGAGCAGGTACAGAGGCAAGGATCCCCTGACTGGAGCAGGTACAGTGGCAGGGATCCCCCTGACTGGAGCAGGTACAGAGGCAGGGATCAGCTTACTGGAGCAGAGATCAGCTAGTAGAAGCAGGGGTCCCATGATAGCAGCATGGGTCAACTGGTAGAAGGATAAACTAATTAATTAATTAAACTTATTTTCCTAATAAACACAATCATTGCAAATCTCCATGTACTGTAAAACAGTTCCACAACAGAATAGACTGACACATCAGAATTGAAATGAAGCCCAAATGAGCAGGGTTAATGAGGTGTGGTTAGTGACAGAGTAATAGGGCGTCTGCATGTACTATAACCAGTCCTACATGGGAGGAAATGAAGCAGAATTAACTATCAAGCTTGGCCTCTGGCCCTCTAAAGACATAAATGGTTTCTCATTTAAGCATGCTTCCTGCACTATGATCTGTGCAACAGGATTGCTTGTCCTGGTCTGACTTTACCTGCCTGCCTTTTCTTCATCTGATCAACCCTACAAAGAACAAAGACAGCCTTGTGCAAATATACTTGCGCTGACTTTGTCTGTTGTGTATATGACTGCAAGTTAACACACATGATATGGGGATGGGTTTATTTATACAAATGGTTATGGGTAACCAGGAAACAGTCATCCAGTGTTCCCAGGTCAGAACCTCTATTACTAGGGCATTAGTCATGACATTCTTGGTTGCCCTCTTGTCTGGAAGCACCAATATTGCCACCACCATCACTAACTACCACAAAGGTCACCTCTATGCAAAGACCACCACTAGTGCCACCAATTTCACCAATGGCAGGTACAAGACCATCACAACGACCAACTCCTTTATGTCAGGACCACAATCACCTCCTTGCCGCCATCTGAACCTGTACATCAGGACTGCCAACACCACCACTGTCATCACCACAATCAAAAGGGTTGGACACCATCATTGTTACCAGATTCAAAGAAACAGGAGTGATAACAACCACAAATGACACACCACGGTCACTGCCAATAGTGGGCAGAACACAGTTTATACCACAGTCACTGCCAATGGGAGGAAGACTACCACAACTCAACTACCACAGTCACTGGTTACTGTAGGCAGATGACCACAAGTGACATGCCACAGTAACTGCCTATGGTAGGCAGACAACCATTACAGAGACCAATGAGAGCAGTCCTTTCCTATAAGCAAGAGACACTCATTTTGTGGAGAGTGTCTCACGCGCAGCTACCTCAGAAACAGGCACGTTTAGGTAAGTTATTTCTTTTTTTTATGTAATAAATTCTTGATCAAGCTCGATCAATCATATATATATATATATATATATAGATAGTGCCTCCGAGACCACTCTTACAGTTGTACGAGTGGTCTCACTTAATACATTCTTAGAGTACTGGAACCGCTCACCTTTGGTTTGTGGATCTCATACCCTAAGAATGCATATGAGACCACTCTTATCAGACACGTGATCTTGGTGCTGGTATTAACATACACGACTGACATACCACAGTCACTACTTACAGTATGCAGATGACTTCAGCTGACACACTACAGTCACCGCATATGGTAGGCAGATGACCATGACTGACACACCATAGTCACTGTCTAGGGCAGGCAGACAACCACAACAAACACACCATGTGTGTTTTATTCATTTTATTTATTGGGAACTCGGAATTACAAACCTTTAAGCTAAGAGCTTGTTTGCAAAGGATCCTCAACACTTAAGGAGATACATTTTGTTGCAACAGCATAATTACAGCAGACAAATTGACACTGGGGTTGTACTACTAACATAGAGTTTACATAGGAAGGGGTAACAAATACATTTACAGTTTACACAAGTCAAGACAGGAATGAAGCAGCTGGTAGCATTGTCAATTTCCTAGTGGAGGTACACAAAGTACAGCCATCTGAGAGACGTTAAGTGCAGAGAGACAAGCTGGGGTTTGGCAAGTGCAGGTAGGTGGTGGGGTGGTGGGGGAGGAAGAGGTCAGGAAAATGGGCTAGAGGTAGTGTGGGTGCACTGGACAGAGGGCAGGTGGAGGGGAGGAGTAGGGGGCAGAGGAAGTGGACAGGGGACTGGGCAGGATGTAGTGTGGGTGAACTGGACAGAGGGCAGGTGGGGGAGAGGTAGTGATGGGGTACTGGACAAAGAACAAGTTGGGGGGGAGTTAGTAGGGGGAGGGGAGTAGGTGCAACCCGGCCAGAGCAAGTGGGCAGTTGAGTGGTGGGCTGGATGCTGGGATTATGTTTGACACAGGCAGTGGACTGGAGGAGAGATGGACTTACAGAGTTCAGATTTGAAGTGCCCTAGGCATTGAAGGCTGGTGATTGTGTCTGGAAGTTCATTTAGCCAGGTGGGAGCCCTTATCGCGAAGGCACATCTCCCCTGGGTTGATTTCCTGAAGGGAACAGCTAAGGCATGCCTGGAGACGCTTCTTGTGGCATGCTCACCTGGGGCAGGTCTGAATAACGGCTGCAGGGAGACAGGTGCCAGTCACAGTAGGGCCTTCTTTCCTAGTAAGCAGGTATGGAGCTTTATTCCATCCTGGAGGGGGAGCCACTTTGTCCTTATGTAGAGCTCTCAGGTGTGTGTGATGTGATCCACATCCAGGACAAATCTGCATGTTTTATTGAGGGTAAGGTGGACTTTGCGTAGGCTAGTGTCCGTGGCAGCACCATAAACCAGGTTTCCATGGTCCAGGATTGGCAGGATTGTGCCATTGACCGCCTGGAGCCTGGTTTCAGGGGTGAGGCAGAAGCAGAGTCTGTAGAGTATCCCCAACTTCCTGTTTGCACCCTTAGTGATATTACTTAAGTGTTCATTGAAAGAGAGGGACTCATCAATTGTGACCCCCAGGTACCGGAAAAAGTGAACTTGTTCGAGGGTGGAATCCTTATTAAGTGCTATTTTAAACGATGTGGATGAAGTCCTCTTCTGGCGACTGATAAAACGCATTGTCTTAGTCTTTTTACTATTGAGTACTAGGAGGCTGGTGTTAAACCATTCCTGTAGCAGGTCAAAGTTACACTGTAGGTTCCTGGTCAGCGTGTCTTGGCAGGAGCCTCTAAGGAACAGCACCATGTCATCTGCATAGAGCAGGACTTTGGCAGAGAGGCACACAGCTGGGAGGTCATTTATGAAACGGCTAAACAGGAGAGGGCCCAGTATGGACCCTTGTGAGACCCTGACCGTGACTTTCCTGACCTCTGAGATGGTACCATTAATCTTTACCTTCTGTGAGTGCTCAGGTAGCTAGATAACCACCCAGCTGTGTCCGAGAACAACCCAATGCAGGTTAACCTGTGGAGCAGCAGTTTGTGATCCACAAGGTCAAATGCCTTAGATAGGTCGATATAGATTGCTCAAGCTAGTTGTCCCTAGTCTAGTGCCTCGTGAACATAGCCTGTGAATTCAATGAGGGCCGTGTCGGTACTGTGCCACTTGCAGAACCCATGTTGTTTCATGCTGAGGAGGTTGTATTTGTGAAGGTGGGCAGAGAGCTGGTCTGCAATGATTTTTTCCACCACTTTGGAGAGAGGAGACAGGATGGAGATGGGCCTGTAACTGGACACACGCGAACGATCCCCTCCTTTTAGAACTGGAGTGACCAGGGCAGTTTTCCAGGTAGATGGGAAGTCTGACATCCGAAGTGACATATTAAAAAGCTTAGTGATAGGTTCGACCACTTCAGGGAGGGTGATTGAGATAAGTTTCATATCAATCCCGTCCCCACTCATCCTTGTTTTACGCAGCACTCTTGCAAGGTATTTAGCAGCCTCCTTGGTGGTCACCTGCCAAAAGTAGAATTTTGGGCTGGTGCTAGGAAGGTAGGGAAGGTGTTCACAGCTCAGTGTTTCGTCCTTGTGAGCAGTTGTTTTAGGTGGTATGAGTGCACTATAGTCAGTAAATGCCTCATTGAAAATATTGGCTGTGGTAACTTCGTCAACTATGACTTTGTCACTGTGGTGGAGACCTGTCACAAGTCTCTACGAGGTCCTTGATGGTAGCCCAGAATTTTTTGCCATCTTTCAGGCACTGGGACTGCTGATTTCTGTGGTGGGAGGCCTTGGCTTGCCATATTGCCCATGTGCACCTATTTCTAGCAGTTTTATAATACTGGATGTTCTCTACTGTCCCTGATATCCTTCCTCAGTGCCATAGTATAGCATGTTCCCTCATCAAACCAAGGACATGGGTGGGGTGATCCAGTCCATGCACCTCCCTTTTATCATTTTCTTATAAAAGGGGGGCATACTTGTCTGCAGCCGAGTTAAACTGATCGAGGAAGAGCTGGAGGGCTGTGTCAACAGAGGGACAGGTATCCAGGATGCTCCAGTCTGTGTGGGCCAGGTGTTTCTTGAAGGTGGCCATAGAGCAATTTCTGATGACTCCATTCCTCACCAGCCTTGGGGGTAGTTTTGGCAGCTTTGAGGACCATTCACATAGGACAGGGGAGTGGTCACTCAGCACATCTGGGAGCACCTGGACATTGGTAATTCTCTCGGGTTGGGAGGTCAATACCCAGTCAATCAGGGTACTTGTTCCCATTCTGTAGTTGGTTCTTGTGCAACTCTGGACCACCTGTGTTAGGTATAGTCCAGTAATCAGGTCCCTGTGTGAGGAATTGGAGCTGGCTAGCCAGTAAGAATTGAAGTCACCTAGGACGATAGTTTCCTTATTGTGACTTGCCGGGGTATAGAGGTTGGCAGAATGATTTCACCCCATTTGCTGGTGTAACCCCCCTACAAATGGGGGTTCCTGAAAGTCTTCCTTGGGTGTGCCTAAATACCCACTGCCAGGCTGGTATCCTGTGTCTTAGCACTTTAAAAGTGTTTATGTGAAAGTGCCTTAATGCCTCTGTGCTCTGTCTCTTTAAGAGCTGCCAATAATGTGGTGCTTATTTAATCTGGGAGCTGGCTGAGTGTTTTTATGCTGGAGTTCCACCCGGGCTGTCAGATAATCGTTCTGTTCTGCCATCGCTACTTACGCAGAGGGAGCTCTGTTAGAAACTGTACTCATGTGCTGATTATCTATTAGCATGGCAATACTATTGTAGTTTGTTTAACCTGCCTTCTTTGCAGCATGGACTTTATGTATTGCACCACCATTTTGGTTTTGGACAGCCAGTCAGCCCCAATCAGTACCTTTGGGGACTCTAAAATGGAGCCTGTCCCCAGGGGTCTTGTGGGAGCAAATTTCTGTAGGAATTGTAGTTTTTACATTTTGGTGCCAAAACAGACCTGGAGGGGGAGCCCTTGTTTTGACAGACAGATGGATCAACCAGCCAGAACCTTTTGGACCAAAGGGAAATTCCCAAGCTGCCTGCTGCAGTGAGTCAGTCTGGAGTTAGAGTTTGCAGAGTAAACAGCTTGAGTGATTCAAGCAGAAAAAGCCACTGAAGTGTGCCCAGGCTTAAACCTGAAGAAGACCGAAGATTTGCTGTATGCGATCGGCCTGTCAGGACATCCATTCACCACAGAACTCCCGGTTTTGCTCAGAGACACTGATATTGCTGCCGGACTGCTATCCACTTTGTGGTATGGTGATTGCTTTACTATAAATGTGCTGTGTGCTGTTAGTGGGTCGCAATTTGGTTCCCCACTGTTTAATTGTGCCACGCTTGCTGGAAGCTGCATCCAGCCTTCCCGGACTAATTTCTGAACTGTTTTACCCGGCCTGGGCCCTGCCGCACTGGCCCAGCCAGCTACTTCAGGTGCATTTAATCTGACTGTGGTTCCAGTTTGTACCAAAAGCACTGTACATTTGTTATTTACTGTGCCTAACCATGTTTTACAGGGGGTCTTCAGGGTTGAACTGGTGGAATCAGTCCTGGTGGTAAGTGCAAACTGTGGGGAATTGTATGCTGAATGGGGGCTACTATGAAAGTGTTTGTTGCATATTGTCTAGGACACTAGTGGGGAAAGGGGGGGGTTACAGTGTCCTGGAGGGCTGTACCCAGGTTAGCCTTGTTACTAACAACCCTGTCCTCTGGGTGGAGGCACCTGTTTCAGTACCCAGGCCCCTTAACCTGCAATTAGCCAAGTAGGCAGGGGTTACACTGGCGTCCAGATGGAATGTATACTGACATAACAATCAGCCCTTTCTTCCCCTTGCCCATGAAGATTTCTGCTGCAAGGCATTCACAGTCATTGCTGGCAGCAGGTAGCTGGACTTTCTGGCACTGGAGATGGTTGTGAGTGTAAATTAGGCATCCACTCCCTCTTTTCACTGTGATTACCATATAGATAGGCAGACAACCACAACTAACACACCACAGTCACTACATGTGGTAGGCAGATGACCACAGCTGACATACCATAGTCCCTGCCTACAGTAGGCAGATAACCACACCGGGCACACCTCGGCTACCACATATGGTAGGCAGATGACCACAACCGACACACCATGGTCACTGCGTATGGTAGGCAGATGACCACTACTAACACACCATAGTTACCATGTATGGTAGACAGATGATCTCAACTGACACACCACAGGCATGCTTAGGGCTGTACCTCTGTCACGGAAGTCATGGATTCCAGGACATTTCCCATTTGTATAAAATACCATAATTGGCATTCCTCATGACAACACTGTGATTTGGGGCATTTTTCATGAAAACACAAAAGTTTTTTGCGTTTGCAAATGACACATCCATATACTTGTGCCTCACCGCCACAATGTTCTTGGTCCCCAGATGGCCCTAGTGTGCGCTTTGGGGGCATGCATGCAAGCCCCATCTCCGTAATGGCAGTCCAGTGTGCTGCCTCCAGCTACTAGACCAGCTAAACAATGAATTTAAAGCAACAGTGCAACAAAATTGGGGAAACATGAACCCTACCTTTTTCACTATAGAAGATTCCAGGCATCTCCCAATTTTATTTTGTGGGAAAATGTTCTAGCTCCTCCCAAATGTTAGTATTTGATAAATGTTTGATTAGTTTTTTTCTCAAGAAAAACAGATGGCTGCCATGCTTAGAAATATTATTGTAGACCTGGTAAAGGTTAGGATCCCAAAAATTAAAAAAGCTTCACTGTGTACAGCATATGAGGGACCTAGAAAAAGCAGATTGGACAGGTATGTTCATATTCCTATTAACTGTAGCTGAGGTTGCACAGCTGCTTTAAAAAATGCTGGTATGCTTGTATAAACACCACACAATGGCCCCATAACTTTTTGAGAATTTTCCTATGATTTCCATGATCTCTGTCAGTTTGACCGTGACAATGCTATTATTTTCTCCAACATTTTTTTATGACAAATGTACAGCCCTCGGTATCACGTATGACAAGGAGATGCCCTAGTCTCACTGCACAGTTTACGTGTGAAGCTCTTTCTTTTTTTAGGACTTGCAGGTCTTGTTTGTAAACCCTTATGTTGCCATAACTGCCAGAGGATATGACGTACCAAAGTAGAGTAGTGTCTCGTCCCATCTCAGTACAGTTTCTCGCTGAAGCCCTTCTGGACCCTCTCGCAGATTCCGCTTACTGGACACATTTAATTTTGAATGTTCAAATGAGTAACAAAACCTGGGAAAACCATATTACAGGAGAGGACTGTGCTGCTGGGGCTAATAGTAACCAACTCCCATTTTCCCCTCCAAGGGTTTCAACTGGACTACAAAACTTGAGTTGTACAGGTTTGTAATCAGATACCTCCAGTTTATAACAGACAGACAGACAGATGATTGATTTTTATTTATAGAGTGCCTTGCCAGGACCTGAAATGCTTTACAATACAAAATACAAAAAAACAAAAACAAAATAGCACATGCCCACAGTAACAATTATTAGATCAACATTTGATCTGCTGAGACAGCCAATCGAGGGAGATGGATATTCTGCTTTCAAGACACAGTGCACACAGAGCAAAACCAATAATCCAAAACACATCACTAATTCCAGAACATTATAATAAGATTACTGTTATCATCCCAAACCCACAATGACTAATATGTCTCTCTCAACTCTCCCATATCAGCAGTGACGTCCCTAATACCCCTTAGTCCATATCTATCAATTGTCCCACATTAGGAGGTTGTACCTCATTTTACCCCTTATAACCCCTCTGTCAATCCCTCTCAAATGTCTAATATTAGAAGTGAAATCCCTCATTTTACTACTCAGAAACCCCTCTATACATCCTCCCAGCTGCCCACATTAGGAGGGATCAAACTCATTTTATCCCTCAGAACACCCTCTGTCCATACCGTTCAACTACCCGACATTAGGAGGGGCATCACTCATTGTACTACTCAGAACCTCTGATCTTACTTCTCAGATGTCCCATATTAGGTGCGCTCATACCCTCCTTCCATACCTTAAAGCTGTCCCTTATTAAGGGGATGTCCCTCATTTGACCCTTGCAATCCCTCTGTCGATACTTCTTAACTGGTCCAAATTAACAGAGCTGTCCTCATTTTACCCCTTAGAAACCATGTCCACACTTCAGTTTGTCAGTAGGAAGGATGTCCCTAATTTTACCCCTCAGAACCCGTGTCCATACCTCAGTTTCTCATTAGCAGGGCTGTTCCTCATTTTACCCCTCAGAGCATGTGCCCATACCTTTGCTTTCCATTGACAGGGCAGCCCCTCATTTTACCCCTCTGGACCCCTGTGTCCATACCTGTTTCTCATTAGCAAGGCTGCCCCTCATTTTACCCCTCAAAACCTGTGTCTGTACCTTTGTTTCTTATTAGCAGGTCTGCTCCCATTTTACCCATCAGAACCCATGCCCGTACCTCTGCTTCCTATTAGGAGGGATATCCCTTATTTTGCCCCTCAGAACCCATGTCCATACTTCTGTTTCTCATTAGCAGGGCTGTCCCTCATTTTACCCCTCAGAACCCCTGTCCATATCTCTGTTTCTCATTAGCAGGGCTGTCCCTCATTTTGCTCCTCAGAACCCATTTGTTGCTCCCTGTGAGAACTGCAGACCACAGTCTAGTGGCTTGATGGGAATATCGCGGACAGGAGTGGCCAAACAGAGCACAATGGAGGATAAGGTGCCAGAGTCAGGGCTCAACTGTAGGAATGAGACTGATCCTGGAAGTCACTCCGATGGAACGCAGTGAATTCATGGAGGGGGCATGAACTCTGGGCTTATGAGCGGGAACACAAAAATTACTCGTTCCACAGAAACGCTGTTTAATAATCCGTCTAGTGATTAATGATCTGCTGTATTTTGATCGCTCTGCTGCTAAACAGATCCATTCTCCATGTTGTTAGTAAACAAGATAGCAAAGCAGTATTTCAGTATGAATTATTTACCCAGATAAACATCGCATTTAGTGTGTGTTTGTGTGTTAAGGAAGGGGGGTCCTGTTTTCTACCAAGGGAGGGTCTAAAGCACAGGGAGGTCAAATGCTTTGCTCAGGGTCACACTGTTTGGAGACAGTGTATGAGATGCTGCTATGAAGGAGTGTAGGGTCCATGCTTCAAGGACACCCCTTAAGCTTTCTTAACGTTGTCTGCCCAGTAGACTGCATGACTTTTACTCCCTGGGATTGGAGAGTGTCAGCGGCTGAGCTGTTGATCTCAGTGATCCACTGTTAACTGGGGGGCCAGGATCATGAGATGGTACACCAGCTGTCTGAATATGAAGAGCAAGGTGAACAATAAGGGCTGAACTGTAAAACAGCAGTATAGCTGTATGGGCTGGAGGGGTACATTTCACTGGGAACTTTCTTTAAAAAATATTCTGCTTCTTACTTTAAGCTTCAGCTACAATAACAACAATTTTTTATTCTTATCACTGGTCCTCAGCTGCTCCCAGCTTTCTCACTGTCTTTATTTATTGTGCAGAAAATGGGTTTTAATTATTTTACCCCCTCGCTAGTTGAAGAAATAATTACACTTTCTTTAATCCTTCAGAATCCCTTCGAAATGTCACCCGTGTCCTCAGACGGAGGATGAAACGCTATAGCAGGGGTTAAGTGAAATGATATTACAGCAGCAGCTAAGACTCTTTCCATTTTGCAAAGGAAATTAAAAACTAATTCATGTTTAAAAAAGGTGTTATTAAGCTATAAATTCCGCTTTTTTTCCCTTAGTCCTCAGGGCACATCTTCATCATGTGGCTACCATCAGGGGCTTCAATAAACTCCATTTTTGGAGTGTCTGACTCCTGAAAACAAGGGGAAAAAAACAAACTAAAGGGGGAGTATTTGACTCCCCAAAAAGGAGACAACGAAATTTCAGTGGGAAAAGGAAAGTGTATTTTACCAGGAAGTATTTTATATTACCTTCCAAGAGCTGGTTTCTTTCATATTTAGTACTGGACACTGACTTCCAAAATGTAGGACGTAGGAAGTATTTCAACTTGTATATTTTGATCCATAGAAGTGTTTGACTTCCACTACCCCCACTAAAGTTAAAAAACAAAACAAAAAGACAACTTTACTAGATGCCTGGAAGCATTCCATCAGCTTGTAAAACCAGAACGTGGTGTTCTGCAGGACCGGGGTCTGTAGTTTAAGCTATAGGCCAATATCACTAGAATAGTGATTACAAAATCTTAACTAAAGTACTAGCCTAGAATACAAGCAGTAACAATGAACTTAGTGGGAAAAGACCAGGTAGGTTTTATTAAGAATAGATCGAGGTTGATTCACCCGATTACTTTGGTTAGCCAATAAAAACGAGGACCCCTATTCAGTACTCTCTCTTGATATTTTTATCTGACAATGCCACTTGTCTGGCTGCCTCTCACCCACCCTTTGCCCCCCCATTCATATTCCTCCCCTACCCTCTCCCTCCTCCTCCTTGGCCTCCTGTTTACTGCCCCTCCTATCCTCCTACCCCCCTTTTTCCGACCAGCACCCTGTCTGTTCCATGCTACATGTGTTCTTGTAACCTATTATGTGAAACCAATATTTATTATGTGAAACCAATGTTTTGACGTGGAACCTTTGTAAAAGAGCCCTGGGCTGAAAGGTAACTTGTAATCCTAGAACGAATTAAATTAAAATGAAATTAAAATTTTCAAGGCTTTTTTTTTGCATATTTTGTTTATCCCCTTTCCAACCCGTCTGCCCACTCCTTCGGGCAGCCAAGTCTCACCCCCCTACCGCTCCCCCATTCTATCATCCGCTGCCCCTGCCACCTGACTTTCCCGACATATCCCTTTCATCGGGTGGGACCCCCTGTCCATGGAAGGCATCTAGAAGGGGAGCTCAAGGTACCCTTTGGTACCCCCTCACTTCTTGGTTGGGTGACAGGCGCAACTTGGGGGCTTCCTGGCTTCACAGCCAGGGAAGGCGGGCCACCGTCATCCAGCAGGCATGGGTGGCCATTTTCCTTTGTTCAGTTTCCCCTGCCTCTGCTGGATGCACACCATGACATCCTTCGTTACCTGTGCATGCAGCATGTGGTCACTCACGTCGCAAAGCGCAGGGCCAAATCCGGCCATAAGGTGCCGCTGAAGGGCAGTGCATCCACAACCCTCCCCCCGGGAGGAGGGCATCCAAGGGATGCTTTTGAGTCCTCCCTGCCGGCCTCCACTCCTGCTGCCCTGGGCTCGGGCACAAACCTGGGTCGCCAGCATGCCAGGTGATTCCCTGTCGCCCAGTACCACGGGATCAGCTACTTTCAAGGCTTTTGAGTCGGTCAAATGGGAGTATATGTTTCATGTATTATCAGAATTTGGCTGTGGAGAAGAATTCACCAGGTGGGTAGCAGTGATACATAAAAATCCAACTGCATGGGTTATAACAAATGGAATATTATTGTTCCTATTTTATTTATCCAGTAGTACCAGGCAAAAATGCCCTTTATCCCCCCTACCTTTTCATTCTGACTTTGAGACCCTAATTACAGCAGTAATTTCACACCAGGGAATCAATGATATACAGGTGGGTAGTCATGAACATAACATGCTTGCTTTTGCAGCCAGTATTTTATTAACGCTCATTAAACCAGTAGAATCCTGTAGAAATCTACAAATAAAGTTAACTAAAGCTAAGGAAGTCTTGGGACCAAAACTGGAACAAAACACAAGTCTTGCTAGGTAATATACCAATTATTATTACGAATAGCCTGAAGAAATAATTGATGATTGTATTAAAGAAGAAATTACCTACCTTGGGTTAAACGTCACAACCAAACTAGATGAAATACGTGTGCCTCTCCTGATCACCAGTTTTCAAATAAATACATAAACAAATAAATGTCCATCATAAAAACAATAGGAGGTTTGACTCCTTACTCTAGCTTTCTGATAGTTTATTCTTATCTTCCGCCACAAATAACGATCTTTCGTGGATACACCACTTTCTCAGGTAGGTGGTTTTCTTATTTATTGACTCATATATATTTTCTGGATAAATATTCCGGCTCCTGTCTTAAAAAAAAAATATTATCAGTTTACCTGACCTAACACTTATTTTTCTTTGCACAGTATTTGCAGCAGGTTTCCCTGGGCCAGTCATCTTCTAGCTGACAGAAGTGTTATTTCATAACCGGCATACAGCCCTAAGGGGTGACAACGTGGGCCCCACTGGATCATTCTGACAATCATGTTGGTCCCCAATCATGACATCATTTTAAACATCCGTGAAATGGCAGCTGCCTTGCATCAGGATAGGAAAGACTTAGAAATGCATATCCCTAGACTGTTAACCGCCTGCAGGTAAACCCAATACCATGTTTGAATTAGACCAACTTTTAATGTGCCTTGACAATATCAGGGAAGGGATATGTACCTGAACCACCCCCCCTTAAGTGAAGTGATGGAGGTTGTTTATTCTCTACACAGGTGTCTGCTGCAGACACCCCTGGTACACGCCAAGTCTGTTTCGACTCAGCCCTTTTGACACAAGAATGCAGACAAGGCAGACAAGATGTGATCTGCAGATTACCCTTAGATTGTTAGTAATAGTTCATGCAAAACAGAATTAGTTTAGAAATAAGGAAAAAATGCAGAACAGAAGCCAAAGCAGTGGATTCGCAGTAGGAAACATCAGCAGGCCTTGTCTTCCCCTGCACCAAGTGAGAACACAACCTCTACTGACCATGTCTTCCTCCACACCAAATAAGAAAATAACCTCTACTGGTCATGCCTTCCTTCATACCAAATGGGGACGCAGACTCTACTGGTCATGCCTTCCTCTGCACCAAATGAGAAGGCAACCTCTACTGGTCATCAGACAAAGAACCTCAGAGCAAAAGCACTGAGGCGACGGTTACCCCAAAGGGCATTGGCAATAAAGCCAAGTTTCAAAGAAATACAAAATCACACATACCCCCATAATGCAAAGCATCATGGGAGATATATATACAAATCACCATGACATTTTAGGCTGGTATAGCTTTAAGCAGGAATGCATGTTGCCAAAGGGCCTCTCATGCAATCTGCAAAGGGTACAAACAGAAGACACAGACACGTACACCATGCATTTCTGCTTAAAGCTGAACCAACCTAAAATGTCATGGTGATTTGAATATATCTGCCATGATGCTTTGCATTATGTGGGTATGTGAGATTTTGTATTTCTCTACTGGTCATGCCTTCCTCCACATCAAATGAAACTACAACCTCTACTGGCCATACCTTCCTCCGCACCAAATGAGAACGCAACCTCTACTGGTCATGCCTTCCTCTGCACCAAATGAGAATGCAACCTCTACTGATCATGCCTGCCTCTGCACCAAATGAAAATGCAACCTCTACTGGTCATGCCTTCCTCCACACCAAATTTGAATGCAACTTCTACTGGTCATGCCTTCCTTTGCACTAAATGAGAACGCAACCTCTACTGATCATGTCTTCCTCCGCACCAAATGAGAATGCAACTTCTACTGGTCATGCCTTCCTCTGCACTAAGTGACAACACAACCTCTACTAGTCATGCCTTCCTCTGCACCGAATGAGAATGCAACTTCTACTGGTCATGCCTTCCTCTGTACCAAGTGAGAACACAACCTCTACTGGTCATATCTTCCTCTTCGCCAAATGAGAAGCAACTTCTACTGGTCATGCTTTCCTCTGCACCAAATGAGAACACAGTCTCTACTGGTCACGCCTTCCTCCACACCAAATGAGAATGCAACCTCTGCTGGTCATACGTTCCTCTGCACCAGATGATAATGCAACTTCTACTGGCCATGCCTTCCTCTGCACCAAATGAGAATGCAAACTGTACTGGTTATACATTCCTCTGCACCAAATGAGAATGCAGCTTCTACTGAACATGCCTTCCTCTGCACCAAATGAGAATGCAAACTCTACTGGTTATTTCTTACTCTGCACCAAATGAGAATGCAACCTCTACTGGTCATGCCTTCCTCCACACCAAATGAAAACACAGCCTCTTGTGGCCATGCCTTCCTCTGCACCAAATGGAAAACAACCCCTACTGGCCATGTCTTGCATAATTAAACAATAACTGCATCTGCCAGTTATATTTTCCATATCCAAAAGGGAATGCTACATCTGCCGGCTGTATCTCCTATATGCAAATGGGAGTACTGCACACAATTCAGAGGGATATGTGAAAAATCGTTGGTGTCCATATATTTAAGCACAAATGGATAGCTCAGCTCTTGTGGTTGATTTTACATTAACTTTATCTATGTGGTAAAAACATTTTTAATCATCTTTAATTTTTTTATAATGTAAACAATAAAACGACACAGTTATTTCTACTCAAAAAGGAGCACAGAAACACAAAAAGGTAAGGGCAAAAAAAAAAGACGTGGGAGGGAGTCTATTCTGTCTTCCCTGGGAACTTTCCTTTATCGTATCTTTTTCATATATACTTTCTGCTCCTCCATCCTTCGATCCCAGTGGCTCCCCAAGCCCCATCATTGAGCCATCCAGTTGCCTTATTGGTTACCCACCACTATAGTTGGCCTGCCTCTTAGGGTCGTGCAGGGCCTGCAGGGGGAAGCTGAGCAGTCCAGGGCAGTTTACTCCTGTTTTTTCATCCCCAGAATGACGACGTGCAATGATGCAAATGCGTGTCTGTCAATGTCCCCCTATGTCAGGCTGCTCTTGCCATCGCTGCCACCCACCCTCTTCCAGGTGGCAGTCAAATGGCAGGACACAGGATCCCCCCTCCTTGAGAGAGGAGAGCAGTCATTGGGATGGTCAATCTTCCCTCACTCTGCACAGCCTCCTAGCAACCCTGGTCCGTTTTCAAATCCAGATCACCAATGTGGCAAGCGGGAAAGGCGACCAGTGCCTCAGCATGCCACACTACTAGACAGGCCATTGCTGTTTTGTTGTTGTTTTTTTTTAATACCATTTAACATTTGGATATGTGTGTGCCCACCTCAGTCTATATACTGTGATTTTTCACTTGTTTACTTTTGAAATAATCTTTTTTTCCTTCATTATTTTGGATCTTTTGGATGATTTTGCCCGTTTCTATGACTAATATTCATAATTTTTATAATTTATTATCAGTTGTGGCTACTGCTGGCACCAACTGAGCAGGAACTCAGAGCACAAGTTTCAATGCAGGGCCTTAACTCATGGGGGGGCCATAGAGGGGTAGAGGCACAGGGAAAATAAGGGAGGGCAAAATTAAGGCAACCAGCCTCTGTGTGAAAGAGTTGAGTAAATGCAGAAGGAAAAAGAGACAGTTATGGTTCTCTAGGGAAGCGGCCAGGGTGATGAAGGAAAGAAGGGCAGCATTCAGGGGGTTAAAAGGAAACACAGAGAGAGGAGGACATGGAGGGGTACCAAGTAAAACACAGGGAAGCAGGAAAAGTGGTAAGGAGACCAAAGGTGCAGACAGAGGAAAGGATTGTCCAAAGGGGTAGCTAAAGGTACAATCGTGAGAACAGGAAATCAAGGGGAAGGGTGGTGAGTATAAGGAGGGCAACAGAGGAAGACTGCCAAGAAGGCACCAAGAAAAAGCTGCCATCCTGAACAGGTACTTCTGCTCTATCTTCACAGTAGAGGAAGGGGGAATGGACCACCAGTGGGCAAGAGGAATGGTGGGGGAGACAAACGTCCATTTTCAGAGGAAAGAGTCCTGAAGGGACTTGCAGCTCTGAATGTGGATGAGGCTATGGGACAAGATAGCATACACCCAAGGGTACTAAAGGAACTCAGCAACATGCTAGTAAGCCCACTGATGGCCTTATTCAACAGTTCACTGGAAATGGTGTGGTTCCAGAGGACTGGAGGAGAGCAGCCATGGTCCTTTGCATAAAAGCAGCAGCAGGGAGGAACCTAGCAACTATAGGCCAGTCTGTCTCACTTCAGGGGCGGGAAAATTAATGAAAACTCTGCTAAAGGAAAGGCTGATAAGAGCATCTTGAATACAAGGGCTGCAAGACCACAGGCAGCATGGATTCATGGGGGCGGTTGTCGTGCCAGACAAATCTGAATGATTTTTTCACCTGGGTGACCAGGGAACTAGATTGGGGGAGGGCAGTGGACATGGCCCATCTGGACTTTAGCAAGGCCTTCGACAGTAGGCCACACAGGAGACTGATTAAAAAAATTGAGCAGCCTAGAGGTGGCATACAAGATGGTGAATTGGGTTAGAAACTGATTAACGGAGAGGCCTCATAGGGTGGTGATTAACAGCACTCACACAAATGATAAGAGGGTGACCAGCGGGGTGCCACAGGGCCCAGTACTGGGACCGGTCCTCTTCAATGTCTTCATAAGTGACATTGCATGAGAACTGGAAGGAAAGGTATACCTTTTTGCAGATGATACCAACATCTGTAATAGGGTGGACACTCAGGAGGGGGTGGAGAGAATTATCTTGTGAAACTTGAGGAGTGGTCAAGAGCATGGCAGTTGGGGTTCTAAGCCAACAAACGCAAAATCATGCAGCTAGGCCATAGAAACCCAGGAGTTGAGACCAGGATGGAGGGGGAGGCAGTAGTAATCATTAAGCAAGGGTAGGGCAGTGTGAAAGCAGTGGGTAGGGTAGTGGGATACAGGGGTGCATAGGGAGAGTATCTCCAGCAGAAGGACGGAGGTAATGTTGCCACTGTATCACTCACTGGTGAAACCCCACCTGAAGTATTGTGTTCAGTTCTGGGGGCTGCACCCCAGCAAGAACATAGACAGGGCGGAGGAAGTCCAGAGGATGGCATATAAAATGGTGCTGGGGTTACACCAAAAGCCCTATGAGGAAAGACTGTCAATCTCAATATGCACACCCTAGAAGACAGGAAAGCGAGATGAGACATGATAGAGACCTACAAGTATCTCTCAGGGTGCAGGAGGGGAGTCTCTTTCAAATGAGAAAGAGCACCAGGACAAGGGGGCATGCAATGAAACCTGGGGGGGGGGGAGTTTAGAAAGGATGTGAAGAAGTATTACTTCACTGAAAGGGTGGTAGATGCCTGGAACAGACTACTAGCAGAAGTGGTGGAGGTGAAAACAGTGGTGGTCTTCAAGTACACGTGGGACAGACATGGGGGAATATTAGTAAATAGGCAGGGAGAAAACAGGGTCACCGAAGACTAGTTAGGGTCTGCGGAGATGGGCTAGGCAGGGACCATCTTGGCAAACTGGGTGGACCAAGTAGTCCTTTTCTGGCTACAAATTCTATGTTTCTGTGTTTCATTGTTTCACTCAGCTGATGTCACCAGATTGTGCAACTGATCAGTAATATCTCTGGCAGGAAAAAGGCAGCATCAAGCAAGAATCCTAACAAAGGGAAAACCACGATTAATAACAAGGGACCCTGAAAACAGGAAACAACATGGTTATTTCTAAGCAACTAAAAGAACAAGTACAGTACACAGATTATGAGGACAGCTTGCATGTGTTGTCACCCAAGATGTCCGTAACCAGCTGCAGCACAAATACCAGGGTAAATAGTTAGGAACTGGATGTTCAAGAGGAGCATGGGGAAATAATACTTTACACAGAAGGGTGGTGGAGGGGTGAACCAAGCTGCCCGAAACACTGGTCAGAGCAGAACCAATGGAGAGCTTTAAGAAGGGATGGGATAGACAGAAAGGGTTGGCCACAGGATATAGGGAGGTGGGGATTGTTCATGATTCCCTGGGGGGTATGTACCCCCTTCTTGGGACAGAATGAAAAGACTGCAAGGCTTTCTTCTGTTTTGGCATTTTTCTATGTTTCTATATTTCTGCATGACCAGACACCTTGGAGGGTGTAACTGCGCTTATAAAATGGCACTGGAAAATCCACAAACATGATTGGCTGAGGCATGTCACATGACTGTGCATTAAATCTCTATAAATGCATGGTCAGGTGCTGAATCTTATTTTCTACCCCCAGAAAAAAAAAAACACTTAGAGCCATTTTATAAGTGAAATAAGCCCTTCCAAGCTGTGCATCACAGGATTTTTTTATATATATACATTTTTTGTGGGTTTTTACAGGTTATCTCCTGACCCATTCCCATGCATCCCTGATGCGACATGTGTGTGTAGGCATGCACGTGCATGCTTTATGGGATGCTCCTCCCTTCTAGTTGCGCCACTGACCACCCGCACCAGCCACTGGTCCTCCATCCGGTGGTGGCGAGACTATGGGCGGGTGACCACCCCCCATCCTGGGAGAGGACAGCCACTGCTTGATCCTGCTCCCACCCTCGCTACCATGCTGGCACTTCGGTGACCCAAGGCCACTCCCGAACCTGGGTCACCGGTGTAGTATGAGGTAAGGTGTCCAGCACCTTAACCCTCAGCGCCACCGGGCTGGCCTCATCATAGGATTTTAATGAACCTCCTAGGTCCCAGGGGTGTAAAGATACTTGGCCTTCGCCCTGGCCTTACTACACCCCTCAGGCATGCATTAAAATCCTACAATGCACACCCTGTCATGGCTTATTATTTACTTATAAAATTGTTTAAAGGAACATAAACCTTGTTTTACCATTAATTAATAATATAACTGAACATTTAGAAATGTGCTGGCAACTTATTTCAGCATGACTGGACACCTGATTGGGTATTCTTGCTTACATATAAACACACAAAAACAGTTGGTGTGGGCTCCTCACACAAGCCCATAAAATACTTAACCACACTCTGCAAAGCTTGCTGGAGACACTTAACCAAGCTATTAGGGCTTATCTTCTGTATGTGAAAAGCAGCGCCATCTGGAGGTGACATAGCCTACAGAACTGAGAAATAGAAACTGCAGAGTGACATCTGGTGGTGGTTGTTGAGATTGCAATTATTAAAGGGAACCATCCACCTGTAATCAGGCCCCACCTCAGTGTGAGGCAGGGCCTGATTAGCATGTTCACAAACTGTTGCAATTTTTTTATTCACAGTGTGTTCAATAATCTAACTTTTATCTGGTTGATCCTGTCATCCTTTCTGCTGGCATTTTGAGCCAAAGCACCCCTAGTAGTGCACCCACAACCTCCTGCGGCTGTCCTGAGAATGACGTATGAGCCAGATAGCAGCCATGGGAACATATTTTACAAAAAATTAAATGTAAATCCAATATAGCAAAAACCTATCTAGGCACTGACTCGTCACCATGAGGGGAGAGGCTTTAGCAGCAGCAAGCTAGGTTCACTTTCTACAGAAGGGTAAAATGAAAGACTTGGGGCTACCTCTATCCCATGTTCAACAGCAAACTCGAGTTGCCCCATCGGGAGGCAGTCTAGGCTGGGGCACATGCTGCACAGCAGTAAGCCTTGGTCGGAAAGGGTCAACGGCAAGCTCCAGTAATACCTGTGGTTGGGCCAGGGAGCTTGCTCTTGCTGCAGGGGATGTACTGTGTACGTGCAAGGCTGAAACAGAGGGCTGCACTCATATTAAGGGAGGTGGGAGGGACATACAAAGAGAAAAACCCAAGTCTTGTTAAATGAGAGTCTGGGCTGCCGAGATCTCCTGGGTCTTAGTGCCGAGTGGGAATGGATCTTACTCCATACAGTGGACTGTCTCAGAGGAGGCTGACCCTCCCCCCCAAGCCCCTGCCACAGAAGGGAAGCTATGGAGTAATTTATTGGTTACTGGTTGCTAGCAGGGATTGGAGGATGCAGGCATGAAGAAGATACATCGCTGGGAACAAAGTATATCCCTGGAAAGACGAATGTTTCTAGGAAGAAAAACCTCTATAAAAAAATACAGACTCTCAGAATAATGTAACTGTTCCAACTAACTTCATTTCAGATCCTGATTTTGCAGCAGCAGACTTCTTACTAAACTCTGTGTAAGCCCAGCCTAATCCCCCCTCTCCCTGATAGACACACACTTGCAGACAACCGCAGGGCATAAAACACCTGTGGGATTGAAAAATAATTACCTAGGTTTACACTGCATCAAAAAACTGAAACCTTAGTCAATGAACAGTTGAACAAAACAAAAAAAAAACGTGAAACCCTACGAAGCCTTTTCAAATAAATACTCTGCAGTGTATTTAAGGGATCAAAGACAATTTGCTAATCAGTATAAATTATTTCTTTCCCTGACTGTGCAGAAGTACCACTCATCCTGTCCCCACCAAATGTTTTCACTTCAGATTGCTTCCTCAAAGGTTGTGAGAATTACCATGGAGTTTTTAGATGTTTGGCATATAATTTCTCTCCCTCTGGCCTAATAGAGTTGTCCAAACTGAATAAATTCATCCTTCACCCGCATTCCTCAATTGAGTTGCTTTTTTGGACAGATCTGACTTGCTGACGTGGTAACTTGTTAAAGCAAGCTGTCTGTTCTCAAAGCATGAAGCTTCAACCATCAAGTTAATGTGATTTTAATAGCCACTGTCTAAACAAAATCATTTTAAAAACTTGCATCCATGAGGCAAACGCTTCAAACCTTCTTCATTTCATAGAATATAGAAACGCTTGTTTTTGAGGGGGATGGACGGTGATCAGGGCTGCCCCGGACTTTTAAAAATGATACACAAAGGAACACATGCAATCAACACAAAGGACTACTGTGGCTACCACTTGCCTATTGAATTTACCAAATGGAACTTTTGACTGTGGCTGTTGTAGGTTTTGTCCTAGTGTCTGTTAATTTCATCACTGTTAATGCCAGAAAAACCTTTGAAGCATGAATCTTTGTAAACTGTGACACTTGTAGTATGTCTGGCAGTTTGTAACTGGGGTGCTTTGTACGTGGGCAAGACCATGCATCCTTTTAAGGTACGCACTGGTGAGCATTTATGCTCCGCTGTTAAAATCATACTGGAATAATGCCCATTTGCCTATTTTACTTCAGAGAGGGATGGCAGTATCTAGGTACTTAAAGTCTGTGAAACAGAAAAGGTGCAGTTAGGCACAAGAGGTGGGGATTTGGATAGTTTCACCCCCAAATAGGAAGCCATGTGGATTTTACAGTTCTGGGCATTGCACACTTCAGGATCAAATGAAATAATTGAGTATGCCCCCTTGTTTGAAGCTAGCCGAGTGTAATTATTGATATGTCTCCTTTTCTGTATTATAATCTGTTTTTTCTGCTTTTCTCTTTCAGCTGTTGATTAATGGAGAAATCATTAAGTTCTTTCGGGAACAGCCTGGATACAGAACATCCATTTTTTATTTAGGACATACGAATTTTAGTTATTAAATTAAACAGATTACTTTTTCTGCATAGTGGCTTATACCATCATCAGGATCATTCTACCGTTTTTTATGTTTGCCCTTGCACTTGCGCAAAGCAAACATATTGGTGTGATAGTGGGTTTTGAGAGGTGTGTCACTGTCAGTCCATTGCAGGGCAGTCTGCATGGGGCTCAAACAGTGTCAGACCAATCAGCAGCCAGGCTGATCACGACAGTCTGGTCTTGCTGGGTGGAATCTTCTTATAGTTCAAAGAAAACAGCTGCCCAAATCATAGGGCTGCTCTTTTCTTTGATCTGTTTAATGCTACCCAGCCAGCAGAGCTGCTCGGTGTCATGATCACCTCTCTGTGGTCCTGCCCCCCAATGTAAAAACAATCCCTCCCACCTTCTGCCAAGTATCCCTCCAACCTCCTACTGCTTCCCTCATCTTAATTTTTCAACGCTGGGGTGCCCAATCCTTGGTGCCAGCTAGTACCCGCCGTACCACCTGTTTTCACTGTGCGACACCAAGAAGCCAACCACCATACGCCAAATGTAACACTGACACTGGGGTGCCCAATCCCCAGTGTTGGCAACTGAAATAATGAAAACCATCCCTCATAGTCTTGTTTTGTTTTCATACACCCTGTAAAAAGGAAAACTGTCCGTCGATGACCGTTGTGTCCACCGGTATACCACCACTGTTACCCTCCCCCCACCTGAACCTCCCACTCAGCACCCACCATCCCACACTCCTCCCACCACTTACTTTTAATTTTTCAACACTGGGGGGCCCCATCCCCATTGCCGGCTAGTACCCCCATATGTCCGTTTTCACTGCTTGACACCAGAGCGCCCCCTCCCCGTGCTGCCAAACATAATACTGACACTCGGGTGTCCGGTCTCCAATGTCATACCTGAAATACAGAAAACTGTCCCTCATAGTCTTTTTACATTTTTATATACCCTGTAAAAAAGAAAACAGTCCATCGATATCTGTTGCCACTGCCAGCACACCGCCACCATTACCCTCCCCCCATCCTCCCCTCCCACTTAGCACTCCCCACCCCTTACTTACCTACCTACCAGGGGTCCAATGCCATAATCTCTCTGGAATGGAGACACGTCTTCACTCTTTCAAGCTGGACTGGTAACTAAAGAAATTAGGTATGCGGTTCAATGTATTTCAACATTTTGAACCTGTCTTCGTAACGTGGTTATTCTAAAATATTTTTTTCCTAGATTTTTAACATGGCATTTTTGGGACCCCAGTTCATGGACAAGGGTGGTGAAATTATGCAACTCCATCCCGAAAGGTGATTTTGTGGTCACTGTGTGAAACCACCTTTCAGGTAGGATTTGAACGTTTTCTCCACCCTTGTTCATGAAGTGGGGCTTACAAGAAGGCTCTGTTGAAAATCTGAGGTAAAATCTTAAAAACAAAAAGTTATGAGCGTACACTGAAATTTTTCAATGCATGCTCGTAACTTTGGTAATTTTCAACATTTTGACCCCAAATGTTCAGCAAGGCAATTTTTTTTCACATCACCTCATGAGCGTGACAGCTGTCATTTTTCAAATCCTGACCAAAATGTGTTTCGCACTTTTGACACAAAATTACATTTCGGCCACTATTTTATAAATGACATCTGTCATGTTCAGAAAGAGTGGTCATAAAAAGACAATTGAAAATTTGGTTCAAAGTGTGAAAAAAAAAAACGAGTTATGAAGAAACGCTGAACTGTTCTAACATTTACTCATAACTTTATTTTTCCAGATTTTGGTCCCCTAATGTTCAAAACATCCCTTGTGTTACCCCATCTCCTGAACACGACAGGTGTTATTTTTCAAATCCTCTCTGAAACCTGTTTTCACAATTGCACCGCAAAATCATATTTCGGATGGGATTTTAAAAAATTCCACCCATCTTGATCATAACGTCAGATCATAAAAAGACTGTTGGAAATTTGGGGTCAAAATGTGGTAGCCCACTGAAAATTACATTGCCTCTCAGCTGGCCTATCCTGGTTAAATACAATCTGAAAATGTGTAAAAACAGGACACCACTGGAAATGAGGCACTGCATCTCATCTGGTCTATCCCGGGTAAATATACAGTACAAATGTGTACAAGCAAGATCCAGTACAACATCAATGCAAGCGGCGAGCACTCGGCATTGACAAATGCTCGTTAATGTTGTTTGCCACTACTGTTGTTCATAATTATCACTAAGCACTACTTTAAACACTGACTGTTAATTGAGACACAGTCACAGCTTCCAGACTCCCCCTCTGAGGAAGCCATGGAGCAAAACCGGTCAGGGGTTCCGTAGTCAGGCTTCCGGACCTTGCTGCCACTGCTACTAGCTTGCTGTGTTTTTGATTAAGCATTTAATGAATTTTATTTATTTATTTCAGTTTGGGATTAATACCTTTGAGTAAAGGACTCATTTTCAAAGGTTCCACATCAGTGTTGAACAAACATTACAAAAATACAAGGTTTACAGAGAAAAAAAGAGAAAAAACATTGAAGCATATGCACAGGCAGTAATAGTAAAATCTGAACTTATACACATCAAATTTGTAAATATTAACAGATAGACTGATTAGATAAGAGGGGGTTGGGGGATCAGCTGAAGGTGGCATCATCTGAGGTGGGAGAGAGGTGGAGCTTTCAACCAAGTGAGGCCATCGTCAGGTAACTGGGGGTGAAGGAGTGGGTTAAGAAAAAAGTGGTATATAGCAGAAAGATGTAGAGGGGGTAGGTAAATAGAAAACTGGGGGCAAAGTACTATCACATTAGCGCAGCAGGTGGCATCGTCTGAGGTGGGAGAGACTTGGAGCTTTCAACCAAGTGAGGCCATCGTCAGGTAATTGGGGGTAGGGGAGTGGGTTAAGAAAAAAGTGGTATATGGCAGAAAGATATAGAGGGGGTAGGTAATTGGAAAACTGGGGGCGAGGTACTATCACATTAGCGCAGGCAGGTACAATTCATTTTAGAGCCAAGGAGAGATTTGAGCCCAGCTTTAAAGGTACTAATCTTGGTAGTATCAGTGAGGTCAGCAGGTAGTTCATTGTATCATTGTAAGCACTTTTGCAGCTACATTGAGCTGTGCACACACAAGGTTTTACAGTTGTGTTTCCTTCTCTGGTGGAGCGGAGCTCCGACGACTCTGAGTTTGCTCCCAAACCTGGGTTATCTGCATCGCAAGCAGTAGCGCTACTACTGTACCAGCAGCCCGGACATTAATTGTAAGTCTTTGCTTTTTTTTTTTCTTGAAAATATTTTAACAGCAGGTAATCACACAAAACAATTACAAATACCCTGAGCTTGATGTGGAAGAAATAATATCCAGGTCTTAGGGGAAATGGGGACATAGTCCCTTCAGATCCGACCACGGTACATGGGTGGCTGAGCCCATCATCTGAGGCATTCACACAAAGACAGGAGGAGGAGGAGGAGGAGGAAGAGGGGAACGCGGTCCTCCTATAAAGCTGTACAAGGCCACCACATGGAGGCAAGCAGGGAGCTCTACCTCAGAAAAGTGAAAGAAGCCAGTAAGGAAGTGAGGAGAGCCAAGGCTGAGGTGTATCGTGAAACTGCAGAAGGGGTGAGGAAAAAACGACCAAGGCTTTCTTTAGGTATGTCAGAGAAAGGAGAAAGAACAAGGGGAGATCAGAGAAGCTGGGTAATGGGGCATATGTGGAGGAAGAGGGGCAAAATGCTGATATCTGGAATGAATACGTTTGCTCAATCTTCAGTTAAGGAGGGAGGGCCACTACCAGAATGCGGCATTGAAGCTGAATGGGAAACAAATCCGGCAATGGTAATGATTATGGAAGAAAGGGTGCTCAAAAGTCTGAAAGGGTTAAAGGTGGGTACATCCCTGGGACCATACTGGTTGTCCTAATGTGTGCTCAGGCAGGTGTGGCAGGTACTGGCAGCCCCCCCCCCAACAGACCTGTTTAACTGTTCAACTGTAGCCATTCTATTCTCAGAATCAAGTGCAATACTTTGTATGTTCATTGTTACAAAATGAATAAAAATAATGTTAAAAAAAGAGGCTGGAGTAGTTTCCCAGGGACTGGAGGGTGTCAAACGTCTTCTGTCTCTGCACAAGAGAGGGGCCAGAGGAGACCCAGGGAGTTGCATCAGTTAGCCTGACTTCCAGTACAGGGAAGCTCCTCAAGACCCTAACCAAGGAGGAGCCGGTCAACTTCCTGGAGTCCTATGAACTCCAGGACCGCAAACGGCATGGATTTGTAAAGGGAAGGTCCTGTCAGACCAACTCCATAGAATTCTTCAGTGCGGTGTCTCGGCAGTGGACAAGGTCAGACACTGAACATCCTGTACCTGGACTTTGGCAAGGCCTTTGATTCTGTGCAGCACAAAAAGCTAGTGAAGAAATTAGGGGACTAGGGTGTTCGGGAGAAAGTCACAAGATAGGCCGAGAACTGGCTGGCAGGAGGGACCCAAAGGGTGGTACTAAATGGTACCTACTCCGAGGACGGGATTAATGAGAGGGGGTGCCACAGGATTCAGTTCTGGGCTCGGTACTCTTCAATGTGTTCATCTGCTACACTGGAGAGGAGATTCTGGGCAAGATGTGTCTATCTGTGGAAGACATTAAGACAGGTGGCAGAGAATTAACATTCCATTTTGTCTCACCACCATTATTCAGGCAGACCTACCCTTTCCACTGGGATCTTGAAAAATTGAAATACCTGGGCATTTACCTGTCGCACAATGCTGGGAAGGCTGTGCGAAATAATTATGTCCCATTTTATACCCAGCTTCAGGAGGATCTGGCTAGTTGGAGCGTCCTTCCGCTTAACCTGCTCCAGAGGGTTGAGGTTGTCAGGATGGTGATCCTACCCCTGGCTCTTTACCGCTTTCAAAGTGTACCAATATACATCCCAGCCAAGTTATTTCCAGCTTGGAATAAAGCCATAATGGGATTTATATGGGCTGGTAAGCGCCCTAGGATAAGGTCCTTGGTCCTCTCTCTCTTCCCCCCAGGCGGAGGAATAGCCCTTCCATCTGGAGGGAGACTGAAGAAGGCCTACTCCCATATAATGACCTGATCAGGGCAACGCTGTATTGGTCGCAGCATGCTTTCTCCCAGCTGAACCCTGGCCCATAGATTGTACACCAGACCAAAACCTGGAACATGATCCGTAGACAGCTTGCCCTATAGGGAGGTGGATCAGGGGAGGGCAGTGGACATGGCCTATCTGGACTTCAGCAAGGCCTTTGACACTGTGCCACATAGAAGACTATTGCTCAAACTGGGGAATATGGGTGTGGGCAGGACAGTAGTTCGATGGGTAGGTAACTGGCTGGGCAGCAGGACACAGAGGGTGGTGGTAAATGGCTGTCACTCCACAGAGGGAAGAGTGACCAGTGGGGTACCACAGGGATCAGTGCTGGGACCGGTACTATTCAATATCTTCATCAGTGACATTGCACAGGACCTAGAAGGCAGAATTTCACTGTTCGCTGATGACACAAAGCTCTGTAACAGAGTAGACACACCAGAGGGTGTAGACAGAATGAGAAGGACCTGCAGAAACTTGAAGAATGGTCAGGGTGTGGCAGTTGAAATTCAATGCAAGGAAGTGCAAGATAATGCATATGGGGCACAAAAACCCTGGCACAATATATCAGTTGGGGGTGAGGATATAGCATGCACCAAGCAGGAAAGGGATCTTGGAGTTATCATCTCTGATGACCTCAAGGCAGGGAAACAGTGTGACAAGGCAGCAGGTAAAGCAAATAGGATGCTGGGATGCATAGGCAGGGCATCACCAGCAGGAAAAGGGAGGTCATAATTCCACTATACAAGACACTAGTGAGGCCGCACCTGGAGTACACTGTGCAGTTCTGGAGACCTTACCTACGTAAGGACATAGACAGGGTAGAGAAGGTTCAGAGGAGGGCAACAAAGATGGTGCATGGATTGCATCACAAGTCCTATGAGGACAGGCTGAAGGCACTGAACATGTACACTCCCTGGAGGAGAGGAGGGAGAGAGGGGATATGATAGAGACATACAAGTATCTTACAGGGAGGAACAGGGTGCAGGAATGCACTATTTTTAAGCGAAAAAGATGTTCCAGGACTAGAGGGCATGGGATGAAGTTGGAGGGAGGACGATTCAGAGGAAACGCGGAGGAAGAATTTCTTCACAGAACGGGTGGTGGACAAGGGAACACCCTGCCAGAGGAAGTGGTGGGGGCTGAAACAATCACGGGATTTAAGAATGCATGGGATAGACATAAAGGAATTCTGGAGGTCAGGGGTAAGGGGCAACAGACTTCCTGGAAAACATAAACTGAACTTACAAACTTAAATGGGCAGACTGGGTGGGCCATAGGCCCTTATCTGCCGACACTGTCTATGTATCTATGTATCCCCCTACCTGATTTAGCTATGCCTGCTAGCCCAACTGGAGCACTTCCTTCCAGCCCAGATGGACCACACCTTTAATCAGTGGGACCGTTTTCATCTCACCTTCTTATCGCAATTGTTAAATGGGAATGAGTTTAAATCCTTCCAAGAGCTAAGACAGGCCCATGGACTGAGGCAGGAGGATTTTTTTTAGGTTCCTACAGCTGAGACATTTTTTTTACTCCCTCCCACCTGGGCAACGGAGGGTTGAGGACCTTCCCCCACTAATAACCTTTTTGCAGACCACAATTGTTGCCACTGAGATTCCCCATGTTATTTCTAACCTTTACAAGGCTCTTAAGGAAACCCTGGGAGCAAACATGTTGGGGACGCTTGAGAAATGGAATACAGAATTGGGAATGGATATCACCTAACAACAATGGGAAAGAGGCTGTCTCCCATCATCTAAACTTACATACTCACATAGCTGGCGACTCTTTTCCTGGCAACTAATAATTAGATACTTCTGAACCCCAGCAATAACAGCCCATTACTCAATTACAACAACAATCGAATGTTGGCGCCAGTGTGGGGAACCACTGGCACATCATACTCGTGTTTTGGCTCTGCCCCATTATACAACCCTTTTTGTCTTCCCTGCAGTCAGAGCTAACCAAACTACTAGGGCACCCTATCACCCTAACAGACAGAACTTTTCATACTGCAAATTACTCCACAAGAGTTTAGGGAATCCCATACACACTACCTGTTGGGGATAGTCCTCTTGGCAGTGAAAAAGGTCTTAACTAGACACTGGCTCACACTTTAGACCCCTACAATATCTGAATGGAGAGAAATAGTGACTCATATTTATAGGACGGAAAGAATTTCATACTATTTGAGTGATTGCTCTGAGCTAGGCACACTGAAGTGGACCAAATGAATCATGTATATTATGACAAGAGACCATAGTTTTGTGCCTTAAAATCATAGAGTCTAATAGTACCATAGGGGGCATTACATTAGGATAGATGGAGCAGGGGAGTGGACTGCCCTGAGGGGCCTGGGGGGGGGGGGGGATTACTCTGAATACATGAATAAAACCTGTAAGGCCTCCATTAGCTAGGATTCTTCCAGGCCTAAGATGATGAAATATTGAATCATATGAACTCTGTATGCCTATAACATGCTGATTTCTAGACCTGTACATGTTTAACTATCTGTATTAAGATGAACTTATGACTGCCGATACCCTGTACCCTGTGGTAAATGTTAATAAAAATTACGTTAACAAAAAAAAAGGATATGTTGCAGGGTGGGGGGTGCAGGGAGGTACAAGGGAATTGAAAAGGGACCCAGGGAAGTTTAAATGGCGATCCAAGATCTTGCAACTGAAGTTTAATGTTTCAAAGTGCAAGGCTATGCACTTAGGGGGTGGGGTCACGGGGCTGAATACTGGATGGGTGGGGTTAAGACTAGAGCAGGCCTCAGAGGATATGGTTGTGGGAGTTCTAGTAAGTGATGGCCTCAAGACATGGGCCCAGTGTAACAAGTCATATGGGAATGCTTGCAGGATGCTGGGGTGCACAGGCAGAACCTTTAAAAGTACAAGAAAGGATGTCATCCTGCCCATGTATAGGTCCCTGGTAAGCCCGCAACCAGAGTACGATGTGCAGTTCTGGAACCCTCACCTGAAACAGACAAGAATCTCCTAGAGGCATTCTAAAGGAGAGAGACCAAAATGACTCATGGCCAGCAGGGGAGTATCTATGAGGACAGACTAGCTGACCTCACTATACAGAAACACAGAATTTGCTGGCAGACAAGGACAACTTGGCTCACCCGGTCTGCCCATTTTTCCTTACAGTATTATCACAGACTCTACTTGATTGCTGGCTCATTCTTCCTCCTCCCCTCCCTCTCCTCTCCTTTCCTTTCCACTGAGACTCACTTATTACCTAGCCCATGCATTCTTAAACCCCACCACTGTTTTTGCCCCCATCACCTCTGATGGAAGGCTGTTCCAGTCATCCACCACTGCTTCTGTGAAGAAGTACTTTCTACCATCTCTCTTGACTCTACCCCCACCAAGCTTCACTACATGTTCCCTTGTTCTTGAGCGTCTCTTTTACTGAAAAATACTCCCCTCCTTACCTTATTTACCCCCATGAGGTATTGCAGCTGCCAGTGGGTGCTCTCCTGCAGGATGGGGAGCTGGACCATAGGGGCAGAAATATGTCCTACTGCTGCAGAATGATGCCCTTGGCCAATTACAATTTAGGTCCACAGGGCATGCCCAGCCAGCAGACCCTTCACCATGTCCTGTGCAGGTGTGATCTGCTCTCCTTTGACTACAACTTTGATCATCAGAAAGGGGGTATTCTGTCCATGGGGGGGGGTCCGAGAGAGCCAGGGCCAGCAGAGGAAGGGCCTGCACTTAGTAAGTGGAGTTCCAGGATGGAGACCAAGTGAGTGGTGTAGCAGAGACGTAGTAGGACCACTGTGAGGGATAACAATAAAGATAGACAACTACTTCCTGTGCTGCACACCTTGAATATCGTTAAACGGTGCAAGATTCCAGCTAAAAACTTTCCTAGTTGAAAAGGGTATGGGAATAAGCCTCCCCTTCTCCAACTGAGCACTAGTACCTCGCCATGCAGGGAGCTGTTAAAAATCAGTGAAGGCAGAGACCGAGGCTACAAAAGAGTGTAGGCAACTTTTTGCATTCTCAAGAAAGATTAAATTACCAGTTCTGTAGCGATGAATTGCTGTTATTGTTCTTTGTAATACTAAGTATTCCCTCATTAAAACCTTTTTCAGTATCTGGAAAAAGGCTTCTTTGTTAGCCTTTCCAGTAAGAAGTGCCATTACTGTGCCAAAACCCAGGCTTGGTAGCAAGACCAGCCCCTCTACAGTTGGACAGCCCCAGGAGGAGGAGGGGGTTGCAGCCAGCGGCAGTGCTACCTGGCTGTGGGGGAAGGGCAGCAGCTCATTCTACTGCCTCAGCAATCCCTGTGGTGGGTCAAGGAGCGCAGCCTTCTCCACAGGGACGAAGGTTCTGTCATTGTGGTGCCAGGGGAGGTAGAAGGGTAGGGCAAAAGGCAGGAGAATAACATGCAGGTACTCCTAGGTCTCCTGTATGGCTGTGTAGCAAATTGCCATTGGCAACAACAGGCCCAGGCCGCCCAGCCAAATTTAAAACTAGTTTCACGTTCAACTTACTTAAACCTGCAAAATTCTACCAGGGGTCAGTATCAGCTGAGTGATTGTGTTGGTAGCCACTCTGCAGTCAGCCTTCTCACTCCCAGTCAGTTCTCAGTGGTGCTACTATGCCTTACTAACCTGGTTACTATGGGATGCTCTGGAATAGGAATCTGAGCTTGTGACGGACAGGATCAAGTATAACACAGAAGCCATACTAGCAGGAAAGCTGAAACTCCTCCTTTTGCTTCGTCACTAAAACATTTTGCTTCAGCCCGAATGGTGCAGAATCCGAGACTTACCTCTGGGACTACCTGCTAAATAATACTTAAACAGCACTTTGTTGTTGTACACATGACAAAAAAAAGGCTGCCTGTGCAAAGCAGCGCCACCTAGCTGTGAGAACAGTAAATGAAGGTTTCTAGAGTGTTGAGAAATGGTAGCAGCAGAGAGATCTCTGGTGGTAAGTGTTGATACTGCGACACATAAGTCACATGAGTAGTCTAGCCTCCCAGCTAGGAAAGGATTTCCCTTTAGATGAATGTTTACAGCTGCTGCCTTTGGGGGCTCAGGTTCCCCGGTTTAACTTCTAACAAGGACTGGAGGTGACAGTCTGTCCAAGAAGATGGGACAAACATACCAGTAGATTAACTTATTACCTCCTGTGCTGCCATTTTGTGTCAGGTAAACAATGGATAATTCAGACTTCATATGGAGCTACTGGAGGTAATGAGTTAAACTGAGTGGCCAGTAGGTGGCAGTGTTGGTCTTTCAGCACGCACTGAAGCAGTGTGTTGTTCTTTTCCCCCTCTCTCTCTCTCTCTCTCTCTCTCTCTTTGGTTTGGATCTCAGCTCAGTCCATGGACATCTGCTAAAGAAAAATTAACACGCTAGAAACCCTGGCCAAAACTGAGAAATTTTTAACAGGAAATTCCAGAAGGGTCATTTATTGCCAGAAGTCAGTATTCATACACTTTTTTCTTGGTGGGGCACGCCCAGAGACTGGTGGGGAGGGGGGGGGGGGGAGCCCAAATTTATTTACAAACAGATACTGGATCAAGAAGAAACTTTCATGGCCACTGGAGTGTTTGAAATGTAATAATAATAAAACTGATAATATTGCTGCTCAGAGGAGCATGAGAGGTCGTTTCCATGTGGAATGTGATTTATCATGATCAGCAGTGATCTTAATGTCACAGTCTGTAGCTGGCTCAGAACATGCAGCAGCTTTGCAATGCCAGGAACCTGAGTTCACGAATTGAGCCTTGGCCATCTCCAGAGTCGTTCTCCACTTCTGGGCTACCACACCCTACTGCACCAGGGTAACTCCCACACCCTTAGCCAAGCACACTGTTCTGAGGAACTTGCCTCACTTACTCTGGAGTCTAGGGGAAGGCACTTGCCCAGCCCTAGGCTGGGAAAGAGAGTAAGTCCCCAGAACCAGGTGCACAGTTTTCACAGAATATACTTGGTCCAACAGAGATGGACCTGGAGAAGAGTAGGACACAGAAACAGAGAATTTGTCAGCAGATAAGGATTGCTTAGCCCACCCAGTTTGTCCCTGCCTGTACTATCAGTGCAGACCCTACCTGACCTCCAGCTACTCCCCTTCCCCTAGTTTCCTACTAAGATTTCTTTGTGCGTATCCCATGCATGTTTGAAGCCTCCACTGTTTTTGCTCCCGCCACCTCCACTGGAAGACTGTTCCATGTGTCCACCACTCTTTCAGTAAAGAAATACTTCCTCACATTCCTGCTACCCCCCCTTCCAGCTTCATTGTATGCCTTCTTGTCCCAGTGTACTTGCTCTTCTGAAAAATACTCCCCTCCTGCACCTTGTTCACTCCCATGAGGTACTTATAAGTATCATGTTGCCCCCTCCCTCCTGTCTTCCGGAATGTACATATTGAGATCCCTCAGTCTCTTCTCATAAGGCTTATGATGCAACCCCTTTACCATTTTAGTTGCCATCTTCTGGACAGCCTCTACCCTGTCTATGTCCTTCCTGAGATGCGGTCTCCAGAACTGGACACAGTACTCCAGGTGGGGGTCTCACCATCACCAATGATAGATACAGTGGAAACACCACCTCTCTCCTTCTGCTGGTGATTCCCCTCCCTATGCACCCTAGCATCCTGTTGGTTCTGCCTACTGTCTTGTCGCACTTCCCCGCTACCTTGAGGTCATCAGATGCGATAATCCCAATGTCGGTTTCCTGCTTTGTGACCGCAGTACCTCCCCCTACTTCATATGCTGCCCCTCGATTTCTGTACCGTAGGTGTATGATTTTGCACTTTTTTGCATTGAATCCCAGCTGTCATACCCTCGAGTTTTCTCAGATCGCTATTCATTCTCTCCACTCTCCTCCACAGTATCTACCCTAGTGCAGATCTTGGTGTCATCTGCAAAGAGCCACACCTTCCTTTCCAGCTCTTCTGCGATGTCGTGACACTTAACAGAATTGGTCCAAGCACTGAGCCCTAAGGTACCCTGCTGGTCACTCTCTCCTTGTTTGTCATCACCCTCTGTCACCTATCATACGAACATACGAAGAAGCCAGCAGAAGAACGCCATTTGGGCTATCAAGTCTGCTCGTATTGCAGGGTCCACAGCTTGAGCTAATGTCCTTCCCCTCCCTCCCCACTCCTCCCATCCTCTCTACCCATGATCCTTACCTTCCCCCTATGCCTATCCCATCCTCTCTTAAAGCTGCCCACTGTCTTTAATGAGATGACCACTTCTGGCAGAGCATTCCAAGTTTCTACCATCCTCTCTGTGAAAAAGTGCTTCCTGACCTCCTTCATAAACCTTCCACCCTCCAGCTTAAGACTGTGCCCCCTCATGTTATGGTTGCCACTCAGCTTAAAGAGACTCTCCTTATCAACCTTATTTATCCCTTTCAAGTACTTGAACATCCTAATCATGTCCTCTCTCTCTCTCTCTCTCTCTCTCTCCTGTCTTCCAGGGAGTACATGTTCAGTGCCCTCAACCTCTCCTAATATGCCTTACTCTGCTGACCATCTATCATCTTTGTAGCCCTCCTCTGGACCTTCTCCAGCAGGTTAATGTCCTTTTTGAGGTGTGGGCACCAGTACTGAACTTCATACTCTAGATATGGCCTTACCAGTGACCTGCACAAAGGCAGTATAACCTCCTCTCTCCTACTACTGATCCCCCTAGATATGCATCCCAGCATCCTGTTTGCCTTTGCTGCTGCTTTCTTGCACTGTGTGGAGTGCTTCAGGTCACTAGTGATCATCACCCCCAGGTCCTTCTCCTCCTCTGATAAGGATACTTGGACTCCACCCAGGTAGTATTCTGTTCTGGGATTCCTGGCTCCAATATAGATAACTTTGCATTTCTTGGCATTAAAGCCAAGCTGCCAGATCCTGGACCACCTCCCTAGCTTTTCCAGATTTTCCTGTAGGTCCTGTATCGGTTCGGCTGTGTCCACTCTCCCACAGAGCTTAGTGTCATCCACGAATAGGCACATTTTGCCCTTAATGCCATCTCCAATGTCATTGATGAAGACACTGAACAACACCAGCCCCAGCACCGAGCCCTGTGGGACCCCACTGGTTACCTCTCTGGTGCCAGATAACTCTTCCCCCCCACAACCACCCTCAGGGTTCTGTCCCTCAGCCAGTGCTCCACCTATCTGGCCATCTTTTCCCCAAACCCGAGATCCACCAACTTCCTGATCAACTTTTTGTGGGGCACAGAGTCAAAGGCCTTGCTGAAATCAAGATAGAGGATGTCTACCGCTTGGCCCCTGTCTACTGTCTTAGTGACACAGTCAAAGAAGTCAATCAGATTTTTTGACATGATCCCCCCCCCCCATGAACCCATGCTGCCTGTCATCCTGGAGACCATGCTCCTCTAGATATTCCACCAACCTTCCCTTTACTATCCATCAACCAATTCCATACTCAATTTACTACCTTCATTCCCACAACCAAAATGCCATGTTTCTTAATAAGCCTCTTATGTGGCAGCAGTGTCAAAGGCCTTGCTGAAGTCTAAATAGGCCACATCCACTGCCCACCCTGATCTATTTCCCGGTCACCCAGTCAAAGAAATCAATTAGGGTTCATCTGACATGACCCCCATAAATCCATGGTTACTTGGTCCTGCAACCTGCTGGATTCAGGACAAGGTTGAAGACAGAGGCTGCAAGGAGTGTAAATCAAAGCAGGAGCATGCATGGTGATGGCAGGCACCCAAATAAGGCAGCTATCTCAGTGTGCATCAAATATGGTGGTCCTTGAAAGGAGGTTCCTGTACTGGCTTGGGGAGGGGGTGGAAAAACCAAACATAAAAACATTGTTGAAACCACGTTTTATTCCCTTGTTCCTTTCCCTCATGCAACCAATTACAGCCCCAGTGCCTGAGATTAGCTGTGGGAGAGGAGGTGGCAACCTCCTTTGGAACTCCAGTTTACTCTCTTGAGCCAGACTCAGAGCACTGGACTGTGACAGGACTTGGTTCTCCCTCCGCAGAGAGCGATCACATCACTTCTGCGTAATAAGCCTGCCCTTTGCCTGCCTGACGAGTGGTGGTCCCCAAGGCCATACTTGATCCAGGGTACCCCCTGCATGGCTAATGTCGCTCGGGTAGATTCTTCTCCAGAATTTATTGGGGAATGTGAGCCCTGGCTTAGACGTAAAAGCCTGCAAATCTGTCCCTTATCTCTGCCATCTTCAACAGCAAAATGTTGGTTCTATTGCTCAAAGTCTGGACTCATTAGATGAATTTGTGAGGCTCCCCATCTCATGGCCCAGTGTCTGGGGGATGGCGGGGAGAACTAACTGACAGAAACTGTTCCCACCCATACTCTCCCTCACTGAAGAAGACTCTGCAGCCCCTCTGTGATAGCACCATGACTGACAGGATGTCCTTTCTTTTACTTTCTCTCATGTTTTTTGGACTGACAACAACTGTAAACAAATGTGTTCTTTATTAACTCTGTTCACAGCTAGCTCCCCATTCATACATTCCAGTAGGGAAGTTCTAGCATATCTGTTTGGATGGGGAAGGGGGCAGACTAGTCACAAAGTGGCTCTGTAAATGCTGTTCTGTTTCAACCCCAAGCCCACCTGGAAAACCACCCCCTTGTCGACAACCCTGACATTATCTGCCTGCCTTCCTTACTAATTACTCTGAACAAGCTGTTGCTTGGATAATAATTACCCCTAATCACTGCTCCAACCCCCCATCAAGCAATTTATGGGGATGGACAGTCAGTGAGAAATTCAAGCAGCTCTGTGGAGCCTTCTAATCGGTGTATTTATCCACTCTCCTCAGCCAACAAAAGATAAATTCTCCGTTTTTAAAACTGCGGACTACGTTTCAAAATCAGGGCCAACATTATTCATCTGATGGCAACAGCAGCAGCCAGCTGTTAGTGCCTCACTGAAGCCAGCTGTGCCATGCTTTCTAATTGGCTTTATTTGTTGAAATATCTGACTCAGATATGCACCCTAAATATTTGGGAGAATATCTAAAGATTCCTACCAGTGGCTGCAACCTTTTGATCATTAGTACCTGGTAGAGATCTTGGTCAGAAGTAGAAGGCTGTGGGTTTGATTCTTAATAGTACCCCCTACCCACCCCCGTATGTTTGTGGTGATGTAGTACTGTGCGCTGTTCAATAGGATGGTTTGAATACCTCATTCCTGTGTATCTGTGATGCTGTTGTAGTACTGGACAGTGCTCAGCAGCTGGCTATGAATCCCAGGTTTCCCCACTGTATCTGTGTTGATGGTGTAGTATTGGACAGTGCTCAGTAGGTGGGTTTGAATTCCTGGTTCCCCTCTGTATCTGTGTTGATGGTGTAGTACTGGACAGTGCTCAGTAGGAGGGTTTAAATCCCTGGTTCCCCTGTGTGTCTCTGATGATGATGATAAACTTTCTTTTTATGGCACCTTTCAAAGACAAGGCTCCTAACAAAGTTAAAACCACATAATCATAAAATTTCATCACAACACGATCCACAAACATCTTAAAACAGATTATCTTAAAAAAACTTTCAGTCAATTAAAGACCATACGCTTGACTCCATAGCCAGGTTTTAAGCGCTTGTTTGAAGCCCTCCACAGTTGTCTGCTCACGTAGCCAACAGGGTAGAGAATTCCAGAGGGTAGGGGCAGCATACATAAATGTTCTAGCCCCACAAGATTTCAAACATACCCTCGGAAACTCTAGCAATCACTTGCTGGCTGAGGGGAGCGATCACCCGGGGCAGTAAGGAACCAGGAGATCTTTCAGGTAGTCCAGGCCAAGTCCATGTAGGGCTTTAAAAGTGATCCACCACTGAAATGGCAGCCAGTGCAGTCCGCGTAGCACCGGCGAAATATGACATGACCATGAGAAACCCATCAACAGCCGTGCTGCAGCGTTCTGCACTAGCTGCAGGCAACGGATTTCTACCCTCGGTAGCCCTAGGTAAAGGGAGTTGCAGTAGTCCAAGCGAGAGGTCACAGAAATGTGGCCCAAAGTAGGAAGATCACCAGACGGAACAAGGTGCCTGATCCTGGCGATATTCCTCAGATGGTAAAATGAGGATGTGATGACAGCTGACACCTGAAAATGCAGGGTCAGCCCATCATCAAAAATTATCCCCAGGTTCCGCACCTGTTCAGAAGTTGGGAGTGGCTCACCCCCAAGATATAAACCAGAGGGCGAACCCCCACCCAACCTCTCTATCCGGTGACCAGGGTCCACAACCAATACCTCGGTCTTATCAGAGTTCAACTTTAACCAGCTGGTATTCATCCACTCCTGGATAACAACAAGGCAGTTATTAAAGACTGAGACAGCTCTATCCTGGTTGGGGCAAAAGAAAGATAGAGCTGGGTATCATCTGCATAGAAGTGAAACCTCAGCCCATACCTTCTTACAATGTCTCCGAGGGGCAGCATATACACTGCAAACAACATGGGGGACAGCACAGAGCCCTGAGGAACTCCACACGATAAAGAGACCGGGTCCAAGGAAAAAAAACATGGACACCACCCTCTGAGATCTTCCCATGAGAAATGATATAAACCACTTGAGGACCGTACCCGACAGTCCACAAATGAACCTCAGGCGATCAAGCAGTACCCCATGGTCTACAGCATCAAATGTTGATAAGAGATCTAGGAGAACCAAGATGGAATGGTTCCTCCCATCTCTAGCCATCAAGAGATCATTGAGCACCCAAACCAGTGCTGTCTCGGTACTATGCTTCTTTCGAAAACCAGACTGGAGGGGTTCATAGATGGCATGGATGGTCAAATGGTCCTCAAGCTGACTTGTACACAGGCTGGGATAGCTGAACTGGTCGACTTTGCGCAACCGCAATCCCGCTGGACAGGAACTCTGCCTTCTTATGGGAGATTTCGGATTGATAGACTTGATAATGGTCCATCAATCTAAGGCAGTCTGCATCAAGAGCGGACTTCCGCCAGCAACTCTCCAACCTTCGTCCAAGTTGCCGCATCTCCCTCAGAGTCCCATCAAACCATGGGGATCGAGGGCAAAGGGAGAGTGGACGAACACAGACAGGAGCAATGATATCCAGAGCCATCGTAATGGCAGAGTCATAGGCCACCATGAGGGCTTTTGGGTCACTGTTTACTTCAGAAAAGGATGAGAGATCCAGGACCGCCATGAGAATTTATATTTAGCAAAGGGCAGTACCGAATCATCTCTACAGGGGTTGGCCTACAAAGGGGGGGGGGGCGCTAAAACTAAACCCCCACAGTGTAATGATGCAGTAGTACTGGACGGTACTCGGTAGGTTGGTTTAAATCCCTGGTTCCCCTGTGTGTC
Source organism: Neoceratodus forsteri (assembly GCA_016271365.2). NCBI lineage: Eukaryota > Metazoa > Chordata > Ceratodontiformes > Ceratodontidae > Neoceratodus > Neoceratodus forsteri. The sequence goes on along the minus strand of JADMNL010000034.1, from coordinate 107,806,526 downwards.
TGTGATAATGCTGTAGTACTGGACGGTACTTAGTAGGTGGGTTTGAATCCCCAGTTCCCCTTTGTATCTGTGATGATGCTGTAGTACTGGACGGTGGTTAGTAGGTGGGTTTGAATCCCTGGCTCCCCTGTGTATGTGATGATGCTGTAATATTGGACAGTGCTCAGTAGGTGGGTTTGAATCCCTGGTTCCCCTCTGTATTTGTGTTGATGGTGTAGTACTGGACAGTACTCAGTAGGTGGGTTTGAATGTCCGGTTCCCTGTGTGTCTGTGATAATGCTGTAGTACTGGACGGTACTTAGCAGGTGGGTTTGAATCCCCAGTTCCCCTTTGTGTCTGTGATGATGCTGTAGTACTGGACGGTGGTTAGTACGTGGGTTTAAATCCCTCGTTCCCTCGTGTGTCTATGATGATGCTGTAGTACTGGACAGTGCTCAGTAGGTGTGTTCGAATCCCTGGTTCCCCTGTGTGTCTGTGATGATGCTGTAGTACTGGTCAGTGCTCAGTAGGTGGGTTTGAATCCCTGGTTCCCCTGTGTGTCTGTGATGATGCTGTAGTACTGTACAGTGCTCAATAGGTGGGTTTGAATCCCTGGTTCCCTTTCGTGTTTGTGATGATGCTGTAGTACTGGAGAGTGCTCAGTAAGTGGGTTTGTATCCCCAGCTCCTCTATGTTTGTGCCAATGCTATGATACTGGACAGTGCCCAGTAGGTGGAGTTCAATCTATATTATCTGTTTGCCCAAATGAGCTCATGTTCCCATCTACAACACTGAAAGAAAGCAGGCCCCTTCAAACGACAAAGCTGCAACACTGCTGGCCTCTAGAGGTTTTTATGTGAACTGTCCACATTTTTTGTTAATTTTATTTTTATTAGTTTACAAGATAAGCACGTATGTACCTGCTCCATGACTTAACAGCATTCACATACATGTAAAATACGCACTTTGAGTAGGAAATATAGTTACTACGTTCAGTTTTATACCCCATAGGAGGGTTCTTGCAATATTTGGTGATTAAAATCAAAGCTTATTTTTTAAATACAGTTTATTAAGGTTTTATAAACACCAACATACAGTTATATCAGGTTTTTCACATTGACAGCACTTTGGTATTTAACACCAACAAGAGAAAACTAACAATGATACAAACAAAAACAGACATGTCCAACAACAAAAACACAGAAAAACCTTTTGATAGCAATATGCCTTATATTACCAGTCTCTGCCTTTCAACCAGTCAGACATGGAAAACAATAACTGCTTTTTATTTAAACGATCTGTGAGGAGGGGAGTGGGGTGGAGGGCACCAAAGAGAATAAGAACGGTTAACAACCATTCCTCTTCTCACATACCTCAGTCTCCCACCACAGCACTCAATGGATGATTCATCTCATATTGTTTATACAGTCTGTCTTTCACCTCATAAACTAATTTTTGTAAGGTCACGTTCTCCCTCATGGCCCGTCTCCACTAGTCAAATGGGGGGCAGTGGGCCAATTTCTAGTTGCTGAGAACTTAGATAAAATGGTCATCTTTATAAAATGGGTCTCCTGAAACATGCATCCTGATTGGTCTGTTAGGCTTACGAAGGCATTGATTAATGGCATTTGTATCCTGCATTCTCCCTGAGCTTGTGTACTGTGCTTTTAAAAGAATCAGCGTTTTGTGCTGTGGCTCCTCTCTACAGATTGATGACCTGCCGGTGCATTTAAACTCTCCCGGGGGACTTAATTGATTATCAGGTCATCAGGACAGCTCGAGAGGAGGGCAGTTATCCTACAAAAGGCACGTGCTCCTACAGTCCGAGTGTGAGTGGCGCGAGCGCCACTCGGAGTTGAAAAGTTTTAAACTAAAGTTCATATTTTATTAACTGCTAAGACTGAGACTTTGCTGGCAAGTACATTTTAAATCTGAAGATACAGGGAGCATCACTGACTTAAACTCTCATCAAGTAGATGAAGCAAAGACGAATATAATAGGGTGGAAATTGGTATCTTGACTTTTAAAACCTTGAACAATACTCCATTACATCTCTTATTGTTATATGTGCATCTTCTAAGGGAGTTTTACAGTATCTGTACAACGGTTACTTTAAGGGTTTATGCTTTGGACATAACGGAAAATTATTGCTTGTTTATTGAAACCCTTTTTTTTTTGGCTTCTTTTTTAATACTGTTTGTAGATAGGATAACAAAGATTTAACTGAAGTGCAGAACCTTCTACATAGAAATACCATGCTTACCAGAAGTGGTAGGGAATTGAAGGTTGCACAACTAAATAAGAGGGCCAACATTACAGTTGCAAAAGTGGAGAAACGAGGCGGTCGTGGGAGAAACTGCTACATTTATACACGGGGCTGTCTCCTGTCGCTGTAGCGTCATCCATTGCATCTTCTACTCCCAAGGTTCATGATAATTATAGCTATTCTCCTTTAGGGTCTAGTACGCATGAGATAGTATCTAATTCCATATCATCTAGACAACCTATGGATGATAAAGGAACTGATTATAACTTTACCTCTTTACCAAAAGAAGTGTTAATTCCTAAATCATTAATGACTCAGCATAATATTAACTCTGTTTTTCAAAATATTTCAACATCTGTTTCTTCTATGGCTAATTTTTCAAATAATGATTCTCATACTTGCAATGGTTTATTTAATCTGAACACTAGTAAAAGCGTTCACATTGTTCATACTGCAACAGAAAATAACCAACTTTCTGTCACCTCATGGAGGTTTTGAGGAATCCAAGGACTCTAATAGCAAAGCAGAGGCAACTAATAAACTAAGGTAATATTCTCTCTATTGGAAACAAGAGTTTAGACATTTTCAACTCTGTACAATTGGATTGTGATTTAACTCAGACCAAGTTTTCTCCTAAGTCAGAAGGCCCTGGGCTTTCCATTCATCCAACAGGGTTGAACTTTTTCAGCCCCCTCAACTATCAAGCTACACTAGATGCTTCCCCCTTTCATCGGGGAAAGTCTTCTTCTTTAGATGGCTCGCCCAATCAAGTATTTAACAGGCTTGACAGGGAAGTAGAAAATATAGATCTTGATCCAGAAATTCTATCAGCTTGTCCAGATACTTTTTCTAAATACATGCTTAAGGCTTTAGCACACCCTGTCATAGTAAGCTAACATTGCTTTACTTGAGGCTCTTAAAGACCGTAGGTGCCATATAGAGAACATATCTGGTATCCTCTCTAATAAACTCTCTTACTTATCTCTTAAAGTGGACAACTTGATAAGGGGAGAAGAGAGGGGAAAAGGTAAGAAAAGACCATCCTTCTCTTCAATTGAGATTTCTCCCCCATCCAATAAAAATAAGAGAAGAACTTCTCAGCAAAAAAACTTAAAAAAAAAAAAGGAAAGAAATACAAAAAGTAAACAGGATATTTCTCCTAATATTGCCAAGATTGTTAATACTAAGACAATTCAAAATTCTTTGTCAAAAATTTCTGTAAATGGTAAAGAGTAAGACCTTGCTCCACCAAATTCTGTTAAAGAATGTCCTGAGAAATTTAAAAAAGAAGATGGAATCACTTTTTTAGAAATAACATCTACAAGCACTCCCTCTAGGGTTAGTATGATAAAGGTAGAAAATGACCAACTTAACGCTTTAAATTCTTATATACTTTTTAAGAAGATGATTGCTAACCATTTTCTGGAAACAGTATCAGATGCAGATTTAATTCACCTCCCCTCTTTGGAACAATTGACTTTTTTTGGGAAAGAGGTTGTTTTTAAACTTGAGCTTATTTTTCTAAAGCCTTATGAAACTGAAGCTTCATTGTACAACTTGATTTTTCATCTTTTTACCACTGAACTGGAACTAGATGTTGAAATTGAGGACATTAGACTGGTTTATAGCGACCATTCCATTCCTAATACTCCAGTCTATGTCTTATTATCTAACATGGACATTGCTAAATCTATATGGGCTAAACAACGCCCAATTAATAATCTGCATTTACTTATTTCATCTCCGGTAAATTGGTCTACGATTTGGAAGTTTGCATATGGATCTCTAGCCCCCACTAAGTGTTCTAAGAGAAATATCACTTCCACTTTATCTTTGCTTAATTGGAATTTTGAAAAAGATTACTTCTGTCGAAGAGTGCCTGTGTTTGGAATTCAGAAATTTGAGGGGGGAAAACACTGATAGACTGTCAACCTATATTTACTCACTACTGGCTTTAAGTCTCGATTGTGATATACGCCCTCAAGATGTTGGTCTGGTCTGCAGAACATTTCTAGACTCATTGAATTCTCAAGTAGACACTGAAATAAAATCTTTAGGCACTTATAATTACCTCATGTCAAATTCTTATAAACTAGATAAGTACAATATTTATTTGGCAGATTTTACGGACATGGTAAGTTATGATAAAGTGTCTGAAAGGAAAATAGAGAAAAACTGACCACTAGTTTTAAGGGAAACATTACACTTTAATGATAATAATGAAACTGAACCTGTTCCGGCCAATAACCAACCTGCTGAGCCACACAGTTTAATTTTAATGGAACATTGCAGGTTTAAAAACTAAATTGGTTGACTCCAGCTGGCAGGCCTGTATCTCAACGTTTGACATCTTACTATTCCAAGACACATGGGCTACTTCAAAAATATATATGAATGGCTTTATACTACGTGAAGTCCCAGCCATAAAAGATACAAAATATGGGAGACTGCGTGGGGGTCTAGCTACATATATTAAAATTAGAGATGGTATACGCATTATAGAGCACATCTCACTAAAGAAAGAAATACAGCACATAGTTGTAAGATGGGACAACTTGGTCTGTCTGATCACTAATGTGTATTTCCCTACATAGAAACATAGAATTTGACGGCAGATAAGGACCGCTTGGCCCACCTAGTCTGCCCATTTTCCTACCTAACAGATAAGCTGCAGCTCCTAGTTAACCAACAGCTTACTTCCTCCTAACCCCCACTAGGACTGCCTTATGTCTGTCCCATGCATTCTTGAATTCCCCCACTGTTCTTGACTCCACGACCTCCTCAGGGAGGCTGTTCCATGCATCCACAACCCTCTCCGTGAAAAAATACTTCCTCACATTACCTCTGATCCTTCCCCCCTCTATCTTCAAATTGTGCCCCCTTGTTCTTGCACACCTCTTTTTCTGAAAGATGCTACCCTCTTGGACTTTGCTGATTCCCTTGAGGTACTTCAAAGTTTCTATCACGTCCTCTCTCTCCCTTCTTTCCTCAAGGGTATACATATTAAGCTCCTTCAGTCTTTCTTCGTATGTCTTCTGGTGCAGACTTTGCACCATTTTGGTTGCTCTCCTCTGGACAGCCTCCACTCTGTCTATGTCTTTCTGGAGATGGGGTCTCCAGAACTGCACACAAGAGGTTAATTTTCTCTAGTGCCAAGGGACAGTTCACCCCATATAGGTTCCTGACCTGTTGCTTATTCCTGATCCCAAAATACATAAATCCATCCCCGGTCCATTGCAGGGAAAATTATCTTGAGGATTATTATGATGGCAATCACAAAGGGGCATGCACACGGTTTTATGAAGGTTCATCTTGTAATCTGCCAGGGTGCCAAATGCTGGGAACTGCTGGAACAGAAAAGGTGACACTTATAAATCAGTTCACACATACCAGCATTGCCACCAGAGTGATGAACCCACTGCAGTAATATACGATATGCTGACCATACGCCAACACCGTGACCTTGAAGGCCAGCACAGTGACAGATTTCACCCGAAATCGTCGGATTGCTGTGCTGGTGCCTGCAGACACCAGTGGTGCATCTCCCGGTGTTGCGGAGTATATCAGGCTACTGAAACATCTGAATAGTCATAAACAGTAAATGATTTTAAACACGTTGTATGACAGCGCTTAATGCCTTAGTCATCACCACAGAGCTACTTGACGATCCCTAAAAAACACTGTAGGACAGCGAAGGACTCAAAGTTAAAACACAAGTTACCCATGCTGTATAACAACCTCCTATACTAAAGAATACCCACCATAGCAAACCTAGAGTGCAAACTCACAGTTCGATTAGACTGAAACTTGATGGCAGATAACATTATATCAAACAAACACAGCTTTGAAATTGTAGAACATTAATAACAGTGAATAAGTTTTTATTCCATTTACTGATCTCCACAAGATCAAAGTCTGTAAAATGACAATCGATGCCAACTGTTGAGGCAGGAATCTCTTGAGCCACCTAGCAGGACTCACAAGGCAGGCACCATATTAGGTGAAAATCACAGCAATCTTGGAGACATATTTATATTTTGTATATTCGACAGTCTGCCCCAACACAGTAAAAATACATTTTGTTTCATTGTCTCTCAAGCCTCTTAAGTCTAAGCAGTTCTTGTCAACCTGCCTCGAGACCTATTCACCTCAGCTGTGGCTCGACAATACCCCCCAGCCCCAAGTAAAGTACTTACAGATCCCCGGCATTGCTGGAACAATCTGAGTCATCACTGTCTGCCCCACTGTCCATAGTACCAAAATCCTTTATTTTTTCTGCCAAAGAACTTCTATCCTCAGGTCACTGAATAAGAACTGTCTGCCCGCGTACACCACTTTCAACTTGGCCGGATACTACATACTATGTGACACTCCAAATGATTGTAAAATTGTTCTGATGCCATCAAAAGCCTTCCTCCTTTCACACATAGTGAAATGTAAGCCTGGGAACAAGAAGATCTTGTCTCCGGAATCTGTGGTAATCGACCCTCTGCTTCAAGTTGCATCCAGCACCCGGTCTCTTTCATAGGGGCCAATTAAGGCAAGGAGCAAAGTTTGAGGCATATTATCATTATCACGTCTTTTACAAGGTGTAATTCTGAATGACCAAAATAATGTGGGGGTTTGATCTAGGTTACATTTCTCACCCAACCAAGACCCCACGAACATCATGGGATCATCCCCCTCTGTAGTCTCTGGAAGTCCCAAAATATGTAAATTGGCTGATCTAGTAATGTTCTTCAGTGCCTCAAGACAGTTTTGTAAGGCTTTATTTTCTATAATTAAGTCTGAGGTTGCAGTTACTGCTTTCAAGGCTGATGCAGTAGCTTCCTTGGCCTTCACAGCTGCTGTAGTAGCTTGCGTTTCACAAGTTGTAATATGGGTGTTAAAGTCCACCATCTTCTGGTCCAAAGCTAGAACCCTCTTGTCAAGGGCCTGGATGGCACGCAGTAAGTCTTTGTTTGAGGGCTTATCAGAAACCTGGTCCACAAAATTCAAGGCTGGCAACTTCCTGCTACCACTGGGCCTAGGCTTCTGACTCTGAAAGCCTTCTCCTTCATTCTGTTTTTTGGGGGGATTTCCCACGGCAATTTAGTCACCAGAATTTGTCAGTGTACAAAGTACGACTCTAGTAAGAACACTGTACTTGTAGATCATAAAGAGTTTTTAATGCCAGTGAATGTTGTGAGATTATAGATCTCTGTTGCAGAGCTTCAGCAAAGCACGTCTGCAGAGGATGGTTACTAGTCATACCCCTCTGAACTGCCCACATATTTTGTCTGTTTTTCAATAAACTTAGGCCCCTCCCCATCTCCACCACAAAATACCTACTTTGCCTCAGTTATATTTAAGGATTATCACTTCCCCAGCCCCTCAACCTAATACTGAATCATCAAAGATATCCTTACTTCTTCACGGTGAAGGGTGATGGATGCCTGAAACATCCTTCCAATGGAGGTGATGGGTGCCAAAATAGTGACAGGATTCAAGCATACATGGGACAGATACAAGGGGACCTTGGTAGTAAGGCAAGGGAAGGAGACGACCGGAGATTGAGTAGGGTCTGTGGTGGCACAGTAGGCAGGGAAATGTGAGCAAACTAGGTGGGCCAAGAGGTCCTTATCTGCCAACAACTTCTATTTTTCTAATAATGCCAAAAAAAAAACAGCCTTCCTTTTTTCAAAAAGAAACAAATCCATTGACTACAGGGACCGTGACCACAGTCTAGCTGGGTTGTGACGCCGTTCAGCAGACAACCTTGGACTAGAAGCAGAGCATTTCACATCATCCTTCCTGGTGTGCCATTACTCCACTGTTGCCACTGACTTCTTCAACAACTTCTTACCTGAAGAGGGAGGAGCTGCAGATCTACTGGCAATTGTACAGTCCTTCTCCATCCCTGCTTCTTGATAAATGACTAAGGACTTCCACCTGCATCTCCTTGTTGCCTGGTTGAAGCACTAGCAAATGAGGTAATGTTGGGTGTCTGGTTTGACCCAGAGGCAAACAACGTAGTGGTTGTGCTTGCCCTTGTGGTAAATCCTGCTGCTCAAGTGACAATCCTGAAAAAGCAATGCCTTAGATAGCGATGGTGAGCTGAACAGCATACAATTTCATGAAAACTGGCCAATGACAATGCCACAGGATGGTGTCACCGAAAGGTAGGGCTGAAGAAGTCTCTCAACTGACATGAGGAAAAGACTTTGATGATGAAATAAAATTCTGTATTGGTCCCACATGCACTTGACAGCAGGCAAAAATGAACTGAAGTATATGGGGGCCACCCATGTTATACAGGCGATGCTAAGGCAACTGATGATGTAGATTGCTCCAGCTGTGGAAAAGTTTCCCACGAGGATGTGATGACGTTGACTCACAGTCCAATGTCTGGGGAGCTATGGAGAAGATATCCTCCAGGAAGTGCTGTAACTTGTTACAAAAATGTCACATTTATAGGGGACCAGCCAGCACTAAGTGCTCCACAACCTATACTCTGTCAGCTTAGAAGGGAACAACAGTTATGGGTTGTAGCAGCGACACTATGCCTTAAATGCCTATTATTAGCTAAATGGAAAGATGCTGTAATTCCCTCAGTGGGGGAGGGAATCACTTGTATGGGGAAATTAATGGCCAGTGAGAGAACCAGTCATATAATCCAGGATGAAGAGGAACAAGTTAGTGAAATATGGACTCCTTTTCTTCCATTATTAGAGAACAGTAAGGTACGAGTTGTCAGTTGGAATTTACAAGAGGCCTTACTTAAACTAGAATACACTGTAAGTTTGTGAGAATTAATTGTTTTCTGTACCCAAGTGCAATATATATATATATTACAGTTAATATGTTTTTTCTTTGTAAATGGAAAAAATGCTAAGTTAGCATGTGAAATTTATATCGTTATAAATCATTAGGCTCTCATATATATTGTTACTTATATTTAAAAACATTACTGATGCTGTATTTATTGACTGTAACTTTGAATGATTTTAATAAAAATCTATGAAGAAAAAAAAAGCGCTCCACTCCCAAGTATGGGAATGGTCCCAATTTGCACTTTGTGTACAAAAATTGCAATTTTGTTTTACTATTTACTGTAGTGTAATAGATTGTATCAGACTAATTTTGTTTACTTATGGGATGACATTTTCTGTAACTACAAATCCCAGAATCCCCTGCAGCTGACAGCGCAGGACTGCAGCAATGGGAGATTTAATAGTGTGCAGTGCATGTTAGAGCTTTTATAAGTTCCTATCAGACGTTTCCTGGGTCTGCTTTTCTCCAGGGCCTACGTATAGTCCTCTGTGACTGTACTTAGCCCTGGGAGGCTAGCAGGACCAGCAAACAAAACAACAGAACTTATGTAAACTCTAACATGCACAGCAGGGTATTTAATCTTGCATTGCTGCAGTCGTGCTCCAATGTCAGCTGCAGGATTCTGACCTAGAAGCTACAAAATGTCATCCTGGAAGCAAACAAAATTGCCTGATACACTTACTATACTGCAGTAAGCAGTAACTAAAAAAAAAAGGTTTTTGCACAGAAAGTGCAAATTGGGACCAGCCCCACACTTGGGTGTGAGGTTCTTAGTGCTGTCTGTTCCACTTTAAGAAACAAAAAATGAGACTTTGAATTTCTTAAATACAGAACCAGACAGTGCCAGTCAGTAGTGTGAAAAATTGTAGATGTTCTGACATCCATAGTTTTACCAGCAGGTAAACACAGTGATTTGGAAAGTGACTTTCAGTGTGCAGGGCATGACCAAAACCTATCACCTTCCCGCTCCCTTTGTGAGGTTACAATTGAGGCCCTTTATTTCAATACCCACCCCCCTCACACACACACACACACACACAAAATAATACAGACAAAACCAAAATTTCCAAGACTTAAAGGCTGCCTGCATCCCCGCATTTATTCTTTCTTGTAATAAAAGACCAAAACAAAAGAAAAGAAAAACAAAAAGCAGAGATCAGTCACCCATTACCAAGTCAGATGAATCAGCCTTGCCGTACACATTGCACTTCTGCTGTACAACAGTTTCAGTCCAATTTAAATACTGCTTTTTCATGTGGAAGCCCGTCTGTTGAAACTTCCAAATAGAAAGGTCAGTCTGAACTTCCAAACAGAAAGGTCAGTCTGAAAGATGGAACTGGGCTGACGTCTGTCACTCCTGCCAAGTTCGGTGTAAATCTTTTTGCAGCAGTGTTTACATGCAGTGTAAACCGAGTTTCCCTTCTGGCATCCGGGAACTGTCTGCAAAGAGGACCACTTCCCAGATTGAGATAAACAGTAAAGCAGAGAGAGAGAGAGAGAGAGAGAGAGAAGAAAGAAAGAATAAAAGTAAAATAAATTATTTTCATATGCAGACCAGCTCCTTATGATTCTACGTTTGTTTTGGTTGTATTAGCAAAGGCAGTTAGTACAAAGCAGTGCTACTTGGGAGAGCTGTGAATAACAGCCTAAGTAATACTGCCACCTAGTGGCAGTTTAAGGGACAGCAAAAAGGAGAGCCAGAGGTGCTCTCTGACCTCCCAGGCAGAGGGAGAAGTGCCCTTTAGCTGAATGGTTAGAGCTGTTGCCTAGGCTGATAGTCCATCTGCCCAGCAGAAGGGCCGGACACTAACATTTTTTCACCTGCCACCAAGGGCCAGTGGCATTCTAGTTCAATGACTCTGCTGTCCAGAACCAAGATGTTTAACACAAAATCTGTAGTGTTAGATGGCTCTGTGGTGCTGAACAACTGGGGACCGCTCTGGCATGCCAACGACTCAGGTTGGCAACCCAAACCAGGTCATCAAGAGTAGGCTGGCCAGGTGGATGCAGAGCATCCTCTCTTCATGGGGTGAGGAGGTTTTGTAGCACCACTCACTCAGCAACACCTAGGGCAGGCCTGGCAGTGGTGCTGTTGAAGCTGTGGGTGACCATGCAGCACCAGACATCCCCCAAAGCAGTCGCGAGCGCATGCCTGTTTCACATATGGAGGTGAGCGGGACAAACTGGGGGAGAGAACACCCTTCCATTAGTTGAATCAAGGAACACTAAAAGGGCTGCCCAGGTCCTAAATACTCATGAACATGCCATCCCTCTCCCCTCCCTTCCCCCTGCTGCCATGCTGCCCCTAGAGTCTGCTTCACCTGAGTACGCGGTAGCTGGACTGAAAGGGGGAAACCCACTTATTGAGGGTCAAGCTGAGGGAGATGGTCAGATGCTGTGGGCAGGATCTGAAACAGGAGCTGCACCAATATAAGGAATGAGCTCCCAGATGCGTAGTGTCTCAAAGTACAGGAGCAGAGAATTAACCAGTGAGTGAGGAATAAAGTGTGAATTTAAAAAAAAAAAAAAAGCTGTCCACTCTGTGGCACTGGTGGGTAGTGTGCTGCACTGCTGCGTGGCAACACTCATAGGGATGTGCAAATCCTAATGTCACCTGGCCCGAGGCAAGCAAATTTCCTTGTAGGACAGATTAAAAAAAGAGAGCTGATTTCATTGTAAAGTATGAGGGGCAAGTGTAAATCCAGCTAAAGTCATGGTTGGGCAAATCCAAAAAGTTTTGATTTGAAAAGCCCTGGATACCTGGGATCAAATCCAATCACAGCTCCATTGTTCCAAGCCAGCAGCGGTCTGGGCAGGATGCCGTAGGCACAACCAGAGGAGCTCTGACACAGTGTGACTCACCAGTGCCAGTGCCACCTCATGGCCCAGGCCCCACCAGAGAAGGAAGGCACTAGGGCTTGACCAGCAGTCGGAGGGTGTCTGCATGGGTAAGTGGCCAGGAGGATGATGGCTGGTCAGCTACAAGCAGACAGCAGTCACCCAAGCAAGCCAGCAGGACTGACCAGGCACAAGTAAATGTAGGAAACCTCTAGGCTGAAAACAAGAAGCTAACTTGTCACACGGACAAAAAAGGCTTTCTTTATGTCGAGTACTAAATTACATTCTTTGCTGTTATTTTTTGTACAGTAATTTTTTTTTTAGCTTAAATAAACCCTCCACAAAATGAGGACACATAGTTGTTCTCTCTCTTTTTCTTGTCTGTGTCTTGAGTGAAGGCAGACATAGCAGTCTCTTGGGTCCATGCCCAGAGCCACTGGCAGAGAAAGGAGGCACGCCTAGTTCCTGCCAGGGCCAGTACATGCTGCATGGGCTTTTCCTGTACATTTTCAGAACTTGAGGGAAAAAAAAGAATGGAGTTATTTATAGCTTACCACTGTTGTTGATTCTGCGAGGCAACACGACTGGTTTCTATTTTAGCATCAAGCTTCCTGGGTTGGGGACAAGGTGAGGAAGTCGAATTTCCTGCCACTGCCTCACTCTTTACTAAGTTTCAGGCACTAGGCTTTTCTTTCCCCATCAATCATATCAACGACCTTCAAATGAGGAGAGAACTATGTCCCAAAATATTTTGCGCCATATGGTAGGCAGGACATATGTTCAATCTGGGGCAAAAGAATTTCAAAAATTGCCACTTAAAAATAAAAATCATTTGGGGATCTAATGGCGAATGGTAGAGAAAGCCCGGGTTCTAAATGAGAAGTAGTGTTTTACTCCTTGGTGCGTGTTTTTGCACAGAAGTGTATTACTTGTGGAAGGTGCCAGACCAGTGGCAGGACTGGAGAGATCGGTCTCCCATTCCTCCACCGTCATGAAAGACCCATGTCTAATGGGTGGAAGGGCAGCTCACACTTCACTGCCACTCAGACCTTCACCCCACCCCAGCCTCTGCCGTGACACTGGGCAATAAAGGGTACCAATTGGTTACAATTACTATGTTTACACACGTTAGAGACAGGTTACCCAGTCTTCGATGCCAGTTAATCGATCATGGCTACACTTGTGTTTACATGCAGGACAGCAATTGAGCCACTGAGACATGAACGGGTCCACGTGCAGGGCAATATCTGACTACAACATCACTGATTCCTGTGCAATCGATTTTAACCCTGCATATTAACAGGTTACATGACAACTGAACATGTGCATGGAGTTGGTTCCAGCTCTGACTGAGCCTACATGCCGTTTGATCACCAATGCTCAGGAAATCGGTGTGCTTGTCTGGTGCACTTGGACTGATCCCGAGATCGATCCCAACATCATCAATAGTAAAATTTACATGCAGGGTTAGAATCAATTACAAAGTAACTGTTCACTCTAACTTCCATGTAAATGTGATAAATCTCAATGGTGCCCCCCCCCCCAACGTGGACACCTGCCCACTGGAAACAGACTCCCACCGCAATGCGTTTCAGAGAAGTGGATTTATTACATTTAGAGTACTGCGATATCTGTGTACATTTTCTTTTATTGAGGTTTTTCTCCCCTGCCTGGTGCCATTGCACTACCTTCTGTCCTCTGGTCTTCTACTTCTTACAGTGTTTAGGCCCTTCTTTTTTCCCCCAATTGTTTAACCAGGAGTGGCACCCTAAGCTAAAAGCTTGTTTCCAGGTGCAACCTGGGAGCACAGGGAAGTTAAGTGACTTGCTCAGGGTCACACAGTATGCAAGTGGAGGCTGTGGGATTCAAACCCAGGTCTCCAGATTTGCAGCTCAGAGCCTCAATCACTTGAAGGTGACCAGTCCAAACACAAATCGACAGCATGGGGCCAGAGAATTTGATGGTGTGGTGCACTGTTAGCACAGCTCTCTGGGTTTTTCCCTAGACTTTCTCCCCTTGTAACCTCTCACCCCCAAGAGATTGCACAGTGCCACACCCATATAAAGCATCTCCAGAACTGCCAATACCACAGGCACGGTGCCAGCTCTCCCTGGCATCAAAAGCACTCCTGGACCTAACCCCCCCCCCCCATCTGTCATCTCCCTGGGCTCAGTTCTGAACCTGGGCCACTCACATAGAATTTGACGGCAGATAAGGACTGCTTGGCCAACCCAGTCTGCCCATTTCCCTACCTAATGGATAAGTTGCAGATCCTAGTTAACCAGCAGCCTACTTCTTCCTACCCCAACCCCCTAGAATGATAGCATGGTGGACTCCGTCTGGGCCATGGGGCAGCTCCCGAATACATTTTCATCACAATATATTGGTCAGCCTGATAATATCATTTTTGGAAGAAAATGTGAAAATCTGATTGGGGAAGGGGATCAGGAAACTTGGTTGCATTTGGAGAGGGACACCGCCAGCACAGCAGAGGTGAGACGCCAGGCTGATTCAAGACTGTATATAGCGGGGTATATCACACAACACAACAATTGAGATGCATATTGTTTTATGATAAATTATCGTTAAGTGGAAAATATTGTGATACAGTACAGCATGGTATTGAGCTGCCATGATATCCTTACAACAAAATAACCACTACCCACCAGGGCAGTATTCAAACCCGTGGTCTACACTGAAAGACTTTAGAACCTATCCACTACCAGCCCACTAAGCCACTGAGTTTCCCCATCAGTGAGCTTAGCTAGGAGCTAAATCTATACCACACAGAAGGAAGAACTGGACACACTCTGTTTATGGAGGGAATATGGACTGTGAGTGGTCTAAGATTTCCTTCAGCTAGCATGCAAGTTCCCATATTAGCTACATGACAACTCCAAGACCATCAATGGAATAACTTGTTTACAAAGTCCAGTCCAGGTTTCTTCCACGTTACTAGTAAGCACTGCAGCTTCAAGAAAACTGTCACGCAAGCAGGATACTAGCAGGGTCCTCTAGGGGTTCTGTGTTGCCAAGAAAGCATACAAGACCACAGAGACAACATAACGCAGAATATAAAACGATACATGGAAACTGCCGGTCTGTCTCTTATTGTCAGTTATAACTCACGGTTATTGACAGATTTAAATATTACAACTTTATTCTGAAGAACAAAAACAATACTGATTTTTTTTATACTTGAAGTTTTAGAAAAATAAGTTTGTTTCTGGAGTAGGAGCTCAGCTCCTTCTAGTTAGGGAACAAGCAGACCCCGGCTAAAAGTTGGAAATCTGGCTGTACCTGATTGCTGCCCTAGAGGAGCTAGTGTCGAGTGTGAAGACTCTCTGCTAATAGATGGCCCTAAGCTGCCAGCTCACATCTTGGTAGTGCCAGACAGATCACAGATAGAAATCACAGGTTTCTGAAATGCCAGGCAAGGGGACATTCAAAGTAACCCACAATGCAGGGTCCTGGACAGCGCTGGCAGTAAGACCATGTAGGGAGGCTGGTGGTGGCTGTGCAAACTACTACCACCAGAGGGAGCCACAGTGTACTGGTAACATGCAGCCACATCAGGGAGAAAGGAAGGACTTCCAGATCTGGAGATGCCTGTATGTTCTTTCTCCCCCCCCCCCGTCAAGGTGTTTATGTTTCTTTCTTGGTTGGACCTCCACATTCCCAGATGTAAAACTAACATGGGTACACGCGCTTTCGCACATATGGCCCCTAAATACTGGAACTCGATACCTCCAACTGTTCACGGAGCACCTACCCATGCTAGTTTTAAAACACGTCACTGGGAACATCTGCGTACAACTAGCCCATGCACCTGCTTCAATCCGCCATAGACCACTCTCTTCTCCCCACCCTCTCTTTCAGTAAATAACCTTCCTCTTGTATGCCACTTCCGTGCCTCTCTAATAACCTTTCTCTCATGTTCCATTTCTCTCATCCCTCACCTGTTTCCCTTCCCCCTCCACTCTCTCTTCTTCTCCCTCTCTCATTTCATCCACAGATTTTGGCACTTATTGTACTTTTCTGTGTGTAAACCTTTATTTGCAATGCGTGTTTCACTTTCTGTTTTGACTGTAGTTGTATATTTGACCTAAATGTTATTCCTGTTTTGCCTCATACTGTAATTTTGTCTCTACCATTCCAGTGTGATTTACTCTTTGAGTCAATTGTTTAGTTGAATGTTGCTTTTTCCATCCTCACTGTGTTTACCAATCTCATGTGCTACGTCACATGTATGCTTCACTTGTATTTTATACTGTCTCTTTCCCGGGTCATGCCTGAAAATAGGCATTTCTATGCTTAGTGGACTCACCTGGTTACCAAAAGCAAATAAATAAATAAATTCTTGACCCCCTACAATGTCCTCAGTGGCTTGTCCACCATGGTTTAAGACAGTAAGGAGGTGTAACTTCCTGTCACGACACAGTCTGGCATGGGAGCGAACAGGAATAGCAGGGCCCAGAGGTACAGGTGCCATGCCATCAGCCTGGTGGTTGTCAGGTCTTCCACTAGTATGACCCCTCCACCAAACCTGTCCCTCCCACTTCCCATGGTGCCATGCACATACCACATTATGGTGTCCCATGCATGCAGATGTCCCCTTTTCCAGGGAGCCAGCAAGCTCCTGGGCCTATCACAAATCTTACCTCAGAATCATGTGATGTGCTGAAGCCAGTCTGGTTCCTCCTTTTCTCACTGCCATTTTATGACTTGTTTACTTGGCTGGCAAACTTAATAACTGGCACAGCAGCTCCACCTACAGGATCAGTGGCAGAGACACAAACCACCGACTGTTTACTGGGTTGGGGGGAGGGGCAGCGAAGTACGATGCTGCAGAGAAGGAAGGGATTTTTCTTCAGAGTATTATGTTGAGTTTAAAGGTTAAACTGTGCACAAAAAGAGTCAGTTACAAGTTAAAATGCTTGCCTTTGAAATGCTTTGATTTTTATAAACAGCTTTTAAAGTGGAGTCGGGGTCAGCTGTCCCCCCAGGCAAACTGGCACTGTTTGAAGGAACAAAGCACAGACACCAGCTCTTTTATTCAAATCTGAATTATCAGAGCACTAATAAGCAGTGAAGACCCATAACGTAATGTGGCTGTCTTCACTATCAAATAACTCTCCTCCATCGGCAGTACTCCGTGCACAAGTTTGCTGAACTGGGATTGCAAATGATGATGATACATGCTGGAGATGCCTGCCATGTCAGGGTAACACAATGCATATTCTGCGGACATGCTCTAAAATATCAAAATTCTGGGAGGAAATGTGGTTGGCTTGTTGTGTAACTGTAACCTGCAGCACTGACTGCTGTTCTAAATTGGTGATTTTGGGCATATCTCCTGATCTGAGCAACTTTGTTTTCCCACAGAGCTGTTTCTCTTTACTGGCTGGTGCGGGCAGGCTGTCAGCCCTGTTCCCACCTTCTCTCACCCAGCACCCACCACACTGGACTGCCTCTGCCCATCCCTCCTGTGACAGGCCTGGGAAGGGGAGGGCCGCCCCCTCCAACTGGTGACACTCATGCCGATCGGCCGGCTGTTGACCAGCAGTGTGAAGCAAAGGCAGGTGGACAGGGCTTCATTTAGTCCACGCCATCCATTTTCCACTTTTGTCCTCAAAGTCCACAGCCAAGGCAGCACATAGGCGTGTACGTGGAGGCAAACATGTCTACGGAACTGCGGCCCCTCCCTTTCATGTCGCTCGAGGCTGCCAATGCTACCCCCAAGCCTCCACCTGGAGGCAGCAAACCACCCCTCACTGGGAGAGGAGAGCTGTCCTCCAGCTGCTAACCTCTCCCCCACCCCCATTGACTCCCCAGCAAACCAAAATCATCCCAAAACCTGGGATGCCAGCGTGGGAAAAAGGTACTGCACAAAGCGCCTCAGCCCTCTTTGCCACTGGGCCAGCGCTGATGTGACCAACTTATCTACTAACAAAAAACCTTGGCTGCTCATTGCTCTAATAACAGCAGAGAACACTGTTTTGAAATACTGGAAGCAACGATCATCTCCGTCCTTTAATGAACAGCTACGGAAGATGGTGACAAGAGCAAATTATGAACATCTTGTCCATGTTAGTCACAACAGAATTAAACATTTCATTTGTTACAGGAATGAGACCCTTTTTGAACTTCAAGTTCTGTGTATATAAAAAAGCAACTCAATCATACAGATTAGGGCTGTTGTTCTCTTAATGTGTACACTCCGATCCTATATGTGAGATTAAAATACTAGTACAAGGACAGTGTTTTAGTTTTTTTTTTTTTTAACTCGGCTTTACTCAAAATTGCTGCACTGTACAATCATAAAAAGTGAAAGCTTGTTCCAGTACATGGTACACATCCCGTCTACTAAGACTATCTGCACTTTAAACTAAGCAGTTGCAGATCCTATATGTATCTCTACATCCCAGACTGAGAAGGTAAAGCACATGATGTCAATCTGTTATCACATAGCTAAACAGCTTACTGGTCAGAGTCTGTAGTAAAAAAAGAATACATACAGAAAACTACAAGTGCAGTATTTGTACAAACTGCATGTCATTCTCTATGAATTTCCAGATATGAACATGGGTCATTATTCTAAAATTTCATACCACTTATATGATATACCTGACGGTGTCTGAAAAAGCTATGGGTGAACCTCAACTTTTTAACTTAGTAAACAAGTGTAACTCAACAAGCTGTATGTTAGAACCAATCTCATATTTATGATGTGCTTTATTCAGCAGTGTTGAATTATTAATGGACCTTGTCCTTGCTGTACTTTCTTTGTATGAAAATATGTATTTTCTGTTCCAGTTCGAAAAAGCAATAAATTATTAATTATAAAAAAAGATAACTGTCCTCCATTGACGTCAGTTTTGTCCACAGCTGAAGAGGAGGGCATGTAACTAATGTTGAGGTAGTTATGGGCAGTGCTGGAAATGCTCCTCAACAGCTTTGGGAACTGTGGGGATCCGTGGGGTTCCCGCCTTTAAACACAGCCCCCCCGCTTCCCATTATAAACAAATGGCAACCCCGCCTTTAAACACAGCCCCCCCACTTCCCATTATAAACAAATGGCAACTCCGCCTTTAAACACAGCCCCCTCCGCTTCCCATTATAAACAAATGGCAACTCGCCTTCAAACACAGCCCCCGCTTCCCATTATAAACAAATGGCAACTCCGCCTTTAAACACAGCCCCCTCCGCTTCCCATTATAAACAAATGGCAACTCCGCCTTTAAACACAGCCCCTCCGCTTCCCATTATAAACAAATGGCAACTCCGCCTTTAAACACAGCCACTCCGCTTCATTATAAAACAAATGGCAACTCGCTTTAAACACAGCCCCCGCTTCCCATTATAAACAAATGGCAACTCCGCCTTTAAACACAGCCCCTCCACTTCCCATTATAAACAAATGCCAACTCCGCCTTTAAACACAGCCCCCTCCGCTTCCCATTATAAACAAATGGCAACTCCACCTTTAAACACAGCCCCCTCTGCTTCCCATTATAAACAAATGGCAACTCCGCCTTTAAACACAGCCCCCTCCGCTTCCCATTATAAACAAATGGCAACTGTGTGTGAGGTACAGAGGCTCACCAGAGCGCTTGGTGCCAGGTCCAGGTAGGCTACCTGTAACTGCAACAGTGCTAATGGCCACTATCGATTGTCACAGAGGAAAAAACTACGTAGAACCACATCAAGGGCCATTGTGTGGGCACCACAATGGCACACAGATTGGAGCCATTTGTTATTTTAACATGAACCTTTTTATTAAATTTTAACAAATGAACACAACATCTCAAACAATAACACGCTAATAACAAAAGCATATAAAAGAGCCAACTACGTACATAAATGAAGGCACTGGAAAAAAATAATATAAATAACAGTTCGGACGCAAACACCTTATGGAGCATTGTACATATCATGGTGCAAAATAACAACAACAAATAAAACAACAGACAAATACTTCAGGAGGATAGTATTCACATACAACAGATTGGAGTCTGAACCATGGAATACCCATGCTGGAGCCAGTTGGGGGTTGGTACGTGGCAGAGGTGAGGGGATTGGCTTCCTGGGGAGGGACAGCAAGGGCTGATTATGAATTCTTGCCCCGGCTGGTAGCAGTATACCTGGGGTAAGCGAGGCATCAGAGCTAAGAGGACAAATGGAGAACTGAGGCTACTATGCACTGAAGGAAGGGTCAGCCACTGATGTCAGATGCAATGTGGCCAGTTTGGTGGCCATGCACATACCCAAGCCAGGGCCTGAGGGCAGCAAACCAGTGGTGAGGAATATGGTATCCGAGTCAGGTGAGCCCAAGGAAGTCATTCAAAATAATTAATGGACTAGTGGCGTGTGCAAAAGCTGGGTTCTGTCCACTAATCCATAAACCAGTGGAACTCTGAGAGTATCACAAAGGAAACTAACTGGCACTCTGCGTGTGTGTGGCGGTAGTGGTGGTGATTTTGTCTACCAATCAATCAACTACCCAGGAATTATCTTACAAACAGCCTCGACTTTGCAACATAGAGTTTTATCAGCCTTCTTAAACAACAGGAGCAGAGTAAGTGGGGCATCCTAGACTAAGTGGAAGGCAGACAAGAGAAGAATAGGGAAAAAAGGGGCAAGGATCACTGAGGTATCGGTTCAGATGAGATGTTAATCCATGGTCCCGTCTGCCCACCTCTGGTGGCTGCCTAGGTAGAAATAAAAAAAAAAAGAAAAATCCCATGGTACTTTTTGAAGGAATAGGGCGTTATCCTGGGCCTCCTGTCTGCTGAGGCTGGGAGTTCTGCCATGCAGCGCTTGAGCAGAACCTTATGGACAACCCATTGCTTTACAATTTCACCTGCAGGTAGCCGATGCTAGAGCCATGCAGTGGTACAAAAATGTTAAAGTTTTGTTGAGTTTAATTAGTTTAATTAAAAGTCTAAAGTTGGAAATCTGGGGATCTCCTGTGAATGATTTCTTGCCGCAATGACTGCTCTCTGGCGCCCTTTAGCAGACACTTCATATTCAGCAATATTTGATGTGGAGAGATACAAAGATGATTCTTTAAGGGGGATATAACTCAATAGTGGACCACCGTGTCCTGAAGAACTGTTTCACATAGTCACAGAACATTGATGCCTATAGATTGGGCAGCCAAAGAGCTATACCCAAGAATAAAATGAAGCGGTGTTAAACATTTATTTTGCGAGAGAGCAGCTCATTCCGTTTTGTCTCCATTATAAACAGCCACACTATTTTGTGTTTGTTATTTTGAGTTTTTTATTTAAAGTTTTGGCATTTGGCAGGTTTAGATAACCCTCACAGTCACAAAGGCTGCCCTTGGCTTGCTAAATATGTGTTTCCTCTTCAGACCGCACTTCCTGTAGGATAAGTCTAAGGATGAGGTCCCAGAAGAAATTACCACCACCAACTCTCCCTGCCACACACAGATGCCATCACAAAAGGAAACTTTTAATCACTTTATGTCTCTCAGCCAGGAAATATGCAGCTTGTGTACATTAATAGCCTATCTCTGTCCTCCGGCTTGCCTGCCCCCTTCAGGATACTCCCCCCCGACCCTGACACCCACGTACTCCAGGACTTAAGTAGTCTCAACATCATCCTCTCTCTTGGCAATGGCTCTTATTCTCCATCTCATGGGTCTGGATCATGGGGAACACCGGGTGCCATGGTTGGGCAGAGTGGGTTCTAGGGGACCGGAATTAAATGTTTTCTTCTTCATTTTCTCCCTTTCCTTACTCTTCCCATCTTCCTAGGTGTGGGCACAGCCTAAGTCGGCCTCACACATGCCAAGCATGCCTCCTGCAGCAGCAGCAGGTTCAGGTGTTGTGGTAGCGGAATCTGCAGCCACCCCTCCCCCCCAGCCGAGATGCACTGCTGCATGACAGCTTGTCCCAGCCTGACCTTCCTCAATAAGATGCTCGCCTCAGAGTCTGCTCCCAAACTCTGGTTGCCTACTTAGCAATGCATCTGGTCCATCAGAGGGGCCATTAATAGCCTTTTTGTAACCATATGTTTGTTGGAGATTAGTATTGGACCACTCTACAGACTGACCAGCTAGCCTGTTCATTTAGGAGAGTAAAACAAAACCCTTGTGACTTCTAGAACTAGGGAAGATGCAGTTCAGAGAAACTAGAAAAACTAAATTGGCCATCTTTCAGGGAACAAACTGGAACAGGGTTTTATTTTGTTTTTGTTGCTCCTCTCTGCACCCTCTGACCTGCCACTCCTCCTGGCTGCTCATCATCCCAGTCTGCCTGCCAGTCTCACCCTTCACTGCCACTTCCTGCCACCTGGCTCCCCAGACTATCCCTGCATCTGGGAAGGTCCAGCTTACCAAGGGTGTGGGAGAGGGGAACAGCTTTCCTGGGGGGTCCTCCAAGGTATACAGGGCTGAGGGGGCAAGAGTTGTCCACTGGGGGACTGTGGCATGGGGGAACTAGGCAGCCATCATCCAGCAGGTGAGACAGGTGCTGTTTTTTCATTTTTTGGGGCTCCTAACCACACCCCAGCGGCACGCAGCACAGCAATGCCTTAGAGCTAGAAACAGCCAGAGTGTGGTCACCCAAGCCAGCAAAGCTCTGCATGCCACCAGGTGTCACACTCTGAGTGGTGCTCTGCAGCACCCTCCCCAGGAGTAAAGCGCCCACACAGACACTCTATCACCCTTCCTGCTGGCCTCCACTCCTGACGTCCCGGGCTCAGGGCTTGAAACTGGGTCACCAGTGTACCAAGCAGGTGCCCCACCACTTGGCACCACAAAGCTGGGGTTGTTTTTAAATGTTTGCTCTAAGCTGCTGCTGCACAGATAATTGGGTTGGCCACACCTGGAGTGCTGTACAGCGTGCAGTGCAGTTTTGGAACCTTCACTGGAATAAAAGATGAGGAAGAGGCAGAAACTATTCGGCAGAGGGCAGCAGAAATTATCCAGTGGAGCGTAACCTAGGATCTATCAGGAAAGACTAGACAGATTAAACACATACTCACGTGAAGACTGGAGGGAGGGGGGAATGTGATGGAATCCTACAAATACAGGCATGGACACAACAGGATGATCTCCTCAAATTTATGTAGATTAAGGAGGAACACGACAACTGAGGGCCACAAATTTAAAATGGGGGGGTTCCACTCAGCCATCCAATCTATTGAAGATAAACTAGAGGATGCGGAGGCCAGGCACAAGTGAAACAATCTGTGGCTGTATGGGATCCTGGAGACAGTGGAAGCCTCAGACGTGATTTTGTTCCTGCAGACCTTCCTTAAAGATGTTCTGAGCCTGACGGCGAACTGCGTGTTGGAAATTGAGGGGTGTGTGGGGCACCAGACCAAAACCATACAGCACTTAATGCCTGACTATGTTCTGTAGTGGCCTGCTTTTGATAAACAGGAGGTCTTAACAAAAGCATGGTGA
This sequence comes from Neoceratodus forsteri, assembly GCA_016271365.2. Lineage (NCBI taxonomy): Eukaryota > Metazoa > Chordata > Ceratodontiformes > Ceratodontidae > Neoceratodus > Neoceratodus forsteri. The sequence continues at coordinate 107,783,193 of JADMNL010000034.1, read as the reverse complement.
GCCAGGGTTGTCCTCTACAAAGGCAAGTGGGTTGGTTTTGATAATAATTACCCAGTTTCCATAAAAGGCAGGCTTTCCTACCTTTCATGAAACCGCTGTGGGCCCAGTGGGACTCACATTTCACACCCTATATCCAGCTAAAATGGTGATCCATTTCACAGATGGGCCAAAGACTTTCATTCTGGCTAAACAGGTTTGAGCGGAGCTCAGGGCATGGGGCATTCCTTGCAATGCACCACCGGCACCAGCTGCTCTCCCATCAATTGCAATCAAGTTAGCATGAGAAGCCTGGAACCTGATGCCAGAAACAAACAGATGGCAGATACAATGCAGCATATTACTGCACGCTTGAGAGGAACTCGGGAGGCAGCCAGCACTTCCACGGACCCCGACTGAGCAATCGCTGGGACTCCTGATTTTATTTTTCTATGGACCAGGCTAACTATGGGCCTCTGTCTGCTCAGACGTTGGCGGATTTGCAACAATCGCAGCATTTTCCACTCAGATTTATCTGGAAGGTAGATATGGTCCGAATTATTATGCTCCCCAATTTTTTTTATATTACTTCCAGAACGTGATTGGAAAAGGTGGCACACCATCATCCTGTGTTTTGTCTAGAATGGCCAGTAATGTCACTACTCCCGAAAGCCCAGGGCAGCTACCCTGCCCGATTTTTACTATACTGCCTCTCAACTTGGGATTCTGTTTGTTTGCCACCAAACTGGATCGGGGCCACAATGGCTAGCCAGTGAACAAATGCTACTTCTTTCGTGGGAGATGACCTGTTACATCTTCCCAACAGCCTCCCCTGATTTCACCAAGGCACACCACAATCCCTGGATTGTCCAGATTCAATAAGTTTGGTGAGGGACAGTAGCAGCTTTGAACCTTTGAGAGGTGGGTGTGCCCCACATCATAACTGGAAGATTTTCCACCTTCACGTATGTACCTTGCACACTGCAGGTGGAGTAGACAGACTCTTATATATTTATCCCAGTTTTGCTCTGAGTGGTAGTGCACTAATTTAAGGACTTTCAGAACCAATGTGGCCTTGATAGACAGGAATTGTTTAGGCACTTCCAGGTTCATCATTACCTTAAGCCCCCGGGAGAGATACCCAGCTGAGGCCCTCCCTTTGGTTCTTGCCTTGATGACACAAACATTAGAGCTCCGATTTCTGCACACTTAATCTCTCCCCTTTACCAGGCACTACAAGCCACACAACCCTACAATATCTTATATGTTGCGGCAAAATGGGGAAGGAACTAGGACAAACTGTAGACCAGACCAGATGGGAGAGGGGTTGTTCTGAGGTGAGCAGAATGGCCTTGTCTCATATCTGGTGGGAGTATGCCTGGAAGCATCTTCTCTGCTATTTTAAAACCCTGGTCATTATGGCTAAATATGGCAGGCACCATGGTGCCACCTGCTGGAGATATTGTGGTGAGCAACTGGGGACCCACCCTTACATTATGTGGGCCTGCCCGGTAGTGAAACCCTTCATAAGGGAATTAAGAAACTGCAATGGCAGAGGTACCACATACCATGATAACACTCACTCCGCAGGTATACCTATTGCACCAGTACCCTGGAGCCCTGAAAGATAAGAGAGAGAAATACTGCTTGGTATCATGCTCCTAGCCACCAAAAAACAACTCATTCATAAGTGGATTGTGAATCGGGCTGGATCTGGGTCAGTGGAAATACACAGTGAAGTCTGTACACCATGTGGAAAGGATCACATTCAGCCATAATGAGCGCTGTGAAATATTCACATCTCACTGGAACTGTTGGGTGACGTAGGTTGTGCGGCATGATCCTATCTCTGTTCCGTGACCACATGGATTATGGGCCGAGGAGAGGCAGAAGGGGCAGGAGACAATGAGGGTAGGTGGCAGGAATGCCCGGGTGCAGGATGCCGAGGCAGAGTGTGGGTGAATGGATGGCCCCCTCCATACCCCTTCTTCTGGTTTATATGATACACTAGCCCCTGCAGATGGATACTGCAGTTTGGTTAGGTTCTCTGCCCCCTAAGCTGTATCGGGGGATATGAGAAACTCTGGATCAGTTATATCATAGGGACTGGGTACTTATCCTGTGCCACACCGTGCTGCTTGTCTATGAATATGGAGATTTGGATGTGCAACTTCTTAGTTTTAATAAAAATACATATATACAAAAAAAAAACACATTATGATAAACTGTCATCCAAAACAAACATTCAGCACCATTTCTTTTGCAGCCTCCTCCCCCTGTTTCCATAAGATTTTAGTACTATGCTGATATGTACTAAATTTGGGGGGATTTCAAGACTGGGCCAAACATAACAGAAAAACAAAGGCCCTATTTCATTTAGAAATATAGAATCTGTTGGCAGAAAAGGACCTCCTGGCCCACCTAGTCTGCCCTGAAAAATTGTATTTTTCATTTTTATTTTTTATACTTGTAAGTTGATGAGCAAAAATACCTGTTTTCAGAAGTGACAAGTACAATTAAACAAGCTAAAATGAGTAAGACAAAAATGCAGTGTGAACACATGAAACATTAACAACGTAAGACAGTATATGATAAACTCATGATAAACATAAAAGATAAAAATATGGTCAGTGATCGTTAGGGACAAGATTTGGTACTTCAATTGAACAGCAGTTTGTTCAGGATAACCTGGAATGTTTACAGCATTGGACATTTTGTGATTTCAATGGTAAGTGAATTATAATGCATTTTTGACCAACAGATTATCTGAACAGAGTAGTTATTCTGCTCGAGATCTAGTCCCTTGATTATTAACTGCTTTATGAAACAAAGAAGAGACAGATTGTGGTAGCTGATCAAATCAAATCAAGTGCATCCTTCTGAAGTAAGAGTCCGATTTGTAAATTGCACCTGTCCTGCAATGAAAGGTTTCAGGAGCCTTATACAATACACAATGATGAGTCTGTCTAGGTCAATTTTTCACAAACTGACAGATGCCGTTGTAAGTGACCCTTGACTTGGACACAATTTGTTTGTTAGTTCCAGTGTAGACTGTTAGCCCATATTTCTGTTGTTACCCACATTAGCAGCAAATGGGTTCTATGTTTTTAGGAACCAATCCCCCTGACTGGGAAGGGAACATCTTTTGTACAACATGCATAGAGTCGCTCACTCTGGCACACAAATCAGGGACACAGCACTTTGACACAATGAGTGGGCAAGTGACTGAATCGGGGAGCTGGTACTAAAAAGTGCACTTAATGAATTGGCTGCTTTGAAAATAAGGCTTTGCAATAAAAATCTATTTATTCGCCATTTTTGAATTGACAGTAGTGAATAAAGCTATTTTTAGTGAGTACAAACATTTCAAGCCTGGAGAAATCCAACTTCTCCCCATCCATAACGTCCCCCTCTGTGGAAGTTTTTAAGAAGGCACTCAAGTCTTATTTATTGATGTTAGCTTATAATGACGATTTACGATTATCTGTAAATGTCATTTCAAGAGAAACAATCTGTTATTTATGCCCGTTTTCCCTGTGTAACCAAAAAGTTCTTCTCAACACTTGAGAAAAACTTTTCTTGGGGGGGGGGCACGAGAGAGGCAAGCATGAGACTGGACATGCTCCAGATTGGCTCTAACACAGCATTATTATTTTAATTAAACGTTACCTTTTTGGTTGTGAAATCGTTGGTACTGTTAGCATCACTCGCTAGAACAAGTCAATCTAAACATTTCAATACCTCTCTTGACATGATGGAATGCCCGAAAGGAGCAAGGGGTGGCATGAACCCTAAACCACCAAAACTGATGCAACAAGCACAGTGGGCCCAGAGAACTGCGATGAGGAATGGCAGTGTGAGTGGCCTGAGTGGAACACCTGCCCCCCCAAGCCCCAGGACATGGTTTTAAATGCAGTCCAAGAGATGGACAGAACATGGAGAAAGTGCTGGATCATATGAGCAGGCAAGATAACAAACAAGAAGGCGTTGTGTCTGCGGTGAAAGAAGAAGAGTGGTAAGTGAGAACTCAGACTACAGCATCACCCTTAACACAGGGAACTATCACCTTCAAAGCAGGCTGGTGACTTTAGAAAATTCAACCTGAGCGATGAATCTCCTGGTAGCTGCCCCCCCCCCCCCAAACACACAACATAGGAGGATTTTGTGTCCTACATCAGGATATAGTTACGGGAGTCATTACCCAGAGACCATCACCTGGAACCTGAAGACTTCCATAGGGCATAAAGAATGTGCTTCCATAAGGCACAACTTCATTCAGATTTACCATGTACCATATTGATTGTCACTAAAGGTCCTGAAATAAAGGACTCTGTTCTTTAGTGGGCACTAGATAATTTCCTGTTGAAAATCAAGAACACAGTGCCGAAACTGTACTCCGACTGGCCTTAAGCCACAAGAATTAGAAGAAAGATGTTTGATCCTCTGAGACAGCAGTTGCAGAGTTTGCAGATAGGTCGCTCAATGTTAGTCCCTATCCACCTCTGTATAAAATATGAAGGTAAGACATTTCAATACTTGGACCCCAAGCGGAGAAGAAGGTAGACAAGCTTGCTGCTGAATTTAACAGTCACCCAAACCAGGAGCCGATTGAGGAGGGTTAGCCACTAGATGAGAAATGAAAATGGTTTGGAGACTTGTTTACAATGAAAACAGACAGGTATGTTTCCATTTTCTCTTCACCGAGTTCAAGGGGAAGGTGGTGGTTTGCGGCGGGGGTGGGTTACAGTAGCCTTTATAGTTAACTCATTCCTTTAGATGTTTAATATTCCCCAGAAATATTCCCGCTGATCAGGTGGAGAGCACAGTTTAATTGTGTTCTCTTTTTGTGAAACGTTGTTTATTCCTAAGAAGATCCTGTATAGTAAAAATGGAGCTAATCACAAGGCATATATTGAGAAAGTAGGAGGTCTGGCACACGTTTGAGTAATGCGCAGTGAGTTTGCACAGCCTTTAGTGTTAAAACCACCCCTCTCGTCTTAGCAAATTAAAGATAAATAAACATAAATAAAAATATGTAACTACAGAATAATTTCACTTTAATGTTGTGAAAGATTTTGCAACCTGTACAATGTTTCAGTGGATTATTAAATACTCTGTTGCGCATGATCTGGAGCCCATTATACCTAATATTTGCAAATGTCTTTAGTGGGTGCAGTGTCCCCAGGAGTCACAGTTTGTAATCTGCCTTTTACTCCTCCCTGTGCACTGAAACCCACAGGTCATGGCGTGCTTGGCATTTTCCTGGAATTTTAATAGAGACCAATGTTTTCAGAACTGTTGGCTGTATCCCATATGAGGTACCACATGTACGGATTCACAAATACCTGTATCTAGCACGATTGGACACATAGTTACCATATGTAGTTAAGTTGCAATGTTTGATGCCACCACTGCTTCTGTTATGTATGACTCATTATAAAATGAATAAACATAAAATTTAAAACAAAAGAACGGCTTTTTTCAGCTGCAGCAGCAATTAGTCTTCTGCTCTAACGACAGATCAGCGCTGTAGAGTGTGGGCTGGGCTGCAGTCTGTCACACCTGCAGAAAGCATTGCCTCATGCCCAACTTTCGAACCAGAGAAACAAGGTACAAAATCCTCATTTGGATAACATGCTAACTATTGTATGATTGTATAAAATAAAAATTAAAAAACACTAAAGTGTTAAAAACTTGCAGGTTCACACACCTTGTTAATTTAGTAACATCTTTAGGGCACTCAAGCTTCACTCTCGTGCCAACGATATCACCTTGACTAGTTTGTTGTGGAACCAGCTTGTTCTTAACACTGAGATGCCCTCTACACACTAGGGAACTTAGACTGGTTTAACTGCCTTAAACTGTTTTAAGCCCTTCAGACATGATTTGTGTCCACACTGCAGCACATTTTAAAACTGTGCTACAACCGTGTTCTAAAACTGTGCCACAACTGTGTTCTAAAACGTACTACAACCGTGATCTAAAACCATGCCACAACCGTGTTCTAAAACTGTACTACAACCGTGATCTAAAACCATGCCACAACAGTTTTCTAAAACCGTACAACTGTGTTCTAAAACCATGCCACAACCGTGTTCTAAAACCGTACTACCAACCGTGTTCTAAAACCATACTACAACGATGTTCTAAAACCGTGCTACAACCGTGTTCTAAAACCATGTTAAAAACCCTGCTAGGGAGGTAGTCTTTACAACAGTTTTAGACAAAAAGGGTTACCTTAACTCATGTTAAACAGCAGTGTGGGCATGGTCTGTGCTTAACACGGGTTAAGACACTCAATCCTGTAGCAGACACAGACAGTGCACCTGCAGGAAGCAATGAAAAAATAGAGTTTACTATGCCCGAGCTCCCAATGGCTTCCCGATGTTTGGATGTCATTTTTCCCTCGATCCGTTTCTGTAACTGACTGCAGGTATCCCATCATGCACTTCAGCACCCACAATGATCTTCACTGGTGCCACAATCATGCCTGGGAAATTGTTTGGGCAAGCACGGTTGTTGGAGAGGAGTGTGGGCCCTCTGACAACCATGCTAGGGACCTGATTCTGATTATAAAAAATTTTTGAAAACATTTTAGAAATCTTGCCTAGTGCATACAAGGCCTTGGGGGTTAATTATTCTCGGTTTATTTAATGTTCAGTTTTGTAAGGTGCCCAAAGCCCTATGGATTGAGCACCATAGAATTAAACTTGCCTTGAGGCACCAAGAGAGGTGTGAAAGCCATGGTCTTCTGTTCATTAGTCATCAGGAGACACTAGTACAGCTTACCGGTTAGTGCCAGTATTACCATTCATGCAGAGCTGTACGTGAATCTCATGTACATCTCAATACTACCAGGACAGAGGGGTACAGTGAACATACAGCTGTGAACTACTTAAGGTGCTTTTACACACAGGTCTATGTAATGGAATAACTGTTACGGAAACAGTATTCCGTTACATCCCTTGTGTGTAAAAAACATTTGTTTCGTTCCCTTAGTGAACGTTCGTCCAAACCGCAATCTCTGCTTCTTGCAGTTTGCATGAACGTGTTTCGTTTGATCTGGCTGTGTAAAACAGCCATTCCGGTACCACTGCAGAAACTGCCATTAGAGCAGCAAACTCTGGGGGAGCCGAAACAAATGGAGGCGGGATTAGCCGGAATACTCGCAGGGGTGTAAAAGGAAACCCGAACGCAACAGAGTATATAGGTGCCACACAGGTAACATTTATTTCATTTTACAAACCTGTGTGTAAAAGCGCCTTTAGAGATCCAAGTCTGAATCCCACAACCAACACTTACTGTGTTACCCTGAGCAAGTCACTTAACCTCCCGCTGCTTTACCTCTCCATGACCAGCCCACCCATATTTGCAACTGTTTTTAATTTACATTTTTGCACACTCATCAAACTCTACTGCTGGCCACCTGCATGGCATATTGCATATATATATATATATATATATATATAATTTATATTTATAGACATTCCTACTCTGTAGCAGTATAACAGTATGTTTTTTCCCACTGCTGTCATGTCTCTTCACTCTCAGTGGATACCTACTATTGTACTGATTGTATAGCATGACTTGTACTAGTGCATGTATCACCTTTGTTACCTTATTATATGTGACAGTATTATTGTCTTGCACTGTCCAGCTTCCTCCCTCCCTCCCTGGGACACATTTAAAAGCAAGCTATTCCCTGCTCGGTATGCCTTTCCTAGTAAAAATTAAAAAAAAAAAAAAGACGTGTTCTTTGAATTTCTATGTGCACTCAAAACAGCTGCTACATTCTCTCCTCTCCCTCTCTGGTTATAAAGTGCTTTGAGATGTGTTTTGTATAAAAGGCACTATATTACATTTTTAGAGGGCACTAGCATAGAAACATAGAATTTTGATGGCAGAAAAGGACCGCTTGGCCCACCTAGTCTGCCCATTTCCCTACCTAACAGATAAGCTGCAGATCCTAGTTAACCAACAGCCTACTTCCTCAATCAAGCCATTTTCCAGGCTGGATGTGCTGAGCTCTACATAAGCTCTCTTCCATGAGGTGGCAATAACGCTAAAAAAAAAAAGAGAAATTTTAAAACTCACCAGACAGTTGCAAAATATTGATTCTACATCTCCTCTTGAACAAACTGATACCAGTTTCAGCATGGGCTATCTAAAAGCGCAACACCAAGGTTCGTCAAAAGATCCGATGCCTGGAACCAGTAAGGCTGCAGGACCCCCAGGCAGCACTGGAGCCAACAGCCTGAACTCTGCAACAGACTCACCGTGGTAAGCCATGCTCGAGTTCATGCGGGTTATGGACTCGAAAACACAGTGAACACAGCAGAAGCCTGAAACACATGATGCAGCCATCAAAATGCTAATGGGCTCCACAGCAGACTCAGAAAAATGGGTGACTGCAACGATCAGGGCTGGATTAAGGGGGGGACAAATGGGGCAAATGCCCCAGGCCCCCTGCCATAGACTGGCCCCCCCAGTAGTCGGAAGTGAGAGACACTTTTAGTAGGTGGACTGGTGGTTTGTAAATCATCACCACCTCACCCTTGCCCAATAGCGAAGTTAAAGCGAGTCAACCTCCCCCATAGGCCCCCAGCAACACTCCCTTAAAAAGCGCTGAAAGCAGCGTGACTTCGAAGAAGCACATTTGATAAATAAAATTAAAAAAACACAGAAGCCCCTGCCACAGATAGGACCCGGCAAGCCTACATTGCAGATTTCTCTTGTTCCCCCTTCCCTCAGGTGGTACAGTACTGGTAAGGATTTGTAATAAATCATGCCTCCCCCAATGAGTCAAGCATGAATCAACCCCAGACTTGCTCCATAAAACAAAACAAACAAAAAAATGACTTTGGGAGGCTTTCTTTAATTAAAAGAAAACAAAACACAAGCCCCGGACCCTCCTGCTACAGATAGGCCCCAGCAAGCCAACATTGCAGAATATTTCTCTCGTCCCCCCACCTTCCTCCTCCGTTATTTGCAGCCTGCAGCTAGGGTCGAGTGACTTGCTAGAAAAACAAACTGGCGCTGTGTGGCACAAGAAGTGAAGAAGGCTAACTATGCAAGCACGTGATCTACCTCCTTAGGATACTGACAGGTTTTCCACTTTTGAGTCTGGGACTGGACCTGGACGGTGCAAATTCGACCAGACCTGGGCTGCCGCGCTGCATAATCACGAGGCGGCGCCAGGACCAGGAGCTACATACAATCCATCTGGGCAGCATTTTTAAACCACTCTTTCTTGGCGGTTTTGAGGCTCTGCATGCACTTTGCCAGCGCGCGCACCTGCACTCACTATCTATGCGCCCACGGCCCTCTATACGCTAGCAGCATGATTAATTGGTGCACTGTTCTAAACTGCCTGCTGCTGCTAAACTAAGGAGTTTCAAAGGGCGCCAAGCAACAGCAGACAGCTTGAGTTCAGTAAGTGGCTTAGAAAGTTGATATCTGTATTTTATTATTATGCTGAGATAATTGATCAAAGAAGAGATAAAGGACGTGCGTGTGTGTGTGTATACATGCATGGATCCTCTAACTTGAAATAAATTGAATTAATCATTCCTTTGATATCCATGAGCAGATAAAGGTATGACATCAGTCTGTTTATTTGGAGTCATAGCATTTATGCGTTGGAACTGCACTCTTCTGTACAATGGGTACATACAGTAACTTACTGTTGTTTGGAGTAGGATGCATGCCTCTTAGTAAAGCACTGTTTATTTTTATTTAATTTATTTCCTTAAAATAAACTTGTGATTAAAGAGGTTACTTAAAGATTACTTTGCTTTTCTGAACAGGGTCTAGAGGAGGCGACTTCAATAAAAGCCCCAAAACTCACTACAGAGCATCTAGACCCCCAGAGCATCTGGAGCCTGGCGGCCTTCATGTCATGTACAGTACAATAAATATAACATTACAGACTATGACAACATGACAGGGTGTTGTACTTCAAGTTACTTTTTTCTCCTGTGAATAATGGGGGTAGTCTCCCCATACGGTGGTTGTTATGGTTAATAAACAATGTGCTCAGTAAATGTTGAGCAAAATAAAACATTTTGGTATGAAAAGTTGGGCGTTTTACATGGCCACCCAAGTTGTGAGTGTCCCAGGCCCCTCAAGGCTTGATCTGGCCCTGGCAACGATGTCTGCGGTGGTCTCACTGACTAAAGAAAATGGACAGTCATGTGGCTGTATGGAAGCTCTTGAAAACGAGCTCAGAGCTGGGAATCTCCACATTGTAGGATTACCAGAAGGGGCCAAAGGGTTGTACTTGTTAACTTGCTTTGTGGACTGTCTCAAGATAAACTCACCATTTCAGAAGGCTTTCAGTGGTCGCCTCTTAGAAGAGCCTACTGGGTGAATCCAAGGGTTCACCCCACAGCACCAACCTAGCCCCTTACCATCCTGCTACAAACGTTGAGTTCTGAGATACGCTGTACCATCCCATTAGCAGCTAAAGCAGCATATCCTTTAACAATTAATGGAGCAGACATAAAACTGCATCCCTATCTCTGGTTCCAGACAAGAGAAAGGGGTTTCGATGCTGTGAGGCAGAGGCTGACAGCTTTGGAGAGCATCCATTCCTTTTTGTTACCGGCTAGGTTGCAGGTCATGTACGGGGGTATGGCCTGGCAGTTCACCAATTCCCAGGATGCAGGTCAGTGGACAGAGAAGATGGAGAAGCAATTCATTGCAAGACATGAAGCTGAGGACCCCCCCCCCGACTTGATTCAGAGGAGGTCTGAGCTGTGAGCTAATTTCCTTTTTTTCTTCGTTCAGCATCACATTTTGAAAACTACTGCAGCTACACCTCAAGGTCTTTGTACTGCCACAAGCCTTCTTTTACAATTGCTGAGGATAGACGTAGTGAGGAGCTGGGGTAGTTTGTTTTTCTCAAAATATTAATTTGGGTACTGGCTGTATGGCTGTGGTGGAAAGTCTGACAATTTGATACTCCTACTTGCTTTAACTCCTCAGGAATAGGGCGTTGCAGACTTAGGACTTGCCATGTTAGGCTTGAGTTGACAATCTGTTTGTTCTAAACTTTAAACTGTTAGCATGAATCAAGTTTTTTTGTGGTTTGACATTAGTTTAATTATTGTTACAGTATATATTATAACCCTGGGAGTATTGCTGTTTAAGTACTTGTCGGGAGCAAAGTCTCTGTGGGGTCGATTTAAACTGTTATTCCCCCTATTCAAGGTATAGGTTAAAACAGCAATCATTTGACTGTGTTGTTCTCCCTACTGTATTATTCTTCCTAATGGACACTCCTAATGCCGCTGAAGAGACTATCAATTTACTAGAGACATTCATTTTACAATGTTTTTTTACAGTGTTCTCCCCACTCCTTTTGTAACAGAATGCATGGGATACAAACAAATGTATAACAGTTTATTAAATTGAAGCAAAGTTTCATTGTCATAAAAGTATTATCCCCTGTATGAGAATGCGGATAATTATCTATTTAACGAGAAATTAATAAAGTAACAAAAAAAAAAAAAAGAAGACATTTTAGCAAGCATGTTTATTTAGAGATGGTAAAGCCAGAGCCAGCCCAGTGGAGCAGAAATAGTTCACTGCAATGTCACTTGGAAGACTAGAGTTAGTGTGTGAGCCAATGGAATCCTGCATTGAGGCCTGCTGGGGGCCAGATGCGTCAAAAAGGTGGGTCCATTGGCTTCCTAAGAGGGAGAGTGTTGGCCAACCAGCGTTTGTGCACCTCCTGCTGGCCAACCACAGAGGGGGATCAGTATCAGTTCAGGCAGCCCAAAACATCAGAGGGGGGAGGAATGGGGGGAACCAATGTGGGGGGGAATAAAAAAAGAGGTGGCGAGTTACATTGATGGGTCAGGAGTAGCACAGGTACCCACAGTGTGGGAGCGGACTCGGATCATTGCATCAGGAGACATAGAAACATAGACTTTGACGGCAGATAAGGACTGCTTGGCCCACCTAGTCTGCCCATTTCCCTACCTACAGGATAGGCTGCAGATCCTATTTAACTAACAGCCTATTTCTTCCTAACCCCCCCCCCACAAGAATTGCCTTATGTCTGTCCCATGCATTCTTGAATTCTCCCACAATTTTAGATCCCACAACCTCCTCAGGAAGGCTGTTCCATGCATCCACTACCCTCTCTGTGAAAAAATACTTCCTCACATTGCCCGGAACTGCCCCCCCATTGTTAAATTGTGTCCCCTTGTTCTTGCATGTCTCTTTTTCTGAAAGATGCTACCCTCTTGGACTTTGTTGATTCCACTGAGGTACTTAAAAGTTTCTATCATGTCCCCTCTCCCTTCTTTCCTCAAGGGTATACATATTAAGCTCCTTTAGTCTCTCCTTGTATGGCTTCTCTTGCAGACCCCGCACCATTTTAGTTGCCTTCCTCTGGACTGCCTCTATCCTGTCTATGTCCTTGCGGAGATGGGGTCTCCAGAACTGGACGCAGTACTCCAGATGGGGTCTCACCAACTGTCTGTACAGAGGATAACAACTTCCTGTTTTCTGCTGGTGATGCCTCTCCCTATGCATCCCAGTATACCCCCACCCCTCCCTACTGCCTTCTCACATTGCTTGCTAACCTTAAGGTTATCTGATATGATTACCCCCAGGTCCCTTTCCTTTTTGTTGTTGTTACTACCTCCCCCAATGTGTAATCTTCCCCTGAGTTCTTGTTTCCCAGGTGCATTATTTTGCACTTCTTTGCATTGAATCCTAGCTGCCATACTTCTGACCATTCCTCCAACCTTGCCAAGTCCCTTCTCATCCTTTCCATGCCTCCTTGTGTATCAACCCTGTTGCAGATCTTTGTGTCATCTGCAAAGAGGCATACTTTTCCTTCCAGTCCCTCTGCAATGTCACTTATAAAGACATTAAAAAGGACTGGACCCAGTACTGAACCCTGCGGTACCCCACTAGTAACCCCTCTTTCTTCAGAGTGGACTCCATTTACAATTACCTTCTGTGTCCTGTTGTCCAACCAATGTTTTACCCAGGCTACCACCCTGGGACCCACTCCCAGACTGGTTAATTTGACTATTAATCTTTTGTGTGGGACTGTGTCAAATGCCTTGCTAAAGTCTAGGTAGGCCATGTCCACAGCCCCTCCGTGGTCTACTACTTTGGTCACCCAGTCAAAGAAATCTATTAGATTCGTCTGACGTGATCTTCCTGCTGTGAACCCATGCTGCCTTGGGTCCTGTGCCCCACTGGCCTCAAGGTACACAACAGTTCTTTCCTTCAGAAGTGACTCCATCACTTTCCCTACCACAGAGGTCAAACTGACAGGTCTGTAGTTTCCTGCCTCTGTCTTGGTCCCACTTTTGTGAAGGGGAATCACAACCGCCTTCCTCCAGTCCTTGGGTACCACACCATCCTCCCATGATTTATTAAAAAGAGTAGTCAATGGTTTCACTAGTTCCCCCCTTAATTCTTTTAGAATTCTGGGGTGAATTCCATCAGGCCCCATTGCTTTGTCCACCTTCAGTTTTAGGAGTTCTTGCAGAACCCTTTCTTCTGTGAAAGGGATGGGATCGACCCTCCTATGAAGAGTGCTTCTGTTAATTGGATTAGGCACTTCCCCCTCTTCTTTTGTGAATACTGAGCAGAAATATTGGTTCAGTATCCCTGCTTTTTCACTGTCCCCTTCTGCCCACCCACCATTCATTCTATTCAGCCCCACTATCCCTCCCTTTGTCTTTCTACGCTCTCCGATGTACCCTTAAAAGGTTTTATCCCCCTTCTTAACCAAGTTGACTATCTTTTCCTCAGTTTGGGCCTTTGCTATTCTGACTTCCCTCCCTGCTTCCTTCTGCCTTAACTGGTACAGCTCTCTGTCCTGCTCCTTCTGTGTTTCCTTATACTTCCTGAATGCTATCTTTTCTCCCTGACTTTCCCAGCCACCTCTTTTGAGAACCATAGTGGCTTTTTCTTTCATTTTGATTTGTTTATTTGCTTCACACAAAGGCTTGTTGCCTCTGTGATGGCAGTTTTGATGATTCCCCATTGTTGCTCCACCCCTCCTTCTAGCCTGTTTGCTAGTGCTTTTCTGAGGCACTCTCCCATCTTGCCAAAGTCAGCCCTCCTGTAGTCCAGTACCCTAACTTTTGTATGGCTTGACTCTGTAGCTGAGTTTAACGTGAACCACACTGTTTGATGGTCACTTGTTCCCAGATGGCAACCCACTTCTAGATCTGAGATCCTCTCACTGCCCCCAATTGAGAGTACAAGGTCTAAGATTGCTCCCTCATGAGTGGGTTCCGAAACTAGCTGTCTGAGGCCTGCCACCTGTAGGGCATCGAGAATGGCCCTGCTCTTGGATGTGGCTGCAGCAAATGTGCTCCAGTTAACATCTTGCATATTCAGGTCTCCCGTCAACAGTATGTCCCCTTTCGCTGCCATCCTAAGAATGCCTTCTATCATATTCTTGTCCATTCCCTCCCCCTGACGTGGGGGTCTGTACACAACCCCTGTGCGGATTGTGGTGCCCTTTCCAGTCTCCAAGGTGACCCACAGTGCCTCCTCCTCCCTGTTTACTCTTTTGTTCAGTTGCTTTTATCCCTTCCTTTACATAGAGAGCTACTCCTCGCCCTCTTCTCTCCTGCCTGTCTCTCCTGTAGGTTATGTACCCTGGTATGTTAACATCCCAGTCATGGTTCTCTGTGTACCATGTTTCTGTGATTGTTATGATATCCCGGCATCCCTCTTCCATCAAGGTCACCAGCTCAGGAAGCTTGTTGCCCAGACTATGGGCATTGGTACTCATTACCCTCCATTTCCTGATGGCCTTACTACTTTTTGCCCCATCCCTGTCCTTCTTACCTTTGTCATTTTCCCCATTTATCCCTGCCCTTCTCCCTATCGCCACCTCTATGTTGGTGTTTACTGCACTTACTACCGTGATTTTTTTGGGGGGGCTAGGATTTCCCTGCTCCTTTCCAGTGCCTCCCCCCTTGGCTAGTTTAAATGCTTGCCAATGAAGCATTTAAACCTATCACTCAGGATCCTGGTTCCTCTCCTGGACAGATGCAGCACATCATGCCAGGATAGGCTTGCATCACGCCAGGTGGACCCCAGCCCCCAATGAAGCCAAATCCTTGAGCTCTGCACCAGTTTTTCAACCACTGATTGAATTCCAAGGTGCAGAACATCCTAGCCTCTCCTACGCCATAGACGGGCAGCACCTCCGAGAAGGTTACTGTGCGTGCTACTTGTCTAAGGCCCTTCCCCAATTCCACAAACTCTTCCTGCACTGCTCTAATCCCTTTCTTAGCCAGGTCATTTGTCCCTAGGTGGATAATGACATCCAGCTCCCTCCCCTGTGCAGCTGCTCCGGCAATCCTGAGGACAGGCCAGACCATAGGCAGCTGAAGGCCGGCAGTGCACCCTGGCTGGGGATGGATGGCAGTGGGTTTCTGGGGACATAGCGCCCCCTACAGGCAGGTCAGAGCACTCACTCCTTCCACTGCAATACGCTGTGCATGCTGTTGCCTACAAGCATAGCTCATGCCGAAACGGAGAGGAAGGTGGATGGAGGAAGAAAAATTGGGGGGGTGGGGCACCTGACTGCCGTCTTAATGACCTTGGCCTGAGTAGGGTATATCCCAGGGAATCGAGGACAACAGGATCTGGTAAGAAAATAAAAAAAAGCCTAAACAAAATGACATTGTGGCCCTGTGGTACTGCTGCCACACCAGGAAGTGTGAGCAGGTCATGGCACAGTCTCCACCAACTGAAGGCCCCTATTTTTTTTTTAATTACTGTTCCTGCCTGTTCTTCTCTGGCACTACCCTCATTCTCTCATGGCCCCCACCCATTCCGATAACCCTTACTGGAATCCCGTGTTGCACTCCATGGCTTGTCCCCTGTGGCGGGGCCATAGGGTTGGCATTCAAGGTGCAGGTGACAGGAGGCTGTGTGGGGGCCTGAGTGCATGAGACTTCATTCTGCGAGGCCGGGGCTTTCCCATCTTCCATCTCCCCCATCGCATTACAATGGCATGTAAGAAGCTCCTAGGCATGCGCATCCAAGCAGCTCCAGGCATGTGCATCTAAGCATGCCGACACAAAACCCAGTGAGAATCCTCCCTCCCACAGTACCACCACTGCACCACCACCGCTCATGGTCACCCAGCTGGCAGTGTTAAAGTGCAGGTAACAACCCCCCCTCCCCAGAGAGCATCCTCTAGGACAGAACCCCCCCCAGCTGGCTATTTGACATCCTGGGGTCAGGGTGAGAACCTGAGTTGCAGGAGTCACATGCAGCAAACCTGCCTTTATGCCAACAGGATGGCAAAGCCCCCCATTTAAAAAATTAAAAAAAAGGTATCCTACCCTGGCTGTGCAGTTTTGCACCTCTGAACTTTCTCCAGCTCTCTGGATTTTCCCTCCTCAGTAAAGAACTTTAAATAAACCATGCAACACAATCAAAAGCTCCTCCTATAAGAACAAATACCCCCTCAACACACACACGCACACAACACACACACACAAAACACACAACGCACACCACACACGCACACATACAAACGAACACACATGCACACACACCCTCACCACACACACACAGACACACACAACGCACACCCTCATCACACACACCACACACACACACACACACACACACACACACACACACCTCAACATACACACTGAGTGGCAAAAGGTCAGTTTATGAACTTCAGGAAACATTGGGAAAACTGGAATTTTCATATATTTTTATAAAGAAATGCAGCGAACTGATTATGCATACAGTACATTCCTTCCATCAAGCCAAGATTTCTAACAAAATAAAAAAATGTGGAATGGAATCCCTTCACCTCCCAGAAGAAGGAAGCTTAGAAAAAATCTTGTAGCAGGGTTAGATGGGTTTAGTAATGTCTGGATCAGGAAGCAGCAAACAGTGTCCAAAACCCAGAGAGAGTCTTATGTTTTTGTTTTTTGGGGGAACTGGAGAACACCAGCTAGGTTAGTCCCTCCCCATTCAAATGTTCTACCGTTTATTAGTTGGGTAATACTGTAGCAGGTAGCTATTATCAGACCAGCCTTGTGATGGCCACTGTTGGCTGTTTCAGCAAAGTAGACTAAACAGAAATACAGATTTAGACAATTAATTCATTTGTTAATTATTAAAAAAAGCACTGAGACTGACCCCCCAGTCGCCACTGGAATGGAATGTGCTTATACTTAACACCAGCTCTACTGAAACCACATAGTCCAGATCTCACAAACATGCTTACTTTAGAATTACAAAAAATGGTAAAGTAGACACAAAATGTGGCAAAATGGTGCATCTTACAAGGCAGAAGAAAAAAGTCAATCTACGACCGGTTAAAACGGTATCGGTATAAACCGGTATCGGTATAAACAGTATCGGTATAAACGGTATCACTGCTGCATGCTCCATTGCTTAAAGCATCAAAGCAAAACCAGAGGTTGGGTTACTGTTGGATATAAAATGGGTTTCAGAATCCTAGCAACTTCATTTGTCTAAACACATCATTTGACCATTGATTAATCTCTGTTGCATGCTGAGTTTGTAATTAACCTATCCCAATTTACCTAGCAACAGCATAACTAAATGAAAATAAAACCTTTCCCATAAAAACAAACAGACTTTTTTTCCACTTTATAGCTGCAGTAGCCCACTCCAGGGCATGGGTTTATCAAATATTAATGCACTTTCTAGGTAGGTAGGAGGACACTCGCCCGTTAGCCTCAGGTCTCACAACCACCCGAGGCATGCATTAATGCCTGCTACATCCATGCTCTGTAACAGGTTAGGACTTACTTAATGTTACTGTATGAGGGTCATGAGGCACAAGGTGAAGCAGAGTGCATTATGTTCCTAGGATCAGAGTAACAGCAGCTACCTAACCCCTGGAGTACCTTAGAGCTATTATGAAACTAAAATGCATTTTATCTTTAGAGAATGTTCTTATAGCTTAAATTCTAAGTGCTTTCTTGTACATGATGGTTTCCAGGCATTAGCATAATCTTTTTAGAATGCTGCCAGCCAATCAGAATGCTCCGTTTTCAGCCATCAGTTTAAAGTCAGGATTACAAACAATCCGCAGTGTCTTTTTAATGATGGTATTTGAGGCTTTGGTGATCATCATGAAGTCATGCATCAGCCACAATCCTACAGGCATAGCCAACCAATACCATACTCGCCGACAGACCAAACACTGAGAAAGCGGGCTGTGCACCACTGCCACTACTGCTCTCTTACCTTAATTTACGTTCTGTTCCTTGTCATTGGTAGGAAAACGATAGCCAGACTCCGAGGAAAGTTCAGCCTCTCAATCATTTCACACTCCCATCACAAGAGCCAGAAGCGAACCACCATCTGGCAAGACCTCACCACCATACGACACTCCCATGCTATGCTTCCAAATGTGTTGCTTGAACCTTTGCAGTGTCAGCTAAGGTTATCCCTCAAAACTCTTAGAGATGCTCTCTTCCATCCAGTCTTCCTAGTTACTGATCACTGGAATTCAAACGACAACCAGTGTCACTCCTCACAGATGAGGGGAGGCAGGCGCCATGTGACTGAAAGCCACAACTCATCTGTCAGCTTCAGGCATGGCCAGCAGTCAAATGAAACCATAAAAAAAGTTCTCGCTTCTAAAAAAAACTTGAAGCAGGATTACTTTTAAGTGGAAAAAAAAGTAACTACTTTAATTCCACAGTTCATCTTTTCTCAGAGAGCACTTCTGCAGCATTTATTACTGCTTCTCCGATTTAAATCGGAGCTTTAACAAAAAGGAAGCAATGGCGAGTCTGTTCAGCTGCAGCTTCCACGGTGGATGTTGGGGATTTACAAAAAAAAAAAAAAGGAAAGTCATTAATTAAAAGGAAGCCACTCTGCTGCCGGTCACCTTCCTTTTAAACCCTTTAACAGCCCAAGAAGGCATGGACAGACATCCTGCCACTGACTGATCCCTATCACAGCTGTCCACATCAAAGCTGGGGGGCATCTCCAACATACATGTATTGCTGCCATCAGTATCGGAGCTGGGGTCCTGAAAGATCCATGTTATTGCTGTACTGGAGGTGGGGGTCCTGAAAGATCCATGTTATTGCTGTACTGAAAGTGGGGGTCACTGAGATGACCATATTATTGCTGTACTGGAGGTGGGGGTCACTGAGAGATCCATATTATTGCTGTACTGGAGGTGGGGGTCACTGAGATCCATATTATTGCTGTACTGGAGGTGGGGTCACTGAGAGATCCATATTATTGCTGTACTGAAGGTGGGGGTCACTGAGAGATCCATATTATTGCTGTACTGGAGGTGGGGGTCACTGAGAGATCCATATTATTGCTGTACTGGAGGTGGGGGTTCACTGAGAGATCCATATTATTGCTGTACTGGAGGTGGGGGGTCACTGAGAGATCCATATTATTGCTGTACTGGAGGTGGGGGTCACTGAGAGATCCATATTATTGCTGTACTGGAGGTGGGGGTCACTCACGAGATCCATATTATTGCTGTACTGAAGGTGGGGTCACTGAGAGATCCATATTATTGCTGTACTGGAGGTGGGGGTCACTGAGCAATCGACATCCTTGTTATCTGTATCGGAGTTGAGTAGCAAACAGGACATGGTGGAAGGCTGAGATATCCATAACACTACTACCTGTTTTGGAGCAGAGTAGTACAAGGGACATCAGGATGGGGGTGGGGGGCCAAGAGATCAGTATCAATACTGTCTGTATCGGTGCTAAGTAGCACATGTGACATCACGGGGCAGAGGGTCCCTAAAAGATCCATTTCACTGCCATCTCTACTGGAGTCAATTAGCACATGAGACATTGAGGGGGAGGGTCTCAAGAGATCAAGATTGCTGTCATCTGTATTGGAGCCATATAACACATGGGACATCAAAGGGGGGGGGTCCCAAGAGATCCGTATCACTGTCCTCTGCCAAGTACTACATGGGACGAGGGGGAGGGTCCCAGGAGATTCAACTGTCATCTGTATTGGAGCCAAGTAGCACATGGGACACTGAGGGGGGGGAAGAGTCCCAGGAGATCCATTTCACTGCCATCTGTATCACAGCAGAGTGGCACATGAGACCTGGGATATGGGAAGGTCCCAAGAGATCCATATCGCTGCCATCTGTATCGGAGTGAATCAGCACATGGGATATTGGAGGAGGGTGTATCAGCAGATCCAAATCGATGACATCTGTATCGAAGTGGAGTAGCACACGGGACATTGGGAGAGGGGGGTCCTTGAGAGGTCCACAGCACTGCCATGTGTATTGCAGCCAAGTCACGCATTGCACATCAGAGGCAGGGGTTCCCCCACCAAGATGGGTAGGTTGGAAACGGGAGTCCATGATGAGCCTGATTCGCTATGAACAGCCAACAGCTAGACGTCATTTCCTGACAGCTCTTATTGTGCTTCCATAGGACTGAATGGGAGCACAGGAACTACTTTGTAGTACAACTGCATTATGGCTGGCACCACTGTCCTGGCAAATAGCTACAAAAGGAGGTTCAGAGGGTGGAAAGGTAGTATGGGGCCCATGGAGGTACAACGTGCAATGTATTGAAATCCCAGCTGTGAAAGGGCTCTCTTCAAACTTACGTTTGCAATTCTGGCTAAGTCCGGAGCAAAGTCATAACCTCATGCCAGTGATGTCATATAGTCTGTTGCTGTGGAAACGGCTGTATGTCACAAGTAGAGGATTATGGCTGCAGCTCCAGAATAAGCCTCCACTGTAGGTGAACTGCAAAGAACAAAGTTCCAGTTCTCATGTAAATACCCTCAGGAGTGAGGAACTGAGTGTTTCCAAATTCAAGGTTTGGGGAGGGTGGGTGGGAGGGGCATATTACTATGTTCCACTGAGGTCTGCTGCACCTGTTGTCACTGGTGGCTCAATGTTTTGACATTTCAAAACTGAATGAAATCATATTATAAAACAAGCATTTGTCAATGCTGAACGTTCGCTTGCAGGTATTTGCAGTGGTATTTGGCACTTGGACATGGCTTAAAAAAATCAGTGACAAAGAAGTACAAGCATTTGTCAGTGCCGAATGTTGCTTGCTTCTATGTGCTGTTTAGGTATTTGGAAGTCATTGGTGCAAATGTTGAAAATCTGGCGAACTTACGGCGTCTTGTGAAGACTTCTTGCCTTCAATAGGTAATCACTGTTACGAATTTTTCACCAAATTTTCAACATAGCCATTTTAAGACCTCTGCTCATGAACAGTATCACTGTGATTTTCTTAATGTGTCCCATACATTGATTTACATACCGACTGCACCATTGTAGCTACATGGCGGAAACACGCTTTGGGCAGGATGTGAAAAATGACAGCTGTACTGCTCATAAGGAGGTGTGGTAAAATGGTAATGTTGAAAATCTGAGAAATATTGAAAATTGCAAACTTATGAGCGTGCGTAGGAACTGCATAGCACCACGAATAAAACAGTCATTTTTAGGAATTTTTCACCAAATTTTCAACATAGCCATTTTAAGACCTCTGCTCATGAACAGTGTCACTGTGATTTTCTTAATGTGTCCCATACATTGATTTCGCACACCGACTGCGCCATTGTACGCTACATGAGTGAAACACATTTTGGGCAAGATGTGAAAAATGACAGCTGTACTGCTCATAAGAAGGTGTGGTAAAATGGCAATGTTGAAAATTTGGAGTAATATTGAAAATTCTAACGAACTACGAGCCTCGTAGGAACTACAAGCATGCGCCTAAATAAAGCGGTCATTTTAGGAATTTTTACCAAATTTTCAAAGTACACTTTTGAGAGCCCATCTTATGAGCGCTGACACTGTGGTTTTGTTAATCGGGCCGAAGGTGATTTCGGCGCAGTGATGAAATCACCCTTCGGCCCGAATAACGCCATGACAGTGACAGAATTCATGAGAAGGGTCCCAAAACCCATGTTGAAAAATTTGGTGCAAAATTCCAAAACATGCCTGAGATATGCAACAAAGTTGAAAAACCCCATCTAGCCCATTATACAGCTTACCGGCATTTCCTCAGTTCACGGTCGCCTTTGAAAAGTGCAGGCGTTCCCCAGTCCAGCTGACGATCGTTGCCGAGCTCCGGAGTAAGTATGGGATGTGAAGTGTGGGAAGGTAGGAGTGCGCAGTGGGTGATGCGGGTTGTGGGAGGGGGCGGGGAGGCGCCGTGGGACCGTTTTAATTTACAGGTTTAAAAAAAAAAAGCGGCAGGCGTTTGCCACGCTGGGGTGGGCTCCCAGCGTGGCAGAAGATAACTGGGGGCCGTGGAGCTGATGAGATTGGGCACCCCTGTCCGGCGGAAAGCAGGCAGCGGGCGTTGCCACGCTGGGGTGGGCTCCCAGCGTAGCAGCAGAAAGCTGTTTGAGGGAGGTGGAGCTGGCGGAGTTGGGCGGCACTTCATGGCAGGCGGCGCCAGGGCGTTTTCCATGCTGGGGTGACCCAGCCTGGCACCAAGATTTTGGGGGGCCTGATGCGCTGCCAGCACACAGTGGTGGTTTTCTTTGAAGAAAGACCACTGTCATACAACACCGCATCCGATTGGTGCAGGACGCCGCGCCTGCTCAGCGGAGCAGGAGATTACTGGGAGGGGCACACCTCCAAAGTGTCCCATTCTCCCAAGATGTTCCTTGCGCGTGCGCGCAAGCGAACGTAATAAGGGCTGGAATGAGTCATTCAGATTGGCTGACTGCTTCTTAAAAGAGTTAGGTTAATGGCTGGAAAACAACATGTACAATAGAACAGCTGAAAACAACATGTACAATAGAACAGCTGCAATTTTAACAATAAAAAGCATTAATTGAAAAAAATGAAAACTTTTCAGTTTAATATAAGGAATAAAGTATACTCATTTATACATAACATAGGTGTAATTCTATAGAGGGGGTCAATAACATTTATAACTGTATATACATGTTTTCATGGAAAGAATGGTGGACGAGTGGAACTCCTTGCCGGGTGAGGTAGTGGCCTGCAAGACGGTAGACAGTTTCAAGAGGGGTTGGGATAGGGTAAGGGGAAAGGGTAATAGGATGGGGGGGGCCAGCAGTATTATAAGGGGCTACCTGCAAACTCGAGCAGACTCAATAGACCGTGGGGCCTGTTTCTGCTGGCATTTTCATATGTTCATATGAGAGCAAAGCTTGAGAGGTTTATATTTCACACCAGAACCCAGAGACAGAATTACACCACATAATATCTGAGTGTATTATAATATACAGTAGTTACTACCAGTGTAGGGAGTGAGTTGATGAGAAGGGAAAGTCTGTTCAGTATGAGAGGGAGACTGGACTGATTAGAGTTAGCTGGGTGGGATGCACCCTTGAAAGTAAGACTAGACTGATTGGCTGGTCTGGTGGTGCTGAGGGTTGAGGCGCTGGATGCCACACCTCGCACCACACCAGTGACACAGGGTCAGGAGCGACTTCAGGCACTGAAGGGTCAGCTGGGGGGAGGAGGATCGAGTGTCCCAGGGACTGTTCTCCTCCTCTGAGGTGGGTGGTGAGGGAACACCGCAGTCGTACTGGCTCCTGGCGGTGGTTGGGGCACAGTGCATACCGCAGTTAAGCTATGGGGCAGTGCAGATGACATCGGATGTGCCGTGTGTGGATGCATGCACAACAGCATCATTGGCATCTTTGCACACCCACACCAAGGGTGGGGGTCACTTTGAAAAAATCCTCCGTGTGCACAGTGATGGCTGATCCGGTGGTGCCACACTGGATGCACCCCAGGTAGGTCCCCTGGTGTCTGCCCTCTGGCCTTCTGTGGTGAGTAAGGTAAGTCCCCACCATGATGTGGCTGGGGAGGGGCAAGGCACAGGGGTGAAGAGCTCTGGCTGCGGCCAGGGCAGGGCTGAGGATACAGCTGGATGGATGGGGGGGAACCATAGGTACAACCCCTTCCCGGCCAAGGAGAATAAATAAATAAAAAACTGGACTGATTAGAGGTAGCTGGATGAGATGCACCCTTGAAAAGTTAAAAGTAAGACAAGACTGATTAAAGTTAGCTGAGCATAGTTTAGTGGTAGTTTACCGAGGAAAACATGATGTGAGAGGAACCCAGTTTACAGCCTTGAGTACACTGGTGTGCTCCTTCATTTTGATAACTACAAATCTGTGCAAGTACTAAGTCCACCTCTTGGGGGAGCCCCACCCACAGAAGTCAGTTGGGGTGCTGTTGTGGTTCTGTGCAGCATCCAATGACCTGCTCCCCTGCACCTGATGTCCCATGCAGGTTCCCAGTGTGGGCATGTCTCCCTGACTACGCAGGTTAGAGTTTCCATCTCTTGTGCAACAGTGGAATCAAGAGGTTCACCTGCAGCAGAGACGATAAGGGGAATGATCTGGATGGGAGAGCTAGGAGGGCTATGAGAAGAAAATCAAAGGAAAGAGAATGGTAAAAAAGAATCTCACCACAGCACCTGCTCCAGCTGCGGATGCACTTCTCCCCTCTGAAGCTCTGGATTTGACATAATCTGGATTAAAACCACCTGGGCTGTCAGTTCTGAGATGTCTGGGAGCTGAACATTGGCACTGCAACTGCTTTGAAGGGTTGAAAAGAAGCGTTTGTAGTGATTCAAACTGGCAATCATTTCTCAGCCACTGCAGCCAAGTCAGAGTGATGGGGGTGAATCATGAATGGTTCCAGCAAGAGAAAAAGGCCAATAAGTTCTCTTCAACGGGCCAACATCTTTAAGAGATCAAACATCAAGCCAAGTTGGCCAACTCAGGGAAGCCACACAGAAAGAGGAGCAAAGTTAAAACATGCTTTTGATACGGAGAGGACTGCAGCTTTAGATTTTAAATCCACATTTCAATTAACCCTGCAGTGGTTCCCATTCAGTCTCAGGAGTTTTAGGGACGATGAGGGCCCTGTCTTCAAACCGAGTCTCCCTTACCGTTATACCATCTTTGCACAAGACATACGTTGGTCCAATAAAAGGTATCAAACTATTCAGCAACTTCTCTTTTCCGAGGACTGATACAACTACAATCTCTTTCTGTCATACTGTAAGTTAAAGACAGCGCTGCAGTACAGCATCTGTACGTGCGGGCAATACACATATGTACAGTGTGTGTGAAAATACATCTCAAGCACCTCAAGTACTATATGCGAGAAGCCATAACTGCAGGAATTGTGGGCTACATTTTGACACCTACCAGTAAAGTGCCCTTAATGCCATAGAAACATAGAGGTTGATGGCAGATAAGGACCGCAAGGCCCATCCAGTCTGCCCATTTCTTTTTCTACCTTATGAATATGCCATCGGCCTTTGCTCTGTCAGTGGCCTATCTATTCATACTCATCTGTATTGCTCCCTTATGCCTATTCCATGCTTGTTTGAAGCCCTGCACTGTATTCATAGCCACCACTTCCTGAGGTAGGCCATTCCATGCATCCACCACTCTTTCTGTGAAAAAGAATTTCCTCACATTCCCCCTTAATCGGCCTTCCTCTAATCTCATGCTGTGTCCTCTTGTCCTGCTATTTTTCTTACATTGAAACATGTTAGACTCTTTCACCTTGTTAATGCCCTTAAGGTGTTTGAATGTTTCAATCATATCTCTCTCTCCTCCTTTGCTCAAGGGTATACATATTGAGCTCTGTTAATCTGTCCTCATATGTTTTCTGATGCAGGCCCTGCACCATTTTGGTTGCCCTTCTCTGGACTACCTCAATTTGGTTAATGTCCTTGTGAAGGTGTGGCCTCCAGTACTGCGAAGTACTCAGATGGGGCCTAACCAGTGTCTTGTAAAGAGGATTATTACCTCCCTCTTACGACTTGTGATACCCCTACTAATACACCCTAACATCCCCCTTGCCTTACCTACTGCTTTAGAGGTCTGCTTGGATGATTTCAGGTCATCGGTGATGATGCTACCCAAGTCTCTTTCTTCCTTTGTGACTGCCAGCAGCTCCCTTCCCAGCCTATAGGTGGCTTCATGGTTTCTCTTCCCTATGTGCATGATCTTGCACTTCTTCGATTAAATCCCAGCTGCCACTTTTCTGACCATTTTGCTAGTTTATCCAGATCTCTTCTCATTCTGTCCACCCCATCTGGATCATCTAGTCTGTTGCAGATCTTGGTGTCATCTGCAAACAGACAAGCCTTACCCTCTAGTCCATCTGCAATGTCACTAATGAAGATATTGAAGAGGACTTGCCCTAGGACTGATCCCTGAGGTACCCCACTTGTGACTTGCATCTCTTCTGACTGTATACCATTTACCACCACTCTCTGTTTTCTGCCGTCAACCAGTTTGCCACCAGTTGACCAACTTCTGACCCACCCTGAGCCTACCCAGCTTATTTATCAATCTTCTATGTGGAACAGTGTTAAAAGCTTTGCTGAAGTCAAGGTAAGCGACATCAACTGCTCCCCCTTGGTCCACCACTCTGGTTACCCAGTCAAAGAAATCTATGAGATTAATTTGACAGGACCTTCCTTTTGTAAACCCATGCTGTATTGGATCATGTGCTCCTATGGATTCCAGGTGTTGCACTATCCTTTCCTTAAGGAGTGCCTCCATAATCTTGCTCACTACTGAGGTAAGACTGACTGGTCTGTAGTTCCCTGCCTCCTCCCTGCTACCACTCTTGTGGGCGGGATCACATGAAGCCCTTCTCCAGTCTTCTGGGACCTCTCCTGTGCTCAGAGACTCATTAAACAGTTCTGCTAATGGCTCTGCTAGTTCCACCTTTAGCTCCTTAAGTACCCTGGGATGTATGCCATCAGGTCCCATTGCCTTGTCCACCCTGAGCTTAGCGAGCTCTTGTAGGACCCTTTCTTTTATGAAGGGAGTAGTGCTCACCTCCCTCCCCCCTGTGCCCATGGTGCAGAGCTGTGGGCCCTGCCCTACCTTCTCTTCAGTAAATACTAAGCAAACGTATCTATTTAGGATAGATGCTTTTACAGGGTCCTCCTCCTCACATGCCCCCTTTTCTCCTTTGAGCTTAGCAATACCCCCTCTGGACTTTCTCCTTTCTCTAGTGTATCTATAGAAAGTCTTGTCACCTTCTTTCACTGTTCGTGCTAGTGTTTCCTCAGTTTGGGACTTTGCCTGCCATACTGCCTTCCCTGCTTCCCTTAGGGAAGTTTGGTATGCCTCCCTATCTTCATCCTGCTGTGTTCCCTTATATGTCCTGAAGGCCAGCCTTTTGGCTCTGACCTTTTCTGCTACTGTATTTGAGAACCAAAGTGGTTTCCTTCTTCTTTTGCACTTCCTTTTCTGTCTAACACAGTGGGATGTTGCTTTAAGTATTGCATCCTTAATGCTTGCCCACTTTGCCTGTACCCACTCACCTGTGTTTCTTTTTGCCAGGGCTATCTTAACTCTGTTGGCCATCTTATCAAAGTCAGCTCGTCTGAAGTCCCATATTTTTGCCTTGGAATGGGATGATTTAGATGTAGTGGCCAAACTGAACCATACCATGTGATGGTCACTGGCCCCCAGGTGATCTTCTACCTGGAGATCTGTGATCCCTTCCCTGTTAGTCAGTACTAGATCTAGGATAGCCCTGTCTCTTGTGGGTTGTTGTGCCAGTTGTTTGAGGCCCTCCCCCTGCAGGGAATCCACCATGTGTCTAGTTCTGGCAGATGTTCCTGCTGGTATTGACCAATCTGTATCCGGCAAGTTGAAGTCTCCCATTATCAGAACCTCCCCTTTAGCTGTCATGTTTTGTATATCTTCTAACAGTAATGTGTCTATGTCCTCCCCCTGGTCTGGGGGCCTGTAGACAACCCCAGTTCTTATGGCTGTCCCATTTCCTGTTTCCAGGGTGACCCACAGTTCTTCTGGCTCCTTATGTGTATTCTGAATTTCTGTAACTTTGATATTTTCATTGATGTACAGGGCCACTCCACCCCCCCTCCCCCTTTTGCACCTCGGTCTCTTCTGAACAGTACATAGCCAGGTACTGAAGTCTCCCAAGTGTGGTTACTGGTAAACCACATCTCATTAATTGCTATTATGTCCAGTTTAGCCTCTGACATTATTGCCTGAAGGTCTGGGATCTTATTTCCCAGGCTGTTAGCATTTGTGTACATAATTTTCCATTGGCCAGATTTCAGTGTGTTAGTAAAGTTCCATTTAAACATCCGCCCCCTCACTTTAAACTCTATATACCCTCTTAAATTTACACACACCCCTCACACATACTTTTTGTAATGTACTAACACCCCTGCATATGTTCTGTGTGATTGCTGTGTGTATTGTGCTCTTCAAGGCTGTCTTGACGTGTATTTTAGAGAACTGGGAACCTTTGTGTGCTCTTTTAGTCCAGTTTTTTTTTTCTTGGGGGTAGTTCTGTCTGTTTAATGCAAGTCTCTGGAACGGGGAGGGGATGAGGACTGGAAGCTACAGAATATCGGGAGTGAGACCATACCTCTCAACTACCCCACATTAGAAGGGACATACCTTATTTTAGCCCTCTGTCCATACCTCTCAGCTGTCCCAAACAGAAGGGAAATCTCTCATTTTACCTTCTCAGAACTCCTCTGTCCATACCACGCAGCTGTCTGACATTATGAAGGATATCCCCCATTTGACCCCTCAGACCCCTCCCAACCATACCACATTAGAAGGGACATACCTCATTTTCTCTTTCAGAACCTCAGTTCATACCTCTCAATCTTACATTAGAAGGAGCACCCCTAATTTTTGCCCCTCAGCACCCCTTTGTCCATACCTCTCAATTGTCCCACGTTAGAAAGGATGCCCCTATTTCATCCCTTCACAACCCCCTGTCCATACCTATTAAGTGTCCCACATTACGAGATACGTCACTCATTATACCCCTCAGAACCTCTGTCCGTAATTTTCAACTGTCCCACTTTATCTGCCTCTCAGAAGCCCTACATGTCCCAGACTGAAAAAGTATCATCCCACACTACAGTGATATCAAAGCAGAAACTCATATTAACTTCTAATACTGCAGTAATAGTAAACTTTTGCAACAGTGTTCCAGTTGTCAGAGCTTTAGCATCACGAGTTGAGGCAGTGTCACAAATGTTACCACTTTGCCGCACATTTCGAGACACAGACCCACTTGGTTTAATTATGCATTGCTACTACTTCTTGTAAGTTTGTATAAGTACAGAGTACTCCCATCTGAACATATTCACATTTCTAACCACAGTAGTTAGGTAAATAAATGACGCAATATTCAGTATACTGTATATCACACTGAATTCACCTCACAGTCAAGAATGAAAACTATCAGAGCACAGACATAGCCCGATAAAACTTTGGATCACAGATGGTTAAGAGGTATGAGTGAGCCCCACAGAAATATGAGTATCACCACTATCCCCCCCCCCACACACACACATACACATGCACACACGGGTGTGCGCTGCGAACAGTAGCAATCCAGTACAGATGGAAGGATGAAAATGATGTGCACTGCCAGTCCATGCATGTAGGAGGCATGCTGAACAGCAGTGTTGCCCCTCAAACCCCTCCCCCCACCAAACATACAACATAATGTAATGCAACACCCAACAGGTGCAGCATAATGCACCCCAGTCCATGTATGTAGGGGGCACACTGAACCTCAAAGTAGCCTCTCAACCCCCTTCAGCATGCGCGCACGTATTTTATTTATTTCGTTTCTGTTGACCGGGTAAGTGCACTAGACAAATCCTGCCTATTTTCAGGCACGCCCCGGGGGAGGGGGATACAGATGAATGCCAACTGACTTTGAATCAGATTAAGCTGTTGGTGGTATTTTTAGTGATACATACGTATACATACACACACACACACACACACAGTATAATGCAATACCACGCCACCCAACAAGTGTAGTGAAATGCACACCAGTCCATGCATGTAGGGGGCACCCCAAACTGCAACACCATGCCCAGTCCCCACACACACACTATAATGCAATACACCACTCAGCAGGTGCAGCAAAATGCAACCCCAGTCCATGCATATGGGGGGCACCCTAAACTCCAACAACATCACCCTTCAATCTCTCCCAGTCAAATATAATGCAATGCAACATGACACAACACATGTAACAAAATGCACCCAGTCCATGATTATAGGGTAACACTGAATCAAAATACCCCCCCAAATCCTCCCTCACCACACACCCACAATATAATGCAGTACAACACCACACAAAAAGTGCAGCAAAATGCACCCCAGTCCATGCATGCAGGGGGTATGCTGAAGTAAAGAGTGCACTGAACCCCATCAGCCCTCAACCAACCCCTTAACCCCCCTCCACATACACAATAGAATGTAATACACCACCCAACTGGTGCTTCGAAATGCATCCCAGTCCATGCATGTACAGGGCATGCTGAACCCCAGTGTCACCCCTCAACCCCCCCCCAACATAATGAAATACACCACCCAGCAGGTGCAGAGATATGCACTCCAGTCCATGCATGCAGAGGGAACACTAAACCCCAACTTTCCTATCAACACCGACCACCACCACACACGCACAATATATAACGCAATACAACACCACAGTGTATTCTGTATGGAGGATGAAATGCCCCCCATCCCCATCCCTATATAAACAAACAACAGGCGCAGAGGGACCCCCAAAAAAATATATACATATATATATAATGCAACACACAACACTGCAGTGTCTTCTGAACAGAGGACACCCCACCCAAATAAACAATATAAACAACAGGTGCAGACCCCCTACCCCAACCGGTTGCACTCCTGTACCCGGCTCCAAACTGATACACCGGTCCGAGTCTGTGAGCCTTGCCGATCCCTCGGAAATGAATAGCCATATCCCGCAGTCATTTATGACAGCACCAGTGACGGGGCTCGAACCCCGTGCTCTCACCTGTGGGGTGTGGCGACAGGGTTCCCAGCCCGGGCCGGGGATTGAGCTGCGTGGCTGCTGCTGCGGAAGGTCAAGAGAAAAAATTATGTTGTTGGGAGCTGGCAGCGGCGTGGCGATGATGGTCTGCGACGGTAGTGCGGCTCGTGAGGCAGCGGCCAAATGTATTTCGCGGGTCAGTACAGGGACTAGGTTCCCTGCAATAGGCGGGGGGCCGTGGGGACACAATGCCAGACCTGCTTTTAGACCACTTCACCACTCCCACTGCGCTGCGGCACTCTCTTTTCTTCTGCCTCAACACACATCCAAAGTGGTAACAATTATTCGTACAAGGGTAATAGCAACAATGTTGATTTTTTTTATAGTTAACACTTTCTGCATTTGAACTTGCTCGCTGCTTATACTTTCACCATCAATGCGCTCTTTCTGTGCTGTGCCCCAAGTATCCACTTGGCTCCTTTGTGCCAAACACTTCCTTTGCATAGGCCACCTGCTGTTGTTGGGGGGTGGGGGCTGTCACAGCCAGGAAAGAAATAAGGGCCACCTGCTAATTGGGGACAAGGTCCACAGTCAGAGATGACTATGGGCCACCTGGGGGCTGGGGGTCCATGACAGCGGGAGAGGATGGGGCTCCTTCTTATTGGGGGGGTCAGCCAGGAGAGGAATCTGAGCCACCTGCTTGTTGGGGGCGGAGGAGGTGCAAGGCTCAGAACCTATCTGGCCAACAGACACCTGGGTCACCTGCTTGTGGATTGGGGCACAGTCACGCTGGGGTACAGGGGCTTTTCCAGAAAGTTGATACTGAGGGCTCACTTTGAAAACCAAATACGGAGGGGGCACAGATACAACACATATATTATGGATTTTTTTTCCATTTTATATTAACTTGGTGTGCATCAGAAAACCCCAGTTTAATTAGAAAATAGATTATAAATGGAAGGATTTTCAGAGTTTGGAAGGTGGAGAGACACCCATCTAGAGAGGTTCGGGTCCACCTAGTAATGTCCAGGGGGGCCAGGCCAACATGGTGGGGGGGGAGCAAGGCTCGAGTCCTATTGGCCAGCAGAGGAACCAGAGACACCTGTCAGAAGGGGGGCTTAGTCTTTGACAGCTGGGCAAGAACTGGAACCACCAGCTGCAAGTGTGGGGACAAACCTCAGACTCTGATGTCCAATGTGAGTAGTCAGGCCTCCTGCTGAGTGGGGACTAAGGAACAACTAACAGCATAATTCATGAAACCAGGACTGTCATGCCCACAAAGTCGGGGGAGGTACATTCCCACCCCCCAAATTCCAACCCACGTATTGCTTTTTGGACTGAAGAAGGTCTGTAAAAATATAATTGAATGCCCTCCTTGCTTAATTTTTGATTGTGTGCCTCCTGTAGAAATGTTCTTGTCATGTAAGCAAGAACATTTTTATTTTATATTTCAGTTATATTTCATACAGCACTCATCCCTAAGTCTCAAAGCACTTTCATGCATTAAAATCAAAATAGTTCAATATTTAAAACACAAATAAAACACATAGATCAGAGCATGATAACAGCCTTACTCTTTGTATGTCAAACACAGCAGTTCTATTAAAAAGAGCTCTCAAATGTCAGGGAAAAGAGATACATCTTCAATTTATTTATTTGAAAATTAGTAGCCAGGAGAGGCACACTGAGCCAAGGCTCGTTTCCAGCTGCGACCCGGGGAAAAGAAACAGAAGAAGCAGAAGTACAAAACTCAGTAATCAAAACATTTGTACAATAATTTGTTTTAAAAAAAGGTAGTGGAAAAAGAGGTACAAAACTAAAGTGCGGACACAGAACAATATGAAACATATGTATGCGTGCAAATAAAACAGCACTGAGACACTGCATGCAACTAAACAATTCTGAAGCAGGTGACAGACCTGGCTGTCGACACCTAACTTCTCAAGTTTCTGTGTATGACATAATCAATTCTACTGCACGTATTGGGATTTCATAAGCACAGGATGGTGATGTCAGGTGTAGACAAGCAGCCGGAGCAGAGGAAGCTAGGGGGACAGTGAGCCTCAATTTCTGTTTTCCTTTATTTTTGTTTCCCCTCAGTTTTCCCCCTTTAGTTCCCTGTCCCCCAATCCCGATGATAAGAATGGGTGAAAACCGGAATCGATCTGGAACCAGAATGCCTCCAGAACTGGAACAGATGGATTCTGGTTTTCCTTGTGTCAGGCCCCCGTCCTTGCTGGAATGCCCCCAGGAGCAACTGATGCTGCCTGAATGGCCCCCATCTCTTAGAATGGGCCCCCCAACTTGCTGGAATGCCCTTAACCTAACAGAATGCACCCTCACCTGAGACTCTCCCCCATGCCATCTGTCCCTGGTGACTAGTGGACCCCTCAGCCACCTTTCACTGCCCTCACTCCCACCCCAGACTGTAGCTGGCACAGCCCACCTCTCACCTTCTTGTCTGACCACCATCTGAACTAATCCATGCGAACTGCAGTATGTATGAAACATTCTATGATTCATGTGAATTTGTTCAGACAGCAGATGGCCAAGTAGGTGAGAGGTGGGCTATATTGGCTGCTATCTGGGATGGGGGTTCTGAAATGGACCTGGGGGGACCACTAGACACCAGGGAGAAAATGCATAGGGAGTATTCACAGGTTGGAAGGTGTTTCAGTGTGTGTGTGAGGGGGTGCTATTCTGGCAGGTTGGGAAGGGCATTCTGGCAGATTGAGTTTTGGCATCCTGGCAGGTATGGGGCCATTCTGACAGGTGCAGGTCTGTCCTGGCATGTGGGGGAGCATTCCGACATGGGCAGTGGGTTCTGGGAGGTATTTCAGACACAAGGAAAAGCAGAATTGATCCACTCTAGTTCCAGATATATTCCAATTGTGGATCAATTCTGGTTTTCACGAACCCCCCCCAAAGAGTGGAGTCATTGCTGCTGTCGTCTTGCTTAGGCTGGGATGGCAGCCAAGTGTCTGTATTAATAGTAGACTCCAATACTGCTCCAAGGTCATCAGGCAGTGGGTGCATGAATATTGAGTATGGCCCATTCCCTCCCTCCCTCTACAGCCTGGTGGCTCACCTCTGCAATGTGCTCAGCTCCCAACCAGCTCTAATGTGGGCTCCACAATGCCAGTGTTTTTGTGTTAATGTACATAGTCATAAAGTAAAAAGGTCAGCAAGCTAAAGCAGTGCAGGCTGAAATGCATAAACGCTTTGTTTTTCAAAGCTGTGACTGGGCACTTCAGCGTAATCTAGAGCTAGACAATGTTGGCAGTCATGTGTCACTGCTGGGGAACAGCAGATATTTGCCAAGGCATGCGCCCCACCAGCAAGTATACCCCCAAATCCCCCCCTTCACTGTAAGCTCCAAGTTCACTTTCAAAGATCAGCCCCCAGTGCACACACTTTTCCAGTGTTCTGCCCCCTTTACCAGGTGTACATGTATATTCATTAAGATCCTGCAGACAGCAGTTTTGTTGACTTTTATATAATAAAGGAACCAAACATGGAAGAGACGGCCCCCTTGTACTTTGCCTGGTTGACTTGCAATAGATTGTCAGTGGGTTTGAGAACCATAGAGCAGCTGGGACACTTAAAGACTTCTCAGTCCAAATTTAAATGGATGCTGCTAATCCTCCTTAGGCATAAAATGGCCTTTGTTCGCCAGAATAGACATTTATTCATCTGTCAGCTCGTGGGAAAGTCATTTCCAAATAAAGACGTTTATTATTGAAAAACAAAATGGTGCCTCAGCACTGTTTACATTCCAGTCCTGCGTTTCTGTGGGGCTCACAAAAATGTCTGACTGCTGATTTCTGTTCTGTAACTTTAGTTACTTAGTCAGTCAGTCAGTTAGTTAATTTGAATTTTGATGACTGGGTAGGCCCACTGAGACATGATAGTCCCTTTTCAGGGCGACCTGGAATTAGTTACATACATTAAGTAAGAAATAAAAATACACAGCAGTTACAGAGCAGAAAAATAAATATAAGAGAAGTAATTATACATACACTGTACAGTAAAAATGAGTTACAATCATGAGCATCACAAAATATACATTCGGAGGCAAGTATCGAGCACAGTCTATAGCAACACATTGTGCATAGGTTGACAATTTGGAAAGTGTTCAGGGTCCATCAGGAGGATGGTGAGCATTCAGGTCCAGCCTGGAATGATAAATCAGTGAAGGATGCAACAAGTCATCGGTTGCACTTGCACAGGGTCACTACACTGGAGATGGCTTTGAGCCTTTTTTTAAACTGAGTAAGAGTGGGTTAGCTAAGAATCCTGTGGGATAGTGAGTTCCATAGAGAGGGGGCAATGAGTGAGAAGGATGTCCACCCAAGTGCTGATCATAATGTGGTGATTTCTAGCAATGGGCTAGCAGTGGGTCTCGGGAGTCTCGCATGTTGTTTAAGCTTGATTATACCAGTAAGGCTAGGGGGTGCAGTAAGCTTCATTGGCTTAAAGGTTAGGCAGTACATAGGATATTAGAGTCTAGCTTCAAAAGAGGGCCACCCCAGTGCAGCAAGTACTCCATAGTGGTGGTCTCTGGAGTGGGCACCGACTGCAAATTGTCCAATTCTGTAATAGCATCTTTAGCCTGCCCAGCTTGGATTCTTGAGTGGTCTGCAGTACTGGGGTGCCACAGAAGAGGATAGGAATTAGGGTGCTGTTTGCAACGGCTTAATGAGCATCCCTAGAAAGGAAGGGGATACGTCTGTAAAGGAGGCCAACCTTCCAGTGCAGTGTTCTGACTACTGCATCCACATGAGGTGCAAAGGTCATGTTTTGGTCTAGCACTACCTCAAGGTATTTGAATGACTCCATAACTTCGAGATGAGTGCATCCACTGGAAGCCAGCTTGAGAAGGTGTTTTCCCTCAGTACCTAGTCTCCTGTGACCAACGAGCATGGCTTTGTTTTTTTTAACATTGAGGACCAGTTTGTTTAACTGGAACCAGTTTTCAAGATGCTGGAAGTCATTTTCCAGGTTTTTGTTAAGGCAATTAATGTCCACAGAGGATCTATACAAAAAAGCATTGTCTATGTATAGCTGTACCATGGCCCCACCACAATTGAGGGCCATATCATTTATGAATAGGGGAAAATAAGAGGGGACCAAGGATAGAGTCTTGCGGTTCATTCACCACCTGCTAGCACCCTAAGATCTGGGGTGCCACCCTACCACTTTATCTTCTGTCTCTGGCCAGACAAATAGTTGGTGTACCAGTGGCAAGAGATCATCAAGGCTGAGGGGGGCGCTGTTGAGCATTCAACTGAGAAGACACAGTTCCTACTAGCTCCATTGAATTAATACAATTTCGAGATATTTTTCATTATTTTAAGCTGAACTGGGCTCTGAACTATAGTGGAGGAATATCCAGTATTGTTTTCTGAATCGATTGATATCGAACTTCAGTATGGGGAAGACTCCGCGCAACATTCCTGGAGGCTTGAAAGCTCAGCCTACAACCATTCCACAGGCCTCAACATCCGCGCCTACTGAATCAGGCACTGAGCCCCCATGGAAGACTTTACAAATTTTTACGAAAGCCATCAATACAAAAATGGAGGCACTGATTCAGCACTTTAGTGAACAGGATGTCAAGACAGAGACTGCCCTAAAGACTGCTTCTATCGCCGAAAATAGCGCAATGCAAGCCTTGGCTACGTTGGCTAAACTAATCCAGGAAAACAATCAGTTACAATATAGGCCTGAGGCCCTTGAAAATGCGAACAGTGCCTCAAATGTCAGATTCATTGGTCTGCCTGAAGGGTCTGAGGATACAGATTTGCTTACCTTTCTCAGTAAATGGTTACCGGAAGCTTTACATCTAAACCCAGATCTCGGAACAAAATTAATTGAGGCTTACAGAGTTTCCCCGTGATCAGCGAGCACCCAGGAAGACTTACCCCGCACAGTTTTGATTACCACAAGCAACCCGGGCACGAAAGAAGACATCATGCATGCTGCAAAATCCACAGACCGCCTTAGTTATGAAGGACATACACTCCATATCTTTCCGGACCTAGCCTATGCTACTTGAGCTCGCCAAAAGAAATTTGATGGGGTAAGGGCCCGGCTGAAGGGCTTAGGGGTGGCGCATTCACTCTTAATGCCCGCTCACCTCCGTATTTATTATGGTGGACATATATTCCAATTTAACAATCCGGAGGAGGCTAGTAAGCGAGTGGAAAAGATCCAAGCTAAATTTGAGGCCTCTCGAAGATCCACACAATCTGAAATGGATTCGGAAGAAGAAACAGACACCTGAAGTTTTTATTTCTTTTTTTTATTTGCCCTTTTTCTAATATCCTCCAGTTTGAACTGAGGGAAGTATAATCTTTCTATTAGGCTGAAGTTAACAGCTCTCGGTGCTGTGACGTTGTTGTACAATATAAGGATACTCTTTAGTTTTTTCCTTTCACTAGAGAGTTCAGTACAAATTATTAAAATGGTGTGATAATAGATTTGCACTGTAAAGGTTTGGGGTTACAGACAATAAAAGATTTACCGCCTTTTTTTTGTTTGAGTTAATTGTTAATGGAGCTGTAGAGGGAATGCTTAACTTTTTGAGAATTACATGGGCTGGAGGTTAAGGTCTAATCAACACTGGCTGTTGAGTAGTACATATTCAATTTTAATTTTATATGTTGGACTGACCACATAATCTTACTTTGGACTCTGATGGACATTTATTATTCATTTAGTGGAATATCTCCCATATTCATAACTAAAGTATTTAGACTGAGACTCCTTCTATCATTTGATTATATTTGTAATATAACCTACTGTGAGATCTGATACATGGAAATTCGACTGTTTGTTTATTTGTTATTTTTAATAAACAGAAAGTTCAAAAAAAGAGAGATCATCAAGGCTGATAGTCCAGGTTATGACTGACCAAGGTAAATACCTTGGTCAGGTTGAAAAATATTGTACCTGTAGCCATACCATCCTCTATGGTATTGAGAATGTTGTAAGTCACACACACTAGGGTAGTGCCGGTGCCATAATTCTTATGGAAATCATGTTGGACACTGTTCAGGAGGTGATTATAGTCAAGGTAGCCTGGAGCTGGTCATACAGTAGCCATCTAGATTTTGGCAACAGTGTAGAGCAGAGAGACTGATTTACAGTTTTCAATCACATCTTTCTGCCTGTCTTTGTGGATAGGAACCACAACTGCCACCTTCCATGTTCAGGGACCGTTCCAGCAAGGAGAGATTTGATGATAAGATGTTTGGGGGGTAGGCAATTATGGGCTCCGCAATTTTGAGGAACGTGGGCTCCAGGTCATCAAATCTAGGTGAGCCTTTACTTTTTAAACCTTTAAGGTACTCGATAACTTCCTTCCTGATAACTAGTCTAAGGAGGAAATTAGGCTGAGGTCCAGGTTTCTACAAGTCAGTAAGGAAGCAATGAGCCACTAGAGTGGCCCCTTAAGGGGTCTTAAACTGATCTAAGTCCGTAAATAACTTATTTAACTCTATATCAGAGGATATGGGGTTGGAGAGGATTGGTCCATTAGCCGTTATTTCACAAGATGTGTTGGACCAACCTCTGAGTAACCAGTTAATTGGGGTCCAGACATTTTTGGGATTCAATAGACTTTTCATCTGTAGGGACTTTAGATAGGACCTTTTGGCAGCTTTAAGACTAGTTTTGCAGACATTTCTAAGATGTCTATAGGTGTGCCAGTGAGGTGTTAGGCCAGATTTCTTATATTATTCCCAGGCCTTATCACTAAGACACATGGCTTTCCGGTGGTTACTGGTAATCCATCTGGCAGAGACATTTGGTCCTGTGTCACGTTATGGGGCATGTTTGTTAACAACAGTGTTGAAGTCATTAATGAAGTAGTCAAGGGCCTAATCCACAGCTTTGGAGATCTATAACTGGTCTCCACCAGCTGATGGCTCATAGACAGTGGAGGAAAGCTGCCTCTTCAAAGTGAGACAGGTCTCTGGATTCAGAAAGTTTGGGAGGGGGATTAGGGAAGTTATTTTTCCAAATACAGTATACCGGCAAGTGGTCACTGAGGGAATCTGGTAGGATCCCAACAGCTTTGATTCTGTCAGCTCTGTTTATAAGGACCCAGTCATGGAGCATGTGATTCCCTGATTTGCAGTTTAGTCTGGTAGGTTCTTCAATTAACTGAGTAGGATGAGCAGCTGCAGTTGAAGATTTGTACCCTTTCTGGTTTGAACTGAACCAGTTTAGATTGAAATCACTGCAAACTGAGACTCCAAAGGACTGGTCAGTGAGAGGGGTTATGAGGGAGGAAAGCACTCCGGGGCAATGTTCAGGGATTATATATACACCCTATACAAAGAGATTTTACCCCACCCAGGGTAATGGACACAAATATTGACTCACTTGGGGAGTTATTTAAGGTTGAAAGTTTGATTTCTTGGGTGGTGAGGGCAGATCGAACAAAATAGAGGACCCCCCTTTCTTAGAAGTCTGTCACGTCTAAAGGCAATGTACCCAGGTAACTCAGCCTCGTGGGATTGAATACTTAGTTGTAGCCTGGTTTCTTAGGTGCCAATAATATCAGAGGCATATCTTCACAAGAAAATGATTTTTTTAACCTAACAGCCAAAAAACATGTAATGCTTGTTTAACAAACAGCATATCCTTATTTTGGTTAACATATCCTGTGCTTGGATCTCCGTCACCGTGCAATGTTGGAATTTTGTATCCTCCTCCCCCCCCAGCTGACACAAACATCCTCAGAATTATTTTTGGGTCAGAGAATGTTTGTAATAAAAAAAGAACTCTGGCCGGCGACCTTAAGTCTCTCCTGTGAAATAGCTGTTTAATCAAATTATGGGCAGTCCCGCTAAGAAAATATAAAATAACTGAATAAAGCAAGCTATTATCACTAGGTTTCACGTGGGACGAAGAGGTCACTTGGGTCCTGTGTGGCTGCAGCTTTTCAGGCAAGATCCTTTGAGCAAAAACAAACAGAAAGGTAAACATGCACACACGGGGCCAAACAAATAGCAGTCATCTGCTTATTGTGCAAAAACGTGCGCTGTCAGTGGCTCCCTTCACTGTATGGTTTTGCATTGTCTGTACAATACGTTAACGTTGCTAGCCCTACCTGGCTGGGTATTTGCAGTGTGGAGACACTGAGTATCAGCCAGCCCTATTTTGGAGCCCCTTGATTGCTCAGGCACTTTGTGGCCTGATACAAACCTCTGTTGCGTCAAACTGCTAATTGCATGTCCGCAGTTAGAAAGTTTATGGGTCGCCACAAAATTACAGCTCATGACATTCTGCACCCTGGTCCAAGATTGCAGTGGTGAAAATAACTGAGCCAGGACCCTAAATGCTTTTGGGTCAGTTGGAGCACGGTTGCTGGGGTTAAAGGTTCATTTTTTTTCTCCAGTCTCTTAAAAAACACTTGCTCTGTGAGTTTTATAACATCTTAGTTTTTACTTTCTATTTTCCCCTCTTTACCCAATAAGACAGGCTCTCTCTTTCAGCCAGGCCTCAAGTATTGGATACCACACCTACTGGAACAATGGTCTCTAGTCCCAGATACTTGCTGCCTGTACCCTTGTGTGCTGTTCTGGGCTTACCTCTCGGGGTGGGTCCAGCCAACCGGAAATCAAACACACTGAATCTTGTATGACATGGTGTGTGTGTGTGTGTGTGTGTGTGTGTTTGTGTTGGGGGGAGTGAGGCTAACCATGGGTGTAGGAAGGCAAACACCAAGTATGCCATGCCTTACAGGTTGACTTGGGAGGGGTATTTTGAGCCCTAATCATTGATTTTCTTTACTCCAACTTTCGTGATATCAGCTCCTACTAGTGTGATAAATGCTGTGCTCTGCTGCATTCTCTCCTCTTATAATGTTGACATTGAAGTATGACATGGGGTGTACAAGGAGTTTTGGTAACAAATATGGGCATACAAAATCACACATACCCCTATAATGCAAAGCATCATGGGATATATATGCAAATCACAATGAACATTTAGGTTGATTTTGCTTTAAGCAAGAATGCATGGTACCAAAGGGCTTCTCATATAATCTGCGAATGGGGAGAACAGAAAACACAGACACATGTTTCATCTTACTCAGAACTCATCAGTGTGCCTCATCTGTGTCTCATCCCAGCGGAAAATGAACCAGCCCTAATCTGGTTTTACGGGTTTGGGTCATGGTGGGCACAAAATAAGAAAGCAAGCTAAAAAGGACAAAGAAACATGTGTCCGTGTCTTCTGTTCTCACCCTTTGCAGACTATATGAGAGGCCCTTTGGCACCATGCATGCCGGTTTACAGCAGAACCAGCCTAAATTTTCATGTTGATTTGTGTGTGTGTGTGTGTATATATATATATATATATATCATTATGCCTTGCATTGGGGGTTATGTGTGATTTTGTATTTCTTGAAACCTGGCTTTGTTGCCAGTGCCCTTTTGGGTAACCTTTGCCTTAACACTTTTTTTTTTTTTATAAATATGGGCATATTCTACAAGGGTGGGGGTGGGGGGCAAAGTGGTACCAAAGGATTTTCTCCTAGCTACACCACTGAGATCAAAAGGTCCAGCTATCTCAACTGGGGGAGGAGAGCATATCAGTGTCTTCTGCCTAAGTGCCAATGTTGTCCCAAACCTGCCTCATTGGGAAGTGGCGTGAGACGAGACACCATTCTTGCCAGTAGGAAGTGGACCACCCATCATCTATTGGTGGACACTGGATCATCATGTCAGTGTCTGGTGTCTGGCCAGTGTCAAGATTTCCAACCTCAACCCCCTTCGGGAGCCACAAATCCCCCTGCCTAATTCCCTCCCTCTGGGTAACAGGGGGGTCCTTTTCCATACCAGCAGGAGCTCCCACATTACCAAGGCAGGAGGGATCCAAGATAGGTGCTCCACACTGCCCTGGCTCGCACTTGAACTCGGACCACTTATGTGGCAACAGCACCACATTAGACTGCCAGATGGCCTTCAATTTTTTTCTACTACAATTTGTTTTTAAAAAGGCATGATATTATTAGCTCAGCCTGTTGCCTTGTGTTTTTGGTACTTACATTTCAAGCTTCTACGGGTCCGGTCCCAATTCCCCAGGTTTGGCCCAGCCCCATTCTCCCACTAGCATTTACCCCTCTGCCTTTTTTTTAATATACATTTTTATTATTGTTTTATTATAATCAAGAAAATATTAAAAACAAATACATTGTTCAGGTTGCATACTAGGCCAGAGTAGTAATCTTGTCACTCCCTGCAGATACAGAGTTATTGTACTTTTAATCAGTAGTAATATGGAATATCATTTGCAATGCTCGAGTAGTATTTAACACTATTCCTATGCATCTGCTAAATTATATCAGGTGCTACAACTTTAATTTACTGTACTTTCCAGGCAGAAGTACCATATTTAATAAAGTGTCTATTAAAAGAGGGGGTAAACTTTGGAGCGTAACTGAAAATTAGTTACACGCCAACCAAACACACATGTCCTACCTTCACTTCCCCACACAAAACAACTTGAGCTTCTCCTGGGAATAGGCAGGATCGAACTCAGTCTGCTGAAAGCAGGTACAACTGCAAAGTACTCTTCTGTGGGATATTAAAGAGTGTCAGTGGAGTGGCCTAGAGGCTAGGCAACCCATATCCAGACAGGTCACAGTCCATCGGAGGACTGAAGCAGAATGACATGGAAGTAGAGGATGACTGGAAGTGGGGACACCAAATAAATTACAAAAGAAACAAACAGAAGAAACAGCTGACCTCTGCAAGGCGCTTTCTTCAGCTGTGTGAGGACAGAGTTAACAAACCATCCCAAGCCAACCAGCTGTGGGGGTGGACAGCAATACTTACTCACCCTGACTTCCTGTGCATGGAACTTGCAAATCTGCCGAGTGGGAGATCCAGCCAAGAAGAGATTTTTAAGGGGACTTTTCAGCTCGAGTAATGGGCTGTTATGGCAAAGTCCAAACACAGCGTTGAGCTGTTTGGGGTCTCAGTGCTTCCCACAAGCAGGATGTGACTGCAGGCCAACAGATCAGTGTCTTATTCATAGCGTTTCTTTAGGACTTGTTTTTTCGTTTCCACAGATCATGTATGGAGGAAGCAGTGTTTGTGTGCTATTTTGGTACAGTGCATCATAGCGGCAGACCCCACAGCCCTCAGTAGAAAGGCTGAGAAGGATTATTTATGTGGAGAAAACTGTATTACAGGGCTGAAATTCTATTGGAGGGGCTATGGGACATATTCTAGTATGAATACTTCAAGCAGTAGGATTTGTTAGTCAGCAGAAAATATCAACAAATAGTTTTTTTGCAATCATGTTTCTTTTTTTGGTGCCGGGCCTCCATTCCTCCTGAGCTCAGCCCCCGCACCCCAAGATCCCCTTAGCCACCCGGGACTTACTTTTGGTGGAGATCTCACAGGCTTGCCCCAGGGTGGGGCCACCTATGAGCTTGACCCCATGGATGACTGAACCAGGTGTTACTCCATTTTTGAGGGATACCTCCTGCTTCCCCCCAGGGCAGGGCCATGGGGTTGAGTCACTGACAGGAACACTACACTCAGTCCCCAGCCAAGAGTTGTGGGCAGGGTGGGGTGGGTCCGGAGGAACAGGGCAACATTCTCGGGGGCCGGCATTTTTTGGATGCTGTAATCCTGGATAGGAGATGTGGCAAGCAATGATGGAATGGCCCCGAAGCACCAGTGTCCGGCATACCTCCCTGCACTGTAGGTTCTGGTAGCCGCTCTCCCCGGCCTCCATCAAAGGTCAGTGGTGTGCCGGACTAATTACATACATCAGCAGCATATCTTGTTTTCTACACAATGTTTTTAAAACATGTTTTATTGGCAGGCCCCGTGGCACGGTGGCAGCACTACTGCCCACTACACTGGTGACCTGGGATCAGAAGTGATATCATGTTGCTGGGGGTTAGCCAGGATAGAGGGGGATAGAGTGTCCGCTGGACTGCTCTCCTCTCCCAGGGAGGGAAGAGTTGCTGGCTCTGCCACATGACTACCACCAGGTGGAGGCCTGGTAGCAGGATGGGTCTAGGAGCGGCACGGAGGGAGGGAGCTGCGAGACATCTGCGACATGTGCATCGCTCAACACATACGTGCTGATGTGCATGCCCTAGCAATGAGAAGGGAGGAAACAAACAGGAAAAAAGTGAAGCCCTGTCTGTGACATCATGGACTGCTCTGCCACCCAGTTGGGTGCAATCTGGATGTGTTCTCTGGGTGGGGGAGGACAGCCCTCCCCCCGGTCCCAATAGGACCCTGCTGGCTGGTGCAGGCATGGGATGACTGCGATTCATGGGGACAGGGCTGATAAACTGCCCATTCTGCATGGGGAGAACAAAACCCTTATGGCAACCCCCCCCCCGCTCAGTTTTTATTACTAATTTTATATTTAATGATGCAAGTCATTGAAGATGGCTGCCACTAGCAATTTCAAAAAAAAAATCCCTGTCTCAGGTTTGTTTTGTATTTTCACGCACTGGATTCTACTGTGGATGTATATAGGGTGCTGTCACCCATTCCTGATAGCAAACAGCACCGCGCATTGGCAAGATGTTTCATTGATTCACAGTGGATGTGACCAAAGAGATGTTGTGAATAAAAGCTTCAGAACCCCATGTCTCAGTTCAGGACTGAACTACGATGAAAC
Organism: Neoceratodus forsteri; assembly: GCA_016271365.2. Taxonomy (NCBI): domain Eukaryota; kingdom Metazoa; phylum Chordata; order Ceratodontiformes; family Ceratodontidae; genus Neoceratodus; species Neoceratodus forsteri. Next base: position 107,738,737 of record JADMNL010000034.1, on the reverse strand, counting down.
AAAAAATGGATATATTGATGTTTTGATCAGAAATACATTACTACTCAAAACTATAGAATGCCCTTTTTTTCAGCTAACAGGTGCAGCTGCTTAAGGAGGGGATACAGTCACCAGAACAATGTTACAGAAGAACTCAATTTAAAACCTTCAGATTCATTTCAAATGTGGAGCTGTTCTTTTAATAAAAACATCTACGTAATGATTTTCCTCGACGGCCAGCGGTAGTGCAAAATGAGTTTGGGAGCAGACTCACATCGCTGCATTGGGGGGCCAGACAGGCTGTAGTCAGCTGAAAAAGGCAATGTTCCTAGGCTGAGGAAGGTTAGTGCCACTTTTCAGCACCGGAGACCCCTGTGGGTAAACCAGGGAGCTTGCTTCTTCTGCAGGGGTACGCCATGTGTGCACATGGTCAACAGGCACTGCTCACGCCTACTGGAGTGGGGAAGGTGGCTGAGGGGGAAAACCAGGGAGCATAATAAAAACACCTGGCTGCAATCTATGTGAAGGACTCTACCTGAACAGGGTATACCTCTGGAATGGCGACAGCAAGGACCAAAGGGACAAAAAATCAGTCCGTTAAAAAAAAAAAAACATCTGCCTGAAAACTGTATTTTTTTCCCCTTGCAGATCATTTACAGCTGAGGCTAAGTCTGGAGCTGAAGTCATAATATCCTGCTTGTGACAACACAGTTTTTTTTTTTATTTTATTCTTTTGTTTTGTTTGTTGTTTGACACAAGGCAATTCTAGTGGGGGGGTAGGAGGAAGTAAGCTGTTGGTTAACTAGGATCTGCAGCTTATCTATCAGGTAGGGAAATGGGCAGACTAGGTGGGCCAAGCAGTCCTTATCTGCCATCAAAAATTCAATGTTTCTGTGTTAACTGGGTGAGGCCCACTAGGCACTGTTTTCAGGGGTGATCTGGGAGCACTGGGAAGGTTAAGTGACTTGCTCAGGGTCACACAGTATGCAAGTGGAGGGTTGCGAGAATCAAATCCAGGTCTGCTTGGATGTACCAAGCTCATTCAGAACTTGTAACTCTAACCTCTAGACTATACTGCGTGTTGGTACAGGAGTGACTGTCTCATACTAAACATCGGATGCAGAGGAACAGTAAGGGGAAACAGTGTGGTTTTCAAGTAAACATCACCCAGTAAGGAAGCATGGAGGGGCGTCAGGGCAACTGACCTCCACAGCTGACAGTTGTGTCTCTTTCCCTCTGGGACAGCTGCCACCTGGAGGGAGTCTGCCACTGCGGAAGTCAGCCGAGAGGTTGCCCATGGAGGCACATGAGGACGCTCCTTGACAAGGGGCTGGAACAAGGATTGCATAAGTCAGCAGGGAGCCACCTGGGAGTGCCAAGGGGAAGAGGGGGAGATCGACAGAGAACACAAGAAAATGCCCAAAAAAAAAAAAAAAAAAAGTAAATAACCCAGGAGCCACCATGGAGATCAAGCCAAGACTAGGACAGCCCAAATGAATGGCTCGCCTGGGCCCTGAACTAAACTACCCATTGCCACATCCTGGCCTCCGTAATGAACCACCAAGCACGGAACCCTGATCCAGAACTAAAAAGGTATGGGTCAAAAACCCAGAATCCAGCCCACTCTGTGGAATGGGTTGATTCTTGCACTGGGAACACACCTGTAACCGGGCATCCAGAACCAGAAGAATGGAACCAGAGGAAATGCATCAAACCACTTCTGCAACAGGAATGTATCCAGAGCCAGGATTCCAGACGTATTCTAAATAAATAATTAGATTGCTGCATTCTGGCACTCTTGTTCTGGAACTAGTTCAGTTCTGGATGCCCAGTTCCGGGAATATTCTAGTGCCAGACCTGATCCATTCCAGTTCTGGGTGTGTTCCGGTTCCAGATCAATTCTGGATGTTCCAGTTCCAGATCAATTCTGGATTTTACCAAGTTTCGAATTAAACTACCTCCTATGAGTGTGTACAATAATTAAGCAATAAGACATGACAGAATGTGCTTTGTGGTCAGATAACGGCACACCTCGGGTGTATTGTGAGGTATGAGGCATTGCTGAGTGCCTTCAACCACCCAAGAAGCACCATTATCCCACCACAAAGCACACCCTGGAATGTCTTACTGCAATTATAAAATGGGTCCAAGATTTTTCCGGGGGTGAAACAGTATACAAAAATTAAACTATGTTTACCATTTACCTGTTTCCTCACTTTTTCTCCATTATATTATTTCCTCCCTTCCCCCACCTTGTTTCTGTTCTGTTTTTCTTACACTCAGTAGATGAAATGTTTACTATGGATGGAATACAAGAATTCAAATCTCTGCTCAGTTCCATAAGTTGGAATGTTCACCCCCTCACTCACACAACAGAAGGCCTCAGATGGAACCAGGGCTTCTGTCGTATCTGTGGCAGGTTAAACAGAACACATTTCCCTGGTAAGCAGGCAAGGATAGGCTGGGAATTTTTCATGGTCAGCAAAGAAACACCAGAAATTAAAATTGTAAGTACTGTGGTACTTATTTTCAAATGTATGCATGTGAGTGTAAGAGGATTATGATATAACATTTAGTTATTATTTTTTAAAATCTGAAGCAGCTTTATTTTTAGGGCCTAATTGAAGGTTTTAAATTACTAAAGGTGGCAGCCATATTTGTGATGGCAGTCAGGGTTGTGTGGTAAGTATTGATTTTATTGTGAAGAGGCTGCTGGATCTTTATCCAGGGCTGTGTCGAGATAACAGTACAGGTAAAGATGGCCCCTAGCCAATCAGGTTTCATGATTTTTCAAGCCTATTTTATAATTACAGTTTAATGCATTTTTCCTGCTGTAAAGAATTTTCTGATAATGTTTGTATGAATAATGCTATCTATATAATAATAGTTTAGGTTTGCATGTGTGTCTGTCCATGCTGGCCGCATTATTTAAACTTGAATCACCTAGGCACACATGCAAGCCTGGCCTAGAATCTGTGTGGGGCCACTGTGGGAGGGGCTCTATCCCCTCCTGACTCCCAGTGAAGGATTTTGTTTGTGGCACAGTAGCTCCAAAGATTCCAGCTAGCCCAGTCTGCCTACTGTCATCATGATGCGACAGTTGGCCCCCAGTAGTATGCCCACTCACTGTCGTCTCACGGTACCTAAGGAGGGTGCAAGGGGACAGGGCAAACAGTTGTTGCAATTGGTAGTTGCCATTGCTGCCACCCCCCACCCTCACCAATGATGCATCATGGTCTGGAGAGGCATGCATACAAATATTTTGAGAGCTGAGGGAGGGGGAATCTGAAATTGGGTTTGGTGCAGATTTTACATGGGTATTCAGCTAGTGCAAAATAAAATTATGTTGTATTCCTCTTGACAGAGTGGGGTTAGTTCAGGCTTTCTGAAACCAGAGCTCAGCTGTCTTCCCTCTCACATTCTAAAAGACGTGCGCTCAGCTGGGAGCTGGTCATCTAAAAAGAATGCCAATATCTTATAGCCTGCTGACTGGGAACATTCGTGGTTTTGGAGGAGGAGGTGAGAGAGAACCCTCGCAGGGTTAGAAGGATTCCTTGTGGAATTACTTAGTTGATAAGTACATAGCAGCACGTAGAAAACAGCTTGACTGCTCAGATAAACATTTTATAATGCTCCACATATGGAGGAAGTGGAAGTCACACAAGTCCCTTGGCCCATCACCTCCTGACTTCCTAAGCAGCAGAACAATGAACAGTTTCCAGCGCGTGGCTGTGTTATCAATTTACAGGGGTGACAAGCTGAGTTGAGTCGAGTGACCCCCAAGAAAATTTTTTCTGTATTTTCATTTATGATTTTGTCTGTGCTGTTCCTGTCCCCCTTCCCCTCCCACACCCACACACACACACACACGCGCACACGGACCAGTCTTGGACTTTGACCAGCCTGGCTCTTCAAGGATGGGTGGTTTTCTCTCACATTTCGTCAAGTCCCTCCCACACCCCAGTGTCAGGCTAAAGTCTCTGTTGGCCTGGACAACACAGTGCACGTGTGCAGAAGTGCCAAGCCTCTTGAGGGAGCAGCCTCCCAGGCCTGCCATGAGTGACTGCTGTGCTGCCGGAACCCAACATCACCCTTCACTAGGCTGACTTGTACTACATTGGCAGCCATCCCCAACCCTGGCCGCTCTTATCCCTGGCTCCATGAGTCTGCTGCCGAACCAGATTACCAGCACGAAAACACAGCATGGTTCTGCTGACCCATCGGTCGGCCTAGCTATTCCAGACATTAAACAGTGACTCCAGAGTCCAGAACAAAATCCCAGTTGGCATTAACCAGTCCCAATTATCCAATATAGCAAAATAAACTGGAGTTGCAACTGATTCTTTTCTTTATTGATACAGAGATCTGTGTGGAAATATAACCCTTAGTTTACCACTCAGAGGCCCTTTGTCCATACTTCTGAACTATATCACATTAGGAGGGAGTTCCTTCAGTTTACCCCATAGAACCCCACTGCCTGCATACCACTCAGCTGTTCCACTTTAGGAGGGAAGTCTCCAATTGTACCCCTCAGAACTTCTCTGTCCACACCTCTCAACTGTCCCACATTAGGGGTTATAGTCCTCATTTTACCCCTCTAAACTCCTCTGTCCACACCTCTCAACTGTCCCACATTAGGGGTTATAGCCCTCATTTTACCCCTCTAAACTCCTCTGTCCACACCTCTCAACTGTTCTACATAAGGAGGGATGTCCCTCACTTTACCCCTCTAAACTCCTCTGTCCACACCTCTCAACTGTCCCACATTAGGGGTTATAGCCCTCATTTTACCCCTCTAAACTCCTCTGTCCACACCTCTCAACTGTTCTACATAAGGAGGGATGTCCCTCACTTTACCCCTCTAAACTCCTCTGTCCACACCTCTCAACTGTCCCACATTAGGGGTTATAGCCCTCATTTTACCCCTCTAAACTCCTCTGTCCACACCTCTCAACTGTCCCACATTAGGGGTTATAGCCCTCATTTTACCCCTCTAAACTCCTCTGTCCACACCTCTCAACTGTTCTACATAAGGAGGGATGTCCCTCACTTTACTCCTCTAAACTCCTCTGTCCACACCTCTCAACTGTCCCACATTAGGGGTTATAGCCCTCATTTTACCCCTCTAAACTCCTCTGTCCACACCTCTCAACTGTCCCACATTAGGGGTTATAGCCCTCACTTTACCTGGAGAACCCCTCTGTGCATGGCCTGCCCATCGGCACTGTGATAATGTTATGGCTTGAGATGCTGGTGGCCTGGGTTCAGAAGTGAGCTCAACTCATTGGGGTCGGCGGGAGGAGGAAGACTGAGCATCCCAGAGGACATGCTCCTCCTCCTCCAGGGACGGAGGGCAGCATGCTCTGCTGTAACATCCCCATCTAGATGACCACTGGAAGTGATGCGAGCAGAGCAGCAGATTTAGGATGTGGGATACTTCCCAGCAGAAGACATCAGTGCAGCTGGCGTGCCCACATTAAACTGTCAGCTCCATGGAGTGCCTGGGGGTCGAACGAAAAAAAGAAAGAAATACCACCAGGTGGCTGGATGAGGCCCGTGGTTCTCCATAGACCCCACACTGCCTACTGGGCACAACAGACCCACCAAATGAAGCGAGGCATCTCAAGGGGGCCTGAGGTACCCCCAACAACCCCAACACAAGGGGGCAAGCTGTAGAGGAATAGGTGGCTCCCCCCCCCAAGTCCCAGAGATGGAGGGTGATGGGGTTGGGGGTACTCCAGGGCAGAAGGGGGACAGCATGGTGAGAGAGGAAAAAACAGAGCACCTCTGTCCATCTCTCTCAACTGTCCCACAATAGGGGGACATCCCCCCTTGTACCCTCAGAACCCCTCTGTCCAAAATGACTCAACTGTCCCACATTAGGAGGGACATCCCCCATTGTACCCCTCAGAACCCCTCTGTCCATCTCTCAACTGTCCCACATTAAGAGGGACATCCCCCCTTGTATCCCTCAGAATCCCTCTGTCCATCCCTCTCAACTGTCCCACATTAGGAGGGCTGTCCCTCATTATACCCCTCAGAACCCCTCTGTCCATACCTTGCTATAGTGCCATATAAGGAGGGACAGTCACTCATTTAATCTCTCAGAATTGCTCCATCCAACATGGAAAATGTGTTGCCCGCATAGAGAAGGTACTATTTTACAGTGAAAACTCAGACCAGACTTTTAAGCAGAAACTCATAATACTCCATGGTGCTAAAAAAAATAAACTTCAGACAAATAAAAGCAACAGTTTCCACTGTACTTTGAGCTGATATCACCATGCTGGTGAGTCCAACAGTTTCAGAGCTAGTGTACAGCATTTTCCATGTTAGTGTCTCATATTTCAGTGACAATCAGATGTTTTTTGGTACATCATTAGCCACTGCTAAGCAGTTTAAATCACAAACTGAAGTGAGAAATTAATATTTCAGTGACAAAGTGTTGAGGCTGATCTACTCTAGAGTTCTGTAGAGTTCAGTTAGGCGCTGGCCATTTAACTCTGATTGGGTCCCTGTTTATTACACACACCCCAACCTCGTGCTAGAACAAGCAAGGCTAGGATCAGGTGGATGATCTTCAGACGCTGCACTCTCTGCCTCAAAACAAAAGTAAAAAAAGTACCTTACAATAGTTTGCAACGAGCTTCTTTCCTGTTCTCTTCTTTTGAAAATGCAGCCCGGTGTTGCCCATGTCCGAGAGAAGTGTGCACTCTGCTGTTAACGGCATGAATCCTGCCGGCTGTACTCTCAAACAGTGATGTCACTAATCTGGCTGACCATGTTGGAAACTAAAAAGAAAAGGCCTCTTCCTGAACAGGAAAGCAAAGTTGTTACATTATCCGCCCCTTCCCCCATGTGTTTGTGACAAAGTTTGTGCTGGATGGAAAACAGTGACGTCTTCTCTGGACCCGGTCCAAAGATACCCTCCTTCCCAGCACCTGTCCCTGTATCACAGGACTGGCAGGGTCAGACTGGAACAGGATTCCAGGTGAAATTAAACAACAATTAGGTGGCCATGTTGGTGTCAGCTCAGTGCAGAAAGGGGATTGGGGTGGGGGTGGGGGGTGTCAAACTTCCTTGGTTCTGGAGAGAGAAATCTTAAAATAATCCTGCCCCCAAAAAAGAAGTCTGTATCTTCTATTTACTTCTGCAAAATATCCCCATAGCTGACAGTCTCAGTAGTCAGAGGCTACCGGAATGCAGAGGTACCTGATGACTAGATTGCCTACCCTTGGGACATCTTAGAGACAGTGTGTGCCTGTGTGAGTGTGAGAGTGTGTGTGTGTGTGTGTGTGTGTGTCTGTAATAATGGCAAGTGATACTCTCATCTCTCAGCCTGGAAGGAGCAGAACCTGTCCTGGAGACTGCCCTTTTTACACTGTCTGGTACTGGCCCTGTAGACTATTTGTTACTCTGTATATAGCTCAGTAGTAACTACACTCTGCTTGCACTTGCTACTCTTGTTACTCTGTAACTTGGGTTGGGAAACTGAAGCAGTCTGATTGGTCAACAGGATTCCAAAGGTCTTTAATTAACCAAGTACAGTAACACACCTCAGCTCTGCAATTTTTTTTCATTCCAAAGTCATTTTATCAGCTCAATAACACACTCCAGGATGATACATAGATACACAGAATTTGTCAGCAAATAAGGATTGCCTGGCCCATCTAGTCTGCCCATGTTTCCTACCTCTACTTATGCTGTAGACTAGCAGATCAGCAGCTTTCCTACCCTTCCCTGTTTCTAATATTTGCATGCGTCTGTCCAACACATTTTTTAATTCCTCCACCGTTTTCACCCCCCACCACCCCTGCGAGGAGGTGTACATCAATGCTGGCATATAGAGACTCTTGGTGGTTCAAGGCACAAAGCTTGGCCCCATGTCTTCCTATATCCCTGCCATGTGCTACTGATGATAAGTATAGCTTACTGGTAACTGTAGCTTGCTTTTACTTAGTAAACATATTACTCTGAATATTGCTAGCTACTCATACTCTTTCATATGGTGTTTGATACTCTCATTGCTACGTGTAGCGGTTGGTACCTACATTACTTATATGTACTATATGGCACCCGTATCACACTTCATATGGCCTGCTTATTACCTGTCACTCTCATTTTGCTGCTTTTTATGCATTTTTCTGTGCAAACCGTCTAATACTGAGTAAAATGCCTGTTATTGTCATTGTGCTATGTAATGTTTGGTACTATTGTTAGTATCCTCACTGCCTTGTACTTTCATTACTCACTGTACTGCTTCGTCCTCTTCTTACTCTGCCCACTGCCTGGTATTTTCTGTACCTTGTATGCAGCCTGGTAATATAACTGCCACAGGGATCTACTCTTGGAGCCCTCTCTTTGCGAACATGTGGCTTAGAGGTAGTGCAGAGGCTTACTTGGGACTATTTGCCAGACAAGTGGGTACCAGGAAGGACCATGGGGCATTCACCATAACCCCCAAGCTGACCTTGTATCACCTGCTCAATCCAGTCCCAGCCTTTTTGTGGGGTTATGGAATCAACAAGGGGGGGAGGGAGGCAAGTTGGAACTGGCACTCACAAGGAAAGAAAACAGAAGAAAAACCTTTTGGGTAGCAGGATGACAGACTAGGGTACTCTCGAACGGCACCTTCTATTGGTCTGGCAATAGTGCCATTAACTCTATGGGCAGTCCTTCCTCTGCTGGTTCCAGTACAGGAAGGGGGTGTGAAGTTGTTCAGGTCTGGAGTTGGAGGTAACACAGCTGGGAGGCAGACTGCAGAGTTTCGGATGAGGGCAGCCAAGATGACAGGAGCATAAAGACAAAGATTTTTCAAAAGTATGTAGAAAACTGTATGTGACAACATCTGGACCCCACATGCAGCCGCTGTGTGCACAACTGTCTGCTCCCCCCCAACACAACTATTTATAACCAACATATGGGAAAACTGAACAGTGACCTCTCACAGGTCATAGACCAATCTTTCAGAGGGTGTCTCCAACCCCTGATGGCTCAGGGAGGAGTAAGCACCATTGCCTCGACTCATTCGTTTCACTGATTAAATACAAAGCCAAGATTAACTCGGACGGGATGTGGCTAGCAAGCAGACATTAGGATATATAGGCAGGACTTCTGCTTTGATTTTTAGTCATTTGTGGATTGGCTACCCAGGACGGTGGACTAGGTCATGTGACCAAAGCCTCTGGAATTCTGCAATTCCACAGCCATGGAATTTTCCACAGAACCTGCGTCCCGCTGCAGAATATATGTATTGTAGTCATGTGGAATCAATGGTTCTTGATGATTTTTTTTACTTAAATGCACAGTTTTTCTATAGTGCCTGCCTCTGTTCCCCTCCTTTGTATTCAGCATGTGTGTCATGGACGACATTGTTTCATATTTCAGCCAATGGCGGCAGGGACGTCATGCCAAGGGAATTTCTGGGAGGCACACAAACACTAAATTACACTTTTACAGCCTCCCTCAGTGCAAAAAAGCACAACTTGGATACAAATGGGGAGGCACGTGCACCCCCCCACAGGCATGATGGCCCTAAATGGCAGGACTGTATTATGCCACAGAAATCAGGACTGAAGTACCACAGAGAACTAGGTGCCCTGCCACAGAAATCAGGCCTGAAGGGCCATAGAGAACTAGGGGCCCTGCCAAAGAAATCAGGCTTGAAGGGCCACAGAGAACTAGGGGCTCTGCCAAGGAAATCAGGACTGAAGTGTTGTGGAGGAGTAGGGGCCCTGCCACAGAAATGAGGCCTGAAGTGCCATGGAGAACTAAGGGTTCTGCCACAGAAATCAGGCCTGAAGTGTAACGAATAACTAGGGGCCCTGCCACAGAAATCAGGACTGAAGTACTGCAGAGAACTTGGGGCCCGCTGCAGAAATCAGGACTGAAGTGTCAAAGAACTAGGGTCCCTGCCACAGAAATCAGGACTGAAATGCCATAGAGAAATATAGGCCCTGCCACAGAAATGAGGGCTGAAGTGCCATGAAGAACTAGGAACCCTGCCACAGATATCAGGACTAAAGTGTGATGGATAACTAGGGGTCCTGCCACATAAATCAGGCCTGAAGTGCAATGGATAACTAGGGGCTCTGTCACGGAAATCAGGGCTGAAGTGCAATGGATAACTAGGGGCCCTGCCACAGAAATCAGGGTTGAAGTGCGATGGATAACTAGGGGCCCTGACACAGAAATCGGGACTGAAGTGTAACAGATAACTAGGGGCTCTGCCACAGAAATTAGGACTGAAATGTTGCAGAGAACTAGGGGCCCTGTCACAGGAATTAGGACTGAAGTGTCGGAGAACTAGGGACCCTGCCACATAAATCATGACTGAAGTATGATGAATAACTAGGGGCCCTGTCACAGAAATCAGGGTTGAAGAGTGACAGATAACTAGGGGCCCTGCCACAGAAATCAGGGCCGAAGTGCAAAGGATAACTAGGGGCCCTGCCACAGAAATCAGGACTGAAGTGTGATAGATAACTAGGGGCTCTGCAACAGAAATTAGGACTGAAATGTGACAGAGAAATATAGGTTACTCACCTGTAACAGGAGTTCTAGGAGTGGTATATGTTGTTCATCCACACTTACTGGCAGGTTCCTTGCCGCTTTAAATGTTGCCAGAAGGTCTTCAAGCTGGCTCCTCCCACCCACCCGGGTGGTAAAACTCTCGGCTCCACCCCATGACGCTAGATCTAGCCCGCTGGAAGCCTAGTTGCTTGTCGAAGCCGGGGAGGTCGGGTGGGTTGTATGGATGAACAACATATACCACTCCTAGAACTCCTGTTACAGGTAAGTAACCTGTATTTCTAGGGACGTGGATATGTTGTTCAATCCACACTTATTGGCAGACTCCTGGCAGTTCTCCGGGAGGAGGGAGGCAAGGCGCGCACCCCCTACTTAGGGAATAAGGACTGGAGAATCGAGGTCCCAAAACCAGCATCCCAGCGTGACTCTAGGTCAATGTGGTAATGGGTAATGAAGGTGTGTGTGCTGATTTCCAGGTTGCAGCCCTGCAGAGTTCCTGGATAGGGACATCCCTAGAAGTAGCCACTGAAGCAGCGGTACGGCGGGTAGAATGAGCTCTTATCCCTTTGGGAGGCTCCATGCCCACCAATCTATAGCAGAGATCTATGCAGGAGATGACCCACCTGCCTATCGTCCGCTTGGCTGCAGGTCTGCCAGGTGCAGCTTCAGCGTAGGTGACAAACAGCTGGCGAACCTCTCCCCCAACTTCAGCCACCCGCTCCTTACAATAAGAGAGCGCTCTTCTAGGGTCCAAAGTATGGAGCCTATATTCAACCTCTGAGGTGTGACTGGGGTAGAACACCGGCAGAGTCAACACCTGGTTAAGGTGAAACTCCGACACCACCTTCAGAAGGAATTTCGGGTGGGGGCGCAGGACAACCTTGTCCCTAAGGAAGACCAGATAAGGAGACTCGATGGATAGCACCTGGATTTCTCCCATCCTTCTGGCTGACGTAATAGCCACCAAGAAGACGGTCTTCCATGACAAGTGAGAGATGTCACACCCAAAGGGGATATGTGATCAAGGCCTTTGAAAAAGCGCCTGATCACCTTCTCCTGCACCACCGACTGCTTGCCGGCCCGCGCCCAGTAAGCAGAGATGGCTGCCAGGTGCACCGTGAGGGTTGTCGACCGAAGCCCTAGCTGAGAAAGGGACCACAGGTAGTCCAGAATGCTAGCCAATGAACAGGAGGAAGGGTCCAACCCTTGCCCTGACACCAAATGGAGACTCTCTTCCATTTGAAGGCATAGCATTTTCTGGTCGACTCCTTACGGGATGCCTCAACAACGTTGAGGACCTCGTCGGAAAGACCCAAGGCCTGGATCTCTAGCCGCTCAGGAACCAGGCCATCAATTACAGGGATTGAAGGTCCGGATGGAGTACCTTCCCCTTGTTGACTGAGATCAGGTCTGGGCTTGCTGGAAGTTGCCTCGGGAGCCTGGAGCTGAGGCTGAGGAGATCTGGATACCAGAACTAGTGGGGCCAGTCTAGGGCTACCAGAATCACCTGCGCCTGGTTCCTCTTCACCTTGAGAAGCACCTTGTGGATCAAGGGAAATGGAGGGAAGGCGTAGAAGAGTCCCGGGGTCCACGGCCTCGAGAAGGCATCCCCCTGCAGCGAGCCCTGCTGAGGGGGGCAGGCGTGAAACAGCCTCAGCTTCGCATTCTTCCTGGAGGTGAACAGGTCCACCTGAGGGATGCCCCAGTGGAAGAACAGATCTTGTACTACCTCCGGCAGGAGAGACCACTCATGAGATGCAGCGCCTATCTGGCTGAGGGCATCGGCCAGACTGTTGGAGGCTCCTGCCACATGGATGGCTAGGAGATCCTGTTCCAGGCTGATCACGAGAGACCAAGTGCGGAGAGCCTCCTTGCACAGGGTCAAGGAGTCCATCCTGCCCTGTCGGTTGAGGTAGTACATGGTCATGGTGTTGTCCGTCTGGACCGGGACCACTTGACCCTGTACAAACGGAGCGAAGGCAGTGAGGGCTAGTTGGACTGCTCGAAGCTCCAGCAGGTTGATGTGGCATCGAGACTCCTGAGGGGACCAGAGGCCATGGGCTCTAAGCTCCCCAGATGGGCACCCCAACCCATCAAAGAGGCGTTGGTCGTCAGAGTGACTGTCGGCTTGGGGCAGACAAACAAGATACCCTCCTGCAGATGAGCTGGAACAAGCCACCACTGGAGGCTGTTCCACATCTCCTGGGTCACTGTCACTGGCTGGTCCAGAGGACCGGAGTGCTGTGACCACTGGCGAGCCAGCCCACATTGCAGGGGACGCATATGCCAGCGGGCCCAACAGACCACGCTGGTGCAGGCCGCCATGAGGCCTAGAAGACGGAGGAAGTCCCGGGCAGGGCGCAATTGCCCAACCAGAAATGATTGGGCAAAGGAGGAAAGGACCTCGGCCCTGTCCTCCGGGAGCCGTGCTCTGGCTCGAAGAGAGTCGAGCTCTGCCCCAATTAACTGAAGCACCTGCGACGGCACGAGTTCCGACTTGACCTCAATGAGGAGGCCAACCTGAGAGCAGACCTGGAGGGCCAGATCCCTGGACCGCTCCACCTCCAGTCTGGAGGGGGCTGCAATCAGCCAGTCATCCAGGTAAGGGTACACCCAGACCCCTCGGTGCCACAGGAATGCTGTCGCCACTGCCATGCATTTGGTGAACACCCTGGGAGCTGGAGAGAGGCCGAAGGGCATGGCCCGGTACTCATAAAGGGATCCCTCTGCTCTGAAGCGGAGGAATCACTGGTGAGACGGACAGATTGGGACGTGAAAGAACGCATCCTGCAGGTCCAGAGAACAGAACCACATGCCTCGTTCCAAGGATGGAATGATCTGAGCCAAAGTGACCATCCTGTAGGTGTGAGACCTTAGGAACTTGTTCAGGTCGTGTAGGTCGAGAATGGGGCGCCAGCCCCCCATCCGTTTTGGGACCAAGAAGTACCTGGACACAAACCCTGGGTCTGGAGGGGGGTCCACCACCTCCCTTATCACCTCCTTCTGGAGGAGCAAGGCAATGTCGGCTCGATGAGCCGACAGAGCACAGCAGTACCCCATAGCCCCCATGGGCGCGGCTGTTCGAGGGGGGACTGCTTGAATTCCAGAGGCAGACTTTCGTCTACCACTTCCAACACCCAGCGGTCCGTGGGTGATAGTGACCAGGTGGAAAGGAAGTGGCGGGTTGCCTTCCACGGGGGAACCTGGGAGGAGTGACGAGGTTGTGGGCAACACCCCTCAACCTGTCACTGGGCAGGCTTAGAGGAACAGCCGGCTGAGGAGCTGCCTGGGCCTTTTCCTCCTGGCTTCCTGCTGGAGGAAGCAGCAGGCTTGGCTTTGGGGTGCCAAGTGCGATCCTGCTGACCCTGATGCTGGTGTTACTGGGCTGGACGTGCCACAGGGGCTGAAGGACGAAAGGGCTTACGCTGCTGCTGGTGGCCTTTGTCCTTCTGGGCAATGTGACTGAGTCCAACGTGGTGTTGGACTTCTCGATCCATTGGAGATGACCCTCCACCCCGGGCCCGAACAAGTCGGTACCCAGGAAGGGGACGTTTGCCAGCTTGTGCTGGGTATCAGCCATAAAGGTGGAGATCTGCAGCCAAGCTCTGCGGTGCATGGCCACTGCGGCCACTACTGACCGGGCACACGAATCAGCAATGTCCAATGAAGTTTGGAGCTGCTGTTTAGCTACCGCCCTTCCCTGATCCCTCACCTGCTTGACCGTCGTCTGAAGGTCAGCAGGGAGATGAGGAATCACCTCATCCAGGGAGCCCAAAAGGGCGTACGAAAAGTGTGCCATCAGAACGGCCGAGCTTGCCTGACGAAGGCCTAGGGAAGAAGCAGCGTATTCCTTCTGCCCTGAGTAGTCCAATTTCTTGGACTCCTTATCGGGGAGTTTGTCCACATCCCGAGCATTCCCGGAATGCTGGAAAATGTTATCGGTCACTAACCCCTCCGCAGAGGTGTGCTCCGAGAAACCAGAGAGTGAACCTATACCAGCATACTGTGTGACTCTGAGCAAGTCACTTAACTTCCTTGTGCTCCCAGGTTGCACCTGCAAACAAGCTTTCAGCTTAGTGTGTCTCACCTGGTAAAATAATTGGTTAAAAGAAAAAAAAAAGAACCGGTAGGGACCTCATACTTTCGAGCCATCCTGGCCGAAGGTGCGGGACAAGAAGCTGGCCACTGCCACAGCTCCAGGGCCGGGCCAACAATGGCTTTGGCCACTGGAAAGGCCTCCGTAGGGGAATCCCCTCGGTCCAGTATCTCCCTGAGGGGATACGGCCCATTTAAAACTGGGTTCGAGCTTCATCCCAGTGGATTCTGAGATGAGTCAAGCATTCCTAAAATGAGGATGGGCTCTCATCCACCGACTGACCCCCTGCAGACTCCAGGTCAAGCGGCCTGGAAAACAAGGAGGAGTCGTCGTCAGACTCCGAGGAGTCTGCCAACAGCTGCCGAGCGCCTGAGCCACCCTCCACATGTCGAGGTCGCCCGGGAGTGAAGGTGACCGACAACCTACGGGGCAAGCCCTGACCCAACTGAGAATCCTTGGTCGGGGCCCCAGTCTTCGGTTGTGGAGGCGGAGGTTCCACCACAATGGGTGGAGCAGCCAGTTTTGGCCAAACAACCGGTGCCAGTTTTGGCTCCTTGTCTATGAGGGGTTGTTTCGACTGCTCAGGTGACAGCTACTTAATGGCTGGAGAAGGTGACGGATTCGGCTTATTCTCGGGCAATAAGAGCTGCTGCCACATTAAATCCTCATAGCGCCGATGCAACTTGCGCCGGAGCCTATCCTCCGAAGAGGACGACGAGGATGAGCGGCAACGCCGTTTTCCATGGTGCCGAGACTGAGACCGAGACCGCCGATGTCAGTGGGACCAGCTGGACCTGGAAGAGGTCTAAGACCAAGACCGAGACATTCAGGGATTCTGAGGGTGGGTCAGAGAGGGGATGGGGGAAACCCGCTCCTCCCTCGGTACAGGGACCTTAACCGGGGACTCTGGCACAGGAGGCACAGGCAAGTCCTCGGTTTCCACCGGGGGAACCGGTGAAGTAGGGTTGTCGGCATCACCGTCGACAAACCATTTGACGGGTTGAGAAAAATCTCGACTGCATCGACGGGTGTCTCGGCCAGCTGACCTGACAAGACACCGTGAAGCCAGCAGCTTTAGCTGCAGCCTCGACCGAAGTTGAAAGTCAACCATCCAGTGAAGGGGATCTCTCCCGCTCCCACGAACGTCGATGGTGGGACTTACTTTTTGAGTCCTTCTTCTTGGACCAACTGGAATGTCCTGATGGTCCTTCTCCCTTGGTGGAGAGGGATTGGCAAAGCTCCTTAAAAGAAACTGTATGTGAATAGCCCAAGGAGAGCGAGATAAATGCTGCGACCGAGGAGGAAGAAGACGCAGCCTGGGCCGCCTCCTCCTTGAGGGCAATCAAATGCTCCAACTGTTCCGTGGAGCCTGCCGCCGCAGACACCACCCAACGGGCCTCCTTTGACTTGACCAGCAGATACTGTTTTTCAGGGCGCCCCAGAAGAAGTCAAGCAGCACAGTCCTCCAAGACCGAAGGCGAAAAGGATTTGCACAAATCGCAAGCCTGCAAATCGTGGCCAAGCCCCAGGCAGTAGACGCACATGGAGTGTGGGTCAGTCCGGGACATCTTCTGCCCACAGGGGCACTGACAAAAGCCGGGAGTCGATTTGTCCATCGCAGCCGTGAGGGTAAAAGAAGACCGAAGTCTTGTACATTTTCAGAAGAGTGTGGATCCAGGCCTAAAACACAGAGTGCTAAGGAGGGAACCTGAGCTTCCAAGCGATAAGGAAGATCTGGCTTCATGGGGCGGAGCCGAGAGTTTTGCCACCCGGGTAGGTGGGAGGAGCCAACTTGAAGACCTTCCAGCAAGATTTAAAGCGGCAAGGAACCTGCCAATAAGTGTGGATTGAACAACATATCCACGTCGCTAGAACTAGGGTCCCTGTCACAGGAATCAGGACTGAAGTGTCGGAGAACTAGGGACCCTGCCACGGAAATCATGACTGAAGTACGATGGATAACTAGGGGCTCTGTCACAGAAATCAGGGTTGAAGAGTGACAGATAACTAGGGGCCCTGCCACAGAAATCAGGGCTGAAGTGCAAAGGATAACTAGGGGCCCTGCCACAGAAATCTGGGCTGAAGTGCAATGATAACTAGGGTCTCTGCTACAGAAATCAGGGCTGAAGTGCCAAAGAGAACTAGGGGCCCTGCCTCACAAATCAGGATTGAAGTGCCGCAGAGAACTAGGGGCCCTACCTCACAAATCAGGACTGAAGTGTCGCAGAGAACTAGGGGCCCTGCCTCACAAATCAGGACTGAAGTGTCTCAGAAAACTAGGGGCCCTGCCTCACAAATCAGGATTGAAGTGTCGCAGAGAACTAGGGGCCCTGCCTCACAAATCAGGATTGAAGTGCCGCAGAGAACTAGGGGCCCTGCATGGGACATGTTTACAGCTACATCTTGGGGAGGCTCAAGGCACAGTACATCATAAAAACACTTTGTAGAAAGACAGAATTTAAAAAAATTAACAGTCACTGATCCCTGAGGGTAAGGGTGAAGAAATAAAGTGATAAGATACCCACTCTTATAGCCTGCAGAGGCAGCATGGTCTAAAGGCAGAAGCAAAGGCTCGGAAACTAGGAGACTCAGGTTTGACTCTTTCTAGAGCTTCTTACTCACTCTGTGACCCTGAGCAAGTCACATAACCTCTCAGTGCTTCTGCCCTCCTAGCTGTAAAATGGGTAGAAGCAGGACCCCTTTACTGGAAAAGAGAGAGGCAGTATCTCAGCTGAACTATCTAGGTCAGTCAATCAATCAAATCTTTATCCAGGTGAACATAGTTGAGCAAACTCATTTACAAGATGGACCTGGCTAGGTCCAGATTATATTACAAACAGCTATAGCTACAGTAGGAATAAAACGTAGTAGAAGTGCAACTCAGGATACACAGCCGTACATAGCATAACAGTTAGTTCGGGATCATCAATAAGACAAATAAACAGTGTGAATAGTGGGAACAAGCAAGTCCACAGAGACACAAAGATGGACATCATTACAGTAATTTTCTTAAAAAAGAACACTAGCTAGACCTAGGTATTGCTATAACAGTCGGACAGAATAAGTGATAACAGCTTTTCTCAGTATCTAAGATTTACCCTATCCAGGGTAAAATGTGGATAACACGAAGCAACGTATCTCAGTAACTGGGTTCATGTAATGAGCATGTGGCTGTAGTAGAGGAAGGAGACCCAGACAAGTCCCTACTGCCACCTAGTGCACATCATCTTAATCCCTAGGTTTGATGAGCTGATATCCTGTAGGATTAGCAGCAACAAAGTTGTTACTCGCTACGCCACGAATGTGGGTAGCCAACCCCGCCCTAATATTAGGGTTGTCAGAACTAGTTGTAAAACAACTAGAACCCTTTTAGAACCCAGGGGTTTGAGTTCTAATTTAGAACTAGAACACCAATGAGTTCTAAGTAATAATATTCTAAATGCTAAAAAATGCTTCTTTGTTGGGACTTTTCAAAAACAGAAGATGCCAGTGTGAAAAATAAACTCTCTGGAATTGCATTTCAGCATGTTTTAGAGAAGTATAGGAATGCACTGTTCAAACTGCAACACCTCGACTGTGACTCTTGGGCTTTGGGTCCTGAATGGCACAGAATGTTTCACTTTCTTTTTGCATGTGCAGTGAAACAGAATATTATTGCTGTGCCAACAGGACAGGTCTCTGTTTAGTTCTTTTCTGCTCCTCTCAGTAACTTTCTCTGTCATTCCACTCCAGCCCTATATGCAAACAGGTTTGAATTCTAAAGAAGTTTAGAACCCTAGAAGGTTTTGGTGATTATGGGTAACCCCACTGATCCTAGCTTAGTGGTGAGGACAACTGTATACTGTGTCCAATAATACCATTTTATTATAAATTATGCAGAGATACACTGTTGGTCCTACTCTTAGTTGCTTTTTGATGTTGCACATTTTGTTCATAAATGTAAAATGTTTAATGGAAATCTTAAAAATGTAATAAAAAATATTATGGTAAAAAAAAAAAAGAAAATTAGAACCCTGGAACTCTTTGAAAAGTTCTAGACTTGAACCAGAACATCAGTGAGTTCTGACAACCCTACCTAATATTTGATGATTTTTTTTCAATCTAAGAAATTAATTTGCTACTCATAGAAGGTAAATAGGCAGAAGAAACAAGAGACCGATGCAAAGAAAAAACATTAGCAACCTGTATCAGCATGTTTACATTCAGATCACTGGATTTACTATGATCATTACGTAACTTTGTGTCATGTATCCTTTTATGTCATTCCTGATGTGGTTTTTCATTATTGTTCCTGCTGCTTTGTAATGTTTGTTAAACCTTGCTCTTCTCATCATATATTGTACCGACAACCCTGTTATCCTTTTGTATGCAATCTCCTAGGTCATGCCTGAACACAGGCATTTGATTATCTACAGCACTGACCTGGTTAATAAAATGAAATAAATAATGATGACACTAAAAACAGGGCAGAATGCACAAAAGCAGCCGTTAGCAAAAGTATACTCTCTTCTGAAAAGTTGCTGCAGATCTTTGCCTAGGGAGTATCTTGGCCAATCCGAACACAGAGTTATTGACTTTCAGTTTTATTTTGGCGAATCATAACACAAGGTACTGAATGTCAGTTTTATCTTGGCCAATCAGGACAAAAGGATACAGACTCTCCGTTTGATCTTGGAATAAAGGAGGAGAAACAGTGTGACCTAGTAGTTAGAGTGCAGAGCTGTGAACCTGTAGACCTCCAGTTTGAATCCCATGATTGCCATTTACTCACTGTGTGACCCTGAGCAAGTCACTTAACTTCCCTGGCTGGGATATTCAAAAGGGTTGCACATGGCGTAACAGAGGTGCGCCATCGCTAACCACTAATCTTGCTCACACCGCGATATCAAATGGGAAAGTACCCGGCACAAACCCGATGTGCCAGAACGCATCAGTAGTGTATGCAGCACAAGTAGGGGGGCGTGCCCATGCATACCCCGCACATCCCGATATTCAGCCCGGGATGTGCTGAGCATAGGCAGGCGCAACCCCTACGTGCACCGCACACAGTTGTGCCAAACGGAAAGGGAGCAACAGCTGGCCACCCACAGGTGAGCTGCCGTATTGCAGGGCACAACACGGCAGCTGCCAGCTGTGGGTGGCCCCCCAAGCTCCAGTGGCTCCGTCTGTCGCGGTCGCCCCCTATGCCGATCGCGGGCTTTCAGTATGTAAACATCCCTCGTTGTCCAGTGGACCCTATCCCTCAGCCCGATTGCGGGCTTATAGTGCGATGAAATAACCCTGGTGGTCAGCGGTACCCCCAACCCGTCCACTCAGTTCACCACCCACTCCCCCCAGTCAGCGGTGGCGGCAGCACCCCTCCACCTGACAGGCGTGCAGGTGGCGCGTCACGCCCGCTAATCCTGGCGTGGGCCAATGGGCGTGCAGACCGTGCTATACTACACATTTCAAAATGTGAATGAATCTATTCATTCACATATTAGGACTGTGTAGTACAGTATGGACTGCACACCCATCGGCCCACACTGTGGACCGATGGGCGTATAGCCATACCATACACTGTCAGTCGGCGGGTGGCTGGGTGGCTTGTGGGCAGGGTGCTGCCGCCCTCCGCTGACTTGGGGGGGGAGCGGGGTGGCGGGACTGAGGGGGTGGGTTGGGAGGGGGGTACCACTGGACCACCAGGGTTATTTCACATACTGAAAGCCCATGATCAGGCTGTGGGATCAGGTCCATTGGACCACCAGGGATTTATTTAATGCAAGTCTGCGATCGGGCTGTGGGATCTGGTCCACTAGACCACCAGAGATTTATTTAAGGAAAGCCCGCGATCGGGCTGTGGGATCAGGTCCACTGGACCACCAGGGATTTTAATTCATTGAATGCCCGCGATCGAGTGTTGGGGTGTGTTGGCCGCCGAGGGGCAGGGGGCGTCGGTCCCCGACGGCTGCAGCCTGTCAGGGCGCCAGGCGCAAGTCGCTGGGGATCGGCGCACCTGCATGCAAATGGGGCCATAATGACATGCAAATGGCCCCATCTGCATATCCACCGCTGAATATAGCGGTTGCTGCACCCAGCACAATGGCACTTGAGGTGGCGCAGCCCCCTGCTCCTCTCTGGCCACTTGTACTAGCGCAGTGCCACTGCGCCATGCGCAATGCGGGTGGCCACAGTGCCATATTCAACAGTGCTGAGCCATGGCGCAGCACCATTGAATATCACCCTGTCAACGCCCCTGCACATCCCAGTTGCGCTGCGCCCAGGCTTGTGCCACAGCCTGGCACAGTCTGAATATCCCGCCCCCTGTTTTTAAAATAGCAGTGCAGCGAAATTAGGCGAAACATTTGACCCTACCTTTTTTTTCGCTATAAATGATTCCAGGCATCTTCCAGTTTTATTTGGTGGTAAAACTTTCTAGTTCCACCAAAATATGATCAGTTTATACATGTTTCATTTAGGGTTTTTTTTCTCAAGAAATAAGATCTAAAAAAAAAAAAAGATGGCTGTCACTTTT
Organism: Neoceratodus forsteri; assembly: GCA_016271365.2. Lineage (NCBI taxonomy): Eukaryota > Metazoa > Chordata > Ceratodontiformes > Ceratodontidae > Neoceratodus > Neoceratodus forsteri. The sequence goes on along the minus strand of JADMNL010000034.1, from coordinate 107,717,618 downwards.
GGCTTAGAAATAGCATTACAGACCTGGAAAGGGTTAGAATCGAGAAAATGATAGAAAACTCATGGTGCTCAGCATAAGAGGCACCTAGAAGAGTAAATCTGCTACATATGCTAATATTTGTATTAATTGTAGCTGAAACTAGTGCTTTGGAAAAAAAAAAAACAATGTTGTTGTACTGCTGCTTTAACCTCTCTGTCAGCTCTTTCTGTGTGCTGAAAACAGCAGTAATATTTCCTCTGTTCCCTCTACTGAACTGTATTTTTTTTTGCTTTATACTTCTTGTTAGATTTTCATAACAAATAGAATAATAGATGGGTTAGTGTGTATTACAAGGCTGTAAATTCATCGAGTTTCTGGGGACATAGATAACCTCGAGAACGAAGCTCGAGAGGTTTCTATGTCCCCAAAAACTCGAGATGAAATTTCAGCCGAGTAAGACACACTAACACATTTGTTATTTTTTGTAATATATGGATGAAGGAAGTTGGCGAGTTTTTACCTGTGATGGCTTGAAAGCTGAATCAGGAAGTTGACAGAAGAATTAGCAAACGTCGTAAAAGTTCGTTGTGAAACATGAAAAAACATAAGTATTTTTTTTTTTTAAATAGCTAGCCAATGATTGCGGCAGAAGAACGATGAACTGAGGTTTTACTGCCAGAGTATCGTGAAACAGAAATGAGCGTTACTTTCCCGTGAATCACTTTTTAAACCTGTTAGAGCTGTGAGGTGATTAAGGTGGCTTGTGGTGTGCGCGAGGTTGAAGGGTGCGCGTGCGCTATGCTGTTGCAGTGATACTATCGTTCGTTGGAACGATAGTATTATTGAGAGTGAAGTGCGGTATTATTGAGTCTGCAGAGTGCTGTGAGATGTATTACAAGGAATTTTTTTGAATCGTTTTCGATAGTATTATTTTGGAAATCCATATATTACAGTACAATTAAACAATCAGCTGAGGATTACACGTATTTACAATTCATACATTTCTGCTGTTTAATAGATCATAAATGACATATTCCACTACCACACTGTATACAACTAACACAATACATGTCTCTTATCTTACAGTTATTCCAAGGGAGTAGATGGATCCTGGAAACTCAAATAATACTAATTAAGAATACAAAGTTCACTGTCATTTATGTCATGGGCTGGCAATATAGCCTAGAGGTTAGATGAATGAGCTATGAATGAGCTTGGTACATCCAGCAGACCTGGGTTTGAGTCCCACAACCTTCACTTGCATACTGTGTGACTCTGAGCAAGTCATTTAACCACCCCAAAAGCTCCTGGGTTGCCCCTGAAAAAAGGCAATTGTGCCTAGTGGGCTTTACCTAGTTACCAAAGAATATATATAACAACATTTCTAATGTGATTAACTGGAGCTCCAATTCAAGAATAAATTCCACGCTTGTTCAAAAAGTGAGTTTTCCAACGGCTAGGTGACTTAATCTTTCATTTTCAGCGAGTTTGCCCATATAATGGAGTTATGCAGTTATGGCTGTAACTGATGCAGCTTTCCAGCTGAACAATATCAATCTCTTTATAATCCCAACAAAACTGATATGGACTATGTGCACTGGAACTTGGGCAGGTGTTGTATTTTATTGCAGTCACACAATAATATTAAAGCCGGATCATTTGGGATTACACATTTAAGTTTGTTTTTTATAGAACAGAAGCAGCTCCTTCCAAAATGGGAACAATACAGGGCCAAATAGCGTTCTACTGGATTGTAAAGTGCTTTGGGATACAGTTTGTATGAAAGGCGCGATATAAAACCAGACTCCTTCCCTTCCTACAGCCAGGGGTCTGACAACATGAATTCAAAACTCCTTTTCAAACTGTGATAGCCTCCACAGTATTTCTCTGCATTTTTTTGCAGGCTTTGTACATGGATATTTTCACCTTTCTAGAGTTTGTTCACCCTGGACAGCCCAGCTGAGGGGTAACTTCTTGCCTTCAGTGGGAGTCATGCTTCACAGCACTGAAATGTCAGGTTACTTGCTCAAGGTCACACCATGGGCATGTGACTGTTGTGGGACTGATTGTGTGACCCTACAGGAGCACAACCTGAAAGGGTAACAGTGGGAGGGGCTGGGAGGTAGCCTGTCAGATATTGTGGTAGCCATCACCATCAGTAGGGCTACTGCAACATGACATGACGGGAGGGAGAGGCACTAGGGGGTACTGTCTGAAATTGGAAGGGGGAAGATTCAAGAGGGAAATGAGAAGGCACTACTTCACGGAAAGGGTTGTGACTGGGTGGAACACCCTACCAGAGGAGGTGGTAACCTGAAAGTCAATGAGCAGTTTTAACAGGGGGTGAGACAGGGTCAGGAGAAGGTCACTACTGTACAGGGAAAAGGGGGGCAGCTGCAGAGTAATTAACTGATGGCTGCACACTTGAGCGGACTCGCTAGACCATAAGGCCTGTATCTGCTGGCATTTTTTGTATGTTTGTAAATGGCTAAGCCAACAACAGCAGCCCCTGTTGCAACACATTACCTTACATTGCACTGATAGCAGCCCCTATCTCAACACATTACCTTACATTGCACTGATAGCAGCCCCTATCGCAACACATTACCTTACATTGCACTGATAGCAGCCCCTATCGCAACACATTACCTTATATTGCACTGATAGCAGCCCCTATCACAACACATTACCTTACATTACATTGACAGCAGCCCCTGTTGCAACACATTACCTTACATTGCTCTGATAGCATCTCCTATCGCAGCACAAAGGGCTTTAGTGCCTGCTTATGTTATGGATGGTGGCAGCTACCAGTGCTGCCAGTCCAGATAACTGGAAGGACTGGCAAAGAAGGAGGAAAAAGCAAGATGAAAAAAATAACTCCCCTGCCATCACACGACCGTGCTAATATACATCATTTAATAGCAGGCTTGGCTGTCCCATGGGAAACCTGGGGGGATCCCTGAATGCGGATGAACAATGCAAGGCAGTTGTGATATTTGTGCATGTGTGCTGTGAACTACATTTCCACCACATTCCTCACCAAACTGCCAAAATACACAAAATTCCTAACTCTCTTTTAAAAGGGGAAGTAGGGTGTCAGAGGACAGACTGCCAGCGGCACCTCATTACCCTGTCTTAGATCTCTTGGATTCCATCTACAGAGGCATTTTCTCACACTACTGCTGCCCCCGTTTCCCATGATCCTCGGGTGACATTTGAACAATGCCCTTTTTCAGATACCAGTTATCAGCCTTGCACTCTAGCAGTTTGCTATTAAATGGGGTAATGTTAGTTGAAGGCAGTGCTGGTGTCGGCTCTGATGTTTCGTGCCTTGAGAAGGGATGGGGGGCTCCTGTAGTTACATGACTGCCCACAGGCAGCCCAGAAGGGGTAGGGAGTCTTGTCGGCAGGAATATGCAGCTCCAGAGTGTGTGTGTGTGTGGGGGGGTCCTACCACTGGTGTGATGCAGGATATGGGCATATATCCTTTGTCACAATGGAAGCTGTACCACAAGGAAAGCTGGGGCACAAGGGAAACTGTACCCTGAGGGAAGCTGAGCCATAAATGAAGTTGTGCCACAAGGGAAACTGTGCCACAAGGGAAGCTGTGTCACATGGGGAACTGTACCACAAGGCAAACTGTGCCACAAGAGGAGCTGTGCCAAGCTGGCCTGCCGGTGCAGTGGTAGCGCTACCGCTCGTGATGCCATTGATCCGGGTTCAGGAACGATCTTGGGGAGGCGGAGGGCCAGCCGGGGGGGGGGAGAAGACTTCGCACATCCGTGGGACTGCTTGCCTTCTCCATGGGGGGGGGACTTGGCTCAGTGCTTGACTGACCTCTGGCGTAAGCCGGAGGCTCAGCAAGCACAGAGCAGAGAAAGAGAGTTGGGACATAGTGGATGTCGGTGGTGATGCCTTGACATGGGGTGCACACCATGCTTACAAAACAGGGGAAAAAATGCACTGGAACACCGAGAGGAGGGAGCACCAGTGCAGACCCTAATGGCACCCTCCTGCCTGAACCACCGGGGACCCGATGAAACTGGAAGTCTCGGGGTGTACAGGCCCCACCCTGTACCTGCCTGGGGGGTACAGCCATAACTTCATGGGGGTCCACTGTGGAATCAGGTAAGGAGATGAAGCGGGGCTGACACATGAGCGTCTCCTGACGGAGCGGGGTTCCGGTGTGAGGGAGAAGGATAAATAGAAAGTAAAAAGAAAAAAACAAGAGGAGCTGTATCACAAGGGAAACTGTACCACAAGGGAAACTGTGCCACATGGGGAACTGTACCACAAGGTAAACTGTGCCACAAAGTAAGCTGTGTCACAAGGGAAACTGTGCCACATGGGGAACTGTACCACAAGGTAAACTGTGCCACAAAACAAGCTGTGCCACAAGGGAAACTACTAAAAGGGAAGCTGGGCCATATGGGAAGGTGTACCACAAGGGAAGCTAGGTCACACAGGAAAGTGTACTGCAAGGGAAGCTGTGCCGTGGTTGTCACAGCTGGTAGATCACTAACTGTGGCTCCTATTGGGGACAGCTATGGAGGATGAACACCTAGAACAAACCTAGTGAAAAAACTCACTGTGGCAGTTCAGTGTTCAACAAGTAACTTGTGCTGTGTAAGTACTGCTTTTTCCCCCTCCATAGAGATGTTCTCCTGGCCATAGAAACATAGAATCTGTTGGCAGATAAGGACCATGCAGCCCACCTCATCTGCCCATTTCCCTACTTGGTTTGGCAATCCCTACTCTTATCTGGACTGCCTATCCCCCGCTCTGCTGTACAGCAGGGTGCCTTTATGCTTATCCCATGCACTTTTGAATCCCCACTCTTTTCGCTTCCACCACCTCCGCTGGTAGGCTGTTCCACGGGTCCACCACCCTCTTTGTGACAAAATATTTCCTAGCATTCCCCCTAAGCCTCCCTCCCTCCAGCCTCATGTTATGTCCCCTTGTCCTTGTGCACTTTCTTCTCTGAAATATGCTCCCCTCCTGTGCCCTGTTTATTCCTCGTAGGCAGTTGAAAGTCCCTATCATATCCCCTCTCTTCCTTCTCTCTTCCAGTGAACAGATGTTAAGTTTCTTGAGTCTTTCCTCATAAGGCTTGTGGTGCAGTGCATGTATCATTTTTGTTGCTCCTCTCTGGAGTGCTTCCATTCTGTCTATGTCCTGCACTAGATGCGGTCTCCAGAATTGGACACATGCTTGTCATTCCAGGGATATTCCCTGTTCAGACCTGTGTCCTCTTTCCCACCAGGTCCCCACAACCCACCAGTTACCCTCACGGCTTCCCCTCCATGGCAGGGGCCCTGAGGGGAGGGCCACTCCCCCCAGCACTTCACCATGTGAATTAGGATCCAGTGTCAGTGCACACTAGAACCCATGAGAATCAAGGGGCCCAGACAGTCAGACAGACTGACTTTTCCCCCCTTTAGGTCCCTCCCACTTCCTCCTGATGTAAGTGCAGCTTTCTGCATGACCTCGCATATGCACAGCACATCCCTGTGGCATGGGCAAGTTCCCTTGCCCAGCTCAGGGGTCCCTGTGACAACTGAACTTACTGTTGACCCTCTGTGACCAAGACAGACTGCAGCACAGCAGCTGTCTAGCCTGGCCAGCCTCTTGATGTAGTGACTCAAGTTCACTCCCGAGCACCAGTTGCCGACGCAACTGCACGATACTCTGCCGTTGGCTCACTGGGTGGCCCATAATTCCTGGCTTTTAAAGTTTTTTTTAAATATGCTTTTTTTCATTTTCTGTCTATGGTTACCCCTGTCCCTCTCTTCAATGATGAGGGGTTGTCATGGCAATGCCCTTCTCCAGCTGTTACAGCTAATGCCAATGCTGGGTGCATGGCAGGCTGGATGGGGATGTGTAAATGCTGGGTGCCCCATGCCAGGGAGCATAATGCCTCATCACCATGACACACCCAGTCCTCAGTGTGTGATTCAGGGGCTCGCACATGAACTGCGGTCTTAGAGAAGCAGCACAATGTGCTGTGCCATGAGGCCAGCCCTACCTTTAAAGTTTTTTTATCATTCTGTTTATTCTCTGACCTCTGCTGCCACCGCACTTGCACTTAGCCAGACTGTCTTTCCTAGCGTGCCCTGCTAGCACAACTACTCATCAATGGAGCTGTTATCCCTGAATCCACGGTGCCACCACAGAGATCCTGTGGTTTGCTCCCCCAGCGAGGACCTGCCAAGTGCAGATGCATGCCATTGCAGCCTAAGGAAACACATTAAGCCGAGTGCACCAAAGCAGTGGCTCTGTGGCTTTTGCTGGCCTGAGGAAGGTTAAGTTGTTCCAAGCATCACATTCTTTGGAGCAGAGTTTTTCCTCTTGTATGGGCTCTCTCCAGTTGGGTACCAGAGCCACCATGCCATCCTGTAGGTGGGGGACGATGGAGATCATGTGGCCACTCACATCAAATTCACCATGGACCCCACCATAAGAGGCTTTGCAGGTGTGGCAAGGCCTGCCCCTTTTCCCAGGGACAGAGTGTAATGCCTCCGTATCACGTCCAGTTCCCCACTGGCCTGGGTTTTTGAGTCAAGACTGAGACTGGATCTTGGATCCCCCACATGGCAGTGCAGCATACTACCGGTGGCACCACTGGATGGGGCTGCCTTTAAAGTTTTAATGAGATGTTTTTATTTTTCATTGAGTTGTTCATCCTAAATTGTTCCAGGGGCCCAGATGTGACTATGTTATACACCCCTGCTATAAAACATTGCGCTATTTATTTTACATTATATTTCTCCAGAACAGTCCCACTGAGATACAATATCTTGTTTTTAGTGGAGTTCTGCTTTTATCCTTTTTTCTTATATAAATATATCCCCAATCTGCCGTCTACGCTTCTCAAATCACTAGTTACCCCCCGTCCCATCTGGTACTCCCTGCCGCTGTTGAGGCCAACTGGGATCCACATGGGGCAGGACATGGAGTACTGGTGCTGTCAGTTAGGCAGGACACTGCACTGTGGCATTTTTCTGCCCGGGTTTCCCTGGGACCCACCCACCTCTTCTCTGTGCCGAGACAACCAACTGCTTGCCGCACACACTACAGTGCACTCTGAGCATGCACCGCCCTTTGAGGAGAAGCATGCTCCCCAGCCCACCTCTAAAGGCTCCTGCAGTGCCAGATTTCAGGCACCTCCCTCCCTCCCCAGGCTGGTTCAGGCTATGCTTGGCAGCACTCCCCAGCTCACTGCTAAAGGCCCCAGCAGTGCCCGATGTTGGGCGCCTCCATCCCTGGGCTGGTTCGGGTTGTGCTTGGCAACACTCCCCAGCAAACTGCTCGAGGCCTCTGTAGTGCCAGAGGTCACCTCCCACTTTGGGCTGGCTCGGGCTGTACTTTACAGCACTCCCCTGCTCACCACTGGAGGCCCCTGCAGTGCCAGATTTTAGAAGCCTCCCTCTCCAGATTGGTTAGGGTTTTGCTTCACAGTACTCCCCAGCCCACTGCTTCAGACCCCTGCAGTGCTGGATGTCGGGCGTGTCCCACACTGGGCTGGTTCAGGCTCTGCTTGGCAGCACTCTCCAGCCCACTGCTAAAGGACCCTGCAGTGTCGAATGTTGGGCACCTCCCTCCTCCTGTTGGTTTGTGCAGTGCTCTGTAGCACTCCAAGTCCAGGACTGCACTGATCCAGCACCGGATTCTGGCATGGAAGCTTGGCAAGCTTTCACTGGGCCATTGGGCAGCCTGGATTTACCCATTTAAAGAAAACCTAAAGAAGCTCACACTAGGATGGGGTGCCATGGAAAAATCAGAAATTAAAAACACAGATCCAGGCACACACTACCACCCTTTGATAAAGGTTCCAGCAGACCAGAAACGTGTCAGGTTAATAAACACTATGTTTTAATCATTTTCCCCTCATGTGGCAGTTATTTTGTGGTGGTGTCCCTGAATTTGTATTTTTATTTACCCATTTATATAGCTGGATGTACTTAAACTCTGAGATGCTAGTCATCCCAGTGGCGCTGAAGGTTGAGGCAGTGGATGCCACACCGGTGACCCAAGTTCAGGAACGGACTCGGGCCGTCGGGGCTCAGTGGGGAAGGGAAGGGACTGAGCGTCTGGAGAAATGCTCTCCCTTCTTGGGGAGGGATCCAGGGAATGCGCTGTCCCTGGGTGGCCCCTGACGGTAGTCGGGCTGGCACAAGGAACAAATGGCGCTGTGGATGCGGGGGCGGAGCTGTGGAGGATGTCAGCACTTAGTGCCCTTGATGACATTGCATGTCTGAGCTCTGAGGGACAACCAAAGAAGAAAATCCCCGCTTGGTCTTGGGAGGCGACGAGGGCTCCAGTGGCAGGCACCCACATCCCCATCGTCGGGCTCTTTCCCCAAAGGCTGGCCGAGCCCCCCACCAGATGGACCCTCTAATCTCAGAAAGGCCACCAGGTAGGAGAGGTGGGCCCTCCCCCTGGGGGTGATTCAGGGGGCTGGGAAGTCTGGTTGGGGGTGCTGGAAGGGAAGGGAGCTTCAGACAGGAGTCGACGTGCCTGGCCAAGAGAGCACCTCAGAGAGATGCCCTGGTTGAGTGGAGCATAAAGAGAACATACAAAAAAAAATTCTTAGAGGCTGAGAGACTTGCTCAGGGTCAACATAATGAGCCAGTGGCTCGGGTGGGATTTGAACCTGGGTCTTCTGGTTCCCAAACCTGTGCTCTAACCACCAGACCATGCTGTCTCTGAGTTACTGCCATTTAAACAGTATCAACAAACTGCACAAAACTGGGAACTTACAGCAGAAGCTCACAGAATTTGGGCATACAAATAAAACATCCCATGAACTCAATGTTCCCCTTGTTCAAACTGTAACTCCCTACCTTGAATCTCACTTTCTTCGCATGTATCTCCATGCCTGTGGCTTGGGCCAGCCCAAATACGAAAGGCTCTGTAGTATCTCCTGCAGGTTTGCTTGTTTACTAGTACTGCCAGGTCCACTAGAATGCATAGAGTTCCCACATCCAAGCTCCGTGTTTCATTCTGTGCCGAAGCGTGTGCCTCAGAATCATTATTGAAAACCAAGGTCCTTTTGGGCGGTCAGTTCTTGCTTTACTGCACATGTAACAACTTACTGCTCAGGTAATGATGTCCCGTTTCCACAGTCCAAACATTCTGAATAAACTCTCAGTGTTGTTTGGCATGCTGATCTTTAAAACCTCTCCACCTTTCTTTGCAGCTCCTAAAGTGACCCTACGCCATTACATTTGACCCTCAGTTGTCGTAGTAACAGTCATTACAGTCTCTCTCGCTCTTTTCCTCAAGGCAGGTGGCTTTTGTTCCCCAAGTCCCATTAACCTTTTTAAATTCACCAACAAAAGACTCCGAGAGAGCAGACCTTGAGGGCTGTAACCCGGCAGTGTCATAGTCAGCTGCTGCTGGTCACTTGCCCCCCAAGGATTTCCATCCTCCCTCTGATTAGCAGCCAAAACAAACCAGGCTAGAGAGCTTCCCCCAGTGCCGGCATCTGCTCATCCGTTGATGCAGCAAACAACAATGGTTAAACTGAAAGGAGGTCAGCAAAGAATTAGCATGTACACTGCCTGGCTCCCCCAACCCCCACCCTTCCTCGTTCTCCCTGTTCAAAAAAACTGCAAAAACTCTTAGCACGAGGTCATCACTGCTTTGTCAGGAACATTCCCCATAAATTAAAATCTACAAATCTATAGCTAAACTGGGACCCTCACTCTCCTCAGTACCTCTTGTAACCTGGATTGGAGACACCACTCCTTAAAATGTGAGGCACAACTTGAAACATGGAGACCAAAGTTCAGAACTCTTTAAAAACTAGTTCCCTGGTTTTACTTGGGGGTTTATGTAAATGGAGCATCCAAGATTAATATGGTTTTCTGTTCAAAACCACACTAAACAGCATCTAGGTGTAGGATCGAGGGGTTCCAAGTCTAGATGAGGGACATGCCCTTAACGGAACAGTTTTAGAGTTATGAATGAACAGAGGGGACCAGAATGGGGTACAATAAGGGGTTTCCCTTTAAATAATTGACTGTTGACAGGTGTGGACAGAGGGGTTCTGAGGGGTAAAATGAGGATGTCCCTCCTAATATGGCATGTTTGAGAGGTACGCACGGGGGTTCTGAGAGTTAACATGAGAGACGTCCTTCCTAATGTGGAACAGTTGAGAAAGTATGGACAGTGGGGTTCTGAATGGTATATTAAGGATGTCCCTCATAATGTGGGACAGCCGAGAGGCATGGACAGAGGGGCTCTGAAAGGTACAATAAGCAGATGACCCTCCGAATGTGTGCCAGTTGAGAGGCAAAAAAAGAGAAAACTTGTTGCCTGGGGCCACATGATCACTCCGTGGACGTATGCTGCTCTCCAAGCTGGCAGCCCAGGTATGGACTGTGGTTGCTGGAGTCAGGTGGCCAGGCTGGGTTATGTGCTGTCCAATGCACTGTATCCCAGCTGCGGGGGGGGGGGTAGGTAGCATGAACCATTGCCCCTGTGCTCCTTGCGGTGGATCAGAGTGTGTCCTCACCAGGGGGTGCCTTGTGCCATGATACTGCTGTACTTGAGGTTGCCAGACACACCAAATGATGTCAGAGAGATGGGAGGGATCACAGATATCACCAGGGACTCACAAGAATGAGCATTCAGGATGAGTACAGAGGGGGGGGACTGCCCCTCGAGAGACAGCATGATGGGAAGCAAACGCCAGTCCTGTTGTGCCACAATGACAAACCCTTCCTTTTTTATATTTATTTATTTATTGAAATGTTTCACCAGGAAAGGTACACTGAACAAGAAGTTGCTTATCTCATGGTACGTCCTGGGGGGAGGGGTAACAGTTGGGGAAAACACTGTACAAAAATAACATAGATATCATGATAGATAGAGTAATGAAATTAAACATACAGTTGCATGTAATTACAATACCCAGTAAGCGCATGATTGGCAGAAGAAGTGTTATATGGAGGTTAGGATAAAAAGTAGAAGGGTATTGGTAGTAGTATAGAGGCACGGAGCCATGTATTTACTGGGCCCCAAACTGGATGTGGACTCTCTGGGGGGGGGGGATGCCCTGCCATGAGGAGAAAACCAAGGGGAACAAGGAGGGGTGTCAGGACTGGATGGTCGCCTGAAAAGTGTCACAAGCATGAAGGGATGGAGTAAAATATACTATCAAAAAGACAATGGTGGTCTGTAATTGGCTGGCATACCCAGTGACTGTGCATCACTATCCCAGATATGACCTGCCGTGTAAACAAATTTCTGTATCTCAGCAGCGCAAGAAGTCATTATAAAATGGGCACGGAATTTCTTGCATCCTGCTTGGCTGTCATGGCGCTCCCCTCCCACCTTTCAGCTCTGCCTGCTTGCCGCCCCCAAAAACTGTTGTTCCTTGTTTGTGATCATGCTCACAGCATGTTAAGCTGCCAAAGAACTAGCACTGAACATGATGACTTCCAGTTCTAATTTCATACCAGCACATTAGAGCCTGAGTGTTGTTTTTTTTTTTTTAGAAGCAATGCAGGCTCTTCTTCCACTAACCTGTGACTCTTACAAGGGAGCGGGACACAAAAGTCTGTCGAGCGGGATATGGCAGTTAAGAGCGGGGTGGAGGAGGAGGAGTGATGCCCTCTGAGGAAGAGGTGTTTAGTACCATGAAGCGCCGAGGCTTGTCAGGTTGTGGTTTTGAGCCATATGTGCAGTTTGTAATGTTATATCTATTTGCACTGACCTGTGCACTTTACACTTATCAATAAAAAAAAGTATTCATTCACTGATACATGGAGTGCTTGCTTAATTTTTGCATCTGGAACTTTGGTTTTGCAAGCACCCAGTCTTTACCGTGAGCACAGCCTTCTGTGCGTTTTTGCTGGGAGGAGTGACAATCACTGACTGACAGTGTAATGTATCCATGACAACCAGGGACCAACCACACTTTAACCACACTTCCTCAGGTTGCAGGCACCGTTCAAGCCCCTCATGCCTGACACCACACTTGGGTATGCCGTTTATGACAAGAAATCACCACACTGGTATCTCTTATTGCTTACCAATCAAACAGTACTATAGAAAATTATACTGAAAACAGAAAACTTAGTTAAGAACAACAATGTGTATAGGTAGAAGGTTGTCCTGTCAGGACAAGAAGTTCCAGACAGGAGAACTTTGTGGGTCGTTTATGCAGAGACCCAGCGACTACACAAAACACATTTCTTACAACAGGTGAGGCACAGTTTCTACCATTTCTGTTAACTTCTTAGAAAAACTGGCATTCGTGTTCCTACGTGTGTGGTTCTGCTTGGGTTTTTTGTTATACAGAATATGTTTGTCTTTCCGTTCTCTTCTTTTGGATTTACTGCCATTGGCAAGTTCAAATCATTGGTGCAGTGCCTCCTGCTGGTAAAGGCTCAAAATGCAGCAACAGTGAGCTACCCCACGGTCGGTGCCACTACATTCTTGTTTACAGTGACTTCTGCTAGGAGAGGCTGGGACTGGAGTAGCTGTGAGCTCCCCCACAGTCAGTGCTCCTACACCACTACCTACAGTGACTCCTGCTGGGAGAGGCTGGGACTGGAGTAGCTGTGAGCTCCCCCACAGTCAGTGCTCCTACACCATTACCTACAGTGACTTCTGCAGGAACAGGCTGGGACTGGAGTAGCTGTGAGCTCCCCCACAGTCAGTGCTCCTACACCATTACCTACAGTGACTTCTGCAGGAACAGGCTGGGACTGGAGTAACTGTGAGCTCCCCCACAGTCAGTGCTCCTACACCACTACCTACAGTGACTCCTGCTGGGAGAGGCTGGGACTGGAGTACCTGTGAGCTCCCCCACAGTCAGTGCTCCTACACCATTACCTACAGTGACTTCTGCAGGAACAGGCTGGGACTGGAGTAACTGTGAGCTCCCCCACAGTCAGTGCTCCTACACCATTACCTGCAGTGACTCCAGTTGGAACAGGCTGAGACTGGAGCAGCTGTGAGTTCCCCCACAGTCAGTGCTCCTACACCACTACCTACAGTGACTCTTGCTGGAACAGGTTGGAACTGCAGTAACTGTGAGCTCCCCCACAGTCAGTGCTTCCACACCATTACCTACAGTGACTCCTGCTGGGAAAGTCTTGGATGGGAATAACTGTGAGCTCCCCCACAGTCGGTGCTCCTACACCATTACCAACAGTGACTCCTGCTAGGAGAGGCTGGGACTGGAGTAGCTGTGAGCTCCCCCACTCAGTGCTCCTACACCATTACCTACAGTGACTCCTGCTAGGAAAGTCTGGGATAGGAATAACTGTGAGCTCCCCCCACTCAGTGCTCCTACACCATTACCAACAGTGACTCCTGCTAGGAGAGGCTGGGACTGGAGTAGCTGTGAGCTCCCCCACTCAGTGCTCCTACACCATTACCTACAGTGACTCCTGCTAGGAAAGTCTGGGATGGGAATAACTGTGAGCTCCCCCCACTCAGTGCTCCTACACCATTACCAGACAGTGACTCCTGCTAGGAGGCTGGAACTGGAGTAGCTGTGAGCTCCCCCACTCAGTGCTCCTACACCATTACCTACAGTGACTTCTGCTAGGAAAGTCTGGGATGGGAATAACTGTGAGCTCCCCCCACTCAGTGCTCCTACACCATTACCAACAGTGACTCCTGCTAGGAGAGGCTGGGACTGGAGTAGCTGTGAGCTCCCCCACTCAGTGCTCCTACACCATTACCTACAGTGACTCCTGCTAGGAAAGTCTGGGACGGGAATAACTGTGAGCTCCCCCCACTCAGTGCTCCTACACCATTACCAACAGTGACTCCTGCTAGGAGAGGCTGGAACTGGAGTAGCTGTGAGCTCCCCCACTCAGTGCTCCTGCACCATTACCTACAGTGACTCCTGCTAGGAAAGTCTGGGACGGGAATAACTGTGAGCTCCCCCCACTCAGTGCTCCTACACCATTATATACAACATCATTCTATAGACCACCAGCCCAGGAGGAAGAAACAGATAGGGAGCTAATGCTAGCCATCCAGAGGATGGCAGACAAGGGTGAGGTAGTACTGGTTGGAGACTTTAATATTCCAGACGTGGACTGGAGCATTCCAGCAGCAGCATCAACTAGGAGCAGATTTATCCTGGACTCCCTTCAGGGTGCCTTCCTCAAGCAACTGGTCATGGAACCAACTCGGCAGAAGGCAATACTGGACCTTGTGCTCTGAAACAGGGACAGTGTGATGGGGGGTAAGTGGGGAGCACCTGGGAACAGTGACCACCAGTCACTGTGGTTTGAAATCACAGAAAGCAGCACCAAACCACACAAAACACATCCTGGATTTAGGGGGCAAACTTTGGGAAAATGGGAGATACTTGAAAGAGGCATTAAGGAATGGGGCAGAATCAGGGTTGAGGAACAGTGGGAAGTATTTAAAATGGGATTACAAGAGCAACAGAATTATATATTAAGCAGGTTAGCAAGAGGAAAAGGAAGAGGAGACCATTATGGTTTTCCAAAGAGGTAGCAAAGAAAGTGAAAGCCAAAAAGTTGCATTCAGGCAATACAAAAAGACACAGGCAGAAGGGGATAGGGAGAAGTACCAGGAGAAGCAAAGGGAGGCAGGGAGGTCAGTAAGGGAAGCCAAAGCTCAGACAGAAGAACACATTGCAAAATCAGTGGGTAGAGGGGACAAAACCTTTTACAGGTACATAAGTGAAAAAAGAAAGGCAAAGGGAGGGATAGTGAGACTGAAGGGGGGAGGATGGGGGCTGTGTGGAGGATGACAACAGTAAAGCTGACATATTGAACAGGTATTTCTGCTCAGTCTTTACTGAGGAAGAGGAGGGTAATGGGTCTGAATGGAGTGAAAGGGGTGAAAATATTGCAGAAATGGACACAAGTCCTTTACACGAAAAGGGTCCTGAAGGAACTGGAAGTAATAAGAGTTGATAAAGCAATGGGGCCAGATGGGGTGCAGGGTCCTTAAAGAACTAAGAGAGGTGGTGGCTGAACCTCTTGCCTATCCTGTTTAGCCGATCACTAGAAACAGGGAGGTACCCAAAGACTGGAGGATAGCAGATGAGTCCCCTTATACAAAGAGGAACAAAGAGGCGGGGAACTACAGACCAGTCAGCCTCACCTCGGTAGTGGGGAAGATCATGGAAGCACTACTGAAGGAGAGATTGGTGGAACATCTGGTTGTCAATGGACTACAGGACCCAAGGCAGCATGGTTTCACCGGGGAAGGTCATGTCAGACCAACCTCATTGAATTTTTTGACTGGGTGACTAGGGAGGTGGATCAGGGGAGGGCAGTGGACATGGCCTATCTGGACTTCAGCAAGGCCTTTGACACTGTGCCACATAGAAAACTATTACACAAACTGGGGAATATGGGTGTGGGCAGGACAGTAGTGCGGTGGGTAGGTAACTGGCTGGGCAGCAGGACACAGAGGTGGTGGTAAATGGCTGTCACTCCACAGAGGAAGAGTGACCAGTGGGGTACCACAGGGATCAGTGCTGGGACGGTCCTATTCAATATCTTCATCAGTGACATTGCACAGGACCTAGAAGGCAGAATTTCACTGTTAGCTGATGACACAAAGCTCTGTAACAGAGTAGACACACCAGAGGTGTAGACAGAATGAGAAGGGACCTGCAGAAACTTGAAGAATGGTCAGGGTGTGGCAGTTGAAATTCAATGCAAGGAAGTGCAAGATAATGCATATGGGGCACAAAACCCTGGCACAATATATCAGTTGGGGTGAGGATATAGCATGCACCAAGCAGGAAAGGGATCTTGGAGTTATCATCTCTGATGACCTCAAGGCAGGGAAACAGTGTGACAAGGCAGCAGGTAAAGCAAATAGGATGCTGGGATGCATAGGCAGGGCATCACCAGCAGGAAAAGGGAGGTCATAATTCCACTATACAAGACACTAGTGAGGCCGCACCTGGAGTACACTGTGCAGTTCTGGAGACCTTACCTACGTAAGGACATAGACAGGGTAGAGAAGGTTCAGAGGAGGGCAACAAAGATGGTGCATGGATTGCATCACAAGTCCTATGAGGACAGGTTGAAGGCACTGAACATGTACTCCCTGGAGGAAGGAGGAGAGAGGGATATGATAGAGACATATAAGTATCTTACAGGGAGGAACAGGGTGCAGGAATGCACTATTTTTAAGCGAAAAGATGTTCCAGGACTAGAGGGCATGGGATGAAGTTGGAGGAGGACGATTCAGAGGAAGCGTGAGGAAGAATTTCTTCACAGAACGGGTGGTGGACAAGTGGAACACCCTGCCAGAGAAGTGGTGGGGCTGAAACAATCACGGGATTTAAGAATGCATGGGATAGACATAAAGGAATTCTGGAGGTCAGGGGTAAGGGGCAACAGACTTCCTGGAAAACATAAACTGAACTTACAAACTTAAATGGGCAGACTGGGTGGGCCATAGGCCCTTATCTGCCGACACTGTCTATGTATGTATCTATGTACCAACAGTGACTCCTGCTAGGAGAGGCTGGAACTGCAGTAGCTGTGAACTCCCCCACAGCCAGTGCTTCCACACCATTACCTACAGTGACTCCTGCTGGGAGAGGCTGGGACTGGAGTAACTGTGAGCTCCCCCACAGTGAGTGCTCCTACACCATTACCTACAGTGACTCCTGCTGGGAGAGGCTGGGACTGGAGTAACTGTGAGCTCCCCCACAGCCAGTGCTCCTACACCATTACCTACAGTGACTCCTGCTGGGAGAGGCTGGGACTGTAGTAACTGTGAGCTCCCCCACAGTGAGTGCTCCTACATCATTACCTACAGTGACTCCTGCTGGGAAAGTCTGGGATGGGAATAACTGTGAGCTCCCCTACTCAGTGCTCCTACACCATTACCTGCAGTGACTCCTACTGGGAGGCGCTGGAACTGAGTAGCTGTGAGCTCCCCCACATTCGGTGCTCCTACACCACTACCTACAGTGACTCCTGCTGGGAAATGCTGGGACTGGAGTAGTTGTTAGCTCCCCCAAGTTTGGTACTCCTACACCATTACCTACAGGGACTCCTGCTGGGAGAGGCTGAGACTGGAGTAGCTGTGAGCTCCCCCACAGTCAGTGCTCCTACACCATTACCTACAGTGACTCCTACTTGTAGGGTCTGGGACTGCAGTAACTGTGTGCTCCCCCACAGACAGTGCTCCTACACCATTACCTACAGTGACTTCTGCTGGGAGAGGCTGGGAGTGGAGTAGTTGTGAGCTCCCTCACAGTCAGTGCTCTTACCCCATTACCTACAGTGACACCAGCTGGGACATAATAGGACTGGAGTAGCTGCGAGATCCCCCACAGTCAGTGCTCCTACACTACTACCTACAGTGACTCCTGTTGGGAGGGGGTTGGTACTGCAGTAGCTGTGAATTCTCCCACAGTCAGTGCTCCTACACCATTACCTACAGTGACTCCTACTGGTAGGGACTGGGACTGCAGTAATTGTGCGCTCCCCCACAGGCAGTACTCCTACACCATTACCTACAGTGACTCCTGCTGGGAGGGGCTGGGACTAGCATAACTTTGAGCTCTCCCACAGTCAGTGCTCTTATACCATTATCTACAGTGATGCCTGCTGGGAGAGGCTGGGAGTGGAGTAGCTGTAAGCTCTCTCACAGTCAGTGCTCCTACATCATTACCTACAGTGACACCTGCTGGTACATAATAGGACTGGAGTAGCTGAGAGATCCCCCACAATCCATGCTCCTACACTACTACCTACAGTGACTCCTGCTGGGAGGGGCTGGTACTGCAGTAGCTGTGAATTCTCTTGGGCTAGTGCCTGTCAACATTCCACTATGAATTTGCTCCTGCCCCATCTTTAGTGTAGATACTCTCCTCTAGTTCAGTGTGCAGACACCTCGACATTGCTGTTTGGGGAAGCTTAAAATACATCTGTCTGCACTGACCCACCATCAGCAGTGTCCAGAATCTAGGTGATAGCTCAGTGCTCCTGCATCAGAGGCACTCAGAATCAGGGTGATAGGGCAGCACTCTTGCATCAGACATGCTCAACACTCCTGTACTGTGTTGCAATCGGTGGCGTGTCCTCATTCTTCAATTCTATGCTCAGGCCAGCTGGACACCTTTCACACACATTAATATTCTTTCCCAAGTATTTTCCAGATGGAATCAGTCAAGTGGAATTGTTTTGTTCTGTGTTACTTTACAACAGATTGTACAACAGCACTGAGCGATCATGGGAAAAAAGGGATTTAAGTTTGTCATACAGACATCGCACCAATTAACCTTGACTTCTTAGCAATAGACATCCCACAACACAACTGGTTATATAAACCTCTGCATAAAGAAAAGTCCCTTACTGCCAACATTCCACTGTAACAAGGAGCCGCAATAAAAAGCATACAGCGAGTGGTGGGTTGGGCTGCCAAACGATTAGGGATAAGGAGATCAACTCTCCGTCTCTACTGTACAACGTGTCCAGTTTCTGAGAAGTACAGCATGCATTTTATTTCTCTTCCTACACATTTTTACCAGTTTGTTTTATTGTGTCTCCCTCCCTTTCCCCAGGGTGGATGAGAACAATCTTCACGTTTGATGGTGGTGAGCCACACCAAAGGCACAGCGGCAGTACCCAGCACTGTTAGGCATACAATCTGGGGGTTCTAGAGGGAACTTAAGTTGTCATGTCGCAAGCGAGGCAGTTCTGGTTGGGGCAGCTGCCACGCAACAGTGTGTGCTTCAATCGGAGAGAATTTCAGGCAAGCGTCTGTACCACAATGGCCTTGTGGCGGGGCCTGGGAGCTTGCTTCTGCCACAGGATCTGCTGTTTGCGTGGGAGGTCACTTAGACAGCTACAGTGACATTGGGAGAGGTGGGAGAAGCTTAAATAAGGGGCAGAGAAACCTGCAACCTTCTATGTATCAGCTTGGGCCTCTGTGTTCTAGTGCCTGCCGGCACCACATCCAAATTCACATGGTAGCCCTTGTTAGCTGGGCTGTGGCTCTGATGTGACCCCAGAGGCCCAGTAAAATATAAAAAAAAATCAACAGAGCATGCCCATGTGTTCTTCAAATAATACATTGCAAAATGCTGAAGTGTGGAAGGCAGAGCATTCAAAAATAGGACCTAGGAAGGGGAAGGCTTCTGGTGGAGAAGCAGAATTTGCTATCCCTTGCGCTACAAAAATTTAATTCAGCACAGCGGACTGTTTAAGTCCTGCGTAGGTAAGCTACCATGGAGGGGTATGAGGGTTTGTTTCAAAATGAGCATAATGTTGCTCTTTAAATCCTGTGATATCCATATGTACGCAGATGACACAATTCTGCATATAGCTGGTTGTAACTCCATGTCTATCTCCAATGCTTTTCAATCACATCAGACTGGTTTGCAACAAATGGACTATTGTTAAACTAGTCTAGAACTGTTTCCATGAACTATCTGGCTAAAACAAGTGTGCTGGGCTGCCTAAACCCAGTAATTAAAACCTCTGATGGTACTGCTCTGAAATCAGTGATTGAATATAAATACCTTGGCATTAACCAACCTCTGGAGTTTTCATCACATATTCAGTCATCAGTTTCAAAGTGATACAGGAAATTTGGAGCCCTCTATAGGGCGGATGACTGCTTTTCTGTAGGCATGAGAAAGTGTCTTGTCTAGCGCATGGTCTTACCAGTTACTGACTTCCACAATTTGAACTACAGTGTTGCCCTTAACTGCCAGCTATCCAAGCTTGATACCTTGCTGAATACTCTTGGTAGATTTATCCTTCTCTGTCCTATCCGGATCCATCACTGCTCATTATGAGATCACTTAAATTGGCCATCACTGAAAGATAGGCATGTACTCAGCACCTAATGCTTCATGAGTTCAGCTTCTGGCTAAATAAACTATTATGTTACCAGAGTACCCTCCTTACCCATGGTACTGCCTCCAGTCACAACATACGCACCCCTACAGATAACAGATTCCTTATTCCCAGGAATGAGGAGACTTCTGGGCAACTTTCCTTTAGCCATAGGCTCCCCAGGGTTGGAATAACCTTGCCTTGGGTAACAGCCCACCCACCAGCATAGCCAAACAAATCCTCAAACTTAGTCTTGTATCTTTCTGTGTCGGTACCTGACAGCGCTCTATGTATCTTCATTGTACTTGTTGCACTGACTCTCCCCTCACTGTTGTCTAATTGCCTTGTAAATATGATATCCCATATAGTTATTGTAAATATTAATTTCTGTCTTTCTCCTTGACTGTGTGATCCTCTACCTGTCCCCCCACCCACCCCAGGTTGCAGCTGTAAATGACATTGTTTTGTATCTCTGTATGTTAACTTGGTGAAAACATTTCAATAAATAAACAATAAAATAGGAAGATGTAACTCCTCCCCAACAAATGCACCTGGAAACGTCATCACAGCGTGTGCCTGTCCTGAACAAAAATTACAAATAAAAAAAATACACAACATACATTTCTGCCAAGGCACTAACACTGGTTAAAACCAAACTCACTACTCTGCTTGACTGGTAGGTACAGTTTAGCAGTTTGTTGCTGCATACATACTGTCTAAATAAGATCTCCATGGCTGATTCATAGACTTCATTCTACACACAAGTTTGTGCCACTGACCTGTTCCCAGTTCTCCTGCTTTGGAAAGAACCACCATCTGCTGCCACCTTGTGAGCATTCTCTAGTACTGCAGCACCACTATGAATAAACAAAGAGGACCATAGATGCAAGTCCATCACTTCTTGGCCTCAGGCCAAAATCTGCATCAACCAAGCAAAGGAAGCAAAGTTCAGCAGCCAAGCTGACATTCCTGCATTCATTCGGGCCATTTTATGCCTCTCCCTCCCTTTTGCTTTGTGTCAGCTGCAGTATTGATGTTCTTTAATCACAATGTGCTAAAAGAAGCCACCCTATCTGGGTCTTGTATCATGGATAAAGTTCTTTCCCACTGGATCCCTCACCCCCAGTCCAATACTAAGGTCAAATGACTGAGACCCTTCAGAACTATTCTACATGAAAGAATCTCACTGCAGCAGAAGGTCCTCATTCTTCTGTTTTCTACACTTGAGTTCCAGTCTGCAGCCCATCTTGGCATTACATGAGTTTTGATCCCAGGAAGAACCACAAGGAAGTAAAGGCTTCACTTATCTCCAGTGCTGACACCTGTCATTCTGTTGAGACTTTAAACCTGGTCCCTTCTGCCCATCTCTGGTGATCGTCAAGGTGGTAGATGGAGATCTGATGGCACAATTTAGGAGTGTCCTGGCCAGTGTCCCCCTCTCATAAAAAATGTAAGTCTAATGCAACTGTGGTCCATAGCTTTGTTAGGGATGTTGCAGAGGATACGAGTAGGCTGCTTCAGTTGCAAGTATACAGTTACTGCATTACCAGTCATTACTTTGTGAAGTGTTTTGACCAAAAAAAGGTGTAATATAAAATCAAACTGTTCTAGGAAGGTGGTTATGCCGACATCAAAGGAGCCATTGGCAGCACTGATGGAACGTGCTGTAGGGACATCCACAGGAAATATTACGACCCTAATGACCCAAGGGAGGCAGTCTGGCCAGTGGCTGGAGCACCCAGGTTTGTATCCCAGTCTGTCACCAACTTTCTGTGACTTTGAGCAAGTCACTTAACCTGTTTGTGCTTAACCGCTCTGTAATTTATCTATCTCTGTACACTTTCAATCTTCCTGTATGCTGAAAATGACTGCAACAGTCTCTCCGGCCCCTTTTTCTGGATTGTAAAGTGCTTGTATGAAATGTACTCCAGTATAATTACTGGTGACTCCTTTAATGCGTGGTCTGGATCTGTATTTCAAATGCCGTTATATCTAGGTTATCCGGTTATTATGGCATTTTGCTTTAACTCTCCTGTCAGTCAAAATCATCACGCTACCTCACTGGCTCATATTTTGTGAGAGGGCAGGCTGAACAGTTCTGTAAACACGGCGGCTCCATTTGTCGCTTAGCGACAAACCGCAGCAGCAATAGACAGTTTCCCTTCCCTTACTGTCTCTTCAACTTTTTTTTTTTTTTTTTTTAGAATTGAACTGGTTGATCCAGCCTTTTAAATTAGTAAAATGTATCTGGTTGATCCTGCTATGCGTTGGGTTTGGAAAACTGTGAGTCCGACCCAGCACGATCACCAGCGGGACTGTGCTTGACTTTTTACACTGCGACTTAAGCGCATTTCAACACTTTGAAAAAGGGAAAGGCTTTTGGAAGGGAGTGTGTCTGTATGTGTCAGAACTCCCTGTACCAGTAACTATAAAAAATAAAGGATATACAACTGTGTTTTTATGGATTTTTTTACACAGCCCCAGTGTGTGATGATCTCATAAACCTTTCAAGCTTTGCTCTCGACGTTTATGGGTCATCACACACCTTGGGTGTGTAAAAAAATTCATAACACGCGGTTGCCTATGTATTTTCTATATATAAAACCAAATTCCTTTCCAGTAGGTGAATGCCAGTGTCACATGGGGTAGGGGAACCAGGGAGTTCTACGGGCAACAAGGAAGAAAGCAACATGGCACCAGAAGTCTTGATATGTCCGAGGATAATAATGTGTTCAGGAATGAATACACACAACAGGATGTGCGGTGATTCTCTGCTACACTATAACTGCTCTGAGCTAGTCAGAATTGAGAAATAACACAATACCCCACAGACTGACCATATCATGAGCGGCATTCATTTTGGCAAATCACTGTACTTATAGCAAAAATTGCCTTCTGACGCTTTTGCTGTGGGGGGGAGGCTGGAATGTTCGCCACATGCTTTAAGGCATAAGATGAATGTTTATGGTTATTACAATGATACAGATATTAAATTATGGTGACTAATACCAAAATAAATAAAAAGTGCAACCATTTTTTTTATATTTTTTACAACTGTCATGACATTTTCAATGCTGATATATCAATATGCTGTCTTTATGGAAAAAGTATACTAACAATTATTTTATTAAAAAAATCTCTGTTGTGATGTAAATATAAATATTGATATAGCTAGAGAAAACTGTTTCTATATCGATAACATAATTACTGCTGTTACATGATAATGACATAATAACAATACCATTTTTTAATGGCTGGATTCCAAACTTTCATTAAAAAAACACACTTCTGGGGTCAGCCCACTGGCGCAGTGGTTGGATTTCCACTTGTGATGCCAGCGACCCGAGTTCGGGAGTGAGCCCGGGGAACTGGAGGACCGGCTGGGGGAGATGGCTTGATTGTCCCAAGGACAGCTCGTCTTCCCCAGGGAGGGAGGGAGGGAGGGGGGATAGCTTCTCAGCGCACGTCTGGCCCCAGGCGGAGGCCTGGAGTACAGCAGGCACAGAGGCTGAAGCAAGGGGAGGACGTTGCAGATGTGTGGGGTACTTGCGATGCCCAGCCAGAACACTGGAAAAAGGACTCTCCAGGCTCCAGTAGATGGATTCCCCGAGCAAAACTCCTCATGGCTCCCGCCTGCCTGGCCGGTTCCGGATCCCGACGATAATGCTAAAGTTCGGGGGGTTGGGGCCCCACCTCGTCCCTGCCCAGGGGTATAGCCGCAGCTCCGTGGGAAATCTGGATGATGCAGGTAGGTGGCAGTAGCGGGGGTATCCTCCATTGGGATCCTGAAAGTGCGGAGCTTGGGGAGTCGTGTAGGAAGGATAAAAAGGGATTACAAAAAAAAAAAAACACACACACACTTCCAGCCCCACTAGTTCCAAAGTTAGATCTCTCAAAGGATAATTTCTTTTAAATGTGATAACTTTGGAGCCATTAGTGTTAGAGACTTATTTTTTTTCAAATGAAAGCATAGAGTCAGCAAAGTAGATATAGCGATATCACAGTACTACAGCAACCATGTATCAATATAGAAAAACATAAGATGTTACATATCGATATAAAAAACATAAAACGGCTCACTAAATGCAGTAATTTTCACAAAGAACTCTGATCCCTCCCTGCTAGAGTGCCACCTTCAGGAATGTTTCGCAGATATTAAGGCATGGTTTGTCTCGCAGAAGCTAGTGCTCAACTACAAAAAAACTAAGATTATGCTTCTCCGTGGCACACATAATAAACATAAAAGCAAACAGCTGACAGAAACAGTGTCAGGATTGCCTTAGACCAGATGCGTTCTTTCAAGTACCTTGGAGTGACCTTGGACAGGACTCTATCTTTCTCCAGTCATATTGATATGGTTGCCAAATCTGTGAATATCCACGTCAGTCTCCTGTATAGACATAAGCATTGCCTGACCACTGAAGCACTTAAACTTGCAATACAAAGTGCGATTATCTCAATTATTGACTATGGGCTCGTTATCCATGGAGCTGCCTCTATGTCTGCCTTATGGTGAGTCGCCACTGCTCTGAACAAGGCCTGTAGGTTACTGACTGGCGCTGCCCCTGCACGCACACTTGCGACCTTTATAAGCTGGCTAACTGGCTTCAACTTCAGGGAAGAATCACCTACCAAACTTGCATGGTAGTCAGAAAAGCCTCCCTCGGGCTTATGCCCCCATGGGGTACAGAATCTCCTCAGACCAGCTGACAGCACTCACCACACCAGCAGCTCTAACTACCCCACTGTACTTGTCCTCTGTTGTCGCACCTCTCAGGGCCAGTGTTCATTTGCTGGCAGAGCCCCTAAGCTATTCAACTCGCTGGGACACGAAGTCACCAACTTAGCCACTCTTGGCCTATTGAAACGCAATCTTCATCTTACCCTCGTAACTTGAGCCTCACGTGACTGCTGCTCTTAAGTATCCCGGGCTGCTACTCCTGTCTCCCTTCAGTCTCCATCTTCCCTATTTTCTAATTCTCCTTTCACCTCCCATAATCCCCCCTACTTTCTTCTTCTTCTTCCCCTCTTACCTCACCCCCTCTCCACTCAATGCCCTATCCCATCATTTGCTCTCCAACTCCACAGCTACCCCCCCTTTCCTACTCCCCTCCCACCTCCCTAAACCCTACTCTTCCTCCCCTCACTTATGTATCCTATATCTGATCATATCCTCTACCATGCTACTCTCGTATCTTCTCTACTCCGATGACAAGGCTTAATTTTGCTGCATTATATTTTCTCTGTAGAATTGTTTCTATGAACTCCACACTTTGTAAAGTTACTCTGTTTTTTTATTGTATCAAACCTAGCTAGTACGTCTAGCCTTACTATTTTTTTGTGGTATGCAACCCTTCTACTGTTAAACCCTAGTCCAGTGTTAGTTTTTTTTTTTTGGGGGATGTTTCGACGTGGAACCTTTGTAAAAGAGCTTTGGCTCAAAGGTGTTAATCTGAACTCCAAATAAATAAATAAAATAAATACATTTTTTAAAGTTCTGTCACTTTTTAACAACATATTGTATCAACATGTGTAGCTAGACATGTAGCAACACAGTAGAACCAAATCATTGGGATCAATACATGCTGAACGGACTCCATGCTTATAATAAAAAACTTAGTTTTTATGATTAACACTTCAAATATTACAGCTATTACACTATAATTTCAAGCAATATAAAATGTCATAAAAGATGATCTTTGGAAATGTTTGGAAATTATTAGTGGTTGTTCTGGCTAGGAATAAACACATTCTTGTCTAGTTCAGTGTAGCCACTCACTAAGTTACAAACATCAAAAACACGTCTGCAGTCAGTTAGCAGAGTGTCAGCTCCCCCCCACCAAAAAAAAAAGGCAGAGCATATTTTCTGTCTTAAAACTGTTTTTCTAGTTCTATAATAGAAATAACAGTCAATGTGTTGGTGTACACGTGTAATAACCAGGTTCTGCGGGTGCTTAAAACACATCGCCCTTTTAATGACTCCCCCATCAGCTGGTTATTGCTTTATGAACCACAGAAAACTAACTTTTATCACTTATATAAACCTTGGTCCATAGTGAGACACAAGGCACATCCCAGGGCTGTCAATCATCCAGGAAGTACGGTTATTTCAACACACTTATAGCAGCAGTACTTGTTAGTTGGCAAAATATTTCATCATATAGTTTGGCAAATATTTGTTTGTAACATCCTTATATTCATCATCTGTGTATTTTTAATTTTCTCAGATTTTTTGAAACAGCTGTTAAAAAATAATTTTGTAATTAATTATTCAAGTCATTAAAGATGGCTGCCAATAGCAAAGTTAAAAATCTTCTCTGTTGAGGTTAATTTTGAATGTACAAAATAGATTCATACTATGGATATATTAGGACTGTGCTATCACGTTTCTGATGGTAACGGCATGGAACCCCTACACTCCCTCAGCATTAGGTTTTATGTCAATACACAGAGGCTTGTATTACAGGCAAGCACTCCTCTTTACTGTTGACCAGCAGCAAAGAAATACATAGCCAAGCACCATGAAATAGCCATTTGAATCTTAACAGCCACCTCTGCCTACACCTCCCAGAGTCCTTTGCCCCTCCCATAGTGCTCCAGGCACTTATAAAAGGCGAAGGTGCCAAACTGCCATCCTCCTCTTTGTTGCTGAACAACATAGAGCATGGGAGGCAATGAAAGCTCAGCCCCTCCTCAGCTGAGCGTCTGGCAGCTCTGATTCATGAGGCAGTTTTCTGGCAGTTCCAGGAGTAGCACGGTCACACCGACGATCGTCATCTCATGGACCATGAAGAGATCCTGGCTCAAGAGCACCTCTGGAGAGGGAACTGCCTGATAGCTGGGCAGGAGGAGGCTCTGGCAGCACACCACTACATATGCCGCCACTAAGTGAGATGAAATTCTCGTTTTAAAGCAGTCCTGTGGGGGAAGGTCATGAACTCTGCTTTGTCCCCAGGTTAGAGAAGAAGGGGCTCAAGAGGATCGCAGGAACAGGGGGTCTCCTACGAACTCCTCCCTACACCTTCCCTGAAGGGCTTCTTCCACTGAGGCTACCTATCAAAAGAAGGACCTCTTTTACTCTCAGTCTCGATCTGTGATTGGTAGCCAGAATAAAACCGCAGGAGCTCTACATAATCCTAGACCCACCAACATCACTGAGATGGTAGTGACCCCACACCCAGTGGGTACATCAGTTCTGGACTTAGAAGGCTGGAGAAGCAGCCATGGTCCTCAGACACCTCTTAGGCCAAGAAGGCCTCTCAGAAGAGGAAACATGACCCCACTCACCCACCTCTTACTGCACGTTCCCACAGGCTTTCCCGGTAATACGTCAGGAGTGGGTACAAGAAGGACACTTCTGACTCCTCCGCTCATGGGCTGGATTTGGATGGGGACTCTGACCAATTCCTCCCCAGATCTTGGTGCAACAAGGGTCATCCCTTTAAACTTCCCAGAAGACTCCTTGTGGAGCCATACATGAAGGACCCCATGAGACTGTGAACTGCCCATTTGATTCAGATGCCCTGGGGGACTCACTGTTTGAATATACCCCTCTTTCTGAGGTCACAGACTATCTGGTCAGCCACTTGTGCAAGCTGTTGAACAGAAAAACACACAGGAAGCTCCAGAGGGACTGCCCTAGACTCGCCCTCCCTTTCAAAGTCACCCTAGCTCTGGAATTTGATAAAAGATTCTCCACCTATCTGGGCAAAGGAGGCAAAGACCCCAAGAAAGGCTGGGCTAAGAGCATTAAAGTGGTCCAAGAAAAACTGCTGGACCTAGTGGAACCCCTGACACTACTCAATAATCTGGCCCAAGAGGCACATCTGAATTGCACCATGATTGATCCAGATTACCTACAGGATGTGGTCTAACATGTGATTTGTTTTATGGGCAACACTAACGTGGCCCTTTCGTCAGAAAGAAGAAAGACTTACAACATATTCAGCGATTTGAGAAACTCTTCAATGGTCTGCAACAAAAGCTCTCTGCATATCAAAATAGGTGGACAAGATGGGATTTATACCAGGACCTTGCTCACAAATTGTGTTTGGGGATGCAGGACCTTACTTCTTGCCTCTCTTTTGTTTTCAATTAACTATATTTAGCTTCCTCTTCATCTGCTTTTGTGCGCTCTGTGATAAGCACTTACTATATCCCATGGACGTTCACTTTTTATCTCTACTTAGATCAACAATTTTAGAGAAATTTTAATTTGTAATCATTTACCACCCATAAATTTCAGCACATCAGATCTCTATATGGATATCATATGATATTTTTGACATGAAATGTAACCTCCTCCCCTTTTGTTTTTTTCAGACTGGACCTTGTCATATAGGTTTTTAAGTATGTATATTAATTTAATAGCACTAATTCTGACCCAATTTAAATCTTGTTTTTACAGCTGTGTTATAAATTGCTCTTCATTTGTATTTTTTCTGGTCTCATTGATTGTTGTGATACAGCAACTCTGAAATTTAATAAACCAAGTATAAAAAGAAAGAAAGAAGGAAAGAAGGCCCTGTTGAAATTCCACCTGGACTCTTCAGAGCTGGCATCCAAAGATGCAGGCCTGGTGGCAGATGGCCTGTTATTTGGTGAACCCTTGCTGAAGGAGCTCAAGAAATTGGGCAAAGACTTTTCGGGAATCAAGAAGCACCAATCCTCCTTTAGGGCGATTGGATGCCCTCCTTTTTTGGATGGGCTGGAAAAGGCAGAAGCAGCTCTTTGCATCAGGACCAGACCCAAGGTTTGCACCAAGGCTCCATATTCAATGACTCCTTTGGCTATGGATCCTGGTCAAGGGGAGACCAGGGATTTAGAAGCAGAAGATGTTTTGGGGTGGGGGGGTGGTGTTAAGGGCTCAGCCACCCCCAACCCCAAACAGGTAGGTCACCCTCGGAGGAGAACCCCCCACCCCGCCCTCTCTCTCAAATTATTGGTTTTTGTCCCAGGCCTGCTTCAACTGGCGGGCAGCCTGTGCTTTTCTCCCACAATTGGGAACTTGTCTCTCAGGACATCTGGGTTCTGAATGCAGTGTGAGGTTACCAGAGTGAGTCTGAGTCTCACCTATCCCCCGTTAGAGCATTCCCCTTCTTTCTCCAAAGAGGAAATGTCCCCAATTTCCCAGGAACTGGACTCCTTTTCTTACAAAGCAGCCACAGTTTGAGCCACACTGGGGCACCAAGACTGGACCAGTTCCCCTCTTCCTGGTTCCTAAAAAAGGACAGAGGTCATTGGCTGGTCATAAACCTGTGACGCCTCAATTGTTATGTTGTCTACAGACATTTCAAGATGGAGGTTATCTACCTTCTCTGAGACTTCCTCTTCAAAGGAGATTGGCTTGTCTGGACCTCAAGGATGCTTACCTAACAGTTCCTATCTGTGCACATGACCAGAGGTGTCTCAGATTCTCATGGGAAGGGGTGACCTGGCAGTTCACTTGCCTTCCTTTCGGCCTCTCCTCAGCCCCATGGTGCTTCAAAAAGCTTCTGCGCCCAGTGGTGGCCTGGCTCTGGGCCACAGATGTCGGGCTTATAATTTACCTGGATGACATTTTGAGCATGGATCAAGACCTCCATTCCTAGTGAAACACTTCCACCTAACCATCAACCTGCTGGAATGCCTCAGCTCTGTCATCAAGTCAGAACAAGTCAGTCCTGTCCCCCTGCCAGTCAATCCCTTTTTTGGGATTCGAGGTGGACACAGTAGAAGCCTGCCTCAAACTGCCCTTAGTCAAGGTGAAGGGCATAAAGAAGGAGTTCAGCCAGCTCCTCAAGAGAGAGTAAGCTACAATTTGGGACCTAGCCAGAGTTATCGGTTTCCCCTCTTCATCAATCCAGACCATGTTCCCAGCCCCTCTCCACTACCGCACCATCCAACAGTACAAGACCGAAGCCTTAAGGTTCTTGGGTTCCTTCGATTCCCCAGTGCATTTCTCCCAAGTGGCCCTCTACGATATTCTCTGCCAGATGGACCTGTGGAATGCAAGAGCCATTTTTTGCACTATTCCAGAACTCACGATAGAGTCGGATGCCAGTCTGTATGACTGGGAAGCCTGGTGCTACAGTACCTCCATGGGTGGCAGATGGTTACAGCAGGAGTCCTCCCTCTGTATCAGTGTGCTCAAACTCCTGACAATGCTGTTCACGATCTAGAGTTTTACCAAGGGCAGGAACGACCTGGTAATTCTCCTGAAGATGGACAACATGGCAGATGTGCACTACATAAACAAGCTGGGGAGGAACAAAGTCCCTCCAACTTAGTGTAGTGGCCAAAGCTTCTGACATTACTGTCTGAATCACGGGTTGAAGATCCAGGCCCAGCATATCCCAGCATCCAAGGGTGGGGTGGGGGAGCTGCGATCCATAATAGCAAGAAGATCCAGATGACTTGCTACAGAAAGCCGACAGCTACAAATTCAGTGCTTAATGCCAATAGTGTTCACCCACCCACTTAGAAAAACTCTATACCCTATAGCCAGTACCTGAGACTTTGTAGAAACTGTAGTACTCTAGATTCTTTTGAGACGCAAGCAGATGACTTACAGAATCAATTTAAGGCAAAAGGATGTGACGATAATTTCTGGAGCAAATCTACAGGCAAGGTGAGAAAGGTACCTAGAGAAGAGCTATTGAAAGAGAAAAATTCAAGGAATAGTGAATGACATATGTTTTGCTCTATGTAATGTATGTCAAAGTTGAAAATTCAATGTTTTTAACTGCAACAACAACAAAAAAAATAACATGGAATCTGGACCCAGTACATTTGTGACAGAATATAATAATGTTGCCAGGAGAATTGGCAATATTATATTCAGAAACTGGCCGATACTGCTTGGTGACAATGAATTGAGTTTAGCAGTGGGCCCCAAACCAAGGGTTAAATTTAGCAGGGACAACAACTTGAGGGATAGATCAGTACACAGCAGGATAAGGGGGAAAATTACTAATGATGGAAATTGTCTGCCACAGAGGCCCAAAGGGTTTCATATACAGTATGCAGAAGATGTAACATCTGTAAGTTTGCAAACACTGATAAAAACATTGTACATCCTGCTAACATTATCAATGTTGAAATCAGAGAATGAATAACCTGTGATACAACTTTTGCAGTGTATGTTTTGTGGTGCACCTGTAATAAGGTGTATGCGGGGCATACTGTTCACTTGCTTAAGGTAAGGATACAGGAGCACGTTCAGTTCATGTTAAATGTTGCACAGGATACACTGGTTAGTATACATTTTTTTGAGAAACACAATGTTAACCAGAAGAATTGAGGTTTATGGGTCTAGAAGGGGTATCAAATCCACAGAAAGGAGATGACAGCTGTAACCTCCTTTCAAGGAAAGAAAGTGTGTGGATATATATACAGTAGATTAAGAAGTGTGAAACCTATGTGGTTCAATGAACAGGGGAAATATGGAGCCATTATTATCGTTGAATGGCATTTTTGTGTAACCCCTGAGAACCAGGAAACAAGCGTATTAATGGCCGAGTTAGTATTCGTTTGTTTAGTGTATTACTGTAAATAGTGAATTAATAGAACTTGAGCTAACCCTATCCTCTTTTTTTCTAGGCTCTTTCTGTCTTGTAATCTCACTGGACCTGGTTACGTTGATAACCGCTGACTTCTTTTCGGAATCCAGTAAAGTTTGTTTGTTTATTTCTTATATTTCAACAGGATAAGGTAATTAGGCAAGCCTGTTTACAATACCGCGTGCTTAATGTGAGAAGGAATACATGGGGTGGGGTGGGGTCGAGGGGATGTTGATCTCAGTAACAGACCGGACTTCTCTACTTTTTTCTTAGTTTTCTGTCTTTGAGCATGGTTTTAGTATTTTGAGAATAGACAATTATAGTGAAAAATGAACAGATGCTGGAATTAAGCTGCAGAACTTAACCATTTGCACTTATGATGAATTTTTTTTACTGCAGAATGCTTTTTGTATAGTTTTAGACAAACATTATTGTTTTAAGTCACAGAATGCACTTTTAGGTAAACAAAAATGTATGAATGAATTTAAGCACTATTGTGCAGCTAGGCTGGGTGAGAACAAAGTTTAGATGAAATGACGGAGCTTAAAGAACACCTCTGCACTTCGGCATGTGCTTTCATAAATAAGATGTTTCAGCTGTTACAATTTACTGGAGAATAATTTTTTTTTCATTTTCAATCTTCCTTTCCAAGATTTACAGTACCTCTTGGTAGTCCATCTAAAAAGTCTGTATAGAAAACATTTGCCTCTACCCTGTTAACCTCAGTACCTTTGTTTATGACATCACAGTCCTCGCCGTGACAACAATCAATCAATCAATATCTTTATTTATCCAGGTGGGCACCACTGAGCAAGCTCATTTACAAGGTGGACCTGCGGTCCTACAGCAATAATACAGAAAGACAAGTTACAATAGTACAAACAGTAAAAATAGCTGAGATGTCACAAACAGCAATTGTATGGTTAGCAGGGCAGACTCAGATACATTTTGAAAGACTCAGTTAAATAATTGTAGCATTATCTACCATATTTCGTAGGCTAACAGTATGGAAAAGAAAAAAAAAATACAAAAACTAGAAAAGGTTACAACATAATTGGTGTAAATTTAGTGAGTTTAAGCTTTTTTATTATAAAAGAGAGTTGCTCTTTAATCGAATTGCTGCATAGAAGAATGTAATTAATACTCATGCATATTCATATCTCAGCTTAAACATTTGGAGAGTTTCCCACTAACCACTCCCCCTGAGGAAGACTTGTTTGAGTCGAAGTGCCGGGGCTAGTAGTTTGGTGGCATCTTGATACTTTGCAGACTGGATAATCCATTGGAAAATGTATCTGTGATTTTGCGCCACTCTTTCTAAATAAAACACACAGTGCACCGACTATCTGGTCCAGCCCGATATTTGTTCTGGCTTAACAAGTGCTATTGAGCTTTGGGTTTTTCTGTTTCAGCATATCCCAGGCCTCTCCAACATGACAGTGGACTGCAACTCCCACCACCTGGTGGACCCTGGTGATTTCCATGCCAAGAGGGACATATTCCTCCAGTTACACTCTTGGCAAGGACTGTTGAAGGTGGACCTCTTCGCTTTGTACCTCTCGACTCAACTCCTAATATTTTCAGCTGGAGACCGGATCCAGAAGCCAGTGCCATGGACACCCTTCTCCAGGACTGGAGCAATCTGAAGGGCTTCACCTTTCCCCAGTTCTCCATGATCTGCAGAACAGCAGCTCAGATCAGGAGGCAAGAAGCCACAGTCTTGTCGATCACTCCCTTCTGGCAGACCCAACCTTGGTTCCCGTCCCTTCTGGAACTTTCAATACAGCTTCCCCTCCTTCTTTCCCTGGAGAAGGACCTTCTTTTGGATGCAGCAAACAAACGCTCCCTCTGATCCTGGATGACAACCTTTAGCTGGTGGCCTGTTCTTTCAGGGCAACCACAGCACTTATGGATGGGACTGCCAGCTTTCTCAAGAGAGTCCTGTGCCAAAGGGACCAAAATAGCTAATTTGGCAGCCTGATGTGACAGTGAACTGGCTCGTCTGGTGGAAGGGACCTGGATCCCTTTTCAGCACCTGTGATGGAAGTGGTAGAGTTCTTATTCCAGCTGTATGTTTCGGGTGAGGCATACAGATTTATCGATGTTGTGAGGTCTGCCATCTCTGTGGCACATATTCCCAAGGATGGTAAGTTTGTAGGCCAACTTCCTCTCGTCTGCAAATTTCTCAAGGCTATCAGGTGGTCTAGACCCCCACAGCCCAAGTACAGATGCACCTGGGATATGGACGAGGTGGTGCAACTCTTTCAGAGTTGGTTCTCTGATGGGGAGTTAACCTTAAAACATCTTTCCATCAAACTGACTTCTCTGACATCAATCAAGAGGGCGTCAGATGTTATAGCCTTGGACTTTTCTAGAATGTCACACTGCCCAGAAAGAGTTTATTTCTCCTTCGCCAGACAGGCAGAAACAGCAGTTCAAGGGGCATCTTATCTGCGCTTCAAGTTGGAACCCAAGCTGTACATGGTTTCCTACCTCCTGGAATATCTTCAGACATCCCCCCATGGGGGAGATGTGGACCAATTGCTATCTTTCTGATGAAACCTCATAAACAAGTGGTGGCAGTCACCACTGCATAGTGGATCTGGTGGATCATGGCGGAGGTAAGGATAGACATGCCCATGTTTGGGGCCCACTCCACTATAGTGGTAAAGGCCAGCAAGGCATTCAGGAGAGGTATCTGTTTAGAGGATATCCTTTGGACTGCTAACTGGTTTGGGGGACTCGATCTTCCAAAATTTCTACCATACGTCTGTGACTGATGGGGTGGCAAATGTAGTTCTATCTGGAGCTTTGAACATGCCTGTAATATAAGCCTCCATGCGTTGCTATAAAATCATAATTTTCCAAGAGTGTAGCTTGAAAGGAAGTTATGTTTTTAATAAACACACGGAATTGCAGGATTACAGAGTCCCATGTCACCCTCCCTGTTTGCTTTGTTATACACCTACAAGGACCTGCAATGGCTGATGTTGCACCCAGGGGAAACCCAGTTTCTTGTTTCCAGTTTCAAGCCGTTGGGATGAATGACTGTGTTTGAGTTTGGTTGGAGGTTCCCATTTCCCTAGCTGTACAAAGAAGTGGACAACGGTTTGGCACCTTCGTGTTTTACAGGCATCTGGAGGACTATGGGAGGGGCAGAGGACTCTGGGAGTTGTAGGCAGAGGTGGCTGGTAATAAGGACCAAATGGCCATTTGCTGGTGCTTGGCTATGTATCTCTTCGCTCTTGGTCAACAGTAAAGAGGAGCGCTTGCCTATAATCCTGCACATGTGTGTGTTTATTAAAATCATAACTTTCTTTTGAGCTAGGCTCTTGGACAATGACAATTTTACCCTTGCACTTTAAACTATGTAATGTTTATATAAAACTTCAATGCCTTGCACGATGTATACTGTATCTAGCATTATGTCTGTAATGTATTTGCTTGTCATTAAAAGCTTATCTTAATAGGACACCATTGTAAACAAGCTCACTCTGATCAATGGCTTCTTATCCTGAATGGAACTGAACACATATTTAATTTTTTTCATGGTGGGTGTGGCAAGGAAGCAGGAACTTTCAGGAACTTCAAGATCCTGTAACTAAGTTTAGGAATGAATGAAAATAAAAACAAAAAAGGACATACTGATGTTTTTGGCAGAAAAAAAAAGTATTGCTAAAAACTTTAAAGTGACTGACAAACACTGCTACTTTAATACACATGAAAGCTCCAATGGGATTTAGCTGCTGCCTGTGCTGTACTGTAGCGTCTAAACACACACTGGACCCACCCACGTACTGTGGGATACCATGCACTGGACCCACATACTGTGGGATGTACTGTAAGTGCTGTTTAACTACTGTTGGCATTGGCAGTGCAGCCGGAGAAGGAGGTGGCAGCAGCTTGGAAGGGACAGCTTGTTACCCTCCGTGAGAGAGAAAATAGCAAAATGATTTTTGGCCAACCACCAGCCCAACATCTGGAGCGAGCAGTTAGTCTTGGCAGATCATCACATCATTGAATATTCTACGAAAAGAATGAAGCTGCTGTCTTCGGAACTGAAAGAGCTACAGACAAGCCAGCATACTAGGAGCATGATTAAAATTCCTCACCTACCTGGTGAAATCCACGGAAAATCCCCCCATTTCACATCAGTGATTGCTTTGGGATTGCCAGTAGCTAGACTGAGATTTTAAACCAGATCATCCTCCCCCAACAGCAGCTGTCACTCTGCATGTGTAAGCACAAGGGCTTCTATCCAGCTGTTCTCTTACATCCCTGGTTAGACCCCATACTGATCCCGACCAATCACATTCCTTCTGATCTGAGCAACAAATGCTGTCATTTTCATAAACAAATCTGTAAATGGGCTAATGGCATTTTTTTCTAAATGGTTCTAGCCACGTTACTAAGTAACCCTCACAAGATATAACATTTGGTTTTGACAGGGGAGGGAGAATGCTTCTACTGCATTTTACAGCTGGGGCTCCAGGACTGAAGCACAGAGCGGGCAGGTGACTTGCTCAGGAATGATTGCTGCATTGCGATTCAAACCTAGGATCTTGGTCACT
Organism: Neoceratodus forsteri; assembly: GCA_016271365.2. Taxonomy (NCBI): domain Eukaryota; kingdom Metazoa; phylum Chordata; order Ceratodontiformes; family Ceratodontidae; genus Neoceratodus; species Neoceratodus forsteri. The sequence goes on along the minus strand of JADMNL010000034.1, from coordinate 107,681,705 downwards.
GTTCTGTACTCAAAGCACAGCACCACACTGCCTTCCTGCAATGTTTCAGCTTTGAGTAGTAATGTGATGTCTGAACATACAACTGTGCTCTCCGTACTGCTGCTAAGCCTCTGTCAGGGAGTTACCAATGACCTGTCACTGGCTCAGGTCTGCAACCACCATGGATTACAAGACATACATCAGTTGGGGGGCAGTGCAACTGTTACTAAAACGCTACACTGTGAACCACAAACCGTTCTTCTGCCGATTTATAAAATGGCAGTTCCAGCATTCAGATCCCACCCACCATTCTCCCACCAACTGTCCAGTGTGAGTCAGTACGGAGTGAGAAGGCAGCATGGGGTAGTGGCTAGGGAACTGAAATATGACCCAGGAGATATAGCAGGTTCAAATCTGACAACAGCCACAGGGTCAATGTTTGACCTTGAGCAAGTTAATCAAACCAATGCCCACATTAGGAAAGATACCTAACTTTTCATTACACGGCACCCCCAACCCATACCTCTTAAATGTCCCACATTATGAGGGTGACTCATTTACCCCTCAGAACCTCTCTGTCCATGCCTCTCAAATGTCACACATTGGGAGGGATGTTCCTCATTTCACCCCTCAGAGGCTCTCTGTCCCACATGGCAAAGAATCTGCCTCTTATCGTACACTGAGAATGTTATGCAGAATTTCCTATTACTGTTTGTGGCCCTGGCAACAGCACATTTAGGGGCATAAAGCACTAGCTTTTTGCTCCAGGGTTAGAGCTTCAGACTTTATAATATGATGCCGAGTCCCATATCCCCTTCTCCCAAATACACACATTCGACAGATGGAAGGTTAGGGGCTGCTTTACTTCCCTGTGCTCCAGCAACCCCCACCCCTCAGAAGTAATACTGGGTAGAAACAGAACCTGCCACCAAAAAGGAGCAGTCGGCTCTTAACTGGGCTATCCAAAGAGAAATAAATAATAGAACCAATTGCCAGTGTATTGAAAGGGCTTGCATGTGTAGCAACAGCATAGTGTGCATCTGCGAGTTACAACTGAGGGCTCACGGGAACTAACCAGAACATTCTGGTTCTCTAGGACTGGTCAAATTTATAGGGTGCTTTTTATATATTTTATTTTGAGTGCTTTGTATTTAGTTATGTCTCTTGTATGGATTGAATGTGTGTGTGTGCGTGCGTCTGGTCACCCATGAAAACAGGTACGTTTTGTTCGTGGTCTCACCAGATTTTAAATAAACAAATCAAGTTGAATTTCATCTGTGTGTGTGTGTGTGGCGTGTGTGTGTGTGTGTGTGTGTGTGTGTGTGTGTGTGTGTGTGTGTGTGTGTGTGTGTGTGTTGAAGGGGAATGGTACATTATTTATTTATTGAAAAGTTTCACTAGAAAAGTACACTGGGCAATCGAAGTTGCTCATCTCATGGTACGTCCTGGGGGACAGGGGTACAAGTGAGGAAAGGATACATACACAATTCCCATAACAGGTACATAAAGACAAACTTCAAAAAAGGAAAGACCCCGTGTATACAGAGCATATGCATAAGTATGTAAAGAATTCACATCTTACCTTTCAAATCTCTGTATTGTCTCCCCTCAATAGTTTCAGAGAGAGTTTCTATGCACGTACATCCAACCAGCGCACTACTGAAGCAGTGGACTCTGGTCTGAGAGAGACAGGTTCCGTAAGTATCCAAGCACATCAGCAGCAAGTGAAAAACATGAGCTATGTAGCTATTTCACTTTGTCTGCCACCCAACTCTATAACAAAATGCTCTGTTTAGCGATTCCATTCCACCCACTATCAGCTTCAGTGGTTGACCACAGCTATGCCATTATATCCCCTGGTGACAGCAGCCTGCAATAAGATGCTATTCTTCACCCTGAAACTGACTGCAAGGTTTGAACGTTGAAAGACTAAATATTTTTTTTCCACTGGAGAAAGTTTGCAAGCTTTTTCCCCTCTCAGTTACAGCATTCTCAGGGAGACTGGCAGCCAGTTAGGACCACGCCTGGGAAGGGGACGGATGAAGAGAAAAAGGGAGGCTTTGTCTGACTCTGAAGCTTGGCATTTTACAATATTAGCCTCTCTGTTCGAAAGCCAAGTTTAACTCCCCTGAGTGTGGTGGGGGTGGGGGGTGCTATGGGGTGGCTTAGTTGTTAACTGTATGAACCCTGTCGCATCCTCTCCACCCTACACTGAAGACTTGTGCCTCAGTTATTAAAATGTATATGTACATACAGTATCTCTTCCCCATCTCCCCCCACCCCCAACACCAATGAGTTTAGTTTTCACTTTTGGGTGATGATCAAAAAAATCCCATGAGTTCAAATATAGTAGTCACTCCAGCTTTTTATGCAGTTAATTAACTCAGGCTAGCCCACCTGAGATGAAACATCTCATTTCCAGTGGGGTCCTGCTTTTATCTCTGGATGAATGGAAGCACTGAAATTGAGTGACTTCCTTAGGGTCACATCACATGTGTGTGGCTCTGGTTGGATTGAAACCCAGATTTTCTGGTTCTGAAGCCTGTGCTCTAGCTGCCCACTACACCACATTTCTTCTCGGAAGTCCAGACAGTCTTCCCTGTCTTACATTTTAGAAGCCAATATTCACACAAAATGGAATTTTACCTTTTTCTTCCTCTTGTGAGCCAGGTACACCCCCTGTATTTGAAGTCTTTACCTTATACTTTCCTTTACACCAACATTTAGACTTACACTTACCTTTAATTTACACTTATCTTAAACTAACCTTACATCTGCCTTACACTAACTTTTCATTTCTCTTATACTTAACCTTACATTTTTCTTACACTTACCTTACACAAACCTTAAATTTTATTTACAATTACCTTACATTATGCTTACATTTTCCATGCACTTGCCTTGCAGTTACCTTACATTTACACTTACCTTGCATTTAGCTTACGCTTGCCCAAACTTACCTTACATTTACACTTACCTTACCATGAGCTTAGATTTAACTTACATTTACCATACACTTACCTTAGAATAACACTTTATATTTACCTTACACTTGAGGTCTGGACCACCCAAGGTCTTAAACACATTATTCAATTCTGTATTTAATACACTATCAGCCCCCCTAAAATGAGTTTAAAAGGGCCAAACACTGGCCAGTGGGGGTTGACTGTGTCCTGTATCTCTTCCCAGTTAAACTGTCCACAGACAGGACTGGGGCAAGTGAGGGTGAGGAAAGGCTATGTACATTCCACACAGCCTCGCCTTTGGGTTGGTCCACTCCTCCAATCTGAAATCCTATGATCTCATAATTGGAAGATCTCCTCCTCTCCCAGTTTTCATCAGCGGCAAATACTGCTGCCCTGGTATTACCACTGGTGTCCTACTGGAGGTCATCGCCATTTCCATAGCCATCTCACAGGAACTTCTTCTCATGGGTGACCTCAACACAATTATGCCCATATTTCCAAGAAAATCACCAGGGATATCCAGGCCCTATGATTCACATAGCATGTTAACGAATGATTCCAAATCACTGCCTCATAGACTGAAATCTCTGTACCCACCCTCACTGGATTACTGCAGTCAGTATCCTCCTTGAGATCTTTAATGGCCATCAGCTCACTTTGTCTCCCCCCCCCATCACTTTCTCTGGTCCGCACCCCTGCTGCACTGCACACCTTTAAGCTTGGATGTCGGAGTGTTAAAGTTCTGCACCATCAGCCTTCCTTCTCCTTGGCCACACTCCCTACAAAATCACCCTGTGTCTATCCTCCTTAGCCTCTTAGATCAAGCTGTACTGTCAGTCTCAAAGTGTCATATAAAAATGGAAGAAAGAACAGTTATGTAAGAACTTACCATAGCAGTAAATCTTCAAATGTCCTCCATTGCGCCACACCTTTGGATCTGTAGCTATCAGGGCTAAGAACACATGGAGACATTTGCTAGCCGGGGACCGCCCACAATGACATGGCAGTGGCACATCTACATGTATGTAAGAGTGGACAGCCCCATCACTCCTCAATTCCCCAATGGAGATTAGCCTTGGAGGACCTCCAACGGTGAGGAACCAGGACATGAAACCAGCACCACACATACAAAGACAGGCATGGGCCTGGATACAGGATGTATGGAGTCAGATTTAGGCACAGCATCTGACAGAATCCTCAATGAAAGCAAAAGGGGAAGGAAAGAGGGAGGGATGGCATTGCCTAATGGAGGAGATTCTCTCAAAGAGCTACTGGTTATGGTAAGTTTTTATGTAACTGTTCTATCTTATTCAAGGACATCTCCTCCATTAGGTCACATGTTTAGAAAAATTCCCAAGCAGTCAAAGTAAACTGGGAGGATGGCATAGTCTGATATAATATCAGAACAGAAGGCCCTGCACTACAGCAAGCCCAAAATCAATACGTCTACGAGAGACGCTGTCCAGGCTGTAATGTTTAGTGAAAGTGTGGACAGTGCCCTGTGTCTACAGCCTCTACGTCAGCAGCAGGGACATTTCTGAAAGGGGCAACAGAAGTGGCCATATCCCTTGTGAAGTGACCACAAACAGTACCAGAAGTTCCTCACCGTACTTCCTATAACAGAATGTAATACAATGTGCCCCCCGTTTGGATAGGCATTGTATAGCTAAATTAGTGCCATCTTTCCCAGGGGCACACAAAACAAAAAGCTGAAAGGACCTTCTACAGTACTGGGTATGAGTGATGTGGTATCCCAGTATTCTATGTACATCCAAGGTATGACGCAGTGCCTCACCCTGATTGGTATGCTCAGGACAATATACAGGAAAGTGTATTGTTTGATTCAGTGTAAACTCAGATACCACGTTTGGCAGAAACGCACGTAAAAGGACTCGTTCTCTGTGGAAAACTAAATAAAAAGGCTCACACATCAGAGCCTGAAACTCTGAAATCCTTTGTGCAGAAGTCACTGCAACTAAAAAACAGATTACTCACTGGTAACAGTAGCTCTAGGAGTGGTATATGTTGTTCATCCACACTTCTTGGCAGGTACCTTGCCGCTTTAAGATGTGCTGGAAAGTCTTTAGCTGGTTCCTCCCACCCACCCACCGGGTGGTATAACCCTCAGTTCCACCCCATGATGCCAGATCTTGGCCCGCTGGAAGCCAGGTATATGCATCAATGCCGGGGAGGTCAGGTGGGTCAGTGTGGATGAACAACATAAACCACTCCTAGAAAGTACAGTTATGTAAGAACTTACCATAACAATAGATCTTCCGAGGACTGCCTCTTGCAGTAAGTCAGTACTTATGGGAGTATCCTCCAGGTGGCACTGTCACACGGCAGCTTCTTCCAGTAGTCTTTTGTGGGGGCTGCCCACACGACATCACTTCCTGTGGATGTGTATAAGAGTGGGCAGCCCCCAGTACCCCCTCTTCACCATCAGCTTCGGTGAGCATGGCCTGGACAGAGGCAAACGAGGGCCAGAAAAACAGAGAACAGCGATCTCACACAAGGTCTTGAATTGCAGATTCAAGGCAACAAGGCAGGGGAACGGAAGGTGGGGGACTTACTGCTAGAGACAGTCCTCGGAAGATCCACTGTTACGGTAAGTTCTTACGTAACTGTACTATCTTCTACGGACTGGTCTCTTGCAGTAGGTCATTACTTATAGGAGATTATAAGCAGTAAAATCCAAATGGGAGGAAAGGCAAAGCCAAAGATGTAAAAGCACAATAAAATGTCAACTTCAACCGCACCCCAGAGGCAGGTAGGCCGGGGTGGGGTAAGGACTAAAAGTTTGATAAGTAACAGAAATGTCCAGCTCAAACCTCTTCTGTGCAGGCAGATAGGCCAACGGTTAGGCAAAGACATTTGGCATGAAACCAGAAGAAATGTCAACTGAAACCACACCCACTCAGGCAGAAAGGCACAAAGGTGGGTGAAGACAGCATGCAGGAGGCATGATGCAGAAAGAACTGTAGGTAGCCAGGTGCAGTGATTCATCCTGACAAGGCATAGGTCGACAGGCCCTGGCATAAAGTCAAATCAGTAAATCGACAAGGAGAGTGGATCAGATAGTAGAAAAAGGAGCACTGGGGAAAAAAAACATCCCAGATGGTCATAGGAAGGAACAACTGAAGGGCTTTAGCAGGGAGAGTGGCAGGAGTTCCAATCAGATCCGCATGGAGGAATGAAGTGTCCAATCCGGAAGCAAGCCTCCAAGAAAGGTAAAGAGATCCCCGGGTGCCTCCAAGGCCTGCAAGAGGAGGCGGGGGATACCCGAAAAGCAGGTTAAGGTGCAGAAGCGGGTCCCTGCCCGCATGAGGGGCAGGGACGATATGGAGGGGCAGACTGAGCTGCCCCCTGGAGGCCCTACAGTGGTCCCGAAAGGCACCCCAGTAGGGGGGCTGGGCAGGAGGTGGCCCACCTGCGGGGCGAAGGGGAGGGACCTGGGGGCTTGTAGAGGCCCTGAACAGAACAGAGAGTACGCCCCGAAGCCTGAAGGGAATCCAGGATGGACTGAGCACCAGGTCCAAAGAGCAGGTTCCCAGAAAAAGGGGGCATCGGCGACCGACAGCTGGATGCTGGTCAGCAAACCTGAAACCCGCAGCCAGGCAAAGCGCCAAAGGGCAATGCCAGAGGCAGAGAAGCAGGCCGATGTGTCAACCACATCGAAGCACGCATGGAGCAGGTGATGGGAAAGAAAGGGCATGGCAGACAGCAGCTGAGCTGATCAGGGCCACAAGGGGCAGGCTGAGTGAAAGCAGGACGAGACCAAATGTGAGAGAGTGCATCAAATACGTAGGAATCAAAGGCGGGACAACCATGGCAGGCTTCTCAGGAACGTCGAGGTAGGCAGCCATGTCCCAATGAAAGGTATCCTGATCTATAGCAGGGAAGCCAAAAGCATGTTGGATCCACAGCATGAGCTCCATGAAGGAGGGATCCAGGAGTGAGGAGGGAGCAGGGATTCTGGCGGGGCGGCCTCCAAAACGGAGGACACCACCTTCGGAAGGAATTTCAGGTGGGGGCGCAGGACAACCTTGTCCCTGTGGAAGACCAGGTAATGAGACTAGATAGAGCGCACCTGTAACTCCCCAGTCCGTCTGGCTGACATGATAGCCACCAAGAAGGCGGTCTTCCACGACAAATGTGACATATCACATTTCTGCATCGGTTCGAGTGGCTTGCCCATGAGCTTTGCCAAAACCAGCAGTAGATTCCACGGAGGTGGAGGTTCACACACTGGAAGGGATATGTAATCTAGGCCTTTGAAGAAGCGTCAGACCACCTTCTGCTGCGGCACTGACTGCTGACTGGCCCACACCCAGTAAGCAGAGATGGCTGCCAGGTGCACCCTTAGGGTCGTTGACTGAAGTCCCTGCTGGGAGAGGGACCAAAGATAATCCAAAATGCTAGCCACTGGACAGGACGATAGGTCCAACCCGTTGCCCTGACACCAGATGGAGAATCTGGGAGGCTCAGGGGAAGTATTTTTTCACAGAGAGGGTGGTGGACGCGTAGAACAGCCTTCCTGAGGAGGTTGTGGGGTCTGAAACTGGGGGAGAATTCAAGAATGCATGGGACAGACATAAGGCAATTTTTGTGGGGGGTAGGATGAAATAGGCTGTTGGCTAAATGGGATCTGCAGCTTATCCTCTAGGTAGGGAAATGGGCAGACTAGGTGGGCCAAGCGGTCCTTATCTGCCATCAAAGTGTATGTTTCCATGTTAAAGGCATGGCATTTTCTGGTCGATACCTTATGGGATGCCTCAACAACACGGAGGACCTCGTCGGAGAGACCCAAGGCCTGGAACTCTAGCAGCTCAGGAACCAGGCTGTCAGGTACAGGGATTGAAGGTCCAGGTGGAGTACCTTCCCCTGATTGATGAAGAGCAGGTACGGGTGTGCTGGAAGCCACTATGGGAGCCTGGAGCTGAGGTTGAGGAGATCTGGATACCAGAACTGGCATTGCCAGCCTGGGGCTACCAGGATCACGTGTGCCCTGTCCCTCCTGACCTTGATGAGCACTTTGTGAATCAAAGGAAAGGGAGGGAAGGCATAGAAGAGGCCTGGGGTCCACGGCCTTGAGAAGGCATCCCCCTGCAGTGAACCCTGCTCAGGGGGTGGGCATGATATGGCCTCAGCTTTGCGTTCTCTCTCGAGGCAAACAGGTCCACATGAGGGGATCCCCAGTGGGAGAACAAATCTTGTACTATCTCCTGGTGGAGAGACCACTCGTGAGATACCCTGCCTATCCAGCTGAGAGCAACAGCCAGTTGATTCAAGGCTCCTGCCACATGAATGGCTAGATCATCTGCCTCCAAGCTGAGCACGAGGGACCAAATGTGGAGAGCTTCCTTGTAGAGGGGCAAGGAGCGCATCCCGCCCTGCCTGTTGAGATAGTACATGGTCGTGGTGTTGTCTGTCTGGACCTGAACCACTTGATCCCAAACAAATGGAGCGAATGCAGTTAAGGCTAGCCGAACCTCCCAAAGCTCCAGCAGGTTGATGTGGTATCGGGACTCCTGGGGGAACCAGAGCCCGTGGGCTCTGTACTCCCCAACCCATCAGAGAGGCAGCAGTCGTCAGGATGACCATCGTCTCAGGGCAGACAAATGGGATCCCTTCTTACAGGTGAGATGGGACGAGCCACCACTGGAGGTCGTCCCACATCCTCTGGGTCACAGAGACCAGCTGGTCGAGATGACCTGAGCACTGAGACCACTGGCTGGCCAGTTCCCACTGGAGGGAACGCATATGCCAGTGGGCCCATCGGACCACGCTGGTGCAGGCTGCCATGTAGCCCAGAAGACGCAAGAAGTCCCAGGCAGGGCGCAATTGCCCAACCAGAAATGATTGGGCAAAGGAGGAGAGGACCTCTGCCCTGTCCGCCGGGAGCTGAGCTCTGGCTCGGTAGCAGTTGAGCTCTGCCCTGATGAACTGAATCACCTGCAAAGACACGAGTTCTGACTTGGCCTCGTTGATCAGGAGGCCAAGGTCGAGGCAAATCTTGAGGGCCAGATCCCTGGACCTGTCCACCTCCCGCCTGGATGGACCTGCTATCAGCCAGTCATCCAGGTGAGGGTACACCCTGACCCCTCGGTGCCTCAGGTAAGCCGCCGCCACTGCCATGCATTTGGTGAAGACCCTGGGGGCTGAAGACAGGCAGAAAGGCATGGTTTGGAACTCATAAAGGGTTCCCTCGGCTCGGAAGCGGAGGAACCATCAATGGGATGGATGGATCGGGACTTGAAAGAACGCATCCTGAAGATCTAGGGAGTAGAACCACATGCCTTGCTTCAGGGATGGCATGATCTGAGCCAGAGTGACCATCTGGAAGGTGCATTTGTTCAGGTGGTGCACATCTAGAATGGGGCACCAGCCCCCCATCCGTTTTGGTACAAGGAAGTACCTGGAAACGAATCCTGGGTCTGAAGGCGGGTCCACTACTCTGCGCATCACCTCCTTGAGGAGAAGCTGAGCTAAGTCGTCTTGGAGAGCCAACTGAGAGGCTGCGGACACCATAGCCCGCCCGTGGAGCGCGGGCTCGATATGGAGGAGCCTGCTCGAATTCCAGAGGCAGGCCTCAATCGACCACTTCCAGAACCCAGCAGTCCGTGGTAATAGCAGACCAGGCGGAAAGGAAGTGGCTGAGCCAACCCCCCATGGGAGGTCACAGGGGAGGTGTGATGGGATTGAGGGAGGTGCTCTCCCCATCCGTCACAGGGCATGCTTGGAGGAGGGTCTGGTGGAGGAGCCGCTGGGACCTTTACCCACGGACTTCCTGAATGAGGAGGCCATGGACTTGGCCCGAGGACACCAAGTTTAAGCCTGCTGGCCCTGCTGCTGCTGCTGGGCTGGCCACAGGAGTGGACGAGCGAAAGGGCCTGTGGTTCTGACACTTGCTCTTGTCCTTCTGGGCAGATGTGGTGGAGTCCAAGGTGGCACTGGACTTCTCTAAAATTGGAGGTGGCCCTCCATACTGGACCCGAATGGGTCAGTGCACGAGAAAGGGACATCTGCCAGCTTGTGTTGCATATCAGCCATAAAGGTCGAGATGCGCAGCCATGCCCTGCGGCGCATGGCCATTGCGGCTGCTACCAAACAGGCACAGGAGTCACCAATGTCCAGAGTCATGTGGAGTTGTTGCTTCGCCACTGCCCTACCCTGATCCCACACCTGCTTGACTGTGGTCTGGAGATCTGCTGGGAGTTGAGGGATCACCTTGTCCAAGAAGCCCAAGAGGGCATGGGAGAAGTGTGCCATGATAACGGCTGAACTGGTTTGATGAAGGCCAAGGGAGGAAGCTGCATAGACCTTCTTCCCGGAATGGTCCAACTGTTTGCATTTCTTGTCTGGGGGTTTGTCTGCATCCCCTTTGTTGCCTGAGTGCCAAATGACAGAGTCTGCCACCAACCCCACTGCAGAGGGGTGCTCCGAAAACCCCAAAAGGAACCCCATAGGGGTCGCATACTTGCAGGCCATGTGGGCAGAAGGCACAGGGCAAGAGGCAGGATGCTGCCACAGCTCCAAGGCTGGGCCCACAATGGCCTCCATCAGAGTATCCCCTTTGTCCAGAATCTCTGTGAGGGGATACTTGGCCCCACAGGCTTGAGCTCCATTCCCGTGGACTGAGAAATGAGCTGACAAATACTTGTCAGCAAGGTAGGGCCCTTGTCAATTGAGAGACCCCCAAGAGACTTGATGTTGACAAGACAGGAGACCATGGAGGAATCTTTGGACTCTGAGGAATCCTTGTAAAGCGGGCAACCACCCATGTCACCCGCAACCCACCTTGGGCGGTTGGGAGTAAGAGTGACCAACGACCAGTGGGGCAGGCCTTGGGCCGACCGAAATTCCTTGGTCACAGCCCCAGACTTCTGTTGCACGGGCGACAGCTCCACCCAGATCAGTGGAGTAGCCGCCTTCGACTGAGCCAGCAGGGCCTTAACCAGCACCTCGGTGACGGTGGCCATGGCCGAAGTTGGCCGCTCGGCCAAAAGCCACTTAATGGCCAGGATAGAAACTGGAATCGGTTTGGACCTGGACAGGAAAAACTGCTGCCACATTAGGTCTTTTTAGCACCGACGGAACTTGCGCTGGAACCTCTCCTCATCCGAGGATGATGAAGATGAGGAGTGGCACTGCTGCTTACTATGGTGTCAGGAACGAGATTGCCATTGGGGGCTAGTCTTGTCTGATGTTGAAGTCGAGGAACGAGAACGAGACCATTGGCCGGGCCGACAGGGGATCTCAGAAGGAGTCGGGGAAACCTCCAGCTCCTCCTGTTCAGGTTCCCTGAGGGACATGTCCTGCTCAGCGGGCTGAGCCGACCCGTCCTAGGGCACCGAAAGTGCCGGCGTCCGAAATGAAGAGTCATCAGTTGGATCGGGCCACAACCCGCCAATCGGCTCGAGAAAAATCTTGGCCGTGTCGACAGGCGTCTCAGCCGACTGGTCTGACCGGGTTACTGTGAAACCAGCGGCCTAAGCTGCGACTTTGACCGAAGTCAAAACAGGGGTTTCCTGTGAGCGGGATCGCTGCCAGTCCCAAGAGTGTCGACATTGCGACTTGTCCTTTTTCGACTCCTCCTTCTGAGAGCGTGAAACATGCAACCCCGAAGGGCCCTCTCCCTTGGTAGAGAGAGAGACTGGCACAACTCCTTGAAGGAAGCCGAATAGGAGGATCCCAGTTGTAGCAGATTGAAGGCCGAAGCCGAAGAGGAACCCGCCATGGTCTGAGCCACCTTCTCCTCGAAGGCCTTAAGCTGTTTCAGCTGCTTGGTGGACTCTGCAGCCACGGAGACCACCTAATGGGAATCCTTGGATTTAACCAGCGGGTAATGCTTTTCTGGTCGCCACAGTTGAAGTTAGGCAGCGCGGTCTTCCAGAACTGAAGGCGTAAAGGACTGAGATTGATCGCAAGCCTGCAGATCGCTGTCATGTCCCAGGCAGTGGACACAGACGGCATGTGGATCAGTGCAAGACATCTTCTGCTCGCAGGGGCAGTGGTGAAACCCAGGAACCGATGAGAAGACGAAACTCGAGAGAGTTTTAAAATACGTTTTGGAAGCGAACCCGAAGATTCTAGAGCCAGGGCCTACTACACACGGGAGCGCTAAAGAGGGAACCTGAACCTTCCAGCGGAAAGGAAGATCTGGCATCATGGGTCGGAGCCGAGGGTTATACCACCCAGGTGGATGGGAGGAGCCAGCTTGAAGACTTCCCAGCACATCTTAAAGCGGCAAGGTACCTGCCAAGAAGTGTGGATAGAACAACATATCCACGATCCTAGAAACATTTTCCATGGCAGGATGCGTAAGTCACAACTCGCAGCAGGCTTATAAGGAGCCAACATCAATTTCTCAAATACAAAATGTCAAGTCCCAAAGTGGGACTGTTTTACAGATAGGAGGTTTCATACACAGAATATTTCTCAGAAATGTACGGGACACCTCTAACTGGGCAACCATATGACTACCAATAGGAGCATGGAAAGCTGATATGGCAGCCAAATACACCTTAAGCAAGGAATACTGCCAGGCCAGAGTCAGACAAACAACTGACAGATGAGTAAACGTGTCGTGCTCCAGGGATACTGGAGGTGGTGCGGAGTAAGGCAGACAGCCTAAAACTGCAAGAAGAAAAGCTTTGCACTTGTGAAACAACAGGCAGGCTGACCATATGCATTTAAAAAGTCCCGACTGGGACTCTTGGGTGCTCATATGTTCAACCTGCCTGTTATTTCATGAGTGTGAAGCTTTTCTTTTTTTCTCAGAATCAAAGAAAGCAAGCACTTCAACAGCACATTTACAGGAGATTTAAAAGGGTCGAAATTCCTGGAAGCAGCCCACAAAGTGAACTGCTTCCATTTCAAGAAATAAGTATGTCTGGTAGAAGGCTTTCTAGCCACAATCAGGACATCAGTCACCTTAGGGGAAATCCCAGAACATACAATGACTGTTCACAGGAGCCATGTATGCAGATGTGGCAACTTCAAGAAGTCTGGATGGACCAGGAATCCCTTGTCCTGTGACAACAGACCCTGACACAGAGGTAGAAGGACAGGAGGCTCCACTGCCAGATGCTGAATGAATGGAAACCATATCTAGCGAGGCCATAATGGAGTAACGAGGATGACAGTGGCACTCTCCACCCGCAGTTTGAGCAGAACTCTCTGTATTAGAGGAATGGGAGAAAATACGTATAGGAATTTCCCTTTCCAAGACAGGGACAACGCATCTTACCAAAAACTCTAGATCCCGAAGTGAGCAAACAGAAACAAGCAGTTTTGCATTGTGTGTGGATGCAAAAAGGTCCAACTCTGGATGACCCCATTTTGCGAAGAGGTAATTTACCGTGGAGGTTACTATTCATGAATCGACTGGGACCTGCTTAGCCTGTCTGCTAAGACGTTCTGGAGACCAGGAAGATACACAGCCAATAGCTGAAGGCCATGAGACAGAGCCCAGTACCATCCTATCATTGCTTCCCCACATAAGGGACAGGAGTGAGTGCCCCCCTCCTTTGTTGATGTAATGCAGGACACTGAGGCTGTCTGTCTGGATTAGCAAAGGGCCAGGACAGAGATGGTTCTGAAATGCTTGGAGGCTGTACAGAACAGCTTTCATTTCCTGGACATTTATAATGCAGCTCGGCCTCCACCTTGGTGCATGACCTCTGTGTCTGGTTGGACCGAGGTGGGCACCTCAGCCAGAGCCCAAGGCATCCATGGTGAGGATCTGTACAGCAGCTGGTACAAGGAATTGAATGCCCCACAATAGGTTTTTGCAATCCATGCACCATAACGCTCAGCGAAGAGGAGACATTGAGGCAACCATTTGTTCCAGTTTGTCCATCAGTTGTTCCCACTGGACCCCAAGTGTCCACCGAGGAATCCCCATATGAAAGCATGTCAGTAGTAGTCACTATGGCCACAGACATGAGACACGTGAGACGCAACATTGTTCTCGCAGAGAAACAGTGACTCCTGTAAACCAGCTGTGCTCAGGTAACCAAACTGTCTGCCCCATCCTGTGACAGGACAGCACCTCCCTTCTCTGTATTCAAGACTGCCTTTATATACTGCAGTCTTTGGCAGGGAGTCATCACAGACCTTGTGACATTCACTCTAGCCTCCCCAAGTTGTGTCTAAGACAGAATATGTAACAGAGCTTCCCTGGAGCTGGCCTTTAGGAGCCAGTTGTCCAGATAGGGGAACACATATGGGCATTCCCTGCGAACAGCTGCTGCTACTATTGCCAAGCATTTCGTAAAGATCCGTGATGCAGAAGACAAGCCAGAAGGCCATACTCTGAACCACTAATGTTCACCCTTCAGCATAAAGCAGAGGTATTGTCTGTGGTATTTCCTGACCTGTAAGGGAAAGGGGAAATTGTTTAACAAGGAAATGCACACTCAGTTGGAGCTTGTTTCCAGGTGCAACCTGGGAGCACAAGAAAGTTAAGTGACTTACTCAGGGTCACACAGTATGCAAGTGGGGGCTGATGGGATTCAAACCCAGGGCTCCAGGTTTGCTGCTTAGTGCCCTTAACCACTACACTACACTATACTGCCTCCTTATGGTGGCGCCCTTCAAGTCTAGAGAAAAGAGCCAGTCCCCCATTTGCAGTAGGGGAATCAGAGTCTGCAGGGATACCATTCAAAACTTTTTGTATTTGATGTACATTTTGAGATCCCCAAGATTCAACACAGGACACAGATCCCTTGTCCATTTTGGGACTAGGAAGTATCTGGAATAGAACCCTTTGTTCCTCTCCTGATGAAGAACCAGTTCTATGGCACATTTTCATCATCCATAGTGATCTTCTGCCATTCTTTCAGATGCAGAGAGATCCTGCCCCTCACACTCAACCCTGGAGGTAACAGTTGAGGTGGAGGAAGAGACAGAGGAGAGTCAGGTGGTATGGGTTGGCAGGGCCACTGGAACCAGTTCCTTTGGATGCTTTTGTGAGGGCACCAAAGGGAAGGGAACCCAGAAGGGGGCCACCTCCTCTGCCATGACCTTGCTGATGGTAGGCACAGTTACCATGGGCAGTAGGCTGACGAATGGAGCCCCAACCACAACATCTAGCATAACTGGGATACAGGAACTTTACAGACCTTTGACCCATTTTTGAAGTTTGAAGGACACACAGGGCCTCTTCATCATAACTAGTTTTGTCCCTTTAAAAGGGAACTTCAAAACTGCCTGTTGCACATCATCGGCAAAGCCAACAATTCTAAGCCAAGAACATCTCCTCATTCAAATGCCAGAAGCAGCAGTCACATCATCAGCTGAGTGTAGCAAACATCTGCCAACCTCAGCATCCGAAGACAACATTTTAAGTAAATTATTCTTGGCAGAGCCATCAGGCAAAGCATAAACTGCAGTATGAGCAGCTTTCCACAGGCTGTTCTGATATTTTATCATGTGTCCTGGTAGTTTGCAGTCCTAAGGCCCAACGATGCAGCGGCGTAAGTAAGCTTGCCAATCACATCCCAGCTTCCTAGATTCTTTATCAGGAGGCAACGTACTCATGTGTTAGGGGCCCTCAACCTATCACAAGCAGCCAAAATGACTACAGAATCAGTTTCTGGCTGGTTAGCATATTAAGGCTTAACAGATAGTGTGGGATACTGTTGATCAGCCTTTCTAGGACCTGCAGACAGTAAGTTTGGTTTGTGTCATACAGCAAAGGTAGCATTCTCTAATGCAGGATATACAAGTGGAATTATAATGGAGGGGAGCAAGGCACCTCCAAAAATTCCATTGGATTCCTTTTTTTGTGGAACCTTCCTCTTCCACAGCAAAGCCCATGGCAGACTGCATCTGCTGCATTATGGCTTGCATAGCTAGATCCTCAGGAAGAGATCTCAGGGTATGAACTACTGAGTCCTCACTGCAAGATGAGGGGGTAGAACTGGAGCAAGGTGCTAGAAATTGTTCTCCCTCATATTCCTCCTCTAAATCCCCGAGGTTTCAAGATTCTATTCCACTTTATCAGCCCCATCATCAACGTGAGCCACAGAATGAAGCGGTAACACTAGCGATGGCTGAGATGGTGGAAATCTGTGGCGTGCTTGTGGAACCCACCGACAAGGGCTGAGTCCCAAGCGGCCCCACTGGCAGAATACCTGCATTGGTAATTCAGGCAGAATACGTCTTATTTCTGAAAATGATGACAGCACAGCCTGAGAGTTGACACCATCCTGTAAAGTATTCGGGTCTACTTGCATTGACAGACCTTTGCCGGATGACGATGGTGTCCTACTGTTCATGGTAGGTATGGCAGTGCCGAAACCAGACCCCAACCTTGGTGTCTCATGGATGGTCGGGGAGGCTGAAGTCAACGCTGCCAGAGCTGGTGATGACATAAGTTTACCTTGTCTCACTGCTGACCTTGCCAGCAAAGCAGATTTTTTTCTTCTCTGTGTTCACGCTTGCGGCGGAACAATGAGGAAGGCTGTGATGATGACCATTCCCTATCTCAATCCTCTAACTTTGGTGGCCACTTTCTGGTGGCAAGTGAGGGAGACAGAGTCCTTGGACACTGTTCCTTCCCCATGGCTTTCAGTGTTTTGAGAAGAAGGGAGTTTTCCAGCGTTTTCTTAGACAGGCCCAGACAGCACAAACAAACCTCAGGTGTGTCTTCTTTGTAAATTTTATCTCCGCACTTATAATACTAAAAAAAAAGGCCCTTTCAACTTCAGCCACATGCAGAGACAAGGAAATAAACACCAAAATAGAAGAATAAACAGCAATGGCAAGGTTGACAGCATTTCTTTCACAGGTCCGAGGATGGTCAAGAGTGGGAAAAGAACTGATGGGGCTGCTCATGCTTACATACATGAAGGCAAGGCACGTCACTGTGGGTGGCCGCTGGCTAACAGAAGTTTCCGTGTGGTCCTAGCGCTGATGGCTATAGTTCCAAAGGTGTGGCCTAATGGAGGAGATATCCTCGAAGATCTTACTTTTTCCATCTTTGCAACAAAGCTTTTGAAGTAACTTCCACTCAGAATTTGTCTCACCCCTACTGATCGACTATACTGGTGGCGTCTCTAGGAGTCCAGCGAGTATGGGCGATGGCGGGAAAAGAACTGAGGAGGGATGGGGGCCACCCATGCTTATATAGAGGATGTTGATGCAAGACATTGTCGTGGGCAGCCCCTAGTGGGCTACTTGGAAAAAAGTTTGTGTGGTCCTAGCACTTTATATGAACACTGCTTTGGCGGCTATGGTTCCATAGGTGTAGCTTAATGAGAGAGTTCTTTGAAGATCCAGATTTTCCAAAAAGTCAGATCGGGGTTAGAGGAACTACCAAAGGGGCAAGTGACTTACATAGTAGGGAGAAAAAGGACTGTGACATGGGCCAGCCCACCTTATGTTGGTGGTACTGCACTGTGGCTCTCCGGAACAGAATGGGATGGGCTAGGGAAGCATTTTCAGAGAGGTCCTAGTGCCTTCTGTCAAGTCCTATTTGTGTGTCTCTGTGGAGGGAGAGGTCCTTGAAGAAGATTTTGCAGTATCAGACATTGCCTATGGTATCGCTACCATGGTACACATTGATTCCGGAAAACCGCTGACCTCCCAGTGCTTCCACTCACTCTGCTACAAAAGGAGGTGGGTACAGTGGTAGACCTACTGCTTGCGACGCCGATGACATGGGTTCGAGTCAAGTTCATGTCTCAAGCCTCAGTTGTCTCAGGGTCAGCCAAAGGAAGGAAGGTCAAGCATCAGAGGGACTGATCTCTGGGGTGAAAGCAATGTTCAGCATTAGCCTGGCTCCTAGCAGTGGCTAGGGAACAGACCGTTGGGACCATGAGCAGGGGGCAGAGGCACAGCAGACGTCAGGCATGCTGTGAATGGACACGTGCATAGCACTGCCACTGATATCTGTGCACATTGGTGGTTCTGCATTACGAGGAAGAGAGGAAAGCATAAAATCCCTCGGGCTAGTAGGTCAATTCCCCGACCCCTAGCAGGCCTTGCACCCATGGCCTGGCGCAGCTCCAACTGGATGCTGTAAGTCCGGGCAATGCCGGGAGATGGGGCTGGGGGTATGGAGGAGAGAGACGCCAGTCAGGATGGGGAGGGGAGGAGGACATGAATAATGATAAAAAACAAACAAAAAAAAACGGGTTATTCACCTGTAACAGTAGTTCTAGGAGTGGTTTATGTTGTTCATCCACACTTCTTGGCAGGTACCTTGCCGCTGTAAGATGTGCCAGAAAGTCTTCAAGCTGGCTCCTCCCACTCACCTGAGTGGTATAACCCTTGGCTCTGCCCCATGATGCCAGATCTTGGCCCACTGGCAGCCAGGTTTGTGCGTCGAAGCCGGGGAGGTCGGGTGGGTCAGTGTGGATGAACATATACCACTCCTAGAATTGCTGTTACAGGTGATTAACCTGTTTTTCTAGGATCGTGGATATGTTGTTCTACCCACACTTCTTGGCAGACTCCTAGCAGTTCTCCGGGAGGAGGGAGGCAAGATGCACACCCCCTGTTTAGGAAAAAGGGACTGGAGAACTGAGGCTCCAAAACCAGCATCCCGGTGTGACTCAAGGTTGATGTGGTAATGGGAAATGAAGGTGTGTGCTGACTTCCAGGTAGCAGCCCTGCAGATTTCCTGGATAGGGACATCCCTAGAAGCAGCCGCCGGCGCAGCCGTATGGCGGGGTGGAATGCGCCTTAAGCCCTACAGGAGGCTCCCTACTCGCCAGCCTATAGCAGAGGTCAATGCAAGATGTAATCCATTGAGCTACTGTCCACTTGGCTGCAGGTCTGCCAGGTGTGGCTTCAGCATAGGTGACAAACAGCTGGTGAACCTCTCCCTGAACTTCTACAGTTTGCTCTTTGTAGTAGGTGAGCGTTCATCTCAGGTCCAAAGTATGGAGCCTGTACTCGGCCTCCGAGGTGTGACTGGGGTAGAACACTGGCAGAGTAATCACCTGGTTAAGGTGAAACTCCGACATCACCTTCGGAAGGAATTTCGGGTGGGGTTGCAGGACAACCTTGTT
This sequence comes from Neoceratodus forsteri, assembly GCA_016271365.2. Classification (NCBI taxonomy): domain Eukaryota; kingdom Metazoa; phylum Chordata; order Ceratodontiformes; family Ceratodontidae; genus Neoceratodus; species Neoceratodus forsteri. The sequence goes on along the minus strand of JADMNL010000034.1, from coordinate 107,662,735 downwards.
CCTGTGGAAGACCAGGTAAGGAGACTCGACAGAGTGCGCCTGTAACTCCCCAGTCCTTCTGGCTGACAAGCTAGCCACAAGAAGGTGGTCTTCCAGGACAAATGTGACATGTCACATTTGTGCTTCAATTCGAATGGCTTGCCCATGAGCTTTGCCAAAACCAGCAGTAGATCCTACAGAGGTGGAGGTTCACACACTGGAGGGGATATGTGATCTAAGCCTTTGAAGAAAAGCCAGACCACCTTCTTCTGTGCCACTGACTGCTGACCGGCCCACACCTGGTAAGCAGAGATGGCTGCCAGGTGCACCTTTAGGGTCCTCGACCAAAGTCCCTGCTGGGAGAGGGACCAAAGATAATCCAAAATGCTAGCCACTGGACAGGATGATGGGTCCAAACCTTTGCCCTGACACCAGATGGAGAATCTCTTCCATTTTAAGGCATAGTATTTTCTGGTCGATTCCTTATCGGAAGCCTCAACAACACTGAGGACCTCATTGGAGAGACCCAAGGCCTGGCACTCTAGCAGCTCACTAACCAGGCCGTCAGGTGCAGGGACTGAAGGTCCGGGTGGAGTACCTTGCCCTGACTGACGGAGAGCAGGTATGGGCATGCTGGAAGCCGCCTCGGGAGCCTGGAGCTGAGGCAGAGATCTGGATACCAGAACTGGCGTGGCCAGCCTAGGGCTACCAGGATCACCTGTGCCCTGTCCCTCCTGACCTTGAAGAGCACTTTGTGAATCAAGGGAAAGGGAGGGAAGGCATAGAAGATGCCTGGGGTCCACGGCCTTGAGAATGCATCCCCCTTAAGCGAACCCTGCTGAGAGGGGTGGGCATGATATGGCCTCAGCTTTGCGTTCTCCTTGGAGGCAAACAGGTCCACCTGAGGGGATCCCCAGTGGGAGAAAATAACTTGTACTACCTCCTGGTGGAGAGACCACTGGTCAGATGCCCTGCCTATCCAGCTGAGGGCATCGGCCCGCTGATTAGAGCCTCCTGCCATGTGAATGGCTAGGAGATCTGCCTCCAAGCTGAGCACAAGGGACCAAATGCGGAGAGCTTCCCTGCACAGGGGCAAGGAGCGCATCCCGCCCTGCCTGTTGAGATAGTACATGGTTGTGGTGTTGTCCGTCTGGACCTGTACTACTTGACCCAGAACAAACGGAGCGAATGCGGTCACAGCTAGCTGAACCACTCGAAGCTCCAGCAGGTTGATGTGGTATCGGGACTCCTGGGGAGACCAGAACCCGTGGGCTCTGTGCTCCCCCAGATGGGCACCCCAACCCATCAGAGAGGCGTCAGTCATCAGGATGACCGTCGGCTCGGGGTGGACAAACGGGATCCCTTCCTGCAGGAGGGATGGGATGAGCCACCACTGGTGGTCGTCCCCATCCTCTGGGTAACAGAGACCAGCTGGTTGAGATGACCTGAGCGCTGAGACCACTAGCTGGCCAGTTCCCACTGGAGGAAATGCATATGTCAGCAGATCCATCAGACCACGCTGGTGCAGGCCACCATGTAGCCCAGAAAACGCAGGAAGTCCCGGGCAGGGTGCAGTTGCCCAACCAGAAATGACTGGGGAAAGGAGGAGAGGATCTCTGCCCTGTCTGCCAGGAGCCGAGCTCTGGCTTGGCAGAAGTTGAGCTCTGCCCCGATGAACTGAATCACCTGCAAAGGGACAAGTTCCTACTTGGCCTTGTTGATCAGGAGGTCAAGGTTGAGGCAAGTCTGGAGGGCCAGATCCCTGGACCACTCCACCTCCCGCCTGGAGGGACCTCCTATCAGCCAGTCATCCAGGTAAGGGTACACCTGGACCCCTCGGCGCCTCAGGTAAACCGCCACCACTGCTATGCATTTGGTGGAGACCCTGGGGGCTGAAGACAGGCCGAAGGGCATGGCTTGGAACTCGTAAAGGGTTCCCTCGGCTTGGAAGTGGAGGAACCATCGATGGGACGGACGGATTGAGACATGAAAGAACGTGTCCTGAATATCTAGGAAGCACAATCAAATGCCTTGCTCCAGGGATGGTAATCTGAGCCAGAGTGACCATCTGGAAGGTGTGGGACCCGAGGACCTTGTTCAGGTCGTGCAGATCTTTAATGGGGCACCAGCCCCCCCCCCCCAATCCGTTTTGGTACCTGGAAGTACCTGGAAACGAACCCTGGGTCTGAAGGCAGATCCTCTACTCTGCGCACCACCTCCTTGAGGAGAAACTGAGCTAAGTCGTCTCAGAGAGAAGACTGAGAGGCTGCGGACACCAGATCCCCTCCCCCCCCCGTGGGGCATGGGCTCAATATGGAGGGGCCTGCTCGAATTCCAGGAGGAGGCCTCGACCGACCACTTCCAGAACCCAACAGTCCGTGGTGATAGCAGACCAGGCAGAAAGGAAGTGGCTGAGCCGACCCCCCATGAGAGGTCCCAGGGGAGGTGTGATGGAATTAAGGGAGGTGCCCCCCAACCCGTCACAGGGCAGGCTTGGAGAAGGGTCTGGCGGAGGAGCCGCCAGGACCTCCCCCCCCCCCCCAGGCTTCCTGAATGAGAAGGCCATGGATTTGGCCCAAGGACGCCAAGTTTGAGCCTGCTGGGCTGGTCTAGCCACAGGAGTGGATGAGCGAAAGGCCTGCGGTTCTGACACTTGGGGCCCTTGTCCTTCTAGGCAGATGTGGTGGAGTCCAAGGTGGCATTGGACTTCTCTATACGCTGGAGGTGGCCCTCCATGTCGGGCCTGAACAGGTCGGTGCCCATGAAAGAACATCTGCCAACTTGTATTGTGTATCAGCCGTAAAGGTCGAGATGTGCAGCCAAGCCCTGTGGCACATGGCCACTGCAGCCGCTACTGAATGGGCACAGGAGTCACCAATGTCCAGAGCCGTCTGGATTGTTGCTTCACCACTGCCCTACTCTGGTCCCGGACTTGCTTTACCGTGGACTGGAGGTCCGCCAGGAGATGAGGGATCACCTTGTCCAAGGAGCCCAAGAGGGACTGGGAGAAGTGTGCCATGATAAACAGCCGAACTGGGCTGATGAGTTCCAAGGGAGGAAGCTGCATAGACCTTCTTCCCGGAATGGTCCAATTGTTTGGATTCCTTGTCCAGGGGTCTGTCCGCATCCCCTTTGTTGCCTAAGTGCCAAAAGACGGAGTCGGCCACCAACCCCACTGCAGAGGGGTTCTCCGAAAAACCCGAAAGGGACCCCACAGGGACTGCATACTTGCGGGCCATGCAGGCAGAAGGCACAGGGCAAGAGGCAGGATGCTGCCACAGCTCCAAGGCTGGGCCCACAATGACCTCAGCCACTGGAAAGGCCTCCATAAAAGTATCCCCTTTGTCCAGAATTTCTGAGAGGGGATAATTGGCCCATTTCTGCACAGGCTCGAGCTCCATTCCCGTGGACTCGGAAATGAGCCGACAACTACGTCGGCGAGGTAGGGCCCTTGTTGACAGAGAGACCCCCAAGAGACTCGACGTCAACAGGACGGAAGACCATGGAGGAATCTTTGGACTCCGAGGAGCCCTTCTAAAGCAGGTGACCACTGTGTCACCCTCAACCTGCCTTGGGTGGTCAGGAGTAAGAGTGACCGACAACCGATGGGGCAGGCCTTGGGCCGATCAAGATTCCTTGGTCAGAGCCCCGGACTTCAGTTGCATAGGCGGTGGCTCCACCTGGATTGGTGGAGTGGCCAGATTCGGCAGAGCTAGCGGGGCCTTAACCAGCACCTCGGTGATGGTGGCAGTGGCCAACGTCGGTTGCTCAGGCGAAAGCCACTTAATGGCCGGGGTAGAAACCGGAATCAGTTTAGACCCGGACAGGACCAACTGCTGCCATATTAGGTCTTCGTAGCACCGACACAACTTGCGCCAGAGCCTCTCCTCACACAAGGAAGACAAGGAGTGGTGCCGCTGCTTACCATGGTGTCGAGAATGAGATCGCCAATGAGGGCGAGTCTTGTCTGACGTCAAAGTCAAGGAACGAGACAGAGACCTCGACCATCGGCAGTGCCGACGTGGGACCTCAGAATGAGCCTGGGAAACCTGTGGCTCCTCCTGGTCAGGTTCTTTGGGGGACGGGTCCTGCCCAGTGGGCTGAGCCAACCCTTCCTAGGGCACTGGAAGCACTGGCATCTGAAATGAAGAGTCGTCGGCTGGATTGGGCGACGACCCGCCGATTGGCTTGAGAAAAATCTTGGCTGCGTCGACAGGCGTCTCAGCCGACTAGTTTGACGGGGTTACCGTGAAACCAGCAGCCTCGGCTGTGACTTCAACCGAAGTCGAAACAGGGGTTTCCTGTGAGCAGGACTGCTCCTGGTCCCAAGAGCGTCGATATTGCGACTTGTCCTTTTTCGACTCCTCCTTCTGAGAGCATGAAACATGTGACCCTGAAGGGCCCTCTCCCTTGGTAGAGAGAGACTGGCACAACTCCTTGAAAGAAGTCGAATAGGAGGATCCCAGTTGTAGCGGAATGAAGGCCGAAGCTGAAGAGAAGCCCGCCGCAGCCTGAGCCGCCTCCTCCTCGAAGGCCTTAAGCTGTTCCCGCTGTTCGCCGTACCCCGCAGTCACGGAGATTACCCAATGGGCATCCTTGGATTTAACCGGCAGGTAATGCTTTTCTGGTCGCCCCAGCTGAAGTCGGGCAGCGCGGTCTTCCAGAACCGAAGGTGAAAAGGACCGACAGTGATCACAAGCCTGTGGATAGTGGTCGTGTCCCAGGCAGTAGATGCACGTGGTGTGTGGATCGGTGTGAGACATCTTCTGCCTGCAGGGGCACTGGCGAAACCCAGGAACCGATTTGTCTTCCACTGTGGTAATGAGAGAAGAAGGCGAAGACGAAACTCGAGAGAGTTTTAAAATAAGTTTTGGAAGCAAATCCGAAGATTCTAGAGCCAGGGCCTACTACACACAGAAGCGCTAAGGAGGGAACCTGAACCTTCCAGTGGAAAGGAAGATCTGGCATCATGGGGCACAGCCAAGGGTTACACCACCCGGGTGGGTGGGAGGAGCCAGCTTGAAGACTTTGCGGCACATCTTAAAGCAGCAAGGTACCTGTAAAGAAGTGTGGATAGAAATTACAGTTATGTAAGAACTTACCGTAACAGTAGATCTTCGAGAACAGCTCTTGCAGCAGGTTACACCATTAGGACTGAAGCTGGCAGGCACCAGGACCTCACAGAAAAATTCTAGCTAGCAATATCCAGTGGGGACCACCCCCGACGTCTGGCATCGTATAAAACGGGGTGGTCCCCCAGAATCCCCAGTTCTCCCGCCGGAGACTCCTGGCCGTTTGATGGCATCAGAAGTGGAGACTGAGGATCCACCATCAAAAGGTAGTCAGAACGGTGTTAGAAACACCAAATCCTAGAAAGAGATATCGGAACAACTCTACCTCCAGAGGGGATGGTGGGAGGGCAACTACCTGCTGCAAGAGCTGTTCTCTAAGATCTACTGTTATGGTAAGTTCTTATGTAACTGTTACTATCTTACTTCCAGAAACAGCTCTTGCAGCAGGTTACACCATTAGGACGATTCCCAAGCAATACTGGAAATCCCTCACAGGTGGGAGGAGGCTAGGTAGAGATCGCGAGTTGGACCGAAGCCTAGGATAGGAGTCCCTGAAGGACTGCTAGACCAAAACCAGCTCTTCACCGTGATGCAACATCCAGGCTATAATGCCTGATAAAGGTGTGCACAGTGCTCCAAGTAGCTGCTGCGCAGATGGCTGAAGTGGACACGTTCTTCATAGCCGCAAAGGAGGTAGCCACCCCCTTGTGGAATGACCCTTAACGCGCCCGTAAAGGTTTGTTACCTTCTGGTAACAGAGCGTGATACAATGGATGAGCCACCTGGACAGCGATTGTTTAGAAACCGGAGCTCCCATCATCCTATGGGCGAAGGAGACGAAAATCTGATCAGATTTACGGTGGTGTCTGGTTCTGGTCAGATAGTATCAGACACCTGTGCATATCTAGAGTGTGCAACAGGGCCTCTCCTCTATTAGAGTATTTAGGAAAGTACACTGGTAAGTCGATGTCCTGATTGAGGGTGAGGGCAGAGACCACCTTGGGTAGAAACTTTGGATTTATTCTTAGGGACACCCTGTCCTGGTGAAAAAACAAATAAGGTTCTTTGCACATCAGTGCGTGAAGTTCAGAAATCCTTCTGGCCGAAGTAACAGCAACTAAAAATAACGTCTTCCATGTTAGGAGACGTAGCTCGTAATCCGTGGCTGGTTCAAAAGGTGGCAGCGTGAGCTGCTCCAGGACAAAGGGTAAATCCCATGGAGGAATAGGATCCTTAATCGGAGGTCTAAGGTGGAGAACACCTCTCAGGAAGGCTCGTGCTGTGTCCAACTGAGTTAGGGACGTCGGCCTATAGGTGTATGATAGGCTGAGATGGCACAAAGGTGTACTTTAATAGAGGAGTAGGCCAAGCCTGCCTGGAAAAGACAGGAGGTAGTTCAGGACCGACCTTTCTGGACAATCTGTCGGGGAAAATCGTCGTGCTTGAGCCCAGAGGCAAAATCTGCGCCATTTCATGGTGTATGTGGCATGAGTGGCCGGTTTTCTAGCAGCCGCTAGAACATCTGCTACCTCTTGCGAGACCCCATACCGCATGATAGCTATGTCTCTAGGAGCCAGGCGTGCAGGTTCAGAGAGTGAAGGTCCAGATGGACCAAAGAACCTGCCTCCTGGGACAATAAGTGAGAGCTGATTGGCAGAGGCACTGGAGGTTCCTGGGACAGTTGGTGCAGCAGAGGGAACCAAATCTGTCTGGGTCAAAAAGGCGCGATAAGTATCAGCGTCGCCTGCTCTCGCGGAGTTTCAATAGGACCCTCGATCAACGGGAAGGGAGGAAATGCATAGAAGAATCTGCCCGACTAGGAGAGGTACAACGCGTTTCGCCAGAAAACACCAGGCCCTGGATCTAGTGAGCAGAAATTGGGCAGTTTTGCATTGGATGGGGACGGGAAAAGGTCTAACTCTGGTGTGTCCCATCTGTGAAACAGATCCTCTACTACGTCCTGGAGTAGTTCCCACTCGTGGACTCTGGCCTGAGGCGGCTCAGGCTATCTGTGATGACATTGTCCACTCCTGGGACATAAACAGCAATGAGGTTTGCGCCGTGTTGTAGAGCCCAATCCCCCACCCTCATGGCCTCCCTGCAAAGCGGGTAAGAATGGGTGCCTCCTTGTTTGTTGAGGTAATACATCACCGCGGTATTGTTTGTAACAGGAGAGTACCCGGTGGGATCTCCAACTGGAAGGCCTGCAGGGCATAAAGAACTGCTCTCATTTCCAAAATATTTATGTGGCAATGAGCTTCCAGGGGTGTCTGCGAACCCTGAGACCTGACCCCGTCGAGGTGTGCTCCCCAACCGAAACCTGATGCGTCCGTGGAGAGCGTCACAATCGGAGACGGCGTAATGTAGGGAACCCCCGCCAACAGGTTCCTTGAATCTAGCCACCACTGCCAATCCTGGATTATGGCATTCGTGATTCGAACTGGAAGCTGCAAATGGTCTCGCTTCTGATCCCATTGAACCCGTAACATCCACTGGGGTCACCCACATGTGGAGACGGGCTAGCGGGACTGTTGCAATGGCCGCAGACATGTGTCCAAGCAAGAAAAGGACCAGTCTGGTTGGGACAGTCTTCTCTGCCAAGATGTCCCTGATGAGGGATCTGATGTGTTCCGCTCGGTCCTGGGGCAGAAAAGCTCTCCCCTGGACGGTGTCCAGAACTGCGTCTATGAACTGCAGATTCTGTGACGGAACCAGGCGTGACTTCTCCCGATTAATAATGATGCCCAACGTCCCGAACAGGGACTGAGTACAATAATTACGGACATCAAGAGCCTCCCGAGAGGGGTCGCAAGGAGCCAGTCATCATCAGGTAGAAGGGAACAGTGCATGGCTTTGTCTCCTTAGAGCCGCTATGACTGCCATGCACTTCGTAAATGCCGAGGTGCAGATGACAGTCCGAAAGGAAGGGCTTGGAACTGATAATGGCGACCTAGAAATTCGAAGCGCAAGAACTTCCTGTGCGCTCGAGCAATGGGTATGTGTAGGTAGGCATCCTGCATGTCCAATGACGCTAGGAAGGCACCCTGCTTGAGCATGGGTATCAGACAGGGAAGGGTCACCATGAGGAAGCGTTTGTAGAGGACCGAAGTGTTGAGATTGTGAGATCCAGTTTCGGACGAAGGTCCTCTGTCTTTTTGGGAACCAGAAAGAAGAGGGAATAGTAACCTGCACCTCTCTGGTTCTTCGGTACGTGCTCTATAGTTTCCTTTCCTAGAAGCGCGAGCATCTCCTGCTGTATGAGCAGTGCGTGCTGACCCGAATAACGGGAAAGCAGAGGAGGTCTTGACTGTGGATGGTCAAGGAATTCTATAAAAGTGACCTCTCTTGACCATTTGAAGTACCCACCGGTCGGTGGTAATCGATTGCCACCCTGAAAAGTGGCAAGCAATGCGACCCCCGACCTTTTCTGCCCGTTGATCCAGAGGAGGGGTGGGGGCCGGGAAGGAGTCATGCTGTGGCAGCGTTGTTTTCCCGCAGGCTGGGCCGGTTTGGTATACCGCTGACCTCTGCCTGGGGAAGGTTTAGGTTGGGCCTTACAGTGGAAGGTGCCCCTTTGTTGCTGGCCGGAACGTGGCTGATGTCTCTGTTGCCAGCCACGAAAACAGTTCTGGTTCCTACAAAAGGAACCAGATTTGGATCTGTACATGGCCTGTACAGACCTTACTGCCTTCCTGGCGTCCTGAAGCTTGGTGATGACCTTTTCAGAGGGTTCACCAAACAGGACCTCTCCATTTTAAGGGACGACGAGGATACTCTTCTGTACGTCCGGGCAGTCTCTATCCCGCGGCCGTGCAGAATTTTATGCATAATTGCAATCTAACGAGAACTTCTGCAGTGCCACAGAATTCACTCTTCTTGGTGATTTTTTATCAATATTTCTGTTTATCCATAGAATCTGGTTCCCTTCCCCTCTTTTTATATCCAAAACCCCCATATATGCTCAGAATGTGATGTTATCATTGCTATAACATCATACATTAGCTAACAAAATGGCTGCATTCTGCAACAGAAATGAACAGTCACTTATCTACCACAACTCCCACTGCCAGAGATGGTGGCAGAGCACATCATGCATGGTGATATTTGCTCAACCTGCACTACAGCCTAATACAATTTTCAGTCTTACATTATTGCGCTAGGGCCAAATTAAACAAAACCTTGTCAAGTCCATACCTCACTTTGTACAAACCTATTTGTGCCTTTAAGGTATAGAGATGCCATCTGAAATGAATAACGGTTAAAATGAATTTAACTGTCATTGTTAAGAAAAATAAATGAATTATGCCCAGAAAAGTGGAATATAATAATGTGTAGACCTGTTGAAAGAAGAGACCTGTTAAATAAATAATTGCACTGTAAGCATTTTTGCCAGGGTTATTAATTACATATTATCATTGGTTGATAGAATCACCTAAAAGTTATACAGAAATGTTATGTGCAGGGACAGCTGTTGGGCCAGAGGGTAGCATGCTGTGTTTCCGTGCCAGCAACTCAGGTTCAGAGATTAGCTCTGGGAGCTGGCTGGGCAGCACAAGGATTGGTGGAACACATCACTGCTCGGAGCCTGGGAAGGTATGGTGCAGTGTTCTGTCACATGGTGGACACATTGTGATGGGCTGGAGAGCTCTATCTCACAATCGGTTCACATGCATGTCATGGCCTGATGGTGTTACGCAGTGTGTCGGGGTAGGCAGGTTGACATGAAAAATGAGTTTTGCAATAACTCCTCTGTTCTATTTCCAATGGGACCTGTATGAAGGAGGATGCAAGTTCATGGAAATTAAAAAAAAAATATATATATATATATATATACACACACACACACACGCACAGTATCTCTGGCTCTCTCACCACACATACACACACACATTTGTATGTATGCTACAGATTGCATATACATATATAAGTGATACACAGTGGGAACCTCATGAGTGGTGTAGAAAGCACATACAAACATATAAATGATAGACAGTGGAAACCTCATTAGTGGGATAGATAGCATGCGTATAGAAATACCTTATTTATCACATAAGATCCCCTCTACATATGTCATTTATGCAACAGGCTAGGACCTTAAGGGAGAGACATTTGTTTTGCTTTTTTATGCATAAAATTATTTTTATAAGTTTTATTTTTTAAACTAGTGTTACTGTGCTTTCCACCATCCTGATTTCTATAACCACTGCCATGAAAGTGAAGTCAGGATGACAAGCTGACGCTGTGATGTGGTAGTTTGTTAGTGCCGCAGAGCTTCCGTAGAAGTTAGAAACCACCGCTGCAGAAGTTCTGCGGCAAATGGTAGTCTTGCCGCAGAACTTGGTCCCACTGTGCCGCACAAAAGTAGGGGCTCTGGTCCGGGGTAAAACCGGAGACACCGAGCCAGGAGTGTCTCCGGAGACAGACACCTGAAGCTGCGCCCCAGCGGACGAGTCCGCAGAATCATATGTGGCTCGTAGCACTTGGGTCCCCACATCTGACCCTGTGCGGAGGAGGTTCAAGAGCTCCACCTTCTGCTCACCATCCGGTAGTTGATCAACTAGGTCCTGACCCTGTTCCCACAGGGCATTCTGATACTGAACCATATGAGACAGATAGTTCAGGGACCTGATGGAGCATGTAGCAGCCGCATACTTGCACCTCCCCAGGGCATCCAACTGCTTGGATTCCTGGTCCGGTGGCTGAGTGCTCAGATGCTGTGGTCGCTGGGACCTGTCATGAGAGGCTGTAATGACCAGGGAATTAGCCAGAGGTTGTTGCACCAAGTACTGGTCCTCTGTCGGGGCCCTGTACAGGCGATCATCTTTCTTCGGCACCGCAGGGGTGGAGTGCGGACGCTTCTACGCAGCCTTGGTGACGTCCGCGAAAGTGTCCACCAACGGTGGCACCATCACAGACTTAGGGTCCTTCTGCCAAAGGTAACGAGCTAGGCGTCATCTCTCGGGTCGAGATCTTCCGAATCCCATCCCATGTTCTCCTGGATGTGCCTCATGATCTTGGAAAAGGAGGGATCATCCAGAGGTGACCTGGGCAGGTCTTATGGGTCAGGTGATGGGATGCTGATTGGAAAAGACGACCTGGAGGTATCTGAAGTGTCAGGTCTAGAATCCTCCCCTTGCGGAGTGGACAGTCGACGTCTGGGTTGCTTAGGACTGGGAGATCCTGAGAGAGATCTTGAAGGGGGCCTTCTCCATTCTTTGGATCTTCCCCTAGGAGGTGGAGTGTGTTCCTTGGGGGTCGGTGGTCTTCTTGCTGGCCCCTGCGGTGGAGGAGGGGGAGTAGGAGGTGAAGGAGTAGGAGGAGGTTTTACTGGGATCACATCCTTCTTTATTGTGTCCCACCAAAAGGTAGAGATCTTTGACCTCTTGCATATTCATACCGGACGACGGACCTGGTGCCGGTGGTTGACGCCGGTATCGGGCGTTGGGTCCGAGGGCGTCTCTGGGGTTGGCAAAGGCTCCTGTGGAAGCCCGACATCCTCACTGTCACCTGTCTGGTCATCAGGCAACGTCAGGTCCTCCTCTGTAGAGTCCCGGCGACAGGGAGGCAGTCTTCAGCTCCAGCGAACGTCTCACCGACGTTGGGTGCTTAGCTGACATCTGGTCCGATGGGGAGGCAGTCCTCGGATCCGGCGAATGTTTCGCCGACGTCGGGTGCTTATCAGACGTCCATTTTAGGGACGTCAGGTCCTTAGTCTTCCTGAGAGGGGGGATCCGGACCCCTGGGAGACCGATCTGGTGTCGGGGTCCTGGTGTCTCTCTGAAGACTTGGACTGGTGACGGTCTGAAGACTTCGATGAGGCCCGGGAAGGTGTTGATGATGTCGAAGGCCTGGAACTCTTGATGGGATGCAGAGAAGCCGAAGTGCTGCCTGAAGATTTGACCTTTACTGGAGGGGGCTGAGAGCGAGCCCTGGAGGGAGAGCAGTCTGAGCACGTGGAGCCTGAGCTGGTGCGCGAGTCCGAGGCCCGGTTAGGAAATCTGGACCTGGCCTTCGAGGTAGACTCACCTCTGGAGGCAGGGTCTTTGTCCATGCTTAACTTGTCTTCCAAGAGGAACCCCTGAAGTGCCTTCTGGCGATAGATCCTGGTGCGACTATCGAACCCTTGACAAAAGGAGCAGGCCTTGGTGTCTTATTCCGGGCCTAAGCACCTCAGGCAGGATGAATGAGGATCCTTGAAAGGGATCTTTTTGCTGCAGGCACTCTTGGAAGGATGTCCTTCTGAAGGAGTTGGAGATGCTATTTAGTGGTACACTGGAAGTTCTAGTCATCATACGCTAGAGTAGGACTGTGAGGCCGATGCTGGTGAGTCGACGGCAGGAAAAGAACTGGGGATTCTGGGGGACCGCCCCCTTTTATACGATGCCTGATGTCGGGGGCGGTCCCCGCTGGATATTGCTAGTTAGAATTTTTCCGTGGGGTCCTGGCACCTGCTGGCTTCAGTCCTAATGGTGTAACCTGCTGCAAGAACTGTTTCTCGAAGTAAGATCAACATAACCACAATCCTAGAAAAATTTTTTCAGTTGGCAGCATGACTCCAGAGTATACGAGATGTGCAAGGCTGAAAAAAAAAAAAAAAAAAACTTAGTGTGTAGACTCCACAGTGGTTCTCAAGCACCAGATATTGGTGGCCTCAAAGTGTGGCCACCATAACTTACTGGTGGCCTCACTTATTTGTTTCACCCTAAACCTGTTACTCCCAATCTCCCGATAAAACAAATACATTTTCACACAGTATTGACTAAATGAAGTTCCCAGATGTTTTTATTTTGCCACCTTTCCGTGGCTTCCCACAGCCGTACTCCTTCAGGCTCTCATGCTGGTTCCCGTCCTTCTGCCCAAACGGCTTCAACTCTGCCACGTATCACCCAACAGACCCCTGCTCAGGTCTGACCCATCAGGCACACCTATTGGTCTGACTAGTCACCGACAGGGACTAATTCAGGGATGTCAGTCAGAGGTGCAGGAATGGACCGGGGCTGCACAACCTGAGGTGGGGTAGGAAACCTATCCACGGCTGTCATCTGGGACGGTGGTTGGCCATTTTCCTGTTTTTCTGGGGCTCCACTCACCACCCCTGCGATGCGTCTGCAATGGTGTCCTGAGGGCAGGGGTGCTCAGCTTGTGGTCACCCACGCCAAGAACATCTCGGCATTGCCACCATCAGGAGTCTCCACCTAAGTGGAGCACAGTAGCCCACCCACCCCGGGAGGGAAGCGTCTAAGGAACACTCGGAACTTCCTCCCTACAGGCCTCTACTCCTGGTATCCAGGGATCGGGGCATGAACTTCAGGTCACAAGCGTGATAGAGTGGTGCCGCATTACTCTGCGCCCTGGAGCGGGCCCTACCAGATGTATTTTCACCTGAAAGGCCTCTCCTAAGGTTTTCAAAAGTTAGAAGTTGCTCATTCTGTTACATTTGTAAATGTGCTCTGAAGTGCTCCATGGCTGCAGAAAATCATGCTGGTGGCCACATTTGGCCACTGTGACCTTGGTGAAGAAACAATGGCCGCTGTCCTTGGCATACGTAGCTGCACAGACACCTCAGACCAGGGTTTGCTTGCAGTCCCCAGACTCCAACATGGAACTGGCTGGGGTCAAAGTTCATTGTGGAAATGAGGGGCTTGGGGCAGGGACCACCAAGCAATTGCTCACAACCTGATGCAGCAGTACTGGTGTCAGCTGTGAAGGCAGCGGCTTGTCCTTCAAACTGAAGGGGGCAAGTTACGGTGACCATGATCTTTGGGGTGGGGGAGTCTGGCATTTTTCGGAGAAATTCTCATCCACAGCACCTTTCACCAGTGTTTAAAAATGATAACGAAGTGAGCACCAGAGGTAGAACATGGGCTCTAAGGGACAGATCTTCAAAATTCCACATAATATATGCTGTGTGTCTTTTGGCAGTCTCAAAAATTCAGCAGACTTCTCTCCCTGAACTGTCCCTTTCTTTCATGCTGACTTGAAAAATAGAAATAACGTTTTAGAAATAACATTTTAAGGTACATTGGGGGGGGGGGGGGAGACACGTGATCTTTCATGCTGTGCATTTCACAAAGTCTCCCAAAGTTCCTATAAACTGTATACTAGTCATCATCTGAAGTACCTCTGTCCAGAAAGGGTATGAAAAAGAGGCCTTAATGTATGCATTTGTGTTGGGATGGGGTGTTATGCAACATCTGCAGCTAAAGGAATATCGAGTTTCTGTCACCAGGGACAATGTACTTATTTGGCAAACTGAGGAATCACATTATTTCCTCCAACGGGGGTGTGTGTGTGTGGCTGGGGGATTTGGTAACTAGCAGTGTGCTCAAGGATATGTAGATACATCACTGACGGCAGAAAGTGACTCATTGGCTCATCCAATCTGCCCACCCTACCTCTAATTATTCTACCTTGCCCCACTGGCACAGCTTGTGGCCCCTACCTAACTATTCTACCCTACCCTAGTGGCACAGCTTGTGGCCCATACCTATTCTACCCTGCCCTAGTGGTACACAGCTTGTGGCCCCTACCTATTCTACCCTGCCCTAGTGGTACAGCTTGTGGCCCCTACCCAACTATTCTACCCTGCCCTAGTGGCACAGCTTGTGGCCCATACCTAACTATTCTACCCTGCCCTAGTGGCACAGCTTGTGGCCCCTACCTAATTATTCTACCCTGCCCTAGTGGTACAGCTTGTGGCCCCTACCCAACTATTCTACCCTACCCTAGTGGCACAGCTTGTGGCCCATAACTATTTTAAGCTGCCCTTGTGGCACAGCATGTGGCCCCTATTCTATCCTGCTCTAGTGGCAGTTTGTGTCCTCTACCTACTCTACCCTGACCTAGTGGCACAGCTCGAGGCTCCTACCTATTCTACCTTGCCCTAGTGGCACAGCTTGGGGGCAACTACCTAACCCTAGCGGCACAGCCTGTGTTACAAAACACAGCTAAAGCAGCAAGACAAGCAACCAGTAAACTATGCCTGCCTGAATGATTCCAAGAAAGTTTATTTTTTTTACCATTAAAATTTCAAACAAGGTTTCTCTGTTAAACCAAAAAAAGGAACTTTCAGAGTCCAGTTGCAGGGCTTTTTCGAACATCAGCTGAGGCACCCATTCTGACACCCAAAACATCAGCAGCCTTCCCACCTCACCTCAGGCAGCACCCTGCCCATGAGTAACCCAGCAGAGCCCTTTGTCCACAGCACCATCCCATGTATAAAGCAGCCACCAGGCGCAGCCTCTCCCTTGCACATCACAGATTCCACACCCCCTCCAGATGAACGGACACGTTTACAGCAGACACCAAAGATGCTCCACGACTGGTCAGCATCAAGCACATGAAACACAGTGTGTGACCTGTGCCCAACTGCCCCAGAGGCTAATAACCTCAGCCTGGGAAAAGCAGAGAATGCAGATACTCTGACCCTTCTGGCACACACAAACCTCAATAATGAGGCACCAAAATACGTCAGTGTACCACATTATGTATCTAAGGCTATACATCCCAGCCTCCAGTGCAGGAAAGGCACAACCCTCAAGGACGAGGCACCATGATACATCAGTGTATCACACTATATATCTAACACACATCCCAGCGCAGCCTCCAATGCAGGATGGGCAAAACTGTCATGGAGGAGGCACCATGATTTGTCAGAGTATGACACTGTACATCTTAGGCTATACATCCCAGCACTGCCTCCAATGCAGGATGGGCACAACTGTCACGGATGAGGCACCACAGTATGTAAGTGTACCATACTATGCATCCACAGTTATATATCTCAGCACTGTCTCCCACGCAGTGGGATGGGTAATATGATGGTAAAATCTGTTGGTTAATATAGCCTCTCTCTTGCACCAAATCGAAAAGCCCTTTGCACTCCAGGAATAGTTAGCGAAGCCATCAAGAATGGACGGGGGCATAAGAGGTCCAGGAAAGCTTAAATTTTTATCTCCTGATGGCCCAGCAGCTGTGCAGGCAATTCAGGAGCGTACTCATAGAACCACGATAGAGGCAGGCCAGAGTGAAGACAGCTACTGCTCAGCAGTACATTTCAGTTGGCGAGGTTTGGCAGCAGGTTCTGGTGCCACAGTGACTCCTGTGGGAAGGGCAAGGCAGTCTGCTCATCCCCACAGGATGCTGAGTACATGCACAGGCCAACAGCTGGCTACTGCCCATGCCCCGAGGAAGTGGGTGGGGCATAAGGGGGAAAAACAAACCAAAAAAAGGGGAAGTAAACCACGCACTGCAAGCTGTCTCTGTTGGACCCTACTCCATGCGACTTCCCGCTGGCTAGGATGGTGGTAGGGGGTGGGGCTGGAAGGTTGCAGGCATAAGACCTGCGGGGTAATATATAAATATATAGGTCATATCTGGGGCAAGATAAGGAAGGTCACATTTGGGGTGGGGCAAGTACAGAGACAGAGTGAGGACAGAAACACCCGATGGTCACATGACTTGCTCATGGCCACAGGAGGTGTCGGAGACGGAATTCAAATATGGCACTCCAGGCTGTCAGCTCTGTGCTGTAACCACTAGGCTAAACTGCCTCCCTATAGTGCAACTGGAAGATTTTTTTTTCTAGAAATCCAGTACTTGCTGCATATCACAAGATGCAATGATCTTTATTAAATGATTACCCACTATACTGATACTCTATGTAACCCATCACTGTACACCGTACTAGTTCACTGGTAAAGTGTGACAGGTCTAACCGCCAGCAGCGGCTTGGGTCTGGTATGTCTAGCACAATGAAAAGAACAAAACACAAGTTTGTTTTTTTATAGTTTATAATACACTTTAATTGATTAAAGATTTATCTTTCCATATTTTTATGTTTACAGTGGAATGTATTATATTTCCTACCTAATCAGTTTTCCAGGGTTAAAAAAAATGGTTTTCTTTTTTCTTTAACCTCAAGGAAGTCTCCCCCCCCCCAAAAAAAAAAAAATGCGATTTTCAAACTAAACGTATTCAAATTTTAAAATCATACATACAAACAGCTTGTGAAAAAAAAACAAGGGGTGGACAGCTTTTGTGATTGACATAAATTAGGCGCCAGGCTCTTTAGCCATGTCTCAAGAGAAAAAAAAAAAAAGTGTTTGCTTTTCTCTCAATTCTTAAAAAATGTAAGAAACAGGGACAGACCGATAACATCCTCAGACAACATTCTTATCCCACCCGCCAGTCATGTGGCTTTCACATGAATACCAAACACTTCAAATTCCACCCTCTGCGAAGAAAGATCCTGCTGGAAACAGAGCTACAGCCAGTTCTGATCCTAGACGTCCACCACCTTCCGATAGGAAAATGAAGGGACCTGCAAACCCAGCTTTACCATAAGCTGCATGCATGTGGTCTAATCGACAGTGACACTTTTTTCTGATAATAGAGAATGTGTTAAATAATGCATGGCTGGGGGCCAGATGTGCTGTGTAGGTGAGGCGCTTGGCTCCTGGGCAGGGGGTGGGTGGGCTGCCAAACATTTACACCCCCCCCCCACAATGACTGACCAGAGTGCCACCGGCGCTGGCTGAGAAAGCAGCCACTCACCTGCCCGCTTGGCCAAAAAAGGGGGTAGTCACGACAACCCACTCAGAATGTGGGGTAATAAAGAAAATACCAAAAATAATATAATACATGGACCAAGAGAAAATTTCAACCACATCACACTCCTACAAGGACAGTCCCTTAAAACAAGGACCTGGTGACAACTCTAGTTAAGGTTGAGTTTTTTCTTTAATCTGTAGATTCCCATCGCCTATGGCAACAAACTGAGACACACACACACCTCCTGGTAACACAAGAGTCTTACATGGGCCTTGTGACTTCGTTTGGGACCAGGAGTAAGTTTCCAATTTAAAACTTGCCAAGAAAAATTGAACAATATCAGAGAAAAATCATACACAAATTACTTTGCTTAAGGCAGTGGGGAGGATTCAAATGCAGTCAATTAAGTCAGAACTCCTTCCATGTAACAGAAGCAGCAAGAACCCAGAAAAAAAACCTATCAGGTCTAGCAGCGCATTTCGGAGCAATACCTTCCCTGTAGAAAATACAGTAGTAGTTTAGACTCTGTAGAATGAGGCAGCTGGCTAACAAGAAGCCAGTAAGTAGGTACCCAGTCTGGAAAGGGGGAGAGCGGGGATTTGTAAAGATACAGCACCCCAAAGTGCTGAACTGCAAATTTATGATTTAAAAAGCTCAAACCTGGCTAAGTTACAATTGCCATCTGCACATGTATACAAGTCACACTTCCTCAAAACTCTTAAACAGGAGGATTCCCCATGAACCAGTGGTAATGCTTCACAGTGACACCAGTGACTCTGGTTTGGGAGTGTGCTAAGGAAACGGATAATGATGGGGCCAGGGTCCTTGACAGGGGCAGGGCTTTGCCCTGTTCCATGGTTGCAGTGACTCTGGCAGCAGGTCAAGGAGATTCACTCTCCTATGCAGGGGAAGCCAAGGACACGGCACAGTGCATCACAGGAGGTGGGCCCAGGCCGGCAGAGGCAACCGTGGGTAAAAACCGTTTGACTGACAGAATGACAGATGCCTGCTGTTGGGCCAGTGCCGCACATGAAGCTTACAAGCAATGTCGAGGCTGGGAAGCCAGCGGGAGGCACTGGGAAGGTGATGGAATCAAGGGAAGGGAGAAAAACCTTACATTTGAAAACAAATACTAAGCTGGAAACCAAACCCTACCACCCAACCTTGGACAAAAGGTCCCTACAGTGATATGTTTCTAATAAAACCCACCCAGAACACTGAATTCTTTAAATTTGGTTTTATTTTCCTTTCTAGTGCCTCTCCCCCCCATTTCCTGATGTTGGTATTTACGAATATCTAAAGGTACATTTGGCATATCTTTTTCAGCCAAGATGTGGACCCCACTTTCTTCCGGAAAAAGAAAACCTGAGGAACTGGAGCATATCCCAGCAGAGTCGACCAAGTGAACTCTCTCACATTATAGTTCAAAATGTTACAGTGGACAAGACCAGAATTTCACCCAGGTTGGCAGGGGATGCTAAGAGGGAGGAAACAGTCTTTTTAGACTGTAAGGTAAGACAGTCTGACAGACAAAACAGTGTACCTACTTAACACCCCAAACATCAGTCCACTGAGCCCACTGAGAGGATTGCAGCAGGGCTAGGATTCAGTTAAAATTAATATATTTTCTATGGTCTGGTGCTTCCATAATGCACCTGGCAATGTGCTGGGTAAGGTTGACATTCCTGATTGGGGGGCAGAGATCATGCATTTATACACTCAGGAGAGGGGAATTTGGGAGGGGGGGGCACACGCAGTGTGCTTTGAAGATACTGAAAACAGTGTAACCAATGGTCATTATTTTAAAAAGGGACTATTCCATTGAATCTGCCCTGATCACCCCAACTCCCATTTCAACAAGCATCGTGCGCTAAAGACATTATCGGTCTTTTCCCCCAGTAGTAATGGCAATGTTTACTGTATGCCAGGGTATGTCTTCATGACAGGCAAACATTGTGTGATGGTACAGGACCCAGTCCGCCGATATGCCCAAGATAACTGTGATGTCAGCAAGCATCTTGGGATGTCCTGTTAAGTTCTGAGATTCTTCAGCATTCTTTATTAATGGCTCCTCCCCCTCCTAACAGCTGGGTGCACTGTTTGGCCTAGAGGATTTCGTACTTGTCAATTAGCAGAGCCGTCTCTGTGGAGAACCTCATGGGGCTGCTGGTGTCGACGTGGCTCACTTTTGTAACCTGGGAGAGGGGAAAAAAACAACACATTTGTACACAATCGAGCAACCTTTCAATCACAGCTGATGTCAAACAGTGTCCCTAGTACAGTTTAAGGTCATCTCCGCCCAATGTTACCCCACCTGCCACCAAACAACTCAAGAAACCATGGCTGCACCCCTCCCAGTTGATGCCTTTGGAGCTTCTTAGTCAGTTGGCAGGGGCATGAACCTACCCCATCCCTCCCTTGCTAGCTGAACACTTCACCACGGTGGTTGGCACCAAGGCTTCTATTTTTCAAATGCATGCCTTAGAGCACAATATGGTAAATACCTAATGAAAACACAACGAACACATGTCATTAGACAAAACACCCACTTCTCACTCACTTCCAGGAGCATTGCTGAACAGGCACTAATGGGACCATCTTTATGTCCAACAGAGTCTCTTGGCTCCCTGGGCCCAGTCAACTGACCCTGGTTGACCAATCTAAGGGCATGAGATTGTCCCAACCACATCAGGAGGTCTCCGATGGCAGAGGGTCCTAATCCGTGAATGGCTCTGTACACTAGTATCAAAACCCTTATAAAACTGGAGAGAAAAATCCAAGAAGTGTGATTGGTTAAAGGTAATCACACGACTGCGTTATTTCAACAGTAAAGCAAATGACTCTGAACCTCACTGTTCAGTATCAGAAACTTGAAGGGAAAAAAAAAAAAAAAAGAGGAATCCCAGTAAGTCACGCCAGGATGTACATTACTGTTGGATAATGGCACTGCTCAGGTGTATACGGCACTATGCCTCCCAAGGCATGCAGTTATTCCACAATAATGCACATCCTGTTGTGCCTTAGTGCTTAAGTGACAACATTCTGGTCTGCAATTAAATGTAGGAGTTGCAGCACATCATAGAATGTACCCCCCACCTAGCAGGATTTTATAAAGCCCATTTTCTTTCATCTCTGTTAAACCCAAAGGAGTACAGCTGGTACAACTACACATCAGCCATAAAATGATTGGGGGGTGAACTCCCAAAATAACTGCAACATTTCTTTACATTTTTAATCCCCTGCATTAGCCCCCAGGTAGTGCTGAGGAAACCCACAGTAGCCAATGACTTATGAAAATCAGCTAATACTATTAGTGCATACTGAGAAAATATCACAGAATTGCAGAATGCGATGAATCCTTTTTTCTCCTCGCACTCACCCAGGCTCCAATTACTGGGGTCACCATGGCTGTACCCCACCATCCATCCAGGAGAGTGATTTCACCCTCACCAATGTTACTCCTTGGGTCTGCCAGCAGGGGTGTACGAGAATGCCAGGCAAGCCACACCTTCCCTCCCCAGGAACCTACTGCCTCACCTAACACTCCCAACCCCAGCGTGACATTCCACGAGTTTGCACACCAAGCCTGGTATCCCAGGTGGCAGTGTGACACACTGCCTCTATGCCAACCCCTGGTTACATTTTAAGTGCAGAATTGCAAAGGACTACAGTTCCCATTTTGCCCAAATAGCCTCTTCAGCTGCATACAGCATAAATAAAACTAGAGGTTTCGTACTCATTCTGGCATGCACAGGCTTTTTGTTAGTTTTGTCAGACCTCTGGGTTCAGAAATGTTTTTCATACAATTAGTTTCCTGCAAGCTGCCTACACTTGGGGATATTTTCAGAGCCATGGGTGAGGATTTCTTACCATACTCACTCCCATCGGATGCCAACAGCAGTGGTGAAGGGGGATCTCTACCACAAGGTAACAGCAGTGACTTTCCCTTTTCAACAGCAACCCTCTCCACCACTAGCTCTCAAATAAAGCTCCACCTCATATCATAGCCAGCTGGTCTGTAGAGGGCAAACCTATCTGTTTCTTTGACTATTCTACCCTTTCATTACAACGAGGTAGGTAGGCTGTGATCACTGAATTAGGCGGTGAGGAGGGGGTTGCAACTGATCTCTTCCCAACCACAGAAGCGTTACCCCTATCCTGAGGCATGAGGGTCACAGTTTGTCGGAAGAATACACTGGGTCCCTCCACAAAGTAAATGTAAGAGTTCCACTAAATGTTTGGGGAAGATGGAAAGCTGCCCTCCAAGCTGTAGTGAGCCACAGAGGGATGAATAGCTGCGTTACTAATTGCTTCAGCTGGCTGGCAGTCATTTCCACCTTCAGGATCTCTTTGTTATGTTTAAATGCAAAGAGAAAGGTGAGGTCAACAATCAGTTCTTATGGATTCTTCAGTCTTGCCCTCCTTGGAAAGTGAGAGAGAGAGTGAGTGAGTGTGTGCACATACACACACTGTGTAATGCTTGTTTACTCAGTAGGCACAGACTTGCACTGTGTGCAGTAAATGCAGTCAGTTAACAGTCCCTGCATAAGTCACAGTACGGAATGGTATAGGAAATGTTGTTGCAGGGGGATGTGGGGTCAGAGCTACTCCAGTCCCAGCCTCTCCCAGCAGGAGTCACTGTAGATATTGGTGCAGGAGCGCCAACTGTGGGGAGTTCACAGTTACTCCAGTCCCTGCCTCTCCCAACAGGAGTCACAATAGGTAATGGTGTAGGAGCACTGACTGCTGGGGAGCTCAGTTACTCTAGTCCCAGTCTCTCCCAGAAGGAGTAACTGTGGGTAATGGTGTAGAAGCACTGACTCTGGGGGAGCTCACAGCTACTCCAGTCCCAGTCTCAGTCTCTCCTAGCAGGAATCACTGTAGGCACTGGTGTTGGAGCAGTGGCTGTGGGGGAGCTCAGATGTGCTGCTGTCTTCACGTCTCCTGGCAACAGCTCCACTAGGCAATGACAGTAGATTTCTAGCAGTGAAAGAATATACCTACCCCTGGTCCCAGCCTGTGGGGCAAATCAGTTAGTACAGTCTCAGTCTCCCTCAGCAGGCACCAATGAAGAAAGGAAAGAAGGTACATGTTGTGTTGCTGATTTCCAGTCCAGGACAGATGCAGAGTTCTCACAGTCGGGGGTGGGGGTGGGATGGGTGTCTACAACTGCCATGGAGTGCAGGCACGTTAGGAACAGCAGTAGATGCCCACCATGCCTTCACCCAGTGGTGTGGTTTGGTGAGAATCCCAATCATGGTGGGGGGGGGGGAAGATAGGCAAGTTCCCCCACCTTACACTTGTACATACAGTAAATATCCTGACAGCATCCTCTAGGGCCTTGGGAGTCTCCAACTGGATTCTGGGGGCAGCATTTAGAGATAACCTGCTGTGAGTCAAAGCCATAGGGACTTATCAAAAGGTGGCAACTTGAAGTGCTACAGTGGTACGCTGGTCAGTGTCGAGATGAGAACAGAACGCAGAGTAGGCTGCCATTGGGGTGCTGGGGAAATAAAAACATGAGTGTACATAACAAGCAAAAATCATAAAATCCAGCACTATTCTGCCCCTTCCTTGTGCCCGCACCTGGATGTTGCAATAGTTCTTTTTGGACACGAAGGAGACGTGCACTGGGAAGAAGTCGCTGGGCTGCCCGGCTATGCTGAACTCCAGACTGCCTGTCTTGTTTTTTGCATCAATGACTGGCAAACACCACTCCAAGATGTTCCGCCTGCTGTCGTGGCGATACTCTCCATCAATATCTCCGATTACGGGGCCACCAACACCAGAACTATTGGGAAAGACACAATAAATGCTTGTGAATACCTGCAGAGAGTTAATTTTGGAAAACTGTTCACAGCAATTGATAGGTGAAGCGGCTCTAACAAATTTACATTATTGGTTGAATTTTCACAAGATTTTTCACGATTGCACAACAGTAAAATGAGTATGTGGGTAGACACTAGAATTCATACATTTTTTAATCTGAATTGGATGAATATTTTAAGAGCCACAGAGTCCTTAAGGCAAACTCTGAATGACATTATATTTAGACAAAATCTAGCTTATTCTTCAAATCTCTCCAGTTGTGCCAGCCCAGTGGCTTGGAGGGCTGAGGTGCTGGCGACAGAGTCCGGACCAGAGTCACTGGAAATCCTGGCTGGCAGGGGGGTGGTGGAGACTGAGCATCCACTGATGGTTCTTCTGCTTCCGGGGAAGGGACGGCGGGAATTGCTGCATGGCTGCCACCTAGCAGAGGCTGCGTGACTTGGCAGCTACAGCCTCCCAACTGGCCAGGCACAGGTGAGGGTACATATGATGTCTTCACGCTACATGCCACTGCATGTGTGCTGGCCTGAGGGATAAGACAGAGAAAACAGAAACTACGGTCTAATTAAAAACTGAACTCTGTAAATATTATGTTTTCAGAAGGTCCCTCAAAGGAGACAGCTGCTCTTTAATGCAGAAATGTCTGTGCAAGTGCTATGTGATTTCAGGTGCCTGAGCATCAGCGAATCGCACTACAATGCAGAACCATATTTAGTTCTGAAGCCTAACTCTGGATTGGGTCAAACACGACTTCCAACACTTCCTAGAACTGACATATCAGGGTCCAAGCAGGAGGGAGGAGATCGACGCTTGAAGAAACGTCAGTGAGTGGCGAAACTCCGGGGCCTATGGCACCTGCAGTTCCAGACTGTGAAACTGGTGTGAATAAAATGGAGGGTATGGAAGTCTTTGGTGGTTTATATCACTTCTTTCAAATTTCTGTGTTGCAGAGGGGGCTCCGTTTCAGCTGGCAGATCTTTCACCATCTGCTGTACAGCTCAGCATGGCTACGCAATGTTCTGTGGCACAGCCATGACACAAGATGGACAGATTCCCTCCATCTTCTAATACTTCCCATTAGTCACTTCCCCATTCAAGAAAGACAAGAGTTTATGAGTGGACAACCAAAAATCAGCAGGAGCCCCTTCCCCATGCAAAACAACCTAGCCCCCATATCCCAGAATAGTAGCACTAGTCAGACCCATCTACTTACGGCAGAGGGATGTTAATGACAACATCGTTCAGTTCCAGACTCTCGTCTTGCAATTCGTATTCAATGTTAACGTCACATCCGTTACCACTCTCAGAGGGCCAGCAGTTAACTGTGCACAGGGAAGAACAGGCAATTTAATTTTACTTTTTTGTTAACAAAATTCAACGAAACATTAGGCTACTGGTCTGACAAGATCTGACAAAGCAGGAAGAGAGGTAACATGGAACTAACAGAATGTCCCAATCATAGCAAGGGTTAAAATAGAGTTTCACAGCCACTAGCAAGCAGGGCCAGTGGCTGAGAAAATCTAGGGCCACCAAAGATACTCCACTGGCGCAACAGGTGTACTTACAGAAACATTACCTCCTCTATTACAAATTAGCAAGGCTAATTAAAGAACCCCTATCATGGTCTTTAAGCAAACTGTCCCCACTAAGCCCCAGTGGTAGCCTTACCCCACAGAAGCTAAACAGGCATATTCTAACATTTTTATTTGCTGGCCTGAACATAAGGGAACGGCTCATAAACTGGTGCTGAGGATTCCTGCCGCACCATCCCTTCCCCTTCCTGGTATGAACTGTCCACCCCTACGCTCCACATTTTGTGATGTCACTGTATGAAGAGCGTGGGGGTGTGCTCCATAGAAAATAGTACATTTTACTGGCATACTGCAAAACAGATGGACTGCCCTTGAGCCGTTATTCCTCCTGTACTTGAGTCTCATGACAGAAACCACCCAGCCCTGTCTGGTGCACCCTCCACTGTCATGACCAGTGGGGACCCACAGAGTCTGAGGCCTGAAAGTGCTAGTGAGTGTCATTCTGATGCATCGTAGTACATTAGTTGTCCTCCATTTTCACCCCTTGATCCCACCATTTCCCAAATAGTGGCTGGTGGTGCCACTACAGGCCTTGTAAGCACAGTGTGTCCCAAACTGGAGGATTAGGCTCCTTACCTAAACACGGGGGTTGCTCTGGCCATGAAACATAGCACCTGCCTCCCCAACTGCAAGTATTGCTATGCATCATTGCCACCCCAGCCCACCCAAGCTGCTAAGGCAACATCCAAGAACACTCCCAAACCTGAACTGCCAGCACGGCAGAGCAACATGCCACCACAAGCTTACCAGGCAGCTGCACACAAGATTTAAGAGTTTAACCAATTTTAGGTCAACTAAGATTACAAGGAAGTCGTGCTTCTACTTTAGTGTCCTGGCTGCTGGGGTTATTATTTCTCAAGCAGCACTGTTCTGGAATCCTGCCCAGCAGAGGACGCTTCAATACATCAGGGCCACTGAAACAGGCCTTGGACTGTCCCAGGCCACAGTGGGCCATTGCACAAACTGAGTTGCACTAAGCTCAGTGTGCTACTCACCACTTGAACAGCATTAACCTGAACGTTTCAGGGCAGCAGCTAGGGAAACACCAGGAGTCATCAGGTGCCAGCTTCTCCAACAATTTTCTGGGATTACAAAGTGACAGTATACCAAAGTAACCCCACAACATGCATTATTAGGAGACAGCAGCCCAAATCTCACAGCCCTCACAGAGCAAGTTTGTAATAGCTCTTGAGCTTCATCACCTAATCAGGACCCCGAAAGGCCCTGTCCGACATCTAGCCTTCCCTCACTGTATAATGCCGTTCGAGAGTGCAGTTAGCTAAAGGCAGCTGTCCCCACCACCCCACAACGGGCTGAATTTTCCCCATTCCTTCCCCTTATGCAAGATCTGCCAACCACCCCAACATCAGTGAGCTATGCCAGGCGAGTCTTCTGACAACGTTAGTGACCCTGTTAGAAAATTTCTCAAGGGTCTCGGGGCTTTAATATAACTGCTGAAAGACAAAAGCCATGCCACTGCATGCGCAGTGTAGGAGTGGGCAAATATGTGGGGGGGGGGGGGCAGGCTGTCTTTGGTCCCTTGAACACCAGACATGTTTAAATATTCATAGAAACAGAATTTAACGGAAGATACAGACTGCATGGCCCACCCAATCTGCCCATTTTTCCCTTCCTACAGTATCACCACAGACCCTTCTTGATCTCCGGCCCATTCCCCCACTTCCTTTTTCCTAAGATTCCCTTATGCCTTTCCCATGCATTTTTGAAACCCCACCATTGTATCGCATACCACCCCCCACCTCTGCTGGAAGACTGTTCCAGGAATTCATACATCTTTTGTTAAGTACTTCCTCACATCTCTCCTAAATATACCCCCAGTTTCACAGCATGTCCCCTTGTTCTTGAGCACTTTTCTTGAAAATACTTTGCTCCTGTACCTTATTCCCCCAGTGAGGTACTTAAAGGTCTCTGTGATCCCCTCTCCGTTCTCTCTCTTCAAGAGTGTACATATTGAGGTACTTCAGTCCCTCCTTGTGGGGCTTCTGATGCAGCCCCTGCACCATTTTAGCTGCCCTTCTCTGGACCTGCCTCCACTCCATCTCTGTTTATGCTATTCCAGAGATGTGGTCTTCAGAACAGGACAGAGTACTCTAGTTGGGATCTCATCAGCAATCTACACAGTCAAGACCACCTCCCTCTTTCTACTGGTGAGAACCCCCCCATGCAGCCAAGCAGCCCACTAGCCCTCCCAACTGCCTTGTCGCACTACCTGGCCATTGATGTCCCCTCTCTTGGGCAATGTGCGTTAATAAAAATATGGAGTTCCTCAGGTTTAGTATGGCAGGAGATGGCACAGCAGAAAGACTTACCTCTCCATTCAGGGGAAGTTGCAAGCTCTTCAAATGCTGATCCTTCCCAGGGTTCTATATGGGTGGTTGTGTGTGTATATATGTGTATATGTATATGTATATATATGGCAGTACAGTGCAGTGGTCTAAGGCTCTGAGCTGCAAATCTGGTGACATCCAGCAGACCAGACCTGGGTTTGAATCCCACAGCTTCCACTTGCATACTGTGTGACCCTGAGCAAGTCACTTAACCTCCTTGTGCTCCCAGGTCGCTCCTGTAAAAAAGCTTTCAGCTTAGTGTGCTATACCTGGTTAAATAACTAAATAAAAAAAAAAATATATATATATATATATATATATCAATAGGAGTTCCAGAGTATTTGAGCAGCTAGAGATGGTTGTGAACATTTTTTCTGTGGGAAGGGGCAGACTGAGATTTTCAGCATTACGAATGACCGCAAAGGGGGGCTTCACAGCACTCTTGTTGAGGGAATACTATCTGACCTGTGGGCTGTGACAGATCTGCATGTGCTTCTCCAATACAGAGCGCCTGGGAGATCACAACAGGTGGTTATCACTGGTGCAGGCACTGAGGGAAGGAGGATAACATAAAGATGCAGGCACCTAAGTAAAGTACTAAGGGGATGCCGTCCTTCGGATTACACGTTAAACTGAGGCTCCACCTGCCTGTTCTGGTGGTTGTTCAGGTGGACATTAAAGATCCCATGGCATCTCCTGAAAACAGTAGGTCAAATCTCCCCCATCCACTAAAAATGCCACCAACAAACAAATTAACCTGAATGGATTTCAGTGGATTTGCATCTGTATCCCGCGCTTTCTGGATGGGGCTGAATATAGGCAGTACTGTCTAGCCCTCCTTTTTTTGGGGGGGAGGGGGAGAAGGAATAAATTAAGGGAGGGGGGATCCTACCGCCACCCCAACCCCTGACCTGCATTACCGGCTCTAACCGAGGGAAAGGGAGGGCTACGTTCCCTTGTCTTACAAAAACTGTCCAATGGACATATGAAGTTATCAGACTGTCAGTCTACATTCCTTCGAGATGTTATAATGGTTGTGTTTAAAGAAGAACACCCCCAAACCACTCCCCGAGTAGGCTTTTAAGCCCAAAAAGGATTTTTTTTTTTTTAAATGACCTCTGTGGCTTAATATTCACTCCAATGTACCAGCCATAATGTAAATATAACCTGGGGCTGCGTGGCGCCATTTCACATTCTCAGCACAGCGCTGCTCACTGCATAAAGTGATACAGTGAGTGGTGCCGCACCAATAATGTGAAATGCCAGCGTGCAGCTCCATGACGTGTTTACATTACAGCTGGTATATCAGTGTGCATTCAAAATGAGAGGTAATTAAACACTTATTTTTGGGGCTTAAAAGCCTAATGGAGGGGTTGTGGTCTGGGAGGTTGGGGTGCTGGAAGGACAGGTGTTCTCCTTTAAGAAGTTTTAAAAGTTAATCGACAGTCTCGGGGGCATGAGCTGCTGGTTTGAGGGGTGACTGTATTCACAGAAAACCTGCAAATGCAACTATGGACCCTTGTGATTGGGGGGGGGGGGAGACTTGGTGCACAGTAATCAACAGCAACTCCGAGAAGCAAGTTATTCTGTGTACCTCTGGCTGGGATTTAACACTGAAGAACTGATGTATATAGCTATTAAACTAAACAGGTGAATACATAACACCATGTGACGTTTGCTTTATACATTATCTACTTACTTGTCAGGGGAATAAGGGATTCATCTGTTGTTTGTAACCTCCACTTCAGCACTCCCACATCGTTATTAAGAGGGAAGGATTTCTCGGGGTTCTTCAAGCCAATGACCGAGTCCGTTGTAAACAGCTTCTTATCCACATTCGGATGGGTCTGCAAAGCAAAACAGTATATGAAAGGCACCTCCCCCAGCTGCTGCTTGCCATGAGACAGGAAAACAAAGTGAAATTTCCCTGCTCTTTCAGGCCGAGGATAGAACGCAGCTTTCACTGGAAATAGGGTCTGTAATGGTTCCCCTCATTCCTCAACAAGTTGGCACAACAAACTGAATGAGCAGAACATGCACTGGTATTACTCTTGTACTTGTAACTACTCTGCCTTGGGACTGCTCCCTCCTGTACTAGGTACCTTCAACGTGTATTCTGTGATGCTAATGCATTCATTACTCAGTAATACGGTATAATTTTATGTACTAGTTTGCTTTGCACTTGACAATGCCTCCTCGCTGCTACTGTCTCCCACTGTACTTGTATTAGTCTCCCCTTCCCTTTGTATGACGAGGATCCTTTGTAAAGGAGCTTTTAGCTCAAAGGCTGTAATTCCGATTCTTTCAATAAATAAAAATTAAACGCCAGAGGGAAAGCTTCTTATAGGATTCAGAGCCTGATATGGCGCCCAAGAACTAACATGGACATCTCAACAAACAAGATGTTCTTTTATTGGGCTGTCCCAAACCATCTATTTGCACGCTCTGTGATGGATGGAAAACGTGTTCCAAGAGAACTGGGCCCTAATAACAAACAGCACCTTATCTGATGGCTTCATACCACACCTGCACTATAATCTAAAGGAACTACTCATTTTACCTGCAGCTGGATTCCCTTTTTGTCTTCATTGTCCACGTGAATGCGAATCCGGGCACATTTCTCATCTGTGATTCTCAACATAATTATTCCATGCACTTCCAGATTTTGTAGGCCGCCATCACGGCCGCAGACCATGGTCATTTTCTCTTCGATCTTCATGTGCACACTTTGGGGGAAGAAATACAGAGAACCAGGCATTACCGCACTGAACAGTGGGGGAGGTGGTCTGTTTGCTAGTTTGACAAGTAGTACAGGATTGTGCACTTGCTTATTTACAGATCAACAGCAACATACAGCATTACGGGTCAAGATTTATTATCTGTGGTAATCTGTATAAGTAATTAAGTAACTTTAATAAGAAAAAAATTATTCTGGCCTACCAGAGGGCCCAGTCTGAGCATTTTCTAGTCTTTCCCTTGCCTGACCTTTATGATACACGAGATGCTGTTGTCATTTAAAACTTCAACCTACTACTCCAAACCTTTACAGAAATGTTTTTTCAGCAAGTTGTGCGATATAAACTTACTGTAACAGACTAAATCAACTGTCATACCTAGGGGTACAATTTGCCAGTTTCAGTGGAAGGAAAGCAGTTGACATCATACAGCTTCCCACAGAATGTTGCAGCACTGAAGACTGGGGGTGGGGTGGGGTGTAGGCAGCATGTGCAAAAACAGTACAGTGGCACATTTCAACATTATTTTGTAACACGGCAAAATTACAGACAGAAAAGAGGAACGACGATTGGAGCAGACGCATCGCATGTCATAGTTTGGAGACTGCATTAATTTTACAATAATGCCATCGCCAAACTGAAGTACCACACAAATCCACAGAAGTGCAATAAGCACTGCAGTTTGAAAGCATACTGAAGCCTAGGAAAAGGGAATTTGTCGTCCTCACCCACCCACATGTCCGTGCCAAGCAGTGGAAACGGGAAATAATAGTATATAGTGCACAGTTGTCAGAACTGTACTTACATGAGGAGAGAAGAGACAAAAATTTCTACCAGTATGGTGATAAATCGACCAGTAATACTGAGAAGTAGAGATCAAGTTGCAAGCAAGCATACACGGTATTCACAGGAAGGGAAACAGAAGTTCGGAAACACAGCACAGTGACAAAGAGTGCCAGGCGGAAATATGCAAATCAGCATGATTTCCACATGAGACAATGCAGAAACTGCATCATCGTGGACCTCCTAGACAGGTTATGAGAATAAGCCATCTAGATTTTGAAAAAAAAGTAAACAAAAGTGCATAACTTCAGTAATTGTTTCGAAACAAGTGCTATTGGGTAACAACATCAGTATATGAACAAATGTGAGTGTTTGTATCTCAGTATGCAGAAAAGTACAATAAACACTGTAACCATACAGAAATTCTTCCTGTCATTTGTCAATTTAACAGAAACACCAGAAACTGTAAGACAGCTGTAACACGTACCATGTTACAAGGGCATTAAGCCACTCCGAAAGTGACATCTAATGGGGAATTAATGCATGGTTGGGCCATTGTAGGCGGCAGACCCTCCCACCACGCATTAATTCCCCATTAGATGCCACCTTCGTTGTGGCTTAATGCTTACTTAACTAATACTGTATTCTGCAACCAATGGAACTTATGTTACAAATGAACTTTAAAACTGAGACCTGCATCCAAGTCCCAGCATAAGTAACTCCAGGGCTTCAGCACTGCGGCTTCCACCACGGACAAGAGAAGCAGAAGAACATGCTGCCTCTGCCGTATGGTATTGGTTCAATAACAGATGCTCCTCAGTACACATATAATAATTTTATAAATCACTAAAGTTATACGTTCACTTTTTTTTTTTTTTAAACCGAGTGTAATGCCCCACGGACTGTAAGAAAAAATTACTCACCTTAGTAATGTTGTTTCTTCTAATGGAGTATTGCTATATTATAGACATTAGCAGTTTGTTCCAGCTCTAGAACTGCCCCGGAGTGAAATGGTTAAAACCATTCCAAAATAGAATTTTGGCACGAGAGCAGCTCTATCTGTGTCATTTCAAACTTGAACTGTCAGATCTTTTACGAGCCAAACTCACTAAGGTCTGTGTGGAAGCTGTAACTCTACACTAGCCAAATGGCTACCTAAATAATAACAACCATTGATGGTCCCAACACCCAAGACTCAAGTCAGGGGACCAGAAATACTAACACCATTCTAATAATATGAAAATGGAACATAAGTATAATAAAACACACACACGCTACACATACACCCCCAAAGTCCCAAAGGGGACAAAATGCTAACAGGACATAAGTAGTGCCCACACTAAGTTGCCCGCACCCCACCAAGTAGAGGTTCTGAGAGGGGCAGGTTGGGGAGGTTCAATATAGCAAGACTTCATTAGAAGAAACAACATTACTAAGGTGAGTAATTTTTTCTTCAAACAACATGAAGTCTTGCCATATTATAGACATTAGCAGAATACACAGCATTACCTCCATGGAGGAGGGCAGAACCTACTTAGGAATAGGATCTGAAGAACAGCTGTGCCAAACCGAGCATCTCTCCTGGCCTGGACATCCAGGGAGTAATGCTTGGTAAAAGGTGTACCGCTTTCCAAGTAGCAGCCTGGCAAATCTCTAATAAAGGGATATCTCTGGCAGCAGCTAGAGACGCAGCTGTACCCTGGTAGAATGAGCCTCAAACCGGGGGCTCTGCCCACTTTCTGATAACAAAATTGGATACAAGAGACAATCCACCTGGCTATTGATCTCTTAGTGGCAGGTTTGCTCTTCCCAACTTCACCATAGGTAAGGAAAAGTTGGAGGATTCGAACTCTGACCTTTGTACGCCTATATAATAACTAAGAGCTCTCTTAACTTCCAGGCTGTGCAACCTCCTCTCACCCGAAGAGGAGTGATCAGTGAAATATACTGGAAGGAGATAGATTGATTAAGATGGAAATCTGAAACCACCTTAGGCAAAACTTCCTATTAGTCCTAAGGACTACCTTATCCCTGTGGAAAGAAATAAAGTCAGTCTCCACTGACAAGGCTTGCAATTCACTTATGGCCTGGCAGAAGTGATAGCCACTAGAAAAACAGTTTTCCAAGTTAGGTACTTAAGCTCTGCAGAAGACAGAGGTTCAAAAGGGGTTGCATTAACTGGGCAATGCAAACATTAAGGTCCCAAGCAGGGGCCAGTTCCCGAAAGGGAGGATTAGTATGGAGTAACCCCTTAAAAAAAACTTGGAAAACACAGGATAAGAGGAAAGAGGGGATGACTTTCCTGCTGACACAAAAGCAGACACAGCTGCCAAATGAACTCTCAGGGTAGCTGGTCTGAGACCCAAGGAATTAAGATGTACCATGTAATCTAACAAAAGGGCACTGGCAGATTCTGGGGAAATATTTTCCCAGGACACCAAATGGAAAACCTTTTCATTTAGAACTATAAGTAGCTCCTAGTGGAAGGCTTTCTGGAAGCCTTTAGGATCTCAAGAACACCCTGAGAGAGGTGTAAATCAGCAACTCTAACTCCTCAAGAGCCAGGCCTCGAGGTTGAGGGATTTGAGGTCCGGATACCAAACCCTTCCTGGGCACAAGTCAACAGATTGTGATTCCTGGGAGGCACAGGGGAAGATGGACTGTCAGAGACAGAAGGAGTGGGTACCAGGGCTGCCTGGCCCAATCCGGGGCAATCAGAATCACCCTGCAAGGCTGAGATCTGATTTTGACTAGTACTTTGAATAGGAGAGGAAAGGGGGGGAAAGCATAGAGGAACTTCCCCTCCAAATCCAGAAGAAGGGCATCCAGGGGAACTGAGCCCAGCACTGGAGGCCTGCAACAGAACAGAGGAAGTTTGTGATTGTCTGGGGCTGCAAAAAGATCTATCTGAGGGATGCCCCACCTGGCAAAAACTATCCCCAGCACTTGAGGATCCAGGGACCATTCGTGATGGCCCTGGGAAATCCTGCTGAGGGCATCCGCTAGGACATTGTCCTTCCTGGAAGATGAACTGCTATGAGGGAAGTGTTCAGGAATAGGCCAGAGACCACAACTTCATTGCCTCGTGCACAAGGTCAAGACCGAGTGCCCCCTGTTTGTTGATGTACCACATTGTTGTGGTGTTGTCTGTTCTGACTTGTATCATCTTGTCGTGACAGATGCAGAAAAAGCTTGAAGAGCTAAAAAGACAGCTCTGAGTTCCAGCAAATTGATGTGGAGCAGAGATTCCTGGGGGACCAAACTCCTGAGTGGAAAGGTCGCCATGTGGGCTCCCCAACCCAGAAGGGAAGCATCTGTAGTGAGAGTCAAGTCGTGAGAAGGGAAATGAAGGGACCCCCGCTCTAAATTGCTCTGATCCTGCCACCACTGGAGAGCTAGGATCAAGGTTCGAGTCACTGGGACCAACTTGGAAAGGGGTCTCTTCTCTGAGACCAAAAGGTTCTCAAGTGAAACTGAATGTCTCATCTGAAATCTGGCTCCCTGCACAACAGCTGTGGATGCAGCCATGTGCCCCAGGAGCTGCAGAAAGTGTCTTGCTGGTCGAGAGACCTGCAGAGTGAAGGAAGAGGCCAGCCACTAAATTCCTTACCCTTTCTGGGGAAGAAAGGCTCTGGCTAGCTTTGTGTCCAATTCTGCCCCTATAAAGGTGAGTACCTGGACTGGTTCCAGAACTGACTTTGGTAGGTTTAGCAGAAAACCCAGGAGGTGAGAAGCTGCTGGGTGACCTGCAGGTGAGATTTTACCTGTTCTGGGACTGGCCTACAATGAGCCAGTCGCTCTAGATAGGGAAAACAGCAATCCTCTGCCTCCTTAAGTGGGCCACTGCCACTGCTAGACACTTTGTGAATACCCTTGAGCAGAGGTAAGGTCAAGGGCATTGCTCTGAACTGGTAATGACCTGAGGGCAGTTCGAATCTGAGGTACTTTCGATGGGATCTTCTGATTAGGACATGGAAATAGGCATCCTTGAGGTCCAGGAGGCTAGCCAGTCCCCGGCCTTAGGAAGGTAAAATCATTGCCAGAGTTACCATTTTGAACTTGGTTTCAAAAGATGCTTGTTCAGATATCTGAGATCTAAAATGGGCGCCATTCGCCTGTCTTTTTGGGGTAAGGAAGTATCTGAATACAGACCCCTGCCCTGATGCAGGGAGGAACCTTTCTACTGCTCTGAGAGCTAACAGGATGAGACCTCTGTTTCCAGAGCGAGGGTCTCTGAAGCACTTGCAGGTAGAAAAGTCTGCTTCTCAACTTGGGAAACTTTTGAAGCTGAGAACCAGACCCTGGCTTACTACTTCCAGAACCCACTTGTCTGAGGTTAAAGAAGCCCACTTCTGACTGAAGTAAGCCAGCCTGCCCCCCACTGGTACAGAGGTCGGCCCTGGGCACCCCATCAGGGTGCCTGTTTCGCAGGAGCTTTAGGCTGGGGGGTGGGAGCAGGTCTGCCCACCCCTCGCCTGCCCCTGCCTCTGAAGAAGCCCCTCTGAGCAAAGGCAGAGGAGGCCTGAGTGTGGTAGAAAGGCCTGTGAAAAGGCCTACCCCTACCCCTGGGGGCATGCCTCTGAGGAGTGGCTTGCTGCTCCTTAGCCTGGGCACTCTTGTAAGAAGTCCTATATTCATCCATCTTCTTCATGTAATTCTCTGTCTGCTCTGCAAACAGAGAATTTCCCACCACAGGAAAATCCATAGCCTTAGTCTGGGTATCCTGTGACAAACTAGTACACCTGAGCCAGGCCAACCTACGAAAAGCTACAGATGTGGCCATGACCCTAGAGGAAACATCATTAACATCCACAGCAGCATGAAACTGAACCTTAGAGGCTTCAATGCCATCAGCAGCCACCTGTTCTAGTTCACTAGCCAGCTGGCCATGGGCCTGCTTGGCCAATTGCATAACAGTATCCCATCTAGATTTCTGATACCTAGCTACATAAGCTATATAATTTGCTTGCCTGAGTCCCAGAGAGGCTGCTATACTATTTTTGCTATAGGCATCAATCTTCCTGGAATCCTTGTCAGGAGGATGTGAAGCCAAGGAATATTAGTTTATCACAGGCAGCAGCCTGAACTACCCCAACATGACTGCATTGCTGAGAAAGGAATTCTGTATCAGGGCCTGACAATGTATACCTTCTGTCCATCTTTTTATCTACAGGAGGCACAGAATTAGGAGCTTTTAAAATTTTAATTGTTTGTTTCCTAAAAGACTTATGTAAAGGAATAGACAATCTCCTAGACTCTGGAATATCCATCATTTCTACAAAATCAGGCTCCTCTTGCTCATCCACAGCCTCTTCTAAAGGAAGCTGAGGGATTCAGCAACTTTTTATAAAACATAAAATGAGATGGGGACTCAGACAGCATAGGGGGAGATTCTAAAGGTCTGTCTGGGGAGATGTCCGGTTCAATGGGCACACCCAGACCTTCCCAGCCACATTCATACTGTTCATAATCCTCCTCCTCCTCTGGTTCATAAAATTCTCAATATCATAATCCTGAACCACTGGGACCGGACGAACCGACCTTTTACCAGATAGTGGTGGTTCGGACAGACCCTGAGACAGTGACTGGACAATTTGTATGGCTTTTGCTATCTCTGCAGCAGTTGGAGAAGGAATTTTGGACTCCAGACCTGCTGATTTTCTTGTTTTCTTTACTGGAATTGGTTCCTCAGAACCAGCTTTTCTTTTGCCCGAGGAAGTCTGGCCCTGGTCAGAGGGCACTCCCTCTGGTTCGGTTGGCACCGAACCGGGCTGGCCATCCGGGTCAGCGGACTTTTTGGCCTCGCTCCCTGAGCCTGCCCAATCTTTTTTCCAGGGTGGCTGCAGGGAAATTCTTACATACCTGGCAGTCTGATTGAGGTGGTCAAACCAGACAATAAACACATGTGGTGTGTGGGTCAGCCTTGGCAAAGACTTCCCACAAACATCACAGTGTTGAAACCCAGTGGGCCGGTTTTTCTTTGGGTTTCTCAGACATAATGCCCAGCCTAACCAAAAACTTGCCCTTTTAACGACAGTGCTAGGCAAGACACCCTTATCGGTTCCTAACCGTGTCACGGTATTGGAAAACGTAATAAATCTGCTTTTTAGAACCGATAAGAACCGAACCGCACTCTAAAATAGTAACTTTTAGTTTTAAATGAGTTTTAAATCCACTGATCGGTTCAAAACCGAACCGATAACTTACAAGTTCCACACAGACAAAACCTTCATTTACTTACGTTACCACAGATGAGCTTGAACCGAACAGTTTTTGGGTTAAAATAAAACTATTCTCGTTAAATCCAACCGAGAAAACACTTTTAAACCGAGAAATGAACGAGCAGAAGGAGAAATCTCCGAGCGACTGTTCACTGAGGCGGAGTAAAGAATCTGACAGTTCAAGTTTGAAATGACACAGATAGAGCTGCTCTCGTGCCAAAATTCTATTTTGGAATGGTTTTAACCATTTCACTCTGGGGCAGTTCTAGAGCTGGAACAAACTGCTAATGTCTATAATATAGCAAGACTTCATGTTGTTTGAAGTTAATGCTCCCCAAGCCCCTGTGGTTCCAAGCACGGACTGGCTGGAATTATGCAACTGATGTCTAATGATCTTTGTTTTCGGCGTCTTTTAGTTTAGAATGGATAGGGACTTATCAAAGTAGTAATGTCTATTTCACTAAGAAATGGGTAGCCATTAAAACACTGAACTCTTTTACGAGGCTAACTACATTAAAAAGCTAAAACGTGGTCCACAATCTATAAAAACAATTTGGCTACAAAAGTATTAAGTAAAATTAACTGACTGCTTACTGTTGTCTGGGGAATATACATTTGAATCAAGGACCTGTTAGATCTACCCCTGATTTGAATAACAGCTCTAGGGATGTGAAATTAGCTTATGTTAACATCAGGAGTTTGTTGCCTAAAATGTCTCAATTTTCTGCACGAGTTCATCTGCATAATTTAGATTTTGTGGGTTTATCAGAAATCTGGCTTTCCTCTGAAATGACCAATACTTGAGATTTTGATACCTGGCCATAACTTACTGAGGGGTGAGAGAACGGAAGGGGGTGTGTTATATAATACATAGAGTGCTTTTTTGTTGTGAAAGCCTTGGTTTGCTCTGGTGATAAAAGGTTGTGAATTTCTGAGTGCTACTGTAATCCTTGGAGGATCGAAAAATTTAAATATTAGTGTAGTTTGTAGTTTATATACTCTAAAATGTTTCTTTGGGTTTGGATAATTTTGTTTCATGATTTAATAGCCTGAACAGAATCATGAGAATATTAGAGTCAGCAATTTTAACATTTGAATTTGATTGGCAGGGTAGGGCCAATAAAAGTTATCAAGATACAATCTGTGCTCTAAATCTTACTCAACTGATAACTGAACCAACTAGAATGAATTACCATAGCGGCAATGATTCCTTGACTGGCTACTTTCCTTGAAACTGCACAGAATTCATAATGTCACAGCTTTAATCAGACACACTGAGTGATCATGTACCTTTACAATGTCACTGGTCTGTGTCACCTACTGTGTAAGAATTTTAGCAAAAAATAAGGCTGATGCATTTAATCAAGCATGTCTTGAAACTGCCTGATCCTTTATGGAGACAATATCATCTACTGAACTTAATGTTCGATTTTTTTCAAAACTGAATTCAACAATATTTGTGAACAGTGTGCTCCTCTGAAGAATGTTAGGGTTCGAGTAATTCTTTAAGATGGTTGTCACCAGACCTTAAAGAAATTATGAAGATTGAGAGATTTTAAATCGAAGTTGCACAAGAAAATGAGGGGTTTGCAAGTATTAAAAATAAGCTGTACTGGATAAATCAAAGTATTATAGTAATTTACGGAATACTGCCATTAAAAATTCTCGAAATTTCTGGTAAGGGGATAAACAAACTTACTGGTTACTGATGGTTTACTTTGTTCCGATTCCACTAGGGCTGCCGACTATTTCAAGTTACTTTACTGGTGCTGTTGAAAAGTTAGCTGCTGCCGTACCCATAACTAAATTTAGTCATGAATGGGCCCAATCAGGATTTGGTCGGGGCTAGGGGACCTGCTTTTTATTTTAGGCAGATCTCAGTCTCAGCTTATTTAAAATGTATAAATAAATATCAACACCAGAATGGGACTAGATGGTATAGACATGAAGCTTTTCGGCACTGATAAGAATTGGTGGTACCAATAGCAAAACTGTTCAATTTTTCATTGTTCTAGCTGGAAGTTCCATCTATTTGGAAACATACTTATGTTACACCTGTTGATAAAAGTGGGTCAACAGAAGATGTTGGTAATTACTAGCCCATCTCTGTCCTTTTTCTACTGTCCAAGGCCTCAGAGAGAATAATACATGATCAGATCACTGACCACTTAAATACAGTTTGCAAACAGTTGAACAATATGGGTTTAGAAAACTCCACAGTACTGTAACAGTACTTGCTGAATTTACAAATTGTGTTCATGAGGGCCTGGACAGTGGAGAAAGGGTAGGAGACATCTATATTGACTTGTCGAAAGCTTTCGACTTAGTCGATCTTGCATTGTTACTAAGTCAATCATGAGTTGCTACCAAGTTATTTCCTCTGAAATGACTTAGTAGCAGCACGTTCTGTTGGGAGTGGCAGTGGTCGGTTGCTGCACTTCAGTTTGTCTGGTCTGACTTCAACCAGCTGGAGATCAAGGATGTCGTGCGGATTGTCCAGGAGCTGCGGACGACCTACTGTAGTTTATACCCAGGCCCAACCCGCCTCCTAGTGGGGGGCGTTGAGGTAATCGGCCCAGTCCTTGCTGAGACTGTCTGGTGTTCATTAGAGGCAGGGGTGTTTCCGGACACCCTGAAGGAGGCTGTGGTGAGGCCCCTACTTAAGAAAGCCTCTCTTGACCCAGACTGTCTTGCTAACTACAGGCCAGTCTCTAACCTTCCCTTTGTGGGGAAGGTTACTGAGAAGGCGCTCGCGCTGCAGCTGGAGGTACATCCGACAATCCACGATTTTTACAATCCTCTCCAGTCATGATTTCGGAAAAGGCATAGCACTGAGATGGCCCTGTGTGGGTACTCTATCTCCTGATAGCGACGGATCAGACGACTCACTCTATATATTGGTGGTCCTGGATCTCTCTGCGGCATTTGACACCGTGGACCATGGTGTGTTACTACAGCACCTGCGGTTCTTCTGTGGACCGTCTAGTACAGTCCTCAGATGGTTCCATTCTTTCCTCTCAAGCAGGTCTCAGAGTGTCGTGTTCAGAAATTTTTAATTGGACCCAGTCTCCCTGCCTTATGAGGTACTGCAGGGCTCTGTGCTCTCGCCCATGTTGTTCATGGTGTACATGCTGCCGTTGGGGGACACTGTGAGGCAGAATGGGCTGAGTTTTCAGTGCTATGCAGGATGACTATCTCGGTGTTTAACAGCCACCTGGCCGAGATCCAGGACTGCATGAATGTCAGCTGGTTGAGGGTGAACCCTGATAAGACCGTGGTGTTGGTTGTGGACCCGGGCCGTCAGGCAGAGGGGGCATGGGCTGGGCAGCCTACTGGGCTTTGGCTTGGATGCAACTAGCTAGTAACTTCTGATCAGGTGCGAGATCTGGGCGTTATTCTTGATGATGGATTGACACTTAAGTCCCAAGTCCTCATTTTACCATCTGAGGAATATCGCCAGGATTAAGCACCTGGTCCCACCTGATGACCTCCCTATGCTGGTCCACACCTTTGTGACCTCTCACCTTGACTACTGTAACTCCCTATAACTAGGGCTACTAGGGGTTGATATTCGCTGCTTGCAGCTAGTGCAGAATGCGGCTGCAGGCTGTTGACTGGCTTACCTCGATCTTGCCATATCACATCTATGCTCCACGGCCTGCACTGGCTGCCGATTCAGTGGCGTATCACCTTCAAGGTCAGGTTACTGACCTATAAAGCCCTACATGGACAGGGACCAGGTTACCTGCAAGAACTTCTGGCCCCCTACCGCCCCTGCCCTCCACTTCGTTCCACCGATGGAGGGATTGCTAGAGATTCCCAGGGTCTGTTTGAAGACCTTGGAGGCCCGGGCCTTTAGTTATGCCGCTCCAACCCTGTGGAATTCTCTACCTCTTCGGGTAAGGAAGTGCATGACTATGGAAAGCTTTAAATCTGCATTAAAAGTTCATCTTTTTAATCTTGCTTTCCCACAGTATGACCGAATTTGTAATTGGTAACTGCTGGTTTGTAATTGTTTTTATCATGATCTTATTCATTGTTTTAATCATTGTACAAGCGCTTGGATACATGCTGACTTGCACTTTCTATGCATAAAGTTAAGTTGAAGTTGAAGTCAATCACAAGTTGTTACTTACTAAATTGAGTCATATGGGTTTCTCTAGCTCAGTTGTGGGGTGGTTCAGCAGCTACCTGGGAAGGAGGGTTCAACAAGTAAAAATTCATGGTCAGATTTCTTGCGTTTCTCCAGTTAACTTATTTGACAGGGATCTATGTTAGGTCCCCTACTATTCAGTTTGTTTCTAAATGACCTCCCCATAGTTGCTGAACCAAATCGCATTCTACTTCATGGAGATACAGTGTTATTTATAAGACTATCACAATTGTTAATCCTAACTTACAAAGGGGTTTTGATACAGTGCAATCATGGTCTGAAGGCATGACGTTATGTCTGAATGTTAAGAAAACCAAATGCATGCAGTTCTCCAACAGGAGAAGCAAGATGCCAGACAGGCCTTTACAAATCAGAACTGCTGGAGGTACTTTATTGGAACAAGCTGATTCCTATTGGTACCTTGGTGTCATACTAGACTCCAGCTTATTTTCCTCACTGCCTTCAGATGCACTTATTAAATCAGTAAATAAGAAATATTGAGTTTTATTCTCAGAATAAATCAAGCCTTAGTCCTGAAGCTGGGAAAACAAATTGTTTTGATCCATATGATTCCAATTATTAAATATGGGCCTGCTGTTTATTCTTCTGTTGGTAAGACTGCTGTGCACTGGGTGGAGATGCTGCTGAACAGGGTGTGCAGGTTTGCATTTAAAGGAGTAGTATACCCTCATATCTTGTAAATGTTATTTGTTTCCTTGTCAACAGATAACTCTTCTTGTGTAGCTGTTGGGGGATATATGGATTTGCTTTAGTTTGTTTTCACTGTTCACAACAGCCCCTGTAACTACCCTGGTGGGTCTCCATTTTCTGGTTGCATTAGCATATGAGATCACGATATGTCACCACCCTTTAGACTCTAGAGTGTGCATGTCTGCTTACTTAGAATGCAACTACAAAACAATTTGCAGCAAGGTGTGAAATATCACATTTACCTTCAATTAGCTTTACAAACTGTCTCAGGTGTAATGCAAGTTTTTTTTCCCCTCTAAACTGCACTCAGTATGTGTGTTTC
Source organism: Neoceratodus forsteri (assembly GCA_016271365.2). Lineage (NCBI taxonomy): Eukaryota > Metazoa > Chordata > Ceratodontiformes > Ceratodontidae > Neoceratodus > Neoceratodus forsteri. The sequence continues at coordinate 107,620,438 of JADMNL010000034.1, read as the reverse complement.
TAGAGGTTTTTTCAGATTATGTGTACTTTCAGCATAGAGATACATGGTGTAAATGGGTGCTGTGGCATCATGTTCTCATATGCTAATACATCTCTCAAGGGCAATGAGATTTCAACAAACAGAAAATGAAACCCCCCCCCAGACTAGTTACAGGGGCTGGAGTGAACAGTGAAAGCAAACTAAAGCAAACACATGTATTCTCAACAGCTACACATGGAGTTAACTCTTGACAAGGAAACAACACTCACAAGATATGAGGGTATACTATGTCTATAGACTGTCATACATGCTCTATTTAGCATCAAATCTTCCAAATTTGACCCACAGAATAGAATAGAATATCTTCTGGGCTGTTGGGCCTGGAAAATGTTACCACATAATTTGGGTTTATTGGTTAACTGAAGTTGCCTCAATTCCACTCTTTCAAGATCATCGTTGGGAATGGTGTTAAAGTTACCACGCTGTAAAATAAAACTGGTCAGGGCTCCTTTCGTTATAGGATAGGCTGTCTGTGTAATTCCTTGCCTAAAGAATTAATTGGACTCATGTCATATGGGCAATCTACACAATCTCTGAGACAGTATTTAACACAACCTAAAGCATTCCTATCAGCCTACAGACCCAAAAGGCTGCAGTAGGAATGATCGCACCCAACAAGCAAGTGCCAGGCTGACAGAAACACCAGCTGCCACATCTAGCAGTTGAAAAAGTGCTGGTGCTCGTGCTCACGGGAATGTGCGAGTGCGTCACGATGCTGTACATGATGTCAGCATGTTGGGGAGCACGTGCCCAAGCCAGAGGCACAAAACCAGATGCACTGAGGCTCAGGATAGCCTCCAGCAATGAAAAAGTAAGAGCCCAACAGCCAGGGCTCTGAAAATGGGCAGATGCTGCATGGCTCAGGAAAGCAGTTAACCACCACCCGCAACAGTCGGGAATGGACCCCCCCCCTTACCCCGAAACAGCCTGATAGAAGGCTAATAATGGTCTCGGTTTCTTTTCTGAATATCACTACTGCCAAAACAAAAGTGGAAAAAGGACACCAAGACAGAAAAACAATTTTCCTCCAGACTGTGCAGCACTCAAAGCACCTTCTAACAAACTAAAAACTACAGTCACCCTATGACAGTCCCTTGGGGAGGGGGGGGGGATCCAACACCAAATTAGATGGTAGGGAGACAAAGGGAATGTCCTACGTACTCTATCCTAACAACTGTCCCCAAAGAACAGGGTACTTACCTGAGGCACCATGACAAGAAATCAGAGACTTGCTAAATCATAAACATCCTTAGAACAGTATGGCAGATGTGGCCCTGAATACAAGCACAGGCAGTGGAAATGGAGGAAAAAGGCAGGTTAGCCAATTTGAAAGTCACAGCTTAACAGGCATGATTTTAAATTTAGGGGTGCTCCCTGTCACCAGGTAGCCCCAACCTGCTCTGCAGAATCACAGCCCTAAAGAGTAAACACTGAAAGAAAATGTCCTTCTCCAGAGAAACTTCTATGCTGCTTCCCCTTCAATGGTACAGCAAAGACTAGTAAGTTGCTGCTGTCTAGAATGTTCATTTGCCAAAGGTTCTATACCGATTACAGCCTTGGGCTGTGCCATTTCCCCTAGTAGGGGTGCGCATTACCCATATGTTCTGATTACCCACCAACAGTATGGCGTGCTACAGAAAGTATTTAATCAATAAGTTTGTTTGTCTGCAATTACTTTATGAGTTATATATTTATTCCACTCCTATTCGTGTATTGTAATTGTCTAACAAAAGTTACATGCTTTTTCTATCCATGTATTGTATTTACGTACTGTCGCCTATGAAAACAGGCAATTTTATCCACAGGCCTTTGTTTTAAATAAATGAGATGAACACAGTTACCCAGAGAGTACAGCTGTTGCTTTCCGCACAGTGTGGGTTAAACAGCTTCTCTGCCATTTGTAAAATTTCTAAAGTTTGCAATAAAAAGACATGAAAAACAAACTCTAAGTATTAAAGGTGTAGAATACAACAGCAGTTTCATATTTTGGGAAAGAAGAAAAAAAAAACACAATAGGGCTAGCTAGGTTTACAGTCCCCCCACCAGGTGAGGCAGGATTAACAAAAACGGACAGTAAACCATAGGAGTACTCTGTTCCCCCTGTACAGGTTTAGCACAAAATCGTTCAACAAAAACACATAGACAGTCCCTTGCAGCTCAACACCTACCACTCAACATTAACTGGAGGAGCAAGCACTTTAGCAGCCTCAACAGAACGCTTGCCCATTGCGGTACTGACGTTTTCTCCTTCAGACTTCAGCTTGTCCACAAAATTCTCCACCTCTTTTCCTTTGGCCCCCAGTTTTAGTGCTTTGCTAGGACCAGATGGTCTGCAGGGAGAGAAAGGAAAGATTTCTTAATAAAAAGAGCTTGTAACTCAGTGGTTAGAGTACTGGGACAGTATTCCAGGGACCTGGATTCAATTCCCAGGTGGTCACATTATTTCTTTACTACAATTTGTGATTTACGTTGCTCAGCAGTGGCTAATACTGCACCAAAAGCATCTAGTTGTCTTGATTATTCCTAGTTGCAGGATATGCAATACTACATAAAGGAAGTGTGTCCAGGAAGCTCAGGTCCGACCATGTGAGCCTATAGATTGGTGGTAAAAGCACTGGGATGGTACTGTAGGGACCTGGGTCCTAGTAGGTCACATTATTTCTTCTCACTACAATTTGTGATTTAAAGTGCTCAGCAGTGGCTAATACTGCACCAAAAACATCTGTCATCTTGATTATTCCCAGTTGCAGGATATGCACTACCAGAGAAAGAAAGTGTGTGTGGGAACCTTGGGTCTAACCGTGTGAGCCTGTATAGCTCAGTGGTTAGAGTGGCTAATACTGCACCAAGAACAATTACAGAAAGTGAAACTGCAAGCTTCCTCTTTTGCAGAATACTGCCATGGAAACAACCATTTCTGTCCTAGGGATTTTGTAGAAACTTCACATCTTTGGAAAAAAAAAAAATAAGGAAACTGCAGAACATTCAATAACATTTTCTTTATTTAAGAGTTTCACCAGGAAGGCACACTGAGCAGAGTACTGCTCGATTCCAGTTGCATCCTGGGGGAGAGGAGAACATAATACAGCAAAAATAGACTGCAATCAGACAGTAGGTGTTAGACGCAGCTAACAGCACAAGGAATAACACGACAATAGGATGCATGAAGGCACAAAAGAAACAGCAAAATACAGTGCAACACAAAACAGCCTAAGTACTCCAGTCTAGAGGAGGAGTACAAGTGCACGTGGAGGCAAACTGTTCTTTGAGGCGGGCATGGAGGTAGCAGTCCGAAGGGGCATGCCTTATGTCCACTGGAAGGGAGTTCCACAACTTGGGCATGCGATACGTGAAGGCTGCCTGGCCAGCATTTGTGGACCTGTGCGGGATAGACGGGAGTCTGGTGTCATTGTGCTTGAGTGCGTAAGCTGGTGGGGGAGTGGCTGAAAGTACAGAGTGGAGCTAGGGTGCCAGGGACTGAGACCAGAATTTGGCAGTGAAACGGGCACACTGTATTTGGCTGCGATCTTGCAGTGAGGACACAGTGATGGGTGGGGTAGGGACAGTCTAGGGCGAAACAACAAAAGGCATGGAAGAGTGGGTCCAGTCTGGCCAGGGTGGACTTGGAGATGGCACTACAGACTACATCCCCATAGTCTATGACTGGTAGGATCATTTTCTGTACCACAGCATGGCGGGCTGGCAGTGGGATGCATCCAAAATTACAGTAGAGGGCACCCAGTCTGGGGTGTAGTTTTTTGTGGACTGCATCGATATGCATAGGGAAATCTAGGTGTTGGTCGAGCCAGATCCCAAGGTACCTAAAGGAGGAGCTAACCTCCAGAGTTGTCCCCTCGAAGGTGTGGAAAGTAGGGGTGGAGGGGAGCCTCGAGAGTCTCTGCCTTGTGCCGAAGGTCATGGAGACTGTTTCCTTGGCATTGAGGTGGAGCTGGTTACAGCAAAACCAGTGCTGGACCTTGTTGGAGTCTGGACACCACACCAGAGGCTGATTGGCCTGATGTGTACAGCACCATGTCATCAGCATACATGTGAATGGATGTGTGTGGGCAGACAGAGGGCAGGTCACTGAGGAAGATGGAGAACAGGAGCAGCCCAAGTACTGAGCCCTGTGGCACACCTGATGTTATGGGGAGAGGGGAACAGGTTGAGCTACCGATTCTGACAGATTGTGTCTGACCTATTAGATATGAAGGAAACCATTCAGTGGCAGGGCCAGAAAGTCCTGCATTTTGGAGCTTAGTCAAAAGGAGGGGACGTGAGACAGTGTCGAATGCCTTAGCGAGGTCAACAAAAATTGCTGAGGTGATATGGCCTTTATCCATGGCGGAGAAAATGCTGTTAGTGAGCCTCAGCAGGGAGTTGGTGGTGGAGTGGGACTTCCTGAAACCAGACTGGTAAGGGGTGAAGAAAGGATGTGGAGTCAAGGTAGGTTGAGAGTTGCGAGAGGACAAGGTGTTCCTGCAGCTTGGCCAATATAGGGAGGAGAGAAATAGGGCGGAAGTTACCAGCGGCAGAGGGGTCCCCGCCTTTGGGGAGGGGGATGACAGTGGTGAGCTTCCACTCAGATGGGATGGAGGCTTGACAGAAAGACAGATTGAAGAGGGCAGCCAAAGGGGAGGCGATGGCTGGGGCCGATAAGTACAACATTTAGGAATAAAGGCCAGAGGGGCATTTGCCCTTGGAAGGGTTTAGTGCCTGGAGGGCGTTTAGTACCTCTAAAGGGGTGACAGGGCGGAAAGAGAAGTAGGAGGTGGGTGGAGGGTCTTGGGAGGCGGTGTGGGGTGGAAGAGGTTGGAGCTGGGAAAGAGGACCTGGATGTCGATGTACAGTTGGTGAAAAAAAGCACTGAACTCTGAGGCCATAGCTGAAGGGTCTGCAACGATGGAGCCACCAATGTTTAATGCCGGTGTAGGGGGCAAGGAAGGTGGGGAGAGAAGTGATTTGACCACCTTCCAGAATTTATTAAGGTGGCCAAGATTTGAATGCAGGGCTGAGTTGAAAAACTTGGCTTTAGCCTGACAGATTAAGCGTGTGCAGGAGTTCCGAAGTACTCGGTACTTTAGTGGTCAAGGTGGGAGCCCGAGACTTTGAAAGATTTCCATGCTAGATCCCTTGCCCTGAGGTCTGCAATAAGAACCGCTGTGATCCAGGGTAGGTGGGCACCTCTTACCCTAGACCTTCTGATAGGGGTGTATCGGTCCCAGACTGCAAGGAGCTTGGATTTGAAGAATGTAAATGCAGAGTCCAGGGAGGAAGCCTGGTGTATAGGGGTCCAATCTATAGAGGCCAGGGCATGGAGAAGAGCGAGGAACTCAAGGGCTTTTATAGGACCTGGACAAAATGATGTTGGGGGGGCAACTTTGTGTTTGGAGATTTTCCTTATCATATACGTCATGTGGTGGTCACTTAGGGCATCAGGTAAAAGGCCTGAGGCTATTATCCCATGAGGGTGTGAGGTGAGGGACCAGTCAAGGAGCGAGTGATTTAGACATTTATGGTTTAAGCGAGTGGGCTCTGTGACCATTTGGGAGAGATTCAGGGAGGCAACTAGGTTACGAAGTTTGGCATTGTGGTTGGAGAGCCAGTTCATGTTGAAAGCTCCAAGGATGTGCAGCTCACCCTCCGGAGTCAAAGATTTTAAGGTGCCTAGGTGTTGGAAGATGGTCGCCATGGTGGTGTTAGGTGCACAGTAGGTGCCGGCGATAAAGAGGGGGGTGCTGTGTGGGGGAGTGTTATCTTGATCAGTAGTGGATCAATGGTCATTGTAGGTGCAGGAACAGGGATTTGGGTGACCTGAAGTGCGTCTGCGACATTTTAAATAATTCCAGACACTTCAGAACCCCTACAGTTACGTAATTATAACACGACATACAGGGATGCCTGCTGGAGGCATTGAGGTGCCTTGGGAACCCATCATCATATTTTGTGGCTACCTCGTTATTTAACCTTTTTGGGTGAAAGATCATACATTACAGGTATTCACCACCACACAAATTCCTTACACCTTTACAGATTTGATTCTAGGACTGCCCATGTTCCTTAGGGGTCTCCGAAGTAAGTGGAGGGTTATACAAATTTTAAGGGTCACAGCCCTAAATTGTATCACTCCACTGGCTGAACCCTGCCCCACCAACCAAAGTTCTATGGAACATCAGAATCAGGAAAGTGGAGACACTGGAGAGTATTTCCACCACTTTACAGCTCCGGCTGCTGAAATTTTTTGAATTGCAGCAACTTTGGCAATGTCTGCAGCTGGGGTGGCTAGAGGGAGGAACCTGGACTGGGTTATGTCAGTGAATAACTGGTTAAGGCAATCTATATTGACAAACTGTATTTTCACAGCTTGTTATGACATCTGGTATGGATCCAGCTGTTTTATCAAACACAGCACAATGAATAACTAATGCTCTCCTTTTCTTAGTTCTCACTGCACTATATAAAGGTATTTGTAATCCTAGAGTTTAACAACATAAAATAAATAAAATATAGCTTTTTTGAAGATGCTTATGAAGGAAAGTAGTGTTATGTAAGAATTTACTGTAACAGTAGATCTTCGAGAGAGGCTCTTGCAGTAGGTATTCACATATAGGACTACGCTGACAGGCGTCGGCACCCCACAGCAAAATTTCTAGTTAGTAGTCTCTGGCAGGGGACCTCCCAGTTCTTTCCCGCCAAAGAGGCAAGACAAGAGAGAAGAGGATATTCCCCCCCCGGCCCCCCGTGGAAATGAAGCAAAGAAAACTGAGGGGGACGGAGGGAGGGAAGACAATACCTACTGCAAGAGCCTCTCTCGAAGAACTACTAGGTAAGTTCTTACGTAACTGTACTATCTTACTTCCAGAGGGCTCTTGCAGTAAGTATTCACATATAGGACTGAGTCCCAAGCAGTCTGGAATAAGGAAAAACACTCGGGAGGAAGACTGTCATCCATAACATAGACCCTCAAGGCTGAATGAGTCTCAGGAAAGGAGACCTTCCAGGACAGCCAACCCGAAGCCTGCTCTACAGCGAGAGGCAATGTCCAAACTGTAGTATTTCATGAAGGTATGGACAGAAGTGTGTGTTTAACTGACTCCATCCTTACTGAGATGGATCAGGGACATATCACTGCAGCCATATTCATTGATCTCATGAAGGCATTTGACTCTGTGTCCAACCCCCTCCTCCTAGAAAATTTATCCTCAGCTGGCCTTGTTGCACCTGCTGTTGAGAGGTTCCTCTCATACCCAACGGTCAGTTAACAGTTAGTCCAAGTGGGCAATGTATTGTCTGTCCCTCCTCCATCTTGGCAGGTGTCCCCAAGGGCTCCAGCCTGGGCCTGTACGATTTCCCTTTTTTTCTTAATGATCTCTCTCTCTGCATACACATCTATGCAGATGACATGGTCATTTACTCATCAGGTCCTTCTATGTCTGCAGTAGAAGCCTCACTCCAGAGCTACTTCTACAATGTGCTCCACTGGTTCCATGCCAACCAGCTTAAATTTAACACCAAAAAGACTATGCCCATGAACTCTGGCACCAGCCAGGAGTAGCAAAGCTCTTGCCATCCGTAGTCTTCTTCACCCTGGATGGGAAGGAACTGGAGGGTCGTCCCTGCCTTCAAATGACGCCACCTACTCCAAACTTCGCCCTACGTTCTGCATTCTATACCGTAACAAGGACAGCCTCCCCTCCCAAGGCTGCCGGAAGAGGATAACCAAAATGATGCTCAATATCTTGGACTATGCGGACGTGGTCTATAGCTATGCCCTTCCCTCTTCTTTTGGCAGACTGGATACCCTCTGTAATGCTGTCACCTTACCTCCAACTTTCCTCTCCGCATCCACCAATTGCTCCCCCTACTCATCCCTTTCCATCTCCCCTCTAACTTTACATCACCAGTCCCGCTGCTCCATCTTCACTGCCAAATACTGGTTTGGGTCTCCTCCCTCTTACCTATCGTCTGTCTTCTCTATCCTTCCCCCCCACCTTTACTCGTTATGCTCAAGGGGTCCCCACACCTTCTCGGTTCCTCAGACTCGCTCAGATACCAGTCAAGCTGCTTTCTCCTACTAGCTCCAGTTCCTCCCTTCCCTTAGTCTATCTCCTTCCCTCAAATCACTAAAATAGCTAATAAGATTCTTTCCTCCCCCTCTGTGTACCTGTCACACACTTCCTGGTTCCTCTGTTCCCTTTCTCACTATTGCTTCTACTCTCCCTCCTAGCCAAAGACTCTTCTTTCCTGACGTTCTCTGAACTCCTGGCCCTCAGTCTGCTCTCTTGAGGGTTAAACTCACCCAAACTCATCCACCAGTTTTTGTACTGTCTATCCACGTATAGTGTGAGCATCTTAGCACATCTGCAACCCTTGTGTATCCACTGTTCTGCACCACTGCCGGTTGTGTATTTATATTTGCCCTTACTGCACTTTTTAATTTGTTTTATTCATTGAAATGTTTCACCAGGAAGACACGCTGAGCAACAAGTTGCTCGTCTCCCGCTGCAATCTGGGGGGTAGGAGAACATGAAGATAGTTTACAGAGATTTGGTACACAATATAAATTTACAGTAGATTACATTCAAATAATTTAAGCAGGCTGTACAGGAGTAATGAAATAGTAGGATGCTAACAGTTTTGAACTAGATCGATACTACGCCAACACTTTTGGATTAGACAGATACAACAACACAAAATAACATTTAGGCATACACTAAACGACACATAACTGTGTAGCTAGAAAATGGCTGAATAGAATTGTTGTAGTTTGATCTAGGGAAGTTAGTGAGGAGTAAACACAGGCAGAACAGGTTGGCACATCTGATGACTAACAGTTCGCATGCCTACTCCTTTTCCCTCCCTCCTCTGGGTCGCACCTGGAAACAAGCCTCAGTCATCAAAGTTTTAAATAAATAAATAGACGGCCCAGTGGCGCTAAGGGTTGGCGCTGGATGCGCACCTGGAAGTGCCTGGCGTCCCGGGTTCGAGGACGTCTCTCGGTCGGAGTGCCAAGCATGGGGGCGGGATCGAGCAAGCCATTGGGCTGCTCTCCTCTCCTGGGGTAAGAGGGTGGGTTGTTGACCCTCCCGTAGTCCCGTTCCCCACTGGGTGGAGGTCCAGTGGGGTAAAACAGGTGGGCAGGGCGGCAGTACGGGTGGGTGGAAGGGGCTGAGCTGGCTTCCGATGTGCGTGTGCACCTCCACGCGCACGTATGGCCGAGTGCCAGGGCTCGGGGTGGGTGGGTGGGTGGGAAACGGGAAGAAAATCCAAGAAAAAAACAAACTAGAAAAAGATATATTAAAAAATAAATACACAGCCTTGTTCTGTTTCAGATCTATGATCTACTCTATTGCGTACTTCCTAAACATTACTATCACCCCTGAACAGTGTAGCTGCTCATGATTCAACACCCTAATCTATTCCCACAGCATCATGAGGGTCAAGACAGTGTTGGGGTGTTCCGAAGTCCACAAAAGATACAGTGGGAGATGATCAAGGACTGTAAACAAACATGTTTTTACATGATAACACCAGTTTGATGGACGGTCTGTTTTTCACTTTCAAAAATAAAAAAATAAGAATCAGACTCAAACTCCCAGCTGCAAGTGCAACCTTCCAGATGGTTTCCTTCTACATCTTTTGTGGAAATGGCCCTTTATAGACACATCTTGGTGCAAGATCAACAATAGACTCAACCCTCTTTCAGGGCTGAATGAATGATCTGAACTGGACATTTGCACTGTGGGCAACATGAGTCAGTCCAGAGTAGCCTCAACCAGACAACATGCCATGGTTTTAATAACAAACACAGCCAAACGTCAGATTTTAAAGCTCTAGCTTGACAAATGACCCCTTGCGTATGCTGAATGGCTGTCTGATACAAAGAAATGCTTCTAACTGGAGAGACCTGCCCAAGGCCTCTGCAATGTGCCTCAAGCTTACCTCAGAAAATTCAGCCAACTAGCCTTCATAACCATCCCTAACGAAGGAGAATAACTTAACCCACTCTATATAATGTCACATGCTTTCCCATGGCTCTCTCTTTTCTACACTGAATTGAAGCACACACTAGTATCACTAAATCCTATGTACGCTCATTTTAGTAACATCACGATTTACCTGTTATAAATGAAATCTATAACTTGGGCCCCTGCTGGACTATTTTCTGTAAGTTTTAAAGACAGCCATATCAAATGTTAAGATTTTCTGTTATCTGTCTGGTAAATGTTAGTTCACTACAGAACCTTCAAATTTAAGTATCAATAGTAAGTGCTCTGAGAACCTATACCACTGAGCTATACGGCCCACCACACCCGCTTCATGTCTATCCCTATGGTTATAGGGTATACAATCAGGACATTCGAACACTGGGGCTCTAAAGGAACTAATCCAATGTACCCACTGAAAAGAAGGACCCAAACCCTGCATGCATATATAGATATAGATAGCTAGATAAATAGATATAGATATATATAGAGAGATATATATATATATATATATATATATATATATATATATATATATATATATATATATATATTACATACACATATACACATTTACACAGTATATATATATATATATATATATATATATATATATCTCCAAATGACTGTGGGGTTGTACAACCAGTCCAGCAGTAGCCAGAGAGGGCCCATAAGTAATGAAATTATTAATTACAGCATCTGGCAAACAATGCCTCGGAAATGTTGTTTAACGTCTGTTGACTGTCTGTGATGTACTACTTGTCACTTGAATATTTCAACAACATTTAAGTCTTAAGTAAGCAACACGACATGACGGGGTGTGCACTGAACAGATATGACTGGGGATATGACCGGACACCCAGGGGTACAGTAAGGCACAAGGCTGCAGGACGAGTGCCTTCATCCCCTAGAAGTGCAGTCAGATCTGTTCCACAGGCACCACCAAAGTGTCTTATTGCGCTTATAAAATGGGCTATGTGTTTTCTTATTTTTTTTTGAATGTTACCAAAACTATGTTTACAACTATAAAAAAGGCTACTGTCATCAGAATTTATGATAAACAGTCCTTCCACTAGCTACAAAATGACGTCATTTTAGAACGGTCATTTACTGCCCTTTGAGACTGTTGCCAAAAAAAGTTACGTGTATAGAAGCTAGTATTTACTGTTAACAAAAAGTGCTAAAAATGTTTACTGGATGGCTTTAATGATGGTGGTTTCCTTGCTGAAATATGGAAAAAAAATGGTAGCGTTTGTAAATGTCTGAGTTCTAGTGGCACACTGATTTTTTTTTAGGGAGACTATGGTCCTGCTTTTGAAACCTTGTTTTTACCTGTACATTGAATGGATTCAATGCAAAGGCAACAACCAATCAGAATAGAGGAATTTCCCTGCCCATTTTATTTTTAAACATTTACTCCCTGGTTGTCCTAAACACGTGGAAAGTCACGTGGCCTTATTAAACAACTGTGACAAACAGGCGATAAAGTAGCTATTTAATGGGCAGACTGCATGGGTCTTGCGGCCCTTATCTGCTGTCAACTTCTATGTTTCTATGTCCTTTTCCCACATGGCAATGTGGTACAGGCAGAGGGTGAAAATAAGAGGGAGTATGGCAGCCTGCTTGAACCCAGCAAGCCCTGCAGAAATTGGGGATAACTGTCACCCTCAAGAGCATGAAGCCCTAAAAGAGAACTGAAAAGAAAAAAAAAAAAATACCTGGCAGGGGAGAATGGCACAGCAGGCGTCTCGAGTCAGAAGGCGCACCATCTGGTTTTGGATTAGAGCTGTTTTTAACAAAATGTTTAATTTTAAATAGTTGTTTAATTAATTGAGTTTTAAATTTTATGTTATTTTTGTAAAGGCGCCCTGAGCTTTGAAAGGGCACCTAATATAAAGTTTGCTTTGCTTATCCAACAGCTGCTGCAGCAAAAGCAGCAGCTGACAGAACCTGTCACTTCAGGGATAGTGAAATAACGAGATTGAAGGGGTCAAGATGCAACACTGCAGAACACTGAATCAAGTGGCGGAAAAGGCATGAGGACTGTTGAGAGGACAACCCCTGCTCTCCTGTGTTTGCAGCTTGCTAGCTTGGACACAGACTCGTGGCTTGAACTGGATAAGTGGCTAACATATCCACCTATCTATGAGCACACCCATTAGAGGTCTGGGACCCTGCTGGGGTGGATTTGGGGGGGGGAGAGAGAGGGAGACTTAGGGCCAAGAAGGGGAAAGTATGCATGGACTCATCCCCATAGCTGGTGCCATGCTTCAAACAATATGGTGGAGACTCAGCAGATGGTTGTTCAAAATGCTGGCGTCGGGGAAGGATATAGAGCACAGGATTGTCATGGCACTTCTAAATTACATGGGAGAGAAACTATACCAATAATTACACCCCCAATTAGGATAAGAATGAGCACATGAGGTCCCTATTGGAGACAACAGATCTAGGCAGCCAGCAAATGCTGTTGTGCAGGGGCTTTAACTGTGTAACGCCCGACATCATGGACCATCAGGAAAATCCTCCAAGAACTGGAGAGTTGCAAGAACTAACTACCCTATGTAAGCAGACAGGCTTCGTGATATAGGGAGGAATCAGCATAAAGGGAAGAGAGACTATCCCCCAAAAAAACGACACTCATTCTGGAGCAGACAAATTCTACATCTAGACACCGTATATGCAACTGGTAAAGAGCAGTTCAAGACATTGTATGATGCTGTCTGATCACACTTCAGTCTCAACTTCATAGCTGGGATACATAGATGCGAGATTGCTGTGGATGCTAAACATGTTTGATAAATGAAGACATTTTTGTAAACAAAACTGAATCCAGCATTTCTCTCTATCAACACCACCCACAGCGATAACCACTGGGCAAGGCAGCAGCACCAATGTAAGCTGTCCCACAACGATGCCCTGCTTATACCACCTGTGACTCAGGAGAAGAGAGAAGACCACCCTCCAACTTTACGCCCATGGAGGACAAGTGCAGTTAGGATGGAGGTTCCCATCTGACAAAACATTTTATGTTTCCCCAACACTAGCCACCCCTTACCTGGCAGGCGTTGGAGTCATCTTGGGTTTCTCTGGTTCAATAATGGTATCTGTAATCATGGACACTGCAGGGCTGCCAGAGACAGCAGAGCTACCAAACCCACCAAATCCAGGGCCTTTTTTACCCTGCCTCTCTGCGTCTCGCCGAGCCTGCTGCAATTCCTTTGCTCTACGTCGCATTTCTGCCTTAGCTTCACGTTCTTGGGTCTAGGGTAGAAAGAAAAAAAAAATTGTAAAAGTCAAATGTGTCCAAGGTAAGTAATGTACCACTGTGATGACTGTAAGAATTTCGGATTCATCTTGCCCCCAACCCCCCAGCAGTGGGTGTACCAAATTTAGAATGGCACTCATGCAAGCTTTTCAACTGGACTGCTACCACTACTCTTGTTGTGTAACCCCTTAATGCCATTCTCCCTCAGGAATCTGTCTAGTCCTGTGTTACCCCTACTCATGCTGTGTAACCCTCACTGCCATTCTCCCTCAGGAATCTGTCTAGTCCTGTGTTACCCCTACTGATGCTATGTAACCCTCAATGCCATTCTCCCTCAGGAATCTGTCTAGTCCTGTGTTACCCCTACTCATGCTGCGTAACCCTCAATGCCATTCTCCCTCAGGAATCTATCTAGTCCTACTACGAAAGCTTAAAGAGTGCTAGTATGCACACCTTCATGTTACCCACCATCTCTGTGAAGTAATGAATGGATAAATACAGTAGATAAATTTCTGAAGTAAATGAATAATGCTATCTAATAGTTCCCCTTATCTTGCCCCCTTGCATTCACTGGCTCACACATCTATGTAGAACACTGCGAGTTGCAGTCTCTTTATGCTCTTTACCCCAGACATGGCTGGATCCTACTTTGGCTGAGCAACACCCAAACCTAACGGTCAATGGAAGGAATCTCCTCTCACTGCCTAGAGCTAGAGACCTCCCTAAATACAGAGGAATAACTCCTTACCAGTAGGGCAGGTTGGCAATTCCTCACAGCAAATCAAGGCCAGATCCCATCCCAGAGGTGGCAGGGCTCAGTCAGTTGGTGTGAAATGACTAGACGCAGGAAGATGAGGTAGTGTGATTTTCTCTTTCTCTGAAGGCACTGCAGATTGGGTCAGCGATGTCCTTCCAACTGTCACAACACCACAGCCTCTCTCCCACCCAATCAGCTGCTCCACTTCACTGGGTATTCCCCTAACCTCCAGAGCCACCATAGGGCAGACAAGCAGCAGGCATACCTCTCAATTGTCCCATATTACAAGTGGTGTCTGTCATTTTTTATCCCTTGTAACTGCTCAGTTCAACATCCATTACAAATGGAAAAGGTGCTGCCCACAGAGAAGGTGCTATAAATTGATTTTAATGCAGAAATTTATAATACTCTACAAGGATAAAGCAAACTTAAGCTTTGCATGAATGAAGGCAGTGGCTTCCGCAGTGTTCTAAGTGTGTATCTCCATGTTTTTTTTTTTTTTTTTTATACTTCGTGTGTATCTCCATGTTCAATGGATGTGTCCTACGCAAGCTGTACCTGGAAATAGGCATTTACTTGCCTAGTTTACCTTACCTGGTGAACAAAAAGCAAATCAATCAATGTTCCCACATTTTGACTGTCAGTGTCCCACATTTCAGTGACAAAAGGTTGAAGGGTATGGCAGTAGGGTCTGGATCCCTCCTTCCCAGAGATGGACAGGCCCCACTGATATGCTGTCTCCACCTCCTGTTGTAATGCAGCTGCAAGACAATTTCTGGATGCAAACCCTGAAGAAGCTCTGCAAAGGGCGAAGTGCCAGGGCATTTGTGGCTGTACACAGCACAGGTATTTACCACACTAGATATATGTACTGCCTTCCTACCATACAGCACGAGGTTTCTAACTGAAGTTTCATACTATACCAGGGCACAACAGCATATGCACAGACATGCTGGGCATCGGAATGGTGCCTGATGGCAGCAAAGCACACAGCTTAACTCCAGATGATACCTATGTACCGTCTGTACAGTATATGCACTGTGATCAATTAAACAGCTACAGAAATACTAAACTGGTGGTGCAGGTTGAACTTTTAGTTCTCAAGTGCACTCACTATTGGTGGTCTCTCTGGAGTTGGTTTAGGGGCTGGCCACCTCTGTGAGTGCACCAGGCCCTGTACCAGAAGATGCACACCTCTTTGTTTTTATCTGGCTGCAGAACTGACCTGCAGTTCCCCAACCCCTGTGCAGGATGTGAGGATTTTATAAGCCTTTTTAATTAAGTAATAAGGTACAAGAGGGGGTGCCTTGTGGTGGGATAACAGCACACCTTGGGTGGACTGAAGCAAGAGGCTGAAGACTGACAGATACAGAATACAGCTGTATCATTACCTTCTATTTTAGCTTTGTAACCAGATTTATAATGCATCTGCACTTCAATCTGATCACGTGTATTATGCATCCCACTGCTACCGTTTTATTACCCTTTGCTCCTCCTGTCATTTATTCTGTGCAGTTCACAGTTGTTTGTCCAGTTCTCGGAACAACTGCAGTAATTTACTACTTTCACCTTCGGTATATTCTTCATTTTGTACTGCTGTATACAACCTCCTCTTTCCCAGGACGCATTAAGAAAGGAACAGTTACTCACTGTAGTAACAGACTTTCTTCTAATGGATTAGAACAGCCAGACAAACCTGTGCAGCATCTCCATGCTGCAGAACTTGGAATCTTTTTTCAAGGATGTTTCATCAAATTAATTTATTATTTTTGAGGGGTGCTGTGGGGCAACTGAGAGAGCAGCATCTTTACTGAGCTTTGCATTTCACTTTCTAGTATTCTGAATATCAATTCTGGATTTTCTTTCACGATCGGTGGTGGTAAGAGTTTGGGGCCGACATGGGGCCGAAAAAGGACCAAAGCATGCTGCTCAGAATGCAGAGGCGTTCTCTCCAGGGGCAGGTCCAAAGGGGTCTCAGCCTACATAGATAGATAGATACACGAAAAGTCACCTCAGCTGGTGGTGTTGCAGCCACGTAGATTATGGGCATGTTAACTAAACTCCAGGCTACAGGTGAAGAAACGAACAAGCAATTAGCCACAGTAGAGGCTAAAATGACGGTGACATCCACATTACAGAAAATAAACTGGTGACTACGGAGCCAAGTGCTGGAGTGGAGAAGCAAGTAGCAGAGACCATGATATTTGTCAAAAGTAGCACATTCTTCCACACCAAAGTTGAGACACTGGAAAACAGATTGCACCAAAACAATATCCGACTAGTGAGATTTCTCCCAAGATTTGACAGCCATCAAGAACTGGTGCTGGCATTTTATAGACTGATATTTACTGACCTGCGATGAGTTTTCTCTACTACCGGAGTATCGATCACTGGAGCTTTCATGGTACTGACACGCTCTAGAACCAGGGAAGGGGTCTCGTTACGTCCGCCGACTGCCATGCTCTCTAGCTCGGAGGCTAGAATCTCCCTAGTCCAGGCAGCTAGAGCTAAGGGGGAGATCATATGGGAGGGGAACAAGCTGGCTTTCTTCCCAGACATCTCCTCCCACATGCAGACTTGAGAGAGGTACAACTTATTAAGAGGTCCCTGCTGGAGAGAGGTATGGACACTCAGCTGTTTTTTCCAGTCTGTAAGTAAAATACACAGACAAAATGTTCACTGATCCAGAGACTGCTGTGGCCTTTACTGAAAGGTTTCGGAATACAAATTCCAATGTGGAACTGAAACAGGATGATGGGCCCAACGGACAAACCTTGGCCTAATGAGGCATGTCATGCAAACTTGTTACATCAAAAAAGAAAAATACAACAGAAACAACTTTCTTCTTATTTCTCTTTGCCCTGCTGGCTGTGAAAACTCTGTGTAACGGAGTCTCTTGTTTACCTAATGAGAAATGGTATTACTGTATCGGGTGCTAAAGTACCCACCAGTTTAATTCTATACAGAGTTACTGTTTTCCTTCATTCCTACCCCTTGCAATGCAGCCAAGTGGTATGGCTTTGTGTGCTTAGTAAAATGCAGCTTAGCTGAGCCCAGGCCATCTATACTTGACCCTGCATTTCTTGTTTAGGTGTCAGCCCTCCACAAATCTCTCTGTTCGTGCGCGGAGCAGGGAGGACCAGCTGACAGACTTTGAATGCTAGCGACTGCAGGTGATTCACGAGCATGGTGTTCTATGGCTTCACCAGGCTGTATTTTTACTCCTTTGAACTGGTCTGTGGTTCCAAGCTGATACTGGGCATAATGTGTTCCCTCCATGATTCACACACATTTCTGAGCAGTACTATCATGGAGACTGCACCATAAAAAAACCTGTCTGTGCATATGTACTTTTCATTGCATAACCAAAATTGTAAACATTGACTTTTTTTTTTTTTTTACATTTTTTATTTGAAATTTATGTTGTAATTGGACCCCTCAAAAAAAATGAGGTCTCGAGTTTCCTGGCCTCTTTAGCTCAATTATCTACTACTGGAATGCTGGGAAGCTCCCGATCAGCACAGTACAAGTGAGCATGTCTGAAGTTCTGGTGTACCGTGTGCCGTCCTCATGGAGATGATGCACTACTTTTACTAATCTGTTCTAATTCATGTAGCTGCAACAAGCAGTTCTCTGCTCTGTGTGCATTTCCTGGTCATATATCTTTAAATACATATTTAAACTGCATTTAATGAAGACAGTACAGGCCTTCAAGGTAAGCCTCAACTAATTTCTGCTCACCAAGGGAATCAAAGGGTACTCTGGGTAGTAAGGTGGGTAAGGATTCACAGGGTACCCTGGGTAGCAGGGCAGGTGGGGATTCACAGAGTACCCTGGGTAACAGGTGTGCGAGGGATCCCGGGATACCCTGGGTGGTAGGAGTGTGTGAGGAATCCCACAGTACCCTGAGTGGTAAGGGTGTGTGTGAGGAATTCCATAGTATCCTGGGTGGTGGGGTGTGTGAGGAATCAGAGGGTAACCTGGGTAGAACAGTGGGTGGGGAAATCACAAGGTACCCCAGGTAGTGCAGTGGGTGGAGGAATCACAGGATACCCCCTGGGTGGTAGGGTGGGTGGGAATCACAGGGTACCCTGGGTGGTGGGAATCTGGGGTACCCTGGGTAGAAGGTAGTGGGAAATAACAGGGTACCCTGGGATAGAAGGGTGGGTGGGGAATCACAGGGTACCCTGGGTAAGAAGGGAGGGTGTGTGGGTGGGGAATCACATGTGCTGGGAATCAGAGGGTACCCTGGGTAGCAGAGTGAGTTGGGGATTGCAGGGTACCCTGGGTAGAAGGGTGGTGGGAAATCACAGGGTACCCTGGGTAGAAGGGTGGGTGGGGAATCACAGGGTACCCTGGGTAGTAGAGTGGGTGGGGAATCACAGGGTACCCTGCATGGCAGTGTGTGTGTAGGGAATCTCATTCGTACATGTTTGCTCAGGATACTTGCTGTTAACTGGTTATGAAGTGGGAATTTGGACTTGTTGGACCTAGAGTCCCTTCCAACCTTATATTACTGTTAATAAATGTATGTATAAATACTCTGAATAAGTGAAAATGTCCAGGACGATATAGGAGGGAATAAGCAGTGGGAATCTGGGGTCAGGTGACCACCCCATGACCCCAAAAAATGAGATGTTGCATGAATTGTAAAAACTAAAATATTCTCTTGTTTCAACAGGCAGGCAACTGTAGACTGTCATTATGACTGTTGAGGTAGTAAGTTGTAAAAATCAGGACCCTTGGTCTGGAGATTGATTAAAAAAAAAAAAAAAAGAGTCAGTCCTTACCTCCCTGACAGCACGGAACACCTTCTCCTCATGGGAGTCCATCTCTGTGAAGGTCCTGATCTGTGCCAGGTTGACGTTCTCACGATACCCCAGTGCAACAATCTCATCAAAGGCAAAGATCAGGTCAAAGCAGTGCTCAGAGATCTCACTCTCTTCGAGAACTCGACAATACTCAGGAATCTGTCAGGGAATAAAAGCGAAGTACTAGATGAGGGAAATGGTCATCAAAGGTATATTTTACATATACACAAAAATATCCTCCATTCCAACTCTCTCTTTTTTTTTTTTTTTTTAAAAACCCTCCCACCGAAATATTTACAGTTTAGGGAGCCAGGGCAAAATCCTTTCTCTGGCCAAGAGGGCAGGCAAGTGGCTGCCTTCATAGGCAATGAAAATGCTACTCAAAGATGCCATTCCAAGGCTGACTGGGTGACAGCACTACTACCTGCCACCCGGGTTCATGTGCGACCTAGGACTGCATGGGGCCAGCCAGAGCAGAAAGGTTATGCGTCCCGTGACCTATTCTCCTCTCTCAGGGAGGTGGAGGACAAGTCACTCTGCTGCTTGTCTGCCACATGGTGGAGGCCAGGGGGGCAGCACGGTCACAGCGTCAAGTACAGGGCACAGGCATGCTGGTGGATGCTCACGCGTGGGCGCAGCTCTGCATGCTCGTGCACAATGCATCACTGCACGGTTGACAGCCTAAGAGGAGAACATGGCGAAGGTATATCCCCAACCAGCAGGATGAAACTCCGCTGTCCTGCAGACCTTGCACTACTGACTGGGCACCCCTATACATTGTGAATTCTGCTTCACAAGCATCTGGCCAGCCCTGATGGCCCCACCACCTGTGATATTTTGTGGGGGACTCAACGGAGGTGATACATCAAAGAGAAGGTAAGTGACATCCAGGGACCAGAGCTGATGGGTTCCTGCTGGCAATGTGGTGGCAGAAAGAAATAAAAAGATGCCACTCTGACTGGCAGGGGGCGTGTGAATGTCAAGCAGTCTGCCCCATCATTACAGCAGATAAAATGTATTTTAACTGGAAAGTCTTCGTACATAGGGTAGTGTAATGCAAGGGGAACTACCACATCAAAGTTGCACAGAATTGCAGCTCTCGTGAAGTGTGATCTGGGGGAGAGTGGTCGAAGGCAGCACAAGAAATGCCTACCTTGTTACAGTGTACAGCTACAGATTGTGAGGGCTTTGTTTTAGTACTTAAGTACTCCACTCCCACCCCCCTCTCTTATTCTTCCCAGCCACCCTCCCACATCCCTTCCTACACCCTGTGCTCTGTTTGTCTTGACAAAGCCTGCTGGCCAGTATATTGTCCTATCTACTGACGTGGAACTTTTGTAAAAGAACTCTTAGCGCAAAGGTATATGTAATCCAAGACTTAAAAATAAATAAGTGGTTATTATTTCATTGTCATACAGCAGCGGTCTCCGTTACCCCTAGTCTTTACACTTCATTGTCATACAGCAGCGGTCTCTGTTACCCCTAGTCTTTACACTTCATTGGCATACAGCAGTGGTCTCCATTATCCCATGTCTTTACACTTCATTGGGGTACAGCAGCGGTCTCCGTTACCCCTAGTCTTTACACTACGAGCTACAGAAAGTGAGCACACAGTTCTCTTTTAACATCAATTCAGTGGAAACCAGCAACATTTAACAAGCTGCCCAATACCTGAACAAAGCCCAGACAAACTGGTCAGCACGACAGTCTTTATATAATCAGCGGTACCTTGTCCCAGACATGGCACACTGCCAGTACAATGAGGGAGGAATATCTCACTGTTTCTACCCTGTGCTAAACCTGGCGGCAGACATTTTGGCGTTTGCCTGTGGACACAGAAATTCATCTGAAAATTCTCCAGCCCAGCCATTGTAAACCTTGTTCAGCCAACAGAGGACAGAAAACCAAAGGTCTGAAAAGATGCAGCTTAAAGCTTCTTATCACGTTAGATACTGTATTTAAGGTACATCATGCCACTGAAATTGGTGGTGGGGGGAACCATCCAAGTACTTCTGCCCTGTTTTACAGCTGGGGGAAAAAAAGCAGAAGCGCAGGGAGCTCAAGTGCCTTGGTTCAAGGTCACAAAGTAGCACTGGTGGGATTTAAACCTATGATCTCTGTTTTGTAGCTCAAGGCTCCAACCTTTAGATCACACTGCTTTTCTGAACTGTCATTTGTTCGTCTTGTTCTGAGAACTTTTTTGGTGCTAACAAAAGCTGCTCCCCCCAAGCTTATTACCAGCTGTGTCCTTACCACTCTGGAGAAGAGGCGGAGGGTTTCTAGATCTTCCAAGATGTTGCTGTTTTTTGTGGTGATGAGGACCATGTAAAGTTTCTCCAGTGGCTGGTACACGTATCTCACACTCTCCGTCTCCACAAAGGTGTGCTGTTTCCCCGTGTTCATCAGCTTGGGGAACGCCGCCAGCAGGCCCTCAATACGGGTGCGGGTCATTTCTACAAACTGGCGTGACACAATGGCCTTCCCCGCTTTTGTGCAAACTGCTGCTGCTAACAGTACCTGCAAAAAATAAAGAGGTATATAGCTTAATAAATAATACATTTGCTCTTCTGGTCAAACTGCTGCAGGTTTTGTCCCCTACAACCTTTGATGAACTGGTATACCCATGGCAGCAGCTTTCCTCTGGCCAGGAAGGCTGGCGAGTGACTGCCTTCACTATCTATAACACCACCTTTGGTTGACCAGTAGGAGGTGCACTACACTGGGCAGCCCAATCCTCCCTCCTGCCTACCCAAGAGCAGAGCACTCCCTCCACCACACACAGCACCCCCAAATCTCTCTCTCATGTGAAATCCCTAGAGTGGCCAGCTCTCTTTTGCATTTCTGAATTATAATAACAAGCTCATACTGATGCATAAAAAAAAAAAAAATAGCACTTATCTCCTCTAAAAGAACATTTGGTTTTGTTTATATTTTGCTTTTCCTTAAGATCAACTCACACAATCATCCTAACCCACCCACCCTGTACGCCTCCACATAAAGAGAAAAGCATGCGCACACACACACACACACACACACACACACACATATATACCTAGACTACTGCAGCCACACTCGAAACTGGCAGAACCAGTTTTAGTAGCAGGCATATTGTTTCCCAATCAAAAACAAACCGCCCAAACTCCAGGATGATGACGACAACAGAAACCCGGTATAAAAACAAAACTAGTTCCTAACTGAAGCCTCCCAAAAATATTCTGGGAGTTTAGTCTTGAAAGTCAGTTTGTGTGAGCGTTTTTTTTTTTTTCAAAACTCATCAAGGCCAGCTCGGCTTTTAATATTTTTTTTTCATGTCATCTTTGCGATTATTTTCTGTGCCACATGGTAGACGGGGCATACTTTCAACTCGATTTAATAGTGCCAAACAGTTATGAAAGCTATTTTTGGCTCTACTGGTGAGTGGCAGAGCTAGCCCCCTTATCTAACCCAGCCCCTTTCTGCAACAGCATCAACTTTACTCGGGCTCGGAGTGGGACTCCCTTCCCAATCAATGCTAACAATGTAATATCCTTCAAAGTTTTGTTGTTCCACTCCTCCCAATAGATGCATCAACTAACAGTAACAGAATCCTTCTGTGATGTAGGCACTACTTGGACTATTACTAGCCAGTATCCCTTTGATAGTATACTCCCTGAAAAGTAACGATTACCCAGTCATTATGCTAAAGTAGCCGCCAAAACAACAAGGCACCATAAGCAGTCATGCAGAATAGGCCAGGACACTGAAATTCTCCTCCACAAGGCTCCAGGGACACACAGCCCTGCATCCTTGCTGCTCTAGCAGCCAACCGGAATGCTTGTCGACCTGTGTGGAGGGTCCCCGGAATGCAATGTTGGCTTCTCGGGATGCATAATCTGATGCCTTCTGCCCACCCGTACTGTAGCCAGATGCACCAAACTGGCTTTAAAGAAACACAGCAGGACTTCTGGGATTTGGTAAAGGAACCCCAATTTATGTTATTTTCAGAGTTCTGGACCTCCAAGCAACAAAGCTATGAAGACTCGTTTCAAATCGTGCCACAGGTTTATTTATTTTTATTTCTTTTTATTAAATGGATGCGACCACAATTCTGTTACAGTCAATTATAAAGACTTAAAATAAATATTGTATTTAGTTTTTGTTGACCGGGTAAGTGCTCTAGACAAATCCTGCCTATTTTCAGGCACGATCCGGGGAAGGGGGATACAGATGAATGCCAACTGACCTTGAACCAGATTAAGCTGTTGGTGGTATTTTTAGTGAACGAGGGAAATTCGGCCAAGACACCGGGGAAATTCCCCTACTCTTTTCGAGAAGTGCCATGGGATCTTTAACATCCACTTGAACTACCACCAATCCAGGCAGATGGGACCTCTGTTTAACGTCTCATCCGAAAGACGGCACCTCAGAAGTGCAGCACCCCTCTCAAGCTGCACTACAGTGTCAGTACTGGGATATTAACCCAAGTGCCAGATGTGGGAACTAAACCCACAGACCTCTGATCTCCCGGCCTCAGAGGTGAGTGTGCTACCTGCTTAGCCACTGACACTGACAATATAGAAAGTCTTACCAATACTGTATAAATGATTAATGATTATAAGTCTAAACCAATGTTTCTGAATAAAATGAAATTTTTACAATATGACTGTGCTTATTATTTCACCATCACCAACATTCCACCCCTTTCTATGCCTTATCCTACAAGGTCTTTCTCGTGTCAACAGCTTGTATTTCCTAAGTGAAGGCTGCCCCTGTATATTATGTTCTGACTTGAGTTTCCACCTGCCTTTAAAACTACTGTACAATGGTATCTCAGGGTATAAAATCAGGGTCGTGCCTTGATATATACATCACCCATGGCCTCCAGAACACCTCATGTCCTGTTTTTTTGTTATGTAATGTAGCTGTGAGGGATTCCATGTAATAAATATTATACAATGTGGTAAATCCAATGTCCCAAATCCTGCATCCTGATTGGTTGACTGGCACAATTACCACCGTGATAAATCCTCCAGTGTACCCACTGGAAGAAGTGCCAGACAACCTTATATCGTGCTAAGCCGGTCGCTTTCACTTCAAACGAAACTGCCGTGATTTGTCCCGTCACCGCTTCGCTAAAACACGGTGGTAAATTGTTTACAAAACGACATCCTCTTTCGAAGTGTAGGGACCTCAGTGAGTTAGAAAATAGTTAAACATTAAACAAACAACATTTGCCATTGTATAATATAAATTTATCCCTCCAGGGTGTGGGTACACTGGAGGACTTAACACGACTGGTGGGATTCGGTCACGAGGAATCCACACCAGCCGTGTCAAATCCTCCAGTGTACCCACTGGAAAGACAATATAAACAACTCCTCCCCTCCAATCTTGTATAGCGGGACTTCTAGTAACATCCAACGCCATGTTATAGCCTTTTTGGCTGCCAATATTTAAGTAGGAAACAAGGTTCGATGCCAAGATGGACGGTTTTGGTGGGGTGGGGGGAATAAGGCTAATAAAACCACGTCAGTGGTTAACTCTATCCTCTCACCCAGGCAATCCAAAATCTCTTGTTGTACTCTACACCAATAAGAAATGACCATGGTTGGCATGTGGGCACGTACAGTTCCTCCAACACTTCTTAAATGAGGGGGGAAGGTATTTGGAGAGAATGACCAGGGAGCAGAAGAACCAAGCTCGACACTTCCAGGCAAATTCAAGCCATATAGTAGAATGAGTTATCCTGCAGGCCAGTGGGGAAGCTTGTATCCAATCCTGATCTGAAATTTCTATATCAAGAGCCCTACACCAGCTTTTTAAAATTGAAAGTGATGAGTCTCCCATCCCTAAGGAAACGGTATAGGTGTCCCACCAGGTGTCCCCAAGTGTGTCCAGATATTTCCAGAACAGGGGTCCCGCTATCTCAAAAGGTACTTTTTGACCTGAGTATATCTGTAGAGGTCACTATCTAATAAACCATGGGTTGATTTAAGTGTTTCAAATGAAATAATACCCTCCCGGGAAAGGAACTATCTAAAATATTGGAGTCTCACCCTTCTCCACTTTGAAAAAGTATGGTCTGTATTAGCAAGGAGAAAATTGTCCTCTGAGATGAGGGTGTGAAAGAAAAAAGTCCCTAAAACCCCAAAGTTTTTCAACCGATACCATTGTTTTAAAATCTGGGCAGCTGGGCAGAAAAGGGTGTAAAGTCTTTCAGGGAAGAAATCCTGGTTACCGAGGCCAGGGCTATCTTTGTTCCATCGTACAAATCGTTTAAAAGCAAATTCTAGGTCCTTCCGAGGGGTCTCAAAAGTCGGGGCCAGCCAGGGTTAATATTTTTTAAAAAAGCTGCAAGGGCATAAAGTTTCAGATTTGGTAGGCTGGCTCCACCCTGGGAGAGCAGAAGCTGCAGCAAGGACATCCTGATCCGGAGTCTTTGGCCATGCCAAATAAAATCTGAAATCATTTTATCCCATGTTTTAAAGTAAAAGGAGGAGGGAAAAGTGGGGATATTCTGAAATAGATTCAACAATTTTGGTAATATGATCATTCGGATGGACTCTATTCTCTGGAATAAGTTTAAAGGTAGTTTGGACCACAGAGATAAGTCTGACTGGATTTGCACTGACAGGGGTTCATAGTTTAGTAGTTCAAAGTTTTCCAAATTCTTAGGGATAATAATTCCCAAATATCTGAACTTTGTTTGATACCATTTTATAGGGTATTTATTTTTAAGAGATTGGGACGGGGTGAAATATAGCGAGAGAAGGTCTGTTTTGGTTACATTCAACTGAAAATCCAAGACCTCAGTAAAATGTTCCAGGGTTTCCTATAGGGCTGGGAGGGAAGTCTCCGGGGAGAGGGCCGTCATGAGAATATCATCTGCGAAGAGGGCCACCTTATGTTCCCTCTGGCCTATGGGGACTCCCTCTATCCGAGTATCCCTCCGAATAGCCTCTGCCAAGGGTTCAATGTATAGGGCAAATAATAGTGGGGATAGAGGGCATCCCTGTCTCGTGCCCCTATGTATGGCTATTGCTTGAGACAGGGATCCATTTATTCGAATATATGCTTTAGGGGACATATAGATGTTTCTCAGACAGGTAAGAAAAGAGTCTGGAAAAGAAAAATTTAGAAAGGGTATCCCATAAGGATTCCCACCCCACCATGCCACAGGTTTATTAACTTCCCTGAGCCACTACCAGAAATAGGCGGTGTGTGGGGCACTCGATATTCAGCAGTACCGTTAGGTACCTCTGTCACAATTGGCATAGATCTGGGTCTTCACTGCACTTCTAAAATGGTCCTTATTGCCAGTGTGTAAATCAAAAAAGCACAATGTATTTACCAGTAAATATAACAATGAGAATCAATATATAAAAAACACAAAACGGCAGAAATCAAGTCATGTCAGTTAAAAACAGAAACCCCAAACCAGCTCCGTCGTGAATCACTGATAAATCCTCCCCATACCAAATGTGACAAAACACTTCCGGCAACCGACAAGTGCTGGTGTTTCCAGTGACACAATCTGCAACACTTCTAGCAATACAAAAGGTTAGTGTGCCAATGAGCCTTCTGGGCCTTTATTTTCAACTGCAGTGCAGACAGGGTAGGAATCCGGGCAAAGTGCTCTTGGTAACCTATTAGCCATCCCATAATCAAAGCACAACAGAAAACAGCCTGCTGCATCTTATCCAATACCACAGAGCAAAGGTCACAGAGCCACTGTTCCATCATCGCAGACTTTGTCATCCAGCATCTCGACAGGCAGCAACTGTATCTTGTTCCTTGCTGAGAAAACACTGCTAGACACAGGCGGGGCAAACCATTTCCGGAAAAAAGCAAATGGCAAGTTACTTTAGTGATGCAACAAAGTTAATGTTTTCGCCCCTTCTGTATCCGTGTATACATAGGGGTGTCACAATAATTACAAGAATTTTCACTGGCAATACCAATGTCCTATCTGTTTTCCAACATAGGGGATAGGCAACTGCCAGACTCAAAATATTCATCTTCAAGTGCAAGTGGGCAAGACCCCAACTCACAAGCAGCAGAGCAGAGCCCCATGCTGGAATCAGCAAAGGACTGGGCGTGAAGTGGAGTGGAGGCTCCCGGGCATGTGGAAGTGGGACCCCCAGCAGTCACGTATCACCTGCTGGCAGACAAGGGCCATTACGGATATTCCTCACTTCTTCAGTTACAATGAGACATGGCAGGGAATATGGGCAGACTAGGTGGGCCTAGTTGTCCTGATCTGCTGGCAGTTACTATGTTTCTATACTGCATATTTCTCGTAGATCAGGCCCTTGAAGGATTCAAGCCTCGTTCTTAATAGGGGAATACATAGCTAGCCTGCCTGAACCTAAACCTTCGCTACATCTGCTTCCTTTTAATCTTCACTCTCCACTGCACCTCTCCATTACTGCAAGTTTCTTTTTCTAATCCAGCACCCAGGATTGCACACAGTACTCCAGCTGCGGGCCATGCTTGCTCCCAGCTGACTGGCCATATGAATATGTTTACCATGGCTATGGAGGAACTGAATATGTCCAGTTTATTCACTTATTATTCTGTTTAATGTCCAGTTTATTCCCTTGGCTCCCCATTGTTCTGCATCCCAGCGAGAGGGTCACAACCCCTGCGCCCTTCCTCAGCTATGAGGACAGGCAAACAGCTTTCTCCACAGCAGACACCATTCTTGAGTATGTGAATTTCTAATGTGATTTCATTTATGTGTCTATGTATGTACAGGACTTCACGGGTTATTTTATTTACCTGTTCTACGTTGTTGTAAGGAACTAGGAGATGTGGGAAAGGGGGTGACAAAAGGGGAATTTGCAGTAGTAGGGGATCTCAACTGGGGCATTCTGTACAAGTGCACCAGAAGCCAGGCTCTGCTAGATATTTTGCAGGACTGTATGCTGGTGCAGCAGGTCAGTGATCCCACTAAGTAATATGCCATTCTCTACGTGGTACTCAGCAACTCAGAAAGTGCAGACAGAGTGTGGGTTGAGAAACCACTGGGTCCAGCTACCAGAATACTATACGATTCAAGTTGGCCATGTGCACCCAAAAACCCTCATCAAAGGCTGATAGAATTAAGAAATCAGTTTTTTATATAAAGAAAAGATGGAAGGAGGAAGTGTCAGGCTAAAGGAGGGTGGCGGGGTATTGGAGAAAGATGGTCAGAAAGCAGCCACACTGAAGGACTACTTCTGCTCAGTATTCACTAGGGAGAACAGCAGGCTCTTGCCAGAGAGCAGGACAAAGGCAGATGATAGAGGGGTCCCAGAAATTAGGCTGCAGAAATCCACTCGTGAGAGTCAGAAAAGCATTAGCAGCGCTCAAGGTAGTCAAGGTTCTAGGGCTGGATGGGATGCATTAGACCACACTAAAGGAAGTGGCATCAGTGTTAGCTGAACCGCAGGTGGGGCTATTCAATAGCTCTTTGCAGCAAGAGGTGGGTGGTTCCCAAGAACTGGACAATGGCAGATGTAATTCCACTGCACAACGGAGGGGACAACAAGCAACCAGAAAACAATAGACCCCTGGCCAGGTGGCGCTAAGGGATATGGCGCTGGATGCCACATCTCGAGCCACGCTGGCAACCCTGGTTCGGAAATGACCCTGGGTCGCTGAGGAGCTGGCATGGTTGGGGGAGGGCTGGATCAAGCCGCCTAACAGCAGCTCTCCTCTCCCGAGGAGGCTGCCACCCCCCGTAGTTCCGTCACCACCAGATGGAGGACGGTAATGGCGCAGATAACAGGGGCGACATGAGGGCACCAAGTGAGTGTGCGTTTCCACACGCGCACGCCTGCAAGGAGATGGGGGTGGGAGAAAACCGGGCACAAAAGAATGAAAAAATGTATATAGGAAAAAAAATTTGAAAACAAAACAACAGACCCCGTCAGCCTTACCTCTGTGGTAAGGAAAACTGATTGAGAGACTAGTCAAAGAGGACCTAGTAGAATAGCTGGAGAAAAATGGATTTCAGGACATTACGCAGTAAGAGGTTCATGGCAGGGAGGTCTTTTCAGACCAACATGATAGTATTCTTTAACTGGGTAACCAGAAAAAATGACAAGGGGCATGCGGTAGACTTCTCTAACTTCAGCAAGCCATTCGACTCTGTGCCACACTGAAGACTGCTGAAGATCATGCACAATCTGGGAACAGCTAACAAAGGTGGGTAAGATGTCATTGGAGGGGAGGTAGCAGAGAGTTGTGGTGAATGGGGTCAGATCAGTGGAAAGAGATGTCACCAGTGGAGTACACGTGGATCTGCCCTGGGCCCAGTCCTCTTCATTTTAAAATACAGAACACAAACAGGTACATGTTACATTGCAGTATTATAAGTGAATATCTGAAGTAGTTAGCAGTCTGCCCAAAAGTGGTAGATGATACCCCCTGCTATAATTACATCCGTGGTTCGTAGCAATGTTATGTCAGTAAAATAGTTATCCATTTGTTGGGGAACTCGGTATACTATATACGTGTCAGATCCGTTTAGCAGCTGCACAACAAAAGTACAGTTACTCAAGAACTTACCGTAACAGTAGATCTTCGAGAGAGGCTCTTGCAGTAGGTATTCACATAAAGGACTAAGCCACCAGGCGTCAGGACCCCATGGAAAAATTTCTAGCTAGAAGTCTCTGGCGGGGGGGGGGACCACCTCCCGTGATAGGTGACCGGCGTCATACGACGTCGGTATAAAGGGGTGATCCCCCATGCCCACCTTCCAGTTCTTTCCCGCCAAAAGAGGCAAGATGAGAGAGAAGATGATATTTCCCACATGGAAATGAAGCAAGAAAACTTAGGGGGACGGAAGGTGGGACGGAAATACCTACTGCAAGAACCTCTCTCTCGAAGATCTACTGCTACGGTAAGTTCTTACGTAACTGTACTATCTTACTTCAAGGGCTCTTGCAGTAGGTATTCACATATAGGACTGAGTCCCAAGCAGTCTTGGGCAAGGAAAAAAAAAAGTCAGATGGAGGACTGCCATCCATAGCATGGAACCTCGGGGCTGAACGGGTCTCATGAAAGGAGGCCTTGTAGAACAGCCAACCCGAAGCCTGCTCTACAGCGAGAGGCAATGTCCAAACTTTAGTGTTTTGTGAAGTTATGGACTAAAGTCCAAGCTAAGGCTGCACAGATGTCTGCCGCTGACACATTCTTGAAACAAGCCGCAGAGGCAGCTACTCCTCTGGTGGAGTGACCTCTGACTTGACCCGGAAGAGTCTTGTACTTGTCATAACAGAAAGTGATACAATGTGCCAACCATTTTGATAGGCATTGCTTAGAAACAGCGTTATCCTCTTTTTTGTGAGCAAAAGAGACAAAAAGCTGATCAGTCTTCCTCAGATCCTTAGTCCAATTGGTGTAGTATCTCAGAATTCTGTGAACATCCAAAGTATGCAAGAGGTACTTCCCCTTGATTGGAGTGTTGCTTAAAGAAAGCGGGTAGCTCAACAGATTGAGTCAGCATAGATTCAGCCACCACCTTACGGAGAAACTTAGGGTTGATGAGTAGAGCCACAC
Organism: Neoceratodus forsteri; assembly: GCA_016271365.2. Lineage (NCBI taxonomy): Eukaryota > Metazoa > Chordata > Ceratodontiformes > Ceratodontidae > Neoceratodus > Neoceratodus forsteri. The sequence continues at coordinate 107,590,051 of JADMNL010000034.1, read as the reverse complement.
GTTCCTTGTGGAAAATCCAAGTATGGAATTTTACACATCAAGGCCTTAAGCTCGGAAATGCGCAGAGCAGAAGTAATGGCCACTAGGAAGAGTGTCTTCCAAGAAAGGTACTTCAAATCAGCTGTAGCTGCTGGCTCGAAGGCAGGCACAGTAAGCTTCTCCAGGATAAAATTCAAGTCCCAAGGAGGGGCAGGAATGCAGATGGGGCAGGGGGTCTCAAATGGAGAACTCCTCTGTGGAAAGTCTTAGAGACTTCCAACTGAGCAAAAGTCCTGTCTCCAAAGGGAATATGATAGGCTGGGATAGCTGCCTTGTGGACTTTCAACGAGGAATGGCTGAGACCCAGACTGAAGAAGTGATGCATGTAGTTCAGGACTTTACTGACTGGGCACGAGAAAGGCTAGAATTCTTTCGAGTTTGCCCAAACAGAAAACCATTTCCACTTCATGGCGTAGGTGGACCTGGTGGAAGGCTTCCTGGCTTTCATCAAAATGTCCACTACTAGAGGAGAGACTCCAAAGCGGGCTTTAGCTATGTCTGCAGGAGCCACACACGTAGATGAAGGGATCTGAGACCTGAATGAACAAGGGTCACCTGATCCTGGGTCAACAATTGCTGCAACAGAGGAAGAGGAAGCGGAAGTTCCTCTGAAAACTGTTGCAGAAGAGAGAACCAAACTTACTTGGGCCAGAAGGGAGCAATGAGAATCATCTGAGCACCCTCCGATCTGAGTTTGTTCAGGACCCTCAGGATTAAAGGAATGGGAGGGAAGGCATAAACGAATCTGTCCCTCCAACCGAGACACAGAGCGTCCCGCCAAAAAAATGTCTCGCCCTGGAGCTAGCAAGCAGAAGGCGGGAAGTTTTGCGTTTTGGGGAGAGGCGAAGAGGTCTATCTGAGGTGTTCCCCATCGCTGAAAGATGTCGTTTATGACTTTTTGATCCAGCTCCCATTTGTGGGACCTGGCTGAGGACCAACTGAGTTGGTCTGCCAGTCGGTTTTCCACTCCTGGAAGTGAACCACTGTCAAGTGAATGTGATGCTGGGTTGCCCAATGCCAGACTCTCATCGCTTCCCGGCACAGAGGGTAGGAACATATTCCTCCCTGCTTGTTGAGGTACTAGACTACGCACATGTTGTCTGATTGTATAAGGAGATGATCAGGGAGAATGAAGGAGAGAAGAGCTTGAAGGGCATAAAGGACTGCTCTCAGTTCGAGCACATTTATGTGCAAGTTTTGTTCAAACTTGGGCCACCTGCCCAGAGTCCTGCGAGACCCCAGCCTTCTCCTGACGCGTCCGTCGTCAACGTCTGGGAGGATGGATCAATGCAGACATGAACTCCCAGGCACAGGTTCTCCTGAACCATCCACCACTGCAAGTCCCTGATCATGGGATCTGATACTATTACCTCCTGGTCTAGGTTGTCCCTGGTTTGGTCCCATTGAGACCAAAGTGTCCACTGAGAGATCCTCATATGAAGCCGAGCAAACGGGACTGTCGGAATGGCAGCCGCCATTAGCAGAAGGAGGCGGAGGATTGACCTGGCTCCGACCCTCCTGCGGCCGGACAGAAGACGAGCCTGGTTCTGAAGGGCGTCTACCCTGTTCAGATGCAAGAAGGCTTTGCCGGTGGTCGTGTCCAGAATCGTCCCTATAAATTGGAGGCACTGGCATGGGACTTGGCCTGGCTGATGGTGACACCCAGGCTGGTAAAAACCTGCAGGGGAAGGGTAGTGCAGGAGTTCCTCCCTGGATGAGCCCGCCAGGAGCCAATCATCCAGGTATGGGAATATCTGTATTCCCTGGCTACGCAGGTGGGCCGCTACCACCGACAGGCACTTGGTAAACACTCAGGGGGTCAAGGAAAGACCAAATGGTAGGGCCTTGAATTAGTAGTGGCCCCCCTGAAAACAAAACTGAAGGAATCTGCAGTGGGAAGGGCATATGGGGATATGCAGGTAGGCATCCTGCATGGCCAATGTCCCGGCCAAAGTAATGGTAGAAGGCTCTGCAAAGAGAGCATTCTGAAGCATTTGTACTCCACAAACATGTTCAGGGAGCCGAGATCTAGGATGGGCCTCAGATCTCCAGTCTTCTTTGGGACTAGGAAGAAATGGGAATAATAACCTGTTCCTCAAAGATGAGTGGGAACTGGCTCTATTGCCGCCTTTGAGAGAAGGGAGAGGATTTCCTCTAGGACCAAAGGAAGATGTTATGGGAGTAAGACCGGGGGTAGTCTTCGGGGGTTTCTGCAGAAACTCTATTGAGTGTCCTGCCGATATCAACTGGAACATCCAAGCGTCTGATGTTATCCTCTCCCAACCCGGCAGATGGGAGGAAAATCTCCCCCTACCGGTTCCTCTGGAACCTCCAGAGACAGTGGAAAAGGCAGGGAGTCAGGAGGTGTGGGGCAGCGCAGCAGCCAAGGCTCCCACTGCTTTTTTTGCTTGGGGGAGTCTTGGTTGCTGGAGGGGCCCGTTTGTTGGCATGTCTCCAAGTTGTTCATCTTGACATCCACCACCACCTCCTCCAGGTCCCTCTCAGCTGTCGAGACTTGTAGCACCCCCCGGTGTATACTTGGCCAGGGTTTCTGGCTCCTAGGTGCAGTACCATGCATTTCCCTGCACTGAACCTCAACTTCCACTTTCTAGACCACCGTTCCAGAGCCTCCAGGTCCCCCTGTAGGGCCACCCTCCCCTCCTCCCCATCCACCACCAGTTTTTTGAGTCATCCGCAAAGAGACTCATCTCACCCCTGATACTCTTCCTTATGTCAGAGACGTAGGCACTGAACAGGAGGGGCCCAAGGACCAATCCCTTCCTGAAAGGAATAAACAAGGTCAACTACGAAAAGCTATTTACCAGGAACACGAGTTGGAAGGTTTATAAAGGATATGAGGAAGTATTATTTGCAGGAAGCGTGGCCGAACCATGTCCAGCAGTGGGTTCCAAAACTATAAACGGCTTCAAACACGGCTGGGATAGAGCCAAGTGTATAGCAGCTACTCAGAGGGACAAGGGAAGTGGAAACACAGAGACCTACATGGAGAACAGAGCACATAGAGACAACAGGTCCCAGGATATGATAGGATAACATGGGCAGCAAAATGGACTGGTCGTTTTCTGCCATCATTGTCTATGTTTCTATGTCAATACTAATTTAAAAAAAAAAAAAAAAGAAGTCCAAAACTATGAGAAGATATGATCTCAGTATTTAAAACGTTAAAGGGGATTGAAAAGGCAAATCAGGGAAAACAGTTTGTTTGCTCAGAGTGGTAGACTCAGAGGGCGTACCCTACACTTATGGTTGAAGAGAGTTTGGAGTAATGTGAGGAAGCATTTTCATCTACAGAGTGGTAGCAATATTTATTTGGTATTCGGAAGATAACCTTTGAGCCAAGGCTCTTTTACAAAAGTTCCACGTCATGTGAACAGAGTACAGACATTCAAACGAGAAGGTTACAGAGTTTTAGGCCATTAGAGACACTGAACAGCACAACAATCAGGAAAAAGTTAGAGTTTCTTAGACTCATCCTAGCGTGGAGGGGGAGAGGGGGCTGAGGGGTGTACAGGAGCAGCCCCTTAGAGTGATTCAGGGGCATTGTCAAGGAGCATGTGGGAGGGTGGCTTCTGTCTTGTGCCAAGAATAGCAGCTGTTAGCAGAGCCAGGCCTGGTCATCCAGAGTCTATCAGCTGTTGGAGAAGTAGGTGCACACAGAGCTGGAGGTCAGGTAGTGCTTAAGGTCTGACTTGAAGCCGTACAGGCTAGTGGAGTTCCAAATGGACTTGGTTACCTCGTTAAGCCAAAGAGGGGCTCTGTAGGAGAGAGCTGTGTGTCAGAATGGCACTGCAAGGGCCCCCTGTGTTCTGTTTCTGGTTATATATTCTGAGCCTGGGAGGGAGAAGATGCCGGCTACGTGAGGAGGGCTTTCCCCAATAATGCTTTTTTGCCTAGGAGGCATGTGAGGAATTTAGTCCTGCACCCAAGAGACAGCAGGTATGTCTGTTTGTAGAGGGAACAGGTGTGGGCCATTCGATTACCGTTCAGGATAAGCCTGCAGGCCTTGAGAGCTAAATACACCCTCTTGAGCACAGAGTCTGATGCTGCGCTGTAGACAACCAGGCCACAGGCAGTGGTGGAGAGGATGGAGCTTGTGACTGATAGGCGGATGGCTGCTGTGGTAAGGTGTTTTCTGTGCCTGTACAGCACACCAAGCTTGGTGCTGACTGTCTTGACCACCTGGTCGACATGTTGAGCGTAGGATAAGGTGTCGTCCAGGGTGACTCCAAGGTATTTGAAGGAGTGTACCTGTTCCAAGGGGGCAAGTACATTGTTGGTGATGTTTATGGTGGGGAACCTTTTCTTGAGCTGGGGGCTGAATAGGAACATGGTCTTAGTTTTTTTGTAATTGAGCAGAACCAGTCTTCAATTTTACTGGAGTGCTACTTGGAGTGGCTCAATTCGAGAATTGTTGTCGAGGATGACAGCGTTGTCCACATATAGGATTATCTTGGCGTCCAGAACCACAGTGTTGCACTGGTGGCCACCACCAGGCTTTGTAGCTGGGCCAGTAAGAGGGTGTGGCTGACTGTGTCAAAGGCTTTTATTAAGTCTATGAACACCGCCCCTACAAGTCTGCCTTCGTCCATAGCTTTGTGAGCATAGTCGGAGAACTCTGCAAGGGCAGTCGTAGTACTATGCGCCCCTGCCTGAACCCGTGCTGGTTGCGGCATTGCAGTTGGTATTTGCTGATGTAGTCAGTTAGTCCGTCACAATCTTCTCAAGGGCCTTGGATGGGGGGAGAGGATTGAAGTCGGCCTGTAATTGGACACATTGGTCCTGTCCCCGCTTTTGTGGACAGGAGCGATCAGCGCTTGCTTCCAGGTGGCCGGGAATTGTGCCAGGGTCAGGGATTTGTTGAATAGTTTTGTAATAGGCTTGATGAGCACGTCAAGAGTTTGAGACACCAGCTTCATGTCTACTCCATCGCTACCCATTCTGGTCTTCCCGGGCACCTTTTTTTTTTTTTTAAATGTAGAATGTTGCCTTCTTTATGGTAACTGTCTTGAGATAGAAGGTAGGGTGAGAGGTACTGGGTGCTTTGTCATCTGAGGGAACCTTGGTGGGGTGTAGATAGTCAGGAGGGAGTATTGTGCTTAGATCTGTGAAGGCAGAGTTGAAGGACTCCACGATGAGGCATAGGTCCGTGGTAGTAGAGCCATTAACGTGGAGCAGCTGTGGGTTTCTCTTTTCTTCTTCCCCCAAGAGATTCTTTGTGTTTCCCCAGAACCTTTTGCTGTCACCCCAGCTTTTATTGAACAGTTCCTTGTGGTGATCTGCTTTAGCCCTCCGTATTACATGCGAGCAGCAGTTTCTAGCTGCCCGGTACAGCTGATGGTCATGGCTTTTAACCAGAGGTTGTCATCCTCCTTCATCAAGGCTAGCAGCTCACCTGTGATCCAACCATTAGTGGTCCCCTGGCACTTTCCTCCTTTTTAACAGCACGTACCAGTTGTAAATACCTAGCTTGAGTACTGTGTACAGTTCTGGAGACCTCATCTGAAGAAGGACATAGCATTGCTGGAAAGGGTCCAGAGGAGAGTGACCAGGATGATTTAGGGCATGGAGGAGAGGCCTTATGAGGAGACACTGGAAGAGCTTGTGCTTTACTCACTGGAGGAGAGGAGGGATAGGGGAGACATAGAGATTTTCAAGTATGTAAAGGAAATAATTAGGAGTGGAACCAGGGAGTTGTGTAGGTTGAAGAAGGGGGGGGGAGTAACCAGGGGCCATGAGTGGAAGAGGAGGGAAATTACAGGGAGGACGTAGAAAGCATTTTTTTCACTGAGAGGGTGGTGGAGCCGTGGAATGCGCTTCCCGGAAGGCTGGTGGAGGAGGGCACAGTGGAGGCCTTCAAGAAGGGGTGGGACAGGTACAAAGGGAAACAATCTAGAGAAGACCCTCTTGGGGGCTAGGGGTGGTGGTGAGGCGGGCAGCCATTAGATTGCTGGCTTTCGAGAAGACAAGACAGACCATCTGGCCTATTCTGCTGGCTTCTAGTATGTTAGTACGTTAAATACTGTTGACTCCATCTGTGAAGTACTTCAGGGCCTGGCCCAGGTCTGGCAGTGTGTCAATGGGCGACCAGTCATGGCGGAATAGGGCATTTTTAAGCAATCCTAACTGATCTCTTTTCAGGATCCTGCTCTGTATAGTGATTGGGGGGGGGCTCTTTTTGAACTTATTTTACCATCTAAGGGTGACAGGGGAGTGGTCACTCAGCATATCTGGTAGCACCTTGACCTCAGATATTTGTGATGGGGAGTTTGTGAGGATCCAGTCAATGAGAGAGCTCTTGCCTGTCTTGTGGTTCCTTCTGGCTGGTTCCATGACTAGTTGTGTCAGGTATGCGCTTGCCACAATAACCTTGAGTGGTGTGGAGTTCTCGTTTTCCCAGTTTATACTGAAATCCCCTGTGATAAGTAAATCACTATCCTTGGGTGGGGAGGCCACTGTGTCCAGGACTAGGCACATGGGTCCCATGATATCTGGGGGAGAGCAGGTAGGCTGATGCAATGGTCAGTGTCTTACCCAGCTGTCAGACTTGTATTTTCATGACAAGGAGCTCAGAGTCTGCGGCCATTCTGGAGATAGGGAGGATGGAACTGTGGAGGGAGTCTTCTGTGTAAATAAGACAGCCCCCACCCTTCTTGCCATGCCTGTTGCTCCTTAATACCTGGTATCCAGGTAGCACTATTTCACTGTTTTTTTACATTGCCTGTCAGCCAAGTCTCAGTTAGGCAGCTATGTCCGGTTTGTGCTGGGCCATCCAGACCTCTAATTGTGTAAACTTTGCCGTTAGGCTGCAGATGTTCATTGCAGCTATTGTCAGGCCCTTTGTCTCGTTACCCACAGATCCAGGTGGCAGCAGAGGGCCATGATTTGGGTGCACATTCCCAGCTAACAGGAGAAGCATTAGGAGAAGTTTCCTCACTGTGATGCAGAGGGTTCTAGAGATTCATGACTTGCGTTTCCTTATTTTACCTTAGAGAGGCTTCTCCACTTTCTGAGGGGTGTGTGTGAGAGGTGGCAGCTTGGCGGAGCCGTGATGTGTGTCGAATGCATTCTCCCTTGTTGTGGTCCCATTGTAGTAGGACTGCTGGTATACCCCCGCTGTGGAGGTTGCTCCTGGTACTGTTAGCCAGCAGCCTGTTCCGAGGCAGTATTCTGGGCAGACTGAAGAGGGACAGGTGACCTGAAGGGCGCCTGGGCCCACTGACCCAAATGTGATAGCAATGAGTAGGAGAGTAGTGCAGCTCACATGGAACAAGCTCTGGGAGGAAGTGGTATATGTGGGGTGTGCAGAACCCTTTAAGCTCTGGTTGGATTCTTTGTGGAGAATAAAACTGGTACAGTGTTTACGTCACTGAAGAGCTGAGAGATCCCTGAAGTTTACGATATTTTAGGAATGATGGTTGCCCACTCAGCAAATTGTAAATAATATTTTGTTTGTTTGTTTTAACTGACCAACAATATTGAAGCAACCCAAATGTTTTGCACACCAATGCCTCACTCTAGAAAGCAGGTCTTAGCAGAAACTAAAGATGAAGAGCGTTCGAAAGGGCTTGCAGTTTGAAGACTGTGGTATTAGGCATGGAAACAAAAAATGATTCAGGAGAGGCACTGTGAAAATAATTGAATGATAAACCAGTGAGACCTTATAAGGGATAAGGACCACTCCCCTGAAGAAGTGGCAAGATTCCACAAATTCTGGAGTTACTTGACTATTATGGGCCATTTCAAAATTAAAAGTACCAGAAATTTGGAGTGAGCAGTCATCATTTCCTAAGATTCTACACCTGATCACAAGGTTGGCTCTCCCTTGGTGTATTTTTTTTTTTTTTCATAGAGGAAAGAACTGGATTTCCTGGGATGCACTCTGATGGTTTACCCATTACACAAAATTGTTTTGGAAGGATTGATGGCAGGAGTTGAGCACAATGGTCCTCTGGTCACTTATTGCTCCTCCTCTTGCCCCAAGACAAAGTGATTTCCTACATGGCTTTAAACAACTATTGTACTCACTTGAAAAAGATTCCCCAAAGTCCCCACTGGTAGCTTTCTCAACAGGATGTAAACAGTTCAAATTGCAGAATTTTCTAATGGGAAGGGATTATAAATCCTTCCTCAGAGGACCTGGCTACCTGGTCCCTTCCTGGAATAGTTTTATTCTAAGCTCTGCCCCCCAGTGCCACCCCCCACTCAGATGTTTTGTGACATGAATTTGTAGAGCTCAAGGGTGCACTCTACGGCTACAAATAGGTGTGCGTTTTCAAGTGCACTTTTTTCTATTTTAGGGGTCCACTGGGGTCAAATCGATGCCACCGCTCAACTAACAAGGGCCTTATTAATTGAACGATGACTTGGACTTGACCCCAGTGGACCTCTTAAGCTTAAATAAAACATTACCCTGAAAACCACTCTCCTTGGCATCAGTAGAATGTGTCCCGCACCTAACAAACTCATCTGTCACAAAATATCTGAGCACGGGGGCAGAGCTTAGGGAAAAACAGCACCAAGAAGGGGAAGGGATAGGGAGGCCAGCTCCTCTGAGCAAGGATTCATGATCCCGTCCCCTCCCCGGATTAAAAAAGTACCAATTAGAAAATTCAGCACCTTGGAATTTTTATAAAGTCCTGTTGAGGTAAGCAACTTTTTTTTTTTGGGGGCCTTGACTGAAGCTCTGAAACCTGCACTCTAAGTCTGTTCTGTTGGCACTGATGTCTGCACAAGTGCTTGAAATAAGAAAACCTAATGTATCCAAATTGTTACCAAATTATTGAAATGTTACGTTTTGTATATGATGCTTTTGAGTTTAAGTTCTTTGTATATATTCTTATAACAACTGGTGACCCCTATATCAACTGACTTTTCAATGCCGTAATAAGTCAATATTGGGTTAATACGGCATTTTCTGCCTCATGCTGTCACTACTCAAACCAAGAAAATACAGTGGTTCGATACGGGCTTTCTACTCACTGTTAAACGCAACAAAGTGCTACACATACACTGCCTTTCTGCTGTTCCCTCAAGTGTCTCTGATGAACACAGCAGCAGGTACCTAAAAGAGAAAAAATGGAAAGCCGTTTTTCAGTACCGGACCGCTCAGAAAGAGCTCCGACCTCACACTTCTAGGTCCAATGTTCGAGCTGAAATTACATCCTTGGACTGAGCCACAGCCGAATCCGGTAAATGTTTTTAACAGAGCTAAACAAAACGCTTCGTTAAATGGCAACTTTCCACCAGTCTGCAGTTAAACCGTTCAAGTCCCTTCAAAAAAATACTTCAATCCTCCCCGCTAGTGGGGCGAAAGCGAGGGGTGGCAATATTGCTGTCAGCCTCATTTCCATTCGAACAAGAAGAGGTTTTTGAGGATCCTGGGGCCAGATTTATCATAGCTACAGGTAGAGTCCAGGACTCCTCAGTCACACTTTCGAACATTTATGCTCCTCCAGGCTCCCCCTCTCCTTTTACACTTCATTTTTCCAGCTCATTGCAGAAAAGGCAAGGGGCTTACTAATCATGAGAGTGGATTGGAACCTAATATTTAATAGCAAAATAGACACTGCCTCCCAAATTCCAAACCCAGATATCAGGAAAGCAGAGTCTTTTGTTAAAGCCCTTGAGGAATTAGGCCTAATAGATGTCTGGAGGAACACATATCCCTTGGCTAAGGATTACACATACTACTCCCCCAGATTTAAGATTTATTCCAGATTGGACACCTTCGTTGCCTTCTCTAAAGATTTGCCTGCTATCGCCTCTATGTGGGTTGGGACCTGTACCTTATCGGACCACCAACCTATACTAATGGAAGTCAAACTAAGCCTACCTAAGAAAAACACCCACTGAAGACTAAATGTTTCACTGCTGCAAGATAAAACCATGGTTTCAGAATTAAAGGACCATCTTAAAAAAATAACAGAAGAAAACTCTCAACTGGGTACAACACCCCAAATTCTCTGGGATACAGTCAAGGCCATTGTAAGGGGAAAGCTAATCTCTATTGCCACACACACAAAAAGAGTCCTGAAACAAAAACAACCAGACCTTCTCTCCCAACTTAAAACTTTGGAAACTGCCTCCAAAAAATTAAATGGTCTCAGACCAGAGATCTCGAAATTAAGGATCTTAAAAAAAAAAAAACAAAACCACCAGAAGGCTGAAACTGAAAAGGCCCTTTGGTAACTAAAACAAAATGTGTGTGTTGAGGGTACCAAACTACTGGCATACCACCTCAAACAACAGGCGTCCAGAGCCACCATCACCAAAATTAGACATCCAACCTCTGGAACTCTCACTTATAAAAGCCAGCAAATTACAGATGCCTTTGTCACCTTCTACACTAAATTATGTCAGTCCTCACTGGAATCCTCTCTAGACGACAAAGTCGTACCTGAAATCTCTAGCCTTACCTACCTTGTCCTTAGAACAGACTCAATCTCCAATTACTCCAATCTCACAACTAGAAATTCAAACAGCAATTAAAAACTTAAAGACAGGGAAGTGTCCAGGCCCTGACGGCTTCAGTGGCAAATTCTGTAAGATGTCTGTCAAGGAAACAGTCCCCCTTCTGGCCCATGTCTTCTCAGAGATTTGGCAGGAGGGCAACCCCATGCCACCGTCATGGCATTAAGCCACACTCTCCCTTCTTCACAGACCAGGGCAAAGACCCCACAGAATGCGGATCATATCGCCCCATCTCCCTCCTTAATTCAGATTATAAAATGTTCACCTCCATCATTGCCTCCAGACTTAACTCCTTCCTCCCACAAATTATTAAAATGGACCAGACTGGTTTCGTTTCAGGTCGCCAAGCCCCAGAGAGTGTACACTGCACCATCAACATAATCGACACTATACACAAATCCCGTACCCCTGCCTGCCTTATGAGCCTGGACGTGGAGAAGGCGTTTGATAAGGTCTCTTGGAGTTTTCTCTTCTCGGTCTTAGAGACGCTGGCCTTCCTGCACTCATTCCAAGACAGCCTCAGGGTCCTCTACTCTGCGCCACAGGCTTATGTCAGAGTGAATGGAGGAGTCTCTGAACGATTCAGATTGGGCAGAGGCACCCATCAGGGCTGCCCCTTCGCCCTTTCTCTTTGCCTGCTACATAGAGACTCTTGCCGAGGCCATCCACTCTACAGGTGGAATTGACGTGGGGGGGTCCACCAAAAAATCTCACTGTACGCGGATGATGTTCTGCTTTGTCTCTCCCAACCTGAACAATCCATTCCCTCACTGTGGGCCATCTTGGAGGAATTAGGTACACATGCAGGCTACACACTTAATAAAGGCAAGACGGAAGTCCTAAGTTTCTATTACAGACCCTCACAATTAATTACCCAGATACAAAAAATACATCCCAATTATTTAAAGCCAATTACTCCATTCTGGTTACCCAATTACAGAAGGATCTGGAAAAAATGGTCTATAATTACCCTCCCCATGTACTCCAGACTGTCTCTATGAATATACTGCTAACATTTTTATACCTATTCCAGTGTCTTCCCACTTACATAACTAAACTCTATTTCCAAAACTGGCACAGAATGCGTTCCAATTTTATTTGGGATAATAAAAAACCCAGGATAAAACTCCACATTCTTCAGACTCACAAACTTAAGGGCGGTAGATCCCTTCCAAACTTAGAAGATTACTTCCTGGCAGTACAGCTGAGGACAGCCCTTTTGTGGTCGGTCCCAAGCTACAAGGCTAACTAGAAAATGATGGAATGGGGTGAGGAGGAGAAGGGGTCCTCCTTTAGGGGCCAGAGTCATGAATCCCCGATAGGGAGGATACCGTGGCCACCGTTCTCTCAGGAATCCGTGACACACTTAAAGCAGTTCACAGAGCCTGGCAAAAATACAAGCTAACCTCATCCCTATGGCCCCTAAGATGGTTTGCCTGGGACCCCATTTTTTCACCCTCTAGACTGGATCATACCTTCCACAGATGGGATACATGAGTACTGACTCACCTCAGCCAGCTAGTAAAAACACAGCAACATCTCAGATTTTAGAGCATTGACGGTCACTTATGCACTTCATAACTCGGACCACTTCCGATACTTACAGTACAACTTCGCTCCTATATCACCCACTGTCAACACTTGGACCAGGACACACACAGGACGGCTGTGTTCCTGGACACCCTCCAAAATATACTTACTGGGCAGACCCAGAGGGGCCTGATCTCTCTCCCCTTCCCCCCCCAAACTTACTTTCCTTCCAGTCACGGTGCCCTGTACCATCTCTCAGGCAACCTAGTCCTTTCCTGCCCAGCCTGAAGCCTCTCCAATATGCACCTCCTCTCCTCCCCCCTCCCTGAAGCCAGTACCCCTGGTTTAATCTGCCCAGGGTGGGTTGCCCTCTCCTCTTGGGCACACTTACGAGTAAGACTCTGGCTCGGGTAGGGCTGGGGAATGGAGGACCTGGAAGGTCAGTCGGGGAAGGCCCAGCAGAGGACATGGTGGACCGGTGCAGTCGCCTACCCAGAGCGCCGTTGTTTTCCGTGTTCTTGTGAACTTCACTCACTCCCTCCCTGTGTGGTGCACAACGACACACTGGTGCACAGCAACCCTGCCGGCGTTGACCATGCTGATTATGTGCATGTCTGGCTCCTGTAGTGCCTCCGGTCTCCACCGAAGGTCACCAGCACACAGAGACAACCCTCCCATGCTACCCGGGGAGGAGAGTACCACATGGGGACTCATCCTCAACCCTCCCCCAGCGACCTGAGTACGCTCCCAAACCCGGGTCGCCGGCGTGGTGTGAGGTGTGGCGTCCAGCGCCTTAACCCTCAGCACTACCGGGACAGTGGGGCCTGATCTCTTTACTGTATAAGTCACTAAGGGAACAGGATAATTCGGCACGAATATTAAATCTAAATGGCAACAGGAGGGGGACCTGGTCGTGACTGAAGCTGATTGATCCCAAATCTTCTACATAACTACCAAAACCTCCCTGTCTCCTCTGTGGCAGGAATATGAGTGGAAGATGAAGACCTGCTTCTTCCTCACCCCAGTCTTACAAAACAAGAGAGATCCTTCTTTTCCCTCAGTATGCTGGAGACAGTGTGGTGAGCAGACAGCTTACCATTCACATTTATTTTAGGAATGCCCCACTCTCCGGCCCTTTTCGGGGGGAAATAGACAGTATATTATCTGAGCGCTTTACTTTAGATACCCCTCTGAACATGTTTAACAAGATTCTAAGATTGCCTGTCAGAGGTTTGAAGGGTGCAGACTCCCTGTACATATGGGGTATATTAGTCGCAGCTTCACACAATGCAATTACCCGCAACTGGTTAAAAAACAACCCCCCCTCAATTCACCAATGGGTGCAGGTGGTCCAGGGGATCTCAGACCTAGAGGAGATAATGTACAGGATCAACCAGAAGATTCATGCATACACACACAGGTAGACCAGATGGCAAATGCTGCTGGATTTGCATCCAGAGATAGGACCCAACCCCCTCTGTTGGCCTTGAACATCCCGTACCCCCTCTTTGATGAGTCATCACTCTGCAAGAAGTACTAAGTGACCCGGCCTCTCATTATCTGATGTAATCTTCTATTTTCATTTTGAATATAAATCGATATGCTATGTGTCTAACTTAGTGTTATCTATTGGATAATACCCATGACAAAAAGTTCTGTTAAAATAATATACTTCTGCTCTGCTGTTCTGTACCCTATTTTGCTAATAAAGATGAATAAAAAAAAAGTCCCTTCAAAAATAAACTCAGTTCTATTACAAAACATGTCATGATTTTCTCTATTGAAGCCCTACACCAGTTATTATAAATTATATGACAGGTATCTGTTCTCAGCCAATCAGAACACAGGAAAGCCGTCAGTTATTATCCCACAAACAACTACAACCACATTTCAGACATGCCCACAGTAGGTTATCCATTTAGTCCACAGACCCCCAAAAAAAAAAAAAAAAAAAAAAAAGGCATGTTCCTCTTCAACTGTTTTCTGGGAGTCAGTATAGTGCAGTGGTTAGAGCTGCAAACCTGGAGAACTGGGTTTGAATCCCACAGTCTATTGGCGCCATCGTCGGTGTGGGCCGCACAAGAGGTCGGAGGAGCTGGGGCTGCATTCGGCGGCTGCATCGGTGGAGGAAGATGTTCGGAGCTGCATCGGTGGCTATGGAGAGCATCGGGGGCACCAGATCAATATTCCCATCGGCTGCAGTCGGCAGTGGGCCAGGGCTGGATTGAGGAGCTGAGCTGGCAGAGGACCAATCGGGAGTGAGGGCACTAAGTTTGAAGTTCGGCTGGGCTACTTAAAGCGGGCCCAGCCACCTCACTTTCCCGAGAAGAAGCTGTGGTTGCTTGGAGCACCTCGGAGGGCGTAGACTGTTGGTGCTATCAGCAGTGGGGGACGCACAAGAGGTCGGAGGAGCTGGGGCTGCATTCGGCAGCTGCATCGGTGGAGGAAGGTGTTCAGAGCTGCATCAGAGGCTGTGGAGAGCATCGGGGGCACCGGATCAATATTCCCGGCAGCTGCAGTCAGGCCAGAGCTGGTAGGCGACGACATCAGTGGACAGTGCACCGCAGCGGACTTCCGGGCGATGGCAGTTGGCAGTGGGCCAGGACTGGATTGAGGAGCTGAGCTGGCAGAGGACCAATCAGGAATGAGGGTGCCAAGTTTGAAGTGCGGCTGGGCTACTCAGAGCGGGCCCAGCCACCTCACTTTCCCGAGAAAGAGCTGTAATTGTGTCCCACACCACCCACCTCGGCCCCATGCTCTATTAAATGGTCTGAGTGGGCGGAGTCTTGGGGGTGGGCATGGTGAGACTGGTTAAGCTGGACCAATTAAGAAGCTTGGACTTGATACTGTCTGGGAGGGGGGTGGGCTCAAGATTTTAAGATTATGCTGGCTTGGGCATAGTGGTTATCGTGGGGATTTCAGAGTAATTCTTGGGATCTTACTGGGTTTTTTAGTGTTAAATTGAAGGGTATTGTGTTGGGATTGCTGCTAAATTAGGGGGCACATTGATGAAAATTGTCTATTGCTGGGTATCTCATGTGTGTGTAGTAATTGCTGTGTTTGACAGTATATTATTACTGGCAAGGGGGCATATTACTCATAACTTAAAGGAGAGTGGGCTTGGGGGCAGTCAGAATGGGCATCTTTGGCAGGGCGGTAGGGTGTACGGGTGTGGGGCAGCAATAATATTAAATTGGGCATGGAGGTTTGGAGGGTGTCCAGTTTGTTTTCAACTGGAGGGTCTTAGGGAGGAGATCAGGGGAATTAGAAGACAGCTGGGAGGGGGAGGGATGGGGAGGTAAGGTGGGGTATGGATCATATGTGTCTAGACGTGGTCAAAACGTCATGACTCACAGGGCAAGTGGAAGAGGTAAAATGAGCACATCTTAGGGGTTAGGTGGACCACATGGTCATTCTGGCAGTGCGAGGGGTGGAACAAGCAACGTTCGGGAAGCACTCTGTAGGGAGGAGATTGCTGGGGGGAGCAAAAGAGGGAAGACGGGGTAGAAGAGAGCAAACCGGGGGCAACCATCACACTTACAAATAGTTTCACCCTATTATATGTGGGAGATGATGTGGAGGAGGCTAATGGTGGGGGAGAGCAAGAGGATAGAGAGGGGATGGTCAATAAGCCGGTGGGGGGGAGAGAAGATAGAGGAGGGTATCAGAAACATAAGAAAGGAGTGTAGGGAAGAGGGACATGAGCCTAGGTAGGGGGGAAATCTGGTTGATGGGGGAGCACTAAATGATGACAGGTTGGAAAATAGTAGGAATACGAATGGGCTGGTGTCTAGAATGGGGAAGTCAATCAAGATGGGGGGCTGGTAAGTGGTCAGATTCAAGACAAGATTCACCGGATAAGGTGGATAGTATGGTAGGGAGAAATTCAGCTGATGGTGTGAGAAGTGCAGGTCGGAAGGGGGTGGATGAAGAAATATTAGTGGAAGGTTGCTCGGGGGATTGGAGGTTCAAAGCTCAGAAGGGTGATGGGGAGAATTTTTTTTTGGGGCATTCTCTGGTCTCCCAGGAAATTGGGGGGGGGTGAGGAGTAAACTGACAGACGCAGGTAGGAGTATGGTGGGGCTAGCATATGAGGGTGGCCTTCAGGCTGATGGAGTTGGGAAGAGTAAGACGGGGGTTGTCGATAGAAGGAGGAGCCTAGATGGATCAAAATGGGCTATTAAAGGTTCCCAGACTGATGTGAGAGGTAGGATTATGCAGGGGTTGGTCGATAGGAGGAGGAGGAGTCTGGAAGGATCAAAACGGGTTAATAAAGTGGGGGGTGGGGTGAAGGTGATACTGCTGGGGGATTCCATGACCAGGGGTATTCGTTGGGAGGGAGTGGAAGAAAATAAAAGCAGCCCAGTCAAGGCTAAATGTATGCCAGGATTATCTGTACATAAGGCCAAATTCCACCTATACTCAATAGCATTGGATTGTGGAGGATCCCCTGACTTCCTAGTACATCTGGGGACAAACGACTTGGAAGGAAATAGTGAGCTAGAAATATAGGCTAGGTTCTGGGAACTGGCAAGGGTTTGTCACTCTATTGGAAGCACAATTTCCTTCTCTGAGATTCTGCCAGTACCAAGGGCAACTAAGGAGAGCAAACTAAAACTCAGAGAGGTAAATCAGTGGCTTAGGGATTGCTGCAAGGCAGAAGAGTATGGGTTGGTGGGAGACTGGGGACATACAGTACTTGGGAGGATAAAGGGCTTTATGCCAGGGATAGATTACATCTCAATCTGGAGGGGAAGAGAGATCTTGAAACTGAAACTTGCTGGTTTTATAGGAGAGAGAGGTGGGGTTTAAACTTGTAAGGGGGAGGGTCAAATAAAAGATTGGCCTCAGAGAAGTTGTTTGTGGGTCCAAGTCTAGGGGTATTAAAAAGAGTGAGGGGGATTGTGATGCAGATCTAAGGAAAAGAGTGCAGAGTAAGTACTGTGCAGGGCTGGAGAAGTTGGATATGAAGGAGAGGTTGGGGTGGAGGACAGTACTGATAAATGCCAGGAGCATGAGCAATAAAATGCTTGAGTTACAGACTATGTTAGCTGAAGGATCAGAGGATGTGCCGGCAATTACAGAGACATGGGCCACTCAGAGAAATGATTGGGACCTAAATTTGGAGGGCTATAGAATATTCAGGAAAGATAGGGGAGTGGTAAGAGGGGAAGGGGTTGCGCTGACAGTCAGAAATGAGGTGGTGAGTGGAGGAGATTTGGGTAACCTTGCAAACTAGGGGAGGAAAAAAAAATGAAATTAGGGGTGGTATACAGGCCTCCCTCAATTGAGGAGGCTTTGGAGGATAAACTGGTTGAGAACATCAAGGGTCATTGTGACCTCGGTAGGGTTAGCTTGGTGGTCATGGGAGACCTTAATATGCCAGGGGTGGACTGGGACACCATGACATCCTCTGTAGCCAGGGAACAGTGACTGATGGATGTTTTTCAAGATGCTTTCCTGGTTCAACAAGTGGGGGAACCTACTAGAGAGGGGCGGATACTGGATGTTGTCCTAGTGGACAGTGATCAGATAAGAGGCCTGGAGGTGTGCAGTTCATTGGCAGGTGGTGACCATGCCACGGTCTGGTTTCTATTGTATATAGGAAGTGAGGAAAATCATACTAACACAGAAGTGGTAGACTTTAGGGGAGCAGATTTCGTGGGCATGGGTACAGGATTCTTAGAGAGAAGCTGGACAAGATTAGGCCGGACATGGAGGCTGGAAGATTGTAGGAGATAATTAAAAAAAGGGGTACAGGAGGCTACTAAGTACTGTACAAAATTAAGGCGGAAGCATGTTAGAACAAGTGAGCCATGTTGGTGGACTAGGGAGGTGCAGGAGGCAATGAGGGATAAAAAGGCCACTTATGCACGTTTTAAACGCTCGAAGGGGGACAAGGAGCTAGGTGAGTATGAAATAGCAGCCAGGAGAGTCACCAGAGTGGTGAGGGGAGCCAAGGCAGGGATGAAGCAAAACCTGGCTAGGAATATACGGAGGGGGGAGAAAGGGATTCTACACATATATAAGAGACAAGTGAAAAGAGAGGACGCAGATTAATAGGATAAAAATTATGGGGGGATGGGCTCAGGAAGCAGGGGAACAGGTAGAGCTGCTTAATGAGTGCTTTGCCTCAATCTTTTCAGATGGGGACTGGGGACCCCTACAGGCTGATGGTAGGGATGAGTATTCAGCCAAGGTGAGAAGTCGGTCTGAGGCCAATGGACGAAATGAGGCTAGGGTACAGTTATCAGCAGATTCAGAAGGGGTGGGGAGGTTGAGTGAGGGTGATAAATGGGGGTGGTAGAGAAATCACAGTAGACAGGGTGAGGGAGGCCCTTCGGAAGTTAAAGACTGAAAAGGCGCCAGGGCCAGATGGGCTACACCCGAGGGTTGTTTAGGAATTGGTGGAAGAGCTGGCAGCTCCATTGGCTGCACTCTTTAATATCTCTTTGCAGAGAGGATGGGTGCCCCAAGACTGGAGGATGGCTTACGTAGTGCCTATTCATAAAGGGGGTGTCCAGAGAAGAGATGGGGAATTATAGACCTGTAAGTCTAACGTCTGTGGTGGGCAAAATAATGGAGGGCTTTATCAAGGAGAGGAGAGGATTGGGAGACATCTAGAATGGTTAGGACATCAAGATGATAAACAGTATGGCTTTGTTCAAGGGAGATCGTGTCACTCCAATCTTGTACAGTTTTATGAATGGGTGACGGGGGCCTTGGATAGACATAGGTCAGTGGACGTCCTATATCTAGATTTCAGCAAGGCGTTTGATTCAGTACCACACTATGGACTATTAATAAAGCTGGGAGAGATGGGGGTGGGAGGGCAGGAGCTAAATTGGGTTGAAAATTGGCTCTCGGGGCATTTACAGAGGGTAATGGTGGGTGGGAAATTCTATTCTCCTAGGAAGGTAATCAGTGGGGTCCCTCAGGGCTCGGTATTGGGGCTGCTATTGTTTAACGCTTATGCCTCGGATATAGGGAGGGGGGTTAGTAATAGGTTGAGTCTCTTTGTGGACGACTCAAAACTGGGAGCTGTGGTGGATTGTGAAGACGCGAGGGAGGTGGTCCAGGAGGATCCGTTATCTACACCTGTCCATTAAAAAAAAAAAAAAAAAAAAAAGCCTCACTGACATGGTCCACTTCTCACAGAACTTTTAACATCCATATTTCAAAACTCCCAGTTGTATAACAGTAATAAATCAGTAAGCCAGAGCATACTCAGAATAACTGGCTTTTACAGTTCATTACAAGTCTGTGCCAAACTAAATGTTCTTACTTAACCACACTTTCTGCCATACCCTCCAAGATTTTAGAAGGGGTGTTAAAGGACAGAATATATGAATATTTAGAAACAAATCATCTCACAGATGAATTTCAGCATGGCTTTGTAAAGGGTAGGTCGTGTCAGATGAATATGTTGGCCTTCTATAAGCTCGTTATAGATAGACTGGATAGGGGTATCCCTGTCGATGTGCTGTTTCTTGACTTTTCAAAGGCGTTTGACAGGCTCCCTCACCATGAATTAATACAACAAATGAGAAATCTGAGTATAAACCCTTATATTATAAATTGGGTTCTAAATTGGTTACACGATCGAAATCAGTGTGTGAGTATTAGAGGGGAACAGTCCGATAGCTTGGGAGTGACTAGTGGGATGCCTCAGGGATCAGTATTGGGCCCTTGTCTCTTTAATCTTTATGTATCATCACTTCAAATAAAACAAAAATCTGTTTGGATACAAAAGTTCGCCAATGATTGTAGGATTGGAGCAGAAGTAAATATTAGACTGAACACTTCAAATCTACAAGATACAATAGATAATATCGACACATGGTCAAATAAATTCAAACTGACATTAAATTTAGATAAATGTTTCATTATGCATTTGGGCAATAGAAATCCTAAATTACCCTATAAATTAGGAAATATACCACTAAAAATAACAGAAGAGGAAAGAGATTTGGGCATAACAGTATCTAGTAATATGACCTTCTCATCACACTGTCAAAATATAGCCCAAAAAGGAAATAGAATCTTAAATTGCATACTGAGGCACATATCATCCAGACGTAGGATGGTTGTTGTGCCTCTGTATATATCCCTGGTGAGGCCCATTATGGAGTATGGAGCACAGGTGTGGTCACCCTTTAAAAAACAGGACTCAATCCTGTTGGAGCGGGTTCAGAAAAGAGTAACAAGAACTATCTGCAATATGGCAGGAAAAAATTATGTAACTAGATTGACGGAGTTGAACATGTATTCCTTGGAGGAGCGTAGAAAGCGAGGTGATATGTGCTTGGTTAATAAGGCTTGGCAAAGTGATGATCTTTGGGACATCACTGGGTTAGAATTAAATAGCAGTATGTACAATACTAGGTCTCACCCAATGCAGTTAACAGCATCTAAAAGAAATAAAGTACGAAGTACTTGGTGGTTTAATCAAAGGGTGGTGCACGACTGGAATACATTGCCGTTGGAGGTTGTGGCCAGTCAGTCTATTACTGAGTTTAAATCTAAATGGGATAGGTATATGAACCAGATTAGAATTTAGGAGAAAGTGGCGAGCATATAGGACGAAAGTCCATCTGGCTCAGTATCATTCCTATGATGATTCTGGGTGGACAAAGGCCGTCAGATCTGCCTCTTGATTCACAACTTACTCTGAGCGTGTGGTTACTGTAGCACTTTTATGTGTGATCACTATTTGACCTATTATGCAGTTTTATAATGCAGGGTCAAAAAATGGCACCGGCTCACTAGCCAAATGCTGGCAGTTTTTGTATCAGGCTAGTAAGATTTTCCATTAACTAGCCCTGCAGGCTTGTAGTGGCAAGGGTAATATTTCCATAAGTACACCAGCTGGGCCACTGGAAAAGTTTGTGGGGTTAGGGGATTTTTCCTGCCACTAGCCCAGCTTGCAAGTGGCTGTAAAACTTAATTTTGACCCTTGTAATGATGCAAAACTCTTTGCTGTTAAAGACCACTGGGAAAAACATATAACCCTCAATACTTTACTGCTGTGTGTTTGCTGTTAGTTAACTAGGATCTGTAGCTTATCCGTTAGGTAGGGAAATGGGCAGACTAGGTGGGCCAAGCAGTCCTTATCTGCTGTCAAATTCTATGTTTCTAACAAATGAGCAGAAAACACCTCACTACAGTCACAGGTCCCTATAAATCTCTATTTACAGACAGTATCTCTCCATCTTCAGAGAGTATCTATCCATCTCCCCATCTGCTACAGACAGTAGCTGGAAGAAACTTTACGGAGTCTCAGCGTAAAAGGCGTAAAGACTAATCACTTGATAATGATACAACAGTGGATACCTAGAGACCATTTAGAGCAATGTTTTTACATTGATTCACTGTGGACCTATTTGTAATTGAGGTAGTTTCCACAGCAACGTTGAGTAGTTTCCTCTTCTTGGGTATGTTTCAATAGAAGAACATACTGCTGAATGGCAGTTCCTTTCTAGCACTATTGTTATGGAATAAACTACTACATTTGCATGAACAGACCACTTACTTTTTTTTTGGGGGAAATAGACATCTGGACTTTGTGGACATGTCGTTTATTGCCATTTTCATGTAGCTCGCCGACTTATTAACAGCATTTATTCTATAGCTTTTTTCTAACTGGTAACTAGTGTGCTCTCTGACGACTTACTGATACAGTACATTAAGAGGTGGCACCCTCAATTGTTTCTATGTCCTCTATTCTCATGTACCGTGTCTGGAGAACCAAGTGTATGTTAACTGCTAAAATCAATGAAAGTTAAAAAAAAAAAAAAAAAAAAAAAATTAGTGCCAAACAGCATCCATCTGTCTATCGACAGTATCCGTGTCTGTGTCTCTCTACCCCTCTCTCCTGTTTCCCTCTGGGAACAACAGGGTCCATTAATATGCCCTGGTTCATATTTCCTTGTCACAGAAACTGCAGTAAGGGAGAGTCGGGAAACAATTTGCCCCTACTTCAGCATCCATGCAGCCTGCCTGCGTCCCAGCCCCTTCCTTGTGGAGCTGATGGAAGCAGAATGTCAGGCTTCCCCAGTCAGCCACGTCCACTGCTACTCACATCCTGAAATGTTGCAGAAGATGAATACAAGAAATTGACAACAATAAAATGTAGATTCATACTAAAAAAGGGAAAGTGCTAGCAAATACAGATTCATCCCTGCTTATGAAGGGGTGTACAACCTGAGGGACCGTGAGTCCCTTCTGACCTACTGTGCTACTGCGCTAGCACAATCAGAAAGCCAGTGGACAGCAGAAAGGCCATAAGGTCTTTGCCCATGTCTGAAAAGTGCATTCTGACTTGGTCCTTGTAGCTCCCGGTGACGAGTGATGAAGCAGCAGTACTCTGGAGCTATTCCATGCCCCAGCATTCCCGGTCCTCACTTCAACCTGCTGTCATTCGACTACTTTTTCAGGCAGATTGTCAGCTTACAAATGCAATTGTTTCCTCACTTTTAGGAACAGAACTGGCTAGAAACATTTACCCATTTCAAATAACTAAAAATTTAACAAATGTGCATTTACATTTCTACCATATTTAAGTCTCCATATTGCACTCTGTCATCATGGCTGCTCCAAAGCTATCAATCTCTGATGCATGCCAATTCTTTCAAACAAAAAAAAATTACTTTCATGTTTATGGCAGGTGACAAAATGAACAGTGTGTACAGGCTCTACGAGAGAGAGCATCAACAGAATGAGCTCTCACTCTCATTAGTACCCACTACCCAGTCTATGCATGGACGATTCCACACAAAACTGACTGGAAAAGTACAGTGATCTGGGCTACTGGTGACCAAGATGAGCCTTCAGGACTCATTTCACCTGTAACTGAAATCAAAACTTTTATTACATGTCACTTCAGTCACTTTTTTTTTCCCTTTTCCACAACAGATACCAACTTATAACTGACATACGACTTGTAACGATACAACACTTATAAATAATCCAAGAAACACCCATAGTTCTCAGGTTCTTAAACAGTTCCCTGCAGTTATGTATATTACTGGCCAAAGCGCCTTCCTGCTCTACTTTCCCCCAAGGATTTAAACCAAAAAAAAAAAAACAGCCACTGTGGCCAAAGTGACTTCAAAGGTTTTTAGCCACTAGGTGAAAACATGAACCACACAATGATATGCGCTGCCAAATAATTTGTTTCTAAACTATGTACTGTATTATTGTTAAATGAATGGCATGAACAGAAGATTTTTGCCTTTCTTGCACAGGAAACTTTATAATTATACAATGGTGTGTGAAAATCCTGTAACCTCATTGGTTACAACATGGCACATGACCATGGGTAAATCCTGTATAACCCACAGCTGAGGTTTATAAAAAAACAAACACATTTTAAGTTTATTTTACACATGGGTCCATTGCATAATCACAATAAGGCAGTCCAGGGTGTGAGTTATTGGGTGATTTACCCACTTCTTATGTGGTTAAGTCACTCGGCTGCGCCTTGTGACACACCACACAAGGCGTGGGTAAATCCCCAATAACCTACATCCTGTTGTGCCTTACTGCTTAAATCTTGGCCGTACTCTAAAAAACATTTGCCGGTGACAACATGGCAAGCAGGAACACGGCTGAAAATATTCCAATAATTACACAGAAACACAGAATTGCGAGGGCACATAAGAACCGCTGGGCCCATCCAGTCTGCCCACTGTCATTTTTTTTTTGTTAATGCTGCAGATCTTTCCTGATCTACGGCACCATCTATACTTCTCCCTGTCTCACCCCTGCAGTCCCCCCCTCTTCCTTCCCCCTACAATTCCTTTGTGCCTGTCCCAGGCATTTTTGATCCCCTCCACTGTTTTCGCTCCCACAACCTCCATCAGAAGGCTGTTCCAGGGGTCCACTACCCTTTCCATGAAAAAGTACTCACATGCTTCTTGAAATTACCCCCTCCAGCTTCATAGCATGCCCCCTTGTTCTAGAACACCTTTTTCTCTCTGAAAAATACTCCCCATACCTTATTCACCCTGTTCGGTATTTAAAGATTTCAATCATATCTCCCCCTTCTTCTCTCCTCCAGTGTGTACATGTTTAGCTCCCTTAGCTTCTCCTCGTAGGACTTGTGTTGCAGACCCTGCACCATTTTGGTGGCCCACCTCGAGACCGCCTCCATTCTGTCCATGTCCTTCCTGAGGTGTAGTCTCCAGAACTGGACAAGGTATTCAAGGTGTGATCTCACCAATGATCTTCACAGGGGCAGCACCACCATCATTCTACTGGTGATACCCCTTATTATGCGTCCCAGCAGCCCACCTGCCTTGCAGACTGTACTGTTGCACTGCTTGGCCACCTTTAGGTCATCCAAGATCTCTTTCCTACTTTCTCTTTGTATCGTTCAGTCAGTTTTATACTCTGCTCCTAGGTTACTATGGACCAAGTGCATTATCTTGCACTTTTTTGTATTGAAGCCCGGCTGCCATACCCTAGACCACTCCTCTAATATTTTCGAATCCCTCTCCACTCTGCTGCAGATCTTGGTGTCATCAGCAAAGAGACAGATCTTTCCTTCCAGTTCCTCTGCTATGTCACTTATGAAGACACTGAAGAGGACCAGACCCAGCACTGATCCCTGAGGTACCCCGCTGGTCCCCCCCCCCACCTTGGATTAATTACCAATAGCTTGTTAGCAACTTTCTTTTCAATGTTATGTTCTGCAACAGGTAGTTCTCAGTAATTAAAGTATAAATCAAGAGACACCATTCTTAATCAGCTTCTGCTCAACTGATGCGTGTTACCCCGTTCAATATACTTACTTAGTAATTTATGGCTAGAACTTCTGAATGGGACTCTATGTCCATCAAATCCACCTCTCCTGCTCCATAAGCAAGGACCAACAAGTATGCTCTTCAAAACCTTAATTTATACGGATTTCGAAAACACCCTACCACCCAGGGTCCACAGTGAGTCCCCTGGTAAGCAGAAAATCGCTCAGGTTTACCTTGAAAGGCTGTATTGTCTTCATATAATCAACAAAACTGATTATAAAACATGTTATGCAACCTCAGTAACCGATCTTCTCCTGTTATCAGCCTAGGGTTAAATTAGAAATGTTATGGAGGGAGAACTCCCCAGATCTGCAAGAGGGTCCAGTAATTTCTAAGAGGTGGAATGAAGAAAAATGACAGGAACCGAAACTCAGGTTATTCTCATACTAATTTTGTAACAGGAGGAAGAACGGTGTTCCTGAACAATTTGCTCCTGCATCAGACTCCAATTTTGAACACTTAAGCATGTCCACCTCTGAATTTCAGGTGCTGTCAGCATTTGTTCAACCAGGAACCCAGCCAACAACTGACATCTGCCCCAGATTCCAGCACAGGAGAAAACAGGGCCCTTTCCATAGCCATAAGAGTCACTTGGTAGCCAGCCAGGCCTTCAGTCCCGTCTGGCACCAAGGAGCAACCTCTCTCTGAACTGACAGTCTCCCAGATGGGGGTAAGTAGTCCTTTATTTTAACCCCCACCCATCCAGAACTCCAGTCCCACATTGCACAGTAGAATTTTACAGCAAAAAATTAATCAAGGTCAATGAACAGTATACTCTGCGAAAATTAAAGTACAGACATTTCTTCCGTGTTTAAGTTTCTAACATTTGATTATGTACCCTTCAGTTTGCTTCTTTTCCCACATTTGGGAGAAGGGCCAAGAGAAGCAGGTATTTCCTCTTCTGTTTGAACAGCCTGAAAGATGGACAAATCACAGATTTTAGACATCCCTCTCGTCTGCCCCTACAAGATATCCCTCATTTTACCCCCTCAAAACTGCTCTGTCCCACATGAACAAGATACTCCACACACAAGAGTATGTGCTATATTATACTGTACTCCGGCTATACAGCTGCAATTCACGTTACTGTAGGAAGCCAAATCAGAATTACACCTTGCACAAATCAAAACACAAGCTTCCTCAGTGCTCTGTTTTTGTATTTCCGTATTTTACGAGGTGTTTCACATGTTCCGTATCAGGGTCCCACACACAGAGTTCAGTGACAAAGGCTTGAGAGGTACTTATAACTGAGTTATATACTTCCTATAGGGCAAGGGGCTGGAACCCAGCTGCAGTTCCAAGGAGCCAGTTCATGAACAATGCTCATGTTTGGAGACAGACAGGAAAGGAGAGACTAGTAGAGGGATACCAAGACTAACTGGGCGCCACAAACTGACAGGAGGGACAAACAAAGGGGCCAGAAACTGACTCTTGACAGGAGGGACGAGACTACCACGGGGCCACAAACTGACTCTGACAGGAGAGACGAGACCAACAGGGGGCCACAAACTGACAGGGGACAGCTTCCCGTCTCTCCACCTTGTGACGCTGATGTCACTACAGTAACACTTGACACATAAACAGAACCCGTCCCACAGCAGCAGTGCCGGGAACTGCCGGACGGAGACACCGAGGCTGCAATCCGCCAACACCAGCAGGCCCGACAGAGCCTCGGTAACTAGTGTGCCGGCTGCCCCGCGTTCCTCTCACCCTGTACCGGGGCGCTGCGAGGCGACTGCCAGCCTGTCCCTGCTCACCATGTTGGGCCCGTGGATGCTGTCCCCCTTCGCTGACTCGCTGCTGCTACTACTGGCTCTCCCGGGACGGTGCTACCTGCCCTGCCGACGCTCCGCGTTCCCCCGCCGTCACTCGTCTCCAGCACTCGCCAAGTCCAATATGGCAGCAGCGGCGCTTAGCAGCCACGTCTCCAACCGGAAACGGCCGGGCCTCCTCGCGCATACACGCGCGCGCGGGGGTCGGGGGTCATGCGCGCGGGCTCGGGTACAGCTGGCGCGCGCTGCTGACATGGAAGCTGATGCATCAGCAGTCGAAGCCGCCCTCACCTGGCGAGCGAGCGTGGTGTCATACATGGCTGCTTAAGCCGTCCCAGACACGTAAAGTAGGAGTTCAGTCTCAACCATTTCTCAGTAAACTTATGAGACACATCATCAAATCACTAAGACAGATAACATGTGCACTTATTTACCTTCTTTTTTTTTTTCAAATTGAATAAGCTTAATTTAGCACACCAAGAGAAGGATCAATATCCCAAAAAGTTAGTAGATTATAGATACAGTAGTGATCAATAATAACAGAGACAAGAATGAGACCAAATGGTGTACAATTTAAATAAAATCTTACATTCCCTCCCCGCTACTACCCCCAGACCCCCCCTCCCCGCCCACCATCCCTGTACCAGAGGATGCCCAGGAGAACAGAACAAATCGGAATGATCTGAACTGCTAGGGAAATGGAGGCACCTGTATTATAAAGGGACCGCTCAGATTGTCAGTAAATCCTGGAGGGGTTCCCAAATATTTTGGTAGTGTGAATGTCGGCTGGCCATACTGGTAATCAGGTACTCAGCTTGCAGGGCAAATTAATATCTCCTTGTGCCATTCAAGCCATTATCAAGCCAATGTCACAGGATAACTTTCTTTGCACTTTTGGAAATTAAGGCCACCTGTGAAACATAGAAACATAGACTTTGAGGGCAGATAAGAACCACTTGGCCCACCCAGTCTGCCCATTTCCCTACCTATTGGATAAGCTGCAGATTCTAGTTAACCAACAACCAACAGCCTACTTCCTGCAACCCCCCACTATAATTGCCTTATGTCTGTTCCATGTATGTTTGAATTCCTCCACTGTTTTAGACCCCACAACCTCTCCAGGAAGGTGGTTCAATGCGTCCACCACTCTCTCCGTGAAAAATAATTTCCTCACATTACCTCTGAGCCGTGCCCCCTTGTTCTTACACATCTCTTTTTCTGAAAGATGCTACCCTCCTGGACTTTGTTGATTCCCTTGAGGTACTTAAAAGTTTCTATCATGTCCCCCCTTTCATCAAGGGTATACATATTAAGCTCTCTCAGTCTCTCTTCATATGGTTTCTGATGTAGACCCTGCACTATTTTAGTTGCCCTCCTCTGGACTGCTTCCATCCTGTCTATGTCCTTGCGTAGATGAGGTCTCCAAAACTGCACGCAGTACTCCAGATGGGGTCTCACCAACTGTCTGTACAGAGGGATAACCACTTCCCTTTTTCTACTTGTGATGCCCCTCCCTATGCATCCCAGTATCCCCTTGGCTGTCCTTACTGACTTCTCACATTGCTTACCCACCTTTAGGTCATCTGATATGACTACACCCAGATCCCTTTCCATTATTGTTGTCGTTAGTACCTTCCCTGCTATTGTGTACTCTTCTCCTGGATTTTTATTTCACAGGTACATTACTTTGCACTTCTTTGCACTGAATCTAAGTTGCCATATGTCTGACCGTCCCTCAACCTTGCCAAGTCCCTTCTCATCTTTTCTACCCCCTTGTGTATCAACTCTGTACAGATCTTTGTGTCATCCATAAAGAGGCATACCTTTCCTTCCAGACCCTCATAATGTCACCTATAAAGATGTTAAAGAGGACTGGACCCAGTACTGAGCCTGAGGGTACTCCACTAGTAACCTTTTTCAGAATGTGTTCCATTCACTATTACCTTCTGTGTCCAGTTATGCAGCCAGTTTGTTACTTCCAGGCTACCACCCTGGGACCCACTCCCAGGCTGGCTAACTTGATTATTAATCTTTTGTGCGGGACTGTGTCAAATGCCTTGCTAAAGTCTAGGTAGGCCATATCCACAGCCCCTCCCTGGTCTATTACTTTGGTCACCCAGTCAAAGAAATCGATTAGATTCGTCTGACATGACCTTCCTGCTGTGAATCTATGCTGCTTTGGGTTCTGTGCCCCGCTGGCCTCTAGGTACTCAACAATTCTTTCTTTCAGAAGTGATTCTATCATTTTCCCCACCACTGAGGTCAAACTAACAGGTCTGTAGTTTCCTGCTTCTGCCTTGCTCCCACTTTTGTGAAGGGGAATCACATCTGCCCTCCTCCAGTCCTCAGGTACCACCCCATCTTCCCATGATTTGCTAAAAAGTGTGGTTAGTGTGGCCTCAGATTCCCAGCCAGGACGTTAGTATAGTCCCCCAAAATACACATTTCAGGGATGAAAACATTAGACAATCCCAAGAGGGGATCTAGATGGGTTCGAATAGAGTTCCAGAAAGGGGCCACTCTCTCACAGGACCATAAAATAAGGAGTACATTGCCAGGCTGTTTACCACACCTGGAACAAAGATCATCAGGGAGTTTACCTATTCTATGCAGATGAACAGGGGTATAGTACAGGTTGTGAACAATTTTATTAAACTGCATAAAGTAGTATTTTTCCCACTTAATACATTTATAAAGGTGTTTCCATATAGTGGTCCAGTTCCTGGGAGTATCAGATGCTGGAAGGGAGTGGTCCCAGCAATAAACTCTTGGCCCCTCATTGGTAGCCAGGGAACCTAGCAGCGCCCGGTAGTAAAATTAAATTTTATGTGAAACAGGAGCCTGATGAATGAGAGGGAGAATTAAGGTACCTAATGGACTAAGCCATGGACCACTGCCAAAATGTTGCAGAAGCATATGTGAAAGTTGGAAATATCTAAAGCACAAGGAGGCGGGCCAGTGATATTTGATACGGGCATCTTAAAAGGATAACAGCTGTTGATTGAAAGTAAGATCGTCAAATGATCGCATCCCCATGCAGGGCCAAAACTTCCCAGAGAGAAGCTGTCCAGCTATATGGAAATTAGGATTCCCAAACAATGGTTGGGATATGTCTTTGTATGGACAAACTTTAAAAAAAAGCAGAGTTGCAAGTGAGCCTATAGGGACGTTTTCAGAGGGAGTCTCGTAGGAACGGGGAAGTTGCTTCCTTGGGAAATAAGGTAGGGAGTTAATATCCAAACCATTATTCGAACACAGAGAACGCTAAGTGTCCACCCACTGTGGAATATAGTGCCTAGTGGAGTCCCCTCCTGATGTTTCCACTCAGTAGGAAAGCCGAATGAGGTGGAGTGCCAAATAATACAAGAAAAAGTTAGGGGCCTGTAATCCTCCATCCAGTTTAGTGCACATAAGCTTAAATAATGCTCGCGAGCTGCCTTACACTGCCATAAAAATGAAGAGAGAAGTCAGTGGACCTGATTAAACCACGACTGGAGAAGGGCCGAGTTAAACATCTGGAGCAGGTATAGTAGTCCAGGGAGAATATTCATTTTTATAATATTCATATGGCCCCATAATGTAAGTGGAAGTAAGGACCAATGATCTAGATCCGCTTTAAGACGGGTCACCAGGGAATCTAAATTAAAACAACGCATTTTAGAGGGAGAGGTACTAAGGCAAATTGCCAAATATTTCACTTTATTTGGCATCCAGATCGGACTGAGGTGCGCAGTATCAGCTTGGAAGGTAATATTGTTCAGGGGTATAATTTCCGTTTTAGTAAGATTTAACTTGCAGTTAGAAAGAGCACCAAACTGAGGGATAATCTGAAGGGCAGCAGGCAGAGATGTGGCAAGGGAAGAGATATGTAACAAAATATCATCTGCATAGACAGAGAGCTTGTATTCTGTTCGGACAATTGGGATGCCCGAAACCTGAGGGGAGAGATTAATTTTGCGAATGAGAGGTTCCAAGAAAAGATTGAATAAATAGGGGGAGAGTGGACAGCCCTGCCTGGTGCCCTGGTGAAAGGGAAATGACAGTTATAATACTCAGTTACACAGGATTCAGGCTGTCAGGAAAGAATACAGCACCCTGATCCACTGAATAAATGCTTGGGGAATATGATATTTGAGAAGTAGGGTAAATGCGTAGTCCCATGAAACCTGGTCGAAGGCCTTTTCAGCATCCAGGGACACCAAGGCTGCATGAGCAGAGGAGTCCCTGGATACCAAAAAGAGATAGGACAGCTTCCTAAGGTGGTCAGCCAAGAGTCTACCCTGAACAAAACCTATTTGTTCTCTACCAATGAGGGAGTCCTACACAAGTCCCAACCTACACGCCAAAACTTTAGCCAAAATTTTCATATCAACATTAATAAGAGATATCAGCCTGTAGTTGGAGACAAGTAAGGGGTCCTTGTCAGGTTTAAGTAGGACCACTATAGTTGCTGCCGTGAGACAGGAATCAGAAAGACCATTCGTAAAGATATGATAATAGGTATCTAAGAGAATAGGAGCTAATTGGTCCTTACAGGATTTGTAAAAATTAGTGGTAAAACCATGCGGGACAGGTGCTTTGTCTGGGGCCAGAGAGTCTATAACTTGGGAAATTTCTGTTACAGTTAATGGAGCTTGTAAAACAGTAACTTGTGAATTCGTCAGCTGAGGAACGGGCACATCTTGCAAAAAGGAATCCACTTGGGCTGAACAAAAGGAGAATGGGGGTGCATATAGATTCTGATAAAAAATTCCGAAGGAATCAACGATATCTCATGGGGAAGTGAGGGGAGAGAGACGGATTCAGTACGGATAGATGCTACAATTCTATCTGATACTTGGGAGCATAACCGAAGGGCAAGCAGATTTCCTGCTTTTTCTCCCTGGTCAAAATATTTTACCTTTAAACAAAGCAGGAGATGTTCCGCTTTTTCCCCTAAGATGGTATTATACTGAAAGCGGAGACTTTCCAATTGTTCCCACTCAGACTTGGGGGAGGTCTGGGAAATCTGTCCGAGCACTTTTCAGGGCTCCCCATAATATATCCAGAGTAGGCATGGAGGGGGAGTTAATCTCCATGAAGAAGGAAATAAAGGATTGGAGATGTTATAGCAGGACACCGAATTTAAGTAATTGATTGTTTAGGCTCCAGACTTGATCTCTGTCCAGAGAAGAAGTCAGCTGGAGATGCAAAAGGACAGGGTGGTGGTCCGAAATTACCATGGCTGAGTAATGACATAATAGGGCCCCAGGCATGCACTGTGTCCCTATTAAAAAGGAATCAATATGAGAAAAGGAATTATGTGGGAAGGAATAGAAAGAGAAATCCCGAGTATCAGGATGCAAGGCCCTCCATGGGTCAACCAGTCCCACGGAGTCCATCAATTCCCAGAGAGCCAGTTGGCCACGAGAGAGTATCAAACAGGCCTTTTCAGATCTGTCAAGATCATTGGACTGGACTAAATTCCAATCTCCCCCGAGTACAATGGGGTGGGATATCTACGGAGCTAGAACAGACATCTAAGTAGTGAAAAAATGGGGATCGTCAGAGGTGGGACCGTAAACAGTCCCAAGTATAATTTCCAAGTGGCCCAGTAAAGCCCGCAGAATTATACATCGACCTTGTGGATCTGTAACCTCCTGGAGGAGGTGTATGGGGACACTCTGAGCAATTAAGATAGCCACTCCTTTTTTACAAGTGTCCGAGCCAGCTCCGAATGCCTATCCCACCCAGGACCGCCTAAGAAGGAGAACCTGGGATGGGAGCAAGTGGGTCCCCTGCAGGAAGACCACATCTGCTTGTAATTTCTGTAAACGGAGCAAGACCTTAGCCCATTTAGTACGGAACTGGGCACCCTTAATGTCCCAGGTACAGATCTTATAGGTAGCCACTGGGGATATAGTAACTGGAAATCAAAACCATGGGTAGATGCAGGGAAGTAAACATATAAGGGATATTTAACTGCGCTGACAGTGTCCATGTCCTGGGAGTACCCTCCCCCTCCAGTCCATTCCTCCGTGGTGCCACCCCTCCCACCCAAATCCCAACAATCCTCAACCAACCCCCAAAGTAATGGAAGGATCAAGATGAAACACCCCCAATTAAGTAATAACCCATACAACCTACAAGAAAAAACTCCAATAACACCAACAATTAGAAGTATCCCAACCCCCACTTCTGATCGGTTTGTGAAGGCACCAGAGATCAATACCATACTTAGCCCCATGACCGTTCCCCTGCCCACCCAATACTAAAACACCCATAACAGCCTAAGAAGAACAATAAGTCTATCTAAACTTGGGTCCTTAGGGAAGAGAACCTCACCCATCCAAAAATGCGAGGTACTCCGAGGTGGACCCCACCCTGTGTCTACCCTGGGGTTTTATACCAGGGTTGCCAATGAGTTATAAAGGTATATAACACTGTTAGAGGCAAACTATAATATAGGAACACATATAAAAAACATTGTAATTAAATACATAAGTAAGAGCTGAATGATATGTCAGAAACTGTGTACAAGAGTAACCAGTAAATATCAGTTGAATATTAAATGTAACAAGGTAATGAACTCTACATAAACAACAAGAGTTAAGGAAAATAAATGTCTGGTACTGCAAACCTCTAAACAGTCTTGCACCAATAAGCCCCCTAAATTACCAATAAGAAGGGAATTAAAGGTGTAACCAATTGGGGTTGCAGAATCAGTACACAATGCAATAAAAGTTGTCTTGCTAATCCACAAGGTGTTGGAGCGCAATACAGGGAAACATAGATAAGAACACAGATAAAAGGAGTCCCTGCTGGGTCCTGCATGTATGTAGAACTGAAAGTTTTAGGTCTGCTGATGCAGGAAGGAGCCCACAATAAATAAAACAAAAACCAAAAACAATCCTTTGTGCCAGCCGATAACCTGAAAACAGCATCTACTGGTTCTGGGTCCTGGAGATCAGTCATCACTTCATACAAGAAATGCAGGAAAAGCAAAGGAGAAAGGCAAAATAAGGGACCCCAAATGAGGGAACAACTCAGTGTAGGGCTACAGGGTTGAAATCACCCAAGAGTCCATGAAGACATCCCAGGAAATAGAATAAAATTTTTGCCACTTGTAACTCTAGCACCTGAAGAGGCACGTAGAAACCATGAACTGCCATCAAAATTCCAAAGAAATAAAGTTCTGAGAAGAAAAACGAGAAGTAGCAAATCAGCAGCCAATGTCACACTGCCTAGTTTAATTGACAGCCATGTAGTTATAATGTGAAATATGCATCAGCCGTCTTTAAACAGATCAGGAAGGAGGGACTGAAGCTCCTTGGAGGCATGAGCAGAGTTCTCAAATGTGTGCCAAGTATCCTGCAGACAAACTTGCAACCGGGCAGGATATAACATTCAAAATTTGATCCCAGCTGATACAAGCTTAGAAACGTGTGAAAAGATGCCCTCTTCTGTCTAACCGTAGCTGGGAGATCTTGTGAAACCCGGAGTGTATGACCTTCCCTAGCTGATAGATTGAATGTCCCTGAGCTTAGCCAACATGTGCTGTTTGTCGAGGTAGTTTAGGAGATGTAAAATGAGGGTCGGAGGAGGTGTGCCAGTTGGAGGTCTAGGGTGCAAAGCCAGATGTGCCCGTTCTATCACATACTGCGGCCCATTAGGTGACGTCCCGGCCAGCTTGTCTAACAACTTTTGGGTGAATATAATAGGTGTGGAGCCTTCTGCATCCTCAGGAAGTCCTAAAATCACCAGGTTGTTCCACCTACTTCTACCCTCAAGATCTTCTAGCTTCAATTCCATCTTGTGCAGGCACTGACGGAGTGAAGAGACTTCAGGGTCCAGTCGCTCTCACCATTTCTCAAGGGATACTGACCTGGCTTCCACATCACCAACTGTCCGAGATGTGTCACTAATGTCTTTTCAGAGTGAGGTGAGTTCTACAGCAAGGGTGGCAAGTGAGTCCTTGATGGGTTGAAGTTCCAGTAAAAATTGTTCCTCCGAGAGCAGGGTGGTCCCTTGTGTCTTAGAAGGAGCCTGTCCGGAGACAACACTGTGGCCTTTAGATTTCTTTGGGACCTTGCCTGGAGTCTGAGGAGGTGTATGGTGCAGGAGACTTTGATGCATCTCTGCATCCGTTTCAGCAGAAAATACATAGATACATAGATACATAGACAGTGTCGGCAGATAAGGGCCTATGGCCCACCTAGTCTGCCCATTTGAGCTTGTAAGTTAAGTTTGTTTTCCTAGAAGTCTATTTCCCCCTTACCCCTGACCTCTAGAATTCCTTTATGTCTATCCCATGCATTCTTAAATCCTGTGATTGTTTCAGTCCCCACCACTTCCTCTGGCAGGGTGTTCCACTTGTCCACCACCCGTTCTGTGAAGAAATTCTTTCTCATGTTTCCTCTGAATCGTCCTCCCTCCAACTTCATCCCATGCCCTCTAGTCCTGAAACATCTTTTTCTCTTAAAAATAGTGTTTTCCTGCACCCTGTTCCTCTCTGTAAGATACTTGTATGTCTCTATCATATCCCCTCTCTCTCCCTCCTCTCCTCCAGGGAGTACATGTTCAGTTCCTTCAACCTGTCTTCATAGGACTTGTGATGCAACCCATGCACCATCTTTGTTGCCCTCCTCTGAACCTTCTCTACCCTGTCTATGTCCTTACGTAGGTATGGTCTACAGAACTGTACACTGTACTCCAGGTGGGGCCTCACTAGTGTCTTGTATAGCGGAATTATGACCTCCCTTTTCCTGCTGGTGATGCCCCTGCCTATACATCCCAGCATCCTATTTGCTTTACCTGATGCCTTGTCACACTGTTTCCTACCTTGAGGTCATCAGAGATGACAACCCCAAGATCCCTTTCCTGCTTGGGCATGCTATATCCTCACCCCCAACTGATATATTGTGCCAGGGTTTTGTGCCCCATATGCATTATCTTGCACTTCTTTGCATTGAATTTCAACTGCCAAACCCTTGACCATTCTTCAAGTTTCTGCAGGTCCCTTCTCATTCTGTCTACACCCTCTGGTGTGTCTACTCTGTTACAGAGCTTTGTGTCATCAGCGAACAGTGAAATTCTGCCTTCTAGATCCTGTGCAATGTCACTGATGAAGATGTTGAATAGGACTGGTCCAGCACTGATCCCTGTGGTACCCACTGGTCACTCTTCCTCTGTGGAGTGACAGCCATTTACCACCACCCTCTGTGTCCTGCCACCCAGCCAGTTACCTACCCACCACACTACTGTCCTGCCCACACCCATATTCCCCAGTTTGTGTAATAGTCTTCTATGTGGCACAGTGTCAAAGGCCTTGCTGAAGTCCAGATAGGCCATGTCCACTGCCCTCCCGATCCACCTCCTAGTCACCCAGTCAAAAATTCAATGAGGTTGGTCTGACATGACCTCCCCTGGTGAACCATGCTGCCTTGGGTCCTGTAGTCCATTGACAACCAGATGTTCCACCAATCTCTCCTTCAGTAGTGCTTCCATGATCTTTCCCACTACGAGTGAGGCTGACTGGTCTGTAGTTCCTGCTTCCTCTTTGTTCCCACTTTTGTATAAGGGGACTACATCTGCTGTCCTCCAGTCTTTGGGTACCTCCTGTTTCCAGTGATTGGCTGAACAGGATAGCCAGAGGTTCAGCCACCACCTCTCTTAGTTCTTTAAGGACCCTGGGGTGCACCCATCTGGCCCCATTGCTTTATCAACTCTTATTACTTCCAGTTCCTTCAGGACCCTTTCTCGTAAAGGGACTTGTGTCCATTTCTGCACCATTCTCACCCTTGTACTCCTTCAGACCCATTACCCCTCTTCCTTAGTAAAGACTGAGCAGAAATACCTGTTCAATATGTCAGCTTTACTGTTGTCATCCTCCACGCGCTCCCATCCTCCCCTTCAGTCTCACTATCCCTCCTTTGTCTTTCTTTTTTCACTTATGTACCTGTAAAAGGTTTTGTCCCCTTTAACCACTGATTTTGCAATGTGTTCTTCTGTCTGAGCTTTGGCTTCCTTACTGACTTCCCTGCCTCCCTTTGTTTCTCCTGGTACTTCTCCCTATCCCCTTCTGCCTGTGTCTTTTTGTATTGCCTGAATGCAATCTTTTTGGCTTTCACTTTCTTTGCTACCTCTTTGGAAAACCATAATGGCCTCCTCTTTCTTTTCCTCTTGCTAACCTGCTTAATGCATAATTCTGTTGTTCTTATAATCCCCATTTTAAATACTGCCCACTGTTCCTCAATCCCTGATTCCTGTCCCATTCCCCTTAATGCCTCTTACCAAATACCAAATACCAAACAAAAAGTTCACCGACAGCCACTAGAAACAATAACACAACTGTAGAAATAAACATTTAGAAAGTCAGGCTATGAACTGCTAAACAATTAAAGAAAATAGCCCGGGTGAGCGGGAACAGGCAAGAAAAGCTGTTAGCTCGATCTGTGCATCACGTGACTCCCCTTGTTTCCCTTCTGACCTGTGACTATGCATACAAACTCAAAACACAAGAAACGTTATTCTGTATTCATTATTCTGGAGAGTACCTTTGAGCATAGGTGCTCGTTTGCAAAGGTTCCACATCAGTAAAGACAATCTTACAGTAAAAGACGGTTATTTTTTCAGTTTTTTTTTTACCAGTAAGCACACTAGGCATTCGATGCCTATTTTCAGGTAATGCACTCAGGAGATAACATAAAGGATTCTATATACGCGCCATACTTGCAGAACATATAATACAGTAGGCAGTGAGGGGAGGAAACATGGCATTCCATCATTGATGGGAAAGTACGTGCAAGACAATTAATCAAATTTGTCAAAATATGGTAAATGGTTCATAACATATGCCAAGAATTGCACAAAGTAGAATAACATATTGTCACTTTATAGTACAATGAACAAGTGAAAGAAGAAATACATTAATTAAATGTGTCATATAAGGGAAAATTTAGAAACACTATCCCTCCACGTAGAACTACACAAAGAATGTATAAGTACCATAATAATATAGCAACACTGATAACACATAAATGTATATGAATGTCATACAGAGACTGCTCAGGTTCAGCGGCAAGAGCAGTTTGTCAAGCTAAGGAAGTCGTCACAGTACCCAAATCAGACGGTTGGCACTGAGGGGCAGAGACGAATTTCAGGTGGTATAGAGTTCCAAAGCTTAGGGGCTGCATAGACACAGGACGATCCACCAGTGCATGTTCTAATCTTAGGGACGGCCAGTAGAGTACTGTCACCTGACCTCAAAGGGTAGACACTGGTTACTGGTTTGAGAAATGTGGCAAAGGAACTGGGCAGTCCTCTATAGATAATGCTAAAGATTACACCCCAGAACTAAGATCCCATAGCTAGGACTGAGGTAGCCAGCACAGCCTGTCATAAAGAGAACAGTGAAGAGTGAGCCGGTGAACACAGAAACATAGACAACGACAACAGAAAAAGACCAAAGGTCTATCCAGTCTGCCCAAGTGCCTTAACTCCATGGAACCTTCCTTGGAACCTAACGTTCCTCCAGGGTATTAACCCTCCTGGTCCTATCTTCATTCTCATCCTTGGGCCTGTCTCCCCGTGAAACCACTGTTCCCTTCATTCTGTCTCAGGCCTGCTTGAAACCCCCGACTGTGTCCACTTTCACCACCTCAGTTGGCAGACTGTGCCAAGGATCCACCACCTTTCCATAAAGAAGTACTTCCTCACGTCCCCTCTGAACCTCCCACCTGCTAATTTCCACTCATGTCCATGTGACTGCAAGTACGTACATAGAATTAATAATTCCCTGCAGTTCACCTTATTAATTGCTTTGAGGAATTTGAAGGTCTCAGTCATACCCCCCCCCCTTCTGACCTCAATGAGTACACATTTAGTGACCTGAGGTGCTCTTCATATGATTTATCCTGCTATCCCTGAATCATTTTGGTCACTCTGTGCTGCACCATCTCCAACCTATCCTTGTCCTTTCTGAGGTGAGGACTCCAGAACTGGGCACAGTACCCCAAGTGAGGCCTCACCAGGGATCTGTACTGGGGAATAATTACATAGGAACATAGGAATGTGATGGCAGAAAAGGACCGCCAGGCCCACCCAGTCTGCCTAGATATCCACTAGGCCTTTCCTGTAGTCATCCCCCCATGCCAACAGCCCCTTGCTTATCCCATGCCCTCTTGAACCCTCCCACCATCTCTTCTTCTCTTAATCCCCTTCCCTATACATTCCAGCATACCTCTCAACCTCTTGCCTCTTGAATCAGGGACAAGGCTTAAATAAAATGAGGGACAAAGACCCCTAATCAGGGACACATCTTTAAAATTGGTACTGTTCACTCAGAAAGCTGACAGAATAAGGGAATTTTTGTAAGATGCATTTTCTGAAGAAGAACAAGTCTATAACTTTAATGTCTGACATTATTTTGTGCTTTTAATCCCCATGCTACTGTCACAAAAACACAAATTTTACGAGGGACAGAGGAAAATTCTGAGGCAAAATCAGGGACGTCCCTGAAAATCAGGGACAGTTGAGAGGTATGCATTCCAGCATCCTGTTTGCTTTGCTGTAAGCCTTGATGCCCTAACTCATTTGTTTAAAGAGCTCCTGACAGCATTAGGAAAACACTGAAAAAAGCAAAATTTATATTCAACGCCATCTTATTTTCTTTACTACTTCATATATTTCCAGTAATTAATTCCCAATTTTCTTTATTACGGAAAACAGCTGCATGAAAACAAGATCCCTGTCCCCTGCACTATATCTACTCTGACTGCTT
This sequence comes from Neoceratodus forsteri, assembly GCA_016271365.2. Lineage (NCBI taxonomy): Eukaryota > Metazoa > Chordata > Ceratodontiformes > Ceratodontidae > Neoceratodus > Neoceratodus forsteri. The sequence continues at coordinate 107,550,653 of JADMNL010000034.1, read as the reverse complement.
CTCTACACATGATATCACAATCCCCTGTTTATGACTGCATAATTCTCTCCACAGCAACATATTTTGATGTTATAAACAGAATGATGATGTCAGGTGTAGGCAGACAGCCAGAGCCAAAAGGGCAGAAATACTGTATTCATGCAAATACCCTTAGTAATAAGGAAATAAGGGTGAGAATTGCTGAATAAAATATGAAATATAAGCTACATTTATGTCTGAATGTTAAATTTTTTCAGAGTTGTCTCAACTGTGTCAGGAGCTCTTTAAGGGAGTTTTTATTTATTGGAGGGTTCGGAAAGTACCTTTGAGTCAAAGACTCCTTTTCAAAGGTTCCAGGTCACAGAAATTACATACAAAGACATACAGTTAGTTACTGTACATAGCTGTTCATCAATACACAGTCAGGTTGTTACAAGTACAATTGTAAGGCTAACAGTCAAATACTAGGGATAATTAGTGCAATCACTCAATACATATAAAAGCTCAGATCTAGAGCTAGGCTTGGGGAAATCAGGTAGGGGCAGGTAGGGTAGAAGAAGCCGGCCACAGGCCTTAGTCAGGAAGGTAGTGGGAGGTGTTTCAGTGGCAGTCACAGTGGTTTGAGGACTGGAGGAGGTCTCTAAGAGAGGTTTTAAAGGGTCCAAGTCTACTCTCATTGACAAGTGGGGTAGGTAGGCTGTTCACCCAGGAAGGTGCTCTGTAGCTAAAGGACCTTTGGAGTTGGGAGGTGTGGCAGTGAGGGACAGAGAGGAGTTGCTTGCCAGAGCTACGAGTATGCTTAAGTGTCAGCGCCGGGCGGATTGGGGTGCAAGTCCTGGGGGGGCATTGTCCTAGGGCAATTTTTTTTGCCATGAGGTAGGTGTGAAACCTAATTCTGTTGTTGAGGTTAAGCCAGTTGGTATCATTATATAGACAGCATGTATGAGTTAGGCAGTCACGGCCCAGGGTGAGGCGACAGGCTTTATTTAGGGAGAGACGAAGTCTATGGAGGGCAGAGGTGTTCGCCGCACTATAGATAAGTAAGTCATAATCAAGCAGAGAGAGAGGACAGAGGAGGAGTCAGCGAGCCTCATGGCATTTGGGGTAAAACAATGTTTGAAGCGATACAGTAGCCCGAACTGAACTTTGAGGGCAGTAGATAGAAGGTGAATATGTTGGTGGAAAGTAAGTGCTAGGTCTAGAGTAATGCCCAGGTATTTAAAGGAGTCCACTTGCTCAAGAGGGGTCAGGTTGGCAGTTCGTACTTGGGGACAAAGTTCCTTCCTAGAGTTAAGGGTGTGTGAAAAGAACATAAGCTTGGTCTTGTTATAGTTCAGGATAAGGCGTTGTGTGGCGAACCAGTTTTCAGCACCACTAAAGGAGGATTGAAGGGAGAGGTGGAGTTGCATAGGGTCAGAGTTGGAGGTATATAGAACAGCACCGTCTGCATAGAGTAGCAGGTTCCCTGAGCAGGACCTGGGGAGGGAGTTAAGGAAGAGGCTAAACAGTAGTGGTCCGAGGACGGACCCCTTCGGGACGCCAGAGAGGACAGGTAGCCTATTAGATAGGGTGTTACCAAGTTTGACCTGTTGGAAATGGTTAGACAGGTAATCAGTGAACCAGCCAAGGGCATCCCGAGAGAAACCAATGTTGGACAGTGTGGATAGCAGGAATGAGTGGTTGACGGTGTCGAACGCCTTAGTGAGATCAATGAAGACAGCCCCAGTGATATGACCTCTGTCTAAGGTGGAGTGGTTGTGTGTGGTGAGTTCCAGGAGGGCAGTAGTAGTACTCTTCCCTTTCCAGAAGCCGTGTTGCTGCTTGCAGAGTAGGCTGTATTTGCTGAGGTGGTCAGTGAGCTGATCAGAGATGATCCTCTCTTGGGCCTTGGATAGGGGAGGGAGAATGGAAATAGGACAGTAGTTGTTAGTGAAGGTACGGTCCCCACTTTTAAATATGGGCATAATGGAAGCGGACTTCCAACAGGAGGGGAATTTCCCCAGGCATAAGGAGTGGTTTAGTATATGGGTGAGGGGGTTGCGCACCTCAGGAAGAGAGAGACAAAGAAGTTTCAGGTCTAAGGAGTCACTACTATAGTGGGAGTGGCTTAGAGCTATTCTGAGATACGGCTTGGTGTACTTGGCTGTAATGCTGCGCAGTCGAAAGGGAGGGGCTACTGGGGGGGTGGGGGAGCTGGCTGGGGATGGGTCAAAGAAGTTAGTAGAGAGCACCTGGCTGAGGTTTGTGAAGGCGTCATTGAAGGCTGTGGCTATACGGGCTGGGTCAGAGGTCAGGCACCCGTCAACCATGATGTGATTAGGGACAGTGTTGAGGTCATTGCCACAGAGGTCCTTAATATTGGCCCAGAACTTTCGCCCTGAGCCACAGGTAGCGGTAAGAGAGGCCCTGTAATACTCAGCTTTTGCTTTGCACAAGGACCAGGTACATTTGTTCCATGCCTCTCTCTACCTCTGTCTGTCAGCTGGCAGGCCAGTCTCGCTGGAGAGGTGCCATAAGGAATCTCTGGTACGCATGAGGTCCAGGAGGTGGTCAGTGATCCACGGCACTGGATTGCCTTTGACCACCCTTTTGGTGATGGGGCAAATTTGTCACAAATGGTGTTAAGGGAGAGAATGAAGAGGTCAAGGGCTCTGTCAGGGTCAGGGGTATTCGTTATGAGGGACCAGTCCATAGTACTGAGATATGCTTTGAGTTGAGCAAATTTGGCAGGGCCAAGTTTGCGCTGTTGGATTATTTTGTGGGGGTGGGGATTTTGGTGATTTGCATGTCTAGGGGCACAGGACAGGGGAGTGATCACTAAGGGCATTTGGGAGGACAGTAGTACTGGTGATTTTAAGGGGACGGTTGGTGAATACCAGGTCCAGCAGTGAGAAGGACCCTGTGCGCTGGTTCAGATGGGTCAGGGATGTGACTACTTGTGTTAGGTCTTGGGCAGTGGCAGCATCTGTGAACGGTGCAGTGGCTTTATCTAGCCAATTAATATTAAAGTCTCCAAGTACAATTTTCTCGGCTTGAGGTAGAAGGGTGGCCAGGTAGGATAGTACAGAGCAGAATGCTGCCTTCTGGTCCCTAGGGGGAATGTAGACAGCAGTGATGAGAAGGTGGGGGGTTTGGAACTTCCCAGGATAATTTTGATAGTGAGGGCCTGGGGTCCAGGATCCAGCTGGGGGTGGGAAGTAGCTGCCCACATAGAAAGTCTTTAATATAAATGGCACAGCCCCCCCGCTTATCCTGCCGGTCTGCATGGTATATGTTGTACCCAGAAAGGGTTAAAGCCGAATCTGGAATCCGTGAGGACAGCCAAGTTTCACCAACCACAATGACGTCAGGCTGGTGCTGCTGAACCCAGCCCTGGAAGGAGTCCCACTTTCTTAATAAACTACAGACATTAACAGTGGCAATGCGCAGTCCACTAGTTGAGAAGTTAGCAGGCGCAGAAGGTGTGGGAGGTCTGGGGTTTGGGTGGATGTTTCCAGACATGATGATGAGGAGGAGGAGCCTGAGGACTGAGTTCCAGTTCGAGTTTTTGGGAAAGTGCAAGCTGCGAGCTGGGTGCCCTTTCAGGGTGGAGAATGAGGGAATGGGGAGGTTAAGTATGTAAGGGGTGGCCAGTAGGAGGAGCTGAGGTGAAGGGGTAAGTGGCAGAAGCTGGGTTACTGATAATAACTCCTGAATCCCATTACTCATCTGTAGTACTAAGTCCCCCATGCAGTACTCCATCTTGGGGTTCTTTCTCCCTAGATGCATTACCTTGCACTTTTTTAGTGTTGAACTTTAACTGCCAGACCTTTGACCACCTTTCAAGCTTTTGTAGGTCCTTCTGTATATCCCTTACTCTATCCACCCTCCCACATAGTTTTGTATCATCCACGAAAAGACACAACCTACCCTGGATTCCTTCACCAATATCACTAATGAACATGTTAAGGGAAAGAGGAAATTGTTTAACCAGGAGAGGTACATTAAGCCGGAGCTTGTTTCCAGGTGCGACCTGGGATCACAAGGAAGTTAAGTGACTTGCTCAGGGTCACACAGTATGCAAATTGGAGTTGATGGGATTCAAACCCAGGTCTCCAGGTTTGCAGCTCAGTGCCCTTAACCACTATGCTATACTGCCTCCTAAAGAAGCTATGTTAAAGAAGTCTGGACCTAGGACAGATCCCTGTGGAGCTCCGCTCATCACCTCTCTCTCCTCTGACTTAACTCCATTGACCACCACCCTCTGTTTGCCTCCCTACTAGCCAATTTCCCACCCAGTTCACTAGACTTTTAGCTGTACTCAGGTCTTCTATCTTCTTAAGCAATCTCCTGTGCAGTACTGAATCAGAGCCCTTACTGAAGTCAAAGTACAGCAGGTCGACTGCGTGGCCGTTGTCTGTCTCCTTAGTCAGCCAGTCAAAGAAAACTGTCGAACACCGATGCAAAACAACACATATTGTTGTATGTAACATCCCACTTGAGGACAGCAAATTTGGAGGCAGTTGAGAAAACAGGGGACCCATAAAGGAATTTGGGGAGAACCATCCCACAGGTAATGGCGTGGCGAGATTGTGGAGTAAAGTTACGTCTCACTTTAAAAGAGACACCTAACATGAAAACTGACTGACCTGCAAACTCTCATGACATGAGAGAAGAAATCAAGAGAGGGGTAGAGTGTGACTTCAAGGTATGTGAAGGAGGAGACTGAGGGGAGTAAGGTACCATTGCGGTAAGCAATAGATAGAGAGGACAGGCACGTTCTTAATCTGAGAGATGTACCGAAAAGTATAGACCCTGCTTTAGTTATATTTAGAATCAGTTTGTTTGCAGACAACCAAGTGTGCATAGATAGCAAGTCAGACATTAAGTACTGGTTTATTTGATCAATACTTTTGGAGCTGGTACAAAGGACCAAATCATCAGCATAGCGAATGGTAAAGAAGTGGGGCAGGCTTTGGTTTATGGTAGTTATGCGTAGAGCAAATAAAAGTGGATTTAGGATAAAGCTTTGGGGAGCACCCACCAGGGTTGAGGCAGGATCAGAGAAAGAGACCCCATATTTAACACTCTGGGATCTGTTTGCCAGATAGTTACAAAACCAGGGGAGGGCAGTTGGCAAGATTCCCTGGTTAGCGAGTTTGCCACTGAGTAGGGAGTGATCAACAAGATGAAATGCCTTCATCAGGTCAATAAGAATAAGAATGACTTGATAGTAAGGTCTTTGACTGGTTTGAGTTCTACCTTAAGGACAGGACTCAGAGTGTTGTGTTGAGAGAATGCTCCTTGTGCCGGTGGCTCTGCCCTGTGGGTACCCCAGGGCTCGGTCTTGTCACCCATGTTGTTCACACTGTATTTGCTGCCCCCGGGTGAGATCAGTAGATGGTATGGGCTTGCGTTTCATTGTTATGCTGATGCTGCTCTGCTCTACGTGTCCTTTACACCTGGGACATCGGCTGCAGTTAATGTGATTAATAAGTCCTTGTTTGAGAGTCAGACTTGGATGCTATCAAGCTGGTTGAGACTGAACCCTGAGAAAACTGACATGCTAGTGGTGGAGCCAGGTTGAAGGAGGAGCATGGAGGCTTCCAAGGGGGAGACTGGGCCTTGGCTTGGCCTCTCTAGGCTATTAGTCTCCACCAAGGTGAAAAATCTGGAAGTCATTCTGGATAACGGGCTAACGCTGGAGGCTCAGGTGGTGGTGGTTGTCCAGAGTGGCTTTTATCGTCTATGAAATATCAGCCAGATTAGATTCCTTGTCCCACCTGATGACCTAGCCATGCTAGTACATGCGTGACTTCAAGGCTCAACTACTGCAATACTGTATACCTTGGGGTCGAGAGAGGTGCGTTGCAATGCCTGCAGCTGTTTGCAGAATGCTGCGGCTTGGCTACTGACAGGCCTTTCAAGGTCCTGTCATATGTCACCAGTGCTGCACAAACTGCACTAGTTGCCAGTGAAGTGGCGTATCTCCTTTAAAGTGGGTCTGCTGACCTACAAGGCCCCATACAGGCTGGGTCTGGGCTACTTGTCAGAGCTCCTGCATCCTCACATTCTTGGATGTCATCGCCGCTCCGCCAAGGAAGGCCTCCTGGTAGTCCCTTGGGTGATATTAAAATCTTCTGGGGACCAGGCATTTGAAGTAGTAGCCCCAGTCCTTTGGAATTCTTTACCTAGGACACTGATGGAGGCCCCCTCTGTGGAGGCCTTCAAATGGGGTCTGAAAACTTTTCTATTTATGCAAGCATTTTGGGATTGAATGAGTTTGCGCAGCCATATATATTTATTTGTGACTGTTTTATTTGTTTTCATTGGATAAAGTTAATAGTGCTTATGTATTGTATGTATTCTGTGATGGCGCCCTGAGTCTCCAGGGAAGGATGCCAGGAACAAATAAAGACTACTACTAATAATAGCAGCACCAGTGAGGCTGCCAGTGTCCATCGCTGAGTCAGTACTGTTGGTTAGGGTGAAGAGGGCAGTGCTGGTGTTGTGACATCTTGAAAAGCCGTGTTGTGCAGGGGATAGGAGGTCATATGTGGAGAGGTAATTAGTGAGTTGTGAGTACAATAGCATCGAAGCAATTCCAGAGGAATTTAGTCAAAGCATGTACAGGTGCAGTGAGCTGCGACATCTAGATGGAATCTGAATGAGATGAACCAACCTATCAACCTGGACTCTGGTAAAGTGCCCTGCCTTGGTCAGTCTGTGGGCAAGGCAGTTCTTTGACTGTTTGGCTTCCCCATGGAAGTTTCACCAAAATGGAGAGGCAGGAGATACAATTCACAAAAAGCTATCAGTTTATTGAGCAACTGAACCACAGAGACCAGAACGAGAAAAAGGGTGCGAACAACATTTTCATTTTCAAACCACCATTCTTTTGCTCTGTTGTTGCTGCTAAACTACTTAAAATCACTTCTGTAAATGTAACTGCTAAAATCAATTATATCAACAATTTTTTTTATCTTATTATTTTATTTTTTTATTATCTTATTTTATTATTTTGTTATCAACAATTATAGGCCTATATCCATCTTACCAGTGCTGTCCAAAATGCTAGAAAAACTGGTGAGCATCCAACTAAGTGACTACCTCGATGCTAATAACCTCCTTAATCCTGCTCAATCTGGGTTTAGAACCATGCATAGCACCATCTCTGCCTTAGCAAAAGTTACAAATGACTGGCAGACTGAATTAGATAAAAAAATATCTGTGCTGTATTTCTGGACTTAAGTAAAGCCTTTGATACTGTGGATCATGATCTACTAATCTCCTCACTGCATTCCTTAGGCCTTGACCCAACCTCTCTTATGTGGTTCAGATGTTACCTCACTGGTAGAATACAGCAGGTAAAAAATGAAGGTGACCTATCTTCCTCAAAACCACTCCTAAGAGGAGTACCTCAAGGTTCCATCCTGGGCCCTATCCTCTTTGCCATCTACATCAACAACATTGATTCCAGCCTCACTAAAGCCAATGTTCACCTTTTTGCAGATGATACTGTCCTATATGTCAGCAATCCATCACCAACAAAGGCCTGTGATCTATTACAATCTGAGTTCTCCCTGCTGCAACACAAATTACTTGAAAAGAAACTCCTATTAAATGCCAAGAAGACTAAAGCTATGTTCTTCTCCACCAATATATATTCTACCACTCTCTCACCGAACATTCTTCCCCAACTATCTACCATCCTTGGAGAAAGCCTTGAATATGTTGATAAATTCAAATATCTGGGGGTTTGGATTGATAACAGACTTGATTACACTCAGCACATTAACGAGCTCCTGAAAAAACTCAGACAGAGACTCGGCCTATTCTTCAGGATCAAACATTACCTAACAGGGGAGTCTAAACAGAAACTAATCCAGGCCTCATTTCTATCACTCATCGACTATGCAGACTTCCTATATGGCCACTGCTCTCAGTCCTACTTAAATAAACTGGATACCTTGTATCATAGAGCTCTAAGATTCATCACAGACCTTCCTTTCAGCACACACCACTGTTCTCTCTATACTGCAGTTGGCTGGACATCCCTACATCACAGAAGGAACAAAAATGCTGCTTTATGGATCTACAAAGCTCTGACAAACAAACTACCATCCTACATCTCAGATTGCTTTACTTGAGTTACACCCAGGCCATATGCCCTAAGAAGCAATAGCCTCATCACTTTGAAGGTACCAAATGCCAGTACCCGGCATGGGAGGGCTGCAATCAGCTACATTCTAGCACTTATCTGGAATTCCCTGCAGAAGACCCTGAAGTTGAACACCTTCATTCCTATAATATCCTTTAAAAAGCTGTATATAAGTCTCTTCCCAGAGATATGCAACTGCTTCCACAAGGCCTAGTCCCTTCATACCCCTTACCCCCCTGCCCCTTTTATATTCCCCCACCTTTACTTGTTTAAGCATTCATCCACTTACACCTTACCAGATTATCTCCTAAATCCCAATACCCTACCTTTAGTTAGTCAAATCTGTCTCTTTTTCTTTTTGCTTTGGTGCCCAAATTCACTGGTTAACCGCCTTGTATATATGTGTTTATTACTGTACCTGTTTATTTATAAAGTCTCTGTTCTTGTACTCAATTTGTATTTGTATATATGTGAAATTATACTTTTATGTTGTTTCTGACCAATCAGGTCCATCTTGTAAATGAGCTTTGCTCAATGATGTTCGCCTGAATAAATAAAGATTTTGATTGATTGATTGATTGATTGAATCACTCAGTCACTGTATAACTGTATTGTACACTATAGCTGTAAAGGGTTTGTGAATGATCCCGAAGTGTCAGAGGACCAGCCGGGGGGAGGCTGGATGAACGGTCCACCTCAGGGTGGGGCAGTGGGGGGGGGGTGGCACACAGCATTTGGGTGACACCTGGTGGAGACTGGGAGTGCACCAAGCCAGGACCACAGAGCAAGAGGGAAGGCAGTGGCGGACGTCTGTGGGGCATGTGCGGGAACATGCATGCCCACGCGTGGATGTCATTGCATGTTCATGCCTTGGTGGGACCAACAAAGGAAAAACCCTGTGCATCTGCACACTGTGGAGTCCTCCAACTCCACACTGAATGATGCTGCAGCCAAACCCGGGACCAAACTTGGGAGATTTCAGTTTCTCTTTTGGGGGCCCTGCGCGAGGGTAAGTTGTAGGCCTGGATTCCGGGGTGGCTGCTGGGGAAGGTTGGTGTCGGGCTCAGAGGCACTGAGTCAGGGATATCCCCACCAGAAGCAAAGAGTGAAACAAAGTTGGAAAAAAAATGTTCTATCTCAGGGAAAGGATCACAGATCTCCAGGTCGAAGGTCACCTGGGGACCAGTGACCATCATATAGTATGGTTCAATTTGGCCACTAGAACAAAATCATCCCATTTCAAGGCAAAAATATGGGACTTCAGAGGAGCTAACTTTGATAAGATGGCCAAAAGAGTTAAGCTAGCCCTGGTAAAAAGAAATACAGGTGAGGGGGTACAGGCAAAGTGCGCAAGCATTAAAGATGCAATACTTGAAGCAACATCCCATTGTGTTAGTGAGAAAAGGAAGTGCAAAAGAAGAAGGAAACCACTTTGGTTCTCAAACACAGTAGCAGTAAAGGTCAGAGCCAAAAGGCTGGCCTTCAGGAAATATAAGGGAATGCAGCAGGATAAAGATAGGGAGGCATACCAAACTTCCCTAAGGGAAGCAGGGAAGGCAGTAAGGCAGGCAAAGGCCCAAACTGAGGAAACACTAGCATGAACAGTAAAAGAAGGTGACAAGACTTTCTATAGATACATTAGTGAAAGGAGAAAGTCCAGAGGGGGTATTGTTAAGATCAAAGGGGATAAGGGGGCATGTGAGGAGGAGGACCGTGTAAAAGCAGCTATCCTAAATAGATACTTCTGCTCAGTATTTACTGAAGAGAAGGTAGGGCAGGGCCCACAGCTCTGCACCATGGACACTGGGAGGAGGGAGGTGTGCATTAGTCCCTTCACAAAAGAAAGGGTCCTACAAGAGCTCGATAAGCTCAGGGTGGACAAGGCAATGGGACCTGATGGCATACATCCCAGGGTACTAAAGGAGCTAAGGGTGGAACTAGCAAGGCCATTATCAGAACTGTTTAGTGAGTCTCTGAGCACAGGAGAGGTCCCAGAAGACTGGAGAAGGACTCATGTGATCCCGCTCCACAAGAGTGGTAGCAGGGAGGAGGCAGAGAATTACAGACCAGTCAATCTTACCTCAGTAGTGGGCAAGATTATGGTGACACTCCTTAAGGAAATGATAGTGCAAAACCTGGAATCCATAGGAGCACAGGATCCAAGACAGCATGGGTTTACAAAAGGAAGGTCCTGTCAAACTAATCTCATAGATTTCTTTAACTGGGTAACCAGAGTGGTGGACCAAGGGGGAGCAGTTGACGTTGCTACCTTGACTTCAGCAAAGCTTTCGATACTGTTCCACATAGAAGACTGATTAATAAGCTGGGTAGGCTCTGGGTGGTCAGACATTGGTCAACTGGGTGGCAAACTGGTTGACAGGCAGAAAACAGAGAGTGGTGGTAAATGGTACACAGTCAGAAGAGATGCAAGTCACAAGTGGGTACCTCAGGATCAGTCTTGGGGCCAGTCCTCTTCAATATCTTCATCAGTGACATTGCAGATGGACTGGAGGGTAAGGTTTATCTGTTTGCAGATGACACCAAGATCTGCAACAGTGTAGATGATCCAGATGGTGTGGGCAGAATGAGAAGAGATCTGGATAAACTAGCAAAATGGTCAGAAGAGTGGCAACTGGGGTTTAATGCAAAGAAGTGCAAGATCATGCACATAGGGAAGAGAAACCCTGAAGCCACCTATAGGCTGGGAGGGGGGAGTTGCTGGCAGTCACAAGGTAAGAAAGAGACTTGGGCGTCATCATCACCGATGACCTGAAAACATCCAAGCAGACTTCTAAAGCAGTAGGTAAGGCTACAGGGATGTTGGGGTGTATTAGTAGGGGTATCACAAGTCGGAAGACGGAGGTAATAATCCCCTCTTTACAAGACACTGGTTAGGCCCCATCTGGAGTACTAAAATGCAGTACTGGAGGCCACACCTTCACAAGGGCATTAACCAAATTGAGGCAGTCCAGAGAAGGGCAACCAAAATGGTGCAGGGACTGCATCAGAAAACATATGAAGACAGATTAACTGAACTCAATATGTATACCCTAGAGCAAAGGAGGGAGAGAGGTGATATGATTGAAACATTCAAATGCCTTAAGGGCATTAACAAAGTGAAAGAGTCTAACATGTTTCAATATAAGAAAAATAGCAGGACAAGAGGACACAGCATGAGATTAGAGAGAGGCCAATTAAGGGGTAATGTGAGGAAGTTCTTTTTCACAGAAAGAGTGGTGGATGCATGGAACGGCCTACCTCAAGAAGTGGTGACTATGAATACAGTGCAGGGCTTCAAACAGGCATGGGATACGCATAAGGGAGCAATACAGATGAGTATGAATAGATAGGCCATTGACAGAGCAAAGGCCGATGGCACATTTATAAGGTAGAAAAAGAAATGGACAGACTGGATGGGCCTTGCAGTCCTTATCTGCCGTCAACCTCTATGTTTCTATGTTTCTGTATGACTGTCAAGTTGTACAGTTTCACCCCAGAGTTAGTATGGCTCTGTTGGGCATTGTAGATGATGCAGTGAACAAGGATGCAAAGTGAGGCACCTCCGAGCATGTGCTTTCCACTGGGTGGCTTGAAGAACCGATTAAGAACAAGGGATATTGGCCACTGGGTGTCAACAAAACCCAGGGACTTGAACAACACACTTGGATTCCACAGAGAGTCACTGGGCCTTCACAATGAACTCTGGGAAAGAAACAGAATACTTGTATTTCAAAAGCTATATTACATTACGAGAAACAGGGAGGACCAGTTTGGGGAAATGTGGGGGACATATTTGCTCTCGCTCTCACCGGTTGAGAGGGGAATTACGGAAAAAGGATTGGAGAGCTGAAGGTGATGGCTTGGGGTGCCAAGAGGCTGGAGGGTTAGTAGTGCATAAAGGATGAAAGGAGTAGGGAATGTTTGGGGGGGGCACGGTGAGTCCGAAATTGGAGATTCATGTAATCTTAGAGTCGTGGGATGTTTAGGACCGATGAGCTAGAGGAGTCTGTAAAGGAGAAGAATGTATGGTAGTTACGAAAGATGAGAAAGGTTTTTTTTTTTTTCTTTCCCTTTTGCTCCTTTTCTTTATGGGGAGGAATCAAATATTCAAATATCAAAGGTGGATGTAAAGTGACAGGGTGGGGGAGGGAGGGGGAGAAGGAAATGTCAATGGATTCATGTATATGGAACATGAGTAGTTGTGCTTGGATGTATAATGAAAATCTAATAAACATATTATGCAAAAAAAGAATTCTTGTATTTCCATGGACTTGTATAAAATGGAAGAGCTTCTGGGCTGTCACCATGGACCTTGGGAATAAATCTGAAGAACTGAAGCAATGGTCGACTCGAAACCTTAAAAAACCTCCAGGTTATCACCATGGGCCCCAGGAAAGGACAGGAAGACTGGACATGGATGAAACTGACGATCTGGAACACCTCCAGCCTGTTGGCCTTGGGAGAATGTCTGAAGGACCTGAACATAACCTCCTGCTGCGCTAGCCTTGGGATTCCTTGCTATAAACCAGTGCAGTTTCCTGCACTGCCTAGCTCACTGTTAGGGAGGGGTTGGCCTGAAGACTCTGAAGATAGCAGGTAACAAGGAGTTCGCTAGCTAACTACACTGTTCTTTTTCTAAGGACCGGCCCCAAGTTATCAGTATGCAGCTAGATGGACAGTCTCTTCATCATGCAGGAGAATTTGTGAACATGCAGTTAGGCAGAAATACAGTTGAGTCCCCAAAGCGTACTGTCTTTGTACTTGGCAGTTGCTGGTTTTGGCAGTCTTTGGATCAAACAACCATCAAAGGGCAATCAGAAACATGCAGGGCAGTTAGAAACACACAAGGCAGTTTGCAAATTTTGAGCAAGTGCAATACATTTTGAAGAGGGTTCACAGCATGCAAGGGCAGTATCTCACCCTCGGAGCATGCCGTGACCATCCAGAGCAACTGAGGGCAATTTAACAGTCTTGGAGGAAAACAGGGCAAATCTGGTGCATGCTAGGTAGTTTCAGTCTTGAAGCATACATTTACTTTGGGCGCTGTCCCTTTAAACAGTCGTGGAACAAAACAGTTTTTGCCCTTCACTGTGCACAGACAATTCGGTACTGTCACTTTAAATGCATTAACACTTTCATTTTGAAATGTTCGTTCAGGATTCAACACAGTCTCTTCAGGTTAACAGTTGCACTTGCACTTTCAATGTTCATTCTGGTAACGGGGGCACTGCACCAGGTCAGACACTACGTCAGAGAAAAACTGGATCAAATGGCTGGGATATACCTAACTATGCAAGGACCACAGGCTATGCCTTACGTCCCACAGGCATACACAAGAACTTTACAGTATAACAACAGTCCTGCCCTCTTGGCTGAGCGCTGATCGCCTGTGTGCTAGGGATCCCACGCTAACTGTTCCTCCCTTGCTAGGGGGCTCTGGGATACAGTTATGTATTTTCAAAACAAAAGTTACTAGCCGTTAGCTAGGGGCATGGCAGCTATGCTGCTGGGATGGATATCTGGAGTCTGTCTGCTGCCTTCCGCTCACTCCTGGCTGAAGCTGGTGTCACAGTGCACTTAAATTATTAAATTATTTAACACAAGCCCTTGGCTTGGGCTTGCTGGTGGCTCAGTAGGTAGCACACTCGCCTCTGAGGCCGGGAGATCAGAGGGCTGTGGGTTCAGTTCCCACATCTGGCACTTGGGTTAATATCCCAGTACTGACACTGTAGTGCAGCATGAGAGGGGTGCTGCACTTCTGAGGTGCCGTCTTTCGGATGAGATGTTAAACCGAGGTCCCATCTGCCTAGATTGGTGGTAGTTCAGGTGGATGTTAAAGATCCCATGGCACTTATCGAAAAGAGGGAATTTTATTGGTAATAAAGTGGGCTTCATTACAAAAACAAAACAACTCAATAAACAGAAACAATCCAAACAAGGCAAAATCAGTTAACAGAAGAAAGTATCACAATGTTTCCAAAACAATACAGCTTGCAAGAAAAAGTAAGAAGTCAGACTTTTTCAGAAACACAAAGCAGCCCTAATATTACAAAATACTTCATGAATGGAAATAGTTTTTGTGTAACACTAGCAAACATCTGGCTTGCCATAAATAATAACAAATAATAGCAAAAATTATATATAAACTGTCAACATGATACTTTCTATTAAGAGGTCATTCGTGCAAAACATAACATGTTCATAAGAAAGAGAGGCCAGCAAGGGTTCTGCCCAGTTAGCAGATAGGGTAGACCAGACTTCCAAAGAGAAGGGCATCTACAAAATAAATGTTGCTGAGTTTCACAAACATTGAGGCAAGAGGATCTAGGACAATATCTCAAAGACAAGACTTTATGCTTATGATTGTTGTTAACTCCTAGTCTATCATAGTTGCATAACCATACCATATCCCATAAATACGATGGCAGCCGTTGATTCAGCAGTTGGTGGAGTACCCAGGGAGACGCCCAGAGGGCAGAACGGAAAACAATCTCCTCCTGAGCCTCCAACCTCCAAAGTCGCTCATATAGTTGGGGTCTAGATAAGATACAAAAGTCCTGAGGATGAAGACACCAGGTCAAGGCCATCTTAAAACTCTCTTTCCCATAAGAGGGATCAGTTGGGATTTGAAATAACCCCTTTATAACGGGCTTGCCAGTTATCAAGGCAGAGGGAGAACCATGCTAAAAATAGGGCTTCCAAAAACAGTCCCTGGTTTCAGCACTTTCCCATAATTATAATGAAGAAAAAGGCTGTAAAAACAACGGGTGGATCATACCAAGTCCACCTTCCTTGAGCGGTCTGTAAATAATATGTCTTTAATGGGGTTTAGCCTGATCCCTACAATCCTTTGAAAAAATCCCCAATCTGGAAAATAGGGAAATGGGCGGGGAACACATAACAAAGATGCAGGAAAATCGGTATAACCAGAGTTTTAAGGAGCACAACCCGCTTCTTCTTCCCAATTAAATGCTTTTTCCACCCATTAATCACAGTATCTGCCTTTTGTAGGGCAAGATTCCAATTATAGATATGCGGATCATCACAACCAAAAAAATACCTAAATACGAAAAACATTAGTGGATACAGAAACACCAGCATAAAGGTCCGATTAGAGGGAAGTATGCCCTAGTGGTACACAAATACTTTTGTAAAATTTATCTTAGAACCTGAAACAGAAGAGAATGCCTGTAAAACCTGAACAATATCCTCTTGTTTCGTGGAAGAATCCACAGCCAAATTAAATCGTCCGCATAAGCTAATATTTTAAGTGGTAAAGAGGAGGGAGTACAGAGCAAACCCAATAATCTGTGGGCAAAGAAAAAGGCTCTCAAAAGAGTATCAATAAAAAGGTATATAATAAGGACTTAACGGGCACCCTGACGTACTCCCACGGGCCAGAATAGTAGACGGCCTATCCAGCCGCTCACATTAGGACGACACAACATTCCTATATAATAAACGAAGCCAGGAAAGGAAGCATACCGGGAACCCAAAAGCCTTCAGGGCTAGAAATAAGAACTCCTGAGAGACTGTATCAAATGCTTTTTCCTGGTCTAAACTTATAATCCATCCTGTTACAGCATTTTGTTGTCCCAGAGTAAACAATTCTCTCAATAAAATCAAATTGTCAGAAAGATGCCTACCTGGGATACCACAGGTTTGAGTTGGGCTAATCATGTGTGATGCCAAAGTAATCATTCTAGATAAAAGAATTTTGGCAAGGATCTTATAATCCACATTAAGCAGACTGATTGGTCTCCAATTTGTAATGTCAAAGGATCCCCTTTTTCTTAAACAGTAAAATCAGTAAAGCGTCTTTCATAGAAGTAGCCAAGGCATCAGAATGTAACATCTCATTATAGAGAATAGTTAGAACCGAACAAGATCAGCAGAGAAAGTCTTGAAAAATGTGAGTTAGCCATCTGACCCCGGAACAGAATGAGATTTTAAACTAGTAATGGCCGCCAATACCTCTGGTTCAGTAATGACCGAAGAAAGCTTGTTTCGATCAGAGTCCGAAAGCTGAGGTAAGGACAGTGAGCGAAGAAAATGATCCGCATTGTCAAGGTCAGCTTTAGTGCCAAACATGTTGAAAACATAATTTTCAACACAGTGAAGCAAATCTCAGGTTTCTTAAGTAACTCCCGATGGAGACAATAGAGAGGTATTAATTTAGCTCAACTCTATCTTTACAGGCCTTAAACGGGTCTAAACAACCTTTAGTAAGATGAGTGCCAAAACGCGCCTCCTGACCCAAAGAGTCAGCACGATTATACTGGGATAACCTCATGTTAGCGCTGACCTCACTAATCTGAGAGCTAAAATCATGAGTAGTAGAGCTAGCTAAAGAGAATAGGTGCTGTAGCTGATGCCGTAGTGACAGATAAGACAAATATTTAGTATTCTGTTTTTTGCCGCTACCTTCTGAAAAAACTGTTTCCAGCTTAGCTTAGATTCCTCCCACCAATCCATCCCAGTATCATAAAAATCAACTACTGACAACCGAGCTGTAAACTCTTTGAGCCAAAGTTTAAGAAAAGAGGGTCATTAAGAGAATCATTAAGACGCCAACTGGCTTTCTTACATCTAGAGCAGAGTCCCAGGAAAAGTGGCACATAGGGCAACGTGATCCAAAAATCGTAGCCACAGTTGTACAGGAAAGTAAAATCAAAATCTTAGAAAAAAGAAAATCTATCCTAGTATGTAAGGACCCTTTAAAAAGTGGACCCACCTGTTTTATGGAAATGTCTATAAACATCCACAAGCTTGGCCATAGAGACCACACTATTTAAAGCCACAGAGTCACAAAATAACTTGGAAGTCTTTAGGCCTCGATCTGTTTGATGTAGGCCAGAATTGAAATCTCCGACCCATAGGAGTAATCTGGATGAAAAAGGTAGGGCTTAATTTGGTGAAAAGGGAAGCCCTCTGAGCCTTGGTTTAGTAGCGTAGGTCCCAATCATCTGAAATCTCTCAGATTTATAGAGAAATCTAATAACAAAGCTCTACCAGGGGAAATATCTACAAGTCTAGAGACTGTAAAATTAGAGCTGGAGAACAATATCCGACCCCATCACAAGTATCAGGTCCAACAGACCAAAAGAAGGGCCTGCAGTCCATGCCTTAGAGGCCTGGAATAATTCCCCATGGGTCTTTAATCTAGTGTCAACAAGGCAGATAATGTCACTCTGTAAATCAGAAAGGGTTAAAAAATCCCCCTAATTTTCTCTTCCCTTTAATGCTGTTCACATTTAAAGAGCAGATCTTTAAGGAAGACAGGATTTAAGTAATAGGTGGTGACTTACCCTTCGTCGCTGTCTAGTACGCTTTGCAATGGGATCCGATTCAGCCCCATCACCCCATCCGGAAAGAAAGAAGAGAGGAGGAATCAGTATCCTCACCCCTAGTCTTTGTCTGAAAAATCTGTGGCTAAAACCGCAAATTTGTTAGAGGTTTGCCAGTTCCGTGCAGGGGGTTCCTTACTACGAGTAGCAACAGCTAAACCCTTCCTAGTCCGTTTATGGGTAACAGTGGTAAAACTAAAATTATCTCCCCCTTGACCCGAGGGGGGGGAGGCATATCCATATCTGGAATAACGGGTGTAGTATCAGGGGAGACCACAATGGCAGTAGGAGTAGGTATAACAGGAAAAGAGGGTTGGAAAACTGGAACAGAAGAGACATCTCCAACTACCGGAGGGGTAACCTCTGAATTAGAGGAAGCTAGACTATGTTCAAGTGACTGTTGAGCAATAGTAATAATGCCATCATGAGAGGGACAATCTTCTCTGTTATGAGAGGCCCAGGGGCACCTGCCATACGCGTGGCCAGTCCCATCACATAAGTTACACTTAAATGAATTAGTACATTTAGCTGCAATATGACCGTATTCAAAGCAATGGCTACATTTAAGGGTATCATGTTAACTTAAATGGGCACGTGACCACATTTAAACACAGGACTTGGGTTGTCCGCTGAAAATGAAGCCCTTGTCTTTACCTAGAAAGAAAAATTAGGCAAATGTCGTGGGCCAGTGTTAGTGGAAAAAGCTTAACACGGACCTTCCAACTGCCATCCCAAATCTGTTCAGAGTCTAGATTAGGGTAGCTTATTCAAGACTTCACAGCTTTGTTTAACCAAAATAAAATGTCTTCAATGTGAACTCCCTCATTTTTAAAAACAACAGTAATGTTACTAATGGCAGGTTTGGTAGAGGGATGGCCTGGAAGGGGACCAAATGGGTGTAGTCTGAAGTTTGTCATATTGGGCCCAGAATCTATCAAGCCCAGACATTTGTTTAAAACTAACATCAAAATTGGAATTACCTATATTAATCAGGGCAAAATCTCAGAAGAAAACTTCATGGAACCCTTAAGGAGGGTTTTAGCTATATACAAACGATCTGGTGGGAGTTCTAATCCACCTTATAAAGCAACGTACTGCATTCCTCCTAGGTGCAGGTTCGCTTTGGAGGAAAATAAATCAGTAAGTTTAAATGTTGAACTTTAGGTGCAGCAACAGTAGGTAACAAAGTAGGTCCTGAGAAAACAGTAGTGGGTTCAGGTACAGTAGAAATAGACTTAGAAACAACAAGTGTCACTAGTAACAGTAGAAGAAGAAAGAGTCACACCCCGGGGTTCGTTGGAGCTCAGGTCATTATTCTTAGCAGAGTGTTGAAGCATATTAATGTAGACAGGGTCCTGAGAATCAGGAGTCCAAGTCCCTTCAATATCTCTTTCCCAGCCAGCATGTAATAAAGCTGACTCTGGTGACCAGTCTAAATCAGTATTTTGGCCAGATTTAATTTTCTTGGGGAATAAGGAACCCCTCGTTTGGACCAGCCAGGTTCCTGTGTAGCTGAGAAAAATACTGTGGGTTTCTCCGAAGGCAGAAAGCGGAAGCAGTTGTAGTGCTAAAGTCACTTACAGAGCAGGGAATAGCTGCAGGGATTTCAGAATCTGGCTTTTCCGATGTCGGTAGTCGGGGGGTCATTTGAAGTAGTCCGAGAAACAGCAGTAGCAGGGGTTGAAGAGAATTTCTACAGCAGGAACAGAAGCCAATCCATCGGTGGGCCGTCGACTGGGGGCTTTCCAATGCCGGCGTCCGAGAAGGAGAACAAGGAAGTGGCGTCTGAAGATGCGCTCAAAGTAGAAACTCAGTGCCGAATCTAAAAGCTGCAATTGCAGGATTAATGCCTCGCGCTGCTCCTGAAGACTGGAACTGAACTGAGCCACTTTGCACATCAGGTAGACTGAAACAACTCTTTAGGGTCGCTTTGAAGAACGGAGTCAAATTCAAAATAGTCGACATTAACATCAGCTACAGCAAGACATGCATCTGGGGCCTCTTGAGAAGGTAGCACAGAGGGAGGCCGACTCCCTGAGCTAACAGCGCCCATCTCCTCCAGGGATCATGCGAACTGGCCATCTTGCAGCCAGCAGCAAAGGCTCCACCTACTCAGAGTAGGGGAATTTCCCCGGTGTCCTGGCCACATTTCCCTCATTCACTCAAAATACCACCAACAGCTTAATCTGGTTCAAGGTCAGTTGGCATTCATTTGTATCCCCTTCCCCTGGGTCGTGCCTGAAAATAGGCAGGATTTGTCTAGTGCACTTACCCAGTCAACAAAAACTAAAATAAACAAAAATAATAAATAAATATCTGGGCTGTTAGCCCATTTTTTGTGACTAGCCCTACTGGTGCTTCCTGTATTTAAATGGAGCTTGTTCTGCTATTATTCCATCCACCGGGTGCTGCTGTATTTAAAATAAAATAAAAAAACACAATATGGGCCTGCTTTGCCCTTACTTTGCCCAGTTGAGCAGTCACTTTAATTATTTAAATGAGGCCTGGCCCCGCCCATCTGCTCATAGCTGGTGCTGACTTTATTATTTAAATTGGGGCCTGCTCTGCCATACCCCCTCCTCCAGGAGCTTAATTTATTTAAATCAGGGACCCTTGCTCAGTTAGCCTTCCCTCTGGGCATCTCTTAAACTGGGCCCTTGCCCTGACTCACCTCACAGCCACGGCCGTCGCTGTCACGCCACTTGGTGCTCTCAATAATTATTTGTTCTTTTAAAATAAATGATCTGGTAGTCAGCACCTGCCCTTTAGCGCTGCTGCTGACTCACTGCCCTGACCCAGGGTGAAGTTGCCGAGATGGTAGTGATCTGGAAGGCTGGAGGGATGCTGGCACTGCTGGCAGTGATACTGTGGGTTGTCCTTCTAACAGGACCTCGCTACTCTGCCTGATGCAGTCTCTCTTCGTCCATGTGGCACACTGTGCTCCTCCTGCTTGGCTGTCTCACCACCGCATCCCTGCTTCTGTGTGCTGCTGACAAGGGATTGACTGATGTTTTTAAACACATAAAATAAAAAATGCAGCTAAACAGAGCCCTCACCATGGCCACTGACTTTCAACCGCTGTTGCCACTTGACTCCGCCCTTAACCCACTAACTCTGTTGCTTTGATGGGAAGATCGCTGAAACCGCTGACTTTGGGGACATTAGCTAAAACAGACTAATTGAGGGATGAGAGGAGGACCACAGGAAAGCCCTTCTTTTCCCTTATCATTATGTCCTTTCTCTCCCTCAGCTACACCATCCCCTCTCAATCACACTTCAGCACCAGAGTGCACTCACAGGACTGCTCGACAGCCAGTGGACTTGGTGACAACTCCTGGGTTCCCACAACGCTGAAGTCTTTATGGCCCCCCCCCCAACATTCGTGACTTTGAGTCCCCCACGATGTGGGGACAACCAATGGTCCAGCGCAAGCTGGACATTCAAATTACTGGCACTGGCTCATGCCACTCTAGGGGCAGGAAACTGGCTGAGGGGAGGAACTGAGAGAAGAAAAGTTTTAAACTGCAGGCAAGCAGTTCTTTACTGTGTGGGGCCCCCATTACTGTCTGTACCCCTTCCTTTCCTGCCACCTTATTTTATTTGCCAGGGCACCTAGGATGGGGCACCACAACTGGGGAACCTGGGGCGCCAAACTGGTCTGTACTGGGAACACTGGGGTACCACTGCTTTCGGGGTACTATACTTCGTGTTAGAAGGAGGCTATTGCCTGTCATGTCTGTCTCCCACCTTTACTGGTCCTCTTTAAGCCGTTGTTTTAAAGAAGGTAGCTATCCAGCTTAGTCTTGAATATGATAATATATCTGACTGCGCAATCTCCCTAAGTAGAATGTTCCATAGTTCACTGGCTCTGAATTTTAGGTCCTTATGGATTAATATCCCAAGATCTTTTTCACTCTTTACTTCCTTTAGGGTTATTCCATTTAATTAGAATTTTTCAAATTGATTACCCATTGCCAAATGCATTGCTACACGTTTGTGGCTATTAAATGACATTCCATTTTAATGGCGCACAGCTAGATAACCTGAAGATTTTTTTTACATTTTGTTGGTATTTTTAGTTGTGTCATTTGGGCCACCCAACTTTGTATCATTGTTGAAGTTCACCAGCCAGCTGTCTGCTTCCTTATTTAGATCACTGATGTACAGCGCAAACAGTGCTGGTACCACTACTGAGCCCTGGGGGATCCCACTAATTCCCTCTCCCAATTCCAACAGTAATTCCTTATTCTCACCCTCTGAGTTCTATTATTCAACCAGCTGGTCACCCACCTTATGAGTTTTTTTGTCTATACCCATGGTTTTCAATGTAACTATTAATATATTATGAGGTGCTTTGTCAAATGTTTATTGGAAATCTAAATAACTTACATCTACTGGAGCATTTGTGTTCAACGTTTGGTTGACCCTTTCAAAAAACAAAAAACAAATGTATTTGTAGTGCAAGATCAATTTTTTTTAAAGCCATGCTGGCTTTTATCAGTCAAGTTTTTAGTATTAATTTCTATATCTAATTTATTCTTAAATATACTTTCCATTAGCTTTCCCCAAGACCAACGTCAGGCTGATCGGCCTGTAATCTAAAGTTTCAGTTCTGTCACCATTTTTGAATATGGGGACAACTATAGCTGTTCTCCAGTCTCCCGGTACCGCTCCTGTTTCAACCGATTTATTGAATAGTGCCGTTATTGGCTCTACCAGCCATTCACCAATTTCTCTTAGCAGTCTAGGGTGTGGCATATCCAGACCTGCAGCTTTATTGGTCTTGATTTTATCTATTAATTTCTTGACTTATATATATATATATATATATATATATATATCTATCTATATATCTATATATCTTGGTAATGGTTGGATGCTGGTTACTCATTTACATAAGTAAGAGAAATAAGGACAGTCCAGAGGGATTAAGGTACAAAACATTACAAACAACAGTGACTAGTGCCCTAATTTCTGCTTATTGAAAGTTTCACTTGATGTTTGCTTTTCCTCCACCTCCCTACCCCATTCTTTGCCCCACAGGCATAGTCATACCTAAGCCTGAGCATACACGGAGATGCGTGTCGTCATGCATTTTGGATTTCTGCATTGTACTCCTACATGCCTTGCTCTGTACTGAATACTGCATTCTCACAACCCACAGGTAGACCCCTGCTATGTGCTGTATTGTGTACCACCTTGCAGACATTGTTAAAAATGTGTACGTTTCACCAGGAAATACACAGAGAGCTGGTAACGGCTTTTTTCCAGATGCGTACTGGGGGAGGAGGATAGTGATGGGAATTGGGGAACTTGCAAAATATGGTGTAGTAGGATAAAATTCAAGTTACGGTTGCTGTGCAAAAAGACAAATACAGTAACTATCCAGTAGCTGTGGTGACCAATGGAACAAATAAATAGACGCAGTGCTGGAACATTGTGTGCAACAACCTAGGGTTAAACAGTGGGCAAAGGTAGGTCACATAGGAGGGACTGGAAGCAACTATAATGCAACTGAGGGCAATTACAGGAGTTAGACGAGAAGTCACAAAGGAGGGATTTGATGGAAAAAGGGCTTAAACTGGGCAGGAATCATTCCACCTCCTTTTACAAAATTATATGTGGTTTCCTTCACCTCTGACGTCTTTCTCCATTGACTATTATAGGAGAATTCCACTTCACAGAGATCACAGTTCCACCTCTTAAAATCTACAGTTGTGAGTTCCACCTCCTAATTATTTCCAGTTTAAACACTGGGTGGAGCAGATGGCAGGGGGAAGGAAAGACCAGAGCATACGGAAATGGAAGGAGAAGGCAGCTTCAGCACGCCAAAGATTTCATTTGAGGGAACAAGGGTTGGTGTTACAAGGAGGCAGAGAAATTTCTGCTTTAAAGTTGAGAGTTTGTAATGTAAGACAGCAGCATCTTCTCTGTGTGAGCATCTCCTTTTCCAACTAGGAAAGAGCAAATCTGAGGGATAAACTCAGGATTACATACCTCTCAACTGTCCCATATTGGGGGAGGGAGGTATTTTAACCCTCAGAACCTTCTGTCCATGCCTCTCAACTGTCTAGTATTAGGAGAGGCATCCCTCATTTTATCTTTTGGAGTCCCTGCATCCATACCTCTCAACTGCCCCACAACAGGAGGGATGTCCCTCCGTTTACCCCTCAGAACACCTCTGTCTATGCCTTTCAAATGTCCTATACAAGAAGCGTATCCCTGACTATACCTCTCGAGGGATATTTTAGCATTCAGAAACCCGCTGCCCATACCTTTCAACTGTCCCACATTAAGACAAACATTTTAGCCCTTATAACCCCTCTGCCCATACCTCTCAACTGTCCCACATTAGGAAGGACATTCTAGCCCTCAGACTCCCTCTGCCTATACCTCTCAACTGTCTCACATTAGGAGGGCCATTCTAGCACTCAGAACCCATCTGTCCATACCTTTCAAATGTCCCACATTAGGAGGGACATTCTAGCCCTTGGAATCCCTCTGTCCATACCTCTTAATTGTCCCACAATAGGAGGGGTATTCCATCCCTCAGAACCCCTCTGTCCATACCACTCAATTGTCTCACATTAGGGGAGGACATGCTAGTACTCAGAACCCCTCTGTCCCTACCTTTCAACTGTCCCACACTAGGAGGTACCTTCTAGCCCTCAGAACCCATCTTTCTATACCGCTCAACCTTCCCTCATTAAAAGGGACATTTCAGCCCTCAGAACCCCTCTGTCCATACCTCACGATAGTCCCACATTAAGAGGGATGTTCCTCATTTTACCCCTCAGAACCCCTTTCCATACCTCTCAACTGTCCCACATTGGGGGGACATTGCTCATTTTACCCCTCAAAACCCCTCGATCCATAACTCTCAACTGTCCCAAATTAGGAGACACATCCCTCATTTTACCCCTTAGAACCCCTCTATCAATACCTCACAACTGTCCCACATTAGGAGGGACAACCCTCATTTTACCCCTCAGAACCCCATCCATACCTCTCAGCTGTCTCACATCAGGAGGGGACATCCCTCATTTAACCCCTCAGAATTCATTTGTCCATACCTCTCAATAGTCCCACATTAGGAGGGATGTCCTTCATTTTACCTCTCAGTATCCCTCTCTTCATACCTCTCGACAGTCCCATATTAGGAGGGACATCCCTCATTTTACCCTCAGAACCCATCTGTCCATACCTCTCAATTGTCCAAGATTAGGAAGTATATACCTGATTTTAGCCCCCTCAGAACTCTCTGTCCATACCTCTTAATTCTCTCAAATTAGGAGGGACAATTCTGTCCCTCAGAACCCCTCTGACTATACCTCTCAACTGTCCCAAGTTAGGAAGCACATGTCTCATTTTACCCCCTCAGAACCCCTCTGTCCAAACCTCTAAATAGTCCCACATTAGGAAGGACTCCCCTCATTTTACTCTTCAAAACCCACCTATCCATATCTGTCAACTGTCTCGTGTTAGGGTGGAATCCCTCATTTTACCCCTCAGAACCTCTCCTTGACACAGAGATAATCTGGGGGTTAAAACAAGGGATGTTCCTCATAATGTGAAACAGTTGAAAGATACAGACAGAGAGGTTCTGAGGTGTATTGAGGGATGTTCTTCCTAATGTGGCACAGTTGAGGGGTATGGATAGAAGGGTTGTGAGGACTAGGGAAGGGAAAGGGAACACTGTTTAACCAGGAGTAGCACACTATTTATTTACTTATTCATAGTATAGGAATTGCAACCCTTTGAGTCATAGACTCATTTCCAAAGGCTCCACGTCAAGTACAAGGTTTACAAAGAACAAGAACAATAGGTAATTACAGTTAACAACTGGGAAGCATCAAGAGTCATACAAGTGAGGGAGCAAAAACAGGTAATACAAGATAAAGGCAGCATTACATGCATACAGAATATACAGATGTGCACTGAACATACTTAGCGGGATTGCCTTTACATGAGGTAGCTAACAGATGCAGCAATACAGGTTACAGTGGGGTTGCAGGGTACCTTCTTGAGGCTGCTTTGCAAGGTGCAGCCTCCCAGGAGGTATTTGTCATGGTCCTAAAAACGTAGTACGAACATACGAATGTGCCAGCAGAAACAGACCACCCGGTCTATCTAAGTATGTTTGAGTGTGCAGCTAGCACCCCTAGTTTGCAGCTGCCCCACCCCCCTTCCATTTGTCATCCCTCTGCCACCCCCACCTCCCCCACACTCACTGTTCCTGCCCCATGCCCTTTTGAAACTGTTCACAGATTTACATGATACCACCCATTCTGGTAGGGCGTCCCATTTTGCTACCATCCTCTCTGTGAAATAGTGTCTCCTCATTTCCTTCCTAAATCTTCCCCCCTCTATTCTTAGCACATGCCCCCTGGTGACCCTCCCCCTCCTTAACTTAAAGAGCCCATCTGCTCCATCCTTATTTATTCCCCTCAGATACCTGAATGTCTGTATTATGTCACCCCTGTCCCTTCTATCCTCCAGGGTGATATTCAGGTCTCTCAGCCTGCTGTCATAGTCTGTCCCTTCCATTCCACATATCATCCTTGTTGCCCTCCTCTGCACCCCCACCAGTAGCCTGATATCACGCTTTAGGTATGGCCTCCAAAACTGCACACAGTACTCTAAGTGTGGTCTTACCAGCGACCTGTAGAGGGACAAGATCACCTCTCTTCGCCTGGATGAAAAACCCCTCGCTATGCACCCCAGCATTTTGTTCGCTTTTGCAGCCGCTCTCCTGCACTGGGCAGTGTTGTTCATGGTCCCTGTTATCATTACCCCAAGGTCCTTCTCCTCCTCAGTGATCCCCAGCTTAACTCCTCCCAGCCAGTATTCTCTCCTTGGGTTCTTCACCCCAAAGTGCATAACTTTACACTTCTTTGCATTGAACCCCAGCTGCCACCTCTCTGACCACTCATCTAGCTTGCTTAGGTCCCCCTGCAGCTGCTTCCATCCCTCCTCTCCATTCACCACTGCTCTGATTTTGGTGTTGTCAGTGAACAGACTTAACTTGCTCACCACCCCATGTGCAATGTCTGATATGAAGAGCCCGGACAATACTGGCCCCAACCCAGAGCCCTGTGGCACCCCATTTGTCACCAGCCTTGGAGTTGAGAGCTCCCCTCTCACCACCAACCATTGCAGCCTGCCACTCAGCCAGCTTGTAATCCAGTTCATCATTTTTGCCCCTACCCCTACACCAGTTAGCTTCTCCCCAAGCCACCCATGAGGCACAGAATCGGAGGCCTTGCTGAAGTCCAAGTAAAGAAAATCCACCGCGTGACCCTTATCCAGCTCACCTGTCACCCAGTCATAATATTGTATCAGGTTGGTTTGACAAGACTTCCCTGAAATAAACCCATGCTGCCTCACATCCTGGAGGCCATTATCCTCCAGGTATGACACCAATCTTTCCTTTAGCATTGTCTCCAGGTGTTTGCACACTATGGAGGTGAGACTTACAGGGCAATAATTACCCGGTTCATCCCTTGGTCCACTCTTGTGTAATGGTACCACATGTGCCATCCTCCAGTCCAGTGGCACACATCCTGACTCCAGTGAGGTGCTGTACAGATCTGCCAGTGGCTCCGCCAACACCTCTGCCATCTCCGTCAGCACCCTGGGGTGGATACCATCTGGCCCTGGTGCCTTGTCTACCTTCAGTTCCCTCAGTCCCTCTAGGACTCTACTTGCCTCAATTCTTCCATCTGTTGCCTCCTCTCCCACTGTCCCCACCCTACCAGCCCATGGTGGTAGCGGTCCCCCCTTTTCCTCCGTGAACACTGAGCAAAAGTATTCACTCAGTGCTTCTGCCTGCTCCCCGCCCTTTTCTGTTCACTCCCCACCTCTTTTTATCCTCACTATCATTTCCTTACACTTTCTTTTCTCCCTGATGTATCTGAAAAAGTCTCCCCCCCCCCGCCGTTAATTCCCTGTGCTAATCTCAGCTCCCTCTGGGCCCTGGCTTCTCTCACTTTCCTGGTCATCTCCTTGGACCGTCCTGCACACTCCTCCCTGTCCACTTCCTTCCCTGTCCTTCTATACCTCTGGTGTGCCTCTCGTTTTGCTCTCACCACCTCCACTGCCTCGCTGTTCAGCCAGCATGGTTTCCTTGCTCCGCTCCTCTTATTCTGTGTCTTGCTGCAGGCTTCTGTTGCCTCTGTAATCCCCCTTTTAATAATATCCCATTTATGCTTTGCATCCATCTCCTGCCTTATGCCCTCTAGTTTCCTTTTCAGTACTTTCTGCATCCTCCCAAAGTCTGCCCCCCTGAAGTTTACTACCTGAGTAACTGATTTCTCTGGCTCCCCACACATCGTGATATTAAACCACACTGTTTGGTGATCGCTGTTGGCTAGTGGGTCCTCCACCTTTATTTCCCTTACTGCCTCCCCATTAGTGTGCTAAGAATTGGATAGGATAGGACCCCCAAGGCAGAGGAAATGTGTGCAGCCTTGTTCAAGACATTGTCAGTGCCACTAAGTTGAAGCTTGTTTCCAGATGCGACCTGGAAGTTAAGTGACTTGCTCAGGATCACACAGTATGCACCTAAGCAACTTTGGGATTCAAACCCAGGTTTCCAGATCTGTAGCTCAGAGCTGAATGTGCCTCCTAATATGGGAATAGTTGACAGGTATCAGCAGAGGGGTTCTGAGGGGTAAAGTGATGGATGTCCCTATTCCCTCCTAATGTGGGCAGTTGAGGGGTATGGCTAGAGGGGTTCTGAGGGAACTGAGGGGTATTCTTCCTAATGTGGGACAGTTGAGATGTATGGTTTTAGAGCAAATAGGAACAGCACTGTTGATACTGGAGAGAGTCCCAGATTTACTGTGAGAGCAAGTGAGATCAAAATAGTACAGTTACGTAAGAACTTACCGTAACAGTAGATCTTCGAGGGAATCTTTCATCAGGTCACATCTATGTAACTTAGCTGTCAGGCACTAGGATCCCATGGAAGCCTTTTTGCTGTAGCAGTCTATCAGGGGCCGCCCACACTGATGTCACCTGCCGGCATCACTTTCCATATATAGGTGTAGGCGGCCTGACTCCCTCCTCAGTCCTGTCCTGCTGGAGACCACTCTCATCCAGCTAGCCCTGGGGAAACAAGGAGAGAGAGATAGAGTGCTTAGTCCTATACAAGGCTGGAACACTAAATAACCAGTCTGAAACAGAAAAGACCCCAAAGGAGGACAGAGGGTGGGATGGCATGACCTGATGAAAGAGATTCCCTTGAAGATCTACTGTTTACAGTAAGTTCTTACGTAACGGTACTATCTTCATCTGGGACATCTCTTTCATCAGGTCACACCTATGGAATGAGTCCCAAGCAGCACTGATAGCAAAGCAACAAAGGGTGGCAGGAGGTTAAAGACCTAAGAAAGAAGGCCCTGAAGCATAGCCAAACCAAACCCTGCCCGCCTGCGAGAGGCAATTTCCAAACTGTAGTGCTTGGTGAAAGTGTGGACAGTACTCCAAGTGGCAGCAGCCCAGATGTCTGCAGTTGACACACTGCAGAAACAGGCAACAGAAGTGCCCATGCCCTAGTGGAATGGCCATTGACAGCCCCAGGAAGTTCCTTACCGCACTTCGTATAACAAAAAGTAATACAGTTGGCAAGGCATGTGGACAAGCACTGTTTTGAAACTGGGGTGGCCTCTTTCCCAGGGGCATAATCAATAAACAATTGTTTGGACTTCCTGCAGTCCTTAGTACGGTGTGTAGAGTAACACAGAATTCTATGCACAGCCAAAGTATGGAGCAATGCTCCCAGGTCACACCTGTAAAAAAGCTTTCGGCTTAGTGTGCTAGTCCTGGTAAAACAACTAACAATGCTTCCCCTGGATTGGCATACTCTGAATAATAAACAGGCAAGTGGATAGACTGATTTAAGGTGAACTCAGACACCAGTTTAGGAAGAAAACTAGGGTTCATTAGAAAGGAGACCCTGTCTTTATGAAAAATCAAATAAAGAAACTATAGGTTTTGGTGGTCGACTGAATGACGAAGCTTCCGAAGGAGACCGTTCAAGAAAGTTGGTGGTGGGAAAGAAATGAGGAGGGAGTGAGGCCACCTACATCTACATAGGGAAGGTGACGTTGGCATGGGCGGCCCCTGATAGACTGCTACAGAAAAAGGCTTCCATAGGATCCTAGCGCCTGAGGGCTAAGTTCCATAGGTGTGACCTGATGAAACAGATATCCCAGATGAAGATGAGGAACTACAATAGCAGAGATGAAGTTCAACAAACATAAAATTGTATTCAAGTGCGCTATGTAGGATGAATTGGGCAGCTGTAAGAGCACGGGCACTGTTTGTGGCACGAAAGCATGATGAGAACGTGTCTGCTGTCAAGAAGACCACAGGAAGAAGGCTAGGGTGCATCAAGGGGGGAAGGGGGTGACTAGCAGAGCAGGAAAGTTATCCTACCATTTTACAAGGCCCTGGTCAGGCCGGGTCTAGGTCAAAATAGCATAGAAAAAACAGCGCTGTCAAAAACCGCGCATAGCAAAACAACATTAACAAAAGAAAGTGATGATAAAAAAAAGCTACAGACACACGGAGTGCTATGAGCACTGTGGAGGTCAAGACAGAACAGCAAAGGGAAAACTGTACTTGGAGAGGATGAAAGTTTGAGGGTGGACTAATACTGTAATGGAACTCGGGGGGGCGCAACTGGGTGGGGAGAAACTTGTGTCGGTGAGCAGATTTAATAATAGAACTCCATGGGGACGAACTTGGGAGGGGGGAACTGGGGACGGCAGATTTACTAATAGAACTCCACAGGGATGCAACTCAGGAGGGTGGGAAGTCAGGGGTGGGCATATTCACTAGTAGAACTCTGCGGGGGACGCAACTTGAAAGGGGGGGAACAATGGTAGCTGGCCTCTTGAACCAAGATGGCAGCCATGCTGGGCCAGCCATCTGTAAACAGTAGCTAGAGCTGTTTATTTTCTTTCGATTTTATTTATCTGTGTGCTTTTAATGTATTTTGTGTTATTTTTTAGTGATAGTCAGTCAGGAATATCAAGTGAAGAAGAAAGGTTAGGTGCGTGGCAGGAGTCGTGAGTCTGAGAACTGCCTAAACAATCATTCATACTAGGAAGCAGCCCATATAGCAGTCTATACTATAGAACTGCATAGTTGAGAATTACTCCTACCTGTGCCACTTAGGATAGATGGAGATTTGAAGAGCCTGGGCACTGCTTTGTTTTTGAGGCGGAAGCTGGGTGGTGGATCTTCTGGATCGTTTACAGCTGGTTGTTGCCTACTGCTGGATGAACTGTTGCGGGGAGAGTGTTGGAGCACAGTTGGGACACGTTGCGGCTGGACTATGTCGGTCCTGTGTGGAGTCAGACCAAGAATAGAGAGGATACTGCTCTGGGTCTGGGGGTTCCATGGAGTGCTGGAGCGTGGTGTTGGGTGAGGGATCCTCTGTGCTCTCCCAGGGGCAGTCATCCCATTGCTGTGCCTGGGACCGGGCAGGAGACACTTGCATCTGACCGCCGGAAAGTCAGCGGGAGATTGTGGCCCCTCATATGTTGCTTGGGGGGTCGGCTGGAAGGCCAATTCACCTAGGCATCTGCAGCTGCAGGTAGCAGACATTGTGGGGGTGTGACTAGCTCCTGGTAGCGTAGCTGGGGGGTGCCTGTACATCTCCCCAATTATTGCACTCTCTGGGTCCTTTTTTCTAACTTGTATTTTTCACACCTGGATCTGACCATCTACCCCCAACCCACCTTGACTGTGATCCACCGGTCAGGCACTCCCATGTAGCCTTGGTCAAGCCCCCCAGGTGGGGTTGGGGTGGAGGGATCCCCAAATCCTTCTTATTTCATTGAGCCCCCTCGTTGTGGCCTCACAAGTTGAGTGGTGAAGGCACTACTTGTGCTGGAGCTCAGTTGGCCTCCATTTTTCCCCTTTTTCTCCCCAGAGCTGTGGTTGCGCCATGACGTCTAGGCGCATACGCCGACATCCTACCACACTCCTCCCCTACGTGAGGTATTGGAGCTGCTGTACCTCTGGCCTCCTCCAGAGGTCTGTCCAGCACCAGCCTGTAGCCCCCATCCTTCCCCAGGGAAAGCGAGCTGCCCATAGGATGCTCCAGCTTCCCCTCCCCGGCCGGCCCTCCAGCTTCCCAAGCTCATTCCCGAACCCAGGTCACTGGCATCGCTAGCAGTAGCACTACTGCTGCTCTCTGGGTCCTTTTACTGTCGGTTCTTCCCTGCAGGCTGAGGAATTGGCTTGTGGGGGTGTAGTACCGGACAGAATTGGCCCAACTGGAGTGGGAAGAATGGAGTCTGGGACCACGAAATTTCTTTTAGCGGCAGAGGTTATTTGGTGGAAAGATCTCTATCCTTTGTTCGCTATCCTACTGTGGGCGAGGAGACTTCTGACGGACTGCGGAAGTGGATTCTCCTTTTTCTTACACTCCCCTCTTTAACCCGATGAATTGGGGACCAACTGGTTGACAGCCTGGCTTTAAGAATTTTGATCTTGGAAACTAACAGCTCCCCTCCACCTTGATCTTACTGTTGGTTTCATACGGGCAGTGAGAGTCCCTAGCACACTGATTTTCTCTATTTTTAAGCTACTGCTGATTCTCCCCTCACTGCGTGAGAGGTAGCACTGGGGTTGAATCTTTGTTGTGACATTTATCCTGAGTGGTGGGAGCTCTCCGGGTTCAGAATTCAAGTTGGACAGATATACTGTGACTGGTTCTCCTACATCTCCTTTCTTTACTTCATGCTCCTACAATGACTGGCAATCTTGCACAATTTTTTATAGTATTGTGTGGAGTGTGGTAGTGGAGTGTGTCAGTGTTTGTGAGAGTGGGTGAGTTGATTGAACTGATTTTATACATTAGATTGGGTGAATTTGGCTATTTTTTTTTTAGGGGTTTATTTTGTTAGCAGCCTTTGGCTGGCATGGAGATGTGCTGGCAGGTTGCTCTCCCGGTCAGGCGCTACTTCTCTTCTGAGCTTCAGGGCCTCCACCCCTTTAGTTGTCCTCCACTGCTGGCAGCAGTTTATGGACTCTGCAGGGCATTGGGAATAGTAGGAAGGAGGTGCAGGGGGGCTGTGGGTCCTGAACCTCGGGGGGGGGGGGGTTGAACTGGGTGGCCGGATTTGGGTAGTGAAGACCAGGAGATGCCCTGGGGCAAAATGGGTTCCAGAGCGTGGTCTTCCTTATCTGGTCCCCATACCCAAGGGCTCCAGTGTTATAGGGCCGGTAGGCCGGCCGGCACCGGAATCTTGTCCGACTTGAGTGGTGTTGTGCAATGCCAGGTCTATTAAGAACAAGACGGCTATTATAGCTGATCTTGTTGGGATGTCAGACCTGGCTGGATGAGAATGCCGGTCCCATTTTGGAGGTGGCTGTTCCTGCTGGGTTCTTGGTGATACATCGCTTGAGATCAGACCGTAGGGGTGAGGATGTAGCCATTTGTTTTAAATTGGGATTGGGCCTTACAGAAGTGCCAGTTGAGGGATCCAGATCATTTGAGTGCACTGTGGTTGCAGGTGTGGGCTGTAGGATCATTCTCTTCTACCGTCCCTTGGGGGTGAGAAGCTGTTCCTACAGGAGGTCGCGGACTTTGTTGTCGACATGGTGTTGGAGTCGCCTAGGTTGATGGTGCTGGGCGGCTTCAATGCTTGGGTCGACGATGAACTCTCGCAATTTGGTCAGGACTTCCTCCAACTTATGACCTGATCAGGCTTCACACAGGCAGTTGCCTCTGCAACCCATAATCAGGGTCACTCACTTGACCTGGTTTTCCTCCTGGGGATGGAGACCTCCGACTTGGTGGTGGAACCAGTTGGATGGTCTGATCGTCACACTATAAGGTTCACTCTTCCGGCTCCCCCCTATAGGCCTGCCCCTGTGGAGATGGTCAGATACCGCCCTTTGAGGGATGTGACCCCCGATGGTCTCTTGGCAGTGTTAGACCTATCGGAATTGCCGAGTGCAAGAGAAGGCCCAGAGAACCTGTTCCAGGCCTATAATAACAAGGCCATGATGGGAGCTCTGGACTCTATCGCTCCTGTCCGTGTTTGTCCCCTCACTCTTCGCCCGCTGTCCCCTTGGTTTGATGGGACCTTGAGGGAGCTGTGACAAATTGGACGAAGGTTAGAGCAGCACTGGCAGAGGTCTGCCCTTGATGCCGACTGCCTTAGATTGATGAAATATTATTGGGACTATCAATCAGCAGTCACTCATAAGAAGGCAGAGTTCCTGTCCAGGGAGATTGCTGCAGCTCAGAATCGACGGACTCAGCTCTTTTGAACTGTGGACAGGCTGTGCAATCCAACCTATCTGCAAGTTCGAAGTGCATTTTCACAAGATAAGTATGATGCGTTTGCTTGATTCTTTGCTGATAAGGTGGCCGACATCAGGGCAGAGATCCGATCAGCTCATCCTATGGGGGTTGTCAGTGGTTGGTGCTTGGTCACTACTCCTCGGTTTTCTTGGGCATACTTTGACCGGCCGGAGATCGTGGATATCATGCGGATTGTCCAGAGTATGCAGCCGACTTGCTGTAGTTTGGACCCGGGCCCAACATGCCTCATGATGGGGTGTGTGGATATCATCGGCCCTGTCCTGGCAGAGATAGTTTGGTGCTCTTTAGAGTTGGGTGAGTTTCCAAACTCCTGGAAGGAGGCAGTGGTGACACCCTTCCTTAAGAAATCTTCTTTTGACCCGAACTGTCCTGCTAACTACAGGCCAATCTCTAACCCTTCCCTTTGTAGGGAAGGTGACTGAGAAAGTAGTCGCGCTGCAGCTGGAGAACCACCTTACCATCCATGACATCTATGATCCTCTCCAGTCCAGTTTTTGGAAGAGGCATAGTACCGAGACTGCTCTGGTTCGGGTGCTCAGTGATCTCCTGATAGCAAGAGATCAGAAGTGCCGCTCCATCTTGGTGCATACTGATCTCTCTTCAGCTTTTGACACCATGGACCATGGGGAACTTCTGGAGTGCCTGCTGGGTATCTGTGGCCTGTCGGGGACGGTCCTCAGATGGTTTCAATCTTTCCGCACTGGCAGATCCCAGAAGGTGGTGTCTGGGATGTATTCCTCTGACCCATTCTCTCTGCCATGTGGGGTCTTGCAGGGCTCCGTGCTGTCCTCAGTGTTGTTTGCGGTGTATATGCTGCCGTTGGGAGACACTGTGAGATGGTATGGACTGAGGTTTCACTGTTATGCAGGTGATACCCAGCTCTACTTGTCTTTTGTGCCTTGACCAGGATAGTGAGGTCCTAGTCTTTAACAGCTGCCTCGCAGAAATCCAGGACTGGATGTAGACCAGCTGGCTGAAGTTGAATTCCGATAAAACTGAGGTATTGATGGTGGATCCAGGTCACTGGATAGAGGGGTCGGCTGCAGGGTCTCCCTCAGGGCTTTGGCTCGGGGGTGACCAGCTGCTGTCCACTGAACAAGTGCGAAACCTGGGGGTGATTCTTGATGATGGACTGACAATTTGGTTTCAGGTGTCAGCAGTAGTCCAGTCCTCTTTTTACCATCTGAGGAACATCACATGGGTTAAGCATCTTGTTCCATCTAGTGACCTTCCAACGTTGATCCACGCCTTTGTGACCTCACGCCTGGACTATTGTAACTCCCTTTACCTAGGGCTTCCAGGGGTTGACATCCGCCACTTGCAGCTGGTGCAGAATGTGGCGGCCAGGTTGTTGATGGTGGGGGGTGGGGCTCTTCGTTCCAGTCACTTCTCACTTGTGCTGCATGAGTTGCACTGGCTGGCAGTACAATGGCGGGTCACCTTCAAGGTTAGGTTTACTGATCTACAAAGCCCTACACGGACTGGGTCCAGGCTACCTGCAAGAACTCCTGAATCCTTACTGACCACTCTGCTCAGCCAATGAGGGGGGTTGCTAGAGTTCCCAGGGTATGGCTGAAAACTTCAGGGTCATGAGCCTTTATGCACGTGGCCCCCATCCTGTGGAACTCTCTGCCTCGTCGGATTCGAGAGTGCCAGACCGTGGAGAGCTTCAAGACGGCCTTAAAGACCCACTTGTTTCAGCTTGCTTTTGGGGGATCTTATGCAGTGAACTCTCTAATCTATACTGGTGTGAAGCTTAGAGCTGTATTTTATTATTCTATTGTTTTAACTTGTTTTTATTGACTAAACTTGTACAGCACTTTGATACTTGTGAATAGCGCTGTAAAAATAAAGATTATTATTATTATACAAGTCGTTGGGGGGGGGCGACAAACAGAAAGGAAATGAAGGCCGCGGGGGAAACTGCAGTGCAGAGCCACCAAGACAGTCAGGGGTATGGAGGACAAACTATATAGGGAGACTGGAGCCTGTTAACATGTTCACCCGACACCCTGGAGAACAGTAGATGGGAGAGAGGCACAGTCCCACTTTCCACATATCAAAAGTGTGGAAAACACTGTTGTCTGTTGTGCTCCATGGGGACATGCTGAAGCTCAAAGATGTTAAATTTAGGACTAACAGAAGACATCATTGCCCAGAGGGTGGTGAACCCATAGAACAGCCTGCCACCCACCAGTGAACATGGAGACAGTTTTCCAGGCCTTCAGGGTTATTTTGGACACATTTTTGCTCACCAAGGCAATCACAGGTTACCAGGCGAGTGGGTGGTGATCTCTATAAAGTATAAAATGTTTGCACAGCATATTAGTGGCCCACGCTTGGGGAGAGTTGGAGTCACACTTTTATGAAGGTTGGGGATCCATAAGGGCACTATATTTGAAGTGAGCTCCGCTTCCCATTATAAGTCAGCCGACGGCAGTGATGCAGGAGCTATCACGGCTCACTTCAGAGCTGGGGGGGGGGGTGAACCCTGGCTAGCAGGGTGTAGCCAGAAATTTCCATTTTGTACACAATCTCCAACAGTTACACCCCCCCATTAAAAAATGTATACATTCTTTCCAAATGGCACCCCCTTCCAAACAAGTCAGATTGTTGTTAGATGATTCCTCTAATCTCTGAAGAGTTTATATATGCATCTGTCTCCTAAACAACATAAGTTTAAACAGAGCGCTCCAAATACTACAGATTATAATGAAAATGTTAACAGAAAGGCATATGGTTTGTGATAGGCACTTAACAAAATTGTACACAAATGTGTACAGTGAGTATGTCTGTTTACACCCTTGCTGGCTAGGCCCCCCTGTAATTCCAACACTGGCTGGGGGGGGCTTGATGTCCATCAAGTGTTGTTGATGTTCACTATTTCTAGCTTGGGAGCGAAAAAATCATTTTTATCCACCGTGGCAAGAAGCCAATCTCACCACCAGATGGCGCAGCAGCATTGCATTCCGCGACCTTTCAAGGCAGCAGAGCGCGGGGGAACGCGCTGACAGTTCTCGCGGGAGCCGACGGCCGTCGTCGGAAATCCCGCGAGAGGGGATCTCCCTGGCGACTGTCAACTGTTGATACCTGTGTTATGGAGGACAGAAGCTCAGAAGGTAAAACAAAGATGTTTTTATTCCTAAAACTGTAATAAACAAATACCAGCTGTAAAGTAAGCAGAGATGGAGGATTCAGACACAGAAGGGCAGAAGGTAATACTACCATTACTGTGAAATTTAACTTAAAACTAATAATTGTAATATACGAAAAAACAGACTTGGATGAAGCGGTTTTGTTTTTAACGTAGCGATCTAAAACAGGGTGAGTGGGAAGGCACACTAAGCCGGGGCCGGGGGGATAAAAAGACATTTCATGGCACATTACCGTCTGTTAAAGAAAATTAAGGCTCACGATTCTTTTAATTGGGGTTGGTCCAGATGTAGAGTTCTTAGTATTGCCAAAGAAAGATTGAGAATAGCCAACAAGAAGGGAAGGAATTTGGATTTATCTTACGCCTTTCATACTAACCATATCCCGGCGTCAGAAATCAAGAATAGTTGCAGAAACTGTTGGCTGATCACAAAGAGATTAGCATACCTCTCAACTGTCCCTGATTTTGTCTCAAAATGTTACTCTGCCCCTCCTAAAAATTGTGTTTCCCTGACCAAACAGTGGGGGTTGTAAGGACAAAATAATGTCAAACATTAAAGTTACATATACAGACTTGTTCTTCCTTGTGTAACCCCCAGGTGGTGCTATCCCAAGGGCTACTACCCCTGCCTGCTGGACTACCAACAGGTTGAGGGGCCTAGGTTCTAGGGCGGATGTCTCCACCCAGAGGTCAGGGTTTGTAATGGTTGGTAGAGTTTGGTCACAGCCCTCTGGGACACTGAGACACCCTTCTAATCCCTCTAATGATCCACACAATACATAGGAATTACAGTACCCATACCCTACATGTACACACGGTTCAACCATAAGGTACCACTTACCCTCGAGACCGATTCTGAAGTTCATCTCTGAGGACCCCCTGTAAAATAAGGCTGATCAACATACACAAATGAATGCAATGCTTGCTATATATGTACTACCACTTCAGACAGTTTAAAGTCAATAACATCAACTCTGGTTTATTTAAGGGGAGTGGAACACAGAAGGGGGAGAGCAAGCTGATTGGCAGAATTAGATCACAGTACTGTGCACTCATACAGGGTCTTAAAAGTCACACTCTGGGTACCCAGGTTGGAGGGGCTAGCCAGGTCCGTTGCCCGGGGTTGGCTGGAAGGTGCAGATGGATAGGGCCCTGTAGGAAAAAGATATGCACAACACCTAATTGCAATCCAGAACTGGATGGCTCAGTCCTTGAGGAAATGAAATAAAGAAAATCAGATGAAACACTGGTGATTGATAACAGGTCGCAGGGGAATGCCCTGCTTTATACTCACACTACCCCACGCTGAGAACCTGATGCCATTGGCTGTTCTGGATTGCCAGACAAACAAGGCAGAGAGATGAGATTCTACAGGCCAGGCCCAACTGCTTTAACTAGTGGACAGATTTAGTCCAATTTCACTCAGTTCAGCTTTCAGCTTACACCACATGGTGACAAGAGAACCGGAATAGCTATTCTCCACAAGCATTCAACACATTTATATGTAAAGGAAATCACTATACCAGGCAGCTACTCCTAGGTCCCAATCACACTTACTGCAAACACCTGGGAGTTCACACAGCAGCTTCAGTTCCTGACAGACCGAGCGCGATTCAGCAATTTCTCCGGTCTTATACAGGGTGAGCCTGGTTTCCACTTTCAACCTTCCTTCCTTTCAGACAACTCGGATTCAGTCCAATTCAAGCTTGCAACGGCCACCGACCGACTGCAGGGCCTCTCACGTGTTTCCTGCGCGAAACTATACAACGCAGAAGCACAGAGCTCCTTCTCTCCTCACGGTCACAACGGATCTTGTCTGTTAGTTGCAGGGCAGAACATTCTGTTCGGGCGCCACCCGGTCCAGTTGGTGGACTCAGCTGTCAGTCACTCCAACGCTCTCTCAGTTGGTGCAAAAAGGCGCCAAGGTCCAAAACTTCACTTCCAGAATTACTAGCTATACCTCCCATTGTAGTCGCCCCAGGAGAGTCCAATTCTGGTTGGTCCAAACAGTCTCCATTTTAAAGCTCCCCTTATTCCATTGGCCCAGCACAGCAGTTAAGTTCCAAAATGGAGGGGCCATACACACAGAGTCCCAGCTGTAACAAAAGCAGGTTAGACAAACTACAATATTACTAATGCCTTAAATGTTTACAGTGAAACAGGTATATCTTTCAGAGGGGCTCCCTTTGTGCTTTCAGCAACTGCAAAATGAAGCGATTGCCCCACAGTTCAGGCAGGATTCGAGCAGGGAAACACCAGCACCTCTAGGAAAGCATCAATTATGTCTGCAAGCAGACAGCTCTTAAAGAGACAGTAGGTGGAGGCTCTACCAGCACTCACAGTGCCATTCTAGTGGCCTAAACGCTTAGGCAGGGTAACACTTAGTCAAGCTCCTGGGGACCTTTTAGGAACCCCCATTAGTAGGGGGGTTACACTTAGAAAATACATTTTACACTAAGCCCCTTATTCTGCCAGCTTCCTGAGTGGATATCGCCAATTTTGAAGATGTGTCCCTGATTTTGGTCCTTTGTCCCTGATTTTTTTAAGCCTTGTCCCTGATTTAGGAAGCAGGAGGTTGAGAGGTATGCAGATTAGCGACTGGCAAAGAGAAAGGGGTAGCTCAAAAAGGTTAGATGACTAGCTCAGGGTTAAATTGTGGAGTAAGTGTCAGTGGTGGGATTGAAATCCGGAACTCTGGGTTCACAGCTCTAAATTCTAGTATGTGGATTTTGTTTGTGTCAGTAATAGAGATGTAAACAGGGCGATAGTGGAGAGCTATGGACCAGCATAAAACTGGTGTGGAATAGCATAGAGATATGCTACACTAGTTGCACTACTTAAGGTTATCTGATATGTTTTTTTGTATCAATATTTTACACATCACAACCATACAAACTACGCCTAAGTAACATAACTAACATAGTTTACTGTCTGTGCTAGTTGTGGTGATCTGTAGTCGTTTGTCAGTGCTGGAGACTGGAACTAGAGGCTGAAGTGAATGGCAGACTCACTGTGTTAGCCCAGTATTACTGAAGGAAGAAGATGGACTAACCTGACAGGAACTAAGACAGGGTAGTGTAGGCTGTGTGGACAGTGTGGTATCAGACACAACTGGTCATAACCCAGGGATGACTCAAGGTTCTGCTATGGCTATGTAGGTAGTGCAGTACTAGGCACAACACTTAAAATGACCCTCGGCTGATTTGTTGTGAGACTACTAAATAAAAATAAGAGACTCAGAGAGATCATGGATATGCAGGTGTCCTGCTTGTAGATCCATGATACCATACTGGGTGTTGGAGCTGAGAGGACTGGAGACTCCTCTGCTGTGCCAACAAGGTTAGAGACATAAAGAATGAAGATAACGCAGAAAGAAAAAAGAGCAAGTGTCTTAAACTAGACGTCAGTGCACATTGCCATATGGGACAGCAGTTGCAGGCCCTGATGAAGAGAAGCAAATCCTTGAACCGCTGGCTGTGGTTTGTTTAAGCAGTACTTACACCATGTGGATTTTAAAATAAATACAAAATCAAATACTACACTGTGTGGTGAGTGAGGCTATTCTCCAAACAGCTGCGCTCTCTTGACATACTGCCTAATTATTCTGTGACATCAGTAACACCATTCCAAGCCAGTCGGATGAACAGAATGGAATGGTGTGGCTGATGCCATGGAATGTCTGAGATATATAAAAAGAAAGCAGTAACTGGTGAGCATAGTGGAACTCTACGTAGATCTGAGACACCCTAAAGCTACATTTTTTATTTATCATAAATTGGTCACGGAAAGGAAAGTGGAAGGTAAGTTAAATATGTAAAAATGATTCACTGTCACCTTTAAGAAGTCCCATTTTTATAGTTTTGCTTCCAAACGTGGTTAATTCCATTTTTCTGTTTGTTTTTCATGGACAGTCATGGGCCTATTTTTGGCCAAAGCCAGACAAGTGGTAGTGGCACTTAGAACAAACGAACTGAACTTAGCTTTTAAAGCAAAAGTACATTTATTGCTCAATGTGAAAAGTTATGAGTTAAATCAGATTTCTTTTACATCATGAAACTGCTGCTCCAGCTCAGACCCCAGCATTTTGACTGACGAAAGTCTTCATCCCCTTATGAAGATTCGCGTGAATTGAATGAGTTCAGTTTGTTTTGTTCTGAGTGTCACTACCACTTGACTGGCTTTCGTTATTGGTTGTTCAGGGCAGGCCACCCTGACAGTAGTATGCACTAGCCCTGCACTGTGGATTGTGGCCAAAGCCTGAAGGAGCATTTTTGCCTATTCTTACCCCAGGAGTCCTTTAACATCAGTAACTTTTTTGCACTTAGCTGGCTAGGTGCAACTGCCCCGGAGGTGTGCCTTTAACAGATATTTAAATGAGCTTAGGGCTAAGCCAATCAAAAGACAAGAAGGGGTGTGAGCTGAGTGAGAGCTGTTGAAGGCTTTAGAATTTTTTCTCCGCTGGGCTGAGCAACATTGCCCCTAAGGTGTCTCTCAACTTTCCTTGTTGACAGCCTCCTAGTGCTTATCTGGGTAAAGTTTTCCTCATAAATTATTTGTGTTAGTGTGCTGAGTGAAAGTTTTACTTTTTTTATTAGCGCTGTGCTAATTTTTTAATTTTTAACACAACCATGCCATTTTGACTTTAATTTTACTGTGACTTTCATTGTAAAACCTAATTTATCGTGGGTGCTTATTTTCGTCGATTCCCTTAATTTTTGGGCTCATTCTTATGGGAACTGTCAAATTAGGGACAGTTGCCTTGTTTTCACCTCAGACCTCATAGGGTTCACTGCGAGGCATCTGTAGTGGAATTCATATTTAAACAGTGCCTGGGGGGTTTCTCTTTATTGGCAGTTAACGAGAGGACCTTTGTATTATTTTACTGGACATTGATTCATCTGTCACAGGACTGTCCATAGAGGTCCATCAGCCACCTGTACATAGCTGACCAGTATTACTGGGTTTCTATCAAGTTTGGCACTGGTATAGATCCCAGTTCTACAACCAAAAAAAAAAAAGGCACTAGTAAAAGACAGAGTTAATTAACTGGGGCAGGGCTGGCCGGTGGCATTTTCACAGAACCCTGCACTCAGTTCGTAGGTCTTGGACTGGTTTGCTTTGCTTAAATTGGCAAACATAGCAGACAAACCTTTGATTATTATGGCTGAGGACAAATCGAAGGTTTCCGATGAGGGGCCATTCGAAAGTACTAATAATAAAAGCAGAGGTGCTGAGGAACCCTCCAGATCCCAGCCAAAAAATAAAGCTTCCAAAGATGAAGTTCCTCATCAATTAAAAAATAATAGAAATGATGAAAAAAAGTAAGCATGATGAAGCCTCTGATGAAGTGGCTAAAAAGAAACTCTGTCTAGACAAAAATGCTCCCGTTGCTCCTGGGAAAGCCAATAGTGAGACAACAGGCAGATTATTTATTTATTTATTTGCTTTTGTTAACCAGGTGAGTGCACTAGGCA
The DNA here is from genome assembly GCA_016271365.2 of Neoceratodus forsteri. Taxonomy (NCBI): domain Eukaryota; kingdom Metazoa; phylum Chordata; order Ceratodontiformes; family Ceratodontidae; genus Neoceratodus; species Neoceratodus forsteri. The sequence goes on along the minus strand of JADMNL010000034.1, from coordinate 107,508,208 downwards.
TAGGAATGCTTATTTTCAGGCACGACCCAGGAGGATACAAGTCAGACACAAAACAACCAACAGCAATGTGACACAGCGCACATAGGTCATACAATGCAAATGTAGTCAGGAGAACAAAACATTACAAACAGCTTGTAAGACTATATAATAAATGGTCAGAGAAAGTAAGTAATATGACAAAAATACCAGGATCATTCAGAAGAATGAGACAAGTGCAACACAAGTTCAGAGATTGGTACCAGTCATTGTTATGGACATTAAAGAAAAACAAAACACTTACAAACCAAGTCTGCGCAGGTTCTTCCGTCAGTGCAAGAGATGGAAAAAGCATGGCAACTGTTTCAGATCCTTTAAAAGATGGGTCCTCTATTTACTGGGGCTGGCAAACACTCTTCCACAGTTCTCTCTTCTGTAGACTGTGTGGGTGACGCAGATGATGATCAATTTTAGGATGCCCTTGACATGGATTTTGAGGGCCTTGAGCCCCAGGAGTCCCCGGACTCTCATCTTGGGGATGCCCTGGGTGACCACGAGGATACTTCTTCTATGTTTACATTTATACAAAATAAGCTGGACACCCTGGACCTCCCTACGCAGGAGCCCAACCAGGATGTCGATGAAGACGAAGATTATAGGGAGATGAGCGATCTTACATCCTCAAAGACCGTGGTTGTCCCTATCTATAATGCATTTAGAAAAAATACCATGAAGGTGCTTCAACACTCCGCTTAAGTATCGGGTTGATAAGTGGTTTGAGAGAAAATATAAATTGTCTAAAAATGGTACCGAGTTCCTGTCAGCACACCCTAGCCATGAGAGTATAGTGCAGCAGGCAGCTTGTGAGAAAGCTGGAGTCTCCTTGTCCACCTCTCCCCCTGATAAGGATTCCAAGAGAATTGACTTTATAGCAAATAAAATGTATGCCACAGCTTCCTTGCTTTTCAGACTTTCTTCTTACATGGCGTTCACAGCCAAATGTCAGAAAGCCCTTTGGAAATCTGTCCAGGCTGTCGCCCGCAGCAAATCAGATTCTATGGTGCAGGAGCTGGTGGATACGTCAAAATCTGCCCTGGAAGCTACTATGTACCAGTTCCACATGGCAGATGACAACAGTGATGCAGCCTCTAGGGCGATGGCCCATGCCATCTCTTGGAGATGCTTCACGTGGCTTAGAACAACCAGTCTGACCACAGACACTCAGAACAAGGCCATGGATTTTCCCTGTGATCAGAATATGTTGCTTGATTACAGAACCACTGACTATATGAAAAAAGTTGATGAGTCAGCTGCTAGACTACCCAGTACACCTACAGGCATCACGCTTGAAACCATCTTCCCTCAAATTACACCTGCGGCAATTTTGGCCTACCTTCCGGTGGGAAAGAAAAAATAATTTTTCCCATGCAATTTTTAATGTTTTTCAAAGGCCTCTTGCACCTCCAGCCTCCAACCAGGGAGCCCGTTCCTCCTTAGAGCCTGAACCTTTGCATAGACGGGCTCATGAATCCACCCTTCGAGCCTATGTCCACGGCCCACATTAAGTTTGTAACTTGGAAGACCATCTTCCTGGTAGCCATTAGGTCTGCCAGGAGGATTTCAGAGCTACAGGCCCTGTGCACCGAGCCAAATTACATCATCCCTCACAATGATAGAGTTGAGCTCAGGACAAACAGGACATTTCTGCCAAAGGAGGTTTGAGTTTCACTTGAAACTTTCCATTACTCTGCCTGTCTTCTTTACTGAGCCATCCACTCCTGGCGAGCAAAAGCTCCACAGCTTGGATGTCAAAAGAGCCATCTTTCACTACCTAGAGCATACTAGACAGTCCAGAGGCTTTTCCACTCAGTTGCTCCTCACCTACAGGGATGTAGGCAGAGGAAGACCAGCTACCAAGAGAACTATTTTTCATTGGTTGGTCTCTTGTATTAGCTTCTGCTATGAGAAAGCTGGTCACCAACCTCCAGTGGGGCTCAGGGCCCACTCCACCAGGGGCACTGCAGCCTCACTTGCAGCAGCAAGGGACATTCCCCTCCTGGATGTCTGCAAAGCAGCTACCTGGAAACTTGTGCACACCTTTGTGAAACACTACAGTTTGGATTTGCAGACCAGATCTGATGCCAAATTTGGCAGGGCGGTTCTGCAGAGCCTCTTTCCTAAGTAGGTTCTCTGCCCACCTCCCACTTGATACTGCTCGGTAGTCTGCAAAAAAGTTACTGATGCTAAGGACTCCTGGGGTAAGAAGAAAAAAATAGTCACCACAGTAATCTTCTTTCTTCCAAGAGGTCCTTTAGCATCAGTAAGCTCCCACCTTTCCTCCCTGGTTCACCTGCCGAAGAACGGCTCTTTCTGTCACTTTTTACCAAATTTGGAGTTTCTTATTGATGAGTTTTTAGCTTGTGCTGCTGTTGTTTCTGTTTCCACATTTGTGGACATTTGCATGTTTTTTGAATCCTGTTGATTCTTTTTCTGGGCATTTGCCCTTGTTTTTCCTCAAAAAAACTCTGAAGCCTTCAACAGTTCTCACTCAGCTCACACCCCTTCCTGTCTTTTGATTGGCTTGGCCCTAAGCTCATTTAAATATCTCTTAAAGGCACACTTCTGGGGCAGTTGCATTAGCCAACCAAGTGCAAAAAAGTTACTGATGCTAAAGAACCCCTTGGAAGAAAGAAGATTACTGCTGTGAGTAATTTTTCCTTTTTTGCCACCTGGTGGAGTTCAGTATATAAGGCATTGATAAAGCTGCAGCAAACCGTCACCAGGGAGACCAAGATCTGGATATAGACTTGGGGTTTCCCAGTCCTTGGCTGGTACAGATTTTAGGGGAGGAGGGGGCACAGTTTCCCAACCCCCACCAGCAAGCAAAGAAGTGACATCAGCACCAGTTACAAAAGTACCTGCTGTGTACAATGGCTATCTGTGAGCAGTGGCTATTGTATCTATGAGCAGTGGATATCTGTGAATAATGGTTACAGTATCTTTGAACAATGGCTACTGTATCTATAATCAGTAGTTTATCTGTAAACAGTCAGTATCTGTGCATACTGGCTGCTGTGTCTGTGAACATTTGATATGTGTAAACAATGGCTACTGTATCTGTGAACAGTGGCTACTGTATCTGCAAACAGTTGTTACTGGATCTGTGAACATTTGAGATCTGTGAAAAGTGGTTACTGTATCTGCAGACAGTTGCTGCTGCATCTGTGAAAATTCAATATCTGTAAACAGTGGCTACTGTATCTATGAACATTGGCTACTGTATCTGTGAACAGTGGCTACTGTATTTGTGAACAATGGCTACCGTATCTGTAAAACCATGGCTACTGTATCTGTGAACAGTGGCTACTTTACCTGTGAACAATGGATATCTTTCCTTTTCAGACAAAGTTGATTGTAAACCAGCCATATGATGAGAGTCTAGAAATTAATGATTCAGAAGAGATAGCAAGTACCTACACTCCGACCCCAAGACAGGCTGGTAAGGGTTTGTATTCTTTTTCTTTTTGCCACGGTCTGTGCCCCCCAGGAGCCTCACACTGTGCCACTTCTCCACCTGCCAGACTCGCTCTTGTTGGCACTGTCCACTGTCATATCCCAGTGTGTCCCTGTGATGTCAGGCTGATTCTGTTTCTCTGCAAGGTCCCCCTTTTTCTGTTTGACATTTTTCATGGGAGGGAAGCATGCCACTTAAGCCCATATCCAGGCATGGGGGACTGGAAAGTGGATGCGACGATGATGAGGGTCAGTTAGCATGGGGAGCACACACAAAGGCCATAACCAAAGACTGCCATGGCCGGGCATTTTCCCCATCCATCCCCACCTCCCCGCTTGGAGAGTGCCTAAATAAGTGCCCTGAGGGTGGTCCTACCAGTGTGTGGTCATCCGCACCAGCAGTGGCCCCACACTACCTCATGATGCTGCTCCTGAAGCAGTGCACAACCCCCCTCACCCCAGACGTGATCATCCTCATCGACATCCTGGGCTCGGGGCAGAAACTGAGTTGCCAATGTGCCAGAGGGGTCCCCTGCGAGTCAGTGCCATGGAGCTGGTTGGATTCCTTTTATTATTTACTGATTTGCTCAATAAAAGGTCATCTTTTGCTTTGACAATAAACAGTTGCTAGCCAGTCCAGTGGAGGAGCGGTTGCACTTCGGCACCCCTCCCCACCGCCACAAGCCAGCGACCCAGGTTTGGGAACGGACGAGTGTCGCTCTGTGGGCCAGGAGACAGGAGGTTCGAGCGCCTGACAGCAGCTCTCCTTCCTCAGGGAGCAGGGACACAAGTTCCCGCTGCAGGGACTGTCACCTGGTGGAGGCTGGGTGACAGTGCAGTGGAACTTCATGCAAGCATGGGGTGGGGCTGGAGTATGATGTCCTGGTGCACATGTCCTGACTCGCCAGTCCCGGGGGATAAAATTAAAAGATGCCGGGCTGCTCCTAGCTGGCACCCTCTGCAGACTCCCACATGACTTACATGGGTGGCCACCCACCCAGTGGGTTTGTGCAAGCAGCAGATAACTGGCAAGTCCATGGGAAGGTCTGTGACGAGGCGGGGGGGTGCCATGGGGCAGACTTGTGTGGAGGACAAAATACTGATTGGAAAAAACAAAACAATAAATGGATACTGTGAGGAGGGCATTTATCATCCTAAGTGTAAGTAGTGTTGCTACTTTTGGGCATGTATTACTATACAGCAGTCTAAGGAGATGTGCTGTGGGTGAAGACACACTGGTACAGAGGGAGTTAAAATGAGACCTAACGACTGAGGAGGGGCAGATAATTTGTTTTCTGAAATAGGCTACATATAGGAAGTAAGTGCTTGTCTCCATTTGGGGGTGTCATCCCAAAGTTGCACACCCAGTTGCTGTCTGATCAAGGAGCAGCTTTGATGTTGGCTGTGAAGGCAGTTACCAGCCTACCTTAGCAGCTGAACTGCAGCCATGGCAGCCCGATCATTGTGATAGGGGTCATATGGAACCAGGAGGAAGAGGCTGGGGAAATAAAAACGATAACTACTGTCATTGTTTTTCCAGGTGCTTCCAAGTTGACCCGTTCCCACCTCAAAGCCATGGCCGACAACAGCAGTGATGACTATGAGGAGGAAACCAGCAAGGTAGGAACCATGAAACAAGCAATCCATTATTATTTGGTGTCAGCGATGCACTCAGATATCTTTCAGCTGAGGAATTTTTAGTTTAAATTTCAAGAGATTTGAGATTCTAGCTACAAAAATGCAGCCCACTTCACTGGCATTCCTGCTTATATGTGATATGCAATGGCCTGACTTGGCATATACAGTTTATCTTCAAGTGTGAGGAGCTCATTCATGAGTTATAGAAGTTCGCAGCAGTGTGAAAGCTGATCTCTGGTTGGTTCAGTATTCTATGAGGGTACCTAACCTTCAGGATATCGATTGTGACCTACTGTACCTGACAGCAAAGAAATTATGACATCTGAAGGTTAGGTATATCCACAACAAAGATATAATGTCACTCATCTTGCAATTTTATCTCTACTGGTATACAAATAATATTTTCCACAGGTCCACAGTCTTAGGCCTGGATTTCCCTTCACCTTAGAGTGTGAAGCAGCCAAACCACAGCCTCCAAGACAGACTACCTTTGCAATCCTCAAGTCTGTCGGGCCAGATTAGAGCCAGCCCACCAGTACAGTGGCTGGGGTGCTGTGTGTGATGTCAATGAGCAGGAATTGAAGCAAGCCCCTGACACGGGGGATGTCCCACGGGACACTGTCCTCCTCAGGATGGGTGGATGATCACACTTTCTGCTTCACAGGGACGCCCAGGAGATGCAAGCCAGCTGAGAAAAGCAGTGGGAGTAGAGACACAGTGGCTTTGCTGCACATGCACCCACTGCATAGTGCACTGTATGTTTACAGCCAAATATCTCAGGGTGGGAGAACAAGGAAAACTCTTTGCCCTAGCAGGGTGATTCCAGCACACACTGGCCCCATGCCACCCAACATGAAGGAGCTCCACTTCCACCAAATGCTGGGATTGGTTCAACACCCCCTGGCCTCACTGGGGGGAGAGGGTCCCCATGGGGCAGGTAAGGGGTGCTCTCCAGGGTCCCAGTCGATGACAGGGCTGGAAAATAGCAGAGTAGATGGGGGCCAAGGCTGGGCAGATAGTGTAATGATAACTAAGAAAAGGCCTGATTTTATGAAAGAAAAATGGCAGTATTATTATTACTACACAGGTGACATTTTCCACCGATTGCATCTTTCTAGATTTCAAAAAGGTTTAAAGAAACTGCCTCAATGGGGAAATGTAAAAGGCCACTATAGCATTTACCATTTATTATCTCTGTCCCACACACACATATCTATCTGTCTGCTGTCTGTCTGTCTATTTATCTGTAAGACAGTATCTGTCTTTCTGTCAATCTACAGACAGAATCAATCCATCAATCTACATACAGTATCTATTTATCTATCTACAGACAGCATCTATCTGTCTCTATCCATCTTTCTCTATCTCCCTGTCTGTCTATCTATCCACAGACATTATCTATCTATCCCTCCACAGACAGTATCTATCTATCTACCGACAGTATCAGTCTATCCATCCACAGACAGTATCTATCTATCTATCTACAGACAGTATCTGTCTATCCATCCACATACAGTATCTGTCTATCTATCTATCTACAGATCGTTTATTTGTCCAGCTATCATCTATCAACAGTGTCCATCTACCTGTGTATTTGATTTTCTGTGCCAAAAAAACATATATAATTTGTTTTCTGTTTCTAGACTGTGGAGGGCATTATAATACTGTAAAGAAACCTGATCAGCCTCTTTGACTGGGTAGAGAATGCAGCAGATAAGGGACATGTGGCTGATATTCTGTACTTGAATTTCAGCAAGGCCTTTCTACTCAGCACTCCACAAGAAGGTGATCAAGAAATTGGAGGACCTAGATGACCCTCTGGTGCAGCGGCATGGTGTCCGTCTGTGACACCAACATCCTGGGTTCGGGAACGGACCCGGAAAGTCAGAGGGCGGGAGGGGACTGAGTATCCTAGGGATGGCTGTCTTCTGGGGGGTGCTATGTGTCCGACGCACATTGGACCCCTAGTGGAGGCTGGGGGTCTTGCAGCAACTAGTGCCTACATTCCTTCAGAGATGTGCAGATGCTGGTGTCATTACATGTCACGCCTCCTTCAGGGAACCCCTAACACAAAAATAGCATCCGCTGTCTATGTCCATTTCCCCCGGCCCCAACGTCCACCATGGCACTCCTGGATAGACAACCTATTCCGTCGTCTGTTGTATCCAGCCGACTTGTGAGCTCCCGTCTGGGGCAAGCCAGGAGGCAGTGCTGTTGGCACCCCTGCCAGCATCCGTATCCCATTGTCATGGGTTCGCACTGGAGAGGTGCCCCCACCCTGGAGGGCAATCCAGGGAGTATCAGCTAGAAGGGAGGCAAGTCCAGGGAGCAAAGGGGGACTGGGGTAGGCAGGGGCTGAGCTGCTAATGGTGATCTGTGACAAAAAATACAGTAAATAAGGCCGGCCCGTCGGCGCAGCAGTGGGATTTCCGCTTGCGATGCAGCGACCGGGTTCGAGAGCGGACCCGGGTCGTCAGAAGGCCGGGCCGGGGAGATAAGCCTCGAAGGTCCGCCTGGACAGCTCTCCTTCTCCAGGGGAGGTGTGGGTAGCGCTGGGGACTTGGCGGAGGCCGGGAGTCTCACGTGAGCCGATGCTTGACGGGGGGAGGAGGCAGGGCAGACGCTGGCATCATTGTATGTCCCCACCTCCTCTGGGGAGAAAAACAAGGAGGAAAAAGATGGCGGGCAGGACCACCGATGGATGAAGCCCTCCTGGAGAGCCTCGTGCGCCACACCGCCAGCTGCGAGACCCCAACCAGTCACAGTTCCAGGTCACGGCGGTGGCCCATGTCCCCACCCTCCGGGGGGTAAGCCGGGGGTGACCGAGGGTCCTCTGCAGCTATAGGCGGTGGTAGAGGTCTCCAGGGGCCGTGACCAGGGCGGAGGATGTAGCCGGTGGTCCTGCCAGGAAAAAGGGTAAAAAAAAAAAAAATACAGTAAATAAAAATAAATAAATAAATAAATAAATAAAGATATTGGAGGACCTGAGGAAGGAAGGAAGCAGATTAACAAGGTGGGTGGTGAACTGGCTCAGTAGTAGGACAGAAAGGGTAGTGGTAAGGGAGATGTGAACCCTTCCCCACCCCAGAGGGAGGAGAGCTGTTGTGGAACACTTGATCCTCCCTCTCCCCTGCTGACCCCTGACGGCCTGAGTCCACTCCCAAAACTGGGTCACCGACGTGCTGCAAGGTGTAGCATCCAGTGCCTCAACCCTCCGCACCACCAGGCTGGCAAGGCTTGGTGTTGTTTAATACTGTATATTCATTAATGACATTGGTGAATCATTAAGGGCAAAATCTGCCTTTCTACTGATGACACAAAGCTCTGTGGGAGAGTGGACACAGTTGAAGGGGGTACAGAACCTAAAGGAAGACCTGACAAAGCTTGAAAAGTGGTTTGGAACATGGCAACTCATTTTAATACAAAGAAGTGCAAGGTTATGCGCATAGGTGGAGAAAACCTGAGGACCAAGTTTAGTTTGGGGGATTAAAGGTCACAAGATCAGAGGAGAAAAAGGCCTCGGGAATAGCCATCATCAGTAACGTTCAGTAGTCTATGTAGTGTAGAACGGCAGCAGCTAAGGCAAACAGAATGCTTGGATGTATTGCTAGAGGGTTCACAAGCAGAAGAGAAGAGGTTATACTGCCTCTGTACAGATCCTTGATACAACCTCACCTGGCGTATGGCATGCAGTACTGGAGCCCCTGCCTGAAAAAGGAAATCAACCAGCTCAAGGCAGCTCAAAGGAAAGCAAAACAAATGGTCCAGGGTCAGTAGGGAGGACATATGAGACAACTGACAGGCTGAGACAACTTAACATGTGCTCAGTGGAGGAGAAGAGGGAGAGAGGGGACGTGACTGAGACCATCAAGTACCTTTAGAGGTATAAAGAAGGTGAATATCGAGGGCCTTTTTTGTGTCCGTGAAAACAAAACCACCAGTGGGTGCTATTATAAGCTGTAAAGGGGAAGGTTTATTTATTTATTAGGTTTTGTTTACCGGGTAAGTGCATTAGGCATGAAAGCTTGCCTATTTTCAGGCATGACCCGGGAAAGTACAAGATACAGAGATTACAAACAGGTGCAAGAAACGTACAATTCATACAGTAACATCAAGTATCCCTGAGGGAGAAATAGTACAAAGCCAGTAACAATCCACGCAGGGATGTATAACAAAAAGACAAAACTACTCACAGTTGTACAGGAGTGCTTTGACATGACAGGTGAGAAACAATGATGAACACAACAAAACAAATTAAGGTTCAAGGAGGAGTTCAGGAGGCACTTCTTTACAGAGAGAGTAGAAGAGAATGGGATGAATTCCAGCTGAGGTCATCACTGAAAAGACAGTTTGGGGGAGGCAAGAGAGAGGGTGAAGGGGAGGGTTGGGATTGGGGGCCCACTGTAATCTCTGGATCAGGGGCTCTGCAGTCGAGCAGACTTTTTTATTTATTTATTTATTTATGTGCCTTACCTCCTCGGCAGGGGTGGTCCTATGGCCCCCCTTTTCAGATTCCACCAGTGGCTCCTGGACCAGGCACCATGCCCGAGCCTCAACCTCCTCTCATCTCCCTCTATATAGGCCACATCACGGACCCCATCGCAGAAGACCAAGGGGTCAGGGCCAGAGGGAGCTCCTGGAGCGTCCGGTGCAGTGCTGCAGGTGGGTCCTCACAAGCACCAGAGGATTCGGCCAAGTCTTTTTTCCCTGAGTTTCTCCCCTGTGGCGCTGGCATGCAGGGATGCCAAGGATGCTGTGATGGACGTCCACGCGCACCGTCCCCTCTATTACTCCATGACCAACACTACTCCCCAGCCACTGCCAGGAGCCAGCACCCTCACAGGAGTCCCTCCCTGGAGAAGGAGAGCAGTCCCAGGGATGCTCAATCCTTCTCCTCCTGGCCGACCCCCGATGACCCACATCCGTTCCCGAACCCAGGTCACCAGCGTGGCTCGAGGTGTGGCATCCAGCGCCTCAATCCTCAGCGCCACCGGGCTGGCACAGTCGAGCAGACTTGATAGACCTAAGGCCTGCTTCTGGCTATTTTCTATGTTCATATAATAAAAGTAGATAATGCTACCACTTGCAACGTCAGTGACTCGGGTTCAGAAATGAGTCTGGGTCATCGGAGGGCCAGTTGGGGTAGGATGAGTGAGCATTCCAGTGGATACTCACCTCCTTATGGTGGGACGGTGACCTGTCTCCACAGCAATACTACCACCTGGGTGACCACAGGTGGTAGTACAAATTGGAGCCAGAACCTAGGGAAGGGGCATTGGTACGTTGACACACATAGCACATTTGTGTCAGAGCCTGGGCCTCCCAACAACCAAGGAATGGGGACAGGAAAAGTGAAAATCCCCCAACTACGCACACTGCTGCAACCCCCATTGCAGATCCCGCTCCACCGACTGGGCTTGAACTCCAGACACCATTAACCTCTGTTAGGGGATAGGTGCTCTGGCAGCCGTTCCCAAGGGAGATCATTCTTGGGGAACACTGGAGTAAGGCAAGTCCCAGAGGTGGTGGGTAACAAGTCTGGACAGAGTGGCTGGCTAGTGAAGACATCAGTCGGATGTGCAGGGGACAAAGTATACTAAATTAATTACAGTAAAGAAATAATATGAAGCTGTACAGAAGTAGGGGTAAAGCCCCCCAGCTAGCATAATGTATGAGAGAGACACAATTCTGCCACAGATCTGACCTGATGGTATTTGTGTGCGTAGAAATTCCCACCTCCTCCGAGTCCTTCATTATAGGGGGTAACGGACCAGATCGGAGATTTGAACACCCCAGGCTAAAACTAAAAGTGTGGCAAAATGTTGCAACACAGTTTGCAGTCCACTGCAGAGGGTCTTACAGCCCTTGTTAATTGGGGGATAGAAACCTGGAGTGCGGGAGTTCCTTAATTAAACGTGTTTTGCTTGCTGTACCTGTCTTGAGCTGTGATATTTTTTTTCTGCAGAGGGTAGCAAAAGCACTCGGCCATAAATTTCTTGGAATGCTGATGTGGTTATCAGTACAATATTTGATATTACAGTACCGAAAATGCCAGATGCTGAATGACATTTACTAGGGGCGTTACTTTTGTACCATACTGGTAATTTATCAGGTTATGCTTCAGTTAGTTAGTACTAGCTAAAGCAACAGAAGTTATTACAGACTTATTTTAAGTCTATAACCAGAATTATACAATGGCAAGAAAATTTCTAGGGCTCTGATTGGTCAGTGTGTGCCTGAGACAGTGCTGTTATTACACAATAACATCACTGTTTTGATTTGTTGGATGCCTCTTTCAGAAACAAAGATATATTGCTGCACTAAACATCTACTAAAATCTTTTTAAAATTTTTTTTGTATTTTGTGTAACATCGAGCCATTGTATAATTGCAATAAGGCACTCCAAGGTGTGTGTTATTGTGCAATAACGTCACTCCTGGGGTGGTGGAAGCACTTGGCTTTGCCTCGTGCTTCAACCCACCCCAGGAGTGACGTTATTACATGATAACACACACCTTGTCATGCCTTACTGCTTAATTGTAACTCTAGCCATCAAGCAATTACCTTGAAATCATGACTATATTATCTGTTTGCTGATTGGTGGAAATTTATCCTTGAGTTTGTAACAACAGATGCATCGGGCTGCAGTTGTTAGAGTAGGAAACTGTGAAAGAGGTCACCGGTTGGAATCCCACTTCAGCTATTGGCTCACTGTGTGCCCCCCCCTCCCCAAACAGTACATTGTTTAGTGAGACTCCACCCCCTTCAGGTGTTCAGTAGTGACCCCCCACCAGTCCTTGTCAGAATGGTGTTTAGTGAGAATCCTGTTACCTTTGAGTAGAATGGTGTTTGTAACAATGCCCACCAATCCCAGACAGAACAGTGTTTAGTGAGGCTACCCCCTCAGCAGAACTGTATTTATAAGAATGCCTCCCATCCCACAGTTGTAACTAATTACCCAGAATGCGTGTCTGTTTCCTTTGTCAAAGGGCAAGAAGAAAGGGCCTCTGCCCCCTGCACAGCGTGGCTTCAGTGAAAATGAGGACGAGGAATCGGATGATACCGAATCGGATGATGATGATGACGATGACGATGATGACGATGAACATGGAGCCCCACTAGAAGGGTAAAGCCAAATGTTAGGACACTATCCCGAGTGGGATGAATGGCTGGAATTCTGTCTGCTGTAGAGTTGGCCCTCCTCTCTGTAAAAGGGGCAATGTCAGCCCTCCTCTCTGTGAAAGGAGTAATGTCAGCCCTCCTCTCTGTTAAAGGGGTGATATCTGTGTTCCTCTTTGTTAAAGGGGCAGTGTCTACCCTCGTTTTCATTAAAAGGGTGATGTCAGCTCTTCTCTCTGTTAAAGGGGTGATGTCAGCGTTCCTCTTTAAGAGTTATGTCAGCCCTTTTCTTTGTTAAAGGGACAGTGTCAATCCTCGTCTTTGTTAAAGGGGTAATGTCAGCCCTTCTCTCTTCAAAGAGGCAAATTGCCAGCTCTATGGGGCTGAGTGATGGGTGATCGCTCTGCCACACTGACAGCCTGGGTTCACACACTGATCCTGGGACACCAGGAACAGAGGCCTGCTAAAAAGGCTTGGCAGCAGGGAAGGGGATCTGCACCACTCTAGAGGGCTTGTTGCACATCTCTGAAACAGCTTCTGGCATGCTGGAGGTGCCCTTTATGGTGTGCGTGACAGTGGGCCATCAGGCACCACCCCCAAGTCGAGCCACCGAGTGCACAACTATGTGGGGAAACAAAAGGTGGAAATGTCGCAGTGGTACACCAGATGACAGCCTCTACACTCCACCCCATGCCACTGGACCCCAGTGCACGAATCTCGGAACCCCTTAGCCTGTGTCTCCAGTGTATACCTCCTTGTGGTCACAGCAGGGCCCCCAGGATGGTAGTTAGAATAATGAAACATGAAGGAGTCCAGGAGTTTCTCTTATCAGTGATGGCAGAAGAGGAACCTGATGAGCAAACCGACCTGTGACCACTGGGCTGAGGTCTGGATAGGTCGCCTTCAACAAGCAGTTGGGAGGGCTATCTGGTGAATAGGGAGGGCATGGCAGGCCTGAAGGAATGGGATGCTGGTGGTAAAGAAAAGTATAAACAGATAAGGCTTAAACAAAGGGGGATGTCTGCTCTCTTCTTTGTTAAAGGTTTGATGTCTGCTGCCCTCTCTGTTAACAGGGCAGTGTCTTTTTTTCCCCTCATAAAAATGTTTGTCCCTTCATTGAGCTCAGCAGTGACCCAGTGACTTTCCATCCCCAGCAGCTGCATTTCTGCTGCACATGGCCAAGAATGCTTGCAGCCATCATTTTGGCGACTGGTTGTCCCCCACTACTTCTGCAAGATTTGTAGCACCCCATGTAAAGGGGACTGAACACCTTGGCCCACCACGGGGGTCAGTACAGCAGTGGATTGTGGCAGCACCCTCCCCCCTACCACTAGAAAGCTCTGCTATGCCAGTCTAGTGGCTTAGAGGACTGAGGCGCTATGCGTCTTACCTCTTACCATGCCAGTGACCTAAGTTCAGGAACAAGTTCTAGTCGCTGGGGGTGACTGGGGCTAGAGGGTTGAGCATTCGGAGGACAGCTCTTCTCTCTTGGGGAGGGGTGGCTTGCCAGCTCTGCCCTTGGCTGCCCCTGGGTGGAGGCCCAGGAGTGGCACTGGCAGCTCAAGTGACACAGAAGGGAAGGGGACACAGTTCTGTAGCATGTATGCCTTCATGTACACACTCACATATCGCTGCAATAGGGGACTGGGGAAAAAATGGAAAATGGTTGGCGTAGGCCATATGAAGCCCTGCCTGCCTCTATTCCACTCTGTTGGCTGGTCGCCAGCCCAGTTTGGATGTGAGTCACTGGATGGGGAAGAAGGCCTTCCCCTTCCTGGCCCTCCCATGGGGGATATCGACTTTGGTGATCTAGTGAGGCGAGTGCTGGGTGAGAGGGGACGGGGACAGGACTTGACCACAGCAACCAGGAGGAGAAAAATTTGTACTGGGGGGAAGAAAGTTCTTCAGTCAGCTGCACCCCTGACCTAGGGTGGCATGTTTGTGGAGAATCTGAGCAACATGCACTGTTGGTCCATCATGGGGGCCCCCAGGACATTTCTTTTCCTCTTTTTTTTTTTAACTCTGTTTATTGAACAGATTTCAGATTTCAACAATACCTTGTAAGTGACTATAGAAATATAGAATTTGATGGCAGATAAGGACCACGTGGCCCACCCAGTCTGCCCATTTCCCTACCTAATGGATAAGCTGCTGATCCTAGTTAACCAACAGCCTACTTCTTCCTACCCCACCCCTAGAATTGCCTTATGACTGTCCCATGCATTCTTGAATTCCACCGCTGTTTTTGACTCCACAACCTCCTCCGGAAGGCCATTCCATGCATCCACACCCTCTCTGTAAAAATACTTCCTTACATTACCTCTGAGCCGCCTCTATCTTCAAATTGTGCCCTTGTTCTTGCACACCTATTTTTGAAAGATGCTACCTCTTGGACTTTGTTGATTCCCTTGAAGTACTTGAAAGTTTCTATCATGTCCCCCTCTCCTCCTTTCCTCAAGGCTATACATATTAAGCTCCTTAAGTCTCTCTTCATATGTCTTCTGGTGCAGACCCTGCACTATTTTAGTTGCCCTCCTCTGGACTGCCTCCATCCTGTTTATGTCTTTATGGAGACTGAGTCTCCAGAACTGCACGCAGTACTCCAGATGGGGTCTCACCAGCTGTCTGTACAGAGGGATACCAACTTCCTGTTTTCTACTGGTGATGCCTCTCCCTATGCATCCCAGTATCCCCAAGCCCTCCTTGCTGCCCTCTCACATTGCTTGCCCACCTTTAGGTCATCTGATATGACTACCCCCAGGTCCCTTTCCATTTTTGTTGTTGTTAGTATCTCATCCCCCATTGTGTACGCTTCCCCTGGGTTTTTGTTTCCCAGGTGCATTACCTTGCACTTCTTAGCATTGAATCTAAGCTGCCATACATTTGACCATTCCTCTAACCTTACCAAGTCCCTTCTCATCCTTTCCACCCCACCCTGTGCATCAACTCTGTTGCAGATCTTTGTGTCGTCTGCAAAGAGACATACTTTTCCTTCCAGTCCCTCTGCAGTGTTGCTTATAAAAACATTGAAGAGGACTGGTCCTAGTACTGAACCCTGTGGTACCCCACTAGTAACCCCCCTTTCTTCAGAGTGGACTCCGTCTACTATTACCCTCTGTATCCTGTTCTCTAACCAATTCTTTACCCAGGCTACCATCTTGGGACCCATCCCAGGCTGGCTAACTTGTATATTAATCTTTTGTGTGGGACTGTGTCAGATGCCTTGCTAAAGTCTAGGTAGGCCATGTCCACTGCCCCTCCCTGATCTACTACTTTAGTCACCCAGTCAAATAAATCTATTAGATTCATCTGACATGACCTTCCTGCTGTGAATCCATGCTGCCTTGGGTCCTATGCCCCACTGGCCTCTAGGTACTCAACAATTCTTTCCTTCAGAAGTGATTCCATCATTGTCCCTGTCACTGAGGTTAAACTAACAGGTCTATAGTTTCCTGCTTCTGCCCTGCTCCCACTTTTGTGAAGTGGAATGACATCTGCCCTCCTCCAGTCCTCAGGTACCACGCCATTCGTCCCATGATTTGTTAAAGAGGGTAGTTGGTGGTGTCACTAGTTCTACCCTTAGTTCTTTTAGAATTCTGGGATGAATCCCATCAGGCCCATTGCTTTGTCCACCTTCAGTTTTAAAAGTTCTTTCAGAACCCTTTCTTCTGTGAATGGACTGGTATCAACTCCTGTATCCAGAGTGTTTCTATTGTTTGGTTTAGGTACCTCCCCCTCTTCATTTGTGAATACTGAGCAAAAATATTTGTTCAGTATCTCTGCCTTTTCACAGTCACCCTCTGCCCATTCCCTTCCCCTCTATTAAGCCTCACTATCCCTCCCTTGGTCTTCCTTCGCTCTCTGATGTACTGTACCTATAAAAGGTTTATCCCCCTTCTTAACTGAGCTGGCTATCTTTTCCTCGGTTTGGGCCTTTGCTATTCTGACTGCCTTCCTAGCTTCCTTTTGCTTTAACTGATACAATTCTCTGCCCTGCTCCTTCTGTGATTCCTTGTACTTCCTGAATGCTTTCTTTTTCTCACGAACCTTCCCTGCCACCTCCTTTGAAAACCATAGTGGTTTCTTACATCGTTTTGTTTTGTTTATTGCTTCACCAAAGGCTTGTTGCCTCTGTGATGGCAGTTTTGATTATTCCTCATTGTTTTTCCATGCCTCCTTCCTGCCCATTTGCTAGTGCATTCCTTAGGCACTCACCCATTTTGGCAAAATCAGCCCTTCTAAAGTCCAGTACCTTCACCTATGTATGGCTTGACTCTATTGCTGTGTTTATCGTGAACCATACTGTTCGATGGTCGCTAGTTCCCAGATGGCTACCCACTTCTACATCTGTGATCCTCTCTCCATCTCCATTTGAGAGTACCAGGTCTAAGATTGCTCCCTCTCGAGTGGGTTCCAATACTAGTTGTCTGAGGCATGCCCACTATAGGGCATCTAGAATAACCTCACTCTTAGAAGTGGCTGCTGCAACTGCACTCTAGTTAACATCTGGCATATTCAGATCCCCCATCAGCAATATCTCCCCTTTTTATGCCATTCTAAGGATACTTTCTATTAGTTCCTTGTCCATTTCCTCCCCCTGAGATGGGGGTCTGTATACAACCCCCGTGCAGATTGTGGTGCCATTGCCTGTCTCCAAATTAACCCACAGTGCTTCCTCTTCTCTCTGTTTACCCTTTTGTTCTGTTGCTTTGATTCCTTCCCTTATGTAGAGAGCTACTCCTCCTCCTCTTTTACCCTCACTGGCCCTCCTGTAGATAGTGTATCCTGGTATGTTTACGTCCCAATCATGGTTCTGTGTGTACCATGCTTCTGTGACTGCCACGATATCCAGATGTTCCTCCTCTTCCATTAAGGCCACTAATTCAGGAAGCTTGTTACCCAGACTACGGGCATTGGTGCTCATTGCTCTCCATTTTTTTATGGCTTTACCTCTTGTAACAACATCCCTGTCCTCATTGACTTTGCTTTCCCTATTTACCCCGTCCTGCTCCCCACTGACCTTTCTACTTTGGTCTTTTCCTCATTTAGTACCCTGTTTTGTAGGGGGAGACTGGGAATTCCCTGCTGCTTATCAGTGCCTCCCCCTTGACTAGTTTAAAAGCTTGCCAATGAAGCATTTAAACTGATCGCCCAGAAGACTTGTTCCCTTCCTGGACAGATGCAGACCATCGTGCCAGTATAGGCTGGTATCCATCCAGGTGGAACCCCAGTCCCCAATGAAGCCAAACCCCTGTGCTCCACACCATTTTTTCAACCATTCATTAAATCTCATGGTGTAAAGTACCCTCGCTTCACCCATACCATAGACAGGCAGAACCTCTGAGAAGGATACTGTGTGTGCTACTTGTCTTAGGCCCCTCCACAAACTCCTTCTGTACTGCTCTAATCTCATGTTGAGCCAAGTCATTCATCCCTAGGTGGACAATGACAACCAGCTCAGTCTCCCGTGCAGCTGTTCTCATGATCCTGAGGATGCGCTTTCTGTTCCTCCAAGCCATGGCGCCAGGCAGGCACCTTACTTCAGTTTTCCCTGTTCCCCCCAGTTCTATCCCCCTAATAATTGAGTCTCCCACCAGGAGCTGCTTCCTTTCCCTGCGGTGTCCTCTGCCTCCTTCCTGTGGGCCTCCCTTGTGACAGTTGTCTGCACCCTCCTTAGTCTCCTCAGTGGATGCATCCATAGGGGAACTATGCTCCCCCAGAATGGTATATGGATTGTGGAGTGGTACAACTGACTGGGTGTGCCTCTGTTCCACCACCCTCACCCTCCCTGAGCCCACTGTGGTCCAACTGCTGCGCTTTCTTGGCAATCTCTGAGACAGTGGTGGTGGCCCTAGTGCTCCCTGGGTGGGTGAGGTTCCTTTACTACTGTCCAGTGTGGCCTGAAGATGGGCAGCCTCCTCCCTCAGGGCAGAGAGTTGCCTGCAAATAGGGCAGCATCTGAGCCTCCAGAAAGACTCCCGGAAGACTGCTGCCCCACAGCCAGTACGTTGCACTACTCCCCACATGTCTGTCTATCTTGCTGTTTATCCTGTGCAAGTTTTTTTTTTTCCTCCTTCTCGTTATTGTTTTGTTATATTTAAATATATTATATAATGCGTACTGCTTATATTGTCAGTACAGTGTGCTGGAAAGGATATGACAGTGGTATGCACCTTGCCCTCTTGAAGAAATGATGTCAGAATCTCTGGTATAAAGGAAGTGATACCAGGGTGGGTGGGATGAGGGAAAGGGGGGATTCGGGCCCAAACTGTGCCTTCTCGAAACAATCGGCTAAAAGCTCCGACCTACCACTATGATGAGTGTTGACCTTCCTGTCAGCAAGACAACCTACACAACAATTTAACACAGAAAGTACCCTGCTAAACAAACAGAGGGAAAATCAAACAGCTAAGTCAAACACAGGTAAACCTCTCCAGCCCCACTACAGCCTGGTGATTTGTGCTTTGAAAGCAGTCAGCCCCTAAACAAGTCAGCTGTGCACCAGGACAGAAACAGTAAACAGTTATTTCAATTCCTCTGGGTTTAAACTTCCAATCTCCAAAGCAGTACTGAAATCTCCATCCAGAAACCCTTGACTGACTAGTGTCACACATATGATGTAAGCAGGCCTTTTTGTGAGGATAGTCTGCTCTGTCTGGGTTGAATACACAATCCCTCAAGTGAACCCAGGAATAATAATTAAATTAAACCTCAGTCAAGTACAATTCTAAAAGGTGCAAAAATATCCTTACAAATACTAGGTCTCTACTTCAGTGATCAGTCACAGTGAAAAGCAAATTCGTAGTAGTTCACTCCTTCTGCTTATAAAATTGACACTCCTGAAATTGAATCCTGCAAGTCTCTTCTTAATTCAAATAAGCAAAAATGAAAGTATCAGTAAAACTGTGTTTCAACCCTTCCTCACAGGTCCCAATCAATATAATGCCTTTCCAGGCTCCCAGTTCTGAAAAATGAGTATTGTTGCGTTCTCTGCAGCACAGCAAAGTTTTCCAGCCTCCACCAAAAAGCACATTCTTGCTTCACGGTGCAGCCAATGTACCAGCTAGTGCTGGGTCATCTATCTATCATCTTACGGGACAACCCCGCCACTGAGCTCCTACCGATAGGGCTACCAAACATTACCTATTGACAATGCCTCCTTTGGCTGCACTCACAAGGCATCTGTCTAATTCTCTACTTCGCTGTAAATATCAAACCTGTTACTCCCTCCATCAGCAAACTTATTCTTCTCTTGAAAACTGTAAAATACAGCTCTCGGTAACACGTTCGATGCAATGTATAGCTGATCTTGATTCTGCAATATTGTATAACTGAAAAAACTGTAACCTTTAGCTGCCATTCTATGTCTATATGTATTAAGTGTTTATGTTTGTTTTTCTGACACGGAGCCTTTGTAAATGAGTCCCTGACTCAAAGGTTGTAATCCTAAAGTCTGTTAAATAAATAAATAAAATAAATAAGGCTTGTCAACATGTTATTATATCGATTATACAAACTGCATTTCCTTGCCACCAGCATCCCAACTGCATGTTAAAACTCTGGGCTGGCAGTATAGCCTAGAGGTTAGAGTAACAAGTTGTGAATGAGCTTGGTACATCCATCAGACATGGGTTTGATTCCCACAACCTCCACTTGCATACTGTGTGACTCTGAGCAAGTCACTTAACCACCCAGTGTTCCCAGGTCACCCCTGAAAACAGGCGCGTGTGCTTAGTGGGCCTTATCTGGTTACCAAAGAATAAAATAAAACTTCTATTAAAAAAAGCTGGCATAATGGCATGGTGAGCTCAGGTAGTGGCCTTGCTGCCTACCATGTTGGCGACCAGGGTTAAAGAATGAACTGGGGCCACTCGGAGGCTAGCTGGGGGAAGGAAGATCAAACGTCCTGCAATGGCTCTCCTCCTTTGTGGAGGGGGAAAGTGTGCACCATTGATCAATCGCCACCTAGTGGAGGCTAGTTGGTGTAGCAGCAGACACGTATGTGGTTGGCTAGGTGCAGGTCGCTGAGGTGTACTGCATTTTGTACAGTGCATGCGCACCATACCATGCATGCTAGCCTGAAGAGAAGAGCTGTGGGAAAAACAGCTTGGGTATCAGGATGATGGCGGTGTACCCCACAGCCTCCATACCATCCACCACAGCCCTTTCCTGCCCAGGGAGGTTCAGGTTGTAGGAAGTAAGTCTTGGGCTGAGTGAGTATGGGGCAATGGGCAGCCACTGGATAGGGGCTACCTGAGTGTGAAGCAGAGAGAGAAAGACAGACAGGAAGAAAGAAAGAAAGAAAAAAAAAACTCCAGTTACAACATTTCAGGCTTTATACTGGCTTACCAGTTCTTCTGACTTTGACAATTTCATCTTAATATTTCTAGTACAAATTTAATTGCAGTTATCATCACTGTTTGGTTACACCCCATACATTATCCAGTTACCCCTTCCCATTCTTTTGCCCCTTTCAGGATTTTCCCCGTCATTGGCCACCTTCCTCAGACCCTACCCACATGTTATTGGTGTCTCTGTGGGTTCCATAGCTATTACCTTTAAGGTATAACGGCTTCATGTACGTCAGCCAGCACAGTTCCCTCTTCTGGAATTTCTGCTGTTTTAACTCTAAGGAGATTGCTAACTTCCCCATACTATAAATTCCCTTTATCAGTGATTCCTACATCCACAGGTATTTGACCTCTTGCCATCAACTCTTCTGGGATTATTCCTAACACTGCCTGTTTCATGTCTAATGGTGTTGGTGAACAAAACAGCCTTTGGAGTACCACCTGGATGTCTGTACAGTAGGGCTGGACTTTCGGACAGCTTAAAAAAATAGAAACATTGACTTTGACGGCAGATAAGGACCACTTGGCCCACCCAGTCTGCCCATTTCCTTACCTGTTGGATAAGTTGCAGATCCTAGTTACCAAGAGTCTACTTCCTCCTACCCCGCACTAGAACTGCCTTGTGTCTGTCCTGTGCATTCTTGAATTCCTCCACTGTTTTTGACCCCGTGACCTCCTCAGGAAGGCCGTTCCATGCATCCACAACCCTGTCTGTGAAAAAATACTTCCTCACATTGTCCCTGAGCCATCCCCCCTCTATCTTCAAATTGTGCCCCCTTGTTCTTGGACATCTTTTCTGTGAGTGAGTGGCTCTGTTTTCTGTACACTGTCACCAACATTGTCCTGTATCCGTGCCCCCTCCCCACACACTTTGTTTGAATGTGTGGCATATGAAAATAGTGGACCTGGGTCTTCTAGTTCAAATCTTACCACCATGCGAAATATGTGGTCCAGTGCACATCCTTGAACACCTCACACCATCCTTTCTCTCATTTTCCAATTCCTCTTCTACCCCTGAAGTGGTGTTTCCCTTTAATTCCTTCACTGCTTTACATAGTTAGCAAGGCAACATTTAGTTCTCTGGCACCCTTTCCAAATGGCTCCGAGAGAGGAGACTAGACAGTAGAAATCCCAAATTAATAAATAAACAATCAATGAGTCCATAAATAACAAGCTAAGAGCAGTAGGCAAGGTTATTGGCAGAGTATTGCAACTGGCAGATTAGCCCTTTGAATTTATCTCCCTTTACCATGGTTTCCAAAATAACGTTCTGTTGTGTGACCTACTGTGTATTCAGGATCTTTTCCCCTGTATTATTCAAATGATCTGTAGATAAAGATATTTAAATAAGTCAGCGTTGTTAAGGTGAGCACAAGACCAGACTTCACCCACTAATAAGACCTGTTAAGGTGAACACAAAGCAAGCCTCTCAGGCTGACAGTACCTTCCATCATGTGATGCTGGAGCAAAGTCTGGGTCCTTGGTAACCTGTTTAAAGTGCCACATGTTGGCCTTTGTTTTAAACCTTTTCATAAGAATTTGATTATATGTCAAGGAGATGTTTCCACTAGGGAGATGAGAGGGACTACTGGTGAATCTAAGCTCTCTATTAAAAGCCGGCGCCCTCACACGTGGGTGGCCCTTTCCATTACTTCTGCAGCCTTCCACCTGGTTTGGTAATGCTGGGCCACCCACCAAAGCATTGCCGTTAAGCGTATGGCAAGGTTATACAGGGCTAGATCCAGAAGGGTTAAACATCCCTTTCTCTTACCTAAGTGTAATGTCCCACATCTCACTCTGGGTCTTTTCCCTGATGAGGTGAATCGAGATATTGCCTTTCCCCATATGTCAAACTGCTTCAGGGGTCTTTGAGGTGTGGGAGACACTGTGCAAGAGCAGCTGACTGTTTGGATATGTTCAAGATGGCCTGTGGCCAGCTCCCACCACCTGTTCTATTTAGAACATTTTGTGATTTTCTGCAGTGCAGCACGGGGAGGATCGCAGAGGGCTGAGCAGTTGGCCATCGTCAACTCAAAGTCAAAGGGGGCACACAAAACTGGGAGAAACATGGGAACAGCCTTGTCCCCCATATGATTTATACGTGGGCAGGCCTGGTCTGCAGCTGTACAGGTGTTCATATGGGCGCTGTAGAAGTAGTGATGGCTGACCAGGCTGGGCAGGGCCCGAGTGGTAGGGAGCGTAAGATATACGTGATAAAAGGAGTAACTTGTTCGCAACACATGTAATGGTGTAGTTAAACTGTATTTAAAGAGCTGGTGACACGTTCAGGAGAACTTTAACAAAACTTAATATTTAGACACAGTCCAGCTTGTATTTCCCATTAGTGCTGTATTCCTCCTCCCCATTATTTATTACTGAGGTCATCTGTGTTAAAACAGGATTTTTGCACCTGAAGAATTCTTCTATTCCTGTTGTTTTCTCCCTACCTGAAGTCATAGAGCACTGCTTGTGACATCACAGTTACTCCCATGGCAACAGACTCTGATGTCTCAACAGAGGATTATGACTTGAAATAAGGAGTAAGCTGTAGAGGCAGATGAACTCTAAAGGAACTCTAAGGGATAAAAAATCATATATTCATGCAAATTTCATAATAAATAATGGGATGAGAAATAAATAAAATATAAATGGAATGCAGGCAGAATTGTACCTAGGTATGTTTTTTAAAAGTTTTCTTTGAGGCGACAGTAGCTCTTTAATTAAAAGGTATTACTCAATTAGTGGATGGAATACAAAACTTAGAATTTGGGAA
This sequence comes from Neoceratodus forsteri, assembly GCA_016271365.2. Taxonomy (NCBI): domain Eukaryota; kingdom Metazoa; phylum Chordata; order Ceratodontiformes; family Ceratodontidae; genus Neoceratodus; species Neoceratodus forsteri. The sequence continues at coordinate 107,484,838 of JADMNL010000034.1, read as the reverse complement.
GTCTGTCTGAAACTGTTTTTTTGCCCCCAGCCCTCCTGGCCCACCACTCCTTTGGGTGACCAAGGGCCCCCAACACCCCAATGTCTGCCGGAGCCCGGTTGACCCAACGTATCCCTTCATTAGGGGCCTTCCCCCTCGTTAGAGATAGATACGGGATGAGGGGGCAATACAGACCTCTTGGTGATCCAGAGACGTGGTTAACCTTAACCCCACAGCAGGAGTCAGGGAGTTGAGAGGCCCAAAGGAGCGACACCAGAGGGGCAAGTAAAGAATAAAGCAACTACGTTTGAAGCCTTGTGTAATAATTCACATTCCTTCTGCAGAGCGTATGACCCAGCTGACTATGAGCACATTCCAGTTTCCGCAGACGTCAAGGAGCTTTTTCAGTACATCACTCGGTGAGTAATGGAAGTACCTTTGGTAAGAAAACATCTAAGCCAGGTTAAATACTTTGGAACACAGACAGCAGGGTGTTTAAAAAAAAAAAAGATGGAGACACACACACACGCACACATATATATCTATATAGAGCTTAAAATAAGATTTTGTATACCTTCAGGCCACTTGAGGTCCATCAAATTGACAGTGCCAACACTCTCAGAGCCCTGCTCTGTGGAGGCAGTATAGCGTTGTGATTAAGGGCACTGAGCTGCACCCTGGAGACCTGGGTTTGAATCCCATCTGCCCCCCACTTGTGTACTGTGTGACCCTGAGCAAGTCACTTTACTTCCTTGTGCTCCCAGGTCGCACCTAGAAATAAGCTCCGGCTTAGTGTGCCTTTCCTGGTTAAACAATTCCCCCTTCCCTTCCCTTCTCCTTCATCCTGCTGTTACAGCAGCAGAGTGTGGAGCAACTGCAGGAGGTTGGGGGGTGATTCAGAAGCAGGAAAGAGAACAGAGGACGCCTCCCAGGATAAAAGGGAGGATGGGAAAAAATGATAATAGTCATACAGGAGGGAACTAAAATGGAATGTGTTGAAGCCTACTAAAATTAAGGGAGAGGGATCTGAAATTGGTGAACTCAGAAAAATGTTGAGGTGGCACAGTTCCAGCTGGAGCAGTCTTGCAGTTCCAGGGGAAGAGAGATACCCATCCTGCTACCGTGAGCTCCTTCTCTGGCCAGTGGAGTGCATGCCTAGATGTTGGGAGTGACTGCAACATCGGCCTCTCCCCAACCCAAGCCAGTGCTACTGGATGTGTGAGTGCCTTTGCCTGGGGGAGGATAATGCCCTTGGTTGCAGAATGGTTCCAGCTTGGTACTTACACCCACTGACCTGGGTGCTGACCTTGATACCCCCAAATCCTGGTGACAGGTAGGCCCCAGGGTGGGGGCCGGGGGTGTACAGGGGTGTTTAGTGTTGGATATAGGTGTAGTATTTGAAGGATCCTCTAGGGGAGGAGAATCTAGGTCTGTGGGTAGAGTATAATAGTCAAGGTTGAGGAATAAATAGTAGGCTAAAAAAAGTGAAAAGGGAGGGACTGATGGTACAGAAAATCCTATTTTAAGTAATAATGCAAAGAGACTCCATTTAAGGGGGCTTTTTAGGCTTCATTGTTCTCCAGCTGAAGTTCACAAATTTGTCTCCTCCATTTTACCTGAACCTGGGAAATAATTAGCTTCCCACTATGCAGTGGTCCATGTATTCTAGGAATGTCCACGGATACCAGGGTTTGGGAAGCATTACTTAAAAGAGAACTGCTCTGAACTTGTATGCCATCTTTGTGCAGTAAAAACTGTTTTGGAGATATTGATTCCAGCTCTGGGATGGCTAGCTTCAGCTGTTTCACCCTGTTTTCCTTTCCCATAGGTACACCCCTCAGTCCCTCGACCTGGAGCACAAACTGAAGCCTTTCATTCCTGACTTTATACCGGCCGTTGGTGACATTGATGCCTTCCTGAAGGTAATCCAAATAAACCGGCCAAAGACCGCCAATTGTGTCATTTCCATATTACTGCACTAGAACCTTCTATCTCATGATGTCTCAAATTTGACAGGTTCCACGCCCTGATGGAAAGCCTGATAACCTTGGGCTGCTGGTGTTGGATGAGCCTTGCACAAAGCAGTCTGACCCGACTGTCCTGTCCCTGTGGCTGATGGAGAATTCGAAACAACATAACATCACGGTAGGAAAGTGACTTATCTATCACTGGTCTCTTTGTCTCAGCTGAAATGACTAATACATGGCCAAGTGGCAATATTTTTTTTTTTCAACAATTTGTATTTTGTTGAGTAAGATTCAAAACAAAAGTACCATGACAGATGATAACACTGATAACAGCAACATGGCTCCCGTGCAAAATGCAGTGTTGGTAACACACGCAAATAAACTGTACAAATGTTTAACTGTGTTAGAGTTTATTGATTTATGTATTAGCATTTATTGACAGGTGAGTACACTAGACACAGAATGTGCCTATTTTCAGGTACGACCTGGGTGGTTACAAGACGAGGAACACAGTAAAATACAGTACGATACAACAGAACTGATACACTAGTACATGGATCATGAAACCGGAATAAAAACAAAGTATAAGGTAGAAAATTACAGAAGGTGCCAGGGTCAGCAATGTGGGGTCTGCAGGAGCTGGGCTTCCCCTTTCTAGTGGCTGGCATGTCTCTCCTCCATTTTTTTCTTGCTTTCCCTGAGACATCGGCTGTGAATGTGGAAGCACAACCACGCAACGGGCATGCGAGTTCTGCAGTGCTGGCTGTCTCCCCACCCACTGCCGTCAGTCTACTGTTGATAACATCCAGGTGGCACTAGCATGGCTGAATCAAATTCCTTCCCTCCCTGGAGGAGGCGAGAGTCCTATGAGACACTCAAGCCAACCTACACCTGGCTGGCCTCGGCAATCTGGGCTTATTCGTTGGTGTCATAAGCAGAGGTGCTATCGCTGTGCTGATAGGCCAGCACACTCGGTATCCCTTAAATGCACCATTCATGGTATGTCAAGTTAGCCTAAGCTGATTTTTGTTTCTTTAAATATAGCTTTTTGCCCGCCACCACCTTCTTCTGTCATCAAGACCTTTGGGACTCTCCCAAGGGCCGTCACATACGACAGCAGGAGGACATTGGCCTTTCCCCAACTTTCTCCCTGTTCCCCCACACGGGGGCACGCATGTAGACACACATACCCTGGAGTCCCACAGCCATCCCTACTACTGCCCTCCTGAACCCACACTAACATCTGGCCTCCACCAGGTGGCAGTCATTTGGCGGAGCATGCAGGCCCCCCCCCCCCCCGGAAAGGAGACCAGCTGTTGGACGCTAATCCTTTCCCTCCCCAGCCAACCCCTACAAGCCATACTCACCACCAGACGCAGGCCACAGCCCTCCACACCACTGGGCAGGCCTAGCTGATTGGTTGTTGATCTGCAGGGCTAGCAGATGTGTGTGGCCCTCCCTCATGCTTTGGGGAGAGAGCTAGCCCTCATTCTTTAAGTTGCTCTGTTTTCATGAATGTTGGGCTGCTTTGTAGTTAGTAATTGCATGGATCTACACTGCTTACTTAGTCAGTTATTAACTACGTTAACTCCTACTTATATCACATAGCCCCTTCCCCCATCTTTTGTCAAGTAATTCAGACCTTTGTCCCTCTTGATCTCCTTCATCTCCTATTTATTTATTAGCTTTTGATGACTGGGTAAGTGCGCTAGGCAAGAAACCTGCCTATTTTCAGGCACAGCTCAGGAGAATTCAGGTACAGAAGTGCAGCAAAGACATCATTGACAATAATGAGTTACAAAGGCAGAGATAACCGTCAAGAAAATTAACACAAACGCATTAAAAAACAGCATAAAATAACAATGAAAACTACAGGTTAGAGCAGTACTACAATTGTTGCAAAAGAAATTATACATTTAACAAGTCTATGGTCCTAAATAGAAATTAACAGGCGACATGGGGGGGATACAGAAATGGGCAAGAAAGTAGCAATAGGACACTACTTTGTCACTCTACTCAATCCTACCCTGTCCAGGCAGATTATTTACTCCAGGGCACTTTTAGCTCAGTGGCAACCTGTTGTGCTGCCTCGCTAGCGACTCGGGTTTGGGAGGAAACTGTGGCGCTTGGAGTAGGTGACCAGGGTTGGGAGATAGTGCTGCCATTGGATGGTGCTATATGTGATGGGGTCGTTTCAGCTGCTTCATCCTTTTTGGTCTTTTTTTTCATTCCAACAGCACATGAAGGTGAAGAGTCTGGAAAATGCTGAAAAGAGCCCCAAAGCCATTGACAACTGGATTGAGAGCATTAGTGAATTACATCGATCAAAGGCACCTGCCAATGTGCACTATACTAGGTGACTCTCTTGTAGCCCATTTAACTGATTACATCACTTCCTGCTTTTAGCAGAATTCATAGAAATCCTGTAGTAGACTACAGTGCTAACTCACGTCTGTTAGGTTTAGGGACTGCTTCCGTCTTGGATTAGGGCAATGGGATTCAATTTCCATAGACCTAGTTTGATGGGGGAGGGGCAGAATATGCCTACGGGAATTCCCATTCATTGCCCTAATCCAAGATGGCAGTTGTCCCTACATCCTGAAGTTTACTCCCACTATGGTTTTTACTAGCACATCTGTGTTCACAGTTGAAGCTGTGTTTTTCAACTGTGAATGGAATGCAAGCTGCTGAGGAATACAAAATTGTAGTACCATCAATCTGACATCGGAATGATAGTATTACTACTTTCTGATGTCCAAACGATGGTAATACTGTGTCCTGGCTCCACTGCTTCTCTATAGAAAAAAGATGCTCAACCATATGTTCTATTACATCAGACACAGTCACATAATAGGCAGAGAGACCTGTAAGGATACGTACTATGTGATTTGCAAGGCAGAGACTGCTTATTCTACTTACTGGTGTATGTGTGGATTTTTTGTTTGTTTTGTTTTTACCTTGCAGACCGATGCCTGATATCGACACACTGATGCAGGAGTGGTCACCAGAGTTTGAGGAACTCCTGGGAAAGGTGAGTTGATGTAATCTTTTGTGTAAGAACAAAAAAAGGGGGGCGTATTATGTAATTGTGTGGGCTAAGCAGTTGTCTTGATAGCCTACACCAATGCTGCTCTCTGTTCAGCTAGCAGGGGATGCCGCATCTCTGTGCAGTGCACAGCCTCCCCCAGAGAGAGAATGCCCAATCTCCCAGGTGTCAACAGCTTCATTTATGATTGACATCCTCAGATAATCAGTTCATTAGCCGGGGGGGGGAGGACTGAATATTGTAAAACCAGTACAGTTGAACTTTGTTCTCATTCTGTGCACCAACAAACCTGTGATGTCTCTTTTTTCTGTAGAGGTTTTATTGCTCGCTGGGTGGCTGTATCAGCCTGTCCCTTGAGCGCTAGCCTTCCCAATTCTCCCCTCCTCACCAATTCTGGGACCTTGGGGAAGGCTTCATGTAGCCCAGCCCCCGTATTTTTCCACCGGTTTTCTCTGGGGCCTGTCGATGTGCATAGGATGCAGTGTCTGAGCTCCACTTCCACGGAGACAGCCCTGCCATCCTGAACATGGGATCCCTTCTCTTGCATGGTGGCATCGCATGTGCTGGCATCCAGCTGCCGCTGGGTGTCAGGCAAGCAGCGCACCACACTAACCCCCATCTCCGAGGAAGGAGAGCTTTCATAGGGACGCTCCGTCTTTCCTCTCCCTGCCAGCCCTTATGCAACCAGAGTCCATTCCCGACCTTGTGTCTTTAGCATGGCAGGAGTTAAGGTGCCCATTGCCTCAGCCCTCCACACCACAAGGCTGGTCCTATGATGTATTTTTTAATGGAGTGAATAACCTGGGTATTACATGCATGGGGGGGGGTACATTGTGAAGGTGAGGGCTGAGCTATCTGGCATTCCTGGACTTCTGTTACCCAGTCCAGGAGTGAGGTGTGGGCTTCCTGGAATTCTTGACCCCCTGTCAATTGATCCAGGCGTGAGGAGTGGGCTGCCTGGCATTCCTGACCTCCTATCAGCCAATCCAGGAGTGAGGGATGGGCTGCCTGGCATTCCTGACCCCCTGTCAGCCAATCCAGGAGTGAGGGGTGCGCTGCCTGGCATTCCTGACCCCCTGTCAGCCAATCCAGGAGGAGAATCACTTGGCCTCCGATTCACAGAGAGTTCGGCCACTGGTGGTTCTCTTCTCCATAATGCCAGTGTCCATAACATGTCCTAACAGCACATCCCATTTCACAGTGAGCACAGCTGTTTCCCATACTGCTGAATGCTGTACCTGCCCAAGAGATGAACTCTTGTCCTTTTCTTGTCTATTGCTTCCTTCATTCATATGGCAACAACATCCGCTGGAAAGGCAGCTGCTCTCTCGTGCAGCCGGAGCATGTCTGCAGCCCTGGCAGCCCCCAATTGTTGAGGTGGTCAACTGAATGGAAGAGACCACTTCTGATGTAATTTTCTGAAATGAAAGGAGCCCTTTCTGTATCACTTTGTTGTATGATCACATTAACACAGCACGGGATATCCGCACATCTTGGGGGGGGGGGCGCTAAAGCACACTCCATCAGTGGTTATTACCACCTACATGAGGGATTTGGTATCAACCATACAAACTGAGATGACCTTGGTTTATGATATGTGGTGTGGATGCTCTGTTGATATTGCTGGAAGGTAGCCTCAGTTTATAAAATGCACTGTGTCTCCAACATACAGGTCAGCCTTCCAACTGCTGATATCAACTGCGACCTGGTGGAGTACATTGACATCATTTGTGGTAAGTCATGTCTTTGCATTACTGACCAATCACAGGTAGAAAGATACAAGCACATGCATTACCCAGCTCCTGCTTCCCTTGCCAGTGCCCCTATCCTCCCTTGTATACCCCGTAACTTTTGCCCCCCCTCACCATTACCTGCCCCTCCCCAGGAGCAGCTCCCCTGCCCCCATTCCGCTTCCCATCCCCTCCATCCAATGACATGCTTTTCACAAAAATCCCCTGCCCTCTCCCTGATTATCTGCCCTTTCCCGAGTACTGACTCTTCTGCCCATTATTTCCTGACAGCCCCTGCACCCCTTCTTTGCCCTATAATGTGCCCCCTACTCTGCCCAAACAGTTTGACCTGTTCCTTCCTCTCTCCATCACCAGCTTACCAGGCATCCCTCCCACCAAGACCCACACATGGTAACCTCATATTACCTGTTCCTGGGCCTCTTCTCTGCCTCCCAGTACAACCACCTCCTTGGTTTTATCTGCCTGCTGCTGCAGGATCTGAATCTTGTGCTACATTGCAGGTCACGGGGGCTGGATGCTGCTTGATACCAGGAATTACTTGGAACAGGATTTGCATGAGTTCTGGTTAAATATATGATGACATCAGGTCCAGGAAACAGCTAACCAGAGTTTCTTACCCCAGGAGTCCTTTAGCATCACTAACTTTATCAGTTAGCTGGATAGGTGCAACTGCCCTGGAGGTGAGCCTTTAAGAGAAATTTAAGTGTGCTTAGGGCCATAGCCAGTCAGAAAAAACAGGAAGGGTAGTGAGCTGAGTGAGAGCTGCTGAAGGCTTCAGAATTTCTTCTCTGCTGGGCTGAGCAACATTGGCCCTGAGGGGTGTCTCAACTGTCCTTGTTGACAGCCTCTTAGTGCTTATCTGGGTAAAGTTTTCTTTATATTTTTGTTTTAATAGTGTGCGGAGTGAAATTATTACAAATCCGTTACCGCCTAGCCAATTTTTTATTTTTGGTGCAACAGTGCTATTTTGACTTTATTTCCACTACGACTGTTCATTTTGAAAGTTAAATTTATCGTAGGTGCTTAATTTTGATGGTTCCTCTCTTTTCTTACCAAATTCTTGTGGGAACCGTTGAATTATTGACAGTTGCCTTGTTTTTTTACCTCAGACCTCACGGGTTTTATTGCAAGGCACCCCATTGGAATTCAAATATTAACAGTGCCTGGGGGGTTCTCTCAGGATTGGCAAATGAAGAGAAAGCCTTCTATACATTATGTTTATACATAAAGGAACTGGACCTAGGTATCATCTGTCGCAGGACTGTCCGTAAGGGTTCAGCAGCCACCTGTGGCAGTTGACAGGTATTGCTGGGTTTTCTGTTAAGATTGGCAGTAGTAAAGATCTCAGTTCTACAGCCACAAAAAAAAAGGCACTGGCAACAGACAGAGTTAATTAGCTAGGGTAGGACTGGCCGGTGGCGTTTCACAGAAACCTATACTCAGTTCGTAAGGTTCAGGACTGGTTTGCTTTGCTTAAATTGGGTAAAACATAGCAGACAAACCTTTGATTATTATGGCTGAGGACATATCAAAGGCTTCCGACTAGGAGCCATTCAAAAGTACTAAAATGTAAGGAGGTGCTAAGGAACCCTCCAGATCCCAGCCAGAAATTAAAGCTTCCAAATTATGAAGTTCCTCACAATTTAAAAAATAATAGAGGTGACAAAGGAAGGAAGCTTGATCAAGCCTCTGATGAAGTGGCTAAAAAGAAACTCTGTCTAGACATAGAAATGCTCCCCTTGCTCCTGGGAAAGCCAATAACGAGACAACAGGCAGCTTAAAGCATACAGAAAAACTGTGCAGTACTCCGTCTGTGGAAAATATGGAAAAAGCATGGCAACTGTTTCAGACCCTATGAAAATGGATCCTTTCTTTACTGGGGCTGGCAAGCACTCTTCCACAGTTCTCCTTCCCATAGACTGTGAGGGTGATACAGTTGTCGATAAATAATTTTATGATACCCCTGCCTACAGAGGCTGCTAACACTCGTCCACAGTTCTCGCCCCAGAGACTGTGAGGGCGATACATTGGATGGTAAATAATTTATTCTACCCCTGCTTACAGGGGCTGCTATCACTCTTCCACAGTTCTTGCCTCTGAGACTGTGAGGGTGATACTGATGATATGAGAATTTTTATGATGTGGAGGGTCTAGCAACCTATGTATCCAAGGAGGTTCTCCCTCCATGCCTTCATCTATCCAAAACATATTGGCACCCTGGACCTCCCTTCTCAGGAGTCCTTCAAAGGTGAGGATAAGGAAAGAAAAGATTATAGGGAGATGAAAGGTTCCACCTCCTAAAAAGCCCTGTCTATAATGAAAAATATAAACACAATATCACAAAACTGCTTCAAACCCCGACTTCTGTGGCAGAGGTTCACAAGCGGTCTGGAAGTGTTACTAAATAAATGCAAAAATATATCAATTGTTTAACAATACTGAGTGCCTGTCTGTACGTCCCAGCCATGTGAGTACAGTGCATCAGGCAGTTTGCGAGAAAGCTGGGGTCTCCTTTTTCTCCTTACACCCCAGTTAAGGACTCCAGAAAATAGATTTCTTAGTTCCCTGCAGATGCTTGTCAAAATTTTTGGCTACTTGGCTTTTCGGCCAAATATCAAAAAAAAAAAAAGGCACCGCTTTGTCTGTCCTAGGACTACTGGTCTACCCTTAGACTCCCAGTTTGAAGCCATGGACTTTCCTGGTGATCAAAACATACTGTTCGATTCCTGAACATCTCAAACAAGCCCCCCTGCCCCACGGAACTTCCTCCCGGGGCATTTGGGGCAGAGTTTTTACCCTAGCCTCAGTGCAAGGGTGTTTTCGTAGTCTAAAGCCTGACGTTAGTGTGGGTAGACCTCATGTACACCCAGGTGTCTGAGCCTCTTCCCCAACACAGAAGTTTCTGTTTGCGATTGGTGAAGAGGGTCCCTGGCCATGAAAAGAAGAAAGGGCCTCTACTCCACGTAATTTCTGACACAAAAGACAACGGGGGAGTGGCTTCCGATCTTGCTGTTAAAACCCAAATTCAAGATGGTCACTCTGTTACTATTCATACAGCCCTTACTGTAGGAAGACATGCTAGCCTCCCTTTTCTTTTCCATATACCTTTCATGAGGTCACACACAAGGATTCAGCACTGATGCTCACTGCGGCCCTTTGGCCTTCCTCAGCCAGAAGAGTCTTACAAAATGCTGGGCAGTGGTAGCAGCACGCCTCAGGAATCTGGGCATCTCTAGCTACACCATAGTTACCAAATAGCCTGCCAAAGTCTCCTTGTCAGGTCAGGGAGTCCCCTTTGTTCCCCTTACAGGGCTCTATCTGTAGTCTCAGGATTCCTGGGTAAATCTAAACAAAGTCTTGCCTGGAACCCTCCCAGCATCCAGGAAGGATATGCCTTTCTTCCACAGGCAAGTATTCAAGCTGTCCCTTATTGGCAGTTTTCTTCATCCGGGGACAGCAAGACCAGCCCGCAAGTGCTTGACTGGGTTTGACTCATTGACCCTCACTAGTTCAGTATATGATGTGGTCCTGACCAAATCACAAACTTTGATATTTCCTCAGGCTATTGGGACACATGGTTTCAGTGCCTGCAGTGGTCCCAAGGTTCAGATACAGGAAGCGTCACCTGCAAGTCTCCTTGTAGCTTGCTGGTCTCAGAAAGCAACAATTTTCATAGCTGAAAACTCTGACAGAGAAGTTCCACAGACTTCTTCCCCCTGTGGTGGGAAGCGCATCTGGACAGTACCTCAGTAAGTGGCACCTAGGCTTTCCAAGAGTAACAGTTAATCATATTTCTTTTGGAACTCAGAGAAATCTTTCTAACTCAAAGCATTTGCTCCTGTCATAAAAGGCAGACTTACAAAGTCGACACTACTGCACTGGCCAGATCAGGAGTACTCCATTTGCAGGTGCTATAAAAATTGGTCTCTCTACCTGGGGGTCAGCCTTCAGCGATTCACCCCCCCAGGCAAACGCAATACTCTGGCAGAGGCTCTAGTCGCATCAGTCAGGGCCAGAGTAATGGACTCTGAACAAACAAGTACTAGCCATGGTGTTCAGGCGGTTGGGCACCCAGTAGTGAATCTGTTTGCCTCTCCCCTCAGCTTCCAGTTTCCTCAGTTCTGTTGCAGGCTCCAGTCCTGAGATTGCCTCCTCTGGATGCCTTGATCCTGGTCTGGTCAGGGAGGTTCTTATATGCATCCCCCCCCCCACCGATTCTCAGGGTATTTCTGAAACTCTTACAACAGCCTGCATCTAGGATTCTGGTGGCTCTGGATTGGCCCTAGCAAGCCTGGTACCCTCTCCTTCTCAATGCCGTGTAGCAGTCCACTTGCCTGCCTCCAACTCGCTCCCTGCTGACCCTTCCTCAGACAGGAGTGTAGTATCCAGGCATACACTCCTTCCACTTCAAGGCCTGGTTCTGGAACAGTTGGAGTCTGCATCCTCACAGTACTCTTGACAGGTCCTTAGGATACTGAGGGTGGTTGAAAAATCAAACACTAAGAAGACTTTTGCAGCCAAATGTAAAGGTTTTCCCTTTGGTGCAAGAGCAAAAAGGTTGAATCCCATTCAGTTTCAGATCCTCAGCTGCTAGATTGCCTAGTACTCTTACAGGCGTCAGGCTTGAAACCATCTTCCCTCAAGCTACACCTGGTGGCAATTTCGGCCTACCTTTCAGTGGGAAAGAAAAAAATTTTTTTTCCCATGTCATATTTAAACAGTTTTTAAAAGGCCTCTTGCACCTCCAGCCTCCAATCGTGGGAACCTGTTTCTTCTCGGAGCCCTAACCTTTGCATACACAGGCTCATGAAGCTACCCTTCGAGCCTACGTCCATGGCCCACATCAAGTTTATAACTTAGAAGACAGGCTTCCTGGTAACCATTTCCTCTGCGAGGAGGTTTTCAAGGCTACAGGCACTGAGCCATTTTACATCTTCTCTCTCAATGATAAAGTTGGGCTCAGGACAAATAAGAATTTCTGCAAAGGCAGTTTCAGAGTTCCTCTGCCTATCTTCTTTACTGAGAAATCCACTCCTGGCAAGCAACAGCTCCACAGCTTGGATGTCCAGAGCCGTCTTCTACTACCTAGAGCATACTAGACAGTCCAGAGGCTCTTCCTCTCAGTTGTTCCCCACCTACCAGTATATAGGCAGGGGAAGACCAGCTACCAAGATAACTTTTCCTGTGGTAGGTCTCTTGTATTAGATTCCGCTATGAAAAAGCTAGTCACCAACCTCCAGTGGGGCTCAGGGCCCACTTCTCCAGGGCCACGGCAGCCTCTCATGTAGCAGCAGTGGACATTCCTCTACTGGATGTCTGAAAAGCAGCTACTTGGAAATCTGTACACACCTTGTGAATTACTACAGTTTGAATGTGCAGACCAGATCTGATGCAAATTTGGCAGGGCAGTTCTGCAGAACCTCTTTCCTAGTAGGTTCTCTGCCCACCTCCCACTTGGTACTGCTCGGTAGTCTGCAAAAAAAGTTACTGCTGCTAAAGGACTCCTGGGGTAAGAAGAAAAATTACTCACCGCAGTAATCTTCTTTCTTCCAAGGGGTCCTTTAGCATCAGTAAGTTCCCACCCTTCCTCCCCGGTTCACCTGTCAGAGAAGGGCTCTTTATCACATCTCTTACCAAATTTGTGGTTTCTTATTGATGAGTTTTTAACTTGTGTTGTTGTTTCTGCTTTTTGTGGACATTTGCATGTTTTTTGAATCCTGTTGATTCTTTTTCAAGGCAATTCCCTAGTTTTTGTCTTGAAAAAATTCTGAAGCCTTCAACAACTCTCACTCAGCTCACCCCCCCCACCCTTTCCTGTCTTCTGATTGACTTGGCCCTACGCTCATTTAAATCTCTCTTAAAGGCACACCTCTGGGGCAGTTGCACCTAGCCAGCTAAGTACAAAAAGTTACTGATGCTAAAGGACCCCTTGGAAGAAAGAAGATAACTGCGGTGAGTAATTTCTTCTTGCCTTCTCCCCATCCCACTCCCCTGCGGCACAGCTGGAAACGAGCCTCGGCTCAGTGCACCTTTCCTGGTTACCAAATTGTTCCATAGCTAATTTTAGTTGCTTTAGTTGCTTTTTCCGTTTTTCTCCCCAATCCCAGTTCCCTTGTGTCCCCGGCACGACGCACACGTGTGGAGGCATGCGCATGTCATGCAATACAAGACACCCCACCCAGCCAGTCACTCTGCTACCGCATACACCTGCCACTGGACCTCCATCTGGAGATGGTGGGACTCTGGACTGAAACCCTCCCTCCTGGGAGAGGAGAGCCGATGCTCAATCCTGCTCCCACCCCACCCTCACTCCTATGCCGGCGGCCCCAGGTCATTCCTGAATCTGGGTCGCCAGCATAGTGCAAGGTAAGGCAGGATGCCTCAGCCCTCAGGTTACCAAACTTTTAAATAAACAACAAAATTCTGGTGTCTCTTTGTCTACCTACAATATTTCTCTGCCTTGGAACATAGCAAAACTTGACACAAATGATGTCAACTATGCATGGTTTTAGTTGTTTAGTAAAATATTTCAGTTTTTCTATGTTTTTATTTTTCTGAAATCCTAGCTGTCCTGGACATTCCAGTCTACAAGAGCCGGATCCAGTCATTGCACGTTTTATTCACACTCTACTCAGAGTTCAAAAACTCTCAGGTAGGATAGTGTTAACTCTGTGGCAGTAATTTCATGCATAGTCTTTGAATAAGACTGTGGGAGGGTAGCATGTTGCTTTGCTACATGGGAATCTGGAGTTCACGTGTGGGTGGATGTGGTGAGACTTCAGCTACCCAACCGGTGGCCCCCTATTTCTATTTTACTCCTGGTCTTCCCCCAAGACTGAGCACGATAGCATTGTCAGGTGCCGGCACGCCTGAATTATATGTGCCCCCCCTCCTGGAGCAGAGAGTCCTCTGGGACACTCAGTTTTCCTTTCACTGCTTGTCTTGTGATAAAACGGGCTTGTTCCTGAACTCTGGTCACGGGTGGGGGAGGGCAGTGTTATCGCTACTTCAACGGGTCAGTGTTGTCTCTTTGTGTTTACTTATTTTGTTATTATATTTAATCTTAAAGCAGCTGTTTGGCTGATTAAAATAAAAATCCTAGTGTTTAGTGCACTCATATTAGTTTTTGTTTTGTTGTTCCCCAGTGTGCGTACATGTATGTGTGTGTGTGTGTGTGTGTGTGTGTGTGTCGTGTGTGTGTGTGTGTGTGTGCGATGCGTCCTTCACACACACCTACTTTCTAGTGCTCCTTCTTGATCTGCCCACAGGGGTATGTGGAGTGCCAGGTGGCTTATTACAATCCTTCCCAGGTAAGCCCCTTACTTTAGTGATGCACACAACTGTGCCTGTTTTTTTCCCTGCACCTTCCCACCCAACTCAATAAAAAGGCTTGCCGTCTTTACTTTGTGAGAGAAGAGCTAGAATGTCCATTGTACCCCCTCACCACTCCCCCTCCTGAACAACCATCCCACTGGGTGCCTATTCCAGATCATCGGCAGGTCTGAAAGGCCAACCTGCTGACGTGCGGGGTACAATCACCTCTTATGTAATCTGTAACCATGGAAATTATGTCACTAGACAATGAGTACAACAGCAGGCACAGGCAAGAAACAGGGAGCAGCTGAATTCTAAGGAACATTTAAATAGGCTTCATTGGCAGCAGTCCTTCTGTTTTTTTTTTGGGTGGGGGGGTTGTCTGTGGTCTCCAGCATCCCACATTAGGACTGGCTGAGGGGCTGCGTGTGTTGCAGGGTTTAAGCCCTCTGTGTTTGTGAACATGGTGCATGCTGACCAAGGGGTGTCACTGGCATTGCCTGTGAATACAGCCATTCATCTGGCCAGAGGAAGCTGCAGCCATGCTAACCCCCATTATTGGAGTAGTGGGCGGGGGGAAATGGGGGAACAAATGTCCTAATAATAAATAACAAGGGGGCGATATTACAGAAAATGTAGCTATGTGAACTATACTATTAGCTGTCTAAATATTATAATGTTTTAACATTTTCTTGGGGGCATTTGTCACTCACTATTTATGTATGTGTGTATGTGGCCCTAAAGCAGTACAGCAACGTGACTGTTTGCACTTGTTCCACGCAGACCTGCCTTTTAAAGAGCAGCTTCATACTTTCCCTAGTATGGCCCACCTCAAACATATAATAACCCTCACCTGGCCCCAAGTGAATTGCAACATGATTTTTTGTTTATTGTTGCCTGTTTTTAATAAGGCAAGATTTATTTATTTATTTATTGAGATCTTGGATTAACACTTTTGAGCAGAAAGCTCTTTCATAGGTTCCACGTCAAGTATGACACAAACAAGAATACAGATATGTTCCACAGATACAGATACAGCAAGAAACAATTGAAAACTGTCTCCAGGCATAAATTCTAACAATAGCTACACAATCTAAGCACGTACAGGGTGCAGAGTCAAAACAAAGGCTAACATTTCACTAGGTAATGGTAACATAACATGAAGACGCTTGTTTAAAAAGGAGGATTGTACAACTAACAACATAGGCAGATAATTGGATTGTGCCTGAGTCAAAGAAAGAAGGAAGGTCTGGTACCAATAGAGGGGGACAGGGGAGGGAGGAGGAAAGTGTGGGGAGGGAGAAGGCAAGCAGAGGTGGGGGGTAGGATAGGGATAGGTAGGAGGGAACTGGAAGAATAGCTATGTAGTCAAAGTGGAATAAAGGGGAAGGAGGCTGGGGTGAAAGGAGGGGTGGAGGAGAGTAGGGAAGAAGAGGTGATGAAGATGTAATTAAAGTGGTAGGGAGGAAAGAGGTATGGAATGACGGAGGGGCAAAAAAGGGAAGAGGAGGTGGAGGGAGGTAGGAGGGAAAATAAATAATTTAGGCAGGGGTAGAAAGCCCATGAAAGTGTTAATTTGACCGGGGGCCCAAGAAATGGATGTGAAGTGTAATATTTTACTAATCAATACAGATCACAGAGATTACAAATGGTAGGAACAAGGTAAAGGCAGATTAGCAGTAGCAGTCACAGGTTGCCAGTGAGATTAGATGCTGACAGAGTTTTTTCTTAAAGGAGCCCAGCAAAGTAACATTGGTTATGTAAGGAGGCAGGGAGTTGTACCACTGTGGAGCTCTGTATGTGAATGCACGTTGTCCAAAGGCAGTGCAGCAGCATGGGTTTCTGAAAGCCTGTTTGCCAGAGCTTTTGATACTGCGTGGGTTACGTGCAGGAGAAAGAAGGGCCATTACGCTGGGGGTAGCAGTTCCAAGGTGACTTTTTTTGCAAGCAGGCACGATTGGTATTTGAGCCTACTGTCAGATTGTAACCAGCTAACCTGGGCATAAAGATAGCAGGTGTGTGTCAAGCGTGCGGCATCAGTAAGTCAAGTCAAGTCAAACTTTATTTATAAAAGGCGCCTGTACAAAACCAAGGCGCCTGTACATGACATAATAAAAACGATATAACTAACAAACATTAAAATTAATCCAATCCTACAACAATTAAAAATCATTATATGCAAGGTTACAAAGATAAGTTTTTAATGCCCCCTTAAAGGTTTGGACAGTCGGGCAATCTAGTACATGACGAGGTAGAGAATTCCACAGGGTCGGGGCCATAAAACTAAAAGATCTGGCCCCAAAGGTCTTCAAACAAACACTGGGAATTTCTAGCAATCCCTCATCAGTGGATC
This sequence comes from Neoceratodus forsteri, assembly GCA_016271365.2. Taxonomy (NCBI): domain Eukaryota; kingdom Metazoa; phylum Chordata; order Ceratodontiformes; family Ceratodontidae; genus Neoceratodus; species Neoceratodus forsteri. Next base: position 107,468,428 of record JADMNL010000034.1, on the reverse strand, counting down.
GGAGAGAGCGGGAGGGACGGTAGGGACGAAGGAGATCTTTCAGGTAGCCAGGTCCCTGATCGTGTAGGGCCTTATAGGTCAGCAAACTGACCTTGAAGGTGATTTGTCAACATATTGGCAGCCAATGCAGTCCGCGGAGCACAGGCGTTATATGACTGGACCTAGAGGAACTAGTCAATAGCCTGGCTGCCGCATTCTGCACTAGCTGCAAGCGGCGAATATTAACCCCCAGTAACCCAAGATAAAGGGCATTGCAGTAGTCAAGACGGGAGGTAACGAAGGCGTGGACCAGATTAGGAAGATTGTCAGGAGGAACCAGGTGCTTCATCGATATTCCTCAGGTGGTAAAAAGAGGCTTTGACAACTGCCGACACCTGAGATTTAAGTGTCAAACAGTCATCAAACACAACACCCAGGTTCCGCACCTGGTCTGAGGTAGTTAGCTGAACACCCCAAGCCATAAACCCGAGGGAGATCCTGCCAACAAACCCGCCTCCCGGTGACCTGGGTCCACAATCAACACCTCAGTTTTTTCTGGATTCAACCGCAGCCAACTCACATTCATCCAGTCCTGGATTTCGGCCAGACAGTTGTTAAAGACCGAAAAGGCAGCATCTTGGCCGGGCACAAAGGACATGTACAGTTGAGTGTCATCTGCATAACAGTGAAAGCTCAAACCGTACCGCCTAATAATTGCTCCCAAAGGCAGCATGTACACCGCAAACAACATGGGCGCCAAAATGGAGCCCTGCGGCACCCCGCAGGATGGGGGAATGATGCCAAGGAAAAAATCCCAGACACTACCCTCTGAGTCCTACCTTCGAGGAAAGATTGAAACTAACTGAGGACTGTACCAGACAGCCCACAGATCAACCGCAGGCACTCCAATAGCACACCATGGTCCACGGTGTCAAATGCTGCAGAGAGATCAAGAAGGACCAAGATGGAAAAGGTCCTTCGATCTCTCGCTATTAGGAGGTCATTTAGTACCCAGACAAGAGCTGTCTCGGTACTATGTCTCTTCCTAAATCTGGACTGGAGAGAATCATAGACATTGTGGCTGGTCAAATAATCATCCAGCTGCGACACGACCACCTTCTCAATAACCTTTCCCACAAAGGGCAGGTTAGAGACAGGCATGTAGTTAGCCAGATAGTCCGGGTCCAAGGAGAGCTTCTTAAGAAGGGGCTGAACCACAGCCTCATTCAGAGGATTTGGAAAAATCCCCCTCTCCAAAGACCTCCAGACTATCTCAGCAAGGACCGGGCCAATTTTATCTACACAGCCCACTAGGAGACCTGTAGGGCCCGGGTCCAAACCACAGTTGGTCGGACACAATGACTGGATAACCAACACAATGTCATGATTGTGGGAAGGCTGAAGTCAGACCACACAAACTGGGTGTTCGACATCTCCTGCCGACCGTCACAACTCCCACTAGGGAGGGTTGAGCGGATATCCGACCTGATTGTGACAACCTTATCTGAAAAGAATTGAGCAAACTCCTCACACCATTCTTGAGAAAAGGCTCTTCTGGGCTGAAGACAGATTGGATTGCACAATCTGTCCACAGTCCGGAAAAGCTGAGCTGGTCTATTCTGTGCAGCACCAATCTCTTTGGACAGGAATTCTGCCTTCTTATGAGAGATTGCTGATTGATGAACCATAATGGTCCATCAAACTAAGTTTTTTCACAATCCAGGCCCAATTTTCGCCAGCGCCTCTCTAATCTTCGTCCAACTCTCCTCAACTCCCTTAGAGTCTCATCAAACCAAGGAGACCTAGGGTGAAGAGTGAGGGGACAAACACGAACCGGAGCAATGGAATCCAGGGCCCCTGCTACCACCTTATTATAGTCAAGTACCAGGTCCCCTGGGTCCATGCAATCACTCAGTAAACCTGATAGGTCCAGCACCGCCATCAGACCATCTGAGGAAATGCCCCTCAAAGGGCGGTACCGGACCATCTCCATAGGGGCTGGTCTATTAGGGGTGGCCTCAAAACTGAACCCAATGGAGTGATGGTCAGACCACCCGACTGGTTCCACCACCAAATCGGATATCTCCATCCCCAGTAGGAACACCAAGTCCAATGAATGACCACCAATATGGGTCGAGGAGGAAATAACCTGTGTGAAGCCCAGTGACATCATTAACTGGCGGAAGTCTTGACCAAACTGCGAGAGTTCATGGTCGACCCAGGCATTGAAATCCCCCAGAACCAACCATCTGGGGGATCCCAACGTCAGATCGACAATGAAGTCTGCGACTTCCCACAGGAAAACATTCCCGTCACCTGGTGGACGGTAATTGAGAAGAATCCTGCACCCATGATACCTTCAAAGGAGTTGGTAGTTCCCACTGGTACTTCCACTAGGCCCAGTTCTGATCTAAAACAGATAGCGACACCCCCCACAATCCATCCTAGGGCGGTGTATCACCGAGTACCCGGCTGGAACTGCTGATGCCAAAACTGGGCCAGCATTCTCATCCAGCCTGGTCTCAGTGATGCACGCCAGGTCAGATGTTCCAACAAAATCCGCTATAATAGCAGTCTTGTTTTTAATAGACCTGGCATTGCATAACGCCACCCGAGTAGGATGAGCATCCGAGGATGACTGTGCTACCTGCTGACTAACAGCAGGACCCTTGGGTATGGGAACCAGACAGGGAGGACCCCTTTCCTGGACCCATTTCACCCCAGGGCGTCTCCTTGTCCCCACTATCCCTATCCGCCCACTCAGTAAGAAGGCGCCATGCTTTATTTAGGCCATTTTGATACATTGGAGGGCAGCGTCTGTAGCTGCACCATAAATGACAATACCATAGTCCGCGAGAGTGACCACAGAACTGTGGATGGCTGTGTTCAGTGTTTCTGGAGTGAGATTATGTTTGTTCCTGTATAGAACTCCTAAACGCTGGTTAATAGCTTTGGCTGTTTGGTTGATGTGCTGGGTGAAAGACAGGGTAGAGTCAATAGTTATGCCCAGGTACTTGAAATAGTGAACCAGTTCACCAGCAAGAGATCGTATTTGGCTCCATGTAGCCGAACAGCCAAAACGTTGCTACCCCCAGTGTTGATCCCTATTGTTGAAACACGCTCACACATTTTGTGATGTCAGTAAATCGAGAGCATGGTTGCACGCTCCATATAGTAGAATAGGGACAGTTTTTAACTGCTTTTTATTATACTTTACAGTTCCGATTATATCAAAGCAAGGCCACTGCTCAACTAAGAAGGACCTTGTTAGTTGGGGCCAGATAAGAGTTCTTGTATGTTTGGGGTGGGCTGTTGTAGGAAACTGCTCTTAAAGCAGCAGTTTATATTAACTTGGTTTTATACACTTCATCTTACTCAACCCCCAGTGTTGATCCCACATTTTTATTTTATATTCATCATGTTGGAGCTGACATTTTGTGGTCTTGTTTTAGCATTGGTGTTCCCAGTATCCCATAAGACCAGGAAGCAGTATCTGTGCATGTTACTTCATCAAAATTCACAAGAGAAGTGGTGTTAAATTATGAGTGTTGATATGCTGCATGGTTGAGAAAACAGAAAAAACTGGGGGCAGCCTTTATTTATTTCTGTTTTTAAGTTTGGTAACCAGGTAGGCACACTGAGACCAGAGGTCCCTTTTTCAGGGGTGACCCGGGATTAATTACAGATAAAAAACAAGTACATAGGGAAATACAAGATACAATGCATTTTACAACGTGAGCAAGTACAAATCAAACACAGGTTATTAGATAATAATAAATAAGACAGCAACTAGGTACAGTAGACAGTTTGTCACCCCACAAGCTGAGGCATGAGGTATGATTATCATAAACCGTAACACAATAGGACATTTACAAGGTGAGCAAATGCATATCAAGTCCAGGTCATTTAGACAGTTAAAAACTAAGCCAGGTGCAAAGTTTCAATAAGGTATGGGGACACAGGGTACTGCGGCATGAGGTCTAGTGTTATGTGCAAGAAAACCCAGGTCACTATTATAGGGGTCAATCAGCAGTAGCAGGAACACAGGCAACTTTCAAGCTGATATGTCTTTAGCCACTTTCTGAAGCAGGAAAGAGAGCTGTAGTCTTGCAGGACCTCCAGGAGGGCATTCCAGAGGGAGGGAGCTGAGAAGATGAAGGATCTTTTTTCCCCTTAGAGGTATGAATCCTAGCTACCTCAAGCAATTTTTTTGTTGGCGGTATGGAGCAGCCTACTTGAGCACTTTGGGACTAGAATGCCAGCCAGACTAGTGGGGTATAGACAGAGGTGAATTTGAACACCATACATAGGGGTTACTGGAGCTGACTATCAAATGAGGGCCAGTTTAAGGAGGCAAGAACATCACAATGATGCTTTCTGTGGCGGGAGGGGGAACGCCATTGTGAAGCCTCCTATTTTGTTGTAAAGTGACTGAAGCCTATTAGACTCGGATCTCCTAAATGACTGCATGACAGGGGTAGCGTATAATAGTTTTGGGAGCAGGACACTTTGCTATAGCAAACCTTGAGTCCATGGTGAGGTGGCTATTCAGTCTATATAAAAGATCTAATGTTTGGTGGATGGAAAGGTTTATATGATCCACCTGTGGTCTGAAAGTAATGCCTTGGTCAATAAAGAGCCCAAGGTACTTGATCACATCCACTACCTCAATCTGAGCTCCCGAGGAAGTTGCAAAGGAGAGCAGATGATGCCTGTCAGGTCCTAATTGTTTGGGTCCATATAGGACTGCTTTAGTTTTTTTCTCACTCAGGACTAGCCTGTTTGATATGATCCACTTCTCTAGGGATTCAGAGTCATGTAACAGTTGAGCCTTGGTTGTCTTGACATCCAGGGAGCTCCTATGAAGGACCACATCGTCAGCATGGAGGATGAGATGACTTGTACTACAGTTGTTGCTCAGGTCATTCATTAATAAGGAGAAAAGTAGAGGATGAAGTATTGAGCCCTGTGGTACCCCATCTGAAATTGGCAGGTGGCTAGATAAGGCACCTCTCCATTTCACCATTTGAGTTCTAAGGCTAGTGAGTGTGAATCAAAACCAAGGTGTTTCAATTTACTGAGGAGCAGCGTATGACTGCCCAGGTCAAAGGCCTTGGTCAGGTCAATAAAGATAGCCCTGGTAGGAACCCCATTGTCCAGAGCCTGGAGGATATTCGTAGTGAACTTAACCAGAGCAGTATCCATGCCTTGATTCTGTCTAAAACCATGGTGCTTGTCAGATAAGAGGTGGTGCAGCTCGACGTAATCCTGAAGCTGGTTATATACCAGTCTCTCCTGTATCTTGACAAGTGTGCAAATAATGGAGATAGGCTGAAGCCTGAAGATTAAACATGCTGCCCTTCAATTATATCAGAACAATAAAAATTCTGCCTGAACAGTTACAGGATTTTGCTTGCAGTTGAACTTGGTTGGTGAATATTGAACTTACTGCATATCACTGCACTATATACCCCCCTCCCTCCCCATGCTGTACCTAAAGGGACAGAGCTCAAACTGTCAAATATTTTAAATTTCAATAACCAAATGACTAAGTATTGATAACATGTTCATCTGAATGCTACCAGTGATTCTGTATTGTACTGTTTTACATGAGTGACTGTGTATCACCCACAGGTTCAATAAAAATTACATTTTCAAAAAAAAAAAAATTCTAAGGGGGACTGAAACCAGAGGTAGTGGGTTCTTACAAGACAGAAGAAAAAGGGTTATGCACAGTGGAACAAAAAGGGCATAGATACAACCTTTTCCTTGTAGCATGCACTGCTGCTTTAATGATAGAGTCTGACTGGAGTAATGTGAAGTGACCATCGTTTCTACCTTCCTGTCTCCTTCCTGCAGCATTTCAAAGCCCTGGCTGAAGGGAGGAAAGCACAAAGCATCTCTTCTGCTCCACCATCACGACCTGAAGAGGCAGAAACACTCCCCATAGACTGAGGAGAACTCCAGGTTTCGCTTTCCTGTTCAAACATTCAACAGTGAAGTTGGATGGGGGAGACAAAATTCTTTCTTCGTCCATGACTAACTCTGGAATAGAGCGATTTGCTGATGATAAGCTGAACACAATGGAAGATACACACATTACCTTGTTAAAGGGAAGCCCTCAGTTCCCACTTGAGGCCTGAAAAGACATTTATAAAGCAAATCAGGAGCCAGAGACCCCATGATACACAATGTTTTCTTTTCTTTTTTTTTTCTTGAACATGTTTTATCCCCCCACCCCCAAGGCGCAGACTGGGACCTCCTTCTACCAGAGCCAAGCCCCATTCCTGCTCATCGGGGCTTTACCACCAACCTGTCCAGGACCCCATGGCCCATCTGTGATGCAATGCTGTGCTGTCCCTCGGGTCCAGGTATGCCTGCATCCACTTTGGCATGTCTTCCCCACTTTGTATCTGGCCACCCACACTAGTGGTGATGGCCTGGGGTAGTCCCTAGATGGTAGTGGTCGGAGCCCAACATTGAGTGTTGTGAGCAGGCAGAGGTTTCATCTGCCCAATCCTGATCCATTATTTCTCTTAAGTCCCACCCGTCCCCCAGGAGCATTCTGCATCATTGGGTGCCGGCACGGCAACACACCTGACTGACGACAGTGCTCACTCTAGCATTCCTGTCTGAGCACTTCCTGCTACACTGCCATCTGTGGTTACTCAGGTGGTGGTAGAGCAGCGGACCTGTGAGTCTTCCTAGACAGCCCTCCAGCGACCCTGTCTCATTCCCGAACCAGGGTTGGTGACGTCATGCACAGTGGCGTTACCGCTGTGCAGGCAGGCCAGCTTTACACAGTGTTTTCCTTTTTCTTTTTAATCAGGCTTTTTGCCTGACTGTCACCACCTACACCTGTCTTTGGGCCCTAGGCTTGGGACTCCAAGTCCCATCTGCCACTCTCCCTGCCGTTGGACCATCAGGGATCCACATGGTACAGGACCCGAGCATCTCCGAGTGCCATCACATACTACAGTGGGGGGGGCATGGTATATTTTCCCTGGTTTTCTCCCCTTAGCTCCCCAGGGCCTCAGTGACATGGGCATGTATGCATGTCGAAACTGGCAGCCCTGTTCCACCCACCCTGCCTAACGCTAGCTCCCCATTTGCCCGATGCTACCACTGAGCCTCCACTCTGTGGCAGCCAAGAGCTGAGAAGGCTTGCCTCTCCAATCGGATAGAGGAGAGCTGCCAAGTGGCCACTCAGTCCTCTCCCCCTGGCCGACCCTCAGTGTCCCAAGCTTGTTCCTGAACCTGAGTTGCTAGCGTGGGAGAGGTAAGCGCTCAGCGCTCCTCAGCCCTCGGCACCACTAGGCTGGTTACACTAGGTTTTCTGATGTGTTTTTTTTCTCAAAAGATTATTTTCACACAGAGAACTACAGACCAGAAACGCGATCTTCAGTGTTGGGGTTGCAACCACTACAATTCAGTGTTGACATATAAACAATCTTATGGTCATTGTTTTTATTTAAATAAAAATCTTCATTTTCTTTAAAGGTGCAGTGAACGTGGAGAAAAAATTAAAGTTAAATAATTTATCTGTCCAGGTTCTACACTCTAAATGAGAATAAACAGTTTATTCTCTCACTGTATATTTATTCACACACTCCACATGTTGCTACCCTCCCTTCCCAGAAGCACCTGTCTGATCACAGCCAGATTCCAACATTACGTGGACCAATCTGAAAGTTCTACATTCCGCCCATTCAGTAAGTGGTGGAAACCAGTTAGAGCAGGCAGTACAGCATAATGGTTAAGAGCACTGAGTTGCAAACCTGGAGAACTTGGTTTGAATCCCACAGCCACCACTTGCATACTGTGTGACCATGAGCAAGCCACTTCACTTCCCTGTGTTCCCAGGATGCACCCAGAAACAAGCCTCAGCTTAGTGTGTTTTTCTTGGTCAAAAAATTGCAAAAGAAACAGCACTGCAACGTTGACAAAATTAACAAAATAGTTCCACAGGTTTTGTTTAAAATCATCAGTAGTAGATAAAATCAGTCAAACAATAGCTATAGAACAAACTACATTGCATAAATTGAATATGCAACAAGAGCAGTGTTTGGATACATTTGTAATCCATACTTGTGTTGCCCTCAGAGAAACTTCACTCATGGCTCTGCCGGTCGTGAGGTCATCCACAGTCACCATGACCCGTATAGATAAAACAATGCATCCCAACACACTCGTTACGTATCCCCTTTCAGCCCTTTTCTTTTGTGAGATTTCTACTTGTAATACAGTTTAAAGTAAAATAAAACATGTAGGGAGGAGGAGGAGAAGCCATTTTTTTTTAAATACATTTAAAAGTCTGAAGTGAGATAATTAGATTAATTATAGCGCTACCATTTAAAGAGACTGCGACTTCTCCAGGAAAAGTTAAAAGCAAAATATTTGGACATAGTTCTGCTCATATTTCACGCATTTTCTAGTTTTATTGTCCCCTTTTTCTTATTTAAAGAAGATTCTTAACTCCCCTAAAATAATGTTCTAGCACCAAGAAATCCTGATTAAGAAAAATACAGGAACATTTTTTATTACTTATTTCTTGCAAAATGTGTTTCTTACCTAAATGATTCTGCAGACGCCCACCTCTCACGGCATCTGACTTATAGTCCCAGGGTCTGCCATGGCCAGGCTTCTGATGACACACATGGTGGGCTGAGGGGGCCAAGATCAGCAACATCAGAAGAAGTGCAAAACTGCACTATTTTACTATATATAAGCTACATACATTAAAAAAAAACACATGAACGTCCTCCACGGTTCAGCCCACTGTGCATGTCATCAAAGGCACATTCATTGAGGGCACTTGTCCCTATTTGCTTCTGCTACATTGATGTTATCTTGTTTCCTGCACCCGCATTATTCTGTTTTAGGGCCCAACACTCATTATGCCTGGTTACCCCTTCCCCCTCCCAGTATGTTGGTCACTATAGTCATATCATGTCCTCTTATCTACAAGGGTGGAGCGAGCAGTTTCCTTTTCAGCCAAGCCCGGTGCTGCTCTGATCAGCTGGTGCAGTGACTTGATGCTGCTCTGATCAGCTGGTAGAGGGTGCCTCAGCTGGTGGGGGGGCTTGGTGCTGCTCTGATCAGCTGGTATGGGGTGCTTGGTGCTGCTTTGGTGAGCTGGTAGGGGGTGCTTGGTGCTGCTCTGATCAGCTGGTATGGGGTGCTTGGTGCTGCTTTGGTGAGCTGGTAGGGGTGCTTGGTGCTGCTTTGGTGAGCTGGTAGGGGATGCTTGGTGCTGCTTTGGTGAGCTGGTAGGGGTGCTTGGTGCTGCTTTGGTGAGCTGGTAGGGGGTGCTTGGTGCTGTTTTGGTGAGCTGGTAGGGGGTTCTTGGTGCTGCTCTGATCAATTGGTGGGGGTGCTTGGTGCTGCTCTGATCAGCTGGTAGGGGGTGCTTGGTGCTGCTCTTATGAGCTTGTAGGTGCGGCAGTGGATGCCAGTCAGGGAACACTATCCTTCCTTGGGAGCACCTCTGCAGTGTGTCCAACTGATCCCAGTGTGCAGGTCAAGCTAGACCTACAAGATGCTCTGCACTGGCCACCAGTCTGGATTTGGACCTCAGAGGGGCTTGGATTACCCCAATTAGCCCATCACAATAGGCACCTTTTAGGGGTGAGTGTAGTGATAGGGAGGACTCAGAAGTAGGAGCAAAAAACATAAACAAAATAATTAGAAAACTATTCATTTATATAGCACTTTTCATTCACATTGTTTTCTGAAGCACTTTACAAGTAATGAGAGAGACTGGCAGTGAAGTGTCTGTAAACGTACAGTGGCAGCCATTCCACTAATCAGCATCCTTACAGCCGTGAAAGACAGCTGCCTGAACGGGTCATATTAAGAAAGTGACTGTTGGCCAGGACACCAGGAAAGATCCCCTTCAGTGCTGACATTTGACTGCACAAATGTGTGATTGTATGATCCAATTCCCTGAGTGTTTATGTTGGGATATTCACAGCCATTGAACCCAAGCTCCTTTCCAGTAGTGTCCCATAGACATCTTCACACTACAGATTGTAATAGTTACGTTGCACAGAACTGTAAGTATGTAAATTGTTACAAATTAATTTACATAAAATTCTACAGGAATGAAGACAACAAGAACGTGTAATTACATAAAATTTAAAGTGTACTCAATGCTACAGACAGTGGGGGCCACTTACAGTAAGCCACTGATTCACAGAGCGTACTAACCGTTGTGTCCTGTCTGAACGACATAAGGTTACTGGCTAAAATGAGGGATGGGATGTGATATGGTTGTGCTACCATGGCAGATTAAACATAGAAAGAAACTTTAAATCACAAAAAGTTAGAAGATTCTACTCTGGGCAAGAATGTGATGGGGCAGAAGAAACAATGCACAACCTTTTTCTACATTGTCCGTATGTTAGTGCCTTTTGGGAGCATGTGGTAACTCAATGGAAAGAACCCACTTTTAGGGTTTTAATATATACTGAAGTAATACACAGAATATTTTTCAGAAGCTCTATGGGAACCTCTTCTGACACTTTGGGACTAATTTTTAATGTGTTTAAATGCTGTATCTGGCAGGTTAGAACACAGCTGGCTTTACAGAATGAATTGGTTTTTATTTCAGTTATATGATGGTGCACAGTACTAAACAGGAAATTTATGATCACAATACGCAAAGGAGTACCGCACTGGGTTGGGGTGCTATGGATAATTGTAATATAACGGCAATAAAACAATCTAGCACTCACCACCTAGATATAGAAAAAACGCAGCTCTCAAATTCTGAAAATGAAGTGCCATCTTTTGATAAAGGAGTCACCTCTGAAACGCGTCAAGGTGAGCACATTTTTATATGTTTCTCCAGGAAGGCATGCTGAGCAACAAGTTGCTCGTCTCCCGGTGCGACCTGAGGGGTAGGGGAACATGAGGATAGTATACAGAGATTTGGTACACAGTATAGATATCCAGTTTGATTACATTCAATAAAGTGAGCAGACTATACAGAAGTACTGAAAAGGAGGAATGCTAACAGGTATGAACTAGATGGAATACAATGCTAACAGTCTTGACCTAGATAGATACAATAGCACAAATATCTTTGGCAAACACTTGGTGGGACATAGCTTTGTAGTTAGAAAATGGCTGCATAGAATACAAGGAGGTTGAACTAGGGCAAGATTGTGAGGAGAGACACAGATAGAACAAAATTTGTAACAAAAGTGCAAGGTTAACTATAAGTGCATTAGAGATTAGGGGTTAGCCAATAACTATGGCTAGGAAGGAGGTGGGGGCAAATAGGCAGAGAGCAGGGTGTGTGGAAAAGGGGAATTTGGAGGAGGAGAAGGCAAGGGGTGGAGGAGAAGGGTCTGCCAAGGCCTGACCCTTCCGGAATGCTGGGGACCCTGTCTGCACCAGGTGGAGGTCAAGCACGAACAGGAGGGAAGCAGGTTGTAGGCAGTGGGAGTTCGAGCACAGCAGGAAGAGAGGGGGAGGAGAAGGGTGCGTTGGGGCCTGGCCACCTGCAGGAAAGCACTGGCACTTTATTTTCAGAATCTGAGAGCACGTTTTTTCCGTATCGAGGTGGTGAGTGCCGGATTGTTTTGTTGCTGCAGGGAATTTATGATAACTTGAAACATCTGACATCTACCAGTTCTTGGTCACTATGAGGCCATTGAACAGTCCGGAAAATGTTGGAAGCGATTCTATAGGCTCTCCTGTTTTCCTTTTAGTGTCTCTCCTATATTCTGATATGTTTTGACCTTTTTGTGTGAAATTAATCTAAATTTATTTGCCTTTGTAACTAGCCTGAATCCCTCTCCTGAGCAGTTGCTGCTCTCTCTTTTCATGCTGCGTGAACATTCTGTGACACCACTCCAGGCCATTCAGATGAATAGCATGGAATGGTGAAGGTGTTATCCTGGAATGCCTTAGAACGAGTGCCAGCCCATTGGTGCCGCAGTAGTGCTACCACTCACGATGCCGGTGACCCAGGTTTGGGAACAAGCCTGGGTCATTGTGGGCAACGGGGAAGAGAAGAAGATAGTGTCGTAGGGGATGAGGAGACGCCTCCTCCTCCTGGGGATGCTATCCTGCTGCAAATGTACAGGTTGTAGGCTGCGACATGCCACATGCTCATGTCAGGGATGTCCCAATGCCAGCATCCCTACAGGTAGAATTACACAACAACAAGAGAAGGGGAAGAAAGGCAGAACACATTCTGGCTGGCAAGATGAGCCCTGACCTTCCGAAGGCCCTACTCCAGTGACCCAGGCACCTGCTGGAAATCTGGATCCTTTGATTGGCGAGTCAAGGGACTCCCTGCTACCTTGTCATGGAGGGCAAGCCATTGAGGACCTGAGAGAGGTACGTCCAGGGAGAAGTCGGGTAACAGGGCTGGAAGGGTCGGTAGGAAGGAGGAAAAAGAGTAAAGAAAAAAAAAAGAAAGGCAGCTACTGAGGAGAGTGGCGTTCTAGATCGATGTAAGGGCACACTACAACGAGATTATTTATTTATCAAAAATGTATAGGAGCATATCAGAATACATAACTGGCATGAAAAGACGATGGGATGGCCTATGTAAAAATCATTGCCTGTCACCTATAAAGTTATATACAGGGAACTGGTACCAGAATCCGGTGCAGCTCACCCATGCCTGATTAGTAAGTGTTGCATGCTTGTGCAGATCAAATGGCATTTGAATGCAAGATATCTAAACTCAATTCATTTGTTCCCTTTGTACCTGTGATGGAGTCTATGGATGGATTTTGAGGAACATTGGATATTGTATCTGATACGTCTATCCTGGAGACATTTTCTGTTAAGATTTCTTTCACAATAAAAAGCCCCCTACAGTGTCAACATCGCATCTGCAGTATTCTAGAAATCTCTATCTAGGCAAGGCAATTTTATGTGTATAGCGTCCTATCCCAGGGGCTTAGGGCACTTCACGGTAAGGGAACATGCATCAATTTAAAATGCAAGTGCAGCAAATTCCAATTTAAAATAAGAACATAACCGAATAGAGTACAGCTATGAATAAAAATCCATCTGTGCTGAAACCACGAACAGAGAAGCAGCATTTTAGACCACATATTAGCTCCTTCTTGAATTCTTCCACCAAAGGGAACTCCTGAGATGGTAAAGCAGTGAGTTTCAAACAGTCAAGGCTGTCACCAAGAATGCCCAGTTGCACAGCTGTTTCAGGCATGATCTCGGGACGGTCGGGAACAACTCAGTGGAGTGGAGCAAGTGACCAGGAGTGTACCAAACAAAGAGATGTTAGTGCTCAACCTGGCCAGCCAGTTTTGCTTTGCATAGCAATCAGTAAATGACAGTCGCTGGCGTGCAGAAGAACTGTGCTGAGCGGTTACAGCAGGGGAACATTTCCATAATGAGCACAGGAGATAGATGGTACCATGCCATGTGCTGTTCTGACCTGATCTACAGTGTTGTAAAATAAAATGAGCTGAATAAAGGTGCTTTCCATTTTACAGAGACAATTATCTGTGCTTCTAAAGTTAAACATCATTGAAGTTTTGTTCTGTGCTTGTTTCACAGTGACTAGTAGGGACCTAGTTTTATTCAAATGTAATAAAAGAATTACTTATAAATATCTCGTGTTGGCTATTTTTTTGTATTTAATATTTATCCCTACTGGTTGGCTTGACTTGCGGTTCCTCCAGTCTCACTGGTGGATGATTTCTGTTGCAGACATTTCTTGCCACCCCATGCTTCTGATCCAGTTTGCCATCAGTTGTCTCATCCCCTCTGTAGGAAGACCTCCACATGGAGGCATCCTGGGTGGCCATCTCATGCCTGTGCCAGCCCAGAAGCTAACTCTTAATTTAGCAAGAGAGGGCAGGTGTGAACACAATCCCTGTAACTTAGGCATTACTGGAAAAATCATGTGTGGGCTGTCTGTATTTTGTCTCTGTCCCCTTCATGGACACCTCCAATACTGCTCCCTCAGTCCCCACCACAGATGGCGCTTAAGCTGTACAAAGATGTTCACCCTCTCCCTGGAGTCTGAGAGGGAGATTTCTAGGTCTAAATGTTATGTTTATGTGACATAGGTTTTACTTTTTCTATATGATAAGCTCCTACTTATTTGTCTAATGCACAGATATGATCTGTGTGTTGTTTTTGTATGACTTTAAAATGTTAAAGATTTAAATTAAAAAAAGGGATACCACAACATGAACCTGGGTTTCCCACATGATAGCATAGATTAGCATGCCAGTCTAATGTCTGATTTATGTTTGTGATTGACTGGTCAGTGTATGCTTTTGTGGCATGGAGACTGTAAGGTTTCTTCATTTTCAGGACTGTTGTCTGGATGGAAAATATTGTCCTGTTGCTCTCTTGACAGGGTTTGACGAGGTGCTGTTATCTTCAGACATCTGAGGGCATTGATTTTTCCCTCATCTTGAGCCCAAACACTAGAGCACAGCAAAAGCTGTCACAAAAAGTACCTTTTATAGCAGGAGCTCTTCCATGGTGCTGCCTCCTGGTTTGGACTCTATAGCACACCCCCCCCTTGGAACCAACATATTAGGGTCATCTTTGAGCAAATTAAGGAATGGTCTTCCCTATGTCACAGAACTCTCAGGCCTTAGATCAACTAGTGGGCAGAGTGATGGAGGTCATCTTGAATGAGAGGCTGGAGGGGTTCTGAAGGCATGGGGTTACCTAGATTATCGCCAGCATGGCTTTGTTAAGGGCAGATCATGTCAGACCAACCTGGTGGAGTTCTACAAAGGGGTGATGAGTGTGCTGGATCAGGGCAGGACAGTGGGTGTCCTCTTTCTGGACTTCAGCAGGGCGTTTGACTCGGTGCCACATCCCAGGCTGCTGGGGAAGCTGGAGGATATGGGGGTGGTGGGAGCAGATGGTCAGGTGACTGGGAAACTGGCTAGCAGGGCATGTACAGAGGGTGAGGTTGGGGGAGGCCTCATCCTCCAGGAGAGTCATTAGCGGGGTCCCACAGGGGTCAGTACTGGGCCCATTCCTGTTTAATGCCTATATCTCAGACATCAGAAGCAGTATCAGGAGTGAGATGAGCCTCTTTGCCGATGACTTGAAGTTGTGGGCGGTGGTGGAAGAGGAGGTGGGGAAGCTGGCTCTCCTGGAGGACCTGGAGACTCTGGGGAGGAGGTCACGAACCTGGAAGCTAAAATTTGATGCTGGGAAATGCAGGGTTCTGCACCTGGGGGCCATAAACCTGGCTTATGTATACACCTGGGGGGCACTGCAGGTTTCTAGGGGGGAGAAGGACCTCGAGGTGGTGGTGGTGGATGCCAAAATGAATAACTCGGAGTAGTGTAGAAGGGCTGTGGCCCAAGCAGCTAAAATGCTGTGGTGCATAGCTAGGGGGCGAACCTCAAGGAGTTGAAGGGCGCTCCTTCCGCTGTACAATTGCCTGGTTAGACCATACCATGAATACTGCGTGCAGATTTGTCGTCCCTACTTAAAGAGGGACATGGCTGTACTGGAGAGGATACAGAGGGGGGTGACGAGGATGATACTGGGGCTAGGGAAAAGGCCCTATGAGGAGACACTGGAGAAGCTCAACCTGTACTCGCTGGAGAAGAGAAGGAATGGGGGAGGATATGATAGAGGTCTTCCACTATCTCAAAGGAATGAATAGGGTAAGCCATGAGGAGGTGCTTCAACTGAGGGAGTTAGGGGCCACCAGGGGACACTCAATGAAGCTGGATGGGGGGGATTGAGGGGGGAAATGAAGACGTTATTTCACTGAGAGGGTGGTGGAGCCCTGGAATGCACTGCCCAGGGAGTTGGTGACTGCTACAACTGTGGAGGGGTTCAAGAAAGACTGGGATAGGTATAGGGGGAGGGTGCATCCCAGAGCCCCGCTGGGGATTGGGGGACCTTGTAGGGAAGGGGAGGGGGCTAAAAATGGTGCCCTAGGAAGGCATTGATCATCGAGCAGACTCAATAGACCATAGGGCCTAATCTGTTGGCTTCTTAGTATGTTAGTATGTAACTAGCCTGACAGTTCTTAACATTCTGGAGACTGCATGCAGGATCCTTGGACTTGATTATACTGGAGGGCAAGGGCAGTGTGGCCTAATGTTTGGAGCACTGAACTGGGAAAACAAGAAGTTCCATGTTTGAGTCCCTCCACTTCCAGTCATAGTCTCACTGTGTGCCCTTGAGCAAGTCACTGACCTTCCCAATCTTTGGTCCTTCCAGCGACCCAGTTCAACTGAAGCAGGATTCTTCTCTCGCCCGACTGAAAACAGGATGTTGCATCTCATTCAAGCTACCCCAGGAAAATAAGTTGTCTAAAAGATCTTTTTATTTTGTCGCATATGAAAGTGAGAATAAGGTTTGTGCAAGCGGTTACTGCTTTGCAAATGGACATCCAAACTTCACTTCCTCACCAAGAAGATAAAATTGCCTTCACAGCTTTTCCCATCAGTATCTGATTATCCTTTTACATTTCCACCTTCCAGGCAGATCAGTGAAGCTGGATGCCTCCTTGGCTGCCAGAGGGCACATTTGTAAGGGTAGCAGATAGTGTCAGGGGTCTGATTTAGGATCCAGGAAGAGTCTGTGGTCCTGATGAGGTCAGATGGTGTTCTCATTGTCACTGCCCCTGAGCTCCATAAACAAGGGGATTTCAAGTGCAGGGAACTGTAGCTACGGTCCCTGAAGGTCTGAGGGGTTCATACTGAGCCCATGATCATCCATGAAGACAGGACCACGCTGTCGGGCAGCCTGAGGCAACAGAAGGGCGCTCTGGACTGGTCTCTGAGGCTGTTTACTGACAGCCATCTCTGGTCCTCAGAGAGGCTGCAGGGTGCCATGCAGCTGGAGTGTGGAAGAGAGAAAATAGGGACAAAATCTCAAACGTGGTTGACATAATGGCGGTCAGTAGCCTGTGACACTGCCTCACAAATCAAGTTGTGCCATCCATGGTTGGTGGAGACAGAAAACCCAAGTTAAAAAAAAGTTCAAATGTATGTTTTTACCCCAGGAATCATTCACTTAATATTTACACTTTATGCAGTCATCTCAGCCAAGAGTGATGCCCCAGAGATAGAACCTGTGCATATTTTTATAATTTGGAATGCAGGTTCAAACTCTCCATCTGCATTCCGCTCTGGCTGTTGCTCAGATCTGTTTCCCCCCACCTGATGAGAGCAGTTACCCTGTAGTGAACTCCAGTAATGGCTGGTTATCCAGTCCATTTTTATTTTGTAGTTATATCAGAAAGTGTACTTTAGTCCGTTTTTCTCAATTACTCTACGTTTAGATAGAGTTTTCTGTAAATTAAGGTTTCTCCGGTTCCTGTTTAATTCCTAGGAATTGGAGAATGTCCTGCTTGGCTACCACGACTATTTGTGCTAGTAAACCACAGTCCTTTTTGCTAAATTTAGTGGTTTACTGTTTTTAGTAGGTCCACAACACAGCTTTATAATTGAAAAGTCCTGTCATATTTTTTGCCCAGTAACCTCATTTAAAAGGGTAACATTTTGAAAAAGAAGCATGCCTTCTCAGTCTGCCTCTGTGTCACCTAAAAATAATAAAAAAAGGCTCTGAGGGTGGTCCTAATGATGGTGGAAAGCAGGCATCTGAAGGTTCCATCTCCATGTACAGCAGCAAATAATGTAAAAGATGACAAGGAAAAGCTGCTCAGCCGTCAGAAAGGCCTGGCAAACATGGTTCATATATCTGGGTGGTGAAAAGGGGGAACCTGGAATCTAGTGATGGCAGAAATAAAAGAGCCTTAGTGCAGGCACAGGAAATGGTGTCTGTCAAAAAGAAATTAAAAGAAAAGAAAATAATGTCGCTGCCACTCCTGCATGGAGAAAGGGGCAAGCAGATGGCACAGAAAGTATCCCCTCATCAGAGGATATGTCAGAAATGTGGCAACTTCTCCAGGCAGTCCAGGCCATGGGAAATTTCAATAAGATACCTACCACCACCCCCCCCCCTCCAGCTCAAGCTCCAACCTATCTGCCTGTGGAGGAGGAGAAGGAGGAAGAAGAATATTATGTGCATATGGAGGAAGGTGACACCATGGAGTTAGGGGGCACACCTAAGCAAGATTTTAAACCTCCTCAAAGGCAAATTGAGGATTACTCTGCATTTTCCTCATTTGTTAGACAAATGGTTGATACCCTCAGCATCCCCTACTAGAAACAGAGGAGGATGAAGAGGATGCTGATTTTATAGACATGCTAGGAGCAGCTCTGCCAAGAAGGACGTTACTTCCCGTACATAAACCACTTAAAAAGGCCATAGCAAAACTCATAGCTGCACCCACTTTGACTGCAGCCATTGACCAGAAAAAAGAGAGAAAATATCAGGTGGACAAGCAGGGAGTGGAATATTTGTGTGTACATCCTGATCATCATGACATAGTCCAGGCTGCTGTTTGTGAGAGAGCAAAAATTACTATATCTGTGCAGCCCTCTGAAAACAAAAAGGTATATATAACAGCTTCCCTGCTTATCAGGCATACAGCGTGTTCAGCACATATAGGACAGTACCAGAAGGCACTTTGGAACACAGTTCTGGCACTGGCAGAAAGAGCCGATGATGGTTTGGCACAGGACATGATTGCCACAGCAAGATCAGCCCTAGATGCCACAAGATATCATTTGCACACTGCACTGGACACTAATGACACTGCTGCCAGAGTGTTGGCTCATGCAACGTCATTAAGAAGGTTTTTCTGCTTAAGAACTACCATCCTTTCCCAGGATACTCAAAACAAGGTCATAGATTTCTCCTTTGAAGGAGATTCCTTATTTGGTGACAAAACAGAGGCCTGCATAAAAAAGATGAGTATAAAACCACTTTTAAAAGTAAAGTTTTAAGGAGGCAGTATAGCGCTGTGGTTAAGGCTCTGAGCTACAGATTTGGAGACCTGGGTTTGAATCCCACAGCTGCCTAGGTGCATACTGTATGATCCTGAGCAAGTCTCTTAACTTCCTTGTGCTCCAAGGTCACATCTGGAAACAAGCTTTCAACTTAGTGTGCTACTCCTGGTTAAACAATGTTCCCTTTCCCCTTCCTTCCCTAAAAAATTGAAAGAAAAGACCTCTACCTCCTACAGGTTTTGCAGAAGGGGAGGCAGAGGCAGGGGATACTTCCCAAGAACCTACAGTATGTCTCTTATGGCCCCCTATTAATACCAATCAGAAAGAGGTTGCTATACGGGAAGGGGAAAAGGGGCTTCCAGGTGTAATGCTGCAGCTCCAGTGCTGAAGCTCTAATGAAAACAAAGCCTCTGACAGTTCTGCCCAGATCACCCAACCTGTGGGAGGAGGACTGGCATACTGCTTCCAGGAACGGGTAACATTATCACAGACAAGTGGGTACTGGAAGTGTTGGACCAGGGGTTGTGACTTCATTTCAGACACTTTCCAAACCTGCAGAAACACAGTTTTCCAGCTCACTACCACAGAAAAAAAGTCTGCTGGAACTGGAAGCAAAAATAAATTTAATATCAAAAGCTATAGAAAAGTCCCTGCCTCCGAGTGGGGCAGGGACCTATTCGCAAGGTACTTCCTGACCCACAAGAAACATGGGGAGTGGCAACCCATTTTAGACCACAGGTTTCTGAACAAATATATGAAAAAAGAAAAATTCAAGATGGTCATACTAAGAACAGTGATACCATCTTTGCAGGAAGATCCCTGGATCTGAAAGATTCCTATTTTTATATCCCACTCAGACAAGTCTCACAGAAAATGGCTCAGATTCAAGCTGGGGAACTGCCAATACCAGTTCACAGCTCTCCCATTTGATTTTACTGCGGCTCCAAGGATTTTTACAAAGTGGCTGTGGTGGCGGCACATGAGAAAACAAGGCATGGTGGATTTTCCCGTAACTGGGCGATTGGCTGATCTCAGGGAAAGCAGAACAGAGGCAAGCTGCTCAGCTCTGTTGTTGAAGAGCACCTTCGAGAACCTACAATTCTTGATAAAGCTGCAAAATCCCCAGCTAGAGCTTTTTCAAATACTGGACATTATTGGAGCAGAGCTAAACACCCTACGTGGCAAAGCTTTCCTCCTGCAGGCCAGAATGGCAGCTTTGGTAGCAACAGGAAAGCCTTTCACAGCAGGTCAGCCAAGCCCTGCAAGAGACTTCCAACAGTTACTAGGTCATATGACCCCATCCACAGCTGTGGTTCCATAAGCCAGATTCCAAATGAGAGATATCGAGGACCACCTAAGGGACAACTTGTCCAAAAGATGGGACTGACTTTCAAAGCTGGTGCCAGTGACAAAAGCACAAGCGGAATTATTACAGTGGTGGAAGGAAGAAAGCAACCTCAGAAAGGGAATTCCTTCAATCACCAGCAGGTATTCATACTAGGGATGCCTCAGTCCTGAGGTGGCCACACCCACCTGCAGGACCTTACTGTGAGTGGCACATGGTACCCACAGCAGTCACTAGAACACATCAACCTCCAGGAGCTCAGAGCATTACTGGCAATGTAATCTTTTTCCTCCCAGCTACAGGGCAAGTCTGGCCAAATTAGGACAGACAACACCACAACAATGTACTACATAAACAAGCAGGGGAGGAACAAGATCTCAGAACTGTATACAGAGATGGCCAGCCCAGTGGCATGGAGAGCTGAGGCACTGAACACCTTACCTCCTCCCATGCTGGCGACCTGAGTTCAGGAATTAGCCAAGGGTGCTGGGGTGGTGGTGTGGGGGTGAGGAACTGGACTGAGCAGCCACAAGGCAGCTCTTCTCTCCCGGGGGGTGGGACGTGGGTTTCCCCGGCTCTTAACTGCCATCCAGTGGAGGCTAGGTGGCAGTGCCAAGCTGTAAGAAGCCAGGCATTCAGCCGTGTGGGTAGAAGGGGCTGTCACCGGAGTCACAGAGTGCATGCGCAGCTCCACGTGTATGTGTGACTGTGTTCTGGGGTCTCTGGATAATTGGGGAGAAAAAAAAATCAGGAAAAATGGGGCACCGGGAGACTCAATGAAGCCCTGTGTGCAGGGTGGATTGAAATCCTCTGAGGGAGGACCACAGCATGCCTGCCTCTGGAGTCCTGAGAGAAAAAGCTATATGAAAAAAAAAACTGAATACAGAGGCAATGAGGATCTGGGACCTGGCATATTCCTTAGAAGCAAACATATTTGCAGTGCATCTGCCAGGAAAAGACAATGTCCTGGCAGATTCCCTAAGTAGAATCAAACAGTCATGAATGGGCCTTAAACCAGCAGGTTCCAGCCACAGCATTCAGAAAGTGGGGCACTCTCAGTATAGACCTGCGTGCATTTTGGGAGAACTGTCAGCTCCCACAGTTTTGTTGCAGACCACTGGACTGAACAGGGAAGTTTCTGTATGCCTTCCCACCATTTTCACTCACTCAGAAAGTACTCCTGAAACTCAGGAGGGAACTTGCAACAACGATCATAATAGCTGCAGACTGGGCCAGACAGAACTTTAAAGGTGCAGTTAGCAGCAGTATCAGCATATGCTGGCAAGAGAAAGTCTTTGGCCTCATAACCAGTTTTCAAAAGTTTTTTTT
Organism: Neoceratodus forsteri; assembly: GCA_016271365.2. Classification (NCBI taxonomy): domain Eukaryota; kingdom Metazoa; phylum Chordata; order Ceratodontiformes; family Ceratodontidae; genus Neoceratodus; species Neoceratodus forsteri. The sequence continues at coordinate 107,446,936 of JADMNL010000034.1, read as the reverse complement.
TAAAGGCCTAAGCAACTTATACCCACCTGTGAGGGACCCTGTCCCACCTTGGGGCCTCAACATGTGCCTTGTCTAGTTTATGAAGGCTCCCTTTGAGCCTATGGAGACTGTTGTCCTGAATTTATGTCGCATGGAAAACGATATTGCTGGTTAGAATGACCTCTGCTAGGAGGGTATGTGAATTACAAGCCCTCTACAGAGAGCCAAATTACATAATTCCCCACAGGGATGAAGTCATTTTTAGAACCAACAGAAAATTCCTTCCTAAGGTAGTATCTGAATTCTACCTGAATCAGTAAGTGACCTTCCCTGTACTCTATCCAGAACATTCCAGTACAGGTGAGGAAACGTTTCAGAACCTGGACCTAAAGCAAGTCCAATCTATCTACATGGGCCAGACAAAAGATGACACATCCCAATGTACCCAGCTGTTTGTTACCTGTGGTGAGGCTAGCAAAGGCAGACCAGCTACAAAGAGATGCATCTCTCACTGGATAGTCACTTGCATTCACTTCTGCTGTAAAAAAGCTAGGAAATACCACAAGAGGCTTAAGGGGACACTCCACAAGGGCTACCTCTGCATATGTAGCATCTTCAAGGGGCATCCCATTGTTAAACATTTGTAAAGCAGCTACCTGGAAAACAGTACATGCCTTCACAAAGAACTACTGTTTGGACATACAGTCCAGAAGGGATGCCAGCTTTGGAACTGCTGTGTTGCAGAACTTTTTTCCTATTAGGTTCTGGACCCAGCCTCCCTAGGTACGACTACTGGGTCTGCATAAAGTGCAAACATTAAGTGAGTGATTCCTGGGGTTAGAAGAAAAAAATGATTCACCAAAGTAATGTTTCTTCTTAAGGGATCACTCACTATGTTTACATTCCATAACCCTGCCTCCCCTTCCAACATCTGTTTGTGTCATGCTCCTTTGGCACCTGCCACCCCTTCCCCCAATTCACAATCCCGCGAGTTTCCCAAACAGTCACTACTAATGCTGGCTGCCTGGCCATGCCCCCTCACACCCCACCATTTTACTCTAGTATATTTGAATCATATATGAGTGTTTTCAGGTGAAATCTATCACCACCGTCACCACCAAAAAGGCAACCTGGCAGGTTTAAAGTTTTGAACACATTTCCATTAAGAGACGGTACTTGTTTTAATTTGAAATGCAAGGTAGCATGTTTTTTTTTCTTACTAATCTTTCACCTCAATCCTAAAGCAGTTTCCCCTCTTAAGTACTATACCACAGTTAATAAGTGAAAAAACAAAAATAAAGAGAATGCTGCCTTCAATGAAACTATATTACTACAGTGTAGTGAAAATAAAGTTTAAAACACAGCCTATTTTTAAAAATGTAGATGTTACAGTGCAATTATATGATAATTTACATGTTACAGAGAAAATACATATTTTCAAGTAATACTACTAATAAATACTTTTATTGCAAAGTACTAGTTAATCATGTGCTGAAATATGCTATTTATGCATTAATACGGACTACTTTTTTCAGTTTTTAAAAGTATTAGACTTCATGTATTGTACACTTGTTTGAAAATAGTAAAGAAGCTTTAATCCCTAACAGAGTGACTCAAACTAATTTTTTTATGATGGTGGCCCAATAAGCCACTCCAGGGTGTGCATTAAAGGATTTAATGCATTTCAAGAGAGGCGTAAGGACATAGCATTCAGCTTGGACTTTACTTGCAGCCTAGAACATGCCTTAAAAAATCCTTTAATGCACACCCTGTCGTGGCTTATTACTTACATATATCTGTAGACCGTGTCCCTATAGTTAGAGTTGAGTAGGCACTTTAATGTTAAACCCCAAATTTTGCACTTTAATAACTTTACAACTATTCAATGGATTTGCACAAAATTTTGCATGTGTGGTCTTGTGGGGTAGATCTCTTGATGTGCCAATTTTCATTTTGTCGGATTTGCAGATTCTGAGATCCAGACAGTGAAAAAAGTAAATTTGGGTGGGTGTGCTGTTTTTTTTTTTGTTGGGCTGTAGTGCCCAGACAGTTTAGAATTTTGGGCTGAAATTTTTAGAAACGGCCTGCTCCACAGTAGTGCCTTTGACTGGTCTGGTGAAAAAATATTATTCCATTCCAGAGTTATTCATTTTTAAAATTTCAGTTCTGAGTATGCACAGTAAGCACTTCAAGATAGCTGTATGAAACAAAAAAATAATCCTTTTTCATATGGAGCCATTTTTCATGAGGGAAAAATCCTTTTTCATTTGCTGCCATCTTGTTTTCTGTTTTTTTTTGGGGGGGGGTGGAATGTTAAAACCTACAGAAATAGCATTGTACAGCAAGACCAACACATGTGTGTTGGTCACCAGGACCCCATTAAGTGGATTCTGCACTTAACTGTTGGGAAAATGACCCATAAAGGTGTTTTTTTTTTTACATCCTTTTTCAATGCTCACTTCTGCTTTTTTCGTATGGCCGAAACAAAAAAGGATTTTGAAATTTTTGTTCATATGAAAATTTTCATTATATTTTCATTCATCCGAAAATTTTCATATCATATTTTTTCATATGAAAATTTCCATATATTTTTATTCATCCGGAAATTTTCGTATCATATTTATGTTCATAAGAAAATTTGTGCATATTTTCATTCCTACAAAAAGTTTCATATGATATTTTTGTACATATGAAAATTATTGTATGTTTTTTGTTCATACGAAAATTTTCATATGACATTTACGTTCAAATGAAAATTTACATGAGTTTTTCATTCTTACGAAAATGTGTGTATATTTTTGTTCAGTCGAAAATTTTCATATGATATTTTCATTCACATGAAAATTTTCTTTTGATATTTACGTTCATATGAACATTTTTGTATGCTATTTTTATATTGTTTTTCCCTGCATCTAGTGGAACCCCCTCCCCCTACTCTCTGATTGCCGCTCCTGCAATTACTGTATTGTTCCCTGGTGTCTAGTGGTGCCTCCCACCTTCTGATTGCCATTCCTGTCATTTTTCCCTGGTGTCTAGTAGCACCCCCACCCTCCGATTGCTGCCCCTGTAATAATGAAACTTTTCCCTGGTGCCTAGTGGCACTTCCCACACTCTAATCGCCATCTCCAGAATTATTGTATTTTTCCCTGGTGTCTAGTGGCACCCCCTACCCTCTGATCACTGTCCCCATAATGATGAAATCTTTCCCTGGTATGTAGTGGCACCCCCACCCTCTGATCGCCATCCCCTTAATGACTGTATTTTTCCCTGGTGTCTAGTGCCCCTCTGATCACCATCCCCATAATGATGAAATCTTTCCCTGGTGTCTAGTGGCACCCCTACCCTTTGATTGCCATCCCCATATATATTGTATTGTTCCCTGCTGTCTAGTGGCACCCTCCACTCTCCGATCATCATCCCTGTACTGATGAAGTCTTTCCCTGGTGTCTAGTGGCACCCCCTACCCTTTGATTGCCATCCCATATATATTGTATTGTTCCCTGCTGTCTAGTGGCACCCTCCACTCTCCGATCATCATCCCTGTACTGATGAAGTCTTTCCCTGGTGTCTAGTGGCACCCCCTACCCTTTGATTGCCATCCCCATATATATTGTATTGTTCCCTGCTGTCTAGTGGCACCCTCCACTCTCCGATCATCATCCCTGTACTGATGAAGTCTTTCCCTGGTGTCTAGTGGCACCCCCTACCCTTTGATTGCCATCCCAATATATATTGTATTGTTCCCTGCTGTCTAGTGGCACCCTCCACTCTCCGATCATCATCCCTGTACTGATGAAGTCTTTCCCTGGTGTCTAGTGGCACCCCCTACCCTTTGATTGCCATCCCCATATATATTGTATTGTTCCCTGCTGTCTAGTGGCACCCTCCACTCTCCGATCATCATCCCTGTACTGATGAAGTCTTTCCCTGGTGTCTAGTGGCACCCCCTACCCTTTGATTGCCATTCCCATAATTATTGCTCCCTCTCCTTTCCCTACCCTCACTCTACTACTGCGTAGGCTACCTTCTTCTACCACTTCATAATACAAAAAAATTGGGTAATGGTGTCAAAAGTCTTTTTAAGTAGAGCTCCGAAGGTGTTCTAAAGTCGTCCAGAAAAACCAAAAGCTGGGAGCTCAGGACTTGATTTAAATATAACAAAGTAGTGGCTATATAAGTATGTCAGTGATGGGGGATTCAAATTTAAATGATGGAAGTTACATTTTTGGAGCCAATATTATGGAATGTTCTTTATGTTGTAAACAAGTGTTTCTGTAAACTGTAATATTTATATTTATGTTTTTTTCTAGAGAGAATATAACAGGAATAGTTATTATTCTAGAACATGAGGAAAAGGCAATTGAAATATTGATGGTAATATAAGTGAAATGTGTCCTTTAATATAATAGTAACAAAAGAGATGTGATAAAAACTAAATATAGTGAATGAAAAAGTGATTATTATATATTTTTTGTACTTTGACACAGATTCTGAATGCCCCGTGAACAAGTTCAAAGGAGCGAAACGTAGGGGATTTTTATCAAAATAAAAGAAAATATATGAATCAGCGACTGAGTGAATATATTGGAATGTAGTCCTGAGCTCCCAGCTTTTGTTTTTTCTGGAATTCTTCTACCACTTCCCCTCCCTCTGGAATCAACTCTCTTCTACCATTCATCTAGCCCCCTCACTCCCTGCTCTTAAGTGCCTACTCAGACTTACACCTGTTGCTCCTTGCCACAGTCTCTCAACACCTCCTGAGCCTCCTAATGGTTCTGAACAACCGTGTTACGGCTTATATTGTTTTTGCCCATGTGTATCTTGTTCTGTTTGAATACTGCACTTGTTCATCTGTCATGTTACTATTCTTCCCTTTGTTTGTATGTGATTTCCCCTTCCCTGGGTCACACCTAGAAATGAGCCTCAGCTCAGTGTGCTTTTCACGGTTACCAAATTTTAAATAAATAAATAAATAAAATCTTTCCCTGGTGTCTAGTGACACCCTCTGCCTTCCAATCACCATCTATGTAATTACTGCATTTTTCCTGGTGTCTAGTGGTGCCCCCCAACCCTCTGATTGCCATCCCCATAGTGATGAAATCTTTCCCTGGTGTCTAGTAGCACCCCCCACCTTCCAATCACCATCCCCATAATGATGAAATCTTTTCCAAGTGTCTAGTGGCAACACCCCACCCTCCATTCGCTATCCCCTTTTAATTTTTGTGTTTTCCTGGTGTCTAGTGGTACCCCTACCCTCTGATTGCCATTGTGTCTTAACTAAAGAAAACAGTCCCTCTATGTCTTTTTTTTAAACCTGTAAAAAAAGAAAACAGTCTCTCACCGATCTGATCCACTCAGCACCCACCACCCCACACAGCTGAACAGGTCCCAGGGTGAAGATCCACGCTCTGATGGAAGACACATCCTACTGCTGGAACCGCTGACTGCAATATGAGAAAATAAGGTAAGTGCGGTGCAATGTATTTCAATGGGATTTTCAACCTTGATGCATAACTGCCATTTGTGCAAATTGTGACACCAAATTTTCAACATGCTCTTTTTGACACCCCACCTCATGACCAGTGGTGGTTGAATTACACTAATCTGGCCTGAAGGTGATTTTGTGGTCACTTGGCAAACTTACCTTTTGTGCAGGATTTGAAAATGTTCACCACCCTTGTTCATGAGGTGGGGTCATAAGAAGGGTATGTTGAAAATTTGGGTCAAATTATGTAAAAATGGCAAAGTTATATGCATCTGTTGAAATTTTTCTATACTTGCTCATAACTTTGGTAATTTTTAGTATTTTGACCCTAAATTTTTAACATATCCATTTTTTTACACCATCTCATGAACGTGACAGCTGTCAGTTTTTAAATCCTGGCCAAACTCTCTTTTCGCACCTGTGGCATGAAATCACGTTGAGGTGGCGCAGAATGACGTTTCTGTGGGGATTTGAACATTTTCAGTATCAGGATCATGTTGTGGTGTAATAAGAAGGCTATGCTGACAATTTGGTTTCTGTTTTGCTACAAATGCAAGTGCAGGGCCTAGAGGGCCCTGTTCTTCCACAGCAACATACATGTATGCATCTATGGAGGGAGGGAGGGAGTGCAGGGCCCTCCCACAGGCAAATAAGGATTCAATTATACTACCTTAAAAAGAAAGGAAATTCATTGCAAAAAAGTATTAATGCACCAGTTAGGGTTAAACTGACAAAAGTAAGGAAATGTGGCATTAGGGTTTCCAACTCTTAACACCCCATCCCCACTCTGCGGGCAGCAACAAGAGAAACCATTATAGTTTGCACTGTCCTGCATCTTCACAAATCAGGTATGGAGTGGGCCTCGGGGTTGTCAACCATAACGCATAATGGTTTCTCTTGTTGTTGCCTGCAGAGTGGGGATGGTGTGTTAGGGTTGGAAACCCTAATGCCACATTTCCTTACTTTTGTCGGTTTAACCCTAACTGGTGCATTAACAAAGTTTTTTGCAATGAATATGCACATTTCCTTACTTTTGTTGCTTTAACCCTAACTGGTGCATTAACAAAGTTTTTTGCAATGTGTGTGTGTGTGTGTGTATATATATATATATATATATATATATATATATATAATATATATATATATATTAGTTTCTTATACAATATTTTTATGGTAGTGCAGGAATGTGCGATATCTTATGGGTTCCAGTATGAGGTCACTGCAGCCCTCTCAGATACTGGTCTGAAATTGGATCTCTGCCCACCAAAGGTACCTCCTACTGCTCGTCACGGATCAGGGACTGGTACCAGTAGTTGCAAACCCCTTCCCCATACCACAGTCAGTCATAAAGAAATGATGTTTAATAACACTGGCCACTTGTCCCTCTAAACAAAGAAGACACTGTAAAAAACAGTTTTATACCACTTTACCTTGGTTAATATGTTTCTGGAAATGTTATCTTGTTCTACGTATCCAAATTCTGCTCTCTATTTAAAACACGTGCCGTTCACACAGAATGCAGCTTCAATTCCACAGGTACAGACAGAAAGACTAGAGAGTGGGAAAGCATACTGACCATGGGCAACGGCAGGTGTACTGCGATAAAATGTAAGTATGGAAATGTTCATATGTGGGTCACTCAGTGGTGAGGAGCAAGGAAACCAGAGTTCCTGTTCAAGCTTTAAAATCCCATGCTTAAGCTGGTTGGGGGGGAGGGACAGGAGAATCCAGGAGGCGAGGCACTCTACTCATGAGGCAGAAGGGCTGCCTGGCATTTCCATAACCCTGCAGCCAACCCTGGACCAGCATTGGCATACGGCTGTGAAGACAACAGCTCACCTCTTCTCCCTTCTGGAGGAAGGGTGCAAATGTACTGAACCCAAACAATAAGGGGAGGGATGAGAAAAACAAAAATGTATACATGTATATTGTAAAGAAATATACCCATCAAGGGGGCTAAACAGATCATTAAGCCACAAGTCCAAAAGGTGATTAGTTTTCTGATCTGCTTAGCCCCCTTGATGGGTTTATTTCTGAGTATAGCGCAGTTACCCATGATTTATTTTATATTAGGCAATGGCAAGACAGAATCCTGGACTCTGATTGGTCAATGTGTGCCTGACACAGTGATGATATCTGAGTATAACATTACTGTATTGATTAGTTGCTTCACAGTTGTATCCTCTCTTCAGAAACAAAGATATATTGCCACACTAAAAATCTACTAAAACATGTTTTAAATGTTTGTTTTTTTTGTATAACAACGAGCCATTGTATAACAGCAATAATGCACTCCAGGGTGTGTGTCATGCTGGCATAACATCACATCTGGAGCACTGGACGTACTCGGCCTACAGCCTTGTGCCCAACCCCCCCAGGTGTGATGTTATCCCAGCACAACACACACCCTGCCATGCATTATTGCTTAATAACACCAGTAAATGGTTACTGTTAGTTTTAATTGCAGTTACATATACTGGGAAAGGGTATACAGGGAAATAACTGCTCACCACGTTTATGAGGAAAAATTCCATATATATATATATATCTATATATATGTAGATAGTCAATTCCACTTGGATGCACACTGGTGGGGATAGCATTATTTGTGCATACATGCAAAATTACATATACTGAGATAATGGACTACACCTTTTAAAAGCCTGCGGGAAGGCAAATTTATCAATACAGTAATTAACTGTTTTAGAAAACAGAGATTGCCCTGGCTTCTCTCCTGCAGCGCTACTATGAAATTGGTCCCTTTGCTTCCTGCATGTTGGCCCATCAGATCCATAGACAATGGAAAATGGCCACTGTCTCTTCCTTCCTTCACCCAGAGACTGGAACTAAACACATCAAACTACACAAGATCACCTTGGCGTTTGCTCAGAATTACCAGCAGCTCTACATTCCAGAACACAATGTCTCAATGCAGGAAATCCAGAATTTCCTTGCACCCCAATCCCGTCTAGTGCCAGTCACAATAGAAGAGGTGGACCTCATCCATCGGGAGGCCACAACATTAAAGGCCATGAGTCCTGATGGATTCTGTGTGGAATTTTACAAACAGGCTAGGGAGCAGGCATACCTGTGTAGCTTGTAGCTATACATCCAGTTCACAAGGGACATTCCCCTCCATTTTCTGATCCTATGCTAATATTTCAGTGATTCCAAAATTAGGTAAAAATGCCCAGTTATGCTCTTCTTATCATCCAATATCCTTACTAAATGCTGATTATGAACTATTTATGGCCATGCTGGCTGAACGCTTGAATCCCTGCTCACTGGACTGGTGGGACTGGAGTAGATAGAATTTGTGCATTCCCATATCACCATGGGCAACATTAGGAGAACTTTATATATAGTCAATGAGATGCGGCAGTCACCCAGTCCATCCCTCCGCCTGAGCTTGGACATGGAGAAGGCCTTTGACCGGGTCTCTTGGCTGTTCCTATATGCTGTGCTGGGGTGGCAAAGTTTTCTGGTCCAGTTTATATCTCTTATTCAGGGCATCTACTCCTCCCCCAAGCATGTGTTAAGGTAGCCGGTCACCATTCTCCTAGGTTCCCTTTCCACTGTGGCACCTGGCAGGGCTGCTCTTTGTCGCCCTTATTATTTGCCCTCTATAGTGAGCCTTTAGCCCAAGCCATCTGATCTTATTTGGCAGTTACTGTGGTGCAGGCTGTGGGGGAGAAGCATCATGTTGCCCTTTACATGGATGGTGTTCTTCTCTACCTTACACAACCCAGAAAATCCATCCCAGCAGTTTTTGTGCTTCTCCACGAGTTTGGTAAGTTGTCCAGATACAAGATAAACGCGTCAAAAACAGAAGCCCTTCCATTTCACTATACCTCGACCACATGCACAAAAGAGACCTACTCGTTCTGCTTGGACTTAGGCAAATTAAAATACTCGGGATATATCTAGATATACTATAGGGGCATGGTTGTGCCTCTATATTAAGGTTCACTAGCATGTTTAATGTTAAACCTCAAATTTGCACTTTAATAACTTTGCAACCGATCAATGGATTTGCTCAAAATTTGGTATGTGCTATCCCATGGGGTAGATCTCTTGATGTGGCAAGCTTTGTTCCAGTTGGATGTGTGGATTCAGATATCTGGACAGTGCAAAAAGTGATAAAGTTGTCTTTTTTTTGCAGTTTGTTACTCATCAGATGGTGTGGAATTTTGGTGTGATTTTTTTATGGTAAAACCAGCTTGGGTAACAGAACATGCATGCCAAGTTTTGTGAAAGAATATTGATCCGTTACAAAGTTATAATAATATTTTGTTTCCCATCGTTTCAATGGGAAGAGTACTTTTCAGGATAGAGGGAGGAAAATCGACGAAGGATTTTGTTCTTGCAAAAAAGGATTCAGTCTCGTGAGACCTTTCCTCTTTCATGAGAATCAAAATCCTTTCTCATGAGAAAAAAATCCCTTTTTTGTGAGCCATCTTGGTTTTTTTTTAAAAGAAAATTGTAAACCCACAAATTTTTTTATTTATTGAAATGTTTCACCAGGAAGGCACGCTGAGCAACAAGCTGCTCATCTGCCAGTGTGACCTGGGGGGTAGGGGAACATGAGGATAGTTTACAGAGATTTGGTACACAATATAAATTTACAGTAGATTACATTCAAATAATTTGAGCAGACTGTACAATACTAGGATGCTAACAGTTTTGAACTAGATAGATACTATGCCAACACTTTTGGACTAGATAGATACAACAACACAAAATAACATTTAGGCATACACTAAACATAACTGTGTAGCTTGAAAATGGCTGAATAGAATTGTTGTAGTTTGATCTAGGGAAGTTAATGAGGAGTAAACACAGGCAGAACAGGTTGGCTAAGGTATAACAGAAGTGCAAGTTAACTACAAGTGCATTAGAGATTGGGAGTCAGCCATAACTAGGGCTACGTAAGGGGGAGAAGGAAAGGTGAGAGAGAGGTAGGTATGTTGGTAGGCAGAGAAGCGAGGGAGGGTGGTGGAAGGGGATGGAACGTGGAGACGAAGGAAGAGGTAGGAGGAGAAAGGTCTGCTGGGGCCTGACCCCTCCAGTATGCTGAGGACCCTGCTGGCAGAGAGAGGTAGAGTACGATAGGAGGGAAGCAGGTTGAAGACAGCGAGGGGAAATAGGCTTCGGAAGAACAGAAGAGAGAGAGTGAAGGTGAGAGAGAGAAGAGAGGCAGAATCCCAGCCCTTCAGGATGTGGAAAAGTGGAGGGAAGACTTGGGTTAATGGTGTAAGGATAGGGTAGGGACTGGCCCTTGGTACAACTTTGGATGATTGAGAAATCACAGTAAGAAAATAATGGAAGGTCTGAGAGGAAGAAATTGGGGGAAGGGAAGAAATGCTGGTTTTTAGGTGGGTGGGGGTGGAACTGGAGCAGGTGCATTGCATGGGTACTGAAGAGAAGTAGGGTTTGTCAGGGGCTTAGGGGGGAGTTAGGGAGGGTTGTAGCAGGAAAAGCTAGGTGCAAGGAAGTTTTTAAGGACAGAGCTGATGGAGTAGTAGGAGGATGAGTGATGAATTTGAGGTGGAAGGGAATTCCACATTTTTGGGAGGCAGTGAGAGTAACCAGATTATCCGATGAGGGTGGCTCTGTGGGGGACCGCCAGAGTACGGGAGCTGGATGATCTAAGGGAGTGAGAGAGAGTTGGGGGTGTTATAAATGAGGGGGAGAGGCAGGAAGGGAGTTCACCCAGCCAGAGCTTGGAGGTGAATTTAGCACAGTGGGAGAGTCATCTGTTTGTAAGAGAGGGGAAGGATACGGCACAATAGAGATCACAGTGGTGGGTGCGAGAGGGCGCATCAAGGGCAAAACAGCAGAAAGAATTGAAGAGGGTATCTAATCTGTCCAGGGAGGACTTGAGAGCAGCGCCATAGACTACATCACAGTAGTCAAAGATGGGCAGGATCATCTTCTGAACAAGTTCATGCCTAACCGTAGAGGGGATACAACTACGGTTCCTGAACAGGGCACCAAGCTTGGGGTGCAGTTTTTTAGGATGGTGTCAGTATGTCTGGAGAAGTTTAGGTGTTGATTTTATTTATTTATTTATTTTTTTATTTTAAGAAGTAATCAGAATTACAATCCTTTTACAAAGGCTCCTCATCAGGAAGACAAATCCATTAATAGCAAGTAACAGAAAACAAAGTAAATGAGCTCAAATAAAAGCAAACAGTCATTATTAAGGGCTGGTTCGACTCCTAGGTACCTGAAGGAGGATGTGTCCTCAAGTAAAGTCTCATCAAGGGTGTGGAAAATGGGCATGGAGGGAAGCCTAGAGAGTTTCTGCCGTGTGCCAAAGGTCATGCAGACAGTCTTCTTGGTGTTGAGAAAAAGTTGATGGTTAGCAAACTAGAGCTGAACCTTGTCAAAGTCTTGCTGCAAGTTGGATGTAATCTCAGCTGGGCAATAGCCAGATGCATACAGGACTGTATCATCAGCATACATGTGTACGGAGATGACGGAGGAAGGTATACCCACCCAACAGCAACAGTTCAACAGCGAGGTCCCCCACAGTGACTACAGCACCATGCTGCTGTAGGGGACCCGCTGGAACCAGGCACTATCATATGGGGGTCCTGCACCCCCCAAATCATCTCGACTTGGAGTTGATAATCATAGTGGTGATCTTGGGGCACAGCCTGTGTGGGGTTCTGGGGTGAAGCCCCCGAAGAAAACACTTTGTTCCATGAGAAACTGGCAGCCAATTGCTAAATGCAGTCAACCTGCCGGTTTTGCTGTCGGGGCGTTCGACGGGAAATTTGTCGACCACCCGTCGTGGATCCACAGTGGAGCAGACAGATGGAAGGTCGTTTAGATCATGTATCGTGGACACTGGGGCTCCGTTAGGTGGATTCTGAAGTCATTTGGTGAAGAAACAACCTTGGAAGGGTTTTTTCTTAGCATTTTAAATCCTTTCTCTAACTTGCTTAATTCCTTTTTCGCGAGCCAATTCCTTATTTGCAAGCTCGCGAAAAAGGATTCCTTTTTCGCGAGTTCGCAGGAACTTTGCAGGAAGCATTCAACTTGTAAAAGCCTATGATAAGCTATTTCAGATGTGGCACTGGGCTTACCAATAGGTGCCAGGAGTCCTGAGATATGAATACCTAAATCATCTGTAGATTATATTAAGGTGCAGTCATTTCATGTAATTGTACAACAGAAAATGATGTCACTGAGGGCAAGCTGTATGTTGTTAATTACAGCTTGCCCCTCAATGACATCACTTTCTGTCTCAAGACTCCATGAAATGGCTGTTGCCTTCATTTAATTTACAGATAATTTAGATATTTGCATCTCGGGACTGCTGCAACCTACAAGTAAGCCAAATACCTTTCATGAAAGATCTTTTCATGGGCTTTCACAGATTGTGTGATCTCTGCAACATTTACTTCCCCTTTAATAAGATACAGGAGGGTAGCATTTTACATAGAAAGAGATGCTCAAGGACAAGGGGTCATGACATGAAGCTGGAAGAGGGGAGACTCAGAGGGGATGTGAGGAAATACTTCTTCACAGAAAGGGTAGTAGACACCTGGAACAGACTCCCAGTAGAGGTAGTGGGTACTAAAATGGTAGCAGGATTCAAGCATGCATGGGATAAACACACGGGTACCATAGTAAAAGGCCTAGGGGAGTAAGGCCAGTGATCGAGTAGGGTCTGCGGTAGCACAGTAGGTAGGGAATTTAGGGCAGACTAGTGGGCCAAGAGGTCCTTATCAGGCAACAGCTTCTATGTTTCTATGAAGAAGTATTTCCTTACATCTCCTCTGAGTCTCCCCCCCAGCTTCATAGTGTGACCCTTTGTCCTTGAGCATCTTTTTCTATGTAAAATGCTACCCTCACGTACCTTATTAAAACCTGTGAGGTATTTGAACATTTCTGTCATGTCCCTCCTTCCCTTCTTTCCTCTAGAAAGTACATATTTAGTTCCTTGAGCCTTTCCTTGTAGGGCTTTTGATGCAGGCCCTGCACCAGTTTGGTTGCCCTCTTCTGTACCGCCTCTACCCTACCTATGCCCTTCCAGAGACAGGGCCCCCAGAACCGGACACAGTACTTGAGGTGAGGCCTCAGCATCGATCTGTACAGGGGTAACACTACCTCCCTTTTTCTGCTGGTGATACCCCTCCCTATGCACCTAAGCATTCTGCTAGCTTTTCCCACTGCCTTATCATACTGCCTTGCTACCTGCAGATCATCAGAAATCATTACCCCCAGGTCCCTTTCCTGTTTTGTGGTTGCCAATACCTCCCTGCCCAATTGGTACATTGCTCTCAGGTTTCTGTGCCCCAAGTGCATGATTTTGCATTTTTTTGCATTGAAACCCAGTTGCCAAACCCTAGACTAGTCTTCCAGCGTTTTTAGATTGTCCCTCATTTGTTTCACACACTCACGATGTGTCCACTCTGTTGCAGATTTTTGTGCCATCTGCAAACAGGCATACTTTCCTAACCAGCCTTCCTGCAATGTCACTAATAAAGAGATTGAAGACAGTGTTGGAATTACAGGGGGGCTTGCCAGGTCTCACGCCCCCAGCTCTGAAGTGAGCCATGGTAGCTCATGCATCACTGTCATTGACTTATAACAGGAAGGGGGGCTCAATTTAAAGATACAGCCCTTCTGGTCCCCCAGCTCCAAAAGTGTAATTCCAACAGTGATTGAAGGAGGAGGAACTAAGACAGGCAAGGCAGATTGGAGGTGGGTTTAGCCCAATACTGGAGGGAGGAAGAAGGGAGATGAGGGAGAGTGATTTAAGCCAACAGTGGTGAGGAGAGGGTCAGAAGAAGGGAAGCAGAGACAAAGGGGCCCAGGCCAGGAAGAACGATTGCCGGGGAAACCAGGTCAGGAGACAAAAGACAAATGGAAGGAGGAGATAGGGACTTGTGAGGGGAGGCGAAGAAGTGGCAAAAGTCATGGAGTGGAAAGGAGAGAACAGGTTACTACGCAGAGAGAGGGCGGGGCATTTGTGAAGGGCCTTCAGAAAATAGTTTTGCACTGCTAGAGGGGAAGAATGGAGGAGGAAGTGATGAAATTAGAGGAGTAATTGATAAATGCCTGGACCAAACTGGAGCGGAGAAGTTCTGCTGGGAGAATTGCAACAGGGATAAAAGGGGGAAATAATGTGCAGGAGGAAGAAGAGGAGCTGGAAATGAGAGAGGGAGATGAATGGGAGCAAGCAAGGAGTAAGAGGGGTGGAATCTTAGTGCTGGGGGACTCAATACTAAGAGGAGTTAGGTGGGGTAGCAAGGGGAGAGGCATAGTCGCATTTGGGTGGAGAGCCATGCCAGGAATGACAGCGGAAAGGGTGGGACAATCTGTTCTGAAATATGCTAGAAGGGTAGGGACAAGCCTCATTTAATTATACATCTTGGGACAAACGACCTGGCTGACAAGACAGTAGATACAGTCCAGAGGAGGTTTGAGGAACTAGAACAATTATGTGAGGGGTAGGAAGATCAGTAACTTTTCAGAGATACTTCCGTGCCAAAGACAACTACAACAAGAAAGCTGAGAATAGAGGAATTTAACGGATGGCTAGAACCTGGTGTTGTGCTAAAGGGTATGGGCTGTTGGGGGGTGGGGAGGGACCTGGGAGGACAGTAGTCTCTATGCCAAGGACAGACTACACTTGAGTGAGGAGGAAAGAAAGTGTTGAAACAGAGGATGGAGGAGTACATAGAGGAAGTTGGGAATTTAAACTAGGGGGGGGGTGGCAGTTGGGAAGAGATATGCAGAGACCCAGGTTGGGAAACCATGAGCTACCCCCATAACAGTGACAAAGGACAAATGGCAAGTACTGTTGGTGATGCTAGGAAAGGAGGGCAGGATGGGAGGGGGAAAAGGGTGGAAGGTGGTTACTCTTAATGCTAGGAGCCTTGGGAGGAAAACTGCAGAGTTACAGGTTCTCATGGCAGAGGGAGAGGTGGACAGTGCAGCCATCACGGAAACATGGGCCACCCAATACAATGACTGGGACCTGTCTGTACCAGGGTACAGGTTATTTCGTAGGGACAGGGTGATTGGGAAAGGAGGGGGGCTGGCACTATATGTGAAGGAAGGACTAAAGTGTGTAAGGGAGGACGGGGAGGAGGGTAGTACAGAGTCACTTTGGATGCAAATCCAGGATTCCAAGAATAGGATTCTTAGAGTGGGAGTGGTGTACAGGCCACCATCTCAGACGAAGGAGTTAGACAGGGAACTAGCGGGACAGATCAGGAGGATCTGCGAGAAGGGTAGTGTGGTGATTGTGGGGGACTTCAACATGTCAGGAATGGACTGGAGCACCCCAACAACCAGGAACAGAAGGAAGCAGGTACTGCTGGATGCCTTCCAGGACAGCTTCCTGCTGCAAATGGTCAGTGAACCAACCAGGTTAGGGAATACCCTTGACCTTGTGCTGGCAAATGGGGACTTTGTGAGAGAACTTACAGTGGAGGAACCGCTGTCAGGAGTGACCACCACTCAGTATGGCTCACATTGGATATGGGCAGGAAGGTGGAATCTGGCACAATAGTGCTGGACTTCAGGAGGGCCGACTTTGGGAGGATGGGAAGTGGTAAAGGGTACCTGGCCAGAATTCAATCTAGTATGGACACTAACCAGAGGTGGGAGCTCATAAGGCTGGGGATAGTGGAGGCAACAGAACCTGCTGCAAAGCCCAGAGCAAGAAGGCTGGGGCTAAGAAACCGATCTGGTTGAGCAAGGAGGTCATGGAAAAGGTAAGGAGGAAAAGAGCTGCCTTTAGGAAGTACAAGAAAACAGGGAGGGGAGGACAGGGAGGAGAGTTGACAGAATCGAAGGAGGTGACAAGGGCAGTAGGGGAGCCAAAGCATCTATGGAACTCAGGCTGGCACAAGGCATTAAGAAGGGGGAGAAGGACTTCTTTAAGTACATCAGGGAGAAAAGGAGCTGTAAGGACCACATAGTAAGGATTAGGAAAGAGGGGGTTGGGTGGAAGCAGGGTGCGATAAGGCAGAAGTACTAAATGAGTACTTCTGCTCAGTATTTACTAAAGAGAAGAGGGGGCGACACCCAAGGTGGGAGAAATGGCAGAAGCAGGGTGGGAAGTGGTGACAGATGGGGAAATCATGGAGAGCAGAGTTCGAGAGGGTTTGAAGGCACTGAGGGTGGACAAGGTGCCAGGCCCAGGTGGTAGCATCCACCCCAGGGTACTGAAGGAGCTGGCAGAGGTCCTTGCAGGACCTTTAGCAGACCTATTTAATGCCTCACTACATTCGGGGTGTGTACCTCAGGACTGGAGGATGGCTTTGTGGTGCCCCTCCACAACAGTGGTCCCAAGGATGAACCGGGAAACTACAGACCAGTGAGCCTCACATCCATCATGGGTAAGCTAATGGAGACTATCCTGAAGGAGGCTGGTGGCCCTCCTAGAGGCCAAGGACTACAGGACAGCAGACAGCATGGCTTCATATGTGGCAGATCCCTGCCAAACCAACCTGGTGGAATTCTATGACTGGGTAACTCAGGCAACTGGACAGGGGCCATGCAGTGGATGTCCTGTATCTGGACTTCAGTAAGGCATTCGACTCAGTGCCAATGAAGGCTGGGAAGGAAGTTAGTAGGCACAGGGGCGGGTGCAAAGCTGGTGAGATGGGTGGAAACTGGCTGCAGGAAGGCAACACAGGGTGGTGGTGGGTGGGGAGCTCTCACACCCAAGGGCAGTGACAAGCGGTGTTCCACAGGGCTCGGTGTTGGGACCAGTGTTGTTTGGGATATTCATTGCAGATATATCATGGGACATTAAGCCAAGATCAGTCTGTTTGCTGATGATACCAAGGTAGGTGCGGTGGTGGATGACCTAGGGGGATGGCAGGGGTTGCAGGATGATCTGGCAAAGCTTGAAACCTGGTCAGACACCTGGCAACTGGGCTTTAATGCCAAAAAGTGCAAGGTGCTGCATTTTGGGATGAAGAACCCAAGGAGGAGTTACCAGCTGGGAGGAGTGCAGCTAGCCCAGACAGAGGAGGAGAAGGATCTGGGTGTGCTCATTACAGGATCAATGAACAGCTTGGCACAATGTGGGAAGGCAGCTGCAAGGCCAACAAAATGCTGGGTTGTATGCAGGGGTATATCCTCGAGGAGGGAGGAGGTGATTCTGCCACTGTATGGGTCATTAGTTAGACCACACCTGGAGTACTATGTGCAGTACTGGCATCCGTATCTGAAGAGGGACATTAAGTTACTGAGGGGTGATGAGAGCGACAAAGATGATCAAGGGCTGGGGGGACTTGTCATAGGAGAGGAGGTTGAAGGAGTTGAACATGTACTCACTGGAGAGAGGAGACAGGGGTGACATGATTGAAACCTTTAAATACATGAAAGGAATAAACAAGACAGGTACAGAGGGCTGTTCAAAGTAAGGGAGGAGGGACACAGGGGCCATGATATGAGACTGGAGCGAGGAAGGTTCAGGAGGGAGATGAGGAGACACTTTTTTACAGAGAGGGTGGTGGCTGGGTGGAATGCGTTACCTGCTCAAATGGTATGCAGTAGAACAGTGGACTGCTTCAAACGAGGATGGGACAGAACAAGGGGGAGGGTTAATGAAGGGTAAGGGTGGAAGGGAGGGGCAGCTGCAGAATAAGGGGTGCTAGCTGCACATTCGAGCAGACTTGATAGACCTCTAGGCCTTTATCTGCTGGCAAATTTCGTATGTTCGTAAGACCAGGCCTAGTACTGACCACTACAGCACCCCACTGGTCACCTTACCTTCTTCAGAGTGAGCACCATTTACCACCACCCTCTGAGTCCTCTTCCTTAGCCAACTACTTACCCATTTTACTACCTTTGGACCCATTCCTAGGCTGCCCAGTTTGCTCGCCAGTCTTCTGTGTGGAACAGTGTCGAAGGCCTTACTGAAATCCAGGCAGGCCACATCCAACGCTCTGCACTGATCCACTCTCCTGGTCACCCAGTCAAAGAACTCGATCAGGTTTGTCTGTCAAGATCTCCCCCATTCTTGTTCTCCCTAAAGAAAAGGAAACAGAGGAGATTGAAGGCACTTAACACTTGGAGGTAGGTTATCCAAAGAGTAGTTTACACATAAAAAAACAGTGTGTCGCATCCCCTCCCAAAAAAAAATAAAAAAGGATTAAGGGAGATATGACTGAGGTATTCAAGATCATGAATGGGTGTATAAAAATAGAGCAGAACAGACAGAATCGGGGGTATGGGGCACCATCAAATCTGGTTGTTAGTGGCTCTAGGCCTTAAAAGACTGATACTTTCTAAATGGAGGAGCACTTTTACACACCATCCTTGGAGGAATGGCTGTAATACGTGGGCAGGTTTGTAGCAAATGAAAGGAAATGTGATGTAGTGTGGGATAAAGTAAGCCAAAACAATGATATACTGTCACCATTCTAAAACTAAGTTACCAATCAATCAGCAGCAGGCTGGCTCTGTTTGGTTACTAGTGATAACACAGTCAGTGACGACACAGTGCTTGTAAGGTACAGGAAGGAACAGAACTGATTATATCAGCCCCCAGGTAGAATGTTATTCCACAGAGTACTGCCAGGTAGAAAATCTAATTAGCAAAGTAGAAAGGAAAAATACTTCAGATATAAGAGGTGATCACTGACTACTGCTGAAAGTTGCTATTAATGTCTGGTACTACACTAACTCTTTAAAGGGAAGGTCCTCTCAGCCTTTTATTCTGTTTACCTGTATTGTTTGCAGGCATGAACAATGATTGCCTCTATTGCACTGCCTAGTTTCATCAGGATTTAAATGTAAATGGAGGTACTTCAGTTTGGTGTGAAAACCTGCTTGACCCCATTGCAAAGGTCATGACCCTACTCATGTATGACATCAGTGCTGTTGCTGTCCTCCACATCCTTATGGTTTTGTCTTTTGCTGCCCATAAAACATTTTAAGGCATAGTAAGTGCCCTGCTGTTTTCTGTAGCTTAAAGTGTATCTGGGTTAGAAAATGCTATTAGAGAATACAGGGACTTCATAACACATGTAACAGAATTGAATAAGAGTATAACTTTTACTGGCTTGTGCAGGTACGCATCACCACCTCCCTTGATGGCTTGCATGAATGGGGTAATGACCTTTGCAATGGAGACAAACAAATGTTCACACCAGGGTACAACAGAGTGAAGCAACCTCGTTTATATATTAAGGGGGATGCAAGAGAGGGCTCTTTGTTCATGCCTATAAACTACAAAGGTATACAGAATACAGGTTGAGGGGACATTCTCTGTAAGTCCAGAGGAAGGGAGTTCCAATGATAGGGGTCCAGAAATGGCTAATGCTTTGTGGTCAGATACAGTTTTGGATATTGGAATATGAAGCGTTTGATCCCGAATGCTTCTTCAGGCATAACAGGAGGGAAACAGCTGTTTAAAATGCTAAAGGACTATCTGCTGATCACCAGCACATACTGTAGAATTTTTAGAGTGCCATCTGTCCCCTGTTAATCATCTCTCTTTCCTCTCCCATGCTTTAGGGCAGTTCTGTGTCCTGCTGTTGCTGCTGGGACTTGGGGTTTCGAAAAGCGAAGACACAGCTGATGCCTCTCTGGAAAAGAATGTCCAGGCTGATGAAGGGGGTCTAGAGATGGAAGAAAACATGGAAAAAAGGGGACTGGATGTGGATGACATCCAGCAGGAAGGGGATCTGGAGAATGAGCTAGAGGAAGGGGATCTGGAACATGATGACAGCCTGGATGAAGAAGATCTGGAAAATGAGAACATCCAGGAAGAAGGCAATCAGGAGAATGATGACAGTCTAGAAGAAGGGGATCTGGAGAATGATGACAGACTAGAAGAAGGGGATCTGGAGAATGATGACAGTCTGGAAGAAAGAGACCTGGAAAATGGTGAGAGTCAGGAAGAAGGGGATGTAGAGCTGGAAGACAACATGGAAGAAGGGACTCTGCAGAACGAAAACAACATGTATGATTCAAAGCCAGTCAGTGCTCTGTGGTTTGAATTCGGCAGAAGGAGAAGGTAAAACACACTAAGTGGTGGCCATACAGCTGGGGTCTAGGTGGTTTATGCAGAGGACAGTAAACTAAACTTTCTTAGTTGGGGGTTGTAGGCATTTGGGAAACCTGCTGTCACCTCCACTGAATGGCAGAGCTGTGTCAAATGAGAGTCAGAGAACCACAGCTGGCTACCAAAATCCACTGTGGTCGTCAGAGGCTCAAAAGCCTGACAGCACAAGCATCATGGGAAAAATTCATGAAAGACAGCAGGAGCTCCTATCAATGAGTATGGAGCAAGGAGTCTGTGGGTTCAAAGGTAGGACTCTCAACTCAAGGCCACAGAGTCATTGATGCTGTACTGGGGTCTTGCCTTCAGAAAGTCAATTGGTGAACCCCTGAATAAGCAGAGATTTGCAACAGTTGATGGGTTCAGGAAAGGACGGGACAGGCACATGGGTTTAGTGGAGGGCACAAGCGGAGAGGAAGAAATGGGAGAGATGCCTGACTGTTAAAAGGAGCAGTCTTAGAAGTCAGGTCGCGCAATGGAGAGACCAGTCATCCTTCTGCCATCAATTCTAAATTTCTACATTCCAACAGGAGAAAAATGAAATGCAGCAGGAACCGGACAGGTTTGGGAAATGGGTGGCAAAGTGGTAGATGAACTGCAGTGTTTTTGGTTTTTTTTTGCCTCCCACACCAGGACCAGCTCCCATTGGCCCTACCTTTGCAGCCAGCCCTATCATCTGTCTCAGTGGGACTTACCTCTCCCTGTGTTCCTCCCTAACTAACCCCCCAGAGCGGGGCCTTCGGGAGCCCTAGTTCCCTCCTGGCAGACCTCTAATTAAGTGTTCAGGGAGTGCCATGATTCAACAGTGTGGGGCTGCGGTGCAAGGCAGGAAGCATCCTGTGGCTGTTCAGCATTTTCCTTGTTCATCTTCCTGGGAGACATGGTTTGCAGTGACATAGTGGTGCACATGTCGACGTCTGCCATGCCTGCCCAAAACTGTGTGCTCCAGCTATTCCTCCCCTGGCTTCTGCCAGGAGCCAGTAGAGCACAGGTAGTCCCCCCCCCACCCCAGATAAAGAGATCTTTCAAACAACATGAAGTCTTGCTATATTATGACAAATTGCAGTTTGACCCAGCATCAGAACTGCTCCGGAGGTGAAATAGTTAATTCCATTCTAAGAATGGAACTAAGAACGAGCTCTACAGAGAAGCTCTGTCTGTGTAATTTCAAAACTGAACTGTCAGATTCTTTACTCCGCCTCACTGAACATTAAGCTCCCAAAGATTTCTCCTTCTGCTGGGTTCATTTCTCGGTTTAAACAGTGTTTTTCTCAGTTGATTCAACGAGAATAGTTTCTATTTAACATAAAACCGATCGGTTCAGCTCTGTCTGTGGTATCGTAAGTAATTTATAGTTTTATTCTGTGGAACTTGTAAGTTTTATCGGTTCGGTTTTGAACCGATCAGCTTAGTTTAAACTTTAAAAATTTAAAATCTTGACATTTTGAGTCGGTTCGGTTCTTATCGGTTCTAAAAAAGCAGTTTATTCGTTTTTCAATACCATTGACACGGTTAGGAACCGATAAAAGGTGTCTTGCCTGCTGCCGTTCAAAGAGCAAGTTTTCTGGTTAGGCTGGCATTATGTCTGAAACCAAAGAAAACCGGGCCCACTGGGTTTCAACACTGTGATGTCTGTGGGAAGTCTTTCAAGGCTAATCCACACACCACATGTGTTTATTGTCTGGGGTTTGACTACCTCCAGTCAGACTGCCAGATTTGTAGGAATTTCCTGCAGCCACCCTGGAAAGAGATTGGACAGGCTCAGGCGAGAGGCAAAAGTCCTGACAGATGGCCAGCCCGGTTCGGTGCCAACCGAACCGAGGGGAATGCCCTCTGACCAGGGCGAGACTTCCTCGGGCAAACGAAAAGCTGGTTCGGATGAACCAGTTCCAGTAAAGAGAACAAGAAAGTCAGCAGGTTTGGAGCCCAAGATCCATTCTCCAACTGCTGCAGAGATAGCAAGAGCTATTCAGATTGTCCAGTCACTGTCTCCGGTCCCGTCCGAACCGCCACTATCTGGTAAAAGGTCGGTTCGGTCGGTTCCTTCGGTTCAGGAATATGATGTTGAGGAGTTTTATGAACCAGAGGAGGGGGAGGATGATTATGAACAGTATGAATGTGACTTGGAGGGTCTGGGTGTGCCCATTGAACCGGACATCTCCCCAGACAGACCTTTAGAATCTCCCCCTATGCTTTCTGAGTCCCCCTCTCATTTTATGTTTTACAAAAAAGTTGCTGAAACCCTCCAGCTTCCTTTGGAGGAAGCTGTGGATGAGCAAGAGGAGCCTGATTTTGTAGAAATGATGGATATACCAGAGTCTAGGAGATTGTCTATTCCTTTGCATAAGTCATTTAGAAACAAACAATAAAAATCTTAAAACTCCTAATTCTGTGCCTCCTGTAGATAAAGATGGACAGAAGCTACACACTGTCAGGTCCTGATACAGAATTCTCTCGGCAATGCAGTCATGTTGAGGGTAGTTCAGGCTGCAGCCTGTGATAAAGCTTAATGTTCCCTGGCTCACATCCTCCTGACAAGGATTCCAGGAAGATTGATGCCATGGCAAAAACAATACATGGCAGCGTCCTTGGGACTCAGGCAAGCAAATTATATGGCTTATGTAGCAAGGTATCAGAAATCTAGATGGGATACTGTTATGGAATTAGCCAAACAAGCCCATGGCCAGCTTGCTAGCGAGCTGGAGCAGGTGGCTACCGATGGCATTGAGGCTTCTAAGGTGCAGTTTCATGCTGCTGTGGATGTTAATGATGTTTCCTCTAGAGTCATGGCCACATCTGTAGCTTTTCGTAGGTTGGCCTGGCTCAGGTGTACTAGCCTGTCACAGGATACCCAGACTAAGGCTATGGATTTCCCTGTGGTGGGAAATTCTCTGTTTGGGGAGCAGACAGAGAATTATATGAAAAAGATGGATGAATATAGGACTACCTGCAAAAGTGCCCAAGCTAAGGAGCGGCAAGCCATTCCCCGGAGGCACACCCCCAGAGGTAGGGGTAGGCCTTTCCATAGGCCTTTTGACCAAACCCAGGCCTCCTCTGCTTATGTTCAGAGGGGGTTCTTCAGAGGCAGAGGCAGGCAGGGGTGTGGGCAGGCTGCCCCACCCCTCAGCCTAAAGCACCTGCCAAGCAGGCACCCTGATGGGGTGCCCAGGCCGATTCTCCTTTACCAGTAGGGGGCAGGTTGACACTTCAGTCAGAACTGGTGTCCTTAACTTCAGACAAGTGGGTTCTGGAAGTAGTAAGCCAGGGTCTGTTCTCAGCTTCAAAAAGTTCCCAAAGATGAGAATCAGGCCTTTTCTCCTACAAGCTCTTTAGAGACCCTTGCTCTAGAAGCAGAGGTCTCAACCCTGTTAGCTCTCAGAGCAGTGAAAGGTCCCTCCCTACACCGAGGGCAAGGTCTGTACTCCAGATACTTCCTTACCCCAAAAAAGACAGGAGAATGGCGGCCCATTTTAGACCTCAGATATCTGAACAAGCATCTTCTGAAACCAAAGTTCAGAATGGTAACTCTGGCAATGATTTTACCTTCTCTAAGGCCAGGGGACTGGCTAGCTTCCCTGGACCTCAAGGATGCCTATTTTCATGTCCTAATCAGAAGCTCCCACCGAAAGTACCTCAGATTTGAACTGCCCTCAGGTCATTACCAGTTCAGAGCAATGCCCTTCGGCCTTACCTCTGTCCCAAGGGTATTCACAAAATGTCTGGCAGTAGCAGTGGCTCACTTAAGGAGGCAAAGGATTGCTGTTTTTCCCTACCTGGACGACTGGCTCATTGTAGGCCAGTCCCCAGAACAGGCAAAATCTCACCTGCAAGTCACCCAGCAGCTTCTCACCTCCCTGGGCTTCCTGCTAAATCTACCAAAGTCGGTTCTGGAGCCAGTTCAGGTACTTACCTTCATAGGTGCAGAATTGGACACAAATCTGGCCAGAGCTTTTCTTCCCTTAGAAAGGGTAAGGAACTTGGTGGCTCTGGCCTCCTCCTTCACCCTGCAGGTCTCTCGACCAGCAAGACACTTTTTGCAGCTCCTGGGGCACATGGCTGCGTCCACAGCTGTAGTGCAGGGAGCAAGATTTCAGATGAGAGACATTCAGTTTCACTTGAGAGCCTATTGGTCTCAGAGAAGAGACCCCCTTTCCAAGTTGGTCCCAGTGACCCGAACCTTGATCCAGGCCCTCCAGTGGTGGCAGGATCAGAGCAATTTAAGATTGGGGGTCCCCTTCATTCCCCTTTCTCACACTTTGACCCTCACTACGGATGCTTCTCTCCTGGGGTGGGGAGCCCACATGGGCTCCCTCTCAACTCAGGGAGTGTGGTCCCATCAGGAATCTCTGCTCCACATCAATTTGCTGGAACTCAGAGCTGTCTTTTTAGCACTTCAAGCATTTTCTGCTTCTGTCCAGAACAAAGTGGTACAAGTCAGAACAGACAAACACAACAATGTGGTACATCAACAAGCAGGGGGGCACTCGGTCTTCGGCCTTGTGCACCGAGGCAATGAAGTTGTGGTCTCTGGCCTATTCCCTGAACACTTCTCTCATAGCAGTTCACCTTCCAGGAAAGGACAATGTCCTAGCAGATGCTCTAAGCAGGATTTCTCAGGGCCATCACGAATGGTCTCTGGATCCTCAAGTACTGGGGATAGTCTTTGCCAGATGGGGCACCCTCAGATAGATCTTTTGCAGCCCCAGACAATCACCAACTTCCACTATTCTGTTGCAGGCCCCAGTGTTGGACTCCAGTCCCCTGGGCGCCCTTCTCCTGGATTGGGAAGGAAGTTTCTTTATGCTTTTCCCCTTCCCTCTCTATTCAAGGTGTTAGTCAAAATCAGATCCCAGCCTTGCAGGGTGATTCTGATTGCCCCAGATTGAGCCAGGCAGCCCTGGTACCCCTCCTTCTGTCACTGGCAGTCCATCTCCCCTGTGTCTCCCAGGAATCACAACCTATTAACCTGTGCCCAGGGAGAGTTTGGTATCGAACCTCAAATCCCTCAACCTCAAGGCCTGGCTCTTGAGAGTTGAAGTTGCTGACCTACACCTCTCTCAGGTCTTCTTGAAATTCTAAAGGCTTCTAGGAAGCCTTCCACTAGGGCTACTTATAATTCTAAGTGGAAAAGGTTCTCCATTTGGTGTTCTGGGAAGCATATTTCCCCAGAATCTGCTGATTTGCCCATTGTGTTAGATTACATGGTCCATCTTAATTCCTTGGGCCTCAGACCAGCTACCCTGAGAGTTCATTTGGCAGCTGTCTCTGCTTTTGTTTCAGCAGGAAAGCCATCCTCTCTTTCTGTTCACCCTGTGTTTTCCAAGTTTTTTAAGGGATTACTCCATACTAATCCACCTTTTGGGATCCGCCCTGCTGAATCTTAATGTTTGCATTGCCCAGTTAATGCAACCACCTTTTGAACCTCTTTTTCTGCAGAGCTTAAGTATCTAACTTGAAAACTGTTTTCCTAGTGGCTATCACTTCTGCTAGAGCATAAGTGAGTTGCAGTCCTTGTCAGTAGAAACTGACTTTATTTCTTTCCACAGGGATAAGGTAGTCCTCAGGACTAACAGGAAGTTTTTGCCTAAGGTGGTTTCAGATTTCCATCTTAACCAATCCATCTCCTTCCAGTATTTTTCACTGAACACTCCTCTTCTGGTGAGAGGAGATTACACAGTTTGGATGTTAAGAGGCCCTTGGTTACTATATAGAGGCATTACCAAAGGGTCTACAGGTTTGAATCCCATATTTTCTCATATGGTGAGGTGGGGAAGGAAACCTGCCACTAAGAGATCAATTGCCAGGTGGATTGTCTCTTGTATCCAATTTGTTATCAGAAACTGGGCAGAGATCCCCTCTGGCTTGAGGGCTCATTCACCAGAGGTACAGCCGCGTCTCTAGCTGCTGCCAGAGACATCCCTATATTGGAGATATGTCAGGCTGCTACTTGAAAACGGTACACACTTTCACCAAGCATTACTCCCTGGATGTCCAGGCTAGGAGAGATGCTGGTTTGGCCAGCCATGCTTCAGAGCCTATTCCTAAGTAGGTTCTGTCCCTCCTCCATGGAGGTACTGCTGTGTAGTCTGCAATTTGTCATAATATAGCAAGACTTCATGTTGTTTGAAGAAAAAATTACTCACCTTAGTAATGTTGTTTCTTATAATGGAGTCTTGCTATATTATGACCTCTCCCCAAGCCTGCCCCTCTCAGAACTTCTACTTGGGTATGGGGTGGGCAGCCTAGTGTGGGCACTATTTTATGCCCTTTTTATGTGTTTTCACCCCTTCTTGGGGTTTTGGGGGTGTGGTGTTTTATTTTTGTTTTATATTACTTCTTATATGGTTAAATTATACTACTAATTCTGGTCCCCTGACTTGAGTCTTTTGTGTTGAGACCAGCAATGGATGTTATTATTTAGGTAGCCAGTTGGCTAGTGTAGGTTACAGCTTCCACACAGACCTTAGTGAGTTTTTGCTCGTAAAGATCTGACAGTTCAGTTTTGAAATTACACAGACAGAGCTTCTCTGTAGAGCTCGTGCTCTTAGTTCCATTCTTAGAATGGAATTAACTATTTCACCTCCGGAGCAGTTCTGATGCTGGGTCAAACTGCAATTTGTCATAATATAGCAAGACTCCATTAGAAGAAACAACATTACTAAGGTGAGTAATTTTTTCGTCCTTCAGATGTTTGAATCTCCTCCCTGTGGCCAGTCTTTCAACACTGCAGGTTTGCTTCCGAACCCAGGTCATCGGCATTGCAAGGGGTAACTCTACTGCTGCGTTTGCAGGCCGGCCAGCAATTAACTGCAACACTGAGAGTCACAAGGTGATGCGTCTAGAGAAAAAGAACCCAAAATGCAAATGACCAGCATCGAGGTTACTGAAGGCAAGCAGGAAAAGACCCGAGAATACGGGTCAGCAGCAACATATAATGCGAGCGGCCATGTACGGCAGCAGTTAGCAAGGGAAACCAAATCATTGCATGAATTAAGAGAAATGTTGAAAGTAGGCCAAGAGACATGATTCGAATGCCCTTGTACAGATCCTTGTCCAGGCCCCATCTCGCATGCACTGTACTGTTCTAGTCCCATATCTGAGGAAGTATAGTGAAGGGGCTGAGGAGGTACAGAGAAGCACAACCAAGATAGTCGAAGGCTTGGAAAATATGGGCGTTGAGAATCGGGACTGTTCTCCATAGAAGAGAGAAGACTCAGAGTAGAGACGCTTGCAGTATTCAGTAATGTAAGCTGGGTTAACAAAATCTGACCAAGTGCAGCTCTTCAGAATGCAAAGAATAAAAGGACAAGGAGGCACTCAGTAGTTGAAAGGGAGGACGGTTCAAAGGAAATGTCAGGATTCAGAATAACTACTTCCCTGAAAGGGTGTTGAACAGTTAGAATTGACTCCCAGAGCCTATGATATCAGCTAACAGTGTAATAACCTTCAGTCTCGGCCTCGACAAATACAGTGAAGAAAATGGAGTGACAGGGTTCCCAGTGAGCAGGTGGGAGGGAAGAACTTGATGGCCCGAAAGTTGTTTACCCCCTTAAGTGTGTGTGTTTCTGTGTATGTATGTGTATTACAACAGTGCAACTTAGAAGATAACTTTATGCTCTGTATTACTTATAAATCTAAACAAATTATTACATTATAATATAGACAGTAGCAACAACTTATTACTCAAATGCAGCATACCTGTGTGAAATAGAATGTTTTTTAAACACTGTTAATTGTGTACTCTATTGTAACTGTGAACACTGTAAACAGGATTGACAGTTCAACTGACCTTTATCAGATCCTGCCCTGTACAAATCCCGGGTGCAGCTGCATCTGGAGTACTACATACAGTTCTGGAGTTCACACTCAGATAAAGGACAGAGATAGGGTTGAAGAAATGCAGAGGACGGCAGCAAGAGAAGTTCTACATGTAGAGGGAGGAGATGATTGAAATGTTCAAGTGTTTTCAGGAGATAAACAATATGGACACTGGGGAACTGAGCAGAAACACATGCGCAAGAGGAAACTCAGGTTGGCGGGAGGGAGATTAAGGAAAGATGTTGGGAAGTATTTATTTACAGAGAGCATGGTGGATAAGTGGAACAGGCTACTGAAGGGGTTGGTCCATACCAAATCAGTGGAGGGATTCAAGTGAGGGAGGGACAGATATATGGGGCTGATGAGGATAGCACGGAAGGATGAATTGGGGGAGGGGCAGTGTATGACCACTGGGATATTTGCATTATACTATAGGTGGGGTCAGGCAGCCTAGCTGAGCCAGCGGGCCATTTCTGCCACCAGTTTGCTTGTTTCTTTTGTAGAGAATGTGCAATTCTCATATTCAGGGGTGGATATTTCCAAAAGTTTGAGGACATGACTGTAAAAGAACAGTCACCTGCATGCTTTAAACTGGGCTGAGGCATCAATAGCCACCCTAAACTTTTATGAGAACATGGGAGAAACAGAAACGGAGAATGGCATTAGAAGATCACTCAGATAAGTAGGACCCAGTCTATAAAGAGTGTTGTATCTAAACATCACCACCTTCCTTCAGCCACTTCCTATTTCAGTGTGATCCTGTTTGACATGATGCCCCTGATTGTGTTCTTTGGTCCCTGTTTGGTTAAAAGTTTCTCCCCTTTGTGCAGCAGGAAGTTGAGAGGTTGTGCCGATGAGTTGGTGTACCCCATCATGGCTCCTGGCTACTATTTGCCTGAAGGGGGAAGAGGAAAGTGAAAACTGCTCTCCCGTGTGTTCTAGCGCATTCTGAGTCCACTAAAGACCCTCAAAATAACGATGCTTCCCCCATTCCACGTGTGCATTGTAGTAAGCTATTCGTATGCAATATAGTCTCAATCAACTTTAAATTAAAACCCGATGCACCTCTCCCAGCCATTGTGTGGATCTGAAATTTACTGAACTTTGAGTGCATTCCCACATTACCTGCTTCTGCAATCCACCACCAACCTGACCTCTTGGAATGCTGCTCCTTGGTTGGGTAAGCAGCTCTCCCCAAAAGCTACCCAAAGTCAGATTTAATTGGGTTGGGGGGGTGTTATCTGCCTGTACCACACAAATTTCCACCTATTTACAATAGACCCCACCCCTGGAGATGCCATATTGGGAGACGCCATCATGTCAGATGACAAAGGCCTCTCTGGTGTCTCCCTCCACCTGTGGTTGAGTCTGCACCACAGTAGCCCCCAGAAGGAGGCAGCCTAGTAACCTGACATTGCATCACACCCTTCCCAGAGGTAGGGAGCTGCTTCAGCAAATTTCTCATGCCTCTGGTAGGCTACCTGATGCCCCTGGGCTCAGAGCCAGAAGCCAAGTCATCAGCATGCTAGTCAGTACCATAACACTCAGACAGCAGGCTGCAAAACTCAGCTGCATAACATTCCACAAACTGCTGGATTTCATTCCATTCTTTTCTTTCTTTCCATGGAATTCTACATGAAAACTGGATCTTTTCCAGAACAGTTCACTTACAGCAGGGACTGCAATTGGAACTGAAGTCACAGTGTCCAGGTTGTAAAGCCATCCCGGTCATTGTTGCTGTGGAAATGAGTGTGATGTCACAGGTGGAGCAGTCTGACTCGAGCTCCTGAATAAGCGCCAGCTGTAGAAGAACTGTAAGGGGGACAAAGATCCTGTTTTTATGTAATTACCCTCATGATTTAAGAATGAAATAGCTTGAAATTCAACTTTTTGGGGAACAGAGTGCAGCTGCATTACTAACAACAACAAAACTGGAAAGGGACCTTGGGTTAAACATAACAGATGACCTGAAGGTGGCCAAGCAATGTGAAAAAGTGGTGGGGAGGGCCAGAGGGATGCTGGGGTGCATAGGGAGGGGCATCACTAGTAGAAAACCAGAGATGGTGATGCCACTGTACAGACAATTGGTTAGTCCACTTCTGGAATACTGTGTTCAGTTCTGGAGACCGCATCTCTGGAAGGACATTGACAGAATAGAGGCGGTCCAGAGAAGGGCAACAAAAATGGTGAAAGGACTGAACCAGAAAACATATTAGGAAAGACTGAAAGACCTCAAAATGTATACCTTGGAGGAAAGGAGGGAGAGGGAGAGGGAGGATATGATAGAGGCATTCAGGTACCTCAGGGGAATCAACAAGGTCCAGGAGAGCAGCATCATTCAAAAAAAGAGATGTGCAAGAACAAAGGGGCACAATATGAGGCTAGAGGGGGCTGGGGAGACTCGGGAAAATGCGAGAAAGTATTTTTTCACAGAAAGGATGGTGGGTGCATGGAACAGCCTCCCAGCGGAGGTCACAGAGTCTAAAACGATTGGTGAGTTCAAGAATGCATGGGATAGACAGAAGGCAACCCTAGTGGTAGGAAAGAGAGGGTAAGCTGCTGACCATTTAGGATCGTGAGTTAAGTAGGTAGGGAAATGGGCAGGCTAGGTTGGCTAGGCCGTCCTAATCTACCATCAAAATCTATGTTTCTATGATCACTATCGGATGGCATTTAAACACCCGTGGTGCGGTTAGGAAGGAACTCAAAAATGTGGGGTTTCAGATGTCAGACTCTTTTAAATATTATTTATCTGGGGCAAGAGCAGATAAAATCTAGCCTTGCAAAAGGACAGAGGTATTTCAATGTATGGTACTGGCAGCTCTGAAAACACTCAGCTCCCGCTGGCCAACTTCCAAGATTCCATCAGTGGACAAGTAGAGGAGGAAAGCAGATTCATTCTTTGATATGGAGAAGCCAACGGCCGCACTTTACCTCTCCGGGGAAAAAGTTCAGAGATGCCTGCTAGCCATGGACAACGTATTTTAGCAGAGAGGATGATTAGGGGTACTTCCTCCCTTCACCTGGGTGGGTGGGTGGGGAATGGATTTTCAAACAATGATCTGAGTGATTGATGGTGGTTTTCTTTGACAGCATTGGGACACACGTGGAATCGGTTTACTGTTCCTGTTGCATGTTCCATTTTATTCCTTTTTGTTCTTTAATTACTAGGAATTGTTTTCCTTTAATGTTATTCAGGGACTAGTAGGAACTCAGTCTTTGCATAATGATACCACAAACTGCGTAAACTTAACCTGTGTTAAGGTTTTGTTTTTCCTCACTAGACCAGTTGTACTTGTCAGATTTTGAAATATCTATTGTCATGATGGATGTTATGTCAATCTGTATGATAGTATGCTTTTAAATAAAGCCGAGTTTCAACAAATAAACACTTGTGGTGCCCTTCTGTCTTTTTTAGGTGCTTCTGCAACATCGTCGGTCTCGATAGTGAGGGGATCCCCAAGAAAAAGCTCTACACATTCAAAACAGTCAGGACGAGGAGGTCGCTATTCTGTTCCAGGAGAGTGACGCGGTTCTGCAGAGCCACATGTGTACGCAGGTTCCTCAGGCTAGTCAGCCGGAAAACTTGCCTGCCTGACCAGCTATGCCAGAGGGTCAAAACCACCAAAAAGCCATGGAGGGTAAGACAGTAGTTGACATAAATCTGTTGACAATCCACAGCAAATGTGAATGTCTGCGGGGTATCTATTTAGCATTTTGGGGGGCACAGTCACACAATATTTTGGCAGAGCAGCAAGTGATACATTTTTCTGCCTAGCTGTGCCCACCTGAAAAACAATGATCTTCCAGGAATTAATCTTGACTATTACTCATACTAATGGGTCTGTGCCAGAGCACTAGGACCCCATGGGAGCCAGGACATTTCAGAAGGGCTGGCGCCGAGGCAAGCTGTGTGCATGCATGGCACCATGAGAGTGGCTTGTGGCACCAGGCATACCTCGACGTCAGTCCCCAACTGCCTCAGTTCCCTTTTTCCCGCCATTGAGTGCACTTCAGTGACGACATCACTCACCCTTCGGGAATCAGAACTTCAAGTCTATGTAGAAAAATAGAAATTGTCAGCAGATAAGGACTGCTAGGCCTTTCCAGTCTGCCCTTTAGCCCTACACTTGTTTGTGGACTGTGATCTTAGCTGGTCACGGCTTATCTCCACTCCTACCCCCTCTAAGGTTCCCTTGTGCTTGTCCCAGGCATGTTTAAATCCCTCCATATGACAGCCACTTTCAGTTTGCCTTAGTTTTAGTTGTTTAAAGCTGGAGTTTATTTTTGTATCAGTTTTGTGTTTTTATGTAAATTTTTCTGTTAGTTTCTCTCAGCCCTACTATGTCTACCTTCAACGACTCTGCAGGATGACGGCAGGGAGTCCTCACGCAGGCTGCTCTGGTAGCAGGGGCTGTGTCCAGTCCACTTTTCTGTTTGGGAAGGGTTCTAACCATGGGCAGTCCTGTGCTCAGGGGAAGGATAGTCCTCTGAAGCATTGAATTGTGGGCCCCTTCGCAGTTCCAGTTGGGTTCTTGGTGCCACTCGACCTAGTGTTCTTAGTCTTGCCTTTACAAAGGGAAGAGACAGTACCACTTGAGGGCACCCTCTGGGAGGTCTACCATGAGGCCCTCAGTCCCTTGGAGCTGTGGCCCTCATTGGTGCCATCTGCATCACCAGGGGCTTCTGGTTCTGGGATACTGAGGCCTCGGACCTGGAGTCCCCCCTCTGTCCTTTAGTGGGGATCCCGGTAAGTAGTCTACCCTTGGGCAGCTTTTCAGAGCAGTGGGTGCAGCATCAGACTTGGGTGCCGCTACTTGTGGATCCAGTCCCTAGCCCTTTTCAGCTGGTGACACTTTACCCAGGGGCAGGGACCTTGAGCCAGGTAGAGCGTTTGGCTCCAGCAACGGACTTCTGCCCTTGTCGGTGACCATGCCATCGACTTCTTGTCCCACTGGCCGCACGCCTGCCTTGTGTCACTTGGCAGAATCAGTCAGGTGCCTTTCTGGTCACTTCGGTGCTGGCTGTGTTCTTGGCGCTGGTCTGATTCTGGCATCGGTGCCGGGTTTTGGCCTTTGATCCCTGACCTGGCACCATTTCTAGTCCTGATTCTGATACTGGGTTTGATGCTGGGCTGACTCCATGACTTAGCTCTCCTGACTGCCTTCCCTGCCTCCCTATGTTTGTCCAGATACACTACCCTGTCCTCCTCCTTGTGTGTTTCCTTGTACTTCCTGAAAGCCAACTTTTTTGCTCTTACCTTCTTTTGAGAACCACATGGTTTTCTTTTTCTCTTTCCTAACACAGAGGTTTGTTGCCTACACTGTGGCTCCTTTCAGATGGGCCCACAGCTCCTCAACTCCCCCCCAATCCTCCCACCCTACTAGTGCCTTCCCGAGACATACCCCCCAACTTCCCAAAGTCTGCCCTCCTGAAGTCCAGAACCCTTACTTTCGTGTGACTCGACTCTGATGCTGCACTTATTTTGAACCACACTGTGTGATGATCACTGGACCTCAGGTGGTTCCCCTACCATATCATCTGCAATTCTGTCCCCCACTGGTAAGTACCAGGTTCAAGATCGTGCCCTCACAGGTGGGCTCTAGCACTAGCTGTCTGAGGCATGCCCCTTGCAGGGCTTCCAGTATGCCCCTGCTCCTGGTTGATGCTGCAGCTGGGATGCTCCAGTTGACATTTTGACAGATTAAAATCACCCAGTAGCAGCACTTCCCCCTTACTCAGTATTTTATTGATGGCTTCGATTAGAAGCCTCTCCATCTCTTCCCCTTGTGCTGGACATCTGTAGATCACACTCATGCAAATAGTGGTGCCAGTCCCCATCTCTAGGGTGACCCTTGCGGCCTCTGCACCCCCGTAATCCCTGTACCTCAGTTGCTTTTATACCGTCCCTGACATAAAGAGCTACCCATCCTCCCATTTTGCCCTCCCTGTCTTTCCTTTTTTTTTTTTTATACTTGGGCCAGCAGTCGGTGGGAAGGGGGGACCACAAGTCACCAGGGAGTGTATAAATAAATTTATATCTTTGTTTGGGATGGGGACAGGGTGGGGGGAGGAACCACTGGCCACCAGAGAATGTATAAATAAATTTGTATCTTTGTTCGGGACGGCGATCGGTGAGGGGGGACCACTAGCTACCAAGGAGGATATAAATATATTTGTATCTTTGATCGGGATGTGATTGGTGAGGGAGTGGGACACTAGCACCAGGGAAGGTGCTCTGTCAATATCGCGTCAGCGTTCGGCGGATGGGGGGGGCCGCAGTACCTCTGCCAACCACTAGGGCTGCATGGGATTAAAGCAAGGTCCTGGTCAATGGTATTTGCTCCGCACAAGGGGATCACACAAAAGGCCCTTGCGCGGAGCGAATGCTTTGTAAATCAGACAGCACCAATATTCACGTGCCCTCCCTTTCATTTGCATTGCAGCCCTTCCACACTTTGCCCCAGCACAAGCCGTATTATGAATATCAACTCAGCAGCAAAACCTGGTTTGCTCATGTAAAACTGGTTTTGCTCCGGGGCAAAATTTTGTGAATCCTGCCCCAGGAGAAAAAAAATGCAGGAAGTGTAGGAAGCACAAGCCAATGTTTTTATTTAATTAATTGTTCAGAAGTTACTTTTGAGCTCTTTTACAAAGGTTACATGTCATGAGACAAAACAGCTGTTACAATGGTACAAATTCACATAGACAGTAGTACAGGTACGTTACATAGATGTCCCAGTAGGACTATACAGTAGCTAAAATGTTGAGTTACAATCAACCATAAATTACAAGGTTGAGAGGTAAATCTAGCAGCCTTGGGACAAGGCATTGTCACAAGTTTCAGGTCCTAATTCTCCTCAGTAGTTGCAGGTATAGTGAGGAAGTTGAGGGTAGGGGTGGGGAATGTGGCAAGTGTTTGATAAGCAAATTGTCCCAGAGTTGTCAGTAGCTGTTTAAAGTAGGATTCACCATCTATCTCTGTATGGCTCAGGAGATCAGACAGGGACAGCCACCTAAGAAGTACAGTCGAGGGGTGCACGGTCCAGAGCACCTGTACACCCTACAGAGAGCTGAAAGGCAGTTTGCCATCTAGGTATTGTGCATTGATAATCCATCAATCATTTTGTTTTCTTTTGTTTCAGCTTGGCCTGCTTCTATCAAGTCGTCACTGCTTCAGACCCAGGATCCTCTGGCGCAGCAGTTACCGTCTCAGCTGTAACAATGGCACAAGTGTTGTCAGCTAAGCTCGAGCTGACCGGCAGGAACAAAGAGATAGATTCTATTCTTTTCTCTCCCTGAGAAAAAGGCTCTTCTTTCTGTCTAGATAGATTTTACAGCTAAATTGCAAGATGCATGCTTCTACAATATCCACTTTTTTGGAAATGGTGGATCTCTCCAAAGAAAATTGCTTATGCTGATGAAGATGATGATGATGGGCTAGGGCTGTCTCAGTTTCTAGTTCTCAAATTTTTCTTTTAATATTGTACGGAAGGCACAACAGTTCTG
Source organism: Neoceratodus forsteri (assembly GCA_016271365.2). NCBI lineage: Eukaryota > Metazoa > Chordata > Ceratodontiformes > Ceratodontidae > Neoceratodus > Neoceratodus forsteri. The sequence goes on along the minus strand of JADMNL010000034.1, from coordinate 107,411,099 downwards.
CCCCACTCCCATCAAATGTGCCAGCACACCCCTGTGCTAGGTATTTGAAGTCCCCCCCACCACACACACACTACCAGTGTGATGGAGCTTGAATATGTGATTGTCCCTCTCCACACACATGTGCAGCTGTGCAGCAAACACCACAATGTAGCAATCTGACTGCATTTCAAGATGGACGTGTCTGATTCTGTCTTGGACTAAAAGTGCGATGACTTTTTCCTGGTTCTCATCCCCTGTTCCCAGCAGAACTACATGGACCCACCATTCAGCAGGATCCAGCAGAATTTTGCAAAAGAGGGGTGGGATTGAATTGTCAGCAGAGAGTATTAAAATTACCTTCAAGTTTTCACCCAGCAGAAGTTGTCCCCTTTTAGCCAATTCTAGGGGGTGGGGGTAGGAAGAAGTAGGCTGCTGGTTAACTAGGATCTGCAGCTTATCCAGTAGGTAGGAAAATGGGCAGACTGGGTGGGCCAAGTGGTCCTTATCTGCCGTCAAATTCTATGTTTCTATGTTAGCCATGACAAACAGGTGTGCTGCAGGGAAGCCTGCACTGTACCTGCCCAATTCTACACCTGTCAATGTGCATAAACAGAGGGTGTCAGTACCCAGTACTGTCAGCCATTCACCTTTCATCGGCATTAAATATATCACTCTGTGTGTGGAGAAGCCTGCACTGTACCTGCCCACACCACACCTATCCTTGTGAATAGAAGGTGGGCTATAGTCCCCGGAGCTGTCAACCCCTCACCTTTCACCAGCACTAAATCCATCACAGTGTAGAGACATTTGCACAATACCCGTGCCCACCCGCACACTGTTTCTTGGTGGCCCTGAGTTAAAAAAGAGGGCTACACACCCCAGTGGTGTCATTCTCACACCTTTCACCAACACTAAATCCAGCACTGTGTGGGGAAAAGCCTGCACTGTACCTGGCCCCTAAATAAACCAAGGGATTCAGTTTCCAGTCCTGTCAGTCCTTAATTTCCTAACGTGGAACTTTTGAAACAGGGCACTTGTTACTCAAAGGTATTTCCTAACAACAATAAAGTACAAATAAAGTAAAACTTCAAGCACAAAACCAGAAAACATTAGTAAAAGTTATCACACAATTGCACTCGTTATTGTATAAAATAATTTTAGGAAAGACTTTTCTTCCCTGGCTTAATTCACATGACCATTCTCACTCTAATGCAATCAAGTTTCTTCATCCATGCGGCAACTGCCTGCAAGCCAAATTTCTACAAAATGAGAGTGTTTGATTGGAAGTACTGGCAAAACAGCAGTGCTCTGCAATTGGATGAAGTACCTGTCTGTCTCCAAAACAGCAGTGCTCTGTGATTGGATGAAGTACCGTCTGTCTCAGAAACAGACATCAGTGCTCTGTGATTGGCTGGAACTTTTCCGTCTCCTACAGAAAACAACCTGTCTTTAGATGATCTGAATGCTTAAGAAACACTTTTAAAAATCTTGGTCTCTTATTTTCTAATATTAAAAAAACTTGATATTATCATATTGCAAATGTATTAAAATATCAGAACCATTTAAGTGCCATGTTGTGTTTTAGTAATGAACAAAAAATAAAAGCTGAAGAATGTTGCTGTGTCCTCTGGTTTTCCTTTTCCTCCAATTAAAGGCCATGAAGGATAACACATGAACGGATATACTATATTTAAATTTAAAAGGAAGGAATATCAATAACTAGGAGCCTTATCAACTGGAGGGCGCACATTTCAATACTGAAAACAAGCGTTTGTCAATGCCGAATGTTTTACTTGCTTGTGTTTGCTATGCAAGTGTTTGGCGCCGATAGTGTAGAGGTGATCATTAACAAATTAATGACAAGAGTTATAGTGAAATTTTCATGATTGGGAAATGATGAGCATAACATTGTGGTTTTCTTAGACTGTGAACCTTGAATTTTCAAACTGCTACTTGTTTGCCCCAGCATATGACCATACAGGTGTCATGTATGAAATGTGACCCAAAACATTGTTTTGTGGAATGACCCTGAAAACAGGTTTTGGAGGAGGATTTGATAATGACATCTGCTATATTCATTCGAGGGGGGTAGATATGATAATGCCATCTGCTATATTCATTTGAGGGAGGTGGATATGATAATGCCATCTGCAATATTCATTCGGGGGGGAGATTTGATAACGACATCTGCAATATTCATTTGAGGGGGGTGGATATGATAATGCTTTCTACCATATTCGCTTGAGGAGAGACTGGATAATGACATCTGCCATATTCATTCGGGGTAGAAACATGAGTGTGTTGAAAATGTGGGTTAAAAAGTAAAAAGATTGCAAAGTTATGAGTAAATGTTGAAAACTGTCAACATTTATTCATGTTTTTTTTTTTATTTTAACTGCAGATGTTTTTATTATACCACTTTATGAACAGGGCATATCTCATTTACGAAATCCTGTCCAACATGTCATTTGCAGCAAGAGTGTGAAAAGATGCACTGGACAGGATTTGAAAAGTGACACATCATGTTCACAGTGTGGCGTAGAAAATGGGAATGTTGAAAATGTGGGCTCACAATCTGGTAAAATAGCAAAACTATGAGTAAATACGGAACGCCGCTTGGTCACGCTACAATGCGACACATTTCGTTTTGAGACGTTGACTCCAGATTGTCAACATAGGCTTATTATGACACTTCTTTATGATCAAGACAAGTGTAATGTTTTAAAATCCCATCAGAAAAGTGATTTCATGGAGTGAGTGCAAAAATATATTTTGGAGGGGATTTGAACAATTACACCTGTCTCGTTCTCAAGGTGGGGTAAAAAAAAGGTTACATTGAAAATTTGGGGGAAAATACAGAGAAACAGCAATGTTATGAAGAATTTCAATGTTGCTTCATATCTTTTTTGTTTATTAAGATTTTTACCACAGATTTTAAACATAATCTTTTCATTACCCACCATATGATCAAGACGGGTAGACATTTTTTAAATCTCATCTGAAAGGTGATTTAGCAGAGCAACTGCCTTGTTCGTGAGGTGGGGTAAAAAAAGGCTATGTTGAAAATTTGGGGTCAAAATCTGGAAAAATACTAAAGCTATGAGTAAACGTGGAAGAATTTCAATGTTGCTTCATAACTTTGTAATTTTTTGAGATTTTGACCCCACATTTTCAACATACTGTACTCTTTTTATTACATTTTGAGTACCCCACAGGCCTGTTCCACCAATCAGCAACTTGAATCTCATGCATGGATGTCGGAAGGTTGGGAAAGGTGGGAGTGCACAAGGTCAAAAGGGCACTTTCTGCATGAATAGAGGCAAGTTGCATTTATATTGCTACTTAATATACGTGATTACAGTAACTGATCATTTTATATGAAAGTTACTAAAAGATATGTTTATACTATTTGTAAATATTGAAGAGAAAATATTAAAGAGTTTAGTTGTTAAACATTTTTACTACATGCAATAAAGCAAACATTTATGAGTATTACAAAATCACTAGCACTGTGGAGTTGGCACTAGGACATGGTGCTACCATACTAAAGATTTACTACAAGAACATAAAATAGAGCACACACCTCATAGATACAAGGGCACAGGTCTATTAAAAATAATTTTATCAGCAAAATGCCGAACAATACCTGACACGTTTTGGATGCTAGTACATCCTTTCTCAGGTATTGTTTGGCACTTTGTTAATAAAATTATTTTTAATAGACCTGTGCCCTTGTATCTATGAGGTGTGTGATCTACGTTTTGTTCTTGTATTTATGAGTATTACACTGAGTGTGGGGCTAGAACCCTTGACTTTATGTTTTTTTCTCTCCAGAGGTGTGCACACTACTCACTGAGCCACTGACGGTAATATATGCAGAATCTGTTACCCTTTGAAGAATTTTGCACAGTGTTAAGAATTCTGAATAAATATTATTCTATACAGTAAATCAAAAGATAAGCCAGGTGTGTAGGAGTCAGGGGCCTTTTATAATCATAATATCTGCCACGGATTTGTCTTCCAGGTATAGGAAGATATCAGTTGCAATCACAGAACAACAGGGTTTAAGCAGAAATGAAATCTGCTTCAAAGCTGAAACTTGGGGGAATCTAAACATAATTTTTTTGTCAGAGTTTCATCTTTCAGATGCAGAAAGATATATAATGGGTCACAACCTAGGGTTTAAACACAAATCTGCTTCCAGTGTACAACATTAATTAACATCTATATCCAAGAAGTAATAATATTGACTAATTCTACTAATAACAGGATTTTAACATATAGTGCCACCAACAGACAAAAGTTTTCTTTTTTATGTTATGCCCCCTCCTCCTGGTTGGCCCTCCTTCAGAGGAGCTCCCAACCCTGTCACCCCGACGTCCACCGAGACTTACTTGCTGGCCATCTTCCCCCAGGGATTCCCCCCGGGAGGATCAGCAAGGTTCCCCAAGCCCTACCAGGGAATGGATCCAATTTGGGCTGGCATGCCCAGCTGGTCAGGTGTGGGACCAGTGGTCAGTCTTCCTCATCCTGCCACTGGACATTTTCCCATTTTCTGTCCCCGAATGTCATGGCATGCAATGACACAGTGCGTGCCATGCACCCCCTCATGACGTACACCAACGTCTGCCACGCCTTTGGACTTGCCTTGCCTGGGCTGCCTTTCCCTCAACTTCCGCCAGGGGCCCGGCAAGCATCAGGCTCTGTCCCCTCCACCCCCCCCCCCGGAGGAGGAGAGCAGTTCTACAGATGTTCAATCCTCCTTCCCTGGCTGTCCCTCCAACATCCTGGATTTGCTTCCGAACCCAGGTTGTCGGTGTCGCAAGTGGTAGTGTTACTGTTGTGCCAGGGGAATGGCTAGCAGACAAAATTTTTTATCCCACAACTGCCACTCACTCACTCACTGTGTCACTTCTGGCAAGTCCATTAACCCTTCTCCCTCTAGATTGCCACTGGTATTGAGCTCCAGCCTTTCCGGAGTAACTATCTCAATTTATAAATACATTAAAACAATAGACTCCATTCAACAGCAATTTAAAAAAAAAGATGTATCTTCTTGCATATGCACATATGCCCCGGTTAAAAATCTTCTCCTCATTCTGGGCCTCAAACAGAAATAAGTAAAAAAACTCCTGGAACTCAGAAATTAATAATGGGGGGTCATCCCATTTCAGGGGATAGTGTAACTGGAGCACAAGCAGGCACACAGTTCTGCTTTGCTTCCCTTTGTGCTAAAAAGAAACGGGGTCGCAAGTACTTCCCTGTGCCAGTGCAAAGGGAAAGGGGTGGGGGATCCTTCGCTATTAAGGACACCTGTAAACACCAAGCACAGCATCTCCTCGCCCCCAGCTGCAAGGCACAGTGAACTGATGAGAGGTCTCAAGGGTTGCTGCCTTATGAGCCAAAATGTTTGTTTTGTTTGGCAGGAGGAATGGCTAAACACCACCAAAACATTCTGGGTTGGGCAAAGGAGGGACGATCCATTGGATTCCAGAGAGTCAGTTTGGACAAGGGGATTGGGCTGGGAAGAATGGAAACACAAGAGGAGAACAGCAAGGAGCAAACTAAATATTCTGCCCACATGCAGGCCTTCAAGAGCTGCTGACGCCTCAAAGAAAACTTTGAAATACACAATAATTAGGTACATTTCAGCTTGCATTCCATATATAGTCTGTAGGTTTCTCCTCCCTATTATTTATTTCTAAGGAAAGTTCCATGAAAGCATTGGCCCAGATATTCAAACTGTGCCATTTTGTGGGGCAAGCCCCTGCACCGCTCAAAATAGTTATGCAGGGGTGTGGCCAGGGTGATATTCAATGGAGTTGCGCTATGGCGCAACTTCTTTGAATATTGCCGCCTGGCCACACCCACTGTGCATGGCGCAGTGGAACTGCACCAGAGCAAGTGGTCAGAGTGGAGCATTGAGATGCGGTGGCGCAAGTTCCATTGCACCATGTGCAGCACCTGCGATATTCAAAGGGTGACATGCAAATGGGGCCATAATTTATGCAAGGCGCATTGGGGCCATTTGCATCTGATTATGGCCCCATTTGCATACCATTAGCATGCAGGTGCGCCGATCCCTGACGACTTGCGCCTGGCGCCCTGCCAGGCAGCAGCCGCGCGGGACCGGGACGCTGCTGCAGCCCGATCGCGGGCAGAACAGTAGTGTCTCCATCAGTCTGATCAAGGGCATAACTGAAAAGTCCCCCATTAGCCGATCAGGGCATAACCGAAAAGTCCCCCACCCCGAGGCAGCCTGATCGCGGGCATCAGACCTCCCCCAAAGTCCAATATCCCTAGTGGTCCAGTGGACGCGAGTAGCCCGATCGTGGGTGGCATCCTCACCCCCAATCTGACACCCCTGGTGATCTAGTGGCCCCCACCCACCCTCCCATGGAGCCTCACCACCCTCTCCCCCACGCCAGCTGGCAGCCTACCCCGCCCTGCCACCTCGCCACCTGCCCATTGATTCAGAGCATGAGCCAATCGGCATGCAATATACCGACACAAAGTCAGTCCAGATATGTGAATGAATTAATTCATTCAAATATCTGGACCGACTCATACAGTATGGCTGCACGTTGGCTCATGCTCTGAACAATAGGCGTGCAGCTCTACCGAGCTGTCGGGCGCGGGCGGGTGGGGTGCTGCAGCCACTGGCTGACGGGGAGGAGCCGGGTGGTGGGCCCGTGGGTGGGTGGGGACACAGATCACCGAGACGTGACAGGCGTGGGGGTGAAGATGCTGCGCCAGGTGGGCTGCTGCGGTCACTGGACCTCAAGATATTGGACTTTGAGACTCTGAAAGCCAGCGGTGAGCTGCTGAAAGTGAAAGACACCGATTGTGCCGCAATCGGAAACTGTGTGGGGAGACTTTCAGTTATGCCAGCGATCGATATCGAAGGGGTTTCAGTTATGCCCACTATCGGGCTAATGGGGACTTTTCAGTTATGCCCGCGATCGGGCTAATGGGGAGGGAGACTTTTCAGTTATACCCGCGATCGGGCTAATGGGGGGGTGACACTTCAGCCCTCGATCGGGGCATGGGGAGGGCGCCACCAGGTGCGGTGGTAACAAGTCCAGGGCCACCCACAGGTGGCAGCTGCTGTGTTGCGCCCTGCAATGTGGCAGCTCACCTGTGGGTGGCCCTTGACTTGTTCCTTTTTTTTTCAGTGTAACTTTGTGCAGGCGCAGGTAGGGGTTGCGCCTGCATAACTCTGCACGGCCTGGGCTGAATATCGGGCTGTGCAGTTTATGCATGGGCACGCCCCCCCACCACCTGTGCCTGCATACATTACTGATGTGCCCCAGCGCATCGGGATTTGTGCGGTGCACTTTTCCCTTTTGAATATCGCGCCAGGGCACATCAGTGGGTTGTGCATGGTGCAACACTGTTGCACCATGCGCAACCCTTTTGACTATCTGGGCCATTATCTTTATCCCTGAGTTCATCTGCCTCTATAGCTTACTCCTACCTCAAGTCATATTCCTCTGCTGTTACTGCACAGTCTGTTACCATAGGAGTAAATGTGATGTCACAAACCATGCATTATGACCTCAGGTAGAGAGAAAGCAGCAGAACTAGATGAACTTGTCATGGGCAAGTATCTTGTTTTCATGCAGATTACCTCAGTAATAAATAATGGGGAGGAGGAATACAGAACTAATGTGCAATACAAGCTGGACTGAGTCTAAATATTATGTTTTGGAAAGTTCTCCTGAAGCTGCTCTTTAAGGTATGAGTAAGTTAAGGTGGGGGCCCCATTGGCATAAGGCAGTAGTACCCAATGCCCGGGGCAGCCACAGCTTCAGCATGGTAGTGGTTGTACAGACAGTGTGTGACCACTAAGATCTGGAACTACTGTCTACATAATGTTATGCTGCCCAGCTGTCCCAGGGGACATTCTGCCCCCCTGCAGACACTGGCTACCTTTTGTGTATGGCAGTGTTGGCAAAGTGGTGGTATGGGGTGCCCAGTGCAGACTTGTTCAGTTGCACAGTTGAGGGGGAAAAAAAGAAATTGTGTAGTTTACACATTAAAAAATGATCTCTCAGATAATGACATTTCAGATTTATTTATTTTGTAAATGTGGGACATACCAAAGCATGGTAAGGCAAATTGCAACTTCCCCAATTAAACGTTGCACAATTATTAAACATCAATAAAAACTGTTCACACCATGTAATACATTTGAGTTCTGCACCACAGTACTGAGTAATGAAAAGCTCCCTCGTGCTGTTCAGTACAGATCTGTCTGCTGCTGAACAGGAAATACTATTTGAAAGATTTGAAGTATGTTCCCAGAAGTTTCACTATATCTTAAAGACAACCTTTCTCCGGTATAAAAACAAACGATATTCCCCCTCCCTTTTTTTTCCGCCTCCCATGCTTCGCTGGCTCCCACTCCTTCAGGCTCCACAAGTTTCCCTCCGGCCCCACTGCCCTTACCCAACCCTCCTTTGGTCCTCAGATCGCAGCCGATCCCCAGGATATCCCGGCGTATCCCTTCGCCGGGCGGGTCCCCCTCCTCTGAGGGGAAAGGGCACCGGGGAGAGGGGATGGCACCGGCACACACTACTTAGGGCCTGGGGATGCTGCTGAGGAACAGGAGGCCCTGGGAAGGTACTGGAGGCACTCAGGGAACGGAGAGCCGTCATCCGGCGGCCAGCGAGCAATTTTTCTGTTTTTCTGTTGGGGGCAGCGTAGTGATGTCACGGCATATGCCGACGTCCGCTCCTCCCCCAGTTAACTTTGGGCCGTGCGTCCTGTGATACTCCCAGCCCCCACTAGGAACCAGCAGGCACTGGACCAGTCCCCTACCCTCCCCCCGGAGAAGGACAGCTGTCTATAGGATGCTCGATCCTCTTCCCCCCCCCCGGCCGGCCCTCCAGTGACCTGGGCTTGTTCCCGAACCTGGGTCACTGGCGTCGCAAGTGGAAATCCAACCGCTGTGCCGGTGGGCTGGCTAATAATCCCCTTTAACTACAGTATATGGGAGTTCCTCAGTTTGGGATTTCAAATGTTTAATAATTTCCCTCTTTGAAAGGGAAAGAATCATAATTTGCCCCTGAAGCACAATCCCTTCTACTTTCTGTTAGCCTTCTCTGACTCTAAACTTAGACATTTGGTGGAGGCGGTATGGGTAGGATGAAGGGGCACGTCCCATTCAAATCCATAGAGAATTTTTTTGTTTGTTTCTATCGCGGCTGTTTCACCACCTCATCCGGGGGTGCTAATCAGCTCTGTCCCTGTTCCCCTGAACCGGCTACCATCTTTCCCAGGATCTACTGCAGTCAAGAGTCCTCCCACAAATATCCCATTAAAGTGTGGCCAGAGGGAGCAGGGCTGTCCTCCCCCAGATGCATGTATACATCCAGGGCGGACCGAGGCTCAATCTTGGGAGACGGCATGGGCTGAAACAGATTGGGTAGGGCTCCATGAAGCCCATGATGCTTTTCCACTTTTTTGTCCCTGCCCCTGCCATAAGATGTTCAGTGAGTGTGGGGAGTGCTCACGCAGAATGTTCCTCAGCTCCCTCCCTTTGTGTCGCCCATGCTGCACTACCACCAGGCCTCTTCACCTGTTTGCCATCATAGGCTGGACTGACATTCCACTGACACTCCATGGGAGAGGAGAGCAGTCCTCTGGATACTCAATCCTCTCCCACCCCAGGCAACACCCAATAACTCGAGCTCGTTCCCGAACTCAGCCCTTTACGGCAATGGGCCGGCCATATGGCAAATCTTTCTGAAAGCCTTTTCCATTTAAATGGCCTTTTAATAAGAACTGAAGCCAAGGTTTCACTAACAAGGGTCTGCCTACCAGGGAAGTGGAAGGGACTGTCCAGCCAGCCCCTCAAGGACAAATTATGAACCCTTCCCTTGCTGAGGAGGAATTCGTAAAAATGTTAAACCTGACACTGAGGCCCACCCATACAGGCAAGGTGCTTCCTGCTTGTTTTTTGTGGTGTGCCGTGAAGAACCTAAAGATATTCAATTTAGAATGTTACCTTTACTGTCTAGTAGATGATGATGCTATATAACATACTGATCTCTGCACATTATCCACATATATGATATCTAACGCTCTCTAATAATTGGGCAAAGGCAAGAAGTATTGTATGGCTTTGTTGTGTTTCCTCACTTGCTCTTCCCAGTCTCTTTATCACTATACCTGTGGGCGTCTGACATCATGATGACCTGGACCTTTCCAGCTGGCTGAAGGCGCTCTGCAGAAGCACGTCTCACAACGCATCTGGGCATTTGGCTCAGGAATTGTAACCCACACTCTATCGGGTTTTATCACTTACGTGACTCTGCCCATGGGGTGCCTTTCACCCTACATAACTAACCTTGTGTTTTCATCCCTCAATTGCATTTTAATAAATGTATTTTTTCACACTGCCAACTGTTTAAAATTGTGTTTATTATTTTGCTGTGTAGTGGGCAGAGGAGGGGGGAACTAGGAGCCACACTGCCAGATACAGTTAGAGGGTAGCCCATGTTCACTTCCACAAAGTACACTTAATAAACCCTTATCATGTCAAATGGATACCCCCGCCCTTCCATTCCCAGGTACTGGAGAACCCTGCATGGGACCAGAGCAAGGCTTTCAAGGTTAGAGCTTCTTCCAAGCTAGTCTGACACGTGGACCATCCAAGCTATGCTACAGTTTGATGCTCTGTCCGTGACAGCCCTGTCATGTTCCTAAGTGCTGCCAGTAGGTGTTATTACCTGGTTCAGGAATAAACCCACACTCCATTGGGTCTTATTGCTTATGTGACTCTACCAATGAGTGCCTTTTCACCTCACATGACTAACCTTGTCTCTTCATCCCCCAACTGCATTTTAGTTGCACTGCCAACTGTTTAAAATGGTGTGCTCTGTAGTGGGTGGAGGAGGGGGAAATAGGAGTCACAGTACCAGATACAGTTAGGGGGTAGCTCATGCCCACTTCCAAACAGTATGCTTAGTAAATCCTTATTATGTCAAATGGATGCCCCCTTCCCCTTCCATTCCCAGGTACTGGAGAACCCTGCATGGGACCAGAGCAAGGCTTTCAAGGTTAGAGCTTCTTCCAAGCTAGTTTGACATGTGGACCATCCAAGCTATGCTTCAGTTTGATGCTCCGGCTGTGACAGCCCTGCTGTGTTCCTAAAGTGCTGCCAATGGGTGACATTGCACCCCCTCTGCTTCTTTTTGTTGTTGTTACTTTTTCAGTCCCTTTGTTAGTTGTCATTATTGCCTAGGGGGTAATGTTAGCTACAACATACTAGTGCCCAGAAGAAAAACACTTTTGAGCACAGGGATTAGAACTATCACTTTTATTTATTTAAAATAAGTAAACCAATCCAACCATTTTACTGTTGACCAACCTGCTGACAAACACACTCCATGGACAATGTTCCCTCAGCACTCCGCATCGCTGGATAAGATAGCCAGATGGTAGAGCACGCACTCCGTGTAGATGATCAGTTACAGTGCGAGCTCTAACCAACACATGGAGCTGCAACAGCTCTGCTTGCAGCTCACACCTCTTTGGACTCTGGTGTCTCTGCTCTGCTTAACCAACACAGAAACGCAGTTTTGGCATACTCAACAATGAAGGCATACAATGGGCTGCAGCTGCCAGCAAAACCACTAGAAGTGATTGGTTGGTGCATCTCTTGTGACATCACATTGGCGCTTTTTTCACTCCAGAAGAACCAGAGCCTTAAAAGCTGAATGCAGTTCTCTTTTAAGGATGCAATAACTTGAGAATTATTATAGAGAACCTAGCAAAAAGAAGTACACGAACCAAGATGAGATACCAGACACTTCAAAGTAACATCCTAAATGCAAGATTCTAAAAAATGTTAAAACGTATACTGTGATCACTTTGTTCCTGTTGGGAGGGGGAAGTTGAAGATCTTCAACATACATTATACTGCTTCATGTAAATGATGTAGCAAAGAAAGAAAGAAACTACTGATTGGAAAAAGTTACAGTAACATAGATATGCATCCTGTATTCATGAGCCCAGTGTTACTGGGTAACTGGCGCAGTAGCAGGGATCTCTGCTCATTACCCAATAACACTAGTTGCATGTAAATGCGGTTATAGCGCCTTGCCGAGAGACTGAGGCACAGTTGGAGTGACTGTGGAAATTGAGCTTCAGACTTGCAGACTTCTTGCACAGCTGGGGGGACAAAATACTCTAACCAAAGGTGGCACAGTCTCTGTAGTATAGCCTAAAGTTGTAATGAACAAGTGCCATTCTAAGTCCTGTGTAATGATTTCTTGCATCTCGGGGGTCGAGAGCCCAACAATTCTCAAGCTGTTTTTATGTACATTGTTTTCTAAATTCCCTATTTTTCTTGCTTGTGCAATATTGTCCAGTAGGACTGATGAGAAATGGTGGCACTGGAATCCATTCTGTTGGTTAATGCTGCTTGGTCTTTAGGCAAAGTTGATAATGTTGTTTCTTGATCAGTAAGCCGGCGTGTGGTGGACTCGCATTTTGCAGCCACTGCTTCCCACTTAACATCCATCTTTGCAACTGCCAATAGCAAAGCAGAGTATGATTCTCTTTTCAACTGGTAGTGGAGCCGCTCAACTGATTGCCAGCCAGATGTATGCAAATTAATTTCTCTCATTGGAGGCTTCAGTCCTTTCAACTACACATAGTTTCTGCCCATCAGACTGTGACCACTGTTGTACTCAGCTTGTCTGGTCATTGGTCTGTCAGTGAGGTGCCCATTGCAGTTTGACTTGCATTGGAGACTACACTAGCACACCTCTGAAATGCTGTTCATTGTAACAAAATGTTTCTTGCACAAGCAAACATAAAGAGAAAGAACCTCTTCACCCAAAGAGTGATTGCCATGTGGAATGTCAAGGTGCCATATAAAGTCCCTTGGACCACTGTAGATTCTTTTAAACGTGAATTAGATGAGTGCTTGACTACTGTACCCAAGGAACTGAAGGGTGTGGGTGCCGGGAATCCATGGATGGACAACAGAAACCTCTTTGGTTTCCTTCTGACCACAATATCCTAGGATCCTACTGTAGAAAAGGTAGTCCAGGAGGACGTTTGACCACATGTGCGGTTCTGGAGCCCACATTTGAAGAAGGACTGAGACAAACTAGAGACAATCCAGAAAAGGGCGACAAAAAACATCCAAGGTCAGCAGGTTCAGATCTACAAGGAAAGACCTGGGCATGTGCTTATGAACATATACAATACGTACGGAAAATAAAATAATATGATGCATGTGTGGGCTACAGTCAAACACATGGGGTGAAGGTGGGTCAAGTATGGGGGCCCCATGACCTCACTAATCCTGCTAGGGGGGCCCCCAAACCCTAAAGCCAGCCTTGGCTAGCTGTCCCATTTGTCCACCACCCTCTCTGTGACACAGTGCTTTCTGACGTTCCTTTTACATTTCCCCCCTGCCAGCCTGAGACTCTGACTCCTGGTTGGACTGTTTTTTTTTTTGTTAACAAATCTTTGTAGTCTTTCCTGTTGTATCCTCAAATGTGTTTGTATGTCTCTACTATATCTCCCTTCCCTGGCCACCAAGAGGCTTAAGGGAACACTCCTCAAGGGGTACCTCTGCCTCTGTGGCATCTTCAAGGGGCACTCGATTGTTGAACATTTGCAAAGCAGCTACCTGGAAAACAGTACATACCTTCACAAAGCACTATTGTTTGGACATACAGTCCAGAAGGGATGCCAGCTTTGGAACTGCTGTCTTACAGAACCTTTTTCCTAACTAGGCTCTGGATCCAGCCTCCCAAGGTCTGGGTCTGCATAAAGTGTAAACATTAAGTGAGGGATTCCTTGGGTTAGAAGAAAACTTACTCACCATAGTAATGTTTCTTCTTAAGGGGTCACTCACTATGTTTACGCTTACTAACCCTGCCTCCCCTTTCAGCACCTGAAATAGGTTCACACAAGAATCAGTTCTGTTTTTCACTGATGGTTGCTTGAACATTACTATTGCAGTTCCTACAGTTGTAATTGTTTATATGGTAATATTTCACAAGTCTGCTTCAATTTGTTTGGTGTTTTAAAAATTCTACAAATTTTTTTGTAAAATATTTTGGTAACCTTTTAGCTAATTGCACTAGCTGCTGCTCCATTCTGGCTTGGAAACCTGGATCTGAGCGATGGCCAGAGTGGAGCGCACATGCAGAGTTTTAACTTACATTCCAGATTCTGAAATTGCGTAGGTTCTATCTCCGGAAGGTCACTCTCAGCTGAGATGACTGCATAAAGTGTAAACATAGTGAGTGATCCCTTAAGAAGAAACAGCATTACCATGATGAGTATTTTTTTTCTTCCAGGCTGTATTGGGTGGGCAGCTCAGTGGTAGGGTTACCAATTGCAACGCCGGTGAGTTGGGTTCAGGAACAAACCTGGGGAATTGGGAGCTGGCAGGGGTAGGAGAATCAAGCATCTCAGTGGATGGTCTCTTCCTTTGGGGAGGGAGAGAGGGAGGGATGCCATCTTCACTACAGTACTTACTGTCACCTGAGCGACCATAGGTGGCAGTGCAGACAAGGCACCATGTAGGAGAGGGAGGATGGGACTCATGCTGTACATGCACTGTGTGCGCTTGAGATTAGATACCCCTCATGTGCCGGCATCCTCCAGAGGGGCAGGACCCAGAAGATGGGAAAGATCCAGGAATGTGGCTAAATGAAGGTACACACTCGGACCTGGCTGAGTGACCAGCCACTCCCTAACCTGGAGGTCCTCAGTGGAGGAACAACACCTCACTTGAATCACTCTTCTCCATCTCGGTGAGCCCTGCCTTGGGGGGGCTGAAAAGGAAGGTACGTGATGTAGATGGCTGGTATGGGGCTGGGTGGTACCCACCTGACTGGGGCAGCTGTGGGGTAGGAACATAACATATAAGCAAAAAATATATGTATGTTTATATAAATATATATATGATTCTTACACAAGATTTTTTTTGCAGTGCAGGGAGTTGTGACATCACATGGGTCCCAGAATAAGATCACTACAGCTCTCTCAGACATATGCCTGGAATTGGATCTCTGCCCACCATAGGTACCTCCTACTGCTCGTCAAGGATCTGGGACTGGTACCAGAAGGTGCACCTTATACGAGGAAGATTTTAAGCCACTCCCCTCACCACAACCAGTCATAAGGAAATGTTGCTTAATAGCAATTACCACTTCTCCCTTTAAACAAAGATGACACTGTACAGAACAATTTTACACCACTTTATCTGGGTTAATCTGTTCCTCGGAACGTTATCTAGTTTTGTGTATCCAAATTACTGTATGTTCTTTGTTTAAAACAGGTGCCGTTCACACAGAATGCAGCATCGATTCCACAGGTACAGACAGAAAGACTGGAGAGTGGGAAAGCATACTGACCATGGGCAACGGCAGGTGTACTGCGATAAAATGTAAGTATGGAAATGTTCATATGCGGGTGGCTCAGTGGTGAGGAGCAAGGAAACCAGGGTTCCTGTTCAAGCCCCAAAATCCCATGCTGAAGTGGGGGGGGGGGAGAATCCAGAGGTGAGGCACTCTACTCATGAGGCAGAAGGGCTGCCTGGCATTTCCATAACCCTGCCAGACAACCCTGGGCCAGCACTGGCATACGGCTGTGAAGACAACTGCTCACCTATTCTCCCTTCTGGAGGAAGGGTGCAAACATATTGACCCCAAACAACAGAGTGAGAGATGAGAAAATGGAGATAAACAAAACTGTAGACATGTATATCTATGTACAGTGGGTTCCACTTGTATGCCATTTGGATGTATGCACAAAAAACCTGAAGTCCTGATTCTTGCCCTGTTCCAGCAGTGTTATTTTGTTTGTATGCATACAGTTTTCCGGTTTTATGCACATTTTTTTCATCTTGACATGCTCCCCAGCAGGTCTCCAGAAGGTCTTTGTCACCTCTTTGACAGTTGCATTCTGTTGTCATTCCCCTTGCAGCCACTAGATTGTCCCCCGTAGCTAATCCACTAATCACCTGGCAAATGCCAGAGCCCAATTAAACCTATCCCAGAAAAAGAGATGCGCAAGAACAAGGGGGCATAATTTGAAGATAGAAGGGGGATGGCTCAGAGGTAATGTGAGGAAGTATTTTTTCACAGAAAGGGTTGTGGATGCATGGAACAGCCTTCCTGAGGAGGTTGTGGAGTCAGAAACAGTGGGAGAATTCAAAAATGCATGGGACAGACATAAGGCAATTCTAGTGGGGGGTAGGAGGAAGTAAGCTGTTGATTATTAACTAGAATCTGCAGCTTATCCATCAGGTAGGGAAATGGGCAGACTAGGTGGGCCAAGCGGTCCTTATCTGTGGTCAGATTCTATGTTTCTACCCCCACACACACACACCATAGTGCTAGCGATTGCTGTTAGTTTTCAGTTCTGATTAAGGATGATGGACTGATGTCAAAGGTTCTGACTTCAAAATTCACACTACTCACTGAAAGCTGCATTCACTTGTTGCTGCAGTGAAAGTGAGTCAGCATCAGGGAGTGCTCAGTTTAGCAAAAAAAAATATATGTGTCATGGTAAAGGCTGTCACTTTTGTTATTGCTTAAAATAACATTTAATAGCATTTAAGATGGCTTAGGTGTATCTGTGAGCATATGAGTTGCATTTGCAAATGGGTCCCCATTGATTTCAGTATGCACCCTTTTATTTCTATGACGTTCTGGCTGTTTGCACAAATTCCAGCTGGTCCTGGGCATATGCATATGTCAGGAATCCACTGTATCAATAGTAAGTGTGGTATATAAAGGAATAAACCCATGGAAGCTGCTCAAAAGATCATAAAGCCACAAGCCCAAAGGGTGATTAGCTTTCCAATCTGCTTAGCCTCCTTGATGGGTTTATTTCTGAGTATAGTGGAGTTACCTATGATTTATTTTATATAATACCATTAAATGGTTACTGTTCATTTTAATCGAAGTTACAGTATATATACTGGGAAAGGGTATACAGGGAAATAACTGCTCACCATGTTTATGAGGAAAAATTCCATATGTATGTAGACATATTCAGTTCACTTGTATGCACACCATTGGGGATAGCATTATTTGTGCATACATCCAAAATTGCATATAGCAAGATAATGAACTACACCTTTTAAAAGTCTGCAGGAAGGCAGGCTTATCAGTACAGTAAGTAATTGTCATATTGATTTCCCTGTTGACAAATAGTGTAGTTGCCATATTGGTCCTAGTAATCGGATGAGACATTAAACCGAGGTCCCATCTGCCTGTTTTGGTGGTAGTTCAGGTGGACGCTAAAGATCCCATGGCACTTCTCGAAAACAGTAGGGGAATTTCCCTGGTGTCCTGGTCAAATTTCCCCCCATTCACTAAAAATACCACCAACAGCTTAGTCTGGTTAAAGGTCACTTGGCAGTATCCCCCTCCCCCGGGTCGTGCCTGAAAATAAGCAGAATTTGTCTAGTGCATTTACCCAGTCAACACAAACTAAATAAATAAGAACAGACCCAGAAGCAAATGATCTGATACCTTTTATTGCACCTCAGTACTTATCATCCTTATACCGGGACAACCACCTAATGTCCCACCTTAAAAGCCCATGTGCTATACCAAGGATTGTTATTACTGCTTGTATGTTCTTACCTTGATGTATATGCTTATCTGATCATCCTGTACTTGTTTATTTGTTTCACTTGTTTATTTGTTTCACCCTGTTCAGTGCCTGTATTTCACTGTTATAATTGTTCTCATTCTGCTTGTAAACCTACTTTTGTAATCTCCCGGGTCGCACCTGAAAATAGGCATTCCTTGTCTAGCGTGCTTACCTGGTAAACAAAAGCTAATAAATGAATATATAAACATAGAAAGCTTCTGAAGAAGGACTTGGTTGGTTTGAAAGCTAGAGCACTTTGTTCTTTTGTTGTAACATCTATGTTAGTCCAATAAAGGGTATCAAACCATTTGCTTCTGGATCTGTTGAATTCCAGCAGGGAGGGCTTGTCAAGTATTTGTACCTCTTGCTCAGTTTAGAGCACAGGTCTGTTGATTTTCTCGATTGTTTGGCAGGCAACATACTGCATGTACGTAACTCCTTTTACCATTTAAGCTGCTTACAACACCATTTGGTACCTAATTTTTCCCTGAATCTGAGTATTTACAACCTCAGTCCGGTCAGAATACCCAGAAAAGAGGCAAAGCAGTTGCATATAACAGAATCCTACTCTGCGTACAGCCAACAAAGATAAATAGCATAGAACAGGGAAGGATTTAGGGCTGAATCAAAATGTACATTTATTTATTTTTATTTATTTCATTTTTGTTGACCGGGAAAGGAAGACTAGGCAATTCTGCCTATTTTCAGCCTCGTCCCTGGGGAAGGGGGATACAGATGGATGCCAACTGACATTGAACCAGACTAAGCTGTTGGTGGTATTTTTAGTGAATCATATACTGTATCTGGGCTGCATACAACTAAATGCTGTGGACAGTATGGATATATTTATATTGATACAATACTAGTGGAGAGAAAATGGGTTATTTCAGCAGATATGTGCAACCTCTAAAATAACTAGCTGTGTGTGAATACCTTAATTTGCATATTGTTAGCGGATTCAAATTCACTGTCCACCCCACATATTCTGGGATTCATTCTTTGGGCTAAGAAGGTGAAAAAATACTTTGAAGAGCCTTTCCCTTCTCCTAGGTCACCTGGGCTAGTTCTGTGGCCACTTGCACCCCCCTTAGTGGTTTCCCTGCCAAGCTGTGTAATACATCAGCAAACCTGGGACTCTGTCTGGCAAAATGCATGTAGATATTGACGAGAAGTTCAGGGTCCACTAATATAGTTTACTTCCCATTCAATTTGAGAACCCCCAGCAGCAGAGGAAGGGGTTATAACTACAGATAGAGCTTTGACTGGGGAAGGGGAGGGGTAGAAAATCTGCCTAATCCTTGGTGTTGGTTAGAAAGGCACCCAGACATAACACCTCAGTTGTGAATCAGTCTTACAGACAACAGAAGGAGAGTCCTGGCCCTGATTGGGGGGGATGGTGGGGAGTAGATACAGCAGTGAAAATGTCTTATTATCCACTACAGCAGGATTAGTACGATGCCGCAGAAGCTTGGAACACCACATCAAGGCATTGGTCCTTTGTTGATTCAAGCTCTGACAGGCCCTTTATGGGGAGACATGCAAGGTAATTTGCTAGATGAAGTTGAACCCACATACTGGAAAACTGTGTTCCCAGACTTCAGCTGACCCCCCAAATCCCTAGCTCAGCCCCACGGTATGAAGCACCTCATGGAACCATAAAAAGTTCACTGAAGAATTAAACCTTGGTGAGTTTCAACATCTTGTACTAAGTTTTTCCTATTTAGGGTGGCTGTGAGGTTTGCATCTCATCTGCCATAGAGAAAATGAGGTGATAACACCACACATACAGTAGATGTCAGACCTTTTTTTTTGTTGTTAGTTGTTTAACCAGGATTAGCACACTAAGCTGAAAGCTTTTTTACAGGTGTGACCTGGGAGCACAGTGAAGTTAAGTGACTTGTTTAGGGTCACACAGTCTGCAAATGGAAGCTGTGGGATTCAAACCCAGGTCTGGTCTGCTGAATATCACCAGATTTGCAGCTCAGAGCCTTAAACCACTGCACTATATGAGAGGTGGTGATTGCCATCCCCACTTTTGCCCAGGAAGATACAAAGTACTCTTTAATGCATACAAGGTCAGAAGGGAAGCAATCATGGTCTCTTTTGTTATTGCTACAGCCCCAAGACTTTCCCCACGTTCCAGCACCCATGATGCCTCAAGGTATAGTCCTGGTTAGACCCCATTTAGAATATCTTGTGCAACAAAGAGATAAAAGGAGCTTAAAAAAAATACTTACTGCACATCAAAGAACTGCAAAGATAATTGGGGAGTTAGAGACCATGACATTTGGGGCAAGAACGCAGCACTTGGGATTGTTCTCCCTAAAGAAAGGGAAACAGAGGAGATTGCAGGCAATTAACACATGTAGATAACATATCCAAAGGGTAGTTTCCAAGAAAAATAGTGTGTGGCATCTCCCAAGAAAACAGAGATAATAATTGAGGTATTCGAGATCATGAACGGGTGTATGAAACTAGAGCAAAACAAACTCTTTGGTAGAATTCAGGCTAGCAGAATCGGCGGTGGGGGCACCATCAAATTTGGTTGTTAGCTGTGTCCCCCGGCCAAAAAGATTGGTACTTTCTAAATGGAGGGGCACTTACATACTCCATCCTTTGAGAAATGGCTATAACACGTGGGCAAGTGAATAAAAGGAAACGTGATGTTGCATGGCATAAATTAAGCCAATACAATGATATACGGTCACCATTCCAAAATCAAGTTACCACTCAATTAGCAGCAGGCTGCCTCTGTTTGGCACCTAGTGATGACACAGTCCATGATGTCACAATGCTGATGATGTACAGGGAGGAACAGAATGATTACGTCAGCCCTCAGGTAGAATGCTATTCAACACAATACTGCCAGGTAGAAAATCTAATTAGCAAACTGGAAAATTAAAAATACTTCAGCTATAAGAAGTGATCACTGACTAATTCTTAAAGTTGCTATTAATGTCAGGTACTGCACTAGCTTTTTAAGTCCAAAGGAGGGAACCTCCAACGAGAGGGGGCCAAAAATGGCAAAAGCCTTGCGGTCAAATATAACTTTGTATTTAAGAATGTGATGCTTTTGATCCTGAATGCTCCTTCAGGCATAACAGCAGGAAAAATACCATTTAAAATGCTAAAGAACTGTCTGCTGCTCACCAGCATGTACTGTAGAATTTTTAGAGTGGCATCTGCCCCCTGTTAAACATCTGTCTTTCCAGCCGGCCTGTTGGCGCAGCAGTAGTGCTAATGCTCATGTCGCTGGTGATATGAGTTCAGGAATAAGCTCAGGGTGGGGGGGGCAGCCAGCGGGAGGAGGACTGAGCATTCCAGAGGATTCTCTCCTCCTCCAGGGGGTGCTGTTCTCCACTGTGACACTACCCCTTGGGTGACCACACTTGACAGTGCAGCTGCAGATGGAATGGGAGGGAGCACATTGTAGACGTTGGCTTGTGGACGCATGTATTGTCATGGACACACCCAGATGCCAATGCATGCAGCATTCCTGGGGATGGGACACAACACAAGAAAAAGGCTATGACCCCAGCACCTCTGCGATTATCACAGCCCCAGTATATCCAGGTCTCCCGACTCTCCAGCATGCACCACCTTATGAAATTCAATGTCCTGGGGTTCCCCCACCCCAGCTCTGCCTAGAGGGCAAGCTAAGATTCCATGAATGTAGGTGTCAGTGGCTGGATGGGGGCGGAAGGATTGGGAAGTGCCTGGAGGTCCTCAGAGTAAGTGGAGGGTTGGAGGTTGGGGTGGGGGGGAGATAAAAAAGAAAAGTTAAAAAATCATCTCTCTTTCCTCTCCCATGTTTTAGGGCAGCTCTGTGTCCTGCTGCTGCTGCTGGGGCTTGGGGTTTCAAAAAGCGAAGACACTGCTGAGGCTTCTCTGGAGAAGAATATCCAGGCAGATGAAGGGGATCTAGAGCTGGGAGAAAACATGGAAAAAAGGGGATTGGATATGGATGACAGCCTGGAGGAAGGGGATCTAGAGAATGATCTAGAGGAAGGGGATCTGGAACATGATGACAGCCTGGAAGAAGGGGATCTAGAGCTGGAAGACAACATGGAAGAAGGGACTCTGGAGAATGGAAACAACGTAGAAGATTCAAAGTCAGTCAGCATTCGGTGGTTTGGATTTGGCACAAAGAAAAGGTAAAACGCACTAAGTGTAGGGTTATCACCTTTTAAGAAGCCCAAAGTGGGACATTTCTCACTGAAACATGATTTTACGCAGGACAATATGTAACATCGACCAATGCAACAGACTTGTTTTCTCTAAATAATCAGAATTAAAACTAAATGTTGTAGCTTTTTGTTATTTCCAGTGTTTCTTACCATTTAAGGCATTTTAGTTAAGATATTATAGTTTTTTGCAACATTTAGAGGAAAGTCAGAACATTTGTTTCTGCTCTTGTGTCAGGACATGTAGTATTGTTCATGTTTTCTTTTAGGACACAGCTGCTCAAATCAGGACTGTCCTGCGAAGATCAGGACAGGTAGTAACCCTAAGTAAGTGGTGGCCACACAGCTGGGGTCTAGGTGGTGTATGCAGGGGACACTAAACTAAACTTTCTTAGTTGGGGGTTGTAGGCATTTGGGAAACCTGCTCTCTCCTCCACCGAATGGCAGAGCTGTGTCAAATGAGAGACAGAGAACCACAGCTGGCTACCAAAATCCACTGTGGTCCACAGAGGCTCAAACGCCTGACAGCACGAGCATCATGGGAAAAATTCATGAAAGACGGCAGGAGCTCCCATCCATGAGTACGGAACAAGGAGTCTGCGGGGGTCAGTAGTAGGGCTCTCAACTCAAGACCACAGAGTCATAGATGCAGTACTGGAGTCCTGCCTCTAGGAGGTCAAGTGATGTACCCTGAATAAACTGAGATTTGCAACAGTTGATGGGTTCAAGAAGAGATGGGACAGACACATTGGTTTGGTGGAGGGCATGAGGGGAGAGGACAGGAATGGGAGAGATGCCTGGCCATGACAGGGAGCAGTCTCAGACGTTAGGTGGCACAATGGTAGAATGGGGAGACCAATTGTCCTTCTTCTGCCAGCAGTTCAATGTATCTACATCCCAACAGGGGAAAAATGAAATGCAGCAGGAACTGGCCAAGTTTGTGAAATGGGTGGAAGAATGGCAGATGAACTGCAATGTTATCCTCCCACACCTGGAACAACCCCCATCTGCTCTACCCTTGCCCCCAGCCCCATCATCCATCTTCCTGGGACTTACCTCTCCCTGTGTTCCTCCCTGGCTTACTCCCCAGGGCAGGGCCTTTGGGGGGCCCAATTCCCCACGGTAGACCTCTAGCTTGGTATCCAGGGAGCACCATGGTTTGATGGTGCGGGACCTGCAGTGCAAGGCAAGCAGCATCTTGCATCAGTCAAGTATTTTCCCTGCTCATTCCCCTGGGAGACGTGGCAGGCAGTGACAAAGTGGCACATGTGCCGATGTGTGCCATGCCTCCCCAGCTGTGGGCTCCAGCAGTCCCTCCCCCGGCTTCTGTCAGGGGCCAGTACAGCACCAGCAGCTTCCTCCCTCCCCCACCAGAGGAGAAGAGCAGTCCTTCAGATGCTCGATTCTCCTCTCTCTAGCTGGCCCTCTGACACTCTGGATTTGCTTCCGAACTCAGGTCATTGGCGTCGCTGACTGTAGCTCTACCGCTGTGCCGGCAGGCCGGCTAGAGATTAACTGCAGCGCTGAGAGTCAAAAGGTGATGCAGCCAGAGGAAAAAGAACCTAAAATGCAAAAATCTACCTGACCAGCATCAAGGTTACTGAAAGCACGCAGGAAAAGACCCAGGTATACAGATCACCAGCAACATGTAATGGGAGCAACCATGTATGGCAGCAGTTAGCAAGGAAAACCAAATCATTGCATGAATTAGGAGAAACATTGAAAGTAGGTCAAGAGACATTCCAATGCCCTGGCACAGATCCTCATTCATCCCGCATCTTGCCTGCCCTGTACTGTAGGTGTGCTATTCACCACGTGTTCACTGTGATTGTTGGGAAGAGCCTCCCATTCTATAGCACCCCAGAAAAACCTGTGTCGCATCTGAAGTCTTCTGTTGGGGCATTTGCATTATACGATACGTAGGACCAGGCAGCCTAGCTGGGCCAGCGGGCCTTTTCTGCTACCAGTTTGCTCGTTTCTTTTGTAGAGAATGTGCAATTCTCATATTCAGTGGTGGAGATTTCCAAAGGTTTGAGGACATGATTGTAAAAGAACAGTCACCTGCATGCTTTAAACTGGGCTGAGACATCAATAACCACCCTAAAAGTTTATGAGAACATGGGAGAAACAGAAACAGAGAACAGGATTAGAAGGTCACTCAGATAAGTAGGACAGAGACTATAAAGAGTGTTGTATCTAAATGTAAGCACCCTCTGGGAGTTTACTAGTTAAACGGTGTAGCTAGGCAGTGGAAGAAATGGTGCAGATAGGTCTGGGATGGATCCCAAGGTATATAAAAAGAAGGTTTTGGTGCCATTAAAGGGGTTTTAGGGGAGCAAGAGAAGAAGGGAGAGAGTTGGGGTTTGGGCCCACAAATACAGCCAGAAGGTCACGGTGGGGCTGGGGTGGACCACTTGCCACCCCAGCCCTCCTCCCTAACAGACCCGTGTTGGAGTATGCGGTCGTTCGGGTGTAAGAGTGTCCGGGGAGGCAGTGAAGCAACAAGTTTGGGTCCTTTTGGTGTGGTTGGGAGCTGGGGCCCATGAGAAGCAGAAGCTGGAGTCCTGCCAAGTGAACTCTGGCACTTTGGTAGGGTAAGCACCATCGGGGGCCCTGTTTTCTATATAATCTCACCTGTGGGTGAGTGCACCCTGAGAGCTGGTAGTGTTTGTGTGGATGGGCCTGTTCTGGCAGATGGGCCTGAGGTGCTGTCCAGAGGTGGCAGCCTAGATCATTGTAGGGCATAGTGGTGGCAGTCTACCTCTTTTCCCCTCAGCCGGTGGATGCTACAGTGTTTGGGCTCTCAAGGTGGGTAGCCTGTAGAGGCAGGAAAATATCCATGTGAGGAATGGTTGGCAGGGGCCCCAATGGGGTGGCAGGCCATCCAGGTGCTCAGTGTGGCACAGCAAGCAGTCCCCTGGGTGAAGGCAGTCCAGAAATTAGAATCGCTGCATCAGCGGACAGTGCCACAGGTCTTTAGGATCGCCAGGGAAAAAAACAATTCCTTGGGATGCTCGGAGCAGGTGCGTGGCATCGGCAACTGGGCATCTGGAAGGTCTTTGGTGGTTCTGTTCATGCTAAAAGGAACACCGTTTTGGAAGTTAAGACCTCTCAATAAGAAAACTAGCTCCCTGTTGTGTAAAAGCAGCCCCTATGTTTCAAAGTAATCTACTGTTGTAACAAGGCAAGTAAGGAATGGATTGGGACAGTAGAAACATATTGTGCTGTCACAACTGCTACCTCAGTTTAAGCATTGCTGAGACTAAGAGAAGAGAAAGTAAGCAAGTGTCTGTGTGAAGGAAGAGGATGAAGGGAAGGAATATGAATTGAATGTCTGCAGGTTTGAAGTACCTCTATATGTGGCCTGCTTTAGCCACGTCCAATGCTGCTGTCAGGAATGTAGCCTTTTTGACTCAAGGGAATGCCTGCAAGCCATAAATCATTCTGTTGGAAAAAGAGATGTTGCAGAAGTGATTGTCAGGTTAATGCCTGTAAAGTGCCACCACCGTCCTTGTTACCCCTACGCTCCATGGAGTAGTTTATCAAATTTCTCGTTCCACGTTAAATCAGTTTTGCACTTTTAATTCTGGAGCGGACAGTGAATTTAATTGATTTAAACTGCGCATGTTGTACCGCTAATGTACGTTGCCCCCTGCAGCTAGCCCACCAAAGCGAAGACATGTACCTTTCCCTCATCTTGCGAAGCCATCTCGCAACAACAGAAGAACCAGGTAATGAGCATATTCAATTTCTTGGACTGTGTTTTCTTGGGTTGTACAGTACCCCCTCCCAAGTTGCCATCTGGATATCCCTAGGCACCGGGTGGGAAAGATGTTACATAAACATCACCACCTTCCTTCAGCCACTTCCTATTTTAGTGCGATCCTGTTTGACATGATGCCCCTGATTGTGTTCTTTGGTCTCTGATATTTTCTGGTTAAAAGTTTCTCTGCTTTGTGCAGCAGGAAGTTGAGAGTCGTGCCGATGAGTTGGTGTACCCCATCGTGGCTCTTGGCTACTATTTGCCTGAAGAGGGAGAGAGGAAAGTGAAAACTGCTTTCCCATGTGATCTAGCACATTCTGAGTCCACTAAAGTCCCTCAAAATAAAGATGCTTCCCCCATTCCACGTGTGCATTGTAGTAAGCTATTCGTATGCAATATAGTCTCAATCAACTTTAAATTAAAAACAGATGCACCTCCCCCAGCCATTGTGTGGATTTGAAATTAATTTTCAGTCACAAGACTCCAGTGTGCACATGACATGTATGGAACACATACAAACAGAAGAGAGAAAGAAGTAAGTGCCTTAGCTGGGACTTGAACCCAGGCTGCCTGGAATACCTTTCCATAAATGTGCACACTGCACTCTCATGATGGAAAATGTAATTACCTGTGCAGCACCAGGTTGTGCATTGGAGAAAGAGTAATGTGCTCTGGGATGGCCCATTTTCTAGTTGCCTTGGTGGTGCAGCTGATAGCGCATCTGGAATGGTATTCTGGATGGCTTGGGTTCAAGCCCCAGCTGAGGCACTTCTCTTTTCTGTTTGGATTTGAAATCCACTAACTCTGAAGGCCTTTTTTATTTTTATTTTCAGTACATTACCATGTTATAGAAAGTGGCTGATACTTTCTTTGACTGACTTACGGTGCCCTAATCCACACTTCCGGAGGTAGCGCCAACTTGCTCCTGCAATCCACCACAAACCTGACCCCTAGGAATGCTGCCCCCTGGTTGGGTAAGCAGCTCTCCCCAAAAGTCACCCAAAGTCAGATATAATTGGGTTGGGGGGGGTGCCATCTGCCTGTAACACAAACATTTCCACCTGTTTACAATAGACCCCACCCCTGGAGATGCAATATTGGGAGATGCCATCATATCAGATGACAAAGGCCTCTTTGGTGTCTCCCTCCACCCGTGGCTGAGTCTGTACCACACTAGCCCCCAGAAGTCTAGTAACCTGACATTGCATCACACCCTTCCCAGAGGTAGGAAGCTGCTTCAGCAAATTTCGTATGCCTTTGGTAGGTGACCTGGTGCCCCTGGGCTTCGAGTCAGTAGCCAGGTCATTGGCATGCTAGTCAGTACCATGACACTCAGACAGCGGGCTGGACCTGGAATCCATAGGGGCACAGGATCCAAGACAGCATGGGTTTACAAAAGGAAGGTCCTGTCAAACTAATCTCATAGATTTCTTTGACTGGGTAACCAGAGTGGTGAACCAAGGGGGAGCAGTTGATGTCGCCTACCTTGACTTCAGCAAAGCTTTTGATACTGTTCCACACAGAAGATTGATAAATAAGCTGGGTAAGCCTGGGGTGGGTCAGACGTTGGTCAACTGGGTGGCAAACTGGTTGACGGGCAGAAAACAGAGAGTGGTGGTAAATGGTATACAGTCAGAAGAGATGCAAGTCACAAGTGGGGTACCTCAGGGATCAGTCCTGGGGCCAGTCCTCTTCAGTATCTTCATTAGTGACCTTGCAGATGGACTAGAGGGTAAGGCTTGTCTGTTTGCAGATGACACCAAAATCTGCAACAGAGCAGATGATCCAGATGGGGTGGGCAGAATGAGAAGAGATCTGGATAAACTAGCAAAATGGTCAGAAGAATGGCAACTGGGATTTAATGCAAGGAAGTGCAAGATCATGCACATAGGGAAGAGAAACCCTGAAGCCACCTATAGGCTGGGAGGGGAGTTGCTGGCAGTCACAAAGGAAGAAAGAGACTTGGGCATCATCATCACTGATGACCTGAAATCATCCAAGCAGACTTCTAAAGCAGTAGGCAAGGCTAGGGTGATGTTGGGGTGTATTAGTAGGGGTATCACAAGTCGGAAGAGGGAGGTAATAATCCCTCTTTACAAGACACTGGTTAGGCCCCATCTGGAGTACTGCGTGCAGTACTGGCGGCCACACCTTCACAAGAACATTAACCAAACTGAGGCAGTCCAGAGAAGGGCAACCAAAAAGGTGCCGGGACTGCATCAGAAGACATATGAGGACAGATTAACAGAGCTCAATATGTATACCCTTGAGAAAAGGAGGGAGAGAGGTGATATGATCGAGGCATTCAAACACCTTAAGGGCATTAACAAGGTGAAAGAGTCTAACATGTTTAAATACTGTATAAGAAAAATAGCAGGACAAGAGGACACAGCATGAGATTAGAGGGAGGCCGATTAAGGGGGAATGTGAGGAAATTCTTTTTCACAGAAAGGGTGGTGGATGCATGGAACGGCCTGCCTCAGGAAGTGGTGGCTATGAATACAGTGCAGGGCTTCAAACAAGCATGGGACAGGCATAAGGGAGCAATACAGATGAGTATGAATAGATAGGCCACTGACAGAGCAAAGGCCGATGGCACATTTATAAGGTAGAAAAAGTAATGGGCAGACTGGATGGGCCTTGCGGTCCTTATCTGCCGCCAACTTCTATGTTTCTATGTAAAACTCAGCTGCATAGCATTCCCACAAACTGCTGGATTTCATTCCATTTTTTTCTTTCTTTCCATGGAATTCTACATGAAAACTGGATCTTTTCCAGAACAGTTCACTTACAGCAGAGACTGCAGTTGGAACTGAAGTCACAGTGTCCAGGTTGTAAAGACATCCTGGTCCCTGTTGCTGTGGAAATTATTGTGATGTCACAGGTGGGACATTCTGACTTGAGCTCCTGAAAAGCGCCAGCTGAAGAGGAACAGTAAGGAGGAGCAAAGATCAGTTCTATGTCATAACGGCAACCACCGAAAGGCGATCGCCGTTCACGGCAAAGTCACATTGCTGAAAATCAATTTCTGCAATGTGACTCCATATTACCACAACAAAATGGGCATGAGGACTTACAATTATAACATTTTATGTGGGGGCTGTGCCCCTCACCCCTCCCTATGGGATTCTCAACTCCGGGGGTGCATGTTGGGGTGCAAACGAAAAAAAATTGGGGCTGGGCACAACAAAACATACCTGCGCCCAGAGCGTGAACCCAGCACCCTGTCCATCCAAGCTGTGAGCCCATCCACCATGCCATGGGGCCAGCTTGGCAGCCCACCATGGCACCACTCCTCAAAAACCTTCCTGTCCCTCGCTGAGCATGCTCGCTCCCACCCCACCATGTGTGCGTATGAGTAGCAACATCCTGTCACTATATGCATAAACCCACCCCATCCGGTTGCTCTACCTCGTCGGTTGCCCCCATGACATGCACCGTGATTGAGTCGCCATTTTGCGGTTCATTCAACCGCAGTCATGCATGTCTCGGGCTACCCAAAGATCCTATTTTTATGTAATTACCCTCATGATTTAAGAATGAAATCGCTTGAAATTCAAGTTTTTGGGGAACAGAGTACAGTTGCATTTTCCTGATGCGATCTTTGGTATTTAGTATTTTTTTTTTTTTTTGGTGGTGGTGGGATGTCCCTCTTTAAGCTCACTGTAGGAATGGCAATTTTTTGTGTCCTTTGCTGTTGATTGCTGTCAGGTGGCATTTAAACACCCATGGTGCCCTGCTGTCTGTTTCAGGTGCTTCTGCAACATCATTAGCCTCAGTAGCTCAGACCGCCCCAAGGAAAGGCTCTACATTTTCAGAACAATCAAGACCAAGAGGACGTTATTCTGTTCCCGCAAAGTGAGGCGATTCTGCAGAGCCACGTGCATAAGCATGTTCCTCAGTCTAGTCAGCCAGAAAAGTTGTCTAGCCGACCAGCTATGCCAAAGTGTCAAAACCACCAAGAAGCCACGGAAGGTAAAAGAACAGTTGACATAAATCTGTTGACAATCCACAGCAAATGTGAATGTCTGCGGGGTATCTAGTTAGCATTTTGGGGGCATATTCATGTAATATTTTGGCACAGCAGCAAGCAATACATTTTTCTGCCTAGCTGTGCCCACATTAAAAAAAAAGGTTTTGCTCAACTCTGTCACACACCTGGCAATTGGTTATAATGCTTGTTTATGAAGTAGGCTGTTTGCAGATAAGTTATATTACATGTGTAGGCCATTCTGCCCACTAAACAAGAGAACTGAAAAAAATCCTTCTTACCTGATAATTGACTTTTTACGTTATGCAAGATATCACTAACCTGATAAATCTATTGCATCATCGTGAATATGAAACACCCAAAAATGGATCAATGAAATTGTGACACCATCAATAAAAGCATTTTAAACTATTCTGCTTAAGCTTCTAAACCCATACTGTAATAAAAAAAACACGTTCTCAGAATTCTGTTTTACCCTCAAAAAACAAACAAACCACACAGTTGTATACAAACCCTGTTAGAATAAAATACTTACTGCATGACCTTTAGCATCTCACTTGACCTTCCAGAGCAGAAGTTCAGAAAGCTGAAGAAATGGGTCAAAACCAGGACCTCAGTAACAACAAGAACTTGCATCTCAGCTGGGGACATCCACAATTAAAAGAAAGGCAAGATTTTAGAAAGCACAACATTCGATATCTGGTTTCCTGCATGCCCAATTTGTTAACCAAATCATCTATCCCGGGCACAGGATAACTGTCAAATTCAGACCCTTGATTGAGATTCCTAAAATCAAGGCATATTCTTACACTCCCTTTTTTTTCATTTATAATCACCATTGGCGATGATCAAACACTTCTCGATTCTTCTATGATACTCAGTTCTTTCATTTTTTTGTATTTCCTTAACCACATCAGCTCTTAGCTGCTCTGGTAATCTGTATGTCTTTTGTCTAATAGGGCAAGCATTCCTTCAGTGTTGGGTAAATTACTTTTTCTATTACTTTTGGAAACTTGTTCCAGAAATCTCTGTGCAGTCACTAGCAAGGATGGAGAAGTACTGGAAAAAGTAATACACCTTACAGTTTCAATTACTTATGTCTTTTTATATAAAATTAGATAATGCTGAAAGTAAAACTCACTTCTTGATTGATTCAAACTCCCTACCACCCGGGCTGTTATTTCTTAATAACGCCCACTCAGAAAAAGTGCCAGCTCGATCATTCGGAACCGAACCTTGCCACTCGCCATTTTATTATCAACTTACTGAGATGGCAGTCGCAACCGAACCCAACCGTACTCGTAAACTAAAATGCCACAGACAGCCCGATACTGCCTCCAAAATTCACTCTCTTCCTCATCACCACTGGAAAAGAAAACCAAAACATTAATTTTTAAATAATTACATTCCCAACTCGCTCCACCTCTGGTAATGTAAACCTCCCACTCTTCCATGTTCCGTTTCCCTTCACTGTCGCGCTCCCTGTGAAACGTCTCCTCACTTTTAAACCCATCTACATACTTCTTCCACACTTCTAAAGCATATCACATTAAAACTGAAGTACCTGTCACAAAAAATCATCAGTATACATTTCTCTCGTTCTCGGACGTTTTTCAATCGGGATGTGTGTGTGTGTGAGAGAGAGAGAGAGAGACATGAAGCAAGAAGGCAAGCTAATTTGAAACAGCATTAAAAAAATACACAGCAGTGACCTCCTGTGGTGATTCCAGCACTTCACACTATAGGAACTACTTACATCAAACATTACTTCTACTTAGATTTTACTTATTTTTTTATATATACATTTTTTTCTTATATTCTTCCCAAAAATACAATCTCTAACCCATTATCTAAGTGTAATAATACCCCCCAGGGTGGGCATCATTGGATGCAACAGACCTTCAAGGGGCTATAAGGCCCTCTGCCTCTGGCGTCGGGCCTCATTACGCCCCATGGGCGGTCCGTTATATCCCAATAACGCCCATCATGTCGGGTATTATTACTTACATAATACGTAACTGTAACTGATTACATTTATTTGAAAGTAACTAGTAACTAACCTATTACTTTCAAATAAATGTAATCTGTTATAGTTGTTATTATTTTTTGTATTGTTTTTGTATAAAAAGAAATAAGTAACTGTAACTGTCAGGTGTATTATTTTTCCTAGTACTTCTCCATCCTTGCCAGTGACTGCACAGAGCTTCCTGGATCAAGTTTCTAAAAGAAATAGAAAGTAATAGAAAAAGTAACTTATCCAACACTGCATTCCTTGTCACTATTATGTGCTCGACCCCTTTTGCTCGGTCTGGCAGTGTGGTAAAAGCACTGTTAAATGTCTTTAACAAGTTACAAATTTCTGCAGTTTGTTCGGAGGTTAAGAAAACATTCACCTTTACAGCATCAGCAGTTCCAGTTTGTTCCAGTCTGTCATAAGCTAGATCAATATCTTCTGTAGAAGTTTCTGGTAAAACTAATAAAACAACAAGTGGTGATGTTTCAACCCATTTCTTCAGGAGGTTAGCATTGGTATATCTTGGTAAGATTTTTCCTATCAGGGGTCTCAGTTTCATAGTTAACTGTGCCAGTACATCTAAGCACTTTATAAGGCCCTTGCCACTTCATTAACAGTTTATTTTCTTGTTAGTTATTTAACCAGGAGTAGCACACTAAGCTGAAAGCTTTTTTACAGGTGTGACCTGGGAGCAAAGGGAAGTTAAGTGACTTGCTCAGGATCACACAGTATGCAAGTGGAAGCTGTAGGGTTCAAACCCAGGTCTGGTCTGTTGGCTGTCACCAGATTTGCAGCTCAGAGCCTCAAACCACTGCGCTATACTGCCTCCAATACTGTTTATTTTCTGTAGTGGGTAACAGTGGCGAGACCTTTTCACCTAGCTCAAAACCGTTTTCTTTTACCCTATGGTGATACTATACCTGCTGCTGTTTTGGGGCCTCTTCCTTATTACTATGGGTAATTTCAACATAGTTTGCCAGTTTCTGTCTCGGGGCACACATGGAAGATGTAACAGTTTTTTCAGAGTGGGGTGATTTTCCCATATTTCTTTTATTACATCTAGTGGCCCTCTAGGTTGTCTACCATACAGCATTTCAAATGGTGAAAAACCTGTTGATGCTTGTGGCACTTCTCTGTAAGCAAAAGGCCGGTAAGATAAGTATTGGTCCCAATCTTTCTCTTTCCATTTTTACAAACCTTTTTAACATGCGTTTTAGGGTTTGATTAAAACGCTCAACAAGACCATCTGTCTGAGGGTGATAAGGCGAGGTTCTTACAGTGCTGATACCGAGTGACAGTACAGCTCTTTCAGCAATGCAGTTCCAAAATTACTACCCTAATCAGTAATAATCTCTTTAGGTTTGCCCACCCTGCTGAAAATTTTGGAAAGCTCTGCTGCCACTTTTGGGGCTGTGACAGTATGCATTGCAACTGCCTCTGGGTATCAAGTAGCATAGTCACAAACTACCAGAATGAACTGTTTATCCTTTTTACTTTTGTTGAGCTCAAGGAGGTAGTGGACACGGTGGATTCATGCAGTTCGGCTAGTAGGAGCTCATGATTAACTGTATCGAAGGCCTTAGTGAGGTCAATGAAGATAGCCCCCACTAAGTGCTCCTGATCAACAGAGTCATGTATCAACCCAGTGAATTCAACAAGAGCAGTTGTAGTGCTGTGTAGTTTTTGAAAGCCATGCTGTTCTTTACACTGAAGTTGATACCTATCGAGGTAGTCGATTAGCTGGTCATAAACTGTGTTCCAAGACTTTGGAGATAGGTGGAAGGATAGAAATTGGTCTGTAGTTGGTGTGGATGGTCCTGTCTCCGCTTTTGAAGACTGGTGTTACAACAGTGGCTTTCCAGAGTTTGGGGAAATACCCAGACAAAAGGGAGATGTTAAGAACTCTAGCTAAGGGAACCAAGTTCTCATCTATAGTGAGAGCTAGTAGCTTCAAGTCCAGGCCGTCAGTGCTATGCTTGGATTTGCACAGTAGTTGCAGCAGACATTTTTGCACTTCAGAGGCTTTGATTATCCTAAAGTAGAAAGGTGGAGCAGGGGTACCCTGACCATGGGTATTGTCAGTTGTTGTTGGGATTTGGAGGTTATTGACAGGGCTAAAGTAGTTAGGGGGGAGCACTTCACTAAGGTCAGTAAAGGCTCTGTTGAAAGTGTTAGCAATGGTTATAGGGTCCTGGGTTATGCTTCTGTTTAGGTTAAGTAGGGTAGGGTAGGTAGGTACTACCCCCACTTTTATTTGGTGCGACACCCCATTAATATTCAGAGTCACTTGGGTGGTGGGGTAGTATCGAGTGTCCCCGTGGATGCAGATGACCCCAGTACCTGGTCCTTTGGCACAGTTCTTTTCCAGAACTTCAGCATGCACCAGGGTTTGTCTGCTTCCTGAATCTATAAGTCCCTTCACAGTCTTATCTCCCACATTGATATCTGTTAAGTACTTGCCCCAGTTTGCTAAGGACAAATCTGCTCCGGTGTTATCCTCCTTACTACGGCAGTTTCTTGCAGTATGGCCTTGCTTATTACAGTTATGGCAAAGTCTTTGGGTGCAGATCTGCTACCCCCACTAGAATTCTTATCAGACTTGGAGTAAAATCGGGAAAAAGAAGATCTTACCAGTGTTTGGCTGTTACCTCACTACTGTAGCATCTGTCTGGCCATCTGATAGTCTTCAGCCAAAGAAATGACCTTTTCCTCACTTTCTGGTCGGTGTTCTTTTACCCAAAGTTGCACATCTGTAGGCAGGATATTGATGAACTGCTCCATTGCAAGTATGTCGATGATCTGTGGGACGTTTTTGCTCTCTGGTTGGAGCCATTCAATAAGGCATTTTCTGAGTCAGGTGAAGGCTTCTCAAGGATTGTTGACTGGTGGTACTTCAGGGACTGGAATCATTGCCTGTAGATCTCTTCTGAGATGTCATATCTTTTCAGGATTTCTCTTTTCACAAGGTCATAGTGTTCTCACTGTGCAGTCTTCCTATAGACAAGTTGGGCTTTACCTGCCAGGTAAGGTACCAGCCTGATTGCCCATTGCTGCTTTCCCCCTTGGGAAGACCACAGTTCAAGGCACACGGGGTTGTGTGGCGTTGTTAATCACATGCTAAGGATTTGTCTTGTACAACTGCAGCTTGCAGTTTTCAGCAACACTAAATAAAAGCTTTTGAATTTGGAAACAACTGTGTCTGGATCTCTGTCTGAAAACTGGAATTATTTTGAGTGCTTGCCTACTTGGACTGGTGCTTTGACCACTGGCAGGCTGCGGCAACCCTTTCAAAAGTTGTCAGGTATGCTTCAATATTATCCAAGGGACACAGCTTTGTAAGTTTAATGTCTTCTAAGTTATTTGTATTCTATTGATCTGCTGGACCTGTACCAGGTCCTCCAGCTTTGATAGCTAGCAAGGCATCCAGCCATCACTGCTCCTATTGCTGCAACTCTTTTCTCTGCTTCTCGAGTTGCTGCATCTCTTCTTTTCACTGTGCCTCTAAATGTTGAATCACTTTTTATCACTAGCTGCATCTCAACTCTTCTCTGCCTCTCTCTCTCCCTCTCTCTCACTCTCTCTCTCTCATTTGTTATATAGCCCACCATTTGAAGAAAGTAGACAGGCTTTTAAATTCTTTTTTTTCTGCCTCCTTCCCCCAGCCTGCCATGCCCGACCCATCAGGGGAGACATCTGACATCCCACTGCCTTCCGCTCTACCCAGACGGACCCCAGATCCCCATGGAGCTGCAGTTGTACTCCCCCAGGTGGGGATGAGGCAGGGGCTGAACGCCCCGTAACTTACATTTTGTTGGTCCTGGGTCTGTCGGGCGGGCGGAGGCACATCGTGGGCACATCATAGTTCCCCATCTTCCCAGCGGTGGCAGGCTCATTTTCCAGTTTTCACTCTCCCCATACAGTGTGCAACTCCCCTAACATCATGGTGCTAGGCGCCGACGTCCACGTGGTACCACGGCCAGCCATCCCTCATGGGGCTTGCAGTACTCCAAGCCACCGCTCAGAGTCAGGCAAGTGTGCAGGCATCGGCCTGTTCCCTTCTCGGAGAAGGTGAGCTGTCAAAGGACACTCAAGCCTATCTCCCCCTTGCTGACCCACCAGCGACTCGAGTCCACTCCTGAACCCGGGTCACCGGCGTGGTGTGCGGTGTGGCATCCAGTGCCTCAACCCTCAACACCACCAGGCCAGTAGGCTTCCAAATTCTGTCCCTGCCTGTTCTTCTTCCCTCGCTGGTTCTGGCTGTACAGTCTCAGTTTGTATTTTTGTCTCTGCTACTTTGGTTGCCATTGTCCTGGGAATCACTCCTGGGCTCACTGCTCCAGAATCCATACCTTTCTGCTATGCTTCCTTGGTATGCATGGCATAAATCCCACTTCTTACACCATCTGTTGTTGAGGCTTAGGTCAGGAAATGTGCAGACCAGGAGAAATAGTATAATCTCACAAGTAGCATTTTATTATTTCAAATAACAATAGAAGGAAACAAAAATAAAATACAAAATTGTTTCAAACACAGGCAGTCCAGGTCCGCTTTCTGAGCTCAAAACAAAACCCAAAATAAAAACTAAAACTATCCAGCTCTCTCTCTTCTTTCATAAGGTTTTTTTTTAAGCAGGTTAATTGCTTCCTCCTGTTGGAGACAAGGAGCCCAATTCACAAAGGCTTCCTGAATGGTGCAAGGGGCTTGCACCACAAGGAATGGAGCAAGGTGCGGATTTCACCAAGATATGAACTGGGAGCAATTCATAAACATAGCCTGTGGCAAATGCAGGCTGTGTGCACCAAAGGGGGTTTGCATCCTCCTTGTAGCACAAATTGGGCTGTGGCATGGTGCTAGGGGGCATGTGACAGACACAGGCTGCAATATTCTAAAATTTGGTATTCACAAAACCCTCCCAGAGAGCACATTTCTTAGTACCATTACACCAGCCAGGGCTGGTCTAAGGGTACTTAGATGTGTGTCCTCTGGAAGGGCTTGGAAACCACCTGTGCTAATGTGCCACAGTCCTCCCTCCCCATCCCCATTCCACTTTTACATAAAAGAAGTCACGTCCCTGGTGGTCTAGTGGACCCCCAACCCCAGTCCCCTTCTTATGATAATTAATCATGTCCTGGTGGTCCAGTGGACTCACCCAGCCCCAATCCCCTTCTTATGATATTTAATCATGTCCCTGGTGGCCCAGCAGGCCCCACCAGCTCGATCCCCTTCTTATGACATTTAATCATGTCCCTGGTGGTACAGCAGACCCTCCTTCCTATTCCTGATCTGCTCCTATTAACATAAATAGAATGCTCCCTGATGGTCTCATGGACCACCCACCCTAGCAGGCAGTGTCCAACCACCCTGCCCCATCCCCGAACCCATGATCAGCACAGCCCTCCACTCACCACCATGGCCAGCTGCTGACTGAGCGGTCAAGGAGTGCATACTGTATACAGTATCTTTTCAATGACAGCTCAGTCAACAGCTGGCTGCGGTGGTGAGAGGAGGGCTGTGCTGGTTGCTGGCTCAGGGATTGGGGCAGGGTGGTGGGGCACTGCTTGCTGACCAAGGAACATTCTATTTATGTTAATATGAGCAGATTGTGACTAGGAAGGGGGGTCCGCTGGACCACCAGGGACATGATTAAAGATCATAAGAAGGGTATCAGGGCTGGGGAGGTCCACTGAACCACCAGGGACATGATTAATTATCATAAGAAGGGGATTGGGGCTTGGGGGATCCTGCTAGAACACCAGGGATATAATTATTTTAATAAAAGGTGATTTGGGTTGGAGGGAGACCACTAGCCACCAGGGATGTCCTAGAGTGGTGCACAGCCACCCTGCAGCTTGCAGCAATCCATCCAGATGTGCAATCTGTTTGGCTGCCGCACAACCACAGTTGCCGCAAGCTGCGTGACTTTGCCGCCGGGACCCTACCCAGTAATGAATTGGGGGGGGGGGCAAGATCCCTGGCACACCGGCAACTGGTGCAAGCTGCGGTTGGCACAGCTTGTGTCAACCTTTGTGAATCGAGCCCAAGGTATCTCTTGCTTGTACAGAATTCTTTAGTTTCCTTCATGCAAAAAAAGTACATTGTGAACCAAGATGACCCCCTGCTGACAGTTTGTAAAAGCCGGAGGTCAAAAAGAACAAACTCTCTGCTACAGTTTGCTATGTACTGTACACATTTGAAACCAGGGAACCCATTTTACTTAAAGATTCACACATATTTTTATAACCATATATAAGCAAGGTAGCCCCTTCTCCTCTTCCTAGTTCCCCTCTTCCCACTTCTCCACCCTCCTAGAGTCTGGTTCCCCTCTGCCCCGAACAGCTACCTACTCACTTTGACATACTGCCTCCTAGGTACCCTACCTCTGGAACTTAGCCACCAGCACTGGGCCCTGCAGATCACTAATACATAGTCCTTTCTCTACACTGGCCATTGGGTACTCCCCCATCCAATTTTATTTCTGTCACCCTGTACCTTCGCCCTTACCCTATAACACGTTCTTGTGAATCACATTCACGCTTGGCACGAAAGGATCGGCGCCTGACTTGGGAATTACGCATGTGTACTCTGAAGCTTATGCTTCTTCTCCTACTGCTGTCTGGGAACATTTATCCAAATCCTGGCCCAACCCCTACTAAAGGAGCAAATCTTTTTTTTTTTTCCCGAACCGCCTACCGCCTAGTCTTCAGCCCGGTCACGGGCCGCCGGCTTCTGCCCCCCAAATCGGCCACAGCCCACCGATACCCCGTGGCTTGCCCCCCACGGTGGGGCCTACGGCACCGGCCCTTATGCCGCAGGCACTGGGATTAGGTCGGGGGCTTGGCCTGGGGGTCACATCGAAGCCGCGGCGAGCGTCATTTGCGGCGGCAGGCGGCTCCTCCCTTTTTCCTGGTTTTCTCCCCAGAGGAGGCGGGGACGTGCAATGACGCCAGCGTCCGCCCCGCCTCCTCTCCCCCCCATGTCAAGCGTCGGCTGCGTGGCACTCCCGGTCTCCACCAGGGGTCCCCAACGCACCGAATGCTGCCCGCACCCTCCCCCCGGAGTAGGAGAGCTGCCCATCGGACGCTCAATCCTACTCCCCCCGGCCGGCCCTCCGACGACCCGGATCCGTCCCAACCCGGTCGCCGGGCGTCAGTAAGCGAGTCCGACCGCCTAAATGGGCCGGCACTAAAGGAACAAATCTGAAACACACAGGAGCCCTCTCTATCATCTCGCTTAACATATGTAGCTTCCTCCACAAAATTGATGCCCTTCAGACTTTTGTTGGTCAGCATAGTCCAGACATCCTAGCAGTAGTTGAAACCTGGCTCTCGCCATCAGTCCCTGACCATGCTATCACCCTCCCTGGGTACAATATTTTTCGGCTGGATCAAACTACTAAAAGAGGTGGTGGTTGTGCTTTGTACCTTAAGGACACTATCCTGGGACATCACATCAGCTCTACTTCCCAAACCTCTACAGCGCAGATACTCCCCATCAAGATCCTCCTTGGTACTCATAACAAAGCCCTCACAGTTGTCACAATCCACATTCCACCAAAGGAGCAAGGTAGTGGGCTCAATGCAGTTCTGAACTTTATCAAGTCTCTCCCACCAGATACCAAATCTATCCTTCTCGGTGACTTTAATATTAACTGGTCTGCTGCTGAGGCCGGGGCACACAGGGATTCTATAGTGGCTGCAAACCTCACCCAGACAGCTAACTCCCCAACCAGGATAAATTATAAAACTGGCACCAGCACCCTACTAGACTGGATCCTAACCAGCCACCCCACCAGGATCACTAACGCCACTGTCCTCCCTGACTCACTCAGTGACCCTTCCCCTGTTTGCTGTTCCTGGTCCAACAAATTCATCAAACCTTCCCCTAAAACCATCACCAGCAGAGTTCTACCTCATGGTCAGTTAACTCACCTCAAAACCTTCCTTCTTCAACAGGACTGGTCACCAATCCTTACAGCAACAAATGTGAACACTGCCCTGGACAACTTCATCAGAATCTTTAACGAAGCCTGCAACAAATTTGCACCCTTAAAAAAGTGAAAAGTAAAACCCCTCTGCAACCCCTGGCTCACAGGTGACCTCCTAAGGTGACTAAAAGCATGGGATCATCTCTGGGAGCTTGCTAGAAACACCAGGAGAAAAACTGACATTGATAACTTCAAATGTGCATGAAATGACTACACTAAAACTATCCAGGAAACAAAATCTGCCTATTTCAAGAGTGCTCTTATAAACTCCTGGGGCAATGGAAGAGACTTCTGTAATAACATAAAAGAAGTCACCAGGAAGCAGTCTATATCTCCTCCAACAGTGCTCTGCATAAACGGTGTTACTACGCTTGACCAGAAACTCATTGCTGATACATTCAATGATGCTTTCACAGACCTCAGTTCTGTACTCCCCCCCCTGAGTTCTTCAATGAGGAGGACAGTCTAATGGCCCAAATCTCCTCTGCCCCAACTATCCATCCCCCTTCTACTTCAAATTGGTCAAAACGCACCAGGTCCACAGCTATGCTACCAAAGCCATTAGTAAGTCCAGATCCAGTCATGACTCCCTCGACCTCAAACTCCTAACACTCACCCTAGAAGAAGTACTCTGGCCACTGACTAGGATCTTTAACCTCTCCCTCAGACTCAGCCAGTTCCTAGACAAATGGAAATCTGCCACTGTAACCCCAATACATAAAAGTGGTGTCAAAACTGCACATGAGAACTTCTGTCCAATCTCCATCCTACCTCCGCTCTCCAAGGCCCTGGAACGGATTGTGGCTGATCAGCTTACTGACTACCTGGACAAACACAGCATCTTGTGCAAACAACAACATGGTTTTAGAAAGGGTCATAGTACCTCCACAGCTTTACTTGAATTTACTGGCACCATCCGCCACTCACTGGACAATGGTCAGCTAACTGGGTCTGCTTTCATTGACTTAACTAAGGCCTTTGACACCATCAACCACTGTCTCCTGCTTGTCGAGCTCTGGATTGCAGGGTTCTCACCCAATTCTGTGAACTGGTTCAAAGGCTATTTAGACAACTGGTCCCAAAGTGTAAAAATTGCTGATATGCTCTCAAGACTCTAGACCAGTGCGGTTTGGTATCCCACAGGGTTCAATACTGGGCCCCCTCCTCTTCAGCCTCTTCTCGAACGCACTGCATGTCCAGAACAAATCTTACTCTAAGCAGATGATGCAGTCATCCTCGCTCTCCCACCATGATCCGTTTCATCTACAAGAGAACCTCCAGCGGGCTTTCACAACAGTTGAAATTGGTTCTCAGAACACAAACTGATCCTAAACCAGAAAAAAACAAAGACCATGATTTTCAACAGCTCCCACAACAAAAACAAACAGTGTCGCCTGGCCATCAATACCAAGCATGGAGTCACCCTTGAACAAAGTACCTTTAAGTACCTTGGCTCACCCTGGACTCTAAACTCACCTATGTTGCCCATATTAATAATGTTGTGAAAGTAGCAAACACCAGACTGGGCCTGTTGTTCCGGCATGGAAAACATCTAACCACTGAAGCCTTGTCTGTCGCCATCCGTAGCTCCATTGTTAGCATTATAGACTATGGACTTGTTATCTATGGCTCTATCACTGCCTCCTGTCTCAAACATGTTTCCACCTCCCTCAGTAAAGCCTGTTGACTCGTTACTGGAGCCTACCATCTTACCCATACCTGTGACCTTTACTCCCAAACTGGATGGCTGAAACTGAACAACTGAATTAAGTATCAAACCTGCATCACAGCAAAGAAAATAATGATGGGTAAGGCTCCCCCTGGAGTCCTCTCCCTCCTCAAACCCAGAATCAACAACTGCAACACCAGGAGCTCTAAGTCCATACTCCTACAAATCCCCCACTGTCGCACATCCCAAGGCCAAAGGTGCTTTGCATATAGGGCTCCTAGCTGGCTAAACAGTCTCACTAGTGACATCTCCAACTCATCAACGCTGGGTGCTTTCA
Organism: Neoceratodus forsteri; assembly: GCA_016271365.2. Classification (NCBI taxonomy): domain Eukaryota; kingdom Metazoa; phylum Chordata; order Ceratodontiformes; family Ceratodontidae; genus Neoceratodus; species Neoceratodus forsteri. The sequence continues at coordinate 107,369,535 of JADMNL010000034.1, read as the reverse complement.
AAGCTAAGCTTCGCCTCTCCCTAGTAAGCTCTAGCACCTGTGACTGCCCCACTTAAGTAATGGTCTCCTTGCAGTTGCCAACAGTCTCTGCTGACTGCTGTTGTCCTAACTACTAGCACTTTGTCAGTCCTACGCCCACAAATTGCTCTTACCCCTGCCTGTCCTGACAAAGCCGTCTAGGCTGCTATACCCAATTCCCACTCCACTCATGCCCTCTCCTCTCTTCAGCCCCTTTTCCTCTGTTGCCTACATCCTCCTAGTGTATTTTATGTACTGTCGGTATAATTCAAGTTATGTCAACAGAGTTATTGATTGTTTTTTCTGTACCTTGGAACCTGTTATGCCTGTACTTACTGACGTGGAACCTTTGTAAAGGAGCCTTGGCTCAAAGGTATTTTGTAATCCCAGACTCAAATAAAATAAAAAAATAAATAAAAATAAGGTAGAGACAGTAAGAATCAAAGGCAGGGAGATAGCGGGATGGGAACATGAAACCGTTGGAGTGATCAAGTCCTAGATTTCATATGAAAATTTGAATGTGCAATCAGACAAAGAAAAGACAGAAAAGGAGAGGACAGAAAATAGCCTTGCCTTCTGCATAACCACTGGGACAGGGTCTTATTCAGCATTGTCACACAGCGATACATCTTGGTTGGTGTCCTAGAGTTTTGCTATTTCCTCACAGTGTACCAACTTCCCTGTGTAAAACTTGCTGGGCTTGATTCTCAAAAGTCAGTACAAGCCACATCAATGGTGGCTTGCACCAACTGCTGGTGCACCAGGGACCCTGTGCCTGATTTTCTATCGAGTAGGGTCCTGGCAGCAAAGTCCCATAGCTTTTGGCAACTGTGGTCATGCGCCAAAGAGACGGCACATCTGGATGGTGTGCCACAACCTGCGTGGTGACTGTGCACCACCCTAGGGCAACCATGGTGGCTAGCAGCCCCCCCAGCCCCAAATCCCATCACAATAAAAATAAGTATGTCCATGGAGGTCCAGCAGACCTCCCACCAGCCCCAATCGCCTCCTTCTTATTAAAATTAAATACATCCCTGATGGTCACCATTCACTATTTATAATATATAGAAACAGACAAATCAAGTGACAGACTTAGCAAAAAATCAGAAGTCAGATTATATGCTGGTGATACCTTAATCCTGACAATAGAAACAAATACCAAACAACTACAGCAAGATTTGCAAGATTTCACACAAATTCAAACTTGGTTTGAAAATTCAAATTTAGTAATAGCAAAAAATCCAAAATTGTGGTATTCTGTGCAAATAACACAAGAGTTAGGGAAGAAATTCAATTAACAGAAATAAAAGCAAAGAGTAATGAAAGTCTGGCTCAAGTTTCAGAATACAAGTATTTGGGACTCTGGGTGGACCAAAAATTAAAATTTGATTACCATGTCAAAGAAATGGTGGAAAAAAAAATAGTATATTGGGAGCCTTAAGATGCACTAGATATTGTATTCATGAAAAAAATGAAAAAGTCAATTGTAAATCAATTACTGATACCAATTATTGATTATGGAATATATATATATATATATATATATCCGGAACTTCTTTTAAGACTGAAAATGAAATCAGCAATCTACCTAATTACACACAACCTGCACAGTATGAAACTTTTAGTTGCAGTTTCTAAAAAAAACAGAAGCCGAAAGCAGTACACTTGGAGCAGTACTTAGCACTGAAAACAAATTACAAAAACTTGACTAAAAACAGTATTTCTGTACAATGAGCTTTTCAGAATTAATTCCTAAACATTGAGAAGCACCACAGATGAAAAAACTAAAATTACATCATCCACTGAAAACAATGAACCTGGAACAAGAGATTTTCTTGAGCTGTTCTCAGTTCAAGTAGGATAAGGAGCCACTGCTAGACCCATCAGAAAGAAACAAATAATAAATATTCTACCTTTTTTTGCACACATTGACACTACAAGTCTCCTCCCAGAAAGCGTTCAAAGCAGCTCACTAGTGACACAGACTCGGAATAACCAGTGAAGCTCCTCCGTCCCACATCTACCTGTTTTTCTTTGTAAGCCTTGGATATTTGTGCCACATCTCCGCCTCCATTGATATCTTAATGTTGATATCCCTTCTCAGAAGCTGTGATGCAGAGAGGGCTAAAGAACTAAATTACTGTTGCACTAAGCACTACCAACACAATATAAAATAAAATCTCATAAATAAATAAATGTTATTCACACTGCACCAAAACAATAAGCAGTCCCATTTCACCAATGGTCATGGAAGCACTCTGGAAGTAAACATACCACACACATCCTGCCCACAAACACCAGCAAACCAATGAAATCACTCATTCCCCAACAAACACCTAATAGCACCAATGAAAAAATAAACTCCGAATCCACTACCAGCACAACCAAGACGCCACTACACACCATATCAACCAATCACAACAGAGGATTCCAAAGCATCACTAATCCCTATCACACAGTTGATCAGACTAACACACAGCAGGCAAATCACTGAGTAATAACACCAATTTAAAAAGTAACAACGGCAAAACAGACCCCAGCCACAATATTTAAATAGCAAAACCATACAGAAACAGTTGTTGCCTACTGTATAAATTGAACACATGATGGTCAGGAGTGGAATATGGAAAACATTCTCACTCCTGCATCGTGAGGCATGGCTATCCCACTCGTGCTTTCGGCACTCATGGGATATCCATGCCTCACTGCAGGAGTGAGAATATTTTCCATATTCCACTCCTGCCCATCATGTATCCAATATATGGATTTGCCAAAGCTACTGTTTTAAAAAAGTTGAAGTTCCCTACAACCGATGAGTAAGATTTGCACTTAGGATGAATAAATGAATGCACCATTGTAAGTTATATGGAAATCTGGGAAGGCTACTGTTAGAAAACAAACAGATATTGGTCTGTGCAAATTAAGGAAATAAAACACTACTTTCAATTAAACCCATCTACCTTTATGATAAATTAAAAAAGACTGAACATAACTATAATTTGAGAAAAAGTGAAAAATCAAGGGATTATTAAATTGTAATATCAAAACATCATTATGTCAAGTTGACGTTCACATTTACAGCTCTAAAAGTATGGAGTAAATTAAGCGAGCAGACTACATGTACAAAAGAAAGCCCACAAAAGTGTAACACTGCTGTGAAACAAAGACCTGGCAGATCATTGCACAGGTTTTGACTGATAAGATCAATATAGTGCACACAAGTCAACATATACAGTTGACGTGAATGTTATACATCTGTAATTGAATGTATGTAAGTTTTTAGTTATTTTTTACCTAATTTTGTATCGTCTGTTTTTTGTTGCAATTTTTAAAATTCCCTTTGTGTACAGTAAATAGGAGTTGTCCTAATGGTGTATTTCTACCTTCTAAATCCTGTCAAAAAATAAAGCTTTTTACTACTAAATCTGCACACAATCATAGATTTAGAAACAGCTGCATTTCACATATTTTCTGTACTGCTCTTTCCACGTAGTTCTTTATGACTACAGACATTTGTATGAAAGCTGTCTTTTTGTCCTCTTGAGTTTATTCGTATTGTTTAGTCTTTGGTAACCAGATAAGGCCCACTAGGCACAAGTGCCTGTTTTGAGAGGTGACCCAGGAGTACTGGGAAGGTTACATCATGACTTACTCAGGGTCACACAGTATGCAAGTTGAGGCTGTGGGAATCAAACCCAGATCTGCTGGATGTACCAAGCTCATTCACAGCTCGTTACTCTAACCTCTAGGCTATACTGCCAGCACACAGTATAGCCTATTTATTGCAGTTTGTGATATCACAAGTGTTTCCATGGCAGCAGATTGTGATATCACAGGTGTTTCCATGGCAGCAGATTGTGATATAACAGACGTGACCATGGCAACAGATTGTGATTATCACAGGTGTTTCCATGGCAGCAGATTGTGATTATCACAGGCATTTCCATGGCAGCAGATGGTAGTATTACAGGCATTTCCATAGCAGCAGACTGTGATGCTGCAGGTGTTTCCATAGCAGTAGAACGTGATGTCATAAGCAGAAGATTATGATGTCTAGTGGAAACAAACTGCAGAGGCAGATGAAATAAGGAAACAAAGACTGTGGCTTTTTTTTAACTTTACTTATTAAAAGAGAACAGGAAAAGAAAAATGCAGTAAGTGCAGAAAACACAAGCCAATGTGGCAAGTATTATGTATACAAATTGTCCAACAGTTGTCAGTAGTTGTTTAAAGTAGAATTCACCATCTGTCTCTGGCTCAGGAGATCAGACAGGGACAGCCCACCTAAGAAGTACAGTCGAGGGGTGCACAGTCCAGAGCACCTGTACACCCTACAGAGAGCTGAAAGGCAGTTTGCCGTCTAGGTATTGTGCATTGATAATCCATCAGTCATTTTGTTTTCTTTTGTTTCAGCTTGGCCTGCTTCTATCAAGTCGTCACTGCTTCAGACCCAGGATCCTCTGGCGCAGCAGTTACCGTCTCAGCTGTAACAATGGCACAAGTGTTGTCAGCTAAGCTCGAGCTGACCGGCAGGAACAGAGATACATTCTATTCTTTTCTCTCCCTGAGAAAAAGGCTCTGCTTTCTGTCTAGATAGAGTTTACAGCTAAATTGCAAGATGCATGCTTCTACAATGTCCACTTTTTTGGAAATGGTGGATCTCTACAAAAAAAATTGATTATGCTGATGAAGATGATGATGATGATGGGCTAGGACTGTCTCAGTTTCAAGTTCTCAAATTTTTCTTTTAATATTGTACAGAAGTCACAACAGTTCTGCCCTGCTCCCATCAAAATGTGCCAACACACCCCTGTGCTAGGTATTTGAAGTCCCCCCCCACACACACACACTACCAGTGTGATGGAGCTTGAATTTGTGACTGTCCCTCTTCACACACATCTGTTTAGCTGTGCAGCAAACACCACAATGTAGCAATCTGACTCTAGGTTTTTAAGTATTTCAAGACAGAAGTTTCTGAATTTTGTCTTGGACTACTGCAAGTGCAAGGAATTTTTCTGGTTAACATCCCCTGTTCCCAGTAGAAATATATGGGCCTGCAGTTCTGCAGGATCCAGCAGAATTTTGCAAAAGAGGGTGGGATTGAATTGCCAGCAAAAGTATTACAATTAAATTACCTTCAAGTTTTCATCCAGCAGAAGTTGTCCTGTTTCAGCGATGACAAACTGGTGTGCTGCGGAGACACCGGCATTATACCTGCCCAATTCTACACCTGTCAATGTGCATATACAGAGGGTTTCAGTCCCCAGTACTGTCAGTCCTTCACCTTTCACCAGCATTAAATATAGCACTGTCTATGTGGAGAAGCCTGCACTGTACCTGCCCACACCACACCTATCCCTGTGAATAAAAAGTGGGCTATAGTTCCCAGAGTTGTCAACACCTCACCTTTCGCCAGCACTAAATCCATCACAGTGTAGGGACATTTGCACAATACCTGCCCCACACACTTTTTCTTGGTGGCCTGACTTAAAACTGAGGGTTACACACCCTAGCGGTGTCATTCGCACACCTTTCACCAGCACTAAATCCAGCACTGTGTGGGGAAAAGCCTGCACTGTACCTGGCCCCTGAATAAACTGGTGGATTCAGTTTCCAGTCCTGTCAGTCTTTAATTATCCTGACATGGAACTTTTGAAACAGGGCACTTGTTGCTCAAAGGTATTTCCTAACAACAATAAAGTAAAAGTAAAGGAACACTTCAAGCACAAAACCAGAAAACACTTGTAGAAGTTATGACACAATTGTACTTATTATTGTATAAAACAATCTTAGGAAGGACTCTCCTTCCCTGGCTTAATTCACATGATCTTCTCACTCCAATGCAGATAGGTTTATTCTTCCATGCGGACACTGCCTGCAAGCCAAATTTCTACAAAATGAGAGTGTTTGCTTGGGAGTACTGGCACAACAGCAGTGCTCTGTGATTGGATGACGTACCTGTCTGTCTCAAAAACAAACTGCAGTGCTCTGCGATTAGCTGGAACTTTCCATCTCCTACAGATAACAACCTGCCTTAAAGAGGGACTCAGGCTAACATTTCTGGCATCAATAACTTCAGAATTTGTATCAGCATATCCTCAGTCAGCCTCATACCAAAAATCAGATCTTTAAGTTACTTCATTTACAAGTTACAAAATCTCATACCTGCAGTATTCTAAAAATTACACACAACTTTGTCAAATAAAAAATTAAATCTGAAGAACGTTGTTGTGTCCTCTGTCTGGTTTTCCTTTTCCTCTTCCTCTGAATAAAAGTGATGAAGAATAAGACATTAATGGATACACTGCATTTAAATTGAAAAGGAAGGGATATCAGTAACTAGGAGCCTTATCAACTGGAGAGCATACAGTTCAATACTGAAATAAGTAAGCGGTAAGACACAACACGGTGTATGTAGTAGTGTGATCACCAGACAAACATGGGCGTAATGAGGTATGAGGCCACAGGCTGAGTGCCTTACTGCCCCTGGAAGTGTAGCGATCACACTACTACCCATTCCCCGAAACATCTTATTGCACTTATCATATGGCATTTACAATAAAAATAAATTCACAGGCACAAAGATATATTTTCAAAATAAATCAAGTTTATTTAAGGTTGAGTATTGTTGATGGAACTGCACCCACATAAACACAAACCAAAACATGTGTGACCTGCCACACAAACATTGCCCCATCACACATTTTGGTCACCAATATGTACTCAGCCACTGATCTTAATAGTTTCACAACATGTTATTTTTATCTAACACATGCACTACCAATCAAGCAGAAGTTGGCTTTATTTTAGTTACAATTTTTAGGATACATTGTTATAAACCTCTGTACCACAGCAATGTAGCCAGCCTTACAGAAGTCCAAATGAACAAATCGTATGGGGTCTGACTCACAAACATATAGCCCCCATCACACCTCCCCTCACTGCGATCATTCACAAGTTCACTTGTGTACTTGCCAGCTGCTCTGTAATCCCCCCGGCACAAGAATGGAACAGGCAGCTTTATTATTTTATTTAGGAAATCGGAATTACAGCCCTTTGAGTCATAGACTCGTTTCCAAAGGCTCCATGTCAGACGTTTTACTCCGGCCCTTTTTTGTATTGTTTTTTTTTTTAATTAAAAAAACAGAACAGGATACAATAAATACATACAATAAAAACATGCAGAAAAATATGTATAAAAAACTATATCCAAATATGGTTTAAGAAAGATATTTGAAGGGCCGACCCGGTGGCACAGAGGGCTGAGGTGCTGGCACCTTACCTCACGCCACGCCTGTGACCCGGGTTTGGGAATGACCTCAGGCTGCTGGGGTGCTGGCTTGGGGGGAGGGTTGGAATGGGATTGAGCCTTGGCGCTCCCTTCCATGGGGTGGACACCCGCTCCGCATAGTCCCGCTCCCACTGGGTGGAGGCTCGGTGGGTAGTGTAGGCAGCTAGGAGCAGTGACAAACATCCAAGGAGGGGTGGAGGGGGCCACAAGATCCTGGTGTATACATGCGCCTCCACGCATGTGTATGCCATGGCCCTGGGGGAGAAGGGGAGTAAAATAAAAAAATACAAAAAATATGTATGGGAAAGAAAAAGATATTTGAAACAAAATTACAGCAGCTGCTATAAAATCAGATCAGTAAGAGGAGTAGAACGGGGAAATTGTTTAACCAGGAAAGGCACACTAAGCCTCAGTTTGTTTCCAGGTGCACCTTGGAGCTCAAGGAAGTTAAGTGACTTGCTCAGGGTCACACAGTATGCAAGTGGGGGCTGATAGGATTCAAACCCAGGTCTTCAGGTTTGCAGCTCAGTGCCCCTGGAGCAGAGGAAGGGAATGAGGTGAAGATCAGGTGAACCTTAAGTGGCCGAAGGGGGTATAGCTTTCGAAGGTGCTGCTGATGTGGTCTGCACAGCTAAAGGAGCCCCCGTGGACTTAGAGGCCCCACCTTCCAGCAGCTAAAATCTAGAATGCTACATCAAGAGGTGTCACTGAGACACTCTATACAGCTAAAGCTTCCCCTGGAGCGTAGAACATTCTCACTTGAAGGGCAGATAAAGAAGGACCCCGCCTGCTGGCAGTATAGCCTAGAGGTTAGAGGAATCAGGTATGAACGAGCTTGATACATCCAGCAGACCAGACCTGAGTTTGATTCTCACAACCTCCACTTGCATACTGTGTGACTCTGAGCAAGTCACTTAACCGTCCAGTGCTCCCAGGTTGCCCCTGAAAACAGGCATTTGTGCTTAGTGGGCCTTACCCGGTTACCAAAGACTAAAATAAAAAATAAATGTGGACTTGAAGGGGGCAGAGTAAGACTGTTGGCTTAAACAGCAGAGCCCTGGAAGCCATGCTGTGGTTGTAGCTGTTATGCATCTGAATGCAGAAGTGGGAAGCCGATGGCGATACCTGATGGACATGAGCACAAGGTAGAAATAAAAAATAGATAAGGCTGAATGACTGATTGAGACACTGAATGACAACTAGTGCATTGTGTGAGACTGAATGATGAATGCATACCAACCAGTTCCATAAGGGAGGTTAGTATTAGTTGCTGATGCATTGCAAGTCAGGTAGGCTGAGGCAGTAGAAGCAACAAATGAAACTGCTATGGGAAGCATGATGAGCACATGGGAACTGACAACTATGAAGCAGTAGCTGCTGAAGTGAAGAATGGCAGAACCCAAAAGGGAGTGGCTGCCTGGGTAGGAGTCAGGTGTAAACATTTAATGATTGTAGTTGAACTGAGAGATTGCAAAAGGTATGGAAAAACAGCAAACATGGGAGCCTGAACTAGCACAAGTCAAAAGCAATGATGAAGGCAGGAGACTGGGAAAACTAGAAGGCCCAAAAAGAACCAAAACAGAAAGAAACACAAGGTACAGGAGAACAAGAGTGCAGCAGGAATAGAGACTGAGAAATGTACAAACTGCAGGCAGGAAGGTAAAAAGCAAAATACTGACCTAGAAAGTTGGAGAGGCACAAACCAAGCAGAAAGACCAAAATTACAAAGGGAAAGTGGGAGACAAACACTGGAAGAAAGGGGGGTGGGGTGGGGGAAGCAGAGCCTCTGGCTGCAGCAAAGAAACAGTGCTTCTGAGTGAAGCTGGAGGGAGCTGACTTAAATAGCTCAGGCAGGGGGTGTGGCTGGTTGCTGCCATTCATTGAACTGCAGGCGTCGCCTTCGAATAGTAAAAGTTAGTAGGAAATTTAACATCTGAAGTAACAATATTCCAAAACTCGTGGCAGTAAACTTGTCAAACGGCAGAAGAAACAACCTACTTATCACCAAGTAAAACTGAACAACAAAAGTAATTCAGGCAGTCTTAAATTATGAAGGGGTAGAAAAAAGGGGGGGAATAGTAAAAGGAAAGGTAGATGAAGTGGGGAAGGGAAGAGGATTAAAGGAGAAGTACAGTCAACATTTTCAAGAGCAAGATTCCAGGATTCCCTGAGGGGGACTCCATTTTCTGCACTAGCGGTCTGGTTCTGAGTGCAGCTGGCTGCAGGGTGCTCCCCAGCCTGCCCTCAAGAGCAAGATTCCAAGATTCCCTGAGTGGGACTCCATCTTCTAGACTAGCGGTCTGGTGCTGAGCGCAGCTGGCCACAGGGTGCTCCCCAGCCTGCCCTCAAGAGCAAGATTCCAGCGGTCTGGTTCTGAGCGCAGCTGGCTGCAGGGTGCTCCCCAGCCTGCCCTCAAGAGCAAGATTCCAGGATTCCCTGAGGGGGACTCCATCTTCTGCACTAGCGGTCTGGTGCTGAGCGCAGCTGGCCACAGGGTGCTCCCCAGCCTGCCCTCAAGAGCAAGATTCCAGCGGTCTGGTTCTGGCGCAGCTGGCTGCAGGGTGCTCCCAGCCTGCCCTCAAGAGCAAGATTCCAGGATTCCCTGAGGGGGACTCCATCTTCTGCACTAGCGGTCTGGTGCTGAGCGCAGCTGGCCACAGGGTGCTCCCCAGCCTGCCCTCAAGAGCAAGATTCCAGCGGTCTGGTTCTGAGCGCAGCTGGCTGCAGGGTGCTCCCCAGCCTGCCCTCAAGAGCAAGATTCCAGGATTCCCTGAGGGGGACTCCATCTTCTGCACTAGCGGTCTGGTGCTGAGCGCAGCTGGCCACAGGGTGCTCCCCAGCCTGCCATCAAGAGCAAGATTCCAGGTACACTTTGGAAAAGCAGCTCCAGTCCAGCTTGCTAGCCATGAACTCAGTTGGTGGATGGTGCCTAAAATTGTGTCTACTATAGGCAGATTCAGCACTTCATCTCTTCCTGACTGGCTTCAGCTCCTGGAAATTTGAAGTCCCCTGGAACTCATCTCTCTGTTGCCTAAAATTTTTTTTTTCCCTAACCTCTGCAACTAAATCTGTGATGTGCTTTTGTGCCCACTGCTGAATTCGAATTTGTTTAGTGTAGGGAACTACAACCCTTTTTGTATTGTTAAGAGTAGAAAACTATAGCATTTTTGGAGTGTTTCAACTGCCTTAAGCTATTTAAGTATTAACAAAGTTTGAAGTTAAAAACTTCTTTGTCTAAGTGCTGAATTGCTGTTTCTCACATCTGCACCCCCCAACCCCACTTGCTGACTTTTCCATTAGCAGATTATATCTTTTGGCCACTAGAGGGTCCAATTATAAGCACACTTACCTAATCCAATCCATCAGTCTTCTCCGCTGCTAAACCCAAATGTTTTTTCTCTTTTCCTTTTAGTACTCCCTCAAACCATGCCTCTCCTCAACCACCTGCTCCTACCTCTTCTTACTCTCTCTTTCTCTCTTTCCTTCCTCCCACCTCATCTACCTCCCTGGTGCCTGCCACCCCTCACCACCCTATACCTACCTCCTACTCATCTCCTACTGCCAACCTGGAACCCTGGCCCATGCATCTTTCCCTGCCTTGGGGCACCCACCTATTAAAGTCTGGCCGTACGCTGATACACATGAGAATGAAACCTGGGCAAACCAACCCCAGCTGTTATCCATTGCTCTGCACTTGGACTTACGGCACATACACTGTATTCGGTCTTGCAATATACGGAGATGAAACCTCACCGACTATGAACAACGACAGATTGCACTAAAACTCTTGCTCCTCCTCCTCCTACTGATATCAGGGAGTGTTCACCCGAACCCTGGCCCCGTTACCTCCTGCCAAGCCAGAACTGGGTAATTAGACGGGGGTCTCATTTTTTTTTTTTATTTTATTTTAGCTTTTGTTGACCGGGTAAGTGCACTAGACAATTTCTGACTATTTTCAGGCACGACCCGGGGGAGGGGGGATACAGATGAATGCCAACTGACCTTGAACCAGATTAAGCTGTTGGTGGTATTTTTAGTGAATGAGGGAAATTTGGCCAGGACACCGGGGAAATTCCCCTACTCTTTTCGAGAAGTGCCATGGGATCTTTAACATCCACCTGAACTACCACCAATCCAGGCAGATGGGACCTCGGTTTAACGTCTCATCCGAAAGACGGCACCTCAACAGTGCAGCACCCCTCTCATGCTGCACTGCAGTGTCAGTACTGGGATATTAACCCAAGTGCCAGATGTGGGAACTGAACCCACAGCCCTCTGATCTCCCGGCCTCAGAGGCGAGTGTGCTACCTACTGAGCCACTGACACTGCAACCCTCATTGCCACCCTCAACATCAGCAGCCTCCTCCCAAAGCTTGCTGCCCTTCAAATCTTTGCTGACCAGCATAACCCTGATATCCTTACTGTTGCTGAAACCTGGCTGATGCCCAGTACTTCTGACCATGCTATTGCGCTACAAGGCTATAACGTTTTCAGACTTGATAGGAGGACAAAAAGAGGGGAAGGGGTGTGCAATTTACATCAGACAACATCACCTGTCACTCCATCTCCACTACCCCCTCTGACTCTTTTGTGCAATTCCTACCTATCAAACTACTCCTTAGGGCCCAAAATAAAGTGCTCACTGTACTCTCAGTCTACATCCCACCAAAAGGCCAAGGGATTGGTCTCTATGCGGTCCTGGACTTTGTAAGATCCCAGCCTCCCAGATCTGAGATTCTCCTCCTTGGCGATTTTAATATCAACTGGCTTACACCTGATGTTGGAGCCCACAAGGATGCTATCTCTTCAGCTAACCTAACGCAGATGGTCGATTCCCCCACAAGGAAGAACTACAAGTCAGGTACCAGCACTCTCCTGGACTGGGTTCTTGCCAGCCACCCAATCTGTATCAACAACAACACTGTCCTCCCGGATTCCCTCAGTGACCATTCCCCTGTCACCTGCAACTGGTCAAATAAGTTTCGTAAGCCTCCTCCTAAAACCATTTCCAGCAGAGTCCTACCACATGGCCAACTGACCCATCTCAAATCCTGTCTTAGTCGGCAAGACTGGTCTCCGATACACAATGCACTGGATGTTGACTCATCCCTTGATTATTTCATCACCACATTCAACGCTGCCTGCGACTCCTACGCCCCAGTAAAAAAGCGCAGTTAAGGCACTCTCCAGTCCCTGGCTGACGGCTGAGCTACTGACTCAGTTAAAATCAAGGGACCACCTCTGGGCAATAGCTAGGGCCACAGGTGTTCAACTGGACATTCAAAACTACAAACAGACTCACAACAACTGCACAAAACAAATACGACAGACGAAGAGTACCTACTACAAGGAAGCCAACACCTGGGGAGATGGGAGAGCTTTTTGGGACAATATTAGGGAAGTCTCAGGGAAGCAGTCCAAATCCTCCCCAACCCTACTGATGGTTGTCGGAGCCACCACCCTTGACCCGAAGGTCATTGCCAATACTTTCAATGCAGCCTTCACCGACCTTAGTGCTGTTCTCCCCCCGGACTTTTTCTCTGAAACTGACTCCCCTGCTCCAAATTCCCTACCTACCACCTCAAATCATGCGCCGTTCCACTTCAAAAAAGTCAAGGCAACTGATGTCTGCAAATACATAACAAAGGCTATCTCCAAGTCCAGAGCCAGTGGTGATTCACTGGACCTTAAACTGCTATCCCTCACCCTTGAAGAGGTACTGCGCCGGCTTACAAGAATCTTCAACCTCTCCCTCAGCCTCAGTCAGTTCCCAAGTAAATGGAAATCTACTATTGTCACTCCGGTCTTTAAAAGCGGCAACAAGTCCATACAGGGGAGCTACCGGACGATCTCTATATTACCCCCCCCCAAGGCCCTTGAGCACATTGTTGCTGACCAGCTTACAGACTATCTGGACAAATATAACATCCTATGTGCACAGCAACACAGGTTCCGGCAAGGGCACAGCACATCAACAGCCCTCCGAGTCCTTCACAACTTGTTGGACAAAGGCCATCTAACTGGAGCCATATTCATCGACTTGACTAAGGCATTTGACACTGTTCACCATGGTCTGCTTACCAAACAGCTGCTAAATGCCGGGCTCTCCCAGGACTCCACTGCATGGTTTAACAGCTACCTGGACCAGCGCTCACAAAGAGTAAAAATCTCAGGAGTACTCTCTGACTCCAAACCTGTTCGCTCAGGCATTCCTCAGGGATCCATACTGGGCCCACTACTTTTCAGCCTTTTCCTGAACTCCCTTCCACTATCCTGCCCAGAACAAATTATCCTCTATGCCGATGACGCTGTGCTTCTCACAGCCCATAAGGACCCACAACCCTTACTTCACAACCTACAGCTTGCTTTCTCCACTGTTAAAAACTGGTTCACAAAACATAAACTGGTTCTAAACCACAAAAAGACTAAATCTATGCTTTTTTGCAGCTCACAAAACAAACACAGGTGATACCCCCTTGATATCAATACAAGCACTGGTAACACCCTCAAACAAGTGCCATCTTTTAAAAACCTTGGCATCTCACTTGACCCTTGCCTATCTTATGGGACTCACATTGATAGTGTTGCCAGAGTGGTAAACTCATGCATTGGAATTCTCAACCGAAATAGACAGCATCTTATCCAGGCAGCACTGAAGATTGCTATCCAGAGCTCTGTGGTCTCCGTCATAGACTATGGCCTCATAATCTATGGCTCTGCCTCTACTACCGCCCTCGGGCGCATAATGACCTCCCTAAACAAGGCCTGTTGACTGCTTACTGGATCCCACCGACTCACACATACATGTGAGCTTTACGCTCAAACAGGATGGCTTCAACTCGCTAACCGCATAAAGTACCTTACCTGCTTGATGGCGAAAAAAACTACTTTGGGCCTTACTCCACCTAGTGTCCAAGCCCTCCTGCACCCAAACACTAATCTTCGTAACACCAGAGGGTCTGAACGCCAGCTTCTACAGGTCCCCTGATGCGGCACCACTCTGGGCCAAAGATCCTTTGCACACCGTGCACCCAGCTGGATGAATGCCCTCAGCACTCACATCACCCCCCCTCCTCACTGGGCATCTTCAAATCAAGCCTCCATCATCATCTCACGGCCTCCAGTTCATGTGACTGCCACCCCTAACTTCCCCCTTCCCCATTGAGATCAACCACCCCTCTCTGATGTTCTTTGACAATGCCGTGAGCTGCTGTAGTCTCTTTTTTGGCTGCCACCCCCGTCTTCTCGCCCTTTCTCCCTGATTTCTTCTATGTTTCTGAAATGATTCTTTGTATGCGTCATTCATGTATTCTATTTACCGTGATGCCGTACCTGAACTGATGAATATGGTTGTATGCTCTCTTTAATGTTGTATGCCCTTGTTTAACATGTATGTACTCTTCCTGACATGGAACCTTTGTAAAAGAGCCTCGGCTCAAAGGTAATTGTAATCCTAGATCAAAATAAACAATAAAAAAATAAACAATGATGTGCTTTGATAATGATTAAAAAACTGAAAGTTAAAGAATGTTGCTGTGTCCTTTGTTTGGTTTTCCTTTTCCTCTGATTAAAAGCAATAAAGAATGATACATTAATGGATACACCACATTAAGGTTGCCACCTTGTAAGAAGCTCAAAGTGGGACATTCCTTACAGAAACATGATTTTTTGCAGGACAATATGTAGCCTCAACCAGTGTAGCAGGCTGGTTTTCTCTAACTAATCAAAATAATGACTAAGTGTGTTGTAGGTCTTGTTAGGTTCAAATTGTTTATCATTTGAAGGTATTATAGTTAAAGGAATTACAGTTTTCTGCAACATTTAGAGGAAAGTAAAAAAATATTTTTTGACTATAAAATCAAACCATGTAGCACTTTCATGACTTTTGGAAGGCCACAACTGCCCAAATCAGGACAGGTGGTAGCCCACGTCGCATTCAAATTTAAAAGGAGGGAATATCAGTAACTGTGGATATGGTCTACCTAGATTTTAGCAAGGCATTTGACACAGTCTCACACAAAAGATTAATATACAAGTTAGCCAGCCTTGGAGTGGGTCCCAAGGTAGTAGCCTGGATAAAAAACTGGCTGGACAACAGGACACAAAGGGTAATAGTAAACGGAGTCCACAGTGAAGAAAGGATGGTAACTAGCGGGGTACTGCAGGGATCGGTACTGGGACCGGTCCTCTTTAATATCTTCATAAGTGACATTGGAGAGCACCTGGAAGGAAAGGTATGCCTCTTTGCAGATGACACAAAGATCTGCAACAGGGTTGATACACAAGGTAGGGTGGAAAGGATGAAAAGGGACTTGGCAAGGTTGAGGAATGGTCAAATATATGGCAGCTCAGATTCAGTGCAAAGAAGTGCAAGGTAATGCATCTGGGAAACAAAAACCCAGGGAAGAGTACACAATGGGGGTGAGATAATAACAACAACAAAAATCGAAAAAGGCCTAGGAGTAATTATATCAGATGACCTAAAGGTGGGCAAGCAATGTGAGAAGGAAGTAAGGAGGGCTGGGGGGATACTGAGATGCATAGGGAGAGGCATCAACAGTAGAAAGCAGAAAGTTGTTATCCCTCTGTACAGACAGTTGGTGAGACCCCATCTAGAGTACTGCATGCAATTCTGGAGACCCCATCTCCGCAAAGACATAGACAGAGTGGAGGCTGATCAGAGGAGGGCAACCAAAATGGTGCAGGGTCTGCACCAGAAGACATACGAGAAGAGACTAAAGCAGCTTAATATATATACCCTTGAGGAAAGGAGGGAGAGGGGGGACATGATCGAAACTTTCAAGTATCTCAAGGGAATTAACAAAGTACAAGAGGGTAGTATATTTCAGAAAAAGAGATGTGCAAGAACAAGAGGGCACAATTTGAAGTTAAAGGGGGGATGGCTCAGAGGTAATGTTAGAAAGTATTTTTTTACAGAGAGGGTTGTGGATGCATAGAACAGCCTTCCTGAGAAGGTTGTGGAATCAGGAGCAGTGGGAGAATTCAAGAATACATGGGACAGACGTAAGGCAATTCTAGTGGGGGGTAGGAGGAAGTAAGCTGTTGATTAACTAGAATCTGCAGCTTATCCATCAGGTAGGGAAATGGGCAGACTGGGTGGGCCAAGTGGTCCTTATCTGCCATCAAATTCTATGTTTCTATGTTAGGGGCCTTATTTACTGTAAGATACACAGTTCAATACTGAAAAAAAGACGCAACTTTTTATTCAAAGAGCGGTTACCACGTGGAATGTCAAGGCGCCATACATAGTCCCCTGTACCACTGCAGATTCTTTTAAACATAAATTAGATGAGTACTTGACTACCCAAGGAATTGAAAGGTATGGGTGTTGAGGAGCCATGGGGAGACAATAGAAACCTCTTTGGTTTCCTTCTGACTGTAATATCCTATGATCCTGCTGTAGGAAAGGTTGTCCAGAAGGACTTTTGTACATGTGTGCGGTTCTGGAACCCACTTTTGAAGAAGGACGGAGACAAACTAGAGGCATTCCAGAGAAGGGTGACAAAAATTATCCAAGGTCAGCAGGGTAAACCTACAAGGGAAGACCTCAGCGTGTACTCATGCATGCCAGAAGGGGGAGGTTCATACCAAGGTTCATACTAAGGTACGACAGGGAACCCAAGGCGTGAAGCCCATGAACAGTTCCCATTCCAGAACCCTTAACGGCAATGACGGGAGGGGAGATACAACTGAGGCATACAAACACATTCAGGGATACGATAGGGAAACTACAAAGAATTGTTAATAATAGCAAGAAAAACACAGTTCAACCAGGAGTCAGCATCTCAGGCTGGCGGGGGGTATAAAAGGAACATCAGAAGTGGCACTGTTTCACGAAGAGGGCGGTGAACAAATGGGACAGCCAGACCAGCAATGGGGGTAAATCGCAGGCCACAAATGGTTTCAAACCATGGTGGGGCAACTACAAGGGGCTCATCATTAAGGATAAGCACAGGAGGGACGATATTGGAGGAGATGAGAGTAGAGCTGAGAATTAGTATAACGTCCCCAATGCAAACCAAATGTCTTTTGACCTTTGCTTTTCGTATGCAACCCCCAAACCCCCTCCATCTCACTTAACCTCTCTGTGCATTATTAATGGCTACCAGCTGTTCACACCATGTAAAGTACTTTTGGGCACTCTGTGTATTAAATGTATTTACAAAATTGTATCCCTAAGGAGGAGATAGGCTAAACAGTGACAGTCTATACCTTTTTGTAGCTCTCTTTTTTAATTTTTTTTATCTTTCCCCATTTGAATCCCTAATCCCCCCACCATAACATTGGGGGTCCCTTGACTGCACCCTTCCTCTGGTCAGGAGGGTGAGCAGGTGAACTAGTGGCTTCCTTTACAGCTGGCCCCAGTGCTGCTCCGAGGTCATGCAACAGGAGTGGCATGAATGACTGGTGGCTCACTCCCATGCATCTTGAGAGTCGAGCATCTCACCTCAGCATTGTGCCCCAAGCTGTACCTCTTTGTGTAACCTGATTAGGAAACATTAATTAAAAAGTAAAAATAAGTAAATAAATAAAATGAATCTCTTTTTTCAATTTTGGCCTAGTGGTTTGAACCAGGTTTGAATATCACCAGCGCTACTTATCCACTTTTGTTTTACATACGAGTCTTTATTCCCTCAGCAGCGATTGTGAAGGATGTTGGACCAGTGGCGCTTATTAGGTTACTTACAGGAACCTGCTGAAATGCAAGCGCAATGTCCCCTGACACAAAGAACGATGTTGGACAGATAATAGCTGCCTGGTGCTTGTTACCTCCAGTGTCGCGTTGCATGGAGGGTGTAACTTGTTATTAATGATATTTGTACACTATTGTAATTCTTGTAATTGGGGGGCTCTGCCCATGCATGCCTTCTGGCTGGACACCCCTTCCCCCATATGGATCTATCCACCACCCTGCCCTGCCCCCACCATAGCAGGGCTGACGGAGAGGCATCTCTCCCTGCCAGGTGACGATCAGGCGAGGAGCTCAGCAGGCATCACAGGCTGCAAGTGTGCTGGTGCCATCAACCTAGCGACCTCCATTTTCAACTTGCTTTTTCCCTTCCCTGTGGAACAGTGTTGGCCTGTGTCCCCAAGCACGAACCTGCCAAGACATACTGATGCAGGAGCAGCACCTTTGACTAGTGCATGAAACGCATTGCTCAAGATAATTTTTTGCCCTCAGCATTGACCTGAGGGCAGTGCTGCCCCATGGGCAGTGTGTTTGCCCTGCTCCCTCTTTGTGTTGACTGGATGCAGCAGATCACTGAGCTCATCTTTTCATTGGCCCATAAATGCCAAAATGCAACTGGCCAGTTGCTCACAACTCTGCAGTGCTGCCCCATGGGCAGAGGATCCATTCGCCCCCAAATGTTGAAATCAAGTCACATGATTGCTCAGCGCTTATTCACAGTAATTTTATTTTTATGTTAAGCACACTATCCCCACTCCTCCCATCGATTCTCGTGTTTTTCCTGTCACTTCTGTGCCTTTCTGGCCGCTGTTGTTCTTCTTTTCTGCTCGCTATAATAACCCAGTATTTAAATGTTAATGTAAGACGTTGCTACTTGGAATGTGAGCATGGCACTGAGCAGGTGGATTCGTAGTTGTTAATGGCCAGCACTACCTCTTCAGTTATCTTTTACTTTTTTTTTCAAAAGCCAAATTGTTTTGTTTTTTTTTTACTTTCTTTTTATCCCCTTCTTTCGCCCCGTCGTTCCACTCCTTCAGGCTCGCTCCATGCTACCCACCCTACACTGGAGTCTGCCCTAGGCCGCCATGGGTGACTCCTAACTTTCCTCCCATCTTTCAGGGAGTACCCTGGCACAGCGGGGTCTGCCCGTGGTTCCTGGACTGGGCAGCTGGAGTGGCCATCATCTAGGACCGCCGAGGTTGGTTTCCGTTTTTCTGTGCTTCCCATCCACCCCCTCCCCTGAGGACGTCGGCTCGGGCAAGTGCATGCTGACGCACGCCTGCCAAGTGCCTAACAATGTCCTCCCTGACCCTGACTTCAGCCCTTCTGAAGCCGCCAGTGCTCCGTGAGAACCGGTGCTCCCACCGGCCCCCAGGGACGTCGGGTGCATACAGCACCCCTGGTAACCCACCCCGAAGGAGGAGAGCATCCGTTGGGACGCTCAATCCTCCTTCCCCCTGCCGACCCCCCATGACCCGAGTCCGTACCCGAACCCGGTCGCCAGTGTGGTGTCCAGCGCCTCAACCCTCAGCGCCACCGGGCTGGCTCAAAAGTCAAATTTTTGAGCACAAACAGTATTCTTATTTTTGTACATTCTATTTGTACTCTGGGGACAAGGGCATCTCTTGGTAGTGCCCTCACAGCCACTGCCTCTACTCCCAGCCTGAGACCTCCGTTTCCACCAGGAGACACATTGCTGAGCCCCCCTTCCTGCACTCACAGACCTATCCAGCCCCCCAGATCACTCCCGCGGGGGAGGGCCCACCTAACCTACCTGGCAGCCTGTCTGTAATTAGAGGGACAGTCCAGGTCCTGGTCAAGAGGTTCAGGAGAGCCGGTGGATGGCAGTTCTGGTGTCGGGATGTGGACCTGGGCTCCCGGGGCCTCCATCACCTCCCTGAGTCTGCCAGTGGTTTTTCTTGTATGCTTCCCCCTCGGGACATGGCATACAAGGACTCCTGCATGGTTTTTTATCACACTTCTTGCCACTGGAGTCTGCCATCATCCCGCCCCCTACAATGTCCCGTGCACTTGTGCTGCCTCCACTCTCCAAAAGAGGCCGCTACAGTACCGGGAACACCCCACAACCCACTTCTGGAAGAGGAGAGCAGTCCTCCCAATGCTCAGTCCTCTCCCTCCCCTGCCAACCCCTGATGCCTAGGTCCATTCCTGAACTCAGGTTGCCAGTGTGGCGCGAGGTGTGGTGTCCAGTGCCTCAACCTTCAGTGCCACTGGGCCAGTGAGCAGAAACAGTATTATGCATTTTATTTTGTTCCTGCAAAACTAATTTTGTGAAAACTGCATTGTTCCAGCAGGCTTTGTTCATTTTCTGACAAGTTTAAAAACTGCCCACTCTTTATAATGCCGGCCGCCAGGACAAAGCTGTCAGCACATGCACTGTCAGCCCAAACTGTGACCACAGCTTCTACTGGATGTGGATCAGCAAAGTCACCAAACAAACTATTCAACATGGATTTTCTTAAGGAGATGTTGGACAGTTTTAAAATTGATGTAGCAGAAATGAAAAAAGGTATAGCAGACAACACTCTTAAAAGTAAAAAAAATGACTCCAGGTAGATGTCGCTGAGTCACAAATTTCTGTCTTGGAAGACATGGTTTTTAAATTAGAGGAGATTTCTGTCCTGCAGGACATGATCTTTATATTAGAGGAGATTTCTGTCCTGCAGGACATGATTTTTAAATTAGAGGAGAAAGATGTCCTGGAAGAATTGGCTTTTAAATTAGAGGAGATTTGGTTTTTAGATTAGAGGAGGGAGCTGACTATCAGGAGAAACAGACTGACTACTTATTACTTAAAATAGACAATTCAGAAAGTTGAGGCAGGTGCAATAACATTCATATTGTGCAGCTGCCTGAGGGGGCTGAAGGCAATAAAACAACTCAGTTTTTACAAAGATTTCTGCTGGATTTGTTGAATCAGTGCCCCCTGGCCACTTGAAATAGTGCGGGTGCATTGCTCTTTAGCACAACATCCTAAACCTGGTTCCCCACCTTGTCCCATAATTGTAAATTTCTTGAGAAATTCTGTGAAAGAAAAAATACAAAAGGCCATTTTTTTGTTGTTGAATTTCATGGCTCTATTGGCTAATCCTGTGTCACTCCAAATGGAAAGGCAATAGAGCCATGAAATGTAACAGCCCTTGTGGTGGAACAGGCAATTGAGCTGTGAAGAAATCAGGACCACCAAGACATTAAGGGTCGAGGATTGTGGCATAGTGATTAATTTGTTCTTGTCTCACTGTTAAACTCTTTGGCCCAGATATTCAAACTGCACTCAAAAGTAGCGCAACAGCAGGAGCAAGCACAAACCAGTTGCGCAAATGCGCAACAGGTGCGATATTCAAACATGGAGCAGAGCAAATAGCGCAAGCAACCAACGTCTGAATATCGCACATACTGCGCCATCGCACAACCAGGAAGGAAAAGCTGAGTTAATGTTGGCGCTTACATGCAACCATGGAAGCTCAGCTGAGCATTCCAGAGCTGCCTAGCGCAAGCACAGCCCCCAGAGCAATGGAACTGCACATCCAGGGAGGCAGGCTGGGGCCCACCACCAGCCATGCCACACATGGGCACAGGAACACATTGCAGAACCCACACCACACCGGCACACCCCAAGCACAGCATCACTGGGGGTGGGACGGATGATCCACGTGCCCATGGGGACAAGCCAACAAAGCATAGCAGAGCCCTGACACCCCAGCACAACCACTGGCAGGCAGAGAGTGCCACACACAGGGGGTTGACAACCACAGTGCACATCAGCCCCACGTATGCACAGCGCACCCTGCACTGTGACCCCAAGACACCACCATGTGCAGTGACTGGCACTTCAGGAAACCATGCAGTCCCCAGCACTCATCAGCCCCGTGCAACACAGAAGCCTACAAGCCAGACACACCCTGTGCACCCAGCAGTGGGTGGCAGCAGACGGCAAGACCAACCGAAAGGCACTGCCATGCTGGAGATACCTCCCCATGCACACACATGCACACACACATACCCAGGACCATACCAGCCCAGATGGCATGTACACCCCTGCAACTGAGCACCCATAGCCAGCTGCAAATCAGAGACCAACACAGTATTCATATCAAAATAGAAATGTATATTTAAAGGACTAATCACAAAACCAAGTGAAACTATGTACAAGTGGGGGGGACAGGTAAAAGGCAGGGGTGTTCAAGGGGGAGGGAATAACAACTTGGAGAGGGAAGGCAGGGTGATAGGGATGGGAGAAGTGGGAAGGGAATGTGGGCTATGGCCCAGCTGGCTGCTGGTCCTCCCCCTGCTGGCGCCCCCTCCTGTGGCTCCTTCACCGATCACCCTGGTGCTGTATGGCCTGCAGGACCTCCTGGTTCCGATCTGCAACCTAGCTGAGGTGCCGAAGATCCTGGGACATCCTCCTGAGTACCTCGAGGCCTAGGAAAATGGGAACACAGTCAATGGCTGAGACTGACCACAACCCTGAACACCACCCAACCTGCAAGCCATATAGCCCAATGTCCCGCACCTGTGATGGCATGCACCCACCCACAGTGAACATGCACATGGCCATCACAAACAGGCAGCACCAGCTATGCGCACCACCGCCCACACACACTGCCCACGTCAATCACAGTACAAACTAGGCTGGCAAGTGATGTGGCAACGTGCGCGATGCCAGTTACACAGCTATGTGCCCAGTGCATGCCTGGACCACCAGTGATGCATACACAGACGTGCGTGATACTGCACTGTGATGCAGGTCACCTGTGTCATGCCTACATACATGGATACATAGACAGTGTCGGCAGATAAGGGCCTATGGGACACCCAGTCTGTCCATTTGACCTTGTCAGTTCACTCTGTTGTCCTATAAGTCCGTTCCCTCACCCTGACCTCCAGAATTCCTTTATGGCTAACCCATGCATTCACAAATCCCGTGACCAAGTCAGCCCCCTCCACTTCCTCTGGCAGGGTGTTCCACTTGTCCACCACCCATTCTGTGAAGAAATACTTCCTCATGTTTCCTCTGAATCGTCCCCCCTCCAACTTCATCCCATGCCCTCTAGTCCTGGAACATCCTTTACGCTTAAAAATATTGTTTTCCTGCACTCTGTTCCCCCCTGTAAGATACTTGTATGTCCCCATCATATCCCCACACCCTCCTCCCCTCCAGGGAGTACATGTTCAGTTCCGTCAACCTGTCTGCATAGGACCTGTGATGCAATCCATGCACCATCCATGTCGCCCTCCTCTGAACCCTCTCCACCCAGTCCATGTCCATACGTAGGTATGGTCTCCGGAACTGTACACTGTACTCCAGTGTGGGGACTCACTAGTGTTTTGTATAGTGGAATTATGACCTCCCCTTTGGTTGTGTCCTGCATGGCTGGTGGTCTTGCCCCCCCAGCATGCAATAGCATCCATGAAGTAATGATACTCACACTCCTCCAGCAGCTGGGTCTGACGCTGCTGCTGCTGCTGCTGCTGCTGCTGCTGCTGTTGGGCACAACACCCCCCGGCACCGGGGCCCTGGCATGGCCCACGTCACCCTGGTCCTGTGTCCTCACAATCCGGCCTGTGGGAGACATATGTCGAGACAAACATCAGTGTGACTCAAAAGCAGAGTGCCCCCTGCCCCAGTGAGAGTGCCTGCCCACACAGCCCTAACCAACCATCGCACAGCTGCACACACTGACACACTATGCACAGCCACCCAAGCAACACACACCCCTACAGAGAATATGAGGTGCATAGATGGTACACTCACCTGGCCTAGGCACCACGCCCGCCTGGCATGGAACGCAGCGCCAGGAGTTCCGGCTTTCCGGCGGAGGTCACTGTACCGGTGCCGGCACTGCTCAGCAGACCGGCTCCGCCAGTGACCTCCACCAGGTCAGTGGCCACTTGCTGCCACCGTGGGTCCCTAGGCATGGTGAGGGGGGCCTCACCATACAGTGCCTCACAGTGGGGCTCCACCAGGGCCACCAGGTTGGCCACTTCAAGCTGGCTCCAGGACACCGCCCTCCTCCTAGCCATGGCACCAACTTTACAGCAGGCAATATGGCGCCCGCTGCGCCGTAACCCCATGGAGTTGTTGTGCAATAGACCACCACAGGCTCCAATCGCGCTGTTCGAACAGCGCCATCACTTCACATGGCGCTGTCACTGGACAGCGCAATGAGCGTACACATGGCATGCCAACAGCGCCAGGGGTCAGAGGGCATACACCAAGGTCACGGCAATGGCGCGAGGCTACGCACAGCCATGGGACGTATAGGCATCCTGCGCCGACTGCCAAGCTGAGCACCAGTGCCACAGTGGACCTCGCGCGGTAGTGCCACAGCGCCATATAGTGCCCAGTGCTGTAGCGCCACTGGCACAATGGTAGCCATGGCCTGAACGCCTATCGGCGCTCAGCAGGTCTGCACCGCGATGAGCGCGTCGTAAGCTGTCTGGGCATGCGCAATGCGGTGGCACGCAGCCACAAACCCGCGCCTATTGGCTCAGCCGGACCTTCCGTATTGGCGAAAGCGGAAATACGCGATATTCAAGCCGACATATGCAAATCATCCGATCAGCCATTCAAAAGGCGCGGTGGCGCGATTAGCATGTCATTAAAGTTGAGCCACACCTCATTTGCATGTGTTGCGCTATAAAAAATGCGACTGTGGGTTGTGCTGGCCAGATTGGTTACTGCAGGTGAGAGGTGAGTTACATGCTGTGTGATGCTCAGGACAATGCTCATGGGCGGAGGATGATAAAGGCTGAGGGGCTGAGCATGAAAAGGGCACTTAGAAGGGACAAAGGGCACCCTTTCTATCAGTATCTGCCATGCGGAAGGAACGGGGGCTGCACCCCCCCCGGCCGCAGCTATGCTCATGGGGAAATGCTGTCGACTGCACAGTGACAGGTGTCCACTTCCACCCATACAAATCACCATGACTGACCAGAGCCAAGCTGAGGGTGTGGACGGCGGGTGTAGGAGGAGGCCGAACTTCACCACGGCAGAGACAGAGGCCCTCTTCCAGGCCTACCTGGAGGATGAGCCAACATTGAGTGGACGGAGGGGCACCTCTCAGGAGCGTGCAGCTGCATGGGAGGGGGTAGCTCGGGCCGTCAACCTGCACGGAAGCCACCAGCGCTCCGTGCAGGAATGCAGGAAGAAGATGGGGACTGACCACAGGAGGCTGAAGGAGAAGGTGGCAGCCTTCAGGGTGGCACGTGCTGGCACTGGTGGGGGCCCACCAGTGGTGTTGCAGCTGACCCCTACAGAGGAGACACTGGTCACGGCCATGCAGCCGAGTGCCATTGCGGGCGTACCAGGCGGAGGATTCCAGACAGGTGGAAGCCCATCACTGCATGGTATGACATGGTGATGTTGTTGGGGGCTGTTGTTCACATGCACTCACATGTACTCTCTTTCTGTTACAGATCCTGTTCGTCTGCAGGAGACGGTGGTGGTGGTGGGTCCAGACAGTGAGGCAGACCTGCTGGACGTGGAGGAGGGACATCCACCTCCGCCACCAGCCTGCAGGCACTGCAGCAGCATGCACGCTGGGCCAACAACTCCGGTGTCAGTGATACGGGTGCAGGGGGTGCACAGCCTGTGTCACAGCAGTCTGGCACGCAGGTATGCCAGCATGCTGTGCCTATGGCAGTGGCACGCACCTGCACCATTGATGATAGCAGGCCTGCAATGGGCAGTGATAGGTGTGTGTCCCATGGCGGACACATGGCAGGCCAGCACGTGCCCCTGGGCCTTCCTGGTTCACACCTGTGTACCAGCATGCTGGCACAGTCCCAGGCTGTGCCTGTCAGCACCGGTGGGACAGCACCGGTGGCTGTGCAGGTGTCTGGCACTGTTGTCAGCATAGAGGTGGAACAGGTGGACCTGGGGGCTCAGCAGTTGGAGGGGCGGCAGCAGCAGTTGCACACCAGGTCTGGGGGTATAGTGTCCAGCAGTGGCACATGTCCACCGCCCTCTGATCCGCCCATACCTGGTCCTGGTGAACAGCGCCCACCCTCAAGGGGTGCTGTGCACCAGGACCGTCCACACCCTGGGGGTCACGATGCCATTGGGCACAGTACCCATTGACGCGACCCGCCTGCTGCAGGAGTCGGTACAGCTGCAGGGCGGGTTGCAAGGTCCGTGGAGGCACTGTCTGTGTCCGTGGAGCGGCATAGCAGGGAGTGTGCTCGGGACGAGCCGAGCTGGTCCTTAT
This sequence comes from Neoceratodus forsteri, assembly GCA_016271365.2. NCBI lineage: Eukaryota > Metazoa > Chordata > Ceratodontiformes > Ceratodontidae > Neoceratodus > Neoceratodus forsteri. The sequence goes on along the minus strand of JADMNL010000034.1, from coordinate 107,343,284 downwards.
GCGGACGGATGTGACCGCTGCCATTGACAGGCTGGACCCAGGCAGTGGTCTCGTCAGCGCGATTGGCCACATTGTCAGGTGCCCTGTACCACACACCCACACAGTGCGCTCTCCACTCCCGTTCCGGCGTCGTGCGACACCAGGCCTGTCGACGCCGGGTTCTGCTGTGGGCATCGAGCACCCCTGGTGCAAGTTTGTTTGGCAGGATGCAGACCCTGTGCGGGCAAGGTCGCGTTCGCGCAGTGGGACCCCTGGTGGTGCACCAGCGCCACCCGATGTGGCCCCTGCTCAGCCTGCCAGTGCTGCTGGGCCACGGCGGGCCGCCACGCATCCGTGGTGGCCGTGGGACAGTGCTACCTGACTGAACTGTCTCCCAGTGCAGGCCCTGTCTGGTGCTGCCCTGTGTGCAATGTGTGTCATGGTGGGCAGTGCACTGCTGGGTGCTCTGCTCACAAGCTGACACATGGACCACCTGCACACTCTCCCAACTGCTGTCCACAGGTCGTGTGCATGATGATGCCTGCATTGCACTGTACACCAAGGTGCAAGGGTGCCCAGGTCCTGACACACGTACATGGACAGTCCAGGTGGTGGGGGTGGTTGGTGGTGCTGTGTGTTGGCAATGTCATTTCCGCAGTGCTGTGCTGCCGCCCATGTATGCTGCCTGGTGTGTGTGTGTGTCCATATGAGTGCTCCCCCCTCTCTGATGGTGTGTTGGTATGCCTGGAACCTTCAACTCCTGACCTTCATGCCGGTGTGTTCCCTCGTGTGCCTGTGGTTTGCGCATGGACAGTGTTGCCTGCACATGTCCCCTTGACTTACCTGTGTTGGGCGTAGTGCTCTTCTGCAATGGTGTCCCGGTGCAGCTGGGCCTGCCGGGTCAGTCGGGGTCCCTCCGTCCTAGGGGCTGCTCATCACCCACATCACGAGCGCCACTGGCGTCCCCCATCGCTGTCCCCTCTTGGACCTGTCGGCTATCCCATGGTCCTTGGCCATGTTGTGCAGGATGCAACAGGCCAGGAATATCCACAGGCCTTTTGGGGGCTGTACTGTGAGGCTCCGCGGGAGTGTCCAGGCATCGAGGCGTGCCTTGAGCATCCCAAACACCCGCTCTATGATGTTACGTGTTGCGGCATGTGCCTCATTGAACCCTAGCTGCGCTGGGGTCATGGGGGCGCCGGTATGGTGTGAGCAGCCAGGGACGGAGTGGGTATCCGCAGTCACCTGTGTGGAGATAGTGGAGATCAGTGTCATGTCAGGTCCATATTGCCCATATCCTTGTGTGCCACTACCATGGCACCTGTGTCATTCCACCCTTGCACAGAGTTTGCATTCCATACATGTGTACTCACCCACTAGATGACCCGTGGGGATGTTCCACACTCGAATCGATGGCACAGTGCAGACTGGTGCCATATGAAGGCATCATGTGCTCCGCCAGGGTGTGTGGCACAGACATTGATAAGCGCCCAGTGGCATCACACACCACCTGGCAGTTGACACTGGAAAAGCCCTTTCGGTTCCCGACGCCTGGCCGTCGGGGCCAGGTGGCGTGCGAATGGCCACATGGGTGCAGTCTATGGCCCCTAGCACGCCAGGCATATGTACTACCCTGTGGAACTCCTGCATGTTTGTTGTACGCTCTGCCGCGGTGCTGGGGAAATGGATGTACTCCGCGGCATGAGGCAGCAGTGCGCTGAGGAATTGGGTGAGGATGCGTGACATGGCCGACTGTGTAATGCCTGTGGTGTCCCCTGTCCGGCTTCTGGAAGGTGCCCGTGGCGAACAGGCACATGCAGGCTGTCTGTGGTCTCCACGGACAGAGCATGACTCCGTCGTGAGGGTGCCTGCATCACATCACTGCACAGCTCGCAGAGCCGTCTCAGTATTGCCCTGTTCAGGTGGTGCAGACCACAATCCGACATCTGTGTACAGCTCGAAGCTGATGCGGACCTGCGATACACGCCTGTGGGAGCAGCCGCCAGCGGGCCCCTCCGCCACGTCCCCCGCAGCATGGTGTCTCACCCCTCATTACAGCTTCCATGTGGAAGCTGACACTGTCCATTTCTGGCTTCTGCCCCCGGCTGCTGTTCCTGTGTTACCCCGCTGCCCCCACTGCTGCTTCCACTGCACCGGCACCCCACTGGCCTCTGTCCTCCTGGACCCACTGTCCCTCTCTGCCCTTCCAGCTCCTGTCTCTCTCTCTCTCTCTCTCTGTGTCTCTCTCCCCAGTTTGCGGCCTGCTAGAGTTCTTGGCGCTTCCTTGAAACCTTTTATTTTGGCTCAAATCCGGTACTGCGCAACTTCCAGTTCACGCCACTCTTGGCGCATTGCGCAAGTGTTCGGATATCGCATTGCACACTTTATGCATGGACCCGCCCCCTTCGGCTGCGCATGCCTTCATTTCCATTGCGCTGTTGCTCAGCATGTTTTTGGTGGCGCAACTGGCCCCTTCTGAATATTGCAGAATGGCGCATTTTTGGAGTTGAGCACGCGCAACCCTTTTGAATATCTGGGCCTTTGTGTTCTAGCAATTATGTAAAACTATGCTATTCTGTATGATTGAGTTCTGTAAGTATGTTGACTCTAGGGGTGGGATATTCAGACTGCGCCAGGCTGTGGTGCAAGCCTGGGCGCAGCGCAGCTGGGATGTGCCAGGGTGCTGACAGGGTGATATTCAATGGTGCTGCGCCATGGCTCAGCACCGTTGAATATCGAGCTGTGGCCACTCACAATGTGCATGGCACAACCAACGCAAGTGGCCAGAGAGGGGCAGGGGGATGCGCTAGCGCAACTGCCATAACGTTGGTGCATCCGATCGATATTTAAAAGTGCACATGCAAATGGGGCCATAATGCATGCAAGGTGCAAATGGGTCCATTTTCATGTCATTATAGCCCATTTGCATGCAAGTCGCAAACCCTGGCGACTTGCACCTGGCGCCCCGCCAGGCTGCAGCCGTCGGGGACCGACGCCCCCTGCACAACCGGCAAAATGCCCCACTGCCTGATCGTGGGCATGGGGATTGAAAATGAGAGTCCAATATCCCTGGTGGTCCAGTGGACTGCTCGCAGCCCAATCGCAGGCATATGTACTAATATTAAAACGTCCAATATCCCTGGTGGTCCAGTGGACCACTCACAGCCCACCAGGGCATGTCAGTAATAAAATATGACAAACCAATCCATCCCTGGTGGTCCAGCGGTACCCCCTCCCACCCGCCCACTGAGCCCCACCACCCTGCTCCCCCGATCATGACAGCTCCCACTCACTTGCCACCCCGCTGCTCGCTGACTGACTCCATACGGTAGGGCTGTACGCCCATTGGTCCACAGCGTGAGCCAATGGGCATGCAGCCTGTACTGTACTACACAGTCCGGAAATGTGAATGGATCCATTACTAACCCTGCTATTTGGCACCTAAGTCCTTTTGCCCCAAATGCGGGGGATTCTGAGCCCAACTCCTCCCTTTTTGCAGTGTCTCTTTAATGTTCAGGACATTACAGGCTCTAAAACAGGTGTTCTTTTTGTCTTTTGAAGCACTAATATCCAAATATAAAGCACAATGATTCCACTTTAGCTACTACTTATGACTCAGAGAAGCATTCACTGAAAAGCTTCGGCTACTCTGTTCACGTAATTATCCAGATTCTGTTTAAAATGTCCCAGATGTTTGCTCTCCACAGCTCTGGCAGGTAGCCTGTCCCACTCTGTCACACCTCTCTGAGTGAGCCTGTTCCTTCTTTGTTCAGTTCTGAAATGTTCCCCACTAACGTGATAGGAGTGTCCCATTATATCCTCAACTGCCTTCTTCTCATTAAGGCGTTCATTATTGAACACCTGTTTATCTATGGCTGCAAGATACAGCAGTACCATATCCCCTCTGATTCTATTCCTTTGTAAGGAAAATAATTCCAAATTTGGCAATCTTTCCTCACAGAAAATCCCTTTGGTACCTCTAGTTGTCTTCTTATGTCTTCTCTGAACCGCCGCTGGGTCCCTGTGGTAGCAGAACCTGCTGCCAACCCTCCCTGGCCAAAACATACTGCTGTACCCCAGCTGTCTCAGCCTGGGCTGTCCCCCAACATGACATACTGATTCTGTTCCTGAAGCCCAGTGGCGCGCATGGCGGATACTGCTGTTGCTAGGCCTTCGAGGTGGCCGAGGGGCTAAAAATGCTATAAAACAAAATATGGAACAACAGTGAGTACCTGTGTGCAGAAAACTCTGTGTTTCAGGGTGACTTATTTTTGTCCAGCAGCATTTAACTGTGGTTGTCTAATCTGAACAAATATGATATCTGGCTAGCAGGATGTACTCACCACAAAAACAGCAGATAGCAGTAATTGTGTCTGAGTGACCCCATTCTTTCTCCAGTGACTACTCTTATGGGTCTTAACTGATAGGGTATCAGATGTGAGGGCAGTGAAAGGGCCCCCTGTGTTCATGCAACGTGACTACTGTATGCCATTCTGTACTGTTATTCGTGTCAGGCTCTGGGGACAGAAACTCTGTTTCATGGTTATAAGGAAGGAAAGGAATGTGTTTTTGTCACATCTTTCATTCAGATTGCATCCCAAGCATTTTACATTCCAGGGGAGAGAGAGAATGTGATTACCATTAGGTGCGCAGTGTGAGTAAACCTGTGCAGATATAGACCAGAAGATGACAGATGCCCAGGCAGGTTAAGTGACTAGCTCAGCATCAAACAATAAGAGTTCAGCCCAGTAGTGCAGTGTTTGGGGAACTGATTTCCATGCTCACAATCTGGGTTCATGCCTCGAACCTTGGTTGTTCCTGCGGATCGGAAGAATGCTGACAAGGTGTTACTTGACTGCCCCCAGCCTTCAAGGAGGGAGGAACATGTGGTCTACTCTGCTGCAACCCTCTCATGTTCCTGGTGGTAGTGCTGCCTTGTCGGCATTGTTTTCATCCCTCCCCTCTTTGTGCCAGTTGGATGCAGCAGATCGCTTAGCTCATCTTTTCATTGGCTCACAAATGCCGAAATGGTATTGGCCAATCACTCACAGCTCTACAGCATTGCTCCGCGGGCAAAGGATCTGTCCACCTTCAAATGCCAAAATCAAGTGACATGATTGCTGAGTACTTATTTATTTATTTTAAACTCAGCTTTATTAAAATCCAAGAAAGAAGGCATTACATTCAGTGTACCTGTTTTGTTTCCTCTACCTCTCAATTGGGTGTTGGGCACATTCCTTACACATTAGCAAATATGTTGAGGTGCTGGATGCCACACCTCGCGCTACGCCGATGACAATGTACTGATACGCAACCAATCTTACAGTATTATGGGGGCAGGCAATAGATAGAGATGCTGTGCCAATGTACAGTAGAGATTGTAGCAGAAACAAACGTGTTGCTACCCAGACCGCTAACCAGTTTTACATTTTTAAATAAAAATTGGGTGGGGGGGGCTACTATTCCTACACATCCTACCTCTATTTAAGTCAGGGGATCCATGCGATTTAAATAATTATAGACCTATTTCTATCTTGCCCATCCTATCCAAGGTCTTTGAAAAGCTGGTTTACGCTCAACTAAAGCACCATTTAGAAACCCATTCACTCCTGAATCCAGCCCAATCTGGCTTCCGCTCTAATCACAGTACCGTCACTGCCTTGGCTAAAGTAACTGACGATTGGATCGCTGCTATGGACTCCAAGAAGTTCACAGGAGCTGTCTTCTTAGATCTCAGTAAAGCTTTCGATACCGTAGACCACAGCCTAATCAAAACCAGCCTTGCTAAAACAGGTGCCACCCTGTCAACCATCCAGCGGTTTAGTAGCTACCTTTCGGGAAGGCTGCAAAAAATCAAAGCAGGTGGCCTGTTCTCCTCCCCCCATCAATCAGCAGAGGAGTTCCGCAAGGCTCCATCTTAGGCCCCATCCTCTTCTCTCTATACATTAATAACCTCGACAGCCATATATCCAACTCAAAATTGCACTTCTTTGCTGATGATACAGTCCTCTACACATCCAGCGCCTCACTGCTTGAGGTTAGGGATGTCCTTCAAGCTGACGTTACTCTGCTTGAATCCAATCTCATTAACACTAAACTCCTCTTAAATGCCAAAAAAACTAAAGCTATGATCTTCCCCCTTAGTTCTCTGCCCCCCGTACTCGCCACCCTGCAGAAAGACTTTATAGTTACCTCCTTAGGCAAGCCCTTGGAAGTCACCGACAAATTTAAATACCTCGGTTTCTGGCTAGACAGTAGGCTTGCCTTCACTAAACACCTTGACAACCTATGTAAAAGACTAAAAATCAGGCTAGGCTTCCTTTACCACAACAGATCCCTGTTCCCAACTGAGATCAGGACTAGGCTTGTCCAAGTCACATTCCTACCATTATTAGACTATGGGGACATTATCTTTAACTCTGCTACAACCTCAAAACTTGATAAACTGGACATTCTCTACCACCGAGCACTGTGCTTCATTACGAACTCCCCATATAGGACACATCATTGCGACCTCTACTCAGCCGTAGGTTGGACGTCCCTTACAACCAGACGCATTCTCCATGTCAGCATCTGGACTCTAAAGCTTCTCCTTAGCAAGCTCCCAAACTATCTAACCTTGATCATCCATACCTGCTATAGTACCTATGCACTCAGAAAATCAGATTTTATCTTCCTGGACGTCCCCAAAACCCGCACCATCTTCGGTAAAAGTGCTATCTCCATTGCCTTCCCAGTCATCTGGAATAGGCTCCAATCCTCTCTGAAACTGTCTAATCTAGTCTGTTAGTCTCTTTAAAAAGTCAATTTCTGAAAAAATAAAAGACGTCTGTAACTGTCAGTAAAACTGTTTTTTCTATGACTGTATATGCCTTTTGTCAGTCCCAAGGTCTATATGGATGGAAGCTGTACTTTTTGTATGAGCATGATGACCTACTCGATGCGAGTTGGAATAATGCTTTGAATAATGCTTGAACACTTGTCTGTTGTACACATTTACTGTATGTTTCTGTTAGCTTTGTTGTACATGTATCCCAGGACCTCCTTGTGAATGAGCTTGCTCAGTGGAGTTTTGTTCCTGCAATAAACTTGAACTTGAAAATGATTCCCAATAAAACCAACTGATATTTCATTTTTTTTAATATGGAGAGGCTCTGCCCCCCACACCTGTATAAATGAGTGATCAGAGATGCTGATTGCGGTATTCTAATAGCATAGAATGGCATTCACGTAATGCCTATGGTGAGGTCCTTAGTCCTCCACTTACGCCCCACTCTAGCTGCCGTAGAGCTGAGCAGTAAAGGTAGTGCAGGCAGGAGTTGAAACCGTTAACAAGAGCTTGTCGGGGGGGGGGACAAACAAACAATGACTTGGTCCACAACTGTGGCAGAGAGTTTTAATAATGCGGATACTAAAATTTGGAAAGACCACCACATCCTGTGAGTTTTATTTTTTCAAAGATTTTCAAAGAACAAACTTAGATCTCTTATGTGGTAGTATGGCATCTGGAGAAACTCTCAGTGATATAAGAGCAGTTTCACTTGTGTTCTAAGACTGAAAGAACAGCTGTACCTCACACTGCTGTTCTTTCTCTCTAAGAACATGAGCAAACCCACTCTTACTTTGCCAAGAGTGTTTTTCTACACCATATTAACACATACATAATAACCCCCCCCAGCTCTGATGTGGAGCAGGATACACACCCCAGTGTACTTCTATGAAATTATGAAGTGCCACCCCACCATCTGCAGAGGTACAAACTTTACGGTTCTTGCGCACGCTGATGTGAAACTAGAACACCATTGGCTGCTGCACTGCCGCTAGATGAAGGTCAGTATGCTGAGGCTAAGCAAGCAAAGCATGCCTGTCCCAACCACAGTGAGATACAATCTGCCCAGCCCACTCACAAGCTCGGCCCCCCAGTTTCAAAGAAATGAGATTCATGAAAAGGACTGGCAGCTGAGACCTGCAGCAATGGTTTTGTGTAAAGCCTAGCACCATGTAAAGTAAGATTTTAAATGCTACGTGGCTGGGGGCGGGGGAGAGTCAGCCACAGCCCTATTGCTTGTGGCAGGAACTCAAACTTTCATGCACAAGACATGAAACTGAGCTTGAAAGCTAGCCAGACTGACTTTTGTTCATTACCTGTGTGCAAGAAAAATACTTTGCCAGCCATACTCATACATAGAATTTTTTGACTGGGTGACTAGGGAGGTGGATCAGGGGAGGGCAGTGGACATGGCCTATCTGGACTTCAGCAAGGCCTCTGACACTGTGCCACATAGAAGACTATTACACAAACTGGGGAATATGGGTGTGGGCAGGACAGTAGTGTGGTGGGTAGGTAACTGGCTGGGTGGCAGGACACAGAGGGTGCTGGTAAATGGCTGTCACTCCACAGAGGGAAGAGTGACCAGTGGAGTACCACAGGGATCAGTGCTGGGACCGGTCCTATTCAACATCTTCATCAGTGACGTGGCGCAGGACCTAGAAGGCAGAATTTCACTGTTCGCTGATGACACAAAGCTCTGTAACAGAGTAGACACACCAGAGGGTGTAGACAGAATGAGAAGCGACCTGCAGAAACTTGAAGAATGGTCAGGGTTTGCAGTTGAAATTCAATGCAAAGAAGTGCAAGATAATGCATATGGGGCACAAAACCCTGGCACAATATATCAGTTGGGGGTGAGGATATAGCATGCACCAAGCAGGAAAGGGATCTTGGGGTTATGATCTCTGATGACCTCAAGGTAGGAAACAGTGTGACAAGGCAGCAGGTAAAGCAAATAGGATGCTGGGATGTATTGGCAGGGGCATCACCAGCAGGAAAAGGGAGGTCATAATTCCGCTATACAAGACACTAGTGAGGCCCCACCTGGAGTACAGTGTACGGTTCTGGAGACCTTACCTACGTAAGGACATAGACATGGTAGAGAAGGTTCAGAGGAGAGCAACAAAGATGGTGCATGGATTGCATCACAAGTCCTATGAAGACAGGTTGAAGGAACTGAACATGTACTCCCTGGAGGAGAGGAGGAGAGAGGGATATGATAGAGACATACAAGTATCTTACAGGGAGGAACAGGGTGCAGGAAAACACTATTTTTAAGCGAAAAAGATGTTCCAGGACTAGAGGGCATGGGATGAAGTTGGAGGGAGGACGATTCAGAGGAAACATAAGAAAGAATTTCTTCACAGAACGGGTGGTGGACAAGTGGAACACCCTGCCAGAGGAAGTGGTGGGGGCTGAAACAATCACGGGATTTAAGAATGCATGGGATAGACATAAAGGAATTCTTGAGGTTAGGGGTAAGGGGCAACAGACTTCTAGGAAAACAAACTGAACTTACAAGCTCAGATGGGCAGACTGGGTGGGCCATAGGCCCTTATCTGCCGACACTGTCTATGTATCTATGTATCTATACCTTTTATTGATGTAGCAGAATTGCTTATAAACTAAAGGTATTGACCCCAACTAATTTTTTTTCCTGCATCTTTGTTCCACAATAATGTTAAGTTTACATGTGTCTTCTCCCCATGGAATTTCATCCGGCAAACAAGTTGCAGAAAAATAGTAACAGTAATGAAAGACCCCAGTACATCAGGGCCCCCACACCACCACCACCTGTGCCTTCTGACACCACATGAGACTCGGGGGTAAATCCCCCACCCTAAGACAGTCCGGTGCTGATGACTGGAAGGGAGCATAAAAAGTTATAAAAAAAATAATTCCATGGAGCCTTGCTATAGATTTGTCTTCTCCCCTCCCCAACAAGATCCTAAGCAGTTGCTTATTTGGCCTACTTCTATAAATGGCCCTCGGGAAGTTAAAGAGATTTTGAAAACTTCAGGCCAGCAGTACTGGGGATGGCGTGTCACGCTACAAATCTGACTTCCAGACCCAGGAAGGGGAAGTCTGGCAAGTGTAATGAAGGTAGGCTTCTCAGGCTCGTGGGAGAGGGTCTGATCTTGCCTGGCTACAGCAGTTCCTCCTCAGGGTGTGGTCAGCTGTGGTGGTTGTCCCCCTGCTCCCTCAATTTTAGTTCCCCCACCTGTGGGAACAAAACAGCAAGGATGACCTCTTTGTGGGGTCAGGAGAAAAAGGCAAAACACCCCGGCTAGCCATAGGATGACTCTCCCAAATACACTTGAGCCCAGCAGGTTTGTGAGCTGCCTTGAGCAGTCACATTGTCCAGCATGTTAGGGCTACAAGTTTGCGGGAAGCAGGGAACATGGCTGAAGAGGATGGCCGCTGGTAGAAAGGAGGACAAATAGCATTGAAACAAACTTGCATCATGGTTTGTGAAAAGGCAGCAGAAAGTCAGGCAAGTACACTATATTTCTACATAGCCCACACCCTCAGCCAGCTAGTTATTGCGTGACAGTAAACCACCGCTGACTGAAACTCACAAATGGAATTTGTGATGCTGTTCACTCATACATCAGAGAAGCTCTGTTGCGGCAGCTGCAGTAACTCTTTTGATGTTATTACAAACCTGTACCAATGTTAATTTAAGAATCTGTTTATTTATTGATTGGTAATGCTGTTGTATCTTGTTATTGATGTTCTTTTGTAAGGTGCCCAAAGCCTGTGAGATTGGGCACCTAAGAAATAAAACCGCTACTACTATAAGCCAATGAGACAGCATGTATCTCAACATTTTGCTCTCCTTTGCGGGGCACTCTAGCCATGGCTAGTAGACAACTTTACAAGTGGCCCTTCCTGACGTACAGAGACATACACGAGCCTGAATCCTCTCTGCTCCTGTTTCTCTGTTTAGCTCTGCAAATTGGTATGTGGATGCGACCATGAAACAGAATTTTATTCATAAAAAGAAGAAAAAAACGCTAGCAGTATTAGCAACCAAGCAGTGTAATATATGAATTGTTTCGTTGCCCACATTTGAGCAGTCTTTAAGTGTTTTTTTTTTCTCTCAGAGAAGTGGACTGCTCAGTGGATCACTAGTGGATTAAGGAACCTTCCACCTTTAGGTCACCAGTTCGAATCTGACCTGGGTATGTAGTGTCTAAAAGAAATTATCATCTTATAAGTGTTGGGTGGCCAATGTGAAATGAGTTGAGATGGTTTTCAGTCCCGCTCCCAGTGGACTGTCATCCAAATCTCAAAGCCACCATCACAGTTGGTACTTACTAGCCCGCTTGTTGACAGACTCATATTAAAGTAAGAATGAAATTTCAACCCTCTCACCCGCTTTCTGCCAATCACAATATGTCTTCTGGTCTTGTTTCCAGTTACAGACTGAAAAATGACCTTATTATGGATAGAAATACAGTTTGTTGAGGCGCAGTCCTTCAGATGACATGTTAAGCTGAAGTCATTTCTGCCTATCTATGGTAGCGGTCCAAGTGGAAGATAAAGATGCCATGACACTAATTATAAGAAATTTTTTTTTTTAATTAAATAACAGTACTAAATGTATTATCATTTAATCATTCCTTTTTTTGTAAATATCACCTTTATTGTTTTTTTTAAACAAACAGTCAACAGGACTGTAGAGTTATATGACAGCAGTACTTACATGCTCCGTTGGGAGGATCCCTGCTAGGCAGGGCCCAGGAGCCTTACAGCACATCATATTAGGAACAGTTTATAATTGTAACATTGATCCACTTTTATTTTAATGTTGCTCTCAAGCAGAGGTACATACTTGAATGTTACTGGACTGAATAAACAAAGAGCAGGGTATTCCCTCTCCTCTATCCCGCTATTATCTGTAGTTGTGCCTGTGAGTCCCACACCAGGGGTACAGTGGGAACTGGTGTCTGTACATTAGAGAACTAGTAGGGTAAAATGCTCTTTGAATAACAATATTAACTAATTCTTTTCAATTTATGAATTTCTATATGAACGTCTTTCTGATAATCGCAAAGGAACACCCTGTCTTACCGTAGACATAATCTAGTCAGAGATGTATTGTAAAGTAGAAGTAGACTTAAATCATTCCTTACTTTTAGTTATATAAGTTTTGTATTTTGAAACCTTCAATAAAATATGAATTATAAACAACCAAAAATAAAAAGAACTAGTAGGGAAGAGAGGTAAAAGGTATCATTTAAAGAGCAGCTGATGCCATTAGGACAACTTTAACGAAACATATTATTTAGACACAGTTTAGATTGTATTTCACATTAGTTCTGTATTTCTCATCCCCATTATTTATTACTGAGATCATTTGGATGAAAATGGGATCTTTGTTTCTGAAGAGTTCATCTATTTCTATTGCTTTCTCCCTACCTGAGGTCATAATGCTCTACTTGTGACATCACAACTACTCCCATGGCAACAGATTGTGATGTCTCAAAAGAGGACTATGACATGAAGTAGGGGGTAAGTAAAGGAGGCAGATGAACTTTAAAGGATATAGAGCATGTTTCCATGCACATTTCTCAGTAATAAGCAATGGGGAGGAGAACTCTATTGAATTCATATGGAATGCAAGCTGAATTGTACCTAAATATGATGTTTTTCAAAGTTTACTTTGCGACGTCAGCAACTCTGTACTCATTCTAAGCCAAGTGTTACACAGACTTACCCCAACGCATATGCAGCTCATGAGCAACATTACCATCTGTGTCATTGAGGGGGCATTTGTACTTGTTTCCTTAATTTGCCAAAGACACTGCTCTCGATTGCTGCCTGTCCCATATAATATATAGACCTAAGCGAACCTCAGAAATTGCCCAACAACAATTTCAAGTGCTGTCCCTTCCAGTTTAAGTTAGTCTTGGCTGCAAGCTCAGCAGAAAAAGTATTTCAGGGAGGAACGAGTACACCACCTGTAATGCACCCAGATTGTATTCCCCCCAAGGGTGGAGGTAAGGGCAGAAACAATGCATTTATAACAAGATTTGCTCAATAGAGGCTCTCTCCCAAACCCCTGAAACATTCAAACAAAACTGATATGCAAAGGGGCATGCTATTTAAGCAAATATTCTCTTGTTTCGGTTTGCGTCATATGGGGGGGGCAGTATTTTCAAGCTCTTGTGCTTAAAATTTGCCTTTGCCTGAGGTTGTCCCTGCAAACTTAACAAATGCTACATTTTATGTTTTTAACAGAATTCCTATATTCTTTTTTTTTTTGACTTTCTGTTTCTGCACCTTTTGTCACAGCAGAAGCCCCCTTCAGCTTTAGGCAGACTCACATCCCCACCCAATCCTTCTCTACTGCTTAGCCATCTCTTGTTACCCCCCCCAGGGTGGGGTCTGTGGGGAGCTGGCCATATAGCTCCCTGCAATAAGCTACATTTCTGGGAGGTGGTGGACAGTCAGCTCGTCGGGTCTGAGAGTGCCACCTTTATTCATCATGCCCTGCACATACCGCATGCTATGGGAATGTTCCAAACTTTCAATGATAGTTCCACAAGTTGGTGATCTTTGCTCCAAGGCTGTCAAGCTTAATATTCCCGTAGATCCCATAGTATTTATCTTGGGAACACCTGAAAAGGGAACCACAAGACTGGATCCTTCTTGCGGCTGTGCGGTTAAAAAGAATCATTTTAGCTGGGTTATGCATATAATGAACATCACGAGATGTTGTTCCTTGACTGTCAATGAGTTACCATGAGACCGTATAACACTATTATCATGCTTCTCCATGGCTGAATGCACATGCGTTTTTTTTCTTTCAATATGTAGTTTATGGTATTTTTCCATTTTCACCCTGTAGCCCAGCCCCCTACCTCAGATGTGCGCACACACGCCATGTCTCAAGTTACCCACCCACTACATGTCAACCCGTCACCAATGCTGACCACCCGGCCTTCACCTGGTGGCAGTGGAACTATGAGGGGGGCAGCGACCACCCGCCGGAGAAAAGAGCTGCTTTCTGGCTGCTCAATCCTGCTCTGACCCCCCCCTTCCCCTGTGCCGGCTCCCCGATGACCAGAGTCCATTCCCAAACCCAGGTTGCCGGCATGGCATGAGGTAAGACATCCAGTGCCTCAGCCCTCAGCGCCACCAGGCAGGCTGAATGCACACATTTTTGAATGCTGTATAACATTCACATTTATGCAAATTCTGTGTTGGGGGAGACCCACTTCCTTTCTCACACCTGAAAAATCAGGAGGACATTGAGAGACTCTTCCTGTAAGGGGTCTGACACAATTCTTTCATGAATCATACAGCAGCAGCTTTCTTTTTTTTTTTTTTTTTTGAACTTTCTTTATTTGTTATTTTTTCAATTCTTTTAGAATCACATAAAATAGACAATACAGACAAACAATACATTACACAGAGCTAATGTCTCAACATTCATTTCAAAGGCATTTCATTATTTATGCTTTCTATTTTTGAATTGATGTGATTTAGATTTTAGGGTAGACAGATCAAGAAGCTCACCTTAGTTCTTACCAAAATGTAACCCCAAGACACCTCCCAGTTATAGGTTATCTTAAATCCGGGATCTGCTCTATAACCTTTTGCTTTTCATATATCAGTTGAGGAGTAGCATCAGTTTATTAATTATTCCCTATAATTTTCTAGGGAACCAGGTAAGTTCTTGCTCTGTAAACTCTCAGTTTTGCTTTTAACTTGAATTTAATTAGGGAATAGTCAGGTCTGGTTCCTTCCATATATAGAACCCACCGTCTCCACAGAATCTCAAAACCAGGTACATTTTTGTTTGCTGAAGCCGTTAGTGCTTCCATTCTATAAATATTTATCATGCGCTCCTGCCACATTGTGAGGGTAATTGCTTTTTGGGATAACCAATTACTTGTTATTACTTTTTGGGCGGCTAGGAAGGAGATCTTCAGGAACCTTATTGTCTGGGTATCCCTGAGTTCTTCAGGGAGTTCCAGGAAGAAAAAACAGAGAGGGGAAATTCTCAAGTTAGGGTCCACTATGTTTTGCATGGCCTCTTGCAGGTTTCGGAAAAAGGGGGCAAGAACTGGGCAACTCCACATTACATGCACCAATGTTGCTGGTTTGTGGCCACATTTCCTCCAACACTCTGACACATTAGGGTGCTTATATTTCATTTGGATTATTGGAGTACGGAAGTATCTGACAAATATCTTCCATGAAAATTCCTCCAGCTTCCTGCGAGAGCCCCAATGGACTCTGGACTGTGACCAAACCCAAAATTCCTCAGAGATCTGTGTTCCAGATCTCATTCCCTCATCCTTCCTTACAGTAGTGGTAGTATCCCTTTCCAGGCAAGGGCGCTTGATATATTTTGGAAATTATATGAGAACTCACTGGTCTGCCCTCTATTGCTTTCCTAAATACCTCTGCTATTTGTGGAATATGTGGGCCCCTAGAATGGAATGCGTCTGCAGATCACTGATATAATTCCTAATTTGAAAGTATCTAAACCTATCTTTCAGGGTATCCCATACCTATTAACTAAAGTTTCAAAGATACAATCCTCTCTCCTCTAAAATTGCCACCAGGTGTAAGCCCTTTCCTCCATCTTCTGAATCCGCATCCCATTTAGAGGGTAAAAGGAGTCTAAATATGGTACCGAAGACAAAAGTTCCCTCCATCGTCTCGCCCCCTTATCTCTCAGGATTCCGTGCCAGATATTCAGTGTGAGAGCTGTGTAGGGATTACCCTCTATCCTGATTTTGGATTTTTCCCTCTGCCCTAACAGTGCTTCATTTAAGTTTTTATAAGGAATCCCATCCTTTAATTGCAAAGTTTTCCACTTGGCTGAGTAGGCCTGATCCAGCCAGTACATAACGGTTCTCAACTGTGCAGCCTGATAGTATATTTTGAAATTTGGTAGTGAAAGGCCCCCTTCTTTCTTAGGAATTTGAAGTGCCGATAGGCGAACTCTAGGTTTTGGACCCCAAATAAATACGAGATTCCTCTGTTAGGTACCCCAAATGCATTATTTGGGATACAGGTGAGGTTGACTGCATCAAGTATAGGAGCCTTGGGAGAACCACCATCTTAATTGCCTCCACTTTCTGAATCAGGGGGATGGGAATGGGGGCCCACTGCTCCAGCTCTAATTTAATACAATTTAGAATTGGCATGAAATTAAGTGCGAATAACTGATCCTCCTGAAGGCTCAGCTGAACCCCCAGATATTTGATATGTGTTAAATCCCACTTAAATGGGAACCCTCCGTGAATCTATTCCGAAGGCACATAATGGGAGCATAAAACCTCCGTTTTAGACTTGTTTATTTTATATCCGGCTAAGTTGCTGAATTCCGTCAGCAGTGCCCACAAATGCTCTAGTGATTGCTCTGGGTCTTTAAGATATACTAGCAGGTCATCCGCATATAGAGCCACTTATGCGTCTCTCCTCCCAGATCCCATCCCTGAATTCGTTCCTCTTGTCTTAACGCTTGTGCCAGGGGCTCAAGATAAAGGTTAAAGAGGAGAGGGGAGAGCGGGCACCCCTGCCTGGTGCCTCGAAGCGAGAGTATCGAGTAGAACTTCTGCCATTTATCTTTATATAAGCCTTGGGGCATGTGTATATGTTATTTATAATTTTAATAAAGGCTTCAGAATCCTAGCACTTTCAGGAGAGGGTCAGAAATTTCCATGCCACCGATCGACGCTTCTCAGCATCCAAGCTTAGTATCATACTGAGCGTCCCGACCGGGTGGCATGGTGTATTATAACACGATCTTTTAATGTTATCCTGTGTCTGCCTGCCTAGGACAAACCCTGTTTGATCATAATTTATGAGTTTAGGTAATACTACCTCTGGCGTTTTGCCAGGATAGATGCATATAATTTATAGTCAATGTTCAATACGAAATTGGCGGAAGGAACTGCATTGCGTGATATCTTTCCCCGGTTTGGGGACACTAGAAATAATTGCATAATTCCAAGAAACCGGAAGCCTCTCCCCCGACTGCACCTCCCTGCATGTTTCCAATAGCGGGCCCTCAATCTCTTTTACAAAGAATTTAAAAAATTCAGGAGTATATCCATCAGGGCCGGGCGATTTTTTTGTTTTTAATTTCTTGATTGCAGCTGCCAATTCTTGGGGTGTTACGTGTGCGTCAAGGGAGTCTTTGACTTCCTGAGATAATTTTGGTAATTTTAACTTGGCTAAGTAGGATTCTATTTGTGCACTATCTGGTGAGTGATCTGATGCATATAAATTCGCGTAGAAATCCTTAAAGCCCGCCAGAATTTTTTCCGGAGTTTTTATTAGGCGTCTGGTCTTTGGATCTCAAATCTGCGTAATCGTAGACTGAGCAGTTTGCAGTCTCAGGCGGTGAGCCAAGAGGCGGGAAGCCTAAGGTCCCAACTCATAGTACCACTGGCGCAAACATTGTAGAGCCTGCTCTGTCTTTACATCTATCAATTTTTGGATCTGTTGTTTAAGGGTTCGAATATCTGGTATCACAGAGCAATCTCCCCCAGCCTGTCGATCCTGCAGATCTTGCAATTGTTTTTGGAGCGTGTTCATCTGTTGGTTTTGCTGTCGCTTTAAATGGGCTGCATACTTAATGCAGTCCCCTCTGAACACTGTTTTCACCGTATCCCATAACAAAGTGCCAGAAACCTCCGGGGATATATTTTCTCGCTGGATTTGCACTATCCTGACTTTAGCCATTTCTGTGAATTCCTTTAAATTCAGCAGATAGTTATTAAACCTCCATAAGGATTGCCCCTTTTTTACTCTCCCATCTAGTTTTAACATCAGTTGCGCATGATCAGAGAGTACTGATGGTATATGTTTACATTCTATGATCTGGTTTTGATGTTCTCCTGATATCAGCATATAGTCAATCCAGGCAAAAGAGCCATGAGGGAATGAGTAATGTGTATATTCTTGTTTATGTTTGTTTTGTCTCCTCCAGGCATCAACCCAGAAAGCCCCCTTTAAGTATTTCTTAACAAATTTGCTGGATGAGTTTAGTCGAAATGTTTTGGATTTAGAGGTGTCCCTTTGCTCCCATATCTGATTCAAATCCCCACCCACTATCAGGATCCCTCTCTGCAGCGCAGAGATTTTTTGCAGTAGGGAATTAAAGATCTCCTTCGTAGAACCGGGGGGCATACAGGGAGGCCAGTGTAATGGGTGTGCCCTCCAGCTCTCCTGAAAGCACCGCCAAACGGCCCTCAGGAGCTATGTAACTGGCTGTTTTCTGGAATTGAGTTCCCTTGGAAACCAAAATTGCAGAGCCTCTCCTCTTTCCCCCCTTAAAGAAGGCAGCAACCACCCCGTCGTAACCAAACTTCCCCAGCTTCTGATGCTCAGATTTACTTAAATGTGTCTCCTGAAGCAGAACAAACGTGGGGCTCTGTTTTTTAATAGTGGTCATTACCTTATATCTTTTTATTGGGTTGTTCAGTCCATTAACATTATGAGAAATGATTTTAATTGCTGTACTATCTGCCATTTGGATTAAGTATCTTGCTTCCTTATGCATGTCTCCTCCAGCTGTTCTTCTCCTACTTATTTTCCTTCTTCTACCCCTCTCCCCGGTATCCCCCGCATCCTCCTCAAGTAAAATTAGTTTGAACTTTCCCTTTTGTCTCCTCAGTAAGTTTTGCCAATGAAGGTATTTAATTAGTAGACTAACTTTTAGCTCCTCAACCACACAAAACACATAAAGTTACCCAACTCAACCAACCAAGAGAACTATTTACAGAATGACTTCCAAGGCAGGGGAACAACAGGTATTGTTCCTGTGTGTTGAAGCAAACCTTACTCGAACTGGAAGAGAAGGAACCTCCATTGGGGCTCGTTCCTCCTGGACCTCAGAGCAGACAGGTCCTTGCCAGATGTTGTGGCTCATCGTCTCCCTTAGTAACTGTGGCAATAACCAGAATATATATAATACAAGAAACCCCAGAGTAGCCACTCCAGTGCCCAGCATAAGCACTTTGAGGCTTAGTTCTCCCCCCACCCCACCCCGTCACTTCTGTCTGTGCTCCTTTCTGTGACCCTGTCTTCCCAACACCCTCGGGATCTCAATTACAAAATTATATTGTTTTGAAGCCCTACGTGACATACCATAACATCATTTTTCCGTAACATCACTAATTTCTCCTAGCTTCTAGTGTGCATAGTATGCATAGTACAGACCAGATTTTTATTGATTCGGATTACTGAGCCCCCGGCATCCTCGCCTGCATTAGAATTTGCAGCAATTCCCAGGGCTCCTTTATTTTTTTTTTTTTAAGCACTTATCCATGGCCCGATTGCTGTTGCAATGCTTGGTTTTGTAAGCACCATCTCTCAGAGATTCAGCTCCCCCCCATTTCCCATGGCAACCTCTGGGATAGAGAGAGATTCCTCTGAGACTCCTTCTCTGTTTAGTCTCAATGCTTATATAAATATGTCAGGGGGGCCCTTTTCCCCAGAGGGATCTCCCGCATCTCCAATGCAGGCAGGACCAGTTTGAGGCTTCACGAGCCCAGGTTCCCCCTCGCGATCCGTCTGAGAACTCTGGACCCCCCTGATACCAGGTTATGTACAGGGCAATACTACTGCATGTAACCATCTCTAAGCGACGCTGTCCCACTGTAAATATATCTCTGACCTTTTATTTTATTAGTCCCCTCCCCCCGACCCTTACCGTTAACATCCCTTCACACTATTCACAGTCCCGGGTGATGGTAATTTTGGGGATAAAGTCCAGAGCCTCCAGGCACAAGCAGGAGAAAGGACAGAAACCGTAGGGGGGATAAAATCCTCCCAATACCCTCTTAGGTCTCGTTCATTTAAGTTCAGCTTTCATGTGTCTTCATTCGCAGTTCTTTCCGCTTGCGATTCCTCTGATGCTGAAGGATGTGTAAGTTTGTGTAACATAGACTTAATGTCCTGGAGAGTGTTGACTGCTGCGTTTTTCCCTGCTTGATTGGGGTTCCGGTGTCGAGTCGAGCGCCAGGGATTTTGTACTGTGCCTGGTTGTTCCCTGTGACGCATGGCCTCCGCAACCTCATGCCCCTGACTTTTCAATGCTTGGATTGCTTCATCTGCCGAGTGATAGGTCTCCGTTCCTGTTTCCCAGAAGACTTTCAGGCGAGAAGGGTAGGGTGTCTGGAACTTAATTTTAAGGATTTTAGCTCAAGTATAGGAATATAGGCCAGGTGTGTTGCTGGATCACGGAGGGTAATCTATTGAAGATCAGTCGGGTCCCGTTAGTAACACTCCACTTCTTCCAGCTGCTTGTAGGACCTGCTCTTTCTCCCAATAGCTTGAGAATTTGACCACTATTGATCTGGGCCTGGCGGTCCAGAGGTGGGCCTAGGCATTAATGCTCGTGTGCCCTTTCGATCCTGAATTGAAAGGCTTGGCAAGTCAAGCACATGACGTAGCATGTCTTCCAGAAATACATTCATATCTCCCGCCCGTTAGCTCAGGTGTTTACATATTCTTAAATTATCTCGCTGTGAACGCCTCCAGGTCCAGACATTTGTTAGCCGTGAGTTCTTGTTGTTGAACCAGGTACTTATTGCTCTTGAGATTTGTAGTATATCATTCTCATTCATTGTAAATGCGGTCTTCTGCACCTGACATTCTGGTTTCAAGACCCTTTAGATCTGCATGCAATTTGTTAAATTCTTGTTTCATTTCCGTTCTGAATTGCTTTATTTCGGAAAGCAAGGTTTCGAATCTAGACCTTGATAAGGTATCTAGCTCTGTCTCCGTGTCTCCTCCTGCCATGCTCGATGGAGATTCTCTCCCGCTAGTAGCTGAGCTTGCTGGGCTTAATCCGTTCCGATACCTCTTTCCTTTCCGATTTTTTGAACGGGGTCTATTCTCAGGTGTGTTCCCACTTTACAATCTGTGCATCTTCCTTAAAATTTGACCTGGCTGTGCTGTGTGGGATCAATTTTAATAGCGACTGAGTGGGGAGCCTCTCGATTAGGCAGCCATACTCTTGGTGACGTCACCGGAAGTCCCACAGCAGCAGCTTTCTGTTGTATTGTTGTGCTGTGTGTTGTAAAGTAAACATTTCTAATAAAAAGAAATGTGAAAAAAACAAAAAGAAGAATGTTATCAAAGTGGAAAGATAAAATCCCCCTACTCTAGAGGAATGGCTTGCTTACAGGGGGAAACTAACAAACAATGAAAGCGTAAGTATACCATTGACAATGAGCAATGCGAGAGTACTTGGAGTCCCTTCCTGTCTTTTTTTAAGCAGGTCGAACTTTAAAGCAGCAGTGCAACGAAATTAGGCAAAACAATTGATCCCTGAGTCTTTTTTCTCTATAAAAGATTCCAGGCATCATCCAGTTTTATTTGGTGGTAAAATGTTCTAGCTCCCCCCAAAACTGAGTATTTTATATATGTTTTCATTGAGTTTGTTCCTATGAAAAAAAGATGGCCATCACATTCAATTCACAAATTGCATTGTAGACCTGGCAAGGATTAGGATCGAGAAATAATAAAAAAAAAAAAAACAGCAACTCATGGTGTGCGGCGTAGGCAGTACCTAGAAAGTAGATTTGACAGGTAAGCTAATTTTTTAATTCATTTTTATTTATTTATTTATTCAAGCGTTTCACCAGGAAGGTATACTGAGTAGTAATTGCTTGTTTCCAGATATGTCCTGGGGAGGGGGATGTGGAGATGCAAGGACAGCAGTGCAAAATACAGTTGTTTTTAGACAAAGTACTATACAAAGGACAATAATACAAGATACATATGAGTACAGTAAACGCAACACACAAGTTAAAAATACAAAGGACAAAATGCATGTGATCAGCTGAAACATAAGCAGTTACATTCAAGTCAGTGATAAATGATTACAATAACTGGGTACAAGTGAAAAAAGATTACAATAACAGAGTCCAGCCTGGACACTGTAATGACAGCATATTCAGGAGAGTAAGGGAAATAGTCACAGGGAGCATTTAGGAGATAATCTCAAGTGCTATATTGGGCAGAGCTGCAACTGGACATAGGGGGATTAGAGAAGACACCAAGGCTTCGAGTGGCCCAGAACTACATAGGGTGAGAAGGTTTGGCATGAGCAGGAGTGGGTTGTATGCACACGCAGGAGGGAAGAGAGAAATTTGGGAGAAGGTGCATGATGGATATTGGAGGGGAGGGTGTTCCGTAGTTTAGGACAGTGGTAGGAAAAAGCGGATTGGCCAACAGTGGTAGAGCAGTGGGGGGATTGCAAACGAGCGAACAAGTAACTGAGGCTGAAACTAGCTTTTTGGAAAAACATTTCTCATTGCACTGCTGCTTTAAGAACACATAATTAGCCCTTGTTGATGTTCTAAGGTATCGGATACTAAAACTGCACAAAAAAATTAATAAAAATAAAATGCCCAAATAACACGAGAAGACTGAATTTAAATAAAATAAAGAAAAAGAAGAAAAGAAAGAGCAGAGAAAGAAATTTTAAAAAGTCAGAAAAGACTACTAAGGAATTGTGACAGGCATATGACCAGACTGATCTGTTCATTTCTTTTGTTAGTGTAGATATTTTCCTTGTATAAGTTCTATTTTTTGAAAGTGTGATGAAAACATGGCTTCCAAGTCACATGTCCAGGCAGATCTTGTGGGAAATATTGGTTAACTGCTCAGTGCAACTTTCCCACAAGCTCATTTAAGCTGCATATCCCAGCAGATGGGAGGGTGCAATTTTCAAACACCTCAGACATCCTGAAAAACAAGTTCATAAAGCTGGACAGAGGATGGCTTGGATGATGTCACACACACACACACACACACACACGTGAGGGTTGGGGGCAGTGGGAAACTGTCACTCAAAGGGGTGAGACCACTTCTCACAGCAAAAGGGAATAAATTTGGGAGTTGAAGCCAGCACTTCCTCTTTCTCTGGGATACTCCATATCTGGAAGAAGGGAGAGCCCTGCAGCTGTGTAAGAAGTACAGCTTCCCTGTCCTATAAATAAGAGGCACGCTCACTGCCTGTACATACGGCAGCCGGCTGAGGATGTGTGAAGAGGCTGTGCCAGTCACCATGTGCTCCTGCGGCACCGCAGATAATGCTACGGTGAGGGTGGGGGTGGGGTATGCCCACTGCCATGGGGGGAGCCACTGGATGCCAGGAAGGTGTTTTTTTATACTTCCAGGCTGGTGATCGGGGGGGGGGAGGGGGACTGGCACTAGGGAGTCTGTTGTTGTCATGGAAGGGCTGGTGATCGTAGGGAGGTGGGAACACTAACACCAGAGATAATAATGTTTACATTGAGGCTGGTGATCGTAGGGAGGTGGCAACACTAACACCAGAGATAATAATGTTTACATTGAGGCTGGTGATCGTAGGGAGGTGGCAACACTAACACCAGAGATAATAATGTTTACATTGAGGCTGGTGATCGTAGGGAGGTGGCAACACTAACACCAGAGATAATAATGTTTACATTGAGGCTGGTGATCGTAGGGAGGTGGCAACACTAACACCAGAGATAATAATGTTTACATTGAGGCTGGTGATCGTAGGAGGTGGCAACACTAACACCAGAGATAATAATGTTTACATTGAGGCTGGTGATCTGGGGAGGTGGCAACACTAACACAGAGATAATAATGTTTACATTGAGGCTGGTGATCGTAGGGAGGTGGCAACACTAACACCAGAGATAATAATGTTTACATTGAGGCTGGTGATCGTAGGGAGGTGGCAACACTAACACCAGAGATAATAATGTTTACATTGAGGCTGGTGATCGAGGGAGGTGGAACACTAACACCAGAGATAATAATGTTTACATTGAGGCTGGTGATCGAGGGAGGTGGCAACACTAACACCAGAGATAATAATGTTTACATTGAGGCTGGTGATCGAGGGAGGTGGCAACACTAACACCAGAGATAATAATGTTTACATTGAGGCTGGTGATCGAGGGAGGTGGCAACACTAACACCAGAGATAATAATATTTACATTGAGGCTGGTGATCGAGGGAGGTGGCAACACTAACACCAGAGATAATAATATTTACATTGAGGCTGGTGATCGAGGGAGGTGGCAACACTAACACCAGAGATAATAATATTTACATTGAGGCTGGTGATCGTAGGGAGGTGGCAACACTAACACCAGAGATAATAATATTTACATTGAGGCTGGTGATCGTAGGGAGGTGGCAACACTAACACCAGAGATAATAATATTTACATTGAGGCTGGTGATCGTAGGGAGGTGGCAACACTAACACCAGAGATAATAATATTTACATTGAGGCTGGTGATCGTAGGGAGGTGGCAACACTAACACCAGAGATAATAATATTTACATTGAGGCTGGTGATCGTAGGGAGGTGCAACACTAACACCAGAGATAATAATATTTACATTGAGGCTGGTGATCGTAGGAGGTGGCAACACTAACACCAGAGATAATAATATTTACATTGAGGCTGGTGATCGTAGGAGGTGGCAACACTAACACCAGAGATAATAATATTTACATTGAGGCTGGTGATCGAGGGAGGTGGCAACACTAACACCAGAGATAATAATATTTACATTGAGGCTGGTGATCGTAGGGAGGTGGCAACACTAACACCAGAGATAATAATATTTACATTGAGGCTGGTGATCGTAGGGAGGTGGCAACACTAACACCAGAGATAATAATATTTACATTGAGGCTGGTGATCGTAGGGAGGTGGCAACACTAACACCAGAGATAATAATATTTACATTGAGGCTGGTGATCGTAGGGAGGTGGCAACACTAACACCAGAGATAATAATATTTACATTGAGGCTGGTGATCGTGAGGGAGGTGGCAACACTAACACCAGAGATAATAATATTTACATTGAGGCTGGTGATCGTGAGGAGGTGGAACACTAACACCAGAGATAATAATATTACATTGAGGCTGGTGATCGTAGGAGGTGGCAACACTAACACCAGAGATAATAATATTTACATTGAGGCTGGTGATCGTAGGGAGGTGGCAACACTAACACCAGAGATAATAATATTTACATTGAGGCTGGTGATCGTAGGGAGGTGGCAACACTAACACCAGAGATAATAATATTTACATTGAGGCTGGTGATCGAGGAGGGCAACACTAACACCAGAGATAATAATATTTACATTGAGGCTGGTGATCGAGGGAGGTGGTAACACTAACACCAGAGATAATAATATTTACATTGAGGCTGGTGATCGTGGGAGGTGGCAACACTAACACCAGAGATAATAATATTTACATTGAGGCTGGTGATCGTGGGAGGTAGGCAACACTAACACCAGAGATAATAATATTTACATTGAGGCTGGTGATCGTAGGGAGGTGGCAACACTAACACCAGAGATAATAATATTTACATTGAGGCTGGTGATCGTGGGGAGGTGG
Organism: Neoceratodus forsteri; assembly: GCA_016271365.2. Lineage (NCBI taxonomy): Eukaryota > Metazoa > Chordata > Ceratodontiformes > Ceratodontidae > Neoceratodus > Neoceratodus forsteri. The sequence goes on along the minus strand of JADMNL010000034.1, from coordinate 107,318,066 downwards.
CAACACTAACACCAGAGATAATAATATTTACATTGAGGCTGGTGATCGTGAGGAGGTGGCAACACTAACACCAGAGATAATAATATTACATTGAGGCTGGTGATCGTGAGGAGTGGCAACACTAACACCAGAGATAATAATATTTACATTGAGGCTGGTGATCGTGGGAGGTGGCAACACTAACACCAGAGATAATAATATTTACATTGAGGCTGGTGATCGTGAGGAGTGGCAACACTAACACCAGAGATAATAATATTTACATTGAGGCTGGTGATCGTGAGGAGGTGGCAACACTAACACCAGAGATAATAATATTTACATTGAGGCTGGTGATCGTGGGGAGGTGGCAACACTAACACCAGAGATAATATATTTACATTGAGGCTGGTGATCGAGGAGGTGGCAACACTAACACCAGAGATAATAATATTTACATTGAGGCTGGTGATCGTAGGGAGGTGGCAACACTAACACCAGAGATAATAATATTTACATTGAGGCTGGTGATCGTGAGGGAGGTGGCAACACTAACACCAGAGATAATAATATTTACATTGAGGCTGGTGATCGTGGGAGGTGGCAACACTAACACCAGAGATAATAATATTTACATTGAGGCTGGTGATCGTAGGGAGGTGGCAACACTAACACCAGAGATAATAATATTTACATTGAGGCTGGTGATCGTAGGGAGGTAACACTAACACCAGAGATAATAATATTTACATTGAGGCTGGTGATCGTAGGAGGTGGCAACACTAACACCAGAGATAATAATATTTACATTGAGGCTGGTGATCGAGGGAGGTGGCAACACTAACACCAGAGATAATAATATTTACATTGAGGCTGGTGATCGAGGAGGTGGCAACACTAACACCAGAGATAATAATATTTACATTGAGGCTGGTGATCGTAGGAGGTGGCAACACTAACACCAGAGATAATAATATTTACATTGAGGCTGGTGATCGTAGGGAGGTGGCAACACTAACACCAGAGATAATAATATTTACATTGAGGCTGGTGATCGTGGGAGGTGGCAACACTAACACCAGAGATAATAATATTTACATTGAGGCTGGTGATCGTGAGGAGGTGGCAACACTAACACCAGAGATAATAATATTTACATTGAGGCTGGTGATCGTGGGAGGTGGCAACACTAACACCAGAGATAATAATATTTACATTGAGGCTGGTGATCGTGGGGAGGTGGCAACACTAACACCAGAGATAATAATATTTACATTGAGGCTGGTGATCGTGAGGGAGGTGCAACACTAACACCAGAGATAATAATATTTACATTGAGGCTGGTGATCGTGGGAGGTGGCAACACTAACACCAGAGATAATAATATTTACATTGAGGCTGGTGATCGTGGGAGGTGTAACACTAACACCAGAGATAATAATATTTACATTGAGGCTGGTGATCGTAGGGAGGTGGCAACACTAACACCAGAGATAATAATATTCACATTGAGGCTGGTGATCGTAGGGAGGTGGCAACACTAACACCAGAGATAATAATATTCACATTGAGGCTGGTGATCGTAGGGAGGTGGCAACACTAACACCAGAGATAATAATATTCACATTGAGGCTGGTGATCGTAGGGAGGTGGCAACACTAACACCAGAGATAATAATATTTACATTGAGGCGGTGATCTGAGGAGGTGGCAACACTAACACCAGAGATAATAATATTCACATTGAGGCTGGTGATCGTAGGGAGGTGGCAACACTAACACCAGAGATAATAATATTCACATTGAGGCTGGTGATCGTAGGGAGGTGGCAACACTAACACCAGAGATAATAATATTCACATTGAGGCTGGTGATCGTAGGGAGGTGGCAACACTAACACCAGAGATAATAATATTCACATTGAGGCTGGTGATCGTGGGAGGTGGCAACACTAACACCAGAGATAATAATATTCACATTGAGGCTGGTGATCGTGGGAGGTGGCAACACTAACACCAGAGATAATATTCACATTGAGGCTGGTGATCGTAGGGAGGTGGCAACACTAACACCAGAGATAATAATATTCACATTGAGGCTGGTGATCGTAGGGAGGTGGCAACACTAACACCAGAGATAATAATATTCACATTGAGGCTGGTGATCGTAGGGAGGTGGCAACACTAACACCAGAATAATAATATTCACATTGAGGCTGGTGATCGTGGGGAGGTGGCAACACTAACACCAGAGATAATAATATTCACATTGAGGCTGGTGATCGTAGGGAGGTGGCAACACTAACACCAGAGATAATAATATTCACATTGAGGCTGGTGATCGTAGGGGTGGCAACACTAACACCAGAGATAATAATATTTACATTGAGGCTGGTGATCGTAGGAGGTGGCAACACTAACACCAGAGATAATAATATTTACATTGAGGCTGGTGATGTGAGGGAGGTGGCAACACTAACACCAGAGATAATAATATTTACATTGAGGCTGGTGATCGTAGGGAGGTGGCAACACTAACACCAGAGATAATAATATTTACATTGAGGCTGGTGATCGTAGGGAGGTGGCAACACTAACACCAGAGATAATAATATTTACATTGAGGCTGGTGATCGTAGGGAGGTGGCAACACTAACACCAGAGATAATAATATTTACATTGAGGCTGGTGATCGTAGGGAGGTGGCAACACTAACACCAGAGATAATAATATTTACATTGAGGCTGGTGATCGTAGGGAGGTGGCAACCTAACACCAGAGATAATAATATTTACATTGAGGCTGGTGATCGTGAGGAAGTGCAACACTAACACCAGAGATAATAATATTTACATTGAGGCTGGTGATCGTAGGAGGTGGCAACACTAACACCAGAGATAATAATATTTACATTGAGGCTGGTGATCGAGGGAGGTGGCAACACTAACACCAGAGATAATAATATTTACATTGAGGCTGGTGATCGAGGAGGTGGCAACACTAACACCAGAGATAATAATATTTACATTGAGGCTGGTGATCGTAGGGAGGTGGCAACACTAACACCAGAGATAATAATATTACATTGAGGCTGGTGATCGAGGGAGGTGGCAACACTAACACAGAGATAATAATATTTACATTGAGGCTGGTGATCGTAGGGAGGTGGCAACACTAACACCAGAGATAATAATATTTACATTGAGGCTGGTGATCGAGGGAGGTGGAACACTAACACCAGAGATAATAATATTTACATTGAGGCTGGTGATCGTAGGGAGTGGCAACACTAACACCAGAGATAATAATATTTACATTGAGGCTGGTGATCGTAGGGAGGTGGCAACACTAACACCAGAGATAATAATATTTACATTGAGGCTGGTGATCGTAGGGAGGTGGCAACACTAACACCAGAGATAATAATATTTACATTGAGGCTGGTGATCGTAGGGAGGTGGCAACACTAACACCAGAGATAATAATATTTACATTGAGGCTGGTGATCGTAGGGAGGTGGCAACACTAACACCAGAGATAATAATATTTACATTGAGGCTGGTGATCGAGGGAGGTGGCAACACTAACACCAGAGATAATAATATTTACATTGAGGCTGGTGATCGTAGGGAGGTGGCAACACTAACACCAGAGATAATAATATTTACATTGAGGCTGGTGATCGTAGGGAGGTGGCAACACTAACACCAGAGATAATAATATTTACATTGAGGCTGGTGATGGGGGGGGGCACTACCACCAGCGATAACCAAGGCTCGAGGCATGAACCCAGATTGTGAGCATGGCAATCAGTTCCCCAAACACTGCACTACTGGGCTGAACGCTTATTGTTTGATGCTGGACTAGCCACTTAACCTGCCTGGGCATCTCTCATCTTCTGGTCTATATCTGCGCTGGTTTACTCACACTGCGCACCTAATGGTAGTCACATTCTCTCCCTCTCCCGGATTTTAAAGTGCTTAGGATGCAATTTGAATGAAAGATGTGACAAAAACCACATTCCTTTCCTTCCTTATAACCATGAAACAGAGTTTCTGTCCCCAGAGCCTGACACGAATAACAGTACAGAATGACATACAGTCGTCACGTTGCATGAACACAGGGGGCCCTTTCATTGCCCTCACGTCTGATACCCTGTCTGTTAAGACTCATAAGAGTAGTCACTGAAGAAAGAATGGGGTCACTCAGACACAATTACTGCTATCTGCTGTTTTTGTGGTGAGTACATCCTGCTAGCCAGATGTTATATTTGTTCAGATTAGACAACCGCAGTTAAACGCTGCTGGACAAAAATAAGTCACCCTGAAACACAGAGTTTTCTGCACACAGGTACTCACTGTTGTTCCATATTTTGTTTTATAGCATTTTTAGCCCCTCGGCCACCCCGGAGGCCTAGCAACAGCAGTATTCGCCATGCGAGCCACTGGGCTTCGGGAACAGAATAGCTATGTCATGTTGGGGGACAGCCCAGGCTGAGACAGCTGGGGTACAGCAGTATGTTTTGGCCGGGGAGGGTTGGCAGCAGGTTCTGCTACCACAGGGACCCAGCGGTGGTTCAGAGAAGACATAAGAAGACAAATAGAGGTACCAAAGGGATTTCCTGTGAGGAAAGATTACCAAATTTGGAATTATTTTCCTTACAAAGGAATAGAATCGGAGGGGATGTGGTAATGCTGAATCTTGCAGCCGTAGATAAACAGGTGTTCAATAATGAATGCCTTAATGAGAAGAAGGCAGTTGAGGATATAATGGGACACTCCTATCACGTTAGTGGGGAACATTTCAGAACTGAACAAAGAAGGAACAGACTCACTCAGAGAGTTGTGGCGGAGTGGGACAGGCTACCTGCCAGAGCTGTGGAGAGCAAACATCTGGGACATTTCAAACAGAATCTAGATAATTGCGTGAACAGAGTAGCTGAAGCCAGCCACATGGGTGTGAACTATCTGACGTTCCAGATGGGTTCCAGCCCCCCTTCGCCTGTATATTTCTTATGTTCCTATGAACCCTTGCAGCTGTATCTGGAAGCTTGCTCCTGCCACTGTGGGGACCCTGTACATGAACAAAGCCAGCACAGGAAATGGCCCACACCTGGGGGGGACAAAGTATGGGAGATAAACACTGGCTACATGACAGCTGGCTTTGACCAGACCAGGATATATCCCTGATAACAGCATATATCCTGCAGACCAATATCTGTACGGAACATAAACACGTGTATGGATTTTATTGTCTGTCAAGTACCACTTTTGTGCTTTAATAAACTTAAAAAGTCTAGGGGCTGGCCCACCTGTGCAGGGCTAGTGCTATCGTTTGTGGTGCTGGCAACCTGGGTGCAGTACCGAACTCTGGGCATCAGAGGGTCAGCCATGGGAAGGAAAGTTGAGCATCTCAGCCAACACTCCCTTGATCCGAGGGGAGGGTTCTAGCTCCCTGCTACCATACAGCCCTCTGGGTGGCGATGGAGAGAGGTGCATTGGGGAGCAGTACAGATGGGAAGGGGACTATCTCCGATGTCGGCAGGGGAAGCTCTGTCATGATGTCATGATGTGAGATGTCCTCAGGACACAAGAAACAAGGGAAGAATTGCTAGGGCTGACTGCAGGATGAACTCGGTGTCCCACAGGCCCCGTGCCGCTCAGGACTTGTGAATATGGTCATTGCCAAGGAATACACTGCGAAGGTCCACCGAGGGAACTTAGGGAGGTGCTTGCTGCACCTCTGACAGATCTTTTTAACAGATCACTGGAGACTGGTGTGCTCCCAGAGGACTGGAGAAGGGCAAATGTAGTCCCACTTCACAAAAGTGGTAGCAAGGAAGAGGCATGTAACTATCGGCCTGTCAGCCTGACATCGGTGGTCTGTAAGTAGATGGAAACACTTTTGAAGGAAAGGATTGTAGGACCCAAAGCACCATGGTTTCACAGAGGGAAGGTCATGCCAAACAGAACTGATAGACTTCTTTGACTGACTGACCAAGGAGCTAGATCAGGGAGGTGTGGTAGATGTGGCTTACCTGGATTTCAGCAAGGCTTTTGACACCATTCCACAAGAGACTGGTGGGCAAGCTGAGTAACTTGGGGTCCGATAACAAGGTGGTAACCTGGACTAGAAACTGGTTAGCCGACAGGACACAGAGAGTAGTGAAGAATGGAATGTGCTCAAAGGAAGGGAGAGAGTGACCAGTGAGGCTACTCAGGGATCAGTGCTGGAACCGGTCCTCTACAGTATCTTTAGAAGTGACATATCAAAAGAACTGGAAGGGAAGCTCTGCATCTTTGCAGATGACACCAAGATCTGTAACAGAGTGAAAACACCTAGGGGATGGATAGAATGTGAGGGGATCTAAATAGACTGTAAGAGTGGTCAAGGGTATGGCAGCTGGGTTTTAATGCAAAAAAGTGCAAAACAATACACTTGGCCATAGGAACCCGAGAGCAGAGTACACGATGGGCAGAGTGATACTGACGAAGACCAAGCAGGAAATAGACCTAGGGGTTATCACATTGGATGACCTGAAGGTGGTCAGGCAGTGTGATAAAGCAATCGAGAAAGCCAGTGGGATGCTGGGGTGCATAGGTAGGAGTATGTCCCGCAGGAAGAGAGAGGTTATTTTGCCCCTGTATAAATCACGTGTAAGGCCCCACCTTGAGTACTGTGCATAGTCTTGGAGACCACATCTCAGAAAAGACATAAACAGAGTGTAGGCGTTCCAGAGAGGAGGGCTACCAAAATGGTGCAGGGTCTGCATCAAAAGCCCTACAAGGAAAGACTTAAGGAGCTACATATGTACACCCTTGAGGTAAGGAGGGCGGGGGGATATAATAGAAGTCTTTAAATAGCGTATGGGGTAAATAAGGTACACGAGAAGAATATCTTTTGGATGAAAAGGTGCTGTAAAACAAGGCGGCATAATATGAAGCTGGAGGGGGGTATACTTCAGGAGGGATGTGCGAACAAACAGATCTGGTGGTAGATACCCAGAAGAGTCTTCCAGACTAGGCAGTAGGGCTGAAAATAGAAAATGGTTTCAAAAATGAATGGGATAGGCAAAAGGGAACCATAGGGGTAGGGTAGAGGGTATTATAATAATAATAAAAAATAAAACATGATTGGGCAGATTGGGTGGGCCCAGTGGTCTTTATCTGCCATCACATTCTGTGTATCTATGTACACTGCTAAATAAGCAACATAAATATTTTACAAGCGGAATATAGTCATTTCATCAGGGGAATTATGCTTGTCAATGTAACTTCTGATGGCTGACGTCCTTCAACCCACCAGTTGGTAAATTAACATAGCACGACCCCCAAGAGGTTCTTGGATAGTCAGTACCCAACCAGGAAACACTATTTCATAGCACGAGAGAATGTGCCGTTCACACCGTGAAACCCTTGCAGCAATGGCAGTGTGGGTTCTGCAACCCGATCAACAGTCGTTCCATTGATCAGTATTTTGTAGCACCAGCCTTCTTGCCACCCCCAGGGTACTGTGCTCTCCCCCCACACACCTCCAACCTGGAGGTGATTATCTTAATCTACAGGGGGTGTGGAGGATGATGCTCCCACGGTGGGGGATGTGGGGGCAAATCCCCCATAAACAGCCAGGATGTGCCCCAGTGCTGTGCTACAATGGCGGTTGGGCGGCACAACTGGGTGACATGGCTGCCGTCAGCATTGTGCTGCTGAAATAGTGACAGTCGACAAGATTGATATCGAACCGACATTTATTTATTTATTTGTCATCTCAGAGTTACACCTTTCAGCTAAAAGCTCTTTTACAAAGGTTCCATGTCAGGTACGGTTCAAACAATTGGTACATACAGAATAAAAAATGTAAAGTATAGACATAGTCAAGTACAACACATAATTTACAATCGTTGGTGAAATCCTAAGGTTACAAAGTGGAAAAAGCTATGCAAACCGAAACTGTACTATATACAACAAGCAAATGCGTTAGTTCATATGATGAAGTACAGACAGCATTTATGACAGTTTTGATAAGCTATGAGATTCGAACCGCACGAGTGACGTTCTTACATCCTAAAGTGTCTCTCGTGCTAAACAGTCCTTTGTGTTGCTTTTGGTGTGGGCAACCACTTTTGTGAATCTGCTTTTCTCATAGAGATATTCAGAACTATACTAAGATCTATTGTGATTTCCATGGTTCCACTGTATATCCCCCTCCAACATAATTCCAGTCCAGACGCTTGGGGATGTAACTGGAGGACTAAAGACTCCATGAGTACTTCAATGTACTGATACACAACCTAGCCCACAGCACTATGGGGGCAGGCAATATAGTTAGATGCTGTGCTACTGTACAGTAGAGACTGTATTAGAAACAAAGACATGTTGCTACCCAGACTGCTAACCAGTTTTACAATTTTTTTTTTTTTACTTTTTTTTTTATCCCCTACTATCGCCATGTCGTTCCACTCCTTCGGGCTCGCTCATGCTACCCACCCAACACTGAATCTGCCCCTAGAGTTCCCATGGGTGACTCCTACCTTTCCTCCCATCTTTCGTGGAGCCCCCCTGGCACAGTGGGGTCTGCCCCTGGTTCCTGGACTGGGCAGCTGGAGCGGCCGTCATCCAGGACCGCCAAGCTTGGTTTCTGTTTTTCTGTGCTTCCCGTCCCCCCTCTCCCATGAGGACGTTGGCTCAGGCAAGTGCGTGCTGACACACACCTGCCAAGTGCCTAACAACATCCTCCCCTCCCCGACTCCAGCCATTCTGAAGCCGCCAGTGCCCCGTGAGAGCCGGTGCTCCCTCTGGCCCCCAGGGACGTCGGGTGCGTACAGCACCCCTGGTAACCCACCCCGAAGGAGGAGAGCATTCGTCGGGACGCTCAATCCTCCTTCCCCTGCTGACCCCCGCCGACCCGAGTCCGTACCCGAACCCGGGTCGCCGGCGTGGTACGAGGTGTAGCATCCAGAGCCTCAACCCTCAGCGCCACCGGGCTGGCTCCAGTTTTACATTTTAAAATACAAAATTCTTTGGGAGGGGCACCCACTCCCAACAAAACCAAGTAATACTTTATTTATTTTATATGGGGGCACCGACATTCATGTAAATGGGCAGGCAGAGAGGCTGACTGCAGTATGCTAATAGCGTAGAATGGCATTCACATAATGCCTGCGGTGGGATTCTCAGTACTCCCCTAATGCCCCACTCTAGCTGTAGTACAGTTGAGCAGCAAAGGTAGCACAGGAGTTGCAACGGTCAGCTGGAGCTTGTTGGGGGAAAAAAAGCATTGACTGGTTCCACAACTGGGGCAGAGAGTTTTAATAATGCAGATACTAGAATTAGGAATGGCCAGCATGTCCAGACAGTTATTTACTTTTGTTAAAGAACAAACTTGGATCTCTTATGTGGTAATATATAAAAGAAAAGAAAGAAAGAAAAAAGCAGACAAGAAGCTGTGTATTGCAGAGGGTATCAATAACAGAGAAAAACAGTTTTTTTAGATATATCAGTGACGGGGGGGGGGCGGTTGCATGGCTAGTTGAGGGGGCTAGGGTGATAGATGAGGATGAGCAAAAGGCCACTGTCCTGAATGACTATGTTTGCTCAGTACTCAGTAAGGAGGACTATGGGTCCATGCCAGAAAGTGGCATCAAAGCGGCCACCAAGGGAGTCACGGAAATGAGGCAGCCAATACTTATTAGCCAGAGGGTCCTGAAAGGGCTGGTGGTCCGTAAGATAGATAAGGCCCCAGGACCACACAGGTTGCATGTGAGGATACTTAGGGAATGAGCAGCAGAACTGGCTGAACCACTGGCTGGGCTGATAAACAGCTCACTTAGGTCCGGGGAAGTTCCAAGGGATTCGAGAATGGCAGACACTGTACTGCTTCATAAGGGAGGGATAGGGACAACCAGGAAACTACAGACATGTCAGTCTGACCTCCATCTGGGGAAGGGGGAAGCTGATGGAATCACTAATCAAAGAGGACCTTGTGGACTTCCTAGAGAGCATTGGGCTCCAGGATAGTAAAGAACGTGGTTTTGTGGCAGGAAGGTCTTGTCAGACTAACCTGATTTTTTTCTTTGTGTGACCAAGGAAAAAGATAAGGGCCACACTGTGGATCTGCTGTACTTTGACTTCAGCGAGACTTTTGATTCGGTACTGTAGATAGACAGACAGACAGGCAGACAGACAGACAGAGATATAGATAGCTAGATAGATAGATAGACAGACAGATATTGTCTGTAAATAGATAGATAAATGTTTTATTTATAAAGCGTCCATTTCCATGGACTCTGGGCACTGTACAAAACAGTTCAATAACAACATATATATAAACGGCACCTCATCACAGACTTAAAATCTATCCATCCCATTAAAACCAAATCAGTAAAAGCCAGCTTGAACAAATATGTTTTAGTGCCTTCTTAAAGGCTTCTACCGAGGGGCCTCACTTAAATAACCAGGAAAGGAGTTCCACAGAGTGGGTGCAACCACCGAAAATGCCCTATCCCCAGAATGCCGCAACCTCACTCTGAGAACTCCAAAGAGGCCTCCTCCAGCAGAACGGAGTGCCCGGGGTGGAAGGTAGGGGGCAAGAAGATCTTGCAGATAGACAGGTCCCCATTGGGTAGGGATTTATAGGTCAGGAGCCCTATCTTGAAGACAGTCCTCCACCTGACTGGCAGCCAGTGCAGTCCGCAGAGGACCTGGGTGATATGATCGCTCCGTCTCACCCCAGTCAATAATCTTGCTGCCACATTCTTCACCAGCTGCAGCCTGTGGAGGTTGCCACAGCTAACCCTAGGTACAGGGTGTTACAATAGTCTAGCCTAGATGTGACAAAAGCATGCACAAGTGTGGTCAGATCCTCCGACTGGGTCAGGGCTCGTATTCGTGCAATGTTCCGTAGATGATAAAATCCACTCCTGATGATGGCAGACACCTGAGCATCAAGCGTCAAACCGTCATCCAGGATCACACCCAAATCCTTCCCCTGTCTAGATGGAGTGAGGGGAACACCTCCCAACACAAGGTCAGGTGGTAACCCCTCACAATGCCCTCCACCCCGATGAACTGGATCCACAATAGATACCTCTGTCTTGTCTAGGTTGAGCTTAAACCAGTTTTGAGTCATCCAAGCCTGTATCTCATCTAGGGGAGTTGTTAAATACAGAGTCCGACACCCGGATATTGGGCACACAGGACAGGTACAGCTGGGTATCATCTGCATAGCAGTGAAAACCCAGTCCGTACCGCCTGATAATGTCCCCCAGTGGTAGAATGTACATCGTGAACAACAAGGGTGACAAGGCCAAACCCTGCGGTACTCCACAGAACAGAGGCTTTGGGTTGGATGAGGGCTAACCCCATTGTCACCCTTTGCACTCTGCCTGTCAGGTATGACCTGAACCAGTTGATGACATTACCAGACAAGCCACAACAGAACCACAGGCGGTCAAGTATCACCTCATGGTCCACAGTGTCAAACGCTGAAGAGAGGTCCTGGAGGACCAAGATAGTCTGATCTCTCCTGTCCCTCGACACCAAGAGATCATTAATCACCCTCACCACGGTGGTCTCTGTACTCTGCCCCGCATGAAACCCAGACTGGTATGGCTCATAGGCGGAGGAACAGGCAAGATATCTCTCAAGCTAAAAGGCCACCATTTTTTCAATAACCTTCTATAAAAATGGGAGGTTTGAAACCGACCTGTAATTGCTGAGGCAAACCGAGTCCAAGGAAGTTTTTTCTTCAAAAGGGGTCTAACCAAGGCCCCTTTCAAGGCCATTGGGAAGACCCCACTCCTCAAGGAACTCCAGACAACCCCAGCAATCACAGGCCCCACCAGGTCCAAACATCCAACCAACAGTTGGGTCGGACCTGGGTCCAGTTCGCATTGGGTTGGCAGCAACTTCAAGATTATTTTCACCACCTCCTCCACCCCAACCAGCTCAAACTCATCCCAGACAGGAGGAGCGTTTTGGCACTCTCCAGGTCGGTCCATGCATACCTTTTGAGAGATACTAAGGGAGACCTTATCCCTGATAGAGGACACCTTGTCGGCAAAGAATACAGACAGCTTCTCGCATCTAGTGCTCAAACCTGTTCCCCCAACACAGAGCCAGGCAGGGTGTAATAGCCCATCCACTGTGTGGAAAAGCTGAGCCGGTCTGTTCCTTGCTGCAGCAATCTCTCTCTCTCTCTCTCTAGACAGATATTCCACTTTCTTATGGGAGATTGCCCCCTGATAGTTGGCATAGTGCAACCTCAGGGCCAACTTGTCCTCCAGCAGGCCAGATCTCCTCCAGCATCTCTCTAACCTCGGCCACTTGGTCTGTAAACTCCGGAGATCACCATCAAGCCAAGGAGGTCTCCAGCGAGCAGACAAGGGACGGACATGAATGGGTGTGAGTGAATCGAAGGCTGCAGCAACTGCCCCATTATAGGCTACCACTGCTTCCTCTGCTCCAACTGCACAAGCTGTCCCAACACTCACTAGGTCCAGCACTGCAGATAGTCCTGTCAAGGAAACTCTCTTAATGAGCAGTACAAGACCATCTCCACAGGAGCAGGACCATCTAGGCGGGTGCCACCAAGCATGAACCTCATGGTGTTGTGATCTGACCAAAATACAGGCTCAACACTGAGGTCATTAATATCCAAACCTAATGAAAAAAACAAATCCAATGTGTGGCCACCCGAGTGCATAGCTGTTGTTACTTTTTGCGACAGGCCCAGGGCCCCCATGCTTCCTAAAAGATAATTTCCAAGACCCAAAAGCCTGCCATTGACCCAGGCATTGAAGTCCCCCAGGATCAACCACCTGGGAGACTCTAATACCAGACCAGCAGCAAGCACCTCAACCTCAGTGACAAAATCCCCATGCACTCCAGGGGGACGAGAAAGCTCAAGGACCCCGAAACCTGCCCCTACACCCCCTTGGGTGGTCACACACTCAAATGAATGCATATGACCTACAGGTAGCACTGTGAGGTTCAGGCTGGTTTTAAAACAAATGGCTAGCCCCCATCCCAGAGATCCTTCCTAGGTTGTGTATCACGGAGTACCCAGCCAGAACTGCAGCCTCCAAAATGGGTGTGGAATTTTCATCCAACCAGGTCTCCATGATGTAAGCCAGGTCAACTGAGGATATCAAGTCCACCATTATAGCAGTCTTATTCCTCATCGACCTAACATTGCATAACAGATCCAGAGTAGGATGAGGTGAGGTGGCTGAACCCACTAACTGCCCACCATCCGTCGTGGAACCCTGGGGTATGGGAACTGTACAAAAGGTTGCTCAAAAAGATAGAAGACTTCAGTCATGTATTATAAATGATTATAACAACATTGCTATATATGCGTTCCACACTAATCCCTTACTTCCCCTTGCTCCTATTTCATATGCATCTATATTGGATTGTCTTATCTAGTTACATTCTTACATAATGCTGCAGATTTTTATGACTGTGTATTTACTATAATACTGTCATTCTATCTAGCACTGTTGTTTAATTGTCAATCATTTATTATATCCTGTCACTTTGTTCACTCATATTGTCCCTTTTTTATATGTGGAAAATGCTGTTCTATAATATTATAGTTCTAATAAAAGATTAACTGCAAAAAAAGATGGAAGACCTGGGTGTGGCTAAAATCATAGTGAACTGGGTGGGTAGTAGGCTAGAAGGGAGGCAGCAGAGGGTGGTGGTCAACAGGATTAAATGAGAGGAAAGGGAGGTTATGAGCGGGGTTCCACAGGGATCTGTCCTGGCTCCAGTCCTCCTCAACATGTTCGTTAGTGACATAGGTGAGGGAATCCAGAGCAGGCTGTGTCTCTTCGCAGACGATACAAAACTATGTGGAAGGGTGGAGAGTGATGAGGGAATAAGGGGTATGCAGAGGGACCTATGAAAACTAGAGGGGTGGTCAAAGGTCTGGCAGTTAAAATTCAAGGCCAAAAAGTGCAAGGTAATGCATTTAGGGAAATGGAACCCCAAGACGGGGTACTGGATTTGAGGGGTGAGACTTAGCACTACAGTAGAGGAACGGGATCTCGGAGTTATCATCAGTAACTCCCTTAACCAAGCCAGTGCAACAAGGCCTGTAGCAAGGCTATCAGGATGCTGAGATGTATCAGAAGGGGTAATGACAGCAGAAGAAAAGAGGTAATACTTCCCCTATACAGAGCCCTGGAAGTGCCTCTTTATGGAAAGGGTGGTGAAACCTTGGACTAGTCTGTCAGCTGAGGTGGTGGGTGCAAACGCAGTCTGAGGATTCAAGTAGTCATGGGACAGAATGAAGGGAATAGTGGTCACCTGGGGCCATAGGCGTGTGCAGAGGGGGGCCACCCTGGCCCCAGCCCACCTGTTAAAAATCATCCTCCAACTAAATTATAATATAATTATATATGCCCCCAGACCCCCCTAGCTTTGTGGGGATTCTAGCCCCCTCTTGTTCACTGACTCTTCGCACTCCTCTGCCTGGGGTGACAAGACCAGGGAGGAGAATGGGGATAGGATGGGAGGATTAGTACCCTGGAAGAACAACAGGTTCTAGGGAAGGTTTCTGGGATTATAGGAAATATGGGCAGAATAAATGGACCTCTGACCTTTTTCTGCCATCATGGTCTATGTTTCTATGTAAGATGGTGTCCGGAGAAACTCTTGGCAAAATAAGATCAGTTTCTCTTGTGTTCTAAGACTGAAAGAACAGCTCATCCTCACATCCCCCCAGTGTACATATGTGAAGTGCCACCCTGCCATCTGCAGAGGCACAAACTTTACAGCTCTTGCCCACCCTAATGTGAGACTAGAAAATCATTGGCTGCCGCACTGCTGCTAGATAAACATCAGTTGGGTGAGGCTAAGCAAGCAAAGCATGCTGGTCCCAACCACAGTGAGATACAATCTATCCAGCCCCCTCACAAGCTCAGCCTTAGTTTCAAAGAAATTAGATTCACGGGGAGAATTGGCAGCTGAGACCGGCTGTAGTCGTATTGCGCAAAGCCTAACACCATGTAAAGTAAGGCTTTAAATGCTATGTAGTTGGGGGGGGGAGGGGTTCAACCACAGAGCTATTGCTTGCGGCAGGAACTAGAACTTTCACGTACAAGACATGAAACTGAGCTCGATGGCTTGCCAGACTGACTTTGCAGGTGTAACCTTTTACTGGCATAGCAGAATTGCTTTTAAACTAAAGGTATCAACTCTAGCTTTTTTTCCCTGCATCTTTGTTCCACAACTATGTGATATTTACATACGCCTTTTCCCCATGGAATTTCAGCTGACAGACAAGTTGCAGAAAAATAGTAGTAACAGTAATGAAAGATCCCGGTACACCAGGACCCCCACACCACCACCACCAGCTGCGCCTCCTGACACCATATAAGATTTGGGGTTAAATCCCCCCACCCTGAGAAAATGAGGTGCTGGTGATTGGTAGGGGGCATAAACAGTTAAAATAATTCCATGGAGTCTTGTTATGGATTTGGTGCCTCCCCCTCCCCCACAAACGTCATCCTAAGCAGTTGCTTAGTTGGCCTACTTCTCAGGAAGTTAGAGAGCTTTTGAAAGCTTCAGGCCAGCAGTGCTGGGGATAGCGTGTCACGCTACCATGTCTGAGACATGGGGTCATGCTGACTTCCAGACCCAGGGAGGGGAAGTCTGGCAAGTGTAATGAAAGTAGGCTTCTCAGGCTCGTGGGAGAGGGTCCGACCTTGCCTGGCTACGACAATTCCTTCAGGAAAGCAGGATGGAAGTACTCACCACTCACACAGAACGCAGAATTTTCATAGTTTATTTAACATCCAAGGCATCAAAGCAGTCAACCCGGACAGTGCAGAGCACTGCCTAACCTCGTGCTTATGTTTCACCCAGTTCACTGGGCTCCGAATCCCGGTGCTCTGCACTGTCTTGGTTGACTGCTTTGATGCCTTGAATGTTAAATAAACTATGAAAATTCTGCATTGAATACAAGTTTGGATATTGCTCTCTGTGTGAGTGGTGAGTGCTTCCATCCTGCTTTTCTGATACAATTCTTCTGGAGTGCACCTTCGCCCTTGTGCTCTGCTGTTACCTTTAATAAGAAGTTCCTTCTCAGGCAGCAATGGGTGGGGTCAGCTGTTGTGGATGCCCCCCTTCTACCCCAATTTTAGTTCTCTCACCTGTGAAGACAAGGCAGCAAGAAAAAGCTCACTGTGGGGCCAGGAGAAAAAGGTGAAACACCCCAGCTAGCCATAGGATGACTCCCCCCCCCATACACTTGAGCCCAGCAGGTTTGTGAGCTGCCTTAAGCAGTCGCATTGTCCAGCATGTTGGGGCTTCAGGTTTGCGGGAAGCAGGGAACATGGCGGACGAGGATGGCCACTGGTAGAAACGAGGACAAATAGCATTGAAATAAACTTGCATCATGGTTTGTGAAAAGGCAGTAGGAAGTCAGGCAAGTACACTATATGTTTACTTAGCCCACACCCTCAGCCAGGAAGTTATTACGTGACAGTAAACCATAGCTGACTGTGAAACTCACACATGGGATCTGTGATGTAGCTCACTCTTACATTAGAGAAGCTCTGCTGAGGCAGCTGCAGCATCTCTTTTAATGTTATTACAAACCTGTACCAACGTTAATTTAAGAATATGTTTATTTATTGATTGGTAATGCTGTTGTATCTTGTTATTGACGTTCTTTTGTAAGGTGCCCAGAGCCTGTGAGATTGGGCACCTAAGAAATAAAACCACTACTACTATAAGCCAACAAGACAGTATGTATCACAACAGTTTGCTCTCCTTCTCTGCAGGACACTCCAGCCATGGCTAGCAGACAACTTTAGAAGTGGCCCTTCCTGACGTACAGAGACATGCACAAGCCCGAATCCTCTCTGCTCATCTTTCTCTGCTTAACTCTGCAAACTGGTAAGTGGATGCTACCATGAAACAGAATTTTATTTGTGAAAAGAAGAAAATGCCAACAATATAAGAAACCAAGCTATTTGATATATGTTTTGTCGACTGCATGTGAGCAGACTGCTAGATTGTAGATTGGATTACTCAGTGGATTGATAGTGGGTTAAAGTGGATCACTGGTGGATTAAGAAACCTTTCACCTCTAGGTCACCAGTTTGAATCTGACACAGGTCTGTTGTGTCTAAAAGAAATGATCATTTTATGAGTGTTTAGTGGCCAATGTGAAATGAGTTGAGATGGTTTTCTGCCCCGTTCCCAGTGAACCGGCATCTAAATCTCAAAGCTACCATCACGGTTCGTACTTACTAGCCACCTTGTTGACAGACTCATATTAAAGTAAGAATGAAGCAAATTTCAACTGTCTCACCCACTTTCTGCCAGTGACAATATGATTTCTGGTCTTGTTGCCAGTTATAGACTGGGAGATGATCCTTTAACTCCTAGGCACTCACTTTATTTAAGGAGTGCATGGACATTAATCCTCATTGCCATGGTGAGGTTTTGGATGTAGATGAGAAAACTGTCAGTCCTTGGGACTTGGGACTAGATGTCAGCTGCCCATTCAGCACTGTACCTCCTCCTCCAAAATCCTACCTCCCCTAACCAATCTAAGCTTGCTCTTTCCTTTGTCTTAGGACCTCGGGGGTCCCCTATTATAAATAGAAATACAGCCTGTTGAGGTGCAATCCTTTGGATTTTCAGACCATTCCCCCATCTTTTTGAAACTATCACTAGGAACAATCCATAAGAATACTCTCTGGAGGTTAAATGTCTCACTGCTCCAGGATCCAGAGGTCAGGGACTCAATTATAGATACCTATAAACTCTGTTTGGCAGAGAATGCTGCCCCGAATGTCATCCCAGGGATTCTGTGGAATACAGCCAAGGCTGTATTGTGAGGAAAATTTGTTGAAATAGCTATTAGAAAGAAGAGAGAAGGGGAACCTAAGAAAATTAAATTGCAAACTCAGATTAGAACATTAGAAAGCTAGCAAAAAAGAAAATATAACAGAGATAGAATGAACTTAAAAATCCGAAGAAGCAGCTAGGATATATATTAGACTATAACGTAGAACAGAATCTTTTTTTTTGTCAGAAGTATTATGATGGGGGACCACGATCCCTATGACTCCTGGCTAGCAGATTACGTGCACAGAAGGCCAGAGCCACCATTACTACCATACACCACCCCTCCATGGGAGGACCTTTATATCAAACCACAGATATGGCAGAAGCCTTTAGAAACTATTATGGAGAACTATATGCTCCAGGAGTAAATGCACGGGGGTCAGAGGTACAAACCTTTTTACAACAATTAAACCTTCCTCAGATGTCTAAACATCAAGAGGAGCAACTCCTGCTCCGCATTACCTCCCAAGAATTGAAGGCAGACATAGTCAGGTTAAAAACTAGGAAATGTCCTGGTAATGATGGGCTGGCAGCAGAATTTTACAAATGCTTTTCAGAGACCGTTCAACCCCTTCTGATACAGGTGTTTCAGGAGGTGTACCTGGGGAAGGGTGGGGCTCCACCCTCCTGGGCACAGGCTGTAATATCTGTCATGCCCAAACCAGGAAAGGACCCTATGAAATGCCCATCCTACCGACCCATTTCCCTCTTAAATAATGACAGTAAATTGATGACCTCTATACTAGCTAAGCGCCTCCAGATGATCCTTCTTGATCTAATCCATCCTGATCAGACGGGCTTTGTGCCAGGTCGTCAGGCCCAGGAAAATCTGAGATGGACGATCCATAATATAGTCAGACCATATAACTAAAACTAAAACCCCTTCCCTCTCAATGAGTTTGGATGCCAAAAAAGCACTTGATAAAATATCCTGGCCTTTTCTGAAACAGGTCCTTTCTGGGTTTGGGTTCCAAGATCTCTTCACAACCAGTTTATTTAAACTTTATAATAAACCTATGGGCTATGTGAGAGCTAATGGACATGTCTCAGCTGGGTTCCCACTGGGGAGGGGTACATGGCAGGGGTGCCCCCCCTCCTCTTTGCTATTTGCATTGTACATTGAGCCACTTGCCACAAGTATCAGAATGAACCCCAAAATAAGGGGAATCCATCTGAGCGATTGTGAAAATAAGTGAGCCTTACATGCAGATGACATTTTACTATATCTCTCCTCCCTAAGTGAGTCCCTACCCACAGTGATCAAACAAGGGGAGCCATTCTCTCTCTCAGGTTTCTGGTTACACATTGAGTGAAACAAAGACAGAAGTACTTAATTTCCATTACTAACCTTCTGCAGCCCCGAAACAACAATTTCCTATGAAATGGGAACTACCGAAAATGAAATACCTAGGGATTAGCATAGGTACGACCTCAGCCCAGCTTTTACAGCTTAATTACTCCCCACTAAATGACCAACTTAAAATTGATTTCAGAAGATGGTCTTTACTCCCCATCTCCCTGCTGTCTCAGATTAAAGCCCTAAAAATGAATGCCTTACCATGGTTGCTTTATTTGTTTCAGTGTGTGCCCTGTATAGTCCCCCACATGACCCTGGTGAACTTGCAACAACTTTTCTTTAATTATGCTTGAGGTAAAGTGTGACCAAGGGTTAAAAGATCCCTGCTGTTTGTGCCGAAGCAGTGGGGAGGTCTTGCCTTCCCTGATTTATCAGGTTACTGGGTAGCATCTCAGGTGAGGATAGCTTTGTTATAGAGAAATGGATAATATGACTCCATCTGGAAGAGGATGGCCCTAGCAATGACACTTGACCCTCTCCTGCAGGCACTGTTATTTCAGGGATGGGGCAGATCTCTTCCTGAGACCCTGATGTCTGGTCCTGTGGCAGTGCTAGAGGGATGGAGAAGAGGTACATCTAGTGGAAATACAAAACATTACCTATAGTTATTTAAATGGTAGGTACAGTATATGATCCCAGTTTCATACCTGCAAAATATGATAGTTGCTTTCTTAATCAAGCAAGGTGAGGAATCGCCTCCATCTTCCACCTTTTGGATAACAACTTGGTGATCTCTTTTGAGGAAGCTCAGAGGAGATTCCATTGGACTGAGGTAGATAAATTTAGATTTTACCAGCTCAGGGACTACCTTATTAAACAAGTAAGGCCTTGACAGGGGGACCTGGGAGCAGAAGAGGAGCAACTGCCCTTCCAGAAAATATGGTCCACCAAGTTGGGCGGAAGAGACATTTCTTTGCTGTATACCAACTATATTAATGATAGAGTGACCTCATCCTTGTACATTAAACAAAAGTGGGAGGCAGAATTGGGGATCAAATTATCTGACCTTCAGTGACAGGGGATTTTGAGAGCGACATGGAGTACGTTGTCTTCCCCAGTTTGGAGGGAGTTCTGCTGGAAGCTGAGAAATACAGGTTACTCACCTGTAACAGGAGTTCTAGGAATGGTATATGTTGTTCATCCACACTCATTGGCAGGTATCCTTGCCGCTTTAAATCTTGCCGGAAGGTCTTCAAGCTTGCTCCTCCCACCCACCCGGGTGGTATAACTCTCGACTCGCCCCATGGCCTTGAATCTGGCCGCTGGAAGCTCAGGTTGTCGCGTCAAGCCGGAGGTCGGTGGGTGTGGGATGAACAACATATACCATTCCTAGAACTCCTGTTACAGGTGAGTAACCTGTATTTCTAGGGACATGGATATGTTGTTCATCCACACTCATTGGCAGACTCCTAGCAGTTCTCCGGGAGAGGGAGGCAAGACACACACCCAATACTTACTTGGGAAAGAGAGACTGGAGAACCGAGGCCCCAAAACCAGCATCCCGGCGACTCAAGGTCGATGTGGTAATGGGTAATGAAGGTGTTTGCTGACTTCCAGGTAGCAGCCCTGCAGATTTCCTGGATAGGGACGCCCCTGGAAGCAGCCACTCACAGCAGTATGGCGGTAGAATGAGCTCTTATCCTCTGGGAGGCTCCATGCCCGCCAACTTATAGCAGAGATCTATGCAGGAGGTTACCCACCTGCTTATCGTCCGCTTGGCTGCAGGTCTGCCAGATGCGGCTTCAGCGTAGGTGACAAACAGCTGGCGAACCTCTCCTGACTTCAGCGCGGCGCCTTATAATAAGCGAGCGCCTCTAGGGTCCAGAGTATGGAGCCTATTCGGCCTCCGAGGTGTGATTGGGGTAGAACACCGGCAGAGTCAACACCTGGTTAAGGTGAAACTCACACCACCTTCGGAAGGAATTTCGGGTGGGGCGCAGGACAACCTTGTCCCTGTGGAAGACCAGGTAAGGAGACTCGATGGAAAGCGCCTGGAGCTCTCCCATCCTTCTGGCTGACGGATAGCCACCAAGAAGGCGGTCTTCCACGACAGGTGAGAGAGCACACCTGTGCATAGGTTCGAATGGCTTGCCCATGAGCTTTGCCAGTACCAGCAGTAGATCCCACGGAGGTGGGGTTCCCGCACTGGAGGAAATGTGATCAAGGCCTTTGAAAAAGCGCCAGACCACCTTCTCCTGCGCCATCGACTGCTTCCTGCCCGCGCCTGTAAGCAGAGATGGCTGCCAGGTGCACCCTTAGGGTCGCCGACCTAAGCCCTTGACTAGAAAGGGACCATAATAGTCCAAGATGCTTGCCAAGGAACAGGAGGAAGGGTCCAAGCCTGTTCTGACACCAAATGGAAAACCTTTTCCATTTGAAGGCATAGCATTTTCTGGTCGACCACGGGACGCCCAACTACATTGAGGACCTCGCCGGAAAGACCCAAGGCCTGGAACTCTAGCCAGGAACCAGGCCCAGGTGCAGGGATTGAAGGTCCGGATGGAACACCTTCCCTGATTGACTGAGAGCAGGTCCGGGCGAGCTGAAGCTGCATGAGTCCTGGAGCTGAGACTGAGGAGATCTGGTACCAGAACTGGCGAGGCCAGTCTGGGGCTATCAGAATCACCTGCGCCTTGTCCCTCCTCGCCTTGAGAAGCACCTTGTGGATCAAGGGAAATGGGGAAAGGCGTAAAGAGGCCGGGGTCCATTGCCTCGAGAAGGCATCCCCTGCAGCGAGCCCCGCTGAGGGGGCGGCATGGAACAGACTCAGCTTCTGCTCTCCATGGAGGCAAACAGGTCCACCTGAGGTGTGCCCCAAAGGGAGAACAGATGCTGTACTACCTCCGCAGGAGAGACCACTGTGGGTGCAGCCCCTATCCGCCCAGGGCATCGGCCAGGGTGTTGGAGGCCCTGCCACGTGAATGGCTAGGAGATCCGCCCCAGGCTGCGACGAGTGACCAAATGCGGAGAGCTTCCTTGCATAGAAGCATGGAGCGCTGGCCCCGCCTGGCGGTTTAGATAGTACATGGTCGTGGTATTGTCCGCCTGACTGGACCACTTGACCCCGGAGGAACGGAGCAAAGGCGGTGAGAGCTAGGCGGACCGCCTGAGCTCCAGCAGGTTGATGTGGCATCGACTCTGCTGGGACCAGAGGCCATGAGCCCGGTGTTCCCCAGATGGGCACCCCAACCCATCAGAGAGGCATCGGTCGACGAGAGACCGCCGGCTCGGGGACGAACGGGATGCCCTCCTGCAAATGATCTGGAACGGTCCACCACTGGAGAGCTGCTCCACATCCCCTGTGTCACCGACACAAGCTGGTCCAAGGGATCGCAGCGCTGGACCACTGGCTGGCCAGTCCCCACTGAAGGGGACGCATGTTCCAGCGGGCCCAACGGACCACGCTGGTGCAGGCCGCCATGAGACCCAGGAGGCGAGGAAGTCCCGGCAGGGCGCAATTGCCCAACCAGAAATGATCGGGCAAAGGAGGAAAGAACCTCGGCCCTGTCCGGCCGAGCCGCCTGGCTCGAAGAGAGTCGAGCTGCCCGATGAATAGAATCACCTGCTTCGCTCGAGTTCTGACTTGGCCTCGCTGATAAGGAGGCCCAGTTGAGAGCAGACCTGGAGGGCCAGATCTCTGGACCACTCCGCCTCCTTCCTGGAGGGAGCTGCTATCAGCCAGTCGTCCAGGTAAGGGTACACCCGACCCCTCGGCGCCAAGAGGAATGCTGTCACCACTGCCATGCATTTGGTGAAGACCCTGGAGCTGGAGAGCAAGCCGGCATGGCTTGAATCAAGAGGGATCCTTCCGCCGGAAGCAAGGAATCTCTGGTGAGACGGACGGATAGGGACGTGAAAACGCGGCCCTGCAAGTCCAGAGAGCAGAACCACCGCGCTGCTCCAAGGATGGTATTATCTGAGCCAGAGTGACCATCCTGAAGGTTCGAGACCTTAGGAACTTGTTTAGGTCGGTAGGTCGAGAATGGGCGCCAGCCCCCCGTCCGCTTCGGAACCAGGAAGTACCTGGACACAAACCCTGGGTCTGAAGGAGGGTCCACCACCTCTCTTACCACCTCCTTCTGGAGGAGGAGAGCGATGTCGGCTCGACGAGCCGCCAGTGAGGCTGGGGATCCCGAAGCTCCGAGGCCACGGCTCTGGAAGGGTGGTGCCTGCTCGGACCCAGAGGCAGGCTCTTCCCACCACCTCCAAGACCCACCTGTCCGTGGTAACAGCGGACCAGGCGGAACGGAAGTGCCGGAGCCGCCTCACGGGGACCCAGGGTAAGGTGACGGGATGGGGCGACACCCCTCAGCCCGTCACTGGGCAGGCTTGGAGGAGGGACCGCCGAGGGACCTCCTGGGCCCTTTCCTCCTGCCTCCTGTTAGAGGAAGCCGCGGTTTGGGTTTGGGATGCCAAGGCCGAGCCTGCTGGCCCTGACGTTGTTGGCCGGAGGCCAAAGCACAGAAGGACGAAGGGCTTAGGCTGTGGTTTGCGGCCTTGTCCTTCTGAGCGGAAGAGACCGAGTCCAAGGTGGCATTGGACTTCTCGATCCTCTGCAGGTGACCTTCCACCCCAGGGTCAAGAGGTCAGTCCTCAAAAGGGAACATCCGCCAACTTGTAGCTGGTATCCAAGTAAAGGTGGATATCCTCAGCCAAGCCCGCCGACGATAGCCACCGCGGCCGCCACCGATCTGGCACATGAGTCCCCTATATCCAAAGCAGTCTGAGCTGCTGTTTGGCCACTGCCCTGCCCTGGTCCCGCACCTGCTTAACCGTAGTCTGCAGATCGGGCGGAAGATGAGGATGACCTCATCCAGGAGCCCAACAGGGCATGAGAAAAATGCCATGAGGATGGTCAACTGGCCTGACGAAGGCCGAGAGAGGACGCAGCGAGACTTTTCGCCCGACATAGTCCAATTTCTGACTCTTGTCAGGAGGTTTGTCCATATCCTGGGCGCGCCGGGCGCTCCGAAAACGCTGTCGGTAACCAACCCCTCAGCGAGGGGTGTTCAAAACCGACAAGGAACCGTAGGGACCGAGATACTTCTGGCCATCCTGGCCAAGGCGCAGGGCAGGAAGCAGGGCGCCAAAGCTCCAGTGCCGACCCACTATGGCCTCGCCACCGGAAAGGCCTCCGCCGGAGAATCCTCGGTCCAGAATCTCCGTGAGGGATACCTGGCCCGCTTGGAAACGGGTTCGAGCCCATCCCGTAGACTCGAGATGAGCCGAGGCAGTCCTAGGAAGGACGACGGCTATCGCCCATTGACTGACCTCCTGAAGACTCCAAGTCCAGTCGCTGGAGAAAAGGAGGAATCATCTTCGGACTCGGAAGAGTCCTCAAGAGCTGCCTCTGGCCTGAGCCACCCTTCACCTGCCGAGGTCGGTCGGGAGTGAGGGTAACTGACAGCCGATGGGTAGACCCTAGCCGACCGAGAATCCTTGGTCGGAGCCCCAATTGGTGGCTGTGGAGGCGGAGGTTCCACCGGAATCGGTGGAGCAGCTGGTTTGGCCAACAACCGCCTGGGTATAGGCTCTGGATAAGTCGAGGGGTTGTGTCGGCCGCCCGTGACAGTTACTTAATGGCCGGGAAGGCGACGGGGTCGGCTTATTCCCCGCCAGGAGGAGCTGTTGCAACATAAGGTCCTCGCATCGCCGACGATTTACGCCAAGCCTCTCATCCGGAGGAGGAGGATGGAGACGAGCGGCGACGCCGCCATCGCGGTGCCGAGACCGAGACCGCCTATGACGGTGGGATCGGCTGGACCGCCGAAGAGGTCCGAGACCGAGACCGAGAGTCCCGAATTTCCGAGGTCGGTGCGGGAGGTGTCGGCCGAACCGCACTCCTTCGGCTCGGATGGTCCATCCGAGGGTTCGGAACCGAGGCACAGGCGAGCCCACGGATCCTCAACTCCTCCCGGGGAACCGGAGAGGGGAATTCGGCTGCTAAAGGCGACAGCCCGTCTAATGGGTCGAGAAAATCTCGACTTCATCGGTGGAGTCTCGGTCAACTGACCTGACGGGACACCGTGAGGCCAGTGGCCAAGCCGAGCGTCGACCAAGCCGACGGTCGACGGCCCGGGAGAGGGACCTTTCCCGCCTCCCAAGAGCGCCGACGGAGGGATTTACCCTGTCCTCTTTTTGACCGAGAATAAGGTCCAGCAGACGCAGGCCCTTCTCCTTAGTGGAGAGGGACAGACAAAGCTCCTAAAGAAGCCGTAGGAAGAACCCAGAGAGCGGGATAAATGCCGCGTCGAGGAAGATACGGCCCAGCGCCGCCTCCTCTCTGAGGGCGACCATCCGCCGAGCTGATCCGCCGAAACGCCCGCGGACACCGCCAACCAGGCCTCCTTGGACTTCACACGAGGGAACGCTCGGACGCCCAGCGTAATCGGCAGCACGGCCTCGAGGGATGAGGCCGAGAAAGATGAGCACAGGTCGCAAGCCCGCGGTCGTGCTCAAGGCCTAGCAGTAGACACACGTGAGTGTGGATCCGTCCGAGACATCTTCAGCCGCATGGGCATCTCCAAACTGGGAGTCGATGGTCCATCGCAGTCACGAGGAAGACTGGAAGTCTTTTTGCAAAATTTATTTTAAATCCGCAAACGGAGAAATAGGAACCAGTCACAAACGCAGAGCGTTAAGGAGGGAACCTGAGCTTCCAAGCGGTAAGGAAGATCTGGCGTCATGGGGCGGAGCCGAGAGTTATACCACCCGGGTGGGTGGGAGGAGCAAGCTTGAAGACCTTCCGGCAAGATTTAAAGCGGCAAGGATACCTGCCAATGAGTGTGGATGAACAACATATCCATGTCCCTAGAATTCATTATTTCTTAGTACCAGCCCAGGTAGTACGCTCTCAGCTGGGAGCCTTCCCTTTCTGCTGGAGAGGATGTGGACAGGGATGGGCAACACAGGCCCACATCTTTGGCAATGTCCTGAGTTGGCCAGTTTTTGGGACCAGATATAAGTATGCCTTGGAGCAGTTTTTAGCACTAGGGTCCCTTTGAATCCAGCCCACCTAGTGTTGGGACTGATCCCTGAGGATATAAAGGGAAAAGAAGAAAAATACTTATGGTCCATTCTATTGGCGGCAGCCTTGAAGTCTATCACGAAACGACTGTTGCAGAAAAATCCCCCAGAGGTTTCAGAATGGCTGGCTATTATAAATAACATACAGAGAATGGAAAAATTAACTTATAGTATAAATCAGAGAACTGACAAATATACAAGCAGATGGAACCAGTGGGATCTGAGCACTGTAACAGAGAAACAGGTATGATGGCATGGCAAACCTCTAGACCCCTCTGATCCCAGGCTGACACCTCTTGGATGTAATATGGAAATCACCCTGGTTCACTGAGGGTACTCTTTTACTTTATTTAAGCCCTTTTGAGATGTCTGTGCCTAGGTTTTAATAACCCGGGGGGGGGGGGGGAGATGTTCCCCTTCTGGGGTCTTTCTTTCCTTTTTTAGATATTTTCTTTTGTTAATTAGGGAACTCACGGATATGCCAGCCTTGTTTTAATATTTGTATTGTTGTTACTTGTTTATGTGCAATGTAACTAACTGGAAATCTACAAATGTTATATTGCTATGTAATTTCATATGAATGATCAATAAAGGAAGTATAAAAAAAGAGATTTCAGCTAACAGGGTGCCAATTAGTGGAAACTGACAGCAATTTTTGGATTTATCGACAGTGACATTACCAGCAAGATTTTCCAGTGAAGTCTCCTGCTGGTTGACAAACACACCTGCTGACAACCTCTATCTCATGTGGGTTCATTTTGCCAACTAGCAGACTGCACAGGCACCTTGATGACATATTGTTTATGTTTTGTGATTGGTCCCATGGACAACTGTCCATTAGAACTGAGCTGAGGGCCACCATAACTCATTTTGCATCGGCCATTAAATGACCATCTTTGATAAACCCATTTGACCAGTTTCCTGGTGACTGAGTAGACCATTAGTGCAGTGGCTGGGGAAACTGCTTGCCATGCAAGAACTAAATGATGCCACAGTTGGCCGGCAGAAAGCTAAAGTCACAAGCCCATGAGATGTTCTCCATCTTTAGGGAGAGTTGGCTGTGCTTCCTGCTGAACGATTGCCCCCTTGTGACCCGGAAAGGCTGTTACAGCTGGAGAATACTCTTGTGATGGGGAGTGGGAGATATCAGCAAACCCCTCCATGCTCAGTCAGTTCTTAATGGTGCAGTCCAGTCCGCCTTCCACATGCTGCATCATTCAGGCTCTGAGCACAGTCAAGGATGGAGGATGTTAGTTGAGCCCTGTCATGTGGAACAAGCTGCCAGAGCACTAGGTCAGAGGTCCACACCAGATAGGCACCTCAAGTTGGATGGAGGGATTGGATGATGGAAGGAGGCTCAAACCAGAAAACCAGGTGAGGAGGAAAAAAAACTCACTGAAAGAATAAGCATTACTAGCATAACACAAGCCAACTATGTCACAAATCCTTTGCCTGCTGACTCCTCAGGTCAGTAACACAGTGCTTTCTTTTTCTCTTACAAGTTGTCACACAGTCTCCATCAATAAGGGAGGTGTTTGCTGAGCTCCATCACCAGGCCCCGCTCTATGTGAATTACTCCTCCCTCACATCCCAGGACCTTCTGGACGTCGAGTGGAAGAGAAGCAATTCCAGCATCCTCAAACACTGGCCTCTTCCCAATGGGTCTGTCAAGGTTTTTGACAGGTATGAAGACAGAGTGATCTTCTATCCCAACAACAACATGATAATTCTAAAGAACGTATCAAAAGCGGATGAGGGTGACTACATATTTAAAATAACTTACAAGAATGGGACAGTGGAACAAATAAATTTCAGACTCTCTTTGCTGGGTAAGTCCAAAATGTGATTTTTTTTTAATGAATGTTCATCCCCCAAGTTCCCCTGCATTTGCCCCCAGCCAACCCTGAAGTTGCCATGGACATACTTTAACCTCCAGCTTGGAAGGCCAGCAAGTGGCCACCTCTACAGCCAACAAGAACGAGCATCAATCTCCACAGCCGGTAAGAGTGAGTGGCCACCTCCATAGCTAGTTCAGGTGCCACTCTGTAGTTAGCAAGTGAGGGTGGGTATGTGAATGGTGAGTGGTACTCTACCTCCCTCCCTAGGTACTGAGCACCTCACCTCCGTGATGTGCCCATCCAGTCCCCCACACATCCAGGTTTCTCCCAGGAGGCCACTTCAAACACTGCTTACTTGTGGTCCCTCTCCACCCCATTAGGTTCTCCAAAACTTTGTCAGTTGAGTTATTGTAATTGGGGCGAACCATTGATCAGAGAAGTGTGATCTGTGATAAACAAGGTACGACATTAGAAAATGGACTGAAGAAATCCTGTATACTAATTGGCTGAAGCAATCTTTGCTCTGTGACCATATCTCAGTATCTAATCCCAGTTCAAACCCAATAACAAAGTCTGCTATACCCTTATAAAAGGGGGTAACTGCTCAAGCCCACTAGGGTAAACAGCAGTGGAGGTGACTTTTTCTTCATACAGGTGCCGGATTCGTAAACAAAACAGGAGACCCAGTGGAAGCTGAGTTTTAGGCACCGCACTGAGAACGCTATTAAACTCAGTCACTTATCACAGGAAGAACTCAGCTTATCTTATATGTGTGCAGAGTGTGTTTATTTCAGCAAAAATAATCATGAATGCACAGGTGAAGGGTCTGAGTCTCCTGTCTGAATGGTTTCTTTTGTTGTTTTCATGGACTTTTTTGCTGAAATAAACATACTCTGCACTGACTACAAGGTAAGCTGAGTTCTTCCTGTGGCAAGTGATTGAGTTTCCCTCTTGCTTTTTCTCTTTCTATTAGGAATTATTACAAACACACTTCATCTTTGTACACATCAACAAACATGCATATTATCTGCAGTCTAACTGGAGTCAACCCAAAGTTCCAACTTTGTTGGAATAGTCTTCCTTTGTGCGCACAGTAGCTAATACTGAAAGAATCAGCAATCTATTAATGAATAATGTTGAATGTGTAATCCTCTTTAGCAACCTTTTCTTGACAAATCTTAAACAGTCTAAAGAATAAATGAACATGTTTATGTTCACCGTAGAAATAGTTCAATGGTATCAGGTTTATATACAGAATAAATGTTGACTAAGATCAGCAGATCTATAGCTGGACAATATCAATCCACTATTTATATTTGACTCTGTTAGATGAATTGCATTAAGGAGTAATGAATTGTTATGTAACAAGCCATCTTTCATTTATGTAATGATTTATGTATCATTAAAAGTTATAAATGTAATTGCATGCATTAGCTTAAAGTTTAAAATAACAATAAATTAAGTTAAAAAACTACCAAGATTGGCAATTTCTAAGACTTTCAGGCCATTTTATAATCACAATGACACATGCCACAGTGTGACAGATCATGTGATGTAACCACTTCTTTGGTAGTTGAAGGCACTGAAATTTGTTGGGTGCCTCACAACACAACACAAAAAAGGCATGAAAATACCAGATATAGGTTTATGGGTCCTGTTAGAGGGCCTCTTATGGATATGAGTTTTGCCTCGCGGTTCTTAGGACTAGTGGACTGCGAACCAGGGGTAAGCAGTTCTGTAGTCCTAAGGACGCAAGAAAAGATACTCTTAGATCCATAAGAGGCCCTCCAAATGGACCCATAAAATTATTATAGATCGCTAACATTTTTAAATAAAAAAGAAAATCCTTTTTTTTAATTTAAAATGCTAACAGTGCAAGTGGTCAGCGAGCAGCCTGTTACAGTGGCTCAGCATGTGAGATACTCTTCTGGTAGTAAAAGTTATCTCATGCACAACTGAAGGAAGCATTGTGATTGGTTGGGGATGCTCCCGCGATCTATAATGATATAGCACACCTTGTTGTGTATTATTGCTTGATTATAAAATGAAATTACATCTTTGTTATCAAGGAGTACGGTGTGTATTTATGTTTGAAACACAACTTTAGAAGTGAGAAAGAAGTGCCCCTGCTGGGATATGAACCCAGATCTGCTTGGAATACCGTTCCGCTGCACTAACTAGTTGTGCATCCCGCCAGTTGTGCCCTGGACCCAGGCCGCACATGGCTTGGCATCAGCTGCTTGGACTTTTTGGGTCCAGTGTCTGTGGAGATCATTAATGAGTGAAGGTGTGTTTCCAATGGCCTTGAAAGAGGCCATAGTGAGGCCCCTCCATAAAAAGTCAACGTTAGACCTTGATGTTCTCTCAAACTATAGGCCTGTCTCTAACCTTCCCTTTTTGGACATCATCATCACCGATGACCTGAAATCATCCAAGCAGACCACTAAAGCACTAGATAAGGATAGAGGGATGTTGGGGTGTATTAGTAGGGGTATCACAAGTTGTAAGAGGGAGGTAATAATCCCTCTTTACAAGACACTGGTTAGGCCCCATCTGGAGTATTGTGTGCAGTACTGGAGGCTGCACCTGCAAAAGGACATTAACAAAATGGAGACAGTCCAGAGAAGGGCAACCAAAATGGTACAGGAACTGCATCAGAAAACATATGAGAACAGATTAATGGAACTCAATATGTCTACCCTAGAGCAAAGGAGGGAGAGAGGTGATATGATCAAAATATTCAAACACCTTAAGGGCATTAACAAGGTGAAAGAGTCTAACATGTTTCAATATAAGAAAAATAGCAGGACAAGAGGACACAGCATGAGATTAGAGGGAGGCAGATTAAGGGGTAACGTGAGGAAGTTCTTTTTCACAGAAAGGGTGGTGGATGCATGGAATGGCCTACCTCAGGAAGTGGTGGATATACAGTGCAGGGCTTCAAACAGGCATGGGATAGGCATAAGGGAGCAATACAGATGAGTATGAATAGATAGGCCATTGACAGAGTAAAGGCCTATGGCACATTCATAATGGGCAGACTGGAAGGGCCTTGCGGTCCTTATCTGCCGTCAACTTCTATGTTTCTATATTATAAAATGGGTAGGGACAGTTCTGCAATCTGATTGGCTGAGAGGACATTCCAGCCATACTTTCTTTTAGCATAGCACAGTAAATAACAAGTGCCAATACCCGTGTTAGTGCTACAGTAGAAATCCACATGCCACCGATTCCAGTCCTTCAAAAATCATTTCATTGCTGTTTTTCCCAAGTGAACTGCTTGCTTTCAAATTCCAGAAACAACCACAATACTAACAACGCTTAAAACATGTTGTTTCCCTTGTAAAATCGGTCTCGCTCTCCCTCCTGACCCACTCACTCCCCCTCCTAACCAGAAGACCTGACTTTTTTGTCCTGGAGTCGACGCACAGTCTCGTACTCCCTCCCATCCCACAGTTAGTGTCACAGCACCATTACTTTTCCAAAATGTACTAGTAGCAAGACCTTGAGAAAGTGATGGTCTTGACAGCGGCTTAATGTAGCAACCAAGCAGGGGTTGGGGGTTATTTTGTGATAAATGCACCGCTAAGTGCAGTAAGGCACACGACCTCTGGCTTCATACATCATTATGCCCCTAGTCTTTCCTTTATCACAGACTAACCTACACCCCATTGTGTGTTATTGCTTAGATAACTGCACACCATCATGTGTCATCTCTTACATAATGCAATGCCTCCCTGAAAGAGGCATAAGCTGAAATTGCCTGCATTACCTACCCAGTAAGTGCTGTCATCCCAGAATTAACACACACCTTGAGTGCCTTATTACGTTAAATGACTTCTCTGGTTTTCAATTTAAAATCTGACTAATTAGGTTCACAACATTCAGTAGGCCTGCCTGTTGTGCAGGAAATAGCCCACTTTCATGTGTTCACAGTTGGTCAATCATGTGTACTAGTTCATCCAACCCATGTTATCATAGTTTTTATTTATTTTTTTTATTTTTATTAAGCTAAGGTCCTGTGCAGACCCTTTACGTTGTTTCAATGTGTAATGTCTACACTTAACCTGTTACTCCAGATAATACAGTAAAGAGGTTTTGTTGTATTTTTTTGCATTTCTGAAAAACACTGAACAAGACTACAACAAAACACAACCCATCTAGACCCCAATGGAGTCCAGTTCTGGAGGCCATACCTCAAAAAGGATGTGGGGAGGCTGGAGCGAGTTCAGAGGAGAGCGACAAAGATGGTAAAAGGGTTGAGCCACCTCTCCTATGAAGAAAGGTGGAGGGATCTGGACATCTACTCCCTGGAACAGAGGAGGGAGAGGGGGGACATGATCGAGACCTTTAAGTACCTTAAGGGTATAAACAGGGTGCCGGTGGAAAGCATCTTCCAGATGAAGGAAAATCAGAGGACAAGGGGCATGGCCTGCAGGTGGGTGGGTGGGTGGGGGGCAGTTCAGGGTAACATTAGGAAGTGCTATTTCACAGAGAGAGTAGTGGATAAGTTGAACAGACTCCCAGAGGAGGTTGTTGGAAAAGAAACAGTGGAGGGATTCAAAAGGGCATGGGAGAAACACAGGAGGCTGTTGAGGGTGGGAGGGGCGCAGGTCCAGGCAGATAGCTGGACAAATGGGCAGACTCGTTGGGCCTTGTCGGTCCTTTTCTGCCGTCACATTTCTATGAATCTGTGAATCTACATACAGACACTACCTGAAATGTAAAATATACGAACATACGAAATTTGCCAGCAGATAAAGGCCTAGAGGTCTATCAAGTCTGCTCGAATGTGCAGCTAGCACCCCTTATTCTGCAGCTGCCCCTCCCTTCCACCCTTCCCCTTCATTAACCCTCCCCCTTGTCCTGTCCCATCCTCATTTGAAGCAGTCCACTGTTCTACTGCATACCACTTCAGCAGGTAACGCATTCCACCCAACCACCAACCTCTCTGTAAAAAAGTGTCTCCTCATCTCCCTCCTGAACCTTCCTCGCCTCCAGTCTCATATCATGGCCCCTGGTGGCCCTCCTCCCTTACTTTGAACAGCCCTCTGTACCTGCCTTGTTTATTCCTTTCATGTATTTAAAGGTTTCAATCATGTCACCCCTGTCTCCTCTCTCTCCAGTGAGTACATGTTCAACTCCTTCAACCTCCCTCTCGTATGATAAGTCCCCCAGCCCCTTGATCATCTTTTGTTGCTCTGCGCTGCACCCCTCCAGTAACTTAATGTCCCTCTTCAGATATGGACACCAGTACTGCATGCAGTACTCCAGGTGTGGTCTAACTAATGACCTATACAGTGGCAGAATCATCTCCTCCCTCCCCGAGGATATACCCTTGCACACAACCCAGCATTTTGTTGGCCTTTGTAGCTGCCTTCCTACATTGTGCCGAGTTGTTCATTGACTCTGTAATGAGCACACCCAGATCCTTCTCCTTCTCCTCCTCTGTCTGGGCTAGCTGCACTCCCCCTAGCTGGTAACTCCTCCTTGGCTTCTTCATCCCAAAATGCAGCACCTTGCACTTTTTGGCATTAAACCCCAGTTGCCAGGTGTCTGACCAGGTTTCATGCTTTGCCAGATTATCCTGCAACCCCTGCCATCCCCCTAGGTCATCCACCACCGCACCTACCTTGGTGTCATCAGCAAACAGACTGATCTTGCTCTTGATGTCCCATGATATGTCTGCAATGAATATCACAAACAACACTGGTCCCAACACCGAGCCCTGTGGAACACTGCTCGTCACTGCCCTTGGGTGTGAGAGCTCCCCACCCACCACCACCCTCTGTTGCCTTCCCTGCAGCCAGTTTCCTACCCATCTCACCAGCTTTGCACCCGCCCCTGTGCCTACTAACTTCCTTCCCAGCCCTTCCTGTGGCACTGAGTCGAATGCCTTACTGAAGTCCAGATACAGGACATCCACTGCATGGCCCCTGTCCAGTTGCCTAGTTACCCAGTCATAGAACTCAACCAGGTTGGTTTGGCAGGATCTGCCACGTATGAAGCCATGCTGTCTGCTGTCCTGTAGTCCTTTGGCCTCTAGGAGGGCCACCAGCCTCTCCTTCAGGATAGTCTCCATTAGCTTACCCACGATGGATGTGAGGCTCACTGGTCTGTAGTTTCCCGGTTCATCCTTGGGGCCACTCTTGTGGAGGGGCACCACATGAGCCATCCTCCAGTCCTGAGGTACACACCCCAAATGTAGTGAGGCATTAAATAGGTCTGCCAAGGTCCTGCAAGGACCTCTGCCAGCTCCTTCAGTACCCTGGGGTGGATGCCATCTGGGCCTGGCGCCTTGTCCACCCTCAGTGCCTTCAAACCTCTTGAACTCTGCTCTCCATGATTTCCCCATCTGTCACCACCCCCCGCTTCTGCCATTTCTCCCACCTTGGGTGTCACCTCCTCTTCTTTAGTAAATACTGAGCAGAAGTACTCATTTAGTGCTTCCGCCTTATCGCACCCTGCTTCAACCCAACCCCACTCCTTCCTAATCCTTACTATGTGGTCCTTACAGCTCCTTTTCTCCCTGATGTACTTAAAGAAGTCCTTCTCCCCCTTCTTAATGCCTTGTGCCAGCCTGAGTTCCGTAGATGCTTTGGTTCCCCTTATAGCCCTTGTCACCTCCTTCGATTCTGTCAAGTACTCCTCCCTGTCCTCCCCCCTCCCTGTTTTCTTGTACTTCCTAAAGGCAGCTCTTTTCCTCCTTACCTTTTCCATGACCTCCTTGCTCAACCAGATCGGTTTCTTAGTCCTAGCCTTCTTGCTCTGGGCTTTGCAGCAGGTTTTGGTTGCCTCCACTATCCCCAGCTTTATGAGCTCCCACCTCTGGTTAGTGTCCATACTAGATTGAATTCTGGCCAGGTACCCTTTTACCACTTCCTCCATCCTCCCAAAGTCGGCCCTCCTGAAGTCCAGCACTATTGTGCCAGATTCCACTCCTTCCTTGCCCATATCCAATGTGAGCCATACTGAGTGGTGGTCACTCCCTGACAGCGGTTCCTCCACTGTAAGTTCTCTCACAAAGTCCCCATTTGCCAGCACAAGGTCAAGGGTATTCCCTAACCTGGTTGGTTCACTGACCATTTGCAGCAGGAAGCTGTCCTGGAAGGCATCCAGCAGTACCTGCTCCCTTCTGTTCCTGGTTGTTGGGGTGCTCCAGTCCACTCCTGGCATGTTGAAGTCCCCCACAATCACCACACTACCCTTCTTGCAGGTCCTCCTGATCTGTCCCGCTAGTTCCCTGTCTAACTCCTCCGTCTGAGATGGTGGCCTGTACACCACTCCCATTCTAAGACTCCTATTCTTGGAATCCTGGATTTGCACCCAAAGTGACTCTGTACTACCCTCCTCCCCGTCCTCCCTTACACACTTCAGTCCTTCCTTCACATATAGTGCCACCCCCTCCTTTCCCAATCACCCTGTCCCTACGAAATAACCTGTACCCTGGTACAGACAGGTCCCAGTCATTGTATTGGGTGGCCCATGTTTCCGTGATGGCTGCAATGTCCACCTCTCCCTCTGCCATGAGAACCTGTAACTCTGCAGTTTTCCTCCCAAGGCTCCTAGCATTAAGGGTAACCACCTTCCACCCCCATCCTGCCCCTTTCCTAGCATCACCAACAGTACTTGCCATTTGTCCTTTGTCACTGTTATGGGGGGTAAGCTCATATGGTTTCCCAACTAGTGGTCTCTGCATATCTCTTCCCCAACTGCCACCCCCACTCCTAGTTTAAATTCCCAACTTCCTCTATGTACCCTCCATCCTCTGTTTCAACACTTTCTTTCCCTCCTCACTCAAATGTAGTCTGTCCTTGGCATAGAGACTACTGTCCTCCCAGGTCCCTCCCACCCCCAACAGCCCGCACTTTAGCACAACACCAGGTTCTCAGCCATCCGTTAAATTCTCTATTCTCAGCTTTCTTGTTGTGCTTGCCTTTGGCATCGGAAGTATCTCTGAAAAAGTTACTGATCTTCCTGCCCTCACATAATTGTACTAGTTCCTCAAACCTCCTCTGGACTGTATCTACTGTCTTGTCAGCCAGGTCGTTTGTCCCAAGATGTATAATTAAATGAGGCTTGTCCCTACCCTTCTAGCATATTTCAGAACAGACTGTCCCACCCTTTCTGCTGTCATTCCTGGCATGGCCTCCACCCAAATGCGACTATGCCTCTCCCCTTGCTACCCATCAACTCCTCTTAGTATTGAGTCCCCAGCACTAAGATTGCACCCTCTTACTCCCTGCTTGCTTCCATTCATCTCCCTCTCTCATTTCAGCTCCTCTTCTTCCTCCTGCACATTATTTCCCCTTTTACCCTATTGCAATTCTCCCAGCAGAACTTCCCCCCCGCTCCAGGCATTTATCAATTACTCCTCTAATTTCATCATTTCCCTCCTCCACCTTCTTCCTCTCTAGCAGTGCACAACTATTTTCTGAAGGCCCTTCACAAATGCCCGCTCCCTCTCTCTTCATAGTAACCTGTTCTCTCCTTTCCACTCCATGACTTTTGCCACTTCTTCGCCTCCCCTCACAAGTCCCTATCTCCTCCTTCCATTTGTCTTTTGTCTCCTGACCTGGTTTCCCCGGCAATCATTCTTCCTGGCCCGGGCCCCTTTGTCTCTGCTTCCCTTCTTCTGACCCTCTCCTCACCACTATTGGCTTAAATCACCCTCCCTCATCTCCCCTTCTTCCTCCCTCCAGTATTGGGCTAAACCCACCTCCAATCTGCCTTGCCTGTCTTAGTTCCTCCTGCAGACCCTCAATCTCCTTTCTAAGTTTTTCTATGTGGTTGCACACTAAACATCCTCCCACACTCCAGGCAATTTTTAGAAAGATTGATGCACCGCAGTTGTTGCAGCCTACCACCCTACCAATTGCTGTCATTGCCCACCAGCGACCCCCCACCCTTCCAGATGCAGGATACCAAACACTCCCCCAAGTCTCCCCTCTCCCTCCTCTATCAGTGCAAAACATTTTATTTCCCTTACCTCCTTTGTTGCACACATTTAGATATATTGAGCAACTGCTTTTTATATTCCTATCCTTCCTATCCACACTCAAAAACAGACTTTAAGTAGCCATTGCACAACCTTCTTCAAACTCCTACTCCTCCTTTCCCCAATGCAATATCAATTAAAATATTTAAGATAATAAGAAAGAAAAAAATAAAAGAAGTTATTATTAAAGAAATGAAAAACAAAAACATTAACAATGGGTACTATCATTATTTTATTAGACGGACAATGCAGCGTACCATCTGTCATTTCAATATCAAGTGTCTCCCTTACCCCTGTGGGTGTCCCTCGTATTTATGAATTCTGTGAGATATACCTTGGGTGTTGGCCTGAGGGAGAGTAAGCTTCCTCAGTTACACCCTCCAGGATTGATTTACTCTCACTCTCACATATGTACTCAATGAAAAGGATCCATTTGGTGGTGAATAAATGTTTTTGTAGCCTAATGAGTGCCATTAGCCTTTCCAAGTCCTTAATTTGAGAGCAAATGGCCAACCAATGAGATCCCCTCAGCAACATCCTCCTTTAACCATCGTTTCTGTTATGGTTTTGGCTGCTGCGATATAAAATATTAAATATGTAAATATTCCTTTGCCACTTAATCCCACTAGGAATTGCCCCACAATTAAACATTTACAGGTTTTGGGAACACAGGTACCTAATATTTTGCTCATATTTTGACTCACCAAGTTCTGAAAGTTCTGCAGCTTAGGGCAGCTCCGTAAGATATGCTCATGATTACCCACCTGCCCGCACAATTTCCAGCATTGATTGGAGGGATGTGTGCCACAGTGCTGAGTATTTATTTATTTATTTTAAAAGTGTTAATAGGGAGAGGCACACTGAGCTGAATCTCACTTCCATGTGTAACTCGGGGGTGGGGGTGTGGGAGATGTGGGATATTGAAAATACAGAACACAGCCACATTTCACAGTTACAATAAACTAGAATCAGAATAATCACCAAATTTTCAAAAATCTCGTGATAAACTTCCACCACAGTTCCCTCCATGTGGGGAAGGAGGGTGTGGTTTTACTAGCCTGTTCCAGAATCTGCTCCCATTGGTTCCCTTGGATGAAATGACCTAGCTCGGTCTCCTCTTTGCTTTGGGTGACTTCTACGTGTTTCACACTGGTAGCCCTACATGCTTTATAGAGTTTAGACTGTTATTATAATTTATCTGTTTTCTGTTGCCAGTTGCTGTGTCTGAACCTCGAATCACCGTTCACAAAGAATACACTCCACCACATGCACTGAACATGAGCTGCAGGGCTCGGCAGGGCACAGACCCCAGGTATGCCTGGCTTAAGGATGGACACCAGATCTATGAGGGGCAGCGTCATAGACTTTCTGAGAGTAATGACTCGCTGCTTATCATGAACCTAACTGGGCAGGACTACGGCATTTACACCTGCTTTATATCCAATCATCTGAGTATGAGAGAAGCTCACCAACACGTTACAGGTAACCAAGAACTCCTGCTGGAATTAACCATTTCTGTATGACAGAAGGATCTCAGATTACTGGGGGTGTAAGGTGCATGTATATGTGGTGGTGGTGGTTGGGGAGGGGAGTGCAGAAGATTTATAGAAACTACCAACAGATATGAATCATGGGGGGTTGGGGAATTCAATACCCCAGAAACTAATGTTTTTCTTATAGCCTAAGGAGTTGTAACTATGTGCCTGAGAATATGATGTTTGTGTGAGTCTCTGTGGGTGCTTGCTTGTGTGTGTGAGAGTCCATTCTTTCCCTTCCTGCTTTCCCCCTCTCTTCCTTTTTTATTCCCTTCTTTTCCTTCCCCTTCCTCATCTGTTAGTTTCTTATTATCATTTATCTTTTAACATTATTGATCGCATTATGTATTTTTAAATGTTTCAGAAACCTGTATGTAGCCAAATGTACTGTATTATTTCACAGAATCACAGTATCAGTAGGGTGATTTCTACCCTAATGGTGGTGGTGGGGTGTGTGCGCATGCATGCGTGCGTGTCTCAACAATCTGTCATTTTGTGCCGTGGCTATACCTGAGGCACAAATTAATATTTTTACCACAGACGGTGGACATCAGTTTGGCCATCTACCATCTGCAGCACTGAACCCAAATGTGTGTTTCATATTTTGCTAATGCCTTCCATTCTGATGCTACCCACCTCTGCCTGGCAACCTTGCATCCCCACCCACTCTCATCTCCATCTTCTGCCTGGTCCCCAAGGGGATCATGGAGGGCATTTCCCCTATGGTGGGCTCCCTCTATAACCCTGACACCAGTTAGGCTCATCTTGTGTGTGTGTGGGGGGCAGTGCATGGTCAGGACTGGTGGGGCCTGAGAATGCTGGCATCGTGCTACTGTGGGGGCAACCAGTGCACAGTCGGGAGGGTGGGGTCCAAGAGTGCTAGCTTCATGCTGCTGTGTGTGGGGACCAGTGCACAGTCAGGAGTGGTGGGGCCTGAGAATGCTGGCATCATGCTACTGTGGGGGGGCAACCAGTGCACAGTCAGGAGGGGTGGGGTCCAAGAGTGCTAGCTTCATGCTGCTGTGTTTGGGGACCAGTGCACAGTCAGGAGTGGTGGGGCCTGAGAATGCTGGCATCATGCTACTGTGGGGGGGCAACCAGTGCACAGTCAGGAGGGGTGGGGTCCAAGAGTGCTAGCTTCATGCTGCTGTGTGTGGGGGACCAGTGCACAGTCAGGAGTGGTGGGGTCCAAGAGTGCTAGCTTCATGCTGCTGTGTGTGGGGGACCAGTGCACAGTCAGGAGCAGTGGGGCCAGAGAGTACTGGCATCATGTTGCCATGTGTGTGTGGAGGGGGGGCAATGCATAGTCTGGAATGGTGGGGCCACAGAGTGCATGCATCATGTTGCTGTATTGGCGGGGACCAGTGCACATTCAGAAGCAGTGGGGTCCAAGAGTGCTGGCATCATGCTGCTGTGTGTAAAGGGGGACCAGCGCACTGTTAAGAACAGTGAGGCCTAAGAGTG
Source organism: Neoceratodus forsteri (assembly GCA_016271365.2). Classification (NCBI taxonomy): domain Eukaryota; kingdom Metazoa; phylum Chordata; order Ceratodontiformes; family Ceratodontidae; genus Neoceratodus; species Neoceratodus forsteri. Next base: position 107,278,004 of record JADMNL010000034.1, on the reverse strand, counting down.
TTCACATCATATTGCTTTGTGTGGGGGCACCAGTGCACAGTCGGGACTGGAGGGACCAAAGAGTTCTGGCATCATGTGACTGTGTTGGGGTACCAACACACAGTTGGGAGCGGTGGGGCCCAAGAGTGCTGGCATGATGCTGCTCTGTGTGTGTGGTGGGGATCATCACACAGTTGGAAGCAGTGGGGCCCGAGAGTGCTGGCATCATGTTGCTGTGTGGGGGGAGCCAGCACACAGTTGGGAGTGGTGGGGCTTGAGAGTTCTGGCCTCATGCTGCTGTATGTGTGTGTGGGGGAGGGCAATGCCCAGTCAGGAGTGGTGAGGCACAAGTGTGCTGGCATCTTGCTGGTGTGTTGGTGGGGAACACAGTCTGGAGTGGTGGGGCCAGAGAGTGCTGGTTTTATGCTGCTGTGTGTGGGGGACCAGCACAAAGTCAGGACTGGTGGGACCCGAGAGTGCTGACATCATGCTGCTGTGTGGGAGGACCACGACACAGCCAGAAGTGATGGGGCTTGAGAGTGCTGGCATCATGCTGCTGTGTGAGGGTGGGGGCCAACGCACAGTTGGGAGTGGTGCAGTGGGGCCCGAGACTGCTGGCTTCATGTTGCTGTGTGTGTGGGGTGTGGGGGGGGTGGTGGTGGTGGAGGACCAACACACAATTGGGAGTGGTGGGACCAGAGAGTGCTGGCTTCGTGCTGCTGTGTGGAGGGGGACCAGCGCATAGTCTGGAGCGGTGGAACCAGGGAGTGCTCACATCATGCTGCTGTGTGGAGGGGGGCCAGCGCACAGTCTGGAGCGGTGGAACTAGGGAGTGCTCACACCATGCTGCTGTGTGGAGGGAGACCAGCGCACAGTCTGGAGCGATGGGGCCAGGCAGTGCTCACGTCATGCTGCTGTGTGGAGGGGGACCAGCGTACAGTCTGGAGCGGTGGGGCCAGGCAGTACTCACATCATGCTGCTGTGTGGAGGGGGACCAGCGCACAGTCTGGAGCGGTGGGGCCAGGCAGTGCTCACATCATGATGCTGTGTTGGAGGACCAATGCACAGTCAGGAGCAGTGAGACCTGAGAGTGCTGGCTTCCTGCTGCTGTGTGTGTGGGATTGCCCACCTTCTTTACTCCCCTACCCCCAGACAGTGGCAGCGAGCAGTCCAGTGCACATACACCAGTATAGCTATGCACTTAATGCCAGCGAGTGTTCTTATGCCACTCACTACTCCAAATGTGCTGTCACCCATGGTCACCCAAGTGTGAGCACCGCAGTGGAGCCAGCAGCCCTCGCTCACAGGCTTGTTCTGAAACCAAGTCGCAAGTGATGCAAGCAGCAATCCTACTGCAGTGCTGACAGACTGGCCATGAACAGCTCGTCCCCAGGAAATGTATTCCACAGAAAAAGTACAGCAGCTAGATTTAAGTGACTTTGACATTTCCCAAGTGAGGAAAAGAAGTAAGCGCAAGATGCACCTAAACTTTCTCCTGCTAGTGGGCTTTCCAGAGGCATAAAAATTGGGCCAGAGGCCATTGTAAGAAGGGACCTGACGTGTAATGCAATAGTTATAATACTATTAACTAGAGAATAATGTATAGGAAAGGGTGTATTATGATGATATTTGTGATATCAAAGGGTTTTGCTGATGTCTGTAAATGCCCTCAGTCTGCCAACATTGAAAGAACCACAGAATACCAAATGATGTACATAATACACCGTCCTATGTTGTAGGTCAGTGTTGCTGTATTAGTCTCTGGAAAATCCAGTACACTTTGCCTGTGGTAGTACCTTTTCATTAGACTAACTGAAGAAAATTCACACAAGCTTTCGAGAAGTTTCTGGTCCCTTCAACAGATGCAGGGAAAACTAACCAGTATTTCAGAATATACACAACAGTTTGTGGGTTCCAGATTGCTTGACAAAGGGCAGGCCGTAAAGGACGCAATTTAATACAATACAGGTGACTACCAGGAACTAGGTCTCATGTCATTAAAAGGTGAGAGATCAGACATGCAGATGGTGAGTACCTCAGTCCCACATCAATTTAGCGAGTACAGACTCCGCACTGGGAAAAAGTGCGCCACCGCACACTGCCCAAATAAGCGCTGTCACAAACTGCGCATACATAAATAAACATTTGCAGTTTCTCTGTGTGCTTTTATGACAGCACAGTTTTCAACCACACTATATCAGCAGTGTGATCCTTATGTGCTAGCAGTGCCTCACCATTTGCATGTCTGATCTCTCACCTTTTAATGACACGAATTCTATTTCCTGGTAGTCACCTGTATTGTATTAATAAATGCTGGTTATTTTTCCTTGCACCTGATGAAGGGACCTGAGAGGTCTCAAAAGCTTGTGTGAAAATTCTCCAGTTAGTCTAATAAAAGGGCATTATCACAAAAAAGTATACAAAATACACCCTCACCAATACATTGTGTTTCATATTTCATAGCTAGAGGTTTGTTATTGTCCAGGCTAAACGAAAGCAAACACAGATGAAAGAACAGGTTGTTACTTTTTCATTTGTGACAGGGGATGGCACTGAAGGAGTTTTCAAAGATCACATGGGAGAGAAAAGTGACATGGGTAGGTTGTATAGTCTCTGGACTAAGACTGGGTACCTCACCTAAATGGACGCTTAAATGCAAATTTATTTATCAGCATAAACATGGCATTTGGGCTTAATGTTGGCAAATACAGGTGGGCATAAGAGACACCGAGAATTATTACTTTCCATACATAGGGCATAAAGTTAAAAGGGCAACTACCATGTCATAACAGAGTGGCACTAGTGCTATAATCAGGCAAGATCGCAGGGGGCACAGCATGAAATACTTGCCTGCTGCTTCTGTAGCTGAGGTTTTTGCAAAGGCTCCTTTTGAAAATATACACTTTGAAGATTTAACCTGCACAGGTGACCCAGTTACCAAAGCCCCACCAGCAAGTCAGTAGTTGATGGTGGGGGAGAGCATCCCTAGTATGCCCCGGCTGGGGAAGGGTAGTACAACATTCCCTACAGCAGCGCTCCCCTGTAGTGGGCCAGGGAGTTCAGTTTCCTCCGGAAGGGACCACGCTGTTCTTGTATCACCCCCCACCATGAGATGGGAGGTAAGAGAGAAAAACTGAGAGAAAAATATAATCTTTGACAGGAAAAATGACAGCCTCCAGCACTCTCCATCTCTGCATTGCAAATGGAGCTGTGTCACAAGTTATGGGCCTGGAGCTGGCCGTGTACGCAAATGGTGGTGGGGGAGGCAGATGTGAAGATGAAAACCAATACGGAAAAAAACTGTATTTTAAGAAATGAAAGAAAGGCTGAAAAAATGTCTATTTTTCATCAAGTGTTTTCACCACCAAATTTTTCTCAATTCTCTGTGCTCATTACCCCACAGCAAACGATTTCCCTATGTGTCCTTCTTCACACCGCATGAGCATCGGCGAAATTGTGGCTTGTGCTGCCGGGGCATTTTGTCTTGCTGACGTGATCTTTTTAATTCTTGTAGCACGAAGATGCAAAGATCGCTACCAGGGTAAGAACAAAATATGTACCTACATATAGATGAATTTCCCTAATGATCGTTAAAAAAATGTAAGATGCTGGCCCAGTGGCACTGTGGGATGTGGCACTGGACACCGTACCTTGTGCCTCGCCAGCGACCCGGGTTCAGTAATGGACTCAGGTCGTCAGGGTGCCAGCATGGGGAGGGGAGAGTCGGAGTAAGATTGAGCAGTCGTTAGGCAGTGCTCCTCTCCTGGGGTGGCTGCCGCCCCCCCATAGTCCTGCTGCCACCGGGTGAGGGTCTGGTGGTCAACACAGGTGGAGGGGGCATCACGTAATGGGAGGGTACCATGAGATGCAGCATGCGCATGCCTCCACATGCCCACGTGCGTCCAAGTTAGGGGTCCGGAATCGGGGAGAAAAAAGACAAAAATACCACAAAATATGCATGGGGAAAAAATCTCAGGTATTCCATATGGATTTACGCATGCAATGCCCTGAGACCAGTGAGGGAAATCTCCTGTGTGTATTCCCTATGGATTCCCCCATTTAACTGCCTTTGATCAGTGACTGAAAATTTCTGGGGCCTGTTTTGCAGTTGCCCTGAGCAAACTCCATTTGCACCTTTATCTGTATCACATCGCTGTCACAGAGGGGACTCTTCCCTTCATAACATGCATAGTTTGAATATGGAAGCACAGACTTGCACCCCCACCTTTAGCATCCAAGAAACAGGCCACGGGTGTTGTGTGTTCCCTGTGAAGGTCCTCATGTGACACCCTGCGACCAATGACAGAAGTCTCCATACTTGAAGTCTCTGACGTGTGTTCTCTGTGGACTAACCCATGCCACACCCAGAAAGTCCATAACACGTTTGTCATTCTACATCTGAGCTGCAACACTAGGAATCACCCCTAGGGTTACCACCTGTCCTGATTTTCACAGATAGTCCTGATTTGGGCAACTGTGTCCTGCAAAACAACATGAAACATACTACATGTCCTGACATTATAGTAGAAAAAATATTTTCTAACTTTCCTCTAAATGTTGCAGAAAACTATAATACCTTAACCAACATACCTTAAAATGATAAGAAACAATTATAAAACTGCAACATTTAGTCTTAAGTCTGATTATTTAGAGTAAAAACTCTGTTACATTGGTTAAGGTTACATATTGCCCTGCAAAACCCAATGTTTCAGTAAGAAATGTCCCACTTTGGGCCTCTTAAAAGGTGGTAACCCTAACTGCCATCGCAAACTGAAGGGTCCCAGAGTGGGGTAACTGACATAGTTCTAGTGTACTATCCAGTCACATAAAAACAGGCAGAATCCAGCAATCACCTCTCCTGTTTCAATCTACTTTCTCCAGTTCTCTTTGCAGAAAAGTCTGCAATTACTGCAGTCCTTCAGGTGCAAAATACAATCAATGCAAAATGTTAGGTTCATCTGGTGTGAGCCTGTTCTGTTTTTGCACTGATTGCGTTTTGCACCCTCTCTCTATTAAAAGCATTCCTTCCACAGATTTACAGGCATAATTGGGTTATTCTTATATGGGAAGGACTGCATCAAGTGCGGACGTTTCTGCAAAGAGAACTGAAGGAAGCAGACTGAAACAGGAGCAGAGAGTGCTAGATTTACCTCTGTCTGCGTTGCTGGCCTTGATCCACACACCCGTTTCCCCGCGTGGCTGACTTTTCCCTCATGGATCTGTGTTCTGCTATACAGCTATTTGGCTAAAAGGGAGATGAAGTAGGACATGCAGTTCTGAAATGTAACTTGCCACCAGTGTGTGACTCAGGAGTGCCCACGCAATTTACTAAAAGGCCAGTGAAAATGGAACAAGGACATACAGGCTCACTTCAGTAACAATTTTTCTGGTTATACAAAACTCATTGTCTGATACTGATGCTGATTGTGAGCCTTTATCTGTATTTAATGGTATTATTACCGTGTAACAAGCTTATCCTGTTTTCTATGTTGTATCTACCTTATTGCTGTTTGTACCACTAATGTGACGTGGAACCTTTGTAAATGAGTCTCTGACTCAAAGGTATTTTCCGAATTCTGAATAAATAAAATAAATAAAACTAATTTTTATTAGCCTCCCTTAGTAAGATTTTTCTGTCTTTTGTAGGTTATAAGAGCAGTGTCATGTGACTTGAGGAGAGCTGTATCAGCTTTTCAGGAGATGTAGTATTTTATAGGTACAAGACGGAAACCAAAAAGCCACTAGGGACCAATTTTAAAATGTTTTAAGAAAAGTTTTATAAATCAGTCCCTAACACGGTTGTCAGAGCTTCTACACTGCATTCTGACAACCGTGCTAGCCCAAGTGGGTTCCCAGGCATGACTGCGAAACCCACCTCAAAGCATTGTGGGTGCTGCAGTGTCTGGCGGGATACCCATGATTGGGAACTGAAAGGAATTGCAGAAAAAATACATCAGTGAAATCCGCAAATCATTGTTGGCTCAGCAGTACCAGATTTATTTTTTAAATCCCGCAAGAAAAAAAGGCTTTTCTCATACGACGGGTTGCCTTAACCCATGTTACAGCACAGTTTGCATATACACTGCTGTTAATCCCTTCGAAACAAGTGTACAAATAGCATAAAACTAGCGAAAAAAAAGACTACTTCCAATCGACCTTTAACAAAAATTTAAATCACCCAACGGATTTCTGGAAATCTCTTAAAACCCTGCTCTCCCCTCCCACCCAACCGGCCGCACCAACCCTACTAGACCAAGATTCCCTTTTCTCCGACCCTATCCAAGTAGCTGAAGTTTTAACACTCACTTCGCCAGCTGCACAAATAAGCTCCTATCCTCCCTACCCCACACACGGCTCCTCCCCACAACACATGTGCCCCTCACTCTACTTCCTCTACCATACCATTCTCCTTCCGCACAGTTACCTAAACCGATGTCTATTGCTCCCTCCAGTCGCTAAATCAAAACAAAGGGAAATGCCCCACTTTCATGGATACAAAAATGCTCTACCTCTCCGCCCCAGCTATTGCAGTCCCTTTAGCCGACCTCTTCAATCTATCCTTCTCCCTGGGCAAATTACCTACAGTCTGGAAGCTGGCCACCGTCATACCTCTGCCAAAAGCAGGTGACACCTCCTTCCCAGGCAATTACCGACCCATCTCCCTACTTCCTATCCTGGCCAAACTCCAGGAACGTTTGGTCCTGTCCCAACTCACCCCTTACCTAGCTGCCTCCTCCTTTTTCACACCATTCCAATCGGGTTTCCGTAAATATCCCACTCAACCACCACCTCCCTACTTCGGGTCACAGGCGACATCCTCACGAGTATGGACAAAGGTCACATCACCTCTGCCATTTTCATAGACCTAGCCAAGGCCTTCGACACAGTCACAGAAACTTTCAAGTACCTCAAGGGAATCAACAAAGTCCAAGAGGGTAGCATCTTTCAAAACAAGAGGTGTGCAAGAACAAGGGGGCACAACTTGAAGATGGAGGGGAGGTGGCTCAGAGGTAATTTAAGGAAGTATTTTTTCACAGAGAGGGTTGTGGATGCATGGAACGGCCTTCCGGAGGAGGTTGTGGAGTCAAAAACAGTGGTGGAATTCAAGCATGATTGGGACAGTCATAAGGCAATTCTAGGGGTTGGGGGTAGGAAGAAGTAGGCTGCTGGTTAACTAGGATCTGCAGCTTATCCAGTAGGTAGGGAAATGGGCAGACTGGGTGGGCCAAGCGGTCCTTATCTGCCGTCAAATTCTATGTTTCTCCCACTCTCTACTACTCTCCAAACTCACCACCGCAGGGCTCTCTACCTCGGCCACAAACTGGTTCCACGACTACCTAGTAGGCAGGAGTCAGGTTGTCAAAATAGCATCTCACACCTCCCACCCTTTGCCTGTCCCAACTGGTGTCCCGCAAGGCTCAGTCCTGGGTCCCTTCTCTCCTCCATCTTTCTGAACGATCTCCCAGCAGCAGCATGCTCACACTCCTCTATACAGATGTACGCAGACGACACTGTCCTCTACTCCTCTGGTCCCACAGCCCTCAGCGTAGCATCCCAACTCCAGGAAGACTTCAACGCTATCCAGAACTGGTTTAGGACTAACCAGCTATTTCTTAACTCCAAAAAAAAGGTATTGCTAACTTTTGGCACCCCTCAAAGACTCTCCCGCCAAGACCCCTCCCCCCCTTTCAAAACCTTGGATGGAACTCCCCTGGAGAACTGTACGAGCTTCAGATACCTGGGTGTATGGCTAGACCAACACCTAGATTTCTCTGCTCACATCACCTCTCTTCATAAGCGGCTACTCCCTAAACTTGCAGCACTGTACCGCAACAAAAGCTGCCTCCCCGCACAAACAAGGCATGCCATTGTACAAAAAATGATCCTCCCAGTAATCGACTACGGCGACATAATTTACTCCACCGCCCCCATGTCAGCTTTGGCCTGCCTAAACACCCTGTTCCACTCTTTCTGCCGCTTCATCCTCGGCTGCCACAAATCAACACACCACTGCGATCTATATAGCTCGCTAACTCTACCATCCCTACATAATCTGAGACAAACCAACTGTGCCAGATTCACAGCCAAATTCTGGTCCAACTCCCCCACCAGACCTCTGCTCTCTCCCAACAACCGCATCTATGTACTCCCTTAGACGGGATGACCATAAACTGCTCCATGTCCCATTTATGCGCACATCCAAAGGCCAGGCCGCTTTTAATTACCGCTTACCTCAGACCTGGAATGCCCTACCAGCCTCCATCCGCAACGCAACAAATACCTCCCTACAAAACAAGTTACTCCATACACATTTCACCTCCAGTTGCTCATGTATCAGTTAAGAACTCGTACTTAAATGTCTCGCTGCTATATTCGCATATGTACTGAACTGTAATCTTCCCTCTGTTTTTCTCTATACTGTTTGTAAGTATCCTACCTGTAATTCCTTCCCCCAGCTATGTAATTTTTCCCACACAAATGTACTGTAACAATCCTGTACAACTCTGTACTGTCTAAGCATTACTAATATGTAAGTGGGTCCCGGCCCCCAGGTCGCATCTGGAATCGAGCATGTTGCTCAGTATGCTTTCCTGGTAAAACTCGTAAATAAATAAATAATACAGATTAAGGCCACCACCTTTATCTAAAATTGTGCTAAAAACTACCTCTCTAACAGGGTTTTAGCATGGTTTTAGAACACAGTTGTAACACAGTTTTAATCACGTTACAGTGTGGGTGCAAACCGTGTTCCGGCAGCTTAGGCCCCATCCACACTACACCACTCAGACCCCGTAATGGACAGAAACCGTTACAGCCGGGGAGCGGTACAGTGTGTCCATGCTGCAGCGGTGATCGGTACAAGACTGGTACCGCCAGTCCACACCTTGGGAACCAGGCGACCGTTACCGCGGTGCTCAATTCCACAATGCAGCTCGCGCTGCGCTACGGGCCCTGCAGGGAACCATTACCGCCGCTCAGACTACCGCCGTAACGTTACTGAGGTGGGATCGAGTTATAACTGCTGTGAAACCATCTCATATGTGGTTTCAACAACGGAAAGAATGCCTTTGTAATGTTACAGGGTAAACGCAAACCGCTGAGTAATGGTTTGGGCACTTGTAACGTTACAGAGGCATATAGTGGACAGGGCCTTAAAATAGTTTAAAGCAGTTAAACTGTTTTAAGCTCCCTAGTATGTACAGGGCCTAACTGTCTGAATTATTTATCCCTTTCGAGTCCCCAAAATACAACTGATCACTAGACCCCACACATATCCGTGTGCTGTGTCCCATCAGTATGTGTACAGTCTCTGAAGCCACACCACGTATCTTGAAATAGCAGTTCTACTGAAACTGCACTGCAACAAACCTGCATGCAGGAAGGAGCAGCATCTGGTTTTCTGTAGGGCCTGTCATGCACTCTGTACCTAGTTACAAGCCCCAAACAGCTGTCTGCAGTCATTCATTAGCTGCCCACAGAATAGGAAGCAAGGAAGGAGATTGTGAAAAGATCAAGGAGAAGGGATTAAAGGCCAGGGGAGAGAAAGATGAGCATAGGTACGTTTTTAAGTGACTTGCTTAAAGTTCTATGTGATAACCATGACTCAAAAAGAGTGCAGACAACAAAAGCAAGTTCAACATCGCCGAAACTGAAAACGGCAAGGAGCACTACGGCACCCACCACAAACAGTGACGGGTATTTACTTTATGTGTGAGGGGTGATGTAAACAAACTATTTATGTGGGGGGGGCTATGCCCCCCCGTGCCTCTGCACCACCCCACATTTATTATAATCAACTCTGGGGTGGGTTGATATTGGGGAGAGGGAAAACTCGGGATGGGGCCACATTATGGTGGGACAGCAGTCAGCAGATGGAGAACGTTATGGGGAGCAACCTACAAGCGGGCCGGGAGTGGACACAGTTGGGAGAGCGAGGGGGGGGGGAGGAAGCACTCCAGGCACACCAGCTGACCTGAAGAATGTTTACAAGAAATACAGTACTTACATTAAAGCCGGCGTCCTGACGTGGACAGTCCCAGTCATACTAAAATACTAATTGCCAGCAGATTAGGCCTTATGGTCTATCGAGTCTGCTCGAACCTCAGATCCCCTGTTGGAAACCGAGGCCCCCTCCCCCCTTGTGTTCCGATACCCTTTTCTGTATCTGTCCCACCCTCTCTTGAAGCCCTCCACATTGGAAATCTGGACCAGCTCGCCAGGCAGCGCGTTCAAAGGATCCACCACCTACTCAAGCTCTTTGCCTCTACTAATGTCCGACGGCTCTAATACTGTGGGAATACTGATTTTGCAACGTTTAACAATTTTGAAAAAAGGAATTTGCTAATCACTCAGAAAAAGGAATACACTTTATTGCACAACATACCAAATGTCAGATGTTTTCACAGTAAAAGAAATGCACCATTAAAAGAAATACAAATACAATTCAGGTACCATGGGGGGGCAGAGGCCCCCCAATGAAAAACCAAAAAGTCTCTGGCAGCTGATTCCTTTATGTTCACTCAGTATGGTTTCAAATCAGGAATTATAAAATGAAATAGTCAAGCTGTATTCAGGTACCATGGACGGAGGTGTGGGGGGGACATAGCCCCCTCAAACAAACAAGTCAACCTTTCTAGCAGCTGAGTTTTTTATGCAGTCGAGGTACATCTTCATTTTGCAGTGTTTCTGGGGGAAGAAAAGGATATATAACATTTGTTTTTGTTTTTTTTTTCAGTTGGGGGTCTCTGCCCTCCCATCCATGGTACTGGAATACGTGATTATTAATGTTATGTAAGTTTCAGTAGCTGATACTGTAAAACCATGGAAATGTGTGTGCAGATGAAGTCACTGGAAGGTAGTCAGAGTAATTTTTGTTTTTTCATTGGAGTACGTTCTCTCTCACCCACACCTTCTGTCCATTGTAAAGTGTTTTAACTGTGGAACTGTGTGTGTGTGGAGGTGGTGTTTAGGGAGATCAGAGTAATTTTGTTTTTCTTTCAGGGGCACTGCTTGCTTATTAATTTTCATGTGTTGTGCATAGACTGTGGAACTGTGTGCAGTTCAGAGTAATTTTGTTTTTCTTTCAGGGGCACTGCTTGCTTATTAATTTTCATGTATTGTGAATAGACTGTGGAACTGTGTGCAGTTCAGAGTAATTTTGTTTTTCTTTCAGGGCACTGCTTGCTTATTCATTTTCTTGTGTAGTGCATAGACTGTGGAACTGTGTATAGTTCAGAGTAATTTTGTTTTTCTTTCTGGGGCTCCTCTTTTTTATATTCATTTTAGTATGTAGTGCTTCTGCTTAAGTTCGCTCAGCTCCGACCCCTGTTTAGGCTGCAGTGCATGCACAAGAAAGTACAATAGTTATTGTAAGTTAAAAAATTGCGCATTTGTGCCCCCAGTATCGGGACAGCACTACAACCCAACAACCAACACCAAAAACAAACACACCCACAAATCTCCAGCCCACGCGGAACCCGGGTCCTCTGGACCCTGAGGCAGTGACTCTAGCCACCACACCTGCTGGCCAGCTCAGGGTTGGCCCAACAAACACAGCATATATTCTTAATAAAACACCTGCTCCCTATGGACACAATATCGCTGAACTTACTATGTGCTGTTCAGTGCACATAGCCCATTTTACCCTCACTATTTTTACTTTGTCCATATTGCCTCGCTTAAATTGATTTGCCCAAATCACAGGATACCTTGCTTCAAGGTGACAGGAACTTATTTTTACGTAGTGAACTGCTCTCCCATTTTCCTTTTATGCCAGTTTTGTATTCTGATGTGCATTTGTTCCCATAGGCGCCATATGGCGTCAGAACCATCCATTGCTGGAAGGACCCAAAATGGCCACTGGGAGCAAATGAGTTAATTTATAATAACTAAAATAATTTACCTTTGGGGTGCCCTCAGCTCTACACTGAGTCCCACTCTCCTCACCAGTTACTGCTCTTTATTTTTATACTTGTAAGACATTCCATGACATCACTTACACCATTCCATGCTGCGTGGCCTGGAATGGTATTACTGATGTCACAGAATGTTTAGGCAGTATGAAAAGACAGAGCAGCAACTGCTGAGGAGAGAGAAATTGAGAGTGGTTAGGAAGGCAAAGAAAAAAATCTATTCATTTTAAAAAAGGTCAAAACATTACAAAGCAGAATATTGGATAGACACTAAAAAGAAAACAGGGGAGTGTCTAGAGGTGAAGACAACTGTTTCCCATCACCTTTAGGGTCACATGGCAAGTGTGACAGCAGTGTGATTCAAACCTGAACCTGCTGTTTCACAGCTTTGTGCTGTAACCATTAGGGCCAGTTACCCAAGCGTATCCCTCAGGGTGTTCCTCTAGGTTAAATCCGCTGTAATAGATTAACACTTAGTACTATGGTAAGATTACATGTGGTGGATGGACACAGGTGCAATGAACATGTTTCTCATTGTGTTTCTTTTTGTAAGGCAGGAATCCTGGAACGCATACAAGGTAAGAGTGCTCTGTGTAACTCTGCAGGTGTTTGTTGTGCTTTGCATACAGATCTAAGTGTATTCACTATAACTAAGCATGCATGTGATATAACAGGGCAGCAGGGCACTGGCACCACCCTACTGAGGGACAGGAATCCAGGCCTTTGTTTTTATTTATGCTTTTTCCCCTCCCAGTGAGATGTCAGACCTGCCGCTACAGCTGCTTGTCTCGACACAGACTGTGAACTTCCTAGGATCTCTTTAGATACCACCCCAAACACCCCTGCAGGGGACTTGGTAAAATCCAGACCACTGGACTGAACTGGACTGGTTGGACCAGCTGGACCAGCCGTAACCTGCAGGACCTGGTTCTGACCGGACCGTTCAATCCAGGTTTTACCATTCTGGGTCCGGTCTGACTGTCCTGAGTTCACCCATACTATCGCTACAGTGGGTTATCTCTAATGCCGTCTTCATTCATCAAAAATAAAGACATGGGTCTGGAAGGACATGGTCAGGTCATTGGAAGGTGGCTCATTCTGGGGAGACTTCTGTCTGTAATGCTGCCTTATGTGTTTATCTCCCTTTTCATCCTTCCACCACCCATAATTGGAGCTGCCATGCCATCAGTGGGAGAGCAGAACATTACATGGTTACTCACTACATCCAGTGCTACTCCCGGCCCGCCAAAGGAGGCACTCATGCTGGGGGATGGCGGATGCACCACCCCCGCCAAGAGTCCAAGATTGCTTCCTCCATAGCACTCCAGTGACTCCTGCAGACCATGGCTGGAAGTCAGGATCACAACATGAATACAGGTCTCCCCTATGGAAGCACAGCGCACTTCTACTAGTCACACTGGACCAGGCAATCCTGATCTTTCTAACGAGACCCAATGCACATAACTGACTGTGTCAACTTGCATAGCTGTATATGCTGCTCTGCAATGCCCTCTAGTGCTGTAATGAAGAAATACAGGAGTAAAATTCAATTTGAATATGCCAGTGCCAGGCTTAAGTGTGCCAGCATGGTGCCGCTGACTGTTTTCAACTGTACGATACCACACTATTTTATAGTCCAGGTTACTTATCCATACAGTATGTATCATTTACCCAATTATCCGTCTGTCTGCCTGTGCTTCTCTCTGTCTTCCTGTGCTTCTGCCTGCCTCTCCCTTTAACTGCGGATGTGCTATTTATTGCTCTGCATAAACATGGGTAAGAACATGATAGCCAATTCATTATCTAAAAGACAGGCACAAGAGTAATAATCTGACCATAATTTCCCTGTGGTACTTGTTTAGTGTGTGCACCAAGTTCGACTACAGTATCAATACGCCTTAGCTGGAACTATGTTTTTGACTTCTGTTGGTACTTCATACAAAATACAATATTCTCTTGTTACAAATCATAGCAAAACAACATTTTTAAGTACAACCCCAGTTTTATACGTGCAATAAGACATTTCGGGGATGTGTAAATGTAGACAATAATTGCACCTTCCTCTTGTGTGTTTCAAGGCCGCCGGCGTAAACACATCATGCCTAAGAGCACGCGAGAGACCTGTGATTATTATGGGATGACTGGAGGCATTGGTGGGTGTACGAGGGAATAATGGCATTAAGCACTGTAGACCCAGATTGAGGTCAGAGGCCAAGGTCACTATATATGATGCCCAGTGCCATTATTCAAGAGGACTGACCCGCTAATGTCTACAGTTATTGCTATTATATCGAGGGCAACAAAGTTAGTTGGTCAATTTCTGGCATGTATACAAACCACAGAGATGAAGCCATTTGTGTTTCAAAGCTGGGTTTCTGACATAACGCTCAGCAGGTGAACATTAGTTCAGACACTGGTCTGAATGTTTGGAATGCCTCTGCTCATTAGTGTATTCCAAATGCCTCTGCTACGTTATTTGCATATTCAAAGGTGTTTATTGCCTAATTTACATGTTCCAAATGCTTTATGTGTTTTGCAAGCTTATGTACAGGGCACTGTCACCACCCAATGTTCTGTAAATAAGCAATCTAGTTGGTTCATAGGATGTCACCTCGATATAATGACCCATAATTATACTCCCTGGTGCGTTATTGCATAACGATGTGACTGCAAAGAGTTTAGGCTGTAAAAGCTCCTTTTCATCATCCACGGTCACGTTTTTGGTTTACCCCTTCAGAGCTCATTGGTCGTCTCCTTGTCTTTAGGATTTATGCAAACACATGAAGCAAGGGAAAGGAGCAGCAACAGAGGTAACAACTACTGCATCAGAAGAATTCCAGGCATCAGGCAACTGCAGTCATGAGGAAAGGACCTGAATTGGGACTTGGTAAAAACGCATCAGACCAGATGGGTAAAAGCTGGACCAGACATACTGGGTGAAAGTTGTGCAAATTTAGCTGGTCTGGCCTTTATCGACCTGGTCCGTTTTTTTCCAATACAGACTGAAGTATGTGTGTGTGTGTGTGTGTGTAAGTGTTTTTAAACTGGTATGATGGAAATGCTTTTTGCCCCTATTAAAAATGGTACAATAGATGGGGAGCTATCAGTAACGAGGCCATCATTTCATCACGGGATTATCATGGCATCACCCAAGCATGAGTAGTTCCATGATGTTACCAGAACCTTGAGATGGAATTATAGCTGAATTATTGATATTTCCACACTTTTAATTTTTTGTGATAATATGAGTCTGATTAGCTGAATATTTTCTGTGAAATGATACACCATTTTTCTTCAGTTTCTTTACGTCAGCTTTCACTGAACATGGCAGTTACAAAAAATAGCTGTTCTGAGCTGCACATATGAATTTTGATTGATGTTCAATCTCATAATAACCAGGAGTCATTTTATGTTGTGTCTTGTACTGAGCTATTTACACAGCCTACCCTAAACTCGACCACCCCGGGTCATTTTGAGTTATGTCAAGTACTATACCGCCTACACAGCCTACCCTGTCTTGGGTCACAGCCAGGGTCATTTTGAGCTGTGTCTAGTACCACACTGCTTATGCCTAGCCAACCTTGGGTTACCCCAGGGTCATTTTGAGTTCTATCTGGTGCAACACTACCTTGGATCACTTCTGGGTCATTTCAAGTTGTGTCTAGTTAGTACTGCATTGCTTATGCAGCCTGTCCCTACACTGGGTCACCCTGGGGGCATTTCATGTTCTGTCTAGTACCATACTGCCTACACAGCCTACACTGCCTTGGATCACCCTGGAGTCATTTCAAGTTGTGTTGAGCACTGCACTACCTACGCAGCCTACCCCACTTTGTGAATTATAATGTGGTTGCAGAGCATCATTTACAAAACTTACTCTAGCTCTGAAAGCCTTGTTGTTTCTCTCCTCATTCACAGGAAGGACAGGAGAGGAAAGACTGGACATGGAGCTACACACAAACAGCAGAGGTCAGCCCCAGTTGTAAAGCTGGCTGTTATAAGCCATTTTTTTCACATACATTTAATTTTGCTTGACAAAACAACTGCACAGAATGGGAAGTGATTCCATATGTAATAGAGGATATGGAACGTGTTGCCATCCTCATACTACGACCCATGATGCTTTACACTGAGTTTGAGCCGGGAAGGGGAGGGGAAGAGTGAGAGAGAGAGAGAAGAGAGAGAGAGAGAGAGAGAGAGAGTTGCTAACTTGAACATTATTCCCAACTAACCAACAGGAACAGTCTTATTCGAAAGCAGTAATAGCAAATTGAGAGGAAAAATACCAGATTTTGGGTCTTGGAGGAGATGTAACCTATCTGAAACCATATTTATCTGTGCACAGTGAAAGTCTAAGAACGTCTGGGTCTTGGGCTCATCCCCTCGCTGAGTGCGGCTCCCCTCGGTGTGTGCATGTAGCACCAGTACCCCCACCACGAGGTGGACTCCATCCTGTCACCAGTGGTGAAACATTGGCTACAGAGAAATCTTGCCAGAGGTTAACCAAATCATATATCAATGTTAGCAATTTTAGCACTCAGTAACTCACATTCACACCCTCACTGTTAACACTATTGGTTTACTCAAAAAGTCTAATGGCTGTTCCATCTCAATGCACAATACCACCCTTGTACATGCTTCCTTATAAATGACGGAACTAACCCAAAAAACAAAGCATACGTAACTTTGTCAGACAATGTGTGCAAAATACTTTACTGGTTGTGCCCATAATTAGTCCTCAGTGTCCAAGTTAGGCACTTTACTTCTAGCCGCAAAATCTGCCTGAATAACTACAAGCTTTTTCCCATCCTCCACTGGATTGTTAAACAGGTATTGGGAATAGGAATAGCCCATATAGTAGATGCAGAGCCCGGCAGGCAGTTAGAGCGCATGGGAAACCCCTAGTGCACGAAGACCTGATTTACCATCTTGTAGCGATAGAGTCCCCTTCATTTTAGAAGCCTGCAGTACCATATCATGAATATGTAGTCCATGTATAATCAAAAGTAAGGCATGAGGCTGATTGGAATCCTCCAGACGTCTGTCTCCTCAGTGTTATGCGGTAGACCTTCTAGATGAGTTCAGTAACATTTAATTTCAGCAAAGTGGAAATTAAGTCTGTGGCAAATTTTACTGGTGTCAGCGTGGCTCAGTTGGTAGCACATCCGCCTCTGGACCAGAAGGTCATGGGTTCTCGTCCCACACCGGGATTGGACTTGCACCTAAACATCGCTGGCATCCGAGTGCAGTATTGGGGGGTGCTGTACTCCTGGGGTGTGCTGTCCTTCAGATGAGACGTTAAACCGAGGTCCCTTCTGCCCATCCTGGTGGGTGTCCA
Source organism: Neoceratodus forsteri (assembly GCA_016271365.2). Classification (NCBI taxonomy): domain Eukaryota; kingdom Metazoa; phylum Chordata; order Ceratodontiformes; family Ceratodontidae; genus Neoceratodus; species Neoceratodus forsteri. Next base: position 107,260,775 of record JADMNL010000034.1, on the reverse strand, counting down.
GGTGGAAGTAAAAAGAACTCTCTGTGAAAGAGCAGGGAGCATTCCTGCTGGGCGGTGTCCTGGCCAACATTCCCCTTCCCATAAACCGGTTCATGCAATTATCCAGGCTGTGTGTGGATGATGATGTGCGATATGGCTGCCACCACACATTCAGTCACTTCACTACCAGTCTAGCATTGCTTGTAAAGCGCTTTGGGATACTGTGTATGAAAAGCACTATATAAATGCTGATTTTTCTTCTTCCTGCTGGGTGCAGACTCTACCCCTTCCCTGCATCCTTTTTTTTTTTTTTCTCGAAATTGTTTGTATCTCCGGTGGACCGGAACTCTCTTGGGCAGTCCACTCACCTGCTGCTCTACCACACACAGTGACCGTCCACCTCCTCAAAGTCACTAGCGCTCCCCGTGGGCCACCAGGTCCAAACCTGCGAGGAGATCAAGGGGCGGAGGCTCAGTGTTGGGCATGTGGCGGTCGAGGCACTGGGATGCCGTTGCCTATCTGGCCCACAGGGGTCTTTTTGGCTATTTTTTCCCCATCCCCCCAAACGTGACATGTGGTGACACCATGGCTCATGGCAACCCCGCCAGCATCTGCCACGCTCCCCTCATTGCTAGTCTGGGATCCTGCAGTACCCCTGGTCTCCACCTGGGGTCACTGGGACACTGGACATCCCCAACACCTTCCCCCCGGGAAAGCAGAGCCGTCCTGGGGACGCTCAGTCCCTTCCCTCCCTGCCATCCCACGGTACCCGAGCTCGCTCCCAAACCCGGGTCACTGGCGTGGCGCGAGGTGTGGCGTCCAGTGCCTCAACTCTCAGCACCACCGGGTTGGCTATGCATCCTTTTTAAAAACATTTTATTCCCCTTCTTTTTCTGTACTTCTCCTCCTTACTACCCAGGCTTCTGCCTGATTCTACCCAGCAGGACTGTACTTCTTGCCTCACACTGATAGGCCATTGACAGGTCACCTACTTATGAGGCAGCTGTACTTCGGTGGCTGATAGAATGTCCAGGATGGTGCCCCTCTGCCCAGCCCTGTGCTGTTATAGTAACATCATATTGGGATGATGGAAGGAACTTAGGTGGCCCTACTCATTTGGGTGAAAGGAGAAGCAATAATTTTTTTTTTTGTTCTTTTTTCTCCCCTACTGGGGCAGGATGCTCCATCGATCAACCCCCCCAGCCCCGTCACTGGGCATCCCAGGGACTTACTTCAATCCCAGTCTTCCCCCATGGGGGTTGGCGGCTCCTACCTGCTGACGGAATGGATCTGGTTTCCAGGAGAGGGCCCAGTAGCCTGGGTGGAGAGCCTGTGAGGGGTCAGTATCATCCTGCCCTGCCGCCGGCCATTTTTCTGCTTTTTCCTCCCCATCAGAAGAGTGGACGTGTAGTGCCATCCAGACATGCCTATGCACACTCCCATGCATAGGACATCGATGGGTGCTGCTCCTCCATTCCCCACACGTTGCGGTCCCGGCTGCCTGTACCCCCAGCTACTGCTAGTGGTCAGGTGAATGCCATGGCTGGTGCCCCCCCCCCAGAAAAGGAGGGCTGTTCTTCAGATGCTCAGTTCTCCTCTGCCTAGCTGACCTCTGCTATCCTGAGATCACTCCCAACCCTGGGTCGCCAGTGTGGTGGCAGGTGAGGCTTGGCCCTCTGCGCCACCAGGCCAGCTAAAGGGGAAGCAATAATAAACAAAAGAGTGCTGCTGTCAAAGTAATTAGACATTTCAGACCCTTTGTGTTGTATTGTCCTGAGCTACCCCCACTGTTTCCTCCAGATATACATTATGAAGCAGCGGATAAACTTTCATACAAACATACGAATCTGCCAGCAGAAACAGGCCTCATTGTCTATCTAGTCTGCTCGAGTACGCAGCTAGTGTCCCTAGTTTGCAGCTGCCCCAGCCCCTCCCTACCCCCAGAATTTTCTCAGCATTGCCTACCTAGCCCCCCCCCCGGTGCCCTGCCCCATGCCCTTTTGAAACTGTCCACTGTCTTACATGATATCACCTCCTCTGGTAGGGCATTCCATTTCGACACCACACTTTCTGTGAAATAATGCCTTATCTCCCTCCTAAATCTGCCCCCTTCCAATCTTAACCCATGCCCTCCCCTTCCCTTTTTCAGCCTGAATAACCCATCAGAGCCAGATCTGTTGATTCCCTTTAAATACTTGAACATTTCAATCATATCACCCCTGTCCCTCCTCTCCTCCAGGGGGTACAAATTCAGTTCCCTCAGCTTGTCCTCGTAGGTTTTGGCTTCCATCTCCCATATCATTTTTGTCTCCCTACGCTGCACCCCCTCTAGCAGTCTGATATCCTTCTTCAGATATGGTCACCAGTACTGTATGCAGTACTCCAGGTGCAGCCTGACTACGGACCTATAGGAGGCAGGATCACCTCCCTATGTCTGGATGATAATCCCCTTGCAATACACCCTAGCATCTTGTTAGCTTTGGCTGTAGCCTTCCTGCATTGAGCAGAGTTGTTCATGCTCTCTGTTACCATCACCCCAAGTCCTTCTCTTCCTTGGTGACCCCCAGCCTCACCCCCCCAACCAATATTCCCTCCTCAGGTTCTTCACCCTCGAAGTGCAAAACCTTGCACTTCTTCACGTTAAAGCCCAGCTGCCACCTAGCCGACCACTCCTCCAGTTTGGCTAGGTCCCCCTGTAGCTCTCTCCACCCTTCCACATCATCCACTGCCGCCCCCATCTTTGTATCATCTGCAGGCAGACTGATTCTGCTCCCAACTCCATGGGAGATATCTGAGATGAATAGCCCAAACAACACCGGATCCAGAACAGAGCCCTGTGGCACTCCACTTGTCACTGGCCTAGGGGTTTAGAGTTCCCCCACCACAACCACCCGATGCTGCCTCCCTCTCAGCCAGTTCACAACCCAGTTTTCCAACTTTGCCCCTGCCCCCACAGATTTCAGTTTCCCCCCCAACCATCTGTGAGGCACTCAATCGAAGGCCTTGCTGAAGTCCAAATACAGGACATCCACTGCATGGCCCCTATCCAGTTCTCGTCACCCAATCATAATACTCTATTAGATTGGTCTGGCAAGATTTCCTTGAGACGAACCAATGCTGCTGCCCATCCTGGAGGCCATTAGCCTTGAGAAACATCACCAGTCTCTCCTTCAGTATTGCTTCCATGAGTTTACCCATTATGGAAGTGAGACCAACAGGTCTGTAGTTGCCTGGCTTGTCCTGTGGGCCACTCTTTTGTATAGGCACCACATAGGCCATCCTCCAGTCCTGTGGCATGCATCCCATGTCTGTTTATTGGTTAACCTGTAAAACACTGCATGGCCTCTGGATAGTTTCCTTCCAGCAAGAATTTATTTTTGTGTGTTCAGCACTTTGAGATGCTTCCATCAATTATGTTACATAAATATCATGGAATTGCCTGGCCTTGAGATCGCCATCTCTCCCCTTAATTTATGAGCCTCAGAGGCCTAAGGAGACCAGTGTGCAGTTATGAGTGAATAAGTGTATCTAGGGGTGGGTGTGTGTGTGTGTGTGTGTGTGTGTATACATATGCGTGTATGGGTGACAGAACATGTGTGTGCTGTCTATGTATGTGTGTGTGGGGTATATGTGTGCTTGTATGTCTATGTTTGTGTGTGTAAGTATCTGCATGTGTGTGGACAGGTGAGAATTGGTAGGAGTGTGAAGGAGTGGGCATGTTTGCATGTACGTGTCTATATGTCTGCATGTGTGTTGCTCTGTACTTGTACAGCTGCATGTTTGTCCAGCACCCACCACATGCTGTAAGGCTGAAAGGTAAACAGGGAGGGCAGTGCAACTGCGTTGCCATGCCGACGACTAGGATCAAAAGCAAGATCAGAAGATCATGTCAGGAGGCAGGCCATAGCCAACACAGCTGCCGCTCAGCAGTGCGTCTCAGCTGGGGGGGTTGGCGGATGGTTCTACCACCATATCGACCCCTGTGACTGAGCCAGGGAGCTTACTTCTGCCGCAGGGCAAGCTGTGGCTATGTGAGCCCAACAGAGACATCACCCCTGCTATGGGAGGAGGAATGAGAAAAACCTGGTATCTGTCTACATGATGGCTGGGTTCAGCCTAATCAGAGTAAATCCCTGTGACCAGGGTATATCCCCGAGACAAGCTACCCAGGGAAAAAAGCAACACAGAAACAAAGGTAAACAGGGAAACACAGTCCTTCAAACAGTGTTAACCCTTTCTTTCATTCCTACCAGGCAGGAACAACGGGGAAGATCAAAGCCATCATCTGGAGTTGCACAGAAACATAGAAACATAGACTTTGACGGCAGATAAGGACTGCTTGGCCCACCTAGTCTGCCCATTTCCCTACCTATTGGATAAGCTGCAGATCCTAGTTAACCAACAGCCTATTTCTTCCTAACCCCCAAGAATTGCCTTATGTCTGTCCCATGCATTCTTAAATTCCCCCAATGTCTTTGATCCCACGACCTCCTCAGGAAGGTCATTCCATGCATCCACCACCCTCTCTGTGAAAAAAGTACTTCCTCACATTGCCCCTGAGCTGTCCCCCCTGTGCAACTGTGTCAAATGCCTTGCTAAAGTCTAGGTAGGCCATGTCCGCAGCCCTTCCCTGGTCTACTACTTTGGTCACCCAGTCAAAGAAATCAATTAGATTTGTCTGACATGACCTTCCTGCTGCGAATCTATGCTGCCTTTGGTCCTGTGCCCCACTGGCCTCTAGGTACTCAACAATTCTTTCCTTCAGAAGTGATTCCATCATTTTCCCTACCACTGAGGTCAAACTGACAGGTCTGTAGTTTCCTGCCTCTGTCTTTCTCCCACTTTTGTGAAGGGGAATCACATCCGCCCTCCTCCAGTCCTCCGGTACCACACCATCCTCCCATGATTTATTAAAAAGGGTAGTCAGTGGTGTCACTAGTTCTCCCCTTAGTTCTTTTAGAATTCTGAGGTGAATCCCATCAGGCCCCATTGCTTTGTCTACCTTCAGTTTTAGGAGCTCTTTCAGAACTTTTTCTTCTGTGAAATGCCTGGTATCAACCCCCCCCCAGCCACAGTACTTCTACTGATTGATTTAGGTACCTCCCCTCTTCTTCTTTTGTGAATACTGAGCAGAAGTATTCGTTCAGTATCCCTGCTTTTTCACTGTCCCTCTCTGCGCCCCCACCCTCCCCTTTATTAAGCCTCACTATCCCTCCCTTGGTCTTTCTTCGCTCCCTAATGTACCTATAAAAGGTTTTATCCCCCTTCTTAACTGAGTTGGCTATCTTTTCCTCAGTTTGGGCCCTGCTCTTCTGACTGCCTTCCCCACTTCCTTCTGCTTTAACTGGTACAGTTCTCTGTCCTGCTCCTTCTGTGTTTCCTTATACTTCCTGAATGCTGTCTTTTCTCCCTAACCTTCCCCGCCACCTCTTTTGAGAACCATAGTGTTTTTTTCTTTCCTTTTGATTTATTTGCTTCACACAAAGGCTTGTTGGCTCTGTGATGGCAGTTTTAATGTTTCCCCCATTGTTGATCCACCCCTCCTTCTTGCTTGTTTGCTAGTGCTTTTCTGAGGCACTCTCTCATTTTGACAAAGTCCGCCCTCCTGAAGTCCAGTACCTTCACTTTTGTATGGCTTGACTCTGCAGCTGAGTTTATCGTGAACCACACTGTTTGGTGGTCACTTGTTCCGAGATGGTTACCCAATTCTAGATCTGAGATCTTCTCTCCATCCCTGTTTGAGAGTACCAGATCTAAGATTGCTCCCTCCCGCGCGTGGGTTCCAACACTAGCTGTCTGAGGCATGCCTCCTGTAGGGCATCAAGAATGGCCCTGCACTTGGATGTGGCTGCAGCAGATGTGCTCCAGTTAACATCTGGCATATTCAGGACCCCCATCAATAATATCTCCCCTTTCTCTGCCATCCTAAGGATGCCTTCTATCATTTCCTTGCCCATTTCCTCCCCCTGAGACGGAGGTCTGTATACACCCCTGTGCGGACTGTGGTGCCATTTCCAGTCTCCAGGATGACCCACAGTGCCTCCTCTCCTCCCTGTTTACCCTTTTGTTCCATTGCTTTGATCCCTTCCCTTACATAGAGAGCTCCTCCTCTTCTTCCCTCCCTGTCCCTCCTGTAGATTGTGTACCCTGGTATACTGACATCCCAGTCATGGTTCTCTGTGTACCATGTTTCTGTGACTGCCACGATATCCAGACATCTCTCTTCCAACAAGGCCACTAGTTCAGGGAGCTTGTTACCTAGACCATGGGCATTGGTACTCATTACCCTCCATTTTTGATGGCCTTACCCCTTTTTGCCCCATCCCTGTCCTTACTGCCGTTGCCTTTTTCTCCATTTACCCCTGCCCGTCTCCTTATCAACTTCTCTATCTTGGTGTTTATCTCACTACCAACCCTGATTTTGGGGGGTGGGGGGGCTAGGATTTCCCTTCTCCTTTTCAGTGCTTCCCCCCTTGGCTAGTTTAAATGCTTGCCAATGAAGCATTTAAACCTATCATCTAGGGTCCTGGTTCCCCTCCTAGACAGATGCAGACCACCACTCCAGTATAGGCCTGCATCCCTCCAGGTGGAGCCCCAGTCCCCAATGAAGCCAAAACCCTGAGCTCTGCACCAGTTTTTCAACCATTGATTGTATCCCATAGTGCAGAGCACCCTAGCCTCACCCATGCCATAGACAGGCAGCATCTCTGAGAAGGTTACCGTGCATGCTACTTGTCTAAGGCCCCTCCCCAACTCCACAAACTCCTCCTGCACTGCTCTGATCCCATTCCCAGCCAGGTCATTTGTCCCTAGGTGGACAATGACATCCAGCTCCCTCCCCTGTGCAGCTGCTCCCAAGAGCCTGAGTATTCACTCCCTGTCCCTCCAAGCCATGGTGCCAGGCAGGCCCCTTACCTCCCTCTCCCCTCCCTCCCCAGTTCTACCCCCCTAACAATGGAGTCCCCCACCAGGAGTTGTTTCCTTCCCCTGTGGGGTCCAATGCCACCCTCTTATGGATCTCCTTTGTGGAGGTTCCCAGCATCCTCCTTGGTCTCCACTGCAGGTGCCTTCATAGAGGCACCCACAGTGGAGTAAGTAACCCGAGTTCCTAGGTAAGGGCTTTAAGTAGTGACCAACTTTATGGGACAATTCTAAATAGTCCTGAAATATTTCTGAGACACCCTTCCCCCTAAAATCAAAACAGAATTAAACAGATATGAATAAAATTCTACCTAGGAAAATGTTCTGGACAGGCAGTCACCTCTCTGGACAAACAGCAAAATCAGTGTGGTCCAGAAAATTCTAGCTGGATCACCCCCAGCTTAACTGGACTTCTTACCACCCGCTCTAGACCTGCCCGAGTATGAATGTGCTAATCAAATAACTTCAAAACATGTCATTATCAATGGGTCTGTAAGGAGTGGCACATTCTGTCAATTCAGTTGAGTTTTATTCAGGAAAAAGCATTGAGTGGAGCTAGTTTGCAATGGTGTCCAGTTAAAGGGACACTGTCAACCCCCTTCGGCCTCAACAAATCCTGAGTTTAAAAAACACTTTTTGTGACTGGTCACATTCTGTAGAGATTGCTTACGCAAATGGTAGTTTAATTCTGATTCCTTTTTTGTTTTAAAAAGTGAAAAACAGACTGCCTACCATACTGGTGTTAACACACAAAAGCAGGTTTGTTTACATTCCCTTGATCAACTCCCACTGCATCTTTCCTGGACTTGAGAACACCCCCAATACAGTCTAGCTACTCAGGATGCAGTGGGACAAGAGGAGCCTGTTGAATCATGAGTGACTGCACTCTTTTTTTCTCTAATGTTCTTGAAATATGTAATAAGAGTAGATCAAGGATTTGAAACAAAACAATGTTGGATATAAATACACAATTAGAATGTATTTCAGTTCTATTGAGAAAGGATGCAGATACAACAACCAGCAACATCAATGAATTTTAGAGAACATAAGCAATCATAAAATGTGGGTTTTTACCTAGAAATAACATGATGCAAAAAAGGTTGATAGTGTCCCTTTAAGGCAAACCTTCTGATGACACGTGAGCATATTACAGACAAAAGCAGTGCTAGAGACGGTGTACAGCGAACAAGGCAGTGTGTGTCTACACAGGCATAACAACGTTTCAAGTGAAGGTACTGAAAGTAACCCGAGGCTGATGCAGCAAATGAGCTCCTGAGTCTAAAAAGGGTCAGAACAAAAACAACATAAGGTCTGCTAACTGGAATGCTAATGTATGATTCTCTGATGGTTTCTAAAGGTTCTGTTTGACTGTTTGTCACATGAAAAGGAGCCTGGGTGGCAAACTAATGTTATCATACAATTAATGGGCAGACTGAAGAACTCCAGCAAATACTGGGAGGCCAGCCAGGTCAAATTCCAAAAGTCACAATGTGGGAAATGAGCCCGGTGGTAATCAACTGGTTTATGATGGGAGACATGACATGATGTTTCTTTTGGGGAAGACATTCCAGGGGGGGACGTGATATAGATGACACTGTTTAAATGTGTGTTGTTTTGTGACAGCTTAGGTTTCAGCCTTGTCAAACACAATGTTCTTTATGGGTGAGGGGCCCGCTGGGGGTTCAGAGTTGGTTCTATAAGAATGGAGCCTGTTGTCTTTGAAGAGAAAGTGGGGGGGGGCTAGAGAGGGGCAGTTAGTGTGTTGTATACACAAAGACCCATGGGGTTACATAGATACATAGGTACATAGAATATGATGGCAGATAAGGGCCGTTGGGCCCACCCAGTCTGCTCAATTGTGTTTTTTTAAGTATTATTAATATTATTACTATAATACCCTCTACCCTACACCCATGATTCCCTTGTGCCTATCCCATGCATTTTTGAAACCATTTACTATTTTTGCCCCCACTTCCCGGGGCTGGAGACTCAAAGGAGAGAACTCAGCTGCAGGTTCCAGCTCTCTGAAGACAAGAGACTGTTTTTTTTCATGTGTTCTTCTGTAAGTTTTGACCTTGCTATCAGGAAGCTAAATGTGGGTTTTATGACTTGACTCACTTCATTTTCCATGTTTTCTTCCTGTTAGCACTTTTGTTCTGTTGTGGCCAACGTGTAAACATATTGTGTGCATAAAGTAGTTATTATATATCACAACATACAGACTGGTTGTGAATTTTACATAAAAAGGGTACAGTTTGTGAATCTCTGAGGTGCCCGTCATTCTGAAGACGCACACTCAATCTGGTGAAAGCAGTCTGAAAACATATTCCATTGTGATACAGGGAAAGGAGTGATGAGAAGTTTGATAAAGACAGAACCCACATTTAAACTGGGGTTCAAGCAGTCGGCCTTGGCTTGACCCAGGGGAACTGGTGACTGAGCTCAGAGAGCCCTGCTGTCCAGGGTGTGCCACAGTTGCAAAGAGTCAAGTGTGGGCACAAGGGCATGGTGAGAGGCAGACATAGGTGAAGGTCTGCGACAGCTAGCTGTAAGAGGGGTGCTGGTTGGACTGCGGATGAGTGGGTTTGTCACAAAGACTAATGCTCCTGATTGTGCCCCACCCAAACCAACATATTTTTATTGTTTAGAAAAGGAAAGTAAGAAGCCAGAATGGTGGTGCACAGGGCTGAGGAACTTAAAGCACCTTACCTCTTCCATGCCGGTGACCCGAGTTCAGAAACAAGCCCGGGCCAGCAGGGTTCAGCTGCGGTGGGAGGGCTGGGAGCAGGACTGAGTGGCCGCCAGGCAGCTCTCCTCTCCTACATTGGAAAGGTTAGTCTTCCTGGTGCTTGGCTGCCACCTAGTGGAGGCTCAGTGGTAGTGCCATGCAAATGAGGAAATGGCATTAGGCCGGGTGGGTGGAGCAGACTGGGTGCATGTGCACACCTCCACATCCCTATGCGACCACGTATGCTGAGGCCCCAGGGAGTAGTAGGGAAGAAAAGCCCGAGGAAAATGCAATGGCACAATGATGCCTGCTCAACACATCTCCACCCACCACGTCACTGGACCGACCTGCAGCAAAGCACTGGATCATGTGCCTCAGGGGAAGGGGACAGCTGTCCTTCTACTGATCCCGCTATGGGGGGGGGGTAATCCATAGGGGTACCCATGCCGCTGGGGGGGGTCCTGGGTAGACAGTGGACAGTGGGGAAGATTGGAAGCCAGTAGAAGGGAGCCCTCCCTTCCCTGGAGGATAATCAAAGTATAGAAAAAAAAAAAGAAAAGGAAAGGAAGGGTTTGTGAAGCATAAGGCCGAATGTCAAGTGTCCTTACATCCCTGGGAAGTGCATCACAAATGTGTATCATTACACCTCTTAAAATTGATTTCTTGTGACAAACAGATTTTGGGGGCATGGAAAGGAGTTTAATTATTGAATGTTTGTGCAACATGGTCAAAGGGGCACTGCCACCGTGCTACCTTTGAAGGAGGGGCCCCACGGTTACTGCTCTGCGTAGGGCGCCATGACAATGTAAATCTGGCCCCGTTCCCAAGGTACTGAAACAAAAGCTTTTGCTGACATATAAGGATCAGTTGTCCACCTCAGTGCTACTCCTGCTCAACTTGTGCCAGAACATACAGTATACTGTATGTATAGCATGGGATCTGGCTAATTTTGCCTCCTGATTGGTCGAAACCCGGTCACAGATGGATATGCTAATATAGCATAACACATGGCTAGGAGTATGCCAACAGAAAAATGTAACAGAATAATATAAGGAGTTATTATGTTCCATCTCATTATGCACATGTTTATGTCAAAGTTACAACTCAGGCTGCAGAACATTTGCCTTTGCTGCTGCAGGCATTTCAATGGATCTTTAGTTTATAATGGACTTAATATAGCATAAAATGCCTGAGGAGTTATATTTTCACTCTAAGTAATGTATTAACCCTGCATTATGATTGCTTGTCGATGAGCTATTCTGTTTGTTATCTGTGATGGATAGGTACAATGGTAATGTCATGACATGTGCGCATACTCTATACTCTGTCTTTAACTCGATTTGTAAAATCACAATAAAAACATAACACACAAAAAATGAAAACTGTAACAAGCGGGACAAAGGGTCATTAAGCAAATCAAACACAACCCCTCAGGGTGTTTTTGTATGGGATCTATTGTATGTTGCCTCACTAGGTGATCTGTGTTTTGTTTTAAATATACTTCAATAAAAAGTAAATTGAAGAGAATTTGTTTTGGCCCCATGGAAGGGCCCAGTGCTAACTAATTTTTGCTCTTCTGTCTGTAGAAGTGGAGCTCCAAAATGAGGAGGGCCATCCACTGGTAAGTCAGATACTTGGTGGTGGAAGTAAAGTATGTGTGCTAGAATGCCTTAATGTGTCAATGCCTTATTCACTAGTGGCGATCATTTTTAATTAATCTCCAAAAAACATTATAAAAGTTCTGACATAAAAATTGACCAAACAAAATTCCCAAGTGCATATACATATAAATAAATAGAAGCTCAGGATACGTAATGTTAGGGGTCTCTGTTTAAATTACTGTATTTATTTTGCTTTTGTTGAGTGGGAAAGGAGGGCCAGGCAGTTCTGCTTGTTTTCAGCCTCGTCCCAGAAGGAGATACAGATGCAAACTGACATAATGTACCAGATTAACCTGTTGGTATTTTTCAGCGAAAGGGAGAAATTTTGCCAGGACACCAGGGAAAATGCCCTACTTTTTTCAAGAAGTGCCATGGGATCTTTAACATCCACCTGAACAATCACTTGAACAGGCAGATGGGACCTTAGTTTAATGTCTCGGCTGAAAGATTGCACCTTGGAAGTGCAGCATCCCCCTTTATACTGCACTACTGTGCCAGTATTTACCCCATGTTCCTGGTGTGGGGCTAGAACCCACAACTTTCCAATCTTCTGGTCTCAGAGACAACTGCACAACCTGCTGAGCCACTGACACTGATATAATGAATAATATTAAGGGGATACATGATGGGCACGAGTGTGATATGGAAAATATTTTCATTCCATTGGAGTGACCTCTGGATATTCACAACGGCAAAGCCATGAGTGAGTATCCAGCGGTTACTGTGCAGAAGTGAAAATAGTTTCCATATTACACGAGTGCACATCATCTATCCGTTTTATACAATAGGGGTGTGATAACTGGAGAGAACTCCAGTTATCACACTGTGATTATGTCATCACAGTGTGATAACTGGAGAACACTCTGGTGGTGGTTTTATGCTGAAATAAAGAATGGCATATCATCTCACCCCTACTGTATAAAAAAATGATATCATCTTATCTCACATCAGTACATCAAGTACAACCAAAAGCATGTAAAAGAATATGTCTCCTTTCAACATAGGGAAATAATTTGGCAGATAAAGGATGCAGTACATTCTGACCACCAGATGAAGCACATAAACAAAATAATCAGATAGGAAATATCCAGAGACTATGATTTATGTAATAAAGGGATAATGCCATATGAAACTAGATAACTGGGTAGTGCAGGTCTGGTTACCCAGATACATTTCCAGCAGACCTAGTAATCTCTCATCTCTAGCAGAAAGGTCACCAGGACCCCCCCCCCCCAAAAAAAAAAAATCAATTATCTGGCCATCCCCTATCAATCTTCTGATAAAATTTCATAAATTAAACTACATAGGAGAAATTTAATGAAAGCCAATAATAATTTTAATCTTTGTGGATCATTTCTAGTTATCTACTGTATAAATGAATTTTTATTTAAGTTTGTGCAAATTTGATAACATGTTCCCAAGATATAGTTCTTTGTGTAGAAATAAAATAGACAAATTAAAATAACGTGATACAGATGATCTATTAACATTATTCTTACATCTGCAGTAAGGTGAAATTGAATCCCAATTTTTATTATATCAGACAGTTTTTTGTTTTTGTTATGTTTTCCACCAACCATTTGTAGGCACATTGTCCTGATATAATTGAACGCTCGCTTTGTTTTATAGCAGTCTTCTATATGGAGTTCTACTTTTGCCATATTGTACAATCTAGGCTTTCATATGAACATACAAAATTTGCCAGCAGATAAAGGCCTAGAGGTCTATCAAGTCTGCTCGAATGTGCAGCTAGTAAGCCATTGAGAATTATTTTAGCAAGCATGTTTTGCATATTATCACCTAAAATTATTGGGCAATACATATGTGGGTAATTACAGTCCCCCCACCCTTTTTTTTTTTAAATGGAACTATAATAGTTCCCTTCAATGCGTCTGGGATGAAATTAAATTCCAATAATAAACAGTAAAACTGTGATAATATGGGGAAACACTGGAACGGTATCAGTCCCGCTACCATTTACTGTGTTATAATTCAGAGATTATTACTGGAGAGTGATCACTATCAGCCCTGTCTACAATACTGAGCAAAACATATTTATCCAAACCATGACAGTCTGACCAAACCTTATATATGTAACAGATGATCCAGTGGGCCCCAGACCATTTATCCTGAACTGACTAGTGGAGATCAATGTGTTTTCTAAAAGAAGCCCAGATGGCCTATTTTTCTATGTTTGTTTTACACTTTATTTTGCCAGGATAGCACAGTTGAGATGTAATATTTTACCGGCCCGGTGGCACTGAGGTTGAGGCACTGGACACCACACCTCGCGCCATGTTGGCGACCTGGGTTCGGGAACAGACTCAGGCCACTGGGGGCTGGCAGGGAGAAGGAAAGATTGAGCATCCTACAACAGCTCTCCTTCCTTTGGGGTGGGTGAGGGATGTGCGCCATGCTGCAGTGGCACCCAGCAGAGGCTGGGTGTTCAGCAGGCTGTGGGCATTAACATTGGGGGGAGAGCCGGCGGACGTCTGCACGTTAGTGCGCTGACGCCACTGCACGTCCGGCTCTTCAGTGGGATAGAAACAAGAAAACTCAAGGGTGTCTCCTCCTCTATGACGCTCTCCCCGAGCTTCAATTAGTCTCTGTAGCTGGATCCCCCAACCAGATATTGGTTCCACGGGCTGGATAGGGGACCAGTTCTGCGGCCCGGCCCCACCGGGGGTGACTGGGGGATCATGGCAGAGACAGATGGTGGAAGCTTGGAGGCCATGACTAGAGCAGATACTTGGAGGAGAACCATACAAAAAAAAAAAAGATGTAATATCTTATTTTCAGTTGTGTCCGGATTTTACCCATTTTTCCAGATTAAACAAGAGCACTTAAAAAGGGACTGGTATAACACTGCATTTAGTTCAAATCTCATGTCAGGTAGTGCTTCACCTACTGACTTGGCTGAGTCACTTGATCTGCTACCGCTCTGTTGTTGGATGGAAGCAGGACCCCAGTGCAAATGAGATGTTGCATTCCAATCAGACTGTCCCAGCTAGCTAATTGGGAAGTGCTGGCTGAACCATTGGTCATTTGCCTGATGAAGGAAGGACCATGCGTGGCCCAAAATGTCAGACCATTAATGTGATAAACCCCCATGACTAGTTGTGAGTCTTGTGGACACAGGATTAATTATTACAATGAGCTGAATTCTGCCACCTGGGAGACAGGGGTTTGTTTGTGATCCCTGGAATCCCACATGGAGGTCAGCTGGTGGGGTGAGGGGGGGCTACTGTTGTGGAGGTGAGGTGCTTATGTCTGGGGGTGAGAGCATGCAGGCTACCCAGCATTTCTGCACCTCCCATTGGCTAACCAAGAAACGGCATTGGCTTTGGGACTGAAGGCAGCTGCAGGCTGTCCCTCATCACTGGAGAATGTAGTCATGGCGACCTTGATCATTGGGGGGGGGGATGGGGGAAACAAAGAGGGCATAAAAATGAGGATGACAACAAAAATGGAAAACAAATGTTAATAACAGTCAACTTTATGTTTTACCATGAGATCTTCTAATCTGCAGGGCCCTGAAGTGTATGAAGATGCCCAGTCCACCATATGGTATGTTTACCTGGGCTTCACACCGGCAATGGGATCCAGGGAGAGACTAGCAGAAGAAGCTGATGAATTTGGATACTCCACCATAGGGCCTTCTTTCTAGGTGACTCTGGAACATCTTCATCCCAAAAGCACCACCCAGCACAGGAATGACCTCCTGGCAGTGAAACTAGGGAACCTATCTGTTTGGGGCTGCCTGTAAATGCCAGCAGCACAGTCTGCCAATATTTAGCAAGCCTGCATCCTGTGATAGGAAGGACACAAGGCATGCAAATTGGCTCCAAATGTGGTAGAAACACAAACTGCATGAAGTCAGAGAGTGTTGGGGTAGCCACATAATGCTGTGCATTCTAGGATCTCACTGGGCGAAGGTCAGACTATGTTATACCCAAGAGATTTATTTTCCAGATAATTATATGAATGCTCGGCAAGGCCAGCCCAATGGTGGCAGCAGGAGGTGCTTGCAATGCTAAGCACCTGGGTCACTGCCCCATGCCCCAATCGCCAGTAGGGTCAGCAGCAAGAGGATCGAGCATTCCCCCCTCCCCCCGACCTCTACCTGAAAAATGCACGTCTCACATTAATGTCATTGGGGTGACCACATGGATTCCAGGTGTTGCACTATCCTTTCCTTAAGGAGTGTCTCCATAATCTTGCCCACTACTGAGGTAAGACTGACTGGTCTGTAGTTCCCTGCCTCCTCCCTGTTACCACTCTTGTGGAGCGGGATCACATGAGCCCTTCTCCAGTCTTCTGGGACCTCTCCAGTGCTCAGAGACTCACTAACAGTTCTGATAATGGCTCTGCTAGTTCCACCCTTAGCTCCTTTAGTACCCTGGGATGTATGCCATCAGGTCCCATTACCTTGTCCACCCTGAGCTTATCAAGCTCTTGTAGGACCCTTTCTTTTGTGAAGGGACTAGTGCATACCTCCCTCCCCCCACTGTGTCCATGGTGATGAGCTGTGGGCCCTGCCCTACCTTCTCTTCAGTAAATACTGAGCAGAAGTATCTATTTAGGATAGATGCTTTTACATGGTCCTCCTCCTCACATGCCCCCTTATCCCCTTTGATCTTAGCAATACCCCCTCTGGACTTTCTCTTTTCACTAAGGTATCTATAGAAAGTCTTGTCACCTTATTTCACTGTTCGTACTAGTGTTTCCTCGGTTTGGGCCTTTGCCTGCCTTACTGCCTTCCCTGCTTCCTTTAGAGAAGTTTGGTATGCCTCCCTATCTTCATCCCACTGCGTTCCCTTATATTTCCTGAAGGCCAGCCTTTTGGCTCTGACCTTGCATTCTGTTATCAGCCACTTTAACGTTGCTCTGTCTTCCACCTCATTCACTGGAATGGTGGGGAATGTTGCTTGGCTGTGACCAGGCCTTCACCCACAGGGGTTAAATATAGTCCACCCTGGCTCTCTGCTACCAGCAACTATGACCCTGCTGTGTCTCCCACTATTTTCACTGGAGCAAACGGGGATGCTGTTTGGTTGTGGTTCCTACAGGGGGTAAATATAGTCTGAGCCCAGCTCTCTGCTACTAGCCACTCTGACCCAGCTGGGTCTCCCACCACTTTCACTGGAGTGGTGGGGGGTGTTGCTTGGCTGTGGCCAGACCTTTCTACGGGGGTAGGATGTGGGATCTGGAACTTTGGAGGTTAGCGCTGGAGAGATGGGGGCTGGGCCCAACCAGAGACATATGAACGCTATGCTGAGTTGGGAAAAATGTAAACTGCAGCAAAAAAAAAAAAAAATAGAAAGTGTGGGTGACTATAAAACCACCCTTGATAAAGGTATTTATTTATTCTGTCCCACTTCCACCATCCCACTGACCGACATTGCCACAGCTATATCCTTCCTCTGTCTGGGAGGGTGGGTAGGTGAGTGTCTGCCTTTTTTTGCTCTCCCCACTGGTCCGACTGACCCCCATCAGCCAACTGATTCCAAAGGCTCTGCCCCTGTCACCGCTTCCTGGGACACACCTCTGCACCCTCCCACCCCCTCTCAAGCACCCTGGCATGCCCCCCAGGGTGGGGCCGCCAGCTTCCCAATGAACGAGAAATGGTACCAGAGGGGAGTGAGGGATCCCAAGCACCCTAGTTTGCCCCCCAGGGTGGGGCCAGTGGCTCCCCAATGAACATGAATTGGTACTGGCGGGAGCAAGGGTTCGCAGTTCGCGGCACAGGGTCCGAGCCATGGAGGAGGGACGTCATCCTGTCAGTGGACTTTTTCCATTTTTCTAACTCCAGAAAGATGTGGCATGCAGTGCCAAAGGGACACCAGAAGCGTCAATGACCAGCACACCTCCCAGGGATTCACCACCGGCTTGCTACAACCCCCAGTCTCTGCCAGAGGTCAGGCACGTGCCAGACACTCACCCACCCTTTCTCCCAGAGGAGGAGAGTCATTCTTCAGATGCTCCATCCTCCTCCTCTCTGTGTCACAAGTGGACACCTTGTCACTGCGCCAATGGGCCAGCAGTATCTGCCTTTACAGCCAAAGCCAGTGGCATCAAGTGCCTCTCTGGCAGGGCATGCACAAACGCATGACACATTGCAGCTACGTCAGTGAGCTGCCCTCCCCCTTCCCACGAAGGCCTTTAATAATAAAAAGGTGACAGTCTGCTGTACTATTGGGCCATCTCATATAATGAAACACTGAATGGGCAACAAATGGGTCACATTTCTCAGGTTGTTTTAATAAAGATATGGGGCACTTATCCTGGACTCTGTCTCTGACGCTTTCATTTTAAGTCTGATATAAAAAGAAAAATGGTGGGGAAAGTGTGGTGTTCTAAATGGGTGGGGTGCTTTGGATGTGCATGCCCTCCCCCACACATGGCGCTTCTGTACCAGTGCTCATGGAGGTGAACGAGTAGGTATTGACTTGGCCGAACTACTAATAAACGTTATATTACAGCAACTGTACATCTAGGGTTTGAGTTCAACTCACTATCAGTTTGTCAGATATTTCGTGTTATAAAAATAGATAGAAAACTGTGCTGACAACTGATTGGTGGAGAGCCAGTGTCACATGTGATGTTATCCAAGCATAACCTCACTGGTGAAACTACGACTCACAAAACCACCTCCATACAACTGTAAAGACAGAAATGTATCCATTTTATAACCACTGACCCCATTGGGAAAACTTAAAAAAAAAGTAAGATTTAAAAAACTTCAGTTCACAATTCATATATTTTCTGCAATTATATTCCCCGTTTTCTTTATTACTAAGGAGAGTTGCAGGAAAACAGGATCACTGCCTCCTAGACTTCAACTGCTCTGGCTCCCTGTCTACACCTGCTGACATCACAGTCCCATTTATGACATCATAATTATCTCCACAATAACAGACTGTAATGTCATAAACAGAACTGTGATGTCAGGTGCAGACAGGCAGCCACAGCAGATAGGGCAGGGGTCTTGTTTGCATGCAAATGTCCTTAGTAATACAGAAATGAGGTTGAGAATCACCAAAATATATGAAATATAAGCTGAGTCGCATCTAAACATTACATTTTTCTAAAGTTCTCTCAGTATGGTCAGGGGCTCTTTAAAGCTACTGATCTCAAAATATTACAAAAATGTGCATTTTTCTCTTAAAAAGCTGAGAATTTAAGATAAACAAGTTAACTGATCATACTTAAATAATATTGGTTACATCAGAATGAGGATCTCAGGAACTATTATTTGTATAAGAAACATAGAGGTTGACGGCAGATAAGGACCGCCAAGGCCCATCTAGTCTGCCCATATAAAGATTTTAATTTAGCAATCTTATTACTAGTATTTGAGAATTGGAAGTTTTGTTAGTCATGTAAACAAAATGTATTGCCTTTATTTAGTTTTCCATACCTGTTCCTAAATCACCCTTAATCAGTGCAAATATTCCAATGATTACATTTTGCTTTTGTGATAGGGTAATAGTTACAGTGTTATCCTCTTATACATGAAGAATTGATTTCCTGCCTTCTTATTTTTTATTGAATTTTTTTGACTAGGTAGGCCCACTCAGACCGAACGTCCCTTTTTCAGGGGTGACTCTTTAATAATTAGAGTCTAATATAAAGGGAAATGCAGCCTGCAATAAGATTTGAAACTAGTTATCTTGTAAACGTTGTCGATAATTTTCGTGGTTCTTGAAAATTTTTAGACTGATGCTAAAACTACACTTCGTGCCAGTATTTTTATCTGTTTGAATTCAACTGAATTATAGTATAATGATAGTTAGAAATTGAGCTTCAGAATTCTCTGTAATTCTAGCAACCTCACTGGTTGAAACACACCACGTGACTGTTCATTAATTCCCAGTACATGCATGGTTTGTCACCAACTTAGCATAATCTACCTAACAACAACCTAACCAAACAAAAATAAAACTTTCTTTCCATTAAAAAATAACTTTTTACATTTTATAAGCACAATAACCCACTTCAGGAGATGTATTTCTTGAGAATTATTGCACTTCCCAGGTGTGTAGAAAGTCACTCATCCACCATTGGCCTCATGTCTTCCAGTTCACCCAGGGAATGCATTAATTATCTAGAAATGCATGCCATGTCATTGGTTATTATTTATACAATGGACATAAAAAAGTCCTGTAACCTGGTTCGTCAGTTAAGGTAAATCCTACAATGTCCCATGGCTGATGAAGGACAGATATATAAAAACAAAAATGCATGCATTTTGGGCCGGCCCGGTGGCGCTGAGGGTTGAGGCACTGGACGCCACACCTCGCGTCACGCGGTGACCGGGTTCAGAAACGGACCGGGCCGTCGAAGTCGGCAGGGAAGGAGGATCGGCGTCCCAACGGATGCTCTCCTCATCGGGGAAGGACCTGGGGTGTTTAATACACCCAACGCTCAAAAGGCGATTGGAAGCACCAACTCTCGAAACATGGCGGCTTCCTAGAAACGAGGGGAGCGAGAGGGAGGGCGCGCCGGCGCAGCAGGCGTCGCGCAACGCTTGCGCCCGAGCTGGGTCCTCTGGGGTGAGGGGAGGGACAGAAAAAACGGAAAACAACCCTCGGCACTCCGGATGACGGCAGCTCCGGCCACCCAGACGACACAATATGGGCAGACCCCACTGTGTAAGGTGCTAAGGAGGCAGGTAGGAGCACCTGAGAAAAGAGACACTCTAGGGGCAGACTCAGTGGGGGAGTCTGGAGGGCATTGAGACAGCCCGAAGGAGGGGAGTGCAGGGGGCGTCCAGGAGGGGATAAAAAGAATTAAAAAAAAAATGCATGCATTTTAAAGTTAATATATGCATGGGTCCATTGTATAATTGTGAAACAGCACTTCAGAACATGGGTAACTGGAGTCATAACTAGTTTGTTGAAAGCTTTGTCCCTGGGTTCCTTTTTATTCTCCTTTGGGTTGGGACCTCGTTTGAACCACTTCATCCAACTTAATGAGATTATGAGGTGCTCTGCCCACAAAGCACTGTAGACAATATCTTCTTCAATTATTTTTCACTTTAATTTTTTCAATCCATATAGGCATCCATCCTTTTTTTAAGTTTTCATGTGTATATCAAATATCAATGTCGCAGTGGTACTTTTAAATTAAGAACAGAATCTGCCCATACACACCAAAGATGAACTTTAGGGAATATTTTTGTCGAAAGCACCACTATAAGGACTGGGGGAATTACAACTATAACCCAGAAAGTGGTCAAAATGAACTGGTACCTAGAGATATTGTTATGGCAGAAGAAGTTTCCACTGAATATAAACAAAAATGATAGAACTGGTAATACTGAGCCAGCGTACAGAAAACTAAAGTACTGAAACTGAGAAAGCAGCCTCTATGCACTGAAGAAGAAACCTAGAGGGGTTTGAAATGTTAGCCAAGTTAACAGAAACGTTGGCAAGGTGTGCAGATACAAGACATTGATATATACATGAAAAATAATCAAAGGAAGTATTGTCTACAGTGCTTTTGTGGGTAGAGCACTTCAAAGTCACAATAACATAATTGGGATGTTACCCACCTCTCATGTGGTTCAGTCACTTAGCTACACCTTGTATCACACTAGGCATGACGTGGGTAAATCCCCCAATAATTCACGCCCTGCTGTGTCTTACTGCATAACTAGATGCTATGTTTTATGATTTCTTTAATTTATTTGTGTTTGTACTTTCTGACCAAGGCAAAAGCCAAGTGTCGCAATAAAGAAACTGGACTCTGACCAGTAATTCTACTGTGAAAAACCAGCTCGACTTTCATACCCTCACAACTCTCAGGGTGCATCCCTCTCTAGGTGTGATTTCTGACTGTCTCCCAAAAACAAAACTCAAATTTTCTCTCATTAGTTCTAGAATGGGAAATGTTACAAATGATCATGCTATTCAGCACATTGGGATGCAATCTGCCCCAATATCACAGTCTTCAAAACTTGGTATTCCGACATGCATACCCATTATCCTGTTCCACTGTCCTTCAAGCTTGTAGGCTTCATTAAACATTGCACGGCACTACACACAAGCAGACGCCACCACAAGAGCAGGAAAAAATAAGATTGGAACGTATTTCTATTGTTTTGTTTTTAATAGCTGTTTGAAGGTGTTCTCAGATAGTAGAAGAGGAAACATCTCTCAATGTAAACATAAAGTGTGCTTTTCATGAACATACAGTAACATGTAATATGGCTCCCTTTGAAGAAGCAGTATTGCAAAAAATATATTTTTTAAGACAATTGGTGTAACTGTTATCACAAGAATGTCAGTTACCCTCTTCTTCTCATTTTATTTCAGTCCTCAGCTGAGATAGGTGGTTCTGAAGCCTTTAAAACTTTCTGATCTGTTGCTACATCCACCACTATAAAGCCAAGAAATTGGTGTGATACTGATTAGCTCACCATCAGAAACATTTGCTAGCACCATTCTAATACAGTTTCAGTATGAAAATAGTATGTACAGTTAAAAAGTAACCTCAAAGGAAGACATTTTTAAGCAATAAGGCATAACCAGGGAGCCACATTAACAGTCTGTTAATCACCTCCTTTCTAAATATGTAAATCTGAATCATTAAATGTGACCTGCAAATTGTAGTTGCAGCACACGCCTGTTCCCACATACCTTGCTATGCTATAACCAAAACTTTCTGAGCTATAATTATATTTGAAATCAATGCCAAACTATACCACCAACCCTGGATGCACTGTGTGGGTCCCAATTAAGCACGCACAAAGCCTCATGGGTATTCCAACCCATTTAATGACATAGATACCACCACTGCTGTGAATGTAACAGGGAAGGGCACATTGTTTAACCAGGAGTAGCACACTAAGCTGAAGCTTGTGTCCAGATGCGACCTAGGAGCACAAGGAAGTTAAGTGACTTGCTCAGGATCACACAGTATGCACCTTGGTGGCTGTGGGATTCAAACCCAGGTCTCCAGATCTGTAGCTCAGAGCCTTAACCCACTGCGCTATACTGCCTCCAACAGCAGTGGCTGGAGCTTATTATACTTATTTTATTGCTTCTATGGGAGTGTTGATGTCTAAAATAATACAGCAACAGTTGGAGAGGACGTAGCTGTATTATTTTAGGCATCAGCACCCCCAAATAAGTATAAGTTCCAGCTACTACAGTCACAGTCACAGCAGTGGTGGTATATATGTCATTAAATGGGCTGCAATACCCATGAGGCCTTGACACACTCGATCCTGATCGGGACATGTGGCGCTTCTGAGTTCAGTGGTATAGTTTGGTATAAATTGAAAATATAAATATAGCTTATAAAATTTTGGTTCTAACTGCCTTTGACTCCCACAGCAGCATGGCAAGGTATGTGGGAACAGGAGCGGGCTGCAGCTACAATTTGCAGGTGACCTTTAGCTGTGATGGCCACATTTGCCGATTGCATTTGCTACTGTTCTGATGCCAACAGTGTAATTTATTGTGTCAATTTCTACACAATGATTAGTAGCTTACAATGTATTATAGTATGGAGTTTGATCTTATTGTGTATGGAATCCAACCAGTTCAAAAACCTTGTTGTGCACAGTCTAAAAGTTGTGTGCACATTTTAAAGATATTTATTTTTATTTTAATTCTTTGGTAACTGGGTAAGGCCCATTAGGTACAAGTGCCTGTTTTCAGGGGCAGCCCGGGAGCACTGGGGAGGTTAAGTGACTTGCTCAGAGTCACACAGTATGCAAGTGGAGGTTGTGGGGATCAGACCCAGGTCTGCTGGATGTACCAGGCTCATTCACAGCTCGTTCCTGTAACCTCTAAGCTATACTACCAGCCCAGCCCATGTTGTGCACATTCCATCATTAACTCAGTTGTGTTCCTCCGCCTCACTCCCTCCGCTTTCAGTTTCTCCGCTCAGTCACACAGCATCGTCCCCTCTTGTGCACACTCCCATAGACTCCACTTTCACAGCAGGGCTTGGCAAAAATTACACAAAGGTAACAAACTCAAAAATATGCCTGAAACCATATAGTATAACAACTAAAATATGGGCAATCATACAAAACCGGCCCTGTGTTTCCATCTCGGGTGAACTAACTAACAGCATGGACCTCTCGAACTTCAGTCTTGAGGTCCATATGCTGTTATCTCAACCCCTGATGGAAACACAGGCTTGTATGGTCACCCACACATTATCCCTTATATTTTTATAGACTTTATATTTTTTATTTTATTTACAAATTGGTAACCAAGAAAAGCAGACTGAGCCTAGGCTCGTTTCCAGGTGCGACCCGGGGGGGGCAAGGAAAACAATGAGCAAATACAGTAGAATATATGTTTACATGTTATATCATTCTCTAATGTACTGTCATTCTTTTTCTTTTCTTTTTTATGATTTCATTATTAAGTATTAATGTTACTATAGTAGTTTGTACTATTGTTATTGCTATACTTAGCTAATTGTATAATTTTATGCTGTTTTTTAAACTAATAAAAACAATAGTTACAAAAATCAGTTCCTAGACACATATGCCTCGTGCCACATGTGCCCAGGGGGTGATTAACAACTGTCGATGTAACTCTGGATCACGCCTTATTGCTATTATTAAAATTAAGTCGATACAATAAGGCTTTACCTTTGAATTCAGACAGTCATTTGATGTTTTGCATCATAAGGCTGTGTAAGATTATTAATAAAAGATTAACGTATGGCTCCTGGAATGTGAGGAACCAATCAGCAGGCTGTATTCTGTCACCCATTTTTATAATGACACATGGCTGGTGGTGGCCATATTTATTGACCAGAGTCATTTACTGTAAACTAGTAGTGACTACAGTAACAATTTTAGAGGAAGTTAAAAATACACAGATGCAATGAAGGATGCCAGAAATACATTATTGCTAACAAAACAAACCTATACCATAACTTTTTTTGGGCCACTAACCAATACTGATACTTTAAAAGAGGATCAAGACCTTCTGTCAGGAGCCCATTATGAGAAAGAGATCGCTGTACTACAAAAAGCTGTTTAATACAGATAGGTATCTTTTTTTTAATCATGGGGGACCCTGACTTCAGGATTCCAGCCTCCCACACATTTTAAACTTATACAGTCTATTTCAGTACTTGGCAAAATATATATAATATGCATCTTTTTTTAAATACCATACAATCTACATTATATGTTAAAGTGCATACAATTTATAGACATGCTTATTGCAATACATTTCTTCATGCTGTTTTTTTTTTTTATTGCATATTGTTTATATTAAATATATCCCTAACCCCCATGGGCGATGACTTTCACTGCACTCTCATACAGCAGCAGTACTGACTCACAAGTCTGCAGTTAAGCTGCCACCTTATTTGCCCATTTTGTCCCCCATTTTACAACCCCCGCCCCACCACCACCACCAGAATACATGGCTCGGTGTCTTGTCTGTCATTTTACTGGTGACAAGGCCATAACTGCAGGATTGGCACCCCAGAACGGTGTCCCACACATCCTTGTTTGTGTTCTCAAGGGTATTGGTGATCTGCAGATCCCACAGTAGGTTTTCTAGTTTGCCCGCATTTACCCTGGCTGCTACTGCAGGTTGGCTGTGTCTAGCCAGGAGGACAAGAAAATCAGATGACTCCAATGCACTGGCCACTGGCTAGGTGGGGGAGCCTTATAAGTGCTTATTAACCTCTTCTAAATATCCAGTTTCCATACATAAGCAGTTGGTTTATCTGAAGAAAAAATGCTGGTGCTTCTCTCTCAATCCTTGCCCAAGGACTTTGCGGCCAGTGTTTGAGCAAACTGAATTTGTTACTGAGACAGTAGCGGTAGCACCACAATTCTCGGTACCAGGGTTTCAGTTAATATTTTGGGGTGGGGGTGGAAAAACCTCAGAGAGTTCAAATATGGAAGCCATTCCAATGTTTTGGAAGTGAAAATACTTTCCAAATTGTGCAAATAATTTTTTTTTCAAAGAGAGCAGTTTTCTTTAGCTTAATATTAATACACTGGAGATGGATGCCTTTTATTGGACCAACATAGTTATTGTAATGAGATGTTAGAATATGTAAGCTTTCAGAGCTACACAGGTCTTGTCACCAGAAGCCCATGCTGGTTCAGTAAAAGGCACAGTATCACAAGCTCTAATGAGTCCAGTGCTCCAAAGACTAAAATGGCTACTCACATTCTTATGTTGCAGTTTTGTAATTAATACACAATAGTATTAGTACAATCCCACTTTCTTTCAGAAAAATGTACAATTTTTGACTTCCATGTTAGCAGAACTGGAAGCCACTAAAATGCTTTTTTTTTTTTGTGCCTCCTTTTCGGGATCAAATACATCCCTTCTCCATTGTGAAAGTCAACTACTTACCACATTAACTGAATGCCTGCCTGGTATAATTACGGTGCATAATTCTATCATATTTTACGATCGATTGGTCCCTGCCATCAAAACAAATTGCAGCTATGATACAGTTGTGTGTGTGTGTGGGGGCATCTCCATCCCAAAGCAAATCCTGGCCCCAACGGTTTGTGCTTGTAATCTGTGAAGTTGTTGCAGATGCACTGAGAAATTAACACAACACCCCTGTGTGACTGGTTTACAACCTTCTTCAGGATCACATCTCCAGTAGCAGGAGGCTGCTACCATCCTAATCCCTTCTCCACCCAGACACATTTTTGGGCAAGAGGACTCATTTGGGAAAAGTAAACTGAGGCACCTGAATTCTGTGCATCCTGGAGTCCCTCACATTTTGGCACAAGTGCAGTAAAATAGTACCAGATCCAGTGTCTCCTCCTCTGGATTCCATTACACACAAACAAAGTAACTCCATCAGACCTAACTGAGTCCATTCAATCTACCTCCCAAGAACTACAAACTAGCTACTGAAGTCCTGGAATTGGAAGCACTGCTTCAATTAGAGTTCAGATTGGCTAATTTAGTGGTGAAATGTAAAGAAGTCCCCCTTTAATGATAATCTCCCCCTAATATACACACACATACCTCCCCACTTTCATATCCCTAGTTAGCTTTTTTGGAGGAAGCCCGGCAGATACTTATATTATTTAGTCCAATTCACCTGACAGGGTTCCAGGAAATCAAGTGAGATTTGTAAAAATCCTCCTTCCCCTCCTTCAATGTGCCTTAAGCAGTAGAGTGAAATCCCATCAAATCACATCTTCATGAAATAGAAAGGTTGTGCTCTAAGACCCTATGAATTGTGCTGGATTAGAACCCTGGATCCTAGCTCCATGCAATCTGGTTTTCAGAATGTTTCCTACCCAAAGCTTTGGAAGAACATGATAAAAAGGTACCGGGAGTGGCGGAGTGACCTGTTTCAGTCCAGATGGGGGACATCTGAAGTAACAAATTCCTACCAAGATTCAAGTCTAGATTAGGTTTCTCAGTGATTGACCTTGGTTCTAACAACATATGACAGGGCATACCTCTCAATCTTTTGTCACTAAAAATGAGGGACAATCTGGTACAGTAGTTACACGCTCAGAACACTTTGGAAACCATTACATTTACTTGTCAAAATTTGATTTTTGATTTTGCACGTTAGAATGTTATGCATTTCTACTTTAAAATCTGAATTTGCAGTGCCTTCACTGTGTGGGCAGCACCTTTTCTATGAAGGATGGATGAGGGACAGGGCAATTTTGAGGGCTAAAATGAGGAGCATCCTTCATGATCAGGGGCAGCTGAGAGGCATGTGATGGAGACAGGACAACAGGCCACTGGTAGGCTTCAGCGTTGCTCTGGTACTTCAAGACAGTCACAGCCAAATTTCATCACTGCTCATACTGGAAACCTTATAAATGTACCCCACCATTGGGAATCGCACAAAACCTGAGAAGAGAGAAAATATAAACATGAATGGTAAATGTGGACTCTCCGAATTTAAGGGAATATCAAAAGGAACACGAAAGAGGGAGCTCTGAGAACTGAAGGAAGTCATCAGTAGGAATACGGATTGTGGGCTCTGAGAATTCAGGGAACTGCCAATAGTAACAGGGACTGTGAGCTCTAAAAATTCAGGGAAACATCAACAGGACCAGGGATTGTGGACTCTGAGAATTCAGGGAAAAATCAACAGGAACGGGGATTGTGGGTTCAGAGACTTCAGGGAAATATCAATAGGAACAGGGATTGTGGACTCTGAGAATTCAGGAAACTATCAATAGGAACAGGTATTGTGGGATCTGAGAATTCAGAGAAATATCAACAGGAACAGGGATTGTGGACTCTGAGAATTCAGGGAAAAATCAACAGGAACAGGGATTGTGGGTTCAGAGACTTCAGGGAAATATCAATAGGAACAGGGATTGTGGACTCTGAGAATTCAGGAAACTATCAATAGGAACAGGGATTGTAGGATCTGAGAATTCAGGGAAATATCAACAGGAACAGGGATTGTGGACTCTGAGAATTCAGGGAAATATCAACAGGGGCAGGGATTGTGGGCATGAAAATTCAGGGAAATAGCAACAGGAACAGGGATTGTGGGCTCTGAGAATTCAGGGAAACAGAGACAGGGATTGTGGGCTCTAAGAATTCAGGGACATATCAACAGGACCAGGGATTGTGGGATCTGAGAATTCAGGGACATATCCACAGGAACCAGGATTGTGGGCTCTGAGAATTAAGGGAAATATCAACAGGGATTGTGGGCTCTCAGAATTCAGGGACACATCAACAAGACAAGGGATTGTGGGATCTGATAATTCAGGGAAATAGCAACAGGAACCAGGACTGTGGGCTCTGAGAATTCAGGGAAATACCAACAGGAACAGGGATTGATGGCTCTCAGAATTCAGGGACACATCAACAGGACCAGGGATTGTGGGATCTGAGAATTCAGGTAAATATCAACAGAAACTGGGATTGTGGGCCCTGAGAATTCAGGAAAATATTGACAGGGATTGTGGGCTCTGAGAATTCAGGAAGACACCAACAGGACCAGGACCTTTGGGCT
The DNA here is from genome assembly GCA_016271365.2 of Neoceratodus forsteri. NCBI lineage: Eukaryota > Metazoa > Chordata > Ceratodontiformes > Ceratodontidae > Neoceratodus > Neoceratodus forsteri. Next base: position 107,232,521 of record JADMNL010000034.1, on the reverse strand, counting down.
CTGAGGATTCAGGGAAATACCAACAGGAACAAGGATTGTGGGCTCCGAGAATTCAGGGAACTATCAACAGGAACAGAGACTGTGGGCTCTGAAAACTCAGGGAAATATCAACAGGAACCAGGATTGTGGGCTCTGAGAATTCAGGGAAATATCGATAGGGCCTTTGGGCTCTGAGGAGTCAGGGAAATATCAACAGCAACAAGGATTGTGGGCTCTGAGAATCAGGGACATATCAACAGGACCAGGGATTGTGGGATCTGAGAATTCAGGGACATATCAACAGGAACCAGGATTGTGGGCTCTGAGAATTAAGGGAAATATCAACAGGGATTGTGGGCTCTCAGAATTCAGGGACACATCAACAAGACAAGGGATTGTGGGGTCTGATAATTCAGGGAAATAGCAACAGGAACCAGGATTGTGGGCTCTGAGAATTCAGGGAAACATCAACAGGAACCAGGATTGTGGGCTTTGAGAATTCAGGGAAATACTAACAGAAACAGGGATTGAGGGCTCTCAGAATTCAGGGACACATCAACAGGACCAGGGATTGTGGGATCTGAGAATTCAGGTAAATATCAACAGAAACTTGGATTGTGGGCCCTGAGAATTCAGGAAAATATTGACAGGGATTGTGGGCTCTGAGAATTCAGGAAGACACCAACAGGACCAGGACCTTTGGGCTCTGAGGATTCAGGGAAATACCAACAGGAACAAGGATTGTGGGTTCTGAGAATTCAGGGAAATATCAACAGGAACAGAGACTGTGGGCTCTGAAAACTCAGGGAAATATCAATAGGAACCAGGATTGTGGGCTCTGAGAATTCAGGGAAATATCGATAGGGCCTTTGGGCTCTGAGGAGTCAGGGAAATATCAACAGCAACAAGGACTGTGGGCTCTGAGAATTCAGGGAAATATCAATAGGAACAGGGATTGTGGACTCTGAGAATTCAGGAAACTATCAATAGGAACAGGGATTGTGGGCTCTGAGAATTCAGGGAAATATCAACAGGAACAGGGATTGTGGACTCTGAGAATTCAGGGAAAAATCAACAGGAACAGGGATTGTGGGTTCAGAGACTTCAGGAAACTATCAATAGGAACAGGGATTGTGGGATCTGAGAATTCAGGGAAATATCAACAGGAACAGGGATTGTGGACTCTGAGAATTCAGGGAAATATCAACAGGGGCAGGGATTGTGCGCATGAAAATTCAGGGAAATAGCAACAGGAACAGGGATTGTGGGCTCTGAGAATGCAGGAAACTATCAATAGGAACAGGGATTGTGGACTCTGAGAATTCAGGAACTATCAATAGGAACACGGATTGTGGGCCCTAAGAATTCAGGAAAACATTGACAGGGATTGTGGGATCTGAGAATTCAGGTAAATATCAACAGAAACTGGGATTGTGGGCCCTGAGAATTCAGGAAAATATTGACAGGGATTGTGGGCTCTGAGAATTCAGGAAGACACCAACAGGACCAGGACCTTTGGGCTCTGAGGATTCAGGGAAATACCAACAGGAACAAGGATTGTGGGCTCTAATAATTCAGGGAAATATCAACAGGAACAGAGACTGTGGGCTCTGAGAATTCAGGGAAATATCAATAGGAACAGGGATTGTGGGATCTGAGAATTCAGGGAAATAGCAACAGGAACCGGGATTGTGGGCTCTGAGAATTCAGGGAAATATCGATAGGGCCTTTGGGCTCTGAGGAGTCAGGGAAATATCAACAGCAACAAGGATTGTGGGCTCTGAGAATTCAGGGAAATATCAATAGGAACAGGGATTGTGGACTCTGAGAATTCAGGAAACTATCAATAGGAACAGGGATTGTGGGATCTGAGAATTCAGGGAAATATCAACAGGAACAGGGATTGTGGACTCTGAGAATTCAGGGAAAAATCAACAGGAACAGGGATTGTGGGTTCAGAGACTTCAGGAAACTATCAATAGGAACAGGGATTGTGGGATCTGAGAATTCAGGGAAATATCAACAGGAACAGGGATTGTGGGCATGAAAATTCAGGGAAATAGCAACAGGAACAGGGATTGTGGGCTCTGGGAATTCAGGGAAATACCAACAGGGGCAGGGATTGTGGGCATGAAAATTCAGGGAAATAGCAACAGGAACAGAGACTGTGGGCTCTGAAAACTCAGGGAAATATCAACAGGAATAAGGATTATGGGCTCTGAGAATTCAGGGAAATATCAAAAGGAACAGGGATTGTGGGCTCTGAGAATTCAGGGAAACATCAAAAGGAACAGGGATTGTGGGCTCTGAGAATTCAAGGAAATATGTTCTGAGATTTCAAGGAAATATCAACCGGAACAGGGCCTGTGGCTTCTAAGATTTTAGGGCAATATCAACAGGAATGTCAAATTGAAGATCAAATGTGACTGGAGACAGAAAGACTGCAACACTGAAATAATGTCACCATATAAAGACATTTCCTTTCTCAGAGCTCACTCTACTGTATGAAGGTGTTACTGACATCACAAACATTTATGGCCAATTAGTTCCAGTCAAGCCATTGTGTTAATGCTTATGATAAATGCTATGTACGTTAAAGGTAAAGGACTAAAAAAGGTAATAAGGAGTGCTAGAGGTAGGGAGGTGGTTGGAGGATGCTAGGACTGCAAACTAGGAACACAAATTTAGAATGAAAAGAGAATTAGAAGCTCGGCATAGTTTACCTTTGTTAGGTAAAGTGGTGGCATTGTCCTGTTCCGAGTAACTCTCATCTTCGCTGGGACCTATTGGCTGGCTTTTCATCATGGCATCTGCTTCTGTTGTTAAAGACAAAAAGGGTTGTTTAGTTGGGGAGGCAGTTTGACCCATGTGGTTAGAGTGCAGTGCTGTGAACCTGGAGACCTGGGTTTGAATCCACTAACGGGGGTTCTAGTACGAACAATGAACTACAGTATTCCTTTTTTTTTTCCAACTCAAATGAGACAGAATTCTGTTCATTGCATGGCTCCAGCACTCTAGTATTCACTGCCACTGCTTTCAAGAGAAGTTAGAAGAACTCTCTGGTACTTCACATGCAGTCTTAAAAAGCATCCACTTGAGCAGTGCAAAAGTAATTTTTTTTTTTTGCTTGAATCCTCGGATATTTGTAAGTCTGCTATGCATTGTACTTATCAGTTCATATGAACTGTATGTATAGTGCATTCCACCACGATCATGTGCTCTGTATGATATTTCACAGTTTACTGTGTGACAAATTGAAGACTTTACCACTGGATTACATTGGCTCCTGCAGTATCCTGCAAGAGATCACAGCAAAAACATGTGATACTGCACTTCATCCTGGCAGAAGATACTGTATTTGACCCGTTCACCTTTATATGTTTGTTATACAATGCATTCTGCAACCTGTATATACTGTAGGTATCGTCTGTCTTACTGTGCCAGGTGGTCCCTGTAAACACTTTCCAACTGTGCCAGGTGGTCCCTGTAAACACTTTCCAACAGTGCCAGGTGGCCCCTGTAAACACTTTCCAACAGTGCCAGGTGGCCCCTGTAAACACTTTCCAACTGTGCCAGGTGGTCCCTGTAAACACTTTCCAACAGTGCCAGGTGGCCCCTGTAAACACTTTTCAACTGTGCCAGGTGGCCCCTGTAAACACTTTCCAACTGTGCCAGGTGGCCCCTGTAAACACTTTCCAACTGTGCCAGGTGGCCCCTGTAAACACTTTCCAACTGTGCCAGGTGGCCCCTGTAAACACTTTCCAACTGTGCCAGGTGGCCCCTGTAAACACTTTCCAATTGTGCCAGGTGGCCCCTGTAAACACTTTCCAACTGTGCCAGGTGGCCCCCGTAAACACTTTCCAACTGTGCCTGGTGGCCCCTGTAAAAGGACCTTTCACCCATGGGCTTTACCCAGTTACCAAAGAGTTAAATATTGTTTCATGAATCCGGTATCTGGTGGGCCTGGCTGCAGATGCCACATTTTCTTTTGGAGCTTTGTAATTTTGTTTCAAATTTCGTAACTTTTCATGGAGCATTGCAATTGCATTCAATGGCTCTGCATATAGGCAGAATACAACGAAGAAGACAGACTGAAATATAATACGTGCAATTGTTTAAAGGGAAACAGTGGAAAAGGCACAGCTTTACCCAGGCACTACAAAAATACCTGATTAGTGCTTTCAGACGGCAACATTTTTTAACAAATAACTCTAATTGATTTTTCTGTGATTTAAACAGTGGCCTTCAACTTTCACTTTCTATTGCTGGCAGCCACCATTTCATGAGTAGCAGACAGCTTCCTGAGCTCACTTTATGCTAATATGTCCTGCCAACCAATAGCTGAGGTCAAACAGGCATATTAGCATACAGTGAGCTCAGGAAGCTCACCGCTGCTCATTAAATGGCTGCTGCCAGCAACAGGAAGTGGAAGTTGTGGGTATCTATTCTAAATCATTAAATAAAGTTGTTACTTCTGAAAGCACTAACTGAGAGTTTATGCAGTCTCTGAGGAAAGTGTTCTCTTTTCCATTGTTTCCCTTTAAGTACCAGTAATAATACAGCAAAGTATGGTCCCTGGCCTGTTTATTTGTTCTCATGTAATCCTGTTTGTAAGTAGTGGAACTTCATAATTTTGTAATGTCATCTGATAACATTATAATTACTGGTGACCATAAACATCAACCAGATTACTGTTTTGTGAAAAATGCATATCAACTGGATTTCGGGTTATTATGCTCCAAAGGCAATAATAACCTGAAATCCGGCTGATATGACACTTCATAATAATCGGAAATCCAGTTGATATGACATTCCCCAAAGAAACAGTGCATCTGAACCTTGCCGCGTGGCAGTGCCAGTGTGAGACATACTAAAAGCAGGTCCTCAGGGTGGTTGTCTGCTCTGCCACCTCAGCTACTCAGTCTTCAGTAAAATAAAAAAAAGGCAAATTTCTTCAAAAATAAAACTGCACTCTAGCTAACAAATGTCTTTTTTCTTTCAAGCTGCTAGATATACAGTCTAATTGTCCACACCAGCAATTATAAAAAAATAAAGGCTTTGCTCTCGAGGTTTATGGGTCATCACACACCTTGGGTGTGTGAAAAAAAATCCATAACACACACTTACCTATCCATTATTCTCTATATCTTATTCATTACTTAGCATCCACAATGGCACACCTTGTCACATTGCACTGTTGCAGTCTTTACATAGAACATTCATATCTATACCTAGCACATCTGATTATATTTAACTCTTCATGTGTGTACTATCAGGTATACTGCAGTATGGGATTACCCTTGGTGTCTACAGTTCCTGTTGTGTTTTAGTTCGCTGCCAGTGCCTACCAGAACCTTACACAAAGCTGAAACGTCATTTAAGGTATGAATTACTAAATAAGAAAAAGAAAAAAGGGAAACCCCAACCATTAACATGATGCTAGAATAAGCTGGCCTGGTGGTGGTGCTGAGGGCTGAGGCGCTGGATGCCTTACCTTGTGCTACGCCGGTGACCCGTGTTCGGGAGCAAGCAAGGGCCCCCGGGGGCAGGTAGGGGTGGAGAGGGATGGAGTGTCAATAGGACTGTTCTCCTTCTCTGGGGAGGGGGATCAGCAGCTGTTGGTTCCCAGTCTCCCCCTGGCAGAGGCTGGGGACAAGGACACATTGCAGCAATTCTCGGGGAGGACCTGGGGCGGACGTCTGGAGGGAGCGCATGCGGACACATGCGCACTCCCCTCCACCTGGCGTCATTGCACGTCCCCAGTTCCAGGGCAAGAAAAATGGAAAATGGCACCCTGATCTCAGCTTGATGGCCATCTGCACGTTCGCCGGCTCTGCGTCTCCCGAACTGGATCCGTACCGGGTGAGGAGTTGGGGGCTTCCTGTCACCCCACTGCGAGGGGTAAGCCACAGGGGTTTCAGGGGGTAGCTAAGCACAGTAGAGATGGACGGCAGCCAGAATCCCTCCAAGATGCGAGGACAAATGGGATAGATGATCAGGTAGGAGGAATAAAGTGACAGCCAAAAAAAAACAAAAAAAAAGCATTGATGCTAGAATACAGAATACGTTAACTTATTTGGAATGTCTGACCAAGAAAGGCACACTGAACTGTGACAGCTCATTTCAAAATGTGTCCCTGAAGGTAGGTTACATGGACCAGTTTAATTTTTTTGTAATGTCTGACCAGACCATTTCCAGGTGTGTCCATGGGGATGGATTACATGGACCTGTTTTAGTTATTTATTTATTTGTAATGTCTGAAAAGGAAAGACACATTTGCAATGTGTGACCAGGAAAGGCACACTGAGCTGTGACATCTCATTTCCAGGGGTGTCCATAGGGGTGGGCCACGTGGACCTGTTTTATTTATTTGTAATGTCTGATGAGGAAAGAGAGACTGAGCTGGGACAGCTCATTTCCAGGTGCACCTGGGGGGGTGTTTAACTGATGGGGAGATGTTGCCCAGGCCATCGGGGGGAAAATCCACTAGTATTACAAGTGTGATGGAATCTCTTCCACCTGGACAGCCACCAGAGATGAACAGAAGTGACCTCGGTGTAATGTTTCATCCCAAGGATGGCACCCACAGCATCCCCACAGCGTTGCTTTACAGTGTCTATATCAGAGTTCTTGATGTGGAACTAGAACCCATGACATTCTGATCTCCTGGCCCCAGAAGTGAGTGTGCAAACTATTGAGCCACTGACATGAACAGGTACTTGTTTTCTCTGCTTTCTAACCCTTCCGGGATGGTTCCTCTGGACCAAAAGTTTAAACTACAGACTGTTTGGGGTCCTTAGCAGGTGTGAAAATAATCTCCCACTATTTTTCCTGACAGAGCTTCAGAATGGGACCATCCCCAAAGGATTCAGTAGTGGTTTCCGACTGCTAGAGAAGTTCTTCAGCAGTTATCAGTGTAAGCACTTATGAAAAAATGTAGCATTGGATGGGGGTGTTACAGTATCTGGTCACAGTTTTCCACCTGAACTCATGCCGATCATTGTAGGCTACAGTTTTTTGCATCCCCTCTGACAAACTGTCCAACTCCTCATGTAAAGTGGGTATGGAATCCCAGAAAATGAGAACATGTATGCACAGCATACAAATTCATCCCTGCTTATGAAACGGGGTGGGTAGAAATGATGGACCCAGATTCCCATCTGATGTTCAATTACTACGTTACCTGTGTTCCTTATCTGTAAGCACAACACCGCTGCATTTTCCCCCACTTTGTACATGAATGGAAAGTGGACAAGGTTGGAACGGCAGGTGCGGGTAGAATACAGATATGCTAACCAACCAAAGCAGGAGTGCTTCTGGCATGGTGGTGCCAGAGCTGTGACTCTTTGAATTCATTCAACCTTTGGAAGAACGCTTCATGCATGTACATTTCCAGGAGTTCCTTGCACATAGCCAGTCTGTTGGCTTTGCTTATGACAAATGCTTTGGCTTGTAGGTACAATCTTCATTCCCCAGTTCAGATTCTAGTTTAGCTCTGGTCGAGTGTTTTAATGCTACTGCTCTCACATAGCTGGCCGAACGCTGTTTGATCTTTCTGGCCCCACAATGTTTACTTGATGTCTTAATTGTGGGGCTCAAACTCTGGACATGCTGCAGTTGGGAAAAGCGAGTTAACAGTGCTGGGGCTGCTCAACATTTTCCTGACCACGGCCCAGTTTTCCAAGATTATTTTATCTGTAATTCTTCATGCTATCCAGGATATTTATTCTCAAATAACAGTGAAATGCAGGGACATTGGGGGGATGACAGGAATACGAGCAAAAGGGAGAAAGATAAAGAAAGAAAAACACAGGCTCTGACCCAGTGGCATGGAGGGCTAAGTCACTGGACATCATACCAGCAACTTGGGTTTGGTAGCGGACTCTGACACTGGGGGTTGGGCAGAGGATTGAGCATCCACTGACTGCTCTCGGGGGGTGTAAGGCCGTAGCACTCCTGTACTGCCACTAGGTGAAGGCAGGGCAGTGGTTGCAGTTCACTAAGGGATGTTGTCTTGTGGTGTGTGCATGAGCCCACATGCATGCACGTCTTGTGTCCTTGTCCGCCACCACTGCAGGAGATAAAAATGGAGTCCAGCAGTATGACACCTGGCCAACTACACAGTCGCACTACTGCCCAGGCAAGGCCAAATGCTAGATGAGGACACTGGGGGGGGGGCTCCTCTTCCAGCCCTGCCATGGGGGAAATCCATAGGGGTACTTCAGGACAGTAAGTTCTGGGGGAGGTGGGTAGAGACCGAGAGCAGGCTGGGGCAGAGGGTACCAAGCATCCAGACGAGAAGCATCTTGATTAAAGAGAATGAAAAACACAGTGGAGGAAGAATGAGAGATGAAAAAAAGATTAGTTACTTACCAGCAGCAGTAGTAGATCTTCGAGTGACTCTTCTCCATAGAGCCATGTACAGTATACAGGACTTGTGCCAGCAGGCACTAGGACCCCTCAAGTAACTTTTCTGAAGCACAGGTCTGCCCAAACCATGCTGGTCTGAACCCCACCCATGGTACCTCCTACATAATTCGAGCCAGCCCATAACACTCCAGTTCAATAAGAGTCTCACCGGTGAAACAGGCAGAGCCACCACGTCTATGTGAGACACAGAACTACACCTGTATGCCACCAAGGTGAGCAGCAGAGAAACACAGTGGCCCATCCCAATACACAACCTGACACCAAGCAAGAAAGGGAGTAAGGAGTATAGATCTCCCATCAGACCATAGGAGACCGATCCCAGCCAGTCCCAGAGGAGAAACGGGGAAAAGAAGAAGGCATCAAAAAGAACCACCCAGAAGATGCAGTGGCAACCAAGTACACCATGCAGAGAGCTGCAGGGTGGCTGCGTCCTCACCGAGGGGAATGCAGAATGGGAAGCTGTAGTTCTATGGAGGAGATTCTCTTGAAGATGTACTGTTAGTGTTAAGTAACATTAATCCTCGTCAAGGGTAGGTGGGTTAGAATCCCGTCTGGTAAATAGGCCCTGGGTTTGCTAGGGTTTTATGGGCAGATTGAATGGATCAATGGTCTTTTTCTGCCATCATTTTCCATGTGTCCATGTTTCTGTATCTCTTCCTTAAAGCCACACACATAGGACGAGTTCCTCCTCCAAGAAAAGGTAGGCGGCAAGCAGCCATTGGTGGATGAAACCCCCAGAGCCCAGGCCCCTGCAGCAGGGAAAGCTGAAGGCAGGACACTGAGCAGGTCAGCTGCTCAAAGCCACAAAAATGCAAGAAGCAGGAACATGGAACAAACTTTGGACGGACCCACCATTTTGAGCAAAAGTATTTGTTACAAAACGTAAAAGGGCTAGAGTGACTCCCAGTGAGCAGAAACATGCAATTTTGGCAGCAGAAAAAGAACTGATGTGATATCGGCTTACACTTATATAGGCAGTACCACATCATGGGGGGATGTCACGACCAGCATGGTGTGAGCAGGCTAGGACTATGGAAAAGTTTCCCAAGGGGTCCCAGCGGCTGCTTCTGCAGCTCTATGGAGAACAGTCTCTTGAAGACAGACAGGATACAGATACAACTATCCCTATCTATGGCTGTTCCTTCTGTAAGAAAGTTTGGCGGCAGTGGTTAACAGGTTTACCTTTTGTATTCTTGTTCAAATCATTTAGCTGGAGATTCGAAGGCAGGGACATGTTTTCTCTTGGCAGACGGAAGTGGTCATACTTCATGCTTTTGAAGTCACTGTGGTAGGAGCAAAAGCCTCATTAGTGAGCAGGAACACAAGGACTCAGGCACAAGGTCAGGCAAAAAATCTCATGGACACAGGCCAAATAGCATTTTTCTCTTGAAGTGATAAGATACAACAAAACTGGGCATTACAGCCAGGTAAAGGACCTACTGGGCATTACCATGAGGTAAAGCACCTACTGGGCATTATTTATTTGCTGTCATTGAATTAAATGTCCAAATTGTTGTTCTTATGTGCCATTGTATAACACTGTTCTCCGACGTGGAACCTTTGTAAAAGAGCCTCTGGTTCAAAGGTATTTGTAATCTGAGATATAAATAAATAAATTTAAAAAAAAATAAATAAATGATAATGAGGTAAAGGAACTACCACACACTACAGTGAGGCACAGGACCTGCTGGGCATTATATTGAGGCAAAGGACCTACTAGGCATTATAGTGAGGCAAAGGACTTACCATACATTACCATGAGATACAAGACCTGCCGGGCATTACAGTGAGGTAAAGGACCTACTGGGCATTACAACGAGGTAGAGGATCTACTAGACATTAGACTGAAATAAAGGACCTACCAGGCATTACAACAAGGTAATGGACCTACCAGGTTTTACAATGAGGTGAAGAACCTACTGGGTATTACAATGAGATACAGGGCCTACAGGCATTACAATGAGGCAAAGGACTTACCAGACAATACAGTGAGGTACAGGACCTACCAGGCATCACCATGAGTTAAAGGACCTACTGGACATTACAATGAGGCAGAAAACACAGCTGGCCACTGCTGTGATGTAAAGGACCTATCAGGCATTACCATGAAATAGTGAACACAGCTGGGCACTACTGTCTTGTCTAATAGTTTTATTTTTCCATCTAGGCTTTCATCCTCCACGTTACCTGCTGCCCCCTTCACTGGCACCCTCTGTCCCTGTCACCACATCCTCTATGTTACCTGTTGCCCCTTCACTGGCACGCTCCGTCACTGTCACCACCCTATTCTGAGACTTACCTCACCACTTACTCTGCACCAACTGCTGGTGGATGAGCAACATGGTCGGTAATGTGGGGCCTATGAAGGTGTCAGCTTCATCCTGCCATCGGGGTCCTGTTTTTTTTCCCTCACCTAGTGCTGCCATGGCATCTGATGGTGGGCCCACCCCAAGTGTGTGCATTCCTTGTGCTGCAACCTGGGTTCAGCTAAGTGGTAGGCAGCGGACATAGATCCTCCCTCACCATGGTAGGAGAGTTGCCCATGGCAAACAATCCTCCCTCCCTCCCTCAGCCAGCTTCCTCGAGTAACCCAAGTCTAACCTGAGTCACCAGCACAGGGAGCGGTACCACTACCAGGCCAGCTGCATAGCTTGGCTTTTTAAGCTTTTAAAACCCATAAGGTCTCCTCATCAGGTATGCTTTCGGGGATTTGATAGCTATATCCAAAGTATTCATTAGCCCATTAATAATACCATCCCTTCCAAACTTAATATTTTTAAAATTCACGGCAGTATCTGTGAAGGCCGAGGATGATGAGCAGGACTGAAAGCTTCCATCACCAAATCTCTGCTATACGCTAATGCCACATCAGTGGGGGGGCACTGTGTGGCCATGTTTGACATCCAGTGCCACCCTGAACCTTCTGAAGGAGGCTGTCACATCACATGGAGGTTCTCCACCCCCGAGTCTGAGAACACTGCTCATGCAGCATTCCCTGGAATCCACTGGCCCCGAGGGAGGGGCTGAGTCTGTGACATACACCCCGGTACCCCACATTGGAGTACAGAGCACTCCACCCATGATGGGAAACAACTTATATGAATCAAGGGTTTTTGTCACCATAAAGGTTTTTATCTTCTTTAGCTCAGGCAAGCAGCTGTTCAGCTCTGTCCTGGCTTCCCATGATCGGCTACCACATCTCTGGTCCTGGGGGCTTGAATTCCCCATGAATTTCCCCCATGGCAGGACCAGAGGAGGAAAAGCCATTCCTCCCACCCCCCTCCTGGGGCACAGTCCAGAAGTGCCTCAGGGGACTGAGCGGCAGTGTGGCCTAATGCAAAGCAGTAGGGGCTTCCTTAAGCCTGCCGGAATGCCATTTTATGTTTTTCTCCCCAGTCCCCTCCCAGGTTGCAGTGGCATGCCAGCGTGTGTGCATGGAGGTGTGCACACTCTGAGAAGCTACAGCCCCCCACCCTTTGAAGCCTCTTAGTGCCTGCACTACCCAGGGGCCTCCACCTGATGGCAGTCAATGGCTGCGATGGCTCAACCACCCTTCCTGGGAGAGAGCAACAGTCCCTGTGATGCTCAGTCCTCTCCCACCATGGCCAATCCCCAGCGACCCAAGGTCATTCCCGAACCCAGGTCACCAGTGTGGTGGCACGTGAGATGCAAGCGTCTCAGTCCTCCACACCACTGGGCCAGCTTGATTCAAGGTTTTTATCCCCTTGACAGCTTCCTTACATCTTGCTCCTCAGCTGACTTTCGGACCCAAAACTTCTTGTCAACTGTTATACCCCTCTGATTGCCCTCACCCCAGGTGATCATATCTAGTGCACCGAGGGAGGTTCGGGCACAAGATAACCAGCTGTACCAGTCTTTTCTCCCTTGTTATTATTTGTCCCTCCTGTTACCTCTAACACTGTAGCCTGTCTTGTCTTCCCAGTAGAAGAGGTGAGGAAGCCTATGTCCAACATCCTCCTTGGCACACCTCAGTGGCTGCTGTAGGAGAGTGACAGCAATGCTTCCCCTGAGATAGGCAGTGATGCTGTCGGCAGCAGCCCAAACTCTAACAGGCAGTGACAAATGGTGATCTGAGATCACTCCCAAACCCGGGGTCAGCCACGTGGTAGTGAGACATGCTATCACTATACCATCGCGGCAGCTGCCATATAATGCTCTCGTTGTTGCAGTCGAGTTTTTCCTGAATAACACAGCCTCCTACATTCATTTGCTAAACACCAGCCCCAAATACAGAAAGTGCAATAAGTTAAATTGACTCAACTTACCTCGGCGGCTGAAGACTGTCTTCTGGCCTCCCACCTCCGGGAAAGAAAACAGCAAACATGAACAACAGAGACACAACACAACTGTACCTGTAACATCTGTACCTCTCAACTGTCCCTCATTTCTGGGATATCCATGAGTTTGCCTTAAAAATGCCCTTGGTCCCTCCAAAATGAGTTACTTTTATCACTGGAGAGTAAGGATTTGAAGTCTAAAATCCTGACAGACATCAGTGTTATAGTCTAGTTCTTCAGAAAAAGCTATGCACACAAAGAATGCCAACAAATATGTTTTTGTGTGGTAACTAGTGAGGTGTCCGAGGTCAAACAGCACAAGTGTTGACAAGTCATTTATTTGACAGTTCACCATTGTATATTTCATTTTTGCAATAGGGATGCTTTCTGTCAGTGCAGGGACATTTGCTTTTGACTGCTTATCTTTTTTTGCATGTCTGTCAAAAAAGTGAACAAAAAATTGCATTTTCTGCTCTTTTTTGCCAATTATTAAAAAATCTATAAGGTATCTATAAATGAAACACCACTCATTTTGTAGATAATTTTGTGCTGAACAACTTTCATGCCCACAGTACCATGCTATCTTTTTTCATTTTGAAGTTATTCGCATTTGAATATAGGTAGTACTGCTACAGAGGCGGAACATTCAAAATGAGTTCCAGAGTGATTGTAACATAGCTACTATATGGATAAATTGTATTTGTTTAACGGCTGTGAAGATAAATGGATTTATTCAATGAGTTTTGAGCCCACTCCTATTACATATATATGTATGTGTGTGTGTGTATATATATATATATATATTCATTGCAAAAAAACTTTGTTAATGCATCAGTTAGGGTTAAAGCGACAAAAGTGGGGAAATGAGATGTCAGGGTTGAGCCACTAACCCCACCACCACCCCAACCTCCATAGACCAACAGATGCCAGGGTGTGCCATGGGGTCATGAGGCCCAACTCTCGCCCCATTCCATGTGTAAACAGTTGACATGCTACAGTAAAGGAGAATGGAGTGAGAGTTAGGCCTCACAACCCCATGGCACACTCCGGCGTCTACTGGTCTGTGGAGGATGGAGCTCAACCCTAACATCTCATTTCCCCACTTTTGTCACTTTAACCCTAACTGATGCATACATTTTTTTGCAATGAATTTCCTTACTTTTTGAAACAGTGTAATATAACTAGTAAATGGTAGGGCCAACCCCATGGCGCAGAGGGTTAAGGCGCTGGATGCCACACCTTGTGCTACGCCGTCGACCCAGGTTTGGGAATGAGCCCGGGAGCCGGGGTCAAGGGAGGGAAGATGAGCATATCCACAGGCTGCCTTCTTCCCAGGTGGGACAGGGATGACACTGCTCGAAGAGTGAGAGGTAGCCCAAAGCAGCATGTTGGCATATGCCTGGGGGGTGGAGCTGCAGCAGCATTGTTACCATGACAACCTGGGCTCCAGGGGGATCTCTCGCATAAAGGAAAAAAACCTCATCGCCGATAGGCAAAGGCGCCTCCCTTCACAGACCACACTCCCGTTCACGATCTCGGGGCTCAGGCTGTTCCCACCCTCTCCGGCCCGGTGACTCAACAGTAAGAGAAAGAGCACCCTGGGTGGGGGCGGCCCTTCCCTGGAGGGTTGACCCGGGGGATGCCCAGAGTCAGAGAGGAGCCTGTGGAACACCGAGACACATTGGGAGGTAGAGACTGGGGACCAGAAGGCTGCTGGAGACAGTTTGGAGGTAAGGGGCGATAAAAAGAGTTAAAAAAAACAACTAGTAAATGGTATGTGTTAGTGGAAGGGTGAGACCTGAAAGCTGCGGAATTGTGTATAATGATATACATCTCTGGGAGCATGGGCCCTCTGGGACCTGTGCTCCCACTTGCATATAACTATGTAGCCATACAGCAGTCCTATAGGGCAAGGAACACTTGTAACACTAATTTGCCAATATCTCAGCAACCATAGCAGCTATGAAAAAAATTAAGTGTCGTAATCATGACAGCAAGACCTCCACATGGGATAAGTCAATGAAATCCATATCATGTATTGTTTACAAGATACAGGCACCGAAAAGTGCTGAAAAGGCACCCTTGGAACATGTTGTTGCCAATATCTCCATAACGGTAGCAAGTAGGAAAAAAATTCCAAAGCTGGTGTAATCTATGATTGCCAAACATTTTCCTGCAGCTTAGATCACCTAAAGGTGATCTAAGCTGCAGGTAGCAAGAAATCCATATCTTGCTTTGTTTTCGAGATATGGGCGCCGCAATGTTATCCTTTGGGAAATGTCTCAACTTTGGAATGTCATAACTATGTAACCAATGCAATTTTTTACACCAAACCAGAATACATCACATCTGTGGGACACCCCCTTTGCACCCTGCAAATTTCAAGCCAAAAGTCCTTACTGTTTCTTAGCAGTGACCTGGCAAAGTTTTAAAAATCCTTGTTCGTGAGCTGTCAAAATCCCATCCCCGTTCATGAGGTGACAAAATCCCGGTTCACGAGGCGATCCATGTTTGTGAGCTACGGCCATCTGGTCCTCATCTCACGAACGGGGATTTTGCTAGCTCATGAACAGGGATCGGCTCATGAATGAAGATTTTGACAGCTCATGAATGGGGATTCACTGTTCGCGAGATAGGGCCATCTGGTCCTTATCTCACAAAGAGGGATTCAGCTCACGAATGTGAATTTTGACAGGTAATGAACAAGGATTTTTTTTTATGATCTCCGTTCATGAGGTGTCAAAATCCCCATTCGCAAGCCGAATCCCCATTCGTGAGGTGTCAAAATCCCGGTTTGCAAGCCGATCCCTGTTCATGAGATATGGCCATCTGGTCCTTATCTCACGAACGGGGATTTTGACAACTTATAAATGGGCACCTCACGAACGGGGGGATCAGACACAAGTCACGAATGGGGATTTTCAAATTTAAAAACAGCCATTTTTTTTAATTATCTGATGGAAACCAAACACATGGTTTTATAGAGGGCATCACCCTGAACAAAACACATGCATTTGTTTTCACAAAATGCATTCGTGGGGCAAGTGAGAACACTTTGTTTCGAGCTAAAAGTGAAAACAAGATGGCGGCTCATGAACAGGGATTTTTTTCTCATGAACGGAGATTTAATGAATCCCCATTTGTGAGCTGTCAAAATCCCTGTTCATGAGCCGAAATCCTTGTTTGCAGCTGTGCATCTATCCAAAAGACTTAACTGAGCATGCTCAGAACCCAAATTTTCAAAATTGAAAAACTTTGGCTCAGAATAATATTTTTTCACCAAGCTGATGCTGGCTTGTTCCTTAGGGTAAGCTCTTTCTACCCTGAAAATGTCAGGCTAAAATTCTAAATGGTGTGGGTGCAGGGTGATGAGGGAAATTCAGGAAAAATTGGCGAAAAAAATCAAAACACACATATTTTTCCCTATGCGCTGCGCAAACTCTGCACATCCGATCAAAACAAAACTTGGCAAACCAAGAGATCTACCCCACAGGACAGCACATACCAAATTTCATGCAAATCCATTGAATGGTTGAAAAGTTATTAAGGTGCAAAATTTGGGGGTTAACATTAAACTGCTTACTCAACCCTAACTATAGAGGCGCAACTGTGCCTCTAAAATATATTATATACTGTATATATATACACACATATGCAGATACAGGTGACAGTAGCACTGTGGCCTCATCTCTGGAGGTGAGCGTCCTCTGGGATGCTTAGTCCTCCTCCCCCCCCCAGGCAGCCCCCAACAACCCAGGCTCATTCCTGAACCCATTGCAAGTAGAACCTCAACCATTGTGCCAACAGATCGGTGTGATTACTATTTTTTTAAGATGAGTCCTTGATTCCTGGCCCACTGATACACTGGCAGAGTTGCTGCATGTGATGCTGCCAACACAGGTTCGGGAATGAGCCTGAAATGCTCATGAAGGGGAAGGGGGATGGATTGTTTGAGCACCCCACGGGATGTCTGCTTCCTCGGGGGGGTATAACATCTACTCCCCACTGCAGTGGTGCCACCTGGGGACGCACAGGTATAGACAAAGCAGGGGATGGCAGTAGGAGGTGAGATTCATGTGCTCTGTGATGCACGTGCCTGCCGAGTGCCTACATCACATGTTAAGGCTGGTGTCTCAGGGAGGAAGATCACTAGGGAAAAACTTGGTAGCCACAGGATGAAGCCAGCTCCTTGCAGGCCTTGCGTCACTTACCAGGCTGAAGACCTCCATAATGGATTCAATCTCTGCTTGGGGTACGGTTTGCTTGGGTTGTGGAAGGGGACGGGCCACTGTAAACAGTAAATAGGAAACAAAGATGTTTTCTTAGTTCTGGTCATTAGTCTCTGATTTGTGATGCCTTCTCCCCCAGTTTGATGCAGGAGGTTAAGCGGTCTGGTACAACTCGACATTCTTTGTCTGTTTGCATGGAGGACTGGTGAAAGCTGTTGATGAGTTAGGATAACCAGGTAAGTTTCCATAAAAAAACAACTGCAGTAATGGGGAGGGGGAAACACTGCCCCACACAGTGTGTTCTAGGCTTCTCATGGAGACTCAGCCTCTGGTTCTGAATTCAGCTCCAGTACAGTATGCATCACTAACATTTACGGGAGCAATGGTTGCCGCTATCTTTATAGTACACGAAGAAAGGAATATAATTTCAAACTTCATCATTTTTAGTGAAGCTGTTGGTTTCTAAAAATTGCTAATTTCAGCATATGGCAATAACTGTGGTCAGATCGCAATGGGACACCAATAGGTCCCAATCTAGCCCCCCATCCCCATTCTTGACATAGTTCCTTTAAGTGGCTTTGCTGTAGTGCAGAGCTTAAACATGTGATTCCCTTTGGGTCCAGGGGACTGAGGACTCTGAAACTGATTTAGAATTTGCCTTTATTTCAAACACGCACATCCACACACACACACACACACACACACTGCCATGGATATATACAGACACGCTGTCATTTATGTACACACACACACACATACACACTAAAATATGTACACACACATCTCAGGTTCTTACCTCGGGTCTTTTTCCTTCTTCTGTGAATGGCCCAGAATATGACAATATTGAGCAGTAGAATAGTTAGGATTGCCAGTGTCCCTCCGACAATTATCCCCAGGACTGGCACTTCTATCCGGGACTGGAGGAAATCTGGTACAAACCATAAAATATCTATCATTGCACAGTAAATTAATGGCTAGTCAAAATGCCACATAGTTTTATAATGCTTACCATGTTTAACCACCAACCATGGACTCTATGTGTTTGTTCAGGGTTGGGGGGCCTGGTATATATTTTCCTTATCAGCTGATGAATTTAGTGCAGGTGATAGGTATGTAACTGATTATAATACTGGACACTGAGAAGATTTGTTCACAGAGCCAGGTATACATACTGTGGGCTTTCCCACTCTGTGATTAAATGAATTCTGGTAAAATGGAGGGGCAGGCATCATTAGAGGCTGAAGCCTTTGATCTAATCAGAGGGCAGGTACAGTGCAGGATTCCCCACTCAGTAATGAACTGAATACTTGTGAAAGGTGGCAGCACTAGAGTCTGAAGCCATCTATTTCTCCACTGAGCTAGGTATAGTTTGGGGCAAGTTCAGTGCAGGCTTCCCCTCTCAGTAATGGACTAAGTGCAGGTGAACAGTGAAGGACTGTCTGCACTGTTGGCTGAAGCTCTTAACTTACCCACAGACAAGGTAAATTGGGGAGGTGCTCAGTGCATGCCTCTGCTAACTGTGATGGACTGAGTGCTGATTAAAGATGAAGGAACGACAGCACTAGAGCTTATTTTATTTATTTATTTAAATTGTTCGGAAAACACCTTTGAGCAAATGCTCTTTTTCAAAGGTTCCACGTCAGGAAAACAATCATACAATCAAGTTACAAGAATAGACAGAAAATACAACAAATGCTATACAATTAGTACAAGACAAATAGCAGAGGAAGACCAAGAAAAACTAAAATTTTAAACAAATACTTCTGCTTGGTCTGCACAGTGGAAGCTGGGAGGTCCATCATGTATTAACAGATACTGGGGGGGCAAGGAAGTGTACACAAGTCCATTTATAGAAGAGAGAGTCCACCAGGGGTTGGAAATCCTTGAGGAAAACAAGGAGATGGGGCTGGACGGGATTCATCCAAGGGTACTTAAGGAACTGAATATGGAGCTAGCAGCCCCTCTGACAACACTAGTTAGCACCTCCTTGGAGATCTGGATAGTTCCAGAGGAATGAAGGAGGGCCATTGTAGTCCCTCTGCACAAGAGCGGCAGCAGGGAGGAGGCCAGCAATTACAGACCAGTCAGTCTCCCATTGGTGGTGGGGAAGTTAATGGAGTCCCTACTAAAGGAGAGACTGATGGAACACCTGGAGACACATGGGCTGCAGGACTACCAGCAGCATGGTTTTACATTGCGAAGGTCATGTCAAACAAATCTGATAGATTTCTTTGACTGGGTAACTCGGGAGCTGGATCAGGGGAGGGCAGTGGATGTGGCCTGTCTGGACTTCAGTAAGGTCTTAAGACACTGTACCATACAGGAGGCTGATAAACTTAGCAGCCTTTTGGTGGGGGAGAAGGTGGTGTGCTGGGTATCTATCTGGTTGAAAGACAGGAGGCAGAGGGTGGAGGTAAATGGCAGTCACTTGGAGGATGGGAGAATGACCAGTGGAGTACCACGGATCAGTGCCGGGCCATGTCCTCTTCAATGTTTTCATACGTGACATTGCTAAGGAACACTGGAGGGGAGGATACGTCTCCATAGAGGACATAAAAACCTGCAACAGGATGAACACCCAGGAGGGGGGCGAGAGAATATAATGGGATTTGGGGAAACTAGAGAAGTGGTCTAGGAGTGGCAGCTGGGTTTCAGTACAAAAAAGTGTGCAGTCATGCACCTAGGGCGGGGAAGCCCAGGGGCAGTGCATAGGGTGGGGAGTATTTACAGTTACCAAGCAAGAGAAGGACCTTGAGGTGATCATCTCTGATGATGAGGTGGCAGGGCAGTGTGACAAGGCAGTAGGCAAGGTGAGCCGGATGCTGGAGTGCATAGAGAGAGTGGGATCTCTAGCAGGAGAAGGAAGGTGCTGTCCCCCTTGTATTGTTCACTTGTGAGACCTCACCTACAGTACTGTGACAGTTCTGGAGGCTGAACCTCCACAAGGACATCAACAAGGTGGAGGTGGGCCACAGGAAGGCTACTAAGATGGTGTGGGGCTTGCACAAGAAACGATGTGAGGAGAGACTGTGGGAGAGCACCATGTACTCAGGAGAGGAGACATGATTGAGACCTATGTGTACCTCATGGGGGTGAACAAGCTGCAGGAGGGGAGTCTCTTTATTAGGAGGAGGAGCACCAGAATAAGGGGGCATACTATGAAGGTTGGGGGGGGGGGGGGGAGAGTTTAAGAGGGATGTGAGGAAATACATCTTCACAAAAAGGGTGATAGATGCCTGAACAGCCTGCCAAAGGAGGTGGTGGACCATGGGGGCAAAAGCAGTAGGAAACTTCAAACATACACGGGATCTATCAGCCGTGAGCTAAAATGGATGATTATAGTAGTATCTGGTCACCATGCATTGCTTTGGAGGGACTGTGAGACTACTAGGCCTTTACTCCCATTTGATGTGGGATACCCCTAAGAAAGTTAATTCTGGTTCGGAATTTGTATATTTTGGCACACGGTACAACTTATTATATTAAGAATATTTATATTGAAATATGTCAATTAGGATTAGTTTTTTTATAAGTGAAGTTATAGGAATGAACTTAATGAATGTTGTATGAATATGGATAATGATATGGAACTGCTCTTGTTTTGCAAATTGTATTGTATGGATGAAAAACATAAAAACTATTATGGCAAAAAAGCATACATGGGATAGGCACATGGGTATTAAAAAAAAAGAGGTG
This sequence comes from Neoceratodus forsteri, assembly GCA_016271365.2. Lineage (NCBI taxonomy): Eukaryota > Metazoa > Chordata > Ceratodontiformes > Ceratodontidae > Neoceratodus > Neoceratodus forsteri. Next base: position 107,211,889 of record JADMNL010000034.1, on the reverse strand, counting down.
AGGGAGGAGGAAGGGACACCTGTGACCAAGCAGAGTCCGGGGTGCAGTGCTAGGTAGGGAAAATAGGGCAGACTGGATTAGCCTACCTGTCCCTTTCCACTGACACATTCTATGAGATCTTGGTGCCAGACTGTACTGTCTATTTATAGTGTGCTGGTCAGAGGCCTCCTGCAAATGATTTTGATTAACATGTTATAAATCACAAGACTTTAGCTGAGCAAATTTGCAAAGTATTATTTTAGAGTGTATTTAAAATCAGCAATTGAAATGTTGGCACAGTTCAGCTAGCGTGCCATATATTATATACAGCACTGTATGTTAGACCTTTGCAAACGTCTTTGTTTTGGAGTTTGTGGCTGTAATTATTTGAAAACAGAAAATACAGCCTATTAGAAAACCAGAAAATAAAAGTATTCATTATTGCAAAATGTTAACCTTAAAGACACAGACATTTTTATTTACAGGGAGATGTGGTCTGGAGGGGGGAAACTGGATGATCATGAGAGGTAGTTTGTGGGAGATGGCTCAGAATGTTGAGGGGGTGGCACAAAAGTACAAATACAGTATACACAGGATAAGAGGTCTAGTCATTCTACATTCTGATTGGCTGAAAGTTGCTGTTTGATTATAATACATGCAACAGTAGCAACTCTGCTTTTTAGAAGCTAGGGGTTGGGACTGGAGGGCCCTATCAGGGAAAGGGAGGGCAAGGAGGAGGTCCCAGGGAAAGACAGAGAGGAGTTCCCAGGGAGGAAGGAGGAGGAGAAGAGAAGGAGAGGGAGGAGATCCAAGGATAGGAAAAGAATGTCATCCCAGAGAAGGAGAGGGAGGAGCTAGGAAGGAGAAGATGGTGGTCCCAAGAAAGGAGAAGGAGGAGGAGGAGGTTCTAGGAAAGAAGGCAGTCCCAGGGAAGGAGACAGAGGAGCTACCAAGGAAAAAGGAGGAGGTGGTCCCGAGGAAGGAGAAGGAGAAGGAGTTGATCCCATGGAAGGAGAAAGAAGAGGTGGTCCCATGGAAGGAGTGGGAAAAGTTACCAAGGAAGAAGAAGTAGGTGTCAGAGAAGTAGAAGGAGGTAATGCTAGAGAAAGAGAAGTCGGAAGAGGTCCCAGGTTGGACAAGGAGGCATTATCAGGGAAGGGAGAGGGACGAGATCCTGGGGAAGGAGCGGGAGCAGTTACTGGGCAAGAAAACAGAGGAATTACCGGGGAAGGAGAGGGAAGAGTTAGTGATGCCAACATCATTTCCTGCAGTGAAGGAGTAATTCTTGGTGGTGCTGGTGAGCTGCACGTGGACCGTGTGATTGGTCAGCCATGGGTAACTCTTGATGTCCAGGATCAGGAAGTTAGAAGTATTTGCCATCACTTGGCCATCCTCATCCACCCAGGTGATGTTGGCAGGTGGGTTTGCTCTGACCAGGACGAACAATACCAGGAACAGCCCAGGATCATCACTTTCCCTGTAGTGTGCATTCATTTTCACGACTTCAGGCTTAACTGTAAAAAGGGTAACATGAAGAAACATTTTTCAGGCACACAGAAGTAACAGCATATTTTTTGCTCTGTAGCCAGCTTGCTAACCTATCATCAGGGATTGGTAGACACAGTGGTCAAAATGGAACAGTTTAGGTGGGGGAACTCTCACATCTAGATTTCTAGATAGTGGAACTGTCATTTTTAGGTGCTGGAACTCTCCTATGGTAGTCAATGGAGAAATATGACTGAGGTCGTAGAACTGTCATACAACTTTTGTAAAAGGTGGTGGAACTGAGTTCCTGTGGGCTCCTGCCCAGCAGGTAGACAGCGTTAAATTGTGGTTGCAAAATGGACTAGAAAATTCTCATGCATAGCTAACAATAGATTGCAGAACTTGTTGATATCTGGCACCCCTTGACAGGTACCCTGCTGGTTGCAATGAGATTTTAGAAGACTAAGTGTAAAAATGTGTAGCTCATCTTCCTTCATACCCTTCAGCCAGAATTGTATTGTACTATACCATATATACTGTTGCATACTGTAGCATATTGTACCATAATATACCATATATACTGTTCCATACTATAGCATATTGTACCATACTATACCATATATACCATTCCATACTGTAGCGTACTGTACCATACTATATCATATATACCAGGGTTTTATATAATTAACAGTTTTTTTCTTGGGACAATACTAACTGTAAAGAAAGTATTTATATAGGTTTTCTAGAATTGTCATGTTTATTAAACAAAGTGAGGCAAGAGCTATGCATTTTCACAATGTATTAGCACTTTTACAAGCAAAATGTGAATACATTTTTAGAGTTAAATAAAACCCTGTACACTATTCAATATTGTACCATACTATACCATATATACTGTTCCATACTGTAGAGTACTATACCATATATACTGGTCCATACTGTAGCATACTATACCATACTAAACCATATATACTGTAGTGTACTGTTCCTTACTCTACCACATATATTGTTCCATACTGTACCATACTATACCACATATACTCTTCCATACTGTAGTGTACTGTACCATACCAAATATAATGTTCCATACTGTACATACTATACCATATATACAGTTCCATACTATACCATATATAATGTTCCATACTGCAGCACACTGTGCCATACCATATATACTGTTCCATACTGTACCATACTACATGATATATACTGTTCCACACTGTAGCATAATGTACCATGCCATATATACTGTTCCATACTGTAGCATAGTGTACCATACCATATATACTGTTCCATACAATACTGTACTATACCATATATACTGTTCCATACTGTAGCACACTGTACCATACCATATATACTGTTCCATACTGTGACATACTGTACCATACTATACCATAGATACTGGTCCATACTGTAGTGTACTGTACCATACCATATATACTATAACATACTATACCATATATACTGTTCCACACTGTACCATACTATACCACATACACTGTTCCATGCTGTGCCATACTATACCATATATACTGTTCCACACTGTACCATATTGTACCATACCATATAAACTGTTCCATACAATACCATACTATACCATATATAGTGTTCCATACTGTAACGTACTGTACCATATACCACATATACTATTCCATACTGTTGCATACTGTACCATACTATACCATGTATACTGTTTTGTACTGTTCCATACCATATATACTGTTTCATACTGTAGCATTCTGTACCATACTATGCCATATATATGGTGCCATACTGTAGTGGACTGTATCATACTATACCATATATATATACTGTTCCATACTGTAGCATATTGTACAATACTATACCATATATATTGTTCCATACTGTATAACACTATATACAAAGAGATGGGGCAGCTCTGTAGTGTCGAGCAGTGAGGCACCTGTTTGGCACGCTGGCAACCTGAGTTCATGTTCTACACCCTGGACATCTGAAGCAGAGACCACCAAGGAGGGTTAGGAGAGTCCGTGCAGATCCTCTCCTCTCTGGGAGGGAGAATATGGCTTGCACCACTCCTGGAGCTGCTCCTGGTGGTGGGACAGCAGAGGTGCACATGACAGCATGGATGGCCACATACTACTAAGCGTCCTTCCCAGGACATCATTACAAGCAGCCATCACATGTGGAGGGGGGGTGGAGGGAAGAGAGAGACAGGAAAATGGCCCATCCTGCAATGCCAGATGATGGCCCTCCGAGTACCCCCCACACCACCTACCACCTGGCGGACTGTCCTTATGCCCCCCCAACTGACAACCCCAATGTCAGAGGCTCTTCCTTTCTGGTGGCAGCAGGGGGGCACTCCAACAGAGATAAGCTAGAACAGCGTGGTGCTGGAGGATCTTGGGGACCCTGGAGGTAAGCGTTGGCAATGGGGGTTGAGTCTGGCAGGCATAGGGGAAAAGTGTGGGAGTCTGAAGAAATGGGGCTCTGGGGATGGGGGGGCCTGGGTGGAGCAAAAAAAAAAAGACACGAGATTTTGAAGAGTTTAAAAGTTCCTGTGCCATGCCCGCCATGAGACAATTAAATATCATGGTGCTGTTCACCATCAGAAACATGTGGCAGCTCCATCCTAATACATCCCCAACATCACCCTAGCAGGTACATTCAACAAGTGCCCTCAAAAGAATCGCCTTTTAAAAACTGTGGAGGTGCGGCCATCGTTAATGGTTTGACAGTCATTAATTACAAAATTAATTAAAAAAATGTTTTAGAAATATCAAAGAAAATTAAAAATACACTGATAATGAGTCTAGGGATGTCAGAAATATATTATTGTTGAAAACTGTCAAACTGAATACAAATAAAAATTAAAAACAAAAAACAAACTGCATGATGAAATTATTTGGCCGACTAAGAGATACCGCTGCTTAAATTTTCATACTGGTTTTACTCTATCTTTGATAATGGTCTAAATTTGTCATTATCTGTCACATTCACTGTCTTATATCTCAGCACTATCCACCTTTCATTTCCTTAATTCATTCATGTACGTCACTGTCACTTAGGCATTTTTCCTTGGGCTACAGTTTGTCACTGTTTTTTGTGGGGCTTTCTCTGTTCCTTACAAACTCACTTTCACCGATAAACAAGCAGTCTTTTCAATTTAATAATAATTGCTTACTGGTCTCTTTATATACGCTATATATAATAGCCCTGACCTCCACATGACGCCCCCCCTCCGCAGGATATTAGGCAGGATTTCAAAAACTGAAGGCCCAAGCATCAGTACAAGTTGTGTAGGGGAGGATGAGATCCATGGCCAACAGAGTTCCTGCTGTGCATATTTGGTCAAAATGTTTGAATCAAAGGCCCTGTACGCACTTATGAGGTGGGTTTTAAACCATTTTTTTAAAATGGTTTCATTCTTACCGTGTTAGTGCAGCCACACTGCTGCCTTAACCCAATTTCTGAAGCATTTTCAAACCTGCATCGTGTACACACTCTGCAACCTCACAGAGCAATGCCTGCAACTGCACTGTGCATCCCAGGGCTGTGCATAGTGGAAGACCAGCGAAGAACAGGATGAACATAGCAGCACGTACACACTTGCAATGGAAACCGTGTTAAGCTTCAACTGTTTTTAAAACCATGCTAAAGACTAGGTACCTGGCAGGGTTTCAGCATAACTTTCAAAAATGGTTTAAATCTCTCTCTAATGTGTCCGTAAACCATGTTAGTGTTTCTTAAACTGTGTGAAGTCCCTTAACACAGTTTAAGACGTGTAGTGTGCACAGGGCCTAAATGGCTTAAACCCATTTAGGTCGCTTAAACCATTTTAAGTCCATTTAACACAGACTGTGTCTGCACTATGAGCAGGTTTAAACATGAGTTTAAAAATCGCGTTAAAGCTTTGATAGGACTTAGACTTTAACATGGTTTTTGAAAAGGATCGCAATAAAGAACCGTGTTACCTGCAAGTCTGGAAACACAGACACCGTTCACCTGCTTCAGTCTCCCAGAAAGTATGTTCAGCACGTCCGACTGAGGACGATCACAGCAACAAGTGTGGACCATGCAGTACGGATGTTTTATCCATGCTAAAACACAACTGAACTCAACCGGGAAGCAGCAACACAGTAAGTGATGAAACGTTTTGTAAGACATTACAGCTTACTGTGCTGTAGTCTGGACATGGCTTAAATGAAGGCCTAGGTCTTCAGGCTACTGACTAGCTACTCTACTGCCCTGATGAAGTGTGTCTGCACAGATATGATGTGTGTGTGTGTGGGGGGGACACATTCCTTGTCATGTGCTAGTCTGTTTTTGTATAAATAAATGTTGCTCACCTATTGCACCTTGGCGTTCTGCTGTTTTACTTTCCCAGCTCAGCTATATGCTGTTTTGTCTCCTCTGCTCCAGTATTGCTTTGGTCTGTGAGCACGTTGTGCTGGAGTCTCCGTATGGAACTTGTTCCCTCTGCCTGCATCCCCCTATGCAAGTACGAGTAGGCATGCAAGGACGGGAGGTCCAGTTCCAGAGTTGTTACATTCATTGTAACTTTCATTTCTCTAGCCTTGTACCATTCAAAAAACAATGCATGCATGTATGCAGAATCACAACAGATAGCAATGGTGCTGTCTGCATTGCTGCTTGCAACACCTCTGCATGGTGATAGGCAACCCTGCATTAAGGACATAAACTTTAGGTTGCCTGCCAGACACAGGCTCACACTTACATTGTACGTTTAAGATGACTGTAGCATTCTCCACCCTGCCTGTCACTGGATCAGTCACTGAGCAGTTCAGTTCCTTGTCAGTCTTTTGGGCTGTCACTGCAAAGGTGCTGTGACTCTGGTCGAACATCTCGCCGGAGGATGCCACCACCGAGGTCTCATTCACCTCTTGTTTCTTGCCATTTAGGTACCAAGTGAGGACAGGTGCAGACTTCCAGCCATCTACTCTGCAGGAGAAGTTCTTAGTGGCGTTTTCCTGCAGTGTGGCAACAGAGTTTACTTTTCCTTCAATCCTAGGGGCTGGCTCCCCGAATACTGAGACAAAAAAGTAAGGATATATTATTTAAAGAAACTTTTTTCTTTTAATGTACTACTAATCTTGAAAGACAGCAAGTCTGTTGGCACAATGATAGGACTACCACACTCAATGCTGGAGGCCCAGGCTCGGAATGAGACTGGGCCATTGCAGGCTGGTGGTGGTGGGGGGCGGGCGGGGTGAGGACTGAGCATCCCAGAGTGGGCTCTCCTCCTCTGGGGAGGAAAGGATCAGTGCCTCTTCTGCAATGCTATCATCTTGGTGTCCACAAGTGGTAGCACAGAGGTAGGAAGAGTGAGTGGGTGGGCATCGACTAGGCTTACAGTTGGCACACCTTTGGGCATGCCTCCACTTGAGCCCAAAGCTTCCCAACAGACATCTGGATTGTGCTCTGGGGGGTAGAAGGAACCCCCCCCAGCCCTGCTATGGGGGTAATCTGTGGGGGGACTTCCTGGAGCACAGGTAAGTCCTACAGAAGGTGGGGCACAGGGCTGGGAGGGCCAGGACCGAAGGGGGTCAGGACCAAAGGGATGCCAGGACAGAAAGGGTCTTGGACAGAAAAGGAGGCTGGGACAGAAAGGGGGACTGTGACAAAAGGGGTGGGGACAGAAAATAGGCTACGACAGAAGGGGAGCCGCAACAGAAGGAGGGTCTGGGACAGAAAGTGGGCCAGGACAGAAGGGGGGTTCACAACAGAAGGGGGGCCAGGAAAGAAAAGGGATAGGGAGAGAAGTGGGACTGGGATAGGAAGGGGGTGGTGACAGAAGGCAGAGGGACAGAAAGGGGAGAGGGACAGAAGGGTGACAGGGACAGAAGTGGGGCCAGGACAGAAGGGGGACTGGGACATAAAGGAAGCTGGGGCAGAAGGGGACTGGAATAGTAAGGAGGCTGGGACATAAAGAGTGCTGGGACAAAAGGGGGATTGGGACAGGAAGGAGGACCAGGACAGGAAGGGGGACCGGGACAGAAAGGCGTGGGACAGAAGGGGGGTCAGGACAGAAGGGGGCCAGGACAGAAGGGGGCCAGGGCAGAAAGGGGGCAGGACAGAAGGGGGGGCAGGGATGGAAGGTGGACTGGGACAGGAGGGCCAGGACAGAAGGGGGAGTGGGACAGAAGAAGGGCCAGGACAGAAAGGGGCTGGGTCAGAAGGGTGACCGGGACAGAACGGGGCTAACTGGCAGACAACTAAAACAACTGGAGTAAAACACTAAAGACAGAAATACATATCTACGTATTTCCACCCCATTAAAACAACCATGAGGGGCTCAGATAAAAAGTTTGAGGGTCACAGCCTTGAGAAACCCCCATCTCTCTGCAGTGTCAAAAATGCCTGAAAACCAGAATATCTGGCCAGTGCAGAGGCTGACAAAACTAGCATGCTGCTCCACTGAACCCTAGCAATTTTGAATCTCCAGTCAATACTAGATTAAGAACAATGTGTGTTTTTGTTTACATGCAAGCAGTCCCACAATGGGAAGGCCCGCAGCATCTCAGCAATGTGTGTGTGTGTGGGGGGGCACTTTCTTGGGTGGAAAAGCAGGTCATATCTTCATGCTTGGAAACTCCCAGGTTTCATGTTTTTATTCTCTTTCTGGAGGTATACTACCCAGTTGACCCAGGGTAGACCAACTTGGTTTGCAGCCAATCTGGGTTTAAAGGTACAATAAACATGTTTTTCCCCAACCTTCTTTATGCCTCTCAGGTGCATGTGGGGATGTACCCCATCATTCTGCTCTTGGACCTTCCACCCAGCATCCCCCATCACCCAGACTGGGAGTCCCACAGCTTGCCCTCTGTGGCGAAGCTCCCAGAAGGGAGAGACCAAGATCCACCTGAGGCTTACACCTGGGGCATCATTCAGGTGGTGGTCCAGGGGGCGTCATCATGCAGCTGGCCCCAAGGGATTTTGTTTATTTTTATTTAGTTCGTTTTTTATTTACCGGGTAGGTACACTAGACAACAGTATTGCCCATATTCTGGCATGACCTGGGAGAGTACAAACAGGAAAAACAGGTTTTGCTTCCAGTTTCCCCTGGAGGTGCGGATCTGTAACAATGTCAGCACAGGACATGCATGCTCCCACACACGTCCCGCAGACATCTGCCATCACCTCCACCTGTCTGTGGAATGCTCTTCATACCTTCTCCTCAGCTGGCCCTCTGGGCTCATTCCCAAAGCAGGTCATCAGCATTGCAGATGGTAACGCTACTGCTGTGTCAGTGGGCTGGCTCTACAATGAACATGTTGGGGCAAGCTGTGCAAACAACTGAAAACTCGTGGCTTTAGCAAGGGTGGGTTTCTCTGTCCCTCCATTCTTCACACCATTTCCCCCTTCAGACATAGGTACCCCTTTATCGTGACTGTCTCCACAGTTGCACCACCCCTCTCCAATTAGAAGGCCTGGCATGGAGCGGCCTCAGCAGCCAGTTTCAAAGTCACTAAATTTGGCAGGGAGGGCTTGCAGCCCTCCTCTCTGAGCCCCTTCCTCACCACACATTAGACTCAGCCCTGAGGCAAGAGACTCAAAGCCATGTTTCCAGATAGGAACATAGTAGTGCTAACTGCTAGGCCAGCTTCGGAGCAAGGAGCCAATGAAATTTCTATTTTTCACTAAGTTATCCCATTGTTCTGCACCAATAATGACATTTGTCTGACCCAAGCCCCTTCCCTCTGCTGCCAAGGTCTACAGCATCCCCTGGCTGCGCTTTCTGCTATCAGGCCAACCAACTGCAGGGGACCATGCCAAACTGTTTGCCTTGGTTTCTGTGACGTATCTTGAGACAAGCAGACTCACACTTTACTTACAGCAATGAGTCTGGAGCCGAGGCTAGCACTGTGTTTGAATGGTTAAGGACTGACCCACTAAACCACCTAGTACAATACCTCTCCACCAAGCCCTGCCCCCCCCATCCCCGTCCCCATGACACCTCAGAACTGTCTATTTAGGACAGCAGACATTTACCTGACTGGATGACGCTCTCAAGGTAAAGTATCAGGAACGCCTGTAGGATCCCCCCAAGCCTGGGCAGCGCCATGGTGAGTAACAGTCTCACTGCATAACTTCACATCTTCTCGGTAGCTGGAATGAATACTTGAGAGTGGCAGTACAATAAACACAAATCAAACCAAACTCCCTGAAACAGGGATCAGACACTGAAATGAACACATCTCACTACACTACACTACAGGTCCCCGGGGTTTCGTGCAGACTCTGTAACCATTTTAAATGCAGATAACTTAGCTGTACTGACCGCTAGCTGAGGACAAAATGTATATTGTTTTATGTAATATCTGTATATGTGCATAAAAGGAAAACTCAATAGAACACACTAAATAAAAAAAAAAATAGAAAATACAGTTGTCACAAAAAATACCTTACAAAATTTTGTGAAAAAAATAATCTTCGCATGCACAGAAACATCATTTCATTTTCTTAATTCAACAACTACAGAGTTCACAGTAAAGCCACCTTTCAAAGAATCCTCTCTGGACCAAACTCTAACTAATCTGAACACTTTTTGAGCAATGAAGCCCAACAGGGTGTGTGTTGTGGGATTTTAAAAAAAAAAGCCTTGCATGTGTGGCATGAGGCACACAGACTAGTGGCTTAAAATCACACGAAGAGTGGTAAATCCCACACTGACACACACCCTAGAGTGTCTTATGTAAGCAATAACACACAACAGGGTGTGCGCTAGTCTGGATAAACGCACACCTAGGGATGTACTGAAGAATGAGTCTGGAGGATAAAGGCCTTATTGTTCCTCAAAGTGCATTTATCCAGACTAACCCACACCTTGGAGTGTGTTATTGTGCTTATAAAATGGGTATATGTTGAGAAACATGATAGAGTTTAAAAAAATGTATACATAATTTAAAACATAGAATTCGATGGCAGATAAGGACCGTTTGGCCCACCCAGTCTGCCCATTTTCCCTGCCTGTATCAGATACTGCAGCGAGAGAGAGAGAGAGAGAGAGAAAGCAGCCACCAGCTTCCTTAAATCAAGGAGGTAATTTAATAGACTACACTGAACTGAATCATTAATTTTTAGGCCTATGTAAGTAAGTAATTTTGATTCTCTGTTTTTGAGGTTGACTTTTCTTAGTTTAACTTTTATTTGTCAGGGACAAACTCTAGCTGGGAGATATTTGCAGTCATTTGTGACTAGATCTGTTACCTAACCTCTGTGAAATAGATATCTGAAAGGAAGGAAGGCACTCCCTGGGGTGGAAGGTCGGAGTTGTAGTTGATTGTTTCTGGAGGGCACAGGTTTACTCCAACCTTCCCACCCCTCACCCCACCCACCCCAAGCACATACTTTCCTTTAGATCAGGGTTCTGACATCACTTCCCAAAATTGCTAACAACATACACCTGTTCATATCCTTAAGGCACAGCACACTGAATAGGGGTAGAGACACTCCAAGCTTACACACACTAAAACAGAACAAAACCAAAAAAGAGAAAAACATCTGAAACAGGAAGGGAGACAGACATGTGGGGAGTGGTGCAATGCACTGGCTGTGGAGCAGCAGTCTTCCGGGATACATTCTGGAGACTGCATTGCTGCCCTATTTGCAGGCACCTCTCTGGTCTGAGGGAGGAGGTTGCTTGTCTCCATGCTGACCTGGCAGGGATTTGGGAAACATACTCCCCCACCCAGGGACCACCCAGACCACCACCACTACCTCAGGGGTTGCCAAGAAAGAAGAGTGGTAGGACCGTGGTGGGCTCAGGGAGGGTGAGGGTGGTGGAACAGAGACGCATCCCTCAAGTTGTGCCTCTCCACAATTAATTTGCCACTCTGGCAGAGCATGGTTCCTCTATGGAGGCACCTGCAGTGGAGACCAAGGAAGATGCTGGAAACCTCCACAATGGAGACCCACAGGAGGGTGGCACAGGACCCCACAGGAGAAGAAGCAACTCCTGGTGGGGACTAAGTGTTAGGGGGGTAGAACTGGGGGAGGGAGGGGAATGGGCGGTAAGATGCCTGCCCGGGCCATGGCTTGGAGGGACAGGAAATGAATCCTCAGAATCGTGGGAGCAGCTGCAAGGGGGAGTGAGCTAGATGTCATTATCCACCTAGGGATGAATGACCTGGCTGAGAATGGGATCACAGCAGTGCAACAGGAGTTTGTGGAGTTGGGGAGGGGCCTTAAACAAGTAGCACACATGGTAACTTTCTCGGAAGTGCTACCTGTCTATGGCAGGGATGAGGCTAGGGTACTCCGCATCATGGGATTGAATGACTGGTTGAAAAACTGGTGCAGAGCTCAGGGATTTGGCTTCATTGGGGACTGGGGCTCCACCTGGAAGGATGCAGGCCTATACTGGTGTGATGGTCTGCATCTGTCCAGGAGAGGAATCAGGATCCTAGGTGATAGGTTTAAATACTTCATTGACAAGCATTTAAACTAGCCAAGGGGGGAGGCACTGAAAAGGAGAAGGGAAATCCTAGCCCCCCCAAAAAAATCAGGGTAGTTAGTGAGGAAAACACCAAGACAGAGCAGTCGATAGGGATAAGGGCAGGGGTAAATGGAGAAAAAGACAAAGGCTGTAAGGACAGGGATGGGGCAAAAAGAAATAAGGCCATAAAAAAATGGAGGGTAATGAGTACCAATGCCTGTAGTCTAGGTAAAAAGCTCCCCGAAATGGTGGCCTTGATGGAAGAGGGATGCCTGGATATCGTGGCAGTCAAAGAAACATGGTACACAGAGAACCATGACTGGGATGTCACCATACCAGGATACACAATCTACAGGAGGGACAGGGAGGGTAGAAGAGGAGGAGGAGGAGTAGCTCTCTATGTAAGGGAAGGGATCAAAGCAACAGAACTAAAGGGTAAACAGGGAGGAGAAGAGGCACTGTGGGTCACCCTGGAGACTGGAAATGGCTCCACAACCCGCACAGGGGTTGTATACAGACCCCTGTCTCAGGGGGAGGAAATGGACAAGGAAATTATAGAAGGCATCCTTAAGATGGCAGAGAAAGGGGAGATATTACTGATGGGGGACCTGAATATGCCAGATGTTAACTGGAGCACCTCTGCTGCAGCCACATCCAAGAGCAGGGCCATTCTCGATGCCCTACAGGGGCATGCCTCAGACAGCTAGTGTTGGAACCCACTCGGGAAGGAGCGATCTTAGACCTGGTACTCTCAAATGGGGACAGAGAGAGGATCTCAGATCTAGAAGTGGGTAGCCATCTGGGAACAAGTGACCACCGGTGTGGTTCATGATAAACTTAGCTGTAGAGTCAAGCCATACAAAAGTGAAGGTACTGGACTTCAGGAGGGCTGATTTTGTCAAAATGGGAGAGTGCCTCAGAAAAGCACTAGCAAACATGCAAGAAGGAGTGGTGGAGCAACAATGGGAAAACATCAAAACCGTCATCACAGAGGCAACAAGCCTTTGTGTGAAGCAAATAAATCAAAATAAAAGAAAAAAAACTATGGTTCTCAAAAGAAGTGGCGGGGAAGGTAAGGGAGAAAAAGACAGCATTCAGGAAGTATAAAGAAACACAGAAGGAGCAGGTCCAGTAACTGTACCAGTTAAAGCAGAAGGAAATGGGGAAGGCAGTCAGACTAGCAAAGGCCAAAACCGAGGAAAAGATAGCCAACTCAGTTAAGAAGAGGGATAAAACCTTTTATAGGTACATTAGGGAGCAAAGAAAGACTAAGGCAGGGATACAGAGATACATAGACAGTGTCGGCAGATAAGGGCCTATGGCCCACCCAGTCTGCCCATTTGAGCTTGTAAGTTCAGTTTATGTTTTCCTAGAAGTCTGTTGCCCCTTACCCCCTGACCTCCAGAATTCCTTTATGTCTATCCCATGCATTCTTAAATCCGTGATTGTTTCAGCCCCACCACTTCCTCTGGCAGGGTGTTCCACTTGTCCACCAACCACTGGGGCTGAATAAGAGGAGGGTGGTTGGGTAGAGAGCAACAGTGAAAAAGCAGGGATACTGAATGAATACTTCTGCTCAGTATTCACAATGGAAGAGCAGGGGGAGATACCTAATCCAGTTAATAGAAGCACTCTGGATAAGGGGGTTGATATTAGTCCTTTCACCTAAGAAAGGGTTCTGAAAGAACTCTTAAAACTGAAGGTGGATAAAGCAATGGGGCCTGATGGGATTCACCCAAGAATTCTAAAAGAACTAATGGAAGACCTAGTAACACCACTGACTACCCTTTTTAATAAATCATGGGAGGATGGTGTGGTACCTGAGGACTGGAGGAGGGCAGATGTGATTCCCCTTCACAAAAGTGGGAGCAAGACAGAGACAGGAAACTACGGACCTGTCAGTTTGACCTCAGTGGTAGGGAAATGATGGAATCACTTCTGAAGGAAAGAATTGTTGAGTACCTAGAGGCCAATGGGGCACAGAACCCAAGGCAGCATGGATTCACAGCAGGAATGTCATGTCAGACAAATCTAATTGATTTCTTTGACTGGGTGACCAAAGTAGTAGACCAGGGAGGGGCCGTGGACATGACCTACCTAGACTTTAGCAAGGCATCTGACAGTCCTGCACAAAAGATTAATAAACAAATTTGTGAGCCTGCTGGCCCAGTGGCGCAGAGGGTTGATGCACTGGTGCCTTACCTCAAACCACACCGGCGACCTGGGTTCAGGACCGGACTCGGGCACTGGAGGGTTGGCAGGTGAAGGAGAAGGATCGAGCATCCGGAGGACTACTCTCCTCTCCTGGGGTGGGTTAGGGAGAGGCATCACTCTGTAGCGACCCCCGGTGGAGACCAGAGGCAGCACAGACACGACACACACAGGTAACTAAAGGAGGAAAACACAGAAAATGGCGCCTCCAAACTGCTGGATGACGGCCTCCTGGACCAATGCCTCCTCAGAACTCCGAGAAGCCGACCTGACCTCAGCAGCACCCAGGGCCAATGCCTAGGCTGCCAGGCCATTCCTCCTCAGAAGAGGAGGAGGACCCATCCAATGAAGGGTCACATCGGGTTACCCTGAGGTGGCTGCAATGTGGGGTTGGGAATTGGCGTCAGAGCTGTGGGTGAGAGTGTCCTTGGCAATTGGCCTGAAGGAGTGGTAGTTGGGGGCGCAGGGGAGATAAACACACACACACAAAAAAAATTAGCCAGCCTGGGAGTGGGTCCCAGGGTGGTAGCCTGGGTAAAACATTGGATGGACAACAGGACACAGAGGATAACAGTAAATGGAGTCTACAGTGAAGAAAGTGGGGTTACTAGTGGGGTACTGCAGGGTTCAGTACTGGGGCTGGTCCTTTTTAATGTCTTTATAAGTGACATTGCAGAGGGACTGGAAGGAAAAGTATGTCTCTGCAGATGACACAAAGATCTGCAACAGGGTTGATATGCAAGGTGGGGTGGAAAGGATGAAAAGGGACTTTGCAAGGTTGGAGGAATGGTCAAATGTATGGCAGCTTAGATTCAAGCAAAGAAGTGCAAGTGATGCACCTGGGAAACAAAAACCCAGGGGAAGAGTACACAAAATGGGGGGTGAGATACTGACAACAACAAAAATGGAAAGGGACCTGGGATAGTCATATCAGATGACCTAAAGGTGGGCAAGCAATGTGAGAAGGCAGTAAGGAGGGCTGGGGTGATACTGGGATGCATAGGGAGAGGTATCACCAGTAGAAAACAGGAAGTTGTTGGCCCTCTGTACAGACAGTTGGTAAGACCACATCTGGAGTACTGTGTACAGTTCTGGAGACCCCATCTCTGCAAAGACATAGACAGGGTGGAGGCTGTCCAGAGGACAGCAATCAAAACGGTGCAGGGTCTGTACCAGAAGACATACGAAGAAAGGCTAAAGGAGCTTAAGATGTATAGCCTTGAAGAAAGGAGGGAGAGGGGGGACATGATAGAAGCTTTCAAATACCTCAAGGGAATCAACAAAGTCCAAGAGGGTAGAATCTTTCAGAAAAAGAGATGTGCAAGAACAAGGGGACACAATTTGAAGGTTGGGGGACGGCTCAGAAGTAATGTGAGGAAGTATTTTTTCACGGAGAGAGTTGTGGACCCATGCAGCAGCCTTCCTGAGGAGGTCATAGAGTCAAAAAGAGTGGGGGAATTCAAGAATGCATGGGACAGACATAAGGCAATTCTAGTAGGGGGTAGGAGGAAGTAGGCTTTTGGTTAACTAGGATCTGCAACTTATCCGTTAGGTAGGGAAATGGACAGACTAGGTGGGTCAAGCGGACCTTATCAGATTCTCTGTTTCTATGTTTCTAGCTGCAGCTTGTCCCTCTTTCCTGTTGCTAGGGTTCCCTTATGTCTATCCCATGAATGTTTTAATTCCCCTATTGTCTTTGCTGCCACAACCTCCACAGGTAGGCTGTTCATGCATCCAACACCCTTTCTGTGAAAAAATACTTCCTCACGTTACCTCTGAGTGTACCCCCCCCCCCATTCTCATATCATGGCCCCTCTTGCACCTTGTTTATACCTTTGAGGTATTTGAACGTTTTTATCATATCTCCCCTCTCTCTTCTTTCTTCCAGGGAATAAATATTGAGGTCCTCTAGTCTCTCCTCATATGGTCTCTGGTGTAGTCCCTGCACCATTTTTGTTGCCCTTCTCTAGACCACTTCCGCTCTATGTCCTTCCGGAGATGTGACCTCCAGAATTGGACACAATACTCCAGATGAGGTCTCACCAATGTTCTGTACAGTGGCATCACTACCTCCCTCCTTGTACTGGAGATACCTCTCCCTATGCACTCCAACATTCCACTACTGCTCTCCCCACAGCCTTCTCACATTGTTTGGTAACCTTTAGGTCATCAGATATGATTACTCCCAGGTCCCTTTCTTGTTTGATGATTGTCAGTACCTCTGCTCCCATTATGTACTCCCCGTATTTCTATGCCTCAGGTGTATGATCTTACACTTTTTGCATTGAATCTTAGTTGCCACACCCTTGACCACTCCTCAGGTCTGCTGAGGTCCCTTCTCATTTTCTCCACCCCTCCTGGAGTGCCCACCCTCTTGTAGATCTTCATGTCATCTGCAAAGAGACATACCTTCCCTTCCAGTCCTCCTGCAATGTCACTTATAAAGATATTAAAAATGACTGGTCCCAGCACTGATGCCTGCAGAACCCCGCTGGTCACCCTCCTCTCTTCTGATTGGACTCCTATCGCTCAGACAGTTCCTGACCCAGTTTACCACCCTGGGTCCCACCCCCAGGCTGCCCAATTTGTTTACAAGTCTCCTATGTGGGACAGTGTCAAAGGCCTTGCTGAAATCCAGGTAGGCCACGTCCACCGCCCCTCCCTGATCAACTTCCCTGGTCACCCAGTCGAAGAAGCCTATCGGATAAGATTGACAAAACCATCCCACTGTGAACCGATACTGCCTCAGATCCCGTGAGCCACTGGCTTCAAGATATATCATGAGCCTTTCTTTTAGCAGAGATTCCATTAGTATATCCACCCCTGAGGTCAGGTTGACTGGCCTGTAATTGCCTGCCTCCTCCCTGCTCCCACTTTTGTGGAGAGAAACTACATTTGCATCCCTCCAGTCCTTTGGTGCACCTGTTTCCAGTGATCTGCTGAACAGAGTTGTCAGTGGTCCTGCTAGTACCACTGAGTTCTCTTAATACTTTCAAAACAAATGTTGAATTTTACACTAAAGAGCCCCTACATTGTACAGTTGTCATTAGGGACGTTGTACTATGTGTAGCTGACCTGCAGGGTTGTTACGCTACTAGGTTGCCAGCAAGACCGCGATTTTGTTTTGGTCTTGCCAACAGCACACTACCATCTACGGTAGTGAGTTTTGTCAAACTACTAGCACTCTAGACACAATTGCTGGTCAGGAGAGTATGGTCAGCACAGGAACTTCCTCCCAGTTGTGTGGGAGGCTGAGCGGGTCATGACAACAACTAAGCTGATTCGAATGGTAAAACAGAGCAGTTTTCTGTCATGAATTTTGAAAAATGTGAAGCAAGAAGCTGCCACGTGGCAGGGACAAACATGGGAGCAAAATTGTTTTGTCACACTAGGTCATTAGATTCTGTTTCCTTCAATACACTGTTCAGGACAGCTGCTCTTGGCCAGAGGGCTGTTGACCATGTTGGTGCTTGAAACTACAATAATCTTCCTAATTCAGTCAAATGCTGTAAAACTGTTTTTCAATTTTAAAAACGGTTGTCTTCGCAGTTAACTGCTCAATCTGTGACTGTGTTATAATTTTTTAATGTACCCTATGTGTTTCATGTTTTCCATATGCTGAACGCATTTGCAAATGGGAAGTTTGCTCAATGTGCCTTCCAGGGGAAACAATAAAAATGAAATAAGTTCTATGGGGTGAAGCATGGATCTCTTGGGTTGTGCGGCCACAGGTACTGGGTCTTTTTTTTAAAGCGTGGTATAGTTTAAATGAAGAGCATAGCTAGAACCCCTTCTTAGCCAGCCAGAGAACTTGAATTTTCCTGCCCATTTTATAATGTGGTTATAACACAGATCCCAATTTAAACAAGTTAAATATATATATAATAAAGGAGATTGCCAGCATGGCTGTTGCAGAGAGTTGGCAAGAACGAGCCACAACAAAGAGGAAACCTTTTTCTGTAGTGAGTAGAAAGGACAGTGGGTGGGTGAGGAGTTTTCTGCAGATTCTCCCTCCCAACTAAATCTGCAGGGATATGGATTTCCTGCCATCAGGATACCGATTTACTGCAAGAAATCCCAATAAGCAGAAAGGAGCTCAGCCCCTCCGAGTCAAGCCTGATCGCCTTAATTAATGCTCCAGCAATGGTTTACACTCCAGCACAGTCCTGTTGATGCATCACTTTCTAATGAATGGCTCTCACTATTCATCATGATCGGTGTAAATTCCATTTTCATCTCCTTAGACAGGAATAACACACTCAGTTGCCCACCTACCCCTTCAAGGGAGGAGGGGGCACTGAATTTGTTTCAAATAGACATTTCTTGGCAGGTTAAGGGGCCTTTCACCTTTAGGTCATGAATTCAAATCCAGCCCAGGTTAGACGTGGGCCAAAAGACATTGTAAACCTGAGGCAACTTGGTGGCCCATGTGAAATGAGTTGTGGTCGTTCTCAGCCCATTTCCCAGGGGCAGGCATTCACAGCGCAAAACCAGCAACACAGCTGTCACTGACCGGTGCCCTAGATAGCTGCAGTCCCATATGAAGGGCTCAGGACTTACCAGTAGAGCTGTGCTTAATTTCCAAATTCCACTGGAATCCTGTGGGATTTGGGAAATTCCATCTAATTCTGAAAGCAGATTTTTGAAAAAACTATTTTGGATTAGCAATCTACGGTTTACATAAACTGTAGATTGGTATTCTATAGTTCACATTGTAATGCTTTTGGCATTCCATGTGTAGTGGAACCACCCTGGGCCCTCAGAGTTCACCTCTCTCAACCCTCTGAGGGGGCTGGTCTGGGTTGCCTAAAGTTGCACTACACTGTGCGCTCACAGTTACCACCACGACCGTCTCTGTTCCCTGCCCCACTACCTTCCTGGGACCAGGAAACCATCACTCACACCCGATGGGGAGGGAAGCCCTGGCATGGATCCACTCAGGGCTCCTGACAGCTGCTGAAGCCCTGCTGGTTCACCTTTGGTAGTCCTAGGGGATCACAGGGTAAAAAAATGAGGGGGGGGCATGGGGGAGGAAAGTTGAGGCAAAAATAATTAAGCCCCCAGTTTTTGGGGGGAGGGAGTTTACATTTGGAATTTTTTAAAATTCCAAAAAACATTTCTGAATGGAATTCCCCATTCCATGGGAATCCCACATTGCACTCAGCTCTATAGAACAGGCAGGAAGTTGGAAGAACTGCCCTCTCACCTAGGTGGTGGTTCTGCCAGGATAGGGTGGAGGCACACTGGTGGGGCACTGAAGGAAAGGTTGCACTGTGACTGTCCATGACGTATCTGTCACGTGGATAAACCAAGGGAATCAGTCTCCAGTACTGTCTATCCACCAACTCTCAAAAGCACTAAAAACAATTCCTTACAAAACAGTTTTTTTTTACTCGAGCACCTGGGGAAGCTGGATTTGATTTTGATCCCAGAATGCCATGCCAAGGCTGGCTGAGGGGATGGCAGAGGTGAGGTGCTCAGCTCCTGGAAGAAGAGGCTACTGATGGACAGGCAGTCGCACAAGTCATGCAGGCCAGCACTGGAGTTGACTGTAAAGGCAGCTGCTCACCTGCGTAGGCGGTCACTCACCTGCCCACCTGACTAGAGTTGGGGTGCAGCTCTGCCAATTCTGAGAAATTCACTCACCAGAGATACCATTTTATCGCAATGTATTCCACATGGTGCCAGTACTGCTAATACAAAAACCAAGTTGTCAATGTTTTGAGGAAATTAATCCTCTTCTTCAGGGCTTGCAGTTACTGTACCATAATAGCCTTGTTTCAGACTATTAAACTGTATTTTCTTATTCCCTTTTCTCCCTTTTTTCAGTTTTTCACAGCTTGGTTGGCATGACTGGGGATCCTTATGCCCGCATTGCTATCCACCCCACACTGGGTTTGTAATAGCACAGTGTCATGCTTGCCAACTAACCTTAGTGTTAGACAGGACTACGTGGAGCCACAGGGAAAATAGCAGGGGAGGAAAAAGAAAAAGGACTGTTCCATCAATCCGTCCTTTTCAGTTCCCTAAGGGATCTGTGGACACTTGGGCTAGAGCCTCACAAAAGTTTCTTTACAGAGACGCATTATTTTTAAACACATTACCTATTGAAGTTTTGAACTGTAGAACAGTTTTGAATTTTAAAAGGAGACTTTTACCATTTTTAAAAGGCAAACCGGAATGTATATGTAATATGTAGAAATTGTGCAACTGGTGTATTCTCATATTGTATGTTATGTTTTTGCATGTTATTTGTTACCTCTTGTCTCCTGCGAAAATGGGCATTTTGCTCATCAGGCCTACAAGTATAAAAAATAAATGAAATGAAGTTGTGGCTGAAAATCTTAAACTACTTTTAAATTCATCATTTATTTCCAGTACTCACTGGAGAGTGTCCTTGGGCTTCTCACTTTATCCACTTCTTGTCCTGGGTTTCCAGTACAGCGGCAGAGCCCCTCCTAGTCAAGGCCCTCCCCTTGTCTGCAACCGCCACTCCCCCAGCTTGATTCCTGGGACAGGTACCCCCTTTCAGTGTGTTCCTGGGACAGGTACCCCTTTTCAGTGTGCCAAGACCGTGTACTCAGGGTGAAGGCAGCACATTCAAGTACCCTAGTGGACATAGGTTCCTTAGTGTGAGGCTCTCATTTTTTAATGAAGGGGTGTTTTTCCTGCTTTTTGTCCTGCCCCACCACACCAATCTGCAAGGCACACACTCATGACTGCCCAGGCATTGTGCAATGCTGCATGGTGACCCACAATGTTAGTGACACACCACAAGCCTCCTCTGGGTGTTGCTATATCAGCAGCACCTGAAAACTCACCTCACCAAAGAGACTGCCCACATGTATACTCCCAGTCCGAGATCCGGGACTCCACTCCTGAGATCCGGGGCATGAACAAAGGTCGCTAGAGTGGTCCCCTACCACTCAGTGCCATCAAGTTGGCTTTTCCCTCCTTTTTAATCATGGCTCTTTGGCAGATTAACCCCCTGGTTGCCCCCAATGACCCCCCCAGAGCAGTTACTGCTCACCTGCCGTGCATTCTTCACAGCTTGCTTCCTCTGCCCCCCCCCGGTGAACAGGTCCTCAGGCACAGGGTGTCCCCAACCGTTCTGAAGTGCACATATGCTGGGTGGAGGATACTGCTGCACGTAGCCCGAGACTGCCAGAAATGATGGACAGTTAGGGAAATTATCCCTCTAAGTTCTCATGTCATGCACCTTCTGCGTGAATGCTGCAAGACTCTTGACCCTCACCCCCACCCATGCCAAACAATGTCTTGAGCAGCCTTGCCAATAGCAGCACCTTGACATTGGCATATGCACGCTCCCCTCACAAGGAAGCTCCCCGGCCCCCAGCGTGGGGTCACTGCAGCAGGGGCTGACAACCCAGACCCACCAGGCTGGGACATGCCCAGCTGGGACATGTTGCCAAGTAGAATCCCTCCTCCCAGTCTGATAGCCCAGCCAAATGTGCTGGTGTCCCCTTTCGGATCTAGGCTGCCTGCATTAAAACAAGACCTGCTTCCTCTGGGGCACCAATCAGCCCAAATGCTTTATTTATTTTTTTTAGGAATTCCTTTTTTCCCTTTCTCTACTTCTGGGTCCCCTGTCTCCCACACAGATGTTCAGGACTGCAGAGGCCACATGGGCTGCATCCTTCCTCCATGTGGGAGGGTAGCTATCTTTTCAGCTAACCCCAATGCTCTCTGAGATCGGTCACCAGGGTATGTGTAAATACTGGGTGACAAGTGCCACACCTCCATGACTCACCCACCCCTCTGTCAGCTCAAGCCCAGGATTCTGGGACTGCATGAAGACCCCGATCTCAGAGATGGCTTTGCCAATGCAACACTGGACTGACCAGACTCTTGATTTTAAGTTCTAGCTATCCAGAGTATCCAGGGACATTGCCTGAATTTGTAAATATTCTAAATGCTAGTGCTATCCCTAGAAATCGAAGGCAAGCATTTTTTGTTCTGCCAATATGGGTGTTTTAGAATTTGCAAGGGCAACCAAAATAGCTCCTGTCTCCCTGACTGGTCTCCCAGCGCACTGCTGTATGGATTTTAACACGCAGTATTGAGACAACCTTGAGCTTCTCTCTGTTCTAACAAAAACTGTGCCCCCTGTCCCAGAGTCACCACAACTCAAACTTACATTTCCTGGCAAATACCACACCACACATTACAACTGCCTGAGAAGCTGCGTGCTACTTTTTGTTACTGGAAAACTACTGTCCACTTACAGTCCTGCAGTATTTTGTTACTGCGCAGTACTTGCGCAGTGCTTAAAGCCTATTGCGTCAAGGAACTGTAATCACTGTAACCCCCCTGCGATACAAAAAAATGCTATCCTGAGTCGTCAGTGGAGACATGTATCTACATAGCAGGTCCAGTCCAGGACACTCACCTGTAAGACAGTTGACTGCCAGGTAGGCTTGCACACGGGCTTCCCCTGTCCCCATTCGGCTGGTGCCAAAGCACAGGTTTCAGTGGGCTGATTTTCTAATGAATCAGCAGTGCCATGTTTCACTCCAGCAGCACCTGCAGTTCAGCTTTTTCCCTAGGCAACTGCTCAGGCCTGATTAGAGGGACTGCAGTGTTGGCTAAGCAGCAAGTCTGCTGGCCAGACATTCCCAATCAATCCCCGTACCTGATGCTCGGAATCTAACATTCCCAACTGCAGGCAAAGACAATAACTATGGGAGGCTGAGGCTAAACAGCAGACCTGCTAGTTCAGCTGTCAAGATGACACCATGATGGTGTTCCACCAGAAGGGTCAAGGGTTCTGTTCCCAGTGAGGGCACATTATTTATTTCTCAGCAGTTTGCCTCATTAGAGGATCTTGAACCATTGTCAGCTCCATTGATGTAGGCAGTGCCACAGTCAGGCACATGTGCATGACATCACTTCTAAACCTGAAATGGGAAGGGGGCTTGACCGTGATTGGTGAGTAGGAAAAGGATTCTAAAATCAAGCTGGGTCTTAATTCATATTCTTACAACTGATACCTGGTACAGCTACACTGAGAGGTCACATTTCCTTTTCAATTAGGTGGGGGGCCTTCTTTTTTAATGACTGATTTTGCCCCCTTTCACTAACTGGTCCCAATCAGACAACCCTGCCCCCCCCCCAACTCAGTCATCCATCATCTCCTGGATTTGTCCACTTTTCAGTTCCTAAAGGGATTGCACTTGGCTCCCAAGTTGGGCTGCAGGGGTGGCCCAAGCCCCCCCCCCCAAATTCCAGTAGAAGGAGAAGAATCTACATTTACAGTATATAGCACTTTTTATGCACACTATGTCCCAAAGTGCTTTACAGGTATAGCTGATCGCCGTACCTGGGTCCTCACAGGTTTCCTCTCCCAAGGAAGCTGGACTGGGTACCCTAAGAATGTGCTACACTGGCCTGACATGACACAGTGCCTTCACCTGAGGTAGCGATGCAGGGTAACTGGCTGTTACCCCCCCGAGGAAACAATGCATAAACTGCCCACACAGTCCCCCCCCCCCAAAAAAAGTGACACAGCTAACAGTGACTGTCCCCAAACCACAATTCAAATGTTTTTATTTTTTTTTAAAGGGAGGGTAAGGAAAGAACAAGGGGGCAACAAAGGAACAATGGAAGCAATGAGGGTAGCAATATCTCGACGCACCAATGCAACAAAAAGAAAATACTTAAATCAAGAACCCGTTCAAATGCTTTCCCCATAAACTCGGCCTACCCCTGGCAGTCCACAAACCCCAGTGTGAGTTCATCCGTCTTAATTCCCTCCAAGGGCCATGGGTGAGCGATCTCTCAATAGTTGCAGTGGGTAGCACGCTGGGGATGCTGATGCTGCTAGCAGGGTGGAGCTTGGCAAACTGTGGAAAGTAAAATATAAATGCAACTATTGGACAAAAACTTTAAACTGTTTGAAGCCAAACTGGAAAGGGGTCCCTATTTGTAACCCAATGGGATTTGGTAGCTGGCTGGCCTCAACAGGTCTTCCTCCTGGGCTTCTCGAACTGGTGCAGTCCTGCCCGTGACCTCTGTCTCAACTCCTGACACAACTTTTCCACAGTTACAGGGTCGAACCCTGGGTTTTATTCACAGTTCTGATGCCTCAAATGATACCTCTGGTATAACTGGCTAGAACTGGCTGACCGGATAAGGTGCTCCCGGCTGGGACACTGCCTTCCCCAGGCTTGCTGTTGGCTTGTCTCTGCTTCATTTCTCTCCCTGCTTGTCTCGCTAAGGCTCAGGGCCTGGATGAAGGCAGGTGCTTTCTTGGATTTAAGAAGTTGTAGGATCTGATCCCCTAGAGAGGAAAAGTCTGTGGTGGGTCAAGAAAACCCCAGCTCCAACTTGCCTTTTAAACTGTGATTTCACTGAAAACTTTTCTTCTCACTGACACTCTACTTTGGGATCCCAATACTTCTGGTCTACCAGGCCTGCAGTGCCTGGACAGACAGGGGCAAACTGGACCACACCTTCACAAACAGTCACTCTCTCAAAGGTCTGAATGAACTGCCTCACACTTTTGAAAACAGCTCCTTTTATCCTGGGTGAAACTTGACATCTGATTGGCCAGTCTAGCTCACAAGCAAACTGTCTTTGGCTTGCTCTGCTTTTCTATTGCCTGAAATCTGTGGGCAAATTGGATCTGACCTGTGACCCCTTCCCATTGTACTCTACAGCTGTGGTCAGTTATGGGGGCCACCATCTTTGTTTATATTTAGTTTCCAATTTTCAGCAGCTCCCTGCACAATGGTGTTTTCCTCACGTCCTGGCCCCACTTGCTGTTCTGGGTCCAGGGATGTGTTTTTTAAACTAGACATTAGCCCATTTGGCTGTCTGGTGCTTTTTTATGGGAGGCAGCTGTCCTCACTGCTGTCCCGCTATTAAGCGCATGCACACTTGCTTGGCTCAGGTGAAGTTTCTGAGGGATGGATGAGATTATAATGTCATTAGATGAGATTTCAGCGTCATAACAAATTCCCATCTGATGAGATCTGTGATCTCATACAGACTGCAACTATTAGTAGTAGTTCTAGTAGTACAGTATTGGGAGGAGGGTGGGAAGGGGGCTTTGTTCCCGAAATGAATCAATCCATGGTATAAGTGAGGTGTGTGGGGGGAGGGCACAGTCCCCTGATCCTCTCCATTCCTGTCAGTGCCCAAGACATGACATCTTGTCTGCTAGCTTTATTCCATCCCTCAGAAACTGCACTCGCTCCCACTTGCTCTTTTCCCCCCCTTCTCATCCTTGCTGGCTGTTTTGGGGACAAGAAGTACCTTGCAGGGCACCCCATGGCACAGTTTCACTCTGCCCCCAGCTCTGTTGCCTTCCCTGGAGCTGGGCGTCTTATCACTGATGTGGGCACGTGGACCGGCTACTGACACTGGAGCTCCGGCTTCGTTTTGTGCAACCGTGGACGGCGCCACATGACGCTGCACTCCTTTGCTCCATTCCCCCAGCCTGCTGGGTCTACTACAGCTGCTCTTTCTTTTCCACCCCTGCCTCAGCCTCAGGGAATGCTACAGGGGCCTGAGGACAGATAGGGAGGTGCAGCAACAGCTGCAACAATCTTGAGGTGAAGCCCTGGTTCACATCCCACCAAGATGCTGTTCTGGGGCCAGGGATGTGTTTTTTAAACTGGGCGCTTAGTAGTAATAAATCTTTTTTATTCATCAGAATAAGGGAAAACGTTCAATTAAGCATCGCTCATTTTCAATGAAGTCCCAGATGTTAGAACAACAAGCATCAATTACAATATAAAAGAATACACAAACATCAGTTACGATATAAAGAGGTACACAGTCAAACATTATAGACAACACATATCTGTGCACACAAATAGTCAAAAATTAGCAACCATCACACTGACTACAATGAGAGAGACTACTAGACCAGCTCAGGCATCACTTATTCAAGTCAGATAGATAACTCAATTGACCAAATACCCATACGTTTAAAGAGGTTTTGTTCCACAGAGTAGTAGCTCCTCTGTAAAGAACAGATGACCTGCCCACATTCAGACTGCATCTAACAGTTGAATACTGAATGCCCTGAGCTGACCTCAGATTATCTTTCACACTTCTAAGTGGGAACAGCTCAAGAATATAAGTGGAAACACCATTTTTCCAAATTTGAAACATATATTTAAGAAGATGTAGATTCCTGCGAAGGGAGGGTTTTGGCCAGTTTAAATTATTGAACAATATAAATCTGTGGGTTCTATAGGGCACCTCCAGGACAGAGCGGGCCATTCTGTGGAACATAAGATCCACTTTGTTCAACAGGGAGCCAAAGGCTCCCTGTATAGGAGGCCCCCTGAGTCCAAAACAGGCATTAATAAGGAATTTACTACATTTAAGCGAATATCCCATGACATATACTTTTTAAATCTATAAAGAGCCCCAACTTCCTGTTTAATCGCACTAGCATGTTGTTTATTTATATGGAGAGACCAAGTCAAACTGCAGTCTAACCAAAGACCTGAATATTTATAACCGTCTACCTCCATTATGTCAATACTATCTAAGGTTGTAATAGCCAGACGTAAATTCTGCTCTTTACACTGTTTATTCCTAAACAAAAAGGCCTGTTTTTTCTTAGAATTTAGAATTAAAAGATGCCTGTTGAAAAATTCCTGCACCTGGTCAAAAGCCAGCTGGAGTTCAGATCCAATCAAATCCAGAGTTTGACCCTCGACATATACTATTGTGTCATCTGCATACAGATGGTATTTAATATCTGGAAGGTCAAATTTGAGCTCATTAATATAGATGTTGAGTAACAACGTCCTCAAAATTAACCCCTATGGGACACCAGAGGACATGTTGACTAAATCTGATTTAAATGAGACGATTTCCATAAATTGTCTTCTCTCATTCAAATAAGAGGAGAACCAGTTAACAATCTGAGTGGACAAATCAATCCGGCTGAGCCTGGACAGGAGCACTTGATGGTTTAGAGTGTCAAAACCCATTTGGCTTTCAGGTACTTTTTTTAAAATTTATACTTTTTGCGCAAGCCCCCTGAATCTCTGGCCAACCCTCCAGCCCATTACCGCTGAACCACCCCCACCCCCATGGAGCCACGGTTAACCCTCTGGCAGGGGCAAGGGGTGGCCAGCTACGCCCCCTCCCCAACACATTCAGTCACTGGGCGGGCTTTAGGTGGCGGCAAGGAGACCGGTCAGGGATATACTTAGTTCTTTATCAGTTTCTGGGACTGGGAGGCATGGAGTGCAATGATGCAATGGCAGATCCCTGCCTAGTGTCCACATGCCTCCCAGTCTCAACTCAGCAAGCTGCCCCCATGGTCACCCAGGGTACTACAACAGGGGGCATGGCCCCTTCCCTCCCCAGAGATGGGGAGTGTGCAATTGCTGGTCAATCCATCTTCCCCCCGGGGACCCTCCAACTTCCCCAGCTCATTCCCGAACTAGGGTTGCTGGTTTCTCAAGCGGTGGCTCCACCATTGCACCAACAGGCCGGCTGTGAGGTAACCATGCTTGCCGCCCTCATGCACATGTGCACTTGCTGTTTTGGGACAGAGAAATACCTTTCAGGGCACTTGATGGTGCAGTTTCACTCTACTCCTAGCTCCACTGCCTTTCCTGGAGCTGGGAGTCTTCACTGATGGGGGCACCATTACTGACATCAGAGCTCTACCTCCATTTTGCGCATCTGCACATGGGCGGACAGCGCTACATGGCACTGCACTCATTTGCTCCATTCCCTGACCGTACTGTGTCTATTGGGCATGGGGATCCACCCAAATGGCTACTCTCTCTTTTCCACCCCCTGCCTCAGCCCCAGGAAAGACTGGAGGGGCCCAAGGACAGAGGGGAGGTGTGCAGCAGCCTTGAGGTGGAGCCTTGGTTCGCATCCCACTGTGGCTCCCAGACACTGGCACAGTGCTCTGCTGGCCCCCAACACGACTGTCCTGGGGGACCAGAAGGTGAAGATTCAGATCAGGGGGACAGAGGAGACACTAAAGGAAAGCCCTCAACTGGGGGGGGGGGCTTAAACAAGCAATTAGAGAGTGGTAGTGAAGTGACTGTAAATGTATAGTGGCAGCTACTTCACACATCAACACCCACACACAGCCTCGGACAATTGCCTGAACTGACAGTATTTTTTGGGAAAGTAAATGTTGGTCAGGACACTGTGGAGAACTGTTTACTCTTACAAAAAGTGCATTGGGTAATTTTACTTTCACTTGGACACCCACCAAGACAGCACTAGGGATTGGCAGAAGAGATCGCTGTCTAATCTCTCATTTAAAGGATATCACACTGGCAGTACTGCATCCCCCTAGTACTGCACTCTGGTGTAAGTACTTATGCTATGCACCCAATCCCAGCGTGGGACTAGAACCAACAACCTTCTGGCCCAGAAGTGGATATGCTACCGATTGAGCCACTTCGGGGAACCAAGTGAACACTGTGGGGCCTCCTGTAGACTGTCTTCACCTTGCAGCAGTCCGGGTGCATGCTTTTTGTGCCCCACTCCCAAGGGATGCTGGTGGCTAAGGAGCCACGTGAGCACGAGCACGCATGTTAGTGTGCTGCCTGCTGTTCCCCCTATGGTCACCCACGTGGTGCTCACATGGTAGCAAGTGACATCTGTCTGCCCTGGAAGACAGCACTTGTTGGGTCATTCAATCCTACCCCCACGATCGACCCCGAGGACACAGACTTGCTGCTGAACCCGAGTTGTCAGCATCACGAGTGGTGGCAATACTGCTGAACTTGACAGGTCGGTAGGGGGTGTGGGGGCCCAGGGCCCTTCTAAATACTACCCAATTTTCCAGCCGGATGGGACTGAAGTACAAGTAGCTCAAGTGACTTGTTCATGGTGATACAGTGATATGGTGGGATTTGAACCTGAGCTGTCCTGTCCCCCAGCGTGCTGCTCACTAGATCACATTGCTTTTATAACAGGAAAAAATCCAGATCAACACAATGAAGAAAAAAGCACGGACGGTCGGTCAGTCCTCCATCATGCATCTGAGGTAAAAACTAATAAACCCAGTGGTCTGGATTAACCCTGCTGCTGCTTATTTTAAACCACTTTGCTCCAAAAACTTCTGCTTTCAAAGAATTAATGTCCTGACCACATTCCTGTCCACAGCTGTGACCTCGAGGAATCAGCAGCAAGAGTGCCAGATCTTATTTATACTACAGAAATCTATGACTGATGCTCCTGAAAACCGAACAGCCCAGGGATTTAAAGAAACAGTAGCCTTAATTGTGTGTCATCCTGTGTTGTTTTTTTTTGTTTTAAGAAACAGCGACATGAATTGTGTGCCATCTAGGAGTTTAAAACTTATTTACCAAAATAGCCCACCTGAGATGCAACATCTCATTCTAAGTGGGTTCCCGCTTTTACCAGTTTCCTCAGTTGAGTGCACTGGGAAATTAAGTGACTTGCTCAAGGTCACACAGAAGTAGCAGGGTTTTAACCTGCTGTGATCTCTCAGTTACTGACATGCTGTTCTAACCTACTCAAATTGTGTATTTTGTAATAATTGCTTTTTCTCTCCTTACTTCCCTCTCCGACGCCACGTGACTGTCTCTGCAGCACTACCACACACAGCTCACTTCTTGATCCTGGCTGAAACATCTCGACAGTTGTGGGAAATGGCACAGTGGGGGTCCGTGGCTGTATTAGTCATGCCAGTTGCCTGCGGACCCTCCAATGTGCGGGGGGGGGGGACTTTTTCACAGAGCCTGGACCAGCGGCATTCAGCCGAGGAAGAAGAACTGAAGAGTATCTGTTGCAGGATGTGAGTGCAACCAGCAGGGGGCAGGGCCTGATGGGCTTATGCTGAAACCGGAAGGAAGGGTGAGGGTAAGTGCAGAGGGGAATGGCTCCCACCCTGTGTCACTGGGAGACCACTGTTTCCTAGCTGCCATTAGTAACTCTACCCTGAGAGGTGACTCTGGGACAGGCTTCCAATGTACAGCCTACCTGTTTGAAGTTGGGGTTTCAAGGATTCGAACCCAGACACTGTGCATGGCAGGTAAGCATCTTAACCACTAAACCAGCAGGGGTGCTCAAACGCCCTAAGGGATGTGCTGTTCACCTTGCTAATTGACAGCCTTTGGATGACAGATGTGGAGCGGTCTTGACATCATGGGAGAGGTGGTATCAGCATGGGTGGTATGCACATAGCGAGAGACTTACAGGGGAAACACCTGGCCATACTGAATGATGGCTGGCCCTGGTACCCACATCACCAGGCCCAGCACTACCCCCAACCCACTGCGTGAACTACTCCTAGGTGTAGGCTGTCACAATGGAGTGAGGGGCAATCTGTTCCTTATTGCTACTCTTGCTACGCTTTCCTACTTACAGTGAGAAAGAGAGGAGATGCTTAAAGGGAGGTGGCCATGAAAGTGAAGGAAAAAGGGTGACATTTAGGAGGTACAAAGAAACACAGAGGGGAGAGGATAGGGAGAAGTACCAGGTAAAACAGGTGAACGCACAGAGGGCAGTGAAGCAAGCAAAAGCACAAACAGAGGAAAGGATAGTAAAGGGATGGCAGAAAGGGAAAATACTTTCTTTAGGTACATGAGACAAGGAAGGCAAGGGGAGGGATGAGGATACGGAGGATGGTAAGAGGCTGAGTAGAGGAAAATGAACAAAAAGCTGACATCTTGAACAGGTACTTCTGCTCAGTCTTTACAGCGTAAATAAAGAGAAGGGGACAGGCCAACAAGGGAACAGCAGAAACACAGGAGGAGGGAGGTGAACACAAGTCCATTTACAGAGGAAAGAGCCCCACGGGGACTTGCAAATCTGAAAATGGTCAAGGCCATGGGACTGGACAGAAGATATCCAAGGGTGTTGAGGGAACTCGGGAGGAGCTTGCTGAACCACTGACAGCTTTTTTCAAAATATCACTGGAAACAGGAGCGATTCAAGGTCACTGGAGGAGAGCTGATATCGTTCCACTCCATAACAGTGGCAGTAGGCTAGCAACTGTAGACTAGTCAGTCTCCCATCAGTGGTGGGTAAATTAATGGAAACCTCATTAAAAGAGTGACTAGCTGAATATCTTGAATACAGTGGGTTGGAAGACCAAAGATAGCATTCATTCACAAGGGGGAAGTCTTGCCAGACAAATATGATTGCTTTCTTTGACTGGGTGACCAGGGAAATATAACAGGGAAGGGTTGTGGACATGGCATACTTGGACTTCAGCAAGGCCTTTGAGTTGACACTGGGCCACATTGGAGACTGATAAAGAAATTAAGCAGCTGAGGGGTTGGATCCAAAGATGTGAATTGGGTAAGAAACTGGTTAGTGAATAGACGGCAGAAGGGGGTGGTAAATGACACTCACTCTAATGAGGGAAGAGAGCCCAGCAGGTTGCCATGGAGTTCAGTATGCGGACAAATCCTGTTCAACATCTTTGCATGGGACATTGCAAAAGAACTTGAAGGGAAGGTATGCCTTTTTTTTTCAGATGACACCAAGATCAGTAAAGAGTGGATACTCAGGAGAGGGTAGAGAAAATGAATAAGGAGACTTGAGGAGTGGTCAAGAGTATAGTGGCTGGGGTTCAATGCCAAAAATGGCAAAATTATGCACCTGGGGCATAGAAACGCAGGAGCCGAGTATAAAATGGGTGAAGGTACTTTTGGCCACTAAGCAGGAAAGGGACCTTAGGGTTATAATATCTGATTACCACAAAGTCGCATGGCAGTGAGCAGGGCCGGTGGTATGCTGAGGTGCATAGGGAGAAGTATCACAACCAAAAGGGGGAAGGTGGTATTACCACCATACAAATCATTGGTGAGATCACATCTGCAATACTGAATACAGTTCTGTAGGCCACATCTCAGAGAAGACAGACAGGGTGGCAGTAGACCATGTAGTATTATGTAGGAGGCACTGCCACCCTGTGGACATTCATGGACATTGCATCCTAATATGAGAAACTATGATGTAACAGCAGCAGACAGAGCATGTGCAGACCAGACCAAATAAATCAGGCTACCTGTTCGCATCACCTGAAAATCATTACAATCCAGAGGAGGGCAACTAAAATGATACATGGGTTGCAAGAGAAACTACACGAGGAGAGAGTTAGGGATGTCAACATGTACATCCTGGAGGAGTGAAAGGGGGGACACGATAGAGACTCACAAAGTGCCTCAAGGGGTTGAACAGGGTGCAGATGAACAGCCTGTTTCAAATGAAGTGCAACAGAACAGAAGGCATGTAACAAAGCTAGAAGGGGGAATTTAGTTGAGACATGAGAAAATACAAATTCACTGTAACACAGGTGGACACCTGGAACCATCTACCACCAGAGGTAGTTGGGGGTTTCAAACATGCATGGGATAGACATAAGGGAAGACTGATAAATGAAAGAGAGTGTGTTACTGGAGACCATTTAAGGTCTGCTGAGACAGAATCAGCAGGGAACAACTGGGCAGACTGCGTGGGCGTGGGCCAAGCGGTCCTTTTCTGCTGACAAATTCTGTTTTTCTATAAAGCTTGTGTTTTCTTCTTGTGGTATAAAACTGAAGTCTGACCAGCTGACACCTCAGCCTGCAGAGACTGCTCTTGGTCCCGGTCTTCTCTCCATCCTTCACCCCGATGATGGAGTGGTCACAGTTGCATTTACTCCTTCCATCAAGAGGGCAGACAAGTGGTTGCTTTCACAGCCAACCTCATTGTAGCTACTACATCTGCAAGGGAGCTGAATACCTCAACTCTGCTAAACGCTTGGCACCCCCTGCCTGGCTGGCCCTAGTGTGGGATTGCCACCCCTATATACAACCCCCTCCCCCAGTGAGGAGGAGGAACTTGGGTACGTCATTGGTGAAGATCTGATAGTTCAGCTGAAGTGCAGGGGCTAGTTTCATGCTCCAAGTTCTAGAAACAGAATTTTACAGCAGACTGAAGAATCTCTCGACCCACCCAGTCTGCCCATTTTTCACTACCTACAGTTTCACCGCAGATCCTACTTGGTCTCTGGTTCTTCTCTCCCTTACTTTCCACTAAGACTCCCTTATGCCCATCCCATGCATTGTTGAACCCCACCACTGTTTTCGCCACCACCTCCTCCACTGGAAGGCTATT
Source organism: Neoceratodus forsteri (assembly GCA_016271365.2). Lineage (NCBI taxonomy): Eukaryota > Metazoa > Chordata > Ceratodontiformes > Ceratodontidae > Neoceratodus > Neoceratodus forsteri. The sequence continues at coordinate 107,178,681 of JADMNL010000034.1, read as the reverse complement.
CAGGCATCCACTACTCTTTCTGTGAAGAACCAATTCCTCATATCTCATCTCTGTCCCCCACCCAGCTTCAATACATGTCCCCTTGTTCTTGAGAATCTTTTTTTTTTTCTGAAAAATATTCCCCTCCTGTACTTTATTCACTTCCAAGAGGTATTTAAAGGTCTGTATCATACCCCCTCTCCCTCCTTTCTTCCAGGATGTACATATTGAGGTCCTTCAGTCTCTCCTCATAGGGCTTCTGATGCACACCCTGCACTTTAGCTGCCCTCCTCTGGACCACCTCCACTCTATTTCCTTATGGAAATGTGGCCTCCAGAATTGGAGACCGTATTCTAGGTGGGGTCTCACCAGTGATCTATACAGAGGCAACATCATCTCCCTCTTTCTGCTGGTGACACCCCTCCATATGCACCCCAGCATCTCACTAGCCCCTTCAACTGCCTGGCCAACTTTAGGTCATCAGATACGATTACCCACAGATCTTCTTCCTGTTTGGTGGTCTTCATTACCTCTCCACCTATTTTGTACTCCATCACTGGGCATTTGTCCCCTACGTGCATTATTTTGCACTTTCTCGAAATGAATCCCATCTGCCATACCCTTTATCACTCCTCAAGCTTTCTCAGCTCTGTGCTCATTCTTTCACCTGGAGTGTCCACCCTATTTCAGAGTTTGGTGTCATCCACAAAGAGGCAGACCTTCCCTTCTAGCTCCTCTGCAATGTCACTTAGACATTGAAGAGGAACCCCTCTGGTCACCTTCTGCCGAGATATTCAAACTTGTGTCATTTGTGTGATCTCAGACTAGGTTACTCCTCTGTCACACAATCCCAGAACAGACACCTATGCTAAATAGAAAAGCAGCATGTAGGGGTGATGATTCCAGCTGCAGCAAAAAGATCCATCTGCAGTTGTATAATGTATGTTTTTGTTATTTTCCACTCTTTCCCCCTTAGGCATCCAAATTTAAGAGTCCCTCAGTTTCGATTTGTGCAGAAGTTGTAGAGGACAAGCACGCACCCAGTACCATATCCTTTGGGACTGCCCAAAAGCCAAATCATTGTGGAAACAAATGCAAAGCATGCTTGACCCACTCTGGGGTCTGGAGAATGCCTTTACCTGAGATATTTGCTAACAGGCCACTTTGATGGGCAACTCCTCACGTCACAAAGAGACCGCACAGCACTGATTTTAAGAGTGGTGAAGAAGGCCATTCTTAGACGCTGGCTGGATGACTGTATCCCTGCCTATACAGAATGGCCCAGTGAAATACCAGCTGCTACTAAGAACAGAAAAAATAATAGCTGGTACCAACAACAGATAAAGAGTCATAGGAAAAAATGAGAAATGTTGGATACTTTGCTCACACTTAAACCACCCCCAACTTGGTCCCATAAGTACTGACAACTTAGTTTAACTTTATCTAGGTAAACAGATGCCCTTTTGCAAAAGGTGTTCTTTAAAGTGTAAGCTGCATGGGAGTTAATGTTGTGTCACTGCTTCTACAATTGCTCTGTGATGTTGAAGGAACAGATTGATGCACTACAGTGTAAAAATGACTACTTATTAACCACTATTGATTGTCATCTGGGGAAGTGTAATGCCTAGCCACGGTCATTTTATTTTTCTTTTTGTTTCGGTTGTTTTCTCTTAGTTGCTACTCTTCGGCTCTTTTTGTGTTTGTTAATTTTTCTTTTGGTATGGTCATCACTGCTGTTTGTACTGTATTGTACATTGTGTGTGTGTGTGTATATATATAAGCTAAAAATTCAAATAAATGTTAATGTTGAGGAAAAGAAAAAAGAAGTGCCAGAGTTTTACATTCTGGGTTCCGTCCTTGCTCCTCCCCTTCCGCAGCCACTCTAAAGATTCCAGCTTGACTCGCTGTCTGCCACCACACAACATCCCTTTGCTGAGAAGGGCAGATCAGCATGCCTCTCCAACACCAGAGTACTCTCAAGTCAGCCTGACAGGGGGTGCTGTTTGGGACGAATGGTGCACAGTTTATATATACAGTACTATACATCGTTAGTTCTCTCAATGAGCACTTAGAACGGCAATGCCTCTCATCCTCTGTGCAGATGTCATCTCGTACAGGAATGAAAAATTGGAATGTTCCACTTTGGAGGCTGGGAAAGGCGTGTTAAACTCACTTCTTAAATAAATAATTAAAATCCAAACAAATCACTATAAATCACCAGCCAACTTGAGTGATGATTTAAAGGAATAGTGCATGGTGTCTCTTATTAACATTATTTTGTGTTCTGCCACCCAAACAGCACAAGATAACAGCCCTTTTTTTCTCTCTACTTGTTCAAATTTAACATACTTTGCTGAAGTATGTTTGTATTTTATCATATGACCACAACCATGTTGTGAGTTCTCTATTCCCTGTACTGTTGTCTGAAATTGTTTGAGATGTATTGCTGTTACCACTGTATTGTGTAATTTCAGCCTGTTCAGTTTTTATCTCATTTTTCGTCTTTCTAACCAGCTCGTCATGCCTCAAAATAGGCAGGTCCTTGCCTCATGCATTAACCTGGTAAGAAAACACAAGATATTTAAATTAATAAGAGAATCCAGTTGGCCTGGTGGCACTGAGGGATGAGGCACTGGATGCCACACCTCGTGCTTCGCTGGCGACCCGGGTTCGGGAGCACACTCGGGTCGTCGGGGGTCAGGAGGATTGAGCGCCCATGGGACTGCTCTCCTCTGGGAGGGGGGAACGGGGTACCCCTGCATATGCTGGCTCCTGGTGGTAGCTGGGGGTGAGTGTGAGTCACGGTGTGTTAGAGGGGACAGCACGGGCAGCCACCTGACACACGGTGTGCGCAAGCACGCACCGTAGCATCACTGCATGCCCAGGCTGTTGGGGGTGGGGGTGGGGAACTACAGTGGACAAAAATGCGATCCTCCAGCAATTATGAAAGGCCTGCCAGCAGCACCGTAGACGCTCCCCGAAGACTCACTCTGGTCAAACACCTTGGTCTTCTGCAAGGGGCCTGCAATGCAACCTCAGAGCAGGTGAGGGCGAGGAGGTTGTAGTTCGGGCACGGCGCCCGATGCAGGAGCCACCAGGACAGGACAGATCAGGGGAACCATAAGACCACCCCAGCAGGAGGTAGGCAGCTAAAATAAAGAAAAAAAAAAAGAAACCATACACCAGCCCTAGAAACATGTAAATATGTACGAAGAGGCATCTGCACCCTTTGGGAGTATTGCCTCATACGTTCTTTAGGTGAGAGGACTGGAAACTAAATGAAAGCAGTGCAAGTGCCCAAGGGACATAGGAGGTGACACTCTTGGCTTCTTGGTAGATAAAGGTATAAAAAAAAACTGCTTTTGCTGGTGGCCTCTCCCCAGATTTAAATGTGAATCTCCTATGAAGCTCCATCAATACAACATCACACTAGACAAAGCAGGAGTGAAATACAGCCCTCTTTATTGTACAGCAATGTTCAGACAGGGTGAGAGCGCTGCAGATCAGGGTCTCTTAGTTTCTGCATCATATCTGCCAGCATCTGATTGCACAGCGCAGCATATGGGTTCATCAGGACCAGCTGGCGCTGCGCGAACCCACTGCCAAGGCACGCTGCATTCTGGAAGTCTTCCCGAGCTGCGTCATCCTTCTGCTGGAGCCGATGGATCAGTCCCCGTTGTACAAGTGCTTGACATGCCGTACGGCCCTTCCCACCGCTCAGCTCCAAGGCCCTGCTGAGGTCCTCCATTGCTCCTGATAAAGACAAAACAAAGCGCTGCTGAATAGGAGTAATTTGCCCGGTAATGTTGGCAGAGAACCTGGAGCTTTGATTCTGTAACAGTTACTTTATTACTGTTATTGGCATCCTCCTTGTTCCTTCCCAGCCCACTCACCCACCATCTCCAGGACTAACCCCTGTCCCCCCCCCAAACTTGCTCCTTGTAGCGAGGTTGGAGGAGCATAATGCAAGCAGGTGGCTGGTCAGTGGTCCCAGGCCTGCGGAGGGTGGGGGCTGGGGCAGGGCTGTCCGTCATTCTACCCAAGGGATTTTCCTCAGGAGTTTTCTGCTCCTGGGACACTGATGTATAACAACATAGAGCTTCTATTAATGCCCCATACCCTTCTGGGCCTCCAAGCTGCATTGACATCCAGCCTCTGCTTAGTGTCAGACACAGTTCTGGAGGCATGACCCCAACCCACACCCCGTGAGAGAAACGCCATCCATTTGTTGCTCGATCCCCTTACCTCAGCGACTCAAGTTTGCTTCCAAACCCAGGTGCCAGTGTAGTAAGCAGTAGCCCTACTGCAGTGCTATTGGGACATCTTTACAGGGTTGTTTTTTAATATCTTATTTCTACTCCCTGCAGCCCGACCTGCCTACATCCAGCCACCGCCTTCACCCCCATTCAGCCCACAGACTCACTCACATACCAGCTGGAGTGTGCCATACCTGCAGAGGGAATCCCCCTAGTCCCCCGGGCCAGGAACCCCTACCACAGTGCAATTCCATGACAGGCCCCCAGGTGGTGAAGTGTGGCTATCAAGCTGCCCGGTCGTCTACCATTGGTCCTCCTGCTTTTACCCCTTGAAGTGTAGATGAGCAATTACGTCAAGGCACTATATGCCGACGTCAGCCACACTTCACTCCACAAGTGCACCGCTCCTGTAGTGCCCCCGATCTTCATTGGGGGCCGCTGCAGTGCGATGGAGACCCCAGTACCTCCCCAGAGAAAGGAGAGCAGTCCTTTGGATGGTAGATCTATTCCCTCTCCATCCAACCCCCAACAGCTCGGGCATGTTCCTGAACCCAGGTTGCCGGTGTGCAGCGAGGTGTGGCATCCAACGCCTCAACCTTCAGCGCCACCGGGCCAGCCCAACAGGTTTTTTTGTTTTTTTTTTAATGGGGGAGGCCTGCCTTCCATGGGGCCTCCATTTACATGGTTGCTTCCTGTAAGTTTAGTTTGCTCAACAGATCTCAAGCTCCTTTCTATTATTTTTCTTCCCAGTTATTCTCTCTGCTCCCCCCAGATAATTGGGTTTCCATAGTTGTACCATTCCTTGGTCGGGATGGCAAATGACTGCTTTTATAGCAGACACCAATGCTGCTCTTTGTCTGGCAGGCAGGGGCAGTGCGATTCCTGGGTGGCCCCAAACCCTCTTTACATGGTAGCTGAGCAATTCTCAATCACAGAGAAGAATTTGCCGGCAGGTAAGGACTGCTTGGCACACCGAGATTGCCCATTTTTTTCCCTGCCTGTACTGTCACCGCAGACCATACCTGACCTCCACCCTTCCTTCTTTCTTATCAAGATTCCTTTGTGCTTATCCCATGCATGCCTGACGCCCACCACTGATTCTGTCCACACCACTTCACTAGAAGACTGTTCCAGGCATCTACCACTCTTTCAGTGAAGAAGTACTTCCTCACATCCCTCCTAAATTCCCCCTTCCAGCTTCACTGCATGCCCCCTCGTTATTCTGCACCTTCCCCTCTGAAAAATACTCCCCTCCTCTACCTTATTCACCCGAGGTGTTTATAGGTCTCTGTCATGTCCCTCTTTCCTTCCTCTCTGCCAGGGTGTACAGACAGACTTAGAAACATAGAAGTTGACGGCAGATAAGGACTGCAAGGCCCATCCAGTCTGCCCATTTCTTTTTCTACCTTATAAATGTGCCATCGGCCTTTGCTCTGTCAATGGCCTATCAATTCATACTCGTCTGTATTGCTCCCTTATGCCTATCCCATGCCCGTTGGAAGCTCTGCACTGTATTCATATCCATCACTTCCTGAGGTAGGCCGTTCCATGCATCCACCACCCTTTCTGTGAAAAATAACTTCCTCACACGACCCCTTAATCAGCCTCCCTCTAATCTCATGCTGTGTCCTCTTGGCCTGCTATTTTTCTTATATTGAAACATGTTAGACTCTCACCTTGTTAATGCCCTTAAGGTGTTTGAATGTTTCGATCATATCACCTCTCTCCCTCCTTTGCTCTAGGGTATACATATTGAGCTCCGCTAATCTGTCCTCATATGTTTTCTGATGCAGTCCTGGCACCATTTTGGTTGCCCTTCTCTGGACTGCCTCAATTTGGTTAATGTCCTTGTGAAGGTGTGGCCCCCAGTACTGTACACAGTACTCCAGATGGGGCCTAACCAGTGTCTTGTAAAGAGGGATTATTACCTCCCTCTTCCGACTTGTGATACCTCTACTAACACACCCTAACATTCCCTTAGCCTTACCTACTGCTTTAGTGGTCTGCTTGGATGATTTCAGGTCATCGATGATGATGATGCCCAAGTCTCTTTCTTCCCTTGTGACTGCCAGCAACTCCCCTCCCAGCCTATATATAGGTGGCTTCAGGGTTTCTCTTCCCTATGTGCATGATCTTGCACTTCTTTGCATTAAACCCCAGTTGCCACTCTTCCGACCATTTTGCTAGTTTATCCAGATCTCTTCTCATTCTGCCCACCCCATCTGGATCATCTACTCTATTGCAGATCTTGGTGTCATCTGCAAACTGACAAACCTTACCCTCCAGTCCATCTGCAATGTCATTGATGAAGATATTGAAGAGGACTGGCCCCAGGACTGATCTCTGAGGTACCCCACTTGTGACTTACATCTCTTCTGACTGTATACCATTTACCACCACTCTGTGTTTTCTGCCCATCAACCAGTTTGCCACCCAGCTGACCAACTTCTGACCCACCCTGAGCCTACCCAGATTATTAATCAATCTTCTATGTGGAACAGTGTTGAAAGCTTTGCTGAAGTCAAGGTAGGCGACATCAACTGCTCCCCCTTGGTCCACCACTCTGGTTACCCAGTCAAAGAAATCTATGAGATTAGTTTGACAGGACCTTCCTTTTGTAAACCCATGCTGTCTTGGATCCTGTGCTTCTATGGATTCCAGGTATTGCACTATCCTTTCCTTAAGGAGTGCCTCCATAATCTTGCCCACTACTGAGGTAAGACTGACTGGTCTGTAGTTTTCTGCCTCCTCCCTGCTACCACTCTTGTGAAGCAGGATTACATGAGCCCTTCTCCAGTCTTCTGGGACCTCTCCTGTGCTCAGAGACTCACTAAACAGTTCAAATAATGGCTCGCCTAGTTCCACCCTTAGCTCCTTTAGTACCCTGGGATGTATGCCATCAGGTCCCATTGCCTTGTCCACCCTGAACTTATCGAGCTCTTGTAGGACCCTTTCTTTTGTAAAAGGAACTAGTGCTCACCCCCCCCCCCCGTGTCCATGGTGCTGAGCTGTGGGTCCTGCCCTGCCTTCTCTTCAGTAAATACTGAGCAGAAGTATCTATTTAGGATAGATGCTTTTACATGGTCCTCCTCCTCACACGCCCACTTATCTCCTTTGATCTTAGCAATACCTCCTCTGGACTTTCTCCTTTCACTAATGTATCTATAGAAAGTCTTGTCACCTTCTTTTACTGTTTGTGCTAGTGTTTCCTCGGTTTGGGCCTTTGCCTGCCTTACTGCCTTACTGCCTTCCCTGCTTCCCTTAGGGAAGTTTGGCATGCCTCCCTATCTTTATCCCGCTACATTCCTTTATATTTCCTGAAGGCCAACCTTTTGGCTCTAACCTTTTCTGCTACTGTTTTTGAGAACCAAAGTGGTTTCCTTCTTTTGCACTTCCTTTTCTCTCTAACACAATGGGATGTTGCTTCAAGTATTGCATCCTTAATACTTGCCCACTTTGCCTGTACCCCCTCACCTGTATTTCTTTTTTGCCAGGGCTAGCTTAACTCTGTTGACCATCTTATCAAAGTCAGCTCCTCTGAAGTCCCATATTTTTACCTTGGAATGGAATGATTTAGTTGTAGTGGCCAAACGGAACCATACCATGTGATGGTCACTGGCCCCCAGGTGACCTTCTACCTGGAGATCTGTGATCCTGTCCCTGTTAGTCAGTACTAGATCTAGGATAGCCCCATCTCTTGTGGGTTGTTGTACCAGTTGTTTGAGGCCCTCCCCCTGCAGGGAATTCACCATGTGTCTAGTTCTGGCAGATGTTCCTGCTGGTATTGACCAATCTGTATCTGGCATGTTGAAGTCTCCCATTATCACCCCCTTTAACTGACATAAAGACATCCCTCAGTCTTTCCTCATAAGGCTTCTGATGCAGCCTCTGCACCATTTTAGTTGCCCTCCTCTGAACAGTCCCCACTCTATCTATGTCCTTCCTGAGATGTGGTCTCCAGAACCAGACAAGATACTCCAGGTGGGATCTCACCAATAATCTCTACACTGGCTTCACCAACTCTCTCCTTCTGCTGGTGATACCCCCCTCCCTATGCACCCCAGCATCTTGCTGGCCCTACCTACTGCCTTGTCGCACTGCCTTACTACCTTGAGATCACCCAATAGAATCATCCCCAAGGCCCCTTTCCTGTTTAGTGACCATTAATACCTCTCCCACTATTTTATACTCTACCTCTGGGTTTCTGTCCCCTAGGTGCATGATATTTGCACCGTTCCTCATTAAAAACCAGCTGTTATACCCATGACCACTCCTCCTCTACCCCTCCTGACATGTCTATCTACCCTGCTGCAGACTTTGGTGTCATCCGCAAAGAGGCAGACCTTCCCTTCCAGGTCCACTACAATGTCACATAGAGAAAGCAACAAACCTCTGCGCTCAGTTTCAAAACATTTTTTAAAAAGCAATCTCTGCTCTATAATAAAGCCACCACTCAGCTAACAGATCCTCTACTAGTTGAGCGCTGGCTTTCATATATATCAAAAATTACGTTATCACTTAAACATTTCAAAACCGAACCCCACAGACTTCAATGGAGCACACCCCCACACTCTCCCTGGTTAGACGTCACAAAACGTCTGAGCGCAGGCGAGTGACTTGCCGACTGGGAAGTGAAAGGGATCAGCTCGGCCCGATTTATGATAAAAATAAGTTTTTTATGGCTCAGAGGGCTTACGATGAAGTAAGGTAAGGAGTTATAAAGCACAAAAGGTCCTCCCCAAAAAAAACATGTTGGAAATTCACTTTAATGGAATGTCTTCCTGTAAGATTTAGTACAGACCACTTTTTTATTTTTATATTTTAAAAGTTAATAGGGCCTATGCAGACACCCCACGGAGGCCCTATTTACTTATTATAACTCACTTGAGTTAGAGTGAATTATATGTTTTAAGTATTTTTTTATTTCAGAATTTAAACTAAGCCACCTCCTCCTGGCTGTGAAGTAGACTCTGCCACTCCTAATGCTCCTGCATGACAGACCACTGTACGCAGAATAAGATGTACAGTGATTGTGGGCTGATTGGCTGAAATCACATAAGTGATTTGTAAGCAGCAATGTGTGGAATTTTGGGATGCATTGGGAACCCCAGGTCTCCCAGAAGGCAACGCTAATATCCTCTACTCACTGTAAGGCACAAATAAATAGTAAAATAAAAATAAAAAACTCCATTTCTTCTGCTAAGCATCTGGGAAATGTACCTAACCACACCCAAAATGCACTAAAGATCATAAAGAACAGATTGGTTTTAATCAGATCTTTGGGTAGGAAACGACAATTTTTCAATTTTCATCCTCCTCCTTCAGTCCTTTAGGAAACTGCCTCCTCAACCATCTTAGGAACTGGGGGACCCAATAAAAACCAGGAAAAGACTGGAACCAGAGTGCATCCAGAACCAGAACAATAAAAATTGGACTACAGTGTTTTTTTGTTACTGTAAATGCCTCCTTGAACCCTTTGCACCTACCGGAATACCCTCTCTCTGTGGCTGGAATCTCACACTCCATACCTGTTGGAATAACACCCCCTCACAGGCAGGCACAGGCACACACACACACACACACACACACAACTGTTGGAATAATCCCCCCGCGCACACACACACACACACACACCTGTTGGGCTAACCCCCCCCATCATAATAATATTCTTCTACCTTGGGTGTCTTGAATATTGTTATTTCTCAGAAGCCCCATGTAAAGTAGCTGCGATGTGTGGAACAGTGTTCTATCTAGAGGCTGACATATCTAGTTCTGCTCCCTTTCATACTTTATCATCACTGTAACCTTTGCTAGCTGTGACATCATGACTGAGAAGAACCCCTTACCTTTTACCAGGCTGATTACTAATGATGTCATAATAAGTGAAGTTACAATACTGAAGACGCATGAAGGGTAATTTTACGAGATATGCCATTTGCCAGATAAAGCACTGCTCTACACATTGCACCCTGTATGATTAGGAACAAAATAATGTAATCGGTACAAAGGACAATACTTACATAGAAACAGAAACACAGAATTTGTTGGCAGATAAGGCCCACCTAGTCTACCCATTTTCCCCTACCTACAGTATCACCGCAGACCCTACTTGATAACCGTTTTTTTCCCTGCCCCCTCCCATTCCTTTCCACCACAGTTTCCTTATTTCTATCCCATGCATTCTTGAACCCCACCACTGCTGTTGCTCCCACCAAATCGGTTGGTAGGCTGTTCAAGGAATTCACCACACTTTCTGTGAATGAGTACTTCCTCACATCTCTCCCGAATCTACCCCCCTCCTACGTTCATACCATGTCCCCTTGCTTTTGTGCACCTTTTTTCCTGAAAAATACTTTCGTCCTGTACCATATTTACCCCCTGAAGTATTTAAAGGTCTCTTATCATATCCCCCCCCTCCTTTCTTCCAGGGTTTATATATTGAGTTCCTTTCGTCTCTCCTCATAGGGCTTTTGATGCAGACCCCGCACCATTTTAGCTGCCTTCCTCTAGACCGCCTCCACTCTGTCTATGTCCTTCCAGAGATGTGGCCTCCAGAACTGTACACAGTATTCTAGGTGAGGTCTTACCAACGATCTGTACAGAGGCAACACTACCTCCCTCCTTCTGCTGGTCATACCTCTCCCCATGCACCCCAGCATCCCACTCGCCCTATGCACCCCAGCATCCCACTCGCCCTATGCACCCCAGCATCCCACTCGCCCTCACAACTGCTTTGTCGCACTGCCTGGCAACCTTTAGGTCATCAGAGATTATTATCCCTAGGTCTCTCTCTCTCTCCTGTTTGGTGGTCAACACAAACACTCCCCCCATTCTGTACTCTGACCCTGGGTTTCTGTGCCCAAAGTGCATTATTTTGCACGTTTTTGCACTGAAACCCAGCTGCCATACCCTTGACCACTCCTCTAGTTCTCAGGTCTCTGCTCATTCTTTCCACCTCTCTGGAGTGTCCACCCTGTTGTGGATTTTGGTGTCATCTGCAAAGGGGCATACCTGCCCCTCCAGCTCATCTGCAAGGACTGGTCCCAGCACTGATCCCTGTGGCACACTGCTTGTCACGCTCCCCTCCTCGGAGTGAACTCAGTTTACCACCACCCTCTGCTGCCTATTCCCTAACCAATTTCTTTCCCAGTTTACCACCTTTAGACCCAATCCTAAGCTATCCAGCTTGCCTAATAGTCTCCTATGTGAAATGGTGTTGAATGTCTTATTGAAATGTAAGTAGGCCACATCGACTGCTCCACTCTGATCTGATTCCTTGGTCACCCAATCAAAGAAATCTATCAGATTTGTTTGGCATGACCTCCCACTCGTGAATCCGTGCTGTCTTGTGTCTTATAACCCATTAGATTCAAGATATTCCATTATCTTCTCCTTCAGCAGTGATTCCATTAATCTACTTAAGAAATTAAAGTGACAACTGCTGCTTTTAAAAATTGATCACATTTTCAGTCTGCTTTTAGGTGCTTCTAGCACTTTAAACCTCCATATCAAGCTATGATCAGTTGCTGTAGCCCACCTGAAAGATTAGAATGGGCGAGTTTCCCAGCAGTTATATCACCTTATAAAACTGGATATAAAAAAATGACCAAATTGAACAACTTTGGTTAAAACACAGCACCTGACCATTGATTAATTTACGGAAAATGCTCAGCTGCCCTAATCTACCTAGCAACAACCTAAATAAAAATAAAACCTTTTTCCATTTAAAAAAAAAATAAATGTCCACTTTGTAAAAACAGAAACCCTCAACCGGGCATAGGCTTCTTCAAAAATGAATGCAGTTCTGGGTTCATTTAAAGACATAGAGCCTTTGTTACCAAACTCACCTGTTCTACCTAGCAACAACCTAACTAATGGAAAATAAAACCTTTTTCCATTAAACAGAAAACTCCATATCAGCCACGCCAAGACATGGGTCACTTGAGAATTAATGCATGGTCCTGTGCGTTGAATGTCACTTATGTATTGGCCTCATCAACTGTGGCATGCACCAATTCTTTAGAAACGCATGCCCTGTTGTGGGTAATCACTTACGTGATTAGCACATGTCAGAAACATCTTCCTTTTTTTTTTTTTCTCAATATAAGAGCCCAAGGATACAAAGGTTTTTTACAGCCTTGAGATTGCAGACATTTGAGTCTGCTGTTAATTGTGGCCAATTCTAAAATATTAGTCTGGAAGCCTGATTTCTGCTTTCATGTCATTCCCAGCATGTGGGGATCCCTCTGCAAGCTTTCTTCTACTACCCAGATTATATTTACTAACGAAATAAGGGGCCAGGGCCAGCCCACTAGAGCTTGTGACGCTGATGATCTGGGGGCAGGAATGAGCCAGGGCTGTCGAAGGGGCAGGCGGGGGGGGGGGGACTGAACAACCCATCGGACTCTCTGCTCCTCCGGGGAGATCCATATCCCGCTGCCATAGCGCCATCTGGGTGACCACAGATGCAGGTGCATGGGGATAAAAGATTTTCTACCTGACAATAGGTGGTGTGATTTGTGGAACAGTACACCTGGAGGTTAACGCAGATAGTTCTATTCCTCCTCCTACATCAGTTCTCTGACCTCACTGTGACCTATGACATCACTGTCTGTGGCATCACAGTAGTATTCCTGTGATGAAGCGCAGACTGACAGGCTCAGGGAGCTGCTAGCATGTTGCCATCTTTACTCAGGCTAAAGACAAAGACACTATACAGAGACAAAAGGTTATAAGGCTTCAGAGTGAGCAGGCCGGGAAACTACAAGGACTACATATTGCCTTCCACAAGACTACAAGTAAGATGGCTGCCATGTACCACATCTACTGCAATCACAGCTGACTATCACCTGCTGCCAGATTGGTCAGTTGTGATGAAGCAATGCTAACAAGATATGAATGGGACTAGAACTAGACAGCTAATGTCCTTTACATCATGCCTTAAACTATGAGGTAGAAAAACTAATGAGCAAATGGAAAAAGAAAAATACTGCACAAAAAAATGCAACAATTTACTGTTTTTAACAATTGATAAAATTTGTTTTGCCTATTATGCTTAGTAATATTAGCATTTTAAGAGCAGTCTCACAAGGACGTATTAACATACAAATGACCTACGTATCCATCAATAAAACTGAACTATCCACAGTTAATTCTCCTCAATACCCTCAGCAAGTTGTTAAAACAGAGATGTATGACACACATGTATAAGGTATTACCATCTTAATTGGCTGCTTTATATGTACTCTCCGACACTGGCTTTGTCACATTCTTCAGAAAGCTCTAGAAATAAAAAAGTGAAGTAACATTTCTCTTCAACTCCAAGGTATTTACCTGAAATATTTCCTTTCAGTCGAAGAGTCTGTGCCCGGTTGTTGTATCCAGAGGCCTTATCCGGAAGAAGCTGGATAGCCTGGTTGAACTTCTCTAGTGATGTTGAAAGGTCCCCAGACTCTGCTGCGGACACCCCTTGTAATTCAAGATCTTTCACCTGCTCCAGCAGCTCTGCATCAAATCTACTGTCTGATTTAAAAAAGAAAAAAGTCATTCATTTCATACGAGAACTAATCTAAAAGAGTAACTCAATTTCAGAAAGCGTCACTTAAAAAAAGGGCTTCTGTTTCTTTTCTGACTTTTAAGATTTATTTGAAATGGAGGCACCGTCTCAGTGTTTGCTTTTCTTGCCAGTTGGCACTCCATTTGGGCCCGAACTCTGCTAGAAGTTTTCTAGATATGGAACAGAGCGGCAAGCAGTCCATTTCAGATAACCTCACCAATGTCTGCTGGTTATTATCTCATTGCGTCGATCGTGCACCTTTTCTATAGAAATATCTTTACCTGAATTTGTGTATGCCTTCCCCTCTCCCCAAATATGGGAGTCTTAAAGAGCCCATCACCATCCTGATAACTTTGAAAAATGCGAGATTTACACACAATTCAGTTTATAGCTCATATATAGAGATGACTGGCGTGGCGAAGACGGTGAGGAGCTTCAAGCATGCGTGCAGCGTGAACATAATAGGTAGGAGACGGAGGGACACCGGTGACCAAATAGGGTCCGGGGTGTAGTAATATGCAGAGAAAAAATAGGGCAGACTAGATGGGCCAATCCATCCTTTTCTGCTAACAAATTCTATGTTTCCATTTATGTATCACATCAATACTGGGCAAAATCATGGAACCGTGGTAAGGAAATATTGGACAGGGACTGCAAGGGAAAAGGATTAATAGACAAACTACAGCACCGATTCAAGAAAGGGAGATTGTGTGCAGCTAACCTTTTGAGCTTTTATGAACCAGTTAGTAAGGCCTTAGAGGAGGGAGGGACAGTGAATTTTGTATTCCTGGACTTTAATAAGGCCATTGATGTTGTACCATACAGCAGTCTGATGTAAAAAATTAAGCACGCTAAATACATATAAATACAGTATGATCGATTAATGCCTGCTTGGAAGATTACACATTAAGACTAAGAATAAATGGGTCATGTCTGCGGTGGGAAAGGTAACTAGCTGTGTGCCCCAGGGATCATTACTGGGTGCAATATGATTTGAAATTTTCATTTCAGATTTGGGGATAAATTGCAGAATCTGGTGTATCCAATTTGCTGATGACCCTAAATTAGGAGGAGAAGTGGATTCAGCAGCAAATCGTGTAGAATTAGAGAGTCCTAGATAGAATGCGGGAATGGGCATTAAAATGAGGAAAAGTGCCAATTTATGCACTTGGGCAGGAACAGCAACAACTTCAATTACAAATTTAATGGGAATGTCCTGGGTGTAACAACAGAAGAAAAATACTTGAAAATCCAAATATCACAAGACCTAAGGCATAAAAAAACATGCTGATGAACTCTTTACTGTTCTTTAACAAAACAAACTACCTATTAAACACAATAAGAAGACATTTCTCAACTCCTACCTCTTCGCAGATTCTACGTAAGACCACTTACTCATTAGAGTTCCCAATGCCCTGGGGGCAGACAGCTCTGAGCTGGCGGGTAAGTCCCAGCTAATGTCAGAGTGATGAGGCTGGGGTGTCAGAGGGTTGGGGGCCAACCGGACCTGAAGGGGGAGCAAAAAAGATTAACAAAAAAAAAAAAAAGGGCCGTTGCATAAAAACAAGATCACTTTTCCATGGACCTCATTTGCTTTGGCCGTCCATCTACACATCATAATGCCCTGTTTATGACTGCAAAATGATCTCCATAGCAACACACTGTGACGTCATGAACACAACTGTGACTGCAGGTGTAGACAAGCAGCCAAAGGGGGTAGGGCAGAAATCCTGTTTCTGTGCAAATGTCCTTAGTAATAAAGAAATGCGGGTGACACTTACAAAAGAAGTATGAAATATAAGCTAAACTGTATCTTAATATTATTGTTTTTCAAAGTTGTCCCAGTGGCATCAGGGGCTCTTTAACCACACATGGTCATGGTATGTTATGTAAAGTACAGTTACGTAGGAACTTACCGTAACAGTAGATCTTTGAGAGAGGTTCCTTCAGTAGGTCATCACAAATAGGACTGACGTCACCTGACATTGGGCCACACGGCAGACTTTTCTAGCAATCCCTGACGGGGGGACCACCCACCCACCCGACGTCATGTGACCGACGTCAGCGTGATGGTATATAGTGGGCGGTCCCATGCCCGCCCTCCAGTTCTCCCGCCGGAGCCAGGAAGAGGCCTAACAGCAGGAGCGAACAGGATTGGAGACCCTGTAAAAATTAAAATGAGGGAAAGGAGGGAGGGAAAAATATGACCTACTGAAGGACACTCTCTCGAAGATCTACTGTTACGGTAAGTTCCTACTTAACTGTACTATTTTACTTCGAGAGGGTTCCTTCAGTAGGTCATCACAAATAGGACTGAGTTTCAAGCAGTCCTTCTAAGGAGAGACCGAGAGAAACTAGGAAGGGGGTAAAACAAAATCTACGGAAAAGACTGAGGTGCGAAAAGGACCCAGCCTAGGACAACAGACCCTGCAGGACAGCTAGGCCAAAGCCAGCCCTCCGCCTAGAAGCAATGTCCAAACTGTAATGCTTGGTAAAGGTATGGACAGAACTCCAAGTAGCGGCGGCACAAATATCCGCTGCAGAAACATTATGAAGGAAGTAAGGTTGCAGAAGCGGCCATGCCCCTAGTAGAATGACCCCTGATAACACTCGGGAGGGGTTTGTCATCCTTTTGGTAACAGTATCTGATGCAGTTGCCCAACCATTTGGAAAGGCCCTGCTTGGAAACAAGTTTGCCTCAAGTTCGAGGTGCAAAAGAGACAAACAATTGGTCGCAATAGTGAAAGTCCTTGGTTCGGTGTGTAACACCGGAGAATCCGGTGCACATCCATCGTATGGAGGAGTGCCTCATCCCTGTTAATGGGAGCCGGATAATATACTGGAAACTCTACCGATTGGTTCAGAGTAGCTTCCGACACCACCTTTGGAAGGAACCTCAAATGGGTTCTGAGAACCGCCCTGTCCCGGTGACAAATAAGGTAAGGCTCCTTACAAACCAATGCGTGAAGCTCCGAAATTCTTCGAGCTGAAGTGATGGCAACCAGAAACAACGCCTTCCAAGATAGGAAGCGTAGGTCACAGCTCATTGCTGGTTCGAAAGGAGGCAAGGTGAGCTTTTCCAGGATGAAATTCAGGTCCCATGGTGGTGTTGGGCTGCGGTTGGGGGGTTTCCGATGGAGAATCCCTTTCAAAAAGGTCTTTGAGATATCCAACTGAGCCACGGGTTTACCATCCACCAGCTCATGGTATACCGAGATAGCCGAGAGGTGCACTTTCAGAGAGGAAAAGGCTAGACCTGAATCCGATAAGTGAAGGAGGTATTCCATGACTTGTGGAACCGAGCAAGAAAAAGGGTTCCAGCCCTTCGCGGTCGTCCAAATGGAAAACGGCTTCCACTTCAATGCATAAGTAGAATGGGTGGAAGGTTTTCTGGCTTCGACAAGGACCTGTGCCACTTGAGAGGATACCCCAAAGTGAGAGATGGCTACGTCTGCAGGAGCCATGCATGCAGATGCAGGGTCCTGAGCCCTGGATGAACCAGACGACCTTGATCCTGAGTAAGGAGGTCATGTGTCAATGGAAGTGGAACTGGTGGTTCCCTGGATAGCTGCTGAAGCAGCGGAAACCAAATCTGTCTCAGCCAAAGAGGAGCGATGAGAATCATCTTGGCCTTCTCCTTCTGTAGTTTGAGGAGGACCCTCTGCAGAATGGGAAATGGAGGGAAGGCGTATAAAAATTTCCCTGTCCAGGATAGAGACAATGTGTCGCTCCAGAAAGCACCTGGCTCTGGAACAAGCGAGCAAAACTTGGGAAGTTTTGCATTTAATTGAGAGGCGAATAGGTCGAGTTCCGGCCGCCCCAAATTTTGGAAGATGGATTCCGCCACTTCCTGATGAAGTTCCCACTCGTGAGTGGGGGTCCGCGATCTGCTGAGACTGTCTGCCAGGACATTTAGAACTCCCGGTACATACACAGCCACTAGGGACAAGTGGTGCAGGACTGCCAATTCCACACCCTGGTTGCTTCTCTGCAAAGAGGATATGACCAGGTTCCTCCTTGTTTGTTGATGTACCAAACCACTGACATATTGTCCGTTTGGATGAGCAGTGTTCCCTCGGGCAGCAGGGGTTGAAAGACCTGTAAGGCATATAGGACCGCCCTGAGCTCTAGAACACTGATGTGAAGAGAAAGCTCCAAGCCAGACCAAAGTCCCTGGGCTTGGTGTTCCCACAGATGCGCACCCCACCCCATGTTTGAGGCATCCGTGGTGAGTGTGGCTACGGGCGATGGTCTTCAAAACGGGAGAACCAAGGAAAGATTGTGTGGATTCATCCACCATAGAAGATCCTTCCGGACTGCTGAGGAGATGAGGATCGAATGTTTCAGATCATCCAAAAACTGGTCCCACTGCACCCTCAGGGACCACTGAGTGATCCTCATGTGGAGCCTGGCTAGGGGAACAGTACATATGGAAGCTGCCATGAGGCCTAACAGGTGAAGGACCTCCCTGGCCGGGATGGTCTGGCAAGATGCCACTTTGGTGGCCTGGTGGACCAACGTCTCCACTCTGTCCTGAGGAAGGAAAGCTCTGCACTGGGCCGTGTCGAGGACCGCCCCAATAAACTGTAGCCTCTGGGTGGGGATGAGGTATGATTTGGGCACGTTGACAGTGATCCCAAGTCAATTGAACAGGTCCAGGGTAAATGACAGAGCCCCCAGTAACGCATCCCTGGAAGGGGCCGCTAGAAGCCAATCGTCCAGGTAGGGAAACACTGCAATGCCTCTGCGGCATAAAAACGCCACAACCACCGCTAGGCACTTGGTAAAAACCTGAGGTGCCAAAGATAGGCCAAAGGGGAGTGCTTGGAACTGGAAGTGCTCCCCCCGGAACAGGAAACGTAGGAACCGACGGTGGTTGGGGAAAACAGGAATATGTAGGTAGGCATCCTGCATATCCAGGGCACAGAGCCAGTGATTCTCCAACAGGAGCGGCAGAAGGCTCTGTAGTGTCAGCATGCGAAACTTCTTATACTCGACAAAATGATTCAGCTGACTGAGATCTAGAATGGGTCGGAAGTCCCCGGTCTTTTTTTGGAACCAGGAAAAAATGGGAGTAGAAGCCTTTCCCTGTTTGCTCTGGAGGGACTCACTCGATTGCTTGTTTTGGCAAGAGCAAATTTACTTCCTTTTGAATGAGGAAAGCCTGATCCCGAGAGTATGAGGACTTCACTGGAGAGTTTCCTGGAGGGATTTCCAGTAGCTCTATATTGTGACCTGAGGCCACTAATTGCAGGACCCACTTGTCAGAGGTAATTGCCCTCCACTCCTGCACGTGGAGAGCAAACCTCCCTCCCCCACCTGCTCCTCTCAGCGAGAATGAGGAGGCAGTGGGGCGGGAGATAAGTGGCGGGTTGGTCAGGGGGAGGACCCCCTGACCGATGCAGATTCTTGGAGGCAGGGGGGTAACAGTACCCGTGGCCTTCTGCTTGCCTTGGCGACGTGCCTGAGCAGATTTCCCCTGCCACCAGATCCTCTTCCGAAACAGTTGCTGTTGTCTTCATTGAGGAGCACCCGATCAGTACATCAATCGAACAGATCTAAGGGCAACACCTTTGTCCTGTAGTTCTGTAATTATGTCTTTGGTGTCGCCTCCGAAAAGGACCGAGCCCCAGAAAGGGGCGTCCTGAACCGCCAACTGAACCTCGTTACCGAGGCCAGAGAGGCGAAGCCAGGAGTGCCGTCTCAGGGCCATGGCAGTCGCCGAGGTAAGGGCCATGGAATCAATTGAATTGTAGGTGGCCCGTAGAGCATGCCTACAAGAAATCCTGGAGAGGTGAAGATCCTTGGCGAGTTCCTCCTTGAGAGATGAAGGATCCATAGACTGGACCTTCGCCTCCAACCTGTCCATAGTCACTTTTTGGTGGGACACCATATGGGCCACGTAACTAAGGGAGCGGAGCGCTTATGTGGCCGAAGAATAGACTTTCTTACCAAACAGGTCCATCTGCCTCAGCTCCTTAGCTGGAGAAGTGGTGCTCAAGTGCTTGGGTGTAGCGGAGCAATCATGAGCCGCTGAAATGACTATGGAGTCTGCCTTCGGATGGGACTTCAAAAATGGAGCATCCTTAGGTGCCCAGTAAAGCCTGTCCGCCCTCTTGGGGACAGCCAGGATAGAGTGAGGCATCTGCCAGATGGTGGTGGTGAGGTCTTGGTGGGGGGCCATCCACGGAGGAACTGGGACTGGAGACAGGGACTCCAAATCGAGGTGCTCCATGAGACGCTGTCTCATTGGGTCCTGTTCCTCTGACTCCCAATTGAAATAATCTCTGAGGGCCCTCAAGAGATCCGAGAAGGAAGGATCCTCAGGTGGAGATTTCGGTGAGGTCTTGCCTCTCGGCTCGGGTTCCTCCACAATTTCCTCCTCCGAAGAGTCCTCTTTCCCATCAGAACTATCGTCGGCCTCCTCCACTGGATGACGTTCAAAGCGAGAGAGGGGACGTCCAGTCGAGTCTTCCCCGAGAGGTGGACAATCGGACCCGAACTGCTCGGGGAAGAGGACCTATGAAGCGGTGGAGGTGGGAGTCTTGCTTCTAGGTCCAAAACCAACTCCGACCTCGCTCCCTGCCACCAACATTGTAAGAAAGACTTGAAATCAGGTGTAGCCGGAGGGGGTGGAGGAGGAGTTGGTTGAGGCTGGGGGGGGGGAGGAGGTGGAGGTGGAACCGCAACTGGCGGAGGGTAATACCCATGCGGACCCATGTAATGGGTATATGGATGATAACCCTTATAAAACTGTCCCATTGGACTCCATCCAGGAGCGGGAATCTCCAGGTAAGGATCCCCAACATACCTGTGTGGGTAATGGGGGACAGTGAGGGGACGGTTATAGAACCCCGTCGTCAGCCCTGACATGGGGGGAACCCACGTCGGACCCACTGTGGTATATATTAAATTAGGGTCCGGCGTCAGAACAGTTCATGTTATAGGGACCAATGTCGGTACCGGCGCCACCCAATCCAGTGCTGGAAAAGGATCCGGCGTGGAAGAGGCCAGCGTCGGCACTGGATGAAAGGTCTCAGAGGGAGGAGTCAGGTCCGGCGTTGGGGCCGACAGAATAGGCCTGACCACTGGGCCCGGCGTCGGGACTGTTGTAGGGACCGGCGGCGTTGGAGGTGCCGGCGGTCCCGGCGTCGGGACTGCTGTGGTAACAGGTGGCATTGGAGTTGCCAGCGGTCCCGGCGTCAGAACTGTAGTGACTGGCAGCACGAGAAGTGCCTGCAGTCCATCCTCGGGCTGAGGAGGGGCCTCCAAAGAAAGGCCGTCTGGCGAGGCCTCTGACCCTGGTCCCAGGCGGAGGCGAGAAGAACCCCTGAAATCGGCTGGTTCACCAGCGATCCCTTCAACCTCGCCGGATGTGTCCGAAGTAGAATGAGAGGACACGGGTGAGGGAATAACAGGAGGGAGCAGGGCTGTCTCCCTTTGGTCCCACCGAACATTGGTTGGAGCGCCAGAAGGCCCCGACGAGGGAACTGAGCCCGTGTGATCGTCAGGGACGGCTGACTTAGTGGGCATGGTCAGGCAGTCGGGGAGAGAACCCCCAGCCGACTTAACGACCGAGGCTGGGCAACTGCCCCCAGCCGGGGGAGTCGACAACGACCACTGGGCGGTCTCCGGAGGAGCCAGAGGCCGACTTACCGGCTAGTCCAGCGCGGTCGCCGGAGGTCGACTTATCTGCATGAAGTTTCTCCTTACCTGGGTCCTTCGATGGTGGCTGGGCCTTGCTGGTAGAGGGCCTGACGTCGTCCATGGAGCGAGCCCACTCCCTTGTCTTGTTTTTTAGGGGAAGGTTTGTCGGACAAGTCTCTAAGCTTGTCCATCTTCTTCTCAAGCGAAAGTAGACAGGCCTTGAGAAGATGAGCCTCCAATGCCTGCTGTCTCTTTTTGGTAGCCTGATTGAAGGCTGACAGTCGGGGCAGGTGGAGACTGGATGGTCTGGGCCTAGGCAGATGACGCACTTGGAATGCCCGTCTTTGTGCGGTATCTGAGTGCCACACTTGGAGCACTTTTTCTTTGGAGAAGACAAGAACTAATTAAACTAAAAGATGAAATAGCGAGTTTTTAGAAAAATGCGCAAAAAAATACTTTCCAATGGACGCCGGAGTCTGCGAAGCAACTAGCGCAAGCCGACAAAGGCGGGCGTGGGGACCGCCCACTATATACCGTCACGCTGACGTCAGTCACGTGACATCAGGTGGGCGGTCCCCCGTCAGGGATTGCTAGAAAAGTCTGCCGTGCGGCCCGACGTCAGTCCTATTTGTGATGACCTACTGAAGGAACCCTCTCTAAGCAAGATCACTTGTTTTTGCGTCTATGTTTGCATATATGGGAATACTTGCACAGTGCTGTTTTACTTTAACCAATAAAATGTAAGTAAAAAAAAGACTAGTCATGAACCGCAGAACTAATAAATGTTACTTGGTTATTACTTTTCTGCCTAAATTTTACCCCTGGTTCCCTATCCCCCCTGAGAGAGGGGTCTGTCATGTGACTATGGATCTTCCTTATGGTGCTGGCCTCTGTGGTGCCTTACCTGCTCCCCTGGCCTCAGTCCCCAGTCCAGACACTGCATTACCACCTCTCTGCTGGTAGTGGATCCCCCCCACACACACACACAGATGGGATAGACCTGGAACAAGGGAATTGAGGACAGCATGGGGAGTCCGGTGGCAAGCACTGTCTAACCGGGACTGGAGTGAATCTGGTGGAAGTAGAAGCCATGGGAAAGGGCTCAAAAGAGACACCCCCAGGGAGCACAGAGGCATAAATGAATAAAGAAAAAAAAGAGAAAGAAATACAAGTCCCACCCCACTTTCGCCTGCATGCAGGATAAAAAGGCCAGCATGTTCTGTCTCACAGTTTTAAGAGCTGCTCTTTATCCCAAGGAAGGAAATCACGGACTCACCATTGTCTTTGATTTGCTCCTCTTTCTCTGTGTCCAACCCAGGGATGTCACCAAATGGGGTGTTGGGGCTGAAGATCGTTTGCAAAACTGCCTTGTCATTGGTTGTAGCCATCTTCACAACGTCAAGTGGAAAGAGCAAGAGCAAAATGTATTTTGTGCTTTAAAAAGATGCTGAGCTACGCACAGAAACCAGCAGGGAGTGTGCAGCCCAACTGATTAATCCAATATGTTTCTGCTGCTCAGAAATTATAGGACTGTTTCAGCCAATAGGATTGGGGGTGGAGAAGTGGTGTGTGTGGTGGGGGGGCACATTATGCCCTTTGATTTGTTTGCTTAACTTCTGGTTTAAGGGTGTTCAAGTTAGCCTAACTTAGGCAAGGCAAGCTTTACGTAGTTTATCCAATTCACAACACAAAAACAAATAAGACACAACAAGAATAAATAAATACCAGCTAATAAAATACAAGCTAGCTAGGGAATGCCTGCTCAAATAGGTACGTTTTCAGTCATGTTTAAGGCCTCCGCCATGTGGGCAGAACAAATATTCCCTGGGAGAAAGTTCTGCAACGTTGGAGACACCACTCCAAAGGCTCTGTTCTTTAAAGCAACTTTCCCAGTGTTCTGCAAAAACACAAGGACCATGGGTGTGAGCAGGAATCAAATCTCACATCCCCTAAATGTAATTTCAAGCATTTCATTCCTGATTACTAAAGACTTCAGCTTGAAAAGAGACTTATTACCTGTTCAACATTATCTGACCAGAGAGCTGAGAAAACTCGAGGAGTGGTCAGGGGTATGGCTGCTGGGTTTTAGTGCGAAAAATGCAAAATCATGCACCTAGGGCACAGAAACCCAGAGGCGGAATACAAAATGGAGGGAGTGGTATTGACAACCACCAAGCAGGAGAGAGACTGGGGTGTAAAGGTGGCCAGGCAGTTGGGAGGGCTAGTGGGATGCTAGGGTGCATAGGGAAGGGGTATCACCAGCAGAAACAAGGAAGTGGTGCTCCCTCTTTATAGATCGTTGGTAACACCCCCACCTAGAGTACTGTGTCCAGTTCTGGAGGCCACTTCTCCAGAAGGATATAGACAGCGTGGAGGCAGTCCAGAGGAGGGCAGCTTAAATGGTGCAGGGTCTGCATCAGAGGACCAAAGTACCTCAATATGTACACCCTTGACAAGGAAAAAGGGGGGGGGGAGATATGATAGACACTTTTAAATATCTCACTGGGGTAACTAAGGCACAGGAGGGAAGTATTTTTCAGAAAAAAAGGTGTTCAAGAACAAGGGGACATGATATGAAGTTGGAGGGGAGTAAATTCAGGAGGGATGTGAGGAAGTACTTCTTCACAGAAAGACTGGTGGATTCCTGGAACAGCCTACCAATGGAGGTGTCGGGGGCAAAAACAGTGGTGGGGTTGAAGAATGCATGGGATAGGCATGAGGGAATCTTGATGGATACATTATAAGAACCACCCGCCATTTCCCCAGCATCCAACAGAAAAACCTCGACCACAGAGGGTAGTTGGTCCAGGAGGTTGGCAGGTGGTTAGGAGGAGCAAATCAGGTGCCCCATCACTCTCTGCTCTCCAACACATTACCTCCAAAAACCATATAAACACTACAAACAGGTATCTGCCTCTATCTCTGAAATCAAATAAAGAGGCAGAAGACACTGCACAGCAGGACACTTCAAGCACAGGAGCTGGCACAACAATACTCACCCAAATCAGGAACCAAAACTAAACAAGCACAAAGGAAATCCAAAAACTTCTGATCATAGGAGACTCCATGATTCGGAGTTGATACCCATCTCCAGCCAGGGTGATGGTCAGATGTCTCCAGGTACATCAGCATGGAGAGACACTGACCGCGTGCTAAAATTGTTCACAAAGCAGGAGAAAACATTGATGTCCTAGCACACATAGGGACTAATGATCTCGCCAGCGGTCAGTTGTGGAGACCAGGAACACCTGACTAGGCTGGGTGACAAACTCATCTATTTCGTCGGCATCTCCTTCTCTGAGATCCTGCCAGTCTGGGAGAAGGGAGCAGATGGACGGAAGGTCAGAGAAGGGGAGATAGGGGAGCTAAACACGTGGCTCAAGGACTGGTGCCAGAAAAAGGACACAGATTTGTAGGGAACTGGCAACAGTTCTGGGGAGAAAGTTCTTTAAATTTGATGGACTGCATCTGACTAAAGAGGAGTCAGTGCATTGGGGCAGAAGTTTGACGTCTTTGCAGAATATTTAAACTAGCAAATGGGGAGAGGTGCAGCACCCCATACGTCGAATGGGAAGAACACCCTCCCCTCAGCTAGTGGTCAAACAGGAATTCAGCGTGTTTGCCGTTCATTTGCATCACCAGGTAAGAAAAAGGTTTGTCTCCCATACGATGCACAGGGCAATGCCAAACTCACCCAACAACTAACACACCAAAATCTGGCCAATGGAAAATCATGTACACAAATGCTCACAGCCTGGAAATAAGATCCCAGACCTGCAGGCAATAATGTCAGAGGCTAAACTGGACATAGTAGCAATTAGTAGAGGGCGTGGTTTACCAGTAACTCCCTGCCAGGAGACTTCAGTACCTGGCTATGTATTGTTCAGAAGAGACCGAGGTGCAAAAGGGGGAGGAGTGGCCTGTATGTTAATGAAAATATCAAAGCTACAGAAATTCAGAATACACATAAGGAGCCAGAAGAACTGTGGGTCACCTGGAAACAGGAAATGGGACAGTCATAAGAACTGGGGTTGTCTACAGGCCCCCAGACCAGAGGGAGGACATAGACACATTACTGTTAGAAGATATACAAAACATGACAGCTAAAGGAGGTTCTGATAATGGGAGACTTCAACATGCCAGATACAGATTGGTCAATACCAGCAGGAACATCGGCCAGAACTAGACACATAGTGGATTCCCTGCAGGAGGGCCTCAAACAACTGGTACAGCAACCCACAAGAGACAGGGCTATCCTAGATCTAGTACTGACTAACAAAGAGGGATCACAGATCTCCAGGTAGAAGGTCACCTGGGGCCAGTGACCATCACATGGTATGGTTCAATTTGGCTACTACATCTAAATCATCCCATTCAAGGCAAAAATATGGGACTTCAGAGGAGCTGACTTTGATAAGATGGCCAACAGAGTTAAGCTAGCCCTGGCAAAAGAAACACAGGTGAGGAGGTACAGGCAAAGTGGGCAAGCATTAAGGATACAATACTTGAAGCAACATCCCATTGTGTTAGACAGAAAAGGAAGTGTAAAGAAGAAGGAAACCACTTTGGTTCTCAAATACAGTAGCAGAAAAGGTCAGAGCCAAAGGCTGGCCTTCAGAAAATATAAAGAAACACAGCGGGATGAAGATGAGGAGCATACCAAACTGCCCTAAGGGAAGCAGGTAAGGCAGTAAGGCAGGCAAGAGTCCCAAACTGAGGAAACACTGCTGGTAAAGATAAGAAGGTGACAAGACTTTCTATAGATACATTAGTGAAAGGAGAAAGTCAGAGGGGATTGCTAGCTTAATGGAGAAAAGGAGCAAGTGAGGAGGAGGACCCTGTAAAGGCATCTATCCTAAATAGATACTTTGCTCAGTATTTACTGAAGAGAAGGTAGGGCAAGGCCCAGCCTCAGCATCATGGACACAGGGGAGGAGGTGAGCACTACTCCTTCACAAAAGAAAGGGTCCTACAAGAGCTTGCTAAGCTCAGGGTGGATAAGGCAATGGGACCTGATGGCATACATCCCAGGGTACTTAAGAGCTAAAGGAGGAACTAGCAGAGCCATTAGCAGAATTGTTTAGTGAGTCTCTGAGCACAGGAGAGGTCCCAGAAGACTGGAGAAGGGCTCATGTGATCCCACTCCACAAGAGTGGTAGCAGGGAGGAGGCGGGGAACTACAGACCGGTCAGTCTTACCTCAGTAGTGGGCAAGATTATGGAGGCACTCCTTAAGGAAAGGATAGTGCAACACCTGGAATCCATAGGGCACAGGATCCAAGACAGCATGGGTTTACAAAGGAAGGTCCTGTCAAACTAATCTCATGATTTCTTTGACTGGGTAACAGAGTGGTGGACCAAGGGGAGCAGTTGATGTAGCCTACCTTGACTTCAGCAAAGCTTTGGACACCGTTCCACATAGAAGATTGATAATAAGCTAGTGCAGGCTCGGGTGGGTCAGAAGTTGGTCAACTGGGTGGCAAACTGGTTGACTGGCAGAAAACAGAGAGTGGTGGTAAATGGTATACAGTCAGAAGAGATGCAAGTCACAAGTGGGGTACCTCAGGGATCAGTCCTGGGGCCAGTCCTATTCAACATCTTCATTAGTGACCCCGCAGATGGACTAGAGGGTGAGGCTTGTCTGTTTGCAGATGACACCAAGATCTGCAACAGAGTAGATGATCCAGATGGGGTGGGCAGAATGAGAAGAGATCTGGATAAACTAGCAGAATGGTCAGAAGAGTGGCAACTGGGATTTAATGCAAAGAAGTGCAAAATCATGCACATAGGGAAGAGAAATCCTGAAGCCACTTATAGGCTGGGAGGAGTTGCTAGCAGTCACAAAGGAAGAAAGAGACTTGGGCATCATCATCACTGATGACCTAAAATCATCCAAGCAGACCTCTAAAGCAGTAGGTAAGGCTAGGGGGTGTTAGGGTGTATTAGTAGGGGTATCTGAAGTCGTGAGGAGGTAATAATCCTCTGTACAAGACATTGGTTAGCCCCATCTGGAGTACTGCGTGCAGTATTGGAGTCCACACCTTCACAAGGACATTAACCAAATTGAGGCAGTCCAGAGAAGGGCAACCAAAATGGTGCAGGGACTGCATCAGAAGACATATGAGGACAGATTAACGGAGCTCAATATGTATACCCTTGAGCAAAGGAGGGAGAGAGGTGATATGATCGAGACATTTAAACACCCTAAGGGCATAAACAAGGTGAAAGAGTCTAACATGTTTAAATATAAGAAAAATAGCAGGACAAGAGGACACAGCATGAGATTAGAGGGAGGCCGATTAAGGGGGAATGTGAGGAAATTCTTTTTCACAGAAAGGTGGTAGATGCATGGAATGGCTTACCACAAGAAGTGGTGGCTATGAATACAGTGCAGGGCTTCAAACAGGCATGGGATAGGCATAAGGGAGCAATACAAATGACTACGAATAGATAGGTCACTGACAGAGCAAAGGCCGATGGCACATTTATAAGGTGGAAAAAGAAATGGGCAGACTGGATGGGCCTTGCGGTCCTTATCTGCCGTCAACTTCTATGTTTCTATGTTTCTATGAAAGGAGGGTGGGAAGGAGAAGCAGCTGGAGATCATATAGGGTCTACGGCGATAATGTAGGTAGCGAAAAATGGGCAGACCGGCTAGGTCAAGTGGTCCTCCTCATCTGCCCTGAAATTCTGTTTCTCTGTTTCTGTCCCTGCTGTTAAGTCATAATCCTCTGCTTGTGACATCACAGTACTTTCCATAGTAACATAACGTAAATATGGTATGCAGACATTATTCAGCTAACATTATATTAACTCTCTCTGTTCATTGCCCTTTTCATTATTACTGAGGAAATTTATATGAAAACCAGATCTCTGCATTACGTCTCCTCTCTTCTTCCTGGTCAAAGTCATAACCCTGTTTGTGAGATGAGCCACTGCCATAGCAAAGTAGGGGTGTAGCCAGACTACATAAATATGTACACCAGGTCCCTGTTTGATGCCCCATTTAGCATAAGTATAACTTTTGTGCCTCGTGACACTGGTTGCTGTCCCCCTCCCGGCATGAGTAAATACAGTGGCAGTACATTACTCCCTCAGACACCCACATACCAGCCCAGAGCCTGTAAAGCTGTAAAGCCCTTGGGATGCAAAGACAGTATCAGTAACCATTTTTTTTTTTTTTATAGTTTTGGCTCATACGAATAAAATTACAAAAAGGTCCGGTTGGTTCTGTTATGTTATCATGGACAAAGGAAGCAGTTCAGAACCTATTTGCTGCCCCTTAAATAAAATGGCACACCATGGAGTATGCCTGCCTACACCCATGCAGCAAAGACTGTGATGTCACAAGTGGAGGGCAGGACTTCAGCAGTGCTTGCTTGTTCCACCAGGGTCCAGCTATAAAATCCTGACATTTCAAAGGTGTGAGGTTTCAAGGGGTGCACTGATCTGCAGTGTCTTGAACTCAGCACTCTGATGGCAGAGTTCCATAGGTTTAATAATAACATGATTCTGCAGAGTGAAGCCAGTAATCTTTTCCACTGTGTTCATTCTTACTTTTTGTTCCTGAATTTTTGGTTTTGTTTGCTGTTTCTGTTAAATCCTCATGAACTGACAAGCTGGACTGTGATTTTTTTTTTTCTTGGAGTCCGTGAACTGACTATTTTTGTCATGGTTGACTCAGGCTGTAGACTTGTTACATTTTGAGGCATTCAGGAATTCATGTTGTATTATGAGATATGCTAGTTGCACATGTGTTTAATTTTATGTGGACACATGTTTTGGTACAGTATGAAGCCACTGCTTAGTAAGTGAAATCACAAATTGTAGTAAAAAAAGAAATGTGACATACTGGGAATTGAACAAAGGTCCCTGAAATACTGTCCCAGTACTCTAACCACTGAGCTACAAGCTCACACAGTTGGACCTCAGGTTCCCAGAGACACTTCCTTTCAACCCCAGATCCAACCATACGAGACTGTAAGTCAGTGGTTAGAGCACTGGGACAGCATTTTGAGGACATGGGTTTAAATCCCTGTAGGTCACATTATTTCTTTATCACTACAATTTATGATTTAATTTTATGCTGTAATCTTGGAAATACCTTTTTGAAAGTAAGGATCTGCACTGTAATAGTCTGGACATCTGGTGATGGGTGTTCTTAAAATGTAACAAAATGTATTCGAGTTACTACAATCTTGAGTTAAAGAGGAAAGTACGGTTACATAAGAACTTACCGTAACAGTAGATCTTCGAGAACAGCTCTTGCAGCAGGTTACACCATAAGGACTGAAGCCGGCAGGCAGCAGGACCCCACGGAAAACTTCTAGCTAGCTATATACAGTGGGGGACCTCCCCCGACATCATCCCCGCCCCTGATGTCAGATACATGATAAAACGGACGGTCCTCCAGCATACCTCAGAGTTCTCCCGCCGGAGACTCCCAGCGTAATGATGTGATTCAGAAGGAGGAGACCAAGGATCTGCTGGAATTAGGCTGTTGCTTGTTCTGCTGGCCACGAAAACGGTTCTGGCTCCTACGAAAGGAGCCAGGCCGAGGTTTGTACATCGCCTGTACTGTCCTAACCGCCTTCCTGGTGTCTTGTAACTTAGCGCTGACTCTTTCGGAGTCTTCACCAAACAACACTGAATCATTATATGGGACATCCATGATTCCTTTCTGGACGTCTGGAGTAAACCCGGAGACCCTCAGCCAAGAGTGTCTCCGGAGGCAAATGCCTGTAGTGGCATCTCTTGCTGCTGAGCCCTCTGAGTCGTAGGTGGCTTGGAGGACTTGGGTCCCAACATCTGAACCTGTGTGAAGGAGGTTGGAGTAGCTCCTCCTTCTTCTCGCCATCCTGAAATTCGTTCAACGGGTCCTGACCCTGGTCCCAAAGTGCATTTTGAAATTGCACCATGTGCGTAAGATAGCTGAGGGACCTAATGGAGCATGTAGCAGCTGCATACATGCGCTGACCCAGAGAATCCAATTGTTCGGATTCCTGATCCGGTGGCTGGGTACTAAGATGTTGAGGCCTTTGAAAATGGTCATGCGAGGCCGTGATAATGACTGAGTCAGCCATGGGTTACTGAGCCAGATATGGATCATCCAGCGGGGCCCTATAAAGGCGGTCAGCTTTCTTGGGAACCTTTGGAGTGGAGAATGGATGCTTCCATGTAGCTCTGGTAGCGTCCTGGAAAGTGTCCACCAGGGGTGGAACCACCACAGGCTTGGGGTCCTTTTGCCTCAAGTACCACGCCAGGCATTGCCTTTCAGGGTCCAGCTCTTTCATCTCCCACCCCATATTCTCTTGAATATGCCTCATTATGCCAGAGAATGAGGGGTCATCTGGCGGCAACCTAGGGAGGTCATGGGGGTCTGGCGATGGAATGCTGAAAGGAGAGGGAGACCGAAAGGTGTCCAACATATCTGGACATGAATCATCCCTAGAAGAAGAGCAGGATCTCCGTCTGGGCCTTTTACATTTGTGGTCACTAGGGGACCCTGAAGGGGTCCTGGAGTGGCATGGTGTCTTAGCCCCTGACCGTTTTTCTTTGGATCTGCCCCTGGGTGGCGGGGTAGGATCCTTGGGTTCGGGGGTCACTGCCCTTGGAGGTTCTCTAGGAGGTGGGACCTCTTCTGGGGGATTTGTGGGTGCCACATCCATTTTTAATAGTATCCCACCAGAAGGTAAAACATTCTTTTACCTCCTGGATATTGAGGCCGGACGATGGGCCTGGCGTCAGTGCTTGCCCTTCCTTAGGGTCAGGTGCTGGTACCCGAGGTGCAGACAGGTCGGGCACTGGAACCTGGGGTAGTCCGACATCTTCAATGTCTCCAGACATCTGGTCATCAGTGGGGGGTGCCCCAATGTCCTCCTCCAATGCCCCCTGGCGACCGGTGTCCGATGGCGGAGGTGGGGGTGGTGTCAGGTCTCTAGGACGCTTGGCGGGCGCTGGGTCCGGCATCCACTTCGCCTCTGACATCTGCTTAAGGGATGTCAGCTCTGATGTTTTCCTCGGCGGGGGGGCATCCGAGCCCCTCGGAGGTTGGGAGACCAAACGTTCAGTGTCCAGGCGCCAGTGCTAGGCCTAGCAGCCGACTTAGACTGGTGCTTGTGGCGGTCTGAAGCCTCAGACCTGGCGGCCGAATTGGCCAGCCGGCTATCTTTAGACTTGGTCTTCAGAGGCTGAAGAGACCAAACTGGAGCCCCGTCTGGATTTTCACGGTGGGGCTGAGATCTAGCCTGGGAGGGAGATTTGTCCGACCAGGCAGAGCTGGAGCTGGCCTGGGAGTCTGAGGCCCGATTCGGGGATCTATTCTTGTCCCTGTCCAGGTGCTTTTCTTTATGTCTCCCCGACTTGTGAGAAGGTTCCCCTTTGGAGGAAATATCTTTTTCCATCACTTTTAACTTCAGTTCCAGAAGAAAACTCTGAAGTGCTTTCTGGCGGTGGATCCTGGTTCTGCTATTCAACTGCTGGCAGATGGGGCAGGCCTGGGTGTCATGGTCTGGGCCTAGACACCGCACACAGGCAGAGTGCCTATCCTTGAACGGGATCTGCTTGCCGCTAGCACACTGAGGGGTGTCCTCCTGTGGAAGGAGTCGGGGAAGAAGACATGCGGGTACTTATCGGAGTTTTGGAAGAAACTTTAAGAAAATGCAGGATAAAGTTCTGGCGTTGTTTGTCTGCTGAAGGCATCCGTGGAGCCGATGCTTACGAGGCAATGGCAGGAAAAGAACTGAGGTATGTTGGTGGACTGCCCCTTTTATGATGTATCCAACGGGGGTGGGGCCGACATTGGGGATGGTCCCCTGCTGTATATAGCTAGCTAGAAGTTTTCCGTGGGGTCCTGCTGCAAGAGCTGTATCTCGAAGTAAGATTTGGTATTTCCTTACCAGTAATACCCGATTTGTGTGTAGGATCTGTCCATGGGCGGGCAGACAGACTGAAAGGGCCATCCTCCCTGCCAGCTGGGACAGGTAATACAGTCTGAGAAAGTCTTGGGACATGGCCCCTCTCCCAGACTCCCTCACACCAACCTTCTAAGTTTGTAGAGCAGCACTGCTTAGAAAAGTAAATAGAACAGCAACATTTCAGATATCGTGATAACCCCTGTAAGGATCTGTATGCAATCTGGGACAAAAGACACACTGGAATATACAGCACTGAAAACTGGGAGGGCCTAGCTGGCCCACCAGTGCAGCGGTAGCGCTATCGCTTGAGACGCCAGTGACCCAGGTTCGGTAGTGAGCCTGGGTTGCTGGAAGGCCGGCTGGGGGGAGAAAAATCGAATGCCCGAAAGGCTGTCCTCTTTCTCTGGGGGTGGGTGGGCTGCAGTCGGCCGAGGGGCTGGAGCATAGGCACATCTCAGCGTGCCTTTTTCTCTTGGGTCCTTCCCTGTGTGCCGGTGCCCACTGGGTTGGGGACCAGAAAAACACTCCATGTCGGCCCTTGGAGATGGGGCTCTGGCAACAGAGATCTGGAGAGAAGCCCCACAGTTAGCCCAGCTTTTAAGGTCTAGGAGGGTTTAGGGGGAGTTGCCCTCCCACCCCGCGTGGGAGGTTATCTGTGTGTCTGAGGTTGACGAGTGGGACTCGTGGTGTGCAGAAGTCCCCATGATCTCTGGCGGAGCTCTACTGGTTGCTTTGAGGCCCCTGATGAGAGAAGCCGGCGTGGTGCAGAAGGGGGCACAAAAAGTAAGTAAAAAAACAAAAACTGGGAGAGCCTGACTGCCCATGGATGCAGGCGACAACTGGAATTACAGGTAAGGAATTACAGGTTACCCACTTGTAACCTTAGTTCTAGGAGTGGTATACAGTTTACATCCACACTCTTGGCAGTTTCATCGAAACAGTTTGATTCATCACTTATCTTCAAGCAAAACTCCTCCCACCATCCAGGCAGTATATCCTCCATCTCCACCCCATGATGTCATATCTCTGCACGCTGTAAGCAAGGACCCATGTGCCACTTGCCAGGGGAGGCTGGGTGGGTTGTGTGGATATGAAGTGTATACCACTCCTAGAAATTAAAATTCTTGATCTTCTAAGAATATCTTCACTATTGATTCCCACTAGTGGCTCTTAGCGTGCTGGGACCCAGCACTTTTCAGAAAGCTGGCACCACAAGCCAGCACATGTGGCAGCTTTCTTGTCTTGGCACCAGCCCCCAAATGTCTCAGTTCCATTTTCACGGAGGAGGTGCAGCATACCCTAACAAGTAGCTATGCACCCCGCGCCCAGTATGCAGAGATGGCTGCCAGTTGCACTTTAAGGGTTGTCAACCTTGGGACTGACACAGAGGAACTACAGACAGTCCAGCATGCTAGCCATAGTAAAAGACAGGGGGTCTAGCTCCCTGCCCTGGCACCAAATGGAAAATCTTTTCCACTTGAAGGCATAGCAGTGGTGAGTCAACTCTTTCTGAGAGGCCTCGACAATGTGGAGCACCTCGTCACGGAGACCCAAAGCCTGAAACTAGCCACTCAGGAACCATTCTGGCAGGTGCAAGATCGAAGGTCTGGATGCACGACCTTCCCCTGATAGCAAGAGAGCAGATCTGGGTGCAGAGACAAGCGCCACAGAAGTCTACTGCTGAGGAGATCCAGGTACCAGAACTGGTGTGGCCAGTCTGGAGCTACAGGATTATCCACGCATTTGTCCCTCCACACTTTGAGCAATACCTTGTGGATCGGGGGAAAGGGAGAGGAAGGGAGTACACGAGGCCCGGAAACTTTCAAAGGCATTTCCCAATAGTGAGCGTTGCGCGGGGGGCAAAAAAACAGCCTCAGCTTTGCGTTCTCCCAGGAGGCGAATAGGATGAGCAGGGGAGTGTCCCACTGGGAGAACAGGTGATCGACCACCTCTTAGTGAAGAGAGCACTCATGCAACGCCCCTCCTACTAGACTGAGGGTATCCGTTAGCTGGTTGGAGGCACTGGCCACATGGATTGCCAGAGCAGCATCCAGACTGCGTACAAGGGTCCAGGTATGGAGGGTTTCCTGACACAGCCAGAAGGAATGCATCCCACCCTGCTTGTTGAGGTAGTACATGGTCCTGGCGTTGTCCATCTGGACCTGCACGATGACCTCGAATGGATGAAGTGAAGGCTGTCACGAGTGAAACACACTGCAGGGAGCTGTGACATGGGGACTCCCTGGGGGTCCAGAGCCCATGGGCCCTATGGTCTCCCAGGTGGGCTCCCCATCCCACCAGAGAAGCATTGGTTGTCAGAGTGACCACTGGCTCTGGGCAGACGAACGGGATGCCTTCCTGCAGATGTTCCGGGACGAGCCAGCACAAGATGGCATCCCACACTGGCTGTGACACCCTGACCGGCTGGTCCAGGTGACTGAGGCGCTGAGATCACTTGTGGGCCAACTCCCACTGCAAGAGGGCGCGTCTGCCAGCAGGCCCATGGGACCACACTGGTGCAAAAGGCCATGTACCCCATCAGCTACAGGAAGTCCCTGGTAGGGCATGAGTGACCAACCTGAAATAATCGGGCAAAGGAGGTATGATCCACCGCCGGGTCCACTTGGAGGCTGTCTGTGGCCCGCAGGGAGTCGAGCTCTGCCCTGATGAAGTGGATAACCTGCGACAGGTTGAGTTCCAACCTGGCTGGGTTGACTAGCAAGCCCAGGGCTTAACAAGTCTGGAAAGCCAGATCCCTGGACCATTTCACTTCCTCCCGAGAGGAACTGGCAATCAGTCAGCCCATTTACATACACACCTGGACCCCCGGTGCTACAGGAATGCTGCCACCACTGCAATGCACTTGGTGAAGACCCAAGGGGCCGAGGAGAGGCCAAACAGCATGGCATGGAACTCATACAACACCCCTTCCGTATGGAACCGAAGGAACTGCCAGTGGGACTGAAGGATTGGAATGAGTAAGAAGGCATCTTGAAGGTCCAGAGAGCACACCCACATATCCTGCTCCAGGGATGGGATGATTTGGTTCAGGGTGACCATCTGGAAAGAAATGGAAATTACGTACCTACTGTAATTCTTGATCTTCTTGGACGAAGTCTCCACCACTCATTCACACTAATGGGAGTACGCCGGAGGCACTAGGACCTAGCGGAAGCAAACTTTTTCAGGAGGGCCGGCGCCTGAGATAGAGCCATGAGAAAGCAGCACTGCAAGCCCTGGCGCGTGTGGTAATGACTATCTTGGTGTCGACCCTCCAACCACCTCAGTACCTTTTTTCCGAGGAGGTGCAGCATAACTAACCTAGAAGGACTAACCTAAAAATCAGACATAAGATAGTCCGAATGACCCGTGTAAGAAGGGTCAACAATAAAAAGTCTTCACAGCCCAGCCACTGAGGGAGTGAAGACCATAAACAGAGAAGTGAGCTCAGGGGATGGTGGATGGGTGTGTGAATGAGTGGTGGAGACTTTGTCCAAGAAGATCAAGAATACAGGTAGGTATGTAATTTCCGTGTCTTCCTGGACATAGTCTCCACCACTCATCCACCTGAGTGAAGTACCCGAGCTAATACACCCCGGGCGGCGGCAGGACATAAACAGCTCACGTGCTTAGGACAGAAATCCGTTAAGAATGGTCCTGCCAAATGACAGATGTCGTCTGGCATGGACATCCAAGGCATAGTGCTTACCGAAAGTGTGCACGGAGCTCCAGGTAGCCGCATTGCAAATATGTGCAATGGGCACATTGCAGATTTTCACCAGAGATGCTGCGACGGCTCTGGTAAAGTGAGCATACACTCTGCCTTCCAGCTTGACCTGTGCCATAGAATAGCAGTGACGAAGGCATGCCAGCAGCCATTCTGACATGCCTCTGATAGCTACAGGTTGACCCAGCCGGGTCTCGCTGAAGTAAGCCTTGCAAATTTCTTTTGTTCTATGTAGATAGAACAGCAACGCTCTCTTAACATCCAGCGAATGAAGGGTACGCTCCCCTTCATTCTGGAAGTTCACAAAGTAGGTAGGAAGGACAAAGGTTGGTTTAGGTGGAATTCTGAGACAACCTTAGGGAGAAACTTAGGATGAGTCCTAAGAACTACTTTGTTCTTGTAAAATACAGTGTGTGTGTGTGTGTGTGTGTGTGTGTGTGTGTGTGTGTGTGTGTGTGTGTGTGTGTGTGGGGGGTGTGGGACCAGTGCATGTATTTCAGAAACTCTATGGGCCGAAGTAATGGCCACCAGGAAGGCCGTTTTCTAAGTGAGGAACTTCAACTCACAAGTAGCTAGAGGCTCGAAAGGTTTACGAGTGAGCATGTCTAGCACAAGGTTAATGTGCCAGACTGCGACTGGACGTCTAATAGGAGATCTAGTATGCACAATACCCCTAAGAAATCTCTTAACTACTGGCAACTGAACCAGCGACATGAAAAGTACCGGCTCATGATGTGCCGAAATGGCACAAAGATGAACTTTGACTGTGGAGTACTGCAGACCTGTATTTGAGAGGCCTAAAAGATACTCCAAAACTTTATTAGGTGGGCTGGAAAAATGGTTCCAAGAGGATTTTGCACACCAGATAGAGGAACACTTCCATTTAGCTGTGTAGGCTTTTCTAGCGGCCGGCTTATGCGCAGTCAAAAGAATATCTGAAACTCTACGAGAAACATTGAACCTATTCACCTCCATCTCTTCAGGAGCCAAGCGTGAAGGTGAAGCGACCTCAGGTTGGGATGGACCATGGGACCCTGGGTTAGAAGGTTCACCTGAAGGGGAAGCGTCTTCGGGGGGGGGGGTTTCAGACAGTCTGTTGAGTAGCGGAAATCATATCTGCTGAGGCCAGAAGGGGGCAATGAGAATCATTCTGCCCCCCTGAGACTCCAATTTGAATAGTACCCTCTGAATTAGGGGAAGAGGAGGAAAAGTGTATAGAAAGCGTTTGGTCCACCACAGCCTGAACGCATCCTGACAAAACTCCTGGCAGGTAAACCACCTGAATCAGAGCCTTGAGCTCCAGGTACCATTCCCACACTCTCACTGCTTCCCTGCATAATGGATAACTGTGTGCATACCGCCCTGTTTGTTGATGTAGTGCATCACTGCCTTGTTGTCCATTTGAAGGAGAATGTTCTTGTGACAGAGAATGTCCTTCAAGGCTCGGACTGCATCGACAGCTCTCATTTCCAGGACATTTATGTGAAGTTGAGACTCATCCTGAGTCCATGTACCCTGGGTGTGGAGATCCTGGCAGTGGGCTCCCCAACCCATCAGGGACGAGTCCGTGGTAATGGAGATCTGATGATCCAGAGGGCCAAAGGGATATCCTTCCAGAAGATTGTCCTCCTGCAACCACCAGCTGAGCGACCTCTTCAGAGGTTCCGTCAACTTGATGAGAAAGGAATGAGGGTGAGTGGCTGGGGACCACTGAGCACCCACTGAGGGGTACTCATGTGAAGATGAGCTAAGGGTACAGTGAACACCGTGGATGCCATGAGGCCCAGCATCCACTGCATCGAGATGGCTCGAACTGAGCTGTGTTCTTTGATGTATCAGGCCATTTGTAAGATATCGCTACTTCTGTCCTCTGGAAGTAAAACCTTCGCACATGAGGTGTCCAGAAGAGTTCCTATGAAGAGGAGCTTCTGGGAGGGCTGCAACTGCGATTTGAGGTTCAGCAGGATTCCCATGGAAGTGAGGAAGTCTGAGGCCGTGGCTATGGCCTCGAGTCTCTTGCCTGGAGGGACTTGCTAGAAGCAGGTCATCCAGATATGGGAACACTTGTATTCCAATTTTTCTGAGGTGTGCCGCTAGAATTGCATAACACTTTGTAAAAACTCGAGGCGCCGAGGATAGCCCAAAGGGCAGGACTCTGAACTGATAGTGTCGACCCAATGCCACAAGCCTTACGTATCTGTGGTGCTTCGGGTGTATGAGGATGTGTTGGTAGGCATCCTGTATGTCCAGGGAGGCTAGCCAATCGTGTAGATGAATCAAAGGTAGTAGGGTACCGAGTGACATCATCTTGAACTTTTCCTTGTGTAGGAACTTGTTTAACTTTGAGATTCAAGACGGGGCGAATGTCACCGGTTTTCCTTGGGACCAGAAAGTAATGGGAGTAGAAATCTGTGTTTCGCTGATCCAGCGGGACTACTTCTACTGCCCTGTTGTTCAGAAGGCCTTGTACCTCAGAAGCAAGAAGGTCTGACTGTATCGTTGACAGCCTGGGCTGTTGTTTGGGAGGATGATCCAGAGAGGTTTCCAAAAAATTGAGAGAGTACCCCTCACGGATTATTCTGAGGACCCATTTGTCTGATGTTGCAGATTTCCACTGGCTGTAGAAGTGAGTCAGATGTCCTCCCACTGTTGAGGAAGAGTCCCCCTCGGGCAGCTGAGGTGAAACCTGGGCCAGAAACTCAGAATGTGGCACTAGTCGCTTTGGGGCCTTGTGCCTTCTGCTGCGCTTTCTTTTGCGGCTGAGGGTTGTGGTTTCTGTTAAAACCTCCTCTACCTTTACCCCCAAAGGACTGCCAATTGTGAAACTGGCACTTGTTCCCAACCCCGCGGGAGGGGAAAGGCGTAGGTCTGGCTGTCTTAATGGCAGACCTAGTCCTCCGTGTGGCCTCTAGTGCTTGCTCCACCTGAGGTCTGAACAGATACATACAGTCAAAAGGCAAGGCCATGACTTGCTGCTGGGCATCATTCATGAAGCCCAAAGTACGCAGCCAAGAGTGGCGACGGGTGCAAATACCAGCCGCCACTGTGAAGCGGTATCGAAGGCATCCATTGCAGCTTTAACCAGTTGGTTATTGGACTCGGTACCCCTAGTTTTGGTTTGAAGTAGCTCTGAGTTAACTTCTGATTCGGGCAGAGTTTCTACCATCGCTTTAAGCGAATGCCAAAGAATATACTCATGTTGAGAAAAATAACCTTGGTAGCGGGCAATGTGCATGCCCAGGGTTGAGGCAGCAAAGACCCTCTTACCTAAGGTGTCTGTCTTGCGAGATTCTTTGTTTATAGGCTGGGCTGTACATTCCTGAGGTAGGACAGCCTTATCATTCTCTGCCAGGACCACTCTGGCATCAGCAAAGGCTTGTGAGACCAAAATGGGGCAATCTTTGGGAGGGAATTGCCCATCTATGGACTTGGCCACGGAAGGAATAACAGCTGGATTCTTCCACACCATCTGTGAAAGGGTCTCGAAAGAGGGCTGTACCGGAGGAGTTAAATCCATAGGGATCTCTGGGACATGAAGATACTGCAGATGCAAAAGTTTCCCAGGATCAATTTCTGTGGTCTGGATAGAAAGAGTAGAATTCAAATTCTTGAGCAGAGACTTAAAGGAAAGGTCCTCAACAACAGGCTCTGCAGGAGGATTGATCGCTGCCCCCAGGACAGTGTCAGCATCAACGTCATCACCCAGGCGACGATCTAGATCAGGCTAAAATCATCTCCCGAGAGTCCGGGGGGGACTGTGTAGACAGGAAAGGAGTGAAAATCAGGAGGAAGAAAAGAAGAAAGAATCTGAGTCGAAAACCCCTGAAGACCGGACGGCACCGCACTCATCCCCAGCGCCATTAAAGAAAATGGCGCTGAGAACAAAGAAGGAGCCGCCATCGTAAACGGCGCTGCACATGGCACAAACAGCGTGGCGCTGACAGAGCCGGCAGTGCCGCAGACGGCACTGATCGAGCCCCCGGCACCAAAGACAGCATTGACACAGCCCCCTGCCCCAAAAAAGTCGGCACCGCAGACAACAGCGTTACAGGAGTCTGAAAACTATGATTGGAAGTAAAAGAAGGAAAAATGGCAGGAGATGGAGGCATCGGTGTAGACCCCTGCGCTGCAGCCATGTGCGGGGGATAAACACCCGAGCGCGGAGTCAACAGCATTGAAGAAGGTGCAGCGTGACTAGGAAGGCCCAACTGCCTCACCTGCCCGTTTGAAACTGGATGGCCCGAAGGCCCCAGTGTCGGACTGGCCGGCTCGGGCAACTGGACCAACCTCTGAGCCCACTGCTCCATAAGAGCAGCCCACTGGTGAAACTACTCATCAGAAGCTCCTTCAATAGGTGGGGAGGAGCTCTGGTGTAGAGGAGGTTGGCCTCCAGAGACAGAAACCGGCAACTCCGACAGAGGTGGAGACCGGCGCCTGGCCCTAATAACCGACCATCTACGCACAGACGTACCAGAGGGCGACCTCAAGTGATACAGTTTCTTCTTCGACCTATGTGTCGAAGAACTCGAGGCCGAACGGTGCCGAGAATGGGACCATTTCCTTTTATGCTTCCGGGGGCACTGCTCATCCCCCTGAGCATTGGACCGTCCGTTGTCAGACCCCCCCTTCAGGGAGGGCGGCAGACTGGACCCAGCTGACTGAACAGCTTTCATACGAAGTCTCCCTACCATCACCTGACCCACTCATGGTCGACTCAGTCAATGGAGGGCTGAAGACTTCTCTTGTACAAGTTAGAATTATTAATTATAAACCAGTAATGATTCAAGATAATCTACAAAACAATAAACTGAACTAAGCTGCTAGTGAAGTTTACTCTCGGCAGGTGAGCGTCGTCGTCACTGAAGTGCACTCGACGGCGGGGAAAAGAGGAACTGAGGTGGTTGGAGGGTTGACACCGAGATAGTCATCGCTTGCGCAGGGGCTTGTGGTGCTGCTTCCTCGCAGCTCCATCTCAGGCGCCGGCCCTCCTGAAAAAGTTTGCTCCTGCTAGGTCCTAGCGCCTCTGGTGTACTCCCATTAGTGTGAATGAGTGGAGGAGACTTGGGGCTGGATATTCAAAAGGGTTGCGCAATAGGGTTGCGCCAGCGCAAGTCAGAAAATGCACCATTCTGCGATATTCAGCAGGAGGCAGTTGTGCCACTGAAAACATGCTGAGCAACAGCGCAATGATAATGAAGGCATGCGCAATCGAAGGGGGTGGAACCATGCATAAAGTGCGAAAGTGACGATGTTCAAAGACTTGCGAATGCGCAACAGTGGAGCAGGCGAAGTTGCCCATAGCGGAAATGAGCCAAAATAAAAAGGAGCAAGGAAGAGGCGCAAGAACGCTACAGGGAAGCCACATGAGACAGAGGCAGAGTCAGGCACAGGGTAACGGAGAAAGAAGGCAGGCCAGGGAAACCACACCACACAAGAGGGGCAAGGGAAGGTGTGTGGGGCCACAGAGAGCAGAGGCCAGTAGGTGTACCCAGTGCAGGGAAGGTAGCAGTCAGGACAGCGGGGGAAACAAAGCAACAGCTGCTGGGTGGGGGGAATGCAAGCCAGGGACATGGACAGTGCCACCTTCCACATGGATGCCGTAATGAGGGGGGTGAGAAGGCATGCTGCAGGGGGACGTGGCCGTGGAAGGGCCCGTCGGTGGTATGCCCCCAACAGGCAGTACCGAGCCCACATCAGCTTTGAGCTGTACACAGATGTGGAGATTGTAGGCCGGTACCGCCTGAACAGGGCAATACTGAGGCGGCTCTGTGAGCTGTGCAGTGATGTGATGCAGGCACCCACAAGACGGAGTCATGCTCTGTCAGTGGAGACAAAGGTAACAGCCTGCATGTGCTTGCTCGCCACGGGTACCTTCCAGAGACCAACAGGGGATACCACAGGCATAACACAGTCGGCCACGTCACGCATCCTCACCCAACTCCTCAGCGCACTGTTCCCACATGCTGCGGAGTACATCCATTTCCCCATCACTGTGGCGGAGCGCACAGCAAACATACAGGAGTTCCACAGGGTAGCACGTATGCCTGGAGTGCTAGGGGCGATAGACTGCACCCATGTGGCCATACGCACACCACCTAGCCCCGATGGGGCCGCCTACATGAATCGTAAGGGATATGCCAGTGTCAACTACCAGGTGGTGTGTGATGCCAGTGGGCGCATCATCAATGTCTGTGCCACGCACCCTGGGGGAGCACATGATTCCTTCATCTGGCACCAGTCGGCACTGTGCCACCGATTCGAAAGTGGGGACATCCCCACAGGTCATCTAGTGGGTAAGTATGTATGTAGAACTGACATATCGTGGGCAAGGGGGGTATGGCCAGAGGTGCCATGGGTGTGACCCACAGGGCGTGGGGCAGTCTGAGCCTGAACGAGACACTAACCTCCACTATCCCCACACAGGTGACAGTGGATACCCACTCCGTCCCTGGCTGCTCACACCCTACCAGTGGCCCACGACCCCATCGCAACAACGCTTCAATGAGGCACATGCCACCACATGCAATGTCACTGAGCGGGTGTTTGGGGTGCTGAAGGCGCGTTTCCATTGCCTGGACACCTCTGGCGGTGCCCTACAGTATAGCCCCTCAAAGGCCCGTGGGATACTCCTGGCCTGTTGCATCCTGCACAACATGGCCAAAGACTGTGGGATAGCCGTACAGGTCGAAGAAGGGGACAGCGATGGGGACGCCGGTGACGATGGGGATGGGACCCCCCCCGACTGATCCAGCTGGCACAGCTGCACTGGGACACCATCACAGAGCAGCACTTCAGCCAACACAGGTAAGTCATGGGGCCATGTGCAACCACCAGTGGCTAGGGCACAACCCACATACACGCATGGAAACACACCAGGGGTGCATGCTGGCAAGGGATGTGGCAGGGCACAGAAGCACACACATACAACCAGGGAGGGGTGAACAGTAACATGACACACACACAATAGGCACAAAGTGCACAGGGTCAGGTGCAAAACAGAGCCGGAACGCAAACACTAGCAACACACATGTCCACAGGCCACCACGTCCACTGACTGTTTATGTGCGTGTGTCAGATGCTGGGCACCATCGCACTTTGGTGTACAGCGCAATGCAGGCATCATCATGCACACATACCTGTGGACAGCAGTCGGGAGGGTGTGCAGGTGGACTATGTGTCTGCGTGCAGGGCCGGGCACCCACCCGTGTACTGCCCACCGAAACACACAATGCACACAGGGTAGCACCAGACAGTGCCCGTGCTGGGAGACAGGTCAGTCTTGCGACACAGTGCCACGTCCGCCTCGGATGCGTGGGCGGCCCCGCTGAGACCCAGCAGCACTGGCAGGCTGACCACAGGCCTCATGGGGTGGCGCCGATGGTCCACCAGGGGTTCCACTGCGCGAACGTGACCGTGCCCGCACAGGGTTCTGCAGCACACCGAACATACCTGCACCAGGGGTGCTCGGGATGCCCACAGCTGAACCCGGCATCGATAGGGTGGGTGTCGCATAACACCGGGAACGGGGAGTGGATAGCAAACTGCAAGGTGTGAACGATGCATGGGCACCTGACTGTGTGCCTATTGTGGCCATGACATCGATGAACGTCTGTGTTTGCCTGTCAATGGCAGTGGTCACATCCTCTCGCAAATGGTCAATCTGTGACAGGATCCTATCGGTGTCCCTGCTGTGTCGCTCCTCGACCTGCTCCAGAGCCACACACAGTGCCTCCACAGACGTTGCAAGTCACATCTGCTGCTGTACTGATGCCTGCAGTAGGCGGGTGTGCTCGTCAAAGAGGTCGTCTGCCACCTCGGCATCCCGTCCCTCAGGGTATGCAAGGGCCTGATGTTCAGCACCCCTTGAGGGTGGGCGCTGCTCACCAGGACCAGGTATGGACAAGTCCACAGGC
Source organism: Neoceratodus forsteri (assembly GCA_016271365.2). Lineage (NCBI taxonomy): Eukaryota > Metazoa > Chordata > Ceratodontiformes > Ceratodontidae > Neoceratodus > Neoceratodus forsteri. The sequence goes on along the minus strand of JADMNL010000034.1, from coordinate 107,134,688 downwards.
GGTGCACAGACACCACCGCTGAACCCTGAATCCCCAGTCCTGGTGGGTGACTGCTGCTGCTGCCCCTCCGCCTGCTGTGCCCAAGGGATCAGCTGTTCCGCCGCTGTGGCCGCAACAGTCTTACTGTCCTGACTAGCCACCGGTGCTGACAGGCACAGCCTGGGACTGTGCTGACATGCTGGCACACACGTCGTAACCAGCCAGGTCCATGGGCGTGAGCTGGCCTGCTGTGTGTCCATTCCGTGGCACACACATGTCACTGCCCATGACGGTCGTGTCTTCATCATTGGTGCAGGTCTCCGCCACAGCCACAGCGTGCTGGCATCCTTGGATGCCAGAATGCTGAGACACAGGAAGGGCCTCCCCCACACCTGTCTCAACGACATCAGTGTGGACAGCCAGGCGGACCCACTGTTGCAATGCTCGACGGCTACCTGTGGAGGTGGATGGTCCCTCCTCCAACTCCAGATGACTGTCCGCAGTGGATAGGCCTCCACCGCTGAACCCTGCAGATGCACGGGATCTGTAACAGAAAGTAGGTCACGTTAGTGCATGTGATCAACCCTGCCCCGACAGACCATGACTTACCATGCAGTGATGGGCTACCACCTGTCTGGAAGCCACCTCCTGGAACGCCCTCTATGGCACTGCGTTGCATGCTTGCAGCAAACCTGTCCTCTGCCAGTGTCAGCTGCACCACCTCCGGCTGGCCCCCGCCTGTTGCAGCACGTGCCGCCCTGATGGCAGCCACCTTCTCCTTCACCCTCCTCCTGTCAGTACCCATCTTCTTCTTACACTCCTGCATGGAGCGCTGGTGGCTGCCGTGCAGGTTGACGGCACATGCCACCCCCTCCCGTGCAGCAGCACAGACCTGAGGGGTGCCCCGCCGTCCACTGAGCAGTGGCTCCTCATCTAGGTAGGCCTCGAAGAGTGCCTCCACCTCAGCCTTGGTGAAATTGGGCCTCCTCTTCTGCCCACCACCATGGTCCTCCTCACCCAGACCTCGCTCAGTCATAATTCAGCCTTTAAGAATGACAGTGGTTACCTGTGACTGTGCAGTACAAAGCAAGTCCCTGATACCACAGTCCAGAACCCCACACAGCATGCAACTCACCAATAAACTGCAGTAACCGAATATGGCCACTGCAGAACAGTGTCGCATTTTTATAGCGCAATCCATGCAAATTAGGTGAGGGCAACTTTAATGATGCAAATCGCGCTGCTGCGCCATTGCATGGCTGATCGGATGATTAGCATATGACGGCTGAATATTGCTCTTTTGCGCTTTGCGCAATTGTGTTGAACGTGCTGAGCCAATGGCGCAGTTCTGTGGTATGCGTAGTACACCTCACTGCGCATGCCCAGGTAGCTTACGCAGGTATCTGCCGTGCTGATGATGTGCTGTGTGTGGTAGGCAATGCAGGGCATGGCCACCATTGTGCCAGTGGCGCTATGGCGAGGGTCACTACATGGCGCTATGGCACAACTGCACGATAGTTCGCTGTGGCGCTGGCACACAGGCAACCAATCATGCTAGCCGCATAGACGTCCGAAGGCACTGTGCGTGGCCTTGCGCCACAGACCCATGACCCTGTGCCCGACCTTTGCCCCCTTGGCACCATATGTCCGGCATGGCTGCACCTCTATCGTGCTGTTCGGTAACAGCATGATAAGGAATGGCGGCACTGTACCGCGCAGCAGTTCCACGTGGGGTGCTGCGCTGCAGTGCGCCATATTGCCTACTATAGCGGTGGAGATGGAACACAGGAGAGCCCCTCAATGGAGTGCCCTTGAGCTGGCCAACCTTGTGGTCATTGTGGAGCCACACTATGGCCCACCCTTTGGAGAAGAGGCACTGGACAGGGCCAGGACCCAGGTCTGGCAGCAGGTGGCCACTGACCTGGAGGCGGCCACTGGACACAGGACGACAGTGGAGCAGTGCAGGCACCATTACGGGGACCTTAGGAGGAGGGAGCCAGAGCAACTTGCCCGTCTGCGGTCGTGTGCCAGGAGGGGTCATGGTGCCTCGTCCAGGTGGGTGATACGTCTACACACTTGTATCGTCCATATGGGTAACACTGTCTTATGTGTCCAGCACATAGGAGAGGATAGTCTAGGGTTGGCTGTGGCGGTGTTTACAGGGTATGGGGTGGGTGGGTCTGGCTGGGTGGGTGGGCACACACATTGGGGCAGGGGGACTTTGCTTTGGGTTTGTACTGATGTTTTTCTCTCCTTTTTTCTCCCACAGGCGTGGACGAGCGGTGGCGGATGGTGGAGCGGCAGCAGAGGGAGGAGGACGCAGCACACAGGCGTGTCAGGGACCACCACCACCGACAACAATGACCTGATGAGGGTGAGTGCCATGACACCATGATTACTATTGCATGCTGTGTAACAGGGTGGGGAGCAGGACATGGCCACCATCCATGGACACCACTGCCATGCACGCGACTGTGACAGTCAGCACTGTCCAGTGGCAGCCATGTCTGGAAGTGCGTCAATGGTGGTCACAGCCATGCACTGGGCACCTGGCTGTGGCACTGCCTGCACACCGATATGTGCGGTACCTGCGGCCTTGGTTGTGCTGTGCTGTACATGGGGCGGTGTATGTGTGCAGTGGTCACATGGCTGTTGCTGCCTGGTTGGGCATGTCTTGTGGACACAGGTCACTGTGGGTGGCGACACCATCACAGGAGCGTGGCACATGGCTGTATGCCATGCATAATGGGTGGGCTGAGGGGGATGGACAGTCACACCTATTGACTCTGATCCCTCGTCCTAGGTGAACGGATACTCCTGCAGATCCAGCAGGCTGTTCAGGAGCTGCTGCAGGTGGCACGGGAGTCCCTGACCATATTGAGGGACATACAGCAGCAAGGGGTCAGGAGGAGGAGATGGCCCAGGTGACAGCCCCAGGCAGTGGAGGACCAGGTTGTCCGCTAATGTCTGCAAGACCTGCCTGCAACTACCCCCCTTTGACCAACCCTCACATCCCGCCTTCCCTCTTCCATATGTTCACCCCTGACCCTTAGCCACCCCACCTTGTTTCTGTCCCTCCCCCCTCATTTGTACATAGTTTACTGTATATAGTTGTGTTTTATATTTTACAATAGATATATTTTGATATGAATACTGTGGTGGTCTCTGATTTGCAGCTGGCTATAGGTGCTCAGCTGCAGTGGTGTACATGGCATCTGGGGTGGTACAGTCATGGGTATGTGTGTGTGTGCGTGGGGAAGTGTCTATGGTGTGGGAGTGGCTATCAGTCGGTGTCTGTGGTGTGTGTGTGTTGTTCCCTGTGCATTGCATTACTGTGTGCAGTGGTCCATGGTGCATGCTCTGTGTCCATTGTGCCCCTGTCAACCCGTCCTTGGCCTGTGCAGCTGACACCCTTGCATGTCTGTGGCCTGTAAGGTCTGCTGCCATGTCAGTGGTGGCTGTCCCTGCAGGTCATCCACTGTGACCGTCACAATGCTGGGTTGCCTTCTGTCACTGGTGTGGTGCATGTTTGCCTCGGGTGACACTGTGGCCTCTGCAGTTGATGTCCCACCTCCATGCTGTGGCTTGTGTGTGTTGCAGGGGCTGTGCACCACTGCCTGTGACTTGTGCTCCAGGCATCTGATGGTGGCATACGGTACCACAGTGCATGCACAGGGTGGGTGTCACCCCTGTGCCATGGAGGACTGCAGGCTGTGTGTGCTCAGTTTTCATGGGTCCACACTTGGGGCTTGGTTGCCACACTACTGCGTCCCTGTGTTATTGTCCCGTGGGTATGGGTGTGTGTTTGCCCTGCACTGTGTTGCATCCGTTGTGCGCATGCTCCACGCACCACTGTGGGTGTCTGTGCTGGCTGCTGTGGCTAGTGGTGGGTCAGGATGTGACACTTGTCTACTGTGCAGGGTGCTGTCTCAATGGTGGTGGTGTGAGGGTCACGCCCTTTCCCGTGTGGGGTACCTCTTGTGCCGGCACATGGTCAGTCTCTCAGCTGTGCCTCAGGCGGATTGTGCGTGTTGGCACTGTGTCTGCTGTTGTTGCATTGCCGTGTGCTGCCTCCCACTGCTGGGTGCTCAGGGTGGTGCTGGCTTGTACGGTTCTGTGGTACACGAGGTTGCATTGTGACAGTGGCGGTGGTGGTATGCATGGGGTATCCTGCAGTTGTGGTCGCTGCTCATGGGGGGGTGTCTGGGGGTCAGAGTGCAGGGTGTGCTGTGCACTGGGGGGGCTGGTGTGGCACGGGGTGGTCTGCCCTCCTTGTGTGGCAGTCTCAGCTTGCCAGTGGGTGTGCTGGGGCACCATGGCCCAGCTGTGCTTTGTTTGCTTGTCCCCATGGGCCAGTGGATATTCCAGCCCTCCCCCAGTTCTGCTGTGCTTAGGGTGTGGGGGCGCATTGTCAGTTCTGCTGTGTGTTCCTGTGCCCATCTGTGGCATGAGTGGTGGGCCCCTACCTACCTCCCTGGTTGTGCAGTTACATTGCTCTGCTGCTGGGGGGCTCCCTGCTTGCGCTATGGCGCCTCTGGGCTGCTCAGCTGGGCTGCCCTTGTTGCGCCATAGCACATTGTATCTGCTCAGCTTCCCCTTCCTAGTTGCGCTATGGCGCAGGTTGTGCGATATTCAGACGTAAGCTGTTGGCGCAATCTGGCTTGCTCCTTTTTTGAATATCACGTCTACTGCGCATGTGCGCAATGGACTTGTGCTTGCTCCTGCTATTGCGCACTTTTTGGGTGCAGTTTGAATATTCAGCCCTTTATGTCCAGGAAGATCAGTTACATAAGAACTTACCGTAATGGTAGATCTTTGAGGGAATCTCTGTCATCAGGCCACACTTATGGAACTTTGCTGTGAGGAGTCAGGATCACACGGAAGCTTTTTTCTGCAGCAGTCCACTAGGGACTGCCCACGCCAACATCAGGCTGCAAAGGCACACACCCTACATAAGCGTGGGTGGCCCCATTCCCATCTCAGTTCTTTCCCTAGCCGGAAGCCACAGGAAACAGGAGTCCTGCCAGGGAACCGAGGAGTGAGAGAAGTTGCCCAGCTAGCAGAAACGCTGGAGCAACAGGACAGCCAAACTGTAAAGAGACAGAGAGAGAAAGGGTGATGGAGGGAGGGACATCATTACCCAATGACAGAGATTCCTACGAAGATAGTACAGTTACATAAGCACTTACCGTAATTTACCGTAACAGTACATCTTCAAGAGAGGTTCCTGCAGTAGGTCATAACATATAGGACTGCACCCCCTGGCGACAGGACCGCACGGCAAACTTTTGCTAGCAATGTCTGGAAGGGGACTGCCCACCCGACATCAGCGTGACCCTATATAGTGGGCGGTCCCCACACTCGCCTTCCAGTTCTTCCACTGGAGACTGGAAAGGGTGTGACAGAAGAAAGGATGGGAATCCTAGAGCCCAATCCAGAACAGCCTGTACGAACATGCTGAAAAACTGGGGGAAGGAGGGAGGGAGGGAAAGTGTGACCTACTGCAGGAACCTCTCTCGAAGATCTACTGTTACAGTAAGGTCTTACATAACTGTATTATCTTACTTTGAGAGGGTTCCTGCAGTAGGTCATAACATATAGGACTGAATCCAAAGCAGTCACCATAAGTGAAACCACTGAAATAAGAAAGGATGAAGGATAATAGACTGACCAGAGCAGGTCTAAGACAGCAGACCCTGCAGTACGGCTAGGCCAAATACAGCTCTATGCTAGAGGCAATGTCCAAACTGTAATGCTTTGTGAAAGTGTGGACTGAACTCCAGACTGCTGCGGTGCAAATCTCAGCTGCAGAAACATTTTTTAGGAAAGCCGTGGAAGTAGCCATCCCCCTAGTGGAGTGACCTCTGACCTCCCCCGGAAGAGGTTTCTCATACTTCTGATAACAGAAACGGATGCAGTTAGCCAACCATTTGGACAAGCACTGCTTCGAAACTGCCGACCCCAGGGTTCTAGGGGCAAAGGAAACAAACAACTGATGTGATTTGTGGGCTTCCTTGGTCCTATGGACATAGTACCACAAAATCCTATGTACATCCAGTGTATGTAAAACAGCCTCACCCTTATTCGTATGAGTAGGGCAGTACACTGGCAGCTCAATGGTCTGATGCAAGGTGAACTCAGAAAGCTCCTTGGGAAGAAACTTGAGATTTGTTCACAGGACTGCCCGGTCTCTGTGAAAAATTAAATAAGGCTCCTTGCACATCATGGCCTTAAGCTCAGAAATCCTTTGAGCAGAAGTAACTGCAACTAAAAGGAGCACTTTCCAAGACAGGTAGCGCATCTCACAGCTTACCGCCTGTTCAAAAGGAGGCAATGTAAGCTTTTGTAAAATAAAATTCAAATCCCAAGGTGGGGTAGGGTTGCGGATAGGGGGCTTCAAGTGGAGAATCCCTTTCAAAAAGGTTTTGGAGATCTCCAGTTGTGCCACAGTTTTCCTGTCCACCAGTGTATGACAAGCAGAAATAGCAGACAGGTGGACTTTCAGTAGAAATAGCTTAGGCCAGAGTCAGACAGGTGTAAGAGGTACTCCATTACCTGGGGCACCGAGCAGGAAAAGGGGTCCCAACCCTTGATGGCCGCCCAAATGGAAAAACACTTCCATTTCATAGCGTAGAAAGACCTAGTAGGTTTTCTTGCCTATACCAAGACTTGAACAACCCTCTGGGAGACTCCAAAACATGACAATTATATCTGAAGGAGCCACGCATGAAGATGTAGGGACTGGAGTCCTGGGTGTACTAGTCTGCCCTGATCCTGCGTCATCAGATCGTGTTGGAGTGGGAGGGGTACTGGGGGTCCCAGGGTCAGCAGTTGTAGGAGTGGAAACCAAATCTGCCTGGGCCAGAGGGGGGCTATCAGAAGCATCAGAGCACCCTCTGCCTGAAGTTTCAGTAGGACACGCTGTAGAATGGGAAAGGAAGGGAAAGCATAGAAGTACCTCCCTGTCCAGCAGAGAGAGAGAATGCGTCTTACCAGATAACACCAAGCCCTTGAACGAGCGAGCAAAAACTAGGTAGTTTTGCATTGGATGGAGAGGTGAAGAGATCCATCTTTGGCCTTTTCCAGCGATGGAATAGAAGTTCTGCTACGTCCTCATTAAGTTCCCATTTGTGAGCTAGTGTCGTTGTCCAGCGGAGGCTGTCCACCAGGATGTTGTGTACGCCTGGGACATGTACCGCTGTGAGGAACAGGCTATGCTGGACTGCCCAGTACCACACTGGCATCACTTCCCTGCAAAGGGGGTACGACCGGGTGCCTCCCTGCTTGCTGATGTACCAGACTACTGACACATTGTCTATCTGTACTAGCAGTGTTCCCACAGACAAGAGGGTCTGAAAGGCCTGAAGGGCGTAAAGAACCACCCTCATCTCCAAGATGTTTATATGGAAAAATGCCTTCAACTGGGACCAAGTTTCTTGTGTCTGATGGTCTCCCAGGTGGGCCCCCCAACCCTGACCCGAGGCGTCTGTGGTTAGAGTCAAAGAGTGAGGGGGTGTTCAGAAAGGCAACACCCAAGACAGATTTTGAGGGTCCTGCCACCATGAGAGATCCTTCTTGAGTGCGCTGGACACCAAGACTGGATGATTCAGATCATCTGAACACTGATTCCACTGGACTCATGAAGTCCATTGGGCGACTCTCATATGTAACCTAGCCAACGGGACCATAGAAATGGTCGCTGCCATCAAACCCAGAAGGCGTAAGAATGCCCTGGCTGGAATATGTCTGGAGGGGACTAACAGACTGACTTGCTCCCTCAGAGTATCCGCTCTGTCCAATGGCAATAAGGCCTTGCTCTGGACAATGTCCAATACTGCCCCAATGAATTGGAGGCACTGGGAAGGAACCATGCATGACTTGGGGTAGTTGACAGTAATTCCCAGTCGAGCAAAGAGATCCAGGGCAAAGGGCAGGGATTCCTCTAGGCTGCTCCTGGACAGGGCTGCCAAGAGCCAGTCGTCCAGGTGTGGGAACACTGCAAAGCCCCGACAGTGAAGAGCTGCTGCCACCACCACTAGGCACTTGGTGAAGACACTGGTTGCTGAGGAAAGGCCAAAGGGGAGTGCTTTGGATTGGAAGTGCTCCCCCTGGAAAAGGAAACGTAGGAAACGGAGGTGGCCAGGGAACATTGGGATATGCAGGTAGGCATCCTGCATGTCCAGTACACAGAGCCAATGATCTGTTTGTAGTAAGGGCATAACACCCTGTACTGTCAGCATGCAGAACCTTTTGTATTCCATGAAAAGGTTCAGTTGGCGGCAGTGGCGGAGCTGGGGGGGGTTGGGGGGTGGTCGCCCCTCCTGGCTGCCCCAGTGTGAGTAGTAGTGCCCCACCACCATCTTTATTCACAGTTTAGTGCCCATTGTGGAGTCCATGATTCACTGAATGGCCCCCCCCCCCCCGGCTCCCAAACACGGCTCTGCCACTGCTTGGCGGAGGTCCAGGATGGGTCTGAGGTCGCCCATCTTTTTGGGGATGAGGAAGAAATGGGAGTAAAACCCTTTCCCTCTTTGTGCCCAAGGAACATGTTCTATGGTTGACTTTCGCAGTAGGGTCAGCATCTCTTCCTTGATCAGAAAGGCCTGGTTCAGGGAATAGTGGGATCGACCTGGAGGCAAGTCTGGAGGCATTTCCAGAAACTCAATGGTGTGGCCTCTTGACACTAGTTGCAAGACCCAAGAATCTGATGCAATGCCCTGTCATTCCGCTTGGTGAAGGCCAAACCTTCCTCCCACCTGCTCCACGTTGCTGGGAGGTGGAGGCGGGGGGGGGTCAGAATGAGTCAGGAGGCGGAGGGATGTGATCCTCAGGCTGTCCTCTGGTTTTTGGGGGTATGGGGTGAAGTGACGGTTGACCCTGGTGCTCTCCTTTTGTTCTGACGTCTGGTGAAGGACTGTTTACCCTGCCTCTCCTGCTGGCGCCGAAAGGGCTGTTTTGGTTTGAAGCCCGCCTTGTACAAGGATTTGACAGACCTTAAGGCTTGTCCACTATCCTGAAGGCCCACAATTATGTTTTTGGTGTCTCCACCGAAGAGAACTGATCCTCAAAAATGGGCATCCTGGATGGCTGCCTGTACATCAGGGGAAAGCCCAGAGATACACAGCCAAGTGTGATGCCGAAGGCACACGGCCGAGGTGGAGGAACGAGCTATTGCATCTACTGTGTCATAAGTGGCTCTAAGTGCATACCTGCAAGCTAACTTGGATAGACGTAGGTCCTTAGTCAGTTCCGCCTTGAGGTCAGAGTCCTCAACATTCTGGAGACGAGCTTCCAGTTTGGCCATAGTGGCCTTCTGGAAGGAGATCATGTGTGCTATATAGTTGAGTGAATGAAGAGCCCAGGTAGAGGAGGCATAGATTTTTCATCCAAACTGGTCAAGCTGCCTAGATTCTTTATCGGGGGGGTTCTCATGTGCTTTGGCTTGGCAGTACATTCGTGAGTGGCTGCTATTATGATGGAATCTGTCTTGGGTTGAGAATCCAGAGAGGCAACGCACTCTGGTGTATGATAAATCTGGTCTGCCTTTTTCGGGACAGCTAACTGCCACATTGTGGTAGTGAGGTCCTCATGGGGAGCGGTCAATGGAGGAATATGAATTAGACATACCTCCTCAAAGTCTAGGTGTTCAGCTAGACGCTTACGTTTGGAATCTTGTTCTTCTATGTTCCAACCATTAGCCTGCTGGATGATGCGGAGGAGTTCTGTGAAGGAGGGGTCTTCTGGAGGCGATTTTGTTGACTCCTCGCCCTTGGCTCCTGTAGTTCTGGACTGCTCTCCGAAAGAAGAATAGTACAGTTACGTAAGAACTTACCGTAACAGTAGATCTTTGAGAGGAGCTCTTGCAGCAGGTATTACCAATAGGACTAATGCCACCAGGCATTAGGACCCCATGGAAAAATCCTGTAGCTAGCAGTCTGAGCCGGGGGACCACCCCCATTGGCTCCACCCAACGTCCGACATGGTATAAAGGGGGCGGCCCCTGGCGCCAACTCAGTTCTCCTGCCAGAGACCCGACTGAAGTAAATGGAGAACCAAGCAGGATCTCCCATACCTTAAAGAAGGGGAACAACAGAAATTCCTGGGGGATGGTGGGGTGGGGTGGGAAAGCCACCTGCTGCAAGAGCTCCTCTCCTATCTGACTTTGAGGGGGAGCTCTTTCAGCAGGAATTACCAACAGGACCGAGTCCCAAGCAGTACCCAAAGATAGGCCCAGGTCTGACGGTTGGGGGAGAAAAACAAACAGCTGAGAAGCCTCAAGAGAGTAGGTCTTGTAGGACTGCTAGTCCGAAACCGGCTCTTTTCCTAGAAGCAATGTCCAGGCTGTAATGCCTAACGAAAATGTGGACTCTGCTCCATGTCACGGCAGCGCAGAGACTTGCCAAGGACATATTCCTCAATGAGGCAAAAAAAGGTAGCCACAGCTCTGGTGGAGTGAGCCTTGACCGAGCCCGGCAAGGGCTTACCGTGGTGCTGGTAACAAGGAAATGCAGTGGACTAATCACCGGGTTGGTGTCTGCTTGGTGACAAGAGCCAGTCTTCCTGAGAGCGAAGGAGACGAACAACTGGTCCATCTTCCTGAAAGAACTGGTCTGGTGAATGTAATAACGTAGAACTCTATGAACATCCAGAGTACGTAACAATGCTTCCCCTTTATTGGAGAACTCTGGAAAGTAAACCGAAAGCTGGATGTCCTGGTTCAGCATCAATTCGGACACCACCTACGGTAAAAACTTGGGATTCGTATGCAGGGCCACCCTTTCCCTATGAAACACAAGATAAGGCACCTTGCACAAAAGGGCATGAAGCTCGGAAACCCTCAGAGCAGAAGTAATAGCAACTCTGAAAGAAAGAATTGTTGAGTACCTAGAGGCCAGCGGGGCACAGGACCCAAAGCAGCATGGATTCACAGCAGGAAGGTCATGTCAGACAAATCTAATAGATTTCTTTGACTGGGTGACCAAAGTAATAGACAAGGGAGGGGCTGTGGGTATGGCCTACCGAGACTTTAGCAAGGTATTTGACACAGTCCCACACAAAAGATTAATAATCAAGTTAGCCAGCCTGGGAGTGGGTCCCAGGGTGGTAGCCTGGCTAGCAAACTGGCTGCACAACAGGACACAGAAGATAATAGTGAATGGAACACATTCTGAAGAAAGGGGAGTTACTAGTGGAGTACCCTCAGGCTCAGTACTGGATCCAGTCCTCTTTAACGTCTTTATAGGTGACACTGGAGGGTCTGAAGGAAAAGTATGCCTCTTTGCAGATGACACAAAGATCTGTAACAGAGTTGATACACAAGTGGGGGTAGAAAGGATGAGAAAGGACTTGGCAAGGTTGGAGGAATGGTCAGACATATAGCAACTTGAATTCAATGCAAAAGTGCAAGTAATGCACCTGGGAAATAAAAATCCAGGAGAAGAGTACACAATAGCAGGGGAGGTACTAACGACAACAATAATGGAACGGGACTTGGGGGTAGTCATATCAGATGACCTAAAGGTGGGTAAGCAATGTGAGAAGTCAGTAAGGAGAGCCAGGGGGATACTGGGATGCATAGGGAGGGGCATCACAAGTAGAAAAAGGGAAGTGGTTATCCCTCTATACAGACAGTTGGAGAGACCCCATCTGAAGTACTGCATGCAGTTTTGGAGACCTCGTCTACGCAAGGACATAGACAGGATGGAAGCAGTCCAGAGGAGGGCAACTAAAATGGTGCAGGGTCTACATCAGAAAACATATGAAGATAGACTGAGAGAGCTTAATATGTACACCCTTGATGAAAGGTGGGACAGGGGGGACATGATAGAAACTTTTAAGTACCTCAAGGGAATCAACAAAGTCCAGGAGGGTAGCATCTTTCAGAAAAAGAGATGTGTAAGAACAAGGGGGCACAATTTAAAGTTAGAGGGGGGGGATGGCTCAGGGGTAATGTGAGGAAATTCTTTTTCACGGAGACAGTGGTGGACGCATGGAACCGCCTTCCTGGAGAGGTTGTGGGGTCTAAAACAGTGGGGGAATTCAAACATGCATGGGACAGACATAAGGCAATTATAGTGGGGGGTTGCAGGAAGTAGGCTGTTGGTTAACTAGAATCTGCAGCTTATCCAATAGGTAGGGAAATGGGCAGACTGGGTGGGCCAAGTGGTCCTTATCTGCTGTCAAAGTCTATAAAAGAACAGGTTACTCACCTGTAACAGTAGGTCTAGGAGTGGTATATGTTGTTCATCCACAGTCTTTGGCATGTCCCTTTCCCTTTAAATCTTGCCGGAAGTCTTCAAGCTGGCTCCTCCCACCCACCCGGGTGATATAACTCTCAGCTCCACCCCATGATGCCAGATCTTAGCCCGCTGGAAGCAAGGTTGTGCGCCTTAAAGCCGGGGGAGGTCGGGTGGGTGCGTGTGGATTAACAACATATGCCACTCAGAGAACTACTGTTACAGGTGAATAACCTGTTCTTCTAGGAGCATGGATATGTTGTTCATCCAAACTCCTTGGCAGACTCCTAGCAGTTCTCCGGGAGGAGGGAGGCAAGGCACACACCCCCTACTTAGGAAACAGAGATCGGAGAACAGAGGCCCCAAACCCAGCATCCTGGCGTGACTCAAGGTCGATGTGGTAGTGGGAAATAAAGGTGTTTGCTGACTTCCGGGTAGCAGCCCAACAGATTTCCTGGATAGGGATGTCCCTGGAAGCAGCCACCGATGCAGCAGTGTGGTGGGTAGAATGAGCTCTTAACCCTCTGGGAGGATCCTTGCCTGCCAACTCATAGCACAGACCTATGCATGATGTGATCCATCTTACAATGGTCCGTTTGGCTGCAGGTCTGCCAGAAGCAGCTTCAGCGTAGGTGACAAACAGCTGGCGAACCTCTCCACGAATTTCCGCCATTCTTTCCTTATAATAGGAGAGAGCTCGTCTCAGGTCCAGAGTATGGAGCCTGTACTCGGCATCCGAGGTGTAGGTAGGGTAGTATACCGGCAGAGTCAACACCTGATTAAGGTGAAACTCTGAGACCACCTTCAGAAGGAATTTCGGGTGGGGGCGCAGGACAACTTTGTCCCTGTGAAAGACCAGATAAGGGGAGTCCACTGAAAGTGCCTGGAGCTCCCCTGCCCTCCTGGCTGACGTGATAGCCACCAGGAAGGCCGTCTTCCATGACAAGTGTGAGAGCTCACACTTGTGCATGGGTTCGAATGGCTTGCCCATGAGCTTTGCCAAAACCAGCAAGAGATCCCACGGAGGTGGAAATTGATGCACCGGAGGGGATATGTGATCCAGGCCTTTGAAGAAGCGCCCGACCACTGTCGCCTGTGCCAATGTCGGCTGACCGGCCCATGCCCGGTAAGCAGAAATGACTGCCAGGTGCACCCTAAGGGTCGATGACCGTAAACCCCCTTTGGAGAGAGACCAAAGGTAGTCTAAAATGTTAGCCACAGAGCAGGATAAGGGGTCTATACCCTTACCCTGACACCAAATGGAAAACCTTTTCCATTTGAAGGCATAACATTTCCTGGTCGATTCCTTACGAGATGCCTCCACCACGGTGTAGACATCTTCGGAAAGACCCAAAGCCTGGAACTCTAGACGCTCAGGTACCAGGCTGTGAGGTGAAGGGATTGAAGGTCCAGATGGAAGACCTTCCCCTGGTTCAGTGATATCAGGTCCAGGCATGTACAAAGTCGCTCCAGGGGCCCTGCAACTGAGGCTGAGATCATCTGGATACCAGAACTGGTGCGGCCAGTCTGGGGCTACCAGAATCACCTTCGCCTTGTCCCTCCTCACCTTGTGGATCAAGGGAAATTAAGGGAAGGCGTAGAGGAGGCCTGGGGTCCACGGCCTCGAAAAGGCATCCCCCTGCAGTGAGCCCTGCTGAGGGGGGCAGGCATGATGATACAGACTCAGCTTGGCATTCTCCCTAGAGGCAAACAGGTCCACCAACGGTTTGCCCCAATGGGAGAACAGACTGTAAGCTACCTCTGGATGGAGTGACCACTCGTGGGATGTCTGGCCTATGCGGCTGAGGGCATCCGCCAGCTGGTTCGAGACTCCTGCCACATGGATGGCTAGGAGATCCGCCTCCAACCGGCTGACGAGGGCTCAGATGTGCAGCGCCTCCTTGCACAGCAGATGGGAGTGCGTGCCACCCTGTTTGTTGAGGTAGTACATGGTCGTGGTATTGTCCATCTGGACTTGAACCACTTGACCCCAGAGCTGAGGAGTGAATGCTGACAGTGCTGGTCTGACTGCTCTGAGCTCCAACAAGTTGATGTGGCATTGGGACTCCTCGGGGGTCCAGAACCTGTGGGTCCTGTTTTCCCCCAAGAGAGGCGCATAGGTCATAAGAACAACCGTCGGCTAGGAGTGGACAAACGGGATCCCCTCCTGCAACTGTTCTGGGGCAGTCCACCACTGGACAGCGTCCCACATATTCTGATTTACAGTGAACAGCTGGTCAAAATGACTGTGGCGCTGAGTCCACTGAGCAGCCAGCTCCCATTGAGGGGGGCACATGTACCACCTGGCCCAACGGACCACTGAGGTGCACGCCGCCATGTCACCCAGAAGGCGCAGAAAGTCCCGGGCAGGGCGCAAGAGCCCAACCAGAAATGATCGGGCAAAGGAGGAAAGAACCTCCACCCTGTCCACCGGGAGCCAAGCTCTGGCTTGACGAGAGTCGAGCTCTGCCCCAATGAAGCCCATCACCTGAGATGGCACAAGTTCTGACTTGGCCTTGTTGATCAGGAGGCCAAGCTGAGAGCAAGTTCTGAGAGCCAGGTCCCTGGATCTCTCCACCTCCTGAAGGGAGGAACCCGCCAAGAACCAGTCGTCGAGTTAAGGGTAAATTCGAACTCCTCGACGTCGAAGATGTGCAGCCACCACTGCAATGCATTTGGTGAAGACCCGAGGGGCCGATGACAGGCTGAACGGCATGGCTCGGAACTCATACAGGGTCCCTTCGACCCTGAAGCGGAGGAGCCGCTGGTGGGACGGACGGATTGGGATGTGACAAAACACGTCCTGTACATCCAGTGAACAAAACCATGTTTCGCTCCAGGGATGGTATGATCTGGTTCAGAGTTACCATCTGGAAGGTGCGAGACCTGAGATACTGATTCAGGTCATGGAGATCTAGGATGGGAGCGCCAACCCCCCATCCGCTTGGGCATCAGAAAGTACCTGGATATGAAGCCTGGGTCTACAGGCGGATCCGGCACTGGAGTTACCGCCTCCTTGTGGAGAAGCTGACCTATGTCGTCTCAAAGAGCCGACTGCATGTGAGCTGAGATCCTTTACTCCTGAAGGGCGTGGGCTCGGCTGGGCGGGTACTGCTAGAATTCCAGAGGCAGTCCCTGCCCTACCACTTCTAGAACCTACCTGTCTGAAGTGATATTGGACCAGGTGGAAAGGAAGTGGCAGAGCCGACCCCACACAGGAGGACCCAGGGCAGGCGTGACGGCTGTAGTGGTGGCAACCCCCAACCCGTCACTGAGCAGGCTTAGAGGAGGAGGAGGAGGAGGAGGAGGAAGCTCCTGGACCAGCGCCTCGGCCTCCTTTACGGGGCTGTTGGGGGCCCTGTAAGCCTTGGGCGCCAAGCTTGAACTCTGCTGCTACAGTGGTCTGCGCTGACCGCAGGGGAGGACTGCCGAAAAGGCTTCCTTTTCCTCTTCTGCTGGGTCTTGCCCGAGGAACCCTTAGCAGAAGTGGCATCCAAGGTGGCATTGGACTGTTCGATACGCTGAAGGTGGCCTGCCACTCCTGGGCCGAACAAGTCGGTACCAAGGAAAGGCACATCAGCTAGCTTGTGCTGGGTATCCGCCCGAAAGGAGGATAACCTCAGCCAGGCCTTGCAGTGGGTGGCCACTGTGCTGCTAAAGAGCGGGCACAAGAATCCCCGATGTCCAGGGCTGTCTGGAGCTGCTGTTTGGCAACAGCATGGCCCTGATTACGGACTTGCTTGACCGTGGTCTGCATGTCCGCGGGGAGGTGAGGAAGTACTTCATCCAATGACCCTGGGGGGGGGGCATGGGAGAAGTGTGCCATGATTACAGCCGAACTGGCCTGATGAAGGCTCAAGGAAGAGGCCGCGTAGACCTTATGGGCAGAGTGGTCCATGTTCTTGGACTCCTTGTCTGGAGGTCGGTCGGTGTCAGCTGAGCTACCAGTACGTCTGAAGACGGAAGCAGTCACCAGGCTCTCAGCTGAGGGATGCTCCGTGAATCCCGGCAGGGATCTCATAGGCACCGCATACTTATGGGCCATATGAGCAGACTGTGCTGGGCAGGAAGCTGGACGCTGCCAAAGCTCAAGGGCCAGACCAGTAATGGCTTCCGCTATTGGAAAGGCCTCCGTCGGGGTATCCCCCCTCTTAAGGATATCCGTAAGGGGGTACTCCACCTTTTTTTGGATGGACTGCAAGGGCATCCTGGTAGAATTGGAGATAAGGTGAAGAATGCCCTGAAAGGAGGAGGGGCCTTCCTCCAAGGCCGCCGAGAGTGACTCCTCATCAGCAGGATGGAAGTGCAAACCGGTGGTATCTGAATCCAAGGAGTCGGGGTACAGCGGTCTTCCGCCCATGTCCTCTTCGATTCACCGAGGGCGATCTGGAGTGACCGTGATGGACAGATGTCGGGGAAGCCCAGTGTCTGGACAGTTCTCTTTAGAGGGATCCCCACTGGGGGGCTGTTTAGGCGGTGGCTCCACCCCAATAGGTGGTAAGACCGGTATGGGACTAGCCGGGATACGGACCAGCCCCCCAGGTGAAGGAACTGAAGCCTTCTGTTCTGGAGGGGTTGGCATAGACCCTTGAGGCGCAGGCCAAGTAATGACGGGGGTGGACAGCATAGCTGGCTTCTGCCCCGGCCAGAATCAGCTGTTGCCACATGAGCTCCTCATAGTGTCGATGGAGTTTCTGTCAAATCCTCTCTTCATCCGAGGAGGATGAGGATCTGCAGCAACGCTTCTTTTTTGAATGCCGGTGGCCTTTCTTCGATTTTTCGGTCGAAGACGACAGAGTCCTCGATCGAGACCAACAGGGTCGGTTAGCTCGATCGGGGGAAACCAGACCCGGGGAAAATCGAGGTTCCGGTTCGATTCCCTCGATCAAGACACCCACAGGAGGCGTCTCGTGATCGGGGAAAGAGAGGATAGGTGTCCTCTCTAGAGAATCGTCGACCGGAATCGGCGAAAGTAGCTCGATCGGCTCGAGCAAAATCTTGTCTGGTTCAGCCGATGCCTCGGTGTCCACCTGGCCAGACTGAAGATCCGTGAAGCCGGCGGCTGAGCTAGCGATCTCGACTGAAGTCGAGACTGTTTCCTGGGACTTGGACCTCTCTTGGTCCCAGGAGCGCCTTCTGGAGGAAGACTTCAGATCTTTGTCCCTCTTGCGAGGGCGGGAAGAGTGCGAGCCTGAGGGTGCCTCACCCCTGGTGGGGAGAGACTGGCATAACTCCCTAAAGGAACCTGAGAAGGTGGAGCTGAGGTTGAGAGGTACAAAAATCTCAGCTGGCCGAAGCCTGAGCAGCTTCTTCCTTGGAAGCCTTCATCTGCTCTAGCTGTTCGGCGGATCCCACGGCCGCAGAAACCACCCACCTCGCCTCCTTTGATTTTACCAGCAGGTTCTTTTTCTCCGGTCTCCCCAGCTTAAGGCGCGCCATGTGGTCATCCAAAATGTTAGGATGGAAGGCTAAGCAAAAGGTGCAGGTGGTGGTGTCATGACCAACACCTAGGCAGTACACACAGGTAAGGTGGGGATCGGTGCGTGACATTTTCTGGCCGTATGAACACCGGCAAAATCTGGGGAGTGATTTGTCCTCCATATCCAATGCGCTATTATCGGAATCAACAACTCGAACGAGTTTAAGGGATAAATGCGGTAAAAACAGACGTTGGGAAGCCAGGGCCTACGAATACAGTTAGCACGTAGGAACCCGAATCTCCAGCGAAGAAGATCTGGCATCATGGGGTGGAGCCGTAGAATTATCACTAGGGTGGGGTGGGTGGAGGAGCCAGTTTGAGACTTCCGGCAAGATTTAAAGGAAAGGACATGCCGAAGAGTGTGGATGAACAACATATCCATGCTCTAGAAATACAGGTTACTCACCTCGTAACAGGAGTTCTAGGAATGGTATATGCTGTTCATCCACACCATTGCTGGCGCATCCTGCCGCTTAAATCTTGGCCGGAAGGTCTTCAAACGCGTTCTCCCACCCACCGGTGGTATAACTCGGCCCGCCCCATGACGCTCAGATCTGCTCTGCGCTGGAAGCTCAGAGTTGTGCGTCAAGCCGGGAGATGGTGGGTACGCGGATGAACAACATACCATTCCTAGAACTCCTGTTACAGGTGAGTAACCTGTATTTCTAGGGACATGGATATGTTGTTCATCCACACTCATTGCACACTCCTAGCAGTTCTCCGGGGGAGGAGGGAGGCAAGACGCACAATTCTATACTTACTTGGGAAAGAGAGACTGAGAACCGAGGCCCCAAAACCAGCATCCCGGCGTGACTCAAGGTCGATGTGATAGTGGGTAATGAAGGTGTTTGGCTGACTTCCAAGGTAGCAGCCTGCAGATTTCCTGGATAGGGACGTCCCTGGAAGCAACCACCGCTGCAACAGATAGAGGCGGCAGAATGAGCTCTTATCCCTCTGGGAGGCTCCATGCCCGCTAACTATAGCAGAGATCTATGCTGGAGGTTACCCACCTGCTTATCGTCCGCTGGCTGCAGGTCTGCCAGATCTGGCGCTTCAGCGTGGGTGACAAACAGCTGGCGAACCTCTCCCTGAATTTCAACCGTGCGCTCCTTATAATAAGCGAAGCCCTTCTAGGATCAGAGTATGGAGCCTATATGTCCCTCCAAGGTGTGATTGGGGTAGAACACCGCAGAGTCAACACCTGGTTAAGGTGAAACTCCGACACCACCTCGGAAGGAATTTCGGGTGGGGGCGCAGGACAACCTTGTCCCTGTGGGAAGACCAGGTAAGGAGACTGGAAAAGCGCCTGGAGCTCTCCCATCCTGGCTGACGTGATAGCCACCAAGAAGGCGGTCTTCCACGACAGGTGAGAGACACACCAATGCGACAGGTTCGAATAGCTTGCCCATGAGCTTTGCTACCAACAGTAGATCCCACGGAGGTGGGGTTCCCACTGGAGGGAAATGTGATCAAGGCCCTTGAAAGCGCCTAGACCACACTTCTCCTGCCACCGACTGCTTCCGGCCGCGCCCGGTAAGCAGAGATGGCTGCCAGGTGCACCATAGGGTCGTCGACCTAAGCCTTGACTAGAAAGGGACCATAAATAGGTCCAGATGCTGCCAAGGAACAGAGGAAGGGTCCAAGCCCGCCCTGACACAAATGAAAACCTTTTCCATTTGAAGGCATAGCATTTTCCAATGCCGACTCATAGAGACGCCTCAACTACATTGAGGACCTCGTCGGAAAGACCCAAAGCCTGGAACTCTAGCCGCTCAGGAACCAGGCCGTCAGATTGCAGGGATTGAAGGATCCGGATGGAACACCTTCCCTGATTGACTGAAGCAGGTCAGGCAGAGCTGGAAGCTACCCTTGAGTCCTGGAGCTGAGATTAGGGAGATCTGGGTACCAGAACTGGAGAGCCAGTCTGGGGCTATCAGAATCACCTCGCTTGTCCCTCCTCGCCATGAGAAGCACCTTGTGGATCCAAGGGAAATGGAAAAGTAAAAAGGCCCGGGGGTCCATTGCCTCGAGAAGGCATCCCCTGCAGCGAGCCTGCTGAGGCGGGCATGGAACAGACTCAGCCGCGTTCTCCAGGAGCAAACAGGTCCACCTGAGTGTGCCCCAAAGGGAGAACAGATGCTGTACTACCTCCGGCAGGAGAGACCACTCGTGAGGATACAGCCCCTATCCGGCTCAGGGCATCGGCCAGGGTGTTGGAGGCTCCTGCCACGTGAATGGCTAGGAGATCCATCCCAGGCTGCGCCGTGAGTGACCAAATGCGGAGGCTTCCTTGCATGAAGCATGGGCCGCGTCCCGCCTAGCGGTTTAGATGATACATAGTGCTCGTGTTATTGCTCGCGTCTGGACTCGGGACCACTGACCGGAGGAGCGAGGCAACAAGGCGGTGAGCAGGCGGGCGCGACAGACTCCAGCAGGTTGATGTGGCATCGGGACTCCCGCGGGGACCCAGAGGCCATGAGCCCGATGTTCCCAGACCATTTCCCAACCCATCAGAAGGCATCGGTCGACAGAGACCGTCGGCTCGGGAATGACAAGGATGCCCTCCTGCAAATGATCTGGAATGGTCCACCACTGGAGAGCATTCCACATCCCTGTGTCCTCACCGACACTAAACTGGTCAAGGGATCGCATGGCGTTGTGACCACTGGCTGGCCAGTCCCACTGAAGGGCGCATGTTCCAGCGGGCCCAGCGGACCACGCTGGTACAGGCCGCACATGAGACCAGGCGCAGGAAGTCCCGGCAGGCACGATTGCCCAACCAGAAATGATCGGGCAAAGGAGAAGAACCCTGCGGCCCTGTCCGCGGGGCAGCGCTCTGGCTCGAAGAAATTCGAGCTGCGGCGATAGATAAATCACCTGCTGACTCGAGTTCCGACTTGGCCTCGTTGATAAGGAGGCCAGTTGAGAAACAGACCTGGAGGCCAGATCTCTGGACCACTCCGCCTCCTTCCTGGAGGGAGCTGCTATCAACCAGTCAGTCAAGTGGTACACCGGACCCCGGCGCCATGGAATGCTGTCACCACTGCCATGCATTTGGTGAAGACCCTGGGAGCTGGAGACAAGCCCGAAGGGCATGGCCCAGAACTCGAAGAGAGATCCTTCCTTTCGAGCGAAGAATCTCTGAGAAGACAGGACCGGATAGGGACGTGAAAAGCGTACCTGCAGTCAGAGAGCAGAACCACCGCGCGTTCCAGGGATGGTATTATCTGAGCCAAGAGTGACCATCCTGAGGTTCGAGACCTTAGGAACTTGTTTAGGTCGTGTAGGTGAGAATGAGGCGCAGCCCCGTCCGTTGGAACAGGAAGCCTGGACACAAACCCTGGGTCTGAAGGAGGGTCCACCACCTCTCTTACCACCTCCTTCTGGAGGAGAGAGTGATGTCGGCTCGGCAGGCCGCCAGTGAGCTGGGGATCCAAACCCCGAGGCGGCAGCGGCTCTGAAGGGTGGTGCCTGCTCAATTCAGAGGCAGCATCTTCCCTACACCTCCAAGACCCACCTGTCCGTGGTAACAGCGGACCAGGCGAGAACAGTGCGGAACGTCCCCAGAGACAGAGAAGTAGGTGACGGGGATAGGCGACACCTCGGCGTCACTGAACTTGAGCTTGGAGGAGGGACCGGCCGAGGGACCTCCTGGGCCCTTTCCTCCCACCTCCTGTTAGAAGCCGGCGGCTTGGGTTTGGGATGCAAGGCCGAGCCTGCTGGCCCGGGTGCTGGGCCGAGGCGCGCCGGGAGCACAGAAGAGACGAAGGCTTGGGCTGTGGTTGCGGCCTTTGTCCTTCTGGTGAGACCCGAGTCAAGGTAGCATTGGACTTCTCGATCCTCTGCAGGTGACCTTCCACCCCAGGGCAGAGGTCAGTCCCAAAGGAACATCCGCCAACGTATGGGTATCCAGTAAATTGGATATCCTCAGCCAAGCCATGACGCCTGTACTGCGGCCGCCACCGATCTAGCATGAGTCCCATACATCAAAGCAGTCTGGAGCTGCTGTTTGGCCACTACCCTGCCTGGTCCGCACCTGTAAACGTGGTCTGCGGATCGGCAGGAAGGTGAGGATGACCTCATCCAGAGCCCAACAGGGCATGAGAAAAAATGTGCCATGAGGACGCCGAACTGGCCTGAGCGGAAACCGAGAGAGGAGCAGCGTAGACTTTAACCCGACATAGTCCAATTTCTTGGACTCCTTGTCAGGAGGTTTGTCACATCCCTGGCGTTGCGTGCGGAAAGCGACACTGTCGATAACTCCAACCCCTCAGCTTGGGGTGTTCCGAAAAAACGGACAAGGAACCGGTGGGGACCATACTTCCTGGCCATCCTGGCCGAAGGCGCAGGAGCAGGAAGCAGGCGCTGCCAAAGTTCCAGTGCTGGACCCACTATGGCCTCGGCCACGGAGAGGGCCTCCGTCGGAGAGTCCCTCGGGTCCAGAATCTCGTGAGGGATCCACAGCCCGTTTGGAAGCGGGTTCGAGCTCCATCCGGTAGACTCGAGACAGGCGAGCAGTCCCTAGGAAGGACTGACGGGCTATCGTCCATTGGCTGACCTCCTGAGACTCCAAGTCAGTCGCTTGGAAGAAGGAGATCATCTTCGGACACAGGAAGGGAATTTTCGAAGAAACACCTCTGGCCTGAGCCACCTTCACCTGCCGAGGTCGGGGTCGGGAGTGAGGCTTGACAGCCGATGGGTAAACCCTTGGCAGGCCGAGAATCATGGTGGGACCCCAGAGTCGGTGGCTGTGGAGGCCGAGGTTCCACGGAGCCAGTGGAGCAGCTGGTTTAGCGGTTTAACCGGCCTAGGTATAGGCTCTCGGACAAGTCGGGGTTGTGTCGAGCCGTTCGGTGACAGCCACTTAATGGCGGGGAAGGCGCCGGCTCGGCTTATTCCGGCCAGGAGAAGCTGTTGCAACGCAAGGTCCTCGTACCGTCCGACGTAATTTGCATAAGCCTCCCTCATCCGAGGAGGAGGGCGAGAACCAGACGGCGGCTGCAGTGACCGAGACCCGAGACACGCCTATGACGGTGGGGAGCAGCTGGACGCGAAAGGTCGAACGAGACCGAGTCCCGAATTTCGAGGGGTCGGTGCAGTGTCGTGCGGCCAGAACCGGCACTCCAACCGCTCGGAAGGTCCATCCGAGGCTCCGAACCGGAGGCACAAGGCGAAACCAGGATCCTCAACTCCTCCAGGGGAACAGGGAGGGAATCTCGGCTGCTAAAGCAGCCCGTCAATGAGTCAGAAAAATCTCCGACTTCATCAGTGGAGTCTCGGTCAACTGACCTGGCAGGAGTACCGTGAGGCCAGTGGCGGCAGTGATGGGCGAAGCAGAGCGGTCGGCGGCCGAGAAGGACCTCTCCCGCTCCCAAGAGCGTCGGCGGAGGACTTACCCTTGTCCCTCTTTTGGACCGAAAAAAGGTCCAGCAGGCGCGAGCCCTTCTCCTTTGGTGGAGAGGGACAGACAAAAGCTCATTAAAGGAAGCGTTGAGCCAGAGAGGCGGGATAAATGCAGCGGCGAGGAAGCATCTGACCAGCGCCGCCTCCTCTTAGAGGCGACCCATCACTTCGAGCTGATCCTTGACTCCTTGCCCATGAACACATGAACGAGCCTCACTTGGACTTCACGGAGCAGCGCTTCTCGGGGCGGCCCAGTTGCAATCGGGCAGCGGTCTTGAGGGCGTAGGCGAGAAAGATGAGCACAGGTAAAGCCTGCGGGTGGGTGCTCAAGGCCTAAGCAGTAGACACACGTGGGTGTGGATCCGTCCGAGACATCTTCTGCCCGCATGGGCATCTCCGAAATCGAGGGTCGATTTATCCGCCGCGGCGGGGAGATGAAGACTAGTCTTTTGCAAAATATTATTTTAAAATCCATGAAGCGGAGAAATAGGAACCAGTCGCAAAGCATGGAAGCGTTAAGGAGGAACCTGAGCTCAAGCGGTAAGGAAGATCTGGCGTCATGGGGCGGAGCCGAGAGTTATACCACCCGGGTGGGTGGGAGGAGCAAGCTTGAAGACCTTCCGGCAAGATTTAAAGCGGCAAGGATACTGCCAATGAGTGTGGATGAACAACATATCCATGTCCTTAGAAATAACACTTTCCAAGGGAGAAAGCGAAGCTCGCAAGTCGCGGCTGGTTCGAAGTGAGGCAGGGTGAGCTTCTCGAAAACAAAAAGGAGATCTCAAGGGGGAACAGGGTCCCCTCGGGGGTCTGATATGCAGGACACTTCGCAGAAAGGTCTTGCACACATTAAGCTGTGCGAGAGTCTTCTCCCCGAATGGTGCATGATAGGCTGATATGGCACACAGGTGCACCTTAATGCACGAGTAGCTCAAGCCCAGGTCCAAATGGTGGAGAAGGTAGTCTAGCATATGCTTGACCGGACAATCCAGAGGATTTAGGGAATGTGCTGTTGCACAGAGGCAGAAACGCTTCCACTTCATGGCAATGGTTGCCCTCGTGTAGGGTTTCCTCACTGCTATTAAGACCTCAGCCACCCTGCTTGACACTCCTAACCTCTCTTCTGCTAGGACTGAAGGAGCCAGGTGTGCAAATGAAGAGACTGCACAGCAGGATGGACGAGCGTCCCCTGCTCCTGAGAGAGTGAGTGGAGAGCGGCAACTGCACGGGAGGCTCTGTGGCCAGTTGCTGTAACAGCGGATACCAGATCTGTCGAGGCCAAAGAGGAGCTACCAGAATCATTCTGGCCTCCTCTGTCTGCAACTTGAGCAGGACTCTCTGAATGAGGGGGAAGGCATACAGAAACCTCCCTGTCCAGGAGAGGAACAATGCTTCTCGCCAGAAAACACGAGGCCCTGGACCTAGCGAGCAAAAATATGGCAGTTTGGCGTTGCATGGGGATGCAAAGTAGTCCAGCACTGGTCAGCCCCAATGACCGAAGAGGTCGTCTGCGACTTCCTGGAACAACTCCCACTCATGGTTCAGCGACCGAGAGCGACTTATAGTCTGTCAGCAAGAACGTTCTGGCTTCTAGGCACGTGCACTGCCGTGAGATCCAGATGGTGTTCTACTGCCAAGTCACAAACTCTCATGGCCTCCCTGCATAGTGGATATGACCGAGTGCCCCCTTGCTTGTTGATATAGAAGAAAACCAGGGTATTGCCTGACAGTACCAAGAGAGGACACTGATATGAAGAGACTGCTCTATGGGGGACTAACCTTCTCTGGTCCTGTGATTCCCTAGATGGGCCCACCAACCTGAGCATGAGGTGTCTGTCGTCAGAGTCGATGGGCATGGTCTCTGGGAGGAGACTCCTCTCTTGAGATGCAAAAGGCAGAGCCACCACTGAAGAGAACAACGGATCACCACTGAGACCCAAATCGGGTGATCCAAGTCGTCCACCGCCTGGTCCCACTGGACCTTGAGGTGCCATTGCAGAATCCTCATATTCAGCCTGGTGAGAAGGGACCATAGCTATGGCCGCCGCCATGTGGCCTAGTAACTGCAGAATTACCCTCACTGGAAGAGAAATTGCTGCTTGAACCCTGCGGGCTAGGTCCATCAGACAGCCTGCCCTGTTTGATGGCAGGAAGGCTTTGCCCTGGGTAGTGTCCAGGACAGCACCGATGTACTGAAGCCGCTGGGAGGGCCAGGGTTGCGATTTCGGCCAGTTTACAGTGACGCCCTGGGAGAGTAACAAGTCCTTTGTTTCCTCCAGGGCCAAAGCTAACTGGTTTGCTGACTGGGCCAAAATAAGCCAGTCATCCAGGTAAAGGTAGACGAAGTGGCCTTTCCTCCTCAAGACCACTGCCAGGCACTTGGTGAAAACCCTGGGTGCTGACACAAGGCTGAAGGGCAAGACTCCTAAGTGACAGTGTTGGTCTTGAAAGCAGAAGCGTAGAAACCGCCTGTGCGAGGGCAGTACCTGTCCTTGATATGCATGCAGGCATCTTGCATATCAAGGGAACATAACCAGTCTCCCTGATGAAGGAGGGGTAACAGGTTTGCCAATGCCACCATCCAGAATCTCTGTTATCTGATAAACAGATTGAGCTGGCTGAGATCCAGTATGGGATGAAGATCTCCAGTTTTCTTGAGAACCAGGAAAAAATGGGAGTAGAAGCCTGTGCTCCACTGGATCGAGGGAACCAGCTGAACAGTCTTCTTCTGAAGGAGGAACTGTATCTTGTCCGCCAGAAGCCGGGCATGGTGGGGTGAATTGGGAGGGGAGGGGGCTGGATTGTCCGGGAGGATGCTGAGAAACCCGAGAGTATTACCCCTTTGAATGGTTTCTAACACCCATTGATCTGAGGTGATACTGGACCATACCGCGAGGTAAAGGGAAAACTTCCCTCCCACTGTCTTGTTCTGCATGATCCAAGGATGAGAAGGGGTTTGCAGTGAGTCAGGCTGTGGAGGGGGAGGGGTTGGGCGTGGGGCCCGAGGAGCTTTGGGTTGCTTGGGGCCCTGGACACCTTGAGGTACAGGGTGGCTGTGCCTCTTAGAACCCCTTTCCTTGGGGCTGCTTGCTCCCTTGCTGTCCCTGACCTTTACGAAAGGGACGATGACAGGGATGGGGACCTTGAGGCTTCAACTTATACATCCTATGAATGTTGGCAACAGCCTTGCCTGAATCTTGTAGGCTTTTTATGAGTGACTACCTCCTGGCCGAACAATACTAGGCCCTAGAAGGGACTATCCAGTATAAAGTTCTGAAGGTCAGGGCGAAAAAAAGACACCCTAAGCCAGGAGTGCCTCCTCAGACATATTCCCATTGCGGCCCCAGAGGAAGCCATGTCCACCAAGTCATAAGAACAACGGAGGACGTGCTTGTCCACGTCCATTCCAGATTGGATGTAAGCTAGGATTTCATTCTTACTGTCGGGGAGTCAGGCAGAGTTTTAACTAGTTAAATGGTCTTTTCCCACAAGGGACTATTGGTAGGTGACCATGTGGGCCATAAAGTTCAGTGAGTGGATAGAACCCGTGGCTGAAGAATATACCTTTCTGCCCCAATGATCCAATTTCTTGAATGGGGGCTGGGCGCTCAGGTGCTTGGGCTGGCTGACACAGCCATGAGTAGCTGCCAGCACCAGAATCTGCCTTCGGTTGCTCCCCCAAGAAAGATTCCTCTTTGGGGGCTTTATAGAGTCTGTCCGCCTTTCTAGGTACAGCCAAAGCGGACGATGGTTTCTGCCACGTAAGTCTGGTGACATCCTGGAAGGGTTCAACCAGTGGTGGGATAACTAGAGGCTTGGGTTCTTTGGATCCCAGAAACTTGGCTAGCCGCTTCCATTCTGGGTCCAGTTCCTCCGTATCACACTCATAAATGTACTGTATATGGCGCATAATGTCCAGGAACATGGGGTCATCCGGGGGTGACCTGGCCGAGTTCCTGGGGAAGAGGGACGAAACCCTTCCTTCCTCGTCTGAGGAATCCTAGGAAGAAGGGCTTGCAGCACCATCATGCAAGGAGGTAGGGTGCCCGCTGGAGGAAGGGACCGGGGAAGAGTGTCTTCTCCTCTGTTTACCTTTTGGATCTGGTGGGGGGTGGTCACCCTCATCAGATTTCTCAGGAGGTGGAGGGGGATCACATTGGAGGAGGGTCAGAGGGTCTGTACGGCAGGTCCCCTTTGGCCGTATTCCACCAGGTCGAAAAAAGAGATCCTATGTCCACCAAGGGGATGACAGGAAGGGCGGGCATCAGATTCGCAGGACCGGGAATCTGTGCATTTTGAGGAGAATCTGGCACCTGGTCAGGGGAACCCCCTTTGGCTGTATCTGGCTGCTGCTCAACGTCTGTGTCCTTGGGGGACCTGGCATCCGGAGTGGGAGGTGGACCCTCGGGTGACCGACCTTCCAAAGGTGGGCTGGGCGTCCATGTCATCCGGCGACGGCCTTCAGCCTGGCGTCAGGGCCTGAGTTGCAGGAGAGGGCGACTGGCTCAAGGGGCGCTTATTGGCTAGGAGCGGGCATTCCTTGGCTGGAGGTGTCCGATGGCGAATGGCCTCCTGTCACCCGTCCGAGTCGTCTGGTCATTTGCGTTTCTCGGTCAGCCCGCCAGGCTTATGGCCGGAGTCCTTAGGCCTGCCGGAAGGTGACTGCCTTTCCTGGGTCAACCCAGTTCAGGATTTGTGGGGTCGGTGGGCCAGGGAAGGCTGGGTGGATGAACACCTGGAGGAAGATGAAGACGGTTTACTGTGCTTGCCTTGGGAAGAGGAGGGAGCCGACTTCGTAGATGTCCCTGCAGGAGTCAGAGGGTCTGAACCCGACCTCCCTCCGGAGGCCGAAGATGTCCTGGAAGAAGACTTTTGGCGGGACTCTGACCTGGCCCTGTCCTTTTCCCTATGGTGTTTTCCTCCCAAAGCCTTCTCTCGGGGGTCCTGCAGAAGAGGAAGAGCTGCGCTCCGAGGTCCTCTGCATAGCTGCCACCTTCTGCTCGAGGAGATATTCTCTAAGGGCATTGGTTCTCCAAGTCCTCGTCTTACTGTTGAACTTCTCGCAGTGCGAGCAGTCGTCAAGCCGATGGTCAGGCCGTGTGGCCAGTATCTGCTTCCTGCACGCACGTTTGGACTTGCGCTATGGTGGAGAGGGCGAAGACATGCAAGAGAATGACTCTCAAAATTTGAAACTATTAGAAAAATGGCAAAAGCGCAGATCGACAGAGTAAAGGTATCCATGGAGCGAACTAAGCTTGGCCAACAGGGAAAAACTGAGATGGAACTGGGCGCCTTTTATACTATACATTGGACGGAGCTGACATCAGGGACAGTCCCCGCCCTCAGACTGCTAGCTATAAGATTTTTCCGTGGGGTCCTAACGCCTGGCGGCATTAGTCCTATTGGTAATGCCTGCTGCAAGAGCTCCCCTTCAAAGTCAGAGCAGAGGGATCCTCCTCAGAGTGTGAAGACTTGCCTCTATCAGAGATCCTGATGTCTGGTAAAGTGACCTCCTGTGTGGCCCCTCCGGAAATGTATACCATTGTAGACTGGAAAAAAAACCATGGGAGATGAGGAGTGGGGGTAGCCACTAGTGCCAGCATCCTTTTATCCAGATCGGAAACCAGCTGGGATCTGGCTTCCTGCCACCAGGACTGAATTATAGACTGAAAGTCCTGTTGTGGTGAAGGTGGAGAGGGCGGAGGAGGGGGGCTGATAAAAATGGGTGCCCATCAATGGGTATTGACGGGGAGGGTATTCGAGTGGTTGGTAAAAAGGTGGAGTATAACCTTGATACCCAGGATAATACTCCTTTGATAAAGGGATCATAGCCGGGCTCGACGATGGGTAACCAGGATAACCCAGATAAGGGCGGTAGCCTGATGGGTGGCCCTGATCAAAAGGGGGCCTCGAAAGGCCTGGGAGATTATCTGGCGCCGGGAAAGTTGGCGTCAGAGGGTCTGGTGGCAGGTTAACTGGCATCAGAGACAGATGTAAGGGCCCTGACGGGGGCTACATCGGCTGGTCGGCGAAAGGATCCGGTGGCACACTAGGCGTTAGGTGCATGGTGCCCGATGGAGGAATCTCTGGTGGCGGGACTAATGAAAGGCCCGTCGGAAGCAAGAGGTTTCTTGGAGCCGGTGTTAGGACCGGTTTAGACGTCAGAGCCCCAGGAACAGTATCTGAGGAAGTGACGGGGGGTACCACCACTGGAGTGGGTTAAGGTAGAGCCACATTCAGAGGACACTCTTCCCCATCTGTCCCAGTGTTAATGTCTGGGGCCGGAGGTTCCACCAGGGAAGGCTCCTGTCCAGGGGAACCTGGGAGGAGGACTGGCCAACAGAGGTCAGCAAGCTCGACCAGACGTTGGGTGTGTCGGCACCAGCCCAGGCGGGTGAGCTTCAATTGGGCGGTCGCCAGAGGCCCAGGCAGATGACTTATCAATTGAAAGAGTGGCTTGGGGGGGCCCCTGACCGGCTTTCCTGTTGGCGAGAATCTATCTTATCGAATACCAGGTGGGCTCCAAGAGATATGGAGTCCAACTTACCGGTAATAACCAGGCGTTCGCCGGAGGGGCCGGCGGGCGACTTACCTTAAAAGTGCCAGGTTTGGGGCCCATTTTAATGGGCCTAAAAGAAGACGACGTACCTGGAGTCTTGGAAGCAGCCTGGATGGTCACCAGGGAAGGTGCCAGGGAAACGGCCTTGCTCGTCACGGGGGCCATGGTCTTGGACCCGGCGACCTTACCGGAGAAGACCCGGTTCTCCAAACGTTCCTGCTCCCTATGCTTTTATTTTTCTTCTTTTGCTCCGAAGAAGAAGAAGTGGATTCCCTCAGTTTTTGCATTTCTTTTTCCAAGGAGGCCTTTCTGGATTTGAGAAAATGGGCTTCTAGGGCCTGCTGCCTGCATTTGCATATGGCCAGGCTGAAGGGTTTGCAATCAGGGCAGGCCTCAGTATCGTGATCCAGGCCTAAGCAGAAGAGGCAGCGCCGGTGGCCATCCTTGTGAGGGATCTGTGTGCACCACACATTTCGCACTTCTTGGACTTTGGAGTCGGAGGTGAAGAAGACATTAAATTTAACGGGGAAAAAACTTTGAGAAATAAGTGAAAATACTTAGACAAAATGGCGACCAACTGAAGCAACGTTCACCCCGAGGTCCTTGCACAGGTCAACGATGGGAAAAAGCTGGAAGGCGGACATGGGGATTGCCCACTACATAGGGTCACGCTGACGTCATCACGTGATACCGGGTGTGCGGTCCCCCACCAGAAATTGCTAGCAAAAGTTTGCCATATGGTCCTGATGCCAGGGGGCGCAGTCCTATATGTTGTGACCTACTGCAAGAACCCTTTCAAAGTAAAATCTACTGTAATAGCAAGATTTTACGTAACTGTTCTATCTTCTTCGAGAATATCTGCCATCAGGTCACACCTATGGAACGAGTCCCAAGCAGTGCTGAGAGCAAGGGCAGTCTGGGTGGCTGGCAGCCAAAGGCCTAAAAAAAGGCCCTGAAGCACAGCAAGGCCAAAAAAAACAGGTTACTCACCTGTTAACAGTAGATCTTTCATGGAATGGTCTCTTGCAGTAGCGAATTACTTCTGGGAATTTCCAGCAGAAGGCGCTGTAACACGGCAGCTCTTCTAGCAGTTGTGTACAAGAGACCACCCACACATGACATATATAAGTGTAGGCAGTTCTTGGTATCCTCAGTTTATTTTCCCATCTTCAGCTCGCACAGCAGCTAGTTCAACTTCTGTGTAGCGGTCATTGACAAGAACGGGGTTCCAAGAACGAATGTCTAAAGATTCTTCAAGCAAACAAGATCTATTTTGTTTCTGCCGCTGTGACAGGAAGATTTATCGCTTTGACAATCACAAGTTTTGTGTAAGGTGTCTGGGACCCACACATGACACCAATTCCTGCAACTCCTGTCAGGAGTTTAATACAGCAATCGATGACAGTTGCTCTAAATTCAGCACTTACTTACGGAGCGGAAAATATCTTTGTTGAGAGAACCAGGGGGCTCATACCAAGGGCTCCCTCAGCTCTGGTTCTCATTCTCGGCAGGGTAGAGAGAGGGAGAGGGAAAAACCCTCCTCCCACTCCTGGTCGTGTCGCCCGTTGACGGCCACTGTTTCTGTGGCTCCTCCGTTGACGGAGCACCTTGCTCGTCGACGGGGGCTCATACCCTTTCGTCAACAGCGCTTTCCAGCACTTCAAATGCTGTGCAGGTTCTGTTGATGGGGGCTTATACCTCTGTTGTCGACAACGCTATCTAGCGTCTTAAATTTAACCGAATACAGGACTGCTCCATTGACAGGGGCTCCTATCTCATCATCGGCATCCGACATATTTAGTGAGCATGCTTCCACAGGCTCATCGATGAGATCCCATGTCCCACAAGGCAAACCAATGGCTTTTGCCTTAAAGAATGCCTCTCCACCCTCACAGGTAGCATCTTACAGGGGGCAAGCACACAGAGACCGGGACCCTAGTTTATTCTTCCCAGGGGAGAGACCTGCTTACACTGCCCATCCCATACCCTCCATCACTCCCACTGTCTCTCAGCTCTCACTGCGTACCCTCCCTTCTTCCCAAGAACAAGACATTACCAAGATAGTGAAGCAGGTCTTGCATACCATGCGTTATAACCAGCACTCCGCCCTATGACAGCTAGAGGATCCTTTCCGGTCTCAATCACCTCCGCCTAAAAGATTTCATGGAGATCCACTGCTACCCTGGTCTCCTCCTCCTAATATGGAAGACTATTTGTCAGATGAACCTGAACTACCGGTGGATCTCCCCGGTGATACTGATGACAAAGAGTTCCAAGATCTGGATTTCCTGAACCCAGAGTCCCCCTGCTTGGACATCTCTTTCCTGGATGAGGACCTGCCTCTGTCAGTTGCCACCTCTCCTGATGACCGACCTTTATTGAGATGATGGTTCAAATACAAAAAGATCATGGGATTCTCTACCACAGAACATGACATACAACGTAAGGATAAGGCAGAATATCTCGAGTTGCCAGAGGAGCCGGCCTTAGTGGTGCCCCCACCGATTCTGACCTACCAGAATGCCATGCTGGCTGCCTGGCATCAGCCGTCAGCTATTACAGCTGTTCCCAGAGAAACAGATCGCTTATACTGGGCTCCTCTGGATCATCCCTTTCTATCCACCATCCCAGAAATGGATTCAGTGGTCATTACTGCTGCTGATGAGCATACTAAAAAAACCCAAACAAGAGTTCCTTACTGCCTGATAAAGAATCCTGAAAAACTGACTACCTGGGGGAAAAGGTTTTTACCTCGGGTACCATGAATATTCGAATTCTGAACTATATGGGACATATGGTTAAATACCAACGTACCCTTGGGGCTTCAGCCATAGACATATTCAGTAAACTTCCTCCTTCCCAGGAAAAGGACAAGTTATTGGCAACAGTGTCCACTAGCAATTCTATCTCCCATCACCTGCTCAGGTTGGGATATGATGCCATAAATACCTCAGCCCGACTCTCAGCTACTGGAATCTCTCTGCATCGCCTTGCTTTGCTTCGTATTTCAGGTTTTGTTCCTGATATACAACATAAAAATAGCTAACGCACCCTTTAACGGGTCCAAACTGTGCGAGCCAGGTATTCAAACGTTGTCAGATGACCTGAAGACATTAGGCAGAACCCTTCGTACGGTACATGGCATGTACCATACTCCACAGCCTACTTATCGTTCGCAATATTCCTCCTATTCCAAAAGAGGTGGAAAATATAAGCCCTGTAAACAGAGGTGGCTTTCGAGATTATGCCCAACCAGCAAGGGGCAACGCCTCTGCCACTAGTGGCTCCCGTGCCCGTCCCTCGGGAGGGGCTGGGCAACCCAGTACCCAGTGACCCATCATGGTTTTCACATTGCCTCCTCGACCAGGCCTTGGAGGCTGTAGGGGGTTGTTTTGCCCTCCATCTGGAGGCCTGGGAAACTATCACTTCGGACAAATGGGTACCTCAGATCATCCAAAGAAGACACACTCTAGAATTTCTCTCCACCCCACCCCCTCCCCAACTTGGGTAGTCCATTATCCTCCAGATTACTTCCCTATCCTTCAAGAAGAACTGAAGGCACATCTAGCCAAACTGGCTGTCTTACCAGTGCCTCTTCCATCACATCAAACAGGATCTTACTCCCCATTTTTTCGGGTACCCAAGCGACCCAGAGATCTTAGACCAATACTAGACCTGAGACACCTGAATCGATTCATTCAGTACAAACATTTTTGCATACTTAACTGCCATCATGCCTATCCTAAAACAAGGAGACTGGCTCTGTGTCCTGGATATGAAGGACACCTACTTACATATCCCCATTCATCCTGCCCATTACAAATTTCTGCGCTTCCACCTTCTGGGTCAAAACTACCAGTTTCGAGCACTCCCTTTTGGCCTCTCATCGGCCCCAAGAGTGTTCACCAAATGTCTAGTGGTGGTGGCAGCAGCCATACAGAAAAAAGGGCACTTCGTCTTCCCATACCTAGACGATTGGCTAATCAAAGCAGAATCCAGAGAAGAGTACAGTTATGTAATAACTTACCGTAACAGTAGATCTTGGAGAACAGCTCTTGCAGCAGGTTACACCATTAGGACAGAAGCAGGCAGGCGCCAGGACCCCACAGAAAATTTCTAGGTAGCAGTATCCGGCAGGGACCGCCCCTGACGTCGGTCCCGTCCAACGTCAGGCATCGTACAAAAGGGGGTGGTCCCCCAGAATCCCCAGTTCTCCCGCCGGAGACTCCCGGCCGTTCGATGACATCAGAAGTGGAGACTGAGGATCCACCATCAAAAGGTATTCAAAACAGTGTTAAAAACACCAAATCCTAGAACAGAGCTATTGGAACAACTCTACCTTCAGAGGGGATGGTGGAAGGGAAACTACCTGCTGCAAGAGCTGTTCTCGAAGATCTGCTGTTACGGTAAGTTCTTATGTAACTGTACTATCTTACTTCGAGAAACAGCTCTTGCAGCAGGTTACACCATTAGGACTGATTCCCAAGCAGTAGTGGAAATCCCTCGCAGGTGGGAGGAGGCTAGGTAGAGATCACGAGTTGAACCGAAGCCTAGGATAGTAGTTCCTGAAGGACTGCTAGACCAAAGCCAGCTCGTTGCCGTGAAGCCACATCCAGGCTGTAATGCCTGATAAAGGTGCACACGGTGCTCCAAGTGGCTGCTGCGCAGATGGCTGAAGTGGACACGTTCTTCATGGCCACAAAGGAGGTAGCCATCCCCCCTTGCGGAATGACCCTTAACCAAGCCCGGTAAAGGTTTGTTCCGTTTCTGGTAACAGAACATAATACAATGGATGAGCCATCTTGTCAGCGATTGTTTAGAAACTGGAGCCCCCATCATCCTATGGGCGAAGGAGACGAAAAGCTGATCAAATTTACGGTGGTACCTGGTTCTGGTCAGGTAGTATCTTAGACACCTACGCACATCTACAGTGTGCAACAGGGCCTCTCCTCTATTAGAGTATTTAGGAAAGTACACTGGTAAGTCGATGTCCTGATTGAGGTGACAGCTGAGACCACCTTAGGGAGAAACTTTGGATTTGTCCTTAGGGACACCATGTCCTGGTGAAAAACCAAATAAGATTCTTTGCACATCAGTGCATGAAGTTCAGAAATCCTGGCCGAAGTAACAGCAACTAAAAATAACGTCTTCCAAGTTAGGGGACGTAGCTCGCAATCTGCGGCTGGTTCGAAAGGTGGCAGCGTGAGCTGCTCCAGGACAAAAGGTAAATTCCATGCAGGAATAGGATCCTTAGTCGGAGGTCTAGGGTGGAGAACACCTCTCAGGAAGGCTCGTGCTGTGTCCAACTGAGTTATGGGATGTCAGCCTATAGGTGTATGATAGGCTGAGATGGCACAAAGGTGTACTTTTATAGAGGAGTAGGCCAAGCCTGCCTGGAAGAGAGACAGGAGGTAGTCTAGGACCGACCTTTTTGCGGACAATCCATAGGGGAGAAACCTCATGCTTGAGCCCAGAGGCAAAACCTGCGCCATTTCATGGTGTATGTGGCATGAGTGGCCGGTTTTCTAGCAGCCGCTAGAACATCTGCTGCATCTTACGAGACCCCGTACTGCATGATAGCTATGTCTCTAGGAGGCAGGCACGAAGGTTCAGACAGCAAAGGTCCAGATGGACCAAAGAACCTGCCTCCTGGGACAATAAGTGAGAGCTGATTGGCAGAGGAACCGGAGGCTCCTGGGACGGCTGGTGCAGCAGAGGGAACCAAATTTGTCTGGGCCAAAAGGGCATGATAAATATCAGCGTTGCCTGCTCTCTGCGGAGTTTCAATAGGACCCTCTGGATCAACGGGAAGAGAGGAAAAGCATAGAGGAATCTGCCCGTCCAGGAGAGGGACGTGTCTCGCCAGAAAACACCAGGCCCTGAATCTAGCGAGCAAAAATCAGGCAGTTTTGCACTGGATGGGGACGCGAAAAGGTCTAACTCTGGTGTGCCCCATCTGTGAAACAGATCCTCTACTACCTCCTGTAGTAGTTCCCATTCGTGGACTCTGGCCTGAGAGCGGCTCAGGCTGTCTGCGATGACGTCCACTCCTGGAACATGAACAGCAATGAGGTTTGCACCGTGCTGTAGAACCCAATCCCACACCCTCATGGCCTCCCTGCAAAGCGGGTAGGAATGGGTGCCTCCTTGCTTGTTGAGGTAATACATCACCGCGGTATAGTCTGTTTGCAGCAGCAGAGTACCCGGTGGGATCTCCAACTGGAAGGCCTACAGGGCATAAAGAACTGCTCTCATTTCCAAAATATTTATGTGGAGATGAGCTTCCTGGGGCATCCATGAGCCCTGACCCCAGTCGAGGTGTGCTCCCAAACCGAATCCTGAAGCGTCCGTGGACAGCGTCACAATCGGAGATGGCGCAGTGAAGGGGACCCCTGCTGAAAGGTTCTTTGAATCTAGCCACTATTGCCACTCCCAGATGACAGCGTTCGTGATCCGAATTGGAAGCTGCAAATGGTCTTGCTTCTGATCCCATTGTACCCGTAACATCCACTGGGTCACCCGCATGTGGAGACGGGCTAGCGGGACTGTTGCAATGGCCGCAGCAATGTGTCTGAGCAGGCAAAGGACCAGTCTGGCTGGGACAGTCTTCTTTGCCAAGATGTCCCCGATGAGGGATCTGATGTGTTCCGCTCAAGTCCTGGGGCAGAAAAGCTCTCCCCCAGACGGTGTCCAGAACTGCTCCTATGAACTGCAGATTCTGTGACGGAATCAGGCGTGACTTCTCCTGATTGATAATGATGCCAGACGTCCCAAACAGGGATTGAGTATAATGAATAGCGGACATCAGGGCCTCCCGAGAGGGTGCCATGAGGAGCCAGTGTCCAGGTAGGGAAACACGTAGTGGCCTTGTCTCCTCAGATCCGCCACTACGACTGCCATGCACTTCGTGAACACCCGAGGTGCCGATGACGGTCTGAAAGGGAGGGTTCGGAACTGATAATGGCAACCTAGAAAGTCGAAGCGCAAGAACTTCCTGTACGCTCGAGCAATGGGTATGTGCAGGTAGGCATCCTGCATGTCCAAGGACGCTAGAAAAGCTCCCTGCTTGAGCATGGGTATCAGACTGGGAAGGGTCACCATGCGGAAGCATTTGCAGAGGACCGAAGCGTAGAGATAGCTGAGGTCCAGTATCGGACGGAGGTCCCCTGTCTTTTTGGGAACCAGAAAGAAGTGGGAATAGTAACCCGCACCTCTCTGGTTCCTCGGTACGTGCTCTATAGCTTCCTTTCCTAGAAGCGTGAGCACCTCCTGCTGTATGAGCAGTGCGTGCTGACCCGAGTAACGGGAGAGCAGGGGAGGTCTTGATGGTGGATGGTCGAGGAATTCTATAAAGTGACCTTTCTTGACCATTTGAAGTACCCACCGTCGGTGGTAAATGACTGCCACCCTGTAAAGTGGTGAGCGAAGCGACCCCTGACCTTTTCTTCCCGTTGATCCAGAGGAGGGGCGGGGGCTGGGAAGGAGTCATGCTGTGGCAGCGTTGGTTCCCACAGACTGGGCCAGTTTGGCATACCGCTGGCCTCTGCCTGGGGAAGATTTAGGTTGGGCCTTACGGTGGAAGGTACCCCTTTGTTACTGGCCGGAATGTGGCTGCTGTCGTTGTTGCCGGCCGCGAAAATGGTCTTGGTTCCTACAAAAGGAACCAGATGTGGATCTGTACATGGCCTGTACAGACTTACTGCCTTCCCGGCATCCTGAAGCTTGGTAATGAACTTTTCAGAAGGTTCACCGAATAGGACTTCTCCATTGTAAGGGACGTCGAGAATACTCTTCTGTACATCCAGGGTAAAACTGGAGACACAGAGCCAGGAGTGTCTCCGGAAACAGATGCCTGAAGCTGTGCCCCTGGTGGACGAGTCCGCAGAATCATATGCAGCTTGTAACACTTGGGTCCCCACACCTGACCCTGTGCGGAGGAGGTTTGAGAGCTCCACCTTCTGCTCGCAGTCTGGTAGTTTATCGACTAGGTCCTGACCCTGTTCCCACAGGGCATTCCGAAACTGAACCATATGAGACAGGTAGTTCAGGGACCTGATGGCTGTAGCAGCCGCATACATACGCCTCCCCAGGGCATCCAACTGCTTGGATTCCTGGTCCGGTGGCTGTGTGCTCAGATGTGGTTGTTGGGACCTGTCATGAGAAGCCGTAATGACCAGGGAATCAGCCAGAGGTTGTTGCGCCAAATACTGGTCCTTTGTCGGGGCCCTGTACAAACGGTCAGCTTTCTTCGGCACCGCGGGGGTGGAGTGCGGACGCTTCCACGCAGCCTTGGTGACATCCGCGAAGGTGTCCACCAAGGATGGCACTACCACAGGCTTAGGGGCCTTCTGCCAAAGGTAACGAGCTAGGCGCTGTCTCTCGAGGTCAAGATCTTCTGAATCCCATCCCATGTTTTCCTGGATGTGCCTCATGATCTCAGAAAAGGAGGGATCATCCGGAGGTGACCTTGGCAGGTCTTGTGGGTCAAGTGATGGGATGCTGATTGGAGAAGGAGACCTGGAGGTATCAGAAGAGTCAAGTCTAGAATTCTCTCCCGGCGGAGTGGACCGTCGACGTCTGGGTCACTGGGAGACCCCAAGAGAGATCTTGAGGGGGGCCTTCT
This sequence comes from Neoceratodus forsteri, assembly GCA_016271365.2. NCBI lineage: Eukaryota > Metazoa > Chordata > Ceratodontiformes > Ceratodontidae > Neoceratodus > Neoceratodus forsteri. The sequence continues at coordinate 107,096,409 of JADMNL010000034.1, read as the reverse complement.
TCGTTCTTTAAATCTTCCCCTAGGAGGTGGAGTGTGCTCCTTGGGGGGGGGGTCGGTGGTCTTCCTGCTGGCCCTTGTGGTGGAAGAGGGGGAGTAGAAGGTGAAGGAGTAGGAGGAGGAGGTTTGACTGGGATCACATCCCTCTTTATTGTGTCCCACCAAAAGGTAAAAAGATCTTTTACCTCTTGAATGTTCATACCGGACGACGAACCTGGAGCCAGTGGTCTGTCACCGGTATCGAGCGTTGGGTCAGAGGGCATTTCCAGAATTGGCGTAGGCTCCTGTGGAAACCCGGCGTCCTCACTGTCACCTGCCTGGTCGTCAGGCAATGTCAGATCCTCCTCTGTAGAGTCCTGGTGACGGGGAGGCAGTCTTCGGCTCTGGCAAACGTCTGATCGATGTCGGGTGCTTAACCGTCTGGTCCAGTGGGCGTTTGCCCGATGGATGGTCCGTCGTCCGTTTCAAGGACGTCAGGTCCTTAGTCTTCCTAAGAGGGGGATCTGGACCCCTGGGAGGCTGGGAGACCGATCTGGTGTCGGGGTCCCAGAGTCTCTCTGAAGAAGATTTGAAAGACTTGGACTGGTGACAGTCTGAAGACTTCGATGAGGCCCGGGAAGGTGTTGAGGAAGCAAGAGGGCCTAGAGGTCTTTATTGGGTGCAGAGAAGCCGAAGTGCTGCCTGCAGACTTGATCTTTACTGGGGGGGCCGAGAGCGAGCCCTGGAGGAGAGCGGTCTGAGCGCGTGGAGTCTGAGCTGGTGCGCAAGTCCGAGGCCCAATGAGGGGATCTGGACCTGGCCTTCTTCGATGCTTGTCCCGGTGTTTGTGGGACCTAGAGGAAGATTCACCTCTGGAGGCAGGGTCTTTATCCATGCTTCTTAACTTATCTTCCAAGAGAAACCCCTGAAGTGCCTTCTGGCGGTGGATCCTGGTGCGACTATTAAACCCCTGACAAAAGGAGCAGGCCTTGGTGTCATGTTCCGGGCCTAAGCACCGCAGGCAGGACGAATGAGGATCCTGAAAGTTCGTTTGCATGAGCTCTTGTGAGCTGTCCTTTTGAAGGAGGAGTTGGAGATGCCAACATTTAGTGGTAAACTGTAAAGTTCTTAGTTGTCATACGCTAGAGTGGGACCGTGAGGCAGATGCTGGCGAGTCGATGGCGGGAAAAGAACTGGGGATACTGGGGGACCACCCCCTGTTGTCGGTCCCGCCCTTGACGTCAGGCATTGTACATCGGGGGCGGTCCACGCTGGATACTGCTAGCTAGAAATTTTCCGTGGGGTCCTGGTGCCTGCCGGCTTCAGTCCTAATGGTGTAGCCTGCTGCAAGAGCTGTTTCTCGAAGTAAGATCAGTAGTTCTAGGAATGGTATATGTTGTTCATCCACACTTCTTAGCATGTCCCTTTCCTTTAATTCTCGCTGGAAGGTCTTCAAGCTGGCTCCTCCACCCACCCACCCAGGTGGTATAACCCTTGGCTCTGCCCCATGACACTAGATCTTAGTCCGCTGGAAGCAGGTTAGTGCGTCACAGCCAGGGAGGTCGGGTAGGTCAGTGTGGATGGTAACTCTGTCTCAGATCATACCATCCCTCAAGCAAAACGACTGGTTCTGCTCCGTGCATCTTCAGGACGTGTTCTTCCATGTCCCAATCCGTCCATCACACCAAAGATTCCTCCGCTTCCGAGCGGAGGGAACCCTCTACGAGTTCCAAGCCATGCCGGTCAGCCTGTCATTGGCCCCCCAGGTCTTCACCAAATGCATTGCAGTGGTGGCAGCCCATCTTCAGCGTTGAGGGGTCTGGGTGTACCCTTACCTTGATGATTGGCTCATAGTGGGTCCCTCCAGATTGGAGGTGGAGTGGTCCAGGGATCTGGACCGCAAGATCTGTCTCGAACTTGGCCTCCTAATCATCGAAGCCAAATCTGAACTTGTGCCCTTGCAGGTGATCTGCTTCATCGGGACAGACCTCGACTGTTGCCGAGCCAGAATCCAGCTCCTGGCGGACAGGGTGGAGGTTTTCTCCTTCTTTGCCCGAGACTTCCTGTGTCTCCTGGGTTACATAGCGGCCTGTACCACCGTGGTCCATTGGGCCCGGTGGCGAATGCGTCCCATTCAATGGGCCTTGACCAGTCAGTGGTCCCAACGTCTAGGTCATTTCAACCAGCTGGTCACGGTAACTCAGAGGCTTTGGGACGCCTGACGGTCGTACTCACAACCGATGCCTCTGTCATGGGCTGAGGAATCCACATGGGGAACCACAGGTTCCATGGGCTCTGGAACCCTGAGGAGTCCTGATGCCACTTCAACCTGCTGGAGCTCCGGGCAGTCCGGCTGGTGCTGACTGCATTATCTCCGTTTCTGTGGAGTCAAGTAGTCCGGGTCCAGATGGACAATACAACGACCATGCACTATCCCAACAAACAGGGTGGCACACACTCCCGGCCTCTGTGCAGGGAAGTGCTACACATCCGTACCCTTATGAGCCAACTGGAAGCAGATCTCCTAGCCATCCATGTGGCAGGAGCCTCGAACCAACTGGCAAACGCCCTCAGCCGTGTAGGCGAGGCGTCCCACGAGTGGTCTCTTCACCTAGAGGTAGCTCACAGCCTGTTCTCCTGTGCCCCACAGGGAGAACACAAAGCTGAGGCAGTTTCATGCCCACCCCCCTCAGCAGGGCTCTCTGCAGGGAGATGCCTTCTCGAGGCTGTGGACCCCAGGCCTCTTCTACACTTTCCCTCCATTTCCCTTGATCCACAAGGTGCTTCTCAAGGTGAGGTGGGACAAGGCGAAGGTGATCCTGGTAGCCCCAGATTGATCACGCCAGTTCTGTTATTCAGATCTCCTCAGCCTCAGCAACAGGCTCCCGAGGCATCTTCCAGCATGCCCGGACCTGATATCAGTCAGTCAGGGGAAGGTATTCCATCCGGACATTCAATCCCTGCACCTGACACCCTGGTACCTGAGCGGCTGGAGTTCCAGGCTTTGGGTCTCTCCGAGGATGTACTCACAGTTGTGGAAGCATCCAGAAAGGAGTCGACCAAGAGGTGCTATGCCTTCAAATGGAAAAGATTTTCCATTTGGTGTCAGGGCAAGGGCCAAGACCCTAGTTCCTGTCCTGTGGCCAGTATCCTCAACTGCCTTTGGTCCCTCTCCAAAGGCGGTCTCTGGATGACTACCCTGAAGGTGCACCTGGCAGCCATCTCTGCTTACTGGGTGCGGGCTGGTCAGCAGACGAGACTGTGGTCTGGCACTTTTTCAAAGGCCTAGATCACATATCTCCTCCGGTATGTGAAATTTTGCTAAGCGGCGCCTTTCTGGGTCAAGCTCCTCCAGTCCCACTAATAGAGGGCTTGTATGTGCCGCATAATGTCAAGGAACGAGGGGTCGTCTGGGGGGGACCTAGGTGAGTCTCTCGGCCCGGGGAAGGGGATCGGAAGATCTTCCCCAGAAGAATATTCTGAGGATGAGTCCCCTGCATCATCACCCGAGGATGATAGCAGACGACCGCTGGAAGAAGGCACCAAAGACGGGCGTCTTCTTCTGCCTATGGGGACCAGGCGTCGGATGAAAGCCTTAGTCAGGCACCCGACCGCCGGAGGAGGCACTGCGGCGGGGTTCCTTTGGTGAAGGCTCCAGAGGTCTGTACAGTAGATCCCCTTTAACAGTATTCCACCAAGAGGTGAACAACACACCGACATCCGGTACGGGGATGACTGGGGGTGCGGGCGTCGGGGGAGACAGACTGGGCATTGGGCCTCAAGGACCTTCTGGGGCAGGCGTCTGGTTAAGGGACTCCTCAACCAAAGTATCAGACTACAGGTCTGGTTCAGTATCGGGGCAGACCTGTCGTCCGACCTGGTATCCGACTTTGGATGCGAATCAACGGGCGACTGATCCCCAGGAGTAGGAGTAGATGCTTGATCTTTAGGGACCAATGGCTTCTTATCAGCCAGCGGCACCTGGTCATGGCCCAAGGGCAAGCTAAACAGGCTTACGGGCCATCTATTGCCCACGGAAGGTTTCCCCTTTGCTGCAAGTGGTGGAGGTGTCCAATGCCCGATCACCTCCTGGTGTCTGGCGGAGTTGTCCATGTGTTTGTGTCTATCGGACGAACCACTGGACTTATGGCCTGCTTCCGAAGACCTGCCTGAGGAAGACGCCTAACCCTCTTGGGCTGACTCATGAGAAGGCTTATGTGGTCGGTGAGCCAAGGGGAGTTGGGTGGATGAACATCCAGAAGAAGAAGAAGACTCCCTGCTCCTGTCGTGGGAGGAGGACATCTTCTTGGAACGTCCCAGATGCGCCTGGTGAGACCAACCCCGACCTCCTGCTGGAGGCCAAGGAAGTAGAAATCTTATGTGGGGGACTTAGGGCGGGACTCTGACCTGGCCCTGTCTTTCTCCCGGTGATGTTTCCGTCTCAATAACTTCTCTTTTGCGGGGAGACTCTCGAGCGGGGGATGAAGAACTACGTCCTGATGGAGATTTCTGCATGGCTGCCACCTGCTTCTCAAGAAGATGGGCCTTCAGGGTGTTGGCTCTTCTGATGCGGGTCTTGCTATTAAAACTTCTGGCAGTGCGGTCAATCGTCGGGCCGGTGGTCTGGGCCTAAGCAGATCAAGCAGGCCGCACGGGCTGTCCTTGGCCGGATCTGCTTCCCGCACTGACACTTCGACTTGCGCCGCGTGGAAAAGGGAGAAGGCATGCAAATGCGTCGAAGAATGCTGAAAAAAAAAACACTGAAATCGAGCATTTAAGCAACTGGGGAAAAAAGCAGTCGACTTCGAAAAATGAAAATTACGTACCTACCGTAATTCTTGATCTTCTTGGACGAGTCTCCACCACTCATTCACACTATTGGGGATCTGCGCCGGAGGCACTAGGACCCATCGGGAGCAAACTTTTTGCTGGAGGGTTGGCACCAGAGATGGAGCCGCGAGGAATGGCACCATGAGCCTCAGCTCGCTTGGTAATGACTATCTCGGCGTCGACCCTCCAACCGCCTCAGTACCTTTTTTACCAAGGAGGTGCAGCGTAACTAACCTAGAAGGATAGCCTAACCTAAAACCGGACATAAGATAGTCCGGGCGACCCGTACAAGAAGGGTCAACAAAGAAGTCTTCACAGCCTAAAGATTTGAGGTGAAGACCAACAACAGAGGTGAGCTCGGGGGACGGAGGTGGGTGTGTGAATGAGTGGTGGAGACTCATCCAGAAGATCAAGAATTCACGGAAATGCTAATTTCATATCTTTCTGGACATAAGTCTCCACCACTCATTTCACTATTGGGAGAGTACTGAGCTAATAATCCCCGAGGCGGCAGGATAGACCAAGAGCTCACATTTTTAGGACAGAAGTCCATTGAGGATGGCTCTGCCAAAGGAAGAATGTCGTCTGGCATGGACATCCAGTGCATAATGTTTAATGAAATTACGCACTGAGCTCCAGGTGGCCACGTTGCAAATATCTGCAATGGGCACATTGCGAATTTCCGCTAGGGATGCCTCGACCGCTCTAGTAGAGTGAGCGTAAACCCTACCCTCCAACTTAACCTGTGCCATGGAATAGCAGTGGCGAAGACATGCCACTAGCCATGCTGAGATACATCTGATAGCGACAGGCTGACCCAGCCAGGTCTCGCTGAAGGAAACGAACAGTTGCTGGGCTTTGCGAAAGTCCTTGCTTCTATCTAGATAGAAACGCAAAACTCTCTTAACATCCAAAGAATGAAGAGTTCGTTCTCCTTCATTTTGGAAGTCAGCAAAGTAAGAGGGAAGGACCAAAGGTTGGTTTAGATGAAAATCTGACACAACCCGAGGAAGAAATTTCGGATGAGTCCTAAGGACTACTTTGTCCTTATGGAACACAGTATCACGGAGGTCTGTGACCAGGGCATGTATCTCTCAGAGACCCTGCGGGCTGAGGTATTGGCCACTAGGAAGGCAGTCTTCCAGGTGAGAATTTTAGCTCACAGGTAGCCAGAGGTTGAAAGGTTTCCAGTGAGCATATCTAGTACAAGATTAATGTACCAGGCTGCAACTGGACGTCTTGTAGGAGGTCTGGTATGCAGAATTCCTTTAAGAAATCTCTTCACCACGGGTAACTGAGCCAGTGTTAAGGAAAAAACCGGCTCATGATCAGCTGAAATTGCACTAGGTGAACTCTGACCACAAGTGACTGCAGACCCTGAATTTGAGAGGTCAAGAGGTACTCCAGAACCTTATCTGGTGGGCAGGAAAGGGATTCAAGAGGACTTTGCACACCAGAGCTGCAACCACTTGGCTATGTAAGTTTTCCGAGTGGCTGGCTTCCGTGCGGCCAGAGGAATATCTGAAACCCTTCAAGAGACATTGAACCAGTTTACTTCTACCTCTTCAGGAGCCAAGCGTGAAGGTGAAGTGATCTCAGGTTGGGATGGACCACTGGCCCCTGAGTCAAAAGGTTCATCTGTAGGGGAAGTGGTCTGGAGGAACTGCCAACATATTGTTGAGTAGTGGAAACCACAGTTGCCGAGGCCAGAAGGAGCAATGAGAATCATCTTGTGCCCTGAGGATTGAATTGAGAGTACCCTCTGAATTAGAGGAAGAGGTGGAAAGGCGTAAAGCGTTTTGTCCACGCAGCCTGAGCGCATCCTGACGAAACGCCAGGCCCTGGGTTTCTGGAGCAGAGAGAGCAGTTTTCGTTGAGTGGGGATGCAGTGGGTCCAGGTCTGGAGTTCCCACTCTTTGAATAGTGACTGAACTATGGTTGAGTCGAGAGACCACTCGTGAGGATCTGTCTCTGTTCTGCTGAGACGGTCTGCCAGTTCGTTCTGTATTCCCGGTAGGCAGACCGCTTGAATTAGAAACTTGTGCTCCAAGCACCATTCCCATACCCTCATCGCTTCCCTGCACAAGGGGTAAGAATGAGCACCGCCCTGCTCATTGATGTAATACATCACTGCTTTGTTGTCCGTTTGAAGGAGAATGTTCTTGTGACAGAGAATGTCCTTCAACGCTCGGACCGCATAAAGGGCTCTCATTTCCTAGGGCGTTTATGTGAAGCTGGGACTCGACTCGAGTCCACTTTTGCTGAGTGTGGAGAGCCTGACAGTGGCTCCCACCCCATTAGGACAAATCCGTGGTAATGGAAATTTGATGGTCCAGAGGAGCAAAGGATATCCTTCCAGGAGATTGCTCTCTTGAGACCACCAGGTGAGTGACCTCTTTAAAGGTTCTGTCACCTTGATGAGATAGGACTGCGGGTGAGTGGTTGGGGACCACTGAGTACTGAGCATCCACTGAGTGGTTCTCATGTGCAGACGTGCTAGGGGTACAGTGAACAATGAGGATGCCATGAGGCCTAGCATCCGTTGCATCGAGAGAGCTGTAACTGAGCTGTTTTCCCCGATGTGACAAGCCATTTGGAGGATATCGTTCCTTCTGTCTTCTGGAAGAAAGCCTTCAGGAGGTGTCCAGAAGAGTCCCTAAAGAGAACCTCTGGGAGGGCTGCAGTTGCGTTTCTTGAGGTTCAGCAGAACTCCCATGGACGTATCGAGGCGAGAGGCCATCTCTACGGCATCCAGAGTCCCTTGCCTGGAAGGGCTTGCCAGAAGCCAATCGTCCAGATAAGGGAACACCTGTATTCCGACCTTTCTGAGGTGCGCTGCGAGAACTGCACAACACTTTGTAAAAACCTGCGGCGCCGAGGACAGCCCAAAGGGCAGGACTCTGAACTGATAATGTTGTCCCAGAGCCACAAACCTCAGGAATTTGTGATGCCTCGGGTGAATAGAAACGTGCTGGTGAGCATCCTGCATATCTAGGGAAGCTAGCCAGTCGTGTTGATGAAGCAAAGGTAACAGGGTTCTCAGAGAAATCATTTTGAATTTCTCCTTGGGGAGAAATTTGTTTAGCTTTCTGAGATCTAGAATGGGGCGCATGCCCCCGGACTTCTTTGGAACCAGAAAGTAATGGGAGTAGAACCCCGTGTTCCGTTGATGCAGCGGCACTACTTCTACTGCCCTGTTGTTCAGAAGGTCCTGAATCTCGGCGGCGAGAAGGTCTGATTGAAGGGTTGACAGCCTGGGCTGTCATTTGGGAGGACGATCCAGAGGGGTCTCCACAAGATTGAGTGAATATCCCTCTCGAATTATCCGAAGGACCCATTTGTCTGAGGTTATGGACTTCCATTGGTTGTAGAAGTGAATCAGACGACCTCCCACTGGAAAGGAAAAGTCCACCTCAGGCAGCTAAGATGGGACTTGGACCAGCAACTCATAAGGTGGTGCTGGGCGCTTTGGGCCCTTGCGCCTTCTGTTGTGTCTTCTTCAGAGGTTGGGCAGGTTGTTTTTTATGGAAACCTCCTCTGCTTCGAAAGGACTGACGGTTATGAAACTGACGTTTATTGACACTCCCTCGAGAGGGGACAGGAGGGAGTCTAGCCAATTTGATGGCTGACCTAGTCTTTTGTGTAGCTTCTAGAGCTTGTTCTACCTGAGGACCGAAAAGATATACCATCGAAGGGTAACGCCATTACCTGCTGCTGCGCGTCATTCGTGAAGCCCGAAGTGCGCAGCCAGGAATGACAGCGGTACAAATACCAGCAGCCGTAAGCAGGAAGCAGTGTTGAAAGCATCCATGGCTGCTTTAACCTGCTGGTTATTAGATTGATACCTCTGGTAATGGTTTTGAAGCTCTGGCTTTGTATCCAATTCAAGTAGAGCTTCAACCATCTGCTTGATAGAGTGCCACAGGATATACTCATACTGGGAGAAATAGCCTGGTAGCTGGCAATATGCATACTTAGGGTAGAAGCAGCAAAGACTCTCTTACCTAAGGTGTCTATCTTACGAGATTCTTTGTTAATAAGTCGAGGCTGTAGTAGTTTGGGGAAGACGACCTTATCATTCTCTTGCCAGGACTACAATAGGATCTGCAAAGGCTTGAGATGCCAAAATGGGAGATCCTTGGGGCTGAATATTTCCTATCTATGGATTTAGCCACCGAAGGGGTGAGAGCAGGATTATTCCATACCATTTGAGACAGCGTCTCGAAGGAAGGCTGAACCAGAGGAGTCAAATCCGTAGGGCTCGCCGGGGCATGAAGGTATTGGAGTCTTAATAATTTCCCAGGATCGATGTCTGTAGTCTGGAGAGAAAGAGTGGAGATAAAATTTTTCAGTAGAGACTTAAAGGACAGGTCCTCGACCACAGGCTCTGTAGCAGCAATGGATCCCGCATCCACCACTTCATCACTCAGCCGAAGGTCTGGGTCAGGCTCAATGTCATCTCCTGACAGTCCAGGAGGGACTGTATGGACAGGAAAGGAATGAAAATCAGAGGAAAGCAAAGAAGGAAAAGAGTGAAAAGAGAAGTCCTGAAAAGTGGAGGATGCCCTGAGAGCCCCCGGCGCCGCCGAGGCGCACGGCACAAACGGCCCGAAAACAGCACTGAGGGACCGCAGGCGGCACGAAAACAGCACAGAGGGACCCTTGCAGCGCGAGCGAGCCATCGGCGCAGAGGGTGCCCAAACACTCCAAGACTCCGAAAACAGGCTTTGAAGGAAGAAGAGCAGGAGATAAAGGCATCGGTGGCCCCTGCGCCGTAGCCATGTGGGGAGACACCTAAGCGCAGAGTCGACGGCACCAAAGAAGGTGCCGGCGTGACCAGGGAAGTCCAACCGCCCTACCTGGTCTCCCAATAAGCCTGAAGGCCCACGAGTGACCGAGGCAAGGTAACTGAACCAACCTCGAGCCCACTGCTCCATAACAGCGGCCCACTGATGAAACTGCTCATCTGAAGACCTACCTGCAGGCGGTGGGGCTCCTATGTCAAACCGTTGGCTACCAGAAGCAGAGGTTGGCGACTCGAAGGAGGACCGGCAACTAGCCCGATAACCCGAGCGTCTCGTGCTGCAAACATATCAGAGACGACCTCGGTGATACCTTCTCTTTTTGACCTGTGGGCTGAAAGAAGAGCTCGAGGCTGAATAGTGCGAAATGCGACCGTTATTTTATGCTTCGGGACCACCATCCCCTGGGCATTGGACTGACCGTTGTCAGACCCCCTTCTGGAGAAGGCGGGACGGACCCAGCTCGACTGACTGAAAGCTTTCATCACAATCTCCCTACCATCACCTGACCTGCTCATGGTCAACTCCGTCCAAAGTAGGCTGAGACTTTTTATTTTAAAAATAAGAATAAACTTAGCGATACTTATCGAGATATTACTACAAAATAAAACTGAAAACTATGCTGCTAGTTTGAAGTTTGACTCCTAAGCAGCGGCGTCGTCACTGAAGTGCACTCAGCAGCGGAAAAAAGGAACTGAGGCGGTTGGAGGTCGGCCTTGAGATAGTCATGCACGCATGAGCTGAGGCTCGCGGTGACGTTCCTCGCAGCTCCATCTCTGGCGCCGACCCTCCGGCAATAAGTTTGCTCCCGATGGGTCCTAGTGCCTCCGGCGCAGATCCCCAATAGTGTGAATGAGTGGTGGAGACTTATGTCCAGGAAGATCTAACACGTCCGTGGAGCCGATGTAAGTGGGTTGACGGCGGAAAAAGAATGGAAATGGTGCCGGGGGACCGTCCCCTTTATAATATGGCTGACGTCAGGTGGAGCAGACGTTGAGGGTGGTCCCTTGCCACAGACTGCAAGCCAGAAGATTTTTCCATGGGGTCCTAACGCCTGGTGGCCTTAGTCCAACTGGTTATTACCTGTGCAAGAGCTCCCCCTCGAAGTAAGATCAGCTGTTTCGACTGCTGGCAATCCTTAGTTCTATCAAGGTAGAACAGGAGGGCTCTTAACATCCAGAGAGTGACGAGTGCGCTCCCCGTCATTCTGGAAGTTGGGAAAGTATGTAGGCAGTACCAAAGGCTGGTTTAAGTGAAACTCCGACAACACCTTAGGTAAGAACTTGGGATGCGTATGGATATCCACACTGTCTCTGCAGAAAACAGTATGTGAGGGATCCGTGACCACCGCATGTATCTCAGAGACTCTGCAGGCAGAGGTAATGGTGACCAGAAACAGTTTTCCAAGTTAGAAATCTGAGGTCACATGTAGCCAGGGGTTCAAAGGGTTTATGGGTGAGCATGTCCAGCACAAGGTTGAGGTTCCAGGCGATTACAGGTTTCCTGACTGGGGGCAGTGTGTGCAAAATGCCTTTCAGAAATCTATTAAATAGAGGCAGTTGAGCTAGAAAGAAGTTCTGAACAGGTTTGTGATGCACTGAAACAGCACACAAGTGGACCTTTACTGCAGAGTATTGCAAGCCTGCATCAGAGATATCCAACAGGTACTCAAAAACCTTATTTTGCGGGCAATGGAATGGGTCTATACAGGATTTGGAGCACCACTCAGAAAAAACATTTCCATTTGGGTGTGCAAGCCTTTCTGGTAGAGGGCTTACAGCCAGAAGAATCTCAGGAACCCTCCGCAACACTTTATACCTGCCCACTTCTATCTCTTCAGGAGCCTAGCATGGAGATAAACGGAGTGCAGGTTGGGGTGAACCAGGGACCCTGTGTGCCTAGAGGTCTGTCTGGAGAGGGAGGGTTCTTGGAGGGATTACTGATGATCTGTTGAGCAGGAAAAATCATATCTGTCGAGGCCAGCAAGGGGTGAGCAGAATACCTGGATCAGGACGTCCTTTTCCAGACACCATTCCCACAGTCTCACTGCCTCCATGCTGATAGGAAAAGTGTGCTTCCCCTGGTTTGTTGATGTAGTACATGACAGACTTACTGTCAGTCTGAATGAGGACTATTTTGTGGTGGATGAAGTCCACCAGTGCCCAGAGGATGTACAGGACTGCTCTGATCTCTCAACACACTGATATGGAGGTGAGACTCTGTAGGGCTCCAGACTCCTCGAGTATGGTGGTCCTGACAGTGTGCTCCCCACCCCCGTGGAGGCACTTCTGTGGTAACGGTTATCCGAGGCCCTGGTGGAGAAAAGGGGAGATCCTGAAGAAGATTGTCCTCCTGTGTCCACCATGCAAGTGATCGAAGCAGGGGCTTTGTCACCTTTTTTTTTTTTTTGTCAACTCTTTTTCCCTCCGGTCACAGCCCCAAGGTCCTTCTCTCAGGCATACAATCCTTTTTCCTGCCCCACCTGAGGTTCCTCGAACTGTGCCTCCCCCCCATGCCAGCACCCCCGGCTAACCCTATCCAGGAGGGGTCGCCCTCCTCCTACCTGGGCGCCTCTCATCACGTCAGTCTCCAGCATCGGACGGGGAGTGGCCGCGGAAATCAAGGCCAGTTGAGGAGAGCCCGACATTGGGCATGGGAGACTGGTGCCGTCGCCTGATCCTCAGCGCTGGGTTTTTCCTTGTTCTGGTACCCCCCCGATGTAAGGCGTGCAATGTCGTCAGCCCGTGATGTAGGTGCTCCACCACGTCCAGAGGCGGCTGCCGGCGTTGTCCCCCACTATGCGCGTCGAGTACATAGCAGTGCCACGGTTTTCCACGTCACCCTGGATCCACCCGAGAGAGAGATGTCCATCGGACATTTGATTCTCTCTCTCTCTCCCCTGCCGACTCCCGACGGCCCAGGCTCGTTCCCGAACCTGGGTTGCCGGTGTGGCACGAGGTGTGGCATCCAGCGCTTCAACTCTCAGCACCACTGGGCCGGCTGCTTTGTCACCTTAAAGAGGCAAGACTGAGGATGTGTTGCTGGAGACCATGGCGTGCTGAGCATCTATTGGGTTGTCCTCGTGCAGGCAAGCCAGAGGGTACACTGTGAAGATGAAGGAGGCTATGGGACCTAACATTCGCTGCATGGAGCGAGCCCTAATGGACTTGTGCCCCATGATGAACTGAGTCATCTGAAGGGTGGCTTTCCTTCTGTCCTCTGGAAGAAAGGTCCTGGCTTTGGTAATGTTCAAGAAGGCTCCCATGAAGAGAAAGCTGCTGAGATGGTTGAAACTGCGACTTCTCCAGATTTAACAGGAGCTCCATGGAGGTCAGGAACTGAGATGCCGTGGTCACTGCTTCTTCCATTTCCTGCTTGGACAGGCTGGTAAGTAATCTGTCATTCAGATATAGAAAGACTTGGGAGTTCAAGTTTTCAAAGATACGCAGTGAGAAACCGCAAAGTACTTTGTAAATACTCGAGGCACTGAGGACAGCCCAAAGGGCAGGACACGGAATTGGTAATGCTGATCCAACACCACAAAATGAAGAAATCTGGGGTGGACCGGAATATACTGGTAGGCATCCTACATATCTAGGGAAGCCAACCAATGCTGCTGCTCGAGATGCAGCAGCAGGGTCCATAGGGAGACAGTTTTGAACTTCTCCCAGTTTATGAACATGTTCAGTTTCCTGAGGTCGAGAATGGGGCGCATGCCCCCTGATTTCTTCGGAATGAGGAAGTAATGGGAATAGAAGCCTGTGTTACACTCCGTCTCTGTGATGCTGCTAGACAGAAGAGTAACAGGCTGCAAGGAAGGCCTTGGAGAGCTGGGAGGCTCCGTAGAGCCCAACTGCCAATCTTGATCATCCTGATCCTCGTCCAGACTTGAGGACGAAATCAGGGAGATCTCCAACGAAGCAACCCCTGCAACTCTTCCTCTCCCAGCACGAGGATGGTGTCGGAAAGATACCCAGTGGCACCAATGGCGCAGGCCCAGCATATAACCGAGACCTCAACACCGGGGGCATCCAGGCTCCCGAGGGGGCACCAGACTGAGAGGGGTGCTCAGCCAACCCCTTGAGGGGGGCCGACTATCCACCCAACACCTCGTGGAGGCCTCTGGTCTGAGAGAGACCCAAAAAAACAACAGAGGCCTGACCCACCTTAGTACCTCTTGTCTTGGGGAGAGGCCCAAGGAAAGGGCAAAGGTTCCTGGTCTTGGCACCCCTGGTGCAACGCTGTCCTCTGAAATCCCACCCCAACCTCGCAGCATGCTGCCAGAGAGAGCGAAAATCCACCGAGAAGCAAGCATTGCAGATATCCATGTCATGACGGGGATCCAGGCATGAAAAACAACGGTCATGCGGATCTGTAACCGTCATCGGCTTGCTGCAGGGGCACCAACGCATGGGGCAAAGTCCCACCTCAGAACAGACTTTTTTAGGCCCCAGACCAGACATGATTGCAACAGAACAAATTAAACAAAAGAAAAGCACCCGACGGCGCACTGAAAAAGAAAATAAAAAAGATGGTACAACCTGACTAGAATGGACTGGTATGGTGCAAAACAATGAATCTTAAACGATGAGCAGATTGTGACACAGAAGAGTTGCTTTGCTCCACACAAGGTGTTGCCTCGACTGTGGGAAATGCAGAAGTAAGGAGGTTGGGGGGAGCGGCATTGGTTATTGGCAAACCAGCGAGCGCCACGCCGTACGTACGTCTGCCTCGAGGGTGGCGCCGTCCCAGTCGGCCCCCCTCCTGAAAAAGCTTAAAGTTACACACTCCTGCAGGGTCTGGCACCTCCAGCTTATACCCACCAGTAAAGAATGGCGAAGACTGATCTCTAGAAGATCTGTTATCAACAGTAAGATGACAGGGTTTAGCACTCCCGAGCCAAAACTGCCCCTCACTTGCACTGGAAGCCTCATCACTGTTGTCTGTGCGTGCACTTGTGCAGAAACTGTAGGGTATAATTAGCCAGTAAGTAGTTGTCAGGGGGCAAGATGAAACTGCATGTCACTGAGAGGCATATAAAGACATATGAGACACCCCCCCCCCCAGCACACTGAAAAGACTGAAAAAACAAGGCATGTATATATACACATCAAGACTCCTCTGTTTTGTCTGATCTGGAGATTCTATGGCACTGAAACAGACAGAAGAAAACTACGACTCGAATTTTCATTGTGTACTGGAATTCATTAAATGAAATCTCGCTACAGTTAAAAGAGAAAGTCCATGGTATGCAGGGATAAACTGGACACGTTTATTAATTAAACTATTACTTAAATAAAAAAGTGCATAGAAAATAAACATGTTTAGAAACTTTCCTTGTTTTTTGATTTTTACAACTATGTACATTTTTTTAATTTTTTTTTTACATTCAGTCTTTCGCATAGCTTTCAAATATTTACGTTTTTGCCACTCCTTCATTTCCATGATATGTTTTCCTTTTTTAACACTGACCAAACTATCTTACAGATCCTTAAGAGAACAAGCCTGGAAGAACAGAACGAAAATGAAGAGAACTGTATCTCTTTTTGAACAAATGCACGGTAACTACAGACAGTATCGTGTAAGAACTCTCTTGTATCGTCTACACGTTTTATAGTTAAAATGATAATAAAAAAACCCCAACATTTATCTTAAGAAACAACACATATATATTCCCGATTTGATTGACAGATACCTTATTACAGGAAACCAGGAATGCACAAATACAATATATATATATTGTTTTTTTTTTTCAAATGCAGATGTACCCAGACATTCATAAATTTCTTTACACAAACACTGGCGAACTCTGAAATGGTCAAAGAAATTTCAGTTTGGGAGCCAGGGGCCAGAAAGGATAGCCATGAAGGTCAGGCAAAGTGGCTGCTAATAAAGTTCCTCATGTGACAAAACTTTCGGAAAACATTTTTCAGACACTTTTCTGCTGTTAACTTATCTGGTTTTCATAACAATACGCACATTATGAAAACAGGAGCCCTGTCCCTTCCTTGGACTTTATCTGCTCTGGCTGCTTGTTGACAAGTGACATCATAATCATTACCACAGCAACGGAGTGTGATGTCACAAGCAGAAGACTATGAAGTCGCATGCAGATGAGCAGATGGAGTCTCAACAAGGCTGTGATCCTGCTTTCATGTTACTGTAAGAAAAACGGGAGGCAAAACACTGGGGAGAGGGGAAAAAAAATAGGCGCATCTACAAATAATGTTTTCCCTGAGGGTCAAGGGGCTTATTAAAGGGAAATGCCTGTTGAGTCCCTAAGTGCAGCAATGGCTGCAGAAATGCCTGATTAGGGCATTTAACATAAAAGTAATTTTTTTTCATTACCTGGTGCCCTGGAATTTTCATTAAAAAGATCTGCTCACTCCATAAAGGTGACAGAGCCCCAGGCGGACATCTCACGCACCCTGGGTGACTTCTGCCATGAAGGTTATGCTAATGAGGGCTACCAACATCTGCCATTTCTTGATAGCCCTCATTAGCATAACCTTTGCGGCGGAAGTCATCCAGGGTGCATGAGATGTCCGCCTGGGGCTTTGTCGCTATTATGGAGCGAGCAGATCTTTTCAATTAAAATTCCAGGACACCAAGTAATGAAAAAAAATTACTTTTATGTTAAAATCCCTAATTGGGAGTTTCTGCAGCCGCTGCTGCACTTAGGGACTCGACAGGAGTTTCCCTTAAAGGGACAACTATGCTGAACCTGCAAGTCATATTTACTGTAGAAATACTGGTTCCAGTTCTATTATTGCTACATCTATACAGTAGGCGTTTTCTGACTCTCTGGTTGTAGGAAGCATTTTAGAACTGTATAATGTAGTTGGCCAGACAGAACCGAACAAGGTGTTCACTCACTACTCCGGCAACCAAGGGGGGACGGAGCAATGAGCACCCACTGGACAGTTCTCCTGCTCTGGGGAGGGGAACTCAACCCTCTGTTGATCACTACCACCCAGTGGAGGCTAGATGGTAGCAGACACAGAGGCTGCCTCGGGGTCTGGGGTCTACTGCAAATGTTGATGAGTACTGTGCATAACTTCACATGCTAATGCCACATAACTGCATGCTAGCAGTCCCCTGGAGAGAAAAAAGACCCCCCCATGGCAGAATGCAACCTGCCCTTCCTGCAGGCCTCATACCACTAACCAAGCACCCACCTCTGGACAAGAAAAGTGCACTCCAACTCCCTGTCATGTAGGGGTAGAGGTGGGGACTTGGATGTTGAGTAAGTATTCTGAAACAGAAAATCAGACACGCACGCACTGAACTGCAGGTGCAAAACCTTTAAAGGGAAACTCCACAAGCCCAGAGAGTGCAGCAGCTGCTGAAGAAACACCCGATTAGGGCTTTAAGCATTAAACTGATTTATTAACCTGCTGCATTGGGGTTTTACTTTCAAAGACGCACAACGTCCTAATTTCTGCAAGACCATATGACAATCTCCACGCTCGGTGGCTTCCAGCATGCGAGAGATGCAAAAGAGGGCTACCAACTAATGGCAGTGTTGGCAGCCCTCATATTGGGTAGTCTTTTCCCTGTGTTTTTTTTTTCGTCTCTACATTAAAAAAAAGTTCTGCACCTGCAGTATGGTGTGGGCATCTGACTTTCTGTTTCAGAATATTTATGAGTGCTTCATCTATTAGGCAGTGCCTTCGGGACTCCTTTCTGTGCACCTTGTTTTATTTTACGATGTTGGGTACAGCACCTGCGGATGAAAGATGACTGGTGGGGGAGTCAGATGTGGGCAGTCTGATAGCATGGGCAGAAACAGACAGGAAGAAAAAAAAAAAAAAAAAAGATCTGTATGATGTATTTCAGTTCCTCTCAACCACAGGGTTCTGTAGCAGAACATGGGTGTACTGTGACAACAATGTAGGAACTTAAAAAGAGTGTACACTATATCACAGATTTCTAATATAGATATATAGCCACTGTCACCAATGTGTCAATTAGAACCTCTCCTCCCCAGTGAATTTACTAAAAGGCCAGTAAAGATGCACTAATAACAAAATCGGAACCAGTAAGTACCCCAAAAAAAAAATCTACTGGGGGCAAAAAAAAATAAATACTTGCAGGCTCAGCACAGTACTCTTTTGAAGGTTTTTGAACGTACTGACCAAACGTGGCTCCCATGTTACTTCCTAGAAACCAGATGGACCACATGGCTACCACTGATTGTTTTGTTTCATAAAAAAGAATAATACAAAAAAATCTTCCTCTTAGTGAAATGAAACACAAACACTACTTCTAGTGTTCTGCAAGGAATGACACACAGCAGGGAGTGTGGAGATTCTGTGATCACTTGACACCCTGGGGTAGGTTGTGAGGCTCGAGGTGCAGCCAGGGGCCTTTAACCAAGGAGGTGCAGTTACTACAGCACACCTTGGAGTGCGTTATTCCACTTACAGTCTTCATAAAAAGCTGAAACATGTTTGAAAGAAAAATTAAACCCCTTTGAAAGGTTACTGAACGACTGCTGGAATATTACGTGGCATGTTGGTACAGACGTTCCTATATACAGCTGTACAAATCTAAAGTAAACTGACAAATCACAGATAGGTTTGATAATACCGACCAGATAGTCTGGCTTCTGAAGGATACTATTCTACAGAGAAGTCACTACTTAATAACCTTGTATTGCTCTGAAATGAAAGGAGTAGAGAGGGAAGACACTACATGTCCAGCCCTTTGAAATTACCCGCTTTTAAGAAAGAAAAAAAAAAAATTTCAATTATAAACAAAGAAATACTTTTAGTAATTTTCAGGTATTATGCAGGTCAGTCCTCATAAAATATACATTCAGAATAAAGCTGCAGTGTTTTCTTTGCCAACAGCCTATGCCAGATAGCAGGATGTTGTAACCACCCGAGGTTCAAAGGCAGACATGACAAGAGGGGTGTCTGTGCCCAACTTGGAGAACACTATCAACTATTAACACTCATCAGTGTAAATCTGCATTTCAATGTTTTTTGCAACAAATATAGGTAGCTTTTTTTTTTTTTAAATGCCAATTGACCGACAGCCCCACCGTGCTTTAATCGATGGCTACCTTCAATACATAAAAGCATTCTCTGTTAATCTAAAAGCCCCGTTCAGCTCTGTATAGTCGCAGTAGGGAAAGGAAAAAAAATAATCTCAGATTAAAATGCTGGCTACAAATGTCTATCATGGCTACAATATTTTACCCATCAGGAAGCGGGTAGGGCTTGTTCCTCCCTCTCACCAAGTCTACTGAAGCTATTTAAATAAAAGAGCGTAAGAGAAGCGCTCTCTTAAAAGAGCATGATTTCACTGGCCACAGCGACTACTACTGATGTAGCCACAACAGGTATAGCAGCAGCGCTCTGACATGCATGGATTCAACCCGTGCTACCCAGACAATATTCCCGGCTAGTATTTTTATTAACATCCTGAATGTTTAGTGCAGGTTACTAAGTGGTGCCTTGAGTTTTGCAACTGCTTTATGCCTGTACTGCAGGATACTTCTGTTGTTGTGGTTTAATTAATGAATCTTTAGCCTGGTGATGTAACACGACCTCTATCCGTGTTTCCATTTTTTTAAACAACTCTTATTATCCACTGAGGAAACAAATACTACCTCCAAGGTCTCCCTGATCAGGGTTAATCTTGATCAACCAACGTGGCAGCCATGGAACTGCAGGTAAATGTTTCTCCTTTTTACTTTACGAAGTACAAGAACAGGTTTGGGGGTTGGGGGGTTCTGCATACAGATGCAAAAAAAGTGGCAACAAAAAAGGAGAAATGCGGGTTAAGACGTCATTCCCACTAGCACTGGCCTACAAAGGATGAGGCAGGCAGGTTTTCAAGACCACCCTCCCTACCATGCATGATAAATGGTAGTACCTGTGAGACCCTGTAGTTATGCTTACACAGTTTATGATTGAGGGAGGAGACTGTAACATTAGTACATTAAAGCAGCATTTCAGAACTCGATGACACTACATGGTTAACGATTTATAACACATGGACACAAAAATAAATACCTTATTAAACAAAAGCATCAACATAAACTGGTTTTACGACGCGAGTTTCCACTTTCAGTATGTCCATTTTGTATATATTTATAATTATAATAAAAAAATACACCTCCCGCTGTCAGTGCATGATTTCAGTACTAAATGCAGCTCTCGCACAACATAAAAATCCCACAGTGCAATTGTTTTAAAAAGTATATAAATATTACATTTGAAGAAACCAAAAAAGTTTACCGTGTGGGTTTCTGGCTAGCATTTACCAAACAAGGCCATGCGAACATACTGGGGGTGGGCTCCATCAGGAGCACTGCACCTTGTCGTGGAAGGTGTTCTGTGCAGGCCTACTGATGCACTGTTTTACCTCCGTAGGTAGCCTGTCCTCCCCTTTTTATAGCCAACTAAGGCAAGTTGTTCATAAACCATATGGAGGTGGCATACCTGTGCCCTCTCCCCCCAAATCTTTTCCTGTACTCCATTTTATGTATGAGAAAGAATGCAGTGCTCGACTACGGCGATGAAGGCCCCTCTCCCCGGATCTTCAGTGCTGGTTCCAAACTGGCGTCTCTTTGTACAGGCATAACGTAATGCATCCAGAAGTTTCAGTCTCTCACTAGCCATGACCTCTTAATAAAAAAGAGAAGCACTACAACGTCCCCAAGTCATGTCTGCAGCCTTGTGTTTTCGTTCTGTATATGGCTCTCTCGTTTGTGTTTTCTGTCTGCCTGGTACTTAAACACCAACTCTAGCCGGCCCGGTGGTGCGAAGGGTTGAGGTGCTGGATGCCTCACCAGCGACCCGTGTTCAGAAGCGAGCACGGGCTGCTGGGGCTCAGCAGGGGAGGAGAGGGGTGACCAGTTGGTGCATGTCTGGCCCCTAGTGGAGGCTGGGGGTTGGCACCGATGGGGGTGCGAGGTAGTCAGAGGTGGGCGCAGATGCCTGATGGAATGTGCACGGAAGCATGCATGGTACAGTCACTGGCGTCACTGCACGCTGCGCCCCTGTGAGAGTAAAACCAGGAGGAGAAAAAACACTCCTGGCTGGATGACGGAGCTCACTCGCAGGTCCCGCCCCCAAATAGCCACGGCGCCGACCACACATTGGATCTGTTCTTCGGTGGGGTTTGGGGGTACCCCCGCTGAAGGGGCAAGCCTTGGGGGTAGATGGTCGGCATCAGGACTGGGGCTTCCCCCTGACTGTGGGCCGTGGATCAAGGTGGCAAGTGATGGCAACACCACCACCGGCTCTGAATGTAGCTCCCCATTGCTCCGTTACAGGTGCTTCAACCAGCGACATCATCAGCTGTAATCAGCCAGTGGAGGCTCCCATTTTGTGTGCATCTCCGTTCTGTCCCCCCCACCCCCACCCAAAGATAACTGTGGTTGTCGTGACAGCAGACCTTTTCTCCAACCAGGAGGGTGGGCAAGCCAGTGTCATTACTACTTACGGCAATTCAATTCCTTTGGTCAGTCGGCACTGGGATGCATGACTGCTGGGGTGGCCCATACCTCTATGGAGGCAGACGCTAACCAGCCCAAGCCAATGGCGTCTGATGCAGCTATTGCTACTTGCACAGATGGCTATACTGAGGAATATGGTGCAGCTCCTTTATGTGACAGACTGCAATCAGTGATACCCGTCACAGGTCCGATTACCCATTTGAAGCCTCAGTGGCTCAGTAGGTAGCACACTCATCACTAGGGCTGTAAGATAAGAAAGGAGTGGGTTCTAGCCCCACACCAGCTACTTGAGGTAATACTCCAAATGACACTGTAGTACAGTATGAGAGGGATGCTGCACTGGTGAGGTGCTGTCCTTCAGATAAGACATTAAACCAAGGCCCCTTCTGCCCATCTCTGGTCTCTGTCTAGACGAAAGTAAAAGATCCCATGGCACTCATTGAATCAGAGTAAGACAGTTTTCCCCTGATATCATGGCAAACATTCCCCAGTCAATTAAACATGTCCATGTACCCCTTCCCCCCCAAAAGGAAGCACCTAGAAATGAGTTATCACAGCTCGGCGTGCCTTTCCTGGTTAAAAAAAAATGCAAATAAATAAGGGGAGGAGGCTACGTACAGAACTGGTTCTCAAGCCCCAGGCAGGCAGAAAACTTAAAAAAAAAAAAAGGATGTGCAGAAAGATAACAGGGAGTTGTGAAAGATGTAATGCCTCCATTCCCCTTTAAAGGTTAACATCTGGAATAATGCACAAATGTTATTGCAGACAAAGGGCTTTTTTGTAAATATAAACTCCTCCTGAATTAAACTTTTCTTTTGAGTTAGGAATGAAGATGATGAGGTCACAACCCAAGCTTCTTGGAGACAGTTACTGAAGTCAGCCAGGCGCAGGAACAAATGTTTGTTTATCATCGGAGGAATGTCCAGCCATTTTTCCTCATACCTGAATTTTGTTTTAACAATTTTATGCTATGCGTTTAAAAACAAAAACAAACAAAAAAAACGAAAGAAGAGGTTCTCAATAAAAACATAATTCTCGGCTTCTCTACAATAAATACAACGCAAGTTTTTAAATCATGATAATACCGGTCTGAAAAAATAGCTCTGTCTTAAGTGCTTTTCAATATTAAGTGCTTCTTCTAGAAAAATATACAAAAATATTTACACTTTATAAAACTTTAAATATTATTAAACTGTGAACACGACATAAAGAGTAAAATCCAATAACTTGTACCAATAAGTTCAGATCCATTTTGCAAATTTTGGAGGCAAATGGGTAGAGTTTTACAGCATTAGGTGACGACATATGGCGCAGCTCGGGAGGACAGTAGTGTAAATTTCAATTCATCTTGTCGGCAGGTAATGTCGTAAGGCATGGTAAATGGGTTCACATGGCAGCTTCAAATGCAGACTTCCTGAATTCATTTGAACTGCCCTGTGAAAACCATACTGATACCTTTGCTTTCAATCCTTTTAGTGTCAAGCTTCTATGGTTCTAACGAACATGAGCTCTCAGGCCGTATCCAGCTATACAATTCCTATGTCTTGTAAAAGTTCCAAGTAACTGTGTCCTAGAAGTGGAGTATTTAGTTTTTGTTTTGTTTTTTAAAACAGACATCTGGTTAATTTGCAAGCTAATTTACCTCTTCCAGGGCCTGGAGGTGTGTTCACAGACCTGAAGCACTAAGGTTAGGGGTACTAACCACTGCACAGTCTGTGCACAAACAAAAAAGGAGAGAGAAAAAAACTAAAAGATGCAAACATGGAAAACAGCTGCCATCATAAAACCAGGCAAGTTTCACTTCATGTCACAGCGGACAACAGTGTGATGCACAATTCTTCACTGGATATGTCAGGTTCAAAGATGAAAGGATTTCACTTCCGGCCCCAAAACAAAGCAACCAACCCATTAGCCAAGATGCCAGTTGAGAATGAAGTAAATGTTAAAAATTCCTTTTGATAAATCATGATTTAAAAAGGGCTGTTTAAGAGACAAAAATCTTACATGTGCTAGGCACATAAAAAAAACAAAAAAAACAATGAAAGGTTGTCTTTCCAAATTATTTTATATGTGGGACTGTTAAAACACCTGACGCTTTTCTTCTTTCCTAGTAAGCAAAGTTACTGTTTCTTCCCAGTGTCACTCAAGGCCCTGGAAGGGGTCCCTTTAGTCTTGCTGTACACGTCAATTTAAAAACTTTCGGCATTTCTTTGCCCCACAGTTGCAAGGTAGTTTGTTACTGGCATCCTCAATGGGAAATTTGTAGTCATACGTGAGCTCCTCGCCACGGTAGATCTTGCGCATAGCAAAGATAACTATGTGTTTCTGGCTGTCTATGTTGATGACACGTGAGTAGCAGTTGGGCTCACAAGAGTGGTTGATGAAACGTGCTGCATTGCCATGCATGGTGGCGTCCACGACTTCATAGTCATCAATGCGAAACATGTAGCAGCCAATCCCCTGTTGAGCAAGCAGGATGGAAGTGTTACACATACTGACACGATTAAAAAAGAAATGAAACTTTCAGGGTCACAGCTGTAGTTACTCAATTTTAAAATTCTCACAGTAAATGGGGCAAAGCAGAATCTTTGTGTCTCAGATTTCATCTACCTCCCCTGCTTTAACTTTGCTAAATTCACAGTGCTGTCCCAGACATCACAATCCATTTCCAAAGCAATAGATCGTGACATCACAAATGGAAAAGTTATAAGTGGAGGGAAAAGAGAAGCTGATGAGGTTTATAACACAAACACCCTGTAAGGCTACTATTAAGAGGCTGTGAGTCATCTCGATATTTTGGTTTTATTGTATCCCCACCAGTCTGACCCTATTCAGCAACCCATACTGGCAACCGCAGAGTCCCAATACCATCCACCCGCACATCTCCCCCACCTAGAGAACTTGTATGGTTGATTTTTTTTCTGTAAGGTATCTAAACAGTACGGCAAAACAAAATTAACATAACAGAAATTAATACAATGTGTCAAGTTGAAAAGGGCAGCCCCTCTCCTTCCCCACAGCTCCCTGTGGTGGGGACCTTGAGCCCCAGCCCCTACATTTGCTCCGGTGGAGCCCCAGCCCCTACGACGTTTGCTCGGTGGGCAGCGCAGCCTCACGTTTGCTCTGGTGGAGCCGCAGCCCCATGACGCTTGTCTGTGGAGCCAGCCCTATGGTATTTACTCCAGTGGATCTGTATCCCCTGTGGTGTTTACTCCAGTGGAGCCGCATCCCTTATGGTATTTACTCCAGTGCAGCCGCATCTTGTACGGTTATCTACTCCAGTGGAGCTGCATCTCCTACGGTGTTTACTCTGCTGGAGCTGCATCCCCTACAGTGTTCACTCTGGGGGATTTGCAGGCAGCTTGCATGGGGCCTGGGAATATCGGGCATGTCATCCTGCAGGCCATGGATCCATTCTCCTTGTTTTCCCCTCTCTGCAGGACTCTGATGGCAAGGCTGCCATGGCCTCATGCACAAAACGTGCCACTGTGAGTCAGTTCGTATCCCTCCTCTTGTGGGAGGTTTCCAGCTGCACTGCCACCTATGATCACCAAGGAGGCAGAAGTGCAGTGGGACTCATAGACTTCCCTCTCCAGATAACAGGGGTCTTCTGGAATGCCCAATCCCCCTATTCTACTAGTCCTCCTGCATCATGAGAGAAGCAACTCTGACATTGTGTCAAAGCTAACTCAGATACCATTTGTATTTGTTTTTTATTTAAAACCCCTTCCCAAACAGCCTGCCAATGGCCAAACAGTAAACGGCTTATTATGCTGACATATCGGGTTAACTAACATACTAAGATGCCAGCAGAATAGGCCTAACGGTCTTTCGTGTCTGCTTGTTTGGTCAGCCCCACCCTGGGAGCTGACCTTGCTGCCCCCCTCGCCTTCTCTGGCTTCTCCCTTCCCAGTTCCGGATATTCTCGCTGCATTGTATTTTGCTTTCAGAACCCTTCCCCTGTACCTGTCCCACCCCCTCTTGAACCTCTCCACTGTCTCTGCCTCCACCAGCCCCCTAGGCAGTGCATTCCATGGCTCCACCACCCTCTCAGTGAAGTAGCACCTCCTCCTTTCTCCCCTGAATCTTCCCCCCTCCAACTTCCACCCATGCCCTCTAGTGGCCCTCCTCCTTCCTTCAAGCACCCCGACTGCTCCTCCTGCTACTCCCTTCATGTACCTGAAGACCCTATCATGTCCCCCCGGGTCTCTTCTCTCTTCCAATGTGTACATATTTAGCTCTTCGAGCCTTTCCTTATAGGTCCTGTCCCCCAAGCCCCAAATCATTTTGGTTGCCCTCCTCTGGACCCTCTCCAGGAGTTTAATGTTCCTCTAAGTGTGGCCTACAAAACTGCACGCAGTACTCGAGGTGCGGCCTCACCAAGCAGTTATACAGAGCGAGTATCACTTCCCTCCTTCTGGAGGTGATCCCGCTAGCGATGCATCCCAGCATCCTGTTGGCCTTGGCTGCTGCCCTCCTACAAGTCTCCGAGTTGTTCATCTTGACATCCACCACCACCCCCAGGTCCCTCTCAGCCATCGAGACTTGTAGCATTCCCCCCCAGGGTGTACACTGGGCATGGGTTTCTGGCCCCCAGGTGCAGTACCTTGCATTTCCCTGCATTGCACCTCAGCTTCCACTTTCTAGACCATCTTTTCAGAGCCTCCAGGTCCCCCTGTAGGGCCACCCTCCTTTCCTCCCCATTCACCACCGCCCCCAGTTTTGAGTCATCCACAAAGAGACTCATCTCACTCCTGATACCTGTGCTTATGTCAGAGACGTAGGCGTTGAACAGAAGGGGCCCAAGGACTGATCCCTGTGGGACCCCACTAATGACCCTCCTTGGGGATGAGACTATCCCGCCAACTACGACCCTCTGGGTGCAGTCCTGGAGCCAACTCCCTATCCATTTGATCATCTGGTTCCTCACCTTCATTTCTCCCAGCTTATCCAACATGCCCTCGTGAGGAGCAGAGTCAAATGCCTTGCTGAAGTCTAGAAAGAGGATGTCCACTGGTCTACCCAGGTCCAAGGCACTCGTCACCCAGTCATAGAACTCCACAAGGTTTGTCTGACACAATTTCCCCGGGGCGAATCCATGCTGTCTATCGTCCAGGCACCCTGACTTTTCCAAGTCCCCCAGCCTCTCCTTGACAATGCCTTCCATCACCTTTCCCACCACTGATGCCAGGCTGACAGGCCTGTAGTTCCCTGCCACCTCCCTTGATCCCTCCTTGTGGATAGGCACTATATGCGCCACCTTCCAGTCCTGGGGCACCCACCCTGTCCTCAGAGAGATGGTGAAAAGCTCCGCCAGGGGTTTCGCCAGGACATCCGCAAGTTCCTTCAGCACTCTGGGATGTTATTTATCCGGCCCCGGTGCTTTCTCCATCTTAAGGGACCTGAGGGCTTCCCTCACTCTCTCTGCTGTGATTTCCACTTCCAGTACCTCTTCTCCCTGCTTAGCCTTCCCCTCTCCTGCCAGTGATGCCTCCCCCTCTCCCCAGACCCGCTGATCGGTAAGGGTCCCCCATCCTCAGTATCACTGTCTCCTCCCATGTATGATGCAGCACCCCCATTTCCTTGGTGAAAACTGAGGTGAAGTACTCATTTAGTACCTCAGCCTGCTCCCCAGGTCTTGTGCCCATCTCTCCCCTGTTTTAATCCTGCTAATCTGCCCCTTCACCCTTCGTTTTTCCCCAATGTATCTAAAGAACCCCTTGTTCCCTCTCCTAATTTCCCTGGCCAGGTTCTGCTCCTTCCTTGCCTTAACGCCCTCACCACCCTAGTGGCCCTTCTAGCCATCAGCTCGTGCTCCCCTCGATCCCTTTCACTCCGAGCACTTGAATTGCCTATAGGCTGCCTTCTTTCCCGCACACCTCCTGGACCTCCCTGGTCCACCAGCAGGGTTTTCGGCCCCACCGCATTTTCATCTTACTCTTGCACAGGTGCTGGTAGCATCCTGCACCCCTCTCCTGATGATTTCCCGCCTACTGTCACCGTGCATGTCTGACCCAATCACATCCAAATGCTCCTTAAGGATCCTTACCATTTCCTTAAAATCCGCCCCCCTGAAGTCAGTTACCTCTGTCTTTGTGCAGCCTTCTACCCCTCCTAGGTCCAGGCAGAACCAGACCGTGGCATGGTCATTCCCCTCCAATGGGTCCCTTACCTCCAGGCCCCTAATCTGGTCACTGTCTGCCAGGACCACATCCAGTACCCGCGCCTCCCTGGTCGGTTCCCCCACCTGCTGAGTTAGGAACGCGTCTTGAAAGACATCCGACAAACTCTGTTCCCTGGCCAGCGAGGCTGTCATAGTCTCCCAGTCTGTTCCTGGCATGTTTAAGTCCCCCATCGCAAGCCCAAGATATCACAGATGAGGCTGCCAAAGTGGTGTAGAGTGCGTCTTGGACACCTTCTGCCTTGGAGAAGGTGGGGAAAATGCTGCTACCGTATAATGCAGGACGCGGGCATATATCGTGATGGTTCTGTGACTCCAGTCCTGTGCTACTGTGTGATGGGTTGGTCTGATCCTTTTGAAAAGTTTTAAGGTACCACAACCTGGGCTCTGCCCCTCTAGGGCTGAGATGAGACATCAGGCCCCCGCAACCTTTGTGGTATCCAATCCTCTGGGTCCCCTGCCTTCCCCCTCTCACCAGAAAGTTCCAATATGCTTGGTTTGCCAGTCTGTCAGCCTCACCCAGAAGGACTAGTCTGGGATATGGAGGAGTTATGTGGTGGGTATCTGGGGGCCAGTGCGACAGCTTCAGGTGGTATCGGACTCGGGGCTTGTGATAGGGTCCGGCCCACCGAGTGGAAAGAGAAAGTACAGTTATGCAAGAACTAACCGTAACAGTAGATCTTCGAGGTACTCACATACAGGACTGACTCGCCAGGCGTCAGGGCCCCATGGAAAAATTTCTAGCTAGCAGTCTCTGGCGGGGGACCACCCCCACGTCAGGTGACCGGCGTCAGACGACGTCAGTATAAAAGGGCGGTCCTCCATGCCCGCCTTCCAGTTCTTTCCCAAGGACCAAAAGAGGCAAGACGAGAGAGACAGAGAAAAGGATATTTCCCCCTATGAAATTGGAGCCAAAAAAGCTTAGAGGGATGGAGGGTGGGAAGGCAATACCTAATGCAAGAGCCTCTCTTGAAGATCTACTGTTAAGGTAAGTTCTTACATAACTGTACTATCTTGCTTTGACAGGGCTCTTGCAGTAGATATTCACATGCAGGACTGAGTCCCAAGCAGTCTGGAACAAGGAAAAGCAGTTGGAAGGAGGAAAAATATCCATAGCATGGAACCTCGGGCTGAAAAGGGGTCTCATAAGAGGAGACCTTGTAGCACAGCCAACCCAAAGCCTGCTCTAGGGTGAGAGGCAATGTCTAAACTGTAGTGTTTCGTAAAGGTATGGCTAGAAGTCCAAGTTGTGGCTGCACAGATGTCTGCCGCTGACACATTCTTGAAACAAGCAGCGGAGGCAGCTACTCCTCTGGTGGAGACACCTCTGACTTGACCCGGCAGGATCTTGTACTTGTCATAACAGAAAGTGATACAATGAGCCAATCATTTTGACAGGCATTGCCTAGAAACAGTGTTTGCTTTCTCTTTTGTGGGCAAAAGAGACAAAGAGCTGATCACTTTTCCTGAGATCCTTAGTCCGAGTGGTGTAGTATCTCAGTATTCTGTGAACATCTAAAGTATGCAAGAGGTACTCCCCTTGATTTGAGTGTTGCAGAAAGAAAGCTGGTAGCTCAATGGATTGATTCAGCATAGATTCAGCCATCACCTTAGGAAGAAACTTAGGGTTGGTGTGTAAAGCCACACGTTCCTTGTGAAAAATCAAGTACGGGATTTTGCACATCAAAGCCTGAAGCTTGGAAATGCGCCAAGCAGAAGTAATGGCCACTAGGAAGAGTATCTTCCAAGAAAGGAACTTTAAATTGGCTGTAGCTGCCAGCTCAAAGGAAGGCAGGGTAAGTTTCTCCAGAATGAAATTCAGGTCCCATGGAGGAACAGGAATGCGGATGGGGGGAGGGTCTCAAATGGAGAACCCCTCTGAGGAAGATCTTGGAGACTTCCAACTGAGCAAAAGTCCTGTCCCCAAAGAGAATATGGTAGGCTGAAATAGCGGCCATGTGGACCTTTAAAGAGGAATGGCTGAGACCCAGATCGAAGAGGTGACGCATGTAGTCCACGACATTATTGGCTGGGCATGAGAAAAGTTTTCAGGTTTTCGAAGTGGCCCAAATAGAGAACCGTTTCCACTTCATGGCGTAGGTGGACCTGGTGGAAGGCTTTCTGGTCTCCACTAAGATGTCCACTACGATCGCAGAAACTCTGAAGCGGGCTTTAGCTTTATCTGCAGGAGCCACACCTGTAAATGAAGGGATCTGAGACCTGGATGAACAAGGGTCCCCTGATCCTGGGTCAGCAAGTGTTGTGAAAAAGGAAGAGGCAGTTCCTCTGAAAACTGTTGCAGAAGAGAGAACCAAACTTGCCTGGGCCAGAAGGGAGCGATGAGAATTATTCAAGCTCCCTGCGATCAGAGTTTGTTTAGGACCCTCGGAATTAAGAGGAATAGGAGGGAAGGCAAAAATGAATCTGTCCCTCCAATCGAGAGACAGAGTGTCCCACCAAAAAATGTCATGCCCTGGAGTGAGCAAGCAGAAGGTGGGAAGTTTTGCATTTTGGGGAGAAGCAAAAAGGTCCATCTGAGGTGTTACCCAATGCAGAAAGATGTTGTTTACGACTTCTTGATCCAATTCCCATTCATGTGCCCTGGCTGAGGACCAACTGAGTTGATCCGCCAGTGTGTTTTCCACTCCCGGAACGTGAACTGCAGTCAAGTGATGGTGATGCTGGGACGCCCAACTCCAGACTCTATCACTTCCCGGCACAGAGGGTAGGAGCGTGTTCCTCCCTGCTTGTTGAGATACCAGACTACACACATTTTGTCTGTTTGTATAAGGAGATGACTGGGAAGGATAATGGAGTGTAGAGCCTGAAGGGCATAAAGGACTGCTCTCAGTTCTAGCACACTGATGTGCAAGTTTTGTTCGAACTTGGACCAGCTGCCCTGAGTCCTGTGAGACCAGAGGTGGGCTCCCCAGCCTTCTCCTGACGCATCTGTCATCAACGTTTTTTGGGGGGGGGTTCGATACTGAAGTGAACTCCCAGACATAGGTTCTCTGGCACCATCCACCATTGTAAGTCCCTGATCATGGGATCAGAAACTAGTACCTCTTGGTCTAGATTGTCCAGGGTTTGGTCCCACTGAAACCGAAGCGTCCACTGAGAGAGCCTCATATGGAGCAGAGCGCATGGGAATGTCAGAATGGCAGCCGCCATCAGCCCGAGGAGGCGAAGGACTGACCTGGCGCTGACCATCCTGCGACCGGACAGAAGACAAGCCTGAGTCTGGAGGGTGTCTACCCTGTCCGGAGGCAAAAAGGCTTCGGCTATGGTCGTATCCAGAATTGCCCCTGTAAACTGGAGGTGCTGGCAAGGAACCAAATGGAACTTTGTCTGGTTGATGGTGATACCCAGGCTAGTGAAAACCTGCAGGGTAAGGGAAAGAGTGCAAGAGTTTCTCCCTGGACGGGGCCGCCATGAGTCAATCGTCCAGGTATGGGAATACCTGAACTCCCTGGGTACGAAGGTGGGCTCTGCTACCACAGACAGGCATTTGGTAAAAACTTGAAATGAGGAAAGACCAAATGGGAGGCTTTGAACTGGTAGTGGTCCCCTGAAAGCAAAAAACGGAGGAATCTGTGGTGGAAGGACATATGGGGATATGCAGGTAGGCATCTTGCATGTCCAAAGCGCACAGCCACTGCCCCCTGCCGAAGGAGTAGTAGAATGCTCTGTAAAGAGAGTATTCTGAAGCATTTTTACTCCACGAACATATTCAGGGAACTGAGGTCTAGAATTGGCCTCTTATCTCCCATCTTCTTTGGAACCAGGAAGAAATGCAAGTAGCAACCCGTCCCCCAAAGATGGTTGGGGACCGATTCTATCTCCGCCTTCCAGAGAAGGGAGGTGATTTTGTCTCGGACCAGAGGAAGATGTTATGGGGATAAGACGACCGGGGTGGTTTCTGAAGAAACTCGACTGAGTGTCCTGCTGATATCAACTGGAGCACCCAAGCATCTGATATTATCCTCTCTCAGCCCTGCAGATGGAAGGAGAATCTCCCCACTACTGGTTCCTCTGGAGTCTCGAGAGGCAGGGAGTTAGGAGGTGTGGGGTAGCGCAGCAGCCAAGGCTCCTGCGGCTTTTTTGCTAGGGGGAGTCTTGGTTGCTGGAGAGGCTCGACGCTTGTTGGTCCATTTGCCATGTGGTTTTGTTTTTTGTCGGTTTCATCTACAAAAAGGACGCTGCTGCCCTTGAGGGAGCCTGTACACAGAATCTACAGACTTGAGTGCAGTGCCCTTCTTCTGCAGATTGGTAATGATGTCCTTGACATCACCCCCGAACAGCACCGAACCCCTGATGGGAGCATCCTGGATAGTGGATTGCACTTCAGGGACCAATCCTGACACACTGAACTAAACATGACACCGTAAACCTATGGCGAAAGCCGAGCTCCTTCCAGCTGTATCTACTGCATCGTAAGTGGCACGGAGCGTGTGCCGACTGGCCGAACGAGCAGAACGAACAAGATCCACCACTTCCTGCTTAGTCCGAGACTCAGGAAGGGAGTGCAATTTTGATTCCACCTGACTCCTTGTCAGGTGGGGACGAGCTGAGGTGTTTTGAGTTAGTGGAACGGCAGTGAGCGGCGCTGATGATGACCAAAACCGCCTTCGGGTGTAGGTTCAAAAAATTCTACGCCTGCAGGAGCCTGATATAGCCGGTCTGCCTTCCTCGGAAGGGGGGCTGACGCGGAAGGTTGTTTCCAAATAGTGGAAACAAGGTCTGTGTGAGGCTCTATCCCGGGTGGAATCAGCGTAGGACCAGTCTCGGGCCGATCCAAATGAGCAGCAAGCTTTTTACGCTGTGGGCCTGGCTCCAGTGATTGCCACTGATGGACTTCCTGGATTTTCCTCAATAACTCCAGAAAGGAGGGATCCTCCAGAGGAGACTTCGGAGGGGTCCTTGGCCTGGGGCGATCTGGAGTACATGGCTCGTCATCAGGATCAGAGCGTCCAGTCTCAGAGTTCAAGTCAGATGTATCCGACGAAGAAGAGGAAGACTCCTCCCTAGGAGGGGGAGGAACAGCCTCTTTGGGGCTTTCTCTGCGGCACGTGTCCTCCTCACCCCCAGAGCCAGAGGGCTCTCCTCTGGTGTCAGGTAGGGGGGAGGGAGTCTCCCGTCTCCGACGCAGGGGATCCTGTGAAGGGTCCGGTGTCAGCAGACGACTTTTGACCTCCCTGGTGAGTTGAGCCTCGGCCTCAGCCCACCAAGAGGCCAGAGTCTCCTTCAAGTCCGCCAGTGGCTGGGGAGTGGGTGGCGCAGGAGGGGGATATGGCGGGTAGCCTGGCGTCTGATACTGAAGCGTCGGGTACGGAGGTGCCGGATATTGTGGCACCGGATATTGAGGTGTCGGATACCCGGGAGCCAGGGGCTCCGACGGAGCAGAGGGACTTGGCAGAGGCCCAGCTGGTAGGCCAGGCAAAGGTAATGCTGGCCCTGCGGGTATCGGAATGCTGTCTGGTAAGGGGACATCGGCTGGCGTAGGGTATGCTGGTGTCTGAGGTTCCGGTGTCAGGGTATCGGGTCCCGAAGGAGGGGGCCCTCACAGCAGTGTCTTGAGGTCCTCTGGGACGACTGGGGAGGGAGGATTAGAATCCCCGGAGGTTGGCAGAGGGAACGCAGGGACCTCAGAAGGCAACGCGATGCGCTGCAGAGAGCCTGGGGCATCGGACTGATCTTTGTGGTCTGGCGCAGCCTCCTTGGGCAGGCGTCAGTGGGGCCGGCATCTGGCTTATCGGCCGAATCCAGGCGGGTCTCGGTGGAGCCGATGTCTGACTTATCGGATTCACTGCCAGAGGAAGGTCGCGCTGGAGACGCGGCCTTGTCGGGCAAAGGTTTACCTGGGTGCCCCCTGAAGGGGCAAGCGGCTTAGCAGCCTTGTCCAGGCGGACGTCGGTGGTGCCGGCATCTGACTTCCAGACCTGCTCTGACCTAAAGACCGCATGGTAGAAGCGGTCTTCCCAGGAGCAGAGGCCTCCTTGGCCCCGGAGTCTCCCGAAGGGCCGAAGCATGAGCCAGACTGGAGGGACGCCGCCGTCCTGGATACCGCCAAGACGGCCGTCATGGAGCGATCCTCCGGAGGGAACGTTCCAGCCGGAGTCGCGGCTGCCCTGGAAGCAGTTTCCCGCTCCCGATGCTTCTCCTTGTCCCGTTTCTTCTTCTGACCTTCGGGGGAAGTGGACACCATTCTTTTCTTGAGGGTATGGGCTTCCAGGAACTGCTGCCTTCTTTTCCGGGTAGCGGAGTTACATTTTTGGCACTTCTCCATGGGTGGTCTAGGCTCAGACAGAAGAGGCCCAATGGAATGGTCGTCCTTGTGTGGCAGTTGAGAGCCACACGTGTTGCACTTATTTTTATACGATTCAGAGGGCATCGGGGACGACATACACAGCAAATCGATAGATATGATCGAGAAATAGACCAAAAAAGGGGTTGAAAAGTTTGAAAACTAGACCGACGAACGACTGATGACCGCTGAACTCTACCACGAGGAACTTTCACAAGTTGACAGCGGGAAAGAACTGGAAAGCTGGCGTGGGGGACCGCCCCTTTATACTGACGTTGTCTGACGCCGGTCACCTGACTGGGTGGTCCGTTGGGTCCTGACACCTGGCGGGTCAGTCCTATATGTAAATACCTACTGCAAGAGCCCTCTCGTAGATATAGTTTAACAAAACAAACCAAAAAAAAAACAAACCTCTGAGCAAGAAAAGGGCTGAACTCACCTTGCTGTCATAGTACTTCTCCCGTTTGTCAGTGAGGACGGAGCGAATGACATTGCCTGAATATTCAATCACCATCTCTCCTGCATCGATATTCCTCTTACAGAACAGACCTCTTCCATGAATACGTGATCTAGTACATAAATACACATATTTAAAAAGAGAACTCTACAGAAGAGCCCTGATATACACCCCACCTCCCACAATGTTACAGTGGCGTGAAAAAGTATTTGCCCCTTCCTGATTTTCTCTATTATTGCATATTTGTCACACTGGATGTTTTCACGTCTTTAGACAAAATGTAATATTAGATAAAGGGAACCTGAGTGAACAAATAACACTTGTTTTTTTTACTTATTTCATTTATTTTAACAGTTAACCAACACCAACTGGCACTGTGTGAAAAAGTAATTGCCCCCTTACACTTAATAACTGGTTACACCACCTTTAGCTGCAATGACTGCAACCAAACACTTCCTATAATTCAATATCAGTCTTTCACATCGCTGTGGAGGAATTTTAGCCCACTCTTCCTCGCAGAACTGCTTTAATTCAGTATCATTGGTAGGTTTTTGAGCATGAACTGCTCGTTTCAGATCCTGCCACAGCATCTCTATTGGGTTTAGGTCTGGACTTTGACTAGGCCACTCCAAAACTTTAATTTTACTTCTTTTCAGCCATTCTGATGTGGACTTGCTTTTGTGTTTTGGATCATTGTCTTGCTGCATGACCCAACTATGCTTCAGATTCAGCTGACGGACAGATGACCGGACATTCTCCTTAAGAATTTTCTGGTACAGAGCAGAATTCATGGTTCCTTCAATTATGGCAAGTCGTCCAGATCCTGAGGCAGCAAAGCATCCCCACACCATCACACTACCACCACCATGTTTGACTGTTGGTATGATGTTCTTACTGTGGAATGCTGTGTTTGCTTTACGCCAGACATAATGGGATCCATGTCGTCCAAAAAAGTTCCACTTTGGACTCATCTGTCCATAGAACATTTTCCCAAAAGGCCTGTGGATCATCCAGGTGCTTCTTGGCAAATGAGACACAAGCATTTATGTTCTTCTTGGTTAGCAGTGGTTTCTGCTTTGCTACTCTCCCATGAAGCCCATTTTTGCCCAGTCTCTTTCTGATTGTGGAGTCATGAACACTGACCTTAGCTGAGGCAAGAGAAGCCTGCAGTTCTTTGGATGTTGTTTTAGGATCCTTTGAGACATCCTGGATGATTTTACGCTGCGCCCTTGGAGTAATTTTGGCAGGCTGCCCACTCCTTGGAAGAATCACTACTGTTTCAAGTGTTCTCCATTTGGAGATTATGGCTCTCACTGTGGTTCGATGAGAGTCCTAGAGCCTTAGAAATAGCTTTGCAACCCTTTCTAGACTGATAGATAGCAAAACCTTTTTTTCTGATCTTTTCAGGAACTTCCTTTGATCGTGGCATAATGTGCTTGTTGAATCTTTGTGCTGGCAACGTGACTCTGATGGTAAGGGTCAACATAAGTGAGGTTTATATTGAGCAAGGCTGGCTGTAATCAAGCCTGGCTGTGTTCAATCAGCTGACTCTAATTATCCCTTTAATTGGGTTGATTTAACTAGGGGGCAATTACTTTATCAGACAGTGCCAGTTGATGTTGGTTAACTTATTTCATTAAATAAATGAAATAAGTAAAAAAAAAAAAAAAACAAGAAGTGTCATTTGTTCACTCAGGTTCCCTTTATCTAATATTACATTTAGTCTAAAGACTTGAAAACATCCAGTGCGACAAATATGCACTAATAGATAAAATCAGGAAGGGGGCAAATACTTTTTCACGCCACTGTATTTTGTTTAGTGGTTTATGTATTATGGGATTCAAAATATTCTGTTCAGACAAACTGCACATAGGGTGGTTTTCTTTTCCAATTGGAATATACTTAAGAGGAGACGGACAATATAATGGGTTGTATACACTTAACCCCCCCACCCCCAAACCAGCATTTTCATGCTCCAGTTTATTTACCCAGCACAGATCAACTGCAACTCTGGGCCAAACAGAGCCCACTGAGTAGATGCTCGCAGGCAGACGCCTTGCATCCCTCCTACAAGGTCAACGCCTTCGTGGCTACAGCTCAACAAGAATCAATGTTTCCTGCTGTGCAGCAATCTATTACAGTTGAGGAGGGAATAAACTCCAGAAAAATTTAAAGGAAAACTACACATTCATATCTGAAAATATTTGTTTCCATGTCAACAGGCAACTCTTCTGTGTGCAGCTGTTAGGGATAAATGTGATTGCTTCAGCTTATTTTCACTGTTCACACTAGTCCTTGTAACTATCCTGGGGGTTTTCATTCACTGGTTTTTGAAATCTCATTACCCTCCCCGATAGCTGCTTAGAATATGAGATCATGATGTGTCAACACCTTTTTGACTCCACAGTATGCTTGTTTGCTTAATAACAGTTCAACAAAACAGGTTGCAGCAAGGTGTGAAAGTCCACATTTACCTCGTGTTAGCTTTGCAAATAGAGTTGTAATGCAGGGTTTTCCCCCTTAAATTGCATTCAGTTTGTGTGTTTCCATAGTTTTTTCAGGATAAACGCACGTTCAATATAAAGATACATGTATAAATGGGTGCTGTGAGATTTCTCATGCTAATGCAGCTCTCCTAGACAATGAGATTTCAACAACCATAAAATGAAGCGCCCCCCCCCACCCAAAAAAAAGGACAGTTAAAGTCATACCTCTCAACTGTCCCTGATTTTCAGGGACGTCCTTGATTTTGACTCG
Source organism: Neoceratodus forsteri (assembly GCA_016271365.2). Classification (NCBI taxonomy): domain Eukaryota; kingdom Metazoa; phylum Chordata; order Ceratodontiformes; family Ceratodontidae; genus Neoceratodus; species Neoceratodus forsteri. The sequence goes on along the minus strand of JADMNL010000034.1, from coordinate 107,059,629 downwards.
ATTTTCCTCTGTCCTTCGTAAAATTTGTGTTTTTGTGACAACAGTGGGGATTGAAAGTACAAAATAATGCCAAACATTAAAGTTACAGACGTGTTCTTCTTCAGAAAATGCATCTTACTCTAATCCACTTATTCTAACAGCTTTCTAAGTGAATAGTACCAATTTTTAAGATGTGTCCCTGATTTTGGGTCTTTGTCCCTGATTTTTTTAAGCTTTGTCTCTGATTTATGAGTAAAGAGGTTGAGAGGTATGGTTACAGTGGACTAGCATGAACAGTGAAAACAAACTAAAGCAAGTATATCTTCAACTGCTACAGGAAGAGAGTTGTCTGTTGACATAGAAACACAATTTACAAGATGCAAGGGTGCTATTTTCCTGTAATTATACAGAAATGTCCCCAACGGCCGGCCCACCAGCACAGCAGTGGTGCTACCGCTTGCAACACTGATGACCTGGGATTGGAAGATGTAGCAAGCACAGTGCTGACCCCTTGTAGAGGCCGGAGGTCCGACTGCTGGGACTGTCTCAGGCTGGGAGATGTGCCAGACGTCGAGTATGTGCCCCGTCTAGGTCACTGAATGCCACGTCTGCTTGGGGAGAAAACCGAAAATCATCAGGCTGCAGGATGACGCCTCTATCCTCACAAGCCCCGCACCCGCTTAGCGGGCTCTCCGGTCACATCAGAGTTAAACCTCTCCTGGGTTAGAAAGGGATGCCTGGGAAGTTTTTTTTTTTTTTTTGGCCGGGGGGTAAAAACGTGGGGCACTGTGGACTGGTCAGGTAAGTCCCACAGACAGCAGGGTTATGGGGTTGAAGGAGAGACAGACTGGGGCAGAGTGAGTGAGTGAGTGTGTGTGTGTGTGTGTAAGTGAAATGTCCTTTCCTAGCAGGATTGGTCTACCAGCTAAAGGACAGACTGAAAAAACTGAAAGAGTATGGCTAAAGGGGCATGTCCTTACACTCAGACTTTTAAATCTGTCCTAGCTGAGAAGGGAAGACAGCCCATACTACTTACTGCCTGCCCACAGGAGCAGACAAAGTAGCAGTACCAGCATTGGGAGCAGCTGACTGACTGCAACCGATGATGTCACTGGTTTGGGGTGGCAGACACACACAGCTAGATTCAAAAAACCAGGGAGACAGAACACAAAAGAGAGACATCTACAAAAAGAGAACAGAGGTCCAGCAAATCTGAATTGGGGGTGCTGCAATGCTTCCCATCACCTCCCCCCCAATTAAGGTCACTGCACTGAGCAGTATTTACACTATCTCGGGTAATCCACAGCACCTTCATCACCACCAGGCAGCCCGACTCTCAGCAAGTTACCTGTAGACGCCAACTGCTTCCTTTGATGTCTTCTTTAAGTGTCTAAACCTCATAGGCATAGGGAGGTCCATACTTGTTGCCCTCCTAGAAAACAAAATGGAGTAAGAAAATCTCAGGAAAAGAGCAAACCAACCAGCCAACCACAGACATCAATGGAAATATGAAGTGTAATGCTCGTTATAGTCACTGCTGATGTCTCTTTATAATAAAAGTTGCTTACCGTAACTCCAGATCTTCAAGAATATCTGCTCCATAGAGTACCACTCACTGGTCTTAGGCTGGAGATGACCATATCCCCCCACCCTGGGGCCAGCACCATCAGTCACTGTGTAGTACCAATCGCTTCATTGTATATATATATATATATATATATATATATACATACATACACACACACACTGGCTTTTTTAATGAATCTAACAACTGATTCAAAAGCTACTTGTCAGACCGCTCTCAGCAGGTGAGGATTGCTAACACTACGTCTGCCTGTTCGCTGCAGGGTACCACAGGGATCAATACTTGGACCACTTCTCTTTAGCATTTTTCTAAATGACCTGCCTTACTCCGGCAATCAACGGATCCTTCTTTATGCAGATGATGCTGTCATCTACACCACCCATCATGAACCCCCACCTTGAAAATCAACTGTAACTTGCTTTTGAGCAAGTCGAGCACCGTTTTGGAACTCACAAACTGGTAATGAACTACAAAAAAACAAAGGTGATGCTCTTTAGCAGTGCCAGAAGTAAACACAAATCCTACCCTCTTATTAGGAACTGTTCAGGTGTCCCTCTTGAACAAGTCAATCATTTCAAATACCTGGGGGTTAATTTGGACTGCTCCCTTTCCTACTCCAAGCACATTGAGAATGTGGCCAGAACACTTAACATCGGAATAGGGCTCCTTCACAGACACTAGCGATGCTTGACACCCGATACCCTGCGAACCGCTATCAACAGTGCAATCATTTCCATCATTGACTACGGCCTGGTCAGCTACAGCTCCGCACCCCTTACCTCACTCCGCAGGATAGCAGTGGCCCTCAACAAAGCCTGCAGGCTGCTCACCAGTACCCCACGCCTCACTCATACCTGTGACCTTTATGAACAATCTGGATGACTTCAACATAACAACAGAATTCGCTATCAAGCCTGCCTGTTAGCCCAAAAAAAAAAAAACACTTCTTGGACTCGTACCTCCTGGAGTTGCAAACCTTCTAAATTTATTCTCGGGCTTGCAGCGCACTAGAAACTCCGCCCATCAACTTTTCACTGTTCCAAGATGCAGAACCACACAGGGACAGAGGCCCAACTCTTACCAGGCCCCCCTTTGGTTCAATGACCTTGGTGCAGAACTCACTACCATCCCAACATTGGGCCCTATCAGAAACCTACTACGACAACATCTGCTAGAGAACAGTAGCTGTGACTGCACCTGAGAAAGGCAATCAGTTTCCCTGTTCTGACCTACTCCCCTCCAATTATACCCCTCTGCCCCTCACCTCCAACCTCTCCCTACTGTCCTTATCCCCTCTTATTTCTTCCCTCAATCCCTACTTGCACCTGCCTCCACTCCCCCTTTTACGCTGCCCCTTGCCCACCCTCACTGTGCTTCCTCTCTTACTTACTTACTAGCAATATCATTTCCTTTTGTTATGACAAAGCCACCAATGTCTGCTCTTGTCCTCACCACTGACCAGGCGTTCGCCTGGACTATAGTTAAACGTACTGTATACTACTCCCCTACCTTACTATATCATACTGTTACTGAATGCTTAAATCCTGTTATTGTATAACCTGTTTAGCTAGTGACTTGTACTGCTTCCAGTGTATGTTTTCCCACCCTTTTGACGTGGAACCTTTGTAAATGAGCAGTTTCCTGCTCAAAGGTATCGTAATCAAAGATTGAAATAAATAAAAATTAAAAAATGTATTTATATATTTGAGGTTAACAGAGAAAGAGGAGCAAAGCTTTAGGAAAACGAGTTAACGAATGACACTAGGCACAAGACAGCCCACTGGTCCCTATAACACAGGGTGGAACAGCAGTCTGGATTGAACAATGGTCTTTTTCTGTCAACATTTTCTATTAGAAGGGATAGCCAAATCAACTTGTCTTCACAGCCTATACCCATTAGGGGATGGAGGCGGTAGGGGTGAAATGCAGAAACAAGACATACGTGGAACTGAACTGAGTCTGGGAGATGGAGGGTAGGTATGGTACTTACTACAGAACTATATACATTACGTAACAGCCAACATGAAACAAAAACATGCCCCCTCCCACCTTACCTACCTTGGAATTACCACAGTTTATAAAATCTCACCCTTTGAAGAGAATGCCCCTCTCCACCAGCAGTAAAGTGACTAGCAGAACACATCACATTCAAGAGCTAGTGTACTGCCTAAAATTAATGTTAGTTTTTAAAAGCAGTCTACTATTACCTTTTCTATCTTAAGTGCTTTTTCTTTTCCTTTTGGGTAATTAGAATTTTTTTTTATCTGATGCTAGTAGGTGTGATCTGTGGAACAGCCCTCTGCCTGGCAGCTAACATACAGTACAATTACATAAGAACGTACCGTAATAGTAGCTCTTCAAGAAGAGCTCTTGCAGGATATTACCATTAGGATGATGCCAAGGCACTAGGACCCCATGGAAAACTTCTAGCTAGCAGTCTTCAGCGGGGACCGCCCCCCTGACGTCGGCCCGCCCTGATGTTAGCCAATGGCATAAAGGGGGCGATCCCCAGCCATAGCTCAGTTCTCCTGGAGATCCGGCCCTAAGAGGAAAAAGGAGAACCAAGGAGGTCCTAAACCTTGCAGAAACAATACCAGGGGGAAGGTGGGAGGGAAAGCAACGCCTGCTGTAAGAGCTCTTCTTGAAGATCTTACTGTTACGGTAAGTTCTTACATAACTGTACTATCTTTCTTCAAGTTGGGGTTCTTGCAGCAGTCTATTACCATTAGAACAGAGTCCCAAGCAGTCAAAAAAATGACAGGTTGTCCCGGGAGGAGGCTAACGAGAATCTGAAGCCCCTATTAAGACAGCAGGCCTTGGAGGATGGCAAGCCCAAAACTGGTCCTGCGTCTGGAAGCAATGTCCAGGCTGTAGTGCTTGACAAAGGTGTGGACAGAACTCCATGTACCTGCTGCACAGATGTTGGCTGCCAACACATTTTTCAGCGAGGCAAAGGAGGTAGCTACTCCCCTGGTTGAGTGATCTTTTATTGGGCCTGGTAAAGGTTTGTCATACTTGTAACAGAAAACAATGCAGTTAACTACCCACTTGGAAAGGGTCTGTTCAGTAACAAGCACCTCCTGGGTTCTAGGGGGTGAAAGAAAGAAAGAAACAATTGGTCTGATTTCCGAACAGGACGGGTTCGATTAAGGTATTAACGAAGAGTCCTGTGAACATCTAGAATATGTAATAATGCCTCTTCTCTGTTAGAATGCTCTGGATAACAAACAGGCAGGGTAATGTCCTGATTCAGGGTAAATTCGGACACTACCTTCGGCAAAAACTTAGGAACAGTGTACAAGGATACCCTGTTCTTGTGAAAAACTAAGTAGGGCTCTTTACACATCAGAACCTGTAGCTCAGAAATCCTCCGAGTTGAAGTAACAGCAACCAAAAATAACGCCTTCCACGACAAAAAGTGTAGCTCGAGGTCTGCGGACGGTTTAAAGGGAGGCAGAGTAAGTTTCTCTAACAAAAATAAAAGGTCCCAAGGAGGGACAGGTCCCGAATAGGAGGTTTCATGTGAAGTATGCCCAGCAGAAAAGTGCAGGACAAGTCCAGCTGGATAAGGGTTTTACCCTCCACAGGCGTATGGTACGCAGAGATGGCTGAGAGGTGCACCTTAATGGAAGAGTAACTCAGACCAGAATCAGATGGAGAGAGGACATACTCTAGAAGAGAGTTCCCTGGACAAGTAAAAGGGTCCAGATGGCAAGCGGAGGCCCACAGGCAGAACATCTTCCACTTCATGGCGTAGGTGGACCTAGTGGAAGGCTTTCTTGCAGCCACTAGAATATCTGCTACCCTGGGAGAGACCCCGAACCTGGAGACTGCTAAGTCTGCAGGAGCCATGCATGCAGGTGCAGAGACTTGAGGCCCGGATGGACTAGGGTGCCCCTGTCCTGGGACAGCAAGTGAGAGCTCAGAGGCAAGGAGGTCGGAGGTTTTGCTGCTAACTGTTAGAGCAGAGGGAACCAGATCTGATGAGACCAGTAAGGAGCAATGAGGATCATCTCCACTCCTTCCGTCTGTAGTTTGAGAAGTACGCTCTGAAGAGGAAAGGAAGGGAAGGCATACAGAAACCTCCCTGTCCAACAGAGGGATGTGTCTCGCCAGAAAAACACCAGGCCCCGGATCTAGCGAGCAGAAACTGGGCAGTTTGGTGTTGAGTGGGGATGCAAAAAGGTCCAACTCTGGCTGCCCTCACCTGCTGAAGAGTCAGTATGTGATTGACTGAAGTAGCTCCCACTCGTGGGCTTGTGACCGAGACCTGCTTAGGCTGTTGGCCAAGACATTTTGGACACCTGGAATATGCAATGCTGTGAGCTCCAGGCGGTGTTCCGGTGCCCAATAGCAAACCCTCATGGCCTTTCTGCAGAGGGTACGAGTGGGCGCCTCCCTGCTTGTTGATGCAGAAGACGACTGACGCATTGTCAGTCTGGATTAGCAGCAGGCCTGGTAACAGGACTGTCTGAAATGTTTGTAGAGCATAAAGGACCGCTCCCATCTCCAGAATGTTGATGGGCATGGTCTCCTCCGAGGGGGACCAGGACCCTTGAGCCTGTCAGTCCGCTAAGTGGGTACCCCAGCCCTGACACAAGGCGTCTGTAGTGAGAACTTGTCTCAGAGTGTCTTTTCTGAAAGGGACTCCTTGGGCCAAATTGGAAATGAGTCACACACCAGTTCAGGGTCCAATGTACTGGGTCCAAGACCACGACTGGTAGTTCCAGGTTGTCGGAACACTGGTTTCACTGCACACAGTGTCCATTGAGGAGCCCTTATGTGCAATCAAGCCAGAAGAACTGCTGGGATGGCAGCTGCCATGTGACCTAACAGTCTCAGGAAACCTCTGGCAGAGGACTGGCATGACGAAGTCAGTGCCTGAGCCTGAGACTGAAGATGGTCTGCCCTGTCTGGGAGCAGAAAGGAAGCATGGTGTTAGGCTGATGGATAAAATGCCGACATCCCCCACAGCAACAACAAGGAACCACCGCACAGGCCCCCGGCATACCCCACCATGAACCCGACAGCACAGATGCACAGGAGACAGACAACCAGCACGACAGCGATGCAGCAGCACAGAGTCCAACCAAGCGCCCGATGGTAACGCCGACTGGCAGACGCACAGCACGGACAGCCACCCGAGGGACAGGAGAGGCATGACGGAGCTGACAGTGACCTACCACGGCAGTGGGGCCCCTGCACAGGGGAACAGGGGACACGAACTGCAACACAGGGATCAGGGGGGGGCGCACGGTGCACCGCAGATAGGTAGGGTCGACAGCATGGGGAGCAGACAGCATGAAAGGACGCCTGTGGGAGTCCCCTGGCCCTGGGACCTACACCTGAAGGCTGATGTTCAATGCCAGCCCCATCAAGTAGTCCCTGTGGCTCCTAACACTGTTCGAACCGACAATGTCGCTGATGCATCGTGCACACTCCCTCCAGCGCCTCCGGGAGCACCCCACAGCCTGGCCAGACAGGACCTGTTGCATCTTTAACTCAGTCAGTCACTGTTCCCCCCCACAGGACGTCCAGGAAGTGCCACAGGGTGGGGTGCGCTGCACCAAGCAGGACACTGAATGCCCGGTGCCGCCCCTCGATGGCACTATTGGTGCAGGGCATCTCATCCAGAATGGAGGCATGGCAGTTCCACACGGTGATGGGAAAAGTACAGTTACGCAAGAACTTACCGTAACAGTAGATCTTCGAGAGGGGCTCTTGTAGTAGGTATTTACATATAGGACTGACCCGCCAGGCATCAGGACCCTACAAAAAATTTCTAGGTAGCAGTATCTGGCGGGAAACCGCCCCCCCCCCCACGTCAGGTGACCGACGTCATGAGACGTCAGTATAACGGGGCGGTCCCCCACACCCACCTTCCAGTTCTTTCCTGCCAAGGGCCCAAAGAGGTAAGACGAGAGAGAAGTGGATATTTCCCTTCATGAAAAAGGAGCCAAAAAAACTTAGGGGGATGGAGGGCGGGAGGGCAATACCTACTGCAAGAGCGTCTCTCGAAGATCTACTGTTACGGTAAGTTCTTACGTAACTGTACTACTTTACTTTGAGAGGGTTCTTGCAGTAGGTATTTACATATAGGATCGAGTCCCAAGCAGTCTGAAACAAGGAAAAGCACTCGGAAGGAGGAAAACTATCCATGTATGGAACCTCCGGCTGAATGGGTCTTATGAAAGAAGACCTTGAAGCACAGCCAACCCGAAGCCTGCTCTACAGTGAGAGGCAATGTCTAAACTGTAGTGTTTCGTAAAGGTATGGACAGAAGTCCAAGTTGCAACTGCGCAGATGTCTGCCGCTGACACATTTTTGAAACAAGCTGCAGAGGCCGTTACTCCTCTGGTGGAGTGACCTCTGACTTGACCCGGCAGGGTCTTGTTGTACTTGTCATAACATAAAGTGATACAATGAGCCAACCATTTAGATAGGCATTGCTTGGAAATGGCATTGACCTCTCTTTTGTGAGCAAGAGACAAAAAGCTAATCAGATTTCCTGAAATCCTTAGTCCGAGTGGTGTAGTATCTCAGTATTATGTGAACATCCAAAGTATGCAAGAGGTACTCCCCTTGATTGGAGTGTTGCGTAAAGAAAGCAGGTAGCTCAATGGATTGATTCAGCGTGGATTCAGTCACCACCTTAGGGAGAAACTTAGGGTTGGTGCACAGAGCCACACGTCCTTGTGAAAATCAAATAGGGATTTACACATCAAGGCCTGAAGTTCTCGAAAAATTACCATTGAAGTAATGGGCACTAGGAAGAAAGTCTTCCAAAAGAGGAACTTTAAATCTGCTGAGGCTGCTGGCTAGAAAGGAGGCAGAGTAAGCTTCTCGAGAGCAAAATTCAAGTCCCAACGAGGAGCTGGAATGTGGATGGATCGGTCTCAAATGGAGGACCCCTCTGAGGAATGTCTTAGAGGCTTCCAACTGAGCGAAAGTCCTGTCTCTGAAGGGGACATGGTAGGCTGAAATCCCTGCCATGTGGACCTTTAAAGAGGAATGGCTGAGACCCAGACAGAAGAGATGACGCATGTAGTCCACGACTCTGCAGGCTGAGCAAGAGAAAGGTTCAAAGTCCTTTGACGTGGCCCAAACAGAGAACCGTTTCCACTTCATGGCATAGGTGGACGGCTTTCTGGCCTCCACCAAAATGTCTTCTACGAGCGGGGAAACCCCACAGCGGGCTTTAGCTATGTCTGCAGGAGCCACGCATGCAAATGAAGGGATTTGAGACCTGGATGAACAAGGGTCCCCTGATCCTGGGTCAACAAGCGTTGTGACAGAGGAAAAGGAGGTTCCTCTGAAAACTGTTGCAGAAGAGAGAACCAAACTTGCCTGGGCCAGAATGGAGCGATGAGGATCATTCGTGCCCCCTCTGATCTGAGCTTGTTCAGGACCCTCGGAATTAAAGGAATAGGAGGGAAGGCACAGACGAATCTGTCCCTCCAATCGAGAGACAGAGCGTCCCGCCAAAAAATGTCTCGCCCTGGAGTGAGCGAGCAGAAGGCAGGAAGTTTTACGTTTTGAGGAGACACAAACAGGTCTACCTGAGGGGTTCCCCAAAGCAAGAAGATGTTGTCTACTACCTCTTGATCCAGTTCCCATTCGTGGGCCCTGACTGAGGACCAACTGAGGTGGTCTGCCAGTGTGTTTTCCACTCCCGGAACGTAAATGGCCACCAGGTAAAGGTTGTGCTGGGTGGCCCAGCTCCACACTCTCATTGCTTCCCTGCATAGTGGGTAGGAACGTGTTCCTCCCTACTTGTTGAGGTACCAGACTACACACATGTTGTCTGTCTGTATGAGTAGATGACCGAGAAGCATGGAAGAGTGCAGGGCCTGGAGGGCATAAAGTATTGCTTGGAGTTCGAGCACATTTATGTGCAAATTTTGTTCGAACCTGGACCAGCTGCCCTGAGTCTTGAGCGACCCGAGATGGGCTCCCCAGCCCTCCTATGATGCATCTGTCGTCAACGTCTGGGAGGGGAGGGATCAATAATGAAGTAAACTCCCCGGCAAAGGTTCTCTTGCACCATCCACCATTGCAAGTCCCTTATCATGGGATCGGAGACTAGTACCTCTTGGCCTAGGTCATCCAGTGTTTGGTCCCACTGAGACTGAAGCGTCCGTTGAGAGACTCTCCTATGGGGGCGAGCACATGGGACTGTCGGAATGGCAGCCACCATTAGCCCGAGGAGACGGAGGACTGAAATGGCTCCGACCGTTCTGCGACGGGACAGAGGATGAACCTGAGTCTGAAGGGTGTCCACCCTGTCCGGAGGCAAAAAGGCTTTGCCGATGGTCGTGTCCAGAATTGCCCCTATAAATTGGAGACATTGGCAAGGGACCAAATGGGACTTTGCCTGGTTGATGGTGATACCCAGGCTGGTGAAAACTTGCAGGGTAAGGGAAAGGGAGTGCAGGAGTTCCTCCCTGGATGGGGCTGCCAGGAGCCAATCATCCAGGTAAGGGAATACCTGAACTCCCTGGGTACGCAGGTGGGGTGCCACCACAGACAGGCATTTGGTAAATACTGGGGCTGAGGAAAGACCAAATGGGAGGGCCCTGAATTGGTAGTGGTCCCCCTGAAAGCAAAAACAAAGGAATTTGCAGTGGGAAGGGCATATGGGGATACGTAGGTAGGCATCCTGCATGTCCACAGCGCACAGCCACAAACCCTGCCAAAGAAGGGGCAGAAAGCCCTGCAAGGAGAGCATTCTGAAGCATATGTACTCCACAAACATGTTCAGGGAACTGAGGTCTAAAATAGGCCTCACATCTCCTGTGTTTTTTGGAACTAGGAAAAAATGGGAATAGTAACCCGTCCCCCAAAGGTGGTTGGGAACTGGTTCTATCACCGCCTTTGAGAGAAGGGAGGCGACTTCTTCTAGGACCAGAGGAAAATGTTCTGGGGAGTAAGACGACTTGGGGGGTGGTCTTCGGGGTGGTTTCTGTAGAAACTCTATTGAGTGTCCTGCTGCAATCAACTGGAGCACCCAAGCGTCCGAATTTATCCTCGCCCAACCCGATAGATGGAAGGAGAACCTCCCTCCTACCGGTTCCTCTGGGACCTACAGAGGCAGTGTAAGAGCCGAGGAGTCAGGAGGTCTGGGGCAGTGCAGCAGCCGAGGCACCCACGGCTTTTTTGGTAGGGGGAGTTTTGGTTGCTGGAGGGCTCCCGATGCTTGTTGACCCGTTTGCCCTGCGATTTTGGATTTTGTCAGTTACGTCTATGAAAAGGGCGCTGCTGTCCCTGAGGGGGTCTGTACATAGAGTCCACGGACTTGAGTGCAGTGCCCTTCTCTTGCAAGTCTGTAATGATGTCCTTGACATCGCCGCCAAAAAGCACTGAACCCCTGAAGGGCACATCCTGAATAGCGGAATGCACTTCAGGAACCAATCCTGACACACGGAGCCCAAGCATGATGCCAAAGTCCTACGAAAGCCGAGCTCCATCCAGGTGTGTCCACTGCGTTGTAAGTGGCACGAAGCATGTGCCAACTGGCTGAACGAGCAGAACGGACAAGATTTGCCAGTTCCTGCTTTGCCTGAGACTCAGGAAGGGAGTCTAACTTTGATTCCACCTAACTCAGGATGGTCTTCTGGTAATCCCCCATATGTGCTACATAATTCAGCACCCTAATACCTAGGGTAGAAGATGCATAGATCTTCTTCCCATACTGGTCCAGAAACTGAGACTCCCTATCAGGCGGAGATGAGCTGAGATGTTTCGGATTAGCGGAGTGGCCTTGAGCAGCGCTAATCACAACCGAATCTGCTTTGGGGTGTAGGTTCAAGAAATCTACTCCATCAGGAGCCTGATATAGCCGATCTGCCTTCCTCGGAAGGCGGGCTAACACGGAAGGTTTTTCCAAATAGCGGAAAGAAGGTCTGTGCGAGGCTCTATCCAGAGTGGAATCAATATAGGAGCGGTCTCGGGCTGATCCAAGTGGGCAGCGAGCGTTTTACGCTGTGGATCTGGCTCCAGAGATTGCCACTGATGAACTTCATGGATCTTTCTCAGTAACTCCAGAAAAAGAAGGATCCTCTGGAGGAGACTTCAGAGGGGTCCTTGGCCATGGTCGGTCTGAAGTTCGAGGCTCGTCATCTGGGTCAGAGCATCCCCCTGAGTCCGAGTCAGAGGTCTCCAATGAAGAAGAGGAAGACTCCTCCCAATGCGGGGGACGGACGGTCCCTGGGGGAAGCACTCTGGGACCCGTATCCTCCCCACCCCTGGCGCCTGAGGGTTCACCTCTGGTGTCAGGTGAGGGGGAGGTAGTCTCCCATCTCTGGCGCAGGGGATCCTGCAAAGGGGCCGGCACTGGGAGATGGCTCTCTACCTCTCTAGTGAGTTGAGCCTTGGCCTCAGCCCACCAGGCAGCTAGAGTCTCCTTCAAGTCCACCGGCGGCTGGGGTGTGGGCGGCAGAGGAGGAGGGGATACGGATACTAAGGATATCTGTACATTGAATGTCCATAACCCGATGGCGGGAAGCCCGGCATCGGGTAAAGCGGCGTCAGGTACTGTGACATCGGACACTGTGGGGCCAGGTAAGATGGCACCTGGTATTGTGGTGTCAGATACCCGGGTGCCAGGGGCTCTGACGGGGCAGAAGCCCAGCTGGCAGTCCAGGCAAAGGTGGCCACACAGGCATCGGTCCCAGCGTGAGAGCGCTGTCTGGTAGGGGGACATCGGCTGGCGTCAGGTAAGCTGGAATCTGAGGGTCCGGCGTCAGGGAGTCTGGCCCAGTAGGAGGGAGCCCTGACGGCAGCGTGTTCAGGTCCTCCGTGATGACTGGAAAGGGAGGGATAGAATCCCCGGGAGTTCAGTGGAGGAGACACAGGGACCTCAGAGGGCAATGCCAAGTGTTGCGGGGAGCCTGGGGCGTCAGACTGGTTGAAAGGGTCCAACGCAGGCTCCTTAGCTAGGTGGTCGCTGGAGGGGCCGACGTCTGGCTTATCAGTTGGATCCGGGCAGCAGTCGGAAGAGCCGGCGTCCGACTTATCGGATCCCTTGCTCAAAGAAGGCCGTGCTGGAGATGTGGCCTTGTCGGGCGAAAGAGCGACTGTGCGCCCTCCTGAAGGAGCGAGCGGCTTACCAGTCTTGATCAGGCGGAGGTCGGTGGCACCAGCGTCCGACTTAGCAGACCCGCTCGAACCTGAGGGCCACGTGGCAGCAGCCTTTCCGGGAGCGGAGGCCTCCTTTACCCCAGAGGTACCCGAGGGGCCAGAGCACGAACCTGAAGGAAGGGGCGACACCTTCTTGGACACTGCCAATACAGTCGTTGTTGAGCGGTCCTCTGGAGGGGACGCTACCTTCAGAACCCCCGATTCCAGCCGGAGTCGCGGAGATCGAATCCAGGCCCTGGTGCTTCTCCTCCTTTTTGTGGCCTTCGGGGGAAGTGGATGCCTGCCTCAACTTTTTCAACTCCTTCTCCATGGATGCAATTTTTTTCTTTAAAATATGGGCCTCCAGGGACTGCTGCCTCCGTTTTCGGGTAGCTGAATTAAATTTCTGGCAGTGCTGGCACTTCTCCACAGGATGATCCGGGCCTAGGCAGAAGAGGCACAAGGAATGGCCGTCCTTATGTGGCAGTTGGGAACCGCATGAGTGGCACTTATTATTATGTGATTCGTAAGGCATCAGGAATGACATACACAGCGTATTGAGGGTGGAAATACCAAAAAAAAAAAAAAAAAAAGTTTGAAAACTGAATAGACAGATGACTGACGAGTGTTGAACTCTACCGTGAGAAACTTTTACAAGTCGACAACAGGAAAGAACTGGAAGGCGGGCTTGGGGGACCGCCCCTTCATACTGACGTTGCATGACGTCTGTCACTTGACGTGAGGGCGGTCCCCTGCCAGAGACTGCTAGCTAGAAATTTTTCTGTGGGGCCCTGACGCCTGGCAGGTCAGCCCTATATGCAAATACCTACTGTAAGAGCCCTCTCAAAGTAACATCAAGAGGCTTGCGGCGGTGGCCGCTGCGGACAGGGCTGCCCAGCCAAGTGTCCTCGAAACAGTTGAGGGCAAGGGCCTCCTCATGGGAGGTGAAGAACTCCCAGCCACGGAGATCCTCGTACGTGGCGCACACATCCGCAGGGGGCACAAATGCAAGGGACGGCAGCATGCGGAGATGTATGGCAAAGATGTCATCCATGCAGTACAGACGTGCCAGCTCCGCATGCTGCTGGATGTGTCGCCAAACACGCCGGCACAAATGGAAGAAACAGCTGTGGACGTCCATGTCTGGCAGCGCTGTGGGGACAGCCCTATAGGCAGCCAGCTCGACATCAATAAGCATGTGGTGGGGACGCCTGCAGGTCACAGCTCTGCTACCTTGGTGAACACAGTGGTGTAGTCTGCCACTGTCCTCCTTGCCATGAACCCATAGACTGCAGGGAGTACAGTCACCCCATCCACCCCACGCAGCGTATACAGCTACTGGAATAGCCTGGGGCAGCAGCAGCAGAATGTACCATTGCCCAGCCATGCTGGGCTGCAGCCCAGGAATTTAAGGTTCCTCTCGGTGCTGAAGAGGAGGAAAGTAGTTACGTAAGAACTTACCGTAACAGTAGATCTTCGAGAACAGCTCTTGCAGCAGGTTACACCATTAGGACTGAAGCCGGCAGGTGTCAGGACCCCACGGAAAATTTTCTAGCTAGCAGTCTTCAGCAGGGACCACCTCTGACGTCGGTCCCGCCCCTGATATCAGGCGCAGTACATAAGGAGGCGGTCCCGCCAGAATCCCCAGTTCTCCCGCCGGAGACTTCCGGTCGCTGGATGACATCAGAAAAGGAGACAGAGGACCCGCCCTCAGATGGCCAAGACTAAGAACCGACTTTTCCGATCCTAAGGACAGTGTAAGGCTGGAACCTACTTCTTCCAAGGGGGAATGGTGAGCGGGAAGGTACCTGCTGCAAGAGCTGTTCTCAAAGATCTACTGTTACGGTAAGTTCTTATGTAACTGTACTATCTTCTTCAAGGTACAGCTCTTGCAGCAGGTTACACCCATAGGACTGATTCCCAAGCAATGGCGCCTTGAGAGGCCATCGGGAGGAGGCAATATGGAGATTCAGACCCGTCCTGGGCCTAAGACAGGAGGCCCTGAAGAACAGCAAGGCCGAAACACGCTCTTCGCCTTGAGGCGATATCAGGCTATAATGCCTGATAAAAGTGTGCACCGAACTCCAGGTGGCTATGCACTATATGGTCGACGAGATATCGCTTCAGTGCCGCAGTTATGTAGCCACTCCTCTTGTTGAATGGCCCTTGACCACTCCTGGTAAGTGCCTCTTTACGCTTTGTCGTAGCAAAACGAGATACACTGAATGAGCCAGCGTGAAAGCCGCCTGTTTCAAACTGGGGCCCCTTTCATCCTCTCAGCGAATGAAACAAACAGCTGCTCCACTTTCCGGTGCTGTTTGGTTCTGGTCAAATAATATCTGAGACACCTGTGAACATCCAGGGTGTGGAGTGGTGCTTCTCCTCGATTGGCGTACTTAGGAAAGTACACTGGTAAATCAATGTCCTGGTTAAGAGTAAGGGCTGAAATCACCTTAGGCAGGAACTTAGGATTCGTCCTCAGGGACACCCTGTCCTGATGAAAAATTAAATAAGGCTCCTTGCACGTGAGAGCATGTAATTCAGAGATTCTTCTCGCCAAAGTAACGGCAACCAAAAACAACGTTTTCCACGACAGAAAACGTAGCTCGCAATCTGTGGCAGGCTCAAAGGGTGGCAGCGTAAGTTGCCCCAGGACGAAGGGTAAATCCCAAGGAGGGACGGGATCCCTGATGGGCAGCCTAAGGTGGAGGACCCCCTCTTAAAAAGGCACGGGTAGTATCCAGCTGGGCCACCATGCGGTGGCCTATGGGGGCATGATAAGCTGAGATTGCACAAAGGTGCACTTTGATCGAGGAGTAAGCTAACCCAACTTGAAAGAGGAAAAGCAGGTACTCCAGAACCAGCTTTTCAGGACAGTCTAGGGGTGAGAAACCGCGTGCTTGAGACCACAGGCAAAACCTGCGCCACTTCATGGCATATGCTGCGTGTGTCGCCAGTTTTCTAGCGGCAGAAAGCACCTCTGCCACCTCTTGCGAGACCCCGTGTCGCAACATGGCTATGTCTCGAGGAGTCAGGCATGCAGGTTCAGTGAATGTAAGTCCGGAAGGACTAGCGAACCCTCCTCCTGAGACAACAGGTGTGAGCTGATTGGCAAAGGAAGCGGAGGTTCCCGGGATAACTGATTTAGAAGTGGGAACCAAATTTGCCTGGGCCAAAAAGGCGCCATCAAAATAAGCATTGCATGCTCCCTGCAAAGTTTGAGAAGGACTCTCTGGATCAACGGGAAAGGAGGGATGGCGTAAAGGAATCTGCCCACCCAGGAGAGGGACAATGTGTCTCGCCAGAAAACACCAGGCCCTGGATCTAGCGAGCAGAAATTGGGCAGTTTTGCGTTGGATGGGGAGGCGAATAGGTCTAATTCTGGAGTGCCCCATCTGTGGAACAGATCCTGCCACCTCCTGTAGAAGTTCCCACTGTGGACCCTGGCCTGGGAAGGACTCAGGCTGTCTCAGACAGTGTTGTCCACCCACTAACGTGAACTGCAATGAGGTTTTGCCTGTGTCAGACAGCCATCCCCACACCCTCATAGCCTCCTGCAAAGGGGTAGGAGTGTGCCTCCGTGTTTGTTGAGGTAATACATCACCGCAGTATTGTCTGTTTGTAACAGGAGAGTACTCGGTGGAATCTCCGACTGGAAGGCTTGCAGGGCATAAAGAACCGCCCTCATCTCCAATATGTTGATATGGAGATGAGATTCCTGGGTAGTCCATGTTCCCCGATACCTCACCCCGTTCAAGTGTGCTCCCCACCCCAGCCCTGAGGCATCTGTGGAGAGTGTTAACACCAGGGACGGCGCTGTGAAAGGAACCCCCACCGAGAGGGTTCCTGGGTCTAGCCACCATTGCCAGTCCCGAACCACAGTCTTCGTGATTCTGACTGGATGCTGCAGATGGTCTTGCCTTTGGTCCCACTGCACCCTTAACATCCACTAGGTTACCCGCATGTAGAGTCTTGCCATCGGGACTGTTGGAATGGCCGCAGCCATGTGTCCGAGCAGGCGAAGGACCAGTCTGGCTGGGACAGTCTTCTTCGTGACAGATCCCTTATGAGGGATCGTATGCGTTCCGTTCTGTCTTCGGGAAGAAAGAGCTTCCCCTTGACGGTGTCCAGAACTGCCCCTATGAACTGCAGCGTCTGAGAAGGTACCAGGAGAGACTTCTCGTAGTTGATTAAGATGCCCAGAGACTGAAAAAGAGCTTGGGTATGCTGAATGGAGAACAGCAATGCGTCCTGGGAGGAGGCCATGAGAAGCCAGTCGTCCAGGTACGGGAACACGTAGTGGCCCTGTCTCCTCAGAGACGCTGCCACGACTGCCATGCACTTGGTGAATACCCTGGGTGCTGATGACAGCCCGAAAGGAAGTGCTCGGAACTGGTAGTGGCAACCGAGAAACTCGAAGCGCTGGAACCTCCTGTGCGCCCGAGCGATAGGGATGTGCAGGTAGGCGTCCTGCATGTCTAGGGACATCAAAAAAGCATCCTTCTTCAGCACAGAGATTAGTCCCGGGAGGGTCACCATGCGGAAGCGCTTGTAAACAACCGACATACTGAGGTCGCTGAGGTCCAAGATTGGACGGAGGTCCCCAGTTTTCTTTGGAACCAGGAAGAAGTGTGAATAATAACCTGCTCTTCTCTGGTTCCCTGGAACGTGCTCCAAAGCTTCTTTCTGTGGAAGCGTGAGCACTTCCTGCCTTATGAGCAGGCGTGCTGACTCGAGTAACGGGAGAGCAGAGGAGGCCTTGTGGGGGCTTGTCTAGGAATTCCTATATAGTGGCCTTTTTGACCATCAGCACCCACCTGTCGGTGGTGATCGACCACCACCCTGGCAGTGGTTCATGGCGCACCGATCCTTGTTTCCCATTGATCCTGAGAAGGGCCGGGGGCCGGGAAGGAGTCATGCTGTGGCAACAGAGGGTCCTGCAGGTTGGGCTGACTTGGTAGCACGTTGGCCTCTACCTGAGGACATCCTGACCTGGGCTTTCCGGGAGAAGGAGCCCCTCTGTTGCTGGCCGGAATGAGGTTGTTGCCTCTGAGTCTGGGTGCGGAAATGACTCTGGTTCCTACGAAAAGAACCGAGTCTAGACCTGTACATGGCCTGGACAGATCTAACAGCCTTCCCAGCTTCCTGTAATTTGGTGATGACCTTTTCCGAGGCTTCACCAAACAAAACTTCGCCATGAAAAGGAGCGTCCATAATGTTTTTCTGGACATCCGGGGTAAACCCGGAGACACGGAGCCATGAGCGTCTCTGGAGACATACGCTTGAGGCTGCCGCTCTGGCCAAAGAGTCTGCGGAGTCGTACGCGGCTCGGAGCACCTGGGTCCCCACGTCTGAACCCGTGCAGAGGAGTTGAAGGAGTTCCTCCTTCTGGCCACCATCTGGCAATTTCTCCGCCAGTTCCTGCCCCTGTTCCCACTGCGCGTTCTGGAACTGAACCATGTGGGTCAGGAAATTTAACGATCTAATGGCGCAAGTCGCGGCCGTGCAAGTGTGCCTAACCAGCACATCCAGTTGCTTGGACTCCAGGTCCGGTGGCTGCGTGCTCAGATGTTGCGGTCTCTGAGACCGGTCATGAGAGGCTGTAATGACCATGGAGTCGGCCAGAGGATGGTTAGCCAGGTACTGGTCCTCCCTTGGGGCCTTGTACAGGCGGCCAGCCTTCTTCGGCATTGCCAGGGTCGAATGTGGACGCTTCCACGCTGCCTTGGTGACGTCCACGAAGGTGTCCACTAAGGGTGGCACTACCACATGCTTGGGATCTTTTTCCCGAAGATAGCGGGCAAGGCGTAGTCTTCCGGGGTCGAGTTCCTCTGCATCCCATCCCAGTTCTCTTGGATGTGTCTCATTATCTCGGAGAACAAGGGGTCATCCGGAGACCTAGGGAGGTCGCGTGGGTCCGGAGAGGGGATGATGATCGGTGAAGGAGACCTGGAGCATTCAGAGATGTCAGATCTGGAATCCTCCGTAGACGGTGAATGCCGACGTCTTCTGGGTCTCTTGGGGCTGGGTGACACTGAAGAGGATCTAGACGGAGGCTTTCTCTTCTCTGTAGATCTGCCCCTAGGAGGTGCTGCTGGCTCCTGGGGGGAAGGTGCTTGGCCTGCTGCCCCTTTTGGTGAAGGAGGGGGCGCAGGCATCGGTGGTGCCGCCGGTGTGGGAGGAGGGTGCGTGGTGACCACATCCTTTTTGATGGTGTTCCACCAACATAGAAACATAGAATTTGACAGCAGATAAGGACCGCTTGGCCCACCTAGTCTGCCCATTTCCCTACCTACTGGATAAGCTGCAGATCCTAGTTAACCAGCAGCCTACTTCTTCCTACCCCCACCCCCCAGAATTTCCTTATGACTATCCCATGCATGCTTGAATTCCCCACTAATTTTGACTCCACAACCTCCTCTGGAAGGCCGCCCATGCATCCACAACCCTCTGTGAAAAAATACTTCCTTAAATTACTCTGAGCCGCCTCCCATCTTCAAATTGTGCCCTCTGTTCTTGCACACCTCTTTTTGAAAGATGCTACCTCTTGGACTTTGTTGATTCCTGTTGATTCCCTTGAGGTACTTGAAAGCTTCTATCATGTCCCCCTCTCCTCCTTTCCTCGAGGCTATACATATTAAGCTCCTTAAGTTCTCTTCATATGACTTCTGGTGCAAACCCTGCACCATTTTAGCTGCCTCCTCTGGACAGCTTCCATCCTGTCTATGTCTCTGGAGATTGGGTCTCCAGAACTGCACACAGTACTCCAGATGGGGTCTCACCAGCTGTCTGTACAGAGGATAATAACTTCCTGTTTTCTACTGGTGATGCCTCTCCCTATGCATTCCAGTATCCCCCCAGCCCTCCTTGCTGCCCTCTCACATTGCTTGCCCACCTTTAGGTCATCTGATATGACTACCCCCAGGTCCCTTTCCATTCTTGTTGTTAGTATCTCACCCCCCATTGTGTACTCTTCCCCTGGGTTTTTGTTTCCCAGGTGCACTACCTTGCACTTCTTAGCATTGAATCTAAGCTGCCATACATTTGACCATTCCTCTAACCTTGCCAAGTCCCTTCTCATCCTTTCCACCCCACCCTGTGCAGCAACTCTGTTCAAGATCTTAGTGTCATCTGCAAAGAGACATACTTTTCCTTCCAGTCCTTCTGCAATGTCGCTTATAAAGACATTGAAGAGGACCGGTCCTAATACTGAACCCTGCGGTACCCCACTAGTAACCCTCCTTTCTTCTGAGTGGACTCCATTTACTATAACTCTCTGTGTCCTATTCTCCAGCTAATTCTTTACCCAGGCTGTAATCTTGGGACCCACTCCCAGGCTGGCTAACTTGTATATTAATCTTTTGTGTGGGACTGTGTCAAATGCCTTGCTAAAGTCTAGGTAGGCCATGTCCACAGCCCTCCTGATCTACTACTTTGGTCACCCAGTCAAACAAATCTATCAGATTCGTCTGGCATGACCTTCCCGCTGTGAATCCATGCTGCCTAGGGTCCTGTGCCCCTCTGGCCTCTAGATACTCGACAATTCTTTCCTTTAGAAGTGATTCCATCATTTTCCCTATCACTGAGGTTAGACTAACAGGTCTATAGTTTCCTGCTTCTGCCTTGCTCCCACTTTTGTGAAGGGGAATCACATCTGCCCTCCTCCAGTCCTCGGGTACCACCCCATCCTCCCATGATTTGTTAAAGAGGGTAGTCAGTGGTGTCACTAGTTCTACCCTTAGTTCTTTTAGAATTCTGGGATGAATCCCATCAGGCCCCTTGCTTTGTCCACCTTCAGTTTTAAGAGTTCTTTCAGAACCCTTTCTTCTGTAAATAGGCGGTATCAACATCTGTATCCAGAGTGTTACTACTGTTTGTTTTATGTATCTCCCCTCTTCCTTCAGTAAATACTGAGCAAAAATATTTGTTTAGTATCTCTGCCTTTTCACAGTCTCCCTCTGCCCACCCTCCCTCTCCTTTATTAAGCCTCACTATCCCTCCCTTGGTCTTCCTTCGTCCCTGATGTACCTATAAAAGGTTTTATCCTTCTTAACTGAGTTGGCTATCTTTTCCTCGGTTTGGGCCTTTGCTGTTCTGACTGCCTTCCAGCCTCCTTTGCTTTAACTGATAAGTTCTCTGTCCTGCTCCTTCTGCGATTCCTTGTACTTCCTGAAAGCTTTCTTTTCTCTTGAACCTTCACTGCCACTTCCTTTGAGAACCATAGTGGTTTCTTACATTGTCTTGTTTTGTTTATTTGCTTCACACAAAGGCTTGTTACCTCTGTGATGGCAGTTTTATTATTTCCATTGTTCTTCCACCCTCCTTCCTGCCCATTTGCTAGTGCATTCCTTAGGCACTCACCCATTATGGCAAAGTCAGCCCTCCTAAAGTCCAGTACATTTGTCTTTGTATGGCTTGACTCTATTACTGTGTTTATTGAACCATACTGTTCGATGGTCGCTAGTTCCCAGATGGCTACCCACTTCTACATCTGTGATCCTCTCTCTATCTCCATTTGAGAGTATCAAGTCTATATTGCTCCCTCAGAGTGGGCTCCAGTACTAGTTGTCTCAGGCATGCCCCTGTAGGGCATCTAGAATAACTGCACTCTTCAAGTGGCAGCTGCAACTGCACTCCAGTTAACATCTGGCATATTCAGATCACCCATCAGCAGTATCTCCCTTTTTCTGCCATTCTAAGTATACTTTCTATCATTTCCTTGTCCATTTCCTCCCCTGAGAAGGGGTTCTGTACAACCCTGTCTGGATTGTGGTGCCATTGCCTGTCTCCAAATTTACCCACAGTGCTTCTTCTCCTCCCTGTTTACCCTTTTGTTCTGTTGCTTTTATTCCTTCCTTTATGTAAAGAACTACTCTCCTCCTCTTTTACCCTCCTGTCCCTCCTGTAGATAGTATATCCTGGTATGTTTACGTCCCAGTCATGGTTTTGTGTGTACCATGTTTCTGTGACTGCCACGATATCCAGATGTTCCTCCTCCATCAAGGCCACTAATTCAGGAAGCTTGTTACCTGACTCACGGGCATTGGTACTCATTGCTCTCCATTTTTGATGGCTTTATCTTCTGTTGCAGCATCCCCACTGACCGTTCTACCTTGGTCTTTTCTCATTTAGTACCCTGTTTTGTAGGGAGGCTGGGATTTTTCTGCTGCTTGTCAGTGTCTCCCCTTGACTAGTTTAAAAGCTTGCCAATGAAGCATTTAAACCGATTGCAAAAGACTTGTTCCTTCCTGGACAGATGCAGACCATCCTGCCAGTATAGGCTGTTGTCCTCCAGGTGGAACCCAGTCCCCAATGAAGCTAAACCCCTGTGCTCCGCACCATTTTTCAACCATTCATTAAACTGCATGGTGCCATTACCTCGCCTCACCCATGGCTTTGACAGGCAGCACCTCTGAGAAGGATACTGTGTGTGCTACTTGTCTTAGGCCCCTCCCCAACTCTGCAATGCCCTCCTGCACTGCTCTAACCTCATGATGAGCCAAGTCATTTGTCCCTAGGTGGACAATTACATCCAGCTCAGAATCCCTTGCAGCTGTTGTCGTGATCCTGAGGATGCGCTTCCTGTCCCTCCAAGCCATGGCACCAGGCAGGCACCTTACTTCAGTTTTCCCAGCTCCTCCCAGTTCTATCCCCCTAATAATTGAGTCCCCCACCAGGAGCTGCTTCCTTTCCTTGTGGTGTCCTCTGCCTCCTTCCTGTGGGCCTCCCTTGTGACAGCTGTCCTCAGCCTCCTTAGTCTCCTCTGTGGGTGCATCCATAGGGGAGCTATGCTCCCCCAGAATGGTGTATGGATTGTGGAGTGGAACATCTGACTGGGTGTGCCTCCGTTCCACCATCCTCACCCTTCCTGAGCCCACTGTGGTCCAACTGCTGTGTTTTCTTCGCAATCTCTGAGGTAGTGGTGGTGGCTGTGGTGCTCCCTGGATGGGGGAGGTTCCCTTCCTACTGTCCAGTGTGGCCATGGGGAAGGTCCCCGTACTACTGTCCAGTGTGGCCTGAAGACGGGCAACTTCCTCCCTCAGGGCAGAGAGTTGTCTACAAATAGAGCAGCATCTCAGCCTCCAGAAAGACTCCCGGAAGACTGCTGCCCCACAGCCATTACACTGCACTACTGCCCACATTTTTTTTTTTGTGTGTGTGTGTGATTAGTTTGTAATATAGAAATATATGTTTATAATATACAATGTGTATGCTTATATTGTCAGTGCAGTGTGCTAGAGAGGATATGACAGTGACATGCACCTTGCACTCTTGAGGAAATGATGTCAGAACCCCAGGTATAAAGGAACTATTTCCAGGGTGGTGGGGTGAGGGGGGAAGGGGTTGGGCCTAAACTGTGCCCTCGCAAAACGATCAGCTAAAAGCTCTGACCCACTGCTGCAATGAGTGCCTTCCTGTCAGCAAGATGCCCTACACAACAATTTGATAGGGAAATACCCTGCTAATCAAACAGAGAAAAATCCACACATCCAAGTCACATCCACCAGAAAGTGAAGAGCTCCTTCACTTCTGCCAGGTTGAGGCCCAACGACGGACCGGGCACCGGTGGCCTGTCGTCGGCTCCCCGGGGGTCTCTGGTTCTGGGGAGGGCTCCTGTGGGAGCTCGACGGGCCCAGAATCGCCCGCCTGGTCTTCAGGCTGAGTGGACTCCTCTGACCCGGCGTTGGCGGGCGGCGGTGTGGTTCTTCTGGCTGCGGTATCTTCGCGGTCCCCGTCGGCGTCTGGGAAGTGAATGCCTGGCCAGCGGGTGACGAACTGCCGCCGGCTCCCAGGAGTGTTTGTGTACCTGGGCTGACGTTGGGTCCGACGTCCGCTTAAGCGAGGTCAGCTCCTTGGTCTTGCGTTGGGGTGACGGCGGCAGGGATACTGACCGGACATTGGTAGCCGAGTGCCGGGACGAGGACTTGTGATGCTCCCCTGTCCTGGATGAGGCCTGAACTGAAGAAGCGGGCCTGGAGGTCTTGGCAGGCCGCAGAGTCGAAGAACCGCTGGCTGATTTGACCACGACCGGGGGGGGTGTGTGCCTGAGAGTGGCCTCTAGACGGGGAGCGGTCCGACCTGGAGCCGGAGCTGCAGGAGTCTGAGGCCCTAGAAGGGGATCTAAGTCTCCCCTTCTCCCGGTGCTTCTCGTGGTGCCTGTGCGACTTCCCCGAAGATCCCTCCTGGAGGAAGGTTCCATGGCCTTGAGCTTTTCTTCAAGAAGGAAAGCCTGGAAAGCCTTCTGATGGCGGATTCTGGTTCGGCTATTAAAGCCCTGGCAGAAGGAGCAAGCCTGGGTGTCGTGGTCCAGGCCCAGGCACCGAACGCAGGCCGAATGAGGGTCTTTGAAAGGAATCTGTTTCCCACAGGCACACTTCAAAGAATGGCCCTCCACTGAAGTTGGGGAGGACATCAGACAAAGAAAGGGCTTGAAAAAGGATTTCTTCCGAAGTTTGGACGGTTTCTGAATAGATTTCCTGGTCGTCGCACGCTAGACTAAACTGAAGAGGTCGAGACATGCAAGTCAACGGCAGGAAAGAACTGGGGATTCTGACGGGACCGCCTCCTTATGTACTACATCTGACGTCAGGGGCGGGACCAACGTCGGAAGCGGTCCCTGCTGAAGACTGCTAGCTAGAAAATTTTCCATGGGGTCCTGATGCCTGCCAGCTTCCATCCTAATGGTGTAACCTGCTGCAAGAGCTGTACCTCGAAGAAGATCCTGTGTTCCATGCTGGCCCCTGCGCCCTGTCCCGAATCATACAGCAGGAACTGCTCACCTGCTATGGTCCTGGTGTAGTCCTCCGGTATGGTGAGCTCGGACAGGTGTTGTGGGTCCATGATAGCTCGCCTGCTGCGTTGCGCCACCCGCTTCAGGACTGGTACAGGGGGTAGGTGTCCCCCTACTGCTTCGTTCACTCCGGAGCAGCATGCTACCACGAGCTACTGGCTAGTCTCGGTGTCTTGGGCCCTCCTCTTCACTGCTGCCTGTACCTTGCACACC
The DNA here is from genome assembly GCA_016271365.2 of Neoceratodus forsteri. Taxonomy (NCBI): domain Eukaryota; kingdom Metazoa; phylum Chordata; order Ceratodontiformes; family Ceratodontidae; genus Neoceratodus; species Neoceratodus forsteri. The sequence continues at coordinate 107,034,943 of JADMNL010000034.1, read as the reverse complement.
CCAACGGCTGTGGTGTCTGGCACACAGTTGTGGGTACCCGACAGCACCAGTGTGTCCTCGCCCACGGTCAGCGCATGGCCCCTGCACCCGTCCGCTGCATATTCGCAGCATTTCCAGTATGTGCAGTCACCTCTGGTACGTTCCCGCTGATGGGCGTATTCGGACGCCACCAGCAGTCTGTGCCTCTTGGCACTATCACCGTATTCCACCAACATTCCCTCTCCTACAGTGGAACTGGGTCTGCAGGTGTGGCGCGCCTCTTTCATGTCTCTGCCAGCACACCTGCTGACGCTGTGGGGGCGGGGGTCGGCTTCCTTGGTGTGTCGCTGTGGCGGCTTGTGTGCTTGCGGTGCTCGGTGTGTGGGATTTGGCGAAGTTATGTCGACCAAACATCGTGCTTCCGGGCAAAAAGGCTTTGCCCTGAACTGTATCCAGAATCGCCCCTATATACTGGAGTCTGACTGGGCCATGGGGCCAACTTTGGCAGGTTCAGGGTTACTCCCTGCTCTCTGAAGAGGGTAAAGGTGTCTTCAAGAGTGTGAAGCAGTTGAGCCCTTGTGGGTGCGTCCAGAAGCCAATCGTCTAGGTAGGGAAAGATGTAGTGACCTTGTCTTCTCAGGGCTACAGCAACTACCACGAGGCACTTGGGTAAAGACCCTGGGAGCCAAGGATAAGCCAAACAGCAGTGCCCGGAATTGGTAATGATGCCCTTGGAAGAGAAAGCGCAGGTATTTTCTGTGCGGCTACACCAGAATATGCAGATACGTGTCCTGCATGTCCAGAGAGCACAGCCAATCCACTTGGTAGAGGAGAGGGATCAGGCCTGGAAGGGTAACCATTCTGAACCGCTTGTACTCCGTGTAAGTGTTCAGACAGCTTAGGTCGAGAATGGGCCTTAGATCCCCAGTCTTGTTGGGTATCAGGAAAAAGAGGGAGTAGAATCCCTAACCCCTCTGACTCGGGGGAACTGGCTCTATGGCCCTCTTTTGGAGAAGCGCCTGAATTTTCCCTTCTATCAGGGCGATGTGAGATGGAGGATAGTAGGAGGACACTGGAAGATTGTTAGCGAGTCTTTCCACAAACTCCAGAGTATGACCTTTCTCTATAATCTGCAGCATCCATTGATCGGCTGTAATGTTGCTCCAACCCTCAAGGTAGAGGGAGAAGCGACCCCCCCCCCCACCGCCTCTCCCAGACACTCTGCTGAGGGGTGGGATGGGGGGGTCTGGAAGTGAGTCGGGCTGTGGTCCTAAGGATAGGCAGGGCAGCCTGGGAGGGTCTGAGCTTCTGGAGGACGAGGACGAATTCCGGCTCGAGTCTTCTGAGCTGGAGGCAGAAGAGGAGGAGGAGGTCTGATGCCGGCATCTGTCTGTCGAACGGTGCCGACAACAGCATGAGGACCTGGAGGAGGAACATTTTCCTCTTTTGCTTTTGTACTTGGGACAGCCCTATAGGCGGCCAGCTCAACATCAGTCGCAGTGGAGTCTTCTCTCTGGGCTCTGGAGGAGGAACCACCTTATCTGGTTCAGCAGGCTTCGGTAGTATAAGGTCCCCCTTGATCTCATTCCACCAAAATCAGAACAGATCTTTGACCTCACTGAGAGGAATCTGAGGGCCAGAGGGACCTGCTGGCGCCTGTGGCTGGGGGGCAGCTGGCATCAGGTCTTTCGACGTAGAGGTCCCGGACATTTGAGTCCTCCATCGTCGGTGTGCGTGATACATTCATGTCCACTGGCAACAGAGGATCTGGCGACAGTAGTGGTGTCGTTGGGTTGGATGTCAAAGTACCTCATGTCGAGCGGACGGATAGACGATGGTTAGGAGATGCAGCCAACGACGGCTTAGCCAGAGTCCGAGGAGAGGACACTGAGGTGGTGGCGGCAAGGAGACCAAGGTTCAGCAGTAGAGCCACACCCTGCCCTGCAATGAGCCACTGCTACAAAAGAAGCTCCTTGTAGCACCAGCGCATCTTCCACCGGTGCTTTGCATTACCCGAGGATAAGGAGGCCGAGGGGAGTCAACAGTGACACCTCCCAGTTGAGCAGGATCGAGTGTCAGATTGCCTTGATCGAGACCACGATCTAGACCTTGACCGTTAATGCTGAGAAGAGCCTTCTGGTGGGCTGTGGTAGACCACATGTCTTGCTAGGTTTAGCAAGAGAGAGGATCTGAAGACTCGACTGCCTGTGGAGGCTGCTCCAGATGTGAGCTGGTTGGGGACATCGACCAGGAGAACCGGGGTCTTGGAGATCGAATTCTTGATCTCATCTGACAGCCAGTTGACAGACTCAAGGAGCATCTCCACAGCATGCTTGACTGGAGTCAAGGTTGATGGCCTGACGGGGTACTAAGGAGCTCTGGACCTTCCCCTTGACCGAAGGAGTCTCAACCACCATCAAGCGGTTGGGGGAGTCTTGGGATCAGGGGATCCTCAATCCTCCCACTCCCACTACTGCTTGTGATTCTTGCCGTGCTGGGCTGGACCCTCCAGCAAGGCCTGGAGAACCATGCACATCTCACAAAATCTTTCCAAGAATTACCCTCTGATGCTGGACCCAGCAGGAAGGAGTGCCGAGACAGAGGAAGTGTCCACTGTGGCGCCCGCCACTTGTTCTGCAAAGGCTGCCAACTGGGATGCAGAGCTGGCTACCATCGAGGCCTACTTTGGGCCCTTAGACCAGGTTTTCGGATCTCTCTGCAAAGGCTGGGCGATGGTGAGCCGGTGCTTCCGGTCTTCTCATGACTCAGCACTGAAAGACAAAGGCTGCACTCGGCCATGTCATACTGCCTGCTTGGGCAGTACACGCAAAGTGTTGTGCAAGTCAGTGACCAACATTACTGCATACAAAACTTGAACCCTGGCTTCTGTGGCTCCATGTTATGATTATAAAGCGAGAGCAGAAAGCAGAGAACCAGCTGAAAAAGATTTAGAAAAAATTCTAAAAAGGAGGTTCATCGATGGCGCGATATCCGAAGCAGGAGCAGTTATGGAGTTGACCTGTTCTTCAAAGGGTAGAGTTGGGGGGCTATGCTACCCAGGTGGTGGCAGGATCTTAGCTTAAAGAAGTCTGACAGAAAAATCCTGTTCCAACGGAACTGCCAGAGCATGGATAGTAAACTGTATCCACGCCCCTAAAATAACAGGTTACTCACCTATAACAGTAGTTCTAGGAGTGCTATATGTTGTTCATCCACATTTGTTGGCATGCCCCTTTAAATCTTGCCAGAAGGTCTTCAAGCTGGCTCCTTCAACCCACCTGGGTCGTATAACCCTCTGCTCCGCCCCATGAAGCCAGATCTGAGCCCGCTGGAAGCCAGGTTATCCGTCGCAGCCGGGGAGGTCGGGTGGATCAGTGTGGATAAACACCACATACCACTCCTACAACTACTGTTACAGGTGAGTAACCTGGGTTTTTTTAGGGATGTGGATATGTTGTTCTCAGCCACACTTGTTGACAGACTCCTAGTAGTTCTCTGGTAGAAGGGAGGCAAGGCGCACACCCCCTACTTAGGAAACAAGAGACTGGAAAACTGAGGCCCCAAAACCAGCATCCCTGCATGCCTCAAGGTCGATGTGGTAATGGGTGATGAAGGTGTTTACTGTCTTCCAGGTAGCAGCCCTGCAGATTTCCTGGACAGGGATGTCCCTGGAAGCAGCCACCGACGCAGTGGTATGGCAGGCAGAATGAGCTCTTATCCCTCTGGGAGGCTCCTTGCCCGCCAACCTATACCAGAGATCAATGCATGATGTAATCCATCTGCCAATTGTCCGCTTTGCTGCAGGCCTGCCAGGTGCAGATTCAGCGTAGGTGACAAACAGCTGGCGAACCTCTCCCCGAACTTCCTCCATCCTCCCCTTACAGTAGGAGAGAGCATGTCTCAGGTCCAGAGTATGGAGCCTGTACTCTGCATCCGAGGTGTAGTACGGATAGAAGACAGGCTGAGTCAACACCTGATTAAGGTGAAACTCTGACACCACCTTCAGGAGGAATTTCGGGTGGGGACACAGGACAACCTTATCCATGTGAAAGACCAGATAAGGAGACTCCACTGAAAGCGCCTGGAGCTCCCCAGTCCTTCTGGCGGACATGACAGCCACCAGGAAGGCCGTCTTCCACGACAAGTGTGACATCACACACTTGTGTATTGGTTCGAATGGCTTGCCCTCGAGCTTTGCCAAAACCAGCAGTAAATCCCATGGAGATGGAGGTTCACGCACTGGAAGGGATATAGGATCTAGGCCTTTGACAAAGCACCAGGCCATCTTCTCCTGTGCCACCGTCTGCTGACCAGCCCACACCCGGTAAGCAGAGATGGCTGCCAGGTGCACCATAAGGATCGAAGACCGAAGACATCCTTTGGACAGCGACCAAAGGTAGTCTAAAATGCTCGCCACAGGACAGAGAGTCCAGGCCCTTGCCCTGACACCAAATGGAAAACCTTTTCCATTTGAAGGCGTAGTACTTTCTGGTCAACTCCTTTCTAGATACTTCCACTACTGTGAGTACATCCTCAGAGAGACCCAAAGCCTGAAGCTCTAGGCACTCAGGTGCCAGGGTGTCAGGTGCAGGGACTGAAGGTCCGGATGGAATACCTTCCACTGATTAACAGATGACAGGTCTGGGCGTGCTGGAAGATGCCTCGGAAGCCTATTGCTGAGGCTGAGGAGATCTGGATACTAGAATTGGTGGGGCCAGTCTGGGTCTACCAGGATCACCTGTGCCTTGTCCTTCTCACCTTGAGAAGCACCCTGTGGATCAAGGGAAATGGAGGAAAGGCTTAGAAGAGGCCTTAGGTCCACGGCCTCGAGAAGGCATCCCCTGCAGCGATCCCCGTTGAGGCGGGCATGAAACAGCCTCAGCTTGGTGTTTTCTCTGGAGGTAAACAGGTCCACTATTGGTTTGCCCCATCGGGAGAACAGGTTGTGAGCCATCTCTGGATGGAGAGACCGCTCATGGGATGTCTCGCCTATGTGGCTGAAAGCATCCACCAGTTGATTTAAGGCTCCTCCGACATGCATGGCTAGGAGATCCACCTCCATTCGGCTCACGAGTGTCCAGATGCGGACCGCCTTCCTGCACAGCAGCTGGCAGTGCATGCCGCTCTGCTCGTTGAGGTAGTACATGGTCGTGATATTGTTCGTCTGGACTTGAATCTCTTGACCCCGAAGCTGTCGAGCAAATGCTGACAAAGCCAGTCTGACCACTCTGAGCTCCATCAGGTTGATATGGTATCGGGATTCCTTGTGGGTCCTGAACCCTTGGGCCAAGTTGTTCCCCATGTGGGCTCCCCAGCTCGTGAGAGAAGCATCGGTCCTGAGGACGACTGTCGGCTCGGGGCGGACAAATGGGATCCCTTCCTGCAACCAGTCTAGGACGGTCCACCACTGGAGAGTGTCCCACATCTTCTGGGTCACAGTGATCAGGTGGTCGAAATGACCTAGGTGCTGAGTCCACTGGACGGCCAGCTCCCATTGAAGGGGGCGTATATGCCACCGGGCCCATCGGACCACGGTGGTGCAGGCCGCCATGTAACCCAGAAGGCACAGAAATTCCCGGGCAGGGTGCAAGTGCCCAACCAGAAATGACTGGGCAAAGGAGGAAAGAACCTCCACCCTCTCCGCCGGGAGTCGTACTCTGGCTTGGCAAGAGTCGAGCTCTGCCTCGATGAAGCATATCACCTGAGAAGGCACGAGCTCCAACTTGACCTCGTTGATCAGGAGGCAAAGTTCAGAGCAGGTCTGGAGGGCCAGGTCCCTGGACCTCTCCACCTCTTGCTGGGTGGAACCTGCCAAGAGCCAATCATCGAGGGAAGGGTACACTCTGACCCCTCGACACCTGAGACATGCGGCCACCACTGCCATGCATTTGGTGAAGGCCAATGGGGCCAATGACAGGCTGAATGGCATGGTTTGGAACTCGTATAGGGTTCCCTCTGCCCTGAAGTGGAGGAACCACTGGTGGGACGGACAGATTGGGACATGAAACAATGCGTCCTGGAGGTCCAGAACAGAACCACATGCCTCGTTCCAAGGATGGGATGATCTGAGCCAGAGTGACCATCCTGAAGGTACGAGACCTTAGGAACTTTTTCAGGTTGTGTAGGTCTAGAATGGGGCGCCAACCCCCTCCCTCCCATCCGTTTTGGGACTAGGAAATACATGGACACAAACCCTGGGTCTGGAGAAGGATCCGCCACCTCCCTGATCACCTCCTTCTGGAGGAGCAGGGCAATGTCAGCTCGACGAGCCGACAGAGGCGCTGCGGAGCCCGTAGCCCCCCATGGGGCGATGGCTCGATAGGGTGGGGACTGCTCGATTCCAGAGGCAGACCCTGCCTCACCACTTCCAACACCCAGCAGTCCGTGGTGATATCGGATCAGGCGGAAAGGAAGTGGAGAGCCGCCCATGGGGGGGGGGCTCGGGGAGGAGTGACGAGGTTGGGGGCGACACCCCTCAACCCATCACTTGGCTTGGAGGAAGGGCCAGGCGAGGAGCCGCCTGGACCTTTCCTTCCCGGCTTCCTGCTGGAGGAAGCAGCAGGCTTGGCTTTGGGGTGCCAAGTGCGAGCCTGCTGGCCCTGATGCTGGTGTTGTTGGGCCGGATGTGCCGCAAGGGCTGAAGGACAAAAGGGCTTACTCTGTTGCTGGCGGCCTTTGTCCTTCTGGGCAGACGTGACAGAGTCCAAGGTGACGTTGGACTTCTCGATCCTTTGCAGATGACCCTCCACCCTGGGACCGAACAAGTCAGTACCCAAGAAGGGAACGTCTGCCAGCATGTGCTGGGTATCCACCGTAAAGGTGGAGATCCGCAGCCAAGCTCTACGGCCGCTACTGACCGGGCACATGAGTCAGCAATGTCCAAGGAAGTTTGGAGCTGCTGTTTGGCCACCGCCCTTCCCTGATCCCGCAACTGCTTGACCGGCGTTTGAAGGTCAGCCGGGAGACGAGGAATCACCTCATCCAGGGAGCCCAAAAGGGCGTATGAAAAGTGTGCCATCAGGATGGCCAAGCTGGTCTGACGAAGGCCTAGGGAGGAAGCAGCATAGACTTTCCGCCCGGAGTAGCCCTATTTCTTGGACTCCTTGTTGGGAGGCTTTTCCACATCCCAAGCGTTCCCGGAACGCCGGAAAACGCTGTTGGTCACTAGTCCCTCTGCAGAGAGGTGCTCCGAGAAACCGGAGAGTGAACCGGTGGGAACAGCATACTTCTGAGCCATCCTGGCCAAAGGCACTGGACAAGAAGCTGGCCGCTGCCATAGCTCCAGGGCCGGGCCAACAATGGCTTCAGCCACCGGGAAGACCTCGGTAGGGGAATCCTCTCGGTCCAGTATCTCCGTGAGGGGATACTTGGCCCATTTTGAAACAGGTTCGAGCTTCATCCCAGTGAACTCTGAGATGAGTCGGAGCATTCCAAGGAACGAGGATGGGCTCTCGTCCACTGACTGACCCCCAGTGGACTCCAGGTCAAGCGGCCTGGAGAACAAGGAGTCGTCATCATCAGATTCCGAGGAGTCTGTGAACAGCTGCCGAGCACCTGAGCCACCCTCCACCTGCCGAGGTCGATCGGGAGTGAGGGTGACCGACAACTGATGGGGCAAGCCCTGACCCGACCAAGAATCCTTGGTCGGGGCCCCAGTTTTAGGTTGTGGAGGTAGGGGTTCCACCACAATGAGTGGTGCAGCCGGTTTTGGCCGAACGACCAGTGCCAGCTTCGGCTCCTCGACTACCATGCGGGGTTGTTTCGGCCGCTCTGGTGACAGCCACTTAATGGCCGGGGAAGGAGACGGTGCTGGCTTATTCCCAGACAAAAGGAGCTGCTGCCACATTAGATCCTCGTAGCGCCGACGCAACTTGCGCCGGAGCCTATCCTCCGAAGAGGACGACGAGGATGAGTGGTGCCGCTGCTTTCCATGGTGCTGAGACTGAGACAGGACTGGTTGGACCTGGAAGAGGTCCATGACCAAGACCAAGACATTCGGGGATTCCAAGGGTGGGTCTGAGAGGGGTTGGGGGAAACCCACGCCTCCCTCAGTTCAGGGACCTTAACCGGGGACTCCGGCACAGGAGGCACAGGCAAGTCCTCGGTTTCCACCGGGGGAACTGCTGAAGATGGGTTGTTGGCTTCTCCAGTCGACAAACCGTCCAATGGGTCGAGAAAAATCTTGACCGCGTTGACGGTTGTCTTGGTCGGCTGACCTGACAGGGACACGGTGAAGCCAGCGACCTTAGCCGCAACTTCAACCGAAGTCGAGTGTCGACTGTCCGGGGAAGGGGACCTCTCCCGCTCCCACAAACGTCGATGGTGGGACTTACCTTTAAAGTCCTTTTTGGACCGAGAGGAATGTCCTGAAGGCCCTTTTCCCTTGGCGGAGAAGGACCGGCAAAGCTCCTTAAAAGAAGCTGTGTAGGAGGAGCCCAAGGAGAGCACGATAAATGCCGCGACCGAGGATGATGATGATGCAGCCTGGGCCGCCTCCTCCTCGAGGGCGATCATCTGCTCTAGTTGTTCATCTGAGCCTGCAGCCACGGACACCACCCAACGGGCCTCCTTCGACTTGACCGGAGGATAACGTTTCTCGGGTCGCCCCAACAGCAATCGGGCAGCGCGGTCCAGCAAAACCGAAGCCGAAAATGATTTGCACAACTCACAGGCCTGTGAGTCATGGCCGAGTCCAAAGCAATAAACACATGTGGAGTGCGGATCGGTCCAGGACATCTTCTGCCCACAGGGGCACCGACGAAATCGGGGAGTCGATTTGTCCATCACAGCCACGAAGGAAAAGGAAGACCGAAGACTTTTAAACTTGAGAATGAGTTTTGGTTTGACTGAAGAGTGTGGATCCAGGCCTAAATCGCAGAGCACTAAGGAGGGAACCTGAGCTTCCAAGCGGTAAGGAAGATCTGGCGTCATGGGGTGGAGCCGAGAGTTTTATCACCCAGGTGGGTGGGAGGAGCCAGCTTGAAGATCTTCCGGCAAGATTTAAAGCGGCAAGGAACCTGCCAGTAAGTGTGGCTTGAACAACATATCCACGTCCCTAGAAAGACAATGTCCATAAGACAAAGTTTAGAAAATGATAAAGTCGAAGGCACAACTGTGTCATTTCTCTGCAGCTCAGATGAGCAGTCGGTGGTGGGAGACAGAAATGAGGAGCAACAGGGTCACCAATAAGTATATAGGTGCCAACACTGCATGTCATCGTGGGCAACACCTGGGAAGCATAAGTTTCTGAGTGGTACTGATGGCGACAGCCTACAGTTCCAAAGGTGTGGCCCAACAGAGGAGATATCCTCAACGAGGACCAAGAAATTCACCAACACTGACCATCTGGAGGCTGGTTATGGTGCGTTTACTTGGGCCCTGCCAAGTCTTGGTCTGGCTACCTACCTTGCAGACTTGAGCTGCACTTCCTCCTCTTCCTCATCGTTGGGGTTGTACTCAGGAGGCTGACGATGCTTCGAGGCCAAGAAGTTGAACATATCAAATGAAGATCTCCTAAAATAAGACACGAAAAGAACTGGTAATAAGCAGAAGGAACTGAACCAGTTTTATCTTGGTCATGTAGCAAAGATACAATTGGAGCAGACTTCTAAAACTCCTCAAAACTGAAGCTAGTACAGATAAAATGAATGCGGTTGTGTGGTCTAGTAGTGACAGCACTGTGCACCAGGAAATCTCACTTCAAATCTGACTCCCTGTGTGATCCTCTACAAGTCACCTGATGGCCTTGTATTTCTGCCCTCACAGATGTAACACTGGTGGTGCCAGTGGTGGGGTGTTGTGCTACCACGTGAGAATCCAGAGCGTAAACCCCAAGCTGAACTCCCACACCAGATGAACTGGTGGAGTCCAGGACAAGGGAGATGCTTCTCCAACCCTGAGCCTCTTAAGTGATGACTTCAGTTGGTCACTGCCACTGGATACTGTGTGTGACCACAGCGCCCCCCCCCAATCCAAGGCCAGGTGAAACAGGTTGGATCCGCAGGGATAACAGCCACAATTCAGTGAGCCACCCCTCTACCTCCGCAATGGTTTCTGGAGGAGGCAGAAAGTCTGCTGCGGTGGAAAGGCTGCAGGGACAGATGGGGCAGCAGCTGAAGGGTACTGGGTATCCTGCAGTGTCAGGCTGGGAGCTGGAGTACCATGCAGATGTAGAGCCCCCCAAAAAAAACATATTTGGCCTACTGATGCCCATATTTAAAACAGCAGCACATATTAAAATGTGTTTACATACAGTACATTCTTCTTTTCTGTTAACTGACAATGCTGATCTCTGCTGTTCAGTTTTGTTTCCAAATCCGTTCACAAGGTTTCAAATTTCATTTTATATTTGTCATGCTGGAGGTTAAGTTTTGTGGCCTGGGGTTAGCCCTACAGTAAAACATGAGGTTAGGGAGCAGTGCTTATTGCATGCAAGTTCACCTTAGCCACAAGATTACAAACCATGACCTTATTTCTAGCCAGTCAGGACTGGCGATCTCTAACCCTTTACTTCGATAACCAAAAAAGGGTGCCTGTAGCACAGTCATAAACAGAACAGTTACGTACTTACCGTAACAGTAGATCTTTCCGAGAATCTCTTTCATAAGGTCACACCTATGAAACCATAAGCTGTCAGGCCAGGACCGCACAAACTTTTGCAAGCAGTCCACCGGGGCCGCCTGCAGTGAAGTCAGATGCTGGTTACTACATAAACATGGGCGGCCCCTCTTAGTTCTCCGCCAGAGATCAATCTTGGAGGACCTCTATGTACAGAACCAGGAAAGAACCTAGGCTGGCAGAGGGGTAACAGGCAGACCATCATGGAGAAGGAAACAGTAGTAATTAAGAGTTTCAGGATCCTTTAGGGGGAAGGAGGGTGTGACAGCATGGCCTGATGAAAGAAGTTCTCTTGAAGCTCTACTGTTACAAGTATATAAGTGTTCCATCTTCTTTGAGGCTAGCTCTTTCACCAGGCCACACCTATGGAACGAGCACCAGCTAGGCCAATGCCAGCCGTTTTTCGAGAGGCAATGTCCAAACTATAGTATTTAATGAAAGCATGCACAGTACTCCAGGTGGCAGTTGCACAGATGTCTGCAGCACATTTTTGAACCATGCAACAGATGTGGCCATGTCTCTGGCTGAATGACCACAAACCCCAGGAAGATTCTTACCGTACTTCCTGTACTAACCATTTGGACAGGCACTGTTTAGAAACTGGGGGCACCCTCTTTCCCAGGGGCGAACAAAACATCGTGCTGCCTTCATATGGAACTCAATACCCCCCCATTAGAAAAACCACCTCTACCCCTGCCTTTACAAATCTTCTAAAATCCCATTCCTCCTCTGTTGCATGTCAATGCTTCTGCTAACCTCCCCAAATCCACCCCACCCACCCTGTTCCCTTGCACTACCTGAACTCTTTTCACTTGTATTCCTTTCCATTCTTCCTGAAATGAAACTGCATTCCAACATATCTCCACATTCTTTTGTATTTTCTTTAAGTGAATTATGTGAATATTGCCTGTATATATTGCAATTTCTTTTCCTGCTATATATGACAACTTGTAATTGAATCATGTAAATATTGCTCTGTACATACTGTTTCTTCTGCCGCTGTATATGTCTATGATGACTGTATATACTGCCCCCCCCCCCCGTACTCCTGTTTTTATCTGTGCATTTGCATCCGGGTCATGCCTGAAAAAAGGCTTCTCCTAGTGTACTTACCCGGTCCACAAAGCTAAATAAATAACAACAAGTGGTGAGGACCTTCTGCAGTCCTTCGTGTACTGTATGTAGTACTCAAGTATTCCCTGTACATCTGAATTACGCAGCAATGCGTCTCCTGGATTGGCATGCTCAGGAAAATAAACTGGCAGATGGATGGCTTGATTTAGTAAACACAGAAACATAGAATTTGACGGCAGATAAGGACCGCTTGGCCCACCCAGTCTGCCCATTTCCCTACCTACTGGATAAGCTGTTCCATATGAAGGCAGTACAATGTTTTGTTCGCCCCTGGGAATGACGGTGTCCACAGTTTCTAAACAGTGCCTGTCCAAATGGTTAGTACAGGAAGTACGGTAAGAATCTTCCTGGTAAACTCAGACACCACCTTTGGTAAGAATTTAGGACTGGTATACTAACACACACTATCTCTGTAAAAAATCAAATAAGGAGGCTCACACATTAGAGCCTGGAGCTCTGAAATCCTTTGAGCAGAAGTGATTTCAACTAAAAACAACGCTTTCCAAGAAAGAAAGCATAAAGAGCCAAAGTAAGTTTCTCCAGAACAAAACTCGGGTCCCAAGCTGGGACTGGATTACGAATGGAAGGTTTCAGATACAGTATGTTTCCCAAAAACGTACGGGCCACCTCCAGCTAAGCAACCGTACGACCCTCAACAGGCGCATGGAAAGCTGAAATGGCAGCCAAATGCACTATAACTGAGGAATACTGCAGGCCTGTATCCGGTAAGGACAGCAGATACTCCAGAACCTGGCTATCTAGACAGGTAAACAGGTCTAAGTGATGAGAAGCAGCCCATAGAGTAAACTGCTTCCACTTCACAGAATAAGCAGATCTGGCAGAAGGTTTTTCTGGCAGCCACAAGAACATCGGCCACTTTCTGGGAAACCCCAAACTGGGCAATGGCTATGTTTTCAGGAGCTGTGCATGAAGATGAAGAGAGCTGAGGTCTGGAGGGACCAGGGTTCTCTGTTCCTGTGACAGAAGGCCCTTGCACAGGGGCAGACACACTGGTGGTTCCATTGCCAGCTGTTGTAACAGATGGAACTAAATCTATCAAGGCCATAAGGGAGCAATGAAGATCAGAGTTGCTCCCACCATCTGGAGCTTGACTAGCATTCTCTGACTCAGGTGGAAGGTAGGGAAGGCATACAGGAAAAACAGGTTGCTTACCTGTAACAGTAGTTCTAGGAGTGGTATATGTTGTTCATCCACACTTCTTGGCATGTCCCTTTCCCTTTAAGGATTGTCAGAAGATGTTCGAGCTGGCTCCTCCCACCCACCCAAGTGGTATAATCCTTGGCTCCGCCCCATGATGCCAGATGTTAGCCCAGTGGAAGCCAGGTGTATGCGTTGCAGCCGGGGAGGTCGGGTGTGTTCGTGTGGATAGAAACAGACTGACGGCAGATAAGGACCGGTTGGCCCACCTGGTCTGCCCATTTCCCTACCTACAGGATAAGCTGCAGATCCTAGTTAACCAACAGTCTATTTCTTCTTACCTACCACAAGAATTGCCTTGCCTGTCTCATGCATTTTTGAATTCTCCCACAGTTTTAGACCCCACAACCTCCTCAGGAAGGCGATTCCATGAGTCCACCACCCTCTCTGTGAAAAAATATTTTCTCACATTGCCCCTAAGCCACCCCCCCCCCCATCTTCAAATTGTGTCCCCTTGTTCTTGCAATCTCTTTTTCTGAAAGATGCTACCATCTTGGACTTTGATTCCGCTGAAGTCTCTCCTCATATGGCTTCTCTTGCAGACCCTGCACCATTTTAGCTGCCCTCTGCTGGACTGCCTCCATCCTGTCTATGTCCTTGCAGATGGGGTCTCCAGAACTGACGCAGTACTCCAGATGGGGTTTCACCAACTGTCTATACAGAGGGATAACAACTTCCTGTTTTCTGATGATGATGATGCCTCTCCATATACATCCCAGTATCCCCCAGCCCTCCCTACTGCCTTCTCACATTGCTTGCCAACCTTAAGGTCATCTGATATGATTACCCTCAGGACCCTTTCCATTTTTGTTGTTGTTACTACCTCCCCCCCACTGTGTAATCTTCCCCTGGGTTTTTGTTTCCAAGGTGCATTACTTTGCACTTCTTTGCATTGAATCAAGCTGCCATACTTCTGACCATTCCTCCAACCTTGCCAGAGTCCTTTCTCATCCATTCCGCCTCCTTATATATCAACCCTGTTGCAGATCTTTGTGTCATCTGCAAAGAGGCATACTTTTCCTTCCAGTCCCTCTGCAATGTCATTTATAAAGACATTAAAAAGGACTGGACCCAGTACTGAACCCTGCGGTACCCCACTAGTAACCCCCCTTTCTTCAGAGTGGACTCCGTTTACAATTACCTTCTGTGTCTTGTTATCCAGCCAATGTTTTACCCAGGTTACCAACCTGGGACCCACTCCAAGGCTGGTTAATTTGTTCATTCATTTTTTGAGAGGAACTGTGTCAAATGCCTTGCTAATGTCTAGGTAGACCATGTCCACAGCCCCTCCCTGGTCTACTACTTTGGTCACCCAGTCAAAAAAATCAATTAGATTCGTCTGACATGACCTTCCCGCTGTGAAACCATGCTGCCTTGGGTCCTGTGCCCCACTGGCCTCTGGGTACTCAACAATCCTTTCCTTCATAAGTGATTTCATTACTTTCCCTACCACAGAGGTCAAACTGACAGGTCTGTAGTTTCCTGCCTCTGTCTTGCACCCACTTTTGTGAAGAGGAATCACATTCGCCTTCCTCTAGTCCTCAGGTACCACACCATCCTCTCAGGATTTGTTAAAAAGGGTAGTCAGTGGTGTCACTAGTTCGCCCTGTAATCATTTTAGAATTCTGGGGTGAATCCTGTCAGGCCCCACTGCTCTGTCCACTTTCAGTTTTAGGAGTTCTTTCAGAATCCTTTCTTCTGTGAAAGGACTGGGATCGACCCCCCCCCCCCATGCAGAGTGCTTCTGTTAACTGGATTAAGTACCGCCCCCTCTTTTGTGAATACTGAGCAGAAGTATTTGTTCAGTATCCCTGCTTTTTTACTGTCCCTCTCTGCCCACCCACCGTCCATTCTATTCAGCCTCACTATCTCTCCCTTTTTCTTTCTATGCCCCCTGATGTCCCTTTAAAAGGTTTTATCCCCCTTCTTAACTGAGTTGGCTATCTTTTCCTCAGTTTGGGCCTTTGCTATTCTGACTTCCCTCCCTACTTCCTTCTGCCTTAACTGGTACAGTTCTCTGTCCTGCTCCTCCTGTGTTTCCTTACACTTCGTAAATGCAACCTTTTTCTCCCTAACCTTCCCCACCACCTCTTGAGAACCATAATGGCTTTTTCTTTCGTTTTGATTTATTTGCTTCACACAAAGGCTTATTGCCTCTGTGATGGCAGTTTTGATGTTTCCCCATTGTCGCTTCACCCACCCCTCCTTCTAGACTGTTTGCTAGTGCTTTTCTAAGGCACTCTCCCATCTTGCCAAAGTCAGCCCACCTGAAGTCCAGTGCCCTCAATTTTGTATGGCTTGGCTCCGTAGCTGAGTTTATCGTGAACCACACTGTTTGGTGGTCACTTGTTCCCAGATGGCTACCTACTTCTAGATCTGAGATCCTCTCACTGTCCCCATTTGAGAGTACAAGGTCTAAGATTGCTCCCTCACGAGTGGGTTCCAAAACTAGCTGTCTGAGGCATGCCCCCTGTAGGGCAACGAGAACAGCCCTGCTCTTGGATGTGGCTGCAGCAAAGGTGCTCCAGTTAACATCTGGCATATTCAGGTCCCCCATCAACAGTATCTCCCCTTTCTCTGCCATCCTAAGGATGCCTCCTATCATATCCCTGTCCATTCCCTCCCCGAGATGGGGGTCTTTATACAATCCCTGTGCAGACTGTGGTGCCATTTCCAGTCTCTAAGGTGACCCACAGTGCCTCCTCTCCTCCGTTTACTCTTTTATTGTGTTGCTTTTATCCCTTCCCTTACATCAGGAGCTACTCCTCCCAGTCTCTCCTGTAGGTGATGAACAACATATACCACTCCTAGAACTACTGTTACAGGTGAGTAACCTGTTTTTCTAGGGACGTGGATATGTTGTTCATCCACACTTCTTGGCAGACTCCTAGCAGTTCTCCGGCAGGAGGGAGGCAAGGTGCACACCCCCACAGAAATACTTACTTGCAGAACTGAGGCCCCAAAACCAGCATCCTGGCGTGATTCAAGGTCGATGTGGTAATGGCTGATGAAGGTGTTTGCTGACTTCCAGGTAGCAGCCCGACAGATTTCCTGTATGGGGATGTCCCTGGAAGCAGCCACCGATGCAGCAGTATGGTGGATGGAATGAGCTCTTATCCCCTTGGGAGGCTCCTTGCCCAACTCATAGCATAGACTAATGCAAGATGTAATCCATCTTGCGATCATCTGCTTTGCTGCAGGTCTGCCAGAAGCGGCTTCAGCGTAGGTGACAAATAGCTGGCGAACCTCTCCCTGAATTTCCACCGTCCTCTCCTTATAATAGGAGAGAGCTTGTCTTAGGTCCAAAGTATGGAGCCTGTACTCGGCATCCGAAGTGTAAATGGGGTAGTACACCGGCATAGTCAACACCTGGTTAAGGTGAAACTCTGACACCACCTTTGGAAGGAATTTCGGGTGGGGGCGTAGGACAACCTTGTCACTGTGGAAGACCAGATAAGGGGAGTCAACCGAAAGCGCCTGAAGCTCCCCGTCCTTCTGGCCGACGTGACAGCCACCAGGAAGGCCGTCTTCCACAAGTGTGACAAAGAACACTTGTGCATTGGTTTGAATGGCTTGCCCATGAGCTTTGCCAGTACCAGCAGTAGATCCCGTGGAGGTTCACGCACCAGATGGGCTATGTGATCCAGGCCTTTGAAAAAGTGCCCGACCACCGTCTCCCATGCCACTGTCAGCTGACTGGCCTGCGCCCGGTAAGCAGAGATGGATGCCAGGTGCATCCTAAGGGTCAATGACCGAAGACCCCCTTTGGAGAGAGACCGAAGGTAGTCGAGAATGTTAGCCATTGGACAGGACAGGGGATCCAGGCCCTCGCCCTGACGCAAAATGGAAAACCTTTTCCATTTGAAGGCATAACATTTCCTGGTCGATTCCTTTCTGGATGCCTCCACCACAGTGTAGACTGTCACAAACCCACTCAGCAGGTCAGGCCCTCTACTCCCAAAGTGCCCCCCTCTGAGTGCAGTCTTGTGAACAGTGTAACAGACAAGGTAACCCTCTTGTCTGTTTTTGTGAGTTTGGATCAGCCTTTGGTCTCCAGTTCTGGAGGGATTCAAACTGTTAACCTCTTGTTAGCATACCCAATGCACAGGCTCAGATATATCTGTCTTCAGTGTGTGTGTGTGTGTGTGGGGGGGACCCACATATCTTTGCCTACAGGCACCTAGCCAGGTATTCAGAAACGAACCCTTTAAAACTTTAATAAAGACCTGAGATTTAAAAAGCTTCTATTTCCAGTTTGGTACCATCATACAAGCTTATGTCTGCTGTTTGCTATAAACATAAATATTTCTTAGCAAAAGAAAGCAATTCAAAGACAGACCAGGTTTGCTCTAAAATTTAGAGTTTTTACTAAAATATATAATAATACGTCAAACATACAATACAGAACTCTTATACCACAAGACATACATATCTTTAAACAAAACAAGGTTTAAAACAGTGCAATTCCTACAACTATATTTAGCTTTTGTCTAGCTTTCTAAACACCTGTTTTCACTGCTCCGATGTTTCCTTGGTCAGGGTCAGATAAAAAAAAGTGTCCCTGTAGTGAAACAGAATAATCATTACAAGCTGTATTTGCCAACCCCTTTTGGATGAGGTCATCCAGGTCCTCCTCTGTCTAAATATCTAAAAAATATATATTTCTATAGAACCACAGAATGTAATTTCAAGTATTAATTCTGCAACCTTAGCATAACTCAAGTTTCAAATGACACTTTCTTTGATCTCATGCTGTACCTTCCTCACACAGGCTTCATATGAGCATTTTTGACCTCTCACCTCTGTGTAATAACCTGTGTTTTCTCTACAACGTCGTAAACATTTTATGATTTTCCTTCTTAAAGTTAACTTTTACAACTCTGTAATTAACTCTGAGAAACAGAATCCTTGATTAAAGTCTTCCAGGTAACGCACTGTCTCTAAAAACTAAGTGTGTGATGCATGCTGTCAGCAGTTCCCTTGGCCTGTACCTGTCAGCTGAAATCTGGGGGGGGATGAGTGACGTCATTCCTAGAGTATTTGATTTTTTAGCAGAGACAGTCATTAATACATTTTATATGAAACAAATATTATACAGCACTCAGAACGGGCTGTCTACGTCACATAGACATCTTTGGAAAGATACAAAGCCTGGAACTCTAGCTGCTCAGGTACCAGGCTGCGAGGTGCAGAGACTGAAGGTCCGGATGGAATACCTTCCCCCTGATTTGAGTGATATCAGGTCCAGATGTGTACAAAGCTGCTCCGGGTGCCTGCAGCTGAGGCTGAGGATATCTGGATACCAGAACTGGCGCGGCCAGTCTGGGGCTACCAGGATCACCTTCGCCTTGTCCCGCCTCACCTTGAGAAGCACCTTGTGGATGAAGGGAAATGGAGGGAAAGCGTAGAGGCGGCCTGGGGTCCACAGCCTTGAGAAGGCATCCCCCTTCAGTGAGCCCTGCTGAGGGGAGCAGGCGTGATACAACCTCAGCTTGGTGTTTTCCTTGGAGGCAAACAGGTCCATCATCGGTTCGCCTCAGTGGGAGAACAGGCTGTAAGCTACCTCTGGATGGAGAGTCCACTTGTTGGATGTCTGGCATAAGCAGCTGAGGGCATCCGCCAGATGGTTTGAAGCTCCTGCTACATGGATGGCTAGGAGATCTGCCTCTAATCTGCTCACGAGGGTCCAGATGGAGAGCGCCTCCCTGCACAGCAGACAGGAGTGCATGCCGCCCTATTTGTTGAGGTAGTACATGGTCGTGGTATTGTCCATCTGGACTTGAACCACTTGACCCCAGAGCTGAGGAGCGAAAGCTGACAGTGCCAGTCTGACTGCTCTGAGCTCCAACAGGTTGATGTGGCATCGGGACTCCTTGGAGGTCCAGAGTCGGTGGGCCATTTTGTCCCCCATGTGGGCTCCCCAGCCCATGAGAGAGGCATCGGTCATGAGGACAACCGTTGGCTCAGGGTGGACAAACGGGATCCCTTCCTGCAACTGGTCTGGGGCGGTCCACCACTGGAGAGCGTCCCACATCTTCTGGGTTAGAGTGATTAGCTGGTTGAAATGACCGTGGTGCTGAGTCCACTGGGCAGCCAGCTCCCATTGAAGGGAGCACATGTGCAACCGGGCCCAACGGACCACTGAAGTGCATGTTGCCATGTAACCCAGAAGGCGCAGAAAGTCCCGGGCAGAGCGCAAGTGCCCAAAAAGAAATGACTGGGCAAAGGAGGAAAGAACCTCCGCTGTGTCCACCAGAAGCCCAGCTCTGGCTTGACAAGAGTCACGCTCTGCCCCGATGAAGCCCATCACCTGAGAAGGCACAGGTTCCAACTTGGCCTCGTTGATCAGAAGGCAGAGTTGGGAGCAGGTTTGGAAGGCCAGGTCCCTGGACCGCTCCACCTCCTGTTGCGTGGAACCTGCTAGTAGCCAATCGTCGAGGTAAGAATAAATCCTGACCCCTCGACGTCTGAGATGGGCCGCCACCACTGCAATGCATTTGGTGAAGGCTAATGACAGGCCGAATGGCATGGCTTGGAACTCGTATAGGGTCCCTTCAAGCCTGAAGCGGAGGAACCGCTGATGGGCTGGACAGATTGGGACGTAAAAGAATGCGTCCTGCAGATCCTGTGAACAGAACCACTTGTTGCGCTCCAAGGATGGTATGATCTGGGACAGAATGACCATCCGAAAAGTGCGTGACCTGAGATATTGACTCAGGTCATGCAGATCTAGACTGGGGCACCAGCCCCCTGTCTGCTTGGGCATCAGGAAGTACCTGGAGACAAAGCCTGTGTCTGCTGGAGGATCCGCCACTGGAGCTACTGCCTCCCTGATACTCTTTCCTCCCGAGGGGCGCGGGCTCGGCTTGGAGGGTACTGCTCAAATTCCAGAGGCAGTCCCTGACCGACCACTTTGAGAACCCACCTGTCCGAAGTGACAACGGACCAGGCAGAAAGGAAGTAGTGGAGTCAGCCCCCACGGGAGGACCCAGAGCTGGCGTGATGGGAGAGGGGTTGACAGCTCCCGCCCCGTCACTGAGCAGGCTTGGAGGAGGAGGCTCCAGAACCTGAACCTCGGTCTCCTTTACAGGCCTGTTAGGGTCTGGGCTTGGGCCAGGGGCACCAAGCATGAGCCTGCTGCTGGTGCTGCTGTCCACCTTGAAAAGAGGACTGCTGAGCCGCAGGGGAAGAATGCCGAAAAGGCTTCTTCTGTTTCTTCTGCTGGTTCCTGCCCAAAGCAACCTTGGCAGAAGTAGCGTCCATGGTGGCATTTGGACTGCTCAATGCACTGAAGGTGACTAGCCACTCCTGGGCTGAACAGGTCGGTCCCTAGGAAAGGCACGCCAGTAAGTTTGTGCTGGGTATCCGCCAGGAAGGAGGAGAGCCTCAGTCAAGCCCTGCGACAACAGGCAACTGCGGCAGCCATCGACCGGGCACAAAAATCCCCAATGTCTAGGGCCGTCTGAAGCTGCTGTTTGGCAACAGCTCGGCCCTGATCCTGGATCTGCTTGACCGCGGTCTGCATGTCCATGGGGAGATGTGGGAGGACTTCATCCAGCGACCCTAAAAGGGCGTGAAGAAAAAATTACTCACCTTAGTAATGTTGTTTCTTCTAATGGAGTCTTGCTATATTATAGACATTAGCAGTTTGATCCAGCTCTAGAACTGCCGCGGAGTGAAATGGTTAAAACCATTCCAAAATAGAATTTTGGCACGAGAGCAGCTCTATCTGTGTCATTTCAAACTTGAACTGTCAGATCTTTACGAGCCAAACTCACTAAGGTCTGTGTGGAAGCTGTAACCTACACTAGTCAAATGGCTACCTAAATAATAACAACCATTGATGGTCCCAACACCCAAGACTCAAGTCAGGGACCAGAAATACTAACACCATTCTAATAATATGAAAATGGAACATAAGTATAATAAAACACACCGCAGCGTACACATACACACCCCCAAAGTCCCAAGGGGACAAAAATGCTAACAGGACATAAGTAGTGCCCACACTAAGTTGCCCGCACCCACCAAGTAAGCGGTTCTGAGAGGGGCAGGTTGGGGAGGTCTATATAGCAAGACTCCATTAGAAGAAACAACATTACTAAGGTGAGTAATTTTTCTTCAAACAACATAAGTCTTGCTATATTATAGACATTAACAGAATACACAGCAGTACCTCCATGGAGGAGGGCAGAACCTACTTAGGGAATAGGCTCTGAAGAACAGCTGTGCCAAACGAAGCATCTCTCCTGGCCTGGACATCCAGGAAGTAATGCTTCTAAAAGTGTGTACCGCTTTCCAAGTAGCAGCCTGGCAAATCTCTAATAAAGGGATATCTCTGGCAGCAGCTAGAGACGCAGCTGTACACCTGGTAGAATGAGCCTCAAACCGGGGCTCTGCCCACTTTCTGATAACAAAATTGGATACAAGAGACAATCCACCTGGCTATTGATCTCTTACTGGCAGGTTTGCCTTTCCCAACTTCACCATAGGTAAGGAAAAGTTGGAGGATTGAACCTGTGACCTTTGTGCGCTCTATATAATAACTAAGAGCTCTCTTAACATCCAGGTTGTGCAACCTCCTCTCACCGAAGAGGGTGATCAGTGAAAAATACTGGAAGGAGATAGATTGATTAAGATGGAAATCTGAAACCACCTTAGGCAAAAACTTCCTGTTAGTCCTAAGGACTACCTTATCCCTGTGGAAAGAAATAAAGTCAGTCTCCACTGACAAGGCTACCAATTCATATAAGTCTGGCAGAAGTGATAGCCACTAGAAAAACAGTTTTCAAGTTAGGTACTTAAGCTCTGCAGAAGACAGAGGTTCAAGGGGTTGCATTAACTGCATAATGCAAACATTAAGGTCCCAAGCAGGGGCGGTTCCGAAAGGAGGATTAGTATGGATAATCCTAAAAAACTTGGAAAACACAGGATGAGAGGAAAGAGGGGATGACTTTCCTGCTGACACAAAAGCAGACACAGCTGCCAAATGAACTCTCAGGGTAGCTGGTCTGAGACCCAAGGAATTAAGATGTACCATGTAATCTAACAAAATGGGCAATTCAGCAGATTCTGGGGAAATATTTTTCCCAGCACACCAAATGGAAAACCTTTTCCATTTAGAACTATAAGTAGCCCTAGTGGAAGGCTTTCTGGAAGCCCTTAGGATCTCAAGAACACCCTGAGAGAGGTGTAAATCAGCAAACTCTAACTCCTCAAGAGTTAGGCCTTGAGGTTGAGGGATTTGAGGTCCAGATACCAAACCCTTCCCTGGGCACAAGTCAACAGATTGTGATTCCTGGGGAGGCACAGGGGAAGATGGACTGTCAGAGACAGAAGGAGTGGGTACCAGGGCTGCCTGGCTCAATCCGGGGCAATCAGAATCACCCTGCAAGGCTGAGATCTGATTTTGACTAGTACTTTGAATAGGAGAGGAAACGGGTGGAAGCATAGAGGAACTGAGCCCAGCACTGGAGGCCTGCAACAGAACAGAGGAAGTTTGTGATTGTCTGGGGCTGCAAAAAGATCTATCTGAGGGATGCCCCACCTGGCAAAAACTATCCCCAGCACTTGAGGATCCAGGGACCATTCATGATGGCCCCGGGAAATCCTGCTGAGGGCATCCGCTAGGACATTGTCCTTCCCTGGAAGATGAACTGCTATGAGGGAAGTGTTCAGGGAATAGGCCAGAGACCACAACTTCACTGCCTCGGTACACAAGGCCGAAGACCGAGTGCCCCCGTTTGCTGATGTACCACATTGTTGTGGTGTTGTCTGTTCTGACTTGTATCACCTTGTCGTGGACAGATGCAGAAAAAGCTTGAAGAGCTAAAAAGATAGCTCTGAGTTCCAGCAAATTGATGTGGAGCAGAGATTCCTGGGGGACCAAACTCCCTGAGTGGAAAGGTCGCCCATGTGGGCTCCCCAACCCAGAAGGGAAGCATCTGTAGTGAGAGTCAAGTCGTAAGAAGGGGAAATGAAGGGAACCCCCGCTCTTAAATTGCTCTGATCCTGCCACCACTGGAGAGCTAGGATCAAGGTTCGAGTCACTGGGACCAACTTGGAAAGGGGGTCTCTTCTCTGAGACCAAAAGGTTCTCAAGTGAAACAGAATGACTCATCTGAAATCTGGCTCCCTGCACAACAGCTGTGGATGTAGCCATGTGCCCCAGGAGCTGCAGAAAGTGTCTTGCTGGTCGAGAGACCTGCAGAGTGAAGGAAGAGGCCAGAGCCACTAATTCCTTACCCTTTCTGGGAAGAAAGGCTCTGGCTAGCTTTGTGTCCAATTCTGCCCTATAAAGGTGAGTACCTGGACTGGTTCCAGAACCGACTTTGGTAGGTTGCAGAAAACCCAGGGAGGTGAGAAGCTGCTGGGTGACCTGCAGGTGAGATTTTACCTGTTCTGGGGACTGGCCTACAATGAACCAGTCGTCTAGATAGGGAAAACAGCAATCCTCTGCCTCCTTAAGTGGGCCACTGCCACTGCTAGACACTTTGTGAATACCCTTGGAGCAGAGGTAGGCCGAAGGGCATTGCTCTGAACTGGTAATGACCTGAGGGCAGTTCGAATCTGAGGTACCTTCGATGGGATCTTCTGATTAGGACATGGAAATAGGCATCCTTGAGGTCCAGGAGGCTAGCCAGTCCCTGGCCTTAGGGAAGGTAAAATCATTGCCAGAGTTACCATTTTGAACTTTGGTTTCAGAAGATGCTTGTTCAGATATCTGAGATCTAAAATGGGCCATTCTCCTGTCTTTTTTGGGCTAAGGAAGTATCTGGAATACAGACCCCTGCCCTGATGCAGGGGAGGAACCCTTTCTACTGCTCTGAGAGCTAACAGGGATGAGACCTCTGTTTCCAGAGCGAGGGTCTCTGAAGCACTTGCAGGTAGAAAAGTCTGCTTCTCAACTGGGAAACTTTTTGAAGCTGAGAACCAGACCCTGGCTACTACTTCCAGAACCCACTTGTCTGAGGTTAAAGAAGCCCAATTCTGACTGAAGCCAGCCTGCCCCCACTGGTACAGGAGAATCGGCCCTGGGCACACCATCAGGGTGCCTGTTTCGCAGGAGCTTTAGGCTGGGGGTGGGAGCAGGTCTGCCCACCCTCGTCTGCCCTGCTCTAAGAAGCCCTCTGAGCATAGGCAGAGGAGGCCTGAGTCTGGTAGAAAGGCCTGTGAAGCCTACCCCTACCCCTGGGGGCATGCCTTTGAGGTGGCTTGCCGCTCCTTAGCCTCGGCATTCTTGTAAGTAGTCCTATATTCATCCATCTTCTTCATGTAATTCTCTGTCTGCTCTCCAAACAGAGAATTTCCACCACAGGAAAATCCATAGCCTTAGTCTGGGTATCCTGTGACAAACTAGTACACCTGAGCCAGGCCAACCTACGAAAAGCTACAGATGTGGCCATGACCCTAGAGGAAACATCATTAACATCCACAGCAGCATGAAACTGAACCTTAGAGGCTTCAATGCCATCAGCAGCCACCTGTTCTAGTTCACTAGCCAGCTGGCCATGTAGGCCTCTTGGCCAATTGCATAACAGTATCCATCTAGATTTCTGACACCTAGCTACATAAGCCATATAATTTGCTTGCCTGAGTCCCAGAGAGGCTGCCATATACTGTTTTTGCTATGGCATCAATCTTCCTGGAATCCTTGTCAGGAGGATGTGAAGCCAAGGAATAATAGCTTTATCACAGGCAGCAGCCTGAACTACCCTACATGACTGCATTGCTGAGAAAGGAATTCTGTATCAGGGCCTGACAATGTATACCTTCTGTCCATCTTTTATCTACAGGAGGCACAGAATTAGGAGCTTTTAAAATTTTAATTGTTTGTTTCCTAAAGACTTATGTAAAGGAATAGACAATCTCTAGACTCTGGAATATCCATCATTTCTACAAAATCAGGCTCCTCTTGCTCATCCACAGCCTCTTCTAAACAAGCTGGAGGGTTTCAGCAACTTTTATAAAACATAAAATGAGATGGGGACTCAGACAGCATAGGGGAGATTCTAAAGTCTGTCTGGGAGATGTCAGGTTCAATGGGCACACCCAGACCTTCCAACCACATTCATACTGTTCATAATCCTCCTGCCCTCCTCTGGTTCATAAAATTCCTCAATATCATAATCCTGAACCACTGGGACGGACGAACCGACCTTTTACCAGATAGTGGTGGTTCGGACGGACCCTGAACAATGACTGGACAATTTGTATGGCTTTGCTATCTCTGCAGCAGTTGGAGAAGAATTTTGGACTCCAGACCTGCTGATTTTCTTATTTTCTTTACTGGAATTGGTTCCTCGAACCAGCTTTTCTTTACTTGAGGAAGTCTGGCCCTGGTCAGAGGGCACTCCCTCTGGTTGGTTGGCACCGAACCGGGCTGGCCATCCGGGTCAGCGGACTTTTGGCCTCTCGTTCCTGAGCCTGCCCAATCTTTTTCCAGGGTGGCTGCAGGAAATTCTACATACCTGGCAGTCTGACTGGAGGTGGTCAAACCCCAGACAATAAACACATGTGGTGTGGGTCAGCCTTGGCAAAGACTTCCCCACAAACATCACAGTGTTGAAACCCAGTGGGCCCGGTTTTTCTTTTGGGTTTCTCAGACATAATGCCAGCCTAACCAAAAACTTGCCCTTTTAACGGCAGTGCCAGGCAAGACACCCTTATCGGTTCCTAACCGTGTCACGGGTACTGGAAAAAACCGTAATAAATCCGTTTTTTTTAGAACCGATAAGAACCGGGAACCGCACTCTAAAATAGTAACTTTTAGTTTTAAATGAGTTTTAAACCCACTGATCGGTTCAAAACCGAACCGATAACTTACAAGTTCCACACAGACAAAACCTTCGTTTACTTACGGTTACCACAGATAGAGCTTGAACCGAACGGTTTTGCGGTTAAAATGAAACTATTCTCGGTTAAATCCAACCGAGAAAACACTTTTTAAACCGAGACATGAACCGAGCAGAAGGAGAAGTCTCCGGAGCGACTGTTCACTGAGGCGGAGTAAAGAATCTGACAGTTCAAGTTTGAAATGACACAGATAGAGCTGCTCTCGTGCCAAAATTCTATTTTGGAATGGTTTTAACCATTTCACTCCGGGGCAGTTCTAGAGCTGGATCAAACTGCTAATGTCTATAATATAGCAAGACTTCATGTTGTTTGAAAGAAGCGTGCCATGATGACGGCCGAACTTGCCTGTCGAAGGCCCAAGGGGGAAGCCACATAGATCTTCCTGGCTTAGTGGTCCAAAAGCTTGGACTCTATCAGGAGGTCGGTCAGTGTCAGCAGAACTGCCAGCATGCCTGAACACAGAGGCGGTCACCAGGCTCTCAGCTGAAGGGTGCTCTGTGAACCCCGCGGGCCATGCAAACAGACGAAGCTGGACAAGAGGCAGGGCACTGCCAGAGTTCTAAGGTCGGGCCAGCAATAGCCTCAGCCACAGGAAAGGCCTCCATCAGGGTATCCCCTCTCTTAAGGATGTCCGTAAGAGGGTACTCCGCCTTTTTCTGGATTGGTTCCAGGGGCATCCCTGTAGATTCAGAGATGAGGCGAAGAATCCCGTGGAAAGACGAGTGAACTTCCTCCATCTCTAAGCCAACAGATGATTCATCATCCCCTGGATGAAAATGCAAGCCGGTGATGTCTGAATCCGAGGAATCCGGTATAATGGCCGACCACCCAGGTCACCTTCGACCCGCCGAGGGCAGTCTGGGGTGATCGTGACAGACAACTACTGGGGAAGCCCAGTGTCTGGTCTATCTTCCTTGGAAGGAGTCCCTCCCACAGGCTGTTTGGGCGTTGGTTCCACCATATTCAGTGGAGAGACCGTTCTGGGCCAAACCTGTGGTTTTGCCGGCTCCGTTGGAAGAGGAACCGATTTAATCGGCTCCGAAGGAGTCGGCTTGTGCCCGGTCAAAATATACAGGTTACTCACCCGTAACAGGAGTTCTAGGAATGGTATATGTTGTTCATCCACACTGTCTGGCAGGTATCCTTGCCGCTTTAAATCTTGCCGGAAGGTCTTCAAGCTGGCTCCTCCCACCCACCGGGTGGTAAAACTCGGCTCCGCCCCCATGACGCCAGGATCTGGCCCGCTGGAAGCCACAGGTTGCAAGGCCGAAGCCGGAGGTCAGGATGAACAACATATACCATTCCTAGAACTCCTGTTACAGGTGAGTAACCTGTATTTCTAGGGACATGGATATGTTGTTCATCCACACTGTCTGGCAGACTCCTAGCAGTTCTCCGGGAGGAGGGAGGCAAGGCGCACACCCCCTACTTAGGGAATAAAGACTGGAGAACCGAGGCCCCAAAACCAGTATCCCAGCATGACTCAAGGTCGATGTGGTAATGGGTGATGAAGGTGTGTGCTGACTTCCAGGTAGCAGCCCTGCAGATTTCCTGGATAGGGACGTCCCTGGAAGCAGCCACCGATGCAGCAGTATGGCAGGTAGAATGAGCTCTTATCCCTCTGGGAGGCTCTATGCCCGCCAACTTATAGCAGAGATCTATGCAGGAGGAGACCCACCTGCTTATCGTCCGCTTGGCTGCAGGTCTGACAGGTGCGGCTTCAGTGTAGGTGACAAACAGCTGGCGAACCTCTCCCCGAATTTCAGCCGTCCGCTCCTTGTAATAAGAGAGCGCCCTTCTAGGGTCCAAAGTATGGAGCCTATATTCGGCCTCCGAGGTGTGATTGGGGTAGAACACTGGCAGAATCAACATCTGGTTAAGGTGAAACTCTGACATCACCTTCGGAAGGAATTTCGGGTGGGGGTACAGGACAACCTTGTCCCTGTGGAAGACCAGGTAAGGAGACTCGATGGAAAGCGCCTGGAGCTTTCCCATCCTTCTGACTGACGTGATAGCCACCAAGAAGGCGGTCTTCCACGACAGCTGAGAGAGTTCACACCTGTGCATTGGTTCGAATGGCTTGCCCATGAGCTTTGCCAGTACCAGCAGTAGATCCCACGGAGGTGAAGATTCTCGCACCGGAATGGATACGTGATCAAGACCTTTGAAAAAGCACCCGGCCACCTTCTCCTGCGCCACCGACTGCTTGCCAGCCTACGCCCGGTAAGCAGAGATGGTTGCCAGGTGCACCTTAAGGGTCGTCGACCGAAGCCCTAGCTGAGAAAGGGACCACAAGTAGTCTAGAATGCTAGCCAAAGAACAGGAGGAAGGGTCCAACTCTATATCCTGACACCAAATGGAGAATCTCTTCCATTTGAAGGCATAGCATTTTCTGGTCCGACTCCTTATGGGATGCCTCAACTACATTGAGGATCTCGTCGGAAAGACCCAAGGCCTGGAACTCTAGTCGCTCAGGAACCAGGCCGTCAGGTGCAGGGATTGAAGGTCTGGATGGAGTACCTTCCCCTTGTTGACTGAGAGCAGGTCCGGGTGAGCCGGAAGCTGCCTCAGGAGCCTGGAGCTGAGGCTGAAGAGATCTGGGTACCAGAACTGGCAGGGCCAGTCTGGGGCTACCAGAATCACCTGCGCCTTGTCCCTCTTCACCTTGAGAAGCACCTTGTGGATCAAGGGAAATGGAGGGAAGGCGTAGAAGAGGCCCGGGGTCCATAGCCTCGAGAAGGCATCCCCCTGCAGCAAGCCTTGCTGGGGGGGGGCGGGCATGAAACAGCCTCAGCTTCGCATTCTCCCTGGAGGTAAACAGGTCCACTTGAGGTGTGTCCCAGTGGGAGAACAGATCTTGTACTACCTTCGGCAGGAGAGACCACTCGTGAGATGCAGTGCCTATCCAGCTGAGGGCATCGGCCAGAGTGTTGGAGGTTCCTGCCACATGGATGGCTATGAGATCTGCCTAAAGTCTGCTCACGAGAGACCAAGTGCAGAGAGCCTCCTTGCATAGAGGCAAG
Source organism: Neoceratodus forsteri (assembly GCA_016271365.2). Classification (NCBI taxonomy): domain Eukaryota; kingdom Metazoa; phylum Chordata; order Ceratodontiformes; family Ceratodontidae; genus Neoceratodus; species Neoceratodus forsteri. The sequence continues at coordinate 107,006,117 of JADMNL010000034.1, read as the reverse complement.
GAGTGCATCCCGCCCTGGCAGTTTAGGTAGTACATGGTCGTGGTGTTGTCCGTCTGGACCTGAACAGCTTGACCCCGTACAAACGGAGCGAAGGCGGTGAGAGCTAGTCGGACCGCTCGAAGCTCCAGCAGGTTGAAGTGGCATCTAGACTCCTGAGGGGACCAGAGGCCGTGCACTCTGAGCTCCCCCAGATGGGCACCCCAACCCATCAGAGAGGTGTCAGTTGTCAGAGTGACCGCTGGCTCTGGGCGGATGAACGGGATTCCCTCCTGCAGATGAGCTGGAATGAGTCACCACTGGAGACCATTCCATATCTCCTGGGTCACTATCACTGGCTGGTCCAGAGGACCGGAGCGCTGTGACCATTGGCAGGCCAGCCCGCATTGCAGGGGACGCATGTGCCAGCGGGCCCAATGGACCACGCTGGTACAGGCCGCCATGAGGCCCAGGAAGTCCCAGGCAGGCTGCAATTGCTCAACCAGAAATGATTGGGCAAAGGAGAAAAGGACTTCAGCCCTGTCCGCCGGGGGCCGTGCTCTGGCTCGAAGAGAGTTGAGCTCTGCTCCGATGAACTGAATCACCTGCGTTGGCACGAGTTCTGATTTGGCCTCGCTGATGAAGAGGCCAATCTGAGAGCAGACCTGGAGGGTTAGATCCCTGGACCGCTCCACCTCCAACCTCGAGGGGGCTGCAATCAGTCAGTCATCCAGGTAAGAGTACACCCGGACCCTTTGGCGCCACAGGAATGCTGTCACCACTGCCATGCATTTGGTGAAGACCCTGGGAGCTGGAGAGAGGCCGAAGGGCATGGAACTCATAAAGGGATCCCTCTGCCCTGAAGCGGAGGAATCGCTGATGAGACAGACGGATTGGGACATGAAAGAACACGTCCTGGAGGTCCAGAGGAACAGAACCACCGTCTCGTTCCAAGGATGGAATGATCTGAGCCAGAGTGACCATCCTGAAGGTACAAGACCTTAGAACTGGTTCAGGTCGTGTAGGTCTAGAATGGGGCGCCAGCCCCGCCGTCCGTTTTGGGACCAGGAAGTACCTGGACACAAACCCTGGGTCTGGAGGAGGATCCGCCACCTCCCTGATCACCTCCTTCTGGAGGAGCAGGGCAATGTCGGCTCGACGAGCCGACAGAGAGGCTGCGGACCCTGTAGCCCCCCATGGGGCGTTGGCTCGATAGGGTGGGAACTACTCGAATTCCAGAGGCAGACCCCTGCCTACCACTTCCAACACCCAGCGGTCCGTGGTGATATCGGACCAGGTGGAAAGGAAGTGGCGGAGCCATCCCCCCATGGGGGGAACCCAGGGAGGAATGACAAAGTTGGGAGCGACACCCCTCAATCTGTCACTGGGCAGACTTGGAGGAAGGGCCGGCCGAGGAACCGCCTGGACCTTTTCCTCCCGGCTTCCTGCTGGAGGAAGCAGCAGGCTTGGCTTTGGGGTGCCAAGTGCGAGCCTGCTGGCCCTGATGCTGGTGTTGCAGGGCCGGACATGCCGCAGGGGCTGATACCACCTGATACCCAGGAATATTTGGTTCCCATTCCTCAATATTCCACCATGTTTATTACTGCACAAACTGCAATGTTTTTCTCATTTCAAATATACTCCAGTTCTGTGCTCTTATTCCTCAGATTTCTGGCATTAGTTAACAACATCTTCTATATTTCCTGAACCATTAGCCTGGTGCTTGAAAAACTAATCCCATTTATGTGTTGTGTATCTCCTCCTTTTTCCCCCTTTGGATTTAAAAACTTATTGATAGCATAATTTATTCTATGAGCCAGAGTTCTAGAACCTTTTCTACTTAAGTGTGGGCCGTCAGCAGCATACAGGTTTCGGTCCCCTGTAAATCTTCCCCAGTTAGCAGAGAAATAAAAACCCTCCCTATTGCTCTATAGTGACACTGCCAGTGGGGGTGCCTGCACCCCCCCGAGGTCAGCGAGACAAGGAACAGAGGAGGCCTGGTCTCCCTCTGTACATACAGTACCAGGGAGGGGCTCAGGGGAAAAGCCCAGGGACCTGAACCTGGAGTCCCAGGTACAATGCAATCCAAAGGTGGGGGTGGGGGGTCCTGCCAGAACCTCATAGCCCGAAGAGCGAGTGTACAGAGGTTCCTCGAGAAGCAGGTGTCGCACGTATCCACATCATGGTCTCGACCGAGGCAGGTGAAGAACCGGTCATGGTGGTCACAGATGGACTTGTTCTTCCCCACAAGGGCACCGACAAATTTTGGGTGGGGGGGGGTCACCAGTCTTAACTTTAGTGGATTTTTGTAGGCCCCAGACTGGACATGACCAAACTGCATAGAAAACAAGACAAACGTACCGAAAACAGGGCTCTGCGCTGTACCCGAAAAAAATCGGAAAATAAGAGAGAGAGAAATGTGGTGTTGAACTGTAGAAAACTGCACTGAACGAAGGTATGGCGTTGAGTTGAAGTCGGTGTCAGAACTGTGACGCAGTTGCAGTTGTGCAGAACACTCCCTCGAAGCTGTAGCCTTGACATTGGGGGAAAACAGAAGTGAGAAGAGGGGGAGGCCGGCGTCAGCTACAGACCAGTCCACAAGCACCATGTTGTACGTCTACCTCATGGACAGCACCTTCTCAGACGTCAGCTCCCCACTCCCAAAACCTTAAAGTTATACACTCCAGAGAGTCCTGTGCCTCCGGCTTGAATCCACCAGTGATGAATGGTAAAGACTGATTCTTGGAAGATTAGCATCTTACAAGACAAGCCAGGAGAACAAGAGCAATTTCGAATGGAATACAAATGTAAAGGGACAGCACTCTCACCAGGAGATGATCTGCTGTTTTAAAGGGCTACTACACTACCTGAAAGTAATACTAATTTTATGAAGCAGTTGCCTATTACCTTTTACATTTGAAAAATGTCTTGTCCCTTTTGTGAATCAGAAAATTTTCTCTCAGGCAGTATGAGGTAGGATGTGCAGAACAGTTCTCTATTTGAAGGCTGACATCTCTAGTTCTATTCCTTCATACCACACCGTATTGTGACCTGACTGTGATATCACAATTGACCAAGAAGAACTAATCAACTGTTCCCAGATCAGCCACTTGTGATGCTACAATAAGTGATGTCACAGTGATGAGGAGGTATGAAAGGGAAAAGAATTAGATACGGTGTGTCAGCAGCCAGGTAAAGTACTGCTTTTCACATCACACACAGAATCACAGAAACAGACAATGATGGCAGAAAAAGACCCACGGTCCATTCAGTCTGCCCGCATTCCCTACTTAGCCCTGGGACTTACAGTCCCTCCAGAACCCTAGCCCTCCCAAATAAAATTCTTCTCCCATTTTATGCCACCCTGAGCAACCACTATACCCTTCATTCTGGCCCAAACCATGCTTGAGACCACCAACAGTTTTAGCACCCACCACTTCTGCTGATAGACTGTTTCATGGCTCCACCACCCTTTATGTACAATAATACTTCCTCATGTCCCCCTTACACCTCCCTTCTATCGGTTTCCACTCATGCATACATGACTGCGAGCTAGTATTCGAGGTAAATACAGGGTTCGACATTGGCACCAGCCCGCTAGCCAAATGCTGGTAGATTTTGCATCGGGCTAGTACAATTTTCATTTAACTAGCCCTGTGGGCTTGTACTGGGGAAGGCAACCCTTCGGTACGTACAACATCTAGGCCAGTGGAAAAGTCTGTGGAAGTTCCCAGTCACTAGCCCTGCTGGCTAGTGGCTACAAAACTTAATTTCAACTCCTGTAAATAGTTCTCCGCAGTTCATCTTGTTAATTCCCTTTAGGAACTTGAATGTCCATCATTTCTCCCTCTCCCCTCTGGACTCCAGCAAGTACATGTTCAGTGCCTTGAGGTGTTCCTCGTGAGACTTGCCCCGCTGGCCCTGAATCATCTTTGTTACCTTGTGCTGTACCGTCTCCATCCGATCCCTAGCTTTCTTGAGGTGAGGACTCCAGAACTCAGCGCCGTACTCCCAGTGTAATTTCGCTAAGGATCTATACAGAGGAAGTATTACCTCTTCCCTTTTGCTATCAATACTCTGCCTATTACCTACTTTGTAACATGAGAACTGCACTGTTGTTGTACTGTACCTACATGGTCGATGCTCGACCCCGGGTCACCCCTGAAAAAGGGACTGTAATTGTCTCAGTGGACTTACCCGGTCACCAAACTCAAATAAATAATAAATAAATAGCAGTGTTCCCCCACTGACCTTCATCTTTTTCTATATATTAATTCTGTATTTTGTCTACCATTATCCCCTCTGACATCTCCACGACATCTCTCAGAGGATGAGCAGAATAAACTCAAGGGTGACAAGTACAGGCTTCAGCCTGCATCTACGGAAATTACCAAGTTTTGGGAAAAATGTGGGCAGCCAACAAGTCTGCCGTGTACTAGCCTTATATATACAGTCTGTTTAACTAGATGAGTCGATAATGTTTTACAAACAGAATGGCTCTTCCTCTTCTTACCCTTAACTCAAAAGGGCAGTACTACAACATTTAAGCTGGGCAAATAGTGAGTACAGAATACACAGGAAATTTGTACTCCTGCCTCTCAATATATGAGATGACCAGCACATCCAAGCCTGCACACAACTGCTGTGAAGAGAGTTTAGCTATCGCTTGCGTTAAATGTTTTAACTCAGTACCACCGAGTTAAGCAGTATAATCGGGTAGAAAAACCTTCTAATGAGCACTCAAAAAATACTTCAGGAACAAAAAGCAACAACTTGCTACTTTATAAAATGTGCAACATTTTCTGTCTGCTATTACTGATGCTTCTAGGCCTTTAAGAGGGACTGCTGGGAAGTAAATCACCCTGTTAACTTGCCTCTGATGCACTTCAGCCCTGGCTGAGCCATGCGGGTTGAGGGGTGGCTCTTTTGCCTCCTCGGGTTTGTGGAATCGGAAGCGGTAATTTCGGCAGTGCTTGGCTCCATAAAGCTGCTCAATCAGGAACACTACAGCATCGTGGATAATGCCCAGCATTTTCAGACCACTCACTCCTAAGACACAGTGGAAAAAAACATACAAAACCCAAACAGTTCAGTTTAAAAAAAAAAACAAAGATGCAACTCTAAACACTGAGTCACTAGCACAAAAATATTGCTCAATTTATTTATTTTAACATCATCTAACTATATTTGTCAACCCCTCCCCCATGACTGGGTCACTGTGACTGTATCCTCCCTGCAGCTGTGAGGGCAGTGGGCGTCTGCCGCAGTGCTGCTCCGTGATCAGCTGGCAGGGGGTGTGAGTGCTTGGTTGCCTGGGCTCCCTCCCCAAAAGCACCATGCCTCATATCTAGGAAGCACCTGATCCCCAGCCAGCTTAAGTGTGGGACTCTAGGAATCGCCCATGAACCCCCGTCTTCCACATGGCACTGCAACATACTGTGGCTGCTGCCCCACGAAGCTGGCCCTGAATCCAGTCTTTCATTAGCTTCAGTGTGGCTTCTCACCTCAGGAGCCTGCCAATTCGTTCACTACAGTGAGGTGTTACTTAGGTGAAAACAGCAGCCATCACAGGTGTTCGCTACAAAAGAAATTCATTATTGAGGGGTCCACTACAGCTAGGGAATACTGTGCCTCTAAATTATTCCAGAAACCTCAAGTCAATTAGCCTGCCTGGCTACAAGGCCACCTAAGAAGAGTTAGCCATTTAGCTTAGCTGTGTGTCTCAGAAAAGGACAGTACCTTAGCAGTAAAAGTAGATCTTCGAGGCAATCTCCTGCAGTGAGCTACACCTATGGAACATAGGCGCCATCAGCGTCAGACCAATCTGGAAACTTTTGTCTACCAGATCGCTCATGATGGCACATAACATTGGCACCTATAGAAGGTGGGCAGCCCAAACCTCCTCAGTTCTGCTGTCTGTCAGAGACAAAGAATTTGAGCAAGACCGATAAATGGTAAAGACAAGTATGCTGAAGCCCCAAAAGGGAGCGATGACTAGCAAAAAACCCAGTCCAGGGTAGACAGGGCAAAACAATAACACCCAAAACCCATACTAGACCCCACCAAACCAAAGTGGAAGGTGGGAGAGTCACTGTGGCTTACTGCAGGAGATTCCCTCGAAGACCTACTGTTACTGGTAAGTAATCATTCATTTTTCTTTGGGGATATCTTCTACCAGTCAGCCACACTTATGGAATCATTTCAAAGCAATACACCAGAATTTTTTTTCTTTTTGTGTGTGTGTGTGTGTGTGTGTGTGGTGGTGGTGGTGGGGGGCTTGGCAGGAAGGCCTGCAAGCCAACCAACATGCAGATCAATGTCCCACAGCCCGAGAAGAAGGGAGTCACAACAGGGTGTCCCCAACAAAGCATGGGGCACAGGACCAAGACATCCAGAAGCCCCAGCCAACAACGCAAGAAAACAAAGTGCCAACAGCAGACACACCTCATGGCCAATGTATAGACACAGATCAAATATAAACAAGGGAAGCCAACGAGGCTAGGCCCCACAAACAAACCAAAATGTAAACTGGAAATCCAATGACAAAGAATATCAGCAAGGCGAAACCAGATGGTGACCAAACCTAAAACAGTCAGCAAGGCAAACAAAGGATCTGCCAGCAGATAAGGACCGCTTGTATCACTTGGTCTTCCCCTTTTTCCCTGCCTACAGTGTCATCGTAGATCTTACTTGATCTCTGCCCCCCAAAAAAGATTTCATTATGCCTATCCCATGCATTCTTGAACCCCATCACTTCCACTGAAAGACTGTTCCAGGAAATCACCACTCCTTCTGTGAAAAAGTACTTCCTCACACCTCTCCTGAGTCTACCCCCTCCAGCTTCTTACTGTGCCCCCTTGTCCTTGAGCAACCCTTTTTTCTGAAAAATATTTCCCTCCTGTACCTTTATTTATCCCCGCAAGTTATTTTGTTTCCATCATATTCCCCCCTTTCTTCCAGGATATACATATTTTGGTCCTTAAATCTCTCCTTGTACAGCTTCTGATGCAGACCCTGCACCACAGTTCTCTAGGTGGCAATGTCACGCGACCAAGTCTCACGATAACAGGGACCTGGCCAGAGGCCAATGCCAAAAGACCTATGGATGTGTAAAATGGCTAAAACCCACAGCCAACGGTGCCCATGGAAACAGCCACGTGACAAGCAGAGGTGACAACCACCAAACAGAAGGACACTGACAAACTGCGACTCTATCCCAAACTGAATATAGAAAAACTATCTATGTATTCACACCTATACACTTTTCCTTAACAGAGGCACCAATGGTGCTAACGAAGAAAGAGCTAGATGCCAAGGCAGAGTTGTCTTCCCTCTACAAAAAACAATGGCTCAGCAAGAGGCCAAACAATAGAAGATGATGTTTTTTTGTACATCTGGAGGGGGCCACTAAGTCCCCTCAGGGATTTACCCCTCAGACGTGTATACTCCCCCTTTTATTTTTGCAAAATAGAGGTAAGGCAGAAGAATAGAGGTGACACTGCCCAGAAACCTGGCCATAGCAGGGTATCGTGGACGGATAGCAGTGATAAGTGTTGAAGCTATTCTGGAAGATCAAGAATTGCAGCGAGTACGCAGTTTTCATATTTTCCAAGAATCAATTTTCACCATTCATCACTGATAGGTCAGAGTGCCAAGCCACCATCGTAAGGTGGTGATGGCAAACTCTGAAGGAAATGGTTGTTCCCTCAGTCCTGTGGGTGAAGACGGACGGGGCTCCATAACAGGACTGGCGAGGCCAGAGACTGGGCAGGGGCTGGTGGAGGCTCCCATGGACTGGGAGCAGCAGGAAGGCTCCCCTGAAGCTCACACGTGACCCTGCAGGAAAAGAAATGGGCCCCTTGGAATCGTGATGCGATCAGCCTACGCCAGGCCAAAGATAACAACCTAGACAGGCAAAGCCATGCCATTCACCTGATACGGGCCGCATTTCCCACTAATCTGGAAGCTAATTCACTGGCACAGTAGGATGCGTCTTGCCAGCTCCAGGCGCTGTGCGGAAAGGCGAATAGCCTGTCTGGTTGCCTCACAGTCAGGCATGGCTGCTAGCAGCTGTCCCAGCATCGTCCACAAGTGACTACTGTAGGCAGCCTGAAGAGCCTGGTGTGCAAACTGCGTAACATAGTGCGCACCACCAAGAAAACTCTCTTACCCCAGCAGTCAAACTCAGCCAAGTCTGACTGAGGGTGACAGCTGTGCCATGGGTGAGTATGCCCAGAAGGGGTGTCTACAAGCTGGACCCCTGAAGTGGGGTAAGGACTGGCTCCTGGAGACCCCCAGGGTGCACAGTACCTGCGCTGACAGTCCCTTGGGGCTAGAGAGGGCAGAGGGACAGAGCCATGCCATGACGCCTCCGTAAATGGCTGGGGCAGAAAGGTATAAGAGTAGTGTCAGAACTGTACTCCCCAAGGAAGGATAATGTAGTTCGAGCAGGACTGCATCCAACAAAGTTGGAGATGTGCAGCTCCTCTATCATTCCCGCAAGGAAGCGCTGATAACTGATGTAATCGGTGGTGACATGTACAGGAGTATCCTCTTCTTCTGTGGAGGATGACAAAGATAAGCTAGACGGGGGGGGGGGGCGGTGGTGCTGGGGATGCGGGAAGGAAGATGGCTTCATCCACTGCCCTCATGTAAATGGGAAAAGCACTCGCCATGGCCCTGAACTGTTCCCTAGGTCATGGGCCCCATATAGCAAGAGAAATCAGAGAGGGGGGTGGAGGAGAATCGTGGTGGACCAGGCCAGGTCCTCTGACAGGGCACCCCCCCCCCGGTGGGGAGGTCAGAGCTGTGCAGGTCCCAAAGGACAGCCCCTTTTCTGAACCTACAGCAGACCCCAACGTTTCCGGGTGGGAGGTGGGTACAGAAGATCAGAGTCCATGCTGAAACTCCTTCCAGAGGCCCCAGTCACTCTAGATGTGGAGCGTGGCACCGGCCCAGACCTACTGACCCCGCCTCACCTGAAAGGGCTCTGACTATCAGAGAACTCGGTGCTGTGAATGGCACCAGCATCCCTCTTGGCACCACCAGTGGTACTGGAATCAGAGTCGGCACAGCAGACGGCACCAGAACTTCACCAGACACCGGAAGCAGCACCGGGACCCAACCCTGAGCTGGAATTGGCACTGGAAGCATCCCCGGCGCCACAAGAGGCACCCTGGAATGCGGGGGAGGAGACACTGTGGTCAGCACCGGGATGGGGACTCTGAGGTTCCATCAACCCTCAGGCTTACTGGAGTCAGGATATCAGTCGGGATCATCCCGATTCTTGTCCTCCATGTCGGAGGACAAGATCAGGGAGATCTCCAGCTGTGCAATACCCAGGACCCTTCCTCTCCTGGCACTGTGAACGGCAGCAGGAGGGGACTCAGCTGAACAGACGGCACTGCCCTGCTCGTCGGCACCAGCCTCAGTGCCAGAAGCTGCGGTGGCACTGGGCCACGCTGCCGATGGATCTGCCAATGCAGGCACTACATACTGCTGCATCGCCACCACCGAGGGTATCCAAGCCCCTGAAGGGCACCAGACTGGGAGGAGTGCGTAACTGGCCCTCGGAAGCTGGCTGTCCCACAGATCCCTCCCGCAGGCCTCCTGTCTTGGCGAAATGAGGACTAGCCAAGGCCTGCTCTCCCTCGGTATGTATACTACCGGATAGGGGTGCAGGGAAAGAGCCAAGGGACCTGATCCTGGTGTCCAGGGTGTGACACTGGCCTCCAAAGGTTGGTGGGTCCCACCCCAACCTCATAGCCCCATGCTCGAGTGTGCGGAGGTCCATTAAGAAGCAGGTGTTGCAATAATCCATATTCTGGTCATGACCAAGGCAGGCAATGCAACAATCAGGGCGGTTGCGAAAGGGAACAGGCCTCCCACAAGGGCACCAATGCATTGGTGTGTGTGTGTGTGGGGGGGGTCCATTCCCTTAGGTTTACCAGATTTTTTAGGCCCCAAACCAGACACGACTGAACAGGTATGGAAGAAGAAAAAACATCAAAAATAGCTCTTGGTGGTGTACTAGTGGATAGCAGAAAATAAAGAAAGGGTTTCCGCGTCGAACTGAGATACGACGCAGAGAAACAGGCAGCGGCAGAACTGTGACTCAGTTAAGCAGATGCTCCCACTATGGTGGGAAAAACAGAACTGAGGAGAGGGAAGGAGGAGCTGGTGTTGGTTACTGGGCAGTCCATGAGTGCCACATCATACGTCTGCCTCAAGGGTGGTGCTGTCCCTATCAGCTCCCTCATTCCAAAATTCTTAAAGCTATATGCTCCCATGGGGTACTAGCGCCTGTGGCACAGACCCACTAGTGCTGAATGGTGAAGACTGAATCTTGGAAGTTCTGCTCTGTTGCTCTATGTGCATTTTTATTGAAAATGCTTTTTTAATCTAAAAATGTTTGGATCGGATATGACTCAAGTTACTTTCCTAACTGCTGCTGGCTTCCTGATTCGGAATGCGATGCATTTGCCCGCAGTCTTGACCTTTGTTGTCTTCTTCTGGCTGTCTTCAAGATGTGATTCAGTTGCTCTGTAGTTTGTGGTAGTCTGTACTGTTGTCAGTGACGGCGTTTTGTGTTTATGCACGTGGTACAGTGTCCGTAGCAGTTCTGGCATGCCCAGGATGCTCTGGCTGATAACTCCGGCTGGCTTAATTGATGCCAATTTCTTATGAATATGAATTTATCAGTACGCTGCAGAATAAGAATGGATCGTTTTCTGGTGACCAGAAGGAAGTGCACATATGAGGAAGTGGAAGCTGCTGGAAAGAAAAAAGCTCAGGCAAAGCACAGGGCCAGAAAATAAGAGGACGACTACCTGAAGATAGGATTCACCTGGATCAGGACCAGTGACATGCCACGACCCCAGTGTGTTGTATATACTCACGTTCTGGCACAAGACAGTATGCTGCCCTGCAAGCTTCGGCGACACCTGGAAACTAAACATCCCAGCTTAATTTCAAAACTTCTGGACTTTTTTCGAAAGAAAACTGCACGAACTGAGAAGTCAAAAAAAAAAAGTTGCCGAGTGGCATGGGACTGCCTGCAAAGGCCATCAAAGAATATCATCTATCTCTTGAGAATTGTCAAACCTAGGAAGCCACAATATCATGGAAGAATTATTAATTACTGCTGCAAAGGAAATGCGTGCAGCGATACTTGGGAGAGAAAGCAGCTGCACAGCTGGATGCAATCCCTCTTTCAAATGACATGGTCTGCCATCGTACTGAGGACATGTCTGCAGATGTGAGGAGGCAGATCTTGGATTCTGTTCGTCACAGCCCATACTTCGCTCTGCAAATCGATAAGTCCCCGATACTGCACAGCTTCTGGTGTTCACTCGGTATGCCACAGACACAGATCTTCAGGAAGAGTTCCTGTTCTGCAATCCACTTTCAGCATGAGCAGCTGGGGAAGAGCTCTTTCACCTGCTGAATAACTTCACCGAGGATGACTATCTTGATTGGAGTCAGTGTGTCGGAACTTACAGTGATGGTGCTTGCTCAATGACTGGAAGACACAGCAGGATGGTGACAAGCTTACAAACACTGGCCCCCCTAATGCTGTCTGGCACCACTGCATGATTCACAGAGAAGCTCTGGCAGCAAAGCAGATACCAGCTGAGCTTCACAGTCTTGGCTCGATGCCGTTAAAGCTGTGAACTTCATCAAGGCATGTCCAGTAAATTCCAGACTGCAGTACTGTGTGAAGAGATGGGAGCAAACCACACACAGAGATCTGCTGGTTGTCCAGGGGGGGAAGTGCTGAGCAACCTCTATGAACTGCGTGACGTTCATATCTTTCTTGCTGACTGCAACTCTCCACTTGGGGAGCATTTTAACAATCTACAATGGCTTACTTTGCTTGCATACTTGCCAGATATATTTGACGGACTGAATTCGCTCACTGTGTCACTTCAGGGATGGGATGTGATGCCAGCATTTTCACAGCCAGGAACAGGATCAAGGCATTTGTTTGCAAGCTTGTTGTGGTCCACACGAGCGCAGCAAGGATCAGTTTCCACATTTTCAGCACTGGATGATTTTATGTATGAAAATGAACTTTCAGTTGACAGCATCCAAGAAGTGGTTTCAGATCATTTAAGTGGCCTGCAAGAAAAGCTACATGACTACTTCCCTGAACATTGCAGAGAAGACTGTGACCAGTGGATCAGGAATCCCTTCATTTTTAGGCAAAGCTCTGCAGACTATCTCGGAGAACAGGAAATTCTCACTGACCTGGCTCAAATGGCTACAGTAATTCTTGATCTTCTTGGACAAAGTCTCCACCACTCATTCACACTAATAGGGGCTATGCCAGAGGCGCTAGGACCCAGTGAGAGCCAAAAATCTTCAGGAGGGCCGGTGCCAAGGTAGGGCTGTGAGGAAGCAGCACTGCGAGCCTGGCTCGTGCCATATAGGCTGTCTCGACGTCAATCCTCCAACCACCTCAGTACCTTTTTTACCAAGGAGGTGAAGCGTAAACTAATTTTGTGAAACTAACCTATGTCGGACATCAGATAGTCCAAATGATCCATATAAGAAGGGTCAACACAACAGTGTCTTCACAGTCCAACCATCAGGGGAGTGAAGACCAAAAACAGATAAGTGAGCTTGGGGGATGGAGGGTGGGAGCGTGAATGAGTGGTGGAGACTTCATCCAAGAAGATCAGAATTATGGTAGGTATGTAATTTTTATATTTTCCTGGACATAAAGTCTCCACCACTCATTCACACTAATGGGAGAGTACAGAGCTGAAATAATCCCCCAAGAAGGGCGGCAGGAGAGAGGAGCTCACTTAGGACAGGACTCCATTAAGGATCGTCCTGCCAAAGGATTGATGCTGTCTGGCATGGACATCCAAAGCGTAGTACTTCACAAAAGTGTGCACGGAGCTCCAAGTAGCTGCACTGCAGATGTCTGCAATGGGCACATTCCGTAATTCTGTCAGAGATGCCACGACTGCCCTGGTAGAATGAGCATATACTCTGCCTTCCAGTTTAACCTGTGCCATGGAGTAGCGCTGTCAAAGACGTGCCACTAGCCACGTCGAAATACACCTGATGGCAACAGGCTGACCCAGCTGGGCCAAGCTACAAGAGACAAATAGTTGTTTAGATTTATGGATCTCTTTTATTCTGTCTAAGTAGAACCACAAAACACTTAACATTCATAGAATGCAGGGTATGCTCCCCCTCATTCTGGACGTTCGCGAAGTACATCGGGAGAACTAAGGGCTGGTTCAGATGGAATTCCAAGACTACTTTGGGGAGAAACTTAGGGTGAGTTTGAAGAACCACCTTGTCTTTGTGAAATATAGTATACGGGGGGGGGTCTGTGATCAATGCATGTATTTCAGACACTCTGCAAGCGGAGGTAATGGCTACAAGGACGGTGATCTTCAAGATCAGAAACTTCAGCTCACAAGTTGCTAGGGGCTCAGAAGTTTTACGGGTGAGCATGTTTAGCACAAGGTTGATGTCTCAGGCGGCTACCTGTCTTCTGACTGGTGGCCTAGTGTGAAGTATACCTTTGAGGAACCTCTTAACCAAAGGCAACTGAGCCAGAGATATGGAGTGTACAGGCTCATGACATGCGGAGATGGCGCAAAGGTAAATCTTCACGGTTGAGTATTGCAGTCCTGTATTAGACAGATCTAGAAGATACTCCAGGACTTTGTTAGGTGGGCAGGAGAAGGTGTCTAGGGAGAACCTTGCACACCAGATGGAGAAACGTTTCCACTTTGCTGTGCAAGTTTTCCTAGTAGCCAGCTTGCGTGCCGCTAGGAGAATGTCTAAGACCCTACGTGAAACATCAAACCTACTCATCTCTATCTCTTCAGGAGCCAAGTGTGGAGGTGAAGGGATCTCAGGTTGGGATGAACCACTGGGCCTTGGGTCAGCTGGTCCATTTGAGGTGAAGCTGTCTTGGTGAAGTTTCTGATAATTTGTTGATTAAAAGAAACCAAATCTGACAAGGCCAGAATGGGGCAATGAGGATCATTCTGCCCCCTTGTGTCTCCAGCTTGAGCAGTACCCTCTGAACCAAGGGAAGAGGAGGAAATGCGGACAGAAAGCGTTTGGTTCTGGATTTCTGAATGCATCCTGACAGAAAGTGCCAGGTTCTGGATTTCTGGAGCAGAACAGAGGCAGTTTTGCGTTGAGTGGGGATGCAAAAAGGTCCAGGTCTGGTGTTCCCCACTCTTTGAAGAGTGACTGCACAACGTTTGTGTTGAGACCACTCGTGAGGATCCCTTCTGCTGAGACGATCAGCTAAATCGTTCTGCACTCCCGGAAGGTAAACCACTTGGATCAAGGGCTTTGTGCTCCAGGCACCATTCCCACACTCTCATCGCTTCCCTGCACAGGGGGTAAGAGTGTGCTCCACCCTGCTTGTTAATGCAGTACATCACTGCTCTGTTGTCCGTTTGAAAGAGAATGATCTTGTGACAGAGACTGTCCTTCAGAGCATGGACTGCATACAGGACAGCTCTCAGTTCTAGGATATTTATGTGGGGTTGAGACTCGTCCTGATTACATCAGCCTTGGGTGTGGAGATCCTGACATTGAGCTCCCCATCCGAGTAGGGATGCATCCGTGGTGATGGTGATCTGAGCTTCCAGTGGGGCAAAGGGGAACCCTTTAAGAAGGTTGTCATCTTGAGTCCACCAGGTGAGTGACCGTTTTAGAGGTTCCGTCACCTGTTAAAGGACTGGGGATATGTAGTCAGAGAAAATCGAGTGCTGAGCATCCACTGAGTAGTCCTCATGTGAAGATGAGCCAGGGGCACAGCGAACACTGAGGATGCCGTGAGACTCAGCATCTGCTGCATCGAGAGGGCTCAGACTGAGTCACTCCCTCTGATGAAAAGGGCCAGCTGGAGGATGTCGTTCCTCCTGTCTTCTGGAAGAAAGGCTTCTGCGCTGGGGGTATCTAGAAGGGCTCCTATGAAGAGGAGCAGTTGGGAAAGTTGTAGTTGCTATTTTCCTAGATTCAACAGAACTCCCATGGATGTGAGAAACCTGGAGGCCGTAGCCACAGCTTCCTGTGTCTCTTCTCTGGAGGGACTTGCCAGTAGCCAGTCGTCCAGATAAGGGAACACCTGAACTGAGTTTCCTGAGCTGTACTGCATGAACTGTAAAGCACTTTGTAAAGACTCGAGGTGCCGAGGACAGCCCAAAGGGCAGGACCCTGAACTGATAGTGCTGACACAACGCCACAAATCGGAGATACTTGTGGTGGTTTGGGTGTATGGGGACATGTTGGTAGGTGTCCTGCATGTCCAGCCAATCGTTTTGATGAATCAGAGGTAAAGGAGCGCCAAGTGATAAATCTGCTTAATTTCCTTAGATCGAGAATAAGGTGCATGCCACCTGTTTTGTTTGGAACTAAGAAGTAATGGGAGTAGAAATCTGTGTTCCATTGATCTAGCGGAACTACTTCTACTGCCCTGTTGTTCAGAAGGCCATGAGTCTCAGAAGCAAGAAAGTCTGACTGAGAGACAGACAGCTTGGGCTGTCGTTTGGGTGGATGATCAGGAGGGGTTTCCGAAAGATTTAGCGTGTAACCCTTGTAGATTATTCTAAGCACCCTTTTGTCTGAAGTGACTGACTTCCATTGGTTGTAAAACTGAGTCAGACGCCATCCTACTGCTGAGGAAGAATCCCCCTCAGACAGCTGAGGTGAGACTTGGGCCGGAATCTCAGAGGGTGGCACTATGCACTTTTGGGCCTTGTTCCTTCTGCTGCATTTTCTTTTGTGGCTGGGGGGCTTGATTTCTGCTGAAGCCCCCCCTGCCTTTGCCTCGAAAGGACAAGCGATTGTGAAATGGCTGCCAGTTCCCGCCCTGTTGAAGGGCAGCAGAGGGCGGCCTGGCCATTTTGAATGCTGTTCTAGTTTTCTGTGTGGCCTCTAGTGCCTGCTCGACTTAAGGACCAAACAGAAACATTCCATCAAATGGTAAACTCATAACTCTCTGTCGGGCATCATTTTGTGACTCTAGATGTCTGTAACCACAAGTGGCGTCGGGTGCATATACCAGCTGTTGCTGTCCTGGAAGTAGTATCAAAGGCATCCATAGCGGCTTTAAGCTGCTGATTGTTGGGATTCAATGCCTCTAGTAATGGTCTGGAGAAGCTCTGTGCCAACATTTGATTCTGGAAGAGCTTCCACAGTGGCTCTGCGCGAATGCCAGCAGGTATACTCATATTGGAGAAATAACTTTGTAGCAGCAACAAGCAGACACCTGTGTTAGCGGCAGCAAAACTCACTTCCCAAAGTGTCAATCTTACGAGATTCCTTATTTACCGGACATGCCATAGATTGAGGAAAGACGGCTTTGTCATTCTCTGTCAGGACAACCATGGCATCAACAAAGGCTTGCGAGACCAGAATAGGATGATCCTTTGGAGGGGTGGGGCTTACTTCCTATCTATGGATTTGGCCATGGAAGGAATAAGCGCCGGATTATCCCACACCATTTGTGAGAGTGTCCCAAAAGAGGGTTGCACCGGAGGAGTCAATTCCACAGGCATAACCGGAATGTGCAGATACTGCAGATGCAGCAACTTCCCAGGATCAATCTCTGAAGTCTGGGGGGGGGGAGGTATTCATGTTTTTAAGCAGAGATTTAAAGGAAAGGTCCTCGACCAGAGGCTCTGCTGGAAGAGAGGGTTTATTTGCCACCCTAGAAAGAAATGGTCATCAAAGTTGTCTCCCAATCAAAGATCAGGGATCGGGCTCAATATAATCTCCTACTAGCCCCGGAGGGACACAGTACATTGGAAAGGGAGGAAAAAAGAGGAGGAGGAGCTCTGTGAATCGGAGTCGAGAACCCCGGCGCTGGTACAAGGTGCGGTGCTGAAAGTGCAGAAGGCACTGGACGTAGCGTTGGCATCAGTGGAGCTGGCACCGCAGTACCAGAGGCTCCCAATACCCCATCTGGGGAGGAAGATCTCAGAAAATCAGCAGGAGAGAATGGCACCTGTGCTGGCCCCTGCGCCACAGCCATATGAGAGGGGAAGCACCAGAGCGCGAATAAGTGGCCCTGATGGAGAACTTCCTAGCAGCCACCAGGATATCGGTCACCTTCTGTGACACCCCAAATCTAGCCATGGCTATGTCTTTAGAAGCCAGGCATGAAGGTGTAGAGACTTGAGGTCCAGATGGACCAGGGTTCCCCATTCCTGTGACAGCAAGCCTTAGCACAGGGATAGGGATATGGGAGGTTCCACAGCCAGCTGCTTTAGTAAGGGAGAATGAGATCTGACGAGGGCAGAAGTGGCAATGAGGATCAGAGTGGCCCCTTGCAGCTGTAGCTTGATCAATCCCCTCTGGATCAGGAGAAAGAGATGAACGGCATACAGAAAACTCTGAGGGACAACGCTTCTCACCGGAAAACTCCAGGCCCTGAAGTGATCAAGCAGAAATGCGGCAGTTTTTCACTGAGTGGGGAAGCAAAAAAAAGGTCCAACTCTGGATAACACCACCTGTCAAACAGGTCTTCTATGGCCGAGGTCAGCAGTTCCCACGCATGCATCCTGGACTGTGTCTGGCTTAGCCTGTCCGCCAGGACATTTTGGATGCCTGGAACATGGAAGGCCAACAGGTCTAAACTGTGTTCTAGAGCCCAGCACCAGATCCTCACTGCATCCCGACACAAACGGTACAAATGGGTCCTCCCTTGATTGTTGATGTACTGTAATACACAGATGCTGGCCGGCCCCACTGGCAGATTGCCCGGGGAGAGATGGGTCTGGACGGCTTGTAAAGCATATAGAATGGCCCTCATCTCTCAGACTTTAGACATGTAGGGCAGCCTCCACTCTATACCACGTCCCTTAAATCTGATAAGGTCCCAGATTAGCTCCCCAGCCCAATTCCAAAGCAGCTGTGGTGAGAATCTGCTGACGGAGCCACCAGGCACTAGGACCACACAGAAACTTTTCTAGTTAGCAGTCTACAAGGGGCCACCCACAATAACGTCAGGCACAGGCAAAGTCCCTCCCATATCAGCATGGGCAGCCCCACACCCTCCTCAGTTCTCCTACCAGAGATCATATACAAAGGATCTCCTGCTGGGGAACCAAGGAGAGCAGAGGTTCCTGCCATGAAAAGGTGAAACAGAAGGTGAACCATCCTGGAGAAAAAGAGACAGAAATCCCTGAGGCCAAGGGGGACGGGGCAGCATGGCCTGATGCAAGAAATCCTCTTGAAGATCTATTGTTATGGGTAAATTCTTCCGTAACTGTACCATCTTTACCGAGGGTATCTCTTGCATCAGGCCACACCTATGGAATGAGTCCCAAGCAGTTCTGACAGAGAGTCAGTCTGGGACGGCTGGAGGCTATAGACCTATAAGAGGAGGCCTTGAAATACAGTCAGGCAGAAGCCCTCCTTTCTTCTACAGGCAATGTCCAGCCTGTACTGTTTACTGAAAGTGTGGACTGTACTCCAAGTTGCAGCTGCACATATGTCTACAGCTGAAACATTCCTGAAACAAGCAACTGAAGAGGCCACTGGCTGCATGACCACGAACACCAGGAAGTTCCTTACTGTACTTCCTGTAACAAAAATACAGCTGGCCAATCATTTGGACAGGCACCGTTTAGAAACTGGTAAGGTCCCAGGGACAAAAGAAACAAACAGCTGCGAGGACCTCCTGCAGTCCTTCGTATGGTGTGTACAGTGACATAGGATTCAGTGTACATCTAAAGGGTGGAGCAATGCTTCCCCTGGACTGGCATGCGCTGGATAACATACAGGCAGGTAGATGGTTTGATTTAAGGTAAACTCAGACACCACCTTAGGACGAAACTTAGGATTCATACGCAAAGACACCCTGTCTTTGCGGAAAATCAAATAAGGAGGCTCACATATCAAAGCCTGAAGCTCAAAATTCTTTCGAGCAGAAGTAACAGCTGCTAAAAAGTAATGCTTTCTATGACAGAAAGCATAGCTAGCATGTCATGGCTGGCTCAAAACGAGCCAAAGTAATTTTCTCTAATACAAAATTCAAGACCCAAAGTGGGACTGGATTTCGGATAGGGGGCTTCAGATGGAGAATGCCTCTCAAAAAGATAAAGGACACCTCTAGTTGTGCCACCGTAGAGCCATCAACAGGCACATGGTAAGCTGAAATGGCTGACAGTTGCACCTTAATGGAGGAGTATTGCAAGCCAGAATCTGAAAGGGACAGCAAGTACTTCAGAATCTGATTCACTGGACAAGTGAAAGGATCCAGATGATGGAAAGCTGCCCACAGGGCAAAGTGTTTCCACTTCACAGAATAAGAGGCCCTGGTGGAGGGCTTCCTAGTGGCTACAAGGACATCAGCCACTTTTTGGGACACCCCGAATCTAGCCATAGCTATGTCTTCAGGAGCCATGCATGGAGGTGCAGTGACCTGAGGTCCAGATGGACAAGGGTGTCCTACTCCTGTGAAAGTAAGCCTCTGCACAGAGGCAGGGGAACTAGGGGTTCCACTGCTAGCTGCTGCAGCAAGGGGAACCAGATCTGATGAGGCCAGAAAGGGGCAATGAGCATCAGAGTGGCCCTTCCATCTGGAGATTGATCAACACTATCTGGATTAGAGGGAGGGGGGGAAAGGCATAGAGGAATCTTCCTTTCCAAGAGAGGGACAACACATCTCGCCACAAAACTCCAGGCCCTGCAGTAAGTGAGCAGAAATGCAGCAGTTTTGTGTAGCGTGGGGGTGCAAAAAGGTCCAACTCTGGACAACCCCACCTGTCAAACAGGCCTTCTACAACCAAGATCAGCAGCTCTCACTCAGCATCCGAGACTGCGACCAGCTAAGCCGGTCTTCCAGGACATTTTGGACGCCTGGAACACTGACGGCCGACAGTTCTGGACCAGTTCTGGGAATGGGCGCCATATAATAAAAGTTGCCTTGCCATCTGTGGTGAGAATCTGCTGCGGGGAAGGAATAAGGAGCACCATCTGGACTGGAAAGGAGACTAGAACTTGTTGTCCCAGATTGTCAGTGCATTGGTCCCACTGGACTCTCCGTGTCCACTGATGAATGCGCATGTGCAGCCTGGCCAAAGACACGGTGACAATGGCTGCAGCCATCAGGCCCAGGAGCTTCCGGAAGGTTCTGGCTGTGACATATCTGCTGTTGTAAAGCAACTGGGCCAGAGGTATCAGGCAGTCTGCCCTGTCTAGCAGCAAGATCGCAAACCCTGAGCTGTGACCAGTACTGCCCTGATGTACTGTAGGCACTGGAAAGGGGTCAAGACTGACTTGGGCAGACTGACTTTGATCCCCAGGGCATGGAACAACTGTCTGGTACGCTCTAGGGTCTGGAGCAGTTGCTCCATGGACTGTGTTTTGAGCAACTAGTCATCCAGGTGAGGGAAGACATACAGCCCCTCCTACCTGACGGCTGCTGCTACCACCGACAAGCATTTGGTAAAGACCAGTGGTGCAGAGAAAAAAACAAAGGGCAATGCTCGGAACTGGTAGTGTTCTTCCTGGAACTAGAATCTGAGGTACTGCCTGTGGGGAGCACAGACCTCTATGTGCAGGTATGCATCCTGCATGTCGAAAGAGCATTTCCAATCTCCATGGTGCAGAAGGGGCAGCAGGCCCAGTAGGGTCATCATCTGGAATTTTTTTGTACTAGATACAGAGATTCAGGTTTCTTAGGTCCAGGATGAGTCATAAATCCTCTGTGGATCAAGGGACCAGAATGAAGTGGGAACAGAATCCTCTCTTCTTCTGCTCCTCGGGAACTGGTTTTATGGCTCTTTTCTGCAGCAACATCCGACTCTCCCCAAGTAGCCCTAGAATGTGGTCCGGAAAGTAGCTTGCAAGAACTGGCAGGAAGATCTGGAGGCCACGCCAGAAGTGCTAGGGTTTGGCAACGGCAGGGCCCAAGCATTTAAAAGGATTGACAACCCCCCCACCGCTACGTGGAAGGAGGGGCAGCCACCGCCCACATCACCACTGCCCAAGGGGCCCAGTAAGGAGAGACCAGCACGCAGGATATAGGCTGGGTAGTCCCTTGGGTTAACTCATTGGGGCCTGCCAAGAGCCCTTTGTCCCAGGAAACACGGTGGGAGCCATGAGATGGAGGCAAGCTCAACACCATTACCAACCCCTCTGCCTTCTCCATAGGACAGGGGAGGAAATGAAGCCCCAAAATTCCAGAGGGGGTCAACAGGTCACACCCTGATCATCCACTAGGGTACTGGGTGGCACTCCCCCCAGGTGCTATATGAAAGGAACTGGGGGGCAGAGAAGGGCAAGGCTGGGAAGGAGAAACCCGCACACAATGCCCGGAGAATGAGGACCTCCTACTATATGACATCAGGGGCAACACAGAGCTAGTCAGGGCCTGACCCCCTATCAACTGTTAAAGCCTAGCACGGAGCAGTTGACTGGGCCGGAGTACGATTGGCACCCAGGTAGCGGCCGCATCTGTGGCACAGAAAAAGAGGAAGCCCCAAAGTTAAAGGGGCTGAGGGCCATCTAGAAAAGCCCAGACACTCCTCACAAAAAACGCTGGCTTGCACTCCAGACACCTGGGTGTCCGCATGGTGCAAGAAACCCCAGGGTGATACAGAAGGGCCATCCACCAAAAGAGGGAGGGAAGGGAGAGCCGGCGTACCATAGGGGCAGCCAAGGGGACCACTGGTTGAAACCCCTGCCACGAACCATTGTCTGCTAAGCCAGAACTAAGGGCTGCAGGAAGAAATGGACCCCTCCCCAACATCACGGCAGTTGGTGGGTGGGTGGAGATCTGAACATTCCCCAGACTGAAAGCGCAAAGGACCCACAGGGATGGTGACAGGGTACAGCCCACAGAGCCTGGTCCAAACAGGAGGGACCATGACTTAGGTATCTGTAAAGTGGCACCGATACAAAGAGAGAACCTGACGGGGAGGCAAGAGGGCATCATCATTAGAGAAGGTAAGCCAGCCATCGTTCAAGTGATGAGGAAGCACTAGACACCCCTGTGTCAAGCCCGTACCAGACGTGAACCATCCTGGGAAGGAAGGGACCCTCCGATTCCTGCATGGCGAGGCGTGGGGCACCATCAGCAATGGGATGAGGCCAGCCATGACTGGCCAAGGTGAAATAAGTCACCCCAGCCTGCCCAAAGCAGGATGGGGATGGCCAGAAGCATCGTTGTCTGGGGGAGGGGCAGCCTTAGCAGGACCCCAGAGAGCCACCCCCCGAGCCCCCCACCCAAGAATCCCATGTGAGCGGGCTGAAGCAGGAAAAAAGGAGTCTGCAAAGAAGAGGGAGGAACCCGCTGATCCCACAGGAAGCCAGATCCACCAGTGACAACAAAGCCCCTCGGGCCTGGAAACAAAAGCAGGGTGCAGTCTGACTGTGCTCCCCAGAGACAGCCGAAAAATGGCAAAAGGAAGGGCTGGATGAGCCAAGGTGGTGGGCAGAGGCATGTGGAACAGTGAAAAAAAGGCACTTTAATACAAAATTCACAAAGGAGAAAACAATTTTCAATCCAAAGCACAAAGGGAAAACTGATGGCTTGCAGGTTTCCGCAGGTCCGACGAGACTTGGTCAACGGCAGGAAAAGAACGGAGGAGGGTTGGGGCCACCCACGTTTATGTAGAATGGATGACGTCAGACGTTGTCGTGGGCAACCCCTGGTAGTACTAGTTGGCAGAAAGTTTCTGTGTGGTCCTAGAGCCTGATGCTTAGGTTCCAAAGGTGTGACCTGATGCAAGAGATATCCTCGATGAAGATCAAAGCTTTCCAAGAAAGCAAGCATAAGCCGCAAGTCACATGAGGCTCAAAAGGAGCCAAAGTAAGCTTTTTCAAAGCAAAATTCGAGTCCCAAGCCAGGACTCTATTTCGGGTGGAAAGCTTTAAGTGCAGAATGTCTCAAGAACGTATGGGCCACCTCCAGCTGGGCAACCGCACAAACCTCACTAGGCACATGGAAAGCTGAAACAGCAGCCAAGTACACTTTGATAGAAGAATACTGTAGGCCTGCATCTGACAAGGACAGCATATACTCTGGAACCCGATTTACTAGACAGGTAAATGGAGGTAAATGGCCGCCCTCTGCCTTACCTACACCCCTCACCAACTACTCTTCCTTCACTGACCTCACCCCTATTGCTTCCTACCCCAACCCACCCACCCCGCTGTTCAACCCTATCCTGTATGTTTCACAACCCCCAACTGAGCTACTAAAGTCCCACCCTCTCCCACTTCTCTCTCCTCTTACCCACCCTGAATGTAAACAACTGACAATGCCAATTTACCTGGCTGCTCCTGTTTCTATGACTTAAAATCTACTTCTTGTTTTCTCATTTTATCCAACACCTTAGTAAATATAATTTTAGTGATGTCTGTGTACTCTATATACAGTAATGCTCAACTGTGATTTGTACCAATGTAACTCTCTTGTGTGTTGACGTGAAACCTTGGTAAAAGCACATCATGCTCAAAGATTATTTCCAAAGAATTAATAAATAAAATCTAAGTGATGAGAAGTGGCCCACAAATCAAAATGCTTCTGCTTCATTAAATAAGTGGCCCTAGTTCAAGGCTTTCTGGCAGCCACCAAGACATCAGCCACCTTTTGGGTAAGTCTAGCAATGGCTATGTTGTCAGGAACCATGCATGGAGGTGAAGTGACTGGAGGTCCAGATGGACCAGGGTTCCCTGCTCCTGTGATGGTAGGACCTGGCATTAGGGTACGGGTACTCATGGTTCCACTGCCAGTTGCTGCAGCTGTAGAGACCATAGGTGTGCAATGAGGACTGGAGTTGTCCCTTCCATCTGATGCTTGAGTAGTACCCTCTGAATGAGAGGGAAGGGAGAGAAAGCGTACAGAAACATCCCCTTCCAAGAGAGGGACAATGCAACTTGCCAAACAATTCCAGGCCCTGGAACGAGCGAGCAGTGAAGTGGCAGTTTTGCATTGTATGGGGACGCAAAAAGGTACAACTCTGGATGACACCATCTGTCGAACAGATCTTCCACCATTTAGGTCAGCAGTTGCCATTCGTGCATCCTGGACTGTGACCTGCTTAGCCCATCTGCCAAGATGTTTGGGGCACCAGGAACATGAACGGCTGACAGCTCTAGACCGTGCTTCAAAGCCCAATACCAGACTCTCATTGCTTCCCTGCAGAGGGGATAAGAACGAGTTCCCCCTTGCTTGCTGGTATAATGCATCACACCGACGTTGTCTGTCTGCACTAATAAGAGGACTGGGGAACAGGCGACTCTGGAAAGCCTGTAGGCCATACAGAACAACCTGCATTTCTAGAACATTTGTGTGCAGGGTGCCCTCCACTGTGGTCCATGTACCCTGCATCTGATGGGCCCCCCAAATGTACCCCCCCAGCCAATCCCCGAGGCATCTTGTAAGGAGGGTGGGGATCAGGAAAGGAACCCACTTAGCAAATTGCTGGGTTTCATCCACCACTTGAGCACCTTGCATACAGCAGTGGTTACTAGAACCCTCAGTTCTAGACCATCTGCGAGTTGGTCCCAGTTGCCTGAAGCGTCAGACATGTCATAGGTCGTAAGCAGTAGGTGTTTTCCTACATCAGCCCCAGCCGTTAGAGCTTTGAGAACCTCCTGTTTAGGTGCACTTTCTGGAAGAGCTTGAGCAGCTGCTCTAGCTTTTCTTGAGTGTATTCTGGTATTTGACCATATGGGCCTGGTAATTTGCAATTATGAGGTCCAGAAGAGCTGAGGCATAGGTTCTTTTACCCCGCACATCTAACCTTCTGGATTTCTTATCAGGAGGAAGACAGCTAGGTGTGGCAGGAATCACGTCGGGCCTATGCCAGACAGCAAAGGTGACACCCTCCAGGGCAGGGAGGAGAGGTGGAATTACGAGAGGGGCATCATTCAATTCTAAGAAGTCAGTAAGGTTCTTCCTGGTTGTGTCCTGTTCCTCCAAATCGAATCCCATGGCAGCCTGTAACTGCTGCATCATGGTAATAAAAGATGGGTCCCCAGAAGGTACCTTGGGGTGTAAACTACTGAATCCTCGCTGACGTAGACATAGTGGAACTAGACCTTGGACTTTCCACATAATCTTTAACCTCCTCCTCATCCTACATCATAAGGTCAGAATTATATGCTAAGTCATCGGTCTGGTCGATGGATGGGAGAAAGTGTGGTGGTGAGGTAGTCGGCACTTGAGAAGGGGGCTCAGTTACAGCCCAAGTATGCATCGGTAAGGGGGTTTGAATTATAGGCCCTGTCAATGCAGCTCCTGGTACAAATGGAAAAGGTAATATACATTTTTGGGATGTCCGTAAATGACAAGAGTACCACCTGGATGGTGGCACCCAAGTAGTCGACAGAAATGCCAGTCTAGGTTGACAGAGGAAGCAAGGAACCCGGTGTTGACGGTGATGCACCAGTCGTACTAGGCCTGGCAGTGCCTACAGCCTGCCCTGACCTAGACGTACGGTAGACTGTCTGGGTAGTGGACGGCACTGCCACCAGAGTGGTCAACGATGCTTAAATGGTCATACCTAAATGAAGGGGTGGCCTAGAGTGGACCGGGGAGATTTTGTCCATTTCTCACTCCCTCTCATGGCATTTGCGCTAGTGCAACCAAGACAATTTCTCTCAGGATTTGGAAGACTTGGACCCTGAGGAATGAGCCTGCAATGCAGTGGAGTTTTTTTTACTATAGCTCCTTCTCCATTCGGGCTACCAGCTGCTTTAAAAGGTGTTTTCCCAGAGCGCCCTTTGAGTGTCACCGGATGGCTGTGTTGAACCCACTGCAGATCGGGCACGCCTGAATGTTATGGTCCGGGCCAAGGCAACACACAGACATCGTGTGAATCTCTGAATTGTATCTTTTCACCACATTTGCAATAACAGAACCAGTTTAATAGCTTCTTAGTCAACATACACACTATCGCTAGCCCGGTGGCGCTGAGGGTTGAGGCGCAGGACGCCACACCTTGCTCCACGCCGGTGACCCGGGTTCGAAAACGAGCTCAGGCCGCTACGGGTCAGCTGGGAAGGGTTGAAGATGAGTGCCCTTGTGGTGCTCTCCTTCCCTGGTAGATAGGGGTGGGTTGTCCTAGCGTGCTGGTGACCCCCGGTAGAGGCTGGAGGCACTGCAGCAGCCACGGCAAACACGTATCTAGCACGGACAACGCCGGCAGGTTTGCCGTGCGCCAGTGCATCGACGTGCACCATGCAGGGACTGAGTGGGAGGGGCACACGCAGAACAAGGAAACCAATGGCACCATGGGTAGGAGACGGCACCTGTCCCCCATGCCCTCTGCCAAGCCAACACCGACTGACCTTACAGGTCCTCCGTTCCTCAGTCCTACCTTGTAGCCAGAGTCTGACTTGCAAGCGTGCCCAAGAGGAGAGGGCGACCCACCCCGGGCGGGTCAAACCGGGGGTACTGGTTACAGGGAGGAGGAGAAGAAAGCAGATTCAGTTCGGGGTGTGGGGCTTCAGGCTGGGCAGGATAAGTATTAGGCTGCCTGAGAAAGGTTCCATGATGCTGCCACCGGAGGGGAAGAAATTCAAAAACATACACGCTATCAAAAATCACCTATAAAAATGTTTGCTTACTACAGCGAAAATAAAGTGAAAAGTGGCGACTGTAACAGTGTAGTTTCTGTGCACGGTCAGAGTACAGTCGACAACAGGGAAAAGAACTGAGGAGGGAAGGGGCTGCCCATGTTTATATGGGAGAGCCAAAGTCTGACACTGTCGTGGATGGCCCTTGGTGGACTGCTTGCAAAGGTTTCTGTGTGGTCCTAGTGCCTGGCGGCTTATAGTTCCATAGGTGTGGCCTAATGAAAGAGATATCCTTGAAGAGAGTCACCTGATTTGTTACCCATTACCCATGAAAAAGTGCCTTCAGGGCACGAATGCCATCAGGTACTTTCACTGGCTCTTTTGTGGGAATGTGAGCACCTTCTGGCTACATACTCAGCACATCAACTTGATACGTGATTATAAGTAATAAACTATTTCTTAACTGAAGACATACGTTCTGAGTCTTACTTTGCAGTAGGTACAGTGTGAGTGTGCTTTTTTTGGTCTGTGGCTTGGTATTTTCTACCTAGCATACCACTGAACCCATAAGCGACCCATCGCTTGCTTTGTGTCCTGCTGCCACCAAATTTTACAGCTGGGGAGAATAAACTACAGGGTTAACAAGTGACTTTCTCAGTCAAGATGATCCAATCAAGTAGTAGAGGAGATGAGATTCAAACCTGGGATCTCTTGGTTCCCAAGCCTGAGCTTTAGCCAGCCGATGCCACCGACTTCAGTTTATGAAGATCAAACAGTAGTTAATGGACCTCCCACTTGCTAGCTGGCAAACTCTACAACGGGACAGTAATGGGTCCAGAGATCTGAGGCAGCCAGAAGTTGACCAATCATCTTTTTGGACCGAACCCCCGAAATCATTAGATTGTAAAAAGGTTAAAACCGTTACACTGTGGCTGACATTTCTTACTGGCTGATTTTCATCTTCCCAGTGAAACGCCAGAATTAACCCATGCGTTTTGCGTTATGTGTGGATGATATAAACAGGACAACCGATGCAATCTGCGTTACGTGTCAATGACATTAACAGAATGACCCATGCATTTTGTTATGTGTGGATGAAATTAACAGAAAGAGTAGTTATGTACTTACCATAACCGTAGATCTTCAAGAGAATCTCTTCCATTAAGCCACACCTTTAGAACTATACCCGCATCAGTGCTAAGCCCTTACTTTTACTAGTCAGGGGCCGCTCATGACGTCATGCATTGTCTATATAAACATGGGCAGCCCCATCACGCCTCGGTTCCCCGCTGGAGATTAGACTCCGAGGATGGCTAACCATGGGGAAAGTACAGTCACGCAAGAACTTACCGTAACAGTAGATCTTCGAGAGGAGCTCTTGCAGCAGGTAATACCATTAGGACTAAGGCCACCAGGCGTTAGGACCCCATGGAAATTTTGTAGCTAGCAGTCTGTAGCGGGGGACCACCCATGACGACAGCTCTGCCCGACATTAGGCGTGGTATAAAGAAGGCGGTCCTGGCGCCATCTCAGTTCTCCCACCAGAGACCTGGCTGAAAGGAATGGAGAACCGGACAGGATCTCCCCAACCCTGCATAGGGATAAAAAAAGTACAGTTACACCATTAGGACTGAAGCCGGCAGGCGCCAAGACCCCATAGATATTTTCTAGCTAGCCGTATCCAGAGGGGACCGCCTCGATCATGTCGACCCCGCCCCCGACGTCAGGCATCATACAAAAGGGGGCGGTCCACCAGAATCCCTAGTTCTCCGGCCGCTAGATGACATCAGATATGGAGACTGCAGAGCGGTGTGACAAACACTTAATCCTAGGTAATGAGTAAAGGACCAACTCTACCTCCAGAGGGGATGGTGGGAGGGAAGGAAAAAATTACTCACCTTGGTAATTATGTTTCTTCTAATGGAGTCTTGCTGTATTCTGACAATTGCAGCGATTCCCAACCTTTGAACTGCCTCGGAGAACAAGGAGTTAACTTTCAATGCAGGACACAGAATGCTGAGCTCGA
This sequence comes from Neoceratodus forsteri, assembly GCA_016271365.2. Taxonomy (NCBI): domain Eukaryota; kingdom Metazoa; phylum Chordata; order Ceratodontiformes; family Ceratodontidae; genus Neoceratodus; species Neoceratodus forsteri. Next base: position 106,977,592 of record JADMNL010000034.1, on the reverse strand, counting down.
GCTCGATTGAAGTCTCTGTCTGGAATGTTTCAAACCTAAACCGTCAGATTCTTACGAGCCCAACTAACCTAAAAATTCTATGTGGAAACTGCAAAAATTCCTACTAGCCAATTGGCTAAAAAAAGTTTTGGATTCCCAAGGAAGACTCAAGTCAGAAAACCCAAAAACCAATCTACTACAAATAACAATAATAAATCAGCACCCAAACAAAAAGGAGGAGGGTGCAGGCAAAAAACACCCCTGGGGTGCAACACTGCACCTGCCCACCCACTTCCCAAAAACAGGTGCTGAGAGGGAAGGCAGGGAGGGAGGTCAGAATACAGCAAGACTCCATTAGAAGAAACATAATTACTAAGGTGAGTAATTTTTTTCTTCAGACATGAAGTCTTGCTGTATTCTGACTAATTAAAACTACCAAGCAGTACCTCCAAGGAGGAGGGACAGAACCTACTTTGGGAATAGGCTCTGAAGTACTGCTGTGCCAAACCGAGCATCACTCCTAGCCTGGATATCCAGAGAGTAATGCTTGGCAAAGGTATGGACTGTTTTCCAGGCGGCTGCTTGACAAATTTCTAAGAGAGGGATATCCCTGGCAGCAGCCAGGGAAGCAGCTGTACCTCTTGTGGAATGAGCACTCAGGCCTGATGGTGGAGTTTTCCCCAGTTTTTCATAGCAACATTGTATACAAGACACAATCCACCTGGCAATAGATCTTTTGGTGGCAGGTTTGCCCTTTCCGATTTCTCCATAAGTGAGGAACAACTGGAGGGAGTCAAACCTGTGACCCTTTGTACGCTCTATGTAGTAACTAAGGGCTCTTTTGACATCTAAACTATGTAGCCTTATCTCTCCTGAGGAAGAATGATCAGTGAAGAAAACAGGGAGAGACAGACTGGTTTAAATGGAAATCTGAAACCACTTTGTGCAAGAACTTTCCACTGGTTCTAAGGACCACTTTATCCCTGTGAAATGAGACAAAATCAGGTTCCACTGACAGGGCTTGCAATTTACTGATATGCTAGGCAGAAGTAATGGCTACCAGGAACACAGTTTTCCAAGTCAAGTACTTAAGCTCTGCTGAAGACATAGGCTGGGGTGGGGGGGGGTTGCATAAGTTGAGCAATGCAAACATTCAAATCCCAGGCAGGGGCAGGGTCTCTAAAAGGAGGACTGGTGTGAAGCAGCCCTTTAAAAAATTTACAGAACACAGGATGAGAAAATAGTGAGGAAGACTTCCCCCCCAGACAGAAATGCAGAAACAGCTGACAAGTGTACTTTGAGAGTAGCTGGTTTGAGGCCTAGGTCATTAAGATGGACCATATAGTCCAGAACCGTAGGCAATTCAGCAGTGTCTGGAGAAATATGCTTCTTAGAACACCAAATGCTGAATCTTTTCCATTTGGAGTTGTAAGTCTTTCTAGTGGAGGGCTTTCAAGAAGCCTTGAGGATATCCAGAACCCCCTGGGAAAGATGCAGATCTGCAAACTCTAACTCTTTAAGAGCCATGCTTCGAGATTGAGAGACTAAAGATTGGGGTACCAAATCCTTCCCTGAGAGGATGTTAACAGGTTGTAATTCCTGGGAAGAGACGGGGGAAGATGGACTGCTAGGGACAGCAACAGGGAGTACCAGGGCTGTCTGGCCCAATCTGGAGCAATCAGAATCACCTTGCAAGGTTGTGACCTTATTTTTACCAGAACTTTGAACAGGAATGGGAAGGGGAAAGGCATACAGAAACTTCCCTTCCCAATTCAGGATTAGGGCGTCCAGAGGGACTGAGCCCAAGACTGGAGGTCTGCAACAACAGAGGGGGAGCTGGTGATTGTCTGGGGCTGCAAAGAGATCCATCTCTGGAGAGCCCCACCTTGAAAAAATCACTTTCAACACTTGAGGGTCCAGGGACCATTCGTGATGGCCCTGAGAGATCCTGCTCAGTGCATCTGCTAGCACATTGTCCTTCCCTGTAAGGTGAACTGCTACCAGAGAGGTCTGCAGGGAATAAGCCAGGGACCACATCTTCATGGCTTCTGTGCACAAGGCCGTGGACCAAGTGCATCCCTGCTTGTTGATGTACCACCGGTGTGGTCTGTTCTGACTTGAACCACTTTGTTCTGTACTGACTGAGAGAAAGCTTTTAGGGCCAGAAGAACTGCCCTGAGCTCTAGGAGATTGATGTGGAAAAGGGATTCTTGGGGATACCACAGCCCCTGGGCAGTGAGGGACCCCAGATGGGCTCCCCAGCCCAGGAGAGAAGCATCCGTGGTAAGGACCACTGAACAAGGCTGAGTAACAAAAGGAACACCTTGTCTTAAATTGTCCTGATCCTGCCACCACTGGAGGGCTTGGATCAAGGTCAGAGTCACTGGGATCAGTCTGGTAAGAGAATCCTTCCTCTGGGACCAAAAAGCTCTCTGGTGGAAGTGAATATTCCTCATCTGGAATCTTGCTCCTTGGACCACTGCTGTTGAAGCTGCCATGTGGCCCAAGAGCTGGAGGAAATGCCTTGCTGCTCGAGATACCTGAAAGAAGAAGCTAGTTCCATAAGAACCCTTGCCCTTTCTAGAGGAAGAAAGGCTCTTGCTCCGAGTGTGTCCAGTTCTTCCCCTATAAAGGTAAGAAGCTGGACTGGTTCACTGGAGGATTACGTTTCTCGTGCCTGCCCAACTTCAGATGTGCGAAACGATTGTTGGGGACGTTCGGATGGAAAGCGAGACATATTTCTCAAGACTGGGTGTCACGGCCGACACCCAAGCAGTACACGCACCTGGTATGAGGATCACTGCATGACATTTTCTGGCCGCACAGACACCAGCTGAAAACTGGGGGAAGATTTATCTTCCATGATCGAATAGCACAAATTGCAATCGTTAGCTTGAACGAACCAAATCTTCAGAGGATCCGAAGAATTTGAAGCGAGGGCCTACAAAACACAGTAGCGGAGAGGAGGCAACCTGTATCTTCAGATGGAAAGGAACATCTGGGGTCATGGGGCTGAGACAAGGGTTATACCACCTGGGTGGGTGGAACAAGCCAGCTTGAAGACCTTCCGGCAAGAATTAAAGGGGAAAGGGTTATGCCAAGAAGTGTGAATGAACAACATAACCACGTCCCTAGAACACTCTAGTTATGAAAAATAAAATAAGGAGGCTCATACAGGCCTGATCATTTGCAATTCTAAAGCCCAGTGAGGTAGAGGCATACGTATGCTTGCCCATCACATCCAACCTCCTAGATTCCTTGTTAGGAGGCAAGGCATGTGCTTAGATGCCTTGGATCTATCATGAGTAGCCATGGTGAAGTACAGTTACGTAAGAACTTACCGTAACAGCAGATCTTCGAGAACAGCTCTTGCAGCAGGTTACACCATTAGGACCGATTCCCAAGCAATACTGGAAATCCCTCGCAGGTGGGAGGAGGCAAGGTAGAGATCGCAAGTTGCACCGAAGCCTAGGATAGGAGTCCCTAAAGGACTGCTAGACCAAAACCAGCTCTTCGCCGTGATGCAACATCCAGGCTATAATGCCTGATAAAGGTGTGCACGGTGCTCCAAGTAGCTGCTGTGCAGATGGCTGAAGTGGACACGTTCTTCATGGCCGCAAAGGAGGTAGCCACCCCCCTTGTGGAATTACCCTTAACCACGCCCGGTAAAGGTTTGTTACGTTTCTGGTAACAGAACGTGATACAATGGATGAGCCATCTGGACAGCGACGGTTTAGAAACCGGAGCTCCCATCATCCTATGGGTGACGGAGACGAAAAGCTGATCAGATTTACGGTGGTGCCTGGTTCTGATCAGGTAGTATCTTAGACACCTATGCACATCTAGAGTGTACAACAGGGCCTCTCCTCTATTAGAGTATTTAGGAAAATACACTGATAAGTCGATGTCCTGATTGAGGGTGAGAGCTGAGACCACCTTAGGTAGAAACTTGGGATTTGTCCTTAGGGACACCCTGTCCTGGTGAAAAACCAAATAAGGTTCTTTGCACATCAGTGCGTGAAGTTCAGAAATCCTTCTGGCCGAAGTAACGGCAACTAAAAATAACGTCTTCCATGTTAGGAAACGTAGCTCGCAAGCTGCGGCTGGTTCAAAAGGTGGCAGCATGAGCTGTTCCAGGACAAAGGGTAAATCCCATGGAGGAATAGGATCCTTAAGGAGGTCTAAGGTGGAGAACACTTCTCAGGAAGGCTCGTGCTGTGTCCAACTGAGTTATGGGATGTCGGCCTACAGGTGTATGATAGGCTGAGATGCCACAAAGGTGTATTTTAATAGAGGAGCAGGCAAGCCTGCCTGGAAGAGAGACAGGAGGTAGTCCAGGACCGACCTTTCCGGACAATCCATTGCGTTGGATGGGGACGCAAAAAGGTCTAAATCTGGTGTGCCCTATCTGTTAAACAGATCCTCTGCTACCTCCTGGAGTAGTTCCCACTTGTGGGCTCTGGCCTGAGAGTGGCTCAGGCTGTCTGCGATGACGTTGTCCACTCATGGGACATGAACAGCAATGAGGTCTGCGCCGTGTTGTAGGACCCAATCCCATACCCTGATCGCCTTCCTGCAAAGCGGGTAGGAATGGGTTCCTCCTTGTTTGTTGAGGTAATACATCACTGCGGTATTGTCTGTTTGTAACAGGAGAGTTCCCGGTGGGATCTCCGACAGGAAGGCCTGCAGGGCATAAAGAACTGCTCTCATTTCCAAAATATTTATGTGGAGATGAGCTTCCTGGGGTGTCCACGAGCCCTGAGACCTGACCCTGTTGAAGTGTGCCCCCCAACCAAACCCTGAGGCATCTGTGGACAGCGTCACAATTGGAGACGGCGCAATGAAGGGGACCCCTGCCAACAGGTTCTTTGAATCTAGCCACCATTGCCAATTCTGGATTACAGCATTCGTGATCCAAACTGGAAGCTGCAAATGGTCTTGCTTCTGATCCCACTGAACCTGTAACATCCACTGGGTCACCCGCATGTGGAGACGGGCTAGCGGGACTGTTGCAATGGCCGCAGCCATGTGTCTGAGCAGGCAAAGGACCAGTCTGGCTGGGACAGTCTTCTTTGCCAAGATGTCCCTGATGAGGGATCTGATGTGTTCCGCTCGGTCCTGGGGCAGAAAAGCTCTCCCCTGAATGGTGTCCAGAACTGCACTTATGAACTGCAAATTCTGTGATGGAACCAGGTGTGACGACTTCTGACTGATAACGATGCCCAACGCCCCGAACAGGGACTGAGTACAGTGAATTGCGGACATCAGAGCCTCCCGAGAGGGTGCTGAGAAGAGCCAGTCATCCAGATAGGGGAACACATAGCGGCCTTGTCTCCTTAGAGTCGCCGCTACGACTGCCATGCACTTTGTAAACACCCGAGGTGTCATGAGAGTCCAAAAGGAGGGCTCAGAACTGATAATAGCAACCTAGAAATCTAGCGCAAGAACTTCCCAGCTTCGAAAGCAATGGGTAAGTGTGCAGGTAGACATCCTGCATGTCCAAGCACGCTAGGAAGGCGCCCTGCTTGAGTATGGGTATCAAACCAGGAAGGGTCACCATGCGGAAGCATTTGTAAAGGACCAAAGCATTGAGATTGCCGAGATCCAGTATCGGATGGAGGTTCCCTGTCTTTTTGGGAACCAGAAAGAAGTGGGAATAGTAACCTGCACCTCTCTGGTTCCTCGGTACGTGCTTTATAGCTTCCTTTCCCAGAAGCGTGAGCACCTCCTGCTGCATGAGCAGTGAGTGCTGACCCGAGTAACGGGAAAGCAGGGGAGGTCTTGACGGTGGGTGGTCGAGGAATTCTATAAAGTGACCTCTCTTGACCAGCTAAAGGACCCACCGGTTAGCGGTGATCGACTGCCACCCTGAAAAGTGGCGAACGATGTGACCCCCGACCTTTTCTGTCCGTTGATCCAGAGGAGGGCGGGGGCCGGGAAGGAGTCATGCTGTGGTGGCATTACCCCTCGCAGGCTGCGCCGGTTTGGTATACCGCTGACATCGGCCTGGGGAAGACTTAGGTTGAGCCTTACGGTGGAAGGTGCCCCTTTGCTGCTGGCCGTAATGTGGCTGCTGTTGTCTGCAGCAAAAACAGTTCTGGTTCCTACAAAAGGAACCAGATTTGGGTCTGTACATGGCCTGTACAGTCCTTACTGCCCTCCCGGCGTCCTGAAGCTTGGTGATGACCTTTTCAGAAGGTTCACCAAACAGGACCTCTCCGTTATAAGGGATGTCCAGGATACTCTTCTGTACGTCCAGGGTAAATCCAGAGACACGGAGCCAGGAGTGTTTCCGGAGACAGACGCCTGAAGCTGCGCCCCTGGCAGACAAGTTCGCAGAATCATATGCGTCTCTTAACACCTGGGTGCCCACGTCTGACCCCGTGGGGAGGAGGTCCAAGAGCTGCACTTTCTGCTCGCCATCCGGTAGTTTGTCAACCAGGTCCTGACCCTGTTCCCACAGGGCATTCTGAAACTGAACCATATGAGTCAGATAGTTCAGTGACCTGACGCAGCATGTAGCAGCTGCATACATGTGCCTCCCCAGGGCATCCAACTGCTTGGATTCCTGGTCCGGTGGCTGTGTACTCAGATGCTGTGGTCATTGAGACCTATCATGGGAGGCCGTAATGACCAGGGAATCAGCCAGGGGTTGTTGCGCCAAGAACTGGTCCTCTGCAGGGGCCCTGAACAGGCGGTCAGCTTTCTTCGGCACCGCGGGGGTGGAGTGCGGACGCTTCCACACAGTCTTGGTGACGTCTGCGAAGGTGTCCACCAAGGGTGACGCCATCACAGGCTTAGGGTCCTTCTGCCGACGATATCGAGTTAGGCGCTGTCTCTCGGGGTCGAGATCTTCCGAATCCCATCCCATGTTCTCCTGGATATGCCTCGTGATTTCGGAAAAAAAGAGATCATCCGGAAGTGACCTGGGCAGGTCTTGTGGGTCGGGTGATGGGATGCTGATTGGAGGAGGAGACCTGGAGGTATCCGAGGTGTCAGGTCTAGATTCATCCCCCTGCGGAGTGGACTGTCGACGTCTGGGTTGCTTGGGACTGGGAGACCCTGAAGGAGATCTTGAAGGGGGCCTTCTCCTTTCTTTGGATTTTCCCCTAGGAGGTGGAGTAGGTTCCTTGGGGGTCGGTGGTCTTCCTGCTGGCCCCTGCGGTGGAGGAGGGGGAGTAGGAAGTGAAGGAGTAGGAGGAGAAGGTTTTACTGGGATCACGTCCTTCTTTATTGTGTCCCACCAAAAGGTGAAGAGATTCTGACCTCCTGAATATTCATACCGGACGATGGACCTAGCGTCGGTGGTCTATGCTTGATTATCGAGGCGTCGGGTCCAAGAGGCGTCGCGGGTTTGTGAAGAGCTCCTGTGGAAGCCCAGCGTCCTCATTGTCTCCTGCCTGGTCATCAGGCAACGTCAGGTCCACCTCTGTAGAGTCCCGGCGACCGGGAGGAAGTCTTCGGCTCCAGTGAATGTCTCACTGACGGGTGCTTAGCTGACGTCTAGTCCAACGTGCGTTTATCCGATGAAGGGTCGGCAGCCCACTTCGGGTCAGTCTGTTTTAGGGACGTCAGGTGCTTAGTCTTCCTGGGAGGAGGATCCAGACCCCTAGGAGGCTGGGAGGCCGATCTGGCGTTGGAGTCACGGGGTCTCTCTGAGGAAGCTTAAGGAAGTTTAGAAGAGGACCTGGACTGGTGACGGTCTGAAGAATTTGAGGAGGCCCAGGAGGGTGTTGAGGAAACCAAAGGCCAGGAAGTCTTGATGGGATGCAGAGAGGCCGAAGCGCTGCCTGTAGACTTAACCTTAACTGGACGGGGCTGAGAGCGAGCCCTGGAGGAAGAGCAGTCTGAGCGCATGGAGCCTGAGCTGGTGTGCGAGTCTGAGGCCCGGTTCGGGGATCTGGACCTGGCCTTCTCCCGATGCTTGTCCCAATGCTTATGGGATTTAGAGGTAGACTCACCTCTGGAGGCAGGGTCGTTGTCCATATTTTTCAACGTTTCTTCCAAGAGAAACCCCTGAAGTGCCTTCTGACAGTGGATCCGGGTGCAACTATTGAACCGCTGGCAAAAGGAGCAGGCCTTGGTGTCGTGTTCCGGGCCTAAGCACCGCAGACAGGATGAATGTAGATCCTTGAAAGGGATCTGTTTGCCGCAGGCACACTTGGAGGGATGTCCTTCTGAGGAAGGAGTTGGAGATGCTGACATTTCGAGATAAAACGTTGAAAGTTCTAGGCGTTGTTCGCTAGAGTGGGACCGTGAGGCTGATGCTGGTGAGTCGATGGCAAGAAAAGAACTGGGGATTCTGGAGGACCACCCCATTTTGTACGATGCCTGACATCAGGGGCAGGGCCGACATCGAGGGCGGTCCCCGCTGGTTACTGCTAGCTAGAAAATTTCCGTGGGTTCCTGGTGCCCGCCGGCTTCAGTCCTAATGGTGCAACCTGCTGCAAAAGCGGTTTCTCGAAGTAAGATCTACTGAGTCAGTTTCTGGCTATATGGCATAATAAGGCTCAATAGATGGGGCAGGATACTGCTTATCAGCCTTTCTGGGAACTGCAGGTAGTGAGTTAGGTCTGTGCCATGCAGCAAGAGTAGCATCCTCTACTGCAGGATATACAAGTGGAATTATAATGGAGGGTGAGTAAGGAACCTCTAAACATTCCATTAAATTCTTTTTAGAGGAATCTGTTTCCGCAGCAAAGTCATGGCAGCTTGCTTTTGCTGCAGCATGGCTTGAAAAGTAGAAGGATCCTCAGGAGGAGATCTTGGGGTATATACCATTGAATCCTCACTGCTGAATGAGAGGGTAGAACGACAGCAAGGTGCTACATATGGTTCTCCCTCATAATCCTCCTCTAAAACCATAAAGTCAGGATTACGTTCCACCATGAAGTCAGGATTATATTCCATCTCAATGTCCCTGTCAACAGCAGGAGCCACTGAAGGCACCCGGCAGAGAAGGAATCTGCTGTGTATAGGAAGCAGCTGTTAACAGATTTGGAGTGTCTACTGGCCCCAGGGATGGCATAACTGCTTACACAGGTAAACCAGGCAGAATGCATCATCTCTGAAAACAACACCAGCACAGCTTGAGAGTTGGTAACACCCTGGTCAGGGGCTGTGACTACTTGTACAGGGAACAAGCCTTGGCCCAACAACAGTGGCGTTGTATTGTCCTCAGCAGGTACAGCAGCACCTAAGCCAGATCCCAGCCTTGGCGTCTCAGTGATTGATTGGGGTAGGCGGGTGGGGGGCTGTTGTTAACTCTGCCAAAGCAGGTGATGATGCTGCAGGATTACCTTATTTCAACTGCGACCCAGACTGCACTGGGGAAATAGACTTCTCTCTGTCTCTATGCTTACGCTCTGGACAAGGAGGGCCATGACGACAACTTTTCCGTCCTAGTCCTTCCCCTTCAGTGGCCACATCTTGGCCGACATGGACAGCAACATCAATTTTGGGCCTTGCTCCTTCTCCACGGCTACTAATGTTTTTTAGAGAAATATTTGAGAATTTTCTTATGGCATCGCCTTGCTGCTTGGTTGAAGTCCTGGCAGATCTCACAAGTCCACACATTGTGAGACAGGCCCAAACAGCACACACAAACTGTGTGGGTAACTTTGCAAATTTTATCTCCACATTTATAGTACCGAAATAAAGCATCTTTCAATTTCAGCGGCATGCAGAGAAGACGAAAAACGCTTTGTTTAAATAAAGGTAGATAAACAGAAACAGCTAGCTGATGTTTCCCTCCACAAGTCCGACGAGTATGACTTGCAGCAGAAAAAGAACTCACGAGTGAAGGGGCTGCCCACGTTTATACAGACACTGACTAAGTGACGCTGTCTTGGGCAGCCTCCGGCTAGAAAACGTTTCTGTGAGGTCCTAGCGCTGACATGAGTATAGTTCCAAGGGTGTGGCCTAATGGAAGAGATATACTCGAAGATTAACCCGTGCTTTCTGCGTTACTTGCGTATGACTGACAATAACCCATGTATTTTATATCACGTGTGGATAACATTAACAGAATAACCCATGCCTTCTGTGTTGTGTGTGGATAGGACTAATAGAATAACCCATGCCTTCTATATTATGTGTGAATAACATTAACAGAATAACTCGTTCCCTCTACGTTATGTGTGGATGACATTAACAGAATAAATGCAGAGAGAGCATACCTGCAAAGGACAGCTGTTTTAATCGTGCGTTAGAACGTGCTTCTTGAACTTTGTCAGTAAGGGACTTCCACACTTCTGCAGGGTAGAAAACCAAACTAAAGTTACCAGACAGCAATACCCACATCAGTAGAGTTCTCTTTTTTTTCTTTGTTCCTTCCTCTGATGCACGGGGTTGGGGGGGGGGACCCTGGCTGCACCCTTTACAGGTGGTGCTAATGCCTTTCACTGAATGGTAGGCAGGGATTTCTTGAATGGCTCACCAGCTGACTGCCTTACCCAGCCCCTCCAGCAAGCAAGGGATTCCAGGTCTCGGGTTTCCCCAAGCAGCAGCACTGAGCCACTGGGCCAGTCTGTTTTAGTTAGCCATTTACAATTTATCCATTATGCCCACTTTATCTTCAACATTGCCCACTTCCAGTTCCATCCGAGGACTTCTGACAATTATCCACCCTCCTCTCCAGGCTGGGCCCTCCACATCTAACCACGGCCTGTTTGGGGATGTTGACACTTCCTTCAAGAGTCCACTGGTGGGCAGTCCTGTCTTCTTGTCAGCTTCCACAGTTGTAAACAAAACAGGGAAACTAGAAAAGAAAACATATCAAATCTACACTTTTTTTTTTATTATTAGCTATTTATACCATTAACATGTACAACCTGAAAGATCTTCTTACCAAATGCACACCTGTTTGCCCCATGCATTCCTCGGAGGTGGGGCTCCTCATGTCGGTACATTCCCCACTTGAAATCATCGTGACAGAGGGCCTTCAGTGTTGCTGAGCCCATTTTGGGGAACTCTCTTCCTACTGTTATTAGAAGCGTCTAATCACTGGAGCATTTTAAGGGTTTGTTACAAACCCACTTGTTTGGCCCAGTAATGTGGAGGGCTAAGGCACTTGTGCCTCCTGCCACCATGCCAGCAACCCTGGTTTGGGAATGAGCTCAGGCCACTGGGGGTCAGCCGGGAGGAGAAGGACTGAGCTTCCCACTAGACGCTCTCCTCCTCCAGGGAGGGAGGGAGGGTTGCCTGTTGCGCTGTGCAACCACCACCTAGGTGATCACGGGTGGAGATGCAGGCTGGGGTAGTGGTTCAGGAGGGAAGACTCTCCCAGCGGAAAATGCCAGCAAGTGGCACACGTCAAGCCCCCACACCTCCCAGAGCATCCGAGGGCAGGGAGACACAGAAAAAGCAGAAACCGCCTGACTTGTAGGATGAAGTTGCCCCACCTTGCAGGCCCTGCACCCGCCTAGTGGGCACATCATCCCACAACCAAGCTAAACATCTCTTGGGAATGGGGCTTCCCGGGAAGCTCCACCATAGGAGGCAATCTGTGATGCACTGCAATAGGTGAACTGGCGAGTCTAAGGGACGATGGACTGACGGGGCTGGGGGACAGGAGGCTGATGGGGCATGTCGGGGCGACCAGGGAATATAATGAATTGACTTTAAAAAAAAACTTGGCATTTGGGACAGCTTACAACTGGGTTTTGGGTGGTGTGTTTTTCTTTAGGGTTGCCACTGTGATGCTTGGTCAGCTGGTTATGACTGTAGTATGACATTTGTAATATAAAAATATAGTATGTGGGCTTGTGCTTCCATGGGTGGCACCTCCCGTTTCAGTGAAGCTATAGGAGATCTCTGTAATGTAATTAACTTCCCTGAGAAATTGCATTTTATGGCCTTTTTATGACCCCCTGCTTTGAAGTTGGGAAACTAAAATGAACAGGTTACTCACCTGTAACAGCAGTTCTAGGAGTGGTATATGTTGTTCTTCTACACAGTTTGGCATTGTCCCTTTCCCCTTTAAATCTGCCGGAAGTCTTCAAGCTGGCTCCTCCCACCCACCGGGGAGGTATATACCTCGGCTCTGCCCCGTGACACCAGATCTTAGCCTGCTGGAAGCCAGATGTTGTGCATCTGCAGCCAGGGAGGTTAGGTGGGTCCGTGTGGATGAACAACATATACCACTCCTAGAACTACTGTTATAGGTGAGAAACCTGTTCTTCTGGGAGCGTGGATATGTTGTTCATCCACACTGTTTGGCAGACTCCAAGCAATTCTCTGGGAGGAGGGAGGCAAGGTGCACACCCCCTACTTAGGAAACAGAGATTGGAGAACTGAGGTCCCAAAACCAGCATCCCGGCGTGACTCAAGGTCGATGTGGTAGTGCGTAATGAAGGTGTTTACAGACTTCCAGGTAGCAGCCCAACAGATTTCCTGGATAGGTATGTACCTGGAAGCAGCCACAAAAGCAGCAGTATGGCAGGTAGAATGAGCTCTTATCCCTCCGGGAGGCTCCTTGCCTGCCAACTCATAGCACAGACCTATACATGATGTAATCCATCTTGTTATGGTTCATTTGGCTGCAGGTCTGCTAGAAGCGGCTTAAGCGTAGGTGACAAACAGCTGGCGAACCTCTCCCCGAATTTCTGCCATCCGCTCCTTATAATAGGAGAGTGCACGTCTCAGGTCCAAGGTATGGAGCCTGTACTCGGCGTCCAAGGTGTAATTCGGGTAGCATACCTGCAGAGTCAACACCTGGTTAATGTGAAACTCTAACACCACCTTCGCAAAGGAATTTCAGGTGGGGGCGCAGGACAACTTTGTCCTTGTGAAAGACCAGACAAGGGTAGTTCACCGAAAGCGCCTGGAGCTCTCGTCCTGGCTGACATGATAGCCACCAGGAAGGCCGTCTTCCATGACAAGTGTCACAGCTCACACTTGTGCATGGGTTCAAATCGCTTGCCCATAAGCTTTGCCAAAACCAGCAGCAGATCCCACAGAGGTGGAGGTTCACGCACCGGAGGGGATATGTGATCCAGGCCTTTGAAAAAGCGCCCAACCACTGTCTCCTGTGCCAATGTCAGCTGACTGGCCCGCACCTGATAAGCAGAAATGGCTGCCAGGTGCACCCTAAGGGTCGATGACCTAAGACCCCCCTTTGGAGAGAGACCAAAGGTAGTCGAGAATGTTGGCCACAGAACAGGATAAGTAGTCCAAACCCTTACCCTGACACCAAATGGAAAATCTCTTCTATTTGAAGGCGTAACATTTCCTGGTCAATTCCTTTCGGGATGCCTGCACCACGGTGTAGACATCTTTGGAAAGACCCAAAGCCTGGAACTCTAGCTGCTCAGGTACCAGGCTGTGAGGTAGAGGGATTGAAGGTCCAGATGGAAGATCTTCCCCTGGTTCAAAGATATTAGGTCCGGGCGTGTGCAAAGCCACTCTGGGGGCTGGCAGCTGAGGAGATCTGGATACCAGAACTGGCGTGGCCAGTCTGGGGCTACCAGGATCACCTTCACCTTGTCCCTTCTCACCTTAATTAACACCTTGTGGATCAAGGGAAATGGAGGGAAGGATGTACAGGAGGCCTGGGGTCCATGGCCTCGAGAAGGCATCCTCCTGCAGCGAGCCCTGCTGAGGGGGCAGGCATGATACAGCCTCAGCTTGGTGTTTTCCCTGGAGGAAAACGGGTCCACCATTGGTTTGCCCTAATGGGAGAACAAGCTGTAAGCTACCTCTGGATGGAGAGGCCACTGGTGGGATGTCTGGCCTATGCGGCTGAGAGCATCAGCCAGCTGGTTTGAGGCTCCTGCCACATGGATGGCTAGAAGATCCGCCTCCAACTGGCTCACGAGGGTCCCGATGCGGAGCACCTCCTTGCACAGCAGATGGGAGTGCGTTCCGTCCTGTTTGTTGAGGTAGTACATGGTTGTGTTATTGTCCATTTGGACTTGAACCACTTGACCCCAGACCTGATGAGCGAAAGCTGACAGTGCCAGTTCGACTGTTCTGAGCTCCAACAGGATGATGTGGCATCGGGGGTCCAGAACCCATGGGCTCTGTTGTCCCCCATGAGGGCTCCCCAGCCCACGAGAGAGGCATCGGTTGTTAGGACGACCGCCGGCTCGGGGCAGACAAATGGTATCCCTTCCTGCAACTGGTCTGGGGCGGTCCACCACTGCAGGGCGTCCCACATCTTCTGGGTTACAGTGATCAGCTGGTCGAAGTGACCATGGCGCTGAGTACACTGGGTGGCCAGCTCCCATTGACGGGGGCGCATGTGCAACCTGGCCCAATGGATCGCGGAGGTGCACGCTGCCATGTAACCCAGAAGAAGCAGAAAGTCCCGGGCAGGGCGCAAGTGCTCAACCAGAAATGACTGGGCAAAGGAGGAAAGAACCTCCGCCCTGTCCGCCAGGAGACTAGCTCTGGCTTGACAAGAGTCGAGCTCTGCCTCGATGAAGCCCATCACCTGAGAAGGCACGAGTTCTGACTTGGCCTCGTTGATCAGGAGGCAGAGCTGGGAGCAGGTCTGGAGGGCCAGATCCCTGGACCTCTCCACCTCCTGATAGGTGGAACCTGACAAGAGTCAATCGTCGAGATAAGGGTAGATTCTGACTCCTCGACACTGAAGGTGGGCCGCCACCACTGCAATGCATTTGGTGGAGACCAGTGGGGCCGATGTCAGGCAGAACGGCATGGCTCAGAACTCGTACAGGGTCCCTTCGACCCTGAAGTGGAGAAACCGCTGATGGGATGGACGGATTGCGACGTGAAAGAATGCGTCCTGTAAATCCAGTGAACAGAACCAAATGCTTCACTCCAGGGATGGTATGATCTGGTTGAGAGTGACCATCTGAAAGGTGTGAGAAACTAATTCAGGTTGTGGGGATCTAGAATGGGGCGCCAACCCCCGTCCGCTTGGGCACCAGGAAGTACCTGGAGACAAAGCCTGGGTTTGCTGGAGGATCCGGTACTGGAGGTACTGCCTCCTTGTGGAGGAGCTGAGCTACGTCATCTCAAAGAGCTGACTGGGTGTACGCGGAAATCCGTTCCTCCCGAGGGGCGCGGGCTCAGCTGGGAGGGTACTGTTCGAATTCCAGAGGCAGTCCCCAACCAACCACTTCGAGAGCCCACCTGTCCGAAGTGCTAGCGGACCAAGCGGAAAGGAAGTGGCGGAGCCAGCCTCCCACGGGAGGACCCAGAGCTGGTGTGACAGGTATAGGGGTGGCAACCCCCAACCAGTCACTGAGCATGCTTAGAGGAGGAGGAGGCTCCTAGGCCTCAGCCTCGGCCTCCTTTGTGGGCCTGTTGGGGTCCAGGCTTGGGCCGAGGGCGCCGAGCTTGAGCCTGCTGCTGATGTTGATGCTGCTGACCTCCTTGGTAGGAGGGCTGCCTAACTGCAGGGGAAGAATGCTGAAAGGGCTTATTATTCTTCTTCTGCTGGTTCTTGCCCGAAGAACCCTTGGCAGAAGTGGCGTCCAAAGTGGCGCTGGACTGCTCTATGCGCTGTAGGTGACCAGCCACTCCTGGACCGAACAGGTCGGTCCCCAGGAAAGGCACAACAGCTGACTTGTGCAGAGTATCCACCAGGAAGGAGGAAAGTATCAGGCAAGCCCAGCGGCGAGAGGCCACTGCAGCAGCCATCAAGCGAGCACAGGAATCCCCTATGTCCAGGGCCGTCTGGCAACAGCACGGCCCTGGTCACGGACTTGTTTGACCGTAGTCTGCATGTCCGCAGGGAGATGAGGGAGGACTTTGTCTAATGACCCAAGAAGGGCATGAGAGAAGTGTGTCATAATGACTGACAAGCTGGCCTGATAAAGGCCCAAGGAACAGGCGGCATAGACCTTTCGGGCAGTATGGTCCATATTTTTGGACTCTGTCCGGAGGTCGGTCAGTGTCAGCCAAACTGCCAGTACGCCGGAATACGGAGACGGTCATCAGACTCTTGCCTGAAGGGTGCTCCGTGAACCCAGCAAGGGACCCCATGGGCACCGTGTACTTGAGGGCCATGCTGGCAGACAGTGCTGGGCATGAGGCAGGACACCGCCAAAGTTCAAGTGCTGGGTCAACAATGGCTTCGGCCTCTGGAAAGGCCTCCGTTGGGGTATCCCCTCTCTTCAAAATATCTGTGAGAGGGTACTCCACCTTTTTTTGGATAGGTTCCAGGGACATTCCGGTGGAGTCGGAAATGAGACGGAGAATCCCTTGGAAGGAGGAAGGGCCATCCTCCATCCCCGTGCCAACGGATGACTCATCATCCCCTGGATACGAGTGGAGCCCAGTAACATCAGAGTCCGAAGAGTCGTGATCCAGTGTTCTACCACCTAAATCACCCTTGATCCTCTGAGGGAGGTCTGGGGTGACCGTAACCGACAGATGCCAGGGAAGGCCGGTGTCTAGTCGATCCTCTTTCGAGGGAGCCCTTCCCTTAGGCTGCTTAGGTGGCGGTTCCATCGGAATAGGCTGAGAGACCGGGATAGGCCGAACCAGAAGACGGGCCGACCCCACGGACAGAGGAACCAAGGACTTCAGTTCCGGAGGGGTCAGCTTTGGCCAGGGAGGCGAAAGCTAAGTAATGGCTGGGGTGGGTGGGGGAGCTGGCTTCTGCCCAGTCAGGATCAGCTGTTGCCAAACAAGATCCTCACAGCGCTGATGGAGCCTCTCCCCATCCGAGGAGGATGAGGACCTGTGGCATCGCCTTTTCTTCGAGCGCTTATGGCTCTTCCTCGGTCGTTCGGCCGAGGGGGTCTTGTACCATGACAGAGATCAGGGAGGCCAACTCGGTAGATCAGGAGACACCAGAGTGATCGGTAAAACCCTCAGGTCCAGAACCGGGTCCCTGATGGGGACACAAGCAGGCTGGGTCTATTCAATCGGAAATACCAGGACCGAAGTCCATTCTAGTGAATCATCAGCACCGGCCGGCGACAAAGCGTCGATCAAGTCGAGGATAATTTCGACCTTGTCAGCCACTTCCTCAGTCGCCTAGCCAGATGGAAGATCTGTGAAGCCGGCAGCCGAGGCTGCGATCTCGACTGAGGTCGAGACTTCGTGTTCCTGGGACTTGGACCTTTCTCGGTCCCAAGAACATCTTCGCCGGGATGCAGACAACACGTCCTCATCCCTCTTCCGAGGGCGGGAGGAGTGAGGGCCCGAGGGCACCTCTCCCCGAGTGCGGAGAGACTGGCACATCTTCTTAAAGGATCCCGTAAAAGTGGCGCCCAGGTTCAGCGGGACGAAGAAGCTTCGACTGGCCGAAGCGCAAGCGGCTTCTTCCTCGAATGCCTTCATCTGTTCCAGCTGATCAGTGGAGCCTGTGGCCTCGGAAACCACCCACCTAGCCTCCTTCAACTTCACTGGAGGGTTCCTTTTTTCCGGTCACCCCAGCTTCAGGCGTGCCTTGCGGTTGTCCAGGACGTAGGGATGGAAGGCCAAGCAAAAGCTACATAACGAGGTGTCATGGCCGACACCTAGGCAGTGGACTCACATGAGGTGAGGATCGGCGCGCGACATCTTCTGGCCGCAGGGACATCGGCGAAATCCCGGGGCAGATTTCTCCTCCACGATTGATGCTGCAAAAGCGCGATCGCTAACTCGAACGAGTTTGAGCTTCGTTAAAACCGATAGTTTGAAAGCCAGGGCCTACGAAATGCGAGACCACAAAAGAGGCAACCTGTATCTTCCAGCAGAAAGGAAGATCTGACATCATGGGGCAGAGCCGAGGTATATACCACCTGGGTGGGTGGGAGGAGCCAGCTTGAAGACTTCCAGATTTAAAGGGGAAAAGGACAATGCCAAACAGTGTGGATGAACAACATATCCACGCTCCTAGAAATACATTTTATTACAGGACAGGACATCATTTAGCTGTTTTCTGTTGGCTATATCGCACCTATGTGACGGACTGCAGGGTTGTAAACCTCAAAAGAACTGGGAGATCAAAGCATCACAATTTGGGAAATGAGTTTTTGCTGATGTCACCTTATTTAATATACCACCTGATAGGACATCATGTTTGTATTTTTATATTCTAAAGGGAAGAGCTAGATGACTCACAGAAGGGGTGTGGAGAGACAGAGTTAAACTAATAATTGTGTCTGAACTGTTTGAGAGATATATTCCATCATGGGACTCTAGAAAGACACAGCTCTCTGATATAACTGCACACAGAGGTAATACATTAGATAGAAAAGGTTTAAATGCATTGTGGTAGGAGTTTTCGTTTTATAGTTTGCCATTGTTCTTTCAAGTGATTGCATGCTCTTTGATATATTGTTCTGTGTTTAAATTTTTCATATTGTTATCTTTTAGTGAAGTACCTTTTATTTAAAAGACTGCCTGGGTGTCTGCCAGTTCTTTTTTTTGCATGTGACGTATAAGAGCCTTGAGGTGTTACTGAGCTTGAGTAAAAAGGCAGTTCCCACATCTGGCACATGGGTTAATATCCCAGTACTGACACTGCAGTGCAGCATGAGAGGGGTGCTGCACTCCTGAGGTGCCATCCTTTGGATGAGATGTTAAACCGAGGTCTCATCTGCCTGGATTGGTGGTAGTTCAGGTGGATGTTAAAGATCCCATGGCACTTATCAGAGAGTGTAGAGGAATTTCCCCGGTGTCCTGGCCAAATTTCCCTCATTCACTAAAAATACCACCAACAGCTTAATCTGGTTCAAGGTCACTTGGCATTCACCTGTATCCCCTTCCCCCGGGTCAAGCCTGAAAATAGGCAGAATTTGTCTAGTGCACTTACCCGGTCAACAAAAACTACATAAAAATAAAAAAAATTGGAAGCCTGGCTTGGTGCCCCTGGTGAAAGAATGTACTGCAATCCCTGGAGAGGGAATGTACGTGAGCCTGTACAATGGGTACGCTAGTATAAGGTTCACAGTTTGAATCCCCCCAGAACTTAAGACTAAAGGTGATTCGGACCCAAAAGCAGACAGGAGGGTTACCCTGTCTGTTACCTGTTTACACTACTGTGCTCTGAGGTTGGCACTGTGGGAGTAGAGGGCCTAACCTACCGAGTGCGTTTGTGACAGCCAAATGTATCCTGACCTGTAAAAAGCAGACAGGAGGGTTACCCTGTCTGTTACCTGTTCACACTACTGCGCTCTGAGGTTGGCACTGTGGGAGGAGAGGGCCTAACCTGCTGAGTGTGTTTGTGACAGCCACATGTATCCTGACCTGTTAATAAATCTACCTTGCCTAGCCCAGCCCCTTCTGTGTGCCGCCTACCATCTCTGGGAGTTATCTGTCTCCTTCATGGGATGAACCCCCTTCCCCGACGGCCCCCCCAATGGCTGGACTCCAGAGATCTGAATCCAGCCTGAAAGCAGAAAGCCCAGTTGCTGGTGCAAGGCCTGCATGCAGCACACATCATCCTGTCTGGCTAAACGGGGTGAGGGCAACATGTCCTTCTCAAACATGTGTTGGGGGAGCTGTCTCTTTGTCTCACCAACCCTCACTGTTGCACTTCATCTCCGAGGGAACACCAAAGGTGTTAGAACAGCAGACCACATCCCACCCCTGAAGAGACAAACATCCTCAGGAACGTGCAAAGTCTCCCCTACCTGCTGACCCTCCAGCAATTCAGGCTCGTCCCCAAACCTGGGTCAGTGGCACAAGTGCCAGCCCCCAGCCCCTAAACTGAGGGAAGGGGTGGATCCTTGTGATTCCCCTGCCCCCCCCACACAGAATACAACACACCCATACCCTCTATACTTTCTGCACAGTAGTGAAAACCATCGTCACTCGAGATTTCGAACATCAGTCCTTTCTTCGTTTTCTTCTCAGCAAAGCATTCCTCTCTCTGTTCCTGCTGGGTCAGGTCTGGAGGTGGGGAACTGAAGGTCTCTCTATCCTCATCAGATGCCTTGGTGTCTAAAAAATGCAAATTCAAGCCACACTTAGAAACAAACAATAATGGCAGAAAAAGTTATCTGTAACTGTATTTATTTCACACCCCATGTTGGCATTTTTAAAAAATGTCTGATGGTTTTCAGAAATGTGAGATAGCACTGGAACGCTGGACTCAAGAGAGGGAGAAAGTCAAAGTTAAAACAGAATAGCTGGCCTTGTGGCACGGAAGGCTGCGGCACACTGCCCTACCTGCTGCCCTACCACACCATGACCCAGGATAAGGCATGATCTTGGGGCATCGGGGGCCGGCTGGGGAGAGGAGGAATGAGCATCTGGTAGACTACTCTCCTCTTGGGGTGAGGGTTAAAGGGGTTCCAGGAGGTGTATCAAACATGGGTGCTTGCACCCTCACGTCACTGCATGCCACACCACCTAACAACAGGGAAAACAGGACTTCGGGTGTGGCAGGATGATGCCTGTCCCTGCCAAAGCCCCATGCAGCTACCAAGGTACTCGGCAAAGGACTAACCTCGTGGGTGCCATTTCGGCACCCCCAACAGCCGCACCCTGGGGGAGGGGGAATCCAGGGTGAACGACGGTGGACAGAGGTAAGTCCTGGGGATGGGGCCAAGAGAGAGCAACACAGAAACTGACAGCAGATAAAGACCAATATGCCCACCTAGTCTGCCCATTTTCCCTACCTACTACAAAAGTCGAAGATCCTTCCTGATCTCTGGCTTTACCTCCTCTTTTGTATAGTTAGGCTTCCCCTACGTCTATCCCATGCAGTTTTGAATTCCTCCACCGCAATTGCCCCAACCACCTCTGCCAGGAGGCTGTTCCATGCCTCCACCACCCTATCCGGGAAGAAGCGCTTTCTCACATTGCCCTCTTGTTCTAGAACATCTCCTTTTCAGAAAGATTGTACCCTCCTGTACCTTATATATGCCCTTTAGGTATCTGAAAGTCTCTATCGTATCTCCCCTTTACTCACCTCTCCTCCAGGGTATACATATTGAGCGCTCCGGTCTCTCCTCGTATGTCCTTTGGTGCAGGCCCTGCACCATTTTTGTTGCTCTTCTCTGAACTACCTCTACCCTATGTCCATACAAAAATGTGGCCTCCAAAACTGGACACAGTACTCTAAATGGGGTCTTACCAATGATTTGTACAGAGGTATCACCACCTCTTTCCTTCTGCTGGTGATACCTCTTCCCAATAAAGCCCAGCATCCCACTGGTTCTCCCCACAGCCTTGGCACATTGTTTGGCCACCTTTAGGTCATCAGATATAATCACCCCCCAGATCTCTTTCCTGTTTTGTGGCCGTAAGCAACTCCCCACCCATCGTGTAATCCTCCCCTGGGTTTTCCTGCGCCACACGTGCATGATTTTGCACTTCTTCGCATTTAATTTTAGCTGCCACACTCTTGACCATTCCTCCAGATTAGCTAGGTACAAAGCAAGCTGGAGGTGCCCCCTCCAAAAAGAAAACTAACACTGGGGCTGGTCCACTCTGCACTCTATTCGATTCCTACTTTCTGTTTATGGCAGTACAGCAGATTTTATGAGGCAGATTCTGCGGACTCATAAGTTGAAATCTGCTGTAACTAGAAATCCCAGAATCCTCTACAGCTGATGTCACAGCAGGACTGCAAATACTAGGAGATTCAATAGCTGGCAGTGCATGTTAGAACTTTTATAAGCTCAGATAAGAGGTTTTCCATTACTGCTATTCTCCCAGGGATAAGTACAGTGACAAAATGCTTTTTGTTTCTGCTGTTCTGCCACGGATAAGTACAGTCCTTTGTGACTGTACTTAGTCCCAGAAGGACAGTGGGCAAGCAAACAAAAGATCAGAGCTCATAAAAATTGTATAAAGGCACCAATCAATGAGACGGGATAAAAAAATAAAAAAAACAAACCTGTAAGCACAGTTCTTTCTTCGGTATTTACTTTACTGAGTGCTGACTGAGCTTCTGGTATAGCTGCCACCTGCCTGATGTGAGAAAACAAAACGGGGATATAAAGAGTTATTCCGTTGCAGTACAGCAAACCTACGAACTAGTGGCAATTATGGGAGGGAACTGTACAAGTTACTGTTTGTAAGCCTGCAATCAGAACTCCAGCCTGGTGACTGGCAGGTTTCAGGACTTTAACTTTCGTACGTTTGGGCAAAACCTTCGGAAAAATACTGAAAAACAAGACAGTAGAGTCTCGAACTGAGGTCCTGAAATTTGCTCCACAGTATGCACCTGAAGGCAGGAAAAACAGATCTGAGGCAGTTAAGACGTTACAGTACAGTTACGTAAGAACTTACCGTAACAGCAGCTCTTCAAGAGAAGCTCTTGCAGCAGGTAACACGAGTATGACTGATGCCACCTGGTTGCGGTTCTTGGTATTTTTTTTCTTTCAGCAGTACTGACGTGGGAACGCCCCCCCCCCCACTGACGTCAGCTCCACCCCCATGTCACCCTATATAAGGGAGGAGTTCCCCATGTGCTCAAGTTCTTGCACGTCCCCCTACAGGCAAAGAGATCACAACAGGCGATGATCATAAATCGTGACCCAAACTTTTCCTCATAATGGAGGAAGGCCAGCCTGGAAAAGGACTGATCCCTGGGGGAAGGAGGGTGGGAAAATACACCTGCTTCAAGAGCTTCTCTCGAAGATCTACCGTTACGGTAAGTTCTTACGTAACTATACTATCTTACTTCAAGAGGAAGCTCTTGCAGCAGGTAACACAAGTAGGACTGATTCCCAAGCAGTATAAACTTATAGCAACCCCTGAGAGGGGGAACAATACGGGAAAAAACAGAAGGCACAGGTTACAGAGAAGATCCCTCAGGTAACCAGGCCGTGCAGGACTGCAAGACCAAAACCTGCCCTGCATCTGGAAATTATGTCAAGACTGTAATGCCTGACAAAGGTATGAACAGAACTCCAGGTAGCCGCAGTGTAAATGTCAGCTACCGATACCCGCTTCAACACTGTGAAGGAGTGGCAACTGCTCTAGTAGAATGAGCCCTAACCGGCCCCGGGGTAGACCTGTTGTGCTTCTGATAACAAAAGATAATGCAATGAACCAACCAGCACGACAGCGTCTGCTTAGTGACCCGGGTGCCCTAAAGACCTGTGAGCAAATGATACAATGAACTGATTAGATTTCCTGTCCCCTTTGGTCCTAGCCAGGTAACATCGAAGAGCCCTGTGGATGTCCAAAGAATGAAGCAGGTCCTCCCCTCTACTGGAATGCTCTGGGTAGTACACCGAAAGCTGACAGGATTGGTTAAGGGTGAGCTCCGAAACCACCTTTGGTAGAAACTTCGGGTTGGTGCGACGGTCAACTCTATCTTTATGGAAAATAATATAGGGTTCTTTACACGTGAGAGCCTGAAGCTCTGAAATGCGCCTCGCCGAAGTAATGGCTACCAAAAGCAAAGTTTTCAGGGAAAGGAAACGAAGCTCAGCCTTCATAGCTGGTTCAAAGGGAGGAAGTGTAAGCTTCTCTAGGACAAAGAGGAGATCCCAAGGAGGGACATGATCCCGGATGGGAGGTCTAATATGAAGAATACTGTGAAGAAAAGCCTTAGAGACCTCCATCTGAGCCATCACCCTATCCTGCATTGGGAAGTGATAGGCGGAGATGGTGGCCAGGTGTACCTTTGATGGAGGAATAACAGAGACCTGTCTCTGAAAGGGAAAGCAGGTATTCTAAAACGGAATTAACAGGACAGACCAAGGGGGACCAGCCTCTTGGCTGCAGCCCGGACACAGAAACGTTTCCACTTCATAGCGCAAGTGGCCCTGGTTGCAGGTTTATGTGCCTCAACCAAAGCCTGCACTACCTGATCGGACACTGCGAACCTGGCATTAACTAAGTCTTGAGGAGCCAGGTATACAGGTGAAGGGAGTGCAGGTTTGGATGGATCAGTGACCCACTGTCCTGAGACAGAGGATGAGAGGAAACTGGAAGAGGCAGCAGAGGCTCTGCCGCTAGATGCTGAAGCAAAGGAAACCAAATTTAACAAGGCAACAGCAGAGCTTTCAGAATGAGGGCGGATGGTTCTGACTGCGCCTTGAGGAGAACCTTCTGCAAGAGCAGGAAGGGAGGGAATGCGTAGAGGAACCTCCCCTTCCAGGAGATGGACAATGCATCTTGCCAAAAGGCTCCAGGCTCTGGATCTAACTGGGCAGTTTTGCGTTGACTTGTAATGCGAAGAGATCCAACACTGGTGTCCCCCACCAGTAGAAGATTTGATCTGCGACTGCTTCAAGCAGCTCCCATTCGTGAGCCTGCGACCTGGTTCTGCTGAGTGTGTCAGCCAACACATTCTATTCTCCCGGAATGTGTACCGCCGTCAGTAAGAGCTGATGCTCCACAGCCCAATCCCACACCCGCATGGCCTTCCGGCAGAGGGGGTACGAGTGTGTGCCACCTTGGTTGCTGATGCAGAACATCACTGAAGTGTTATCCATCTGGACCAACAGGTGGCCCAGCAGTAGGACCAAGACCAGGGCATACAGAACCGCTCTTAGTTCCAGAACATTGATATGCAGATCCTCCTCTATTGGAGACCAAGATCCCAGAGCACAATGTGTCCCCAAGTGGGCACCCCATCCCCGAGGACGATGCATCAGTCATCAGAATCTGGGTTGGGGCCCCTACATGGAAGGGGAAACCCACCAGTAAGTTTTGTGATAACATTCACCAGCACAATTCCCAGCGGATCGGCTCACAGATCCGGATCAAGGTATCCGAACTGTCCTGTGTTTGGTCCCACTGGACCCTTAATGACCACCGAATGGTTCTCATGCACAGTCGCACCAGAGGGACCGAAGCTATGGTAGCTGCCATGTGCCCTAGCAGCCTGAGGAGGAGGAGTCTTGCGGGGACCTTTGAGGCTGTAGAGACCTGGTACACCAGGACCTGAATCCGACCTGCTCTGTCGGAGAAAAGAAACACTTTCCCCGAGGGTGGTATCCAGATGAGCGCTAATGAACTGGAGGTTCTGGAATGGGAGAAGTTGAGACTTGTCCCTGCTGATCATGATCCCCAGGTGCTGGAACAGCGAAAGGGGAGTCCTCGATGGTTTCCAGTAGGTGGGGCCTGGAGGGAGCCAGTCGTCCAGGTATGGAAACACGAAGTGACCCCGTGTCCACAGTGCCGCGGCTACCACTGCCAGGCAACTGGTGAAGACCCTGGGAGCTGAAGAGAGACTGAAGGGGAGGTCTCTGAACTGATAGTCCTTGTCTTCGAATCTGAACCTCAGAAATCGTCGATGACCCCTGGCAATAGGGATATGCAAGTAAGCTTCCTGCATGTCCAGAGACAACAGTCAGCCTCCCGCTGAAATGAGGGGCAGGAGAGTGGGGAGGGAGACCATACAGAATCTCCAGTACGAGACCCACTGGTTGAGATTGCTGAGGTCCAGAACAGGTCTGAGGTCTCCTGACTTCTTCGGGACCAGGAATAAGTGGCAGAAGAACCCAGTCTCTTACCCGGCCGAGGGTACCGGCTCGATGGCATTCTTGTCCAAAAGAGAGGAGATTTCCCTTCTGTTCAGCCTGGTGTTCCCTGGGATAACAGGATGGGGTGGCGGTCTGTCAGGGCGGAATGGCATTGAACTCTATGGGGTGCCCAAACCCCAAGAGTTCAAGGGCCCACTGGTCGGAGGTCACTTGACTCCAGGCATCTGCGTAGAGGGAAAAGCGATCTCCAATCGGCTCCCTGACAAGGCGTCCAGGGGAGGAGGGTGGCCTGGATAGTCAGGCAGTAGGAGGGGGAGGAAGGGCGGCAGTAGCTGCTTTGGCCTGTCTAAAGGAGGAGGTCAAGAAGTCCTTGGCTCCGCCCCTACGACTAAAGCTGCCTCACTGCAACTGGGATTGGAAGCGAGGCTGCTGTCCCCCACAGCCACAAAAACGGGGCTTCCTAGGTCGCCCCTGCTTCAGGCAGTAAATGGACTGCACAGTTCAGATGGCCTTACCAGAGTCCTGCAGCCTGGTGATGATCTTCTCCGTGTCCTTGCCAAAGAGCACGGAGCTCTTGAAGGGAGCATGCAGAATGTCCGTCTGCATATCTGGATCGAACCCAGAAACTCGAAGCCAGGCATGGCGTCAGAGGCAAATGCCAGTGGCAGCTACCCTTGATGAGGTGTCTGCAGAGTCATAAGCCGACCACAGAATGTGGGTACCCACATCTCAGCTGGTAAAGTAGTTTTGCAAGCTCTGCCCGCAGTGAGCAATCCGGCATGCTTTACACAATGTCCAATCCCTGTTCCCAAAGGGCGTTCTGGAATTGGACCATGTGGTTCAGGAAATTTAGACTCCTGATACTGCAGGTGGCAGCAGAGTACACATTACGCCCCATGGAATCCAGCTGCTTCAACTCCCTGTCAGGCGGCTGGGTGCTCAGGTGTTTGGGCCTCTGCGAGTGGTCGTGAGCTGCCGAAATCATCACTGAGTCAGCTGCGTGTAGTTCGGCCAAGAAGGGGTGATGCTTAAGGGCCTGGTAGAGCCGATGAGCCTTCTTGGGAAGGGCAGAGGAGGAATGAGGGCGCTGCTAGGTCGTGAATGTGACGTCCTCGAAGCTGTCGACCATGGGAGGGATGACCACTGGTTTAAGGTCTTTTTAGCGGAGGTATTTAGCCAACCATAGTCGCTCAGGGTCCAGGGCCTTGGTGTCCCAACCCATGTTGGCCTGGATGTGCCTCATCACCTTCATGAAGCTGGGGTCATTTGGAGGGGATTTTGGGTGTTCCTCCTTGTCCCCTAAATCCCCTGACCAAGGAAGGCAGGTATGATTGGTCAGCTCCTAGCTTGGAGCTGTCAGGCTTCAATCCCCGTAACTGGACTGGCTCCTGGGGATGGTGGCCACTTCCAACTGGATGCTGCAGATCCCCATTGAGAAAGCAAGCACCCAAGGCACCTTTTTCAAATCACAGCTCAGCCACTGCCTTGCTGTACTGCTCTCTGGACAGTTTTTTTTCACCCCCCTTTTTATTAAATACACTTCCCCAGTGATCCCCGCCCCCTGATGCCTCACACTAGTCAATTACAGCAACTCCTTAAAGGGGATCTCCTGCCTGTAACTTCTTAAAGGGGCATTCCTCTCTCGTGCTCAAATTTAACTACAAAAATGCTGCTTCATCCATTCAGCGTAGGATTTCTACTTATTAGTGTAACTGTCACATACCGTGGGTCTCTAAACCTACAAAATGTTCAACACCCAGGCATATTCACAGGCTACCTAAATCTTATACACAAATTTCTAAATGTTTCCCCTCCCACTGCCACTTACCCGACCTAGCCTCCATACTACCATACACTGCTGTACTCACGTCGGGCATCAACTGCCTCGCTCTCATGGGTTTGTCCTTTCAATTAAAGCTATTCTGTATGCTGACTATTGCCCCTCGCCTCGCTGTTTGGCCTTGGAGAAGAGTTTGAGAAACTGCCCACGCCTCAAAAATTCAGCCATTCCGACTACTTCTTAGTGGTATAAAAAAAAAGATGCTCCTGCCGTTACTCATCTGTGCTGGTAACGCCGAATTAAACCCCAGCCCCCATTCTTGCCCCAGCTGACCTACCGTTACTAAAAGGGTTCTCATTCTTGCATTTGAATGCCTGCAGCCTTATGATAAAGCTTGATGCTATCAAGACGTGGACCCTCCACTGCTCTCCTGATGCTCTTGTAATCTCCGAAACGTGGCTAAGACCAACCACCCTGGACTATGAGGTTAACATTCCTTCATACAACTTGTTTCGTACGGATAGGAAATCCCATGGAGGAGGAGTAGCCATCTATGTCTGGGACATTACTGCAACTATGGTGGACACGACTACAGTCCCTAAGGAGTTCGAATGCCTCGCGCTAAGAATTCAATCAGCCAATCAACCTCTATCTGCATTAGTGGGTGCTACAGGCCCCCCCTCAGCTAGCCTCTCTCTGCTGAAACACCTAAGCGACATACTAGCTACCACCTCATCGGAAGTATCCTTAATTGTTGACCTCAACGTTGACTGGCTCTCTTCAGTCTCTCTACCATTGAAAGAATTCTGTGATGCCCATGGACCTACCCAGATCATTAATGAAGCTACCCGCCCAAACACCAAAAACCCAGAGTGTAGCTCCCTTCTTGACCTAATCCCTGCAAGCAAGCCTCACCTCTTCTTTCACTCAAGTGTATTATTTAATGACATCAGCGACCACTGTGCCACTGCATGCGTAAGGTCGTCGCAACTCCAAACCTCCTCTTCCTCTAAATACATCCATAAGAGATGTAAACGAAACTTTTGCTCAGATGCTTTTCTTTACAGCCTCCAGTATACTAACTGGCAGAAATTTTACCTCACATCTTCTGTGGAAAAGGCACATGTGGTACTTCATGAAAT
The DNA here is from genome assembly GCA_016271365.2 of Neoceratodus forsteri. Lineage (NCBI taxonomy): Eukaryota > Metazoa > Chordata > Ceratodontiformes > Ceratodontidae > Neoceratodus > Neoceratodus forsteri. Next base: position 106,949,393 of record JADMNL010000034.1, on the reverse strand, counting down.
ACTCACCAAAACTCTAGGTCTCCATGCCTCAGTTACCAAAAGCAGAACCAAAAGAAAATTCTGTCCCTAGTTCACGGATCACCTAAAGACTGCCTTATGGCATAGGGATGCTCTTTGGAAAAGAGCCAGAAAGTCTAAATTGGCCACAGACTAGTCTGCTTTCCAAATCGCAAGGTATTTCTGCACGAAAACTATCCGAGCTGCAAAGTCTAGTTATTTCCGCTCTGAACTTAACCCATCCACCAACTCTGCTACTAAGTTTTGGAAAAGTTTAAGGGAGGTAGAAGGCCACAACAGTGCTGGCACACTTCCCCACAAAATTCTGACTGGTGGTACCCACACTACAAATAAAAATGAGATCCCTGACCTCCTTAACAATCACTTTGCCAAAATGGGGATGGCTTTTGATACCTCCCGATCAAATGCCATCAGGGCACAGTTCCTTAGTCAGTCATCTGATTGCCATGATCTGGAATCGACTGACCCTTGCCACTCTTTCTCCTTCTGTCCAGTCACCGTCAAACAGGTTGAGGATCTCCTTCAACTTGATACTAAGAAAAGTGCAGGCGCGGATATGATTGAGCCTTTCTTCCTAAAGTTGGCCCACTATATTTTGGCTCCTCCTATTACCCACCTTTTCAATTTGTCTCTCAATCAGGGCTCCCTCCCAAGGTCTGGAAGACGACCCATGTCATCACTCTATTCAAATCAGGGGACCCCTGCGACCTAAATAATTACCGCCCAATCTCCTTGCTCCCGGCCTTGTCAAAACTATTGGAGAAGGTAGTAAATGAACAGCTCAAATCTCATCTGGAAAGTTTAATATACTAAACCCGATTCAATCTAGTTTCCGTCCCATGCATTGTACCTCCACTGCCCTTGCCAAGGTTATAAATGACTGGCAGTCCACACTTGATAACAAACAATACGTATGCGCCTTGTTTCTGGACCTTAGCAAGGCTTTCAACATGGTGGACCATGATTTGCTTCTGGTGACCCTGAAGAAAGTTGGGGTGGACCACATGGCCCTAAGTTGGTTTGCAAACTATCTTGTGGACAGAGAGCGGCAGATCAAGGCTGAAGGAGATCTATCGCCCAAAAAAAATACTCTCTAGAGGTGTCCCCCAAGGATCCGTACTTGGTACTCCCTCTTTGCCAATTATATTAATCAAATTGACACTGGCCTAAAAGTCATCTAGTATCCACCTCTTCGCTGATGATACAGTGCTATACATTGACAGATCAACTCCGGATCAAGCCATTCTGGACCTCCAGAACAATTTTGACATCCTCCAAAACGATCTCCTCAACTTAAAACTCCTGCTCAATGCCAAAAAAAACTAAGGCCATGATTTTTTCTTCACTGGCCCCTCATTTCAAAAAAAAAAGAACAGATAAGGTTCCTCACATAAGCACCCTTTTGGAAGAAGCCCTGGAGTTCGTGGAACAATTCAAATACCTGGGGGTCTGGACTGACTACAAACTGTCCTTCACCGATCACTAAGAAATTGCGTCAAAGGCTCGGTATTTTCTTCAGGATCAAGCAGTCGCTAACACAGGGGGCTAGAAAACTCCTAGTCCAAGCTATCTTCTTGCCTCTCCTAGACAATGTGGACTTCCTATATGGCCATAGTACTAGCACAGCTCTCTCCAAGCTTGATACCCTATACCACAGAGCCCTTAGGTTCATTTTGGAAGCCCCTTATAACACGCACCACCGCATCCTCTACTGTTCCATAGGCTGGAGCTCCCTTGGCTTCAGGAGGCAAAAGAATGCTCTTCTATGGAAATATGAGGCAATCACTCATAAATTACCTCAGTACCTCACAAGCTGCCTAACTCCCTGCATCCCTAGTGCCTATTCTCTCAGAAGTCTTACCATCTTATCTCTGGCTATCCCTAAAGGTAAACACGCTTTGGTAGAGCCTCAATAAGCTTCACTCTTCCTACACTCTGAAATGAGATCCAGAAAACCTTAAGGCTCGCTTCCCCTGTCACGTTCTCCTTCAAATCCTTGTTTCTGAGGACCTTCTCCGAGGTCAGTCATTGCTTTAAGTCAAGGTCTTAACATCGCGATTTGTTACTGCTTTAAATTCGGGATTTAAACCTCAACCATCGCCTGAGGCGTCATTTCAGTCCTCCCTTCTGTCACTGTCCAAATCAAGGTCCCAACATCACAATCTCTTTGTTTCAAATATCTGGACGTAAACCCCAACCACTGCTTATGGCATATGTCGTGTTTCTCCCTTAGAACAGTCCTCTCTCCCTAGGCCATCATGTCCAACCATCTCCTATATCATCTGACCTTCCCTCCCCACTCCCTTAACCTCCCACCCCATCAGCCAGGCCATGCCTACAGTACTTATCAAAGGACTCTTACATCTCAATCTTCTTCGCACTTTGATGCTAGAGGAACTGCCACTCCTGCTCACTATGACTTCTCCAATGAGGTTTACTGTATAAACTTTAGCTCATTACCTTACATCCATATATCTGTATCTATGCAATTATATTTAAATGGCACTACCTCCTGTTGAACCTATTGCTATGTTCTGGTGGAAGTATCTTGTTACATGTGATGGTTATTATTACTATGTAATTGTTATGTACGTTCACTCAACCAGTTATGTCTTAACCCTGTTGGCAACTGTTTTGCCCCAAGTCCATCTTGTAAATGAGCTTGTCTCAATTATGTTCCGCCTGGCAAAATAAAGATTTTGATTGACTGATTGATTGAAATCTGGTTTGACACCCGAATCCACACGAGAGGCGTCGAAGTCTACATAAGAGTCCAAGGCTGAAGAGGATGGGGCCTGTGTCGTCTCCTCTTGCGCCTCTTGTCCAGAGAGGGAGAGCGGGAGGAACTGCTGGACCTAGTCTTCCTGCGCTTCTTGTCTGTATGTTTCTTGGGTGCTGGCTCCTTCCCTGCCTCTTGATCGGACGGCTCCGAGGCATCAGGCACTGGAACTGGAGTGGGCATGGGAAGAGGCACACCCAATGGGAGATCACGTTTAACTGTGTCCCACCAGTGGGAGAAAAGCTCCTTAACCTGTGAAGATTCAATTTTGGAGACCAGGCACAACAGGAGGAGGTGCACGGGCAGTACTGTCGCTGACCCGCTGTCGGAGTGGGGTGGGGGAGAACTGATGTCTGGTCTGAACCTTTGTTGCCGATGTCGGAAGGCACGGCGGTTAGTCTATGGGGCAGCGTTGGAGGGGCATCAGCCCCCCCCCCCGGCCTCAGACGTCAGGTGGACCGGTGTCTGCTGTGGAGAGGGGGTCTCGGAGCTGATGTCAGGAGGCGCCGGGGTGACCAGTGTCGGAAGAACTTTGACTGGTGGAAGGGCAGCCTTCACCGGAAGAGCGACGGCGGGCATCGGTCTAGTGTCCGTTTGTCTTTGGAGTCAGACGAGCGTCCCTCTGTGGCGTGAACCTTGGAAGAGTCAGACTTATGTGATTTTGAAGACTTCTTGACTAAAGGTCAGTCAGTCACCAGAGGAGGATGCCGGTTGGAGTCTTCAGCTTTTGGCAGCAAGGACGAGGTCCTGCCACCAGAAGGCCCAGAGGCCTTGCTCGACCCCTGGGAGTCAGCCTTGGAAGTGAAGGCGGGAGGAGGACCTTCTCAGCGGGCAGACGCACCTTCAACGACTGGAGGGTGGTCCCTGAAGGCTTGGCCGTGGCAGACCCAGCGGATGGTTTAAGGGCCGTGAGGCGGAAATCATGCTCAGACGATCCCTACTTTGAACCCGAAGACTTGGGCCTAGAATGGGACCTCTCTCTCTCCCCTGATGCTCTCGATGTTTGCTGTGCTTCTTATGGGTGGGAGGGTGGTTGGAATCTCCCCCCCCCCCAGACGAAGCACATTCCATCGCTGCCTAAGAAGGCAGAAAGAGATTTCTGACGCCTGATGCCTGTTCGAGAGTTAAAGACCTGACAACAGGAACAGGTGCCAGGGTCGTGGTCAGGTCCTAGACAGAAAAGACACGCAGAAGGGCTGTCCTTAGGGGGTATCTGCCGCCCGCAGGACCACTTGTTGTTGTGCCCCTTGGAGGAAGTGGACACAGATGTGAAAATCGACTCCTGAAAGGTGGTGGAGAAGGAAAAGAGCGATTGGCACTGCAAGTGGTAAACCAAAAGCAAACTAACCCTGACCGTGCGTCGGGAAAGAAAGGCAGCACGTGGGGAACTCCTCCCTTATATAGGGTGATGTCTGGGGTGGAGCCGACGTTGGTGGGATGCGTTCCCACGTCGGTACTGCTGGAAGAAAAAATTGCAGAGAACCGCTACCAGGTGGCATCAGTCCTACTTGTGCTACCTCCTGCAAGAGCTTTCTCTCGAAGTAAGATCAACAGTTACTGGATGTGCTGGATGGTGTCTGGCATGTGCTGGTACCAGCATCACGGCCAGCACCTTGGCAGAAAATTTTGCAACTGTGGTATTCTAGCCCTCCGTCCTAACATCAAAGAATGGGGCTTCACGAAGACAGCAATTCTTGGAAATCTACTGCTCTCCGATCATTACAGATTGATACAAAGAAAAAATTACTCACCACAGTAATCTTTCTTCCAAGGGGTCCTTTAGCATCATTAACTTTAGCAGGTAGCTAGCTAGGTGCAACTGCCCTGGAGGTATGCCTTTAAAAGAGACTGAAATGAGCTTAGGGCCACAACCAATCAGAAAACAGGAAGTGGAGTGAGCCGAGTGAGAGCTGCTGAATGCTTCAGAATTTTTTTGAAGGAAAAACGAAGGCACATGCCCCTAAAATAAATCAACAGGATTCTAAAAATATGCAAATGTCCACAAAAGTGGAAACAGAAACAACAACATGAGTTAAAAACTCATCAATAAGAAACTCCAAATATGGTAAGAGATGTGATAAAGACCCCTTTTCCGACAGGTAAACTGGGGAGGAAGGGTGGGAGCTTACTGATGCTAAAGGACCCCTTGGAAGAAAAAGAATTACTGCGGTGAGCAATTTTTTCTTCTTACCTCACGAGTCCTATAGCATCAATAACTTTAGCAGACTGCCGAGCAGTACCAATGGGAGGTGGGCAGAGAAATACAGGTTACTCACCTGTAACAGGAGTTCTAGGAGAAGTATATGTTGTTCATCCACACTATCTGGCAGGTTCCTTGCCACTTTAAATGTTGCCGAAAGGTCTTCAAGTTGGCTCCTCCCACCCACCCGGGTGGTAAAACCCTCGGCTCCGCCCCATGATGCCAAATCTAGCCCGCTGGAAGCCAGGTTGCGCATCGAAGCCGGGGAGGTCGGGTGGGTCATGTGGATGAACAACATATACCACTCTCAGAACTCCTGTTACAGGTGAGTAACCTGTATTTCTAGGGACATGGATATGTTGTTCAATCCACACTGTCTGGCAGACTCCTAGCAGTTCTCCGGGAGGAGGGAGGCAAGGTGCGCATCCCCTACTTAGGGAATAAGGACTGGAGAACCGAGGTCCCAAAACCAGCATCCCGGCATGACTCAAGATCAATGTGTTAATGGGAAATAAAGGTGTGTGCTGACTTCCAGGTAGCAGCCCTGCAGATTTCCTTGACAGGGACGTCCCCAGAAGCAGCCACCGAAGCAGCAGTATGGTGGGTAGAATGAGCTTTTACCCACTGGGAGGCTCCATACCTGCCATCCTATAGCAGATATTTATTCAGGAGGTGACCTACCTGCCTATCATCCGCTTGGCTGCAAGTCTGCCAGGTGCGGCTTCAGCGTAGGTGACAAACAGCTGGTGAACCTCTCCCCGAACTTCAGCCGTCCGCTTCTTATAATAAGCAAGTGCTCTTCTAGGGTCCAAAGTATGGAGCCTATATTCGGCCTCCGAGATGTGACTGGGGTAGAACACTGGCAGAGTCAACACCTGGTTAAGGTGAAACCCTGACACCACCTTCGGAAGGAATTTCGGGTGGGAGCACAGGACAACCTTGTCCCTGTGGAAGACCAGATAAGGAGACTCGATGGAAAGCGCCTAGAGCTCGTCCATCCTTCTGGCTGACTTAACAGCTACCAAGAAGGCGGTCTTCCACGACAGGTGAGAGATGTCACACCTGTGCATCGGTTCGAATGGCTTGCCCATGAGCTTAGCCAATGCCAGCAGTAGATCCCATAGAGGTGGAGGTTCTCGCACCTGAGGGGATATGTGATCAAGGCCTTTGAAAAAGTGCCCGACCACCTTCTCCTGCCCCACCGAATGCTTGCCGGCTCACGCCCGGTAAGCAGAGACGGCTGCCAGGTGCACCTTAAGGGTTGTCGACCAAAGCCCTAGCTGAGGAAGGGACCATAGGTAGTCCAGAATGCTAGCCAAGGAACAGGAGGAAGGGTCCAGGCCCTTGCCCTGACACCAAATGGAGAATCTCTTCCATTGAAAGGCGTAGCATTTTCTGGTCAACTCCTTACAGGATGCCTCAACAACGTTGAGGACCTCGGAAAGACCCAAGGCCTGGAACTCTAGCCGCTCAGGAACCACTCCATCAGGTGCAGGGATTGAAGGTCCAGATGGAATACCTTCCCCTGATTGACTGAGATCAGGTCCGGGCGGGCTGGAAGCCGCCTCAGGAACCTGGAGCTGAGACTGAGGAGATCTGGATACCAGAACTGGCGGGGCCAGTCTGGGGCTACCAGAATCACCTGCGCCTTGTCCCCCCTCGTCTTGAGGAGCACCTTGTGGATCAAGGGAAATGGGGGAAAGGCGTAGAAGAGGCCCGGGGTCCAAGGTCTCGAGAAGGCATCCCCCTGCAGCGAGCCTTGCTGAGGGGGGCGGGCATGAAACAGTCTCAGCTTCGCATTCAACCTGGAGGCAAACAGGTCCACCTGTGGCATGCCCCAGTGGGAGAACAGATCTTGTACTACCTCCGGCAAGAGAGACCACTCGTGGGACGCAGCCCCTATCTGGCTTAGGGCATCGGCCAGGGTGTTGGAGGCTCCTGCCACATGAATGGCTAGGAGATCCGCCTCCAGGTTCCGCATGAGGGACCAAATGCGGAGAGCTTCCCTGTACAGAGGCATGGAGCGCTTCCAACCATGGCGGTTTAGGTAGTACATGGTCGTGGTATTGTCCGTCTGGACCTGGACCACTTGACCCCGTACAAACGAAGCGAAGGCAGTGAGGGCTAGACGAACCGCTCGAAGCTCCAGCAGGATGATGTGGCATCGGGACTCCCAAGGGGAACAGAGGCCGTGAGCTCTGTGCTTCCCCAGATGGACACCCCAACCCATCAGAGAGGCACTGGTCGATAGAGAGACCATCGGAGTGGACAAACGGGATGCTCTCCTGCAGATGAGCTGGAATGGTCTACCACTGGAGACCATTCCACATCTCCTGGGTCACTGTCACTAGCTGATCCAAAGGATCGGAGCGCTGTGACCATTGGCTGGCCAGTCCCCATTATAGGAGACGCATGTGCCAACGGGCCCAACGGACCATGCTGGTGCAGGCCGCCATGAGGACCAGGAGGCGCAGGAAGTCCTGGGCAGGGTGCAATTGCCCAACATGAAATGACTGGGCAAAGGAGGAAAGACCCTCGGCCCTGTCTCTCAGAGTTGAGCTCTGCCCCGATGAATTGCATCACCTGCTAGGGCACGAGTTCCGACTTGGCCTCATTGATAAGGAGGCAACTTGAGAGTAAACCTGGAACGGTCCAGAGATCTGGCCCTCCACCTCCATTCTGGAGGAGTCTGCAATCAGCCAGTCGTCCACGTAGGGGCACACCTGGACCCTTCTGCGCCACAGGAATGCTGCCACCACTGCCATGCATTTGATGAAGACCCTGGGAGCTAGAGAAAGGCCGAAGGGCATGGCCCGGAACTCGTAGAGGGACCCTATGCCCTGAAGCGGAGGAATCTCTGGAGGGATGGACGGATCGGGATGTGAAAGAATGAGTCCTGGAAGTCCAGAGTACAGAACCACACACCTCGTTCCAAGGATGGAATGATCTGAGCCACAGTGACCATCCTGAAGGTTCGAGACCTTAGGAACCTGTTTAGGTCGTGCAGGTCTAGAATGGGGCACCAGCCCCCTGTCCGTTTCGGGACCAGGAAGTACCTGGACACAAACCTCGGGTCTGGTGGACGATCCGCCACCTTCCTGATCACCTCTTTTTCAAGGAACAGGGCAATGTTGGGTTGTCGAGTCAACAGGGAGGCTGCGGACCCCGTAGCCCCCCGCAGGGTGACGGCTTGGAAGGGCGGGGCCTGCTCGAACTCCAGAGGCAGGCCCTTTCCTATCACCTCCAACACCCAGCAGTCCGTGGTGATAGCAGACAAGGCGGAAAGCAAGTGGTGGAGCTGTCCCCCCACCGGGGGGAACCCAGGGGGGAGCGACAAGGCTGGGGGCGGCACCCCTCAACCCGTCACTGGGCAGGCTTGGAGGAAGGACCAGCCGAGGGACCTCCTGGGCCTTTTCCTCCCTGCTTCCTGTTAGAGGAAGCCGCAGGCTTGGCTTTGGGGTGCCAAGCGCAAGCCTGCTGGCCCTGATGCTGGTGTTGCTGGGCCGGACGTGCCGCCAGGAGGAGCAGAGAGGCGAAAGGACTTACGCTGCTGCTGGCAGCCTTTGTCCTTCTGGGCAGGCGTGACCAAGTCCAAGGTGGCACTGGACTTTTCAATCCTCTGGAGATGACCTTCCACCCCTGGCCCGAACAAGTCAGTGCCCAGGCAGGGAACGTCTACCAGCTTGTGCTGGGTGTCCGCCGTGAAGGTGGAGATCCGCAGCCAAGCTCTGCGGCGCATGGCCACTGCGGCCGCTACTGATCGGGCACAAGAATCACCTACGTCCAATGAAGTTTGGAGTTGCTGTTTAGCCACCACCCTTCCCTGATCCCGCACCTGCTTGACTGTCGTCTGAAGGTCAGCCGGGAGATGAGGAATCACCTCATCCAGGGAACCCATAAGGGCGTGTGAGAAATGTGCCATCAGAACAGCTGAGCTAGTCTGACGAAGACCTAGGGAGGTAGCAGCGTAAACCTTCTGCCCTGCGTAATCCAGCTTTTTGGATTCCTTATCGGGCAGTTTGTCCACGTCCCGAGTGTTCCGGGAGCACCAGAAAACACTTATCAGTCACTAACCCCTCCTCAGAGGGGTGCTCCGAGACACCGGAGAGTGAGCCGGTGGTGACTGCGTACTTTCGGGCCATCCTGGCCCAAGGTGCGGGACAAGATGCTGGTCACTGCCACAACTCCAGGGCCAGGCCAACAATGGCTTCGGCCACAGGAAAGGCCTCCATAGGGGAATCCTCGTGGTCCAGTATCTCCGTGAGGGGATACTTGGCCCGTTTTGAAACGGGTTCGAGCTGCAACCCAGTGGACTCCAAGATGAGCCGAAGCAAACCTAAAAATGAGGATGGGCTCTCATCCACCGACTGCCCTCCCGCAGACTCCAGGTCAAGCAGCGTGCAGAACAGGGCGGAGTCGTCATCAGACTCCGAGGAGTCTGTAAACAGCTGCCAGGCGCCTGAGCCACCCTCCACCTGCCGAGGTTGATTGGGAGTGAGGGTGACCGACAACCTGTGGGGCAAGCCCTGACCCGACCAAGAATCCTTGGTCGGGGCCCCAGTCTTCGGTTGTGAAGGCGGAGGTTCCACTACAATGGGCAGAGCAGCCGGTTTCGGCCGAACAACCGGTGCCGGGGTCGGCTCCTCGACCGCCACAAGGGGTTGTTTCGGCTGCACCGATGACAGCCACTTAATGGCAGGGGAAGGTGATGGAGTCAGCTTATTCCCGGACAATAAGAGCTGTTGCCACATTAACTCCTTGTAGCGCCAATGCAATTTGTGCCGGAGCCTATCCTCCGAAGAGGACGATGAGGGTGAGCACTTACGCCGCTTTCCACGGTGCTGATGCAGAGACCACCGACATCGGCGGGATCGTCTGGACCTGGAAGAGGACCGAGACCTTCGGTGTTTCCGAGGTTGGGTCAGAGAGGGGACGGGGGAAACCCGCTCCTCCCTCGGTTCAGGGACCTTACCCGGGGACTCCAGCACAGGCAAGTCCTCTGTTTCCACCGAGGGAACCGGAGAAGAAGGGTTTTCAGCTTCTCCAGTAGACAGATCGTCCGATGGGTCGAGAAAAATCTCGACCGCGTCGTCGGGTGTCTCAACCAGCTGACCGGACAGGGACACTGTGAAGCCATCGGCCTTAGCCGCAACCTCGACCGAAGTTGACTGTCGACTCTCCGGGGAAGGGGACCTCTCCCACTCCCACGAACGTCGACGGTGGGACTTACCTTTAGAGTACTTCTTCTTGGACTGACTGGAATGTCTCGATAGCCCTTCTCCCTTGGTGGAGAGGGACTGGCAGGGCTCCTTGAACTAAGCCATGTAGGAGGAGCCCAAAGAGAGTGGGATAAATATCACGACCGAAGATAATGATGATGCGGCCTGGGCCGCTTCTTCCTCGAGGGCGATCATTTGTTCGAGCTGTTCAGCCGAGTCCGCCGCCGCAGACACTGCCCAACGGGCCTCCTTCGACTTGACCGGAGGATAACCTTTCTCAGGGTGCCCAAGTTGCAATCTGGCAGCGCGATCCTCTAAGACCGTAGCTGAAAAGGACTTGCACAAGTCGCAGGCCTGCGAATCGTGCTCAAGCCCAAGGCAGTACATGCACGCGAAGTGCAGATCGGTCCGGGACATCTTCTGCCCACAGGGGCACTGACGAAATCCAGGAGTCAATTTGTCCATCGCAGCCCGGAGGGAAGATAAAGACCAAAGTCTTGTAAATTTTAAGATTAGTTTTGGGTAACCGAAGAGTTTGGATCTAGGCCTAAAACGCAGAGTGCAAAGGAGGGAACCTGAGCTTCCAAGCGGTAAGGAAGATCTGGCGTCATGAGGCGCAGCCAAGAGTTTTACCACCCGGGTGGGTGGGAGAAGCCAGTTTGAAGACCTTCCGGCAAGATTTAAAGCAGCAAGGAACCTGCCAGTAAGTCTGGATTGAACAACATATCCATGTCCCTAGAACCTGTTTTTCTAGGATCGTGGATATGTTGTTCTAGCCACATTGTTTGGCAGACTCCAAGCAGTTCTCCAGGAGGAGGAAGGCAAGGCGCACATCCCCTCTATACTTACTTGGGCAAGAGAGATTGGAGAACAGAGGCCCCAAAATCAGCATCCTGTATATGTGTGTGTGTGTGTGTGTGTATGTGTACACACACACTACACACATATATATATATATATATATATATATATATATATACACACATATACATATATATATACACATACATACATACACACACACACATATGCATATATGGGTTTCTCATAATTGCCAATCCTGAGAGAGCAACCAGGCACTGTTAAGAGTTGAATTCCACTGAAGCTGCCACTTGCAATGAAGCCTGCGAGGTCTGAGGTAAAAAAAACAAGGCAACTGTCCCTAATTCGATGGTTCCCACAAGAATTTGGTCAAAAAAGACAGAAACTGTCAAAATTAAGCACCCGTGATAAATTTAGCATTTGAAATAAAGAGCCGCAGCAAAAATAAAGTTAAAATAGCGTGGTTGCACTAAAAATAAAAAATTAGCGCGGCGCTAACGATTATGTAAAACTTTCACTGAGCACACTATTAAAAAAGAAATATAATGAACACTACCTAGATAAGCACTAGGAGGTTGTCAACAAGGAAAGTCGAGAGACACCTCAGGGGCAATGTTGCTCAGTCCAGTGGAGAAAAAAATTCTGAAGCCTTCAGCAGCTCTCACTCAGCTCACTCCCCTTCCTGTTCTATGACTGGCTATGGCCCTTAGCTCATTTAAATTCCTCTTAAAGGCACACATCCGGAGCAGTTGCACCTAGCCAGCTAACTGCTAAAGTTACTGATGCTAAAGGACTCCTGGGGTAAGAATTTCTGTTTCAAGGTTGAAATGTAGAATGGGGGACAGAGCTTCTGAATAGTATGTCCCTGCTAAAGTCGCCCCATTTGGAGAAATGCTGTGAAGTCGGTAATTTCTTAGTTATTTTTCATTTACTGTATACATTTTTGAACCACGGTATAGTGGACTGTTTGCTGCATCTCTTGTATCCAAGGTATTCCCCCCCTCCCCACCACAGGATGCCCTTGGAAAGATTAGTTTTCTATCCTGATCACACATCATGTTTTGAAACAACAAAATCTGCATTCTGACACCAGGTGGACTCATTGCTAGCAAGATGGCATGAAAGGTGGATCTGACATTCTGACACTCTTCTGCCTTATTTATGAGGGTGAATTAGACTGACGAGACAAATCATTACTAAATCTGCTGAGTTCTAGCAGTTAAAGTGAAAGTATTTAGGAAGGGAAACTCTCAAATCTAGATGTGTGTGCAACAGTGTTTGTTCAGAGGTGGGGGAGGGTTGCAGCAGTCCTCTCTAGAAGGTGAAACTCTCCCATAGTATTCAAGGTGGAAAGGTGACAAATGTACAGGCACTCAAGTTTTTTTGTTTTGTTTTGTTTAAAACAGCGGAGTTCCTGTGGGTTCCTAACTAATTTAAACAGGCTGGGATTCTCAATGAGCTCTTTTAAACCTAAATGATTCCAAAATCTGTTGTGGGAACTGGGTCCCTTGAACTACAGACTGGCAAGCATTGAGGGAGGCCATTACATCCTTACCCTGCTGGCTGCAAACATTCCTGAGGCCGTCTGTCAAGATCCATCACTTCTGGCACATCCAGATCTGCTGCACCAGTCCTGCAAGACAGAACAGCCCAAGACTCCTAAAGATGCGGCCATGGTCAAGAAAACTGAAATCCGTCTACCCACCTCCTAGTACTAACTGGATTTCCTGTTCCCACTGATGCTACATGTGTCCTCATGGCCAATATGCCTTTAACTAGGTTGTCACTAGAGAGTGCTCCTCAGTGTGTACTGTTTCCATATAGGACTATTTTATTAGCTACAAGAGTGATCCAGTAATTGCCAGGTCAGGTAAGAATCAACATATGTCTTTAATAAAACACAAAAATTTACCCTTCAACCAGTAACAGAGAAATTTATGTTGCTAACAGGAGTTTAGGTAACACCCTGACATCACCAGTTCCAGCAGGATAGTGAAAATGTTACTTACCAGTAATAGTAGATCTCCCAGAGAATCACCACTAGGGATGCCACAGTATCACAGTTTTATGGTATGCCTTAGTATCACAAGACCCGGTACTCATAATGTGGGCAATTTCCGATACTGCGATGAAGTATACTTACGTAAGAACTTACTATAAAAGTAGCTCTTCAAGAGAATCTCTCATCAGACCTAACCTATGGAACTACAGCTGTCAGGACCACATGGAAACATTTCAGCTAGCAGTCTACTAGAGGCCGATCATGAGGACATCAGATGTCGATGTCCTACACTATATAAATGTGGGTGGCCCCACACTTTCCTCAGTCCCCCGCTGGAGATCATACTCGGAGGACCTCCTCCTGGGACAATCAAAGCAGCTAAAAAGTTCCTGTTACCATACAAGGTAGACAGCAGAAAGTACACCGTCCTGGAAAGAGAGAGAAGCAAAGAGGCTCTGAGTCTGAGGGGGGCAGACAGCATGGCCTGATGAGAGATTCTAATATAAGAGGGGTTACTCACCTGTAACCGTAGCTCTAGGAGGATCCACAACTGCCCTTATGTACTGCAGACGTTGACAAGTGGTCAGTACTGACTTGGGAAAATTGAACGCGACTTCTAGGGCATTGAGCAGCTGTCTGGTATGCACTAGGGTCTGGGAAAGGAGCTCCTTGGACTGAAGTTTGAGCAACCAGTCATCTAGATAGTGGAGAACATACAGTTCCCTCTCTCCTGAGAGCTTTTGCCACAACCGCCAAACATTTGGTAAATACTCATGGTGCATATAACAAGCTAAAGGGCAATATCCTAAACTGGTAGAGTCCCCATTGAAACAGGAACCTGAGGTACTCGGTGGTGGTGGTGGTGGTGGGGGGGGCAATCTTTAATGTCCAGTCCTGATTTTTGCAGGAGGGCAGCAGACCTTGTAGAGTGACAATCCTCAACCTCTTGTACTGAATACAGAAGTTCAGATTTCTCAAATCCAGAAAGGGCCTCGAGACCCCTGTAGATCTGGGGACTAGAAAGAAATGAGATTAGAACCCCCTGTTCTTTTGATCCAAGGGAGCTGGTTCTATTGCCCTTTTCTGTACGTACTTCCTCTAGGAGCACTGCTATATGGGCTGGAGGACAGGTCAAGGGAATTGGTGGAAGGTCTGAGAGCAGCTCCAGAAATTCTAGAGTGTGGCCCTGTTCTACTAGTTGCAGCACCCAAACATCGGCTGTAACCTCCCTTCACTGGTACAATTGGAGGGAAAAGGCAACCCCATACCACCACCTCCAGATTTTAGTACTGGAGGGTGGGGGTCTAAGAAGGCATCATGTTGAAGCAGATCCTATGGCCGCAACCACATCTCCACCTCTGGGGGCTTTTGGATGGACACCAGTGGAGAAGGTTGTGGCCGGCAATGCTGACCCTGCTCAATTTCTTGTCTGCTGTCTGGCCCCTAAACTATATCTGCTTGGCAGCCCTGTGAAAGGGCACCCTCTGCCTACTTCTCGGTTGTGTGTGGTAGAGGGAATAGACTGACCTTAGAGTCCTTCCTGAGGCTTGGTCAGAGTGTATATCATTCATCCTGCACACATCTGCCCCAAACAGCTTACTGTATATCCTCTAAAAGGGGCATTCATGATGGACTGCTGGAGTTCACTAGCAAAGTCTGGCACCCTCAACCAAGAATGTCTTCTTAGGCAGATGCCAGCCACAGCTGCTCTGGCTGAGACATCAGAAATGTCATAGGCAGACTTTAAAGAAACCACACTTGGGAAACTTCAGTACCTGGCTATGTACTGTTCAGAAGAGACCGAGGTGCAAAAGGGGTGGAGTGGCCCTTTATGTCAATGAAAATATCAAAGCTACAGAAATTCAAAATACACATAAGGAGCCAGAACTGTGGGTCACCCTGGAAACAGGAAATGGGACAGCCATACGAACTAGGGTTGTCTACAGGCCTCCAGACCAGGAGGAGGACATAGACACATTACTGTTAGAAGATATACAAAACATGACAGCTAAAGGGGAGGTTCTGATAATGGGAGACTTCAACATGCCAGATACAGATTGGTCAATACCAGCAGGAACATCTGCCAGAACTAGACACATAGTGGATTCCCTGCAGGGGAGGGCCTCAAACAACTAGTACAACAACCCACAAGAGACAGGGCTATCCTAGACCTAGTACTAACTAACGGGGGAAGGATCATAGATCTCCAGGTAGGTCACCTGGGGGCCAGTGACCATCACATGGTATGGTTCAATTTGGCCACTATTACTAAATCATCCCATTCCAAGGCAAAAATATGGGACTTCAGAGGAGCTGACTTTGATAAGATGCCCAACAAAGTTAAGCTAACCCTGGCAAAAAGAAATACAGACAAGGGGGTACAAGCCAAGTGGGCAAGCATTAAGGATACAATACTTGCAGCAACATCCCATTGTGTTAGAGAAAAAAGGAAGTATAAAAGAAGAAGGAAAACACTTTGGTTCTCAAAAACAGTAGCAGAAAAGGTCAGAGTCAAAAGGCTGGCCTTCAGGAAATATAAGGGAACAGCAGGATGATGATAGGGAGGCATACCAAACTGCCCTAAGGGAAGCAGGGAAGGCAGTAAGGCAGGCAAAGGCCTAAACCGAGGAAACACTAGCACAAACAGTAAAAGAAGGTGACAAGACTTTCTATAGATACATTAGTGAAAGGAGAAAGTCCAGAGGGTATTGCTAAGATCAAAGGGATAAGGGGGCATGGGGGGAGGAGGACCATGTAAAAGCATCTATCCTAAATAGATACTTCTGCTCAGTATTTACTGAAGAGAAGGTAGGGCAGGGCCCACAGCTCAGCACCATGGACACAGGGGAAGGGAGGTGTGCACTAGTCCCTTCACAAAAGAAAAGGTCCTACAAGAGCTCAATAAACTCAGGGTGGACAAGACAATGGGACCTGATGGCATACATCCCAGGGTACTAAAGGAGCTAAGGGTGGAACTAGCAGAGCCATTATCCGAACTGTTTAGTGAGTCTCTGAGCACAGGAGAGGTCCCAGAAGACTGGAGAAGGGCTCATGTGATCCCGCTCCACAAGAGTGGCAGCAGGGAGGAGGCAGGGAACTACAGACCAGTCAGTCTTACCTCAGTAGTGGGCAAGATTATGGAGGCACTCCTTAAGGAAAGGATAGTGCAACACCTGGAATCCATAGGAGCACAGGATCCAAGAAAGCATGGGTTACAACAGAAAGGTCCTGTCAAACTAATCTCATAGATTTCTTTGACTGGGTAACCAGAGTGGTGGACCAAGGGGGAGCAGTTGATGTCACCTACCTTGTCTTCAGCAAAGCTTTCGACACTGTTCCACATAGAAGATTGATTAATAAGCTGGGTAGAATCGGGGTGGTTCAGACGTTGGTCAGCTGGGTGGCAAACTGGTTGACGGGCAGAAAACAGAGTGGTGGTAAGCGGTATACAGTCAGAAGAGATGCAAGTCACAAGTGCGATACCTCAGGGATCAGTCCTGGGGCCAGTCCTCTTCAATATCTTCATCAGTGACATTGCAGATGGACTGGTGGGTAAGGTTTGTCTGTTTGCAGATGACACCAAGATCTGCAACAGAGTAGATGATCCAGATGGGGTGGGCAGACTGAGAAGAGATCTGGATAAACTAGCAAAATGGTCAGAAGAATGGCAACCGGGGTTTAACGCAAAGAAGTGCAGGATCATGCACATAGGGAAGAGAAACCCTGAAGCCATCTATAGGCTGGGAGGGAAGTTGCTGGCAGTCACAAGGGAAGAAAGAGACTTGGGCATCATCATCACAGATTACCTGAAATCATCCAAGCAGACCACTAAAGCAGCAGGTAAGATTAGGGGGATGTTGGGTGTATTAGTAGGGGTATCACAAGTCGGAAAAGGGAGGTAATAATCCCTCTTTACAAGACACTGGTTAGGCCACATCTGGAGTACTACGTGCAGTACTGGAGGCCACATCTTCACAAGGACATTAAGCAAACTGAGACAGTCCAGGGAAGGGCAACCTAAATGGTGCAGGGACTGCATCAGAAAACATATTGGGACAGATTAATGGAGCTCAATATGCATACCTACAGCAAAGGAGGGAGGGAGGGAGAGAGGTGATATAATCGAAACATTCAAACACCTTAAGGGCATTAACAAGGTGAAAGAGCAACATGTTTCAATATAAGAAAAATAGCAGGACAAGAGGACACAGCATGAGATTAGAGGGAAGCCGATTAAGGGGTAATGTGAGGAAGTTGTTTTTTACAGAAAGGGTGGTAGATGCATGGAATGGCCTACACCTCAGGAAGTGGTGGATATGAATACAGTGCAGGCATGGGATAGGCACAAGGGACCAATACAGACGAGTATAAATAGACCATTGACAGAGCAAAGGCCGAAGGCATATTCAGAAGGCAGAAAAAGAAATGGGCAGTTGCCTGCGGTCCTTATCTGCCGTCAACTTCTATGTTTCTATGTAAAAAGGTGTTTAACCACATCAGCCCCAGTCTGGAGATCACGCAGCATCTCCTGCTTCTAGGGACACTCTGGGAGGGACTGGGCTGCTGCTCTAGCCTTTTTCCACAGAGTATTCTGGTATTTGACCACATGGACCTCACAATTTGCTATTCTGAAACTCAGTGTGGCAGAGGCAAGGGTTATTTCTGCCAGGAGGTCCAGTTTCTCAACTCCCTATCGGGGGACTGAGATGCTTAGACACCTTAGATCTATCATGGATTGCATTTTTCACAACTGAGTCAGCCTCAGGTTGGCCTGCAAAAAAGGGCTTTTCTGAGGGGGCCGGGTACAGCTTGTCCGACTTTCTGGGCATGGCAGGAATCATGCTTGGCCTGTGACAGGTGGGAAGAGTGGTATGCTCTAGCGCAGCCAACAGAGGAGGAATGATAAGAGGTGGAGAATCTGGCAACTCTAAGAACTCCACCAAATTCCGCCTAGTGATGTCCTGCTCCTCAGCATCAACTCCCACTGCAGTCTGGAGCTGCTTCATCATAGAGATAAAAGAGCAGTCTTCAGGAGGAGACCTCTGAGAGTCCTCTCTCCTGGTAGAGATGGAGGAACCAGATCACTCAGATGGGCTCCTCACATCTTTCTCCTTCTCTTCTTCCTCCTGTAAAAGTAGGTCAGGATTGTATTCCTTGTTCTCATCAACAGGCCCTGAAGACGACAGGGAAAAAAGAGAGGACACAGACGCCTTAGAGTGTGTCAGGTGCATCGACTTAGCATGCTTCTATGTTGGGGCTGGTCTCAGACACCCCATCAGCATCATGCCTGGTGCAGGAGAAGGCGGTATAAGGTGCTACAGAATCTCAGCAAAGGAGGACAGCACCCCCTGGACATCGATGGTGCCCTGTATTGCAGAGGCACCTTGCAATGTTGATGGGACTTCGCCGGCCATAGTTGGTCCCACTGAACTCACTGCCTGAGCTGACCTCGCAGGTTCTGAGGTCTGAGCGGCAGGAGGAGTCACCGGCAAAGCGGTCAACTGAAGCAGCGACTGGGAGCGTGGGGGGGAGGAGGGGGGTTGACCTCACTCCTCTCCCAGTGTTTGTGCTGTCCAGAGGACTTCTCTTAGGTCCTGGATGACTGTGAGCCTGAAGAGTAGGCCAGTGATGTGGTGGAGCTGTTTGCCTGGCGTTCCCTGCTTTTCCAGGACAGAAGTATTCAGGACTCATTGATGACGTTGCCGGGTATCGGTGTTAAACTTCAGGCAGATCTCTCAGGCCTTAACATCAGAGGCTTCTCAAGAGACAGCACATGCAGATGTCATGATCGCCACCTGAGAAAATCTTTCCACCACTCGCAGTATTGAAAGAGTTTAGCGTCATCTTTAGAGGACGTTCACAATGGCAATCATTTTTCAAATTAAAGTGAGAAGAAGCAGAGTGAGAAAACAAAAAATTCAAGAAATTTAAGAAAAAGCAGTCGACTGTAGCAGCTGCGTCTTCATGGAGTCCAGCAAGTATGGCTGCCGGTGGGAAACTGATGGATGAGGGGCCACCCATGTCTATATACAGGGTGTCGATGTAAGACATCATCATGGGTGACCCCTAGTGGACTGCTTGAAAAAAAAAGTTTCTGTGTGGTCCTAGTGCCTGGCAGTTATAGTTCCATACGTGTGGCCTGATGAAAGTGGTATCCTCGAAGAACATCCTATCTTCTTTGAGGGTACCTCCACAGAGCCATAATACACTGGATAAGTACCAATCAGAACCAGGTGGCCAATAAAACAGCAGACCAAATCCTTAGGACAGCAAGCCTTGCAAGAGAGTCAGACGAAACCCAGCCCTCATTTGACTAATCAGATACAAACTGTAATACTGGGTGAAAGTACGTATCCCGTGCCAGGTGGCAGCCCAGAAAATAACAGCAGCAGAAAAAGACCTAAAGCATGCCTCTGAGGCTGCCATGCCCCATAACAGTACTGGACAAGAACTGCTGAAAACCAAAAAAGGAGGGTGCTACTATCACCAAGAAGTAGGCAGAGACTTATTAAATTGCAGATCCAGCTGTCATATTTTAATTTAAACTCCGTCAAACATGCAGTATAACACAGCCTGAGTAGACTGTCTGCCCCATGCTTCACTCACCTGAGCTTCCTTTAGGGTACATCCAGTAAGGATACTCAAGTGAGCGAAGCTCGGGGGAAGACAGCCTAGACAGACTGAGTTACACTGCATGTTTGATGGCATATTTTATATCTGACACCACCTGGATCCACAATCTAATAAGTCTCTGTCTACTTATTGGTGATAGTAGCACCCTGCTTTTTTAGTTTTTGACATTGTGGAAGAGCTGAGGCAGGCTCGTTCAGAGGCAATCCTGCCTGAACTGCAGTGCACCGAGTTACTTCCTGGTTCCCAGCCAGGCAAGTCCTGCCCTGCCCTGCCTGTCTGCAGCAGAACAAGATACAAGGGCAGATCCCTCTGGAGAGGCACTGTTTAAAAACTGGCTTACTCCTGGTACCAGGGCCAAAGGAAACTAATAATTTTCAATAAGCAACAAACAAAAATAAAAACTGGGAGCACTGGACACGGTCCTTTGGTACAGTCCAGGTTAGGGATCTCACAACAATACTGTATGATGATACAGAAGGATAAATCACAACTGACAATAATTTATAAATTGTGATTATCATGCAGCACGATATACCACGATAAAGAATCTTAAACTTGCTGCTCCGGCAGTGTGTCCCTTTTTAGATGCAACCAGAAATACAGGTTACTCACCTGTAACAGGAGTTCTAGGAATGGTATATGTTGTTCATCCACACTCATTGGCAGGTATCCTTGCCGCTTTAAATCTTGCCGGAAGGTCTTCAAGCTTGCTCCTCCCACCCACCCGGGTGGTATAACTCTCGGCTCCGCCCCATGACGCCAGATCTGCCCGCTGGAAGCTCAGGTTGTGCGTCAGGCCGGGAGGGATGGTAGGATGAACAACATATACCATTCCTAGAACTCCTGTTACAGGTGAGTAACCTGTATTTCTAGGACATGGATATGTTGTTCATCCACACTCATTGGCAGACTCCTAGCAGTTCTCCGGGAGAGGGAGGCAAGACGCACACCCCAATACTTACTTGGGAAAGAGAGACTGAGAACCGAGGCCCCAAAACCAGCATCCCGGCGTGACTCAAGGTCGATGTGGTAGTGGGTAATGAAGGTGTTTGCTGACTTCCAGGTAGCAGCCCTGCAGATTTCCTGGATAGGGACGCCCTTGAAGCAGCCACCTGCAGCAGTATGGCGGGTAGAATGAGCTCTATCCTCTGGGAGGCTCCATGCCCGCCAACTTATAGCAGAGATCTATGCAGGAGGTTACCCACCTGCTTATCGTCCGCTTGGCTGCAGGTCTGCCAGATGCGGCTTCAGCGTAGGTGACAAACAGCTGGCGAACCTCTCCCCGAATTTCAGCCGTGCGCTCCTTATAATAAGCGAGCGCCCTTCTAGGGTCCAGAGTATGGAGCCTATATTCGGCCTCCGAGGTGTGATTGGGGTAGAACACCGGCAGAGTCAACACCTGGTTAAGGTGAAACTCCGACACCACCTTCGGAAGGAATTTCGGTGGGGCGCAGGACAACCTTGTCCCTGTGGAAGACCAGGTAAGGAGACTCGATGGAAGCGCCTGGAGCTCTCCCATCCTTCTGGCTGACGTGATAGCCACCAAGAAGGCGGTCTTCCACGACAGGTGAGAGAGAGCACACCTGTGCATAGGTTCGAATGGCTTGCCCATGAGCTTTGCCAGTACCAGCAGTAGATCCCACGGAGGTGGGGGTTCCCGCACTGGAGGGGAAATGTGATCAAGGCCTTTGAAAAAGCGCCAGACCACCTTCTCCTGCGCCACCGACTGCTTCCCGGCCCGCGCCCGCTAAGCAGAGATGGCTGCCAGGTGCACCCTTAGGTCGCCGACCCAAGCCCTTGACTAGAAAGGGACCATAATAGTCCAAGATGCTTGCCAAGGAACAGGAGGAAGGGTCCAAGCCCTGTTCTGACACCAAATGGAAAACCTTTTCCATTTGAAGGCATAGCATTTTCTGGTCGACTTACGGGACGCCTCAACTACATTGAGGACCTCGCCGGAAGACCCAAGGCCTGGAACTCTAGCCAGGAACCAGGCTGTCAGGGCAGGGATTGAAGGTCCGGATGGAACACCTTCCCTGATTGACTGAGAGCAGGTCCGGCGAGCTGAAGCTGTCAGGAGTCCTGGAGCTGAGACTGAGGAGATCTGGGTACCAGAACTGGCGAGGCCAGTCTGGGGCTATCAGAATCACCTGCGCCTTGTCCCTCCTCGCCTTGAGAAGCACCTTGTGGATCAAGGGAAATGGGGGAAAGGCGTAAAAGAGGCCCGGGGTCCATTGCCTCGAGAAGGCATCCCCCTGCAGCGAGCCCTGCTGAGGGGGGCGGGCATGGAACAGACTCAGCTTCGCGTTCTCCATGGAGGCAAACAGGTCCACCTGAGGTGTGCCCCAAAGGGAGAACAGATGCTGTACTACCTCCGGCAGGAGAGACCACTCGTGGGATGCAGCCCCTATCCGGCTCAGGGCATCGGCCAGGGTGTTGGAGGCTCCTGCCACGTGAATGGCTAGGAGATCCGCCTCCAGGCTGCGCACGAGTGACCAAATGCGGAGAGCTTCCTTGCATAGAAGCATGGAGCGCGTCCCGCCCTGGCGGTTTAGATAGTACATGGTCGTGGTATTGTCCGTCTGGACTCGGACCACTTGACCCCGGAGGAACGGAGCAAAGGCGGTGAGAGCTAGGCGGACCGCCGGAGCTCCAGCAGGTTGATGTGGCATCGACTTCACGGACCAGAGGCCATGAGCCCGGTATCCCCAGATGGGCACCCCAACCCATCAGAGAGGCATCGGTCGACAGAGACCGTCGGCTCGGGCGGACGAACGGGATGCCTCCTGCAAATGATCTGGAACGGTCCACCACTGGAGAGCTGTCCCACATCCCTGTGTCACCGACACAAGCTGGTCCAAGGGATCGCAGCGCTGGACCACTGGCTGGCCAGTCCCCACTGAAGGACGATGTTCCAGCGGCCCAACGGACCACGCTGGTGCAGGCCGCCATGAGACCCAGGAGGCGAGGAAGTCCCGGCAGGGCGAATTGCCCAACCAGAAATGATCGGGCAAAGGAGGAAAGAACCTCGGCCCTGTCCGCCGGGAGCCGCCTGGCTCAAGAGAGTCGAGCTGCGCCCGATGAATAGAATCACCTGCTTCGCTCGAGTTCGACTTGGCCTCGTTGATAAGGAGGCCCAGTTGAGAGCAGACCTGGAGGGCCAGATCTCTGGACCACTCCGCCTCCTTCCTGGAGGGAGCTGCTATCAGCCAGTCGCCAGGTAAGGGTACACCGACCCCTCGGCGCCAAGAGGAATGCTGTCACCACTGCCATGCATTTGGTGAAGACCCTGGAGCTGAGAGATGTCAAGGGCATGGCTTGAACTCAAGAGGGATCCTTCCGCCGGAAGCGAAGGAATCTCTGGTGAGACGGACGGATAGGGACGTGAAAACGCGCCCTGCAAGTCCAGAGAGCAGAACCACACGCTGCTCCAAGGATGGTATTATCTGAGCCAGAGTGACCATCCTGAAGGTTCGAGACCTTAGGAACTTGTTTAGGTCGTAGGTCGAGAATGGGGCGCCAGCCCCCGTCTGCTTCGAACCAGGAAGTACCTGGACACAAACCCTGGGTCTGAAGGAGGGTCCACCACCTCTTACCACCTCCTTCTGGAGGAGGAGAGCGATGTCGGCTCGACGAGCCGCCAGTGAGGCTGGGGATCTCGGCTTCCCGAGGGGCGACGGCCTGAAGGGTGGTGCCTGCTCAATTCCAGAGGCAGGCCTCTTCCCACCACCTCTCAAGACCCACCTGTCCGTGGTAACAGCGACCAGGCGAACGGAAGTGCTGGAGCCGCCTCTACTGGGGACCCGAGGTAAGTGTGACGGGATGGGGCGACACCCTCAGCCCGTCACTGGGCAGGCTTGGAGGAGGGACCGCCGAGGGACCTCCTGGGCCCTTTCCTCCTGCCTCCTGTTAGAGGAAGCCGGCGGTTTGGGTTTGGGATGCCAAGGCCGAGCCTGCTGGCCCTGACGTTGGCCGGGCGCCAAAGGCCAGGAAGGACGAAAGGGCTTAGGCTGTGGTTTGCGGCCTTGTCCTTCTGAGCGGAAGAGACCGAGTCCAAGGTGGCATTGGACTCTCGATCCTCTGCAGGTGACCTTCCACCCCAGGGTCAAGAGGTCAGTCCCCAAAAGGAACATCCGCCAACTTGTGCTGGGTATCCGGTAAAGGTGGATATCCTCAGCCAAGCCCGCCGACGATAGCCACTGCGCGCGCCACCGATCTGGCACATGAGTCCCCATATCCAAAGCAGTCTGGAGCTGCTGTTTGGCCACTGTCCTGCCCTGGTCCCGCACCTGCTTAACCGTAGTCTGCAGATCGGCGGGAAGATGAGGGATGACCTCATCCAGGGAGCCCAACAGGGCATGAGAAAAATGTGCCATGAGGACGGCCGAACTGGCCTGACGAAGGCCGAGAGAGGACGCAGCGTAGACTTTTCGCCCGACATAGTCCAATTTCTTGGACTCCTTGTCAGGAGGTTTGTCCACATCCCTGGCGTTGCCGGCGCGCCGGAAAACGCTGTCGGTAACCAACCCCTCAGCAGAGGGGTGTTCAAAACCGGACAAGGAACCGTAGGGACTGTGATACTTCTGGCCATCCTGGCCAAGGCGCAGGGCAGGAAGCAGGGCGCCAAAGCTCCAGTGCCGACCCACTATGGCCTCGCCACCGGAAAGGCCTCCGCCGGAGAATCCTCGTCCAGAATCTCCGTGAGGGGATACCTGGCCCGCTTGGAACGGGTTCGAGCTCCATCCCGGTAGACTCCGAGATGAGCCAGGCAGTCCTAGGAAGGACGACGGCTATCGTCCATTGACTGACCTCCTGAAGACTCCAAGTCCAGTCGCTGGAGAAAAAGGAGGAATCATCTTCGGACTCGGAAGAGTCCTCAAGAGCTGCCTCTGGCCTGAGCCACCTTCACCTGCCGAGGTCGGTCGGGAGTGAGGGTAACTGACAGCCGATGGGGTAGACCCATGCCGACCGAGAATCCTTGGTCGGAGCCCCAATTGGTGGCTGTGGAGGCGGAGGTTCCACCGAATCGGTGGAGCAGCTGGTTTTGGCCGAACAACCGCCTGGGTATAGGCCTCGGATAAGTCGAGGGGTTGTGTCGGCTGCCCGTGACAGTTACTTAATGGCCGGAAGGCGACGGGTCGGCTTATTCCCGCCAGGAGGAGTTGTTGCAACATAAGGTCTCGCACCGCCGACGACTTACGCCAAGCCTCATCCGAGGAGGAGGACGAGGACGAGCGGCGACGCCGCTACTGCAAGTGCCGAGACCGAGACCGCCTATGACGGTGGGATCGGCTGACCGCCAAGAGGTCCGAGACCGAGACCGAGAGTCCCGGAATTTCCGAGGTCGGTGCGGGAGGTGTCGGCCGAACCGCACTCCTTTCGCTCGATGGTCCATCCGAGGGCTCCGGAACCGAGGCACAGGCGAGCCCACGGATCTCAACTCCTCCTGGGAACCGGGAGAGGGAATCTCGGCTGCTAAAGGCGACAGCCCGTCAATGGGTCGAGAAAATCTCACTTCATCAGTGGGAGTCTCGGTCAACTGACCTGACGGGACACCGTGAGGCCAGTGGTCAGGCCGAGCGGTCGATCAAGCCGACGGCCGACGGCCGGGAGAGGGACCTTCCGCCCCAAGAGCGCCGACGGAGGGACTTACCTCGTCCTCTTTTTGACCGAGAATAAGGTCCAGCAGACGCAGGCCCTTCTCCTTAGTGGAGAGGGACAGACAAAGCTCCTTAAAGAAGCCGTGTAGGAAGAACCCAGAGAGAGCGGATAAATGCCGCACGAGGAAGATACGGCCGCACGCCTCTTCGAGGGCGACCATCCGCTGAGCTGATCCGCCGCAGCACGAGACACCGCCAACCGGCCTCCTTGGACTTCACCGAGGGAACGCTCGACGCCCAGTTGCAATCGGGCAGCACGGTCTTCGAGGACGAGGGCCGAGAAAGATGAGCACAGGTCGCAAGCCCGCGGGTCGTGCTCAAGGCCTAAGCAGTAGACACACGTGGAGTGTGGATCCGTCCGAGACATCTTCTGCACGCATGGGCATCTCCGAAATCCGGGAGTCGATTTGTCCATCGCAGCCGCGAGGGATAGAAGACTGAAGTCTTTTTGCAAAATTTATTTTTAAATCCGCAAACGGAGAAATAGGAACCAGTCACAAACGCAGAGCGTTAAGGAGGGAACCTGAGCTTCCAAGCGGTAAGGAAGATCTGACGTCATGGGGCGGAGCCGAGAGTTATACCACCCGGGTGGGTGGGAGGAGAAAGCTTGAAGACCTTCCGGCAAGATTTAAAGCGGCAAGGATACCTGCCAATGAGTGTGGATGAACAACATATCCATGTCCCTAGAATTCTTGATTCCCCTCCTTGCCACAATCACATTTTTACAACTTTTTTCTAAAATAATAAATGCTGCAGATTACCGTGACAATCAATATATCACAATACTCTTTTTTAAAAACACAAATATCGCGATACTAAAAATTTAATATTGTGACATTTCTAGTTCAAGTAGTACCAAAGGATTCTGTGGATGCCAAAGAGCACATCGGCACTTCACCCAGATTCTGAAGGAAAGGAAAGAACACAAACAAATCAAAAGATTGATTTCATGGAAGATCACACTACCCTGGGCAAGAATCTAGGGCAACTATGCAGCGCTGCCCTACACCTGTGAAACACTGGAAAAACAGGCTACTCACTTGTAACTGTAGTTCTCAGAGTGATATATGCTTCACAGCCACACGATGGCAGTCCTTAAGGGCTGATTCACCAGAACGTCTTTAAGCAAAGTTCCTCCCACCACACAGGTGGTATACCACTCGGCTCCGCCCTGTGACATCAGATCTTGCACACAGGAAGCAGGGATCAGTGTGACACTTGCCAAGGGAGGCCGGGTGGGTGGTGTGTGTGTGTGTACACACATATATATGTATACTTCACACACACACACACACACACACACACACACACACACACACACACACCATACACCACTCCTAGAAAGTGCAGTTACGTAAGAACTTACCATAAAAACAGGTTACTCACCTATAACAGTAGTTCTAGGAGTGGTATATGTTATTCATCCACACTTCCTGGCATGTCCCTTTCCCTTTAACGATTGCTGGAAGCTCTTCAAGTTGGCTCCTCCCACCCACCTAGGTGGTAAATCCCTCAGCTCCACCCCCATGATATCAGATCTTAGCCTGCTGGAAGCCAGGTGTTGTGTGTCTGCAGCTGGGGAGGTCGGGTGGGTCCTTGTGGATGAACATATACCACTCCTAGAAGTACTGTTATAGGTAAGTAACCTGTTTTTCTAGGATCGTGGATATGTTGTTCATCCATACTTACTGGCAGACTCCTAGCAGTTCTCCGGGAAGAGGGAGGCAAGGTGCACGCACCGCACCCCCCGATACTTACTTGGGGAAAAGAGACTGGAGAACTGAGACCCCAAAACCAGCATCCCGGTGTGACTCAAGGTCGATATGGTAATGGTGTTTGCTGACTTCCAGGT
The DNA here is from genome assembly GCA_016271365.2 of Neoceratodus forsteri. Classification (NCBI taxonomy): domain Eukaryota; kingdom Metazoa; phylum Chordata; order Ceratodontiformes; family Ceratodontidae; genus Neoceratodus; species Neoceratodus forsteri. Next base: position 106,922,208 of record JADMNL010000034.1, on the reverse strand, counting down.
AGCAGCCCAACAGATTTTCCCTAGGGATAGGGATATCCCTGGAAGCAGCCACTGATGCAGTGGTATGGCAAGCAGAATGAGCCCTTATCCCTCTGGGAGGCTCTATGCCCGCCAACTCGTAGCACAGACTTATGTAAGATGTACTCCACTTTGCAATAGTCTGTTTTGCTGCAGGTCTGCCAGATGCGGCTTCAGTGTAGGTGACAAACAGCTGGCGAACCTCTCACCGAATTTCCACCGTCCTCTCCTTGTAACAGGAGGGGGCATATCTCAGGTCCAAGGTATGGAGCCTGCATTCGGCCTCCAAGGTGTAGTTAGGGTAATATACTGGCAGAGTTAACACCTGGTTAAGATGAAACTCTGACACAACCTTCAGAAGGAATTTTGGGTGGGGGCATAGGACAACTTTGTCCCTGTGGAAGACCAGATAAGAGGAGTCCACCGAGAGCGCTTGGAGCTCCCCTGTCCTTCTGGCACACGTGATAGCCACCAAGAAGGCAGTCTTCCACAAGTGTGAAGTCACACTTGTGCATTGGTTCGAATGGCTTGCCCATGAGCTTTGCCAGTAGCAGCAGTAGATCCCACGGAGGTGGAGGGTCACACACGGAGGGATATGTGATCCAGACCTTTGAAAAGCACCACCACTGTCCCTGCAACTGCTGGCTGACTGCCTGCGCCTGTAAACAGTGATGGCTGCCAGGTGCACCCAAGGGTCGATGACCGAAGACCCCCTTTGGATAGAGACCAAAGGTAGTCGAGAATGTTAGCTACTGGACAGGACAGAAAGTCCAGGCCCTTACCCTGACACCCAATGGAAAACCTTTTCCATTTGAAGGCATAACATTTCCTGGTCGATTCCTTTCTGGATGCCTCCATCACAGTGAGGACATCCACGGAAAGACTCAAAGCCTGGAACTCTAACCGCTCAGGTACCAGGCCGTGAGGTGCAAGGATTGAAGGTCCAGATGGTATACCTTCCCCTGACTGAGAGATTAGGTCCTGGGATGCTGGAAGCCACTCTGGGGGCCTGCAGCTCAATCTGAGGAGATCTGGATATCAGAACTGGCGCGGCCAGCCTGGGGCTACCAGAATCATCATCGCCTTGTCTCTCCTCACGTTGAGGAGCACCCTGTGTAACAAGGGAAATGGGAGGGAAGATGTAGAAGAAGCCTGGGGTCCACGGCCGCAAGAAGGCATCCCCCTGCAGTGAGCCCTGCTGAGAGGGGCTGGCATAAAACAGCCTCAGCTTGGCACTGTCCCTGGAGACAAACGGGTCCACCATCGGTTTGCCCCAGTGGGAGAACAGGCTGTAGGCTACCTCTGGATGGAGAGACCACTCGTGGGATGTCTCGCATAAGCAGCTCAGAGCATCCACCAGATGGTTTGAGGCTCCTGCCACATGAATGGCTAGAATATCTGCCTCGAGACGGCTGACGAGGGACCAGATGCGGAACGCCTCCCTGCAAAGCAGATAGGAATGCGTACCACCCTGTTTGTTGAAGTAGTACATGATTGTGGTATTGTCCATCTGGACTTGAACCACTTGACCCCAGAGCTGAGGAGCGAAAGTTGACAATACCAGTCTGACTGCTCTGAGCTCGGGGGTCCAGAACCCATGGACCCTTTTGTCCCCCACGTGGGCTCCCCAGCCCATAAGAGAGGCATCGGTCTTGAGCAAGGCCGTCAGCTCAGGGCGGACAAACGGGATCCCTTCCTGCAACCGGTCTGGGGCGGTCCACCACTGGAGAGCGTCCTACATCTTCTGGGTTACAGTGATCAGCTTGTTGAAATGACCGTGGCGCCGAGTCCACTGGGCGGCCAGTTCCCACTGAAGGGAACGCATGTGCCACTGGGCCCAATGGACCACGGAGGTGCACACCGCCATGTAACCCAGAAGGCGCAGAAAGTCCCAGGCAGGGCACAACTGTACAACCAGAAATGATCGGGCAAAGGAGAAGAGAACCTCCGCCCTGTCCTCCGGGAGCCGAGCTCTGGCTAGACGAGAGTCGAGCTCTGCCCCGATGAAGCACATCCCCTGGGAAGGCACGAGTTCTGACTTGGCTTCGTTGTTCAAGAGGCAGAGCTGGGAGCAGGCCTGGAGAGCTAGGTCCTTGGAACTCTCCACCTGCTGCTGAGTGGGATCTGTTAAGAGCCAATCATCGAGGTTGGGGTAAATTTTGACCCCCCCCACCACCAGAGATGGGCTGCCACCACTGGAATGCATTTGCTGAAGACCAGTGGGGCTGATGGCAGGCTGAATGGCATGGCTCGGAACTCATATAGGGTCCCCTTCGGCTCTGAAGCGGAGGAACCGCCAATGAGATGGACGGATTGGGACAGGAAAGAACATGTCCTGAAGATCCAGTGAACAGAACCACATGTTTTGCTCCAAGAATTATATGATCTGGGACAGAGTGACTATTCGAAAGGGACGTGACCCGAGATACTGATTCAGGTCGTGCAGATCTAGAATGGGGCACCAGCCTACCGTCCGCTTGGGCACCAGGAAGTACTTGGAGACAAAGACTGGGTCTGCTGGAGTATCCGCCGCTGGAGCTACGGCCTCCTTGAGGAGGAGCGGAGTGATGTCATCTTGGAAAGCCAACTGAGTATGGGCAGATACTCTTTCCTCCCACGAGGCACGGGCTCAGCTTGGAGGGTATGGCTCGAATTCTAGAGGCAGTTCCTGACCGACCACCTAAAAAACCCAGCTGTCCATAGTGATAGCGGACCAGGCAGAAAGGAAGTGGCGAAGCAGGTCCCCCCACGCGAGGACCCAGAGCTGGTGTGACGGGAGAGGGGGTGGCAGCCTCTGCCCCATCACTGAGCAGGCTTGGAGGAAGAGGATCCAGGACCTGAACCTCAGCCTCCTTTACGGACCCGGGAGGGCCGGGGGTGTCAAGCTTGAGCCTGCTGCTGCCCTCCTTAAAAGGAGAGTTGCTGGGCCACAGGGGAGGAGTGCCTAAAAGGTTTCTTCTTCTTCTGCTGCTTCTTACTCGAAGAATCTTTAGCAGAAGTGGTGTCCAAGGTGGCACTGGACTGCTCAATACTGCAAGCTCAATACGCTGAAGGTAACCAACCACACCTGGGCCGAAGAGATCGGTGCCCAGGAAAGGCACATCAGCTAGTTTGTGCTGAGAATCTGCCGGGAAAGAGGAAAGTCTCAGCCAAGTCCTGTGGCGAGAGGCAACTGCGGCTGCCAACGAATGAGCAAAAGGAGTCCCCAATGTCCAGAGCCGTCTAAAGCTGCTGCTTGGCAAAAGCCCGGCCCTGGTCCTGAACTTGAATGACCATGGTCTGCATGTCCGCGGGGAGATGTGGGAGGACTTCATCCAAAGACCCCAAGAGGGCATGGGAGAAATATGCCATGATGACAGCCTAAAGACGAGGCTGCACAGACCTTCCGAGCCGAATGATCCAAGTTTTTGGATTCCTTCTCGGGAGGTCGATCAATGTTGTCCGAACTGCCAGTACGCCTGAACAGTCGACTGGCCAGATGGCAAAGCAGAGTAGCCAGCAGTCAAAGAGGCAATTTCGACCGAGGTCAAGACTGCCGGTTCCTGGGACTGAAATCTTTCCCGATCCCAAGAATGTCTTCGCCAAGATGAAGATAATCCCAGGTCCTTTTCCCACTTACGGGACAGAGAGGAGTGCATGCCTGAAGGACCCCTTCCCTTAGTTGGGAGAGACTGGCACAATCGGAAGAACCCGAGAAAGTGGAGCCCAGGTTGAGTGGAACGAAGAAGCTCTGAAAGAAAGATTCCGCAGCATGTGCCGCTTCCTCCTCAAAGGCTTGCATAAATTTAGAATTGCTCGAAGGATCCCGCGCCCGCGGAAATCGCCCACCGAGCCTCCTTTGATGTCACCAGAGGATTCCGTTTTTCTGTCCTCCTCAATTTCAGGTGTGCAAAACGGTCATCGAGGACGTCAGGGTGAAATGGAAGACAAAAAGAACAGGTTACTCACTTGTAACAGTAGTTCTAGGAGTGGTATATGTTGTTCATCCACACTGTCTGGCATTGTCCCTTTCCCCTTTAAATCTTGCCGGAAGTCTTCAAGCTGGCTCCTCCCACCCACCCGGGTGGTAAATACCTCAGCTCCCCCATGACGCTAGATCTAACCCACTGAAGCCAGGTTGTGCGCCTAAAGCCGGGAGGTTTGGTAGGTAGGGATGAACAACATATACCACTCCTAGAACTACTGTTACAGGTGAGTAACCTGTTCTTCTAGGAGCGTGGATATGTTGTTCATCCACACTGTCTGGCAGACTCCAAGCAGTTCTCCGGGAGGAGGGAGGCAAGGCGCACACCCCCTACTTAGGGAACAGAGATTGGAGAACCGAGGCCCCAAAACCAGCATCCCGACGTGACTCTAGGTCAATGTGGTAATGGGTAATAAAGGTGCTTGCTGACTTCCAGGTAGCGGCCCGACAGATTTCCTGGATAGTGATGTCCCTGGAAGCAGCCACCGAAGCAGCAGTATGACGGGTAGAATAAGCCCTTAGCCCTCTGGGAGGCTCCTTACCCGTCAATTCACAGCACAGACCTATGCATGATGTGATCCACCTCGCAATAGTCCGCTTGGCTGCAGGTCTGCCAGAAGCGGCTTCAGCATAGGTGACAAACAGCTGGCGAACCTCTCCCCGAATTTCCGCCGTCCTCTCCTTATAATAGGAGAGAGCACGTCTGAGGTCCAGAGTATGGAGCCTATACGGCGTCCGAGGTGTAATTAGGGTAATATACTGGCAGGGTCAACACCTGGTTAAGGTGAAACTCTGACACCACCTCGGAAGGAATTTCGGTGGGAGCAGGACAACTTTATCCCTGTGAAAGACCAGATGGGGAGTCCACTGAAAGCGCCTGAGCTCCCCGTCCTTCTGGCTGACGTGATAGCCACCAAGAAGGCCGCCTTCCACGACAAGTGCGAAGTGCAGACTTGTGCATGGGTTCGAATGGCTTGCCCATGAGCTTTGCCAAACCAGCAAAGATCCACGGAGGTGGAAGTTCACGCACCGAGGGGATATGTGGTCCAGGCCTTTGAAAAAGCGCCCACCAGCTTTTCCTGAGCTAACGCCGGCTGACCGGACCCGCGCCCGTAAGTCGATATGGCTGCTAGGTGCACCCTAAGGGTCGATGACCAAAGACCCCTTGGAGAGGGACCAAAGGTAGTCTAGAATGTTAGCCACCGAGCAGGATGAGGGTCCAGACTTTATCCTGACACCAAATGGAAAATCTCTTCCATTTGAAGGCATAACATTTCCTGGTCGATTTTTTTCGAGATGCCTCCACCACGGTGTAGACATCCTCAGAAAGACCCAAAGCCTGGAACTCTAGCCGCCAGGAACCAGGCTGTGAGGTGCAGGGATTGAAGGTCCGATGAAGGACCTTCCCTGGTTCAGAGATATCAGGTCCGGGCGTGCTACTGAGCCGCCCGGGGTCCTGCAGCTGAGGCTGTGGAGATCTGGATACCAGAACTGGTGTGGCCAATCTAGGGCTACCAGGATCACCTTCGCCTTGTCCTTCCTCACCTTGAGTAACACCTTGTGGATCAAGGGAAATGGAGGAAAGGCGTAAAAGAGGCCTGGGGTCGACGGCCTCGAGAAGGCATCCCCCTGCAGCGAGCCCTGCTGAGGGGGCAGGCATGGAACAGCTCAGCTTGGTGTTCTCCTGGAGGCAAACAGGTCCACCAACGGTTTGCCTCAACGAGAACAGGTAGTAGGCTACCTCTGGATGGAGAGACCACTCGTGGGATGTCTGGCCTAAGCGGCTGAGAGCATCCGCCAGTTGGTTCGCGACTCCTGCCACATGGATGGCTAGGAGATCCGCCTCCAGCCGGTTGACGAACGTCCCAGATCCGGAGCGCCTCTTGCATAGCAGACGGGAGTGCGCGCCGCCTGTTTGTTGAGGTAGTACATGGTCGTGGTATTGTCCGCCTGACTTGAACCACTTGACCCCGGAGCTGAGGAGCGAAGCTGACAGAGCCAGTCTGACTGCCCTGAGCTCCAACAGGCTGATGTGGCATCGGGACTCCTCTGGGGTCCAGAACCCGTGAGCCCTGTATTCCCCATGTGGGCTCCCCAGCCCGTGAGAGAGGCATCGGTCGTAAGGACGACCGTCGGCTCGGGGCGGACAAACGGGATCCCTTCCAGCAGATGATTCGGGACGGTCCACCATTGTAGGGCGTCCCACATCCCCTGGGTGACCGTGACCAGCTGGTCGAAAAGACTTTGACGCTGAGACCACTGGGCAGCGAGCTCCCACTGGAGGGGGCGCATGTGCAGTCTGGCCCAGCGGACCACCGACGTGCACGCCGCCATGTAGCCCAGGAGGCGCAGGAAGTCCCGGGCAGGGCATGAGTGCCCAACCAGAAATGATTGGGCAAAGGAGGAGAGAACCTCCGCCCTGTCCGCCGGGAGCCGAGCTCTGGCTTGACGAGAGTCGAGCTCTGCCCCGATGAAGCCCATCACCTGAGAAGGTACGAGTTCCGATTTGGCCTCGTTGATCAGAAGGCCCAAGTGTGAGCAGGTTCGGAGGGTCAGGTCCCTGGACCTCTCCACCTCCTGAAGGGAGGATCCCGCCAGGAGCCAATCGTCCAGGTAGGGGTAAATACGAACCCCCTGACGCCGAAGATGGGCTGCCACCACTGCAATGCATTTGGTGAAAACCCTTGGGGCCGATGACAGGCCGAACGGCATGGCTCTGAACTCGTACAGGGTCCCTTCGACCCTGAAGCGGAGGAACCGCTGATGAGACGGACGGATAGGGACGTGGAAAAAGCGCCCTGAAGATCTAGTGTGCAGAACCACATGTTTTCTCTCCAGGGATGGTATGATCTGATTTAGAGTTACCATCCGAAAGGTGCGAGACCTGAGATACCGATTCAGGTCGCAGATCTAGAATGGGGCGCCAACCCCCGTCTGCTTGGGCACCAGGAAATACCTGGAGACGAAGCCTGGGTCTGAAGGGGATCCGCCATCCGCCACCACCTCTTTGAGGAGAAGTAGCTCAATGTCGCCTCGGAGGACAGACTGGGCGACTGAGATCCGCTCCTCTCGTGGGGCACGGGCTCGGCTGGGAGAGTACTGCTCGAATTCTAAGGGCAGACCCTGCCCGACCACTTCTAGGACCCATCTGTCTGTGGTGATACCGGACCAGGCGGAAACAAAGTGGACGGAGCCGGCCCCCACTGGAGGACCTAGAGCTGAAGTGACGGGTACGGGGAGGACACCTGCCCGCCACTGGGCAGGCTTAGAGGAGGGGCACCTGACCAGCCGGCCTCCTTTGTGGGCTGTTGGGGACCTTGCTTGGCCTAGGGTGCCAAGCCTGAGCCTGTTGTTGTTGTTGACCCCTGAAGGTGGTTGTCTGACCGCAGGGGAAGAATGACGAAGAGGCTTCTTCCGCGCTTCTGCTGGTTCTTACTTGAAGAACCCTTAGCGGATGTAGCATCTAAGGTGGCATTAGATTGCTCGACACGCTTGCAGGTGACCTGCCACCCTGGCCCAAGAGGTCGGTGCCAAGGAAGGCACATCAGCTAGCTTGTGCTGAGTATCCACGAAAGGAGGATGACAACCCTCAGCCAAGCTCCGCAAGCAGTGGATACCACTGCAGCTAGTGAACGGGCACAGGAATCACCCATGTCCAGAGAAGTCTGGAGTTGTTGTTTAGCAACAACTCTGCCTCTGGTCCCTGACCTGCTTGACCGGGTCTGCATGTCAGCTGGGAGGTGGGGAGAATCATCCAGCGACCCCAAAGAGCGTGAGAGAAGTGTGCCATAATCACCTGAGCTTGCCTGACGTAGGCCCAAAGATGATGCAGCATAGACCTTCGGGCCGAGTGGTCCATAAGTTTGACTCTCTGTCTGGAGGGCAGTCAGTATTGGCTGAGCTGTTCACGCCTGAATACTGAGGCAATACAAGGCTTTCCGCCGAGAGGTGCTCGGTAACCCCCGGCCAAGACCCTGTGGGCACTGCTGTACTTATGCGCTGGCGCGGGCAGATGGAGCTGGGCAGGAGGCTGGATGCTGCTGAGATCCAAGGCCAGACCAATAATGGCTTGACGACTGGAAATGCCTCCACAGGGGTATCCCCCCTCTTAAGAATATCCGTAAGGGGATATTCCACCTTTTTCTGGATGGGCTATAGGGCCATCCCCGTCGATTCGGAAATGAGCCGGAGGATGCCCTGGAAGGAGGAAGGCCCTTCTTCCAAGCCTGACGCCGAAAGCTCATCGAGAGAATGAAGGCCAGTGTTATCAGAATCGGAGGAGTCCCGATATAAAGGCTGCCCACCTAAGTCCCCCTCGATATGCCTAGGGCGATCAGGGGTGACCGTGAATTGATAGTCTGTGGGGAGACCAAGACTGTCGGGCCTCCTGAGGGGAACCCCCCAGGGGCAGCTTAGGTGGAGGTTCCACCAAATGGTGGAACCCTGAAACCGTTGCGCGGAAGACGCACCGAGCCCTCAAGAGACCGCACCAAGCAATCAGTGTCTGAGGCGGCTGAAGAGGCTGAGGCCAAGAGATAGCCGACCACCGCGGAGCCTTCTGACCTGCTAGCAGGAATTGCTGCCACATGAGATCTTTCGGCCGTCTTAATTTTTCGTCGAAGCCTCTCCCTCGTCCGAGAGGAACGGGAACGTGGCGGCGCCTCTGCGGGAGTGCTTTGTCTTTTGGGTCGATCGACCAAAGAGGACTTGCTCCTGATCGAGACCATGGTGTCGGTTTTTCGATCGGAGAGACTGGGCTCGTGAAAACCGAGGTTCGGTTCTCTCCTCAACGGGAGGATCCGCGGGTGGTCTCCTCGTCGGGAAAGGAGAGAATCGTCGTTCTCTCCAAAGAATCATCGACAGGAGTCGGTGATAACGGCTCGATCGGGTCGAGAATAATCTCGGCCGGATCAGCCAACTCCTCGGCTTCTACGCCCGGTACAGACGGAAGGTCTGAAAACCCAGCGGCCGAGGAGGCAATTTCGACCGAAGTCGAGATCGGACCGCCCTGATCCGAGGAGCGCCTTCTTCGATCAAGAAGATTTAGGATCCTTTTCAGAACGGGATGAGGCGAGCTCGAGGGGCCTCCTCACCCTTGTAGGAGAGACTGCACAACCCCAAAGGAACCTGGAAAAGGAAGAGCCCAGATTGGTGGCATCGAAGAAACCTCGGCCAGCCGAGGCTTGGGTGGCTTCTTCCTCAAGGTCACGATGCACTCGAGCTGCTTCAGCGGATCCCGCAGCATGAAACCGCCCCACCTGGCCTCCTTGATTTACCGTGGGTTGCGGAGTTCGTTCACTCCAGCTTCAGGCGCCTGATGATCTTCCAGGACGTTGGGGTGGAAGGAAGCGCAAATGGAGCACTGCGAGGTATCGTGAATAGAACTGAGGCAGTAAACGCACGAGAGGTGGGGATCGATGCGCGACATTTTCTGTCCACAAGGACACTGGCGAAACCCGGGGGACGACTTGTCATCCATGTCCGAATCAGAGTCGTAAACTCTAATGAGTTTCAGAGTGAGAAGATGCGGTGAAAACCGTCGAAACTAATCCAGGGCCTCAACACTACAGAAAGCACGAGGGAACCTGAATCTTCCAGCGGAAAGGAAGATCTGGCGTCATGGGGTGCAGCCGAGGTATTTACCACCCGGGTGGGTGGGAGGAGCCAGCTTGAAGACTTCCGGCAAGATTTAAAGGGGAAAGGGACAATGCCAGACAGTGTGGATGAACAACATATCCACGCTCCTAGAACTGCACTTCTAGGTGTCATGGTCAACACCCAAGCAATAGAAGCACGCAGTGTGGAGATCGCTGTGAAACATCTTCTGGCCGCACGAACACCTGCAAAATCCGGGGTAAGACTTGTTTTCCATAATCGAAGAGAAACAATCGTGATTACTAATGCAAACAAGAGAAATTTTCGGAATAACCGAAGGTTTTTAAGTCAGAGCCTACAAATTTCGGGAGCACAAAAGAGGCAACCTGAATTTTCCAGCGGAAAGGAAGATCTGGCGTCAGGGGGCGAATCAAGGGATATACCAACTGGGTGGGTGGGAGGAGCCAGCTCGAAGACCTTCCAGGGATCCGTAAAGGGAACGGGACATGCCAAGAAGTGTGGATGAACAACATATCCACAATTATTGAACAGTAGGATTTTCGAGAGGAGCTCTTGCAACAGGTAACACAAGTAGGACTGAAGCAGTCAGGCGGCAGGACTCCCCGAAAAATTTCTAGCTAGCAGTATACAGCAGGGAACCGCCTCCAACCTTCCATGTAGTATAAAGGGGGCGATCCCTCGGTGTCCCTCAGCTCTCCAATGGAGACTTCGGCACGGATGAAGATTTGGATGGAGAAACCAAGGATCCTCCTGTGGCCTAGGAGGTCAGATGTTCCTGCTGTGAATGCAGAAGGAATCCCTTGAGGGGAAGGCAGGTGGGACACAGCACCTGCTGCAAGAGCTCCTCTCGGAAATCTACTGTTATGGTAAGTTCTCATGTAACTGTACTATCTTACTTTGAGATGGAGCTCTTGCAGCAGGTAACAAATAGGGCCGAGTCTCAAGCAGTACATAGTCCCTTACGTACAGGGTGGAAGAACAGGAGAGAAAGACAGAGTCCCGCAGGAGAGAAGGCCCTGTAGGACCACAAGGCCAAAGCTGGTTCTGCGCCTAGAAGAGATGTCCAGATTGTAATGCTTAATGAATGTGTGGACTGAACTCCAAGTGGCTGCTGCACGTATGTCTGCTACAGACACATTCCTTAAGGAGACGAAAGAGACCACTACTCCTCTGGTGGAGTGGCCCTTTATGGGTCCTGGTAAGAGTTTGCCGTACTTTTGGTAACAGAACACAATGCACTTCACCAACCATTGCAAAAGGGTTTGTTTTGTAACAGGTGCCCCTAACATTCGGGGGGGGGGAGACAGGGACGAACAGTTGGTCAGACTGTCTGGATCCCTGAGTTTGGGCTAAATAATAACGAAGAATCCGGTGAGCATCCAGGGTATGCAACAGAGCTTCTCCTCAATTGGAGTGCTCTGGATAATAAACAGGCAGGTTGATGTCTTGATTAAGCATAAGCTCAGACACCACCTTTGGTAGAAACTTAGGATTTGTACGTAGAAACACCCTGTACCTATGAAAAACTAAATATGGCTCTGTACACATCGGAGCCTGAAGCTCAGAGATCCTCTGAGCAGAAGTGACTGCAACCAAAATAACGCTTTCCAAGAGAGAAAGTGTAGCATGCAATCTGCGGCTGGTCCAAATGGGGGCAACAGAAGTTTTTTCAGGACGAAGAGAAGGTCCTGTGGAGGGATGGGATCCCAGATGACTGGCTTCTTATGAAAGATGATATGCAAGAATGTGCGTGCAAAGTCTGACTGTGCCAGGGTTTGTCTCTTCACAGGTGCATGGTAAGCTGACACCGCAGAGAGGTGCACCTTTATGGAAGAGTAGCTGAGGCCTGAGTTGGAAAGGGAACTCCAGTACCGCATTTACTGGGCAAGTGAATGGATCAACTTGACGACTGAAGGCCCAAAGACAGAAACGGGTCCCTATTAGCTGAGCAGTGTCTTCCTTTTTTATCAAAAGGTAGTTTAAAGTATTAAAGAAAGATTCTAAAAATAAGCCCCACAGGTTTGCATGGGGCGCGTCCCCGCGCTTCGCCTGGTCACATCACAAAACAGGGGAGGCTTGATGAGCAGGCAATCTGGAAGTAGGACCGGGATCGGCTAGCTCATGGTTTTCAATTACAATCCCTTCTCAAACTTTGATGTGCAAGTTAAAAAAAAAAACAAACATTTTTACACAGCAGAGCTATCACCGCCCTAGGGTAGCAGGCTATGAAGCCCAAAGTGTAAGATCACACAATTCCTTTAGCAAGCCCTACAATGCGCAGAACTGCGAAAGTGGTGACTGAACTCTTCCAGCACAAAGTAAGATCCGATGGTATGGGGCTGAGCTGAGGGATATACCACCTGGGTGGTGGGAGGAGTTTTGCTTAAAGACATTCTGGTGAATCAGCTCTTAAGAAGAACTGCCTTCGTGTGGATAAGGGAACCATATTTACGTTCCTAGAAAAGGAGGCTCGCGAACCACGGCCAGCGCCTGGCCAAGGTAATAGTCACAAAGAATAAAGTCTTCCAGGACAGATACTTCATGTTCCAAGAAGATGTAGGCTCAAAAGGTGTGGCTGTCAGTAATTTAAGCATATGGTTTAGCCCCCCACACCAGAACAAGCTTGCAAACCACAGGGGCCACAAGAAACAGGTCCCTCAAACAAGAGATACAGAAATAATAAAAATGTTGAACAAAGACAGCATATCTACAGTAGCTGCAGCCTTGGGTACAATGACCCTATTTTCACATTAATGGTCACAGTCATAAAAGAAATAAAAGCTAAATAATGGAAATGTTAAATTATAAGCTGAATGTTTACAAAAAAGAGTTTTCTCAAAGGATACCCTGGGACTTTGGGGCAATTTGTATGCTATATAGCAACCATTCTCAATTGAATTGTCGTGTGTGTGTGTGTCAGAAAGATAAATGAACAGTCAGCAGCCCAAGTTTCATAAAACTTTCCTTTACATTAAGGAGGTTTCTCTTACCCTGTTGCCGAGGCTGCAATCGCAGTTTTGGCTTCTGTGTTTAAATTAGGAACTCCTGAAGAATCAGTCCGCACATGAAAGCTTTTGTGCTTCTTTCCATTTCCTTTCTCCAAAGCTGCTTGTGGACGCTTTACTTTCAAATGTGTCTTTGCAGAAAGAGGCGGAGGTGTTCTGGCTGCCTGCTCGGCCCCCAGCGATGGAACTGTAGAGGTTGAAGGGGCCTGCGGAGATGTTGGAACTCTTTGCTGAGAAAATCCAGCACTATTAGGAATGTCTGTTGGCTGCAGGAGGCTAGCTGATGGGTTGGTGAGGTCCAGATGTGCAGTATTTACTGCACCTTTGTTGCCCAACAGCTGCGTCATATGCTGCGGCAAGTGACAGGGACCTTCTTGGTCAGAGGACAACTGGGCAACCTGCATTCCAACAGCTGAGGCTGACGGAAGCACACAGATGCTTGATGTTGCAGTCACAGCATTAGTGTTTGGGCTCGGAGGTTTTCCTAGCTGTGAGAACATTGCTCGTGATTGCAAAGGCATTGACTGCTGCGGATTTGTTTTGAAGAGGCTGCCTAAAGAACCAGCAAGATCAGAGGAATCCAACAATCCCAGACTTGTTAATGTCACTGAAGTCTGACCCAAAATATTCCCAGAAACTGAGCTGCCAGTAGTAGCTGGTGTGGTTGAAGCCTGCATGGATACAACATTTAGGACAGATTGATTTGGAGTCAATCCGTGCAAAGAGCCTGCTGTGAGATGACCGGTATCTTTACCAATGATGCCTGATGTGCTACCAACAGCCGTCGCTGCAGTGGTCGTCCCCGTGTGCGGGGGTAAAGGTGCTTGCTCAAAATACATGACTCCAGATTTGGATCTCTTTATGATCGAAGGAACCGTTCGATGGGGTGCAGCATTTGGAAGAGTGCCCAGATCTATCAAGCCTGACTGGTTAGGTATTCCTTCAGAAAGCTGGGAGGTGGAGAAGTTAATCAAGGTCATGTTAGGAACAATATCAGAAGGGGCTATGGCAGGTTGAGTACCAGACGGAGCCAGTTTTTTGTTTTTTCTTGTATGTAGTCTGGATATCTGCCTCTTCTTGCTGTGGCCAGAGGTTGGGGCTGGAACGGTGGAACCGAGGTCTGACCTCTGACTCAACTCCGAAACCAAAAGCTGAGGATCTTGATGAGGCTGTACACCAATTAGCAGGCTAGATGTGGAACTACTGATGGTGGACTGAAAGCCAGTAGGAGTAGCTGAGGGGAAGGTATGTAATTGTGAATGATGTGACATGGGCAGTAATCCTTTGCTCGCTGAAGAAAACACTGTCTGGGGAGGTGGTAATGTAGCATTTAGTCCTGTGGTTAATGTAAGCCCAGTTCCCATGTGTCCAAGGACCGAAGAGCCAGTTTCCATTACTGGTGCTGCAGGACTTACAGAAGATGTCAGTTGTATTTTTAGCGTAACTCCATTTGGAAGGGTTTGAAGAACATACAGAGGCTGCATATTCTGGTTGACCACAATGAGTTTTTCTGTTGTAGGTGTCAGATGAGGAGATGTGGTTTGCACTACTGCATTTATCTGGGAAGGGCCAGGACTATCTGCTGAACTTGAGACATAGTTCTGACCCTGTAGTGGTACAGTGGGAGAAACAGGAACTTGTATATTGGGAGTCCCACTTCTGCTTAAATCTTGATTGCCAGCATGCCCCTGATCAACCTGACTACAAGAAGGGCTAGTTATATGTTCTGTTTCCATAGGTCCCTGCATGAAGTGATCTGGGGTCATTTGACCTTCGTTAGCTGACTCAACTGTCTGAGACAACAGGGCTACATCTCCTTCACTAGTTGCAGCAGACTTTTCAGAAACAGTAATGCCCTTCTCCACCGTCTCTGAAGGAGACAGATTTAGCATGGACTCATCTCCTGTGCTGGTTAGCTGAGACTCTGAAATCACTGTAAGGCTGCTATGGTTCTGACTGGGTACTGCAGGATTACGAGTCGTTAGAACAGAAAGGTCAGAAGGAAGCTCCAAAGGCAACTCAAACTGTTCTTCTGCAGATATTGAGGAAGAAACTCCATTGTCTACTGGCTCAGTGCTAGGCAGCTGTTGAGAGAATACTTCAAATAACCCCATGTCCTTTCCACGATTACTGTCCAAACCCAAGCCTTCACCTAGTGTTAGCAGTTCAGATGAGGATGACTCTGGACTTTCTCCTAAAGCCTGCATAGAAGGGGTATTTTTTAAGACAAAGTCCATGATGTCATGTGGGAGGATGTTGCAGTCATCGCTGTTGTTATTGTCAGAGTCAGATTTCAACAGTTCTGTATTAAATGAATCCAGCAAGTTTTTATCTGAAGGTGCATTAGCATGGGATCTACGACTTGCATCTAAAGATCCAAGTTGGGCATCTAAGGAATCCTGCCCTTGTGGTTTAACCCTGCTTTCAGGAAGGCAGTTCTCCATCTTTGGATCATTAGTCTTGCGATCAGAGGCACTCTTGGTGACATGTTCTTTTTCACCAGCTTCTTCTGGTTGATTGAGCTCTGCATTATCAGCTCCATTTTCTTTGCTGCTCCTTTTAGTTACCTGAGCCACCTTTCCAGCTGTTGCTGAGACACTTGTGTCACTTTCTGCCCCGTCATCCACACCATCTAGCTGAGCAATCCTGGCACAGATGCCCCTCTTTCTGAATAAGCTGTGAGACATAAGCCTTTCTTCCCAGCCTGAAATAATAACAGTTCTAGTAAGATGACAATAGCATTCGTCATCTTCAGAGGCCGTGCTTAAACTATCAGCGGTATCTACTGGACTCTCTGTGTGACCACTCTTCCTCACTGTTAAACTGCTAGATAGACGAATGTCCTTGCCACATGCTCTTGTATTTTGTAATGATGTGTATCCCAACCACGTGACAGATCTTGTACAAGCACTCTGTGATGGAGATATCCTTCTGAAGGCATCTTTCTGATCCTCATTCAGAATTACATTTCCACTTGACCTAGAAAGAATCTGATAAGGACTACCATAATCTGGCATCCATGCTTTAGTGTCACTGGAATCAGTGAGGAGAGCAGAATGTTTTTCGGAAGTTCTGAAAGCTGCTGATGGTGTACCCTGTTCAGCTGTCTTTGCTCCCCAACACTGATCATAAGATGCAGCTTTTTCTTTTGAGTCCTGTTCAAAGGAAACCTTTCCTGAAACAAAACCCTTGGTACCACTGTGGAGGATGGCCCCACAGTCAGTGTCTGACTTTAGCAGCTCTCTACTAAAGGGACCCAACCGTTTTTTGACTGCAGGTGCATTTGCACTAACTCGGCAACTTGTATGTAAACAACCACGCTGAGTGTCCGAGAAATCCTGACCATGCTGTTCAGTCCTTCTTAAAGGAAGACAGCTCTCTAGTTTTGGAGCATTAGTTTTGTAACCAGAGGCACTCCTGGCAACACTCTCACTTCCCCCTGCATCACAGAATTCCACGTCCTTAGCTTTGCTTTCTCCGTTGCTACTTTTGATTACCTGAATTATGCTACTAGCAGCTGTTGCAACACTTGTGTCCCCTTCTGACCAATCATCCACACCATCCAGCTGAGAAACTCTCTGAAGCTCACACTCCTCCTCTCTGAACAAACTGCGAGATCCCAGCCTTTCTTCTGGATGTGAGGTAATAACAGTTCTGTTAAAGTTATAGTAGTAGCCATCATCCTCTTCAGAAGACGTACTTAAATCATCAGCTCCATCGATCTGTCCTTCTGCAGACTTCTTACCTCTCTTCCTCCCCGTCGAATTGCTATAGAATGGAATGTCCTCCTCGCCATATGACCTCACACCATATAATGGAGTCAAGCCATAGAACATATTAGATCTAGCTCGAGCGCTGCGCCTTGGATATCTTCTTTTAATAGTATTATCTTCCTGGGTTTTGTTTCCATCTGTCAGAGCCAGACCGCTATCTGGTACAGAAGGATTCAGATATGTAATGCCATCTTCAAGCTCTGGTGTTGAAGCATCATTTGGATTGGCATGGACCACAGCATCAGTCTCTAAACTTTCAGAAGCTGTAGCTAACACAACCAGGTCTGCTCTGGCTGTACCGTGGCACTGGGCATCAGATGCATTCTCTTGCGGGAAACTTCTAGACTGGCTTTCGCAGTCCATCCTTAAAGGTGTTAAGGTTACTTTAACAGTGCGCTTTCGCGGGGTACGCAATTCGTTAGTGGATGTTTCAGTATGCAGTGACTGGTTTTTGGTCACTTGATTTATATCCAACTTTGACAATGCCTTGTTTCCAGTACTAGAAATTTTCCCTTCTAAACTCTGATTTTCATTTTCAGTTGCCAGAATTGGACCAGTTGTGTCCTTATCCACATTAAGACTTGTTTTATTGCTAGACATTGGTTCAGCTGAGGAGTCTGAAGATAACTGGTCTGAATGTTTCTCCTTACACACATCTTTTGCCATCCTTTTTGATGTATGTCTTTTTTCTTTGGTGCTGGTAATGGTACAATCACTGACTGACGATTTGCTGCCTACTCCAGAAAGCTGAAACCTTTTCTTATTAACATCCTGAACTTGGAAGTACTCCACTGTTTTTTCCGTTTGTAGAGAGTCATTTTGCTGGTCGTTTGAGTTCCTTAAGCCTTTTTGATGCAAAACTGAGCATAAAGATTCTTTATAAGAAAATACCACTGAAGATGGGTCAGGTGGTACTCCACCTTTATTGTCACTTGACTCTTTAGGCAACGTGCTCTGGGACTGTGTAGACATTGCCACGGTAGTAAAAGAGGAAGTTTGAGCAGAAGTCACAAGTTCTAGTTCCTTCACCATTATGGCTTGTGCCTTTGAAGAAGTTGTTTTGGTCTGGATATCTGAAGATGTCATACAGTCTTTTGAACCCAATAATGGACTTAAAGGTTGAGGTGTGTCAGATCCTTCAAACACGCTACATTTGATACCATCTGTACTACCAGTTCTTTGATGACCAGAAACAATAGGACTGCTTTGCAATAGGTTGCTCTGTGTACTTGTAGGGCTCTCAATGCTTTTTGAAGTCTGTTCGCGATCTAATGGCGCCACAGGGGATGAGGCTGCTAGAGATGTGTGGGGCCTTAAATAGGAGCCCCCCACTCTAGCTGGTGATGTAATTTTGATTTTAGACTGCTGCGGTGACAAAGATGAAGTGCTGTGTCTTCTAGATCCAATACTTCGAAGTCCTGAAGACAGCAAAGGGTCCCCAACTGTAACAATTGCATGAAGCATTGGGGTAGGGCTACCTAAACGAAAGAGAAAAAAGGAACTGTAAATGAAGAAGTAATGTACACTTTTGAAAGCGAATCATAAAAAATCATTCTCAAAGATGATAATGACACTATGAAACAATGCTACATTTACTTCATTAAAGTCTCTCAATACATTGTTACCTTGAGCCTGCTCTAGGTTTGTCATAGCACTATGATTATCCTGTTTGTATGGTCTGTTAGATTGTATCCAAACCTGTGGAACCCTATTGTTGAATTCTGTGGTTTTACAATCTGTATTACAGCCTGCACCGTGTCCAATAGCCACATTATTTTGTCTTCCCTGCTTCACAAATTGTAACTATCCTTATATCCACTACTGGTATTCTATGACCACTGTTAAACCACTACATAACCACTGTTTCACATCCTCATGTAACCCCCTCCCCCCAGGTCGCACTGTGAGACGAGCAACTTGTTGTTCAGTGTGCCCTCCTGGTGAAACATTTCAATAAATAAATATAAAAATTATTTCAATTTTTAAAATTAAAATGTCCCCTCACCCCATCCACCTACCACCTTAAGGGTCAGTGCTGATCCAGTCTACTGCTGTAGTTCCCACTCCATCACAGCAGGGTCTGCTGCCACCATCCCACTCCAGCATCCACGCTGGGCCTGCTTTGGGGCTTAGTGGCATGGACAGTGCAGGGTTCCCTTTATTCTGTTTTGCAGGTTGCAAATTTGCTTCCCCTACTGCATGCGTCACTCTTCCCGTTGCATGGAGACTCTCCCCAACAGAGTCGGAGTTTATGGTCAGAGGGCAAAGTTGCCTGCTCACCTGCAGGTCAGCTTTAACCAACTTCATGGAGTCTGAGCAAACTACCTCTGCATTGCTCTCACACCCACTCGAGCTTTGTGTTGGGTGTCAGGCTTTAGAAAACAAAACAAAATGGTATATTAAATGCATGAAACAAGAGTTAAAATCGACGTTTCATCAGGAATTACCTAAAAAAGGGGGTGAAGTTTTTTCTCCTCTCTCTGAAGAAGACCCACGGTTGAAATGTAGATTTTAACTCTGTTTTGTATTTTCAGCGTGCATTTAACATTACAATTTTGTTTTGTTTTCACACCACATGCTGAAGTAGCAACATACTGTTTTTTTGGTCTTTCAGGTTTCAGAGCTGAATCCTGGACTCCTGCATGGCAGAGTAACACACTTGCCCCAGTGTCACTGTGGCAAGCTCAAAATAGCATTTTTGAACAAACAGCTCCCACTCCTCTGAGGTTGGGGTAGGGCTACCTGCAGAAGGCAATGGTCTTGATCCGGGTGACCGATGTACTTGGGAATAACTGGGAGTCTTATTCCTGTTTGCTCCTTGAAGTCTTGAAGGTACTGAACAACTCGAGCTTTGTGTATGCATGGGGAGATCTGGTGACCGATGGGCAGAAGCTCCTACCATCTTCTGTCCTTCTGATATACTGATTTCTATGGAAGAAAAACAAGGATAGTTATGTGCCAAGGGCAAATTACAGAAGGCATGATACGTATCTCAAGCAGCACAAATCTCTTCCCGCACTTTACATTTTCTGGTGCACCAGAAGCAACTTCTTTAACAATCTCATTAACTTTAACACTTTCCCCTACAAATACAAAAAAGGAAATGAGAACCCCTGTAGAGTCCACACAGCATACTGCAAAGACCAGGACTCAAAAATCACAGAATCCTGATGGCAGAAAAAGAACCTCAGGCCCACCTAGTCTGCCCTTTCCCACCCCTTTATTTATTCCGCACCCTTCCGATGGCCCCTTTTCCATTCCCACACAGCCCCTTATGTCTGTCCCATGCAGTCTTGAACTCCAACACTGTTCCGGCCCCCACCACGGCCTCCAGAAACCTGTTACATGCCTCCGCCATCCTCTCCGTGAAGAACTGCCCCCTTACATTTCCTCTGATTCTCACCCTGTAATCTCAAACTATGCCCCCTAGTTACAGCCCCTTCCCTCCTAAGAAACAGACTCCATGCCTTTATCTTGTTGATTCCCTAGACATATTTTAAGGTTTCAATCACGTCCCCTCTTCCCTCTTTCCCTTCTAGTTTCCAAGGAGTACAGCCCCAATTCCCTGCATTTCTGCTCATACAGTTTACCATGCATACCCTGCACTATCTTAGTCGCCCTTCTCTGAACCCCTTCTAACCTGTCCTAATCCTTCCGCAGATGTGGCCTCCAGAACTGGACTCCATACTCCAGGTGTGATCTCACCATGGCTTTGTAGAGGGACATCAGTGCCTCTTTTCGTCTGCTAGTGATGCCCCGGGGGAAACACACCAGCATCCCATTTGCTTTTCCCACTGCCCTACTACATAGATACCTTCCTGGGCCAATTTAGCTTCTGATGCAGTATGCACTTAGCAACTACATAAAATCCTGCTGGTGAGTGCTTGGTCCCTGTGGCCCCCCTTTAGATTCTGCCCAACATGCTGCACTAACTGCCAATCACACTGACCGACACGCCACAAAGATTAGGCCTTTTCCTGCTCAAACTGCTACAGAAATTAGTTTGCAACTCACAAAATGGGAGCTAAAATGGTTAACAGCTCATGGGTGCATCTGATAGTATTCTGATTCACAAAGGCCCCAATCTGTACTATTGCATAATACAGGAAAAACAGGTTACTCACCTGTAACAGTAGTTCTAGGCGTGGTATATGTTGTTCATCCACACTCTCTGGCATGTCCCTTTCCCCTTTAAATCTTGCTAGAAGTCTTCAAGCTGGCTCCTCCCACCCACCCGGGTGGTATATACCTCAGCTCCACCCCATGATGCCAGATCGTAGCCCACTGGAAGCAAGGTGATGCGCCTAAAGCTGAGGAGGTCGGGTGGGTGCATGTGGATGAACAACATATACCACTCCTAGAACTACTGTTACAGGTGAGTAACCTGTTTTTGTAGGAGTGTGGATATGTTGTTCATCCACACTCTCTGGCAGACTCCTAGCAGTTCTCCGGGAGGAGGGAGGCAAGGCGCACACCCCCTACTTAGGAAGCAGAGATTGGAGAACCGAGGAGCCAAAACCAGCATCGCGACGTGACTCCAGGTCGATGTGGTAATGGGTAATGAAGGTGTTTGCTGACTTCCAGGTAGCAGCCCGACAGATTTCCTGGATAGGGATGTCCCTGGAAGCAGCCACCGATGCAGCAGTATGATGGGTAGAATGAGCTCTTAATCCTCTGGGAGGCCGCTTGCCTGCCAACTCATAACACAGACCTATGCATGATGTAATCCATCTTGCAATACTCCGTTTGGCTGCAGGTCTGCCAGAAGCGGCTTCAGCATAGGTGACAAACAGCTGGCAAACCTCTCTCTGAATTTCCGCCGTCCTCTCCTTGTAGTAGGAGAGAGGATGTCTAAGGTCCAGGATATGGAGCCTGTATTCGGTGTCCAAGGTGTAGTTAGGGTAATATACCGGTAGAGTCAACACTGGTTAAAGTGAAACTCTGATACCACCTTCGGAAGGAATTTCGGTTGGGGGCGCAGGACAACTTTGTCCCTGTGAAAGACCAGATAAGGGGAGTCCACCGAGAGCGCCTGGAGTTCCCCTGTCCTTCTGGCTGACATGATAGCCACCAGGAAGGCAGTCTTCCACAAGTGTGAGAGCTCACACTTGTGCATGGGTTCGGATGGTTTGCCCATGAGCTTTGCCAAAACCAGCAGAAGATCCCACGGAGGTGGAGGTTCATGCACCGAAGGGGATATGTGATCCAGCCCTTTGAAAAAGCACCCGACCACCGTCTCCTATGCCAATGTTGAGTGACCGGCCCGCGCCCGGTAAGCAGAGATGGCTGCCAGGTGCACCCTAAGGGTCGATGACCGAAGACCCCCTTTGGAAAGAGATCAAAGGTAGTCTAAAATGTTAGCCACAGAGAAGGATAAGGGGTCCAGACTCTTACCCTGACACCAAATGGAAAACCCGAGGCCGAGGAGTGAAAGCTGACACTGCCAGTTTGACTGCTCTGAGCTCCAACAGGCTGACGTGGAATCGGGACTCCTCGGGGGTCCAGAGCCCATGGCCCTGTTGTCCCCCATGTGGGCTCCCCAGCCCATGAGAGAGGCATCGGTCGTAAGAACGACCGTCAGCTCATGGCAGACAAACGGGATCCCTTCCTGCAACCGATCCGGGGCAGTCCACCATTGGAGAGCGTCCCACATCTTCTGGGTTACAGCGATCAGCTGGTCGAAATCACTGTGATGCTGAGTCCACTGGGCAGCCAGCTCCCACTGGAGGGGCCGCATGTGCCACTGGGCCCAACGGACCACTGAGGTGCATACCGCCATGTAACCCAGAAGGCGCAGAAAGTCCCGGGCAGGGCACAAGTGCCCAACCAGAAATGACTGGGAAAATGAGGGAGAACCTCTGCCTTGTCCGCCAGGAGCCGAGCTCTGGCTTGACAACAGTCGAGCTCTGCCCCGATGAAGCCCATCACCTGAGAAGGCACGAGTTCCAACTTGGCCTCACTGATCAGGAGGCCAAGCTGGGAACAGGTCTGAAGGGCCAGATCCCTGGACCTCTCCACCTCCTCTCGGGTGGAACCTGCCAGGAGCCAATCGTTGAGTTAGGGGTAAATTCTGACCCCGATGCCGGAGATGGGCCGCCACCACTGCAATGCATTTGGAGAAGACCCGTGGCGGCCGATGACAGGCCGAACGGCATGGCTCGGATCTCGTACAGGGTACCTTCTACCCTGAAGCAGAGGAATCGCTGATGTGACGGATGGATTGGGACGTGAAAGAACGCATCCTGCTGATCCAGTGAACAGAACCACGTTTCGCTCCAATGATGGTATTATCTGGGACAGAGTGACCATCTGAAAGGTGCGTGACCTGAGTATTGATTCAGGTCGTGGAGATCTAGAATGGGTGCCAGCCCCCGGCTCCAGGAAGCACCTGGAGACAAAGCCTGAGTCTGCAAGCGGATCCGCTACAAAGCTACTGCCTCCTTGAGGAGGAGCTGAGCAATATCGTCTCGAGGAGCCAACTGGGTGCATGCAGAAATCCGTTCTTCCCGAGGGGCGCAAGCTCGGCGGGGAGGGTACTGCTTGAATTCTAAAGGCAGTCCTTGACCGACCACCTCTAGAACCCACCCATCCGTAGTGATAGTGGACCAGGCAGAAAGGAAGTGGCGGAGCCAGTCCCCCACAGGAAGACCCAGAGCTGGCATGACAGGAATAGAGGTGGCAACCCCCCCCCCAGTCACTGAGCAGGCTTGGAGGAGGAGGGGGCTCCAGGCTTGGGCAGAGGGCCCAAAGCTTGAGCTTGCTGCAGATGCTGCCGTCCTCCCTGGAAGGAGGACTGCTGAACCACAGGGGAAGAGTGCCAGAAGGGCTTCTTCTTTTTCTTCTGCTGGTTCTTGCCCGAAGAACTCTTGGAAGAAGTGGTGTCCAAGTGGCATTGGACTGCTCTATGCGCTGTAGGTGACCGGCCACTGCTGAGCTGAACAAGTCAGTCCCAAGGGAAGGCACATCAGCTAGCTTGTGCCGAGTATCCGCCAGGATGGAGGAGTGCCTCAGCCAAGCCCTGCAGCAAAAGGCAACTGCAGCGGCCATCGAGCAGGCACAAGAGTCCCAGATGTCCAGGGCCATCTGGAGCTGCTGTTTGGCAACAGCATGGCCCTGATCTTGGACCTGCTTAACCGTGGTCTGCATGTCTGCGGGGAGATGAGGGAGGACTTCATCCAATGACCCGAGAAGGGCATAAGAGAAGTGTGCCATGATGATGGTCAAACTTGCTTGATGAAGGCCCAAGGAAGATGCCGCGTAGATCTTCCGCCCTGAAAGGTCAAAATACTTGGGACTCCTTGTCGGGATGTCAGTCAGTGTCGGCAGAACTGCCAGTACGCCTGAACACAGAGGCAGTCACCAGGCTCTCAGCCGAAGGGTGCTCTGTGAACCCCACAAGGGACCCCATGGGCACCGCATACTTACGGGCCATGTGGGCAGACGGTGCTGGACACGAGGCAGGACATAGCCACAGTTCAAGAGCCAGACCAACAATGGCCTCAGCCACAGGAAAAGCCTCCGTCGGGGCATCCCCTCTCTTAAGGATGTCCATGAGAGGTTACTGCACCTTTTTCTGGATGGGTTCCAGGGGAATCCCTGTAGAATCAGAGATGAGACGAAGGATCCCTTGGAAGAAGGAAGGACCTTCCTCCATCCCTGTGCCAACGGACGACTCATGATCCCCAGGATGAGAGTGGAGTCCGGTGACATCAGAGTCCGAAGAGTCGGGGTACAGCGGTCTGCCGCCCAAATGACCCTCAACCCGCCGAGGGCAGTCCAGGGTGGCCGTGACCGACAGGCATTGGGGAAGCCCGGTATCTGGTCAGTCCTCTATGAAAGGAGCCCCTCCCACAGGCTGCCTAGGTGGCGGCTCCACCACTAGCGGTGGAGACACCGGTACAGGCCAAACCGGAGGAAGGGCCAGCCTCGCGGGTGGAGGAACCAAAGGCTTCGGTTCCAAGGGGGTCGGCTTCAGCCTGGGAGGCGAGAGCCAAGTAATGGCCGAGGTAGGAGCGGAAGCCAGCTTGTGCCCAGACAAAATCAGCTGTTGCCACACAAGGTCCTCGTAGTGCCGGAGTTTCGGTCGGAGCCTCTCCTCATCCGAAGACGACCGGTGGCATCACCTCTTTTTGGAGCACGTGTGGCTCTTCCTCGGCTGTCCGGACGAGGGGGTTCTAGACCTTGACTGAGATCAGATGGTCCGACTCGGTCACTTGGGAGACACCAGGGGGACAGGTGATACCCAGGGATCCGGGACCGGATCCTTGATGGGGACACCAATAGGCTGGGTCTCCTCACTTGGGAAGACAAGGACCAGAGTCTTTTCCAAAGAGTCGTCGGCCGGCGACAGCGGGGTCGATTGGGGTAGAGGAGAATCTCGACCTCACTGGCAGCATCCTCGGTCTGCTGGCCCGATGGAAGATCCGTGAAGCCTGCAGCCGAGGAAGTGATCTCGACAGAGGTCAAGACCGCATGCTCCTGGGACTGAGATCTCTCGCGGTCCCAAGAGTGCCTTTGCTGAGACGAAGACTTGCTTGGTACCTCATCTCTTTTACGAGATCGGGAGGAGTGCGAGCCCACAGACACCTCTCCCCTGGTGGGGAGAGACTGGTACAACTCCTTGAAGGAACCTGTGAAGGTGGAGCCCAGGTTGAGTGGAATGAAAAAGCTTCGACTGTCCGAAGCGTGGGCAGCTTCTTCTTCAAATGCCTTCATGCGTTCCAGCTGCTCGGCGGAACCCGCAGCCGTGGAATCTGCCCACCTAGCCTTCTTGGACTTCACCGAAGGATTCCTTTTCTCCCGTCTCCCCAACTTTAAACGTGCCAGGTGGTCGTCCAGGACGTTGGGATGGAAGGCCAAGCAAAAGCTGCAGGATGAGGGGTCATGGCCGACACCTAGGCAGTAGACGAACGCGAGATGGGGATCGGTGCGCGACATCTTTTGGCCACATGGACACCAGCGAAATCCTGGAGAAGATTTCTCTTCCGTGATCAAGGACACAAAAATGCGATCGCTAACTCAAATGAGTTTTAATTTCGGTAAAACCAAAGCTTTGAAAGCCACGGCCTACGAAATGCGTGAGCACCAGGGAGACAACCTGCATCTTCCAGCGGAAAGGAAGATCTGGCGTCATGGGGCGGAACAGAGGTATATACCACCCGGGTAAGTGGGAGGAGCCAGCTTTAAGACTTCCAGCAAGATTTAAAGGGGAAAGGGACATGCCAAACAGTGTGGATGAACAACATATGCACAATCCTACTATAGTCCTTTCACAGAAGAAAGGGTTCTGAAAGAACTCTTAAAACTGAAGGTGGATAAAACAATGGGGTCCCCAGAATTCTAAAAGAACAAAGGGAAGAACAACTAACACCACTGACTACCCATTTTAATAAATCATGGGAGGATGGTGTGGTACCTAGGGACTGGAGGAGGGCGGATGCGATTCCCCTTCACAAAAATGAGAGCAAGACAGAGGCAGGAAACTACAGACCTGTCAGTTTGACCTCAGTGGTAGGGTAAATGACGGAATCACTTCTGAAGGAAAAGAAAGTACAGTTATGTAAGAACTTATCGTAACAGTAAATCTTCAAGAACAGTTCTTGCAGCAGGTTACACCATTTGGACTGAAGGCGGCAGGCACCAGGACCCTACGGAAATTTTCTAGCTAGCAGTATTCAGCGGGGACCACCCCCGATGTCGGTCCTGCCCCCGACATCAGGCACAGCACATAAGGGGGCAGTCCCACAGAATCCCCAGTTCCCCAATGGAGACTCCCGGCTACTGGATGACATCAGAAGAGGAGACTGAGGATCCGCCATCAAATGGCAGTCAGAGAGATGCTGAGACACCTGATCCTAGGAGAAGGATGTTGGAATTAGAATCTCCTCCAGCGGGGATGGTGGGAGGGAAAGTACCTGCTGCAACAGCTGTTCTCGAAGATCTACTGTTACAGTAAGTTCTTATGTAACTGTACTATCTTACTCCGAGAAACAGCTCTTGCAGCAGGTTACACCATTAGGACTGATTCCCAAGCAATAATGGAATTCTCACACCACTGGGAGGAGGGAAGGTATAAATCCTTAATGAAACCAAAGCCTAGGACAGAAGTCCTAGAAGGACTGCCAGACCAAAAACTGCTCTTCGCCTCGATGCAAAATCCAGGTTATAATGCCTGATGATAGTGTGCACAGAGCTCCAAGTAGCTGCAGCACAGATGGCCGAGGTGGACACATTCTTAAGGGCCACAAAGGAGGAAGCCACCTCCCTTGTGGAATGATCCTTAACCGCGCCCGGTAAGGGTTTGCTGCGCTTCTGGTGACAGAACGTGATGCACTGAATGAGCCACATGGACAGCAATTGTTTGGAAACAGGAGCTCCATCATCCTGTGGGCAAATGAGACAAAAGCTGGTCCGCTTTTCGGTGGCATTTGGTTCTGGTCAGGTAGTATTGGAGACACCTATGCACATCTAGGGTGTGCAACAGGGCCTCTCCTCGATTCGAACAGTTGGGAAAGTACAGTGGTGGATCGATGTCCTGATTAAGGGTAAGCGCCAAGACCACCTTAGGCAGAAATTTAGGATTAGTCCATAGGGACACCCTGTCTTTGTGAAAACCCAAATAATAATGAGTGCATGGAGTTCAGAAATTCTTCTGGCCGAGGTAACGGCAACTAAAAACAATGTCTTCCAAGTGAGAAGATGTAGCTCGCAATCCTCGGCTGGTTCAAAGGGTGGCAGCGTAAGCTGCTCCAGGACAAAGGGTAGATCCCATGGCGGAACTGGAACCTTAATCGGAGGTCTAAGGTGGAGAATACCTCTCAGGAAGGCTTGTGCCATGTCCAACTGAGATTTGGTGCGCTGGCCTATAGGATAATGATAGGCTGATATGGCACAAAGGTGTACTTTGCTTGAGGAGTAGGCCAAGCCTGTCTGAAAAAGAGACAAGAGGTAGTCCAAGACCGACTCTTCTGGACAGTCTAGAGGCGAAAACCCCAGCGCTTGAGCCCATAAGCAAAAACAGCGCCATTTCATGGCAGAAGTAGCATGAGTGGCCAGTTTCTCGCAGCCACCAGAACATCAGCTACCTCTTGCGAGACCCCGTGTCACAAAATGGCTATGTCTCTAGGAGCCAAGAGTGCAGGCTGTGAGAACGAAGGTCCGGGTGGACCAAGGAGACCTCCTCCTGAGACAAGAAGTGACAGCTGACTGGCAGAAACACTGGAGGTTCCGGTGATAGCTGATGTAGTAGGAGGGAACCAGATCTGTCTGGGCCAAACGGCTACGATGAGTATCAGCGTCGCTGGTTTCTCGCGGCTCTTGTGAAGAACCCTCTGGATCAACGGAAAGGGGGAAGCGTACAGAGGAATCTGCCCGCCCAGGAGAGGGACAACGCGTCTCGCCAGTAAGCAGCAGGCCCTGGATCTAGCGAGTAAAAATTGGGCAGTTCTGCGTTGGATGGGGACGCAAAAAGGTCTAAATCTGCTATACCCCATCTGTGAAACAAATCCTCTACTACCTCCTGGGAGTAGTTCCCATTCGTGGACTCTGGTCTGAAAGCAGCTCAGGCAGTCTGCAATGACGCTGTCCACTCCTGGGACATGAACAGCAATGAGGTTTGCGCCGTGTTGCAAAACCCAATTCCACACCCTCATGGCCACCCTGCAAAGCGGGTAGGAATGGGTGCCTCCTTGTTTGTTCAGGTAATACATCACCGCGGAATTGTCTGTTTGTAACAGAAGCGTACCCAGTGGAATCTCCGACTGGAAGGCCTGCAGGGCGTAAAGAACTGCCCTCATTTCCAGGATATTTATGTGGAGATGAGACTCTTGGTCTGTCCTCAGGTCCTGAGACCAGACACCATCAAAGTGTGCTTCCCATCCGAGCCCTGAGGCGTTTGTGGAGAGTGTCACAATCGGAGACGCGCAATGAAGGGGACCCATGCCAATAAGATTCTTCGGATCTAGCCACCACTGCCAATCCCGGATGACGGTCTTCGTGATCCAGATCGGAAGCTGCAGATGGTCTTGCTTTTGATCAAACTGGACCCGTACCATCCACTGGGTGACCCACATGTGGAGACGAGCAAGTGGGACTGCTGCAATGGCCGCAGCCATGTGTCTGAGTAGGCAAAGGACCAATCTAGCAGGAACGATGTTCTTCGACAAAATGTCCCTGATGAGGGATCTGATGTGTTCTGCTCTGTCCAGGGGAAGAAAAGTTTCCCCTGGATGGTCTCCAGATCTGCGCCTATGAACTGCAGAGTCTGTGATTGAACCAGGCGTGACTTCTCTTGACTGATCATGAAGTCCAGCATCTCGAACAGAGACTGAGTATAATGGATGGCGGACATCAAGGCCTCCCGATGGGGCACCATGAGGAGCCAGTCATCCGCTGAGGGAACACGAGGGCCTTTGTTTCTCAAAGACGCTATGTTACGACCGCCATACACTTCGTGAATACCTAAGGTGCAATGACAGCCCAAATGGAGGGCTCGAACTGATAATGGTGGCCTTGAAACTCAGGTGCACAAACTTACTGTGCACTTGAGCAATGGGTGTATTTATTTATTGAAAATGTTTCACCAGGAGGGGCACACTGAGCAAAACAATGCTGCCGTCTCGCGTGCGACCCGGGGACATGGGGCAGTATACATAATACAAACATTGTGATGCAGTTACAGTCAAGCAAGTTCAACACAGTGGTGACAAGGGTTAATAGAAGGAGTTTACATAAAACAGACAATGGGTTGAAATTTAGAGTCAGACAAATCAAAACGGTGGTTACATGGATGGTGTAGCTAAAGCAAGCTATAGCAGTGAAATCACTACATTTTGTGCCTTGCGTGGGTGGTGGCATACATGTTTGATTAACAT
Source organism: Neoceratodus forsteri (assembly GCA_016271365.2). Lineage (NCBI taxonomy): Eukaryota > Metazoa > Chordata > Ceratodontiformes > Ceratodontidae > Neoceratodus > Neoceratodus forsteri. The sequence goes on along the minus strand of JADMNL010000034.1, from coordinate 106,892,960 downwards.
AGAACTACCCATGGATTACGTTAGTGCAAAATCTAGAGAATAAGAGAAAGAGAAAAAATGTATCGAGCTGGCAGTGCAAACTGGGAGCACGAGCCTGGGGAGATAGAGCAAGGAATGTTAGGGCAACTTTATTATAAGCAAGCCAATTGGGCAAGGCCCAGCCTCTGGTCAGGCGCGTAAGGATGAGGGCCACAGGTGGGGGATGAGTCATCGGGGGGGGTCAAGGGCATGTACAATTGGGTGCGAAGGAGTTAGAGAGGGTGGAGACAGAAAGTATCTGGAAGAAGAATGGAGGATTTGGGCCGGCAGGTCATTCCCGAGCTTAGGGAGGTGGTAAGAGAAGGCAGATTGGCCTGCGGAGGTTCTTCGATGAGGGATAGCTAATTGCCTGGAGTCAGCAGACCTGAGGGCGTGCGCTGGAGTTGGTGGGGAAGATAGGGAGGAAATGAGGTAGGGTGGGAGGGAACTGAGCCAGAAGTTAGAAACAAATTTAGGGCAGTGAAGTAGGCGCCAGTTGCGCAGGGACGGAAGGGTCAGTGAATGGTAAAGCTCACAGTGATGGGTGCGGGGGGGGGGCATCGAGGGTGAACCGGCAGAAGGCATTGAAGAGAGGGTCTAGTCTGGATAAGATGGACTTGGGGGGCAGTGCTGTAGACGACACTGCAGTAGTCGAAGGAAGAAAGAATCATTTTCTGGACTATTTCGCGTCTCGCAGGAAGCAGTAGACTGGAGCGGTTTCTAGAGAGGGCACAGAGCTTGGGGAGCAGTTTTGATAGGACGGTGTCCACATGGGTGGAGAAGGAGAGGTGGCGATCAAGTTAGACCCCTGGGTACCTAAAGGGGTATATGCAGGTAAGCGTCCTGCATGTCCAAGGACGCTGGAAAGTTGCCCTGCTTGAGCATAGGAATCAGATCTGGGAGGGTCACCATGCGGAACCGTTTGTACAGGACCGACTCGTTGAGGTCGCTGAGGTCTAGTATCGGACGGAAGTCTCCTGTTTTCTTGAGAACCAGACAGAAGTGAGAATAATACCCTGCACTCCTCTGGTTCAGTGGTCGTGCTCCATCACTTCTTTTCCCAGGAGCGCGAGCACCTCCTGCTGTATGAGCAGGGCGTGCTGACCCACCACTGGAAAGCAGGGGAGGTCTTGTAGGTGGGTGGTCGAGAAATTCTATAAAGTGACCTTTCTTGACCAATTGAAGGACTCACCGGTCAGTGGTAATCAACTGCCACCCTAAAAGGTGGCAAGCGATGTGACCCCCGACCTTTTGTGCCCATTTATCCAGAGAAGGGGCCGGTTTAGTGTAGCATTGGGCTCTTCCTGGGGATGACGTAGCCTGGGCTTTCCGCTGAAAGAAGCCCCTTTGTTGCTGACCGGAATGTGGCTGCTGCCTTTGTTGCCTGCTGTGAAAACAGCTCTGGTTCCTAAGAAAGGAACTGGGCCTGGATCTGTACAGACCTGACTGCTTCCCCAGTGTCCTGGAGTTTGGCGATAACCTTCTCAGAGGGTTCACTAAAGAGTACTTTGCCGTTGTAAGGGATGTCAAGAATGTTCTTCTGTATGTCCGGAAGAAGCTGGAGACACGGAGCCAAGAGTGTCACCGGAGATAGACGCCGGAAGCTGCAGCTCTGGTGGACGAGTATGCAGAATCGTATGTGGCTCATAGTACATCAGACCCTGTGTGAAGAAGGTTTAGGAGCTCCGCCTTCTGATCGCCATCCGGAAGTTCATCGACCAGGTCCTTGCCCTGTTCCCATAGGGCGTTCTGAAACTGTACCATGGGTGGTTAGGTAGTTCAGGGACTTGATGGAGCATGTAGCAGCCGCGTACATGCGTCTCCCCAGGACATCCAGTTGTTTGGATTCCTGGTCCAGTAGCTGTGTACTCATGTGTTGCGGTCTTTGAGACCAGTCATGTGAGGCTGTAATGACCAGGGAGTCTGCCAGAGGTTGTTGAGCCAAGTACTGGTCCTCTCTCAGGGCCTTGTACAGGTGGTCAGTCCGCACCGCGAGTAGAGTGCGACGCTTCCATGCGGCCTTGGTGACGTCCATGAAGGTGTCCACCAAGGGTGGCACTACCACAGGCTTTGGGTCTTTCTGCTGAAGATAACGGGCAAGGCGCTGTCTTTTGGGGTCGAGGTCTTTGGCGTTCCATCGCATGTTGTCCTGGATGTGCCTCATGATCTCAGAGAAAGAGGGATCATTCGGAGGAGACCTGGGCAGGTCATGTGGGTCAGGTGATGGAATGCTAAGTGGAGGAGGAGATCTAGAGTATTCTGAGCTATCCAATCTGAAGTCCTCCTCTGACAGAGTATACTGCTGATGTCTGGGTCGCTTGGGGCTGGGAGACCCTGATGGAGATCTTGAGGAGGCCTTCTCCGATCCTTGGATCTACCCCTGGGAGGTGGAGTCTGCTCCTTAGGGGTTGGTGGTCGTCCTGCTGGCCCCTGTGGTGGAGGAGGGGGTGCAGGAGATGAAGTAGTAGAAGGTGTAGGAGGTTTTACGTGAACCACATCCTTTCAGGTGGTGTCCCACCAAAAAGTAAAGAGGTCCTTCACTTCCTGCAGGTACATGCCCGACGACGGGCCTGGCGCCGGTGGTCTGTCGCCGGGGTCAGGCATCGGTTCCACAGGTGTCTCCGGGTTGGGCGAAGGTTCCCTCGGGAGACCGGCATCCTCAGTGTCACCTGCCTGGTCTTCGGCCAGTGTCGTGTCCTCCTCCGTTGAGTCCCTGTGACCAGTGTCCACCAGTGACTGGTGGCAGTCTCTGGCTCCGGTGAATGCGAGGCCGACGTTGGTCGCTTGGCCGACGTCTTCGGGTCCAGCGAATGCCCAGCTGGCGTCTGGTGCCTGGCAGATGTCTGCAGCTCCAGCGAACGCCTGGTCAATGTCAGGTGCTTGGCCGACGTCGGGTCAGACATCAGGTCCTTAGTCTTCCTGGGTGGTGGATCTGGACCTCTAAGAGACCGACCTGGAGTCAGTGTCCCGACGTCAGGTCGATGAGAAAGACTTGTGGCATTCTGAAGACCGAGAGGGAGTAGAGGAAACTGAGAGCCTTGAAGTCTTGATGGGCTGGAGAGTCGAAGAGCCGCCTGAAGCCTGGACTTTGACCGGAGGGGGCTGAGAATGAGCCCTGGATGGAGAGCGGTCAGATCTGGTGGAGCCTTATCTATGGAGTCCGAGGCCCGGTTCGGGGATCTGGACCTTACTTTCTCCCAGTGTTTATGGGCCTTGGAGGAAGATCTTGGTCCATCCTACTAAGTCTTTCTTCCAGCAGGTAAGCCGGAAGTGCCTTTTGATGGCGGATCCTGGTGCAGCTGTTGAACCCTTGGCAGAAAGTGCAGGCCTTGGTGTCGTGGTGCGGGCCTAAGCACCGCACACAGGAGGAATGAGGATCCTTAAAAGGGATCTGTTTTCCGCAGGCACACTTGGAAAGATGTCCCTCGTCTGAAGGAGTTAGAGAGGACATCAGTTTGCAGAAACTCTTGAAGTTCTAAGTCACAGAGCGCTAGGTAAACATAGAAACATAGACTTTGACGGCAGATAAAGACCGCTAGGCCCATCTAGTCTGCCCATTTCCCTACCTACAGGATAGGCCGCAGATCCTAGTTAACCAACAGCCTACATCTTCCTGCCCCCCACAAGAATTGCCTTATGTCTGTCCCATGCATTCTTGAATTCTCCCACAGTTTTAGACCCCACAACTTCCTCAGGAAGGCTGTTCCATGCATCAGCATCAGGTAGTGACCGATGCTGGCGAGTCAACAGCAAGAAAAGAACTAGGGATTCTGGGGGACTGCCCCCTTATGTACTATGCCTGACCTCGGGGGGCGGTCCCCACTGAATAATGATAGCTAGAAAATTTCCGTGGGGTCCTGGCGCCTGCCGGCTTCAGTCCAAATGGTGTAACCTGCTGCAAGAGCTGTTTCTCAAAGTAAGATCTGTTGAGTACCTAGAGGCCAGTGGGGCAAAGGACCCAAGGCAGCATGGATTTACGGCAGCAAGGTAATGTCAGACAAATCTAACTGATTTCTTTGACTAGGTGACCAAAGTAGTACACCAGAGAGGGGCTGTGAACATGGCCTACCTAGACTTTAGCAAGGCATTTGACAGTCCCGCACAAGATTAATAAACAAATAAGCCAGCCTGGGAGTGGGTCCCAAGGTGGTAGCCTGGGTAAAACACTGGCTAGACAACAGGACACAGAGGGTAATAGAAAATGGAGTTCACAGTGAAGAAAGGGGGGTACTAGTGGGGTACCGCAGGGTTCAGTACTGCGGCCAGTCCTTTTTAATGTCTTTATAAGTGACACTGCAGAGGGACTGGAAGGGAAAGAATGTCTCTTTGCAGATAACACAAAGATCTGCAAACAGGGTCGATATGCAAGGTGGGGTGGAAAGGATGAAAAGGGACTTGGCAAGGTTGGAGGAATGGTCAAATGTATGGCAGCTTAGATTCAACGCAAAGAAGTGCACAGTAATGCACCTGGGAAACAAAAATCCAGGGGAAGAGTACACAATGAGGGGTGAGATGCTGACAACAAAAATGGAAAGGGACCTGGGGGTAGTCATATCAGATGATCTAAAAGTGGGCCAGAAATGTGAGAAGGCAGTAAGGAGAGCTGGGGGGATACTGGGCTGCATAGGGAGAGACATTACCAGTAGAAAACAGGAAGTTGTTATCCCTCTGTACAGACAGTTGGTAAGACTACATCTGGAGTACTGTGTACAGTTCTGGAGACCCTATCTCTGCAAGGACACAGACAGGGTGGAGGCTGTCCAGAGGAGGGCAACCAAAATGGTGCACGGTCTACACCAGAAGACATATGAAGAAAGACTAAAGGAGCTTAAGATGTATAGCCTCAAGGAAAGGTGGGAGAGGGGGGACATGATAGAAACTTTCAAATACCTCAAGGGAATCAACAAAGTCCAAAAGGGTAGCACCTTTCAGAAGAAAAGATATGCAAGAACAAGAGGGCACAATCTGAAGATAGAGGGGGGATGGCTCAGAGGTAATGTGAGAATGTATTTCTTCAGAGAGAGGGTTGTAGATGCATGGAACAGCCTTCCTGAGGAGGCCGTACAGTCGAAAAGAGTGGGGGAATTCAAGAATGCATGGGACAGACATAAGGCAACTCTAGTGGGAGGTAGGAGGAAGTAGGCTGTTGGTTAACTAGGACCTTCAGCTTATCCGTTAGGTAGGGAAATGGGAAGACTAGGTGGGTCAACCGGTCCTTATCTGCCATCAGATTCTATGTTTCTGTCTTCGAGTGAGGACAGGAGCACTGTCTGGAAGAGACAACAACCAACAACGTTGTGTGTCATTCCCAGGCAGTACAGACATGACACGTGTGGGTCCATCCACATCATCATCTGCTGGCATGTGATGCACTGTTTGAAGCCAGGAATGGGCTTTGCTTCCTTGTGTTCATGTTTTCAATCGGACATCGAGAGCAGGACCAAAAAATATGCAAACTGTTTTTGGAAAAGTAAGAAAATCACAAAGTTTGCCAATGGCACACTTAACAGGCCCTACAGCACTGGCCTGGTTGCAGTGTCAGTGGCTCAGTAGGTAGCACACTCGCCTCTGAGGCCGGGAGATCAGAGGGCTGTGGGTTCAGTTCTTACATCTGGCACTTGGGTTAATATCCCAGTACTGACACTGTAATGCAGCATGAGAGGGGTGCTGCATTTCTGAGGTGCCATCTTTCGGATGAGACGTTAAACCGAGGTCCCATCTGCCTGGATTGGTGGTAGTTCAGGTGGATGTTAAAGATCCCATGGCACTTATCGAAAAGAGTAGGGAATTTCCGGTGTCCTGCCAAATTTCCCATTCACTAAAAAATACCACCAACAGCTTAATCTGGTTCAAGGTCAGTTGGCATTCATCTGTATCCCCCTCCCCCGGGTCGTGCCTGAAAATAGGCAGGATTTGTCTAGTGCACTTACCCGGGCAACAAAAGCTAAATAAATAAATAAATAAATAAATGAGGGTTAAAGCACTGGACGCCACACCTTGTGCCGTGCCAGCGAGCCGGGTTCGGGAATGGACTCGGGCCACTGGGGGTCGGCAGGTGAGGGAGGATTTAGTGTCCGCAGATCGCTCTCTCACCCGGTGGGTAGCGGCATGGCTGCGCTCCACAGTGGCCTGGCGGGATCGGGTACTGTAGGATGCGACGTTGTAATGGGATGGAGCGGCGGCAGATGTCAGCACATCAGTGTGCAGACGTCACTGCGCATCCACGCTCCAGGGGAAACACACAACAGCAGAAAACCCTGGTTCCTCGAATAGGTGACAGCATCCTCCAGTGCCCTGCTGCCACACACCCAATGCTGAGCTCATCTCACCGGCTCTCCTGATCCCTCACCTTGCCTTGGATCTGGTGCGCTAGCCCGGGGCTTTGTCAGATCAAGGCAGGCGGGGATGTCTGTCTATTTCCCGGTGGGTGAGCATCAGGCAGGTGGTAGAGCCGCTGGTGCGAGTGGGGTCTGCCTGAGAGTGTTCCGCGGGACTAGGGATAAAGTATACTTAAAAAAAGCCCTACAATGTGTGGTGCTGCAAAGGAGGACACCAAACTCTTCCACCGGAAAGAAGATCTGACATCATATGGTGAGCACAGGGATATAACACCTGAGCGGTGGGAGGAGCTTTACTTAAGACCTTCCGGTGAATCAACTCTTAAGGAAGAGTTGCAATTGTGTGGATAAGTGAATCATATCCACACCTCTAGAATAGCAGGATATCAGGGGCCTTTCTTACGTCTGATGCAAGATACACATCTTTATATGTCGGCAGTCCTCACCGATCACAGTCAAAGCACTTTACCTGCCGATGCTGCAGGACTATGTGCGATTGTTCTGTTGTCGTCATGTTCTACAGTGCTGTTGATGTCGGGCTCTGTCATAGGTGGACGACACTCCAAGACTTTGCAAGTGTAAACACAGCGTTTCCGGGCATCTGTAGTGCTCCAGTACACTCTCGAACACCTGTGAAATTAACAAAACAAATTCGGTTTTCAGCACCTAACAAAGAGGCACAGTCCTTACTCTGATGCATTTTTTTTTTTTAATTCCCCTCGAGTGAAAAGTCATTTACAAGTCACTTAAGTAGTCTACAAAAGCCTAGACATCACATTTCTGTTTGCTGTGGTTTATGGCTCAACAGTGGAGATCAACTGTAGACAACTTGAAGTCTTTGCCGACGGCTGAACCCCCCCCCTCCCAAAAAAAAATAACTGTGGGCATATCTCAACCTGTGGATAACAATTCAATCAACTTTCACACACTGCATCCATCAGGAAACTTCCACGGGCTTCTAATGATGCCCCTATGTTGCGGTCTTGTTTCCCCTCAACATGAATTCCTTGCTTACTTTTTTCTAAGCTGGAAGAAGCTGTTGTAGATCAAGAAGTCTTCCGTTTTCAAATATTATAAATAAATATTTTATAGAAAAAACGTACTTACTGATAACCGATGGGAAACAGTTTGTCCTCACAGTCAGAGAGATCATTCAAAATTCCCAAGCAGTCTATGGTCATGGAACCTAAACAGAAAGAAAATAATTAACACGACATTCCGCACTGCATTCATGAAAAACATCAACAACACGCCAGCGTTCACGGTGGATGCCTTTGGCTGTGCTCCTCTGCACGTACTTCTAATCCCCTGAATATCAAAGGCATCAGGGAACTTAAAACGGAAATCACCACACAACAGCAAGCCTGTGTACACAGTATTTCAACAAGGCTTGTGACTCAGTGCCTCGCAGAAGGCTGCTGAAGAAGCTAGAGGATTTGGGTGAGAAACCGGTTATAAGGGAGGCAGCAGTGGGCTGTGGTTAATGGAATAAAAACAGAAAACGGGGAGGTCACCAGCTGGGTGTGACAAGAATCAGTCCTGGGTCCAGTCCTTTTCAGTGTGTTCATCAGTGACATGGGAGAAGGAATCCAGGGCAAGATGTGCCTCGTTGCAGATGACACTAAGCTCTGTGGCAGGGCAGACAAGGAGGAGTTTTTTTTATTTATTTATGCATCTGTTAACTGGGTAGGCACACTGATCCAATGGACCATTTTCAGGCATGACCCAAGCCATGAAGATGGCACAACGATAAAAACAGGTTATTCACCTGTAACAGTAGTTCTAGGAGTGGTATATGTTGTTCATCCACATTATTTGGCATGTCCCGTTCCCTTTAAGGATCGCCGGAAGGTCTTCAAGCTGGCTCCTCCCACCCACCCGGGTGGTATATCCCTCTGCTCTGCTCCATTACACCAGATCTTGGCCTGCTGGAAGCCAGGTTTTGTGCAACCGCAGCTGGGGAGGCCGGGTGGGTCCGTGTGGATGAACAAACATATACCACTCCTAGAAAGTACGGTTACATAAGACCTTACCGTAACAGTAGACCTTCTAGGAATGTCTCTTGCAGTAAGTCATTACTTCTGGGAGTTCCCAGCAGGTGGCGCTATCACACGGAAGCTTCTTCCAGCAGTCTCCTTCCCAGGGACCACCCACACTACATCACTTCCTGGATGTTGCATATAAAAGTGGGTGGTCCCTGACACGCTCCATTCCCCACCGGTTTCAGCTCATTAGGTGAGAGACCGAGGGGAACCAAGGTACCAGTGCATCCCAACCCTATTTGTGTTTTCCCTGTTACAGATGGCAGGGGGATGGTGGTGGAAACTACTTACTGCAAGAGACAGTCCTAGAAGACCTACTGTTTTGGTAAGGTCTTATGTAATTGTACTATCTTCCACGGAATGGTCTCTTGCAGTAAGTCACTGCTTCTGGGAGAGTCTCAAGCAGTTATATCACATGGTGGGGAGGGAGTTGTGGCACTATGCCTTATATAACCTTGTGGCCGAATGACTGGTATGCATTTCCAGGCAGTATCCAAGTATACTGTATGGTGCAGGTGTGATCCGTGCATCAGGTGACTGTACTCTAATGTCAGTGACATTTCAGTAATATAAAAAAGGCCACAATGGCTGTTAGTGGTAATCTCCTGCGGAGTTAGTCTGATCAAGACCCGATATGGGTATACAGTATTTAATACAGTAGTAAATCACGTGACTGACTGTATAATGGAGAGACTGGTGGGTTCCGGTGGCCTGTAGTCAAGATATAGGGATTGAAGCATCCGATCCCTTGATGAAAATGATCGAAGTACAAGGTTTTTGATACAAGCTTTTCCTGGGGAATTTTTGGTTGCCCAGTTTCTGGTATGTAAATTTATACAATGGGGTGAAAGATAAATGAGTGTGATAAAAACATGCATCTTCACCAGAGTGTGATAAATGTAAGAACCGACATTTATCTCATGGCTCAGAGTGAGATGACTCACTGCTACCTGCAGCTAACTTAATTACCATGGCAAAACATCATCACCTGCTTCCCACACTCTCTCACTCCCAGCTCATTACTGTGATACTTTTAGCTGACTACAGCCAAAATTCCAAAGCACACAACCTCACAAAACAGTTTCTTTCTCACTGCTGCCTGAAGATAACTTAGTTAGCATTGCAAAACACACTCAGCTTTTCCCACAGAGTTTGTAACACTGTCAGCCCATTCAGAAAATGTCACACACAGAAACAGCAACAGAACACAAAAAATCATAACAATACTTCTGAAACTCGTACCCCTATTGTATAAATCGAACACATGATGTGCAGATCGTGTGTTATGAAAATATCTTCACTCCTGCATTGTGATCTCTGCATACTCTCACTCATGCCTTCGGCACTCGTGAGTATCCAGAGATCACTATGTAGGAGTGAATATATTTTCCATACCACACAATCTGCACATCATGTGTTTGATTTATATTTTCTAATGTTAGCCCTTAAATTTATCTCACACTGGTGAAGATGCATGTTTTTATCACACTCATTTATCCTTCAGCCCTATCGTATAAATATATACATATGATAGAAATGAAAAAGTAATTAAGGTTTTCAACCAATAACTTGGTGAAAATAGTATGAGGTCCTTGTTAGTTGAGCGGTGACTTTTCTCAAAACCTCATGGGCTGCATATGCAAATCACCACAGAATGTTACGCTGGTTCAACTTTAAGCAGAATTGCATGGTGCCGAAAGGCCTCTCACACAGTTTGCAAAGGGTGCTAACAGATGACACAGACACGTGTTTTGTCCTACCAGGACTCATCAGTATGCCTCGTCTGTTTGACACCCCAGTGGACTGAACCGGCTACCCTAAGACAGTGCGTCTTGGTTATGTTGTGGTGAACCCATTAAAATAAAAAAAACTATTTAAAAGACAAAGAACCTCTGTGCGCAAACACTGAGGCAAGGGTTACCCCAAAGGGCATTTGGCTGGGAAGCCAAGTTTCAAGAAAATACAAAATCACACATGCCCCCACAATGCAAAGCATTATGGGCTGCATATGCAAATCACCACAGAATGTTATGCTGGTTCAACTTTTGCTGGGACGCAGGGGAAGAGTGCCAAAAGGGCTTCTTCTTCTACTGCTTCTTACTGGAAGAACCTATAGCAGAAGTGGTGTCCAAGGTGGCACTGGACTGCTCAAAACGCTGAAGGTGACCAGCCACACCTGGGCTGAAAAGATTGGTGCCCAGGAAAGGCACAACGGCTAGTCTGTGCAAAGTATCTGCTGGGAAAGAGGAGAATCTCAGTCAAGACCTGGGGCAAGAGGCAACTGCGGCTGCCAACAAGCGGGCACAAGGGTCCCCAATGTCCAACAACCCGGCCCTGGTTCCAGACTTGCTTGACCGTGGTCTGCACGTCTGCGGGGATGTGTGGGAGGACTTCATCCAAAGACCCCAAGAGGGCATAAGAGAAGTGTACCATGACGACAGCCCAACTTGCCTGATGGAGACCTAAAGGTGAGGCCGCACAGACTTTTCAAGACGAATGATCCAAGTTTTTGGATTCCTTTTTGGGAGGTCGGTCAGTGTCAGCAGAACTGCCAGTACACCTGAACTGCCAGTACACCTGAACACAGAGGTGGTCACCAGGCTCTCGGCCGCAGGGTGCTCTGTAAACCCCGCAAGGGACCCCATGGGCACCGCATACTTGTGGGCCATAAAGGCTGACGGAGCTGGACAGGAGGCAGGGTGCTGCCAAAGTTCTACGGTCAGGCCAACTATGGCCTCAGCCACTGGAAAGACCTCAGTCGGAGTATCCCTTCTTTTGAGGATGTCTGTGAGAGGGTACTCCGCCTTTTCCTGGATAGGTTCCAGGGCATCCCTATAGACTCAGAGGCGAGGCGAAGAATGCCCTGAAAGGACGAAGGACCTTCCTCCATCTCTATCCCACCATCCAATTCGTCATCCTCGGGATGAGAATGTAGGCTGGTCTCATCCGAATCAGGAATACAACGGTCGACCACCCATGTCACCATCGATCCGCTGAGGGCGGTCCAGGATGACAGTGACCGAAGACGCCGGGAATCCTGCATCTGGTCTATCTTCCTTGGCGAGCCTCCTACAGGCAATCCTGGTGGTGGTTCCACCACCATCGGTGGAGAGACCCGTTTAGGCTGAACCGGAGGTTTTGCCAGCTCCGCGGGGGGCCACCCCGAAGGAGTTGGCTTCGGCCTGGGAGGCGAAAGACAAGTAATGTCCGGGGTAGAAGCCAGGGTCAGCATATGGCCAGTCAAAATCAGCTGGTGCCACGAGGTCCTCGTAGCGCCAACGGAGTTTCCGCCAGAGCCTCTCCATCAGAGGATGACCGATGGCATCGCCTCTTTTTTAAGCGCTTGTGGCTCTTCCTCGGCCTGTCGGTCGAGGGGGTCGTAGACCTCGATCAAGATCAGACATGCCGATTTGGTCGCTCGGGAGACACTGGTGGGACCGGTGATTTCCAGGGTCGGGGACCACTTCTTGATGGGGTCCCAGCCGAATGGGTCTCCTCCAGCAGGGAAAGAAAGGACGGGACTTGATTGGAACATCGGGACTGGGTCCGCGAGCAATGGGTCGATCGGGTCAATGATTATTTCAACCTGGCTGATCGACACTTCGGTCGACTGGCCAGACGGCAAAGCCGAGAAGCCAGCGTCGGAAGAGGCAATTTTGACCAAAGTTGAGACTGCAGATTCCTGGGACCGAGATATCTCCCAATCCCAAGAACGTCTTCACTAAGATGAAGACGAACCCAGGTTCTTTTCCCGCTTACAGGACCGAGAGGAGAGCGTGCCCACATGACCCTCTCCCTTAGTTGGGAAAGACTGGCACAACTCTCGGAAGGAACCCAAGAAGGTGAAGCCCAGGTTGAGCAGAACGAAGAAGCTCCAAGAGATAGATTTCACAGCACAAACCACTTCCTCCTCAAAGGCTTGCATGTGTTCCAATTGCTCAGCGGATCCCACGGCCATGGAAACCGCCCACAGAGCCTCCTTTGATTTCACGGGAGGGTTCCATTTTTCCGGCCTCCTCAACTTCAGGCGTGCGAAACGGTCGAGGACTTTTTTATACTGGGAGATAGAACGGGAGAAGGCATTACTGCCCGTTTTACTGTTCTCCGCATAGCGAGCTCAATATTATCGATTTAAGCATATCAATTGATCCATTTCCCTTTTAAATAGGGTGAAATACAAAACAAAAATCTCACTTTGAGGTGTCATGGCTGACACCCAAGCAATAAACGCACGTGTTGTAGGGATCGGTGCGCGACACTTTCTGGCTGCACAAACACCGGCGAAATCTGAGGGGAAGACTTGTCTTCCACAATCGAAGAAAAGCAGTCACGGTCGCTAATGCGAACTGGATGAATTTTCGGAATAGCCAGGGCCTATAAAATGCTGAAGCATGAAGGAGGCAACCTGAATCTTCCAGCGGAAAGTTAAATCTGGTGTCATGGGGCGGAGCCAAGAGATGTACCACCCGGGTGGGTGGGAGGAGCCAGCTTGAAGACCTTCTGGCGATCCTTAAAGGGAAAGGGACATATCAAATAGTGTGGATGAACAACATACCCACAATCCTACAAATACAATTTCTCGAAATACAGAACAGGAAATACCGTCAAGAGTTACAAACACAGCACAGTGCAAACAATTATAAGAATTATTTTACAGCGTATTCCAACAGAATGTACAGAAATGCAAAGCACAGTAGTGGTAGGTAAGCATAGCTACTAGATAATTTCAAAGAGTGTTATCCGTTGCAGGATAATTTACTGTGGGATGTACATAACAGAGCGTCTGAGTTTCTGGATGACCTCAGCGAGCTTGTGAGCTTCTTGGAGTGGCACAGAGGGGTGGACACCCTGGGGACAGGTACAAGTGGCAGCAGCCATCAAGGCTGCTTCGTAGTAGGATTTGAACGAGAACTGAGAATCAACGGAGCGAAGTGAGGTGGGCAGACTGTTCCACAGTTTAGGGGTGACTGAGGTGAAGGCTTTACTACCCAGGCAGGTGGTGATTTGTGGAGCAACCAACAGAAGTCTGGTTAGGGAGATGCAGAGACTTGCAAAGGCTAGAGAGGTGGTCAAAGATTTGGCAGTAGAAATTCAATGCTAAAATGAGCAAGGTGATGCATATAGGGAACAAGAACCCAAGGACAGAGTGTTTTTTGGGGGGAGGCTGGGCACAACCTCTGAAGAGAGACTTAGGAATCATCATTAGTGACTCCCTAAAACAAGCCAGTGTAACAAGGCTTACAGTAAGGAAATGAGGATGCTGGGGTGTATAGGACAGGGTACTGACAGCAGAAGTATTACTCCTCTACAGATCACTGGTGAAGCCTCATCTGGAGTACTGTGATCAGTTCTGGAGTCCTCACCTAAGGAAAGATAAGGACAGGTTCGAGACAGTGCAATATAGGGTGACCAAAACAATTCAAGGCCACCAGGGTAGATCTTACGAGGATCCGTTCAAGGCAGTGAACATGTGCTCACTGGAGGCTGGATGAGAGAGGGGAAATACGATAGAGAACTTCAAGTTCCTGAAAGGAAAGAAAGTACAGTTACGTAGGAACTTACCCTAACAGTAGATCTTCGAGAGAGGTTCCTTCAGTAGGCCATCACATATAGGACTGGCACCACCTGGCGTTGGGCCGCACGGCAGACTTTTCTAGAAATACCTGACAGGGAACCGCCCACCCATCACGTTACTGACGTCAGCATGACTGTATATAGTGGGCGGTCTCCACGCTTGCCCTCCAGTTCTCCCCGCCGGAGCCAGGAAGAGGCCTGACAGCAGGAGCGAAAAGAATTTGGAGACACTGTAAAACAAAATGAGGGGAAGGAGGGAGGGAAAAATATGACCTACAGAAGGAACCTCTCTCAAAGATCTACTGTTCTGGTAAGTTCCTACATAACTGTACTATCTTACTTCGAGAGGGTTCCTTCAGTAGGTCATCACATACTGGACAGAGTCCCAAGCAGTCCCTCCAAGGAGAGACCGAGAAAAACTAGGGAAGAGGAAACAACTAACTCCTACGGAAAAAAATGAAGTCCAAACAGGACCCAGTCTAGGACAGTAGGCCCTGCAGGATGGCTAGGCCAAAGCCAGTCCTCCACCTAGAAGCAATGTCCAGACTATAATGCTTGGTAAATGTATGGACAGAACTCCAAGTAACGGCAGCACAAATGTCAGCCACGGAAACGTTCCATAGGAAGGCCGCGGAAGCAGCTGACTTAGGTCGAGTATGGGTCTGAAGTCCCCGGTCTTTTCTAGAACCAAGAAAAAGTGTGAGTAAAATTCCTTTCTCCTTTGCCCCGAAGGGACGTGCTCAATCACTTCTTTGAGCAAGAGCGAATTTACTTCCTCGTGAACGAGAAGGGCTTGGTCCCGAGTACGAGGTTCTTCTTCGGAGGATTTTCTGGGGGAAACTCCAGAAGCTCTATGGTGTGTCTGACGGACACTAGTTGCAGGACCCATTCGTCTGAGGTAATCACCCTCCACTCCTGCATGTGGCAGTCGAACCTCCCTCCCACCTGCTCCCCATCGCAAGACTAAGGAGGCAGTGGGGCCGGGCAGTCAAGAAGTGGTGGGATGTTCATGTGAGGACCTCCTGAACGTCTCTGATTTTTGGAGGCAGGAGGGGTGGCTGTACCAGTGGCCTTATGCTTCCCTTGGCGGCGCGCCTGAGCGTTCTTCCTCTGCCTCCAAGTCCTTTTCCGAAAGGACTGCTGCTGAGAGCCTGATCGGTACATTGACCTAACAGACCTAAGAGCAACTCCCTTGTCCTGTAGGTCTGTTATGAATGATATCCTTGGTGTCCCCACCAAAAGGACCGAGCCCTGAAGGGCGGGGGGCCTGACCGCCAACTGGACCTCAGCTACAGTCCAGAGAGGCGAAGCCAGGAGTGCCATCTAAGGAAATGGCAGCCGAGGTACGTCCACGGAATTGACAGACTCCGTAAGTGGCTCATAAAGCATGCCTGAAGGAGATCTTGGAGGCAGATATCCTGGCAAGTTCCTCCTTAAAGGTGAAGGATCCATGGACTGGACTTCGCCAACCTGGCACCATATAGTCGCTTTTGACGGGACACCATATGGGCCACTTAACTGAGGGACTGAAGGCTTATTATGGCTGACTAGTAGATCTTTTTTCCGAACTGGTCCATTTGCCTCGACTCTTTGTCTGGAGGTGTAGTGCTCATGTGCTTGGGAGCAGAGGAGTGATCATTAGCCGCTGAGATGACCGGAGAGTCAGCCTTGGGATGAGATTTTAAGTAAGAGGAATCGTCCGGCGCCCGGTAGAGTCTGTCCGCCCACTTGGGGACAGCCGGGATAGAATTAGGCATCTGCCAGATGGTCGTGGTGATGTCTTGATGAGGGGCCATCCATGGGGGAACAGGGATGGGAGACAGAGACTCCAAGTCCAGGTGTTCTGAGAGTCTCTGCCTCATGGGGTCCTGTTTCTCCAACTCCCAATCGAAGTAGTCTCTCAAGGCCCTCAAGAGGTCCAAGAAGGAAGGGTCCTCCGGTGGGGATTTCGGCGAGGCCTTACCTTTCCAGGACCTCCTCCTCTGAGGAATCTTCTCTCCCGTCTAAGCTGTCATCGTCCGCCTCCACGACAGGACGGCGTCTGTAATCTGGAAGGAAAATGTCCTGCCAAGTCTTCCCTGAGATGTGGATGGTGGTAAGCGAGCTGCTCGGGGAATAAGACCTAGGAAGCTACGGTTGTGGTAGTCTATTTTCCAGGTCAGAGACCAGCTCCCACCTGGCCCCCTGCCACTAAGACTGTATCAGGGTCTTGAAATCCAGGACAACCAGAGGAAGGGGAGGTGGAGGAGGAGCTACCGGTGGGGGATAATAACCCTGGGGTCCCATGAAGTGGGAATAAGGGTTAAATCCAGAGTAGAACTGTCCGAGATAACTCAAATCCAGAGTGGAACCCCCCCCCCGGTTAAGGATCCCCAAATGGATAATGGAGGGCAATTCGGGGTCGGGTATAAATACCAGTCATCAGATCTGGCGTCAGGGAAACCCACGTCAGATCTGCCATTTTATAAATCGGAGGAGGATCCGGCGTTGGGACAGCCCACATCAGAGGGACCGACATCGGCACCGGCGCTACCCAATCCAGCGCCAGAAGGGGATCCAGCGCCGGATGGGCTGGCATTGGAACCAGACGAAGGGGCACTGGCATCGGGGCTGAGGCCAAAGGTAAAGGCCAGTTAGCTGGTCCCGGGCTTAGGAACTGTCGTCGGGATCGCCAGTGTCGGGTGAGGCACTAGAAGCCCGCCGGAAGGCGGAGGAGGAGCCTCCACTGTAAGGCCAGTAGGCCAAGGAGAAGCCTCCTTCTCCTGGACCCCAGCAGCGGAGCGTGGAGAGGAGCCCACAACATCGACAGGGTCGGTGGGCTCTCCTTTGCTATCGCCGGATGTGTCCGCTGGAGAATGAGAGGACATGGGTGAGAGGAGGAGGAGGAGGGAGAGATGCTTTCTCCCTCTGAGCCCGTGTGGTCGTCTGGGACGGCCGGCTTAACGGGCAGGGTCGGGCGGTCAGGGGTGGAACCCCCAGCCAACTTGTTGACCAGAGCCGGGCGACTTCCCCAGCCGGGGGAGCCAACTTACCGGCCGCCACGTGGTCCCCGGAGGAGCCAGGGTCCGACTTATCAGCCGAGGCGGCGCGGTCACTGGAGGAGCCGACGGCCAACTTATCCGCCGAAGTTTTGTCTGACTTACCATCCGGTTTCCTGGGCGGCAACTGGGCCTTACTCGTCGAGGGCCTGGCGTCGTCTGTGGAGCGAGCCTGCTCCCTAGACTTCTTATGTTTTTTAGAAGGGCAAGATTTTTCGGATGCGTCCCGGAGACGATCCATTTTCTTCTCTAAAGAAGCCAGGAGGGCTTTTAGTAAGTGGGCCTCCAAAGCATGCCGTCTCCTCCTCCTCTTTGTGGACTGACTGAAGGATTGGCACTCAGGACAGGAGGAGGAGACTATATGGTCCGGGCCTAGACAGAGACGCACTTTGGGTGACAGTCTTTGTGCGGTATCTGCGTGCCACAGGACGAGCACTTCTTAGGTGAAAACATTAATAAAAAACACAAAATCTGAGAATAAAGCAGCGAGGGATAACCAACGCAATGAACTTTCACGACGATCACTAATGGAAGTTTGCAATGCGACTGACACAAGGCGACGGTGGGAAAGAACTGGAGGGCAGGCGTGGGGACCGCCCACTATATACAGTCACGCCGACGTCAGTCATGTGATGTTGGGTGGGCGGTCCCCTGTCAGATATTGCTAGAAAAATCTACCATGCAGTCCGATGCCAGGTGGCGCCAGTCCTACATGTGATGACCTACTGAAGGAACACTCTCGAAATAAGATCAAGGTAAACTGTGAGGAACCATTCAGCATTAGTCTATCAAAAACAAGGAGGCACTGCCAGCCCAGTGGCATGGAGGACTGAAGCATCCATGCCTTACCTCCTGCCACGACGACTACCCATGTTCGAGGTGCGAGCAGGACACCGCGGAAATCGGGCGTCTGGAGGGCTGCTCTCCTTTCATGGGGAGAGGTAGGAATGAAGTCTGCTGCTTCAATGGCCCCTGTCAGCAGCTGGGGGCTGGAGCAACGGACCCACATTATAAGGGCCAGATGTGGAGCAGACACCCGGCGTGCTGCTCGCAGAAGCAGGCGCAGCTCAGCCACTGGTGTCACTGCACACTTTCTCTCTGTGCTTGGGGCTGGAAAAGCAAAAAAAATGGAAACAACCCCCAACCGGCGAGATGATGCCGACCCCCCACAGGCGCTACATCCAGCCAACCGGCACCTCGTGGAAGCAGAGGTGAGTCCGGCAGATGCTAGGGTGATGGGGCTGGAGGAAGGGGGTCAGTCGGGAAGGAGAGAAAGAAATTAACGGGGGGGGGGGAGACACAAGAGGGCAGAAGTGGAAACAGATGGGGGAGAGGGTAGATTCAAGAGGGATGCGAGAAAGTTTTATTTTACAGAAAGGGTGGCAGAGCCAGGGAACAATTTGCCAGCTGATGTGGTGGACGCCTAAACTGTCAATGGTTTCAAACACGGCTGGGAGAGAGTGAAGGGCTTAGTGGTTTGCTCAGGATGGCAGTGGTGGGGTGCGGAGCATGGGGGTATATAGTGTGGGTTAGAACCCTGTATGGACAATAGATCCTGGATTTGGTAGGGTTTTATGGGTAGACTGGATAGACTAGTGGTCTTTTTCTGCTGTCATTTTCCGTTTCTGTGAGTATGACAAAATTTCAGAAAAAAACATCAGCAGCTCGATTTTCCAACTGCCAGCACAGCTACCAATCCGCCCGAGACGAGAGCGAGCAGCATAGCTAAGCAGGAAGAGGGAGCCAGGGCAGACACTCAACATACCGCATTGCTCTGGGCACTAATCAGCACCATGGTCTTGGAAAAGCGTGCAGGTTTTACTAACGTAAATGACCAATTATCCCATCTACCAGGGCATTGTTGAAAAATTGAGCAAGACCCCAGAGGAACACACAGCCTGTCCCAGACGCATCTGTAGTGAGCCTGGGTACGCGTGTCTGGCTAGAAGGGGAGGGCCTCTGCAGAGATTCTGAGGGGACCCCCACCAGCAAAGTTCTCGACAAATTGTTTCTGTGATCCGGATAGGCAAATCCAAGTCGTCCCTGGTTTGGCCCCATTGGACTCGAAGCGTCCACTGAACGGTGTGCATGCGCAGCCTGGCAAAGGGGACCGAAACTATGGCAGCCGCCATGTGTCCCAGAAGCCGAAAAATGGATCTGGCCGAGACGACAGATGCTGAACAAACTTGGATTGCTAGTACCCCCGAGGCGCTCTGCTCTGTCGGAAGGTAGGAAGGCCTTCCCTAAGGAGGTATCCAGTAGGGATCCTATAAATTGTAGACGCTGGGAGCAAAGGAGCTGTGACTTTTCTGGGTTCACTGTGATCCCCAGGCACCAACAGAGAGAGAGAGAGAGAGAGTCCAGGATGGTCTTCCAAAGACGAGACCTGGACGGGGTCAACAGAAGCCAATTGTCTAGATAAGGAAACAGGAAATGTCCGTTTCTGCGCAGTGCCACTGTGACAATGGCAAGGCATTTTGTGAAGACCCTGGGGGCAGAGGAAAGGCCGAAAGGGAGTACCTAGAATTGGTAGAACTGAACTTCGAACCTGAACTTCAGGAATCTCCAATGATTTCTGCAGATGGGTATGTGCAGAAATGTATCCTGCATGTCCAGGGAAGCCATCCAATCCCCGACCGAAAAGAAGGGCAGGAGATTTGGAAGCGAGACCATTCGGAATCTCTGACAGGAGACCCACCGATTGAGATCGCTGAGATCCAGAATGGGCCTCAAGTCTCCCAACTGCTTGAGAACCAGGAAGACGTGGGAGAAAAAAAAAACAGTCTACCTCTGCCTCCAGGACACATTCTATAGCGTCCTTCGCCAGGACAGACTGGATCTCCTGTCTGATAGGAACTCTGTGGTCTCATGGGTAGTGGGAGGGGGAGGGCGGTGGTCTGTCCGGGGGTAAAGACAAACTCTATGGAGTGCCCGAACTCCACGAGGTCGAGAACCCACTGGTTGGAGGTCACTTCTCTTCAAGCCTGGACGTAAAGAGAAAAATTACCTCCCATCGGCTCTCCTGACAACAGATCTGGGAGAGGGGGGTCGCTTAGATAGTCAGGTTGACTGAGGGCGAAGAGGGCGGGCAGCGGCAGAAGGTCTAGTCTGTCTAGAGGAGGTCGAGGCAACACCTTTGGACCCACCTCTTCAACCAAAGCCTCCTCGCTGTGTGTGAGACTGAACACGGGGCTGCTGAGGCTGATGTCCCTCTCTGCCACGAAAACGAGGCCGGCAAAAACACTCCCATTTCGAGCGATACACAGACTGCACAGAATGGATGGCCTTTCCGGAGTCCTGCAGTTTAACAATGACCTTCTCTGTGTCTTCGCCGAAGGACACAGAGCCTCTGAAAGGGGCGCCCAGAAGGGTAGTTTGCACCTCTGGTTCGAACCCTGAGACAGGAATGGCACTGAAGACAAATTCCGGTAGCAGCCACCATCGCTGAAGTGTCCGCAGAGTCATACGCTGCTTGGAGGATGTGAGTACCCACATCTGAGCCAGTCTGCAAAAGCTTAGCAAGTTCTGCTTTTTGAGGACAGTCAGGCATGTCTTGCAGGATGACCCGTCCTTGGTCCCAAAGGGCGTTCTGGAACTGGACCATGTGCGTCAAAACATTGAGGCTACATATGCTGCAGGTGGCAGAAGAGTACACCCTACGCCCCAAAGAATCCAGCTGCTTAGACTCCCTGTGTGGCGGCTGGGTACTTAGGTGCTCCGGCCTCTGCGAACGATCGTGTGCAGCCGATATAACCACAGAATCAGCTGTGGGATGTTCGGCTAAATAAGAGTGGTCCTTCGGGGCCCGGTACAGATGATTTGCCTTTTTGGGCACTGCAGAGGAAGCGTGTGGATCTTTCCAAGTGGCAAGGGTGACTTCTTGGAAAGTATCCACTAATGGGGGGATAGGCACCTGCTTGGGGTCCTTCTGGAGCAAATGCTTTGCCAGACGCAAGTGTTCGGGCTCCAGGGCCTCCGTATTCCATCCCATGTTCTCCTGTATGTGCCACATGACCTCCATAAAGCTAGGGTAATCGGGTAGAGATTTTGGCTGGTCCTCTGTATCGCCAGGAAGTGAATCAGAGTAGCAAGGTTCTGACTCTCCATAGTCCTCTGAAGAAGAGGAGGAGGAGGAACGTCATCTCCTCTTCTTATGTCTGGGTCTTCTGAGTAAAGGAGAGTGGGAGGAGGAGGAAGGCGATCTGGTCCTCCTGTGTTTATCTTTGTGCTTCCTGGGGCTAGTAGGGGTTTTATCCCCCTCATTTCCAGAAGGAACAAGGGTGACCTGAACATCTGGCTCCAGAGTGATGGGAGTAGGCTTAGGCATGGGCGCAGGAGGAGAAACCAAATCTTGTTTAACAGTCTCCCACCAATAGGTGAAAAGTTCCTTCACCTGAGACATGCCCAGCTTCGGTGACTCTGGTTTAGGAGGTGATGTCAGTCTGCCTTCTCCTGAACCAGCGTCAGCTGGATCCAGCATCTGTCTGATAGGCAACATTGGTGGTACCTCAGTAGTACCATCGTCTGGTTCAGACGTCGGGTGGAACGGCATATGGTCCCGAGGAGAGACGGGGCTACAGATAGGGGACGTCGGGGGGACCGACGACGGTAGAGATATGGTGGGTGGCATATCTGGTGCCAGAGGCACTGATGGACGATTGTCCGGCGTCGGGCCAGAAGCCATGTCTGACGGACATCCCTTATCCGAGGAAGGGTGGGGACGGTCGGAGCACGAAGAGGTCTTGACTGGCCTATCTGCAGATTCATGAGGCTTGTCCGAGGGGCGCTGATTGAAATCTGTGGACCGACACCGGTTGAACTTGTGCCTAGGAGGCAGGGACGAAGCCCTGGAAGAAAAGTACCCTGCAGACTGTTTGGACTCCCAGGGATCGACCGAGGCCGATCGGGAGGAGAACTTAGCTTTAGATGCCGCGGAGCTGGCATCAGAGAGCCTCTGAAGGACAGAGGAGCCGGAGTCAGAGGCCTTTTTTGCCACGGTAGAACCGGAGTCCAAGAGCCTTTTTGCCGCTGCAGAACCGGAGTCCATGGGGCCTAATTTTGATAGGCTGAAGGGAAGACCCCTTGGCAAGAGAAGCTGAGGTGGAAGGCTTGAGAGAGGTAAGCCGGGCTTCATGTCCGGAGGAGCTGGAGCGACTAGCGGACTGGGAACTAGAAGACCTGGGTCTGGAGGGCGAGTGATACCGGTGGTGGCGCTTCTCCTTTCTGTGTTTCTTCTTGGGGGGGAACGAGATTCCCTCCTGGAGGACGTGTCCTGCTGCATCTGGTCCAAACGATGTTGGGCTAGGTAAGCCTGGAGAGACTTGTGTCTCCGAATCCTGGTCCGGCTTTTGAAGACCTAACAATGGGTACAGGTGCTGGTGTCATGGTTTGGGCCCAGGCAAAAAAAAAAAAAAAAGGCAGGCCGAATGTCCGTCCTTGGAAGGGATCTGCTTCCCACAAGAGCACATATTACGGTGCCCAGTCGGTGGAGAAGAAATGTGTCATAGGAATCGCTGAAGCGAGACAGAGAAAAAAGTTCTAAAGCTGAGGAACTGTTAGACAGCTGAGAGCTGACTAACGCGTCACCGCGGCAGGAACAACTGGAGCACGTGAGGACCGCAACCTGTCTTTATACCGCGTGACATCAGGGGTGGAGCCGACATCAGGTGGGCGGTCCCATGGCGGTCCTGCTGGAGAAATGAACTGCCAAGATCTGCTGCCAGGTAGCGTCAGTCCTACGTGTCACCTGCTGCAAGAGCTTCCTCTCGAAGTAAGATCTGTAGTTCTTGGGGGATGGTGGGTGGTAAAGCCACCTGCTGCGAGAGCTCCTCTCAAAGGTCTACTGTTACATTAAGTTCTTATGTAACTGTACTATCCGACTTTGAGGTGGAGCTCTTGCAAAAGGTATTACCATTAGGACCGAGTCCCAAACAGTACCCAAAAATAGGCCCAGGTCTGACGGGAGGGGAGAAGAGTAAACAGCTGAAAAGCCTCCAGAGAGTAGGCCCTGAAGGACTACTAGTCCGAATCCTGCTATCCTCCTAGAGGCAATGTCCAGGCTGTAATGCCTAATGAAGGTGTGGACTGTGCTCCAAGTAGCGGCAGTGCAAAGATCTGCTGAGGAAACATTCTTCAAAGAGGCAAAAGAGGTAGCCACAGCCCTGGTGAAGTGACCCTCAACTGACCCAGCAAGGGTGTACCATGATGCTGGTAACAAAAAGAGATGCAGTGTACTAACCAACGGGTTAGTGTCAGCTTCGTGACAGGAGCCCCTGCCTTTCTGTAAGCAAAGGAGACGAACAACTGGTCGGTCTTCCTTAAGGAACTGGTTCTGTGAAGATAACGCAAAACTTGAACATTCAGAGTATGCAACAAAGCTTCTCCTTTATTGGAGAACTCTGGAAAATAAACCGGAAGTTGGATGTCCTGGTTCAGTGTCAATTCGGACACCACTTTGAGCAAAAATGTGGGATTCGTATGCAGGGCCACCCTGTACCTATGAAACACAAAATAAGGTTCCTTGCACATAATGGCCTGAAGCTCGGAAACCCTTCGAGCTGAAGTAACAGCAACTAAAAATACTACTTTCCACGAAAGAAAGCACAGCTTGCAAGTCGCGGCTGGTTCGAAGGGACGCAGGGTGAGCCTCTTGAGAACAAAAAGTAAATCCCAGGCAGGGACAGGATCCCTCCTGGAAGGTCTGAATTGCAGGACACCCCGCAGAAACATCTTGCACACCTTAAGCTATGCCCAGGGCCCCTAGTGCTCTGCGGCAGAATTTTATGATTTCTAAGGCAGGGCTCCTTGGCTTCTGCAGCAGCATTTTCCGACTTCTGCGGCATGATGTATTCATTTCTCTGGCAGAATGCAGTCCTGCCACTGGCTAAATATGTGATGTCATCAATGACATCACATGATAAGCATAGAGGAGGGCTTCAGGATAAACAAGATGGGAAAGAAAGCCTGACACTACAGAAAAACTGTATATTTGAATGAAAATTTATGAAAAACAATGAATTCTGTGGCACCATATATAGTCTGCGGAAAATTCCGCAACCGCAGAATCCCAGGGGCCTTGGCTATGCCAGAGTCTTCACATATGGTGCATGATATGCTGATAAAGCACATAAGTGTACCCTGATGGACGAATAGCTTAAGCCCAGGTCCAAGAGGTGGAGAAGGTAGTCTAGCACATGCTTGACCGGACAATCCAGGGGATCTAGGGCACGTGCTGTTGCCCAAAGACAGAAACGCTTCCACTTCATGGCATACGCTGCCCGAGTGGAGGGTTTTCTCACTGCCACCAAAACCTCTGCCACCCTGCTTGACATTCCTAATCTCACCTCTGCTAAGACTGCAGGAGCCAGGCGTGCAAGTGAACAGACTGCAGAGCAGGATGGACTAGTGTCTCCTGCTCTTGAAAGAGCAAGTGAGTGGAAAGGGGCAACTGCACAGGAGGCTCCGTGGCCAGTTGCTGCAGCAGCGGATACCAAATTTGTCGAGGCCAAAGACGAGCCACCAGAATCATTCTGGCCTACACTGTCTGCAATTTGAGTAGAACTGTCTGAATGAGAGAAAAGGCATACAGAAACCTCCCTGTCCAGGAGAGGGACAATGCATCTCGCCAGAAAACACCAGGCCCTGGATATAACAAGCAAAAATTTGGCCATTTGGTGTTGCACGGGGACGCAAATAGGTCCAGCTCTGGTCGGCCCCAATAACCAAAGAGGTCATCTACGACTTCCTGGAGCAACTCCCATTCGTGACTCAGAGAATGGAGCGACTTAGACTGTTGGCAAGAACGTTCTGGCTTCCAGGCACATGCACAGCCGTGAGATCCAGAAGGTGTTCCACTGCCCAGTCCCAAACTCTCATGGCCTCACTGCAAAGGGGATATGACCGAATGCCTCCTTGCTTGTTGATGTAGAAGAAGTTGTCTGACTGCACCAAGACAGAACCCTGGGAAACTGGGTCTTGAAACACCCATAGGGTGTACAGAACGGCCCTCATTTCAAGAATGCTGATATGAAGAGACCGCTTTGTCCGGGACCAAGCCCCCCTGATCCTGTGGTCCCCTAGATGGACCCACCAACCTAACTTTGAGGCATGTGTCATCAAGGTCTGCGATGGGCACGGTCTCTGGAAAGAGACTCCTCTCTCGAGATGTGGAGGGCAAAGCCACCACTGGAGAGAACGATGGATCGCCGCTGAGACTCTAATCAGGTGATCCAAGTTGTCCACTGCCTGGTCCCACTGGACCCTGAGGTGCCACTGCAGGAATCCTCAAGTTTAGCCTGGCAAGAGGGGCCGTCGCTATGGCTACAGTCACGTGGCCTAGAAGCTGAAGAATCACCCTTGCTGGGAGAGAAATTGCTGCCTGAACCCTGTGTGCCAGGTCCATCAGATGGCCTGCTCTGTCTGATGGCAAGAAGGCTTTCCCCTGGGTAGTGTCCAGAACGGCCACAATGTACTGCAGCCGCTGTGAGGGCCAGGGTTGCAACTTCGGCCAATTTACAGTGATGCCCAGGGAGCAAAAAAGATCAGTTTCCTCCAGGGTCACATTCAACTGGCTTGCCAACTGAGCGGAAATAAGCCAATCGTCCAGGTAAGGGTAAATGACATGACCTTTCCTCCTCAAGACCGCCGCCGCCACCACAGCCAGGCACTTGGTAAAAACCCTGGGTGCCGACGAAAGTCTGAAGGGCAAAACCCAGAACTGGTAGTGCTGGTCCTGAAACTGGAAGCGTAGAAACCTCCTGTGGGAATGCAGGACTTTGATATGCATGTAGGCGTCCTGCATATCGAGGGAGCATAACCAGTCTCCCTGTTGAAGGAGGGGTAACAGGCTTGCCGATGTCACCGTCCGGAATCTCTGGTACCTGATAGACAGACTGAGATGGCTGAGATACAGAATGGGAGGAAGATCCCCAGTTTTCT
Organism: Neoceratodus forsteri; assembly: GCA_016271365.2. Taxonomy (NCBI): domain Eukaryota; kingdom Metazoa; phylum Chordata; order Ceratodontiformes; family Ceratodontidae; genus Neoceratodus; species Neoceratodus forsteri. Next base: position 106,867,013 of record JADMNL010000034.1, on the reverse strand, counting down.
TCGGAACCAAAAGGAAACAGGAGTAGAAGACTGTGCCCCTATGGGTCGGGAGTACCGGCTGAATGGCCTTCTTCTGGAGAAGGGACTGAATTTTGTCCCCCAGAAGCTCGGCATGGGCGGGTGGACAAGAAGGGGGGGGGGGCATTGTCTGGGGGTATGCTGAGAAATTCGAGAGCATTACCTCTCTGAATGGTTTCCAGCACCCAATGGTCGAAGTGATACTGGACCATTCTGTGAGGTAAAGGGAAAATTTCCCTCCTACTGTCTCGTTCTGCATGACCCAAGAATGAGGAGGGGGGCAGCAGCGAGTCAGGCTGTAGAGGAAGGGTTTGGGCCTGAGGCCCTGGCAGCTTTGGGCTGCTTAGGCCTTGGGCACCATGAGGGACAGGGTGGCCATGTCTCTTGAACCCTTTTCTTTAGGGTTGTTTGCCCGCTTGTCCCCGACCCCTCCAAAAGGGACAGCGGGGACCTTGAGGCTCCAACTTGTAGATTCTGTGGATGCTGGCAACAGCCTTGCTGGAATCCTGCAGGCTCTTGACAAGTGACTCTACTTCCTGGCCAAACAACACTGGACCCTGGAAAGGGGCGTCCAGTATAGAACCTTGAAGGTCAGGGCGAAAACCACACACTTTGAGCCAAGAGTGCCTCCTCAGATAAATTCCCGTTGCGACCGCACGGGAAGCCATGTCCACAGAGTCATATGAGCAATGGAGGACGTGCTTGTCCACGTTCATTCCTGACTGGTCATAAGCTAGAATTTCATTTTTATTGTCAGAGTCTGGCAGGGTCTAAACCAACTCCATAGTTTTCTCCCACAGGGTTTGCCGGTAGGTAACCATGTGGGCAAGAAAATTCAGTAAACAGATGGAACCGGTAGCTGAAGAAAATACTTTTCTGCCCCAGTGATCCAATTTCTTGGACTCCGGATCAGGGGGGCTGGGCACTCAGGTGCTTGGGCAGCCCGACAGGACCATGAGCGGCTGTGAGCACTAGAGAATCTGCCTTGGGATGTTCTCCCAAGAAAGGTTCCACCTTGGGGGCTTTATAGAGCCTGTCCGCCTTCCTGGAACGGCTGAGGTGGTCGACGGCTTCTGCCATGTAAGTCTGGTGACGTCTTGGAAAGGCTCCACCAGTGCCAGGATAACCAGAAGTTTTGGCTCTCTGGATCCCAGAAACTTGGGTCAGTCGCTTTCGCTCTGGGTCCATTTCCTCGGTGTCCCACTCATAAATGGACTGAATGTGGCGCATGATGTCCAGGAGCGAAGGGTCATCCGGAGGGGGCTGGGCAAGTTCCTGAGACCTGGAGAAGAAGGAGCAAGCCCTTCCTCGTCTGAGAAAGAGGGGCTCGCAGCACTGTCCTCTGAGGAGGTTGGGCGTCCACTGGAGGAGGGGACTGGAGATGAGTACCTTCTACTACGTTCGCCCTTTGGATCTGGGTGGGGTTGGTCACCTCCATCTGGTTTATCAGGAGTTGGAGGGGGCCCCATAGGAGGTGGGTCATAGGATCTACATAGCAGGTCTTCTTTGACCATATTCCACCAGGTGGAAAAATGTGAGCCAATGTCAGTCAGAGGAACTACAGGTGGGGAGGGTGTCGGGTTTGAGGGATGGGGCATCTGCGGATCTTCAGGATCTGGCGTCCAGTCAGGGGATCCCTCTTTGCCCTTGTCAGGCTGCTGATTGATGTCCATGTCCTTGGGGGACCCGGCAACCGGAGCAGGAGGGGGCCCATCGGGCAACCACCCTTCAAAAGGTGGGGCGGGCGTCATATTAATTCGATGACTGCCTCCGATCAGGTATCGGAATATCAGTCACCAGAGTGTGCTACCAGCGCCTGTCGGCTGGGGGAGGGTGCACCTTGGCCGGAGGAGGAGGAGGGGGCATCCGATGGTGGACATTCTCTTCTCGCCTGTCAGAGTCCTCCGGTTGCATGCATTTGTCGAATGACCCACCGGGCTTATGACTGGAGTCCTTAGGCCTGCCAGCAGGCTAATGGCCTTCCAGGTCGACCCAGTGGTAGCTTTGTGGAGCCCGTGGGCCAGAGAAGGTTGTGCGGGTGAACGCCCGAAGGAAGATGGCTCCCTACGCTTACAATGGAAGGAGGAGGGAGCCGACTTCAAAGATGTCCCTGCTGCTGTTGTAGAGGCAGAACCTGACCTCCCGCTGGAGGCCAAAGACAAAGGAGTCTTGGAAGGCGACTTCTGGCGGGACTCAGACCTGGCCCAATCTTTCTCCCTATGGTGGTGTTTCCCTCCGAAGTCTTCTCTCCAAGTGGGGAGTCTTGGTGGGAGAAGAAGAGCTGCACTCGGAGATCCTCTGCATAGCTGCCACCTTCTGCTCAAGGAGGTAGGCTTTAAGGGCGTTGGCGCTCTGAGTTCTGGTCTTCTGACTGAATTTCTTGCAATGTGGGCAGTCGGCAGGCCGATGGTCGGGCCCTAGGCAGATAAGGCAGGCTGCGTGGCTGTCCTTAACCGGTATCTGCTTCCCGCATGCACACTTTGACTTGCGCCATGGTGGAGAAGGCGGAGACATGCAAGAATACTTAACTCTAATAATATTAGAAAAAATGGTAAAAAGCATGGTTGACTGCAATGAAAGGCGTCTATGGAGTCAAACTAAGGGGGTCAATGGCAGGAAAAGAACTGAGATGGCACCGGGGGACCGCCCCTTTACACCATGTCTGACGTCGGGCTGAGCCAACATCAGGGGGCAGTCCCCCACCTCAGATTGCTAGCTACAAGATTTTTCTGTGACGTCCTAATGCCTGGCGGCATTAGTCCTAATGGTAATACCTGCTGCAAGAGCTCCACCTCAAAGTCAGATCTGAATAATACAAGTCTGAATAGCAATACTGCATTCCATTTCTGGGGTTAACCCTGATCACCCCAACCTTCACAGCTGCGCCCTATTTTTCAACTTGTCAGCCACCTCTTACCAATCATCATGTGAATGTTTTCAGCCTCAAGACCACTCAGAAATTTTCTTCTTAAACTGATGCCCTCAAAATCCACAAAGATCCTTCTCAATACTTCAAATCCATTCTCAGGAACAACCTGCAAATGAAACAGAGTGCATGACACAGAAGTTGATAAACTGGGTACCTGCACATCCATCCATGCCTATTCCACCCATGAAGCACTCAAAAATGTAACCTTTGTGCTCGACTTCAAACAGCATGGCTAACTTAGGGGGAAGTTACAGTGCAAGTGAATGACACCCATTTGAAAGGAAGGCAGGATACAGTATGGGTTCATGGACAGTACTATACTTGATTTCAACTGCCCCCTTCTGTTGGACCACCTACCAACCCTATCCATGACCTCTCCGGCGCTTATCGTCCCTGTGGCCTTCCAGCTTACACCACTTCATCCGGGCTAAGCCTTTCAGGCTGGCCAGGCCCGTCAAGGGTAGTTTCCCTCATGGGGACTCCTTAGTGGGGTCCGCGGGTGCCACTGCTTCATATCACACACTCCAGGGAATTTCCTTGGCTCCAGCCTGTCTGCTAGGACACCGGCACACACGCACACACACACAGCTCCATACATTCATTATATAAAAAGAAAACCTTGCAGCCCTCCCAAAGTAATTAATCTATTCAGAGGCCAAACAGTAGTGTGTCTTATCTAAAAAAACATTAACAAGCACGCATGCTACAAAATTCACAATAAATAAGGGGCCCCCTCAGCAAAAACAAAGCCTAATGGCGTTTCGCTCCAAACTCAGAGCTTTATCAAGGGTTACTAAACACATTTTTCACAGATCTCTGTACCCCATCCCAGTAAGGGTTTACACCCACCTTGTGAATATTCTTAAATAGCTGTCCGAAAGCTGTCATTTTACTACCAGATAAAAGATATATATTCACTTGATGCTTGCAGGATTCATTTTAACATTGTCTTATTTTTAATATTTATTACAATAGGTAGACTGATTAATGTATTAGATAGTTCACCCTGGGGCCAAGTATGTTTGCTGGGTGCCCCCCCAAGGAGGGGGATCTGCCCGGCAAAGGGTTATGTCCGGGTTACCCCAGGGACGGCTGCGATTCAGGATTAGATGGCTCAGGAAGGGACAGGCAGAGCAGATGGGACCTAGGCAGCCTGAAGGAGTGGTGGGTAGCGAGGCATGAAGGGGAGAAAAGAAAATAAGACAAAAAAAAAAAAAAAAGTAATATTCACAAGGTGCTTCACATACTCTCACACTGGGAGACTTCCAAAAGTTCTCCGGGAGGAAGGGGTAAGGAGTGCACTCCTACTTGGCAAACAGGGACTACAGAACCGAGGTCCCCAAAAAAAAACAGCCCCGCTGAGACTCAAGGTCAATGCTGTAATGGGACATGAGGGCACGTGCCAACTTCCAGGTGGCAGCCCTGCAGATATCTTGGATTGGGGACGTCCCTGAGGCACAGATATGTCTGGTGCAATGATCCCATAAGCCCTATGGGAGGTTCCCTACCAGCCAACCTACAGCAGAGGTCAATGCAGGATGTGATCCACCTGCCAATCATCTGCTTAGCTGCCAGTCTGCCTGGTGCAGCTTCAGCTTATGTGACTAACAGCTGGCAAGCCTCAACCCAGCTATGTGCACTACGAAGCAGGAGAGTGCCCACCGCAGGTCCAGAAAACGGAGTCTGCAGTAAGCCTCCAAAGATGGGTTCTTCCAATATATACCAGAAGGTTCATCACCTGGTTAAGGCGAAACTCACGGTGGCGCTGAAGGCTGAGGCATCTGTCTTACCTCACGCCAGATACCAGAGTTCAGCAGTGAGCTCAGGGCACCAGGGCTTGGACAGGGAGAAGAATCAAGCATCCGGAAGACGGCCCTCCTCTCCGGGGGAGGGGGGCACGGATCCACGGTGTTAGTGGCTCCTAGTGAAGACTAGGGGCACAACAACTTGAGGACCGGCAGAATGGGGAAAGCTGTCGGTGCATGTCCTGCATGCAGAGGAGGGAACGCGCAGTCACTGCATGTCCATGCTTGGGGGGGGGGAGGCAGAGACAAGTGGAAACACCCCAGCGATCGGGAGGAAAATGGCAAACCTCAAGGGACTGGCCCACATGTCCAACGCCAGACCCTACCTGATCAGCTCTCCCCGATCCTCTCTCTCCACTCCCGCACCTCAAGCTGCCTAGATTTGAAGACAGAGCACCAAGGTAGGAGTTGGTGGTGGCCCCGTTGGGGGCAGGCTAAGGGTCTGAGATGCTGGGGTAGGGTTCCTGTCTCGATCCCTGGTTTTGGGGCTTAGGCAGGGCAGTAGAATCCAGCTGAGGAGGACTCAGCCTGAAGGAGTTCCTGTGAGCCAGCGACTGGAGGAGAAAATGTTTTAATCCCAATACAACCTTCAGGACAAACTTCCGGTGGGGCAAAGGACTAACTTGTTCCTGTGGAAGACCAGATATGGAGTCGCTACCGACAGTGCATGGCGCTCGCTAATCCTTCTGGCTGACATGTCAGCCACCAAGAAGGTAATCTTCCACTACAGGTGTGACATCTCACACTTGTATGTAGGCACAAAAGGCTTACCCATAACCATGACCAGTATCAGCAGTAAGTCCCAAGGTGGAGGAGGTTCATGCACCGGAGGTGATAGGTGGTACATGCATTTAAAAAAAGCGCCAACCACCTTCTCCTGGGCCGTCAGCATACCAGCCCATTTCCGGTATGCAAAGATGGCAGCAAGGTGCACCCTGAGGGTAGACATTCACAGCCCCAGCTGGGAAAGGGACTAAAGGTACTGAAGGATACTAGCCACAGGGCAGGCAATGGGCCCAAGCTCCTTGTTCTAACACCAACTGGAAAATCTTTTCCATTTAAAGGTGCAGCACAGGTGAGCAGACTGCTCAGGAGGCCTCCACAACATGGAGCACATTCTCCATAAGACCCAAAGTCTGAAACTCTCGCTGCTCAGGAACCAGGCTGTCTGGTGCAGGGACTGAAGGTCTCAGTGCATGACCTTGCCCTGTTGTGTGGTCAGCAGATCCAGGTGAAAAGGCAAACACCATGGAGGTCTGCTCCTGCAACTGAGGAGATCCAGGTACCAGAACTGCCACAGCTATCAGGATCATCTGAGCCTTGTCCTTCCAAGCCTTGACACAACCTTGAGGATCGGGGGAAGAAGGAAAGGCGTACAGGAGGCCTGGGGTCCACGGCCTCACAAAGGCATCACTCACTGGTGTCACGGACTGTGGTGGTGGTGGTCGGGGGCACAAAAAGTACAGTCACATAAGAACTTACCATAACAGTAGATCTTCAATAACAGCTCTTGCAGCAGATTACACCATTAGGTGTTTGTCTCCGGAGACACTCTTGTCTAAAAGTCTCCGGTTTTACACTGGGCGTCCAGAAGAACATCTTGGACTTCCCTTAGTCTGACTGCCTTCCCGGCGTCCTGTAGCCTGGTGATCACCTTTTTGGATTCTTCACCGAACAGGACTGCTCCGTTGTAAGGGACATCCAAGATGTTCTTCTGGACGTTCGGTGTAAAACTGGCAACTCTTAGCCAAGAGTGTCTCCAGAGACAAACGCCTAATGGTGTAACCTGCTGCAAAAGCCGTTTCTCGAAGTAAGATCAGCCTGTTTGGTGGTCTCCTGGGAGGCATACCGGACCACCAGAGGTGTACCCCACAGGGAGAACAGGTGGTACACCACCATTTAACACAGGGACCACTGGTGCGACATCTTAGCAACCCAGCTGAGAGAGTCTTCCAGCCGACTATCTGCTCCTGCTCCATGGATCGCCAGGAGAACTGCACCCAGGCTGTGCATGAGAGTCCAGGCTTGGAGGGCCTCCCAATGCTGGGGAAAGAAGTGTGTGCTGCCCTGCTTGTTCAGGTAGAACATGGTCATGGTGTTTTCCATCTGGACGTGCACAACCTGACCCCTGACTAAAGGAACAAATTCCATCACAGCTAGCTGCACTGCATGGAGCTCCAGCAGGCTGATGTGGTGACGGACCTTCCTGGGCAACCAGGACCCGTGAGCCCTGTGATCTCCCATTTGTGCTCCCCACTCCACCAAAGATGCAACCGTCTGGAGAGACCATCAGTTCTGGGTGGACAAACGGGACTCCTTCCTCCAGCTGTTCTGGGATCAGCCACCACTGGATGGTGTAAAACATCGGTTGCGTCATTGTGATAGGCTGATTCAAGTGCCCTTGGCGCAGGAAATGACGGCCCAACTTCTGCTGCAGGTGCTGCATCTGTCAGCTGGCTCACTAGACTCCCCTGGTACAGGATTGATTGATTAAAAGTTTAGTTTTTCACAGGAAATTCATTTGTTAGGACAAAGGCCCGTTTACAACAAAGTCCTGCATGTAGATTCTAATACAATTACCAATTAACAATTGACATTTATCATAACTAATACAAACAAAACTAATACAAACATAATCGCACTCTACATACATACATTATTTAAAACACATACATAAAAAATACAAACTATTAAACAATTCATTTTTAAATTTAAAAAAATCTAAATTTGTTTTCTGTGATTCAGTCAAACCATTTCAACTTAATGCTACTCTATTCTGGAGCATACTGTCCCCATGTCTATTAAAGCTTCTATACATTGGGATGTTGCGTAATGGATTCCTAGTCTTTATATATGATTCGTTATTTATCTTTCTTTTTAATTGCTTATACAAAGGATGGTTATACTTTTTGTGAATTATCTTCTAACATATAGTAAGCCAGAGATAGTTTCTTTTTGCTTCAGGCTGAAGCCAATTTAACTTATTATAAATTATACAATCATGCTCATTTTTAATACTTCTGGAAGCAAATTTACCTATCCTATAATATATTTGATTAACCAAATTTAAAGCAGTTTTAGTTGAATTCATGTAAATTATAGAACCATACTCCAATATGGGTAACAGCATCTGTTTTGCCAATCACTCCTTTGCCACCAAAGGTAAAGCTCCTGCAACTCTTCTAAGGGCCCCTAATCTTTTATTCACTTTCTTTACCTGAACTGATATATGATTTACATATGTCATTCTAACATCTACTTAAAACCCTAAGTATCTGTATGTTAATACATTTTCAATCTTTGTACCATCTTGTAAATGTAATTGTAGTTTGGGCTCTTTTCCTCTATATGAACCAATCGAAAACAACATAGTTTGTGTTTTCTTAGCATTCAAAAGAAGACCAGATTTACTGAACCATTTTTGCATTTGTAACAAATCACTGAAGCTTAATCCATCATACCTGTGAGACTGTCAAAGAGACGCCATTAAACAGTGTCGCTCATGGCCAGTCTCACTCACTATGTTTAATTTCATGAACCAAATTATTAACATAAATATTAAATAATAATGGGCCCAAAATAGAGCCCTGGGGAACACCTCTCTCTAGTTTCCCAGGGGCCTGCCGACATCATTGTACCACATTGAACACACTGACATCTATTTGTCAAATATGACTCAAGCCATTTTAATATTTGGCCCTTAATCCCTATGGCCCTTAACCTAGTCAAAAGCAAATCATATTGAACTAAATCAAAAGCCTTACTGAGATCCACAAACACCGCCCCAGTGTACTTTCCTTGGTTCATAGATGTAGCAACCAGGTCATTAAATTCCAACAGGGCAGTGTTTGTGGATCTCCCCTTTCTAAAACCATGTTGTTCATCTACTATTACAGTATTTGTATCTAAATAATTATTTACCTGTTCATAGACTTTACGTTCCAAGATTTTAGATAAAATTGGCAAAAGGCCTATAATTTGAAGGAATAGTTCGATCCCCAGACTTATAAATGGGAATAATTTTCCCCATCTTCCAAATTTCAGGAACAGTAGAAGTACTCAAACTCCAATTAAACAAATAGGTCACAATAGGGGCTATTACATGTGCTCCCAATTTTAAATATTGGGCCTCAATCCCATCAGTACCTCCTGATTTACTTTTATTTAAATTTTTTAGCTCTTTCAGTATATCCCTCTCTTTTAAAATTTCAAACTTAAATATTCCTGTATGGGCTACCAGCGTGTCTGATACAGTAGAGAAATCCATTCCATTCACATTCAAATCTGGCAACTTTAAATCCGATAATTCAAAAAAATACGTATTAAAAATATTCACTATAACCTTTGTACCAGTAACTAGTTTTCCATCTTGTACCAAAGTAGGACTTATGGAGTCTTTATTTGGGGATTTCAGCTCTGTTATAAGCTTCCAAAACTGCTTGGAGTCAGAGGAATTATTTATTTTATTCTGATAATATTTATTCTTTATGTTTTAATTATATTTTTACACTTATTCCTCAAAACCTGAAGGTATTCCAATCTGCTTCTTTCTTTTTTTTCGCCTTTTTCCATACCCTATCTCTAATCCTTAAATATTTTTTTATCTTATCGGTGATCCATGGGGCTTCTTTATTCCTTTTAATTTTTCTTATTAATGGGGCGTGGTACTGTATTACATTCAAAAAACATGTCATTAAACTCTTGAATAGCCAGTTCTAGGTCTGGTATCAAATAAATTCTGTCCCAATGGATTTGCCCTAGATGATTTACTAAGGAGTGCTCATTAAACCCTTTAAAATCTCTGCTCCGATAACTAGTTGATTGTTGAGTAATGCACTGTTGTAACTCAATAGTACAAGTAATAGGATTATGATCCCCCAAATTTAAAGGTAATACTTCCCAGGGTTTTACTATGTCCTGGGATGCAAAAAATTAAATCTAAAAGAGAACCGTAAGTTCCATTTTTTGTATTTCTTGTAGATTTTTGTATTATTTGGTGCAAACCCAGAACTGAAAAACTACTCTCCAATTTCCTCCCTCTAGTCTGAAACCAATCTGCATTAAAGTCCCCTGTTAAAACTACTTGTTTGTCCTTTATTTTTTCTAAAATTAACTCTGCTAGTACATCAGATGTTTTACTTTTTGTTTTAAGGGGTGCATAAAACACTCCTACCACTAATTTTATCGCAATTAATTCAATAATAAGGCAGTCAATTCCTTCCTTGTTCATACTTAACAGTACTTTATAGCGGCCAAGAGTATTCTTAATAAACAACATCACCCCCCTCCCCTTTTACCTCTATCTGCATGTTCTATAGAAAATCCTGGATGCCATGTACTCCAGGCAGCCACAGGAAGCCCTGGGCAGGGGCGTGAGCACCCAACCAGAAATGACAAGGTTAAGGAGGTGCGGTCCAGTGCCCAGTCAGCAGGAAGCTGGTGGTTGGCCTGAAAGGAATCTAGCTCCGCCCCGATCAACTGAATCACCTACAAGGGGATCAGTTCTGACTTGGCTAGGTTGAGCAAGAGGCTCAAGTCTCTGTAGATCTGGAAGGCCAGATCCCTAGACCACTCCACAGTCTCCTTGGGCAGCCCAGCTATCAGGCAGTCATGCAGATGAGGGTAAACCCTGACACCCTTTTGCTGCAGGAAGGCTGCCACTACTGCCATTCAGCTGATGATGACCCTGGACGTGGAAAAGAGGCCAAAGGGCAAGACCTGGAACAGAAGATCCTTCTGCATGGAACCAGCGGTATTACCAGGACGACAGACTGGGATGTGGAAGAACACATCCTGGAGGTGCAGGGAGCAGAACCACATGCCCTGCTCCAGGGATGGTATAATCTGGTTCACAGTGACCATCTGGAACTTACTATGAGAGCCCACATGCCACAGTAATGGCAGACTAGTGAGGACAGAAGTGGCGAAGCCAACCCCGCCATTGGGAGCCGGGTCAGGGACTGCACGGGTGAGAGAGGCAGACACCCTCCGACCCATCACTAGGTAACTTTGGAGGTGCACTGGCCGCTGTGGCCAGAGGGGCATGTGGTAGAGTGACTTCCGTTATTTCCCTGGGGTGGGCATGTGTAGGTGTGTCCAAGGAGAATATACATAATCTGAGGTCAAACAAAACAGTGCAGTTTATTTAGGGTAGCTTTGTCTCCAACAAACAAAATCCTACTGTTGCTTGGAGTTCTAACTAAACAAAATAAACCCTCTATCTCTAGTTACCAGCTACTCTGGTTCCCAGCTTCCAGAAAGTATCATAAGGTCCACCTCCAGACTTCACAGTTCTTTCAAAGGTCTCTGTGGTTTGAACTCACCATTTGTAGCACAACTTCCAGGTTTCCTCAGGCCTCTCTCCCTCCCCCACGTTGCCTAAGCAGGTTTTATATCCTGCCCCTACTCTACATTCTCTGCAACTGTGTATTTATTAGCTCCCTACCTGGATGCTTCCAGAACTTTAACTCTTTCAGAATTTCTGAAACGGAAAAGAGCTTTATCCACTCTTCTGCTGGCATAAATTCCATTCACCACTCTGTCACAGGCATCACCTCCCCTACCTCCGCCTCTTTTTGGCCCCTCCCAGAGAACTTGGCCCTAGGACACCATGCTAGAAACTGCCCCAACTGGGGCTGCTGCTGTGGGTGAAGGGCCTTCTTTTTTGGTTTCTTGGCCCTTCGATCCTTCTGGGACAAAGCCACAGAGACAAGGGTGGCAATGGACTTCTCAATCTGAGTGAGATGACTGTCCCCCTCTACGGCCAAAGAGGTCAGCATCCAAGAAAGGGACATCAACCAACTTATGCAGAGCACCTGCCGTAAAAGTGGAGAGCTTCAACCAGGCCCCGCGACACATCATGATGGATGTTGCCATGGCAGGGGCACAGGACTCACCCATGTCCACGACCATCTAGAGCTGGTGTTTAGCCAGTGCTTGACACTGGTCTCTGACCACTTTTACTGGCAACTGCTTGTCGGCAGGAAGGTAAGGGAGGACAGTACCCAGCACTCCGGGCAGGGAGTGACCAAAGTGAGTCATCATTAAGACACAGCTCACCTGTTCCCTCCTTCTCATACCCCTGTTATTTCTTTCAGATGTTGAGCACAGCTCACCGCTGCCTTTCTTTGTCCAGGACTTTTTTTTATTCCTTTTAGTGGACCCCTCACCTACATTTATTTAGCACAACCCCTACTGTTTTTTCCTTTCTGGATATACATAGGACCACTCTATTTAAATACATAGAGTTACGGATAACTTTTTGGTTATATATGGTGCAGTGACAGAACTGATCCTCTTTTGTTTTATTGTGAGTCCCAACTGTTTTCTTCCCCACGACTGTCCAATCAGATTCTCTGGCTTGATCATTAAATTAACCTTACATACGAAGAAGCCTGCAAAAAAAGGCCATTTGGTCTATCAAGTCTGCTCATATTTCAAGGTCCACAGCTTGAGCTAATGTCCATGCCCTCCCTCCCCACTCCTCCCAGCCTCCCTACCCATGATCCTTACCTTCCCCCTATGTTTATCCCATCCTCTCTAAAAGCTGCCCACCGCCTTCAATGAGATGACCTCTTCCGGCAGTACATTCCAAGTGTCCACCACCCTCTCTGTGAAGAAGTGCTTCCTGACTTCCCTCCTAAACCTCCCACCCTCCAGCTTAAGACTGTGCCCCCTCAAGTTATGGTTGCCACTCAGTTTAAAGAGACTCTCCTTATCAACCTTATTTACCCCTTTCAAGTACTTGAACGTCCCAATCATGCCCCCCCCCCCCCATCTTCCAGGGAGTACATGTTAAGTGCCCTCAACCTCTCCTCGTATGTCTTACCATGCTAACCTGCTATCATCTTTGTAGCCCTCCTCTGGACCTTCTCCAGCAGGTTAATGTCCTTTTTGAAGTGTGGGCACCAGTACTGAACTCCATACTCTAGATGCGGCCTTACCGGTGACATGTACAAGGGCAGTATAACCTCCTCTCTCCTACTACTGATCCCCCTAGATATGCATCCCAGCATCTTGTTTGCCTTTGCTGCTGCTTTCTTGCATTGCGTGGAGTGCTTCAGGTCACTAGTGATCATCACGCCCAGGTTGTTCTGCTCCTCTGATGCAGATACTCCCGACTCCACCCAGAAGTCCTCCTTTTATTTGGTCACCAGAGGGTGCTCCAAACATGTAATTCAACTTCCTTTCCTTTTGATTTGGTACATAAGACATCTGGCACAGCTTTTCTTTTTATTTAAAAGGGTTACACCAATCTGGAGGGGAGGATGGAGAAGACCTTAGGGACACAATTACGGTATAGCCAATGCCAACCACTTATATTTCCACCTCCACACTTTTTTCCTATTTCCTCCAGATACGTTTTTTACTTTAGGACTCGTTTGTACCTTTGGAGACACAGACCAAGCCTGGTCCTGGCATCTCCTCTAGCCCTTTAGTGGGTCTCCTGGTATGGAACCCAACTTCTGGGTCTTAGGGGTGGCAGCTGCTTCCCACCCCCAAGCTTGGGAGTCTCTGTGTATATAGCTCTGCCCTGTTGCACCTACTTTGCCCCCAGTCCCGGGGTTTATAAAGTCACTGGTTTTGGCCTGATGTTTGAATTTTGCTTCCCAGTTATAATACGTTGTTTTTGTAAATCTCAGCATGGCTGGGTTGTATTTTTATTTTGATTTCAATAGTACAACAACCACATGGAGACATCAATGTATATTATGCATGTTTTATTTTTACAGAAGACTTGATTCTCCAGATTATGGCCTCACTTCCTTGGAAAACTGTGGTGGTCTGCTACTGAGAAGTTCTCCTTTCACTATCCTGCTGCTTTGGGTCCTTCGGCATGGATGGTGGGGGACGGACCGCAATGGTGGCCTCACACTGTCTTTACTCTCGTCTTGTTAGGGTGGTGGAATTCTTCAGCACGGGCCATCATCTTCAGAATCAATTTTTGCCTTTTTCCTTATGTATATGACCCCAGTTAAGATTCTCTCACAAAATACTAATGAACTGAATAATCCAATTAAGAGAGCCAGGACAATGCAATATCTTAAAAAACACCCTGCAGAGTTACATTTCCTGCAGGAAACGCACTTATCTGCTACGGAGCATTTAACGATACAGTGGTGGTGGGAGGGGGTACGAGGTTTATGTTTCCTCCTGTACCACAGAGAGAAAGTGGAGGGGTGGTGCTATCTTGGTGCCTTTTACTACCTCTCTGATTATCCGGAAGAATTATGCTAACCCTCAGGGTCGTTACATTATTCAGGGGATGTTGTATCAACAAGAAATGACTTTAGCCAATGTTTGCTTCCCGACAAATGCCACAACTCCAGTGCTCCGTCACTTTCTGGGTCTCCTGATGGAACATTTACAGGGTATGCTACTTATGGGAGGGGACCTAAATAGGTGAGGTCTGTAGACCTGGACATATCTAATCCTCACCGACATAGGTCTGCTATGGCACAAAAGTACTTTCGAACAAATATGGCCCATTTAGGCATTATTGATATCTGGCGCCTCTTAACCCCTCTCAACTCAAATACACATTCTTCTCCCTTTGCCACAATAGTTATTTGAGAAATAGCAGTTACGCAAGAACTTTCTGTAACAGTAGATCTTCGAGAGAGGTTCCTGCAGTAAGTCTTCACATACTGGACTGTGCCCTCTGGCGTCGGGTTAGAACGGGCAAACTTGTAGCTAGCAATCTTCAGTGGCGACTGCCCCCCGACGTCAGGTGACACAACGTCATCCCGACTATAAGAAGAGGCGGGTCCCATGTCTGCCCTCCAGTTCTTTTCCACCGGAGACCTAGAGAAAGGGAGCAGAAAAGTGGAGTAACAATCCTGGTACCCAGTACCCTGGCTGAACCAAAAGGCTAGACAGGAAAAAGGAAATAACTCAGGAATTGGGGGTGGGTGGATTTAGATCTACATTGTAGGGAACCTCTCAGATCTACTGTTACAGTAAGTTCTTATGTAACTGCTATATCTTACTTCGAGAGGGTTCCTGCAGTAGGTCTTCACATACAGGACTGAATTCCAAACAGTCTAACAAAAAGAAGGAGTCGGAGACGAGTTTCTGGGAGGAGGAAGATGTCTGCCAACTAAGGATCTGCCTTAAGACAGAAGACCGTGTAAAACTGCAAGGCGGAAACCAGCTCGACGCCTAGAGGCAATGTCCAGACTGTAGTGCTTAGTGAAAGTGTGGTCGGAAGACCAAGTGACCACTGCACAGTTATCCACAGAGGACACATTCCTAAAAAAAGTGGTACAAGTGGCCACGCTTCTGGTGGAGTGGCCTTTAACTGCCCCCGGAAGGGTAAGTGTAGTGAATACGGTTAGTCAGTCACCTAGAAATAGTCTGTTTAAATACAGCCTTGCCCTGGCACTGGAAGGCAAAGGCCACAAAGAGTTGGTTCGACTTTCGAGAGGTATAGTACCTCAAAATCCAATGCACATCCAAGGTGTGCAAAAGATATTCCTCCCTGTTGGAATGCTGAGGAAAATAGACCGGCGGTTCAACACTCTGGTTGACAGTCGTCTCTGAAATAACTCTCAGAAGAAAAGACGGATTAGTCCTCAGGACCACCTGGTCCTTGTGGAAAATAAAATAAGGCTCTCTGCAAACAAAGGCCTGAAGCTCTGAGACCCTTTAAGCTGAAGTAACTGCAACCAGAAACAGCGTTTTTCAGGACAGGAAGGGCATATCACAACCTTCTGCCAGTTCAAAAGGGGGCAAAGTAAGTTTCTGCAAGATAAAATTAAGATCCCAGTGAGGACAGGAGTTCCAGACTGGAGGTTTGATGTGAAAGATATCCTTCAAGACAGTTTTGGAAACCTCTACTTGTGCTAGGGTTTTGCCCCCCTCTGGAAGGTGGTAGGCTGACACCACAGATAGATGGACCTTAGCTGAGGAGTAACTAAGGCCCAACTCAGAAAGATGTAAGAGGTACTGTAACACCTGGGAGGCCGAGCAAGAAAAAGGGTCCCAGCTTTTGGCTGTGGCCCAGAGATAGGTGGATCTGGTAGAGGGTCTTCTGGCTTCCACCAGGACCTGGGCAACCTGAGAGGAAACTCCACAGCGAGAAACCACTATGTCCACAGGTGCCACACATGAGGATGGAGAGACTGAAGACTCTGATGTACCAGGGTGTCCTGCTCCTGAGACAGAAGGTCGTGAGACAGTGGCAGAGACCCCGGCGGTTCTAGAACTAGTTGTTACAACAGTGGGAACCAAATCTGCTGGGGCCACAGAGAGGCAATCAAAATCAAGTGGGCCCCCTCTACCTGGAGTGTCAACAGAACCTTCTGAATGAGAGAAAACGCATATAGAAACCTCCTTGTCCAGGAGAGAGACGGTGTCTCTCGCCAAAAAGCACCATGCTCGGGAACAAGCGAGCAAAAGTTGGGTAGTTTTGTGTTGAATGGGGAGGCGAAGAGATCTAGGTCTGGCCAGCCCCACCAAACAAACAGGCCTTCAACTACCTCCTGTTTTAGTTCCGACTTGTGAGCCCTGGCCACTGATCGGTTGAGACCGCCGGCCAGAACGTTGTGAACGCCTGGGCACAAGGACTGCTGTCAGAAACAGGCCACGCTGAATAGCCCAATACCATACTCTCATTGCTTCCCTGCAAAGAGGGTACGACCGGGTACCTCCTTGTTTGTTGAGGTACCAGACAGTTGCCATGTTGTCTGTCTGGAGAAGAAGTGTTCCCGGGAGGAGTAACGACTGGAAGGCCTGGAGAGCATAGAGGACTGCTCTGGTCTCCATGATGTTGATGTGAAGAGTCTGCTGAGGAGACCACGAACCTTGAGTTGTGATCCTTCAAGTGGGCTCCTCAACCCGTATCGGAGGCATTCGAGGTGAGGGTCTGGGAGGGAGCCGGAGAGTAGAAGGGGGCTCCCACCAACAAGTTGGTGAGGTCCTGCCACCAGAGGAGATCTGTCTGAAGGCTGCTGGAGTTTATGCCCAGTTGGTTCATGTCGTCAGATCGCTGATCCCACTGGACTCGAAGAGACCACTGGGTAGCTTCATGTGTAGCCTGGCCAGGGGGATAGTACGAATGGCCACTGCCACAAGACACAAAAGACGGAGCACCGAGTGCATCGGGGTCCATTGAGCTTTGGCAACCAAAGTGGCCTGAGAAAACAAGGTCTTGGCTCAATCCAGTGGTAAGAAGGCCTTGCTCTGGTCTGTATCCAGTACCGTTCCAATAAAGTGGAGACACTGACAGGGTACTAGCTGAGACTTATGAAGGTTGACCGAGATGCCCAACTGGGCAAACAGATACAGAGTGAAGGAGAGAGACTCCTTCAGGCTGTCCTGGGATGGGGCTGAAAAGAGCCAGTTGTCCAGGTATGGGAAAGTATATGCCCCTGCAGCGGAGAAACGCCGCTACCACCACTAGGCACTTGGTGAAAACCCGTGGCGCTGAGGACAGGTCAAAGGAGAGTGCCTTGAATTGGAAATGGTTCTCCCGGAAGGAGAACCGAATAAACTTGTGGTGGGCCAAGAGGACAGGGCTATGAAGGTAAGCATCCTGCATATCCAGGGAGCACAGCCATGTGTTTGATGGGAGCAGGGGCAGGAGTCCCTGAAGAGTCAGCATGCGGAACCTCTTGTACTTTACAAAGAGGCTGAGCATGCCGAGATCCAGGATAGGTCGAAGATCCCACTTCTTTTTTGGAACTAGGAAGAAATGGGAGTAGAATCCCTTTCCTAGTTGGTTTGGAGGGATGGGTTCTATGGCCGCTTTTTGTGGCAGGGCCTGGATTTCTTGATGGAGGATGGGGATCCGACCCAACTGGTAAAAGGACCTTCCCAAAGGCTTTGGAGCTGGAACCTCCAGGAACCTGACTGAGTGACCTTTTTGTATGAGCTGAAGAACCCATACGTCTGCAGTGACGGCCTTCCACCCCTCCAGGTGGAGGCCGAACCTCCCTCCTACCGGTTCTTCCGAGGAGGATAGAGGGAGCGAGAGAAGGGTACGTGAGTCAGGATGCTGAGGGGAGTGGAGCTTTGGTTCCAGAGGCTGCCTTGGTGAACTTAACTTGAGGAGCTTGGGCTCCAGAGCCAGTGGCGCGTCTTTTGCCTTGACGCTTGTTCTGGTTCTCGTTCCATCTTTGGCGACGAAAGGGCTGTTTCTTTTGGCCTGTCTAATACATGGAGCATACGTCTCTGAGGGACCTACTGCTCTCTTGAGCCCTGTAATAATGTCCTTCGCATCGCCGCCAGAGAGGACGGGATCCCTGAAAGGCGCATCCAAGAGGGATGACTGAACAACCTGTGCCAAACCTGCAAGGCGCAGCCATGCTAGGCGCCGATGGCGGATTTCCAAGGCCGCAGCCCAAGCCACCGAATCCACATAATCTTAAGTGGCCCGGAGTGTGTGACGGCAGGAAGATTTATTCATGCGAACCTTGTCCAGCACTTTAGCCCTGAGGTTTTCGTCAGGGATGTCCTGACGGTCCCTCTCCAGTTCTGAGAGAGAGGACTTCTGAAAGCCACCATGTGGGACATGTAGTTCAGTGACCAGATGGCGCAGGAGGTGGATGAGTAGATTTTTTTTTTTATATTTAGTCTTCTTATTTAATTTATAAAAGCAGCAATTTTACAGGCAGCAATACATCACTCATTAATACCAGTTGATAACATCACAATACATTACATATATACTTGTAACAATCACGTTAGGAGAAAATAAATTAACATATTACTTCAGTGTCCAATAAACCATAATTATTCATTTTAAGTTCCGTCTGTGACCCACTCAATTCAAAGCAGACACAGCACTGTGAGCCCTGCCCTTTCCATCTCATATTTCCATCCCATTAAAATTCAAGGAACGTCACTGGTCCCATCCGGAGTATCTTTTTGGTGCAGAAGAAGAGCAAAATTACATGTTCAGTACACAGCTTAAAGTACAAAATCATCATAATGATTTAGTTGATATGTTATCCACTTTTGCCATTGTACATCAAATTTCTGGACTTTGTCCATACTCTTGGCAGAGTCTCGCTCAAGGGCATATATCTCCCTGGACAAAACAATCCAGTTTTTTTAGTGGGTATTTTATTTGTAAACCACAGTCTAGTAATAATTTTGTGGGCTGCTGTTATAAATTTTAGAATTTTTTTTAGCGAGTGTTTGTCAATTCGCAGACCTTCTGGTTTAATAAAGTCAATATAAATGTGGGAGTGAATAAATCAGTAGTGTCATAAATTGCACTCAGTTCCTCGAGGATCTCCCTTCAAAACTTGGTTAGCTTAGGACATAACCAAAGAACATGGTTCTGATTTGCTCCATCATCCCCACATTCTCTCCAACACTGCCCTCCCCTAATTCTCCCACACTGGCCAGCAAAGCTGGTGTACAGTAGAAACGAGAGCGGAGTGTCCACATGTATTTATGTCAGTATGGTGAGAGAAAGACTTTTATAGTTGGTAAAGCAGACTCATTCCAGTACTGTTCTCTGATTGATCCCTGCAGTTCTTGTTCCCATCTAAGCTTGACTGAGTTGGTCGAATCTCTCTGCCTTTCATTTAAGGCCTTATATATCTTACTAATCAGGTGCTCTGATGTCGTTCCTCTGATATGAGCTTGTAACAGTTGTATTATTTGGGTGGGGTTTCACTTAGGGCCACGAGTGACCACTCGTATGGCTGAAGGTAGGATTTAAGATGTAAATAAGAGATAAAATATTTATGAGGCAGGTGATATTCCTTCTGAAGGGAGACAAAGGGAAGGATATCTGTTCTGCCTCTAACTAGAAAATGAATAAAATGCCATATCTCTGCCATTGAACTACATAGGGGCCTGAGGGACCTGCTGTCAAGTCTGCATTATACATAAGTGTTTCCAAGAACATTTTTTCAGGGAAAGTAAAATAATTATTACTGACCTTAAGCCATGTTTTTAAGGCTTCCCTGGTAAACTTTGGATAATTCATTATCCCTAGACACTTGGGGGTCCCAAAGGAGCTCCTGAGTGTTGTGTAGTCCCCCAAAGTTACTTCTAATTGTTTCCAATGTGCAACATACCGTTTATTTAGCCAGTGTAGGACTACCCTTAACTGTGCCGCCATCGCATAATTTCTGAGATCAGGGAGGTTAAGGCCACATCTCTCTCTGGCCAGTTGCAGAACAGAAGGACGAGTAGATCTTCCTACCGAACTGATCAAGTTGTCTTGAGTCCTTGTCTGGTGGGGAGTAACTTCAGTATTTAGGCTGAGCCAAGCAGTCATGCGCGGCCCTGATGACCAGAGAGTCAGCTTTTGGGTGAGAAGTCAGGTGAGAGATTCCTTCTGGGGGGAAAGTAGGTTCAAGCTGCCTTCCTGGAGACAGCTGGTATGGAAGAAGGCTGTTGCAATATTGTGGAAACTAGATCCTCATGCGGGTCCATCCAAGGGGGAATGAGTAGAGGGTCCGCGGTGGACAAGTCCAAATGTTCAGCAAGTTTTCTCACTGAGGATCTACCTCCTTGGACGGCCAGCCCCCTGCTGTTTGAATGGTCCTCAAAAGACCCCCAAAAGAAGGATCTTCAGGAGGGGATTTTGGGGATTCTTTTGGTTGAGGTTCAACCGGTGAATGAGGTTCAGAGATGCCGATATTGGAGTCCGAATCAGAGGAATCCAACCCACTAGGAAGGGAGGGATCCACCTGTCACCCACCAGAAGAGAACCAGCAGCACGTCCCAAAGGAATTGCAGTCGGAGATGGTGCTCTGGGTAGAGGAATTCCTCCAAATGGCTGGGACTGCCTAAGTTCTGTAAGGAGTTGCATCTTAGCATCCTGCCACCACGCCAGGACAGTTTCACGGTTAGGCGGCGGTGGTAGTGGAGGAGGAGGAGGCTGGTACCAAGGATACCCAGCCAAGGGCTGGTAAGTGGAATGATGCCAGTAAGGGTATTGGTATCCTGCAAACCTCGAAGGATAACCCAATGGCGTGTATCCGGGATGGCAGATAACCCGGCATCGGGTATCCAGGCGTCGGATGCACCAGGCTCGGCGCCGGATGAGAAGAGTTCGTCGGAGGGCCGCCCGGTGGCGGAACATGGGGGTCAGGCCCCAGGAGACTGACGGAGGGTCCAGCAGGAGGGTCTGAAGGGTCGGACGGGGGAGGCGCCGAAGGACTGTCGGGCAGTGGCAGGGGATCACGCGTAGGGGCCCGAGGGCCCCGAAGGAGGAAGGTCCATACCTGAAACATCCCAGTCCAGCGACGGATCCCTGGGAGGGGGGGGGGATCCGGCAGCAGAAATGAACCAAATGAAGGGGGGAGCTCTGGAAGAGACCCCAACGACAGGTCTAGCAGCGTTCCCGGTGGAAGGTAAAGGCTGGAACGGGTGGCGAATCCCTGGGGTAGAGACCGGCAGGGATGAAGGGTCCCCCAAGGGTACACTTATCCCGGCGTCGGAGTCCTCAAGGGAGCCAGACGGGAGAGTACATGCTTACCAATTGTGACCAGGCTGGCTGCGGAAGAAAGGCCCCAGTTAGGCTCATCGGTCTGGGTCAGACGCCCGGCGGCAGAGCCGGAGGGTGACTTATCGGCGGTGCTACGAGTGGGAGCACTAACAGAGACCTTGAGAGAGAGGCGACCCCTGGCTGCCCACACACCTCGGCAGGAGGAGGAGAAGGTGTCCAGCCCGCAGTAGCGGACGGAGTGCCCGTAGCAGTGGTACTCACAGTTCTAGAAGTGGAGTGTCTCCCCTGCGGTGACGGGCTTCTCTCATGGTGCTTCTTGTCCCTTTTCTTTCTTTTTTCTGGAGCCAGTGCTGACTACCTCTCCCTAAGCTCCTGGGGCTCCTTCTCCACAAAAGCCAGCTGCTGGGACAAAAGGTGGGCCTCAAGGGTTCGCCTGCATCGGGTCCGTGTGGCCTGGTTGAACCCTTGGCAAATAGCACACTTGGCCGAGTTGTGCTTAGGCCCCAGGCAGAGGAGGCAGTGGGAGTGTTTGTCTCCACACAGAATTTGAGCGCCGCACCTGGAGCACTTCTTTTCAAGACGAGACGACATACACTAGCTCGAAAAAGTCAGAGAAATACTACAGAAAAAGACGAAAAACGTTGAATACTAAGCTGGCGACTGATCGCTGTTCTACCACATCTGTCGAACGAACTGATGCAATGGTGGGAAAGAATGGAGGGCGGGCACGGGACCGCCCCTTCTTATAGTCAGGATGGCGCCACATCACCCGAAGTCTGGGGCGGTCCCCGCTGACGACTGCTAGCTACAAGTTTGCCGTTCAAACCTGACGCCAGGGGGCAGTCCTATATGTGAAGACTTACTGCAGGAACCCTCTAGAAATAAGATCAGATTTTTTTTTTTTTTTTTTAACTACGTGTGAAAATTTCTCCTTGATTCGACATTTGTCTCATGGTCCCCGTATGATAACCGACAATCATTCTCTGCTACTTAAGCTTGATTTAGGAAAGAAATCTCCTCATTTCTGATGGTTAAATCAATCCTTGTTACATGATAACAGTATCTTGACTTAATCAACACTTGTACATAAACTGCAGATGAGAATGATGCTCCCTCTATCTCACCCAGCCTCTATATTATGGGATACCCTAAATGCCATGTTAAGGGGAGACATTTCATATGTCTCTCTTAAAAAAACTCTGCCTGAAGCAAGAATATTATGCTCTTACAAATCAACTTTACTCCCTACAAGCCCTATATAGAGATGTGGATACTGATTTAGCCACCCAGATAAGGCTGGTGAAGAATTCCCTTCAATTGTTAGTGGACTATAAGGTCCAAAAATCTCTTGAGTTCCTCAGACACATCATGACAGAGAAGCCAAAGGTTCTCAGACGTTGTCACGCAAACTTTGTGCGCAGCGGCGAGCTGTGTATGTTTTGCAACTTTGAGATATCTAGAATTCAACACATTTTTCAACATTATTATGCACAACTCTATTGAGTCCCTTTTCTTCGTCGGACACTGATAGCATTAGTAATTTTCTTAGTGCTTTCCCCCCTCCCAAATTAACGCTGGCCCAACAGGAAATTCTAACGGCTCCCATCACCAGTGAGGAAATTTTGGGACAATTAAAATATGCAAAAGCAGGAAAATGCCCAGACCTCAATGGTTATACCAATGAATGGTATGACACCTTTTCTGAATCTCTCCTTCCTCATCTGCTTTGAGTTTTTCACGAGGTTGCAGCTGCAGAACCCCCTCCTCCTTCTTGGCTTTATGCCATTATAACTGTCATCCCAAAACCAGGTCGGGATCCTTCTAATCCCTCTTCCTATATTTATTTTTGATCACCAGGTAAGTACTCTAGACAAAGAAATTGCCTATTTTCAGGCACAAAAATACAGAGCCATATCCATTTTAAGTACGGATTACAAACTCGATATGGCCATTTGGGCCCACACACTAGGTAAACTTCACCCTGCCATTATCCACCCAGACCAAACCGAATTTATTCGTTAACTAATATTCTGCATAATAATCTCTTTGCTGATCATGTCGCATCCCATCAAATTCCTATGGCCTTACTTGGCTTAGATGTCCTGAAGGCATTCAATAGGGTTTTTTTTTTTTAATGGGGGACCCTGACCGCTTTTTTATTTTCCTGCTTCTTTCGTAACATGGCTTCACCAATTATATTCTCGCCCTTTGGAATACATTCGCATTAACGGGGACTACTCTCCTCCTACTGTCTTACAACGGGGCACTTGACAAGGCTGCCCACTGTTCCCCAGGTTATCTGCATTGTTTTTGGAACTCTCAGCTATAGCCACATGCCTTAATTCGCAGGTAAAGGGTGTCCCGTCGGGTGGCACAGTATGTAAAATTGCATTATATGCAGATGATATTTTAATGATGTTGCTTCTTTCAAAACATTTATTTACTTCGCTCTTGTTAACCAGGTAAGCACACTAGACAAACAAATGCCTATTTTCAGGTGTGACCCATGGCTTCAACAACTATACTCTCACCCTTTGGAATACATTCGCAATAACAGGGACTACTCTTCCCATATTGTCTTACAATGGGGCACTAGACAAGGCTATCTACTGTCCCCCTTGTTATATGCATTGTTTTTGGAGCCATACAGCTTAATTCGCAGGTAGAAGGTGTCCCCGCTGGGTGGCATAATACATAAAATCACATTATATACCCATGATATTTTATTGACGTTGCTAGACCCGGATCACGCTACTGCAGTCACTTGGTCCAGACTACAAATTTCTGGAGACCTCTCAAGATTTAAACTTAAATTACATAAAACAGGAATTTTACTTTATAATTATTCTCCCCCCACTTCAATACGACTGGCCTTTCCATGGTGATAGCGTAATACCAAGCTTAAATATAGAGGGATTATTACCTCAC
Source organism: Neoceratodus forsteri (assembly GCA_016271365.2). Lineage (NCBI taxonomy): Eukaryota > Metazoa > Chordata > Ceratodontiformes > Ceratodontidae > Neoceratodus > Neoceratodus forsteri. The sequence goes on along the minus strand of JADMNL010000034.1, from coordinate 106,842,919 downwards.
AAGACCTGCATAACCATAGCCTGTTAAATTTCGAACAGAACAGATTAAGAAGCTCTGGATACTTGGGGCAGGTTGGTCCTTTCTTTCTCATCTAAATTTGAAGCCATTTACATGAATATTCTCCACCGTTTGCTTTATCTGCACCAAACCCTTACAGTAATGTCGGAACTCTATTTTTTTTCCATCTTGGAATAAGTGGATTTCTCACTTTATTGGGGTTGGGGGCCAAACACCCGTGGATTCGATATTCTATTCTAGAACTTCCTTTGATGAGAGGTGGTATGAACCTCCTGAATCTGTTGTGCTATGCATGGGCTGCACAACAGAATATCATTTTTACCTGGCTTCTTGCCCAAGCCACTCCTGCTTGGAAACATACTGAAATAACTATTAATGATTTGTTTGATGTGGGTCCTATACTTTTCTCAGACTGCGCCAGTACAACCCCCACTTTTATTTTATTTACTTCACCGCCCAAGCTCTTAAAGTATGGAATAAGATTAAGCATCGTCCTAGTTCTGCACTCATTTTCTACTTCTGTATAGTTTTGGTGACCGATGGCGATTTCCTTCCTTTGGCAATGGACCTTACTTTTGGACGATGGAGACATAACAGTCTTACTTATAGTTAACAATTTCTGAATAAGCATGGAGTTGTTCTTTTGAAACTCTGCAAAAAAAAAAAAAAAAAAAAAAAAATATGGACTTACAGGTAGAGAACATTTTAGGTACCTGAAAAGGCGCACCTACCTCCTTCATAAACTTGAAGAATATACTAAACTCCCACTCACCACCTTCCTTTATTTTTGGCCATGATTCTGAATTTACAAAAAGATCACCCTTGGAGTCATGCGACTGACGTCGTATACAAGGGATTGTAGAAATTAAATACTGAGTCGACCCATTCAGTCTTGGAAAAATGGAATCAGGAAATTCAGGTTTCTACAATTATTCTCGCTGGGAGAAATATGCTATTCCAGCGTTCAAAATTACTTCGACCTTATGACAAATTTTCGTGGAAATGTTGTTCTCGATACTTTCGCACCCCTGCTACTCTTAAGCAATTCCTACCCCACCATTATGGGGACTACTGGCAGGATTATGGTTTAACGCAGTGATCACACTTATATTTTTTTATTTTTGTCCACTAGTGCAGACATACTGGACGGCTGTTATGTCCCAGATTGATATTCTGACTTAATACATTCAGAGTAACCCATGACATTATTTTAATGTCCATGCAACCCACTCAAATGTCGTTTTTCCCATCAATCCCTGATCTGAATCTACACTTAGGCTGCTAAAAAGGCAATAACTCGCCAATGGATAAAGCCCCCACCCTCCACTGCTGGGGTCGTGGCATTCTATTATGTTGAAAATATATGCCCTAGAAAAATTTGTGCCCACACAATGGTAGCGTTTGGAGAACTCTGAACTCCGTTGGAGACCATGGGTAGTTTATTATGCATCTATAGATGTACACTGGACCTTGCAAGAGCTTGCCCTAGCCCCACCATCTTTTTTTTATCAATTTTGTGAGAGAGTGGTGCCTTGGGTACCTTCGGTGCCCACAGTGTCCTTCTGTTGTGGTCACTGTCTGCCCTGTGCCAGAGAGCCCACACCTACGCGTGTGATGTGTACCTTAACATCCTCCCCATATTGTTACTTTACTTTTCTTTATGTTTTCCTTTGTTCTGATACCAAAAGCCCGATATCTGTAATGACATATTATTTTGATATACATGTCTCTCTCCTGTAAGCTGCTCTTGTCTGATCACTGATATGCTCTGGTGTGCCAATAAACTTTAAATATATTATAAAAAAAAAAAGACATAGCTCGCCTGACGGAGAACAAGTGAGGAAGCAGCACAGACCTTCTGACCATATGGTCAAGCTTCTTTTGACTCTCTGCCGGGGGCCGGGGGGGCTTGTCCATGTCCCCAGTGTTTCCAGAAGAGCGAGTCCAAAACCAGCCCCTCAGCCAAGGGGTAGTCTCAGAAGCTGTACAGAACATCAGTGAGCAGTCCACATTTGCAGACTATACGGACCGAAGGCGCCAGGCAGGATGCTGCCAAAGCTCCAGGGCCAGTCTCATAATGGCCTCAGCCATGGGAAAGGCAACCCCCAGGATCTGTCTATCTAAGATGTCAGTAAAAACAGGTTATTCACCTGTAACAGGAGTTCTAGGAGTGGTATATGTTGTTCATGCACACTTCTTAGCATGCCCCTTTCCCCTTTAATTCTCGCCGAAAGGTCTTCAAGCTGGCTCCCCCCACCCATCCGGGTGGTATAACCCTCGGCTCCACACCATGACGCCAGATCCTAGCCCGCTGGAAGCCAGGTTTATGCATCGCAGCCAGGGAAGTTGGGTGGGTCAGTGTGGATGAACAACATACACCTCTCCTAGAATTACTATTACAGGTGAGTAACCTGTTTTTCAGGGACGTGGATATGTTGTTCATCCACACTTCTTGGCAAACTCCTAGCAGTTCTCCGGGAGGAGGCAGGCAAGGCACACACCCTCTACTTAGGGAATAGAGACTGGAGAACTGAGGTCCCAAAACCAGCATCCCGGCGTGAATCAAGGTCGATGTGGTAGTGGCTGATGAAGGTGTTTGTTGTCTTCCAGGCAGCAGTCCGGCAGATCTCCTGGATAGGGATGTCCCTGGAAGTAGCCACCGACGCAGCAGTATGGCGGGTGGAATGAGCCCTTATCCCTATAGGAGGCTCCCTACCCACCAACCTATAGCAGAGATCAATGCAAGATGTAATCAATCTGCCAATCTTCTGCTTTGCTGCAGGTCAGCCAGAAGCAGCTTCGGCATAGGTGACAAACAACTGGCGAACCTCTCCCAGAATTTTTTACATTATCTCCTTGTAATAGGAGAGAGCTCGTCTCAGGCCCAAGGTATGGAACCTGTACTCTGCATCCAAGGTGTAGTTCAGGTAGAACACAGGCAGAGTCAATACCTGATTAAGGTGAAACTCTGTCCCTGTGGAAGACCAGATAAGGAGACTCCACCGAAAGCACCTGGAGCTCCCCAGTCCTTCTGGCCGACGTGCTAGCCACCGGGAAGGCCGTCTTTGACAAATGTGATAGCTCACACTTGTGCACTGGTTCAAATGGCTTGCCCATGAGTTTAGCCAAGACCAGCAGTAAATCCCACGGAGGTAGAGGTTCATGCAACGGAGTGGATATGTGATCTAGGCCCTTGAAAAAGCATCAGACCACCTTCTCCTGTGCCACGTCTGCTGACCGGCCCATGCCCGGTAAGCAGAGATGGCTGCCAGGTGCACCTTAAGGGTTGAAGACCCCCTCTGGACAGAGACCAAAAATAGTCTAAAATGCTAGCCACAGGACAGAGGGTCCAGGCCCTTGCCCTGACACCAAATGGAAAATCTTTTCCATTTGAAGGCATAGTACTTCCTGGTCGACTCCTTCCTGGATGCTTCCACTACTGTGAGTACATACTCAGAAAGACCCAAAGCCTGGAACTCTAGCTGCTCAGGTACCAGGCCTGTCAGGTGCAGGGACTGACGATCCAGATGGAATACCTTCCCCTTACTGACAGATACCAGGTCCGGGCATGCTGGAAGACGCCTCAGGAGCCTGTTGCTGAGGAGATCTGGATACCAGAACTGGCAGGGCCAATCTGGGGCTACCAGGATTACCTGCACCTTGTCCCTCTCACCTTGAGGAGCACCTTGTGGATCAGGGGAAATGGAGGGAAAGCGTAGAAGAGGCCTGGGGTCCACGGCCTCGAGAAGGCATCCCCCTGCAGCAATCCCCGCTGAGGGGGGTGGGCAATAAACAGCCTCAGCTTGGTGATTTCCCTGGAGGCAAACAGGTCCAGCATCGGTTTGCCCCAGTGGGAGAATAGGCTGTGAGCTACCTCTGGATGGAGAGACCACTCGTGGGATGCGTCACCTACATGGCTGAGAGCACCGCCAGTTGATTCAAGGCTTCTGCCACATGGATGGCTAGGAGATCTGCCTCCAGTCAGCTCACAAGTGTCCAGATGCGGAGCGCTTCCCTGCACAGCAGCCGGGAGTGCATGCCACCCTGCTTGTTGAGGTAGTACATGGTCGTAGTACTGTCTGTCTGGACTTGAACCACTTGACCCTGAAGCCGCTGAGTGAATGCAGACAATGCCAGTCTGACCACTCTGAGCTCCAGGTTTTTTTATTTATTATGCCCCCCGCCGCCATCTGAGACCTGGCACCTCAGCCTGGTCATGGACCTTAACCTCCACATTAGACCCTACCCCTTGGATACCCCTGTCTTGCACTCCCCTCCCCCAAACAGGGTGGGGTGGCACTGACCCCTAATGGCACGGCACGACGGGACTAGGTCAGAGGGCTGGTCCTGAGGCTGATGAAGGCCAGGGTAGGCTTCATCTAGGGCTGCAGGCAGGAAGTGTTTTGGTGTTGTACGTGGTGGGGGGTGGGGAGAGAACATGCACACATCCAGTGTGTCCGTCTCCGCCTCCGACTGCATTCAGATGTCGGTTGCCGCGGTACCCCTGCTTCTGCTAGGGTGCGTCAAGCACCAGACATACACCCTGCCCTTCCCCCCGGAGAAGGAGAGCTGTCTCTAGGACGCTTGATCCTTCTCCCCCGGCCGACCCTCCGACGACTCAGGTCCGTTCCTGAACCAAGGTCGCCAACGTCGCAAGCGGAAATCCAACCGCTGCACCGACAGGCTGGCCTCTGAGCTCCAGGCTGACATGGTATTGGGATTCCTCGGAGCTCCAGAACCCGTGGGTCCTGTGGGCTCCCCAGCCCGTGAGAGGCATCGGTCGTGAGGACGACCGTCTGCTCGGGGCAGACAAACGGGATCCCTTCCTGCAGATGGTCTAGGATGGTCCACCACTGGAGAGCATCCCACATCTTCTGGGTCACAGTGATCAGCTGGTCAAAATGACCTATGCGCGGAGTTCACTGGGCGGCCAGCTCCCACTGAAGGGGCGCATATGCCACCGGGCAAACAGACCACAGTGGTGCAGGCTGCCATGTAACCCAGAAGGTGCAGAAAGTCCCGGGCAGGGCACAAGTGCCCAACCAGAAATTATTGGGCAAAGGAGGAGAGAACTTCCGCCCTGTCCGCAAGGAGCTGTGCTCTGGATCAGCAAGAGTCGAGCTTTGCCCTGATGAAGCATATCACCTGAGATGGCGTGAGCTCTGACTTGGCCTCGTTGATCAGGAGGCCAAGTTGAGAGCAGGTCTGGAGGACCAGGTCCCTGGACCTCACCACCTCTTGCTGGGTGGAACCCGCTAAGAGCCAATCATCGAGGTATGGGTACACTGACCCCTTGACATCCGAGATGGCGCCACCACTGCAATGCATTTGGTGAAGACCCGTAATGGGACAGTCCGAATGGCATGGCTCGAACCTGTATAGGGTTCCCTCTGTTCTGAGGCAGAGGAACCACTGGTGGGACGTGAAAGAATGCGTCCCGTAGATCCAGTGAGCAGAACCACGTGTTTTGCTCCAGGGATGGTATGATCTGGGACAGAGTTACTATTCTGAAGGTGCGTGACCTGAGATACTGATTCAGGTTGTGCAGATCTAGAATGGGGCGCCAGTCCCCCATCGGCTTCGGGACCAGGAAGCACCTGGAAATGAACCCTGGGTTGACTGGAGGATCTGCCACTCGAACCACTGCCTCTCTGAGGAGTTGGGCTATGTCGACTCTCAGAGCTGGCAGAGTGTGGGCTGATACTTTCTCCTCCCGTGGGGCTTGGCTGAGAGGGTACTGCTCGAACTCGAAAGGCAGACCACTTCTAAGACCCACCTGTCCGTGGTAGCAGCGGACCAGGCAGAAAGGAAGTGACGGAGCCGACCCCCACGGAAGGGCCCCAAGCTGTTGTGACGGGGACAGGGGTGGCAGCCCCTATCCCGTCACTGGGCAGGCTTGGAAGAAGAGGGTCCAGACTGGAAATCACCTGAACCCCAACCTCTTTGTCCACGGGCCGGTGGAGGGCTGGACTTAGACTGAGGGCGCCAAGTCTGTGCCTGCTGTTGCTGCCCACCCTGAAAGGAGGGCTGCTTGGCCGCAGGAGCAGGGTGCCGAAAAGGCTCCTTTTAACAGCCAGAGACATCTTTTGGGGCAGAAGTAGCTGAGTCCAAGGTGGTACTAGACTGCTCAATTCGCGGAAGGTGACCATACACACCTGGGCCAAAGAGATACATACCCAGGAAAGGAACATCAGTGAGTTTATTATGCTGGGTATCCGGCGTAAAGGTGGAAAGCCTAAGCAAAGCCCTGCGGCACATGGCAACCGCGGCTGCCACCGAGAGCCCCCGAGATCCCAGGCTGTCTGAAGCAGCTGCTTGGCAATGGCTCAGTCCTGATCCCGGACCTGCTTGACTGTAGTCTGACGGTCCACGGGGAGGTGCAGGAGAACTTCGTCCAAGGAGCCCAGGAGGGCATGGGAGAAGTGCGCCATGACGATGGCCGAGCTTGCCTGATGGAGGCCTAGAGAGGAGGCTACACAGACCTTCCTGGCAGTGTGGTCCAGTTTTTTTGGACTCCTTGTCCAGAGGTTTATCAGTGTCAGCAGAGTTGCCTGTGCGTCTTAACACAGAAGCGGCCACTAACCCTTCCGCCGAGGGATGTTACGTGAACCCCGAGAGGGACCCAATGGGCACCGCATACTTGCGGGCCATCTGGGCAGACGGCGCTGGACAGGAAGCAGGATGCTGCCATGGCTCCAAAGCCGGGCCAACAATGGCCTCGGCCACTGGGAAGGCTTCCATGGGGTATCCCCTCTCTTAAGAATATCTGTAAGAGGGTATGCCGCCCTTTTCTGGACAGGTTCCAGGAGCATCCCCGTAGATTCGGAGATAAGGCGGAGAATCGCCAAAAATGATGAAGGGCTCTTCTCCATCGACAGACTACCAACGGACTCATCACCCAGCGGATGAGAGTGGAGGTTGGTGTCGTCCGGATCCGAAGAATCCGGATAAATCGGTCAGCCACCAAGATCCCTCTCTACACGCCTGGGGCAGTCAGATGCAAAGGTGACCGATAACATACGCAGAAGACCCAGAACTGTCTGAGCATCCTTCGTAGGAGCCCCTCCCTAAGGCTGTTTAGGTGGCGGCTCCACCACAATTGGTGGAGAGACCAATTCTGGCCGAACCGGGGCAGGTTCAGCCGGCTCTGGGCGGGGAACAGATTTCACCGGTTCTAGTGGAGTCTGCTTCGGCCTAGGAGGCAAAAGCCAAGTAATTGCTGGGGTGGAAACCGAAGCAGGCTTCTGCCCAGGCAGAATCAGCTGTTACCACATTAAATCCTCGTAGTGTCAACAGAGCTTCCGCTGCAGCCTCTCCTCATCCAAGAAAGATGAACAGTGGCATTGCCTTTTTTTTAGCGCGCTTATGTGCCTTCCTCGGCTTGTCAGTCGAGGGGGTCCGAGATCTCTACCTCGATCGGACTGGCCAAGTCGGTCGCTCAGGAGACACCGGGGAAAATCGGTTCCTCTACGGGATTCCCAGCTGGCTGGGTCTGCCCATCAGGAAGAGGCAGGACTGGGGCCCTAGTCAAAGAATTGTCGGCCTCGTCGAGCGACAACAGATCAACAGGATCGAGAGTGATCTCAACTGCATTGTTGATCGAGGCCTCGGCCGACTAACCAGACGGCAAAGCCGAGAAGCCAGCAGGCGAGGAAGCAATTTCGACCGAAGTCGAGACTGCAGTTTCCTGGGACCAAGATCGTTCACGATCCCAAGAATGTCTAGACGAAGAATCTCTCGGTTCCTTGTTCTTTTTACGGGACCTGGGGATATGCGAGCCCGAAGGTCCCTCGCCCTTAGTGGGGAGAGATTGGCACAACTCCCAAAAGGAACCCAAGAACGTTGAGTCCAGGCTGACAGGAATGAAAATTGGCTAAGAGGAGGGTTCTGTGGCCCGCACCGCTTCTTCCTCAAAGGCCTGCATTTATTACAACTTCTCGGTGGACCCCGTAGCCGCAGAGACCGCCCACTGGGCTTCCTTGGATTTCACCGGAGGATTAGTTTCTCGGGCCTGCCGAACTCGAGTCATGTGAAACGATCGTCGAGGACATTTGGATGGAAAGCGAGACATATTTCGCAAGCCTGGTTGTCATGGCCGCCACCCAAGCAGTACCTGCACGCCGTATGAGGATCAGTGTGCAACATTTTATGGCCGCACGGGCACCGGCGAAAACCAGGGGAAGATTTACCTTCCATGATCAACTAGCACAAATTGCAATCGCCAGCTCGAAGGAGTTGAATCTTCAGAGGATCCGAACAATTTTAAGCCAGGGCCTACAAAACGCGGTAGCGGAGAGGAGGCAACCTGTATCTTCCAGCGGAAAGGAAGATCTGGCATCCTGGGGTGGAGCTGAGGGTTATACCACCCGGGTGGGTGGGAGGAGCCAGCTTGAAGACCTTCCAACAACAATTAAAGGGGAAAGGGACATCCCAAGAAGTGTGGATGAACAACATATCCACGTCCCTAGAAAGGGGTATTTCAACCTTTTCTGAACAGGCTCCTGAGGAACATTCATGGTCTCAGACGTAAGTCGGAAAAGAGCCCAAAATGACACTGGCCCATGGTCAGCGGTCAATTCCTCGACCAATTTCTTGTTGAAAGTATGTGTCCTTGACAACTGCAAGGAGGACCCACTCGAGTTCATCAAAGGACTTATCAAAAATGTCCCTCGGCAGTTCACTGCCATGGACCACCCTAGAGTCGTACAACTAAGTGGCAAGCCGGTCGCAGAACGGGATTCCTTGGTTGAGGCTCCCTTCAAGGGATAAGGCGGGGGAGGTTCCCACAATGGTAGAGAGACAGGTGTTAGCGATGACTGACTCGAAAGGACCGGTTTGGGCTTGACTGATACCAACCAGTCGACCACATGGGTCAGGAGTAGAGCCCTACCCTGCCCGCCAAGGCCCATTTGTTGCCAGAGGAGTTTTGCAATGCTACCGCATATCCTGGCAAGTTTCTCTTCATCAGAAGATGAGGAGGTAAGGAGCATCGACAACACCTCACAGTCGAGCAGGACTGAGAGCTTGAACACCTCAACTGTCGACCCGGGGGGCCAATGTTGAGCAAAAGCTGCCAGAGGTGCCATATGGATAACGTGCACTGACTTCAGATGCACAACCTCCAGTGGAGGCTGTTTCTGAGTGGCAGCGGCCAGGGACACCAACTGCTACACATCCTCCCGGGTGATGACCAGAAAGACTGGAGCCTTGGAGACAGACTCCTCGTCAATCTCGTCCGACAACTGGTTGACTGGGTCATGGAAAATATCAACTGACAGATAAGACTGGTGTCAAGGTCATCGAACCCAACGGGGAAGCTGTAGAGCTAGAAATCTGCCCCTTGACCAATTCTGGCTTGGCCAAAGTCAAGCACTTGACAAGTTTTGACCAGTTGGGGGAGCCGAGGGAGCAAAAGGAGCCAGATCTCTACTGGTCCCACGAAAAAAGTACAGTTACGTAAGAACTTAACCTAACAGTAGATCTTCGAGAACAGCTCTTGCAGCAGGTTACACCATTAGGACTGAAGCCCAGAACCCCACGGAAATTTTCTAGCTAGCAGAATCCAGCGGGAACCGCCCTGACGTCAGGCATCACACAAAAGGGGACGGTCCCCCAGAATCCCCAATTCTCCTGCCGGAGACTCCCGGCCGCTAGATAACATCAGAAGTGGAGACTGAGGATCCACCTTCAAGAAGGTATTCAGAGCGGTGTTACAAACACCTAATCCTAGATAGTGAGATAATGGAACAACTCTACTTCCAGAGAGGATGGTGGAAGGGAAAACACCTGCTGCAAGAGCTGTTCTCGAAGATCTACTGTTATGGTAAGTTCTTACGTAACTGTACTATCTTACTTCAAGAAACAGCTCTTGCAGCAGGTTACACCATTAGGACCAATTCCCAAGCAATACTGGAAATCCCTCGCAGGTAGGAGGAGGCTAGGTAGAGATCGTGAGTTGGACCGAAGCCTAGGATAGGAGTCCCTGAAGAACTGCTAGACCAAAACCAGCTCTTCGCCATGATGCAACGTCCAGGCTATAATGCCTGATAAAGTTGTGCACGGTGCTCCAAGTAGCTGCTGTGCAGATGGCTGAAGTGGAGACGTTCTTCATGGCCGCAAAGGAGGTAGCTACTCCCCTTGTGGAATGACCCTTAACTCATTCACACCATAAGAGCTCTTTGAGACTTCCACCACTTGTGCCCTGTACACTCTTAGCACTGCATCCTGGGCCTTTCTAAGCAAAATCAAGCCATAATCAGCATGCCACAAACAACTGTGACTACCTCTTGAACCGTAAGTGCTACACACAAAGTAGGAGTGGCAAAGTTGTTCAGCACAACGTTATCTTTCCAATGGTGCTATGCAATCAGTTGTAATCAATTTAGTTTTAATTTTATACTAGCTGAAATACCAAACAACTGATTTTTTTCTGATTTTTTTTCAAGGTGCTTAGGTGACGCATGACAGACAAATGTTAGCCATGCACACCATACCTTAACTCACTCAGGCCTAGAGACGTCTGTAGGCGGCGTCTGAAAGCATAGCCACTCAGGACAATAACGCCTGTAGACGTACTCAACTGACTTTCACTCAGGCCTAGAAACGTCTGAGGAAGTCAGCAGTTTTTACCTAACTATTAAACAAACCGAATTGCTTAGAATTGAATGCATAGCACTGTTACAAAGGTAATTTTGCTCTGAACAATTTTGCTGCAGATACTTTGTGTCTATCATGTATACTTTAGGAGTTATTCATATTTGTTTAAGGTATGGTGTGCATGGCTAACATTTGTGTATCTCAAGCCTCACCTAAGCACCTTGAATAAATCTGAAAAAAAACAGTTGTTTGGTGTTTCAGCTACTATAAAATAAAAACTAAATGGATCACAAATGATTGCATAGCACCATAAGAAAGGTTATTTTGTGCTGAACAATTTTGCCGCAGATACTTTGTGTCTATCATGTATACTTTAGGAGTTATTCATATTTGTTTAAGGTATGGTGTGCATGGCTAACATTTGTCTATCTCAAGCCTCACCTAAGCACCTTGAATAAATCTGAAAAAAAAACAGTTGTTTGGTGTTTCAGCTACTATAAAATAAAAACTAAATGGATCACAAATGATTGCATAGCACCATAAGAAAGGTTATTTTGTGCTGAACAATTTTGCCACTAATACTTTGTGTCTACCACATATACTTTAGGAGTTATTTGCATTTGTTTAAGGTATGGTGTGCATGGCTGACATTTGTCTCTCATGCATCACCTAAGCACCTAGAAAAAAATCAGTTGTTTGGTATTTCAGCTAGTATAAAATAAAAACTAAATTGATTACAACTGATTGCATAGCACCATTGGAAAGGTAATGTTGTGCTGAACATCTTTGCCACTCATACTTTGTGTGTAGCACTTACGGTTCAAGAGGTAGTCACATTTGTTTGTGGCATGCTGATTATGGCTTGAGTTTGCTTAGAAAGGCCCAGGATGCAGTGCTAAGAGTATACAGGGCACAAGTGGTGGAAGTCTGAAAGAGCTCTTGTGGTGTGAATGAGTTAAACAAATGCAAATAACTCCTAAAGTATATGTGGTAGACACAAAGTATTAGTGGTAAAATTGTTTAGCACAAAATAACCTTTCTAATGATGCTATGCAATCAATTGTAATCCATTTAGTTTTTATTTTATAGTAGCTGAAATACCAAACAACTGTTTTTTTTTTTCAGATTTATTCAAGGTGCTTAGGTGAGGCTTGAGAGACAAATGTTAGCCATGCACACCATACCTTAAACAAATATGAATAACTCCTAAAGTATACATGATAGACACAAAGTATCTGCAGCAAAATTGTTCAGAGCAAAATTACCTTTCTAACGGTGCTATGCATTCAATTCTAAGCAATTCGGTTTGTTTAATAGTTAGATTAAAAACTGCTGACTTCCCCATACGTTCTAGGCCTGAGTGAAAGTCAGTTGAGTACGTCTACAGGCGTTATTGTCCTTAGTGGCTATGCTTCCAGAAGCCGCCTACAGACGTCTCTAGGCCTGAATGAGTTAACCGCGCCCGCTAAAGGTTTGTTACGTTTCTGGTAACAGAACGTGATACAATGGATGAGCCACCTGGACAGCGATTGTTTAGAAACCGGGGCTCCCAGCATCCTATGGGCAAAGGAGATGAAAAGCTGATCCGATTTAAGGTGGTGCTTGGTTCTGGTCAGGTAATATCTTAGACACCTATACACATCTAGAGTGTGCAGCAGGTCCTTTTCACTATTAGAGTATTTAGGAAAATACACTGGCAGGTCGATGTCCTGATTGAGGGTGAGGGCTGAGACCACCTTAGGTAGAAACTTTGGATTTGTCCTTAGGGACACCCTGTCCTGGTGAAAAACCAAATAAGGTTCTTTGCACATTAGTGCGTGAAGCTCAGAAATTCTTCTGGCAGAAGTAACAGCAACTAAAAATAACGTCTTCCATGTCAGAAGACGTAGTTCGCAATACGCGGCTGGTTCATAAGGTGGCAGCGTAAGCTGCTCCATGATGAAGGGTAAATCCCATGGAGGAATAGGATCCTTAATTGGAGGTCTAAGGTAGAGAACGCCTCTCAGGAAGGCTTGTGCGGTGTCCAACTGAGCTATGGACCGTAGGCCTATAGGAGTATAACAGGCCGAGATGGTACAAAGGTGTACTTTGATTGAGGAGTAGGCCAAGCCTGCCTGGCAAAGAGACAGAAGGTAGTCTAGAACAGAACCTTCTCGGACAATCCATTGGGGAAAGCCATCGTGCTCGAGCTCAGAAGCAAAATCTGTGCCATTTCATGGCGTATGTGGCATGAGTGGCCGGTTTTCTAGCAGTCGCTAGAACATCTGCTACCCCTTGCGAGACCTTGTAGCGCATGACAGCTACATCCCAAGGAGCCAGGCATGCAGGTTCAGAGAGCGAAGGTCCGGATGGACCAAAGATCCTGCCTCCTGGGACAATAAGTGAGAACTGATTGGCAGAGGCACTGGAGGTTCCCGAGACAGCTGGTGCAGCAGTGGGAACCAAATCTGTCTGGGCCAAAAGGGCGCGATTATGATCAGCGTCGCCTGCTCTCTGCAGAGTTTCAAAAGCACCCTCTGGATCAATGGGAAGGGAGGAAATGTGTAGAGGAATCTGCCCATCCAGGAGAGGGACAACACGTCTCGTCAGAAAACACCAGGCCCTGGATCTAGCGAGCAGAAATTGGGCAGCTTTGCGTTGGATGGAAATGCAAAAAGATCCAACTCTGGTGTGCCCTATCTGTGAAACAGATCCTCTACCACCTCCTGGAGTAGTTCCCATTCATGGACTCTGGCCTGAGGGCAACTCAGACCGTCTGCGATAACGCTGTCCACTCCTGGGACATGTACAGCAATAAGGTTTGCGCCATGTTGCAGAACCCAATCCCACACCCTCATGGCCTCCCTGCAAAGCGGGTAGGAATGGGTACCTCCTTGTTTGTTGAGGTAGTACATCACCGCAGTATTGTATGTTTGCAACAGCAGAGTACCTGGTGGAATCTCCAACTGGAAGGCCTGCAAGGCATAAAGGACTGCTCTCATCTCCAAAATATTTATGTGGAGATGAGCTTCCTGGGACATCCACGAGCCCTGAGATCTGACCCCGTTGAGGTATGCTCCCCAACCGAACCCCGAAGCGTCCGTGGTGGTGAATATCACAATCTGAGAAGGCGCGATGAAGGAGACTCCCACCAATAGGTGTTGTGATTCGAGCCACCATTGCCAATCCTGGATGATGGCATTCGTGATCCGAATTGGCAGCTGCAGATGGTCTTGCTTCTGATCCTATTGTACCCGTAACATCCACTGAGTCACCCGCATGTGGAGACGGGCTAGACGGACTGTCGCAATGGCCGCAGCCATGTATCTGAGCAGGCAAAGGATTAGTCTTGCTGGGACCATCTTCATTGCCAGGATGTTCCTTATGAGAGATCTGATGTGTTCCGCTCTGTCCTGGAGCAAAAAAGCTTTCCCCTGGATGGTGTCCATGGACTGCACCTATGAACTGTAGTCTCTTCGATGGAACCAGGTGCGACTTCTCCTGATTGATGATGATGCCCAATGACCCAAAGAGGGAACAAGTACAATGGATCACGGACATCAGAGCCTCCCGAGAGGGGGCCATGAGGAGCCAGTCGTCCAGGTATGGGAACACGAGTGGCCTTGTCTTCTGAGAGCCACTGCTACGACTGCCATGCACTTCGTAAATACCAGAGGTGCCGAGGACAGTCCAAAGTGGAGGGCTCGGAACGGATAATGGCGACCTAGAAACTCGAAGCGCAAGAATTTCTTGTGCGCTCGAGCTATAGGTATGTGCAGGTAAGCATCCTGCATATCCAGAGACGCCAAGAAGGTGCCCTGCTTAGGCATGGGACTCGAACCAGGAAGGGTCACCATGCGGAACCATTCAGGTCCAGAATCGGACAGAGGTCCTCCTGTCTTTCTGGGCACCAGAAAAAAGTGGGAATAGTTACCTGCACCTCTCTGGTTCCGTGGTACGTGCTCTATAGCCTCCTTTCCCAGAAGCATGAGCACTTCCTGCTGTATGAGCAGTGCGTGCTAACCTGAATAATGGGAAAGCAGGGGAGGTCTTGATAGTGGGTGGTCAAGGAATTGGAAAGAGTGTCCTCTCTCGACCAGTTGGAGGACCCACCGGTCGGCGGTTATCGCCTGCCATCCCGAAAGGTGCCGAGCAATGCGACCCCCGACCTTCTGTTCCTGTTGATCCAGAGGAGGGCCGGGGGGCCAGGAAGGAGTCATGCTGCTGCGGCATTACCCCCCCCCCGCAGGCTGGGCCGGTTTGGTACATCTCTGACCCTGGCCTGGGGAAGACTTAGGCTGGGCCTTACGGTTGAAGCTGCCCGTTGGTTGCTGGCTGAAACGTGGCTGCTGCCATTGTTGTCGGCCGCGAAAACGATTCTGGTTCCTACGAAAGGAACCAGATTTGGGTCTGCATGGCCTGTACAGTCCTTATTGCCTTCCCGGCGCTCTGTAATTTGGTGATCACCTTTCGAGTCTTCACCAAATAGAACTTCGCCGTTATAGGGACCGTCCAGGATGTTTTTCTGGATGTCCGGGGTAAATCCGGAGACTCGAAGCCATGAGTGTCTCTGGAGACAGATGCCTGAGGCTGCTCCCCTTGCTGTGGAGTCCGCTGAATCGTAGGCGGCTCTCAAAACGTGGGTCCCCACGTCTGACCCAGTGTGAAGGAGGTTCAGAAGTTCCTCCTTCTGCTTGCCATCCGGAAGTGCTTCCACCAGGTCTTTACCCTGTTCCCATAGGACATTCTGAAACTGAACCATGTGTGTCAGATAGTTCAGTAACCTAATGGAGCATGTAGCAGCTGCGTACATGCACCTACCCAATGAGTTCAAGTGCTTGGAGTCCTGGTCCGGAGGCTGTGTGCTCAAATGTTGTGGTCATTGAGACCTATCATGGGAGGCCGTAATGACCAGGGAATCAGCTAGGGGTTGTTGCACAAAGTACAGGCCCTCTGCCGGGGCCCTGTACAGGCAGTCAGCCTTCTTTGGCACCACGGGGGTGGAGTGCGGACGTTTCCACGCAGCCCTGGTGACGTCCGCAAAGGTGTCCACCAAGGGTGGCACCACCACAGGCTTAGGGTCCTTCTGCCGAAGATAACGAGCTAGGCGCTGTCATTCGGAGGTCTAGGTCTTCCGTATCCCATCCCATGTTCTCCTGGATGTGCCTCATGATTTTTGGAAAAAAGAGGACGACTTGTGGGTAGGGTGATGGGATGCTGATTGGAGAAGGAGACCTGGAGGTATCTGAGGTGTCAGGTCTAAAGTGATCCTCTGCGGAGTGGACGGTCTACAGCTGGGTCGCTTGGGACTGGGGGACCCTGAGGGAGATCTTGAAGGGGGCCTTCTTCTTTCTTTGGATCTACTCCTAGGAGGTGGACTAGGCTCCTTGGGGGTCGGTGGTCTTCCTGCTGGACCTTGTGGTGGAGGAGGGGGAGTAGGAGGAGGAGATTTCACTGGGATCATGTATTTCTTGATTGTGTCCCACCAAAAAGTAGAGAGATCTTTAACCTCTGCAATATTCATACCAGACGATGGTCCTGGCGTCGGGGTTGGTCTGTCGCCGGTATCGGACGTCGGGTCCAAGGGCGTTGCCAGATCAGGCGAAGACTCCTGAGGAAGCCCGGCATCCTCGCTGTCACCTGCCTGGTCATTAGGCAACGTCGGATCCTCCTCCGTAGAGTCCCGGCGACCATTATCCACCAGTGACGGGGAGGCAGTAATCGGCTCCTGAGGACGTCTGGCCGATGGTGGGTGTTTGGCAGACGTCTGGTCGGACGGGCGATTTACCGGTGAAGGGTCGGCAGCTCGTTTCGAGTCCATCGTCTGCTTAAGGGATGTCAGGTCCTTGGTCTTCCTTTGGGGGGTGGTCCCCAGGTGGCTGGGAGGCCGATCTGGTGTCGGAGTCCCGGCGTCTATCTGAGGAAGCACGAGTGGATTTAGAAGAGGACTTGGACCAGTGATGGTCAGAAGACTTTGCGGGACCCCGGGAGGGCGCTGAAGAGGGGTCAGAGGTCCTGGAAGTCTTAATGGGATGCAGAGAAGCAGAAGAACAGCCTGAAGACTTAACTTTCATGGGAGGAGCTGAGAGCGAGCCCTGGGGGGAGAGCGGTTTGAGTGCATAGAGCCAGAGCTGGTGCGCGAGTCCGAGGCCCTATTCGGGGATCTGGACCTGGCCTTCTCCCGGTGCTTATGGGACTCAGAGGCAGACTCACCCCTGGAAGTAGGGTCTTTATCCATGATCTTCAACTTTTATTCCAAGAGGAACCCCTGAAGTGCCTTCTGGCAGCGGATCTGGGTGTGACTACTGAACTGCTGGCAAAAGGAACAGTCCTTGTGGTCTTGTTCCGGGCTGAAGCACTGCAGGCAGGACGAATGCAGATCCTTAAAAGGCATCTGTTTGCTGCAAGCACACTTAGAGGGATGTCCTTCTGAGGAAGGAGTAGGAGATGCTGACATTTATTTGTTCAAAGCTGGATTAAGTTCTAGGCGTCATTCACTGGAGCGGGACCGTGAGGCAGATGCTGGCGAGTCGACGGTGGGAAAAGAACTGGGGAGTCTGGGGGACCGCCCCCTTTTGTATGATGCCTGACGTCGGGGGTGGTCCCCACTGGATACTGCTAGCTAGAAGATTTCCATGGGGTCTTGGCGCCTGCCAGCTTCAGTCCTAATGGTGTAACCTGCTGCAAGAGCCGTCTCTCGAAGTAAGATTGAAAATTACGTACCTACCGTAATTCTTGATCTTCTCTTGTATTTTCACCATTTATTACTGCTTGAGTGTAAGCCAGAGGCGCTCACCCGCCACGGGAAGTTCCCCCAGAGGAGTCAGTGCCAACGGCACCGCCCCAGAGAGTAATGCATCGTGTGACGCTGTGAGGGGCGGGCCGCTAAGCCAAAGAGACTCTCCTCCATCCCAGTTCTGCTAGTGGAGAGGCGAAATAAGGATAAGAAAAAAAGAGTGACGCAAGAGAGCTGAGGGATAGAAAAAGGAAAGGATATAAACTGAAAAAGGAATAAGCTGGTAGAGGACAGAAAAAAAGAAAGAGAAAATGCCTACCCTAAGAGACTGCAGAGCCTAACTTTTGGGGTGGCTCCAAGGGAGGAACAGATAAAGGAGAGGAGAAGGAAGGAGAGAGAGGGAAGAAAACGAGGGATGCTGGAAGGGGAGAACTCTGCCCACTGAGAGATTGGTGTAAAGGCTTATAAGCTCGGAACCAAAAACAAGGGAGCAAGGATCCCACTTGATAGAACTGAAGAGGAAGTTCAACCAAACCGTTTGTACAGATTAGACACAAAAGGCAGATTCTCTATACCTCCCACGATCCCAACCCCTTAAACTCTAGCTGAGAGCTCACAGACTGCCAAGGCAGAAATTCTGTTCTGAAAGGAGAGCGCCCACCTAGGAAGGGGGAAAGAAGTCCCCTAGCACCTTAAGTGCTAACTCAGATGTGTGTGGGGAGGGGATGAGCTCTACAGAGGGCACCCCTTTACGTAAAGGATAGAGTGGGAACTCAATCAGACTCCCGCAAGGCAAGAACATCAGCTCAAGGTAACTGTAGTGTCAGGACAGCGCCAACCAGCAGAAGCTGACACAATAGGAGATTAAGAACTGCCAGTGGGGACCTGGAAAAAGGCGGGCCAAGCCATTAAAGGGACAGTCTCTAACTGTGAACTGAACAACATGGCTAAGAAAGAGCCAAGAGGACACTCCTAGGGGCAATCAGAAAGAGTTCCCTCAGGATAGAAATAAATCCTACTCGTTCCTCTTACCTTCAGGAAATAGGATCCGCCCAGAGAAAACGGAAAATCAAGATAGCAGTTTTTTTTTTTTGGCTTAAAGGCCAATGAAGAAGAGGGAGGAACGAGCAGGAGGGGAGACGCCAGAGTAGGAGGCTCCTTGAGGGAAGGTGGTGGGATAGTATTGTGACGAATGGTGAAGATACAAGAGAAGATCAAGAATTACGGTAGGTACGTAATTTTTATATCTTCCCTTGTCAATCTTCACCATTCATTACTACTTGGGTGAGTGCCAAGCCCCCCTCCCCCCGAAGGGGGGACAAGAGAAACCCTGAAGGAACAAGACCCTCAGTCTCCTGCAGGTGGAAAACAGCAGGGAGAGACCCTGGGCTAATCAGACGAGAAGCTTAAGGCTGAGGAGAGCTAGGTGGTGTCCTCCAGAGACGAGGAGACGGAGGAAGCCCCTGCAGAAAGCCTCCTAGCCCTGGTGGAGAAAAGACGGTTCCCCCGGAAAGCGGAGCTAATCACCCTATGCCAGGACAGGGGTGACAATCTTGACAGATGAAGCCATGCCGTCTGCCTAATGAAGATCGCTGCCCCTGCAAGCCTGGAAGCCACCTCACTGGTGTCGTAAGATGCCCTTGCCTGGTGCCTTGCCAGCTCCAGGCCTACAGCAGAGAGGGCAATGGCCTGTCTAGATTGCTCCATGTCAGGCATTGATGCTAGAAGCTGAGATAGCATCGACCATAGATGCCTGTTGTAGGCAGCATGGTGTGCCTGATGTGATGCGATACACAGCATCGCACGAGAGGAAGAGAACACTCTTTGCCCCAACCAGTCAAACTGTAGAGAATCTGAGGTCGGTCGTATGCCAGGCGGCACCCGGAAGGAGTCTCTAGGGACACCAATCCAGAAGGCGGGTTGGGAAGAGAACCTAGGAACTCAGATGGGGGCACAATACCTCCTCCTCCTCCTGCAGTCTGCCGGGACTGGGATAGGGTGGGCTGGAGACTGCCAGGAACGGATAGATGTCTCCTGGAAAGGAATAGCCCAGGATGGCACCACCAGATGTTGGGCACTGAATTCACTGAGGAATTCACGCATCTCCCATTCAGTACTGTCTCACCTAACAAAGGAGATACGGAGGTCCCCAACCATCCTAGAAAGGAAGCGCTGATAATCAGTGAAATCGGCATTGAAGAGAGGTGAGCAGAGGGTTCCTCTCCCTCTGAAGAGGGAGACGAGAAGGATGGGGAACTCGAATGTCCAGAGGACTCCTGCGGTGGTGAGGACAGGCAGAACACCCGCTCATGCATACATCTAACATATGAGGGGAAGGCCGCCGCAGTGCCTCTGAATGTCTCCCAGGATAACGGACCTGTAGGACCGACATGGCCTGGGAGAGAAGGTGGTGGTTGCAGAGGAATGGGAGTAGGGCACCTATGAAGAGGCAACTGTCCTCTGCCAAGGCTCTGGAATCCGGGGAACAGAGCCCGAGCTGGCGGGGTCCCGAATAACAAACCAGGTTGCAGAACGGAACCCTGGGGATGTGAACCTTGGAAGAGCCTAGAAGGGGATCCTCCCCGTGATGTACCTGGGGCTGCAAGGATCCAGAAGAGCAGCCCACAGCAACGCCACCGGAGGGGTCCCTCGAGCCTAAGAGGTAGAGGCAGGACTCAGCACTACAGCTCCTACCTACACCCCGAGGGGTAGCAGGTGAAACTCGGCGTGCCTCACCCCGGCCACTCAACCCCTCTGAATCAGAGGACGCCCTCCTCCTTAACACCAGTGACAGAGCCCGTCGATCCTGGGATCTCTGAGGGGAGCCCCCAGAAGACAGGGGCCCCTAGTCCACCCTGAGAAAGCGCAGCAGCACTGGAAACGGCAGCTGCTACAGCCCCTTCTGGGAGAACAGACCACCCAACCCCCAATCCGTCCCCTCCCAAGGATCCCAGGCCACCCCCAGCCTGGGAGTCCTCAGAAGAAGACTCCTGTGGAGACTGAAGAATAGGCACACTGGGCCGCTTGACACCGTGTCTCACAGAAGACTCCGATCCCAAGGAATCGGGGAGCCAGGACGGGTCCACGTCCGAGTCGTCTGCTTCCGAGGAAGAGGCAACTAGAAGGACCTCAATGCTGGCCATCCCAGGAGTCTCCTGAGAAACAGCGTCAGTGCCACTCATGGCGCCATTCGGCATCGGCGCACTGGAGACAATGCTGGAACCTGGTCCCGACTCACCTGTGGCTCCAGCAGAGTCCCCAGCACTGCGGCGTCTGGATCAGAGGTGGCGCCGGAAAACGGCATCGAGGATCCACCCACGCCGGGCCCGGCAGCCGCGGGTCACGACAATGGGGGAGCCTGCACCTCCAAAGAGGTGACTGCCGAGGCAGTGTTCCCACCGCGGCCCCGGGAGGGACCACAGCATTCCCCCAACACCGCGAAAGAGGCCTCTTCCTTGGCAAGACTTGAGGACGAGGAGGCCTCCTCCTCTCCAGACCATATAGGACTGGGAGGGGACCCAGAGGAAGGGCCTAAAGCTCTGGCCTGGGAAGCCCGAGAGCAACGCCATCCTCCAAAAGTCAGCGGGGCCTTGCCGATTTTGAACATGCGGACTTCGCGAACACAGCGGTCCATCGAGAAACCGGTGTCACATCAATCCATGTCATAGTTAGGTCCCAGTCACCGAAGGCAGAGATCATGCCGGTCCGTCATGGAAAAATGCCGGCCACAGGAGCACCGACGCATAGGGGTATGGCCCGCTTTTCAACTTTCGCTTAGCTCCCAAACTGGACATGATGTGAAAATAACCTAAAACACAGCAAAGCTCCCAGCACCGTCGAAAAAGAAAATGGAACGGACTTACCGGAGTCAATGGCGTCGGGGGGGGAAACACAAACCAGGATGAAGGCATCACTTCGCACGATGAACTAGGCCAATGGCGCAATACTAAAACTCTACACATGCGCAGCAAGTGCAGCCTCTACGGCAGGAGAAACAGAACTGGGATGGAGTAACGGCTGCCCCTCACACATCACGCGATGAGTCACTCGCGGGGGTGGCACCATCGGCGTAGACTCCTCTGGGGGGAAAAAAAAACTCCCGTGGCAGGTGCGCGCCTCCGGCGTACACCCAACCAGTCATGAATGGTGAAGATTGACAAGGGAAGATACTGTGGTGCTTTTTGTGTTTCTTACCATGTGGGTGGGGCTCTCCCTGAAGGTCCAAAGGACACGACGCATCTCACAAAATTCTCCTGTGAAGGATGCTGAGATACTGGCCCCTCCAAGGAGCAGTGCTGAGGCCGACAATGTACCTGCCGCAGCCTTTGCCACCAGTTCTTCCATGGCCACGACTTGAGCCGCGGACCCTGCTGCAGCAGAGGCTGCCTTGCGACTACTATTCAGCCACAGTTTAGGATGTCGGTCGGATGGCCGGCAAAGGAGAAGACAAACCCTATGATCCTTTAAGGATGCAGGGAGCACTGTCTGACACAGGCTACAACCCATGACATCGTGCGCCATCCCTAGGCAGTAAAGGCACAACACCTGTGGGTCCATCTGTGACATTTCCTGTTGGCACATGATGCACTGCTTGAAACCAAGAGACTGCTTCGCTTCCTTGTGTTCCATTTTCTGTTGCCGAGGGCTGGATAAGGACAGAGAAAAGTAGCAAAAACTGAAAACCGGGAGAAAAAAAAAAATGGTTTGCCAACGGTGCACTTTAGGCCCTAAAATGCCAACAGCTTCGAAGGAGGAGATCAAATTCTTCCAGTGGAAAGAAAAATCCGACGTCATAGAGCAGAGCAGGAGAATATACCACCCAGGAGGTGGGAGAAGCTTAGCTTAAAGCTGTTCCGATGAATCAGCACGTCTGGTGAAACTGCCATTGTGTGGGTAAGTGAACCAAAGCCACGCCCTTTGAAATATTCATTTTATTTAGAATTTTTATCAACATGACACTTGAGTTAGGAAAGTACAGTTACGCAGGAACTTACCGCAACAATAGATCTTCGAGAGAGGTTCCTTCAGTAGGTCATTACATATAGGACTACCACCACCTGGCGTCCGGGCCGCATGGCAGACTTTTCTAGCAATACTGCAGTTCTCCCGCCGGAGCCTGGAAGAGGCCTGACAGCAGGAGTAAACAGGATCTGGAGTCCCTGTGTAGAAAATAAAAGGGGGAAGGAGGGAGGGAGGGAAAAATATGACCTACTGAAGGAACCTCTCTCGAAGATCTAATGTTATGGTAAGTTCCTACATAACTGTACTATCCTACTTCGAGAGGGTTCCTTCAGTAAGTCATTACATATAGGACTGAATCCCAAGCAGTCCTTCATAAGACAGACCGAGAGAAACAAGGGAGGAGGAGAAAAAACAAACTCCAACAAAACTAGGAACAAGAATTGACCCAGCCTAGGACAGAAGGCCCTGCAAGACAGCTAGGCCGAAACCAGCCCTCCGCCTAGAAGCAATGTCCAGACTGTAGTGTTTGGTAAAGGTATGGACAGAACCCCAAGTTACTGCGGCGCAGATATCAGCCGCAGAAAAGTTCTGCAAAAAGGCAGCAGAAGCAGCCATTCCCCTGGTAGAATGACCTCTGACAGGACCCGGCAGAGGTTTGTCGTACTTTTGGTAACAGTAGCGAATACAGTTACCTAACAAATTGGAAAGGCACTGCTTAGAAACAGCTTTGCCCTCCGACCTGGGGCCAAAGGAAACAAAGAGCTGATCACAGCTATGGAGATCTTTTGTTCGGTGTGTGTGTGTAACACCGAAGGATCTGATGGACATCCGTAGCGTGCAGGAGTACCTCACCTCTGTTCATAGGGGACGGAAAGAAAACTGGAAGCTCCACTGATTGGTTCAGTGTGGCTTCTGACACCACCTTGGGTAAAAACTTAGGATTTATCCTGAGGACTGCCCAGTCCCTGTGGAAGATAAGATAAGGCTCTTTACATACTAGAGCCTGAAGCTCCAAAATCCTTCGAGCTGAAGTAACAGCAACCAAAAATAACATCTTCCAAAAGAGGAAGCGTAAATCACAGCTCATTGCTGGTTCAAATTTGGGGGGGGGCAGTAAGTTTCTCCAACACAAAGTTTAAATCCCAAGGTGGTGTAGGGCTTCGGATGGGGGTTTCAGATGAAGGATCCCTTTCAGAAAGGTTTCTGAGACCTCCAACTGAGTCACGAGTTTACCATCCACCAGCTCGTGGTATGTTGAAATAGCCGAAAGGTGGACCTTCAAGGCAGAATATGACAGACGCGAGTCTGAGAGATGGAGGAGATATTCCATGACTTGCGAGGCAGAACAAGAAAATGGGTTCCAGTTCTTAGAAGTCACCCAAATGGAAAAACGTTTCCACTTCATGGCATAACTGGAATGATTAGAGGGTTTTCGAGCCTCTTCTAGGACTTGAGCGACTCGAGAGAAGGCCCCGAAGTGGGAAACTGCTATGTCTGCAGGGGCCATGCATGAAGATACAGTGTCCTAAGCCCCGGATGAACAAGACTACCTCGATCCTGGGTCAAGAGGTCGTGAGTCATTGGAAGTGGAACCGGTGGTTCTCTCGTTAGCTGTTGCAGCAGCGGGAACCAAATCTGTCTCGGCCAGAGAGGGGCGATGAGGATCATCCTCGCAGTCTCTGCCTGAAACTTGAGGAGAACCCTCTGAAGAAAGGGAAACAAGAGGGAAGGCATAAAAAATTTCCCTGTCCAAGAGAGAGACAGCACGTCGTGCCAGAAAGCACCATGCCCTGGAACAAACAAGCAAAAACTGGGAAGTTTTGCGTTGGAATGGAAGGCAAAAAGGTCGAGTTCTGGGCACCCCCACTTTAGGAAGAGAGAGACTGCCACTTCCTGATTTAGTTCCCATTCATGATTTAAGGTCAGAGATCTGCTGAGACTGTCCACCAGGACATTCTGAATGCCTGGAACATGCACAGCCACTAGGGCCTGATTGTGCTGGATTGCCCACTTCCACACCCGCATCGCCTCCCTGCAAAGTGGGTACGAGCGAGTTCCTCCTTGTTTGTTGAGGTACCAGACTACCGACATACTGTCAGTCTGGACAAGCAGTGATCCCTTGGGAAGAAGGGTCTGAAAGGCCTGTAAGACGTACAAGACTGCCCTCATCTCCAGAACACTGATGTGTAACGATGCTTCCAAGCTGGACCACAGTCATTGCGCTTGGTGCTCCACTAGGTGTGCTCCACATCCCATGTTTGACACATCCATAGTCAGGATGCAGAGGGAGCCAGGCTCCTGAAAGGAAGACCCAAGGAAAGGTTGCAGGGGTCCCTCCACCACAGCAATTCTTTCTGGACTGCTGACGACACCAGGACCAGATGGTCCAGGTCATCCTGGAGTTGATCCCACTGCACCCAAAAGGACCACTGAGTAATTCCCATATGTAGCCTCGCAAGGGGAGCTGTGGTGATGGAGGATGCCACCAGGCCAAGAATTCGAAGGACCTCCTGGGCCGGGGTGGTCCTGGACGAAGCCACTAAAGAAGCCTGATGGACCAGTGTCTCCCCCCGATAAACAGGGTTGTTACCCTCGAAGTGCCGGAGGTTTGTTCGTCAATAAAACTTAAGCATTTTTATACAGCCACTATCCTTGTGCTTCGATGTTTTTGTGTGTTTTTGGACCAGTGTCTCCACCCTGCCTGGAGGAAGGAAGGCTCTGCACTGGACCGTATCCAGAACCGCCCCAATGAATTGAAGTCTCTGGGACGGTATCATGGATGATTAGAGAATACTGACAGTAATTCCCAGTTTGCCAAAAAGGTCCAGAGTAAAGGACAGAGCCTCCAGTAAGGAATCTCTGGAAGAGGCCGAGATCAGCCAATCGTCCAGGTAAGGGAAAACTGCAATACCCTCCTGGCGACGGAGAAAAGCCACCACTACCGCCAGGCACTTGGTAAACACCCGAGGTGCTGAGAACAGACCAAAGGAGAGGGCCAGAAACTAGAAGTGCTCCCCCTGAAACAAGAACCACAGGAATCTGCGGTGGCTGGAAAAGACTGGGATGTGCAGGTAAGCATCCTGCATGTCCAGAGCGCACAGCCAATGATTCTCCAAAAGAAGTGGGAGAAGGCTCTGGAGTGTTGGCATCCGGAACGTTTTGTATTCAACGAACGGATTGAGACTGCTCAAGTCAAGGATGGGTCTCAAATCTCCTGTCTTTTCTGAAACCAGGAAAAAGTGGGAGTAGAACCCCCTTCCCCTTTGCCGGAGGGTAACGTACTCTATTGCTTCCTTGAGCAAGAGGCTTTGAATTTCTTCTAGAACGAGAAGAGCCTGATCCCTGGAGTAGGAAGACCTTTTTGGCGGAGAGTCTGGTGGTAGCTCCAGAAACTCTATGGTGTATCTGATGGAGCATCGGAGGTTACGTCCTGCCAGTCCTGCGCATAGCGGGCGAACCCCCCCCAACCCATTCCTCGCCATGAGGTTGTGGAGGTGGCGGGGACAGGGAGTCAAGAGGTGGCAGGGTGTTCAGGAGGAGGGCCTCCTGAGCGTCTCTGGTTTTCGGAAGTAGGAAGAGTGGCGGAACCCGTGTCCTTGCATTTCCCCTGGTGTCCAGCCAGGGCCTGCTTCCTCCAGTTCTTTTTCTGAAAGGGCTGCTGCTGCTGCTAAGTGCCTGATCGGTACATGGACCGCACTGATCTCAGGGCGAGGCCTCTATCCTGGAGATCAGTGATGATGTCTTTGGTATCGCCACCAAAAAGCACAGAGTCTCGGAAGGGGGCGTCATGAATCACAGACTGTACCTCACTGGCGAGACCAGAAATGCGAAGCCAGGCGTGCCGACTTCAGGCGACGGCCGGCGTTGAGGCGCAGGTCACAGAGTCAGAGTCATATGTAGCCCGCAGAGCATGCCTACAGGATACGCGTGAGGCGGAGATCCTTGGCGAGCTCCTCCTTGAGGCTTGAGGGGTCCATAGCCTGAACTCTGGCCTCCAGTCTGGTCAAGGTAGCTTTCTGATGTGACACCATATGGGCCACATAATTTAGGGACGAGCGCGCATTGGCGGCATAAACCTTTCTACAGACTGGTCATCTGCCTTGACCCCTGTCTGGAGGAGAGGTGCTCATGTGCTTGGGTGCAGATGAGTGATCACAAGGTCAAATGACGATGAGTACCTTAGGATGTGCTTTAAAAAAACAAAAAAAGAAGTCGTTTCCTCAGGCGCCTGGGTACACTCCATCGCCCTCTTGGGGACAGCTGGGAGGGAATGAGGCATCTGCAAGACCATAGAGGTGAGGTTCAATCCAAGGAGGAATCAGTACCGGGGACAGAGGCTCTAAGTCCAGGTGTTCGGCGAGCCTCTGTCGCATGGGGTCCTGATCCTCTGACTCCCAGTCAAGAAAGACTTTCAGGGACGTCAAGAGGTCCGAAGAACTGAGGTCCTCGGCGGGTGGGGGGGCATGCCCTTGAACCTCGGGTTCTTCCAAGGGCCTCCACCGACTCATCTGCCTCCTCCTCCTCGTCATCACCACCACCATCATCTGCCCCCTCGTCTGGAAGGTCACGGTCTGGGAAAAGAACGGTTTTATGGACAGTCCCAGAGAGTGGACTGTGGATGGAGGAAAACTCCTCCTCAAGGACAGAGATCTGGGAGAGCATGGGTATGGGAGCCTGCTTTCCAGATCTAAGACCAACTCCGAGCATGCCCCTGCCACCAAGACTGAATTAAGGTCTTGAAGTTTGGCGTAGCCAGTGGAGAGGGTGGGGGAGGAGGTTGAGGAGAGGGAGGGGATATACCCCTGGTAGGGATTGTACCCAGGGTAGTACTGTCCTGAAGTATTCCAATCAGGAGGAGGATCAGCCGGGTAGTGGTCCCCAGGATACCCCGGGGTCTAGAATAAATTCCCATCAGGGGGTCTGAAGGAGGGGGGACCCATCGGACCCGCTGTCGATCAAATCAGTAGCGGATCCAGCATCGGGATAGCAACGCCTGAGGAATGCTGACGCCGGACCGCACAACCTGATCCAGAGCCAGAGGGGCCGGCGCCAGGACCGGGACGAAGAGGACCCGACGGAGGGACGTGGTCTGGCACCGGAGCCGCAGGCTGGGGCAGACAACTGGGCCCAAGCTCTGAAGTTGTCGGAGGTTCCGGCGTCAGGTGAGGGTTTGCCAAATCAAACGGTGGGATCGGGACCGGATATTCGCTGATCTGGGGATCCCACCCGATGAGAGAGGAGGGGCCTCCACCGTTAGGCCTGATGGCTTAGGAGGGGCTGCCTTCCCAGTGACTCCGTCAGGGAAATGTGGAACTGACCGCGAGGAATGGTCTTTGACGTTGAGGGGCTCCGCACTGTCCTCGCCTGAAGTACCCACCTGAGAAGGAGAGTGCACTGTCGGGGGAGAAGAGGAGAGAAGGGCAGTCTCCCCCTGGTTTGTCCGGATATCAGGAGAGGCACAGTTAGGCCCCGACGGGAGACTCACGCCTGCACGGCCGTTGGAGACTAGCGTCTTACCAGGTGGAGCCGGGGGAGGAGTCCCCGGACGACTTAACCAGCTGTAGCTAGGCAGGTCCCCGAAGTCTGGGGAGCCACCTAACCGGTGGCCGGGCGGTCCCCGGAGGCTGACTTAGCGGCTGTAGTGGTGCAGCCGGATGACTTACACGCGGAAGTTTTGTCCGACTTACCGTCAGAAGTCTTCACTTTAGGTGGCGGCTGAGAAGCGGCCTTGCTCTGGCTGGGCGTACGTGGAGTGCTCTCACTATTTCTCCTCATGGTGCTCTTTCTTTGAGGGAGAAGATTTCTCTGAAGAGGACTCGCGGATCTGGTCCATTTGCTCTTCTAATGAAGCAAGACGGACTTTTAAAAGGTGGGCCTCCAAAGCCTGCTGTCTCCGCTTCCTGGTGGCCTGGTTCAAAGGCTGGCACTCCGGGCAGGATGAGGCAGGGTGGTCTGGGCCCAGGCAGATCATGGACTTAAGATGGCTGTCCTTGTAGGGTATTTGTGTGCCGCAGGACAAGCACTTCTTCTTAGGTGAAAACATGAGCAAGAACTTGGAGACTATGGAAAAATAGAGAGGGAAAAATGCGACGCAAGAACTATTCACGACGATCGCTAATGGAAGTCTGCAATGCGACTGACACAAGGCCAATGGCGGGAAAGAACTGGGAGGTGGGCGTGGGGACCACCCACTATATATGGCTACACGGACGGTCATGTGACGTCGGGTGGGCGGTTCACTGTCAGGTATTGCTACAGAAAAGTCTGCCGTGCGGCACAAGCGCCAGGTGGTGCTAGTCCTATATGTAAAGACCTACTGAAGGAACCCTCTTGAAGTAAGATCTGTGTAGTTTGAAACTCAGTATGCATTCATCTTTTGTCTTTAATTGTGTTACAAACATTTCCACCCCCCCCCCCACAACCCCTAAATTTAAGTGTCAGAAAACAATAGTTTAAACAAACTCACCTCTCCTTTGATCAGGTCCCTGTGCCTCTGACAGTAGACTTTCTTGTCATCCAGAAAGACACAGTTCTTGGCTCGCGCACACATGAAGTGATAGTTACTGGTGCAGGTCGTTAGGCAGCACCCAACTGTTGCACCCGGCTTCTGGCAGTGCTCACAGCGCTAGGTAAATCAGAACCCATTAATAGTCAACAGATGATGTATTTAAAAAAATGAAGTAAAAATTAAATAAAACGATGTCAGCATGGCCCAGTGGTGATTAAAAAGGCATACTGCGATACCACGTAGGAGACTAGGTTCGTCCCGCATGTGGAGGGTTCAAGATGGCACTGGATATTTCAGGCAACCATGTGACACTGTGCACTCAGTGTTGGGAAGGACAGAAATTGTGTGCTAAATTC
Organism: Neoceratodus forsteri; assembly: GCA_016271365.2. Taxonomy (NCBI): domain Eukaryota; kingdom Metazoa; phylum Chordata; order Ceratodontiformes; family Ceratodontidae; genus Neoceratodus; species Neoceratodus forsteri. The sequence goes on along the minus strand of JADMNL010000034.1, from coordinate 106,813,764 downwards.
TGGTTGGCTGATGTCATCGCCAACAGCCACACATCACTGCCCCAGGTCCATTCCAAATACCTCCCAAGCTAGCAAAACTGGAACTGAACCAGAGGCAGGAAATGGTTCAGTTTTCCCTGCACTTGAGCCCACCTGTAATGGGGGCTTTCCCACAGAGTAACTACTGCTGGGCAGCCGAACTACTGCAAGGGGTCAAACTATGGGGGAAACAGGAGGTGGGTTGGCAGGGGTGAGGCTGGGAGTTTGCTGGTGGCAGCTTGAGCGCTGGACAGCCAAGGGCCAACAAAAAGGTAATTAATAAACAGTAGTGGAAAACGTTGTTTTAACTCCTCTGTGACAAGAGCTGCCATAAAGGAATAAAATCAACTACTTATCTGGTGCACTGCTGGTCAGACAGAACTGTATATCAATTATCCAGCTGGAATTAAAAACACCGGTGCAAAGCTTTCAGAACTGTAGTTAGGGGAGGTAAATACAGGTTACTCACCTGTAACAGGAGTTCTAGGAATGGTATATGTTGTTCATCCACACTCATTGGCAGGTATCCTTGCCGCTTTAAATCTTGCCGGAAGGTCTTCAAGCTTGCTCCTCCCACCCACCCGGGTGGTATAACTCTCGGCTCCGCCCATGACGCCAGATCTGCCCGCTGGAAGCTCAGGTTGTGCGTCGGGTCGGGAGGTCGGGAAATGAGGATGAACAACATATACCATTCCTAGAACTCCTGTTACAGGTGAGTAACCTGTATTTCTAGGGACATGGATATGTTGTTCATCCACACTCATTGGCAGACTCCAGCAGTTCTCCGGAGGAGGAGGCAAGACGCACAACCCCATATACTTACTTGGGAAAGAGAGACTGGAGAACCGAGGCCCCAAACCAGCATCCCGGCGTGACTCAAGGTCGATGTGGTAGTGGGTAATGAAGGTGTTTGCTGACTTCAGGTAGCAGCCCTGCAGATTTCCTGGATAGGGACGTCCTGGAAGCAGCCACCGTTGCAGCAGTATGGCGGGTAGAATGAGCTCTTATCCTCTGGGAGGCTCCATGCCCGCCAACTTATAGCAGAGATCTATGCAGAGGTTACCCACCTGCTTATCGTCCGCTTGGCTGCAGGTCTGCCAGATGTCAGCGTAGGTGACAAACAGCTGGCGAACCTCTCCCGATTTCAGCCGCAAGGCCTATAATAGGCGAGCGCCTAGGGTCCAGAGTATGGAGCCTATATCGGCCTCCGAGGTGTGATTGGGGTAGAACACCGCAGAGTCAACACCTGGTTAAGGTGAAACTCCGACACCACCTTCGGAAGGAATTTCGGTGGGGGCAGGACAACCTTGTCCCTGTGGAAGACCAGGTAAGAGACCGATGGAAAGCCTGGAGCTCTCCCATCCTTCTGGTTGACGGATAGCCACCAAGAAGGCGGTCTTCCACGACAGGTGAGAGAGAGCACACTGTGCATAGGTTCAATGGCTTGCCCATGAGCTTTGCCAGTACCAGCAGTAGATCCCACGGAGGTGGGGTTCCCGCACTGGAGGGAAATGTGATCAAGGCCTTTGAAAAGCGCCAGACCACCTTCTCCTGCCATCGACTGCTTCCGCCCGCCGCCCGGTAGCAGAGATGGCTGCCAGGTGCACCCTTAGGGTCGCCGACATCTAAGCCCTTGACTAGAAAGGGACCATAAACAGTCCAAGATGCTTGCCAAGGAACAGGAGGAAGGGTCCAAGCCCTTGTTCTGACACCAAATGGAAAACCTTTTCCATTTGAAGGCATAGCATTTTCTGGTCGACTTCACGGGACGCCTCAACACATTGAGGACCTCGTCGGAAAGACCCAAGGCCTGGAACTGCCAGCCAGGAACCAGGCCGTCAGGTGCAGGGATTGAAGGTCCGGATGGAACACCTTCCCCTGATTGACTGAGAGCAGGTCCGGGCGAGCTGGAAGCTGCCGCGGAGTCCTGGAGCTGAGATTGAGGAGATCTGGGTACCAGAACTGGCGAGGCCAGTCTGGGGCTATCAGAATCACCTGCGCCTTGTCCCTCCTCGCCTTGAGAAGCACCTTGTGGATCAAGGGAAATGGGGGAAAGGCGTAAAAGAGGCCCGGGGTCCATTGCCTCGAGAAGGCATCCCCCTGCAGCGAGCCCTGCTGAGGGGGGCGGCATGGAACAGACTCACCGCGTTCTCCATGGAGGCAAACAGGTCCACCTGAGGTGTGCCCAAAGGAGAACAGATGCTACTACCTCCAGGAGAGAGACCACTGGGATGCAGCCCTCATCCGCTCAGGGCATCGGCCAGGTGTTGGAGGCTCCTGCCACGTGGAATGGCTAGGAGATCCGCCTCCAGGCTGCGCACGAGTGACCAAATGCGGAGAGCTTCCTTGCATAGAAGCATGGAGCGCCCCGCCCTGGCGGTTTAGATAGTACATGGTCGTGGTATTGTCAGGTCTGACTCGACCACTTGACCCCGGAGGAACGGAGCAAAGGCGGTGAGCCAGGGCGGACCGCCTGGAGCTCCAGCAGGCTGATGTGGCATCGGGACTCCCGGGGACCAGAGGCCATGAGCCCGGTGTCCCCCAGATGGGCACCCCAACCCATCAGAGAGGCATCGGTCGATAGAGAGACCGCCGGCTCGGGCGGACGAACGGGATGCCCTCCTGCAAATGATCTGGAACGGTCCACCACTGGAGAGCTGTCCACATCCCTGTGTCACCGGCACAAGCTGGTCCAAGGGATCGCAGCTGCAGACCACTGGCTGGCCAGTCCCCACTGAAGGGGACGCATGTTCCAGCGGGCCCAACGGACCACGCTGGTGCAGGCCGCCATGAGACCCAGGAGGCGAGGAGTCCCGGCAGGGCGCAATTGCCCAACCAGAAATGATCGGGCAAAGGAGGAAAGAACCTCGGCCCTGTCCGCCGAGCCGCGCCTGGCTCGAAGAGAGTCGAGCTGCGCCCGATGAATAGAATCACCTGCTTCAGCTCGAGTTCCACTTGGCCTCGCTTGATAAGGAGGCCCAGTTGAGAGCAGACCTGGAGGGCCAGATCTCTGACCACCCGCTCCTTCCTGGAGGGAGCTGCTATCAGCCAGTCGTCCAGGTAAGGGTACACTGACCCCTTGGCCAAGAGGGAATGCTGTCACCACTGCCATGCATTTGGTGAAGACCCTGGGAGCTGGAGACAAGCCAAGGGCATGGCTTGGAACTCGAGAGGATCCTTCCGCCGAAGCAAAGGAATCTCTGGTGAGACGGACGGATAGGGACGTGGAAAACGATCCTGCAAGTCCAGAGAGCAGAACCACCCGCTGCTCCAAGGATGGTATTATCTGAGCCAGAGTGACCATCCTGGAAGGTTCAGACCTTAGGAACTTGTTTAGGTCGTAGGTTTGAGAATGGGGCGCCAGCCCCCGTCTCGCTTCGAACCAGGAAGTACCTGGACACAAACCCTGGGTCTGAAGGAGGGTCCACCACCTCTCTTACCACCTCCTTCTGGAGGAGGAGCGATGTCGGCTCGACGAGCCGCCAGTGAGGCTGGGGATCCCGAAGCCCCCCGATGGGCGACGGCTCTGAAGGGTGGTGCCTGCTCAATTCCAGAGGCAGGCTCTTCCCACCACCTCTAAGACCCACCTGTCCGTGGTAACAGCGACCAGGCGGAACGAAGTGCTGGAGCCGCCCTTCCACGGGGACCCAGGTAAGGTGACGGGATGGGGGCGACCACCTCAGCCCGCCACTGGGCAGGCTTTGAGGAGGGACCGCCGAGGGACCTCCTGGGCCCTTCCTCCTGCCTCCTGTTAGAGGAAGCCATGCTTGGGTTTGGATGCCAGCGCCGAGCCTGCTGGCCCTGACGTTGTTGGGCCGGGGTAGAAGGACGAAGGGCTTAGGCTGTGGTTTGCGGCCTTTGTCCTTCTGAGCAGAAGAGACCGAGTCCAAGGTGGCATTGGACTTTCGATCCTCTGCAGGTGACCTTCCACCCCAGGGTCAAGAGGTCAGTCCCCAAAAGGGAACATCCGTCAACTTGTGCTGGGTATCCGAGTAAAGGTGGATATCCTCAGCCAAGCTCACGACGACGACAGCCACCGCGGCCGCACCGATCTGGCACGAGCCCCTATATCCAAAGCAGTCTGGAGCTGCTGTTTGGCCACTGCCCTGCTCTGGTCCCGCACCTGCTTAACCGTAGTCTGCAGATCGGGCGGAAGATGAGGGATGACCTCATCCAGGAGCCCAACAGGGCATGAGAAAATGTGCCATGAGGACGGCCAACTGGCCTGACGAATGCCGAGAGAGGACGAGCGAACTTTTCGCCCGACATAGTCCAATTCTTGGACCTTGTCAGGAGGTTTGTCCACATCCTCTGGCGCATACGCGCTACCGAAAACGCTGTCGGTAACCAACCCCTCAGCGGAGGGTGTTCAAAACCGGACAAGGAACCGGTAGGGACCGTGATACTTCCTGGCCATCCTGGCCGGGCGCAGGGCAGGAAGCAGGGCGCCTGCCAAAGCTCCAGTGCCGGACCCACTATGGCCTCGCCACCGGAAAGGCCTCCGTCGGAGAATCCCTCGTCCAGAATCTCCGTGAGGGATACCTGGCCCGCTTGGAACGGTTCGAGCCCATCCCGTAGACCCAGATGAGCCGGTAGTCCTAGGAAGGACGACGGCTATCAGCCCATGACTGACCTTCCTGAAGACTCCAAGTCCAGTCGCTTGAGAAGAAAGGAGGAATCATCTTCGGACTCGGAAGAGTCCTCAAGAGCTGCTCTGGCCGAGCCACCCTTCACCTGCCGAGGTCGGTCGAGTGAGGGTAACTGACAGCCGATGGGGTAGACCCTTAGCCGACCGAGAATCCTTGGTCGGAGCCCCAATTGATGGCTGTGGAGGCGGAGGTTCCACCGGAATCGGTGGAGCAGCTGGTTTTGGCCGAACAACCGGCCTGGGTATAGGCTCCTCGGATAAGTCGAGGGGTTGTGTCGGCCGCTCCGGTGACAGCTACTTAATGGCGGGGAAGGCGACGGGCCGGCTTATCTCGGCCAGGAGGAGCTGTTGCAACATAAGGTCCTCGCATCATTGACGTAATTCTACGCCGAAGCCTCCCCTCATCCGAGGAGGAGGACGAGGGCGACGCCGCTTACCGCGGTGCCGAGACCGAGACCGCCTATGACGGTGGGATCGGCTGGACCGCGAAGAGGTCCGAGACCGAGACCGAGAGTCCCGGAATTTCCGAGGTCGGTGCGGGGAGGTGTCGGCCGGAACCGGCACTCCCTTCGGCTCGGATGGTCCATCCGAGGGCTCCGGAACCGGAGGCACAGGCGAGCCCACGGGATCCTCAACTCCTCCCGGGGGAACCGGGGAGAGGGGAATCTCGGCTGCTAAAGGCGACAGCCCGTCCAATGGGTCGAGAAAAATCTCGACTTCATCGGTGGGAGTCTCGGTCAACTGACCTGACGGGACACCGTGAGGCCAGTGGCCGAGCCGAGCATGGGTCGACCGAGCCGACGGTCGACGGCCCGAGGGGGACCTTTCCGCCCCAAGAGCCGCCGACGGAGGGATTCTACCCCTGTCCTCTTTTGGACCGAGAATAAGGTCCAGCAGACGCGAGCCCTTCTCCTTTAGTGAGAGGGACAGACAAACTCCTTAAAAGAAGCCGTGTGGGAAGAACCCAGAGAGAGCGGGATAAATGCCGCGGCGAGGAAGACTCGGCCCAGCGCCGCCTCCTCTTCGAAGGGCGATCATCCGCCGAGCTGATCCGCCGGAGCCCGCCTTGCGGACACCGCCAACCGGCCTCCTTGGACTCCACCGAGGGAACGCTTCTCGGGACGGCCCAGTTGCAATCGGGCAGCACGGTCTTCGAGGACGTAGGCCGAGAAAGATGAGCACAGGTCGCAAGCCTGCGGGTCGTGCTCAAGGCCTAAGCAGTAGACACACGAGGAGTGTGGATCCGTCCGAGACATCTTCTGCCCGCATGGGCATCTCCGAAATCCGGGAGTCGATTTGTCCATCGCAGCCGCGAGGGATAGAAGACTGAAGTCTTTTTTGCAAAATTTATTTTTAAATCCGCAAACGGAGAAATAGGAACCAGTCACAAATGCAGAGCGTTAAGGAGGGAACCTGAGCTTCCAAGCGGTAAGGAAGATCTGGCGTCATGGGGCGGAGCCGAGAGTTATACCACCCGGGTGGGTGGGAGGAGCAAGCTTGAAGACCTTCCGGCAAGATTTAAAGCGGCAAGGATACCTGCCAATGAGTGTGGATGAACAACATATCCATGTCCCTAGAATAATTATTCCACTAGTGCAAGTTCATACCAGCTGCTTTCCTCTGATAACGGCCATGTGCACATTCTTTAAGGACCCATCGTCATCCTCAAATACTTCAGCTGACCAGAGAGCGCAATTCACATGTGTCCATTCATTTTGGCCGATGTACAAAAGCCGCCCAGCTTCCTACAAAATTGGGATAAGGACTTGTTACAACTGACAAACATCTCCCAATTCCATACTACTGATCCTGAAGGTTAACTGTCCAGTAAAGCTGAAAAAGATCGACTCCATGGTTTTGGCTACCCCCGACAATAAAACTTCAATAAAATTTAAAAGCAGTGACCCAAGAATTATACTGCAGTTAATTTTATGTTGTTACACTGTTACTTTGCTGAATATTCCTTTTTATGTGTTGTACCTCCATTATATTACATAAATTCCTTAGACAATGTGACTATATTTATTTATTTATTTCAATCTTGGATTACAATACCTTTGAGCCGAGGCTCTTTTACAAAGGTTCCACGTCAGCGTGTGCAACAGTCATCATTTTTAGTTACAAACATATAGTCACTGACTTACAGACATGTAATAACAGTACAAAGACTTGAGCTATGAGCAAGACAAGGGAAGGAGGGGTGGGGGAGTGAGGGTAGGAAGATCGGGGGGGAAGGAGGTGCAGGGGCGATGGGAGTGGGGAGGTGGTTGGGGCGGGGGCAGGAGTGGAGATACGGGGGGGAGGTGGGCGAGGACGGGAGACAGTGCAGCCAGGGGGCCTTGTCAAAGGAATATGACAGGTATGGTGCTAGGGGTGCAAAGACTGATTGTAAGTGCTGGGGCATGTGCAGCTGGAACGGTGGAAATGTTAAGATGGGCAATCGCAGGATACCAGCAGTGAGAGGCACAGCTTGGACTTGAAGAGGCCGAGTGTTGGAGCAATCGCTATGTCACTGCCAAGAAAGTTGAGCCAGTTGGATGCCCGACAGGAGAATGATCTTTGTCCTTGGGTCGTGCGACATCGTGGGATAAGTAGTAGATGGGAATTGGGATCTCCTTGTAGTGACGTTCCTATGTCTAGGCTTAAGGAGGGTACAGACACCAGGTGGGGCGAGCCCCATTATAATTTTCTTGGCCGTGATGCAATTTGGTATTTTATGTGTTTGTCCAGTTGAAGCCAACCAGATTGCGAATAAAGGTCACATGTGTGGGTACGGCGATGTGAGCCAGTGATGAGACGACAGGCCTTATTCAGGGAGGTCGCGATACGTTTGACAGCAGTGGTAGTTGCAGACCCATATATTTATTTATTTATTGAAATTGTTTCACCAGGATGGCACACTGAGTAAAAAGATGATCGTTTCCCGGTGCGGCCTGGGGAGTGAGGGTACAGTGGGAGATAACTCGCAGGTTATCAAGAGTTACATATACGAGGAAAACAGTAGAACACAGCTGAGCACAATTACAGCAATATAGTAGACAGAATCAGATGATCAGTTTACAGAGAAAGTTTCAGTTATGCAGTTGCAGGATACAATTGTGTGTTGGGCTAGGGACAAGACATCAGTACAGTTCAACGACAAAGTAGGCCGGCATAGATTATATTACAGAATGGGGTAGTATTGGATAGATGAGGTGTGACACTGAGTGGAGAAATGAGAGGATCAGGCAGTATCAAGGAGCGTTTAGGACAGGGTAAAGCCTGTGTACTAGAAGTGCTGAAGTTGGTATAGATAAGCCAGCTTCCATAGCATGAGCTTGGTGCCACTGGTCAGGCAGGGGGTGGGGCCAAAGGGGACACTTTGTGATTTAAGTGCAAGAGCAATTTACCGAGAGATAGTTTGCTAGTGCTGAAGACAAGGAGTGGGTAGAGAAGGAGTGGCGAATATGGGCAGGGAGTTCATTCCAGAGTTTGGGGAAGCGGTAGGAGAAGGCAGATTGACCAACAGTGGTTTTCCGCCTAGGGATTTGAAGCTTCCGATCATCGAGGGATCTGAGGGCATGAGAAGTGGAGAGAGCTGGGATAAGTAAAGTAGAGAGGATGAGGTCAGGGGCCGTCAGCAATTCTGTCACTAATTTAGCATGCCAAGAGAATCATTGAAGGCGACGGTTTTCGGTGGGAAGGGAGTGCAGGCATGGAAGAGGTTGCAGTGATGGGTGCGGGGGTGGCATCAAGGGCAAAACGACAGAAGGCATGGAAACATGAATCCAGTCTGGCTAAGGCAGATTTGGGAGCGGCACTGTATACTATGTCGCAGTAGTCAAAAGAGGGGAGGATCATCTTATGCACCAGCTCCCACCTGGCCATAAGAGGGAGGCAGTTGCGGTTCCTGTAAAGGGCTCCGAGCTTGGGACGCAGTTTTTTTATGATGGCATCAATGTGGTCAGAGAAGGACAGGTGACTGTCGAGCCAAATCCCGAGGCAGCGGAAAGAAACGACGTCCTCCAGTACTGTCCCATCAAGGGTGTGGAAGGTAGGGGGGGAAGGAAGCTTGGTTAGACGTTGCCGAGTGCCGAAGGTCATGGTGGTGGTTTTGTTCGCATGGAGAGAGAGCTGGTGAGAGCTAAACCATAACTGTACCTTGCTGAAATCAGCCTGGAGGTTGGCTGTTACCTCTTCTGGGGAGGAGCCCGAGGCAAAGAGGATAGTATCGTCTCCGTATATTTGAATGGACATGGATGAGCACACCAGAGGGAGGTTGTTTAAAAAGATGGAGAACAGGATAGGGCCAAGTGCTGATCCCTGGGGAACTCTGGTGGCTATAGGGAGGGGTGAGGAGGGGACATTGGCGAGTCTTACTGATTGAGTTCTGTTAGCGAGGTAGGCTTTGAACCAGTTGGTAGCTGAGCTAGCTAGGCCTGCTTCCGAGAGACACTGAAGTAGCAGAGGGTGGGAGACCGTATCGAAAGCTTTGGCAAGGTCTATGAAAATGGCCAAAGTGATCAACCCTTTGTCCATGCCTGAGAGGATGGAGTCCGTGAACCTAACCAGGGAATCACCTCATTCAGGGAGCCCAAAAGGGCGTGTGAAAAGTGTGCCATCAGAATGGCCGAGCTGGCCTGACGAAGGCCTAGGGAGGAAGCAGCACAGACTTTCCGCCCGGAGTAGTCCAGTTTCTTGGACTCCTTAGCAGGTGGCTTTGTCCACATCCCAAGCGCTTCCAGAGCGCCAGAAACGCTGTCGGTCACTAGCCCCTCCGCAGAGGGTACCCGAGAAACCGATAGTGAACCAGTGGGAACGGCATACCTTCGAGCCATCCTGGCTGAAGGTGCTGGACAAGAAGCTGGCTGCTGCCATAGCTCCAGGGCCAGGCCAACAATGGCTTCAGCCACCGGGAAGGCCTCTGTGGGGTAATCCCCTTGGGTCCAGTATCTCCATGAGGGGATACTTGGCCTACTTTGAAACAGGTTCGAGCCTCATCCCAGTGGACTCTGAGATGAGCCGAAGCATTCCAAGGAACGAGGATGGGCTCTCGTCCACCGACTGACCCCCAGTGGACTCCAGGTCGAGAGGCCTGGAGAACAGGGAAGAGTCATCGTCAGACTCCAAGGAGTCTGCGAACAGCTGCCGAGGGCCTGAGCCACACTCCACCTGCCAAGGTCAATCAGGAGTGAGGGTGACCGACAACTGATGGGGCAAGCCAGGACCCGACCCAGAATCCTTGGTCGGGGCCCCAGTTTTCGGTTGTGGAGGCGGGGATTCCACCACAATAGGTGGCGCAGCCAGTTTCGACCGAACAACCGGTGCCAGCTTCGGCTCCTCGATTACAACGAGGGGTTGTTTCAGCTGCTCTGGTGACAGCCACTTAATGGCCGGGGAAAGAGACGGAGTCTGCTTATTCCCGGTCAAAAGGAGCTGCTGCCACCTCAGATCCTCGTAGCGCTGACGCAATTTGTGCCAGAACCTATCCTCCGAAGAGGACGAAGACTAAGATGAGCAGCGCCGCTTTCTGTGGTGCAGAGACTGAGACTGCCGATGTCGGCGGGATCGGCTGCACCAGGAAGCGGTCCGAGAGGGGGCCGGGGGAAACCCACTCCTCCCTCGGTTCAGGGACCTTAACCGGGCACTCCGGCACAGGAGGCACAGGGAAGTCCTCGGTTTCCACCGGGGGAACCGATGAAGAAGGGTTGTCGGCTTCTCCAGTCGACAGCCCGTCAGACGGGTCAAGAAAAATCTCGACTGCGTCGATGGGTGTCTCGGCTGGCTGACCTGACGGGGACACCATGAAGCCAGCGGCCTTAGCCGCAACCTCGACCGAAGTCGGGAGTCTACTATCCAGGGAAGGGGACCTCTCCCGCTCCCACGAACGTCGACGGTGGGACTTACCCTTGGAGTCCTTCTTCTTGGACTGAGAGGAATGTCCTGAAGGCCCCTCTCCCTTAGTGGAAAGGAAATGACAAAGCTCCTTGAACGAAGCCATGTAGGAGGAGCCCAAATAGAGCGGGATAAATGCTGCGGCCGAAGATGATGCGGCCTGGGCCGCTTCCTCCTTGAGGGTGATCATCTGTTCAAGCCATTCAGCCGAGCCCGCCGCCGTGGATACCACCCAAAGGGCCTCCTTCGACTTGGCCGAAGGATAACGTTTCTCGAGGCGCCAAGTTGCAATCTGGCAGCGCGATCCTCTAAGACCATGGCCGAAAAGGACTTGCACAAGTCACAGGCCTGCGAATCGTGCTCAAGCCCAGAGCAGTACACGCACGTGGAGTGCGGATTGGTCCGGGACATCATCTGCCCACAGGGGCACTGACGAAATCCAGGAGTCGATTTATCCATCGCAGCCGCGAGGGAAGATAAAGACCGAAGTCTTGTAAATTTTAAGATTAGTTTCGGGTTAACCAAAGAGATTGAATCCAGGCCTAAAACGCAGAGCTCAAAGGAGGGAACCTGAGCTTCCAAGCGGTAAGGAAGATCTGGCGTCATGGGGCGGAGCCGAGAGTTTTACCACCCAGGTGGGTAGGAGGAGCCAGGTTGAAGACTTTCCGGCAAGATTTAAAGCGGCAAGGAACCTGCCAGTAAGTGTGGACTGAACATATCCATGTCCCTAGAACCGAAGATTTCAGCTCCAGAGGGGTCGGCTTCAGCCTAGGAGGCGAAAGCCAAGTAATGGCCGGGGAAGGAGCTGGATTCAGCTTGTGCCCAGACAAGATCAGCTGTTGTCACGTTGAGGTCCTCGTAGTGCCAGAGTTTCCACCAGAGCCTCTCCTCATCCGAGGAGGACGAGGACAACCGATGGTGTCGCCTCTTCTTAGAGCGCTTATGGCTCTTCCTCGGCCTGTCAGTCGAGGAGGTTCTAGACCTCGACCGAGATCAGGCAGGCCGATTCGGTCACTCCGGAGACTTCCGGGGGTCTGGAACCGGGTCCTCGATGGGAACACCAGAGGGCTGGGCCTCCTCATCGGGGAAGACAAGGACCGAAGTCCTTTCCAAGGAGTCGTCGGCCAGAGCCGGCGACAGTGGGTCAAAGGGGTCGAGGACAATCTCTACCTCGTCAACCACATCTTTGGTCATCTGGCCCGATGGAAGGTCCGAAAAGCCAGTGGCCAAAAAAGCGACCTCAACTGAAGTCGAGACCGCATGCTCTTGGGATTGGGATCTCTCTCGGTCCTAAGAGTGCCTTCGCCGAGATGAAGGTTTACTCGGTTCCTTCTCCTGCTTACGGGATCGGGAGGAGTGCGAGCCCGCAGGCGCCTCTCCCCGGGTGGGAAGAGACTGGCACAACTCCCGGACGGAGCCCGAGAAGGTAGAGCCTAGGTCAAGAGGAACGAAAAAGCCCAGAATGTTGGCGGCACGAGCTGCTTCTTCCTCGAACGCCGTCAAGCACTCTAATTGTTCGTCGGAGCCCATGGCCACAGAAACCACCCACCTAGCCTCCTTGGACTTCATCAGAGGGTTCCTTTTCTCCGGTTTCCCAAACTTTAAGTGTGCCAGACGGTCCTCCAGAACGTCGGGATGGAAGGCCAAGCAAAAGCTGCAGGACAAGGTGTCACGGTCAACACCTAGGCAGTAGACACACGTGAGATGGTGATCGGTGCGCAACATCTTCTGGCCGCAAGGACACTGACGAAATCCAGAGGAAAATTTTTCTTCCATGATCGGAAGACGCAGATCGCTAACTCGAATGAGTTTTAATTTCAGTAAATCAGAAGTTTTGAAATCCAGGGCCTACAAAATGCATGAGCACGAGGGAGGCAACCTGAATCTTCCAGCAGAAAGGAAGATCTGGCGTCACGGAGCGGAGTCGAGGTATATACCACCCGGATGGGTGGGAGGAGCCAGCTTGAAGACTTCTGGCAATTCTGAAAGGGGAAAGGGACATGCCTAAGTGTGGTTGAACAACATATCCACGATCCTAGAATAGTCATGTCATGGCTAGTGCACCTACCCGGTTAACAGAAACTAAATAAATAAATCTGTAGTAATCTCCCGCCATTATTTCACATGCAGGGATATTCTGCCCCCATAACCACCCTGGGAGGTAACCGTAGAGGTGGGACTGGGGACAGAAGAGAGTCAGGCAGAACCGGTGGTGGCAGGGCCACTGGTACTGACTGGCTTTGGTTGTTTTTGTATGTGAAAGGGGGGAGGGGACCTGGCAGGTGGCCACTTTCTTTACCACAGCCTTGCTGAAGTAGGTACAGCTACCTCGGGCAGCAGGTGGACAAAAGGACCCCCCCCCCCAAAAGACCCTTAGCATGTGTGGGATACTGGGATTTTATAGATCTTAAAGTCATTTTTGATGTCTGAAGACCACATAGGGCCTGCTGAACATCATATTGGTGGGGGTGGGGGGGGATTGTTTAACCTAGAAGTTAGAGTAATGAGCTGTGAATGAGCTTGAAACATCCAGTAGACCAGACTTGGGTTTGATTCTCACAACCTCCACTTGCATACTGTGTGACTTTGAGCAAGTCACTTAACCATCCAGTGCTCCCAGGTCGTCCCTGAAAACAGGCACTTGTGCCTAGCGGGCCTTACCTGGTTACCAAAGACTACAAATTAAAACCAGGAAAGGCACACTAAGCTAGAGCTTCTTTCCAGGTGCAACCAGGGAGCACAAATGAAGTTAACTGGATTGCTCAGGGTCACATAGTATGCAAGCAGGGGCTGATGGAATTCAAACTCAGGTCTGCAGCTCAGTACCCTTAACCACTATGCCATACTGCCTCCTTATAGCCATCTTAGCCGAACAGTTTTGTCCCTCTAAAACGGGACTTCAAAACTGCCTGTTGCACATCACTGGCAAAGCCAGCAACTCTAAACCAAGAATATCTTCTCATGCAAATGCTGGAAGCAGTAGCCCTGACAAAACCATCAGAGACACCATAAGCTGAGTGTAGCAAATATTTGCCAACCTCAGCACCAGGAGATAATGTTTTAAGTAAATCATTCTTGGCAGAGCTGTCAAGTAAAGCCTGAGCTGCAGTATGAGCAGCTTTCCACAGGCTCTTCAGATATTTTATCATGCAAGCCTGGTAGTTTGCAATCCTAAGGTCCAATGAGGCAGAGATGTAAGTACACATGCCCGTCACATCCAACCTCCTATATTCCTCATCACAAAGCCAAGTACTCACGTGCTTAAGGGCCCTAGACCCATTATGAGCAGCCACGATGACTAGAGAGTCAGATCTGACAGGTAAGCATGATAAGGCTTAGCAGAAGACATAGGGTACTGCTTATCAGCCTTTCTAGTAACTGTAGGCAGTGAGGCTGTTCTGTACCATGCAGCAAAGATGGCATGCTCTAATACAGGATATACAGCTGGAATGGAGGGGGAGAAGGGCACTTCCAAAATTCCACTAGATTTCTTTTTGTGGGATCATCTTCTTCCAAAGCAAAGCCCATGACAGACTGCATTTGCTGCATCACGGCTTAGAAAGCTGGATTATCAGGAGAAGATCTCTGGGTATAAACCACAGAGTCCTTACTGCAGGATGAGAGAGTAGAACTAGAGCGAGGTGCTAGAAATTGTTTTCCCTCATACTCCTCTAAATCCATGAGGTCAGGACTGTATTCCACTTCGTCGTCATATCTATCAAAGATGGGAGCCACAGAATAAACCTGCGACACTGGTGGTGGCTGAGGGAGAGGAACTGGAGGTGCACTAGTGGAATCAGTTGACGAGGGCAAAGTACCAGGAGGCCCCGTTGTCAAAATAACTGCCTGTATTTCCAGTTCAGGCAGAAAGAGTCCCATCATTTCTGAAAACATCACAAGCAAAGCCTGAGAGTCGACTGCGCCCTGTAAATGGGCCTGGACTACTTGCATCGACGGGCCTTGACCCAAAGATGAGCATCCTACGGTCATCAACTGTAGGTATGGCAGTGCCTAAACCACGCCCGAACTTGGTGTCTATCAATGGTCGGGGGGGGGGGGCTGTAGTCAACGCCATCGAAGCAGGTGATGACTCCAATTAAACTTGCCTCAATGACAACCAGTACCTTGCCGGCAAAGCAAGTTTTTGTTTTTCTCTGTGTTTGTGCTTACAGAAGGATGACAAGGAGGGCCACGACAATGACCATTCCCTGTCCCAAGCATTAGACTTCGGTGGCTGCTTCTCAGTCAATGCAAGGGAGACACAGACTTTTGGCTCTGTTCCTCCTCCATGTCCTCGTCTTGAGAAGGAACTTTTCTAGAGCGTTCTTATGGTGTCACCTTATAGTCTAATTGAAGCTCTGGCAAATTTCATAGGTCATCACACTGTGAGACAGGCCCGAACAGCACAAACAAACCATGTGTGTTATCTGAAAATGTTATCCCTGCACGTATACCAAAACAAATGCTCTTTCGACTTTGGTGGCATACAGAGATGACAAAATAAACACCAAATAAAATAAAAGAATAAAGAGGAACAGCTAGGTTGACAGTGTTTCCTTCAGCAAGTCCGACAAGGATGACTGATGGCAGGGATAGAACTGAGGAGTCATGGCACTGCCCAAGCTTATATACACCTAGACATGGCACATCAATGCGGGTGGTCCCCGGCTACCAGAAGTTTCTGTGTGGTCCTAGCAGTGACTGCTTATAGCTCCAAAGGTGTGGCCTAATGGAGGAGATATCCTCGAAGATCAAGACATTACCAAAGATGACTTCCGGTGACATCAGAGAGCTAATGGCAGCATAGCCCTATAGCTCCATCTCCCCGCTGAATACAATCAACTTAAATCACCCGACTAGAGAAATGTCTTCACCTGCAAAAGGTAAAAGGAACAAAGCAGGAAAGCTACCGTCGACTCCAGTACAAAAATTAAGAGATATGATGCAATGGGAAGGATGATCGGACACGCAAGAGAGGGAGATGGCGGAGGGCCTATTGCATTCGGAGCCCTCGACGGAGGAGATCCCAACTAGCCTGAAAGAAATAATAATGCAAACCGCTGGCAGTTACTAAAATTGACAAAACATTGAGCGAGTACACATCGGACCTAGCTAAAGTGGACCACAAGACAGATCAACTTGAACTGTGTGCTAACCAACTTGTGGAACAATCAGATCGACAAGATAGACTAATGCTTTATCTTTTGGCCAGAGACCGCAAACTGACACGGAAGCTCGATGATCTCGAAAGTAGAAATAAGAGACACAATGTAAGACTGTATGGGATTCCAGAGGGATCGGAAAGTAAACATCAGAATACAATCCTGTTCCTGCAAGACATACTGAAACAAATCCTCTCCCTGCCTCAGGACTTAGATCTTTCAATGGACCGGGCACATAGATCTTTAATACCTCGCCCAAAAAATCCGGATGCCAGACCCAGGTCTATTGTAGCCAGACTTACAAACTACCAAGCAAAGGAGGAACTACTGAAGCAGGCCTGGAAACAAGGCTCACTAATGTACAATGACCATCGATATACATAGATAACGATTATACCACTATGGTTCAAGAGGCTAGAAAATCACTTTGGCCAATCATGAGGCAACTACGATCTCGAAATATAAAAGCACAAATCTTGTATCCAGCAAGACTGAAAATAGCTACAGATAAAGGTCCAAAAGTTTACCCAGATCTGTTGTCTGCTGCACCATTTTGGAGACCTCGGTTTATTGGTCCCCCCCTCTCCTAAAGGAAAGACTGGAGAAAGACCTCATCGCTTCGGCCTGGTCTGTAGCCCAAAGGGGTCCTCCACGCCAGAGGGCGATCCAGGGAGCCCAGAAGCTGAACCTTCGAACAGACATTTCCACCTTGATAATCCAGCTAGGGGACTTGGCGAATCTCAACAAAAAAGCTACGCACCTTCAGGTGGAAGACGGAGACCCGGAATCTCCTGAGAGCACTGAGCCTAGAGACACAACCTGATCTGAGACGGGAAAGGGAAAGGGCTATCTTCTCCGATGTCTCTCCAGACACCCTAGAGTTTGATCTCCCACTCTGACTTGCACCCGACTCCCCTATCCACCGACAAGATGGGGTGGCTGTTTGACACCCTCACTCCCCAGTGAAACACTCTGTACCTGGCTCCCTGGCACTTTGAAGACGCTCCTTACCAGTCTACGCAGGACTTCTCGAATAAACGTTTTGCCGGATGAGATCTTGGCTCTAGCGGAGGAAACTCCCTACTGTTACTGTGCGCAGAACTTTTTTGGACACTCTAATCTCTGGATCTAGGGGAACAATCAGAAATCCTGCCAAGGGCCATCAGAACTGCTTTTACTAGTCGAGAGGAAGTGACGCTGGCACGGCAAGTCTGATCTGATGAGGAGCGGACTGCAAGTTGAAACTTGTTTAAAATGTTCAGCTAACTACTTTGCAATGTTAAAATATTATCTCATAAGCCAATATGGCTGTACGGAGAATGGTATCTGTTTTGACTCTTTTGCAGGCTGTTTGGTTTGGTCTATTTTGTTGGACCTACTACGGGTGAAGCAACTGTATTGAAGTGCAGATTTTGGGGGCTCTTGGCTTCTGCATGTCCCTTCCTGACAATAAGGAAACCCTGACTGGGGATCCCCCCATGGGAGAGAAGACAGATTCTCCGCTAAAGCGGAGCTTCCTTCTAATTTGTGCACGTTCACTTGCCTTATGGCTGGAACGCCATCACCAGCCCTCCCTAGGAAGCCAACTTATATTCAGTTTAAACGGGGTAGGATGGGCACAAGAATGCTCACTAACCCCTAACCTCTTATGGCTCAGACCCTCAATAGAGGCTAGTCCCGAGCCCACACCACTGATCTTCGATCAGGCTCATGTTGTTCTGTTTAAAAGTTCCGAGTTCATGTTGCTAATTCAGTTATTTGGGTACTTCTGGTTTGTTAAGATGTTACTACCTTCAGGCATGATCAGACTTTTGTTTACCCCTCACATTAATGGACAAAACCGGTATGTGGTATATCAATGGCACGACATAACATAAAAATCTTATCCTATAATATTAATGGCTGCTCCAGCCCGGTGAAGAGAAAACAAATTCAGAAATACATCGCTAAACAGGGTTGTGAGGTGAACTTCCTACAAGAGACCCACCTCTCCCCTACAGAGGCCTTAAAGCTGAAAACTAAGTCCCACCCACAGCTGTTTTCCTCCTCACTGGAGACGGGGCTCAAAAGAGGGGTAGCTATCCTGCTGTCTGCGTCCTTTCCATTCGAGCTGGAGGATACCGGCGACACTGAGCTAGATATCTTATGCTGATAGGGAAGGTCCAAGACACCCTAGTTAATGTTTATCTCCGGCCCCTGCAATTTTATACCTCTCTGCCCAATTGGTCATGGAAAGATCCAAAGGTCTCCTAATCATGGGTGGGGACTGGAACTTAATTTGGGACAGAAAGATGGATACTACTTCAGGTATTCAGGGTCCGGACCACCATAGGACCAGAGTAGTGGCCCGAGCCCTGAATCAAATGGGATTGATAGATATTTGGACAGAAAAATACCCCAGGTCAAAAGAATAATCAAATTAAATCAAATTTATTTAAAAGGACGCCCAATCCGGAAGGCTCTGGCACCGCACAAAAACTGTACAGTATGTCATACCATACACATTTCAATTAGAATATCATACAAATATAAAATACATAAAAAGTCAATCACCAAATGCCTGCATGAATAAAAAAGTCTTCAGACGACTCTTACAGGCCTCTATAGTGGGGGCCTCTCTCACTACGACTGGCAATAAGTTCCAGAAAGCCGGAGCAGCAACTCCAAACGATCGATCCCCTGCAGATTTTAACCTTGCTCTCGGAACTTTGAGGAGGCCCCCACTAGAGGAGCGGAGATCTCGGACAGAGGTGTGCGGTACCAGGAGATCAGAAAGGTAACCAGGGCCCTGTCCATGTAGGGTCTTATTGGTGAGAAAACCCACCTTGAACAAAACTCTCCACCTGACAGGCAGCCAGTGCAATTCACTCAATACTGGAGTAATATGACAAAACTTACTCTGCCCGGTCAAAAGCCGGGCAGCAGCGTTTTGCACTAGCTGCAGTCTGCGAAGAGAAGTTCCAGAGACCCCGAGATAGAGTGCATTACAGTAGTCAAGCCCAGAAGTAACTAAGGTATGTACCAAGGTAGGGAGGTCCAGAGCCGGAACAAGGGGCTTGATCCTGGCGATATTTCTAAGATGGAAAAAACAGGAACGAACCACGGAGGATATTTAGCCTCCATGGACAGGTTCCTGTCAAAGATCACACCAAGATTTCGCACCCATGGGGAGGCCATCAATGACACAGCTCCTAGCACAATGCCAGTCGCAGAATCAGAGGCCATCCCATCCCGAGCTCTGTTCCGACTCCACTACCAATACCTCAGTCTTATTGGGGTTCAGTCGCAGCCAGCTGGAAGACATCCAGTCATTTATCTCAGCCAGACAGATATTCAGCACATCCACTGCATTTGATGTTTTTGGGGCAAAGGATAGGTATAGCTGAGTATCATCAGCATAGCAATGAAAACTCAAACCATACCTCCTAATGATCCCAGGCAGCATGTATACTGCTAACAACATTGGGGCCACACGAACCCTGAGGGACTCCATTTAAAGGAGGCAGGGTGCTGATGAGAAATTACCCATCACAACCCGCTGCCTCCTGTTAGTAAGAATGACTCAAACCATTTGATAACAATACCAGTGAGTCCGCGATAACTCCCTCAGGCGGAAAAGCAACACACAATGGTCCACAGTATCAAATGCTGAAGAGAGATCAAGGAGAACAAGAATTGTCTTGTCGCCCCGATCTCTAGCCCTGAGAAGGTCATTTTGCACCCGAACTAATGCAGTTTCAGTGCTATGTCTGGCCCGAAAAGCTGACTGGAAAGGATCATATAACTCGTGGGTCATGAGATGTTCTCCCAACTGAAGTGATACCACCTTCTCTACAACCTTTCCCAGAAATGGAAAATTGGAGATAGGACGGTAATTTGCCATAATCTCGGGTCCAGAGAAGCTTTTTAAAGGGGTCTCACCAGAGCCTCCTTCAAGGCATCTGGAAAGACACCCTGACTCAAGGAACACCGGACAATCAGGGCAAACACCGGGCCAACAGTGTCAATGCACCTCATCAAGAAGCGCTAGCACGGGATCCAGTTCACAAAGGTATACTTCAGATTGGCCACTATCTCAATGACCTCACGATCCTCCACTGGCCTAAACTCTCCCCAACCAGAGAGAGTGCTCTCAGAAAACAACTGACAGCAATGATATTACTGGCTGAGGAAACCTCCCGCCGGATCGCAGACACCCTGTCAGAGAAAAACCGATCAAATTCCTCACAATCCTCATTTGAGGAAACTCTTCCGGGCTGGAGACAGGATGGATGAAGAAGTCTATCAACAGTCCGGAAGAGTGAGGCTGGTCGGCTTCTCCCAGCAGCAATCTCCCGAGACAAAAATATTGCCTTCTTCTGGTTGATTGCCTCCCGATATGCGCAATAATGCGCACACAGGACCAGTTTGTCAGCCCCTCAGACGGGATTTCCTCCAGCTGACGCTAATCTCCACCCAGCTTTTCATCTCCCTGAGATCGCCATCATACCAAGGCGACCTCAGGTATGAAGTTCTGGGTCGTACACGGACAGGTGCGAGGGAGTCAATGGCGCCGGATAACACCTTATTATAGGCATCTACCCCGGCGTCAACGGATCCGACGCATGCTTCACCTACCCTTGATAAATCAGCTGCCGCTAGAAAACCATCAGGGGTAAGATCTTTTAACGGGCGACAGCGAAATATCTCAGAAGGGAAGAATTTATGACGGAGCACTGAACGTGAACTTCACCGCAATGATCAGACCAAGCTACTCGGTCAATATCAAGATCAACGATCTTAAGTCCCAGTGAGAACACCAGGTCCAATGTGGTCTGCCCTGATGAGTAGGCACGCGACAGACTGCACCAGCCCCAAAAGGGACATACTCTGCAGTAGCTCATCGGCGCACCTTTTGATTTCTATCTTCGCCCAACATTGAAGTCCCCAAGAAAATACATCTTGGGGAATCCAATGCTCACCGGCAACAAACTCGGCGAATTCCTGCAGGGAACCCCCCCATCGGACCAGAAGGGCGATAGATGAGGAGGATCCTGCAGCCCACACCGAGTCCTCCACGAACGGCCACACACTCAAATGAACCTGGGGTTCCCACCGGGTGCACGGTGAAGTCAAGATTAGATTTAAAACAGATAGCTACACCGACCTCCCCTACGGTTTCCTTTGGGGCAGTGCACCACAGTGTATCCTGGGGGGATTGCAGCCTCAAAAACAGGGCCAGCATCATCTCCCACCCAGGTCTCTGTAATGCACGCCAGGTCGACCGATGAAACAAGAGCGTCAATACTAGCCGTCTTGCTTCTGATCGACCTGGCATTGCATAGACGTGTTATTCGCCTAGGTTTAAAGTATACTCTCGATTAGACACATTCTTTACATTTAAGGATAACATCTCTGCATTCCCTTCAACGTGGGTGGGAGTCTCCACCATATCAGATCATAGCCCAATTTTCCATGAGGTAGCCATTACACTCCCTAGGAAAGTGACTCACTGGAGACCGAATACGTCATTGCTCCAGGATAAGGAGATAGTAGACAAAATTAAACAACATATTGTAGAGTTTATGACAGAGAACTCCACACCGGGGACAACCCCACAGATTATATGGGACACACTTAAAACAACAATCCAGGGACAACTAATATCTATAACCTCCCGGAAAAAAAAGGATCGCTTATTAAAACAACAAAACCTACATGAAAAACTGGTAGAAATGGAAACCTCACAGAAATTAAAATGGGACAGGCAAAGAGATGGTGAACTTAGACTGTTGAAGGCAGAGATCCAAAAGCTCCAACAGGAGGAGATAGAGAAGAACCTTTATTATCTTAAGCAAAAATTTTATGAGGGGGGCCCAAGAGGTACCAAAATGCTAGCAGCCCGCTTAAGACAATTCAAAGCCAGAGCTGCAATAACCAAAATTGTCTCTCCAACTTCTGGCCACATAACACGTGAACCCGAACAGACAGCAGAGGCCTTTGTATCCTACTACCGTAAGCTATACACGCCTCAAGAGCAAATGCCAGTGCAAGAAACTTTAAAATTACTTAGAGACCCTGCCTCTCACTATGCTCTCCCAAGAAAAAGCCCAAATATTAATTAGACCAATCTCACAATTTGAAATTCTTAAGACTATTAAGAACTTGAAAAGAGGGAAGTGCCCTGGCCCAGATGGATTCGGTGCTGAATTCTATAAGACATTTGCCACAGAGTTGACTCCACTGCTGGAAAGAGTTTTCTCGGAGGTTTGGGAGGAGACGAACCCTGTCCCCCTCATGGCAATATGCTACGATCTCACTCATACCGAAAGAGAACAAAGACCCTGCAAAATGTGAATCCTATCGCCCAATTTCCCTTTTAAACTCGGATTATAAGATTTTTACATCTATCCTAGCATCCAGACTGAACCCCATCCTGCCAGAACTAATTAACCCGGACCAATCGGGCTTTGTGTTGGGCAGACAGGCTCCTGATGGTGTCCGTTCAGCTATCATCATAGCTGATGCCATGCAACGCACCCACCTTCCTGCTTGCCTCATGAGCTTAGACTCCGAAAAGGCTTTTGATAAAGTCTCATGGTCATTCCTGTTTTAGTTTTGGAGTGAATGGGTTTCCTACATCCCTTTATAGACTGCATCAAAATGATATATGCCGGGCCACAGGCTTACATTAGGGTAAATGGAGGACTTACTAGAAGATTTAACTTGGGAAGGGGTACCCGACAGGGCTGTCCTTTATCGCCCCTGTTATTTGCTCTTTATATAGAGCCATTGGCTGAGGCAGTTTGTACCTCCCAGACGGTTCATGGCATAGAGGTAGGGGGGACAACAGCGGAGGATCTCGCTATACGCAGATGATGTACTGCTTTGTTTGTCCCACCCTGAGATGTCAATACCTGGAGTGTGGTCAATTCTGGTAGAGTTTGGCAGACATTCAGGTTACACCCTGAACAAAACTAAAACGGAAGTTCTAACATTTAATTATACCCCTTCTCAGGAGGAGAGAGAATTCTTCCCTCTGGAGTGGTCCACATCCAAGATGAGATACCTAGGTGTCTGGCTGACCAGACACAGCTCCCAACTCTTAAGTACACTACACTCCACTTCTAAAGCAAATGGAGAGGGATATAAACAGGTGGTCACTCATGAATCTCCCACTATACTCCAGACTGCAGACAGTAACATTGAATATCCTCCCTAAATAGTTATACCTCTTTCAACGCCTCCCAACTTATATCTCTAAAACTCAATTCCAGGAATGGCACAGAATAATACTAAAGTTTATTTGGAATAATAGGAAACCTAGAATAGGGATTAGAGTACTTCAGATGAACAAGGCAAGTGGGGGCAGGACGCTTCCAGACCTAGAAGATTACTATTTGGCTACACAGATTAAGAGGGCCCTCCAATAGGCTACCCCCACATACTCTGCTAACTGGAAAGACATGGAGAAAGTGGAGGAAGAGGGGCGTAGACCTCCACTGGGGGTCTGCGCTATCCAGATTGAGACCTCTAGGGCTTACCCTCCTCCGCTCTTGGGATCAGTACGGGACACTCTGAGGGCGGCACATAGAGCCTGGCAGAAATATAAAATAAAGCACTCCTCTGGCCTATTTATAGGCCCTCCCAGACGTTAACTTTGCACCAGCTCGATTAGACCATACCTTTAAAACTTGGGAGAGACTGGGCCTAGTTCATATTAAACAATATATGTCTGGTGGTGAGGTAATAGATTTTCAGACTTTGGTGACTAAATACGGTCTACGGAGAGAGGATTTTTTCCGGTATCTCCAAATCAGGGACTACATACACCACTGTCGCAGAGCAGCTCTCTGCTCGAGGGATGCCTCCCCCTTCGTGGAGACCCTCTCTATGATACTCTCCTCAAGGAAAACCCTGGGCCTTATCTCCACCATATATAGAGCTCTAGCAGAGCTAAAAAAGGACTACCTGGAAAGGGTCAAGAACAGATGGAAAGAGGAGGGGGGAGCCGATCTCAGAGAGATTAACTGGGACCTGGTTTTTAAATGGGCATCTAAAACGACTAGTTCCCCTTTCTGGCAGGAATTCAGCTGGAAGGTGAGGATACGATATTTCCTCTCCCCCCTCTCACTGAGCCGAAGAAGTTCTGACAGGGATGCATCATGTTGGAGGGGATGCAGGGAGGTGAAGGCAGATTATCTACACATTATGTGGCCTGCCCACGACTGGGTACTTATTGGGAAGGGGTTACCAAAGCGCTCACCACATTGTTCGGACTGGAAGCCCCTCTAGATTGGCCATGTCTTATTTTAGGTGAACCACCCCAGGGCCTGGTTGGAGCAGACTCATTATATCTGTGGTCCCTTCTGCTGGGGCAGCTCATAAAGTCATCACCAAACTGTGGCTAAGACCGATACCCCACTGTGGTTAAATGGACACTAATAGTCCAAGGAATTGCAGGCATGGAGGAGCTGACATACAAAATAAATGATAGAACCCGGTTTATATCCGAGATGGACCAAATGGGAGCTGTGGAAGGAAGTGAATGTAGCAGGACAACACTCCAGCCACTGCTGAGGCCCTTCTCCCATTAGTGTGGGAAGACGGAGGGGAAAGGTTCATCCCCTACTTATTAATTTGGACCTGAAATGAAATATGGCTTATATGGGCTGCCGCCCGTGAGGGCCATTTTTGAGGAGGGGATGTGGAGGAGATATGGGTGCCCCTAAAGATACTGGATGGGGATAGCCGGTTTGATCTGCATACCTCCTCTCATCTTCTATCAATAAATTAATTAAACAGAAATATTGAAAAGAGGGAAAACATTGTTTATTTAAGTTGAACTATGTTAATCTTACGTACTAAAGTAGAAACGGTCTGACCTGCCTGTATCAATTGTACCTGTTGGTTATTAATAAACTTGAATTTAACAAAAAAAAAAAATTACCAAAGATGCTATTCTGTGACAAACCATTGTTCCCATGTGAAGTAAACAGCCCACATTTATTTGAAAGTTAATCACAGTCAAATTTTAAGAACCGATTCAGAAGCAACTGGTTAGATACCAACATAGACGCTACAAAAAGAACAAAGTGCTTTAGCTTTCGAACCAACCAAGCCCTTCCTCAGAAGCTTGTAACCTTCCAAGGGAGGTCTTGGTTGGTCCAAAAGCTAAAGCACTTTGTTCTTTTTGTAACACCTATTTTGGTCCAATAAAAGGTTATCAAAACATAGATACATAGACAGTGTCAGCAGATAAGGGCCTATGGCCCACCCAGTCTGCCCATTTGAGCTTGTAAGTTCAGTTTGTTTTCCTAGAAGTCTGTTGCCCCTTACCCCTGACCTCCAGAATTCCTTTATGTCTATCCCATGCATTCTTAAATCCCGTGATTGTTTCAGCCCCACCACTTCCTCTGGCAGGTGTTCCACTTGTCCACCACCTGCTCTGTGAAGAAATTCTTTCTTATGTTTCCTCTGAATCATCCTCCTCCAACTTCATCCCATGCCCTCTAGTCCTGGAACATCTTTTTCGCTTAAAATAGTGTTTTCCTGCACCCTGTTCCTCCCTGCAAGATACTTGTATGTCTCTATCATATCCCTTCTCTCTCCTCTCCTCCAGGGAGTACATGTTCAGTTCCTTCAACCTGTCTTCAAGGACTTGTGATGCAATCCATGCACCATCTTTGTTGCCCTCCTCTGAACCTTCTACCCTGTCTATGTCCTTACGTAGGTATGGTCTCCAGAACCGTGACACTGTACTCCAGGTGGGCCTCACTAGTGTCTTGTATAGCGGAATTATGACCTCCTTTTCCTGCTGGTGATGCCCTGCCTATACATCCCAGCATCCTATTTGCTTTACCTGCTGCCTTGTCACACTGTTTCCTACCTTGAGGTCATCAGAGATGATAACCCCAAGATCCCTTTCCTGCTTGGTGCATGCTATATCCTCACCCCCAACTGATATATTGTGCCAGGGTTTTGTGCCCCATATGCATTATCTTGCACTTCTTTGCATTGAATTTCAACTGCCAAACCCCTGACCATTCTTCAAGTTTCTGCAGGTCCCTTCTCATTCTGTCTACACCTCTGGTGTGTCTACTCTGTTACAGAGCTTTGTGTCATCAGCAACAGTGAAATTCTGCCTTCTAGGTCCCGCGCCATGTCACTGATGAAGATGTTGAATAGGACCGGTCCCAGCACTGATCCCTGTGGTACCCCACTGGTCACTCTTCCCTCTGTGGAGTGACAGCCATTTACCACCACCCCATGTGTCCTGCCACCCAGCCAGTTACCTACCCACCACACTACTGTCCTGCCCACACCCATATTCCCCAGTTTGTGTAATAGTCTACTATGTGGCACAGTGTCAAAGGCCTTGCTGAAGTCCAGACAGGCCATGTCCACTGCCCTCCCCTGATCCACCTCCCTAGTCACCCAGTCAAAAATTCAACGAGGTTGGTCTGACATGACCTCCCCCTGGTGAAACCATGCTGCCTTGGGTCCTGTAGTCCACTGACAACCAGATGTTCCACCAATCTCTCCTTCAGTAGTGCTTCCATGATCTTCCCCACTACCGAGGTGAGGCTGACTGGTCTGTAGTTCCCTGCTTCCTCTTTGTTCCCACTTTTGTATAAAGGGACTACATCCGCTGTCCTCCAGTCTTTGGGTACCTCCCCTGTTTCCAGTGATCGGCTAAACAGGATAGCCAGAGGTTCAGCCACCACCTCTCTTAGTTCTTTAAGGACCCTGGCTCCATTGCTTTATCGACTCTTATTGCTTCCAGTTCCTTCAGGACCCTTTCTGGTGTAAAGGGACTTGTGTCCTTTTCTGCACCATTCTCACCCCTTGTACTCCCTTCAGACCCATTACCCTCCTCTTCCTCAGTAAAGACTGAGCAGAAATACCTGTTCAGTATGTCAGCTTTACTGTTGTCATCCTCCACGGGGCCCCCATCCTCCCCCTTCAGTCTCACTATCCCTCCCTTTGTCTTTCTGTTTTCACTTATGTACCTGTAAAAGGTTTTGTCCCTCTACCCACTGATTTTGCAATGTGTTCTTCTGTCTGAGCTTTGGCTTCCCTTACTGACCTCCCTTGCTTCTCCTGGTACTTCTCCTATCCCTTCTGCCTGTGTCTTTTGTATTGCCTGAATGCAATCTTTTGGCTTTCACTTTCTTTGCTACCTCTTTGGAAACCATAATGGTCTCCTTCCTTTTTCTCTTGCTAACCTGCTTAATACATAATTCTGTTGTTCTTGTAATCCCCATTTTAAATACTGCCCACTGTTCCTCAACCCCTGATTCCTGTCCCATTCCCCTTAATGCCTCTTTCAAGTATCTCCCCATTTTCCCAAAGTCTGCCCCCCTAAAATCCAGGATACATGTTTTTGTGCGGTTTGGTTCTGCTCTTTCTGTGATTTCAAACCACAATGACTGGTGGTCACTGTTTCCCAGGTGCTCCCCCACTGTTACCCCCATCACACTGTCCCTGTTTGTGAGCACAAGGTCCAGTATTGCCTTCTGCCGAGTTGGTTCCATGACCAGTTGCTTGAGGAAGGCACCTGAAGGGAGTCCAGGATAAATCTGCTCCTAGTTGATGCTGCTGCTGGGATGCTCCAGTCCACGTCTGGAATATTGAAGTCTCCAAGCAGTACTACCTCACCCTTGTCTGCCATCCTTTGGATGGCTAGCATCAGCTCCCTATCTGTTTCTTCCTCCTGGGCTGGTGGTCTATAGACCACACCTGTGCGGATGGCTGTCCCATTTTCCTTTCCAGCTTAACCCACAGTATCTCTCCATTTTGTTCCTCCTGATCTCTGTGGCCCTTATGTCATTTTTCACATAGAGTGCCACTCCTCCTCCCTTCCTGACTGCTCTGTCTCTTCTGAATATGTTGTAGCCAGGTATGGCCATCTCCCAGTCGTGGTTATCATTACACCAGGTTTCAGTGATGGCCACAATGTCCAGGTCTGACTGTACCATGACAGCCTCCAGATCTTCCATCTTGTTGCTAAGGCTCCTGGCATTTGCACACATGGCTTTCCATGATTTGACCTCCCTAGACTGTCTCACTGTTCTACTCCAGCCCCTTCCTTGGTTATCATTTATCCCTGGTTCTCCTTGCTGTCTGCCCGTCTGCTGAATTTTACCCCTTTTCTGCTTATCCACCTCTTGGGCACTAATCTCCATCTTTTTGCACACTGCTTTGCAGAGATAGCCACTCCTCTGGTTCACTGGTTCTACTGCTAACTGTGGGGGGTGAGCAAGTAGGTACCCTACTTGCTGGCCTGCCACCCCCCTTTGCTAGTTTAAATGCTTCTAATTAATGTTAAAACATCTGCTTCTGGATCTGTTCTTACAATTACCAATATGGCAACTAAACAATTTGTTTGTCAAATTTTAAGAACACTTATCTAACCTTGTGGAGCAAGTACTGTAATGGGGATCTAGCAAACATGGTCATCAGCCCACCATCTTTGATCCAGCAGGCAGCAAAATCTAATGAGCTTGCCTTTGTATAAATGGGTGTTCAGTGAAATCGGGGGGGGATCTATTCAGATGCTCTGTAAACTTGTGTGGCAACAAAGGATGTGGATGAAAACAATGACTACCAATCAGCTATATCTGATAATAGGACACGCAATACAAAATGTACACCATTTGTGTGAGGGAAATGCATTTAGCTGTTAATGGCGCAATCAAGACAACATAAATTTATCAAACATGGCTGCCAGTCAGCCATTTCTGATCTGATTTACACCTACATATTGTGCACCTTCCTGTGAAGTTTCAATATTTGAAAAACTGCAATTGATTTTTTTTAGTAATTTTGCAGGTATCGAGGAAAAAGCCATTTTTGGGACCCCAAAGCACCAGACAGCCATAAAACTCAAAAAACATTGCATGCAGATTAACCCATTCCCTGCACACACGGCAGCTGCAACCAAGACATTTCAAAATGTGAATGCAAAGTACATAATGCTTTTTTCATGATTGTTAACATCTTATATCAGTGTTCAAATCTTATATCTGGTGTTATTCTGTTCCAAAAGAAACTTCTCTATCCACATTTTGACAAGGTCAACACTTGTATTCCTACTCATTTGAACAATATATTGAATGCTATCCACAAAGATCACGTACTCATCACGTCTGACAAGACTCCAATCACTATCAGCCAAAGTAAGTGTGTGTTTAACTGGTTTTAACAAAAGTGTTGACAAATATAGACACCAGTAATGCCTCAGTACAAAGCTGGGTAACCTGTAATGGATAACAAACGAAATCAGTTTAAACTAATACTTTAACCCCCCCCCACCCCCGACACTTACATTCATACCATCGTCCCCATATTTTAAGCAAAGCACACACTGCCTGTTGTCTTCCACGTCTGGGGTTGGGTTTAGTTCCGGGCTGTCCTCTCTGCTTCTGTCCAAGCCTTATGAGGGGAGAAAGAAACCATTTCAGCATTATCTGTGCACATTATCACTGTAAACGTAGCTGCATCACCGACACACATTTCAATGTCCCAGACACAACACTCGGAGCAAACAAAGCATTAACAGACCCTTTTTGCTTTCTGATATATTTCACACTCCAACGTCAACCTCACCATTAAGTGTTTATGTTTCTTGTTCTCTTGCTAAATCTGACATGATCAGTTTAACCAAGCTGAAGGAAGTGCCATGCAGACACTGGCAAAAACACAGGCGACTACAGGCACAGAAAAATGGATGTTCTTGACCCAGACTAAATCCAAGTGTTTATTACTGCAATTGCAAATTGACATGAAACAAAAACAAAGAAGAAGACAGCATAAACCTCAGGAGTAAGACACATGCGAGACTGATGTGAACGTGATGTTACAAAAGTTCCTGTGCGTGATGCCGAGTGACCCATCCAGCAAATTACAGTCATAATGTTAATCCACAAGCTCTACAAAGAAGAAAAAAGATTAACTACATACCAGTAATAGTAGATCTTCGAGAGGATCTCCACAGTGCCATAATACATTGGACTGTACTGTTGGGATCGCATCAGAAGCTTTTCCAGAATGGGGCCACCCACGTCAAAGGATGCCTACATGCACTTTGGCACTGTACAGTAGAGTTACGTAAGAACTTACCGTAACAGTAGATCTTCGAGAACGGCTCTTGCAGCAGGTTACACCATTAGGACTGAAGCCGGCAGGCGCCAGGACCCCACGGAAATGTTCTAGCTAGCAGTATCCAGCGGGGACCGCCCCCTACGTCAGGCATCATATAAAAGGGGGCGGTCCCCAGAATCCCCAGCCTCCAGACGGAGACTCCGCCGCTAGATGACATCAGAAGTGGAAACTGAGGATCCGCAATCAAAAGGTATTCAGAGTGGTGTTAGAAATACCTAAGCCTAGAAAAGAGATATCGGAACAACTCTACCTCCAGAGGGGATGGTGGGAGGGAAACTACCTGCTGCAAGAGCTGTTCTCGAAGATCTAGTGTTACAGTAAGTTCTTACATAAAGTACAGTTATGTAATAACTTACCATAACAGTAGATCTTCCGAGAACAGCACTTGCAGCTTATACACCTGATCCTAGGAGAAGGATATCGGAACAAAAAACCTACCTCCAGCGAGGATGGTGGGAGGGAAAGTACCTGCTGTAAGAGCTGTTCTCGAACATCTACTGTTATGGTAAGTTCTTACGTAACTGTACTATCTTACGTCGAGAAACAGCTCTCGTAGCAGGTTACACCATTAGGACCAATTCCCAAGCAACAGTGGAAATCCCACACCATTGGAAGGAGGGAAGGTAGAAATCCTTAGTAGAACCTAAGCCTAGGACAGAAATCCTTAAAGGACTGCTAGACCAAAACCTGCTCTTCGCCTCGATGCAAGGTCCAGGCTATAATGCCTGATAAAGGTGTGCACGGTGCTCCAAGTAGCTGCTGTGCAGATGGCAGAAGTGGACATGTTCTTCATGGCCGCAAAAGAGGTAGCCACCCCCCTTGTGGAATGACCCTTAACTGCGCCCGCTAAAGGTTTGTTACGTTTCTGGTAACAAAACGTGATACAATGGATGAGCCACCTGGACAGCGATTGTTCAGAAACCAGAGCTCCCATCATCCTATGGGCGAAGGAGATGAAAAGCTGATCAGATTTACGGTGGTGCCTGGTTCTGGTCATGTAGTACCTTAGACACCTATGCACATCTATAGTGTGCAACAGGGCCTCTCCTCTATTAGAGTATTTAGGAAAATACACTGGTAAGTCGATGTCCTGATTGAGGGTGAGAGCTGAGACCACCTTAGGTAGAAACTTTGGATTTGTCCTTAGGGACACCCTGCCCTGGTGAAAAAACAAATAAGGTTCTTTGCACATCAGTGTGTGAAGTTCAGAAATCCTTCTGGCCAAAGTAACATCAACTAAAAATAACGCCTTCCATGTGAGGAGACGTAACTCGCAATCCGCAACTGGTTCAAAAGGTGGCAGCATGAGCTGCTCCAGGACAAAGGGTAAATCCCATGGAGGAATAGGATCCTTAATCGGAGGTCTAAGGTGGAGAAATACAGGTTACTCACCTGTAACAGGAGTTCTAGGAATGGTATATGTTGTTCATCCACACTCATTGGCAGGTATCCTGGCCGCTTTAAATCTTGCCGGAAGGTCTTCAAGCTTGCTCCTCCCACCCACCGGGTGGTATAACTCGGCTCGCCCCATGACGCCAGATCTGGCCGCTGGAAGCTCAGGTTGAAAGGCCGGCCGGAGAAACAGGGAGTCAGGGATGAACAATATATACCATTCCTAGAACTCCTGTTACAGGTGAGTAACCTGTATTTCTAGGGACATGGATATGTTGTTCATCCACACTCATTGGCAGACTCTAGCAGTTCTCCGGGAGGAGGGAGGCAAGACGCACACCTCAATACTTACTTGGGAAAGAGAGACTGAGAACCGAGGCCCCAAAACCAGCATCCCGCGTGACTCAAGGTCGATGTGGTAATGGGTAATGAAGGTGTTTGCTGACTTCCAGGTAGCAGCCCTGCAGATTTCCTGGATAGGACGCCCCGGAAGCAGCCACCGCGAGCAGTAGGCGGTAGAATGAGCTCTTATCCTCTGGGAGGCTCCATGCCCGCCAACTTATAGCAGAGATCTATGCAGGAGGTTACCCACCTGCTTATCGTCCGCTTGGCTGCAGGTCTGCCAGATGCGGCTTCAGCGTAGGTGACAAACAGCTGGCGAACCTCTCCCCGAATTTCAGCCGTGCGCTCCTTATAATAAGCGAGCGCCCTTCTAGGGTCCAGAGTATGGAGCCTATATTCGGCCTCCGAGGTGTGATTGGGGTAGAACACCGGCAGAGTCAACACCTGGTTAAGGTGAAACTCCGACACCACCTTCGGAAGGAATTTCGGTGGGAAGCAGGGACAACCTTGTCCCTGTGGGAAGACCAGGTAAGGAGACTCGATGGAAAGCGCCTGGAGCTCTCCCATCCTTCTGGCTGACGTGATAGCCACCAAGAAGGCGGTCTTCCACGACAGGTGAGAGAGACACACCTGTGCATAGGTTCAATGGCTTGCCCATGAGCTTTGCCAGTACCAGCAGTAGATCCCACGGAGGTGGGGGTTCTCGCACTGAGGAAATGTGATCAAGGCCTTTGAAAAGCGCCAGACACCTTCTCCTCAGCCATCGACTGCTTCCCGCCCGCTGCCGGTAAGCAGAGATGGCTGCCAGGTGCACCCTTAGGGTCGCCGACCTAAGCCCTTGACTGGAAAGGGACCATAAATAGTCCAAGATGCTTGCCAAGGAACAGGAGGAAGGGTCCAAGCCCTTGCCCTGACACCAAATGGAAAACCTTTTCCATTTGAAGGCATAGCATTTTCTGGTCGACTCCTTACGGGACGCCTCAACTACATTGAGGACCTCGTCGGAAAGACCCAAGGCCTGGAACTCTAGCCGCTCAGGAACCAGGCCGTCAGGTGCAGGGATTGAAGATCCGGATGGAACACCTTCCCCTGATTGACTGAGAGCAGGTCCGGGCGAGCTGGAAGCTGCCAGCGAATCCTGGAGCTGAGACTGAGGAGATCTGGGTACCAGAACTGGCGAGGCCAGTCTGGGGCTATCAGAATCACCTGCCTTGTCCCTCCTCGCCTTGAGAAGCACCTTGTGGATCAAGGGAAATGGGGAAAGGCGTAAAGAGGCCCGGGTCCACTGCCTCGAGAAGGCATCCCCTGCAGCGAGCCCTGCTGAGGGGGCGGCATGGAACAGACTCAGCTTCCGCTCTCTCCTGAGGCAAACAGGTCCACCTGAGGTGTGCCCCAATGGGAGAACAGATGCTGTACTACCTCCGGCAGGAGAGACCACTCTGTGGGATGCAGCCCCTATCCGGCTCAGGGCATCGGCCAGGGTGTTGGAGGCTCCTGCCACGGTGAATGGCTAGGAGATCTGCCTCCAGGCTGCGCACGAGTGACCAAATGCGGAGAGCTTCCTTGCATAGAAGCATGGAGCGCGCCCCCCCTCGGCGGTTTAGATAGTACATGGTCGTGGTATTGTCCGCCTGACTCGGACCACTTGACCCCGGAGGAACGGAGCAAAGGCGGTGAGAGCTAGGCGGACCGCCGGAGCTCCAGCAGGTTGATGTGGCATCGGGACTCCTGCTGGGACCAGAGGCCATGAGCCCGGTGTTCCCCAGATGGGCACCCCAACCCATCAGAGAGGCATCGGTCGATAGAGAGACCGCCGGCTCGGGCGGACGAACGGATGCCCTCCTGCAAATGATCTGGAACGGTCCACCACTGGAGAGCGCTCCACATCCCCTGTGTCACCGGCCTAAGCTGGTCCAAAGGATCGCAGCATTGTGACCACTGGCTGGCCAGTCCCACTGAAGGGGACGATATTCCAGCGGCCCAACGGACCACGCTGGTGCAGGCCGCCATGAGACCCAGGAGGCGAGGAAGTCCCGGGTAGGCGCAATTGCCCAACCAGAAATGATCGGGCAAAGGAGGAAAGAACCTGGCCCTGTCCGCGGGAGCCGCGCCTGGCTCGAAGAGAGTCGAGCTGCGCCCGATGAATAGAATCACCTGCTTCGCTCGAGTCCGACTTGGCCTCGCTGATAAGGAGGCCCAGTTGAGCAGACCTGAGGCCAGATCTCTGACCACTCCGCCTCCTTCCTGAGGGGAGCTGCTATCAGCCAGTCGTCCAGGTAAGGGTACACTCGGACCCCTCGGCGCCGCAGGAATGCTGTCACCACAGCCATGCATTTGGTGAAGACCCTGGGAGCTGGAGACAAGCCGAAGGGCATGGCTTGGAACTCGAAGAGGATCCTTCCGCTCGGAAGCGAAGGAATCTCTGGTGAGACGGACGGATAGGGACGAATGGCTGGCTCCTGCAAGTCCAGGAGAGCAGAACCACACGCCTGCTCCAAGGATGGTATTATCTGAGCCAGAGGACCATCCTGAAGGTTCGGTACCTTAGGAACCTGTTTAGTCGGAGGTCGAGAATGGGGCGCCAGCCCCGTCCGTTTCGGAACCAGGAAGTACCTGGACACAAACCCTGGGTCTGAAGGAGGGTCCACCACCTCTCTTACCACCTCCTTCTGGAGGAGGAGAGCGATGTCGGCTCGACGAGCCGCCAGTGAGGCTGGGGATCCCGAAGCCCCCCGAGGGGCGATGGCTCTGAAGGGTGGTGCCTGCTCGAATTCCAGAGGCAGGCCTCTTCCCACCACCTCCAAGACCCACCTGTCCGTGGTAACAGCGGACCAGGCGGAACGGAAGTGCCGGAGCCGTCCCCATGGGGGACCCAGGGGTGGGTGGCCGGGGATGGGCGACACCTCAGCCCGTCACTGGGCAGGCTTGGAGGAGGGACCGCCGAGGGACCTCGGGCCCTTTCCTCCTTGCCTCCTGTTAGAGGAAGCCGCGTGCTTGGGTTTGGGATGCCAAGGTCGAGCCTGCTGGCCTTGACGTTGCTGGGGCGCGCCGGGGCACAGAAGGACGTAAAGGGTTTAGGCTGTGGTTTGCGGCCTTGTCCTTCTGAGCGGAAGAGACCGAGTCCAAGGTGGCATTGACCTCTCGATCCTCTGCAGGTGACCTTCCACCCCAGGGTCAAGAGGTCAGTCCTCAAAAGGGAACATCCGCCAACTTGTGCTGGGTATCCAAGTAAAGGTGGATATCCTCAGCCAAGCCCGCCGACAGATAGCCACTGCGGCCGCCACCGATCTGGCACATGAGTCCCTATATCCAAAGCAGTCTGGAGCTGCTGCTTGGCCACTGCTCCTGCTCCTGGTCCCGCACCTGCTTAACCGTAGTCTGCAGATCGGGGGAAGATGAGGGATGACCTCATCCAGGGAGCCCAACAGGGCATGAGAAAAATGTGCCATGAGGACGCCGAACTGGCCTGACGGCGCAGAGAGGACGAGCGTAGACTTTTCTCCTCGACATAGTCCATTTCTTGACTCTTGTCAGGAGGTTTGTCCACATCCCTGGCGTTGCCGGGCTACGGAAAACGCTGTCGGTAACCAACCTTCAGCAGAGGGGTGTTCAAAACCGGACAAGGAACCGTAGGGACCGCGATACTTCCTGGCCATCCTGGTCAAGGCGAGGGCAGGAAGCAGGCGCTGCCAAAGCTCCAGTGCGGACCCACTATGGCCTCGGCCACCGGAAAGGCCTCCGTCGAGAATCCCTCGTCCAGAATCTCCGTGAGGGGATACCTGGCCCGCTTGGAAACGGGTTCGAGCTCCATCCCGTAGACTGAGATGAGCCAAGCAGTCCTAGGAAGGACGACGGGCTATCGCCCATTGACTGACCTCCTGAAGACTCCAAGTCCAGTCGCTTGGAGAAAAGGAGGAATCATCTTCGGACTCGGAAGAATCCTCAAGAGCTGCCTCTGGCCTGAGCCACCCTTCACCTGCCGAGGTCGGTCGGGAGTGAGGGTAACTGACAGCCGATGGGTAGACCCTTAGTCGAATCGGTATTCTTGGTCGGAGCCCCACTTGGTGGCTGTGGAGGCGGAGGTTCCACCGAATCGGTGGAGCAGTGGTTTTCGGCCGAACAACCGCCTGGGTATAGGCCTCGGATAAGTCGAGGGGTTGTGTCGGCCGCTCCGGTGATGTTACTAATGGCCGGGAAGGCACGGGTCGGGCTTATTCCCCGCCAGGAGGAGTTGTTGTAACAAGGTCTCGCATGCCGACGCACTTACGCCGAAGCCCTCATCCGGGAGGAGGACGACGAGGACGAGCGGCGCCGCCATCAGCGTGCCGAGACCGAGACCGCCTATGACGGTGGGATCGGCTGGACCGCCAAGAGAGGTCCGGTGAGACCGAGACCGAGAGTCCCCGGAATTTCCGAGGTCGGTGCGGGAGGTGTCGGCCGAACCGCACTCCTTCGGCTCGGATGGTCCATCCGAGGGCTCGAACCGAGGCACAGGCGAGCCCACGGATCCTCAACTCCTCCCGGGAACCAGGAGAGGGAATCGCTGCTAAGGCGACAGCTCATTCAATGGGTCGAGAAAATCTCGACTTCATCGGGTGGAGTCTCGGTCAACTGACCTGACGGGACACCGTGAGGCCAGTGGTCAAGCCGACTGGTCGATCACGCCGACGGTCGACGGCCCGGGAGAGGGACCTTTCCGCCCCAAGAGCGGCCGACGAGGGACTTACCCCTGTCCTCTTTTGGACCGAGAATAAGGTCCAGCAGACACAGGCCCCTTCTCCTTTAGTGGAGAGGGACAGACAAAGCTCCTAAAAGAAGCCGTAGGAAGAACCCAGAGAGAGCGGATAAATGCCGCTGCCGAGGAAGATACGGCCCGCGCCGCCTCTTCTCGAGGGCTACTCATCCGCCGAGCTGATCCGCCGAACCACCGGCCGCGACACCGCCAACCGGCCTCCTTGACTTCACCGAGGGAAACGCTTACGGCCCAGTTGCAATCGGGCAGCACGGTCTCGGGGGACGAGGCTTGAGAAAGATGAGCACAGGTCGAAGCCCGCGGGTCGTGCTCAAGGCCTACAGTAGACACACGTGGAGTGGATCCGGTCCGAGACATCTTCTACCGCATGGGGCATCTCCAAATCCGGGAGTCGATTTGTCCCATCGCAGTCATGAGGGATAGAAGATCAAAGTCTTTTTTGGCAAAATTTATTTATAAATCCGAAACGGAGAATAGGAACTAGTCACAAACGCAGAGCGTTAAGGAGGAACCTGAGCTTCCAAGCGGTAAGGAAGATCTGGCATCATGGGGCGGAGCCGAGTTATACCACCCGGGTGGGTGGGAGGAGCAAGCTTGAAGACCTTCCGCAAGATTTAAAGCGGCAAGGATACCTGCCAATGCGTATGGATGAACAACATATCCATGTCCCTAGAAAGGAAAATTACGTACCACTGTAATTCTTGATCTTCTCTTGTATCTTCACCATTCATTACTTACTGGGTGTAAGCTGGAGGCGCACTCATCACGCCGGAGTTTTTTTTTTTTTTTTTAAAGTTGCCTAACGGCCCCCTTCGAGAGCTGATTACAATGTGAGGGGCGCGTTAGTAGCGATCGACTCCTCCTCCAACTCAGTTCTGTGAGCCGGAGAGGCAAAATGAAAGCAGAAAATATAGATAGCGAGGCAAGATAGCTTAGGGATAGCAAAGCAAGGAAGAATGAACTGAAAAGGAATAAGCCGATGGAGGAAGGACAGAGGAGATAAGAACGTCCCTAGCCTAGGGAGTGCAGGGCCTCCTTACCTGGGCGACTCTAGGAGGAGAGATGAGTAAGGAAATGAGAAAATAGAAGAAGAAGAAGAAGAAGAAAGAGAAGAGAGAGATGGGATGTTGAAGGGACCAGAATGCCCAACGAGCATAGTTAGCTTGTAGCTGAAGGCTCGACTAAAGGGGAAGCAAGAATCCCCGGAGATAGAGCTGAAGAGAAGGTTCACCAACCCGCTAGACAGACTCAGGAGGGCATAGTCCTCATCTTCAACATGCCATTAGCTCTGACACCCACTCGGCCCCTGGCCGCTGAAGGCCTTTAACTGAGGACAGCCGAGGGGAAGAATAAACCCCAGCAGCATGAGAGCGCTGCTCAGGGGTTTAGAAATGGAAAATGTGTTTTCTGGATGCCCTAAGATAGAACGGACTCAGACTGACTGGCTAAGGCCGCCAAGGCTTAGGCTGGCTAAGATTGGATATGGTCAGCAGAGCTCTACTGTAAAAATTGTCCAGGAGGATACTTAAAGGGAGAAACCACTTAGAAACAGCAGAAGGATAGTCACCTTCTCATTTGCTTTCTTGTTTGATTTCTCCTATTCCTTTTTTTTTTTTTTTTACAGATAGAAAAATTTTTTTTTTTTTAAACTAGATGCATGACCCAGATACCAAGATGCCTATAGCAGTCGGAGAGAGTTCCCTCAGCATTTTTTTTTTTTTTTTTTTAGAAGAGAAAGGAACAGACGTACTCGTTCCTCTGCTCTGCAAGGCAAGAATAGAGGGGGGATTAGATTTCAGGGCACCTACCTGAACACGGGATTGCAGGATCAAAACTGAATAGCCTGAGCCAGGCCAAACAACCCTAGAGGTATCTTGCCATAAGAATAGCAAGAGATAGTTGTGCAGTCTGATCGCCAATGCAATCCTAGATGGCCCATGAATCTTAGAGTAATAATTTTTCTGATTTTAAACCCCCTCAAGAAGATTTTTTTACTTTTTTTTTTTTTTTTTTTTAAATGAAGCAATTTTCCTATATTTTATATAATGCAGAGAGAGGAAGGAGACGGAGGTGGAGAAGGCACAGGAAGAGGCCACTGAGGGGATGGAGGGACGTAATGAATGGTGAAGATACAAGAGAAGATCAAGAATTACGTAGGTACGTAACTTTTCCTATCTTCCTTGTCAATCTTCACCATTCATTACTTCCTGGGTGAGTACCAAGCTCCTCTTCCCCAGGAGGGGGAAGAGGCCATACCCTGAGGGAACAAGACCCCCAGCCTTCTGCTGGTGAGAAACAGAAGGAGAAGACCCTGGCTTATTCAGAAAGCCTAGTGGGAGAAGAGCTAGGAGGTGCCTCCCGAGGACGAGGAGACGGAGGGAGCCCTGTAAAAGTCTCCTAGCTCTGGATGAGAAAAGACGGTCCCCCGAAGGCGGAGCGCATCACCCCACGCCGGCCAGGGTGACAACCTGAGAGACGGGTCATGCCGCCCACCTGATGCAGATCGCTGTCCTCGCAAGCCTGGAAGCCACCTCATTGCGCCATAAGATGCCCTTGCTTGGATGTCTTGCCAGCCCAGGCCTACCGCTGGAGAGGGCAACGGCTTGTCTGGTTTGCTCTGCGGTCAGGCATAGATGCCAGCAGCTGGGACATCATCGACCACAGATGCCGGTGTAGGCAGCGTGTGAGCCTGATGTGATGCAATACATGCACTGCACGCCAAGAAGAGAACACTCTTCGCCTCAACGGTCGAACTCGGAGAGAGTCCGAATCTGGTGGGCGGTCGCGCCAGGCAACGGCGCCCAGAAGGAGTATCCAGGTATACCAAACCTGAGGACGGGTTGGGAAGGGAACCTAGAGACTCAGAGGGGGCACACTACCTACGCTGGCAGTCCGCCGGGGCTGGGGAAGAAACAGCAGGGAACTGCCAGGACCGGATAGACGCCTCCTGGAAGGGGATAGGCCAGGAAGGTACCACCAGATGCTGGGCACTGAATTCACCAAGGAATTCACGCGTCACCCGTTCGGTATTGTCTCTCCGAACGTAGGAAATCCGAAGATCCCTCACCATCCTCGAGAGGAAACGCTGATATTCTGTGAAATCAGCATCGGAGGACAGATGAGCAGGGGGTTCCTCTCCCTCAGAGGAGGGAGACGAGGATGATGGGGAACTGGAATGTCCAGAGGATTCCTGCGGCGGTGGGAGAGTCGAAGACCCGCCATGCATGTAACTAACATATGAGGGGAAGGTCAGCAGAGAACCCTTGAACTGCTCCCAGGATAACGGACCCGTGAGGGACCGACATGGCCTGGGGAGCGGGGGCGGTGAAGGCAGAGAGATGGGAGAGGGGCACCTCCGAGGAGGCAACTGCTCTCTGCGAGGGCTCTGGAACCGGGAAGGGAGCTCTAGTAGGAGGGATCCCGGATATCAAACCAGGCCGCAGAACGGAACTCTGGGGAAGCGGAACCTGGAAGAGCCCTGGGGAAGAAACTCCCCTGTGACGACGCCGGGACTGCATGGATCCAGAAGGGCAGTCCGCACAAACGCAGCCAGAGGACACCCTAGAACCCCTGGGGAGGGGCGGGCTCTGGCGCCACGGCTCCTGGCCACCCCTGAGGTGGCCAAAGAAGACCGAGCAGCAGGACGCCTGCCCCTCAACCCTCGGATTCCGAGAGGGCCCTCCCGACTGCAACGCTCCCCAACCCCAG
The DNA here is from genome assembly GCA_016271365.2 of Neoceratodus forsteri. NCBI lineage: Eukaryota > Metazoa > Chordata > Ceratodontiformes > Ceratodontidae > Neoceratodus > Neoceratodus forsteri. Next base: position 106,773,722 of record JADMNL010000034.1, on the reverse strand, counting down.
AGGAGGTAACAGCACCTCGGGTGGCTGTCACCGACCCCCAGAGAGGGAGCCTCCCCCTCCGTCACCCCCACGTCTGCCCCCCGGGACTCTCGGCCACCCCCAGCCGAGGAACCCTCAGGAGACGACGGCAAGGGGGACAGAGGGAGGGGCCCGCTGCGCCGCCTGGTACCCCTAGCCACTGAGGACCCAGATTCCGAAGAATGGGGGTGCCAGGATGGGTCCACATCTGAGTCATCGCCTCCCGAGGAGGACGACCAGCAGGACCTCAATGCTGGCCACCCCAGGGGTCCTCGAGGCTACGGGCCGCGAACGCCCCGTACCGAAAAGCGACGCCGCCCCCAGCACGCCGGGCAGCATGAAGGCCCAACCCCACACCCCCAGCGGCTCGCAGACCCGCACCGCCCGAGGAGGGAAGGTCGCCGACGCCACCGGGCGCGCTGAGGCGAAGCGGGCACTGCCGGGGCGCCGCCAGGTTTATCGGCACTGCCGAACGCGCCGAGGCCAAAACGGCACCGCCAACGGCGCCGCTTTGATCACCGGTACTGGCGAAAGGGCGCGATCTTGAAACGGCGCCAGGAACGGGCGCTCGCTCGATCATCCTGCACCGCCGAACGGGCGCCGATCTGAAACGCGCCGCGAGGCGACGCCGAGGGTCCACCCGAGCCGGGCCTCAGCCAAGGGCCTCGACATCGGGGAGCCTGCACCTCCGGAAGGTGACTGCCGAGGCGGTGTCAGCGATGCGCCCCGAGGGGGCTACGACGCCTCAACACCGCTGGAAGGGCCTCGGCAAGAAGGGAAGAGGAGACCCTCCTCCTCGGATCAGATAGGCCCGGAGGGACCCGGGAAAGGCCTAAGGATCTCGCCCGAGATTCCCGGCGAGCGACGCCGCCCTCGAAAGTCGGGCGGGCCTTGCCGAAGCTTGTATCGCCTGATTCCGAGGACGCCGACGGTCCATCGAGAAACAAGCGCCGCATGACCAATCCATATTATGTTGGGTCCCAGGCAACTAAGACAGACGCCATGCCGGTCCGAGACGGAGAAATGCCGCCGCAGGAGCACTCGACGCATAGGGGCACGGCCCGCCTTAGAAGAACGTCGCTCCAGAACCGGACATAACGCGAAATAAACAAGATTAAACACAGTCGGAAATACACCCGGCGCCGTACAAAGGAAAGAAAAAGGAACAGTCTTACCGTAGGCGTCGAGTGTAGAAAAAGGAGTCGGATACGCACTTTTCGGTTAGCTACCGCGAACAGGTGCTGCCTCGACGGCGGGAGAAACAGAACTGAGTTGGAGGAGGAGTCGGTCGCTACTAACGGCCGCCCCTCGCGCATGACGTCGCTCTCGAGGGCGGGGCCGTTAGGCAACTTTAAAAAAAAAAAAAACTCCCGTGACGGGTGCGCGCCTCCGGCTTACACCCAGGAAGTAATGAATGGTGAAGATTGACAAGGGAAGATCACTTCTCAGAAAGGCTCGTGCTGTGTCCAACTGAGTTATGGGACGTCTGCCTATAGGTGTATGATAGGCTGAGATGGCACAAAGGTGTACTTTAATAGAGGAGTAGGCCAGTATGCAGAACTTTTAATATAGCATATGCTCATTTACATCTCTGAGGTCCAAAATAGGCCAGAACCTCTGGTCTTTTTGGGCATCAGATGTACCTGGCATAGAAACCCTGGCTTATTTCTGCTGGAGGAATTGGATCAACAGCCATTTTGCGTAGCAGTGTTTGTACTTCCTCCCTCTGGATGCATAAATGCTTAAGGGAGTAATACTAGGACCTTGGAGGGGGTCACTGGGGTTGTGACTCCAACTCCAGGGCATATCCATGCTGAACGATGTCTTGGATCCCTCTTTCTGTGGTAACCATCTGCCATGGGACGAAAATAGAGATCCTGCACCCCAAGTCCCCAATGGGGGATCTGAAGGGGCAGGAAAATTCAAGAGAAAGTAGTTGACAGCCACTTTCCCCTGTCCTACAAGGAATTTGTAGGGGGCCACATGAACTGCTGTTGCTGCTGACAGGGCACCCAACCACACCCTGGACCATGAGGAGTGAAGCTATAAGTGTTCTTGTAAAAGGAGCATATGTCACGTGGAGTCTCATTCAGCATCAACGATCAAAAATAAATCATACAGTCTATCTTGAAGAATTTTCTTCCTCCTCCTCCAAGGAGAAGTTTTAAGTCCTGAAGGCTCCTGGATCAGCCTAATCAATTCCTGGAGGGTAGGGTCCTTGAGAGAAGAATGGGGCCTGTACAGGACGGACCGTTTCATGTGTTTGTATATTTGCTACCGAACCACTCTGTATTTGAATGTTTATGTATCACTCTGTACTTGTTAACTGAAGTGGAACCAACTAACATGCATCTGCTGATTGGTGCTATCCAAGATTTCAGGACTGCATCTTCAGTTCCTGAGGACACAGGTGAACCAGCTTTGAACCTTCTTGTCCCAGAGGCTGGAGAAGCTCAGAGGTCCCTCTCCCCAATCCCCCTAATCATCCAAGATGTCAGCTTAATATTCCTCATTCTCCTCGTCCTCTAGTTGAGTGGGCTGGGGAGACACAGATCCTGAAGGAGGGATCTGAGGAGGTACAGCCAACGCCAGAGGTGATAGCAGCAGGGTGATCTGCATCGTCAGCTGTGGCAGACTATGCAGTGATTTCTTTATCAAACTGGAGCATTCTGCAGTACTGCACCCAGACCAGTGACAACAGCCGAAGCCACTGACTGTGATAGGGCTACTTATGTTGCCGGCATCAACATGAGAGCACCATTCAAAACAGTGTTCAACGACACACTTCCAAGAGTGCTGGGGGAGGAAACAGCAGCCTAGCAATAGGATACAAACGTTTAGTAGGTTGAGGTTCAGAGCTTGCAGAGATTGAAACCACCTGTTTTGCCAGCGTACCAGATTAATCTTTCGACTTACCATCCTCTTTAGAGAGTGGGGATCTGGACTGTTGACAGGTGGGGGTGTGATGCTGAATCGCGCTGACCAGAGGCCCAACTGTCAGTTCAGTGGCTCCCAAATAATGGTGAAGACTGGGTGATGGACCTAGTCAGCAATCGCGGTGGCAATTTACATCAAAAATTCAATGCGACCCCTTTATCAGATGACAATTTTTGCTCTGTCGAGGTTGATGGCAGATTCAGCGATTTGGCAGGCACTAGAGCACTCCTGTGTATTTTTTTCCCTAAACATGCTATAAAACCTTTTGTCTGTGTTTCCACGTGGCCTTGCTGAAACCCTTGAAAACACTGCAGTTTTTCATGCCGTTGGACAGGCCCAAACAGATCACACAACTCGTGGGTGTCCTCATGATTAATCAGAGTTTCTGCAGCAACAATGGTGAAAAAGCACCTTACTCGGTGATGACATACACTGATGATCAAAAGATTCCCGAAAGAGTAGCTAATAAAGAAAAGTTCATCTCGTCAGCAAAAAATACAACAGGAAAACAGTTTCAACTGGTCTGGCAGAAAAAGAACTGAAGTGGTTGGAGCCCACCTCTATTATACAGACAATGCTGTGCACCACTGACATACAGTAAGGACATGGGCGGCTCCATCCTGCAAAAGATTCCTGCGTGGTCCTGACGCAGACTGCCTACAGTTCAACGTATTATGACTATATGGAGATATCCTCAGAGGAGATCCTCCCTTCCCTGGTGAATGGTCCAGAAAGGGTTTTGTTATCTCATATCAAACCCACAGCACAACTGGCCATGGTGGCAGAGAATCACTGGGAAAGGAGTGTCTGCTACACCATCATGTGGCCACCCACAATATTCAATGACACCCAGGTCCACGCTGTAGGAGGCGATGTAAGAGGAAGAAGGTTGGCTCCCTCCCGCAGCGTCAGTGCGGCATGCCTCTCAGTCATGTTGCGGAACTCTGGGCCCAAAGTGGAGAGTCAAGATGGTCTCCACTAAGATAGTCTTACATCCTGATTTTAGGCACTGTTTATTGAATAAACATACATCACACTGGACAGCAGTCCCTCAGGTAGCCAAAGACTGAAACATAGAAACAGAATTTGATGACAGACAAGAACTGTTTGGCCTACCTAGTCTGCCCATTTCCCTACCTAATGGATAAGCTGCAGATCCTAGTTAACCAACAGCCTACTTCCTCCTGCCCCCACTAGAATTGCCTTATATCTGTCCCATGCATTCTTGAATTCCCCCACTGCCTTTGACTCCACGACCTCCTCAGGAAGGCTGTTCCATGCATCTATAACCCTCTCTGTGAAGAAATACTTCCTCACATTATCTCTGAGCCAACCCCCCTCTATCTTCAAACCGTGCCCTCTTGTTCTTGCACATCTTTTTCTGAAAGATGCTACCCTCTTAGACTTTCCTGATTCCCTTGAGGTACTTGAAAGTTTCTATCATGTACCCCCTCCCTCCTTTCCTTGAGTCTATACATATTAAGCTCCTTTAATCTTTCTTCATATGTCTTCTGGTGTAGACCCTGCACTATTTTGGTTGTCCTCCTCTGGACAGCCTCCACCCTGTCTATGTCTTTGCGGAGATGGGGTCTCCAGAACTGCACGTAGTACTCCTGATGTGATCTTACCAACTGTCTGTACAGAGGGACAACAACTTCCTGCTTTCTGCTGGCGATGCCTCTACCTATGTATCCCAGTATCCCCCCATCCCTCCTTACTGCCTTCTCACATTGCGTGCCCAACTTTAGGTCATCTGATATGACTACCCTTTTCTGAGCACAGAAGAGGTCCCAAGAGACTGTAGAAGTGCTCATGTGATCCCGCTCCACAAGAGTGGTAGCAGGGAGGAGGCAGGGAACTACATACCAGTCAGTCTTACCTCAGTAGTGGGCAAGATTATGGAGGCACTATTTAAGGAAAGGATAGTGCAACACCTGGAATCCATAGTAGCACAGTATCCAAGACAGCATGAGTTTACAAAAGGAAGGTCCTATTAAACTAATCTCATTGATTTCTTTGACTGGGTAACCAGAGCGGTGGACCAAGGGGGAGCAGTTGATGTCACCTACCTTGACTTAAGCAAAGCTTTCAATACTGTTCCACATAGAAGATTGATTAATAAGCTGGGTAGGCTCAGGGTGGGTCAGAAGCTGGTCAACTGGGTGGCAAACTGGTTGACTGGCAGAAAACAGGGAGTGGTGGTAAATGGTATACGGTCAGAAGAGATGCAAGTCACAAGTGGGGTATTTCTGGGATAAGTTCTGGGGCCAGTCCTCTTCAATATCTTCATCAGTGACACTGCAGATAGGCTGGAGGGTAAGGTTTGTCTGTTTGCAGATAACTCCAAGATCTACAACAGAGTAGATGATCCAGATGGGGTGGGCAGAATGAGAAGAGATCTGGATAAACTGGCAAAATGGTTGAAAGAGTGGCAACTGAGGTTTAACGCAAAGAAGTGCAAGATCATGCACATAGGGAAGAGAAACCCTGAAGCCACCTATAGGCTGGGAGGGGAGTTGCTGGAAGTCACAAGGGAAGAAAGAGACTTGGGCATCATCATCACAGATGACCTGAAATCATCCAAGCAGACCACTAAAGCAGTAGGTAAGGCTAGGGGGATGCTGGGGTGTATTAGTAGGGGTATCACAAGTCGGAAAAGGGAGGTAATAATCCCTGTTTACAAGACACTGGTTAGGCCCCATTTGGAGTACTGCGTGCAGTACTGGATGCCACACCTTCACAAGGACATTAACCAAATTGAGGCAGTCCAGAGAAAGGCAACCAAAATGGTGCAGGGACTGCATCAGAAAACATATGAGGACAGATTAACGGAGCTCAATATGTATACCCTGGAGCAAAGGAGGGAGAGAGGTGATATGATCGAAACATTCAAACACCCTAAGGGCATTAACAAGGTGAAAGAGTCTAACATGTTTCAATATAAGAAAAATAGCAGGACAAGAGGACACAGCATAAGATTAGAGGGAGGCCGATTAAGGGGTAATGTTAGGAAGTTCTTCACAGAAAGGGTGGTGGATGCATGGAACAGCCTACCTCAGGAAGTGGTGGATATGAATACAGTGCAGGGCTTCAAACAGGCATGGGATAGGCATAAGGGAGCAATACAGATGAGTATGAATGGATAGGCCATTGACAGAGCAAAGGCTGATGGCACATTCATAAGGTAGAAAAATAAATGGGCAGACTGGATGAGCCTTGCGGTTTTATCTGCCGTCAACTTCTATGTTTCTATACCCCCAGGTCCCTTTCCATTTTTGTTGTTGTCAGTATCTCAGCCCCCATTCTGTACTGTTCCCCTGGGTTTTTGTTTCCCAGGTGCATTACTTAGCACTTCTTTGCGTTGAATATAAGCTGCCATACATTTGACCATTCCTCCAACCTTGCCAAGTCCCTTCTCATCCTTTCCACCCCCCTTGTGCATCAACCCTGTTGCAGATCTTTGTGTTGTCTGCAAAGAGGCATACTTTTCCTACCAGTCCCTCTGCAATGTCACTTATAACGACATAGAAGACTGCTTTTCCCTACCTGCAGCAGGAGGCGTGGGTGGGGGTCCGGGTAGAGGGGAGTCAGGATCCCCAGGTCCTTTTGGTCGTGGTGCTGGAATGATCTTCTTCATCAGCGGTGGCTGGTGGGTGTGGCTGTCCTTCTCCCGCTCCTGCCACTGAGCATAATTATGGTCCAGTGACGGCGGCAGCACGGCATTAGGTAACATCCCGCTGCTGCAAACAGGAAGAGATTTTTGTGTTACGTTACCTAGTATGAAGCAGCATACATTAAAATGGCAACGTGGGTCTCAAGGGCCATGCCATTTTCACACTTACAACTGCTGTAACTTGCATCGATTGGTCCCAGGGTTAACAGATTAGACACACACAATCATTACTTTGAAACAGAATACAGCACATTTACGAAATAAAATACAGTAGCCAGATTGGTTCAAGTAAGGTAAAACTGCTCACCCCACCCCACCCCCAATTGAGACAACGGCTGGCTGGCAGGCGAGTGGCTATTTTCAAAGCAGACTGCAATGCTGCGTGAATGCCAGATGCCCAGCACCTCCTTCCCCAGCTGCACAGTGCTTCAACTTCGCAACCTGCTTAGCTCCAGTGTAGGATTTCAGAGCTCACACCCAAATCACAGAGGTGATAACACAATGTGCGTTTCCAAACTGCACATCACTTTAAATTAAAAATGGCCTTTGTTCCTGTCTCCTAGGGAGCTCTGAACACCCTGGATAAGAAAAAAACTCCTTGCAAGTAATGAGGGCAACTCACAAGGTGAGTCAACACAGTACAGATTACCCTCGTTCTTCCCAGCTGTTACCTGGAATGAGCAGCCTTTCTGGGTGAGAAAAAGACCACAACTTGTGTCTTTATACTAGGCAGTCTTCAAGCAAACTGCATTGGGATATGAAAGAGGTCTCTGACGAATGCTACTAAACCTAAACCACCTTCATCTGTGTACTAACCTGGGGGGGATCTTTTTAAACAGCAGTGCTTTACTTACTGTACTGTGTTCAAATGCTTAATTACCGAGTAAGTGCCACAGACAGCCACAGAAGGCAATTCCTTAAAAATGCAATGCGGAACATGATGAAAAATACTGCTTTTTACTGTATATTTTTTAAATCGGGAATACCAGAATTTGGAGTACAAGGCTGAACATTCTATCCCTTAGTGCTCACCCAGAATTACTCGTTCTAAACTGACTGAATGCTCCCAACTAATTGGACCACTTCTTTCCCCTGTGCATGAGACACATTCTATAGTATCCCAAGCACAGCTGGCCTGGGAAATGGCACATTCGGGGGGAGTATTTTATTTTAACATATTATTGATTAATAATATATGAACACTGCCACTGAAGCTACTCTTAGACTGGTGTTGCTTACATCTTTAGGGTATCAGAACCGCTCACCTTCAGTTCACAGTTCTCATACACTAAGAATGCAAGCGAGATCACTCTTGCAACCGTAAGAAGGATCTCAGTAGACATATTAATATACAAAAGAGACTTTACTTCCATTAGTTTCTTTGTGGGAAAAGGTCTTAAAGGAATTCTGAGTCTCAGTGCAGCAGATGTAGAACGCCTTTAATTAGGTTTTCAATACGAAAGAAAATTTGTTTATTATCTGTAAGTTCCTTGAATTTTTACTAAAAGCAGCCTATCATGGCTATTAGACTTCAAGCGGAAGACTAAGACTGGTGACTTCTGTCACGGTTGTATCAAGGATGAGGGCTACCAACATCTGCCATTTGTTGGTAGCCCTTACTAGTAGCATAATCCTTGGGCAGAAGTCACCTGAGGTGCATTTAGATGTCCGCCTGCGGGTCTGTCACCATGATGGAGCGAGCAGATCTTTTTTATTAAAATTCCAGGGCACTAGGCAGTAAACACATTTTCTTTCATGTTGAAAGCCCTAATCGGGCATTTCTGCAGCCACTGCTGCACTGAGGGACTCAGTCGGTGTTTCCCTTTAAAGTTGCTTTCTTCCATTTTTAATTACTGAGGTAGAAGTACAATTAAATAAACATATGTACTTAAATCCCAACATTTTCAATGTTCCAATATTATGAAAGACAAAGGTCTTAGAAAAACCACTGACCTACCTTGCACTTAATATCAACGGGTGTGCGCACATTTGCATTAACGGCCCAAGCGCTGTAGAACTCTGTCTGCAGAGTTTAGTCTTGCACCCTCCCTATCTGTGTTCCAGGGTGCTATTTGGGCAAGACTTTCACAGCAGAATGTAACCTAACAACTCTTTATTAAAATTCATCTAATAGAAACGTAGAATTTGATGGCAAATAAGGACTGCTTGGCCCATCTAGTCTGTCCATTTTCTCTTTTTCTGATTCTAAATGATATGCAGTTTACCCTCTCTATTAGTGGTATTTATGAGATCTGATGGGAGTTGTGTCATTCGATGATTTCCATTTTTATTGTCCAACCTGTCAGCATTATTTGCGCAGAGCTCTGAGTGTTGGAAGGGAGTTAGATAAAACCTAATGCCAGAGACCTCAAAAGTGGTAAGGCAGAACCACCCATTTTGTGAAAATTTAATTTAAAATGACCAGTTTTCCACAAAACCAGACTAGTTTACATTTTTCATCTATACTGAAGCTTTTCTCCATGCTCACTAGCTCTGATGTCATCAATGACATCACACAGTGGCCAATGCATGGACAGCAATTTGCCACGAAAGTAAAGAGAAGTGACAGACTTGCCTTGGACATCTAGGAGCCCCAGTGCAGAAACAGTGACTGTAGTGTTGCAGAGAACGGAGGACCTGGGTAGGCCTCCATGTACTTTTGTAATATAAAGTCACTACTTACTTGCTTGTCACTTTATGTGGTTCCCAAAATCTGGACTCCTTGACGCTGAACCATGGGAAGACCCGCTCCATTTGCTTTGGGGGGAGAAACACAGGGCATCAGAACCATAAGACAGAGCGAATATTAAACTGAAATCTGACATCAAAAGTCTTCATTTTACTGGGTGCTACTGTAATGGGATTAAATCTTGTGGAACATACTCCCAAAAAGTAGTGGAAGATAGGATGCTAGCCTTAGCATTCTGTGTCAACTTCAAGTGCTGCATCTGCCCCACAGCTGATCCTACCATGAAAGCATTATAGTAATCAAACCAAGATTAGAGGAAAGCATGAGCTGAGGTGGTCTAGACATCAATGAACAAAAATTATCGAAGTATGGCAATATTTCTGAGATGGTAAAAACTTGATTATTTCAGACACTTAAAAAAACACAAGTTAACACTGTATTTATGAGAGAGCTCTCAAAGGGAGAGTTTAATAGAGCACTGTCAACCTCCACAGGCCAATGTTGTCCTTTTCAAACTGTCTTGAAAAAGATTTCACTCTGCATTAGAAGACCTAATGTGAAAACAAACAAAAAACTATACCATGTTACCGACTGTTTCCATGCCAGGAATGCAAACGTGAACAAGGGTGCCGTGCACGTATGGTGCTATATCAATATAGCACCCTACAATTTTTTTTTTTTTTTTTTTTGAGGACCACATTAAGAGGTCTTAAACACAAAATTAAATTCCATGTTTAAGATACACTCAACATCCCCACATTAGCTGGCACATTGAGATGGGTTGGGGGGTTGTTACTTACAGTAACACCAGATCTCCAAGAATAACTGCTCTGTGACAGGGAGCTCTTGCCACTCTTGAGGACTGACCTTTTCTTAAATCTGTTGCAACAGTTCTTCTATTTCTAAGCCTAACCTATCCTTTACTATTTTTAGTCCATAAGGTTGGCCACCTATGGGCACCCCTTCCCCTTTCTTGACTATGCTATAGTGTCTTCTAATTTTCCTTTTCCCTCTCAGGTCCTCTTACAGGGAGGTTACTGTGGTGACCTCTAAGCATATGTAAAACAGGCTGTGTTTATCGTTGTTGGAATTAATATGTAATAGCACTATGTCATGAAATACCTTGATGTACATGCCTTATGTTTATGAAACCTGTAAATGTTGAAAATACCATGGCACTAGGTGTTTTTGATAATGGTAAAAAGTACTAGATGACTATTACAGAAATTAAGTTAGTTGTGCTGTTTAAAATGCATATAAACTGCTGTAAACTGAAAAAGTCTAAATGTCAGTTTTTTGCCTATATCCCATGATGCTTTGCATTACGGACGTAGGTATGTTGTACTTCTTTGAAACTTGATTTACTGCCAATGCCCTTTGGGGTGGCCTTTCTTTCAGTGATTCTGCATGGAGGCTCTTTGTTTTTAGCTTGTCTTTTTTTTTTTTTTCTTTTTGAGCCCCCACTACCCAAGCAAACGGGGCCCACATAGGGATGAATGGTTTTCACTGAAAAGTGGTTAGATCAGACATCAGTGTCAGTAGGTGCTGGCTAAGTACAGCGAAAGGACATACACAGTCTATTGCTGCAAAGTGATATACTGAAGAAGGAATATGGCATTGCAAAAGCTTATTTCCTGTATTGTGAATAAACATCACAGGAGAGATTGTCCACACAACCCTTCCACATGCTCCATAAAGGCACACCCTTTTGGTCTTCACTTTCCACAAAGGACTTGAGACGGGCCTCTCTTGGTTGCAGGATCAAGCAGAGTCTGCACAGCACAGTCCTGATCCCAGACCTAATAGTGCCGTTCCTGTGCACTCTGGCTAAAAATGCATTGGCTCCTATGATGATACAGAGCTTGCACATGGTGTCACCATTGACAACTAGCTTGTTTTTTTCAGCAACATTCAATCAGCTCCATTTAAACACCAGACAGACATGATCAGTTTTGGAGTTGCTCCTCCATGATGTAATAAACAAGTTAAGCTGTTTGCTCATACGCATACAAGGGATCAGTCCACCTGCAAGCTCTTTTGTCTCAGTGGAGCATCTGAACAATCCCATCGGACATTATTAATCTTATTCAGCACAAGTGAAGTTATCTTTCCATCCTCAGTATGTGACCACATTTGTAATACAAACCTTTGTAAGTACCGAGACACAAAAGCAAATATTTTAGGAATCCATAGCTCAAAAATGTTATCGTAATTTCAGAGGAGGATATTATCACATGGACGTTAACTAACTCTGCCATTTTTAAAACGGCTTTGCTTTTGATATCAAAAATCAAGTTACTTACCCGTATAAAGAAGGATTTGACCATACTGTTTGCTTTCTTATTTTCGGGCTGCCCACCATCTGCATTCATAGCTGCCTGAATGATCTTCACAATATCATCACTGAACTCCAACTGCACAGAGAGATAGCAAAAACAACCATCAGTGTCCATTCAGAGCCAGAAAACCCACACTGCTTCTCTGCAGCACCCTTGCTATAAACCTCTAGAGCAGTAGCCATGGTAATTACTAAACTCTGGAAACCAATTCCAAACATGTGGCTAAAGGGACCCTCATGCAAACAAAACTTTGCGCACTCCACTGCACTTGGCTTCACTATTTCCTAAATTCCTAAATTCTGAACCATTTCCATACTTTCGTTTCTCAAATACATTTGATAGCATAACATTTAGCAATTTAAATGCAATATCAAATTGCAGGGTAGGGTACTATAAGTTTATGCCAAGAAAAAATGCTAATGCCCTGTGGAGAGTTCTGGGTGTGAGATGTGAGGCAAATGCATGGAACCGGATCTGAAATATTGAACATTTTGTTGATGCCTTCCCCCACTCCAATGATAGGATCACCCAGTTGCACCCTTCATCCAGCTGGAAGAACGGCTGCTTTCACAGCCAGTGGTAATGCCGTTCAAAGTTGTCCCAGCAGCCAGTGTGTGAGCACAAAGAGAAAAGCACCTCACCTCCGAGATGTGCCAGGTCCTTATCTGACTCCAGCGTGCCACCGGACTATCCCTGAAACTGAAAATATTCTCAGGGTTGTGCAAAAAAATAGGTTACTCACCTGTAACCATGGTTCTAGGAGTGATATATGGTTCGCATCTACACTGTGGCAGTTCTTAACAGCTGAAGCGCCAGAATGCTTTTAAGCAAAGCTCCTCCCACCACCCAGGTAGTATATCCCCCAGTTCCACCTCATGACGTCAGATCTTGCATGCAGTGCAGGAAGCAGGGATCTGTGTACCACTTGCCACAGGAAGTCAGGTGGATAGTGTGAATGTGACTATACAACTCCTAGAAAAACAGGTTACTCACCTGTAACAGTAGTTCTAAGAGTGGTATATGTTGTTCATCCACACTTATTGGCATGTCCCCTTCCGCTTTAAATCTCACCGAAGTCTTCAAGCTGGCTCCTCCCACCCACCCGGCTGGTATATCCCTCGGCTCCGCCCCATGACACCATATCTTAACCCGCTGGAAGCCAGGTTTGTGCATCCGCAGCCAGTGAGGTCAGGTGGGTCCGTGTGGATAAACAACATACACCACTCCCTCGTTAGAGGAGCAGACGATAACCTTCCATTGGCGAAATGGAGGCCTGCCTTAGCTTCTTCAGTTCCTTCTCCATGGAGGCCATCTTCTTTTTTAAAATATAGGCCTCCAGGGACTGCTGCCTCCGCTTACGGGTGGCGGCATTGAATTGCTGGCAGTGCTGACACTCCTCCACGGGGTGATCTGGGCCTAGACAGAAGAGGCACTGGGAGTGAACATCCTTATGCAGGAGCTAGGCGCCTTGCAGAGTCACACTTGTTTTTATCTGGTCGGATGGTGTAGGGACACCATGCAGCATTTAAGTGAGAAGAAAATGTATATATAAAAAAAAAAAACAGAAAACATTTCGTTTACAAGACCGTCGATTGTCGGACGAGCAGAGGAACTTAATCGCGAGGTGCTATAACAAGCAGACGGCGGGAAAGAACTAGAGAGCGGGCATGGGGGACCGCCCCTCTATACTGACATCGCCTGATGCCAGTCACCTGACGTGGGGTGTTCCCCCATCAGAGACTGCTAGCTAGACATTTTTCCATGGGGTCCTCATGCCTGCCGGCTTCAGTCCTATATGTAATTACCTACTGCAAGAGCCCTCTCGAAGTAAGATCTACTGTTACAGGTGAGAAACCTGTTTTTCTAGGATCATGGATATGTTGTTCATCCACATTTACTACCAGACTCCTAGTAGTTCTCCAGGAGGAGGGAGGCAAGGCACACACCCCCTCAATACATACTTGGGGAAGAGAGATTGGAACACAGAGGCCCCAAAATGAGCATCCCGGCGTAACACAAGGTCGATGTGGTAATGAGTAATGAAGGTGTTTGCTGACTTCCAGGTAGCAGCCCGGCAGATTTCCTGGATAGGGATGTCCCTGGAAGCAGCCACCAATGCAGCGGAATGGCGGGCAGAATGAGCTCTTATCCCTCTGGGAGGCTCCTTGCCCGCCAACTTGTAGCACAGACCTAGGCATGATGTAATCCACCTTGCAATGGTCTATACTGCTGCAAGTCTGCCAGAAGCAGCTTCAGCGTAGGTGACAAACAGCTGCGAACCTCTCCCCGAATTTCCACCATCCTCTCCTTATAGTAGGAGAGAGCATGTCTCAGGTCCAAAGTATGGAGCCTCGAGGTGTACACGGCCTCCGAGGTGTAATTAGGGTAGTATACTGGCAGAGTTAACACCTGGTTAAGATGAAACTCTGACACCACCTTCAAAAGGAATTTCGGGTGTGGGAGTAGGACAACCTTGTCCCTGTGGAAGACCAGATAAGAGGAGTCCGCCAAAAGTGCCTGGAGCTCCCCTGTCCTTCTGGCAGACGTGATACCTACTAGGAAGGTAGTCTTCCACAAGTGTGACAAGGCGCACTTGTGCATTGGTTCGAATGGTTTGCCAATGAGCTTTGCCAATACCAGCAGTAGACCCACGGAGCTGGAGGTTCACGCACTGGAAGGGATATGTGATCCAGGCCTTTGAAAAAGCGCCCGACCACTGTCTTCTGCATGAATGTCGGCTGACCAGCCCGTGCCCGGTAAGCAGAGATTGCTGCCAGGTGCACTCTAAGGGTCGATGACCGTAGACCCCCTTTGGAGAGACTCCAAAGGTAGTCAAGAATGTTAGCCACTGGGCAGGATAAAGCGTCCAGGCCCCTGCCCTGACACCAAATGGAAAACCTTTTCCATTTGAAGGCATAACACTTCCTGGTCGATTCCTTTCTAGATGCCTCCACCACAGTGTAGACATCTTCGGAAAGACCCAAAGCCTGGAACTCTAGCCGCTCAGGTACCAGGCTGTGAGGTGCAGGGATTGAAGGTCCGGATGGTATACCTTCCCCTGATTGAGAGAGATCGGGTCCGGGCATGTGCGATGCCGCCACGGTGCACCTGTAACTGAGGCTGAGGAGATCTGGATACTAGAACTGGCGCGGCCAGTCTGGAGCCACCAGGATCACCTTCACCTTGTCCCGCCTCACCTTGAGGAGTACCTTGTGGATCAAGGGGAAATGGAGGGAAGGCGTAGAGGAGGCCTGGGGTCCATGGCCTCAAGAAGGCATCCCCCAGCAGCGAGCCCTGCTGAGGGGGGCGGGCATGAAACAGCCTCAGCATGGTGTTTTCCCTGGAGGCAAACAGGTCCATCATCGGTTTGCCCCAGTGGGAGAACAGGCTGTGAGCTACCCATGGATGGAGAGACCACTTGTGGGATGTCTGACCTAGCAGCTGAGAGCATCTGCCAGATGGTTTGAGGCTCCTGCCACATGGATGACTAGGAGAGCTGCCTCTAAACGGCTCACGAGGGTCCAGACACGGAGCGCCTCCTTGCAAAGCAGACAAGAGTGCGTGCCGCCCTGTTTGCTGAGGTAGTACATGGTCATGGTATTGTTCGTCTGGACTTGAACCACCTGACCCCGAAGCTGAGGAGCAAAAGCTGACAGTGCCAGTCTGACTGTTCTGAGCTCCAACAGGTTGATGTGGCATCGGGACTCCTCGGGGGTCCAGAGTCCGTGGGCCCTTTTGTCCCCCATGTGGGCTCCCCAGCCCATGAGAGAGGCATCGGTCGTGAGGACGACCTTTGGCTCGGGGCGAACAAATGGGATCCCTTCCCGCAACCGGACTGGGCCCAGGTAGAGGAGGCAGCGAGAGTGGTCATCCCCGTATGGGATTTGGGCTCCGCATTTAGTGTACTTCTTTTTTAGATGAGAAGACATACACCCAATCGAAAAATTGTGAAAAATGATGAAAAACGTCGAATACTAAGCAGGCGACTGATCGCTGTTCTGCCACGTCTGTCGAACGAACTGAGTAACGGTGGGAAAGAACTGGAGGGCAGGCGCTGGACCGCCCCCTTTCATGGTCAGGCTGACATCGGCCACCGACACCAAGGGGGTGGTCCCTCGCTGACCATCAAGCAGCCAGTTTGCTGTTGGAACCTGACACCAGAGGGCGAGTCCCATATGTGAAGACTACTGCAGGAACCCTCTCGAAGTAGATCAAACTCTTCCAGCAGAAGAGAAAATCTGGCGTCATGGGGTGGAGCAGAGGGATATACACCCATCTGGATTGCGGGGGATCTGCTTAAATATGTTCTGGCAAATCAGCTCTTCAGGAAGAACTGCCACGGTGTGGATAAATGAAACTAACAGACAATACAGTGAGCATGCAGGGCTGTTGAACCCATGCTGTTAGAATTGCAGATCTGTAAACAAATATGATCTCTGACACCCCCCCCCAAAAAAAAATATCCTTTATGACACTCAGACTCTAGAGTCTTACAAACAAGCATTTCACAGATGGAGTGTCAGAAGTTTTTAGCGACATACCACAGAAGTGTAGCCTCCCTGGTCCATCTTCCTTTTCACTCCCTCCAGGTCTTGCGGATGCAGGTCATCCTGCGCACAGACCTCTGTAAGGACTGGTGGATCGGGTCCTTCTGGGGATCTTCTGGAAGGTATACTCTCCTCTGTCTCTGGGTTTAAGTCTGGAGGTTTAGCTGCCTGGAAACAAGTCAGATGGGATGAATCAGTATACGTCCATGTAGAACAAAACAGCGTCTCTGTTCACCAGTACAAAAAAAACACAACTAAATAAAACCTCAGCTGCTACCAAGTAGGCCCCAATGACACAATATTCCAAAGCAACATTTATTTTCACGCTATCGTTTTCTTTATTAATAAGGAAATTGTTTTTCTATAAATTATGTCCATTATTTAATTATGCTTTATTTAATTCTATATTCTACTTTCATTCTTAAAAGAGAACAATCACCTCCAAGGGCCCCAAACCCAAGTGTAGGACTGGTCCCAATGTGCACTGTGTGTGCCAAAACAATCTGGCTTACTGTTACTGTAGTACAGTAGATTGTATCAGACCAATTTTGCTTAGTTCTAGGCTCACACAGAACAGTTACATACTTAACATAATAGTAGATCTTTGAGAGAATCTCTTATCGGGTCACACCTTTGGAACTTGTAGCCACCAGGTACTAGGACCACACAGAAACTTTTACAAGCAGTCCGATAGGGGCCGCCCATGATGACATCAGACATCAGCATGTAGATAAACATGGACGGCCCCATCTATTTTCAGTTCCCTACTGGGAGAGCTGCTCAGAGGACCTCCCTCTGGGAAACCAGGAGAGATCCCATCCCTCTACATACCAGATGAGAGGAAGGGCTTGGCAATGTAGCAATGGAGACTGCAGCACAAGAATCCTTTGTCACAACTCCCAAGGGGGTAGGAGGGTAGGACAAAAGAGATTCTCTTGAAGACAGTAGTGTTACATAAGACCTTACCGTAACAGTAGATCTTCAACAGGAGCTCTTGAAGCAGGCAACACCGGTACGATTGAAGCCGCCAGGACCAAACGGAAAACTTCTAGCTAGCGGTCTATCACGGGGGACCGCACACCCCACCCCGTCAGCATGCTGACGTCTGCCTATCCTATAAAGGGGGTGGCTCCTCAGACCTACCTCAGTTCTCCTGCCGGAGACCCCAGTGCAGAAAGTATAAATGGACAACCGAGGCAGTTTCTCAAAGCAGAGGAAAAGTAGAATAAATTTGAGGGAGAAGCAGCTATTGGGGGAAGAAGGGAGGGAAGAAAAAATTACTCACTTTAGTAATTGAGTTTCTTCTAATGGAGTCTAGATGTATTCTGACAATTTGCAGTTAGCTCCAGCTCTTGAACTGCCCCAGAGAGTGAACGGTTAAATTCTATGCCAGTCATATGTAACCCCCCCTGTTACCCGGGGTTACTAGAATCCCAGTAAGACCTAGTGGTAGGCAGGGGAAGGCAGCTTGTGAAACTGCAGTTAAATGGATTTCACACTGTCTCACTCTGTTCTCAGTCTCAGCTGAGACTGAGGGATGACATCACCATAGAACTATTGCAGCTGCATGAGCCACACTGGAATCCGCAGATGGGAGTTAGGTTAGAATGTTGGGAGTTTTTGAACAGTGAGCAGCAGCAGTTGTGTGTGAGCAGTCTTGAAGAGAGGAGCAAAGCAGTCTGTGCACAGGCTCTTGGAGCCTAAGCTCTGATATAGAGCTACTTTTAGGGAGATGTGTGTGTTTCCGCCTAAAGAGGAACACAGTAAGCTGTTCTTGAAGTGGTGGAGACCGCTGTTACTGGTCTCTGTGCCCCATTCCTGAGGGGATGGGGGTGGAAGGTTTGCCTGTTATTCCAGGGGCAACCCCCTGGCTCTGGCTAGAGAAGAAGCTGCCTTATTTTCTGAGATGTGTTGTGGCACACAAAGCTGTCAAGATTCGCCTGTGGGGCACCTGCAACCAAAGGGTGAGTTCTGCTCTTGTCAAAGGGCCTATGTTTCACCCGAACTGTGTTAAAGTGGGGATTGGACTGCTGAATTAGTGGGAGGCCTAGAGGAATAGGCTAAGCCAAAGTAAAAGTATGTTCAAGTCCAGCACAAGGGGAAAGCCAAGACATATAGAGGAGATGTGCTATACATTTACCCTTTAATCTACACTGCCAAGCTTTTCAGGAAGATATGTTTAAGTATGTTCGAGTCTAGTACAAGGGGAAAGTCAAAACATATAGAGGAAATGTGCTATACGTTTACCCTTTAAGCTACATTGCCAAGCTTTCAAAAAGAGTTGTTTAATGTCTAGAGAAATGGCCGGGTATGGATTGTGGAAGCTGGAGGTGGGAGACCCACCCATCTTTAGTAACCAGGTTCACCTCTACGGATTTGCTCTGTGGCCCCTTTACTTTGCCTCAGGCACTTGGCCAGTGCTGAGGAAGTATGCCCAGGCGATGGGAATTGAAGGAAATTTCCCTTAAGGTCAAGGCTCTAAGCTAGTTTGGGGAGCCTGCTTGGAAAATGTGTCCACTGCCATATGGACAGAGATCGAGTGGCCGGCAGGGGAGCCGTGCCAGGAAAAACCCAAATAGTGTACAAGTCGGGCTGTGTACCTGATGGGTTCAGAGCCTGAGGGCTGAAATGTTGAAGAAGTGTTCCGTTACTCTAATCTGCATTACCGGGAATGTAGCCCCGTAGGGGTCCATCTATGCTTTGTTTGTTCAGTTTGGATGTGAATAAAAGCCACACTTTAGAATCCCATTCCTGGTATTGGACATTACAGTTATTGCTTCCTGTGTTCGGATTTACTTGGGTGCCCCTGTGCAGAGTAGCCAAACCTAGGCCCCTTGTGCCGAGTAACCTAGTCCTCCCCGAACCCAGTCCCCACCTGGTACTGCTGTCAGCTTCAACAGCATACCACCTGTCGTTTGCAAAAAGGCAGGGGTGTAGGAGTTACACATAGAACGCTGGGCTCAAGCTCGATTGAAAACTCTGTCTGTGTCCTTTTGAAACCAAACTGTCAGATTCTTAAGAGCTAAAACTCACTGACTAAATAATGTGGAAATTATAAAAACTCCTAGTAGCCAACTGGCAACAAAAAGTTTGGATTCCCCAAAAGACTCAAGTCAGGAAACCCAAAGAACCAAAACCAGGTAATAAGAACTACAAACTCAATTAAACAAATACAAAGCACCCAACACAACAGGAGTGGGGTAAAGACACCCCTGGGGTGCAACACTGCACCTGCCCACCCACTTCCCAAAAACAGGTTCTGAGAGGGAGGCGGGGGTCAGAAGTACAGCAAGACTCCATTGGAAGAAACACAATTATACTAAGGTGAGTAATTTTTTCTTCAAACAACATAAATCTTGCTGTATTCTGACAATTTACAGAACTACCAAGCAGTACCTCCAAGGAGGAGGGACAGAACCTACTTTGGGAATAGGTTCTGAAGTACTGCTGTGCCAAACCTAGCATCACTCCTAGCCTGGATATCAAGAGAGTAATGCTTGGTGAAGGTATGAACTGTTTTCCAAGTGGCTGCTTGACAGATTTCTAACAAGGGGATCTCCCTAGCTGCAGCCATAGATGCAGCTGTACCTCTAGTGGAATGAGCCCTCAGGCCTGAGGGTGCAGTTTGTCTCAGTTTTTTATAGCAGAACTGAATACAGGACAGAATCCACCTGGCAATGGTTCTCTTGGTGGCAGGTTTTCCCTTACCTACTTCTCCATAAGTGAGGAACAACTGGAGGAAGTCAAGCCTGTAACCCTTTGTACATTCTATGTAGTAACTAAGGGCCCTTTTAACATCTAAACTGTGTAGCCTACGTTCCCCTGAGGAGGTGTGATCAGTGAAGTGAAGAACACAGGAAGAGACAGACTAGTTTAAGTGGAAATCAGAAACCACTTTAGGTAGGAACCTTCTATTGGTTCTAAGGACCACCTTATCTCTATGGAAAGAGATGAAGTCAGGCTCCACTGACGGGGCTCGCAATTCACTGATATGTCTGGCAGAAGTAACAGCAACCAAAAACACAGTTTTCCCAAGTCAAGTACTTGCGCTCTGCTGAGGACACAGGCTCGAAGGGGGGTTGCATCAGTTGAGCAATACAAATATTCAAATCCCAGGCAGGAGCAGGACCCTAAAGGGGGGATTGGTATGAAGCAATCCTTTGAAAAATTTACAGAATACAGGGTGAGATGACAGAGAGGAAGATTTCCCCACTGACAGGAAAGCAGAAATAGCTGGCAAATGAACTTTGAGAGTAGCTGGTTTGAGGCCAAGGACATTAAGGTAAACCATGTAATCCAGAACTGTAGACAAGGCAGCAGTGTCTGGGGAAACGTGCTTCTTGGAACACCAAATACTGAACCTTTTCCATTTGGAGTTGTAGGTTTTTCTTGTGGTAGGCTTTCAAGAAGCCTTGAGGATCTCCAGAACCCCTTGGGACAGATGTAAAGCTGCATACTCTAAGCCTTCAAGAGCCATGCCTTGCGATGGAGTGACTGGAGACTGAGGGAACAAATCCTCCCCTGAGAGGTCAGCAGATTGTAATTCCTGGGAAGAGACAGGGGAAGATGGACTGCTAAGGAAAGCAACAGAGGGTAGCAAGGCTGCCTGGCCCAGTCTGGAGCAATCAGAATCACTTTGCTTGGTTGTGACCTTACCTTGACTAGAACCCTGAACAATAGAGGAAAAGGAGGGAAGGCATAAAGAAACTTCCTTTCCCAGTTCAAAATCAGAGGATCCAGAGGGAATGAACCCAAGACTGGGGGTCTGCAACAAAACAGAGGAAGTTGGTGATTGTCTGGGGCTGCAAAGAGATCCATCTCCAGAGTGCCCCACCTTGAGAAGATCACCTTCAAAACCAAAGGATCCAGAGACCATTCGTGATGGCCCTGGGAAATCCTGCTCAGTGCATCCGCTATCACTTTGTCCTTTCCTGGGAGGTGGACCGCTACTAGAGAGATCTGCAGGGAATAAGCCAGGGACCATACTTTCATGGCCTCCATGCACAAGGCCGTGGACCGAGTGACTCCCCGCTTGTTGATGAACCACATGGTGGTAGTGTTGCCCGTCATGACCTGAACCACCTTGTTCTGTATTGACTTGAGAGAAAGCTTGTAGGGCAAGAAGTACTGCCCTGAGCTCCAGAAGGTTGATGTGAAGAAGGGATTCCTGAGGGGACCACAGTTCCTGGGCCGTGAGAGCCCCCAGATGGGCTCCCCACCCTAAAGGGAAGCATCTGTGGTAAGAACCAAAGCACGAGTCTGAGAGACAAATGGAACATCTTGCCTCAGATTGTCCAGGTCCTGCCACCACTGAAGGGCCTGAATTAAGGTCTGAGTAACAGGAACTAGCTTGGTAAGAGGATCTTTCCTTTGGGACCAAAAGGTTCTCAGATGGAACTGAATGCTTCATCTGAAACCTGGCCCCTTGGACCACTGCTGTGGAAGCTGCTATGTGGCCCAGAAGCTGCAGAAAATGCCTTGCTGGTCAAGAAACCAGAGGGAGAAAGGAAGAGGCCAGCTGAGAGATGGCTTTTGCCCTTTCCAGAGGAAGGGAAGCTCTTGCCTTGAGCGTGTCCAGCTCTGCTCCTATAAAAGTGAGGAGCTGTACTGGCTCGAGAACTGACTTGGGAAGATTGAGAAGGAACCCCAGGGAAGTGAGAACTTGCTGGGTAACCTGCAGATCTGACTTGACTTGGTCTGAAGACTGGCCCACCAGAAGCCAATCGTCCAGATGTGAAAAAATATAAATCCTTTTCCTTCTTAAAATGGCCACCACTACTGCTAGGCACTTTGTAAACACCCTTGGAGCTGAGGTTAGACCGAAGGGCATTGCTCTGAGCTGATAACGGCCTGAGGGCAATTCGAACCTGAGGTACTTTCTGTGGGAGCACCTGATGGGAATGTGAAAATGGGCATCCTTGAGGTCCAGGGAGGCTAGCCCGGCTCCAGGCCTTAGAGAGAGAAGAATTGTTCCCAGAGTCATCATCTTGAATTTTGGCTTTACTAGGTGCTTGTTTAGGTATCTTAGATCTAGGATGGGTCGCCACTCCCCTGTCTTTTTCAGGGTAAGGAAGTACCTGGAGTACAGACCTTGGCCCCTGTATGGACTAGGAACTCTCTCTATGGCCTTTAAAGCCAGTAGAGACAAAACCTCTGCCTCTAGAGCAAGGGTTTCTGAAGAATTTGCAGGTGGAAAGGATCTGGGTCTCCGTTTCGGAAAACTTTTGAAACTGAGAACCAGCCCCTGGCTTACAACCTCCAGGACACACTTGTCTGAGATAACAGACATCCAGTCCTGGACAAAGTAAGCCAGCCTGCCTCCTACTGGAATGGGGGAGTCGACCCAGGCTGATACATCAGGGTGTCTGCTTGGCAGGAGCCTTAGGCTGAGGGGTGGATGCAGCCCTGCTCATCCCCCTTCTGCCTCTCTCTCTGAAGAACCCCCTCTGAGAAAAGGAAGAGGAGGCCTGCGCCTGGTAGAAAGGCCTGTGAAAAGGCCTGCCCCTAGCTTGCTGCCTCTGAGGAGTTGCCTGCCTCTCCTTGGCCTGGGCACTCCTATAAGTGGTCCTGTACTCATCCATTTTCTTCATGTAATTCTCTTTCTGGTCCCCAAACAGAGAATTACCCACTACAGGGAAATCCATGGCCTTAGCCTGGGTGTCCTGCGAAAGGCTGGTACATCTGAGCCAGGCCATTCTCCGAAGAACCACAGATGTAGCCATGACTCTTGATGACACATCACTGGAGTCCACAGCAGCATGAAATTGCACCTTTGATGCCTCAATCCCATCAGCAGCCACCCCCTCCAGCTCCTTGGCTAGCTGGGGAGAGGCCTGTTTAGCCAGTGCCAGTACAGTGTCCCACCTGGACTTCTGGTACCTGGCTGTATAGGCCATATAATTAGTCTGCCTGAGTCCCAAAGCTGATGCCCAGTACTGTTTCTTTGCCATGGCGTCTACCTTCCTGGAATCTTTGTCTGGGGGGTGTGAAGCCAAGGGGATGTTTGCCTTGTCACAGGCAGCAGCCTGCACTACCCCAACATGGCTGCATTGTTGGTAAAGAAATTCTGTATCCGAGCCTGACAAGGTGTACCTCTTGTCCATTCTCTTGAAAACAGGAGGTACAGAATTGGGAGACCTAAGAATTTTTTGTGTCTGTTTTCCAAATGACCTATGAAGGGGAACAGACAGTCTCTTAGACTCTGGGATGTCCATCATCTCTATGAAGTCAGGCTCCTCTTGATCCTCTATAGCCTCCTCAATAGGAAGCTGAAGGGTTTGAGCCACTTTTCTGTAGAACAGAAAGTGGGAAGGGGACTCAGAAAGCCTAGGAGGGGAAACACCAGAAGGTCTGTCTGGGGAGATGTCCGGTTCCACAGGCACATCCAGACTTTCACCGTCGTAATCATCCTCTTCAAAATCCCCCTCATCAAACTCCGGTTCATAAAAATCTTCGGGGGAATAATCCTAAACCGGGGGAACCGACCGAACCGAACCCCTGCCAGAAGGCGCCAGATCGGTCAGAACCGGACTAAGCAATTCCACAATCTGAATCGATTTGGCTATTTCTTCGGCGGTCAGAACATGCAGCTCTGGATCCGAACCGTCCGATTTATCCTTTCGTTTTTATGTAGGAACCGATCCCTCAGGATCAGCTCTCCTCTTGCCCAAAGTAGTATTGCCCTGGTCAGAGGGCACTCTTTCTGGTTCGGTAGGAACCGAACCGGGCTGGCCTTCCGGATCAGCGGATTTCTTGGCCTCCTTATCCCTAAGTCTACCTAACCTTTTCTCCAGGGTAGACTTAGGGAAATTCTTACAAATTTAGCAGTCTGAATCGAGGTGGTCAAACCCCAGACAGTAAACACAGGTGGTGTAGGGATCGGCCTTAGCAAAGACCTCCCCACACACACACTGCAGTGTTGAAACCCAGTGGGCCCGTTTTTTTTCTTGGGTTTCTCAGATATGGCCAACCTAACCAACTTACCCTTTAAATGGCAACCGCCAGGCAAGACTCCCTATCGGTTTCTCACTGTGTCACAGGTGATGGAAAAAAAACGCTAAAATTACGTTTTTTTTTTTAAAAAAACCAATACGGACCAGTAACCACACGCTAACTTTTCCTTTTTCAAGATCTTACTACAATATCAGTTCAGCCGAACTGATCAGAAAAATTTCACAATTTCCACACAACAGCTACTAAACTAAGTACTTATGGTACTACAGACAGAGTCTCGAACCGAAAAACGGAATGAAAATCTGACTAAAATGGAAACTTTAACCGTGATAGAAACGAGCAGAAGGAGAACTCTCCGGAGCAACTGTTCAGTGAGGCGGAGTAAAGAATCTGACGGTTTGGTTTCAAAAGGACACATACAGAGTTTTCAACCGAGCTCGAGCCCAACGTTCTATGCCTGGCATAGAATTTAACCCTTCACTCTCCGGGGCAGTTCTAGAGCTGGAGCTAACTGCAAATTGTCAGAACACAGCAAGACGTCATGTTGTTTGAAAGCAGCACCTGCTGCAAGAGCTCCTCTCGAAGATCTACTGTTACGATAAGTTCTTACATATCTGTGCTATCTTACTTCGAGGGGGCTCTTGCAACAGGCAACACCAGTAGGACTGAGTCCCAAACAGTACTAGAACTGACCGAAAATCAGCCGGGAGGAGGTAATAGAAGTCTGCTCATGAAAGAAAGCCCTGATGGACAGCTAGTCCGAAATTAGTCCTGCGTCTGGAAGCAATGTCCAGACTGTAGTGTCGGACAAAAGTGTGACAGAGCTCCAAGTGGCAGCTGCACAGATAGCCACAGCGGACACATTCCAGAAGCAGGCAGTAGAGGCAGCCATACCTCTGGTGGGGTGACCCTTAACTGCCCCAGGCAAGGGTTTGTTGTCTTTGCAGTAACAGTACACAATGCAATTTGCCAACCACTTCAACAAACACTTTCAAAACAGATGCACCTTCTCTCTTAGGGGCGAATGATAAACAACTGATCGATCTTTCTAATCCACTGGGTGCGATCTGTGTAACAACGGAGCACCTTAGGAATGTCTAAAGTATGCAGTAAGGCCTCCTCCGATCAGAATACTGAGGGAAATAAATGGGTAGGTGGATGGATTGGTTTAGTGTGAACTTGGACACCACCTTAGGCAGAAAAGTACAGTTACATAAGAACTTACTGTAACAGTAGATCCTTGAGGCAATAACCATAAGGACTAAGGCGCCAGGACTCCATAGAAACCTTCTAGCTAGCCATCTTCAACAGGGGATCGCCCCCGACACCAACCAGTGGTATAAAGGGGGCAGTCCCCAGTCCCACCTCAGTTCCACGCAAGAGACACACAGAGTCTAGGATGGAAGGAGAACTGGGTAGGCTTGCAGCCAAATAGAAAAGGAAGGCAAAAAAGAAACACCAGAGGGAAGGAGGAAGGGAAAGCAGCACCTGCTGCAAGAGCTCCTCTCGAAGATCTACTGTTACGGTAAGTTCTTGCGTAACTGTACTATCTTACTTCGAGGAAGGCTCTTACAGCAGGCCACACCGATAGGACTGAGTCCCAAGCAATACTAAGTCTCACCAGGGTGACACCACAGGAAGGAGGACAAGTCAGCAGCCAAAACCTCAAGACAGAAGGCCCTGAAGAAATGCCAGGCCAAAACTGGCCTTGCGCCTAGAGGCAATGTCCAGACTGTAATGCTTGGTGAAGGTGTGGACAGAACTCCAGGTGGCAGCTGCACAGATGTGAGTAGCAGACACATTTCTGAAGTAAGCTGTGGAGGCAGCCATACCCCTGGTGGAATGGCCCTTGACCACTTCCAGAAGGGGTTTGTTGCACTTGCGGTAGCAATAAACAATGCAATTAGCTAACCACTTAGACAAACACTGTTTGGAAACAGGAGCCCCCTCTTTCTTGGATGCGAATGAAACAAACTGATCAGTGTTCCTCAAAAGACTTGGTGTGGTTCGTGTAATACCACAACATTCTGTGAACATCCAAAGCATGGAGCAATGTCTCCCCCTAATTAGAATACGCAGGAAAATAAACTGGAAGGTGGATGGAGTGATTCAAAGTAGACTCTGACACCACCTTAGGTAAAAACCTAGGATTAGTACGCAAAGACACTCTGTCTTTGTGAAAAACCAAGTGAGGCTCCATGGACATAAGAGCCTGTAGCTTGGAAATCCTCTAAGCAGAAGTAACAGCAACAAAACATGAAAATGACGTACCTACCATAATTCCTGATCTTTCTGTGCATCTTCAACATTCATCACGGGTGGGTAGTGAGCCGGAGGACCAGGAAGCTTTTTTTTTTTTTTTGGGCACGAGAAGGAGTCAATGTTGAGACGGCATCGCCCTTTAGGCCGACATACTACGTGGCGCTTGCAGGTTGGTCAGTAACCATCGGGTTGGAAGGGTGGGCAAGAGAGCCCGAGGGACAGTAAAAGGAAAAGGATGTAAAACTAAAAGGAGGAATATGCCGAAGAGAGGTCAGGAAAGGAGGAAGCCTAAGGGATTGGGAGAATAGGGCCCCAATTTCTGAACGAGAAGGAATAGGTGGAAAGGGTGGGGTAAGAGGCTAGAAAAAGAAGGAAGTGGGAGGAAGAGACACTGCCCTAGACTGCTCTGTAGAAATGATGCCACAGGTTAAACAGAGAGCCACACGATGAAGCCAAGACTTAAAGAGAATGGCACTCACTCACTTAGAGGAGCAGAAGCAGGCCAGAGGACTAAGAATGGGTAGATGTCTCTCCCTCCTGCAAAAAGAAGTGAGGCAGAAGAACCACCTTAGAAGGCCCTGGAGAACAACCCCAGGGGACTGAAACTTAATTATTGGGGGGGGGGGTCTCCAGAGGAGGAACTGAGGGTAAATATTTTCTCCGGGGGCAAGAGAAATCAGCCAAAATGGAGGCACATGAGATTGAAGGGAGGACAACTGAGGGAATCACCAGAGCCCCCTCCTGCCACCAGACTCCCTCAAGAGGCAAGAGAGGGAGCCAGAAAAAAAAAAAACAAGAGCTACCTGGACTGAGAGGAGGCTCTGGAGATTCTCAACATCAGAAACCCTCCCTGTGTGCCCACCCAGAGGAAAAAAAAAAAAAACCTCAAGAGAGGGAGTAGGAGGTGCTGGAAATTGACCACGGTTCAAATGGGAGACAAACAGGGAGGAGGAGGAGGAGGAGAAGAATCACCCAGAGACTGAGGCCTGAGAAAGGAAGGTGGGCGGGAATCAGTGATGAATGGTGAAGCTACATAGAAAGATCGGTAATTACGGTAGCTACTTAATTTTCATATCTTGTCTGTGTCAATCTTCACCATTCATCTCTGGTGGGTGATTACCGAGCCCCTCCAAAGGGGGCCTAGAACCTCCCTAAGGGCGGAAGTCCCTCAGCCTCCAATGGGGGAGACACTAGAGGAGGGAACCCTAGCAGGCCTGGGTAGGTCTTAGGCTGGTCTGGGTGAGGTAAGGTCCTACTAGCAGGAGAAGGAAGGCACCCCTGAAGCTCTCGCCTCACCCTACAGGAAAACAGATGGGTTCCCCCGAAAGAGAGGGCATTCACCATATGCCAGGCCAGGGCTGACAACTGGGAGAGATGAAGCCACACTGTCCACCTAATGCAGATAGTTGTCCCCACCAACCTGGAAGCCACCTCACTGGCATCGTACGATGCCCTTCCTTGGTGCTTCGCTAGCTCCAGGCCCCATGACGAGAAGAAAATGGCCTGTCTGGTTGCCTCTGAATTAGGCAAAGAGGCTAGGATCTGACCTAGCAAAGACCACAAGTGCCTGTTGTAGGCAGCATGGTGAGCCTGATGAGAAGAGATGCACAAAGGGGGGCGTGTCGACAAGAAAGCTCCTCCCACAAAAATCAAACTCAGGTGAGTAGGATTCCAGGGGTCAATCACGCCGTGGGCTTCTATGCCCAGTGGGTGTGTTCAGGAGAATCACACCCAATGGGGGGGTGAGACAAGGCTCCTGGAGACCCAAGGGGGGGCACAATACTTCTGGCGGAGGTCCCTCGGGGCTAGTGCTTGGGTTGAGGGATGTCACCAGCCCCGGTACGACGCCTCCCAAAAGAGATTAGGCCAAGTGGGAACCATTAGGCTGGCCACACTGAACTTGCCTAAGAAGGCACACGCCGACTAGTCAGTATTGCGTTCATCAAGGATGGAAATATGGAGCTCATTGAGCAACCCCGACAGGAAGCCCTGATAGCTGGAAAGATCAGCCGCTGGAGCTAGAAGAGCTCTCTGCCTCAGAGGAGGAAGACAAGGGAGCCGACGAGTCCGGAAAGCCAGGTTCCAGCTGCACAGGGGCATGATGAACACCTCCTGGTCCATGGACTGATAACAGGCAGGGAACAGTGCAGCCATGGACCTGAACTGTTCCCAGGTGAGGGGACCCATAGTGCCGGAGTGACCTGGAAAAAGGGGAGGAGTTGCCAGAGGCAAAGGGGCCAGGCACCTTCGAGGAGGGGCACAACCTCTGCCCGGGCTAGAGGACCCGCCGGGAGACCTCAAAGGAGGAGGAGATCCACTAGTTCCAGCAGACAAAGGCCACTCAACCAAGCTGGAGCGGCCGGGGCTGAGCCCGAAAGAAGAAATCCCCACCGTGAGGCGAATGGAGCCACATGAGCCCAGAAAGGCATCGCCTAACCTCTGAATATTAGGTCCCTCTCGAGGAGACCTCAGGGGAAAAGGTCAGACCAGCGCTGCGAATACTCCCTGAACACCCCCAGGTTCCCAGGAAAGGGTGGCGCCCTGAATCCAACCCTTTAGACTCCGAGAGACCCTCTTCCTCGCTATCAACTGACACCCCACAGCTGCCTCCTGAGAGACAGCCGGAGGAGGAGTGCCCTCCCCTACCTGAGGTACTCCAACCAATCCAGAAGTAGGGCTGGTAAGAACTACCACCTGAGGGGGTATGCCTCCACGGTGACAGATGGATCACCAACTCCAGGCTGTCCTGAGGCACCACCCAGGACACCAGAGGACTGGTTGGAGCCACCAACCCTGGAATCTGCTAAAGCCATCCGCGCCGTGGGGGGAGGGCTGAATCGGAGTCACTGCGCTGGAAGCAGAGGAATCTGTGGACTCCGAAGAATCCATGAGCCAGTCTGGGTCAGCCTCAGAATCGTCCTCCCCAAAGGAGGCCCGAACCCCCTCAGCCACAAGCGGCACCATGAGCTGGCCTCCTGCTGACCACGGCGCCGCCCCCATCCACGGCACAATGAACGGCGCCAGAAGCCAGCCCCGTGCCGCCACACCAAAGGAATCAGGAGCGGCACCAGCGGGCGGCACCAGCCTGGGCCCAGAGGCCTCAGACCACGACGCCAGGGGAGCCTTCGCCTCAGATGAGGTGACTGCCTCAACGGTGCCTCCCGCCTGACCCCCAAGGGAGCCAGGCCGGGCCTCCTGCACCTTGAAGGGGTTACCACCATGGCAAGGCTGAAACTGACAGAAATCCCCTCCTCCATGAGCCGTATAGGTCCGGAAGGGAACCTGGAGGAAGAGCCGAGAACCCTGCTATTGGCGACCTGTGTACGTGCCTGTCCCCCGAAAGTCAGCAAAGCATGCCCGACTTTCAGCGCGTGCAACTCCAAAACCCAGCAATCCATGGAGAAATAGGCATCGCATCTGTCCATATCGTGGTTCAGTCCTAGGCAGGTACGGCAGCAGTCATGTTGATCCGTGATGGAGTAAAGTTGGCCATAGGGACACAGACACATCGGATGCCGATCCGCCCCCTCAAAGATTTTTTCTTGTCCCCTAAACCAGACATGACCGGACGGAAAAACAAAAACCAAAATCAGCATTCAGCATCAATGAGAAATAAAAAAGAAAGATCTTACCAGTCGACATCGAGGAACGGAGCAGTAGAACTAGGACTGTTGAAATCTACCAATGGACTAGGCCGCAGAAAGATGGTGCTCACACGCAAGGTCGTTCTCACTTGATGGAGGGAGAAGCAGAACTGGGGCTGAGGAGGCGTAAACGGCAGCTACTGGCCAACCCGCGTGTGCCATATAGTACGTCGGCCTCGAGGGCAGTGCCATCTCAACGTCGACTCCTCCTCTTGCCAAAAAAAAAAAAAAGGCCCCACAGGGTCCTGATCCTCCAGCTCACTACCCACCAGTGAAGACTGACACAGACAAGATATAGCACTTTCCATGAAAGAAAGCGCAGCTCGCAACTCGCAGCCAGTTCAAAGGGAGGTAAAGCATGTTTCTCCAACATGAAGTTGAGGGATCGGGTCCCAAATAGGAGGTTTCAGATGCAAAATGACATATAGGAATGTGCAGGACACCTCGAGCTGAGCGACAGATTTGCCCTCTATATGTGCATGGTACGCAGAGATGGCAGGAAGGTGCACCTTAAGGGAGGAGTATCCAAAAGGGAAAGAAGGTACTCCCAACACCTGATTCACTGAGCAGGTGAAAGGATCCAAATGACGTGCAGCGGCCCAAATGGAGAAGCACTTCCATTTCATAGCATAAGTGGCCCAGGTGGAGGGCTTCCTGGCCACAAGGACGTCAATGATCCTAGAGGATACTCTGAAGCAGACAGCAGCTAGGCCCAAAGGAGTCACGCATGTAAATGCAGGGACTTGAGGTGCCCTGGTCCTGGGAGAGGAAGCCGGTGCACAGGGCAAGGGCACTGGAAGTTCCACTGCAAGCTGCTGTAGCAGGGGAAACCAAGTCTGGCGTGGCCAGAAGGGAGCTATGAGAATCATCTCCACTCCTTCCAACTGGAACTTGAGGAGAACCCTCCACAAGAGAGGGAAGGGAGGAAAGGCATACAGAAACCTCCCCTTCCATGACAGGGACAACATATCTCACCAGAAAACTCCAGGTCCTGTAACAAGCGAGCAGAAAAGCCGCAGTTTTGCACTGAATGGGGATGCAAAAGGTCCAACTCTGGACGACCCCATCTGTCAAAAAGATCTTCCACCACAGAGGTCAACAGTTCCAATTCGTGCACACTCTGGACTGTGACCTGCTTAGCTTGGCTGCCAAGACATTTTGGGTGCCTGGAACATGTACTGCTGACTGTTCTACAGTCCCATTACAAACTCTCATTGCTTCCCTGCACAGGAGGTAGGAATGAGTTCCCCCTTGCTTGTTGGGGTAATGCATCCCACTAACGTGGTCTGCCCATACTACCAGAGGACCCGGGGACAGGTGAGTCTGGAAGGCCTGTAGGCCATACAGAACAGCTCACATTTCTAGAACATTTATATGCAGGGTACTCTCCACTGTGGTCCATGTACCCTGTGTCTGATGGGGCCCCAAATGTGCCCCCCGTCCATCCCCGAGGCATCTGTAGTTAAAATCTGGTGAGGGGAAGAGATCATGAATGAACCCCTGTGACAGGGTTGAATAAGACCCTGTCCCATTTGTTGTGCAAGAGGAGTCAAAAGCAAGGATCTGTTCTATCCTCTGCTTTTTTATCTGTCTATGCAAATTTTCTTGTAATACAGCCAGCCCAGTGGCACAGAGGGCTGAGGTGCTGGCGCCTTACGTCTCACCGCAACGGTGACATGTGTTGGGAAATAAGCACAGGTTACTGGGGGTCGGCTGGTGGGAAGAGGGCTGGGAATGGACAGAGTGGCCGCCAGGCAGCTCTCCTTTCCCAGATCTGGAGGTAAGCCTCTCTAGTTTGTCTGCTACCAAGTGGAGGCTTGCTGGTAGCAGCAGAGCACTGGAGGGGCTGGCATTAGGCAGGTTGGGTGGACTGGGGTGCGCTCAGTGCCAGTGCACAGCAGAGGTCCTGGGGTATGGGGGTGAAATCCAGCCAGAAAAGCAGAAGCCCCGGTGGCAGGATGAAGAATGACCCCTCACAGGTTCCGCACCAGTGGCTGGGCGCACACCACAAGTCCTGTGGCAGAGGACATAGGTGCAAGGTAAGTCCTAGGGGAACCAGGTGATGGGATCGGGTGAAGGAGCACAGAGAGATAATGGGGGGGAAAAAAGTTCTTGTGAGACCAGAAACTGATAAGTCTGACAGTTTCGCGATTCCAACCTCCACCCCTGCCATTTCCCTGCCTTCACTTGCTGTTTCTAGGTTTTCTTCCCTCTTGCAAATCTGCAGTTATAAAAATACATGTTAACCTGTATGTGACACTGGGCTCCCAGTATGAAAATGTATGCAGTTATTGTGGAAGTGATTGCAAAAAGCTATCTAGAATTCAGAGAGTTAGCTGCTGAGCTGTCAACAAGAGGTTAGTTCTGGGACACCATATTCTATTTTGTTGCAACTGAAAGGAAGGAAACAAAGTTCCGATATATTTTGTGAGAAACAGGATGCCTCTTAACGAGATCAGGATGCAGAACGTTAACTGCCAGGCAAAGACTTCTTATAAAAGAAGAGCAATCTTTTGTTGGAGAGAAACAAAGCTTGAGATTTAGAGCAACCCTCAGATGAAGAACTTTGTTTTCTTTGTCTGTACTGTCTTTATATAAACTATCCTGAACACACTTACTTTTTATTTGTTACTAATAAAATGCATTTTATTGCTACTACTGCTCTTGGTTCTCCTATGCTTTCTGACCCATGCCTTGACGACAACCCCTTTAAACAGGTTACTGGGTTCCATCCACCACCACAGCATCTCTCTGTTCTACATCATCTGTGAGTTGGTCCCAGTAGACTCTTAAGGTCCACTAAGAGATCATCGTGTGTAGTCTGGCCAGAGGTACCATGAAAATGGCTGGTGCTATCAGCCCCAGGAGTCAAAAGAATGTCCTGACTGCAACTTGCCGGCTGCTGTGGACCATTCGGGCCTGTGCAATCAGACATTCTGCCCTGTCCAGATGCAGAAATATTGATCCTTGGGCTGTGTCCAAAACTGCCCCTATATACTGCAGGTGCTGATGAGGTGTCTAAGACAGACTTGAGTACACAGAAAGCAACCCCATGGCCATCGAACAGCTGTCTTGTTCGACCTAGGGTATGTAGGAGCTGCTCCTTGGAGTGAGCTTTCAGCAACCAGTTGCCCAGGTAGGGAAACACATACAGGCATTCCCCGAGAAGGGCTGCTGCAACCACTGCCAAGCATTTGGTAAAGATCTGTGGCACAAATAAAAAGCTGAAGGGCAATACTATGAACTGGTAATGTTCCCCCTGAAATAGGACCCTCAAATATTTTCTGTGAGGTCAGCATCCTTCATGTTGAGGGAACAGACCTAATCCCCTACCTGTAGAAGGGAGCAGATCCTGTCGGGTGACCATCCTGAACTTTTTGTATTCCATAAAGAAAAGTTCAGGTCCACCAGCCTGTCAGTGCAGCAATAGCACTACCTTCTGCGACACCAGTGATCAGGGTTCAGGAATGAGCCTGGGTCATCGGGTGCCAGCCGGGGGGAGGAGGTATGAGCATCCCATAAGTCACTCTCCTCCTCCGGGGTGGTCGTCACACTGCCCTGCTACCACCACCTGTGGATGCACAGGCAGCATGGGACTCACTGTGGGGGATGTTGTTAGGTGCTTGGCTGAGATGTGCGCTAGCACATCTACAGCTTGGACTCGCGTCCTTCATAACGGTGTCCTCAGGGGTGGGGTTCTAGGGACAAAGCAACAGGACAAAACCTGGTTTAAAAAAATTCAAGCCACCACTGCCACGCAGCATGATCCCTGACAGCTGGAGGGGGGACGGAGCACAGATGGATAGCATAACCACCATCAAGCCTGCCGCCAGTGGCAGATAAAATATTATAGAAATACAGATATAAAAAAAAGTTCAGGTCCTTGAGATACAGAACAGGCCTCCCGTCTATTTTGGGACTAAGAAATACCAAGCATAGAACCCTGTGTTTCTCTGTTCCAAGGGTACAGGTTCTATGGCCCTCTTCTGAAGCAAGGTATGGACTTCCTCCAGAAGCAGTTGGATATGGTCTGAAGGATAGTGTGTAGGCACTGATGGGTGATCTGGAGGTAGTTCTAGACATTCCAGAGCAAGGCCCTGTGCTATTTCCAGGACCCGAGCATCTGAGATCACCGCCTTCCACTGATTTGGCCAGTCTGCATTTAGTTATTACATGCCTAAATTATGGAACTTCCTTCCTGGATCAATTCGCAACACCGCTCCTAGCAGAAACCTCAACTCCCTTCTCAAAGCACACTTCTCCTCCACCTGCTCCTGCTCCCATGCTAGCTCTAGTAGCATGGCCTAGCCTATGCAATGATAATAATAATAAACTTTATTTATATTACGCCTTTCAAATACCAAGGCACATTCCAAAAAGATTAAATACCAACAAAGCATACAAACAGTAATATAAAAACTATGAAAAACAAGTACAAAACATTAATCAAGGACACCATATGCCTTATTCCATAAAAGGATGTAAGAGGCTGTTTAAATGATGAGGGTATTATCAGGTATCAGGTATCATGACAGTATTTAAGCTCTTCAGCATGCACCTCTTGCTGTAGCTGTCTCACACTACTGTCCTGTATACAGCTCATCTGGTATGCTTGTCAGATGGTACTTTGTTCACTGTAAATGTTCTCTGGATTCCGTATTTTGTGATTACTATTTATGTTATGTTGTATCCCTATTCCCTCCCCCCCAGGACCCATCTGGAATCAAGCACTAGTCTGCTCAGTATGCCTTCCTGGTAAAAAGCCTAAATAAATTTAGGTGGAAAGAGAGACGACCCCCCAACAACCATCCCTGGAGGCAGTGGTGGTTGGGAAGGTGTAGAAGGAGTCAGGCAGAGTCAGCTGTGGTGGCTCCTGCCATGCCACCACTTCTAGGTGCTTTTAAATGGTCACCTGGAGTAGTTCCTGGAGTGGGCAAGGCTAAGGCTCCCCTGCCCTTACCTTGCTGTCTGGTAATGGTGTGGTGTCTAGCACCAGCCAGAGAAAAAGGCATCATCTGTCTACCTCTTGGTCGGGTATGATAGGAGGAGAGTACCAACTTCAAGGTCCTACCTGAGACCTGGAGGTTAGAGAGGATATCCTGGACACCTGAGCCAAGTAACTTGTATCCTGTAAAGGCAAGACAAATTTTATTTTTATGGCGCTCATTCCTGGAGCCTCTGGGCGCCTAACAATAAAAACACCACAAGTAATAAAAATACAGATCATTAAAATAGATATAATGTATTATAATTCATAATCATGGCTTACCAAAAGTAACAGTAATTTCTCACGTAGTCGGGCAGGGAAAATTATTCCAAATAAGCCAGGCGGAAGAGGTGGGTTTTAAGCCTCAGACTGAACACTTCAGTTGAAGGGGCCTCCCAGACCGCAGGTGGAAGAGAGTTCCACAGGGTCAGCCTGGTGACACTAAAGGCACGGTCGCCCAATGTTTTTAGGCCCTGGGAACTTCAAGGAGGACTCCTGATGAGCAGCAGAGAGAGAGGGATTGAGAATGGACTGTTGGGCATCATCCGAAAAGCCCGCCACCCGGAACCAGGAGTACTTCCCTAGGCATATTCCTGAGACATCTCCCTTGACTGAAGCATCAGATATGTCATAGACTGTACACAGTAGGCATTTCCTACATCTGCCCCAACTGTTAGACCTTTGGGATGCTCCAGTGTGGGTGTACCTTCTGGCAAGGCTTGAACAGCTGTTCTAGCTTTTCTCCAGAGTGTATTCTGGTATTTGATCATACGGGCCTGACAGTCTGCAATTCTGAGGCCCAGGGAGGCTGAGGCATAGGTTCTGTTACCCAGCACATCTAACCTCCTAGATTCCTTATCAGAAGGAAATGAGCCAAGGTGTTTTGGTGCCCTGGCTCTATCATAGGCAGCCTTGATTACCCTAGGTTGACCAGCAAAAGGAAAAAAAAGAAAGGTTTCCTTGAGAGGGCCATATACATTTTATCAGCCTTTCCTGGTATGGTAGAAATCACACTTAGTCTATGCCAGGCAGCAAAGGTGGCATCCGCCAAGGCAGGGAGGAGAGGTGGTATTACTATAGGAGGGGCATCAGTTAATTCCAAGAAATCAATAAGGTTTTTCTTTGTTGTATCCTGTTCCTCCAAATCAAACCCCATGGCAGTGTAGAACTGCTGCATCATGGTGATAAAAGATTGGTTGGGGGGACCAGAGTCCTCACTGCAAGCAGATATAGTGGAACTAGTCCTTTTATAAGGCCTTTCCACATAGTCTTCAGCCTCCTCTTCATTATCCCACATCATGAGATCAGGACTGTACTTGAAACCATCGTTGGTCTTTACCGGCCCAGCAGCGCCAAGGGTTGATGCTCTGGATGCCACAACTTGCATCACGCTGGCGACCCGGGTTCGGTGACAGATTCGGGTCATTGGGGGGAGAAGGACTAAGCATCAACAGCTTGCTCTCCTTCTCCAGGAAGGGGTGGGTGCTAGCCCCGCTGCGATACTGCCATCTCCTGGGTGACCACAGGTATTGGCAGTACAGTCGGCGAAGCAAACGAGAGGGGCTGACGTCGGCCGAGGACCTGAGCGGACACACATCTCGGCACACCTCTGCCTCACTGGCCCTCCTCGAGCACTGGCGCCGGCAGAGGGACAGGAGCAGAAAGTAGGAAAAACACCCCAGCCAGTCCTGGCAATGAGCTCTCCACACCCACGCAGGAACCGGGGACAGACTCCGCTGTGCACGCTCCCGTGAAGTTCAAGGGAGGCAAGTGGGGAACCTTCCTCACCCTGCCCAGGGGGTTAACCGGAGGCTCTGGAAACAATGGAGTACTGCACTCTAGTAGCAGACTCCTCGGTCCTCATGGTGGAATGTAACGGTGCTTGGGGGCTCAGAGAGAGGACACACTGGGGCAGTGTAGGAGCAAAAATAGAAAGAAAAAAAAAAAAGAAATTGTTGGTCTGGTCGACAGGTCGGAAGTAGCATGCCGGCAAGGCTGTCAGCTCTCAAGGAGATGGCTGAGACATAGCCCCAGAATGTGTCCTCCCAGGGGTTTGAATTACAACCCCCAATGATGCACCTCTTGGTACTGGAGGAGGAGGCAACAGGTGCCCAAGTACATCCATGAAGAACGACTGCACTGCCAGGACATCGGTGCCCACGTAATCGAGGAGTACGCCGGTAGAGGTAGACAAGAGGCAAGACCCTTCAACAGTAATGCACCAGCTGTACTAGGCCTGGTGGTGCCTACAGCCTGTACTGACCAGAAGTTAAGTCGATGGTCTGGATGGGCGGCAGTGTCGCCACTGGAGAAGTCAACGGTGCTGTACTGGTCATACCTGTATGAAGAGCCGACCCAGAGTGTACTAGGGAAGATTTCTCCTTCTCTTGTTCCCTCTCCCGGTGCTTATGCTTGTGGGTCCTGGACGATTTCTCCTGGGATTTTGATGACTTCAACCCTGAGGAGTGAGCCAGTAACTTTTGCTGGAGCTCCATCTCCATTCAAGCTGCCTGCTGTGTTAAAAGGTGCTTCTCCAAAGCGCCTTTTCCATGTCGCTGAGTGGTTATATTGAGCATACCCGTACATTACGTCGTACACCCGTACGACGAGCGCCTCAAATATCTTACCTGTACCCTTACAAAAAAGACCCTCCTTGGGCTTTCCCCACCAGGATTGACCACCACCATACCGCTCTGTCCCACTAGTTCATACTGGACCTCTGGGAAAACCTCTTGTTATCCCTAGAGCTAGGACTTCACGCCAAAGAGCCTTCAGCTTTAGGGCCCCCTCCTGGTTCAACACACTGCCCCCCTCCATCTCCGAAGCTCCAACTATATCGTGCTTCAAAACTTCCTTACGTAACCACCTTATTAACACCAGATGCTGTAACTGCCGCTAGTCAAAGCCGTACTCAATACTTATGACAAAGCTTATTACTAAGCTGCTAAGGACAACATAACTCTGGTATTGTATGCATCCATCCGACCTGTACCAGCTTGTTTGTATCTATGTCTTAATTTACTGTTATACCTATGTGTTGTACTGCTATACTGTGTATTTTGGTTTGTCTTACTGTGACAAGGTACCTTTGTAAATGAGCCTATGGCTCAAAGGTTTTCCCAAACTGCTGTTTAAATAAAACAAAATAAAATAAATAAAAATAAACATTATGGTCCGAGCCTAGGCAACACACATAGGACGTCGTGTGAATCTCTGGTTTATATCTTTTCACCGCATTCACAGTAAAAAGAACACTTTTGATGGCTCCTTAAACACACCATCAAAAATCACTTACAAAAGTGATAGCTTGCTATGGTGAGGAAAAAGAAAACTGTAACTGCAGCAGTCTCATTTCCGTGCATGGTCCGACAAGTGTGTTGACAGCAGGAAAAGAACAGAGGCTGGCAGGGGTCACCCACATTTATATAGTACTGGACATTGGATGTCATCATAGGCAGCCCCTAGTGGACTGCTTGCAAAAGTTTTCCACGTGGTCCTAGTGCCTGGTGGCAGTAAGTTCTATAGGTGTGGCCTAATAAAAGATATATCCTTGAAGGTGCAAAAGTGTTTCTAATCTCCTCTCACTCCCCTCCCTTGAAGCCATGTATCTTTCTCACTGTGATTCCTTTATTTCCAGATTCTAGCTTGGTTTCCACCTTTGTACCCGTCTCCCCCCAACCTTACTCCCTCCATAACTCTGATGCACGATTTCCTGTTCTTTTAATTAAATCTTCTGCAGGCCCAGCTGTTTCCTCTACCGTTTCCCAAACTCTCTTCATTCCCTCCCGTTATCCCCTTTGCGTCCTCCCTCTACTCCCTCAAATCCCTTCACTGTGACTTTTGCACTCGCTCCTGTACCTGCCTCTGGCTGCACAGTGACCCTGTATTCTTATCCCTTATATTCTCCCTTTAGGCTCCATCCCATCAGTTTTGCACATGGCAGGTCCAAACTGCTTACTCAATTGCATTAGTACATTTGTTCATTGCTAATGTACATTTATTCTGTGTATGTCTGAACTGTCTACTAACTGCATTTTCTATTGTTACATTATTTGTATTTGTAATTTTATTTTGTACACTGTTATCCAATTTATTGTTCTCCTCTCTTACCCCCCCCCAAAAAAAAAAAAATCTGGAAATGAGCTGTTACTTCAGTTCAGTATGCCTTTCCTGATAAAAGTTTTTAAATAAACAATCATTTTTTAACCAAAGAAAAAAATATTTCGGTGTCCAAGTGATCACATATTACATGACTTATAACGTCAAAAGTTTTCCAACTGCAACATTTACCCCAAGAACTAAAATTCTTGTACTACCTATAAGGCGTGAGCCAGCAGGTTCTTTTGGAGTCAAGGTGGGTATACCAGACTCCCAAACTACAAAATGAAAAATACAGGAAATCAGCTCCCTCAAACTGGAAATAAAACAGGATACTGTGTCGGCTTTTGTGGCACCATAACTACACCACCTAACTAAAACCGCATCCAGTCAAGTGTACCTGCAGTCATCTATTTGAGCTATATTAATGTTGAGGGGTGTGTGTCTGCAGCAGACACCAATGCTACTTTCTGTCAGCCGGTGCGTGCGGCGGAGTTAGACTACACCCTCGGCTGTGACTGATGGACCACTTTTCTATCTCCTTATTTCCTAGCTACCCAAACTTCTGTTGCGCAACAGTTAAGCTTTTCTGTTTGCTTTTCTTCTTCTCTCCACCCCACCCCAGGTCGGCCACCTAGCCTAGCTCTTTACTATCCCTACTAAACTTCTTACTAGTTCTGGCATTTCATTCTATTTCCATCAGTTCAGTCCCTGGAATGATGCCAAACACCCTGAGAGGTGTTGTGTAACGTGCATAAGTGCATTTTGTGTACAGAAAGCATGAAGGCTATTTGAGATAGCAGGAATGAATACAATTAATAAAACCTTTTTAAAGAAAAAAGGACTCAGAAGCCATATAAAACACTAATAATTTCATGATTAATACAGTTATAAGAAATCGTTAAGATATTTCCATAAATTCACACTAAGAATCTTACACAGTAACAGGTTTAATGTATAAAAGAGCTTAGTCACTGTGGATCAGAAATATAGAAAGTCAATATCTGTGGATATATATACATACGATGGCCCAGATATTCAAACTGCGTCATTGTGTGGTGCAAGCCCTTGCGCTGCTCAAAAAAGTTGCACAGGGGTGTGGCCAGGGCGATATTCAACGGAGTTGCACTACGGCGCAACGTCTTTGAATATCACCCCCTGGCCACACCCACTGTGCATGGCGCAGTGGAACTGCGCCACCGCAAGTGGTCAGAGTGGAGCATTGAGATGCGGTGGTGCAAGTTCCACTGCGCTATGCACAGCACCTGCGATATTCAAAGGGTGACAGGCAAATGGGGCCATAATCTATGCAAGGCGTGGGGGGGGGGGCCATTTGCATCTGATTATGGCCCCATTTGCATGCAGGTGTGCCGATCCCGGACGACTTGTGCCTGGCGCCCTGCTAGGCAGCAGCCATCGGGGACCGACGCCCCCTGCAGCCCGATCGCGGGAAGAACAGTATTCCGTCTCTCCCCCAGCAGCCCGATCGCGGGCATATAAACTCCTCCCGGTAGCCCGATTGCGGGCATACTGTTCGTCCCCCACCCCACATAGCCCGATCGTGGGCATAATAGAAAGTGTCCCCACCCCTAATAGCCCGATCAAGGGCGGCATCCACCCTCCCGACTCCCTGGGTGATCTAGTGGCCCCACCCTCCTGCCCATGGAGCCCCACCACCCGCCAGCACCCACCGCCCGCCGACTGACGGCTTGGTAGGGCTGCACGCCCAGTAGTTCAGAGCGAAGAGCCATGGAAGTGCAGCCTATGGCCGCATAAGGTGTTCGATATGTGAATGAATTCATTCATTCACATACTGTATCTGACCGCTCTTGTATTGTATGGGCTGCTATTCGGGGTGGGGACAGTAACAGTATGCCCATCGGCCCCTTGGGATTACATTATGCCCGCAATCGGGCATGCCGGAGGGCAATTTAGGAACAAGTCGAGGGCCACCTACAGGTGGCAGCTGCTGTGCTGCGCCTGCAATGTGGCAGCTCACCGTGGCCCGACGTGATCTTTTTTTTTTTTTTGGGCGTAAGTTGTGCAGGCGCAGGTAGGGGATCGCCCCTGCGTAACTCTGCACGGCCTGGCTGAATATCGGGCTGTACAGTTTATGCATGGTTCCTCCCCTTCGGTTGCGCATGCCTTCATTAGCATTGCGCTGTTGCTCAGCATGATTTGGGGGGCGCAACTGCCTCCTGCTGAATATCGCAGAATGGCGCATTTCGGACTTGCGCAGGCGCAACCCTACTGCGCATGGCTCAACTCTTTTGAATATCTGGGCCACTGTACCTTTAACTGAACCAGGAAATCCCCTGACAATCCCCTCCTCTTTTGGTTTTGAAACAGGTCTAGACATGTAAGGGCTAAGTCAGGCGACCCTACTAAAAGGATATAAAAACCTTTGCACAGAGTTTACTTCAGTTCAGTCTAGTAGAGTTCAGTCTTGAGAGTGAAAGAGAGTGGTGCTACTGCAGACAAGCTGCTGAATGCAGATGAGAAGGGTCTTGGGCGCTCTAGAATCCAGGACTGTATTGTGTGAGAAACTACTGGTTAAGTAGTCATTTTCTTAGTAATTTTTTTGTTTTCATTTATTTTTAGAACTTTTGAACAATAAATATCACACCAAGGTGCGTTTTAAACCTGTAAATTTGCCTCGTCTAAAGTTTATTCTCACATGCTGTGACAAAAAGTGGGACAGTACTGGTTGTCCAGGGAAACGAGAGGGTGACCAGTACCCAGATACCAGCCCTGGTATCCAGACACAGTGGGCAAAGAGCAGGGTGGCGTACCGCCAAGATCTCATGGATGCCAAGGATCTGTTGGAGCAGGTGCTTACCGGTGTGCATACCAGAGCCCAGGTGAGGAGAACTGGAAAGAAGCTATTGCCTGGATTGGAGTTCGATGGAACGCACATGTAGACTAGAGCCAGAGAGAGGTTGAGCACCACTGCCAGGTGCTGATGGACGGTTCCCAACCAGAGGATTTCATGGTGGAGGCAGAGGACCAGGATCCATGGATTCTAGGAGGAGGAGGACCCCCTGATGGAACCTCCTGCCAGCCACTTTTGAGATCCTGTTGCTCATTTTTCCGGATTGCTGCTACTAGAAGGGCAATGAGATGAAGGCCCCAGCTAAGTCTGTTTCAGGACATTTGCATACTGGGGTGAAGACCACAAGCAACAGCGAAGACACCATTGTGGCTGAATGGACTTTCCCATGTTTTGAACCCCCTGTGATATGGTATGAAATGTATGAAACATGTAATGTTTAAAATGAATATAGCATTAAGGCTGGTGCTGAGCACAGTCAGCTGAGGGTACCAGAACAGTGTAAGGGTTGAAAGGAAACTCCCTGGTATGTTAAAAATAAGGGTTGAAAGGAAACCCCAAAGGTTTTGGAGTTGGGAACGGGCTGGTTGATG
Source organism: Neoceratodus forsteri (assembly GCA_016271365.2). Lineage (NCBI taxonomy): Eukaryota > Metazoa > Chordata > Ceratodontiformes > Ceratodontidae > Neoceratodus > Neoceratodus forsteri. The sequence goes on along the minus strand of JADMNL010000034.1, from coordinate 106,731,152 downwards.
TTCAGCAGGAGAAGGTTCCTTGTCTACCAGGAAATGTATGAAAGGGAAATGGATAAATGAAATGTATGAAATGGAAATGTCTATACTATATGATATAAAATGAGGAACCTAGGGTCCTAGAGGATATAAATACATCGATAAGAGATGTAAACGGAACTTCTGCCCAGATGCTTTTCTCTATGACCTCCAGTATGCTAATTGGCAGAAATTTTACCTCGCATCTTCTGTGGGAAAGGCACACGAGGTACTTCATGAAATACTCACCGAAAACCTAGACCTCCATGCCCCCGTTACCAAAAGCAGAACCAAAAGAAAATCCTGTCCCTGGTTCACGGATAACCTAAAGACTGCCTTATGGCATAGGGATGCTCTTTGGAAAAGAGCCAGAAAGTCTAAATTGGCCACAGCCTGGTCTGCTTTCCAAACCGCAAGGAATTTCTACACGGAAACTATCAGAGCTGCAAAGTCTAGTTATTTCCGCTCTGAACTTAATGCATCCACTAATTCTGCTACTAAGTTTAGGAAAACTTTAAGGGAGGTAGAAGGCCATAACAGCACTGGCACACTTCCTCACAAAACTTCAACTGGTGGTACCCACACTACGGATAAAAATGAGGTCCTTGACTTCCTTAACAAATCACTTTGCCACAGCAGGGTTGGCTTTTGATACCTCCCCAGCAAATGCCATCAGGGCACAGTTCCTTAGTCAGTCATCTGATTGCCACGATAGTGAATCTGTTGACCCTTACCACTCTTTCTCCTTCTGTCCAGTCACCGACAAACAGGTTGAGGATCTCCTTCTTCAACTTGATACTAAGAAAAGTGCGGGCACGGATATGGCTGAGCCTTTCTTCCTAAAGTTGGCCTACTAAATTTTGGCTCCCCTTATTACCCTTTTCAATTTGTCTCCCAATCAGGGCCTCCCTCCCCAAGGTCTGGAAGACGACCCATGTCATCGCTCTATTCAAATCAGACGATCCCTGCAACCTAAATAATTACCGTCCAATCTTTTTACTCCTGGCCTTCTCAAAACTACTGGAGAAAGTAGTAAATGAACATCTCAGATCTCAACTGGAAAGTATTAATCTGTTAAACCCAATTAAATCCGGTTTCCATCCCCTGTATTGTACCTCCACTGCCCTTGCTAAGGCTATAAATAACTGGCAGGCCACACCGGATAACAATACATATGAGCCTTGTTTCTGGACCTTAGCAAGGCTTTTGACAGTGGACCACGATTTGCTCCTGGTGACCCTGAAAAAAGTTGGGGTGGACAACCTGGCCCTAAGTTGGTTCGCAAACTATCTTGTGGACAGAGAGCAGCAGGTCAAGGCTGAAGGAGACCGATCGCCAAATAAAATTAAAAAAATAAATAAATAAATAAAATACTCCCTAGAGGTGTCCCTGAAGGATCCATACTTGGTCCACTTCTCTTTGCCATTTATATTAATCAAATTGACACTGGCCTAAAGTCATCCAGTATCCAATTCTTCATTGATGATACAGTGCTATTAATTGACAGATCAACTCCAGATCAAGCCATTTTGGACCTCCAGAATGATTTTGACATCCTCCAAATAAATCTACTCAACTTGAAACTCCTGCTCAATGCCAAAAAAACAAGGCCATGATTTTCTCTCCACTAGCCCCTCATCTCAAAAAAAAAAAAACTGTTAAAGTTACTCACATAACACCCTTTTGGGAGAAGCCCTGTAGTTCGTGGAACAATTCAAATACCTGGGGGTCTAGGCTGACTACAAATTATCCTTCATTGATCACACTTAAGAACTCACTAAGAAACTGTATCAAAGGCTCGGTATTTTCTTCAGGATCAAGCACTCACTAACCCAGGAGGCTAGAAAACTCCTAGTCCAAGCTACCTTCTTGTCGCTCCTAGACTATGCGGACTTTCTATATGTACTAGCACAGCTCTCTCCAAGCTTGATACCCTATACCCCAGAGCCCTTAGGTTCATTTAGGATGCCCCTTATGACACACACCACTGCATCCTCTATTCTTCCGTAGGCTGGAGCTCCCTTAGCTTCAGGAGGCAAAAGAATGCTATCCTATGGACTAAGCAATCACTCATAAATTACCTCAGTACCTCACACGCTACCCAACTCCCTGCATACCTAGTGCCTATTCTCTCAGAAGTCTTACCATCTTATCTCTGGCTATCCCTAAAGTTGAAACGTGCTTTGGTAGAACCTCAATAAGCTTCATTCTTCCTACGCTCTGGATTAAGATCCAGAATACCTTAAGGCTCGCTTCCCCCATCATGTTCTCCCTCTTCAAATCCTTGTTCCTGAGGACCTTCTCTGTGATCTGTCATTGCTTCAAGTCAAGGTCTTAACATCACGATTTGTTACTGCTTTAAATTCTGGACTTAAACATCAACCATTGCCTGAGGCGTCAATGAGTCCTCCCTTCTGTCATTGTCCAAATCAAGGTCCCAACATCACAATATGTCTTTGCTTCAAATACCTGGAACTAAACCCCAACCATTACCTGTGGCATCTGTCGTGTTTCTCCCTTAGAACAGTCCTTCCTCCCTAGGCCATCATGTCCAATCCTATCTCATCTGATCTTCCCGCCCCACTCCCTACACCCCCACCTTCCCACCCCATCAGCCAGGCCATGCCTACAGTACTTATCAAAAGGACTCTTACATCTCAATCTTCTTCGCACTTTGATGATAGAGGCACTGCCACTCCTGCTCACTATGGCTCCTCCAATGACGTTTACTATATAAACTTTAGCTCACTACCTTACACCCATATATCTGTATCTATGCAACTGTATTTAAATGGCACTACCTCCTGTTGAACCTACTGCTATGTTCTGGTGGAAGTATCTTGTTACATGTGATGGTTATGTGTTATCATTACTATGAAATTGTTATGTACGTTCACTCAACCCATTATGTCTTAACCCTGTTGGCAATTGTTTTGCCCCAGGGCCATCTTGAAAATGAGCTTGTCTCAATGCTGTTCCGCCTGGCAAAATAAAGATTTTGATTGACTGATCTAGGTATGGGGTGAAACGTATGATCGTGCCCAAGTGGAAACAATGAGTTAGAATGGGGTTAGAGCTGGGTACAACTCGCCCCAGAAAAAGTTGTGGTATAGGCCTGTATGGCTGCCCTGATAACTAGATGGAGGAAGCTCGAAGTCAGCATAAAACTGCTGTGTATTACTTCCTCTTTTTTAATGTACTGATGAAGGCACGATAGTGGGTGCACAGGGCTGAAACGATGCCAAGTTATGGGTATGGAGGAAACTCAGTCAGTATAAAACTGCTGTGTATTGCTTCCTCTTTTTTAACGTACTGATGAAGGTATGATAGTTGGTGCACAGGGTTTTGAAACAATGTTAAGTGATGGGTGCCGAAACAACACCTATTGATGGGTGCCTGATATTACATATGAAATGTCCAAGTTGTAGTAACCAGAGTGAAATAGGGGATAGATACTCACTACAGAATGAAGTCCTCAGAGCATAGATGGGTACTGTGCTGAACTGTATGACAGCCCCAGGGTAGTGTTGTGAAAGTACTGTCGTACTGCAGTAACTTGGTATGATGGACAGTATTAAAAATAGCTGAATTAAGGGAAACTGGTGTGAAGCTCTCATAGTGGGTGAGAGAAAGTTTCAACCAATCCCCATTCTACCGTACTGTTTTGGTAGAATATTTATGACAGAGAGGGTTCTTGAAAAAACAGTATAGTTTCAAGAATTTTTTCTTAAGGAGGGAGGTGTGTGGCGGAGTTAGGCTACACCCTCGGCTGTGACTGATGGACCACTTTTCTATTGCCTTATACCAAGCTACCAAAACTCCTGTTGCGTAACGGTTAACACTTTTCTCTTTGCTTCCCCCCACACTGATTGGCCACCTAGCGCAGTAGCCCTTTACTATCCCAACTTAACTTCCTACTAGTGCTCTCTTTTCATTTTATTTCCATCCATTCAGTCCCTGGAATGATGCCAAACACCTGGAGGGGTGTTGTGTAAAGTGCATAAGTGTATTTTGTGTACAACAAGCATAAAGGCTATTTGAGATAGCAGGAATTAATAAAACCTTTTTAAAGAAAAAAGGACTCAGAAGCCACATAAAACAATAATCATTTCATGATTAATACAGTTATAAGAAATCCTTAAGGTAGTTTCATAAATTCACACTGTAAACCTGTTACTGTATAAGGTTCTATGTATAAAAGAGCTTAGCCACTGTGTATCAGCAGATACAGAAAGTCAGTATCTGTGGATATATACACTGTACCTTTAACTGAACCGAGAAATCCCCTGACACAATCCTGCCTTGGTTTTTAAACTTGTCAAGACATGTAAGGGCTCAGTCAGGTGACCCTACCAAAAATACATAAAAACCTTTTCACAGAGTTTACTTCAGTTCAGTCTAGTAGAGTTCGGTCTTGAGAGTGATGGAGAGAGGTGCTACTGCAGACAAGCTGTTGAATGCAGATGAGAAGGGCCTTAGGCGATCTAGAATCCAGGACTGTATTGTGTGAGAAACTACTGATGTTAAGGAGTGGTTTTTCTTTGTAATTTTTTTGTTTTCATTTATTATTTTTCGAACTTTTGAAAAATAAATATCATACCAAGGTATGTTTTAAACCTGTAAATCTGCCTTGTCTGAAGTTTATTCCCACACGCTGTGACAGTGCAGGTGGTGTACGCAGTAGCTCCCACCTCTCAATATTAAAAAAACAAAAAGTCCCTGCCATCCAAAGGACCAAGAGACAAAATCTGAATCTTAAATCTGGCTCACCCCTACGTGACATACTTGACATGCCCCCATGGGTTTAATTATCAGTCAGGTCACACTCGTGTTTGCCATTACAATCTCTGTTTCAAACACTCAGCAGTGGCTAATAGTGCACCAATAATCACAGTCTGAATTGCCCCGGCTGCTGGATTTGTAGTCCAAGAAAGAAACGTGACTGTAGGAAGCTCAGGACAGCGAAGTAGATATGACAGCATAGCTAGCAGAGTATCAAGACAGTATTCAAGGGACCTGGGTTAAATTCCCAGTAAGGACACATTATAGCAAGATCACATTATTACTGCAATTTGTGATTCAGATGCACAGAAGTGGCTAATACTGCACCAATAATGAATACATCCACTGCCCCCTCCCCACCACCACCACCGGCCTGTTTTTTTCCTGTCTTGGACTCCCCCATCCCAATGTTGGGTGGCCACACTGGCTGCACCCTTCCTCCACCCTAGAGGGCAAGCAGCTGCCGTTACAGTAGACTGCAACGCTACTCCATGACTGTCCGAATGGGGCTACACAAATGCCATGCAGCCCGTTCCCTCCCTCCCCGGGACCCAAGCGCCTCACCTCCGCAACGTGCCTGGGCCCCAGCAGGCCACAGAGTGAGATTCCAGGGCATGAACGTGAACCCTGGTATCTCAGGCAGCAGCATACTATACTGCCGCCACACCACTTGGCCAGCCAAATCACTACTTTTACAACCTATGTTATAGAATAGGTAGGGAAAATCCTGTGCTGTAAATGGTGGGGTCTGATCACATGACCATGCATTACTCCAGCACAACAGCACAGGTCAGAAATGTTTAACTTCCAAACCCCATTATACAGTTCTTAAATGAAAAATCTGGTAAAGTCATTTTAGAATCAAAATATAGCACTCTGAGATGTACATAACGATGAAATAATGGTACTTCTCGCGTGTGTGTAGGGCACTCAGCTTCAGCTCATGCCTCACTTCCAAGATGTGCTGTTATCCCACAATATCATCAAAAAAAGAAATGTGCACACATGCAAGCCTTACTGCTTAATTTCAACCCCTCAGGTCATGGCCTGGGAAAAAAGCCAAGGACTCTGGATGTAAAGGAGTTAAATGCATACCCTTACATAACCACAGGAAAGGAAAGGACAGAGGGGAGGGAGAAGCCTGTGATTCGGAACATTTATAATGATGAGCCTTGAACCCCTACCTGCCTGTAACGTAACAAGTGGCTGGTAGTCCTGGAGTTTAACAGTGCAGTTAGGACCTGTCTGAGCAGAGTCTGCACCTCCTTCTCAAGTGCTAGACACCACTCGGCGGGGCGGTGCTCCATACACCTGGTGCACGTGTACGCCACGCTCTCGGGCAGGTTGGACAGGATCTCATACTTTTCATCTGCCAAAGGAAACAGAAGTTACTTGAATAGTTCACAAGATGAAATTACTGGCCTGTGGCATTTGCTGCATTACTTCAGAATGACAGAGCTGCTCTTAATGCATTGTTTTCTCTTTGTTACTCTAATCACTTGACCAAGTGAGCAGCAGTGTCCAGTAGACCTTTAATTGCAGGAGGACTGAAAATGAGGCTGGCTTGGAATGGAGACACACACACTCTTATTCAGGCAACCAAAATGAAAATTATGTTCTCATCGTAATTCTTGATCTTCCAAGATATCTTCTCCATTCATTACTGCTCGGTTCTCAGCCAAAGGCACCAACCCTGCAGGAGCATGTAGCTTTAAGACTTTTGAGGAGGGGAGCAGACGTCAGAGATGGCGCCGCCCACAAGACTGACGCATGACGTGGCGCTGGTGGGTTAGGCAGTAACCAACACTGGCTCCCCAACTTCCTCAGTTCTGCTCACCGGAGAGGAAAACAGAAAAAAAGAAAAGAAGGGGGTGGGGCAAGGGAGCCCAAGGGACAAGGAAAAGGAAAGGATATAAACTGAAACAAAATTGACTAGAGAGAGAGAAGAGGCAAGAACTCTGGGAGGGGTGACCAGAGCCACTGGGCAGGCCAGCGAGAGAGAGAGGGGGAGAGATACACAGGATCCCTTATCCTCAGCCAAGAATGTGAGACAGCACTGTCCCCATTCAGGCTTGGAATGGCTAACTTCCCAGGAATAACTCGGTAAGAAAATGTGCCATGGAGGTGGAGCCTAAGAGTGGTTGCTAGAATACTCTTATGGCGAGATAAAATTCTGAAGTGGGGGTCCTGAAGAGTAAAACCTGTCCGTAGAGGAACTCCCAGAGGGAACCACACTATAAGGCAGATTAAGGGGGAGACAATCAACAGTTCATTCAGAACCGGGCAAGAGGTCAGGCACCCCACTCGTTTCTTCTCATTATATTTGGTTATTTAGAAGACGCGGACAGGCAAGAAGTACTTACTGGAGACTGAGGAAAAGGATCCTGATGAAGACAGAAAGCATCTGACAGTGTCTTTCTAAAAGGAACTCCAAGAGGATACTCTTGAACAGGATCATATACCGTAATATGTATATAAGAGCAATAAGACAGAAGGCGGGAGGATACACATATGTACCCCAAAAAACAGGGAGAGAGATGGGGGGGGGCTTACGGGAAGATGAGATGAGTCTAGCGGTCCTTATCTGCCATCAAGTTCTATGTTTCCATGAAGGAACCCACTGCTTGGGTTAACCCACTACTGAAAGCCCTATATGACATTTCGAGGGTGTTGAAGCACAATAAAAGCAGTGCTTCAGTACTAATCCTCTACATTGTAAGGCAGAAAGTATCAGGTAATGCAGTACAATGCCACTACAGCAAATTTCTGACCCTGAAATATCAGAGCTGACCCTGAGCATAAAAAGCTGAGAGTCAACTGACGATCACATTACTAGGGCTAATGCAAGCCCTGGGAACCTCTAGATTAGCGGACCTTTTCTCTAGAGGGAGGAGAGAAAGGAAGGCCATGCTGCCCGTATTTGCCCCCCCCCAAACCTCTGAATCTAAGGAGAAGGGAAAACCCCTCTTGACTTCAAGCCAAGAGTTCCCTCTAGGTGTGCCAGCTAGACACTGGCCCCTTTTAAGTTAAATGGGGGAAGGCAAACAAGGAGCCAGCACTGCCCAGAAGCCTGGCCACGAGGAGAAGGTGGGCATGAAGCAGTAATGAATGGTGATGATATCTTGGAAAATCAAGAATCATGATGAGTACATAATTTTCATATCTTCAAAAGATCAATCTTCACCATTCATTATTGGTGGGTGAATACCACGAACCACACAGGTGGTGTTAGCACCCCCTAAGGGGGAAAAGTTCCTTTACCCTCCTGTAGGGGAAACGCAAGAGGATGGTGCCTCTCACAGGTCTGGTGGGACCCGAGACCGGTCAGGGGCAGGTAGGCGCTCAAGACCTGGGAGAGGGAAGGCACCTCACCACCTTCCGCCTGACCCTGCGGGAGAAAAAGTGGGCCCCTTAAAAAGGAGAAGCAATCACCCTACGCTGGGCCGAGGGTGATAACCATGAAAGAAGTGTCAGGCTGTCTCCTAATACAGACCGATGTTCCCACCAACCCTGACTGGCGTCTTGCAAGCTCCAGGCCACGTGTGGAAATGCTCATGGCCCCCCTGGTTGCCTCACTATCAGGCATCAATGCCAGGAGCTGTCCCAGAGTCGCTCACGGGTGCCTGGCATAGGCAGCCTGGTGTACACAGATGCACAGGAGGAGGTGCACCACCGAGAACACTCTCCTTCCCCAGCAGTCAAACTCAGCTGAGTCAGACTCTAGGGAGTGGCAGTTGTGCCTTGGGTGACGGTGCCCCAGAAGGGGCGTCAAACAGCTGCATTCATGGTGTGAGATGGAGCATAGCACCTAAAGACCCCATAGGTGCGCAGTATGTGACACATCCATGAAGGGCTGAGGCCACAGAGGGATCATGGTGGATTTAATGCTGTATTCCCCTAGGAATGACAGCGTCACATGCGCAGGATTGCATTCTCAGAGGTGGCAGAGGTGCAGCTCCTCCATCTCCAACAGGAAACGCCGATACCCTGGTTAGGTCAGTATCGGAGGAGAAATGGACTGAAGTGCCCTCTTTCTCAGAGGAGGAAGTCAAAAAACTCAGAGAAGCTGGATTCAGGGTGAGGCAGTGCAGGGACCAGAGGTCTGAAAATAACCACATCTAGGGCTCTAAGGTATCTGGGATACACAGCTGCCGTTGCCCTGAAATGCTCCCAGGTCAAGGGTACCATAGGGCCAGAGAAACCTGAGAGGGAAGCAGAGGTACGGGAGGGGGAGAGTGGATTTGAGAAGCCACTCCAGCACCTCTGCAAGGGCTGTGTGAGAGAGCAGGGTGCCCTCCCTGGGAAGGAGGCTGCACAAACCACCCACTGAAGAACACCCAACCGGAGAAGGGGGTAGCTGAGTGGGTGCCGGGGGCCTCAGGTGAGGAGATCAGAGCCATACAGGTCCACTAAGGTAGCCCTTATCCCACCAATTACAAACCCTGTCCAACTCGAAGAGAAAGAAGGCTCAAGTCAGCACTCCTACTTCTCCCAGAGCCCACAGGCATTCTGGAAACAGCATGGGGTGCCAGCCTAGGCCTCCCAACCCCCACCTCAACAGACAAAGATCTGCCCCTCGACAGAGGCCTGAGAAATGCTGCGGAGCCAGAGGAGGAAAGAGGAAGGGGCACTGCTGACAGCTCCAGAATCCCCCTCAGCACTAGCCACAACACTGGCGCCTGAAAACGGTGCCACCTGTAGCACCAAAAACACGGTCAGCATCAGAAACATCCCCGGTATCGCTGTCGGCAGTGGGACAGAGACTCCTAAGCCCCGCAGAAGGCATTAAGCTAAACCTAGGGAAATACCGAGGCTCTGGAGAGCCAGGTAACCAATCAGAATCATCCTGATCATTGTCCAAATCTGAGGACTAGACCAGGGAGATCTCCAAAGTGGCTACCCCCATAACTCCCCCCCTCTCCCAGCACCATGAGCAGTGGCAGAAGGGGACCCAGCCGCTTTGTTGGCCCTGCCCTGCTCAACGATCCCACGGATGGTATCGGGAGCCAAAGTGGCACCGGGCAGGGATGCAGAGGCAGCCACTAGCAAGGGCCCAACGTATAGCTGAGACCTTGACACCAGAGGCGTCCAGGCTCCCGAGGGGGTACCAGGCTGCAAGGGGTGCTCAGTCGACCCTCCCAGAGAAGGCTGTCTGAGACACCTTTTGTGCAAGCCTCTAGTCTCAGCGAGACCAGAAACAATGGAGGCCTGCTCTCCTTTGTTGCGTATAGTACCGAAGAGAGGCTCAGGGTAAGGTCACAAAAACCTTACCTTGGTGTACCAGGTAAGACAAATGCCTCCAAAAGTTGGGGGGTTCCGCCCCAACTTCAGAGTTTGGAGATCGAGGGTGCAGTAGTCCATGCTGAAGCAGCAGGTGAGACACTGGTCATGGCGGTCCAAAACAATCATGGGCTTGCCACAAAGGCACAGATACATAGGAGCGTGCCCTACCTTTGATTTCTATGATTTACTAGGCCCCAGGACATGACCGAAGACAGTAAAAATATAAAAATGAAAGAAAAGGCACAGAGCGCCACACTAGGGGTAGAAAAAAGACAAAACAAAAATGGTGTCGACAAATGGTGTCAGAGAAAGTACAGTGTTGAGCGAAATACTGGTTTCAGCGATGAGCAGAATGATGCACTTTTCTGCAGCTGCAGCTCCACATGAGGTGTTGCCTCGATGGCAGAAAAAGCAGAACTGAGGAGGCTTGGGAAGTAGCACTGGTTACTGGCCCACCCACAAGCGCCACGTCATGCGTTGGCCTCGTGGGCAGCACAGTCTTGGACATCGGCTCCCCTCCTCAAAAGTCTTAAAGCTACACACTACCGCTGGGCTGGTGCCTTCAACTGATAACCCACCAGTAATGAATGGCGAAAACTTGATCTTTTTTATTACTTCTTTATGCTCCTTGGGAGCTGGGCAGGTGGCTCCAGTCCCTCCCTTGGAAGGACTCCGTCTCAGGCTCTCCATTCCCCACCCTACTTCACCTGCAATCCCCCACGAGTCCCCCCCCCCCCGTGACAGGGCCAAGGCAAAGGGGCGCCAGCGTCCTCCACCCCCAGAACGAAATCCAGCTATCCAAGGAGCCAGGACAGGCGCAGGAGAGCCATCACGAAGCCTGCCAGCTCCTCATTCCTTTGTTCTTTTCACTGCTGACGGTGTACGTCGGCAATGTGCCTCCCAACCATCACATCTCCTCCAGCCACCACCAGAGGGAGATAGACGAGCAGGACAGCAATCCCTCCCTCCCTCCCTGAGAGAGGAGAGCAATCCTCTGGACGCTCAGGCCTCTTTCTCCCCTGCCAATCCCCGGTGGCCTAAGCCCGTTCCCAAACCCAGGTCACCGGTGTGACGCAAGGTGTGGCATCCAGCGCCTCAACGCCACCAGGCCGGCTCTAAAGACTGATCTTTGGAAGATCAGGGAATACTAAAGACTACTCTTATCAATGATTTTGTTTTAAATCTTGTTCCTAACCCATCAGCAACTGAACTCTATGACATCCCTTTTTCATCTCCTATGTCTTAGATTCACAAAAATAAGTAGAAGTTACTCATCTGTACCCATACTTCTACTGCTAAAATTCAGTTCACATCCACACAATCCACCTGACCTCCCCATGACAAGGCTGGTTTTTAATCCACCTGCGACTAAAGATTTGATCCTTGAAAACAATTGTCCGCTTTGTACAAAAATACTGAAAGGGAGCAGGGGTACTGCTTGCTAACTTTAATAAATCTTCAAAAATCATCCTTCAGTCTATCGGAGATTTGTGTTTGCTAGTCAGTTTCTGTGAAAGCCTGGCTTAATTACATACCAGTGGTAGTAGGAGTGAAGCTTGAAGACTGTTCCAGTGACAAAGCATGCTCAGTGGAAGACTGCCCAAGTGTGGACAATGAACTGAATCTAGGTGGTAGTTAAGTGTATTTTTCCAGAACTGAGCTCAAAACAGTTTTTTTTAGGGTGACCCTTAAACATCTGCCACAGGGCAGGGGTCACTCTCAGATTTCCCCTAAAAGCTGCCATGTGGAATCTATACAATTAGTTTCAATGGACGAAGATAATCAAGAAAATACACTACCTACCCCCTTTGTGCTTAATCCTGGATTTTATGTTGTCACATAAACACACCCCATACATAGAAACATAGACTTTGACGGCAGATAAGCACCGCCTGGCCCAACTAATCTGCCCATTCTCCTACCTACTGGATAAGCTGCAGATCCTAGTTAACAGCCTAGCTATTTCTTCCTAGCCCCCACAAGAATTGCCTTATGTCTGTCCCATGAATTCTCGAATTCTCCGACAGTTTTAGACCTCACAACTTCCTCAGGAAGGCAGTTTCACGCGTCCACCGCCCTCTTTGTGAAAAAAAAATACTTCCTCACATTGCCCCTGAGCTGCCCCCCCGATCTTCAAATTGTGTCCCTTTGTTCTTGCACATCTCTTTTTCTGAAAGATGCTACCCTCTTGGACTTTGTTGATTCCACTGAGGTACTTAGAAGTTTCTATCATGCCCCCCCCCCTTCCTTTCCTCAAGGGTATACATATTAAGTTCTTTTAGTCTCTCTTTATATGGCTTCTCTTGCAGACCCTGCACCATTTTAGTTGCCCTCCTCTGGAATGCCTCCATCCTGTCTATGTCCTAGCGGAGATGGGGTCTCCTGAACTGGACACAGTACTCCAGATGGGGTCTCACCAACTGTCTGTACAGAGGGATAACAACTTCTTTTCTGCTGATGATGCCTCTCCCTATACATCCCAGTATCCCCCAGCCCTCCCTACTGCCTTCTCACATTGCTTGCCAACCTTAAGGTCATCCGATATGATTACCGCCAGGTCCCCTTCCATTTCTGTTGTTGTTACTACCTTCCCCCCATTGTGTACTTTTCCCCTGGGTGTTCGTTTCCCAGGTACATTATTTTGTACTTCTTTGCATTGAATCCAAGCTGCTGTACTTCTGACCATTCCATTCCTCTAACCTTGCCAAGTCCCTTCTCATCCTTTCCATGCCCCCTTGTGTATTAAACCTGTTGCAGATCTGTGTGTCATCTGCAAAGAGGCATACTTTTCTTTCCAGTCCCTCTGCAATGTCACTTATAAAGACATTAAAAAGGATTGGACCCAGTACTGAACCCTGCGGTACCCCACTAGTAACCCCCCTTTCTTCAGAGTGGACTCTGTTTACGATTACCTTCGGTGGCCTGTTTCAGCGGACCTATGGAGTATACTCCACTCACCAGAAAGATCTTCACATTTAGCATGGACCCATCGATCACACTTCCCGCATTGCATCATTTTACTCTCGTAGTCGTCATCATCGTAGCACTTGTTACAGAGTGGGCAGAAGTTTCCTGTCAATGGAGGAAGAAACTGTATCAACAATGTGGTGGGTTTATACATTAAGAATAGTTCAGACCACCTACTCAAACACTGGTTCATATGGACAACCATGGCGAGGTAATACAAGAGTGCCACAAATCCATTCAGTACAGTCAAGTGGCAAGCAAATCAATATAGCTGGTGGCCAAAAGGAATAATTCACTAACCTGTGTGTGACATAATACTTCAACTTTTTATATATATATCTATATGTGTGTGTGTGTGTGTGTGTGTGTGTTAATTTGTTTGCCCAGGCTAGCTCAGCTGAGATGCAGCATCTCGTATTAAATGGGGTCCTGCTTCTATCCATTTCCACAGCCTGGTGGGCTGAAGCACTGGGAGGGTAAATGAGTTTTCTAAGGACACACAAAGACCATTTGCTTTAAATGATTCCCCTTAAACCCCCACCCACCAGATTTCAGTACATGATGTCCTCGACTTGTGCTTGCACTCACCAGCTCCAACATTTTACATAAATCTCAAGGGAGCACCTGCTGGCAGGATCAGTACTATGATGTTTTCAGGTTGTTGGGAAGGTACAGTCCAGTGATCTACCGCCCCTCCCCTCCGTGAACACGCGCGCACACACAGAATCAAGCAGAGCTTCTATGGGAAAAGACATGCCAGCCCCTTGGCTGTGATCATAGTGAAGGCTGCCACACAAAGAACTAGTCGACTAAAGAAACCATGTTGTCTCCACGCTTACAGCAAAGAACTAGGAAGCACGAAACAGACTATTCAAATTCCCGAGCAGCCACATACTTGTCCAGTGACCTTGGGCAGGTCACTCCCCTGCCTCTTGTGCCAGAATGCCCAGCTGCCACACACTGGGTAGAAACTGGAGCTCCTGGTAAGGGAGATGCATCTCACCAGGGAAATCCTGACTAAACAAAGAAATAAATGGAAACAAATGTTTGAAACCCATCAAACAAGCAAAGCTCTAAAATACGGATCTGCCGCTCTCAATTCGCTGTTCATGTAACATTCTATAAAAGCTCAACACCCATCTCCCTGTAGCTCAGAGGAGCGTATCAGAAGGAGCAGGCTCTCAAAAGCACCATTAGACCAAGTGCGGGCAAAACAGCTGACTGCTTTTGGTTCTGCCCCCCCCCCCCCCAAAGGATAAACGACTGTCATGGTATATTTGAATATCACAACAAAGGAGCTGCCGCTGTGACTCCTCTAAAGCAAAACAGAAAAACAACACTCAGAAACAGCCCAAGACCAGATATGAACTAAAACCCACAACCTTCTTGCCCAGAGGCAAGAGCACTACCAACAGAGTAATGCTGCCAAATCAGATCCATTTAGCACATCTGTGCCTTTTTTTGGGGGTTTAATATCCTGGAGAGCCCAAACTGGCTGCAACGTGTTGTTTTCAGTAGTTGATCCTGCTTTTACCCGAATTTTACCACTGGAAGAAACTGAAGACAAGGTTTCGGGACCTGCTTATGACCACACAGTGTGCTAGCGGCTGTGTGGGAGTCAAAGTTGTCCCAGATAGCAGAGTGATGAGACACAAAGTTGCTGGTTCCCTGCTAGTGTCCGGGGACATCATCCTCGGCTATTCAACTGTGAATCTTTCTGTGCAACATGCAATACTGGGAGAAAGGGTTGGAGTACCTTTAGCGAAGAGTTTGGCACAGTCATGACACAGTGAGAAATCATGGGACCACTGCGCATCCCACCCTTTCCCCGGCGTAGTGGCTCCACAGCTTTTACAGCGGACACATTTTGTGCAGATCTGTTAAAAAAAAAAAAAAAGTCAAGATTACGACAGGCTTAAACAAGATAATGTTATGAGCCAAGTCTTGCTCTTTCCATCCCAATGTTTAAAATATAAACATATCCCCTTCCTGCAATTGCACCCGACCAAACTCCTGTTCTTTATTCCAGTATCTTCCCCTTCTTTCATTTCAATTTTCCACCTTTTAACCCCTTCCCCATCTCCCTTAGGTATGCCAACAGCCTATTGTGCTAGCTTGCTTTACATTGAGTAGTGTTCATACCTCTGGTGTTCCACTCCTGGGTGGTTAAAGATGCCTTCCCCCTGCCCCACCTCCTCTCCTCTTTTCTCTTTCAGTTTTCCTCCCCTTGCTTTTACCTTCCTTCTCCCTGACTCCCTCTGTATCCCAGTTCACCACCCTCTCTACTTAACCTCACCCACCTCTTCCGCTGCCAGCATTTTGCACCACCCAATCTATCCCTTATGCTCCTCTTCGCCATTCCCTGCCACTTTCCTTGCAGGGTTTAAATCTCGAAGGGGTGCAAGACCATCTGCTACCAATCTATCTCTCTATACCCACTATTCTTTCAAAGTCCTCCCTTCTATCTTCAATAGTCCTCACTTACGCCTCGTGTTAATAGCAAAATTTATCTGCTTTAAGTGTTTTGGGTGTATGTTTAGGATTACATATATGACTGCTAAACATATGCGCGTTTAAATGAAAATATTGTCTATGTATTATGGCAAGTACTGCTGCCTACCCCACAAAAATGTTTGGTACTGTCTTAATTGTAATGTACAGTCTTAGCTCTATGTTTGTTACTTATTTCTATATACAATATTGTACCCACTTTTCCCCCAGAACACACCTGGAAACAAGCTATTGTAGCTCAGTGTGCCTTTCGTGGTAAAACTTTTCAAAATAAATAAAACAGACATGCTCTCGTGTTAGAAGTCACCTGACTGCGATACAGACTATTCGTTGGCACAGCATGAGACTTGGGTACAAAACTCCATTCATTAGTAGCTGTGCCTTCAGTCACCTCCGCCTCCTTATCTACTGAAACAGCCTTCCCTCCAACCCATTATCTTTCTGAATCCTTCCTCAAAACCTGTAAGCACACCACCAACTTTACACTGCCTGCTACTGCAGCACACCTGCCACTGCCTCCTCCCTACCACCTGGCTGTTTCGCACAGGACTTAGCAGCAGTGCTGCCCCAGGTCAATAAATGTCAAGATAAACCAGTCACCACTTTGCACGGTCAGTGGTGTTTTCCACCATCCCCTGCACTTTTTTTTTTTATAGTTTTCATTTTCAGAGGACTCACCCAGATTTTCTTTTTCTTGGAAGGTTTTGTTGGGTAGTTTGGTCCCAGGCACTCCGGGTGATAACTGTTTCGGCACTTGTTACACTCCAGTAACAGCTATAAGAGGACAGAAAAAAAAAAAACATGCTTTAACCACTTCTGAGTCAGTTTACAATAGGTCTTACTAGAAAGGCGCACAGGACATTATTCTGGCTATGATTACAGCTGCTGCCAAGACGATTACTAAACTGTGGCTCAAACCATTACTTCCGAAAGTAGAAGGGTGACTATCTGCAAGCAAATTAGGTTTAAGGAAGAAATAAATAGCAATTGTCCAGTTCTGCAGGGATAATGCTCAAGTCTCTGGATGCCATTTTAACTATTGACTTGATGGCTCGATTTGCATAGGTCCCAGTGGATACATTTAGCTGGGCTGGCATTTCTGGTTACCTCAAGCCCATGAACATTTAGTCATCAAGTACTAGACTCTACCTTCTTCCTGTATTTATCTGTGTCTGGCCGAGACTTCTGAAAACTTGACATGACATACTGAGGTGTGATGTTATATTTAGACAGCTTTTCAGCTCTGATGGTTGAAGGAACACACTGGTCGTGGGATTAGTGTCTAACTGTAGTACTGTACCTAATCGGGAATGATCAGTTTCTAGTGCTGAAGGCATGTAAAGCTCTTACTAGTAAGGCAAGGTTGCCTTATGTGATGGGGGTGAGAAGCAGAGAGAGTCAAGTGTGTCAGAATGTGAACAGGAAGATCAATTTCCCTTGCCTATAGGCACCAACACAAGGAAAATACCAGATTGCAAATTGTCTATATGAACTGCCACTAGTCAAATAACACTGTCTAAATAGCCAAACTGTTACAGCAGTTGCACAGGCTACAGATCCAAACTGAGTAGGTCTGGCTAAGAGTTTTGTCACTTTGCTAAAAAATTCAGGTAACACTCAGCTGAAACTATAGAATTTTAGACTCTCTGGTTTACCACAGACAAGAAGCACAGGCATGCCACAAGAGTTAAACACTTATTGACACTTTTGTATTAGCAAGAGAAGTGCATCGGCCAACTCCCGGGGGGGTGCAGACTGCCTGGCATATACATTCTTCCCTGCTATCCAAGTGACCGAACAGCGGCACTGGTAGTGCTGGCGAGGCCAGTTGGCACCATCAACTGGCGAAGGCAGGTGCTCATTCGCACCGACGACCAGGGAAAGGGTGCAACAGTGGCAGCGCCCATCACTGGGGTGAAAGACAATGGGAAACAGTACGGGGAGAGAATCAGAAAAAAAAAAGTGCATCAACCAGCCACGTCATAGCACAATAAAGAGCATCAGACAACACAGAGAAAACAGAAAACACAGATTTGAGCCAGCCCAGTGGTGTGGAGGGCTGAGGTGCTAGATGCCTTACGACCTCCCACTCCAGTGACCAGACTTCAGAAATTAGCCCGAGTTGCCGGGAATCGGCCAGGGTGGAGGGTTAGGATGATGAGCCGGACTTGAGCTGCCACAGGCAGTTCTCTCCTGGGGAGGGACATGGGCCTCCCTGGCTCTTGGCTGCCACCAGGTGGAGGCTAGGTGGCAGCGCCAGGCCAAAACGGGAGGCAGGCATTAGGATGGTTGGGAGGAAGAGGCCATCACCAGAAACACGGGGTGCATGCGGGCCTCCACGTGCAGCTCTCCTGTGACCAGGAAGTTGGCCAGACCCTCAGAGCACTGTTGAAACGCCAAGAGAATAGCTTAACCACAAGTGCTAGAGCAAGGGCACCATGAGACAAGCACAGAGACGCTAGATCAAAAAAGAAAAAAGTGAATATCAGAGTGAGGGCGCTACAAGAAAGCGCAGCCAAGAAGGAAAGCAGGCGAGGCGACTTTAAAGGCACCATAAGAGAGGAGAAACGTGGAAGTGGATTGTGAACACGTTAAAAACTGGAAAAGAAAAAAAACAATAGAGACTGAAGGATGCTGTGAGAAACTGAAGGATGTTTAAACAACAAGTGTGGAACGATTTTATCTTTCTTTATGTGACAATTGTACTTGGCTTCTTGGACCCCTTGAAAACCAGTGGACTAAGGAATTCTTGGTTATGTGAACATAATAACAAAACTTGATCAAAACTTATATCTACTTGGTATTTGTTGCCAAAATGGCGATCTAGAAGACAGGTGTTTTTCTACTACTTTTTGAATTTGAGAGTTTTCCAGACTCAAGAACCACTATTTTGGACTATTATTTAAAACCTGAAGGGACTTTTGTTCTACCTCCATTTGGAAATAATGTGAATGTTGGGTATAAGTACATGAATGTGTTTTAACTTCTGAATTGTTTTGAATTTGTCTGAGGTGCGATTAGTTGGTATAGTATTAACTACGCAGGAGGCCTACTAAACTAGATCTATTAGATAAATAACCTATTGATTTATTTGAGATAGACCATGGTTAATACGCGTAGTGGAAAAAGTGTAACCCGAGGGACTCTTTAAATCAAAAGCTAAAAAGAATAATAAAAGGAAAAAACAAATGAATTGCGAACAATTAGAACTGGAAACTCATCCTGACCAAGAACAACCCCAAAATTGCTCTGTTTGGAGGAAATAGACCCAATAGGAGTAGGAAACAAGAGTAAAAAATTAAATCAAATGAAAATTACCAATTTTATTAAACAATCTACACCTAAGATCAACATGCCCCCTTTGTCGCCTTTATTAACTGAAACAAAAGTAGGGGAACATTTGTCTCAAACAAGACTATCAGAAACTCCTAATCTTTCATTTCAAGAAAAAAAATAAATAACTTCCCCTGAACTTCATGATAGGGAAACTAAGGGTAGAAACAGTGTATTGACAACACTTAAATCCTTTTCAGAGTCCTTGGATTATACCAGCTTTTCCGATGTAACACCTGTATCATTACCAATCTCTTTAGATAACGAAGAAGTGTTCTTAAATAACAAGTCTCAGATTTTACAGACATTTAACCAAGATAACTTAGGACTGGTTATAAAAGACCTAAATCAAACAATAAAAGGCCTCAAGGAATTGGCTGTTAATCAAGACTTAAATCAGGAAGCCTACTTAACAGGCTCTCTATCACCACGTTCATTAAGCATAGCTACTCAATCTTTGGTATTTTCTCCAGAATCTCAGTATCCACACAGCCTACAAAAAAAAGTCCGACATGTTTCATGCGAGACAGAGTTAGTTTATAACTCTGAATTTTTTGAAAACAAGGGGACCTTTACATCTTCCTCCTTATTGTCTAAACAAGCATTAGAGATACTCAAAAACCCATACTATGCCAATATTATGTTACTAGAGAATTTATGGGTGAATAAGGAGGAAATAGTGAGCCAGAGAGCAGAGGTATTCCATAGCAAAACACTGTTAGGACAACTACAAAATGGAATGTATAACAACAGTCCTCAAATAAGCTCTGCTTTGAATATCGTTGGAAAAAAGATAACATCTAAAGAAAATAATGCTCTACAGATGAACCTTCCTCCCCTTATAACAGCAACAGACTCTTCAGATTATCAGAGAAAAGCTGATAGCCAACCTCCTCATAAACCTAAATCTCGACAGATGTTCAAAAAAAAAAAAAAAATTTCTCCAAAAAGGAAGAAAAGTCTCGGGAAGGGATCGTCCGAGGAAACTCAGGAAAATGTGAAGCAAACTTTTCATAATACTGAGCAGAGCAGAAACCAAGATAATAAAAAATTAAAAATAAATCTCTTGAAAAAGTGAGGGAACTTAGGTTGGATAACAAGGAACCAACTCAAGAAGATACCAGAAAGGATTTGGAAAGGCAAGAAACTAGACCGAATGATATGATGCAAAGTTATACAGATGTCTCATTGGTATCCCAATCGAGTTTTGTTATAGGTGGGGAGTCCAAGGTCCCTATAATCTCTATGGATCCTTTAGTTTGTACTGAATCCAAGTCAATGATTCAAATGGGAAACTTCCATGAAACGTCTGAGTATTTAATCGAGTTCTATGGTATTAGGGAAATTTTTCAGGAAACACTGGACAAATTATTGGAACGGATGGTTAAACTACTTCAGATTTCTTATCCTGTGGAAGGATTTAAAGTTTTTCAACCCTTAAATCAAGATTTTCAGCATTGTGTTTTGGTTTATTGTGGTAGTTCAGAATTAGCCGACAGACTTTGGCAAAAGGAAACGGATTTGAAGATGAAAGGAATATATATGTTTCCGCCTTATGAAGTGCCAATAACAAATGAACAGCCATCCCATGTTTTGCCTATGTTGAATTCTTCGCAAACAAATACCAACAGAGTATCAACAGTAATATCTGATTTTGAAAGCCAAAGATTCCTAACTTGGGAGAATAAAACATTAACTTTATTTGGTTGGAAGATGTCACCAAGAAGTGCAGTAGGTATGGTAAAGCATGATTTGGCAGTTTTTTTTAAGTCGGGTTTTGGATATTCCAATTTATAAGAACAGTACTGAATGGCTTAAATTCATAATTCCGATTCTTACTCTCCACAACTGGAGATTACCTTTTCTGATTCTAGATTTGTTAATGCAATCCAGGGAAAAAAAAAAACGCTACATTTGATTTGCTTGGTCTATATATGGTCCATCCTAGGACCCCGAGTGATACTCAAGGGGGAGCAGTGGATACCCATGATGGAAACTAGGAATCCATTCGAGTTACTATGGGATTTCCCACAAAACTGACAAAAACTGTCCCAGATGCAACTATGCAACCTAGAGAAGGAGGAGGTTTCTTCTATTATGATTCTTTCTTGGAATATCGAGGGATTACTACTTAAGCAAGCTGATCTGGAATGCAAAACCCTCCTGGAGACACAAAATATATTATGCCTCCAGGAGACATGGTGTGGACAACAAATAACTCCACTCATTCCGGGTTTTGCAAGCTATTTTAAGCCAGCCACCCATGAAGGTAGGCATGGCCATTATAAAGCAGGTTTAGTAGTGTATGTTAAAATAGCATTACATTTCAAAATTACACAGATATCATGTGATATAAATACAGTTTTTCCAATTTTGCTTGAGAATGGAAAGTGTAAGATTTTATTGCTTAATGTTTATATCCCACCATATTCCAGGAAGAATCTTGGGATACATGATTGGGGCAAGACTGCAGACTTTTTTGGAAGAAATAACTAATAAATATACTACTCATTCTTTTATAATTTTGGGCGATTTCAATGCTCAAATGACTCACAACAACAGTATAAAGGAACGGGGAGAGTATACTCCTCCCTCTCCTTCAGGTATCCCCCCAAAATAATCTGAGGCTAGAAAGACATTCAAGGGATAGGAAATCAAATAAACAAGGACAAGCCCTAATGCAGGTTATGTCTGATGTAAACCTTTGCCTTATGAATGGGAGAGTTGAGGAAGATTTGGATGGAGCTTACACATATACTGGCCCACTGGGATCGTCTATAATATAATTGTTATGGGTACATTTAAAGGCTGCAGAGAAAATTAATTCATTTAAAGTCCTTGAACATCCAGTGTCTGCTCACTTGCCACTATCTCTACAATATGATAAGGCTGTTAGATCTGGTAATTCATTGGTGGACACTGCTTTGGCACCAGGTTGTGAAATTAGAAACACTCGTAGATTAAGATGGCACCCACGTTAAGGGCTTCTTTGCGAGAACTATTGGATTCTGATGCATTCAATGACTGGAAAAACAATATTAGAGAGTATAATGGTAAATCTGATCAAAAGGTTCTCTTAGCTACAATACTGAACTATGAGACCATTTTTATACAAGGTAGTTGGACCACCAAGGGCAAAATCCTGGTTTAACAAAACTTGTAAAAATGCCAAACACTTAAATAAACTGGTTCATCATGTAAAACAGAACCCAAATAAAACCAATATTAAGTAACTAAATAAAGCTAGGGAAGAGTATAAAGAAATGCTGCAGAATTAAAAAAATAAATATTAGACCATAAATTGGAAAAAATGAGACAGGCAATATTAGAAAAAGTTAGTAAAAAGTTTTGGCTGTTGGTAAGCCAAGGCCATAATCAATTTACCTCTGGTATAGAAGCCTACAGTACAGCTGATGTATGGACGGCCCATTTCGAGTTTTTGTTCTATTCTCCTACTGAAGTAATTAAAGAACAATACGAGTTGTCTCAGTTTTATCCTAGGCCAATCCTTATTACTAGGAAGGAAATATCATACACCTTACTGAGGCTTAAAGATAATAAGGTTCCTGAACCAGATCAAATAGTGACAGAGCTATACAAATATAACACTGACTGGTTGGTTCCCTTATTGTATGTTCTTTTTAACCAGATTATCCAAGGTTCAGATATTCCACCAAGTTGGAAGGGCAGCATTATTTGTCCAATCAATAAAAAAAAAGGGGTAGTTCATTGGACCCGTTAATGTACAGACCCATAAGCCTTATCAACACACTTCAAAAAATATTTTGTTGTATTCTGTTGGACAGATTACAGTTGTGGGCTGAGGAATCTGGTATTATGAGCAAACTCCAGAATGGTTTTAGACCACATAGATCAACACTGCAGCATTGTTATGCCTTGACACATATGATTTGGAAGTATGTCAAAGCTAGGAAGTCACGTTTATACTGTTGCTTTGAGGACCTGAGGTTGGCTTTTGACTTCATCAGTCGTACCCTTCTATGGGAAAAGTTGCAATCCTATAAAATAGATCCTGTCCTTTTGGACACTTTGATTAGATTACACAAAGATAACTGGCAAAAAGTTAAAATCAACCAAAAGGGAGATCTTACTCCCAAGATTAAAACTAACCTTGGAGTCAGACAAGGCAGCCTTATGGCCCCTTTATTATTTAATTCATATATAAATACAACTGTAACACAGATGGAGTATCCCGAGTTTCATTCTCCTGTTATTGGAAATAAAAAATTATTGGCCTTCGCAGATGACTTAGTTCTTTTATCTACATCTTTTTTAGGCCTACAACGGAAAGTCAATTTATTTGCCACTCTTTGTAGTACTAACAAATTATCTATTAACATTGGTAAAAACCAAATGTTGATATTTGTCAATAGGCAGAAAAGAAATCATACTTTATTTATAAATAGTACTAAAATAGAGACAGTTAAAACATATACCTATCTAGGTGTTAATTTTTCTCAATCTACCCGGTGGAACTTTCACCACAATTATGTAAAACACAATGCAACTACCGCTTCCAATGCCTTTAAGAGATTTGCAGACCAAATGGGGAACGGATTAGCGAAGGGTCTCTTGAGGGCACTGGAGGCTAAAGTGTGCTCAAGTTTACTTTATGCCTCAGAAATATGGTCACTAGTGGCCCCAAAGCAGTTGGAAGTACAATTAAATAAATTCTTAAGATATATTCTTAAAATATCCCAATCAGTGCCAGCCCTAGTTGTAACAGCAGAACTGGGTCAGCTTCCAATCGAAGCTTATATAGTGGAAATGAAAATGTTATCTTTACTCAAGTTATTCCTGTACCCAGAGTACAGAATTCCAAGAATGTGCCTGGAAGAGGAGATCAAATATACAACGTTGGGTTATAAATTTCCAACTATAGACTGTATAGCAATATGTTTCTATCTGATGGGATTGGGACATCTGCTTTGTCAAATTCACTCCCTCCCATTCCGAGACATAACATTTCAGGTCAAACAAAGAGTTAGAAATGTTTATAGTAGCAAAGTTATGGAGAAAATCAAATCTTACAAAAACTTTGTGGTTCAAAAAAACGTTATCTTATACAACAGAACCATATTTATTGCTTCTAAATAAACCAGAGAAAAAGAGTGATAACTAGATTCTGAATGGAATTATTTGATTCACACTATGTAGACTATGCTCAGAAAAGAGAGGGAGTGAATAATGACAAATGTAGATGTAACCTGAATATGGTGGACAATCTAAAACACGTTGCTTTGATATGTCCACTATATCAGAAGCACACATCCTTTTGGTTAGGATCTATTTTAAGGGACCTTGGACTCCCCCACTGGCCAAATATTAATCAAATTATTTACATCTAATGACAAACAGATATTGACAAATCTTACACAGTTCTTAAATATTTTAAAGTTATAGGATCATATCTGGAGGATTGCCTGCATTGATATTTATTCCAGAAGATTTAGAGTACTTATTGTATGTATTTAAGTAAATACCTGTTTTATCTATTTTAAAAGTTTTGTATTGGTTTGCAGCCGAATAAATAAACATGATGATGATAGTGCTCTCCATGTGCACATGCAACAGTGTTCAACGATCCTGGGATAGCAGGGGACAGAAAATGGGGCACCAGGGCAAGCCCAGCGAAGCCCCTAAGAACAAGCGGACTGACATACTGTGTGGGGGGACCGGGCTTGCCTGCACCGGAGCCCCGAAGGTTTAAAAAAAAAAAAGAGCTATATAGAAAGAAAAAAATATTTGGTTAGCATCTTGCTTGCTATTCAGCTATTTCCTTATTCACCTTCCCTTTACTGTTTATGTCATAAGGACATCTTGTATGAAAAGAGGATCGAGTTCCAGGGCCCCCTCATGTTTTCTCTCTTCATAAACTCACCCCCAAAAAACAGACCACCTGTAACTCCATACTATACGCTGATGACCTAGTGTTGTACCATAGTGACAAATTGCTGGATAACATCACCGCTATGCTCAGCTCCAACTACGGTGCCGCCTATAACTGGTTCTTGGAACATAGGCTCCTGGTCAATGCCAAAAACTAAGGCCATGCTTCTAGGCTCCAAACTTAAACTAGCTAGATATGCAAGTCCCCCAAATATGTGCCCACCCGGCAGTCTTCCCTGGAAACAGCACCCACTTTCAAGTACCTAGGTATTACCCCTGACCCTGCACTAACATTGTCAGAACACAAAGGCCCCACCATATGGCGCATACACTAAAAACTGGCAGTGGGATACCGCATTAAACAATTCTGGATTCCAGAGATTCGTCTTACAATTGCCCAAGGTAATCTCCTTCTGCTAACTGACTACTGCACCCCATGTATACGCAAACCACTGCTTAGACTAAATGCAACCTATAACATCTGCAGATTTGCTCTCATGGCAAAATACACTACCCATAACTGTACTTTATATCAGTTCCTTAGATGTGTGCCCCCAAAAGGCTCGGAGAGACACTGGCCTTGGTGGCACCATCAACAAAGCCATCAGAGAAGGAGAAAACTCACCTCCCCCAGCCAAAGACCTGACCCCAACCTCAGAAACTCCACCAGCCTCCTGCTGACCCCCCGGATCTCCACCTGCCTAGGCAGCAAAGCCTCTCTGCAGCCACCCTAAACTGTGAAACTGTGGAACAGCCTACCCCCTCCCACCCTTCATTCACAGGACTCCCACCCTCATTTAAATCCCAGTACAAATCAGCACTAATGGCAAATGCCACCTGTACCTGCTCCCCAGGACGACCCTCCCCCCCACGTCACTCTTAAGGAATCACTAAGACTAACCACCTTGCAACCCAGCTTACTGTTCTGAGACAACACTCTTACCTCCTATCCCCAAATAGTAACTAGGTGTTACTATACAAATGCACTGTGTCCTATGTACTCCCAATTTACAATGCTATGTCTGTAACCAATAATGGCCAAGCTATGCATCTCACTACCATGAATTGTTATTCTAATTGTCTAAACCTATGTAATGTGTCTTTTTTTTTTTTACTTTTGTATTTATACTCCTCTGACCCACGCCGGCTTCTATCATCATGGTCCTCATCGCGCCCTGCCGACCCAAGGTGGAGGATATCGTTCCCTGCTTTGCTTCCGCCCCTATAACCTTGAGCACCCCGGATTACCCCCCTCCCGGCAGAGGGGGGAGGGAGGAGGAGGATCCCCAAACCCCCTCCTTACCCGAAATGAGGCTGACAGACAGATTGGAGCTCCTCCTAACCTCCAAGTCAGTGGCACCTACGCCCATCTCCAGGAACCCACGTTGGGTATTTTCCTAATTCTTTCATCCCATCCCACAAACGTCGGCATGCAAAGAGGGTCAAAGAAACGAAGGCACGCGGAGACATGCCTTATCGCTCTGACCCTCGGCAGACTTCCCCTCCCATTCTGCTGCTCCCTAACTGCACCACCACCCGGGGTCTCCGAGGTGGTGGTATGGCAGCGGAGCGTGCAGCCCTCCCCACCCGGAGAAGGAGTGCAGCCTGTCGGGCACTTGATCCTTCTCCCCTGCCAACCCCCAGTGGCCCGTGCTCGTTCCCGAACACAGATCACTGGTGTAGCAAGAGGCAAGGCGTCCAGCACCTCAGCGGCACTGGGCAGGCTTATGTAATGTGTCTTTGTGCTACACTACCTTTCGGAATACGCCACTTATCTACTTACTGTATCTCTTACTGTATCAAATGTATTACTCTGTGTACTATGTAACTGTGTCCTACCTACTGTACTGCACCTTACCTACTGTACT
This sequence comes from Neoceratodus forsteri, assembly GCA_016271365.2. NCBI lineage: Eukaryota > Metazoa > Chordata > Ceratodontiformes > Ceratodontidae > Neoceratodus > Neoceratodus forsteri. The sequence continues at coordinate 106,704,483 of JADMNL010000034.1, read as the reverse complement.
CTCAAACTGTTGTCCTGGTTTTGTCTTATTTGTCATATATTATGTACCTGTATTTTAATCATTGTGCCATCTTCATGGCCTGGGTCATGCCTGAAAACGGTCCACTGGATCAGTACACCTACCTGGTAAACAAATGCTTAATTAAAAAAACTACTTGGGCCTCATTTGATCTGGTTGCATGTCTTCAAATGACATCATAACCAAGCAACCTGCTGTTATATCACAAGCAAAGGTTTAAGATGTCGCGTATACACAAGCAGCAAACATAAGTGAAGAATAAGTGACAATATTCTGATCCTGTGTAAAATCCACGATTAATGCAGTATATGGAAGGAAGGTGGATATATAATATATAAGCTAAACTGTATGCACTAGTTACATATTTTATTTTTACAAACGTGTCCCTATGTCGACTGATGCTGCAGCAAAAGGGAGATTCCACCATGTGCAGTAAGAAAAGCACAAAAACCTTCAGCATTTCTTTCACTGTGATATGTTTCTGTGTTCCATGATCCAAGTTCCTCCCATCTTGCAGGCTGAACGTTCTGAGTGCATAGGTTTTCTATTTTTCTTTTGTATTCCACTGGCGCACACAAGGGCTGTGGTGGAAATCTTACTGATCCACCCTAGGCACAACTACAGTCTTTCCGGGGCACCTGATGGCCTAGCGGAAGCACGACGCGGTTCTGTGCCAGTGACTCAAGTTCAGGAGCGGAGCCGGGAAGCCATCGCTGCGTGTGTGGGGACAAGGGAGAAAATGCCCACAAAAAAAAATCTATATTCACTGGTGGCAGTACATGGCAAACCAGGCGTGGTGGCAAGCAGGGACAAAAAGATCTACTGTAAACTAACCAAATAAAACAAAAACACAAACAGAAGGGATGGAGCCCAGGGCTGAACTTCTCCCCCACCCTCACAACCAAAGGGGTGCAAGCCATGCCAACTTGGACCGTCCGGGGGGGGGGCAATGAACACCAATGCACGACAAAAATGAGAAGAAAGTGTCAAACACCTGTAAGGTGCAGGATTTCAAGGTGCTGCAAGAGGGTTTATTTGTTTGTTTTTTGATTACCGGACAGGTGCGCTAGACATAGAAAATGCTTATTTTTCAGGCATGATCTGGGAGAGTACAAACATTAAAATTCACAATGGACCTCTTTTCCTTACCATATTAATGAAGAAATGGAATACACAAAGTTTTGAAACAAATTTATGATTATGATCCATACCTTTGTGGCTTGGTGTTGGCGTCCACAGACGTGGCAGAATTTACAGCGACGGCAACACCAGTTCTCCAACTGGTCCTCCAGAGGGCGTTCATTCTCTTCCAGGCAAAACTTGTGAAAGGGTTCACAGCAGACCTGGCAGTACACAAACTGTGGGGAGGCAGAGATGGAAGATGAAATTACAAAGGAAAACTGACGTTAACTTTCCAGTCCCACTAAAAGATTCCAGTGTCTGCTTACTGGTCAAGTAAATTTCTGAGTCGGACTGGACTAGGGGGTGGAGAGCACTGGCTTGGGAAATTAGGGGGACCCAGGATCAAATCCCACCAGAGACAATGACTGTGTAGCCTTGAACAAGTCACAACCTCGAAAACAAGATGCTGCTTCTGAACTGGGTTGTCCTGGGTTGGAAATTTCTGGAAGAAAACTAAATCAATAAATAATAGAAAAAGTTACTGACTCTAGTTTTGAAGTTAACAGGACCATCTCCGCTCCTGCAGAGGAAGCAACATACCTGGCACTGCCACACCCTCCGATGTATTTGTGACTGAGAAGTGGGACTGGCGCTGGCTGTGAAAGCAGCAGCTCGCCCGCTGTCCCGGCTAGAAGCATGCAGCCATTCAGAAACCAATCATTGGGGTGAAAAACAAAAGTGTAAATGCTGCCAATGGAAGGACCTTGTCAAACTAAGTTTCTAAATGTTATTTTTGGTATGGGTCAGTGCAACAGCAGAAGCACATCGTGCCACCTCCCAGGAGACCAGGGTTTGAGTGCGACTCCCGGGAATCCTGCATGGGGCTTTTTTTGGTGGGGGGGAGGGAGAGGAGGCATGGACATAGGCATCATGTAGGTGGGGTGCTTCTCCTCAGACAGCAAGGTGCAGTTCCCATGCCCAACACTGGCCAATCACAGAATGCTACTGGCTGTGACAGCAGCTGCGTTTCTGCCCTTCTGATGAAGGGAAGCAGTTGTGGCAGGCCTGTCTGAGTAAGAGATGGAAGTAAGGAAAAACAATCTTTAAAAGAATGTCAATTTTTGAGCTTCTGCCAATTTATTTTCAATTTAAAGAATCATTATAGTTATCTTATTTTTGTTAAAGTCAATGAAGGTGTTTCAAATTCCAATTTTTCTGACGCACATGAAAAAGATTCCAAGGCCGTTTACAGGTACTGGCACAAGTACATTTTTAAATATATGAAACATTATCAGAATAATTCTGATAGGTCATGTCCATCGAGATTAAGTGCAGAATAGCAGCAAGAAAATTAACTACCACAGCTGCAGCTGCTGGCATTGTTCAAGTCCTTTATATACATGTCTGTCTTGGACTACTCCATTTCTTTTATATTAAAGTACCTGTCATTCAGCACATGCTTTTGAATAGCCTTCTGGCACGTTTTATTTTTTTATTGGTATTTTTCCTTTGACATACAAGCATCTTTTACAATTTTCCATGCATCCTGCAGGCATTTCCATCTGCTATCTGTGTGTTCTGTTTGAAATCCTTTGCATTTTACCACTGCCTCTTTCTCTCTGTGCTGAGAACTGTCATTTTAATTGGTCATTGCACTATGTACGCCTCTATCTAGCCCTGTCCTGTGGCACATCCATGCTCCAAATATGTACTATAGTATCTGTTCACATGGTACCTCATCTGTCGGCTATTTACACTGTTGTATGCTGTACTATCTGTAAAAGCTATACACCAGTGTTTCTCACCCAGTCCTCAAAATAAAAACAAACAAAAGCATGCTCTACCTCCACATGTCCACTGCTGGTACAGAGGAAGCAGACAACCCGTGGGGTTATGGGGACGGAGGTCAGTATACTCAGCCCACCCATCTCCCAGACATTCTCCAGAGCACAGTCCTCCTGCAAAATGGGAAACAAAACATCATAACAGAACAGAAAAAAGGGGAAGCACTGTTCCAAGACAAGAGAGAAACAAAAACCCTATTACACTTCCCACGCGATCTGTGCACCTCGACACCCAATGAAGGGGGGTGAGGAGAGACACAGGTATATAATAAAGCAGCGTGTAAACTGATGCAGGAAAGTGTTGCATATTGTTAAACATATGGCTACCCTGTCTTTTATACCTGTAGGAGTGTCTGAACTATTCTGTGTCATTAACAGTGCCCGCCCCAGTAAGTTGCTCTTCCAGTGGTTCACAGTTATACATGACATGACCTACAAGCCTATCATTTATAAATCTAATCTGTATCTAAAATAGTTAAACGTGACATCACTTATAAATCTGACATTTATAAATCTAATCTCTGTATCTATAATAATAATACATGACATCACCTACAAGTCGGACATCATTTATAAATATAATCTATATATCTATAATAAAGTTATACGTGACATACTTAGTATACTTAGGATGTTTAAAGACAAAGTAGGCTATGAGCCCATTTAATTGCCTCCCACACCAGCATGGGTAAATTAGCTGGTTTCATTCATAAGGAAAGTATCAAGCATATTTTTGAAAGAATCAAACAATGGCACCATCACTATATTATTGGGTAGCGTATTCCAAACTCTTGGTGCGCAAATAGTAAAGAAATTATAACACTTGACAGTATTTGATCTAGGAATCAGTAATTACCTGTTATAACCTATAAACCTGATAGCAGTTATAAATCTAATCTCGATATCTATAATACATGACATCACTTATAAATCTGACATTTATAAATCTCATCTCAATATCTATTATACAGTTGTACATAACGTCACTTATAAATCTGACATCATTTATAAATCTCATCTCAATATCTATAATATAGTTATACATGACGTCACTTATAAATCTGACATTTATAAATCTCATCTCGATATCTATAATACAGTTGTACATGACGTCACTTACAAATCTGACATCAGTCAAATCTAATCTCGATATCTATAATACAGTTATACATGTCACTTATAAATCTGACATGTCAAATCTCATCTCAGTATCTATAATAGTTATACATGACGTCACTCATAAATCTGACAGTTATAAATTTAATCTCTATATCAATAATCTATGCCTACTTATCTCTATGTAAATATATAGCAATATAAATACATATATATATATATATATATATATACACAAACACACACACACACACACACACACACACACATTCACATATAAATATATACATCAGCATAGACACACACACACAGACGTGCACTGGGTTATTTACTGTACAACACCCTGTGCCTCCAGGGAAGGGTACTACAGCAAATAAAATCTACTACTACATAATTCTTTTTTCTCTCACCTTAAAATCCACTCTTATCCTGTGGACCCCATCAGCAGGAGGTTTGAGCCTGCCACTGTTGCCATTCGAGGGTGTGCTGAGTAAGTTTAATGTACTGGTTTCCAGTTTGCTCGTCGGAGATTTCTCCTAAGAAAGAAATAAAAATGTACTGAGTGAGTTCTAGCATTGCTACATGTCTGATGCACTGCAAGTTTTAAACATCATATAGCACAGCACCCTGTGACCCAACGGTAGTGCGCTGCACTATAATGCTAAGGAACCAGATTCACAAGTGTGCTCAAATGCCAGCGAGCAGGGATGGTCGAGTCAGTGAGTGATGCCATTGCACCCGCAGAGCCAGTGACCCCCTGTAGCAGGCCGTGGATGTGCGCTTCTACCCACAAGGGATGCTGCGTGTTGGTGTATATGAGTGCAAGTATGGCACTGCGCAGGAGGGAGGTACCGGAGAAAACAAGGGGCAGGTAAAACCCCAGAGCTGTACAAATAATTACCCCCTTCCCCCGCACTCTCTGGCCTTGTACCATCGAACAGTGGTGCGGCCAGGAGGCTGCCTCAGAACTGGGGCAGGAAGAGGGGGCATGACCCCCTTCTGGGTCACACATGTGGTACAAGCAGCTCTGGGAGTAGGGTAAAATTAGCATAAAAAAATAAGCAAATAAAAACACACACACACACACACACACACACACACACAATTAATTTCGGCACCAAGGTGGCACAGCAAATTTCACAGGGTCCCCAGGAACATTCATCCTACGGCAACTTCAGAAAAACGTATCTAAACCAAAAGCCATTAACTTGTTTCTGTAGCTTACAGACAATTCATGCTAAATACTCACTCTTAAATCAAGTTTTCTCCTGCTTGAACATGCGGTAAGGTCACAATCCCATTTTATTTTACCTTGAAAATAACCATAATATCCCAACTAGTGGATTGTGCAATCACTGCATGTCAAAGCAACAACAGTGGCAGAGAGGTTCTGCTTAAGGACAAATGTTTGAAATAAATTACTACAAAGGGGAAACAGAAAAATTAAAGGCAACTGCACTTTTGCTGCCCACAGTGATTTTGAACAATCTATACTAGTATGCGAGTCTCTCTTTAAGGAAGTGGACTGTCCCCATCTCTATTACAGGAACTGCTGCTCAGTCACCAGTGCCCGCTCTACCAGGATGATGTCGTCGTCTGAGACAAAGGTAGGCTTCCTGCAGGCCAATACCTGCCAACAACCAGATACTAACCAGAGATCGGCTGTATCAGGTCAGGTCAATTCAGGAGGACCAAGAGGGAGGAAGACAGGGAAGATTACCCGAAGATGGCTAGTGTAACACGTAAGGAAGTCCGGCAGGCTAAAGCTCAGAAGGAACTGCAGCTAGCTGAGGGAGACCTTTTTTTGCTACATTAGCAAGAAAAGGGAAAACAAAAAGATGAAACTGTTAGGCTCAGGAAAGGGGACAGGTCAGTGGAGGAGAATGGGGACAAAGCAGAGGTACTGAAAAACAGGTTACTCACCTGTAACAGTAGTTCTAGGAGTGATATGTGATGTACGTCCACACTTCTGGCAGTGTCCGTTTCCCCTTTAAGGATTGCCGGAACATCTTCAAGCTGCACCCACTCAGGAGACAACTCCCTCTGCACCGTCCCATGACATCAGATCTTGCTCACTGGAAGCCAGACCAGTGTGTCACTTGCCAGGGGAGGTCAGGAGGGTCAGTGTGGATGTACACAATATACCACTCCGAGAACTACTGTTACAGGAGAGTAACCTGTTTTTCTAGGGACGTGGATATGGTGTACTTATTCACACTTTTGGCAGACTTCTAGCAGTTTTCCAGGAGGAAGGAGAAAGGCACACATCCCCTACTTAGGGAATAAAGATTGGAGAACTGAGGCCCCAAATCCAGTATCACGGCATGACTCAAGGTCGATGTAGTCGTCAGAAATGAAGGTGTGTGCTGACCTCCAGGTAGCAGCCCTGCAGATTTCCTGGATAGGGACATCCCTGGAAGCAGCTACCAAGGCAGCAGTATGGCAGGTGGAATGAGCCCCAAGTCCTATGGGAAGCTCCCTACCCATCAACCTATAGCAGAGGTCGATGCAGGATACAATCCACCTGCTAATCGTCCGTTTAGCTGCCGGCCTGCCAGGTGCTGCTTCAGCGCGGGTGACAAACAGCTGGCAAACCTCTCCCCGAACTCCAGCCGTGCACTCCTTGTTAACAGGCGAGCACTCACCACAGATCCAAAGTATGGAGCCTGTGCTTGGCCTCAGACGTGTGGTTGGTGAAGTACAATGGAAGACTGATCACCTGGTTAAGATGAAAATCCAACACAACCTTTGGGAGGAACTTCGAGTTGGGCGAAGAATAACTTTGTCCCTGTGGAAGACCAGGTAAGGGGACTTCATCGAGAACGCCTGGAGCTCAGTGATCCTACTGGCTGACGTGATAGCCACCAATAAGGCAGTCTTCCATGACAGGTGGGACATTTCACACCTGTGCATCGGTTCAAATGGCTTGCCCATGAGCTTTGCCAACACCAGCAACAAGTTCCACGGTGGTGGTGGTGGTGGTTCACCCACTGGAGAGAAAATGTGGTCAAGGCCTTTAAAAAAGCACCAGACCGCCGGCTCAGTGGCACTGAGGGTTGAGCTGCTTGGGATGCCACACCTTGCACCATGCCAGCGACCCTTGTTTGGGAACGAGCACGGATTGCCAGGGGGATCAGCTGGGAGGAGGAGGACTGAGCGTCCCATGGACATCTCTCCTCCTCTGGGAGGGTGGGTAGGGAGGTCCACCGAGATGTCGGCTCCTGGCGGCAGCTGGGGAATGGTGCATCTTCAGGGCTGACTGGATGAGGTGGCATCAGATGTGCAGAGTAAGGACGCATGTGTTGCAGCATCATTGATGCCACTGCATGCCCATGTCGAGGGAGGGTGGGGAGTACACAAGAAAAAAATCCCCTTGGCAGCACGACTTCCCACAACGGCACTGCCACGGATGTGCCCAAGTCAGCTCCCTCCTGTGCCCGCCTTCCAGGTCTCCACAGTGGTGGGCTAAGTACCTGCTGCGATGCGGCCTGGGAAGGGCTGCGGCGGGTGAGCTCTGGCCGCAACCGGGGCAGTGACCATGAAGGCTAGCTGGAAGGGGGAACCAAATGCACAACCCTCCCCCTAGCCGAGGAATAAAGAAATGAAATTTAAAAAAAAAAAAAAAAGGCACCAGACCACCTTCTCCTGCATCACTGACTGCTGACTGGCCTGCACCCAGTAGACAAATGGCAGCCAGGTGCACCTTAAGGGTCACTGACTGAAGGCCCGACTGGGAGAGGGATCAAAGACAGTCAAGAAGAAAAAATTACTCACCACAGTAATGTTGTTTCTTCTAATGGAGTCTTGATGTAGTCAGACATAATGCAGTTAGCCCCAGCACTTGAACTGCCCTGGACAGGAAAGAGTTAACTCTATGCAGAGCATGGAACGTTGAGCTGGAGCTCGGTTTTCAAACCTCTGTCTGTGGTACTTACCAGTGCAACCGTCAGATTCTTACGAGCAACTAACTAAACTGACACTAAAATGTGGAAATTGTTTGAACACATAGCCAAAAGGTAATACACTCTTTGGGGTCCAAAAAAAGACTCAAGTCGAGAACCCAAGAAGAAATAAGGTAGTGACAATTCAAACTATGCAACACAAGAAGGAAAAATATAACAGTTACCCCACCAAGAGGGAGGGTACAAGGTACTCCCCTGAGGTGCAGCACTGTGCCTGCCAACCCACTTCCCAAAACCAGGTTCTGAGAGGGGAGGCGGGGGGTCTGAATACAGCAAGACTCCATTAAAAGAAACAACATTACTATGGTAATTTTTTCTTCAAACAACATCAAGTCTTGCTGTAGTCAGACATAATGCAGACTACCAAGCAGTTCCCTAAGGAGGAGGGAATGCAGAACCTACTTTGGGAACAAGCTCTGCAGTACTGCTGTGCCAAACCTAGCATCACTCCTAGACTGGATGTCCAGAGAGTAATGCTTGGTGAACGTATGTACTGTTTTCCAGGTGGCTGCTTTACAGATCTCTAACAAGGGTATATCTCTGGCCGCAGCTAGAGTAGCAGCTGTACCCCTAGTCGAGTGAGCCCTCAGGCCTGAAGGGGGTATTCTACCCAATTTGTCATAGCAAAATTGTATACAGGAAGCAATCCACCTGGCAATAGTTCTCTTAGTGGCAGGCTTACCTTTCCCCACTTCACCATAAGTGAGGAATAAATGAAGACCGTCATTTCTGTGTGCCTTAGTATGCTCTATGTAGTAGCTAAGTGCCCTTTTAACATCCAAACTGTGTAATCTTCTTTCCCCTGGGGAAGAGTGATCAGTGAAAAATAAAGGAAGAGACAGACTGGTTTAGGTGAAAATCTGATACCACTTTAGGCAAGAACATCCTATTAGTTCTTAGGACCACTTTATCCCTATGGAAGGATATGAAGTCAGGTTCAACTGACAGGGCCTGTGATTCGCTAATCCACCTGGCAGAAGTAATAGCTACCAGGAACACAGTTTTCCAGGTCAAGTACTTCAATTCAGCCGAAGCCCTAGGCTCAAAGGGTGGCTGCATAAGCTGAGCAATGCAGACATTAAGATCCCAAGGTGGAGTAGGCTCCCTAAAGGGCAGGTTAATGTGAACCAGGCCTTGGAAAAACTTCCTGAAAACAGGATGAGATGCCATGGAACAGCCCTCCCCTGCTCAAAGGAATGCAGAGACAGCTGCTAGATGAACCTTCAGAGTGGCAAGCCTAAGCCCTAGACTATTCAGATGAGCTAGATAATCTACGATTGTGGAAATTCCTGCAGAAACAGGCACAATACCTTTCAGAGAGCTTCAAATACTGAACCTCTTCCATTTGGAATTGTACGTTTTTCTAGTGGAAGGTTTCCTGGAGACCATCAGACTATCCAGAACTCCCTGAGAGAAATGTAGAGCTGCATATTCTAACTCTTCAAGAGCCAGGCCTTGAGGTTGAGAGACTGGAGACTGGGGTACCAGATCTGCCCCGGGAGGAGGAGAGAAGATTGTATCTCCTGGGAAGAGACAGGGGATGTGAGACAGCCAAGGACAGCAGTAGAGGATACCAGGTTTGTCTGGTCCAGTCTGGAGCCACCAATATCACTGAGCAGGGTTGAGTTCATATCTTGATCAGAATTCTGAACAGGAGAGGGAAGGGACGGAAGGCATAGAGAAACCTGCCCTTCTAGTTCAGAATGAGGGCATCCTGGAGAACTGTCCCCAGGACTGGAGGTCTACAGCAAAACAGAGGAAGTTGATGATTGTCTGGTGCTGCAAATAGATCTATTTCTGGAATGCCCCACTTGGGAGAAAATGATCCTCAGAATGTGAGGATTCAAGGACCATTTGTGATGCCCCTGTGAAATCCTGCTCAGGGCATCTGTCAGCACATTGTCCCTCCCTGGAAGATGAACTGCTACCAGGGCAGTCTGAAGGGAATAGGCCAGAGACCAAATCTTCATGGCCTCTGTGCACAAGGCCGTGGACGGAGTGCCTCCCTGCTTGTTCATGCACCACACTGTGGTAGTGTTGTTCATCCTGACTTGGACCACCTTGCCTTTGACTGAATCTGAAAAGGTCTTAAGGGCTATAAAAACTGCCCCGAGTTCCAGGAAGTTGATATGAAGAAGAGACTCCTGCGGGGACCAGATCCCTTGAGCTGTTAGGGCTCCCAGGTGGGCTCCCCTGCCTAGGAGAGAAGCATCCGTAGTCAGTACTACGGATGGAAGTTGAGGGAGAAATGGAACCCTTTGTCTGAGGTTGTCCTGGTCCAGCCACCACTGGAGAGCCTGGACCAGAGTTTGGGTCACTGGAATCAGTTTGGTGAGAGAATCTGTTCTCTGTGACCAAAAGGAACTTAGATGGAACTGAATGTCCCGCATCTGAAATCTGGCTCCCTGAACCACTGCAGTGGAGGCTGCCACGTGGTCCAGGAGTTGGAGGAACTGTCTCGCTGGAAGAGAAACTTGACCCGAAAGGAGGAAGGGAGCTCTACTAAGGCCTTCACCCTTGCCAGAAGAAGGAAAGCTTTTGCTTGGGTAGTATCAATTTCACCCCTATGAAGGTGAGAAGCTGTACTGGTTCGAGGACAAATTCTGGCACATTGAGAAGAACCCCAAGGAACTGAGCAAGTCCTGAGTGGTTTGAGGAGCTGACTTGACCTGGTCTGAAGACTGCCCTACTAGAAGCCAGTCGTCCAGATATGGAAAAATGGTGATACCCAGTCTTCTGAGGTAAGCCACCACTACTACAAGGCACTTTCTGAACACCCCTGGAGCTGATGTTAGGCCAAAAGGCATGGCCTTGAACTGATAATGGCCTGAAGCAACTCGAACCTGAGGTATTTTCTGTGGGAGCACCTTATAGGGACACGGAAGAAGGCATCCTTGGTCCAGTGATGCTAGCCAATCTCCTGGCCTTAAAGAGGGAAGGATTATTCCCAGAGTTACCATTTTGAACTTGGGTTTTGAAATGTGTTTGTTCAGATACCGTAGATCCAGGATGGGTCGCCACTCCCGTTTTCTTTGGGGTGAGGAAGTACCTGGAGTACAGGCCTTTTCCCCTGTGTTGAGTAGGAACCTTCTCTATGGCTCTGAGAGCCAGGAGAGAGGAAACCTCTGCCTCTAGGGCAAGGGTTTCTGAAACTGATGCAGGTGGAAAAGACTTGGCCCTCCTTTTTGGGTACCTTTTGAAGCTGAGGGCAAGTCCCTGGCTTACTACTTCCAGGGCCCACTTGTCTGAGGTAACAGACTTCCAGGCCTGAAATTATTAAGCCAGCATGCCTCCTACTGGGATTGGACAGTCGACCCAGGCTGACACCTCAGGGTGTCTGCTTGGCAGGAGCTTTAGATTGGGAGGAAGAAGCAGCCCTGCTCATCCCCCTTCCACCCCTCCCTCGGGAAAAAAAACCTTTGTGAGTAAGACGAGGCCTAGGCTTGGTAAAAAGGCCTGCCCCTGGACTGCTGTCCCTGAGGAGTGGCTTGCCTCTCCTTGGCCTGTGCACTCCTGTAAGTGGTTCTATATTCGTCCATTTTCTTCATGTAAGCCTCTGTCTGCTCCCCAAAAGAGTTACCAACTAGAGGAAAATCCATAGCCTTAGACTGGGTGTCCTGTGACAGGCTAGTACATCTGAGCTAAGCATACCTTCTGAGAGACACAGATGTAGCCATGACTCTGGATGCCACATGAAATTGTACTTTGGACGCCTCAATTCCATCCACAGCCACCTCCTCCAGCTCTTTGGCTAGCTGGGGGGAGGCCTTTTTAGCCAGTTACAGAACTGTATCCCACCTGGACTTCTGGTAGCTGGCTGTAGGCCATATAATTTGCCTGCCGAGTCTCGAAAAGGATGCCAAGTATAGTTTTTGGCCATGGCATCAACTTTCTTGGAGTCTTGTCGGGGTGGGGGTGAAGCTAAAGGAATGTTTGCCTTGTCACAGGCTGCAGCCTGCACTACCCCAACATGGCTGCTACGTGAATAAAGGAACTCTGCTGCTGAGCCTGATAACATGCATCTCCTGTCCATTCTTTTATCTACAGGAGGTAAAGAGTTAGGAGTCTGTAGAATCTTTTTTGTCTGTTTCCCCAAGGACTTGTGAAGGGGAATAGACAACCTTTTGGACTCTGGGATGTCCATTATCTCCACAAAATCAGGCTCTTCTTCTTCCTCAGCAGCTTCAACCAAAGGGAGCTGGAGGGTTTCAGCCACCTTCTTGTAAAACAAGAAGTGAGAAGGGGACTCAAAGCTTGGGAGGGGAGACATCAGAGGGTCTGTTATGTCTGTCTGGGGAGATGTCCGATTCAAAGGGCACATCCAGACCCCCACCGTCATAGTTTTATTTTTTTTAATTTTTAGTTGTTTAACCAGGTATAGCACACTAAGCTGAAAGCTTTTTTACAGGAGCGACCTGGGAGCACGAGGAGGTTAAGTGACTTGCTCAGGGTAACACAGTATGCAAGTGGAAGCTGTGGGATTCAAACCCAGGTCTGGTCTGCTGGATGTCACCAGATTTGCAGCTCAGAGCCTTAGACCACTGCGCTATACTGCCTCCATAGTAATCGTCGTCATCGTCAGGACAGTCATCGTCTCCCTCCCACTCCTCATAGAAAGCATCTGGATCATAATCCAAAGGAGCTAGTTCCAACCGAACCGACCGCCTAACCAGCGCAACGGTTCAGATGGAGCCGACAAAGCGATTGGACAACACTAATCGCTTTGGCTATCTCGCCCGCAGTTGGAGTAAGCAGTACTGGATCCGAACAAGTGGACTTTTTGTTTTTTTTGACAGAACCAACCCCTCAGAGTCGAGCCTCTCCCTTTGCCAGAGGAGGTATCGCCAGGTCAGTAGGCACCTCCCCAGGTTCAGCTGCAGAATCAACCGGCTGGCCATCCGGGTCTACGGACTTCTCGGCCTCCCTTTCAGCGTCAGCGTGGCTCAGTTGGTAGCATATCCACCTCTGGACCAGAAGGTCGTGGGTTCTCGTCCCACACCAGGACTGGACTTGCACCTAAAAATTGCTGGCATCTGAGTGCAGTACTGGGGGGTGTAGTACTGCTGGGGTATGCCGTCCTTCGGATAAGACGTTAAACAGAGGTCCCTTCTGCCCATCCTGGTGGGTGTCCAGGTGGAAGTAAAAGAACCCAGGGCACTCTTCGCAAAGAGCAGGGAACATTCCCGGTGTCCTGGCCAACATTCTCCATCCCATAAACCAGTTCATGCAATTATCCAGGCTGTGTGTGGGTGATGATGTGCGATATGGCCGCCACCACACATTCAGTCACTTCACTACCAGTCTAGCATTGCTTGTAAAGCGCTTTGGAATACTATGTATGAAAAGCGCTATATAAATGCTAATTCTTCTTTTTCTTCTTCTTCTCTCCTTCAACCTACTCAGTCTTTTTTCTAGAGTGGTTTTAGGAAAGTTTTTGCAAATTTGGCAGTCTGACTGGAGGTGGTCAAACCCCAGACAATAAACAAAGATGAGGTGGGGGTCAGCCTTGGCAAAGGCCTCCCCACACTCAGTACAGTGTTGAAACTCAGTGGGACAGGTTTTCTTTTTGGATTTCTTAGACATGGTTAACCTACCAAAATTACCCTATAGAAGCGTTCAAGCCAGGAAATACCAACTGATCAGTAACAACCGTGTCACGGGTTTGGAAAAGAACCGAGAGAAAGGCCCGGTTCTTTTGAAACCGATCGGTACTGGAACACCATTTTAAAATAATAAATTTAAAATTAGAAGGAAACACAAGGTTGGTTCCTAACCGGACTGACCAAGAAGAAACCAAAGAAACCAACAATTTCCACAAGTTATTTAAAATAAAATACAGTCACTACCTATCTACCACATTACCTGCACCGCAGACAGAGGCTGGAAATCTGAAAAAACAATAAAGAATAAGTTCTAAACCGAATGCTTTACGTTTACGGAACCAAGCAGAGGAATCTCTGAAGCAACTTCACTGTTAGGCGGAGTAAAGAATCTGACGGTTGCACTGGTAAGTACCATAGACAGAGGTCTGAAAACCAAGATAGGAGCAAGGCTATGTCATCCTGAAGGGCCTACAGGATGTCGATGGACACAATGACCTCCCATGGGGCATGGGCTCAGCAGGGCATGTGTGCCTCGAACTCCAGAGGCAGACCCTGGCTGACCACCTTGAGGACCCACCTGTCCATGGTAACAGCAGACCAGACAAAACAGAAGTGGTGGAGCCGGCCCCCATGGGAGGACCCAGGAGAGGTGTGACAGGCATGAAGGAGACACCCCTCATCCCGTCACAGGGCAGACTTGGAGGCGGAGGAGGGCCTGGCTGAAGAGCCATCTGAGCCTCATCCTTCAGGCTTGCTGACGACCACAGTCACCTACTTCAGTCAAGGTCACTAGGCCTGAGCCTGGGCTGGTTTGCCTGCATGGGCAGAGTGGAGCCAAAAGGGCTTCTTCTTTGGTTGCTTAGAGCCCTTGGGATCCCTCTGGGTGGATATCACCAAGTCCAAGTTGGCACTGGACTTCTCAATGCGAGTGAGGTGCCCTTCGACCCCGGGCCTGAACAAGTCAGTACCTAAGAAGAGGACAGCAGTCAGCTTGTGCTGGGTATCCACCGTGAAGGTCAAGATCTGCAGCCAAGCCCTGCGATGCAAGGCCACCACAGCCGCCACGAACTGGACGCGCGAGTCACCGATGTCCATGGCCATCTGCAGCTGTCTGACTACAGCTCAGCCCTGGTCCCGGACCTGCTTGACCATGGTCTGGAGGTCTGCTGGGAGAGGAGGGAGAATCCCATTGAGCGTGCCCAGAAGGACATGGGAAAAGGGAGCCATTAAAAGGGCAGAACTCGCCTCGCGAAAACCAAAACAGGAGGCAGCATAGACCTTCTTGGCCATATGGTCCAGCTTCTTGGACTCTATCGGGCAGTTTGTCAACATCGCCTTTGCCCAAGCACCTGAACATAGAATCAGCCGCAAGGCCCTCAGCTGAGGGGTGCTCCATGAACCCCGAAGGGGACCAGATAGGGGCCACATACTTGCGGGCCAACAGCGCAGGGCCCAGAATGGCCTCTGCCACCGGGAATGCTTTCCCAGAGGAATCACCCCGGTCCAGGATCCTGGTGAGCGGGTACCATGCCCACTTCTGAGCGGGCTCCATATGGATACCTGTAGACTTAGAGATAAGATGGAGCAGGCTCATAAAGGAGGTAGGGCCTTCCTCTGTCGAAAGATCTCCGGTCGACTCCACGTCCACTGGACGAGACTGCAAGGACAAGCCCTCCAACTTTAAGGATTTGTCAAAGAGGGGTCTATTGCCAGAGTCCCCACTGACCCTCCGAGAACAGTCAGGGGTGACTGTGACCGACAGCCGATGACGGAGACCCGAGGCTGGGTGGGATTCCTTGGTCGAAGCACCAGTCTTCGGCTGTTTCAGCGCCGGCTCCACCTAAATCAGTGAAGAAGCCGATGGAAGCCGAGCTGGGACCAGACAGGTCAGCTCCTGCCGAGGCACAGAAGGCGTCAGCCTTGGTCTCTGTGGTGAGAGCCAAGTGATGGCCGGGGTCAAAGTCAGAACGGGCTTCATCCCAGTAAACGCTGTTGCTGCCACACACCAAACCCTCGAGTATTGATGCAATCTGGCGCCAAGTTCTTCTCGCCAAGGATGAATAGTAGCGGCGACGAGTTTCCCGAGCACTAGCGTGGACGTAGATGCAAGCTGCTTAACTCGGGAGGATGGAGAGCAAGACCATAAGCTCGACCGTTGGGGGGACAGACGGTGGACCTCAGAGGGGGCCAGCGAATGCTGAGGAATTTCTGGGTCCAGAATCTCCTGAGGGAGGGGCGGCATCAGCCAACTAATCCATCCAGAGTCAGAGGCAGGACCAGAGTCCTGGATAAGGAGGTATCGGCCTCTTCAGGTCACAACGGGTCAACCGTCTCAAGAAAAATCTCGTCCAGGAGATCAACCTGCATCTTGACCAACTGGTCCGACTGGGAGACCGTGGGTCCGGCAGCCTGGGCTGAAGCATCAACCAAAGTCGAAACCTCGGGAGACGCGTGGGAATCAGAGGCCCAAGAGCACCCCCAATCCCATTATCGATGGAGAGACCGTTTCTTGGCCTCTTTTATAGACTATGATTTGTGCTTAGAGGGACCCTACCCATGAGTGGGAAGGGCCTGGCACAATTCTTTGAATGCCCCTCTAAAGGAGGCATCCAAGGTGAGCAGCAAAAAGGCCAACGTTGAGGAGGCACGAGCTGTGGCCCGAGACGTGGCCTCCTCAAACACCGCAAGTTGCTCAGTGTACCCCACAGCCACGGAGACCACCAGATGGGTGTCCTTAGATTTGACCGGTGGGTGCCAATCATTCTCACAACCTAAGAGCAGGCGAGCATGACGATCCTCCAAAGTGGATGCATGGAAAGTGCAGCAAATACCGCAGGCCTGGGGACTGTGCTTGTAGCCCAAGCAGTAAATGCACATGGTGTGCGGATCCGTCCGGGACATAATCTGCCTGCAGGCACATTTCCGGAAATCCAGATCAAATTTCACATTGTTCATGTTGACAGCGAGAAGAAAAAAGCCTAAAGACAAGTTTTTTATTGAAATCCGAAGAAATAAAGCAAAGGTCCTCTTCAGCACAAGAGCAGTAAGGAGGGAACCTTCTTCCAGCAGAAAGGAAGATCTGATGTCACAGGGCGGTGCCAAGGAAGTTACCACCCAGGTGGGTGGGAGGAGCCAGCTTGAAGACATTCTGGCAAGCCTTAAAGGGGAAAAGACACTGCCAGAAGTGTGGATAAGCACACCATATTCACGTCCCTAGAACTAGTACTTCTGTTCCATCGCCACCAGGGAGAGAGAGATGGACCAGTGCTGAGAAGAAGAGGAGAAAGATTGGGGGGCACAGATGTTTTGATTGAGGTGGAAAAGGCCATTAGCACTGAGGGTAGACAAATCCCCAGGCCCAGGTCACATACACCTGAGGGTGCTGGGGGAACTGGCTGAGGAGCTAGTACATCACATCCACTGGCTGGACTGGTCAGTAGTTCACTGGAGTCAAACGTGATACCGCAAGACTGGAAAGTGGCACATGTACAATGGCTCATGCAGTGTCCCTCCATAAGAGAGGTCCCAAGAATGACCCAGGGAATTAAAGACCGGTCACTCCAACCTCAGTTGTGTGCAAGCTCATACTTAAGGAAAGGCTGGTACAGTATCTGAAGGAGCACGGCGTCCAGGATGAGAAGTAGCACAACTTTATGGGAGGGAGGTCATGTCAAACAAATCTGACTTCTTTCTTTGGATCACAAACAGTGGACATGTACCAAGAAGTGGTCATCCGTTACCTGGACTTCAGCAAAGCCTCGGACTCTGTACTCAACAAGAGGCATCTTAAGTCGGCAAATCTCGGGGTTGGAGAGAAGCTGACTAGATGGATGGAAAACTGGCCGAGGGGCAGGACCCAGGGTGTGGTGATGTGGGAGCGAGCTATGCAGCACCAGGGAGGTCACAGTGGGGCCCCATAGGGCTTGGTGCTCGGACCAGTGCGGTTCAATGTCTTCATTTATGATACTGAGGAGAGCATTAAGGGAAAAATCTGCCCATTTGACACCAAGCTCTGTGGGAGGATGGACACAGCAGAATGGATACAAGACCCAAAGGAAGATCTGGAAACAATAGGGAGGTGGTTTGAGGTTTGGCAGCTTGGCTTCAATGCAAAGAAATGCAAAGTTATGCACACTGGAGATAAGAACCCAAGGGCTGAGTACAGCCTAGGAGGGGTCCAGGTATCTGCATAAGAGGAGGAGAAGGATCTGGGAGTGACAATCACTAGTGACCTGAAGCACTCCACACAGCTGTGCCATTGTAACTGTTGTACTGTCCCTTGACGTGGAACCGTCGTAAAACAGCTCCTAGCTCATATTTCCAAAGAGTTAAATAAAAAAAAAAATGTTAAGACAGCAAAGGCAAATAAAATGGTGGGCTGCACTGCGAGAGGGATCAGCAGAAGTGAGGCTGCATCTAGAGTACAGTGTGCAGTACTGCACTGGTGCCCTTATCATATAAAGGACATTAACCTGATGGAGACGATCCAAAGGAGGGCAACAAAGATGACCATGGGCCAGCAGGGTAGGACATACGAGGAGAGGTTGAAGGCCCTGAACATGTACTCCCGGGGTGTGGGGGGCATGACTGAAATCTTCAAGTATTTGAAAGGAATAAACAGGGTCTCCTCAAGCTTGGTGGACACCAAACATGAGGGAACACAGTCTCAAGCACGGGGGATGCTTAGGAGGAGGCCAGGAGGCACTTCTTCAAGGAGAGGGTGGTGGAGGGTTGGAATGTGCTTCCAGAAGAGGTGGTTTTGTTGAAGAGAGTGGGCAGCTTCAAGACAGGCTGGGACAGAGTTAACGAGAAAACAAGGCTCATGGGATAGGCAGACAGAGGGGAAGGACAGACTTGGGGGGGGGGGGGCAGGAACAAGTGGCTTCAGCAGAGGACCCTGCAACATAAGCACACTATCATCATCATCATCAAATCTTTATTTATCCAGGCGAACATCATTGAGCAAGGTTCATTTACAAGATGAACCTGATAAGGTCAAGGTTCAATAGTTGATACACAACAGATACATCATACACTTATATAAGACAGTTATACATACAGGAGAAAATAACGTTTATAAACACAGTGATGTACAGTAAATTCACATGATAAAAAACGGTTACAGGAAAGTTAAGCTAATATTTACAGTATGTACATATCCCAGTGGGGGGGCATGGCAGACACTCAACATAATGTAATACTAGGATGGTGAAGGTATTACTGGGTGCCATAAGATGGGGGTGTCTGTCTGGAAGGAATATGCCATATATGGTTTGGAAGGGAGATTTGTGAGATGACAATGCTAGCTCTAGTGGTAGCAATTGCATTTTTCTTTGAAGAAGACTGTACAATGCTGTTTAAAGGAAGCAAATGGAATGATATTGGACAGTTTTAGGGTTTTTTAGGGTGTTCCATGCTATAGCTAGAGAATAGCTAATTGCTGCCCTCCCTAGCCTGGTGCTGAATTTGGGCAATTTGAGCAGGATGATGTTGTTGCTTCTTAGGGCATAGGAGCTAGGAGAGGTCTGGGTAAAGCAGTCCAGGATATAGTTTGGAAGTTTTTTGACAACGCCTGTAAATCCATAGTGCTGCATTTCTGTTCTTTCTGAGGTGAAGGGAAACCCACCCAACTGCAGCATAAAGAGAGCAATGATGAGTATTAGATGGCAGATCTGTAATGAACCTTATTGCTCTATGATATAAGGTATCCAACTTGTGATGGTAGGAGGTGGGGCAGTGACTATAAAAGAAGTCTGCATAGTCAACAACTGATAGAAAATGGCCTGGACTAACCTCATCTTTGAGTCTCTGTTTAGGAAGGGTTTTAATCTATAGAGAAGGCCAAGCCTTTGGCGCTTTTTAACAGTTCTTCTAAATGATGAGTGAAGTCAAGTCTGTTGTCAATCCACACACCTAGGTATTTGAAGTTTCTACATACTCAGATTTTCTCCAAGTATAGTGCATAGCTGGGGAGAATGATTGGAGAGGATGTGCTGGTGGAGCTTTGATTTGTGAACATCATTGCTTTAGTTTTCTTTGCATTTAACAGAAGCTTTTTCTCGATTAGCTGATATTGTAGCAAGGAGAATTCTATTTGTAGGATTTCACGAGCAGCTGCAAGCGAAGGGTTGCTGACATACAGAACAGTGTCATCAGCAAAGAGGTGTACAGAGGAATTGGTAAGGGTTGAATCGATGTTATTTATATAAATGGCAAAAAGGATAGGACCCAGAATAGAACCTTGAGGACTCCTCTTGACAGTGGTTTTAATGGGGATAGGTCACCTTCAGCTTTACCTGCTGTGACCAACCGGTGAGATAGCATCTGAACCACTTAAGGGAGGATGGATCTAGGCCAATGGAGTACAGGGATGAAAGTAGTAGCTTGTGGTCCACAGTATCGAATGCTTTGCTCAGGTCCAGGAATACTGCACAGATATTATTCTTTTTATCTAATTCGGATTGCCAGTCATTTGTGACCTTGGCTAGTGCAGTGATAGTGCTATGCTTGGCCCTGAATCCAGATTGAGCTGGGTTTAGGAGGTTGGCATTGTCAAGATACTCCCTTAACTGATTACTCACTAATTTCTCCAGCATCTTGGATAGCACTGGTAGAATGGAAATAGGCCTGTAATTATTAAGATCCATAGGGTCCCCTGATTTTAGAAGGGGAACCACTTGGGCAGTCTTCCACAGTGTGGGAATAGAGCCAGAGTTTAGGGATAGGTTAAAGAGGTGTGTTAGACACTAGACAGATCTCATTACCTTATTCTCCTGGCTTGTTTGTATGTATGTATGTCTGGGCTAGAAATGGTTTCTAAGAATCCCCCCCCCCCCCCAAAAACAAAAAAAAAAAACACATATTCGTGACCGGGACGCCCAAGCCTACCATACCACCCCAAAAAAATGGAAATTACGTACTTACCGTAATTGTTGATCTTCTTGGACAGTCTCCATCACTCATTCACACTAGTGGGATAACGCCGGAGGCGCTTAGGACCAAGCGGGGAGCCAAAATTTTCAGAAGGGCCGCGCCAGGTAGGACTAACACGACGCGGGCGGTACCCAGAAGACTGACTCGCGCCTGTATAGGCTACCTCGCGCCGACCCTCCAACCGCCCAGTACCTTTTCAACCAAGGAGGTGCAGCGCAACTAATGAGAATAACTCATTCTGAGTGTCTGGGCCTGAGAGGGCCCAGATGGCCTTTGTAAGAAAGGTCAAAGAACAATGTCTTCACAGTCCAAACCATAGGCCATGAAGACCAGGAAAGAAAAACGAGTGAACCCAGGGGATGGTGGGTGGGCGTGTGAATGAGTGATGGAGACTGTCCAAGAAGATCAACAAATACGTAAGTACGTATTTCCATATCTTCCTGACTAAGTCTCCATCACTCATTCACACTCAGTGGAGAGTACCAAGCTAAAATCAACAACCCTGAGTAGGGTGGAGGAGATAGGGTTCACTCGGAAAGGACAGCCAAGGACTGTCCTGTTAATAAAAAGAGCTGTCTTGTAAGAGCATCTATAACATAGTGTCTACAAGATAAACGCTTGAGTTGTAACTCGTCACCTTGCCGACAACTACAATGGGCAAAATTAAAGTCTGCCAGGCAGCCGCAATTATTCTAGGAGAGCCGCAAGAACTCGGTTCTCACAATTTGATCTACTACCAAAATTAATAGTGTCAAAGACATGCACTAATCTAATGTAAAAGACCTCAGAGCTGCAAGAGCCGGAGGTAAAGAGTACAGGTTCAGGGTAGTATGACTGTATGTGAATATTTGCGAAGCTACCTTAGGAAGAACCTACTTGACCAATGGTCAAGAAAGAAGCATGTCATCTGTTAAGCTGGAGCAAACATGGAAGTAGGAATCTAAGTTCCGACTTGCTGAAGAGTCACTTCTGTTGCTGCAAGGCTCTGATCAGAAGACAGCCTGATTAAAAACCAAAAAGGGGACTAACAGACTGGTTAGATGCCTAGGTTTTGGAAATATCTCGGAATAAGAGAAATTCTCTTAGAGAAAAGAGGTGAGCTATACCACCGCTGGATCGGACTGCCCTAGGGTAGAAGAAAACAGGTACCCTTTACTGAGGTTTAGAGACGACCCCCAGGGTTGAGGCGGAACCTGATCAGATCCAAGCGTGATATCAGGAAATTCAACTAGGCCCTGTGCTGTGATAATTTGACCCCCTTTTTTTTTTTTTAAATATCATTAGTCCGAGCCTGACAAGGTTGTTGGCTGCTATTTGGCAAGTATTGCCTGATACAGAAATGACAAGGATGTCATCCTCTGAGGAGCAGGAGGAGCCTGAAGATCCATAACTGAACCCCTGACTGGACTAATAATAGCTAGACAGATGTTAACTCACTCATGCGGCAGCCACCAGAGGGGCAGCATCAAAAATGGGCTGTATACCCTATCAAAGGAGCAGGGCAGTCTGTGCAGCTCCGACCATAGAATTAAAATGTTCCAAAGAGTGTAATTGTCTTGACCACTGAAAAAGTCTAGACGCAGAGGTATATAGTCCACAGGTCCAGTCTGAACACTATGGTGGACCCCATAAATGAGGAACTACTAAAAGAGCTTGCATCACAGACTCTGATGATAGAGAGGGCGTTCAGTATATAAAATGAGTCATCCGCTGTATCACTGACCAGAAGGACAGGGAAAGACTCATCCAGATGCCTTTCTACCACAGAAGGACCCCAAAAGAGGTCTCGGTTAGAGCCATTAGAGACTCCGCCACCAGGAAGGGTGTCGAGGAGCTTGGCACGATGTAGGGGGCTGAGAAAGTGCTGAGCGGAATGAGAGATTCCGCTGACAGAAACAGAACAGAAGAGTCCCATCAGCGGAAAATCGCTGGATGAGGAGATCCGATGCAGACCGCCACCCACTAAAATGTGTGGAAATAATCCGCAGAATAGGAATTAATTCCATGGAACATCCCAATACAAGTCCTGCGGAAGAAAGGTCTGCAAACACAGATCTTTCCCTAGTTCTGTCAGACAGCACCAACTGGCACCCCTGCGGCACTAGCATCACTCCTGGCACAGGAAGGCACCAAGCAGTAACCATGCCAACCTGAGAGACACCAGAGGGCACCCACGGCAGAACCCGCAGGTATCCTCGGTACCAACGGCAGCAATGGCACGCAAGGGCACCCCCCCGACGCCCATGGCACCCATGGTACCATGGCACCCGCGGGTGCCCGGCGGTGGCAGGCGCCACCCACGGGTGCCAGGCGCCACCTGCGGGTGCCCGGCGGCGCTCGCAGCGCCACCGCGGCACCCACGGGTGCCCAGTGCCGTCCACGGTGCCACCAGCGGGCATCCGTGGCACCGTGAGACACCCACAGCACATTCGCCGCCATGGAGCAAAGAAGCAAGCACGGGCGCCGAGGCACAGCCGTGAAGCCACAGAGCTGACCCACGGCACCGAAACACGGAGCCGAGCATAGCACAGAGCATGGTGCCGAGCACGGCACCGAGCCATGGAGCCGAGCACAGCACCGAGCCATGGCGCCGAGTCCCGGCGCCAACCCAAACACCAGCGGTGCCGCCTATGGCACCCATGCCAACCAGGGGCACGGCACCAGACCTTTGGCGCCACCAAGGTGTTGGGCACAACGCCAGGAAAAACACCATGGAAAAGAAGAGAAAGGTGGAGCCCGTGCCGGCTCCCTGCATGGAAAGGAAGAGGAGGGTAGGCACGAGGGCTGACAAGATGGCTAAGGCACCAAGAGGGCACCGCGCTATTCAGATCCACTGACCTGCCCGTCCAACGCCCGGAGGCCCAGAAACCCAACCAGGAAAAAGGAGTCAAACCCCTGCCCACAGGAGCGCCCAGAGGTGGAACTGCCCACCGAACTCCAACGAGGACAGAGACGGAGTCCGAGTCGAGAAAGCAGCCGCTAGGAGGGCCAAGGGGAACCCACGAAAGTCGGTTCAGGCCTATCGCCTCACCAACGAACAACTCTGCAGACATACCAACGGGCAACCTCGAAGTGCACCGATTCTTCTTCCCCAAACCAAGAAGAAGAGCTCGAGGTTGCCGGAGCCGGATCCCCGCACCGCCAGATTCGCGGCTTCTCGTGGACTGTCCTCCCGCCGAGCACAGGACTGTCCGTAGTCAGACCCCCGTTACTTAGGGTGGCGGACTGAGCCACAGCCCCTCTGCCATAACAACTTTCAAGCGAAGTCTTCCTACCGCCACCGCCACCGCCTAAGGACGACTCGTGGATGGCAGGAAAGAATTTCTTCATAATCTTCTTATTCAGAAATAAAAATTACTACTAAATAGTTAAATTAAAACTTTTAAATTAAACACTAAAGCTGCTGTCATTATAGAGCGAAAACTTGACTCGGCGGACGAGCAGCGTCGACATCAAGCACTTTCGCGGAGGGAAGAAAGGAACTGAGGCGGTTGGAGGGTCGATGCCGGATAACCTATACAGGCGTGAGTCAGTCATGCGTTGCATGGTCCTACCTCGAGCCGCCCTTCTGAAAATTTTGGTCCCACTTGGTCCTAGCGCCTTCGGTGCTATCCCCACTAGTGTGAATGAGTGATGGAGACTTAGTCCAGGAAGATCCTTGCACAGCATTGCTGGGAGTGTAGCACACGGCTTCAGGACATGGCACGAAGTTTGATTATTAACAGTGCTTAATGCTACAGATCAAGTTCATTACCTTTTCTTTGGGTTTGAGTTTTGGAGGAAAACTTGGGCAAGGGACTGTTTTTTTCTGCTTATTCTGATCCACTCCTGAAGAAGCAAAAAACATGTATTAGAAAAAGGGGGGAAAAAAAAGGAAAGTTAGTCCTGTTTTTAATCGGTGTTAAGTGGAGACTTAAAATAAGGAAAATTACCTACTCACCGTAACTGTACATCTTTCTGAGTAACTTCACCATTTATAACTGGTGGGTCACAGCCAGAGGCACCAAACCCTTGCAGGAGCGTTACCTTTAAGAATTTTTGGCCGAGTGAGTCATCGCCAGGGATACACCGCCCTCGAGGCCAACATATTACATGGTACTCATGGACTGGCCAGTAACCGACGCCAGCTCCCTCAAGCCCTCGGTTCTGCTCGCAGGAGAGGAAAAAGAGAGAAATATGAAGAGAGGAGGGCAACGGCCAAAGGGATAGAATAAGGAAAGGAAGAGAGAAGAGAGAAAGCAATGAAGTCCCTAAGAAGAACAGAAAATATTTACAGAGGATATTGCTGGAGGGTTTGGGTGGTGTATGGGGGAAGAGAGCCTCTGCGGAACCCAGAGCACACAACAGGAAAGGAGATGGAAGGAAGAAGATGGTAGGGAAACAGAGAGAGACCCGAATCTCCTCAGTATAGTAACAAGGAAAGCTACAAGGACAAGAGTGATTTAGGGACACTAAAGAAAAAAAACAAGAGCACAGCAGAGACCCCATGTCAGTCTACAAAGTAATGGCAGATAGAAGAGGCTGTGCACCAAACTAAGTTTGCCTGCTGATTCTGTGGCAGAATTTTCTTTTACTTTTTTGTTTGTTTTGAACAAGGAATTGGGAATAGAAGATAAGGAGCTGACAAGTTTGGAACAGTCAAGAACCTACCTATAGGCAAGGCACCTTGAATTCTGTGATTCTGCAGTTGCAGAATTTTCCTAAGCATTTGCATCATGCCTCAGATTTCACATAGTGCTGTAGAATTCACTGTTTTTGGTGAATTTTCATTCAGATATACAGGTTTTCCATAATGCCAGGCTCCCGTACCCATCTTGTTTGTCCTGAAGCCACTCCTATGCTTGGCATATAATGTCATCAATGATATCACACCATATTTTAGCCAATGGCAGGACTGTATTCTGTGACAGAAATGAATAAATCATGCCACAGAAATCAGAAAATACTGCCGCAGAGCACTAGGGGCCCTGCCTGCGGGCCAACAGCTCCAACCACTGTAAAAGAGACTGAGGTGTAGCTTTGCAGAGGTGTGGTACCACCTGAGCTAACAATGCTTGAACGAAGTGTCCAGAAGTTGGCACCAACGAAACCAAAAAGAAAGGGTAAATGAGGAAACAGTGTTCCTCTCCATCTCCCACTGGTGATGGATAAGTCCTAAGCGCCCCATGCGACAGGCAGCTCTCTGCCCTTGTAATTTGATTTTTGTATAAGAATAGAAATTAGCATCCTGTGAGATGGTCTGAGAAGATCCTCATGCATGACATTTTGGAAAAGGCTGACCCCAGGGATGGTTATCGGATACAAGGGCAAGAAGCATAAAACCCGAGAGAGAGAGAGAGAGAGACAGAGAACGGGTGGTGAAGAGTGACTCCGGTAAGATAGGAAAATTACATACTCAAGATAATTTTAGATCTTTTTGAGTATCTTCACCATTCATAACTGCTTCCCTCCTTCCCTCCATCCCCTTGGGACCTGGCTTCTGGGGTATACCACCTCCCTCCTCTCTCTTCATTACTGGCGCCCAACGCCTTACACACACTTGTGACCTTTACTCCCAAACCAACTGGCTGCAACTCGACAAACGTATAAAATACCAAACCTGCATAACTGCAAAGAAATTCTGATGAGTCTTGCCACCCCCCTTCCTCCCGGAATCTCTACTTTCCTACAACAAAATAATTGCTGCAAATCCACCAGAGGATCCAAATCATTGAAGCTTCAAATCCGTCACTGTCGCACGACCCAAGGTCAAAGAGCTTTTTCTTACCGGGCCACCAGCTGGCTAAATGGTCTCCCCAACGACATCACCACCGTCTCAATGCTCGGGGCCTTTAAAACCAGGCTCCACCACTCACTGACTGCCTCTTGCACCTGTGACTGCTATCTCTAACTATACCACCCATCTCCTGGACTCCCTAGACCATAAACGTATCCTTTGCTCACTGCTCCTTGGCACTAGCATTCACTGGTGACATCAGCATCCTAGCACTTACCCCCACTGCCCTGGCACTTCGCGTCCTCCGACAATGCCTCCTGGCTGTAGCCCCTCCCTCCCTTTATCCCACCACTTCTGCCTTCCTTTACACCTGTTCCTCCTCCACCTACCTCCCTTTACACCCTTTCTCTACCACTCCCCTGCCTTTCTGATGCCCATTTCCTCCTCCTCTCCTATTTCTTCCTTCTTATTCCCCCCACCTTTATAATGCCTCTGCTAGCAATAATTATTGTTTAGAACTATGTTGTGTAAAATATTTGTTACAAACTGTTATTATGTACTGTCTTGCTGTAATCCTTGATGTGGAACCTTTGTAAAAGAGCCCTGGCTCAAAGGTATTTGTAATCCTAGACCTGAATGAATGAATGACTAAATAAATAAATAAATAAGAAGTATCCTCTTCCTCAGAGGAGCTGGATTCAGGGGGTGGTCAGCACTCAGACTCTACCCAGAGCCTCCAGCAGCTCTTGGGGCAGTCGGGGGCACTGACTGCAACCTCAAGATCCCTGCCCTTCCAGGCCGAGACCCACTCCTCGGAGACCTTCCCAGAGCCACTGTCTGCAGAGGTGGGGGGGGGGGAGAGAGAGAGAAAAACCATAACAGAGGTCAGCGTCGGAATCTCCTCTAGCGCCGGTCTCGGCGCCATCAGCCAAACCAGTGTCAGGCCCAACACCAGGAATGGCCATGGCACTGCCATCCAATACGGTACCAGATGCAGCGTCACCCTCCAATCCAGTGCCAGAGAAGTCCTCAGTGCTGTGAACAACACCAGAAGACTCAGAGGCAGTGGCACCACCAACAGTGCTGGACAGAGGAGCTGATCACAAAGGAAAGCCTCAGGCTGGGTCTAAGAGAGTCTCCGAGCTCTGAAAAAGTAGGCCACCAGTCGGGATCATCCCAATCCTCATCCGAGGAAGACAAGATTAGGGAGTTCTCCAAAAAGGCGACCCCAGAAACCCTTTGCCTCCCAGCACCACGAGCTGCACCAGAAAGGGACCCAGTGGCGCTGTCTCGCTCACCGACACCAGAATTGTCATCAGAAGCAGAGACGGCACCGCTGAGAGAACCACAGGAGCAGGCCCAGCATATGGCTGAGACCTCGACACTGGGGGTGTCCAAACCCCCGAAGAGGTACCGGACTGTGAGGAGTTCTGAATCAATCTCCTGGAGGGGACCGACTGTCCACCCAACCCCTTGTGCAGGCCTCAGGTCTCAGAGAGATTAGAAATAGAGGCAAGCTCTCCCACGGTACGTATAGTACCAGGGAGAGGCCCAGGGACCAGACCTTGACATCCCTCATGCAACGCTGTCCTCCAAACGTTGGGGGGTCCCGTCCCAACTTAGCCATGCAGATGCAGAGGGTGTGGAAATCTATGGAGAAACAGGTGTTGCATCTATCCATATCACACTGGGGACTCAGGAAGGAAAAACAACGGTCATATCGGTCAGTAACGGTCACTGACTTGCCACAGGGGCACCGTCAAATTGGGGCAAGCCCTGCCTTAGAAACATAACAGCAGAAAAGGACTGCCTGGCCCACCTAGTCTGCCCAAGGCGCCTAGCAGAGGGATAGGACTTCATCCAGCACCTTACTTCTTCCTCCGCACCCTATCCCCCGATACCAGACCCATGTGCCGTCCCATCCTCTCTTAAAGCCCTTTACGGTGGACTCCTATCACCTCCTCCAGCCCATTCCATTTCTCCACCACCCTTTCTGTGAAAAAGTTCTCCCTGCTTCCTCAGAACCTGTCTCCCTCTACCTGAAGCATATGCCCCATGGTCCTCTTCTGCCCCTTTAGTTTAAAAAGTCCCTCTTCTGGCTCTCTGTTGATCCCCTTAATATATTTAAAGGTCTCAATCATGCTCCCTATCCCTTCTCTGCTCAAGGGAGCACATTCCCAGTTCCCTCAATCTATCCTCATATGTCAAGTGACTGAGCCCTGCTACCATCTTAGTAGCTCTTCTCTGTACCTACTCCAGCCTATCCACGTCCCTTCTCAGGAACGGTCTCCAGAATTGCACCCCATATTCCAAATGTGGGCTAACCAACTGCTGATAAGTGGACAATGGGCTATCTCTTCCTGCTAGTGAATCCCTTCCCAATGCAGCCCAACATCCTGCTAGCCTTGGCTACCGGCCCCTCACACTGTTTAGCTACCCTTAGGTCCCTGGAAACAATAATTCCCAGGTCCCGCTCTTCCTCCATCACTTCCAGGGCCAGACCCCCCAAGATGGTAAGTCTCACTCTGGTGTCTCCTCCCTAAGAGCATGATTTTGCACTTTTTTACGTTAAAGGCCAATTTCCATCTTTTGGACCAAGCCTCGAATAATCCCAGGTCCCTGTGCATATTTTCCATCCCCTCCTGGTTATCCACCTTATTACAGACCTTCACGCCATTTGCGAAGAGACATACCCTTTCCTATAGTGCCTCCATTATATCTGCCACGAATATGGTAAAAAGCAGTGTTCCCAGCACTGACCCTTGGGGAACCCTGCTTGTGACCATTCCCTCCCCAGAGCTGACCCCATTTTCCATTACCCTCTGACTTCTACCCTTTAGTCAGTTTTGCATCCATCCAACTAACCCCGCCCCAGTCCAACCAATTTATAAATTGGTCCCCCATGCGGTACGGAATCAAACGCCTTCCTAAAATCAAGATACGCAATATCCACCAAACCCCACTGATCCACCTCCCTAGTGACCCAGTCGAAGAACTATTAAGTTAGTTTGACAGGACCTCCCTTCGGTGAATCCATTTTGATGCTTCTTGATAAGGTTATTTTCCTCCAAATAATGCAGAACCCTGCCCTTCAGTAACTTCTCCATAATTTTACCTACTATGGATGTTAAGCTCACATGCCTATAGTTACCTGCCTTTCTATCCCCCCCCCCCCTTTGTAGCGAGGGACCACGTCTGCGCTTCTCCAATCCTCTGGGACCTCCCATGTCAGTAGGGACCTACTAAAACAGAGCTGCCAGAATATTCCTAAGTTCCCTCAGCACCCTAGGATGCACTCCATCTGGCCCCATGGCCTTATCCACTCTTAACTGCTCCAGCTCCCTCAAGACTGCACCCTCCTCGAACGGGCTCATAGCAACCCCTATCTCTACTGTACAGTACTCAGTACTGATATCCCACCCCCGTGAAACTGAGCAAAAAAAGTTAACTGTGCCTTATCCCCATCTTCCTCCATCAAGACCCCCTCACTGTTTCTAACTCTGTTTATCCCCCTACCAGTTATCTTCCGCTCACTGACATGCCGAAAAAAAGCTTTGTCCTCGGTCTTGACTGATTTGGCAATTTCCTCCTTTGCTCTGGCCTTCGCCCTTCTCTGCCCGCCTCCTTTTGCCTCCTCTGGTATATTTCCTAGTCCTCCCCCCTTAGCGCTGTCTTGAACCTCTTGAACACCCTCCTCTTCTCCCTAACCCTGCTTGCTACCTCCCTGCTAAACCAAAGAGGATTCCTCTTCCTTCTCGTCTTATGAACCCTCCAGACAGAGATCTGTCACCCCAATTACTGCCACTTTAAAGCACTCCCACATGTCCTCTACCCCCTTCCTGCTGATCACCCCCCCCTTACCACTTCCCGCACAGTCCCCCATGCTGATAAAATCTACCCTTCTGAAGTCAAGTACTTTTGCCTCGGTTCAAGTACCCACTGCAGATGTTTGCACAGTGAACCAGACAATACTGTGGTCACTTGAACTAAGGTGTTCCCCCACAGCAACTTCACCCACCCCGTCACCATCTGTCAGGACTAAGTCCAACAAGGCCCCCTTCCCTGGTGGGTTCCCTAACCAGCTGCCTTAGGAGGGCTGCCTGCAGACAATCCACTATAGCCTTGCTTCTCCCTGATTTGGCCAATGAAGTGTCCCATCCAACATCAGGTAGATTTAGATCCCTCATCAACAGCACCTTGGCCTTTATTAGCCATTTTTATTATTATTTCCTCCAACGCTGCCTCGTCACCCGAGTCAGTTTGTGAGGGCAGTCTGTAGATCAACCCGACACGTACAACCTCCCCTCCCCAATGGGCAATGCTACCCAAATGGACTCTGCTCCTCCCGTTCTACTCTGTACTTTCACTGCCCTGATGCTGTCCTCACATACATCCATGTCCCAGTCCTGGTCCTCATGACATCAAGTTTCTGTTATCCCCACCAGATCAAGGCCTGCCTCAGCCATGACTGCTGCCAGGTCTGGAACCTTGTTGCCTAGACTCCTTGCATTTGCACGCATTCCTCTCCACTTCCCCAACCCCGTGTTTCCTTGATCGCCCTCTATCCTACCCTTTCCCTCGCCCCTCGGTGCATCTGTTCCTTTCTTGTACCTATGCAGGTTTCGATTTATGCTTTTAGGGAGGGGGCTGTCTGTCCCCCCGAACCTCCCTCAGAGGCTTGGAAAATCCTGAATCCCCCAACACTAGTTTAAATTTAGCTACCCTCCAAGAATTCCTTCATCCTGCATCTAAGCACTGATACTCCCTCCCAATTTAAGTGAAGCCTATCTTGAGCAAGGAGACTTTCATCCCGCCATGTATCACCCCAGTCTCCCAGGAATCGAACCTCTCTCTGCACCAGCCCTTTAGCCAACCGTTAAACTCCTCCTGGCCGTTGCTTTCTAGACTCACCCTCGAAATCAGTTAGCACTTCCAAAAAGCGTGGCGCTTAAACCCCAACCCACTGCACAACCTGGCCAGTGCCCGAACCCTAGCCTGCACCTCCATTACACTATTTCCCACTAGATCATTCGTCCCTAGATGGAACAACAGGTGCGTCTTTATGTCCTGGGTTTTTCCCCAGGATGGAATGTAATGAATAATGTTCTCTGCCGTCATCCCTGGCAAGCATTCAGCCCATATATCCCTACACTTTTTTACCTTCCAACCCCGTCCCATGCCTTTTACTACCGAGTCCCCCACTATTAGTACTTTCTCCTGGCCAACCTTCTGCTGTGTTGGCCCTCCCCCTTGCCTGCCCTCCTCAGTGAGCCTCATTCCTCACTGTTTTCCCCAGTTTCTCCCTTCCCTTCCTTAAGTATATCCCCCCCTCCAGAGGAGGCCCCCCCTTCCCTGGTCCTACATATTACTCCACCACATTTCCCAGTTCGTATATCCCTCACTTCCTTACCTTTTCCCACTACTCCCCTTACCACCCGTCCCACCTCACCCTTGTCCATCGTGGGTCCTGTAACAGACTTCCCCTCCTCCATCTGCGCAGTCATTCCCCCACCCCATCACCTTGACCTCCTCTTCTTCTCTGAGTATGACCCACCTAGAGTATGTCCACTTCCCCTTACATCCTTTTCTTTTCCGTACTCTTTCCTCTTGTTCACTTTCTCCCTCTACCCTCCCTACTGAGGATCCTGTGACCTCAAGCATCCCCTCCACCACTTGCTTTGCCCCCAATATCCCAACACCTGTTCTTCTACTTTCACAGGTCTGTTTAACCTTGAGTGGTTTCACACTCCCCTCTCTGTCCTGATGACTCTGTTTACCCCCATTTCCGCTCTCACAGTCCTTGGACTCCTGCCTGCAGTGGGAAGCCCCTCTCAGTGGCCTGTGGTTCATTCTTATCTGCTCCTGATTCCCTTCCATTTCAATTTTCTAATTCTTCCATCCCCCAGACTGCCAGAGTCGCAAGTGGAGCAAACCTATTTCTAAGTTCTGTGACCCCTTCCCTCCTTTTTCTGGCCCTATCTTACTTATTTAACTCCTCCCCTCTCATATGGGCACACCTCGTGGTCCTATTTCCAACCATCCTCCAAGCCCCATGCTCCTCACCCCTCCACGGTTCCACTCATGATGTCCCTGGAGCTCCGTCCCCCACTTCCTCACACCCCCTTTTAGCACCAAGCTGCACTTTCCAAGTTCTGTCCTCAATGCCTCTGCTGCTACCCCCCTTGGGGTTTCCACTCCTACTGCCCCTAACTGGTATACCTCTCCCAAGCCCCATCTCCCCCCCCATCTCCCACAGAATCTCCATTCTCCCTCCAAACATGCACTCTGTACCATCCCCTCCCACATCCTAAACATTTCCCCAACTTCCCCCACTCAGCTGCTCCAGGTTCCTGCACACCATACAACCCTCCATCCTCCAGGCTATGTCCAATACAATGGCCGAACCGCAACCACTGCATCCTATAATTCTACTAAATATCCCCCCTCTAGTGTGTGAGACCCCACCCCACCCCATTTCATACCTCCATTTATATCCGCTACCCCTATCCCTGACCCTCTCCCTGTCCTGGTCCTTTCCCCTCCCTACTGTGCTCCCTGGCATATGGAATCCTCCTTCCCTGTAACCCGGATACTGACCTCCCATGTCCTGTCTTATCTGAGATGTTGCCCCTCCTCCTGTGGTAACCCAGCTAGAAACTTAAGATGTCAGAAAACACCAACTACAGCAGAGGCCACTTGATGGCACAGAGGCTAGCAGCCCCGCCTTTACTGTCAAGGGTTCAATCCCTGACCTGTACTTCCTCACAGGGACTGTAGATGACATCCAGACACATCCAGGTTTACTGATCCACCAGGCCTAGCAACAAGGTTAGGAGCCTAAGACTTCGGGACAAGCCAGGACAAGGGCTCTTCAGCACCTCCTACTGGCAGGTTAGTAACCTGACCTCTGCAGGAGTTTGTCAGGTTCTTTACTCTCTGGCAACACCCTGTGATCAGCCAATATAACCTGCAAAGGAGGAAATGGGAACTTTAAAAAAAGAAAGTCTCAGTCACGTGACATCATCACGTGACCTGCACCAGCCATAAATTAGTGGCTGGACCAGAGTGGGTATCGTGGGGGGCAGGTGGTGAGTCGACGCGACTCATCGACAGGAATACACTACTGAACCCCAGCTGTTCTTCCTTGTAGACTTAGAAGGCCCCAAGGCAGAGATGACCACAATGGGGGCAAAGAAAAGCACTCGATGTCAGCATCTTCAGAAAAAGAAAGCGGGTTACAGTTCAACTAGCATAGCTGCCGAGTAAAGTTCGGTGGCGAGCAGAGTGAGTGAACTGTGACGCAGTTTGCGATGCTATGCTCCTCACGAGGCGCTGCCTTGACGGCAGGAAAAGCAGAACTAAGGGCTTGGGGGAGCCAGCGTCTGTTACTGGCCAAACCACGAGCGCCACGTTAATATCTCACCCCCAAGGGCGGCACCATTCTTGTCGGCTCCCCCAGCCACAAATTCTTAAAGCTAACAATCCCGCGAGGGTTCGGCACCTCTGGCTATGACCCACCAGTTATGAATGGTGAAGATGGACTCTGGCAAGATCAACTGTTACAACAATCCCAAGGAAGGGCAACAACAATGAACACAGAAACGACACGGGAAAATGATTCCATGGGAACGGAAGGTGAAATTTGATATTTCTACCAAGTCTGCAGTCTTCACGGGACAAGATCTTGATAGACAAACTGCATGGGGTAGTCAGGGAAATCTTTTTACATACAGAAACTCAATCCAGTTTCATTTTTGTGCTATGCCAGCATTCTTAACATGCTGGAAGTATGATACGCACAGCTGAACAGAGTACCTATGTCTGGGTGTGTCTGAAGCAGTATGGCACCGCAAGGGTTTTTTACTGATGTTGCTCATAAACAAAACCTCATTCGGCTGGCCTAGTGGCACTGTGTTGTGCCCCAACCCAGAAGACAAACCCCAGAATCTCATTAGGACTGGGCATGTTACAAAGGCCCTACCATCATTTGCTCATCCTGCCAGCTGGCCAAGAGCAGCACTGGCAACAGATGTGAAGGCACTCGCTAACCTGTCCTCCAATCCGAGATGGCGGTTGCAACCTTCATGACCCCAATCGTGGGGGGTGGGACGTGTGGGAGCATGGATCCTTTGAATTCAAGAAGCATAGCCACAGTCGTTTCTTGTCTGTGTTACGATGTAACCCGGTTTGCTACTTCTGTACAGCCCCAAGAGCCTTCAGGACTGGGCATTTTATAAAGCAGGGTTTTATTTAACTCTAAAAATTGATTAGCGTTCTTCTCATAAAAGTGCTAAATATTTGTGAAAATGCATAGCTCTAGCCTCACTGTGTTTAGCAAACACAGCACTTCTAGAAAATCTACATAAATATTTTTTGTACACTTAGTATTGTCCCAAGAAAAAAACTGCTAATCAATTATTTAAAACCCTGTAAAGATGTTCTTATTGTGTAACAGTACAGTCTAGTGATCATACCATTAAAAAAGCAGAACAACAGCAACTTAGTAAACGCCAATCGCAGACACAAGCTTAGTGTGTGTGGACCTAGAGCAACTTATTTGACCTCCCTGTGCATCCCTTCATTGTGGGTAAGCAGGATACCCCCACTATAGGCAAGATGTTGCATCTTAGTTGGGCTACCCTGGGTAAATTAACTGGAACATACTGTGTCAGAGGTTCAGAGGGTAGCTCTCTTGCCTCCAGACTAGGCTGACTGGATGGTTGTGTTCAAGTGCACTTAGGCCAGCATCTAACTGTGACAATGCAGTGCTGCACTGTCGGAGGGTTTGTCCTTCCAATAAGTCGTTAAACTGAGCTCCCTTTTGTAGGTCCCTGGTGACTGCCCAGGTGGAAAACTTTAAACGAAAACTGTCATTATAAAGTAACCCCCACCTCATGGTTAGACTTTTCAGCATCGTGTCTGGTTAGTCCGGTCCAAAGGCACAGTTAGGAGTTCTGCTTTGTAATCCATAAAAATTCAAGATCAGTGTATAAACACACCTGTACAAATGCACGTGCACCCCTCGCCTGCCCTCCCGCTGCAACAGCGGCCGCCAGCCCAAGTCCATATGTAGAACCCGTCCACCTGCCTGCCATCTAAAAGCACTCCCAAGCCCCTGTTTTGGTCCTGTAAATGCACTCTGCCGGTCCTAGTAAAAAGCAGAATGATTATCAGCACCCAGCTCACTCCATGCTCCTCAAGCACATGGCTTTGCCAACAGGCCGCACCCTTTCTCAAATGATATTACTCAATGATGGGGATCCATGTCATTTAGTAGTGCAAGTCACGAAGGAATGCAGCATGTTGGTAAAGCCATGCGCTCGAGGAGCCTGGACCAAGCTGGGTGTCTGTGGTCCTTTTGCCCTTTTTACTAGGACCAGCAGAGTGCATTTCTACAGGACCGAAACAGGGGCTTGGAAGTGTGCTCAGACAAAGTGCAAGCAGGCTGTGCAAGTAGACTCGGGCTGGCAGCTGCTATTACAGGTTGGGAGCGGGGCGGTACATGTGCATTTGTACAGTCGTGTTTGTACAGGAGTCTAAGAGTTTTCATGGCTTACAAATCAGGACTCTAATTTTGCCTGTGGATCGGACCAGCCAGACACAATGCCACATCGAGGAGGCATTCCACTACACCAGCAGATGTGAACAGCACTGCAATTAGCTAGTTTACTAAACTATGTATGCTTGTTTTAATGAAAGAAAATTAACAAAACCATAGCCTAATGTGTATTTATAAAAAAATACACATGGGCCGGCCTGCCAGCACAGCGTAAAGATCACTGCTTGCGACATGGGCGACCTGGGTTCGGGGTGGACTCTGGTCGCTCAAGGCCAGCCGGGCAGAGGTGGATCAAGTGGTTGCGGCACGCCCTCCACCGGGGGGGGGGGGGATGACTCCTGTCCAGTGCTTGCGGGTGGCCAAGGGACGCACAGATACTGGAACACCAGCTTGTGCTGATTTGAGGGACGTGTCAGACGCATGGTATATTCATGCTGCAGCGTTCCAACTGGATACCCCCCTGAAAGAAACAAATACAAAAATATATTTCCCCGGTGTGCTCAATGACACCCCCACAATTCTCCGTGTGGCGGATCAGGGTCCCGCTGCACCAGAGACACAGATCCGACAGAGCTAAGCAGGAGGCCCTGCAGGCTCTGCCCTGGGGGTTATCCAGGGGGTACTGTGAGCAGGTGATCCTGGGTCACCCACAGAGGTGGGGAATCAAGGGGGGTTGCCGGAGACCAAAAAAAGCATACCAAGAAAAACCAAAAAAAATTTGCACATGTTAAATTATGATGTTGATAATCTTGTTTAAATTAGACCACATAAGGGCAGAAAACAAACTACAGTCTGTTAGCAGTGCAAACAGCACTGTTCAGGAGATCTCGCTCTAATGACTTCACCACATAGCAGGTTAGGCGGTCGTCTTAGAGGGCAGACAGGGCGGAAGGTTTGAAAGGAGAGAGTTTTGATAGTAAAGATAGAAGTGTAGTTTAAGCAGTATGTAAGCAGCAGCCTTTCCTTTTGCCTTTCTATGAAGTCGGATTTTACAACTTTTTTTAAATATCATGTTTAAGTATCCTTTAGGATACAGCATGTGAGAAAGGCACTATATAAGCCAAATTCAGGTTCTGTTCTAAAAAGAAATGAAACAAGCATTTGTCCGTGCTGGATGGTCGCCACTGGTATAGAAACCCTGGGGTACTGGGTGCACTGTGGTACACTGTGTGGGTTATGTATTACTACAGTTATGGGACTGCATTTGTAAATTTGAATGCAGACAAATACATTTGTTATGTTTTAATATTTTAGCATCTGTCAACATTGCTGTCTATCGATAGCACCCTTCCGGATGTAAAAACAAATTTCACCTATGCCATCTTTGTCGATCTGGCTAAAGCCTTTGACACTGTGGCTCACACCCTACTCCTCACTAAGCTTGCTGCAGCCAGTCTCTCTGATGCTGCCATTAGCTGGTTCCGTTCCTATGTTATGGGTAGATCACAATCAGTTAGGGTAGGCAACTCCATCTCCCTCCCTCTCCCCATCAACACTGGTGTCCCTCCCTTAAGGTTTGGTACTCGAATCGATACTCTTCTCGATATTTCTGAATGACTTACCCTCTCTGCCTGCTCAACAGCAGATAACCACACGTATGCGGATGATACCATTTTGTGTACCTCCAGTACCGCCCCCTCAGATGTGGAAACAAGCCTTCAGCTGGCTTTCGACAATGTCCAGTGTTGGTTTCATTCAAATCAACTGTTCATCAATGCCAAAAAAAGGCTCTGACTTTTGGCACCAGACAAAAGCTCACCAGGTTTACATCCTTCCCTACTTTTCACACCCTTGATGGGTCTTCATTAGAGGATGTCTTCTCCTTTAAATGCCTCAGGCTCTGGCTCGATAGGAACCTTAACTTCTCTGTCCATGTGGATGCTTTACACAAAAAGCTTCACCCCAAACTAGGTGCTCTGTATAGACACCATGGCTGCATTTCCCCTCAGGCTCGTCGGGAAATAGTTCAGAAGATGATCCTCCCGATATTCGACTATGGAGACATACTGTATAGCAGGAAATATCAACTTTCAGTTTATTTTCACTATATTAGCTTAACTTGACAAAAGCGCTAAAATAAGCTGATCACTAATACTACAGGGAGCAGAGCTACAACTGGATACGAAGCTGACATGCTAATTCAATTGGGCGCTAAATAGTACTGCACCCCTCTCTGCGCTCAATAAAGAGAGCGCTAAAATAAGCTGCTACACAGTCGTTTACAGTGTCGCCCCCTAAGTCAACCCTCGCAGGACTGGACACCCTTTTCAAGTCCTTCTGCCACTATACCCTAAACCAACATATGCGCACCACTCGACCTCTCGCTGCCCTCTCCTTCCCTTCTCTTGGGTCCAGACGCCTTGCCCATTGTGTTTCACTAGTTGGGAAATTCTGGTTTGAATCCCTCCCATCCTACCTAAACGCACTCTTTTCCACCCCTTCCTATCCCACTTACTCCCTCAGTGACTCCTCTTTCAGAACCACAGCCCTCCCTGTCCGAACCACCACTTCAGGTTGGGCTGCCTTCTCCTACCATTTCCCTAATCTCCTTCAAACTACCCCTTCGAAAGATCCACTAGTTCTAAAGTCTCCACGCAGGTTCCCCACTGTAAGACCTCCCTTGGACAGCGAGCTTTCCATTACAGGGCTCCCCTTTCGCTAAACTCTCTACCAGCTGCTGCTTCAGCTGTATCCAAACTTGACCCTTTCAAATCTCTCCTTCGGGAACATATAATTTCCTCCAGCTCCCGTGATTGCTTCTAACCTTTCTCCCTGCCTACCTCTATTCCTTCTCACCAGTCGTTAATCAGCTCTCTCTTGCCTCGCTCTCCCTTCCCTTTCACACTTCCTCCCCTCCTCAGTTTTCTCTCCATACTTACTACTCTTTTCTTGTCCCTGCCAAGACTGGCACCATTTACCGATTTCATTCTTGCTCTTACGTGTTCTGATTAATAATATAATGCGTATTATCTGACCTGGGATAGATTTTTATCCAGTATATTACTGTCTTGTCTTATTTGTATCAAACATAACTGTCATTCCTGTGTTCCCTGTTTTGCCTCCCTGACATGGAGACTTTGCAAGAAAGTCTCTGACTCAAAGGTTTGTAATTCCGATTTAATAAATAATCTTTGAAAGTCTCTCCCCTTAGATATCCACTCCACCCCATCCAGTAGTTCATTATCTTGTCTTCAACGTAACTTTATTTCCCCTTCCTGCAACTGCTTCTGACCCCTACCCCTTACTGCAACTGTTCCTGACCCGCACCCCCTTAAACACGTTATCTCTTTTTCTAATCACTTTTGTCCTGTTTTCTCATATCTATTCTCACCCCTTCTGGCAAGTAAATAGCCTACTGTGCTTATAGCGGCTGTATTTCTTACCTTCCACTACTATCCCCCAATTTCCACAATCTTTAGAACTCCCTCTCCTTAGATATCCGCTCTTCCTGAATACTTCCCTAGTTTTGATTATTATGCTGTATGTTTGTGTGTGTGTATATACACATGCGTGTGTACATGTATATATACATATTTAAAGAATTTTTTTTATGCATCGCCGCGTTTTATTTTTTGCATCTTGATTTTATGTTCTATTATCATTTTTTGAATTTGTATCTTTCCTCAAGTTTTCAATTTCGTATCTTGTACGATTTTGTTTTATTCTCAATTCATCGTATTTTGTATCTTGCAATGCATATTGTATCCCATCTTTCCTTTCCCCCAGAATGCACCTGGAAATGAGCTATTTGCTGGCTCTGTATGCCTTTTCTAGTAAAACCTTTTCAAATAAAATAAATAACATTTTGGACAGGATTTGAAAAATGACAGCTGTCACATTCATGAGGTGCTATAAAGAAATGGCTATGTTGTAAATTTGGGGTAAAAATGTTGAAAATTACCGCTACGAGCCTGTGTTCGCAAAATTCAACGTAGGCCCATAACTTTGTTTTTTAATATTTTTACACCAAATTTTCAACACAGCCTTCTTATGCCCCACCTCATGAACAAGAGCAAAGAAAATTTTCAACTCCTGCCGAAAGGCGATTTCACACAGGGACCTCAAAATCACATTTTGGGACAGATTTGCCTAATAACAGTGAACTTGTTCATGACGTGGGGTTCCAAAAAAGACCTTTTGAAAATTTGGGGGAAAAATATGCACAAATGGACAAGTTATGCCATTAAGTTCAAAAACCCACTAAAATACACTGAACCGCATACCTGTTTCTTCAGTTTTGCGGTCTGGCTTTGAAGAGTGAAGACATGTCTGCGGTCCACAGAAGATGACAGCACTGAACTCCCGGTGGGTCAGTAAGGGCTTGGGGGGGTGTAGGGTGGTGGATGCTGAGTAGGAGGGTTTTGGGGAGGACAGGAGACAGTAATGGCTGCAAATGACATTGATGGCCGTTCTTCTTTTCACAGGGTTTAAAAAATAAAAAGCCGGAAGTTTTTTTTTTTCTCTCTCTCTCTGATTGAGAGACACTGGGGGATTGGGCATCCCCCAGTGTCACTATTATTTTTTTTTTTTGGGGGTGTTTTGAGAGGAAGGGTGTGTCAGGTGGGATTACAAAAAAAAAAAAAAAATGTAAAGTTGTGACCATGCATTGGGAGTGGTGTGGTACTGGACTGCTGGGGTTCCAATTACAGGTGGCAACACTGGGGGATTAGGCACCCTCAGTGTCGTGTATGTGTGTGTTAAATAAATAAAAACCAAGAGGATAGCCGGCCTGCCGGCACAGTGGCAAGGCACCAACGTCCCGGGTTCGGACCCAAGAAGTCTGAGGGCGGCAGGTGGTGAAGGACTGGCGTCCATTGGTCAGTTCTCCTTCTCGGGGGACATGTGTCCAGTGCAAGAGAGGCTCCTGGAGGTGGAGACTCGCAGGCGTCAGTCACCTAGAGATGTGCAAGGCAGGACAGACATAGGTCTCCTTCCCTTGACGTCACTGCACATTCCACCCCCCGAGGAGAAAGCAGCATCTCCCCCCCCAAAAAAGCGCCAGTCCCGCATGACTGATGCCCCACTCCGCTGCCTGTTATCGCCCACGTGTGTGTGTGTGTGTGTGGGGGGGGGTGTGATGGGTGTGAAGCGGATTAAGGGGCCAAGTCCTCCGAGAGAAGGCTGAGGGGGAATCTGGCCAAAAAACAGAGAAGATGTGACCGTTCATTGGTAGCGATGTAGTTCTGCACCAAGAGGGTTTCACTTACAAGCTGGGGGACTGGGCACCCCCACTGTCAAGTGTGGTGTGTGGGGGTGCCTGGGGGCAGTGTGGGGGACAGTCAGTAAAAGACATCAATGGACAGTTTCTTTTATAGCTGGCAGACATTCCAGGCTGACCAAGATGCATCAGCTTGGCTTGTTGGTGACATACTTCGAAAGAAAGAGCTGATCCATGATTGGGTCGGCTCTTCCTTTTGATATACGTGAAGTTTTCGCCCAGCAAGCCAAAACTCCATCTTGATCAGCCTGTCTGATAATTACTATGGCACGGACTTGCCCCTAAAATACTGCTCTGCATTGGACGAACAGCGTCACACCCATCAAAAAGCAGTACTATTGCAATACGTTCACTTGCGTGTGTGCGCATGGTGAACACAAAAAGCTATTTGCCCCCATTTCACTATAATATACACACACTTGCTTACTTCAAACATACTGTCCTACCACAGCAGTGCAAACGTCTTTTGTAGAACGCCACTGCTTCAGGTAACAAGAAACAGGGTTTCAATTCTTCTGCAAACAATCCCCTATCCAAGGTCAGGCCACTTACCCAGCTCGGGCTGTGGCAGCTGCTTTCTCTTCGTCTCACTGGGTGTGGATCTGCCAGCTTCCTTTTTTGGGGGCACCGGGCTAAGCTGTTGGGGGATGCTGACCTGTGACTGCTGGCTTGCTTGTTTGCCAGTTTTCCTCACTGATGGGGAGGCCTGTTTAGGCTCTGCTGTTGATGCTGCGCTCTCTTCCTCACACTTCTCATCTCCAAGCTTCCTTTTTTGGGGGCAAGGTTCACTTTTCTTCTGACTCTGATCTTCTCTCATGGCTGCGCCTTGGCAGCCTGCTTTCTGGCCAGAGTCCAAGTGAGTTTTCCCAGAGTGTGGCTCTTTCTTTTCATTCACCTTCACGTTTTTTTCTTTCTTCTTTATCACTACAGAAAAAATGAGATAACAATATAAAATGGGTAACAACTATTTCTATAACAATCAAACAAAACTCTGGATACATTATTAAATATGTAATAATAGTATGTTATTTTATTTAAATATGTCGAAAAATAGTCCCCAGACTTGGGCAGAGGAGTGGTAAAATTGACTGAACAGCAACTCACTGAAAAATGCTAAACCAGTGAGTTGGAGGGACAGCAATGTATTTGAGCAGTTTGGGTCTGCCTCTGTAACTGTGTTTTCCCACCTTTTCTTTTTGTTTATAAAGTATTACTATATTGCCTACTTTCTTCATCCCTTTTTTTTTTTTTTTTTCTTCCCCTATTTTTTCCCTCATTCAAGACACATAATGTTTATCATGGAATACAGGGATTCAAAATTCTGCTCAGTTCTGCTGGTAAAATGTTACTCTCCCAACCCACTGTACACACAGACAACAAAGGCCTCTTTTAGAGCCAGTGACTTAATTATCTCACTGTCAGGGCAAGCAGAAGAGATTTCCCTGATGAGCAGGTAAAGACAGAAGGGGGATTTGTCACTGTTAGTAAAGAAACAGTTGTAATGAAAACTGTAAACAATACTTAATGTTTCTAATTTGTTTATGTGTGTAAGGAGAGTGTGATGATCAGGGAAACAATGTTTACTTAATTTGTTTTATTTTTTATTTAACTTAGTTTCAGTTTTAGGGCCCAGCCGACGGTTTTTACAGTGTAAAGGTAGCAGCCATGTTTGTGATGGAAGAGCAGTTCTGGTTGCAGAGGGACTGATGGAAGATATCAGCTGCTTAATGATATTGCTGCCCTTTCACCTATGGAGGTTAAGGTATTAGGAAAGTAGTGCCACCTTTCAGTTTGTTGACAGGTAAGGACACTCCCTTTGACCAATCAGAGTGAAGGATTTCTTTTACCCATTTTATAAAGCCAAAATAACAGCCAATCACTTGACAGAACTTATGCAAAATTAGCTCATCAATGCTGAGATTAAAACAGCACCGTTAAGTAAGCAATAAGACACGATGGAGTGTGCATTAGACAGTTCTAATGCACGGCTAGTGGGACGCAGTGAGGCACGAGGCCTGGGCCGAGTGCATCAATCTAACCGTGCATTAGTATCAATACACATCCCGAGTGGCTTATTGAGCTTATAAACGGGCCTGTGTATTCTAAATGGGGGTTCTAGTTTTAGCTGTGCATTAGACACATATAATGCACGGCTAACAACCAATCAGACTGCTTGAAATCCTTTGCCGTTTTTATAAGTACAATTATCAACAGGCTGCACTAAGGGATATCTTTACAAGGTTTCATCATAATTGTACAAATAGCTCTCAAGAAACAGCCCACAGTGTAAAAAAAACCAATCAGAAGCCACCATTCATGCATAATGAGGTTGCCATGGTGAAGAGGTGATAAAGCTATAGCAAGCCATGTCCATAACACTTTGATCACCACTGGATAGGAGGTTCTCAAGATGTACCAAAAATAAAAATTTACAAACAATAAGTTGTTGGCGTATTAAGAAAAAATAGCATTCTTCTGAATTTTTGTTCACCAGCTAAATGTTCTAGGCATAAAGATACCCGTTTACCAGCAAGATCTGAAGAGTACAATACATGGTGATGGTAGCAGAACAATGCAAGATAGAGCATTCAATGTCCTAAAATAGATTTTGCTCATTTAATTTAAAAAAATGGTGGAGGAACTAACTCTTGCCTACCCATGGTATCTGAAGCACTTCCAACAGCTCCTCCAAAAATGGTCTCTGAAAATGATCTTCCCTCAGGGTATATGGAGCCAAACATTATGCCAGGAAAACAGAAATATGCTGATCCTTGGACTGTTGGTTACGAAGACAAAAAAAAACTGAACTTCTGAACCACAGAAACAGAGAAAATGACAGCAGGAGACGCTCTGCGGCCAATCCAGTCTGCCTATCCTGGCTAGTTATACTATTTAGGCTACAGTAGACAACTTCCCCTTACCTCTACCCCCTTCCTACTTAACAGCGGCTTCAGCAAATGCTTCCAAGCTGGACTATTTTAACTCAACAAACGCACTTAGCTCAAAGGCACTTAACGTCCTTGTTTGTTTTGTTCCGTTTTTGATAACTGCTTCTTGTAAGCATATGTCTGAAATTGCAAAATCTGAGTAACCTCTACTACAGTCTTTCCTTAGACGTATATTAAGTGTTCTATTATGCATTATCTGTAAACATCACAAGTTAATAGGTATCCTGTTGCTTAACTATTGCTATTGATAACCTGAGTGTTATCACCCCGTTACCCCTTCCCCCCAGGTCGCACCGGGAGACGAGCAGCTTGTTGCTCAGTGTGCCTTCCTGGTGAAACAATTTCAATAAATAAAATAAGAAGACCATGTGTCTGTCCCACCTCCTACCAATTCGGCCCCCACCAGCTCCTCGTCCAGTCTGATCCACCACTCTTCAGTGAAAAAGTGCTTATGGACATCTCTCATGAATCTTCCTCCTACCAGTTACAATGAATTTCCCTTTGTACCTGTGTTGGTACTCAAGACTAATATGCCTTTAAAATCCCTCTTGTTTATCCTGTGCAGGTACTTACATGTTTTGATCATATCTCCCCCCCCCCAAAAGGGTATACATCTCGAGGTCTAGCGACCTATACACATACGTCTTTCCCTCTACACCCTGGATCATTTTTAGTTGCTCTTTGTTGTATTACCTCCACTTTCTCGTAGTCCTTCTGTGAGTATGAGCTCCAGAACCTTACGCAGTACTCCAGCTGCAATTG
The DNA here is from genome assembly GCA_016271365.2 of Neoceratodus forsteri. Taxonomy (NCBI): domain Eukaryota; kingdom Metazoa; phylum Chordata; order Ceratodontiformes; family Ceratodontidae; genus Neoceratodus; species Neoceratodus forsteri. The sequence continues at coordinate 106,659,682 of JADMNL010000034.1, read as the reverse complement.
CACCAGACTCCTGAATACTGAAAAGGATCACCTCCAGGCTCCTGCTGCAGATTCACCTTCCTATGCACCCTGGCACCTTATCTACCTTTCCCACTGTGGATTTCAGGTCATCTGATAATATAACCCCAAAGTTTTACTCTTCAGCTGTGCTTTCCAGTACCCCAACCCCTACTGAGTGCTGTGTTTCAGGTTCTTACTTCCGATGTGCATTACGTGACATTTTTTGCATTAAAGCTCAGCTGCCAGGTCTTGGACCATTTCATTTGCTTATTGTACCTGTAATGTTTGTTTATGACTATGCACCCGACATGGAACTTTTGTAAACAAGCATCTGTGCTCAAAGGTAATCTCCAAACTTTTCAAGACAGAAAGAAACTAGTTACCCAGGTTCTCTATTAGTGCCCTAATCCCCTTCCCAGTGTACACCCTTGGGCAGATCTTGCTCTCAACCACAAAGAGGCATTTCTTGCGCTCAGCTTGTAACCTCTAACATCCAAGTAATCACTGCTTACCGCTACCCGCACAGATCTCCCAATCAGCTAGCTATGTCTCCATGTTGCTATTCAAAATAGGAATTTCAGGGGTCAAAAAAATTCCACCTTAGGTCTCCAGTGATATGCTAATTAAATAACAAGTTCAAAGGGGTAAACAAAAAAAAAAAGCAGCTATTTTTCATTGACAGGAAGATGCAAGTCCCATTAGGCAGTTGCAGAGTTGTTGCTCGCAGTGTCAACAACCTGGGCTGATGCCCTGCACTCAGAGCGCTGTAAGGCTGAGAGGTGGATGAGTCTTGAACTCCCCAAAGGGCACCAGCTTTGGAGTACGAGTTACCAGGCCTCACTGCATAATCACCACATGAGCGACCACAAATGGTGGTGCAGCCGACAGCCTGTGGTGCAAAGAGGGGGGTGCCTAGCTGAGTCCCACAACAGCATTCCGTGGCTTCCTTACTTGGGACTCCAAACTCCCGACACCCACATAAGGGAAACAGGAAGGAAATTTCAGATCTGCTGGATGGCAGCTCTGACGCTTGCTCGGAATTATACGCTGCAGTCGTGGTGGTGGGGGGCAAGGTTGGTGAAGCTGAGTGAGGCAGCTGCAAAGAGAGCCCTGAACGGGGTCATTGTGCAGAAAAGGAAAGAACATAAAATAAATAAAATAAACCCATTTGACAAAGACGACTCCCGCATTTGTCTACCTCAACAATATTTGCTCACGACACATGAGAGACTGGGGTACCAAGCTGGATGACCAGCCTGGAAGGACTAGAACAAAGGTGAATACGGGGAGAATATTATCAGTGATCATTGTTCTTCCCTCAAACTTGAAAGTAATGATTTATGTTTCTCCTTGTGGTGGGGAGGGAATTACACCAGAGGACAAGCTACATTTTTGATTTCTCCATCAATGGCATTTCTCACCTGAAAGCAACTGCACAGCCCCCCACCTAGTCCTGCGGGGTTCCCCGGCAGCAGATTCAGTAAAGAAGCCAGATACCTCCGGTTAAATGCCAATGCTGACCACTTTGAGTATTCCATTTATTTGCAGGAAATCTAAAGCCTTCTGGTGACGTCCGTAAGATTTTTCTTAGTGGTGTCATGTTCTTCCAAAGTAGGATCCTCTGGAGGGGACCTTGGGGTGCTGATCAAAGTCCTCACTGCAAGTCAACACCATGGAGCTGCTGCCCCGGTCACAGGGGCTTTCAGCATAGTCCTCAGTCTCCACCTCATCTTGCATTATTAAGTCAGGATTATATTCATACTTGCTGTAGAGTGGGTTGACAGGGAGAGGGGAGTGGGCTGGCAAAGTCAGTGGCGCCCTAGGAAGAGATTGTGGCAAGGGTGTACCCTGAAGCACTGATGGAGGGTTACTACTACGTCCTGTCAGACACTCTGGAACAGGGACGCCAAGTAGCAGGTGTCTAACCATTTCTGAGAAAGATGACAGTATCGCCAGAGTGTCAGTGTCCATATGGTCAAACAGGTGTGCCTGGAGGAGTCAACGGGGAAGACAGAGTCCCCGACATCAAAGGCGACATACCAGCCATACTAGGCCTGACAGTGCCCATGCCAAGCCTTGACCTGGGTGTCATGTCGACGGGGCTACCGACTGGGCACCAGAGCGGACAAAGGCATTGACGAGGTACTACCTGCAGGATACGTGGAGCAACCTGGAATACACTGAGAAGGCTCTCTCCTTGTCCCAGTGCTTGTGTTTGTGACCGATGGATTGTCCCAGGATTTAGACGACATAGACTCTGTCGACTGGGCCGGAAACACGGCTATACTCTTCTACTGGAGCTCCTTCTCCATCCTACCTACCTTTTGCACGAGAAGGTGTTTTTCTAGAGCCCCTTTACAGAGTTGCCTGGTCGTGGAATTAAAATCCATTCACATTTTGTAGGTTTTCACGTTGTGGTGCGGGTCTCGGCAGCAGAAACAAGACATCGTGGGAGTCACTGGTGTAGATCTTGTCTCCACACTCACAATACCAGAACAGTTTCAACAGTTCCTTCGACGACATACAGGTTGTTGAAAATCACTGTAAAAGTGATTACTTTTTTAACAAAAGAAAAACGATGGCTATTGCAGTGACGTTTCCTTCAGCGGTCCGACGAGTATGGTCAACGGCAGGAGGAGGAGCTGCCCACATTTATATACAAGCCGATGGCTGACGTCATCATGGGTGGCCCCTGGCTGACTGCTTGCAGAAGTTTCGATGTGGCCCTAGCACCTGGCGGGTTTATAGTTCCATGGGTGTGGCCTTATGAGAGATATCCTCAAAGATCCTTCCTTGCTTGTAGAGCAATGCAGGGCCAGACTGGCTACCCCACAACCAAAAAACGGAACCTCCGTCACAAAATACTAACACCGCCAACCTTCTCAACCTCAAAGAAAGACTCCGCTATCAAACCTGTCTGTTAGTAAAGAAAACACTGCTTGGGCTCTCGCCCCCTGGGGTGTCGATCTCCCTCCAGCATGTCTCCTCCTCTGTCTTCACCCGTAGCTCGGATAAGGTCACCCTACTGGTGCCGAGAACTAGGACCTCTCTAGCCCAGAGGTCTTTTTGTCACAGAGCCCCCTCCTGGTTCAACTCCCTTCCAGTCAGCATCACCAACATTCCCAAAACTGGTTCCTTTAAGACTGCCCTTCATAACCACCTCTTCGACACTTGCTGCTGTAAATGTCCCTAACTGTAGCGCCCTTTCTTCCCCCTATGGTGTCACCTGTGGGGCTGCGTCTCCCAGTACACTCCAAATGTCGACAATGCCCACTGGACAGCATACTCTTCCACCCCCCCCCTGCTCACTCTCCACCAGCACCAAACTCCACTACCCCACATGTTATGTTTCACTTCCTGCATCAGCAGCCGCCCTTCTTCACCATGTTGTAGCCTGGCCAGAGTATTGACTCCTGTCGCTACATCACCACATATCAGCTAATCTTCCCTACCTTAACTGAAATGTCTTGACTGAGGGTGTCTCACCTAATGGCTCATGTGTAACCACTGTAAAAATGATTGTAAATGTGTCTGTAACTGATCTATGTAACACTGTCTGTATCTTGAACTATATAACACTGTTTTGTCCTCTCTGTGACGAGGTACCTTTGTAAACGAGTCTCTGACTCAGAGATTATAAATCTGAACTTTTACAAATAAATAAAATAAACTCTTCTTATAACAGCTGGATTCAAGTGGTCATGGCGGCGATAGACCGCTAGGCCACTGTGTCGCCAAGGTGCCATCATTTTGATGAAATCACTATCCAACATTTTTCAGCAGCAGCTAAAAGCATATGGGGCCACTTCTTTCCCATTACTGAGTGTTGTGCTTCCTAGACTCGCAACCTTGCATCAAATTTCAAAAGCATATCCATACCTCGACAATAACTCAAAACACACCTACTGCAATGCCAGCAGGTAGCTCAGCTCTCGTTTCCTTGGAAATAAACAACAAACAACTCTGTTCTTCCTTGTACTGTTTATCTAGAAGTGCTGTGCTCATCTCCAGGGCTGCTGGGTCTCCTCTATCTGCCTACTGACTGCACTTCCTCACCACCACTGCTCTTCCTCGCCTGTGTCAGTAATCGCATGCCGTGGTTTGTTGTTTTCCCTTGCACTTGAATATGTCGTCTCACCAAGTGCTGTGTGTGTACTGTACTTGTCTATATGATTTTATTTTGTACCCATTCATTTTTGTACCAATGTAATTACCAAATGTTGCTCTACTGACTTGCTTCATGTACTGTTCTGTTTCTCTTCTGTTCCCCTCCCCCGGGTCACACCTAGAAACGAGCCTCAGCTCATTGTGCCTCTCCCAGTTACCAATTTACAAATAAATACTCTTCCTCACAGGCATGGCCCAATCAAAGTTCTGCTATTTCATACCTTTAACCGGTTTCTGAAGATATGCTTTAGAGGGCATCCACTGCAGATTCTGACATTTTCTCATTCTATGTTTAGAGAGACAGAATAAGTTATTTTTCATGAGGGCAAGAAATTAAGAACACAATTTAAGGGACACTGTCAAACCCTCTGTGCCATGGACTGATATATCAGTCCAGAATTTCTATACATTCTAATTCTCTTGGTAGCCTAAGGGTTAAGCCACAGATTGTCCGTAGATTAAAAATCACATGTTATGACTGCATACGTTCTGTAAGAGATTGCTTATGCAGCTGGTAGTGTGATTGTGATTCATTTTTTTCTAGTGGGAAAAAAAAAAAAAAAACAGACTTGCCACCATACTGGTGTTACCACACAGAAACATGTTTGTTTACATTCTTCGATAAACTGACTGCACCTTTCCTGGACTTGAGAATGACCCTAACACAATCTTGCCACTCATGATGTGGGAGGAGAGGAGGCTACTGCATTGAGTGGCTGCACTGTGTTGGGGGGGTTCCTAATGTTCAGCATATAAGCAATAAGAGCAGATCAATGATCTGAAGGCAAACAAGTCTGGCTATAATTGCACCACTCCCATGCATTTCAGTTCCACTAAGAAAGGGAGCAAATCAACCAACCAACGACTTCAATGAGTTTTAGAGAAGGTAAGCAATCATAAAATGTGGGGTTTCAACTAAAAAAAAAAATACGATGCAGAAAGGGTTGACAGTGTCCCTCTAAGCAATAATTCCAACTGTACAGAGAGTATTCACATCACATAATGCCAGCAGTGTCACTTCAGCACAAACTCATAGGGAAATGCCTGACAAGAAAACCCGGGCCGTCCTGCTGGTGGAACCAGTAACACTATTGTTAGGGACACTAATGACCCAGGTTCAGGAATGAGCCCGGAGTGTCAGAGGGTCGGCCACAGCCAGGAGGATTGAGAGTCCGATGGACAGCTCTCCACCTTCCGGGAGTGTGAGCTGTGGTGCTTGGTGACAGTCTGACCCCTAGCACTGACTGAGGGGGGTCAGTAAGCCAGAGATCGCAAGAGGAGAGGACTGGAGGACAGGCAGATGTCAATGCGTTAGGCGTAAGAGCACGTCTGACGTCACCAGGATATCCACTGCATGTCCTATGCTTCGAGGCAACACACAAGTTGGATAGAGAGCTCTGGCAGCTGCAGCATGACGCTCCTGGCCACCAGCCAAATCATGCCTCAGGTGTAAGCCTCAGGTAGATAGCAATCTCTCCCAGCAAGTTGGGGGATGCAAGGTGGTGGGCCAGGAAGCTGAAACGAAAGTACACCCCCACCTAAACTGAGGGAGATGAAGAGAATTAAAAGAAACCGGTCTTTAAAAGACCAACATTTACTGTCTGTTCAAAAGGCCCACTGCTCCAGTATAGCGGTTGCAATGAGCCTTCCAAGCTGTGCTGTGCAGTCTGTTTTCTACAGGTGTGATCCAAATGGCTAATCACGTAAAATTACTAACACAACAACAACACAGACCTGCATGTGGGCCTACTGCACTGAACGCTGGCGTAACGTAACAGTTTGAGTACCTGTAACTCTTCCCCTAAATGACCACCCCAGACCCTGAATGAAAAGACCACCCCAGTCCTTAACACAAACAAATGACTATCACCCAGTCCTTGACCCAAACAGATGACTATCACCCAGTCCTTGACCCAAATTAATGACCATCCTCCAGTCCTTGACCCAAACAAATGACCATCACCCAGTCCCTGACCCAAATGATCACACCTCAGCCCTTGACCCCGAAGACCATACCTTGCTCCCTGACCAAAAACGACCATCCCAATGCTTCACCCAAATAAATGACCATTCTACAGTCCTTGACCCAAACAAATGACCATCCCCAGTAACTGACCCAACAAATGACCACCCCAGTCCTTGTTCCAAACAAATGACTATCCCCAGTAACTGACCCACAAGACCACCCGTCCTTGGCCCCAATAAATGACCATCCCCCAGTCATTGATTAAAACAAATGGTCATTCCACAGTCCTTAACCTAAATGACCATCCTCTAGTCCTTAACCCAGACAAATGGCCATCCCTCAGTTGACTTTACTGGGGTGTTCCTTTTTCTCCATGAAGATCTAAAACAGGACTTGGTTTTGCTAGAGTTGTTTTTCATGTGAAGGCCATAGTTTCATATTTTTATTTTGTGGTGTATCCCCCCCCCCCCAAGCAGCCACCACCACTGAATGCCTTGTTTCATTCCCTTGTTCCCCATAACACTCTCCCCCCCCCCCCCCAACGATTATGTGGACTAATGAATGCCACAGAGCAAAACAATTATATATTCCAGTCCTGATCACTCCTGCTTTTCCATTTGTGTTAGTTCTGCTGGTGGCCTTCTTGGGAAGCTGAAGTTAAATCTTATTCTGAGTGGGGGTGCCTGTCAATCAAAACTTAATTTCTAAAATGTCCAGCCTCAGAACTGCATGGAGAAAGGGAAGGACCCTAGAGGAGGAGTGGAGAGGTGAATGACACAGACAGAAACTAGAACTGCTGTCATCCTGGTGCTACATACTCTGGATCCCCCCCCCCCCAAGGCAGGAACCAGGACCTCCTTTATTCTACCATCACTATCCCTGATCTCCCAACTAATGGAGAGACAACTCCGTCCCATGGCACCTACTCTACCCCGACCTCTTACAATTCACTTAACTCTGTCCCATGGCAACCACTCATCCAGAACTTATTATGATTCGCTCAGCTCCATCCCACAGTGCCCACTCATCCACTACCTCTTACAATTCACTTAACTCCGTCCCATGGCACTCATTCAACACCTACCTCTTATAATTCACTACTCCATCCCATGGTATCACTACAGAAGACTGACACTCATTTGCCCGATATTCATTAGCCCGAGACCAACTTCCCAACACTGAAAATCCCGACAGTGGGACTTTGCTCGCAGCAGAGTTGGCTACAATAATTATGGGGGGTGAAGCCCCCAAAACATGGAAAAAGAAAAAAAAAACAAAATACTGTCCACCATGGGCAAAATCCCACTGTCAGATTTTAGGTGTCAGGAAGTTGGTTTTGGGCCAATGGGTGTCGGGCACATGAGTGTTGGTCTCCCGTAGAATATCCATGCCCACTCACTCCTACCTGTTACAATTCGCTCAACTCCATCCCATGGTGCCCACTCATCCCCTATTACAATTCGTGCAACTCCGTCCCAAGGCGTCCACTCATACCTACCTGTTATGATTTGCTCAACTCCATCCCATGGCATCCACTCATCTCCTACCTCTTAAAATTCGCTCAACTCCATCTCATGGTGCCCAATCATCCTCTACCTCTTATGATTCATGCAACACCGTCCCATGGCGCCCACTCATCTCCTACCTTTTAGGATTCGCTCAACTCCATCCCGTGGTGCACACTCATCTACTACCTTCCGATTTGCTCAGCTCCATCCCATGGCACCCACTCATTCCCTCTCTCACTTCCTCTAGAGCTTATTCCCTCTCAAGAGGGGCCTGGAGACAGGTGTAGGTAGTGAGACTGGGACACAGCAAGTCATTGTTAGTCCAGAGCCCTCATGGTTTCTGCTATTTGCCATCTGCACTGAAGAAGCTGGTGGAGGTTAACCCATGCTGCTCAGCAACAGACCAGGTTATATGACTATAAGCTCAATGCAAAAGCACTGACAACAGAGTCACGCTAAAGGCAAGTTATCAGCAGATTTCATGGCACACAGTGAGCAGCCTTCCAGGCACACTGTTGGCAGGTAACGATAATTTATTACCCACACTCACAGCCTTCAAACTGTAAAAGACAGATGCAATTAAAGTGTGTATATATTTGTCTGAATAACTAAATAACTCAAGATATTCATAGCCAGCTTGCTACGAGCTATCAATAGCTTTTCTTTATGAAAAGGCCACTACTCACTTGCAGCACTGTTTCTTTATGTTGCGGCCACCAAACTTGGGTTTGTCTAGGCAATTGGTACAAACTCCACAGTCCTCTGGAACCTGGCAGCCGGAGCACTGTCCGCATCGCCTCGACCGCCGCCCTTTCTTTACAGGAGGCTCCTGCTGGGTCTTGTGTCTCGTGATGGGCTTGATGGGCTTAATGGGTGGGGCAGGGGGCTCGGCATCCTCAGAACCAGCGATGGACGATTTATCTGCAAAACAAGAAAGAGGGCTGTAAGTCAGAAAATAAAGATCACACCGTCACAAAGCCTTATATACTACATGATCAATGGATGACATAAACCTATTTTTGTCCCTCTCATTTTGCTTAACTTTCACCTCTATCCCCCTTTCAGGCAGTGCTTTTTTGCTGGTACTGGGTCAGGTCATGTGAGGGAAAGAACAGTTACATAAAAACGTCGCCTAACAGTAGATCTTTGAGAGAATCTCCTCTATTAGGCCACACCATTGGAACTATAAGCAGTCAGCGCCAGAACAACTCAAAACATTCTGCTAGACGGGGCGCACAATGACATATGGTGTCAATATGCATCACTCCCCAGTTCCCATCGGAGATCAGCCTCAGAGGGCCTCTTAACCATGAGGAACCAGGAGATTAGACCAGTGCCAGGCACACAAGAAGAGGCACAAGGCTGGGAACAACATGATGCATGGAGTAAAGCTTTAGACACAGCATATGATATAAACCTCAGGATACAGAACGGGAGGGAGGAGGGAGGGTACAGCACAGCTTAATGGAGGAGATTCTCTCGAAAATCCACTGTTACGGTAAGTTCTTACGCAACTGTTCCGTCTTCATCAAGAATATCTCCTCCACTGGGCCACACCGCTGGAATGACTCCTAAACAGTACAAAACAACAGGGAGGATGGCACTGTCTGATACATGGTCGGGACAGGAGCGTGTTGCGATACAGTAAGCTCAAAACCAGCACATCTACAAAAGATGATGTCCAGACTGCAGTGTTTAGTGAAGTGTGCTGGCAGCAGAGACACCTGCCAAATAAGCAAGGGATCTAGACTTACCCGCTTCTGGGAGCACTGGTTTGGTTAAAATGCAAGAGCGGGGTGGTTTTGGGGATTCTAAGAGAAGTGACATGGGGGGGGGGACTGCCTGTATAAGTAGGATATTGATCTAGCCTGTTGTGATATGAGCATGTTGCTTGGATGCTTTTCTATGTGCTATATGACTTTCACAACTGGTGTAATTGTACTTTGTTATTTGTGTTTCTCATTTATATATTTAATCATGTTTATTCAATTGCAAAAAAAATAAATCTGCAACAGACATGGTCCTACCCATTGTGCAGTGACCACGAACAGCACCAGAAGTTCCCTTACTGTACTTCCTATAACAAAAAGTAATACAATGTGCCAGCCGTTTGGACAGGCATTGTTTAGATACGGGAGCGCTCCCTTTCCCAGGGGCAAATGAAACAAAAAGCTGAGAGGACTTTCTGCAGGCCTTGGTGCGATCAATATAGTATCTTAGTATTCTATATACATCTAAAGTATGGGGAGCAGCACCTCACTCTGGTTGGTATGCTCAGGATAATAAACTGGAAGGTGTATTGTTTGGTTCAGTGTCAATTATGATACCACCTTTGGTAGAAACATAGGCTTTGTATGCAGAGAGACCCTATCCTTGTGAAAAAAATCAAATAAGGAGAGTCACACATCAGAGCCTGAAGCTTGGCAATCCTTTGAGCAGACATCATAGCAAATAAAAATGTTTTCCATGAGAGGAAATATAAGTCAGACTTCACAGCAGGCTCAAAAGGAGCCAACGTCGGTTTCTGAAGAATGAAATTCAAGTCCCAAGGCGGGATTGGATTATGGACAGGAGGCTTCATATGAAGAATATCTAGCAGAAATGTACGGGACACCTCTAACTGGGCAACCATATGACCATCAATAGGGGCACGGAAAGCTGATATAGCAGCCAAAATGCACCTTAAGCAAGGAATACTGCAGGCCAGAGTCACAGAAGGAAAGCAAGTACTCCAACACAGTATTCACAGGACATGTAAAAGTGCCCATATTTCAGGAAGCAGACCTCAAAGTAAAGTGCTTCCATTTCAGAAATAAGTATGTCTTGTAGTAGGCTCCCTAGCTGCAGCAGGACATCAGAAACTTTAGGGGATACCCCAAAGCATGCGATGGCTCTGTGATTGTTTAGACTACGCCATTAGAAATAAGGCCACGGCATCTCTTTCTGATCCCAAGTCTACTGCAGTAGCATTTCTGAACTTTTCTGAATAACTAATTTTCATTTTTCTACTACTATGGGTAGGCCACCCATAATAGTACCTTTTCTCCCTTGTCTATTCCCTCTTTGTATTCCTTTTCCTCCCCTGCCATATGCCCTTATGAGAACGAGCGCTAGAATAGCAGACTGGCAAAGAAAAATGACTAAATCATAATTAGCAGAAATAATTTGCACAGAGTTGGTTATGTACTTGTTTACTGTGTTATGTTCCATAAAGGAGTTAATAAATGCTTAGTCAGGGACAGGGCGATGTCTTTTTGGGCACTGTTGTGTTATTTGCTGTTTAAAATGTGCCCCAATGCGCGTTTGCGCTAAGGAAAATGCCCTGGAGTGAAAGGCAGTAAGCGAGTGTCCACTTTGTAAGCTACATGCAGCTGCAGAAATATGAAAGCAGCAAATAAAAGCTGTTTCCGATGGCCTAAAACTGCAGCCGTTGGGTGTGTTGAATACAGACGTAGGATTTGTCTCTTTAAAGCAGTTTGTATATAAACACCCTAAAGAAGGGATAACTAATGTGCAGAAACTAAATATAGGAGTGTTTCCTTTAGTATTCTATGTAGACTGTGCTCTTACCTGAGCTAAGCCTTCTTGGGGTGGGGGGGTACTTCTAGGAGCCAGGAGCCCCATGATGAGGCTGTTCTATAAGAGAGTTTTCTTGTTTACAAGTAATCAAGAAGTCTTTCTCAACCATTTCAGTGGCAGAGTGTTAAAGGGAGAAATAAATTACTCCTTACGATTGTATGTTTTCCCTCTGTATATACAGTCAGTCTGATTCCCCCCATATGTTTGTAATAACCAGGATATTTTACCTGTATTAGAAAAGGGGAGGATCAGCTGACACTAGTGTCATAGGAGGACTGCACTATTAAAGCTGCCACTGAGCTAAGGTTAGTCAGATCATCCCAGGAGACTGTCCAGAAAGGTTGGTCTGAGAGCACAGAAGTTGGCAGGAAATTGTACTGGTTAAAGTATTCTACACTGTGGCAGAATCACTGGAGGGAAGCGATTCTGGAGCTCGAGGAGAGCTCATTTATTTCTTTATTGTTTTCTTTTGTTTATAGTCTGAAGTTTAAGACATTATTTATTCTCAATTTGTTTTTATTTTTGCATAGCACGATTTGCTCTATATTATTTTTACAAAAATAAACATCACACAGAATTTGTGTGTTGAACAAATCTTGGAGTATTGTGTATGCTTTTATTACCCTACTCCACAAACCCTACCACAGAATTTGATGTCAGAAGTGGGATCTGGTTGTCTTACGTGGTGGGAGAAACCAGTATCCAGTACCAGACCTGGTACTAAGGGTAATAATAAGGCATGTCAGACGAGGACGAGAAGAGTGATATGGCAACAGGAGGAGTGAAGACCCGGACGCAGGTGTTGAAATCCGGAGAGATATTGATGATGGGAGTAAAGTCCGTGGTGCGGACTCAAGCGAAGGAGCAGACCGAGGAGTTTCCATAAGAGGAAAACAGGATGGAAGAACAACGACGGAGTCACTTGGAAAAACCACCAGAAGGGCTTCCAGAGTTGATGCGCTGGCTAGCCATACGTCAGTTGGAGATGGAGAGAGAGGGAACAGGAGCGACGGAGACAAGACACTAGGTGGGCAGAAACACTAAGGGCATTTCAGGACTTGGGGGGCTGGTGGAGGGCAGGATGGGGGCCGATCAGATCAAAACCGGAAAGATATAAAGCTAACAAAGATGATGCCATCAGATGACATTGAGGGTTATTTGACTACCTTTGAGAGACTAGAAGAAGCATGTGGGTGGCCCAGGAGTCAGTGGGTAGTACACCTGACCCAATACTTTACTGGAAAAGCACAGCTGGCATACACAAATATGGACACTAGATCTGCCCATACCTATGATTTGGTTAAGAAGGAGATCCTTAAAAGGTACGACATTAATACGGAGACGTACGGGCACAGGTTCAGGACCCTCAAGTACCTGAATAATGATAGAGAATAGAGAAGTTTTGGCACGCCTCAGGGAGTTGTGCATGAAATGGATTCAGCCAGAAGGAAAGAATGTTGGTGAAGTGATAGAGACTATTGTAGTGGAACAGTTTCTCCAGATATTGCCCCAGAACGTCCAGCTATGGTTCGAGAACATAAGCCTGAGTCAGCAGAAATAGCAATCACACTGGCTGACAACTACCTTTCTGCCCACCAGAATACCAAGAGGATAGTCAATAGACCCCTGGAAAATACCACTGCCAGAATTAATAACCCCACATGACAAACCAATGAACCAAGGTATGGGAGGTATGATGATAGGAATGATAATAGAAGAGGGACAGAGAGGAACTTTCTACCCAACACTGTATGTAGGAAATGTAAAGGACTGGGTCATATCACCAGGATCTGCCCCCAAAAAAGGAATGACTCAGTACATCTTGCTTTATTGAATCCGGGATATTTTTACACCAATGTCCAGATTGAGGACGAAAACCATTGCAGCTCTCACTGACTCTGGGAGTAAGCAATCCCTGATAAGGCCAGAATATCTAACCAATAAAGAAAGAGGACCCAGTATGAGCGTGGTGTGTGCGCATGGGGATATACACCATTATCCTACTGCAACGGTAGAATTGGTTATAAAGGAAAGTCCTACCTTAATTACTACGGGAGTAGTACCACATTTGCCTGTACTCATGGTGATTAAGCATGATTACCCAGAATTTAATCCCTCATTCCGGAAAAAGGAACTATTGTGTCAGTAACGATGAGGGCGCAGGAGAAGAAACAGAGAGAACCTGGGGACATTTTTCCTTTTCAGGGTGACATAGATGAAGAACCTGAAAGTCAAAACTCTCTCATGATGCCAGAAAGAACCAACAGAGACAATGGCATTTGGAACAAAAAGGGTTAACCCCAGAGACTATGGCTGGTATCTTTAAAAAGACTAATGTGATTATGGAACAAAAAGCTGATAAAAGTTTAGAACCTTTCTTTTTACAGGTGGGACAGCTACCCTCACCAAGCAATACTGAGATTATACATCAGAATGGGTTATATTGTATATGTAAGAATGTGTCTCAAGAACATATTGAGCAATTGTTGGTGCCCCAATGTCTTAGAGATGATCTTCTGTATCTCAGCCATGACCTCCCGTGGGCAGGCCATGCAGGGAGAGACAGAACACTAGGCCGGTTAACTCAACATTTTTTCTGGTTGGGGATTCATGAAGATGTGGCTAATTACTGTAGGACCTGTGAAAGTGGCAGTTAGTCGCACAGGTGGGAAAAAAGGATGTGGTTCCCTTGATGCCCTTACCTTTAGCGACAGTCCCTTTTGAGAGAATAGGGATTGAAGTGATGGAGCCCCAGAACAAAAGTAAGAAAGGCAACAGGTTCATCCTGGTCATTTGCGACTATGCTAGCAAGTACCCAGTGGCCATTCCTATGAGGTCAGTGACCACTCCAAAAATAGCAGAGGAGTTGATCAAAGTGTTTAGCCAGGTAGGACTACCCAAAGAAATAATAACAGATCGAGGTAGCAATTTTAATGCTGCTTTTATTGAAAGAGCTGTACCGACTCCTAGGTATTGTGGCACTGAGAACTTCCCCTTACCATCCCCAGACAGACGGACTCACCGAGCGGTTTAACCAAACCCTCAAGAGGATGTGGAGGAGGTTTGTTCATGAAGGTGGTAATGATTAGGACAAGCATCTCCCTTCCGTCTTATTTGCCTATCGTGAGGTCCCTCAGGCATCCACTGGATATTTCCCCTTCGAACTACTCTATGGTAAGAATCCCCAAGGAACACTAGAAATAGTGAAAGAATGTTGGGAGGAGGGCAAGGATTTAAAGCACATAGGAATAGCTACCTATGTGAAAGAGCTACGCCAGAGACTAATGAGGTATACCCATAATGCACGAGATGGGAGTACAAGCACAAGGGAGGCAGAAACAGGCTTATGATCAGGGGACACATGAAAATAATTTTCTCCCCAGGGAACGGGTATTACTGTTACCTAAATTTAGTCAGAAAATGCTGATGAAATGGCAAGGACCCTTTATTGTATTAAGACGCACAGGGCCGGTGACATATAAGATTGGGACTCCAGGAAAGAAACATCAGAAAAAGATATACCATGCAAATTTGCTTAAAAAATGGCATGAGAGAGACACACCTATAGCAGGTCTGTTGGTCATCCCTGAGAGAGACGAGACAGAGATAGACCTAGCATATAGCTGTCTAGAGAAGCCTAAAGAGGGACTGCAAATACTGATCAACCTTTCCCTGGAACCAGAGAAGCAGGAGGAGTTAAGAGCAGTATTGAGAGAGTATCCCGGCACGTTTACCAGTATACCGGGTCTTGCTAAGGGGGTAGAATATACTATTAGAACTGACTCCCCTCCTATACGAAAAAAGCCATATAGATTGCCTGAACGAGTGTGAGTTGAAGTACAGAGGGAATTGGACAAGTTACAGAAATTGAACATAACTGAGCCATCTAAGGGTACTTGGGGATCCCAGATGGTAGTGGTGCCAAAGAAAGAGGGAGGGATTCACCTGTGTCTCGATTTTAGAGCCTTGAACCAGGTCTCCCAATTTAACGCCTATCCCATACCGAGGATAGATGACATCCTAGATAGAATCGGAAATGCCAGGTATATATCGACCCTAGATCTCACCAAGGGCTATTGGCAGATCCCTTTAGAAGAAACATCAAAGGAGAAGACCGCATTTAGTACGCCAATGGGATTATTTCAGTTTAGGACTATGCAATTTGGTTTGCACGGAGCGTCAGCCACATTTCAAAGATACATGAACCAGATACTGACACCTCACCAGAATTTTTATGCGGCTTATCTGGATGATGTCATCGTGTATAGTCCTGACTGGAATACCCATCTGCAACACTTGAGGGTGGTTACTGAGTCAATAAAAGCAGCTGGTGTGACCATCAACCCTGCCAAATGTGCCCTGACAATGTTTGAAACACGGTATCTAGGATTCACGTTAAGCAATGGTGTGGTAAAGCCTGAGATTGACATGGTAGAGGCCACAGCCAACTGTCCCCAGCAAGAAACCAAGAAGCATGTGAGATCTTTTCTAGGGCTGGCCAGATACTACCAGAAGTTCATACCCCAGTTTGCCACAATTGCTACCCCCCCTTACCGAGCTAACCAAGAAAAAATATGGTAATAAGGTAAAATGGAGGAATGCAAACAAGCTTTTAGAAACATAAAAGCAAAATGATGCTCCTCGCCAGTTTTAAAGAGTACAGATTTTTCACACCCCTTTGAAGTCCATACAGATGAGTCAGGCACGGGACTTGGGGCAGTGTTAAGCTAGACAATTGACGGAGTTGAACATCCTATTCTGTATCTCTCCTGTAAACTACATGACCACGAGCAGAAGTATGCTACAGTCGAGCAGGGGTGTTTTGGCTGCCAAATGGGCTTTATTTGTGGGGTGCTCCTTTTACGCTGATTACCGACCATAATCCGTTATGCTTTCTTCAGATGAAAGATGGTAATAACCGAATAATGAGATGGATACCTAGCGCTGCAGCCTTACAAATCTGCAGTGAAACACAGAGCTGGAACACATGAGAATGCTGATTTTCTGTCCACATATAGGGCGCCTGTTACTGATGGAAATAAAAATGTTTGTACTTGAAGTGCCTTGATTTTTCCAGAATAAAGAGATGTTCATAGGTTATCCAGAGCTCTTATTAGACCAAAGTCCATTATAGCTTACCATATTAAAAATATCCCAAAATGTTCACTGCACTCAGATGAATATTTAACTGTGTCTTAAAGCTGGCCATACTACTACAGGCTACCACTGCAAGAGGAAGCCCATTCCAGATTTAATAACCCTCACAGAACACCACTGCATTCTTTTAGCAGTTCTACATCTTTCCTTATCTGTTTGAAGGGGGTGTGATCTAGTAGAATAAGATTTACTTTTTTTGTACTTTAGGTTTTTATTTTGCAGTTATAAACAAACAGATTACAATTCCATATTTGAGACAAGCGTATATAGTAACATGACATATGTCCATATGGAGATCTCCCACTCTCCTTAATATTAGGAACAGTGCATCCCGAATATTGCGATACCTCATATGGAGGATAATACTATACGTACTCACTGAATTAACTCATTGGGTCCAATAGACACCATATGGTTTTGGAACCATCCATTACAGAACCTGACCCAAAATGGCCACCAGGACTCAAATTCTGGCTGAAAACGAGTCCATAAGCAGTGTGACTAATTCCAGTTCTAAAGTTCAACAAGGTAGTCCAACATGTCACGTCCTTAAAAAGGACTAAAGGCGTGTCACTATATCATCTTAAGTTATATTTACTGCAAGAGTTTAATACAGGCAGCATAACTATTATTAATATTTAACTTTCCCATAAACTTTATTGGGTAGAGATAACTCCAGATTCATAAACAAGTTGGACCAAACATCACAGCTCCCCCCTTGATAAAATTCTGCATTAATTCTAGAGATGTAGTTAAATCTAGAAGAGCCCTGCCATAACTCAAAAAGGGCTCACATTATATTATAAACGCGCCCAATGTGAGGGCTCAATAAGAGCTCTAATAATTCAAAGAATCATAGTCCAGATCTCCAGACAATCGTTTGGGCAAATCGCTATCACTGGGTGGAAAGGAAATGATAAAAGAAAGTTCAAACTTGTTTTGTTTTGTTTCAGTCCCCCATGGCCTCTTCCAGGTCGCTATCCCCGAGTTCAGTGTCTTCATGGTGCGATGCTCGCACCAGTAGGCCGCGAAACCACGGCTTTACCAGGAGCGGAGACCTCCAAAAGTCCAGAGGCGCCCAAAGGGCCCGAGCCAGACAGGTGGTCCGACGCTGCCTTAGAAGCCTCTAAGGTGGCCGTCGTGGAGCGGTCCCCCGGGGAGGACGTTATCTTTAGCACGGCGACTCCCGAGGAAGTCGCAGTGGGAGAGGAGCCCTTGTCCCGGTGCTTTTCTTTGTCCTTTTTCTTGCGATGGCCTTCAGGGGAAGTTGACGCCCGCCGAAGCTTTTTCAATTTTTTCTCCATGGAGCTCATTTTCTTTTTCAAAATATGGGCCTCCAGGGACTGCTGCCGCCTTCTCCGAGTGGCCACGTTAAAACTAAGGCAGTGCTAGCACTCCTCTACTGGATGGTCGGGGCCTAGGCAAAAAAGGCACAGAGAATGGCCATCCTTGTGCGGGAGTTGGGCGCAGCACAAGTCGCACTTGTTTTGTGTGCTTGGAGGGTGTAGGGGACGACATACACCGACGAATACCTGACGGATGGTAGGAAAAAAATTGAAAATACTCGGTTAAAATACCAACGAAAGAGCCTGACGAGCAGGGAACTTTTCCGTGAGGCGCTGGCATGAGCCAACGGTGGGAAAGAACTGGAAGGCTGGCGTGAAGGACCGCCCCTTTATACTGACGTCTCCTGATGCCGTCACCTGATGTGGGGTGGTCCTCGCCAGAGACTGCTAGCTAGAAATTTTTCTGTGGGTTCCTGCCGCCGCCTGCCGATGTCAGTCCTATATGTAATTACCTACTGCAAGAGCCCTCTCGAAGTAAGATCAGCAATTTTTTGTTATGTGGGGATGCCAAATGGTCCGGCTCTGGACAATCACATCTCGCACGCAAAGAGGTTGTTTACCACAGAGGTCAGCAGTTCCCATTCATGAACCACTGACTAGGACCTGTACAAGTCTCCACCAAGATGTTTTGAAGACACAGAAACATAGAAGTTGACGGCAGATAAAACCGCAAGGCCCACCCAGTCTGCCCATTTCTTTTTCTACCTTATGAATGTGCCATCGGACTTTGCTCTGTCAATGGCCTATCTATTCATACTCATCTGTATTGCTCACTTATGCCTGTTTGAAGCCCTGCACTGTATTCACATCCACCACTTCCTTAGGTAGGCCGTTCCATGTATCCACCACCCTTTCTGTGAAAAAGAACTTCCTCACATTACCCCTTAATCGGCCTCCCTCTAATCTCATGCTGTGTCCTCCTGTCCTGCTATATTTCTTATATTGAAACATGTTAGACTTTCACCTTGTTAATGCCCTTAAGATGTTTGAATGTTTCGATCATATCACCTCTCTCCCTCCTTTGCTCTAGGGTATACATATTGAGTTCCGTTACTCTGTCCTCATATGTCTTCTGATGCAGTCCCTGCACCATTTTGGTTGCCCTTCTCTGGACTGCCTCAATTTGGTTAATGTCCTTGAGAAGGTGTGGCCTCCAGTACTGCATGCAGTACTCCAGATGGGGCCTAACCAATGCCTTGTAAAGAGGGATTATTACCTCCATCCCTCTTCCGACTTGTGATACCCCTACTAATACACCCTAACATCCCCCTAGCCTTACCTACTGCTTTAGAGGTCTGCTTGGATGATTTCAGGTCATCGGTGATGATGATGCCCAAGTCTCTTTCTTCCCTTGTGACTGCCAGCAACTCCCCTCCCAACCTATAGGTGGCTTCAAGGTTTCTCTTTCCTATGTGCATGATCTTGCACTTCTTTGCATTAAACCCCAGTTGCCACTCTTCCGACCATTTTGCTAGTTTATCCAGATCTCTTCTCATTCTGCCCACCCCATCTGGATCATCTACTCTGTTGCAGATCTTGGTGTCATCTGCAAACAGACAGACCTTAGCCTCCAGACCATCTGTAATGTCACTGATGAAGATATTGAAGAGGACTGGCCCCAGGACTGATCCCTGAGGTACCCTACTTGTGACTTGCATCTCTTCTGACTGTTTACCACCACACTCTGTTTTCTGCCTGCCAACCAGTTTGCCACCCAGTTGACCAACTTCTGACCTACCCCGAGCCTACCCAGCTTATTAATCAATCTTCTATGTGGAATGCACTGCCGGAAGAGGTCATCTCATTGAAGACAGTGGGCAGCTTTCAGAGGGCTGGGATGGGGGGAAGGTGAAGATCATGGGTAGGGAGGGCAGGGACATTAGCTTAAGCTGTGGACCCTGCAATACAAGCAGACTTGATAGACCAAATGGCCTTCTTCTGCTGGCATGTTCGTATGTAACAGTATCGAAAGCTTTGCTGAAGTCAAGGTAGGTGACATCAAATGCTCCCCCTTGGTCCACCACTCTGGTTACCCAGTCAAAGAAATCTATGAGATTAGTTTGACAGGACCTTCCTTTTGTAAACCCCCATGCTGTCTTGGATCCTGTGCTCCTAAGGACCTGGGAGGAACATGACCAACAGTTGAAGGTCGTGAGACAGAGCCCAGTACCATACTCTCATTGCTTCCCTGCACTGGGTAGAAGAGTGAGTGCCCTTTTGTTTGTTGATGTTAACACATCACATCCTCATATGAGGACATTCCAGTGGCAGTCACTATGGCCGTAGTCATGAGGCCCAGGAGATATATATAGGAGATTCAGGTCCATCTTGTAAATGAGCCTTGCTCAATGATGATCGCCTGAATAAATAAAGATTTGATTGATTGATTGATATATAACACTGTTCATGCAGAAACATGATGGCACCTGTATACCAAGTGTCCCGGAGCAATCAAGAGTGTCTGCCCTGTCATGTGGCAGGAAATCGCATCCCTTCTCTGCGTCCAGGACTTCCCCCACAGGGGTGAAAATTAAGAAAATAATCTGGAGTGGGAAGCGGAATACCAAGAACCCAGATTTGATATTTCATCTCAAAGTCTGGTATTCTGACTATCCAAAAGAGCATGCTGTTGATTAAACTGCCGAGTGGAGCAGTGGTATTCCAGTCAGAATACTAGTAGGATGAAAAATGGTATTCCACTTTGAAAACTGGTATGCAAAACATGGTGGAATATATAGCAGTTACGTAAGAACTTACCGTAATAGTAGATCTTCGAGAGAGGTTCCTGCAGTAGGTCTTCACGTATAGGACTGTACGGCAAACTTATAGATAGCAATCAGCAGCAGGGACCACCCAGACGTCGGGGCGTCATGACGTCAGCCCGACTATAAAAGGGGCGGTCCCGCGCCCGCTCTCCAGTTCTTTTCCAATGGAGACCTAAGGATAGGTAAGGAGAAAACCAGAGTGAACTCCAAAGACCCTGCTTCCACTCTAGTCCAGCCAGACTAGATAGGATGGAAAGTAAAGCATGCAAAAACCAGGGGAAGGAGGGAGGGAAACTAGACCTACTGCAGGAACCTCTCTCAAAGATCTACTGTTACGGTAAGTTCTTACGTAACTGCTATATCTTACTTCGAGAGGGTTCCTGCAGCAGGTCTTCACACATAGGACTGAATACCAAGCAGTCCCAAAGAAAAATAAGGCATAGGTGCATCCGGGAGGAGAAGTCGCCAAGAGTAATCATGACCAGGACTGCAAGTCCAAAGCCAGTTCTGCGCCTAGAGGCAATGTCTAGACTGTAATGCTTAGTGAAGGTGTGAACAGATGACCAGATGGCCACAGCACAGATCTCTGCCATGGACACATTTCTGAAAAAGGCAATAGAGGTAGCCATGCTACGGGTGGAGTGGCCTTAGACTGCCCCCGGAAGGGACTTCCCATATTTCATGTACGAAAAATGGATGCAGTTAGCTAGCCATCGAGAGATGGTCTGCTTGGAAATGGCCTTGCCCTGGCACTGAGGGGCAAAGGCTACGTAACAGTTGGTTGATTTCCTAACCTCTTAGCCCTGTTCGACAGTACCTCAGGATCCGTGCACATCAAGCATGTGCAGCATACAAGCCTCTGTTGGAATACTGGATAGTACACCGGTAATTCCAAGCTCTGGTTCAAAGCGTTGTTTGAAAACAACTTTGGGCAGAAAAGAAGGGTTAGTCCGAAGGACTTACTTGTCCTTATGAAAATCAAATAAGGTTCTTTACATACGAAGGCCTGTAGTTCGGAAACCCTTCTGGCCGAAGTGACAGCAACTAAAAACAAAGTCTTCCAAGAGAAGAAGCGGAAGTCGCAAGAAGAAGCTGGTTCAAACGGTGGTAAGGTTAGCTTCTCGAGCATGAAATTCAGGTCCCAGGGTGGACAAGGATTCCAGATCAGAGGTTTCAAATGAAGGATGCCTTTTAAAAAGGTTTTGGCAACCCTCATCTGAGCCAAAGTTTTGCCCTCCACTGGGAGGTGGCAGGCCGACACCGCAGAGAGGTGGACCTTAATGGAGGAACAGCTAAAGCCCACCTCAGACAGATGTGCGAGGTACTCTAGAACCTGGGATGCCGAGCACGAAAATGGATCCCAGCTCCTTGCTTGGGCCCATATCGTGAATCTCTTCCACTTCATAGCGTAAGTGGATCCAGTGGAGGGTTTTCTGGCCTCCACTAGAATGTGCACAACTTGCGAAGAGACCCCACAGCGAGAAATAGCTATGTCCACAGGTGCCACGCATGAAGGTGGAGAGACTGAAGGCTCTGATGCACCAGGGTGCCCTGCTCCTGACTCAGAAGGTCGTGAGAAATGGGCAGAGGAACTGGAGGCTCCAGTGCCAAGTGTCGCAGAAGAGGGAAATAAATTTGGCGTGGCCAAAGAGGAGCAATCAGGATTGCATGGGCCCCCTCTTGCTGAAGTTTCATCAGAACCTTCTGAATTAGAGGAAAGGGAGGAAAGACGTATAGAAACCTCCCTGTCCACGAAAGAGACAGCGCGTCTTGCCAAAAAGCACCATGCCCGGAACGAGTGAGCAGAAGACGGGTAGTTTTGCGTTGTATGGGGAGGCGAACATATCCATCTCTGGTCGACCCCATCGAAGAAAGAGGTCTTTGACTACCTCTGACTTGAGCTCCCACTCGTGGGCCCAGGCCACTGATCGACTGAGACTGTCAGCCAGGACGTTGGTGATGCCCGGAAAGTGAACTGCTATCAGATAAAGGCTGTGCTGAATCACCCAGTACCACACCCTCATGGCTTCTCGGCAAAGAGGGTAGGATCTGGCTCCCCCCTGCTTGTTTATGTATCAGACAATGGACGTGTTGTCTGTCTGTACCAGGACAGATCCTAGAACCAGCAGCGACTGGAGTGCGTAAAGAAACGCCCTGGTCTCCAGAACACTGATGTGGAGCATCAGCTCCTGATCGGACCACGACCCCTGTGTCTTGTGAGACCCCAGATCTGAGGCATCCGTAGTGAGAATTTGAGTTGGAACTGTCGGAAGGAAAGGGACCAACTTCGACAAATTTGAGAGATCCTGCCACCATCGTAGATCTCGCTGGAGGCTGTTGGAGAGCATGCCTTTTTGGTTCATGTCGTCCGTCCTCTGGTCCCATTGGACTCAAAGAGACCACTGGGTGACCCTCATGTGAAGCCTGGCCATTGGGACTGTCGAAATGGCGGCCACCATCAGACCCAATAAACGAAGCACCAAGTGTGCAGGGATCCAACGGGCCTGTGCCACCAGTATGGCTTGAGAAGCAAGAGTCTCGGCCCGATCTGATGGTAGGAAAGCCTTGCCCTGAACTGTGTCTAGTACAGCTCCAATGAACTGGAGTCTCCATGAGGATACTAGTTGGTACTTTGGGAAATTGACAGTTATGCCCAGTAAAGCAAACAAGCTCAGGGTGAAAGAGAGAGCCTCTTTCAGGCTGGTAGGAGAGGGTGCTGAGAGGAGCCAGTCGTCCAGGTACAGGAAGACATAAATACCCTGGCGGTGCAGAAAGGCCACCACCACCGCTAGACATTTGGTGAACATTTGGCTGGGCTGAAGAAAGGCCAAACGGGAGTGCTCGGAACTGAAAATGTTTTTCCCGGAAAACAAAGCGGAGAAAGTGGCGGTGGGCTGGGAGGATAGGGATATGCAAATAAGCATCCTGCATGTCTAGAGAGCACAGCCAAGAGTTTTGATGGAGCAGGGGAAGTAACCCCTGTAGGGTCAACATATGAAACTTCTTATGTTCAACGAAGATGTTTAGTGTGCTGAGGTCCAGGATCGGCCTCAGGTCACCCTTTTCTTTGGAACCAGAAAGAAGTGGGAGTAAAATCTCCTTCCTATTTGGCTTAACAGGACAGGCTCTATGGCTCTCTTTAGGAGAAGTGCCTGGATCTCTTGAGACTATGGGGACCTGATCCCAAGGATAGAAGGACCGTCCTGGAGGTTGAGGAGTTGGGATTTCGCTGAATTCTATCAAGTGACCTCGCTGGATGAGCTGAAGCACCCAGTTTTCTGCTGTGACGGACCTCCAACCTTCCAGGTGGAGGCCGAACCTCCCTCCGACCGGTTCCTCCTGTTGTACTGGAGGTAGCGGAAGGAGGGGAAAGGAGTCAGGACGTCGAGGGGAGCTTTAGCCCCAGAGGCCTGTTTTTGAAATCTGGACTGTGGGGTTTGAGCTCCTGATCTAGGTGAGCGTTTCTTTGCCTGGCGCTTAGCCTGGGATTTGTTCCACCTTCTTTAGCGGCAAAAGGGTTGCTTTTTCTGTCCCGTCTTGTATAAGGAACGGACGTCCCTCAAGGAGCGTCCGCTCTCCTGCAGCCTCGTAATGATGTCTTTAGTGTCACCGCCAAAGAGGACGGAACCCCTGAAAGGGGCATCCAAGAGAGAGGACTACACATCCTGCACCAGTCCCGCTATACGAAGCCAGGAGAGGCGGAGGCAGATCCCTGTGGCAGCTGCTCTCGCCACTGAGTCCACCAAGTCGTAAGTAGCCTGAAGGGCGTGGCAGCACGAGCATTTCCCCATCCTTACTTTATCCAAGAGCTTCTTCCTCAGGGTTTCATCTTGAACATCCTGGAGGTCCCTTTCAAGGTCCAAAAGAGAAGCTTTTTGAAAGGCAACCATGTGTGAGACTAATTGAGGGAACGAATCGCACAAGAAGAAGAAGAATAAATTTTTCGCCCAAACTGGTCAAGTTGACACGAGTCATTGTCGGGAGGCGAAGAACTCAGATGTCTGGGCTGAGCTGAGCGGTCGTGAGTTGCCGCGATGACCACAGAGTCAGCCTTGGGATGGGAGTTCAGGTGAAAATTCCCTTCTGGGGGATAACAGGTGCGGTCAGCTTTGCGGGAGACTGCGGGAATGGAGGACAGTTGTTGCCAGACTGTGGTAACTAGGTCCTCATGAGGTCCCATCCACGGCGGAACGGGAATAGAGTCCGAGGTGGCCAGATACAGGTGCTCCGCAAGGCGTTTGCGTTGGGGATCAACCTCTTTGGACGGCCAACCAGCAGCCGCTTGAATTGAACGTAGCAAGTCTCCGAAGGAAGGATCCTCTGGAGGTGACTTTGGTGAGTCTTTTGGAGGAACCTGCACGGGAGATCTGGGGTCCGACCCATCAGAGTCAGAACTAGTGTCAGAGGAATCAGAGCCACAAGAACAGAAGGGTCTGGTTCAGTAATGCCTACCAAAATAGAAGTAGGGATTCTGGAGACAGGAGGTAGTGGAGAGGTCACTGTAACCAAGGGTGGCTCCCTCACCGGCTGTCGCAACTCTGACACAAGCTGCGCTCTAGGATCTTTCCACCAACGAGGGACTGATTCAAGTTCTGGCACCGGAGGAGGAGGTGGTTGATAACTCTGGTACTGCAGATAGTGCCAGGACGGATAATACGGGTACCTTGGGTAGCCCGGTGTGGGATGTCCTGGAGTAGGATAACCAATCATCGGGAATGATGATGTTGGAAAGCCCAGCATCTGAAAACCTGGCGACGGAGGCACCTGACCCGACGCCGGATAATTAGTAACCGGAGGGGCGCCCACTTGCGGTAAGAAGGGTTCCTGTGGAATGAAACCAGACGAAAGGCCCGCAGGGGGAGGTGCCGTGGAGCCCAGAGGGAGCATCAGGACCTGGATAGCGCCCGAAGTACTGGGGGGTGGAGGCTCCATACCCGGGTCCTCTGTCAGCAGCGGAATGAACTCTGGCGACAGAGGAAGGCCTGGGGGAGAGAACAACACGAGGGGCCCCTGATGGCAGGTCTGATCGCGACTTTGCTAAGGACAACAGCAAAGGGTCGGGTGGCGAGTCTCTAGGGTGGAGGACCCTGGGAGATGACGGGTCGACTGGTCCCTCACTCTGTCCGACGGGGGCCAAACTGGAGCCCAACGGGAGAGTGGGCGGATCTACATGGGCGTCAAAGGAGCCGGCATCCGATGGAACAGATCAGGCCGGGCTACAGACGGCTGGGAGGCCACTGCTAGGCTGATTGGTAGAGGCCACGCGCCCTTCGCTGGAGGCGAGGGGTGACTTACCAGCAGGATCCATCGACAGAATTACCACCTCCAAAGAGGCAAACCCCGGCTGCCCGCTCACCTCAGCAGGAGGGGGAGAAGGGGCCCGGCCCAAAGAAGTGGACGGGGCGCCCGAAAAAGTACTCACGGTTGCCGGCCTCCCAGATGGTGACAGACTCCTGTCCCGGCGCGTCTCCTTACTTTTCTTTTTCTTAGGGTTTATCAATACCTTTCCAAGTTTTTGAAGCTCCCTTTCCATAGACGCCAAGCATCAGGTCAATAGATGGGCCTCAAGGGACCTCTTGCACGTGGTTCTGGTCACCTGGTTGAAGGCCTGGCAGACGGAACACTCCTGGAAGTCGTGCTTCGAACCGAGGCAGAAGAGGCAGCGGGAATGGTCGTCCCCGTGCGGGGTTTGAGCGCCACACTTAAGAGCACTTTTTCTTCTGTCTAGAAGACATCAATTTGAAGAAAAATGTTTGTACGAATTTTACATGAGGCGAAGAAATACTTTGAGAAATACAACGCGGACATTAGCTATTCTGACACGAGCCGAACGTGACTGAGGTGACAGCGAGAAAGAACTGGAGAGCGGGTGCGGGACCACCCCTTTTATAGTCAGGCTGACATCACGACGCCCGACGTCGGGTGGTGCCCGCTGATGATTGCTATCTACAAGTTTGCCGTGCAGACCTGATGCCAGGGGGCGCAGTCCTATATGTGAAGACCTACCGCAGGAACCCTCTCGAAGTAAGATCATTAAATTCTAGCCCTGCCCTATGTATTGTAGTCTCTGGCAGGAAGTCAACACAGATTTTGGCACATTTACTGTGACCCCCAAATCATTGAACTGACATGCCCGAGACAAGGTGTGAAGCAGGAATATCTCTGGAGCTGGCCTTCAGAAGCCAATCGTCCAGATATGGGAAGACATACAGACCTTCCCAGCGAAGGCCCACTGCAACTACTGCCAAGTATTCTGTAAAGTCCCGTGGTGCAGAGCACAAGCCAAAGGGCAATACCTTGAACTGACAGTGTTCGCCCTCCAGCATTAAGTGGAGGTACTGTCTGTGGGATTTCCTAATCTTTATATGAAGGTATGCATCCTTCATGACCAGAGAATAAAGCCAGTTCCCTGTTTGCATCAAGGGAATCAGAGCCTGCAGGCATCCCATTTGAAACTTGTTGTGTTCGATGTACAGGTTGAAATCTCTCAGCTCTAACATGGGATGCAGATCCTACGTCCATTTTGGGACTATTATCTGGAATAGAACCCTTTGTTCCTCTGAGGAGGCACCAGTTCTACAGAATGTTTCTGAAACAAAGTCTGAACTTCTTCCTTCAGAAGGGACAAATGAGCTGGCCCACCAGCACAGCAGTAGAGCTTCCATTCGCGTCGCTGATGTCCGGGGTTCAGGAATAGACTCTGGAGTCAGAGGGCCGGCTGGAGGGAGAAGGACTGAGCATCCAGATGATGGCTCTCCTTCTCCAGGGGAAGGGGACTGAGTGTCTGGTGTAACACTGATCTCTGGCAGAGGCTGGGGATCAGTAGCTACCGGTACCGTGGGGAGGTGTGTCAGATGTCACGCTAGAGTGCTCTATGTCATTGCATGTCACGCTTTCCTGAGGGTTCAGCAAGCAAAACCACCAGCAGTCCCACTGATGACACCAGATTCCTGGACCCACTGCATCCACCACGACTCCCGTCCACAACCCGAGTAAAGTCTTCCACTGGGTGATCTGCCCCCGTGGCCCCACTGGGGTAGCCTAGGAGCCCCTGCTGGCAGACAGTGAAGCTACCGTAACCTGGACGAGGTTTCCATGTGGGGGCTCGTCGGCTCCACCTTGGGGGGGCAAGCTAAGGCATGGATCGGTGGCATGCAGTTGGTCCTGTGGGTGGGCAGGGTCCAGGAAGGTCGGGTCTGAGCCATGGGGAAAGTCAGCACAAAGACAAATGGCCCGGAGGATTAAAGAGGGCAGAGGATGATCCGGAGGGATTTGTAACAGCTCCAGAGCATTCCCCCTTGCAATTATCTCCAGAATCCACTCATCAGTAGTGATGTCCTGCCACTGTTTCAGATACAAGCAGATCCTGCCCCCTACAGTCACCCTTTGGAGGTATTAGCCGAGGAGAGGGGAGAGATGGGAGAAAGTCAGGCAAAACCAGGGGTGGCAGAGCCACCAGAACTAATTCCTTTGGGTGCTTCTGCATGGGCACCAGGAAGGAGGGGACCCAGGAGGAGGAGATCACCATCTCTTCCACAGCCTTGCTGACAGCAGACACGATTACCATAGGCAGAATGCCTCTGAAAGGAGCCCTCCATCTCAACCTCTGTTGGGAATGAGGCATAGGGACTTAACTGACCTCAGAGTCATTTCAGAAGTCTGAAGGCCACGCAGGGCTTCTTCAACATCATAACCAAAGAGTCTGAACCCTTTAAAGGGGGCATTCAAAACTGCCTGTTATACATCAGTGGCAAAGCCAGAAACTCTGTGCCAAGTATATCTTCTCACGCAAATGCCAGAAGTTGCAGCCCTGGCAGAAGCATCAGAAACATCATAAGCTGTGCACAACAAATGTTTACCAACCTCAGCATCAGCAGACAATGTTTTAAGTCAGTCACTCTAGGCACAGCCATTGGGCAAAGCCTAAACTGCTGTAAGAACTTTTTTTCCACAGGCTGTTCTGGTATCTGATTACAGGGCCTGATAGTTTGCAATCCTAAGGCCTTAATGAGGCAGAGGCATATGTACACTTGCCTATAACATCCAGCCTCCTAGATTCCTAATCAGGAGATAACGTACTCATATGTCTAGGAGCCCTAGAACTATCATGAGTAGCCATGACAACAAAGAATCTGTTTCACGCTGGTTAAAATAATAAGGCTTAGCAGATGGGGCAGGATACTGTTGGTCAGCCTTTCTGGGAACTGCAGGCAATGAGTTAGGTCTGTACCATGCAGCAAAAGTAGCATCCTCTACTGCAGGATAGATAGGTGGAATAATGGATGGGGACAGGGCACATCCAAAAATTCCAAGACATTCCATTCAGTGGAATCTTCCTGATCCACATCAAAGTCCATAGCAGACTGCATTTGTTGTATCATGTCTAGGTCAGCTGGGTTCTCCAGATGAGACCTCAGGTTATAAGCCACTAAGTCCTCACCACAAGCCGAGGGGGCAGAACTAGAGTGAGGGGGACCCTCAACAAATTGTTCTTCACCCTCATATTCTTCTTCTACATCTGTCTCTATGTCCATGAGGTCAGGGTTATATTCCATTTTGTCGTCAAGAGCAACAATGAGAGCTTCAGAAGGGGCCGGTAAAGACTGATCAGCAGGAATCTGTGGTATCCTAATGCAATCCATTGATGGGGCCAAGAACCAGAAGGCCCTGTTGTAAAAATAACTGTCTGCACTGGCAAACCAGGCATAATGTGCTTAATCATTTCAAAGAACACCACCAGCACAACCTGGGAGCTGACAGTGCCCTGAAAAGGGTCATGAACTACCTGCATCAGTGGGCCTGGGCCTGACAACGATTGTGCCATACCATCCACAGCAGGTATAGCAGCGCCTAAGCCATACCTGACCTCGCTGTCCCAACGGCGTCCGGGAAGACTACAGTCAATGCCGTAGGAGAGGGCACTGATGAGGGCATACCTTTACTCAATGGCGACAGGGACCTCATTAGCAAAGCAGACATTTTTGTCCTTGTGTTTATGCTTATGGCTGGACAACGACCTTTACTTGTCCTTATCCTTAAGACTTCGACAAACATTTCTCAGCAGACAACAAGGGAGAAACGGAATCTGAGCCCCTTTCCTTCTCCATGGCTTGCAGCACTTTTAAGACAAGGACATTTTCTACAGCTTCCTTACAGCACAGCTTTGTAACCTGGTTAAAGCTCTGGCAAATCTCACAGGTTCTGTCATTGTGAAACAGGCGCAAACAGTACACACACACACACACACACACACACACACACACACACACACACACACACCACATGTGTGTTTTCCTTGTAAATTTTAAATCCACACTTACAATATCAAAATGAAGGCTCTTTCAACTTCTTTTACAGAGACGACCATAGAGACTAGATGAAGTAAAATGACAAATGCCAACAGCTTAGTTGACGACTGTTCCTTCAGCAGACAGAAAAAATGAGTGATACGGCCACCCACGTCAACACTACAAGTCACTGTGTGAGTATGTGTGCACGTGCACACACCCCCAGCAAAAAGTTTCTGAGTGGTCCTGACGCCAACAGCTTATAATTCCAAAGCTGTAGCCTAATGGACAAGATATCTTCAATGAAGATCAGTTGATTCGTGGTGCCAAGAACAAGAGGCACAACTCTCCATCCAAAGTTGCCTTGGAGACTGCACTTTCCTGCTACACATGTTCTTTCTCAGACTTAGTCCCATTTCTACAAACAGACAAAAAAAGCTCCTGCCCAAATCTGAACCCAGGTCTTCTGCTAAAAATACAAAACTTTACGTTTCTTGCCTGGATCTGAAGTCTCAACTATTGCATGAGAACTTTCCAACATATCCATTGCTGACAAGCTGTACTCAAGTAAACAGTTGCTGTGGTGCAGAGGTTAAGTAACAAACCAAGGGAACAGGCAAATCAATGAACTAGGTTTTGAATACTGACAGTCCCTTTGACCAAAAATATCAAAGAATCAATCTAGCTACTGCCATGGTAACTTTGGGTGGAGTTTTGTGCAATTAGTGTACAAAATCCCAACCAGTTGCAATGAAAGCCACCCCTGCAGCATCCTGAGTCGTACCACTGGAGTGAACGAACTTGGATGCATCAAAATGTACACAAAAGCATATGTGGGAGGAGGGATTTAAAAAGGCTTACGCTGAGAGAGAGATACATTTTAAGAGGCTTTTTTAGAATCCACATTGGAATAGATTTTATATATACATAAATCTACACTATACTGATGGAGAAAAACTGAGGGAGGTCTGGAGTTTGGCAAGCCAGGGATCAGAACACAGCGCAGCTGTACAGGATAGCAAGCAGCTTGAAAGTGCCGGAAGTCACTAGGCGTGTTTGCCATAACAGTTTTCATTATAGCGGGGGTCGCAATAGTGAGGGAGCAGAGTGAGTGTGTGTGTGTGCTCGCGCGTGTGTGTGTAGAACCTCAAAAGTTCTGTAACTGGGCATAATTCAGCTGATACTTCAGTTAACTGTGAATTAATGTTCCCTCCTTTAGCCGCAGTAATTTCTCCAGCACCAAACTGTAATACAATTCGCAGAGGATTACGGCACTGGGTACACAGCACAGGCAACAGGAGGAGCAGATGCAGCTTGTAGAGAGATTGCACAGCTATGACTGCCCAATCACATCAGAGAGGTTACAAGACAACTTTACTAATTGTTCCTGGATTGAAAAAAAAAAAATCCAAAACGGTCTGGATTCTCAAAAGGAGTAGCGCCATTAGACAGTTTGACACATCTTTGGGAAACCATATAATATCTAGGCGGCACAGTGTGGTGTTAATTCTACTGCTTGTGATGCTGGCAACCCAAGTTCAGGAACGAGTTTGAGTCATTAGGGGCTGGCCAGGGGAAGAAGGATGTAGTGTTCAAAAAGCTACTCTCTTTCGGGGGGGGAGGGAGGCTCGCATAACCCAACATCTGACTGACTCTTAGTAAAGGCAGATTACAGAGAGTTGGACCATGGCAGACACCCACATAGCTCAGGAAGTGTGGGAGCATGCCCAGTGCATTTTTCCGTGACCGTAACCATTGAGATGAAAGCCAGGGGGCCACTGGCCAAATGGGTAACACCCTGCCTTATCCCCACATCCACTGCCTGCCTTTGCTCTCCAGGCTCCTGGTCTGCTCTAGACTATCAGCTCTGCCGTGCACGGCCGAATATGGGGGGGAGGGGTGAGCTGCTGACTAGTTGAGAGGCATATCCCACCTTGGGGAGCTCAATCCGACGGGGCAACACAGCCATGCATGCTGGTCCAAGGAATCCCAAGCTGACCAGGAGAGAACCTTAATATACAGCAATGACATTATCAGCAGTCAAAGGAGGTCCTGGTTAGAAGTGTCACGGTAGAACCAGGACTGGATAAAGGGGAAGAAAATCATATTTACACACTGTTCTGCTTATATCTCATGTATTCTGGGTCTTTTATCTTCTCTTTATTACTAAGGATCTTCTCTTTATCACCAAGGACAGCTGTGTGAAAATAGGATCCTTGTCCTTCAGAATTCATCTGCTCCCTCTGCCTGTCTACTTGTGATGTCATGATCCCCTGTTTATGAGTCACAATCAGTTACTATGGAAATGATGTCACAAGCAGCAGATCGCGACATCACGTGTAGACAAATGGCAAAGGCAGATTAAGTCCAAAGGGAAAGAATCCCATTTCCACACAAATTCCCTTAGTAAAAGAAAATAAAGAAAACATACAAACAGGAAATCTAGACAATGCATGTAGAGCCGTACAATTTCTGAAGTTTTCCCCAGAGGCCATGACCAGCTGTTTAAGGGCACTGGGACACATTTGCTATTTGCAACCTATCAGCTCACAAACTAAAGACCTCTCCCATCTTCACTGTTCCATGGCCCTAATATACAAGCAGGTACAATTGCTTACCGTCATTCCCCATGGAAGAAAGTACCTTTTCCCTTTCTTCCCACGGTAAGGCACTCAGGGTGGGCATATCGTCTGGAAACACTGCTCTTTTGCGTCCTAAAGCGACAGCAGCCCTCCTACAGACATGCTTTATCCGGGGTCCTCTCACGGATGAATCACTCTCTTGACCCTGCAATTGAAAAGCACAATTATCACTTTCTTTACTCTATTAGATTTGGCCGCTGCTGGTCTAGAGCAACTTCTCCCTCCTTCCTCACTTAAAACACTCAGCCAGGGCTGGGCTCTTAATTGAGAAAGGGGGTTTCAGCACAGAGGCCTTATGTGATGATAGCTGACCATCTGACAAAGGCAAGATGATTTCTGAAAGATTTACCAAAATGAACTGAGTCAGCGTATTTAGCATCATGTCCCCATGTATTAACTGGAGACATCTAAATATGAGAGCTGGGAGTTTTGAGGCAGCAGTACAAAGATCCAAACAGAAGGACCAGAGGAACAATGCGGAAACCAACCAGCAGGGAACAACAGGTATCAAACACAGCACCAAAGCCACCAGGGTCATGATATTTTTTTAATTTTTTTTTTATTTTAGTCTTTGGTAACCAGGTAAGGCTCACTAGGCACAAGTGCCTGTTTTCAGGGGTGACCTGGGAGCATTGGGCAGTTAAGTGACTTGCTCAGAGTCACACAGTATGCAAGTGGAGGTTGTGAGAATCAAACTCAGGTCTGGTCTGCTGGATGTATCAAGCTCGTTCACACCTCGTTCCTCTAACCTCTAGGCTATACTGCCAGCCCGATATGCTGATCACAAAAGCTTAAGAGTGGTACTACAACATGGGGACCACCACAGAGAGTGAAAAGGAAAGCACATTTGGGATAAAAGGCCTGGCATGGGACCACAGTCTTCAGTACTCCAATCACTAGATGGGACAGGAGGAAAGCAGGAGGTCCTAAACAGGAGACACTTTCCCAAATTGACTTTTTGAGATCAGAACAAAAAACAATGCAAGCCACAGGCAACCAGAAAGGGAACTCCAAGAAACTCAATTACAATTATAACATGGAATTCACAAAGGCAGATACCCGATTGGTACAGAGCCATCAGGTGACCGTTGATTAATCCACGATATATGCACAGTAAGTGGCGAAGGGTCGTTCCCCCCACCCCACCCCACCGAGAGATCAGTCAACGTGACTGATCTTGTTATTATGCCAGAAATCCAGTCTGAATGGCAGCCATTAACTTCCTTGCTAAGAGAGTGAGAGCTGAACCTGGCATGCCTGATGGCTCTGTACCAATCTTTTTCAACCATGTCATAAAACCTTGTCAGTCTCATGTTACAATTAGTGTCCTCTAACTGCTCTTGGTCTCCCCACCCACCCGCAGACCTCCAGGGACCGAGCAGACAATGTAATGTTGCCATTCATTAATGATGGCACAAAAACAAGTTGTAGTCAGCATATGATTACCCTATCCCCTCCTGTATTTCCCCTTCTGTGTGAGAGCGCTGGCTGCCCATGCACCAGCCCGACAGATCTCCATGGACAGAGTGAATCGAGAAATAGAAAAAAAGAGACAGACAGGAAGTGTTGTGTCCGTTGCGGTCTGTCTCTCTTTATTCAGTAGGCAGCTGCAGGCAGTCGCAGGAATGCAGTGACAGGCTGTCTCCTCCCCAACCCCACTCCCAGACAGCAAGAAACTGTCCCCAGCAAGATGTGCCTTCCCCATCCAAAGGTCCCCCATGTTCCACGTCCTGGCTGCGCTACACAGCAGCACCGAGAGAGCGAGCCATGGCACCCAGCATGCTTCGAGGAGCAGCAGTGACAGGGGGCACAATAGTGTATGCACTCCAGGGAGAGAAAGTGAGTATCTGAGAACCAATTCGGGTGAAAGCATGGGAGCAATACACATCGCGATCGGTGTTTGGGAGGTGGCACAATTAAGTGCCGGTTGGCAACACAGTCTGCTGTAGCTTCGGCAGTGGTGCTAGTAAGTCACAACTTTTATCTATCTGTAGTCGCGCAGGGGGTGCAAAGTGACAGACTGCAGTGTCAGCACACAACACTGATAGGTAATTACAGTATCCTGCATCACATGAGCTCTCTCTCTATATCATCTGTACAAGTGGTACAATGGAGCAGATTGTGTGACGGCAATTGTGGGTAATATGTGTGCCTGCTTGCTCTCTTATTTTGTTGCCACGTGGTAATGTTTCCCAGTGCAGACCCTTATGTCTGTCTGTCTCTTTACACATGTCATGCATCAGTTGTGGAGCCAACTGTAACTGTAGCATGAAGAGAAGCAGCTGTCTCACAAACGATACTATGCACAACAAATGTCAGAAATCATATCAGCACAGTGTTTCTGACATTTGTATGTACATGACAGCAGTGAGGTTGCTAGTATTGGAGACTATTTTTCTAGGTGGCAGTATACAGTCATTTTTTTGCCTTTTAAACAGGGAGAAAAACCCTTTATGTTGTTTTCTCCTTGTTTTGAGTGTACCCCATGTTATAAGCACAATAACCCACTCCAGGGTGTGCGGTTAGTGGGTTCAACATCAACATCCCTGGTGCTGTGAGGACACTTGGCCTGCAGCCTTGTGCCTCGACGCACACACCCTGTCATGGGTCACTGCTTACATATCAAAACAGAAACCTGAGGTAAAGCAGAAGTCAACAGAAAGAGACCACAGCTCAGGGGTCTGGTAAGAAGATCCCAAGGTATGGAGTGTTAATTGTCATTGAAGGCCAGTGGACCAAAGTGGAACCCAAGCCTTGATAACTGGGGCTACTGTAGGTGGACTCAAGGCACCAGCCAAAACAAAGAGGTCTAGCCAGGGTGGGACAAATCACTTTGTGAGCAGTTGGCCAGTAGTTTTTACATATAGTAACTAAAAGCACTGTTTACTGCCCATTATTTTAACATGAGGGGATCAACTTATTCCTGGAGTTTTTGTTCTGCAGAAATGTGCACTTTACTCCCCTCCCATAATTAGCCATTCCCTTACAGGGTGCGAGATGCAGATCCCGTTGTTTAATATAGGTTTGCTTTCTTGCCACAAAGAAGGCCATCACAAGGCTCTGGTTGAAACCAGCCCCCACCAACTGTCTCCCACTGGCAGCAGACTGTGGCCCAGATCTATAACAGAGAAGTTAACCTCTAATTTGAGGGGACACACACACAATAGTTTAGGGACAGATGGCAACCTTGGGTAATATGTTACGTGTCTCAGAACCCTCATCTACACCATATTATCCCACCTTTATTAATCCAGAAGATCATGAACTATGTGTTTAGCTAAAGGGCTGATTGTGCTCCAATCTTTCCTGTACCCGACTTGATACTTTGTGTATTTATGTTTAATATATTCAACAAAAAAAAAAGCTTTACTCGGTCTCCTTGGCCGAGACTCATCTGCTGGCCCCTTAAAGTACAAATTAGGGCAACACTAACAGCAGACTATCTTGAGATCCAGACTGGGAAAACGGAACACCAAGAACATTGGTGCGACTTGCGCTTAGTGTGTCCCTTCAGGACAACGCAGCAAGGTCTTAAAGAACAGCGAAGACAGCAGACTTCCAATTCAAGGCACAACAGCCAAAGGGTAACTGACATCACCAGGGAGCAAGATCCCAGTCCTGAGCTAAGACTTTTCGTGTCCCTAATGAAAGGCTGACTACGCTGAACGGGAGGATAGTAGTTTAAGCTCAAAAGGAACTCCAGGTCCACCAAATCCTCCCCGGCTCATAAATAGGGACTAATAGGAATGCTGTGAGTACAGTCATCATACAAGCAGGAGTGGCAGTCTACCAACAGACAAAGTATCCACTTGAAGTAGAGCTCACAGAGACCTGACAGAATGGCGTAAAGTATGCAGAACGGTCTGAAAGGGCAGATTCTAATATCTAAACATGCAGTGTTTGCTAGCGTTTACAGTTTGTAAACATGTCCATTTTGTGAGAAATGATATGTTTTCTGCAAACAGGATAAGAAAGAGTAAGTTTATTAAAGCTAGGCTGTTTGCTGCGTATAACCTTGATAAGTAGTGTGGCAACTTTTGCCAATTTAGCTTTTGGGAGGTGGGGATCACCTATACCAAAGTGAAGTTCTTTGTAGACTAATAACTTGCAAAACTGAGACACCCAAGTATGCAATACAAATTTCTGTAGTTTGGGTAAGAATCTAGTCTTTGGATATGTGACCTTCACCCCACTGTCATCACAAACAATCAGATAAGAGAAAGGTGACATTTCCGTATCACGCTACCCTGATGCAAACAAACTGCAACATACGATCAGGGGTCAGTTATATTCTATAACCAGCAGCCAGCTGCTCTAGTGGCTGTGAAAATACACTGGCTCCACAGACACTGCAATGGCCATACCAGTAGTGCACTAAAGAATTTGCAACTACACCAAGGTAAACCAGCAAACCCTGTACATTTATTAATTTTATGCTATATTATGTTATTGTACTATATGTCTGTTCGCACTCCCTATGTTCCCCTACCCCCCAGGTCGCACCCGGAGATGAGCAACTTGTTGCTCAGTGTACATTCCTGGTGAAACATTTCAATAAATAAATAAAACTGAAAACTGTACTGCCCCAATACAAAATCTACCAAAATGTGGGTGCTGTGCTGGTGTCAGTTTTGGACCCTGAATGACACAACATACTGGGTCTACAAGGTTCGACTGGCAGTATTTTTGCCTCTGGGCTGCAATAATATGGGCTAAACTCCCATACTGTGGATCTAAGTCCATCTTCTTATTTTGCTTAAACATTCTGGCAAATGACAATCACACTGAGCTGTTGCATACTAATTTCCAGGTACGGGGCGGGGGGTCACAGTTGTGTTCAGAAAGTGTCACAAAGTAAAACATGGCGGTGTGTGTGTAGTAACAATGGATTACTGAAACAACTACAATCAAACATGGGTACAACAAGGCATTAGAGGAGTACCAATAAATGCAATTCCATTCCTATGATGGACTCACCTAAGCACCGAAAATGTACACAAACAGCATGTTTAATTATATTTCTAAAGCGATGGCTTTATACTTTAATGTTTTGTAGGTTTTTATTTTCATTGTCAGCCTTTTAAATGTTTCACGTGAACAAGCACTTATATTCTCCACTGCTCGTTTTGAACATGAGACTGTCCCCAACTGACCTCACAACTGCTATGTTTGACACTGTTGTCATGGTAACCACAGCAATGTCATAAGTGCACTGTGAAGTCAGGAAACCCTGATGAAAGCTTTTTATAGACCTCATGGACAAGAAAGCAAAATTTACTGCAAAATTTGGGAAAGATAGGTGAAATGTTTAAGGTGTTCTGCAGTACACTGTAACAGTCAGAGTATGTGTAAGCACTTGTATATGGATGTGGATACCTGCTTTTGAAGGGATACAA
Source organism: Neoceratodus forsteri (assembly GCA_016271365.2). Classification (NCBI taxonomy): domain Eukaryota; kingdom Metazoa; phylum Chordata; order Ceratodontiformes; family Ceratodontidae; genus Neoceratodus; species Neoceratodus forsteri. Next base: position 106,621,869 of record JADMNL010000034.1, on the reverse strand, counting down.
CGAAGTTGTTGGGGGAGGGGGGGGATGTGGGAAAATTAGGGACCAGTGAATATCCAAAGGAATGCAAGTAGACAGCAGCGCCTACAGTGCGTTAGAGCAGGAAGTCCAGAATTCAGTAGATAGCATTCTGGCTTACTGGTCAACAAGGTAACCAGGGTTCATTTTTGGGTGGGGGACAACTCACAGTTTTAATTCTGACCCACCTTTTCTTCTACCTTGGGGACAACCTGGCTCACTGTTATAGAGGTTTTAAACTGCTGTTTTATGAATCTGGGCTCAGTTGACCAATGTGACCCATTATTTTTTTCATACGACCTTTACTTTTTATACCCAGTGGGAAAGTGTCCCACAGAGACAAATATCTGAAATGAACCCTGAGGTAACGAATATAAATCCTGCCAGGAATTAAAAAAGGAGGGGGGATTCTTTCAATGCCTTAACGTAATAAAATTTTACTTGGGCAACTGCACCTCAAACTCCTTCAGCCTACATAAAAAGGATTAACCAACTTTTTTTGTGTTTTCGAGGAATGAGGTGGGGTTGGGGGGTGCTAACACCTGCCACCAATGGCCAGGGAAGTACAAATTCCACTGTCCAAGACACAAGTACTGCAAATTTGGGTGTCAGGCCACTTCAAAGATTCTTCTCTTCAGCCCAGTGACATACCTATGCAGCTTTTAAAGCTAGTTCCAAATCTTATTTATACTGATTCTTGTGTTTGGAAGGGGCTTTAATTTTTTACCAAGTAATGTGTATACTCGTGGGTCCCCTTGAAAGTGAGCATTTCTGCTCTCAGGTTCTCACCCGATTTAAAAAATTTAGATAGCTAAAAAATAAAAAGTTTTAAGCTCCATTTGTTATTCATGGGGAACTGCCATACTCTGAAATAAACTGGATTCTTTTTTTTTTATTATATTCGTAAGTGAACAGAACTACAGAACATACAGAGAAATGCAGATTTTAGCACAGCTACTTGCAAGAGCACACTTTTAGAGAAAGATGGGCAAGCCTAAAACTTCAGCCACCTCAGACTCAAGTAAAGGGAAGACGCCAGAAGGACCCTCCGAAGTGCCAAACAGTGCGGTTCTTCAAGCCGTGAAAGACCTGGAAAAATTTGTAAGAAATATTGACAAGAAAGTTGACACTTTCAATAATAGGGTGCCAGTACCGGAGACAAAGGTCGAGAATCTTACCTCGGACACCCAAACCACAAAAAGTGCAGCTGAGAAAGCCATGGCAGTTTCCCCCGGAGTGATTCAGGAGAACAAAATACTCCAACTCCAAACTGAGCAAATGGAGAATGGTGCCCGACGAACAAATCTGCATCTGTTGGCCATTCTGGAGGGTTAAGAAGAGCCGACAGACTACGCAACACCTTTTTTTGAAACACAACCGATTTGGGATTTGTGGGGTTTGATTTACAAGGTTTATCAAACTACTCCTCACAGACAGTCGAGGAATTCTGAACAACTGCGCATTCTTCTTGTTCTTACAGCTAGAATGCATATTCAGGACTCTGTTCTCGCAGTGACCAAAAAGAAGGGGCAGCAGAGCCGGCCCGGTGGCATAGGGGGCTGAGGCACTTCCCCTTACTTCTCCCATGCCGGCAACCTGAGTTCGGAAACAACTCCGGGGGGGGGGGGGCGGCTGGGAGAGGACTGAGTAGCCGCCAGGCAGCTCTCCTCTCCCAGACTGGGAAGCTTAGCCTTCCCAGCACTTGCCTGACACCAAGTGGAGGCCTGACGTTAGTGCAGGCTGGGGACATTAGGCGCTAGGTCGTGTGGGTGGATCAGGGCCATTCAGGCCAAGGCATGCATGCGTGCCTCCATGCACATGTGCATCCTGCATGGAGACTCCAGGGAATAAGGGGAGAAAATAGCGGAAAAATCACCTTCGGCGACAGATGAAGACTGAGCCCTCGCAGACGCTGCACCGGTGGCCATGCACCCACCAGTCCTGTGGCAGAGTATGACATTAAGATAAGCCCTGGAGGAACTGGGTGACGGAGCTGGGGGGGGGGGAGTCGGTCAGATGGGGGGTTGCAGAGGGCAATGGCACAGAAAAACTGGATGGAGGAGAAAAAAAATAAGGGGCAGCTAACACTTGAAGATGGTGTTAGGGTGATTTATTTCTTTTATTGTGATCTTGGATAAACACCCTTTGAGAACAAGCTCATTACATAGGTTCTACATCAGAGATAGACAGACAAGTGTAAACATAAGTGATTGGTGTTAAGCAGTAAGAATTAAATACCAAGTAAACTATACATGCAATGTTGAAATTAGGCACATAAAGTAACAAGACATCAAGTTGGCATTGTACAATGTATGTAAAAATACAGTCAGAAGCATGAGAGTGAGGTGTAGTAAAGGTAACAGGTAAGACAGGCTAAGACATGCATAATAGATAGGAAGACTTACATAGGGGAGGAAGAATACAACAGCCAGACAGGCTTCGTCATAAGGGGTAGGGGGAAGAGAATATATTTACAAGTTGTGGAAACAGGTCCAGGTGGCAGACAACTACTTTAGGGATAAAAATTGGGGGGCAAGATAAAGGAGGATTGGAGGAAGATATATAGAGGAGTTTTGCTTCCTGATCTGTCTCATACCACCTGACAATGCAGAAAATCTTTAGATTCGGTTCAGACTGAATGTGTAACACACACACTGCTCTTACCGGCGAAACTGACTCAGCTACTCAGGTAAATCCCATCTTTTTACTGACCCTGGAGAAGCTAGCAAGTGAGTTTTGAAAATCAAGGAGGACTTTGAAAGGCATTCTGTTGATGTGTCTGAAGCTGCAGGGGACCGAGTGTTCATACTGAACTACTTTGTTTAACCCGCTCTGAGCCTGAAGTTTCTTTTATTTACTTCTAACAGCTACTGCCATGTCATATTGTTATGGCTTTCCCCATTCAGCATATTGTGGGGTCTGAAGACCAGTTCTTAGTGGGGACACTGGTTGTCTTTGCTTTTCACCATTATTATAGCTGACGGGAGTTAATTTTTTTTTTATTGGTGCCTTCCTTTGGGTATATTAGCTTCTGTAGAGAGGTAGAAACATAGAAGGTGACGGCAGACGAGGACCAAAAGGCCCATCCAGTCTGCCCATTTCTTTTTCTACCTTATGAATGTGCCATCGGCCTTTGCTCTGTCAATGGCCTATCTATTCATAGTCATCTGTATTGCTCCCTTATGCCTATCCCATGCCTGTCTGTAAACACGGCATTACTGAGAGCCGTGTCAGGGCGCCACGGCATCACGTGGTGCAGGAGCAACACGGCATTATGAGACGATAATGCCATGTTGGTTTGGTGAACGCAGTTTCATCAATACAACACGGCATTATCGCCTCATTAATGCCGTGTTGCTGTTGTGGGAAGCGCTTTACGCGCCCAACACGGCATTATCGCCTACAATGCCGTGTTGCTCTTCTACCAGCTGACTGCCTTCCAGTATGGACCTAGCATGACGACAGGAATCACACGAGAAACGGAGACACAGGAGTAGAAGAGGCCATCGGAAGAGCTAAGTTTTCAAGTCTGATGGTTACTATGCGCATTTGTAGCTATAAGCGATATCCGGCTGGCGGTGCATACTAATGGAGCACGTATGGTTGGTCCGTTGCACCCCTCGGCCTCTGGCCTCGTGCCACAACGGTCCCAACCATGCATTAACTCCACATTAGATGCCACCTTCAGCGGGGATTAATGCTTACTTGAAGCCCTGCACTGTATTCATAGCCACCATTTCCTGAGGTAGGCCGTTCCATGCATCCACCACCCTTTCTGTGAAAAAGAATGTCCTCAAATTACCCCTTAATCGGCCTCCCTCTAATCTCATGCTGTGTCCTCCTGTACTGCTATTTTTCTTATATTGAAACATGTTAGGACTCTCTCACCTTGCTAATGCCCTTAAGGTATTTGAATGTTTAGATCATATCAACTCTCTCCCTCCTTTGCTCTAGGGTATACATATTGAGCTCCATTAATCTGTCCTCATACGTTTTCTGATGCAGTCCCAGCACCACTTTGGTTGCCCTTCTCTGGACTGCCTCAATTTAGTTAATGTCCTTGTGAAGGTGTGGCCTCCAGTACTGCACGCAGTACTCTAGATTGGGCCTTACCAGTGTCTTGCAAAGAGGATTACCCCTCTCTTACGACTTGTGATACCCCTACTAATACACCCCAACATCCCCCTAGCCTTACCTACTGCTTTAGCGGTCTGCTTGGATGATTTCAGGTCATCGGTGATGATGATGCCCAAGTCTCTTTCTTCCTTTGTGACTGCCAGCAACTCCACTCCCAGCCTATAGGTGGCTTCAGGGTTTTGCTTCCCTATGTGCATGACCTTGCATTTCTTTGCGTTAAACCCCAGTTGCCACTCTTTCGACCATTTTGCTAGTTTATCCAGATCTCTTTTCATTCTGGGCAGACTAGGTGGGCCAAGCGGTCCTTATCTGCCTTCATAGTCTATGTTTCTGCCCGCCCCATCTGGATCATCTACTCTATTGCAGATCTCGGTGTCATCTGCAAACTGACAAACTTACTCTCCAATCCATCTGCAATTTCACTGATGAAGATATTTAAGAGGACTAGCCCCAGGACTGATTCCCAAGGTACCCCACTTGTGGCTTGCATCTCTTCTGCCTGTATACTGTTTACCACCACACTGTTTTCTGCCCATCAACCAGTATGCCACCCAGCTGACCAACTTCTGACCCACCCCGAGCCTACCCAGCTTATTAATCAATCTTCTATGTGGAACAGTATCAAAAGCTTTGCTGAAGTCAAGGAAGGTGACAACAACTGCTCCCCCTTGGTCCACCACACTGGTTACCCAGTCAAAGAAACCTATGAGATTAGTTTGACAGGACCTTCCTTTTGTAAACCCATGCTGTCTTGGATCATGTGTTCCTATGGATTCCAGGTGTTGCACTATCTTTTCCTTAAGGAGTGCCTCCATAATCTTGCCCACTACTGAGGTAAGACTGACTGGTCTGTAGTTCCCTGCCTCCTCCCTGCTACCACTCTTGTGCAGCGGGATCACATAAGCCCTTCTCCAGTCTTCTGGGACCTGTGCGCAGACACTCACTAAACAGTTCTGATAATGGCTCTGCTAGTTCCACCCTTAGCTCTTTTAGTACCCTGGGATGTATGCCATCAGGTCCCACTGCCTTGTCCACCCTGAGCTTATCAAGCTCTTGTAGGACCCTTTCTTTTGTGAAGGGACCAGTGCACACTTCCCTCCCCGTGTCCATGGTGCTGAGATGTGGGCCCTGCCCTACCTTCTCTTCAGTAAATACTGAGCGGAAGTATCTATTTAGGACAGATGCTTTTACATGGTCCTCCTCCTCCTCACATACCCACTTATCCCCTTTGATCTTAGCAATACCCCCTCTGGACTGTCTCCTTTCACTAATGTATCTATTGAAAGTCTTGTCACCTTTTACTGTTTGTGCTAGTATTTCCTCAGTTTGGTCCTTTGCCTGCCTTACTGCCGTCCCTGCTTCCCTTAGGGAAGTCTGGTATGCCTCCCTATCTTCATTCTGCTGCATTCCTTTATATTTCCTGAAGTTATATTGCCTTTTGTCTCTGACATGCGGCCCGGTGGTGTGGCACAGCTAACTGTATCCATTTCCCTATAAAGAGCTAACCACCATTTTATGAAGGCCCTTTTATATATGTAATCTGGTGTTGCATAGGTAGTTCACTTTGCTCCCCCCCAATGTTTAGTGTTTTGTTTGGTTGTTTTTATTCCCCCTCTTCAGCTTGAATTGACACGGTTCCATCAGATGCTGCTGTTTTTATATATTTCACTGCTATGATTGGACTTCAGAGACTGTCCGGAGTTTTTAGGGCCACATTCTGGCCTTTCTGAACTATAATTATCAGTATTACACAAGCCAGTGACTGTCTGAATGGACGCCGTCATGAGTGTCTATCACTCTGGAAATTATCAAGTTTCTCTAAAGTGTGATTAAGAACTTGTGGCCTTGGCGCTTTCTGCTTTTGATATGCATTTCAGGATTTAGGTTAAAGTACAGGTAACCGCAGCTATATGGTAACACTGGGAGACAAGAATATCAATCCATTGTATACAAGTGTTCTTGCTGTATCCATTGCTAAGGCCTTGAACCCACAGAATGTACTCTGCATGTTATACTGAGGAATACAATAAAAATAAAATAATAAAAAAATTAATAAATACATCGAAGCTGGGCAAATTATAACAACAGACCAAACACAAGACTAGTGCCATCCACACTCTAAAATGAGCATGGGATCAGCTGCTTTTTAGGTCTGAAACAGAGCACCGTGAGCATGCATCTGCTCATATGACTGACGTGTGTGCTCATGGTACTCTGTTTCATACCTAAAAAGCAGCTGTTCCCATGCTCGTCATTTGTAACACATAACCAGGAGCGGACAGGTGGCTAGAATACAGCAGATGTCAGGACTGACTGCTGCAGATATCGGAGACATCACAATGAATATCTCCCAACACCTCCCACTTATTTTTAACCCCCCCCCCCAGTGGGATTTTGGGTGCAGCTCTTCAACTTCCTGTTTTCACGCACAAGATTAATTTGCAAAGGGTTAAACCAGCATCTCTATCAAACAGCAGGAAGTCAAAAGGAAAACAAATTAAAAAAGTCACACAAATCTAGCAAAATACATTTACTAAACACTGAAGTTACTGCCCAAGCACAACCGACTTCCAACCCCACCCTCCACATAACGGTTTGCAACCGCCTTTATCAACGCCCAAAAAAGGACTGGCTAAGCCAGAGTTAAATAATATTGCTGACTTGCACAAATTCTCTCTTAACAGGGTTAAAGAGCACTTCAGTAGTCTCTGATCCTGCCAACCTTTTTGACCCTTGCCCACAAACGAACCAAGGTTAACATCAACCTTTAACACTTCATCTGTACAGGACCAGTTGTTACACAAATTCCCCAATCCCACCTGCAGTGACAAGGCTGGGGTTTTAAAACATTATCTTTATGGGGTAAAATAAATACAATCAAGATAAATATTGCTCTCTGGGACTTTTTTTATTTATTCCAAAACTTACCAATCTTGGTAGGGAGCAAGTTACTCAGAAGGTTAGACAGGATAATCAGAACCTATCTCTGGCAGGGGAAACCACCCAGAGTAGGGCAATCTAAATTAAGGGCATCGTGAGCTAGCGGAGGTTTTGCACTTCCCTGGAGGGAGCAATATCAGTTTGCTTTCATATGCAAACATGCATTGAGGCACTTAGAAAGCTCCTCTGTGAGCAGGAAACCCCAGCCCCTTTGACTAGCCATGGAAGAAGATATGCAGAGTCCTAACTGTCTTTTTTGACCATCTGTACATTCCTCAAGGTGCGAAATTGTTAGGCAACCCATGTCTCCAAGGCTCTGTGTTGACGCTGAAGAAAGTAAATTCCATCATAAATACTAATCTAACTCCTTTAGACTGGATACCTATCTGGAACAACCCTAAACTAGGCCAAGGGCAAAGGGGTATTTTCAAGACCGACTGGTCAAAGTTGGGCATCACAAGGCTTGCTCATTTAACAGTTCCACAGACTAGAATTTTGTTTTCATTTCAGGAACTTAGAACTAGATATGGAATATATAGGCACCAATTTCACAATAGTTGATTTTTTTTTTTTTTTGTTACGCATAAGGGAGGTCCAATTCTCATATACTGACTAATGAGTATATGCTACCAAAATGTGAAGACTGGGATCAGCTGATAAAGATATATCACTTAAAAGGGTGCAAGTCACACATATATATATATAATATATATATATATATATATATATATATATATATATATATATATATATACATACACACACACATACATACATACACACACACATATATAAAGAGAGAGAGAGATATCTAGCTAATAATATTTCTTCTACTTGTTTGACCATAAAGGCCAAAGCAATGTGGAAGGAGGAGCTGTGCCATAGCATAACGGAGGAGGAAAGTACAGTTACGTAAGAACTTACCGTAACAGTAGATCTTCGAGAACAGCTCCTGCAGCAGGTAACACCATTAGGACTGAAGCCGGCAGGCGTCAGGACCCCACGGAATTCTTCTAGCTAGCTATCTTCAGCGGGGACCGCCCCCCGACGTCGGTCCCACCTCCGTCAGGCGTAGTACATAAGGGGGCGGTCCCGCCAGATTCCCCAGTTCTCCCGCCGGAGACTTCCGGCCGCAGGATGACATCAGAATGGGAGACCAAGGATCCACCGTCAGAAGACAAAGAGGTATAAGTCCCATTAAAGGCTCGAGAAGCCATGCCTCCTCCAAGGGGGAAGGTGGGCGGGAAGGCATCTGCTGCAAGAGCTGTTCTCAAAGATCTACTGATACAGTAAGTACTTACATAACTGTACTATCTCACTTCGAGATACAGCTCTTGCAGCAGGTAACACCATTAGGACTGATTTCCAAGCAATAGCGCTTGCAAACACTCTGGGAGGAGGAAACTAGAAGGCTCATTCCAAGTCCTGGATCTAGGACAGGAGACTCCTGTAGCATCGGCCAGGCTGCCGCTCTTCGCCGGTGAAGCAAATGTCTAGGCTATAATGCCTGATAAAGGTATGGACAGAGCTCCAAGTGGCTGCAGCACAAATGGCTGAGGTGGAGACGCTATGGCGTTGCAAGGAGGTGGCTACTCCTCTAGTGGAATGGCCTCTCAACTGATCCCGGAGGGGCTTTTGATATCATAGCAGTATGATGTGCACTGGACAAGCCAGCGAGAAAGGGACTGTTTCGATACTGGCTGGCCCATCATCTTTTCAGTAAAAACAAAAGCTGTCCGACTTCAGCTTGCTTGGTCCTGCTTAGGTAGTACCTTAAGCTGCGTGTGAACATCCAGGGTGTGAGCAGCGCCTCTCCTCTATTAGAATAATTAGGAAGTAGACCGCAGGTCAATGTCCTGATTGAGAGGAGTGGAGACCACCTTAGGCAGGAACTTAGGGTTCATCCTCAGGGAAACTCTGTCCTGGTGAAAAACCAAATAAGGTTCCTTACACATGAGAGCCTGAAGCTCGGAAACTCTTCTCGCTGACGTAACAGCAACTAAAAATAACGTTTTCCACGACAGAAAACGCAGCTCGCAATCCGTGGCAGGTTCAAAGGGGGGGGAGCGTGAGCTGTTCCAGGACGAAGAGTATATCCCATGGAGGCACAGGGTCCTTAATGGGAGGCCTAAGATGCAACACCCCTCTCAGGAATTCCCAGCAGGCATCTAATTGCGCCACAGTGCGCTGTCCCACCGGAAGGTGATAAGCGGAGATAGCACAGAGGTGCACCTTAATAGAGGAGGCGAGACCTAACAGAAAAAGGAGAGCAGGTACTCTAGCACCGCCTTCACCGGACAACCTAGAGGGGAAAGGCCGTGAAGCTATGTAATTATAAACAAAAACGGGCGCCATTTCATGGCATATGTTGCATGCGCTGTCGGGCTTTCTGGCCAATGGAAAGGACTTCCGCCACCTCTGCGAAACCCCGTCGCAAAATGGCGTCTCTAGGAGCCATGCATGCAGGTTCAGAGAGCATAAGTCCGGTGGACCAGTGAACCCTCCTCCTGAGACAAGAGATGGGAGCTGAACGGCAATGGGAGCGGAGGTTCCTGGGATAGCTGCATTAGCAAAGGGAACCAGATCTGTCTGGGCCAAAAGGGGGCCACCAGGATCATTGTTGCATGCTCCCTGCGCAGTTTGAGAAGAACTCTCTGGATCAACGGGAAGGGAGGGAAAGCGTAGAGGAATCTGTCCGCCCAGGAGAGGGACAACGCGTCTCGCCAGAAAACACCAGGCCCTGGATCTAGCGAGCAAAAATTGGGCAGTTTTGCATTGGATGGGGAAGCAAACAAGTCCAATTCTGGAGTTCCCCATCGACGAAACAGATCCTCTGCTACCTCCTGAAGAAGTTCCCACTCGTGGACTCTGGCCTGGGAACGACTCAGGCCGTCTGCAATTGTGTTGTCCACCCCGGGAACATGTACTGTGATCAGGTTCGCGCCGTGTCGGATTACCCAATCCCACACCCTCATGGCCTCCCTGCAAAGGGGTAAGAGTGCGCCTTGTTTGTTGAGGTATACATCACCGCCGTGTTGTCTGTCTGAAGCAGGAGAGTACTTGGCGGATCTCTGACTGAAATGCCTGCAGGGCATAAAGGACCGCCTCATCTCTAGGGACGCTGATACGGAGGTGAGCCTCCTGAGGGTCCACGCCCTGGGACTTCACCCGCCCAGGTGTGCTCCCCACCCTAGTCCTGAGGCGCCTGTGGTGAGGATTACTCCGGGACGGCGCTATAAACGGACGCCTGTGAGAGAGTGTCCCTGGTTCAGCCACCATTGCCAGTCTCGGAATCACGGCGTTCATGATTCTGACCGGATGCTGCATGTGGTTCTTGCATTTGGTCCCACTGCACCTGGAGCATCCACTGAGTTATCCGCATGTGGAGCCTCAAGGGGACGGTCGGAATGGCCGCAGCCATGTGTCCGAGCAGGCAAGGACCGACCTGGCTGGGACGGTCTTCGACGAAAGATCCCGGAGGGATCTGATGCGCTCCGCCTGTCGCCTGGAAGAAATGCTTTCCTGAACGGTGTCCAGAACTGCGCCTATGAACTGCAGTTTCGCGACGGTACCAGAGAGACTTCGTGGTTGATTAAGATGCCCAGAGATCGAAACAGGTCCTGGGTACTTGGATCGCCTGAATAACACCTCTCTGGAGGCGCCACGAGAGCCAATCGTCCAGGTACGGAACGCATATCGGCCCTGTCTCTCTAGAGATGCTGCCACGACTGCCATGCATTTGGTAAAGACCCTGGTGCCGATGACAGCCCGAATGGAAGGGCTCGGAACTGAAGATGGTGGACGAGAAACTCGAAGCGCAGGAACCTCCTATGCGCTTGAGCTATAGGGATGTGCAGGTATGCGTCCTGCATGTCTAGAGACGCTAAGAAGGCGTCCTGCTTTAGCATGGGAATAAGACCCGGAAGAGTCACCATGCAGAATCTTTTGTAGGCGACCGACATGTTAAGGTCGCTGAGGTTCAGAATCGAATGGAGGTCCCCTGTTTACTTTGGAACCAGGAAGAAGTGGGAATAGTATCCGTGTCCTCTCTGGTTCTCTGGGACGTACTCTATCACTCCCTTTTGCAGGAGCACGAGTACTTCTTGTCTGATCAATGACTTGTGCTGACCCGAGTACCGGAGAGCAAAGGAGGCCTCGAGGGTGGCTTTTCTGAATTTATAAAGTGGCCTCTTCCGACCATCTGAGAACCCACCTGTCGGTGGTTATAGACTGCCATCCTGGCAGGAAATTCGCAATGCGACCCCCGACCATGAAATCCCGTTGATCCTGAGGGGTGGGGGCCGGAAAGGAGTCAAGCTGTGGCGGCTGAGGGGCCCGCTGGCTGGGCCGACTTAGGAGAGCGCTGGCCTCGACCTTCGGGTTGTTTTCCTTGGGCTCTGCGGAAACCGGAGCCCCTCTGGTGTGGAACGGGGCGGGACTGTTGTCTCTGCGTCCGTCCACGAAATCGGCTTTAGTTCCTACGAAAGGAACTAAGCTTCAGTCGGTACATGGCCTGAACCGACCTCACCGCCTTCCCGGCCTCTTGGAGTTTGGTGATTACCTTCTCGGAGGGTTGACCAAATAAAACTTCTCCCTCGAATGGGGCGTCCATGATGTTCTTCTGGACGTCCGGTGTAAAACCGGAGACACGGAGCCAAGAGTGCCTCCGGAGGCATACGCCTGAAGCTGCTGCTCGGGCCTAGAGTCCGCTGGAGTCGTACACGGCTCGTAGCACTTCTGGGTTCCCACGTCTCGAACCCGCACGGAGGAGCTGCAACATCTCTCCTTCTGCTCACCTTCTGGCAATTTCTCAGTCGCATCCAGACCCTGCTTCCACAGGGCATTTTGGAACTACACCATGTGGGTCAAATAATTCAGGGATCTGATGGCGCAGGTAGCGGAAGCATACGTGCGCCTACCCATGGCGTCCAGCTGCTTGGACTCTGGGTCCAGTGGCAGGGTGCTCAAATGTTGCGGTCTCTGGGACCGGTCATGAGAGGCTGTTATGACCAGAGAGTCGGCCTGAGGATGCTGAGCCAAGTACTGGTCTTCTCTTGGAGCCTTGTACAGGTGGTCAGCTTTCTTCGGCATCGCCGGGAGTGAATGTGGACACTTCCACGCTGCCTTGGTGACGTCCATGAAAGTGTCTACCAAGGGTGGCACCACCACAGGCTTGGGGACCTTCTGCCGAAGATATTTCGCAAGGCGTAGCCTTTCGGGGTCTAACTCTTCCGCATCCCATCCCATGTTCTCTTGGATGTGTCTCATGATATCTGAGAACGAAGGGTCATCCGGAGGAGACTTTGGAAGCTCACATGGGTCCGGAGAAGGGATGGAGAGGGGAGATGGGGATCTGGATCCTGTTGAAAACTCTGATCCCGTGTCCTCCGTCGAAGGCGAACGGTGGCGTCTTCTGGGTCTCTTAGGGCTGGGTGACCCAGAAGAGGATCTGGACGGAGGTCTCCTTTTATCTGGTCTCCCCCTTGGAGGGATCCTGGGCTCCCGGGGAGGAGGTAACCGGCCTGCAGACCCAGATGGAGAAGGGTACGCAGGAACCGGAGGAGTAACCGGAGGAGGAGGAGGAGGAGGAGGTGGAGAGGAGGTGGAGTGGGGACCATGTTCTTTTTGATGGTATCCCACCAGCAAGTGAAAAGCTCCTTCACCTCTGAAAAAGAAAGGCCCGACGACGGACCGGGCGCCGTGGTCGGTCGCCGGGTCCGCGCCGGCTCCACAGGGGCCTCGGGTTGCGGGAGGGTTCCTCGGAGTCTCAACAGGACCGGGTCGCCTGCCTGGTCCTCGGGCTGTGTCAACCTCCTCAGTGATGTTCTCCTGACCGACGCCGGTCGGAGGCGCCGGGTCCCTTCTTCTGACAGCGGGCGCCGTCCTTACCGTGTCCGGGATGAGTAGGCTTACGGGCGACGTTCTTCTGACGGACGACGGCTCTGGGGACCTGTGGTGAGAGGCTGACGCCGGGCGAACCGCGGCCGGGTCCAACGCGCCTTAAGTGAGGTGAGCTCTTGGTCTTCCGCTGGGGAGGAGGAGGCAAGGAGGCGGACCTGACGCCGGTTCAGAATGGCGGAACCCGACTTGTGGTGATGGTGACGATCCTCAACTTAGCTAGGGCCTTGAGGAAGAGGAAGGCCTGGGAGTCTTGGCCTGAGAAGAGGAGCCTGAAGATTTTCTCACCGAGCGGGGAGGCTGAGAGCTGGCCTGGAAGGAGAGCGGTCGGACCTGGAGCCGGAGCTGCGCAGTCAGAGGCCCAGACTGGGACCTGGAAGGGCCTTCTCTATGCTTCTCAGAATGCTTACGGCCTTCTCCAAGAATCGCCCTGGAAGCCATGGTCTTGAGCTGTTCCCAGCAGGAACGCCTGTAGGCCTTCTGGCAACGGATCCGGTTCTGCTGTTGAAACCCTGGCAAAAGGTGCAGGACCGTGTCGTCGGTCTGGCCTAGCACCGGACACAGGCCGAAAAGGGATCCTTGAATGGGATCTGCTTCCCACAGGCGCACTTGAGGAGTGACCGGAGGTTGGAGAGGACATCAGACAAAAGCTGAACGAAGAGAACGATTTCCGTAGGAAAACACTTTACCACGCGTCACAGCTAGAAAACTGAACCGAAGGGTCGAGACATGCAAGTCGAAATGACGGGAAAGAACTTGGGAATCTGGCGGACCGCCTCCTTATGTACTACGCCTGACGTCGGAGGTGGGACCGACGTCGGGGGAGGTCCCCGCTGAAGACAGCTAGCTAGAAGAATTCCGTGGGGTCCTGACGCCTGCCGGCTTCAGTCCTAATGGTGTTACCTGCTGCAAGAGCTGTATCTCGAAGTAAGATTGGGAAGATACTAACATACTAAATAGCCAGCAGATTAGGCCCTATGGTCTGAGTCTGCTTATGAATCAGTGCCTACCCAAGGCACAGTTATAGCCCCCCCCATCCTCCCTACAAGATCCCCTACCCCTAACTCCCAGCAGGGCTCTGGAATGATTTTTAATTTTTTATTTTATTGGATACAATCGGAATTACAATCCTTTGAGTCACAGACTCTTTTGCAAAGGCTCCACGTCGGTTACAGAGGGTGGAGGGTAGACAAATACAGAGAACGACAGTAAACAGGTAGAAATTATAAAACAGTACTGCAAGCAGTCCAGAAGATATCCCGCTGGTAGAGCCTGAATGGGAGTTAATGCATGGTTGGACCGCCAGGTACCTAGTGTCAGAGGCCGAGGGTGCAATGGACCAACCATGCATTAACTCCCCATTAGATGCCAACTTCAGCGGGGATTAATGCGCTTGTAACACGACAAGTGCAACGCAAGTAACCATCACACTTGAAAACATAGCTCTTCTGACGGCCTCTTCTACTCCTGTGTCTCTGTTTCTGCATCTGATTCCTGCCGTGATGCTAGGTGCGTAGTGGAAGGCAGTCAGCTGGTAGAAGAGCAACATGGCATTATGAGACGACAATGCCGTGTTGAGCTGTTGCAGCCTCCACAACAGCAACACGGCATTATCGTCTCATAATGTCAGCAGCCCGCACCACGTGATGCCGCCCGCCTATCACGTGGGGCCCTGAGACGGCTCCCAATAATGCCGTGTTACAATCTTAGTTAACTGGTGGTAGTAGTAGGCATCGATACAGGATAACCCTTGTCAGAGAGGAAAATGGTGCTGACTCTTGGGATCTATCGAGACCCTGTGTCATTTTGTTGGGGGTATGAAAATACCAGAGGTGGGTAGGAAGTTAGCCACAGTCGCATTTTTCTGACTTCGTGAGTTGTACTCTGAGGGCTGATTTGAATTGGGAGAGGCTAAGGGTCTGAGCGATGGGGGTAGAGTGTTTAGCCAAAGAGGGCACGGATGAGGAATGATCTTTGCCCAAGGGATGTCTCTACAATGGGGCCAGGAATGAGGAGGATGCTGCGAAGTCTAGTGTTACGCCTGTGGGGGGCTATGCTGACTACTGGGAGAAGGCCGATGGGCGCCAGCTGGAGATGGATCTTTTTCGCTAGAACGCAGGAGTGGTACTTAAGTCTTCCTTGGAAGTTTAGCCAACCAGCCAGAGCGTAGAGCTCTCAGGTATGTGTTAATCTGTCGCACCCCGTGACTAGGCGGCAAGCTTTATTCAAAGCAGTGTTGATGCTACGAAGGGCTGTAGGGTCCGCAGAGCCATATATCACCATACCGTAGTCTATCAGGGAGAGGATAGAAGAGGTGACCGCAAGTTGCATGGCCTGGGTGGGTAAGCAGTGTTTAAGTCTGTAGAGGATACCCACTCTAGTGTTAACAGCGGAGGAGAGAAGTTGTATGTGATGACTGTAGGAGAGGGAGGTGTCTAATGTAATTCCCAGGTATTTAAAACATGTAACATGTTCAAGTGGTGCGCCTTGTTTGTTTCTGATTAGGAGAACCGACTGGTTGTGTGGACTTTGTCGGTGTGCAAAGATCATGGATTTTGTTTTTTGATAGTTGATGATGGGAAGATACAGAGGATATGGCCTGCAAACCTTACAAGGAGTTGCAAGGTAGATTAATCCAGAGTAAGATCCTGCATGGATACTACCTTAGTCCAAAGAAACTGTGAATAACCGGATATTTAAATGAAGCAAGCTGCTGGAGATGTAAATGCCCCAATGCAGGCCTGGCGCATATGCTATGGGAATGCCCTAGGTTACAGAAGTAGTCCTGGAATTCGATTTTGTCCATTTATAATAAGGTAACAGGCCAGACTATACCACCTTCCCCCTCAATTTTTGTTTTAGGATTGTTTCTAGATTCCTTTAACTTACATAAATATAAACACATATGGGTCTTGCAAGCTTCTCTTAGTTTTAAGAGGTTTGTACTACAGTATTGGAAAGCTGCTTCTGTAACATCCCTTACTGAGTGGCATAATCAGACGGTCTTTCTATAGAACAATGAGAGAATTTGCTACTCCCTGGATGATAAATGGGATATTCTGTTAAGAATCTGGTTGCCCTTTTGGGAAATGTAATGCCTTCTCTCTCAGTGTTAAAAATAGTTAACTGTGTATTGTGCAGGCTGAATTTGACAGGAATTCCTCTAGTATATGAGCAATTTAGATTGAATAATATAGTATTCTACAATATTTTTTTTTAGTGTGGTAGTTTTATATTTTTTTTTCCTAAATTTTAAATCCAATATGTATGAGTGGAATGTTTATTTCTCCTTTGTTTTTTATTGCCTCTGTCCTAGGTTTATTATTATCAAGCTGATTCTATATTGCACTAAGAATGACAAATCTTAATAAAAATTATTATGGGAAAAAAACACATGGGTCAAATTAGACCAAGTGAGCCAGCCAGGTGGTGCAGAGGGTGAAGACACCGAGCACCTTACCGCCAGCCACGCCGGCAACCTAGGTTCAGGAATGGACCTTGGTCACTCAGGGCCCAGCCAGGAAGAGGAAGACCGAGCATCCATCCACAGATGGCTCTCCTCGAGGGAGGGGGGGCGCAAAGCAAGCCACTGCTTGACTGCCACCCAGCAGAATCTGGGTGACACTACAGACAGCCACCTCTCTAACAGCCGGGCACAGGCATTCAATCAGTGCAACATCTTCAAGTCACACGCCCATGCCACTGCTCACATGTCAGCCTTGGGGACGGGGACCAAATCAAGGGAAAGTGGGGCTGCGCACTAAGGAAGCCCCACCTGCCTTCCCCAACCTGCATCATCACCCCAAGCCCTGCCGACTGGATTTGGACTCTGGGGGGGGGGGGGAGACAGCCCTCCCTCCCCTGAACCCACAACGAGAAGAGGGGATATAAGCCGTTGGGAAACTAGGTAGATAAGACCTGGGGAGACACTGTGGCTGGTCAAGGGAATGGGTAGAGGCTGAAGAGTCAGTCAGCACCCCAGCCAGATGAAACAGGTCTACAGAAAGAAGAGGAAAAATTAAGCAATATACCCACGAGGAGGTGTGGGTGATGAGATTTACCCACGCCTGGTGTGCTGTTCAGTCACGGCAGGCGCAGCTTGCGACTAACAACACACCAGAAGTGGCAAATGCTGGCATCACCTTACGCCTTGAGGGGTACATTTCGATTATGCAATGTCTCCATGTTTTAAATGGGAATAAAAGAGTTTGGGGGCAATCTGATTTATTTTTATTGGATGTTTTTACTTCAGTAGAAAAAAATAGTCCCAGGGTAAGCAAGAGATGGCGCAATGTGTGTGTGTGTGTGGGCATCACCAGCAGGAAAAGGAAGGTCATAATTCCGCTATACAAGACACTAGTGAGGCCCCACCTGGAGTACATTGTACAGTTCTGGAGACCATACCTACGTAAGGACATAGACAGGGTAGAGAAGGTTCAGAGGAGGGCAACAAAGATGGTGCATGGATTGCATCACAAGTCCTATGAAGACAGTTTGAAGGAACTGAACATGTACTCCGTGGAGGAGAGAGGAGATATGACAGAGACATACAAGTATCTTACAGGGAGGAACAGGGTGCAGGAAAACACTATTTTTAAGCGAAAAAGATGTTCCAGGACTAGAGGGCATGGGATGAAGTTCGGGAAGGACGATTCAAGGAAACATGAGAAAGAATTTCTTCACAGAGCGGTGGTGGACAAGTGGAACACCCTGCCAGAGGAAGTGGTGGGGGCTGAAACAATCATGGGATTTAAGAATGCATGGGATAGACATAAAGGAATTCTAGAGGTCAGGGGTAAGGGGCAACAGACTTCTAGGAAAACAAACTGAACTTACAAGCTCAAATGGGCAGACTGGGTGTGCCATAGGCCCTTATCTGCCGACATTGTCTATGTATCTATGCTTCTGGGTATCACTTTTTAGTAGGTCACATGGTAGTACTGCTGAAAGAAATTTCTTTTATGTGTTTCTTTGCCATTTACTTTTTAATTTTTTAAATTATGACTGATGCCGAAGAAAGAGCAAGGTAGGGTGGCAGCTGCAAAAATACAGTGGCGACAGAGTAAGCGGGAGTAGATCGTGGAGAGAGAGTGCGCAACAGCGAGCAGAGATACAGGAAGTGAGAGCGTGTTACAGTTATCAAGCGTCAGAAGTGAGGCAAATTATGCAACAATGTATTTCTTTGCACAGCAGTAGTAGTTTGGTACTGTACTGTTCAGATGACTGTTTACCTAACGGAAGCTGGCAGTGATTTCAGGGAGTGGATTCTGCCGTTGCTAGTTGGGTTAACAAGGAGGCTGAAGGCTCTGGGATCGGATTGATACATAGGGGGTTTAAGATGCGGTTTGCTGGCGATTGGCACTAATTCCCATGGGGCACTATCAGGATTTACACGCTGTAAATCCTGATAGCTAGCCAATCAAAGGATAAGAGTTAACTTGCCCATTGTATAATAAATAAATAAGACCAACCAGTGTAAAAAATGTGTGCTTCAAAATAACAAATAACTTGGTCGAAACCTAATCGACCACTAGGAACTATAACTTGTTTAAAAAAAAAAAAAAAAAAATTTTCCTTGCTCACTTTTCCACTTTCAGCTCTTGTTACAGTGTATCTGCACCACTATGAACCCAGTTCTATCAAGCAGAAGATGGGTCATTTCTGGGCAGGCTGCAACTTTTTTCCTTTTTTTCTGTATATCCAATGCTGTCCCTGCCTTCCTTTGTCTAAGAGTGGGGGGGGGGGGCACTACTAGGTACTGTGAGGGAGGAGGATGTTACAAGTAGCCCTATCAGGCATAACAGCCTTAGCGGTTCCAATCCTGAAGATAAATAACAGCACTGCAAGACACACTGGTGGACAGAAGGCAACATCAAAGAGTCCTGCACTACCTGAAAACCACAAATAATGCAGCAGAAATCCAACAAAATAGAAGAGAGGGAGTGGTCTACCAGCTAGGACTGGGCATAAAAGACTGTGGGAGTTGGGCCCGTCCAACGGCCCAGTGAAAGCGTACTGCACTTTCCCACCAGCATCTGGGGTTCGAGAGCGAACTCTGGAGCCAACACGGAGTAGTCAGCCTGTTAGACAACACTGTCAATGGCATGTCCAGTGTGCAGGGGTGTTTTTTTTGTGCACACACCAGTACTGCAACCGCAGTGGCTCTTTGTAGTGGGTCAGGAACCTATCTCCCACTGAAGGCACACTGCACACAACCAAGGACCCCCCCAAAAAAATGCCTGTGTGCGCCACCTAGGGAAATCATGTGAAAGGATGGAGGAAAAACAACTAGCCACAGCAGGATATAAGACCAGAAACCCAAAGACCCCATGATGTTTACCACAGCTTTTCTCTCACCCCCACAATCCAAATCCGGCAGGTAAAGAGGAGAAGCCCCTGCAGGGGAGGATGCCTTAGAGAAAAAAGGGTAAGTCCTGGAGATGGGAGTGCTGGCCTTAAACAGGTAGACCCAGTGAAGGATAAAAATCTGGGAGGAGGAAAAAAAAAAAAAAAGACTTCTCAGACTGTCACAACCTAACAGAGCTAGCAGCAGCTGACAGCCTGTAGCAGCCAACACACATGGGTGCCACCATGGCAAGCAGAAAACCAGTCATTAGGTAAGGGGACAGGGTGCATGACAAAACTATTTTTTTTTTTTTTTAACTGTAGTTGACACTGATTACTGAGCGAGTCAATCTCTTCCACAGAGCCATGATACACCCACCCAACCTTCGTATGTGAAGAGTAAGCCCCAGGGGCAATAAATGGTCCATGCTCTGTATTGTCACTGTATGCAAGCACCTCTGCCCACCACACCAATATCAGGACCAGCAAATTTCACAATTCATCAAGTCCCCAGGGTTCTACTGCTTCCTACATCAGACTAAGGGGTGGAGTTTTGTGTTGGAGATATCCCCGTACACAGCTACATACAGTTCCAGCTGTATTTATTTTGAGCGGTTTGCCTTTCATGTCACACGTACCACCTCAGATTGCTGGATCTCTGTGTTTACAACGACCTGCAAGTGCCGCAACATCTCGTTCTTCCACTGCTGCTGGTTTTTGTGCTCCTTTTGTGTGACTGTTTGTTCTGTCGAGCTACTAACTCTGCAGCTTTATTTGTTTTCATATAAAACAATTCATAAGGTAGCACAGAGCAGCTGGAGCCTGGCCTGCGCGCTCACGGGAAAGCAGGGTGTTCTATGTGTCCGTGACTGTCTATTTTTACACTGCTGTTGGCTCTAAAAGCAGCCGCTCAGCAGCCCTCCTGGATGGAGGTGGACTGCAGCCATGGTAGTCCAGATAATGAGGGTCGGGATAGGGGACAGGTGGAAAATGAGTGATATTTAAAAAAAAAAAAAAAGGGACTATAGTAATTCACTCCCCTTCGCTAAAAATTCTATAATGTAAACACCAAAACTCTTCTATATGTAAAATCCCCAGTCTGACCCACTTTTTATGGCTGTGTAGGCGGAGCTCCGCAGATGTTATGACATCTCCTCTTTAGAAGAGTGCTGTGGAAGCATGTGATCGGCCTACTGTCCAGTGTGCTTCCACAGTGCTCTGTCATTTCCCCTCCGCCGGCTGCATAAACACACCCACTTCGCAAGTTACTTCTTTTTCTTCCACAACTGCAGAAGCGATGGCCACCATACACAAGATGGCAGAGTCAGACTGTGCATGCCAAAGTACTGCCATTACCACCATCTTGTGCACTGTATACTCCGGCGCTCTAAAAAAAAAAATAAAAAAGCTCTACACAGCCATATCTGTTCTGACCAGAGTTTGTTACCTTTAGCAGAGGAAAGTTAACAGGAGTAAACAGCAAGTCAGACAACCATGTGGTTCATTCTGTGCAAATGCCATGAAAATGCCAATATAGTCACTAAGTTGCCGACACCAAACAAGGTGTTTAGAGTGCTCACTGACACTCAGCTCAAAGCGAAACAAAACTGGCCAAATTACAGCAGCAGTTGCCCAAGACCTGTTCCCCAACCAGTTTCCAATCACCACGTGCTGCCCCTCAACATACTGACTCTTCCCTCATTCAAGTTGTAGCTGTAACATGTCTAGAAAACAAAACATGTTAATTCTGTCACTCTATATCGTGTAGTATCTCTTCACCATCTAGATAAGGCACAACACCTGCTTAGCATCATTCTAAAAAGTAAAGCCATCTAATTATCTGCAACAGTCCTCCGAACATTAGCCCAATTTGCTCACAAGCACAAAATCCTATTTACGAAATAAGCAGGGAAGGTTTCAGAGCGCAAAATATAATGCAAAATTAAACTGCTGATTTTCACAGTAAGGCAAAACGAAAACTGAAACCAAAACCAGAGATCCGTTATGCAATTCTACTTCCAATTTTGTAATTATTTAAAGATAGAAGCTTTGGAAAACCACTGCGCCCTCAAGACCCTGACAAGAGTACAGTGCGGCGAGTATGCTTCAATGGCTTTCATGCATAACACAAAAATGGGCAAAACCTCACTAGAGTTTTGTGAATTGTGGGGTACTCATTAGTAAAAATCCTATACAATGCTCGAAACTGGAGCCAGAATCAGGTATATACAGATACCAATCCTGGATGAGCAACCTGTGCAAGTGCTGGAGTTGGTACAGGAACTAGAGCAGTAATGGTCCTTGGTACATCCTCGACAACACCCCTGCTCCAGGATACACGTGGCAGCACCAACCCTGTGGAACTCCCTCCCTCGGCCTTTGAGAGAGTACTCAGCGATAGAGATCTTTAAAAGGGAGCTCAAAGCAGATCCCCCCCAATTGTTTAACCAGGTGAGACACACTAAGCTGAAAGCTTCTTTACAGGTGCAACCTGGGAGCAAAGGGAAGTTAAGTGACTTGCTCAGGGTTACACAGTATGCAAGTGGGGGCTGTGGGATTCAAACCCAGGTCTCCAGATCTGCAGCTCAGAGCCTTAAACCACTGCATTATACTGCCTCCCAATCAATTGTTTCATCAAGCATTTCCCTCTAGCCAGATTTAGTTTTAATAATTAGCTTTAAATGTTTATTTAAAGCATGTTATGTACTATGTAGTTTATTTGAGTTGTTTTAAATGATCTTGCTCACTTGTAAAGCCCCCTGGGTCAAAATGAATGGAGCACTACATTAAATAAAGTCGATTTATTGGCTGACCACAGAGTGACCACCTGGGGCTTGTGCTTCACTGACCCCTCCAAGGAGCCTTTATACTCCCTCATTCTTTGAGCCAAAGAACTGGGATCCTGATCTAACCAACAGTTTTATTCCGAGTTAGATGTCCTGTAGGAACTGTTCAACTGTCTGCCCTTAAAGAGATTTTTAATGCATTACGGTCTTGGTTTTTATCCAACAAATGTTCAGACCCAGAAAGCAAGAAAAGTCATCATGGCTATTAGCCTCTTTTTTCTGTTATTATGAACTACAATTCCTACAGGGCTTGAAGCCACCAGAAGGGTTCTCTTTAGGGAACACACAGCTGTGAGGAAACTGTATTTAAGAAACAAAAATGCCAAAAATAATGAAACTGGAATGGAAGCAGTGCCAGAATCACAGCAAATTAAACTGGTACATGGAACAAATAAACCCAAGAGTCTAAAAGGCTTGAAGCAGGAACCATGGCAGTGAAGCTCTTCTTGGAAATTGAAAGATCTGATGGAGGGAACAAGGGCATGACGCCATGATGGGCATGGGCAACTTGAGCCAGGGGATTTCTGTCTTCTGAAAGGGGTACGTAAGAAATGGATTTTGCACCACAATGCAATTGGAAATACTGTATTTGTAAGACAGACTGCTACAGAGAACATTAGTGACGGAAGTTTTTTAAGTCTGCCGCAATACAAGTGAAACGTATTAGCTGGCAACCATAACAAAATGCAGTTGCTGGTGATCATCTTCTTTCTCCTGGTCCATGCTGCCATTATTCGAGGGATCCTGATCTAACCAGGCTGAGGCTGTCATAATGACGGTAGCCGGCTGCTATTTGCTTCCTGGTTTCTTCTTCACCCACCCTCTCCCCCATGCATGAGCAATACCTCTCAGCAATGGCGTACCCCTACTAAGCTCCCTGAAGATTTAAGAAAAAAAAAAAGAGATAATGATGAAAGTTAAAAGCAGCCAGATACTGTCACTGAAGAGAGTGTGTGTGTGTGTGTGTGTGTGTGTGTGTGTGTGTGTGTGTGACGGTCTTGACAGGCAACTAGGCGCCTTCCGTCCTTAAATTCAGATTTTCGTACGAGTATTTTTCTGCAGTTTCCCCCTCTCTCTGTTACTAAACAGTACATCCATGGAACTTGGGCCTGTGCCGTTTGCTTTTTATCCGCTTCACATACAATACAAAAAACGAGATCGGATATTTTCACCTACTTCATTTGGTGCAAAGTTCAAACAGTTGTGTTATCAGATAAGTATCTGGAGAGTGCAAGTCAGAGAAAACCCCAGGATTCTGATGGTATTTACCTAAGAGTAAAAGTGGAGTTAAGAGACGCTATAGCTGGCCCGCTCGCTAATACATTTCAGGACTCCTTATAGACATAATAATGTCAGAGAACTGAAAAACAGCTGATGTTATCCACCCATTCAAGAAAGGGGCAAAGTCAGACCCAGAAAGACATCTACAAGCGGGTCAGCCACAACCCCTTTTAATTCTACTGTTATCCTTGGGTGAATACCATCTAGACCCTGGGATTTTCCTGGATCCACACTTCCAGATTCCAAATAATCCTGGTGAGATCAGCACTGCCTCCTGTTTGGCCTGCACCCCCATGTCAAACATACGCACATGCCAGCAGATAAAGGCCTCACAGCCTGTCTAGTCTGCTAGATTGTCAGCTGTCACTCACCTGACTTCCTGGCTGAATACAAACAAAGTAGTAACTCAGTGCCTCTGCTACTTCCCCAGCCTCAATCAATGGTTCTGCCCCTTCCCCAATAACCTGCGGCCCCACCTTATTCAGGACTCTCCTTCTGTTCCCTAAGTACTTAAGAAAGGATTAATTCTTTCACTTGACTCCCTATGCGATCTGGTCTTCCATACCAGTTTTAGCCTGCACAATCACTGCCCCGCATTCCTTCAGTAATACCCAATATTCTACTTCCCTTGGTGTGTCACCAGCATCCTTCCCCTTATCATATGCCTTCTTTTTATCCTTTAACTTCCCCATAAGTTCTCTGGACAAACACGGAGGTCTCTGCCTAGCCCTTTCTCTTGTTGAACAGGGGAACACATTAGTCACTTCTTCCATTATATTTTGCAACGGGTCATCCCACTTGGCATTAGCACACCCACTGAGTGGTGAGTTTATCAAATTAGCCACTCCCACGTAGGCTGCTAAAGTCAGCTCTCCTGAAGTTTAGTGTCTTGCTTTTATTTTTGTAGTAGCTTCACCAATCACTTCAAATTCAGTCCTATTACAGCTACTGTTACGCACCATCTCCCCAACCTTGACTGCTCTGATCATGCTATCCCAACTGCTCAGCAGCAAACTGAGAACAGCATCCCGTCTCATCATGTATGTGGGAGACTGAGGGCACTCGTGGAGGGTCAAAAGCTGTACAAGTAGGATGGCTCACACCCCTTCGAGAACAGCAGGGTGTTAGGATGCAAGTTTACAGAGTGCACTGAGGTGCTTGTAAAGGAGACCTACACTGAATCTATGGCCCAGTCCACTCTGGCGTGCATTTTAACAACTATTTTTAAAAACATTTTAATTTCCGTGCTGGAGCATAGTTGTCAGACTATCCACACTGCGCTCCAACACTGTGCTTGCCTGCTCGAGTTCCCAGGCGTGACTGTGACAGTACCGCAAAGTATTGTGAATGACGCATTGCATGCTGGGATACTCACAACCGATCGGACTGAAAATTGCACCATTTTGTTTGGCAGCTCACTGTGAGCTTAAGGATGTAAGTAAATCCTCCCCTTTTCGTTTTGGCATCACGTAAAAGGGCACAGAAAGTATGATGGAGGTTGCCTTAAACATGTTACAGCACCATTTGTATCCACACTACTGTTAACACAGTTTAAGGCAACTGTGTAAGTCTGAAACCATGATAAAACCCTGCTCTGATCAGGGTTTTAACATGGTTTTACCATTCTACAGTGGGGATGCAAGACCTTTAAACCATTTTAACTTGGTAAACAGTGCTAGTGTGGATAGGGCCTAGGACTCATTTTCCCCCAGTAGAATTTTTCGTTGTTAACATTGGTTTGAATTCTGCTATTGCTCTAGCTACACAAGTTTTTTTAGTTCTCCTAGTGAGAGTTTCCCATTTACATGCTGCTGGTAAGTACCATGTTAGAACTGTATAATGTAGTTTATGTCCCTGTTCTGCTCTTGTATTGTTGGCACAATGCATCCATGTTCTACTATAGATTTCTGTGGCAGAGAGGGACGTAAATTACATTATACAGTTCTAAAATGGTACTGGCCACCAGATGGTTAAGTAGAAACACCCACTAAGATTACCAAAAGGCCTGTATATATGGAGTGATAACAGAATTTGAACTAGTACTTTGAAGAAAAAATTTAAAAAAAAAAAAAAAAGCTTCTATTTGGAAAAATTACTTACAGGTTTAGTGCAGTTCTTCTTTAAACTAGCAGACGGGGAGGCAAATCCGTTGCTGATAGGTGCACCTGCTCAAATAATGGAGGACTGGCCGGCCTTCCCCCACACTATCAGATACTAAGGGATAACAGGACATAAGGTATGGAGACAAAGGGAAACAGAAAAATATACAGGGAAGAGGCTGAAGGGAGTCCGGGTGAGGCTAGGCATGAGGGCAGGGAGTAGACTGGTATAATGGAGTTGCAGGGGGAGGAACCAAGTGATTTGGAGGGCTACGTGCACCAACACCAGAAGGCTGAGAAACTAACAAGTGACCTGGAGGTAATGGTGGCAGAAGCAGATCTGGACCTTGTGACAATCACAGAGACATGAACAACACAGTGCCACAACTGGGATCCAAGCAGAAACGGGTATGCAGTGTTTAGGAGGGATTGGAAGCAAGGAAGGGTAGCACTATACGTAAGGGAGTGTATCAAAGCAACGAGGGCCAGTGCATGGAGATCATGTGGGTACATGCAGCCAGGGATGGAGGAACATCAGGACTGGAGTGGTGTATAGACCACATCTTAGTAAGAGACGGCTGATAGGAAACTGGCACAAGATTAGCAGAAAAACAGGGGAGATGCTTCTAATGGGTCACTTCTACATGCCAGACGTGGATTAGAAGATCCCAGTAGGAACAAGTGCAAGGAATCGGCTGCTTGTAGAGGCATTACTGATACAGAAGGGGTTGAGAAGCCTACACGGAGGGAACCATCCTTAACTTGGTCCTCACCAACAGGGACAGTAAAGGGGCGATTCACAGTGCTGAACCCACTGGGAACCAGCAATCACCAGACCCTGTGATTAAATATCAAACTAGAGGTGGAGAGGAGGCCGTCGCAGACATAAGGTCTGGATTGTAGGAGGGCAGATCTAGGTCGAATGCAGGAGCTGTTGCAGGAGAAAACTGGAAGGGGTAAGGCCAGTAGAGGAGGTGGAAAAGAAGTGGTGACTGATCAAGAACCAGGTATCAAGTCTCTGTGAAAGGGTGGTATGGGGAAAACAGGGGTACAGGGTAGGAAACTACTGTGGTTCGCAAGAGAGATGGGGGAGTTTGTGAGGGAGAAAAAGAATGCCTTTAAAAAATACAAAACCAGACAGGCAGAGGAGGACAGGTTGGCATTTCTAAGTAGGATGAAGGAGGGCAACAAGGCTGTGAGAAGGGCAAAATCTGACGCGGAGTTGAAGATAACAGAGAACGAAGGCTGAGGACAGCTGAAAGAATGAAGAACAGGCACAAAATATTCTTTTGCTGCATACAAAAGAAACAAGAGGAGATGGACTAAAGAAGAGGCAAGGGTGAGGGAAAAGAATAAAAGGAAGGTGAACATACTGGACCAGCCTGTGTGTCCATATTTACAGTGGATGACAAGCACCCCTTGCCTAACTGTGCCATCAAGAGAAAGGAGGGGGGCGATAGGGATCCAAATTCAAAGGCAAGGGTGTGGAAGGGATTAAGTGCGCTGAAGGCAGACAAGTGAATAGGCTTGGACGGGCTGCATCCCTGTGTGCTAAAGATGATGAGACAGGTCCAAGCTGCACCACTGGCTGAGCTCTTGAACAACTCAACCAGAGACAGGGGTATGACAGGGCTGGATAAGAAGTGCTCCCATTTGTTATGCAAAAAGTGTTAAAAACAAGGATCTATTCGGTCACTTGCCTATCTTCTTGCTTGTCTGACTGTGCAATCAAATTTTCCTTGTGGAGCCTCAGAACAGGACACTCAGTCCCACAATTTCCCCCGTTTTCTCCCTTTATTCACTTGCTGTTTCAATTCTTTCTTCCCTTGCTTCTCTGTGGTTAAAAACAGATGTGTACAGATGTGTCTAGCGCTAGCATAAACTTCATGTTTTTAATGTTACTCGTTGAAATGTTCTTGTTTGCCTTGCTAGTCAGGTAACGCACAACAAAAGGTACAAGTTATGACATATACAGCCCTAGGCATACCTCATTCAGGAGGAGAGTGATGGCAATTTTGGAGCAGTACACTGGTAAACATTGCCATTAAATAACAGGTACTGTTGGGCTTTCAGGATAAAGTTGGATTACTTGGCAGACTCCACAGCGAAATGTTGAGATACGAAGCCCAGGCGATGACATGTTAAGGGATGAAATGAACTTGGCTGACATAAAAAAGTTGCATGTCTATTGGTTTATTGTGTGACACTGTCAAATGTTTGTATATTTTTGTTGTGAAAATGAATGAACAGAAGTACCACAAAAAAAGGTGAAGTTCTGTGTGAAACTGGGATCCCTTGGCTTGTAAATGTATATAGTTATTCAAAATAAAAAACTAGTTTAATCGCATTCGGTTGCTCCATAGTGACAAAAAGCGAGGAAATTGGTGTTAGTTAACAGCCTTTGCACCCCACCCACCCTGCCCTCACTAGAGTATCGTGTGTTGTTAGGGTTTGGCCCAACTCTCACCCCATTCCATGCAAATAAGCTGAGGTGGCAGTACAGGAGAATGGGGTGAGAGTTAGTCAACGACCCCAACGCACACCCCGATGCCTGTTGGTGGGGGCAGGGTGGGTATGGAAAAAGAGGTGGTAACCCTAACACCGAATTTGCTCGCTTTTGTCGCTGTGGAACAACCCTAACTGATGCATTAAATGGACTTTTTTGCCATGAATTTCCCTTCTTTTTGAGAATGTGCAATATAAATAATGAATGGAACGTGGTGGTGGGAGCGTGAGGCCTTCCCACCATGCTGCCCATGTCTGCGTAATAACCGTAACAGTAACGCTAATGGTAACGGTGAGTGAAACGCAAATGCTAATGGCAACTGTAACACCAACAGAAACGTGAATGCAAATGCAAACAGTAACTGTTACGGTAACGCAAACGGAAATGGAAACGCAACTGGTAACGCAAACGCAAATGGTAACAGTAACGGTGACACAAAAGGAAACAGTAATGGTAACTGTATAACTGCAAACGCTAACAGTAACAGTGACACAAACGTAAATGGAAACTCAAATGATAACAGAAACGCAAGCACAAACACAACCTGTAACACAAATGGTGACGGGAACACAAACGTAAACGGTAACGCAAGTGCAAACAGAAACTGTAATGGTAGCGCTAATGGAAACGCAAAGCAGTAATGATAACGTTAACGTTGACACAAACTTAAGCGCAAATGGTGATCCAAACGCAAGCGGAAACGCAAATGGTAATGGTGACGCAAACGTAAATGCTAACGCAAACAGTAACGGAAACGCAAGACAAACTGAAACGGTAACGGTAACCACAATGTTAATGTTGACAGAAACGCAAAGGTGACGCAAATAGGTATGCAAACACAAGCTCAAATGGAAACGCAAACAGTAACAGTAAAGGTGACGCAAACGGAAATGCTAATGCAAATGGTAACGGAAACACAAGCACAAACGTAAACGCAAATGTAACACTAACCATAACACTAACGGTGATGGAAATGCGAAGCGATAACGGTAACAGTGACAGAAACGCAAATGCTAACCGTGACACAAATGGAACCAGTAACAGAAACGTTAACGGAAATGCAAGCGCAAACGTAAACACGAACGGTAATGCTAACCGTAAAGCTAACATTGATGGAAATGCAAAGCGACGCGGTAACGTTAACAGTAACAGTGATGCAAACGTAAACATTAACGCAATCAGTAACGCAAACGCAAATGGTAACTGTGATGTTAACAGAAATTGTAATGCAAAACGATAACTGATCGCAAGCACAAACGCTAATGGTAAGGCAAACAGTAATGAGAACGAAAATGGTAACGTTAACGCAAACAAACGCAAAAGGAAACTAACACAAACGGTAACGCACACGGTGATGCTAACGAAAATGGTAACGGAAACGCAAATGGCAACAGCAACGCAAAACGTAACACAAACGGTAACAGACATGGTGACGCAAACAGAAACGGTAATGGAAACGTAAACGTTAACGCTAATGCTAACAGTAACACAAACGCACACACTTTCTGTTCCAAATAGGTACATCCACAAGCACGGTGAATACAAAGAATGTGGGCATAATAATGGCCCTCGGACCAGAAAATGAGCACTTGGAATACTAAATTGCTTACATCTCAGGAACCGTATGAAGTAGAAAAAAAAAATTTAAATCGCATATTATTTATGACTTTCCCGGCCAGTTTTGCACTTAGCCCCCAGGGGACTAAGCATTTTTATGACGAAGTCCGTATTCCAACCATTTTCAAGATATGGACCGAAAGCAAGCGTGATGCCGTAATGTTATACTATGGAAAAATTGTCAACTTCGGACTGCTGTAACTTTGCAGCCCAGTAATATTTTGGCGCCAAACCACCAAAAGGCACTGTATGATGTTGGCTTTCTTCCCTCACATTTCAGCCCAAAAGACCAAACTGTTGTTTTGCAGCAGGATGGCAAAGATTTCCTATTGTTTTGGCCATACTGTCGCAAATCACGACACTTTCGGGGAAAAAAATATCATGAAAGTGTCGCATTTGTGAAAGTATACTGCAACACAACTTTTTACAAAAATAAAAAAAAAAAAAAAAACGCATTTCTGAGGTGTTTTATCCTAAAAAAACAAACAAACAAAAAAAAAAAAACACATGGCTAGCATCCTCAGGACTCGACTAGGTGAACACAACAAAAATTGTGTCCCTAGAGGGTCCCAAATATAAATGCCAAGCATTTTTCTGACCACCAACTGGGGAATGGTTGAATCACAAAAGTAAAAGTGTTTGTGACACTGTCGATAGTTTAACTTTTCCCATTTACTATAATGGGATTCAGTGTTTTTGAATAACTTTTGAACCGCTTAATATTTTTTCATGAAATCTTCAAATCTGGGACCCAGCTGCATGTTCCCTGAAGTTTTGGGACCAATTCGTAAACCGTGCGACTTGTAGAGTGCGAGCAGCAACATAAAACGCAAAATGTATATTTATGCGCCTAGAAGCTTGCCAAGAACTGTGATATCCGACTGCACACAACCCGTTGTAGATCCAGAGATCTATGGCACTGAATGTGCATTCCAAATTTCAGGCAAATCCTTCGTACAGTTGCAAAGTTATTAAGCTGTCAAATTTCAGATTTAACCTTAAATGGGGTACTCAAACCTAACTATAGTGGCACTACCGTGCCACTATAATATATTGTTAGAATGATTGCAAAAACCTATTTGGAACTTGGGGGGTGGTTGAGATGCAGTTTGACCACAAGCTCATCTGTAGAGTTGTCAACAGGAGATTAGTTCTGGGATACCATATTCTATTTTGCTGCACCTGCAGGAAAGAAATTAACTAAGTTTGATACATTCTGTTAGAAACAGGAGATGCATCTTAACAAGCTCAGGATGCAGAAGTTAATTGCCAGGAAAAGACAAAGAGCGCAATCTTATGTTGGGGGTGTGGAGAGAGAGACAGACAGAGAGAGAGAGATATGACCTCAAAGGAAAGAATGTTGTGTTTGAACTCCGTATACAAGAGTGATCATACACAATTTATTTTATTGTTATTAACAAAACACTACTTGCGAATGTTGTAACTTTTGGTTTGCCTATGCTTCCTGATGTATGCCTCCATGACAGTACCTAGGGACAGGTCCTAGCTGTGCCACTGGTTGAACTCTTTAACAACTTGCTGGAAACTGGAACAGTACCTAGGGACAAGTACTAGCTACATCACGGGCAGAGCTCTTTAACAACTTGCCAGAGACAGGGGTTGTACCTAGGGACCGGAGGAGAGTGAATGTAGTTTCCCTGCACAACAGCAGAATTAGGGATGAACAAGAGAACTACACACCTGTCAGTCTGACCAGGGACGGCGGTAACATGCACCAAAATGGCAAAAGTTGCATCTTGTCCAAAATTCACCCCCCTTTTCCTTTGCCAGTGGGTCCAAACTGATGCACCTACTCTATAACAATATCTAAAGGAAGGGAACGTGAACGGTTTACAACCTGCCACTGATTATGTTTTGACCCAGTAGGTTCCTCTTTAGACCCACATTTTTGACACCAGTGGGTCCTCTTTGACCCATGTTTTAAACCCCCCAGCGCTGTCACTGTCTATAGTAGGAAAGTTACTTTTAACCTTAATAAAGGACAGACTAGTGGGCTTCCTGTAGACAAACAGACTTCAGGATATCAGATGGCATGGATTCACAAAAGGGAGATTGTGTCAGGCGAACGTGATCGGCATTTGAGTGACAAAGGTGGTGGACAAATGTTAGGCGCTGGACATACAGTACCTCAACGTCGAAAAAAAACCTTTCAAGTCTGTCCCACACAGATGGTTCGTCAAAATGTTGGGTGGCCAAGGGATGGGGGAGAGCACAAGGTAGAGAGGAACACAGGTAACAGAACCCAGGGGGGGTGCTTCATGAGGAACACTCAGATGTCAGGTGGGTCATCAGTGGTCAATCTGGGACCACTACTGTTGAACATCTTCGTGTGTGATACTGCAGGAAGGATCCAGGGGAAATTCTGCTTCTTTCCGGACGATACCTAGATCCAAGAAAGAGTGGATAATGAGGAATGGGTAAGAAATATGAGGGACGACCTGGAGAGCGCAGAACTCAACGCTAAGAAGTTTAAGGCAATGCACGTTGGGGGGGGGGGCTGAAAATTGAATACAAAATGATGGAGGGGCATAAGACTGAGGAGAGGGACCTGGGCGTAATCAGCACAGTCCGAAAACAGCTACAATGTGTAACAGGGCAGCGAGGAGGGAAACTAGGATGCTGGTATATATAGGAAGGAGTGAGGTGATTTTGCCACTGTACAAGTCCCTGATCTGTCCTCACCTATTTGAAATTATGCCAACCAAGACAGTACGCTGTGCAATTCTGGAGTTTGCACTTGAAGAAAGAAAGAGACATGGTGGAGGCAATGCATAGGAGGGTAACCAAAATTATCTAGTGTCAGCAGGAAAGCCTTGCATAGAGAGGCTGAAAGACTGTACCCTGTACACATCGAAAGCCAGAGGTTGGGCATGATGGAGATGTACAAAAAATACCTCCAAGGGATAAACAAACTGTAGAAAAGTGTTCATATTGAGTGGGAACTCATGCACCGGGGTGGGGGGAGTCTCAACAACGTTGGTGGGCGAGAGATTTAAAAGAAATATCAGCAAGCATTTCTTCATGGAGACGGTGGAACAGACTACCACTGGAGGTAGTTCATGCAAAATCGGTAGGGGAGGGGGTTCAAAGATGGGTGAGACAGATAGAGTTGGTAAAGACATTGGCAAAAAAGGAGATGGAAAATGAGGAGCGAAGGGCCACTACAGCCCTCAGAATCAACATTATATAGGCAGGGCAGGCTCGATGGCTGCGACACCTTTTTCTGCTGACAACTCCTAGGTTTCTTTCTTTTTTCTCTAAATTTTTTATTTTGGTTTTGTTGCAATACACTGCAAATACATGAAACAATATAAGTTAACGATATGGTCTTTTACAATTACAGTTTACAAAGCACTAAATAACACTGCTCAGTAACACATCTGCCCAGAAACCCTTCCATCTTTTTATCTCTACTGTCTAGGTAAACAAGTGTCTCTAATATATGTGATTCCGTAAGTGAGAAAATATTCTAATATTCCTAGACTTCCTATCTAACTGCACATTCTTGAGCTACTGAACTTTAATTTTCTAACTAAGCGTACAGCACAGGCCTGTGATGTTAGCTTTAATCACCGGTATTTTGCTCCTAACGTCTATGTTCGTCCCATGCCTGACATACTGCATGAGAAAACAGTACTTCACGATCAACAAGAAATTCTTCCGCACGTTGCCTTGAATGTTTTGAATGTCAGTCGAGTTGAAATTCCACTTGAGAACCATAATTTCATTTGTCAACTTCAAGTCATGCACTACGACCTTGGACTCCATAACATACTCCCAGAATTGTCTTTCTGCCTCCTATAGATCCTTATTCCAGCCACAGGCTTTTCTGTAGGACCCCATCCCGCCTCACTCCCTCTTTGTCGCTTGCTTCAGATCACACCTTTCACACAGCAAGCAATTCCTCCACCCCCTTAGATCCTCCCTATCCCTCCTGAGGAGACCATACCTCTCTACCTTTGTATCCCAGACTGTTTCCTCCTTCCACCAGGTCTCTGCGAGTCCTACTGCATCACAGCTTGCCTTATCAAGCCTATAGCGTATCCATTTTGTTTGTTGTGCTCCGCACATTCACTGTCCTGCAGCAAAGGTCTACTCTCCCTCCTTGCTTTAGGAACCTCTAATAGCCGATCTATGTATCCCCTGCACTTGACCAGGGCATGGTTATTTTCCTTCACCTACCCACCCTGTCCTAGTTTAAGGCCTCCCTTATCTCTCTCTACCCTGTGTGTCAGCACTCTCATCCCTTCTGGTCTCAGGTGAATCTATAACGAGACATGGTACATCCTACAAGCTGCTAGGTTTAGGCATGGTCAAAAACTGGCACCAGCCGAATGCAGGTAGATTTTGCATCAGGCCCAAAACAAGTTTCACTTAACTAGCCCCATGGCCTTGTACACTAGGTGATAAAAGTACAGTTCATCAGTTAGGCTCGCAGAATGTCTGTGGGACCAATAGGTTTTCTTAGCTGCTAGCCCTGATGGCTGGTGTCTGCAGAACTCTGTTTCAATCTCTGCTTAGTCCATTAGACTACCATGATCCAACAAAGTACCATGTGCAGAGAGCAAGTAAGGAGAACAGTAACGTTAGAAATGGCGTAACAAGGGGAAAACAGCTCTCAGCACACCAGTTCAGAATGCCTACCTGTGCTTTTGGTTGCTCCGCTAATTTCAGTGACTTGCTCTTTTCAATCTTGTACAGCTGTGCTTTGGCCTTTCTCAGTAGGCTAACTACTGTCTTGTCTGTCATTGGTAGTTTGTCTGCCTGAGCCAGCACGGAGCTTATGGCGGACGTGGAATGTTTCATGGTATTTGGTGATGTAGCAGAGGCCCCAGGCAAGTACACAGTTTTTTCTTTCTCCTGCAAAGAGACAGCTGGACTCATTTCTATGTCTGCCGTTTTCTCCAGACCTCCTCTACCTTTTTTGGGCATCTTGGCAGTCTTAGCTACTGACACATCACCCAACGTTAAAGGAGAACCATCTTTAACAGTATCTGTGATGACGGACTTCTTTCTTCCTGGGGTTTTTTTGGTTGAAGATGATGCAACCCCATCTTCAAGGTCATCTTTTTCTTTGGACATTCTGGACAAGGGAAACAAGGAAGATGAGCTCTGTATTTCTGGCCCTCTGTTTTTCTTCTCTCTGTCCTTCTTAGACTCCCTTTTATTTTCCTTTTCTCTATCTTTTTCTCTAATCTTGTCCTTCTCCATGGCTTTATCACTTTCTTTCTCTTTGGACAGTCTCTCTGTCATTCTACCTCTATTTCTCCGTCTGTCCGTCTGGGTACTCGGGGTAAACAACTGGAAAAGTGGAGATGTGGCACCAGCAGAAAAAGGTTCTCCTGGAGTGCTGCTCATCTGACGCCTGTGTCTTGCTACTTTCTCTGGAGCAACTTCAGACTGTGTCAAAGACGACGAGAAGCTAAAAGTTGGAGTTAAGGCACTAGTGGTGATAGAGCTAACAGAAATGTTAGTTAATGATGAAGACGATACAGAAGATTGTGGGGTAAGGGATGATGTGTCAGAAGAACTCAATCGTCCGCTTCTTGTCCTCATGGAGTGTGAAGGAGACCTTGGCTCTGACCGTACAGGACTAAATACTCTTCTTTTTCTCTTCCTGGAAGACTGAACTGCCAATGAAGAATGTCTTGTTGAGTGCCTGCCCAGGGCAGTCATGGTTACAGATTCATAAATTCTGGAGTGCGCCTCACTCGGAGTAAACCGTGGGGCCCGTAACAGCGGGCTTCTTTTGTGCATGTCAAACCTCGGAGAAGAGTGAAGATGAGGAAAGAGGTGTGCAGTGACACCAGATGGGGAGTAGCCAGGGGGAGGAGCCAGACCAACATCTTCTCGTGTCAGAGGAGGGGGTCTGAAGTTATCAAATACTGGTTTTCGGATAAGGCCTTCTTTGGCATATTTTGCAGAGGAGAAGTACGGTGCATCTGACCTAGCCTGTTTTAAAGAAGTCCACCTGAATGTTGGCTCTCGCAAAATTGATTTCCGTTTGTCTTGCATAGCTGCTGCAGCAGCTGACAAGAATGGTGGTGCCAATGACATTGGAGGCAGCAACCAAGGTGTGTGGTCCGACATAGCAGAGGTGATTTGGAGTGGAGGAGGTGGAGTTAACAAGGGGGGTGGAGGGGAGGAGGATGACTGCTGCAATGGAGGTTGTGAAGATAACTTCCTCGGTCGCCCTACACCACGACCTCTCTCTGACAGCACAAACCTTCTGCCCCTTCTCTCACTGCCATTTGTATCTGGAGAATGTGCAATAGGTAAAGAGGAATGTGTCTCCGGTGTGCAGCTCGGATCTTCTGAAACAGCGTGCATTTCTTCAGAGGCTTGAGAATCTGAAGAAGTATCAACACTCGGGCTACTGGATCTGGAGGAATCAGAGGACATTTGAGAAGAATGCTGCGAAATGGCACTTGATTTTTCACTGGACCCACAAGATGTGGTGCTAAACCTACTGTTTGGAGTCGACTCAAGGCGAGCAATTTTTATGGGGGGAATGTAGCTATCATCTTCAATAAACCTTTTAGGAGTTTTAATGATCCGTGAAGAGATAGCACTGACAACTGGCATAATGAACTGTCGAATATTTTTGAGCTGTGTTCTCCCTTTCCTGCCCTGCAGTTTAGCTGCCTCCTTTTCTATTTTCTTTTGAGCCCCTTTTCTAGCCCGCTGCAGGAGCTGCTTTGCAATGGTTGCATCAGTTCTTTTTGAAGGCGGAACAATTCTGACAGGCTTGATTCTACGAGGGCTTTGTCTGATGGCAGCCTTTCCTTCTTTCCTGGGAGGCAGTGTCACATCTTTCTCTTTTCGTGCCCTCTGTGGCTTTTCAAGCTGAGGGGGAACCAGTAGAGCAGAAGCTGCCTTCAAACGCTCCGAGGATGGTGGTCTACCTCTTTTGCGCACAACTGGAGCACCCTTCCTGATTTGTATTTTAGCTGCCTTAAACCTGGGCTTCAACGGAGATAATTTTACAGCTCTTAGCTTTTTTATTTTTGTAGCGCGCGGTAATGTTGCAGGTGGGGCCTTTTTTACCTTCTTCAGATTTTCTTTTTCAGTTTTCTCCTTTTGTACTTCCGCTGTATCTTTCTTTTCTTGTGATGTTTGAAGCTTAAGGCTGCTCAGCGATGGGGGTCGGCCCCTTCTCTTTTCCCCGCTCTTGACTTCTGGCTTCTTTTCTTTTTCTGCAGGTTTTGTCTCAGGTTTGCTAACAGGGGGTAGTACAGTTGAGGAATCTGACTGAATGTCGGAAACTGGAGCTGTACTGGTCCTTGGTCTACCACGGGGCTTCCTCTGTTGAGTTTTATCTAAGAAGAAAAAAAAAAACAAATGTTACTGCACAAGTAACTTCACTACATTACAAGCTTTCGATAAAGTCTCACATGAAAAACTCATTACTAAAATGCACAATCTAGGTTTGTCACCTGATATTGTCAACTGGACTTTAAACTGGTTGACAAATCGTTCTCAGAGAGTCAGAATTAATGATATCTTGTCTGATTCGGGTAGTGTGACAAGTGGTGTACCACAGGGATCGGTCTTGGGACCAACATTGTTTAATCTCTTTATCAATGATTTACAAACAAGGCCAAATAACTTCATGATTAAATTTGCAGACGATACTAAATTGGGGGGCAAGGTTAATAATCAAGAAAATACTTCTGCATTAAAGAAAGATTTGGAAAAATTAACACTTTGGGCAAATGAAAATCATATGCAGTTTAATCAAGACAAATGTTTAGTAGAGCATTTCGATGTAAATAATCCAAAAACGACATATAAACGGACTACCACTTCACTCATCAAATTGTGAAAAAGATTTAGGGATATATGTTAATAATAAACTTACATCAAATGATCACAGTGTTAGAACTGCTTGCATGACCAACAGACTTTTGAGGCAAATAAAACGCACTTTTGTTAAATCGCACTGAACAGTACCTTATTCCATTGTATAGGGCATACATTAGACCGTAGCTAGACTATGGCTCCCCTTTCTGGAATCCAAACCAAAAAAAAGACATAGCAATTGTTGAACAGGTTCAAAGGAGAGTAACTAGAATGATTTCAAGATTAACAAACTTGGATTATCAGAACAGATTAAAAGCTACTGGTCTCTTCTCTCTTCAAACTAGAAGATTAAGAGGTGATATGTTTATGGTTTTTAATTTAATAAATTCACCAGATCTAATAGGAAAAATGTGGTCTAACACTCTCCAAAGGGAGACATGAGACTGCATAATAAACAGCTTGAAGTAAAAACTTATAAAACCAGCAAAAGGGGAAACTTTTTTCCAATAAGAGCATCCATTGTATGGAACACCTTGCCATAAAAATTGGTAGAGGCAACTAGTGCCACGGTCTTTAAAAACAAGTTAGATGTTTGGTTGAGGGATAATAGATAAATAATGTCCCACATAGTGTGGGGAACAA
Source organism: Neoceratodus forsteri (assembly GCA_016271365.2). Classification (NCBI taxonomy): domain Eukaryota; kingdom Metazoa; phylum Chordata; order Ceratodontiformes; family Ceratodontidae; genus Neoceratodus; species Neoceratodus forsteri. The sequence goes on along the minus strand of JADMNL010000034.1, from coordinate 106,583,719 downwards.
TCTCGATGGGCTCTGGCGTTCTTCTGTTCTTTCATACCAAGTAAGTAAGTAATAAAAGCTGAGACACACTGCCTAGCCCAGTGACATGGGGATGGGGGCACACTGTGCTCCCATATGGGCAAACCAAGGTTCACAGCACAAATCCAACTACCCGTTAAGGGCCAGTGGAGTCTAGGGAACGCTATGGAGGCTGAAACATAGAAATTGACAGCAGATGAGGACCGCTTGGGCCCACCTAGTCCGCGCAGCTATTTTCCCTACCTACTGCAATACCGCAGATCCTACTTGATCTCCAGCTTTAACCCTCTCTTTCCTATTACTAGGGTTCCCTCATGCCTATCCCATGCATGCATTCTTGAATTATCCTACTGTTTTTACCCCACCACCTCTGCTTGGAGGCTGTTCCATGCATCAACCACCCATTCTGTGAAAAACTACTTCCTCACGTTACCCCTGAGTCTACCCCCTCCAGCCTCATATCATGACACCTTGTTCCTGAACATATTTTTTTTCTGAAAGATGCTACCCTCTTGTACCTTATTTATGCCCCTGAGGCATCTGAAGGTCATCATATCCCCCTCTCCTCTCTTCCAGGGTATACATACTGAGATCCTCTAGTCTCTCCTTATATGACTTTTGGTGCAAACCCTGCACCATTTTTGTTGCCCTTCTCTGACATGCCCCTACTCCATGTCCTTCCGGAGATGCAGCCTCCAGAACTGGACACAGTACTCCAGATGGGGTCTCCCCTAAGGAAGGGAAGGGATCGTATTTTGCCCCGAAGGGGCTAGCCACTCAATTAATTCCACTTCCTGATCTCCAACACTGTCCCCGTGCTTCCTGGTTTTGTGATGTCACTACAGGACCAGTGTGGGGAAATGCTCCATGCAAGTCTATGGAGCGTAACTTGAAGTTATTTTCACTATTTTAATCAGACTTTTGGTACAAATTGAAGCCTGTATTCACGTAACAAGAGCCTTGTTACATGAATACAGGCTTCGATTTGTACCAAAAGTCTGATTAAAATAGTGAAAATAACTTTTCAAATTACGCCTCATAGGTTTGCATGAAGCACGTCCCCGCGCTGGTCCCATAGTGACACTGCAAAACCAGGAAGCGCAGGGACAGCGTTGAAGATCAAGAAGTGGAAGGGACTGAGCGGCTAGCCCCCTCAGGGGCAAAATACGATCCCTTCCCTTCCTTGGGGAACAAATCCAATTATTTTAAAAGTGGTATGGAGGAACTCCCATGCAGGTAATGGAGCCTCCCGTTTGTTTTCTAAAGCACCGAGAAAGGTGCTCATTAAAGAAGAGCTGCACCAAACCTGGAAGAAATTTTTCCCCAGTAGAAGCTTTTTTTTTTTTTTTATAAACAAGTACTGGTTTAAATTCTGTTCTTATTCCATCTATACTGGCCTATTAGTAGCCTCAGTGGGTGTTCCTGATTTACTCTTTGGTCTAACGTGCCGTTTTAGAACTGTATGATGTAGTTTATGCCCCTCTCAAACACGGAGTTCTACTGTTGAACATGGACGCATCCTGCTGACAATAGAAGAACTGAGCAGGGGACACAAACTGCATCACACAGTTCTAACAATGACAATATTTTCATCCCCTTGGCTCCAGAGCTGCCTTTTTTTTTTTTTTTTTTTTTTTTGGAGAGTGCTATCCCTAAGCCCATCCATCCTGGTGCCATGCGGTGCCAGAGGCCGCACAAGTAGCAAACTAGCAAACTCTTGGCACATGTGCCCCTGCTCGTAAGGGAGCAAGCTCCAAGGCACTAGGTAAGGGACTGCTGCTTTGGTGGGTAAAGGTGTTAGACACCCTGCCACACAGTAACACTAGTCCTTAACTTGGCTGCCCAACTGCAAGCCCCACATGTCCTCCCAAACCAGAGTTGTCTGCACAGAAGCGCAATGTGTGCCCTCTGGGCCACGAGGTGGCATATTCTGTGACTTTAAAAGGCCCCTTTCACCACAAGGCCAACTCTGGAAAAATACATGGGCAAACAATTTAGCTCATTTTTCTTATATCTACCTTACTCTCATACTTAAATACTTACAACATTTTCATGCAAACAGGATTCACTGGCACATGGTGGGAAATATCTGAATGAGCAGCCAGGACAGACTTGCTGGGTCTTTTTCTGCCGTCACAATCTACATATTTTTTATATGTGTCTATTTTGGGTCTTCATCTACTCTTGGGATCTCAGAATACCAAGTTTTTAATATTGCAACTATTTTTTCCCTTTTCTGTAAGGCATTGTGTTGGAACCACCGCCAAGTGACAGCCTTTTAGAGTCTCTCCTTCTGACAGTTTTATGACAGATTCTTAAGTAAGACCAGATTAAAATTATGTCGAAAATGCTCAGGCCCTAATCACTTAACACAAGATGTGGCCGGTCTTTGGAACCTTATCACCACAGCCCACCCTCTTTTTAAATCCTGGTGGGCCTGTGCATTTTGTTTCTGGGACATAAGGTGTTACTATTTAACATTTCCCCCAAATAAAACCTTTTTTCTCCAATTTGTGATCTGGAACCTATAATCAAGAAATGGCGAAGGAAACAACCATTGGTTGCCTTGGAAAAGGAAACGGGAAAAAAAGTAGAACCAATTGCGATCAGATCCTCAGTACATACCACAAAATTTGTCAATTTCCTTTTAAACCATTCAATGCTCAAATTAAAACAAAGTCCAAAACAAAACTAAATTAAACTTTTTACTCATGAAGCCAAGGATTTCTGGTAGCTGAGGCGTAGGGGCCACACAATCAATATCTGAATTGGTTCAAACTACTCTGACATTCAGAGGCAGAGTACATGCAAGTTATCTGTTTAAAGTGGTTAGCAGATGAAAACAATATTGTTAGAAACCTGTTTTCAAGGGAATGTTCTTAATAAGAAAGTAATGGGGAAGGTAGAGGCTCTTTAAGTGGATTTAGAAAAAAACTGTGGGATTTACACGTTGATGAACAGAAGATTCAAATACAAGCATACCTGCAGAAGGTCTGGTGGAAGTTCGTACTTTTCTGCTTTCAGTGTCTGAACCAAACCCCAGAAACTGGTCATCCTACAAGAAAAAACAAAAATGCCACCAATTTTTAAACAGCCTTTAGAACACAGGAAATGCTACACGGCAACAGACCATGGGTCCATCATATTTGTCTCCCATCATTAATGCAGCTGTGGAATTCACCATTATGAGGAACAGTTGCAGATATATTTTTAGAGGGGAGTGGTTGCCAGGACATTTTATGGACTCTGGCACTATGTGGAAAATCGCCAGTCTTCAGCCCATTTCTCCCAGGCATACTACTTCTGCTGTGAGGTTTCTTTTATGTCAGTGGCCAACAATTTCACTGTTATGGACAGTACAAATTTATATGCATTATATGCAGAACTTACACAGGAGAAACTCTGGATGCCTTTTTTTTTTTTATTCATATTTATGTCTCCTCATGCCAGCTTCCACTAGAACCTCTGGCATCATCCACAACCCCTGCCTAACTTCCGTCATTCAGCCCTCTGAACCCCTGGGTTAACCCCTGCCTGGGATATGGAATGAGAGGGAAGATGCACCCCCCCAGGCATGCCTAGCGTTGGGCAGCAGATGAGGCAGCCCCGATTATTGCAGGTTCCAAGGAAGTCCGCATCGGAGCCGCTTTCCCATGTTGTGGTTTCTACAGGTTCCCTCTTGGTCCCTGGAAGACGCTGGCACGCAAGTGGGATAAATGTACATCCACTGCGGAAAGCAGCTCTGTTCCCACATGAGGTCCCCCCACTCAGAAGCCTCAGCTACCTGCCACATGTGGTCACCCAGGGGGCAGTTTGACAGTAATGATGACCCCCCTCTCTCCCCAGACAGCATCCTCTGGGACACATTTCTTCTCCCTCTGGCCAGAACCCGATGATCCAGGCTCGTTCGCAAACCTGAGTCGCTTGCGTTGCAAGCAGTAGCCCTAATGATGCACTGTCGCTCGGACTCTGGGGAAATCGCTTATGACTGCCTGTCCGGATAGGGCTTGCCCAGCCCTCTTAGGAGCCTGGGGGGGAGTAAATCCTCTGGGGTTGTTCCCTTATGTGAAGCTCATCTGCAGTGTTTTTATATAAACTGCAGAATGGTGGCATACTAAAGCTGAACCCGTTTTCGAATAACAACATATGAACATAGGACTGAGCTACCAAAAAAAGGCCTTGTGGTCTACCGTGTCTGCGCAAGTTTGCAGAGCCCTCAGTATCTGAGGGATCTACTCCTTCCTCCCTCCCATTATCTACTCCTCCCTCTCTGCTGATGTCCCCTTCCACCTCACTCTCCCCCTACATGCAACTTTCCCTTTCACTCTGTCCCAACCTCTCTTGAAGCTGCCCACAGCCTTCATGGAGACAACTTCCTCCGTCCACCACCCTCTCAGTGAAAAAGTGCCTCCTCATTACCCTCTTGAAATTTCCCCCAACAGCGTGAGGCAGAGCCCCCTAGCGGTTCTGTTCCCACTAAGGCTGAAGAGACCCTCAGATCTCACTATTGAAACTTTGACGGTACCTGAAGTTTTTTTTATCATGTCACCCCTCTACCTTCTATCCTCCAGGAAGTACATGTTGAATCTCAGAGTCTCTCCTCATATGATCTACCTTGCTGTCCCCCAGAGTCATTTTGGCTGTCCTTCTCCGGACTGTTTCCAGCAGGCTGATGTCCTTCCTTAGGTAAGGGCACCAATACTGCACACTGTACTTAAAGATGCGGCTGAACCAGGGATCTGTACAGGGGCAGAATGACCTCTGCTTTCCTGCTGGTTATACCCCAGGCTATACAGCACATCATCCAACTCAGTCTGGCTGCTGCTCTCGTGCAGTGTGTCAAGTGCTTCATGTCACACTTGGTGATCACATCCAAGTCCTTTTCCTCGTCTGACTCGGTAACTTGCACATCTCCCAGCCAGTATTTGGTCTCTGGGATTTTTTCGCCTCCAAGTGCATTACCTCACACTTTTTGATGCTGAATCCTAATTGCCAAATACCTCTCCACTTCTGAAGTTTACCAGGTCTTCTCGGAGGTCTTTTCCCCCTCTTCCATGTCTACTCTCCCACAAAGCTTTGTGTTGTCTGCAAACGGGCATATTTTACCTTTTATCCAGTCTGAAATGTCACTGCTGAAGATATTTAATAACACTGGACCGAGCAGTGAGCCCTGCGGGACCGCACCAGTAACTGGCCTACCCTCCAAGACACCTGCCCCCCAGCCACCACTCTCCGGCTTCTATCTTGCAGCCAGCTTCTAACCCCCAGAGCCAGTTCTGCCACTACCCCCGGCCGGCAGCTTCCAGGAGGGCAACCAAAATGATCTGGGGCCTGGGGGAGAGGACCTATGAGGAGAGGCTCAGGGAGCTCGACATGTACACTCTGGAGGAGAGGAGGAACAGGAGGAACATGATAGAGGTCTTTACGTACATGAAAGGGATCAAGAAAGGAGGCCCAGTCAGGGTGCTCCAAAGGAAGGAGTGTGGGGCAACAAGAGGTCACAGGTGTAAGCTGGAAGGGGGCAGGCTCAGAGGGGAGAGGAGGAGATGTTATTTCACTGAAAGGGTGGTGGAGCCATGGAATGCACTGCCCAGGGAGCTGGTAGAGGTGGAGACTGTGGACAGGTTTAAATGGGGATGGGCCAGGTACAGGGGGAGAGTAAATCTGACTAGGCCCAATACAGGTGGAACATCTGGGACTGGGGACAGTATAACCCAAGGGGGAGGGAGGGACACCAAAATCGACCTTCAGTGCAGGTGCTGAAAATCGAGCACACTCTAGAGACCGTTAGACCTATTCTGCTGGCATTTTAGTATGTTAGTATTAATCTGCTGTGTGGAACAGAGTTTAAACACCATACAGACATCTAGATACACAGATGTTCACTGCTTGGTCTCTGTCCACTGTTCTAGTTACCCAGTCAAAAAAGTCAATCGGGATAGTCTGACAGGACTGCCCGACAACAAACCGTACCGCTTCTCATCCTGGAGCCCATTACTTCCATGTAGCTTGTTAGTCTTTCTTTCACTACAGTTTCCATGAGTTTCCCCACTAGAGAGGTCAGACGCACTGGTTCGTAGGTACCACAGTCAGCCCTCGATCTGTTTTTGGCAGCAGCACCACATGTGCTGTCCTCCTGTCCAAGGGGACTTCCCCAGTCTCCAGAGAGGTGTTAAACAGGTCCATGAGGGACCCGCCAGCATATCTACCAAATCTCTTATTACCTTCTGATGTATGCCACCTGTTCCTGGGGATTCTTCTACCTTTAGGGCCATTAAGCCTTTCCTAGTCTACCTTTAGAGCCCTTAAGCCTTTCCTAGGCCTGTCAATTTCAATCTCCCAGTCTATGACTCTACCTACTCCATCAGCCCCCCCCCACCACCCTCCTCGTGGTACTGGACCATCTCTTCTCCTGGTGAAGACTGAACAGAAGTACTTGTTGTACTCTCTGTTTTCTCTTCACTACTCTGCCCAACCCCCCTTCTTCTTTTCAACCTGACTATCCCATCCTTGGAATCAGACTCTCCCTGATGTGGCCAAGAAGCCCTTCTCCGCTTTCACCCCCTCTGCCAGCAACAGCTCCCGCCTAGCCTTAGCCAATTGGACTGCTCTGCCTGCCTCCCTTGCCTTGACAGTACTTCTCTCTGTTCTCACCTCTCTGGGTGCATCTATAGTTCCTGAAGGCTGACTTCTCACACTACTGCCAGGGCATCTCCCTATCAAACCAGCTGGGCTTCCTGGCTCCAGATATTTTGCTCTTTCATTTGGCACACTTGTTAGTGGCTGCCAACAGCTCCTCCTTGATTATGGCCCACTTCTGGTCAACTCCTATTTTCTTCCTGATCCTGGCAAGGTGCCCTACCAGGCTCTCCCCCATCGTACTATAGTCTGCCCTCCTGAAGTACAGAACCCTTGTTTTCATCACAATCTTCTTCCTGCCCATGTCCAAGTGGAACCACACAATATGACTGTTACTTCCTGAAAGTGGTGCCTCCATCTTTACTTCTTAGACTTGCGCATCATTAGACAGAATCTGGTCCAGTATGACTCTCTCCCTGGTGGGCTCCAGGACACAGTGTGTCAGGAACCCACTCTGAAATGCATCCAGCAGCACCTGAGTATTGGTACAGGTGGTAGCCAAACTCTCCCAATTTACCCCAGGCAGACTGAAGATCCCTATAATCACCACCTCCCCCTACAGGCCATCTCCACAATTTTGGACCACATTTCCCTGTCTAATTTTTCATCCTGGTTCAGTGGCCTGTACACCACTCCCATTCTAAGTTTTTTACCTTTCTTTGATTGTACCTGTACCCACAGCACCTATGTCCTACCATCTGTCTCCTACTCTCTTGTACAGGGCATCCCTTCCCTCATGTACAGAGCTACTTCCCTTCCCCCGACCCTCCTATATACCTTATATGCAGAAGCAGAGATGTCCCAGTCATAACTCAAGTGTGGCCCGTGTCTCCGTGCTGGCAACCATGTCCACCTCTGCCATCACAGGGGTCAAAACTGGCACCGGCCCACTAGCCAAATGCTGGCAGATTTTGTACTGGGCTAGTAAGACTTTCCTTAAAACTAGCCGGTCAGTGGCAAAGTCTGTGGAGCTAGTAGATTTTCCCAGTCGCTAGCCCTGCTGGCTAGCAGCTGCAAAACCTAATTTCAACCCTGCAGCAGTGACTGCAGTTCAACCACTTTGTTCCCCAGGCTCCCTACATTCAAAGACACAACCCTGCACCATGGCTGGAGGGCCCCCTGCCCGTCTGCCTGCCCATTCCCCCTCCATTCACAGTCCTCCTCTGCCTATCTTTATTATTCTGTCTCTCATCTGAGCTCTCTTCCTTCTGCCCGGATTTTGGGAGGGGGTGGCTGGTCAGCATCCTCCACCAGGCGGCTAAGTGTATTGTGTTCCCTGCTGCCCCACAGCAATCAGATTTAATTCAGATCCTTAAATATGGCCTTCAGCACCCTCTTGATGCAAATGGTATTCCACCTTAACAACTGGTATGCAACACTGGACAAAAAGCATTCCAGTAAGAATTTCCCATATTTAGCTAATACAGTTTCATAGACTGAAGATCAGTTTCAATGATTTTAAAGTTTAAAATAGATTTTCTCACTGTCAGTGCCTTCCTACTTAATCAGGTACCTTATACTAGCAATAGTTAATTCCTGCCATTTTTATAAAATTATGCTGCACCTCTATTTTAGGTGGAACGGATCATAATTTGGCGCCGGCAAGGCAGCCAGCCAATCCCTTCCACTTCACGATTTCTCTGGCACACCCTTGCATTCAGCACGCAATGACCTTGTTAATCAAGCAGTGGCCTTCTTTGACATCCAACTAGCCATCATTATGCATTAAACAGTAATGAAAATCAGCCCCCACTGACTTCAATGGGGCTCGCCCCCACACTCTCCCTTGCATCAACGTCATTGCGTGCTGAGTGCAGGGGCATGCCAGAGGACTCAGGAAGTAGAAGGGATTGGCTGGCCACCTTGCCAGGGCCAAATTACAATCCCTTCCACCTAAATATAGGTGCAGCATAATTTTATCGTCATTATAAGGTACCTGATAAAGTAGTACAGAAAACTATGAAAAATTACTTTAACCGAGTATCATCATTTGGCTAAAAAAATTCAGGTAACAATATGCCAAAAGGCATAGGTTTGTAGACCTTTTAAGCGGTATTCATTTTGGTGGCATGGGGCACTGATGCCAAGTGTTCCCTTTTGCCATGGCTCCCTTAGAGGTGCCGTGGTGGTAATAACATAGCACAAGGAACCTCACCAAGGAGGGGTCACATATTCTATTCATCCTATGAACCACTTTTTCCTAATAAAACTCTTGAGTTACCACTCTACCCATCACGTCCCCATTACATCTGTCATCCAGCTGGCGGGGTGGGGTATTTGCCTCTGCAACTACCAGTTTCTCAGCCAGCCAATACAAGGTGCTCATCTACTCGCTAGGTAGCACTGTGTCATCTGAACAGTCCACATCTTTAAAATCAGACAGGCTCTCGGTCGCTGAACAGAGAGGCCCTCGATTGGCACACTGGTGACTCAGGTTCGCACAACTGGAGCAGAGACCAGCAGTAGGAAGAAGTAGCGCTGATGTGGACACTCTCCTCCTGTGACAGTAGGCCTGACAAGCACTCCTGTTACCACCCAGTGGAGGTGCGTGTGGTGGTGTGGTAGAGCACAAGCTGCCAGACACCCCTCAAGACACCTTGGCAACCACATCGTTGTGTGAGGAGGAAGGTGACAAAAACAGAAATACCACCCAATTCAGGGTGCCATAGGATGATCTCAAGTTTCCTCCAACAGGACACCTTGCCCCCTTAGAACACTCCCCCCTCCCCAAAGTCAATGTCTCTGGCCATGGGCAACACATCCTTCCCCATCTCTCCATCCAGCAGTGGGGTCCCTTTTCCAGCAGGGTCATGCTGAACCACTGGAGGATCAGAGAGAGACAGGGGTGACAGACAACAGAAAGACAGCATCTGGTGGGCAGCATGGGAACGTGGAGAGGGGTGCTGAGGAGACAAGGGGGAGGGAGAATTCATTTCAGAAAAAACTTTCTAGTGGGACAATGCGACACAGAACAAAAAGTAGGAGTCAAATTGTTAAAAGTGGGCTAAACTGTAAAATGAGATTGACAAACAGTATCATTAGGCCCATCATTACAACTTTTTTGATTGTATTCTTCTGTCTATTGCAAGAGACCCACCACTCAACCAACAGAGTGCAGACCACGGAGAAGCCACCCCGGATACAAGAAAGAAAAAAGTAGGACAGACCAGATTAGCAGCAATAAAGAATCATAGTGTATAATGAGAGTATACTCTACAGGGATTTCCATGCCAGCTGAAACCTTGTTGTACCACAGTTCAAAGGTCATGGAACGTGGCTGCACCCTTCTGTGGCACAAGGTTCCAATTGATTGCAAATCCTCGAGGCAGCTGGTGTTTTTCACAGTGCTGCCGTGTACACAGTAATCAGTTCAAATTCTGAACTGAAACTGCCGCCACAGAGCACTATGAAAACACTTTGGAGGGTTTCACACTTCGCTCTCGACGTCTGATGTGAACAGATCACCTCTGTGACAGCACAGGCTGGCTGTGCATAGTTACCCAACCAGCATTCTCTATACAGTGAGTCAAATAAAGTAAAGGCACAACATGAACACAGCTGCCAGAACCTGGCTACCAGGCTCTGTCAGGCAGGCAATGACTGATCTCCCCACCAAAACATGATTTTAAAGATGACCCCCTTAGTCCATTTTGAATGCAATATATAAAATACCCTTTTACTCAGGTATTTAATGCTACCTGCCTACTTTAAACTGAGACTCCTAAGCTGGAGAGCACCCAAACTGTATCTCTAACCACAACATCTATACCCACTCCTTTAAGGGGCTACATGCATTTTCAAAGTCAATCCGTACCATATGCACTACAGAAAAACCTACCATGTTGTACAATAACTCTGAATGCTGCCAGTCTAGAGGCTGGCATGTCTGAATCCCACTCCTCAATCCTGTTAGTCCCTGATGGACATGCCGCAAGAGTGCTATTCTCAGCAGCAGTCACACTACCTGGCAGGGCAGGGCTGAGTCAGTTGCTCATGCTCACGACTGCCACTTACCAATGACTGAAATCCTGCCCCTAGCTTATGGGGGCTGCAACTCGATTCACTCCGGCCATCGGCTGAGCAACAAACAGGCAGCAACTCTAGGCAGTGGGAGCAGGACTGAGGCGTAAACGCATAGCACTTTGTCATGCCCAGCCTACTCAAGCAGCTCATCTGAGCCATCTCCTGGACACGCTTCTTTGTGACAGCGCCTCCCATGACGTGGCAGAAGCACATTCTGATGTCTCAGGGCAACAGTAAATATGGTGACAAAATTAAAAAAAAAAAAAAGCAAATAAAATGTGTTATCACGCTCACTAAAACGAACACTGAGTAAGGAGCATAAATAAAAAAGTACAAAGCATGAAAAGAATAAATGTTAGTGGTTCAGGGTTGCTAGTTTTCTTCAGAACTTCAGGCGTAAGCTCTGCAGAGAGTCTCCTGAATATCAGTGGCAGGGGTTCCCTACTCATCGTTTGCACTGCTTCCTTACAGAGCTTGTTTCTTAGGCTGACAATTAAGGTGTTTTTTTTTTTGGGGAGGCAACACTTCCCCATATTATCACTAACTAAAGATCTCTTATCAGCCTATCCACATTTCTGATGTCACTACAATGCAGTAAAAATAGGTTACTTACCTGTAACAGTAGTTCTACGAGTGGTATATGCTGTTCATCCACACTGTTTGGCATGTCCTTTCCCTTTAAGAATCTTGCCGGAAGGTCTTTAAGCTGGCTCCTCCCACCTAACTGGGGGGGTATAACCCTCAACTTTGCCCCATGGTGCCAGATCTTGCCCGTTGGAAGCTAAGGTTGTGTGTCGAAGCCAGGGAGGTCGGGTGGGCTAGTGTGGATGAACAACATATACCACTCCTAGAACTACTGTTACAGGTGAGTAACCCATTTTTCTAGGATCATGGATATGTTGTTCTGTCCACACTGTTTGGCAGACTCCAAACAGTTCTCCGGGACGAGGGAGGCAAGGTGCATACCCCCTCTATACTTACTTGGGGAACAGAGATTAGAGAACTGAGACCCCAAAACCAGCATCCCGGCATGACTCTAGGTCAATATGGTAGTGGGTAAATGAAGGTGTTTGCTGTCTTCTAGGTAGCAGCCCTGCAGATTTCCTGGATAGGATGTCCCTGGAAGCAGCCAGTGACACAGCAGTATGGCGGGTGGAGTGAGCTCTTATCCCTGTGGGAAGCTCCTTGCCCGCCAACCGGCAGCAGAGATCAATGCAGAATGCAATCCATCTGCCAATTGTCCGCTTTGCTGCAGGTCTGCCAGACGCAGCTTCAGCGTAGGTAACAAACAGCTGGCGAACCTCTCCCCGAAATTCCGCCATCTGCTCTTTATAATAAGAGAGCGCCTGTCTCAGGTCCAGAGGATGGAGCCTGTACTCTGCCTCCGAGGTGTAGTTCGGATAGAACAGAGGCAGAGTTAACACCTGGTTACGGTAGAACTCAGACACCACCTTCAGGAGGAACTTCGGGTGGAGGCGCAGGACTACCTTGTCCCTGTGGAAGACCAGGTAAGGAGACTCCCCCAAGAGCGCCTGGAGCTCCCCAGTCCTTCTGGCTGACGTGATAGCCACCAGGAAGGCAGTCTTCCATGACAGATGTGACATCTCATACCTGTGCATCGGTTCAAATGACTTGCCCATGAGCTTTGCCAGCACCAGCAGTAGATCCCACGGAGGTGGAGGATCATGCACTGGAGGGGATATGTGGTCGAGGCCTTTAAAGAAACGACACACCACCTTCTCCTGTGCCACTGTCTGCTGACCGGCCCGAGCCCGGTAAGCAGAGATGGCTGCCAGGTGCACCTTAAGGGTCGTGGACTGAAGACCACCCTTAGACAAGGAACAAAGGTAGTCGAGGATACTAGCCACTGGACAGGAAAAAGGGTCCAAGACCTTGCCCTGACACCAAATGGAAAACCTTTTCCATCTGAAGGCACAGCACTCCCTGGTCGACTCCTTCCTGGATGCTCCCACTGCTGTGAGTACATCCACAAAGACCCAGAGTCTGAAACTCTAGCCACTCAGGAAGCAGGTTGTCAGATGCAGGGATTGAAGGTCCAGATGGAATATCTTCCCCTGATTTGAGTGATAAGAGGTCGGCGCGTACTGGAAGATGCCTCAGAGGCCTGAAGCCAAGGCTGAGGAGATCTGGATACCAGAACTGGCGGGGCCAATCTGGGTCTACCAGGATTACCTGCGCCTTGTCCCTCCTGACCTTGAGGATCGCCATGTGAACCAAGGGAAGTGGAGAGAAGCCACAGAAGAGGCCTGGAGTCCACAGCCTCGAGAAGGCATCCCCCTGCAGCAAGTCCTGCTGAGGGGAGCAGGCATGAAACAACCTCAGCTTCGCGTTCTCCCTGGAGGTGAACAGATCCACCTGAGGTTTGCCCCAGTGGGAGAACAGGCTGTGTACTACCTCTGGATGGAGAGACCACTCATGGGACATCTTGCCCACACAGCTGAGAGCGTCCACCAGTTGGTTTGAGGCTCCTGCCACAAGGATGGCTGGGAGATATGCCTCAAGTCGGCTCACCAGGGTTCAGATGCAGAGCGCTTCCCTGCACAGCAGCCGAGAGTGCATGCCGCCCTGTTTGGTTGAGATAGTACATGGTCGTGGTATTGTCCGACTGGACTTGCACCACTTGACCCCGAAGGAGTGGAGCGAATGCTGACAGTGCCAGTCTGACTGCTCCGAGCTCAAGCAGGTTGATATGATATTGGGATTTCTCGGGGGTCCAGAATCCGTAGGCTCTGTGATTCCCATGTGGGCACCCCAGCCCATGAGAGGCACATCAGTCGTGAGAACAACTGTCAGTTCGGGACGGACAAATGGGATCCCTTCCTGCAGGCGTTCTAGGACAGTCGACCATTGGAGAGCGCCCCACATCTTCTGGGTCACAGTGACCAGCCGGTCAAAGTGACCATGACGCTGAGTCCATTGGCTGGCCAGCTCCCACTGGAGGGGGCGCATACGCCACCAGGCCCATCGGACCACGGTGGTGCATGCAGCCATGTACCCCAGAAGGCACAGAAACTCCGAGCAGGGTGCAAGTGCCCAACCAGAAATGACTGGGCAAAGGAGAAGAGAACCTCCGCCCTGTCCGTCGGGAACCAGGCTCTGGCTCAGCAAGAGTCGGGCTCTGCCCCAATAAAGCATATCACCTGCGAAGGTACGAGTTCCAACTTGGTCTCACTGACCAGGAGACCAAGGGCAGTACAGGTCTGGAGGACCAGATCCCTGGATCTCTCCACCTCTTGATTAGAGGAACCCGCTAAGCACCAGTCGTTGAGATCTGGGTAAACTCTGACCTCTCGACGCCAAAGATGGGCTGCCACCATAGCAATACAACTGGTGAAGACCCGTGGAGCCAATGACAGGCCAAACGGCATGGCTCGGAACTCGAATAGGGCTCCTTCTGCTCGGAAGAGAAGGAACCTTTGGTGAGATGGACGGATTGAGACGTGAAAGAATGCGTCCTGGATCTCCAAAGAGCAAAATCACATGTCCTGCTCGAGAGATGGTATGATCTGGGACAGAGTTACCATCCTGAATGTGTGTGACCTGAGGAACTGGTTCAGGCCGTGTAGATCAAGAATGGGGAACCAGTCCCCCCCGCCCCGTTTGTTTCAGGGCCAGGAAGTACCTGGAAACGAACCCTGGGTTGACAGGGGGGTCCATGACTCCGGCCACTACCTCCTTGCGGAGGAGTTGGGCAATGTCATCTTAAAGAGCTGACTGAGTGTGTATGGACACCATTTCCTCCCGTGGGGCATGGGCTCGGCTTCTAGAGTACAACTTGAATTCCAGAGGCAGACCACTTCTAGAACCCACCTGTATGTGGTAACAGTGGATGAAGCGGAAAGAAAGTGGTGAAGCCAGCCCCCCCAGAGGAGGACCCAGAGCTTGCATGACAGGTATGGGGGTGGCCACCCCTATCCCATCACTGAGCAGGCTTAGAGGAAGAAGATCCAGATGGGGGACCGCCTGAGCCCCGTCCTCCAGGTTTACAGGCTGCTGGGGGCCCAGACTTGGGCCGAGGGCACCAAGGTTGTGCCTGCTGTTGCTGCCCCAAATGGAAATGGGGCTGCTTGGCCGCAGGGGCAGAATGCCGAAAAGGCTTCCTCTTCTGCTTTTTGGAATCCTGGGATTCCTTCTGCGCAAGTCTCAGAGTCCAAGGTGGCACTGGACTTCGAGGTGTTGGAGGTGATCATTCACACCTGGGCAGAAAAGGTCAGCACCCAGGAAAGGAACGTCCATTAGCTTGTAATGTGTGTCCGCCGTGAAGGTGGAGATCCTTAACCAAGCCCTGCGGCACATGGCAACCGCAGCCGCCACACCAGCGGGGGTGTAAGTGTCCCCGAGATCCATAGCCATCTAGAGTTGCTGCTTCGTAACAGCCCAACCCTGGTCACGGACCTGCTTGACCGTGGTCTGGAGGTCTGCGGGGAGGTGAGGCAGAACCTCATCAAGACAGCCCAGAAGGGCATGAGAGAAGTGCGCCATGACGACGGCCAAGCTTGCCTAACGAAGGCCCAGCGAAGAGGCAGCATAGACTTTCCAGGCAGAATGGTCCAGCTTTTTGGACTCTTTGTCCGGGGGTCTATCGGTGTCTCCCGAATTACCTGAGCGCCTGAACGCAGATTCGGTCACCAAACCCTCTGCAGAGGGGTGCTCTGTGAATCCCAAAAGGGACTAGATGAGCACTGTGTATCTGTGGACCATACGGGCAGACTGCACAGGGCAAGAAGCAGGGTGTTGCCATAGCTCCAAGGCCAGACCAACAATGGCCTCAGTCACTGGGAAGGCCTCCTTCGGTGAATCCCCTCACTTGAGAATATCAGTGAGGGGATATTCGGCCGGTTTCTGGATGGTTTCAAGAGGCATCCCCGTGGATTCAGAGATGAGATGAAGGATGCCCAAAAAGGAAGAGGGGACCTTCCTCTGTCAAGAGACTACTGACCGATACCTCATCCAGGGGATGGGAATGAAGGTCCGAGGAGTCTGGATAAATCGTCCGACCACCGGAGTCTCCCTCCACCCACCTAGGATGGTCGGGAGTGTGGGTGACAGAAAGCCTATGCGGGAGGCCTGGAACAGGCAGAGACTCTCTGGCAGGAGCCCCCGAACAGGGCTGTTTGGGTGGCGGCTCCAGCAGGATCGATGGAGAGGTCGATTCTGGCCGAGCCGGAATGGTACTGACTGGCTCCAAAGGAGGAGAAACGGCGCAGGATAGCTCCAGAGGAGTCAGCTTCGAAACGGGGGCAACAGCCAAGTAATGGCCGGAGTAGAAACCAGAACCGACTTCTGGCCAGACATAAATTGGCTGCTGCCACATTAAGTCTTTGTAGTGTCAGAGTTTCCGTCAAAGCCTCTCCTCATCTGAGGAGGACAAAGAAGAATAGCGGCGGTGCCACTTCTTTGAGCACTTGTGCACCTTCTTCGGTCTATTGGTCGAAGGGGTCCGGGACCTCGACCTAGATTGTCAGGGAGACCGATGGGGTGATCAGAAGGTGCCGGGACAACCGTAGCTCCTCCGGTCAGGGACCGGTCTCCGATGGAATTCCCAGCAGGCTGGGCTCTTCGGTGACAGTCAGGATTGGAGTCCTGAATAAGGAGTGGCCTTCTTCATCGGTCAACTGGGTCCAGAATTATCTCAACTGGTTGTCGTCCCGCATCTGAGCCAGCTGGCCTGACGAGGAAATATGAAACCAGCGGCCGAGGCCGCAACCTCGACCGGAGTCAAGAAAGGTGATTCTTGGGACAGAGATCTCTCACGATCCCAGGAACGTCATCGGCGAGACAAAGTTTCTCTCGGTTCCTTGTCTTTTTATGGGGCCAAGAAACATGTGTGCCCAAGGGCCCCTCGCCTTTGGTGGGACTGGATTGACACATTTCTCAAAAGGAACCAGAGAAGGTGGAGCCCAAGTTGAGCGGGACAAAAAAGGACATCGAGGATCAATCCGCGGCTCGGGATGCCTCTTCCTCGAAAGTCTTCATTTGTTCGAGCTGCTTAGGTTTGACCAGCGGATGATGTTTCTCCGGTCTGCCCAGTTGAAGCCATGCGAGACGATCGTCTAAGACATTCAGGTGAAATGCGTGGCACATCTCACAGGCCTGAGTGTCATGGCCGACACCCAAGCAGCACATGCACATAGCATGCGAGTCGGTGCGAGACATCTTTTGCCCGCTCGGGCAGCAGCAGAAACCGGGTGAAAATTTATCCTCCATAGCGGTCAATATTGCGAAGCGATTTGCTGCAACTCTAACAAGTTTGAGTAAATCCGTGGATTTGAAAGCCAGGGCCTACAAATCGCGAGAGCAGTGAGGAGGGAAATACAGGTTACTCACCTGTAACACGAGTTCTAGGAGTGGTACATGTTGTTCATCCACATTGTCTGGCAGATACCTTGCTGCTTTAAGATGGGCCAGAAAGTCTACAAGCTGGCTCCTCCTCCCACCCGGGTGATGAAACCCTCGGCTCCGCCCCATGACGCCAGATCTTGACCGCTGGAAGCCAGGTTGTGCGTCGAAGCCAGGGAGGTTGGGTGGGTTCATGTGGATGAACTATACACACCACTCCTAGAACTCCTGTTACAGGTGAGTAACCTGTATTTCTAGGGGCGTGGATATGCTGTTCTATTCACACTGTCTGGCAGACTCCCAGCAGTTCTCCAGCAGGAGGGAGGCAAGGCGCACGCTCCCTACTTAAGGAACAGGGACTGCAGAACTGAGGTTCCAAAACCAGCATCCCGGTGTGACTCAAGTTTGATGTGTTAATGGGAAATGAAGGCGTATGCCGACTTCCAGGTAGCAGCCCTGCAGATTTCCTGGATAGGGACATCCCTAGAAGCAGCCACTGCCACAGCGGTAAGGCAAGTGGAATGAGTCCTAAGCCCTACTGGAGGCTCCCTACCCACCAAACTATAGCAGAGATCAATGCAGGAAGTGATCCACCTGCCAATCATCCGCTTGGCTGCAGGTCTGCCAGGTGCGGCTTCAGCATAGGTGACAAACAGCTGGCAAACCTCTCCCCGAACTTCCACCGTACGCTCTTTGTAGTAAGTGAGCGCGCATCTCAGGTCCAAGGTATGGAGCCTGTACTCCGCCTCCAAGGTGTGACTGGGCTAGAAAACCAGCAGAGTCATTACCCAATTCAGGTGAAACTCCGACACCACCTTCGGAAGAAATTTCAGGTGGGGCCATAGGACAACCTTGTCCCTGTGGAAGACTAGGTAGAGAGATTCGATGGAAAGCGCCTGGAGCTCCCCAATCCTTCTGGCTGACGTGATAGCCACCAAGAAGGCGGTCTTCCACGACAGGTGAGAGATGTCACACCTGTGCATCAGTTCGAATGGCTTGCCCACAAGCTTGGCCAATACCAGCAGTAAATCCCACGGAGGTGGTGGTTCCCGCACCACAGGGGACATGGGATCTAGGCCCTTGAAAAAGCGCCAGACCACCTTCTCCTGCACCACCGACTGCTTGCCAGCCCACGCCCGGTAAGCAGAGATGGCTGCCAGGTGCACCTTGAGGGTCATCGACCGAAGCCCCTGCTGGGAAAAGGACCACAGGTAGTCCAGAATGCTAGCCAGTGGACAGGACGAGGAGTCCAACCCCTTGCCCTGACACCAAATGGAGAATCTCTTCCATCTGAAGGCATAGCATTTTCTAATTGACTCCCTGCGGGATACGCCTCAACGATGTTGAGGACCTCGTCGGAAAGAGTCAAGGCCTGGAACTCTAGCTGCTCAGGAACCAGGCCATCAGGTGCAGGGATTGAAGGCCCGGATGGAGTACCTTCCCATCGTTGCTAAAGAGCAGGTCCGGGCAGGCTGGAAGCCGCCACGGGAGACTGGCGCTCAGGCTGAGGAGATCTGGATACCAGAACTGGCGAGGCCAGTCTGGGGCTACCAGGATCACCTGCGCCTTGTCCCTCTTGATCTTGAGGAGCACCTTGTGGATCAAGGGCAGAGGAGAGAAGGCACAGAAGAGGCCCGGGGTCCATGGCCTGGAGAAGGCATCCCCCTGCAGCAAGCTCTGCTGAAGGGGGTGGGCATGGTACAGCCTCAGCTTGGCGTTCTCCCTGGAGGCGAACAGGTCCACCTTAGATGTGCCCCAGTGGGAGAACAGGTCTTGTACTATCTCCGGCAGGAAAGACCACTCGTGAGATGCATCATCTATCCGGCTGAGGGCATCGGCCAGACTGTTCGAGGCTCCTGCCACATGAATGGCTAGGAGATCCGCCTCCAGGCTAAGCAAGAGAGACCAAATGCGAAGAGTTTCCTTGCACAGAGGCAAGGAGTGCGTCCCGCCCTGTCGAGACAGTACATGGCCGTGGTGTTGTCCGACTGGACCTGAACCACTTGACCCCGAACAAATGGAGCGAAGGTGGTCAGGGCTAGCCAAACTGCTCTGAGCTCCAGCAGGTTGATGTGGCATCGGGACTCCTGAGGGGACCAGAGTCCATGGGCTCTGTGCTCACCCAGATGGGCACCCCAACCCATCAGAGAGGCATCAGTTGTCAGGATGACCGTCAGTTCAGGGTGGACAAACGGAATTCCCTCTCGCAGATGAGCTGGGATGAGCCACCACTGCAGGCCGTCCCACATCCCCTGGGTCACGGAGACTGGCTGGTCTAGATGACCTCAGCGCTGAAACCACTAGTGGGCCAGCCCCACAGCAGAGGGCGCATATGCCAGAGGGCCACGCTGGTGCAAGCCACCATAAGACCCAGAAGGCACAGAAGTCTCGAACAGGGCGCAATTGCCCAACCAAAAATAACTAGGCAAAGGAGGAAAGGACCTCAGCCCTGTCCGCCGGGAGCCGGCTAAGAAGACAGTGGAATTCTGCCCCGATGAACTGAATCACCTGCGAGGGCACGAGTTCCGACTTGGCCTCGTTGATGAGGAGGCAAGCTGAGAGCAAGCCTGGAGGGCCAGATCTCTGAACCGCTCCACCTCCAACCTGGAGGAACCTGCTATCAACCAATTGTCCACGTAAGGGTAGAGCCGGACCCCTCGGCGCCGCAGGAATGCTGCCACCACTGCGATACATTTGGTGAAGACAATGGGAGCTGATGAGAGGCCCCCCATCCATTTTGGAACCAGGAAGTACCTGGACACAAACCCTGGGCACGGAGAAGGATCCGCAACCTTGCTGACTACCCCCTTGCGGAGGAGCTGGTCGATGTCTCAAAGAACCAACTGGAAGGCTGCAAACCCAGTACCCCCCCCCCCGCGGGCTCGAAAGGGAGGGACCTGCTCGAACTCCAGAGGCAGGCCCCTGCCGACCACTTCCAACACCCAGCGGTCCGAGGTGATAGCAGACCAAGCAGAAAGGACGTCGCTGAGCCGGCCCCCCACAGGGGGACCCAGGGGAGGTGAGACGAGGTTGGGGTGACACCCCGCAACCTGTCACTGGGCAGGTTTGGAGGAGGAGGGACTGGCCAAAGAGCCACCGGGGCCCTTCCCCCCAGACTTCATGAAAAAGGAAGCAACGAACTTGGCTCTAGGGCGCCAAGTTTGAGCCTGATGGCCCCGCAGCCAGGTAGGTCTTGCCACAGGAGCAGAGAGACAAAAGGGATTACATGCTGCTGATGGCGGCCTTTGTCCATCTATGCAGATGTGACCAAGTCTAGGCTGGCATTGGATATTTCAATGCGCTGGAGGTGGCCCTTCACACCAGGCCCGAACAGGTTGGTGCCCAGAAAGGGAACATATGCGAGCTTGTGTTGTGCGTCTGCCGTGAAGGTCGAGATCCGCAACCAAGCCCTGCGGCCGCTACCTAACAGGCACAAGAGTCTCCAATATCCAGAAGCATCTGGAGCTGCTGTTTTGTCACCGTCCTTCCCTGATCCCAGACCTACTTGACCGTGGTCTGGAGGTCGGCCAGGAGATGAGGGAGCACCTCATCCAGGAAGGCCAACAGGGCATGAGAGAAGTGTGCCATCATAACAGCTGAGCTGGCCTGGCGACGGCCCAAAGAGGCGGCAGCGTACACCTTCCTCCCTGAGTAGTCTAATTTCTTGGACTCCTTATCTGGGGGCTTGTCCACGTACCTCGTGTTGCCCAAGCACCTGAAGACAATCTGCCACCAACCCCTCGGCCGAGGGGCGCTCAGAGAAGACGGAGAGGGAGCTAGTAGGGACCGCGTACTTGCGGGCCATCCTGGCCGATGACGCTGGGCAGGAGGCTGGGTGCTGCCAGAGTTCTAACGCCGGGCCCACAATGGCCTCGGCTACGGGGAAGGCCTCCATGGGGGAGTCCCCCTTGTCCAGAATCTCCATAAGGGGATATTCAGCCATTTCTGCACTAGGTTGACGGCATCCCAGTGGACTCCAAGATGAGCTGAAGGATACCGAGGAACAAGGTGGGGCTGTGCGTCCACAAAGACCCCGAGTTCAAGTCGACTGGACGGGGAATGCAACAAGGGTCTTTGGACTCTGAAGTCACGTACAGCTGGTAACCACCTGAGCCACTCTCCATTCGCCAAAGGGGCGATCAGAGGTGAGTGACAGACGTAACTGATGGGGCAAACCTTGGTAGGGCAGCGGTATTGGCCGAGCCGTCGGTGCAGGACCAGGTCCTCAACGAGAACGATTGGTGGGGAGTCTGCTTGACCGTTCAGGTGACAGCCACTTAACTGCTGTGTGGAAGCCGCAGCATCGCTTGCTGTCAGCCAAAGGAGCTGTTGCCACATTAGATCCTGATAGGCTGACACAACTTGGGCTGAGCCTCTCCTCAGCCAAGGAGATGATAAGAAGAAGCTGGCGTTGCCGCTTCCACGATGTCAGGACCGAGACGCCGCGTGGATTTCCCGGGCGGAGGAGAACCAAGATCATTGCGTTGCTGGCGGCAGGCCAAGCAAGAAGCGGGGGAAACCCACTGCCCCTCCAGTTCAGGGTCCTGGGCTGGGGACTATAGCTCAATGGTCTGAGGCAAGTCCTCGGAAGGCACCGGTGTCCAAGAGAGAGAAAGTTGTCAGCCTCCTCGGTCAACAACTCGTCGGTGGGCTCAAGAAAAATCGCGGCCACGTCAACAGGCTCCTCGGCCAGCTGGTCTGACAGGGACAACATGAAACCAGCGGCCTGAGCCGCAACATCAACCAAAGTCAAGAGTCGACGGTCCGGAGAACGCGATCTCTCCCGCTCCCAAGAGCGTCGACTGTGGGTCTTACCTTTTTGCGGATCCTTCTTCCGGGACCGAGGGGTGTAAGACCCAGGCGGTGCCGCTTTCGCAGTGTCAGTGGCTCAGTAGGTAGCACACTCGCCTCTGAGGCCAGGAGATCAGAGGGCTGTGGGTTCAGTTCCCACATCTAGCACTTGGGTTAATATCCCAGTACTGACCCTGTAGTGCTGCATAAGAGGGGTGCTGCACTTCTGAGGTGCCGTCTTTCGGATGAGACGTTAAACCGAGGTCCCATCTGCTTGGATTGGTGGTAGTTCAGGTGGATGCTAAAGATCTCATGGCACTCTTATCAAAAAGAGTAGGGGATTTCCCCGGTGTCCTGGCCAAATTTCCCTCATTCACTAAAAATACCACCAACAGCTTAATCTGGTTCAAGGTCAGTTGGCATTCATCTGTATCCCCTTCCCCCAGGTCGTGCCTGAAAATAGGCAGGATTTGTCTAGTGCACTTACCCGGTCAACCAAAACTAACTAAACTAAAGACCCAGAAGGACCCTCCCCTTTAGTCGAGAGGGACTAGCACAGCTCCCAAAGGGAAGCCGAGTAAGAAGAGCAGAGTTGGAGCGGAATAAAGGCCAAAGCCGAAGAGGAGCTCACCGCGGCCAGGTCCTCCTCCTCCTCGAGGGCCCTGAGCTGTTCAAGATGTTCCTCAGAGCCTGCCACCGGACACCACCCAATGGGCCTCCTTCAGTTTGACCGGCGGGTACCGTTTCTCCAGTCGCCCCAGCTGGATTCGTGCAGCGCGGTCTTTGAGCACCGACGGAGAAAAGAACAGACATCTCGCGAGCCTGCAGATCATGGTCATGCCCAAAGCAATAAATGCATAAGGCGTGGGGGTCAATGCGCAGGGCACTGGCGGAACCCGTGCTCAGTCTTGTCCTCCATCGCAGCCGCAAGGTAAGAGGGTGAAGACAGAACTTGAATGAGTTTCAAAGTAAGTTTCAGAAAAAAATATACAACGTTTTTAGAGCCAGGGCCTGCAAAACGTGAGAGCGCTAAGGAGGGAACCTGATGCTTCCAAGCGGTAAGGAAGATCTGGAGTCATGGGGCGGAGCCGAGGGTTTCATCACCCAGGTAGGTGGGAGGAGCCAGCTTGAAGACTTTCCGGCCCATCTTAAAGCGGCAAGGTATCTGCCAGACAGTGTGGATAGAACAACATACCCACGCCCCTACAACCTGTATCTTCCAGCGGAAAGGAAGATATGACGTCATGGGGCGGAGCCAGCTTAAAGACCTTCTGGCAAGATTCTTAAAGGGAAAGGACATGCCAAACAGTGTGGATAGAACATATCCACGATCCTAGAAATGGCTATTCCTATAGAATACAGGTTAAGTCACATATCTAGGAAGCAGGCACACCAGCTTACCTGGGTTTGAATCTAGGGAAGATCACTTCATATCAAAATGTAAGAGACACGATGACAGGACTTCCGATACCGGTATGGCTAGGTGAACATCATCTCTACTTGGGCTCCCCGCCTAAACATTATTAAAACAGGTCTCATGCCTTAATAACTCAATCTGATTTAAAAGTAAACTGCTAAAAAAACATCAGCGAGACCACAGCAGTATATACCTTTCCAATCGTTAACCCTGGATGGCTAAAAAACAGACGAATAGATTTCAGCCGCAGGCAGACTTGATCGTAAAGGAGGAAGTGGACAGCCTGCAGGAGAGCGAGAAGTGCGGTGAAATTCCTCGAGGCCTCACAACTTCTAGCGGGGTAACTATAACAACAACTCATTCTACAACATCTATGGCTGGCAGGGGAGGGAAGAAGAAAGGGAATGACTCCTACACAGGATTGCAACATGAACAAAACATTTTGAGGGCAATAACAGAATTTAGAGAGGAAATGCGGGACTCTATTCAAGAGCTCAGAGTAGACTTGGGAACCCTACAAAGACGTGCTGACGAAGCCGATAAGCAAATAACTGAAAACACTACTAAGATCGACTCCCTGGAGTCTGTGATGCTCTCTCTGGCTTCGGCTCAGTTACATATTTCACTGTAGCAGGAGGATGCAGAGAACAGCGGAAGAAGAAAAAATCTGAGGATCTTCGGCCTTCCTGAAGGCAAGGAAGGCGTAGACTCCCTAGCTTACGCTGATCATTTTTTCAGAACTACCCTTGACCTTGGTCCAGATTATCCTCTCGATTTCGAGCGAGCACACAGAGCTCTTGGCCCTAGGCCTAAAACTAAGGACGTAAGGCCCAGATCATTCGTGGTCAGATTCCAAAGTTTCCAAACAAAAGAATTACTACTAAAAAAAGCATGACAGAATAGGAGAATAATGGTGGTACCTCACCGCTTAATAATCGACGACTATGCTCCTTATACGCAGAGCCAAAGAAGAGAATACGCCCCTACATTCCCCACATTGCAATCCCAGCAGATTAAGTTCCAAACTCTATATCCCTCTAAACTTACAGTGATGCTGCCAGAGGGCCCAGTCACCTACAATTCCGCTACGGAGGCCAAGGAAGATCTTTTTCATCGAGGGGTGATCAAGGAACACTTATCGAACTCGAACAATGCCCCTAAGAATATAAACCCAGGACAATCTGAAAATGTGAGGCCCTCTTGACCTAACCTGAGCCTCGAGGAAATGCTGCGGAGGATTTGTCTTCTGAGAAACCCCACCTTGACAGAGGGCTAGAAATAAGTCCTGGGAACTTTCAGTCTCGATTCTGCTCGGCACTGGGAGGACAGATGGGAGGTGGCTGGGATGGGGGCAGCTTGGGAGAGCCCTGGTGCAACCCAAATATTAAAACGCGTCCCAAACAGTGTAAAAATTAAGAGTAACTTCATAACGATCGGTATGATTCGGCCTCTCACTGTACTGTTGGGAAGAGGAACCCCCTTGATGGCGGACATAATGTCTGGCTAAGAGGGTTCCTAGGTATCTGGCTTCTCACCTCAGTGATTGGCTGTTCTCTCTCTCTCCGACCCCCCCCCCCCGGACTCTCCACCAAATAGTCTGTACCGGTGGGAGTCCTGGGGAGGTCCCCCATGGGCTGGGTATGGCTGGAACATTACTACCCCAGATGAAAACTAGAAGGATTACTTTGAGACTCTAATCTTCGAAAACTTGAACTTAAATGACACTATTCTTGAACATCTACCAGGGAAGCAAGATCCTTAAACCTAACATTCAATACAAAGTTCGAGACAACATATGAATGCGAGATGGTCACTACCCACTACTGACTGCAAAGCCTTTCTAATTAATGTACTTTGTGGCTACCGTTCGTACTAAGGTTTTGAACTGATGTTATGGCATTACCCTCTCCCTTCCCTCCTCCCGCCCTTTTTTTTTTCCCTTTCTTTCTCTTCTCTTCCTCCCCTCCTCCCTTTTTCACAATTTACATGCTCAAATTTCGAACTAGATTACACACTGAGCTGGGAGGGGGGGAATGGGAGGGGAGGGAACTGGATTTACTTTAGATTTATCTGGGAACAATATAATATAACTCAACCCAAACAAAAGTCTATCAAAATTAATCATACTTCTTGAGGGATAAAGGGGGGTGTACTAATGTATCTAATAAAAAAGTTCCAATGATGTAAGGAAGTGGGAGAATATTAATGATTCTATAGGATTAGGTGTTTTGGTGGAGAATTGGAGGAGTGGAAAGAGGGTCCTAGATATAATCTAGAGACTTAGGATAAACACTAGAGGGAGCTACAGTTTAGAGAAAGTCATCATTTTGATGACTAACACACCCCATTAGAGTTTCATACACTGGGATCCGCCCCCTTCAATATTACATAGGCTCTATAGCCTGAACTCCAAAATGAGCTCAAACCCTGTGGAATAATTGGGGTAAAAGATAACAAAGGATAACACGCTGTTAGGAAAGATAAGGGGCATACCCCATTGCCATTTTGACCCCATGACAGTTAGAGGGAGAAGGGAAGCACAAAACAGATCGTGCACTGTACGGCGGAGTGGGCAGCATCTCGGATTGCTTTAACTCTCACACCAAGATAGGAGGAGCAGTGAGAGTGGGTGGGAAAGTAGTGAATTTAGGTTTGGGTTCTGGTAATTTACATAAAACAACTGGGAATGGGGAAGGGTTTATGTTAGCTGTAAAGGGGGCCCTGACTCACTAGTTTCATCGGACTACTTGGTTGGGAAATTCCCATCCTTGGAGGTATCTCCAACTAGAGGAGATCCTCGATTGAACCCGGTCCCCTTAGAGGGACTGGCTTGAGATTTCTGTAAGGTGGTTTTGTATCACCACCTTAACAATGGAAGCGCTCATATACATGGTTCTTATTAATATACTTAAGTTAAACGTTAAAGTTAGTTCTAGAATACTGGTTTATGGTACTGAAGTTAGTTTGAAAGTGTGGTGTGAAAGGAGACAAAACACAATGTTGCACATCAATGCTTTAATCAAAATACTTAATAATCTGGAATGTAACAGCTCAAGCATGATGTCTGAGGAGGGGAATATGGCAACAGGCAGATTTTTTCCTCAAGGTCCTGGGGGAGTGGTCTGGGTGACAAGCTGGAAAGACCTGAAAAAACAACAAAAAATAAAAGAATGCTATCTTATAAAAAAAAGAATAGACTTAAGTAACAAATCCAAAACAACAAAAAAGCTAAATAAAAACAAAATTAAATGACTACCCAACCAGTAAGGATTTATTCCATAAATGTCAACGGTTTCCATAACCCCATAAAAAGATCACAAACAATGCAATACCTTAATAAACAAAAGGCAGATATTATATTTATACAAGAAACATGCCTCTCGGAGCTGGAACACCAGAAATTATTCTGAGGGGGGCAGATATACGATCCACTCCTCTTCTCATCCGAGTGGACAAAGAAGGGGAGTCGCAATAATGATACCTGCCACCACCCAACTCAAAATAGATAAAATATATTCAGATGGGTTAGGACGTTATATTATAATCCAAGGTCGCCTATACAACCAGGATGTCACGTTAGCCAATATATACCTACCTCCACAGACTAAAACACCAATAATGCAGTCAATCTTGGCACAAATCCTGGACTCACTACAGGGTCAGTTAATAATGGCCGGTGACTTTAATATGACATTAAAACCAAACCTTGACTCCTCAAACCCTAAAATTTACCGTCTGTCCAATTCTGTAAAATTTTGCGAAGCACAACTTGAAAATCTTGGTTTGGTGGCTGTCTGGAGGAATTTTTTCCTTCCTCCCCAGGATTTACATACTTTTCGGGCAGATTTCACTCATATTCAAGACTGGATTATGTTTTCACCACATGTGAGCACTTTTCTACAGTTTGTGATATCACAATATGCCCCAAAATAATATCTGATCATCCAATATTACTAAAACTTGACTTAGGTAAGAAATCTAAACAAACTCTCTGGAGGTTAAGTCCTTGTCTTTTAAAGGATGGGGAAGTACACCGACCAAATGAAGAGAATCCCCCAATTTTTTGAGGATAACATCTCTTCTGAAGTTTCAGAAGCCAACATGCGGAATGCAATGAAGGTCACCATTAGAGGTGAAATCATTGCATACACCTCTCAGAAAAAAAAGGAGAGAGAAAATAAATACAATGATCTCATTACCACCCTACAAAATTATCAACTGCTTTATAGAGTAGGGGATAAAGTACTACAAATCAAAACGAGACCAAAGCGGCCATCCAAAAAAATAATGGATGACAAGATCCAGATGTCTCATATACTTAAAACAAGCTAATTATGAGGTCGGGTCAAGAAGGGCATGTAGACTGGCTCAGAAGTTGAGGGCAAGAAAACACACAGTAACAATGCTGAAAATTAAACATCCCCAAACGGGCAAAATAACGCATAAAGAAGAAGAAACAAGACAAACTTTTGCTCACTACTATCAGCGATTATATACACCACAAAATAACTCTTCTCAGAATGATGGGCAGAACTTTTTGACCCAATTACAGCTACCAAAACTAACAAGTTCCCAAATACAGAAACTGCAGGCACCGATCGTAATCGAAGAAATAGGTGCTGCAATTAAAAAACTTTCCACAGGACGTTGTCCGGGTCCTGATGGATACACAGGAGAGTGGTATAAATTTTTTAATGAGGAATCAACTCCAAGACTTCTCCTAGTGTATGGAGAGATGGAGAAGGGTGAACTCCCCCCTTCGACTTGGGAATATGCCACGACTGCAGCAATCCCCAAACCGGATGGGAACAAATTAGATCCATCAGTCTATCGCCAGATATCCATACTAAACACAGACTATAAAATCTATATGGCCATTTGGGCAACTAGAATAGAAAATATCCTTCCAACAATAATACACCCAGATCAAGCCGGTGTCATAAAAGATAGGTATACAATGGACAATATTAGAAAATCCCTAATTTTAATAGAATATATCCAAACCCGAAAAATACCAGCTGCTTTTATAAGCCTAGACGCAGAAAAAGCATTTGATCAGGTCCATTGGCCCTTTTTATGGGACACACTTAGGGCCTTCGGATTTCCAGGTTCATTTTTACAATGGTTGGGCCAAATACATCTTTCTCCTAAGGCATATGTACGTATTAATGGGGGAACTTTCTTCTCCAATCTCTTTACATCAAGTTATAAGACAAGGATGTCCGCTTTCCCCCTTACTGTTTGTATTATACATCGAACCCTTAGCAGTAGCAATAAGAGCATCAAAAAAAATAGAAGGAATCCTTATGCAACAAAAAGAATACAAGACCAGTCTCTTTGCCAATGACATTCTCCTCTCTCTTTTGTCTCCCTTAGAAATCGATCATGGAGACATGGAAAATTTTAACAAAATTTGAAGAATTGACAGGCTTCAAATTAAACATATCCAAAACAAAAGCTCTCCTATATAATTACACCCCCCTAAACACTTTAAAAAGAAGCTTATCTATTAAATGGTACTCCACCAAAATTAAATATCTAGGCATAAATATATCCCAAAACCTGCAGGTAACTGAATTAATCAATTATGAACCTATCACTGTTTCGATCAAGAAGAACTTGGACAGGTGGACGCACTTTCCCTGTTCCAACGAATTGAAACAAATCAGGTTGAATGTTTTACCTCGGTTATTGTATCTGTTCCAAAACATCCCATATTTCCCATCATCATGTTACTTTAAATCATGGGACACCATGATATCGGTATTTGAGTGGAACAAACAAAAACCGCGAATTCGGCTTTCGGTATTAAAATTATCCTTAGCCCAGGGTGGAGCAAACCTCCCAGACCTTAAGATATATGCTGAGGCACCATTTCTCCAAATACTTCTCTGGCTTTCAGAACAATTTAACTCCTTATGGAAGAAGTTAGAATTTCACCTGAATGACATGCATGACATAAAAATAATTTTTTCTTCCCCTGGGAGGTGGTCTCCTATAAAGGACTTTACTGAAATTACCTCGCAGATTCTAAAACTATGGTTCCACATACGTGACAAAGAGCCATTTCAGTTAATCTATGAATACTGTAAGGTCATTTCTGAAAAACTCTTTAATCTATTTTACAATGATTTGACTTTCTCTCGGTGGCGCAGACTAGGATTGGAACAGATATTCCATTTCCTGGGTCCCAATGGGATATCATCATTTGAAGACCTAAAGCTGAAATTTAATCTATTAAATGCTGATCACTTTAGATACCTTCAAATTCGAAATCATATATTAAGAAATCGAATCATTCAGGTGAAACTGATTCCCCCAATCCCTCCCCTCCTAAGATTATTTTTTGACCATTCCTTGGGAAACCATCTGAATCATTTAATCGGAAACCTAAACAAAATAATGCAAGACCTAACTAAAGAATCAACCAGATCAATATTGATTAGTTGGAACAGGGACTTGGATCTTGACATATCCGAAGAGGTTTGGTCCTCTACAGCCCTTCGAGCAGTCAAAATTACTCAATCATACATTTGGAGAGAATATTCATGGAAGTGTAGGTCCAGGTTTTTCAGGTCACCTGCTCAGCTGACAAAGTACCTTCCGATTCAGTACAAGGTTTGTTGGAGGGGGGTGCGGATGTAAGATGACCGATATTGCACATATTATGTGGCAGTGCCCACTCTTAATGCCTTTCTGGATAAGTTTACCACAAGAAGTGGTGGCTATGAATACAGTGCAGGGCTTCAAACAGGCATGGGATAGGCATAAGGGAGCAATACAAATGACTATGAATAGATAGGTCACTGACAGAGCAAAGGCCGATGGCACATTTATAAGGTAGAAAAAGAAATGGGCAGACTGGATGGGCCTTGCGGTCCTTATCTGCCGTCAACTTCTATGTTTCTATGTTTCTATGTAAGTTTGCAAAGAGAAATGGCAGACAGTCTGGGAGAAAATATTGAACTTACAGCCGAAATGTCATTACTAGCAGTCTACCCGGACCATTCCCCCCCATGGACAAAAACTTTACTACCTATTTTTTTTGCTGGCTGCAAAAAAGTCTCTCACAAAAAAGTGGATGACTCAAGACATTCCAACCATACAAGATTGGAGACGAAAAATGATATCAATATAGCAGATGGAAAAATATTACTGCTAAAATTAATAATCAATCGTAGAAGACTGCGCAGCTGTGGCAGAGATGGGTCACACACCAAGTAGAAGTGGACTCAGATTTCTGTCCATAGTGGAGTGTGAGCGATGGAAAGGGAGGAAATGAGATCTGGAAGTAAACTGCAAACTTTTTATGACAAAAACAAAACCAAAAAAAAAAGGAATATAGGACCTTGATAGAAAAAGATTGTATTAAATATAAAGATCTCTATCTCATACTAATTACATGATACCTAAAGAAGAGAAACTTATGAACCAGAATGTCAATGAATGTAAACTGTCTCCTAATATAAAAGAAAACTGTTAATAAACATACATTTAAAAACCAAAAAAAAAAAAATGTAAGAGAGACAGCCTATCTGCCTAAAAGACACCCGTGAGGGCAAAGGTCTCCCCCATGTAACAAGGCTTCACCAGAAAAAAAGCCGTCAGATATACAGGCCCTGGTTGGCCTGCCCCACACACTGATTTGCATACTGTTACCCATGATGCCCTGGAGCTTTACAGTGTGTATGTAGGCTGGGAATCCAATCCATTAAAACTACAAAAGACCAGGCCAGCCCAGTAGTGTGGAGAGCTGAGGTGCCTTGCCTCCTGTCACACCTGCAACCCGTATTCAGTGGTAAGGGCAAGCTGCTGGGGATCGGCCGGGAAGGGAAAGCTGCTCTCCTTTCCTGGGGCGGGGGGGCCTGAATACTCGGCTGAATGACTGCCATCTGGAGGCCAGATGGAAGTGCGGGTCTAGGAGGGCAGTGAAAGGGAAGGCTGCAGGACTCCAGGGCGTGCACACGTAATGTGTGGGGAACAGGAAAGAAAATGGGACAGCTCTGGACCAGTGATGCCCTGCTTGTCTGCCCCCACTCACGTATAGCCAGAGCTTGACAAGATGGCGGGTGAAGGAGAAATGGACAGGGCTGAGAGCCCACCGGAGCGGGCCTGCCAAGGAAAAAAGCTATAAAGACCAATCGGAGTTAGTCACACAGACTGGACAAGGCAGGCAGAATGTGCAGCCAAAGAAATCAGCATGGTCAGCTGGCCAGAGCACCAGACTGGGAACCACGAGTTCTCAGATTGGAACCCCACTACAATCAAGTGCTCACTGAGACTTTGAGCAAATCACTTAACCCTTCAGTTCTCCAGTCCGCCAGGCTGCAGAAATGGGTAGAATCAAGGCCACCCCCCACCCACTAGAGACAATATGTGGCATCTCAGCTGAGCTATCCCATCAGGGGGCGAAATTGGCACCAGCCCACTAGCCAAATGCTGGCAGATTTTATATCGGGCTAGTAAGATTTTACTATAACTAGCCCTGGTGACTTGTACTGGAGAAGGTACCATTTCAAAAAGCTCACCTACTGGGCCAGTGGAAAAGTCTGTGGGCCTAGTGGATTTTCCCCAGTTACTAGTGTAACCCCCAGGGGGCGCTATCCTAAGGGCTACTACCCCTGCCTGCCTCAACTGTGACAGGGTGAGGGGCCCAGATCCGTTGACGGGTGCCTCCACCCAGAGGTCGGGGTTACAACAGTCCAAATAGACTTGGCCTTGCCCCTCAGGGTTGCTACAAGCCCCCACTTCTTCCCACTAGTATGCTCACACAATTCAATTACAATGTTCTCACTCTGAACACTTACTCTCGGCTCGAAACCACTCAGCTCACTCCGGGACCCCCTAGAAAGTAAGATACAGTTATTAAATATTCACTGTGCAGTATATCACCAGTAAAATGCAAACCAGCCAGGGTACTTCTGCAAAACAATAAATCTGATTTATTCAAGGGGAGATAACAAGGACCGGGGGAAATCAGGGTGATTGGCTTACCACTACCATATATCTATATCTATCTATATATATTATCCATCACATCTATATTTGTATATATCTATATATATATCGGAATACCTAGGGCTCTGTGCACAGGCCTAACCTATCAATTACTGTCTATGGGTACCCAAGCCCTAATGGCTAGTTCCTCGATGCAGCTGGTTGGGGCCCTGACACAGATGAGCATTTAATTCCTAAACAGATCAGATGGAGCCAAAAGCTCAATTAGTACAGTCTGCAATACAACAAACGACTTGGCCTTAGTTTGTAGGCATTAACAGGGAGCTACCCTGATCCAGTACTCACAACTCCAACAGAGAACCACTCTTTCACCACTTGCAGGGCTGAGCCTGAGTTTCAGAGGCCTCCTCACACATTTATATGGAATACAACAGCAGCGTACCATACCAGGCAGCTGCTTCCAGGACCCAAACGAACTCACAGCACTTTCGGGCGTTAAATGCAGCTTCAAACGTCCTGACAGACCAAGCGTGATTCAGCAGATTCTCCAGTCCTCTTCAGGTGAAGCCTGGTAGGTAGCTCTGTTTATACAAAGCCTCCTCTGATCGCATGCCGGCAGATTTAATTCTAAGCTTTCTGACTAGGCAAAAACAGCCGCCTCAGGCCTTTCACGCGCTTCCCCTGTGTGAACACTCAACGGCGCTGAAGCTCAGATCTCCCTTCTTCTCTACGGTCACAGCGCCTCTGCCCCTAACTACATGAGGCAATCCTCACAGTTCGGACACTACCCGACCTCATAGGCTGGCTACACATGCCAATCATTTTCTTTTGCTCTCAGTGGTGCAAAGAAGCGCCATAGCCCATAATGCCACTTCCCAATATTACTATCCGTATCTTCATTGGTCAGTGACTCCCTATTGTGTCCTCACGATTTGATTGGTCCACTTCATCAGTTCAGGGCCAACATGGTGGGGCACAGCAGAAACAGTCCAGGCTGCAAGAAAGCAGGTTAGAACAAACTGTACACTCACTATCACTATTAATAATTCCCAGTAAGTGGTTACATCTTCAGAACGTGCTTCCTCTGCGCAATCAGCAACAGCAATAACAGAGCACTGGGGCATCAGCTCGAGCGGGACTCGAGCAGGGAAACTACAGACCCCCCATTCAGACCAGTTATAGCAACCAGCAGGCGGCCCTTAAAGGGACAGTACACAGAGGCTCTAAAGCACTCCCAGCATTGCCATCTAAAGCGGCTTAAGCGAGCGCCAGCCTCAGGGGACCACTTAGGCGGCACCTAGGAGGCTTTTAGGAACCCCCATTTATAGGGGGGTTACACTAGCCATACTGGCTAATGGTTGCAAAACTTAATTTCGACCCCCTACAGGTCAACACACTGTTACAAAATATATATCTGCCATCCCTATGGCTCAGTGGGTAGCACGTCAGAAGTAAGCTAGATAGGCCAACCCGTCATCGCAACGGTTGGATTTTTGCTTGTGACGCCAGTGATCTGGGTTTGGGAACGGACCTGACTGTTCACCTTCTCTCAAGGGGGGTGGGAAGACGATCTGGCACAGGCCAGGGGCACGCCAACGTGTTGGGTCCCACTAACAGGGTGTGGTGAACATCAGCGTACACCTTGATGTTATTGGTACGCCACGCCCCCAAAGAGCAAACAGAAAAACAGTGCTCCATGGTCGACCGGATGACGGTGGCTGGCTCCTGCTGCCACAGAAGCCTTGGGAGACAGCCCAGGACCACCTCAGCAGCACCCGGGCCAAGAAAATGAGTGTGCTGGCCAACCCCCACCAGTGCTCATCTCTCTCGGAGAAGGGGAACCCGCCCCGCAAAGGATTGCACTGGTTACCCTAGGCTGCAATGTGGGGCGGGCGGGCGGGCTGGCTGGCTGGTCTCAGGGGCCAGGTGCCAGCGGGACCTAGGCGTCCTGAAGAAGTGGCCAACCAGGAGCCAGGGAGGCGCAAAAAAAAAAAATAGTAAGCTGGAGATATTAGCAACTGGCTGGCCTTGATCATGAGGGATGGCACTGTGCCTGCACAGCATCAGTGACCCCTGCAGTCAGGCTCTGGTAGGTTCACCATCCAGCTGCAGGAAAGCAATATGTTGGGGAGGCTCCTAGACATGGTGTGCGCCACAGGATGGTGAAGGGCAGCATTACAGAGGAAAAAAAACATCCAATTCTCAATAACAGCCGGCGCTGCTACATTCGGGCCTCTTCCTCATGAAGTCCACTGCTTGCTCTGGATCGTGAGTTGGGGGAGGGATGGTTGGGCCCCTCTTCACAAGGGCCCCGCCATGGAGTGAAGAACCACTGGAGCC
Source organism: Neoceratodus forsteri (assembly GCA_016271365.2). Taxonomy (NCBI): domain Eukaryota; kingdom Metazoa; phylum Chordata; order Ceratodontiformes; family Ceratodontidae; genus Neoceratodus; species Neoceratodus forsteri. Next base: position 106,549,173 of record JADMNL010000034.1, on the reverse strand, counting down.
AGCAAACAGGGTAAGGTTTGTCGCAGATGGGGCTGGGATGCCATCAGCAAGATTGGGAGGGGAGGGTGACAAAGGTGGTCAGGAGGAAATTTCTTTTTTTTTTTTTACTCTTTTTCTCACCCAATCCCTCTGGATCTCTCTTGGGCGATCCCCACACGCCGCCTGCCGTGCTACTTCCCACCTGAAGTCCACCCCACCAGGAAATAAGAAACAGACACTCCCCCACCTACCTGGTCCGACGTTCGATCCCATCTCGGCAGGCAGACGAGGGGATCGGAAGAGCCACTGGAGTGAACCCAGCGTTGGGAGTGTGATGGTGGGGCACCAGAGAACGCCCCTGCCTATCCAGGGGACGGGTTTTTTTCCTGCTTGTGTGTTGCCTGGACACGGACGTGTGATGGTGTCCTGCTCACTCCAGGCATGCTCCCACACCTAGGTGAAAAAACACCTGCCGCTGCCCAATCCCCTGCTACGCATCTCACGCAGCCTGCAGTGCTCCCCAGCATCCCAGAGGTCGCTAGTGCTACGCGAGAAAAGGCCCACCCACCCCAAGAGAGGAGAGCTGTCCTCCTGACGCTCAATCCTTCTCCTTCCCTACAGACCAGAGTTTGCTCCCGAACCCAGGTCGCCAGTGTGGCGCAGGGTGTGGTGTCCAGTGCCTCAACCCACTGGGCCACTCTGGAAAACAAATACTTGACTGAGAAAAAAAAAATCAAGACGCAAGATGCGCAGTCTTGTTTCTATGATAAATGATTTATTCTTCTAAACCCTCCAAGCTGTTAAAATCATGCACTGTAGTAAAATACACTTCTGGAGAGATGGAATGTGTTAGCCAAAGAGAAGTAGAGCAGGAGCAGCCAATCTCAGCATGCACTGGCTAAGGAGGGCATGAGAAGGCACTGTGGAGGGGTTGTGGGATAACAGATGGACCAGACACAGAACTTCAGGTTCAACACACAATCTCTGTGTGATGTTTATTTAAAACACGGGATAACTTTAAGCAATGACATATCCCTTCTTCAATACATCAGTTGGCAGTGAAAAACTATGCATGTCCTTTCTCTGCAGTTAGTCAGCACTTACTGACCCACTCATCTACTGATCTATCTCTTTAATGAAAATTATTTCATTCCCTATGTTGGTCTGTGTGGGTGATGGGGAGCTCAAAAAAGAAAACCCCAAAACAAGCTAAAGACAAAGAACCTCAGTACAGAAGGACTGAAGCAAGGGATACCCCAAAGGGCATTGGCAATAAAGCTAAGTTTCAAAGAAATACATCATCACACATACCCCCATAATGCAAAGCGTCGTGGGAAGTATATGCAAATCACCATGAAATTTTAGGCCTGTTCAGCTTAAAGCAGGAATGCATGGTGCCAAAGGGCCTCTCAAACAATCTGTAATTTACATGCATTTAAATAACACAGAGGGGCTTTTCTGATATCTCTACCCTGGTAACTTAATTCTATAATTACCTTTATCAAAAACACCTAGTGCAGTGGTATTTTCAACATTTACAGGTTTTATACACATGAGGTATATACATCAAGGTATTTTATGACATAGTGCTAATGCATACTAAATCCAACAATGAGGAACACACAGCCTGTTTTACATCAGCTCAGAGATCACCACAATAACCTCCCTGTATGAGGACCTGAGAGGGAAAAGGAAAATTAATGAGGACATTATGGCATAGTCAAGAAAGGGGAGGGGTGCCCGTAGGTGGCCAACCTTATGGACTAGAAACTGTAAAGGATAAAGTAGGCTAAGAAACAGAAGAACTGTTGCAAGAGATTTAAGAAAAGGTCAGTCCTCAAGAGTGGCAGGATCTCCCTGTCACAGGCATGACCTGTCACTGTTACAATCTTGTTACACTGATGCACATATGTATCTAGGCAGCTTTCCAGAGGAAATAATAGCTGCACCGGTTGCTAGATTGTGTTCTGAGTAACTAACTGCTGAGGTGTCTTCTGGACAGCCCCTTATTTAACCACAAGCTGAATCTGTAAGTTGCAGTTTCTGACTGAAGTAGACAATCAGCAGCTGGGATAAACCCAAAGCACAAGTTCAGGCATGAAACACACCACACCCACAAAAAGCCCCTCAAACGGACAACAGCTCAAACTCATAACATACACAAGGTTAATCAGGATTCTTAACTCACAAAAACTTAAAAATCAGCCAGTGGTCCATCAGTAAAACATGACTGGTGAAACAGCTTGAGGTGGTACTGTTTTATGGCTCAGACCACGTCCAGTGGCATTAGCAGGAGTATATTATACCACATAGGAGACCCAAGTTCAAACAGTCCTGACCTGTGGCACTGAAGCGCTGCAGCACTTCTCAAGATTCTGGGGAGGGGTTGAGAGGATGCCTACTCAAATGGCCCATGCTACAGCTTCTGCCAACAAGACTGCCAAGGTTTATGGCCATGCATTCCTAGCCAGGAAGGGACATCTATATAACGGGCATGGCGTCTTCTATCAAGGAGAGGTGCATGAAGCTTCTGAAGGAAAAGCGGGAAGTGGGAGAAAATGATAGTGAAGCCAGACAGATGATGTGGCTGTCCCCCACCACAGAATCATGGGCTGTTCTAGCCTCTCACCCCTCACCACCAAGTAGAGAACCTCCCAGTCAACCTGGGATGGGAGAGGGAGTCACCATCCAAGGAGTTTGCTTTTTTTTTTCTTCTTTTTAATTAGGTGGCTGGCTACCAGCAGACATGATATACCATTAGGCCTATTCTGCTGGCTTTTAGTATGTTAGTATTAACAACAGAAAATGTCAAGGCTATAATGGCCAGAATCCACTCTTTGTCGGGAACGGTTTCACAACATTGACTGTTAGGTTTTCATGAAACAGAATGCTTGCGTGCACAGCGAGGAGGATAAGCTGTAGAAGGCAGGAGGTGCTGTACTGGTTGCTGGTGTGACCTCACCTGGAATAGTGCTCAAGATACTGTAGCACAGACCTGAGGAAAGACTGCAACGTGGTGGAGGCAGTACAGCAAAGGACAACTGACATGGTCCATGACCTTGGGGGAACTGCGCATGAGGAGAGGCTGCAGGGCTTAAACATGCAGACCCATGAGAAGGGAAAGGAGTAAGACACATGAGTACCTGCATAGGATAAAGAAACTCTTCTTCTTTAGCTCAAACAATAGGAAAAGAGGAAATTCACGAAAAGCTGGTGGGGAAGATAAAAAATAAATAAATAAAATAAGACATCAGTAAGCACTTCACAGAAAGGGTAGTGGCCAAATGAAATAAGCCACCAGAAGAAGTGGTACAGGTCAGTGCAATCAGCAGCTTCAAGCAGTGATAGGACAGGTACATGGGCACAGTCAGAAAAAGAGGGCTGTAACACAGGGAAAGGCTGCCACTATGGCAAGACAGAATAGTTAGATGTAGGGTGGGACAGACTGGATGGACCATGAGCCTTTTTTCTGCCATCAACATCTGTACATCTTTGTCCTACACAGTTTTACATTTTAAACCTGCTATGATAGGCTGAAGTGAGGCTGCGCACACTGTTTCTAATGCCAACTCTCAGAGCTAGACATGGTCTTGTATACAGTTCAGCTCATGAGGTACCACTGGGTAGCTAGTTAGGCCTTGTACATACTAAGGAACTTAAAAACGTTTTAACTACCTTAAACAATTTTAAGCCCTTGGAATACAGTTTACGTACACACTGTAACATGGTTAAAACCATGCTAAAACTCTGCTAGGGAGGTAGTCTTTAGCATGATTTGTAGACCAACACTGTTGGCCTAATCCACGTTAACAGCAGGTTGGACGCAATCCATGCCATAACACGGGTTAAGACAACCCTTCCTACAAGAAAATTCATTTTTTACCTGCAGGATTTAAAACAAAAATACTTAACAGCTACTGCTGAGCTAGAAACAAGTTCCCAGAGTCCAGTGATGTGCTTTTCACAGTGATCCAATTTTTTTTTTTTTTTTTAATTCACCTTTATTGAACAAGTTGGGTACAGAAGTCACTGTAATGAAAAAGCTTTGATGGTATCAGCAGTCATCACTTTATGTAAGCCTACAATTAATAAACAGGTTATACAGGTTTTGAATATGGCAGAAACAACCCAGCAGTTGTCAAAAATGCTTTCTAGGATTTGAAGCAAAGGTAGACCTGAGAACTTACTTTCTCCTTTATGCCTCTTGGGCAGGTTTCAGAGGATTGCACTCTTGTCCAATCACCTTGCTTTGGTGCTACAGGTTTAATACCTGAGGGGAATTTCTGTATGATATCCAACACATCCACCTTCTCATAAAACTGGAGGTTCTTCAATTTATCTCATCAGTTTATTCTTCCATACTTTGTACTTCTTCCACTATGTCTAACCACTGTCTGTGGGTTGGGGGCTCTTCTCTTAGCCAGTTGCGGGTAATGGCCTTATGCGCTGCGGTCAACAGAATGTTCCACAAGTATGTGTTATCATGGCCTTCCAGCAAGCCCAATACGGTGTGTGACAGTAAGTGGGACATCAATCGTGAATAGATCTTTCAACTTGTCAGTGATCTGTTTCAAGAAAGCAGCCAGGATTGGATATGACCAGAGTATGTGCGAGTGGTGAGCTCGCATCTCCGCACATTTTCTCCAGCAGGCCTGGGAGGCGTGTGTGCTCCATTTCCCTTGGGTGAACAGCATGTAAAAGAAGCGGGTTCTGATCTTTCAGGTACATTCTTGCCATAATACGGAGCTGGTAGTTTTCATTCCTGACTGGAAAATCCTGATCCATTCCTTGTCCAAGAGATCCAAGCCATTTTCTTGTGACTATTTTTGTTTTATTTGTGTGGTCGCCATGTAAGGGTCTGAGGCCTGAAATATGCCCTTTTGTACTTTCTTGTTTCAAGATCACTTCTATGGTATCTAGTAAGGGTTTAGCAAAGGGGTTATCTGGTATTGTATGCAGCAATCAATTTCCATGTCCAGCTGCAAGTATGCCATCATGTACTGCAGCACCCACAATGCTATGCGCTGCTGCAGCAATCATGCCTGGAAACTCCCTCTGGAAAACATGGTTGTTCTATCACAGTGTAGACGTTCCAACAACTGTGCTAGGGACTGGTTTATAAAACGTTTGTAAAACATTTTAAACTTAGTCCCTAGTGTGGACAAGGCCTTATAGAGCTTGACAGATGCAGAGGGCTGTACATCTTTCTGATTAACAGAATGTAACACACTCAAACCATGGTCCTTCAAATATTAGTAGTTAAATATAAACCACATTGTACTTATGTGGTTGACAGCTTCACCCTCAAAGATATACAAAGTATCAATGGTACTGACAAGCATCAAGTTACCCTAATCAGAAACAAGACTTCACCAGCAATGATAAGCAGCATCGCAGCTAGGCTCTCTTGGGTAAATAAACTGCTTGTAAGCATCAAGCAGGCACATTTGGACACTTTTACTGACAGTGAGTGGAAAGAGTCAATTTAAATGCTGATCCAAAAGAACAATACACAGAATGCATAAATGATACCAGAAAACAAATACTATAAAATTTGTGTCAACACACATACAATCAAAAGCCTTAAACCTAGCATAAAGCATCAAGGGTATGTAAATCCACATGGGTGGGGTAAGGTAACTAGGTAATGTTTCAACTGGTGCTACATCATTCTGCTTGTCATCACATTGCTCGAACCTCACCACAGCCAGCGCGCGCGCGACACACACACACACACACACACACACACCCTGTAAGAGTTGAGCTGTTTTTTCTTATACTTTCCCAGCAGCATGGAGCAGGCCAGGGAACCGGATTTTCAGGCAGCAAATCGGGGGAGCCATCCCAGCCGCACGGAGCGAGCCAGGGTACCGGGGGAGCACGGCAGCAGCCAGAGGGTTCTTTTGGTGGCCAATCCAGCCGCAGGGAGCCAGAAGCGAGTGCACCAATCGGGCACAGAGGAGAGGAGCAAATCAGAGGCTGCGGCGGGGAATACATATGCTGGGCTGCCTTTAAAAGCAGCCCAGCTTGTATTCTCACAGAGGAGCTGCGTTTTCTTCTACTTTCCCAGCAGCACAGAGCAGGCCAGGGCAGCAGATTGGGGGAGCCATCCCAGCCGCACGGAGCAGGCCAGGGCACAGGAAAAGCGTGGCGGCAGCCAAAGGGTTATTTGGAACGTAATCCAGCCTTGAGGGAGCCAGGGCGAATCGCCAATCAGGCACAGAGAGGAGCAAATCAGAGGCTGCGGTGGGAATACATATGCTGGGCTGCCTTTAAAAGCGCCCAGCTCATTCTCACAGAGGAGCTGTGTTTTCTTCTACTTCCCGGCAGCATGGAGCGGGTCAGGGCACCGGATTTTCGGGCAGCAGATTGGGGAGGGGGGTCATCCCAGCCGTACGGAGCGGACCAGGGCACCGGATTTTTGTCCCACACCACCCACCCCGGCCCCAACCTCTATTAAGTGCTCGTGGAAGGTGGAGCAAGGAAACCAAGGAGGATCTGATTGGCGGATCGTAAACAAACAGGAAGGAGCTGTGCACTTATGAACTGGCTGGAGAAGGAGGGAAAAGAGCATGTGGTGTTGAGCTCATAGCTGGAAAAGGAGGGGGAGGCACCTTACAGTTTAAGCCCAAACAAGGTAAATGGTTTACTGTATTGTACTACACCTAGAAACGAGGGTGCCTGTTTATTGTGGGACTGTATCTAGGGTTAAGGGGGACACTTGATTAGTGTGGTTGGGGAGTACATTTTGGACTAGTGGGGAATCTGGTGGTTCACCCAAAGAAACCTAACTGAGGGAGGATGGGGCCACACATCATTAGGGCCGGCATCACTGGGATGGCGGTGGGGTGCACAGGGTGTGGGGCGGCCATGATACTGGACTGGGCTTGGAAGTTTGGTGGTTGCCCACTGTGCTACCAGCTAGCACAGCTCAGGGAGGAGGTTGAGGGGATTAGGAGACGACTGGGGGGGGAAGGTACATTTAGGGACTAGGGCAGGAGCTCTACCACAGGGATGCACCAAACACTAGGGGCCGGGGCACAGAGAAAGGAGTGCAGGAGAAGACTCTGGGGTCGCATGGGGACCCTGACAGAGGGGGCCCAAAAGGAGGGCATTAACAAGGAAGCAGGAACCCCCATGGGGATGCAACAAGCACAAGAGGGTGGGGCACAGGGAAAGGAGAGCAGGAGTGGACTCTGGGGTTGCAAGGGGACCTTAACAGAAGGGGCCCAAAAAGAGGACACTACCAAGGTAGCAGGCAGGCAACTGGGGACTCTCACAGAGGGGGGCATTCTCAAGGGAGTAGGCAGATGGCTTGGGCTAGACAGAAGGAAGCAGGGTGGGGAGGTGGAATGGACCTTAAGCTCAGTAACGGTTTCAATTCTTTACTTCTGCTTGAGGAGGAGGGGGGATGCAGCCATGACAGGGGCAGGCAGAGATGGACAGGAAGTGGGGGTAGGAGGAGGGGCGGAAAGCAGAAAAAATAGGGGGGAACTTGGAATGAGGGAAATTGGGGGGAGCAGGGGATCAGAGCAGGTGGAGGAGGGGGTAGAGGGGGGAAAGCACAAGGAGAAGGATCAGTTGGGAGGAAAAGGCAAAGAGAAGGACCAGAAGTACAAGGAGAACACAGTAAAGGGTGCTGAAGGTTTGGGTCAGAGGGGCACGACAGGCAAGAAGGAGCTGAATGGAGACGGGAAGAAAGGGAGGACAAGCCAGGCTAGTTTAGTGGGGGGGCCAGTCGCGAGCAGGGACGGGAGGGTTAGCGGGGCACAGAAGGATACTCTGGATGAGGAGAGGCATGGAAACGGAGGGGACAAGGTAGCCAGGGCAAGTAAGGAAGGGGTGGAAGGGGACATCCAGATAAGGGGAGGAGCGAGGAGCCGCTGGGGGGAGTGGCCGGTAGAAAAGACGGGGGACATGGAAAGAGGGAGAATGGAGGAAAAGGGGCGGTCAGAGTACTCCTGTTGGGGGATTCCATGATCAGGGGAATCAAATGGGATAGGGAGGGCAAAGCCTGCCCCGTCAGAACAAAATGCTTCCCTGGACTAACGGTGCACAGGGCCAAACACGAGTTATATCAGCAGGCAAAGGATTGTGGAGGTTCCCTAGACATACTGGTTCACTTGGGTACGAATGACATTGAGGGAAATAGTGAGCTAGAGATCCAGGCGAGGTTCATGGAGCTAGCCAGGGTTTGTCATGATATAGGATGCGCGATTTCCTTCTTGGAAATCCTGTCGATGCTGAGGGCTAGTGGGGAACACAACAGGAAGATTAGGGAGATAAAACAAGTGGCTCAGGGAGTGGTGTGGGGCCAGAGGGTACGGGTTGATGGGGGATCGGGGGGAGACCTGGGAGGATAAGGGGCTGTATGCTGAGGATAGTCTCCATCTCAACTTGGAGGGGAAGGAAATCCTTAAGTTGAAAATAGAGGGGTTCATAGGTGAAAGGTGGGGTTTAAACTTGTGAAGGGGGGAGGGATGAGAGAAGAGGCTACAGAGGGGGGTCCAATAAAGGAGGGACTCTGCCTCCACCCCCCTGGGGAGCTGGTGGGATATGGGAAATTGAAATTTAAATACCTGTAAATTTTCTTTCTCCAATGGCTGGTCTCCAGGCTTCCTTACACCTGGGCTCTACCTCCTGATGCTGGTGGTAGGCAGGGCTAAAGCGCTGCAGCAAGGGGATAGGAAGCCCTCCACATCCCGTTGTTCCAGTGATTCTCACGCAGTCCCCCTGAGGCAATACTACGAGAACTGGAAACAGAAAACACAAAGTTATGGCATAATGGGCCCTTAGGCCAGCCAACTATATACATTCTGGGAGGGAATCCGAAGCCCAGAGACCAGCTGTCGGAGAAAGAAAATTTACAGGTATTTCAATTTCGATTTCTCTCTCCTAAGCTGGTCTCTGGGCTTCCTTACGCCTGGGATACCCAAGAGCAGTGCATCCCCAAATGTGCCGGGTGGGAAGAATGTCGAGTGACCATAAGTGTCTGTCACAGGCTGAAGCACAAGGATGCCTCCACTGAGGCCATCACCTCCAGCTTATAAAATTTTTTAATCATTGGAATGAATAAACATTCGGCTGCTCTAGGTAAGTGTTCTGGAGATGCTATATAAAGTGCTCTGTATAAATCTGCTGGAGATGCTCATATGAAGTATCCCCATGAAGGAGTCATAGCTCAGCTGTAATGGGCTCTAACTAGGTCCATCAAGGCTATTCCGGTATGATCATAAGCCTTGGGAGGTGACGGACAGAATCCGTTTGGCTATAGAGCTTTCAAAACCATGTTACTCTTAAATTTTGGCCAGTAGTGGCAATTGACAATTTGAAATTTTGTGAGAGCCTCCTTCCTCCTAATATACATTTTTAACACTCATCTCGGGTCTAGAGACTGAAAATTCCCATTTTGCATAGTTTCCTGGAAGTGGGCAGAAGGAAGAACAAATGAACCTTTAATTATAATGGAAGGTAGACCTAACTTGTGGCAAAAGGAAAATATCTGGATCTGTTCTGAGTATAACAGAGCATAATAAAAGATGTGTACGTCTCTTGAGTGATCAATGCCGCTAGGTCACAATCTCGTGGCTGAAGTAACCTCTGTCAGAAAACAGCAGCCTTCCTTCTGAGAGGCCTGAGGGGTGTCTGCTGGAAAGGCAGTAAAGGAGCTTTGACCCCAGCCTTGGGAACTAAAACTACTACTCTGAGGAGGTAGTATTGGTTAACTGGAGGGTGTTTTAATGTTGTTTCCTCTAGAAACCTCCAGACATGGTAACGTAAGCTGAACAGTTTTCCCATAACCAACGACAAGAGTGCCCCTCACGCCGAAACCTGAACTGATAAGGTGGCTGACTGTAGTCTTTTTTCCAACCGATCTTAAAGGATCCGCAGTAGTACAGGCAATTATGCTGGATGGTTCTGTAGGAGAATGAAATGAGGCCAGAACTGGAATCCTCTCCAGAATCCGCCATACGTCTTAGCTGAAGAAAGACTACAAGTGTTCCCCAACACTCGAGATTACCATCTGTATCTTATCTTTCTGCTGCGATGTGAGGAATGCTGATCCCCCTAGGACAACTGTCTCTCGAGAGTAAGAATATGGAGGGTCCTGTTTCTCGTGCCCTCTAGGGAGGTCTCATATCTGGTAATCCCAGGTGATCTACCAGATCCAGAGCGAGCATATCAGTGGCATCTAATTAACCATTTTACGAGGTCTGTGTCAGAGGGGGCTGTGGACTGCTGGGTCCCTCTGGGGGCTGCCACTTATTTTGACCTGTAAACTATCAGACTGGGCCGAGGAGGGTCTTCCTCCCCAACGTCTAACCTCATCACAGCCGCTGCCCTCTGGACATTATGGGCACAGCGACCCAGCTATGGGGACTATAAGTGCTGGCTTTCTATGCCCCTGGAAGGTTTGTGAGAGGCCATAACACCACAAAAGGCCCTAGTTCCCATTAATCCAGCTTACCCCCCTTCTCTGATGTCATGCTGCTGAAACAAAGATCAGTGTGCTGGCCCTTTCAGAACTGTGTTAGACCTGTAAGGGTCATGCTGGGCTGCTTTTGTGTGATCCAAAATGTTAATTTACTTCTAGTAGACTATGCAGGATGCGCTGGCCCCTTAAGAACTGTCTTAGTCCTGTAATGGCCAGAATTGTAATCCAAAAGACTTTTACTTTTCTGCTCGAAAAACTATGCAGGATCCAGCCTCTGAGAAACCCTAGGGGCTTACTGCTTGAAGATATGTGTGTGTGTGGAGACACGCTGAGCAAGGCTCCAGAATGGTGCTTGTCCACAATGGCGCCTCCACGCTGTGCACGTCGCCAATGGAATCCCCTTAGACCAGGACGAGACACTAAGCCACACTGCCAGTCCACCGTTGACGAGCGGCTGAGGTAATGAAATGCCAGCAGTCGACGGGAAGTCTAGACCAGGACAAGACACTAAGCCACACTGCCGGTCCACTGTCGACAAGCGACTGAGGTAATGGAATGCCAGCCTTCGACGGGAAGTCTAGACCAGGACAAGACACTAAGCCACACTGCCGGTCCACCGTCGATGAGTGGCTGAGGTAATGGAATGCCAGCCGTCGACAGGAAGTCGAAAATTTGGGATAGGACCTTTACCATGCCAGTTGAAGGTCTCTCTAGAAAAGGGCTCCTTACACCCTGCAGCGCTTGTCGGCGAGAGCTCCCTGTCGCAGAGCTGCCACTGATATGCTGTCGGTCCCCATAGATGAGCGGCTGAGTTTGCTCGAAATTGAATGCCACCGAAGGGAAGAAAGAATACGGGGCTACCATCTGAGGGAAGAACTATTCTCCCTAAGTCCTACGCTCCCCCTCCATCTCCAATGACTGAGGATTAGGGCTGAGCATTGCAGTCTGTGCAGAAAAAAAGCGGGAGAACACGGCACCATTCTGACTCAATACTGCAGAGAGCGCAGGAAAACAGCACCACGATGAGATGGGGCCATGCATCCTTTATGAGCCCTCTGGTGCCATTCTGACTCCCTGACATAAACGTTGCGCTTCTCTGAGCACTGCGGTGCCCGATTTGAATTCCCTGAAGCACATTAACACTGCACTGAGATAGCACTCCAGGGAGAGTGCAGAAGTGTGGGGGAAAAAGTAACACAGTGAAAAAAAGGGGCCAGACTGTGCAACTTGCAAGGCTGAGACTGGCACCCACACTGGATTTCTAAAATACATCTGTGAATTCTAATATCCCCAAGAATCCAAACTGCTTGACTTACAGTCTGCTGTCTTCAGCTCTGCCACATGGCAGAGCTCTGCTTGCAGAGTACTTGCCAGACTGAAGGCAGGAAGTAAACTGGAGACAACAGGATGTGGAGGGCTTCCTATCCCCCTGCTGCAGAGCTTTAACCCTGCCAACCACCAGCATCAGGAGGTACAGCCCAGGTGTAAGGAAGCCCGGAGACCATCTTAGGAGAGAGAAAAGGCCGTCTGGTGTGGTGCAGACAGGAGGAGGATGAAATCCCCATGGGAACACAAGCAAGGGAAACGGGAGTATAGGGAAGGGATGGAAGGTAGTCCTGCTAAATGCCAGGAGCTGGAACAATAAAATGCCTGAGCTTCAGGCGATGCTAGCTGAGGGAGAGGTGGATGTGGCAGCTGTCACTGAGACCTGGGCCACCGCAGGGCACGACTGGGACCTGAACCTGGAGGGTTACACCATGTTCAGGAAGGACGGGGGGGGGGGGCAATAATAGTCAAAAACTGCATTGACACAGAAGAGTGGAGGAGGCGAGGGAACTGTGGAGGCGATTTGGGTCACCTTGATAACAAGGGGGGGAGCAAGAGAGTAAAAACAGGAGTGGTGTACAGACCCCCTGTGCTGGCAGAGGAACTGGAGGAGAGTCTGGTGGCAGATGCTGGGAGACACTGCAAATTGGGTAGGGGAAGGGTGGTGGTGGTGTTGGGGGATTTAAACATGCCAGGAATGGGCTGGGGGACTATGACATCCTCGGTGGCCAGGGAACAAAGGTTGTTGAATGTCTTTCAGGACACGTTCCTAACCCAGCAGGTGGGGGAACCGACAAGGGAGGAGCGGATACTGGATGTGGTCCTGGCAGACAGTGACCAGACTGGAGACCTGGAGGTAAGGGACCCTTTGGTGGGGAGCGACCATGCCACGGTCTGGTTCTGCCTGGATCTAGGAGGGGTAGAAGGCTGCACAAAGATGGAGATAACTGACTTTAGGGGGGCGGACTCCAAAGAAATGGGAAGGATCCCTAAGGAGTATTTGGATGGGATTGGGCCAGACAGGGACACTGACAGTAGGTGGGACATTATCAGGAGGAGGGTGCAGGAAGCTACCAGCACCTGTGCAAGAGTAAGACACAAATGCGGTAGGGCCTGAAAACCCTGCTGGTGGACCAAGGAGGTACAGGAGGCAGTGAGGGGAAAGAAGGTGGCCTATAGGCATTTCAAGTGCACAAGAAGTGCGAGGGATTGAGGAAAGTATGAGCTGATGCCAGAAGGGCCACGAGGGTGGTGAGGGCGGCTAAGGCAAGGAAGGAGCAGAACCTGGCCAGGGAAATTAGGAAAGGGAACAAGGGGTTCTACAGATACACTGAGGAAAAACAAAGGGAAAAGGGGCAGATTAGCAGGATTAAAACAGGGGAGGGATGGGTACAAGACCCCGGGGAGCAGGCTGAGGTACTAAATGAGTATTTCGCCTCAGTTTTCACTAAGGAAAATGGGGGTGGCTGCCTTATACAGGGAGGAAGCGGTAAAACTGAGGAGGGGGATAACCCACCAATCGGGGGTCTGGGAGAGGGGGGCATCACTGGCAGAAGGGGGAAGGCAATGCAGGGGACAAGGTAGCGGAGGTGGAAATCACGGCAGAGTGAGGGAAGCCCTCAGGTCCCTTAAGACAGAGAAAGCACTGGGGCCGGACAAAATTCATCCCAGAGTGCTGAAGGAACTGGCGAATGTCTTGGCCAAACCCCTGCCGGAGCTTTTCAGCATCTCCCTGAGGACAGGGTGGGTGCCCCAGGACTGGAAGGTGGCGCATATAGTGCCTATCCACAAGGGTGGATCAAGGGAGGTGGCAAGGAACTACAGGCCTGTCAGCCTGACATCGGTGGTGAGCAAGGTGATGGAGGGCATCATAAAGGAGAGACTAGGCAGTGACCTGGAAAAGTCGGGGTGCCAGGATGATAAGACAGCATGGCTTTGTCCCGGGAAATCGTGTCAGACAAACCTTGTGGAGTTCTAGGATTGGGTGACGAGAGCACCTTGGACCTGGGTAGACCGGTGGACGTCCTCTATCTTGACTTCAGCAAGGTGTTGGACTCTGTTCCCCACGGGTGCCTATTGGATAAGCTGCGGGAAATGGGGGTGGGGAACAAGATGATCAGAGGGATAGGGAATTGGCTCCAGGACCAGACCCAGAGGGTCGTGGTTGGCGGGATAGTCTCATCCCCAAGGAGGGTCATTAGTGGAGTCCCTCAGGGATCGGTCCTTGGGCCCCTCCTGTTCAACACCTACATCTCTGACATAAGGAAAGGTATAAGGAGTGAGATGAGTCTCTTTGCGGATGACTCAAAGCTGGGGGCAGTGATGGATGGGGAGGAGAGGAGGGTGGCCCTTCAGAGGGACCTGGAGATTCTGGAAGGGTGGTCTAGAAAGTGGAAACTGGGGTTCAATGTATGGAAATGCAAGGTACTGCACCTGGGAGCCAGAAACCCAGGTCAAGTGTACACCGGGGGGGGGGGGGGATGACGCTGCAAGTCTCAGTGGCTGAGAGGGACCTGGGGGTGGTAGTAGATGTCAAGATGAACTCGGGAGACTTGTAGAAGGGCTGCGGCCAAGGCCAACAGAATGCTGGGATCATCGCTAGGGAGATCACCTCCAGAAGGAGGGAGGTGATACTACCTCTGCACAACTGCTTGGTGAGGTCGCACCTTGAGTACCGCATGTAGTTCTGGAGGCCACACTTAAAGAGGGACATTGAACTCCTGGAAAGGGTCCAGAGGAGGGCAACCAAAATGATCTGGGGCTTGGGGGACAGGACCTATGGGGAGAGGCTCGAGGAGCTAAATATGTACACATTGGAAGACAGAAGAGACGACGGGGTTGGGGACATGATAGAAGTCTTCAGGTACATGAGGGGTGTGAATAGGGGAGGCGAAGTCAGGGTGCTCTGAAGGAAGAGGGGCAACTAGAGGGTATGGGTGGAAGCTGGAGGGGGGGGAGATTCAGGGGAGAAAGGAGGAGGTGTTACTTCTCTGAGAGAGTGGTGGGGTCATGGAATGAGCTGCCCGGGGAGTTGGTGGACGTAGAGATGGTGGAGGAGTTTAAGAGGGGGTGGGACAGGTACAGGGGAAGGGTTCTGGAAGCAAAGTCCAGTGCAGCGAGAATATCCAGGACTAGGAAGAGGGAAGCCCGAGAGGGCGAGGGGACAGCAAGGTCAGTTCTCAGGGTGGGGGCTGACCAAACAAGCAGATGCAAAAGACCAAAAGGCCCATTTCTGCTGGCATGTTAGTACGTATTCTGCGGCTTCTGATGCCTCAGTGATTGATGATATAAGACATCAAGGTCCTGGTTGCCTGTAAGGACTAGAACATCTCGGTGGAGGAAAGGGATTCTGAAGTCTTGAACGGCTAGGCAAAGCTTTGTCATTACTGGGGCAGGACCGGTAAATACCACCTGTCCCGTGTGGAAGGTTGGTCCAGGTGTGCTTCCTAGCCTCATAGGCTTGCGTCAAATCATTATCGGTAGGGGATGTCTGCTCCTGCTTGCACTCCACAATGTTTACTCATTTGGACCAGCTCAGACTTGGCTTCTCTGTCTGGATACTCAAACCCGTGTTGCTGTTCCCAAGGGGAGATCACTGCTGCAGTAGACTGGACTGCACTGGGCTCATAAAAATCACTACTTATGGTACTGTGTGCGCCAAGGATGCCAGAGTTCCAATCTGTAGCAGAAGCAGTTAAGCCTGATGGTACGTACAGCAGTAAAACCAGCAAGGGGAGCCATGCAGCCTGGTAATTTCTTGACTGTCAGGAAAATTATTCCCTGTCCAGTCTTAGATGCTGCTTGGGTACGGTGGGTTGAGCGGGTTCCAGCGAGCTCATCTGAGGGTTGAGCATAAAACCGTGTGCTGTGAAAAGTAGTTACGCAAGAACTTACCGTGACAGTAGATCTTCAAGAGGAGCTCTTGCAGCACGTAATTACGTGTACAAATGACGCCACCTGGTGGCGGATCACAGCAAATTTCTTCTAGCAGTACCTAGGATTCCCCTCCACGATGGATGCACGCTGTCAGACTTGAACTAGCCCCCATCCGTCCAGGTGGGTCTCCAGTCACCAATGAATCCAAACCCTTCCTCACAGCACCATTTCTTCAACCATGTATTAAAGTTCTCGGTGCATGTGCCCCTACGCTCTCCCATTCCTCTCACAGGTAGTACTTCTGAGAAGGTGATGCATGTAGCTACTTGCTTGAGAAGTCTCCCCAATTTTCTAAACTCTTCCTGAACTTCCTTAGGCTCCCCGTTTGCCAGGTCATTAGTTCCTAGGTGACACTTTGGCATACTGTCAGACAGACTCTTCACCTTACTCCATTTCATCCTCTCATGTGCCCCATAACACAACTCGTGGACTTTTGACCTCCCCTCCTAGATCACGGTTATCATGCCTGCAAGAGGCACACCTTACAATACATCTTTAGTCCCGGTGACGCTGAGGGTTCAGGTGCTGGACGCAACACATCATGCCACACTGGGGACCCAGGTTCAGGAGCAAACTCAGGCACCAGGGGTCGGCAGGGGGAGGGAGAGAACTGAGCATCTGATGGACTGCTCTCCTCTCCCGAGGGGAGGGTAGTTGGGTTGTCCGGCATCCCAGTGACCCCCAATGGAGACCAGGGGAGATGCAGGACAGCGGGCCAAATGCGTGAGGAGGCGTGGCGGACGCCGGCAGTTGCCATGCACCATGGCATTACTACACAAATCCACGCTGGGACTCTCGGGAAAACAAGAGAAAAAACCTACGGCCAGATAAGTGACGGCCCCCACAGTGCCTAGCCACCACAAGCCCAACACTGGACCTCCTCCTTTGCCCTCTTCAATCTTGTGGACCTTGGAAACTGGGGCGCAAGGAGGAAGTAATGCCCTTGAGAAGGTAGGGAGGGGGTCATATTGGGCAGCAGATGAGCTGGGCACCTGATACAGTTCCAGACCCGCAGGCGATACAAAGAATGGTGTTTAAAAATAAATAAATAAAACACACAATACATCTTTAAACTTTTTTCAGATAATGTGGTTCAGCCATTTCTCACCCTGCAAGCACAGTTCAGACTGCAAAGAACAGAATTCTATTGCTACTTCCAGATACGGCACTATATCCACTCTCTCCTGCTGGGTACACACACCCGATACTCACCTCTCACTGCGTGCAGTATCAATTTCTTCAAAACAGGACCTGCCCCCTTACGATCTCCCAGCCGTATCAATCCCTCCAAGCCACCCTAGGTGTTACTTCCCTGGACGCAGCACTGAAATGGAAGATTGGAATGTGCCTTCCCACAGATGAAGAGACGTGGTCCTGAGCCTGCTGTACTTCGGCCAGAGTCAAATGCTCACATCAATGGAGGGAATATGCATGGAAGTAACTCTCTAGATCTTTCCGAACCCCAGCGATTACCACCCATTACTTTCCTACCCACTCTCCCTCCTGCTGGAGGGGCTGCGGTGATCCTACGGCAACACACTACCGTGTCACGTAGAAATGCCACTTCTGCAACCTTTCTTCCTCTCGCTCTCTCCAAGCAGTGTTGGAGGAACTCTTTGGGCCCTCCCTCCTGCTCACTTCATCACTGTATCTCCTGCTGCAATATCTCAGCGGGCATAAGGACCCAAACTCCCGCTATTTTCTATGTATACTGTTAACAGTAGCTAAAAAGGCTACAACAAGGTGCTGGCTCACCTCAATTAGTTAAGATGCGACTACACGGAGAACAACAGTCAAGCACGTATAGAGAATAGAAAAAAATTACACACTCCCTTAACGACCGGAAGTGTGCCAATTTCAGTGGAATGTGTGGCTTGTTCACACCACTAGCAAAGATCACACCATGAGCAAACTGTACCAAGCTCATCCAGCAAGCTAAGGCAGCCTACTACAATGACCTGCTAAAAAGGAGCTGAGGGCAAGGGAAGGAGTTCTTGGACTCTATCAAAGCACTCACTGGCAAACCCCCTACAGCCCAACCGGCCTAACTGTCACTGCTGCAGAGACTTTTCAGGAGCCAATTGACATTGCCAATGCATTCAATCGGGCCTTCACAGATCTTAACAGTGTACTTCCCAGTGACTACCTGATCCCCCTATCCAACTCGCAATAAAAATCCTCTCATCTCCAACATGGGTGGTTCCCCACCCCCTTTCTACTTTAAGCAGCTGACTAGTAGTGACACTCTTAAAATACATAAAGCACGTCCCAGGGAAGACAAGATTGGGTGACCTTGTAGACATGAAAATGGTGGCACTTACTCTCAATGAACTGGCTGAACCATTAACCAAAGTCTTCAATGCCTCACTAAGGTCAGGGGAGTCCCCTGACAAATGGAAGAAGACAACTGTCACCCCTGTCCTCAAAACAGGCGATGCTACAAATCTGTCTAACTACAAGCCCATCTCCATTCTTCCTCCCCTGTCTAAAGCACTCGAACGAATGGTTTCTGACCAGCTCTCCAAGTACCTTCTGAAGCACAACCTGCCATGTGCTGAGCAACATGGGTTCCGGAAAAAACATTCCACCATTACCGCCTTGGTTGACTACACCACCCAAATTTACGATGCCTTTGATGATGGTCTTGCAGTGGGGTCTGTCTTTATTGACCTCACCAAAGCATTTGACACTCTCAACCATCATATCCTCCTCCACCAAAACCTGAGCTCACTAAGCCTGTCCTTGGACACAGTCACCTGGTTCAAAAGCTACCTCTGCAGCAAGACACAATGCATCAAAATCAATGGCACACTATCTGAACCCATGAAGGTGACCCTTGGTGTGTCTCTCCCCATAAGGCTCTATTTTGGGCCAGCTCCTTTTAGCCTCTTCATTACCCCTTTGCCTTCAGTCTGCCAAGCCCACATCGTGCTTTATGCGGATGATGCGGTCATCTCCGTGAGTAGAAAATTCCTACCAGCCATCACCGATGCACTTGAAGCTAACTTCTCTGCCAATAAACTACTGCTCAATTATAAAAAAACAAAAACAACTAAGCACATGCTTTTCTCGCTTCAGCAAAACAGGAAAATACTTGGGGAAACTCCTGATACAGCGTAACGATGGATACACTTTGGAACAGGCTGACACTTAAGTACCTGGGGATTCACCTGGATAAAGCCCTCTCCTACACTACTCAGGTGGACCATTTTATCAAATCAGCCAATGCAAACTTAGGAGTTCTGTTCCGCCACCGCCATTACATGTCCCCTGAGGCTCTAAAACTTGTCACCTCCTGTTCGGTACTGCCTACCATTGACTACAGCCTGCGTATCTACAGTGCGGGCACCGATACTGCCCTAAAAAGGGTAAAAACCCTTCTAAACAAAGCGTGTAGGCTGGTACTGGGTGCAGATCACTGTACCCACACACCTGTGAACTCTATGAGGCGACGGGTTGGCTACCCTTTCACCTCACGGCCCCATTCCAGGCCTGCCTACTGGCTAAGAAAGCCTTACCCGGGTTAACTACTGAATCCACCTCACGTCTCTTCAAAGTGGATCAACCTATCAATACTTGGAGGGCTTCCAGATATGGACTCGTGGTACCCTTCAAGTGTACCTCAACTGCCCAAAGATCCCTGTCTTTCCGAGGACCCAAATGGGCAAATGACCTTCCAACTAACCTCACTAAATGCAATAAGATCGGACAATTCAAAGCTGGACTTTGGTTGCATCTAGCTATCGGTCGGATTTGTGAGTGCCCTTGTCTAACTTGACCTCACTACATACGCTGGAAACTTCCTGAATGCTTAAACAATCTTAAGAAGGATTTACTTAAGCTAATTCCTCCACTCCTATCTTCTCCACCCCCATTTCTCCCAGCCCCTCCTCTTACCACCCCTTCCTTCTTCCACACCCTCTCCTGCCCCCCAAATATCCTTTCCCTCCTCACCCTACGGTGCACCTTCCACTTTTGTCTCCTCTCCTCCTCCTCCCCACACAAACACCACCTCATCTTCTTCTTCCCCTTTCCCACCCACAATTTCCCATTTCCCCCTTAGTCTCCCTTGGCAATAATCCCACCACCACCTTCACACATCTCCCTCCCTCAGCCACCCCTCCTTTCTCTCCCTTTCCTCCCCACCCCTGGACTCAGCTGCCTCAGGCTGTCTCTCCTGCACATCCCGTACAAAGCGTTTCTCTGGCTGCTTACTCTACCCTACCGCTCCCTTCCCCTCCCTCTATAACTACTCTGAATTGCAGGTTGTCAGTGCTCCTAGCCTTGAGTTGCCTGCTTCTGCTTTTCACCCAATATCCTCCTTTCCCTCTTGTTCAAAATGACACTGAAATCTCCTAGTGAATTTCTAGCTTAGGGTGTTAACTTGTGAATAGAACTTATACCGTGGTATTATTTTCCATTCCTAATAACTGATCTACATCTAACCTTTAAATCCTGCCGTATATAAATATTTCCTGTACACCTCATTGTTTATATTTTTCTTCTGTAACCATGTATTCAATTGTTGTCTAGTTTTGTTTGTACTGTACATTGACTGACGTGGTGGAACCATTGTAAACGAGCCTAGGCTCAAAGGTCTTTAATCCCAAACTGAAATAAAATTAAAAAAAAAAGATCCCACTCTAATACCCTAATTAACTGGAGTACTGGAACTCTATTTGTGTTGGTACACCCAATACACACCTGGTCTAGATGATCCTTGCCCCCCCCCTTTCACCCATGCTACAAACAGGGGCCACAAGTCTAACAAGTTACAGTGTATTATGCCTACAATGTCAATAACTTAAAATGACCCAGTCATCATTACTGCTCACCCAACTACCTCCCCAAGCTGTACTAAGGGCAAATATGAGATATACTGCATAGGTTGATGATGTCCAGACTATGCAGATATATAAATGACAAGGCCCGTGTGTGTGTGTGTGTGTGTGTGTGTGTGTGTGTGTGTGTGTGTGTGCACATATTCTTTTTACTGCTGTATCAATGAATCATGCTGCTCGTGAAAAATGAATAAAGATCATCTTGACAAAACAAAAGAAGTCAGTAGTGAGGAGGAGGAGAGGTGATCTTTGGGGGCTTGCTGCTGCAAGAGCTCGGGGTAGGCAATCCAGGGCCACATCGGCGGCGGGAGAGGACACGACCACATTGGTGGTCAGCGGAGCGCTTTTGTTGGCAGGGGACAGTCCAGGCAGACTGGAGCCGCATCGGTGGCGAGAGAGAGCTGTAGTTTTTCGGAGCTTGCCAGCCGAGCTGAGGGGACCAATCAGCGCTAAGAGCGCACATTTTTGACTGGCTACAAAAGGCCATTAGCCCAGTCACGACCAGAAGAGGAGGAGGAGGAGGGGTGATCTTTTCCCCACACCACCCACCCCAGCCCTAACCTCTATTAAATGGTCGTGGGGTGGAGCCTTGGAGAAGGGCAAGACGAGATTGGGTGAACTGGTTTGTTGATTGGGGAAAAAGGGTCCTATATGCTGTGCTGCTTGGGCACCACTGACTATTCCCAGGGAGGGGCATATTGAGGCAGACTGTAAAATTGACTGGGTGCTAACTACAGATGATTGCAAAACTGACTGGGTGCTAACTACAGCTAAGGGAGGAGGCAAACTGTGTGAACGGATTACTGCGACGGCTTCTGAGCTGGTGAACTGGTTGTTGCTGACTGGGTGACAAAGGGCCCTGTATGCTGTGCTGCTTGGCAACATTGTCTACTGCTACGGGGGGGGGAGGGAGCATACTGAAGCAGACTGTAACATAGACTGTGTATGCTAACCACAGCTGAGGCAGTAGGCAAACTGTGTGAACTGTTTACTGCTGCTACTAAATACTGTGGAGTGGGCATATTTTTGCTTGTGAACTGACTACTAGGGCTGGAAAACTGGCTACTGGAGGGAAAGAGGGAGAATTGCTGTGATCTGATCACTGCTGGGGAGGAGGCTAACAGCTAGGGTCTTTGTGTAATACTGACTAAATTAGTTGAGGGTTGTATGACACACCAAAATGAGGGTAGACTTGGGGCTGGCCAGCGCGGGCATTTTTGGTAGGGTGACTGGGTGTACATGGTGGCAATAATATTAAACTGGGCATGGAGGTTTGGAGGATGCCCAGTGTGTTTTCAGCTGGCAGTACTTAGGGAGGAGGTCGAGGGGATCAAAAGACAGCTGGAAGGTGGGGGGAAAGGTGTGGAAAGGACCTCACAAAGTCGACGAGGCCAATATGTTATACCCCAGGGAACAAGTGGACATGGACCTTATGGTTACTCCATAGGGGTGGGGCATGTTACAAGCAACGTACGGAACTCACTTCGTAGGAAGGTGGCTGACAAGAGGGAGCCAAGGAGGGAAGGGGCAGGTGAGAGCAAGTCGAGGCAAACATCACACTTAGTAATCGATTCACCTTGCTATATCCAGGAGAGGATGTAGAGGAGGCTGGTGGGAGCAGGTGGACGGAGAGAGTTTGGTCAGCAAGCCGGGGGGCAGAGATGGAGGCAAGGGAGGAAGCCAGATCCACAGAAGGGGGAGGACATGAGCCTAGGCTGAAGAGAGAAAGGGGATGGGGGAGCAGGATGAGGCCGGGGGTGAGGAGATATAGGGGTAGGGCAGGCATCCAGGTTGGGGGAAGTCAGCCAAGGAGGCGGTCGGGAATACTCTACAAAGGCCAGATTGAGCGGAAATCTGATGAGGTGGAGGGGTAGGAGAAATACAGCAGATGGGGTGGAGGATACAGCACCAGGAGGGGGGATTGAGCAAGGAGGGAAGCAGAAGGATGTCGGTGGGGTGGACTGAGGGTTCTGGCTCAGAAAGGAGTTCGTGGAAATCTGGGGCCATCTATGACACCCAGGAGTTTGGGGGGCAAGGAGCAAGCTAGGAGCTTCAGGCAGAAGAAAGAGCACGGTAGGGCATGCACAGGCTTGTGATCCCGGGCTGAGGGGGGTGGGAGGAGTAAGCAGGGGTTGACGACAGAAGAAGAGCCTGGAAGAAATCAAACGGGTCAGTAAAGTGGGGGGTGAAGGTGATCCTGCTGGGTGACTCCATGACAAGGGACATCCAGTGGGAGGGGGCAGGGGAGGGAAAAAGCAGCCCAGTCATGGCTAAATGTATCCCAGGCCTATCCGTACACAAAGCCAAATTCCAGCTAAACTCGTTAGCCCTGGAATGCGGGGGATCCCCAGACTTCCTAATACATCTGGGAACAAATGACTTGGAGGGGAACAGTGAACTGGAAATCCAGGCGGTATTCCGGGAACTGGCCAGGGTCTGCCACTCTATAGGAAGCTCAATCTCCTCTCAGAGAGATTCTACCAGTACCTATGGCGTCCAGGGAGACCAAGCATAAACTTAGAGGGGTGAACCAGTGGCCCGGGAATTGGTGCAGGGCAGAAGGGTATGGGTTGGTGGGGGACTGGGGGGGGGGAGACATGGGAGGATAAGGGGTTATACGCCAGGGATAGGATACACCTCAATCTGGAGGGGAGGGAGATCTTGAGACTAAAACGTGCTGGATTCATAGTCGAGAGATGGGGTTTAAACTTGTAAAGGGGGAGGGTTAAGTAAAAGAAGGGATCCAGGAGTGCTGCTCGAGGGTCCAGGTCTAGGACACGAAAAGAGGGCAAGTGACTGCGAAGTAAATCCATCCAGAGCTGTGCAGGAGAGGGCAAATAGGGATTGCGCAGGGCCTAGACAATTGGAGAGGGGTCAGGGTGGAGGACGGTCCTGATCAATGCCAGGAGCATGGGCAACAAAATGCCCCAGCGCCAAGCGATGCTGTCTGAGGGATCAGAGGATGTGGTAGCAATTACTGAGACATGGGCCACCCAGAAAAATAATTGGGACCTAAACTTGGAGGGCTACAAAATATTCAGGAGGGACAGAGAAGAGGGAAGCCAAAGGAGTGTAGCGCTGATAGTCAAAAATGACAGTGGTTAGTGGAGTGGAGGAGGCTGTAGGCGGGGGGGTGGGGTGGCGATTTGGGTAACCCTGAAAATGAGGGGAGGTAAAAGATTGAAAACAGGGGTGGTGCACGGCCCCCCCCACCCCCGCGATGAGAGGCCCTGGAGGGCAAACTAGTTGAGAACATCAAGAGGCACGGTGACCGTGGAAAGGGTAGGGTGGTGGTCATGGGTGACCTTAATATGCCGGGGCAGACTGGGACACTATGACATCCGCTGTGGTCAGAGAACAGAGACTCATGGATGTGTTTCAGGATGCCTTCCTGGCCCAGCAGGTGGGGGAACCTACTAGGAAGGGGAGGATACTGGACGTTGTCCTAGCAGACAGTGACCAGATAAGGGGCCTGGAGGTGTGCAGCCTGCTGGCAGGTGGTGACCACGCCACGGTCTGGTTTCTGCTGTGTCGGGGGGGAGGATAACTGCACTAATACAGTAGCAGTGGACTTCGGGGGGACGCAGACTTCATGGGCATGGACAGGATTCTATGGGGCAGCTTGGATAAGATTAGGCTGGACATGGATGCTGGTAGCTTGTGGGAGACCACTAAGAAAGGGGTGCAGGAGGCTACTGGTTCATGTACAAGGGTAAGGCATAAGCATGGTAGAGCCAAGAAGCCGTGTTGGTGGACCAGGGAGGTGCAAGAGGCGGTGAGGGATAAGAAGGCTGCCTATGCACGTGTTACGCGCTGGGGGGAGAGAGAACAGGGAGAGGGGTGAGTATGAAATGACAGCTAGAAGGGTCACCAGAGTAGTGAGGGGAGCCAAGGCGAGGATGGAGAAAAACCTGGCTAGGGATATCCGGAGGGGAGGAAAGGTATTCTATAGATACATAGGGAAGAAGAGAAAAGGAAGGGCACAGATCAGCAGGATTAGGATTGGGGAGGATGGGCTCAGGAGGCGGGGGGCGGAGGGAATCAGGCAGAGGTGCAAATGAGTACTTTACTGATATTTACGGAAGGAGACAGGGGATCCATCCAGCCTGACAGAAGGGTAGGGGAGACAGCAGAGTGGAGAGGTCAGATGAGTCTAGAGGACTGAAAGAGGCTGGGTACAGGCCGGGCCAAGCCTAGAAGGGGATGAGTGCTTAAACGAGGGGGTGGACTGGGAGGGAGAATCAGTGGATAGAGTGAGGGAGGCCCTTCAGGTCACTAAAAACTGATAAGGCACTGGGGCCGGATGGGCTGCATCAGAGGGTTATGAAGGAACTGGCGGATGAGATAGCAGCACCACTAGCTGCACTCTAATGCCTCTCTGCAGACAGGATGGGTGCCTCAAGACTGGAGGGTGGCTCATATGGTGCTTATCCACAAAGTGGGGTCTAGGGAAGAGATGGGAAATTACAGACCTGTCAGCCTAATGTCTGGGGTAGGCAAAGTAATGGAGGGCATCATCAAGGAGAAGATCAGGAGGCACCTGGATGACAAACAGTGTGGTTTCATCCCGGGGAGATCATGGCAGACCAGCCTCATAGATTTTTATGACTGGGTGACGGGGACCCTGGACCGGCATAGAACGGTGGACGTCCTATACCTGGATTTCAGTAAGGCGTTTGATTCGGTACTCCACATTGGGTTGCTAACAAAGCTGGGGGGGATGGGGGTGGGAGGACAGTTGCTCAGATGGGTAGAAAATTGGTGAACGGGGTGAAGACAGAGGGTAGTGGTTGGTGGGATAGTCTCCTCCCCAAGGAAGGTCATCAGTGGAGTCCCCCCAAGGTTCGGTACTGGGGCCATTCCTGTTCAATGCCTTATGTCTCGGATATGGGGAGGGGGGGTTAGGAGTAGAATGAGCCTCTTTGCGGATGACTCAAAACTGGGAGCACTGGCAGATGGGGACGAAGCGAGAGAGATGGTCCAGAGGGACCTGGATACCCTGGAGAGGTGGTCAAGGAGGTGGGGACTGAGGTTTAATCAAGGGAAGTGTAGGGTGCTGTATCTGGGGGGTCAGAAACCCAGGCCATGTATACACCGGGGGCTCACTGCAAGCCACGACGAGTGAAAGGGATCTGGGGGTGGTGGTAGACGACAAAATGAGTAACACTGAAAACTGCAGAAGAACTGCGGAAAAAGCAAACTGGATTCTGGGCTGCACATCCGGGGGGATTACGTCCAAGAGGAGGGAGGTGATCCTCCCTCTGTATAATGCATTAGTCAGGCCGCATCTCAAGTACTGCGTGCAGTTCTGGAGACTTCACCTCAAGAAGGATGCAGCACTGCTGGAGAGGGTCCAGAGGAGGGCAACCAGGATGATTCAGGGCATGGAAGGGAGGACCTATGAGGAAAGGGTGGAAGAGTTTGGGCTGTACTCGCTGGAGGAGAGAAGAGACGGGAGACATGATGGGGTCTTCAAATATGTAAAAGGTATAAACAGGGGCAGAGCCAGAGAGATGTTCAGACTAAAGAAAGGGGGCACAACCAGGGGGCATGAGTGGAAGCTGGAGGGGGGAAATTACAGGGGAGAAGGCAGGAGACATTACTTCATTGAGAGGGTGGTGGCACCATGGAATGCACTTCCCGGAGTCTGGTGGAGGACGGCACAGTGGAGGGTTTCAAAAGGGGGTGAGACAGGTACATGGGTAAAATGAAGCCAAAGATGACCCTCTCTGGGGGTGGGAGAGGGAGCACCCATTAGGATCTGGCTACCAAGCAGACACGACAGACCATCAGGCCTATTCTGCTGACTTTTAGTATGTTAGTATGGATGAATAAGATACTGTATTTCTATTGTGCAGTGAATACTAGTGTTGGCCCCCTAGTGCAAAGCCAATGGAGCAGACAGGGCAGTAAACCATCCCCAAATCATCAGGAGAAAAATATACTGTGTCCAGAAACAGGATCACATGTAGCATTCCATCCCTGGTTGGTCTCAGAAAGAGTATATGCAACGATGGGGCAGAAATCAAATGTTACTGGGAGAGGTAAAGGTTAACTCGATTCTCTTCACAGCATCCGCTACATGATTCTGGTACTGTGAACAAAAAACACAACAAAAGGATAAAAGCCATGTTCCAGGGACAGTTTACATGCTTCACCCACAATAACAATATATAAATTCTCTAACTCGTCTCCTGCATAAAATCTAAAATTGAAGCTGGGACTGGGGTGGGAGGGGTTACTACAAAACACTGAGACAGCTTTTTTTTTTGCACACCACACTAGTGTAACAGCTTAGTTAATTTCTGCAGCAGATCTTACTCCTGCCCATCTCCCACCACGTGGGTTCCTTGCAAGATGTAAACAACCAAATACATTGGCTGCTAGAGAGGGAACCTGTGCGCCACAAAACTGTGTGTGTGTGTGTGTGTGTGTGTGTGTGTGTCAGTCACAGACAAAAAGGCAATACAAAAACAGAAAGGCTGTCCATTTCTTGCTAAAGTATCATCTCAAAAGTCAAGAAAGCCTCAATCTTCATTATTCTGTATCAGGATTGCAAGATCGAAGCCCTGGTGCCACTACCTAGCAGTCATCCTCCGAACGTGCTCCGAAGCCCTGCCCTTTTATTTGCTCCCTATATCAGCAAGAAAAGTGAGTAAGCTAATGCTGCAGTAAAGGGACACTAATGCCCATTCTGCGAGGTACATTTTGTGCAACATTACTCAGAGATGAAGAGACTGACAGCAGACAAGCCACTTGCATGCTTTTTGTTTTTCAATCCTTTTTTTTTTTTTCTTTTTTAACAATTTACTAGGGATGCAATATCCGTTTCGGGGCAGCATCACCCAAGTTTTACACCTACAAGTACTGCATCACAGGGAGGTCAAGCAACTTGTCTAGTGCAGGCAGCAGGGTAGGCAATGGACACCATTCCAAGATATGCTTAGTGTCTTCACAAATGCACCGCATATTTAATCCTTATGCAAGAGTTAACCGTTCAAGAACTAGAAATGTTTCCTCCTGGTCAGCATGTGCATGGGGCAATTACATTTGTCTAGAAGCTATCAGAGAGGATACTAGAGGATTCCTTGCATTCTGATATGGCGCTTGTGTGTGTGTGTGTGTGTGTGTGTGTGTCTCTCTCTCATGGAATTAACTATATGTTCTGATTTTAATGTCTGTATATGCACTTTCCCTTGAATTGTTCCTACTTCTTATTGTGCTATTGACTGTAATTAACCCCGGGTCGCCCCTGAAAAAGGGACCATTACGGGCTCAGTGGGCCTACCAGGTCACCAAAATTTAAAAATAAAATAAAATAATATCCAAGGAACATGGCTTTCCATGAAATTCAAATGCCCCATACGCACAGGTTCTCTCCATTTGTTTTGACCTTCTTGGGTTCCACGTTTATTAGCGAGTAATGATGGCGGGAGCCAGAGACTTCCACTGGCTGCACCTCTTCTGTGGGACATGCTAACAGCAAAGAAGGATCTAGTTTACAATGGATCGACTCCAGCTCTGACAAGATACATCGCAATTACACTTCTGTGTGGTTTCGCTTCAGGAAATTGTTTAACAAACTACACGATTATCCATAGCCCGCAAACTTAAAGCAAAGGGAGGAAAAGGCTTTCCAGGAAGTGCAATTATGTCTAAAAGCAGCACTTTCCTTTTAGGCAGCATCACCACTATCACTCACACAGCCACAACACCAGCAGAGTACATCACAGCAACAACATTTTTTTTTTTTATTTTAGTCTTTGGTAACCGGGTAAGGCCCACTAGGCACAACTGCCTGTTTTCAGTGGCGACCTGGGAGCACAGGGCAGTTAAGTGACTTGCTCAGAGTCACACAGTATGCAAGTGGAGGTTGTGAGAATCAAACTCAGGTCACCCTGCTGGATGTATCAAGCTCGTTCACAACTGGTTCCTCTACCCTCTAGGCTATACTGCCAGCCAACATGAAACAGTAATGAACAGATGAGGGCCAAAACAATACCACAGTTCTACTGCCAGCACAGGCACAACACATCATCAACAACATAGCTAGTAATCAGACAGTTTACCATCAGAATTCTTTTAAAACACCCCTTCATCTAGCTGAACTTACTTGTGAAATATCTTCAGTTGTCTTTCTCAAGGAGAATTTAGCAGACAACAGCACATACAGTCTATACTGCCCTCATTACATAACTCTACCACACGTGGTCATGCAGACTTAGTATAGGGGCAAAGTAGAAACCAGGGACTACCAGAAACTCTGCACATTTTCCAAAACAAAGCAGGTGGCATCATACCTGGCTGCAACAACTTCCAGAGACGTACATTTAATCAACTAGCATAAAAAGTGACGCAAACATAGTAACTAAGATTAAATTACAAGTTAAGTCTTTTGTTCAAGTCTTTCTTGGTAAAACTTCTAAAAGAATATTCAAAATCTGTAAATTCTGGAGTACCATTAGGAGGCACTTTTTCACCCAGGGGGAAGTAAGCTTGTGGAATAGCCTATGCAGACATGAAGACTGTAGGGTCCTTTAACAGCACCAGCAGCACCAAAATAGCAAGCAGAAATGATCAATTTTTAAGTGGGCATTTGCTACTATTTCTGAAGTGTCTTTTTCCCTTTGCTCATAGTACTTGCTGTGCTGTGAAAAGCCGGACTTTACCCAGAGACGGATATATCTAGTTCTTGTCACTTTCACAGTGTTCATTTAAGAGTGGGGGATTGGGACAACTGACACACAGTTTTCAATTCTGACCCACCTTTTCTTTTCCCTTGGGGACAACTTGCTCACTGTTACAGTGGTTTCAAACTGCTGTTTTATGAATCTGGACTAAAATATATATACACATGTACACACACACGTACATATACACACACATGTGTATACAAACACATACATACTGAGCTTCCCTCAGCCCTGCCCCTACCAACCCCCATTTCCCCAGGCTTATCTGCATAGCTGGTAACCCCGATTATCCCTATGGCAGGGTCCTAGTTGTGGAGTGGGTGGAGGATCAGCGCACAAAGCATGATGCACACCAGACTCACCAACCATTTCCCTCCATTTCTGTCTTGTTTCCCCTGCTGGAGCACACACATGTGGAGGCACGTGCTCAATGCAGAGTACCACAGCTCACACCCATCTTGCCACTCCAGTCCTGCACTGCCAGCAGGTCTCCACCTGGTGACAGTCGTTCGGCAGAAGTTGCAGTCATTCCTATCCGGGAGAGAAGAGCAGTCCATCGGACGCTCAATCCTCTTCTCCCCTGCTGGCCCCTGGCAACCAAAGATCATTCTTGATCCTGGCATGATGCGTGGTAGCGCCACCACCTTGTCACTGAATAGTCTTGAGGACACATTATTCTGTGTATCGCAGTGACCCTTTTGCTCAGACTGATAATCATGGTCCACGAACCCAGTGATGACCCCACCTTCAGCGAGAGTCTGTGGATCAAAGAATCAGTAGCTGATGAAGACAAAGGGGACAGGACTTGAAACTGGTTCATAGCATAAGGTCAATGTTCACAGCCATCAGACCTATGAACCCATTGCATGTTAAGAGTCTGTACTGATGCGGTCAACCCCCCCCCCCGCATGTGTCTGTACCCAATCCTCTGTGAGTGATGCTACTAGAGAATTGTAAGGTCCACATCATCTCAGAGACTGCCTGTTGGGTTGCATGCAGGGGTGGTACAGTTAAGCCAATCATCCAGGTACGGATGAACATGGTATTCCTGCAGTCAGAGATGTACCGTAATGACCGATTACATCTTTGTGAAGACCACTGACATGGCAGCCAGTCCAAATGGAAGAGCAACATACCCACAGTAGTGACCCTGAACACAGAAGCAAAGGAAGCAGAGGTGAGAGGGGTGGATGGGAACATGGAGATAGGTATCTGGAAGAGTCAGTGAAACAAGATTGTCTTCTGGCCCCTGCAGCTTAATGGTTAGAGCGCTGGAACAGCATACCAGAGGTCCATGGTTCAAATCCCGGTGCGCCCACATTTTCCTTTCTCATTTCCATCCTTGATTTAAAAAACGATATACTATGCAGGGGTTGAACTGCACTGAGAGTAGTGGTATTTCTAAATTGGTTTCCGGTTGCAGAATTGAGCAACACTAGAGAAAGGAACGTGTGACTGTGAAATAGGAAGTTCTTCGGACACTAACCCTTTGGGCCTGTAGCTTAATGGTCAGAGCACTGGAACGGCATACCAGAGGTCCGTGGTTCAAATACCGGTGCACCCACATTTTCCTTTCTCATTTCCATCCTTGATTTAAGGCCCTATAGAGGTCATGGTTTAGCAGAAAGTTTTGAAGTGCTCAGTCCTGATCCGCTATCAATGTCTAGCACTGTTTTAAAGTCTTTTTTGGAATGATTAAGAATACGGAATTCAGACCTGTATCTTGATGAAGCGGGACCTGCTGTATGGCCCATAACTGTTTCAGAAGGATGGAGTCCTTGACTGCTTGAGCCTTTACAAGCTCCTGATACACCAGGGACTGGAGGAAGAAGTCTGCTGGTTGAGGGAGCACAAGCTCTACTGAGTAGCCATTGCAAATAACGTCTAAAACCAAGTGATCCGAGGTTATTTCTGTCCACTGGTCAGCAAGGTAACAGTCCTGTGGGGGCTGGGGGCCTTTAGTCTCAAAAAGGACACAGTCCAGGTTTCTTGTCATGTGGCACAAGCGCCGGACAGAAACGGAGGTCCCCCTGAATGGGCATGTTTCAAATAAATGCTTTTGGGGAGATGTCATGCAACCAAGAGCAAAGCCGCAACACTTGCTTACCCATAACAAGGTACAGGGCTGATTTTGCTGAGAGCTGGAATATGTCGTAAGAGGCTTCTGCCAGAAATCCTGCTCCCACGAAGAGGAACAGCACAGTGTGCTGCTTTGGAGTCATGCAATAGGTCAAAGGAGAAGTCTGCTAGCCAGTATGCTATGGCTCTCAAGACCTGTGCAGACAGACACCAGGGCTGCCTTCAGAGGTCCCTACTACCTCGTATGCCTATTTCATGGCTGACTCCACTCTTACCTAGTGGCTCCGATTGCTGCTACACCACATAGCAGAAGTAGTTTTCTTAATGGCCTCGTTTAGGGTGCGTCACCTTAGGAATCATTTCTGAAGCCTAAGCCTCCTTACTGTTTACTTTATAAGCCACTGCTTAGTCTTCAAACCAGACTCTATCTTTATGAAGTCCCATTCCATGACAATCAAGTCTTACCATGTTACTGTGGAGGGATTGTGGAATAACAAATGGACCAGACACCGAACTTCAGGTTCAACACACAATCTTTGTGTGATGTTTATTCAAAATACAGGAAGAAAGCTTCGGCAATGTCATATTCCTTCTTCAGTACATCAGTTTGCAGCAACAAACTATGCACGTCCTTTCTCTGCACTTAATCAGCACATACTGACACTGATCTGTGATTTAACTAACAGAGATTCAGGTTCCACCCCAATGCGGGCCTTGTTTGCATGGGTGGTGGGGGCTCAAATAAAAAAAAAAAAACAAGTTAAAAACAAAGAACCTCAGTGCAGAAGCACTGAAACATGGGTTACCCCAGAGGGCACTGACAATAAGAAAAGTTTCAAAGAAATACAACATCACACATACTTCCATAATGCAAAGCATCATGGGATATATGCAAATCACCATGACATTTCAGACTTGTTCAACGTACAGCAATTTACATGCATTTTACACAGCACAACTAACAATTTCTATAATGATCACCTAGTACTTTTTACCATTATCAAAAACACTTAGTGCCATGGTATTTTCAACATTTAGAGGTTTCATAAACATAAGATATATATGTACATCAAGATATTTTATGACACAGTGCTATTACATACTAAATCCAACAAAGATAAACACAACGTGTTTCACATACGCTTGGAGGTCACCACAATAACCTCCCTTTACGAGGACCGGAGAGGGAAAAGGAAAATTAAAGAGGACACTATAGCATAGTCAAGAAAGGGAAGGGGGTGCCCACAGGTGGCCAACCTTATGGACTAGAAATTGTAAAAGATAGATTAGGCTAAGAAACAGAAGAACTGTTGCAACAGATTCAAGAAAAGGTTGGTCCTCAAGAGTGGCAGGAGCTCCCTGTCACAGTTACATAATGATACCGATATCCCTATTAATCTAAATGCACTGATTCAACCTGGATGGCATGTTAATTACCTGAATTGCCTCTCTAAGTGCATTTATGGATTTTTGTGTGCATATTTACAACTACCCGTATATTACCTGTATATTGTATACTTGAATATTTGTTTCCTATATTTACTATACACTGTAAAAGAAAAAGGGTCTCCTTTTGCATTTGTGAGCTTCTTGTGCCGCCCTGATGGTTGATGTATGCCACTGCAACATGGCACAGTAAATGATGGTGAAATCAAGGAAGGAGATTGGTACAAAGGGATCATGTGACGGAAAACGAGCTGTGATTAACCCAGTGTAGAGCCCGCTGGCGCCCTACCAGAAGCAGCCACACAGTGCAGCACTGGGACGACAATCAGCAGCTCACACATGCAAGAGACCGTACAGCCCGTTCGGCATCGGGATCGCGCAAAAGAAAAATTGCAAGCGAACAATTACTACGTGTTGTGATCTCTGTCTGTGTATCATACTGTCCTTGCCTCTAGATGGCGGTGGGAAAGCAGCGGAATGGCGAGAACAGAACCAGACACTGAGATACCAAAATCGCGAATGAGTACACAGATACAAAGAGCACAGCAAGCGCCAGAAAACAAACAGCAAGTACAGCAATGCCTTTTTGTCCTCACGTGTCTTTTGCTATCTGTATTAGAACTGGGACAACTTGCGAGAGATAGACGCGTCACAGAATGACACATGAGTATATGCATATTTGCACTGTCAGTGTAGGAATGGAAAGAAAAGTCCCACAGTGCACTGCCGCTATAGAGCATTCGGATGTAACAGCGAAGCAGTAAGCATAAAAAAGATCGGTGCCAATCAGTGAGTTGTTGACTAGTTTTTCTCTTACATATGCTATTAGTGTTCGGTATTTTAAACTTGCGACCACGAGACTATCTAAATGAATGTCTATCGGCAAGCGTGAACGCGGACGTTCCGAGATGATCTCACTGTGCTCTAATCAAACAAGCGGTGCATAGTTCAGCATGCACCAACAGTACTGTGATATAACGTCTCTGTACTTTCCACTCAAATTGTCGCCGCACAATACTCCAGTCGCACTTGCCATGTTACAAGCGCGGTAAATCACCTCCAGCTTCGGCTCTACTGTGGATTAATGCCCTGCGGGGAGGCCGAATGCTTACATACTGTACTACTGTCAGTTGAAATCAGTCCATCCTGACTGAGGAATTACTGTTTAGAGTGCCTCGGGGCAAGGCATACTGCGCTTATCACAAGAACGTTTATGCTGTACCTTGTATCTAACAGCGACCACCTGCCCTGTGCTGACAGCTGATGCAGGAGAGCCCCCCAGCTCCTCAGGCTTGCATCAGTGGGTTTGGTGTAGATGGCCCAACTTGAGACCCTTCATGACCTCTGTCCTCCAAGACCCTCGCTGGAGGGAGGGTTTAATCTGTCCCATTTAGCTGCTTGAAAAAAAATAAGCAGGCAGCTGAGGAGCTATGAGAAATTCCTTGATGAGCTTTAGCTGATCCCTACATTTAGTTTCTGGGGGAAAAGACCCTGTTAGCCTGCCCCCAGAAGGATTTAGGTCCGGCTTGGAGTTAGGGAACTCTTTTTCCAATTAACGAGAAATCCGTGTGCTGATGGGCCCCAGACTACCTCCGCCCCTGCTTGTACTGCTTGGCTGAGCTGAGGGACCTTTATGTGGACTATGACCACTACTGGCATCTTTAATAATGACCGTGGGTCTGAAGAAAACCCGAATGGCAGAGTTCTGAATTGAAGAACTGCTCCCCCACCTTGAACCTGAGATAGTGCTTGTGTAGTTCCTGAATGGGAATATGCAAATAAGCATCTTGCAAATCGATAGATGCCAGGAAATCCTCTTTTTGCGACTCCCTGATGCTTGATGACCAGATTTCCACCTTGAAGGGTCTGCTGCGGATAAAACTGTTCAGGGATTTGAGATCTAGGACTGGCCTGAATCCCCCTGTGCGTTTTGGCATGGTGAAGAATAAGGAGTAACCAAATTGATCTCTGTAGGGGAAACTCTGCTCAATAGCCCCAGCCTGTAGAAGGTTTGTAATGGTTTGTAACATCGCCTGTCTTTTGGATGGGTTGCCAGAGATAGGGGAGGGCACCACACGAGGTAATGGGGGCTTTCTGGTGATGTCTAGGACCCCTCTCTGTCAGACTTGGTTTGGATCCATTCCTCGAGAAAATCTGAAAGTCTGCCCCCTACTCGAGGATGGGTCCCGATAGCCAATGACTACTTATTGCTGCTGATCCCTGTTTCTCTGATGCCACCATCAACACCGGCTCTGCCCCCTCTGAGGTTATGCTGGCTACGTGAGGAGAACCAACCCCCCAAGGTTAAGAGTTTGACCCTAGTTGTAACCTCGATCATGAAATTTGCGTCTGGGGTTGGAGGACCATGATTTGCCCTGCCCTTGACTGGGGCATGTGCACCTTAGCCATCTCCTCCGATTTCTTCATCACCTCCTTCAGGGCTGAACCAAACAGAAGATTACCTTCATAGGGTGCATTACCAAATGGCTCTTCAAAGAGGTGCCGGCTTGCCAGGCCCGAAGGCAGAGGCTGTGGCAAGCTGAGGTTTGAGCATCGCCCCTAACAGCCTCCTCTGACACATCTGCTGCATAAGTCAAGGCTAAACCCATTAACTGCAGCTGATGAATAATAGGCGTGCTCTTCTCTGGGTCCTCAGGGAATTGAAAGGCTAAGTCCGAGGCCCAGGACAGGGTGGCTCTGGCCAAAAAAAAGGTTGGTGGTTCCCGCCTTGAGAGACGCTGTTGATGCTTGGAAGGCCTTCTTGAGCAAGGGATCCTCTTTCCTATCCAATGACCATCTTTTTGGTTAGGTTTGAAATCGGAGGGTAGCTTCTGGGGCAGTTTAATCACTTTTTAGATCGCTTCTCGTCAAACCTGAGAAGCTTAGAGATCTGCTGGGGCAATGGATACGTGCGTTCTGGACCTTCCCATTCCTCCTTTAGCCAGTTCCCTTATGGCAGGAGAAATAGGAAAAGTTGTTGCCGGTTTGAAGGTAGATGTCAGGCGAAAAGCCTGTTTCGGCTGGGAAGGAGCCGCTGGGGAGATCAGTGGGAAAACTCAGCTATGACATTTTTTTATGAAGACTCTATGTCCTCCCGGTCAAAGTTTCACCCACTAGCTCCCTCTCTGGGAGAAGATGAAAAAATTACTCACCTTAGTAATGTTGTTTCTTCTAATGGTGTCTTGCTATATTATGACAATTGCAGTTTGTCCCACCATTAGAACTGCTCCGGAGGTGAAAGAGTTAACTCCATTCCATGAATGGAACTTTGAGCACGAGCTCTAAAGAAGCTCTGTCTGGGTAGTTTCAAACCTAAACTGTCAGATCTTACGAGCAAAAACTCACTAAGGTCTGTGTGGAAGCTGTAACCTACACTAGCCAACTGGCTACCTAAATATTAACACCATTGCTGGTCCCACACAAAGACTCAAGTCAGGGGACCAGAACTAGTAGTATAATTTAACAATATGAGAAGTAATAAGGAAAATGAAAAGTGAAAAACACCACACCCCAAACCCAAGAAGGGTGAAAACACATATAATGGGCATAAACTAGTGCCCACACTAGGCTGCCCACCCCATACCCAAGTAGAAGTTCTGAGAGGGGCAGGCTGGGGGGGAGGTCATAATATAGCAAGACTCCATTAGAAGAAACAACATTACTAAGGTGAGTAATTTTTTCTTCAAACAACATGAAGTCTTCTATATTATGACAATTGCAGACTACACAGCAGTACCTCCATGGAGGAGGGACAGAACCTACTTAGGGAATAGGCTCTGAAGCACAGCTGTGCCAAACCGAGCATCTCTCCTAGCCTGGACATCCAGGGAGTAATGCTTGGTGAAAGTGTGTACCGTTTTCCAGGTAGCAGCTTGACATATCTCTAAGATAGGGATGTCTCTGGCAGCAGCTAGAGAAGCGGCTGTACCTCTGGTAGAATGAGCCCTCAGGCCAGAGGGGGGATCTCTCCCCAGTTTCTGATAACAAAATTGGATACAAGAAACAATCCACCTGGCAATTGATCTCTTAGTGGCAGGTTTCCCTTTTCGACCTCACCATAAGTGAGAAAAAGTTGGAGGATTGAACCTGTAACCTTAGTGACTCTATATAGTAACTTAGGGCCCTCTACGTCCAAACTGTGCAATCTCCTCTCACCAGAAGAGGAATGTTCAGTGAAAAACACTGAAGGAGATAGATTGGTTAAGATGGAAATCTGAAACCACCTTAGGCAAAAACTTCCTGTTAGTCCTGAGGACTACATCTCCTGTGGAAAGAAATAAAGTCAGTTTCTACTGACAAGCTTGCAACTCACTTATCGTCTAGCAGAAGTGATAGCCACTAGGAAAACAGTTTTCCAAGTTACATACTTAAGCTCTGCAGAAGACAGAGGTTCAAAAGGGGGTTGCATTAACTGGGCAATGCAAACATTAAGGTCCCAGGCAGGGGCCGGATCCCGAAAAGGTGGATTAGTATGAAGTAATCCCTTAAAAAACTTGGAAAATACAGGGTGAGCGGAAAGAGAGGATGGCTTTCCTGCTGAAACAAAAGCAGAGACAGCTGCCAAATGAACTTTCAGGGTAGCTGGTCTCAGACCCAAAGAATTAAGATGGACCATGTAGTCCAACACAATGGGCAAATCAGCAGATTCTGGGGAAATATGTTTCCCAGAACACCAAATGGAGAACCTTTTCCACTTAGAATTATAAGTAGCCCTAGTGGAAGGCTTCCTAGAAGCCTTTAGGATTTCAAGAACACCCTGAGAAAGGTGTAGGTCAGCAAATTCTAACTCCTCAAGAGCCAGGCCTTGAGGTTGAGGGATTTGAGGTTCGGATACCAAACTCTCCCCTGGGCACAGGTTAACAGGTTGTGATTCCTGGGGAGACACAGGGGGAGATGGACTGTTAGGGACAGAAGGAGTGGGTACCAGGGCTGCCTGGCTCAATCTGGGGCAATCAGAATCACCCTGCAAGGCTGGGATCTGATTTTGACTAACACCTTGAATAGGAGAGGAAGGGGAAAAGCATAAAGAAACTTCCCTTCCCAATCCAGGAGAAGGGCGTCCAGGGGGACTGAGCCCAACACTGGGGGCCTGCAACAGAACAGTGGAAGTTGGTGATTGTCTGGGGCTGCAAAAAGATCTGAGGGGTGCCCCATCTGGCAAAAACTATCCCCAGTACCTGAGGATCCAGAGACCATTCGTGATGGCCCTGAGAAATCCTGCTGAGAGCATCTGCTAGGACATTGTCCTTTCCTGGAAGGTGAACTGCTATGAGTGAAGTGTTCAGGGAATAGGCCAGAGACCACAACTTCATTGCCTCGGTGCACAAGGCCGAAGACCGAGTGCCCCCCTGCTTGTTGATGTACCACATTGTTGTGGTGTTGTCTGTTCTGACTTGTACCACTTTGTTCTGAACAGAAGCAGAGAACTCCTGAAGTGCTAAAGACAGCTCTGAGTTCCAGCAAATTGATGTGGAGCAGAGATTCCTGGGGACCACACACTCCTGTGGAGAGGTCGCCCATGTGGGCTCCCACCCAGGAGGGAAGCATCCGTGGTGAGGGTCAAAAAGTGAGAAAGAGGAATGAAGGGACCCCAGTCTTAAATTGCTCTGATCCTGCCACCACTGGAGGGCCTGGATCAAGGTTCGGTCACTGGGACCAACTTGGAAAGGGGTCTCTTCTCTGAGACCAATAGGCTCTCAAGTGAAACTGAATGTCCCTCATCTGAAATCTTGCTCCCTGCACTACAGCTGTGGACGCAGCCATGTGCCCCAGGAGCTGTAAAAGTGTCTTGCTGGTGAGAGACCTGCAGAGTGAAGGAGGAGGCCAGAGCCACCAAGTTCTTACCCTCTCTAAGGGAAGAAGGCTCTGGCCAGATTTGTGTCCAACTCTGCACCTATGAAGGTGAGCACCTGAACTGGTTCCAGAACCGACTTTGGTAGATTTAGCAAGAAGCCCAGGAGGTGAGAAGCTGCTGGGTGACTTGCAGGTGAGATTTTACCTGTTCTGGGGACTGGTCTACAATGAGCCAGTCGTCCAGATAGGGAAAAACAGCAATCCTTTGCCTCCTTAAATGAGGAACTGCTACTGCCAGACATTTTGTGAATACCCTTGGGGCAGAGGTAAGGCCGAAGGGCATTGCTCTGAACTGGTAGTGACCCGAGGGCAGTTCGAATCTGAGGTACTTTCGGTGGGAGCTTTTGATTAGGACGTGAAAATAGGCATCCTTGAGGTCCAGGGAAGCTAGCCAGTCCCCTGGCCTTAGAGAGGTAAAATCATTGCCAGAGTTACCATTCTGAACTTTGGTTTCAAAAGGTGTTTGTTCAGATATCTGAGGTCTAAAATGGGCCGCCATTCTCCTGTCTTTTGGGGTAGGAAGTATCTGAGTACAGACCCTTGCCCTGGTGTGAGGGAGAAACCCTTTCTACTGCTCTGAGAGCTAACAGGGTTGAGACCTCTGTTTCTAGAGTAAAAAGGTCTCTAAAGAGCTTGCAGGTGAAAAGACCTGATTCTCATCTTTGGGAACTTTTGAAGCTGAGAACCAGACCCTGGCTTACTACTTCCAGAACCCATTTGTCTGAAGTTAGAGACACCCAGTTCTGACTGAAGTAAGCCAACCTGCCCCCTACTGGTAAAGGAGAATCGGCCCTGGGCACCCCATCAGGGTGCCTGTTTGGCAGGTGCTTTAGGCTGAGGGGTGGGGGCAGGCCTGCCCAGACCCCGTCTGCCTCTGCCTCTGAAGAACCCCCTCTGAGCATAAGCAGAGGAGGCCTGGGTTTGGTAAAAAGGCCTGTGAAAAGGCCTACCCCTACCCCTGGGGGTGTGCCTCTGAGGAGTGGCTTGCCGCTCCTTGGCCTGGGCACTCTTATGGGTAGTCTAACTCATCATCCATCTTCATATATTCTCTGTCTGCTCCCCAAACAGAGAATTTCCCACCACAGGAAAATCCATAGCCTTAGTCTGGGTATCCTGTGACAAGCTAGTACACCTGAGCCAGGCCACCCTCCGAAAAGCTACAGATGTGGCCATGACTCTAGTGGAAACATCATTAAAATCCACAGCAGCATGAAACTGCACCTTAGAAGCCTCAATGCCATCAGCAGCCACCTGCTCTAGCTCATTAGCAAGCTGGCCAGAGGCCTGTTTGGCTAAACTCATAACAGTGTCCCATCTAGATTTTTGATACCTTGCTACATAAGCCATAATTTGCTTGCCTGAGTCCCAAGGACTGCCATGTACTGTTTTTGCCATGGCATCAATCTTCCTGGAATCCTTGTCAGGAGGATGTGAAGCCAGGGGAATGTTAGCTTTATCACAGGCTGCAGCCTGAACTACCTCAACATTGCTGAGAAAGGAATTCTGTATCAGGACCTGACAGTGTGTACCTCCTGTCCATCTTTTTATCCACAGGAGGCACAGAATTAGCAGTTTTTTTAAATTTTTATTGTTTGCTTCCTAAATGACTTATGCAAAGGAATAGACAATCTCCTAGACTCTGGTATATCCATCATTTCTACAAAATCAGGCTCCTCTTGCTCATCCACAGCTTCCTCCAAAGGGAGCTGGAGGGTTTCAGCAACTTTTTTGTAAAACATAAAATGAGAGGGGACTCAGAAAGCATAGGGGGAGATTCTAAAGGTCTGTCTGGGGAGATGTCTGGTTCAATGGGGCCCAGACCCTCCAAGTCACATTCATACTGTTCATAATCATCCTCCCCTCCTCTGGTTCATAAACTCCTCAACATCATATTCCTGAACCCGATGGAACCCGACCCGAACCGACCTTTACCACATAGTGGCGGTTCGGGCCCGTAACTGGAGAAGTAGCGGGGCAATCTGAATAGCTCTTGCTATCTCTGCAGCAGTTGGAGAAAAGTTTTGGGCTCCAAACCTGCTGACTTTCTTGTTTTCTTTACTGGAACTGGCTCATCCGAGCCAGCTTTCTTGCGAGGAAGTCTCGCCTGGTCAGAGCACTCCCTCCCAGTTCGGTTGGCACTGAACGGGCTGGCCATCGGGTCAGCGGACTTTTAGCCTCTCGTCCCTGAGCCTGCCCAATCTCTTTTCAGGGTGGCTGCAGGGAATTTTCTAAATCTGGCAGTCTGAATTGGGGTGGTCAAGCCCCAGACAATAAACACATGTGGTGTGGGTCAGCCTTGTAGGAAGACTTCCCCACAGACATCACAGTGTTGAAACCCAGTGGGCCCGGTTTTTCTTTTGGGTTTCTCAGACATAATGCCAGCCTAACCAAAAAACTTGCCCTTTTAACGGCAGTGCCAGGAAGACACCTTATCGGTT
The DNA here is from genome assembly GCA_016271365.2 of Neoceratodus forsteri. Lineage (NCBI taxonomy): Eukaryota > Metazoa > Chordata > Ceratodontiformes > Ceratodontidae > Neoceratodus > Neoceratodus forsteri. The sequence goes on along the minus strand of JADMNL010000034.1, from coordinate 106,508,147 downwards.
CCTAACGCGTCATCGAGGTATTGGAAAAACGAATGGAAATGCTTTTTAGAACCGATAAGAACTGGGAACCGCGACTCTAAAATCTCAAGTTTAAATACTTCAAGTTTTAAAACAAGCTGATCGGTTCAAAACGAACCGATAAACCTTCAAGTTCCACACAGAATTAAAACATGAATTACTTACGATACCACAGACAGAGCTTGAACCGATAGGTTTTGCGGTTAAAATAAAACTATTCTCGGTTAAATTGAACCGAGAAAACACTTTAAACCGAAATGAACCGAGCAGTAGGAGGAATCTCGGAGCGACTGTTCAGTGAGGCGGAGTAAAGAATCTGACAGTTTAGGTTTGAAACTACCCAGACAGAGCTTCTCTTTAGAGCTCGTGCTCAAAGTTCCATTCATGGAATGGAGTTAACTCTTTCACCTCCGGAGCAGTTCTAATGGTGGGACAAACTGCAATTGTCATAATATAGCAAGACTTCATGTTGTTTGAAAAGCTAGAGTCTGAGGAGTCCGAGACACGCTCCCTGCAATGCTTTCCCTTAAGAGTGTCCCTAGATTTCCTTCGAGAACTAGATCTTTTCTTTCTCCTGTGGTGTGAGGCATGTTGATTCCCTCCACTGAGGATTTCTGTTCCTGTGTCAATTTTCGTACTGATGTGAGGGCGAGAACAGGGATGGGGTCCTCTTTCTTTTGCCTTCTTGAGAGGGCTCACGTCTGTCCCAGAGGTCGTCAGCCGAAGCATGCCGGATCCAGAGCAAGGTCCTATTTAACTTTTGTTTGTGAGGTCTGGTGCCAGAGAGGGGGCTGCAGACTGCCGAGTCTCTCTGGTGGCTGCCGCTTATTCTGACCTTTCTGTTGGCTATCAGACTGAGCCGAGGAGAGGTCTGCCTCCGTCGCGTCCTCCCCTTCGCAGACGCTGCCTTCTCACATTTTATGCAAAGCGATCCAGCCAAGGTGATTAGTAGCGGGGGACTTGCAGCGCTGCCATTTTCTGCCCCTGGAAGGTTTGTACGAGGTCATGACACCAAAGGCTCTACTCCCCTTTAATTCAGCGTACCCCCCCCCCCCGATGCTATGGTGATGAAGATGTGATGAACTGAGCTGGCCCTTTAAGGGCAAAATAGTGAGCTGCTCCCCTTGTGTAATCAGTAATTGTTTTACATTCCTTAAGAGACTATGTAGGAATCCCTCTATATGCAGGAAATACCTCTGGGCATCACTTCTTGCTGGTTTGGGGGGGGAAGGGGAGGCTGCATAATGCTGAGCAAAAGCTCTGAATTAGCACTCCTCATGCACCGCATCACTCGTCAACAAGCCACTATAGCAGCACTGCAGGCCCACCATCGATGAGCGGCAGAGGTGATCAGAATGCCAGCCGTCGATGGGTTACTCCAGATTATGACTCCTTGTGCCCCTTAGTGCTCGTCGACTGGAGTTCCCTTGCTCTGCTCGTTGACGAGAGTTCTCTTGCTCCAGATTAGGGCTCCTCATGCCCCGCAGCGTTCACCGACGAGCGTTCCCTGTATGTCGACGAGCTGCCATTGTCATGCTGCAAGCCCACTGTCGACGAGCAGCTGATGCAATCAGAATGCCGGCTGCTGAAGGAAAATATACAGAGCTGCCCATCAGTGAGGGGATAGGTCCTTACTAAGCACTCCAGTGCAGTTTTTACATACGAACAAGGCAGCATTTTTTTCCTTAACCTTCCCTGCCACCTCTTTTGAGAACCATAGTGGTTTTTTACTCCGCTTTGTTTTCTTTATTTGTCCCACACAAAGGCTTGTTGCCTCTATGATAGCAGTTTTGATTTTTCTCCATTGTTCTCCCACCCCTCCTTTTTGGCCATTTGCTAGTGCATTCCTCAGGTATTCACCCATTTTGCTAAAGTCCAGTATCCTTGTTTTTGTATGGCTTGTCTCCATGGTTGTGCTTATTGTGAAGCACACTGTGCAGTGGTCGCTTGTTCCCAGATGTCTACTGACTTGTAAATTTGTGATCCTCTCTCCATTTGAGAGTACCAAGTCTAATATTGCTCCCTCCCGAGTGGCTTCCAACACTAGCTGTCTAAGGCCTGCCCCCTGCAGGGCATCGAGAATGACCCTGCTCTTAAATGTGGCTGCAGTACATGTCATCCAGTTAACATCTGGCATATTCAGGTCCCCCATCAACAGTAGCTCCCCTTTTTCAGCCATTTTGAGAATGTCCTCCATCATTTTCATCTCCCAGGGCAGGGATCTGTATAAACCCTGTGCGGTTGTGATGCCATTCCCTGTCTCCAAGGTGACCCAGAGTGCCTCTTGTCCTCCCCCTTTACTTTTTAGTTCTGTAGCTTTGATCCCTTCCCTTATGTATAGAGCTACTCCACCTCCTCTTTTACCCTCCCTGTCCCTTCTGTATACTGTGTACCCCAGTATGTTGACATTCCAGTCATGGTTCTGCGTGTACCATGTTTCCGTGACTGCCACAATATCCAATTTTTCATCTTCCATCAGGGCTACTAGCTCAGGAAGCTTGTTTCCCAGACTACAGGCATTGGTACTCATTGCCCTCCATTTAATGTTGGCTTTATCCCCCATCCCTGCTCTTCTTGCCCTTGTCTATTTTTCCATTTACCCCTGTCCTGCCTTTGAGCAAGTTGCTAGGTTCCATCCACCACTGGAGCACCTTCTTTACAATGTTACTAGAATGTTCTGTTGTAGGTCACCGGTTCGTTGATCCCACTGGACTCTTAATATCCACTGGGGGATCCTCATGCGTAACCTTGCCAGGGGTAACGTGACAATGGCTGCTATCATCAGGCCCAGCAGTTTCTCTGTCCTGGCTGTGACATACCTGCTGTTGTAAAGCACCTTGGCCTGCACTATCAGGCAGTCTTCCCTGTCCTGGGGCAGGAAGGCTGAGCCTTGAGCAGTGTCCACTATAGTCCCTATATACTGGAGGCACTGACAAGGGGTCAAAACTGACTTGGGCAGGTTGACCGTAATCCCTTGGGCATATAACAGCTGTCTGGTACGCCCCTGGGTGTGAGACAGCTGCTCCCTGGACTGAGCTTTGAGCAACCAGTCATCCAGACAGGGAAGAGGTACAGTCCCTCCCTCCTGAGGGCTGCTGCCACCACTGCTAAGCATCTGGAAAAGACTCGTGGAACACATGACAAGCCAAAGGGCAATACCCTGAACTGGTAGTGCTCCCCCTGAAACAGGAACCCGAAGCATTTCCTGAGAAGGGCAAACCAGAATATGCAGGTATTTTATTTTATTTACTGAAGTCTTGGAATTACAACCCTTTGAGTCAAACATTTTTTGCAAAGGCTCCACACCAGATTTACAAACAGACAGGTTACAAAAAAAAATGACAGGAGATTAATACAGTACATTATACATAGAATACAATTATACTAATGATACAGTACATTATACGAACAAACGAAAATGCCAGCAGAAACAGGCCTCATGGGCCATCGAATCTGCTTGAGTGTGCAGCTAGCACCTTATAATGCTGCTGCCCCTCCCTTCCCCTATCCCAACCCCTCCTGAAGCTGTCCACAGTCTTGTAGGCCACTACCTCACCTGGCAAGGAGCTCCACTTGTCCACCGCTGTTTCCATGAAAAAAATGTCTCCTCATCTCTCTCCTTAATCTACTCCCCATGAATCTCAGTTGATATCGTCTCATGTCCTTCCCCTTTCTCCTCTGGAAAATCCTCTCTGTATTAGTCTTGTTTATTCCCTTCAGGTACTTAAAAGGTTTCAATCATACCTCCCCGTCCCTCCTCTCTTCTAGAGAGTACATATTCAGCTCCCCCAGCCTTTCCTTGTATGGCTTTCCCTCCAAGCCCTGGATCATCTTTGTAGCTCTATGCCATACCTTCTCCAACAATTTGATGTCCATCTTCAGGAACGGGTGCCAGTACTGCACGCAATGCTCCAGGTGGGGCCTGGCCAGTGACCTATACAGGGGCAGGATAACTTCCCTACTTCTGGAGAAGATCCCTCTAGCTATACTGGGTTGAATCCCACAGCTTCTACTTGCATACTGTGTGACCCTGAGCAAGTCACTTAACTTCCTTGTGCTCCTAGGTCGCACCTGGAAACAAGCTCTGGCTTAGTGTACCTTTCCCGGTTTAACAATTTCCCCTTCCCTTCCCTATACACCCCATTTTGTTGGTTTTTGCCACCGCCCTTCTGCACTGAACAGAGTTGTTCATGCTCCCTGTTATGATCACCCCTAGGTCCTTCTCTTCTGTGGAGCAACCCAACTGAACCCCATTTAAATGATAATCCCTCCCCTGGTTCCGGGCTCCGAAGTGCAGAACCCTGCACTTCTTGGTGTTGAACCCCAGCTTCCATTTATCTGCCCACTCCTGCAGCTTATTCAGGTCCTCCTGCAACCCTTCCCCCCAGCTCCCATCTTGGTATTGTCTGCGAACAGACTGATTTTGCACCGGATCCTACTCGAGGTATCTGCAATGAAAATCCCAAATAATACTGGTCCTAGCACGGATCCTTGTGGTATCCCACTCGTCACAGCTCTCAGTGATCAGAGTTCCCCCACACCACCACCTTTTGCTGTCTTCCCTTCAGCCAGTTCCTGATCCAGGTCACCATTTTGGTCCTGCCACACATACTCCAGCCCCCACCCCAAAATCTCCCATGCAGCATTGAATCAAAGGTCTTACTGAAGTCCAAGTACAGGACATCCACAGCATGGCCCTTGTCCAGTTCCCATGTCACCCAGTCATAGAACTCTACCAGGTTTGTGTGGCATGATCTGCCCACAACAAACCCGTGTTGCTGGTCATCCTGGATACCGTTTGCCTCCAAGAAGCTCACGAGCCTCTCCTTTAGGATGGTCTCCATGAGTTTGCCCTCGATCAAGGTGATGCTCACTGGCCTGTAGTTCTCTGGTTCATCCTTTGGCCCACCTTTATGGATTGGCACCACGTGGGCCATCCTCCAGTCCTGTGGCACACATCCTGTGTCCAGGGAGGAATGGGAACAGGTCTGCCAGCAGCCCCGCAAGGACCTCTGTCAGTTCCCTCAGTACTCTAGGGTGAGTGAAATCCAGCCCAGGAGTTTTGTCCTCTCTTAATGCCCTCAACCCATCCAGCACCCTGCCCTCTGTAATCCCTACATTTGTCGTCCCCCCACTCACCCCCCTACTTGCGGGCATCCCCCAGCGTGAACACAGAGTAGAATTACTTGTTCAAAGCCTCTGCCTGCTCGCCCCCTTCTCCACCCATCCCACCCATCTTTCTTGATCCTCACAAACTGGTCTTTGCATCTCCTTTTCTGCCTATGTAACAGAAAAAATCTTTTTCTCCTCTTTTGATCCACTACGCCAGTCTCAGCTCTCTAGACGCTTTGCCCCCCCCTCCAGTCTGGTGACCACCCTAGACTTTTCCCTGTATATATCTTTATCTTCTCCCCTCCTAGTTTTCCTATACTTCCAAAATGCCACCCTCTTGGCTCTCAACCCTTCCCTGACCTCCGGTGACAGCCAACTGGGTTTCTTTGCTCTGCCCTTCTTGTTTTTTTCCCCTAGTACAGGTTTCTGTCACCTCCACCAGCCCTCCCCTTATTATATTCCATTTCAGATCTGCATCCATGTGTTGTTGGATGTCTGCCAGGTGCTTGCTCAGAATTTCCCCCATCATCTTAAAGTCCGCCCCCCTTAAAGTCAACCACCCTTGTACCCATGCCCCATGTCCCTCCCCATGTTTAGCGTGAACCACACCAAGTACTGCTTACTCCCAGCAAGCAGTTCCCCCGCTTCTAGGTTCCTTACAGCTTCCCCATTATCCAGTACAAGGTCCAAAGTCCTTTCCAGCCGTGTTGGCCCCTGTACCAGCTGTCTCAAGAAGCTATCCTGAAAAGCTTCTAAAAGGACCCCCTCTCTTGCACTCATGGTGGCAAATGTGCTCCAATCCACCCCGGTAGGTTGAAATCCCCCACCACCACCAAGCTTCCCTTCCTGCTTACTCTTCGAATGTTATCGGTCAGTTCCCGGTCCAGGTCACAACCCTGTGATGGTGGCCTGTACACTACCCTCATCCTCAGTGTCCTATTCCTCGCATCCTGGAACTGCATCCACAGAGTTTCTGTCTTCCTCTCCTCCCCTTCCTCCCTTACACACTTAATCCCCTCCCTCACACAGATCGCCACCCTTCCCCATTCCCTTTGGCCTGATCCTTTCTGAATAGCTTGTACCCTGGGATCATCATATCAAAGATTAGGAGTCGACTGTAGTGGCGGGAGTATCCATGGAGTCCAGCGAGTATGGTAAACGGCGGGAAAAGAACTAAGGAGGATGCAAGGCCACCGACGTTTATATGGAAAGGACGTCAACGTATGACGTTGTTGAGGGTGGCCCCTAGTAGACTGCTATCAAAAAAAGTTTCCATGTGGTCCTGGTGGCTATAGTTCCACAGGTGTGGCCTGATGAAAGACATCCTTGAAAAAGATCCTATCTTCTTCAAGGGTACTCCATAGAGCCATAATACATAGGACAACTGCCAAGCAGTACCAACCCCCAACCCAGGTGGCTAGCAAAAAAGTAGACCAACCCCTCAAAGGAGCAGGCCTTGTAACACAGCAAGGTCGAAACCTGCCCTCTCAGCCCCAGAACTCACATGTGAGTCGAAATGTTCTATGCAGAAGGGTATGGGCTGGTGGGGGACTGGGGGTGATACATGGGAGGATAAGGGGCTATATGCCAGGGATAGGATACACCTCATTCTGGAGGGAAGGGAGATCCTGAAACTGAAACTTTCTGGATTCACAGGCAAGAGGTGGGGTTTAAACTTGTAAAGGGTGGAGGGTTAAATAAAAGACAGCATTAGGAGGACTGCTTGGGGTTCACGTCTAGGGCGCGAAGCGGGTGGGGACTCGTTGCAAATCCATGGGGAACTGTACAGGAAAGGGCGACGAGGGACTGTGCAGGACCAAGAGGACTGGAGAAGGAAGAGGAGTCAGGGTAGAGGACGGTCCTGATCAATGCCAGAAGCATGGGCAATAAAATGCCCGAGCTCCAGGCTATGCTGGTTGAGGGAGCAGTGGATGTGGCAGCAATTACTGAGACATGGGCCACCCAGAAAAATGATTGGGACCTAAACTTGGAGAGCTACAAAATATTCAGGAGGAACAGAAGAGTGTGTGTGTGTGTGTGTGTGTGGGGGGGTAGCGCTGATAGAAATGACATAGTAGTGCAGTGGAGGCTGTAGGGCATGGGAGGTTGGGTAACCCTGCAAACGAGGGAGTAAAGATTGAAAATAGGGGTGGTATACAGACCCCCGCAACGGAGACCCTGGAGGACAAAATAGCTGAGATCATCAAAGGTCACTGCGACCTTGGGAAGGGTAGGGTGGTGGTCATGGGTGACCTTGATATGCCGGGGCAGATTGGGACACTGACATCGTCTGTGGCCAGGGAACAGGGACTGATGGATGTCTTTCAGGATGCCTTCCTGGTACAGCAGGTGGGGGAAACCTACTAGGGAGGGGTGGAAATTGGACACTGTCCTAGCAGACAGTGACCCAATAAGGGGCCTGGAAGTGTGCAGCCCACTGGCAAGTGGTGACCACGCCACTGTATGGTTTCTGTTGTACCTGGGGGAGAGAGATGATAACCGCACTAATATAGTAGTAGCAGACTTCAGGGAAGCAGACTTCAAGGGCATGGGTAGGATTCTACGGGGGGCGCTTGGACAAGATAAGACCGGACATGGATGATGGAAGCTTGCGGGAGACCATTAAGGGGGTGCAGGAGGCTACCAGGTCCTGTGCAAAAGTAAGGCGAAAGCATTGTAGGGCCAGTAAGCAGTGCTGGCGGACCAGGGAGGCAAAAAAAGGCTGCCTACACAAGCTTTGAGCGCTCAAGGGGGAAAGGAAGTGGGGGAGAGTATGAGTTGATAGCTAGGAGGGTCACCAGAGTGGTGAGGGGAGCCAAGGCAAGGATGGAGCAAAACCTGGCTAGGGATATCCTGAGGGGTGGGAAAAGGGGGTTCTACAGATACACAGGGGAGAACAGAAAAGCGAGGGCACAGATCAGCAGGATTAGGACTGGGGAGGGATGGGCTCAGGAAGCAGGGCAGCAAGCAGATGTGCTAAATGAGTATTTTGCCTCAATCTTTACAGAGGGAGGCAGAGGATCCTTCCATCCCGACAGGAGGGAAGGGGAGCCCACAAAATCGGGAGGTCAGATGGAGTCTGGAGGACTGAAAGAGGCTAGGGTAGAGGCTGGGCCAAATCTAGAAGGGGAGGGGTGGTTGCATGAGGGGGTGGGCTGGAAGGGAGAAATCACAGTGGATAAGGTGAGGGAGGCCCTTTGGATGCTAAAGACAGATAAGGCGCCAGGGCCAAATGGGCTGCATCCAAGGGTTATGAAGGAACTGGCGGATGAGCTGGCAGCTCCACTGGCTACACTCTAACACCTCTCTGCAGACAGGACGGGTGCCTCAAGACTGGAGGGTGACTCATGTGGTGCCTATCAAGGGGGGGCGGGGTCTAGAGAGGAGATGAGGAATTACAGGCCTGTCAGCCTAACGTCTGTGGTAGACAAAGTAATGGAAGGCATTATCAAGGAGGGCTTGGGAGGCAGCTGGAAAGGGTGGGGCACCCGGATGACAAACAGTACAGTTTTGTCCAAGGGAGATCGTGCCAGACTAACCTTGTGGAGTTTTATGACTGGGTGAGGGGGGCCCCGGACCGACATAGGCCGGTGAATGTCCTATACCTGGATTTCAGCAAGGTGTTCGATTTGGTACCCCACAATGGCCTGCTAACAAAGTTGGGGAGATGGGGGTGGTGGGCAGTTGCTCAGGTGGGTGGAAAATTGGCTTACGGGCCAATACAGAAGATAGTGGTTGGTGGGATAGTCTCCTCCCCTAGAATAGTCATCAGTGGGGTCCACCAAGGTTCGGTATTGGTGCCACTCCTGTTCAATGCCTATGTCTCAGACATAGGGAGGGGGGTTAGGAGTAGGCCAAGTCTCTTTACGGATGACTCAAAACTGGGAGCACTGGCAGATGGGGAAGAAGGGAGAGAGGCAATCCAGGGGGACCTGGATACCCTGGAGGGGTGGTCAAGGAGGTGGGGATTGAAGTTTAATGCAGGGAAATGTAAGGTACTTCATCTGGGGGTCAGAAACCTAGGCCATGTATACACCCTGGGGGGGTCACACTGCAAGCCATATCAGGTGAGAGGGATCTAGGGGTGGTGTTAGACGTCAAAATGAATAACACTGAAAACTGTGGAAGAACCGCAGCAAAAGCAAACAGGATACTGGGCTGCATAGCCAGGTGGGATTACCTCCAGCAGGAGGGAGGTGATCCTCCCTCTGAATAATGCCTTGGTCAGGCCGCATCTCGAGTACTGTGTGCAGTTCTGAAGACCTCACCCTAAGAAGGACATAGCACTGCTGGACAGGGTCCAGAGTAGGGTGATCAGGATGATTCAGGGCATTGGGGGGGCCCTATGAGGAGAGACTGGAAAAGCTCGGACTGTACACACTGGAGGAGAGGAGAGACAGGGGGGACATGATAGAGGTCTTCAAATATGTAAAAAGAATAAATAAGGGCAGAGCCAAGGATATATTCAGGCTAAAGAAGGGGGAAACAACCAGGGGGCACAAGTGGAAGTTGGAGGGGAGAAATTACAGGGGGAATGTAGAAGACACTACTTCAGTGAGAGGGTGGTGGAGCCATGGAATGCACTGCCCAGGAGTCTAGTGGAAAAGGGCACAGTGGAGGGCTTCAAGAATGGGTGGGACATTATAAGGGGAAATTGAAGATGAAGAAGACCCTCTCTGTGGGGTGGGGGGTGGGGAAGCGAGCAACCATTAGGTGGCTGGCTACCGAGCAGACACGACAGACCATGAGGCCTATCCTGCTGGCTTTCAGTATGTTAGTATGTTAACCTTATTCAAAATGCCCACCTGGGGTTGAGTGAGAAACAGCAGATCCAAAATGTAATACTAAAAACTATGGCTTGTGTGCCAAGTAGCAGCCCTGTAAATATCAGTGTCTGAAAGTGGAAGCAGGCCACCAAGGCTGCCATGCCCCATGTGATCAATGATACACAGCAGGTCCTGCCCCACTTGCCTGTAGTACAACACAATGCAGGAGGAAATCCATTTAGAGAGACTCTGGAAACTGGCCTATCCCTGATGTCAGGGCAAAGGACACAAACAGCTGAGAGGACTGGACACAATTCACGTTATATGAGCGACAACACATGTGGACATGCATATAGGCACATCAGGGCACAGATCTCATCTTACAAAAGCCACCCCCCCCAATGTCTTGGCAACTATATCTTACAGTCCAGTGTATTACAGTGCTATGGAGACACCCTAAAAAAATCTATTGCTTAACCCTTCCCACCAGGGATGTATCAGTTCTGTCAAGTCAGTTTTTTATTATAATTCTTATTCAAACACAAAAAAAATTTCACAACTGGGAGGTGAGGGTACAAAAGAAAAAAAAGAGAAGCGGGGAAGGGGAAAGCAAACAGACAGTCACAATGCATTGAATATTTTTGATTACTTATGGTTACATAGCAAATCAATTAACATAGCATTATAATTACACTACGTACAGTGTCTTAGTGAAGGAGAGCAGGAAAAAAAAACATACAGGAAAAAGAATTTAAATATTGAATAATTTCATAAAGCAAGGTTGCTATAAAAACTTATAAAACATATACTACAGATTCTAACTGATGCATAATTAATTCGACTGAATTGCACAACTGAACTGCACAATTGAACCAAGCCCCTACTCGATAACACCTGGATATCTAGCCCTATCAATTAAATTGTTCAGGGTTGAATTCAGGTGTTCTTCTCCCCTAATATCCCTTCTTTCCACAGCATTCTTTTATGGGACAAAGGAGGGATCCTTGGACATAATGTAAAGTACCCATATAGACCATTTCACTGTAAATAGATCAATGTTATTGTTTAGATGGTAAGAGATTCTTTCTGATCTATAAATCCGGGCAACAATCTCTCCACCAGAACATGGTGGGGATACTGGGGGTAAAAGTGTTCTGTCAGGGCCTTTTTGGCCGCTAGCAGCACAGCCCCCAAAAGGTATCGTGTAAGTGGCTCTCTACACTCTAGGGAAAAAATATGGAGGATAAATAAATCTGCAGATAGGATGAGTGAGATATCAAAGAGGGATCTCAGTTCCAACTGTAATGAAGTCAGAAAGGTTTGTATTAAGGGACATGCCCAAAATATATGGGTGTGGTGTGCCTTTGATTCCCCACACAACCGCCAGCAAGCCCCCGATTGTGTAGGGGTAAAGTGTGCTGTCACTATAGGGGTGCGGAAGAACCTGGTCAATATCTGCCAAGAAAACAGCCTCCAGGTATGAGAATATGTAAACTTGGCTATTGAAAGACAGCCCTTATACCAATTTTCTTTTGAGATGTCAAAACCAAATTCCTCCCTCCATTTATCACATATACCCTCCCTATTCACTCCCAGGGTTTCCCCGAGCACCTTATACGAAACAGAAACCATATGGGGTGCACTGCCACCTTGTATGAATCGCTGGATGCAGGAAATCGGTGGGGAAGAGCATTCAAATTGTCGTATCAGAGTTGGCAGAGAATAAAAAAAGTGTCTTAGTTGCAAATATCTATAAAAAAATCTTGGCGTATCAGACTGTGTGTTTAGCATAAACTCTGTAAAGATTTAAACTCTGCCCCTCTTAAGCATTGAGTAAGATCAGTAAGCCCCACGTGTTCCCAAGTGGCAAATGTGTGATCATATAATGCTGGATGGAAATCCTCCAATAAGGTAATAGGGCAGATGAGTGGGAGAAATGAGGAAAGAGATAAATATCTACGTATGGCACTCCAAACTTTCAGTTGATGTATGATCCAGGGGTTCATCTGGACCGGGACATATGGTCGGGAAGGGGACACTCGATACATCATAAATTTAATTAGTTGCCTAAAAGGCATTAAGTCTTCTTCAATTTCCCTCCACAAAACAGGGTTAGACCTGGCTAAACAGCAGACTATAAATGAGAAAGTGTGTGGCCCAATTATAAAATTTAAAATTAAGAAGGGCAAGCACACCTATTTTCCTAAGGAGGTACAGGATAGAAGCTCGCACTCTTGGTCATTTACCGGCCCGGATGAATCTGCTAATGAGTTTATTCCAGACCCTAGTTAAGTCAGTTTTGTTGGTTGGCGTAACTAGCACTAGTATCTTTAGTGAATGCATTTACTCACCCATCTTATCAGATGATGGTTTGTATACAGTTTAAAAAGCTTTTTTTTTCCATCTCACAGAAACCTAGACAATGACAGCAGTAAAATGACCAAGGGTCCATCCAGATTGCCGAAGTTTCCCATCTAACCCTGGCTCCACCACCCTTTCTGTAAAATAATACTTCCTCATGTCCCTCCTGAACCTCCCTCCTGTCAGTTTCCCCTCACACCCTCTTGACCTTAGAAACATAGAATTTGACAGCAGATAAGGACCGCTTGGCCCACCCAGTCTGCCCATTTCCCTACCTGCTGGATAAGCTGCAGATCCTAGTTAACCAGCAGCCTACTTCTTCCTACCCCCACCCCCTAGAATTGCCTTGTGACTGTCCCATGCATGCTTGAATTCCACCACTGTTTTTGACATTTTTTCTGCCCCTCTGGACGGACCTCAGTTTTTTCCCCTCTGGTTGGAGGGCAACAAGTAACTTTTTCTGTCCTAGGGAACTCTTTCTGACTCCCCCTGTGGGGTGACTTGGCCTCCTAAGCCGCACTTGCATTTTACAATAGGAAACTTTCCCTTGCATGGCTCAGTTTCCTTTGCTAACTCTCCTTGGCATGTCTCAATCACCCTGTGTCAGTTCTTCTAAATTAAGCTGTCCTGACACTATTTTACCTTGAGCTGGCGATCTTTGCCTTGCCTTCAGGGAGTCCGACTGAGTTCCAATCTTTCTGTTTAAGGGTTGTCCCTTGTAGGGCTTAAACCCTTATCCCCCCCCCCCACTCACATATGTTTTAGCACTTGACAAAGTGCTAGTGGGTTTCTTCTCCCTCCCTGGTTGCTCGCTCCTTTTCGGAACAGATATTCTGCCTTGGCAGTCTCAGAGCTCTCAGCTGGGAATTAAAGGATTGGGGATGGCGGGAGCCATAGATTGAACTAGCATTCAAGCTAAATAGTTACTCGGAGTTCACCTTGTTTATTCCTTCCAGGAATTTGAATGTCTCCATCATATCTCCCCTCTCCCTTCTGGTCTCCAGCTAGCACGTGTTCAGTGCCTTAAGGCACTCCTCATAAGATCTGCCCTACTGTCTGAATCATTGTTTGTGACCCAACAATGCACCTTTTCCAGCCTGTCCCTATCTTTCTTGAGGTCAGGGCTCCAGAACTGAATGCACTACTCCAGCTGTGGCCTAAGACTGAAACAGACAATGGCGGCAGAAAAAGACCAGAGGCCCATCCAGTCTTCCCAAATTCCCTATAATCTCTGTAACCTATTGTTCCTCCCGGGTACTAACCCTCCCCGTCCTCCTATTCTTATTTATTTATTGAAATATTTCACCAGGAGTTCTCCTCCTTGGTCCTGTCACCCCCAATAACCACTATTCCCTTCATTATGTCCCAGCCCTGCTTGAATCCCCTTACTGTTTTCGCACCCACCACTTCGTCCGACAGACTGTTCCAAGGTTCCACCAGCCTTTGTGTAAAATAGTACTTCCTCACATCTTTCCCAATCCTACCTCCTGTTAATTCCCATTAGTGTCCACAAACTAGTATTCAAGCTAAATAGTCCCCCACAGTTCACCTTGTTAATTCCTTTTAAGGGCATGTCTAGATCTATACAGGGGTAGTATAGAGGGGGCACGATTATAAAATTGGAGGCGGGGATTAAGAGGTAATGTGAGGAAGTTTTTCTACACAGAGAGGGTGGTGAATGCTTGGAATAGTCTGCCGCAAGAGGTGGTGGGGCAAGCACAGTGGAGGAGTTTAATCATGCCTGGGACAAGCACAGAGGAACCTTGGGCAGAAAGGGAGTGATGAAAAGCCATTGACTACAGGCTAGAAGGAAGTGTGGAGCAACAATGGGGAATTATCAAAACTGCCATCACAGACGCAACAAGCCTTTGTGTGAAGCAAATAAACAAATCAAAACGAAAGAAAAAGCCACTATGGTTCTCAAGAGAGGTGGCTGTGAAAGTCAGGAAGAAAAAGATAGCATTCCGGAAGTATAAGGAAACACAGAAGGAGTAGGACAAAGAGCTGTACCAGTTAAGGCAGAAAGAAGCAGGGGGAAGTCAGAATAGCAAAGGCCCAAACTGAGGAAAAGATAGCCAACTCAGTTAAGAAGGGGATAAAACCTTTTATAGGTACATCAGCGGCGTAGAAAGACAAAGGGAGGGATAGTGAGGCTGAATAGAATGAGCAGTGGGTGGGAAGAGGGACAGTGAAAAAGCAGAGAATACTGAGCGAATATTTCTGCTCAGTATTCTAAAGAGGAGGAGTGCCTAATCCAATTAACAGAAGCAGTCTTGATAGGGGGTCGATCCCAGTCCTTTCACAGAAGAAAGGGTTCTGCAAGAACTCCTAAAACTGAAGGTGGACAAAGCAATGGGTTCTGATGGAATTCACCCCAGAATTCTAAACGAATTAAGGAAGGAACTAGTGAAACCACTGGCTACTCTTTTTAATAAATCATGGGAGGATGGTGTGGTACCCGAGGACTGGAGGAAGGCGGATGTGATTCCCCTTCACAAAAGTGGGACCAAGACAGAGGCAGAGAACTACAGACCTGTCAGTCTGACCTCTGTGGTAGGGAAGTGATGGAGTCACTTCTGAAGGAAAGAATAGTTGAGTACCTAGAGGTCAATGGAGCACAGGATCCAAGGCAGCATGGGTTCTGGCGGAAGGTCATGTCAGGCCAGATCTAATAGATTTCTTTGACTGGGTGACCAAAGTAGTAGACCAGGGAGGGCTGTGGATATGGCCTACCTAGACTTTAGCAAGGCATTTGACACAGTCCCACAAAAGATGATAATCAAATTAACCAGTCTGGAGTGGGTCCCAGGGTGGTAGCCTGGGTAAAACATTGGCTGGACAACAGGACAAGAAGGTAATTGTAAATGGAGTCCACTCTGAAGATAGGGCGGTTACTAGTGGGGTACCATAGGGTTCAGTATTGGGTCCAGTCCTTTTTAATGTCTTCATCAGTGACATTGCAGAGGGACTGGAAGGAAAAGTATGCCTTTTTGCAGATGACACAAAGATCTGCAACAGGGTTGATACACAAGGAGGCGTGGAAAGGATGAAAAGGGACTTGGCAAGGTTGGAGGAATGGTCAGACATATGGCAGCTAGGAGTCAATGCAAAAAAGTGCAAAATAATGCACCTGGGAAACGAGAACCCTGGGGAAGAATACACAATGGGTGGGGAGGTAGTGACAACAACAAAACAGGAAAGGGACCTGGGGGTAATCATATCAGATGACCTTAAGGTTGGCAAGCAATGTGAGAAGGCAGTAGGGAGGGCGGGGGTATGCTGGGATGTATAGGAGAGGCATCAGCAGCTGAAAACAGGAAGTTGTTATCCTCTGTACAGACAGTTGGTGAGACCCCATCTGGAATACTGTGTCCAGTTCTGGAGACCCCATCTCCGCAGGACATAGACAGGACAGAGGCAGTCAGAGGAGGGCAACTAAAATGGTGCAGGGTCTGCAAGAGAAGCCGTATGAGGAGAGACTAAAGGAGCTTAATATGTATACCCTTGAGGAAAGAAGGGAGGGGGACATGATAGAAATTTCAAGTACCTCAAGGGAATCAACAAAGTCCAAGAGGGTAGCATCTTTCAGAAAAAGAGACTTGCAAGAACAAGGGACACAATTTAAAGATAGAAGGAGGGGCGGTTCAGGGGCAATGTGAGGAAGTATTATTTCACAGAGAGGTAGTGGATGCATGGAACAGCCTTCCTGAGGAAGTTGTGGGGTCTAAAACTGTGGGAGAATTCAAGAATGCATGGGACAGACATAAGGCAATTCTTGTGGGGGGCAGGAAGATAAAGGCTGTTGGTTAACTAGGATCTGCGGCCTATCCTGTAGGTAGGGAAATGGGCAGACTAGATGGGCCTAGCAGTCCTTATCTGCCGTCAAAGTCTATGTTTCTATTGACCACTTAGGGTGACTGGATACATACACGTATAGGGCCTACGGGCAGACTGGATGGGTTTAGTGGTCCTTATCTGATGACAATTTCTATGTTTTTATGTTTCTAGTACTTCCTTGCCATCAATACCACTCCCTATAAACCGCAACATCCTACTTGCCTTACCATAGGCCTTGTTGCATTGAATCGATTTCTTGAGGGTGTCACTGATGATAACTCCTAAGTCACGGTTACCCCCACAACAGCGACATTTGGCTGTGAGTCATGCTATTCAGTGTGCAGGAAGCTGCAATGAGCGGTCTAAAGCTTTCCGGTGACCGCTAGCCGACTGAAAAGCCAAGGCCCGCTTCCCTCTGGTGACCCCTGTGCTGGCGGCAAGTAAAGCCGCTAAGTCGCTTGATGCAGCACTCCCAGTCGGGCCTGAGTGCGGGAAAAAGGACCGCGAGGTGCTGTTGCGTGGTGGGGCCAGTCTGTGCAGCTTGCACGGCTGTGACTGGATCCCACCACTAAAGTTATAGTCGGAATCGTCTGATTTCGCAGATAATGCCAAAAAATGAACTTACAGTTTCTTCAGCCCTACCACCAGTGGCAGGGCTTCTGCTGCACGCTGCCTGCTTCAGACAAGGCAGGAAGTAAACTGGCAACAACCAGATGGGAAGGGCTCCTTATCCCATCTGCTGCACAACTTTGAGTCCTGCCTAGTGATGTCATCAGGAGGTGGAGCCCAAACATTATGAAGCCCGGAGACCAGCTTAGGAGAGAGAAAGTGACATTTCGCCAGCGAGGTCCTCCACAGCGACTACAGCGCCATGCCGCTGTGGGAAACCCGCTGGAACCCGGCGCTGTCTGTTGTGGATCTTGCCCCCCAATCAGCTCCAACACTGAGTTGATAATCTTTAAGTGAGGGGGTCCGGGAGGCTCAGCCCCCTTTAGAAAATAAGAACGGACAGTGCAAACCGGCAGCCGACTGCAAAATGTGGTCGACCTGCCAGTGTCGGCTGGGGCGTTTGACAAAATTTTGATCAAGCTCATGTCCTGGATCCCCCAAGTCACATTCCTCAGCCATAGTGCCGAGTCTCACCCCACCCATCCAGTACTCTGTCTTGGGAGTTCTTATTCCCAAGGTGCATTACACAGAAACAAAATTTGACAGCAGATAAGGGCCACTTGGCCCATTCAGTCTGCCCATTTCTCCCTACCTACACTACATCAGGCCATGCCTGATTTACAGCTCTTTCTCCCTTCCCCCCTTCCTTTCCACTATGATTTCTTTGTGCTTATTCCATGCAGTCTTGAACCCCATTTTGGCCCCCACCACCTCCGCTGGAAGGTGGTTCCAGGAATCCAACACTCTTTCTGTAAAGTACTTCCTCACATCTCTCTTGAATCTACCCACCCCCCTCCCCAGCTTCATACCATGTCCCCTTGTTCTTAAGCACTTTTTCTTCTGATAAATACTCCCCCCTTGGACCTTATTTACCCACATGAAGTATTTAAAAGGTCTCCATCATATCGCCCCTCTCCCTCCTCTGGTCCAGGGTGTACATAATTGAGGTCCTTTAGTCTCTCCTCATGGCTTTTTTTGATGCAGACCCTGCATCAGTTTAGTTGCCCTTCTCTGGACTGCCTCCAGTCTATGTCCTTCCGGAGATGTGGTCTCCAGAACTGGACACACCAGCAATCTATAACGAGGTTAATACCACCTCCCTCTTTCTGCTGTTGACACCCCCCCTTATGCACCCACACCCCTTCAGCCCTCCCTATGCATTACATTGCACTTGTTGGTGTGGAATTTCAACTGCCATACCTTAGACCACTTCTCTAACTTTTGTAAATCTGTCGAGAGAGGTCCAATAAAGGAGGGACTCGGTCTCCAACCCCCTGGGGAGCTGGAGGAATGCGGGAAAAAGCCGACTGGAAAAGTGCTGACCGGGGGGCGGAAGACGGAATCCCCATGGGAATGCGAGCAGGGAAATGGAAGTATACGGAAAGGGTGGAAGATAGTCCTGCTAAATGCCAGGAGCTTGGGCAATAAAATGCCTGAGCTCCAGACGATGCTAACTGAGGGAGAGGTGGATGTGGCAGCGGTCACTGACACCTGGGCCACCGCAGGGCACGACTGGGACCTGAACCTGAAGGGTTACACCATGTTCAGGAAGGACGGGGGGAGGGAAGGGGAGGAGGGGTAGCAATGATAGTCAAAAACTGCATTGGCATAGGAGGAGTGGAGGAGGTGAAGGGAACTATGGAAGCGATTTGGGTCACCCTGATAACAAATGGGGGAAAGAGAGAAAAATAGGAGTGGTGTATAGACCCCCTGCCCTGGCGGAGGAGCTGGAGGAGAGTCCACGGACCCAAAGAAAGCCAGCCATCTTGCCAACTCCCAACCTCTCAGCAACCAATCAAAAAGGTCAGGGATCTCGGCACACGATTCCTATAGCCTTCTGGAACAACGACTGTGTGGTATGCTTGACACACTTTCTGCCAACCAACAGGGCATCGACTGAATACTAATTCAGTGGACTGACAGCCCCCTACATCAATCAGAAGCTGCCTTCATTCCAGAAAATGTTGAGTGCAGTTACAGTTAGCTCTCAGAGAGTGAGGAGAGCGAGTGCTGCTGGCAAGAGCCATCCAGGGAAACCTGCCTGAGATTCCACATCCAACCAGCAGGGAGCACTTCAAAAGGTTCCGCAACTAACTTTTGTATACAGAGTCTGAATTTGGTGGCTACTGTAAATGTCCAGATGACATTTTCCTGAGAGACTGTGACCTGCCTTGAGAGAAAAGGAGGTAACAGTGTGCCACAGCTGTCACCGTGGGCACCAGAGACTTGGAACAAAGCTGCCTGCATCGAGAAAAAATCTGCATTAATCCAGCAGACAGTCTGGGAGATGGCCAGTGCCAACGCCAGGTACTAGCTAACACTGCACACTAGGGTTCTGAAGCCTGGACATGTGTGAGATGTGTGGCCCATGCTCCACAAACTGGTCTGTGCTGCAGAAGAAGGAAGAAACCAAAAGGTCCAGAAGACTGTGGACCGAGAGAACCCGAGCTACAGTCAGAGGCACCTGGGACTTGAATCATATTCAAGCCACCCCCAAGTGACAACTGAACCATCAAACTACGAGGAACTGCATCTGCAGAAGGAGAAGCAACAGCCAACTGACAGAAGTGGTATAACCAAACCATGAGTACTCCTAGGGTTGCCCTGCATGTGCAGAAGTTTGCATAAAGCTGCAATCAAATCTACAGATTTGACCAATAAGCCAGGACTTAAAAGCACCTCATTTGGAGGTTCTGCCATTTAAGCTACTACATGGCCTGTGGAGTTTCTGTGTTTAATTGTTCTGCTTGTTTTAAAGTGCACCACTGCCGGCCAACCAGCTGCAACATCATGTGGTCTGCAGCGCTCCTATGACTGGGTACCCAGGGAAGGCACAGGGAGCCCCCTTTAAGATTTAAGAGTTAAAACTGGTGCCAGTGGCCTAGCGCCCACAGCACAGGTGGGCTGGTAAAACTAACAGATTTACAGTCGTATCTGCTACTGCCTTGTCTTGCCTGGTGGGCACTGTTACTATTTACCATGTCTGAGGTATTTCACGGGTCGAGCCTAGTCAGGCATCTAACTTTGGCCCTGCACATACAGTTCCAAGTTTCTGCCAAAAACATTTTTGCTTTGCATTCCCCCATCTCTTGTGAACATGCCCCAATAAATATGTTGTTGATATTTTACAATTTGTCTAGTGAGCATATTATTAGTGCAAGTCACTAACTACACTTTTGTTGAATTTAAGATTACACTGATTCTACATATGTAGGGGAACAACGAGGGGAGGTGGGCAGGTACTGCACCCCAGGGGGTTGGACTGCTGTTAACACCAGACCCACTTACATTTTACTAGGCGTGGAGGCACCACAAGATCGGGATACAAACCCTCCAGTAAGGAAAATCAAAACTAGGGCCCATCAACCTTGTTTGAGTTCACAAAGCAGCAGCAGTAACTGCAACATCCATGGTGACCCAGTTACACGAACAACAAATATTTCGCAAAGATTAAACCAACCCATTTATGGTGAAGACCGATGCAGAACTAGTTTGCCATTAAAGCATTTGCTACTGATAGATGCCAAAACATTAGCCACAAGGACAAGAATGGGCCTTCACATTTAAAAAAAAAAATTAAAAATAAGATGGAAAATAGTTTTATCGGGGGGGGGGATACAAAGAAACATAGAAACACTGAATCTTACGGCAGACAAGGACCGCTTGTCCCACCCAGTCTGCCCATTTCCCTACTTAATGGATAAGCTGCAGATACTAGTTAACCAGCAGCCTACTTCCTTCTACCCCAACCCCCTAGAACTGCCTAACGACTGTCCCATGCATGCTTGAATTCAAGCACTGTTTTTGACTCCACAACCTCCTCCGGGAGGCCGTTCCATGCATCCACAACCCTCTGTGAAAAAATACTTCCTTACATTACCTCTGAGCCACCACCCCCATCTTCAAATTGTGCCCCCTTGTTCTTGCACACCTCTTTTTTTGAAAGATGCTACCCTCTTGGACTTTGTTGATTCCCTTGAGGTACTTGAAAGTTTCTATCATGTCCCCCCTCTCTCTCCTTTCCTCGAGGCTATACATATTAAGCTCCTTTAGTCTCTCTTCATATGTCTTCTGGTGCAGACATTGCACCATTTTAGTTGCCCTCCTCTGGACAGCTTCCATCCTGTCTATGTCCTTGCAGAGATTGGGTTTCCAGAACTGCACGCAGTACTCCAGATGGGGTCTCAACAGCTGTCTGTACAGAGGGATAACTTCCTGTTTTCTACTGGTGATGCCTCTCCCTATGCATCCCAGTATCCCCCCAGCCCTCCTTGCTGCCCTCTCCATTGCTTGCCCACCTTACGTCATCTGATATGACTACCCCAGGTCCCTTTCCATTTTGTTGTTGTTAGTATCTCACCCCCCTTGTGTACTCTTCCCTAGGTTTTGTTTCTGGCATCTACCATGCACTTCTTAGCATTGAATCTAAGCTTCCAACATTTGACCATTCCTCTAACCTTGCCAAGTCCCTTCATCCTTTCCACCCCACCTTGTGCATCAACTCTGTTGCAGATCTTTGTGTCATCTGCAAAGAGACATACTTTTCCTTCAGTCCCTCTGCAATGTAACTTATAAAGACACTGGAAGGGACCGGTCCTAATACTGAACCCTGCGGTACCCCACTAGTAACCCCCCTTTCTTCAGAGTGGACTCCATTTACTATTACCCTCTGTGTCCTATTCTCCAGCCAATTCTTTACCCAGGCTATCATCTTGGGACCCACTCCCAGGCTGGCTAACATGTATATAAATCTTTTGTGTAGGACTGTGTCAAATGCCTTGCTAAAATCTAGGCAGGCCATGTCCACAGCCCCTCCCTGATCTACTACTTTGGTCACCCAGTCAAAGAAATCTATTAGATTCGTCTGGCATGACCTTCCCACTGGGAATCCATGCTGCCTTTGGTCCTGTGCCCCTCTGGCCTCTAAGTACTCGACAATTCTTTCCTTCAGAAGTGATTCCATCATTTTGTCTATCACTGAGGTTAAACTAACAGATCTGTAGTTTCCTGCTTCTACCCTGCTCCCACTTTTGTGAAGGGGAATCACATCTGCCCTTCTCCAGTCCTCGGGTACCACCCCATCCTCCCATGATTTGTTAACGAGGGTAGTCAGTGGTGTCACTAGTTCTACGCTTAGTTCTTTTAGAATTCTGAGATGAATCCCATCAGGCCCCATTGCTTTGTCCACCTTCAGTTTTAAGAGTACTTTCAGAACCCTTTCTTCTGTAAATGGGCTGGTATCAACTTCTGTATCCAGAGTGTTCCTACTGTTTGTTTTAGGTACCTTCCCCTCTTCATTTGTAAATACTGAGCAAAAATATTTGTTTAGTATCTCTGCCTTTTCACAGTCACCCTCTGCCCCCCCCCTTTATTAAGCCTCACTATCGCTCCCTGATGTACCAAAAAAAGGTTTTATCCCCTTTCTTAACTCAACTGGCTATCTTTTCCTCTGTTCAGGCCGCCTTCCCAGCTTCCTTTTGCTTTAACTGATACAATTCTCTGTCCTGCTCCTTCTGTGATTCCTTGTACTTCCTGAATTCTTTCTTTGTCTCTTGAACCTTCACTGCCACCACCTTTGAGAACCATAGTAGTTTCTTACATCGTTCTGTTTTGTTTATTTGCTTCACACAAAGGCTTGTTACCTCTGTGATGGCAGTTTTTATTATTCCCCATTGTTCTTCCACCCCTCCTTCCTGCCCATTTGCTAGTGCATTCCTTAGGCCCTCACCCATTTTGACAAAGTCAGCCCTCCTGAAGTCCAGTACTTTTGCCTTTGAATGGCTCGACTCTATTGCTGTGTTTATTGTGAACCATACTGTTCGATGGTCGCTAGTTCCCAGATGGCTACCCACTTCTACATCTGTGATCCTCTCTCCATCTCCATTTGAGAGAACCAGGTCTAAGATTGCTCCCTCTTGAGTGGGTTCCAATAGTAGTTGTCTAAGGCATGCCCCCTGTAGGGCATCTAGAATAACCCCTCTTAGAAGTGGCTGCTGCAACTGCACTCCAGTTAACATCTGGCACATTCAGATCACCCAACAGCAATATCTCCCCTTTTTCTGCCATTCTAAGTATACTTTCTATCATTTCCTTGTCCATTTCCTCCCCTTGAGAGGGGGGTCTGTATACAACTCCTGTGCGGATTGTGGTGCCATTGCCTGTCTCTAAATTGACCCACAGTGCTTCTTCTCCTCACTCTTTACCCTTTTGTTCTGTTGCTATGATTCCTTCCCTCATGTAGAGAGCTACTCCTCCTCTTTTACCCTCCCTGTCCCTCCTGTAGATAGTGTATCCTGGTATGTTTACATCCCAGTCATGGTTCTGTGTCTACCATGTTTCTGTGACTGCCACGATATCCAGATGTGTCTCCTACAATAAGGCCACTAATTCAGGAAACTTGTTACCCAGACTACAGGCATTGGTACTCATTGCTCTCCAATTTTTGATGGCTTTACCTTCTGTAGGAGTATCCCCCATTGACCTACCTGTTGGGGGTGGCTGGGATTTTCCTGCTACTTATCAGTGCCTCCCCCCCTTGACTAGTTTAAAAGCTTGCCAATAAAGCATTTAAACCAACTGCCCAAGAAGGTCTGATAAGAATGAAAAGTGGAAGCCCTGAGATCATTGCTTTTCCAACAGTGTACCATGTGATTTATATAACAGGTAATTGTAGCTTCAACACACAGCAGTACTACGCAGTGGAGCAGGGAGTTAATTGTTTACCAGTTCCCCTCTGCACATGATCCCTGCACGTCACTGTAAGCAAAATGCGTCAGATTCCTCAGAATTCTGGGCATACCACCCGACACACAGCTCCTCTGCATTTGCAGGCAGGCACTGGACAGCCTCAAGGGGCCTGCAGAGCTTCTTCTGCCATCCACATCTACGTTTCAGTGTATTTACATCAGTGCTTCAGCTCTTGTCAATCATGGTAGTGTAAGCACTGGGCAACATGGTATATTCCAACAGCTCTCAAGGGACGACCCACCACAGTCACAAAATAAATTCAGGACATCACTGTTCTTCCCTAAAATAGAAAAATCCCTAAGCTAACAAAAACTGCTGCAGTACTGAAATCCTTAGCAGCTCTGCTCAGAAGTGGTTTGTATTGTGGAAAACCACAAAGCACAAAATGAACTGTGCTATTGAAACCACAAGCAACATTCGGCACTGGCTGTATAAGGAAACTGATTCAGCTTTCGCTGAACTTGTTCAGGGACAGGGTTTTAAGTACTTTGTTCTCAACCTTAAAGGATCTGCGCGCGCCCCCCACTTCAGTTATTGTATATACTTGGTTTCTCTCTTACTTGTTTTCTCATAGCCTGTAAGTCTTTTTAGAACGTTAGTCAACTACTTTCCATACTGTTACAAACACATACTTAAACACGTGAAACTTGTTGGTAGATAACGACTATTTAGGCCACCCAGTCTGCCAATTTTTGTCCCTGCCTATAGTGTCACCGCAGACCTTACATGATCTCTGGGATACTACACACACACACACTTTCCTACAAAGATTCCTTTGTGCCTATCCCATGCATGCTTGAAGTCCACCACCGTTTTCGACCCCACCACCTCCGCTGAAAGACTGTTCCACGCATCCACTTTTACAGTGAAAAAGTGCTACCTCACATCTCTCCTGAATTACCCCCCAACATAAGAAAAAAATATCTGCACATCACAGAGCGCGCCAACAACACAACCCCAAAAACAAAACTTGGTAACAATTCTGTATGATGCCCAAGAAAGAACAACCCATAATGAAACACCAAACAAAACCCATAATACATAGATTTGGTGTCTTATCTGTCAAGCATAGTAGAATAAGTTTAGATGCATCTCAGCACTGCAACTTTTTTCCTTGGCTGATAATTACACCGCCACAGGAGTTCACAACTGGACCTTGCTCACAATGGGAACGTCACACTCCAAACATGTTAAAGCAAGTGTAGACATCAGGACCAGAGACCTCCGCTCCAGCACATAAATGATTCCCCCAATGGTGTACTTGACTCCCGGAAAACACACAATTATGGGTACGTTTCTTCTGGGCATGGAGCCACTGATGCATGCCAGCACCAAGGGTCCTCAAGCTGGAGTAACCAGCTTTAAATACTTTCATGTAAGAGCCAGTATGCAGACTACCTGAGGTTCAGGCAGGACTTGAAAGATGGCTACAGGAGTACCCAGACGGAGGCAAATAAATACATGGTAAGATGAGCCCAGAATTTAAGGCCATGGTATTATGTTCTCCACAAGGCCTGTGATTCAGTAATGCTCATCAATCCAGGGTCTCTTCACAGGCCTCCTTCTCCAAGTTATGAGTTATCGTTTCTCTCCCCATCCCCAGTCTCCTGTGGCCTTCTTGATTCCTGTTCACCAGCAAGTTCGGAGATGTTGCGTTTATGATTTTATGAGACAATTTTTTGGGAAGATTTGTAAGATATGATTTGGAGGCCCAGTCCAGGAAAAATCCCTTTTTGTGTAACAAAATAATAGAGGAATGCTAGCTAAATAGCTAATGAGAGCAAAAAGTGTGACTCATCGGACCCCCCCCGACCAAATGTCTAACAATATATATCAGAAACTCTACAAATCTGTGTCCTAGCAAGCCTAGCACTGCTTAGTTGATGTCACTTCATTCTGAAATCAATGGCTCCCAACCGCCAGGCTCGCACCAACACAAAGATGTGCTGAAATACGGTCTTGCGAGTAGAAATCTACCTTCACCCACTAAAACTAAAGCCAGAATCTCCCTCCTCATTTTCAACGGGGGAATGGGGATGACCAAAAAAAAAAAAAAAACCCCTTAACCAAAGCTCATATTTCAACCACATGCTGACCAGCAACAATGTAACCACAGAGCTAATCCTATAAGAAAGTCCTTTCTTATGTAAGCTTTCTGGTAAATGAAACTGAAAAGTTTGAGGGTGGGACAGAAAATAACAAGGTGGGTGGAGAACTGGCTGAAGGACAGAAGCCAAAGGGTGGCAGTAAATGGGGTCTGTCCCAAGGAGGAAGGGGCGACTAGCAGGGTGCCCCAGGGGTCAGTGCTGGGGCCCATTCTGTTTTAATATCTATATCAGCGACATACCAGAGGGTCTGCAGGGGAAGTCTATGAGGGAAGATCCAAGATGTCTGGAGGGGTGGTCGGAAACCTGACAGCCGAAATTCAATGCCAAAACAATGTACAGTAATACACACAGGGCGAAATAGCCTGCAGGCCATTTACACACTGGGTGGGGAATGAAATTACGGCAACTGAGCAGGAAAGGGATCTGGGATTATAATTTCAGATAACCTGAAGGTGGGAACCCAATGCAGCAAAGCGGTGGGCAAAGTGAATGGAATGCTGGCATGCATAGGGAGAGGTATAACAAGCAGAAGGAGGGAGGTGCTGATACCCCTTTAAAAATCCATGGTGAAGCCTCACCTGGAATATGAGGTCCAATTCTGGAGACTTCACCAATGTAAGGACATTGATGGGATTGAAAGGGTTCATAGAAGGGCCACCAAGATGGTGCATGGGTTGCAGGGGAAGCCCTATGAGGAGAGGTTGAAGAAGCCTGATCTCTACCCGCTAGAGACTAGGAAGGAGAGGGAGGGACATGATAGAAACGTTCAAGTACATGAAGGGGATTAATAAGGCAGAGGGAGCTTATTCACAAGAAAAGTAGATGCTAGAACTAGGGGGCCATAATCTACGATTACAAGGAGGAAGGTTTAGAGGCAATGTGAGGGGGCGTTACTTCACTGAGAGGGTGGTGGAGCCCTAGAACAGTCTGCCAGAGGAGATGGTGAGGACCAAAATGGTGCAGGGATTCAAGAGGGCATGGGACAGACACAAGGGGTTGACCAGTGGGCGATCTCTGTGCAAGGAGAGAAAGTAGGGAAGGGTTGGGGGGAAGGAGCAGACTAAATGGACCAAAAGGGTCCTTTACTGCCACCAGACTTCTAGGATTCTATGATTTCTGTGAAGGTAACTGACAGATCACATTGGACCAAATCAACAGCAGTCCAGAGAGATCAAGAAGCCTCCTTGGTTAACAGAAACTGTCATTAGAACCACCAGACTGGATGGCAAAGGCATAAAGTAACCAATTAGCTAGCTACTCCAATCTCAGCTTCTCCCAGCAAGTGAGATAGAGTTCTCTGCTAATATACTATAATCTGGCTTTCCACATTACCCCAAAGGTGCTCCCACCCAACTAAACTATTTTCCAACAGGTTTAGGGGCTTCTAATAACTGACAGCATTTTCTACTACAGAAGGCCGAGGAATGCTACTTTGAAGTAAGAACACTGTTGATACAACAAGCAAGAACAAGACTGGTGTTTAAAAGTCAACATTCTTTGGCAGAGCTACACTGCAACTAGCCCCTCGCTCAAAAGTTAAAATACCTGGGGCCAAAACTACAAGACAGAAAAAAAAGAAGCAAGTAGAAACAAAAGGAAAAAGCAGCAGATCACAGAGGGAAGGAAAAACAAAGATGGAAAAATAAAATACAGAGAAAGGAAAATACAAAGTCCTTAGGCTACCAGCTGGTGGTACAACTGTGCTGACAGCTGAGAGACCTGGGTGTGGGAGCTAGTTAATTCCGGTTGCTAGGCCAGTCTTCCACCTGCCCATCCCCCTCATCAAGGTCACTGCTGAGCTGCTTCCTCCAAAACCAACACCAATGTTATTCTGTGGTCAGCAAGTCGGGGCACTAGAGCACTAAGCAACCTGCTCCCTCCACTTGGGCACAGGCACACCCCTCTGTGGCACCAAGCACCCCACTTTCTCCAAGACAAAAGCACCTCCTCTCTGTGGCACCAGGCACCCTCTCCCTCCTGAAACCCAAGGCACCTCTCTCTGCATGTGTACCCCCAAACTGCAGTGTGGGTGGAGGGGTCAGGCGTTTTGAAGGAGGCACTCCATGCCGAACTGCAGACAAGTTCATGAAAGTGCCCCAACCCCGTGACTGGACAATAAGCATAAAAGTAAGGTATACTGTGATACAGTGTTGGCACAGTGTGGGATATTCAGCACCATATCACTAGCCTTACCTATAATAACCCTTCACCCCCACCCCAAGCAAAGGCCACTGGGATTGACCTTGAAGCAGACTCCACTCATTCTTATCCATTCTCTCTCAGTCCTTAATACTTTTGTTTCTCACTGCACTTCTCTCTCTCTCTCCTTTTGTTCTTTTCTCCCCTTCAGTCCCACAAATGCTGGACCTAAAACAAGAATGGGGACAACGGCTCTTTCTGGAGCATGGAGGAGGGGTGGGTAAGTTTCAAAAACATAGTGGCTCTAAATGAATGAAACGATGGGAGTGTGTGTGTGTGTACATATACATACATACATATATACACAGACTCATACACACACACACACATATATACATATATATACACACACACACACACATACACGCGTACACATACATATATGTATATATACATATTTTGTGTGTATGCAAACGCATGTAATGCAATCCTGTTTAGTATAAAGAATGCATATACATTATACAGTTACTTAAAAACCAAGGATTCAAATGTGTGTGTGTGTGGGGGGGGGGGGAAGTGTTTATAGTAAATATCAGCCATTTCACACCGATGCTCCCACAAAAACAACTCTTAGGAAGTGAAAGTAATGATGGGGAGGGGTGTTAAATCCAAGTCAATCGATGGGTTAACTGCACCTTACCAACTTACTTGCTCCTTGCAATAACAACTACCATCTATGGGATGTGCACAAGTTTTTTTAATTACCAGGGACTTCATCAGCTCATTCCAGGAATTCCCTTTCTCCACACTTGCGCAATATCAGTTCCTTTGAATGTGGAAGAAAAAAAAAAAAAAAACACACTTTATAAGGCCACTTTACCCTGCATGCTTTCGATTTATTGCGTCTCGTTACCTGAACACATTATTCCTCACTGTCTAATTCTTCTAACTGCACCTCACGTGATGCTTCATTTCGGTGGGCTGATCGTGTATAATTCACAAAGATTATGACCCAAATGTTAAAAAATATAAAGTTATGTATCTTTTACCAGGAAGCATGGCTTCAACTGTAACCAGCAGAGGAGATGCCTTCAGCTACTGCAGAAATCCCCACTAGTTCCAGTAACTGACCACTTACTGTCCAGTCAAAGACTGATGGCCTTGCTTATTCTGGTGCCTAAACCTGCATGCACGAACCACGTCTATGAACAATATCACACCCTAACTCTGCAAGCAATGCCTTCTGCAACCTGGAACAACTTGTGAGGTTTCATTCTGAGTGTGCAGTACTGTCACGGCCTAGAGCCGAGCAGCTGCATTTATCAGAACAAACAACAACCTGAAAGTGCGCAGCAGCAGACTCCTGAATAGAGATGCATCAAAAGATACTCAGCTGTGCAAAATTAACCCCTCGGCACCAAACAGGCCACAGACTTCCTCTAAAAGATGTAATCTTCCCCACCCTAGTGACTAGTGAATTTGGACTGTAGATACAGACACAGAAAACAAGTGGTAAGGAGTAGATCACAAGGCAGTTTTGTTGTAGGTACAGAGGAAATGTGAGACACAGTACAGAATCTGTGAGTAGAAAAGGACCGCTAGACACACCCAGCCTGCCCAAGGGTTCCCTGCCTGTAGACAGCAGAAGACCAAGGGTCCCCATTGTATCACTCTCCCATGGACTTTGGCCCATCAATAGGGGAAAACCAGCAGACACACATATTCCAAAAACCTGGAGCCAAGTTCTCCACTTTGCTTCACGTAGACTTTAGCAAGGCATTTGACACAGTCCCACACAAAAGATTAATAATCAAATTAACCAGCCTTGGAGTGGGTCCCAGGGTGGTAGCCTGGGTAAAACATTGGCTGCACAACAGGACACATAAGGTAATTGTAAATGGAGTCCACTCTGAAGAAAGAGGGGTTACTAGTGGGGTACTGCAGGGTTCATTATTGGGTCCAGTCCTTTTTAATGTCTTCATCAGTGACATTGCAGAAGGACTGGAAGGAAAAGTATGCCTTTTTGCAGATGACACAAAGATCTGCAACAGGGTTGATACACAAGGAGGCGTGGAAAGGATGAGAAGGGACTTGGCAAGGTTGGAGGAATGGTCGGAGGTATGGCAGCTAGGATTCAATGCAAAGAAGTGCAAAATAATGCACCTGGGAAACAAGAACCCAGGGGAAGAATACACAATGGGGAGGTAGTAACAACAAAAAGGAAAGGGACCTGGGGTAATCATATCAGATGACCTTAAGGTTAGCAAGCAATGTGAGAAGGCAGTAGGGAGGGCTGGGGTATACTGGGATGTATGGGAGAGGCATCAGCAGCTGAAAACAGGAAGTTGTTATCCCTCTGTACAGACAGTTGGTGAGACCCCATCTGGAGTACTGCGTCAGTTCTGGAGACCTCATCTCCACAAGGACATAGACAGGATAGAGGCAGTCAGAGGAGGCAACTAAAATGGTGCAGGGTCTGCAAGAGAAGCCGTATGAGGAGAGACTAAAGGAGCTTAATATGTATACCCTTGAGGAAAGAAGGAAAGGGGGATATGATAGAAACTTTTAAGTACCTCAGTGGAATCAACAAAGTCCAAGAGGGTAGCACTTTTCAGAAAAGAGACGTGCAAGAACAAGAGGACACAATTTAAAGATAGAAGGGCATTTCAGGGCAATGTGATGAGTACTATTTCACAGAGAGGGTAGTGGATGCATGGAACAGCCTTCTTGAGGAGGTTGTGGGGTCTAAAACTGTGGGAGATTTCAAGAATGCATGGGACAGACATAAGGCAATTCTTGTGGGGGGTAGGAAGCAATAGGCTGTTGGTTAACTAGGATCTGCGGCCTATCCTGTAGATAGGGAAATGGGCAGACTAGGTGGGCCAAGCGGTTCTTATCTGCCGTCAAAGTCTATGTTTCTATGATGGGTACAAGGCAGAGCTGCCACTAACCTAACAGTACCCAGCACACGAAGCACCATGCTACCCTGTGAAAGACTGGAGTACATATTGCGAATCAGACTCCTTATACTCCACTTGGTGATGCTGCCTCGTCTCTCCACCCCATGAGTCTCACTGGGCCTCTAATGAGGAAGGTCTAAATCTTATAACTTGCCCAGCTCTCCCTTACAAAAAAAAAAAAAAAGCTTGAGGTAAGGTTGGGGAGAAATATGGGCATGTCATCACTATCCCAGGACTCATCTCAGGCAGCATGCTTCCACTGCGCAACACTTTCAACAAACTGGGTCCCAGCAGGAAGGTGATCACTGGGAAAGGAGCACATAAGACCAAAGAAAAATAGTATGTTGATCATGACTGCTCCGAGCTTTTTGGGGCGTGCAAATAAATAACTTACAACTTTTATCCAGGGAGAATATCGGTCAAAAACTCCACGCTGACTTCCTGTGATGTAGTAATACAGCAAACAGTCATGCAAAGCAATGAGAAGAGGCCAATCTGGGGTATCAATATCTTTTGTCAAGGCCTTTCTATCCATTCGTCATGGACAGCTCTAGCATGCGCCAAAACACAAAAAGTTACAACTTCCCTGCAGCGCCACACACACACACACACACACACCTTAATCCTCCTGCCAATTAACCCAAAGCAATAAACTGGCTCTATAACAATATCTAAAGAAAGGAAACGTGAACTCTGCAAAATGCTTTTTCTAACAATTTCTTTTAGCTGCTGTGCTGTGGCAAGTCCAATACCACAGGTCGAGTCCTTTTCAACATGTTCATTAGTGACGTGGGAGAAGGAATCAAGGGGGGGCAAGAAGTGCCTCTTTCCAGACAACTCTAAGCTCTGTGGCAGGATAGACAGCGATGAGGGGGTCAGGGAGATGTAGAGACTTGCAAAAGCTATACCGGTGGTCAAAGGTTTGGCAGCTGAAATTCAATGCCAAAAAGTGCAAAGTGATGAACACAGGGAGCAAGAAGTCAAGGAAAGAGTACTGTATTTTTTGGGGGCGGGGCATAAAGCTGCATACGACCTCTAAGGAGAGAGACCTAGGGGGTCATCATCAATGACTCCCTAAAGCAATCAACCCAGTGTAACAAGGTCTACAGTAAGCCAAACAGGATGCT
Source organism: Neoceratodus forsteri (assembly GCA_016271365.2). Classification (NCBI taxonomy): domain Eukaryota; kingdom Metazoa; phylum Chordata; order Ceratodontiformes; family Ceratodontidae; genus Neoceratodus; species Neoceratodus forsteri. Next base: position 106,476,303 of record JADMNL010000034.1, on the reverse strand, counting down.
GCAATGTATAGAAAGGGGTACAGACATCAGAAGGGAGAGAGATATTACTACCTCCCTCACATTGCTGGCAAGGCCCCAACTAGAGTCCTCACTTACAGAAAGTGAAGGACTGGCTGGAGACAGTGCAACGTAGACTGACCAAAGGGATTCAGGGCCAGTAAGGCAACTCTTACAAGGATCGTCTCAAGGCACTGAACATGTACTCACTGGAGGGCAGACGAGAGAAGGGAGATAGGACAGTCCCTGAAAGGAATGAAAAAAAGTAAACTGCGAGGAACTACTTGGCGTAAGTAGTAGATCAAAAACATGGTGGCATGAACAAGTATGGATCAGAACCTTGTATGGACAATAGGTCCTGGGTTTGTTAGGGTTTATGGGCAGACTGGCTGGACCAGTTGTCTTTCTGACGTCACTGTCAATGTTTCCATCATTCTATGTAACTTTGCTCAATTAATTTTTGACCCAGTATGTTCCTGGTCAGACTCCCCCCTTCTAACATCAGTGGCCTCATTGACACGTTTTAAATGTCCCAGTACTGCCATTCTTCTTTCGAGGCTGGAAACAAATTTCTTCTGCAAAATACAAATTGTAGTGAGAAAAGAAATAATGCGACCTACTGGGAGTTGAACCCAGGCCCCTTGAATACCGTCCCGGTGCTCTAACCACTGAGCTACAGGCTCACATGGTTAAGAATGGGGTTCCTGGACACACTTTCTTTCTCTAGGATTGCATATCCTACAACTAGGAATAATCAAGATGACAACTGGATGTTTTGGTGCAGAATTAACCACTACTGAGCAATTTAAAATCACAAACCATTGTGATAAAAAAAAAAAAAATCTGACCTACTAGGTTTGGTTCCCAGTACGTCACATTATTTCTTCTCACTACAATTTGTGATTAGAATTGCTCAGCAGTGGATAATTCTATACCAAAAAATATTCTCCAAAATAAAAACGATCCTCATAAAAGATGCATCCCGTTTCACCCCATTCAGCCTGTGAAATACAAGTCTCTAATCAAGACTCCAACTGTACTGCCTTGTCACTTTCAGTTTATACACTGGTCGACGGCATCTGGTGAAGTGCAGGCTCACAGAAAAACAAGGCTACACTACATCTCATTTGTCTCCCTAGCCAAAAAAATTAAATTCGGCCAAGAACAACTGGCTGCCTAACACACACAGATTTTAGTAGAAGGGAACACTGCGGTGTACAGCTGTTTGCTCAAAGATGGTACGGCACCTCCTCTTCACATTTTCTTCTCTCCCCCTGAGCTGGTGGTACATTAAGAAGATATAGTACAACAGGTGTGGAATCAATAACAACCACTTACCGCCAGCCCTACCGAAAAGTAAGGTTCTCATTCTGAAGGAGTTACAGGGAAAACATGAGAAAACAAAATTTAAATACCTGTAAATTTTCTTTCCCTGAAGGCTGCTCTCCAGGCTTCCATACAAATGGGCTGTACCTACTGATGCAAATATGCAGGCAGGAACTATACTCTGCAGCTGGGGATATCCAGCTGTCCACTTCCTGCTGCACAGTACCTGCTAGTTGGAAGGCAGGAAGTAAACTGGTGGAAACAGGAAGTGGAGGGCTGGATAGCCCCTGCAGCACAGCTTAGTTCCTGCCCGCATATCTGCATCAGGAGGTACAGCCCATTTGTATGGAAGCCCGAAGACCAGCTTAGGAGAGAGAGAAAAGAACCTTGGGTAAGGAACAAGCATCAGGCGTGGCACAAAGAAGCTTTAAGGCATTAATGTCCAAGTAATTATAAATGGAATGGCTTAAAATTCAGATTCTGGATGGGGGAATGTTGTGTTACTGAGTTCTGCTGATGGCTGTTGCGTTTTTTTGTCATGGAGTTCTGAATAACACAGAGACCGTATTTCTCCTAAAAGGCAATATATGCCATAAAAACTGGTTTGTACTTACTCCACCCGCCAGCCTTCAGCTTTCTCTCTCCTACCCCTGCCACCATCTACTGCCTGTTGCTACAGTGCCCACTGCCGTAAGCCACCAAAGTGTGGGGACAAGCAACCTAGTGGCAAAGCTGGAGTGGCATGGCAGTGACATTGCTGCTTGGCTCCCCACAGCATCCAGCACACAGTCATACAGCTATATCTGTACTTCTCCATCCCTCCCCAGTGGTAAAGTATAACCTACTATCATGCTATGGTGCTATAACTTTTCAGAGCACTACAAAATAGTCAAACACTCTATCTACATGTCAAATATCTTAAAATAAAAATCTTTTTGCAGGGTTCTGTTTACAAACCATTTTAGCGTCAAGTGATACACACCCCATCGTCAAGGATCTCTTAAGTTTTTGTTTTTTTTTCTTTGTGAATTCCATTTTTTTCCCACCTGGAGCTTAGGGCATCTCTCCGGGGAACCCTCTTGTTGCTGCCTCTACTCACTACCTGAAGCCCTCCTTACCCGGTATCCTCTGCTAAGTCCAGCCCCCCCCCGGAAAGGGCCCACCCACCCGTGGCAGCCTGTGATTATAGGGACCGCTGAGGAATCTGGAGGGCAGCCAGAAGACCAACAAGTCAGACCCAGCATTGGGATGTGGGCAGGACACTGGAGCCCCCTTCGCCTCCACTAGGCCACCAGGGTTTTTTTCTCTTATGGTTGCTCCTTGGAGCACAGATGTGCAATGCCTGGCAGCGCACCCACGTGCAGCCTGGCTGCCGCCGCTCCACCCCTGACATAACGTCTAGTCCAGCTACTGGTAGGGCCCCTAGTCTCCACTAGGAGCCACCTACGGAACAGGGGTACCCTGGAACCCACCCTGGGAGGGGAGGGCAGTCTTCCAGACGCTCAATCCCCTCCCTCCCGTCGACCCTAGACGACCTGAGTCAGTTCCCGAACCTGGGTTGCCGGCGTGGTGCAAAGGGTGGCATCCAGCACCTCAACCCTCAGCACCACCAGACCGGAACAGGGGCCATTAAGTTTTGCAGCTACCAGCCAGCAGGATCAGTGACAGAGAAAATCCATTAGCTCCCACAGACTTTTCCACTGGCCCAGTTAGTGTACTTATTGAAATATTACTTACTCCAGTAAAAGCCCACAGTGCTAAAGGAAAATCTTACTAGCCCGACACAAAATCTACCAGCATTTGCCTAGTGGGCCAGTACAAATTTCAACCCCTGATCATCTTTCTCAAAACTGCAACCGACTGCAAAAAGTACTTGAGATCATATACCGCTCAAGTTTGCTGCAACTTTAATGGAACCAAGGTCATTATCTCAGTGGCATGTTCCTACTCCAGCAGGGTTTTATAACCATTATAAATATGTCACAAGAATTCTCAATTTTATTTTGCATATACATGTCCCCCCCCCCCGGTCTTTCTATAGTAATTTGTCTGGGACCACTTTTCATCTCCTTTCCATCTCAGGAGTCACTGGTACTGCATATGCAGGCAAACCATTCTGTCCAGTACAGCCTCATCTTCCATACCCGGCTTACAACCACGAGGCAGGGGAGGGAGGGCTGAGTCTAGAATCTGACGGGGGGGGGGATGCTTTCCCAGAGAAATGCGGCCAGTTCAACCCCAATCAGAGGCTGGAGTGGGGAGAACTTCACCTGCCTGTCCAGTCTGCTTGTTGCTTTTCCTCCCCGAGGTCCCGATTCCTCCATAACAAGGCTCTGTGATACACCGCCTTCTAGATGATAGAGGAGCGGCCAGGACCAAGTCTTCTAGATGCCACCTTCTAGATGATAGAGGAGCGGCCGGGACCAAGTCCACCCATAATCTCTTCCAATCATGACACTAACAGGCTGCAAGATGACAAGACACCAGTGTTCCACTGCGGTAGGAATGAGACTTGGGAAGCAGATTATTTCACCAATGGCTCTCTCCCCCCTCGGGTTACCATGGGCAGTTTGCTGCAGCAGGGGCCTCTATCTCCAAGACTGATGGCATCTTAAGCAGATGCTGGGAAATGTCTCTGCCATCCAATGTGCAACAACTCAGGCATGTGGCACAAACTGGAGATGTCACAATAAGACAATATAATAATAATACACTTTTTTTACCATGCCTTTCTAGAATCAAGGCACTTCTACAGTAAAAAAACAAGGGAATAGAACAGCATGCAGTAAAACAAATACAGAGTTACATAAAATTCAGAATAAAATGCCATCCGGTAGAGTAAGCTTGATGCCACAGGTGGGTCTTTAGGACCTGTTCAAATCCCTCCACGGTTACGCACTCCCGAAGCAGCTGATGGAGTAAAGAAATCCAAATGGCTGGGGCCGCATAAATAAATGCACAGGCCCCGGAAGATTTTAAAGAAACCCTTGTAATCTCCAGCAACCCTTCGTCAGCCAAGCGGAGCTACTGCTTGGGGCAGTATGGCACCAGAAGCTCTTTCAGGTAGTCCGGGCCCTGTCCGTGCAGGGCTTTATAAGTCAGAAGTCAGACTTTAAAGGTGATCCGGTACTGCACGAGCAGCCAGTGCAGCTCCACAGAAATATGACAGGTCCAAGGAGTACCTGTCAATAACCAGGCAGCAGCGTTCTGCACTAGCTGCAAGCAGCAGATATCGACCCTAGGTAGCCCTAAATAAAGGGAGTTGTAATAATCAAGGCGCAAGGTCACAAAGGCATGGACTAATGTAGGCAGATCACCAGACAGAACTAGGTGCTTAATCCTGGAAATGTTCCTCAGATGGTAAAAGGAAGATCTGACGACTGCTGACACATCACAGTGTCAGCCCACCGTCAAAAATCACCCCCAGGTTTCCCACCCATTCAGAGGTAAGGAGCTGGGAACCACCAAGAAAAAGTCCCAAAGGTAAACCCGCTCCCATCCCCTCTATTCGGCGACCCAGGTCCACAACCATCACCTCAGTCTTCTCAGAGTTCAACCTCAGCCAGCTCGAATTCATCCAATCCTGGATTTCAGCAAGGCAGTTGTTAAATATCGAGAGAGCTCTATCCTGGTCGGGCACAAAAGATAGGTAGAGCTGGGTATCATCATCATAGCAGTGAAACCTCAGCCCATACCTTCTTACAATGTCTCCAAGGGGTAGCATGTACACTGCGAACAACATGGGGGACAACACTAAACCCTAAGGTACACCACATGACAGAGACTGGGTCAGAGGAATAAATCCCAGACACCACCCTCTGAGTTCTGCCAGTGAGGAAAGATCTGAATCACCCCAGGACTATACTAGACAGACCACAGATGAACCTCAAATGTTCCAGAAGAACCCCATGGTCCACAGTGTCAAATGCTGATGAGAGGTCCAGAAGGACCAAGATGTAACAGCTCTTCCGATCTCTCGCCATCAAGAAATCATTGAGCACCCGAACCAGCACAGTCTCAGCACTATGCCCCTTTCAAAAACCAGATTGGAGGTGTTTACAGATGTCATGGATGGTCAAATGATTCTCCAGTTGTACGGCCATTACTTTCTCAATCACCTTCCCCATAAAGGGAAGGTTAGAGATCGGTCTGTAATTAGCAGGACAGTCTGGGTCCACAGAAGCTTTCTTCAGGAGAAGCGTTACCACCACCTCCATCAGGGAGCTAGGAAACTCGCACATCTCCAGAGAGCACCAGAGACCGGGCCAATGGTATCACAAGAGCACCTAATCAGGGTAGTTGGGCCTGGGTCCAAAATACAACACGTAGGACGCATACCTTAGACAATCCACATGACATCAATGAACTCCAGCCAAGCAAAGGAACTCCAGGAGAACTGAGGGACAGTGACCAAGTGCCGATCCACAACATCGCCCACAGAGTGTGCTGGTTGGAGCTCCGCCCTGATGTCGGCCACCTGAGCCACAAAGAAACAAGCGAGCTCTTCACACTCCACTTGTGAAAAAGATACTCAAACCTGCAAGCTGGGTTGCACAGTCTGTCTGTAGTTCAAAAGAGTTGAGCCGGTCCGTGCTGAGCAGCCACAATCTCCCCGGACAGGAACTCTGCCTTCTTACGGGTGACTGCGGAATGACAGACTTGACAGTGTTCCATCAATTGAAGGTGGTCGGCATCTAAGGCAGATTTCCGCCAGCAATGCTTTAATTTTTGTCCTTGTTGCCGCATCTCCCTCAAGGTTTCATCAAAACCAAGGGGACCGACGGTATATCACAATTCCCACTGACAACAGTTTGCTGTAAACAAAAACACTGTTACAATTATGTTGCAGCACGCTATACCATGATAAACTGCCTTAACTTACACATTTGTGTTGCACCAGCAGTGTGTCCCTATCCAGGTGCAACCAAGTTTCTAGATTCCCCCCTTCTCACACTGAGATTTTAATTATTGTTGCCTAAAATTAGAAATCCTGCCAGCCTGGTAGCGCAGAGGGTTGAGGCACTGGACGCTTTACTCTATGCCAGTGTCCCGCCCCAGCTTGGGAACAAGCCAGGGTCAGAGAGCCGAGGGGGGTGGAGGGTGGGAGCAGGATTGAGCAGCCATAATGGCAGCTCTCTCTCAGGAGGATCTCCATTGCCACCCCCCCCCCAGCAGTTTTGCTGCCATCTGGTGGAGGTCTGATGGACAGCGTAGACCAGCGGAGGTGGGAAGTTGCTGAAGGGCGCTTCAGTGCTGTGGCATGCACATGCCTTCACACGCATGTGCGCAATCCAGGCACGGGGAGAAGAGACGGGACTGGGGCATAAAATGAACAACTCAGAGACTTGTAGGAGGGCAGCGGCAAAGGCAAATAGGATGCTGGGATGCATCGCAGGGGGATTACCTCCAGAAAGGCAGAAGTAATCCTCCCCCTGTACAACTGCTTGGTTAGGCCACACCTCAAGTACTGTGTGCAGTTTTGGAGACCACATTTAAAGAGGAACGTTACACTCCTAGAAAGGGTCCAAATGAGGGCAACCAAAATGATCTGGGGCCTGAGGGGAGGACCTATGAGGAGAGGCTCAAGGAGCTCAACATGTACACCCTGGAGGAGAGGAGGGACATGAGAGAGATATTTAAGTACATGAAAGGGATCAATAAGGGAGCCCAGCCAGGGTGCTCCAAAGGAAGGGGGGGTCTGACTGGCAGGTGCATCCCCGGGGAACCCATGAGGTTTACAGTGGTCCTTAGTGTTAATTCACAGCTCCCAAGCAGTATGATTACATTCAGCTGAAGCCCTGAGAAACACTGTCTGATCTGAACCTACCAAATGTCTTCTACACATTACCAGAAAGTCTGACTTGCTACATACAAATGCAAAACCACAGTGACCATTTATTTTTTTTTCCTCAGGATTCCAGCTCCGCTTTTCAGAGAACTCCCCAGACTCCATCATAATGAGGCCTGCCAGGGGAATAGATACGGGGAGAAGAGTATTTTACTACCATTTTTGACTGAAATACTCCCACTTTCTGATTTTAGGAAGTTTTTTCCCCCCACCCTACAAATCTTCAATATATGGTACACATGTACAAAGTTGGCAATACTATGAGATGCTAGCAGCCATGGCACTACACAGAAACCTGTAGGGATGGGGACCCGAGTTGCTCACTGGCTGGTTAGGAAGACAGTTGCAACACGAAAATGTTGAAAATAAGGTCACAGTATGACTCCACAGCAGTATTAGACCATCAGTGACTGCAGGCATCCAGTGGGATTGAGACTTAGTTTAGATGTGGGGGGTACGAGATGGGTCAGTGGATGACAGTACTGCTATTTGGATGAAAATACTACCAGGTGTAAGAAGGTAGTAGTGAACACTTCCAAGTCCAAAAAATTATCTGGACCACTGAGGCCTGTGGAAGTAAACTGCTCTACTGTTAGAGCAAAATATGCTTGATCAAGCCAACCCATCAGCACAGCAGTATTGTTCCCACTCATGACACCAGCAACGCTGAGCAACCCAAATTCAGGAAAAAGATAAGAGTCATTGGGGGTCAGACAGGGGAAGGAGAAGTTAGCACTCCAGAGGACACTTCCCTAAGAAAGGGAGTGATGCAATCCCCAATGCTGTACTCTCACCCAGGTGAACACAGGAGACAGTGAAGTGGAAGAAGCAGACTGGGTGGGAGGCCATTTATGGGATCTGCATGGCATGCCTGCGTGTGCATGCTTGGAGCTCCATGTGAGCCGAGGTCCTGAGGGAGAGGGGGAACCTGGTGCCTGCAGTATGACCTGCAGTACACCAGGGCCCCAACTCCTGTTACTAGCTTTCCCTCCTCCATGGATTTGGCAAGCCCCCTCACTGAGAAGGGCAGGCAATACTGCCCGGCTGTGGCCAGGCTCCAAATGGGGGACCTGGAAGCACAGTGGGGTTGCTCCACAGACACAGATATACTACTCTTACCTGAATCCTGCCACTTATGTCGCTTTCTCCCTGTCCTCCCTATCCTGACTGTGCCGCCTATTCCCGACCTTAACTGAGCCCCTCCCTTCACCCTTCCTACCTTGTTCCTTTCAACCTTCACCTTAGCCTTCCTCCCTTTTTCTATCCCCTTACATTCCTCTACCCCAACCACAATCCCCCACTGTCTACCAGTGATGCTCCCTCACCCCACTACCTGTTCCGACAAGGTCTTATATGTGACTGCTCACATTTCTCTCCCTTTTGTCGCCTCACGCTGGGGCCCCCTGTACTATGGACATTACATTGTTGCCTTCTGTAAATTGTTATTGTTATTACAGTGTCTGCTGTTTTTTAATACGTTTTATTTGATTTGATTGTACTAATAATGAATATGTCTGACGTGGAACATTTGTAAAAGAGCTCCTGCTCAAAGGTTGTTACCAAATAACAAACAAATAAATTAGTACTTAGAAATGCAGGAGGGTGGTTCTGGGCCCAATATGGGGAAGGAGCTGCACCAGAGAACAAGGGCATAAAGATTAAAAAAAAAGAAAAAACAACAGCTGGCTCTGTGGCACTGAGCGAAGGGGTTCGCCCGGCACGTTGGCGACCCAGGTTTTCGTCCCAAGCCCACATACAAGGAGCAGAGGCCAGCAGGGATGAGATTCAGAGCATCCATTGCATGCTTCCCTCGGGGGCCTTGGCACCATGGGCAGATTAGGCGACATGCTAGGGGAGCGTGGTGCCTCAACACGCCCCGCCTGGGTCGCCGTGCTCAAAAAATGCAGAGAACTGCTGTGGGCGGGGCCAAACAAAAAGGAGCTCCCGGCCGGCCAGATGACAAGTGCCAGCCCGTCCTGCAGACCATAAAACAGCGAACTCGCACCGATACAGCATGTCGGTGAGCACTTCCCCTCTGAAGAGGGACCCGCCTGACAAGGTACACGCTGGGTTTCCTGGGGTAGGCTGCATTAGGGGTTGGCGGTAGGGGTCGGGTGGGCTCCAGGGACCTAGGCACTCCAAAGGAGTGGCCAGATGGGGGTGCAGAGTGGGTGAAGCATAAACAGAAAATACAAAAAAAAAAAAAAAAAAATTACAAATAAAATATGCTTGGTCACCAAAGCGGTAGCCGGAAACTACCCTACCCGCAGATTCCTCCCCCCCTGCAGTTTTTTTTTTTTTTTTTGAAACTGCAATTTTTTTTTACATACTAAATGCCAGCAGAATAGGCCTAGCGGTCTTTTGTGTTCGTTTCGCTTGGTCAGCCCCCACCCTGGGAGCTGACCATGCCCTTCCCGCTCTCCTTTCCCAGTCCAGGGTACCGCTGCATTGACCTCTGCTTCCAGAACCCTTCCCCTGTACCTGTCCGCCCTCTTGAACCCCTCCACAGTCTCTGCCTCCACCAGCCCCCCAGGCAGCACATTCCATGGTTCTACTAGCCTCTCAGTGAAGTAGCACCTCCTCCTTACTCCCCTGAATCTCCCCCCTCCAGCTTCCACCTATGCCTCTAGTTGCCTCCCTTCCCTTCCTTCGAGCACCCCGACTGCGCCTCCCCTATTTACCCACTTCATGTACCTGAAGACCTCTATCATGTCCCCCATCCCTTCTCTCCTCCAATGTGTACATATTTAGCTCTTCAAGCCACTCCCCATAGATCCTTTCCCCCAAGCCCCAGATCATTTTGGTTGCCCTCCTCTGGACCCTCTCCAGGAGTTCAATGTTCAGTGGCCTCCAAAACTGCACGCAGTACTCGAGGTGCTGCCTCACCAAGCAGTTATACAGAGGGAGTATCACGTCCCTCCTTCTGGAGGTGATCCCCCTAGCGATGCATCCCAGCATCCTGTTGGCCTTGGCCGCTGCCCTCCTACAAGTCTCCGAGTTGTTCATCTTGACATCCACCACCATCACCACCCCAGGTCCTCTCAGCCATCGAGACTTGTAGCATTCCCCAACCCCCAAGGGTGTACACTTGGCCTGGATTTCTGGCTCCCAGGTGCAGTACCTTGCATTTCCCTGCATTGAACCTCAGTTTCCACTTTCTAGATAGTCTATCCAGAGCCTCCAGGTCCTCCTGTAGGACCACCCTCCTCTCCTCCCCATCCACCACCACCCCCAGCTTTCAGTCATCCGTAAAGACTCATCTCACTCCTGATACCCTTCCTTATGTCAGAGACGTAGGCGTTGAACAGGAGGGGCCCAAGGACTGATCCACAAAACAACAAAGTACAAATAAGGCAGACCAGAAGTACACAACTCAGAAGAAGCAATCACACCGGTACAATAAATACATTTTCAGTACAGATCAATTCTAAGTGGCTATAGCTGCCTGGACAGCAGACCTGACACAGATTGCTAAGTGACAATACACAGTAAGGACTATATCTAAAAATGAAGAAAAACATTTGACAATACTCAGAATATCAACATGTTACATACAAACAGGGCCCCCTCATGCAGTGTGGACCCAGGGCTGAATGTGACTAAAACCCTGGTAATGAACCTAATAAGAGTGCAACCATAACTGGAAAAAAAAGTGTGTCCACCTGTAGTGTAGACTGGCACCCAAGGCTTGTGTCATTAAGCTAGATACCCGAGTACTGAAAGAACAGGCGTGCTAAAGCAACGCGCAGAGGGAGTGGGACAAAGTTAACCCCTAAACAAGGGTCTCTCCAGCCATTATTTCCCAAGTTGAAACCCCTGCTTTGTCACCCAGAAATTCAAAAACTGGCAACCAACAGGCCTTATGAGACTCAGGTGTTAGGCGCAGATTGGCCAGCAGCCTCTCCAGAATTTTAATTTGGTGGCAGCAAGTCAGCCATTGCTCATTGCCAGGGGAGATTTCTGAGAGCCAGAGCCTCTTAATTGCCTTCTGGGCTGCAGCTATTAAAAATTGGGACTAAACATCTAGCTCTGAGTCCCTGTAACATGGGGGGCCCCTAACAGTAAATATTGTGGGTGTTTGGGGACCTGGATCTGCAGAATCAGGCTCCTCTGTTCACTGATTTTGCTCCAGAAACAACCGAGCTTGGGACAGCTCCAAAAAGATGTGTTCTGGGTATCCCATAAACTCACAGTCCCTCCAACATTTCTCTGAGTGAGTTTTCCCATACTGCTGGGAACACCCTGCCAGAGGAAGTGGTGGGGGCTGAAACAATCACGGGATTTAAGAATGCATGGGATAGACATAAAGGAATTCTGGAGGTCAGGGGTAAGGGGCAACAGACTTTTTGGAAAACATAAACTGAACTTACAAGCTCAAATGGGCAGACTGGGTGAGCCATAGGCCCTTATCTGCCGACACTGTCTATGTATCTATGCTTGGTCACTACAGGGGTTCTAAAATATCTTATGAGTACTTGCCAGCAGAATTCCCTCCAGGAGGGCGAGGCTGTAGTTCTATGTGCCAATCCCCAGATCACATCCCACTGTAGAAGGCCCTCTGCCTTGTTCAATTCCTTTTCCTATAGCTTCCGAATTCTAGATCTGCTTTCAGTGAAGTCTGCCTCACCAGCCACATAGTGCTTGGAAATCAGGTGGGTGTTTTGCAATGTGTCATTGGTCAGCTTCAGGAGGAGATCCATCATGGGGTTTCTCAAAGGTAGTGCCCGATTTATAAACAGCCAAAAAAATAATTTGAAGGGATACTGAACTCCTGTTGAATTTGAGTGAAATTTTTTTTAATATTTCTCCCATAAACAAATGTGAGAAATGGCGTAGTCCCAGATCCTCCCAACGTGAAAACGCCCTACTTTCCCTCCCAGGTAAGACGTCTTCCCTGTCGGTAATCCTACCACACTGTTGGACTATGAGTTGTAAATTCCTTTTCCTTATGGTCTGTGTCCATGACTTCAACATAATCTTAAGCCAAGGGCTGGGTAGGGCCTGCAGTAACATGGAAGCACATTTATTAAACAGAATTGATTTTAGAGTTCTCGGTCTCATAAGGTAGAGTTCCATTTTGACCCAACTTTGTACCTTATCTGTGGCATTATATGCAGCCAGGTACTGCAACTGGGCCGTTCTGTAATAACCCTTCAAATCAAGAATACCCACCCCCTTCCCTTGGCTATCTTAAGTAAAGACCAACTCAGTCTCGACCTTTTCCCTGACCAAATGAATTTATTTTATTTATTTATTTATTTTAAGTTTTTGGGTATCTGTCCAGAACTTCCTTGGTGGGCAAAGGGGGACCAAGTCAAACAGGAAGAGCATTCTCAGGAGAATATTCATTCTCACCGATTCGACCCATCCTGTAATTGACAGTGGAAGGGCCGCATATCTGTCAGTCTTTTCTTATGGCATCCAATAATTTCAATTGGTTAAGATGGTACTGCTTACTTAGATTGGTGGGGATATGACTCCCCAAATATTGAAAGCTGGTGGTGGACCACCATAGGTTAGTTAAAGATCTGACAGCTGAGGGAACAGCTCCACCAGTGGAAATTATTTCAGATTTAGTTTCATTCATTTTAAAGCCCGAGATGCTCCTGAACTCTGCCAAAAGGTCCACTGCTGCCGGCACTGATGTCTCCAGGTTTTGTAAATAAAGAAGGGTGTCATCTGCATAAAGTGAGATACGGTTGTCTACGGAGCCAGCCTTGATCCCTGTAATAACCTGGCGAGACCGGAATGCCTCCGCCAAGGGTTCCATACTCCGGGCAGACAGGAGGGGTGAGAGGGGGCAGCCCTGTCTGGTTCCCCTCCTGATGGGAAAAGCATTTGAAAATACCCTATTTAACCTCACTTAAATTATGGGGCTAGTGTATAGGGTAGACACCCATGCTTGGAATTTAGGACCGAAATTAAATCTCGAGCACCTCACCCAGATAGGCCCATTCAAGGCAACCGAAGGCATTTTCCATGTCTAATGTAATTACTACTGCTGGGGCTGCCTTAATTCTATTTTGAGTGTGCGTCACAACTGTGAGCAATCTTCTGACACTGTCATAAAGATGTCTTCCGGGCATGAAACCCGCTTGGTCGGGATGGACCAGTTGGGGTTACCACCCCTTGAAGCCTGTTTGCCACCATTCTGGCAAAAATCTTGACATGAAGATTTAGAAGCGAGATGGGGCGGAAGCTACCGCATGAGATGGTATCTTTACCCTGTTTCGGAATTACAGATACCGGGGCTCGCGCCCAGGTATCCGGGGCCTCTGAGGATTTGTGTGCTATGTTGCGGATCTGTAGCAGCAGGGGGAAGATAGATTAACCTGAAATGTCTGGTAATATTCTGCAATAAAGCCGTCTGGGCCCGGTGCTTTATGTTTGAGTGTCTTAATAACCTCAGCAAGCTCTGCCTGCAAGAACGGGCAGTCCAACTGTTTCCCAAGCTCCAGAGAAAGCCTGGGTAGTTTTAACCCACTCAGGAATTTCTTGATCCTCTCTGTTTGATTAGTGCGAAACTCTGAGGTGTAGAGCTCCTCATAAATGTTTAAAGCATTCTGCTACGTGGCAGGGTTTCGTGTCCAGGTGTCTGGTGTCTTTCACCCCTGAGATATACCTCTCAGCCGCCTGTTTTTGAAGCCTAAACGCCAATAATTTGCCGTCTCTATTACCCCCTTCATAGTATTTTTGTGCTGTAAACCTAAGGGAATTTTCTGTTTTATTTTATTTTTATTTATGTAGTTTTTGTTGACCGGGTAAGTGCACTAGACAAATCCTGCCTATTTTCAGGCACGACCTAGGGAAGGGGGATACAGATGAATGCCAACTGACCTTGAACCAGATTAAGCTGTTGGTGGTATTTTTTGTGAATGGAGGAAATGTGGCCATTGCACTGGTGAAATTCCCCTACTCTTTTCGAGAAGTGCCATGGGATCTTTAACATCCACCTGAACTACCACCAATCCAGGCAGATTTAGTTTTAGCTGTGAGGTGTTGCCGCAGTTGTTCTGTGGTCAGTTTAAGATCTTGTAACAAACTAGCTGGACCTCCCTTCTAGTGTACATCTTCCACTTCTTTAATCTTCTGCTCTAAACTACCCCGTTTCCGCTGTTGGGCCTTCTTTTTGTGAGCTGCATACGAAATGCCACCCCCAGCCCGGGACTACAGCCTTGAGTCCATCCCACTAAAATTTCACTTGTGAAGCAGACCCCCTGTTTTCTTTAAAATAATTTGATATGACTTCTTTCATTTTAGAAGTAAATGCCTCCTCCCCAAGGAAGCCGACATTAAGGCGCCAGAGAGATTGTCTGTGCATAGGTTCCAGGTTGAGAGTCAGGCTGACCTTTGCATGGTCTGACAGACAAATGGGGTAGATTTGTTGATCTGTAATTGTTCCTGCCCAGGATTTCTGCGTGTAGAACCTGTCAATACAGGAATAGGAGTTTGGGGCATGGGAGAAGAAGGTGAAATCCTTACTCCTAGGGTACTGATCTCTCCAAGTGTCTATCAGACCTGCCTCAGTTTGTAAATTAAGAAAAAAGTTTTTGAACTTGTACTTCTGTCATGGCTTCTCCCGGAGACCTATCTAGTAATGTATTCTCTACACAATTCCAGTCAACTCCTAGAATGATTTGGCCCTCCGGGAGTGAAGCTACCACCCTGAAAACATATCTGAAAAATTGTGGGTTGCTAGGCGTGAGTGCACAGACATTAACAATATGTATTGTCCTGTCTGCGATTTTACCAGAAAGGGCCACCAGCCTACCCTCTCATCAGAGACAAAATCTGTCCGTGTGAAACCAAGGCCCTTCCAGACAAGGATGGCAACCCCAGCCTTCTCTGAATTCGGGTGTGAGGAGGCACAAACCTCACCCACCCACATACAACGTAATTTGTCGTGCTCAGTAGAAGAGGTGTGTCTTTTGTAAAAGCCCTATGTCACATCTAGTTCTAGCTAGATCTTTTAATATGTTACATCTTTCTACTGGCGAACCCAATCCCTTGGCATTAAGGGAAACCATCTTTAACGTCCCCATATGTGAGCTTTCCAAATTACCTCCCATTCTCCACCGGGCTTAGTAAAGTCCGGAAGGTCTCGTCTGTCCATCTCTAGCTCCCTCACAACAGGCAGCAAAAGATGACCGGTGATGGGTGACCCTTCTCCTGCGCTGGCTTCCGGTGCGTGTGCTCAATTTTTAAATCTGATAACGGAGGCGGGTGTCCCCACCTCCTCTAGTTAACCTTAATCTGGTGCTTACGTTGCATCTTGCCGTAAACCCTTTCTGGTGTCTGAGGTGACCCTCTCCAGTATTATATTCCCTTAGAGTGACAACCAGGATGAAATAAATACACCCAGGAAGACAAGACAGGAAAAGGGGGGGGGGGCCTCCCCCTCCTCTACATAACCAGCAGTACAATTCAGCGCCTTACATGGCTGATAAGTGTCTAACCCCAGACATCTGGAATGTGATAGATGGTAGGGTACGAAGGACGTGGGAGATAAATCAAACCTCTTTAGCCCCATCCTCAATCACCCCAGACTCTGCATATAATAAACACCTGTGCGCTCCAGAGAGCTACATAAATTTCCATGCCCCAAAATTCAGTCTGAAAGGAAGAAAGACCCGATTCCGAGCCCGTCAAAAGAGAGGGCTAAAACAGCAAGGCCATATAATCCAGGGTGGGCAAAGGCTCGCTGGCCTCAGAACCATATGCAAACAATGTAGCACTCTAGCCGAGGCCCCCCCAATGTTGAAAGCAATGAACTTGGTATCAGGCCCATCTAAACATTGCAGGCCACTGTTAAGATCTCAGTGCTGTGAATATAATGCAAACTTTTTGATTGGAGTCACGGAAATTAATAACATACCCTAACCCATAAAAACATAGGTCCTCCCACCTACCCGCAGGTCCAATCAAGAAGTCTCTCTCCATACCAGTTCCCGGTCTGTAGAAGGACCCTTACATGAAGCTGGAGGGGGAAAGATTCAGGGGAGAAAGGAGGAGGTGCTACTTCACTGAGAGGGTGGTGGAGCCATGGAATGCACTGCCTAGGGGGCTGGTGGAGGCAGAGACAGTGGAGGGGTTCAAGAGGGGGTGGGACAGGTACAGGGGAAGGGTTCTGGAAGTAAAATCCAATGCAGCAAGAATATCCGGAACTGGGAAGGGAGAAGCCAGAGAAGGCGAGGGGGACAGCAAGGTCAGCACCCAGGGTGGGGGCTGACCAAACGAGCAGACACGAAAGACCGTTAGGCCTATTCTGCTGGCATTTTAGTATGTTAGTACATACTTGAGCAACAGGAACATGGAGAGCAAAGTCCCAACTCGCTGGTAATAACTTGTGGCCTGTTGAAAGTCTCGGTCGTCCATACAGCTGGATTCAAGAGCAGTTTAACCCGGGGCACACAGTAAATGGAGTTTCAAAAAAAAAAAAAGCAACAGTTAGATTTCCTGTCAGGATGGACATCAGGAAGTCACTTTCATCCTCGATCCTTTACTCGGGTGTATTAAATCTTTACAGAGCTGGCCATCTGGGCCCATCCCTCTGGCAGTGGTACCCCTCCTGGATCCTTTACCCGTTTCCCCATTTCAGCTACAGCAGGGTCTGTTCTGTGAGCTCGTACTGAAGATCTGGTAAGGAAATACCAGTTTTCTGCAGAGGTTTACCAGTGTGAACTAGAGAGTCATACAGGATTAGCAGTTTAGCTGGATATTAAAAAAATCAGATTACTGCCCCCTGTGTGCTGGTAGTTATGGCACCAATAGCTAGGAATCTACTCCTAAACTCCACCATCTCAGTCTGCCTAACCCCCGCTTATACTTTTCACACTTTTACACCCTGACCACCCCCCCCCCCAAAATTCACGGCCGAACTACCTCATCCTGGTCTCCCCCTCCGCAAACACTATATCTCTACCAGCCACTGCCCGGTCCCACTATCTTATTAGCCCCTTCTCCTCTCTCTACTCCTATGCCCACCTTTGGTCAACCCTTCACCTAATTATCTCCCGCACATCTCATGCTGACCACCCTAAAGTTTCTCCTAGACAGTGCTCTCCCACAACATGGTGCTACCATATACTTTCTTACTATTTAACCTTTACCTTACTACTACTTGCAGCAGGATATATACACCCCAACTCTGGCCCTCAACCCTTCAAGCTCCATGATCAATTTCCCTGCCATGGCTAACACTGCTACTCATATTGGCTCCCTCCCCGTGGGCTACGCATACTCCACCTAAACATTTGTAGCCTAGCCCCCAAAAGTACAGTTACGTAAGAACTTACCGTAACAGTAGATCTTCGAGAGGAGCTCTTGCAGCAGGCTATGACATTCAGGACTATGCCGCAAGCACTAGGACCATCCGGAAACTTCTCAGCCAGAAGTATACAGCAGGGACCGCCCCAGACGTCGGCCCCGATACAAAAGAGGGTGGACCCAGCTCCACCTCAGTTCTCCCGCCAAGGCCCGCAAACAAGCCCTGACAAGAGAAGGAGATGAAGCAAACAGAGGAGATGTAAATGAAGATGGATCTGCACACCTCGAAGGGGAAGGCAGGTGGGAAATTAACGCCTGCTGCAAGAGCTCCTCTCGAAGATCTACTGTTATGGTAAGTTCTTACGTAACTGTACTATCTTACTTTGAGTGGGAGCTCTTGCAGCAGGCTATGACATTCAGGACTGAATACCAAGCAGTCCACGCCAAAGAGGCAGACGACCCCGGGAGGTGGAATATGCAGACTCCAGAGACCTCAGGACAGAAGCCCTTGCAAAACAGCCGGGCCAAAGCCGGCTTGGCGTCTGGAGACGATATCCAAGCTGTAATGCTTGACAAAGGTATGCACAGAGTTCCAGGTAGCAGCTGCACATATGTCCCTGATAGAGACATTTCTCAGGGCGGCGAATGAAGCAGACACTCCGCTGGTGGAATGACCCCTAACCGGGCCCGGTAGGGGCTTACTGTGTTTTTCATAACAGAAGGAAACGCAGTGGACTATCCACTTCGATATCGTCTGCTTGGTCACTGGTTTACCCAAGTATTGTGGCGCAAAGGCCACAAAAAGTTGCTCCGATTGATGGTGTGCAGCCATCCGCTTGAGGTAATACCTCAAAGTCCTGTGGACATCCACTGTGAGAAGGAGAGCCTCCCCTTTACTAGATGGGGAAGGAAAATAAACTAGGTCAACCCACTGGTTGAGGGTCAACTCCAAGACCACTTTCGAGAGAAACTTAGGATTTGTTCCAAGGGAAACCCTTTCCCTGTGGAAAATCAAATACGGCTCTTTACACATCAGAGCCTGAAGCTCGGAAACTCTTCGAGCTGAGGTAATAGCAACCAAAAAACAAACCTTCCATGAAAAATAATGCAGCTCACAATCTGCTGCTGGTTCAAAGGGAGGGAGGATGAGCTTCTCCAACACAAAAAGGAGATCCCAGGGTGGGACAGGGTCCCGAATGGGAGGTCTCATATGCAAAATTCCTCTTAAAAAGGTGCTGGCGACATCCAGTTGCGCCAACGCCTTATCTTCAATGACAGCATGATAGGCAAAGACAGTCCACATATGCACCTTGACAGAGGAGTAACTCAGACCATTTTGATACAGGGAGAGGAGATACTGCAACGCTGAGTTCACTGGACAAGTGACGGGGTCCAAATGCTGTGAATAGGCTTAAACAAAAACGCTTCCACTTCATAGCATAGGCAGAGCGGGTGGAGGGCTTTCTAGCCGAAACTAGGACTGCCGGCACTTCCGGGAAAACCTTGTATCTGTGTTGAGCTACATCTGAAGGAGCCAAGAATGTAGGTATAAGGACCGAAAGTCCGGATGGACCAGCAACCCCTGTTCCTGGGACAGCAACTGCGAGCATATGGGCAGCGGAGTTGGAGGCTCCGTGGATAACCGCTGCCATCTGCGAGCTACGATAATCATTCGGGCCCCCTCTGCCTGTAACTTTAGTAGGACTCTCTGAATGAGAGGGAAGGGCAGGAAGGTAAACAGAAACCTCCCTGCCCAGCAAAGGGATAACGCGTCTGGCCAGAAAACTCCAAGCGCATGCTCTCGTGAGCAAAACATTAGCAGTTTGGTGCTGCATGGTGATGCAAAGAGGTCCAGCTCTGGATGACCCTACTTGTCAAAGAGCTGATCTGCCTTGGACTGTAGCAGCTCCCACTCGTGCACTCTGGACCGAGACCTGCTTAGGCTGTCGGCCAGATCGTTGAGGACGCCTGGAACGTGCACTGCGGACAGCAGAATGCGCCGCTCCAGTGCCCAGTACCAGACTCTCATCGCCTCCCTGCAAAGGGGATACGAATGAGTACCCCCTTGCTTGATGATGTAGAAGACGACCGCCATATTGTCTGTTTGAACCAGAAGAGAGCCTGGCACCAGGTCCTTTTGAAAAGCCTGAAAGGCATAGAGAACCGCTCGCATCTCCAGTACACTGCTGTGAAGGGATCGCTCCTCGGGTGACCAAACCCCTTGCGTTTGATGAGCACCCAGGTACACCCCCCACCCCAGGTTTGATGCATCTGTTGTAAGAGTCTGACCTGGTGGCTCCGGACGAAAGTTGACCACTTTCTCCAAGTTCCGGGGGTCCATCCACCAAAGCAAAGTTCTCCTGACTGGCTCGGTGAACCTGATCATGAAGTCTAGATCGTTGTAGCCTTGGTCCCACTGTACCCTGAGCATCCATTATGGGATCCGCATGTGGAGGCGGGCCAAGGGGGTGACAGGAATGGCCGCCGCCATGTGCCCCAGTAGCCTGAGGAAGTTCCATACTGGAACCTGAGGAGTTATTGAGATCCTTTCTGCAATCTCTCGCAGACGATCACCCCTGTCCTGGGGAAGGAAGGCCATGCCCTGGATAGAATCCAGGACTGCTCCAATGAAGACGAGCTTCTGACTGGGCTCTGGGGACGATTTTTGTAGATTCAGGGTGATCCCCAGCTCTCGGAATAAAGTATAGGTGTCTCCGAGGGCGTGAAGTAGGCCTGCCCTTTACGGGGTTGTAAGTAGCCAATCGTCTAGGTATGGGAAAACGTAGTATCCCATGCGCCTTAGAGCTGCAGCCACCACTGTTAGGCATTTTGTAAAGACTCGCGGAGCGGAAAAGAGGCCAAACGGAAGAACTCGAAACTGGTAGTGCTCCCCTTGGAAGTGGAACCTCAGAAACTTCCTGTGGGAGGGAAGACCCATATATGCATTTTGCATGTCTAGGGAGCAGAACCAGTCTCCTTAGTGTAGCACAGAAAGTAGACCCGGGAGGGTCACCATCCTGAACCTTTTGTACTCTACAAAGAGATTTAGAGAGCTGAGGTCCAGAATGGGACTAAGATCCTATGTCTTTATTGGGAACAGGAAAAAATGGGAGTAAAACCCTTTTCCCTGCTGATGCAAGGGGACTACCTCTATTGCCCTTTTCTGCAAGAGGGTCTGAATCTCTCCTTCTATTAGTGGGATGTGAGAAGGAGGATAACGGGAGTACTTTGGAGGAGTATTTGGGGGAAACACTGAACTCCAGCGTGTGTCCTCTCCTGATGATATCTAGGACCCATTGGTCCGCAGTAATAGACTTCCACCCTTCGAAATGAAGGAAGAAGCGGCCCCCAACCATCTCCCCTAGGTCTTACTGTGGAGGGGGGGGCGCGGAGGGGAGTCATTGGGCTGAGCCGGGTGTAGGCAGAGAGGCCTGGGAGGACTTGGGCCCACGGATAGGAGCTCCTCCAGGCTGCTGGTTACCGGATCTCCTACGGAAGCCACCTCTCTGCCCCTGCTGATTACCATGGGTATGACCTTGGCCACCTGAGGGCTTACGAAAAGGCCGCTTACGTTGTCTTCGCTGGCCACCGCGGTACATCTCGTGGACCAACCAGGCAGACTTGCCTGACTCTTGGAGATGAGAAATCAAAGTTTCTGTCTCCTGCTCAAATATCACGGTACCCTGGAAGGGTAAATCCTTGATACCGGCCTGCAGATCCTGGTGAAAGCCCGAGACTCTCAAGCAGGCGTGGCGCCTTAGGCACACCCCGGAAGCAGCTGCCCTAGCTGCCGTATGCAGTGTCATAAGAGGCTCTCAAGACATGGGAGCCTACGTCTGAGCCCGACTTCATGATGTCCAGAAGCTGTCTTTTGATCAGAATCTGGCATGGCCTTCAAAAGCTCCTGTCCCCTCTCCCATAGCGCATTTTGGTACTGTACCATATGCGTCAAGAAGTTGAGGGACCGTATGGAACAGGTGGAGGCGGAATAAACCTTCTTGCCCACCTGGTTCAAACAGTGAGACTCCAGGTCGGGAGGCTGTGAGCTGAGGTGTTTCAGCTGCCTGAATTTATCATGGGCAGCCGTGATCACCGAGGAATTTGCCTGAGGGTGTTCAGCTAGGAAAGCTTCTGCCCTCGGGGCCTTGTACAGCCTATCCGACTTCTTAGGAACAGCCAGGACAGAAGCTGGATGTTTCCAGGTAGTCCACTTGAGGTCCTGGAAAGTATCCACCAAAGGCGGGACCACCAGTGGTTTCGACTCCTTTTGCCTCAGGTACTCTGCCAGTCTCCGACGTTCCAGATCCAGGTCCTCCGTCTCTCACTCGTTGGAGGCCTGGATATGCCTCATATCATCCATGAAGGTTGGATCATCTGGAGGCGAGCGAGGCTGGTCCTTCTCTCCCAGGGACCGCTGCAAGCTGAGAGAGGAAGATGACGAAGATGAGGATGAGGGAGATCGACTATAAGATCTAGAATAGTCTGACCTCTGCTTATGACCAGACTCCCGCTGTCGTCGGTAACTGAGGGACCGACTCCGGTCCAGAGACCGACGTCGGGAGAGCTCTCGTGTAGAACTCCGAGAACGTGACCTAGACAGACGACTGTCTCCAGAGTCCCTGGAGTGTCGTCGGTGGTCCCCAGACCGGGTGCGGGAATAAGCCCTAGAAGGAGGTGTAGGCGGTCGCTCTGGGGACTTCCGCAGGGAAGGTTCACCTCCCGGCTGTGGTCTGCCCACTGGGTCCGGTACCGGTGTCTGGGCCGGCGACGGGGGCAGGGGGCCGCATCTGGACCTGCCCCACCCAAAAGGAAAACAGCTCCTGCAGCTCGTTCCTTCATAAAAAGTTCTGCCTCTCGGCCCAGGACGGGAGTATCGGGACATCGGCCCGCAAAGGAGAGCCCTCCTGGGGGCCAAGGTTAGAGGAGGACTTGGGCAACGGGGATGTCTGCTCTTCCACGGTCGATCCCTCGCCCTTTTCCCCTTCAACCGGTGTCAGTGGTGGTACAGACAACAGGGTGCCGCCGGGGGGGGGCGCACCAGAGAGTCCTTGGGCTCAGGGCGTGCCTTTAGCGGCGCGTTGCCTTGGGAGGAGTGGGGCCACAGCTTTCACCTCAAGAGGCTTCAGTGGTAACCTCTTAGCAGGGTTACCTTAACAGCCTTCTCCCGAAGAACTCGCCTTGGCCTTTGACGATTTGGACATTCTCCTGATCCCGAAGGGCAGGCCTTCTTGGGAGAGGGCCGCGAGTGAGACCGGGACCACGACCGGTGCCGGGACAGACTATGGTCTTTACCATGACGCTTCTTTTCTTTGCGTTTCGGAGGACAGCAGATCCATCTTCTTCTCCAAAAGAAAAGCCTTCAGATGACGGATGCGGGTCCGGCTAGTAAATGCCTGCCAAGCTGAGCAGGCCACGGTGTCGTGGTCCAACCCGAGGCAGAAAACGCAGCGTCAATGGCCGTCCTTGGCCAGGATCTGCCTCCCACATGCGCACTTGTTTTGATGGTGTTCAGGCAAGGCAGACAACGGTGAAGACATCCGTCGGAAAACTTCAAAAGACGTCGGAAACGACGTCGGTTAAACTAGAAAAAACCGTTGAAAACGGTAACAAAAAAACGGGTTTTGTAGAAAATCTTGCTGTTCCTGGCAAGCTGAATGTAGATCTTCTCTCTTCACGTGTGGGACGCAGCGAGAAAAGAACTGAGGTGGAGCTGGGTGCGCCCCCATTTGTATCAGGGCCGACGTCAGGGCAATCCCTGCTGTATACTGCTGCAAGAGAAGTTTCCGGATGGTTCTAGTGCCTGCGGCATAGTCCTGAATGTCATAGCCTGCTGCAAGAGCTCCCACTCGAAGTAAAATCTCAAGCCGCTCCAGGTGCTAGCTGTCCAACATGCTCCCAACATTATCATAAGAAACCTGACTAAACTCTAATTTCAAGGACTCTTTCATTGCCATCCCAGGGTTCAATGTCGCACGTCAAGACCACACCGCCCGAGGCAGAGAAGTTGTAATCTACACCACCTCACACTTACATTTCTCTGTTACATCTGCTAAAGCAGAGCCCCAAGCCTTTGGACTGCTGATGCTCTAACTGTCCCTCCCCTTCTCACTCCCTGTGTTGCTGGTGTATACTGCCGCCCTGGAACCCCTGCCGCAACTGTCACCGACCTTCTAAGCCACTTAGCCTCCCTAGCCCCATCTGGTGAACTTTATATTATGGGTGATTTTAATCACAACTGGCCAGCTCCCTCTTTTAACAAAGCTCGATCAGAGATTACAGCCCTCAATCTTACTCAGGTCATCTCGGAACCCACACATACAAACCACAAGACTGGCAATAACTCGCAAACTGACTTGAGCTCTCACCTCCCACCCCCACCGTGTCATCAAAGCTGGCCTACTACCAGACTCTATAAACGACCATCACATTACTTACATAGTCCGCAAAAATCCATTGCTTTAAATCCCCTCCCAAATTTCTAATACAGCGGCCATATAAATCACTAAACATTACCCCCCTTCTGGAAAAATTAGCTCACGCAAACTGGGGTCATCACCTTAATAATTATAACATGGATGATGCCCTTACACATTTCCGGAACACCTTCCTCAACGTCTGGGATAGTCATGCCCCCATGCGACGCATCAGAGTCCGGGGAACACACCTTCCCTGGATTTCCCCCCAAACTAATAGCAGGTCAAAATGCCCAGGACAAGGCATGGAAAATGTACATATCTACGCTCCTCCCAGGTGATAACATCACATACCGCATGCTCTGTAACAAGTGCAACAAGGCCACTCATCTAGCCAAAGCCGAATACTTTAGCAACACCTTCAACGCCAATTTATGTATGCCATCGACATTTTGGAGAGTTATCCGTCCCCTTCCCCCAAATCCCACCCCCTACTGTTCACAAATGGTACTCTTCTCTCAGACCCACTTGCAGTTGCCTCAGAATTCAACTCATGCTTAACCACACATGCCACTACTCTCCCAGCCTCCCTACCAGCTGTAGCTCCACCCACCAACCATGCTGAAGCTACCAAACCCCCCCAGACTGAACACCTTCTACTTCAAGAACATCACTTCTACAGAAGCTCTAGATGCCCTACTTTCCCTTAGCCCCTACAAGGGAAAGTCCCCGGACGGGCTGGACACCAAACTCTTCTACCATCTGCCCCTGCCATCGCAACTCCACTAGCCGCCCTTCTAAATCTATCGTTTGCCTCCGAATCAGTTCCTTCAGAGTGGAAGCACGCCACAGTCCTACCACTTCCTAAAAGAGGGACCCCACCTCCGCGGCCAATTACCGCCTCTCTGTCCTCATGAAACTTCAGGAGCACCTTGTGCTCTCACAACTCTCCAACTTCCTCTCAGAATCGAACTTCTTCAACTCCCTACCAGTCTGGATTTAGGAAGAACCAATCTACCGCCATCTCCCTCCTAAGACTCTCTGACACCATCCTCTTGGGGATAGACAAAGGTCTTATTACATCAGCCATCTTTGTTGACTTAGCCAACGCTTTCAACACTGTCTCCCACCTCGTTGCTAACCTGCCTCTCTGAAACTGGTCTATCTGCGACTGCCACCAACTGGTTCGGAGCCTACCTGCAAGGCAGAACACAGTCTAAGAATTGCTGATTCCACCTCACCTCCACTCCCAATACATACTGGTGTCCCCCAGGGCTCAGTTCTCGGACCCATTCCCTTCTCCATCCTGCTAAATGACCTACCACAAACTTGCTCATCTATCTCTATTCACATGTATGCAGATGACACAGTCCTCTACACCTCTGGCCGGACCCCAGAATGGGGTAGCTACCAGTCTACAGGCTGATTTTAATAAAGTTCAGCTCTGGTTTAGCTCCGACCAACTCTCCCTAAATGCCAAGAAGACAGTCTCCATGACCTTCGGCACTAGGCAGAGACTATCCAAAGCTTACCGCACCCCTGTACTTCCACACCCTTGATGGGTCAAGTCCTTGAGGACGTATCAACTTTTAGGTACCTAGGTGTCTGGCTTGACTGATACCTATCCTTCTCTGCCCATGTGGATGCTATCCTGGAAAAACTGCGCCCAAAGCTCAGTGCTCTCTACACGAACCGCAGTAATTTTCTGCTACCTGTGAGACGCGAAACTGTGCAGAAAATGATATTACCTACCTACGACTACTGTGATGAAGTCTACAGTGCCGCTCCCAAGTCTATCCTATCCAGACCGGAGCCCTTCTTCAATGCCTTCTGCCATTTTGCTCTCGATGCCCCCCTCTCGTACCCACCACTGTGTGCTTTACCATTTGCTGGCCTTCCCCTCCCTTGACAGCCGGCGCCTGCACCATAGTGCTAAATTTGCATCTAACCTCTGGCTCAGATCCATTCCTCCCTACCTCGCCTCCCCTCTATCATCTCCTCCAACCCCCCCCCTCCAATGCCCTCAGGTCTACAGACTCCCGGCTGTTGGTAATCCCTCATGGGACCACTGCAGGCCAATCGACCTTCTCCTACCATCTCCCGAAACTCTGGAACGCCCTGCCAGTCCAAATCCGTCACTCGTACTCTAGGCACTCTCTGCCCTCTACTCTGACAAACTTCTATGCAGTAAATTGTTTGTGTATCCGAATTCCTCCTCCTCTTGCCCTTACCCCCACACTGCCTCCTACTTGATCCCATGTGGCCTGACCAGCAGCTTTGGCTGTGGCTATAAACGCTGGCATATATCCAACTTCCACACTTACCCCCTACTGCACGTCTAGCCTTGTCTGTCTAACATGTTCCCGTAGATTAGTGACAGTCAGTACTGTATTGTGAAAACCCAAGCCAAGTCGCATCATAATTCCATGCTCTACCATAGCTGTCTACATAGCATCAAGTAAACCTAATCCATGTCGTATCACCTTTGATGTCGCTTCCCCCTTGAATGTAACCCACTTACCCCGAGCCGATGTAATCCTTATACACAAAATATATGTAAAAATGTCTATATACTACTGTGTAAAATCTGTATGTCAACCTACTTTAATGTTGCAATACTGTTGTCCTCTCTGTGATGAAGTACCTTTGTAAACGAGTCTCTGGCTCAAAGGTTGCAAATCCGATTGTACAAATAAAATTTACTCTCAGTCCATGTACCAATGTTGTAACTCAAATTCCATGATGCGTCCACATGAAGCTTATTCCAGGATGCGTTTCTGACACAACAGGTGGGTGAGCCAACTAGGGAGGCCCAGACACTGGACGTGGTCGTGGCGGACAGTGATCAGATCAAGGGCCTAGAGGTGAGGGACCCGCTGGCTGGGAGTGATCACGCCACAGTCTGGTTCTTCCTGGACCTGAGGGGGAAGGAAAGCCGAACAAGGACGGTAGTAACCCACTTTAGGGGTGCAGACTTCAGGAAGATGGGAAGAATCCTTAAAGATCATCTGGGCAGGGTAAGGCCAGATATGGATGCTGACAGCAGGTGGGGGATCATTAGGAGGGGAATAGAGGAGGTTATCAGATCCTGCACAAGAGAAAGGCGTAAGTTCGGCAAGGCCAGAAAACTCTGCTGGTGGACCCGGGAGGTACAAGAGGTGGTGAGGGAAAAGAAGGTGGCCTACAGGCGCTTCAAGTGGTCAAGAAGTGAAAGGGATCAGGAGGAATATGAGCTGACAGCAAGAGAGTCACCAGGGTGGTGAGAGCAGCTAAGGCAAAAAAGGAGCAGTCCTTGGCCAGTGGAATCCGGAGAGGGGACAAGGGGTTCTTTAGATACATAGGGGAAAAAAGGAAAGTAAGGGGGCAGATCAGCAAGATAAGGATAGGGGATGGTTGGGCACAGGAGGCGGGGGAACAGACAGAAGTCCTAAATGAGTACTGTGCCTCAGTTTTTACCAGGGGGGATGGAGGGGCTATGTCTTGTGAGGGGAGCAGGGGAAAACTGGAGCACGGGGTGGGACCAGTAGAGACCAAGGGCCCTGATGGGTCTGGGGAAAGGGAGTGGCCACCACAGACAGGTGGAAGCCCAGCAGTGCATGGTGAAAAGGGGGAGGATGTAGAGGCTGAAATCCCAGTACAGAGAGTAAGGGAAGCCCTCAGGTCCCTTCGGACGGAGAAAGCACCTGGGCCAGATGAGATGCATCCCAGGGTGCCTAGGGAACTGGCGGATGTCCTAGCAGTCCCTCTAGCGGACCTTTTCAACATGTCTCCGAGTACTGGGTGGGTGTCCCAAGACTGGAGGTGGCCCATGTTGTGCCAATCCACAAGGGGGGGGAGAATCAAGAGAGGAGGCAGGAAATTACAGGCCCATTAGCCTGACATCAGTGGTCGGCAAGATGATGGAGGGTACTGACAAGGAAAGGCGGGGGGGGGGGTTACTGGAGCAAACTGGGTACTTGGACGATAGGCAGCATGGCTTTGTCACAGGAAGATCGTGCCAGACAAATATTGTTGAGTTCTATGACTGGGCGACGAGAGCCCTGGACCAGGGTAGGCCAGTGGACGTCCTCTTTCTGGATTTTAGCAAGGCGTTTGATTCGGTACCCCACAGTGGCCTGCTGGCTAAGCTGAAGGAAATGGGGGTAGGGAGACAGTTGCTAAGATGGACAGGAAGTTGGCTCTCTGAGCGTACTCAGAAGGTGGTGGTTGGAGGGTTAGCCTTGTCCCCAAGGTGGGTTACTAGTGGGGTTCCCCAGAGGTCAGTGCTGGGGCCACTCCTGTTCAATGCCTATATCTCAGACATCAGGAGGGAGATCAGGAGTGAGAGGAGTCTCTTTGCAGATGACTCAAAGCTAGGTGTAGTGGTGGATGGGGAGGAGGGGAGGGTGGCCTAGCAGGAGGACCTGGAGGCTCAGGAAAGGTGGTCAGGAAAATGGAAACTAAAATTCAATGTGGGGAAGTGCAAGGTTTTGCAGCTGGGAGTCAGAAATCCAGGCCAGGGGTACACCCTGAGAGGAGACATGATTCAAGTCACAGAGGGTGAGAGGGACCTGGGGATAGTGGTAGATGTCAAAATGAACAACTCAGAGACCTGTAGGAGGACAAGGGCAAATAGGATGCTGGGATGCATCGCTAGGGGGATTACCTCCAGAAAGGCAGAAGTGCTCCTTCCACTGTACAACTGCTTGGTTAGGCCACACCTCGACTATTGTGTACAATTTTGGAGACCACACTTCAAGAGGGACATTACACTCCTATAGAGGATCCAAAGGAAGGCAACCAAAATTATCTGGGGCCTGGGGGAGAGGACCTATCAAGAGAGGCTCAAGGAGCTCGACAGGTACACCTTGGAGGAGAGGAGGGACGGGGGGGGGGCATGATAGAGGTTTTTAAGTACATGAAAGGGATCAATAAAGGAGGCCCAGTCAGGGTGCTCCAAAAGAAGGAGGGTGGAGCAACGAGAGGTCACGGGTGTAAGCTGGGAGAGGGCAGGCTCAGAGGGGAGAGGAGGAGAAGGAGGAAATGTTATTTCACTGAAAGGGTGGTGGAGCCATGGAATGCACTTCCCAGGGAGCTGGTAGAGGTGGAGACTGTGGACAGGTTTAAGAGGGGATGGGACAGGTACAGGGGAAGGGTAAATCTGACCAGGCCCAATACAGGTGAAACATCTGGGACTGGGGACAGTATAACCTGGGGGAGGGGGTTCGCACCAAATAGGCCCTCAGTGCGGGTGCTGAAAATAGAGCAGACTCGAGAGACCATTAGGCCTATTCTGCTGGCATTTTAGTATGTTAATGTGTGCAATGTTACTCTCACTACTTGTTCCAATTTGTAACTCAGTTCCATGCATCAATGTTCTAAATTGCTCTGCTCTGTAACCCCTTCCCCCCAGGTCGCACCGTGAGACAAGCATCTTTTTGCTCAGAGTGCCTTTCCTGGTGAAACATTTCAATAAATAAATAAAATACTGAAGTTGAGGGCTTCAATTTGTTTTTCTTTCAGCTGCTTAATTACCGACAGAACTCCCTTTCTTTTTTGCATCGTGGCAGGCAGAAAGTCATGGCCCACATACACATTTCCCGTCCAAATTTAAGTCCTTCTTAGCCCAGGATTTCCTAACAATCATATCCTTTACTGGGTAATGATTAAATCTGACCAAAATTGATCTTTTTTTTTTTGGGGCTGACATGTCACTTTTGGGCTTGGGCCATGGCTCGATGCACTCATTCTAACTCGAGCAGATCAGAGCTTGGAATATCCAATTCCTGTCGCAACCAGGTTCTTACAGATTCAGGGGGTCATCCTGCTTGGCCCCCTCAAGGAACACAAAAATACGAATTGTTTTTCTTCTGCCTCTAGATTTCGTATCTTCCGTCCTCAGTGTCAATTCCCTCTCTCTCTCTGCTAGGTATAGTACTGCACGACTCAAATCGCATGGAATCGTCTCTGAGCACATCAAGGCCTGTCTCCAGATCGGCAGTCCTTCGCTCAAGATGCTTCAGATCCTGTTTAATATCCCTGACATTTGAGTCGATCCGTTGCAGCATTTTCACAATATGGGCTATTGCCCTGCCATCAAGAGAGCTGTTACGTGAGGGGGCGTCATCCTCTTCCCAACCGGAACCCGCAGCTGATTCTGAGGCCCTGGAGAGAGAGAGAGAGAGAGAGAGAGAGAGAGAGACAGACTCTGGCTGCGCTCGCACTGTGATCTTCAGCGGATGGCTTAATAGAGCTTCTGCATCTCATTTTTGCAACGTGACTAATTTTTGCAGCTAAACTAGCAGTTTGGAGGCACAGAATAGGGCAAACGGCACCGGACTGCTTTAGATTTATCACCGCAGCCGCGGAGCTCTGTTCTAGGCATCCATTCAGCTTCGTGACATCACAAGAAGTCCCCCTGCAGTTTCTTTTAGTAGCGTCGGTATGATACATAGTGTACAGGGTACGGACAGGCCTGCCATTTTTGCACGGAAAAGAGGGGAGCTGACAAAGTTTAAACAAGTGATGTGAAGAGGAAATGCCAAGCTGTCCTCATTCTAAGTTACAGTGTCAGGGGATTCCTCACCTGTTACACAACCCCACACCCCCACAGATTGAAGCATGGAGATTGGACCAAAAAAAAAAAAAACACATACTAAGAACTCCACACCAATTTTAAGAGGAGAATAAAAAGAGAAAAAACATGAGAAAGCAGGGACAGAACTCCTCTCAAAGTTCGGGGCACCATGCAGACATGGGCTGGATGCGAAAGAGCAACTGATACATCACATTCCTGTCAGAAAAACCTGTTGGCTGGTTCCATGGTGCAGATCAATGGGGGAGCGCTATGGCACGCTGGTGACCCGGGTTTGCACCCAACACCCAAGACGTCAGGACCGGAGGCCAGCAGGGAGGGTGAAGAGTGTCCAATGGCTGCTCTCCACCTAGGGTAGACAAGCTTGCAGCGTCATGCTCTAGTGGCTCCTGATGGTGGTGGTGGTGGTGGTGGTGCTGGTGACGTCATGGGTGATCACACACTGTCAGGCACCCCACACTCCCGGCCAGTCGTGCAACCATGTAGCCAGAAAGGAGGAAGGTGGGCAGAAAAAGAACACAGGAAAACAGCAGCGCCAATACACAGCCTCTCTGCCCCTCCCCAACGCACTCAATGGGCACACCCCCTCTGTGCAGCACAGCAATGCCTTTTTTTTTTTATGCAAATTTTACCCATTTTTTCCCCTGCCCGGAGTCTCGGCTATGCACACATGTGGAGGCACGCATGCGCCCTCCCTCTGCTTGCTTCCTACCCACATGCACTGCACCCTGACCTCCACCCGGGGAGGCAGTGGAACTATGGTGGGTGACGGGGTTCCACCCTGGGAGAGGAGAGCTGCCTTTCGGTTCCCGAACCCAGGTCGTCAGCATGATGTGAGGTAAGGTGTCTCAGCCCTCAGCTCCACCAGGCTGGGCAGCAATGCTCATCCTCCTATAGGCCACAGCACAAACCCTGGCAGGGACAGGCCAGCCAATGGAGAGGGACAGTAAGGAGCTCTCAGGTGACATTCCGCGATGACAGCCAGGGGAAGACCCCAACAGGGACAAGCCGGCCCCCAGTTAATGGATGTGTGCCCCACCAAAGTGTCGTTAGAGGGAGAGTCTGGCAGGTACAAGAGGTGGCGTTAGGGGCCTGAAGGAGAAGGTTTCAGGTGGGCAAAGAAGGAACCAAAACAAAACAAAAAAAGAACTGCTGTGGCAAACAAGAACACAAAAGAAAGAAAATGGGCAAAAGACAAGACTGCTGATGGTGTTTTCAATGAGGAAAACCAGGGTAATAGAACCTTCTGTACATGACCTGCCTCCTTTAGGACACACCTTATGCATCAAAAAGCTCAGTGTGTACTGCCACGCTTTTGATCAAATTAGAGTTATTCTCTCACTTTTGGGAATACTGATGCAGCCATTCAGGCAACTATGAAATTATGTATTTTAGTTATGTACTGAAGATGATCTTGGAAAACACCTGAGTGGATGCTCGTTGAGAGGTTCCACATCAATACATTAGCTGAGAAGTCACAATAATTGCAGACAAAATATGAATACACACACACAAACATATAAACATACTAAAAAAGCCAGCAGAATAGGCCAAATGGTCTGTCTTGTCTGCTCGAAAGCCAGCAACCTAATGGCTGCTCGCCTTACGACCCCCCCCAGCCCCCAAGAGGGTCCTCTTTAGTTTCATTTTCCCCTTGTACCTGTCCTACCCCCTCTTGAATCCCTCCATTGTGCCCTCCTCCACCAACCTCCTAGGCAGCGAGCATTCCACGGCTCCACCACCCCTCTCAGTGAAAATGTTTCCACGCCTCCCTCCCTGTAGTTTCCCTCCAGCTTCCACTTATGGCTTTGGTTGTCCCCCTCTTCTTTGCCTAAAAGCTCATTGGTTCCACTCCTGGTTATTCCTTTACATACCTGAAAACCTCTATCATATCTCCCCTGTCCCTCCTCTCCTCAAGTGAGTAAAGCCCAAGCTCTTCCAGTCTCTCCTCATAAGGCTTCACCTCCATGCCCTGAATCATCCTGGTCGCTCTCCTCTCGACCGTCTCCAGCAGCGCTATGTCCTTCCTCAGATGAGGTCTCCAGAACTATACACAGTACTCGAGCTGTGGCCTGACCCAAGGCATTATACAAAGGGAGGATCACCTCCCTCCTTCTGGACGTAAATCCCCTGGCTATGCTCAGCAGGTGGGGGAACCGACCAGGGAGGCGCGGGTACTGGATGTGGTCTTGGCAGACAGTGACCAGATTGGGGGCCTGGAGGTAAGGGACCCGTTGGCGGGGAGCGACCATGCCACAGTCTGGTTCTGCCTGGACCCCGGAGGGGTAGAAGGCTGCACAAAGATGGAGGTAACTGACTTCAGGGGCGGCGGATTTTAAAGAAATGGGAA
Source organism: Neoceratodus forsteri (assembly GCA_016271365.2). Lineage (NCBI taxonomy): Eukaryota > Metazoa > Chordata > Ceratodontiformes > Ceratodontidae > Neoceratodus > Neoceratodus forsteri. The sequence continues at coordinate 106,443,529 of JADMNL010000034.1, read as the reverse complement.
AGATCCTTAAGGAGCATTTGGATGGGATTGGGTCAGACATGGACACTGATAGTAGGTGGGATATCATCAGGAGAGGGGTGCAGGATGCTACCAGCACCTGTGCAAGAGTAAGACGAAAATGCGGTAGGGCCGGAAAACCCTGCTGGTGGACCAAGGAGGTCCAGGGAGGTGACATGGAAAAGAAGGCAGCCTATAGGCAATTCAAGTGCTCAAGGAGTGAAAGGGATCGAGGGAGTACGAGCTGATGGCTAGAAGGGCCACTAGGGATGCAGGGCGCTAAGGCAAGGAAGGAGCAGAACCTGGCCAGGGAAATTAGGAGAGGAACAAGGGGTCTTTAGATACATTGGGGAAAAACGAAGCGTGAAGGGGCAGATTAGCAGGATTAAAACAGGGGAGAGATGGGCACAAGACCTGGGGGAGCAGGGTGAGGTACTAAATGAGTACTTCACCTCAGTTTTCACCAAGGAAAATGGGGGTGCTGCATCATACATGGGAGGAGACAGTGATACTGAGGAGGGAGGGACACTTACCAATCAGCAGGTCTGGGGAGACATCACTGGCAGGAGTGGGGGGGAAGGCTAAGCAGGGAGAAGAGGTAGCGGAAGTGGAAATCGCAGCAGAGAGAGTGAGGGAAGCCCTCAGGTCCCTTAAGACGAAGAAAGCACCGGGGCCAGATAAATTACATCCCAGAGTGCTGAAGGAACTTGCGGATGTCCTGGAGAAACCCCTGACAGAGCTTTTCACCATCTCTCTGAGGATAGGGTGGCTGCCCCAGGACTGGAAGGTGGCGCATATAGTGCTTATCCACAAGGGGGGAATCAAGGGAGGTGGCAGGGAACTACAGGCCTGTCAGCCTGACATCGGTGGTGGGCAAGGCAATGGAGGGCATTGTCAAGGAGAGGCTGGGGGGAGACCTGGAAAAGTCAGGGTGCCTGGACAATAGACAGCATGGATTTGTCCCGGGGAAATCGTGTCAGACAAACCTTGTGGAGTTCTATGACTGGTTGACGAGTGCCTTGCACCTGGGTAGACCAGTGGACGTCCTCTTTCTAGACTTCAACAAGGCATCTGACTCTGTTCCTCACAAGGGCCTGTTGGATAAACTGGGAGAAATGGGGGTGGGGAACCAGATGGATAGGCAATTGGCTCCAGGACCGGTCCCAGAGGGTCGTAGTTGGCGGGATAGTCTCATCCCCAAGGAGGGTCATTAGTGGGGTCCCACAGGGATCAGTCCTTGGGCCCCTCCTGTTCAACGCCTACGTCTCTGACATAAGGACAAGTATCAGGAGTGAGATGAGTCTCTTTGCAGATGACTCAAAACTGGGGGTGGTGGTGGATGGGGAGATGGGGAGGGTGGCCCTACAGGGGGACCTGGAGGCTCTGGAAAGATGGTATAGAAAGTAGAAGCGGAGGTTCAATGCAGGGAAATGCAAGGTACTGCACCTGGGTGCCAGGAACCCGGGCCAAGTGTACACCCTGGTGGGGGGGGAAATGCTACATGTCTCGATGGCTGAGAGGGACCTGGGGGGGGTGGTGAATGTCAAAATGAACAACTCGGAGACTTGTAGGAGGGCAGCAGCCAAGGCCAACAGGATGCTGGGATGCATCACTAGGGGGATCACTTCCAGAAGGAGGGAAGTGATACTCCCTCTGTATAACTGCTTGGTGAGGCCGCACCTCGAGTACTGCATGCAGTTTTGGAGGCCACACTTAAAGAGGGACATTAAACTCCTTGAGAGGGTCCAGAGGAGAGCAACCAAAATGATTTGGGGCTTGGGGGACAGGACCTATGAGGAGAGTCTCGAAGAGCTAAATATGTACACATTGGAAGAGAGAAAGGACTGAGGGGATATGATAGAGGTCTTCAGGTACATGAAGGGGGTAAATAGGGGAGGAGCAGTCAGGGTGCTTCGAAGGAAGAAGGAGGAGGGGGCCACTAGAGGGCGTGGGTGGAAGCTGGAGGGGGAAGATTCAGGGGAGAAAGTAGGAGGTGCTACTTCACTGAGAGGGTGGTGGAGCCATGGAATGCGCTGCCTAGGGGGCTGGTGAAGGGGTTCAAGAGGGGGTGGAACAGGTACAGGGGAAGGGTTCTGGAAGCAAAATCCAATGCAGCGAGAATATCCCGAACTGGGAAAGGAGATGCTAGAGAAGGTGAGGGGGGCAGCAAGGTCAGCTCCCAGGGTGGGGCTGACCAAACGAGCAGATGCGAAAGACCGTTAGGCCTATTTTGCTGGCATTTTTGTATGTTAGTTTGTTAGTATGCATCCCAGTATCCAGTTTGCTTTGGCTGCAGTTCTTTTACAATTTTTAGAGTTATTCATTTTGACTATCACCACCCCTAAATCCCTTTCTCCCAATGTGACTTGCAGTGTGACCCCCCCCCCCAGGGTGTATACATGGCCTGGGTTTTTTACCTCCAAATGTAGTACCTTACATTTCTCAGCATTAAATTTCAGTCCCCACCTCCTTGACCACCCCTCCAAGGCATCCAGATCCCCTTGGACCACCTCCCTCGCTTCTTCACAATCCACCAGAGCTCCCAGTTTTGAATCATCTGCAAAGAGACTCAACCTATTCCTAACCCCCCCTCCCTATATCCAAGACATAGGTTTTGAACAACAGCGGCCCCAATACTGAACCCTGAGAGACCCCACTGACTACCTTCCTAGGAGAGGAGAATATCCCACCCACCATTACCCTCTGTAAACGCCCCGAGAGCCAATATTCAACCCATCTCCCCAGCTTTTTAATCAGCCCATAATGTGGTACTGAATCAAACGCCTTGCTGAAATCTAGGTAGAGGACGTCTACCGGCCTATGTCTGTCTAAGGCCCCACCATCACCCAGTCATAAAACTCTACAAGACTGGACTGACACAATCTCCCCGGAACAAAGCCATATTGTTTATCATCCTGGTGTCCTAACCATTCTAGCTGCCTCACAATCCTCTCCTTGATAAAGCCCTCCATTACTTTGCCCACCACAGATGTTAGACTTACAGGTCTATAATTCCCCATCTCTTCTCTAGACCCCCCTTTATGAATAGGCACTACATAATCCACCCTCCAGTCTTGGGACACCCATCCTGTCTGTAAAGAGATTTTAAAGAGTGCAGCCAGTGGAGCTGCCAGCTCCTCTGCCAATTCCTTCACAACCCTCGGGTGTAGCCCATACGGCCCCGGCGCCTTATCAGTCTTTAACTTCCGAAGTGCCTCCCTCACCCCATCTACTGTGATTTCTTCCCCCCATTTATTTATCCCCCTGACTCAACCTCCCCACCCCTTCTGGGTCTGGTCCTATCTGTACCCTAGCCTCATTTCGTCCACTGGTCTCAGACTGACTTCTCACCTTAGCTGAATGCTCTTCCCTACCATCAGCCTGTAGGGATCCCCAGTCCCCATCTGAAAAGATTGAGGCAAAGTACTCATTTAGCACCTTTGCCTGTTCTCTCTGTTATATGCTGTTCTCTGCCCGTTATATAATATACACACACACACACCACACACACACACACTAGAAAAAGGAATCAATGGTAACAGACAAAGACCATCAGGTGACTGTGCGTACATCAGAGCGCGACCGCACACATGCACTTTTACCCCCCTCCAAAACAATTCTGCCATTTTATAAGATAGATAACCCACTCAAGGGTGCGCCTGTCGTGCTGATATACGATGCCTTGGTGGTTGATGCCACTCGGCCTGTGGCCTTGGCGTGAATAACGCACACCAAGGTGTGCGATATCAGAGCCGCCACCGCACACCCTAGAGTGGGGTTATCTATTACATACTGATTGATCATTACATATGATTATGAAATCCTTTTATATGTTTTATTAATTACCATTGTATGTTGTGGTTTTGATATGTTGAAAAGCGCTTTAAAATAGTGTGTGTGTATATATATATATATATATATATATATATATATATATATATATATATATATATATATATATATACACACACACATATACATACATACACACAAAAATGCTGCGTACAAAAAAAATACAGTTGGTGGCTCAGACAACACATAAGGTGCGCTAGGCACTGTACAATGTATGCATGCGTCCTATGAAATGACAGACAGAGGAGGGGGATAAGGTGATGGCGAGATGCAAGGCAAGGAGTGGGAGAGGGGTGTTAGGATAGGGCACGGGTGAGGAGGCAATAGAGGGTGTAGGGGTGGGTGGCAAAGTGCTGCAGAGAGACGATCCTGGTAGGACAGGAGTGGGAAGTGCTGGTGGTAGTCCACTGCTGCGTGCAGGGATTGAGCGGGGGCACATACAGAAGCCATCAGCGAGGTGCAACGCAGTCTACATTTAAAGGATCCCAGTGTAGTGGCAATGGACATGTCAGGAGGTAAACCATCTGTCCAGAGAGGAGCCCAGTGAGCAAAGGAACACTGAGCCATGGTCGTCCAACACCTGGACACATGGAAGATTTGGGTGGACGAGCTCCTGGTGTGTCTGGCATTTGAAGGCAGAGCTAAGAGTCTCTGTACCCCATGGGGGAAGTAGGTCTAGAGTGGCCTTTCTTTGCAAGAAGGCAAGTTTGATATTGGATTCTGTCGCTCAAATGAAGCCAGCCAGTCCCAAGCATACAGCTCACAGGGCAGGGAAATGACAATGAGGAGGATCAGGTGAACAAGGAGGTGTCTGCAGAAACTGGGGGTCTGAGGGTATGGGTCAAGGGGGCATGGCAGGTAGGAGGGCACTGAATGAGGACGGGTCGGAAGGGAGTAACAAGCTAGGCCAACAGAGAGGGCGGATGGCTCAGTCAAGGCCGGGGACGGGGAAGGGATAGTGATACTAACAAGGATACTCGAGTGGGGGAGTGCCCAGGACAAGAGTGGAGGGGGCGGCTAGAGAAAACAGGAAGAGGGATACATCTGACACCCAGATTGTGGGAGGTGTGAGGAGCCGGCTGGGGGGTAGAGGATGGAAGGAACAGCGAGGATGGGCATGGAAGGAGGAAAAATCCGTGGGGTGAGCAGGGTGGCAAGGGGGGAGTGAAGAGTGCTTCTGTTGGGGGATTCCATGATCAGAGGGATCCAGTGGGAGGGGAAGGGGAAAGGTAAAACCCTATCCGGTAAGAACCAAATGTCACCTTGGGCTGACCGTGCACAAGGACGAGCACAAGGTATATTCACTGGCAAGGAAATGGGGGGGTCCCCAGACATACTGGTGCACCTGGGTACAATGACAAATGGAAATGGTGAACTACAGATACAGGCAAGGTTTCGGGAGCTGGCATGGGTTTGCCAGTCCATGATGCTCGATCTCCTTCTAGGAAATCCTGCCGGTGCAGAGGGCTAGTGGGGAGAACAAGCATAAAATTAGGGTGGTTAATCAGTGGCTCGGGGAGTGGTGTGAGGCTAGGGAGTATGGCCTTGTGGGGGACGGAGGGGCAATCTGGGAGGATAAGGGGCTGTACACCAGGGACAGGCTCCACCTCAATCTGGAAGGGAGGGAAATACTAAAGCTGAAACTACTGGGTTCATCAGTGAAAGGTGGGGCTTAAACTTGTGAAGGGAGAGGGATCGAAAAAGGGGCTGTTGCAGTAGGTACGACAAAAGAGGGACTGTCTCCACTCCCCTAAGGGGCTGAAGGATACAGATAGGGTGCAGGGAAGGGGGAGCATACGGCCAAATGGGAGCACAAGGAGGGGGAATGGGAAGAGAGGAAAGGGGTGGAGGGTGGTCCTGATAAATACCAGGAGCTGCAGGCGATGCTAGTTGAGGGGGCAGTTGATGTGTCAGCTGTCACTGAGACCTGGGCCAGCCAAGGGCACGAATGGAACCTAAACATGGAGGACTGCACTATGTTCAGGAAGGATGGGGGGAGGGGAGTAGCATTGACAGTCAAAAATGGCATCGGTATAGGAGGGGTAGAGGAGGCAGAGGTGCTTTGGGTCACCCTGATAAGGTAGGGGGGTAAGACAGTAAAGACAGGGGTGGTATACGGACCCCCCACGCTGGCGGAGGCTATGGAAGAGAGTTTGGGGGCCAATACTGCGGGTCACCGTAGATTGGGCAAGGGCAGGGTAATGGTGATGGGGGACCTAAACATGCCAGGAACAGACTGGGGGACTAGGACGTCCCCAGTGGCCAAGGAGCAGAGGTTGCTGGATGAGTACCAGGAGGCATTTCTGACCCAGCAGGTGGGGAAGCCGACTAGGGAGGCCAGGACACCAGACGTAGTCCTGGCAGACAGTGACCAGATTAGGGGCACTGGAGGGGAGGGTCCCGTTGGCAGGGAGTGACCATGCCACAGTCTGGTTGCTCCTGGACCGGGGGAGGAGCCCACAAAGACGGTGGCAACTGACTTTAGGGGGTGAGGATTTCTGGGGTATGGGTAGGATCCTAAAGGGTCATTTGGATGGGATAAGGCCAGACATGGATGCCGCCAGTAAGTGGGAGATCATTAGGAGAGGAATACAGGAGGCTATGAGGTCCTGTGCAAGAGAGAGAGAGAGAGAGAGAGAGAGAGAGGTGCAAATTCGGTAAGGCCAGAAAACCCTGTTGGTGGACCCGGGAGGTTCAAGAGGTGGTGAGGGAAAAGGAGGCAGCCCATAGGTGCTTCAAGCGCTCAAGGAGCTAAAGGGATCAGGAGTAAGAACGGATGGCCAGGAGGGTCACCAGGGTGGCGAGAGCGGCTAAGGTGAGGAAGGAGCAGAGCTTTGCCAGGGGGATCAGGAGGTGGGACAAGGGGTTCTTTAAATATGTTGGGGGGGGGAAGGTGAAGGGACAGATCAGCAGGGTTAGATCAGTGGAGGGATGGGCACAGGATGCGGGAGAGCAGGCCGAGGTACTAAAATGAGTATTTTGCCTCAGTTTTTACCAGGGAGGATGGGGTGGCTACATCTTTTGGGAGAGGAGGGAAGAGAGTTAACCAGAGGGAGGGGTGGATCCTTAAGAGATCAGGAGTCCAGATGTGTCAAGGGAGAGGGAAGGGCCAGCACAGTCAGTTGGGTGGGGAGGAGGGCAGTACTGGGAGCAAAGGGGGAGGAAATGGAGGTTGAACTACCGATAGAGTGAGGGAAGCCCTCCGGTCCCTTCGGATGGAGAAGGCACCAGGGCCAGATGAAATACATCCCAGGGTGCTGAATGAGCTGGCGGATATCTTGGCAGCCCCCCTGGTGGAGCTTTTCAACATCTGAGGACGGGGTGGGTACCCCAAGACTGGAGAGTAGCCCATATCGTGCCTATACACAAGGGAGGATCAAGAGAGGAGGTGGGGAACTACTGGCCCGTTAGCCCGTCGGTGGTGGGCAAGGTGATGGAAGGTACTGTCAAGGAAAGGCCAGGGGGGTACTGGAGCAAATGGGGTACCTGGACGATAGACAGCATGACTTCAGCCCGGGAAGATCATGTCAGACAAATCTTGTGGAGTTCTATGACTGGATGACGAGTGCCCTGGACCAGGGCAGGTCAGTGGACGTCCTCTTTCTAGGCTTCAGCAAGACGTTTGATTCGGTACGCCACAGTGGCCTGCTGGCTAAGCTGGGGACAATGGGGGTGGGGACACAGATGATCAGATGGACAGGAAATTGGTTCTCTGACTGTACTCAGAGGGCAGTGGTTGGGGGGGGCTAGTCTCATCTCCAAGGAGAGTCATTAGTGGGGTTCCCCAGGAATCAGTGCTACGGCCCCTCCTGTTTAACACCTATATCTGACATAAGGAAGGGTATGTGAAGTGAGGCGAGTCTCTCTGTGGATGACTAAGCTGGGAGCGGTGGTGGATGGGGAGGAAGGGAGAGGGGCCCTGCAGGAGGACCTGGAGGCTCTGGAAAGGTGGTCAAGAAAGTAGAAACTAAAGTTCAACGCAGGGAAATGCACGGGGGCCAGAAATCCAAGCCAAGGTTATATCCTGGGGGGAGACACACTACAAGACTAGAGGAGCAAGAGGGACCGGGGGTAGGGTGGTGGTGGTAGATGTCAGAATGAATAACTCTAAAATTTGGATGCATCGCTAGGGGGATAACCTCCGGCGGGGGGTGATCCTCCCTTTATAGAACTGCTTGGTTAGGCCGCACCTCAAGTACTGTGTACAGTTTTGGAGACCGTACTTAAAAAGAGACATAGCACTCCTGGAGACAGTGCAAAGGAGGGCACCCAAAATGATCTGGGGCTTGGGGGAAAAGGACCCATGGGGACAGGCTCGAGGAGCTCAACATGTACACCCGAGGGGGGGGGAAGAGACATGATAGAGGTCTTCAAGTACATAAAGGGGATAAATAAGGGAGACTCAGTTGGGGTGCTCTAAAGGAAAGGGGGGCAATTAGAGGACATGGCTGCAAGATGGAGGGGGAGACTAAGGGGAGAGAGGAGGAGGTGTTACTTCACTGAGAGGATGGTGGAACCATAGAATGCACTGCCCAAGGGACTGGTGGAGGCAGAGACTGTGGAGGGGTTTAAGAGGGGGCTGGGACAGGTATAGGGGGAGGGTGAAGCTGACGAAGCCCAATACCAGGGGAACATCTTGGGCTGGGGACAGAGAACCCAAGGGGTGGGGGGACAGCAAAGTTGGTGCCCAGTATGGGGGCGGACTATCGAGTAGACATGAAAGACCATTAGGTCTCCTCTGCTGACATTTTAGTATTTTAGTATGGATGAGATTTGGGGCATTAGTGAGCAGACGGCAGGCTTCGTTTAGAGCTGTTGAGAGGTGCTGGAGAGCCAAATCTGTTGGGAAGCCGTAAATAGCCAGGCCATAGTCAATGAGGGTTATTAGCCAACTGTTTATTGCCAGATTCAGTGCTTCAAATGTCAGGTTGTGTCTGCAGAGGATGCCGATCCTGGTGTTGGGGGCTTTAGCAATGTTGAGTGTAAGACAGGGCGGAGTCCAATGGGATACTCAGATATCTGAAGTGGGGAACTAGCTCCAGGGTGAAACCGGCATCGTTCCCGATTGCTAGGGGGAACTTTTTAGCTTGCTTTGGGCTGATGAGTAGAGCATGATCTTGGTCTTTTTATAGTTCAAGACCAGTTTTTGTTCTTTAAGCCAGTTTTTAGTGCTGTGAAGCTAGACTGGAGGACCGATTTGAGGAGTAAGGGGTCAGGGTTGCTTGCAAAGATCACCGCATCATCTGCATAGAGGAGCATGCGGCATTGGCAGGATGCTGGGAGGTTGTTTAGGAAGACTCTGAAGAGTAAAGGACCGAGTATGGAGCCCTGCCCCGATCCGACAGGTCTACCTTAAGAGAGAGAACATCCCCAATCCTGACTTGCTGGGAGCGCAGGCTCAGGTAACTTCTAAATCACAGCACGGTTTCAGAGCCAATGCCTATGTCAGAGTTGCTCAAGAAGGAAGGCATGATGGACCATATCGAATGCCTCAGACAGGTCAATGAAGGCTGCCCCTGCAGCGTGCCCTTTGTCAACGCGCCATGTATGAATCCAGAAAATTCGAGTAGAACCGTGATGCTGCTGTGGCCAACTCAGAACCCATGCTGCTCGGAGCAGAGAAGCCGGTACTGACTGAGGTACTCCACCATCTGGTCAGCCACAATCCAGTCAAGGACCTCTGAGTGCGGGGGCAGTATAGAGATCAGCCTGTAGTTGTTGTGGAGTAACCGGTCTCCACCTCTGTGTACCGGGGCGACTGTGGCAGACTTCCAGATTTATGTGAACTCCGACTGCCAGAGGGACAGGTTAATTACCTTTGTGAGGGGACCGAGTATCTCATCCAGTGCTAGCTGTACAAATCTGAGGTCCAAGGAGTTCCCACTGTGTTTAGACTTGCCAAGAACCTTTTCAAGGTATTTTCTTGCCTTGGCTTTAGGGACCAGCTTGAAGCAGAAAGGTGGACGGTTAGGTAGAGCGGATTTTTTTTGCAGTGGCCCTATGGGCAGGGGTGCTGAAGAAGTCCACACGGAGCACACTACAGAGATCCGAGAATGCAAGGTTCAGCCAGTTGGCAATGCACAGTGGGTCCAGGGTAGGGACGCCCTCAATATTAAGCATTGCTGGAGCTGTTTTGGGGTCTTTCCCAGTGATGTCACTTAAGTCAGCCCAGAAGGACTTGCTGCTGTTCCAGGTCTTGGCTAGGGCTTCTTTGTAGAAGTTACTTTTAGCAACTTGGACAGCTTCTGTACACTCGTTACGAGCCTTTTTATAAAGCTGGATGTTATCCGCTGTGCCACGAGCTCGTGCCTTTAGCCAGAGTTGGTCTCTAGATGTTAGTTCAGCCAAGTAGGTAGTGGTAATCCATGGATTAGTGGGACCTTTGGCTTTTCTTGTTTTGAATGGTGCATGTTTGTCACAGGTAGCGCTGAATTTTATGATAAAGAGTTCAAGTCAGGCTAGGTCAGGTCACAGCTGGAGTACTGTGTGCAGTTCTGGAGGCCTCATCTGAAGAAGGACATAGCGCTGCTGGAAAGGGTCCAGAGGAGAGTGACCAGGATGATTCAGGGTATGGAGGGGAGGCCTTATGAGAGACTGGAAGAGCTCAGGCTTTACTCAATGGAGGAGAGGAGGGATAGGGGAGACATGATAGAGGTTTTCAAGTATGTAAAGGGAATAATTTGGAGTGGAACCAGGGAGTTGTTTAGGCTGAAGAAGGGGGGGGGCAGTGACCAGAGGCCATGAGTGGAAGTTGGAGGGATGGAAATTACAAGGGGGAATATAGGAAGCATTTTTTCACTAAGAGGGTGGTAGAGCCGTGGAATGCGCTTCCAGGGAGGCTGGTTGAGGAGGACACAGTGGAGGGCTTCAAGAAGGAGTGGGACAGGTACAAGGGGAAACTGAATATAGAGAAGTCACACTTGGGGTGGGGGGGTGGCGAGTCGGGCAGCCATTAGGTTGCTGGCTTTCGAGCAGACAAGACAAACCATTTGGACTATTCTGCTGACTTTTTAGTATATCAATATGTTAATAAGTGCAGTGTCCACATCTGTGGTTCTGAACACATCTGACCACTCAAGTTGTTTTAGGTCTGCCTTTAGCTGTGGGAGGTGGTCTTTTAAGAGCTGTCGATTTTTTATGATTTTAGTTGGAGGCTTGCAGTACTTGTTATTCCAACGGCATTTGACTGGAGAGTGGTCACTCAAGGAGTCGGGGACCACAGTTAAGATCAGAAATGTGTGAGGAGCGGTTCATTAATACCCAGTCCAGAAGTGTGCTGGTGCAGTCTTATAGCTGGTTCGAGTGGGGCTGACCACCAGTTGGGAGAAGTGGACTGCAGCAAGTGTGTCTTTGACAGCAGTACATGTAGGTGAGAGCCAGTTTATATTGAAGTCTCCCAGCAGTACGGTTTCAGAGTTCAGGCTTAAGGTGGTGATATAGTCCAACAGATTACCAATACCAAGCGAGGTCTGCTTAGGTGGGATAAACAGATATTTATTTGAAAACTGGTAACTGGGAGAGGCACACCGAGCCAAAGCTCGTTTCCAGGTGCAACCCAGGGGAAAGGAACCGGACACAATATGAAACTGGAAAAGGGTAGATTAAGAGATAACATGAAGTTTTTCTACACAGAGGGTGGTGGGCGCTTGGAACAGTCTGCCACAAGAGGTAGTGGGGGCAAGCACAGTGGAGGGGTTTAAACATGCCTGGGACAGGCACAAGGGAACACTGGGTGGGGAGGGAGTGATGAAAAATTGATCACTTAGGGTCAGTGACCACATACAAGTATAGGGCTTACAGCAGACTAGGTGAGCCTAGCGGTCCTTATCTGCTGACAATTTCTATGTATTTACGTATCAAACGTACAATGCAAAACCGAGCAAACATCTGGTAAATAAAGTGGTACAAAAATACATAGATACAAAAGTAAACTGTTTCGCAAAGTAAAACTGCAGTGTTCCTCATTTGTTATTTTAGCGTGGTGGAGAACTACCCTACTTTTTTTTGTTTTTTTAACACTGCCTTATGTTTGTAGCCATCAGCCTAATCTGTTTTGAGAAAATCTTCCAAAATTGCCTTTTATCACCATCCTTTATTGCATTTCTAGCCTTGTTTTGATACAAGTACTCTAAACCTTACTTAAAACCACTTATGCCGGCCTGGTGGCGTAGACGTCTGAGGCGCTGGCGCCTTAACTCGACCCATGCTGGCGACCCGGGTTCGAGAACTGACCCGGGACGCCTGGGGCTGGCAGGGAAGGAGAGGACTGGCGGTCCGAGAACTGCCTCTCTCCTGGGGTGGGGTAGGGTTGACGGTGCACTGTGGCAGCCCCTGGTGGAGACCAGAAGCACAACAGACGCACGTCAGGGACGCACCAGAAAAGCGGAAATACCACCCCACTTTAAGCTGGATGATGGCTCCCTGGCTCTCTGCTGCCGTTCATGTCCCTGCAGAGTCCTCCATCCCAGCAGCACCCCGGGGCCAAGTGTAGCACTGGCCTGCCCCCTCTGGGCTGGCGAATTCCCCCTCGGAGGAGGGGGACCCATCTGGAGAAGAGTTACTCCAGGTTACCCTGGAGCCAGCTGCTATATGGGACTGGAGAATCGGACAGCAGACGGACCAGAGCCAGCACTGGTAAGCCTGAAGGAGAGGCTGAAGTGGTGCACATAGGAGGAGTTAAAAAGATGCCCAGTTTCGCAGAGGGCTGAGGCGCTGGAGGCTGCACCTCACGCTGCCAGCGACCCGGGATCAGGATCAGCTCATGATGCCCGGGGTGGGAGGGAAGACAAGGAGTGACTGAGCTGTCAGTAGCAGCAAATCTCTCCTCCCGAGGAAGGATGTGTGTGTTTCCCCCATAGTTCCACCCCATCAGGTGGAGGTCTGATGGAAAGCATAGGTGGAGGGGCAGCAGGCGACGCCAAAGATGGGAGGAAGGGCCAGAGCTAGTACTGCACATGTGCACGCATCGCATCTGCCAGGTCCTAGCCGGGGAGAAAACAAGGGAAAAAGCACAAACTACATATGGAGGAAAAAAAAACACTTATGTACATGTACTGTGTATTTAGGAAGCCCAAGGAATAATACACCTTCAGCCCGAATCACCACAGTCACTGCCCTAGATCTGCAGGCTATGAACTCTGAAGTGCACCCACAGCACAATAAGGAATCCCTGTTCAAGTGCAAAATAAAACAGCAATAACACACAGCGTGCAAATACTATACTGAACATAGGAAGACAGAGCTGTAGAACAAGTGTATACCGAACCCCATGACAGAAGGAAGAACAGAGGTGGAGTGGAAGTAAAACCAGCAGACAGGTAGTGGAGACCCAGACCAGATGCCCTACCTAAATAAATGGTAGCACCCAACCAGCCATACTGCTCAGCCAATCACTGCCAATAAGTTTGAGCTGCACCCAAGAGACAGATTTGGCTATAAAAGGTTAACAATGATTAGTCAAAAATAATATAAATATGAAAATCCAAACCAGCTTGCTGGCACTGAGGCAATGCCAAACGCCTTACCTTGCGCCACACCGGCAACTGGAGTTCGGCTACAACCTTGGGCTGCCAGGGTTGCGGGGGAAGGGGGTGGAAGCAGGATTCAGCTAGCCTCTGGGCAGCTCTCCTATCCTGGGTGAGGCAGGTGCCAGAGCAAGGACATTGGAAGACTGACGTAATGTCAAGTGGGTGGACAGGGAGCACATGCGCACCTCCACATGCATGCACTCACCACATGCTGTAACTACAGGCAAGGGGAGAAAATGAGGGTGGAAAATGGATCGCAGAGTGGGGGGACAATGAAGCCTGCACATCGCACCTCTGCCTGCCATGTCACCTGAGTCTGCGGCAACAATACTGGATGTGAATTTTGTTGGAAGAGGGGCAGCCCACCCTCCTGACCCGCAATGTGGGGGCGACAATACATAGGGATACTAAGCCCTCAAGTAAGCTGAGGGGGCGGGGAGAGCAAATGGTGGGAAGGTGGTGGTGACACCAGCTGAAGGGAGCACGCTCTGTCGTGGCTCATTCACAAAGAGATCCTGAATACATAAAGGGAGGTACAAACACGGGCACCAAAACATGATTACACAGAAGGTGGTACATACATACATATTTGAAAAACAATGGGATTAATAGAAATTGATAAGTACGGTTATAACTAAATGCTGGCATTTACACTGCAAAGATGCGATAGAATATTTTTAAAAAAGCAGCAGAGATGTATACTGCAGCATGGGGCAAGTAGAAATATGAGGTACTCAGACGATGAGGTAAGGGAGTGTTTGAGGAGGAATTAAAGAACAGGGAAACAAGCGGACAAAATGGACATAGAATACAGCGGAGCAGGAGACAGAGGGTAGGGTGGGGAAATGGGGAGGTGGTGGGGAAGCTTAACAAGGTTAACAGAGCATGGTAAACAGGGTAGGGGGAGATGAAAAAAATACAGGTTACTTTCCTGTAACGGGAGTTCTAGGAGTGGCATATGTTGTTTATCCACGCTTACTGGCAGGTTCCTTGTCGCTTTAAATGTTGCCGGAACGTCTCCAAGCTGGCCCTCCCACCCACCGGTGGTAAACCCTCGCCCGCCTCCATGACACCAGATCTGGCTGCTGGAAGCCAGGTTGCGCGTCGAAGCCGGGGAGGTCAGGTGGGTTGTATAGATGAACAACATATACCACTCCTCAAACTCCTGTTACAGGCGAGTAACCTGTATTTCTAGGGACATGGATATGTTGTTCAATCCACACTTATTGGCAGACTCCTAGCAGTTCTCCGGGAGGAGGGCGGCAAGGCGTGCATCCCCTACTTAGGGAATAAGGACTGGAGAACCGAGGTCCCAAAACCAGTATCCCGGCATGACTCTAGGTCAATGTGGTAATGGGAAGTAAAAGGTGTGTGCGGACTTCCAGGTAGCAGCCCTGCAGATTTCCTGGATAGGGACATCCCTAGAAGCAGCCACTGAAGCAGCGGTATGGCAGGTAGCATGAGCTCTTATCCCTTTGGGAGGCTCCATGCCCGCCAACCTATAGCAGAGATCTATGCAGGAGGTGACCCAACTGCCTATCGTCTGCTTGGCTGCAGGTCTGCCAGGTGCTGCTTCAGCGTAGGTGACAAACAGCTGGCTAACCTCTCCCGAACTTCAGCCGTTCTCCTTATAACAAAGAAGCTCTTCTAGGGTCCAAGGTATGGAGTCGATATTCGCATCCAAGGGGCGACTGGGGTAGAACACTAGCAGGGTCAACACCTGGTTAAGGTGAAACTCCACCACCTTCGGAAGGAATTTCGAGTGGGGGTGCAGGACAACCTTGTTCCTGTTGAAGACCAGATAAGGAGACTCAATGGAAAGTGCCTGGAGCTCTCCCATCCTTCTGGCTGACATGATAGCCACCAAGAAGGCAGTCTTCCACGACAGGTGAGAGATGTCACACCTGTGCATCGGTTCAAATGGCTTGCCCATAAGCTTAGCCAATACCAGCAGTAGATCCCACGGAGGTGGAGGGTCTCGCACCGGAGGGGATATGTGATCAAGGCCTTTGAAAAAGCACCTGACGGAAAGGACTTCCGGTGACGTCAGCAGCCTGAATGGCAGCTTAGAGCTGGAGATCTCATCAGCCTTAAAACAAATCGATAGGCATCCATAACAAACAAGATGCAGTCTCCAGCCAGAATAACGAGATCAAAAGCAGGAGCTAACAAAGACGCACAGACCCCGGCTCAGAAACTTCAATTGATGCTGCAAGTTGAAAAGGGACCGAGACAACCGGGGCCTACTGAAGAGGAGGATACTATGATGGTGGATGCAGGGCCAGACGAAGAATGCTCACAGCTAGTGGCTTCAATTCTGCAAACAGCCAAAACGGTGCAGAAAATAGATACCTCGCTGACGGAGTTACACTCCGATAATAAAATCGAGCACAGAACGGATAAGCTGGAACTTGGATGGCCATGGTCTTGGAACAGAGCCAGACCCGTCCACGACCATTTGCTGTCTGTTCTTCTTAATGGCGAGGGAGATCGGGGCCAAAATTGATGATCTGGAGGGACGAAGCAGGAGGCAAAATCTTCAATTTATGGTATACCGGAAGGAGCTGAAGATGGAGCTGCTGATGCAATCACTTACCTACAGAAGTTGCTGAAAAGAACTATTAAAATTTACACTCCAGAGTTGGATCCCTCATGGATCGGGGCACACTGCTCCCTCGCTTCCGGTGGTCCTGTAGGCCCCAACGCCTAGATCTTTGTTGTAAGGGGTTGACCTAACTACGCCAAAGAAGCAGAGATCCTAAAAGGGCTTGGAAACAGCAAAAATTATGCTTGGAGCACATCAAATAACGTGGACAATGATTACACGGTCGGAGTATAGTAGCCAGACGCGCATGTGGTCCGGTCCTGAAGCAGCTTAGATCCAGAAACTTAAAGGCGAGATGCTGTTCCTCATGCACTCAGTGATGGAGACAAAACAAGGTTTTAAAATTTATGAAGATCTCTTAGGGCCAGGAATATTTGGAAGAGATTGGCATTCCGGTACCAGGTCTGAGAAAGAACGACTGGAAAAGAGCTGAGGCGCCCAAAAGCATGGTCGGTGGTGTAAAGGGCTGACACGGTGCATGCTAACCTACACACTACCAATCTCCGAGCAGATGTTACAGCGCCTCAAGTTATGTGTCAGCAGTGCAACTGGCTGACTTATCTCACGGAAACTCTGGTGACAGAGGCGTAGAGATCAATAATACTTAATACGGACAGCTGTCAGGAGATATGTGACCAGTTACTGGGATCCAAACTGTGAAAAGGTAGACAGAGAATTCTACAGAGATGGATATAATAATGAGAACTGAGACCAGCATCGGGGGTCTGGGAGATGTGAAGAACTGCATTAGAGGAAGTGAAGGTTTGTACTGGATATTGATGATCTGGAGGGCTGACTTCTCCTTCCTCCGGTTACCTCCGTGGTTACCTTGCCCGTTGGTGTCCTGGGGAGGGGGTTCCTCATCCTTCCTTTCTCTCTCTCGGTGGGGCCTGGAGAGCTGGGAAACCTGGAGAGATCCGGAGGGGCGGGGATCTGACTGTTATGGTAAAGGCCTCAGTATAAAGCGCTCTAGAAGGGTAAGACATTGAATCGGATACCAGTGGGGGATGGGGGTGAACTGGTTGACAATGGCAAGAGTTTTGTTCAGGAAGAAAAGGGACGGAACAGTAATCGGGGCGATCTGCCCTGCTTAGCTGGGCAGTTAAAGACACAGTACTTGTTTCTCGCCAAGCCATGGGGGGCGGGCTGAGAGGCTGCGTGGACCGGGATCTATGGGTCTCTAGTACCTGCATTAAAATTAGGATCAGGCTGAAAAGAGATATCTCTTTAGCTCAAAATGAACATCGCCTGCTTATTGGTGGTGCTGACGTCGATATTACCTCAGAGCCCTGGGCTAAGACCCAAAAATGGTGCTCTCAAGAGGATAAACCCAGAACAACATACAGGGCTCAGTGTCCCAAGTGGGATGCAAACCAGTCCTACCATAGGTAGTTGGACTGACCTAGGAAGTTGGAATTCCTTAAAGGGGAATATTGCCTCAATGCTGGGGCTCATAGACCCAAAACAGACATTAATTAAGGGGGAAAATAAGAGGAGAGGAAAAGCATCCAATTGCTTACAGCAGGTTATTAAGGCATTGTTGACATACATGCAGCTAAAATTAGAGTTCTTTTGTTTTCATGTTGATGCAAGTTCTACCCTCTTATTTAAGGGGGACACTGTTATATATACACTTCCAATTACACACAGGTTGACTGGCAGTTTAAGGCCAGTGGAACGTTAACATTTAATGATTGTAAAGTATGGTGCAGGAATGTTCATAAGCAAATGTATAGGATTATTAAGAAGGGAAAGAAGGAATGGGGAGCATTCTCGAAGCAGAAAGAGAGTGGCTTGATTGATGGGGAGAAGAATAAACCCTTTAGTCACATCAGAAGATCTGAAACAACCCGAAAATTAAGGACTTTAAACCATGGACAGGGTCAAATCTAAGATTGGTTCTTTTAATGTGAATGGTATAAATCATCCTGCAAAGCGAAAACAACTTCAGAAATTTTTAAAGAGACAGAGGTGTGAGATTCAGTTTCCGCAGGAAGCTTTAAAGCTAAAAAATAGGGATTTCCCAACTGTGTATCACACATCCCTTGCAAGGGGAGGAAGAGAGAGGTGTGAGCACTGCTGTCGCCCTCTCTCCCATTTGAGGAGGACGAAGTGATTGTGCATACAGGAGCTAGATATGTGATGGTGACGGGACGCATACAAGATATGCAGATAACACTACTAAATGTGTATGCTCCCCCAGGATCAGACATAGGCTTTTTTGCAGATCTCTTTAAACTACTAGCAGAGAAGGCGAGGGGTGCTGTGATTGCGGGTGGGGACTGGAATGTCATTATGGACAGGGCCCTGGATACGACCTCGGGTATCCTGGCACCTAAGGAAAGAACCTCTAAACAAATGAGGAGACTCATGAGAGACACGGGCCTGGTGGATATTTGGAGGGAAAAGTACCCAACAGCGCGTGATTATACATACTACTCCCCCAGATATAAAATCTATTCGGAGCTAGACATGTTTTTCACACGTAGTAAGGACCTGACAGTCTTCGAGTCAGTCTGTGGGCTCTGAAAGCCTATCAGACCATAAACCCATATATGCACAAGTTGACCTTCATTACCTAGAAAGCCGAATGAAGTGGAGACTGAATGTGAGTTTGCTTAGGGATGACAGAGTAAAGGAGGAAATACGGGAGATAATAAAACAGATGGTGGACATAAATGACGGTCCTGATACCATGCCTCAAATACTATGGGACACAGTAAAAACAATGATCAGGGGGAAGCTCATTTCAATAGCCACATATAAGAAAAGGGAAAGGGGTAGGCAATGAGAGCAGCTAAATCAGGCAATTAATAGCCTGGAGGAACAACAAAAAATTAAATTGTGTAGGAAGAGGGAAAAAGAGATAAAGGAGCTCAAGCACAGGCTTCAGAGACTACAACTCCTAGAAACTGAAAAAGCTTTGTTATTTACAAAGCAGACTTATTACGAGGGAGGGCCAAGGGCCACTCGCTTTTTGGCATATAGAATAAAGCAGCAGGCCGCCAGGGCTAATGTCACGGGACTCAGGAAACCGATCACTGGCCGGGTCTCGCATAAGTGGGAGCAAATAGCAGAAACATTGGTCACCTTTTATAAAACTTTGTACCAACCCCAATCAGAGTCACTCACAGAAGAGGCTTCAAAATTCCTAAACACATTAAAGCTATCCAGGCTCACAGAGGCCCAAAGGTAGACCCTGGAACACCAAATCACCCAACAAGAGGTACTGGACACAGTGGGAGAACTTAAGACAGGTAAATGCCCAGGACCAGATGGGTTTGGGGGGGAGCTATACAAACGTTTAAAACAGAGTTAACCCCTATGCTTAAAACGATCTACAATCAAATATGGTTGAAGGAAGGCACCCCCCCTCGTGGAACTACACAACTATAACAGTGATTCCGAAGAAGGCAAGGACCAGGAATGTGGCTCAGAGACCAATTTCCTCCTTAATGTAAATTACAAAATTTCTACAGCGATAATAGCCAAGAGACTTCAGTCTATTCTTGGGGGCCTGATCCACTCAGATCAGACAGGCTTTGTAGAGGGTAGGCAGGCCCCAGCAGGAGTAAGAAGGACGATAAATATAATCGACATTATTAATAAAAAACGTATACCCGCCTGTCTTATGAGTATGGACGCTGAGAAAGCGTTTGATAAAGTTAGCTGGAACTTTCTTCTGGTTCTTGAGAGAATGGGTTCCCCTCACGATTTTGAGAGGCTATTAAAGCTATATATGCCTCTGCTCTGAGCCTCACGTAAGGGTGAATGGGGGCATTTCAAGGCAGTTTGATCTGGGACGGGGTACTAGACAGGGGTGCCCTCTCTCACCTCTTCTTTTCGATCTATATATAGAACCTCTATCTCAGGCTATAAGGGAGGAAGTGGAGGGCGTGAAGGTTAATGGAGAAGAGCATAAAATTTCCTTATATGCGGACGATGTTCTTCTATACTTGACTAATCCGAATAGATCCATTCCTAAAGTGTGGTCCATTATAGACAAATTTAGTCAATACTCAGGATACACGTTAAATAAAAATAAAACGGAGGTTTTGAAATTTCATTATAACCTCCTACATATAGTGCAACTTTAGATGTTAATTGAATAAAGGGAAATGAAATACTTAGGTATTCAAATCCCAAAGAACCTAGCCATGTTATACTCGACTAGTTTTGAGCCAACGGTAACACAGATCAGACAGGATATTAAGCGATGGGAGACTCTACAATTACCCCTATATTCAAGACTACAATCAGTATCAATGAATATACTCCCTAAATATCTATACCTCTTTCAATGCCTTCCAATAAAAATACATAAAAACCAATTCCAGATATGGCAGAGGCTGTTGACAAACTATATCTGGAACAATAGGCAGCCGAGAATTAGAAATACGATTATGCAAACAAATAAAAAGTATGGAGGCCGAAATGTCCCTAATCTAGAAGATTATTTCTTAGCCACTCAGTTAAAATGGGCCCTCTTTAGGTCAACTAGACTTACTCAAGTCAGTCTGGAAAGTTTTAGAGGAGGCCCTAACAGATGGGACTCTTTGGGGCAAGGGGCCCTCACGCCAGGAGCTCAAATTATATGAGAATACCCTCCACGCTCAGTACAAATACCTGAGGTCCTTAAACGGCTATGGACCAAATATAACCTGGAGGGAGAGCTCTGGCCCCTGAGGTGGTTCGCTTGGGACCCAGGCTTCTCCCCGATTAGACAGGACCTTACCTTCAAAAGGTGGGGGAGGTTGGGCTTAACTTCGCTCAGTCAATTCCTGAATGGAAATACTGTCATGGAATTTAATCAAGTAAAGGAAGTTTTTTCGTTGAGGCAGGTAGATTATTTTAGGTATTTACAAATAAGAACCTACATACATAAACTGCAATGCTTGCATACACAATCAAGAGTTTCTTTGGGGCTTATCCATGTTATAGAGGAGATCCTCAGTTCACAAAGACTCAAGGGGTTGATTTCAAATATATATGGGGCTCTGAGAGATGGAAGAGGGAATCAGACCGTTAAGGTTAAGCATAGATGGCAGCAGGAGATGGGGGAACCACTGGAGGACAGAGAATGGGTCTCCACCCTGGCACTGACCTCTAGGATCACATCATCCCCGATGTGGAAGGAGTTTGGATGGAAGATTTTTTATTGCACCAAATATCCAGTGTAAGTGGGACAAAAACTGCTCGGGAGAATGTTGGCGGGGGTGTGGAACGAAGAGGGCAGATTATCTACATGTGTTCTGGTCGTGTCCGACCCTTGCACATTTTTGGACAGAGACTGAACAAAAGATAAGGCAGATAATATCTACTCAATCCATACTAGGCCCTAAGAACTTAATTTTGGGAATGAAACCAGAAGAAATTAGGGGACCAGACAAAATCTATGTATGGAATATCCTCCTCACGGCAGCACATAAAGCTATAACCAAAAGATGGTGCTCACCAAACCCCCCGACGTGTCAGGACTGGGTGACAATTATTAATGAAATCAAAGACATGAAGGAAATTACATATAAAATAAATCTGAGGACACATGTCTTTATAAGACGTTGGACTCCATGGCTGGTGAAATGAGGTGGCAAGTCGTATTTTAGGGGTTGGGGGAAGGGGTGCTGGGACACAATAGAAGTAGATTACCAATACAGAGTAATAAGGCTGTGCTGCTTCTGGGATGCTTCTCATAAAGGAAAGTGGTAAAAGAATTTGAGATATATGAAATGAAACATTGAACTAAGACCAATTTGTAATAGAACATATCAACTTGTATACTTAATTTTAAAGGTTGGAAAGGATATAGAACTATTGTAAACCTGTGCCAGAATATGCAATAAACATGAATTTAAAAAAAAAAAAAAAGAAAAGAAAAAGCACCTGACCACCTTCTCCTGTGCCACTGACTGCTTGCCGGCCCGCGCCCAGTAAGCAGAGATGGCTGCCAGGTGCACCTTAAGGGTCGTCGACCGAAGCCCTAGCTGAGAAAGGGACCACAGATAGCCCATAATGCTAGCCAAGGAACAGGAAGAAGGGTCCAACCCTTTGTCCTGACACCAAATGGAGAATCTCTTCCATTTGAAGGCATAGCATTTTCTAGTCGACTCCTTAACGGGACGCCTCAACTACGTTGAGGACTTCATCGGAAAGACCCAAGGCCTGGAACTCTAGCCGCTCAGGAACCAAGCCGTCAGGTGCAGGGATTGACGATCCGGGTGGAGAATCTTCCTCTTGTCGACTGAAAGCAGGTCCGGGCGGGCTGGAAGCCGCCTCAGGAGCCTGGAGCTGAGGAGATCTGGGTACCAGTACTGGCAGGGCCAGTCTGGAGCTACCAGACAATCACCCACACCTTGTCCCTCTTCACCTTGAGAAACACTTTGTGGATCAAGGGAAATGGAGGAAAGGCGTAGAAGAGGCCTGGGGTACACGGCCTCGAGAAGGCACCCCCTGCAGCGAGCCCTGCTGAGGGGGGCAGGCATGAAACAGCCTCAGCTTCGAATTCTCCCTGGAGGCGAACAGGTCCACCTGAGGGGTGCCCCAATGGGAGAACAGATCTAGTACTACCTCCGGCAGGAGAGACCACTCGTGAGATGCAGCGCCTATCCGCCTGAGGGCATCGGCCAGACTGTTGGAGGCTCCTGCCATATGGATGGAGGAAAGGACCTCAGCCCTGTCTACTGGGAGCCGGGCTCTGGCTCGAAGAGAGTCGAGCTCTGCCCCAATGAACTGAATCACCTGCAATGGCACGAGTTCTGACTTGGCCTCACTGATGAGGAGGCCAATCTGAGAGCAGACCTGGAGGGCCAGATCCCTGGACCGTTCCACCTCCAACCTAGAGGGGGCTGCAATCAGCCAGTCGTCCAGGTAAGGGTACACCCAGACCCCTCGGCGCCACAGGAATGCTATCACCACTGCCATGCATTTGGTGAAGACCCTGGGAGCTGGAGAGAGGTCGAAGGGCATGGCCCAGAACTCGTAAAGGGATCCCTCTGCTCTGAAATGGAGGAATCGCTGATGAGACGGACGGATTGGGACGTGAAAAAAATGCATCCTGAAGAGCCAGGGAACAGAACCACACGCCTGGCTCCAAGGATGGAATGATCTGGGCCAGAGTGACCATCCTGAAGGTTCAAGGCCTTAGGAACTTGTTCAGGTCGTGTAGGTCAAGAATGGGGCGCCAGCCCCCCCCCCTGTTTTGGGACCAGGAAGTACCTGAGCACAAACCCTGGGTCTGTAGGGGGTCTGCCACCTCGCTGATCACCTCTTTCTGGAGGAGCAAGGCAATGTCAACTCGACGAGCCAACAGAGAGGCTGCGGAACCCATAGCCCCCTGTGGGGAGATGGCTCGATGGGGGGAAACTGCTCGACTTCCAGAGGCAGACCCCACCTACCACTTCCAACACCCAGCGGTCCGTGGTGATAGCGACCAGGCGGAAAGGAAGTGGCGAGCCGGCCCCCCCATGGGGGAACCTGAGGAGACGGTGTTGGGGCGCACACCCTCAACCAGTCACTGGGCAGGCTTGAGGAAGGGCTGGCCGAGGAGCCGCCTGGGCCTTTTCCTCCAGGCTTCCTGCGGGAGGAAGCAGCAGGCTTGGCTTTGGGGCGTCAAGCGTGAGCCTGCTGGCCCTGATGCTGGGCCGGACATGCCACAGGGGCTGAAGGATGAAAGGGCTTACGCTGCTGCTGGCGGCCTTTGTCCTTTTAGGCAGACGTAACCGAGTCCAAGGTGACAATGGACTTCTCGATCCGTTGAAGATGACCCTCCACCCCGGGCCCGAACAAGTCGGTACCCAGGAAGGGAATGTTTGCCTGCTTGTGCTGGGTATCAGCCGTGAAGGTGGAGATCCGCAGCCAAGCTCTGCGGCGCATGGCCACTGCAGCCGCTACTGACCAGGCACACGAATCAGCAATGTCCAACGAAGTTTGGAGCTGCTGTTTAGCTACCGCCCTTCCCTGAACCCGCACCTGCTCGACCGTCGTCTGAAGGTCAGCCGGGAAATGAGGAATCACCTCATCCAGAGAGCCCAAAAGGGCATGTGAAAAGTGTGCCATCAGAACGGCCGAGCTAGCCTGACGAATGTCTAGAGAGGAAGCAGCGTATACCTTCCGTCCTGAGTAATCCAACTTTTTGGATTCCTTATCGGGCAGTTTGTCCACATCCCAAGCGCTCCCGGAATGCCGAAAAACATTATCGGTCACTAACCCTTCCGCAGAGGGGTGCTCCAAGAAACCGGAGAGTGAATCGGTAGGGACCGCATACTTTCGAGCCATCCTGGCTGAAGGTACGGGACAAGATGCTGGCCACTGCCACAACGCCAGAGCCGGGCCAACAATGGCTTCAGCCACCAGAAAGGCCTTTGTAGGGGAATCCCCTCGGTCCAGTATCTCCGTAAGGGGATAACTGGCCCGTTTCTGAACTGGTTCAAGCTGCATCCCAGCAGACTCTGAGATAAATCGGGCGATTCCCAAAACAGGATGGGCCTCGTCTACCGACTGACCCCCTGCAGATTCCAGGTCAACCGGCCTGGAGAACAAGGAGGAGTCGTCGTCAGACTCCGAGGAGTCTGCGAACTGCCGAGTGCCTGAGCCACCGGCCACCTGCCGAGGTTGATCGGGAGTGAGGGTGACCGACAACCTATGGGGAAAGCCCTGACTCGACCGAGAATCCTCGGTTGGGGCCCCAATATTAGGTTGTGGAGGCAGAGGTTCCACCACAATGGGCGGAGCAGCCGGGTTTCGGCCGAACAACCAGCGCTAGTGGCAGCTCCTCGACTATTACGAGGGGTTGTTTAGGTCGCTCCGGTGACAGCCACTTAATGGCTGGAGAAGGCGACAGAGTCGGCTTGTTACTAAACAGTAAGAGCTGCTGCCATATCAAGTCCTCGTAGCACCGACACAACCTGCGCCGGAGCCTATCCTCCAAAGAGGACGAAGATGATGAGCGGCGGCACCGCTTTCCATGGTGCCGAGATAGAGACCGCCAACATCGGCGGGACTGGCTGGACCTGGAAAGCACCGAGACCTTCAGGGATTCCGAGGGTGGGTCAGAGAGGAACGGGGAATACCCGCCCTTCCTTCGGTACAGGGATCTTAACTGGGGACTCCGGCACAGGAAAGTCCTCGGTAATCACCGGGGCAACCGGTGAAGTACGGCTGTCGGCATCACCAGTCGACAAACCGTCCGACGGGTTGAGAAAAATCTCGACCGCGTCGACGGTTGTCTCGGCCTGCTGACCTGACGGGGACACCGTGAAGCCAGCAGCCTTAGCTGCAACCTCGACCAAAGTCGACGGTCCGGTGAAGGGAATCTCTCCCGCTCCACGAATGTCGACAGTGGGACCTACCTTTTGAGTCTTCTTGGACCAACTGGAATGTCCCAATGGGCCTCCTCCCTTGGTGGAGAGGAACCTGACAAAGCCCTTAAAGGAAGCTATATAGGAAGAGCCCAAGGAGAGCGGGATAAATGCCGCGGCCGAGGAGGAAGAAGCAGCAGCCTGGGCCACCTCCTCAAGAGCGATCATCTGCTCCAACTGTTACGTGGACCCGCCACCAGACACCGCCCAACGGGCCTCCTTCGACTTGACTGGCGGATACCGTTTTTCAGGGCGCCCAAGAAGAAGTCGAGCAGCGCGGTCCTCCAAGACTGAAGCCGGGAAGGAGCTGCACAATTCGAAAGCCTGCAAATCGTGGCCAAGCCCCAGGCAGTAGACGCACGTGGAGTGCAGATCGTTCCAGGACATCTTCTGCCCACAGGGGCACCGACGAAAGCCTGGAGTCTATTTGTCCATCGCAGCCGCAAGGGAAGATAAAGACCGGAGTCTTGTAAACTTTAGAATTAGTTCCGGGTTAACCGAAGAGTGTGGATCCAGGCCTAAAAACGCATAGGGCAAAGGAGGGAATCTGAGCTTCCAAGCGGTAAGGAAGATCTGGCATCATGGGGCAGAGCCGAGGGTTTTACCAGTCGGTTGGGTAGAAGGAAACAGCTTGAAGACCTTCCGGCAACATTTAAAGTGGCAAGGAACCTGCCAATAAGTGTGGATTGAACAACATATCCACGTCCCTAGAAAAGCTAAGTTCACTGACACTTACAGAGAACCGTAAAGTGCTTGGAGGCTAGAAACTTAAAGAAGTTAATCGGAACCAGACTGGTGAGCTTGAGTGCCGCCTGAATGCAGTTCCAAGCCACAGGTAGGGCATGCGAGACAGCACCCTTACCTAGGGAGGTACAAGTTCTGGGGGCATCCAGGAGAAGGAAGGCTGATTTCCTTAAGTGGTACGTACAGTGTGAGATATGGAGGATAAAAGAAATACAGAACAGGAGTTTATTTTGAAGAGCTTTACAAGTCCATGTGGCAAGGTGGAGCAGTCTTCTGGAGGATAGGGACATCCACCCAACAAGAGAGTACAAGTCACAAGGGGGAGTCCTGCAGGTGCTTTGGTAATGAATCGGTGTACACAGTGGAAAAGGGCATCAAGCCTGTGGAGGTTGGTAGCCGAAGTGCAGTTTTGCAGGATATCCCCATAGTCCAAGAGCAGGAGTCGAACCTCAGTTGGGAAGAGTTTTGTTTCTAAAAAAGAAACCTAGCCTGGCTTGGAGTTTGGCGGTGAGACTGTCAATGTGGGCATTAAAGGAGAGTTTGTTGTCGATCCATAAGCCTAGGTACTTAAACTTAAAGAATAAGAAATAAAAAAATGTTAAAATCTTGGCCCTAACACCTAGCAGTGTCAATGGCTCAGCAGGTAGCCCGCTGATCACCTCTGGGGCTGGCAGAGTGGAAGGTCGTGGGCTCTTGTCCCACATCAGGAACTTGGGCTAATACAAAGGACTAACATTGTAGGGTACCACTAAGATATTACTGCACTGCTGAGGTGCCATTCTTCAAATGAGACGTTAAAGAGAGGTCCCTTCGGCCCATCACTGGTGGCTGTCCAGGTGCACGTTAAACATCCCATGGCACTTAAGAGCAGGTGATTTCCCCAGATGTCCTGGCTAACATTCCCCCGCCAAAATCAATGAAACAGGTCCATGTACCCTACCCCAGAAAGCACCTGAAAATAAGTACTGACAGCTTAGTGTCTCTTTCCTGGTCAAAAATCATAAATCAAAATAATTATAAATCAGGCAGTCTGCAGACCCAGGAACGTACTTGTGGAGCTGGATAGGGTTACCGTTGGCACTGCATTCTAGCCCAGAGAAGGATGGCGTAGAGTTCCACCACCAAAGCAACCCTCGTGGTTGGCAGAGGAACTTGCCCCTCCCCAGAAGGTTCACTTTGCATGCATGTGGCCATCTGAGGTTTTTTTCAGTGCCACACGGGGGAGGGATCAGGAGACACCTGTTAAAATGCCAGATGAAAGGCACAGCTGCCAGGATGATGACACTGCACTCTCGGGGGCCCCATTCCTCCACCAGATCCCCACAACACTGGCTGGAAGCATGTAACGAGTCTGGCAGGTTGAGGAAATGTGCTGGCCTGAGGAAAACGTGTAAGAAAGGGAGTAAATGCCTGGGAAAGAGGGGTAGCATTTGTTGCCCTTGTTTAGGTCCCTGGTGGGTCCCATGCTGAATACTGCAGTCAGTTCTGGGCCCCACAAGCTGCGAGACACATTAAGGTCTTTTGGGGGGGGGGGGTGAAGAATAGGGCCACAAGAATGGTGAAGGGTATGAGAGAAGAGCTAGGAGAAGACATTACGTGAGCTTTATATAGACTAAGGGGAGATATGTGACTAGTCTTTTGCAGCATTCCAAAACAAGGACCTGTAGGATAGTATGGGCCTGGAAGCTATGGACTCCATCTATGGAGGGTAGAAAGCACATTACGCAGTCGACAGGAGACAATGTAAAACTATCAGATGGGGGTCGTTGGTTTAATAAAAGGGTGACTGGGATGCGGAACACCGTCCCACAATCTGCAGTGTCAAGTTAGTCGATAACTACGTTTAAAAATAATATAGATGTGTGCCTGAAAGACAGTGCCATTCCCGACTGTTACCACCAAGTTAATGGTGAGCATAGTAAAGGCTTTAATAGCCTTACTTTGCTCATGTAGCTTCCTATGATTCCCAATTAAACACTATGGCATGGGCAAACCATCAGCTAGTTAAGTGAGCAGGATGCCGGTCACATTCTGGGTGTCAACTTCCTATTTTGTCCTTTTTTTTTTTTTATATAATTCCTCTTACACAGTGTGGGATTTCAGGAAGGTTATGAATACAGGTGGGCTCCCTTCTGGCCAACACTGCCCTTCCTGAACTAAACTACTCTGCATCAGCAAGATCCTGTATGACAAAAACCCTTTCCTGCTGCAACAGAACTGTAATTTTATCACTACCTTAGAGTAGCCTAGCTGAGCTGCATCATCTCGTTTACAGTGGTGTCCTGCTAGCCAGTTTGTTAGAGCAGGACCGAAGGCTGAGGTAGCCAAGTAAACTGTTCCAGGTCAGAGAGTGAGGTGTCTAGTGGATTTGAACTCGTGCCCCCAGTTCACAAGCCTGTGCTTTAATGGAGTGGAAGCCGCTCAATGACCATACTTCCACAAGTATTAAGTCCACAAAAAGAAGCCATAACCGGGATACCAAGAAAAATTATATTTGTCAGAACAAACAGGTAAAGCTGGCCCAGCGGCACAGACGATTGAGGAGCTGGACGCCACACTTCGCGCCACGACAGCAACCCGGGTTCGGGAACAGACCTGGGCCGCCGGGAGTCAGCAGGGAAGGGAGAAGATTGAGCATCTGGAGGACTGCTCTCCTCTCCCAGGGTGAGCTGCAGGGTGTTCCAGGTTCTGTAGCGGCCTCCGGTAGAAACTGGAGGCAGCACAAAAGCAAGAGATGTCATAGAGGGTGGGATGACGACAGATTCCAGCGGCACAGGAGTGGAAGCCGCACAGGAATCACTGCACACCGCGTCCCGAGGGGTAAACACCACAAGGAAAAATCTCTGGTGGACTCAGGGAAGCAACGGAGGCACCGGGAGCCCAGGCCCATATCCCGATGCTGGGCCTGCCTTCCACCGGCTCTCCCGAGCCCCTCGACACGTATCGTCCCTCTAATCCCAGAAAGGCCACCAGGTAGGTGAGGCAGGCCTTCCCCAGGGGTGATCCGGGGGGTTGGACGGGTCCATGGCTCCGGGGAGGGGGTGCTCAGCAATGTCTCTCCTGAGGAAACGGAGGTTTCAGGCTGGGAGTAGAGGCAGTGGCTATGAGGGCACTCCCAAGACATGCCCTAGTCCCCAGTGTAAAAAGAAAATGTACCAAAAAAAAAAAAAAAGAATTGGTAAAAAGAGAGACAGATTACCTTAAGCATGGCTGATAATTTCGACCCCTTATCTGGGCATCGGGCTTAAGTTTTGCAGCCACTAGCCAACAGGGCTACTGAACAGAAAAATCCACTGGTCCCACAGACTTTCCCATTAGCCCAACTGGTGACACACTGAAATGTTGCCTTCCCCATTTACTAGCCATATACAAAAATCTACCAGCATCTGGGCTGGTGCTTATTTCGACCCCTGCCACAGGAGTAACAGCTATTCATATGGTTATTATACCCTTCTTTGCTTTTTTTCCCCTCCTTTTCAAAATGGCCATCCTCACAATCTGCACAGTGGGTAACTGCCTGGCATGCTGGTGATCGGGGTCTGGGCCCCAAGACTGCCCAGGAAGCCAGAAGCAGCAGCGGACATGGGAGGACCCCAGTGCTGGATAACGTCGGCCATCTCCCACTTCACTAGGATTAGTCTGTAGGAACGCCTCCTTTCGCTTCACTACCCCTCTCCAGTACACCTGCAAACCAGGGGCAAGAGCCAGTCAAAAAAAAAAACAGAACTCCTGAAGGTGCCAGACAGTTTCCACACTACTCTACAAGAGACTGAAATGGGCCTGCCCAAGGATCCAGAGAGCTGGGTGCCAGCCAGTTACTGTATATGAGACTGAAATGGACTGGCCCAGGAACCCAGAGAGACGGGTCGCCAGTAGCTCCTTGTGACAAACAACCATACGTAGCACCTCAACAGGCTTCACCAGGGGGGCAAGGATCCAGAGAGAGATGGATGCCAGCCACTTTCCACACTACTGTATATGAAACAAATGGGCAGACCCAGTGACGTGGCTACAGCACACTGTACACCCACCTGGTGGACAGGATTCAAAGTCCATCCCCTGAATCCCACACTGGAGCCTGAGGGGAGGGGTGCTGGGTGTGTACTGGAAGGAAGATGACTGACTCCAGGGAAGGATGACAGCAGGCTGCCAAGCATTCTCACACCCACTGCTGGCCAATTTCGAGGCAGAATAAGAGTCACGTGTGAAAGCAGCAGCAGGCTCCCCATCCTAGTCGAATAGTGTATATATGGCAAACAAAGTTGGGGAAAACAGAAAAAGAAAAACACAACTGATATAATTCACCTTTTTAGCTGCATATAGCACCTCTTGCCATACCGCATAACTGGGGAACCCTAATCACACTCACTCAGTTCCAGTCATCCTGAGGCTCCACTCCCCCCACCCCAATAATTCTGAGGGCATCCTTCCCCATGCATCCCCTAGACATGCCACTGCCATAAAGGCACCAGAGGGCACAAATCTGACTGATTCGTAGAAACACAGAATTTGTTGACAGATGAGGACCACTTGGGCCCCCCACTATGCCCATTTTTTCCCCATCTAAAAGTATCACCGCAGACCCTACTTGATCTCAGGCTCCCCCCCCAATTCCATTCCACTAGGAGTCCCTTATGCCTATCCCATGCACTTTTGAACCCCCCCTACAGTTTTCGCCCCCACTACCTCAGTTAGTAAGTTGTTCCAGCAATCCACCATGCTTTCTGTGAAGAAGTGCTTCCTCACATCTCCCCTGAAAATACCCCCTCCAACTTCACAGCATGTCCCCTTGTTACTGAGCATCTTTTTTTTTTCCTGAAAAACACTATCCTCCTTTACCCCCATGAGGGATTTAAATGTCTACATCATATCCCCCTTCCTCCTCTATTACAGTGTGTACATACTGAGTTCCTTCAGTCACTCCTCATAGGGCATTTAATGCAGACTCCGCACCATCTTAGCTGCCCTCTGGACTGCCTCCACTCTATGTCCTTCTGGAGATGTGGCTTACAGAACTGTACCCAGTATTCTAGGTGAGATCCTACCAGCGATCTAAACAGAGGCAAAACCACCTCCCTTCTTCTGTTGGTGATACCTTTCCCTATGCACCCCCAGCATCCCGTTAGCCAACCCAACTGCCGTGTTGCACTGCCTGGCCACCTTTAGGTGATCAAAGATGACAGCCCCTAGGTCTCTCTTCTGCTTGGTGGTTATCAAAAACAGTCCCCCCATTTTGTACACTACCCTTGGGTTTCTGTGCCCCAAGTGCATCATTTTGCTTTTTCTGGCACAGAGGCCAGCTGCCACACCCTTGACCACTCCTAGAGTTCTCAGGTCTCCGCTCAACCTTTACACACACATGCATGCTGGCAGACTCACCCACCCACCCAGAGTGTCCACCCTACTGAGGAATTTGGTGTCATCGGCAAAGAGGCAGACCCACCCCTCTAGCTCCTCTACAATGTCACCTACTAAGACATTAAAGAGGACTGGTCCCAGCACCGATTCCTGAACTCCATTTCCCACCACCCTCTGTCACCCATCCCCTAGCCAACTTCTTACCCAGTTTACCACCCTAGAACCCACTCCTAAGCTACCCAGCCTGTTTTGTTTTTGTTTTGTTTTTTTTAAACACTGTTTATCCTCCTGGCTTCGGGCCAGGTCGGGACCTCCTTCCGCCTGCTGCCAATGCCTGTATACCATTTGGCCAAGATCCTACCAGCCACCCAATGGGACCTCAAGCCCACCTGCAACACACCAATGTGCTGCTCCCCTGGCTTATCCCCCAGGGCCGGGTACGCCTTCAGCTCCCTGGGTATTTCTACACCGCAGACATCTGGCTAGCCATGATGGAGGTGAAGACTGGTAGTGTCCCAACTCTATGGTGGCACGGATCCAGTGGTGGATGTGGTGGGCCAATAGTGGCTTCATCTGCCCGAACCTGCGCCTTCCCGGATGAAAGGAGCATCCTGTGGAACACTCTAGTGGACTCCTCCGGACAGCTTCCGAAAGCCCAGACTCGTTCCCAAACCTGGGTCGTCAGTGTCACAAGCAGCATCTCTACCGCTGCACCAGCAGACCGGCTGCTACCCAGCTTGCTTAACAGTCTCCTATGTGGCATGGTGTTGAACACCTTGCTGAAATCTAGGTAGGCCACATCCACTGCTCCACCCTGATCTAATTCTTTAGTCATGCACTCTGATCTAATTCTTTAGTCACTCAATCAAAGAAATCTACCAGATTCATCTGACGTGACCTCCCACTCGTGAATCCTTGCCGTCTTGAGTCTTGTAACCCTTTACATTTAAGATATTCCACTATCTTCTCCTTCAGCAGCGATTCCATTAACTTTCCTACCACCGATGTCAGGCTGACTGGCCTGTAACTGCCACCTTCATCTCTGGTACCACTTTTGTGAAGTGGAACTACATCTGCCCTCCTCCAGTCTTTTGAAACCACTCCTGTTTCCAGTGAGCTGTTAAAACAGGTCAGTCAGAGGTGCTGCCGTTACCTCCCTGACCTCCCTCAATACCCCAGGATGCACCCTGTTTGGTCCTAGTGCCTTGGCCACTTTTAGATTAGCAAGACCCCTTAGGACTCTCTCCTTTGGAAAAGGACTACAGTTCTTCTCCCTCCTTTCAGAGTTCATTACTTTTTTGTGGCTTCTTCCACTGTGAACTTGAAACAAAATTATTTGTTCAGATGTCTGCCTTTTCCTGGTCCCCCTCTACCAGTCCCATCTCTTTTTAAGATTACAATCCCACCCCTGGTCTTCCTTTTTTCACTTACATGCCTAAAAAATGTCTTGCCCCCTTCTGTCACCATTTGCGCTAGTCTCTGTTTGCACCTTCGTCCTCCTTACTGCTTACCCAGCTTCTCTCCGTTTATCCTGATACACTTCCCTATCCTCCTCCCTTTGTATCTTTTATCTTCTACATGCTATAGTGCTGCTTGGACAGTGCTTTTGTGGATCCGACGACCCACTGTCAGATAGTGCTGGTATCTGACCTAGGATCCAACCATCAGATCCAACCTCCGACAGTTGGATCTGATGGTGGGATACCGGGATCAGATGGCTGCATCCATCGGACACCTCAGATACCTACAGGGGATCCTAGGAGGTTGGATCCTTGGTTAGATGTCTATGCCATCCGAGGCTATCCCATACCCGACCACAATTATGGTATCCAATAGTACCCGACCTGGTAGGATACTATCCGAGCAACACTAAAAACGCTACTTTTTTAGCCTTTACCTTTTCAGCTACCTTATTCAAGAACCACAGCACTTTCTTTACTTTTACTCACTTGTCTAGCATAAAAGTTTATCGCTTTCACTATGCCCCCTTTTAGCTTTGCTCACTTTTCCTCCACCCAATCCCCCAGCTAGATCATTCCTGAGGCATGCACCCATTGTTGTAAAATCTGCCCTCCTGAAGTCCACGACCCTCACCAGTGTGTGGGTCGATTTTGCAGCTGTCAGACTGAACCACACTGTACAGTGATCACAGGTGGCCTCTTACCTTGATGGCTGCAACACTGTCCTTGTTAGAAAGTACCAGATCCAGTACTGCCCCATCACTCGGAGATCTGAGGCTCTAAATAAGTCCCTCAGCCCTTAGATGTGCCAATGTCTTCAGCTGTAGTCACCCTGAAAACCACAAAGGGGGAGCTCGCAGTTGGGAGGCACTGCAGTTGCTCCTCCGTGCAGCTGACAAAGCACATCACCCCTCCTAACACTGCCTGACCTTCACTGACCCAAGATGTAGGTGCCAGAGATCAAACACTGTTCTTGTGACAGTTGCCACAAGTGCCACTGCCAAGACTACCAGCTGGTCCAAAACTAGTTTATAATTTTGAAAATATGGGTGCACCAGCTATAAAAGTCTCTGGCATAAAAAGATCTGTCCTTTCAGATGCTGAAAAGCCCCATATCGTTTGAAGCCAAAGCTGCCCACAGAACTGTAGAGCAGAAGATCCCATGTTTGAATGCCACTACAGTCACTGGCTCACTGTGACCTTGAGTAAGTCACTTTACCTCCCTGTGTCTCTCCCAGCTGCAAAACCGGACAGAAGCAGGAACTTCGAGTACTGAGAAGTTACATCTCACATGGGATATCCCTGGATAAGTAAGCTGTAAGAACAGAATCATTTGGGTACAAGAATGAGAAGTACAACTCTTACAAGCTAGTCTCTCAAAAAAAATGTTTCAGTTTAATAAAAGGTAGCACCTGCAACATATTTGTTTTTGTAAAATATTTTCCAAAACACAAAGAAATGGAGAATACAGTGGTTACAGCACTGCTCAGCTGTCCCAAATCAGCAACTACTAAACATGGTTAAAGGGATACTAACATACTAAAAAGCCAGATTAGGCCCTATGGTCTATCGAGTCTGCTCGGGGGATCAGTGCCTACCCAGGGCACCATCACTGTCAACCCCCTTAGGCCTCTAACGGTCAAGCTTATAAAAGACTGCTGATGTAGCTGGTAGTCCTGGAGTTACCATACAAAAACATATTTGTTTACATTCCTTGATCAATACCCACTGTATCTTTTCCAGACTTGGGAACATCCCCCCACACAGGCTAACCACTTATGGTGCAGTAGGAGGGGAAAAAAAAAAAATAGACAGCATTACATCATGTGGGGCTGCACTGTTTAGGGATGTTCCTAACGTTCAGGAAGTGTGAAAGAGGAGCACCTTAAGGATTTTAAAGAAAACAAGTTTGAGAATTATTGTTACATCATTGGCATGCATTTCAGTTCTGCCTAGAAAGGAAGCAGATAAAACAACCTCCAACCTCAATGAGTTACTTGTAGAGAAAGTAAACAATCATACAATGTGGGGTTTCAGTTAAAAAGACTATGATGAAAAAAGGGCTGACAGTGCCCCTTTAAAAAGGATGCAAATCCGTTATTCAAATGTGACGTTAGACCATAAGAAATAAAAGCAATGTTTGGTGGAGCCACAGAGAGACTTAGTTACCAACCCTTTTGCATTTCATATAAAAGCTAAGACTGATCCTTTCCTTTCAGAAGTAGGTAATAATCCCTGCCCTGTACAGCTCCAACAGAAAAACAAGTGTCATATTTGCAAGGTTTCCTGTCACTCAGGTACTGTGGCACCACCCACTCCCTCCATTGTACGAGGGAACCCTAACGAGATCACATCTGTCAGGATCCCAAAAAATCGATCTGCATCAACTTCCAAACGCCCTCGGCGGAAGCAACAGCCACAGATCCAGCATAAATACGGGATTTCATTTTATTTCTGTCTACCCCTCCAATAGGGGAGGACGGAAGAAAGTCTGCTGCAATGTGCGAAGCTGTGTTACGTCTCTCCCTGACGAAGTGGGGGGGGGGATGCAGCTGGAGTAACACACCCCCATCATGCCCTCCTCCCTGCTCTGTCAAAAGGCGGGTAGTGACTGCTGCTCTCCAGTACGCCTGATCGATCCTAGGGAAGGGGGCGCAGGGAGACAGTGCATAAGCACGCCACCGGTGGGGTGGAGGGTGCAACCCACCCTTGGTCTCAGTGGAGCTAAAAGGTCACAACAAACGGAGACGGGAAGAGAGCAGGTGATGCATGCTGCAAGCAGGCATGGCCGTGCAATGTGCTGCAGATGCGTGCACTGGTAACATCTTGTTGACATTCTCCCCCCCCAACCAATCCAGCGGAGTCCATTTAAGTCCCGTAATGCCCCTCACCAGCTGCACCTTGCAACCTCTGAAACAGAGGGTGGGGTAGTGTTAGCCGAACGGCAAGGCAACAAACTTCCAGTGAAACAGCCAAGAACTCGCTCACCCCATCCCTCGAAAAAGAACTGTATTACAATAAATACAAACGAGTGATTGGGTTTGCAAGACCATGGCTGGATGTCACACCGAACTTGGTCCAACTCCCCACTCCTCAGAAACTCCAGAGCCCAACTGCGGGGTTCCCCATGCCCTGCCAAGCCAGGTGGGTGGGTGGCCGACCGCCCTCCTCGTTCC
This sequence comes from Neoceratodus forsteri, assembly GCA_016271365.2. Taxonomy (NCBI): domain Eukaryota; kingdom Metazoa; phylum Chordata; order Ceratodontiformes; family Ceratodontidae; genus Neoceratodus; species Neoceratodus forsteri. Next base: position 106,407,454 of record JADMNL010000034.1, on the reverse strand, counting down.
CGGATATTTTACATTAAACAGGTCAGCCGCCTGCCCCGGGCGGCGGAATAGCTACACAAATCCCGCGGGTGGCTCGTTTCCCGCTGAATATTTATTGGCATGGGGGAAGGGGCTGTTGTTGTTGCCCCGCGTGCCCCCTGCCCCAGCGGCGCGCGCAGGGTATCTCCTGCCTCCTCCCGCCCCTCACAAGACGATGGATGGATAAGAGATGGGTGGGGGTAGACTGGACTGTCCCGAGCAGCGCCTCTCCCTCTCTCGTCCACCGTCCTTCCTTCCTCCTTCTCGCCGACTTACCTCACTGCCGCTGCTGTTCGTCTCCCCGAAGGCGTCCAGAAATTTCCGGAGGTTCGTCCCGATGGCGGCGGAGACCTGCAGCGCGGCGTCGTAGCCCGGACTGACCCACTGCAGCTGCCCTGCCGCCGGGCCCGTCCCGCTGCTTCCGGCCGCCACCTCATCCCCTAGCGACGAGGGCGTCTGCGGCAGAGAGAACAGCGCAGGGACCCGATTGCGGGCACCGAGTTTTCTGCCGGTCCCGGGCCGAGCTGGGAACCGCCACCGACAGCTGTGCGCCATTTTTGTTTTAGCTGAAACCAATAACACGCGCGCGTGCTCGCCCGCTGACTTCTCGCGCTCGCGCACACGGGGGGGGGGATAGCCTCTTCGCGCCCGGCACCTGAATACAAAATAATTGATCCTTTAACGCGCTGAACGTTGTGTTGATTATGCAGAGTCCAGGCAAGAACATAGTAAGCTACGACACACGGAAAGACTGTTATTCAGTGTCCGGGGTACAGAGCTGTGCCCTGGAGCTCGGCTAGAAATAAAAACGAGTAATATTAATATTTATTTAGTGAAAGTTTTACCACGAAAGTTATACTGAACTGGTATCGGCTCCTTTCCAGATGCGTCCTGTGGAAGGGGGAAGAGGTCAGAATAGGTCCAATGTACAAAAACAATACAGCAATATGAAAGGAGTAAAACACTATATCCAAATAAATAAAAAAAATTCAGAACAAAAATGTCACAGTAAATTCAGAAGGGGGCAAAAGCACATTAAACTGTGTACAACAAAACAATAATATGAGGAGAAGGGAGGAGTGAGTGATAAACTTTGGGAGAAGGGAGAAGCCTTGTAGGGAGGCAGTCTGGTGACAGAATTCCACCCCAGCATCGGGAACAGCTGCAGGAGTGAGTAGAGAAATCACAGAGCAGAGATTTCGGAGCATGAAGAGAAGGAGCAGAGCGAAAGAAAAAGGAGAGACACCAAATTACAGGGAAGCGGAATGAGTAGGTAGCTTGGCCAGCAGTAGATGTCACTAATGCCCGGGCATTGATGAGAGGGTAAGTCAGCTGGTGCAAGTGTTGTGAAGGAGGGAAGATGGGAAAGAAGCAAGTTATGAGGGGAGGGAGCCAAATCAAAATTTGGAGATAATGGAGACACAGTGAGAAAGGCACCTGGCTTCAAGAGAGGGGAGGGAGTTGTACAAAAAATAGTATGTGGTAAGTACACTGGGGTTATCAAGAGCAAATGACCAGAAGGACTGAAAGAGGGGGTTCAGTCTAATTAAAGTGTGTGTGTGTATGTATGTGTATATTTATATATATATATATATATAATTTACACACACACACACTGTTTTTTTTCTTTTCAATTTGGCAAAACCCACCTCTAGTTATTGGGTTTCTCTCAGCATCCTTAGGATCACGGGAACAGTTGCACGGGAGTCTGAGCTGGACATCATTGTCCACCTAGGGACAAATGACTTGGCTCATCATGAGATTAGAGCAGTGCAAAAGGACTTTGTAGAGTTGGGGAGGGGCTTAAGACAAGTAGCACACACAGTATCCTTCTCAGAGGTGCTGCCTGTCAGTGGCATGAGTGAGGCGAGGGTACTTTGCACCATGCAGTTTAACAAATGGTTGAAAAAATGGTGTGGAGCACAGGGTTTGGTTTCATTAGACTGGGGTTCCACCTGGAGGGACACCAGCCTATACTGGCAGGATGGTCTGCATCTGTCCAGGAAGGGAACAAGTCTTTTAGAATCGGTTTAAATGCTTCATTGGCAAGCCTTTAAACTAGTCAAGGGGAGGCACTGATAAGCAGAAGGAAAATCCCAGCCTCCCCTACAAAAACAGGGTACTAAATGAGAAAAACCAAGGTAGAAAGGTCAGTGGGGGTTGCCGCTACAGAAGGTAAAAGCCATCAAAAATGGAGAGCAATGAGTACCAATGCCTGTAGTCTGGGTAACAAGCTTCCTGAATTAGTGGCCTTGATGGAGGAGGAAGATCTGGATATTGTAGCAGTCACAGAAACATGGCACACACAGAACCATGACTGGGACGTAAACATACCAGGATACACTATCTACAGGAGGGACAGGGAGGGTAAAAGAGGAGGAGGAGTAGCTCTCTACATAAGAGAAGAAATCAAAGCAACAGAACAAAAGGGTAAACAGGGAGGAGAAGAAGCACTGTGGGTCAATTTGGAGGCAGGTAATGGCACCACAATCCGCACAGGGGTTGTATACAGACCCCCCTCTCAGGGGGAGGAAATGGACAAGGAAATGATAGAAAGTATACTTAGAATGGCAGATAAAGGGGAGATATTGCTGATGGGTGATCTGAATATGCCAGATGTTAACTGGAGTGCAGTTGCAGCAGCCACTTCTAAGAGTGAGGTTATTCTAGATGTCCTACAGGGGGCATGCCTTAGACAACTAGTATTGGAGCCCACTCAAGAGGGAGCAATCTTAGACCTGGTTCTCTCAAATGGAGATGGAGAGGATCACAGATGTAGAAGTGGGTAGCCATCTGGGAACTAGTGACCCTGAACAGTATGGTTCTAATAACACAGCAATAGAGTGCCACCACAAAGACAAAGGTACTGGATTTTAGGAGGGCTGACTGCGCTTAAATGGGTGAGTGCCTAAGTAATGCACTAGCAAATGGGCAGAAGGAGGGTGAAAGAACAATGGGAATAATAAAACTGCTATCACAGAGGTAACAAGCCTTTGTGTAAAGCAAATAAACAAAACGAACGAGGTAAGAAACCACTATGGTTCTCAAAGGAAGTGGCAGTGAAGGTTCAAGAGAAAAGAAAGCATTCAGGAAGTACAAGGAATCACAGAAGGAACAGGACAGAGAACTGTATCATGTTAAAGCAAAAGGAAGCTGGAAAGGCAGTCAGAATAGCAAAGGCCCAAACTGAGGAAAAGATAGCCAACTCAGTTAGAAGGGGATAAAACCTTTTATAGGTACATCACGGGAGCAAAGGAAGACCAAGGAGGGATGAGTGAGGCTTAATAAAGGGAGGGAGGGTGGGCAGAGGGTGACTCAGAAAGGCAGAGATACTAAACAAATATTTTTGCTCAGTATTTACAAAGGAAGAGGAGGTACCTAAAACAAACAGTAGAAACACTCTGGATACAGAAGTTGATACCAGCCCATTTACAGAAGAAAGAGTTCTGAAAGAGCTCTAAAACTGAAGGTGGACAAAGCAATGGGGCCTGATGGGATTCATCCCAGAATTCTAAAAGAACTAAGGATAGAACTAGTGACACCACTGACTACCCTCTTTAACAAATCATGGGAGGATGGGGTGGTACCTGAGGACTGGAGGAGGGCAGATGTGATTCCCTTCACAAAAGTGGGAGCAAGGCAGAAGCAAGAAACTACAGACCTGTTAGTTTAACCTCAGTGGTAGGGAAAATGATGGAATCACTTCTGAAGGAAATAATTGTCATGTGATCTAGAGGCCAGAGGGGCACAGGACCCAAGGCAGCATGGATTCACAGCGGGAAGGTCATGCCAGACAAATCTGATAGATTTCTTTGACTGGGTGACCAAAGTAGTTGATCAGGAAGGGCTGTGGACATGGCCTACCTAGACTTTGCAAGGCATTTGACACAGTCCCACACAAAGATTAATATACAAGTTAGCCAGCCTGGGAGTGGATCCCAAGATGACAGCCTGGGTAAAGAATTGGCTGGAGAATAGGACACAGAGAGTAATAGTAAATGGAGTCCATCTAGAAAAAGGGGTTAGCAGTGTGGTACCACAGGGTTCAGTATTAGACCGGTCCTCTTCAATGTCTTTATGATTACATTGCAGAGGGACTGAAGGAAAAGTATGTCTCTTTGCAGATGACACAAAGATCTGCAACAGAGTTGATGCACAAGGTGGGGTGGAAAGGATGAGAAGGACTTGTAAGGTTAGAGGAATGGTCAAATGTATGGCAGCTTAGATTCAATGTTAAGAAGTGCAAGGTAATGCACCTGGGAAACAAAAACCCAGGGGAAGAGTACACAATGGGGGGTGAGATACTAACAACAACAAAAATGGAAAGGGACCTGGGGTAGTCATATCAGATGACCTAAAGGTGGGCAAGCAATGGAGAGGGCAGCAAGGAGGGCTGGGGGATACTGGGATGCATAGGGAGAGGCATCACCAGTAGAAAACAAGTAGTTATTATCCTTCTGTACAGACAGCTGGTGAGACCACATCTGAGTACTGCTGCAGTTCTTGGAGACCCAATCTCCTCAAAGACATAGACAGGATGGAAGCTGTCCAGAGGAGGGCAACTAAAATGGTGCAGGGTCTGCACCGGAAGACATATGAAGAGAGACTTAAGGAGCTTAATATGTATAGCCTCGAGAAAGGAGGGAGGGGGGACATGATAGAAACTTCAAGTACCTCAAGGGAATCAACAAAGTCCAAGAGGTAGCATCTTTCAAAAAAGAGTGTGCAAGAACGAGGGGCACAATTTGAAGATAGAAGGGGGGGCATCAGAGGTAATTTAAGGAAGTATTTTTTCAGAGAGGGTGTGGATGTATGGAACAGCCTTCCAGAGGAGGTTGTGAGTCAAAACAGTGGTGGAATTCAAGCATGCATGGGACAGTCATAAGGCAATTCTAGGGGATGGGGGTAGGAAGAAGTAGGCTGCTGGTTAACTAGGATCTGCAGCTTATCCATCAGGTAGGGAAATGGGCAGACTGGGTGGGCCAAGCGGTCCTTATCTGCCGTCAAATTCTATGTTTCTATGTTACTGCTGTACTGTATTTTCTCAGCTGAGGGATGCAGCATATTTTAACCCTCTCTTGTAAGGAGAACTGCCTGCCAAAGCATTCCCCTGCATTAAATAGTACATTTCCAAGACCGTGGGGCAAGCGCAGCTTGGGTCTCTTCTGTGAGGTATCCCATCAAAAGCACAACAGAGATTGAACGACTCAAATATACTTACATACTAAAAAGCCATCAGAATAGGCCAAATGGTCCGTCTTGTCTGCTCGAAGGCCAGTAACCTAATGGCTGCCAGCCTCACCACCTCCCCCAGCCCCCAAGAGTGTCTTCCCTAGATTCAGTTTCCCCTTGTACCTGTCCCACTCCTTCTTGAAGCCCTCCACTGTGCTCTCCTCCACCAGCCTCCCTGGAAGCGCATTCCACGGCTCTACCACCCTCTCAGTGAAAAAAATGCTTCTAATTTCCCCCCTCCAACTTCCACCTATGGCCCCTGGTCACTCCCCCCCTTCTTCAGCCTAAACAATTCCCTGGTTCCACTCCAAATTATTCTCTTTACATACTTGAAAACTTCTATCATGTCTCCCCTATCCCTCCTCTCCTCCAATGAGTAAAGCCCAAGCTCTTCCAGTCTCTCCTCATAAGGTCTCCCCTCCATACCCTGAATCATCCTGGTTGCTCTCCTCTGGACCCTTTCCAGCAGTGCTATGTCCTTTTTCAGATGAGGTCTCCAGAACTGCACACAGTACTCCAGCTGCGGCCTGACCAAGGTATTCTATAGAGGGAGGATCACCTCCCTGCTTCTGGACGTAATTCCCCTGGCTGTGCAACCCAATATCCTGTTTGCCTTGGCAGTAATTCTTCTACAATTTTCAGAGTTATTCATTTTGACATCTACCACCACCCCTAAATCCCTTTCTCCCAATGTGGCATGCAGTGTGACCCCCTCCCGGCTATATATATGTCCCGGGTTTTTGACCCCCAAATGAAGAACCTTACATTTCCTGGCATTACATTTCAGTCCACCCCTCCAGGGTATCCAGCTCTCCATGGACTGTCTCCCTCACTTCCTTACTATCCACCAGTGCTCCCAATTTTGAATCATCCGCAAAAAGACTCAACCTATTTCTAACCCCCCTCCCTATATCCGAGATGTACACATTGAACAAGAGTGGCCTCAATACTGAACCTTGAGGGACTCCACTGATTACCTTCCTGGGGAGGATATTATCCCACCCACCATTACCCTCTGTAAATGCCCGGAAAGCCAATTATCAACCTAATTTAGCTCCTGTCCTCCCACCCCTATCTCCCCCATTTTTGCTATCAGTCCACTGTGAGGTACTGAATCAAACGCTTTACTGAAATCTAGGTAGAGGACATCCACTGGCCTATGTCTATGCAGGGCCCCCGTCACCCAATCATAAAACTCTACGGAGTTGGTCTGACACAATCTCCCTGGGACAAAACCATACTGTTTATTATCCTGGTGTCCTAACCTTTCCAACTGCCTCCCAAGCCTCTCCTTGATAAAGCCCTCCATTACTTTGCCCACTACAGATGTAAGACTGACTGGCCTATAATTCCCCATCTCCTCCCTAGACCCCCCTTTATGTATAGATACCACATAAGCCACCCTCCAGTCCTGCGGCACCCATCCCGTCCACAGAGAGATGTTAAAGAGTGCAGCCAATGGGTCTGCCAGCGCATCCGCCAATTCCTTCATAACCCTCGGATGTATTCCCTCCGGTCCCGGCGCCTTATCAATTTTCAGATTTCGAAGGACCTCCCTCACCCTGTCCACTTTGATTTCTCCCCACCAAACCACTCCCTCATGTAACCTTCCTACTCTTTCTTGGTCTGGTCTAGCCTGTGCCCCAATCTCTTGCCATCTTATGGACTCAGACTGAGACTGACCTCTCGCTTTTACTGACTCCTCATCTCTCCCATCAAGCCGTAGAGATCCCTTATCACCCTCTGCAAATATTGAGACAAAGTATTCATTTAGCACCTCTGCCTGTTCCCCCTGCTTCCTGAGCCCATCCCTCCACAATCTTAATCCTATTGATCTGTGTCCTCTCTTTTCTCTCTTCTCTTATGTATCTATAGAATCCCTTCCCCCCCCTCCGGATATCCCTAGCCAGGTTTTTCTCCATCCCTGCCTTAGCGCCCCTCACCACTCTGGTGACCTTCCTGGCTAATAGTACATACTCCCCTCGCTCCTTATCCCCCCCAGAATGTTGGAAACGTACGTAGGCAGCCTTTTTATCCCTCACCACCTCCTGCACCTCCCTGGTCCACCAACATGGCTTGTTAGTTCTACCATGCTTACACCTTATTTTAGTACAGGACCTAGTAGCCTCTTGTACCCCTTCTTTAATGGTCTCCCACAATCTTCCAGCATCCATATCCGGTCTAACCATGTCCAAATTCTCCCTTAGAATCTTACCCATACCCACAAAGTCTGCTCCCCTGAAATCAACCACTACTGTATGAGTGTGATTCCTCCCCCCCCCAGATACAGCAGGGACCAAACCGTGGCAAGGTCTCCACCCGCCAGTGGACTGCACACCTCCAGGCCCCTAATTTGTTCATTATCCACTAGGACAATGTCCAATATCTGCCCCTCTCTAGTAGGTTCCCCACCTGCTGAACCAGGAAGGCATCCTGAAAGACATCCATCAGTCTTGTTCCCTGGTTTCAGAGGATGTCATGGTGTCCCAGTCCACCCCCGGCATATTAAGATCACCCATAACAACCACCCTTCCCTTTGCAAGGTCACAGTGAGCCTTGATGTTCTCAACCAGTTTATCCTCCAGAGCCTCCTCTATTGCAGGGGGCCTGTATAACACCCCTATCTTCAATTTCTTCCCTCCCCTCGTTTGCAGCGTTACCCAAATCGCCTCCAGCCTCCTCCACTCAACTAACCATTATGTCATTTCTGACTATCGACGCAACCCCACTCCCCTATCTTTCCTGAATATCTTGTAGCCCTCCAAGTTTAGGTCCCACTCATTTCTCCGCTTGGCCCATGTCTTTGTAATTGCTGCCACATCCGCTGTTCCCTCAGCCAATATAGCTTGAAGTTCAGGCATTTTATTGCTCATACTCCTGGCGCTGATCAGGACTGTCCTCCACCCCAACTTCTCCCCAATCCCCTCAGCCCTGCGCAGTCCCTTTTTTGCCCAATTATCCTAGGATTCTTAACATAGTCTCTCCCACTCCTCTCGTACCCCAGACCTGGACCCTCATTCAGCCCCCCGGGGTCCCTTTATTAACATTATTTGAACCCCCCCCTTTACAAGTTTAAACCCCACCTCTCATCTATAAATCCAGCAAGTTTTAATTTCAAGCTTTCCCTCCCCTCCATATTAAGGTGCAACCTATCCCTGGCATATTACCCCTTATCCTCCCAAGTATCCCCCCATTCTCCTACCAGCCCATACCCCTCTGCCCTGCACCAGCCCCTAAGCCACTTATTCACCTCTCTGAGTTGTAGCTTAGTCTCACCAGATGCCCTAGGTACAGGCAGAATCTCAGAGAAATAAATTTGATTTCCTATAGAGTGACAAACTCTTGCCAGCTCCTGGAATCTAGCCTGTATTTCCAGCTCACTATTCCCTTCCAAATAGTTTGTCCCCAAATGTACTAGGAAGTCTGGGATCCCCCACAATCCAATGCCAACGAGTAACGGTGGAATTTGGCCTTATGTACGGATAGACCTGGCATACATTTAGCCTTGAAAGGGCTGCTTTTATTCTCCCTTTCCCCTTCCCCCTCCCATTGAATACCCCGATCATGGAATCCCCTAGCAATATCACCTTCACTTCACCCCCCACTTCATTTGCCCCGTTTAGTCCTTCCATACTCCTCCTTCTATCATTATACCCTTGCTTGCTCCTACTTCTCCCATCAATCTGAGGGTCTTTATTAGCCTGTTTAGTACCCTCCAGGCTCCTTCTTTTGTCACTAACCCCCTGCTTGTTCCTTCCCCCCATCATCCAGGGGGCACCCCCAATTGTGAGCCCTACCATACTCCATTAACCTGCAATTGCCAGTTTACTCCTCGCCCCAAATCTCCTGGGTATTCAGAATTTGCCCCCCCAAGATCCATCCTTGTCTCCTTTTGATCTGAAATACTCCTATCCCCACCCAAATAACCTCCACTGCTTCCCCACCTCCTTGGACCTGCACCTCCCACCCCATCTGTTATATTTCTCCCTACCCTAATCTCCACCTCACCTTGTGAAAAATTTCTGGGATCTGACCTATCTAGGGAACTCCCTACTGCCCCTTCCTCATTGATTAAATTCCCCAACCATGTCACCAGCATATCCCCAATCTTACCTCCTTCCACCCTATCCTCGCTCAGTGCCCCCCATCTGTCACATTTCCCTCCAACACAGGCTCATGTCCTTCTCTCATTCGTCCTTTCCTTTGGTTCAAGCTCTCCTCTGTCACCCTTCCCCCTCTGCCTACTGTCCAAACCCTCTTTATCTACTTGCTCCCCTCTCTCACCATCATCCTCCACTTCATCACCCGGGTATAGTATGGTGAAACAGATTGTAAGCTTGATGCTCTCTCCCATTTTGCTCACTCCTAACTCACTCTCCCTCTTCCGCTACCTCTGAGCTGCCCCTTCCCTACAGCATGCTTCCTGTATGTTGCTTATTCCGCCCACTACACCCCCAGCGTAACCATATGATCCACCCGACCTGTGTGATGAATCCTTTTTTCCATGTCCACTAGTCACCTGAGGTATGCCAAATTGACGTTGCCCCCCACTCCTCCAGAGAAGCCATTTGATCCCCCCAACCTCTGAGATAAATTATTTCTGCCTTGTCCACTAGCCCCCTGATTTATGCCAATCAGATGTTGACCACAGCTACTCACACTTGGTCCGTACCTCACCTTATCTCCCCATCCCTTGTCCCTCGCTCCTTCCAGCTGCCTTCTGATCCCTCTGATCTCATCCCTAAAACCCTCCAGTTTAAAACACACTGGATTGAGCGACTCAATCTCATCACCTGTGTTTTGAGCTACGCTGAAACGGTAACGACGGGTGAAAAAGAAGGTGACTGGAGGGCAAAAAGGAAGCAACCAGACCCAGCACGGGGAATGGAAAAAGAGGGAAGGTATGTGGGAGGCAGTGCATCGGAAGACTGCTGAGCTGGCCATGTGGCGTGGTGGTGAGGGTGGCTGGTTGCGGTGGGAAGGGTGAAGGGTTTGGGTCTGGGGAGGTGCTAGTGATTTTGCGGTTGGTGGTATTTTTTTACAAGTTTCACCCCCTCCCCGACATGCACCCCCCTGGAATTGGGAAAATTTAGTTAGGGGAGTTCAGGAGGTGCCCCGTTGTGTTCACTGCGAGTGTACATCGCCATTTTTATTTTCCATGATGTATACTGTCCCTTAACAATATCACATAGAACCCTTTTGTGACATGAAAATTTACACTGCAAGGTGACTTAAGCAGTAGTCACACTATACTAACATGTTCAGTTACACACATGGGAGCCCAATTCCCGAATACTCCTGGTTAACACTGTACAGGCAGGTTCGATCCTGACCCCAGGCATGAGTCTGGAACTTAGGGTCCCTCTGTAAAGGTTTATGCTCCTCTCACAACAGGAGCCATGCAATCCCTTCTATTCCTTTTTTCACACACCAGTGGGTTTAGGTTAGACCTGCCCTCAGAGCTTGTCCTACTATACATAATTTTACCAGTCTCTACCACTGTGCTATTGCCTTTGGAGTTTAAACACATCTGTGACACCATAGTGCCTGATCAGCTAATGATGGCAGAGGTACCGTGGAGCCTGAGCTGATCAGTCACCTGGAACTCCAACACCTCAGACGAGCCATTTTAATTCATAAAACTACTTATTTGGTTTCGCCCCTTTGCCCTATCACCCTACTCTTCCCCATTTGACAAGGCTATATTTGGCTGCCATTTCTTCCCCTTCCTACGGACAGAGCCAACCAGGCTGCCATTTGTATTGATTTTGCATTGGCTTACATTGTACTGTTCCTCATATTGTGTAACTCTGGAACTGATTGTGCATAAGTTAAATACCTTTGTATATCTCATTGTACTAGACATGGAACTTTTGTAAATGATCTACTAGCTCAAAGGCTGTAAAAATAAATAAAATATTTTTTGAAAGCAAAAGTTACAAAGACGGGCTGAGCAAGATGGTGAAGCCATAAGGAGGACGGTAGTCTGGAGAAGTTCATAAAGACAGTAGGAAAGGAACCATGGCCAGCCCGAAGACACAATCATTGGAGCAAGGTACTCTCGAAGAAGGCCCAGAAGAAACTTTGCAGACACTGGGTCGAAAATTGCAGTAGCTGATAATTTTGACTACAGCAATGAACTCAAAGTTAGATGCCCTTACCGGCCATATAGGAATGCTCGAAACCGCTGTTAAAACCCTCCAAGTTGAGATGAAAGATATTTGGTGACACTCTAACACCTGTAAGAGCGCCATGCAGCACAGAGTCAACAAAGAACCGTATGTAAATGTACATTTGGAGGTACCTGAGAACCAGGTATGGAGTAATAATATTCGGGAGACTGGCGTCTCAAAAAGGGCAGAGGAAGACCATGCTGTGTTCTTCTTAAAAGACTGGGTGAGTCAACGAAGCACAGCATGTAAAAGTACGTTTGGAGACACCCGAGAACCAGGTGCAGAGCAATAATATTTGGGTGATTGGCCTCCCAGAAGGGGCAGAGAAAGACTATGCTGTGTTCCTCTTAAAAGACTAGCCGAATGAGCAGTTCAGCACAAGATTGGAAAATTTAAACTTTGGAGTTCCTAAAGCCTTTTGGGTTACATCTCAGGGATGGCAACTGGAGGGCTTACCAAGAGGTGCTAATGATGATGGTGACAATGTGAGAACCCAGGATATAATCTTAAACATGATGAAACATTATGAGCTGCTCTCTGCTGAGGGTGCAGTAGTTCTCTTATTCCTGGGTGTCTGCTGTGCTAATCACCAGTGGAAAAAGCATTTTAATGGGGTTTGCAATTTGCTAAGGGACCTGCATATTCCCTATTCTGTTTAGTTGTTTGACAAATTATGGGTAGCATAGAACAGTAAAAGCTGCCTGTTTATGAATCCCGGTAATGCAGGGAAGTGGGCTGCGAAGATGGCCGCAATGGACCAGTTAGCACAGAAGGAGGAAGAGGCTGACACTTGAACGACACAGTGACTTTGCTTTACCTACAGTAACTTAACAAGGGATTGCTCTTGTAATAATTCATGTCATGATTTTTCTTTGAGATGGAATATTTTTGTATACATTCAGTTGGTTAGTAGTTTGTGTTGTCTATGCACCGTAGAGTGGCTAGTCTATGTGTCCTTTACTTTTATCACAATTGGAACTACAGCATGGTGGTTTGAGACTTTTATTTGGGACTAAGACCAAATATCGGCAGCTCCTGTTCATAGACTTTAAAACCACAATAATGCCTGTAATTATTGTTGTCATTCATGCAGTGCATCGTGTATTAGTTCTGAATAATGTCACTACTTGTTCTGGTTACATAAGGTGTAAATGTGCCTTAGTTCTCATCATAAAAGTTATTTAACAGTTCAGAGGGGTGGGTGACTGTGGGTTCTGTTACAAGGGATACCACATTTTTTAATTTTTATTTAATTACATGTTGCTTAGGTCATGGCACCTATTACCCAGTTTTGGGTGCAGGATGCTTTTAAGGAGACTTAAACATTTTCCGTTTAATAAATGTGTACTCTGACATGTGCTTTTGGGCTACAGTTCTGCAGCTCAACGATTTTTCCCTGAAGATGATTAATTTATTTTGGTAGCCCCTCCAGGGTATTGTTTATATTCTTGTGACACTGATCCATCCCATGTAATATTACATTAGGTGTTCTCTTTGTATTCTAATAGTTACGATATTCCTTGAACAGATGCAATTGTATTTTGTACATTTTTCAGAAGTGAATGTAATTATTTAAAAAAAGTGATGCAGGAGGCATCACTGTTGTAGGGATGTCTCACTCGGACTTTGGATTACTGGCAGGTGTCCAGGTGTTCCCTGGTCCTGAGGGATGCCACTCATATAAGTCTCCCCACTGGAACCCTGAGACCATCCCTACGCTGCATGCCTCACATTAGCATCTCCTCACACACTGGTAGGTTGCTGGGGACAGCATGGCAGTGGGTACTTAATTCTGCCTGCTAGCAGCACCTAGCAGTCACCCAAGCCCTATCGGTATTGGTAGTCGGGTTCTCCTGTACTCGATGTAGGAATATATCCTTAGTCAACAGCTGTGTATCTCTTACTAGGTTTCTCTTCATCAGCAGTTTGGCTGGCAGCATCTCTTGGACACAGGACAGGAAGGACCCACTGTGGCAGAAACTCCTTTGGGCTGTACCAGCTTCTAGGGAAGTTTATATGATTTACAACTCCTGCTACCACCACTTGCTTACCCAAGGAAAATACCTCTGTCCTGCTCAGGGACTTGGAAGGTCAAACACAGTAATATTAAATGTACCTTTGCAATAAGGATGTTCAGTCACTGGCACTATTAAACTAGATCTTTATTACTATGATGCTACAAGATATTATAAACAGGATATGTACAGCAAACAGAAATATAAACACATTTACAATAAAGGAAAATAAAGCAATTGGAACAGATTGATGACTTATCGAATAAACTCACAATGTAGTCTCACACTAGGATCTATATGTACCTGCCAGCTAACTTGAAAAAAACATTCTCTAAGCTTGTTCTTTCTTCACCCAGATAAGCTAGCTATGAAAGCAGGGCTCTCCTTCCTACTGAGGGACATTAACCAAGAGACAGACCCCTGGGTCCTCTTCAAAAGTTGCAGGAAGTCAGAGAGAGTTGTGGTTAAACTCTTCATCCTTGTGCGCCCAGGTCACATCTAGAAACAAGCTTCGGCTTAGTGTGCTACTCCTGGTTAAACAATGTTCCCTTTCCTTTCCCTATTGTCTGAGTGCAAGAACCCAGTACTTGAAAAACTTACTTACAGTTTTTATTACCTTATTTTGAAGTGAGCTGAAGAGTAGTAGATGATGATGGTGGTGTCAATGGTGGGTGGGCCTCCCTCATGAAGTGAGCTGAGTCGAGGCCTTCCTCTCTTCTTTCAATCTTTTGTTGTTGTGTCATATAAGAGAGACACAAACCAACCTGTCCAATAAACATACCATGCTAAGTATGCCAGACATAGTGAGCCAAAGAGGTGGTGCCCCTTTTTTTAGTGGTAGAGACGAGAGTCTTGCTCTCACTGGTCTGGAGAATAGATAAACCAACTGGGTAGTAAGGGTGTTCTTTGAATATTTGGCTACACAATGTAATTTCACCAAAATGGAAGGCAGGAGGCACAACTCATGAAAGAACCAGTTTATTATTTTTATTTATTTATTTTATTTTATTTAAACAGCAGTTTGGAAAACCTTTGAGCCATAGGCTCATTTACAAAGGTACCTTGTCACAGTAAGACAAACCAAAATACACAGTATAGCAGTACAACACATAAGTATAACAGTAAAATTAAGACATAGATACAAACAAGCTGGTACAGGTAGGATGGATGCAAACAATACCAGAGTTATGTCGTCCTTAGCAGCTTAGTAATAAGCTTTGTCATAAGTATTAGTACGGCTTTGACTAGTGGCAGTTACCTTCGGGTGTTAATAAGGTGGTTACGTAAGGAAGTTTTGAAGCACAATATAGTTGAACCCCGCCCGGAGATGGAGGGGGCAGTGTGTTGGAACCAGGAGGGGGTCCCAAAGCTGAAGGCTCTTTGGCCGTGAGAGGTCCTAGCTCTAGGGATAACAGAGGTTTTCCCAGAGGTCCGAGTATGAACTAGTGGGACAGAGCGCGATGGTGGTGGTCAATCCTGGTGGGGAAAGCCCAAGGAGGGTCTTTTGTAAGGGTACAGGTAAGATATTTGAGGTGCCTGCCCGATCAAGTACCAGCGCTTTAGCATACAGTAGACAGGTGTGTGTCATCCCAGGTGCTCCAGTAATTAACCTGCAGGCCTTATTCAGAGAAAGAAATTTTATGGAGTGCGGTCTGATCAGCAGCACCATACACCAGCAGTCCATAGTCCATTAGGGACAGGATAGAGGAGGTGATCAGTAGTCAAGAGCCTCCGGGGAGAAGTATTTATACCGATGTAAGATGCCCAATCGGATATTAGTGGCAGTGGCTAGGGGCAGCGTATGTGTCCATGGAAGGAGAGGGAGGGTCAAAATGGATCCCTAGGTATTTATAGGAGCAAACTTGTTCGAGTGGGAATGAGGACCCAGAGTGAATGAGGAGTTTGAAGTTGCAGGACTTGTTTTGGGGATGAGTGAAGAACATAGGTTTTGTTTTTAAGATTTATCACCAATCTATGTTCCTTGAACCAGCCCTCGGCTTCAGTGAAGGACTTCTGGCGAGTCCTGGAGGGCAGTAGGGTTATGACTTGAGGCAAAGATGACTGCATCATCAGCGTACAATAGAATGTTCCCGAGCAAGAGCGTGGAAGGTGTTAGGTAAAGGGAGAATAGTAAGGGCCCAGAATGGAGCCCTGGGGAACCCCAGAAAAGATGGGACAGATGTCTGAGTAGGTCCCATTAATTTTTATACGCCAGAGCGGTCAGACAGATAACTGGTGCACCAGGAGATAGGCCCAGCAGCAAACCAGAGAGACTAAGGGCATCAAGAAGGAGGGGTGGGAGACAGTGTCGAAAGCTTTCGAGAGGTCAATGAAGACAGCACCAGCCAGAGAACCAGTGTCTAAGGAGGAGTGGAGAAAGTTGGAGAACTCTAGGAGGGCTGTGTTGGTACTGTGGCCCGCTCGGAAGCCATGCTGCTCAGGACAAAGGACATTGTAGGTGGAGAGGTAGTCAGAGATTTGAGAGGCCACCACTTTTTCCAAGGCCTTGGAGAGAGGAGAGAGAATGGAGATCGGTCGATAGTTACCAGCCACAGTCCTATCACCACCACCTTTAAAGATAGGGGTGACAGTGGCAACTTTCCAGGCAGTTGGAACCTTCCCCAGGCAAAAGAGAGTGGTTGATGAGGCATGTGATCGGGTAAGGACTGTGTCTAAGACCAGCCGAGGATACATGGATCCAGGGTGTCACTGCCTGTACTATTACCTTGAGGGCAGTGATAAGGTGCGCCCAAGTTCTTGGGCAGAAACACGGGCGGAGGAGAAAAATATGGGCGAGAAAGATTTACGGCAGGTGCTGGGGAGGAGGGCCAAAAAATTTGTAGGGAGGATAGGGCTAAGGTCAGTGAATGAGGTGTTGAGGTGGTTGGCTATGAGGGCTGGGTCTGAGGAGATCACACCATTAATGTTGATCTGGGTGGGTGGGGGGAGTGCACTCCCATTTAACTGTTTAATGTTATCCCAGAAGGTTCTGGGTTCCTCCATGAGGCAGTGAGTGAGGAGCCGATAGTGCTCAGACTTGGCCTTTCTGATGGCCCGAGTGCACTTGTTTCGGGCGGCAGCAACTGACTATAGAACTTAGAGCAGGGTGATACAAAATTCACTATCACTGTCAATTGCTGCTATAAATTCTATAGAACCATTACCATAATTATCGTTACTGAGATTACTATCACTACTAATTGGATCTGTTGCAAGACTCTAATACTTGCACCTGGACTACTGTAACTCCCTTTACCTAGGGCTTCCGGGGGTTGATATCTGCTGCTTGCAGCTAGTGCAGAACACAGCGGCACGGCTATTGATGGGGGCTCCTCATTTGAGCCATATCACTCCTGTGCTGCGCGAACTGCACTGGCTGCCCATACAGTGGCAGATCACCTTCAAGGTCAGTCTTCTGACCTACAAGGCCCTGCACGGACAGGATTCCGGGCTACCTGCAAGAGCTCCTGAATCCTTGCTGTCCCAGCCGACCACTCTGCTCAGCTGACAGGAGGTTGTTAGAGGTTTCCAGGGTACGTCTGAAACCTTCTGGGTCCCAAGCTTTTATGTATGTTACCCCCTACCCTGTGGAGCTGTCTACCGCATCAGATTCGAGTGCCGGACCATGTAGAGCTTCAAGAAGGCCCTAAAGACCCATCTGTTCCACTTTATTTTTAGGGATTTTACATAATTTTGTTTAAATATATTGTATGTAGTCTGAAATTGGATAGTTTTATCTTCTCTGTTTTAATATGTTTTTATTGATAAATCTGTACAGCACTTTGGTTTTGGAATTGCGCTATAGAAATAAAGATTATTATTACTTTCACATTTGCACAGTTTCCACTTCAGAATACATTTAGGTTCATTGGGTGCCATAAATAGATGTTGCAGAGGGATGCACAAGAAATATCAGCACACGTGCTTCCGTTGGCCAGCTTGTAGAGCAGGTGAGGCAAAGACTTGGCCACTGGGCATCATTCAAACCCAGCGATATGAGAAAACACCCTTGTATTCTAAAAGACTGGTGCAAATTGAAAGCTTCTGTGCTGTCGCCACTAACCTGGGAAAAGGCTTGAAAACTGAAGAACTGAGCACAAGAACACCTCCACGCCATCACCATTGACCCAGGAAACTTGCAGAACTGAGTCTAAAGACTCGATGAACTGAAGAACCATAGCACCTCCGGGCTGTCACCACTGACCTGGGAAAGACTAGAACACTGGAGACTAGTAATTTGATGACCTGAAGAACAGGAATACTTCCACTGAAGAAACTCTGGAAGGCTGAAGACCTGCAGCAAAAACCCCAACCCACTGGGCGATAGATCCCTATCTGTGAACAGGTGCAGTTCCCTGCACTACCTAGCTCACTGTCAGGGAGGGGTCACCTGAAGATCTGCTGAAGAAGCAAGTGACAGGGAGTCCCTTAGCTGTCTACATCATTCCTACACTGACGACTGACCCCAAATTGTCAATATGCAGATGGCTTACACAATCTCTGGGTGGTCATGGTTAGTGAGTCTTTGGTCGAGCGACCATCAAACGGGATGATAGGCAGTAGGCAGAGAAGTCCATAAACATGCAGGACAGTTTGTACGTGCAGGGCAGATTTTATGGGCTAATCCAAACAGTCTTTGGGATAAACAGGGCAGATTAAAGTAAGTAAGTAGGGCAGTTTGGTACATGCAGGGCAATTACACAGTTTCAAAACATATATTATATTTCAGGCGCTGTCCCTTTAAATGCAGTCTCAGGTCAATACCAGTTTTTGCCCTTTTTCATAATTTATATACAGTTCAGCATTTTCACTTCAAAAATGTTCATCAGAATCACTTCCTATTACAGTTGCACTAGGAAGGGCAGTAAAACAAAGCGAAACCTGACTAAATGGTGGATATACCTAGCTACATGGGGACCCTGATGTACATCCTCCCTCCCACAGGCATTTGGGTTCAAAGAGTTTAACAGCAGGACCATCCTATTAGCTGAGGGTAAGCTGACTAGCCTATATGTGCTGGGGATCCCATGCTGTCTCTCCCTGGCTTAGGGGGCTACAGGTTAGTCACATAGGTTATTGACCCTTGGCTAAGCCCGAGGTAACTATGCTGCTGGGTGGCTAACTGGCTGGTCCACTCCCTTCCCCTTGCTCCTGGCTGGAGCTGACACTCTAGTGCACTTTATATTAGCAGAATTTTCTACTTTTCAAACAGTAGCCTAAGCTTGGCTACTGGTGGCCATTTGGCTGCTAGCCACCTTTACCACTCTGGGGCACTCTCCCTTTATAACCTGTGGGGTTTGCCTCCCCTATTTAGCCCACATGGTGATATTTCTAAATAATATTAAAAAAAAAAACGGGCTAACTAGCCATTATTCACTATCCCAACTGGCTAGCTTGGTTATAACTCTAAATGGGGTGTTACCCTGCCCCTGCTTCTTGCTGGAGGTTTCTTTTTTTTTTTTTTTTAATTTAATACTGTTCAGGGTCTGCCTTGCCCTAGGCTCCACCTCTGGGAGCCACTTTCTTTAAATAAGCCAGCCTCTATGCTTCTGTTCCTTTGCTGGAGTGTGACTTCATACATTTTAATAAATTTAAATAGGGCCACCCTCACCGTGTGCTCCCTTACTGGAGCAATTTGCATAAATTTAAATAAAACCCACTGTAAGGTGGTCCTTAGTCCCAGGGCCTTGCCTGACCCCATTAATGGCCGTGGCCATCTCTTACTGCACCCTCGGTGCAAAGAAAAGTACTTTCCTCCTTTTTTGTTTTAATTTACAGTTCAGGCGGTCAGTACCTGCCTCGTGGTGCTGCTATGACCAAGTTACCACCCCGGCCTGGGGAGAAACTGCAGATGGAGTAGTAGTTCTGGCCACAAATGCAGGATGGAGACAGGCAGTGGGCAGTTTCTCTTCTGGGGTCTTGCTGGGCTAATGGCTCTGCCGACGCTCTTCCCGATTATGTGGCCCCACTTTTTTTTTTTTAAACTAAATAGAAATAACAGAAGGGGCTATGCAGAGCCCACATTGTGGCTGCCAACACCACTGGGGACCTGCTGGCACTACAGATCCACCGCAACACTATTGGGCCACCAACACTGACATATGGATGAGATGAGGGCCACAGGTACTACCTTTCAATCTTTATTTACCTCCCTCCATCCACTCTTTGGTCGCAAATGCTTGTCTTCTTTCTGTCGTCAGGGTGTCTGGCAGTGCTCCCTTGACAGTGCTCCTTCTGCTGACTGATTCAAACTCTGCTACTAATGTCCATTACTGGCCACACACAGAACCCTCCCTAGCATCTGGGATGCCAAGTCCCTAACGACCATAAGGCATAAGACTATAATACCGTATATGGCTCAGGTCCTGGTTAACTGTTTGAACTCCTGACACCTGTCTGCCCAGTGCACTCACTCTGGTCTTCCATGGAGGGCCTCCTTGTGGTCCCAAGTTTGTAGTTGAAGACCTCCTGGGACCGTGCCTTTCAAGTGGTGGGACCAGTTTTATGGAACTTTTTACCAAGAGTTCTAAGGGAGGCTGCCTCTGTGGAAGTGTTCAAGCGGGGCCTTAAATCTCATCTTTTTAATCTGGCGTTCGATGTCTGCTAGTTGTAATTAATGTAGGATAAGGTTTTAAGAACTAATTTGAATGGTTTTAAATGATTTATGTTTCTGATTAACTGATTCTAATTTTAAAGTACTTAACTATGTGTGTTTCCTATTGTCACCTCTGTGTAAAGCGCCCAGAGCCTCTGGGATTGGGTGCTAAAGAAATAAAGTTTGATTTGACTTGACCAGGGAGGCAACCAGCTGTTCTGCGTGAGCTGGCCCTTAGATGTGGCACTGGCTCGCATCACTTTTACCTGGCAGGCTGAAGAACAAGAAAGAAAAAAAAAACTTTTAAACTGCAGTCTAGCAGTTTACTTTATGGGGGTCCTGCTACTTTGTTTACCACCCCCTCTTGCCACCTAAACTATCAGGTGCACCTTACTGGGGAACACCTTATTGAGGGGCTCCGGAGCTTCTGGGACACAGTCTTTGGGGTATTGCAGTTTACTCCCTAGCTGCTTGATTGCCTCTCTGGGAAAAGTACATAGAAACATAGAAACATAGAAGTTGACGGCAGATAAGGACCGCAAGGCCCATCCAGTCTGCCCATTTCTTTTTCTACCTTATAAATGTGCCATCGGCCTTTGCTATGTCAGTGACCTATCTATTCATAGTCATTTGTAACACTATTACACCTGACAAGCTGTTTCCCATGTAGGTTTCCCAACATAGCTGCTGGAACATATGACCCAAACTCCATTTTGTTTGCCCCACGCCATTCCAACAACAGAAAAATAGTAATGAAAGGAGATTATATTGACATGGTCATACTCCTGTCACACACACCCAATGGTGAAATTCACTCTTCAGTGGGACTCTCCCTGCATAGTAAGCTTGCCAGGGACTCCCCTTGAGGGGAAGCCCCTATGGGTTCCCATACCCTCCTGGTACATCCCCTACACGTTCTCAGGAATTAACAGTGGTCTACACTAAATGCTTTGTGATCCCTACCCTGGGATCTCCACTGTTTCCTTGGCCTATCCCTGGAGACTACCAGGTGTGTGGGCATTGAGATGAACTGTTCTCAAAGGCTAGATTCATTGACAACTGCAAGTTGTGAGGTCCTTGCCAACTCAGGACAGTGCTGGCAAGAACACTGACAAGAATGACTTTGAGGGTGCCCTTCTCTCTGTCACTAAGCTCTGCCCAGTGGTCTTATTAGTTCAGAGTCACTACCAATGTATAGAATATGGGTCTGGCATTCTAGTAATGTACCCCCTGCCCCCTAGTGGCAGGATGCGGTTGTTACATATACAACACCAGTGGAGATAAAATGGCAAGATGACAAGAGATATATTTAAGCAATAAACCACGACAGGGTGTGGGTGATGCTGGGTTTACCCATGCCTGGCGTGGTTCGGTCACAAGGCCGCAGGCCGAGTGACCAAACCATCTAGGCGTGGGTAAATCCCAGCATCACTCACACCCTGGAGTGGTTTATTGCGATTATACAATGTTCCCCATCATTTTTTTATAACAAAGATGAAAAGAAAAATAATTTTTTCCAGTTTTAATCGTTTTTATAAGATTTGTCATTCCACCACAAAAAACAGTTCCCTGTTTATCATAATGCAACGATATAGAGAAGTGCTGTTTTGTTTGGGTGTTTTTTGGTTTTTGTCATTAAAGAGAGGACTGCAGATGCGGGCTACTTTATTTATTTTACACAGCATGGGACAGATAAGTGACTGTCACTGCTGAAAGCGGTAATGGGTGCCACCGGAGACTGTGTGCTTCCAGGTTCAACTGTTCAGGAAGGAGACAGTAATTGTGTTATCTCGAGAGAAATTGTTTTCGGCTTCTTTTTTTTTTTTTTTTGCATTTACTTTTTTTTTTTTTATTTTAAGTTAAAGTATTCGGAAGGCAGCAGCAGGAATTCAGGTACACAATAGGTTAAAGTATTCGGAAGGCAGCAGCAGGAGTTCAGGTAGACAACAGACCGGGAGTGGAGTGAGAGACTGGGAGAATGGCGCGAGTGGGAGTGGAGTGAGAGATCGGGAAAGTAGTGGTGATACAGATACAGAGGAGATGCAGGTACGATACAAATTACATTCCTGGTGTACTGAAAAATTGTTCCCTAGCTTTCCTCTGGTGATTGGATGCAATAAGAAAAGTATGTGGTGTTTGTGAGGATTCCAAACAACAACGGTCACATGTTTCAATTGAGTTTGTTGGGTCAGGGTAAAAAAGTATGCAGTGTTCTTGGGGGTTGTGAGCGGCAACGGCCGCGTGTTTGAACTGACTGAAGTGTATTGGGCTGGGTGCGAGCGGCAAGAGGGCAAAGTGTGCAGCAGCCATGAGTTACAAAAAACAGACATTATGTGGTGCTTAGTGGGCATTGAAGATGGCGGTTTCTCATCTCTAATATTTGGTGTCGGATTGATTTTAGAAAGGTGGCTGGCTGGCACCTTTTGCGTTGGTAATGCTGAATTTTACAACGCTGTAAAGGTGCCAGTCAACCAATCACATCTCTTGATTTTTAAGCACCATTTTATAATTGTAGCTAAGCTCAAGATATCATGATATGTGTTAGTGTTGTCATAACCAATAGCATGAAGGTTAGTTTCATCACACTGAATGGAATACTGAATCAGTCAGAGAACAGTTTCAATAATGCTGACAACACCATAATGGCCCAGTGCCGCACTGAAGCCAGCAGTTGAAATCACTGAGAAACTATTTAATCTTCAAACAGCAGGTTTAAAAGGTATAACTAGTAAATTAATGTTGCATAAGTCAAATACATAGTGGCACGGTGCAAAATATGCAGGTTTTTTATCCAACCTTTTGGCCTCCAGTTGCCACCAAGCGCCTGCTTCAGGCGATTTCCCCGGCTTCCCCAGCTGGCCCATCATTCCGACTGTCACGCCAGTGGGGAGCTACATGAGGTAGCGTCCATGTGTGCTGGCACCGTCATTAATGGCAGATGGTGCTGATCAGTTTTCTTTTTCTCCCTTCTTCATTTATGGCCCTTCCCCAAATACCAGGTAGTGTCCCTTCAGACTAAACATGTACAGTCTGCCCTCATGAGGAGCAAGCTTCCCCCCCACCACAGGGGTCACTATTATGGCAGAACTATGGAATTCTTCTCACCAAGCTGGGAGCTCTGCTGTGGGGCAGTGCCTCCTCAGGCTGCCCCCCCCCCCCGGTCACCCAGCCAGCTCCTGAGTCTGCTCCTGAACTCGGATCACCAACATGGAAGCGTGTCCCACTCCCTAATAGGCCATTGGGCGGCCCCTTCAAATGATGCAATTTATCACCACTTCTGAGGGGACAGGACTTTCATAACCAACTCATGACTCTGTCACTTATGAGTTCTGATATGCCCCCTCACACTTTTTTTTCCCCCAGTCTCTGTTTCTTTTCCTTTGGTCAGCCCCATCTGCTGAGTGTTCCAGCCCTGTCACCTTGATGTCTACCGGGAATTACCACCAGCTGTCTTCCCCCAGGGCTTGCCCCCCGGCAGGGTTCCTCAGCCCCTGCCATGGTCTGGATCCAGTTCTGGCCAGTATGCCTTGGTAATCAGGTGCGGGGCCTGCAAGTATTCAGCATCATCCTGCCACTGGCTTTTTCTTCATTTTTAGAACCCTGGGAGGTGTGGCACGCAAGAACATCATGAGGCACACCATGCAGTCCTACATAATGTGTTCTGTTGTCTGTCATGGCCCCCTGACATGCTAGCCTGGGCTGCCTTTCCCCCAGCTTCCACAAAGGGCGAGGCAAGCTCCAGACTCTGTCCATTGTTCTCCCTGAGTAGGAGAGCAGTCCTACATACGCTCAGTCTTCCTCCCCTGGCTGGTCCCCCGATGCCTTGCGTGCGCTTGCAAACCTGGGTCATCAGCACTGCAAGTGATAGCACTACTGCTGCCCTGGCAGGCTGGCCTACCCCCTCACACTTGAAGATAAAAATGCATATTTTGAGTCAGGTCACTGCACATATTAAAATATATAGCATATAAAAATGAGTAAGCATAGGAGACACGGATCCTGAAGGGGGATCTGCTAAATGCCAGAAATCCTGGGAACAAAATGAGTGCACTCCAGGTAGAGGCTAAGATGGACCTGTTAGCCATAATGGAAACACGGGCAACAGGAAACAATGATTAGCACCCTTCAGTCATGGGTTACTCATTCTGCAGGAGGGACATACAAAAAAGGCAGGGGAGGGGTGGTGCAGCTGTACGTTACAGAAGGTATAGAGGCCATGGGAGATACTACTCTGGGGGAAGAGCATGAAATAGAAGCAGTTTGGGTGCAACTGACAATGGAAAGGGGTAAAACGATCTGGGCCAAAGTGGAGTACAGAGTGCCAAAACAGAAGGAGGAAGGGGACAGAATTAGGGGAAGAGATCAGGAAGCCAATAGCCAAAGGGGGAGTGGGGGTGCTAGTGGGTGACCTAAATATGCCAGATGTGGACTGGGAAATCCCAGCAGTCAGGACCAAAAGAAGTCTTGAACTGGTTGATGTGATCCAAGACTGCTGTCTCATACATGGGCCATGGAACTGACTAGAGAAGGGGCCACACTTGACCTGGTTCCGTCAAATGCTAAAATAGAGAAGAATGGGAACAATACAGTTCAACACAACCACAGGAACACATCACCCCAATTCCAAAACTGTGGCCCTGGGCTTCAAAGGGTGGATACTAGCACGGTTGGGGAAATGCTGAAAGATAAGCTGGTAGGGGTAGAGAGGAAGCAGAAGGAGCAGAATCTAAATGGGATGTCACATACCACAGGGAGACGGAGTGGTGCAGAAGAAAAAATATATGTCTTGTTATCTACATTACGTTTTGGCCTGAGTAGGGTATATCCCTGTCCACAGCATACCTATCAACTGTCCCTGATTATAGGGGTCACCCTTTAAATTGCTCTATCCCTCATCTGTCCCGCATGGAAAACTTGCTGCCCACATAGAGCATATGCTGTAAATTCTGATTTCAAAGCAGAAAGTCGCTGATGTTCTAGATAAAATCACACATGTTACCATTAGCATCATGGGTTGCATATGAACACAGACATATGCTGTTGGCAGATCAGATGGTGTGGTCGTGTTTGGGTACAGAGTAGCTATTTATTAGACCAGCGTTCATCTGTTTGACTTCAGTGAATGGATCAGTTACTTTGTGGGTGTTTGATATATTGTGGTGAACTCTTTGTACAAACTATTTAAAGCAGTCTTCAGGCATACGAGGCAGGATTACTTGGGTTGGCCGAAGCCAAGTTTCAAGAAAATAAACTCTGGCTTCCCAGCCAAATGCCCTTTGGGTAACCCTTGCCTCAGTGTTTACTCATCAGAGGTTCTTTGTCTTTAAATAGTTTTTATTTTAATGGGTTCACCACAATATATCCCAGGCACACTGCCTTAGGGTAGCTGGTCCATTCCACTGGGGTGTCAAACAGATGAGGCATACTGATGAGTCCTGTAGGATGAAACACGTGTTCTATGTCTTCTGTTAGCACCCTTGCAAACTGTGTGAGAGGCCTTTCGCACCATGCAATTCTGCTTAACGTTGACCAGCATAACATTCTGTGGTGATTTGCATATGCAGCCCATGATGCTTTGCATTGTGGGGCATGTGATTTTGTATTTTCTTGAAACTTGGCTTCCCAGCCAAATGCCCTTTGGGTAACCCTTGCCTCAGTGTTTACGACAGAGGTTCTTTGTCTTTAAATAGTTTTTATTTTAATGGGTTCACCACAATATATCCCAGGCACACTGCCTTAGGGGTAGCTGGTCCATTCCACTGGGGGTCAAACAGATGAGGCATACTGATGAGTCCTGGTAGGATGAAACACGTGTCTATGTCTTCTGTTAGCACCCTTTGCAAACTGTGTGAGAGGCCTTCCGGCACCATGCAATTCTGCTTAACGTTGGACCAGCATAACATTCTGTGGTGATTTGCATATGCAGCCCATGATGCTTTGCATTGTGGGGGCATGTGTGATTTTGTATTTTCTTGAAACTTGGCTTCCCAGCCAAATGCCCTTTGGGGTAACCCTTGCCTCAGATGATGTTCTAAAATGCTTAATTAAAAATAAGTCACAAGGGGGTGTGGGTTATCGGGGGATTTACCACGGCTGGAGTGGTTTGCATCCTCGCCAGCCGTGCTAAATCCCCCAATAACCCACACCCCCGAGTGGCTTATTGCAATTATAACATCACATCTTGTCATGGATGAAAGTTTAAATTGTTTTATTTTTTCCTGTGGAAAAAAAATGATTTTATTAAGAAATATCCTTCCATAGAAAAAAGTAGTCCATAGTTTTCAATGCAATTCTTTATTTAAACTTTGTGAAGTGAGTGATAATAACAGATAGTGAGGTTTTCAGTGGCAAATGATATGAAATGAGGGTTTTAAGTTGTTAAATAGTAGTGAATTGTAAAAACAGGCTTTCAACTTGTTAAATATTAGTACATCCTATTAGGAAAACTTGTTAGTGCTCATACATACTAACATACTATTTGCCAGCAGATTAGGCCTTACGGTCTATCGAGTCTGCTCGAACCTTACTGTAATGTAAGGTGCCATTCTCTTTATTAGAAAGGAGTTTTTTTAAACAGTTCATATATTGTGTAGATTTTTTTATTATGCTGTGGTGCAGAGCAGTTTGTTTGGCTCTGCTTCTTTAAATTATTGTAAGGTAGGCTGCATTTCATTCTGTGGATGCAGTAATGTGAGACCTTTGACCTATTGAGGATAGGAGAAAGGGCTGCTGCGTCTGAGGTGGAGAGAGGCGCAGAGTTCAAGCTGGTAGCTGCGGAGACTCGAGGTGATGTAGTCTGCTGCAGGAACGACTGGAGAATTGAGGTTTCGGATGGTGGGACCGGAGCGATGTACGGCATAGCTGTATTTGGCTGAGGTACATTTTGTTGCTGAAAAAATTTGCTGCTGTTTTGAAGGCTTTCGAAAAATTTGATTCAGTTCAGTTTTGTCAATGAGGTCAAACGAGGCATACATTTGTTTGTTAATTTTTTAAAATGCGAGGCGTACTGGTGACTGTTAGCAAGAGGAAAGATGGCGGCTTTGCGATGTTGCGGGGGTTGGACTGATATTTTGTTATGGTAGTGCGAGGATGTGGCAGGCTGGCACCTTTGCCAGTGATTATCATAGGATTTACAACGGGGCTAAGGTGCCAGTCTGCCTTTCTGATTGGCTCTTGGTTAATGTCCATGGTATAATCAAAAATAAACTATATATAAGTAAACCCAATGGTTTCCAGTGTTCTGAGCTTGTATCTCCATGTCTGAGGTTGTGTCCCTCATTTTGAGAGTCCATGACCTTCATTTCAGTGACAAAAGTTGAAAGGTATGGTCCACAGGATATCTCCCCTGAATAATAACCATGGTGGTCAGGGATAAAAATCTGTATGAAGTTTAAAAGGAATGTGTGTGAGACCACTCTTTTAACTGAAAAAGAGTTGTCCGAGAACATATTAACATACACCAGGGGAGCTGTACTGTCTGTATACCGTGATTCTGCATGATTTTGGACCCCTACCCCAAGTGTGCCATCATGTAAAGTGCATATCATACTTTTTAGCTGTCCCTAATTTTCAGGATGTTCCAGAATCTACCTCAAAAATCCCCCTGTCCCACACAGATTTGACACTTCAGTCAATGAAGTGAAGGAAATGTGTGTGTAAACTATCAGCAGACTTCAGTGTAACAGTCTAGGCTGTCTTCACAGAGTACATTGTACAAAAAGCCACAGAGTGCATCAACTCCTTGGGTTGATAGTGCCATTGCAGCTGATTGTCGTAGAGTGTGCCATGTCCCTGGTGTGAAACGCAGGCAGTTCACAGCTATGGTGCCAATATGGTAATTGTGTCACACCTAAAGTGTTCGTACTACTCTTGCAGTGTTTACAAATTGTAATTTTATTGCATACAAAGGAGGCCGGTAGTGATGATCCAGGGACAATAGAGAGGGCAGTCGGAAAGGTTGGCAGGCCTTGGCATGAATACAGTGGAGACCTGAAGGGGGAATATGATTCAGAAATACACATTTTTGTGAGTAATAAACAGGCTGGATTATAAGGACTTGTTTATGAGGGCACAAAGAGTAAGGGGCACGAGTGGAGGCTGGTGGGGAGGGGGTGGGGTAGATGCAGATAGGATGTGAGGAAGTTCACCTACATGGAGTGGGTTGTGAACAAATGGAAACTACTGCTCAGAGAGGTGGCTGGGGCTGAGACTGTCAGAGTTTAAACCTGGGTGGGAAAGATAAGGGAATAATGGTACCCACAGACAAAAGGGGGCAAGGGATACCCAGGGTTGACAACTGAGTCACTAGGGCTATCAGATCTCTAAACCCAGCCTGGTATTAGGCCAGCCACGGAGCTAGGCAGGTAAATGAGCAGACAGGATGAACATTTGGGTCTGAGTTTTATTTATTTTTTATTTAATCATTTATTTCTCGGATTACAATACCTTTGAGCCAGGAGCTCTTTTACAAAGATTCCACCTCAGAAGAGTGACAAAACAGTTTACATAACAATATGACGTATAGCATTTGATAACAGTAATAAATACATTGAAGCATAACAAAACAATAAGCAGTTATAAAGCAGCCAGAGTAGGCTTTGTTAGGGATGGAGGGTAGGAATGGGTTGGGGGGTGAGGAAGATAGGGGGAACAACAAAAAGAAAAAAGAAGCAAGGGGGACAAGTGGGCTAGGGTTTGTGAAGGAGAGGCAGGAGGGTACTGGTGCAGGTTTCTATATACAGTCTTGATGTTTATTGTTAGTATTACATTTTAATATATTTTTAGCATTTTTAGTTATTTATTCAATTTCTGTTGTTATTTTGTTCTTCTGCTACTTTGTAAACTATTTAGTGATATTCTGGGATGCAAATCACCTGACAAAATGAAACTATTTTGAAACAGAAGAAAACAATTGAGTGGCTCATGGCAAGTCTAGGAAGTGCAAGTTAAATTGGGCAGGTCCTCTCCTCCAAACTAAATTGTGTAGGAGTTGCTGCTTCTCTCTGGCTTCCTGAATTTAACTCTATGGGACAGCCCCCTCCCACTGCTAACAAAAATCCGATGGATAAGGATTTCCAGGGAGGGGTTGGAGATAAGGGGGGAAGTGGCTGTGGTATTGCAAGTGGGCTGCTAGGACGGTGATGATGGTGCTTACGTGGCTTGACTGTCCTGATTGTAAGAAGGATGGTTAGGGTGAGAGGTGCAGCTGGAGCTAGACTGGGGTGAAGGGAGAGGACAGTTGAGCCTGAGGTGTTAGGAGTGCAGGACTGGGATAAAATGCACCTTAGGACTATGGAATGCAGTTAGATCTGGGGTGTAGTAAGTGCAGGATTTAGGGCAACTACATCTTGGGGGTCTGGATGTAGAAGAGTGGGATGGAGCGTAGTGTGGAGGATGCGGTCGAGCCAAGGTTGGGGGGCTGCAGAGGACTCTGGGATGAGGTGTGCAGTCAGATCAGTGGTAGCTAGGCACAGCTGAGTTTTAGGTGCCTGGACTGAAGACAGAGAAACACAGAATCAGACTGCAGGAGAGCAAGGGTGGCTGCCCTAACTATACCATCGAGGGTCCATCAAGACTGCCCTTATTATACTAGCGAAGGTCCATCAAGGCTGCCCTTATTATACTAGTGAGGGTCCATCAAGGCTGCCCTTACTATACTAGTGAGGGTCCATCAAGGATGCTCTTACTATACTATCGAGGGTCCATCAAGGCTGCCCTTACTATACTAGCGAGGGTCCATCAAGGCTGCCCTTACTATACTATCGAAGGTCCATCAAGGCTGCCCTTATTATACTAGCGAGAGTCCATCAAGGCTGCCCTAACTATACCATTGAGGGGCCATCAAGGCAGCCCTTATTATACTAGTGAGGGTCCATCAAGGCTGCCCTTATTATACTAGTGAGGGTCCATCAAGGCTGCCCTTACTATACTAGCGAGGGTCCATCAAGGATGCTCTTACTATACTATCGAGGGTCCATCAAGGCTGCCCTTACTATACTAGTGAGGGTCCATCAAGGCTGCCCTTACTATACTATTGAAGGTCCATCAAGGCTGCCCTTATTATACTAGTGAGGGTCCGTCAAGGCTGCCCTAACTATACCACTGAGGGTCCATCAAGGCTGCTCTTACTATACTATCGAGGGTCCATCAAGGCTGCCCTTACTATACTAGCGAGGGTCCATCAAGGCTGCCCTTACTATACTATTGAAGGTCCATCAAGGCTGCCCTTATTATACTAGTGAGGGTCCGTCAAGGCTGCCCTAACTATACCACTGAGGGTCCATCAAGGCTGCTCTTACTATACTATCGAGGGTCCATCAAGGCTGCCCTTACTATACTAGCGAGGGTCCATCAAGGCTGCCCTTACTATACTAGTGAGAGTCCATCAAGGTTGCCCTAACTATACCATCGAGGGTCCATCAAGGCTGTCCTTACTATACTAGTGAGGGTCCATCAAGGCTGCCCTTACTGTACTAGCGAGAGTCCATCAAGGCTGCTCTTACTATACTATGTCAGGGATAGAGTTGCAGGTGTGCCTTGTGGTTGCTGGGGTAAGAGGTGTAGTTGAGTCAAGGGTGGGGGGTGCAATTGACCGAGTGCTGTCTGTGGGAGTGGGGTAAAGGATGGCAAAGGACCCATGGTGAGAGCGCATCTGGGTCAAGGGTGGGGATGTAATTGACCCAGTGCTGTCTGTGGGAGGGGGCAAAGGATGGTAAAGGACCCACGGTGAGGGGTGCAGTTGGGTCAAGGGTGGGGGTGTAATTCAGGTGGTGCTGTCTGGGGGAGGAGGTAAAGGACCCATTGTGAGGGGTGCAGTTGGGTCAAGGTTGGGGGGTGTAGTTGAACTGTAGCTGGTGATGTCTGGGGGAGCAGGTAAAGGACCCATGGTGGGGGGGGTGCAGTTGAGCCTTCAGGGCTTTGAGTGAAGACAGTTAGTGCTAAGATGTCCCCACACCAGGCACTTAGGTTAAATCCCAATACTGACACTGTAGTGCAACATGAGGGGGGGGCGCTGCACTCCTGAGGTGCCGTCTTTTGGATGAGATGTGAAACCAAGGTCCCATCTACCTGTTCTGGTGGTAGTTCAGGTGGATGTTAAAAGATCCCATGGTACTTCTTGAAAAGAGTAGGGGAATTTCCCTGGTGCCCTGGCCAAATTTCCCCCCATTCACTAAAAATACCACCAACATCTTAATTTGGTTCAAGGTCAGTTGGCTTTCATCTGTATCCCCCTCCCCCGAGTCATGCCTGAAAATAGGCAGAATTTGTCTAGTGCACTTACCTGGTCAACAAAAACTAAATAAAATAAAAGATTAGGGGGAAGGTGTAAGGAAGTAGTATAGCCTTGTGTTTACAGCTCAGAGCTGTGAACCTGGAGACCCAGGGATTTGTTTTACTATTTTTGCCTCTTTGCTTGGTGGGCAAGGCTGTCCTTTAGTCCATCCACAAGCCCTGCATCACACAACAACTGATACCATTACTACTGGCCTCCAGATACCCGCTGCATATCCATGCATTTACAAGCCTGAACTGACCCCTCCTGCAAGATCCATCTGGCACTTTCCCGACTGGGGAGAGGGAGGGAAGTCTGGGTGGCATCATTTATTGTTTTCACTTATTTTTCATCCCATTATGTCCCACCCTGCCACCCTACCCCATCTCACTAGGAGATGGTAGACCTTTCAGGTCAGTAAAAAGTGAGCTGGGGCCAGGCCCACCCACCACACTCACTGGCACAGGACTGGATTTTTTTTGTTTTTGTTTACATTAATGCTGTTTTTTTCTTTGGTGCAGACTGTGGCTCTGGTCTGATTCCCCCTAGCCCCATCACCGGGCTCTCCATGATGGGTCCCCTCAGACAGGCTGATGGAATATATATGGTGTCACCCGAAAGAATGCTCTGGTACCGGTGCAGGGCTGGCGGGGGTCGGGTCTATAATGGTGCACTGCCCGGGGTTTTTGCTTTATAAGGGACACGTAATCAGTGGCACCATTAGCTCATGCATATAAGCGTGCAGTGCATCATGTCATTATACATCTCTTTCCCATTGCTATGCTGTCCTGTGCGCACTACCACCTGTGGTCACTCAGGTAACATTATATCACCAGAACCAGCCATCTCCCTCTCCAGAGAATGTCTTCTGGAACGCTCATAGATACATAGACAGTGTCGGCAGATAAGGGCCTATGGCCCACCCAGTTTGCCCATTTGAGCTTGTAAGTTCAGTTTGTTTTCCTAGAAGTGTGTTGCAACTTACCCCTGACCTCCAGAATTCCTTTATGTCTATCCCATGCATTCTTAAATCCCGTGATTGTTTCAGCCTCCACCACTTCCTCTGGCAGGGTGTTCCACTTGTCCACCACCCGTTCTGTGAAGAAATTCTTTCTCATGTTTCCTCTGAATCGTCCTCCCTCCAACTTCATCCCATGCCCTCTAGTCCTGGAACATCTTTTTCGCTTAAAAATAGTGTTTTCCTGCACCCTGTTCCTCCCTGTAAGATACTTGTATGTCTCTATCATATCCCCTCTCTCCCTCCTCTCCTCCAGGAGTACATGTTCAGTTCCTTCAACCTGACTTCATAGGACTTGTGATGTAATCCATGCACCATCTTTGTTGCCCTCCTCTGAACCTTCTCTACCCTGTCTATGTCCTTACGTAGGTATGGTCTCCAGAACTGTACACTGTACTCCAGGTGGGGCCTCACTAGTGTCTTGTATAGCGGAATTATGACCTCCCTTTTCCTGCTGGTAATGCCTACCTATACATCCCAGCATCCTATTTGCTTTACCTGCTGCCTTGTCACACTGTTTCCCCCTTGAGGTCATCAGAGATGATAACCCCAAGATCCCTTTCCTGCTTGGTGCATGCTATATCCTCACCCCCCAACTGATATATTGTGCCAGGGTTTTTGTGCCCCATATGCATTATCTTGCACTTCTTTGCATTGAATTTCAACTGCCAAACTGACCATTCTTCAAGTTTCTGCAGGTCGCTTCTCATTCTGTCTACACCCTCTGGTGTGTCTACTCTGTTACAGAGCTTTGTGTCATCAGCGAACAGTGAAATTCTGCCTTCTAGGTCCTGCGCCATGTCACTGATGAAGATGTTGAATAGGACCGGTCCCAGCACTGATCCCTGTGATCCCCCTCTCTCCAGCTGGGCCCTCGATGACCCAGACTCACTACAAATCTGGGTTGCCTGCACAGGACTGGATGTTAGTTGTGATGCCACAATGTCCTGTGCCACGCTGGCAGTCTCATTTCACCCTTTCTGGAGCCTTGTATTCCTATCCACACGAATTGCACCTCCTGGACCACTGGGTTAGCTAACAGCAGCAGACCCCCACCTTCCCAGAGGCAGGAAGTATCCAAGATGCATTTTCAACAAGGCCTTTGATGCCTGATGTGTGGTGACCTGGCACTGGGCAGCGTTTTCCATTAGCCATAGGGCAGTCTGGAGACCCAATTTGGAATGTCATCACTTCTATGATTTTCTTTCATATATAAGCTGTTTAACTTGTCAACACGATTCTCAGCAGCCACATTTCTGTTTCTTCTCTCTCTGGGAGGTTTTTTTGTCAATATAATTTTTATTAAAAAGAAAATGTTT
Source organism: Neoceratodus forsteri (assembly GCA_016271365.2). Lineage (NCBI taxonomy): Eukaryota > Metazoa > Chordata > Ceratodontiformes > Ceratodontidae > Neoceratodus > Neoceratodus forsteri. Next base: position 106,373,812 of record JADMNL010000034.1, on the reverse strand, counting down.
TCACATCTGCATCATTTTACAGTGTACAAAATAAGGCTGTAAATGACTACATTCAGTGTGGTCCCAAGTCATTTTTCAGTTATACTGCATCTCTCTGGGAGATTTTTGGTGTATGTTATCCACTGGTGAGTCTGTTGCCACTTTAAGAGCTGCGCAGACAATGTCACCACCTCTCACACTCTTAAGGGTCCTGAGGGTATGAATATTTTCATCTTCTGACTGCTGGATTAGGGCACCTTGCCTGGCCCAGGTGGGCAGATGCTGGTTGGGTCTTGCCATACTGGGCAACTGTGGGTCTACTAGGGAAAACGACATAAGGAGACAACACTGGATGAACACCTTGTTAGGGCTGAGGCATTGGATGATGGGGTTGGGGGGTTCCCCAACCAGGGGGTTCCTGTAGGGTGGTTAAAAAAGCAGAAGGTGGCTGGGGGACCTGGAACATCTTAATGGATCTCATAAGTGCAGAAAAATGTGGGTACTTTGTAGACTTTGGTTTCTTCCACTGTTACTTTGGGAGGGGGGGCAGATAACAACTGAAGGTAAGGTCCTCAGCTCCTGGGGAGGGCACAGGACCCCTCCGTGGTATTTATGTATTATGTACTGGTTGACCATGCAGCAGAATTAGAACCGACAGGGAAGGGAGCTGCAGGACAGCGCTCCTGTCTGGAGGGGCATGTGCTGCCCCAGAACTCCTGTTGATTGCATGGAACAGAAATAAACAGAGGAAAAGGAGGGCCACAAATGCAACATAGTAACATGTTTATATAATGTCCTCCATACAACATTATCAAAATGCTGGACACTGGGGGAAGATACAGTAACATCAGAAACAATATACAATTATGTATTAAGAGAGAAATGAGTAAGAGAGCAGAGTGTGACTAAAGTTACCATTTTTTACCAAGGTAATAAAACTCATTTGGTAAAAACACTGACTTTTATTCATCTATGTTTCACAGGAATGTCCTGGGATCTACTTATTTTATTTAAAAATTGTTGACACCATAAGCAACCCTAATAAGAACTTTAAGAACTTGTTTTCCTTTTAATAGGGGACCCGGGAAGAGAGCAAAGTTTATAAAATCAGAACAGTCCTACTAGGGATTGGAGAGGTTGGTGTTTTAATTTAATTATAAAAGATGATGGGTGAGAGTGTAAATACCCTACAGCCTCATCTAACTGAACTTTACTCCTACATTTAATGTCAGGCAGTCTCTTGTACTGTATGGATTTAATGTTTTTCTACTAAGAAACAGAGATTGCTCTATTAATTGTACTGTACATCCAGTCTGGAGGTCTGCGTAACTCAAATCTAGAATGAAAGTATTGCAGACTTAACTGTAATTCATAAAACTATAAATAAAAAGTTTTAAAAAAAGGGGGCACTGTGGAGCCCGAGCAAAATGGCCGCAAGTCATTAGAACTCTATACTTATGCTCAACAAAATACTGTTTTTTTGAGGGCAAATCCGGAAAAATCTTACCTCCAGACGAACAATATCGATTGTGGAATTTATACTTGTAGTCATGCTGAATCCTCGAAAGGAAAAAGGGTCGGGAGACAGAGCAGCAGCCAAAAACATATTGGGAGCTCCAACCACATGGGCAGCAGAGGCCTGTGACCTTGAACATGGCTAAACAGTGCTAAATTGAATCTGCTACTCAACTCAGTCTCTGGACTTTCTAATAAGTTTGATGCAATGATGAATGGTTACAACAGTGGAAAATCAGGTCAAATCACTTGCCCTCGCATCAGTGGAAGCAAAGAAATCAGCGGAGTCAGCAATGGGAGCAATCGCTACAATAATTAAAGAAAATACTCACCTAAGGTCTAGATTGGAGACCTTTGAGAATCAGGCAAGGTCCCATAATCTGCATCTCCTGGGATTACCAGAAGGGTGCAAGGGGGGTCATATAATGATGTTCTTGCAGGACTGGTTCATACAGCAGCTGGGAGAAGAGGTGACCCCTGTGGTGCAGCGCTTTCAGAAGACCTACCGTAGCACCCCTAGGGCTCAACCTGATAATCTAGAGGCCTCTAGGACAGTGGTAGTTGTGACAGACCGAGTGGGTTCACGGGATCGATTGTGGGCACTAGCGAGCCAGAAAAATTCCCCGTTACAAGACAGCCAGCAGATAAGGATGTTTCCAGACTTGGGATTCGCCACCAGGCAAAAACGTAAGAAATTCGACAGATCCAGAGCGCTGCTTCAGGAGGCCAAGATTTATTTATTTAATTTACTGAAATTTCGGATAACACCTTTGAGAACAAACTCATTTCATGGGTTCCACGTCAGATGAACAATACATATTGGGAAAGTATGAGATGGAGAACAAACAAAACAAGGAATTATACAAGACATTACAAGAGTGTATAACTAGAGACGTTCCAGTACATGTGGCATTATACAATATATGCCATGGTGCATATTTGATTAAAACATGGAATTCAAAGGGTCATATTAGAGGGGGTGGGGTCTCATGAAATGACCCTTTACAGGAAAATGAGAACAGACTCAGCCTAATATCTAATAATCAACAAGGTATGGGATCCCACATGGACTGGTATTCCCAGCAAGTTTGCAGATAGCACATCTAGGTAAAATCTTCATATACATGGACCACCCAGATGCCATGAAATGGTGCCAGAAGAATGCGCCTGGTCATCCCCGAGATCATCAAGAGGAAATTTCTTCATCGGAGGAGGAACCCATCTGAAGAACAACCACTATAAATGTGCTGTGCTGATTTGTAAGGTACCAAGGGAAGGGGGACTTGCTGGGGACCAGGGGCAGTGAAAATATAATCTTTATTTTTAAATAGCTTATTTAGGTGAATTGCCTAATATTGGACTGCCCTGAAGTTTAAGTTTTTGCCTCCCTCTTGGTCTATTAAAGTTGAGTTATAAAGACAACATAAATAACAGGAAATTGTTGCAGTATATTGTTAAACATTTTATGGATGGTCCTTGTAATACAATGCCTGTATTCTTCTTTCATTTAGGTGCTATGTTAAACTTAAGTATTGAAGGTTTTCTTGGTCCTTCTAAATGATTATTAAACTTGATTTAAAGTTTCAGGATTTCCCCTAAATAGTTTTATCCATGTTACTTACGGGTAATTTTTTGGAGCAATTACACATAGGGAAGAGAAACCCTGAAGCCACCTATAGGCTGGGAGGGGAGTTGCTGGCAGTCACAAAGGAAGAAAGAGACTTGGGCATCATCATCACCAATGACCTGAAATCATCCAAGCGGACCTCTAAAGCATTAGGTAAGGCTAGGGGGATGTTAGGGTGTATTAGTAGGGGTATCACAAGTCATAAGAGGGAGGTAATAATCCTCTTTACAAGACACTGGTTAGGCCCCATCTGGAGTACTATCTGCAGTACTGGAGGCCACACCTTCACAAGGACATTAACCAAATTGAGGCAGTCCAGAGAGGGCAACAAAATGGTGCAGGGACTGCATCAGAAGGCGATATGAGGACAGATTAACGGAGCTCAATATGTACAGTATACCCTTGAGCAAGGAGGAGACAGGTGATATAATGAAACATTCAAACACCTTAAGGGCATTAACAAGGTGAAAGAGTCTGACATGTTTAAATATAAAAAATAGCAGGACAAGAGGACACAGCATGAGATTAGAGGGAGGCCGATTAAGGGGGAATCTGAGGAAATTATTTTTCACAGAAAGAGTGGTGGATGCATGGAACGTCCTACCTCAGGAAGTGGTGGCTAAGAATACAGTGCAGGGCTTCAAACAGGCATGGGATAGGCATAAGGGAACAATACAGATGAGTATGACTAGATAGGCCACTGATAGAGCAAAGGCAGATGGCACATTTATAAGGTAGAAAAAGAAATGGGCAGACTGGATGGTTCTTGCGGTTCTTATCTGCCGTCAACCTCCATGTTTCTATGTATGTTGAAATTTTGTAACCATTTGTTGTTTATGTGCTTCCTGTCCCTGGGTCACACATGGGAATGAGCTTCGGCTCAGTGTGCTTTTCCTGGTTACCAGATTTTAAATAAATAATTTTGCACTTGTATAAGGTGTGACATCCTGTCTAGTAACTGCACTTTATTTTGTACTAAGATAATACCTGCCTGTGAAGATTTGTTTATTGTAGTACATCTGCGCTTTATTCTGTATCAAGTATGTACTGTCATGTTCACTGTTCCTCCTGTAACCCTCCCCAACCCCGGGTCACACATGGAAATGAGCCTCGGCTCAGTGTGCCTTTCTTGGTCACCAGTTTTCAAATAAACTGCCCCACTCTTAGACTCCCTGCTTTGAACTGATATTATTTCCAGAAGCTTGTTTCACCACTCTTTCTGTAACAAAGCCCTTCCTTGCACCCTTTCTGAATTTACCCCACCACCACCAGTTTGCTACTATTTCCCCTGCTAGTCTAATTCATCTTAAATAACTCGAGTCCACCTTATTTATACCCATTGTAACAGCTGACGCCTTTGGGAAAACCTATTTGGACACAATTCAGCTTGTATTTCATTCATCTTTTCTAGATGTCTCCTCTCCTTTATTACTGAAGAAATTCCCACAAAAACAAAATCTTTATCTCTTAGAGCTCACCAGCCTCTATAGCTTATTCCCTATTTGAAGTTATAATGCTCTGTTGTGACATCATAGTCTGTTGCCATGAGAATAACTGTTATATCACAAGCAGAGTATTATAACATCAGGTTGGGAAGAAGCAACAGGAGCTGATGAACTCTCATGGAACAATTATCCTGTTGTATTCAGGCATATGACCTCAGTAATAAATAAGGGAGACAGAAAATGTAGAGCTGATGAGAAATACAAGATGCTTTGTGTCTAAATATTGTTTTTAAAAGCTTTTGAGGCATTGTTTGCTCTTTAAATGTTTCAGTCATGTCCCCTTCTCTCTCTAGAGTAGAGTTTTTTTAGCCTCTTCTTGTACGTCTTCTTCTGTTGCCCTGTTATCATCTTGGTTGTCCTCCTCTACACAGATTCCAATCTACTGATGTCCTTCTTTAGATAAGGGTTCCAAAACTGCACACAGTATTCCAGATGCAGCCTCACCAGGGTGCTGCACAGCCGTAAGATGACTTCTTTCCTCCTACTGCTGAGCCCCTTTCCCCAACCTACATTATGCTGAGGAAAGTCGAGTTAAAGCCAGGAGTTGATTTTTTCAACAGAGGATGTGTCATATGCAAAAACTTGCATTGCATCTGGAGCAATTCTAGCCAAAGCAAGACATTGTTCAGAGATCCTTTACTTGGTCTGATTTACAAAACACTACACTGGCTGCAGCAGAGGGACGGTTCCAGCCCATGCACAGCTACTGCTAGAGCATGTCCCTGCTTCAGCTGGCAGATTAATACCCAGCACTGCACAGCTGACCACCTCAAGAGCTGAACTCCAGTTTTTCAAGGAACAAAGTAATTTGTTTTGGCATCAGTACCATCACGTCTCACGCATCCCCACATAAAAGATTCAGCCTTTGCCAATTCTATCAAGTGGAAGTGCTCTTGTCTGTCACTCTCTCCTTGCATCACACAGCCCCTGGCGGTTACAGCTCAAGCTCGGATTTTGCCTTCCTCAGCAGTACTTCTGCATCTCCGCAGCCCACATATGCAAAACTCTCTTGTTTTGGGATTTATTGACTTCTAGCAGCTGCCTAATATTTCAACCCATTGCCAAGTAGAACTGTGCTGGTTTTCAGTCTCTCTAGCACCAGTGCAGCATGCTGGCCGCTCAATTCCTACATTTTTTCTTTACATGAATGGATTTCTTGTTCTGGTGGGCGGTACTAGGGGGGGAAAAACTGTGATCATATTGACCATCTTTCATCTAGCTGACACAGTACTAAGTACCCGGTTACTGCTTTTGCACGTATGAGATGCTGAGAAAAACATACTTTTTACACTGTGAGAGCTGGATGTAAGTTACGGTAATTAGTACAACCAAGTAACCCTTTAGTTTTTGGAGTAACCTGTAGCAGGAGTTGCCAGAGGTTGGTAGTTCACACAGAAATTGGCTGTGCAGTTTCAACATATTTTTTTTTTATTTACCCAGGATAGCTGTGAGGCAACATCTGCTCTACAGTGGGGTCCTGCTTGTAACCATTTTTGTAGCTACAGCAGAAGCACTGTAACACAAACGAGTCAAGCTACTTGCTCAAATATCTGCAGTTGGGAGTTGAACCTGGGATCTTCTGGTTCATAATTTATGGCTCTAAATCCTAGAGACCATTGCCTTCCTGTTCCAAACTGGCTAGGTCATATTAAGTTTGCAATACTAATTATGATCAATCAACCTAAGTAAAACTGATTGTGAGAACTATTTTCTGGTTCTGGAAGGGGAGGCAGGGTGGGAGAGTGAAACCTTAGTGAGGGATCCCTGAAAAGAAACAACATTACTACAGTATTTTTTTTTTTCTTCTAACTCCAGGAATCCTTTACTTATGGTTTCACTCTATGGACACTGCAAAACAGTACCTTGGGTGGCTGGATTGAGAACCTACTTTAGAGAAAGGTTCTGTAATTCAGCAGTTCCAAAAATGGCATTCCTTCTGGACTGTATGTCCAGACAGTAGTGCTTTGTGAGGGTGTGTACTGTTTTCCACATACCTGCTTTGCAAATTTCTAACAATGGGATGCCACAGAAGCAGAGGTACCCCTTACGGAGTGTGCCCTTAAGTCTCTAGGTGGTATTTTCCTTGCTTTTTCATAGCAGAACTGAACTCAAGGGACTATCCTACAAGCACCGGATTGCTGGTTTATGTTTGCCAACCTCACCATAGGTAAGAAAAAGCAGTGTGTTCTTTGGTTTTGACATCTTTTGTCCAATCCATATAGACAATCAGGGCCAATTTCAAATCAAGGCTGTGCAATTTTTGCTCACCTGGACTCTTCTGGGGAAAGCACACAACCAGTTCTTGTGGAATTCAGACGCCCCTGTAGGCAGGAATTTACTATTGGTTCTAAGGACTATCTTATCCTTATGGAAGATAATGTAATTGTGCTCTATGCAGGAGGTTTGCAATTCACTCACCCTCCAAGCAGAAGTCATAGCAATCAGGAAATTGGTTTTCCATGTAACATACTCTAAGTTGGCAGTGTCCATAGGCTCGAATGGAGCCTCCATGAGCTGGGCAAGGCAGACACTGAGATCTCTCTGTGGGACTGGGTCCCTTACCAGTGAGTACAAGTGACAGAGGCCTTCAAAAAAAACTTTTAAAAATGGGTTGGGACGCCAGGGACTTTTTGCATGTTGATATGCAGGCTGACACTGCTACTAAGTGCACCTTCAGTGTTGATGGCCTTAGGCCTAATGGCTGCAGGTGAACCACATATTCTGAAACTGTAGGCAAACTTACAGCTATTGGGGTTACTCTTTTGGGGGCACACCAGTAAGAAAATCTCTTTCATTCAGGAATGTTTTCCTGGTTGCTAGTTTCCTTGAAACTCTAAGCACCCTCCGAACTTCCTCTCTGAGAGATGCAAACCAGAGCATCCCGGCTCCTAAAAAACATGCCCTCAGGCACAGTGTTTTGAGGTCTGGGAATGCAATCCTCCCCTGAGATATGGACATTAGATTGTGACTCGCTGACTGGATGTTTGCTGGACAGGGTAAGCATAACTGTATATCAAGTCTGTCTGGCCCAGTCTGGAGCTATTAGGATGACTATTGCAGAATTCTTCCCAAGTTTCAGGAGACCTTTCTGGATGACTGGAAACGGTGGGAAGGCATACAGGACCTTCCCTCTCCAGTACAAGATGGAGTCCTTTGGGACTGTTCCTTTGCTTGATGGTCAGCAACAAAAATGTGGAAACTGAGTCTGCTTAAAGGATCTGCCAGGACATTTTCTTTGCCTGGCAAATGCACCGCATGAATGTCAGATCCCAGATATTCATAGCTTCTGTAGTTTTGATGATCTTGTCCCTCTCTGCTTATGTAATACATTGTTGTGGTGTCATCTGATTTGGACAGACTGACCCTGTTGCTGGAAAGAGAAAATAGAAATTTAAATAACTGTAAATTTTCTTTCTCCGACTGCTGGTCTCCGGGCTCATCACTACTGGGAGGTCCTTCCTGGCACCACGTGACAGGCAGGATGCAAACTGACTTCTGCAGGACAACTACACCCTCCTGCTTACTTCCTCCAGTGGCGAATTCTTCTATAGCAGTTGTCCCCTGAGGAAATGCATAACTTGGGAATAAACAGAAGAAAAGTTCGTTTAACTTGCGGCCCGATGGCCGACTCAACATTTTGGGAGGGAAGGAGCCCAAAGACCAGCAGTTGGAAAAAGAAAATTTACAGGTATATAAATTTCTATTTTTTTCTCCTAAAGTTGGTCTCCGGGCTCATCACTACTGGGATATACTAAAGCAGTACATCCCCTTGCTTCCTGGGTGGGAAGAATGTCCATAGTCTCTTTATGGGTCCATCACTGCCTGGAGGACCCTACGGCCAAAGGATACCTCAGCAGAGGTGGAAACATCCAACTTGTAGAACTTTGCGAAGGTATGGATGACCAAGTGGCTGCTCTACACAAGTCTGCTGGAGAGGCATCTCTGAAGTCCGCCCAGGACATAGCCATTGCTCAGGTTGAGTGTGCCCTCACTGGTCCCGGCAGATCAATCCCGGCCTTCTGATAAGCCATGGCGATGGTGGAACGAATCCACCTAGTAACAGAGTCCTTTGATGCTGTCTTACCCATATTCTGGCCTGAAGTAAGGATGAAGAGACTTGAAGTCTTATGGACTGACTCAGATCTCTTGATGCAAATGTTGAGAACTCTCCTTGGATCAAGTGTGTGAAATTCTCTCTCCTTCTCATTCTTGGGATGAGGACAGAAGGACGGAAGGTTCAAGACTTGGTTGCAGCAAAAGGGAGACTATCACCTTTGGCAAAAAGGCAGGATCTGTCTGCATGACGATGGAGTCCTGATGAAAGACAGTGTATGGCTGTTTGGATGGCAGGGCTCCTATCTCACTGATGCGGCGGGCTGAGGCGATTGCAGTAAGAAAAACTACCTTCATAGTGAGGTGAAGTAAGGCTACCTTCTTTAAGGGCTCAAAAAGGGCCTTGGTGAGGGCTTTAAGGACCAGGTTGAGCCTCCAAGGTGCAACTATGGGCTTTATTGGTGGATGTTTCAATGTTGCTACTCTCAGGAATCGTCGAACGTGAGGGAGAGCTCCTAAAGATTCCCCTGAGTCTGCCAACAGGAGTGCCCCTAAAGCAGAAACCTGAACTCTTAAGGTAGCCAGTGGGAGGCACTTGTCAAAACCCTCCTGAAGGAATTGAAGACTAGTAGGCAGAGACACCAAGTCATCTGGTAGAGAGGTGGATCGTAACCAGAACAGGAATTTCCTCCAGACTCTGTAATAAACCCTGCAGAACGAGGCACATCTGGATTGGATCATTATTTCAATAACAGGTGTAGAGAAACCTAACTCCTTGAGAGTTTCCCATTCAATCTCCATGCCAAGAGGGATAGATTGTGTGGACTGGGGTGCAGCACCGGTCCCTGATGTAGCAGGTCTGGGCTTTCTTGGAACACCAGAGGAGGTTGTAGTGACATTTGGACTACTCGAGGGAACCACGGTCTGCGAGGCCAGCGTGGGCAAACTAGAATCATCTTGATACTGGGCAATCTTGTGTAGTACCCTTGATAATATTGGAATTGGAGGAAAGGCATACAGATCGAACTGTCCCCCAGTAGAGAGAGAAGGCGTACTGTGCTATGGCCCTCTCGTCCTTGATGAGAGAGCAGAACTTTGCAATTTTTTGGCAGGCGAAAAGATCTACCTGCATGTGGCCCCACCATACAGTGATGAGGCAGAAGGCGCTGTCCTTGAGTTCCCACTCACATGGCGGAATGTCCTTTCGACTTAACTGATCTACTGTGACGTTTTCCTGGTCTGGAATGTATACGGCTCTCAAGACTCCCCAGGTTGCCTTCTGCCAACTGAAAGAGTAGAAGAGTCTCTTGCAACATCCGAGAGCTCTTTGTGCCCCCCTGGCTACTGATGTAGGCCATCGTTGTTCGATTGTCCGTGAGAATGAGAACATCCCGATTGGAGAGCTGTGCCTTGAACTGTTGAAGTGCCAGGCAGACTGCCGCATCTCCAGCACATTGATGCTGTAGCGTGACTCCACCAATGACCCTTTGCCGAGAGCTGTTCAATGTGTGCCCCCCAGCAATAGAGGCTGGCATCGGTGGTGACTCATCTGGTGAGGATGCCCCAGTTTGAGACCCCCTCATGATGTTGCAAAGCTGGGTCCACCATAGAAGGGAATCTTTTACCTGACGAGATATCTGAATCTGCTGGCCCACTGCTTCCCTTGATTGGGTCCACTGATAGAGGCGGCTTGACTGGAAAGGGCACATGTGGACTAGTGCCCAGGGAACCAAGTCCGCCAGAGAGACCATCGTCCCTGTGAGTTGCATGAAGAAGCGAAACGGCAGGGATTGGGCCACTTGGAATTTGTTGAGTGCCCTCAGCTCCTTGAATTTCGACGCAGTGGGAAAAACCTTATTCTGGATTGTGTTGATATTCACCCCAGATGGTTCAGAGACTGTGATGGCCGCAGGGTGCTTTTCTTCTGGTTGACTACGAACCCGAGAGATGAGAGGCACTGGATGACCTCCGTCACTGCCTGGACTGCTTGATCATACTGTGGGGCTTTGATGAGAATTTCGTCCAGGTACGGGAAGAGCTGGATCCCTTGCAGTTTGAGTCGATCAATCACTGTCACAAGGACTTTGGAGAAGACCCTGGGAACTGTGGACAGGCCGAAGGGTAGCATCTGAATTGAAAGTGGTGTTCTTCCATTTTGAACCTGAGGAATTGCTGGTGTGCCCCCTGGATAGGGATATGCAGATAAGCATCTTGTAAATCTACTGAGGCTAGAAAATCCCCCTTATGCATTTCTCCCCTGATGAAGACTTGTTAAGAGTCGAAGTGCTGGGTGTCTCTGTTTGTTTTACTGCTGTGTGTTTATTTCTGCCTGTATTCTTCAATTTTGCCAGTAAAAAAGAAATGTTTGCAGAAACACACTTAGTGCTGCTTTGTTTTTTGCCATGGTATTTGTTTGGCTAGTTGCCTTTTTGTAGCTAAGCACCAGACCTGGTTGAGCTGTGTCGCTTAAATCTGTTTTTGAAGTTGGATTTCTCGGATGATGGAGGACAGGGTTTCCATCTTGAATGCCCTGTGGCAAACAAAACCATTTAGAAACTTGAGGTCTAACACAGGTCGGAAACCTCCTGAGCATTCTGGCACTAAGAAGAATAGAGTACACTCCTCTGTTCCTTTCTTGAACGGGAACTTGTTCGATCGCTGTATAAGATCTGTTATCGCTTGCAGTGTCGCCGCTCTTTTTACTAGATTGTTTGAAATGGGCAAGGGCACTACATGGGGCAGCGGGGGCCTGGACTCGAACTCGAAGAAACTCTCGCAAATTACATCTAGCACCCACTTTGTCCATGGTGGTGTGAACCCATTCCTTGAAAAAGTTGGAAAGCCTGCTCCTACACAAGGGTGGGTCCGTGAATCCTCATTTGTGATTTTTTTGGTGTTGCCACCGGCATTTCGGGAGCCACCCCGGAAGACACGTTAAGTGCGAGAGGTAAACCAGGTTTGTCTGCCTGCAAATGACTTCTTTTTTTTTAACTCTTATTTTATCCTCCTGCAGTCACAGTCCATGCCTACCTCCAGCCACCACTTCTCACCGCCGACCCCAGAGCTGTGCTTGCCCAGCTGGCATACGCATCTTTACCGTCAAGAGGGGCCCCCTTTGATGCCCCTGCGCCTGGCCAGGATCCACTACTGGCACACGCCTCTGTCCAGGCATTCGCCGGCCAGTGAAGCTGCAGCTATCATGCTGCCATTTTCCTCATTTTTGGTCCCTTGGAGTGAGTGTGTGTAATGACGTCACGAACACGCCGTGTGCCACACTCCACCCCCTTGTTGCACCACTCTAGTAGTGCCCCCAGTCATCACCTGGAGGCCGCTACAGAGCAGTGGTTCCCCGGATCCCTCCCTGGGATGGAAGAGCAGTCCTCTGGACGCTCAATTTCATCCCTCCCCTGCCGACCCCCCGGGCTCACGTCTGAACCTGGGTCGCCGGTGTGGTGTCCAGCGCCTCAACCCTTACTGCCACCGAGCCAGCACAAATTACTTATTCTGACCCCTGGAATCATTTTGGGCACAAAAATAGTGCCTGGACACAGAAGTCCAGGGCCTGTTCCTGCCCCGGGATTGAAGCATTCTGACTCCTGCCATTTCTCCTGACTGTTGGCCACCTCCTTTACAGCTGATCTGAAAAAACCTCCTTCATAAGGGGGCGTTCACCAAGTGCATTTTCGAGGAGGCATCCGCTCGCCCTGCCCATAACCATAAGTTGCGTCGAGCTGAGGTCTGGTTAACATAACCCTTGCTGCACACCTGATTGCCTCCTCTGACACAGCAGCTGAGTAGGCAGATGCTAGCCCCATTAGTTGAAGATGCAGCAGAGTGGATTTGTTCTTCTCTGGCTCGTCAGCTAGCTGGAATGCCAGCTCAATGCCCCATGAAAGGGCAGCTCAAACTGAGAAAAGGTTAGCTGTAGCTACCTTGAGAGGTGTTGCAGTGGACTGAAAAGCTTTCTTTAGAAAGGTATCCACCTTCCTTTCCACTGGGATAACCATTTTTTTTTTTAGTGAGGTTGGAGATTAACATGTCAATCCTGGGACAGTCTAGCCATCTCTCTATAAGTTTCTTGCTGAATTTCAGTAACTTGGTGAGTCAGCGTGTGACAGGGTAGGAACGCTCTGGTCCCTGCCATTCTTCTTTTAACAGGACCTCTATGGCCAGAGGAATAGGGAAAGTCGGCACTGGTTTCGAAGCCAAAGCGATTCTGAAAGCTGGCTTCGCATGCTTGGGTTCTGGAGAAAATGGACCCAGGTGAATCTCATCAGATACCCGTTTGATATATAAAAAAAAAAAAATCTAGGTTGTCCAAATCAAAGTTTCTGGCTGAAGACGCGTCAGAATCAGAGTTTGGGATTTCCCCCTCTTCTAGGGATGAATAACTGGACACTGAGGGAGATCTGTCCCATCTGTGCTTCTCATGGAGGGCATCCCTGGATCTGGCCCTCTTCCTCCTCCTGTCGTGAGGAGTGGGGAGTGTCCTCATCCAAGGATGGGGAGGGGGGTGCACTTGCAGGTGGCCTTCCTGTGGGCCCCGGTGGTTGCAGCAGGGTGTCAAAGTAAGATGGGTGGAGGGCAAAGGTCCTGTTCAGCTTCTCAATTAGGTCTGGGGCTAGATCTCTAGCAGATTGACAGCACCCCTGAAGTGGAGGACTGCCTTTGACCCATGGGCTGGCTTTGTAGATCCTGAGATTCAGAGGCAGATGTCTCTTCGGCCTTCTCCAAGCTTGCAGACATTGCACTGTCGCCTTTTGACACACACAGCGATCCTGTAAAAGTTGCTAACATGGGAGATCTGCATTTGTGGCACTTTCTGCCCCTGGAGAGCCTGTCCAATTTAGCCGAGGACATGCTTGAGGGCCAGAAATTAGCTTGAAAACCTTATTTTATCCTGTTTCTATTTATATTTTTACAGTTATTGAAATAGTCCCTTTAAGGTCTGAATACCTTAGAGTGTTCAGTCGATGAGCTGACCAGGAGATGTTCATCAACATGCTGTGGAATGCTCTGCCCCCTTTCCTGCTCGTGCCTAAGCTGACCAATTGCCTACAGAGAAGCGTGAACACTCGCTTGAAAACCTGGTGACGGACAGCCTGAAAATACCAGGTAGCAGTGGTCAGGAGGCACAGACAGCCTAAATGTGCAGTGGCCGTCGACAAGAGAAAATAGTCCAAGTTAGCCCTGTATGCGTCGACGAGCCAAGATTCCCCGGAGGCTCATCAATGAGGAAGAAGGTTGCTGTGTATGCTGCTGGAGACTGGTAATGAGCACGAAGCACTGAAATAATCACACGGCTCTGCTAAACATAGAACTCCCGGGAGCCCTGTATCTGACCTCCTCCTGATGCGGTTAATGCTCCCGAATTTGTCCGTGATCTGCTGGTTCCCAGCCCCTGTAGCACATTTATAGTCTTTTTTTTTTTGGGGGGGAGAAGAGAGGTCCTCCAAGCATGGGGAGTGCAGTGGGAGCCCGTCTGTACAGCTAGCAAGGCTGAGACAGGGGTCCCTGCACAAGCACTAAGGAGCGCTAACTGACTTCCAGTAAGGCAATGAGAAAAAGTAAAAATACGCACTCTCTCTGGTCTTCAGCTCTGTCACTCCTGTGACAGAGGTCCTACCTCTTGTCAGGCAGGAAGTAAACTGGCAACTGGAGGAAGTAAGCATGAGGGTGTAGTTGTCCTGCAGAAGTCAGTTTGCATCCTGCCCATCACGTGGTGCCAGGAAGGACCTTCCAGTAGTGATGAGCCCGGAGACCAGCTTTAGGAGAGAGAAAACTACATTGCCAGCAGCACTGCCCTGAACTCCAGGAGGCTGATGTGTTCTAGCAACTCCTGTGGGCTCCATGTGCCACGCACTGTGAAGCCCTATAGGTGGGTGCCCCACCCCAGGAATCAGGCATCTGTGGTAAAGATTGTTAGTGACTCCTGAAGGAAGGGAATGCCCTCTCTGAGGTTGCTTCCTTCCTTCCACCACTCTAGTGACATTACCAGTGCTTTCATCACTAGCACTAGCTTGGACAGTGGATACCACCCAAGACCAATAGTCTCTTAAATGGTACTGGATGCCTCATTTGGAACGCTGTGCAGGAGGCCACAGCTATGCGTCCTAGTACCGTCTCATTAAGCACTCTGCTGCTGCTTCTATCAGAGCTGTAACTCTGGCCTGTGAGGAAAGCTTGCCTTTGCAAGCCATTTAGCTTTGCTCCTATAAAGTCCAGTACTAGAACAGGTTCTAGTTGTCACTTCTGTAGGTTTAGCAGAAAACCTGTAGACTTTATGGTGCATTTTATAGAGAGCACCTTGTCTCCTGTTCTAGTTTCCCCGAGACTAGCCAGTCATCCAGGTAGGAACCTGCCTACTCCTTTCTCCATACAGGATGAGTGGCAGTAAATTTTTTTTTTTTTTTTGTCAGGCAGTTTCCAGTGTCTGCTCAGAAGCTCTTTTATATTTCCCCCAACCCCCAATTCTTTTTATGTGACTTGGCTCGGGAATGTACCCCCTCTTCAGCACCCCTACCTTATGCCTGCATACCTCCCAGACTGCCCAACTGGGAGGCCCACAGCCTACACCCTGTGATGGGGCTACAGAGGAGGGACCGAAATCCACCAGAGGCCACAGGTGAGGATCACACCTGGAACATAATTTGGGTGGAGGTCTGTGGGCTTCATACTAGGTGCAGTGAGGAACTAGGAGGCACGAATGCTCATAATTGCTCCTTTATCCAATAAATGTAATAACCTACCTTGGTTATCAAGTCTCCTTTTGAATTCCTCCTTAGTTTTACTTACAACTACCTCGATTGGCAAACTATTCCAAGGGTGAACAATCCTATATTTAAAGAAGTACGTTCTTTTTATAGAATTAAATGTCATGGTGCAGCCAGCCCTGGGGGTTTCCCGTGTAAGTTTGCTGGAGGCGTGGATGTGCAATGATGTCAGTGCAGGTCAGCCAGACTCCTGCCCTCAACTTACAGCAGTCTGCCATTACCTCCCCCCTTGAGTGTGGCCCTGGTGGTTACACACCCAGCCTCCACTGGGTGTCACTGATCCACCAGGAAGCCACGACCCTACCCCTGGAGAAAGTGGGCTGTCCGTCAGATGCTCATCCTTCCTCCCCCTGGCCAACCCTGATGAACCACGCTGGTTCCCAAACACAGGTCGTCCACGCCACAGACTAATGGTACCACTGCACTGGCTCTTTCATTTATATCTTTGCCATCAATCGATTCAAGGATTCCCCTTTCGGACACCCTGATATCTGCTCCATCTTTACAATGCCTTTCAGATGACTGAACAGCTTTATCTTTTTTGTCACCCTTTACATTTTTTTGTTTCTGCTACTGAACATGAGGCGACAGAACCTTCACATGCATGCTTCCCACCCTCATTAAGAACTCCTTCAGAGCTTTTTTTTTTGGTGACACAGCAGACTGAGAAGCCATAACGACTCCTGATTTATTTGCCCATAATTACTGGTGACCATAAATATTAACCGGATTACCGTTTTGTTAAAAATGCATATTAACCGGATTTCAGGTTATGATCCTCCAAAGGCAATAACCTGAAATCCAATCGATGACACTCCATAGCAACCAGAAATTCAGTTGATATGACATTCCCCAACGAAACTTGCATTCAGTTGTTTCACAAAAAATATTTCAACTGCAGTATTTTCAGCTGTGTTTACTGATGTACAGTTCAATTTCTTCAAAAATAAAACTGCACTCTAGCTAAAAAAAGTGTCTGTTTAAAGCTGCTAGAAATACAGTCTAAACCTCCACACCAGCAATTATAAAAAATAATGGCTGGGTAAGTTTGTTGATCCCCCACACACACAACCCTTAGTGTGTGATGACCACATAAATCTCAAGAGCTTCAGTATGGGTCACACCACACCTACAATGTGTGAACAAAATCCATAACACACACACTTACCCATCCATTAGTCTCTATTTTATGTCTTTTTGGAGGGCAAAACACTGCAGAATTCACAGCAAAGGCTGTGATCTGAACAAATGCAATTTTAATTATGCTCCTGGCAGTCTGCCTTTGCCAAGAACTGGAAGACGACTTTTGAAAATCTTAAGCCTGTGAATGTGCTAGGACTCTTATGCCAATTACAGAGATCCTAGTTATACATGAAAAACTATTAAAAATAAAGTTCAACAGCTTAAAGGCAAGAGCCCAACAGTAAAAACGTCTTTTACCTTGAAAAACTGTGCCAAAGGTCAAATCGAAACTTCCTGTACAAGAAGCAATTAAGGAGAAAATGGCACAGGCTAACACTCAGCAAAAAACAGACCACTTACTAAAAAATTTAAGGAAAAATAGTAAACATGAACAAAACTAGCAAAAAAGTAGATTAAGTAGCCAAAAAAGGCCTCTGGTTCTCAGGGCTCACAATGGGAACCAGAGGGCCAGTGTTTCAAAACAATACATTTTAACTAAAGCAGAGCAGTAATTAAAAAGCTTTAAAACTTTACTAATTACTAAATTTATTTTGATATGATAGACTGGAGCTATACTCAGGGTGACTTTTCTCTCCAGGTGGAGAAGAAACAGACTTTGACAGCAGATAAGGACCGCTTGGCCCACCTAGTCTGCCCATTTCCCTACCTACAGGATAAGCCGCAGATCCTAGTTAACCAACAGCCTATTTCTTCCTACCCCCCCCCCAAGAATTGCCTTATGTCTGTCCCATGTATTCTTGAATTCTCCCACAGTTTTAGACCCCACAACCTCCTCAGGAAGGCTGTTCCATGCATCCACTACCCTCTCTGTGAAAAAAACACTTTGTCACATTGCCCTGAACCACCCCCCCATCTTTAAATTGTGTCCCCTTGTTCTTGCTGTCTTTTTTTCTGAAAGATGCTACCCTCTTGGACCTTGTTGATTCCACTGAGGTACTTAAACGTTTCTATCATGTCCCCCCCTCTCCCTCCTTTCCTCAAGGGTACACATATTAAGCTCCTTTAGTCTCTCCTCGTATGGCTTCTCTTGCAGACCCTGCACCATTCTAGTTGCCCTCCTCTGGACTGCCTCTATCTTGTCTATGTCCTTGCGGAGATGGGGTCTCCAGAACTGGACACAGTACTCCAGATGGGGTCTCACCAACTGTCTGTACAGAGGGATAACAACTTCCTGTTTTCTGCTGGTGATGCCTCTCCCTATGCATCCCAGTATACCCCCAGCTCTCCCTACTGCCTTTTCACATTGCTCGCTAACCTTAAAGTCATCTAATATGATTACCCCCTCGGTCCCTTTCCTTTTTTGTTACCTCCCCCCCCATTGTGCAATCTTCTCCTGGGTTTTTGTTTCCCAGGTGCATTACTTTGCACTGAATCCTAGCTGCCATTCTTCCGACCATTCCTCCAACCTTGCGAAGTCCCTTCTCATCCTTTCCACGCCTCCTTGTGCATCAACCCTGTTGCAGATCTTTGTGTCATCTGCAAAAAGGCATACTTTTCCTTCCAGTCTCTCTGCAATGTCACTTATAAAGACATTAAAAAGACTGGACCCAGTACTGAACCCTGCGATACCCCACTAGTAACCCCTCTTTCTTCAGAGTGGACTCCATTCGGTACCCCACTAGTAACCCCTCTTTCTTCAGAGTGGACTCCATTTACAATTACAAATGTAACAACCTGCCAGGGTAGAAGTTGGCAGTAGAGATTTTCAAAACACATATTCTAAGTTCAGTTCTTACAACAGTGTTGTTTCTGGGGCATCCGTCTCCATGGAGAATGATACGTAGACTGAAACCACAAGAAGCAACAGCTTGGGAGGCTTTACGTCAATGGTAGGAAGGATTGTGTTTGCATGTTTTGGGGGGGGTCTGGAACAGCAGGAAGGACTGCTGCAAAACTCTTCATTTTCAGCTGAGCCCTAGCAGGACATGGAAACTCAAGCTCCAGCAACAATTCCTGAAGGTGCTTTCTTAAAAGTGGGACCAGGGACCTTAAACAGTGTCAGGGAATTGAAGTGCAAGGATGGACCGTTAGCCTAACCTGACCCAGCAGAACAGAGAACTGGCGAAAAAGCTTCAGTTGAGACAGAATTAAGCAACACTGCCAACACAGCAAACAAAATTTGGTACTAGCCCCAAACCATACATACACTAATGTAATGGATACCGCGACAAGGCAGCACAAACTGTGTGGCACAGGCTACACGGGAACACTCAGACTGGAGTTTGTACCAACTTCTGTGTTCTTCTCAACTATATTTTATCCACTTTCAACCAGCCCTTAGCCAGACATTCTCTACGTACTTACCCTAGCCTCCTATTCCTCCAGAGCCTGCGGCCCCCCCCATGGTGCAGTCAGGGGGTGGGGGAGGAGGAGTACCCCCCACCTCCACTGGCTCACGATCTGGTTGGAGACTGGTCCCAAGCCGACAGTGCAGGGCCTGCTGCATCCTGCTGGTTGGACCCCGCCCCCCCGAAAAAAAACAAAAACACAAAAAAAAACAATTTTCATCCCAATGGCCGCCCAACTACACTGCCATAAGTGTGCATATGGTAGCACACAACCTGATGCAGTGGTATGCCCTCCCACTATGCACCTCTGCCGCATGACCATTTGGCTTCTGCCAGGTGGCAGGTGAACAAAGAAGAAAGCCTCCCTCCTGCATCACCTGGAGTCTGCTCCTGAACCTGGGTCACCTGAGAAGCCAGTAGAAGCCCTACTGCCACGCTACCTGGTCAACCGTGCAAAGGCATTTATGTCAGCAGCTCCGGTGGGGTAATCAAGAGAGACTAAGAATAAAATAATTTACTTCCCTAAATTGCAAATCTTGGTGCTGATGCCAAAAACTACCAAAAGAAGCATAAGAAATTTAAGCAGAGTCTCAAAGACCTTCAGAAAATTCCACAACACAGCTCATTTAGGATTTTTATTATATATATGTTTTTGGTTTTTTTTTTAATCTCAAACATGGTGAACACAGAACCAAGTAAATTAAAGCATGTAGATGGAACAGTTCTTGCAGCAACACAGAGACTATGTACATGGGGGATTCTTCTCAGACATTGTATCCGACCAGACTGCCTCTGCCGATGATCTCCCCGATGTAGAACCACATCAGCACTTCAGCAGCTACCAAACCATTCCTCAAGGCCTCCTGCAAAACAGACCCAAGATACAGTTACTATCTTAAGCAGGATAGGAGAAATCCTGGAAACTGACTGGCATATCCCAGTATGTCATCCCAGTTCAAGACTAATTACCAAGATCAGCCATATCCTAACACTCTGGTTCCATTTTATAATCACAATAACACACCCCAGGGTGTGGCATATCATGGGACAGCATTACTCTTTGGGTGGTTGAAGGCACCAGACATTGCCTCATGCCTCACAATATACTCACATTATCACCTTGTTGTGCATTATTGCTCAATTACAAAATGGGTATACAAATTCTATAACCTCACTTGTTAAGAATCAGATACCATGCATTATGTTCTTATAATTATAGCCCCAAAACAAACACCGTAACTTTTTCATTTTAAAATAATGCTACTGACCATGTGAGTTAACACTTCAGGGTGTGCGGCTGTGGAAATATATGCACTTCAGGGGGAGAACCACCTCAAGCGTGTGCATACAGTCCCTGATATCCATTACTTATATATATATATATATATATCAGGGCTTCATTTTTAACCAGTCAGGGTTATTTCTGAACACTTCAAGCATTCTTATAACCATAAGTCTCATGCAAGCAGTTCCACAATTCTGAAGTTTTAATCTGGCTGGCAAAAATCCATTTCAAATACCTGTTTCTCTAATTTTCTTCAATGTAAGATAATCTGGATTGCTATTCATTTATTTTGAATTTTTCATGCCAGAAAAGAAAAAAAAAAAATTACTCACTGCAGTTATCTTTCTTCCTAGGTGTCCTTTAACATCAGTAACTTTAGCAGTTAGCTGGCTAGGTGCGACTGCCCTGGAGGTGTGCCTTTAAGAGAAATTTAAATAAGCTTAGGGCCATAGCCAAGCAGAAAACAGGAAGGGTAGTGAGCTGAGCGAGAGTAGTTACTGTCGTCGTCGTTCCGCCTATGATGTATTTGAATGTATTGGAATTTATGGCTATGGACCTGAAAAGCTTTGTAATGCTGTCATGCTTTACATGGTTGCTAGAATTGATTGATAATTTATAGTGTACAATATTAATTGGAAACAAAGTACATTATGGATAAAAAAAAATGTTTTGAAGGAAAAACGAGATCACGTGCCCAAAAAAGAAACTGACAGGATTCAAAAAACATGCAAATGTCCACAAAAGTGGAAACAGAAACACCACAAGTTAAACTCATCAACAGGAACCCCCAAATTTGGTAAGGGATGTGATAAAGAGCCCTTCTGACAGGTGAATGGGAAGGAAGGGTAGGAACTTGATGCTAAAAGACCCCTTGGAAGAAAGATTACTGTGGTGAGTAATTTTTTCTTCTTACCCCAGGAGTCCTTCAGCATTAGTAACTTTAGCAGACTACTGAGTAGTGGCAAGTGGGAGGTGGGCAGAGAACCTACTGGGAAAGAGGTTCTGCAGAATCGCCCTGCCAAATCTGGCATCAGATCTGGTCTGCACATCCAAACTGTAGGGATTCACAAAGGTGTGTACAGGTTTCTAGGTAGCTGCTTTTCAGACATCCAGCAGATGAATGTCCACTGCTGCTACAAGCGAGGCTGCCGTGCCCCTGGTATAGTGGGCCCTTAGCCCCACTGGAGGTTGGTGACCAGCTTTTTCGTAGCAGACTCTAGTAGAAGAGACCTACTACAGGACAAATTCTCTTGGTAGCTGGTATTCCCCTGTCTACATCCCCGTAGGTGAGGAAGAGCCTCTGGATGTCTAGTATGCTCTAGGTAGTAGAAGATGGCTTTTGACATCCAAGCTGTGGAGCTTTTTATTTATTTATTTATTAAGATATCTGATTAACCTTTGAGTACAGGCTCATTACATAGGTTCCACGTCAGGGTCTTA
The DNA here is from genome assembly GCA_016271365.2 of Neoceratodus forsteri. NCBI lineage: Eukaryota > Metazoa > Chordata > Ceratodontiformes > Ceratodontidae > Neoceratodus > Neoceratodus forsteri. The sequence goes on along the minus strand of JADMNL010000034.1, from coordinate 106,352,144 downwards.
CAGTAACAAACAAAACTACAGCTTACGGGAGGCCGTAAGAGGACAACAATTAAGGCAAATTAGGCAAGAGGTTACATGTGTGACTGAAATAAGCAAACACCATATACAATGGTACTTGCCAACACAAAAGGAAAAGAGAGGGAGAGATAGTGAACAAGGGAAGGGGTTAGCTCAGGAAGAGAGGAGTAATGGTGAGAAGACAAACTGGAGAGAGAGAATATATACTGAAAAATCAGCCTAGAAGTTGGGCCTCGTCACTGGTGAGGGAGGCTTATACTAAGCATACTGGCAGTGCCAGTAGCGGAAGTGTTGGAGGGTGTCGAGTGAGGGGGCGGTGCAGGATCAGAGCAGGATGTCCGTATAAGAAGGGGAAGAGGGAATGGGAGCAAAAGGGGAGTGGTGGAGAGGGGATGAGGTTGGGTCAGTTAGGGAGGGGAGTAGTAGGGGTGGAGAGGTGCTCAGCGGTGCTGGGGTAGAAGGGGAGGAGGGTGGCACAGTTTAGGAAGGCCGGCCCAGTGGCGTGGAGTGCTGAGGCATCATGCCTTACCTCCTGCCACACTGGTGACCCATGTTCATGGTGCGAGCAAGCAACCGAGGGTCAGCTGGGGAGGAAGAGGATCGAGCGTCCCAAGAATAGCTCTCCCCTCCTGGGGAGGGGGTGGGATGGAGTCCGCTGCATGCCTGACCCCTTCTGGAAGCTGGGGGCAGACACTGGTGGCTCGCATGTAGGGAGTGGTTACAGAAAGTTTAGGGAGGGAAGAAATGTCGGCATAGATGGTGCCAGGAGGTACTTAGGTTGACAAACTGTCAGGGGCTAAAGGCCTTAGTGGAAACAGTTGCAACTTGCTTTGGTAACCAGATATGATCGTAGCCCACGTTTGGCCTAGCGTTGAAACAGCAAAGATGCTTGGTGGCAGGTTGTTAGTCCATTTAGGTGCCTGGTGGGCAAAGGCCCTTTGTCCTAGAGTGCTGCGACATCTTGGAACCTTGAAGACCATGCTCTCAGAGTTTCTTGGGGTGCGGCTGCATTCAAAGTGGGGTGAGGAGCTTCTGGATGCCTATGGGTAGCATGCCTAGACTTGCTCTTTTGGCCAGCAGGCCGGTCTAGTACTGAAGTCTGCTACTGAACTGGAGCCAGCTGGCACAGGTATAAAGGTCACATGTGTGGGTTTGACATTCTGAACCAGTGGAGAGGTGGCATGCCTTATTTAAGGTGACCGATACGGTGGAGGGCTGTGTCTGTTGCAGATCCGTAGATTGCAATACCATAGTCCACAAGACAGATGACTGAGCTGCAGATGGCAAGGTTTAGTGCTTCATGGATGAGACTGTGCTTATGCCTGTGTAGGAGGCCAATGCGTATAGAGCGATTTTACTATATTGTCTATGTGGTAGACAAATGACACGGTACTGTCAAGTATAACCCCCAAGTACTTAAAGTACTGTACCTGTTCAAGTGACGCACCTTCATCACTGGTAAAGGGAAGTGGGTGCGATCGATGTCGATTCTGTGGGCTGGAGAACATCAATGCCTTTGTTTTTTTATAATTCATGACAAGTTTGTGTGCCTTAAACCATTTTTCCACTCAGGAGAAACTGTCTTGTAGGGTGAGCTCCAGTGACCTGGGGTCTGTGCCTTTGGAGAAGAGGACAGCATCATCTGCATGGAGCAGAATTTTGCTAGGGCAGGAACTAGGAAGCAGATTTAGAAATAAGTTGAACATTAGTTCTACCTGAACCTAGGAGGGGTAGAAGGCTGCACAAAGACGGAGGTAACAGACTTCGGGGGGCAGATTTTAAGGAAATGGGAAGGATCCTTAAAGAGCATTTGGATGAGACTGGGTCAGACATGGACGCTGATAGTAGGTGGGAAATCATCAGGAGAGGGGTGCAGGATGCTACCAGCACCTTTGCAAGAGTAAGACGAAAATGGGATAGGGCCCGAAAATCCTGTTGGTGGACCAGGGAGGTTCAGGAGGTGGTGAGGGGAAAGAAGGCGGCCTATAGGCAATTCAAGTGCTCAAGCAGTGAAAGGGACAGAGGGGAGTACGAGCTGATGGCCAGAAGGGCCACTAGGGTGGTGAGGGCGGCTAAGGCAAGGAAGGAGCAGAACCTGGCCAGGAAAATTAGGAGAGGGAACAAGGGGTTCTTTAGATACATTGGGGAAAAAGAAGGGTGAAGGGGCAGATTAGCAGGATTAAAACAGGGGAGGGATGGGCACAAGACCCGGGGAGCAGGCTGAGGTACTAAATGAGTACTTGCCTCAGTTTTCACAAGGAAAATGGAGTGCTGCATCATACATGGGAGAAGATGGTGAAACTGAAGGGGGGACGACCCTACCGACTGGTGGGTCTGGGGAGGGAGCTTCACTGGCAGGTGGGGAGGCAAAGCAGGGGACAAGGCAGAGTAGGTGGAAATCATGGCAGAGAGAGTGAGGTAAGCCCTCAGGTCTCTTAAAGATGGAAAAAGCACCAGGGCCAGATAAATTACATCCCAGAGTGCTGAAGGAACTGGCAGATGTCCTGACGAAACCCCTGGCGGAGCTCTTCAGCATCTCTCTGAGGACAGGGTGGGTGCCCCAGGACTGGAAGGTGGCACATATAGTGTCTGTCCACAAGGAAGGATCAAGGGAGGTGGCAGGGAACTACAGGCCAGTCAGCCTGACATCGGTGGTGGGCAAGGTGATGGACGGCATTGTCAAGGCGAGACTGGAGCAGGACCTGTAAAAGTTGGGGTGCCTGGATGATAGATGGCATGGATTTGTCCCGGTTAAATCATGTCAGACAAACCTTGTGGAGTTCTATGACTGGGTGACGAGTGCCTTAGACCTGGGCAGACCAGTCCTCTTTCTTGACTTCAGCAAGGCGTTTGACACTGTTCCTCACTGGGGCCTGTTGGATAATCTGGGAGAAATAGGAGTGGGGAACCAGATGATCAGATGGATAGGAAATTGGCTCCAGAACCAGACACAGAGGGTCATGGTTGGAGGAATAGTCTCATCCCCAAGGAGGGTCATTAGTGGAGTCCCTCAGGGATCGGTCCTTGGGCCCCTCCTGTTCAAGGCCTATGTCTCTGACATAAGGAAGGGTATCAGGAGTGAGACGAGTCTCTTTGCAGATGACTGAAAACTGGGGGCGATGGTGGATGGGGAGGAGGGGAGGGTGGCCCTACAGGGGGACCTGGAGGCTCTGGAAAGGTGGTCTAGAAAGCGGAAGCTGAGGTTCAATGCAGGAAAATGCAAGGTACTGCACCTGGGAGCCAGAAACCCGGGCCAAGTGTACACCCGGGGATGCTACAAGTCTCGATGGCTGAAAGGGACCTGGGGGTGGTGGTGGATGTCAAGATGAACAATTCTGAGACTTGTAGGAGGGCAGCGGCAAAGGTCAACAGGATGCTGGCATGCATTGCTAGGGGGCTCACCTCCAGAAGGAGGGAAGTGCTACTCCACTGTATAATTGCTTGGTGAGGCGCACTCGAGTACTGCGTGCAGTTTTGGAGACCACATTTAAAGAGGGACATTGAACTCCTGGAGAGGTCCAGAGAGGGCAACCAAAATGATTTGGGGCTTGGGGATGGGACCTGTGGGAGAGCTCAAGAGCTAAATATACACACTGGAAGAGAGAAGGACGGGGGACATGATAGAGGTCTTCAGGTACATGATGGGGTAAATAGGAAGGAGCAGTCAGGGTGCTCCGAAGAGGGGAGCAACTAGAGGGCATGGGTGAAGCTGGGGGAGAGATTCAGGGGAGAAAGGAGGAGGTGCTACTTCACTGAGATGGTGGTGGAGCCATGGATATGCTGCCCAGGGGGCTGGTGGAGGGGTTCAAGAGGGGGTGGGACAGATACAAAGGAAGGGTTCTGGAAGCAAAAACCAGTGCAGCGAGTATATCCGGGACTGGGAAGGCAGAAACCAGAGAGGGAGAGGGGGGCAGCAAGGTCAGCTCCCAGGGTGGGGGCTGACCAAACGAGCAGATATGAAAGACCGTTAGGCCTATTCTGCTGGCATTTTAATATGTTAGTATTAGGGGACCCAAGATGGAGCCCTGTGGAACACCTGAGCGAACTGGTCTGCTATCAGAGTAGACACTGTCTATCTTAACTTGCTGGGATCGGCCCGAGAGTTAGGATTTGAACCATCTTACAGTATCGTCTGATAGACCAATAGCATATAGTTGCTCAGCAAGAAAGCTGTGATTAACCATGTCAAATGCTTTTGACAAATCGATAAACGTTGCACCAACCAGTTCGCTGTGCTCAAGTGAGTTGTGAATAAAGCACGTGAACTCAAGCAGTGTTGTGTGCTTTGCAGAAGCCATGTTGTTCAGGGCACCGAATGTTGTATTTTTCCAGATATTCCACTAAATTGGTCAGAGACAATCCTCTCTAGTGCCATGGATAAGGGAGGGAGAATCAAAATGTCTGTAGTTTCCTAGCACGGATCAATCACTACTTTTGAAGACTGGGGTCACTAATACTACCTTCCATTGCTTGTCAGAAGTGGATTTCTCAGTAAAGAAGACAGGCAGAGTAATGGACTGGTCTAAGGGAACTCTGAAACCACCTTTGCAGAAATTCCTATTTGTCCCAAGCCCAACTTTATCTTTGTGAGGGGAGATGTAAAGTGGCTCAGTGCACAGGCCTGTAGCTCTGAAACCTCATGGCAGAGGAAATGGTTACCTAGAAGCATGACTTCCAAGTTACAAACTTGAAGAGAGCCGTGGACATAGGCTTGAAGGGTGGCTTCATGAGCCTGTCTGAGCAAAGGTTAGGGATCTGAGGAGGAACAGGCTCCCGGATTGGAGGCTGGGGGTGCAAGAGGCCTTTGACAAACTGTTTAAATAGGACGTGGGGGGAAAAAAAAAAAACAAAAAACAAAACACCTTTTTTTAATTTTATTTTACTATTTTTGGTGCCTCCCACCACCGGCATAGTCTGCTCTTGGCTGCAGCTTCGCATATTTAGCATCCTCGATACCCCCGTTTGTCCCCCAGGGCAGAGCCGCAGCACCCAAACCACTCTGGAGGGCACCGCGATCGACGGGATAGGCCAGGAGTTGGCCTGGGAGTCAACACAGCTAGGTGGCCATTATCAAGGTGGTGGGAAGGCAGGATTTTCTTCCCCTGTAAGCGGGGGAGGGAGCATGCAATGACACCTAAGTTCCGTCCCACCCCTCAGATTCTGGTAGGTGCCAGTTGCTGTGGTGCCCCCGGCCTCCGCAAGGTGTCCTTCAAGCACCAGTCACACACTGCACCCTCTCCCTGGCGAAGAGCAGCAGTCCGTGGGACGCTTGATCCTTCTCCCCCAGCAGACCCTCTGACGACTCAGGTCCGTTCCCAAACTCCGGTCGCCAGCACCACAGGCGGAAATTCAACAAAAACTGATTTTTTCTTTCCCACCGAAATTGCTGCCACTTGAGGGGAGATGGTTTCAAGCCTGACACCTGTAAGAGTACCTGGCAATCTAGCAGCTGAGGGTCTGAAACTGAATGGGATTCAACCTTTCTGCTCTTGCACAAGAGGAAAAACCTTTACATTTTACTGCAAGAGTCTTCTTAGTGTTTGATTTTTTTTAACCACCCTCAGTATCCTAAGGACCTGTCAAGAGTACTGTGAGGATGCAGACCCCAATTGTTCCAGAACCAGGCCTTGAGGTGGAAGGAGTGTATGCCTGGATACTGCACTCCTGTCTGAAGAAGGGTCAGCAGGGAGTGAGTTGGAGGCAGAGGAATGGATTGCCGCAGGGCACTGAGAGAAGGCGAGGGTACCAGGCTTGCTTGGACCAATCCAGAGCAGCCAGAATCCTAGATGCAGGCTGTTGTAAGAGTTTCGGAAATACCCTGAGAATCAGGGGAAAAGGAGGGAATGTATACAAGAACTTCTCTGACCAGACCAGGATCAAAGCCTCCAGATGAGGCAATCCCGGGACTGGAGCCTGCAACAGAACTGAGGAAACTGGAAACTGAGGGGAGAGGCAAACAGATTCACTACTGGGTACCCAACTGCCCGAATTCTGTGCTAGTACTTGCTTGTTCAGAGTCCATTAACTCTGGCCCTGACTGATGCAACTAGAGCCTCTGCCAGAGTAGAGTGTAGTGTTTGCCTGGGAGGTGAATCGCTGAAGGCTGACTGCCAGGTAGAAGGCGAGAGACCAATTTTTATAGCACCTGCGAACAGAATACTCCTGATCTGGCCATTGCAGTAGTGTCTGTTCAACTCTGCAAGTCTGCCCTTTTACGACAGGAGCAAATGTTTTGAGTTAGAAAGATTTCTCCGAGTTCCAGAAGAAATATGATTAACTGTGACCCTTGGTGAGTCCAGGTGCCACTTACTGAGGCACTGTCCAGATGCGCTTCCCACCACAGGGGGAAGGCGTCAGTGGAACTGCTCTGTCAGAGTTTTCAGCTTTGAAAATTGTTCCTTTCTGAGACCAGCAAGCTACAAGGAGACTTGTGGGTGACACATCCTGTATCTGAACCTTGGGATCACTGGAGGCACTGAAACCATGTGTCCTACTTGCCTGAGGAAATGTCAAAGTTACATTTGCTCAGGACTGCATCATATACTGAACCAGTGAAGGTTAAAGATTCAAACCCAGTCAAGCACTTGCTGGCTGGTCTCGCTGTCCATAGATGAAGAAAACTGCCAATAAGGGACATCTTGACTTCTTGGCTGCGGAAGGAAGGCATATCCTTCCTGGATGCTGGGAGGGTTCCAGGTGAAATTTTGTTTAGATTTACTCGTGAACCCCAAGACTACAGATAGAGCCCTGCAAGGGGGAAAAAAGGAGATTCCTTGACCTGGCAAGGAGACTTAAGCAGGCTAATCAGCCACTTAGGTATAGGTAGAGAAGCCCAGATTCCGAAGGCATGCTGCTACCACTACCCAGCAATTTGTTAAGACTCTTGGGGCTGATGAAGGCCGAAAGGCCACTGTGAGCCCACCCTTGTGTGAAGGGGTTGTGGGATAACAGATGAACCAGACACCAAACTTCAAGTTCACACAGTCTCTGTGCGATGTTTATTCAAAATGCAAAAGATAACCTTAAGCAATGGCATATCCGTTCTTCAGTACATCAGTTTGCAGCAACAGGTTATCTACCGATCTTTCTCTGCACTTAGCCAGCACCTACTGATCTCTGATCTAAACATTTTTAGTGAAAACCCTTCATCCCTATGTGGGCCTTGTTTGCTTGGGTAGTGGGGGCTCAAAAAGAACACACTATATAGACAAAGAACCTCAATGCAGAATCACTGAAAAAAGGTTACCCCAAAGGGGCACTGACAACAAATCACGTTTCAAAGAAATACAACATCATACATACTTACATAATGCAAAGCATCGTGGGATATATGCAAATCATGACATTTCAGACTTGTTCAGTTTACAGCAATTTACATGCATTTTAAATAGTACAACTGACTTAATTTCTATAACAGTCACCTAGTACTTTTTACCATTATCAAGACACCTAGTGCCATGGTATTTTCAACATTTACAGGTTTCGTAAACATAAGGTATATACACATCAACGTATTTGCATACTGGGTGAGAGGCCTTTCAGCACCATGCAGTTCTTCTTAAAGTTAACCAGCATAATAGTTTGTGGTGATTTGCATATAAAGCCCATGATGCTTTGCATTGTGGGGGTATGTCATTTTGTATTTCTTTGAAACTTGGCTTCCCAGCCAATGCCCTTTCAGGTAACCCTTGCCTTAGTGCTTGCACACTAAGGTTCTTTGTTTAACTTAATGTATGACATAGTGCTATTACATTCTAAATCCAACAATGAAACACAACCCGTTTTAAATATGCTTGGAGGTCACCACAATAACCTCCCTGTACAAGGACCTGAGAGAGAGAGAGAAAATGAAAATTAAAGAGGACACTATAGCACAGTCAAGAAAGGGAAGGGGTGCCCGCAGGTGGCCAACCTTATGGACTAGAAATTGTAAAGGACAGATTAGGCTAAGAAATAGAAGAACTGTTGCAACAGATTTAAGAAACGGTAGATCCTCAGGAGTGGCAGGAGCTCCCTGGTCACAACTTGTATGAGACCTCATTAAAGGTATATGGGGGAAAAAAAAAGGGGTCCCTTTTTGGCCAGGAAGGCTAGCCCATCTCCCTACTGTAAGGGCTGTATGAATAGTAACAAGAGTGACCATCTTGAATTTGGGTTTTAAACAGCCAGATGGGAGCCACTCCCTAGTTGTCTTTTCTGTCAGGAATAGAGGCTCAGACACCTGGGTACACATGAGGTCTGCCCACACTACGTCAGGCTTTACTGACTAAGGAGAAGGCTGGGAAAAAACCTCTGCCCCAGTGCCCTCGGGAGGTAGTTCCATGGGGCAGGGGGCCTTGTTTGAGATGTTCTGGAAGTGAACAGTATGTTTTGATGACCAGGAAAGTCCATGGCTTTAAACTGGGAGTCTGGAGTAGACTAGTAGTTATAGGCCACACAAAGTGCCTCAGAGAGATGGCATAGGTCGTGGCTCTGGAGTCAGCATCCTTGCTGTCATCCTCTGGAAATGGTATTACACAGCTTCCAGAGCAGGTGAGCCCTATCTACCGGCTCCTGCACCAAAAACTAGGACAAAGTTCCACAGTGTGTTTTTTTTTTTTTGGCTGAAAAGCCAAGTAGGCAAAAATTTTGACAAGCATCTGCAGGTAACTAAAATGTATTTTCTGGAGTCCTTATCCAGGGGTTAAGGAGGGCAAGGAGACCCCAGCTTTCTCTCAAGCTGCCCAATGCACTTTACTCACTTTGTTGGGATGTACAGACAGGTACTCCGGATTACTGAACAATTGATATATTAATGCATTTATTATTCACACTTCCAGACTGCCTGTAAACCTCTGCCACAGATGTGGGGGTTTGAAGCAGTTTTGTGGTATTATTTATATGTTTTATTATATGCAGGACTTTTAGGAGATGGAACCTTTCATCTCCCCATAATCTTTTCTTATCCCTACCCTCACCTTGGAAGGACTCCAGAGAAGGGAGGTCCAGGGTGTCCAATATGTTTTGGATAAACGAAGGAATAGAGGGAGAACCTCCTTGGATACATAGGGCTCCACCTCATAAAAAGTCTCATATCATCTGTATCACCCTCACAGTCTCAGGGGCAAGAACTGTGGAAGTGATATCAGCCCCTGTAAGCAGGGTCAGAATAAAATATTTACCATCCACTGTATCACCCTCTCAGTCTCTGGGCCGAGAACTGTGGAAGAGTGTTAGCAGCCTCTGTAGGCAGGGGCATCATAAAATTATTTATCGTCAACTGTATCACCCTCACAGTCTATGGGAAGGAGAACTGTGGAAGAGTGCTTGCCAGCCCCAGTAAAGAAAGGATCCATTTTCATAGGGTCTGAAACAGTTGCCATGCTTTTTCCATATTTTGCACAGATTTTCTGTATGCTTTAAGCTGCCCGTTGTCACAGTATTGGCTTTCCCAAGAGCAACGGGAGCATCTATGTCTAGACAGTGTTTCTTTTAAGCCACTTCATCAGTGGCTTGATCAAGCTTCTTTCCTTCATCACTTCTATTATTTTTCAAATTGTGAGGAACTTGGTCATTTGGAAGCTTAAATTTTTGGCTGGGATCTGAAGGGTTCCTCAGCACCTCCTTACATTTTAGTACTTTTGAATGGCCCCTAGTTGGAAGCCTTTGATATGTCCTCAGCCCTAATAAAATCAAAGGGTAGCCATGTTTAACCCAATTTAAGCAAAGTAAACCAGACCTAGACCTCAAAAACGGAGTGCAGGTTTCTGTGAAACGTCACCAGCCAGTCCTGCCCCAGTTAATTAGCTCTGTCTGTTGCCAGTGCCTTTTTTTTTTGTGGTTGTAGAACTGGGATCTATACCAGTGCCAATCTTAATAGAAAACCCAACAATACTTGTCAACTGCCACAGGTGGCTGCTGGACCCTTACGGACAGTCCTGTGACAGACGATACCTAGGTCCAGTTCCTGTGTGTGTGTGTGTGTGTGTATATATATGTATACGTTTCTCTTAAAATGCCAATCCTGAGAGAAACCCCCAGGTACTGTTAAGATCTGAATTTCAAGGAGTGCCTCGCTGTAAACCCCTCAAGGTCAGAGGTAAAAAAAAAAAAAAAACAAAAAAAAAAAACAAGGCAACTGTCCCCAATTCAATGGTTCCCACAAGAATTTGCTCACAAAAGAGGGGAACCATTGAAAATAAGCACCTGCGATGAAATTAGACTTAAAATGAATATTAGCAGTAAATATAAGTTGAAAATAGTGCGGTCATGCTAAAAACAAAAAATTAGCATGGCACCAATCAAAAAACGTAAAAACTTATCACTCAGCACACCTTTAGAAAAGAAATATGAGGAAAACTTTACCCAGATAAGCACTAGGAGGCTGTCAATAAGGAAAATTGAGACACACCTCAGGGGCAATGTTGCTCAGTCCAGCGGAGAAAAAAATTCTGAAGTCTTCAGCAGCTCCCACTCAGCTCACTACCCTGTTTCCTGAATGGCTATGGCACTAAGCTCGTTTAAATTTCCTTTAAAGGCACACCTCCGGGGCAGTTGCACCTAGCCAGTTACCTGCTAAAGTTACTGATGCTAAACGACTCCAGGGGTAATATTTTTAAAGTTATACACTTATGCGCAGAGTCCCTTTAAGTCTGAAAGACCACAAAAAGCTCTTTGTAATGAGGTACTGGGCTAACCTTGGGTCCTGCTCTACTCAGTGGTGGTGGCGGCCCATGCAATCAGGGAGAAATAAGTGCACACGCACGGAACAGCAGCTGACAGCACTGGACCAGCGCACTGCAGCACCAGATGGGAGCGAAGCAAGCACCTGGTCGTCATCCACCAGCACGACAGCAGCTACATTTCCCTGTTCTAGCTGGTCACATCCCACCAACCTGTATGCATACACATGCCTTGGTGGCGGGGGGCGCACTATGGCAGGGCGTGGTTATCCAAGCTGCAAAAGATGTCACCACCAGTCCATCCCTAGGAGGCACTGCTGTCACACTGCAATGCAATCTACCCTTTCTGCTGGTCTCCACTCCTGACATTCGGTGTGCTAGCTGTTAAGGATTTTTCAACCTTATATCACAAACACACAATAATCATTGTAATACAAATAAAAAATAACCCAAATTACGAACAAGTGTGTGTTTGATGACCAAAAAAAATTCACCCTACACAAAAGCATGGTGTGGCTGTCACCTGGCCAAGTCAAAGCTGAGTGGGGAAGAGGAAGAGGCAGAATGGTATGACTGATAGCTCTACTATCTGTAATTGGATTTCCAAATTCTGCAACATCTCTTGTACATTTCTGGCCATTTTAAGTAGCTTCTTCCTCACACAGCTGCAGATGCATAGAACACCCCCCTCCCCCCAAAAAGACAGAATTCTTCCCCTCTTTGCAGTATTTGGAGTCAAGTTAATTGTCAGCTCAGTATTACCATCTCAAAACAAGTGACAGTGCTGCCCTGCCCACCCCCGTTTAGTCAACGGGTCCAGTCTGAGTGGATTCCCCAAAGTATAAAACAGACTCTCCAAAATCCTGACTATTTCAAATTAGTCAAAATCCCAAACCACAATGATTTACATTTTTTTTTTGGCTCTCCCTTTGTACTTTCACCACTGGTTACCTTGATTGTGAGCTGCTTATATCGGCCAGACTGGAAGGTTTTGACCATCTGTTTCATGCTCTCAACTGCTTTGGGGATCTCAGCTGGAGACGGCGGAACCAACTCAACTTTAGCATAATACCAGAAGGTGGACAAACGGGGCCTGGAATAGGTTACAGCAGCTGAAATGAAGCAGACAAAATTGAAAACAAAAACCTAAGCAATTAGAACTATAGCACACTAATTGTTTCCTCCCACAGTACTGGTCGATGTGACAATGCATCTCAAACACTGCCCAACTAGTAAGAGTCTTATGCTTGTAAATCTCTGGCAGTCGGAACAGGATTTCAGATATGAGGCAGCAGGTCTCCCAACAAAAGGTAAACTGGGAAACAATCACATAATTACTAAATGGGGGCTGGGGAAGCCCTTCTTCCTTTAGTCAAACTAAGCAGGCATGCAATCAAGGTACATATTGGCTAAAGTGACCCTTGTAACCGCTTCCCATTAAAAACAGCCCATTGTATTCAATGCCTAACACCCCTCTGTTCTTCACGATGCAAAATATTCCACAAATGCTTGTAGATGGGGGAATCCGTCTACACCTCAACATCTACGACCATGGTGAAATACAATAAAATGGGTAAAGCACCTCCTTTGCATGTGGTTACACAGCAGGAGTAGGGAGAATATTCTTGCAGTCTAGCTTGGATGTGTACGACACACGAGGAGAAGCACGGGGGGTGGGGTTTAAAATAGCTCAAGTAATAAGAGAATGCAATAACCTACCCACTTTCCTGTTAGGGTGGGGATGGGGTTGTCTTTATCTTTCCACCCAAGCCTGTTAGGACAGTGGGCCAGTAGAAGGCATTTAAAAGTTAGATTTTCACTCAAAAAAAGGAAAAAAAAAAAAAAAGTTACTCCCATCTCAGTAACCATTTTATATTTCATTCGACAGACTTATGCGCTACATTTTGCCACTAAATGACTTAATCATGTATGGGCCTCCTTATTTATTTCACAATTTGGAAAGTACCTTTGAGTCGAAGATTCATTTACAAAGGCTCCACGTCACATTTAGTAGAATACAACAATAAACACACTATAAAAGTGGTACTCAAACAGACTTGTTACGGAGAATACAGTAAATGGCTAACAATCTGATCCAGAGTAACTGTACAGAGCAAAAAGCTTGGTAAATGGTTCCTGGTCAGTAGTCGAGCAGGCCGCGGGGGCTGGCCAGAGGCCATTGTCAAGGGAGGGCAAGTAAATCAAGGACAGTCACAGGGGGTGGAGGACTGGAGGTGGTCTCTGAGAGCAACTCTGAAAGGGCCAATTCTGGTTTCGTTAGTAAGTGCACTGGGCAGACTGTTCAACAAGGAAAGGACCCTGTGGCTGAAAGTTCTTTGAAACATGGCAGAAATATGAGCACTAGAAACAAGGAAGCCACTGGCCGAATCGCATCAGGTGCCACCAGAGCAACACAGCATTAATCCATGATAGATGCTGTGTTGCTATCGGGAGCGTGCAGAGGGAATCATTAGACCATACTTGTAGATGTGGACGAGTGGCAGAAATGTGGAGCGCGCTCCCTGTGACACCTTGGAAACAGATGGGTACAAAGGGCAAGAGACACCTGTGCGCCGAAAGAACCCATTGCAATGCTGATTAAGTAAGTAGCAACTGTCCCGAGAGTAACCATCCTACCTGGACTCTGACCAGTAGCAGTGTTCACTGCGCACAAGTCGAAATAATTAGAGCATTGTGGGAACATAAGAAATATTTGCATACCGTGGTGTCTGGATAGAAGTAAACTCCCAGATATGTAAATTTTCGTGATGTTCCTACAATGCTGTATCGAAGTGCAAATGTAAAGGAAACAAGCAAGTGCAAACAGCCGTGTACAACAGAATGAAAGGTACTGTGGCACGTTAGATATGCTGCCATAGTCGTTTTAAATGGAAGTTGTAAAACGGGAAAAAAAGACGAGTAGCAATATAAATAGATACCTCATTGTGAATGTGCATGCACCCGAAAACAATAGACATGTAGTAACAGAAGTACAGACTGAGACACCACAATATAAAGTAGCACAAAATAGAATAAATTTCTGTTCCTCTTTGCCACATAGAAATGTCAGTGTTAACACTACTCAATAAGTGCTTACCATGTTACAAACGCATTAATCTCCTCGGAAGGTGGCATCTAATGGGATTAATGCATGGTCGGGCCATTGTAAGCACTCTGCCTGTGGCCTCATGCCACAACCCTCCCAAACACGCATTAATCCACCATTAGATGCCACCTTTTAGTGCATGTTATGAAATGGTCTCTCTTCCTACAAGCGTTTCAAATACACTGCCTGGCTCTCAGTGTCGTGCCCACATACTCCTAGTGTGACATGCCATCCCACTCAATGAAGAGCCCATAACTTCATGAGGACCACCATGTCAAATGAAATAAAAATATGTGTACTGAGATGGAGTCTCATTCTTGTTGTTTTGGAGTTGTGACATAGCTGCAGAACTCAAGAACTCTCTCAGAGAAACGTTTCCAAAATGTAAAGGGGCAAATCTGGGATACTGTTGTGGCGTTGGCAGATTTTCCCCGGTGACCATGTTTGACTCACTGGCAGGACTTTTAAAGGGAAACTCCAGTTACCCAAACTCCCCCCTTAGGCTCTCTAAGCAGAGGGGATTAAGTCTTGCCCTTATTTTATATTATTTTTACGATCTTTGCTGTCAGGTAAAATGGAAGGTACAGCATGGTGTATCTTGTGTTGAAGCGTGGCACCACTTGCATATATGCTTCTCAATATAAGCAAGCAGTGCAGTGCTCTAACTGCGAGATAAGCGTGCTGCACTCATATATTACCTGATGGCGAAGATACGAAAATAAATATAAATCTAACACTTGTAATTTTCCTTTCTGCAAAAGCCTAACTGGGGAGCGAGGCTTTGGGTGGGTTGGGAGTTTGGATAAACTGGAGTTCCCCTTTAACACTTCCCAATGTGGAAATGTGAACGTGCCTCAAGAAATGTAAACTGATTCCAGCAAAGCTGAAAGGACACTCGCAGTATAGAGTGCAAAATGCTAGGTTTGTGGACACCCATTCGGCTCATCAGTGCAGTGACAGGCATGTCGTCCACAGAGTCCAAGATGTGAAAGTGTCCCACAGGACTCTCCCCTCAGGTGGGTGAACAACCATTCCTTGCTGCATGAGCACCACATGGTAGGACCCAGGAGGCAAAAACCAGAGGGGAAACGGCAGTGGGAGGGAAACACATTAGCTTTGCAACATGCACACCCCAGCGAGCTCTCCAGACTATCAAATGTGTTGACCTCTGGATGGAGGAACCTGGTCCATCTCCACCAAAGACCATACCATTGGGGGCCTCCGTATAGGGCAGGTAAGGGAGTGAACTGGAGTCGGGACAGAGTTGGCTGGTAGCCAAACAGATGGGTGCTGGAGTGGGAACAAAAAGGAGCATAAAAGCTATTAAAATAAAAGCAAGGGTCGAAATTGGCACCAGCCCACTAGCCAAATCCTGGTAGAATTTGTATTGGGCTAGTAAGATTTTCCTTTAAGTAGCACTGCGGGCTTGTGCTGGAGGAGGTAACATTTCAATAAGTACATCAGCTGTGCTAGTGGAACAAGTCTGTGGGGCTTGTGGGTTTTCCCCGTCACTAGCCCTGCTGGCTAGTGGCTGCAAAACTTACATTTTGACCCCTGAAAAGGGGCATCTTTTAGAATTTTAAACTACTGCCGTCTCTGCTTGTTTGCACACACACAATGGCATATTATATAACTCCCCCAAAAAAAACAAAAAAAAACACACACGGGGCAAGATATTCATAACTTTGCCAGATGATATTCATAACTTTGCCTCGGTACAAAACCCAGTTTGCGCATACAAAGTGAATTTTGCACAGTGATCCCATATTCAAAAGCCTGTTATGTGCGGACGCACTGTGGTAGCGTGGCACAGCAAGCAGTGGAGGGGTGTGCAAGGCAAAATTATGCAAAGTGGGGGGTGGGGACCTGAACATCGGCACAGTCCGATATTCAAAGTATTTGCTTTGTGTAGGACTGCTTTGCACGGTCATGGTGCGCGAAGAAAATACCAACTGAAAGCAGGTCTTAACCCTAGTGGTTGCTGGAGGCAGTGCGTCGACGTCCCACCACCACTCTCACACTGTACTCCCTGGTGTCTAGCACTGCCCCCTGCCCTCCGATCTCAAACCAGTCAACCATATCACATGTCCCTGGTGTCTAGCAGTGCCCCCTGCCCTCCGATCTCAAACCAGTCAACCATATCACATGTCCCTTGTGTCTAGCAGTGCCCCCTGCCCTCCGATCTCAAACCAGTCAACCATATCACATGTCCCTGGTGTCTAGCACTGCCCCCTGCCCTCCAATCCAATGTCCGTGTTCCAGTGGTTCCATTGCCGGGGCAGGGTTAAAAAAGCTAAACCCTGTGCAAAACAGGACCTATATTCAGACGAATAGAGCCTGCGCTATTCCTCTGAATACAGCATTTTTGCCCACTGGCGCTACTGCGAGACGAAGTGCAAATGTCTGCGCTCTGTTCTGCGCTTTTTTGAATGTTGGGCCATTGAGCTGTAACTCGTCCGTGCCACTATTCCTCAGTCTGTCTGTGCATTATGTATGGTTTGCCCCCCCCCCCAAAAGGAACAGGTGAGGGCAGAAACAGAGTACTTTGCCACCATTTCTGCTTGATTTACTTGCAGTTCATGACGTTAACTATTTATGTCTCACTCTGTACATGTATATTCGCTGTGCATGCACATAACTGGCAGCACCATACAATGCCAACAGCCACAGCACAACACGCTAACAGAGTGGAAGCAGAAGGGGTGGAGACAAGAGCAACAGCATCAGGAGCTATTAACTGGCTGGAAAAAAAGGGTTGTTGTAACCTGGCAGAATGTTAAAAATAATGTCACAACATGTTGAATCAAGAAGGTATCTCAAACACAATGTCAGCAGCAGGCAAAAGAGCCAATGGCTGCAGGGGACCAGAGAGTCTGAGACGTGGTTTAGAGACCAGAGTACCAGACTGGCCTGCAAATGGCGGCACTAACATTTCAATGAAATTACTACCTGGCTGAAGAAGTCCTAGTCTGAAAAATAATCTGGACCCCTGGCAGGTGTGCTGTGCCTTCACTAGTGTCTTGGATTGGTTCTTGAACTCAGTTTTTGCACAAGAGAGCTGCTGCTGTATTGTACCGCATGCTCTTCTATATAACTGGAAGAGAGAGATTGTGCGTCTATCAGTAACTGTAACCATTTAGGACTGTACAGTAGCCGACTGTTATAAGTTTTCAGGTCACCACTGTAAATGAGCTGTGCTTAATGATTAAACCATTTGATTTATTTAGGGTTTTATCAGTCAGCACCGCCATCACCCTGGAAGCAGCTTCTCCTGCATGCCTGATTACATCTGAAAGTCTGCACTGTCCACTGCAACAAACATTTATTTTTCAAGTTGTGGCCATGAAAGACACACTAAGCCAAGGTTTGTTTCCAGGTGCATCCTAGGAGCACAGGGAAGTTAAGTGATTTGCTCATGTTCACACAGTATGCAAGTGGCTGTGCGATTCAAACCAAGCTCTTCAGGTCTGCAGCTCAGTACTCTTATCCACTACGCTGTACTGCCTCCCTGTGGTCACAAACCATTTTGCTGTTTCAGCAGAGAAGTAGAGAATCTGTGGTAACATAGAATGTAGCGTACTGAGTGTGTACACAGTGAGACACTAGAATCAGATTAAAAGGTTTAAAATGAGCAGAGAGTGTGCGTGTGTGTGTGTATATATACACACACACACACCCACATATATATATACACATGTGTGTGTATGCGTATACACACACACACACCAGATGCGACACTAGAATCCGATTAAAGAGAGAGAGAGAGAGTGTGTGTGTGTGTGTGTGTGTGTGTGTGTGTGTGTGTGTGTGTGTGTTGGGGGGGTGGGGAGCGGTAGCGCATTTGCTCCCATGTGGAGGTCTTGTTTCATGGGCAGAGGAATTTGTAGTACTTGTCACCTGTGCTGGAGTGCCTCCTACTACAAAAGTCCCCAGAGTGGCCTAGACCACCATGGAAGACTACATTGTGGTGGTGTTGCCCCTCTCCACTGTCATCAGCACTGGCAGCTTAGTTGTCAGGCAAGATGTGCAGGGGTGGGAGGGGTTATCTCAAGATTCATGAATCATGAGCGCCACTGGATTAGAGCTTGCATCTCCTGGCCCAGCAGTGCACCCCTCCTTCCCCTCACCATATCATCAGGATAGTACTCCAGTGTGATGGCAGTGGTCTTGAACCTTTGAGCACAGTGCAGACGTCTTGATGGAAGACACAGGGGACTGCACGAGGAGAGAGACACACAAGAGAAAGGTAACCAGTAGAGAAAATAAATCAAAATGGCTCCTCATTAAAATCAGTTTGTTTTTTCAATCAACTGTGACTTGTGGAGCAGCTCCTACGGTCCACGAATAGATGGAAGAGTTCCTCCAGTACCCCTGAGATTTATATTTAACATGGTGCAAAGGCAAGGAACTTGGCTCTCAGGAAGGAAGCAGGGCGCAGGCTGTCCAGTATTCACACACCCTCTACCAGCCAATCAGGTGGCATCTGGTCAACTCTGAAGGCAGCAACTCGACCACCCTTCCCAACCAGAGCAGGGTACGACCATGGGGACCTGGTCATCAGTACAGATAACTGGCGGATAATTGAGAAAAAACTGTGGTGATGGTGGCGGTGAATGGAATATATTTTGCCCGCTGGACATGTCCTCCTTACACCTTCGTCTGGTCTTCCTGCTAGTAACCTAGGTTACTGTCTACATAGCAATTTACATTCCAACACCTATGTTGCTGCACTTGATCCTCTGTACCCTACCCTCCACGATACAGCTGGAAATGAGTAATTTTTGTTCAGCATGTCTTCCTGGTGAAACTTTTCAATAAATAAACCTTCCAGCACCATCTATTGCTCCCCCTGCTGTCGACCCTCAGCAAGGAGCCACAAAGCACGGTGACTGAGTGCCAACAACCATCATTCAGATGGCACAGAGCTGGGATATGGTGTTTCCTGCAGTCTCTCCCTCGATGCCAGGCAGTACCCAGACAGGTCATGCACACATGCATTGATGTACCCTGCAGAGCAGCAAGGCTCCCCAGCCCAACACAGGAACTGCTGTGAAGGCCATCCCACTCTGGCTGGAACACTGCTACAAAGCAGAAGTATATCCCAACCCCCCTGGCTGCCCACGTCAGCTCCCAAGCTCACTCCAGAACTTGGGTCATGGCATACAAACATTACCCATTGGGCCATCAGGAGGTCCAATGAACCAAGGTGTGGTGTCCTTAATAAAACCCCTTGTTCTGGAAGCACTCAGAATGGCCACTGTCATGCCACTCCTGGGGAATTTAAATGTACCCCTCACCCACCCAAGCAAACAAGGCAAAGAACTGCCGAATGTGGCCCCAAACCAGAACTGGCTGCTAACAAGACTATCCAGCCAGTCCCAGTGTGGTATTCGGTGGGGCTCACCCATGAACACTGGTCTACCATATCATAGTACCACTAAGTAGGCAAATTCCATTTCTTTAGACAACAATGCCAGACCCAGCCATCAATCTAGTAGTACCCAACACACACACTTTGTTCAGAGACTGCCTCTTTGGAAAGTAACACTCAAAACCTGCAAACTTGCGTAATTTGGGATTTTTAAATGGTCTCTACTGTGACTAACTTTGAGAGGTAGAAAGCTGAGCCACTGCTCCCACTCAGAGCACAACCACCCCCCATATGAATGTGTTCTGTCTGGGCTAAAAACATTTCCCCACATAGACACACAGAAGCTGACAGCAGAAGAAAGGCTCTTGGCCCATTCAGTTTGCCAGCACCACCCAACAATGAAAGTAATAGTATTCAGTGCCTTAGAAAGGCGCACTATTTATTTAGCATTTTACGAAGGATGACTCTTGCACACAAATTTTTTTAGGTTAATAACGATAACCACTCCAGCACATGGAACAGCTCTAGACACCAAAGACCATTACTGACAATATTGTTGAAACCCTCTGGAAAAAAAAAAAAACACAGCATTTTCTGGTTTTGAAACACTTTTAAAGCTGACTCCAATTTTCTAAGTGGTGAGTAAATTGACCATTCCTGCAGAGGCTGATCTGGGGCTCTGCAAGCACTCTGCTTTCAACCACTTATAAAACAGCTCTGCTAATACTGTCAACTTGACACTAGTACTGGCTTCAATGCACTCAAGGTAATGGGAACGTACACAATTCTGAACTGCCAGACAGCAGCTTTTCTTGGCTAAAAATAGTGTAAGGTAGTGTCTCACGGCACTGGCAACGGATTTAAACTGAAGAACAATCGCCCCCACTGTTAGTTTATCAGCCAAGGAAGTGCAAGTTTCATAATTTTTTATCTATGTATTTTTGTAGGGGATGGGATTATAAATCCTTGTATTGAGGAGCTGACCACCCGATACCTTTCCCTTCCTGGTACCCACCCAGACCTGGCTGGCAGTATAGCCTAGGGGTTAGGTGTAACAAGGTGTGAATGAACTTGGTACATTCAGCAGACCAGTCCAGAGTTTGATTCTCACAACCTCCACTTGCACACTGTGTTTATTATTATTTCGGAAGACACCTTTGAGCCAAGGCTCTTTTACAAAGGTTCCACGTCAGGGAAACAATACAGAACATAGTGAGGACAGTAACAAGTACAGTAGTGTCAAGCAGCCATAGGCTTTGTTGGGTACATTAAAGCTTCATATGGAATTACTGTAATATGTACAATGATTTATAGTATGTATGTTAAGTTACAGTAATTTGTGTATATTATTCAAGAACATATGTACAATAAAAAAATAAAAATAATTTGTAATGTGGTTCACTAAAATAAATTAAAAACCGCTAGGACAGATGGTAGATACATGTGGAGGAAGCTAAGGGGAGAGAATGTAGACAATAGTGGGGAAATAAACAGGGAGGAGATAGGGGATAGTGGGGGTTAAAAGTGGGAGGGACTAGGGGAATTAGAGGGAAGGGGTAAAGGCGGGAGGGACTGGGAGGGGAAATTAGAGGGAAGGAGAGTAAGTTTAGTTAGGAGAAACATTCAGAGGAGGCCATTGTGACAAGGTGCAGATGCAGGTAGCACTTGAAATTGCCCAGGGTAGTGTCATTGGTAACAGCAGGTGGAAGCGAATTGTACCAGGATGAGGCTCTGTATGTAAAGGAGCATTGTCCTTGGGTAGTGCGGCAGCGTGGAACAGAAAAAGTAAAATATTCTGAGCTCCTGGTAAGGTAGGGGCCACAGCTGGGGGCCAGTAAGGACTGAACCCTCGAGGGTAGGAAATTTAAGGTAATTTTTTTTGCTAGTATACAGGTCTAGTACTTCAGTCTGCCAGGGAGTTGGGAGCCAGTTTGCCTGCTTCTAGCCATCACAGGTATGTGTGAGGCATGGAGCAGAGGTCAGTAGACGACATGCCTTGTTAAGGGCAATGGCTATTCATCAAAGTGCACGGTCAGTGGCAGAGCAGAGGATCACAAGCCCATAGTCAATTATTAATATAACAGAACTCTGAATGGCAATGCTTAGGGTTTCATTGGTGAGGCAGCTCCTATGAATAAAGAGAAGACCTATGCAGGTTGTTCATGATCTTGGCAATGCTCTCAATGTGTTCAGAGTAAGACAAGGTGCTGTCGAGGGTAACCCCCAGGTATTTAAACAGTTGAAAATGTTCGAGCAACGTCCCTTCACTGTTTGTGATAGACAGACATTTGTTTTTATGTTTGTTATGGATGCCAAACATTGTTTTAGTTTTTTTGTGATTGAGTAGGAGTTTGAGATTTAAACCATGTCTCCACTTGTGTAAAGCTTGTTTGCAGTTGCAATTGTAGGAGGGGTCAGGGTGGGAGGCGACAATAACTGCATCGTCTGCATATAACAGGAGTCTCTGGGCATGATGCAGGGAGATCGATTAGAAAAATACTGAAAAAGCAAGGGACCCAAGATGGACCCTTGGGGAACTCCAGAGCGAATCGGACAGGAGGGTGAGAGGGACTCAGCACTTCTGACCTGTTGGGTTTGGTTGCTAAGGTAGCTTTGGAACCAACGTGCAGCGTCATCTGAGAGGCCAAGGCAAGATAATTGTTCAAACAGCAAGGAGTGGTTGACAGTGTCGAACTGTGCGACTCTGACCAAGTCACTTAACCGCCCAGTGCTCCCAGGTCACCCTGAAAACAGGCACTTTTGCCTAGTGGGCATTATCCAGTTACCAAAGACTAAAATAAAAATAAAATACATTTTGTGACACATGTCTCTGTAGTGTGTGGGGGTATGCTGCAGTGCTTTCAATGGAGGAGGGGACTGTAACCTTTTAGAAAAATATGATAAAGAGTGCCACCGGGTTTAAAGCAATGCCTCTGCTCAACTAACAAGAGCCGTTTCCACAGCACCTGCTGCAGTTTCAGACTTAACCATTGTTTTCCTTTAAAACAGCAATAAAAGTTCAGATGAAAATGGAGTTACATCTTTTAATTCCATAACAGACCGACCCCTTTTTCCTGTCTTGTAAGATGCCCCCAATTTGAACCAGTTTTACCACTTCTGTTTAAATTTAAAATTAAAGGAGAGCCCCTAGCCAGCCCGATGGTGTAGAGGGTGCGCTGGCACCTTACCTCGACCCATGCCGGCAGCCCGAGTTCGGGAACGGACTCAGGTCATTGGGGGTCGGCAGGGGGAGGATAGGATCAAGCGTCCAATGGACTGCTCTCCTATCCTGGGGTGGGCTAGGGTTTGCCTTTGCTCATGCAGCAGCCCCCAATGGAGATTGGAGGCACTACATGAAGCGACGCAAAAGGGGAATAAGAAAAATGGAAAACACGCTCTGGAAGTTAGCCGGATGACGACTGCCAGCCTCAGGCATCCACGAAGACTCCCCGAGAGCCACGGAATACCTCAGCAGCTCCCGGGACCAAGAGATAATAGTGTGCTGGTTTCTGCTGTCGGTGTCTTCCCCCTCGGAGGAGTGGGGACCCATCCAGTGCAAGGGTTACACCGGACTACCGCGTGGAAGGCTGCAGATGTGAGGTAAGTGGTGGCCGAAGGGAGTAAGTAGGGGATTGTCTGGGACCGTGATGGGCCGAGGGAGAGGCAGCTCTGGGGCATGTAGGCGGGGATAAAAACAAATAATGCTAAAAAGGAGAGCCCCTTTAAACATGGCTTTCCCCAGTTTTTCATCAGTATTCTCGGCTGGGGCGAGTGTTCAAAAATAGACAATGATGAAAACATGGGGGGCCCACAGGAATAGATACACTTTAGACTGCTCTGCACAGTGTACACATTTTGTGGCTTCTCTGAGCAAATTAAAGTTGGAGTTTACCTGTAAACGTTAAATATTTCAATACAGAACTACTTTTTTGGGGGGGATTGCGAAATCTGATTCAGTTTAACAATGGCGTATCCTATACAGAAGACCCAGCAGAAAACTGGGAGAGGAATGACACACAACAGCACTCAGCAGAGAGAGTGCACAGGCTGAGACATCACTTAGGAACGTTCTGCAAATGGTACGCAATTTGAAGCCAAAGCTGATGCCTTTAATAAGAGAGTGACGATGCCGGAAACAAAAAAGTGAATGTAGTGGCAATGGAAGCACAAGTGACGACAGATAATTCTAATAAAACCTTTACTGCAGTAATATTAAGTCCTGCATTTAAGACGGGAACATCTTGAAAATACAGAAAGGGTAGGGAATGTATGGAAAACAAGGCATTCCAGAAGGTTTGGAGGGAGCAAATCCACTTTAATATGCTAAGTATCTAGTTGTCCATCTGTTTAGAGACTTGTCTGATATTTCAATACATCTGGCATACAGAATCACACCTATCAAAAGACTGGTAAATATGAAATTACAGAGGACTTTACTGATAGTGCTGGGAGGTTCACATAAGCTGGGTACATTTTTTGGGAAACACGAAGGAAAAGGCACAGCTCTTTCTTCAATATGGGACACAAGTGCATTGCTGTACTGACAAGTTCCGCAACTAGTGAATGTTGCACTGCTTTTGATGCAGTCTGGGTGGGTCTTTGTGACTTGGGAGTCACTCATCCTTTGCAACTGCATGCTAAGCTAAAATTGACCTATGCAGGTAAGAGTTTTGAGATCAAGCTGAAGCAGGTAAGCAGCTAGAACAAATCCACAAAGACCTTTAAGCCCGCGAAACCTCACATGGTTTAGACTTCTGAAACTACAAATGTGACAGCAGAAAAAGGCCATTCAGCCCACCCAGTTTGCCCAACCTTACCAAGTACTGAGTTAAGACTCTACTGACCATACACCCTGTAGTGGGGGTGGGGACTGTAAGGTAGCAAAATACAGCACAGGATCAGCGGTAACTGCAAAAGTGAGTGGTTCATGGAGGAGATCTGACTGTGTGGGAGGAAGGAGCAGTACAAATGGGAAAAAAGCCCCATAGTTCTGGGGAGCTGAAGGAGAAGGCGACTAGCAGAGGATTTTATGGATGGAAGCGCAAGGGAGAAAGGGCCACACCTGCGAAGGGAGTAGTAGGCCGGGGAATTGGGGAGGGAGGAACCAATGCCAGAAGTAGAAAAAGGCACCTGGCATCAAGGGAGGGATAGGAGAGGGAGGAGTAATGGGAGCAGTGGTGGGCTCTATGGCGCAATTAACGGCAAAGGAGCAGGAAGAGTGAAATAGTAGATCCAGTCTGGCTAGGGTGGATTTGGGAGCAGCACTGTAACCAATATCTCTGTCAAAGATAGGAGGAATCATCTCTGAGAATCTCTCTCTGCAGGCAGGAAGCTGGACACTCTTTATTCCTGCAAAGCACACCCAGTTTAATAAATAAATGTTATTTAATATAGTACCTTTCATAAATCAAGGTGCTGCACAGTCACATAAAACAAAACAATAAGAACAGATAAAATCACAGAACTACAGGGAACGCTTTACCCCACAGAAAGGTCTTCAGTGTCTGCTTAAAGCACCCCCACCGCCCTGCACTCATGTAGATTACGGGGCAGAGAATCCCAGAGGGTACGGGCAACAACCCCAAAGGCTCGAGCACCAGATGACTTTGAACAGACCCTCGGGATCTCCGGCAACCCCTCTTCAGCCAAGCGGAGCGGTCACAACAAGGTGTAAGGAACCAGGAGCTCTTTCAGGTAGGCAGGACCCTGTCCGTGTAGGGCTTTGTAAGTTAATAAACCTACCTTAAATGTGATCCGCCACTGAACAGGCAGCCAGTGCAGATCGCGCAGCACTGGGGTAATATGTGTTCTCCTTGATACCCCAGTCAATAAACGTGCCACAGCGTTCTGCACTAGCTGCAAGCGGTGGACATCAACCCCATGAAGCCCTAGGTAAAGGGAGTTGCAATAGTCAAGACGCGATGTCACAAAGATGTGGACCAAAACAGGAAGATCGCTGGACGGAACAAGGTGCTTGATCCTGGCAATGTTCCTAAGATGGTAAAAGGCCAGCTTGATGACTGCCGACACCTGATGTCAAAGGGTCAGACCATCGTCAAGCACCACTCCCAGATCACGCACTCGCTCAGAGGTAAGAATCTGGGCACCCCCCCAGGACTAAACCAGAGGGGAGATCAGTTCTCAACCCCTCTGCCCTACGACCGGGGTCCACAACCAAAACCTCAGTCTTTCCTGGGTTCAACTTTAAACCGCTGGAACTCATCCAATCTTGGATTTCTACAAGATAGCTGCTCAACACTGAGATAACACTAACCTGATCGGGGCCAAAAAAAAAAAAACAAAACGGGTAGAGCTGGGTATCACCAGCATAGCAGTGAAACCTCAGCCCATACTGTCTTACGATGTCTGAGGTGAAGTTCTGGTGGATGGCATCCACATGAACAGAAATTCAAGGAGACGATCCACAGACCCCGAGGTATTTAAAAGGAGAAAACACCTTCAACTGCAACGCCATCAAGGATATGGAAAGGGGTTAGCCTAGCTAGTCTGCCTTGTGCCAAAAGTCATGGAAACTTGTCTTGATGTTACTCAACTAAAATAGGTCTCGTTTTTCATGGACATCTATCTCCTCCCTTTAGGAGATGGCAGTAGTCTTCTTGCCAAGATTGGCACCATTTACAGGCCTGAGGACATGATAGTCATTTCTGGGACGCATGGGGTGAGTGGCGCTTAGCCGTATGAAGAACTACTACAGTGCTATCTACAGAAGGTACATGCCTTTTGCAATTTGATATCACTTAGTTTCAGTGTGCCATTCTTGATCAAAAGAGACACACAAACACTTGCATATAAATATAAAAAGGTCACTGTAATCCACCCTCTGGACACAATCTGTCACAG
This sequence comes from Neoceratodus forsteri, assembly GCA_016271365.2. Classification (NCBI taxonomy): domain Eukaryota; kingdom Metazoa; phylum Chordata; order Ceratodontiformes; family Ceratodontidae; genus Neoceratodus; species Neoceratodus forsteri. Next base: position 106,326,127 of record JADMNL010000034.1, on the reverse strand, counting down.
CTCAATGTGCCATCCCTGGTCAAACATTACAGATAAATAAATAAAAGACATCTCCTGGAAATAAACTGTCACAGCTCAGTGTGTCTTTCCAGGACTTAGTGAAAACCAGATCAGATTAGTAAAATACACACTGGCCAAACCAGATGGTCCAGGCGCAAGTTACCCAAACCCACGAATATTACCAGACACTCTGACAAGACTGACCAGTGCATATACCTCTCAACAGTCCCCAATTACGAGGAACGTCACTCATTTTACCCCTCAAAACTGCTCTGTCCCGCACAGAAAAGGTGCTGCAACTTTAATACATAAGATGCTATTAGCCAAATCAAAAATACAGTTTGTTCTGGTAAGCACACAGCGAATACTGGATGGGCAACTATGCACAACCAGTGTGTTCTGCCACAGAGGGGTTCCGATTCCCTCGGACCTTGAGAGCGAAGCTAGAGAAGTCCGTGGGAATCACAATTCCAAGTGTGTTCTACCACCTCATTGCGCATCCTATATTGTTTTATAGTGTATATAGTATTGTGAAATATGTGCATTGTGGTTTCATCTCTTTCACAATGAAACTGACTTGAATTGTGCAAGTCTCCAGAGGTTCTAAGATGCTGTTCTACCACAGAAGGGTACAATCACATTCCATGACCTCTGAACATGTGGTACAACTGCATTTTGAAAAAGATTTCTATACACAACAACGTTCTACTATACACTATGACTTCCACAGTATTTTGAGCTTGCTTCTCCATGTCTGATGATGTGACCCTCGTTATGGCAGTCACTGTCCCTCTTTTCAGTGATAAACGATTGAGAAGTATGCCGGTACGGCTTTTGCAGAGCTGGTCCGGGGGACCAGTCTTCACCCAGTCCTGAACAGTCGGTACAGGACTGAACCAGGTGAGTAAACATCAGGGTAGCAGAACCGGCCCCTATTTCACTCATCCGCTCTGGTTTTCTTATATTTCCCGTCTTTCCTGTTAAGACATTACAAATAAAATAGAAGACAAAATACAAGTATAACAATTTCGCCGGAGTTCGCTGTACTAAAGGTGGTTGCGGGGCCGCGTGCCCCTTCTCCGGTACCCCAGGCTCCCCATCCCACCCGGCCGCACGCTGCCTTGGGCCTTCTCCTCGCCTCTCCCGTTAACAGCTAGCTCTGTAGTGCCCCATTCAGCCGGCCTCACCGTTCACCAGTTTCGGGGTCTGGGTCACCACCGCCTTCACGAGTCGCTGTGTTGCCTGAGCCATAGCGTTGTAGCCGTTAGCTAGCCGGTGTTTCTGTGCGCGAGCGGCGCTCCTCAAAGTCACCTCGAGCTACTGCTGTCGCCCGAAGGACCCCAGCCGGCGTCGGGGCTGCCCACACACCTGCCTGATGACACAGCACCACTCAAGGCCTTGCTTCTTCTGTGTGTGTCAGGGAGGGGACATCATACTGAACCTGCGAGACCATTTCTTTCTTTATTATTTTCACCTATGCTGTAAGTAACCAGTATGAGTACCCGCTTTATTTTAATTTATTCTATTCATAAGAGAAAGCGATGGACGCCTATGTTGTTCGGAAAGTCCCATGTCGCCGCGGAACTAGAAGCATGCGCATTTGTGGTTAAGAGCTTTGAGGTACATGATGAATGTTGTTCCTGGTCACTTTTAGGTGTAGATTTCGCTGAAAAAAGAAGGGGGGAAAAAAACCCCACCATGGGCCGGATTCACAAAAGCCAAAGCAGGACGCTGCGGCCCCGTAGGATTCACACAGGTAGCCTGCGACATGCAGGCTGCCTGTGCCTGAAACCCCCTTGCGACATGGCGTAAGGGGGTTTCTGGCAGCATTTGCACCCTATTCAGGTAGGGTGGCTGCTATGTCCACAAATGGGAATTCAGAGGCAACCACCAGTGAACATCTGTCAAAGACCAGTTACGCCAATAAAAAGGTGGTCTAACTGGTCTTTGCTGTTCACTGGAGGTTGCCACTGTGCCCCTGCCCCACATCCCCTGTGGGTTACAGACACCCTATGGGCTCTGGGTCCCAGGCATGGCACGCACCATGCCAGGCACACCCCCGATGCCCAGACCCTCACACACACGTCAAGCCCCCCACATGCCCTGGGGTGCAATCGCCATCCCTGTATCCCCCTGGTAGTCTAGTGGCCCCCCCACCCCACAGTGCAAGCCCACCCACCCCCAATACCCTGCTGTGACTGGACGGCCCCTACCACCAGGGCGGTCCTGCAACTCGCCCGCTGGGGATATGTGTGTGTGTGTGTGGGGGGGACCACTAGAGCCACCAGGGCAGGTAAGGGTACTTGATCTGGGGGGTCCACGACGAGGGAGCTTGGGGCTGGAGCCCACACCGTATGGTGCCTCGGAGGTGGGCATGGGGGGTGCCATGGCGGCCCTCAACCGGCCCAACTGCCGCCTACCCTGTCCTGCGGCATTCTGGGTGCTGCGCCCTACCTTGTGCAAGTGCCGCAGGACGCAGACTGCTGGACCTGCTTCGATATGGACTCGAGTGCACGGGCTAGGTCGCAGGGCTGGTTGCTGCAAGCTGCCATTGCTGCAGCTTGCGGCGGACCTTTGTGAATCCAGCCCCATGGGCCCCAAGTCTCAAAGCCTCCATCACGGTACAAGGGGCCTGCACCATAACGAATGTCGTGAGGTGTACCCTACACTGAAAGATGCCAGCGGGAGGTATTCACAAAGTTAGCCTGCGTCAAACAGGTCTAGTGCCACCCTTGCGCCCATGGACGGGCTGCGACATGGCGCAGGGGTGCATGCGGAGGACGCAAGCTGCCACAGCCCCCAAGTGGGATTCTCGGAATGCCGCTGGAGAATTTCTAAGCACCCTTAGACCAGTCAGTGCTGGTCTAATGGTACTTAGAACGAAATCCACTGCAGCAGTATAGCCCCTGGGGCACAGTGCCATGGGCACTCAACACACTCACACACACACTAAGTCCTGACATGCCTGTCATGTCGTTATGACATATAAGCAACCCTGGTGGTCTAGTGGACCCTCTCACAGCCCCGATATGCCCGTTACCCCATTGTAATAAATGTACCAGGTGGTCTAGTGATCCCTTCCCCCCCCTCCCTGATATGGCAGTAATCACTGTCATAATCACATAAAACCCTAGTGATCTAGTGGTCCCACGCTTCTCACCACACCCTGGCATGTGCCTACCCCGCCCCCTTCCAACCCGTACCTCGAGCCAGCGCCATGAGTGTATGTAGTATAATACAGTACGCACAATGTGTGTGTGTATGGTATTACAATAAAAGCAGACTGTTGGGTCAGTTGGCACGGGCTGCGGTGGTGAGTGGAGTGGTGTTCGGTGCTGGTTGAGTGCAGGTTGGGAGGGGCGGGGTGGGGGGTGGGACACGCTAGATTACCAGGGTTTTATATGATATGACAGTGACTCCTAGCCATATCGGGGGAGGGACCGCTAGACCACCAGGTACAATATTACAATGGGGTAGCGGGCATATCGGGGCAGTGAGAGGGTCCACTAGGCCACCAGGGTACATTAATATTTCAGTGGCGTAACCGGCATGTGGTACAGAACCACGTATGGGGGACATGGCTGCTTGCCCTGCTACGGCTTCCGCTGGATCTCTTCTGTGCACCGGGCATTTGTCGCACAGGAGAGGTTGTTGCATGTGTGGGCACTTAGGCGCTGGGACTCTTCCTGTACCAGAATCTGGTGCAGGGTCCCTGGCGCACGGGGCTTCAGCACAAGCTGCAGTCCCTACTAGTTAAGCGACTGCTTTAATTTTCCTCTAGGACTGTTTAAAATGATTAAAATCCAGTATTTGAAACGGCCCCCATAGACTTGTATGGGGCTTGCCCCCACACTCTCCCTGGCCACGTCACAAATTCCAGGGGAGGAGCGGGCTCATGAAGTTGGAAGGGCTAAGCTGGCCGAGGGTTCCGCACCAGTTATGATCCTTCCCCTGCTAAAACTAAGGTAAAAATTTAATTTTTTGTAGCGGTGAGCTCTCAATGGTAAAAGGTCATTTCCTGACATGACAAAAGGGGGCTGTGGGTGCCTACCTGTGGGTGTGTCAGCAGGTTCAGGAAGCAGCTCTGTTTTTCCTGGGGTAAATATTAGGAGTGTTGTAACTTTGTTACTGGACTGAACTTCATGGGATTTTTTAATACCCCTCAATACTGGAGCAGGTCAGTTATCATATGTGTTGGGGGGCTGGAAAAATGACAGTGGGCACCTGCTCTTTAATACCCTGCTCCAGAAGCAGTAGGGACGAGTACCTGAGGCTTCTGTGGCACAGGTCAGGCATGAGAAAGTCGGCAAGAAGGGAGAGTCCTTTGCCCCTCACTGACTTATCTAGAAGAGTTCAGCTTGTTTCCAGATGTGTCCTGGGAAGGGGGAAGAGAAGAGAACAGGATAAATCCAAGGTACAAAGTACAAAAATAATACAGCAGTATAGGAGTAAGTAAAACAACTTGTACAAATCACAAGGAAACACTTCAGAATAAAAACTGTTAGTAAATTACACAACAGGTAAAGGAGTATTAAACTGTGAGCAATAAAACATTAATATGAGGAGTAGGGAGTAGTTCTGATTAAGTGGGGGAAAGGGGATAAACTAGTGTCAGTGTAGGGAGGAAGGCTGGCAACAGAAGTCCACCCCAGTATCAGACACAGCTGCAGGAGTGAGTAGAGAAATCACAGAGGCGGGATTTCACAGCAAGAAGGAAAGGGAAGCTGAACGAGAAGGCAGCTTGGCCAGAAGTAGATTTTACTGGTGGGAGAGCATATGCAAAGGTTGCGAATGAGTAAGAGGTAGAAGAGGGAAAAACAGGAGGGAGAGAGAAACAAGATATGAGGGGAGGGAGCCAAACTACAATTTGGAGATAAATGAGGCAGAGTGAGAAAGGTACCTGGCACCAAGAGAGGGGGTGGAGAGGGAGGTATACAAAAACCATGCTCAGTACGCAGGGATTTGTCAAGACAAATTGACAGAAGAAGGGGGGGTCCAGTCTAGGTAAAATGAACTCTGGAGCAGCACTGTAAACAATACACACAATAGACCACATAGTGACCACTGAGGGCATCAAGGAAGATACTAGCATTCGGAATATGATGGGGAATGGGAGGAGAAGACCCAGTCGGAGAGAAAGAGTGATTTAGAGATTTGAAATTAAAGTGAGTGGGGACATAGATGAGATGGGTTAAAAGGAGGGACTTCATGTTAAGACAAAATTTATGAAGAGAACGGGAGAGCCAATTTACATTGAAATCACCTGGTATGAGTAACTCTTCACAGGAGGCCTCAGAGGAGATAGTGGTGAGAAACTCAGTTACTGAAGGTGGGGATATGCCAGGGCAGCAGTAGACACCAGCAATAAATATGGGGTAGAGAAGGGTAGGGTGAGTTTGAGAAGGCAGGCAGAGGGAACAGAGATGGACAGCACAGACTCAAACTGGATGTTTGTGGAGAAGTATATGGCTATACACCCACCCCCTCTTTGCTCAGGCCTGTCAGTCAAATAATGGTGAAACTGAGGATAGCAACAGAAGAATCGGGGATCCTGGGGGAGAGCCAATATTACGAGACCACCAACAGATCAGGTCTGAGGTAAACCATAAGTTGCTGCAACTGGTCCATCTTAGGGAGAAGGCGGTGGATGTTTACATGGGCTGCTCTTCAAACCTTTGGGGTGAGGGGTTGTCAAGGAAGGGCCAGCTGACTAAGGCTGATATCTCCAGCAGTTAAAAGCAGCAAGGTAGAGCCAAACCAGTGGCATAGAGAGCTGAGGCAGTGATGCCTTACCTCTTGCCACGCCGGTGACCCGTGTTTGCGGTGCGAGCGGGCTATCCGGAGTCGGCTAGGGAGAGGATTGAGCATCCGGAGGACAGCTCTCCTCTCCTGGGGAGGGAGGATTAGCGCTCCCGCTGAATGACCACCCTCAGGTGGAGGCTTGTGGGCTGACGTCTGACCCTCCACAGGCTCACACCTGGCAACAAGGCTGAAGGTAAGTCCCAGTGATACCGGGGCGGGGGGGGTCGGACAGAAGGGGGCAACTGGAGATGAAAGAGATAAACACAAGATGAGAAAAAAAGGCAGCAAGGTGAGGAGGAGCTTAAGAGAATCTGTGAGAGGCTTGTGTCAAGAGGAAGGAGAGGGGAGTAGGATGGATAAGAGGAAGGTAGGGAAGCAAGGATTTTGAGATTATGACGAGATGCGCGAAGCATGCAAGCAGGATGCCAGGGAGACTGAGGTAAAGCAGAGATACTGGAGGTGATGAGGGTGGTGAATGAGATACTGGAGGAGGTGAGGGTGGGAGATGGTGAGGAAGGAAGGGTGGTGAACAAAGCGGTAAGGATAGATGGGAGGGAGTTGAGGGTAAACAAGAAAAGGAAGAGAGAAAGTGTTGGGAGCATCATAGTGAAAGGGCAGCAAAGCAAAACACAGCCTGCAGTGTGCACAATTAGTTTGGGGGATAACATACACTCAAACAGTGTGAAAGCCGAGTAAGGTGAAATTGATCTTAACCAGGTGTGGGAGACCAGAATTACATTCAATTGCTGGAAGGCTAGAACAAAATTAAACTTGGGGGCTTAACTGTAGTGTGGAGGTAACACGTAAAACAAAAGTGGAAAATTTACGACCAACCAGAAAGGGAGAATACTAGAACTTTAAATTTAGAAGCTGGAATAAATAAACTAAACCCCAGTGGGCGAAACTATAAAACAAAAGTGGAAATGAGACTCATCAAGAAAAAAAGAGTAATTAGAATTTAGAAGTAACTGATTGGTTTCACAGTGGTAATTGTGGAAAAGAGAATAAAAAAACAGAAAGGGAAGTTAGGCAACACAGACAGAGAAAAGGCCAAAAATTAAATTAGAAGGAAGGGAAAATAGTCCTCCCCTGATGATGATGAGGCTAGAATTAACTAATGGAGGATATGAACTGACCCAGATGGAAAGCTACAATAACAGTCCCTAACAGGTAATTAAATGAGGAAAAAAATCATAGCAACAATATAAGCAGATTTGGCAATACTAATAAAAAGAAATATAATGCAGGCAGTAAATAGGAAGGCCACAGTAAACTCTAATGCAAGGCACATTTCAACAGAAAAGAAATGCAGCTTTTTTAATGTGTACATAAGATTAGGCAGTTGAAGTAAAAATGACCAGATACAATACCAGAATAGCAACAACAGTAAAAAGTCATCAAAGACAATCGTGAGTAGGAGAACGATCCAGTACTTAATGAGGACAGGAGCAGGTAAAAACTGATAGGCAAAGTGGCCAGCTAATGGTTGATGCCATAGCTGGATGCCCACAGTGTGATGCCTTTGGCTCTGGACCACGGCAGAGGACCACTTGGGACAGAGCCTTATAAAGGGTAAAAGGTCATGCCCACAGAGCAAATCCCCCTCCCAACTGGATGGTCAGGGCAACACTGCAACCCAGCAAATGGTACAAACTGCAGCACACATCAGGAATGGGGCTAGAACCAACTGGAGTGCTCACCTGGCCAAGAGTACGGCAGCTGGCCAGAAAAGAGAACGTATGTGGGGGAAGGGCTGTGGCAAATGTGTCCAAGTCCAAGAGAAGCTGAACTGTGGCACTATAGTTAAAATCCACCGATCAGCTGTGCTGATCGCATAAGCTGGCTTCTCTGTGTTTGAAAGCCGCCAGTCACAAAACTCTTCCCCTTTGTCAGTAACCCCCTCCTGACTGGAGGGCTATAAGGTAACCTAAGAGATACTCACCACAGGCCTGTGGAGCAAGCCAGCCAAGGGACTGGTAGAAGGAGCCGTGATAAGTACCAAAAGGGGCTATTAAAGTAAATCTGCAGACATTACTGTACACTGCCACTATGTGAGGCCCTGGAGTATAGTGTGCAATTCTCGGCACCCATAATACAAAACGACACTGAGGCATTACTGAGGGTGCAACCCGGGACAACCAAAATGATACAGGCAAGGCAGTTTTATTTAAGTGGTGCCCATTCCCAAGGGGTCTGGCACCTCACAACAAGACAATACATTAAAACCATAGTAATAAAAATCACAAATTGTAAAATTCAATCAATAGAATTCAGGCAGCAGCATTAAATCCAAAGGACATTTCAAGGAGATGTGTCTTCAGGCATGACTTAAAACAAGGCCAAGGAAGCAGCATTTCTTGCCTCTAAGGGAAAGGCATTCCAGAGGATCGGGTCAGCCACCCCGAATGACCTATCCCCGGAAGATTTTAAGCAAGCTTGAGGAACGGACAAGAGGCCTGCATCCACTGATCGATGGTGGCTACCAGGAGTGTATGCGATCAGGAGGTCTTTCACATAGCCCAGACCCAATCTGTGCAGGACCTTGTAAGTTAACAAGCGCACCTTGAAGTTGATGCATCACCACACACTGACAGCCACTGCAGAACATGGAGAAGTGGCGTGATTTGCTTGAATCGAGAGGTCCTAGCCACCCACCTGTTTGCCCCATTCTGCACCAGCTGCAAGCGATGCAACAACCTCGTGGATAGCCGAAGGTACAGGGCATTGCAGTTGTCCAGTCTCAAGATGAGGATGAGCACAAGCATTGCGAAGTCAGTCGGTTCCAGAAAAGTCTTGATCTGGGAGACATTACAAAGACGGAAAAAGCCACTGCAGACAACAGCTGACACCTGGTGTTCTAATGTCAGCTTGGAGTCCACAGCGACCCCCAGACTCCTCACCCTACCTACAGCTTCCAGAGCAACGCCATCTAAGGAAGATAGAATAGCACTGCTACTAGTAACTGATGGCTCAGACTGACCCGGCTGCACCAGCAGCACCTCCATCTTTGATGGGTTCAGTCTAAGCCAGCTGGCCACCATCCAGTCCTGAATTTCCCTAAGGCACTCGCTCATTTCTGAGACAACAACCCTGCCATCAGGAGCACAAGACATGTATAGCTGTGTGTCATTAGCACAGCAAGGAAAACCTAAGCCATAACGTCTAATGATTTCCCCCAATGGCAACATATACACAGCGAGAAACACAGGATAGACCCCGGAGGCACACGTCAGCAGAGTGCAGCACTGCTCGAGATGAAAAGAGCCAGCTGCCACCTACAGCACCCTGCTGGATAAAAATGTCTAAAACCACCATGTGAGTCCCACATATTGCCCCAGATGAGCCACCAGGACCCCATAGTCCACCGTGTCGAAAACCGAAGGAAGGTCAAGCAGAACCAAGATGGAACAACGTCCGCTATCCCTTGATAGGAGGAGGTCATGGTACACCCTGACCAGAGCTGTTTCTGTACTGTGGCAAGGCCAGAAATTGAACTGAAACAGCTCCTAGATGTCTAATTTCAGTATCGCGTCATAACAGTGACCCAAAATGAGCGACTAGAAATATAGTGACTCATTTTGGGCGCTATTATTGTGGGCTACCCTGCAGAATAGTGAGGGTATGGGATAGTGACCAGGGGGAAGGGCAAATGGAAGGAGGAAGTAGTGAGGGGAAGGGGAGGGACGGAAGGGATTTTCAGGCACTGGTGTACCTTCTGCCACTGAGCTAGCCATGTGGCGTGGTGGTGTGGGTGGCTAGCTCTGGCACAGCAGGTACTGGGTTTGGGACCGGGAGTATGTACATTTTGCTGCAAGCTACAGCACTTAAAGTTTGCCAACATCTGGATTTTTGCCCCCTCCTCAATATGTACCCCTCTGGAGTTGAGAATCCTAATTAAGGGGGGTGATGGGGGGCGCGAGGGGCACAGTCCCCCACAGAAACACTTTTTTTAAATTCGGATGTCGGGTCGCCTTGAAGTGTATATCGCCGATTTGCTTTTCGGCGATATATACGCACATTTCTCCAGATGTTGTTCCAACTGCACCGCCACCACCTTCTCAGTCAACTTTCCCAAAAAGGGAAAGTTCAAGACAGGTCTGTAATTTGAGACATCGGGGTCCAGAGATAGTGTATTAAGAAGGGTCTTCACCACTGCCCTTTTCAAAGCGGAGGGAAATGTCCCCTCCCTAAGAGAACACCTCTAACAATCTCCACAAAAAATTGAACCAAGTGATCCCCAGCGATCTAAAAAAGTTGGGTCATCCCAGGGTCCAACATACAGTAGGTGGGGCACAATCCGGAAACTACCCGGGGATTGGGTATGGAGGGTAAAGGCTATGAGGACAGCCTGGAAGCACTGAATATGTTCACCCTGGAAAAAAGGCGGGGGACATGATCTCACGTCTTCTGTATACTGAAGGGTATCAACAAGGTCAAACAGATGGGGATGTTTTATCTGATGTGCCAGAGCAGGACATGGGGACACACCCTATAGCACAAAGACAGTAAATTAAGGGGTACCACTAGGAGGCTCTTCTCCTAGAGGGTGGTAAACCTTTGGAACAGACTACCAGTGAGCGGTCGATGACAGAAGAAAGCACTGAGGAGCAAGAAGGCCACTCACGTAAGTCATTGTGGGCATCCCCCAGCTAGCAGACATTTCCGAGTGGTCCTGATGCTGATGGCTTACAGTTCCAAAGGTCTGGCCCAATGGAGGAGATGTCCTTGATTTTTTTTTTTCCGAACTCTGTTTTTTCCCTTCCCTTCTTGAGTCCCACCGAACTCTCTCCAGCAACCTCCCAGTCCTGGACTACCTCCCTGCATGACCCCGACACATCTCTTCTCCCTTCCCCTGACACCGGGCATCTCTGGGTCTACCCTCCAGGGAAGGGCCGCCCCCACCAAGGGCACTCTTTCTTATAGGGTTGAGACCCACCCGGGGTGAGGAGACAGCCGTGCCCGCCTTCTGGGAGTGTGGTCCTTGGATGGGAAGCGCCATCACCTATCGGTGGGAGGAGGGAGGTATTTTACCTAGTTACGCCCCTGTGGAACCCAGCTACAAAGGCAGCGTACTGCTGGGGCTACACCCCCCGGCATACGCCATGATGCTGCTGTCGGCAACCTCCAGCCTCCACCAGAGGTCGCTCCTTGAGTGGTCGTCTCCCCAACCCTCCCCTGGGAGGAGAGAGCAGTCCTTAGGACCTCAGTCTCCTTCCCCCCTGCCTGACCCCTGAGCCGGGCTCATTTGCGAACCTGGGTCACTGGTGTGGCACCCAGCACCTCAAAACTCAGTACCACTGGGCTGCTAGGAGATGTCTTTGATGAAGATCCAAAGTTACTTTGCATCAATTGTTGAGGCTTTGTGGGCCTGTGATGTCCGTTGATAGCTGCCTTATTTACACGCTTCCTGCACCAATGTGCATTCTTTCGATTCAGCTTGAATGGTATGTGGATGCAGGTCGCGGGTTTATAAAGTACAGCCGCATTTATGACTGAATTGCAGTGATCGATGGTCCAATGCCAGGCGACAGTCCACATCTTTTCTGGGAAACAATTAACCTTGTAAAGAGGCAACAGGGTCTGTACTTTCTGGTTGTATGAGTGAAAGGCTGGAAGTCCTTGGGCTGTACTCACTGGAAGAGAGGAGAGACGGGGGAGCATGATTGAGGTCTGTGTGAAAGGGATTAATGGGAAGGGCCAAAGAAATGTTCAGGCTAAAGAAAGGGGGCACAACCAGGGGGCATGAGTGGAAGTTGGAGGGAAGAAACTACAGGGGAGAACGTAGAAGGCATTACTTCACTGAGAGGGTGGTGGGGCCACGGAATGCACTGCCTGGGTGTCTAGTGGAGGAGGCACATTGGAAGGCTTTAAGAGGAGGTGGGACAAGTGCCTGGGTATACTGAAGCCGAAGTTGACCCTCTCGGGGGCTGGGGCGGGTGGAGGAGCTAGCGCCCAATAGGGTCTGGCTGCTGAGCAGACATGAAAGACCGTTAGGCCTATTCTGCTGGCTTTTAGTATGTTAGTATGTTGTACAAAATGGCTCGACTGCAGGTGACCTTAATCAATCAATCACATCCCTCACTCAAACAGCACAGTTGAGATGCAACAATTTGTAACTGGGGTCTTGCTTCTACCCAGTTTGGGAGGGACTGGAGCACAGGAAGGCCACATGACAAGCCCCGTGTCACACAGTAAGTGGCTCTGGTAGGATCCGAACCCGTGAGCTCGTTTCTCAAGCCAATGCTCTAACCTCTAGACTGTACTGCTTTCTATAATAAAATAAGCTGCACACAATAGCTTTTTGTTCTCTGCATTTAACAGTTGAAGTACTCTGTTTCTGTGACCTCATTACAAATTGTACCATGGGACATGTGGACTGTGATAAAAGGGAAAGATACTTCTTGGCTGCCCATCCCTTGAAAAGGCAACTCAAGAAACTGAATGGTAACTTACTATACATTGAATTTTTACTTGTGATGTATTCACAGTAATAAAATGCAGTCACTAGTTATTGCAAATGCCCAAGCTTTCCATACTGGTTTGTGACCCTCTGTTCATAGGTAACCATTTTAGGGTCACCTACTTTCTTTCCAAACAGAACGGTGGGGGAGATGCTCCCATCACTTTGTTTTAGTTTTTTTCTCCAATTTATATTTTACCCCTCCCCCTCAGAACGTCATTCTCCGGTTGGGCCCAACCTGCCTCTCCACTTCTCCAGCACTCCCCTGCATAGCCCCTGATTCTACAGCTTATCTCCATGTTGCAACCTGACCAGAGCCAGGAGACATCCCCTACCACTCCTGTGAATGAGGTGGGAAACACCCACAGCGGGGTGGGAGTGGCTGGTAGAGGACAGCAGGGCCCAGATGTGCCAGCTATCATGCTGCTTCATTCCCAGGATTTGTTTCTGGTTAGGCCGTCCCTGCACGGTACCCTTATGAAATGCTGAGGCTCACTATCCTGACATTAACCTGCCCAGGCAGTATTGCCCAACAGGTTCAGTATCACGACAGTGAGCATCCCAGCTAGAGGAATCCCAAGGGATGTTGACAGGGGTAAGGCAGCGGACGTGATGGCTTGCTACCTTACCCCTGTCCCTAGCATTGAAAGGCATGAAAAATAAGAAGGCTGGCCGAGCTGCCCTGCTGGTGTTACGGACTACATCACGGCAACTCAGCCAGCATGCTGTGTAGGCTGGTCGGTCCTAGCCCTGCAGGCAAGATCTGTTTTATCGTCCTTCCCCCATAACTATTTATTTCTAACTCTAAGGTCTGCTCTCCCTCAGAGTTAGATATTTTATTCTGAGGGGATGTGGGAGGAGCCCCCACATGGGTTCAGGGGTGAAGCCCCTAATATGCCTAATGATTTTCAATCAGATGCCCAAAATCATATTTTTGGGCATCTGATTGATTCAGCAGGCTGGATTTCCGGCCAGTGGGGTCAGTATCCTGAGACTCAGGTTACTGAGTTTAGGGATACCATAGTATATCCCCCTGCACATAGCCAGTGAGTGGCTGATGCACCAACCTGTAGATGGGAAGCTGCCGGTGCTGCATGTCACCCACAGCGCCAAGGCAGTCCCACTTCCTACCTGCAGGTGGTGCTCAGAAAGCAGGTCAGTCAGCATCCCCCTCTTGGGCTGGCGCACGATGCCTCCACATAACGTTCCAGACTCCACCGGTCCATGAAAGGGAGTCAGGACCGAGGATCAAACCTGGGTCTCCCACATAGTGGTGGTGCAATGCTTCACCAGCCAGGGCCACCGGGCTGAGCAGCTACCTTTATATGCACCCCAGCACCTTACCTGTCATATTCCCTCGACAAGGCCCCCTGGCTGCACTGTCTCCAGCCCTCGCCACCTCCCCTGTATCTCCACCCTGCCCGCCCAACCACCTCCCTTACCCCTGCACCTCCTCCCCGATCTCCTACTCTACTTCCCCACCACCCCACCCCTTCCCTTGTCTTGCTCATATAGCTCAAGTCTTTGTACTGGTTATTACATGTCTGTAAGTCAGTGACTATATGTTTGTAACTGAAAATGATGACTGTTACTGCCCGCTGACGTGGAACCTTTGTAAAAGAGCCTTGTCTCAAAGGTATTGTAATCCTAGACTGAAATAAATAAAAATAAATAAATATTCAACACCAAGGTCACTCCTTGGTCAGCAGCAGGTAATGCATGGGAATGCTGTGTTGCTAGTGCTCTCTCCAGGATCTGAGCACTTACCCTCCATGAGGTGCTTAACCCCCATCTGGCCTCAGTATTGGGGGGGGGGAGGGGAATTGTTTAACTAGGAAAGGCACACTAAGCCACAGCTTGTTTCCAGGTGCAACCTGGGAGCACAGGGAAGTTAAGTGACTTGCTCAGGGTCACACAGTATGCAAGTGGAAGCTGTGGGATTCAAACCCAGGTCTGGTCTGCTGGATGTCACCAGATTTGCAGCTCAGAGTCTGGAACTCGAAAACATCCTATTCTTCCAGTTTGCAGCACACCACACTGACACTATGCCAGTGGACTCTGCCTTCATCAGATTTTTGTTTAATAAGTTAGTTTCTTAACAGGTACAATGAGTGACAGCTACTGCAGGCACAAACACCGAAAGAAAACCATGAAAAAAACACTCGGAGAGATCCAGTTCTCTTTACCCAAAGGTTAATTTACATAACAATGCATCTCTTAAAGAAGCCAGGAAATCGTCTGTCTCAATTCAAGTGGTCCCAAGACAGATTTCTTTGTATTCATCTAGTTTTAGGATTATCACTGCCTCTTGCACACACTCCCACTCTCATATCCCAACACTCATCCCCTATTCACATCATGCTGCCGTTGATGGGGGACCCTCTGCTGCAGCTCATGCTCTATTGAGAATGAGGTTGATTGACAGGAAGGCTGGAACATCAGCAGGTGGCAATAATGATGAGTCAACAGGAAACACCCTACATTATGTACTCAGTGCACAGGCAACAAACTCTTGTCATCACCAATCATTTGCTCTCGAATCTTCTGACGAGACACCAGAATCTCACTCCCGCCCCCCCAAAAAAATGACAATCAGACAAACATCAGGACACAGGCATAGCATACCACCTATTGATAACCTCCATCCCCTATGTATTACATTCCTTGCGTCCCTCCCTCTCTCCACCTCGTTACCGTCCCTCCTGCCCTCATCTACCCTTCTCCCCTCTCTCCTTTATCTTTCCTCTTCTGCTGTGTCTTGTCATTACCGCATCAATGTAATCACTAGTAGCTTGTACTCTCCAATATGCTGCTCATAGGTCATTTAGACCCCTTCATTTTACAGCTATGCAAATCTTAATGTAATCTTCCCTAAATGTGCTTAAAACTGTGTATACTTGTATTGAATCATTGACTTTCCTAAGAGCTTATGTACATAGCTTGCTAGTGGCTCTTAGCCTGTTGCATGTTACATGTACTTCCTTGCCTTTGTCTGCTGTGTACAGTTATAATGTCACTATATTTTGCTTACTATATGTCTTAGATTATAGCCCATCAGGCTACTGTATTGTTCCCAGGACCATCTTGTAAATGAGCTCGTCTCAATGGTGTTTCGCCTGGCAAAATAAAAATGTTGATTGATTGATTGAAGAGAGATGCAAAAGGCCAATGGGAGAGTAGTTTGGGTGCAAAGTAGACAGAAGAGCAAAGAAGCCGTAACTTGGAATGAATAATGGAAAGGCCAGTCCACAGGTACACCACTCAGAAATGCGTCTATGCATTGTGTCATGATGCTTTATATAGTACAGTGTGTTTTATGTCTTTTTTTTATTTATTTTCAGGGTGAGATGTTAAAACTGAGGTCCTGTCTGCCTGTTGTGGTGATGGTTCAGGTGAACAATAAAAATCCTGTGGCACTCGGCTTGAACCCAGATTGGGGGTGGAGGAGGCTTGAGGGTCCCAATTGATGCTGTGCTTCTGGAAGGAGGGTTGCTTTGCCTCACTGTGTTACTGCCACCTTGTGTACATACAGGTACAGGTGCAGTGCAGCACACAAGAGACTTCAGGACAGCTGTACATTGCAGAGCGTTTGGCAGGGCATGCATTCGCAAGCTTCCACTGGCACCTTGGTCCTAACGCTGACATCCCCACAGGGATAGGATTCACAGCGGCAAGGGGGCTAACTATGAGGTATATGCCATCTAGCTATGCCCTGTGATAGCTGATATGGCCAGACAGCAGTGTACCCACCTCCCCAGATGGGGGAGCAAAAAAATACAATAATTAAAAAAAAGCCATGGTACTCCATTAATTTACCCACCAACAGATTCATGCAGTTTAATATCACTGAGTCTGCATCATGCTTGGAGAGCTGTCGTGTAGTGTGCTGGCACAAAATGGCTACTATGTGCCACCTCAGAGATGATGTTGCCCAACACTGTACAGTTAAGAGTTTTAAAGGAAAAACTGCTTTTACGGCTGCAAACTAGCACTGCGCTGCTGTACCAGTGACTCATCTCTGGGAGTTCTGGCTTGGCACTGACTCCTGTGGTGGACCAAGGAGTTTACCCTCCCTCAGCAGTCCCACTGCAACCTCTGAGGTCAGTGCTGGGCTTCTGGGGATGGGAGGGAGGGAACCAGAAAATCAGGGTGAAGAATCCTTAGCTACCCTCAGAATGACTGCCCTATGGCCACTCCAGATCCTGGAAGATGTCTTGGGTAAGGAGGGTCCTCTCCAGAGGCCTATCATGGGGGACTTACAGCAGCCAGGTTAGAGGCAGCAGTGGCTGAATAGTTGTTCAGGAGCCTGAAGGGGTGATGTGTCACTGAGAGGGGGCTAAAAATCTATGTAGCAAAAAGACAAAAAAAATTGCTGGGGTGGTGAGGGTGCAGCTTAGGGACTCCAGGGCTTGGTGGTGATGGGAGGGCGAGCCGTCGTCATCCAGGTGGATTGGGCAGCTGTTTTCTGTTTTCCCTGTCCCACTGGAATGCACGCTGTTGCATCCTAGCATTCACCACGTGATGTGTGGTCACCCATGCCGCAAAGTGCGATGCTGAGAGCGACCGCCAGGAGCCGCCAAAGAGCGGTGCATTCTTGGCCCTCCCTACCCGAAGGAGAGTGTCCATGGGACACTCTGGAGCCCTCCCTGCTGGCCTCCGCTCCTGTCCTGGGTTTGGGCATGAACCTGGGTTGCCAGTGTGTCATGCTATCGCCCGGCGCCATTGGACCAGCCAAGAGCACATTTAGAACTGTATGCTGTAGCTTCTGTCCTGTCAGTAGGGTGCTAGAATGGCAGTAGTCCCGTGAAACTGAGCTTCCTTATATCCCTATACCAACATTCATCTAAAGAAACCTGTAACTGCTTTCATTAGTGGCACTTTTCCTGTACTTATCCTAGGACTAGGATAACACTACTCAGGCTGTTCTCCCTTACTTCTCATCTGTGCCGTGTTTCATCTTACATCATATCAGTACTTTGATTCCACCTTAAGCTATGAACCTCCCTTCCCCGAAGCAACCCCCTCACCCCCCTTCCTCATCCCCTGGCTGCTCCCTGCCCTTTGCCACTGCCTCCTGGCTCCATCTTGCTGCCATAGGTAATCTGTAGCAGCTACTCTACATAGGTTTGTTGTTCCTTATTATATTTTATTCTTAACAATATGTGTATTCTCTTATTGAATATCCTTGTATTGACTGTGTTACTGTATGTATTCCCATTATTTTCGTAGCACTGTATATATATTTCTGCCTTGTATTCATACATGTAACTGTCAAGGACCATCTTGTAAATGAGTTCTTCTTAATGATGTTTCACTTGGTTAAATAAAGTTTGATTGAGTAGGTCTTGGGTTCTACTCCCACACTGGGATTTGGTTCCTTCCATAAGTGCTGGCACCCGAATAGCCATGCAGTACTACCGGGGTGTGCCATCCTTTGGATATACCAGTAAACCAAGATCATGTCTGCCTTTTCTGATGGGTGTTCAGGTGAACATTAAGGATCCCATGGTACTTCTCAAAAGAGTAGGGGAACTGTATTGAAAATATACAAGACAAAAGACACAAATCAAGCAAAATACAGGTATGCTGTCAATCCAGAGAAACCCAGCCCCCCCCAAAAAAGCACTCCTATTAGTGAAGAGATGGAGAAAATAGAGAAACAAACAAGTTTGGTTGTTAGTGCAACAATAAAACACAACTATCTAGCACAGTTGCAATAAAGGAAATTAACTGTAGAAACCAAAACAGCATATTTACATTAAACCCACATTCCCAGCCGGCCCACCGGCACAGCAGTTGGATTTCCGCTCGTGAAGCTGATGACCCAGGTTTGGGACTGGACGAGGAGTTGAAGGGCCGGCCAGGGGAGAAGGATTGAGTGTCCTGTGGACTGCTCTCCTTCTCTGGAGGAAGGGAGGGGTAGAATTTCTAGTGCTTGATGGATCCCTGGTGGAGGCCAGGGGAACCACAGGTGACCAGCGCCTTCATGCTAGAGGGGCAGGTGGACACTAGATGTCATTGCACATCCCCGTCCCAGGTCAGACCAAAAAATAGTTGGCCACTTGGGATGACACCCGCCCTGGCACTTGGCCTCTATGGCTCCCTGCCACTTCGCTGACCAGTCGCGGCTGCATGGTACCACCAGGCCCTGAACCCCACCCTGGGGGGGAAGCCAGGGAGCCAATGTCGGTCACTATCGACACCTTCTCCCATTGTGGACGGGCCTGAAACAGTGCCGTGGCCCCACCCGGGGGGTAAGCCAGAGGGTATCTGCGGAAGTATGGCTGTAGGGGAGCGAGGCAGGTGATGGGCTGGAGTCGAGCAGTAGAGTGGTCCACGACAAAAAGTATAATAAAAAAAATAAATAAACCTACATTCCCACTTAACTCAAGAAAATAACTGAGTTCTTCATGCATCCCTCTCTCTCTCTCAAAAAAAAAAAGGGTAACTTACTCTATATCCATACAGCATGCACTGTATTATCCAAGTTACCCCCCTCCAAAATGACACAAAGGTCTTCTTAGGATGATGGAGTTGTTCCTACAGATAAATCTTCTTTATAGCAGACTTACAGTACATACTTTAATAATAGGCAGCTATGAAGATCTGGGCTGCTGTAGCACAAATTGGCCCCTGGCCAGCCACAAACAGTATTTAAGGCAAGCTAGAATAACCGTGAGGGTGCTATTATTGTTATCTGTGTAGCTGGGGAGGAAAATCCCCAAGAATCAAGCATTCATACATTAGCTTCTCTAACCCCGGAGCTTCCCATCTTATAGCTAGGGCAGACCAACATCCTTTACTAAAAACACATTCCAAGAAGACGTGCTCCATAATCTCTGCTGTGTCCCCACATTCTTTTTTTTTTTAAACTCCCCCCCCCAGGTCACCGAGCCCTGGGAACTCTCTCAGATGTCTCTCGGCTGCTCCCACCCTGCCTGAGACTTCCCCACCCAGGGTCCCCTCCCGGAGCGCCGCTTCACAGCCCTTACCTGTCAGCAATCCCCTGGCTTGTACCCACCAAGGCGGGGCTATCTCCACTACTATGGCACTCCTTAAAATCCAATTGCTGCAGGAGTTGGGCTGCAGCACGATGATAGAGACCCTGGTGGGCAAAGTCCAACGGTGGGTGTGGGGCCTAGGGCAATGAGGGTGTTTCCTTGTTCATGATCATAAGGTCCGCTCCAACCCTCCCACAATGAGCATGAACATGCAGTGTCATCCGGGTAGGGATGCTCATGCTCTCAGCCTCCAGCTGACCTCTGCCATGCTCCGCCTCCCCAATTGCTAGCTGGAATCCGCCTCAGTGCCGCCATGTTGCCAACCCCTGCATCCCTCCCTCCCAAGGAGAAGATGAGCTGCCTGTGTATGCTACAATCATCTCCTCCCCTGCCGAACCCGGGTTGCTGGCGTGGCACGAGGTGTGGTATCCAGCGCCTCAACCCTCAGTGCCACTGGGCCGACTGTCCCCACATTCTTGATACGGACAGTAGCATTCCTCCACTGCCTTATCCTTACTGTTACCCCAAACTCCTACTCTTCCATAGCTCCACAGCCATAACACATCCCACATATAGGAGGGGGTGCAGCGCAGAGCGACAAAGATGATCAAGGGGCTGGGGGTCTTATCATACGAGAGAAGGTTGAAGGAGTTCAACATGTACTCACTGGAGGAAAGGAGAGACAGGGGCGACATGATTGAAACCTTTAAATACATGAAAGGAATAAACAAGCCGGGTACAGAGGGGCTTTTCAAAGTAAGGGAGGGGAGGGCCACCAGGGGCCATGATATGAGACTGGAGCGAGGAAGGTTCAGGAGGGAGATGAGGAGACACTTTTTTACAGAGAGGGTGGTGGCTGGGTGGAATGCGTTACCTGCTGAAGTGGTATGCAGTAGAACAGTGGACTGCTTCAAACGAGGATGGGACAGGACAAGGGGGAGGGTTAATGAAGGGGAAGGGTGGAAGGGAGGGGCAGCTGCAGAATAAGGGGTGCTAGCTGCACATTCGAGCAGACTTGATAGACCTCTAGGCCTTTATCTGCTGGCAAATTTCGTATGTTCATATATATACAGGGATTCTAGAATCCATTACTTGCGTAATATCCGAGGATCTTTTATGGGGAAGACGGTGTTTAAAATCAGGGTGCTGTACACAAGTGCAGCCCATTACTATATTATATAACTGTCTTCTTGGCAGTAACATGATTTGTTGTTTTGTAAGTTTCCACTTTGAAATTTTCTGCAAACTCTGTCTCCCATATTCTGGTTTATCTAACTGCTGCAACAAACTGGGGAGCACAGTACGACATCTATCAAAATACTTGACAAAGTTCCCTACAAGCCAAGAGCCTGCAGGTGAGATAGTATTAGTCAGTCCCAGTCTGAGTCAGCTATGAGTATAGAAAGTATGAAAAAAATACTGTGGGGTTTAGCATGTTGAAACCTCCTTTTTTTTCCCAGTAAGTAGGTAAAGACTCGCTTCACTGGGTTCACGGCTCCCCCACAGCATCTGAAAGAAAATGCTAAAGATTTGTGTCTCAAGATATACAGGGGCGGGATACATAAATATAGGAATATGGGGAGTAAAAATTCCCAAATTAACTCTCTTAAATTTAGACAGTTTCCAGACCTTCCACCAGTTTACTTACATTTTGCGAAGTTACAGCCTTTCCATCTAATTACAGGCTAGGCTGCGTTATCCCCACCCCAAATTTTGTACCCAACACTGTGATAAGGCCATCTTCTCTCCTGATTCTTGCAACAGAGGGGGGGTTTTGGTAGTATGTCTCCCAACTGTATGCTTTTACTTTTAGCCATATTAATCTGTGATCCAGACACAGCTAAGAACGACTGTACTACTGCTAGTATCACCTGACCTGAAGGGATGTCAGAAACAAATAAATGGCACACATCGTCCACGTATACCGTGATTTATAAAGAAGGTCCCCCCAAAAGGGGAGGAACTCCTTTAATGCTGAGATTTCCTATTATTCTATGAATCAGTGGGTCCAGAGCAAAAGTATACAGTAGGGGGCTCAAAAGACATCCTTGCCGCATTCCTGCTTTAACTGGGCCAAATCTCCTTTGTTTTTTTGTTTTGTTTTAACTTAATTTCTATTTAGCAGATAGTCATACATGAAATACATCCGTTTTACAACAGAACAAGATATACACATCGGCCCAGATATTCAAACTGCGCCAGGCTGTGGCACAAGCTTAGGCGCAGCTCAACTCGGCTGCGCAGGGGAGTGGACTAAGCGATATTCAAAGGAGCTGTGCCATGGCTCAGCAGCTTTGAATATCGCACCTGGCTACCCACAGTGTGCATGGCGCAGTGGCACCAGCGCCAGAAGTGGCGGTGGAGCATGGAATGCGCTAGCACAAGTTCCATTCGCCATGCACGGCACCGCGATATTCAAAAGTTGACATGCAAATGGGGCCATAATTTATATAAAGGCACACATGGGGCCATTGCATGTCATTATAGCCCATTGCGTGCAAATGCGCCCCGATCCCCGGCGACTGCGCCTGGCGCCTGCCAGGCAGCAGCCGTTGGGGACCAACTCCCCCTGCAGCCCGATCGCGGGCATCTGTAAAAATAAAAAAAAACATTCAATATCCCTGGTGGTCCAGTGACCGCTTTCTGCCCGATCACGGGCATCTGTGTAAAAATAGAAAAGCATCCTATATCCCTGGTGGTCCAGTGGACCACTGTGTGCCCGATTGCGGGCATCTGTCCAAATATAGAAAAGCTTCCTATATCCCTGGTGGTCCAGTGGACCGTTCTCTGCCCGATCGGGACAGCCGTTTAAGCTAGGGCACCGATTTTAAGCCCATGTTGTTCTATAGCGGATGTTTCCCTTTAATGGGGATGCTCTGTTCGTTTAAAGGGGACGATTATGGCCCTGCTTAGAGCCTTTTACTGTCAATTAGCACCAATCAATAGGTACTGAAATCACTTGTGAGCAGTAAGGAGCAGCTTTAGTGCAGCTTTATTGCTCTATCTGCTTGTTTATGCTCGGTATGCTCGTTTGTTTGATCTCTCGCTGGCACTATGGCATCCTCAAAGTGATTGGACCTCACTCTAAGTGAAAAAAATCAGCATTCTGGAGTCTCTGCAGTTGCCGGATTCTTCACTGGCTAAAGTAGCAAAAGAATTCGGCATTTCAAAAAGCGAGGCCGGCCGCATCAGCAGAACCATGACTCCCTGCTTACTGAGTGGCAATTAAACAGCAATCCCAGCCGAAAAAGAAAGCAGGAGGGAAAAGACTCAGAAGTCAAGGAAGACTTGCTGTCATGGTTCAACCACGCTGTCAGCCGTGGGGCGAGACTAACTGGCCCCATACTGAAAGCGAAGGCTGAAGAGATTGGAATGCATTTGGGCCATGAGTCTTTTGAGGCAGAAGCAAGACAGAGCAAGATCACTGACTTCTTTATCACACAAGATAAGTGATTTTAAATTACAGCACAGAAAAAATTACAGCCGTTTAATAAAGCTTCCTTTTAATCTGAAACAAACAAAAGTCTGCACGAAGGAGCTGTGAATCACTCAAACTGCATGTTTCGTTTGTTATGTGTTCTGTGTGTGTTAAAGGGGGCACGAGGTGCATTAGTGGTGTAATAGCGGGTGTTACATTGGGCGCTACAGTAGCGAAAAATGGGTGAAAATGACAGCTTCTCTTAATTGGCACGGTCGCTTAATCGGGATGATTGGTGGTCCACGGAGCCGTCCCGATTAGGCGAATTTAACTGTATCAGCATGTCATCTGCATACAGTGATGTTTTACAAATGTTAGGTCCTATGGCTATTCCTTGAACACTCGCCATGCCCCTTATGGTTGCCACCAGTGGCTCCAGACTTAGAGCAAACAGCAAGGGCGATGAGGGACACCCTTGCCTTGTTCCTCTTTCTATGTTAAAGAGTGCTGAGAGTGTGCCACTTACTTTAATTTTGGCCATGGGTTTCACATAACATAGATTTACCCACCTCAAGAAGTCCCCTTTTATCCCCATATGTTCTAATACCATTTCCAAGTATGACCAGTTAAGGCGATCAAAGGCCTTTTCCGCATCTAGGAATATTGCTAGTTGCGCTGTTTTTGTCGGGTTTCTGTATGCCAGTATATTTAATAATTTCCTAATAATATCAGCTAGGTGTCTATTGGGAATAAAACCCATTTGATGAATGTGTACTAGATATTCCATATAATCTTGTAGTCTAAGGGCTAGTATTTTTGTTAAAATTTTCATGTCTTGATTTAAAAGTGATATGGGTCTATAGTTTTCACATTTATCTCTCTGCTTCCCCTGTTTCGGTATCACTGTAATTATTGCCTCTGCCCACAAATTTGGTTGTCTGTCCTCTTCTACACAGTCATTAAAAACTTGGGCCAGGATGGGGGAAAGAGTGTGCCTCAACTGTGTATAGAATTTGGAAATGAAACCATCAGAACCAAGGGATTTCCCTGTAGGCTACATTTTAATCACCTTGTTAACTTCTTGGGCTGTGACTGGGGAGTTCAATGAGTCAGCCATTTTGGCCATTAGTTTTGGTAGTTTCAGGCTCTGCAAAAATGTCCTAGTGCGCTCCCTAACCCTCTACCTCTCCTTGTCTTCTGTATATAGTTGTTTGTAAAAATCTAAGAACTGTTGGGCAATCTCCTTGGGAGTCGTTCATGGCTTTTTAGGATTTACCCTGTTTGCTATATAGGGGACCACTCTGTCTGCCTGGGCCTTCGTTGTCAGTACACCAATAGTCTCAACTCTCGCAGCTCTTCCCCCCACTTCTTGATATTTGTAACTCAGGAATCTCAGTTTCCCTTCCACTTTCACGTTGGCCACTTTAGTTGGTTCATCCCATGTTTTGAGCAGGGCCTTATAAATCTTGGAGGATTGAGGGTTCTGCTTATGCAACTCCTCTAACTCCCATAACCTGTTGGTAAGCTGCTCTAATGTTAAGTTTTTTATTATTTTAAGGGCTGTCCCTTGACTAATTAGCTCCCCTCGGACCACCGCCTCGCAAATTGAAATGTTAGAGCAGCCTTGTTGGCGGGTTATCATCACTACTTACCTTATCACTTCACTCAGCTTTTTTCAGTAAGTCTTATTATTCAGGAGGGAGACATTCAATCTCCACAGCAAGTTCCCCTCTGTTGGCCCCATTTTAACATCTATAGATACAGATGCATGGTCTGATAAAGTAAAGTTGTGTATGGCTGATTTAGTTATTTTGTACAGGTATTGGGTCTGCGTGAAAAAGATGACTATCCATGAGTAAGCTTTATGTGCTGGCGAGAAAAAGGTGTAGTCCTTCTCCCCTTTATGTTGGATCCTCCAGATGTCACCTAGGCCCTGCTCCTTAGTTAGACTGGTTAGTATCTTTGAGGCCTTTGTATTCATAGCTACCACTCCTGATGACCTATTCTGATGTCCGTTACTCACCATGTTGAAATCTCCCCCCCCTTCCCCCAGTATTATTTGCCCTGGAGGACACTCTGCTACCCTATGTAGAATCTGAGACAAAAACTCATGTTTTTTTATTCGGGGCATATATATTAATCAGATGAATCTGTGTTCCTCTGAAATCTCCTGAAACTCTCAGAAATCTTCCTCCCATTCCTGCCTCCACTGAAGAGATCTCCAAGGGGAGATCTCTTCTGATCAAGATTGCTACCCCTGCCTTTCTTGGGTTTGAGGAGGCCGCAGACTCCACCCTGCCCACCCATCCTCTCCTGAACTTTAAATGCTCTGTCCCTGTCAGGTGTGTTTCCTGTAGGAAAACGATGTCCCCACCCATCCGCTTTGGTTCTCCTAATAATCGGGTTCTCTTGACAGGGGAGTGAATGCCCTTGATGTTAAAAGAAATTACTTTAAGGTCCCTCATTGATGTGCACAAGGTATGTCCACAGCCCCTTGCCCCCAAGATCCTCATATCCTCTGTAATCCCTCCTGAGATCCAGAACTCCCTTGGGAACTAGAATTGAAAGTTTGCACTCGTTAACAAAATACTGTATGAATAAAATTAACCTTGTCTCCATAAAAATGAACAGTATATACAATTGAACTTAACTATATACAATACCATAACAGTCGATGGCATGTGACCTCAACTGAGGTCTCTATACAAAGAAAAAGAATAGGACTGTCTTCCTAGGTTATAGATCTGCCTTGGGGGAGTAAGGAGAGTCCCCACCCCTCCAAGGTAGTTGCCTACCAAGGCACAATCTCCCCTACTTGAAGAAATCACCTGATCAAGGGATGATCGCCCCTGTCAGAGTAAAAATGTTCGTCACCTGAAAGAAAAAGTGAAACATTTTCATGGGCTCCGTCTCCGAAAAGAAAACCCCCTTGTACTATTTAAACACTCCTGCTACTCAAACCTCTCTCTCTCTCCAAAAATACCTCTTTACTGTCACCATTCCCCTTTTGTGCTTTTTAAGTATTCCCCCATCATGAGATCTGTGGAAGGCCTGGACCTGAATTCCCCCCCTTCCCGTTTAGTGCCACTGAACTTGTTCTAAATTGGTAGTGAGGCACACGACTGATATTCCCCCCCTTTGACTCTCTAGACAGTTTCGAGTGTTCCCCTTTTTCACTCCATCTGCCTGGAGAAATCAGGGTCTGTACAACAGCCGACTCCTCTGTGTCCTCCACCGGCTCGCTGTCGGCCCCAGTAGTGCCCGTTTTCCCTTGTACTGCCCTTTTATATGAGGATCTTCATTACCCGCACACTTTGAGAGTCAAAATTTTTGTCCCCCTTCCTCAGGCCAACTTCTCTAAAGGGAGAGAGAAAAAGAACAAGAGCATTCGAGGGGTGTATTTTTTATCCTTCCCTCCTTCCTATGATAACCCCCATAAGTGGCTTCAAAACATTTTCCTCCGATAACTGACTACCCATGGTTGCATTCAAGTCCCAGTCTCTATTTGCTTGCTCACTCCGGGTCTCAATGAGCTGCTGCTGCGGGTCCATGAGTTCCTACTCGCTGTACCAACTGTAACACCCACTGGTTGGAGGTGATCCTCTGCCATCCCGGAAGGTTATGAGAGATGCTACCCCCGACCTTTATTTATTTATTTATTTTTTGAAATTTAAGTTTATTAGTTTCAACATACAAACAAGAAAAACAGAAAAGGAACAAACCAAACAAACCCCACTCTCCCCCAGAAAACCCAACACAAGTAGACAGATGAGTAATATATATGTCGTACCACAAAACAATCCCTCCCTCCCAAATCCCTCCCCAAAAAACTCCCGATACCCTCCTAAAAGAGACACCCCCGGTTACTCACAAGACCAACAAGACATGTAAATCTCAACCTATAAATCCCCATAAAGAAACCCCACCCCCTCCCCAAACCCAAATGGGTGCACCAGCATAGGACCTAAAAGAAAAAACATCTTAAATCTGGATATGCTATATACCTGGAACAAAATATCATGACTTTAAATCACATAGATCATATAGAGCAGCAAAGAAATCTGGAATCAGCAACGATACAGAAATAGATACTGTATGAGTGCAAAAGGATCGGGTTGTCGGTCTTAATATTAATGCAAACATAAAGTCTGGAGTTTACCCCATCTTTTATAGAACAAATCCTCCGGTCTTTAAAACTGGCAATCAAATTCTCAGATTGGAGAAACGACATCAGCTCCTTCAGCCAATCTGCGTATGATAAGACCAACTGGTCCTTCAGTGTCTTAAAACCAGTTTCTTAACCGCCATGGACACTAAAGCCATATGATATCGGCGCTCCACACTATTTATATTAGAAAAATCACCCAAAACACAGATTTCGGGACAAAAAAAATCTACTCAGACCCAGAAGGGGATCCAGATGCTCCTGGATCAGGGACCTCAATGGGGCCACTTTGGAACATTCCCAGAAAATATGAATTAAATTGCCCTCCGCTTGCGAGCACCTAAAACAGTCCGAACCAGAAACCATTTTTTTTTTTTATTTATTTATTGTAAAGATCAGTTTTACAACCTTTGAGTCAAAGACTCGTTTACAAAGGTACCTCGTCAAGAAAGGTGGGGGAGACGACAAATAGAGTGGGGTTAGGACAGGGATGACAGACAGGTTAGATACATAAAATATACATTTGGAGAGTGCAGACAGCAAAGCTGTACTGGAGCAAACTGTGTAAGGTGCTAACATTGGTAAAACAACAGGAGATACATTATTCAATTAACAACATGTCACAACTAATATGTAGAGTTAAAAGGACGGACGAGCGAGGGCTTGAAAATGTTAGAAAAGAACGGCACAGGGCAGCACAAACATTTACAGCATCGGTTGTCAATAATATGCTGGCGGAGGCGATTTAGGCGGCCAATGCCTGGGATCTTGGAGATGGTTTCAGGAAGGAGTTAAACCAGGACGGGGCTAGGTGAGGAAAGATCTTTGTAGCAGGAGGTCCTTGCTCTGGGAACGTTGAAGGTGGCTGCGGTGGCGTACCGGGTTGGCAGGGATCTAGCAGCCCGCTGCAAAGGTCCAGACCCCAGGAGGGCAGAGACCTGACATGAATTTTTGGCCAGTAGGCAGGTTTGATATTTCAGTCCTTCCTCAAGAGTAAGTATTTTGTGGCGGAGTATAGCAGACAGGTGTGGGTTCTGCTGTGGGCATCGATGAGCCTACAGGCTTTGTTGATGGAGGTCTGGACTTTGGATAAGGCAGAGGTGTCAGCAGCTGCGTAAACAGGGAGTCCGTAGTCAGCCAGTGATAATACCGATGAGGTGATGGCAAGTTTTAAGGCGGGTTCGGGGAGACAGTCTTTGTGGCGGTAGAGAAGACCGATCCTGGAGTTCACTGCAGATGCCAAAGCTTTAAGGTGGGCGTGGAAAGTAAGGCCGGAGTCAAAGGTGATGCCCAGGTACTTGTAGGACGAGACCTGCTCCAGAGGGAGGGGCATGCTGGTGGTGATGTGGAGGGGAAAGTCCCTGGCATTGTTTTGCCGATGAGAGAATAGCATGGACTTAGTTTTCTTTAGGTTCAGGACTAAGCGTGATTATTGAACCACTTTCGGTTTGGAGGAAGGCGCTTTGCAGCATGACTTGGAGTGGGAGTGGGCAGGGTGTGATGCAAGGATAACAGCGTCATCAGCATAGAGTAATATTTTACTGGAACAGGAGCTGGGAGGGTGTTCAGGAATAGGCTGAAAAGGGTCGGGCCAAGGATGGAGCCTTGGGGACCCCGAGTGTACAGGAAGGTAGGGGAGAGGGTCCCATTTAGCTTGACTCTTTGGGACCTGTTGTGTAGGTAGCTTGCGAACCACTTCAGGGGCCGCTACGAGACCCATGCAGCTAAGGAGTTTAGTAGCAGGGGTGGCACACATGTGTGAAGGCCTTGGACAGGTCTATAAAGACCGCCCCTCGAGATGACCTTTGTCAAGTGCTGAGTGAATGTGGTGGGAGAATTCCAGAAGGGCAGTGGACGTGCTATGGCCAGGGCGGAAACCATGTTGCTCTGGACAAAGAAGGTTGTAGTTAGTAAGATATTCCGAGAGCTGTGTGTTCACTATTTTTCTAAGGCTTTGGATGGGGGAGGATGGAGATGGGCCTGTGGTTATTAGGCAGAGTGCGGTCCCCAGACTTGTGGATAGGGGTTACTTCAAGCTTGCTTCCAGGCCTTAGGGAACTGGCCGAGGCATAGGGATTTGTTAATGATAAGCGTCAGCGGGGTAAGCATGACATCCAGCATGAGGCGAAGTATCCTGGAGTCAAGAGGGTCATTGATAGGGTTCTGAGAGGCGAGGGATTTTATTAAGAAAGGTTTGGCATCGTGGGGTGAGATCATACGGAAGTGGAATTGTGGCCTGGAAATGGGAGCGTGGGTGGATTTTGCAACTGGGTCTGAAAAGTGGGCGGGAGGACGCACACTTAAGTCAGTGAAGGTTTTGTTAAGGCAGTCAGCGATACAGGTGGGGTCAAGTCGAGACAGTCCCATTTATGACAATCTGGGATGGGGGAGCGGGTCTTACCATTTAAATCTTTAATGTTGTCCCAGAAGGCTCTGGACGAGCCCCAGGAGGATGTCAACGCAGCCTGGTAGAATTTAGCTTTAGCCTGCTTGATTGACCAGGTGCATTGATTGCGGGCTGTCCTGTAGGCTTGTCTGTCAGCAAGCCTACCGGAGTCATTAGCTAAGTGCCAGAGGTTATCTCTCTTTTTTAGTTGTTGGATCAGTGCAGGAGTTATCCATGCAGCAGTCCGTTTTTTTATCCTAGGAGAGTTGAGGGGTGCATACAGGTCACAGGCGTGGTTTATGGCCGTGGAGAGGTAGGCTAGGGCAGAGTTAACGTCAGGAGCGCTGGCCGATAGGGACCAGTCGATATGGGCGCGGTGACATTTGAGGTTGGCGAGACCTCCGGGGAGAAAACGGCGGCGAGGGGTCCTGCTGTACCCAGGGCAGAGGGTGGGGGAGGACCAGAAGCAGATGACAGGGGAGTGGTCACTGAGTGAGTCCGCAAGGACTTCAACTGAGACTATTTTATGAGGCCGGTTAGAGGATGACATCCAGGAGGGAGCTAGTTCCTGTGACTTTGTTAAGTCTAGTGGGCTGAGTGACCATTTGGGACAGGTCAAGGGCTGCAAGCTCATTCTTCAAATTATCAACGACTGGCTGAGCCAATTGGAATTTAAGTCACCCATAATTAACTGTTTGGCTTCGGGGTAGGGTAGCCAGGTAGTCAAGGAGAGGTGGCCATAGAGTGCTGTTAGACCCGGGGTAGATGGGCATGATTAGATAGGCGGACCCGGCTCCCAGGGTAGGTGTGACTTTTAAGGTGATGGCTGCGCCCATGGTTTAGCTCAGGATTGGGGAGCAGCCCGAGGACCGAGTTGTGCAAGTAGATAGCACACCCCCACCACGCCTGCCCATCCCATCGGCCCTGAAAATGGTAAAGCCAGGAAGGAGATGGCAGAGTCAGGCGTCTGAGGAGAGAGCAGGTTTCAGCAAGCAGGAGAATATCCGGGGAGTGTTGGGTGACCCAACATAGAAGGGCTGCAGTTTTCTTAGGGAGACTGCATATATTAATGAGGGCGATTCGAAGGCCTTTGCCATCTGTGGGCAGAGGCGTGGCTGGGTTGCGCCGAAAGAGTTTAACAGGGGTATAGTAAAGGTTATTCACAATATAATACTGTATTAATCGCAATCTATCCTGAGTGTGATATCTGTTCAAGCTGCGCCAAATATTAGTCCAGACCGGGACAACATCAGGAAGGTTTGTCCAGACCGAAGAGCCCTCAACACCCTCACGCAAATCAAAATTTAAGAGATATGAGTAAATTAACGAGATAGAGTGAGGCTGGGAAGCGAGACTCATAATGTTAGATAGGAAAGGTTGCACTACCGATTGCCTAAAGGTGATACCGAATTTACTGCTCACTAAGTGCCAAAGTTGGAAGACCTTAAAGATTCCTTTGCTTGGTATATCAAATTTCTTTAGAATCTCATCTGATGTCAAAAGCAAGTCTTGATTAAACAGCTGCTCCACTCTAGCCTCTTTAAGTTACGGGAGCCAATTTGGGACTATCCAAGAGTTTCCGATTCTAACGTTAGGATTTAAGGCCACTGGCTGTCCAGGTCAATTCACTGGAATCCAGAAAGTTTAAGGCATTGTACCCATGCCTTAAGAGTGCCGCCACCACATTATCCGAATCAACTGTGAAAGAGCCTTCAAGGGCAAATAGAACAAGGTGGAGATATCCAGTCCAAGTTCAGAGAGAAAAACCCGCTCCAGCTGAAGCCAAATTGGACCGGAGTTCTCTGTACTTGTGGAGAACCATCTTCCCAGCTTAGAAAAGTGGGCCGCCCAATAGTACAGCTGAAGATTGGGCAATCGCAAACCACCCCCGTCCTTAGGGAACGACAGATTAGTATAGGAGCGTCGACCCCCGACCTTTATCCTTTGATCCAGAGGAGGGGCAAGGGCCGGAAAGGAGTTATGCTGTGGTGGCATTGGGTCCCGTGGGCTGGGCTGCCTTGGGATGATTTGAGCCCTGGCCCGTGGGGAATCTGGCTTGACCTTTGCGACCAAAATTGCCCCGGGGTTGCTGGCCGGAACGTGGCTGTTGCCGTTGTTGCCTGCCACGAAAACGGTTCTGGTTCCTCCGAAAGAAACCAGATTTGGGCCTGTACAGTTTGAACTGCCTTCCCGGTGTCCTGTAGCTTGGTGATGACCTTCTCGGATTCCTCACCGAACAGGACAGCTCTGTTATAAGAGACATCCAGGATATTCTTCTGAATGTCCGGGGCGAAACCGGAGGCTCTCGACTCAGGTGTCTCTGGAGATAAACGCCAGTAGCTGCTCCCTTGGCAGCCAAGTTTGCTGAATCGTGAGCGGCATGGAGAACCTGGGTCCCCACATCCGACCCAGTAAGGAGGAGGTTGAGCAGCATCCCCTTCTTTTCGCCATCCGGAAAGTCCTTCAAAAGGTCTTGGCCCTGCTCCCAGAGGGCGTTTTGAAATTGCACCATGTGCGTGAGGTAATTCAAAGACCTTATCGAGCATGTAGCAGCCGCATACATGCGTCTTCCCATAGAATCTAATTGCTTAGATTCTTAGTCCGGAGGCTGGGTACTCAAGTGTTGCAGTCATTGAGACCGATCATGAGATGCCGTAATGACCAGTGAGTCTGCCAGGGGTTGCTGCGCCAGATACAGGTCCTCCATAGGAGCGCTGTAGAGGTGGTCAGCCTTCTTAGGAACAGCTAGTGCCGAGTGCTGACGCCTCCAAGCTGCCTTGGTGACATCTGTGAAGGTATCCACTAGAAGTGGGACCACCACAGGCTTTGGGTCCTTTTGCCGAAGGTAGCAGGCAAGGCATTGTCTCTCAGGGTCCAAGTCTTCAGTCGCCCATCCCATATTCTCCTGGATGTGCCTCATGATTTCAGAGAAAGAGGGTTCATCCGGTGGAGACTTTGGCTGGTCTCGTGGGTCTGGTGATGTGGGGACAATAGGGCGATGGAGACCTGGAGGTATCGGACGTATCCAGTCTGGAGTCATCCCCCGGTGGGTGTTGTCTATCCCTGGGTTGTTTAG
Source organism: Neoceratodus forsteri (assembly GCA_016271365.2). Classification (NCBI taxonomy): domain Eukaryota; kingdom Metazoa; phylum Chordata; order Ceratodontiformes; family Ceratodontidae; genus Neoceratodus; species Neoceratodus forsteri. Next base: position 106,293,819 of record JADMNL010000034.1, on the reverse strand, counting down.
GGCTCGGAGACCCAGAGGGAGACCGTGATGGGCATCTTTTTCTCTCTCTAGAACTGCCCCTAGGAAGTGGAGTTGGCTTCTTAGGGGTGGGGGGTCTTGAGCCTTCACCTTCTCGAGGAAGGGGGTGTAGGTGGTGGAGGTGGAAGAGGCTTACTGGGGACCATGTCCTCTCTGATGGTCTCCCACCAGAAGGTGAACAATTCCTGCACCTTCTGAATATTCATGCCCGACTACGGGCCCGGCGTCGGTGTGGGGCGGTCGGGCGTTGGGTCCTGGGGAACCACCGGATCCATAGACGGCTCCCCAGCTGAGCCAGCGTCCTCTTTGCCGCCCGTCTGTGCATCCGGCAGCATGGCAGCCTCCTCTCCTGAGGACCCCTGACGTCCAGTGTCACCCGGCGTCGGTACAACTGCTGTCGGGTCGGGAGTCCATTTTGCGGGCGTCAGGTCAGGCACCTTTTTATTCTGTGACGTCCACTTAAGAGGCGTCAGATCCTTGGTCTTCCTTTCCGGGGCCTTGGAAGGCTGGGAGACGGACCTGAGGTCGGTGTCCTGGCGTCGGCCTGACGCCTCGCTAGATTTTGAGGAAGACTTATGTTTTTCTAAAGAGTCAGGCCTGGAAGAAGAGTCGGGCGCCTGGTGGGTCTTAAGTGGGTGCAAGAAGGCTGAAGAACCTCCTGAAGACCTTACCTTAACTGAGGGAGGTTGGGAGCAGGCCCGGGAAGGAGAACGGTCGGACTGCATAGAGCTGGAGCTGGCCCTGGATTCAGAGGCCCTGCTGGGGGATCCCTACCTACCAGAGTCCCAGTGCTTCCCGGTCTTCTGGGAAGAATCCCCTTCGGAGGAAGGTCTTTTTTCTATTTTGCGAAGTTTCTCTTCAAGAAGGAACCCCAGAAGGGCCTTCTGGCAATGGATCCTGGTCCTGCTATTAAATTGTTGGCAGATGGAGCAGGCCTGGGTGTCGTGTTCTGGGCCCAGGAACCTCACACAAGCTGAATGATGGTCAGTGAAGGGGATCTGCTTGCTGCAGGCGCACTTTGAAGGGTGTCCTTCGAGAGAAGGAGTTAGAGACGTAGACATGGATTTATGATTATTTTGTAAAGATTTTGTGCATCGTATCATTGATGCAGGCGTCCGTGAGGTCGATGCTGGCGAGTCGACGGCAGGAAAAGAACTGGGGATGCTGGGGGACCACCCCCTTTTATGTGATGCTTGACGTCGGGGAGGGGCCGACGTCGGGGGCAGTCCCCCACTGGATACTGCTAGCTAGAATTTTTCTGTGGGGTCCTGGCGCCTGCTGGCTTCAGTCCTAATGGTGTAACCTGCTGCAAGGGCTGTTTCTCGAAGTAAGATCCTAAAATACAAAAGTGTAAACTACCACAACTTTTGCACATTGATTGTACCAAAATTCTACAGCCCACAGTCTGGGAAATGTGTGGCCCTCCCCAGAATGTGATGTTCAGTATTTACTGCACATAACAGCCCCATCAACTAGAAACCAGACTTTTGTAAGGACTCAACATTTCCAGTGCACAAGCAGTGCAGTATATTGTTAAAGTGCAGAACCGTGACCCAGTCTCAAATCACCAAAGTCATGGCTCACTGGGTGGCCCCGAGCAAATCACCTGACCTTGCCTTGTACTTCATATCCCCCCGAAGTAAAATGAGGATAGAAGCTGGACCCCCAGCTATGTAAACTGTACAACAAACCAGAGCCAAAAAAAAAAAGGTTACTCACCTGCAACAGTAGTTCTAGGAGTGGCATATGTTGTTCATCCACACTTCTTGGCAGTGTCCCTTTCCCTTTAAATCAGTTGGAAAGTCTTCAAGCTGGCTCCTCCTACCCCGGGTGCTATAACCCTCGGCTCCGCCCCATGACACCAGATCTCAGTCCACTGGAGGTCAGATTTGTGCATTTGCAGCCGGGGAGGTCGGATGGGTCCATGTGGATGAACAACATATACCACTCCTAGAACTACTGTTACAGATGAGTAACCTGTTTTTCTAGGATCGTGGATATGTTGTTCATTCACACTTCTTGGCAGACTCCTAGCAGTTCTCCGGGAGGAGTGAGGCAAGGTGCACACCCCCTACTTGGGAAACAGAGATTGGAGAACTGAGGCCCCATACTAGCATCTCGGCATGGCTCAAGGTTGATGTAGTAATGGGTAATGAAGGTGTTTGCTATCTTCCAGGTAGCAGCCTGACAGATTTCCTGTATGGGGATGTCCCTGGAAGCAGCCACCAATGCAGCGGTATGGCAGGCAGAATGAGCTGTTACCCTGTGGGAGGCTTCTTGCACACCAACTCGTAACACAGACTAATGCATGATGTAATCCACCTTGCAGTCATCCGCTTTGCTGCAGGTCTGCCAGAAGCAGCTTCAGCATAGGTGATAAACAGCTGGCAAACCTCTCCCCGAATTTCCAGTGTCCTCTCCTTATAATAGGAGAGAGCTCATCGCAGGCCCAAAGTATGGAGCCTGTACTTGGCCTCCAAAGTGTAACTGGGGTAGTACACCGGCAGAGTCAACACCTGGTTAAGGTGAAACTCTGACACCACCTGCGGAAGGAATTTCGGGTGGGGGCGCAGGACAGCCTTGTCCCTGTGGAAGACCAGATAAGGGGAGTCCACAGAGAGTGCCTGGAGCTCCCCTGTCCTTCTGGCAGATGTGATAGCCACCAGGAAGGCTATCTTCCACAAATGTGGCAACTCACACTTGTGCATTGGTTCGAATGGCTTGCCCATGAGCTTTGCCAGGACCAGCAGTAGATCCCACGGAGGTGAAGGTTCAAGCACCAGAGGGGATATGTGATCCAGGCCTTTGAAAAAGCACCCAACCAGCCGGCCTGGTGGCTGAGACACTGGACGCCACCTTGCTCCACACTGGTGACCGGGTTGAGAGCGGACTGGTCGCTGAGAGTGGCAGGGAGGAGGGATCGAGTGTCTGTGAACTGCTCTCCCTCTTTTGGGGAGGGTTTTTTCAGGTGTCTGCGTGTTTGTGACTCCTGGCGGAGGCTGGGGGATGGTGTGCTGGCACTGCACTAGAGGGGTTAGTTTGGGGTGGCGCGCTCCCTTCCCCTTGGAGTCATTGCACACCCTGCTCATGCAGGCCTGGAGGAAAACGGAAAAATGGCATGCAGTTGCCTCGGCTTGATGGCCATCTACGAGACACCTTGGCTCGGAGGCACCATAGTATACTGGATCAGGACTCGTTGGGAAGCGAGGGGGGCTGTCCGCCACGGGGGGAATTGGTGCGGGCCTCACTGGTGGCTAGGGCAGGACCTGACGGTGGCCGGATACAGATGGATGCCAGGATATGGGGAGCAGACTGCAGCGCCAGCCAGGTAAAAAGGATTAAGGGAAAAAAAAAAGAAAAAGCACCCAACCACCGTCTCCTGTGCCAACGTCGGCTGACCGTCCCGTGCCCGGTAAGCAGAGATGGCTGCCAGGTGCACCCTAATGGTCGATGATCGAAGACCCCCCTTTGGACAGAGACCAAAGTTAGTCGAGAATGTTAGCCACTGGACAGGACAGAGGGTACAGGCCCTTGCCCTGACACCAAATGGAAAACCTTTTCCATTTGAAGGCATAACACTTCCTGGTTGACTCCTTCCTGGATGCTTCCACTTCTGTTAGGACATCCTCGGAGAGACTCAAAGCCTAGAACTCTAGCCGCTCAGGTACCAGGCTGTCAGATGCAAGGTTTGAAGGTCCGGATGGAATACCTTCCTTTGACTGAGTGAGATCAGGTCTAGGCGTGCTGGAAGCCACTTTGGGGGCCTGTTGCTGAGGCTGAGGAGATCTGGGTACCAGAACTGGAGTGGCCAGTCTGGGGTTACCAGGATCACCTGTGCCTTGTCCCTCCTCATCTTGAGGAACACCCTGTGGATCAAGGGAAATGGAGAGAAGGCGTAGAAGAGACCTGGGGTCTACGGCCTTGAGAAGGCATCCCCCTGCAGTGAGCCCTGCTGAGGCAGGTAGGCATGAAACAGCCTCAGCTTGGTGTTTTCCCAGAAGGCAAACAGGTCCGCCAATGGTTTGCCCCAGTGGGAGAACAGACTGTAAGCTACCTCTGGATAGAGAGACCACTCGTTGGATGTCTCGGCTATGCGGCTGAGAGCATCTGCCAGTTGGTTTGAGGCTCCTGCCACGTGGATGGCTAGAAGATCTGCCTCCAGACGGCTGACAAGTGTACAGATGCAGAGCGCTTCCCTGCATAGCAGACGGGAATGCGTGCTGCCCTGTTTGTTGAGGTAGTACGTGGTCGTGGTACTGTCCATCTGGACTTGAACCACTTGATCCCAGAGCTGAGGAGCGAAAGCTGACAGTGGCAGTCTGACTGCTCTGAGCTCCAACAGGTTAATATGAGAATGGGACTCCTCGGGGGGTCCATAACCCATGGGCCCTGTTGTCCCCCATGTGGGCTCCCCAGCCTATGAGAGGCGCATCGGTCCTGAGGACAGCCATCGGCTCGGGGCAGACAGAATCCCTTCCTGCAACCAGTCTGGGATGGTCCACCATAGAAAAGCGTCCCACATCTTCTGGGTCACAGTGATCAGCTAGTTGAAATGACCATGGTGCTGAGTCCAATGGGCAGCCAGCTCCCACTGGAGGGGGCACATATGGCACCAGGCCCAACGGATCACAGAGGTGCATGCCACCATGTAACCCAGAAGGCGCAGAAAGTCCTGGGCAGGGCGCAACTGCCCAACCAGAAATGATTGGGCAAAGGAGGAGAACACCTCCACCCTGTCCATCGGGAGCCGAGCTCTGGCTTGATGAGAGTCGAGCTCTGCCCGATGAAGCACATCAGCTGAGAAGGCATGAGGTACGACTTGGTCTCGTTGATCAGGAGACCACGTTGGGAGCAGGTCTGGACAGCCAGGTCCCTGGACCTCTCCACCTCCTGCTGGGTGGAACCTGCCAAGAGCTGATCGTCAAGGTAAGGGTAATATCTGACCACCCCCCCCATGCCTGATGTGGGCTGCCACCACTGCAATGCATTTGGTGAAGACCCGTGGGGCCGATGACAGGCCAAATGGCATGGCTTGGAACTCATATAGGGTTCCCCCATCTCTGAAGTGGAGGAACTGCTGGTGGGATGGATGGATTGAGATGTGAAAGAACGCATTCTGGAGATCCAGTGAGCAGAACCACATGTTTCGCTCCAGGGATGGTATGAGCTGAGACAGAGTGACCATCCAGAAGGTGCATGACCCGATATATGGATTCAGGTCATGCAGATCAAGAATGGGGCGCCAGCCCCCTCCGCTTGGGAACCATAAAGTACCTGGAAACAAAGCCTGGGTCTGCTGGAGGGTCCGCCACTGGAACTACTGCCTTCTTGAGGAGGAGCTGAGCAATGTCATCTCGGAGAGCCTACTGAGTGTGGGTGGATACCCTCTCCTCCTGTGGGGCGCGGGCTCAGCTTGGAGGGTACTGCTGATATTCCAGAGGCAGTCCCTAGCTGACCACTTTTTTTTTTTTTTTTGCATTATCTGTTTATCTCCCCTGCGACCCCCACCTGCCTCTCCTTCAGGCCAATTGCCACAAGGACTCTCACCTCCTCTCTGCCACCGATCCCGACCCCACATCGCAGCCACCTCAGGGTAACCTGATGTAACCGTTTGTCGGGTGGGTCCTCCTCTTCCGAGGAGAAATGGGCTAACAACCTAGGCATTGGCCCTGGGTGCAGCTGCAGCCAGGTTGGCTGTCATGGAGCTTGAGGAGGCACTGGTCTGGGCGGGCGTGATCTGGTAGGAGGAGATGCCATTTTCTAGTTTTTCCTCTAGTTCCCCTACTCGCGTGCCAACTGAGCTTCCCCTGGTCTCCACTGGGGGATGCTACAGAGCAACACCATTCCCCAACCCACCCCAGGAGAGGAGAGCAGTCCTCTGGATGCTCAATCCTACTCCTTCCCCTGCCGACCCTCTGGGCCAACCACTTCTAAGACCCACCTGTCCGTGGTAACAGCGGACCAGGCAGAAAGAAAGTGGTAGAGCTGGTCCCCCATGGAAGGTCCCAGAGCTGGCATGACGGGAGTAGGGGTGGCAGCCCTCACCCCGTCACTGGGCAGGCTTGGAGGTAGAGGTTCCAGGACCTGAACCCCGGCCTCCGTTACGGACCTGGGAGGGTCTGGGCTTGGGCTGGGGTCACCAAGCTTGAACCTGCTGCTGATGACCCCCTTGAAAAGAGGACTGCTGGGTAGCAGGGGAAGAGTGCCGAAAAGGCTTCTTCTTCTGCTGCTTCTTGGGACCGGAAGAACCCTTAGCAGAAGTGGCGTCCAAGGTGGCATTGGACTTCTCAATGCGCTGAAGGTGACCGGCCACACCTGGGCCGAAGACATCGGTGCCCAGGAATGACACACCAGCTAGTTTGTGCTGGGTATCCACCGGAAAGGAGGAGAGCCTCAGCCAAGCCCTGTAGTGGGAGGCAACTGCAGTTGCCAATGAATGGGCACAAGTCCCCGATGTCCAGAACCGTCTGTAGCTGTTGTTTAGTCACAGCACAGCCTTGGTCCAAGACCTGCTTGACCGTGGTCTGCAAGTCTGCGGGGAGATGTGGGAGGACTTCGTCCAAGGTCCTCAAAAGGGCATGGGAGAAGTGTGCCATGATGACGGCCGAGCTTGCCTGACGGAGGCCTAAAGACGAGGCTGCATAGACCTTCCGGGCACAGTGATCCAAATGTTTGGATTCCTTCTCAGGAGGTCTGTCGGTATCGGCAGAACTACCAGTACGCCTGAACACAGAGGCAGTCACAAGGCTCTCGGCTAAAGGGTGCTCTTTGAACCCCACAAGGGACCCCATGGGCACAGCATACTTGCAGGCCATATGGGCAAACAGAGCTGGATGGGAAGCAGGGTGCTGCCACAGTTCTAAGGCCCAGCCAAGAATGGCCTTGGCCACAGGAAAGGCTTCAGTCGGGGTATCCCCTCTCTTAAGGATGTCAGTGAAAGGGTGCTCCGCCTTTTTCTGGATAGGTTCCAGGGGCATCCCTGTGGACTCAGAGATGAGGCGCAGAATGCCCTGAAAGGACGAAGGACCTTCCTCCATCTCTATCCCACCCGCCAATTCATCATCCCCTAATGAGAATGGAGGCCAGTTTCATCAGAATCTGAGGTATCTGGATACAGCGGTTGACTGCCCACATCACCCTCGACCCGCCAGGAGCAGTCAGAGGTGACAGTGACCAAAAGACACCGGGGAAGCCTGGTGTCCGGTTTAGCTTCCTTAGAAGGAGCCCTTCCCACAAGCTGCTTGGGCAGCAGTTCCACCAAAATCAGTGGAGAGACTGGTTTAGGCCAAACCGGAGGTTTTGCCGACTCCTCGGGTGGAGGAACCAACTTAATCAGCTCAAGGGGAGTCTGTTTCAGCCTGGGAGGCGAGAGCTGGGGTAGGCTTGTGCCCGGACAAAATCAGCTGTTGCCACATGAGGTCCTCGTAGCGCCGATGGAGCCTCTCCTCATCTGAGGACTCATGGCATCGCCTCTTTTTACAGCGCTTATGGCCCTTCCTCAGCCTTTCAGTTGAGGGGGTCCGAGACCTTGATTGAGATCAGACGGGCCAACTTGGTCACTCGGGAGACACCACTGGGACCAGTGACTTCTCGGGGTCAGGGACCACTTCCTCAGTGGGATTCCCAAAAGGCTGGGTCACCTCGTCGGGGAATGTAAGGACCGGAGTCCGAGTGAGAGAGCTGGCAGCAAAGGGTCGATCGGGTTGAGAATTATCTCGTTGTCGATCAACACTTCAGTTGACTGGCCAGACAGCAAGGCCGAGAAGCTAGCAGCTGAAGAAGCGATTTTGACAGAGGTCGAAATGGCCAGCTCCGGGAACCGAGGTCTCTCCCGATCCCAAGAGCATCTCCGTCGAGACGAAGACTGTCCCAGGTCCTTCTCCCGCTTACGGGACTGAGAGGAGTGCATGCTCACAGGACTCTCACCCTTAATTGGGAGAGAGTGGCACAACTCTCGGAAGAAACCCGAGAAGGTGGAGCCCAGGTTGAGTGGAATGAAGAAGCTCTGAGAGGAAGATTCCTCGGCGCGAGCCACTTCCTCCTCGAAAGCCTGCATGCGCTCCAATTGCTCGGTGGAAACCGCCCACCGGACCTCCTTGGATTTCACCGGCGGGTTCCATTTTTCAGGCCTCCCCAGCTTAAGACATGTGAGACAGTTGTCGAGGACGTCAGGTTGGAATGCGAGGCAAAACTCACACATCGTGGTGTCATGGCCGACACCCAAACAGTAAACGTACACGGCATGTGGGTCGGTGCGTGACATCTTCTGGCCACACAAGCACCATCTAAATCCAGGGGAAGACTTGTCTTCCTAAATCCGGGGGAAGACTTGTCTTCCATGATTGAGAAAAAACAATCGCAATCGCTAATGCGAACAAGGCGAATTTTCGGAACAACCAAAGGTTCTGAAGCCAGGGCCTACAAAATGCGACAGCATGAGGGAGGCAACCTGAATTTTCCAGAGGAAAGGAAGATCTGGCATCATGGGGCGGAGCCGAGGGTTATACCACCTGGGTGGGTGGGTACAGCAAGCTTGAAGACTTTCTGGCTGAATTAAATGGACAGGGACCCTGCCAAGAATTGTGGATGAACAACATATCCACGATCCTAGAACATCACTTACCTGCTAGATTTATAACATCAGTCAGCAGTATCAGAACATGCTACAGACAGTGCTTTCTTTCTGACTTACCTGAACAATCATGGTAGGAAACCAGGTCTACCGCTTAAGTAACACTAGTTTAGCTGGTATAGTTAAGTTCCTTGGAATGATGTTTTATGAACCTTAAAAACGATGTGGTTCCGGCCTTCTCTTTAGAAAGAACATTAAACACTAGATCATTCACAGTGCATTCTAAAAGACAAAAAGAACCTCAGCACAAAAGCACTGAGGCAAGGGTTGCCTGGGAAGGATACTGGCAATACAGCCAAGTTTTAGAGAAACACAAAATCACACAAACCACAATCATTTAAAGCATCATGGGATGTACATGCAAATTAGCATGAATGAATTTAGACTGATTCTGCTGGGTGAGTGAGTGCATGGTGCTAAATGGCCACACACACACACACACACACACAAAGGCTGAAAACAGAATACTATTCGTCCCTCTCAGGATTTGGATGAGGCACACGTATTATGTCTGCTTTAAGCAGAACCAGTCTACATTCTTTCATGGTGATCTGTATCTACAACCCATAATGCTTTGCAAAACTAGGGTATGTATGATTCGGTAATTCTCAATGCATGTCCACTGACCTGCTATCCTCTCACTCTCTCTCTCTATGTGTATGTGTTTGTTTTCTGAATCTCTGGTCTTTTAATCCAGCCAATCTCTTAATGCACTGTTAGTGGTGCTTCAACCAGTGACATCAGAGTTGGTGGCTACTGATGCGTATTGTTCATTTATTTAAAACATTTTTCCTTTTGCAGTTAATCCTTATTTTCTTCCCTGGGCCCGGGCAGCCCTCCAGACGCCAGCCACCACAGCTACATCTTCCCGATTTTCCTCCAGGTCTTACAATCGCGTGAAGGCAGCATGGCCTGAGTGCTTCTTGGGTGTGGGGCCTGTGGGTGGGTGGCTGGAAGTCAACGGCCACCCAGGTGCCAATTTTTTCCCCTGGTTTTTCCTCCATGGCCAAGAAGTGGGCATGCAATGCCACCCAGAGAGCCCCATGCACACTACCACATGTGGGATGTCAGCAGCCGCCACTCTACCTGCTTCCCTATCCTATCGGTCTCGGCTGCCATTCTCCCAGCTGACACTAGGCATCAGGTGGACGCCGGACACTGTAACCCTCCCTCCCTGGGAGAGGAGAGCAGTCCTTCGGACACTCTATCCACTCTGCCCAGCTGCCCCCGATGACCTGGGTCCATTCTTGAACCCAGGTCACTGGCGTGGCGACAGGTGAAGCGCAAGCACTTCAACCCTCCACACCTCTGGACCGGCCTATTTCAAGCATTTTAACAGGAAAAGCACATTGAGCTGGTGACAGCTCGTTTCCAGATGTGTCGGGGGGGGGGAGGAAAAACTGCATAAAAACATTAAACACTTAAGTTGCCACTTCAGCAGAAACTCAGTACACAGAGTAACCACTTCTTCAGCAGTATAGCAGCCCATGTGACTACTGTTCTTACAACACAGCCTTTTGCATCTTGCATCACCCTAAGGGTGTTTTGTGTTATGCCTAGTCTTACACTGCCTACACTACTTTGTGTCAGTCCCTGGTCTTTTTGTTCTGTCTAGTCCCACGCAGTCTACCGTATGCCCTACCTTCAGTCAGCCCTGGATTGTTTCGAGTTGAGTGTTGTCCCACACTGCCTGCCTACGTAGGGTCACCCCTAAGTCATTTCAAGTTGTGTCTAGTATTACACTGCTTACAGTGTTCTCTACCTTGGGTCACCCTGGGGTCATTTCACGTTGTGTCTAGTACCACACTGCCTACCCTACTTTGGGTCACCCTGGGTTCATTTCATGTTGTGTCTAGTAAGACCGTACCTACACAGCCTACCCTACCTTGGGTCACCCTGAGATCATTTCATGTTGCGTCTAGTACTGCACTGCCTACACAGCCTACTCTACCTTGGGTCACCCTGGGGTAATTTCATGTTGTGTCTAGCACCAAACTGCCTACACAGCCTACCCTACCTTGGGTCACCCTGGAGTCATTTGATGATGTGTCTAGCACCACACTGCCTACACAGTCTACCCTACCTTGGATCACCCCTGGATTGTTTTGATTTGTCTAGTACTGCAGTACCTTCGAAGCATTCCCCACAAACCATCCCATCTACCCTGTGGACTGATGCAGCAGCTTTGTTTTAACCCTAGTCTGTATTACCAAACAGCAAAAGAAGGAAGGTCCGAATGTTTTGATATATCAACTCCTTACAGTACCAGCCCTGATGGTATCAACTTCCTCTGTGCTTTCACGAGAAACACAAAACACATCCCTTAAAATGCGATCGTTAGCTTCTACTTTGCATACAAACTCTGACAAACAAATTTCTGTGTCTATTTTAAGCTGTGGCTTACCACCAGCACCACAAACATGGACCATCTTGTGTGTTACAGGGCACAAGCGAGTTCATATCCGATTCGTTCTGCTTGAGGGAGCTGACAAGTATTATATAATGATAAGGCAAAAAGGAGGCTTCTCAGTGGTGGAGACTATTTTTAACATGATATCCATGATAGTCAGTTGAAAAATCTGTTTTATCTTCCTTCCAAAATCAATTAAGCACCATTATATAATAGCAATAAGGCCCTACTGGGACCTGATTTGCTGCATCTGCATGTATCATCACTCCTCAGGTGGTACAAGGCACTCTACTTCGTCTTGCACCTCACCATGCACCTGAGTAGTGATATGTGCAGTAAATCACTCCCTTCATGCTTTATTGCTTAAGTAACATGCTGCTGCTGTGTAGGACTAGCTTAAATCATGCCTGAAAATAGGCATTTTAATTGTCTAGTGTACTTGCCTGGTTAACAATAACTAACTACTAACTAACTAACTGAATGCATTTTTCTCTTTCCTCAGTATACTGTCCCCATACCCCCTTGACAATGGGGTGTCACCTTGACTGCACTGTTCCTCGGTTCACTGCCCCGTGTCCTGCCTGACAACCAGGATCACCACGGCTGCACCCTCCCACAGTTTACTGCCCCGTACCCTGCCCTGACAACTAGGTGTTACCAAAGCTTCCCCCTTCCTCGGTATACTGCACCATACCCACACCCTGACAATTAGGGGTCACCACTGGCTGTACCCTTCCTTGATTTACTGCCCCATACACCGTTCTGTCACTTGTGGGTCGCCACAGCTGAATCCTTTCACTATTTACTGCCCTGAGCCCCACCCTGACAACTGGGCATCACCATGGCTGCACCCTTCCTCGACTTCCTGCCCCCATGCCCTGCCCTGACAATTAGGTGTCTCCACCACTACGCCCTTTCTCGGTTTACTACCCCATGCCCTACCGTGACAACCAGAAGGTCACCCTCGCTACACCTTTTCTTGGTTTACTGCCTCCATGCCCTGCCCTGACAGTGGGAGGGATCACCAAGGCTGCACCCTTCCTTTGTTTACTGCCACCCCCGTGCCCTACCTTGACAAGTGGGATCACCACAGCTGCCCCTTCCTCCATTTACTGCCCCCATGCCCCACCCTGACAACAGGAGGTCACCACAGCTGCCCCTTCCTTGGTTTACTGCCCCCTGTGCCCTGCCCTAACAGTTGGGGGTTGCCACAGCCACACCCTTCCTCAGTTTACTGCCCTTCCCCGACAATTAGGGGTCACCTAGGCTGCACCCTTCCTTGGTTTACTGCCTCCTGTGCCCTGGCCTGACAACTGGGGGTCACCATAGTTGCCCCTTCCTCTGGCTGGGAGAGTGGATCTCTTCCCAGTTGGTCAGTGCTGCTTCCTCCCTTCTTCCCTGGGAACAGAGAGCTTCACCTCTATGACATTCCTGGTCTCTAGACAGTATCAGGGTAGGATTCTGGAACCCAAGCAAGTCGCCTGGAGTATCCTACATGCTAGCACAATGCAGTATTGCTACCTCACTGGGCCAGCACCTGATACCCTTCTATATCCACCCACACAACCAAAACAAAATAAAAACCTGGGAGACGGGCTGTCCAATGGCCAAATGGATAGCTCGTTGCACTCTTGCAGTGGCAATCCAGGTTCGGAAGTGGACTTGAGAGCCAGCCGTGCAGTCAGGGGGGCTTCTGGGTTTGGAAATGGTCTCCAGAGCCAGCAGGACAGTCTGGAGTTGGTGGTGGTGGTAGGGGAGCTGGGGAGGCGCAGTAGTGCTTCCAGCCAGTGCCGAGAGGCTGCCAGGTTCTGCTGCAATGGCAGCAGACAGTAGGCCAGGGAAGCTTGCTTCCCTTATCGGGGCATGCTACGTTCAGGCATGTCTGTAAGAGTGCAGCCTGGTACCATACATGTGGTGGGCGAGGACATGGGCGAACACAAGAAAGAATGAAATACGCACCAGCTGCTACACCTCATGGCGCTGGTACTCTTCAGTCCCATCCCAGATGTATTCCTGCCGGTGAAAATGGTGAGACCATGGTGGTGGGGAGTGGCAGATGAAACTGGTGGACCAGGTACATGACTTTATGCAGCCACGAGGTGGCAGTTGGGGGCAAAAACGAAAATCACTTGCTCACTATAATTGTTGATCTTCCAGAATTTCTTCATTATTCATTCCCACTTATGGGTCCTAAGCCAGAGGCACCAGGACCTAGTGGGAGCAAAGTCTTTTGTAGTCTAGGGGGCCAATGTTGGTGCCAGTGCCACTCATGAGGCAGATGTAGCAATGTTGCACTCGTGGGATGGCCAGTAACTGATGCCAGCCTCCTACCTTCCTCAGTTCCGTTTGCCAGGAGAAAAACCAGTGGGAGAGAAAAAGAGAGTTACAGGGGTACAGACTCGTAGCCCAAAAAGGAGGAAAAGGACATAGGATATAAAAATCATACAAATAATAAAACCCAGCTACCAACTTAGAGAAAACTAAGGGATGGACTTAGGTGGCACACGGGTAGCAGAAGTAAGAGAGATGGCCTGCTAACCACGTATATAGGAAGGTACAGAAGGTCAGCAGCTCTGGCATATATCTCTGGCTGGCTAAGAGAGCGATCCAGAGGCGCTGCTGAGAAAAGGATGGCAGATGCCAATTTAGGGGAGGGGTCTTATGCTCAAAGAAGACAAACTTATGGGTCAGAGTACCAAGCTTTCCCCAATATTGGGGTGGAGTTGGCTCATTCTGAAGGAAAAAAAAATATACTTCCCACAGTCCTCTGCGGGGGATAACCACAGGAGGAAACTGACTCCTTACAGGTCTGGTGAGACCTGTGACTAGTCAGGAGCAGGCAGAGGCTCCCGTGGCCTAGGAGCAAGAGGGCTCCACGACAACTAACGCTGGACCCTGCAGGAGAAGAAATCAGTCCCCAGGTAGTGCAAGTGCCCGGGGTGCCAACTAGGCAAGGCAAAGCCATGCTATCCACTAAATGCAGACTGCAGTTCCCACCAGCTTGGAAGCTATCTCGCTGATGTCATAAGACATCTTGGCTTAGTGCCTCCCTAGCTCTAGGCCCTGAGCAGAAAGGCGAATGGCCTGCTTGGTTGCTTCACAGTCTGGCATGGATGCTAACAGCTGACTCAGCGTTGCCCACAGGCGCTTGACCTAAGCTGCTTGGTGTACCTGATGTCCAAAAATGCACATCATGGTGCGTGCTACCATAAAAATGCTACTGCAGCACCAAAATCCCTGAGGTGGGATGAGGGATAAAGCCTGGGGACCCCACAGGAGTGTAATACCTGCACTGGACATCCCTAGCGGCTGCAAAAGGGGCAAAGGGATGGAGCAAGACGTTCCTGGATGCCTACATACATGGTCAAGGACATGAAGGGGCAACAATACTGTCACTGCTGTATTCTCCAAGGACTGACAGCACCAGAGTAGCGGTACTACAACCTACAAAATGGTGAACACTCACCTCCTGCATGATCTCCAATCGGAACTGCTGGTACTGGGAGTACACAGCATCGGAGGAGAGATGGAGCAAAAAATCCTTCTCCTCAGAGGAGGAAGTGAGAGAGGAGGAGCTGGATTTTGGTACTGGCGGTACAGGGGCCACAGGCATAAAAATAGCCTGGTCACCTCCGAGGTGGAACTGGTGGAGTATATCAGCTCCTGACCTGAACTAGTCCCAGGTCGTGGGCCCTAGAGGACCAGAAATACTGGAGAGAGGGGGCAGGGTGGGAGGGGGTCATGGGTAACGGCCAGGTTCTCTGCCAGGATTGCAAGAATGCTCAGGGGACCTTATCCAGAGGGACTGCCTGGCAAACTTGCCCATCTGCAGGTGATCAACATCAGTGGACCAGTCCAGACGGTGCCCTTGAGGGGGATACACCCAGACAGAGAAAGCAGAGCCACGTGTGTCCCATGGGGTGGCCCCGATCACCAACAGTGACAGGGCCAGACAGTTCCGGAGAGAAACTGGTCCCCGGAGTAGCACTGCAACCCCCTGTAAGAGTTTCCACCACCTGTAGACAAGGGGTGAGCCGCAGGCCCAGAGCCCTGCTTCACCCTTCTTCAGTACTGACCCTTCCCAACCCCAGGGCCAAGCCCAGACTCTAGGCCAGGGACTCCACTAGAGTTAGCCCGGGACCCCACACCGGCCCCATGCCCAGCACCGCGAATGACACTGGAATCAGATCTGGCACTGGAACCCCAAATGGCACCGCTTACACCACCAGAAGGTGTCCCATCACCATCGTTCCCAACCCAGTACCAGCCTGAGGGACGCCTGGCCCTGAGTTAGGAAGGCTTCCATCCTTGCTGACCCCCTTCCTGAGCCCAAAGTTGGCACCACCATCCTCCCCTGGATCATCAAACCACTGAAGAGAAAAATGAAAATGACCTCAGAACCCATGGCAGAGACAGCTCTAGAACCCTCCTCTCTTTCAGCACCATGAACGGTGCCAGAAGGGTCCTGCTCTTGTGGCTGGCACTACCCCTTTGACTGGTACCTGCCTTATTACCGGGAGCCGAGGCAGCACCAGGCTGCAATGCTGAGGTGCCCACCAGGTTAGACCGAGCATACAACTTTGACCTCATCACTGGTGGCGTCCACTGCCCCAAAGGGTTGGACTGGGGGGGGGTGCTCAGCCAGCCCCCTCCCCCCAGAGGAGACCAGTTGTAAACCAAACCCCTCCCCAGGGTCTCCGAAGTCTCATCAAGGTGAGTGCAGGGAGTGCCTTGGTCTGCTGGGGAGGGGCTCAGGGGAAGAGACCAGGGGCCTTACCTGGCATCCCTGGTGTGATACCTGCCTCTGAAAGTGGGTGGCTAGCGGACTCACTTGTAATGCATGTAGTTTGCGGGTGCGGTAGTCCATCAAGAAGCAGGTGCCGCCCCCCCAAACAGGTGAAGGCGGGCCCAGTGGTAGCGGCCCCATGTCCAGTGCCGGGCATCCAGGAATTTCGCTCCGGTTCCTCCTCCATGCAGACATGCCTGCCAGCATTGTAGATAAGAGCGCCGGCAAGGAGTGGCGGTCCTTCCTTGGGGGAATCAGAGCCAAGGGGTTAGGGCAGTGCTGCATGGAAGCAGGGTGCCCCTCCCCCCAACCAGGAGAAGAATGACCGGAACTTCAGGTGGATGGGCAGAGCCAATAGCCATGTGGCCATACTGAAGAGGTGTCAGTGGAGGAGGGTGACAAATAAAGTTTGAAAAAATATAAAAAGAAGCAGGTGCAGCACCTATTCATATTATTGTTAGTGCCAAGGCAGGTCCAACAGTGCTCATGCTGGTCCTGAATGGCAATGTGGCCCCCACAGGAGCACCGATGCACAGGTGTGCCACTGCAATACCATTACTTCTTCTTCTTGGCTTTCTTCCCCCTATGCTTCTCAGGACTGGACATGGTGATGTGAAAAAACAATGAAAATTAGGAAACGAGAGTTTGGTGCTCAACTAGACATTTAAAATAATAAAGTGGCACCTAAGAAACCCAGTGCCATTGAAAAATGGTGCTGAACTAGGTGGCAACAAACTAAGGAAAGTAGTGACAGGTGAACGCTGCTCCCACTGTGTTCGCTCAACAGTGGTAAAAACGGAACTGAGGAAGGTAGGGGGCCAGTGTCAGTTACTGGCCAACGCACGACTGTGATGTCACAAAGTCTGCTTCATAGGTGGTGCCGGCACCAGGATCAGTCCCCTAGACTGCAAAAGACTCTGGGTCCTGGCACCTCTGGCCTAGCCCGTAAGTGGGAATGAATGGTGAAGACTGATTCTTGGAAGACCAGTTACTACAAAGAAACAACAACTGGGAGGCAGGGGTCTAAACAGTCACTGAAGGATCCAGGTCACTGCACCCTCCAAAGAAATGTATCCTAAACAAATGTGAGATTTTTTCCTGATGTCAACTGTTTATTTTTTCAACTAGTAAACAGTTGACACAGCAGTTTACTCTCCATCCTCCACTTCAATGTCCCTCGAGTGGGCTCCAGGGTACCAGCATCACTGTGCCATATATCAAGTGGTTGGGGGGCCAGGTAACCTTCGTGTAGGACTCTTGCATAACCTCCTCCCATGCTAGGTATTGGGAAAGGGGTGCCAGCGTGGAATGAGAAGCCCCCTGGATCCTGTGCAGTCAAGATCCAAGAGAATTCACCACCCTTTTCCTTTTATCCCCAGGACTTGGGAATGGTGCTGGGATTCAAACAGCAATATGCCATGCAGGGGGTCAACCTAGAGAGAGACAATTTATGAGGAAGAAAAAAAAAAAAAAGACATGATTGCAAGACTGGATTTTCTCTGCCACCTCTTCATTTTCAACATCTTCATTTGTACAATATCAGAACGGTGCACAAAGTCTGGAACAGAACTGAAATTGAAGCGCTTGCCTCCAAAAGGCGGAGGTCTCAAGTCCTCCTCACGGTCCAGAAGAAACTGCAGTATCATAAAGCTCTAAATACAGAGGCTATAGAAACAGGGTGGGATAGTAAGAGGGGGATACTGCAGCTTAAAATACAGAGTCCACGGAAGTGATGTAATCACAGCACAGTCTGTGGACAGCAAAGTTACAGGAAGAGCTGTAGCAGTAGTGTTGGCTCTGGCGATCGCTCCAGAAAGTTGCAATCTACTGTGAAGTCTTTCGAGGTATATGGCAAGGGTTCTGCCCATGTTCCTCATAGTGTCTCCTCAGGTTGCTCTTTCTGATGCTTCCTCTCTGCCAACCACAGGTGAATTTTTTCTTTCAGCTCCAGGTTAGGCTTCACCTGATCCATGGTGAGTGGGCTGCGATTGAATGGATCCGTTTGGTCGCTGACAAGTGAAACAGAAGAGACAGTTAGTGAATTAGAAAAGCACTTTTATTACCATGTTGTTATACTTTCTGTTTTCCCCTCTGTACCTAGCGAGCCAGGCCATCTGACCACCCACAAGCCTCGGGTACCGTGCCTACCGGGCTGTACACCACTGGCTCCTGACTGCCTGTCCCATCCTATCGTGTCTAGAACTTCTCCTGCTGAAGCCGGCACTTCTTTATTTTTATTTATTAACTGCCCATCCCCACCCCACCAAATGATGGCGCAGCAGTAGGGTTACTGATCGTTGCTGGTGACCCTGGTTCAGGAAAGAGCCCAGGTTGTTGAAGGGTCAGCCGAGGGGAAGGGGGATGGAGTGTCCCACAGGACACTCGCCCTGAGGACAGTTGTCTGCACCGCTGCACCAGCGCCTCCTGTTGTAGAAAGCACAGTTCTGCACGGCCAGCAGAAGGGTAGGGAAGCTGATCGGCTTGTGGATGCCCATTACATGTACGCACGTGCACGTTCATGCTGCTGACTTTGGGGGAAGGCCTTGAAAACAGGGATAAAGCCTGGCCTAGACACAGGATGACACCAGCCTCTTGAAGGCCCTGCTCCTGCCAACTAGGCTCTGCTCCAGGCATATTTGGTAACTGCCAGGACCTGGTCCCATCCAGGCAGCCTCACCATGTAGGGGTATGTCATAGGGCATCGGAGCAGGTTAGTCCTGGGGATGGCATGGTGATGGGGCTAGGGATGCCAGAGGCTAGGGGCATGGGCTGGAGTAGAGGCCAAAAATAGTAATAAACAAAAAATCTCCCCCCCACCCCCAAATACCCCTCTCACACAGCTTGTCATCAACAGTTTCGTAGCAACATCTAGGATTGTCTGTGAGCTGACTGCTCTTCAATATCATTTGAAGGCAGCAGTGGGGTGCAAAGGAAAGGAACCAGTATGGTAACCCTGGGTTCAAATCCCACTAGAGCCACTGGCTCTCTGTTTGACAAAGCACAGGACTGAGGGTCTCACAATCCCAGACAGTACAGCTGTCGAAAAACGTGTCCAGATGAGCACACAGAAATAGCATATGGTATCCAAGCCTCAGCAGCCTTACTGGAAGCAAACTGAATTGCTTCTAAATGACCTGTTTAATGTTTATTATTTTTCAGCCCCCCCATCACAAAGCAAACCCTTATCAAAATGTACTGCCCTTACTGCTACAACAATTAAACAATGGCTAGCGGTAGTCACCCGCTACCTCACACCTGCCCACCTTTTCCAACTAACAGCGATATATTTTAATTTATTGAATTCTTGGATAACACCTTTGAGCTGAAAGCTCCTTTACATAGGTTCCACGTCAACAACATAAAACAGATTTACAAGTTGAATAGAGAACTTAACAAGACGTCAGTATATACCAGAGTCAGGTTTACAGCTGACAGAGGTACTGCTGTTCCACATCATATGCCAGACAAATAATCTAGGGAAAGTATATAATAATACCGATTGGTGCCATAAGTAAGGTAGCCACCAGTGAGGCTTTGTCAAGCATAATTAGGTACCATGTGTGGACATCAACATATGCAAGGATCAGGAGTTAAGAGCAGGCAGAGCTACAGTTGTTTTACAACATATGCCAGACAATAATTTAGAGAATGCATACAAAAAATAAAGATTGATGCCGTAGGTCAAGTAGCAGCCAGAGGCTTTGTCAAGCATGTAGGTACCACGTGTAGGGTAGAGAGGCAGGATGGGTAATAGAAGGTGGGAGAACTGTAGAAGAGGGAGGGAAAGAAGGAGCGATAAGGTTGGGAAGACTGCAGGTTGTGGGTGTATGTATCCGTGAAGCAGATAAACAGGTTACTCACCTGTAACAGTAGTTCTAGGAGTGGTATATGTTGTTCATCCACACTTACTGGCATGTCCCTTTCCCCCTTTAAGGATCACCCAAAGTCTTCAAGCTAGCTCCTCCCACCCGCATGGTGTAACCCTTGGCTCCGCCCCACGACACCAGATCTTAGCCCGCTGGAAGCCAGGTTTGTGTGTCCGCAGCCAGGGAGGTCGGGTGGGTCCGTGTGGATAAACAACAAATACCACTCCTAGAACTACTGTTACAGGTGAGTAACCTGTTTTTCTAGGATCGTGGATATGTTGTTCATCCACACTTATTGGCAGACTCCTAGCAGCTCTCCGGGAGGAGGGATGCAAGGCACACACCCCCACTGATACTCCCTTGGGAAACAGAGATTGGAGAACTGAGGCCCCAAAACCAGCATCCTGGTGTGACTCAAGGTCGATGTGGTAATGGGTAATGAAGGTGTTTGCTGACTTCCAGGTAGCAACCCGACAGATTTCCTGGTTAGGGATGTCCCTGGTAGCAGCCACCGATGCAGCGGTATGACGGGTACAAAGAGCTCTTATCCCTCTGGGAGGCTCCATGCCCGCCAACTCATAGCACAGACTTATGCAAGATGTAATCCACCTTGCAACAGTCCGTTTTGCTGCAGGTCTGCCAGAAGCAGCTTCAGCGTAGGTGACAAACATCTGGCGAACCTCTCTCCAAATTTCCGCTGTCCTCTCCTTACAATAGGAGAGAGCTCGTCTCAGGTCCAAAGTATGGAACCCGTACTCATCCTCCGAGATGTAACTGGGGTAGTATACCGGCAGAGTTAACACTTGGTTAAGGTGAAACTCTGACACCACCTTCAGAAGGAATTTTGGGTGGGGGCATAGGACAACCTTGTCCGTCCTTCTGACAGATGTGATAGCCACCAGGAAGGCCATCTTCCATGACAAGTGTGACAATGCACACTTGTGCATTGGTTTGAATGGCTTGCCCATGAGCTTTGCCAGTACCAGCAATAGATCCCACGCAGGTGGAGGTTCATGCACCGGAGGGGATATGTGATCCAGACCTTTGAAAAAGCACCCGACCACTGTCTCCTGCGTCAACATAGATGTTGATGGCACTAAGGACTGCAAGGCCCATCAGTTTGCCCAGGCGTCGGCTGCCCGGCCCGCACCCGGTAAGCATTTCTTTCTGGATGCCTCCACCATGGTGAGGACATCCTCGGAAAGACCCAAAGCCTGGAACTCTAGCCACTCAGGTACCAGGCTGTGAGGTGCAGGGACTAAAGGTCTGGATGGTATACATTCCCCTGACTTGAGAGAGGGATCTTGTCCAGGCGTGCTGCCAGCTGCTCCGGGGGCCTACAGCTGAGGCTGAGGAAATCTGGATAACAGAACTGGCACGGCCAGTCTGGAGCTACCAGAATCACCTTCGCCTTGTCTCTTCTCACCTTGAGGAGCACCCTGTGGATCAAGGGAAATGGAGGGAAGGTGTAGAAGAGGCCTGGGGTCCACAGCCTTGAGAACGCATCTCCCTGCAGCGAGCCCTGCTGAGGGGGGCGGGCATGAAACAGCCTCAGCTTGGTGTTCTCCTTGGAGGCAAACAGGTCCACCATCGATTTGACCCAGTGGGAGAACAGGCTGTAAGCTACCTCTGGATGGAGAGACCACTAGTGAGATGTCTCACCTAAGCGGCTGAGAACATCTGCCAGATGATTGGAGACTCCTGCCACATGGATGACTAGGAGATCTGCCTTCAAATGGCTGACGAGGGTCCAGATGCGGACCGCCTCCCTGCAAAGCAGATGGGAGTGCGTGCTGCCCTGACTGTTGAGGTAGTACATGGTTGTGGAATTGTCCATCTGGACTTGAACCACTTGACCCCAGAGCTGAGGAGCGAAAGCTGACAGTGCCAGTCTGATTGCTCTGAGCTCCAACAAGCTGATGTGGTATCGGGACTACTCAGGGGTCCAGAACCCGTGGGCCCTTTTGTCCCTATGTGGGCTCCCCAGCCTATAAAAGAGGCATCGGTCGTGAGGATGGCCGTCGGCTTGGGCTGTCAAACGGGATCCCTTCCTGCAACCAGTCTACGGCGGTCCACCACTGGAGAGCGTCCCACACTTTCTGGGTTACAGTGAACAGCTGGTCGAAATGACTGTGGCGCTGAGTCCACTGGGCAACCAGCTCCCACTGGAGGGGGCGCATGATCCACCGGGCCCAACAGACCACGGAGGTGCATGCCGCCATGTAATCCAGAAGGCGCAGAAAGTCCCAGGCAGGGCACAACTGCCCAACCAGAAATGATTGGGCAAAGGAGGAGAGAACCTCCGCCCTGTCCGCTGGGAGCCGAGCTCTGGCTTGATGAGAGTTGAGCTCTGCCCAGATGAAGCACATCACCTGGGAGGGTACGAGTTCCGACTTGGCCTTGTTGATCAAGAGGCCGAGTTGGGAGCAGGTCTGGAGGGCCAGGTCCCTGGACCTCTCCATCTCCTGCTGGGTGGGACCTGCTAAGAGCCAATCGTCGAGGTAGGGGTAAATTCTGCCCCCCCCCCGGATACCTGAGATGGGCTGCCACCACTGCGATGCATTTGGTGAAGACCCATGGGGCCAATGACAGTCTGAACGGCATGGCTCAGAACTTGTATAGGGTCCCTTCTGCTCTGAAGTGGAGGAACCGCCAATGAGACGGACGGACTGGGACGTGAAAGAACGTGTCCTGCAGATCCAGTGAACAGAACCATATGTTTTGCTCCAAGGATGGTATGATCTGGGACAGAGTGACCATCTGAAAAGTGCGTGACCCGAGATACTGATTCAGGTCATGCAGCTATAGAATGGGGCGCCAGCCCCCTGTCTGTTTGGGCACCAGGAAGTACCTGGAGACAAAGCCTGTGTCTGCTGGAGAATCCGCCACTGGGGCTACTGCCTCTAGGAGAAGCTGAGCGATGTCGTCTCGGACAGCCAACTGAGTATAGGTGGATACTCTTTCCTCCCGAGGGGTGCGGGCTCGGCTTGGAGGGTGCTGCTCGAATTCCAGAGGCAGTCCCTGGCCAACCACTTCCAAAACCCACCTGTCCATTGTAATAAAGGAAAGAAAGGAAGTGGTGGATCTGGCCCCCCATGGGAGGACCCAGAGCTGGCGTGACGGGAGAGAGGGCGGCACCCCCACTCCGTCACTGAGCAGGCTTGGAGGAGGAGGATTCAGGACCTGAACCTCTGCCTTCTTTACGGGCCCTGGCTTGGGCTGGGGCGCCAAGCTTGAGCCTGCTGCTGATGCCCTCTTTGAAAGGAGGACTGCTGTGCTGCAGGGGAAGAGTGCCGAAAGGGCTTCATCTTCTGCTGTTTCTTGCCCAAAGAAGCTTTAGTAGAAGTAGCGTCCAAGGTGGCACTGGACTACTCAAGACACTGAAGGTGACCAGCCACACCTGGGCCGAAAAGATCAGTGCCCAGGAAAGGCACTTCAGCTAGTTTGCGCTGAGTATCTGCCAGAAAAGAGGAGAGTCTCAGCCAAGCCCTGCGGTGAGATGCAACTGCAGCTGCCATCGAGCAGGCACAAGAATCCCCAAATGTCCAGGGCTGTCTGAAGCACAGCCCGGCCCTGATCCCGGACCTACTTGACCGTGGTCTGCATGTTCGCGGGGAGGTGTGGAAGGACTTCATTCAAAGACCCCAAGAGGGCATGGGAGAAGTGTGCCATGATGACGGCCAAACTTGTCTGACGAAGGCCTAAAGATGAGGTTGCACAGACCTTACGAGCTGAATGATCCAAAAGTTTGGATTATTTTTCAGGAGGTCGGTCAATGTCGGCAGAACTGCCAGTAAACCTGAACACAGAGGCGATCACCAGGCTCTTGGCCGAAGGGTGCTCTGTGAACCCTGCAAGGGACCCCATGGGCACTGTATACTTGCGGGCCCTGCGGGCAGACGGAGCTGGACAGGAGGCAGGGCGCTGCCATAGTTCTAAGGCTGGGACAACTATGGCTTCGGCCACCGGCAAGGCCTCTGTTGGGGTATCCCCCCTCTCTTGAGGATGTCTGTGAGAGGGTACTCTGCCTTTTTCTCAACATGTTCCATGGGCATCCCTGTAGACTCAAGAGATAAGGCAAAGAATGCCCTGAAAGGACGAAGGACCTTCCTCCGTCTCTAACCCACCGGCTGATTAGTCATCCCCGGGATGAGAATGTAGGCCAGTCTCATCCGAATCCGAGGAATCCGGATACAACGGTCGACCGCCCGAGTCACCTCTGACCTGCCGAGGGCGGTCTGGGGTGACAGTGACCAAAAGACGCAAGGGAAGCCCGGTGGCTGGTTTATCTTCCTTAGAAGGAGCCCCTCCCACAGGCTGCTTGGGCAGTGGTTCCACCACGATCAGTGGAGAGACCGGTTTAGGCCGTACCAGAGGTTTTCGCCAGCTCTGCGGGTGGGGGAGCTGACTTAATCAGCTCTGAAGGAGTCAGCTTCGGCCTGGGAGGTGAAAGCCAAGTAATGGCTGGGGTAGAAGCAGGGGTCGGCTTGTGCCTGGACAAAATCAGCTGTTGCCACATGAGGTCCTCGTAGGGCCGGAGTTTCTCCTCATCTGAGGAAGACGAGGACAACTGATGGTGTTTCCTGTTTTTAGAGTGCTTGTGGCTATTCCTCGGCCTGTCGGTCGAGGGGGTCCTAGACCTTAATCAAGATCAGACGGGCTGATTTGGTCGCTCGCAAGACACCGGTGGGACCGGTGATTTCCCAGGTTCCCAGGGTCCGTTTACAGACATCAGGTGCTAGGGCTTTTGCTTTTATGACCCCGACCCTGTGGAACTCTCTACCTCGTCGGATTAGAGACTGCCTGTCCACTGAGACATTTAAATCCTTCTTGAAAACGTATTTATTCAATCTAGCATTTGGGGAGGATATTTAGCCATATGTATGCTGTCTTTTAATTCCGTGTGTTTTAACTGTTTGTTGATTATTTTAAATTGTAAACGTGCTTTGATTTAAGAAACACAGGCGAAATCTGGGGAAGACTTGTCTTCCATAATCGAAGGTGAGTAGTCGCAATCGCTAATGCGAACTAGATGAATTTTCAGAATAACTGAAGGTTTTGAAACTAGGGCCTACAAAATGCGACCACTTCCTTGATGGGATTCCCAGCAGGCTGGGTCTCCTCATCGAGGAAAGAAAGGACTGGAGTCTGACTGAGAGAATCATTGACCGGAGTCGGCGACAATGGGTCGATCGGGTCGATGACTATTTCAGCGTCATCAGTCGACTGGCCAGGCAGCAAAGCCGAGAAGCCAGCGGCCGAAGAGGCAATTTCGACCGAAGTTGAGACTGCCGGTTCTTGGGACCAAGATCTCTCTTGATCCCAAGAACGTCTTCGTTGAGATGAAGACGATCCCAGGTCATTTTCCTGCTTATGGGACCAAGAGGAGTGCATGCCCGTAGGACCTCTCCTTTAGTTGGGAGAGAGAGTGACACATCTCTCGGAAGGAACCCAAGAAGGTGGAGCCCAGGTTGAGCGGAACAAAGAAGCTCCGAAAAGAAGATTCCCTGGCCTGAGCCGCTTCCTCCTCGAAGGCTTTCATGTATTCCAGTTGCTTGGCGGATCCCATGGCCATGGAAACTACCCACTGAGCCTCCTCTGATTTCACCAGAGGGTTCCGTTTTTTCTGGCCTCCCCAACTTCAGGCATGCGAGACAGTCGTCGAGGACATTAGGGTGAAATACAAGACAAAAATCGCACTCTGAGGTGTCATGGTCAACACCCAGGCAATAGACGCGCACGGTGTGGGGATCGGTGCGCGACATTTTCTGGCCGCACGAACACAGGCGAAATCTGGGGAAGACTTGTCTTCCATAATCGAAGGTGAGTAGTCGCGATCGCTAATGCGAACTAGATGAATTTTCAGAATAACTGAAGGTTTTGAAACTAGGGCCTACAAAATGCGGCAGCACGAAGGAGGCAACCTGAATCTTCCAGCGGAAAGGAAGATCTGGCGTCATGGGGCGGAGCTGAGGTTATACCACCTGGGTGGGTGGGAGGAGCTAGATTGAAGTCTTCCAGCGATCCTTAAAGAGGAAAGGGACATGCCAATAAGTGTGGATGAACAACATAGCCACGATCCTAGAATATATAGTTCTTTACCACCACATAATGTATTTCAGTGTATATTGCTGTAAACCTTGCACTACTGTTTCTTTCTGTTGCTTACTCTGTAATGTATTTCTTTCTGTTTTTTTTTAACAAGATCAATAAAAATGTTAAATATAAAAAAGGAAAAAGCACATGATAAAGCCAGTGAGACTCAGGAGACTGAAGTGTTAAGGCTACAAAGCAGAAAGTTTATTCACAAGAGCATGGAGTTACAAATTGCCCCAGTGCTTCGCCTCCATCTGCAAGGCTTCGTCAGGGGGCGGGGTTACGGACTCCTGGGGTCCCTTTTGAATGTTAATGGTATGACGCCAAATCAATATGTCATACAGACATCGGTATCTATATTGACAAACTGCAGATTTAACTCTTTATTGCCAAAACAGTATTTTCCCCCAGACTGTGAGTGCCCCTTTGAAGCTAAATACTGAAGCAATTCACTGCTTTTAACATCACATAACCAGAAAAAAAGGGGACAAAGCCTATTTATACAAACAAGGGAAGACCCTTGTAATTTCCTTAAAACCCCCAACCAAACCATACCATCCCCAATTGATGTAGAAAGCTTAAGGAAATCAAATCAAATCATACTTTATTTCTAGCGCGCTTTTCTTAAATCAAAGCACGTTTACAATTTAAAATAATCAACAAACAGTTAAAACACACGGAATTAAAAGACAGCATACATATGGCTAAATATCCTCCCCAAATGCTAGATTGAATAAATACGTTTTCAAGAAGGATTTAAATGTCTCAGTGGACAGGCAGTCTCTAATCTGACGAGGTAGAGAGTTCCACAGGGTCGGGGCCATAAAAGCAAAAGCCCTAGCACCTGATGTCTGTAAACAGACCCTGGGAACCTCTAGCAATCCCTCGTCAGCAAAGCGGAGAGGGTGGAGGGGGCAGTAAGGTCGCAGGAGGTCTTGTAAGTAACCCGGTCCCTCTCCGTGTAGGGTCTTATTGGTCAGCAACGCAATCTTGAAGATGATCCTCCATTACACCGGCAGCCAATGGAGTTCGTGCAGCACAGGCGTGACATGGCGAGATCTTGACTGCCCTGTCAACAACCGGGCCTCTGCATTCTGCACTAACTGCAGGTGACAGAGATCCACCCCCTGGTAACCCTAGGAATACAGCATTGCAGTAGTCAAGACAAGAGGACACAAAGGCGTGAACCAACACAGGAAGGTCATCGGGCGGAATAAGGTGCTTTATCCGGGCGATGTTCCTCAGATGGAAAAATGAGAACATATAAAATGAGAAAATATAAAAGCTTCATATATTCAGCAACAGTACACTACAATGTAATCCTTATTGGGTGGGGGGGGGAGACGAACAAAAAAACAGGGAATTTTGTTTTAGAAAATTCGGTCTCTAATAGATAAAACATTACAAAGTAGTCAAAGCGACCATTAGGAGCTGATACCCCATTGCTAACAGACAGGACAAATACAGAAATGTTGGTGTGACTCACAATACCCATAAATTAATGTCAATGTGAATACATACAATTAATTTATGTTTTGTAAGATCTGAGTAGACACAGACCCCTTTGACAATGAGATTCTTCTTTCTCTGCTGGTCAGCTGGCGTACAGAAGAATCCTGCTAGCAAAGTTTAGGCACTGGGAACCAATGCTCAGCAGGGCACTGGTTGCTGGTTTTGTCTGGTTTCCTAAGGGCAAGTAGTACTTGTCCAGGCTGGATCATTGTAGTCTCAAGATATCCCAGGATAAAAACATTGGAGCATGGTAATGAGGAGCCGGTCGTCAGCACAGTGGTTGGGCTGGTACCTGCTATGACGGTAACCTGGCTCAGGAACAAGCCTGGAACATCGGGGGCCACCTAGGGGAGAAAGACTGAGCATCCCAGTGGATGCTTTCCTCCTGCAGGGAGGGAGGGCTACATCAACTCGCACTCTCTCTGCTGCCTGTAGCTGACAGGGGTAGAAAGGGGGTGTTGCAAAGCACGCACCCACTTCTGTCGGCATAGCTGTGTTGGCACCGACATTTCCACAAGGAGGGAGACACAGCAAAAGGGAGAGAAACTAAGGGGTAAATCCCATCTGTCTGGCTCAATGAAGGCCCAAATGGCCAGAACAGTGGAATATCACCCTGTCAGACGAAGGTGCAAAAACATAGTTAACTCATTCCCTCCTGGTGGCCATTATGGGTCGAGTTAGCAATGGATGGTTCCGATGCCATATGGCGGCTATGGGACTGAAGGGGTTAACAAACAAACAACTAAAAAAAAGACAAGCGTTCATTGTGTTTGTCTCCTGCTATCCAGGGTGCTGCAGCATTCAGCATTATGGGCAACAGCTGTAGATGCTGTTTAATGTCGGATGGTACCAGGACAGTTACAGGAGTATCTGAACGGTGCCAATTGCTTACAGACAGGCAGCATGGCTTCAGGAAAAATCATGGTACAGCCACTGCACTGGTCAGACTGGCAACCAATATACTTGTGGCTACGGACATGTGCTATATTTATAGACCTCATAAAGTCTTTGATTTATTGACTCACAACCCTTAAGCTAAAGCTGCTTGGTCCTGATAGTCTGTTCTGTCATTGGTTCTCCCATTACTTGGCAACAGATATCAACAGGTGAAGTGGAAAGGTGTACAGTCTATGAAAAGGCCTGTAACAGATGGTGTTCCCCAAGGCTCCATTCTGAGCCCATTGCAGTTTTCCCTATTTATTAACAACATGCCCGATAACGCATCGGAGCTAAGGTGTTGTTACATGTGGATGATGCCGTACTATACAGATGCTCTAGAGATACTGCTCAGATCAGCACACAACCTGCTAGCGGCTTCTGGGGATTAGAAAAATGGTTCAAGATAAACAAGTTAGTCCTCAACACTAAAAAACACCAAAGCTGTCCTGTTCAGCTCCACACATCTTAGAACTGCTAGACAACATTAAGTATCTATTGCTATGCCCACTAGCATTCCAAAGGAGATGGCGGACTCAGTTAAATATCTTGGATGCACATGGACCAGAAGTCTCCTTTAAGCACCATGTTGGTCATACTTCAAAGTCCCTGCACCAGAAAACTGCGTTGCTTTATCGTCTGAGTAGTTATCTGGCTAATGATTCATGTCAGACTATTGCCAACTCTACACTGCCCCCAGCCTTACTGTAAGGTGCACTGATCTTGCAGACCACAAGGTCCTAGGAATTAAATAAGATAATGGTCCTGTGTAATAAAATTGGTTGGTTTGCTGCCGATGCCCCACCAAGGGCGCACCATTGTGATGTCTTCCGCTCCCTAAACTGGCCCTCCTTTGAAGGGAGAGTCAACTACCCCCTCCTCTGCCTAGCATTCAAACTTGTCAATGGTGTTACCCCCAACCTTAGTGATGTACTCACTAAACAAAAACTCTTAGGAGAATGCCTAGGTCATCCAGTAACATACTTCTTGAGATACTGAGAACAAGGTCTTGGGTGGGGAAAGATCCTTTGCTTTCTCTGACCCTTATTTATATATTTATTTTATTTATTTATTATTATTTTGGAAGACACCTTTGAGCCAAGGCTCTTTTACAAAGATTCCACATCGGGGAAACAATACAGAACATAGTGAGGACAATAACAAGTACAGTAGTTTCAAGCAGCCAAAGTGGAATGCCCTTCCAGTAGCACTCCAAGACTGTTTCTCCCTCCCTTAGTGGCTTTAAAAAAGGGGGCTCAAGGCATTTCTCTTTCAGTGTAGTCTATGTGCTTGCATTCACTGAATAGCTACTATATGGTTAGTATTTGTATTCTTCTGACGTGCTATTACTGATCCATATAAACCTGCTGTACCATGTAGATCCTACGCACTTGTCTATACCTTAACTCCTAGTTGTATTCCATTGCTATATATACAGTATGAACCACAGTTGTCTGACCTTTGTGGCCTTATGTTTATGTTGCTAGAGCTTGTATCGTCACTGACTTCCTGCTTTTACTGTGTTGTGTATCGTTCATTACTGCCTACTTTTGTGTTACGTTTCCATATACGCAATTCATTTATTGAAATGTTTCACCAGGAGGGCATACTGAATAACAAGTTGTTGTTGGGAGTGATGTAACAATTAATTGTCTAGGGCTATGAGTCTGTACACAGCCAATTGTCTATACTCTGCACTTATGTACTAACTGACTGTACTACGATTATATTGCATGTTCTTATCAACCTTACTGTTTGTTCACCTATGTTGCAACTGACATCTGTAATTTGTATTGTCTCCCAATGAATGCAAGGTATAAATTAGTGTTGGAAGAGTTGATTAGCAGCCTTTGCTAATCAAAATGAAAAATAAGTATCAACTGGTCAAAGCTGATTAGCAGTGGGGGGGTCCAGAATGTGAGGGAGAAGGCTAAAAATACTGAAAAAATAGTGCCATTCACGCATTCCAAGCCCAGCGGTCCTGGAAAAATTTGATCAGCACCTACCTCGAATCAAAACCAAAACTGATTCGCAAATTGCGATACGAACCCACTTATTTAATGCCTTGGAACGGGCTGGCTAGTTTAGTCCATGAATGTATGTAACTGCCCAATGATATTTGTACATAATTATCTGGATCTGTACTGTTTTCTTATGCTTGGAACATCTGGTCCCCTGAAAAAGGGACTTGACTGTCTCAGGGGGCCCACCCGGTCATCAAAATTTAAATAAATAAAATTAAATTTCGGGTCACCCTTGAAAAAGGGGACTTTTAGCCTCAGTGGGCCTACTCAATCAACAGAAATAAATAAATAAATACATATATGTTAGGAACACTGGCACTATGAAGAGAGAGAGAAAACAACCAGTGTCAGAAACTTCTGGGAACTGGAGGCCAAGTCATCCACCTGTTCCTCCCAGGCCACAAGGGGAAAGATTCAGCCAGCTGGTGGAGGAGGAAGAAGCCCCTGGTCACCACCCCAGGTTGCTGATGCACCTGGGGAGAGTGATGTGGGAGGTTGGCAATGCACCTGGGGAGATTGATATGGGGAAGGTCAGCAGTGCACCTGGGGAGAGTCATGTGGGAGGTTAGCAATGCACCTGGGGAAAGTGATATGGGAAGGTCAGCAGTGCATCTGGGAAGAGTGATGAGGGAGGTTAACGGTGCACCTGGAGAGAGTTATGTGAGAGACTGGCGATGCACCTGGGGAGAGTGATGTGGAAGGTTAGTGGTATAGCTGGGGAAAGCAATGTGAGAGGTTAGCAGTGTACCTGGGGAAAGTGATGTGGGAAGGTCAGCAGTGCACCTGTGAAGAGTGATATGAGAAGGTCAGCAATGCACCTGGGAAGAGTGATGAGGGAGGTCAGTGGTGCAACTGGGGAGAGTGATGTGGGAAGTTGGTGATGTACCTGCAGAGAGTAATGTTGGAGGCTGTGATGTACCTGGGGAGAGTGATGTAGGAGGTTAGCAGTGCACCTGGGGAGTGTCACGTGGGAGGGTAGTGGTGCATCTGGGGAGTGTGATGTAGGAGGCTGGTAGTGCACCTGGGGAGTGTGATGTAGGAGGTTGGTAGTGCACCTGGGGAGTGTGATGTAGGAGGCTGGTGGTACACCCAGGAAGGGTGACGTGGGAAGTTAGCAATACACCCGAGGAGGGTGTCAGAGGAGGTAGTGGTCACCCGAGAAGGGTGATGTGGGAGGTTGGTGGTGTACCCAGGGAGGATAATGTGAAAGATTGGTGGTGTACCCATGAAGGGTGATGGGGAGGCTGGCAGCAGTGGACCCATAAAGGGTGATATAGGAGGCTGGATATGTATACAGGTAGAATGTGCACCCCCCCCCCCCAGAAAGCCTCCATAGCGGGGTCTGGCTGAGTCAGCCCCCCTTCCCCACCTCCTCCTGAATACGGAAGCAGGAGTTCCCTGGGTGGCGGAGCAGTCCTGACAGTCAGGGCCCGAGAGCGCAGGAGGCATCCTGCATAGAGCAGGGTTCTTTCCTTGTTCTTGTCTCCACCTCTTCAGGATGTCAGCACTCTTAGCCCGTGCATCAGCAGGCAGAGCACACAAAGTGGAGCTCCACTGACATTCCCCTTCCCCCCGGCTGGACTGTCATTGCACTGCCACCCATGGTCACCCAGGTGGCAGTATTAAGTGGCCACAGCAACCCTCCCACCCCTGGAGGAAGAGGGTTCCCCCATGAGATGCTTGATCTTCCTCCCCTGACCAGCCCTTTATGACTCAAGCTCATTCCCAAACCTGGGCCGCTGTCATCAAGAGCAGTAGCACTACTGCTAGACAGACAGGCTAGTTATGAAAGGAATATCTTAATAAAAAAAAAAAAAAAATAAATAAGGATTCTCGTCCCTTAGATTCCGCTGCTTCAGCTGCTTGCTCCCCACCTGAGGCCATATTCCTCTGCTTATGACATCATAACCCTTTTAATGGTAACAGACAGTGGTGTCACATGGGTATGACTTACAAACTGAGGAATAGATACCAGAAGCTGATATAATCCAAGAGGCACAGATCTTGTTTCCATGCAAATTTCCTCAGTAATGTAGAATGAGACAGAAATACAGCAGCTATATGAAACATGTTGGGTTCTGTCCAGTTATCTTTTGTAAGTTTTTCCGGAGAAGTCTGTTGCCCTTTAAAGTCCAGAAGCACTATATAAGACATAGCATGTGTCTGGTTTACCATAGGTGGCGCTAAGTCTACCAAGACAGACTCAAATTTTGGCAACTAAAACAAACGTTTTTCATAAGTCCAGCTTTTTCTCCCTAGACAGCTGGCACACACCTGCTTTTCTGACAACCTCCCAGCTTCCTCACCTCTTATCTAAACTGGCCTCCCAATGGCACGTCCATGTGGTTGGAATGTCAGGGGCGTCCTCCATCTGGTGTCCACATTCAGTGCAGTACAGTGATCTGCGGGACCCAAAAGTGCAGGGGGGGGGGGCTGTCACACTCCCCACTACCAGCACATTCCTGATTTTTCACACTGATTCGTCCCACTGATTCCACTGCCACCCTGTAGAAGAGGCGGGGATACATGAGTCCATTCCTTCAGGCAAAGCTTCCATTAGGAACATGCCCCACCCATGCGCCATTAGCAAAAGGTGACCTAGGCTTGCTCGAGAACCCAGACTTTTGCCCTATAAAAAGACTACGCCACCACTGGGCCATCAGGGTGGACTACACAACTTCTTTAACAGAGTTCAAAACTCAGATGTTCATAATAAGACTCCAGCTCATGTTTGACAAATTCAGTGTCTTTACAGCTTGTAATACAAAAGCCAGCTTTGCATACCGTGACACATAACCGGTACACCACATGAGCTGCTATTCACTTAGGTGCAGCTTGGTGGTTCACAGATGTGCCTTGGGCTAGACAGCAGAGGACCCAGCATTCAAATCCAGGTAGAAACATATTTATGTATTCTCAGTAAGACACCATGGTTCAGATCTTAACAGGGACTTGTACCATTTACATTTTTGTTTTGTGTTTATTTATTGAGAAACCGGGAATTACTACCTTTGAGTTAAAAGCGCTTTTACAAAGGATCCTCGTCAACGTGGGCAGGGGAACACATACATGAGAGGGTGAAACAGTAGCAGCCAGTAATCACTGTCAGTCAACAGCAACAGAACAAACTATACAGAATAACATGCTATATACAATATCAGGCAAAGCAGAACATCAAACACAGCAAAGCTAGGTACAAAGTACAACAGGATACCGTACCCACATCGGCGCAGGAAGCAAGTAAACCAGACTACACAAGCACAGGCATGAGTGAGCAAAGGTGGCTGGGGGCTTTCAGGTTGTAATTTCAGTAGAATGTTGATTCATGGCAATGTGGAGTTGGAAAAATACTTTATAATAAATGGAGAAAAAAAAATTAGTATGGCTGCCTTGACGGTGATATGGTGCAGTACAAGTTAACCAGATTCAAAAGCAGACTTGGGTTGCGCTTGTCAGGAGGCAGGCTGAGCAAGGGCCACTGGCAACTGCAGTGAACCTCAGCTGGGGAGGGTTGGCCGCAGCTTCTGGTGCCACAGCGAACCCCGTAGAAGACCAGGACTCTGGCTCTCCCACAGGAACGCGCTGTCTATGGATGATGCTAGTAGACTGCTGCGCTCAAGCCAAGTGGGAGGTGGGAGAAAAAAAGGGGTAAAAAATCAAGGCGCTGTGGATGATGGGCAGAGGTTTGGGGGGAGGTAGCTGAGAATGGGGTAGGGAAAGCTGCCATGGAGTATGCCACCAGGCCAGAGGACTGGGTGGATGGCAGCTCTGAGAAAAAAGCTACAGGAAAAACAAAAAGCAAACAAAAACCTAGTTCAGAACAACAGCTTGTGCAGGTAGGAAACAGTCCTGTCAGGAAGAATTCATAGTGGTAGCTAGGCATGTATCATACCTGAGAAGGTGTCTGGCTATTGTAGTCCTGTCAACAGTGACCCTCGAGGAAGGCAGTATCACGGGGTCCACCATCAGGGTGCTCATAATGGGATCCAGGAACTCATCGGGGGCGTCGGCATACGTCTCCTCATCCTGCTGCTGCTGATCAGCGAGGGACTGAAATCACCAACAGAAGCATTCAGTTAAAGATGCATGAATCCAACAGCAGTACTCTGTTACTGTGACACAAATATCCTGATACACTGCAGTATGGTTTCACCCCATACTTGTCACTGGCATAGATCTGTAAACTGATTCAGAACCCCTTAGTTTGTAGCTGGCAAGACTGCTGAAAAATGTCGGCCCGGTGGCCCTGAGAGTTGAGGCACTGGACACCACACCTCGCGCTATGCCAGTGATCCAGGTTCGGGAACGAGCCCGGGCTGTCGGGGGGGGGGGGAGAGAGAGAGGGCTTAGCATCTGGAGGACTGCTCTCCTCTCTTGGGGAGGGATCCAGGGTCAGCCCGGTATCGCAGCGGCCGCCGGTGGAGACCGGAGGTACTGCAACGCCTTGGGATTACACGCAGGGGAGACATCAGGCGGCTGCCTTCCGGATATGGGTGGGGGCATCCACATCATGGGCAGGGCAGCACTGCACGTCCTGCATTTGGGGATCTAACTAAGAAAATCCCTGCCACAGCTGCAGAGATGAGGAGGGTTCCAGGGACACAGCCCACATCCCACAGTCGGCCCCTGCGCTCGGAGGACTCCATGGCCGACCCTCCACCAAAGTAAGGCCGCTCTAATTCCAGAAAGGCCATCGCAGGAGGATGGGCCCGCCCCGGGAGGTGATCCGGGGGGGGGGGGCTAGGTCTGCCTGGGTGGTTGGGGGAGTCCTTCCAAGTATGAGGGGCTTCAGACTGGAAGTAGAGGCGGTAAGTCGCGTGAACACCTCAGAAGGATGCCCAGGCGTGGTGGCGTACAAATAGAGTTCGGGAGAAATAAAAAGACTTGAAAAACAGGGCCATGATCATCTCCCTTTTTTTTTTTTTTTTTTTTATTTTTAAATTTACCTCCCCTCCTGTTTACCCCTTTTAATGTTCACATTTTTCCCCTTTTTGTTCCCTCTGTCACCAAGGGTTCCCATGGCCACACCCTTTCTCCACCTAAGAGGGCAGCATAGGACTGCTATCACCGTTCAGGTCGCTGCCACTCCTGAGGTGGCTGATGGGGAGTGCATGAATGTCAGGCAGACACAGGCCTCCCGCCTGCCCTCTTTGGAAGCCCGCCCCCAGTATGGGAGTCTGATGCTCATACGCAAACCCAGTCTCTCATGTTGCAGCGGGCTTCCACCAAATCACTGGTCCTTGCAAATAACACAATGCTCTGTCTCTACTACATGTGCTGTGACCCCATAGTTGCTTTTTTTGTCTAGGAACTGGATACCATTTCCCTCTAGCTGAAGCATCAAAGTGATGTAAAATGTCAGGAAATCAGTCTATTGATTGGCCAGTCGGTTACTGTTTTTTGCTGTGAGATTTTGATTCATTTAGAAAATTATTCCACTGTTTGCATCCATTTCAATCCCTCTGTTTGCGGTGTTCTTTATGTTTGTGGTTCGGGCAGTTTTTGCTACTAACCGCTGCAGTACTTGATTCCAAGTTGCCCATTCAATTGTTTTCTTGCCATTGCCCCTTTTCTGGTCCCAGATCCACCCACTC
Source organism: Neoceratodus forsteri (assembly GCA_016271365.2). Taxonomy (NCBI): domain Eukaryota; kingdom Metazoa; phylum Chordata; order Ceratodontiformes; family Ceratodontidae; genus Neoceratodus; species Neoceratodus forsteri. The sequence goes on along the minus strand of JADMNL010000034.1, from coordinate 106,257,945 downwards.
CCCACCTGTGTCATCACAGCACTCTGCAGCTACCAATCCTAGGTATAAGTGAACATCTCCTCGTACACCCTGCAGGTGCTGGAAAGTGACACTTGCTAGAATTCTCCATCTTCCAAGACAGTGAGTGTACAAGGAGCACACAAGTCCCTCCCCCAGCTCCTATCCAGTGACTCAATCAGTGCGAGACACGAGGTCTCTCTTGGCCTCGGGCCTATTGCTGAGGCACGCGATTGGCGTATTTCCTCATTTTTCAGGACCTGCTATGGTCACAGCTTTCCTTGAGCAGCAAGGGGTGGGGTTAGTAGGGAAGCGGGTTAAATGACTTTCTCCAAGGCAGTTGTCAGTGTCCCACTATTGCTGGCCAGCAGTGTATGCTCCCATGCCAGGCAACATACACTCTCCCCTGACAAGACCAAGCACTTTCTCAGTGCATTGTGTTCAGCCTCCAGTGGGGCTCACAGTCCAGTCCTGAACCAGAGTTTTCTAGGTGTCAGTGCACTGTAGCACAGCCGCCACTGCCCCATCAGCTAGATGCCATTTTTCCTTCCTCCACCCTCCGTTTCTTCCCCCGGCAAGATGACTGCACACTTCCTCTATCTGCACGGATGAGCGAATGCTGGCCTTCACAGCTGACACCTGTGCCCATCCGGGGCTATCTGAGAGGGTTTGAGTGAATGCCAGGTAGCCAACGCCCACGTCTGCAACATGCCCACCTCCCCACCCCAGGTGTGGGATTCTGGGGCCCATGGATTACTTGACAAGTGCTGCACTGGATATCAGAAGGCTGTAGGAGATGGGGAGGAGACTGAAAGAGACGTGGAACTGATGGCATATGGCATGGGCGAAGTTCAGAATCAGCCAAGCTTGGTGGGAGTGGGTCCCTTCGTCCCACCTGGCATGAGGAAAGTGAAGTCTAAGTCACAGAACCAAAGCAAACAATTTGGTACAGCTGGCCATCATTACACAAAAATGGCCCCGGATTTACCAAACCTGGAGGATGAACAACCCTCTCACCCCATCCCCCAATCATCAGAAAGGGTGGTGGCCGGCCTGGTGGCGTTGGAGTTTGAGGCGCTGGTTGCTACACCTGTAGTTACGCAGCGACCCAGGTCTCGGAACGAGTCCGGCTCGCTGGGGTCGGGTGCAGGTGCTAGAGAGGATCTCTCCTCTCTCGGGAGGGAGGGTTTGTCATCCTGCCTTACAGACTGCCTCTGGCAGTGCAGTCAGGGCAGTACGGTCGGGAGGGCGCGCCGACGCCTTGTGTTGGTAGGGAGGTGGAAACAGAGCCTGGTAGCCTCCATGATGGTACATCACATCCCAAGGGCCGCCCATGGCATCTGGATTGGGTCTTTGGGGCGCTGGCAACCTCCTCCGACTCTGCCACGGGGGACTTCTGAAGACTGACAAGAGCAGGAGCGGTGGGACTGGAGAGTGAGTCTCTTCTCTCCATCAGGAGGACCGTAGTCACCTGCCACAGATCCAAACGGAAAAAAAAAAAAAAAAGAGCAGTGGCCATCCAGGTCAGGTGGGGGTCCCAAGTAAGCAATCTGTACTGTGCAGTTGAACTTTGCCCTGCCTGTGGACAGTCACCAGTTGGTCACTCTTACTACATTTTTCCCCCATAAAGGTTTTTCCTCACTGGGGCAGCTAATCATCCCTGTCTCCTCAGGCCAGCACCTACCTCTCCAGGAACCTACCTGGCCAGCCCTTCCCCGTGGATTCTCCCCATCGTGGAGTCAGGGGGGGAGGGACATCCTCTCTCTTCCCAGTGACACAGATTCAGAAGAGACCAGACGGTCCTGGGAAGCAATGTGGATCCTGGGATAAACGGTCAGGGCTTCACTAAGCCCCAGCCACCATTTTCTACTTTTCTACCCTCTCCTCTGCCGCTTAGGGTAAATGCGTGCGTGCAGAGGCACACATGCATAATGTAACCGTGGCCCCTCCCTTTGTGCTGCCCACAGCCTGCACAACCACCAGGCCTCCACCTGGTGGCAGTTGGAGGCCGGACAAGCAAGCCCCCCTCCCTGGCAGAGGACAGCAGTCTGCTGAATGCTTGATCTTCTCCCTCCCCAGCCAAACCCTGGCAACCCGAGTGTGCTCCAGAACCCAGGTCACCAGTGTGGCGCCAGGTAAGGCACCCAGCATCTTAGCCTTTCACGCCACTGGGCAGGCCGGCCCACCCTTAGTAGATTTAGAATTTGAGCAATGTTCAAATAAACTGTAATAAAGTGCTAAATATTTTTACAATGGGGAAGAGGACAAAGTTCTATAAGGTGCCTAAATGCTTCAGGGAGGTTTGGGGGATCCAGCCCACACCACTCACCTTGATTCGCTCAGCCAGGTTACTGAAGGCCAGGATCATGTCCCCAGGTTTGTTGATCTTCTTCAGTACTCTGACCGTCTGAGCAAAGAGCATCGGAGAGTAGGAGCGTCCGTCCTTCGGCACTGTTGCACAAAAGTTCTCTTCATCTCTGCAAGCAAAAAAATAAATAAATGACAAAACCATAACATGAGGGCCACAGACATTACGGAAGGAGAGGATGCTGAAACCTGGTCTCCATCTTCTGATACATCAGAGCAGTATTCTAATTCATGTATTTATCCACTATCCCCTTGAGTTCTGCCTGGTAACCCCCCCAAGCCTAGACATCCACCTACGTTAACCATCATTTCCCATGGTTTGCCCCCAGTGGTGAGGCCTTGAGAAGCATTCCCTATGGCTTGCTCCTAGTGTTGAGTCCTTGAGAAGTGCCCCCCCCCCCCAACAGCTTGCTCCCAGTGTGGAGGTCCTGAGGAGCATCCCCCATGGCTTGATTCCAGTGGTGACTCCTTGAGCAGCATCACCCATGGCTTGATTCCAGTGGTGACTCCTTGAGCAGCATCACCCATGGCTTGATGCCAGTGGTGACTCCTTGAGCTGCATCACCCATGGCTTGATTCCAGTGGTGACTCCTTGAGCAGCATCACCCATGGCTTGCTACTTAGTGGCAATGCCTTGAGGAGCCCCGCACAGTTGCTCCCAGTGGTAATGCCTTGAGGGACTTCCTCCATGGCTTGCTCCCAATGGCAAGGCCATAAGGAGCACCCCCCAAGACTTACTGCAAGAGAACCTGGTCTATACCAGATTCTCAGATTTCCTCTCCCTGTTCCAGTCTTACTTCCGGAAGCATCACTCTTCTATGTCCTCTCTGTTGCATATAACTGATTTTATCTTCTCAGGAATGGATTGTTCACATCGCAGCTACCACCTTCATCGATCTGGCCAAGGCCTTTGACTCGGTGTCCCACCCTCTCCTCCCATATAAGTGGAATTCTGCTGGCCCCTCAGCTCCTGCTGTCAACTGATTCCATTCTTACCTCATGGTATGTCTATAGTCGTTACAGATTGGTAGCTCCCGGTCACTTCCTCATCCTATCCAGGCTGGGGTCCCACAGGGCTCCATCCTAGCTTGCATACTTTTCTCCATTTACCTTAAAGACTTCCCCTCAGCTGGTGCCAACTTGCTTATTCACATGTATGCAGATGACACAGTCATCTACACCTCTGGCCCCTCTACTACAGCCAAGAAGGTCTGCTCCAGCAAGACTTCCACAACATTCTGTGCTGGTTCCAATCTAACTAACTCAGGGTCAACAGACACACACAAAAAAAAAAAACAGACTCCCAACCATGCCCCTCCTTCCCCACCTTGGGTGGCTCCCCTCTAGAATTGGTTCAGTCCTTCAAGTGCCTTGGTGTGTGGTTAGACAGCAAGCTTGACTTTTCAGCCCACAGTGACACCATCCATAAGAAGCAGCGTCCTAAACTTGGTGCCTTGTACCACAAAGACTGTCATCTCCGCAGGTCCACTGAAAGCTTGTCACCAAAATGGTGCTCCTGGTCTTTGACTCTGCAGATGTTGTCTATGGCACCATATGGTGACATTGCAGTGTCAGTGGCTCAGTAGGTAGCACACTCGCCTCTGAGGCCGGGAGATCAGAGGGCTGTGGGTTCAGTTCCCACATCTGGCACTTGGGTTAATATCCCAGTACTGACACTGTAGTGCAGCATGAGAGGGGTGCTGCACTTCTGAGGTGCCGTCTTTCGGATGAGACGTTAAACCGAGGTCCCATCTGCCTGGATTGGTGGTAGTTCAGGTAGATGTTAAAGATCCCATGGCACTTATCGAAAAGAGTAGGGGAATTTCCTCGTGTCCTGGCCAAATTTCCCTCATTCACTAAAAATACCACCAACAGCTTAATCTGGTTCAAGATCAGTTGGCATTCATCTGTAGCCCCTTCCCCCGGATCGTGCCTGAAAATAGGCAGGATTTGTCTAGTGCACTTACCCGGTCAACAAAAAATAAATAAATAAATAAATAAAAATCTCTCCACCTTCCTGGCCTGTCTGTATATCCTCTGTAACTCCTGCTGCTTTGCTACACACTCCTCATCTTGAACTCATCACTGCTCACTTTACTCATCTTCATCCATTCTCTTGCTACCCTCACGTCGCCAGATCCACTGTGCCTACTAGTTTAGGTCCCTTCTGTCCTACCTTATCACTCCTCTCCCTCATCCCCTCTGCGTCAGACTCCCTCCACTCCAGGGATCCTCACACCTTCATCATTCCACATCCCCGCTCCTCTGCTGCGAAATAAACCATTTCCTCTCATCTTCAATCACTACGGAACCTTCTCCCCTCCTCTGTCCACTTCACTGCCCACCAGGCACCCTCGGGTATCAGCCAAGACTCCCACCCCGCTCCTGTTTTCTCTTCCCCCAACAGCCCCTCATGCATTTGCCACTTACCCTGATGCTGGTGTGGCTGAAATATTTAATTTGTTGCTTTTGTCTTGTTTGCTCATTGTACACTTACGACTGTATTTTCGTCTTCCCTGACTGCACTGCACTGTACTGTAACTGCAAACTGTTTCTGAGCTCTGTACCTCTCCCCTGGGTCACACCTAGAAATGAGCTCAGTGTGCCTTTCCTGGTCACCAATTTTCAAATAAATACATACATATATAAATAAATTACCCACAGTTGTAACGCCTTGAAGAGCATCCCCCAGGCTTGTTCCCAGTGGTGAGGCCTTGAAGAGTGCCCACATGGCTTGATCCCAATGGTAATGGCTTGAAGGGTGCCCCCAATCGCTTTCTCCCAGTAATAATACCTTGAGAAGTGATCACCATGATTTATGTCCTGTGGTAATGCATTGGGGAGCATCCCTATGGCTTGCTCCCAGTAATAATGCCTTGAGGACCCCCCCCCCCAGTAGAAAGATACAGAGCAATTTGGGAATGGAAGTTCTCTCTCTACCCCAAAGTAGGATACAAGCCGTGAGGCACTCAATGGGCAATCGACACCGGGCATGTTAACGTTCTCTCCTTGCCATGCTTGCACTACTTCCCTGGGGATACCAGGGGGCAGTGACAGTGCAAGCAGCTGGTTTCCCTTACTCCAGAGACTGGGAGCACCCAGAGAGATGCCTCGCCCAGTCTCTGGTTAGCTTGCAGCAGTGATCTCAGCTCAGGTGTGAAGCCAAGTGAGCTGGCATGGCACGTGAATGCCCAACCACTGTGCTTTTGGTCCAAACTTTTTTTTTTTTAAATATTCATTATTCTCTGTATAGCACCCTCTCCCTGATGCTCAGGACTACCATAATAACAGCACCCTTCCTATGGACTGAGACAGCAGGGGAGCAGTGGCCTTTATAGCAGAAACCAATCCATGGTCAGCTGGCAGTGGTACAAATGTGCCCTGCCCCTGGCTGTCTCCAGCTTGGCATTCTAGGGGCTGAATGTCCCCCCATCTCCCAGATGACAACACTACTGGCCGCCTTTGAGTCTGCCTAGGAGTACAGAAGTTTACACAGATGGCCACCTAATCTATTTGTGAGCAACAAATATCCAAGTGGCCCAACAAACTCTTGGCAAACCACCACTCCAGGCGTCACAAGTCAACTCTCACAGATGTCGATTCCCTGGACTCTCTGAACTGGGTTGTGGGAATAAACACAGTGCTCCGTGCGCTGCCCCGCCTTTCCTCTCTTTTGTGGGGTCACGTACTCGAGGTTCAAGTAGATGGTGCAGATGTCGGAGACGAGCTGCTGAGGTTTGAAGTCAAACTCGCTGAAGTCCTTCACCTTCAGAGCTCCCATCTTGGGGCCGACCAGGTGCTGGAGAAAGTAGTTCAGCATTGTGATGGTTCGCTCAGCCAGAAACGGAAGGACAAACAGTTGCTTGATTTCTGCAACACAGATGGCATTTAAAAAGAATGCATTTGACATTTCATTAGTAACAATCATGTTCAGTAATGCACAAAATGGGATTGCCCTGTGATGCCCTTCTGTCTGGTTGGAAGTGAAATGGGGAAATTATTAGAGTCACTAATAACAATTACATCATGAACAAACAAAAAACAGGTTCAGAGTCCTCCTCCTCAATTATATTATTTTGTTAGTATGACATCCATGATTTTGTGCCACCAAATGAGAACCGATTTTGTGGCCTCATTCTACCACTTTTTCAAAGTTAGTGTTCATTATTCTTGCCCACATCTGCCATGACCTCTGTGCTGGAGATATCCTGAGGACAAAGCAACATAAAATGGAGGTACAGTAAATCCCAGACACTGGTGGGCATGAAGGTCCCATGTCTCACTCGGACTCTACTCTTCCACCTGCATGCGCTTCTGATTCAGCAAGAGTGAGTTCTGGAGAAACATATTCCCCCTGCTCTCCAACCCTGCCTTGGGGGTAAATCACAGATTCGTGGAGCAGGCTGCATCAGGTAGGGAGGTGACAGGATTGGGTGGTTGCCTCTGGGGGAGGCTGGACACACAAGGTCTGGCCAGAGTCAGGAGCACAAACAGAATGTTAAAGCAAAAACAAAGAGCTGGAAACAATGACAGAAGGGAGCCAGCTCTGGTGCATCTAACCAATGAGCTGGTCAGTGTGCCTAGTCTTTAGGCAGTCACATCACTCTATCAGGGACAGCAGCTAACTAGCTTAAGAAATAGGGCTTCGGAAATACTGCCCCACCTGATCGGGGGCAGCCGAGGAGCACACAGGGCTTCGGAAATACTGCCCCACCTGATCGGGGGCAGCCGAGGAGCACACAGGGCTTCGGAAATACTGCCTCACCTGATCGGGGGCAGCCGAGGAGCACACAGGGCTGCGGAAATACTGCCCCACCTGATCGGGGGCAGCCGAGGAGCACACAGGGCTGCGGAAATACTGCCCCACCTGATCGGGGGCAGCCGATGAGTACACAGGGCTTCGGAAATACTGCCCCACCTGATCTGGAGCAGCCGAGGAGCACACAGGGCTTCGGAAATACTGCCCCACCTGATCTGGGGCAGCCGAGGAGCACACAGGGCTTCAGAAATACTGCCCCACCTGATCTGGGGCAGCCGAGGAGCACACAGGGTTTCAGAAATGTTGTCCTACCTGATCTGGGGCAGCTGAAGAACACACAGGATTTTAGACTGGCTGTCCCACCAGCTCAGGGGCAGGTGAGGAACATAAAGGGTGTCCCACCTGATCAGGGGTAGATGAGCATGCAGTGTCCCCCACCTGATTGGGGTAGTTGAGTATGCAGGGTGTCCCAACTGATAAGGGCAGCTGAGCATGCAGGGTGTCCCATCTAATCGGGGGTAGTTCAGCATGCAGGGTGTCCCACCTGATCGGGGTAGTTGAGCATGCAGGGTGCCCCACCTGATCAGGGTAGTTGAGCTTGCAGGGTGTCCCACCTGATATGGGGTAAGTGAGCATTCAGGGTGTCCCACCTGATTGGGGTAGTTGAGCATTCAGGGTGTCCCACCTGATCGGGGTAGTTGAGCATTCAGGGTGTCCCACCTGATCGGGGTAGTTGAGCATTCAGGGTGTCCCACCTGATCGGGGTAGTTGAGCATTCAGGGTGTCCCATCTGAAAAGGGGCAGTTGAGCATGCAGGGTGTTCCACCTGATCGGGATAGTTGAGCATGTAGGGTGTCCCACCTGATCAGGGGTAGTTGAGGAGCATGCAGGGTGTCCCACCTGATCGGGGCAGCTGAGAAGCACAAAGGGTTTCAGTTAGGCTGTCCTAGCTACTCAGGGGCCACTGCATACACAGGATTTCAGGTAGGCTGTTCTTCCTGATTTTAAATGGTTGCGCACACCTGAAAGTGATGACCCTGACCCCTACCTGATGTGAGCAAGGCAAGTGTCCCGATAGTTTCATTAGACATGATGTTGTGGAATCGTGCCAGCTGGCCAAACATCTGCAGATTTGCCTCCTTTTCACGACGAGCTTCTGGGGAGAGGCTGTCCCACTCCCCCCGGTCCTTCTCAATCTGCTGGATCTTTATCTTACTCAAGTACTGGAAAAGAGGAATGGAAGAAACTTCAGGAGAGGGACCTCAGAATCCTGTGGAGTCACCAGCCACTGGGGTGTAGCTGCTTATCAGGACAGACAGCATGTAATAATGAAGGTTGGGCATGAATGGAACTCACGGTAAAACATGACTGGAAATTTTCCTTTCTTTTGGGCAGATTTGGTGGTTTTGCTAGTTGCCCTGTTTTGCAGCAAGGAGAAGGTGATGGACTGTTTCTGTCTGTGTAATCTCTGTATCTGCCTCCTACATACCTTGACAACACCACTCCTTCAGATCCTCCATAAGCAGGATCCTGCTGCCCGCTAGACTCACACACTGCCACCTGACATCCCCCACCAGACTCCACTGTATTATCCATCACTTCGCTCATAACCCTGTTTTGGGCAGGGGGGGGTGTTCTCTGCCTGGGGGCCAGGGTGGTATAAGGTTAGGCACTGGAGAGTTGCAGTGGCCAAGGAGGATGGGCACAGTGCACACAGGGAGTTCCATGGGGTGCTTCCGATTCTCCCTGCCGGCATCCGCTCCTGAAGTCCCGGACTTGGGCTGCAAACCCAGGCTGCCAGCATGACAAAGCAGCCAGCTACTGCTCAACATCACAGAGCTGCCCCCCCAGCAGGCGGAGTTTCTGAGGCCTGCAGTATTTCTCTACCTTCACGGTCCAGTTTTGTAATGTATGGCCTCTATCATGGATTTTTGACTTGGGGAGATAAATACTGACTGAGGTAAAGCTAAAGTCAAAGGTTACTGTGAGGGCCAATAAACTTCAACACAAACTGGCAACCTTCCCCCACAGATAAATGTATGTATTCCATACCTGCGACTAGAGCCTTAGCCTTTCCATTATTAGCAGTGCTTTGTTTATGTTCTGAGGAAGGGTGTGTATGTTTTAACTTTTATACGACACTTGCACAAGCATTAGCACATGGAACGCTACATGCACAATCACATCCTCAGGAGAGTCTGGAAACAGGAGGTGCCTGGCACACAAAACACTTGGTGATGTAGATTGTTTATTCTTTTAAACTGCCTCTCCTGTTTGCTGCCTCTAAGTGTATTTGACGTCAGCATATGTTACTGCAAAGAAAGCCAAATTACAAGCCAGTGCACAATGAATGTAATCAGTTCTAGATAAAGTTAATAAATGTAGAACCTTCCTAACCTTTCAAGAGAACACTCACTAATCATGCCCCTCTCGCAGGGGCCTTTCTTTGGATTTAATCTCCATGTCATACCTGTATGGCTTCATCCAACAAGAAAATGGCATCGTTCATAAGTAGGTTGACAAAACGTAGGAAGAGAGGTGGGTTCACGGACTCCAGGTTCTCGGAAGCGTAATCTGCCAGATTCTGTAAGTGGAACAACCCACATGAGTAAGTCAGAAAAACATCAGGAGTTTAGTCCATAATGAAATCCATGGTTTCTGTTAACCTTCCCCCCACATATGATGCCCTGGAACACAAAATAATGATGCTGTGCTTCAGAACTAACCCTCTGCGAGGAAAGTTGTGTGCCAGTTTTATTAGTAATAAAGACTCTGTGCACGTACCATAGGGAAAAAAAAAAAAAACAGCACATGGGTGACACATGGATTTTCTGGACAGACTCTCAGGTTTAGACCTAGGGGGTCAAACAGACTACACTTTTCCACTACTAAGATGAACTCCTGACATAACACCAGACACCCCTCCCAAGTCTGTACCCCCACCTTTCCCATTCCCTCCTGCGTGACTAGGTGGCCATGGCTGCACCCTTCCTCCAACCAAAAGAATGGGTGAGCGGCTGCTTCAGAGATGGCACAAATAATGCTACCTGACCGGCTGACACAGGGAGGATGAATGCTGGGCAGTCTCCCACCTCCCTCCCTGTGGGCCAGGCACCTACCCTGCCAGTGGCAGTGCAGGATTCTAGGGCTCGAACCCCCCCAAGTCTCCTGGACAATGTAATTTTGTTTATGCTGCCCACACTAGCTCGGGTCCCATCTCCAAGGTCAGGCTCAGCCTGGCAGTCAGCAACTAGCCAGTGTCACAAGACTTACAGCAAGGCAACCAGAATGTAGGAGAGTATTGAAAGAGGTTTCAATAGCAGGAGGAAAGAGTAATAGTATTTTTATTTCTTTGGTACCTAATGCCACAGGCTCTGGGCACCTTACAAAACATATATAAATACAGCGGCACTGCCAATAAATTACACATTGCAATATAAAATAATTTTTTAGCCAGCCCGGTGGTGCCGAGGGCTGACACGCTGGACACCACATCTCGTGCCACGTCGATGACCTGGGTTTGGAAACAGACTCAGGTGGGAGGGATGGACTTGAGCATCTGGAGGTCTGCTCACCCCTCCCTGGGTGGGAACTGGGTTTTGCATCGCTCACCAGCGGCCCCTGATGGAGATCGGGAGCCCTGCAAGAGCGTTGCCAGTATTAGGGGGCAGAGTGGCAGCGGACGTCAGCACGTTGGTGCTCGGATGTCGTTGCACATCTGTGCTCCAAGGGGTGTAACATCAAGGGGAAAAACCCTGATGGACTAGAGGAGGCGAAGGAGACCCCAGGGACCAATGCCCACATCCCACTGCTGGACCAGCCCTTCACCAGATCTCCTTCCCCCCCCCCAGCCAGCCCAGGACTGTCCCTCTTAATTTCAGAAAGGCCACCAGGTAGGTGAGGCGGGCTCTCCCTCGGGGGGTGATCCAAGGGGACTGGACAAGTCCGTGGGACCGGGGAGAACACCGCTATGAGGGTGGTTTCAGGCTGGAGTAGAGGCAGAGGTCGTGTGGGTACTCCAGAGAGATGCCCTGGCTCCACCAGACCAAAAACAGAATCTACAAAAAAAAATTAAATTGCTTGCTGGCACAGTACTCAAGTGTATGGCAGGTAAAGCTATTAAAAATAAATGATTTTCAGCCGGCCTGGTGGCGCTGAGGGTTGCGATGCTGGACGCCACACCTCGCACCATGCTGGCGACCTGGGTTCAGACACGAGCCCAGGCCACCAGGGGTCGGCAGGGGAGGGATAGGATGGAGCGTCCGGAGGACTGCTCTCCTATCCTGGGGAGGGATCCAGGGTCCCATCGCTCTGTAGCGGCCCCTGGTGACGACCAGGGGTGCTACTAGAGCGGTGTAGCAAGGGGGATGGAGTGCCGCAGACATCGGCTATGTGCTTAGGTGTCATTGCATGCCGGCACTCCGCAAGGAGGAAAACTGAAAACTGAGCTCCGGTCGGGCAGCATGAGCTTCCGACCCCCACTACCCGACCCGAATGGCACTTCCTCATCCAGATCCTGCTCCGGTGAGTTGAGCTGGGTATCTTCTCACCACCCCGCCATGGGGGTAATCCGTTGGGGAAATGAGAAGGACGACCTGATGTCAGGTGTCAGGGCTAGGGGGTCGGTTGGGATGTCAATGCCGACAGGAGCCTCAGGGAGAAAATATCACTCAAAAAAAATAAAAAATAAATGATGTTTCAAACCCTACTTGAATGTCTCAACAGAAGGGGCCTCTCTAAGCTCCTGGGGCATCCGATTCAAAAATAAAGCACAGTCAGGTAAGAATTTACCGGAACAGTAGATATTTGAGAGAAGATCTTGCAGCAGGTAACACATGTAGGACTGACGCCACCTGGCGGCAGATCTCAGCAATTCTTTTCTCTTAACAGTACAGGTCCCCACTTGCTCCAGTTCTTGTACGCCAATGACAGGCCAAATCTAACAGCTGTGGATAAAACTCTCCACAGAACAACTCGGGGCAAAACAAGGCCCGCAACAGAAGGCTAACTTTAGCTCAGAGCAGAGAGGCTTACTCCCAGGGGAAGGAGGGAGGTTAAATCATACCTGCTGCAAGAGCTTCTCTCGAAGATCTACCATTACAGTATGTTCTTAAGTAACTGTACTATCTTACTTCGAGAGGAAGCTCTTGCAGCAGGTAACACATGTAGGAGTGATTCCCAAGCAGTATAAAACTAAAGACAATCCTCGGGAAGGGGTGGGGGTAAACATACAGAAATGCACCCAAGTGGTATGAAACTTAAGACAACTCTTGGGAAGGGGAAGTCAATGTACAGACACACTCCCGAATGGTATAAAACTTAAAGACAACCGTTGGGAGAAGGAAGGAGAGGCAGACACACATGGGGGGAGAGACCTCTCAAAAAATAAGGCCATGGAGAACTGTCAGTCCAAAACCTGCTAGTCACCTGGAAATAACATCCAAACTGTAGTGCCTGATGAAAGTGTGAACAGAGTGCCAAGTGGCAGCAGCACAAATGTCAGCCGCCGACACTCTCTTGAGAGCCGCAAAGGAATAGTGACCGCTCTGGTGGAGTGTGCCCTGATTGCACCTGGAAGAGTTTTCCCACCCTTCTAATAACAAAAGGAAATGCACTAAACCAAACAACGCGAAAGCGTTTATTTGGTGACAGGGTGTCCCAAGGACCTGTCCACAAAGGACACAAAAAGCTGATCCGATTTCCTGACCTCCTTGGTTCTGGACAAGTAACAGTGCAAAGCGCGATGCACATCTAAGATGTGTAACAGCGCCTCACCCCTGTTGGAAAGTTCTGGGTAATAAACCGGAAGTTGAACCGCCTGATTCAGAGTAAGCTCCAAAACAACCTTGGGAAGGAATTTTTGATTGGTGCGTAAATCCACCCTATCCTTATGAAAAATAAGACAAGGCACTCTACACATCAAGCCATGAAGCTCTGAAATGAGTCTAGCAGCAGTGAGTGCCACCAAGAGCAGTGTCTTCCAGAAGAGGTAGCGAAGCTCACAACCAGGGCCTGCCCTGGGAGCACAAGTCTTCCAGAATGAACAAGAAGTCCGAGGGAGGAACAGGGTCCCGGACAGGCAGATGGAGATGAAGGATCCCTTTAAGAAAGGTTTTAACTACATCCAATGGAGCCACCATCCTGTCCTGGATGCAGTGATAATAGACGGAAACAGCAGCCAGGTATACTTTAATGGAGGAGTAGCTGAGACCTGACTCCGACAGGGATAGCAGGTATTGAAGGACAGAGTTGGCCAGACAGACCAGAGGGTCCAATCTCTTGGCTGTGGCCCACAGACAAAAATGTTTCCATTTCATGGCATAAGTGGCCCTGGTAGTAGGATTCCACGCTTAACCAAGATTTGGGCTATTTAGTCAGATACTCCGAATCTAAGTTTAGCTAGGTCCAGAGGAGCCAAGCATGCAGGTGGAGCGAGCGTAAGCTGGGATGGACCAAAGCTCCCCGTTGCTGAGACAGTAACTGATCCGAAAGTGGAAAGGGCCACGGAAGCTCCACTGTCAGATGCCTGAGCAGTGGAAACCAAATCTGTCTGGGCCACAGAGGGGCTATCAGGATCTTGATCACCCTCTCTGTTTGGGCTTTGAGGAGGACCCACTTCTCGAGAGGAAAGGGAGGAAATGCATAAAGGAACGTCCCGTTCCATGATAGGGACAATGCGTCTTGCCAAAAAGCTCCAGGCTCGGGACCGAGCGAGCAGAAATTGGGCAGTTTTGCGTTGTATTGAGATGCAAAGAGGTCCAACTCTGGCATCCCCCATCTGGCGAACAGTGCGTCTGCCACAGACTGTAGCAGGGACCACTCATGAGAGAGCGGTTTGCCTGGCTGAGAGTGTCTGCAACCACGTTCAGGGAACCTGGAACGTGAATCACTGAAAGACTGATTTGATGCTCCATCGCCCAGTCCCACCCCCTCATAGCTTCCCGACAGAGGGGATAAGAGTGCGTGCCCTCTTGCTTGTTGATGTAAAACATCACCGAGGTGTTGTCTGTCTGAACACAAAGGTGTTTGGGCGGAAGGAATGGAGCCAAAGCCTGTAGAGCGTACAGGACGGCTCTGAGCTCGAGCACACTGATATGCCGGTTCTTCTCTAAAAGGGACCACAGCCCTTGAGTCCTGTGGGTCCCCAGGTGAGCCCCGCCCCCATCCCGTCCCAGATGCATCTGTAGTGAGAGTCTTGGCAGAAGTGTCCGGCTGGAAGGGGAGACCTTTGCAGATATTTTGAGGGAACCCCCACCAGTGGAGTTCCCGATGGACTGGCTCCGAGATCTTAATAGGCAAATCCAAGGTGTCTGTGGTTTGGTCCCACTGGACGCGAAACGTCCGCTGAATAGTGCACATGCGCAACCTGGCAAAGAGGACTGAAACTATGGCGACCGCCATGTGGCCCAGAATCCTGAGAATGGATCTGGCGGGTACGACAGATGCTGAACGGATCTGGATTGCCAGTGCCCTGAGGCGTTCTGCTCTGTCGGAAGGTAGGACGGCCTTCCCTTGGGAAGTATCCAAAAGAGCTCCTATGAACTGGAGACATTGAGAAGGAAGGAGCTAAGATTTTTCTGGGTTCACTGTGATCCCCAGACGTCAACAGAGGGAGGGAGAGAGTGTCCAGTATGGTCTCCCAGAGACGCAGCCTGGACAGGGCCAGAAGAAGTCAGTCATCCAAACAGGGGAACAGGAAGTGTCTGTCTCTGTGCAGAGCAGCTGCAATGATGGCAAGACACTTTGTAAAGACCCTGGGGGCAGAGGAGAGGCCGAAAGGAAGGACCTCGAACTGATACGACCGACCTTCGAACCTGAACCTCAGGAATCTCCGATGGTTCTGGCATATGGGAATGTAAAGATATGCATCCTGCATATCCAGTGATGCCAGCCAATCCCTGACCGTCAAGAAGGGGAGGAGATCTGGAAGCGACACCATGCGGAATCTCCGATAGGAGACCCACCGGTTGAAGTTGCTGATATCCAGGATAGGCCTTAGGTCCCCCGACTTCTTGAGAACCAGGAAGACGCGGGAATAGAAACCAGAGTCTACCTCGGCTTCCAGAATGCGCTGTGTTATCCTCGTCTAGGAGAGACTGGATCTCCTGTCTGAGGAGCCCCATGGTCTCGGATAATGAGACGGGGTGGTGGTCTGTCCGGCAGTAAGGATTCTAACTCAATGGAGTGCCCGAACTCAACGAGGTCGAGGACCCACTGGTCAGAGGTCACTTCTCTTCAAGCTGGGGTGTAAAGAGAAAAGCGACCTCCCACTGGCTCTCCCGATGACAGGTCTGGAAGAGGAGGGTTGCCTGAATAGTCAGGTTGAAGGAGGGAGGGCAGCGGCAGAAGGTCTAGCCTGTCTAGAGGGTGTAGAAGCAGCATCTCTGAACCCCCCTCGTCGACCAAAGTCTCCCCACTGTGCGTGAGACTGAGCACGGGTTTGCTAAGGCTGATGTCCCCCTCTGCCATGAAAATGGGGCTTGCGAAAACGCTCCCATTTCGGGCACTACATGGACTGCACGCAATGGATGGCCTTTCTGGAGTCCTGCAGTATGACAATAACTTTCTCTGTGTCTTCCCCAAAGAGTACAGAGCGTCTGAAAGGGGCATCCAGAAGGGTCGTTTGAACCTCTGGGTCAAACTCTGAGACCCGGAGCCAGGAGTGGCGCCGAAGGCAAATTCCAGTTGCAGCCACCCTCGCCGAGGTGTCCGCAGAGTCATATGCCACTCAGAGGATGTGGGTACCCACATCCAAGCCCATCTGTAAAAGCTTTGCAAGCTCCGCCTTTTGGGGGCAGTCAGGCACACCTTCCACGATGTCCAGTCCTTGGTCCCCAAGGGCATTTTGGAACTGGACCATATGAGTCAAAAAAATTGAAGCTCCATATGTTGCAAGTGGCAGACGAGTACACCCTGCGACCTAAGGAATCCAGCTGCTAAGACTCCCTGTCAGGCGGCTGGGTACTTAGGTGCTTCTGCGTCTGCAAATGATCATGCACAGCTGAAATAACCAGAGAATCAGCTGTGGGATGTTCAGCTGGGTAAGAATGGTCCTTGGGGGCCCAGTACAAGCGACTGGCCTTTTTGGGCACCGCAGAGGAAGCGCGTGGGTGCCTCCAAGTTGCCAAAGTGACGTCTAGGAAGGTATCCAATAATGGGGGGATAACCACCGGCTTGGAGTCTTTCTGTCATAGGTACTTTGCCAAACGCAAGCATTTGGGGTCCAGGGCCTCTGTATATGATGCATGACCTCCATAAAGATGGGGTCATCGGGTGAAGATTTAGGCTGTTCCTCTGTGTCGCCAGGAATCGAGCAGGGGTCAGAATCAGGAAGGGAAGGGAAGGTTCTGACTCCCCATAGGCTTCGGAGGAAGAATGCTGTCTCCTCTTTTTGTGTCTAGGCCTCTTAGGCGAAAGAGAGCGGGAAGAGGAAGGGGTTCTTGTCCTCTTGCGCTTGTCCTTGTCCTTGTGTTTCCTGGGGCTAGCAGGAGTCTTATCCCCCTCATTCCCAGATGGGATAGGAGTAACCTGGGAATCTAACTCAGGGACTGAAGGGGGCTAAGAAGTAGGAGTAGCAGGGGAGACCAGGTCTTGTTTGATGGTTTCCCACCAATAGGTAAAGAGCTCCTTCACTTGAGACATACCCAACTTGGGGGACTCAGGCTTAGGACAGCCAAGTGCCGCACCAGTGTCGGTTGCATCCGGCGTCGGTGGAACGGACGACATCGGTAAAGCCTCCGTAGCACCGTCGTAGGGTGGACCGGAGAGATGTCAGGGGTGCCGACAGGTGAAATCGGAGGGACCGATGACGGCTGAGGTACGGTGGTCTTACCCGGCACTGGAGGAGGAGGAGCCAAGGACTTGTCCGGCGTCGGGGCAGAAGCGTCGTCCAACGGGCATCCCTTGGCCGGAGACAGGTGGGGGTGGCTGGAACGAGAAGAGACCTTAGATGGCCTGTCTGACAACTTATGGGGCTTATCCGAGTGGCGTCTGTCCAAGTCCGCAGACTGACGCCGTTCAGGCTTGGTCTTGGGCGGCGGGGAGGAAGCCCTGGAAGCAGAGTGCCCCGAAGCCTGTTTGACCTCCCGGGGATCGACCAAGGCCAATCGGGAGGATGATTTACTTTTCGCTGCTGCAGAACCGGCATCGGAGGGCCTCTAGTGGGCCAAAGAGCCGGGGTCTAAGGGCTTTTTAGCAGTAGAACCGGAGTCTGATGGCCTATGAGCCACTGCGGCGTTGGAGTCTGGGGCCCGGATCTTGATAGGCTGTAAGGCGGGCCCCTTGGAGAGAGAGGCTGAGGTAGGAGGCTTGAAGGAAGTAAGCTGGGCGTCATGTCCAGAGGAGCCAGAGCGACCCGCGAACTGGGAGCTGGATGACCTTGGCCTGGAGGGCGAGCGGTCCCCATCCCAATGATGGTGCTTCTCCTTCCGATGTTTCCTGGGTTGAGATGGGGAACGAGATTCCCGCCCAGAGGACGTCTCCTGCTGCATCTGGGCCAAACTTGTTTTGCCAAAAAGGCCTGGAGAGACTTTTGCCTGTGGATTCTGGTTCAGCTGTTGAAGGCCTGGCAGTGGGTACAGGTGCTGGTGTAAGGGTCTGGGCCCAGGCAAAAGAGGCAGGCCAAATATCCGTCCCTGGCAGGGATCTGCTTCCCACAACTGCACTTATTACGGTGCCCGGTGAAAGTAGAGGACATACGTCAGACTTCCGTGGAGAAAAATGAAGAAATAACTGTTCTTAGCTGAGGAACCGATAGAGAGCCGATCTAACGTGTTGCCGCGGTGGGAAAGAACTGGAGCACGTGAGGACTGCCTACAGTGTGTGTGTGTGTATATATATATATATATATATATATATATATAGTGTGGGGATGGGGTGACGCCGGGGGTGAAGCCAATGCTGGGTGGGCAGTCCCACGTCGGTACTGCTAGAGAAAAGAATTGCCGACATCTGCCGCCAGGTGGAGTCAGTCCTATATGTGTTACCTGCTGCAAGAGCTTCCTCTCAAAGTAAGATCTGGAGTTGCCACCATCAGTGCACGGTCCCCAGACAGCTTTAAATGCCATCTGGGAACCCTCAGGAGGCCCACCTCGGGGGGGCGGGGGCAGAGAATATGAGGATACAGGAGCTCTTTTACATGGCCTGGGCTCAGATCTTAACAAACCCATCTTGAAGGAAGCATGCCACGTCACTGGCAGGCAGTGCAACATCTGCAAAACAGGACATATATGCTCAGAATGGGGCACCTTGGAAATCAATTGAGCAATGGCGTTCTGCACCTGTAATACTACCTTTCTGTAGCTAACTGGTGAGACCCCATCTGGAGTACTCTGCCCAGGTGAAGTCCTCAGCTGAGAAAAGACAGACAGGCTGGAGAGAGTGCAGCGTAGAGTAATCAAAAATGATTCAGTCCCAACAGGGCAGGATCGGCTTACGGCACCGAACAAGTTCTTGAAAGGAATAAACAAAGTAAACTGCAGGAAACTATTTATCAGGAATGGTAGGTCAGAAATAAGGGGACATGAATGTAAGCAGGTGGAGGGGATTCAGGAGGGATGCTAGAAATGTCTACTTCACTGAGAGTGGCTGAGCCATAGAACAGCCCACCAGCAAAGATGGTGGGTACAGAAACCATCAATGGTTTCAAACACAAGTGAAAAAAACACAGAAAATGTTGACAGAAAAGGACCGCTTGACCCACTCAGTCTGTCCAGATTTTCCTTGTCTATTCAGTCTCCACAGACCCTGACTGGTCTCGTTGCCCCCGCGTCCATTTACCAATACTCCCTTATGACTATTTCATGCACATCTGAAGCCCCCCACTGGTTTCCCTCCCACCACTTCCTCTGCTGGCAGACTGTT
This sequence comes from Neoceratodus forsteri, assembly GCA_016271365.2. Lineage (NCBI taxonomy): Eukaryota > Metazoa > Chordata > Ceratodontiformes > Ceratodontidae > Neoceratodus > Neoceratodus forsteri. The sequence goes on along the minus strand of JADMNL010000034.1, from coordinate 106,238,960 downwards.
CCAGGTGTCCACCACTCTTTCAGTGTACTTCCTCACATCCCTCTTAAACATCCCCCATTCAGCTTCACTGCACGTCCTCTTGTCCTGATGCACGTCCTCATTTGAAATAGACTCCCCTCCTGTACCCTGTTCACTCCCATGTGGTACTTCAGGTCTCTACCATGCCCCCCCCCCACCTGTCTATGAACCAATGACTGATACCGTGGTAACACCACCTCTCTCCTCCTGCTGGTGACATCTCCCAATGCAACCCAGCATCCCACCAACCCTTCCCACTGCCTTGTCACACTGCTCTGCCACTTTAAGGTCATCAGACATAATCCCAAGTTCTCTTTCCTGCTGACAGTCAGTACCTCCCCTCCCACACACCGTTTTATACTATGCAGAGTAAAGAGCTTAATGGTTTCTCAGGGCTTAACAGTTTCTCAGGGGAGTAGTAGTAAGGCAGAGTGAGAAGGGAGGAAAGGAGGGTAAAACTCCATCTGGACAATAGGTCACGGGGTACAGTAGGGTAAAACTGGGCAGACTGGATGAACCAATGGACTTTTTCTGCTGACACTGTCTGTGCTTGTATGTACTCCTACGTCCTTGGGGCTTATCTCCCTGGCTTCCAACCCCATGGGCTTATCAGGTCCCCCCCCCCCCAAACAGGGCCTGGCCGAACCAAATCAAACTCCCACCTCTTTCAGAGTGCAGAGGCAGAAGAACCTGGGATGCTGGGAGTAGCCAGTGGCAGGAGGCGGGGCTCGAGTGCACCAAAAGTCATCCCACTCTAGCCAGGGAATTTTCTTTCCTCCCCCTACCCCTGGAGACATCGGCACTCTAGGTGCACCAAGCCCGCACATACAATGCAACTGTAGTTACCTCCGCTACAATGCCACCCATGGTCACACCAGTGGCCATGCTGTATTGGAGGTAACTACAAGAAGAGAGCATCCTGTGGGGCGCCCGGTTTACCTCCCCCCAGTTGCTCCCCTCCAATGATCGAGGCTTGCTTCTGAAACCTGTCACCGATGTCGTGAGTGGCAGCGCTACTACTGTGCTACAATTCCAGCCATTTCTTCACTTATATTTAACCAATCAGCTCCACTGGGCAGTGCCTGCAACTACACCCACAAGCGGCAGCAGGTGATACAATAAGCACTGCAGACACGTGAATGAACAATCCCAATGCCACCAATGTTATTTAGGCCCAGCTCATCAGCACTTGATAAATCCAAGTAACTACTTCGCAGATTGCCTCTTCCTTCCCCAATGCATATAAGCCCAAAAAACTCACTGGTACCGTAGTTTTACTTTTGCAGTAGATCAGTAGTGCTGGGAATGACATTCAAGTATCTCCTGGTGCAGGTGCTAGCGAACGCTTACCTAACCCTTTGGTTGGAGGCGGCCTTTTTTACATGTTTTTGCACAGGACACCTGCGCTCACAAGGATCGTCTGCCAACACAGGATCACCCCCCCATCCCCGGTCGTAGCACAGAGGTTGATTGATCTGGGTTTGGAGGCTGCAAATTCCATTGCTGGAGCTGCCCGGATGTGAACTCATAGCAAGGGAATACACTTCTAGGCCTCAGAGTAACAAACCTCTCTGGGAAGGGTGACGTGAGCAGCAAAATGAAGACCGTGCATTTACTTTAAAAAAAAAAAAGGCAAGCACAAAACAAGTAGGGTAGCCTGTTGGTGCAGTGATGGCTTCTCGTTCTTGTGCCAGGGGCTTCGGGTTAGTAGTCAGCCTACGCTGGCAGGAGGAAAGTCGAATGTTCCAGCAAATATTCCTCTTCTCCTGCAGGGAGCCAGATTTCTGCTGCTACACTGCCCTCTGGGTGACTACAGAAGGTGATGTGGCTGGAAATGGGAGGGAGAGATGTCTCCATCATCGCCAAGGGGTGTGCGTGTGGCATGCTGCAGTTGCGTGAGACACCCTGAAGGGGAATGGGAAAGAAAATGGAGGAAAACCCCTCCGTCGTGCAGCATGATGACCCTGCTGTGCCTGCAGACCCTGCAAATGCCTACCTGGGCACTTCCCTGCCAATCGGATAGATACTCCCTAAAGGATGTTGCATAGCCTTAGGACCCTATCATAGGGGGCAAACCATGAGGGCAATGCAGGGGTGAAACAGGTAAGCCCTAGGAGAAGGCAGGATGATGGGTCTGGGATGTGGCAGAACACCTGAGAGGGGGGCCAAAGACTGGTTGAGTACAGATGCACACAGAGGTTAAGAAAAAAACAAAAACAAAAAAATGTATTTGCGGATGTGCTCTCACAAAGATGCCAGGTCAAAAGAAAAAGACAAAACTGCAGCACATTCCAGGGTGGCCAGATAAAAATCCCCCCCCCCCCAAAAAGAAGCATCCATATGGACCAAAGACATACACAGGGTGGAGGCTGTCCAGAGGAGGGCAAACAAAATGATGCAGGGTCTGCATCAGAAGACATATGAAGAAAGACTAAAGGAACTAAAGATGTATAGCCTGGAGGAAAGGGGGGGGGGGACGACACGATAGAAACTTTCAAATACCTCAAGGGAATCAACAAAGTCCAAGAGGGTAGCATCTTTCAGAAAAAGAGATGTGCAAAAACAAGGGGGCACAATTTTAAGATAGAGAGGTAATGTGAGGAAATATTTCTTCACAGAGAGGGTTGTGGATACATGGAACAGTCTCCCTGAGGAGGTCGTAGAGTCAAAAACTGGGAGAATTCAAGAATGCATAGGACAGACATAAGGCAATTTTAGCGGGGGTAGGAGGAAGTAGGCTGTTGGTTAACTAGGATCTGCAGCTTATCTGTTAGGTAGGGAAATGGGCAGACTAGGTGGGCCAAGCGGTCCTTATCTGCCATCAAATTCTATGTTTCTACTTTCTGTTTTCTCCCATTCCCGGTCATGGCTATGCATGCGTGTGTGGAGGCATGCACAAGCCATGGACCCGAAACACCTTCACAGTGCATGCCGCATCCCAACTTGCACTGTCACCGGACCTCCACCTGGTGGCGGCCGTGCAGTGGAAGCAACAAGGACCCTCCCTGGGAGAGGTGAGCTGCCTCCCAGCTGCTCGATCCAGCACCCACTCTTCCTCCCCTTGCCAACCACAGCTCGTTCCCCAACTCGGGTCACTGACATACCACGAGATGTGGTATCCAACACCTCAACATTCAGCGCCACCAGGCCGGCTCAGCTGATCAGCTTGTTGGTGGGTGAGGTTATATAGATGAAGCACGCCAGCTGCTGTCTGATAGGAGCAGCTGGCTCCTTCCAACTATGAGAAGTTTCCACTCAGCAAGTACTGACTAGTGTCATGACCAGGGTGCCTGGTCATTGGATTCTCACTGCAGAGCCCACTGCAACTTCAGCTGCACTGAACCCAACAGTGACACACTTCTGAAATGCCATTTTTCTTAACAAAATGTTTTCTGTGCATGCATGCACACACAAAAATAAAAATGGGAGTGGGGGGGAGAATGCAGCAAAACTTAGAATGTTAATAGTAAGGAAGAGAAGAAGGCCTTACCTTGATGCTCTGCCGGTAGTTGTCTCTTCCCCACATATATCCCAGGATGGGGTACATGGGGCGCCGGTAGTTGAACTTCTGCTCAAACTGATGAGGGTCCCCTAAACACAGGTGACATGGTGAGGTTAGGAAACTGTACAACAATGTATTAATGGCCAAGAAGGCCCTTAATTGGGGCAACGGTGGCCAATCTGTGAAATTCTGCAAGGAGATACAGTGAAGACTAAACCAAACTGATTTGTGTTGTGAACCTTTTTTATTTTTTAAATATACGTTTTATTCCCTTGTCTTTCGGGTTTTAGTCAGACTCCAGACTTACTTGGGCTGCCTGACATGCAGTCTACCAGCCCAGACCCCCCCGACTGCAGGCAAAGTGCCAGAGCTAACTCTCTTCATCAGGGCCCAAGCTGGGCTATGAGGACCCAAGAAAATGCATTCGCCTCGCAGCATGTGGAGGTTACAAAGTCAGGACCCATGACATGAGGCAGAGAAGAACCTGGGTCTCCCAAATGGAAGCATCACATGCTACAACTGCGCCACCAAGTCAGTGACGTGAACGTCTGTCCAATCAATACATAGCTGAATAAAAACTCACCTCACGTATGACTCCAGGTAGGGATCTGAATCCAGCATTTTGTGAGAAGAGCCGGTGCTTATCCTATTGTCTAAGAATAGTATATTTTTTGTAAAGAACCCCAAATTAGAAGTATATTAATCTCACAGTAGCACTTTCTAAGAGATTTTCCCTAACCCCCCACCCACACCTCCCCTATCTTAGAGGAAAAGCCAAGTGTCCAGTTGAAAAGGGAGAGAATTCTATTTCTGAATATAATAGAATAGTTATTTTGTAGTCTGAGGCAGTATAGTGCAGTGGATTAAGGTACTGAGCTGCAGATCAGACCTGAGTTTGAATCCCACAGCCGCCTAGGTGCATACTGTGTGATCCTGAGCACGTCACTCAACTTCCTTGTGCTCCCAGGTCGCATCTGGAAACACGCTTCAGCTTAGTGTGCTACTCCTGGTTAAACAATGTTCCCTTTCCCCTTCCTGTAGCTATTTCTTTTATGTCTGGGGTGTTAATTTTTCTACTAGGCTGGTACCTTTCCTTGTGAAGATGTAAATGTGATCAGACTTGTGCAGAAACAATACTAGACACTCTTGAGACCACTGGCACTACACACAAAAGCTGGCACAATCTGCTGTCAGGTGATCACATCCAAGCAAAACATTTAAAATTAAAAGGGGGAGGGATGCTAACCCTTCACAGATTCTTAGCTCTTCAGCTTAAGATGGTAAGATAGAAGGATGCAGGAGACAGTTTGGGATCTGTTATTGACAATTAATGCTAGCCTTCGATGGCCAAGAATTTACACTTAGGGATATAAGGTCTGTGTTAGTCTAAAGCATTAATTCTCAGATTATGTCAATATATCTCCACTTAAGATATGAACAAACACCATAGAACCAAATACTGGCCCATACTTTATAGAGCCAGCCTGAAGTAAAAGAAAATTGAATAAGAAATTAATGGCAGTTTATTCACCCAGCATTACTGACAAGTCACTGTGTGCCATCTATTCAGACAAAATAGCTACAACTCACAACTGAAGTACTTCATACAGCCTTTCTTGGGAGGTTGTCTTCACAGTTTGAGAAACTCTGCTCCCACAAGGAATTTAGATAGAATGCATTAAGCTTCACTGTTACTGCTGTATCACAGTACTGCTCGTCAGCTGTTACTGCAGTGATACCTGCTGGACGCTACTTGAACTGTAAGGACTGGACCAGAATCTGCTACAGATACACTGTTCCAACAACGGGGGCTGACAAAATCTGTACCGATCTAGTTAACAATTCCGAAGGCAATTAGTCATTAAGTGCAACACGTAAACAGCAACACCGAACCAGTGAAGTCAAGTCATAGCTGTTACGGCATCACATCCTAGATTACACCATCCCAGAGCTAAAGGTATTATCTGAAGTAAAATCAGAGGGGTGTGACATATGGGTATTTTACTACCTGAAGACTAATGCCAGATACTGTCAGTCACCTGCAAACAGTCGGCCAGTGTTGCTTCCCTCCCCTTAGGGACAGTCTTTTCAGTCTTTTTATAAACAGTTTGGAAGACAGCAGTATTTTTATTTTTTTACATTTTATCTTATTTCTGTTCTTGCCCCTCCGAACCCCCCCAAATGGCTCAAAAGAACTGCAGATTATCATAGTACTCTAAATCACTGAAAATTACAACTGCTCTGCCCTATCACCCTTAAAGAGCAACTATTGTGCTCAATTCTAAATTACCCCCCAAGTAACACAAAAGCCCCCATGCTACCGCGTTTTGTGACATCACTGTTTGAGTAGCGCAGGGGTGAGCTTCCATTGACTTGAATAGGGCTGTTTTAAAAAGGTAAATTTGGGTAGTTTAGATGGCCAGTTGGAATAAATCATGGCCACTGCTTAAATAAGAAAGCCCTTGTTAGTTAAGCAGTGGTCATGATTTATTCCAACTGGCCATCTAAACTACCCAAATGTACCTTTTTAAAACAACCCCATTCAAGTCAATGGATGCTCGCCCTTGCGCTACTCAGTGAAGCCACAAAATGCGGTAGCGCGAGGGTAGATCAGTCGAGGCACAGGTACCAGGAAGTGGAAGGGATCAGCACAGCAGAGCTCCTCAGAGCAAAAATACGATCCCTTCCCTTCCAAAATGGGGACATTTTTGAAAATAATTTTTTGCAGAATATAATTTGGGAGCAGGTAAGGGATATTTGTGTTTCTTGGGGGCACCAGGTGGAAAGTTGCTCTGTAACACAAAATCTGGTAGTTATATACACCAAGTGGTCTTCTCTTCATGAAGAAGATGCATGCAGCTAGGTATTTAACAGTTTAAACTCTTTTACCTGTGAATTCGATGTCAACAAAGACCTTGATGAGGGCCTCAGCAAGGTACGGGGCATGTTGGTATGTGCAGAAAACCCGCTCCCGATGGAACATGCTAGGAACTAAGGGACTCTGTACCTGATCCATGTGAGGCATCACAGCCTCCAGCACCTCCGCCAGCTTGGCCCGCAGGTGAGGGTTCTTCATTCTAAAACAAGGTTTTATTCATCTATTTAGAATGTCTGTTCACCAGGATATCCACATTAAGGCTACAATTCCTAGTTTTTAACAATGTTCCTGGGGACACTTACAGCAGCAGACGTTGCTAACAAATGCATTACACAAAGAATAATGCATGGGCTGGAGTGTATTATGAGAATCTGATACACATCCAAGGTGTGTGATGCTACATAAACCCCCACTCTCGAGAATGAAGCTTGATGGGTTTATCCAGCACCACATGCAGTCCATGCATTCATATTTATCATTTCTGGTGAGCATTTTTTTTTCAACCTGAAACTATAAAAACTGATGCACCAGAGTTCAATGAGAGTAAGTGTAGTATAATTTGTGGCAAACATTAGACTTAAACATAAGTTATTTCCAAAGGAATTTACTGCATTACCTTAACTGGAACATCTTCTTGAACCACTAAATGGAACCTGAGAATCAGGATGCATTTATAACTGAAAAACGGAAAATGGCATTCAAGAGTTCCGAGGTGCTGCCAAAAATGCCAGTTTTTAAACGTCAGTTATCAATGGAGAAACTACACTGTTTTATGCACAGTGCTGCCAACATTTCAATTATGTGACTAGTTTATCACTGGACTATAAACAATTTTTTTTGGGGGGGGGTCCAAAAGACAAGCATGACGATTCTGACAGCCGCAGCCGGAAGTGAAAGTGAGAGCAGCTATGCGGCTGTGAGAAAGGACTAGTGCTACTGGTGCCTGAGTGAGTGCGTGTCTCCCATAATAACCGGCTGTTTAGCACGGTAAAATCATAACTGGTTAAGCCCACTGAAAAAACGCTCACCAGTTATTATAAATTATTTAAACATCTATGTACGTGAACTGTATGGGCAAGATACATAGCCTGATGAGATAAAGGTAGGGATGATTGGTTCCCAACGTCTACTAACTATGCTATGGTAACTGTTTTTAACATTCTGGATTTCTGCATGTGCCCTATTCTGATGCTGGGTTCCTTATGTATACAACGCCCTGTCTCTGTACTGTGTTGTATGTTTCTGAAAGTTTTAATAAAGTTCAGACAGCAGAGCTGATCATCACAAGTGACTCCAGTATATAAATGTGTACATGTTCACAGTGGTTAGTTTTGAGTACACTCATGGAGAGGGGGAGCATTATGCTGGAGTGGGTGACTAGAAGGCTGGAGTATCAATGCTATAAGGGTGAGGGCAAATACTAGGGGCACCGAGATGACGCTGCATGATCCTCTTAAAGGAGCCGACGGTGCAGAATTCTGTGGCTCTGTGAGGACATTCCAGAAAGTTGGGGCAACCACTGCAAAGGATTTACTGTAGTTACAATGAGCTTGCTTCTTCTTGGTACATGGAGGAGGCCCATTTGTTGGGATTTCAGAGGGTGTGACAGGCTCAGTTTGTGTCAGAGGCTGCTGAGGTAATCTGCATAATGCCATGCACACATGTCTAAACTAGGGTTGTCCCTCTCACCTCCCTCCTTTTCTCTGGTGAAAGGAGGCTGAGGTTGTCATAGAGAAGACAGTGGTGGGTAGTTTTGCTGCAAACTAGTCTAAACCTGCAGATGTTATTGAACACAGTGGTGATTTTCCACAAAGTACAGTGGCCAACCTGCAGACTTCACTGCCATTTCACCGTGTTTATCGAATGACCTCTCCAAGTGTTATATAGTGCACTTGGTTTTCAGTGATAAGGATTCACTATTTTCTTTAACTTCTACAGCAACAATTTATTTACTCTGCATAGCCCAGTTGAGCTGCAGTATCTCGTTTTCAGTGGGGTCAGGCTTTTCACCAAATTTTACAGTCGGAACAAGTGAAGCACTAGGAGATTAAGTGGGACATTCTAGGTCATGCAGTGTGTAAGTGGCTCTGGTGGAATATGAAATGGAGTCTCCTGGTTTTCAAGCTTGTGTTAGAGACACTACTTTAAGCTGCCTCCCAAATCTTAAAAGCTGTCCAGGGGTGTGGTGGTAAAAGGGGTTAAAATTAACTTTTGCAACCACTAGCCAGCAAGGCTAGAGACTGAGAAAATCAACTGTTTCCATGGACATTTCACTGGCCCAACTGGCAGGCTTCCTCCTCCCATACAGGCCAGCAGGGCCAATGAAAGAAGGAATTCCTTCATACTTACTGCAATTTCCTTGTTGGTTAGATCCAGCAATGTCAATGGGTAGTTAATATATATTTGTTAAACTGTGGCTTTAGGAGTAACAAGCTTCAGGGCTGAACTGTGCATCCTCCCCCCCCCCCCAAATCGAACTTAAACAAAGCGCTCCCGATTTCCCTTAATCAGTGCTCATCTGTGTTTCAGTTCCCTGTCCCAAGCCACACAGGTCCCTCACCACTGCTGGCAACATTTCAGCATGTATTTCACACCTGTTTTTCTTCAGGTACTTCAGTTTGCGGCTCCTCCTCACACCCTTTTCCTTAGGTGCCCATGTAGCGACTGACCACCAGGCGTGCTCCTGCCTGACCTTGTGGTGTCATGCACATCGGCGTGGTGTTGTCATTCTTTCTTTCCAATTGTTTAACCAGGTGAGAAACACTAAGCTGAAAGCTTGTTTACAGGTGCAGCCTGGGAGCACAGGGGAAGTTAAGTGACTTGCTCAGGGTCACACAGTATACAAGTGGGGGCTGTGGGATTCAAACCCAGGTCTCCAGATTTGCAGCTCAGAGCCTTAAACCACTGTGCTACACTGAGCTATACTGTCTGTGCATGCTCCTCCTTGCTCACCCAGCACAGTCGCTAAGGCAGAGCACTTTTCCTAGTGAGGTTGTCGTTTTTCTTTCATCTGGTGAGGCCACAGCAGAGAGGTGATGCCCCTGGAGCAGTGCAGGGTGAGTGTTTTGCACAGGCAGACAGCAACTCAGCACTCTGGCAGTAAAACCCTAAGGGGGAGGGTCTCATCATGCTCCTGCAGGTACTAAATCTCACACTAGGTCTTCGATAAGCTATGGTGCCACTTCCTAAAAGCCAGTCCCCCCCCCCCCCAAAAGGCAATGAAATTAAAATGCTTTGCTGTTATTTATATGCCAAGCCTTTATGTTCTGAAGTTGCCTTATGGCTGCAACAACGAACAGGAGGGAAGGCTGCTGTTCACAACTTTTATATCTTATCCCCCCCCCCCAAAGAGCAGAGCTGCCTGAATGGTAAGCACTTCCCTACCTGAGCGCTGCTGTCAGAGTGCCAACTCACTACGTGCCTGAGCAAAACACTGACCTTGCGCTGCTCCAGGGGCATCGCCTCTCTGCTGTGCCCGCATTAGATGAAAGAAAAATGGCAGCCTTGCTAAGGAAAGTGCTCCACCTCAGTAACTGTGCTGGGCGACAAGGGAGGAGCCTGCATGGACTCACGCGCCATAAACCAAAGCACCTACATAAAAAAAGAGGTGCGAATACACGCTGGCAAGATGACAGCAATGGCAGGTGAACTGCGTGGTTTGGGATAAGGCACATATGCACTGAAGAGCACTGCTCAAGGGAGATCAGGAGCGCTTTGTTTAAGGGACAGGAAGAAATAATTTGCACAGTTTAGCCCTGAAGCTTGTTTCTCCAAAAGTCACAGTTTAGCAAATATGTATTAACTCTCCACTAACAACTTGGAGCAATACAGAAAGGAATATTTTACTAGCCTAGTACAAAATCTACCAATTTTTGACTGGTTGGCGGATGTCAATTTCAAGCCCTCTGGCAATGTGTCATACTGCCACCAAGGAGACATGGATTCAAGTGGGAGCCACAGAATCCCATGCAGAAAATGGCTGGGGCCAAGTGGCTCCCAGGGGAGGGAGGGAGCAAGCCCACCCTGTATTCCCCACAGCCCTGATACAGAACCACACCAACTCTGCCACCTTAGATCAGATTATCTGGAATGTTGCGGTTTCTCTTCTGACCATTGGTAGTCATTTGCCCCTCCATTCCTCAGTATTGACCTATCATTGCTGACCAGGCTTTGGCTGGCTGACAGCTGGGAGCATCACAAACTCAGCACTCGGGAGGGCGGGGATACAGTCGCTTGCCCGCACCTGTGACTGGAGAAAGGGGGTTGCTATGGTGACCATGATGTTCAGAGTTGGGGGGGGGGGGGCGATGACTGCTAACCACCAGGGCTTTAACACATAGGTCTGCTCCTGAAGCACTCTGTCCCTCCCTCCCTCTCTCTCTCTGGAATCCTCTCTCCAGTTCTCCCATTTCAAACTGCTGAGAGTGAACCTTTCTTTCCTCTGATCTCGTCAAGAGGTGAAGTTTTACCAGACTAAGGTTCGCGTTCAGAGATGTCCTGCCAGTTGCCACACTATGGAGGAGGTAATGGTTACTGCAGCCCCAGGTGTTACCATCGAAGGGGGCTGCTGGATGGCTTTGTAGTGGGCTGGCCTCTTACTACTGTAAACCCTGGAATCAAATCCCGAATGAAAGTGCAAACCAAGCGTGCATAATTCTGCACAATCTAGTGCACAGCTGGGAGTCTACGTCCTTACGGGGGCCTAGACCGAAAAAGCATGAAGCATGAATCACCCTCTCACCCTAGGAAAGCTGTACTCCTGGATAAGCACTGAACAGCACTGCCAGAGAAAGGTGTGTTTTGGGGGTTGGGGATTATTGTATTCAACGTACAGCACCTGGCCAGTGCATAAACACAGAATTTTGGTTCCAACACAAATCAGTCCCTCCATTTCGCTAGCCCTGAACTCACCAGTCCAATTAAACAAACAGAAAAGTAAAGTCCACGGTGTTTTCACCTTTCCACGTTTCCCATGAAGACCGGGATAAAGTGGAGAACATGCTCAAGAGAGTCTGCTGAAGTTTCTAACACATCATCAGCAAAGCGTCGTAGGAAAATGAAGAAATCGCCCAGATTATCAGCGAAAAACTCTGTTGAAACAAAGAAGGGAGGCCATGAGAGATATGGGGCAGGGGTTACCATCAATGTAATTCACAGAAATGTGCACACACGTTCCACTGCTGTTGGGTATTCAACAAACCCCATACCTGGCACATAAGCCAACATGCTGTGCCTCACTTCTGGGAGGGGGAACATCAACTCCATATGTTCTGTGCCCTGGTTCCCCAAAGCAAACTGGACTAGCACAGCCGCTGTCGATACCTGCAGATTTACACAGTTCTGGAGCATCTGGGGCTCCGTCATTGCAGCCTTTGTGGACAGATAGACAGTCATCAGGCGCTCAAACTGCTCACGAAGGTTCTCGACTGAAGGGTTGGAGGTTTGCTGGGCCTCCCGCCAGGCAACCTGGAGTCGATGAAGGCTCTGGTTCATCTTCACCATCTGATCATGTAGCCTGAAATACAAAGGGAAAAGATAAGAGGGAATCTCATCAGGATAGAAGAAACCAAGATGTGATAAGATACCTCATTCTGACCAAGCGTATAGTATTTGAAAATTCTATTAATTTTTCTTTAAAAAGGAAAAAGACCACTTCAATACAAACCTCATACGCTGTCCATCAGCATACAATGCATGGGAGTATTTTTTTTTTTAATGGTGAATTTAAAGAGACCCCGAAATCTTAGGAAAAGCAACAAATGAAGCAGGCCACGCCATCCATGCTCAGTGCAACAGCAATGCAGGAGAAGGATACAGCGCAGCACTGACACCAGACAGAAATAAAACTCTGGCTAGTAATGTACTGCAGTTGTTTATCCAGGGCTGCTCCGTGGGACCACGCAGTGCTCAGTGCAACAGCAGAGCAGGAGGAGGATACAGCACAGCACTGGCACCGGACAGAAATAAAACATTGGCTAGTAATGTACTGCAGTTGTTTATCCAGGGCTGCTCCGTGGGACCATACAGTGCTCAGTGCAACAGCAGAGCAGGAGAAGGACACAGCACAGCACTCGCACCGAATGGAAACAGAAACGGCTGCTTGTGATTCAATGTTAAAGTGCCTCCTTTAACTGGTGATACAAAAACAAATGTGTAACACCCAAAGCTGGGAGATGCCATTGAAACTCAGTGTTTCTCTCCTTGCTGGGAGCATTGACAACCAAAACATTAGGTTTAGTGGGAGCTGCCTGCTTTGGGTGCTGCACATCTGTTTTGCAGCATCATAAATAAAAGGAGGATGCACTTTAATATCAAACCACTAGCAAGTGTTTATTTCCATTTTAGGCAAAACTCTTTTTCACTAAAAAATGTTTTACTGAGTTTTAAAACAATAATGCAAACACATCCATTGCAGGGATATATAAATCATATTGTGACACTTAGGAAAAAAAAAATGTGCTGACTCATTTCAGTTTCTATTTCATAAAGGTTCTGAAAGCCAAGTCCCTGTGTTCTTTGGGACCATGTGCATTAAAATGAAAACAGGATCCTGCTCTTCCTCTCTACTCTGTCTGCTTGTCTACAACAGATTAAACAATCCTCTGCATGTGACTTCACAATTTGTTGCTATGCAAACAGTTATGATGTCATAAACTAGATTATATCAGGTGCAGATAAGAAGCCCACAAAGTTGAAGTACAGGGGACAGTAATCCTGTTTTTATATTCCCCAGTGGTCTCCCCAGGTGTCAGGAAGGTGGGCCGTCTTGCAATGCCGACAATCCGGGTTTGCGACGGATTGTTGAAGGGGCAGCCAAGGGAGGTGGGTTTAGCATCCCGTTAGGATGCTCTCCACCTCTGGGAGGGAGGGCTTTTTGGTCTCCACCACAGGTGGCGGTGCTGGCAGGAGCCAAAGATCGGGAAGGGTGGACGCTGGCATGCTTAAGACGCGTATTGCTCGCATCGGCATGCAGAAGAAGAGTATCCCATGGGTGTCACGGGGAATTGGGGCAGAAAGACTGGAAACACCCCTGACTGCAGCAAGATGACACCCGTCTCTTACTGCATGCCCTGCAACACCGAACAAGATGCTCTCCCGACTCACACTGCTGGGGCTACGGGTCTCCCCCTCCGACGGCCCACTCTTGGGGGTAAACCAGGCAGGAACATGGGAGAGGCAAGTCAAGTCACGTTATTTCTACAGCACCCAATCCCAGAAACTCTGGGAGCTTAACAAATATACAGAAAAGGAAAATGCACACATTTTTAAATCAGGGTCCATTCAATTTTAAAACATATGATAAATAATCATAAATACCATGCTTAAAATTCAGTTCCATTTCAATAAAAATCAGTGTACATTAAAAGCTTGATTAAAAATATGCATTTTCAGGTCTTTTTTAAGTCCCAGAGAAGGCGGCTGATGAAGCTGGGTGAGTAGTAGGGCTCATCGTGGGCAGGTCAAGACTGCAGGGGGGAAAATACAATAAATAAATAAAAAAGGAAGGTGGGCAGCAGGACCCTAGGAGATAGGCTCCCAGGCACTGGAGAGGTGTGCCCACTCCTCAGAGGGACCCCAGGCATTGGGGAGATGGACCCCATTACCACTGGATCACAGGTGTTTGGGAGACGGATCCCATTCAGTTGGCCCAGAGATGTTTGGAAGAAGGACCCCATCACCAGTGGGCTCACAGGTGTTGGGAGATGGAGCCCATTCAGTTGGTCCAGAGATGTTTGGAAGAAGGACCCCCTCACCAGTGGGCTCACAGGTGTTGGGAGATGGGGCCCATACAGTTGGCCCAGAGATGTTTGGAAGAAGGACCCCCTCACCAGTGGGCTCACAGGTGTTGGGAGATGGAGCCATCCTCTAGTAGCACCCCGGGATTCAGACAGGTAAGTTCCCAGGTTAGGGGGAGGTGTTCCCTTGTCCCTATCTGGACCTCTGGATGGGTCCAACTACCTGTGGAATTCCCTGGGATGTGTATATTTGGGAGGGGAGAACATCAGTTATAAAATCACAGGTATAAGGAATGGCCCCGATTACCTGTGAAATCCTAGATGTAAGGCATACTGTGTTAGTAACAAGTTCTCTGTCACCAGGTTGTAGCTTTGTGCAAACGCAGGCTCTTGTTCCGGTGAGGCTTGAATCAAACATGTTTCCTTTTCCAAACCTAAAACAAAGGAAAGAGCAGGGATAAAGCCATGCATGAACAATACAATACATTCACTTCCTCTGTGTCTTCATGTATAAAATGCAGAAATAGTGTGGAGGGTATCATGCGCCATGCGGACAGCCAGTGGTCACACACCAAATCTGGGATGTTGTGGCGAGTCAGCAGGAGGTGACTCAAGTGTCCTCCACCAAATGGAGTTTAGGGAGCTGGGGAGGGGTCTTAGGTTGCTCACTCAGTGGCTTTCGCTGTGGTGCTGCCTGTCTACAATTGGGGACAGGAGAGGGAACGCCGCAGAAGTACTTTCAACTCATGGCTGAAGGAATGGTACAGAGAGGAAGGGTTCGGCTACACTGGGGACTGGGGACCCAACCGGGAGGATAAGTGCCTATACAGGGGTGATGGCCTGCATCCACCTGGGAGGGGAACTGCAGTCCTCAAGAGGATGGTTGAAATGTTACTTTGATGAACATTTAAACTAGCCAAGAGAGGGTGGCAGAAGGAATTGAGGAGTCAAGGAGCAGAGGCTGCTGGACAGCTTCCAGGATGTGCTCTTAACACAGCATGTGATGGAGCCCACAAGGGAGGGGCATGTCCTGGACATGGTTCTGGCAGATGGGGATCTGGTAAGAGACCTGGTTGTAGAGGATCCCCTGACTGGGAGCGACCACAATACTGTCTGGTTTCAAATAAGCATGGGGGGACAGGGGGTAAGATCTAGGACACTGGCAGTGGACTTAGGGGTCAGACTGTGGGCATGGGAAATATTCTCAAGGATCACTTGAAGGGGATTACATCAATGACAAATGTGGAAAAGAGATGGGAGGTCATAAAACAGGGACTTCATGAGGCAGTCAGGACCTGTGCTAAGGTGAAACGTAAGGGAGCAAGGTCACATAAACCATGCTGGTGGTCCAGTGAGGTTCAGGTAGTGGTCAGAGAAAAGAAGGCGGCCTACAAAAAATATAAAACAACAAGAGGGGATTGGGATAAGGAAATGTACCATCTTGCATCTAGAAAAGTCACCCGGATGGTGAGGGGGGCAAAGTCCAGTAAAGAGCAGCGGCTGGCACAGGGGATACATGGAGGGGGGAAAAAGGGTTCTTCCGGTACACTGGGGAGCGGAGAAAAACTAAGGGCCAGCTCAGCAGACTGAGATCAGAAGGAGGGTGGGTGGAAGAGGCAGGACCAGGCAGAGGTATTAAACAGTACTTCGCCTGTGTTCACTAGGGAGGGGATGGGATATCTATGCAAGGCATGATGGGGATAGAAGGCAGGAGTGGATCAGGGGAGCAGCAGAAATGGAGCAAGAGGGAGGGAAGGTACCCAGGGGTGTCACATCAGGATAAGGATAAAAAGGGCAGTAAGGTATAGGGATGGATGATGCTATCTCCACCGAAAGGGTGTGGATAGCCCTCAAGGCCCCAAAGAAAGACAAATCTCCTGGGCGGATGGCATTCATCCAAGAGTACTGTGGGAATTGGCGGACATACTGGCTGCACTGCTGGAGCTTCAACAGGTCGCTTGAGACAGGGAGGGTACCTAGGATTACAGAGGCACATGTGGTGCCAATCCATAAGGGGGTCGAGGGAAGTACCAGGTAACTCACAGACCCATCAGTTTGACCCCTCGTGGTGGGAAAATTAATGGAGAGTACTAAAGGAACAATTGGGGTGTACTTTGGAGGAGGTGGAGGTCTGGATAGTCGGCAACATGGGTTTGTGCCAGGTAGATCATGTCAAACCAATCTTGTGGAGTTCTACGAATGGGTAACATCAGAACTGGACAGGGAAAGCCTGTGGATGTATTATTCTTGGACTTCAGCAAGGCATTTGACTCTGTCCCCACAATGGTCTGGTGGAGAAACTGACGGGGTTGGGAGTAGGCCCTTTGATGGTCAGATGGATTGAAAACTAGCTAGCTGGACGCACCCAGAGAGTAGTGGTCAGTGGAGCCTCAACCCCAGAGAGGTCGGTAGTGGGGTACCGAAGGGGTTTGGTCCTGGGTCCGATCCTGTTTAATGCATGCACATCGGACATCAGGGAGGGTATAGGGTGTGAAATGAGTCTCTTCGCTGATGACTCCAAGATGGGAGCAGCAGTTGAGGGAAGAGGGAGGTTGGCTCTGCAAGGGACCCGGACACCCTGGAAAGCTGGGCTCACACATGGAAATTAAATTTCAATATCACCAAGTGCAAGGTATTACATTTTGGGCGGGGAAACCCTAAACACAGGTACACCCTGGGAGGGGAGGTGCTGGAGGCCTCAACTGGGGAAAAAGACCTAGGGGTCATGGTGGATGCATGTATGAATAATTCTGAGCAGTGCAGGACAGCGGCTAGCAAGGCAAACAGGATGTTGGGATGCATCGTAAGGGGGATCACCTCTAGGAGCAGGGAAGTGAATCTGCTGCTGTACAATGGACTGGTTAGACCACACCTTGAGTACTGTGTACAGTAATGGAGACCACACTTGAAGAGGGACATACAGCTCCTGGAGAGGGTACAGAGGAGGGCAACTAAGATGATACGAGGACTAGGGGATTTGATGTATGAGGACAGACTTGAGAAGCTCTGCCTGCTTACTGGAGAAGAGAGACGGGGACATGATTGAGGTCTTCAAGTACCTCAAGGGAATAAATAGGGTAAACATGGAGAGGATCTTAGACTAAAGCAGGGAGGTATCACCAGAGGGCATGGTTTGAAGTTGGAAGGTGGAAGGGTGAGGGGGGAAAAGAGGAGGAGGTTTTTCACTGAGAGGGTGGTGGACCCTTGGAATGCACTACCTGGCGAGCTGGTTCAGAGATCCACAGTGGAGGGCATCAAGAGACGGTGGGACAGACACAGAAAGTGGATGTATCAGATGATGGCCTGGCCCGGAGGGGTGGGGATGGATGATAGGGGTTTCTGGAACACAAGGGGGGGAAGGGCCTTGGCACCCAACTAGGGATCTGAGGTTCGAGCAGACTCGATAGACCGTAAGGCCTAATCTGCTGGCAATTAGTATGTTAGTCAGAAACTACCTCCCTTCACAGGCTCAAATGGAGAGTAAGGAGAACCCGAGGGGAGAGGACTCACCCAGGGTGCAAATTAATAAAGGGAGCAGGGGGGCTGAGATGCAGGAGGAAATAAAAAAAGAGAAGTGGGAAGGAGGAGGGCAAAAAGGGAAAAAGTAGGGCAACAAGCAGAGTGGAATCAAAATCTAGAAGGTCATGTCTACAAATGCTAGACGTCTATGAAATAAGATTCCGGATCTAGGCGTCATCATGGCAGAGGCCGACCTGGATATTATGGCCATTACTGAGTCATGGTGCACCCTAAACCATGACTGGGGCATGGCCATACCGGGCTATACTCTGTTCAGGAAGGACCAGGTGAGAAGGAAAGGAGGAGGTGTGGTGCTTAATGTGAGGAAAAGCATAAAAGCCACAGAGATGCAGGGAATACATGGGGAGGCAGAGGGACTGTGGGTCTCACTGGAGATGGGGACTAGAGACACTATTTGCACTGGAGTGATCTACAGACATCCAGCACAGAGGGAGAAAACAGACAAGGTACTGGCTGAAGTCACTGGCAAGATGGCAGAAAAGGTGGAGGTGCTGCTGATGGGGGACTTCAACCTGCCAGATGTGGACTGGAGCCTCCCAGCAGCATCTTCAGCTAGAAGCAGGAACATCCTGGATTCTTTCCAGGAGGCATTCCTTAGGCAACTAGTCGGTGACACCACTCATGATGGGGCAGTACTGGACCTGGTACTCACAGGGACAGTGTTGCGAACGTCAGGGTGGGAGGCCACTTGAGGACCAGTGATCACCGTACAATGTAGTTCAACAGAAGAATTGCTGCAGAATTGAACCACACAAGGGTGAGGGTTCTGGACTTCAGGAGGGCAGATTTAAAAACAAACAAACAGATGAATGCCTCAGGGATGACCTAGCGGGGTGGGTGACCTGAGTGGGGTGGAGGACCAGTGGGCGAAGACAAAAGGGAGTAGAATAAAGGCAACGCTGCATCAAAACAAGTGAGCAAAAGCAAGAGGAAAACGAGACCGCTATGGTTCTTGAAAGAGGTGGCTGATAAGATAAAAGCTAAAAGGGTAGCATTCAGAAGGTTTAAGGCAATTCGGAGGGAAGAGGATAGGGAGGTGTATCAGTGGAAGCAGGGAAAGCAGTAAGGAGTGCAAAGATGCAAACTGAAGACAAAAGAGCCCATATAGTAACAAAAGGGGACAAAATATATTTTAGACATGCAAGTGAAAAGAGGAAGACCGGGGTGGGATTGTAAGGTTAAAAAGGGAAGGGAGGATTGTTCAGAACTTTTCTCACCTTTGATATGTACATTTCTACTCTTCCTCTCGTCTTCATTTAACTCTTTGAGGGCGCAGTAAGTGGGGTTGAATGTAAGAAGTTTGACAGATTTAAGCTTACAGAATGGCTGGCACAGTTTCAGAAGGGCAGCTCCGAGATTCAGAAAGAAGGCATCTGAGGCATACATCTGGAAAAAAATCTCTGGCATCTGATTGGCCCAAATCTTAGTGCGCCCTGCATTGGCATGAAGGCAGTTTCCCAGCCAGGACAGTATGCGGTGTTTGGTGTCCATTGAAAGCTGTAAGAGGTTTCTCAGAATCTGGTAAATCTTTTCGTGAAATTGGGCCATGAACTAGAAAGGACAAGAAAAACATTTAACTTTGGCTATAAGTGCTTAATAAAAGAATAAAACCTAACAAAGTTGAATAGATTTATTCAGATATGGTGCACACAGTGAAATACTTAAATGAATATACACAAACTGCCTCACTTCCTAATACAAGAAATATCTCTACACACTGGTACATGTCTGCCCAGCATACCTATTCTCTGCTCATAAAATTGGAAGGGGGGAAGGGCAGACCTGAGGGACCCTCCCCTACCAACATGAAAGAGCCTGTGACCAGTCTGCTGGAGCTTGAGGGGTTTCGTGCAGCTAAGGAAGAGGCGAGTTGCACAGGAAAGCCTGTTGGGAAGGGCACACTGTGCAGTTGTCTCAAGGGAGGGCTTGAATAAGAAAAAACCCTCGGCCCCACAGGATGATGTGCATTGCCCGCAGGCCCAAGACCACCGACTGGGCTCCCTCTTCCACACTATATTAGGTCTCTGGAGGGGTTGCGGTCACCCCAAAAGCCCCACCAAGGGATGGGGGGTTAGCAGTCTTGGGGGTCTCTCCGAGGAGTGAGGTAAATCTCGGAGATTGTGGGTTGCAGGGCTGGGTTAGCTGGTCAAGGGGAGCGAAATTATCAGAGCACAGCCCAGAGTAAAAGACTTTCAGCACCTGAGGAACCTTGTTTTCGTTTTTAACTGTTTAATTAAACAACAAAAGTCCGAATATACCCATTTTCTTAATGCAATAACACACTCAAGAGTTCTGGGGTGTGCTCTAATAAACTCACAACCAATGGCAGTTGAAACCACTCGGCTTCATCTTATGGTTCCCACGTACCCATGTGGGTTTAGTAGAGTACAATCTACGCCTCTCTGGTAGGTACTGCTTACTTACAATGCACAGATTTATATGTATGCTTAGCAGGCAGTGGGATCCATTAAAGGCGATAGGAAACAATTTTTTACACCTCTAGATGCTCTCCTGTTGTCCTTTTAGTTTCTATCAAATATTCTGGTAGCTTTTTTTGACCTTTTTTGTTAAACTAATAATCTAATTTTATTGTCTTTCGAACTAACTCTGAATCCTTCTCTCCTCAGCAGTTCTGCTCTCTTTTTCCATAATGCCAGGACATTCTATGACATCGATAACACCATTCCAGGCCACTCAGATGAATAGCGTGGAATGGTGTTATTGATAATATGGAATGTCTTAGAAATATGAAAAGAAATAACAGTAGCTGGTAAGGAGAGTGGAACGCTTTGTAAATTTGAAGGTACCCCAAAACTGGATTATTTATTAAAAATTGGTCAATGCATATCAGAATACATAACTGGTCTGGCATGGAAAGAAAGATGGAAGGGCAGTTCAATATGTAGAAATCATTTCCTATCTCCATTAGGGAACACCTGCACATAGATTTAAACCATCACCTGCCTGTGGAATTAAACCATCACCTGTCCACGGAATTAAACCATCACCTGCCCATGGAATTAAACCAATACCTGCCCATGGAATTAAACCAATACCTGCCCATGGGTTTAAACCAACACCGGCACATGGAATTAAACCAACACCTGCACATGGAATTAAACCAACACCTGCACATGGAATTACACCAACACCTGCCCATGGAATTACACCAACACCTGCACGTGGATTTATAAAAATACCTGCACGTATAACTAAACCAACACCTGTACATTAAATTAAACAAACACCTGCACGTGAAATCAGAACACCCCCTGCTCATGGAATTAAACAAATGCGTGCACATGAAATTAAATGACAATATGCACATGGAATTAAAGGAACACCTGCATATGGAACTAAAAAGACACACATGTGCCAAAGAACACAGAATAGTCATTTCAGTAGCCCAGTGGCATAGCGGCAATGCAGTGTGCTGCTACTTGGAAGATCGAGACGCACATAGGACCCTGGAAACTCCTGCTGGAACCGGCTGCAGGCCGGGGGCATCGGAGAGGGGAGGCACTCATCTCCCATGGAATGAGGATGTGTGCAAGCCATGCTGGTGTTCATGTGCCTCCTGCTGACTGATCGGGGAATGTCACTCGAGCACCTCACCTGCACAAGGCCCCGGTCTGAGCTGGCTCCAGTGTGGGAGTCTGGGGCTTGCACATGAGCCAGGTGGCAGTGTGACATGTTGCTGCCGCATGGAGTGTCACTCAAGCACCTCACCCGCACAAGGCCCCGGTCTGAGCTGGCTCCAGTGTGGGAGTCTGGGGCTTGCACATGAGCCAGGTGGCAGTGTGACATGTTGCTGCCGCATGGAGTGTCACTCAAGCACCTCACCCGCACAAGGCCCCCACCTGAGCTGGCTCCAGTGTGGGAATCTGGGGCTTGCACATAAGCCAGGTGACAGTGTGACATGTTGCTGCCGCATGGAGTGTCACTCAAGCACCTCACCCGCACAAGGCCCCAGTCTGAGCTGGCTCCAGTGTGGGAGTCTGGGGCTTGCACATGAGTCAGGTGGCAGTGTGACATGTTGCTGCCGCATGGAGTGTCACTCAAGCACCTCACCCGCACAAGGCCGCGGTCTGAGCTGGCTCCAGTGTGGGAGTCTGGGGCTTGCACATGAGCCAGGTGGCAGTGTGACATGTTGCTGCCGCAAGGAGTGTCACTCAAGCACCTCACCCGCACAAGGCCCCCACCTGAGCTGGCTCCAGTGTGGGAATCTGGGGCTTGCACATAAGCCAGGTGACAGTGTGACAGGTTGCTGCCGCACCACTGGAGAAAGGGAGGACAAGGCCAGCGGGAGAGAAAGGAATCTGTTATCCTACCTGATGGATGTTGGACTCCTGGACTTTGATCTCCTGGGGGGTGGATCGGGATGGATTGAGGAAATACCCATGATTCTCTACCACTCCTGGGGTTTTCAGCAGACAGGAGATGTTCAGTATGGCTCCCAGCAGGGTCTTCTGGTACATGTGGCCATTGCTGGGGTCCTTTGGCTGAATGTAGTCCATGAAAACCTAGAGGCAGAGAGAGAGAGAGAGAGAGAGAACTGCATTACTGTGAGCTAGACTGCAAGCAAAATTCCTGCTCGAAGTATCCCCCTCCTGTCTTAGAGGGGGTGATCCAATGCCAGGATGCGGATCAAATACTCAGGTCCTCGACAGTTTATCCAACTCTGGTCTGCCTTATCTCACCTGCACCACACTGTCAGGTTATCCTTTGGGCGACTTCCTCTTAGGGCACCCACCTGTCCTCCAGCACTCCTCACCCAAAGCTCCACTTCCCCTGGCAGCAGGGCTTGAGTAAGGTTTTTGCGATCAGCGTCCTCCTAGTTGGTGCCTGTTCATGCCGGGTTGGGGAGGGGGGCTTGGGTGGTGCTGGGCTCAACAAGTTTATTATCAGTGGAAGCTTTATCCCACCTCCTGCACCACAAAGCTACCCATGGTAATGACCTACTTCTGCGTGGTTGTGGTGGGTTTCAAATCATGTCACCACCCACAATGTCAAGACTGCAGCAAAGGGGAAGGCAGCAACCTACCCCATAAGTCTGAATGTACCTCTCCATAATAAAGAGATAGTGCACGCCTGAAAGTGCCGGGGTCTAGTCCATCTGCAGTCTCAATGAATTTTGCACCCTTTGCCTTTCAGAGTGTGTTCCTTTTTTCATCTGAACGCAATGCCTACGCAGTGTGCCTCAGACACAAACACGGATCTCCTACATGGTAACGAGATGTGCTACCCCCAGCATTACTGCGCTGGACTTGATGCACTTGTTTTTCCTTTAGCTGTTAATGACCCCTTTGGCTGTCCATCCCCAAGTAAGGTAAGTTTTATTTGGAACAGGAGATGCTAATTTCCAGTGGGATCCTGCATGAGACAGTAA
The DNA here is from genome assembly GCA_016271365.2 of Neoceratodus forsteri. Lineage (NCBI taxonomy): Eukaryota > Metazoa > Chordata > Ceratodontiformes > Ceratodontidae > Neoceratodus > Neoceratodus forsteri. Next base: position 106,215,897 of record JADMNL010000034.1, on the reverse strand, counting down.
CAATACAACAGGTTTTAGGTAGCAGATAGATTAGAATAATAGAAAAACTCTTTTGCCATATTAAATACACACTTGTTTACAAAAAACAAATGCGTATAAGATAAATTAGCATAAAGACACAAAAGAAGGACATGGGTGTGGAGCGTGATCAACCAGCCAATCACCTATGGCTAAGAAACTGGTGAGCGGGCCAGGGATGGGATGAAGGCACACAGGAAGCATGTTCCACAGGATTGGGCCACTATTTATAAAAGCCTGTCTGACAAATGAGCTAGAGGTTGGGTAATTTACCAAACTGGGGCACACAGAAGATCGCACACTAGATCGTAGGACTCTACATTAGCACTATGCAGACACCTAGTCAGGAGATTTTGAGAGAACAGATCCGTGAATAAACTGGAGACAATGCAATCATCTGCATTCCTCAAGAGACAGCCAACCCAATCTGTGATACCAATTATAGATCAAGGGAGTGCTCCCGACCAATCAGCACGCTCCTTTCCTCTGCTCTTGAGACACTTATTCTGTGAAAAGTGTCTCACGTGCAGCTGCCCTGGAAACCCGCCATGTTCGGGTAAGGTTTTAAAACATTAATATATTATTGATCGAGCTTGATCAATAATATATGAATACTGCTGCCAAGATCACTCTTGCAGTTGTAAGAGTGGTCTCACACTCACAGGGTATCAAAACCACTCACCTTCAGTCTGTGGTTCTTATACCCGAAGAATGCATGAGACCACTCTTACAACTGTACGAGTGGTCTCGGTGGTGGTATTAACACAGATTGCAGTGGTGGGTGTCTCAGTAGAAGAAAGAATAAAACATCCAAGTTTATTACAAATAACATCCAATTTATGTAACCAAGTAACAGAAGCTGATTCATAGAGTAAATTAAATAAAAAAAGCCATCCGTCTGTCCTGGTCACATTCCTACCTTACCGTGGCTCGTCTGCCTCATGTCCTCCAGTGCTTGCCCCAGTGGCAGGGCCATCAGGCTGAGAGAATCCCCACCCTTTTGAGTCATATACATCTGCTGGAGAAAGGGTACAGCCATACAGGAACCAACAGTGCCTGCACCTTCCGTTATCCTGATGGACAGCTGGGGGATTTTATCCCTGCTATCTCACAACATTTGCGTTCTGGGAAATTCTGTGCACCCTTTGACCCCTCCTTCTCCGCAGTGCCACGTACTGCCTCTAGCGGGCCATGTACACAGTGGCATCTTGGTGCATGCACTCCCTCACGAGGAAGTAGATTCCCTGGCTGCCAAGGTGTGGGGTCGCTGTTGTGGAAGGCAGCAGCACCAGCCCCTCCACAACAGCTGGGGCATGCTACCCAGGGCAGTGCCCTACTTAGCCTAGTGCACAATTCCAGTGCTGCGAGTCTGCTCCTGATCTTGAGTGGCTGGCACACAGACGCACTGGCCATAAGGCAACCCCTACAAACAGCTCCCTTTTACCTTTGCTATGTTTTGCTGCCTGGTGAAGTAGATGATGATGTCCAGGTAGCTGTAGAGCAGAATTTGACACAGGTCCAGCTCGCGCATCCGTCTCACTAGAGTATCGAACACTGGCACCATGACCTCCCCGAACGTCCGCACCTCCTCATCTGCAATGATGGCTGTAATAACTTCTTCCAGGAACTCTGCCACTTCTTCAAGTTCTGAATAAGGAAGCAAAATAATAATTCATTGTCAGGTGGTTGTAAGTTTGTTGCAGCATTATTATCATATTGTTTCCACCTCTCCACATCAGGTGTCTGCAGCTGAGCACCACCCTTCATGCACACTTACTTATCTGGATGCTCTCAGTCCAGATCCCCCCTCCTCCTCTTCCTCCTCCTCCTCCTCTCGATTTTTCTGTGATTTGCCTCCTTCCCTCAGCAGGGCCTCAGTGGCCAGCCCGCACACTGCCAGCCAGCAGCCTTAGTCAACAGACAGTGATGGATTAGCTCCAGGTATTCAGCAGCATCTGAGGTGGGGTGGCATTAGTGTGGTTGCTTATGCAATGGCTAGAACTGTGTCTCCCCCCCCCACACAGACACTGTAACACCTCTCATGTCCCTGGCTTTACCTATTGGAGGTGGGTTGCAATTCTACCTGGTTACCCGCAAAATCAATGCCAGTCCTACTTCCAGCAATGTGAGGAGAGGACTGCGAGGGATGCCTGGCTCCGTCCCCCTAGGGTCGGCATGCAGTGTGGATTCCCCACCAGCCCAGGAAGGGGAAGTCATGACCATGACTCAATCCCAGGTCTCCCACGTGGTGGTGCTGCGCTGCCAGCCAGTGCCACCAGACTGGGCCTGTCAGCAGTGTATTTAAACCCTTTAATACTGGGTTTTACACAAAAAGGAAGAGCCTGGAGACAATGGAGAAAATACAAACTAACTGAAAAGGGTTCAGTTCCACAAAGTACTAAAACCAGTTCAGTTTCAACACATAAACTTATCTCACACACAATAGCTCAAACGGTTCCAATGAGTGAACGGTTCAATGTGTAGGAAGGCAGTGTAGTGGTTAGAGGATGGAACTATTAGCCAGGAGATTCTGCAGTTCGACTGGTGTGAAACTGACTGGGGCTACTAGCTGTCCCATCAGTGCAGCGGCAGCATTATTGCTCACGATGATGGTGACTCAGGTTTGGGATCGAGTCAGGGATGCTGGGTGGCTGGGCAGGAGAGGAAGACTGTCCCAGGAGATACTCTCCTCCTCCTCATCTGGGGAGGGTGGGGACAACACCTCGCTCCAACGCCGCCATCTGCACACAGTAGCCTGGACTCAGTCTCTGTGCCGCGCATCTTGCTGGGGAAGGGATCAGGGAAACAACGGGGTAAATCCCCATCACCAGCAAGCATGACGGCCAGAAATGGGCAACTGGACAAATTCAGTCATATGCGCACGCCAGTGGAGGAGCATAAGCAAAGCAAATGTTATTTCTTAAACGCTATTCCAGATAGATCATAGCTTTATACGTACAATAAAACAATAAAATATAAAATTAAACAAAACCATTATCCTAAAGCCAACTAATAAAAGCAGCTAGAATTTTCAAGCACCCGAAACTGCTGAATTAAATAAATGCATCTTCAAAGAGAATCTAAAAGTCTTCACGGTTGGGCACTCTCTGATCTGACAAGGTAGAGAATTCCACAGGGTCAGGGCTACAAAAGCAAAAGATCTGGCTCCAGATGTTTTCAAACAGACCCTGGGAATCTCTAGCAATTCCTCATAGGCGGTGCACAGAGAGGGCGGAGGGGGTAGTGGGGACAAAGGAGATCTTGCAAGTACCACAGTCCCAGTCCAGGTAGGGCCTTATAGGTCAGTACTCCAACCTTGAAGGTGATCCTCCATTGAACCGGCAGCCAATGCAGGCTGCGGAGCACAGGTGTGACATGGCAAGATCTCAGCAAGCTGGAAAATGCATTCTGCACCAGCTGCAGACAGTGGAGGTCCAGTCCTGGTAGGGGAGGCCACTAGTAAGTTTCAATGGCCTCATATTTTGAGGCCGCCAAGATTTGGGACTTGAGAACCACATCACTCATGCCCTCCTGTGACATGCGTCTGTCTAACCTGTTTTTCTCCACAGAATGTGAAATGATGTTAAAAGACAACAAGCTAAAAGTGGGAAGAGGAGGAGAACGCACTGGCACTACTGATGGCCTCCAGAAGCAGGTCCACCAGCTGTTCATAGATATTCTGATTAATGTAGATCTCTGGGGTCAGCAGAACAGTCCGAGTGTTCGAGACAGCCAGGTTCTTACAGCGCACTGCATATGGCAACAGGTTCTCTGGGACTTTCGTTACCTACAGAATAAAAAAGTATTATACACAGTGCAAGTATTAAATTATAAAAAAAAATTAGATTTTTGTGTATATCAAGACCTGTGTTACTGTTGGCAAGCTGGGGGTCAAGGTAGGTTAGTATGACTCTGCTCCTAAATTTGAGGGTCACTTCTGATAAGAAGGCATTCCAAAATCTGATGAGCTGGTTTGTGCTGCTCTGTCTGATGTGTTTATTGCTAATCATACAGGCACAAACCTTAGAATATGAAGAGTTGGTTCTGAAGAGCAAATGTTATTTCTGTGCTTTCTCACACTTCAAAAATCCCACCTGGGTATTTCTGGAGACAGTCAGCATCATCATAGTGCACTTCATGGTCATCTGGTCTTTAGTTTGGCCAGTGGTTATATTGCCAGGTTTCTAAGTCCACAAACCGAGGAACAATTTTCCCATAACTGCAGAAGAGAGATTCCCACAATTTCGGGAGTTTGACTGCTGCACACAAAAACAGGCCTAGATATTTGGATGCCTGAGATTTTATTTTGGCTAGTAAGATTTTTGAATGGTGGCCAAAGTGACTACCTACTACAAGCCTTACCACAGCACCAAACATAAACACAAGCCCTAATGTATACTTATACATATACACACAGTCAGGGGTCTTGTACTTTAACCCTTGCTGTAAGCTACACTCTCCCTCTCGATATCCCCCACCCACACACATGGTTCATCACAGACAGGGAGGCATGCACTGGGATGGGCAGGCCCACAGCACAAATTCAAATCTCACCACATTCCACCACCTCTTTAGTGCTTGCGATGGCTCCAGTACTCCAGCAGTCTGCACTCAGAGCAGTGCAGCTGGAAAGCACCTGCGGCAGGTAGGACATGAAAACATTGCAGAGTGTTGGCTTATGTGGTCATGCAGTGTCTGTTATGCAAGGCTACGAGTACTAGAAAAAATATGGGAGGACCATTAGCAGACCATACACCGTTGTCCCCCACATCTGCTAGGCCAATCCTGCCTGGCAAGGGGGGGGGGGGTGCTCTGCCTCCTCCATCAGCAGATTTGGCTGTTACTTAGGATAGGCCACCCCTAGCAGGACTCTGGCGGTGGTGGTGGTAGCGGGGTAGCAAACAAATGTGATGGCCCAACAGTGAAAGAAGGTGTGGGTTAGTAGGAGTTCCGAGAGGATCATGGCGGCTCCTGGAGTATCTTGCAAATACCAGGAAAGGAACAGAAAAGTATAAAAAATAATTAGGAGAAACAGAGTGCTTAGTTGCACCCAAATGGTATGTCGGAGGGAGGGGGTTCTTGTCTCCTGGGAAGTGACATTTAAGTACTCTTGATCAACCAGCTGAGGGGCTACATTTCTATCATCTGCTCCTGGGTCGCCACTGAAAACAGGCACTTGTGCCTAGTGGGCCTTAAGACTAAATAAACAAACAGAAACCACTAAAGTGTACTCCTGCCCAGTTAACAAGTATGGCCACAAAGGGGAGGTGGGGGGTGTCATCTATCTGCACCATGCCTGCAGCCAGAAGGGTGCACAAGTGGCTGTCTTCACAGCAGATGTCACTATTGTTTCCTGGTCAACAAGCAGGGGGTGCCTGAATGGTAGCTGGGTCACTCCCTCCTCTCCCATGCCAAGTGCCTCTGCTGTGTGCTATGCCCAACCGCCAGTCAGCTCCAACATGGGATTCGGCAGCTCAAACGCAAATCCTAGCCTCCCAGGTGGCAGCACAATGAGCTGCAGTCACACCACTGAGCAGAGCAAGACTTCATGATTGACATTTTATCCGTTTCCTACCTGGTGAGGGTGTCATACCTGGAAATCCTTCAGGCTGCAACACACTGCAATCCCAACCCCACCAGGAGCCTTCTTGGTCCATCCTGCTCCACAGGTGGACCCCCTCTTCAGCAACGCCCATGCATTTTCCCCACATGGGGTGGCTGCCAAGAGATCGGATCCAGCTGCTGAAGAAAAGGGAGCAGGACTAGGAAGGGCGGCTTCACAGCCTTGTGTGGACATGGGGGGAGCATGGGGGGGTATCTGTCTGAGGATGCATCTGTTTTCCACCACCCCAATCCCCAAGCCCCATGTTTCTGAGTGACAGCACCCAAGGATGGCACTCCTGTCATCTGGATATCACTCCTGTCATGCTGATGCCACGATGATGTACCTCCTTGTGCAAACAATCCCACCTCATACTGACCTCTCGTTTCACATGAATCAGCATCCTGTTGAACTGAGCCAAAGAAACAGCCCCATTAAAAGCGCCCCCCCAAACACACACTAGCAGATTCCCCCCAGCATGCGCACACACACACACACCCACCCACCCACGCACCTCTTCCTTAGCTCTTTCAAAACATGAGAACAAGTATCTCAAAATGTGTCTCTCGCCTGCATCTCGGTCAGCGGAGAGGTTTGACCCGCTTGTCAATGTCATGTGGATCAGATGGTTCCCTGGATCTGCCAACAGCAGGCGGTTGAAAAGTGCCTGGAAAGAAAATTATTTCTTGTGTTAGTGCAACACGTGCAACCTGTGTAGAGCACCTACTGAACTAGTGACCCAGCCCCAATATGGCACTACATCTCAGGAAACCAAACAGCAGTTCGTGAACTACAGTGGTGCAATATAGTGACCATTAGTACCACAGGCATATGTGAAGACAAGCAGAGAGACACAGCACACTAGTGCATTACAAACAATGTGAAGAAAAAGAAATATCAGTTCACAACAAATAAAAAAATAAAGTGGCCAAGTAGATGTTGTCATCTCCCTATGTACCCTCGGGGAATGGTGGAAGAGAAAGCAGTGCCCCAACTTTCAGCAAATGGATGTGCCAAAGCCACAGCTGGAATGGTCAGGGTACTGCTGGGTAGGGCAACACTAAACAGGCACACACAGCTGGGATCACAGCCGATATCGTTGGGGCACAGCTGGATGGTAAACACAGAAACACAGACAATGTCAGACGAACAAAGATCATTGTCCTTCTAGTCTGCCCTGGTAATAATGAAGTTGTGACTATAGTAACACCAAACTGGCTTACACAGTTTGTAACACAGCTAGCACTGTCTGGGCATGACGGGGGAGGGGGGGATTCTGAACTGTCCTTTACAGCAGACATCATCAGGGCATGGCTTGGGGGGCATAGCAAAACTGAACCAGCCCACACAGCTGGCATTGGGAATTTTTAAGGGCAGCAACACCGAACAGGATCACACAGTTGCAGCCTCCCCCTTCCCCTCCCATTCAGGGCTCTACTGTGGACAGCAGCAACATAACACTGGTCCACAAAGGTGCACCCACAGCTGGCACGGTCAGTAGGGCACTGCCGCAGAGGAGTAGCAACACTGAATCAGCCCACCCAGTTCCTGTAATGGCAATTATTAGTTAGGTACTCATGGAAATTTCACAGCACTGTATGCACCGGGGGCCACATCTGGGAGCCAAATACTTTGTTAGGATGGCCTCATCAAGACCTGAATTCTCCACCAAACTAGCAGCCCAGGGACAGCACTTGGGAGTCTTTCAGTCATCAAGTGTGCCACTTTGATGCAGCTCAATTTTTAAACTCTTCAAGCTAGTTAAGTTATATTAATTCATAATGCCTCAAAGACTACACATTATTTGGATTTCAGGGAGGTAGGAAGTACGGGGCTAAAACAGTACTTCTATGGTAATAATAAACTGCTCTTAGCATTTTTATTTAATTAACATTTTTTATGTTACAGCCATGGTCTAGCTAGGTAACATACAGCAGTCACAGCTACCTGTTCTATAGTGTCCATATCTAGCCAGTCCTGACCATCCAGATCCGCGGCCATTTCCTCCAAGTACACACAGCGAGCGGGAATCCCATTCCCTCCCTTCAGACTGGGATCGCCTGCAAAGAAACCAGGCCAGATACTTGTCACAAACACAGACATACAGGGTGAGGGGAGAAACCCCACTGTAAAAGTCACAGTTTCTGAAAATCTGCTTCTAGGTAACCACATATTACAAAACATGGCATCTTGAATGTAGCAATAGGCACACCCAGTACCATACAAGCTGTCTGAGACAAACAGGAACCTGAGTAAGTTGACCTGTCCACTAGATGGGGTAAGAGAGCATAAGTGTGTTTATTAAGATGCGAGCATTGTGAATGTAATGGAAATTATAAAATGGGGTAAAAAACTGGCCAAATCGAACTAAATTGGTTAATACACAGCATCTGACCATTGATTATTTACTTAGAAACTGTACAGTTTGTAACTAACCTGGCCTAATCCACCTAGCAACAACCTAAATAAATGAAAATAAAACCCTTTTCCATTAAAATTAAAATAAAAAAGTTTCCATTTCTTGAACACAAAATCCCACAACAGGGCACAGGTTTCTTGAAAAAAAAAAAAAAAAAAAAAAAGTACAGTTTTCAGGTTCATTCAAAGGCACATGATCTCTGTTACCAAATTCACCTATTCTACTTAACAACAATCTAAGTAAAGGAAACCAAAACCTTTTTCCATTATTTTTTTCCCCCCATTTCATTAACACAACAACCCACTCCCGGGCATGATTTTCTACAGAATTACTACACCTCCCGGGTGTGCTGAAAGTCACTCACCTTCTGGCCTCATACCTGTCAATTCACCCAGGTTGTGCGTTAATTCTCTAAACATGCATGCCCTGTTGTGGGTTATTGCTTGCATACAACTGGGGCATCACAAGTCTTGAAATAAGGCAAACATTTAGGCTACCTAGTCATACGCTCCCCTCACCGTGGGGCCTTACTATATTATGTATCAAGGCGCAGACCTGTAATTTCAGGTCATGACTTGATCAGCAACACTGGGATTCAAACTCACTGCCTCCCAAATCAGCAGCACCAACTTGCCACGGTCACCACGTGCACAGCTTGCTAAGCCCATGTTCCTTTTACATGCAAAAGTAGTTTGTACAGGTATACACCACAAGGTTGCTTTCAGTGTTAATAAATAGCTACTGTAGGAATTACAGAACATGGTGCAGGCCACTACCCCGGCCAGCTGGGAAGCCACAAGATACATTCCGGGAATCCATTTTGTATTCAAAGGCCATGATGAATGGGGTGGAAACTGTACTAGAAGGGCAGGTAGACAAGTACTTAACCAGTTTTCAGACACCAGCAGCCAGTGCATCCACTGGCTGTGTCCTGCTAACTAAGGGGTCACGCAGAAGTGAGCGGTCAAGCATTCATGCCCGTGTAAGCAGATGTGAAAGACAGAGGTGCTACGCACTGTTGTCTAGGGTGATGAGGAAGATCCTCTGGATCATGTGATTGATGTTGAGTTGCTCACACAGCTCCTGCCGCGACCGGAATGAGCGGCTGAGCTCGGCGACGGAGTCATCATTGTCATCAAAGCTCTCTGAGATGCTGTTATCAGAATCGTCCTGGCTACCTGAAGAGTCCTCACCTGCAAAAAAAAATCAATTTACCATAAAAATAAGTCCACACTACAAGGCTGCTGGTGGTGACAGTTCATGACTATCCTGTATCCCTTCCCACCATCTCAACCAGCCACTGTTCATTCACACATTTTGCGACCTTTCCACCCGTGCTAATTAGAAGCTCATGATATTGGAAGGCATATGCTAGTGTTAAAACAGCACTGATCAGCACTATATACTGCTCCTCAACCCCAACCCCCCCAATTTTGTCCCTTTTGGAGCTCCTGCCATCCACTCCAAATCTAGGGGTGGTTGTGCTGTACCCCACCTTATCAAGGAGGGTAGTGAACAACTGCCTGACAGCTGATGCTAATGCTGCTCTGTCACTGGCTTGGGGGGACCAGCCTGTGCCCTTCCTCCACTTAGAGCCAAGTTCCACATTGCCCCTCGATGCAACCTGGCCTCAGCCAAACTCTACATGGGATTCCGGATTGAAAGTTAGCCCTGGTATCCCCTGTAACAATTCTATGACAGCTAAGGCTATCACTCAGCTCCAGCTCATTTCTGACAAATTAACTTGCTTTTATATTTTAACGAGTTAAAGTGGACAGATTGGAAGAAAAAAAAAAAAAACAGTATGTGAAATTGGCCTAACTTTCCCCATGCAAATATTTAAATAAGTTCTTCAACTTTTTGTGCCAAACTTGCAAGACCATATTGTACTCACTGCTACTTGGCACTGCAAATAAGCCCAACAGAAACTTTGTGGTCTAACTGGAGATCATTCACCTGCACATCCTGTGGTGGCAATGTACGGCCAGTGACATGGCAAGAATGTGAGGGTTGGGGGCAACAGGAAACCCAGGAGAGGGAAAACATCAAGGATCAAATGCCTCCCCTTAAACACATAATATGAGACAGTCTTTTCTGCAAATACATCAACTTTATTTGTCGATAGCCAAAGAGTCAATAGCACTGCCATACAGAACAGATGGCAATAACCCAAACTTAACTTTCTATTTTTGTTCTCTGTTCTGGATGGCTCGAATTTCTTTCCTGTGGCATCAAAGCCACAGGGCATATGTTGCTGAACCCCAACCCCCTTTTAGGAGGCAGTATAGCGCAGTGGGTTAACGCTCCGAGCTGCAGATCTGGAGACCTGGGTTTGAATCCCACAGCTGCCTAGATGCATACTGTGAGATCCTGAGCAAGCCACTTAATTTCCTTGTGCTCCCAGGTCGCATCTGGAAACAAGCGTCGGCTTAGTGTACTACTCCTGGTTAAACAATGTTCCCTTTCCCTTTCAGCAGTGAGAATAAGATTTTAGTTCCGAGGTGTCCATTTCATCACCTGTAATGATGGGCACCGTTTCTCCTCCCTTGATGGGCACCGTTTCCCTTCCACAATGAGTATCAAGTCCCTTTCTATGGTAGTCACCATTTCCCCTTCTGTGACATGAACCACTTCCCCTTCCATAATGGGCAACTCCTTCCATCCTATCACGGGCACCATTTCCTTTCCAAAATGTGCACCATCTCCCCTCCCACATTGGCATAATTTTCCTTCCCATGATGGCACCACCTCCCATGACCGTCACCATTTTCCCTCTCTATGATCACAGAATCATAGAACTTGACAGCAGAAAACGACCCCATGGTCCATCCAGTCTGCCCTTATCCCATTAAGCTATCCGCCTCCCTCTTTGCGACCCCATCCCACTCCCCTGTAACCCTTTAGTCCTGTCCCAAGCCCTCTTGAAACCAGCCAGTCTCCACCCCTACAACGACCTCCAGAAGCCCGTTCCAGGCATCCACCACCCTTTCTGTAAAGAATCGTCCTCTCACATTACCTCTGAAGTGCCCCCCCCCCCACTGCAGTCTTAGGTCATGCCCTCTTGTATTGGTGTCCTTCTTCATTTGGAATAAGCACACCGGGCCGACTCTGTTTATCCATTTGACATATTTGAAGGCCTCTATCATGTCCCCTCTCTCCCTTCTGGTACAGCCCCAGCTCGTTGCATCTCTGTTCACATGGTTTGCTCTTCATCCTTTGCACCCTCTTGGTCGCTCTTCACTGAATCCTTTCAATCAGGTCTATGTCCTTTCGCAAGTAAGGCTTCCAGAACTGAACTCCGTACTCTAGATGCTGTCTCACCACAGCTTGGTACAGGGCCCCAGAACTTCTCCCCTCCTGCTGGTTAGTCCCCTGTCTATACTTGCCAGCATCCCATATGCCTTCCCAGCCGACCTTGTACACTGTTTCCCCCCACTGACCTTGTACACTGTTTCCCCACCTTAAGACTGCTGGAGACTACTATACCTAGAGCCTTATCCTGCTTCGTAGTCTTGATTCCCTCCCCTCCCATTGTGTACCCTCAGCAGCGGCTCTAGCCACAAATGGTTACCAGGGCACAGCTGGGGCACAACAGATGGCAGCCAGGGCACTGATATATTGTTACTATGGGGGAAGCTCTGCAGCATATGGGGCACCAACTGGGGCACAGCATTTTTTTAGCGGGGCACATGCCCTGGCGGGCCCTGGTGTAGAGCCACCACTGCGTAACCTGTCCTCAGGTTTCTGTGTCCCAGGTGCATAACCGCACACTTCTTGATGCTGAATTTAAGTTGCCAGGCCTCTGCCCACTACTCTAGCGCCCTCAGGTCCTGTCTCACGTCCTCCACCCCTCATTCAATGTCAACCCTATTGCAGATTTTCATGTCATCCACAAAGATGGCCACAATTTTCCAAGATGGACACCATTTCCCCATCCATGTGGTGCACTATTTTCCATCCAAAATGGAGGTGTGTTTCCCCTTTCCATGATGGACACCTTTTCTCCTCTTCAGATATGCATCATTTCCCCTTCCATGTGGGACACTATTTCCCTATCCCTTGATGGGCACCATTCACATTCCACAATGAGCACCCTTCCCCTGCCATGATGGGCACTATTTCCATGAGAGGCACCATTTATCTTTCCATGACTGTCACCATTACCCCATGACGGGCTCCATTTCCATTTTCAAGATGGTCACCATTCACTCCCCCTCATGAAAGGCACCATTCCCCTTTCCGTGACAGTCACATTTCACCCCACCACCACCACAACAGGCACCATTTACCTTTTCAAGATGGGCACCACTTTCTTTTTCCATGATAGGCATCATTCCCCTTTCCATGATGGTCACCATTCCCCCTTGATAGGCAGCACCCCCCCCAATTATGGGCACCATTTCCCCTTTCCATGATAGGCACAATTCCCTCTTGATAGGCAACATTTCGCTTTCTATGATGGGCGCCCCCTCCATGATGGGCACCATTTTCCTTAACATGATGGGCACCATTTCCCTTTCCATGATGACTCCATTTCCTCTGTCCAAGATGGGCACACTTCCCCTTGATAGGCAGCATTCCCCCCAATGATGGGCACCATTCCCCCTTGATAGGCAACATTTCACTTTCCATGATGGGCACCCCCCCCCCCATGATGGGCACCATTTTCCTTAACATAATGAGCACCATTTTCCTTTCCATGATGACACCATTTCCTCTGTCCAACATGGGCACACTTCCCCTTCCATGATGAGCACCATTTCCTCTTTCCATGATGGACACCATTTCCCCCTTCCATGATGGGCACCATTTCCTCTTTCCAAGATGGGTAACATTTTATTTTCCAAGATAGGCATCATTTCCCCTTTCCATGGCAGTCACCTCTTCCCTCCCACAATGGGAACCATTTCCGTTTCTATGATGGATACCATTTTGTCTCCCTCAATGGGCACCATTTCAGAAAAGAGTCCCAGAGTCAGAACTGGACTGCTGTCTCACACACATGCTGCCCTTGCACCATTAGACTATTCATGCTCTAATATATACCCATATGAAACCCACAATAAAACAGAGCCTTTCCTTACAAAATGATGTGCTGCCTTACGCATTTTCTGCTTACCAGTGAGCTCCTTCTGCTGCTGCTTCTGGATTTCAGCAAACTGTTTTGCATCAGCCAAGGAGCTGAAGAGGGCAACAAATGGGTTACTGGAGATGCTGTTGTTGTTCTCCTGGTCGGTCATTTCACCTTAAAGGCCACTCCATGCAGATCTGGGGAAGCTGCAGAAAAACTGACAGGGGTCACACCAAATCAACCCATGATGGAAAATTCAGTTACCACACTCCTCGAGTCTCTAGGATCCAATCCCCACCTCCCTGCCAATATGCCCTCCCCTTGGTACATACCAATGCCAAATGGAGCCCACAGGCCTGATTCCTCGAAGAGTAGCTCCCAGTAGCATTCTGTCAAGTCTGACTAACATCTAAGCTTGGTAGTAGTTACCCATCCTTATCCTCAACTCACACCTTACTCAAGGGAGTGCTATGTCAACTGCACCCCACCCCCCGGTAGTCTGTGGCACTGCAGCCCTAAGTTTTATGGCAGGGTTCCTATCCTCCTGCTGAACGTCTGTTTAAATTCTGCTGCAGAATGCTCTCCTTTGGGGTGTCCTGCCCATTCATTCCATGTGACATCACTGATGACAACAGGTACTGTGTGTAGGAGTGGATTCTGGGGGGGGAAAGGAAGGGATAAACAGCCCAGCAGTGTGGAAAAAAATGTTTTATTGTTTTTAAAACACATATTAAAAAAATAATCACCAAAACACACAGGCATTATGGCAGGATGTGGAATCAGTGGCTGTGGAACTACAGAATTACAAGGGGGCTTGCCCCAGGCATACATGCAAAGTACCAAGCTCTTACTCTGTGCTAATGCAGACGAGTTCAATCCTGGGGCTTTTTAAAGTTATCATATTAGCTGTCACCCAAAAAACAAAATCAGAGGTAGCATAAGCAAATCCACTGTCATAAAAATCATTACCTTCTTCTCTGCTCCAATATCTTTATAGGCGATGCTGTTCTTTTTCTCTCCTGCCGTGTGCCCTTTAAGACTAAGTAGCTTGAGACCTGAGGGAAAACAGTTGTGAAGAAACATTGAAATCTGCTTTCCCATCACAGTGACATTATGACTCTTTAGTGTTTTAAAGATCATCTTTCCCACAAAAAGGAGCTCTAAAAATTTTTTTGTGAAAATGTACAACCTATGTCAAGGAACAGAATGAAAGCAGTACAATATGTTCACTGCTGCACTTGCCACGGGCACCAAGTAAAGCAAGTGCCATGGTCTCAACCCTGTTTTCAGTGGCTCAGTTAATTTGTGTTCCCCCCCCCCGGCACAACTCTGTTTCGGCACTATTAACAACTCCTGCTCAGAAGTCCCAGAGTGACTTAACAAGGACTGTGATTTACACTTTCACCGCAGACGAAAGGCAGCTTAAATTTTAGGACTTGACCATCCACGAGTGTTGGTGAATCCACACTAGCCCCTCATTCTATGCAATGCTTATCCTTCAAGTAAACGTACTTGTCCAGGATAGGGGGCAATAGGATATTCACACCCTGATAACACTGGGGATGGAAGGGTGGCGAAGTCCACACAGCGCTCGTGACAGCTGCCCCAGGCCTCTGTGTAAACAAAGAGGTTTTCAGTCTCCAGCAATCCATCACTGTTAACGTCCACACCATATACATCCTGTCACTTAAAGAACAAACAACAAACCTAGTACAAACAGGGGCATCACAACATGACTCCTCTGAACCACAGCCTGGACCTATAACAGTAGGGGGTACAACAAGGCTCTGCACCAACCTACCAAACGAGACATCCTAATGGAACCGGAACTCTCATTTCCTATATAGCCGAGGTGTTTGTCAGCGCTTAGAGACTTTGCCTTTGGTGTCGACCCTGCTAACGCCTTCTCAAAACTCTGTCATAAAAAGCACTGGGAAAGGGTCTCCATTAAATCTCGCATGAGCATCAAATCACCCATTTGCTATGCACCAGGTCAGATTACGAATATTTTTTGTTTGCGACTGTGTGTGTGCCTGGAATGTGGGAGGGAAAACAGAATAATAATCGAATGACAGAATCCCACAGTACACCTCTGAAGGCTATCAGAGATTTTAACCAAGTGTTTAGCCAATTTATTGCTTTATTAATGTCACTGTTTTAACACGTAACCCCAGCTTAATGGAAAATGATTATCTGTTTACACATCCACGCAAACTATTGATTTTTTTCTAAATGGTAGAGTACAGCAACCTTGTCCCAGACTTCTCACTGCACCTTGGACAAAATCCAACAGAGTTCAGCTTTAGTGTAATTTTATCCAACAGTATGATGGACAACTAGAACCTTCTACAACGAACAACACTTTTATATCTAGTTCAGAGCTGTACGAAAAACTGGGGGATATGATGGCATTTTCTAAAACAGTACACAGAAGGGCCTGTGAGTGTGCCCCCCCCCCCGCCACTGGGAATAAATTAGTGATGCGCCATTCTAGTTGATTCTCCTGAACAAATGTGCTTTTCTAGAGACAGAACGCTTTGCTATTTAAGATCACTATACTTTACATTTTTAAGTAAGCCAGAAAAGGTTAATCCCAGGATAAAAAACTACAGAACTGTGATTGCTCCATGGTGCCCAGAAGCACAGGACTGCTTGCTGTGTTAGCAGCTCAAGTTCCCCCCCCCCCCAAATAAAATAACCACCCAGAACACCAGAGGTGGAGGTCATAAGTGAGTGCGCTAGGCGCTCCTGGGGGTGCTCTCCATTCAGGGGTGGGCACACAGGGTGTAGGGCTCTTAGAGTGGCACCTACTGTTAGGACGCTTGGCTGCAGTGCCACTGGGTCCATCAGTGGCCGCATGCTACCTGCCCAACAGTAACTTGCGAGTATACTCTCAGTAAGTGATTAGAAATGGGTTGGAGTAATCAAAGAGGAAAACTGGGCGGGAGTAATTAAACTGGAAAAGGGTGATGGTGTCAGTCAATCGATACCCACGTTTGACACCAGCCTAAAGTACCTCTCCGCTGCCACCACACACTGTCATTTTCAACTGCCTAAAGCATGCCCATGCCAGACTGGAAATGGGCCACACCTAAGGGGCAAGCTGAGGGTGTGCGGCATGGCAGATGCTGACTGGTCTTACGTGAACCTGCCAGAAGGAAGCAATGCTCCAGGGCGGGCAGCAAGTGTGGGGCAGAAAGCAAAGGCAATCCCCAATAGAACCAAAAACAAAGCTGTGAATTATTACCACAGCAAACAAACAGCTCAGAATGGACCTTGAAAAGAACCCAGTGATGGATCAACTAGACTTTTAGTGATACATTTTGTAACGTAAACAAAAAAGTTACAGAATCACACACGGACAGGGATGAAAACACAGCAAAGCATTATTGTCTTTTACTCAAACCTTTTCTGTCTAAACAGTTCTGATAATGTCCACATGGACCAGGAGTGGAGATTTAGAATGTTCAGTGCAGTTCACTTTGCACAATTTTTCAAGTTCCAGAGAGCCAAATTTTCTTTTTATTTAACTGTAAAGGGAGGGATGTCCCTTCTGCTATAGGAAGGTCACAGTTCACTTACCCAGAACAGCTAGCTGGAGAAGTCAGCATGAGAGCAAGAGCTCCAATGTCGGGTGCTAGTGACCTATCAGATCTCCTACTGTGAATACATTACTACTTTCAGAATCTTTTATGACATAGTAACTCATCACAATGTAAACAGAATTTGGATTACAGAATGAAATTGAAAAATGTACTTATAAAGCTTTATTTTTTCGTATAAGTTGTTTATGAAATGAAAATAATAAAACATTTTAATGAAGAAAAAAAAAAAAGTCCCAAGTTTATGTCCGCATGGGGAACAGGGAGGAAAGAGCGTACTGTCCCTTTAAGAAGTACCCACCCGCTTAGATGATAAAGGACTAGTTACTCCACTGGTGCCATTGTTTACTCACCGAATAACCATTTAAATATAAAAATGATGGGAAAGCTGTCCCCCATAGACAGTAATGGAGTGCGTCCTTGCGCTCTCCCTGGGTACACGTCATAACGTGGCTAAAACCGGGGACAGATCGTGGACGTGCTCTACAAACTGGGAAGCATAAGAGACCTGGTTGGAGAAGATTTCTGACGTTGTTGCATCTAAAATCTATACCCCTCATCCTTTGTACCCCCGCATTCCCACTGGTTGCACTCAGTAACGACTTTGTCCCTATTTTCTTTTTTTCCCTCCTCTTGTTGCCATGGTTACTTGTCTGATACAGTTTTTATTGTTTCTCAAACTGCTTGTTGTTAATGTATACTGTGCTGCATATCTATAATCAAGCTTACATTTAGAACGCTGCTTTTGTACCCTTCTGCTATTTCCGATTATGTATTTCACCTTTGTAAAATAATTTCCCAATTATGTAGTTCACCTTTGTAAAATAATTGTTCATGCACTTTATTGTAGCCACTACTGCTACATTGTTGTTAATTCCTCCCTGTATTATGTTTTGTTTTACTATCTGTGTTGCTATTGTCTCCAGGACCTCCCTGTGAATGAGCTTGTTCAACAGAGTATTTCCTGCAATAAACTTGAATTGAACTGAAATAAAATGCTGCAATATTTCTGGTGCCATATACATCTAAAGTATTTTGCAAAGGTATGGCACTGATACATGAGGTGCTAATCAAAACTTATCTCACTTGGTAAGTACTTCAAGACCCACCTACACTCGAATCTCAACTCACCGCCTACTACCTTCTGGAACGTTAATCACTCTCTCACTGACTCCCCACTAATTCTGTCCCTCCAATCTTTAAAATAGATGGGTTGCCCGTCTCTGACCCTTCCTCTGTTGCTGAGATTTTCAATTAATTCTTCACTACAAGCACTCTTCCCAACCATCCCACTACTGCCTCCTCTTGTCCCCTCCCACCACCCTCAGCTGCTGGTATCAGTTTTTCCCCCAGTTTCTCCTCAGGAAGTAAACCAGACTCTAAAATCACTTAATCCTGCCAAAGCCAGCCCTGATGAACTCCACCCCAAGCTCCGCCGCATCTCCGCTCCTGCGATAGGCACCCCTTACAATACCAGGATTCTATTGGATTATTTTTACTTGCAGTTTGAAATGTAAAGGTGAGAACTAACTAGTTTAATTTCAAATACAAAACAATTACTATAAATGTAGAAAGTATCATAATAACACTTTAACACACACTTCATAAAAGCCACCTTCCCACTGAACCTATCGGATTATCTACAGTCAAAGCAGGGCCTAGGCTGCAGTGACATCATCGCCTGTCAGAAGCCTAAAACACATGGCTGCCCCCAGCCCTTAACTACAGGCTTATTTACACATGAATAACTCTGGAATGGTAAGACCTACAGGCAAGCACAATAGCTAACTCAAAGTGACTTTTTATGGGCTTTTGGACATTAAGAAATTCTGATGCTGACCGTTCCCGTTTAAGGTAAAGATATCTGTGGATGTTGTGTGGGTGCGTATTCAGGTATACACGTGTGCAAGTCGTGCGTGTATGTATAAAGGTTTATGTTGTATAGGTAAACCACCTACAGAAAATAAATACCAGACATTTGCATCCTAAACTCGAATTTGCTCTGTAGGTTTTATCCCTGTGTATATTTTAGCTGGTAAGTAGCTGTTCCTGATAGACTATGTTGACTGCTGCTATCCTCCCTGGGACCCAGTGAATGCACGAGGCAGCATCTCATGGGCTTATTCCAGTTGAAGTACTTGCAAATAAAGTGACAGTCTGTGCCTATTCCACTGCACCCTCACTTGATACTGACATTAAAGAGGTTTCACACAGCAGGTGAAGTTCCCCTCTGTAACTGTGGCACACTGCATATTACAATTCCTGATGTTAGCCGGCGTTATTATCGCAGCAAGCCTGTACAGAAATGGTGCTGTGTCACAATATAAAAATGTTCAAGGTACGATAACCTACAAAGACTTATCATGGTTATCATACTATTGCAATATCATGGCATATGGTTTGAGATGTACACATTTCTCACCTTACATTTTAGAGGGGAAACAGCAGTGCACTGAAAAACAAATTTATTTATTTATTTTTTTACACATGCCGTCACAAAATATAATGGTACTGTATATCGTGAATAACTGTTTTTGTGATATAGATAAATGGAATTTGTATCAGTAGTGTCAGTGAAAAGCATTGCAAAACGCAGTTATGGGGATATCCCTATAAATTACATACCCTTGGCCGTGGCATACCCAGCACAAGAGTCCTCAAACAATGCACTCCCCCTCCCATTCTGAGTTACAGCCCCATGGGATGGAGTCCCCAGCCTACGCAGACTGCCTTGGTTCTGGGTGACAGCCACTCAGGATGGAGGTGTTTTCTGCTGGGTTAGGACAAAAGACAGCCATAGCAACCAACAGCTAATGAAAAATAAATGTGACTACTAACAAATCGGGCTAATGAAAAATACTATAACTTGCTGTATTTTTACTTACATTTTTAGTATGTAACTAAAAACTGCTCAACCAAAGTGAACCACAGATGTCTTACACTCGAGGTACAGCCTCACGGAAGACAGCTCTCAGCCTGTACTGTGTGCCTCCCTGCACACTGCCTTGGCTCCTGGTGACAGCTTCATAGGTGAGAGTTCTTGGCTGATACAGCAGGCTCCCTCAGTCCTGCATGACAGCCCCTCGGGAGAGAGTCCTCAGGTGGTACAGAACACTTCCTTGGTTCCTGGTGACAGCCCCACAGAAGGGAGGGATTTCTCAGCCAGTACAGCATATTCCTCAGTTCCAGGTGATAAACAACCCCCAAGGGTGGGAGTCCTCAGCTGACACAGTCTACTCCCTTGACCTCCAGTGACTGCCTGACAGTCCCAAGGAGGGAATGAGCCCTCAAGCTGGTAAACACACTTCTTTAGTTCTGGGTGACAGCCACACAGGAGGGAGTCCTCAGCTGACACAGCACACTTCCTTGGTCCTAAGTGAATGGGTTAGCGTCCTCATTGGGTACAGGCCTCCCTTGGTCTTGGGTGACAGCACCATGGAAGGAGTCCTTAGCCTGTACTGCATGCTCCGTTAGTCCAGGGTGACAGTCCCACGGGAGTCCTTAGCTAGTACACGTCAGGGAAGTAGCCAAGCTATATCCTTCAGGCCTAGGCCTTTTTTTGGAAATATTTTGACCAAATATGCCAGCTGACCATGGATAACAATCTGCTCTACTAACAAAGCATGTACCATGCGCAGGCTTTCAGCTTTTGAAATCCTGACTACCTTGACTCCTGATTGTGCTTTCTCAGTCCCGGGTGACAGTCCCACGGGTCACAGCCATCAGTGGGTACAGAGATCCTTTGGCCCCACGTGACAGCTAAAGAAGTCCTTAGCCGGTACAGAGCATTTTCTCAGTCCCGAGTGGCAACTCCAGAGGAGGGTGTTCTCAGCCCTTAGAGTGCAACGCGCTCCCTCGGTCACTGGTGACAGTCCACGGGTGAAGGTCCTGAGTGGGTACAACCTAGGGATCCTCTGGTTGCGGGTGACAGCCCCACTGGAGTAAGGAACAGCGCGCTCCCTGGGTACCAAGTGACAGCCCCCTGGAAGGGAGTCCTCATTGGTACTGCGCGTTCTAGGTGTACCAATGAGGACTCCTATCTCTCTAGGTCACGGGTGACAGTCCCACTGAAGGCAGTTCTGAGGAAATACGACGCGATCCCTGAATCCGTGGTGACAGTCCCACAGGAGGGTGGGAATCCTCAGCCGGTACAGCTCGCTACCTAGGTTCCAGCTGAGAGACGACAATCCTCGGCCAGTACAGCGTGCTCCCTCGATCCCCGGGTGACAGCCCCACGGAAGGGGAGAGAGTCCCTGAGCCGGCGCAGCAAACCCTAGACCATGGGTGTCCATGACTCGCCCTGCACCTACCTGGGTCCGTTGGTTGGGATGCCTCCCAGCCTGTCCGCAGGTCCAGCGATGACAGTATCGGTTCGGTAATCCCGGTAGCTACCGCTCCCGGACTCCTCTCAGCCCCCCCGGTCTCAGCCGCACCACCGGAATCCCATCGGCCCCAAACAAACCGCGCGGATGGGTGACGTCATCGGCCCGCGCCCGCCGAGCGCGAGGGACAAGTCACTTGTAGTTCTGTAGGACAGCTGACAAGCGCCATTCCCAGTATCCTCGTTGGTGTGGTAATTAGGGGGCGGTGCTTCGGGCTCCACAGCAGTTAGTTTCAGCTATTTATGTTTTACAGGAATATACTTCATTTTACTTAACAATGCCCGCAGGCAACCTTGAAACTGGTGCTTCTGTCCTCGAACTCTCGAAGAGCAGGGATTTCAGTCGCAAATGAAGTGACGGTCGTACAGTTTTGTTTTCCGCCATAAGCCATTTATTATAGAAACGCCACGAAGTGAGATTAGCTTTTGTAAGATGGTGTCCCTGAACTGCGTAATTTGTTTTGACCTTTTAAGCCTAAATTGTCCCTAAGTGTTTGAGACTGGTTTTGGAAGGGTACCCAGATCAGCCTGACATTTCTATGTACTATAGATTAATGCCAAATAACTCGCACCTTGTCTGCCTTATTGCTTAATGTTCACGATTTGTCCTGTAGATTACAGTATTTCATATGGAAGCTTGATTGCTCAGTTTTGTATATCAAAAACTGAAGGCCCAAGCATTGGCACACACTGTGTAGGGGAGGTAGGTATTTATGGTCGGCTAGATTTGGCCAATGTTTTTGAATCTACATGAAGGCTAAGCCTTCAGGCTACCCCTGATGGGTTGTGCCTTTCTCTGTAAAATATAGGATCCTTGTAAATCTGGGAGCTGCTATGAACTAATGACGAAAATCACAAACACAGTAACAACAGTTGGCTACAGCTAACAGGCTGCTTTGCCAATGGAATTGTAATAAAAGCAGAAGAAATGTAAGCTGCTGTGAACACCATGGCTTGAAACTAAGTTTTGTTGACAGCAGGGCAGGTGACTGGGAAATCGGCAGGCCCCCACGCATTTTCCACTGGCCAGGCTACTGTACATATTGAAACAGTATATGGTTACCCCTTGTATATGAAAATGAGCCAGTTCAAAATCCTTGTGCACAAAAACATTTCAGACAGCCTCAGCCCTCACAGCGTGTTAACTGTATTGTCAGCAGCTGTAACTGTTAAGTGGTGACTTCCCATGCTAATCAGTGGGGTGGTTGCCACAGCTATCCTGATGGCCACTCAGGGTCTACCTTTCCTCCCTTTGACTCCAAGGGGGCTGTCCTGAGTTTTTTCGTGAGCAGGATAAATCGGGGTAAACCGTAACAGTTTGGTGCCTCCACCTGAGGTGGCAGTGCAAGAGGGTGCCAGCTTGAAACCGTCCCTAAACCACACCCCAAGAAAAATTAGTTTGAACCTCCCACAAACTTTATACCCCCACACAGCGACAGTGGACACAATATCAATGCTTAACACACCAAAGGTAAAATAAATAAATGAACAATTTATTTAGAAGGGATAGGTGAGGAAAGAACAAGGTGACATAAAGAAAAAATGGAAACAATGAGGGACTTTCTTAAGCTCTATGCAATTTTGGTATGTTACCCACCCTCCTGGTAATCCCAGCCCCACAAACGTGGGTGCTCCTGGTTTATACCCCCCACCAAAATAAAGGCCTTAGCAAGAGCTCTCACTGCAGTGAGTACCTCACCAGGTTGCTGGTACCCATTTTTTTTATATTCAAAAATGTTATTGATATGGGGGGGGGGGGCGATAGCCATATTCCAGACTGAAAGCACTACACAAGCTCTCCTACACATGGTAAAAACTGAAAGAAAGTGAAAAGTTTTACGAGAAAACGAACTTCGGAATCTGTTCCTGCACACTGTTCTGCATCAGCAGATACAAAATTTGCTATGGGAAGCACAAAGAGACAACAACAGGGAGCTCAGAAACCATCGTTGCTCCAGCCTAACAAGGCCGCAAGCTCCTCGAACAGTAATTGAGCAGGTGCCTTAGAGCAATCGCCAGAACTTCCCTGGCAGACTATGCTCGAGTCCATGCAGGCCATGGACTTGAAAATTGAGAAAACCCTGCAAAAACTTGAGCAACATGATTCTGCTATTTAGAACCTGTCGGGGGAGCTGTTGCGGAGTTGGAGAAACAGATGGTGACCACTATGACTGCAGTAGCAAATTTAACTAAAGAGAACAATCAGCTTAGGGGCCGTATGGAAGCCCTCGAAAATGAGATATGGACGAGTAATGTCCGGATTGTTGGGCTCCCTGAAGGTGTCGATGGGACATCGTTGCTTACTTATGTGCTGAACTGGCTAAAACAAAATCTCCAGCTGGAAGCAGAATTTCAGTGGGACGCCCTTAAAAAGGCCTATCGAGTTTCTCCTCATGTTCACCCAGCAGACCCTACTTAGCCTCGCACGGTTCTCCTGAGGTCGAGAGACTCCGAAATCAGGGATGCGCGCTCATTGCAGCTGCTAGAGCGGTGTATCCCTTGAATGTAAATGGGGCAGATATTAAGCTTTACCCAGACCTTTCTTACCAAACTCGAGCAAAATGCAAATGTTTTGATGCGGTACGCTGACAACTGAGGAGCCTGGGATAATCCATTCTTTTTTGTTACCTGCATGCCTGAGGATTGTCTACGGCAGGAAAACCTGGCAATTCATCAGTCCACAGGATGCTGGCCTTTGGATAGAGAAGGTGGAGCAGGAGTTCGCAGCCCGTCGAGAACCATCTGAACCACGGAGCTCTGACTCTGAGGATACTTGAGCAGTGAGTCGGGGACTATTGTAAAAAGTTCAAACTGCAGTGGCATAAATCCCTAAAGTTGCAAAGTTTCTTTCTCTATTGTTGGGATGGGTGCTAGGGAATATCTCCCTGCTCACAAAGCATTAAGTAAGGTATTCAAGGGCATAATTAAAGGAACTGACAAGGTATCTTTTGAGGACCCGGTTATCAAAATCTAAATAAATAACATATTGGTGGCTTACATGCCACGTGGACGTTTGCAGGGTTCCCTGCTGGTATAGAATGGTTCTTGATAGAGTGCTCTGTAGTGGGAAAATGCTTACTCATTGTACCCAATAGCTCCGTATGAAGTCCGAACCATCCATTGATTCTCCTGATACAAAATGACCACCCAGGGTATAATGAGTTCATGGGGTTTCTACTATAAGGTCTATAAAATCATTCTTGGAATCCACAAGTGTTGTATGGGTTCTATGTAACAGTTTTGAGATGTTGTAAAACTGTTTAGAATTATTGTGATCTCTTGCCACAAGTGTGTGGGGGGGGGCAAATGGAGGTGCGTTAATTTCCTTATGTGTATACCTAAATCAAGCAACAGGTTTTATTAGCAGTCATGGCACTGTGTAATTATTTCTTGAAGTTCTACCTTTTGGATATACCTTTAGCCACTGAAGAGGCTGGACATTTTTTTGACAACTTTTGGGACTTTTTGTTAATAAATTGGACTGCTGTCCAGGACTTCCCCTACCTCCTATTGTACCAGATTACATGGTCTCTAATGTACTAAGTCTTTCTTTACTGGGAATGTAATTGTCAAATGCCTATACCATGTATGAGAGAGTATAATGTTAATTGTCTGTTTAATCAGAAAATTAATAAACTCAAAGTACAACAAAAAAATATTATTGATTTTCCAATAACACATGTAGCAGACAAATGTCAAGGACAAACACGCAGATCTAGGGCTAGCAATTATCTCAAGTTTTACAATGCAACACCATAAGGTATTACAGAGCTGCGAATACAGTTTTCCCATGGAAAAAAAGGCGGAGGGCAGGGCCCAAAACTAGGGTATGTGGGTTACAAGTCACCTATCGCCCAACTGCTATTGGGCATTGTACACGCTGGATGTTTGTTTACGGGACAAAACCGGGGTCTTTGGTAGCAACGGGTTGCTGGTACCTAAACAGGGTGATGTAAAGTTGGCGGGCTTGAGAAGACAGGTGGGAAACAAGCAAACAGTGTAAACCAAACTGTAGGAATTAAAAGGGGCCCTTGTCTGTAATTCAAGCAGAGATGGTCTGGATGACAAAGGAATGTTAGTCAAAAGCAGAAGTGTTCTGTCAAGGCCTTCCACTGAGGTGTTGATGTGTCAGCCCCATATTGCTGTGCTATGTTATTCTTACCCCAGGAGTCCTTTAGCATCAGTAACTTTTTTGCACTTAGCTGGCTAGGTGCAACTGCCCTGGAGGTGTGCCTTTAAGAGATATTTAAATGAGCGTAAGGCTAAGCCAATCACAAGACAGGAGGGGTGTGAGCTGAGTGAGAGCTGTTGAATGCTTCAGAAGTTTTTCTCCGCTGGACTGAGCAATATTGCCTCTGAGTTGTCTCCCAGCTTTCCTTGTTGACAGCCTCCTAGTGCTTATCTGGGTAAAGTTTTCCTCATAAATTATTTCCTTTAGTGTGCTGAGTGAAAGTTTTACTTTTTCATTAGTGCTGCGCACATTTTTTTATTTTTTGCCGCTATTTTGATTTTATTTTTACTGTGCCTATTTAGTTTAAAACCTAATTCTATCGCGGGTGCTTATTTTCGACAAGTTTCCTTCATTTTTGGGGCAAATTCTTGTGGAAACCATCAAATTAGGGACAGCAGCTTGTTTTTTTACCTCAGACCTCGTGGAGTTTACCGCGAGGCACTTGCTGTAGATTTCAAATTTAAACAGTGCCTGGGGGGTTTCTCTCTAGGTTGGCAATTACGAGGACACCTTTCTTGTTATATTACTGGACCTTGGTATCATTTGTGTCAGGACTGTCCGTAAGGGTCCAGCAGCCACCTGTGCACAGTTGAGTATTACTGGGTTTCTATTAAGATTGGCACTGATATAGATCACAATTTTACAACCAAAAAAATGCACTAGTAATAGACAGAGTTTATTAACTTGGACAGGACTGGCCAGTGGCATTTTCACAGAAATCTGCACTCAGTTCGTAGGTCCAGAACTGGTTTGCTTTGCTTAAATTGGCGAACATAGCAGACAAACTGTTGATTATTATGGCTGAGGATAAATCAAAGGCTTCCAATGAGGGGCCATTCAAAAGTACTAATACCAAAAGCACAGGTGCGAGGAACCCTCCAGATCCCAGCCCAAAAAATAAAGCTTCCAAAGATGAAGTTCCTCACAAATTGAAAAATAATAAGAGTGACAAAAAAAGGAAGCTTGATCAAGTCTCTGATGAAGTGGCTAAAAAGAAACTCTGTCAAGACAGATATGCTCCCGTTGCTCCTGGGAAAGCCAATAGCGAGACAACAGGCATCTTAAAGTATACAGAAAAAACAAAACACTTACAAACTGCGCATGTTCTTCTGTCAGTGCAAGATATGGAAAAAGCATGGCAACTGTTTCAGACCCTTCAAAAGACGGGTCCTCGATTTACTGGGGCTGGCAAGCACTCATCCACGGTTCTCTCTTCTGTAGACTGTGAGGGTGACGCAGATGATGATCAATTTTATGATGCCCCTGACATGGATTTTGAGGACCTTGAGCCCCAGGAGTCCCCGGACCCTCACCTTGGGGATCCCCTGGGTGACCACGAGGATCCTTCCTCTGTTTACATTTATACAAAATATGCTGGATACCCTGGACCTCCCTAAGCAGGAGCCCAACCAGGATGTTGATGAAAATGAACATTATAGGGAGATGAAGGGTCTTTCATCCTCAAAGCCCCTGGTCGTCCCTATCTATAATACATTTAGAAAAAATACCATGAAGGTGCTTTAACACCCCACTTCAGTATCGGGGTTGATAAGCGGCATGAGAGAAAATATAAATTGTCTAAAAATGGTACCGAGTTCCTGTCAGCACACCCTAGCCACGAGAGTATAGTGCAGCAGGCAGCTTGTGAGAAAGCTGGAGTCTCCTTGTCGCCCTCTCCCCCTGACAAGGATTCCAAGAAAATTGACTTTATAGCAAAGAAAATGCATGCCACAGCTTTCCTGCTTCTCAGACTTTCTTCTTACATGGCATTCACAGCCAAATATCAGATAGCCCTTTGGAAATCTGTCCAGGCTGTCGCCTGCAACGGATCAGATTCTATGGTGCAGGAGCTGGTGGATACATCAAAAACTGCCCTGGAAGCTACTATGTACTAATTCCACTTGGCAGATGACAACAGTGATGCAGCCTCTAGGGCGATGGTCCATGCCATCTCTCTGAGACGCTTCACCTGGCTTAGAACAACCAGTCTGACCACAGACACTTGGAACAAGGCCATGGATTTTCCCTGTGATCAAAATATGTTGTTTGATTACAGAGTCACTGACTACATAGAAACATAGAAGTTGACGGCAGATACGGACCTCAAGGCCCATCTAGTCTGCCCATTTCTTTTTCTACCTTATAAATGTGCCATCGGCCTTTGCTCTCAGTGGCCTATCTATTCATACTCATTTGTATTGCTCCCTTATGCCTATCCCATGCCTGTTTGAAGCCCTGCACTGTATTCATAGCCACCGCTTCTTGAGGTAGGCCATTCCATGCATCCACCCCCTTTCTGTGAAAAAGAATTTCCTCACATTCCCCCTTAATCGGCCCCCCTCTAATCTCATGCATTGTCCTCTTGTCCTGCTATTTTTCTTATATTTAAACATGTTAGACTCTTTCACCTTGTTAATGCCCTTAAGGTGTTTGAATGCCTCGATCATATAACCTCTCTCCCTCCTTTGCTCAAGGGTATACATATTGAGCTCTGTTAATCTGTCCTCATATGTCTTCTGATGCACTCCCTGCCCCATTTTGGTTGCCCTTCTCTGGACTGCCTCAATTTGGTTAATGTCCTTGTGAAGGTGTGGCCTCCAATACTGCATGCAGTACTCCAGATGGGGCCTAACCAGTGTCTTGTAACGAGAGATTATTACCTCCCTCTTACGACTTGTGATACCCCTACTAATACACCCTAACACCCCCCTAGCCTTACCTACTGCTTTAGAGGTCTGTTTGATGATTTCAGGTCATCAGTGATGATGATGCCCAAGTCTCTTCTTCCTTTGTGACTGCTAGCAACTCTCCTCCCAGCCTATAGGTGGCTTCAGGGTTTCTCTTCCCTATGTGCATGATCTTGCACTTCTTTGCATTAAATCCCAGTTGCCACTCTTCTGACCATTTTGCTAGTTTATCAAGATCTCTTCTCATTCTGCCCATCCCATCTGGATCATCTACTCTGTTGCAGATCTTGGTGTCATCTGCAAACAGACAAGCCTTACCCTCTAGTCCATCTGCAAGGTCACTAATGAAGACGTTGAAGAGGACTGGCCCCAGGACTGATCCCTGAGGTACCCCACTTGTGACTTGCATCTCTTCTGACTGTATACCATTTACTACCACTCTCTGTTTTCGCCGTCAACCAGTTTGCCACCCAGTTGACCAACTTCGACCCACCCCGAGCCTACCCAGCTTATTTATCAATCTTATATGTGGAACAGTGTCAAAAGCTTTGCTGAAGTCAAGGTAGGCGACATCAACTGCTCCCCCTTGGTCAACCACTCTGGTTACCCAGTCAAAGAAATCTATGAGATTAGTTTGACAGGACCTTCCTTTTGTAAACCCATGCTGTCTTGGATCCTGTGCCCTTATGGATTCAAGGTGTTGCACTATCCTTTCCTTAAGGAGTGCCTCCATAATCTTGCCCACTACTGAGGTAAGACTGACTGGTCTGTAGTTCCCTGCCTCGTCCCTGCTACCACTCTTGTGGAGCGGGATCACATGAGCCCTTCTCCAGTCTTCTGGGACCTCTCCTGTGCTCAGAGACTCACTAAACAGTTCTGCTAATGGCTCTGCTAGTTCCACCTTTAGCTCCTTAAGTACCCTGGGATGTATGCCATCAGGTCCCATTGCCTTATCCACCCTGAGCTTAGCAAGCTCTTGTAGGACCCTTTCTTTTGTGAAGGGAGTAGTGCTCACCTCCCGCCCACCTGTGTCCATGGTGCTGAGCTGTGGGCCTGCCCTCCTTCTCTTCAGTAAATACTGAGCAAAAGTATCTATTTAGGATAGATGCTTTTCATGGTCCTCCTCCTCACATGCTCCCTTTTCTCCATTAAGCTTAGCAATACCCCCTCTGGACTTTCTCCTTTCACTAATGTATCTATAGAAAGTCTTTTCACCTTCTTTTACTGTTCGTGCTAGTGTTTCCTCTGTTTGGGACTTTGCCTGCCTTACTGCCTTCCCTGCTTCCCTTAGGGCAGTTTGGTACATGGAAAAAGTCGATGAGTACAAGTCCTGGCAGAGCCACTCATCCAAGCCTAAACCCGCCACCCCTCAGAGATCCTGTCCCAGGGGCGGTAGGGGCAGAAGTTTTTTTCCCAGGCCTTACAATCCCTATCCCCAATCTGACTTTAGCCAGTACAGGGGGTCTTTCAGAGGCAGGGGCAGAAGGGGCCAAAGAAGAGCCACCTCTACCCAGCCATCTGCCTCTCAGTCTAAGTCCTAATGTGAGTGTCCAGGTCGCCTCCCTGTTTCTGGTTGGAGGCGGACTCTCTCACTATCTTCAGCACTGGTCCCTCATCACATCGGACAAGTGGGTGCTGGAGATAGTGAAGAAGGGTCTGTCATTACAGTTCAAGCAGCTGTCAGACCTCAAGCGTACCCAGGTGTCAAGACCTCTGTCCCCAACACAGATACTGCTGATGGAAATGGAGGTACAAAACCTTCTGGCTTTACGAGCAGTGGAGAGGGTCCCCACCCACGAGAAGGGCAAGGGCCTCTACTCCAGGTATTTTCTGACACAGATGAAAACTGGGGAGTGGCGACCTATCTTAGATCTCAGATATTTAAACAAACATCTGAAAAAGCCCAAATTCAAAATGGTCACTTTGTCACTGGTCATACAGTCGTTACAGCAGGGAGACTGGCTAGCCTCCCTCGACTTAAAGGACGCCTACTTCCACATACCCATAAGGAGATCTCACAGGAAGTTTCTCAGGTTCAAACTTCCTTCGGGTCATTATCAGTTCACCGCAATGCCCTTCGGTTTGTCCTCGGCCCCAAGAGTCTTTACCAAGTGTCTCGCAGTGGTAGCAGCACATCTCAGGAGGCTGGATGTCGCTCTCTGCCCCTATCTGGACGACTGACTCTTAGTAGCAGAGTCTCCTTCCAGGTCAACAAATCTCTTTCCCTCACAGAACACACTCTGGAGTCTCTGGGTTTCCTGGTAAATTTAAAGAAATCTCACCTGGAACCCACCCAACTGCTCACCTTCATAGGGGCCCAGCTGGACACTCAGAAGGGATATGCTTTCCTCCCGCAGGAAAGAATTCAGTTTCCTTTCAATGGCAGATTCTTTCGCCCAGGGACAGCCAAGACCAGCTAGACATTTCCTCAAACTTCTGGGACATATGGCCTCTATGGCTGCAATAGTCCCAGGAGTCAGGTACAGGATGAGACTCCTGCAAGCCTACCTCAGAGCTCACTGGTGTAAGAGAAGCAACAAATTTTCAAAGTTGATACTTGTGTCAGAGCAGTTCCTCCAAAACTTGCTGTGGTGGAAGAACCCTGCAAATTTGCAGGCAGGGGTTCCCTTTCAAGCTCCTCTTCCCACAAAGGTGATCGCCACAGATGCCTCCTGGGGAGCTCATTTAGACAGTGCCTCAGTATGCGGCAGCTGGACTTCCGAAGAGTCACAGTTGCACATAAATCTTTTGAAACTCAGAGCAGTCTTCCTAGCTCTCAAAGCTTTCGCTCCCAGCATAGATGGGCAGGCGGTTCAAATTTGAATGGAGAACACCACTGCAATGTTCTACATAAACAAGCAGGGTGGTACCAGATCAGGAATACTCTGTTTGGAAGCTCTGGTCTCTAGCATTCTCCCTGGGAGTCAGCCTCTCAGCTATTCACCTTCCAGGCAAACTCAATACTCTGGCAGATGCTCTAAGCTGCATCAGTCAAGGTCAGAGCGAATCCACACTGAACAAGCAAGTACTAGCCATAGTGTTCAGGTGGTGGGGCACACCAGACATGAATCTGTTTGCCTGTCCTCTCAATTTTCAGCTTCCTCAGCACTGTAGCAGGCCCACAGTTCTGGGAACACTTCCTCTGGATGCCCTGATCCTGGACTGGTCAGGGAGGTTCCTATACGCGTTTCCTCCCTTTCCCCTGATATTCAGGGTTTTGCTGAAACTCAGACAGCAACCTGCATTGATGATCCTAGTGGTTCCGGACTGGCCCAGGCAAGCCTGGTACCCTCTCCTGCTCTCAATGTCCTGCAACAGGCCCATTCACCTGCCTCCGACTTGCTCCCCGCTGACCCATCCTCAGACGGGAGTGCAGTACCCAGACTTACACATCACCTAAAGGCCTGGTTCTTGAGGAGTTAAAAGTTTCCATCCTCACAGTAGTCTGAACAGGTCCTTAAGATACTGGGGATGGCTAAAAAAAACAAACCCTAAGAAGACATATGCAGCCAAATGGAAAAGGTTTTCCCTCTGGTGCAAGAGCGAAAAAGTCAAACCCCTATCAGCTTCGGACTCTCAGCTGCTAGACTACCTGGTACACCTACAGGCATCAGGCTTGAAACCATCTTCACTCAAGCTACACCTGGTGGCAATTTCAGCCTACCTCTCGGTGGGAAAGAAGAAATAATTTTTTTCCCCACAACATTTTTAAACAGTTTTTCAAAGGCCTCTTGCACCTCCAGCCTCTAACCAGGGAGCCTGTTCCTCCTTGGAGCCTGAACCTTTGCATAGATGGGCTCATGAATCCACCTTTCGAGCCTACGTCCATGGCCCACATCAAGTTTGTAACTTGGACGACCATTTTCCTAGTAGTCATTATGTCTGCCAGGAGGATTTCAAAGGAACAGGCCCTGTGCACTGAGCCGAATTACATCATCCCTCACAACGATAAAGTTGAGCTCAGGAAAAATAGGACTTTTCTGCCAAAGGTGGTTTCAGAGTTTCACTTGAACCAGTCCATTACTCTGCCTGTCTTCTGTACTGAGCCATCCATTTCTGGTGAGCAAAAGCTCTACAGCTTGGATGTCAAAAGAGCCATCTTTCACTACCTAGAGCATACTAGACAGTCCAGAGGCTCTTCCACTCAGTTGTTCCTCACCTACGGGGATGTAGGCAGAGGAAGACCAGCTACCAAGAGAACTATTTCTCATTGGTTGGTCTCTTGTATTAGATTCTGCTGTGAGAAAGCTAGTTAACAACCTCCAGTGGGGCTCAGGGCCCATTCCACCAGGGACACTGCAGCCTCGCTTGCAGCAGCAAGGAATATTCCCCTACTGGACGTCTGCAAAGCAGTTACCTGGAAATCTGTGCACAACTTTGTGAACCTCTACAGTTTAGATGTGCAGACCAGATCTGATGCCAAATTTCGCAGGGCGGTTCTGCAGCTCCTCTTTCCTAAGTAGGTTCTCTGCCTGCCTCCCACTTGGTACTGCTGGGTAGTCTGCAAAAAAGTTACTGATGCTAAAGGACTCCTGGGGTAAGAAGAAAAAAAATTACTCACTGCAGTAATCTTCTTTCTTCCAAGGGGTCCTTTAGCATCAGTAAGTGCCTACCCTTCCTCCCTGGTTCACCTGTTGGAGAAGGGCTCTTACATCACCTTTTACCAAATTTGGAGTTTCTTATTAAAGAGTTTTTAGCTCATGTTGCTGTTGTTTCTATTTCCACCTTTGTGGACATTTGCATGTTTTTTTGAATCCTGTTGATTCTTTTTCAGGGCATTTGCCCTCGTTTTTCCTTGAAAAAATTCTGAAGCATTCAACAGCTCTCACTCAGCTCACACCCCCTCCTGTCTTTTGATTGGCTTGGCCTTACGCTCATTTAAATATCTCTTAAAGGCACACCTCTGGGGCAGTTGCACCTAGCCAGCTAAGTGCAAAAAAGTTACTGATGCTAAAGGACCCCATGGAAGAAAGCAGATTACTGTGGTGAGTAATTTTTTATTCTGTCCTGTTATTTTGTTTTTGTTTCTAATTGTATGATGCATCATAGTCTGGTTTTCCTTAGCATGAGACTAGTCTTGTTTCTTGGCCCCCCTCCCTTTTACTTCACTATTTGCCTTTATTTTATTTTTTTGACTTTCCTATCTGTCTGTCTTTTTCGATAGACGCCACTTATCCTGGAAACCTAGTCCGAGTGTTCTTCACTCATTGTATGACATGGTTTCCCTGATATTTCCCTTGAATCTTCCACCTTTCAAAGACATTGAGAGCCCACTGGTCCACTCATCCTTGCTATTAATTAAGTAATCCGGCTTCTAGTGTCCATCTCCAGACATAGAAATATAAAAAATGTCAGCTGAAAAAGACCATTTGTCCATTCAGTGTGCCTGTTTTGTTTTGTTTTTTAACCCTATCCTACCCCGGTACCTACTGTGTAGTTGGGGTTATTACCCTCACCTCCCCACCCCACCCCCCTTCCTGCCTCAACTGCTTCCCCCCGTGTCTGTTAAGCTTTTTACTTGGTCCCCATGTTCAGAAATATGAATGGTTCCTGCACCCATCACCTCTGTGAGTAGGCTGTTCCACAGCTCAACCAATCTCTGTAAAATAAAACTCTTACATCCCTCCTGAATCTGCTACCTGCCAGCTTCCCCTTATGACCCTGTATTTATTCACTAGTCCTGCAGACCACACATGCTGGCCCTAGAACAGACTCTTGTGGGACTTCACCAGTCACTTTTTTCCATATGGATAAATTACCATTTATTGTAACCCTTTCCTGTCCACGAACCAGTTTCTAATCCATTGCATTACACAGATTGTTTTAGTCACCTGAGTGACACAGTGTCTTTGCTAAGTCCAGTTAGACAGTAACTACAGGTTTCCTTTCATCAAGCTCCTTGGTGACCTTATTAAAAAAAAAAATGTATTTTGTTGACCGAGTAGGAACACTGGACAAAAGTCCTTTTTCAGGTCCGACCTGACATAAATACAAGAAACAACAAATAAGCAAAACATATTATGAGAAGCAATTACTAACATCCAGTGCCTGTAAGTAATGTTCAAAGTTAGCTTTAAAATTTTGTAGTGAAGCAGATGCAATAAGATTGATCTGACATGATTTCCTTTGCAAAAGCCATATTGTGCCACCGAGTCTAAGCTGTTTTTCTGTAAGTCTTCAACAGTTCACAGTGTTCCTTATGACTGCATCAGGCATCTTTCCAGGTATTGACATTGCTGACTGGCCTAAGGTTCCCGGGCTCAGCCCTGGAGTCTGGTTTGACTATTGTTACAGTGTGTGCCATTCTTCTGTCATCAGGCAAATATGTAGCTCTTAATGACTCACTGAATATTATTGCCAGTAGGATATATAGTCCCTGGAGGGGGGGTGACCAGCAGCTGACGTGAAAAGGAGTGCTTCATACAGCTCCAGCTCGCCACAATCTACTTTCTTATTTTTTGTTTTGTAAATTGGAGTCCCTAAAACCTGTTTTTTACAGCAAGAATCATTTCCCAGAAGTTTTTTATGTAAAATCCTGAATTTGGTGTGATTCTAACATGGGGAAGCCAAGGCAAGCAGAGGGACCAGAGCAGGGGAAAGGAAAACCTGCAGGCATGGAGGCCGAACCACCAAATAGTGAGATTCTTAAGGCAGTAGAAGACTGGGAGACATTTGTGAAGGAACTCAGTAAAAAGGTGGACTCCTTTACAACTCGAGTGACTGTTGTCGAGACCAGGCTACACCAGGTCTCAGTCATCTCACAACAAGTTAAAAGTGCAGCGGAGAAATCAGTGGTGGTTGCTGCAGGAGTCATGGCGGAAAACAAAATACTCGGGGTGCAGCTTGAGCAATTAAAAAATGGTACAGGAGTCAGAAACATATGTCTTATGGGCATTCCGAAAGGCAGGGAGGACCAAGATGTACAGAACTTTGTGCTTACTCTTTTTAAACAACAGTTGGACATTGCAGGTGGGATTCAGAAAGTATATCGGATAAACCCCCGAAGGAAGCCAGCTGACCCGAGAACCCCCAGCATGATCCTGATCTCAACAATGGGCCTTCACATTCAAGACCATCTGCTTCAGGCTGCGAAATCGAAAGGTCAGCTATATATAGAAGAATGGGTACAGATTTTCTGCTTGCATGACCTGTCAGAACTGAAAATCTTTTGATGCTGTCCGATCTGACCTAAAACAATTGGGAATGTCTCACACCATGTTTCTACCTGTGAAGCTTCACCTTTACTATGCGGGGAAGACATTTATATTTACAGATCCAATAGAAGCAGGTAAACAACTTGCCAAAATAAAGCAAGACTTTAGAAAGAGGAGAATGGTGAACCAGAGGGAGAGGGAGAGGACTCTTGAGAGACTTCAAGAAACTGCTGACATATTGTACTTCACACAAGGTTGAATATATGTTTAATTTCATACTGTGTTTGAACTATGTAAAGAACAGACTTTATTGTTTGGCTTGGTAAGGAGTCACGGCACGTAGACTGTAGCTGAATATGGAACAGCAGTTATTAGATGTAGGGGACTAGGGCTTCTTCCCCTTTTTATAATAAGGGGAACACATTTGTAATCAACTATCCTTCTTTCCTTGTCAGTATCTGCTCTTCTAGAACTGTTGAGCAGTGGCCTTTAGCCCCAAGATGCCTTCAACGGCATGGGAGTTTTGCGCATCACATGTGCCACCAGCTCAGTTCCTGCATGGAGCCTCGCCTCGCCAATGCTGTTCTCTTTAATTACAGTTCTAAATACTGTAGTGGTGCATTTTTCTGAATTTTATTGTGTTGCTACGTTTCTCACTTTTACAGTATAATTCTTACCCCTGTTGAATGGGAAATATTAAACGTCCATGTACCTGTGACAATGTTTGAAGTTATATGTAGTTACTAGATACTTTTTAGCTGTAGTATAAGAAATGTTAGATTGAATGGAGGGGGCACTCTGTGTCCACACGTAATCATTTTTGGAATATTTATTGCTTGTGTCATGTTTACATAGACTTTATCAATTCTGACACATCAAGAGTACAAGTCACTCAGAGACCTATCGAACACTTGTAGTTTTACAGTCAGTGTTCTTGCTGCAAATGGATAGGTGATTGTACTTTCTTATGTATAGTTTATTTTAGGTAACCTGTATGAGTAACTCAGGACTACAACAATCTTCTGCTTGTTTTTCGATATCTATTATTGCTCTTTGTATGCCATGGAACCAAAAATATGCATGTTATGTATCAATTTGAAAAAAATGCAATAAAATAAAGTTAAAAAAGCGTCGCTAGTTCCTTGGATAGTTCCTGAAGGATATTTGGGTGCATTCCTTCAGGCCCTATTGCCCTGTTAATGTTTACCATCTTTAACATTTTTTTGACTCCCCAGATTCTGGCACCTTATAGAAGTGTGGGAAATAACAGATGTCCAGACCAAAGGTTTAAGATGCGTAAAAAACGCAAAGGTATGCGTTTGTCAATTTATTTCCAAAAACAAAACAAAAAAATATTCTTAACTTAAAGTTCAAAGAAAGGAAAACAATCGGTGTTAGTCTTCACACCCAAAAACAGGAAATACTTCTTTCCACAGACTCCTGAATTGCCTTTTCCTTTCCTTTTGTCTGTACAGCACTTTGTGGAAACACACACACAACCTTCTTGCTCTGTGGTCAGTCGAATACTGACTCTCCCTCTCTATCCATCTAAAACAGGTCTCCTAGTGGAGGGTTTATATATTTTCCAGAAGGGTGTGTCTTGAACTGAGCCCTCCCTATTGTGACATCACATTACCTGAATACTATAAAAGCAGCCATTTTGTAGGCTGCCATCCCTATAGCAGGACCTCAGCAGGAGAAGCAAGACATTCAGGTACACATTCATTTTGTTTTAATACAGGAAGAAAAGAAACACTTGTTAAAGATTGAATTAAAATCTGCAGCCTTGGCAAGGAAAAACAGATGAGGGGCGCGCTCCCTATCTGTCTTCCTTGCAAGGCTTCAGGATTCTATTTGCTTTTAAATGTAATTGCCAGAAAGTAAACATGCATTTATTTAAGACAACAATTCTAGTAAATTTTTTTTTTTTTTTTTTTTTTTTTTTTTTTTTTACACAGTAGTCTCCGCTAACATATTTTCTTTATATGTGCTGTATAATGCTTGTTTTTATGAAATTCCTCACAGCTAGAATTTCAGCTGACTGCTTTCAGCTTATCAAGATTTGGATGCCAGATTGTTTTAAAGATAATCAGGGACAGTAAAGAAAGGTTTAAAGATTGCCAGGTTGGCCACCCTGACAAGAAAATTAGGATAGATACGAATATAGAAGCAGACCGGATAGAGTGAAAATTGAAAAGTATGGGGGGGGGGCATCTTGTAAATTTTTGATATTTCTCTTCATAACAGGACCCTGTTACACACCTCCCACCACAAGAAGGCAACATAATAAGTTTTTATTTGTTGGCTGAGACCCTTCACCCTTGAAAGGGTTGGAACTTCCTCCACCCACTCAGAAGTTCCACCTCAGGGACTTTATAATTAGTTCTGTACAGAAACAATATTTACTGTCTTATCAGAACTACTGTACAAAACAATTCCTGAGGTGTCTAGTGCTTACTTAGCACCAATATTCATTTTACTTTGGTATTCTTGCAGCACCATATCGAGATAGAAAATCAGCATTTAAATGCTTCGTTCCTGACCTGTGTTTTACGTAAACTTATATGGTTGTAGAGACAAATACCATCTCATAATCCGTATGCTTATCTTTCATCTGGTTTATCCAACACAACGGATTATGATCTGTCATCACTACAAAATCATTTCCCCACAAGTAATACTTAAGGGACTCTATGGCCCACTTCAGTGCCAAACATTCCTTCTATATCTTAGAGTACTTCCTTCACGCTCATGAAGTTTCTGCTAATATACAATACTGATGTTCCCTTTTCATCATATTGGGTTAACACAGACCCCAAACCTGTCTCTGAGGCATCTGTTTGAATTTCAAGCGGTCTTGTAAAATCTGGGCTAGTTAGCACAGGGGCTGAGCAAAGGACCGCTTATGTTCCTGAAGCCTCCTCACATGCTTCAGTCCATTTAACTTTATTAGGATATTTGTTTTGGTCAGCTCTGTTAGGAGTCGCCAGAGTAGCAAAATCTGGGATAAATCGACGGTAATAATTTGCTAAACCCAAAAAGATCGAACATGTTTCTTTTGTAATGGGGTGGGGCTGTTGGCTACTGCCTCCACTTTATCAATCTCTGGTTTCAAGGATCCCTTCCCAATTATGAAACCCAAATATCTGGTCTCTGTCCTTGCTATGGCACACTTAGCAGGGTTTATTGTTAATCCCGCATCCTTAATGGTCTGAATAATTGCACTTAAATGCACCAAATGTGAATGCCAGTCATGACTGAAAATGACTACATCATCCAAGTACACTGAACTGTACTGGGCATGTGCTCTTAGGATGTGGTCCATGTACCGCTGGAATGTGGCAGGTGCCCCATGGACCAAATGGCATAGTGTAAATTGGTACAATCCAATTGGTGTAGGAAAAGCTGTTATTGCTTGGCAGTGGGGCCAAGGAATTTGCCAGTACCCTTGGTTAAATCTAACGTGTTGATGTAGTGGCATTTCCATTCTATCTAACAGATCATCTATTCTGGGCATGGGGTACCCATCAAAATCTGAAATAGAATTTATTTTTCGGAAATCTAAACATACTCTTATTCCTCCTTCCTTTTTGTTCACTACTACCATTGGGGAAGACCATGCACTCTTGGAAGGGACAATCACCCCCAACTGTTCCATTTTTTTTATCTCATCAATTACCTCTTGCCTAATCTTTTCCAGTAATCTATAGGCTTTTTGGTGTATGGGCTTCTACTGGTTGACCTTAATGTCATGTTCTACTCCCTTAGCTCGTCCTGGGGTGGATGTGAAAGTGTCCTGAAAATAGTGTAACAATTGATCTATCTCCACCTTTTGTTCAGGGCTTAGATTAGGATTTATTTGTATACTTTTATCATTCATGGGCCAGTCAAGCCTCTCATAAGCAATCTCCAATTCTGTCTGCTGGGGCTCAGGGTGAATGTAGAGTGCTTGGACCTGGGGTTTTCTATCCATTTCCTCAAAAGATTTGCATGGTATACCTCTTAGTTGGTCGATGACCAGGCATTTCAATTTCAAAGTTGACACTTCCTGTTTGTCTGATTACATCAAAGGGACCCTGCCAGTGCATCAACAGTTTGTTCTCTGTTGAGGGTAATAATAACAACACTTTTTCTCCAGGTATAAAACTTTTACACTTTAACCCCACGCATATGCTTCTTTTTGTCCCATTTGTTTCTGGGTCACATTTAAATGAGCCATATTTACATATTTGACCAATCTTTCTCTTAATGCAGTCATGTAATCTATGATGTTACTATAGCCAACATTTTACCATCCTCCCAGTGTTCTTTACCACATCTAAGGGTCCCTGGGATTTCTACCATAAAGTAAGGAAAAGGTGAAAACCCAGTTGTAGCCTGTGGTACCTCTCTGTAGGCAAACAGGAGGTAGGGAGATATTTGTCCCAATCTCTACCTTCTTCCTGAACATACTTCTGTAGCATTTTTTTAAGGTTTTGTTAAATCTTCCACAAGACCATCTGTTTGGGGTGGTAAGGTGAAGTACGCACAGCAGATACCCTAGGAGGCGATATAACTCCTCAACATAACAGAAGTAAAATTACTACCTCTGTCTGTGAGAATCTCTGGGTATTCCATTCTGCTGAATATTTTGGCTAACTCTTCAGCTATGCGAGGTGCAGTAACTGTTCGCATAGGAACAGCTTCAGGGTACCGTGTGGCATAATCACATACCACTAATATGAACCGTTACCCTTAGAACTTTTGGTAAGAGGGCTACAACATCCATTGCGATTCTGTTGAAATGGGGTAGTGACATAAGGTATTGCTAAGGGGCACCTGATCTCTTTTTCCCCTGTGCAACCAATTGGCATTCTTTACAGGCACGACAATATTCAGCCACATCCTGATGTATACCTGGCCAGCTAAACCGTGCAAGTAATCTTTGCAAGGTTCGATCCCTCCCCTCATGGCCTGCCATTGGAATATTGTGCGCTAACTGCATGACCTTTTCTCTATACATTTTTGGTACCATTAGCAGTTCTACAGGTTCATTTATGGTAGTATCAACAGTGACTCTATACAAGATATTATTTTTCACAATAAAATGAGATTGTCCAGGGTGTTTTACTTGTTGAGCTGTGAAAAGGTTTTAGGAAACATCAGCTTGTTGTTCCTTAATAATGTCTTGAAGGGTACTTGGCAAAATGCCAGCAATACTGTTCTTTTGTTGTTCTGCCCACTTTCTCTGCTCTTTTTCTTCTGATTTTTGATTTTCTGGGTTTCTGAACCTTCAGCTCCTTCAAAGAAATCCTCTTCAAAAGAAAACACTGGCTCTGACTGTTGTTTTTTGCTTGGGCACGGTTACCACATTTACTGATTTTACATAGTCTTGTTGTTCTTGCACCAGTGAGTTAAAGTGGGAAAGTCTTGGCCTATAATCACTGGAACTGGCAATCGAGGTACCAGGCTAACAGTCATACAGTGGTGCTCATTATTGACAGTCATTTCAACCACTGTAGTGTAATACTGATGAATATCCCCTGTATGCACATTACTGTTGTATCATTTGAGGTAGCTTTACTGTCCGGGGCCAGATCTGCTCTCAGCAGGGTCTGCTTACTCCCTGTATCTAATAAACCCAATGTCTGTTGGTCTCCAATCCCCACATTTGCAACATACCCAATATTAGCCAATGCTAGGTGAGTCATGTCAGTTCTTTTCTTATTTGGACAGTTTCTCATTATGGCCTTTGCCAAGACACCCATGGCAAATCAGTTCAGAATATGGTATTCTTCCCCTCTGTCTCGCCTGCTGTAATTATTCTGACGCGCATTAGAATAAAAAGGCCTTACCATTTCTGATGTCTGAGGTGGGGTATTTTGCTGCCTCTGGGTCTAGTGGGTCGAGCAGCTATATAATCTTCTGCCAGCTTCACTGTATCCTCTGCAGATTCAGGCTGATGTTCTTCACCCATAGCTGGACGCCATGAGGTAACACCTGAATAAACTGTTCAATGACAATCATATCCATCATCTGCTCTTAGTTTTTACTAAAGGTTGTAGCCATTTCCACCATAGTCCTTTAATTTTGCATAGATTTCTCTCGTGTATCATGAATAGTCATTCTCGGGTACTGAAACCGCTGTCTATAGGTTTCCACGCTAATATCATAGCCGCAATATCTCTTCTTTACTCGATCATAATTATTTGAGTCCACCCCACTTAACTGGCTATACACCATTTGAGCTCTACCAGTTAAATATGGGGACCAGTCTTATGACCCATTGATCTTGGGGCTAAGCGCAAGTTTGGGCAATCCGTCGAAAGTGGTGAGGTATGCCTCTATATCATCACTCTCTGACAGCTTTGTTAATTTAATGTCTCTGGGTATAGTTCGATCAGACTGACCTTGTGCAAGTGCCTGAATAGCCTTCAGGGTATCCGTCCATTTTCATCCTGTCGCCGACGCCTCAGCCTGGACACGCCTGTCCTCTTCCCTCTGGCGATGATCCTCATCTCTGGCGACAATCCTCTTTCCTCTGACGATCCATTTTGATCTGGTGAATACACAGCCACTTTAATAATTCTCCGGGTCATCTGGTACTGGGGTCACCTGGGCTGCCTCCTGCTTCAGGGTTCTGTATCCATATTCTCCTCCTCTGTTCTTCTCATTTTAGGCCTTGCTCCAGGTTCTAGGCCAGGCAATAACTGAATACCAGTTTTTTCAGTCACTGCTCTAGTGACATGATATACATCTTTCTTTGACAGGTCCTCTTCCTCCATCTGTTAGGGTACTTAACTTCAGTACCCCCTGGCAATGCCTCCCAGGCAGTCTCGACGTTCCAGTTATATCCCACTTCTGACACCAGTGTAGCAGCGTGGGAAATAACAGATGTCCAGACCAAAGGTTTAAGATGCGTAAAAAACGCAAAGGTATGCGTTTGTCAATTTATTTCCAAAAACAAAACAAAAAAATATTCTTAACTTAAAGTTCATAGAAAGGAAAACAATCGGTGTTAGTCTTCACACCCAAAACAGGAAATACTTCTTTCCACAGACTCCTGAATTGCCTTTTCCTTTCCTTTTGTCTGTACAGCACTTTGTGGAACAACACACAACCTTTTTCTCTGTGGTCAGTCACTGACTCTCCTCTCTCATCCATCTAAACAGGTCTCCTAGTGGAGGGTTTATATACTTTCCAGAAGGTGTGTCTTGAACTGAGACCCTCCCTATTGTGACATCACATTACCTGAATACTATAAAAGCAGCCATTTTGTAGGCTGCCATCCCTATAGCAGGACCTCAGCAGGAGAAGCAAGACATTCAGGTACACATTCATTTTGTTTTAATACAGAAAGAAAAGAAACACTTGTTAAAGATTGAATTAAAATCAGAGCCTTGGCAAGGAAAAACAGATGAGGGCGCGCTCCTATCTGTCTTCCTTGCAAGGCTTCAGGATTCTATTTGCTTTTAAATGTAATTGCCAGAAAGTAAACAAGCATTTATTTAAGACAACAATTCTAGTAAATCTTTTTACACAGTAGTCTCCTCTAACATATTTCTTTATATGTGCTGCATAATGCTTGTTTTTATGAAATTCTCACAGCTAGAATTTCAGCTGACTGCTTTTCAGCTTATCAAGATTTGGATGCCAGATTGTTTTAAAGATAATCAGGGACAGTAAAGAAAGGTTTAAAGATTGCCAGGTTGGCCACCCCGACAAGAAAATTAGGATAGATACGAATATAGAAGCAGACCGGATAGAGTGAAAATTGAGAAGTATTGGGGCGGGGGGGGCATCTTGTAAATTTTTGATATTTCTCTTCATAACAGGACCCTGTTACACACCTATGCACTTGACACCATTTTGCTTGTCATCTGGCCCCTGTGGCTTGTGGGAGTGCAGTCAGTTCTGCGGCATTTGTGGTCCCGCTGTTGATTCTGTCCTTTAGAGTTTTGTCAGTCCCTGTCCTGTTTAATTTCAGGAATATTTTGCTTGCATTTCACTGCTTCACCACTAAAGGGTGCTGTTTTTCTCTGCATGACTCTCCCACTTTCCCTTTGCTACCCAATATATTTATATGGTTTTGTTTACCAGGTACGGACACTAGGCACACAAATTCTTAAATTTAGGCAAGACCTGAGAGAAATAGAGAAACTCTATGGTAATGGCATCAAGAACAAAACAACATACAGCACTAGTGACAAGAACGTATTAGAATAAACAGTGCTAAACATGACAGTTTCAAAACCAGGAAAGCAAATCAACAAGATGTAGTACAATGCATATGGAGCAGTAACAGGATTACGAAAGAACAATAAATTGTCAGTAATCAGCATTTATCAACAATAGCCTAGGGAAAGGGCATCGTGATACAAGGTAGACTGTGGCGAGAAAGAGGTCATCCACAGAAATAGCAGCAACACTAGTGGTAGCTAGTAACAACTGTACAGCATGGAACAAGTACACCCCACAGAAGAAACAGCAGCAACTTAGTGGTAGGTAATGTCAAGTGTGCAGTGTGGAACAGGCACCGTGCCACAGAAATGGTAGCAACATTAGTGGTAGATGCTAACAGATGTGCAGCATGGAAAAGGTATGTCCCACAGAAATAGCAACATTAGTGGTAATTAATACCAAGTGTACAGGTATGTTCCACAGAAATAGCAATTAGTAGTAGCTGATAACAGGTGTGCAGTGTGGCGCAGGTACACCACACAAAAATAGCAACATCAGTGGTAGCTAATAATGATTATTAAAAGGGTCTCAGAAATGTTGACATCTGATTGGTTGTCAGCCTTCTGATAATCTTTAAATTAATATGCTGTAGAACCTAATCACTTGAGTACTGATTTTCCAGGTCTACATTTATCACCATTCCAAATTCAGAAGCAAGAGCCACCATTAAATCTGCCACTAAATATATAATATATTTAAAAGTTACTGTTTGGGGGGGGGTCAAAGTCTCTGGATCCTTGGCAGTGGTGTGGCATTCCTTATGATGGGAACCATCGTACAGTGCAGGGTTGCCATTTCTGTAATGCATTACCATGAAAAAAATTAAACATTTTGATGTGGTGCAGTGCTATTTACTATCAGAAACATGTGCCATCACCATC
The DNA here is from genome assembly GCA_016271365.2 of Neoceratodus forsteri. Classification (NCBI taxonomy): domain Eukaryota; kingdom Metazoa; phylum Chordata; order Ceratodontiformes; family Ceratodontidae; genus Neoceratodus; species Neoceratodus forsteri. Next base: position 106,171,631 of record JADMNL010000034.1, on the reverse strand, counting down.
CTAGTACATCCACACTATAAATCCAGTATTTCCAGTCAGAAGACACCTTCAACAGAAGAGATTTTTTTTTAATTTGCTCTTTATACCCCCTTCTCTCCACACCAGTCACCACTCTTCAGAGAGTCCTAGGCTGTAAGTCCCTCTAGCTTTGCCCCACATAACTCCTCCAGGAACCAGTGGACCTACCCCCATTCTGCCACGGTTTGCCCCCCAGGTGGGGAGGAAGGGAGGGGACACTGGGTCACCCCCCCCCGCAGTCCCTAAGTGTGTGTTGGGTGGTCCATCCGGCCCTGAAAGGGGTCTGGGGCAGCCAGGTCCTGTTTACGGGAGACTGGTGTGAGGTTTTTCCTGCTTTTCTGGTCCCCCCCCCAAGGACACAGGTACTTGCATGGATCCAAGGAAGTGGGGCATGTTGAGACATGCCGGCGCTCCAGAACCCGGCCGACAGCCTTCCCTCCTGAGCTTCTGAGATCCTACTGCACCTCCAGCCGTGGTCACCCAGGTGGTAGTAGAGCACTGGAACTCACAGCTCACCCTCCCAACAGGAAGAGAGAAGCCCCTTTAGCACTCAATCCTCCTCCCCCCAGCCAGCTCTCCTGCAGCCCAAGCTTGCTCCCAATCCCTGGTCGCTGGCGTTGCAAGCAATAGCGCTATCATTGCACCAGCAATAGAAGAGATTTGCAAATGTGAGTAGCAGCCACCTTTAATGACGTGTGTCACTAGTTATAAAACTACTTATAAAACCTGCTTTTACATATATGAAAACATTTGAAAGTTACTGATTATGAATTTAATGATGCCAGAAATATATTTACGTTAAAAAATTATATGATGAAATAATTTTCTGACTAGCAAATACTGCTGCTTTAAATTCTAAGTGCTTAATTACACTCCGCTGTAGAAAATGGGTAAAGGCAAGAGGCAGCTAAAATGAGATATTGCATCTTATCTGGGCTATCCTGGGTAAATAAACTGTATAAAAATATTGAAATAAAAATGTTTCACCATATAGATGTATTAAAGAAAATAAGCACAGAGGTCATTGTGTTATGAATGTGTCATAAAAACAATTTGGAAACCATTTTAAGTAAACATGACGTTTTGGAGCATGAAGCTTACTTTGGAGCAAAGAAACCACCTTCATTTCCTGTCCCCAACGTCTGAGAGACATACCCACAGTAGATATCGTATGGCTGATGTATGAAAAGAATTTCTCTTATCTATTTAACAAATAAAAAAAGACATTTTTAGCAAAAAACGCACCGTTTCTAGAGGGGAAACAAGCCAGTTGGTATTTTTGTTTTCATACCCGGATTACAGAGTAGAGTGAGGATGATGGATCACCAAACACGATTGTTGTTTGCTCTAATGGCAGCATGTTTCTTCAAAGGTAAGGTCTGTTTTAGGCATTTTATAATGAAAAGCCCCCACCCCATCCCAAAATGTTGTTATTAACATTATATGCTTTCGTTAATAGGTTTTTGAAGTATTTTTTGTTTCACTAAATGACAAAAGTCAATTTTATTGTACAATTTATTCAACAAGTATAGCCCACCTGCTGTGTAACCTCTCATTTTGGGGTTGGGGGGGGTCCTGATTCAATCCAGTTGGACTGCAGCACATGGGAGGATCAGTTATCTTGCCAAGTCACTCAGTGAGCTAGTGGTGGTGGTGGGATTCGAACATTGCATCTCTGATGCCTGATTCTGTGCTCTAACTGCTCCACTGCATTGTGCTCCTGAATTAGTCAACCAGTCAATGACAAAATGTAGGATATGGAATGCTTTTTATTTCCTTCCACACCTCTCAACTGTCCCACATTAGGGTGAATGTCCCTTATTTAACCCCTCAGAACCCCTCTGTCCATACCTCTCAACTGTCCTACATTAGGGTGGATGTCCCTTATTTAACCCCTCAGAACCCCTCTGTCCATACCTCTCAACTGTCCTACATTAGGAAGGATGTCCCTTATTTAACCCTCCAGAACCCCTCTGTCCATACCTCTCAACTGTCCTACATTAGGAAGGATGTCCCTTATTTAACCCCTCAGAACCCCTCTGTCTGTACCTCTCAACTGTCCTACATTAGGAAGGATGTCCCTTATTTAACCCCCCAGAACCCCTCTGTCCGTACCTCTCAACTGTCCCACATTAGGAAGGATGTCCCTTATTTAACCCCCCAGAACCCCTCTGTCCATACCTCTCAACTATCCTACATTAGGAAGGATGTCACTTATTTAATCCCTCAGAACCCCTCTGTCCGTACCTCTCAACTGTCCTACATTAGGGTGGGTGTCCCTTATTTTACCACTCGCATTCCAGCTGTCCATACCTCTCAAATTTTCAACGTTAGGGGGGACCTCCTTCATTTTATGTCACTTGGAAACCCTCTATCCCACATGGAGATTGTGCAGTACACTGATATTTTAAACATAAAATCAAATTAGTTCCTGTATGAGCCACAAACTCTTTTTGGTTTTCACAGAGTTTTGAGCTTCGGTCTCCATGTTTGATGATTTGTCCCAAATTTCGTGGCCATTGTCGCAGGTTTTAGTGACCAAAGGCTGAGCTGTGTCCATCCTTTCAAAACCCACCGAGCACAGCATTGACTCTAATTCATAGGAACGCCCTAAAAATTGGTACATGTTTGTGCAGCACACCTGCTCATCCTTGCTTATAAAGTGGTGGGAGCAGACATGAGAGGCATAGAGTCTCCTCTAATCTTAGATTACTATGATACCTATGGAAGAATTACAGCTCCGCAGAGCAAAGGACAAACAGATAAAGAAAGGGTTACATCTAGGTACAATTTAAGTCCAGCAAGAGTAATTTATGTATGAGTGGATTTAATTTTGTGGGTATATCTTTTCCTTTTGTCCGGGAAAGTTACCTGGCAGACAGATATTAGGTTTAGCCAGGTGTACACAGGAAGAGGAGCTGATACAAACTATAAAAGCGAGAGAACACAAAAGGTTACAAATTTGAACAGTACAAAAATGGTGTAATTATAACCAGCATTTACCATTGAAAGCAAACTGTTTTATAGTTATCATGCAAATCAGAGAACAAACAAAAGTTTGGTGCATTACAAAAAAGCATTTTAGTAACAGCAGAAACAGAGAAGTTGACGGCAGATAAGGGCCGCATGGCCCATCCAGTCTGTCCTTTTTTCTACTTTATGAATGTGCTATAGGCCTGTACTCTGTCAATGGCCTATTTATTCATACTCATCTGTATTGCTCCTTTAAGCAGCAGCAGGTATGTAGAGCAGTCACGACACGGTCAATCGTACCAAGCTCATGGAGTTGGGGGTCTAAGCCTGTCCCATTTCAGTTCCCTGGAGAACAGTAGAGATGTTCCATCAGCGGTAACATTGGTTATACAGTACAGGACTGGTGGGCTCTGAGAATTAGAATTAAGCTATACTTTATGAATTATACATTTTTACAGAAGATTTCCAGCAGACCTGAATCTTTCTCAAATTAAGAAACACGTTTTAAGTTGTTTTTTTATCACTAATGCTCCTTATGGGCATGTCTCATGAGATACAGTACTATTGTACACTAGTGATGAATCAGTATACATTTTTTATATGCCTTTTCAGATGAAAATAAGTTCTCTCCTCCTGAGTGCACCATCTGTATAAACAGTAATTTGATAACCAAAGAAAAACTACTGCAGCATATCAGGGATTGAAATTGGCAGCGACCCACTAGCCGAATACTGATAGATTTTGTATCAGGCTAGTAAGATTTTCCTTTAGCTAGCCCTGCAGGCTTGTACTAGAGAAAGTAACATTTCAATAAGTACATTAGCTGGGCCAGTGGAAAAGTCTGTGAGGTTAATGGATTTTTCTAGTCACTAACCCTGCTTGGCCAGTGGCCGCAAAACTTAATTTCGACCCCTGGCATATGTGTGCATAGCTTTCCTTTTGGTGTTACATCGGCTGGGGGAAAGCTATACATATTGTAACAATTACATCATTTTTGCAAAAGTCAGCATGCTGTAGTTGTGGGATATAGATATTTAGTCCATTGTTAATTTGTTACTGTGTAATTAAATTAACATTAATTAAATCACATAGTAATAAATAACAGTGGGCTAAATATCAACTGTTATAGATGTGTAATACAAATGGTTTAACTGCCCACTATACCCCATAGCTATACCATCTGTAACAGTTAATATCTGTTTTTTGTTACCATGTAAGGTAAAAATAAATTTCATTTAATTTCATCTCATGAGATACAATATTATTGTACACTAGTGGTAGTGTTATATGGACTATATAATGCTCAAATTTACCATAGGAAAGAGACCTGGGGTAGTAATATCAGATGACCGAAAGGTGGGCAAACAATGTGAGAAGGCAGTAAGATGGGCTGGTGGGATACTGGGATACATAGGGAGAGGCATCATCAGTAGAAAATGGGAAGTTGTTATCCCTCTGTACAGACAGTTGGTGAGACCCCATCTCCGCAAGGACATAGGATGGAGGCTGTCCAGAGGAGGGCAACTAAAATGGTATAGGGTCTGCACCAGAAAACATAAGAAGAGACAGTAAAGGAGCTTAATATGTATACCCTTGAGGAGAGGAGGGAGATGGGGGACATGATAGAAACTTTCAAGTAGCCTAAGAGAATCAACAAAGTCCAAGAGGGTAGCATCTTTCAGAAAAAGAGATTTATAAGAACAAGGGGGCACAATTTGAAGATAGAGGGGGGATGGCTCAGAGGTAATGTGAGGAAGTATTTTTTCATGGAGAGGGTTGTGGATACATGGAACAGCCTTCCTGAGGAGGTAGTGGAGTCAAAAATAGTGGGGGAATTCAAGAATGCATGGGACAGACATAAGGCAATTCTTGTGGGGGTAGGAAGAAATAGGCTGCTGGTTAACTAGGATCTGCAGCTTATCCATTAGGTAGGGAAATGGGCAGACTAGGTGGGCCAAGCGGTCCTTATCTGCCATCAGATTCTGTGTTTCTGTGTAGGTCTGTGTGTTTGTTTGCACATGTGCTTCAGTTTGCTATTGTAAAACTGTGTACTGGTAGTTTTACCCAGTTACCACAATAAATAACTAAAATAAAACTTTAGTTCTGTTCAAAGAGAATAGAGCCCACCTGCCTGGAAATTTGAGAGGGTCGGTTTTTGTAAGAGGGCTTGCCAAATGTTCAACAAAATGTTTACCTGATATAACCCTACTCTTCAACTACCCTTTGCAGGGCAGCGAGATTCATACTTCTCAACTGTCGCCCATTGTACAGTGGAACTTTCTCTCAACCATCCCTCATCATATGGGAGGGGGAGGGATTCATACTTCACAACTGTCCCACAGTGTACAGTGGGATACTTTACAGTGAGGGATGGTTGAAAGGTATGAATCCCACTGTACAGTGAGGGACAGTGAGAGGTACGAATCCCACTGTACAGTGAGGGACAGTGAGAGGTACGAATCCCACTGTACAGTGAGGGACAGTTGAGAGGTTTGAATCCTACAGCATAATGAGTGATGATTGAGAGGTATGAATCACACGTATAATATGTGGCAGCATATTGTTCATGATGGCAGAAGGGGATTTGAGGGGCAGTGTAAAGAATGAGAGCAGTGCTCCACTTATATTACTGCATCACGGAGCAATGGAGAGAGATTATTGTAAAATGAAGGAAAATTCCCCCCTTGGTATTTCCCCTCATTTATTTTTGCATTTTATGCTGCTGTACAGATCTAGCTACGGTCACGTAAATGAGGGTGGATATTTACTCCATGAAAAAATGCTAACAGTGCAACTTGTGGCATACAGTGGTCCATTCTATGGTCTTAGTTGATTATTAGTAGAAACATGGCTTCGTACACAAAGGGCATACAGCACCCCAGTGATGAATATGCCATCTTGAAGCACAATGCAATTAGTCCTTATGTCCGTATGTCTTTTCTTGGACTAAGAAAAAAAAATCACAGTTTTCACTTTCTTTTGTTTCAGGACTCATCGGAGCCGTCGAAGGTAAGTGAAAACTCTGCTGTCTGCAAGTTGATTTGATTTTGAATGCGATTGATTGATTTAAACTCTGGTTAGTTTCTGGGCTTGCATGGCTATTTGTATGATTGACCAGAACACAAAATAACAAGACAATACTAAATAAATTACAATACACAATATATATCAACTATACAATCAATGTTACAAAACTTTAATGTGAGTAAAATTGTCGAAGTCTATGTAAAGCTGTCTTGTTGAGCAGCATCTGGGACAAGAGCTGTTGTTGGGCCTGGAGTACGTAGCGGATCCAGCTGAGTAACGAAGTAGCACCCACTACCCCTTTGGAACTGCAAACAGTAACCTCTTTATCCTTGTCCACGTTTTAATGGGAACCTTTTAATATTTACACTAATGTACTGTACAGTTATGATGGCAGAAGAGCACTTTGGGTTCATCTTGTTCCTAACCTTCTACGATACTGCAGTGGCTATAGCTAATCTGAGTATGGATACATATCCAAGCACAAGTGCAGATTTTTACCCACTAATCATGCTGTATACCCCTCAATGTCATTCCCCTCCGGGGATCGATCCAGTCATGTTTGGAAAGCCTGAACAATGGCTACAACGTCACTAGTTAGGCTAGTCCACATGTTTATTTATTAGCTTTTGGTAACTGGTTAAGTGCACTCGGCAACAGTTCTGCTTATTTTCAGGCACGACCCGGGAGAGTACAACATGAGTAATACAGTCAAGACAGCAGCACAGTAACAACAAATCAATTCAGTCACAACAGTATGGGAGAACAAATAAGATAAAATACAAAGCAGTAGGCAATATGTTAAGCAAAATCAAGATGCAACAAGATATGTAATGTCTCAACGTCCCCAAACAGAAGAAATGGGGAGGAGACACACAGTTAATTACATTTACAGATTCCAAGAGCATACAGGTGTGAGAACAGCGATCGCTTAAAGGAATGGTGGGAGGGGGAGTGTTTAACCTGGGGTGGAAGTGAGTTCCAGAAGTTAGGGGCAAAATAAGCAAAGGACTGTTCCCCCATTTTAGTTGCACATGGCCAGACTGATAGCATGGGGACAGATGAGGACCTGAGCGAGCGGACACGTGAGATAGGGGTAAGCAAATCCATCAGGGAGGACGGGCTGGGGGGTCTAGTGAGTGAATCTATAAAGCAACCTAGGGAGTAAGAACGGAGGTCTTTGGGAGATAGCCAGTGTAAGCCAAAGTAGAGCCAGCAGTGATGTGTCAGTCGAGGGGGCAGATAAGGCAAACCTACATACAGTATATTGTTGTAGGAAGTGTCCCATTTGCTGAGCACACTAGTATTGATATTGAAGAGAACATGGAGGGCATAAAGAAGTTGCGGGAGTAACATGCCTTTAGCTACAGCTAACCTAGCTGAGGAGGTGAGTGAGTGAGTGCCGTACACGATAGGCTGTGCCTATTCTGGTATTAACGGCCCGGCACACCTCACTGATGTGCAAGGAAAAATTGAGGGCAGGGTCAAGTGTGACCCCGAGGTATTTGATAGTCACCGCATTAGTAACAGGTGTCCCCTCCTGACAGAGGACAAGGAGTTTAGATGATTCTAAGTGCACTTTTTTAGAAGATCCGAACAGCACGGCCTGAGTTTTACCTATATTAAGGATTTGTTGGTTAGCAGAGAGCCAGGATTGGAGAGATTGAAAGTCCTGTGTGAGATTATGGTTAATATCAGCAGCAGTTAACCTCTCTTTATGTGTAATGTTTTCTAATGTTTCCCCTTGCCCTGTCCCCCCCCCACACACTGTTTAAGGGTGTGTCCTATAGTTTAGTTTACTTTATTGCACTCAAATTGCAACCCACTCAGAGAACTGAACAGAACAGAAGTTCATTACAATTTAGGAATTGTACATGTAATATTATGCAGTACGTCTTAGCATCATATTGAATGCAAACGAATGTTGGTCTACCAAATACATTAATTTGTATATTATCTAATACATTAGTCTGTATACTTATCCCAGTGATATCACATTAGACACATAACAAGGACAAAAAAATTCAATCTTAATAAATTACACAGTAGATGCTATATTATAAAGGAAATATACTACACAAACCAACCATTCCACATGCATTAGTTGCAACAGACTCGCAATAATAGTTTTTTTTAATACTTGATGATTAGCAGGAGTCTTACTATCTCATGCTGGGGGGGGGTCCACAAGGAAGAGGACTGCCAGCACTCACAGCTTGATGTTCTCATCGATCTCCTCTTCTGTGCGCTGAATAATTTGTTTATGATATGTCTGATCTCTCTGTGTAGATCTTGACCGTAACCTGCTAATCAGCATGGCGGAGTTTCTGGTGAAAGTGCTTCCTCCTGAATAGATTTGTGGCCGCTGGCCCAGAGTCACTGTGGTAACACAGTACCACTCGCTACACTGGTGATCCAGGTTTGGGAACAGACAAAGGTCTCGGGGGGGGGGTGCTGGTCAGGAGAGGGAGGATTGGCCATCCCAAGGACAGCTCTCCTGCTCTGGGGGGGGGTGGGAAAGTTTGTTTTGTTGTTGTTTTGTTGACCCGGTAAGCCCACTGGGCCTAGAAGTCCCTTTTTCAGGGGCAACTTGGGGAGGTACAGATGGTAAGCAACTGAAATGGAACCAGATTAAGCTGTTGGTGGTATTTTTAGTGAATGAGGGAAATTTGGCCAGGACACGGGGGAAATTCCCCTATTCTTTTCGATAACTGCCATGGTATCTTTAACATCCACCTGGCCGGCCCGCCGGTGCAGCGGTAGGGTTACCGCTCACGGCGCCAGCGACCCGGGGGACGAGGATCGAGCGCCCAGAGGCTGCTCTCCTTCTCCAGGTGGGGTGGGATGCGGGTCCCACTGCGATACCGCCACCTGGGTGACCTCGGGTGGAGGTGCAGCGAGGACCGCATGTAGCAGGGAGGGAGGACGTCTGCCAGGAGCCGAAGCATTAGCACGCTGTGACGTGCGTCGCTCCTAGGCTCTACTTGCATGCAGATGTCCTATGGGGATGGGCGAAAAAGGAAAATACCCTCCGGTGCTCCCCGATCCCAGGACCCCTGCTGGCACGGGCAACGGATCCCCGATGAAATCACAGACGTTTCTGGCGGTGGAAAGGGGGCCCGCCTAGACTCCGCCTGAGGGTCAAACCAAGGCAGCGGGGGAGCTGACTGCACCTGGCGTTGTCAGACAAGCAGGGACGACAATGGTCGCTAGAAGACTCCTGAAGGTGAAGAAGTACCGGGGTGAGAAGGGGGCGTAAAAAAGAAAATATATTAAAAAAAAAAAATCCACCTGAACTCCAGCAATCCAGGCAGATGGGACCTCAGTTTAATGTCTCATCTGAAAGATGGCACCTCAGAAGTGCAGCACCCCTCTCATGCTGCACTAGTGTCAGTACTGGGATATTAACCCAAGTGCCAGTTGTGGGAACTGAACCCACAGCCTTCTGATCTCCCGGTCTCAGAGGCGAGTGTGCTACCTACTGAGCCACTGACACTGCACAATTTCCCACTCATTAACTGCCACCTGGTGGAGGCCAGATGGCAGTGCATTTTGTGCGTACAGAAGGGAAAGAGGCAGTCTGTCACAAGACCAACAGGGCAGCCCTCCCCATGCAACTGGGATCCTGGGTATTTGGTGGCCCTGTAGGTCCCTGAGAAGGTCAATGACAGGCCTGGGGGGGGTCCCCACAAGAAAGAGGGTAAACCAGAGGCCAGATAAACAGACAATGAAAAAATGTTTATGTCACACATTTAGAATTCTGGATCATCCCTTGCCTGGAATTTGTGTTAAAACAGTCGTAAGATTCTTTGCTTGTTAAGAGCAGCAGTTTCTGGGCCTTCTTGGACCAATATTGCAAGAGAAAACTTTGATCTATGTTCTGTTGTTATTTATTATCTTTAATAACATTCTGTAATGAAAAGACATTATGTAAAAAAGATAAATGTGTCCAAAATCTGAATCCCCAACCACCTGAAGCTGGATGCAGTTGTCATCCCAGGAGTCTCTCCCTCTCAGGGAGACCCTGCTGTGGAGGAGGGTCTGTTGAAAAAGTTGCAGGGGCTATATTTGGTGATTGCCATTATTGGAACACCAGCAGGAGAGGATTCACGGGAATGGGGCACAGGAGTAACTTGTGGGATCTGGTCATATAAAAGGTAAAGAGAACATAATGAACAGTATATTTGTAAGTAATAAGCCATGACAGGGTGTGCATTATTATAGATTTAATGCATAGTCAGGTGACATCTCTCGGCCAATCACATTTTTTTATATAACTTTTTGCTCTCTGTTGCCTCCTCTCACCTTGCTTCGGCAACAGGGAGACATAGGTATTTTCTTGGTTTTTGTTCCCCGCTAAGCCCAGGACCCCAGAATATGGTCATACATGCCCATGGAGGTGAGCACGCACCCAATGACTTCAGTGATGGCCCCTTTCACCCACCTGGCCTAATGTCGAGTCTCCCATTGTGCTTGATGCTACCACCAAGCTTCCACTCGGTGGCAGCCAAGAACCTAGGGAACCCCAGATCCTGCCCCAGGAGAGAACTGCCCGTCGGTAACTAAATCCAACTCTGCGCCTTCCCCCCCAGCTGACCCATGGCATCCAAAGATGGCTTTCGAACTCAGGTTACCGGTGTGGCACAAGGTGTGGCGTTCAGCGCCTCAACCTCCACACCACCAGGCGAGCTGCCAATCAAATGTTTTGATTTATTTCTTACTTTTTTTATAACTATATATATTATTATATTATATAGTATATAAAAATATATACAGAGAGAGAAAGAAGGAGGGAGGAAGAGAGGGTGAGAGGAAAGGATAGAGTGAGAAAGAGGGAGTTAAAAGTAGAGAGAGAGAGAGAGAGAGAGAGAAGATATAGAGAGAGAAGGGAAGAGAGTGAGGGCTAGGAATGGGGGATAAGAGAGAGGGAAGCAATGGGGCCTGATGGGATTCACCCCAAAATGATAAAGCAATGGGGCCTGATGGGATTTACCCCAGAATTCTAAAAGAACTAAGGGAAGAACTAGTAACACCACTGACTACCCTTTTTAATAAATCATGGGAGGATGGTGTGGTACCTGAGGACTGGAGGAGGGCGGATGTGATTCTCCTTCACAAAAATAGGAGCAAGACAGAGGCAGGAAACTATAGACCTGTCAGTTTGACCTCAGTGGTAGGGAAAATGATGGAATCACTTCTGAAGGAAAGAATTGTTGACTACCTAGAGGCCAGTGGGGCACTGGACCCAAGGCAGCATAGATTTACAGCAGGAAGGTCATGTCAGACAAATGTAATTGATTTCTTTGACTGGGTGACCAAAGTAGCAGACCAGGGAGGGGCTGTGGACATGACCTACCTAGACTTTAGCAAGGCATTTGACACAGTCCAGCACAAAAGATTAATAAACAAATTATCCAGCCTGGGAGTGGGTCCCAGGGTGGTAGTCTGGGTAAAACACTGGCTGGACAACAGGACACAGCGGGTAATAGTAAATGGAGTCCACAGTGAAGAAAGGAGGGTTACTAGTGGAGTACTGCAGGGTTCAGTACTGGGGCTGCACCTTTTTAATATCTTTATAAATGACATTGCAGGGGGACTGGAAGGGAAAGTATGTCTCTTTGCAGATGACACAAAGATCTGCAACAGGGTTGATACACAAGGTGGGGTGGAAAGGATGAAAAGGGACTTGGTAAAGTTGGAGGAATGGTCAAATGTATGGCAGCTTAGATTCAATGCAAAGAAGTGCAAAGTAATGCACCTGGGAAACAAAAACCCTGGGGAGGAGTACACAATGGAGGTGAGATACTGACAACAACAAAAATGGAAAGGAACCTGGGGGTAGCCATATCAGATGACCTAAAGGTGGGCCAGCAATGTGAGAAGGCAGTAAAGAGGGCTGGGGGGATACTGGGATGCATAGGGAGAGGCATCACCAGTAGAAAACAGGAAGTTGTTGGCCTTCTGTACAAACAGTTGGTAAGACCACATTTGGAGTACTGTGTACAGTTCTGGAGACCCCATCTCTGCAAAGACATAGACAGGGTGGAGGCTGTCCAGAGGAGGGCAACCAAATTGGTGCAGGGTCTGCACCAGAAGACATATGAAGAAAGACTAAAGGAGCTTAAAATGTATAGTCTCGAGGAAAGGAGGGAGAGGGGGGACATGATAGAAACTTTCAAATACCTCAAGGGAATCAACAAAGTCCAAGAGGGTATCATCTTTCAGAAAAAGAGACTTGCAAGAACAAGGGGGCACAATTTGAAGATAGAGAGGGGATGGCTCAGAGGTAATGTGAGGAAGTATTTCTTCACAGAGAGGGTTGTGGATGCATGGAACAGCCTTCCTGAGGAGGTCGTAGAGTCAAAAACAGTGGGGGAATTCAAGAATGCATGGGACAGACTTAAGGCAATTCTAGTGGGGGGTAGGAGGAAGTAGACTGTTGGTTAACTAGGATCTGCAGCTTATCTATTAGGTAGGGAAATGGGCAGACTAGGTGGGCCAAGCGGTCCTTATCTGCCATCAAATTCTGTGTTTCTATGTTTAAGTGAGAGTTAGAAAGAGAGAGAGTGGGAGAGAGTTTTCACCCTTGCTGCGATATTGGACAGTTGGGTGGCGGCATATGTGTATGCTCCCAATTGGTATGCATGCTCAGGAGGCATGGAGCATAGTGTGGTATCCGAGAAGGGGTCAGAGAAAAAATGATTGAAAGACAAAGAATGATTGAAAGTGGAGGCTGAGTCAGTATAAAAGCAACCCATGGCAACCTCAGACAGGAAAGTGTAGTTAGGGGTGACATATAGGCCTCCAGGGCAAGGTGTGGAGGGAGACAGAGAACTCGAGGAGGAACTTCAAAGAGGGGCAGCAAAGGGGAAGTACTGGTGGTGGGTGACCTGAACATGCCTGTCATCGATTGGGAGGTCCCGTTGGGCAAGAGTGCCAGGAGTCAGAAATTATTGGATATTTTCCAAGGCTGTCTACTGGTGCAGCTTGTTAAGGAACCTACCAGGCAGAACATAATCATTGATGTGGTGCTCACCAACTCAGAGATGGTGGGTGCTGTGGGAGTAGGGAAGCTGCTAGGGAACAATGACCACAACTTGGTGTGGCTTGATATGGCCCTTGGGGCCGACAACCCACAATCAAGAACCAAAGTCCTTGACTTTAGAAGGGTGGACTTCAATAGGTTGAGGGAACTGGTCAGGGATAAGTTAGTAAGGGGTGAAGGACATAAGAGGGGTAGAGGAGAGATGGGGCAATAGAGGAAACCATCCTTAAGGCATCAAAGGCAAGCATAAGAACAGTATCTAAAAAACAGGTTTAAGAGTCTACTATGGTTCTCAGATAGAGTCAGGGAAGCGGTTAGGGCCAAACAAACAGGCCTTCTATAAATACAAGAAAAAGCAGGGGGAGGCAGAATGGAAGGATTATCTACAGAAAAATAGGGAGGCAAAGAGGGCTGTCTGGGAGGGGAAAGCAGACTTAGAGCTGCATATCACAGAAGAGGTCGAGAATGGAAAAAAGGTTTTTTTAGATATATCAGTGAAAAAAGGAAAAAAGTGGGGGCACCGCATGGCTAGTTGAGGGGGTAGTGTGCTAGAGGAAGATTAGCAAAAGGCCGTCAGCCTGAATGACTGCTTTTGCTCAGTATTCACTAAGGAGGATTGTGGGTCCATGCCAGAAAGCGGCATCAAAGCAGCCACTAAGGGAGTCCCAGAAATGAGGCAGCCAATACTTACTTGCAAGAGGGTCCTGAAAGGGCTGGCAGCCCTTAAGATGGACGCAGTCCAATGACCAGATAGGTTGCGTCCAAGGATATTTAGAGAATTAGCAGCAGAACTGGCTGAACCACTGGTTGGGCTGTTCAACAGATCACCTAGGTCCAGGGAAGTTCCAAGGGATCAGAGAATGGCACATGTTGTACTGCTTCATAAGGGGGGATACGGAGCAACCAGGGAATTACAGGCCTGTCAGTCTGATCTCCATCATGGGGAAGCTGATGGAATCACTAATGAAAGAGGGTCCTTATGGACTACCTAGAGAGCAACGGGCTCCAGGATAGTAAACAGAACAGTTTCATGGTGGGATGGTCTTGCCAGACTAACCTGAATTTTTTGTTTGACTTGGTAACAAAGGAAGTAGAGATGGGCAAAGTTGTAGATCTGCTGTACTTTGACTTCAGCAAGGCTTTTGATTCGGTACCACACAAAAGTTGCTCAAAAAGATGGAAGACCGGGGTCTGACTAAAACCGCACAGAACTGGGTGGGTAATTGGCTAGAAAGGGGGCAGCATAGGGTGGTGGTTGATGGGGTTAAATTAGAAGAAAGGGAGGTTACAAGTGGGGTTCCACAGGGATCTGTCCTGGATCCGATCCTTTTCAACATGTTCATTAGTAACACAGGTGATGGAATCCAGAGCAGGCTGTGTCTCTTTGCAGATAAACGTAGAAACATAGAAGTTGATGGCAGATGAGGACCACAAGGTCCATCCAGTCTGCCCATTTTGTCTACCTTGTGAATGTGCCATCAGTGTTTGCTCTGTCAATGGCCTATCTACTCATACTCGTCTGTATTGCTCCCCTTATGCCTATCCCATGCCTGTTTGAAGCTCTGCACTGTATTCATATCCACCACTTCCTGAGGTAGGCCGTTCCATGCATCCACCACCCTTTATGTGAAAAAGAACTTCCTCACATTACCCCTTAATCAGCCTCCCACTAATTTCATGCTGTGTCCTCTTGTCCTGCTATTTTTCTTATATTGAAACATGTTAGACTCTTTCACCTTGTTAATGCCCTTAAGGTGTTTGAATGTTTCGATCATATCACCTCTCTCCCTCCTTTGCTCTAGGGTATACATGTTAAGTTCCGTTAATCTGTCCTCATATGTTTTCTGATGCAGTCCCTGCACCATTTTGGTTGCCCTTCTCTGGACTGCCTCAATTTGGTTAATGTCCTTGTGAAGGTGTGGCCTCCAGTACTGCACGCAGTACTCCAGAAGGGGCCTAAACAGTGTCTTGTAAAGAGGGATTATTACCTCCCTCTTCCGACTTGTGATACCCCTACTAATACACCCCAAAATCCCCCTAGCCTTACCTACTGCTTTAGTGGTCTGCTTGGATGATTTCAGGTCACCGGTGATGATGATGCCCAAGTCTCTTTCTTCCCTTGTGACTACCAGCAACTCCACTCCCAGCCTATAGGTGGCTTCAGGGTTTCTCTTCCCTATGTGCATGATCTTGCACTTCTCTGCATTAAACCCCAGTTGCCACTCTTTCGACCATTTTGCTAGTTTATCCAGATCTCTTCTGATTCTGCCCACCCCATCTACTCTGTTGTAGATCTTGGTGTCATCTGCAAATAGACAAAGCTTACCCTCCTGTCCATCTGCAATGTCGCTGATGAAGATATTGAAGAGGACTGGCCCCAGGACTGATCCCTGAGGTACCCCACTTGTGACTTGCATCTCTTCTGACTGTATACCGTTTACCACCACTCTCTGTTTCCTGCCCGCCAACTAGTTTGCCACCCAGTTGACCAACTTCTGACCCACCCCAAGCCTACCCAGCTTATTAATCAATCTTCTATGTGGAACAGTATCAAAAGCTTTGCTGAAGTCAAGGTAGACGACATCAACTGCTCCCCCTTGGTCCACCACTCTGGTTACCCAGTCAAAGAAATCTATGAGATTAGTCTGACAGGACCTTCCTGTTGTAAACCCATGCTGTCTTGGATCCTGTGCTCCTATGGATTCCAGGTGTTGTACTATCCTTTCCTTAAGGAGTGCCTCCACAATCTTGCCCACTACTGAGGTAAGACTGACTGACTGGTCTGTAGCTCCCTGCTACCACTCTTGTGGAGCGGGATCACATGAGCCCTATTCCAGTCTTCTGGGACCTCTCCTGTGCTTGGAGACTCATTAAACTGTTCTGATAATGGTTCTGCTAGTTCCACCCTTAGCTCCTTTAGTACCGTGGGATTTATGCCATCAGGTCCCATTGCTTTGTCCACCCTGAGCTTAGTGAGCTGTTGTGGGACCCTTTCTTTTGTGAAGGGACTAGTGCACACCTCCTTCCCCCCTGTGTTCATGGTGCTGAGCTGTAGACCCTGTCCTACCTTCTCCTCAGTGAATACTGAGCAGAAGTATCTATTTAGGATAGATGCTTTTCAGTGGTCCTCCTCCACACACTCCCCCATATCCCCTTTGATCTTAGCAATACCCCCCTCTTGACTGTCTCCTTTCACTAATGTATCTATAGAATGTCTTGTCCCCTTCTTTTACTGTTCATGCTAGTGTTTCCTCGGTTTGGGCCTTTGCCTGTCTAATTGCATTCCCTGCTTCCCTTAGGGAAGTTTGGTATGCCTCCTTATCTTCGTCCCCCTGCGTTCCCCTATATTTCCTGAAGGCCAGCCTTTTGGCTCTGACCTTTTCTGCTACTGTTTTTGAGAACCAAAGTGGTTTCCTCCTTATTTTGCTCTTGCTTTTCTCTCTAACTCAATGGGATGTTGCTTCAAGTATTACACCCTTAATGCTTGCCTACTTTGCCTGTACCCCCCTCACCTGTATTTCTTCTTGCCAGGGCTAGCTTAACTCTCCTGACTATCTTATCAAAGTCAGCTCCTCTGAAGTTCCAGATTTTTGCCTTGGAATGAGATGATTTAGTTCTAGTGGCCAAATTGAACCCATACCATGTGATGGTCATTGGCCCCTCCAGGTGACCTTCTACCTGGAGATCTATGATTCTCTCCCCGTTAGTCAGTACTAGATCTAGGATAGCCCTGTCTCTTGTGGGTTGTTGTACAAGTTGTTTGAAGCTCTCCACCTGCAGGGAATCTACTATGTGTCTAGTTCTGGCAGATGTTCCTGCTGGTATTGACCAGTCTGTATCTGGCATGTTGAAGTCTCCCGTTATCAGAACCTCTCCTTTAGGGAAAGGGAAAGGGAACATTGTTTAACCAGGAATAGCACACTAAGCCAAAGCTTGTTTCCAGATGCGACCTGGGAGCACAAGGAAGTTAAGTGACTTGCTCAGGATTACACAGTATGCACCTAGGTGGCTGTGGGATTCAAACCCAGGTCTCCAGATCTGCAGCTCAGAGCCTTAACCCACTGTGCTATACTGCCTCTTTTAGTGCTCATGTTTTGTATATCTTCTAACAGTAATGTGTCTATGTCCTCCCCTGGTCTGGAGGCCTGTAGACAATCCCAGTTCGTATGGCTGTCCCATTTCCTGTTTCCAGGGTGACCCACAGTTCTTCTGGCTCCTTATGTGTATTCTGAATTTCTGTAGCTTTTATATTTTCATTGACATGAAGGGCCACCCCCTTTTTTTGCACCTCAGTCTCTTCTGAACAGTACATAGCCGGGTCTGGTCAGGTCTGGGATCTTGTTTCCCAGACTGCAGGCGTTTGTGTACATGATTTTCCATTGGGCAGATTTTGGTGTATTAGTTGTTGGGTGAGTTCTGGCATTTCCCCTGCATGTCGTATGGGGAGCCGGACCTTTTTCCTTACCTGGTGATGCAAATGAACTGCAAACATGCTGAACTCCTGTTTGATCACTAGCTGGGGCGGGGGTTCTTCCCATTTGATGTATCCAGTGCTGCACCCCTCTCCCCATTTGCTAGTTTAAATATTCTGCAAAGACGTCAAACTTCTGCCACAATGCACTGACTCCCTCCTTAGTCAGATGCAGTCCATTGAATTTAAAGAACTTTCGCTCCCAAAACTGTTGCCAGTTACCTATGAATTTGTGTCCTTTTTCCTGGCACCAGCTCTTGAACCACATGTTTAGCTTTCCTATCTCCCCTTCTCTGACCTTCCGTCCATCTGCCCCCCCTCCCAGACTGGCACGATCTCAGAGAAGGAGATGCCGGATTAAATGGATGACAGTTTTTCTCCCAGCCTGGTCAGGTGTTCCTTGGTCTCCACAATTGACCGGCTGGCGAGATCGTTAGTCCCTATGTGTGCCAGGATGTCGATGTTTTCTCCTGCTTTCTGCATGATTTTAGCAATGCAGTCAGTGTCTTTCCATGCTGCTGTACCCGGGAGACATCTGACCATTACCCCTGGCCAGAGATAGGTATCAACTGTCCAAATCATGGGGTCTTCTATGATCAGAAGTGTTTTGGATTTCTTTTTTGCTTTGGTCCCTGTTTTAGGTGAGTTTTGTTGTGCTAGCTCCTGTGCTGCAGTGTCCTGCTCTGCAGTATCCTCTGCCCCTTTGTTTGACTTCAGAGATAGAGGCAGATACCTGTTTATAGTTTTGATATGGTTTGTGGAGGTGATACGTTGGGGCGTATTGAGTGATGGGGCACCTGATTTGCCCCTCCTAACCACCTGCCAGCCTTCCGGACCAAGTACCCTCTGCGGTCAAGGTGCTTCAGTTGGATGTTGGGGAAATGGCAGGCCCTTCTTATAATATATTTCCTCTTGAATATGCGATTTGAGGCGCATAGTCTCTGCCCATGCAACCTGGAGCTAAGCCCTTAGATCTCCAATGGTCCAACATGTAGGACAGCATCCTAAATCCTGTAAAACTGCCGTTCTGAAAAGTGCTCCGCAGTACCTGCAGTTAATAATATCCATTCCAGATGAGGTGCCAGGTTTATAACCTGGTCCGAGTAATTAGGAGGAGGAAAATGAAAGCAAAAGTTTTATTTTTTGTTTTGTTTGTTTGTTTTTGTAAAACTTGTTATAACAAGTTAAATTACTTGTGCCCCTGTAAGTGAGGTCACTGTGTGGATACTCCTCTGATCCTCCCCTTCCTGCTTTGCTACAGGAAATGTCACAACTGTGCTACCATACAAAAGGAGTGTAGCACGGGGTGGTTGGGGATGGGGGTGGGTGGCTGGACCTTCCCCTCCCGAAAAAGAAGAACCACGGATGAAAGAAACAAGGAGGTAAGAGCAGAAACAATCAACCAACAACAAATGCAGTAGCCCTGAAAGCTTAGCCTAATGATAGATAAAACTGTAAAGCACCACCTGTAATAATTTCACAGAAGATATACCCTGCAGAAAACACTTTGCTACAGAGAAAAATAAAGCAGTAACAGAAGATATACCTTGCAAAAAATAATTTGAATCGGAGAAGATTACAGCAGTAATCTGTAAGCACAAAACAGTAACAAACCTGTAGGCACACCCTGTAATAATGCAGCAGAAAGTATACCCTGCAACAGCAGTTTGAATCAGAGAACAAAAAAGCAGTGAAATGTTAGCAAAAAACAGTAACAAACCCTGTGAGTACAAAAGAAAATAGTAACACACAGTGAATCTGCCTAGCAAAAAGAAGCCTTAATCTTTTTCCTTGCTGTGATAATGTTCCTTGCTCTGTCCTTACAAGCAAACCTAGAAGAAAAGAGCTCAGGTGAAACTAGGTGCGGTTGCCAGCAAACCTAGTCTTCTGACGCAAAACTCTGTGAGAAGGTGGATAATGATGAGAGAATAAGGGATATATACACCTAAACCCAGGCCCACCTCAAAATCAGAACATGCTGCCACAAAAATCAGCAGGGCTCACACTGTCTGCTTTAAACATCTGCAGCCTACTTTCCAAATTGGACAATCTGAGAGTGTGGGTTACTTGGCATAACCCCGACATCCTCTCAGTGGCGGAAATATGGCTAACACCCAAGATACCGGATGCTGCCATAACACTGCCTGAGTACACCGTATTCAGGCAAGACTGACTCTCGAAAAGAGGTGGTGGCTCTGTCGTCTATATCAAGGATTCTCTCCGGGGCATGTCCTACCCCTCCCCAGCTGCAGTGTCAACCTACAAATTCTGCCCATCAAACTTCTGCTGGGAGCTCACAGCAAGGCACTTATGATACTCACAGTCTACATCCCACCCAAAACAACAGCGGCAGGAACCGGTGACCTGATGGACTTTATCAGTACCCTGAGCCTAAACTCTGAAATTGTGCTACTAGAGGACTTCAGCATCAACTGGCTCTCCCCTGCTGCAGCCACTGTCAAGGACACTTTGCCATCCAATTCTCCCAAATGGTCGAGACATCATCAAGAGTCAATCACAAAACGGGTACTGGCACTCTTCTGAACTGGGTTCTTTCCAACTGACCTGCACATATCTCCAGCACCACCATCCTCCCTGATCACTCCACCATTATATTCACCTGGAACAACAACTACTACAAACCCCCACCCAGAACTACAGCCAGTCATGTGCTTCTTAAAGGGCACCTGCCTCAACTGAAAGCAGACCTACAACGCCTTGATTGGTCTGACCTCTATGGAGCCAAGGACGTGGATAATGCCCTTGACCTCTTCATTATAAAATTCAATACCGCTTGTGATAAACATGCCCCTGTGAAAACAAGAAAAATAAATGGACCCTGCAACCCCTGGATTACTCTGGAGATGTTGATAGGGAGAAGGGCGGGGTAAATGGAGAAAATGACAAAGGGAATAAGGACAGGGATGGGGCAAAAAGGGGTAAGGCCATCAAGAAATGGAGGGTAATAAGTACCAACGCCCGTAGTCTGGGTAACAAGCTCCCTGAACTGGTGCCCTTGATGGAAGAGGGAGGCCTGGATATCGTAGCAGTCACAGAAACATGGTACACAGAGAACCATGACTGGGATGTTAACATACCAGGGTACACAACCTACAAGAGAGACAGGGAGGGTAGAAGAGGGGGAGGAGTAGCTTTCGATGTAAGGGAAGGGATAAAAGCAATGGAACAAAAGAGTAAACAGGGAGGAGAGGAGGCACTGTGGGTCACCTTAGAGACTGGAAATGGCACCACAATCCGCACAGGGGTTGTATACAGACCCCCATGTCAGGGAGAGGGAATGGACAAGGATATGATAGAAGGCATCCTTAGGATAGCAGAGAAAGGGGAGATACTGTTGATGGGGGACCTGAAAATGCCAGATGTTAACTGGAGCACCATTGCTGCAGCCACATCTAAGAGCAGGGCCATTCTCGATGCCCTACAGGTGGCATGCCACAGACAGCTAGTTTTGGAATCCACTCATGAGGGAGGAATCTTAGACCTTGTACTCTCAAATGGGGACAGTGAGAGGATCTCAGATCTAGAAGTGGGTAGCCATCTGGGAACAAGTGACCACCAAACAGTGTGGTTCACGATAAACTCAGCTACAGAGTCAAGACATACAAAAGTGAGGGTACTGGACTTCAGGAGGGCTGACTTTGGCAAGATGGGAGAGTGCCTTAGAAAAGCACT
Source organism: Neoceratodus forsteri (assembly GCA_016271365.2). Taxonomy (NCBI): domain Eukaryota; kingdom Metazoa; phylum Chordata; order Ceratodontiformes; family Ceratodontidae; genus Neoceratodus; species Neoceratodus forsteri. The sequence continues at coordinate 106,150,407 of JADMNL010000034.1, read as the reverse complement.
AGCAAATAGGCTAGAAGGAGGGGTGGAGCAAATATGAGGAAACATCAAAACTGCCATCACAGAGGCAACAAGCCTTTGTGTGAAGCAAATAAACAAATTAAAATGAAAGAAAAAGCCACTATGGTTCTCAAAAGAGGTGGCGGGGAAGGTTAGGGAGAAAAAGATAGCATTTAGGAAGTATAAGGAAATACAGAAGGAGCAGAACAGAGAACTGTACCAGTTAAGACAGAAGGAAGTAGGAAGGGAAGTCAGAATAGCAAAGGCCCAAACTGAGGAAAAGATAGCCAACTCGGTTAAGAAGGGGGATAAAACCTTTTATAGGTACATCAGGGAGCGTAGAAAGACAAAGGGAGGGATAGTAAGACTGAATAGAATGGATGGTGGGTGGGCAGAGATGGACAGTGAAAAAGCAGGGATACTGAACGAATACTTCTGCTCAGTATTCACAAAAGAGGAGGAGGGGAGGTGCCTAATCCAATTAACAGAAGCACTGTGGATAGGGGTTCGATCCCAGTCCTTTCACAGAAGAAAGGGTTCTGAAAGAACTCCTAAAACTGAAGGTGGACAAAGCAATGGGGCCTGATGGAATTCACCCCAGAATTCTAAAAGAATTAAGGGGAGAACTAGTGACACCACTGACTACCCTGTTTAACACATCATGGGAGGATGGTGTGGTATCTGAGGACTGGAGGAAGGCAGATGTGATTCCCCTTCACAAAAGTGGGAGCAAGACAGAGGCAGGAAACTACAGACCTGTCAGTCTGACCTCTGTGATAGGGAAAGTGATGGAGTCACTTCTGAAGGAAAGAATAGTTGAGTACCTAGAGGTCAATGGAGCAAAGGATCCAAGGCAGCATGGGTTCACAGCGGGAAGGTCATGTCAGACGAATCTAATAGATTTCTTTGACTGGGTGACCAAAGTAGTAGACCAGGGAGGGGCTGTGGATATGGCCTACCTAGACTTTAGCAAGGCATTTGACACAGTCCCACACAAAAGATTGATAATCAAATTAACCAGTCTGGGAGTGGGTCCCAGGGTGGTAGCCTGGGTAAAACATTGGCTGGACAACAGGACACAGAAGGTAATTGCAAATGGAGTCAACTCTGAAGAAAGAGGGGTTACTAATGGGGTACCGCAGGGTTCAGTACTGGGTCCAGTCCTTTTTAATGTCTTTATAAGTGACATTGCAGAGGGACTGGAAGGAAAAGTATGCCTCTTTGCAGATGACACAAAGATCTGCAACAGGGTTGATACACAAGGGGGGGTGGAAAGGAGGAGAAGGAATTTGGCAAGGCTGTAGGAATGGTCAGAAATATGGCAGCTTGGATTCAATGCAAAGGAGTGCAAAATAATGCTTCTAGGAAACAAAAACCCAGGGGAAGATTACTCAATGCGGTGGGAGGTAGTAACAACAGCAAAAAAGAAAAGGGACCTGGGGGTAATCATATCAGATGACCTTAAAGTTAGCAAGAAATGTGAGAAGGCAGTGGGGAGGGCTGGGGCGATACTAGGATGTATAGGGAGAGGCATCACCAGCAGAAAACAGGAAGTTGTTATCCCTCTGTACAGACAGTTGGTGAGACCCCATCTGGAGTACTGTGTCCAGTTCTGGAGACCCCATCTCTGCAAGGACATAGACAGGATGGAGGCAGTCCAGAGGAGGGCAACTAAAGTGGTGCAGGGTCTGCAAGAGAAGCCATACGAGGAGAGACTAAAGGAGCTTAATATGTATACCCTTGAGGGAGAGGGGGGGACATGATAGAAACTTTTAAGTATCTCAGTGGAGTCAAGAAAGTCCAAGAAGGTAGCATCTTTCAGAAAAAGAGTTGTGCTAGAACAAGGGGACACAATTTGAAGATAGAGCAGGGGACGGCTCAGGGGCAATGTGAGGAAGTATTTTTTCACAGAGAGGGTGGTGGACGCATGGAACAGCCTTCCTGAGGAGGTTGTGATGTCTAAAACTGCGGGAGAATTCAACAATGCATGGGACAGCCATAAGGCAATTCTTGTGGGGGGTAGGAAGAAATAGGCTGTTGGTTAACTAGGATATGCAGCTTATCCTGTAGGTAGGGAAATGGGCAGACTAGGTAAGCCAATCTGCCGTCAAAGTCTATGTTTCTACTTCAACTTAGTGCTAGAGACCACCTGTGGCAAAAGGTGGGAGCACATGGTACACCAAGCTAGAAATGAGTGTATGAAGGCTATTCGACTTGCCAAAAGCTTGTACTATAAAGCAGCCCTTTCCAACTCCTGGAATAGCAGCAAGTCTTTCTGGACCAACTTCAATGACATAATGGGTAAGGACTACAAAACTGCTCCAACTATGCTCATGGTTGAAGATGTACCTTCCTTGTACCCTCTCCACATTGTGAACTCGCTGAACAATGCATTCACAGACCTAAGTGGAATGCTCCCAGCAGACTACTTCAACCCCCCATCCCGAAAGATCCTAATGGCAAACTAACTCCAACCAGCAACCTTCCACTATTTCACTTTAAAGACATTTCCAAAACAGAGGCCAGAAAATACCTGGTGAAAGTACTGGGGAAATCAAGACACAGCGGGCACACCATGGACCTTAAATTTGTTGCCCTGCCCCTCAAAGAAGTCCTGAGCCCCTTGACTTCAATAATTAACCTGTCCCTCCGCTTCTTACAATTCCCCCAGAGATGGAAATCTGTGACTGTAAACCCAGTCCACAAAAGTGGGGACCGGGCATTGCACAACAACTACAGGCCGATCTCCATACTCCCGCCACTTTCCAGAGTGCTTGAACGGATTGCGGCAGATCAGCATGTGGAGTATCTGAGCCTGCACCAATGCCTTTGCCCAAAGCAGCATGGGTTCCGGGCAGGACACAGCACCATCGGGAATTTGCTGGAATTTATGGGCTTCCTCTACCAAGCTTTAGACCAAGGCTAGCTGATGGGGGCTGCATTTATCGACCTATCAAAAGCACTTGATACGGTGCATCATACGCTCCTCCTTGAGCAGCTAACCAACACTGGACTCTCTCCAGATACATTGCAGTGGTTGAACAGCTATCTCTGTAATCGCTCACAGTGGGTCAAGATTGGGGACGTCATCTCCGATAGCAGGCCGGTCCGCTCAGGGGTCCCACAAGGGTCAATCCTGGGGCCCCTAATGTTCAGCATTTTCCTGAACAAACTCCCAGGCTCCTGCCCCAGTCGTATGCTCCTGTATGCTGATGACGTGGTCATTTTCCCCAACAATCCTCACCTCAAGCATCTACAGGCGGACCTCCAACTTGGTTTCTCCTCTGCCGAAACCTGGTTTAAAGAACACAGACTAGTACTCAACTATAAAAAGACAAAGACCATGATCTACTCTAGCTCCCTTAGTAAGCATAAGGCCTTCCTCCTGTCTGTCAAGAATGACAGTGGCAACATACTGGATCTTGTACAGCACTTTAAATACCTTGGTATCACAATTGACTCCACCCTGCCTACGCCCAGCACATAGACAATACTGCAAAGGCCATCAATTTCAAAATCAGGATACTCTACCATCACAAACACAGCCTAACAAACAAAGCCCTGAACCTGGCCATCAATAGTTCAGTTGTCTACCTCATCGATTGTGGCCTAGCCATATATGGGTTGGCAGTGGACACTACCCTCTGTCACATCTCTTTGGCACTAAATAAGGCCTGCCGCCTGCTCACAGGTGCTGCAAGACTCGCGCACACCAGTGAACTCTATGCTCGGGCAGGTTGGTGCCAACTGAACAGAATTAAATACCAAACCTGCCTACTTGCCAAAAAGCCTCACTAAATCTGCTGCCACCAGGAGTTCAGAACCTGCTTACAAGACATGCGAATGCTAGGCTGACCAGAAGCTCCAACAGTCAAATCTTTAGCGACCCTAGATACTGCACTGCATTGGCACAACATGCGTTCTCCTACTGTGCACCCCACTGGATCAATACTCTACTACCTGCAATCTCCGGAGTCACGACTATTAGTGTCTTCAAGTGTAAGTTTCGTCAGCACCTCATTGCCGAGGTCAACTGTGACTGTTTCATCTAACTTTTGGTGCATACAAGCAAAGTCTTCATCAGCACCTCATTATCAAGGACACCTGTGACTACATCCGCCTACCCACCCCCCATAGTAATCACCTGCTGCATTTAGATGCACCTCTTGACCGAGGGGGCACCTCCCAATCTGAGCACTTCACTGATCCCCACCCTGCCCCTGCCTACCCCCCCATCTCATGGCACACCTCCTCCCCCTCCCTCCCTCCATTCCTGCATTATGTCACCTTTGTCTGTTACCTTCTCTGTGTCTATCTTTTCCAGGGTGTTTGAACTCATGGATGCAGGCATATGTTGTACAGTGCCTCAGCAGTGTCTACTTGCGTGAACCTTTCTGTAACTTACTGTGCCATCTCTGTAAATGTATAAATTGTTGTTCTCTGCTATTTTCTGTTCCACTTACGTGGAACCTACAAAAGATCATCTGCTCACAGGTGTTATCCAAGAACTCAATAAATAAAAAAAAAAATAAATAAAAGGATATGCAGAGGGACCTACGAAAACTAGAGGAGTGGTTAAAGGTCTGGCAGTTACAATTTAATGTCAAAAAGTGCAAGGTAATGCATCTAGGGAAAAGGAACCCCAGGACTAAGTACTGGATGGGTGGGGTGAGACTTAGCACTACAGAAGAGGAACAGGATCTAGGAGTTATCAACAGTAACTCCCTTAAACAAACAAGCCAGTGCAACAAGGCCTATAGCAAGGATAACAGGATGCTGGGATGTATCGGGAGGGGTACTGATGGCAGAAAAAAAGAGGTAATACTTCCCCTATACAGATCCTTTGTGAGGCTTCACCTGGAGTACTGCATCCAGTTCTGGAACCCTCACCTCAGAAAGGACAGGGATAGCCGGCCCACCGGCATAGCAGAAAAATGTACCTCTGTAACGCAGGCGACCTGGGTTTGGGAATGGATTCAGGACACCTGAGGGATGGCTGGGGGTGGAGATGAATCGAGTGTCCATAGCACGCTCTTCACCTCTGAAGTGGGGAGGGGGGTTGAGTGCCTCCGGTCCGGTGCTCTTGGGTGACCATGGGGTGTGCCGTAATTGGAGCACCAGTAAGCATTGTTCTTCCGGGGGGGCGGTGTTGGATGCATGACACGGTTCTGTCATGGTGTCCGCCCTGACACACCCCCACAAAAACAAGAAAATAGCCTCTGGCATACAAAATGAAGCCTGCCTCCCATAGCGGATCCGGTGGTCCCTCCAACACACCCGTGATAGAGATCCATTGAGGCTATGAAGGAGGCTCTGGTGGCTCCACCCTGGGGGTAATTTAGGGGGCATTAGATTCCGGGAAGATCCCCGGTCCAGTAGCGGTGGCAGGGTGGCTGAAGGGGATGCCGCTGAAAGATAAAAGCATACTAAATTTAAAAAAAAAGAAGGGCAGGGATAGGTTGAGAACAGTGCAGTGCAGAGTAACAAAAATGATTCAGGGCCAGTAGGACAGATCCTATGTGGAGCGCCTGAAGGCACTAAATATGTACTTGCTGGGAAACAGAAGGGAGAGGGGACATATGCTAGAGTCCTTCACGTTCTTTAGAGGAATTAACAAGGTAAACTGGAGGGAATTATTTGCTCTGAATACCAACTCAAGATCATGTGGTCACGAGTGGAAATTAACAGGAGGGAGGTTCAGAAGGGACGTGAGGAAGTACTTCTTTATGGAAAGGGTGCTGAAAGCTTGGAACAGTCTGTCAATCAAGGTGGTGGGTGCAAACACAGTCGGGGAATTCAAGCAGGCATGGGATAGAATGAAGGGAATAGTGGTCCCCCTGGGCGACAAGACCAGGGAGGAGAATGGGGATAGGACAGGGAGGGTTAGTACCCTGGAGGAACAGTAGGTCCTAGGGCTTGTTAGGGAACTCAGGCAGACTGGATGGACCTCTGTTGTTTTTTTCTTCTGTCATGGTCTGTTTCTATGACTCCAGTACACGGCAGCATGAGGTACCTTAAAGTTCACTATCTGACTCTGTCACACCCTTGGGGCTCACCAAACTGACCATCCAGCCCAGCAGATATTAGAGTTTTTGAGGGGAACACTGACTGACCCCCCAGCTGTGGGGGAGTGTTATTAAGCCATGGGGATTTGGGAGGTCCAGTAAATGTCAGAGAAGGTGCCAGACGGGTCTGGGAAGTTGCCCAATACAGACAGGTGTAGGTTGCGACAAACAGAAAATCTACAACAAATAAAGGTTGGTTTTTGTTGCAGAGCCTACTATTGAAGTGAATGATTCCGGTGTCAATGTCATAATAACGTGCCCTTTTAATGGAGATGTCAGATGGTCCAAACAAGGTTCTTCAAACCTACAAGACCCAACCAATAAGACACTAAACCTTGGGTGGATTACAAATGAAGAAAACATCAATGGACTTTATACATGTGAAGACAGTACGAACAAAAAAGCTCATATTTACCTGTTTTACCGAAGTAAGTAATGGGCTTCCAAAAAAATCCTTTTAAACACAATGAAGCTGAGTGACCTATAGTCAGCATTTCATGCTGCTGTTGTCAAAAGGGACACAGAGGGCATGACTTACATTCCTCCAGGAGCGCAGCCCTGTGGTATCCCTTCCCCAGGGTGGAGATCTTGGAGCTGGACTAGGTCCCTCAGAAAGGCCATCACTGGTGGCCCCGGAGTAAGCCTAGTGCAGTGGTGTGTGGGGTTTGTGAGCTACCTGGAGCAGTCATGGAGCACGGCTGCATTTTACGTTTTTCTGCTCCTCCTCCTCCCCCAGTGATGCTGGCAGATGGGTGTGCTTACATAACTGTATTCCTTCATCCATCCAGTCAGCTGTCCCCAACCCCAGAACAGCACTCATGCCTGCACCACCACCCAGTCACTCAGGTGGCGGTCACACGGCATCCGTGGTCCCCCCCTCCTTTCCCGGAGGAAGGCTGCATCCTATGGGATGCTCAGTTCTCTTCCTTCCGCAGGCTATCTGATGACCCTGGCTCGTTACCAAACCTGGATCATCAATGTCGCAAATGGTAGCGCTACCGCTACACTAGTGGGCCATCTTTAGTTCTATGTGTACTGTTCACACCTGAAGCCATCATGTACTATGTCTGCTGCTGTGTCACTGCTCAGCACCTTCTTGAAAAATGGGTGTCTAACCTAGGCGAGGCTATTCTGCTGTGCAACACACACAATAACATAAATAATGTGCACAGTTATTGTTAAAAAAGGGGAATTTAAATAAGTAAATACATGAAATATACAATGAAATAGTTCTAAAAATGACATTTTCCAAGGCTTCCCTTGAGGTGTCTGACTCTGTTTTGAGAGACTGGGCATTAGTGGGAGTGGCTGGCAAACCTTATTAGTGTTCATCATTTCATTTAACCTCGCCCCACATCTCTCTCTCTCTCTCTTCCTCCTGCTGTTGCCCTAGAATGTGAAAACTGCGTGGAGATGGATGCTGGCACCGTCTCAGGAATTGTGGTAGCTGACGTGGTGGCCACCCTCCTCATTGCCGTGGCTGTTTACTGCATATCCTCGCAGGACAAGGTCAAGACCTCCCGAGGTAAGATGCAGTGATTGGGAGACAGTGACAGAGAAGAGCAGCTACACTAATAGTGGTGGGGGTGGTGGCACATGACATATGAAGAAAGGTTATCATACTGTGTGTGAAAAAGTTCAGCTTGTAATACAGAAGAATAAGGGGTGAGTTGATAGGCTTGTTTAGGGTTACAAAACATCCAGAGTTTGCTTAAGGCTGTGTTGAAATGCTAGGGGGCCTGGGTTGACCACAAGAGATCATGGTGAGTAGCTGCAGAGGGAACGATTCAGGAGGAAGTTATTTTCCATACAGAGAGTGGTAGGTATGGATTTCCCTACCGAGTTATGTAATTAATGTTAAGAATTTACCAGATAGGCTGCATCTCAGTGGGGATGGCACCAGGGTGCTGAAGAGAAAGATGGAGGATTATATTAGTACCCCCCTAATGTAAACTGATAATGGGGCAGCAAGAGTCATAGCACCCTTACTCACCAGGAGGTGAGAACAACCCCGTCAATGAGGTTTAGGGAGGATCAGTCTGTAGGGAGGGGAGAGGCACTAACAGTAGGGGTGAGGGGGGAGTTCTTGGTGGGCAGGAGGAGATGAAGGGGCAGAGGAAGGATGATGGAGATGTAGAGGGTGGGATAGGGGATATAATAGGAAGAGCATGGAACGATCTGAGAACAGATAGAGGAAGGGGCAGACAGACTAGGGGAGAAGAGAGGAAAGAGTCATGGTGAAAAGTGGTATTCCTGGACACAAGGAACCTGGGAAACAAAATGACTGAGCTACAAGTGCTGATGGGTGAGGGGGAGATGGACATGGCAGCCACAGTGGTGCAAGTGGTAGACAAGAAGTACAGGAACTCACGCACTGGCAATTATGAAATGCAGAGTGAAGATCCTCAATCTAAAGGACAGCAGTGTCAAGACACAACTGTCTAATTTGATACTAGTAGATTCAGATAGAGATATTGAAGTATTTCTAGGAAAATAGCATTGCTGTACAAGTCAAATGTTGTTATGGAAACCCTGATTGCAGATCACAGGTCCAGAAACTGTCACCATGTTGCTGATTTAAGAATTTCAGTTTCAGTGTTAGTAGGAAGAAGTACAGGAACTCATTTCCTGCTGCAAAATAGGTACAGGAACTGAGTTTTTGTGCGTTCCTGTTCACTTTCATCACTGGGCAGCCATCACAGAGCTGTGGACCACACTGAACTGGGACTGGGACCTATCCATCCTCTGGTACAAACTATATAGAAGGGACAGGGAAGTGGGGAGAGGTGGAGGAGTTGCATAGGAGGAAATGATCTTCACAGGAGAGGAGGTGTTCTGGGGAGGAGGACTGAGGTGTTCTGGGTACAGGTACAGTCCTCAAAAGGTAGAAAACTAAAGTTGGGCGTTGTATACAGACTGCCAAACCAAACCAGGATGAGGGAATGGACAGGGAGATGCGGTCCAAAACAGTGGAGATAGTAAGCAAGCAGGAGGTGGTGATTGTTTGTCAGTCTGCCTAGTGTGGACTGGAAGATCCGATTACTTCCTGTACCAGGTCGCTGGTGGTGCTGAATGCATTTCAGAGTGGGTTCCAAGATGCAGTGTGTCATGGAACCCACTATGGAGAGAGCCATCTTGGACCTGGTGCTGAGAAATGGAGCACATGTTCAGGAGGTGAGAGTAGGGGAACCCCTGGGTGGGAGTGACCCTCACACAGTGTGGATGCATCTTGACATGGGGAGGGAGAAAAATAAGACTTTAGGAAGGCTGACTACAACAGGCGGGTAGAGATTCTAAGTGGGCCTCTTCCTAGTATAAGAAAAGAGATGGGGGCAGACCAGAAATGGGACATAATCAAGCGGGAGCTGGTGGCAACCACTGTTGAGTGTCCACAACTGAAGAGTGAAATGTCTTAAGCCAAAAAGCTCAGTTGGTTTGATAGGCAGGTAGTTCAGGAGTGAGGGACAGAAGGCTGGACTTCAAGAAGTTCAAAAGGATCCAGAAGGAGGAAGACAGAGAGGAGTACAGCGTTACTGCTAGGGTTGTGGGCAGAGAAGTTCGGTTTGCCAAATCCACAAAGGAGCTGCAACTGGCAGAGGGGGTGAAAAAGGATGAGGAAGTTTTCTTTCACTACATCAAGGAGAAAAAGGGATACGAAGGATGGGATTCTTAAGTTAGAAAAAAAGGGGGGAGGCATAAGGTAGCGAAGAGAATGAAGAAAAAGCAGAAATACTAAATAAGTATTTTTGCTCAGTCTTCACCAGGGAGAAAGATGGTCCAGTGCTTCAAGGGAAGAAAGGGGTGGGCAGTGGGGTTAAACGTGACATTGATGGGGGTACTGGCGTGGATAAGGTAAGGAAGGATTTGAGGGCCCTGAAAGTGGACAAGTCCCTGGACCCAGATGGTATTCATCCTAGGGTGCTGAGGAAGTTGGCAGATATGCTAGTGGGTCCCCTGATGGACCTGTTTAATAGCTCACTGGTGTCAGGGGAGGTATCCTTATACTGGAGAATGGCACATGTAGTACCGCTGCATGAGAGTGGGCAGAAGGATGACCCTGGCACTCGCAGACCGGTCAGTCTGACCTCAATAATAGGAAAGCTTATAGAAACCATACTGAAGAAACAACTGGTGCGATTTCTTGAGGATAATGAGTTCCAGGATGAGAGGCAGTATGGATTTGTTGTGGGGCAATCCTTCCAAACAAACCTGATTGATTTATTTGGGTGAGCAAAACAGTAGATCAGGGCCATGCTGTGGACATCCTGTATCTGGATTTTAATAAGGCATTTGGCTCTGTTCCACACAGGATGTTAATCAGGAAGCTGAAGGATCTGAGGGTGGGGGTAAAGCTGAACACCTGTGTAAAAAAACTGGCTGCAGGGTAGGAATCAGAGGGTAGTTGTTGGGGGGGGAGGATTCTCAGGAGCTAGAGCAGTCACTAGTAGGGTTCTGCAGGGTTCGGTGCTCGGTCTGCTGCTGTTTAATACATTTGTTAGTGACAGCGGATAGAGTAAAGGAAGGGTAAGATCTGCCTGTTTGCAGATGACAGCGAACTCCATGGGAGGGTGGACACAGAGAAGGAACACATGATCTAAGGGAGGGTCTAACCAGGCTTGAAAGGTGGTCAGGTATTTGGCAACTGGGGTTCAATGCCAAGAAGTGCAAAGTTATGCACTTGGGGGCAAAGAACCTAAAGACCGAATTTTGTTTGGGTGGTGGACAGGTTACTAAGTCAGAAGAGGAGAAGGCTTTGGGGTGACCATTATAAGATCTAAAACACTCTGCACATTGCAGGAAGGCAGCAGCCAAAGCAAATAGAATGTTGGGCAGCATAGCCAGAGGAATAACTCGCAGGAAGGAATCCTTCTGCCACTGTATGGATCACTGGTGCATCTACACTTGGGTTACAGTGTGCAGTACTGGTGCTCATACCTAAGATAAGACACAAGTCTTCCGGAAACTGTCCAGAGGAGGGCAACTAAAATTATCCAGGGTCAGCAGGGTAGGACATGTGAAGAGAGGCTCTGAGACCGCAATATTTACTCCCTGTAGGCTAGGAGGGAGAGGGCAGACATGTTTGAAACACTTTACCTTGTTTATACCACAGAGGTTTTTAAGTCTGAGGGTCTCTTCATCCTTCACAGTAACAAAACCACTAGAGGACACTGCCTCAGGTAGGGGGAAGGGTGCTTCAAAAGGGAAATGGGGAGGCACTTTTTCAATGAGAGGGTGGTGGTTAAGTGAAATGGATTGCCAGGCAAGGTAGTACCCCTGAAGACAGTGGACAGCTTTAAGAGGGGTTGGGACAAAGTAAAGAGGAGGGTTGCAATCAAAAGTGGAAACTTGGCCCGGTGGCGCTGAGAGTTGAGGTGCTGGATGCCACACCTTGCACCACGCCGGCGACCCGGATTTGGGAGCAAGCTCGGGCCACTGGGGGTCAGCCGGGGAGGGTTGAAGATAAGTGCCGATGTGGTGCTCTCCTCTCCGGGTAGTTTGGGGTGGGTTGTCCCGGCATGCTGGTGACCCCCGGTGGAGGCCGGAGGCACTACAGCAGTCAAGACAAGCACGTATTCAGCGTGGTCGATGCTGGCAGGGCTGCCGTGCGCCGGAGTGTCGACGTGCACCACGTAAGGGAGGGAGTGGGAGGGCTCACAGAACAAGGAAACCAACGGCGCCATGGAGAGGCAACGGCACCTGTCCCTCATGCCTCTCGCTGGGCCAACCCCGACTAGCCTTCCAGGTCCTCCGTTCCCCAGACTTTCCCTGAACCAGAGTCTGACTCGTAAGCGTGCCCACGAGGAGAGGGCAACCCACCCCGGGTGGGTTAAACCAGGGGTACTGGCTACAGGGGAGGGGGAGGAGAGAGGAGGTTCAGCTCGGGGAGGCTTCAGGCTGGGCAGGAAACAGGACTAGGCTGCCTGAGAAAGGCTCCATGGCACCGCGACCGGAGGGAAAAAGAAGATGAAAAAAAAAAAGTGGAAACTTGGGGTTAGGGGACTCCTATCAGGGAGGAGGAAGTTACTAATGGGGGGATGGACCCCTCAGTTATCACTGAAAGATCTGCATTATGAGCAGACAAGATAGACCTTATGGCCTTTTTCTGCTGGCATGTTTCATATGTTCGTAATTTAGAAACATTCAGGAAGAAAGTCTGTAGCCGGCCCAGTGGCCCAGTGATTGTGCTACTGTCTGACCACACTGGCAGCCTGGGTTTGGGGGGACTCAGGCTGCCAGGAGTCAGCTGGCGGGGTAGAGGATCAAGCATCCCAGGGGTGGCTGTCCTGTCCTGGGAAGGGGATGGTTTGTCGCTCCATTGTTGACAGCCACTGGGTGAACCTGCTGGGAGTGCAAGCAGGAAGGCATGAAGGGAGCAGCTGTGGGTCGATGCAATGCGTGTGTGCCTCCACACAGCATGCACAGTTGTCTGCGCTGCAGAAGGGGCTCGGGGCAAAAAAAAGCAGAAACCCGGGGGCAGGGCAGAATGAATCACTGTTTGTCAGCTTGCACCAGCCCCACTGCCTGGGACCCTGCTGATTCTGGATATGTGTCGGTGGGGGACCCTTCCCCCTCTGGCCCTGCTTTGAGTGGAAATCTGTGGGGGAATGTTAGGCAGGTAAATCCTTGGGGTGACGGTAGCTGGTGGGAGCGATGAGTAGAGAGCTTAGAATCTTAACCTGCATCCCTTGGAGACGCACCTTTATCAAGATAAAATAAAACAAGCATTTGGCAATGCCGAATGTTTGCTTGCTGGCATTGGCATTGGTAGTGTAGAAGTTACAGAGCTGCATAATAGGAATGGCAGTGAAGTATTGAACTGAAGCCAACCCCACTACCACCCTGCAGAGAGTGACAGGCATTGGGGTGTGCCTTTGGGTCATCAGGCATAACGGCCATGACATTTCACCTCACCCTACCCTGCAGACACTGACAAGTGTCACGGTGTGCCTTGGGGTCTTTGGCCCTTATGCGCACCCCATTCCATCAGGAAATATGGTGAGATGGGTGCGGTATAGGAGAATGGGGTGAACTTTGGGGCTGAAGAGTCCAAGGCATACCTCGATGCCTCTCACTGGCTGCAGGGTGTGGAATGGCATGAGCATTACAGGCAAGAATCCCAAGTCACACCCTGATGCCTGTCATTCCTCTAAGGTGGGGGCGTAATGGTTGGAAACCCTAACACCTCAGGCGTAGTCGTTATTTTCACTCCAAATTTTCAACATGGTTTTTTTGTGACCCCCACCTCATGAACAGTGGCAATATCAGTTTGTTAGCCGAAAGCTGCTTATGCACAGTGACTACGGCATTTAGCACCACAGGAGCAAAAACACATTCCGAACAGGATGTGAAAAAAGACAGCTGTACTGTTCATGGGGAGGTGTAAAAAAATGGCAATGTTGTAAATCTGCAGTAAAAATATTAAGAAAACTGGTGAAGTCACAAGCGTACATAGAAACTGTGCAACGCACACCCGTAGTGTAATTAGTTTGGGGATTTTTTACAGCAGGTTGTCAACACAGGCATTTTGGGACCTCCGATCGTGAACAGTGTCACTGTGATTTTCTTTATCTGTCCCGAACAATGATTTCCCACAGCGACCACACATCTCTGCGCTGAAAGTGTGAAAACACATTTCGGCCATATTGTGAAAAATGACAGCTGTACTATTCATAAGGAAGTGTGGAAAAATGCCACTGGTGAAAATCTGGACTGAAAATATTACAAAGTCATGAACTTACGAGGGTGTGTGGAAACTGCGCAATGCTCACTCATAACACAGTCATTTTATGGACTTTTGTCACCAAATTTTCAGCATAGCCATTTTAAGACCTCTGCTCATGAACAGTGTAACTATGATTTTCCTAATCTGTCCCAAACATTGATTTCGCACACCAACTGCACCATTGTGTGCTACATGTGCGGAAACACATTTTGGGCGACATGTGAAAAATGGCAGCTGTACTGTTCATAAGGAAGTGTAATAAAATGGCAATGTTGAAAATCTGGAGTGAAAATATTGAAATAGCAAACTCATTTAGCTGCATGAGAACCAAGAACGCATGCTTGTAAAACAGTCATTTTAGGAATTTTTTCACCAAATTTTCAACATACCATTTTAAGACCTCTGCTCATGAACAGTGTCACTATGATTTTCTTAATGTGTCCCATACATTGATTTCACACACCGACTGTGCCATGGTGTGCTACATGAACGGAAACACGTTTTGGGCAAGATGTGAAAAATGACAACTGTACTGCTCATAAGGAGGTGTGGTAAAATGGCAATGTTGAAAATCTGGAGTATCTGAAAATATTGAAAATTAAGTGAACTTCACAGTGCGTAGAACTGCGCAATCGCGGCTAATAAAACAGTCATTTTAGGAATTTTTCACCAAATTTTCAACATAGGCTTTTGAGAGCCCACCTTACTTAACAGTGGCAGTGTCATTTCTACTCAGTCCCAAAAGGTGATTTGCCAGCAGTGATCATGAAATCACCCTTCGCTCAATTAACACCATGACAGTGAGAGCATTCATGAGAAGGGGTCCCAAAACCACATGTTGAAAATTTGGTGCAAAATTCCAAAATGCCTGAGATATGCAGCAAAAGTTGAAAAACCCTATCTATCCCATTATACAGCTTACGGCATTTCCTCAGTTCGCGATCGGCTTTGAAGAGTGCAGATGTGTTCCCGGTCCACCAAAGATCGTGCTGGAGTCGGAGGTAAGTATGGAGTGGGGGGGGAAGGCAGGGTACAGTGGGTGGCTGCGGGTGGCCTGGGGTGAAGCTGAGGGAACGTTTTCTTGTTTACAGTTGTTTTTCTTTTAACAGGAAGACGAGCAGGGATGTTTGCCACACTGGGTGGGCTCCCAGCGTGGCAGCTAGAAGAGCTGTTTGGGGCTGGAGCCCGAGGATTGGGCACCCCGTCGGCCATACGGTTTCATGCCTCACTGGGGTGGGCTCTCAGCGTGGCAGCTGTAAGGCTGTTTGGGGGACTGGAGCCAATGGGTGATTGGGCACCCCCGTCGGCCATACGGACTTGTGCCATGCTGGGGTGGGCTCCCAGCATGGCAGCTATAAGGCTGTTTGGGGGGTCTGGAGCTGACGGGGGATTGGGCACCCCCGTCGCCCATACGGATGTGTTGCCACGCTGAGGTGAGCACCCAGTGTGGCATCTGGAACCCTGTTTGGGGGGGGAAGTGCAGCACAGCCGATGGAGGATTGGGCACCCCTGTCGGCTATACAGTGTGTGCGTGACAGGGGCAAGCACACAGTATGCGTGCGCGTGTGTGTAAGGGGGGAGCATGCATGAGCAGGCAATATCTTATTGCTGCTCACTGAAGTGTAGCTCCCTCTTTCAACTGTATGCCACTGCATTTTCAACTGCTGTCATAGACAGCTCCAGCAGTGATTGGAGAACTGTGACCACGCCTGCAAACACACTGACTGAATTGGAAGACGCTGACACACCCCCAAAAAACTTGGATGATGGCACTATGTTTCTTGCACATGCGTGCAAGCAAACATAAAAAGAAAAGTCTGATTGAATAGATGAGGGAGGAAACTGTACCTGAATACTACCATGAGTTAAGTGGAGTGGGGGGGGGGGTTTGAGTCACAAACCTCCTGCCGTTCTTGCTTTCATTTATTCATGTGTTCATAGGTTGTAGAGAGGGTCCATCACAGGACCACTAACATGATACAGACTGTGTGTTTCTTTGATTAGGAATATGGAGGACACAAGCCTCAAGGACAGCTTGGAGGCATTCCACGTGTTTCCACCAGTGAAAAGGAGTCTGGGAGGGAGGGAGCATAATCTCAGTGTTCTGCATCCTGAAGAGTATTGACAAGCTTGAATAGATGGAGATGTTTGATCTGGTGTGCTCCAGCAGAATGCAGGATACACACTAAAGCTCAAAGGGGGGTGTTAATGCTATAAGGCACACTGGGGGGGAGTTTAGACCAGTGGAGGTTATTGAGGTGGCAGCCAACTTGAAGCATACCTTTTGTGAGCTGGACCCAGTGCCAACGCGTTTCTTAATGAGATGCGTTGACTCTGTAGGCCCGGTGTTTGCCTTGATTGTACGGTGCTCTTTATTTGAGAGGGTCTTTCCAGATGCCTTGAAGGAGGCTCTGGTGAGACCCCTCTTAAAGAAATCATCTTTGGACCCGGAGATCAAGGCAAATTACTGTCCTATATCCAACCTTCCATTTCTGGGGAAGGTGGTGGAGAAGGTGGCAGCACTTCAGTTGGAAGAGCACCTCGTGACTCACGAGTTGCATGAACCCTTCCAGTCGGCATTTCGGGCTAGACATAGCACAGAAACTGCGCTTGTTTGGGTGCAGAATGATCTCCTCAGTGCTAGAGATTGGGGGGACGGGACAATTCTTGTTCTCCTTGATCTCTCTTCAGCATTTGACACTGTGGACCATTGTGTGTTGCTTGTCCACCTTAGGGAGTTATGTGGACTCACCGGCACTGTCATCAACTGGTTTGAGTCCTTTCTTACCAACAGGAGGCAATGAGTTATGATGGGAAATTCTTCATCTACACCCAGTCTCTTTCTTTGTGGAGTCACTCAGGGATCGGTACTGGCCCCAATGTTGTTCGCAGTGTACATGCTGCCCCTGGGAGGGATCATTAGGAAGTATGGTTTGAGTTTTCATTGCTGTGCCGATGATACTCGGCTATATCTGTCCTTTGCCCCAGGAACATCCAACGCAGTGGATGTGCTAAATATCTGTCTGGCCGAGATTAACAACTGGATGGCCTCCAGCTGGTTGTGACTGAACCCTGACAAGACGGAGGTATTGGTAGTGGAGTCGAACAGAGCTCGTGATAGGATGTCCTTTGACTCAGTAACTGGACTTGTTCTTGGAGCTGTGTCATTGAAGGCCTCCTCTTGGGTGCGAAATCTTGGAGTGATTCTGGACAGGGATCTAACCATGGAGGCTCAAATATCCTTCACGGTTCGTACCTGTTTTTTCCATCTCAGAAATATTGCCAGGATTAAGCCCCTTGTTCCGCCTCTGGACCTCCCTACCTTGATACATGCCTTAGTCACATCAAGGCTAGACTACTGTAATGCGCGCTATCTCGGGGTCACAGGGGGATCTCTCCACAGACTGCAGCAGGTGCAAAACACAGCTGCCCGGTTATTGACTGGGCAGCAAAAATTTTGCCATATTATACCGGTATTGCGCGAATTGCACTGGCTGCCAGTCAGGTGGAGAATCCTCTTTAAGGTGGGTCTTCTCACCTATAAGGCTCTACACGGGCAGGGCCCTGGTTATCTGTCAGACCTTCTGATACCTGTTCTTTCTACCTGCCCTCTTCGATCTTCTAGTGGTGGCTTCCTGACCATTCCCAGAACGAGGCTTAAATCAGCTGGTGATAGAGCCTTTAGTGTTGCAGCTCCCGTTCTGTGGAATTCATTACCAGCTCAGGTCAGGGAAGTCCCCACTATGGATATTTTTAAGGCCCGCTTGAAGACACTCCTATTCTCCCAAGCATTTGATGTTTAGATTAGAACCTATTGTAGAGTTAGAGATTTTATTGGAGCTAATTATTTTATTTTTGTATAACAATTTTTGTGTGTTAGTGTTTTTAAATGCTGTTTTTTAAATTTGTACGGCGCCCAGAGCCTCCGGGATTGGACATCTCATAAATAAAGTTTGCCTTGCCTTGCCACATCTCCTCTCACAGAGTGGTGAACCTATGAAACAGCCTACCATCATAGATCCTTGACAATAAGACAGTACAAGCCTTCAGGGTAAGCCTGGACACATTTCTACTTATGAAAGAACTCACAGGGTACCCAGGGTAGTAGGGTAGGAGGGGAATCACAGGGTATGCTGGGTAGTAGGGTGCGTGGACAATCACAGGGTAACCTGGGTAGTAGGGTGGTTGAGGAATCACAGGGTACTGTGGGTAGCAGGGTAGGTGGGGAATCACAGTGTACCCTGGGTAGTAGAAACATAGAAGGTGACGGCAGATAAGGACTGCAATGCCCATCCAGTCTGCCCATTTCTTTTTCTACCTTATAAATGTGCCATCGGCCTTTGCTCTGTCAATGGTCTATTTATTCATACTCATCTGTATTGCTCCCTTATGTCTATCCCATGCCTGTTTGAAGCCCTACACTGTATTCATATCCACAACTTTCTGAGGTAGGCCATTCCATGCATCCACCGCCCTTTCTGTGAAAAAGAACTTCCTCACATTACCCCTTAATTGGCCTCCCTCTAATCTCATGCTGTGTCCTGTTGTCCTGCTATTTTTCTTATATTGAAACATGTTAGACTCTTTCACCTTGTTAATACCCTTAAGGTGTTAGAATGTTTCAATCATATCACCGCTCTCCCTCCTTTGCTCTTGGGTATATATACTGAGCTCCGTTAATCTGTCCTCATATGTTTTCTGATGCAGTCCCTGCACCATTTTGGTTGCCCTTCTCTGGACTGCCTCAATTTGGTTAATGTCCTTGTGAAGGTGTGGCCTCCAGTATTGCACGCAGTACTCCAGATGAGGCCTAACCAGTGTCTTGTAAAGAGGGATTATTACCTCCCTCTTCTGACTTGTGATACCATTACTAATACACCCCAACATCCCCCTAGCCTTACCTACTGCTTTAGTGGTCTGCTTGGATGATTTCAGGTCATTGGTGATGATGATGCCCAAGACTCTTTCTTCCTTTGTGACTGCCAGCAACTCCCCTCCCAGCTTATAGGTGGCTTCAGGGTTCTCTTCCTATGTGCATGATCTTGCACTTCTTTGCATTAAACCCCAGTTGCCACTCTTCCAACCATTTTGCCAGTTTATCCAGATCTCTTCTCATTCTGCCCACCCCATCTGGATCATCTACTCTGTTGCAGATCTTTGTGTTATCTGCAAACAGACAAACCTTACCCTCCAGTCCATCTGCAATGTCGCTGATGAAGATATTGAAGAGGACTGGCCCCAGGACTGATCCCGGAGGTACCCCACTTGTGACTTGCACCTCTTCTGACTGTATACCGTTTACCACCACACTCTGTTTTCTACCCTCAACCAGTTTGCAACCCAGTTGACCAACTTCTGACCCACCCCGAGCCTACCCAGCTTATTTATCAATCTTCTATGTGGAACAGTATCGAAAAAAGTCAAGGTAAGTGACATCAACTGCTCCCCCTTGGCTCACCACTCTGGTTACCCAGTCAAAGAAATCTATGAGATTATTTTGACAGGACCTTCCTTTTGTAAACCCATGCTGTCTTGGATCCTATGCTCCTACGGATTTCAGGTGTTGCACTATCCTTTCCTCCATAATCTTGCCCACTACTGAGGTAAGACTGACTGGTCTGTAGTTCCCCGCCTCCTCCCTGCTACCACTCTTGTGGAGCGGGATCACATGAGCCCTTCTCCAGTCTTCTGGGACCTCTCCTGTGCTCAGAGACTCACTGAACAGTTCTGATAATGGCTCTGCTAGTCCCACCCTGGGATGTATGCCATCAGGTCCCATTGCCTTGTCCACCCTGAGCTTATTGAGCTCTTGTAGGACCCTTTCTTTGGTGAAGGGACTAGTGCACACCTCCCTCCTTCCCTCTCTCCCTCCTGTGTCCATGGTGCTGAGCTGTGGGCCCTGCCCTACCTTCTCTTCAGTAAATACTGAGCAGAAGTATCTATTTAGGAAAGATGTTTTTACATGGTCCTCCTCCTCACATGCCCCCTTATCTCCTTTGATCTTAGCAACACCCCCTCTGGACTTTCTCCTTTCACTAATGTATCTATAGATAGTCTTGTCACCTTCTTTTACTGTTTGTGCTAGTGTTTCCTTGGTTTGGGCCTTTGTCTGCCTTACTGCCTTCCCTGCTTCCCTTAGGGAAGTTTGGTATGCCTCCCTGTCTTCATCCCACTGTGTTCCCTTATATTTCCCTTATATTTCCTGAAGGCCAGCCTTTTGGCTCTGACCTTTTCTGCTAGTAGGGTGAGTTGGGAATCACAGTGTACCCTGGGTAGTAGGATGGGTGGGGAATCACAGGGCACCCTGGGTAGTAGGGTGGGTGCACAATCACAGGGTAACCTAGGTAGTAGGGTGGGTAGGGAATCACAGGATGCCCTGGGTAGTAGGGTGGGTGGGGAATAATAGAATACCCTGGATAGTAGAGTGGGTGGGGAATCAGAGGATACCCTGTGTAATAGGGTGGGTGGGGAATAATAGGGTACCCTGGGTAGTAGGGTGGGTAGGGAATCACAGGATACCCTGGGTAGTAGGGTGGGTGAGGAATAATAGGGTACCCTGGGTAGTAGAATGGATGTGCAATCACAGGTAACCTAGGTAGTAGGATGGGTAAGGAATCACATGATACCCTGGGTAGTAGTGTGGGTGGGGAATAATAGGGTACCCTGGGTAGTAGGGTGGGTGGGGAATCACAGGATACCCTGGGTAGTAGGGTGGGTGGGAATCATAGGATACCCTGTGTAGTAGGTGGTGAGGAATAATAGGGTACCCTGGGTAGTGGGAGGGTAGAGAATCACAGGATACCTGGGTGAGTAGGGTGGGTGGGGAATAGTCGGTACACCTGGGCAGTAGGGTGGGTGGGGAATAACAGGGTGCCCTCGGTAGTGGGGTAGGTGGGAATCACAGGGTACCCTCAGTAGTAGGGTGAGTGTGCAATCACAGGGTAACCTAGGAAGTAGGGTGGGTAGGAAATCACAGGATACCCTGGGTAGTAGGGTGGGTGTGCAATCACAGGGCAACCTAGGTAGTAGGGTAGGTGGGGAATCGCAGGGTACCCTAGGTAGTAGGGTGGGTGTGGAATCACAGACTACCCTGGGTAAAAGGGTGGGTGGGGAATCACAGGGTACCCTGGGTAGTAGTGTGGGTGGGGAATCACAGGGTACATTGGGTAGTAGTGTGGGTGGGGAATCACAGGATACCCTGGGTAGATGAGGAATCACAGGGTACCCTGGGTAGTAAAGGTGGATGGGGAATTACAGGGTACCATAGGTAGTAGTGTGGGTGGGAAATCACAGGGTACCCTCAGTAGTAGGGTGGGTGTGGAGTCACAGGGTACCCTGGATGGTAGGGTGGGCGAGGAATCACAGAGTTCCCTGGATAGTAGGATGGGTGGGGAATCATGAGGTACCTCCGGTAGTAGAGTGAGTGGGGAATCACGGGGTACCCTGGGCAGTAGGGTGGGTGGGGAATAACAGGGTGCCCTCAGTAGTAGGGTAGGTGAGGAATCATAGGGTACACTGGGTAGTAGTGTGGTGGGGAATCACAGGGTACCCTGTGTAGTAGGGTGGGTGGGAATCATGAGGTACCTCCGTAGTAGAGTGAGTGGGGAATCACAGGGTACCCTGGGCAGTAGGGTGGGTGGGGAATAACAGGGTGCCCTCAGTAGTAGGGTAGGTGAGGAATCATAGGGTACACTGGGTAGTAGTGTGGGTGGGGAATCACAGGGTATCCTCAGTAGTCGGGTGGGTGGGGAATCACAGGGTGCCCTCGGTAGTATGGTGGGTGGGGAATCACAGGGTACTCTCAGTAGCAGGGTGGGTGGGAATCTGGGGTTACCCTCGGTAGCAGGGTGGGTGGGGAATCACAGGGTACCCTGAATAGTATGGTGGGTGGGGAATCACAGGGTACCTTTGGTAGTAGTGTGGGCGGGGAATCACAGCATACCCTTGGTAGTAGTTTGGGTGGGGTCTCACATGGTACCCTGGGTAGTTGGGTGGGGGAGGAGTCACTGGGAATCCTGGGTATTAGGGTGGGTGGGGATCACAGTACCCTGGGTAGTAGGGTGGGTGAGAAAGGGAATCCTGGGATACCCTCGGTAGTGAGGTTGGTAGGAAATCTCGGTAAATTAGTACATGTTTGAACAGCATACTTGTTAGTCCCTGCTTATGAAGTTATTGGGGGGGAGCTTGCTGGACCTAAAGTCCCATTCAGCCTTAAATTACTATAGCTGGCGCAGTGGCATGGAGGGCTGAGGCACTGGCACCTTCCTTAACTCCTGCCACACTGGCAACCTGAGTTCAGGAACGGGCATGGGTAACTTGAGGAATGGCTGGGAGAGGGAAGATCAAGCGTCTGGAGGACAGCCCTTCTCCCTCAGGGAGGGGGCTTTACGTGAACTGCTGCAGTACTGCCACCTGGTGGTGTCCACATGGCATTGCAGATCTTGGCACGTTAGGAGAGACAGGCCACATCTAGGCTTGTTGGGTGGTCTCAGCGGAGGCATAGCTTGTCTGCCTTGCAGTTGCACAGTTGGGCTGTGGAGGGGAGAGAGAGAGACCTAACTAAGAAGGGAAAAAACACTGATCAGAGGATGAAGTCTGGGCCCTTGCAGGTCCCACACCGGTGACTGGGCACACCACCACAGTCCAGTAGCCAGGACATTGGTGAGTAACATAAGTCCTAGAGAAGTGGGGTGACGGGACTGGGGGGACTGGACAGATGGGGACGTATTAGTGGTGATTAGGAGCATAAAATGTATATAGAAGGAAGAAAAAATTATGTTATTATGTTTCTGCAATTCATCGCACATAAATTAAGATTGGCTTGATTTATAACTGGATTGTAAGGGGCTAGCGGTCTCACAAACCATCTGCAAAAGATGAAAGCAGCAAACCACAGACACTGGTCACCAAGCCGCCACATACTGCTACAGTCATGCCTTGTTGCCAGTGACTTCTCAGCCCTGTCTGCCACTTTCCTATCATTCTAGCCAATTGGGATCCACACAGGGCAGGGCAGGGCCTAAGATTGCCAGCAGCTATCATTTTGATGGCTTGACGTGCATTGTATTTTGTTTTCTCCTCCCCACCACCCTGTATGGCATGGACAGGTGCCTCCAGCAGCCGTGCGCATGCTTAGGATCCCACCTTGAAGTATCTAGCTCCCATGCTCACCCCAGGGTCACTGTGATGGTAGAACCTTACGCCATCCCTTCCTGAGCTGGGAGTGCTGCCACACACCAGCAACACCCTGGCTGCCTGCACCAGCACCTGAGTCCACTCCTGATTCTGGGTCACCAGCATGGCAATGCAGTCCTGAGTCACCTGCATGGGAGCACAGTCCTGGGTCACCAGCATGGCAGGGCATTTCTTGGTCACCAGCACAGGAGCACAGTGGTGGGTCACCAGCATGGGAGCACATTCCTGGGTTGGGAGCATGGCAGTGCAATCCTGGGTTGCCAGAATGGAAGTGAAGTGCTGGGTTGCTGGCATGACAGGGCAGTCCTGGGTCGCCAGCGTGGGACTGTAATCCACGGTCACCAGCATGGCAGTGCAATCTTGGGTTACCAGCATGGCAGTACAATCCTGCGTTGCCAGTATGGAAGCACAGTCCTGGGTTGCCAGCATGTCAGTGCAATCCTGGGTCACTAGCATGGCAGTGCAGTCCTTGGTCATAAGCATGGCAGCGCAATCTTGGGTCACCAGCATGGGCACAGAGTATGCTACCTATTGGCCAATAAATGATCAATCACAAACACTTTCTATCTTATGTATATCTCATTGTCTAAGTCCATAAAGACGCAGTCAGCACAGAAAATGCTGAAAGATTTTTGGGTCATGGTGAGCATCAGACATTAAAAAGACAAAAAGTGTATTGGCCCGAAAATTCTGTTTTTTCTCCCTAGTATAGTGTTTTCCTCTAGGAGAAGGTGGGCGGCTCTCAGCCCTGTCCCCTACAACCGACAACCACCTCCCTTGATTGCACTGGGAGTCAAGTCCCTCATGAAGTCTCCCATGGTGGGGCTGGGGGGGGGGGTTGTCCCTCCCAGTCAGTAATCCAGAATGCCTCCAGTGATCGAGTGGCAGCATAGGCCATGAGGAAGTGAGCAGGGCTTCATGAAGCCTGCCACCCCCACTTTTTCCAGTTTTCTCCCTAGTGACCCCTGCTGTGGCAAGACGTCAGTATGTGTGTATGGAGACGCACATGTCCTGCAGAGTGATGATCCTGCCCTTCGAGCTGTTTGCAACCTGTACTGCCACTAAGCCACCACCTGGTGGCAGTCAGAGGCTGAGACCCCTGCCCAGGAGAGGAAAGCAGTCCCTGGAATACTTGAGCCTCTCCATTCCCGCTGGCCCCAGCAATCTATGCTTCTTCCTAAACATGGGTCGACAGTGTGTCAGGAAGTAAGGCGTTCAATGCCTCTGCCCTCCATGCTACCCGACCGGCCCACCAAAGTCAAGTTCTAAAGAAATGCAAACTTATCCTGACGTACAAGGCACCATAGGTAATATAAGCACATCACCAAAAAGAAACTTGGACTGGCTAAGGAGTTGGAAAGCAACACACCGTAACAGACCCTGCTTACTCATGATTGATCTGTTTTACTTTTCAGCATCTGACAAGCAGAACTTGATCCAGAATGATCAGCTGTACACGGTATGTTTATACTTACATGTACTACGTGCTAATTTCATGTGAATTATTAATTTACATGTCAAACTCCTTCCAACAGCTTTGTTAGAGGACATTCTTTTTGGTTCTAAATTTTAGAAGTAGGCAGGTTCTAGAAGTTTTGTGTTGTTGTTAGAACCAGTCATGTATTTTCTTGTTTAAGGTGTACCGTTTATGTCAAGTGTCACAATAATATCCCTGAATACAAGTAAGGGGGTCTCTCTCTTGCACCTGCGATTTCTTGCTGTTTTTTTTTTTTTGTGTTCATTTGTTTTCATTGTTTTAAACTAGACCACATGATAGGTGTGGAGGGAGGGGTTGGAACTTGGACCTAATCCTTCTCCATGCTAAATGAGTCACACTTCCACATCCCCGCTGCATCACCAATCTAATTCCTCCATCCCTGGTGCATCTCCCATCTCACATCCATCCTTGATCCATCTCCAGTCTCATTCCTCCATCCCTGGTCCATCTCCAGTCTCATTCCTCCATCACTGGTCCATCTCCAATCTCATAGTTCCATCCCTGATCCATCTTCAGTCTCATTCCTCCATCCCTGGTCCATCTCCAATCTCATAGTTCCATCCCTGATCCATCGTCAATCTCATTCCTCCATCCCTGGTCAAGTCAAGTCAAGTCAAATTTATTTAAAAGACGCCCAATCCCGGAGGCTCTGGGCGCCGTACAAATTTTAAAAAGAGCATAATACATAAAATAAATGAAATAACAGATAATAGATACATTATGGTCTCATGTAGTCTAAACATCAAAAGCCTGAGAGAATAAAAAAGTTTTCAGGCGGATCTTAAAGATATTTACAGTTGAGGCCTCTCTGACTGTAGCTGGTAGTAGGTTCCATAGGGCGGGAGCCACAACGCTAAAAGCTCGGTCACCGGCTGACTTCAGCCTCGCCCTAGGAACGGTCAGGAGGCCACTACTGGAGGATCGAAGAGGGTGGACCGATGGAACAGGTGTCAGGAGGACTGACAGGTAACCAGGGCCCTGCCCGTGTAGGGCCTTAAAGGTGAGAAGACCCACCTTAAAGAGGACTCTCCACCTGACCGGCAGCCAGTGCAATTCACGCAGTACCGATGTAATATGGCAAAATTTATACTGCCCAGTCGATAACCCGAGCAGCCTGCGTTCTGCACCAACTGCAGTCTGCGGAGAAGCCCTCCTGTGACCCCAAGATAGAGCGCGACTACAGTAGTCCAGCCTAGATGTGACTAAGGCATGTATCAAGGTAGGGAGGTCCAGAGATGGAACAAGGCCTAATCCTGGCAATGTTTCTGAGATGGAAAAACAGGCAGAACCATGGAAGATACTGAGTCTCCATGGTCAGGTTCCTGTCCAGAATCACTCCAAGACTACGCACCCTAGAGGAGGCCTTCAAAGAGACAGTCCCAAGAACAAGTCCAGTTGCTGAATCAGAGACCTCCATATCACGTAACTCTGTTCGACTCCACTACCAATACCTCCGCCTTGTTAGGGTTCAGTCGCAACCAGCTGGAGGCCATCCAGTCACTTATCTCGGTCAGACAGATGTTTAGCACATCCACTGCATTGGATGTTCCTGGGCAAAGGAAAAGTATAGCTGAGTATCATCAGCATAGCAATGAAAACTCAGACCATACCTCCTAATGATCCCGCCTAGGGAGCATGTACACTGCTAACAACATTGGGGCCAGTACCGAACTCCTGAGGGACTTCCACAAGAAAGGAGATTGGGTGTAGATGAGAAATTACTCATCATAACCCGCTGCCTCCTGTTTGTAAGAAAGGACTCAAACCAGTTGATGACAGTACCGTGAGTCCACATAAATCCCTAAGGCGAACTAGCAACACACTATGGTCCACAGTGTCAATGTCAAAGAGAGATCGAGAAGAACAAGAATTGTCCTGTCCCCCCGATCTCTAGCCCTGAGGAGATCATTCTGCACCCGTACAAGAACAGTTTCTGTACTATGTCTGGCCTGAAAAGCCGACTGGAATGGATCGTACAACTCGTGAGTCATGAGGTGCTCTTCCAATTGAAGCGCTACAACCTTCTCCACCACCTTCCCCAAGAATGGGAGGTTGGAGATCAGACGGTAATTCGCCATGATCTCCGGGTCCAAAGATGGTTTCTTTAAAAGGGGTCTTACCAGGCCTCCTTCAAGGCATCCGGAAAGACTCCCTCAGATAAGGAGCACCGCATTTATCATGGCGCACTGGTTAACAGAGCCAACGATCTCATTAAGAAACGCGTTGGCACTGGGTCCAGTTCACAAAAGGTATGCCTCAAATTGGTTGCTACCTCAATAACCTCACTTGCCTCCACTGGCCTAAACTCCCCCCAACTTGGTGGAGTGCACTCAGAACACATCTGGCGACCGCTGTTAGCTATGGTATTGCTAGCTGAAGAGGCATCCCGCCGGATCGTGGACACCCTGTCCGAGAAGAACCGAGCAAACTCCTCAGTCTTCAGTGGAAAAAGCCCTCCTAGGCTGCAGGCAGAGAGGATGAAGAAGTCTGTCTACAGTCCGGAAGAGTGAAGCTGGTCGATTCTTCCCGGCAGCAATCTCCCTGGACAGGAACACTGCCTTCTTACGATTGATTGCCTCCTGATACACACGATAGTGCGTACGCAGGACCAATCTGTCCACCTCGGCGAGATCCTCTCCAGCAGCGCTCCAATCTCCGACCCATCCTCTTCATCTCCTGAGGTCCCCATGGAACCATGGGAACCTCCGGTATGTGATTCTGGGTCGTACGCGGACAGGTGCGAGGGGTTGATGGCGTCAGAGAGCACCTTATTATAGGTGTCAGCGCCGGCGCAACTCTCTGGCGCATGCATCACCCACACTAGATAATTTAGCTGCCGCCAAAACCCCTCAGGGTAAAACCCGCAGCGGGCTACATCTAATCATCTCGGCAGGGGAAGGGCTTATGGCGGGAGCCCCAAATGTGAACTTCACCGTGCAGTGATCGGACCAAAAACCCGATCAATCCCGAGATCAGCGATCTCGAGCCCCAGTGAGAACACCAGGTCCAGCATGTGGCCATCCTGGTGGGTGGGTGCGACAGCGACCTGCGTCAGTCAAGAGAGGACATACTCCATAAAAATCGCGCGCATCTTTGATCACCATCATCCACCCAGACATTGAAATCCCCAGAAAAATACATCTGGGGATCCCAATGTTTCACCAGCAGTGAACTCGGCAAACTCCTGCAGGAAATTCCCCATCGGGCCAGAAGAAGGCGATAGACGAGGAAAATCCTGCAGCCGGCGCCGAGACCACCATGGATAGCCACACTCAAATGAACCCGGAGCTTCCACTGGGTACACGTGAAGGTCAGACTGGATCTAAAGCAGATGGCTACACAGCCACCCCTGCGATTCACTCTGGGGCAGTGTACCACGGTATACCCGGGAGGGACCTCAGCCTCAAAAATAGGGCCTGCATCATCACCCACCCAGGTCTCCGTAATGCAAGCCAGATCGACTGATGAAATCAAGTCGGCAACAATTGCTGTCTTGTTCCTGATCGACCTGGCATTGCACAACACTGCTTTCACTGGTCCATCTCCAGTCTCATTACTCCATCCCTGATCCATCTTCAGTCTCATTCCTCCATCCCTGGACCATCTCCAGTCTCATTTCTCCATCCCTGGACCATCTCCAGTCTCATTCCTCCATCCCTGGTCCATCTTCAGTCTCATGCCTCCATCCCTGGTTCATCTCCAGTCTCATTACTCCATCCCTGATCCATCTCCAGTCTCATTACTCCATCCCTGGACCATCTTTAGTCTCATTCCTCCATCCCTGGTCCATCTCCAGTCTCATTCCTCCATCCCTGGTCCATCTCCAGTCTCATTACTCCATCCCTGATCCATCTCCAGTCTCATTACTCCATCCCTGGACCATCTTTAGTCTCATTCCTCCATCCCTGGTCCATCTCCAGTCTCATTCCTCCATCCCTGGTCTGTCTCCAATCTCATTCCTCCATTCTCAGGTCAGCTGGTATGGACTGTTTCTGTTCAGGCTCCAACTTATTTTTCCTTTTGTTTCTCTTTCCATCTCTCTAGACACTAGGAGTCCGAGACGACAGTGCCTACAGTCACATTGGAGTGGGACGACACAGGAATTAACAGAATATGCTGTGTTCAGCGTATTGAGGGCTATTCATTTTTTTTTTCAGTACTGCAAAGAGCCCTCCATTCCTGCGCCTAACTTTCTAAGAACAAAACATCTTTTCTGATCAATTCACCACTTAATGAAAACTTTATGCGCTATTTACCAAAAACAGCTAATTTTATCTGAGACTATAAATTTCTGCAGCACATTGAAGAGCAGGTTTGGGTTAGAATTATGTTTGTGTGCTTTAAAAGTTATAGCGACCCTGTCTTTATGCTGAGCCTACCCATTATAAGTAAAGGACAGTGGTGCATGAATTACTAGGGTTTACATCAGAACTAGGTGAGCTGAGCCCTGATGCCCCCTGTGTGTCCAACACTGGGCTTAGCCCCCCCAGGTCCAATGTTACTTGGTGTAGTGATTAATTGCGATGTGGAATTGGAATTAATAAATACAAGGGAGAAATTAGTTGCTTAACAGAAGGGGTACTGACGTGGTCATGACAGTTCATTGGAGAAACCAGCCCTTGCCGCTGCTTACTCATCCTTCTGGCAGGAGGAAGGGTTCAGTCGTAATGACCATATTGTCAGGGGTGGGGAACATGGGGGAACTAGAGGCAGAAAATAATTAATAAAAAAGTTTATATTTCATATTTCAGTTTAGTTTTTGTTGCAGAAGAAGCTTTCAGCCTCAGGAAGTGTGTGTGTGTGTGTGTGTGTGTGTGTGTGTGTGTGTTGGGGGGGGCGCGACGTTACGCACCAAAGGTAATCACTTACAGGACATTTGGAAAACTGCTGGCAATATCAGTCTCATTCTTTTTTGCATATCCCTTCACTGCAGCTCATATCTAAGTGCATGCTGACATGCAGAAACACCCATGCTTTCAATATTTAAACCCACAGAAGTGCACTTTTCACATGTATGAAATTAGCTTGGGCATCCAGTCTGTTCCCTGGCTACAGCATTTGTTTTGAATCAGCAGACAAGAGGACACATGGAAATAATATTTCCTCTTTCAAGGCCAAACCTTTGTGCCTGTTGACACTGAGATGTGGGACACAAGGAGATAAAAGCTCTGAACATTGTGAAAAGTAGTGTCATCATTTGTGTAAAATTTAATTTTAATTTAGAATTATAGTATTATGAATTTTCTGCTTCGATGTCTGCATTCACAGTGTGAGACAAAACATACTTTACATGGGACAGCACCTTTTCCATGATAGATAGAGTAATTCTGAGGGAAAAATGAGTGACACCCCCCTTAATATAGGACAGCAGAAGGTATGGGCAGAGGGGTTCTGAGGGGTGAAATAAGGGACACCTCCCCTAATATAGGACAATGGAAGGTATGGACAGAGGAGTTCTGAGCAGTGAAATAAGTGACATCCCACCTAATACAGGACAGTGGAGAGGTACGGACAGAGAGGTTCTGAGGGATAAAATGAAGAACATCCAAATATTGGCCGATGGAGAGGCATGGACATAGGGGTTCTAAGGGGTAAAATGAGGGACATCCTTCCTAATATAGGACAGTGGAGAGGTGTAGACAAAGAGGTTCTGAGGGGTAAAATGAGGGACATCCCTCCTAAAGTGGGACAGTTGAGATGTATGGACAGAAGGGTTCGCACGGGTACAATGTGGGACATCCCTTTTAATGTGGGACAGTTGAGAGAAATAGAGGGGTTCTGAGTCATAAAATGAAGGCTGTCCCTCCTAATGTGAGACGAATGGACAGTGATGTTCTAAAGGGTACCATGAGGGGCATCCCTCCTAATGTAGGACAGTTGAGATATATGGGCAAATAGGCTTTGAGGGTAAAATAAGGAACCTTTCTCCAAATGTGGGACTGTTGAGGGGGATGGCTCTATGTTATAAAATGAGGGTCATCCCTCCCAATACAGGACAGTTGAGATATGGACAGAGGGATTCTGAGGGATAGAATGAGGGTCATACCTCCTAATGTATTACATTTGGGAAATGTGGGCAAAGGGTTTCTGAGGGGTACAATGAGGGACATCCCTCCTCATGTATGACAGCTGAGAGGTATGGACACGGGCTCTGAGATGTACAATGAGGGGCATCCATCCTAATGCATAATAGTTGAGAGACATGGACAAAGGGTTCTGAGAGGTACAGTGTGGGATACCCTCCTACTGCATGATGGTTGAGGTATGGACAGAGAGGCTTTTTTGGGTACAATAAAGGATGTCCCTCCTAATATATGACAGCTGAGAAGTATGGACTGAGGAGTATAATGAGGGCTGACCCTAGTAATGCAGACATTTGGAAGGTAGGCTCATGGCATGTTATTGATGCATTGAAAGATTTTTCAGTGAACAAATATTAAAGGCCTAAAACCTTGTCTACCAAAGGCTAAAATACAGCAGTACCGGCTCCACTGTACAGAATGCGGAAGGGAAGGGGTCACCACCTATGTTTGCACCCAACACCTGGGCTGGCAGGGGAAGGGTTAATCATCCATTCAGATGCTCACCTCTCCAAATGAGGTTGCTACGCTCTTTACTACTACAGTGCTCCCTCAAGTATCCACCAGCTTTGACACAAACCACAATATGGTGTCATACTGAAGGTTTGGCTACCTGAATTCTATTAAAGAGACAGCCGAAAGTGTTTTCAAGTATCCAGTTTTGTTGGCATCAAAAAGGTATTTCTAAACACACATTTGTTCTTGAGTTTCTTGTCTTTACTTATTTTTTTATCTCTTTTTGCTGTCCTGTGTTGTGAGAGATCTGTCTGGAAGAATCATGAAAAAGACTAGGCTCGTTCATTTTAAATATATCCCAAGTGTAACAATAAACAGATAAATCAATAAATGAAAGTTTGTCCTTGCATTTGAAAACCAATTTTTTTTACGTTTGTGCTTGCGCAAAGCAAACATGTTGCTGTGATACTGGATTTCAGAGGTGTGTCACTGTCGGGTCCAATGCAGCTCAAACTGCAGTGGGCCCAGCCGTGACAGTCCAATGGTCAGTGAGAGTAATCATGATGCTGCTCTGCCGGTTGATGGGCAAAAACTTTGTGTAATTGAAAAGAGGTAGCCGCACCCATCACAGTGGCTACCTTACTTCATCTGCATGACACCGCCCACCAGTCAGCTGAGCAGCATCATTATCAGCCTGCACCTGCTTCCAAATTGGGATCACTACTAAGAAGTGAAACTCATTTCCCTGACACACTGTTGCCCAAGCCCAGAATCCTGAACCAAAATCCTGACAGTGGGATTTTCACCCCCCACCGGAGTTTGTTATATTAATTCTGGATGGTGCAGGGTCTGGAGCCCCACACCCCAAAACACAAAACAAGCAAAATCCCACTGTTTGATTTTGTGTTTGGGATTCTGGGCTCAGGCAACAGTGTGTCGGGGAAACGGGTTTCATTTTTTCATAGTAGACCCTCCAGATCTCCCATTTTTAAGGCTCCCCTCACAATTTTAGGCTTTTTCTTTTGCCTTCTCCCAAATCTCCTGCCTCCCAGAACTTTCTCCCAATTTTGCCCGCAGTCATGATGATCAGCTTGCTGATTCATCCCCCCCCCCAATCCCTGTCCTCCCCTCCACTCTGTCTGCCCTTCCCTCCTGTCTCCATCCTGCTGGGATACCAGCACTTCGCGAAGATTGTGAAACTTGCAGCTGGCACACAGCCCAGCTCCTGCAGCAGCACCAACAGTTTAACCCTCCTCCTGCCTCCGCTGTCCTTTACTGCTGTTACTCCCTCTCTCAGCTATTTGGTGGCCAAAGGATTCCATCTTCCTGCCCCTTCAAAGGTGGCTAATGTAACTCTTGGTACATGATTCATACCAGTTTCAAATTAATGACCCGGTTATAGAGCTGCCATTTATCTTGCTGCATTACTTAGAAGCTTGTGTCCATATCGTCCTACCTCCGCTGCCTTCTACTGTACCCTCCCTTGGCTGTTTGGTGGCCAAAAGATTCTATATCTTGTTCCAACACCAGGGTGCCCAATCCCACTGTCAGCCAGTAACCCCCATCTGGCCCTTTTCCACTGTGTGACACCAGAGAGCCCACCCCCTGTTCCACCAACACTAGGGTGTCTAGTCCCCCATGTCAGTACCTCAGATAAATAAAATTGACCCTTATTGTCTTTTTTTTAATTTTTAAAATCCCTGTAAAATAAGAAAATGGTCCATTGATGTCTGTTTCAGTCGCCATTACCCTGGCCCCAACCTACCCTCTCAGTCAGCACCCAAGACCCCTTCCCACTTACCTACCAGAGCTTCAATGCTGTAATCCTGTCTGGACCAGAGACACGTCTTCACTCTTCAACACTGGACTGGGAACCAAAGTAATCAGGTATGCAGTCAATTAATTTCAATGCATTTTGAAGCTGTACCCATAACTTGGTCATTTATTAATATTTCTCCCCCAAATTTTCAACATGGCATTTTTGGGACAAGTAGATGAAGTTCCTCAACTGTGGACCAAAAGGTGATTTCGCAGTCACTCCGTAAAATCACCTTTCAGGCGCGATTTGAAAATTTTCACTTACCGGTTTCATGAGGTGGGGTCATAATAAGGGTATGATGAAAATTTGGGGTAAAAATATTAAAAGAAACAGTTATGATTGTACATTGAACTTTTTCAACACTTGCTCATAAGTTTGCCAGTTTTTGACATTTTGTTCCCAAATGTTCGACATAGCCATGATTGTGACAGCTGTTGTTTTTCAAATCTTGGCCAAAGTGTGCTTTCATATCTGTGGCGCAAAATGACATTTTGGTGGGGTTTCAAAATTTTCACCTACCAGGCTCATGAGGTGGGGTCATAAGAAGGCTATGTTTAATATTTGGGGTTAACATAGTAAAAAGCAACAACGTTTTGACGCTACGTTGAAAATGTTCAGTGCTCACTCATAACTTTGGACATTTTCAATATTTTGACCCCAAATTATCAACACAGCCATTTTTTAACGCCACTTCATGAATGTGAAAGGTGTCATTTTTCAGCCCCTGACCAAAATGTGTTTTCGCGCTTGTGTCGCAAAATGGCATTTTGGCCAGTATTTTATACATGATACCCATCATGTTAAAGATGATATAGTATGTAGTGAGGATTTCTTCTGCGTGGATTTCCATGCCAGCTGAAACCTTGTTGTACCATAGTTCAAAGGTCATGGAATATGGTTGTACCCTTCTGTGGTACAACAAAGGTCCACCTGATTGAAAATCCTCGAGGCAGCTGGTGTTTCTCACAGCCCTGCCATGTGCACAGCAATCAGTTCAAATTCTGAACTGAAATCCACCTAACTGCGGGAGCACGGTAAAAACACTTTTTTTTAACACAAAAACTAAATAATAAAAAACTATAAAAAAAAATGGTGCTTTGGCAGCCACATGTCCAACCAGCCTAAGCTGATACCTCGGGCTTTGGATTGCACAGGAGCTCCTGCAATTCACTGTTGAGGTCTGATGTAATCAGAACCCCTGTGTGGCAGCACAGGCTGGTTGTGCGTGGTTGCCCAACCATTATTTTCTTTGTTGAAAATTTTGGGTCAAAAATGTGAAAAAAACAAAATTAAGTTATGAAGAAATGTTGAATTATTCCAGTGTTTAGTCATAACTTAATTTTTTGCAGATTTTGGCCCTTAATGTTCAACCTATCCCTTGTGTTACCCCACCTCATAAACAGGACAGATGTCTTCCAAAATATGTGTTTTCACAATTGCACTTCAAAATCACCTTTCAGATGGGATTTAAAAAAATTCCATCTGTCTTGCTTAAAACCTCCAGTCATAAAGGCCCTGTACACACTAGGGGCCAATTTTAAAACGTTTTAAAGAACGTTTTATAAATCGGTCCTTAGCACAGTTGTCACAGCATCCACACTGCATTCTGACAACTGTGCTGTCTCAAGCGGGGACCCAGGCATGACTGCAGCACCCACCTCAAAGCATTATGGGTGCTACAGTGCTGTAGTACATGGCGGGATACCCGTGATCAGGATCTGAAAGGGATCGTGGAAAAAATAAATAGCTGGAATCTGCAATCCCTTGCCGACTCAGCAGCACCATTATTTTTTTTTAAATCCTGTTGGAAAATAAAAAAAAGGCTTTTCTCATGGGATGGGTTGCCTTAACCCATGTTACAGCACGGTTTTTGTACACACTGCTGTTAACATGGATTAAGGCAACCGTGTTTATCTAAAACCATGCTAAAGACTAGCTTTCTAGCAGGGTTTTAGCATTGTTTTAGAACACGATTGTAACGGTGTACAGTGAGGATGCAAACTATGTTCCAGGAGCTTAAGACGGTTTAAAGCAGTTAAACTGTTTTAAGCTCCCTAATGTCTGGGGCCAAAGACTATCACAGTCAGAATGGAGCATTATACGTGGTGTGCTGAGAAATCCAAAGTCACAGTTCAACGCAATCCTGCACTCACTACCGCCAAATAAGCGGCTGGAGAATGGTCCCTTTATCATAAGACATGTTTTGATAAAGGAATCATTCTCCAGCAGCTTATTTGGTGGCAGTGAGTGCGGGATTGCTTTTGAACTGTGACATAAAAAGACTATGTTAGAAATTTGGGATCAAAATATGGGAGCACGCTAAAAATTAGATACTGCCTCTCAGCTGGCCTGTCCCGGGTAAATACAATTCAAAAATGTATAAAAGCAGGACACCACTGAAATCGAGATATTGCATCTTCTCTGGTCTATCCTAGGTAATTATTTAGTAAAAATGTGTAAAAGCAAGACCCCAGTACAGCACAGCCTCCCACTGAACTGTGCATCAGTGCTGCTCTATCCTGGGAAAAATACATTGTAAAATCTGGATTCCACTGAAAATATGTCTTGTCTATCAGCTGGGCCATCCTGGGGTAAATACATTATGAAAATGGATAAAAGCAGGGCCGCACTGAAAATGAGATATTGCACTTTGGCTGTGCTATCCTGGGTAAATACAGAGTAACAATTTGGGAAAAGGAGGATCAAAGTGAAAACAAGATAGCATCTCAGTTTATGTAACCTTCTGGAAACCTGTTAATGTTTCTCTGCTTTTATTGACGACTTTGTATCCAGTAATCTAATGATCATTATATTGTATTTTGTATTTTGAAACTAATAAAATATTAATTAAAAAAAAGATGGCATCTCAGCTTTGCTACACTGGGTATATAAAGTACAGAAATGTGTCAAAGCAGGACCCCACTGAAAATGAGATATTGCATCTCAGCTGGTCTATCTTGGGTAACTATATTGCTAAACTGTTCAAAAACTGGACCCTATAGCAGAACCCCACTGAAAAGAAGATGGTGCGTCTATAATTATTTGTCCTAGAAAAATACATTATAGAAGCAGGACCACACTGAAAATGAAGTATTGCATCTCACTTCTAGTATCCTGGGAAAATGTAGTACAAATTCTGCAAAATCAGGGCCTTACTGCAACTGACATTACATCTCATCTGGTGTGTCTTGGGTAAATATGTAAGCATTAAACCATGACACAGCATGGTTCTACTGTGGCATTAATCCTTGGTTGCTCTGGTTGGCACACAGGACCTGGTACACTAGCAACGTAAGGGACAAGCATTCAGCATTAACACTGGCTTATTTTCTCTAAGCGTTAATAGCACCAACAAAAGCAGGCAGAACATTTTAATAATTTATCATAGTAGTTCCATATTACTTTTTTATTTATGAAATGTTTCTCTTTTTCTGTAAACTCATTAGATGGGTTTCTACCACATAGTAATGTGTGTGATGTGAAAAGCAGTGCTTTATCTGGAGGCAGACATATCTGATTCCGTTCCTCCCATAGAGTTTTACAGATAGAGAGAGGCTAGAGTGCGGACTGTTGATAGCTCAGTTGAAGCCGTGTGTCTGCCATGTTACCGGAGCACTGAGGTGCCCACAGATAGCAGGGACCTTTCTTGAAACTTAGTGGCACCAGCACACTGCTCTGACAGGAATCTGCTAATCTGTTTCAGTAAGAAGCACCATCGACAGCAATATAACAGTATGTTACAGTCCTCTGTTCCTAGAACTTGGAATAAATTGCCGAATGAATTAAAGAGCATCCCATCTCACAGAGCTTTTCAAAAAGCTCTGAAACAGTACCTGCATCACACTTATACTGTTTTTGATAGTTAAGCATTTATTGCTGTAACTGATTTTATATTTTATGTGCGCATGGTTTCCCTGTTTTACATGTTTTGTACCGGATATTGTTGTAAATAGTTTTACCATAACAATATACTACTTGTATAAAAATAAACTTTTATTCATTCATTGACAGAAGGGAAATGATGTCGCAGATGCACAATGTGGTGACAAAAACAATTTATGCTCATTTGTCCTTTGCCTGTATAAGCAGTGCGTTACTCGACTGCTGTCAGAACAGTGTGCTGGTGCCACTATCTAAGTTTCAAGAAGGGTTCCTGCTATCTGCGGGCACCTCAATCCTCTGGTAATATGGCGGACACGCGGCTTCAACTGAGCCAGCGTAAGTCTGCATTCTAGCCTCTCTGTCTGTCTGTAGAACTGTATGGTTCCTCCCACAGTACCATCAGCATATGACCTCACTCATTATTACATCACAAGCCCTTCTGCCTGATTGGTAACATTTGGCACAAGTTACCAGTCAAGCAGCAGGAGACTGGCTCTTTTTGGTTACTAGCGAGGTCACAGTTAGTGAGGTCACAATACTGCTGATGTATAGAGAGGAACAGAACTGACTGTCAGTCTCCAGACAGAGTGCTGTTCCACACATCCCACCTAGTACTGTCAGGTAGAAAATCTTACAATTAGCAAAAGTGAAAATATCAAAAAATACTTCAGATATAAGAAGAGATAGCTAACTACTTCTGAAAGTTACTACAAATTCCAGGCAGTAAACTAGCTCTTCACTGCCTGTCCTGGAGGTCCATTCTATTTTTTTTTTGTTTGTTTTTTTAAACTACAACTCTATTTGTTGAGGATACACTCTTATATGTAGTTGAACCCTTATTCTGCTTTTTTTTTTATATATTTTTTTTTATTTATTACTTTTTGTGTGTGCCCCCGAGCCGTCGGGTGTCCGTCCTGGTCAAGGACTCCCTCGCCTCCACCTCCGCCTATTGCCTGCACTCCCCAGTCACCCGTGGCTTGCCCTCTAGAGGGTGGGGGTCTCGGTGCTGTGGCCCTTTCAGCTCTAAGACGCTAGTAACTAGTCAGGGAGCCAGCAGCGGAGGCTAATCGAGGCCCAGGGGCAGGCTTTCATGGGGACACAGTGGTTATCTCCCCCTGTAGGCAGGGGTGGGGGCATGCAATGACGCCAGCATCCGCCCTGCCCCTGGTGGTCCTATTTGGTGTTGGTGCATAGTGGAACACCCAGCCTCCGCCGGGTATTGCCACTGCACTGAATACTCAGTCCCCCCTCCTCCGGAGAAGGAGAGCAGTCCAGGGAGGCTCGATCCTTCTTCCTCGGCCGGCCCTCTGATGACCCGGATCCATTCCCGAACCCAGGTTGCCAGCGTCGCAAGCGCAATCCCTACCACTGCGCCGATGGGCCAGCATCCTGCTCATTCTTTTCTTAGTTTGTGTTTCTCACTGTACTGCTATTATGTCTGAATATAACAACTGGATTCATTAACTGTATCCTGCAGTTAGCATACATCACTTTTGTCTTTATTTATTTATTTGCTTTTGATGACCGGGTAAGTACACCGGGCAATAACCCTGCCCATTTTCAGGCACGCCTCGGGAGATTACATAATATAATCATACAATCATATGTATGTATACCAAAAATTTGTTTGCTCTCTGGCTTTTGTAATTAAGTTATTTATTTATTTTTATGTATTTAGTGATTCAGAAAAGACCTTTAAGCGCAAGCTCTTTTACAAAGGTTCCACATCATAGATTGCAAAACAAAGTACAATAGGAGAAAGCAAAGGTACATTACAATAAACGATACAGCTTGGATTCAGAACTTAAAGAATAACTCAAAACATAGGTACAAGTTAAAATAACAAGAAAAACACTTTATGACGGTGGGGAATGAAATAAGCAGCAATAAAATTCCTTGCCAGTAGATTCAGAGGGATGGGGATAGCTGGCAGTGGGGAAGAAGAAAGATGCGAGAGAGAGGTAGGTACTGGGTGGAGGTGAATAGTGGGAGAAGAAGGGCAAAAAGGTATAGGGAGAAATGGGGGGGTGAGGGGAGGCTGAGTGGAGAAGACATGCTAGAGTAAATTGTGGGGTGCAAGGGGGCATGGTCAGGCAGCTTGCATTAGTAGTGACTGTTAGGGAAAATCACGGGACTGGGAGTTAGGGGAGAGGGGGAAGGTGGGATGGTGAGTGCCGAAGGAGCATGACATGAACTGATTGCTGAGGCAAGTCATGAGGAGGGACAGAGGAAGGGGGTACCTGAGGCCTGCCTCGTGCTTGCGGGAGAGGGGTGGCAGAGAGAGCAGGTGTGGCTGGACTTAGGGGCAGGTGCACTTAGAGAGTGTTATTAGGTGCTTTTTGAGGTCAGTTTTGAATTGGGCCAGACAGTTGGCCAAGAGGTGCCCAGAGAGTTCATTCATCCACAGGGGGGCCCGGTAGGGAAATGCACGTTACCCAAGCAAGGTGTGATGGAAGGGAATAGCCATGGCCCCTCTAGTCCTCCCTCTGGTGACCTGTAATGAGTTGGCCACCTTGATCAAATTGCCTACACAAGGTGGTGTTTTACCCAATAGAGCCTTCTTCCCTAGGATGCAAGTCTGGAATTTGATCTTGTTTCTTAGTGACAGCTAGTCTGCGTGTTTGTACAGAATACAGGTGTGAGTGCCACATTCAGCATCCAGGGTGAGTGCAGGCTTTGTTGAGTGCAGTCTGAACCCTCTTGAGCGCTGTATCCGTTGCTGCCCCGTAGACCACCAGTCCGTAGTCAATAGTAGATATAATGGAACTGTGGACTGCGAGGTGGAGGGCCCTCAGAGAGAGGTATTGCCTGTGCAGGACATCAATCTTGGTATTAACTGTCTTGACCAGACAGTCAATATGGTGCACAAACATGAGGGTATCATCTATTATGACCCCCAGATACCTGAACAGGTGGACTTGTTCCAGTGGCTCACTGCGTGAGTTGCAGATGATGAGAGGGTAGTGCTTATTTTTGTTGTGGGGGCTGGATATAAGCATGGCCTTGGTCTTCTTGTAGTTTAGTAGCAACTTATGACTACAAAATCAGTCCTCAAGTTTGGAGAAGGAGTTCTGCAGCTCAGATTGTAGGGCAGCCTGAGACGTGCTGCTACTCAGGAGCACAGCATCATCTGCGTATGGTATGAGTTTGGTGTCGCAGGCTGTGGGAAGGTCCTTTAAGAAGAGGCTGAAGAGTAGGGGCCCCAGTATTGATCCCTGGGGTACCCCAATGATACTTCTCTTGCACTGGACACTGTTTGCCCTATTTTGACACGTTGATTTCTCTGTATCAGGTAGTCTTGGAACCAGCAAAGGGCATTGGGTTCCACACCCATGTTTTGCAGTTGGGTCAGTAACAGGAGGTGGTTGACTGTATCAAAGGTTTTGGTGAGGTCAACAAAGACAGACCCCACCAGAGACTTGGAGAAGACTTGGTTTGCTGGCCAAGGCACCTAGCTTCACCTGAGCTCTTTCCTTCTAAGACAGCTTGAAAGGCAGAGTAGAGAAACTTACCAGAGCAAGGGAAAAGGATTAAGACTTCTTTTGGCTAAGCAGATTTACTGTGTGGTGTTGTTTTAATTTTTTACTCACAGGGATTGCTACTGTTTGTTGCTAACATTTCATTGTTTTATTTTTCTCTGTAGCAAAGTGTTTCTTACAGCGTATATCTTCTCTGAAATTATTACAGGTGGTGTTTTACAGGTTTTACAGTTTTATCTAATGTCAGGATAAGCTTTCAGGGTTACTGCATTTGTTGTTGACTGATTGTTTCTGCTCTTACCTCCTTGTTCTTTCATCCGTGGTTCTTCTTTTTCGGCAGGGGAAGGGCCCAGCCACCCACCCCCATCCCCAACCACCCCACACTACACTCCTTTTATAGGGTACCACAGTTGTGACATTTCCTGTGGCAGAGCAGGAAGGGGCGGATCAGTGGGGCATCCGCAAGGTGAGCTCATTTACAGGGGCATTAGTAATTTAACTTGTTATAACAAGTAAAACAAAAACAAAACACAATCAAACCATTACTTGCATTTTTCTTCCTTCTAATTACTCTGACTAGGTTATAAACTCAGCAACTTATCTGGAATGGATATCATTAACTGCAGGTACTGTGGAACAATTTTCAGAAGGACAGTCTTACAGGATTTAGGACACTGTCCTACATGCTGGGCCTTTGGAGATCTTAGAGCTCAGCTCCGGGCAGCATGGGCAGAGACTGCACGCCTCAAATTTCATATTCAAGAGGAAATACATTATAAGAACCACCCGCTATTTCCCCAGCATCCAACAGAAAAACCTCGACCGCAGAGGGTAGTTGGTCCAGGAGGTTGGCAGGTGGTTAGAAGGGGCAAATCAGGTGCCCCATCACTCTCTGCTCTCCAACATATTACCTCCAAAAACCATATAAACACTACAAACAGGTATCTGCCTCTATCTCTGAAATCAAGCAATGAGGCAGAAGACAGTGCAGAGTAGGACACTGCGACACAGGAGCTAGCACAACAAAACTCACCCAAATCAGGAACCAAAACAAAAAAAGCAAAAAGGAAATCCAAAAAACTTCTGATCATAGGAGACTCCATGATTTGGGGAGTTGATACCCATCTCACAGGGGTAATGGTCAGATGTCTCCCAGGTACATCAGCATGGAGAGACACTGACCGCATTGCTAAAATTGTTCACAAAGCAGGAGAAAACATTGATGTCCTAGTACACATAGGGACTAATGATCTTGCCAGCTGGTCAGTTGTGGAGACCAAGGAACACCTGACCAGGCTGGGTGACAAACTATCATCCATTTCGTCCGGCACCTCCTTCTCTGAGATCCTGCCAGTCTGGGAGAGGGGGGCAGATGGACGGAAGGTCAGAGAAGGGCAGATAGGGGAGTTAAACACGTGGCTCAAGGGCTGGTGCCAGTAAAAAGGACACAGATTTGTAGGGAACTGGCAACAGTTCTGGGAGCGAAAGTTCTTTATAAATTTGATGGACTGCATCTAAGGAGGGAGTCAGTGCATTGGGGCAGAAGTTTGATGTCTTTGCAGAATATTTAAACTAGCAAATGGGGAGAGGGGTGCAGCACCCCATATGTCGAATGGGAAGAACATCCTTCCCCCCTCAGCTAGTGGTCAAACAGGGATTCAGCATGTTTGCAGTTCATTTGCATCACCAGGTAAGAAAAAGGTTTGTCTCCCATACGGCCTTTGGGGTAATGCCAAACCTCACCCAACAACTAACACACGAAATCTGCCAATGGAAAATCATGTACACAAATGCTCACAGCCTGGGAAATAAGATCCCAGACCTGCAGGCAATAATGTCAGAGGCTAAACTGGATATAGAGTTAGTGAGACGTGGTTTACCAGTAACCACACTTGGGAGACTTCAGTACCTGGCTATGTATTGTTCAGAAGAGACCGAGGTGCAAAAGGGGGGAGTAGGCCCTGTATGTCAATGAAAATATCAAAGCTACAGAAATTCAGAATACAAATAAGGAGCCAGAAGAACTGTGGGTCACCCTGGAAACAGGAAATGGGACAGCCATAAGAACTGGGGTTGTCTACAGGCCCCTAGACCAGGGAGGACATAGACACATTACTGTTAGAAGATATACAAAACATGACAGCTAA
This sequence comes from Neoceratodus forsteri, assembly GCA_016271365.2. Taxonomy (NCBI): domain Eukaryota; kingdom Metazoa; phylum Chordata; order Ceratodontiformes; family Ceratodontidae; genus Neoceratodus; species Neoceratodus forsteri. The sequence goes on along the minus strand of JADMNL010000034.1, from coordinate 106,108,066 downwards.
AGGGGAGGTTCTGATAATGGGAGACTTCAACATGCCAGATACAGATTGGTCAATACCAGCAGGAACATCTGCCAGAACTAGACACATAGTGGACTCCCTGCAGGGGGAGGGCCTCAAACAACTGGTACAACAACCCACAAGAGACAGGGCTATCCTAGATCTAATACTGACTAACAGGGACAGGATCACAGATCTCCAGGTAGAAGGTCACCTGGGGGCCAGTGACCATCACATGGTATGGTTCAATTTGGCTACTACATCTAAATTATCCCATTCCAAGGCAAAAATATGGGACTTCAGAGGAGCTGACTTTGTTAAGATGGCCAACAGAGTTAAGCTAGCCCTGGCAAAAGAAACACAGGTGAGGGGTACAGGCAAAGTGGGCAAGCATTAAGGATGCAATACTTGAAGCAACATCCCATTGTGTTAGACAAAAAGGAAGTGCAAAGAAGAAGAAACCACTTTGGTTCTCAAATACAGTAGCAGAAAGGTCAGAGCCAAAAGGCTGGCCTTCAGGAAATATAAGGAACACAGCGGGATGAAGATAGGGAGGCATACCAAACTGCCCTAAGGGAAGCAGGGAAGGCAGTAAGGCAGGCAAAGTCCCAAACTGAGGAAACACTAGCACAAACAGTAAAGAAGGTGACAAGACTTTCTATAGATACATTAGTGAAAGGAGAAAGTCCAGAGGGGTGTTAAGCTTATTGGAGAAAAGGAGCATGTGAGGAGGAGGACCATGTAAAAGCATCTATCCTAAATAGATACTTCTGCTCAGTATTTACTGAAGAGAAGGTAGGGCAGGGCCCACAGCTCAGCACCATGGACACGGGGAAGGGAAGTGAACACTACTCCCTTCACAAAAGAAAGGGTCCTACAAGAGCTGGCTAAGCTCAGGGTGGATAAGGCAATGGGACCTGATGGCATACATCCCAGGGTACTTAAGGTGCTAAAGGTGAAATTAGCAGAGCCATTAGCAGAACTGTTTAGTGAGTCTCTGAGCACAGGAGAGGTCCCAGAAGACTGGAGAAGGGCTCATGTGATCCCACTCCACAAGAGCGGTAGCAGGGAGGAGGCAGGGAACTACAGACCAGTCAGTCTTACCTCAGTAGTGGGCAAGATTATGGAGGCACTCCTTAAGGAAAGGATAGTGCAACACCTGGAATCCATAGGGCACAGGATCCAAGACAGCATGGGTTTACAAAAGGAAGGTCCTGTCAAACTAATCTCATAGATTTCTTTGACTGGGTAACCAGAGTGGTGGACCAAGGGGGAGCAGTTGATGTCGCCTACCTTGACTTCAGCAAAGCTTTTGACACTGTTCCACATAGAAGATTGATAAATAAGCTGGGTAGGCTCCGGGTGGTCAGAAGTTGGTCAACTGGGTGGCAAACTGGTTGACGGACAGAAAACAGAGAGTGGTGGTAAATGGTATACAGTCAGAAGAGATGCAAGTCCAAGGTAGCCCTCAGGATCAGTCCTGGGGCCAGTCCTCTTCAATATCTTCATTAGTGACATTGCAGATGGACTAGAGGGTAAGGCTTGTCTGTTTGGAGATGACACCAAGATCTGCAACAGAGTAGATGATCCAGATGGGGTGGGCAGAATGAGAAGAGATCTGGATAAACTAGCAAAATGGTCAGAAGAGTGGCAACTGGGATTTAATGCAAAGAAGTGCAAGATCATGCACATAGGGAAGAGAAACCCTGAAGCCACCTATAGGCTGGGAGGGGAGTTGCTAGCAGTCACAAAGGAAGAAAGAGACTTGGGCATCATCATCACTGATGACCTGAAATCATCCAAGCAGACCTCTAAAGCAGTAGGTAAGGCTAGGGGGGTGTTAGGGTGTATTACTAGGGGTATCACAAGTCGTAAGAGGGAGGTAATAATCCCTCTTTACAAGACACTGGTTAGGCCCCATCTGGAGTACTGCATGCAGTATTGGAGGCCACACCTTCACAAGGACATTAACCACATTGAGGCAGTCCAGAGAAGGGCAACCAAAATGGTGCAGGGACTGCATCAGAAGACATATGAGGACGGATTAACAGAGCTCAATATATATACCCTTGAGCAAAGGAGGGAGAGAGGTGATATGATCGAGGCATTCAAACACCTTAAGGGCATTAACAAGGTGAAAGAGTCTAACATGTTTAAATATAAGAAAAATAGCAGGACAAGAGGGCACAGCATGAGATTAGAGGGGGGCCGATTAAGGGGGAATGTGAGGAAATTCTTTTTCACAGAAAGGGTGGTGGATGCATGGAATGGCCTACCTCAAGAAGTGGTGGCTATGAATACAGTGCAGAGCTTCAAACAGGAATGGGATAGGCATAAGGGAGCAATACAAATGAGTATGAATAGATAGGCCACTGACAGAGCAAAGGCCGATGGCACATTTATAAGGTAGAAAAAGAAATGGGCAGACTGGATGGGCCTTGCGGTCCTTATCTGCTGTCAACTTCTATGTTTCACCAGTCTGCCTTCATCCAGGGCCTTGTGTGCATAGTCCATTTAGTCCAGCAGGGCAGTGATGGTACTGTGATTTTGTCTGAAGACAAGCTGGTTGGGGCATAGTAGATTATACTTATTGAGGTAGTTGATGAGTTGACCCGCCACAATCTTTTCCACTGCCTTAGATGGGGGGGAGAGGATCGAGATGGGTCTGTAGTTGGCTACCAGAGACTTGTCACCTCCTTTATGCACTGGCGTAACTAGGGCCTGCTTCCAAACCACCAGGAATTGGGCAAGGGCCAGGGACTTATCGTACAGCGTGGTAATGGGCACTATAAGAATGTCCAGGGTGAGGGATAGAAGTTTCATGGCTATCCTATCAGCGCCCAGTCTAGTCTTACCTGGTACTTTCTTGACCATAGGTAGGGCCTCCTTCACCGTTACCCTTTTAAAGTAGAAGGTCGGGTGAGAACACTCGGTAGATACGTTGTTGAAATGGTTCAAACCAGGTTGAAAATAGGCAGGTGGTAGCACTGGGGTAAGATCGGTGAAGGCCTTATTGAAGGCTTCCGCAATAGCTAGGGGGTCTGTAGTGGGGGTGTTACTGATACTGAACAGCTGAGGGTGCTTCTTGTCCTCCTTTCCAAGGATACTTTTGATGTTATCCAAGAATCTTTTTCCATCAGCCCAAGAATTGCAGGTCACCCCTCAAAAAGGGACTTTGTCTCAGTGAGCCCACCTGGTTACTAAATTCAATAAAATAAATAAAAATAAAAGCATGATTGTGTGCCTTATTTCATGCTCTAGGACTGTCTGGGTCCTTTCTGGAACAACTCAACAACTTGATGAATTCCAAGCCTGACCTGGCCTGTCAGGGAATAAAAGAAAAATCTGTCATCTCCATCAGACTATCTGACAGGTCTGATGCCCAGCCTGGCTCATCAGGGAATAAAACATGTCCGTCCCTCTCCGCCAGCCACCTGACACATCTGGTGCCCAACTTGGCCCATCAGGGAATAAAAAACATTCGCCCCTCTTCCAACTACCTGATGGTTGCACCATCAGAGAATTAAAAAAAAACGGTGATGGATGGGGGTGACTTTGCTGCTGGGGGCTGAAACTAGATAGTCTGGTGATGAGTGGACTTGGACCACTGTATGTACAGTGCAAGAAGCATTACTGAAAAGTAGTTCCGCTGTATCAATGCCCTCTCTATCAGCACAGTATGCATAAAATCTGTAACCCTGACATTAGATGTGGTCCTTGTATAGCTACAATTATAACAGTGAGACTGGTGAGACAGTACGGCCTGCTACAAGAATAAAACAAGATAACATAAAAAAAGACCAGTCTTGTTGGCACCAGCCAAATCTTTTTTGTTTGTTTGACTCTATGACAGGGAGACTGGGACTGTAAAGTAGTTAGAGATGGCAGCTGAGAGGTGCAGTTAGCACCTCAGGCTGGTGAGCTGGTGGTGAATCGAGGGTCCTAGCAAGGCCAGTTAACAGTCAGGTGCCCACTGAATACAGTATTCTGGCCATGGTGGTATACAAGTCTAGGCTATAAATGGGGGGAGTTGATCAGAAAGGAAAGTGATAGAGATACTGGGCTGGCGGTACAGTGAGCATGGCAGATTACCAAGGGGTGGAAAATCAAGGGAGCACCGTACTCTGCTGCAACATAGCGCATGACAGCAGGAAGGGGAAACAGCAGCCAGGGCATCTTGCACTCGGACGTGCATATCGACATCAGCAGTTATTGCTGGTGCTAGAGTAGGGAGAACATCAAAACAGGAAATGTCTGGAATGCAGTGTCACATGATGGCCAGCCAGCTGTATGGCGGCTTGCAGGTGACCAGTTTTTGCACCCCAAGTCCGGGATGGCAGGAGCAGAGGATGGCAGGAAGGGCCCAGAGCCTCTGTCTGGTTTCTCTTCCCCTGGGGTTGGGAGGTAGCACAGTGCCACTCTATTAGCAACATCTAATGGAGGCCTGGTAGTGGCGCTAGTGCTATCTGCCTCCTCCCCACACGTATTCCAACAGGGAGGTGGGTGGACTGTAATAAGGACAAAAATCCCTCTCGCTGAGCATAATGATGGCTTTGCACCAATGGCCGCACTTGCCACATGGACACACGAACATGTGGGCCCCTATCCCCACCTCCACTTAGCCACTGGATCCTGTGCTCTCTTCCTCCCGTGCTATGCAATGGTCGAGGGAAATAGACAGACCAGGAAGGGTGGACATTGTTGGGGGGGGCGAGCTGGCATTAATAGTGGAGTTACCGGGTGGAAAAACACCAAAGGGCCAAAATTCAGAGAAGCGCCAATGATTAGGGGGCACAAATAGAAAGGAAATTCGACACCTGCCTAGCTCCACCCATGACATAGGTCCCATGATCTAGATAGGCCCTTCTTGCCATCAGAGCCCAATTTCCTCCTCCTCTGTGGACTTTCCAGTTAGAGATAGGAATGAAACCTGAAGAGGGCACCCAGTAGCTCAGCAACAGTGTGTCATGATGCTGTGTCTGAGACTAGGGTTAGGGAGTAGACTTTGAATGCTGGAATCTGGCAGCTGAGGGCTGGGAAATGCATGGATGGTGCCATACCCTCGCAACGACCCCTGCGGCTGGCTGGGGAGCCTGCTGTCCCACAGGAGAACGCCATGTGCATGCAAGGCCTCAAGTCAATTGTGCAGCTTCAACATGGAGAAGGGAGGCAAGGACACGAGGATAAGAAAATGACTGGTGGAAACTCACAGGCTGGTGCCAGAATGATGGTGCTTTTGGCACTCTCAGACCCAAACTCCTACCGGATCTCCAAGGTCGTCAGTGAAGATGATAAGCAGCGTCAGGCTGGGAAGTGACCAGCAGAGGCAGATGGGGGGGCTGACTGAGGAGCATAAAAAGTTATAGCTAAGGAAAAGAAATGGAGACTGGAGAGTGTATGGACTTCTCAGAGATCCAAACAGCAAGCATTCCTCTGTAGCTGGAGTCTGGGAAGCTGGTGAATTGTGATGGAGAGATCAATCCCAGTGGGTGGAGCGCATACTGAGAAGAAAACACATACTATAATTTCAGAGTTATTCGATTACACCCTGTGCTTGTATACATGTATCTGTTCCTGAGGCGTTGAGGATGAGCTGCATTTCTGAAAAGGTTTCTGTTAGAGATGCATGTGTAAACATCTGTAACAGCAATCTCTGAAACTGGGTTTTTTGTTCTTTCCTTTTTTGATAAAATTAGCAGAAACACCCCCAAAACAAATTCATGTGACTGAAAATGATTGCATCACACCTGGGCCATCTGGAGTAAATAAATTGTTAGCCCTTCCCCCCCACCTGCAAAAAAATATCTGGCCTATTTTGTTCTTTGAAATATAACAGTATACTGACTTTTGGGCTGCCTGTTACTTCCCCCTCAGTCTGTCAGATGGCGGCCTTCTCTATTCTCGTCACTAAACAGAATGCAGATGAAGACACTTTGTAGAATGCGATGTCACAAGTAACAGGATTGCCCCATGGGGTGATCATCACTTCATGGTATCGATTGATTGTTTTTTCTGACACAGAACTCGTTATTAGTCATCCATGTATAACCATGATGTTGAAATTGGTGATTAACTTTAATCCTACAAAAAAGCATTATTTTTAAAAAAAGTAAAGAAATGTACTTGTTGTTATGCATGGCCCTTAATATATACCATATTTCAAAGTGCCTTGCAGAGCAATACATTCAATTCTGGCACTGCAGAGACCATATGTGGTTAGACTCAAGATATCAGTAGCAGAGGGCAGCAACAGAGGGTTAAGTGTCTGAGCTAGCACCCTCCTCGGGTGGGGGATGGGGGCACAGTTTGTATTACTGCTTGGCTGCTTCCTAGTGTTAAGACTGACCTAGCAAAGAGGATGTCTGAGGACTGTTTGGGGGGGGGGGAGCTGGGGTGGAAGTGCGGTGGATGTTAGTCTCTCAGCCTCCCAGCAAGGGTGCAGACTAAACAAAATGGGAAAATGATGCCTCCAGGGGACCAGATGATGACCATTGTCTTTCACACACCCTGCCTGACGTGGTTCCTGCTATCAGATGCTTCCTCTGTCTGACCTACTGTAAGCAACTCCCCCTCCTTGCCTGGGCTCTCAAAGAGTCCCTTCCCCCACATCTTGGCCAGGGATTTAGACATAATTCTCAGGTGCCATGGTGGAAGCTACCCTACAACAGCAGTTCCCAGGCAGGAAAAGGAGCTTGACAGTGCTCAGAGGAATGAACTCTGACTAAGTAAGGGGAAACAAGTTTTTCAATTAATATATTTTTATTACATTTTTCAACACGAATAACACATCAATGGAGAGCATCACATATATATGTAAAATACTGTAATTAACCCAAGAGACAATTCACATGAACCTATGAAGACTAACTGCAAACTGTACAGAAACAAATAGAATACCATTCAGTTAATTATCTAATGAAGCTGTCCCAGTGGCACTGAGAGTCGAGGCGCTGGACACCACACCTTGTGCCACGCCGGCGACCTGTGTTTGGGAACGAACACAGATGGCCAGGGCTCGGCCAGGAGGAGGAGGATTCAGCATCTCATGGACAGCTCTTCTCTGGGGGAGGTGGGTAGGGAGGTCCACTGAGATGCTGGCTCCTGGTGGTGGCAGCTGGTGCATCCTTGGGGCCGATTGGATGGGGCAGTGTCTTACATGCAATGTATGGGAGCACACGTTGCAGCGATTGATACCATTGCACACCCATGCCAAGGGAGGGTGGGGAATATAAGAAAAATCCCCTCAGCAGCATGATGGCTGCCCAACAGCACCACCACGGATGCGCCCAAGCCAGCGCCCTCCTGTGCCTGTCCTCCAGGTCTCCACAGTGGTGGGATAAGTACTCACTGTGACATGGCCTGGGAAGGGCTGTGGCGGGGGGTGAGCTGTGGCTGCAACCGGGGCAGTGGGTTTGAAGGCTGGCTGGAAGGTGGAACCAAAGGCACAACCCCCCTAGCCAAGGAAAAAAAAAAAAATCTTGCAAATGAGGTGGGCCCACCGGCGCAGTTGTAGTGCTACTGCTCATGACACCAATGATCTGGGTTCAGAAGCGAACTCAGGACAGCTGGGGGGGGGTGAGGAGGATCGAGCGTCTGCAGGACTGCTGTCCTTGGGGGAGGTGGGTTGTGGATAGTGGAACCCTGCTTAAGGGTGGCTCACAGTGGAGGCTGAGAACACAACATAAGCATGGGACCGTGCTGATGAGGCAGAGACGCGGTGGACAGCTGCATGGCAAATGTGGAAGCATGTGCGTCACATGCTGACCTCATTGTATGTCCACATCTCCAGGGGTGATTTTCAAGCAGAAAAAAAAAAAAACCTGTGCTAGTCGCATGATGATGCTAAGTCATTTGACAGTGCTGTCTTGGACCCACTCTGGGAGATGCTGGGGGTCAGACTAGCATCTCAGTCCTTCCCCCTTGGGGTCAGGTGGGATCTCCACTGTGATGGGCAAGGCACGGTCTCCCGGTCCTCTAGCAGGTTCCTGAAAACTGCAAGAAGTCGAAACTGAAAGGAGCACCAATTGGCTGAAATGGGTACATCCTCAACCTACACAGGAAAATAAAGAGACTATATATATATATATATATATATATATATATATCGTTGCATCAGCATGTGGTCTAAAAGCAAAACAAAATGGTTATATTAAATGCACTCTGAAAATAGAGTTAAAAATCTACGTTTCCACCTTAGGTCTTCTTCAGGAAATATCTAAAAGAGAAAAACAAAAACAAAGTTAGTGTAGAGGGGAGGTAAAATGAGGGATATATGTATATGTGGGTAAAGAAGAAAGGGGAGGCTCAGGGAGAAGAAGTGATAAATGGTAAGATTAAGAGAGAATCTGTGAAACAAAAAGGTGATGATGGGAAAGATAAAGCATAATAGGAGTGAAAGAGCTAGGGAAGTTCCCAGGTGGGGACTAATTAACAGGGTCTAGTAAGAAGGCTGAAAGGTGACAAATGTGTGGGAAGGAGACAGAGATGGAGACTTATGGTGAAAATGAAAAAAAGAAATTAAATGAGTACAAAAACAAATAGACTTTAGGGGGGAAAAAAGGAGTGGCTGAAAGATGTTAGTGGAAAATAAGTCTATCATTTAAACCAGAGGGCTGCTGGGAGCCAAGGCGGATGATCAGCTTGGCTTCCATGTTTTTCTATGGTCAGGATCCCAGAAGCCCTGCTGAAGGACACAAACAGAAAGACACAAATCTATATATAGATTAGTTGGCGCACCAAGAATATTTCAGTAAAAGGTTTTAGCCATTAACCCATGATGTACCAGCAGCACTGTTCATTTTTTTATTATTATACTAATTGGGGACCCTCTCATCCAATCAGAAGCTAGGGGTACAAACCATTTATTTCTTAGTAAACCCATAACAGTCATTTTATTGTCAATAAAAGGACAGTAGTGACATCATCATCTGTCTTGCATTCTGATTGGTCTGTACTCACCGGTGCAAACATATGAAGCATAACAGTTATAGTGTGCTAGTTGGGTCACTGTCCTCTGCATCACTCCCGCTCGATTACGTGCTGCTTGCACTCTCTGTGGTGCCGCTCGCTCACTCTCTAACTGCCCTCAACTGTGACCGCAACATTTTTTTGTTTTAAATTTTGGGGAAAAAACAAATTGCCACACAGAGATGTGTGTGGCTACTCAAGTCCCGACTTCCGGAAAAAAAATGGTAGTGCCGCTGCTGCTCGCTCACTCGCTCCGGAGGGTCCGTTGCTGGCTCTCGCTAAATCCTATCGCCATGTTTATGCTGCTTTTCTGGGACGTCCCACTGTGTCAGCCAATCTGGTGGCAGGTAAAGGCTAAAAAGCTGTTGTACTATCGATGTGATGTCAGAACGATAGTACAACAACTTTTTTTGACCTTTGAACTGCCCTACAACAACTTTGTGAGAGCCTCTGATTTCAGTGCACAATAAGAGGCAACCATATACTATAATGGGATTGTCTGGTGAAGATAAAGCACTTCTCCTTCAGCCTCGGACTTTATTGATTCAAGAATTACATTACTGGGGGGGGGGGCTGTGGAGCAGCAACATGGTGGCAGCTCTTTGAACAAGCTCCAACACCGAGTCCTACAAAAGGATTAAAAACACCCAAAACCCTTATAATCTCAGGGCTTATATTATCTTTTTGCCAATCGGAAAGGGTTGCCTACAAGATGAGCCCAAAAAGAACTCCAAACGCACCTTTCCAAGCTTAGATGTCTTCCTGTCATCTCCGGGGGCTACGATAAGTACGGGGACTCCTGCTGCAAAAATTCTGGCTTCTCCTGAACTGCCAACAATGCAAATCCTAGCTATGCTCAACAAAATATAGGCCACAGAGGATGAGACTAACAAGCGACTGGTAGCAGTAGAGGCTAAGTTATCCGAGAATGACCGACTAATTCAAGACAACATAGCTGCTATCCGAGACCTTAAAGAGAACAGGGATCATCAATCCGAATGTAACATGGCCTATATCAAGGACTTAAACCTGCTGAGAAATAAAATGGAGTCTCTTGAGAATACACAGAGACAATCCAACATAAGAATTGTGGGGTTCCTATCTAAATTTGCTGTCACGATGGATCTGTTACCTGTGGTGCAGAGATTAATTTTCACAGACCTGCAATTGCTGCCTTCAGAAGTGGGGATCCATGTCGTTAAAGCTTTTTCAATCCCTCAACTACAGCGACCCAGGGAAGTAGTGCAGCAACAATCCCACACAGTTATTGCTACTGTCTCCTCGCCAGAGATCCGGATCGCCCTGCTGCAAGCTGTACGTTCCAGAGGTGAAACGGTCTGGGAAGGCATTCGTATCTCCTTTTTTCCTGACCTTGCAGCGCAAACCCAAGCATATAAAAAAGAATTACAAATAATAAAAAAAGGCCGTCTTCAGAACGGCATTGTGGCCTGGATGAACTTCCTGGCGAGGCTTTTAATAAAGCAGGCTTCCAGAACCCACGTTTTTGTGGATCCAGTGGCTGCATCGTCGTTTGCTGAAAAACCAATCCAGTCATCAAAGCCTGTGGTGGACACCTTGGATGAGGAGGGATGAGATGATTCTTGATTTGCAATTACCCAATTCTGAGGCTTTGGCACTGGAGGTACGGACTGTAAACTGTCAGACCTTTTTTGCTAATAATGCCATGACAGGATTACACAGTGGGCTTTCTCTCATTGTAATCATTGTTGGGATACTGCTGTGCTGTTTAAACTAGTGGAGTCCCCGTTACACAGTTGTAAAGTTATAAACTTGAGAGTTGTAGTACTGGTATTTTGAACTGAATGCTGCTCCACGTGTATATAGTTCTAAATGTATCCTGAAAGCCAATACTGTAATAGGCTATATTACAGCGCACTAAGCACTTCTCAGTTTGTGAACTTTTGCAACATTAATCAAACATTCTTCCCCTTCAGGGCAGGTTGCCATGACTTGCTAAACCTGAAGTGTCATTGTGCTGCTTAATTGAGACCAGACAATCTGGCTTGATTTCTGACTGCAGTTTATTGATTGCACTTCTCCCTCCATTTAAAAGTCCTTCAAGGGAACGGGCTCCTTGGCTTCGTATACTGTTGTTTTCATTTCACTGTGAGGTGGGAGTTTCATAGGTCTACAAGAGGTTCAGTTTGAACTTTTCTCCTTCAAAATAACTGGCAACCTATTCAATACATGAGCACAATTTCAGATTTAAAACGATTGATCTTATTGTCTTTATTGTACATGTCTTGATGAGGTCTGCATACCTCAATTCTTTTACATCTATGTGATACAGGTTTGCTGTAACATCATTAACTTTATAAATAAAAGATAAAAAAAAAAAAAAACAGAATCACATTACTGGGCCAGCCCAGTGGCAAAGAGGACTGAGGCGCTGTGCGCCTTACCTCTTCCCATGCTGGTCACCCAAGTTCAAGAATGAGCTTGGGCCACTGGCGGTTGGCTGGGGAGGGAGAGGATTGGGCATCCAGTGGACTACTGTCCTCTTCCAGGGATAGGGAGGGATGCTGTCTCACTCCTTGGCTGTCATCTGGTGAAGGCCGGGTAGCAGAGCCAGAGTCTGAGCGCTGTGCAAGGGAGGGGGCCGCGCTTCTGAAGCATGCGTATGCCTCCACGCATGCATGCTTACGTGCTGTTGTGGCAAAGGGTAAGGGAAAAAAGGGAAGGCACCAGCTTCATGAAGCTCTATCTGCCTGCCCTCATTCCTGCATCACCACCTGACCACCACTCGCAATTCTGGATGAGTCACCGGGTGGAGGGAGGATGGCCCTTCCCGTCCCAGCCCTAACACAGGGGGCAATCTGTGGGGGAACTCTCAGGCTGAGGTAGGTAGGGGGGTGGGTGCCAGATGGGGGTGGCAGGGACAGGGCTGAACAGCCTGCTGGAGTCGACCTGCTGGGAAAAAAGCAGTATGGAAAAAAAAAAATCACATTGCTGCCATCCTGCTGGTGCAGTGGTAGCACTACAGCTTGTGACGCTGAAAAAACAGGTTTGCAAATGAGCCTGGAGTGTTGGAGAGCTGGCTGGGGAGGAAGGTAGAGTGACTGAAGGACGGCTGACCTCCAGGGAGGAAGGGAGGGAGACAGGACCCAGAAGTAGGGTGCCTTCTGGTGGCAGTCAGGAAGCAATAAGCCTGGGAACCTCGCTATGGTTGGGGATTGATGGGATGTGACAAGCATTGGTGAGTCATTAATGGGAGCATGTGTGACACTCCATGATGCCTCCAGGGGCAACACTAGAAAAAACAAAAAGAGCTGCTGGCTGGATAGATGAAGCTTACACATGTTCCGTCAATACACAGAACGGCATCCCAGTCCCTCCCTATATTCCAGGCACTCTCAGCGGTGTGGGACATGGTTTCCTCCCTTCCAAAGGAGGAGAGCATCCATTAGCACGCTGTATCCTCCTCCCCCGGCCGGTCTCCGACCACCCAGACTTGTTCTTGAACCCAGGTTGCCAGCGTTACGCAGGGTAGCCCTACCACTGTGCCTATGGGCTGACTAGAAGTTAGTTTTTTTGTAGTGATTTATCTCAGATAGCTCAGCTGAGCTGCAATGTTTATTTTATGTGTTGTCCAGCTTCAACCCAAGTTTACAGCTGGGAAGTAGGGGCCGAAGCTTAAGGAAGTCAAGTGACCTGCTCAAGATCACACAGTGAGACAGTGGCTGTTGTGGGATTCGAATCTGGGAATCTCCTGTTACACAGTTTGATGTGCTAGCCACTAAGCTTCACTGACTCCCATCATAGCTTTTTGGATTCTATCAGCCCTGAGCAAAATAAAAGTTTTTGCAGGGACATGGGGAGAATGTCTAAATATGTGCACTAGCTGCATGGTAAACAACAACACATTGTGTAAATCCTTGCACATTATATTTGCATAATAACTTATTTCCAGAGCAGCATGACATCAGTGATGCATAAAATACCTCTGACAGTAAATCATATGATTAATCTCACAAGAATGTAACTACAGCTTTTTTCCATTGCTTGTCTGACTGCATAAACAGCCGTGCTTTTGAAGATGAGTTGGACTGATAATGCACACCCTTGGTCTTTATCTGAGAAATTTGTTTTATTCAGCTGTCTTTTCTGGAAATTATTTTCAGCAAAATACAACCCAAAGTTGTATATCAGACACAAATTAAGGAGGCAGTGTAGTCTAGTGGTTAGAGCACCAACCTGGAAACTGGTTGGTTGCAGGTTTAAACCCTACCAGAGTCAAATACTCACTGTGTGACCTAGGGCAAGTCATCCACCCAGCTGGGGTGTGTGAGAACAGGACCCCACTGGAAATGAGATGTTGCACCTCAGCTGGGATAGCCTAGGTAAATAAAACAGTAAAACTAAAATTTAGGAAAACTAAACCTGTTTTTGGTGTATTAAGAAACCTAAAAAAAGCAAGTTGTTGGCCAGCGTGAATGCAAGATATCAACCCATAGCGCTGCCACCAGGAAGGGCAGAATTTACATCCGAGTTCAATAATTATTTATATATTTTCATCTTTCTGTTTGTATATCTATACATGTATACTTTCTGTTTGCCTGCCTATCTGTCTGTCTGCCTGGCTGTCTGTCTATCTATCTGTCTGAAAATTGGTAACCGGGAAAGGGGCATTGGGTTGGAGTCCATTTCTAGGCATGACCCAGGGTGGGGAGAAAGTAATAAGTTACAGGCAGGTAGACATAACATTCCATGCTGACATGTAAAGCAAAACATGGTAACCGAAAGCTACAGAACCCAGGAGGGGAAGTGCAACCACCATGAGGATGTCAGGGGACTGGTATTCTCAGACTCTCATGTGAACATTGAGGGTACACAGTGGTTGCTTGGGCTTGGAGGTCTCCATTTGTGGCCTGACCAAGGTAATTCAGTGGTGGGAGGAGATGAAAACCTATAAAGAAACAATATGTGAAGTAAGTAATAAGCCACAACGGGGTGTGCATTAAAGGACTGTAATGCAAGCCCAAGGGGAGTAGCAAGACACAAGGCCAAAGGCCGAGTGTACATATGCCTCTGGGAAGTGAATTAAAATCCTATCATGCACACCCTGATGGGCTTATGTCACTCTAAGTATTTTTTTTGGAGACAAACAACTGGGATTCAGCACCTGACCATGCATTTATAGACATTCAATACACAGTCAGGTGATGTCACTGGGCCAATTAAATTTCTAGAATTTTTTGCCATTTTATAAATAACTATGGGAACCATCCTGACAGCCAGTGACAACACACCACATAGGAGCCCAATAACTATGGGAACCATCTCAATGGTCTAGTGAAAGCGCACCATGCAGGTGACCCAGTAACTATGGGATCCATTCCCATGGCCTAGTGACAGCACACCACTTAGAGGCCCAATAACTATGGGGACCATTCTGATGGCACAGTGACTGTGCACCACATAGGTGGCTCAAAACTTATGGAGACCATCCCGATGGCAAAGAGACAGTGCACCATGTAAGGGCCCAATAACTATGGGGACCCTCCAGAGGTTCCCGTGGCAGTGCACCACATAGGGGACCAATAACTATGGGGACCCTCCCAATGGCTCAGTGACACCGCACCATGTAGAGGACTCAGTAACTATAGGGACTATCCCAATGTCCCAGTGACAGGACACCATGTAGGTGGCTCAGTAACTATGGGAACCATCCCCATGCTCCAATGACAGTGCACCACTCATGTGACCGAAGTTTAGGAGCAAACGTGGGATGCTGGGTCAGGAGGGTGGCTGAACCCCAGCTGCTGCTGTTTGTCACTGTGCTGCAGTCGGGGGATGGTGTGGGGTGCTGGAGCCACAGCCACCCCCTACTGTGGCCCAAGGGAGCATGCTTCCTCCAGAGGATATTGCTGCATGCAGCTGAGAAAGCTTGATAAGACTACTGCCATGCCAGGGAAGGAACCAAGGGAGAACTGTTGGGGAAAAAAGGTATCTGTGAAAGTAATGGCCTAGGCTTCCCCTTGGTCCTGGTGCCCACTGAGGCTGGATCCTAATCTGCATAGTGAACTGCCTCAGGGGACCATCCTCCTGCTGGAGCTCCTGCCACAGAGGGGAGGTGCAATTGGAAGTGTCTGTAGGAGCAGGACCCAAGGAGACGGCAGTCAGTGGGCCAGAATGGGGTATGTCCTTGACTGACATGGCTGGGGAGAAAAAGCTTTATATGGAATCAAATGAAATAACTGTTTCATAGTAATTACCCCCCACCTCCGATAGACCAGCTCATACGGCAACATCTCATTTTCAGTGGGGGTCTTCTTTGTTCTATCCTGTTTTACAGCTGGAGTAAACTGAAGCACAGAAAGGTCGGAGGAGTAGCTGAAGGTCACACAGTGGGCCATTGGCTATGGTGGGATTCGAACATGCAGTCTCCTGTTTCACAGTTTAGTGTTCCAGCCTCTAAAAATAACTGTTGCTGTGTGACATTGGTACAATTACTAAGGCCGTTTACCCAACTGTGTTGGAAAGTTAACACAGTGGGTGGTCTCTGCCTGCAGCCTCCCTTCTAACTCAGGTCTATTTAATTGATTTAAACTTCCCACACAATCAGCACAAGAAACTCTGCAGCAGATGGGACTACTAGTGCATTCCTCACCGTGTAACCCAGGCAGAGAGAACAGCTTTCTGGATGTTTTGTTCTTATAAGCAGGTGCATTGGCGACCATGACAGTAGGAATGTCCATTGACACAACAAGGTTAGCCTTAGTAGGAATACTTAAAACAAGTTCTGATGGGGGGGGGAGCAAAAACACTATATGGCTTGTTTGCTTGGCTGAGTACCTGATAAACTCTTATCCCTTCAAACTAATGCTTCCTTCACAGTGCCTCCATTGCACAAGGTGAGGTGAGGTGAGACAGGTCAGCTTCTGGTTAGTAAGACATCTGTCTGACCGATGGGTTACCCAGACCTCACTGAATATGTGTTATGTCAGTGTGGGGATCTCTAGAGATGTAGTGATGTGATGTGGTCATGGCCCAAATGCTGATATAATCTTGTGGTTTATCTGGTCAGTGGAGGCCCATAAACCAAGATAGGATGGACATTTAAATAAAAAAAGCTGCTTTAAACCTGCTGACCTCTGTTTTCTGTGGAAACTGTTTTTTAACTACTGGTTCACATTCTGTTATTGTTACCCGCAGTGGGTGTTCCTGAGTTCCACGCTGACTTATAGTTAGTATGCATTGTACACTGACATTGACATGTGTAATATGTATATGTAGAAAATCCTTTGTAACTATTACTTGTCATGTATGTCAAACTCAGAAGTGGTTTTTGAATGGAAGCCATTTAAACTGAGCTATAAGCTCAGCAGGCGTGTTCTCTTGATCAACATATTTAGAAAAATCCTTCACATAAGATCTCTTTTATAACACTTACACTGTCACAGAACATCCGTATTCTCTGCTACAGGACTGTGGGGTTGAAACAGATGATAACCACTACCCAGTCATGATGAATGGGAACGTTTCCTCATTCTGTGCCTGATACCCACAATTCACAACAGCGAAGCTCGAGTGACTTATGACATCACAGTAAGGAGTGACAAGGATCACTGCTACGTGTTCATCATAATTAGATAGCAGTTGTCAAATATACTGTGTTTTTTTAAATTAAGGTTGAGTGGGCAGCGTTGCCCAACCTTCTGCTACCAAAAGGGCAGAAACAATACCTTTTTGTTTGCTCCTGACACACATTCCTCAGTGATATGCCCAGGTGGTCAGAACCACAACATGACACAGCCATTCAAGAGAACAATGTGGTGACACATTTACTATCACATGTACAGGATTAGAATTTATTTAGTTAGTTAGTTTTTGTTTACCGGGTGGGTGCACTAGCCATAAAGATGACTGTTTTCAGGCATGACCTGGGAGGTTACAGGGCAGACATTGCAGGTATAACAAACAGTAGATTACATTGAGATACATATACAAGGTGTTGTGAAACATGACACAATAGGCTAAGCAGCACAGGTAGTATACAGGGTATTTCAAAAACCATTTAACAATAAGCTAAGCATTACAGGTGGTCCTGGTAAGATCATAGAGGTTTTTACAGTCATAGCATGACGAAAAACATACAGTAGCAAGAGTACTGCAGTAGTAGTCCTGAAAATGCAATTTAGAAAGTACAACAAAAATAGATAAATAAAAATGGGGTCAAACACTGACAAGTGCAGGGGATAATGGGCAGGGAACGGCAAGATTGTGAACAGCAGGGATAATAGCAGGTCAGGATAAGGAAAGGTAGGGTATAGGACAGGAGCTGGCAAAGAGAGAAAGGGATGGCTGCAGGGGGCTAGTGTCAGGAGAGAGAGAGCTGGGATAGGCTGTACCACAAGGGGAGTATTGTGGAGAAAAGGTAAGAGCTCCGGGATAGGCAGGATACCCAGAGGACTAAGGAGGTTTGAAACAGGAGCATTGGTTGGTGGAGCCGAGATGCTGGTGGAACGCTTTTTTAAAAGCATTGTTTGTAGGAGCTAGCTGGACATTCAGAGGGAGTGAGTTCCATAATTGAGGTGCATGGTGGGCAAAGGCTCTAGAGCCTTTTGTGGTACTGCATTTGGGGATACACAGCAGGGATTTGTCAGCCGAGCGTAGGCTGTAGTTGGAGGTCTGGTAGGTGAGTAGCTCTGATAGAGTTGTTCTAGTGAGTGTCCCCTGTATTTATGTTCCCAGTACATTATAGGGACATAAACAACATCAGACAGTTCCAAAACTGTAGTTTTGTTAGCTGCTTGGTCGACAGTAATTTGGAGTTTTGACTCTGTTACAGTTTTGTACAGTAGAACTCTAAGCACTACTGTGATAGGTTAATCACTCTTGCTCTGAGTTCTGTACTCATACAGTGACAGGTGGAAACTACATCTTACTTCTTCCAGGCAGAGAACTTTTAATGTCATTCATAAAAAGAAAACAGAAAGTACGTTTTTTACTTCATCTTTATTTCAGGTACCGTTAAACGTGGATCATTTTCTGGTACGAACAGCATTTCTGAAAATAATATTATAAACAGCAGCAAATTAGTTCAAATGTCCTGTCCTCTTTAAAGGAATAACCAATAACAGACATCTACTCAGACCCCACATCCCACCTCACTTGCACTGTATTCCTGCCTCCTGAAGGGCCCCCCCCGCCCTGTATGCTCTGCCATGAAGAGCAGGTTATGGGGGTTGCTAGTGAAGGGCAGGGGAAATGTAATCAGGGTTCAGGAATGGGGGGCTAACTGTGACCTGGTGGATGAAGCCTGGGCAGAAAATACATTCACTAAAAATACCAACAGCTTAATCTGGTTCAAGGTCAGTTGGCATTCATCTGTATCCCCCATCTCCTGGGTCGTGCCTGAAAATAGGCAGAATTTGTCTAGTGCACTCACCTGGTCAACAAAAACTAACTAAATAAATAAATAGAATTTTGAAACTATAAAAGAGCTAGGCCAGCAATGCTGGAGTTTGTATGTTGAGCTGCCATGTGGGAGAGACCCATGTCCTCCACTCTAGTCTGACTCCTCCCAGTGAACCCAGGCTATCTTGTCAGACTCTGAAGGTGGCAGGCTGTATGACAACAGCACCTTCTGTAGCACTGGCTACATGATGCAATCTAGGCGTCACCTACAAAGAGTATAGGTAGAGGAGCTGACTCAACAGAATAATAATAATATTAATAATAAGGTTGGAAGGCATTGGGGGCCGGATGCAGGGGACTTTTTCCTCCTCTGCGGAGGGAGGACAGCGAGTTTCCTTCACAACATCACCACCTAGGTAACCACAGGTGGTGATGCAGGATGGAGCAATGGAAGGGGAGGGGGATGCTCCTCAATGGAAGACATAAACATGCTTAGCGTGCACACATCATGCTGTCAACACTGTGGAGCATCAGGGGTCATAAAAACTCCAGGAGAAAAAAGGCCACTGGCTGCTGCAGGACAGCGCTCACAGTTCCCCACAGACCCCACCCCACCTACTGGCCGCCAGACCCAAAGAATGGAGTGAGGCATTCAGTGGAGGCCTGGGGTACCCCCTGACGTCTCAGTCACAGCAGGCAATCTGCAAAGGAACAGGTGGGTCCCACAAATAAGTCCAACAGATGGTAGGTGTTGGGGTTGGGGGGATGATGGGCAAAGGGGGCCAGCTGGCGAAGAAAGGGGGAAAAGGAAGGTGGATCTCAGATTATGGTAGCCACACCCTCCATGCCAACCAACCATCTGATCCTGCACACGTGCCTTTTGTGGTGGAAGAAGGTGGGCTAGAGGAGTTATGGTGGGTATGAGTGGGCCAGTCCAAGGCAAATCGGCAGAAAGAGTGGAAGAGGGTCCAATCTGGCCAGTGCGGACTTGGAAGCTGCACTGTACACAATGTCACCATGCTCAAAGATTAAAGAGATCACCTTGGGGAGGATTTCTCTGCCAGCAGAAACCAGGATGCCCTCTTTATTCCTGTAGAGAGCCCCAAATTTAGGATAGTGCTTCTGAAGGATGGCTTCTACGTGCAAGGAGAAACTGAGGTGATGGGCCAGCCAGACTTCAAGTTTTTTTTTTCTTATTTACACAATATCCCTGACATGCTTACAGTTATGTAGCATAATCACACACCTTCGTCCTACCCAAATCACCAAATCTCTCTGTCCCTCATCTCTGAGACTGTAAAGCTGCCTCCCCCACTCTTCTTCTGCCCTAGTGCACCATAATCTGCACGGCTGTCATAACTGGATACTGGGAGCCTCTATCCTCCCTCCCTCCTTTCATGCAGGGTTGCCTGTTTTAAATGTCTTCTACTCCTTAGACCCTATGCCCACCTCCCAGACTCCTAACCATCTCCCTATCCGCTGTAAGTCACAAAGGAACATGCGCCTATTAAAGCACCTCATAGCACTCCTGCTCATTATAGCCGGTGATGTAGAATGTAACCCTGGTCCCTCCTCCTCAACAAATGGGCGACTCTCCGCCTCAGCTAATCACCTTCCAAGAGGGTTCAAAATAGTTCACCTAAATATATGTAGCATTCTGAACAAAATAACGGCCTTGCAAACAAGTGTCTTATCCCTTTGAACTGATATCTTAATCATTACTGAATCCTGGCTGAAGCCCCACAGCCTTGATGCCGAATTCTCAATACCTGGGTACTCCTTAATTCGGCAGGACCACCTGGGCAAAAAGAAGGGTGGTGGCACTGCCATGTACATCTCCTCTAAACTCCAGTTCACCACAATCAGACCTACTGCACCCATGTTGTCATTAGATTCCCTTCTAATCAAACTCTCTCTCTACCGCACTCGATCCCCTTATACGTAGCAGGGTCTTACTGCCCGCCGGACACACCGCTGCCTAGCATTCTAGACCACCTAGGCACCCTGAGGTCCCTTGCGGCTGGCGGCGAACTTCATATCCTTGGAGATTTCAACCAGAACTGGCTAGGCAGCGCAGCCACCAAAGCACACTGTCAAATAGATGCGCTAAACCTGCCCCAACAAACAACGGAACCCACTCGCCTAAACCACAAATCCAAGCAGCATACTCTACTGCATTGGGCCCCTACCACCCCATCGGATAATTAACGCTGGCCTACTACCGGACTCCCTCAGCGATCACCACATGATTTATTTGGTGCGGAAAATATTCAGACCCAAGGCCCCTCCCCCCTGCACATTGTACAACAGAGCTTACAAATCCCTAGACCTGACCGCACTCCTAAATGACCTCACCAGCATCAACTGGTCCTGCATCCCTAGGGCTCCCTCCATGGATGAGGCCCTCAAATTTTTCACGACCAACTTCCTGGCTATCTGGGACTCCCACACGCCTCTCAGAAGATCCAGAGTAAGAGGATCCCACCTGCCTTGGATAACTGCAAACCTCTTGGAACAACTACGAGCCAGGGACCGAGCCTGGAATACCTTCAAGGCAACGGATACTCAAACGGCTCTGCAACAGTACTGCTCGCTAAGGAATGCCTGCACAAGACTCATACAACAGGCCAAATCTAATTATTTCAAGTCTGCTTTCAACAATAACTTTTCTCACCAAGCACAATTCTGGAAATCAATTAAATCCCTACTTACCCCTCCGGCCCAACCCCCTACTCCCACACTCAACATAGATGGAAGCATCATCACTGCTCCATGCACTGTTGCCACTGAGTTTAACTCATATTTCACCAACACTACGTCCTCTCTACTCTCCTCTCACCCCTCACTCCCTCCCATTGCTCCCCCTGCTGTCTCCTCACCTGCCTATTTCTCACTCCGCCCGGTTACACCCGCTGAGGTACTAAAAATACTTCAGTCACTAAATCCATCCAAAAGTAAATGCCCCATGGGCCTTGACTCCAAAATGCTCCTTCTTTCTGCCCCAGCCATAGCCAACCCTCTAGCTGCTCTCTATAACCTGTCTTTCAGACTCAGGTCTGTCCCTACAATATGGAAACAAGCCACAGCCATTCCCCTCGCCAAAGGAAGTGACCCTTCCTCCCCATGCAACTACCGTCCTATATCGCTGCTCCCCATCCTAGCCAAAATACAGGAGCGCCTTGTACTAGCCCAGCTCTCCCACTACCTCGACTCCATTTCATTCTTCACCCCTTACCAGGCCGGGTTTAGAAAAAATCACTCCACCACCACCACCTCTCTCCTTCATCTCACCAACACCATCCTTACGGGTATGGATAAAGGGGAGATAACTGCGGCTATATTCATCGACCTGGCTAAGGCTTTCGACATAGTCTTTCATGCCCTGTTACTGTCCAAACTCGCCCAAGCTGGACTGACTGTGCCTGTCACCAACTGGTTCCAGTTGTACTTGGCAGGTAGGTCCCAGTCTGTCCGTATTGGCTCAGCTATCTCCACCTCACTCCCAGTTACCAGCGGGGTCCCCCAAGGATCTGTCCTTGGCCCTTTGTTGCTCTCTATTTTCCTCAGTGATCTGCCTGCAGCCTGCCCTCATACATCTATCCACATGTATGCAGATGACACGGTACTGTTTGCCTCTGGTTCATCCCCCACTGCCATGGCAGCCTGCCTGCAGAAGGATTTTGACTCCATCCAACGTTGGTTTCGTTCAGATCAACTATTTCTAAACCCTAAAAAAACTGTTTTCCTAACTTTTGGCTCTCAGGCCAAACTGTCCCGCCTTCCTGCCTCCCCCACTTTCCACACATTAGAAGGCTCCCCCCTGGAGGTCTACACTTCCTACAGATACCTCGGGGTCTGGTTAGACCAGCATCTTGACTTCACTGTGCATATTGATGCTATATATAATAAGCTGCACCACATCTTAGGCGCATTATACCGCAACAAAAGTTGCATCCCCCTACCAACGTGACTGGCTATCATTCAAAAGATGATCCTCCCAATAATGGACTACGGCAATGTAGTCTACTGTGCAGCCCCTCAAACCTCCCTGTCCAGACTAGACCCTCTCTTCAACTCCTTCTGCCAGTTCTCCCTGGACTGCCCTCCTAGTACACATCACTGTGACCTCTACCAGTCCTTGGATCTCCCCCCTCTCTCTCTCTACAATCGGAGATTGCTACACTGTGCTAGAACCACTGCAAAATTCTGGTCGCAGTCCCTCCCCTCCTACCTGGCATCCTCCCTGAATGTTCTTCCCCCTCCAGCCTACTCACTCAGGAACATTGATTCTTGGCTACTTCACATCCCGCACAGGTCCACCAGGTCTGGACAGGCTGCTTTCAGCTTCAGGATGCCCAAATTATGGAACTCCCTGTTGGCTGATATTAGACACGCCACTGGCATTCCACACCGTAATGCTCTTCTTAGGACTCAATTTTCTACCACTTGCTCTTGCATCCTGCCCCACTGAATCCCTTGCAACCTTGTTGTCAGTTGTTTATTTGTCTCCGCTGTTTTTCTCCCTATTGTTGTCAACCCTGTTTACTGTGTGTTGCGGGGTATATACGTAATTCAGTGCATGCCGTTCCCTTACCTGTACCACCCTTTCTGTAAATTTGCTATTTGTTATATAAGGATTTTGTCTACTCTAATTTGAATTGTAATTGTGTATGTGTGTAAATTCAAATTTACACACGTGTATGTGTGTAAATTCTACTATTACTGTATCCTGCCTATCCCTATTCCCCCAGGGCACATCTGGAATCGAGTGGAACACTGCTCAGTATGCCTTTCTGGTAAAACTCTTAAATAAATAAAATAAATAAAGAGACTTAATTGCATTGTCTGATTTACACGCCATTAGGGGTTAACAGCAGACTAGATTGCAAACGTGTTGCTTACCAAGCAGTTACCACAGATCAGCCTTGCTATCAGTGTGGGTAACCTTTTGTAGAAATACATAAATAGACTGTGTAAAAATCAAGCTTAAACTGTCAGAATAATCAGATATCAAACATCTGAGTATATGAAGCAACATATAGAAGTGTTATTGCTGGAATCCACAGCACAAACTACTTGCTTAAATCCTGGATTCAAGAAGGCATACCTACAGACGTTACATAATGTTAGGAGCATGCATTTGCAAAACCCTTCAGTTATATTGTTGTCTGGAAAATGTACAAATTGATCTAATAGTTTGCCCTTTTTTCAAGGTGCTGGAGAAAATGTTTAATGCAACTGGTTGCTATCAAACTAATTATAATGCTTGCATAAAACACCACATATGCTTCTATGAGCTTTGTTAGAGAACAGTAAAAACAAACAGTACGTAAATGCAGAATGTTCAACAAGCTCCGCAATCCAGCAGTTCGGCAGCTGTAAACAGATGAGAAGGTGGTAGTGCCAACACAAGGGATGGGGTGGGGGGTTGGAGCCACCCTGAAAGCTGCACAAGGCAGGTACCATTTTGGAGAGATTGCAAGTCCCTTTATACTAGCAGGCTGAATTTTAAAAGACACATTTATTTAACATCAGAATCTTTTAATTTAAAAGTCTCACCTACTTCTAGCACAAGTCCAATGCCTGCCTCGCTCTGTTGTACTGTCTAAGACTGTCTTCCTTACCCCCCGACCCATTTCCCTTACTTATGAAGTTTATGCAGATTCAGTCTGAGTCCTCACTCTGTTTGGCACTTTCCTTTGCCCCAAAGTCCTGCCTAATTTTTTTTTGGCCAATATACCAGTGTCTCTGGAGTCACTGAACAAATATTATAAAAAGGGTCTGAGAAATTAAGCTTTCTGATTGGCTGTAAACTAACAGCCTTATGTTTATCTTTTATTAACATACATGTAGAGCGTAATCAGAGGCTGAACAAGGGTTAACACTGTTTTAAAAACATTTTTATTATAATAGCAATAAGGCAGTCTCAGGGGATATGTTAATGGTCAGTGCTTAACAAAATTGGGGGAGCAAGCATTCTCTCATTTCACCCCCCAAGTTCTGTAACTCCCCGTCTCCAGTTTTGAGGGCTTTTTATTGCACTCCTCCTTCAAGGCTGCACTTTTCTCTTACCTTTATGCGCATAATACTTGTGGCTGTACCTAACCTCGCTTGGCCCTCTGTGTCTGCTTCTTCCTGCCTAGAATTATTGGTTTTCCGAACTTCGAGTGTATTGCCTGGTTTGTCACCTGTCCTTTTCATTCCTGCGAGGATGGTTACTATTTGTATGTGTAATTCCCTGGTTATTCCCTATGGGGATATCCATTGTAAGCATTCAAGGACTGCATGTATTCTACCCGAGTTTGTTTGTATGACTGTATCTATTCTCGTACTCTCCCAGGTCATGACTGAAAATAGGCAGGGTTATTGCCTAATGCACTTACCCAGTCTCCAAAAGCTAATAAATAAAAATAAGTTAATCACCCTCTAGGGGCATGTAGCACTCGGCTATGCCTCGTGCCACATTACACCCCCAGAGAGTGATTAACAGACCATTAACATAACCCCTGGTCATGCCTTATTGCTTAATTGCTTGCCTGCATAGATGACTTTATGCTTGGCTGGATACTGTCGATTCTGAGAGATTCCATAAGATTGTATAATAGCCCTGGTGCCATCGAACACTTTTCTTTGCTTCCAGATAATGAAACTCAGATCTGGGTGTAGAGAAATGTTATCTCCATTTCAGTAGTGAGTGATCTGGTGTGCCTCCCTGTGTCCAACCTGATCCCATGTATTTAAGAGTCTGCAAGGCAAGTTCTTATAGTCCCTCTTTATACGAGTATAATGCGAAACACTCAGAAGACTGTGGGAGCTGGGTCAAGATGTAGCTTTTCACTCAGCCACAGCCTCACAAAAGCTGTGGGGTCATCACCTACAAAGGCCTCTGGGAGTTCTAAAAGGCTTAAGTTTGCTGACCTGGTGATATTCTCCAGAGCTTCCAGGTGGTATTTAAGGACTTTATTTTCTTTTTATGAGTCCCGTGCTGGCAGATACCACTTTTCATGCAGATCCTGCAACTTCTTTAGCTGCTGCCACAGCGGATGTTGCTTGCCCTTTGGAAGTGCTATGTTGGGCATTAAAATCCATAATCTTTTGGTCTAGTGTGAGGACTCTCTTGTCCAGTGCCTAGATCATTTGCAGAAGATCCTTGTTGGAGGGTCCCTCTGATACTTCAACCACCACACTCAATGTCGGTGTCGTGACGCTCCCACTGGGCCCTGACTGCTGGCCACACCAACTTCCACCCTTGTTCATTTTATGGGGTGCCCCATTCTTGGATTTCTCCCAGAGTTTGTCTGGATGTTAAACACAGTTTTGTGATTTAAATAAATCCAGCAGAACAAGAACAAACAACTTTTGAAAACTAGATGTTGCCAGATTGCAGTTGTGTGTTGAAGAGCTACAGCAGAGCACGTCTTCACGGGGTGGCTGCTGGCCATGGCCCCCCCCCACCCAAGATATTTGAAAGAGGAGACATCCTCAGTCACCTCTTCATCTACAGTCTGGATGGATGGGAGGGGTGAAAGTCTGGACAGCCTTTGCCAGTTGCCAAAGGTTATAGAGACTGTTTTCTTGGCACTGAGGGACAGTTGATTTTTCTCCCCTCTGCCTCATCGCTCTTTTCCCTTAAATCCCTCCTTTGCAACTTCACAACTCCTGTAATTGCCCTTGACCCTGCAAAGTTCACCTGCTGCCACCCTGGTCCCTCTGTTGTTGCCCACCGATGTGCACAGCTTAGCCTTTGGGTTTTGCACTTTGCTCTAACACTGAATCTGTAAATCTGTGGACCCGTTCCAGTGGCTGTGGCAACTGTACGTTTGTTCTGTATCTTATATTGCCTTTTTCCACGGCAGCTGCAAATCATTTATTTTACTGCACCTTACCGTTTTAAGTTGAACTCTGCCACCATACACATCTTGAAACGAGCTCAGTATGTCTCTCCTGGTAACACTTTTGAAATAACTTATCTCAGCACAATCGGACACCCTGGCATATGTTGTTCCATTACACATTTTATATATACGTTTATGGCCTGGCTTGATAGCACAACATAAAGGGGAGCTGTTTGCTATACTAGGGAGCTGGGTTCAAGTCCAATACCAGGAATGCCACATCAGGTCAGTAGGAGTGGAAGTAGCACTCCACAAGGTCCTCTCCACCTCAGGGAGGAAGAGCCGATAGTCACACTGTAAGACGCCCCTCCCGCTGGCCTACCATGACAAGCTTGCCTGTACAGCACCTTGTTTGTGTGGGAGGAGGAGGAGGGGCCAAGAGCCCATCCATGTCCTGCAGGGTGACACTGACTCACCTCCAGCATTGCTGGGGACGTGGTGTGGGGATTGCAATAGTGATGATTCAGTCTCATTGGGCACACAGATTAAATTACTGCCCCCACCCCGATGCTTATCAAGAGCTTTCAGAGTCATGTGGGGCAAGAGAGATTGGAGAAGAGTCTGGTTGGGAAGCTGTACTGCATCCTCAAATGGGCTGAAGGGCTTGGATGATGGATAGAAAGGAGACCCAATTGTCAACCCAGATAAAAGGGATTAAAAAAAAAAATAATGTCAGGGAATAATCCTGTTAAGGGAATATGTTTGTATCTAACTGTACTTAACTGTTAAAAGAGCTTCTGGTAACATGGGGTTAATAATTCTACTCAACTGTATTTCCCACGATAAGCAGCCACAGCCCAAATGTTACAGTTGCACTACATTCGTTGTCAGGGCCTCTGCTATACTCTTGCTAGTCCCAGCAGCTGACAGCCAACCACATCCTTTCAGTGGGCGCAGAAACGAGAGCTCCAAGTGCAAAGTAGCTCTGCAACTCACAGCCGGCTGCAAAACCCTGACAGGAAACCGCAGGCCTGCTTGTTTCTTATTGGCTGCTCAGTTGGCCCACCCTCCCCCATCTGAAACTGGCTTTGTGATCACTGAAGGGGCCCTTATTTCACTGAGTAACGCAAACAACAAATGGCTGTCTGAGTTTTTTTTGTGTTTCTCACAAATTGTTTACTAAGGGCTACTCGCCTAACTGATGCATTGTCTTTATTCGGGGGGGGGGGTATCTGGTTTCTACTCCACTTTACAGCTGTGAGGGCCAAGCACAAGGGAGGTCAAGTGACTTGTTCAGGGTCACACTATGAGCCACCACAAGGGGAATCCAACATGAGCTTGCATGTCATTTTGTCAGCGCTCTAATCACTAGACCACATTTTTAGGTTGATGTATGTTTATATTAATGCAGAGTTTCAAACCTGTGCTTGAAATCAACTCCAGACATATCAGAGACCAGAATGGAAATAAATATATATTACATGGATGGGCCATTTCCCCATAGAAAAACCTGCCAGTTACTATACTGCATATCCATCAATTAAATCTGTTTATCACACCAACTGAAGCTATATACCACAGCAAATAAATTCATATAGAAAAGCAATAAAACAGTAACATAGTTAAAGAAAGTAATGCAAGGTTCAGCGCTAGGGCCTGTCCTCTTCAATGTCTTCATTAGCGACATTGTGGAGGGGCTGGAAGGGAAGGTAGGCCTCTTTGCGGATGACACCAAGATCTGCAAAAGGGTGGAAAAAATGAGAAGAGACCTAGGCAGGTTGGAGGAGTGGTCAAGAGTGTGGCAGCTTAAATTCAGTGCGAAGAAGTGCAAAGTCACGCACTTGGGGCACAGGAATTCTGGAGTGGAATACACAATGTGGAGGAGCAGATACTAGCAGCAACAAAACTGGAAAGGGACTTGGAGGTACTCATAACAGATGACCTAAAAGTAGCCAAGCAGTGTGAAAAGGTGGTGGGGAAGGCCAGAGGGATACTGGGGTGCATATGGAGAGGCATCATCAGTATAAAACTAATGCCACTGTAGAGACAATTGGTGAGGCCACATCTGGAATACTGTGCTCAGTTTTGGAGGCCACATCTCCGAAAGGTCATAGACCAAATGGAAGCGGTCAAAAGAAGGGCAACTTAAATGGTGATGGGAATGCACCATAAACTGTGTGAGGAAAGACTGAAGGGCCTAAATATGTATACTCTGGAGGAAAGGAGGGAGAGGGGGCATATGATCGAGACAGTCAAGTGCCTCAAGGGGATAAACAAAGTACAGAAGGGCAGCATAGCACAATAAGAGGCGGGGAGGTTCAGGGGTAATGTGAGGAAGTACTTTTTCACAGAAAGGGTGGTGGATGCATGGAACAGCCTCCCTATGAAGGTCGAGGGGACGAAAACAGTGGGTGAGTTCAAGAATGCATGGGACAGACAGAAGGCAACCCTAGTGGTAGGAAAGAAAAGGTAAGCTGTAGATGAATTAGGATATGCAGTTTTATGTAGGTAGGGAAATCGGCAGGCTAGGTCTGCCATCGAAGTCTATGTTTCTATGTAAATTAGCACCTAATAACCAGTTAACAGCACATTATCATTCAGTTCACAAATTAAGGCTTATAATCCATGACATAAAAATACCTCCACACTGCAAACTTGTCTTGACCATCCTTATATATTATATAAAACAAACACCAAGACAGTGCTCTCTACTCGTGAAATAGTGCCATCTTTTGGGGAGGTCGTACTGCCATGAGACTGAACCGCATTAGCCCCTCCTCAATGGCATTATCTCCTTGTACACCACACTTTCTGGGCACTTATTATATGTAATTTTTTTCAGCACAGTGGCACCCTGTATTGCTGACAATTTCCCCCTCTCCCCACGTTTAACCTTGTGGTGCCGGTCTCTGCCCAGTGCAAAGTGCCATGACTTCATATCTTGCACTGCAGCACAAGCTGGGAAATTGGCCTGAGCACTTTGGCCATTGTTTTCTTTTGCAGTGTATTTCCCCAGAACAGCCCAACTGAAATACACCATCTCATTTTCAGTGGGGTCCAGCTTTTACCTAAATGTATGAATAGGTGGAACTGCATCACATGCTGTCACACATCAGGGGCTGGCAGTATAGCATAGAGGTTAGGGTAACGAGCTGTGAATAAGCTTGGTACATCCAGCTGACCTGGGTTTGATTCCCACAACTTCCACTTGCATACTGTGTAACTCTGAGCAAGCCACTTAACCTCCCCAGTGCTCCTGGGTCACCCCTGAAAACAGGCATTTGTTAAAAAAAAAATGATCATGCTTTATCTCTCCTCATCTGGCCGGCCCCCATCAGTCAAACTACATGCTCAGTCCTACCACACACCCTGGGACTTACCTCACTTCCGAACACCCTCGCTTACCCCCCAGGGGTGGGGCTGCCAGGAGGGGGTCCCTCATCTTCCTTCCTTCCTAACAGAAACTGAGTCAGTCATTGTGCAGCAGTGGAACATCCTCCTTTTTTCTCCCTGAGTGGCGTGGAATGACACTGGGGCAGAGTCGCAGAACATCTGACATGCCTCCCAATATAGGCAGTCTCAGCTGTTGAACCTTTGGTTGCCGCCAAGTGTCACATGAATACTGATGACTTCTCCACCCCCTCCGAAGGAGGAAAGCAGTTCACAGCACGCTCAATCCTCCTCCTCCTACTCTCCTCGGCCCTCCAACTACCTAGGCTCATTCCTGAACTCGGGTCATTGGTGTCACAAGTGGTAGCACTACTGCTTCGCCTGGCAGTTGTGCCTAGTGGGCCTTACCCAGTCACCAAAGCAAACAAAAATGTCAAGTAGGTCTGCTCAAAGTCACACAATAAGCAGGTCGGCCCGGTGGTGCTAAGGGTTGAGGCACTGGATGCCACACCTCAAGCTACGCCGGTGACCCGGATACGGGAATGGACCTGGGTCGCTGGGGGAGGTAAGGATTAAGTGTCCCAATGGATGCTGTCCCCTCTGGGGGGGGGTATCGGGCAGTGATACCCATAGCATTGCTGCCTGTGAAAGCACAGGTGGCAAGGTGCAATGGCTCCTCAAGGGAGTCAGGGTGGGGAGGGCACTGCAGACGCTTGACGGCGACATGCACAAGCATGCCATATGTCTGGACATAAGTCCTTTGTGTCAGAGCCCTCAGGGGATAGGGACAAACCGGGAGAGAAAACAAAAGCAAAAAATCTCCCTGTATCAAGCATCATAACACTAGGTTGCTGGAATGTCAGGGTCCAGCCAACAAGACTGGAGGAATAGTTCCTCTGGGCTGAGACCAGGAGGAAGTAAAAAAAAAAAATCACACAATAAGCCAGTTGTAGCTGTGCTAAGATTCAAACCTGGGATCTCTGGGTTCATAATTTCAGTGCTCTAACCACTACATCCCCTGCCCTCCTACTCACATTATTCTGAATATTACATACTAAGAACTTACCCCTTTGTCATGTCCCTGAACTATGAGATGCACCCCCAATAGTATCATGAATACAGAAGTAAGAATGTTTACCATAAAACACTTTGAGCCTGTTTTTCTGGTGTTTTCAAAACCTTGTCTTTCACATTTCGGAATCTAGAACATGTTGTTCTTAACATTTTGGAATGTGAAGATCAAGGTTGCTCTCTAAACCAATTACAGCAGTGATCACATGTTCCATCATGAAAGCACGAGCTGAGCTGTCATGGACAACAGAGCATTGTTGCATGCCAGTTCAAAAGAGGCAGTTTGAACCTCAGTAAACCAAATTTCTATATTGAAAAAGAGGCTCACATTGAATTATAAAAAAAATAACATACAGTAACCCCCTTTATTAATGCAGTTAACTATTCCAACCCCGTCATTTCTTCCTAAGCTGGTATCCCTCTTCTTGCCTTTCTCTCTCCTTTTAAGTGAACATTCCAGCTGTACCCGGTTATGAGCCTATCTGTTGTAAAGGCCCTCTCACTCAAATGTTGATGTACATATGTATATTTTTCTTCTTTGTATAATATTGCATTATGTTTTACCATGTTACTGTACTATGATTTTTGTATGACCAGGTACATCTTGCAAATGAGCCCTGCTCAATGGTGCCCACCTGGATAAATAAAGATTTTGATTGATTGATTGATTAAGAATTCGCCACCAAATTCTCAATGCCTCGTTACTTCGGTGACATCAGTAAGGCACTCAAGCTTCGCTCTCGTGCC
This sequence comes from Neoceratodus forsteri, assembly GCA_016271365.2. Lineage (NCBI taxonomy): Eukaryota > Metazoa > Chordata > Ceratodontiformes > Ceratodontidae > Neoceratodus > Neoceratodus forsteri. The sequence goes on along the minus strand of JADMNL010000034.1, from coordinate 106,076,678 downwards.
CTGTGTCACAGAACTAACTCACCACTGAGAATCTGCTTGTTCTCAGCGAAGGGGAGGTAATTATTGTATATATGAACTACAAACCCAGACAGCAACAGCATCACAGCAAGAATACTGATGACAGGCTGGAAAATTAAAGCTGATAATGATTATTAATGCTGTCAGCAGCTCGGGTGATCGGTGATCTGACTAATTGTTGTGTATTTTAAATCAAACTGTAAGGTGAGATTTGAGTTACATTAACAAACAACTGTATGAGGCAGTATTTTAGTGGGTGTGGGGTGGGAGATGTTCCACACTCTGTACTTACAAGCACGCAAAACTGAGCTGTCGCTGCTGTGTAGGCATCACACTGTTCTCATCCATCCCTCATTAAAACAGAAACAAAGAACATAGACAATGTTAGCAGTAAAAGACCATTGGGCCCTGCTGTCTGCCTTGTTACACCGTATGTAACCCCTAGGCCTACTGTCTAGATGGGGTTTATGCCCTCACCCCCCTTTGATCCTGCCTTACCACTAACCCTCTCAGAAACTATTAATCCAAGCCATGCTTGAAACCACAGACTCTGTATGGCTGGCTTGTGTTTGTAATGCCAGGACCTAGATGTGTCTAAGTGACTAACCATTGATTCGGTATCAGCCTGCGTTTCTAATGCCAGGACATAGACGCATCTGCTCTGGTGGTACCCATTAATCCTGTCACCCACCTGGAAACAGTGGGGTCTATTTTCTGACCCCTTCCAGCTGCAACACTTGGGCTGATTGTAACTAACTCTGGGTTGCTCCTGAAAAAGGGACGCCTGTCTGAGTCAGCCAGCCCGATTAAGAAAATTCAGTGACTGGCTAGCAATCAATCGATGTGGTTTGGGGCAGCGTGCACCCACATTTGCATACGCGCTGCCATTTTGGGATGTAAATGGTACTGGATGACTTAGTCCTTGAACCCCGGTCTGATGGCTGAAAACTGCACTCAGGGGCATCAGTGCTGGTGCAGCTCTGTTTGAAATCCTTGGGGGCTACATGAAGAATTGATGGGTTTGAAAATCCATCCATGTCTCCAAATGTGAGAATAGAAGGCACGGTATATAAAACATGATCAAATCCTGGGGGACAGACGCTCAAAACACTTGTGAAACATGTAGTTTTATGATCATAAACTAAATTTTACCAAAAGATGCGGGACCATTCCTAAAATGTTTTAAACAGTGATCATTTCTTTGTAGATTTCAAAAAAGTCAGACCAGTTTATTTCCAAACATAACATAAATCTACTTTTCAGATATAGGTATAACTGGAGTCGATTTGCATATAATTTGGACTACTAATAGCATGTATACAATCTCCTGTGTTTATTTTATTGCATGTTGCTTACTGCGTGGCATATGATCTATTAATTGTATTGCATGACTTGTTCATCGCTGATTGGTTGCATTGTGATATTGCTATTTGTTTTGCTTATTATGCAAGAAAAACTTATAAAGTAAAGCAAACAGTTGCTCTGTAATAAATTGTACGAGCTGAGCAGGGTTTGTTAATGGAGTTATATGCTGAAGTAAATAACTGCTCTGTAAAATGCAGGTGGCTGCAATCAGAGCCACTTTACACAGGTGTTTCTTTCCCTGTGGGATGCATCAGTGTCAGACATGGCACGCTGCACTGAGGACTTTGTACAAAAGTTCTGAAAAAAAAAATCAGCAAACTGAAAGTATTTATTTACCTCAACAAACGTCTATTTCAGACTCGTAAATACATTTAGGATTCTGTTTATTCACATGAACCATCAAGAATTAAAAATATGAGAATGAACAGACAAGACAGGAATACACAGATACATTATTTTTACCTCTTCAAAAAAAAAAAACAGTCACAAAAGTAATATCTTGGTGCATTAGGAAAGATATTTTAGGTAACATTTGTGAATTAAAAATAAAGCTACTGAATATAATGGCTCTCCTCCCAAAAAAATAACAAAATAAATATAACGGAGCTGGGTACATGCGCCAGCCATACGGTGATGCCTGGCATGCTAGCAATCCTGATCCAAATCGCAGAAATATAACTCAGTCTGAAAACATAAGGAATTTAGACAGAAGTTGGGACGTGTGCCTGCCATAATTGTCCTGTATCTCGCAGCAGTTTCTTTTTTTCATTTAGAACTGTTGGCCAAGAAAGGCATGCTGAGAGCCAAAGCTCTTTTCCCAGGTATGACCTGGGAAAGAATTAAGTACAGGGAGGTTAAATTAATTGCTTAGCGTCACAGAGTATGCAAGTGGCAGATGTGGGATTCAAATCCGTGTCTGCTGGGCTCGAGGTTCACAGCTCTGTGCTCTAACTCCTATGTTATATTGCCTACCTCTGTAGTAATGCCTGCTTAAAGCAACCTCTCCTATGTGCCTCTAAAGGCAAGCCTTAAACCCTTGCAGCTTTGTTTTGTCTCACAAATCTTCCAATAAACCATTTTAGACTCCCACCACCCTCTGTGTAGAAGTGTTTTCTTACCCCCCCAGAACTGCTCTCCCTTAATTTGTAATCTGTGCCTTGTGGTTGCTGCTTCCTTGTCTTTTAATTTCACTCCTGGGTGAATTCCTGGAGGAGTCAATGCTTCCTTAAAAAAGATTGGAGAGTCAGTCCCCCTCACATTCCTTGTGCTGCATATTTTTGTGGAACAGTTGCCCGAGTTTAAAGCCCAGCTGTTTGTTAGGAGGGGCTCTTCTCCAGGGGCTGCAAAGGATGCATCAATAATAATCATAATGAAAAAGTTGCAATGAAATGGAATGTAAGGCTATGCTCCATGATTTATCAGATGTAAAATCCAAACTCCCCCAAAGAATGCTTTCTAAAAGAGAACTGGCCTGGACCTGCAGACCTGTGCTTTTTGTGTGGACGTTGCATTTCAAATATCAGTTCACATTGTGTTATTGTCCTCTGAATAAATGCAGCATCTGTTTCTGATCTGTACACTTGTGGCAAAGGCCATTTCAGAAATCTGTAATGTAGTTTACTGTATTTCCTTGTTAAGCTCTTACATTGTTAGTACAATTCATCAGTATACAAAAACTACCCAATACAGTTTTAAAATGGTACCATACTCAACCACCACAGTGTCAATCTGAAACACCTGTTTAATTAACTAGAAAGCCAGTAAAGATGAAATAGTAACAGAACTGTAGCTTGTATTAAAATAAAAACTTTTACAAAGGTTTACTGGGTGACTAGGGAGGTGGATCAGGGGAGGGCAGTGGACATGGCCTATCTGGACTTCAGCAAGGCCTTTGACACTGTGCCACATAGAAGACTATTACACAAACTGGGGAATATGGGTGTGGGCAGGACAGTAGTGTGGTGGGTAGGTAACTGGCTGGGTGGCAGGACACAGAGGGTGGTGGTAAATGGCTGTCACTCCACAGAGGGAAGAGTGACCAGTGGGGTACCACAGGGATCAGTGCTGGGACCAGTCCTATTCAACATCTTCATCAGTGACATTGCACAGGACCTAGAAGGCAGAATTTCACTGTTAGCTGATGACACAAAGCTCTGTAACAGAGTAGACACACCAGAGGGTGTAGACAGAATGAGAAGGGACCTGCAGAAACTTGAAGAATGGTCAAGGGTTTGGCAGTTGAAATTCAATGCAAAGAAGTGCAAGATAATGCATATGGGGCTAAAAACCTGGCACAATATATCAGTTGGGGGTGAGGATATAGCATGCACAAGCAGGAAAGGGATCTTGGGGTTGTCATCTCTGATGACCTCAAGGTGAGAAACAGTGTGACAAGGCATCAGGTAAAGCAAATAGGATGCTGGGATGTATAGGCAGGGCATCACCAGCAGGAAAGGAGAGTCACAATTCCGCTATACAAGACACTAGTGAGGCCCCACCTGGAGTACAGTGTACAGTTCTGGAGACCATACCTCGTGAGGACATAGACAGGGTAGAGAAGGTTCAGAGGAGGCAACAAAGATGGTGCATGGGTTGCATCACAAGTCCTATGAAGACAGGTTGAAGGAACTGAACATGTACTCCTGGAGGAGAGGAGGGAGAGGGATATGATAGAGACATACAAGTATCTTACAGGGAGGAACAGGGTGCAGGAAAACACTATTTTAAGCAAAAAGATGTTTCAGGACTAGAGGGCATGGGATGAAGTTGGAGGGAGGACGATTCAGAGGAAACATGAGAAGAATTTCTTCACAGAGCGGGTGGTGGACAAGTGGAACACCCTGCCAGAGGAAGTGGTGGGGGCTGAAACAATCACGGGATTTAAGAATGCATGGGATAGACATAAAGGAATTCTAGAGGTCAGGGGTAAGGAAATGGACTTCTAGGAAAACAAACTGAACTTACAAGCTCAAATGGGCAGACTAGGTGGGCCATAGGCCCTTATCTGCTGACACTGTCTATGTATCTATGTATAAAGACAAGTCTTACGGGTTCAGTGCTTTTCAGGTTGGGGGTGGACTGATGGGGTTTTTTGAGTGTTTTCCCATGGAAATGAAGTGTAAGGGGACAATCAAAAAACAACGGCTTCCAATTTGCCAGGCATGACTCAAGAAGTCTTGACTTAACCCTTTCACTTTACCCCAGGGTGAACATCAGACAGCATGAAGCTACAGTCCATCAGCAGAGAGGAAGTATATGACTAGTTGTTGTCTGAAGAACATGGAAAAGCAAAGATGTGGTGTGCAAATGTGGATTTATCCAGCTATTCACAGTGGATGAAGTTGTTTGTGTGGGGGTGGGGTGCATGGAGGCAGGTTTGTATATACAGTAAAATGATGTTTTTTCAGCCGAAGATGCACAACATTTCTACAGATTCTGAAGTCTTTAGATAGTTTGACACCTTTTATTGGGCTAACATATATTATACAAAGATGTTACATTACACAAGCTGTCAGGGGCCACTGAAGTCCCCTAACTGATCGTCTGTTGACACTTGACGAAAAGACCTGTGCGATTCCAAACGCTTGTGTATTGTTGCATCTTTTTTCAATATATCTGTTGGACCATACAACTATCCAGTGACTCCAGTTTTCTAAGGACCAACATGGCTACAAAAAGTTTCTTTCCTGCAGTACAGAAGAAACATTTGTTGCTTTGTTCTGGTCTTTAGAGCTTCGTTTGGGTGTTCAGGCCGCTGCAAGCTTCTTTGGGGTGTTCAGACCGCTGTAAATATCTCGCTTATTCTGTCTGATGGGCTGTGGAAAGAAGAGTTTCACAGTTAGTGGGTTTGCCCCTATTACACACCACATGAACAGACCTATGTGTACTAGTTTTTGGGACATTGGCAAACTTGGCTGTAAAGCCCAGGAGCCTCTCTTTGACACCTGATCAGTAATGATGAGAAGCTGGTTATGTCCTAGGGATTCATAACAGATGGGGGGATGGGTGGCCTGAGGTGCAGCCGAGGACCACTTCCCACCAGCCAGTTGTTATTCCAAAGAAATGACCAGCTTTGTGTTTACTATTATGATTATAAATCCTCCCTCAGTATCTACCCTCTCTCCTTAGCAGTTTCTAACTTCAACTGTGTACCTTATTACAGCTGTGCTCTATTCTGCCTATTGTGCTTGAATACTATCCACACGTTAATGTAACTTACGAACGGTGAATCATTGTACATATCTCTGTAACTCCTTATGAAAATTTTAATGTACCTGACAAAGTCCATGGCTGCCTGATACTAACATACTTGTTACTGTCTTCACTATGTTTTGTACTATTTCCTGACGTGGAACCTTTGTAAAAGAGCCTTGGCTCAAAGGTGTCTTCTGAAATAACAATAAATAAAAAATAAATAAAAAATAAAATTGCAATAACTTTGCTTTTCAATCTTTTTCTTTTTTACTTACAGTTGATGTTTTGAGCACTGTGGAGAGCAATTTGGTGTGAGAACATCTCATGTAGTATAAATTGCAGATTCACAATGCGCATGCTCACAGCTATGATCACGTCTCCCCTCCCTGAACTGCCACTGTGCACCCCTTCCCCCTGAGTTCCCCAAGGGGGCGCTGTGGTGGCAACAGATGGTCAGTCTCCCATCCCCAGGAGGTGAGCATGTTGTGGGATGCTCAGATCTCTCCTCCCACTGACTGTCTGCCAATCTGGGCTCATTCCCGAACGTGATTCACCACCGTGAAGTGGCAGCATTTCCACAGCACTGCTGGGAAGGCTCACAGCTCTGTGCTCTAACTATCAATCCAAACTACCTCCCTAAAGACAAAGTAGCAACCAGACAATTGATTGTGAAGGCAGTTATTTGCCCACTCTCGTGGCTGGAGGAAGGGTGCAGGCCCAGTGAGCTCCAGTATTGGGGTGGGGATGAGGTGGTAGTGGTTGGAACCAAAGGGTAAACGTATATTTGGCTTACTGAAAGCACAGAGAAGGGCAGCCAAGGTACCTGCTTGCCATGCCAGTGATGTGGGATTACACCATGATCTTGGTGTGCTATTGTGGGATGGTCCAAGGTGAATGTCTGTGATGTGAGATTGCACCCTTATCTCAGGGTGCTATTGTGGGCTGGCCCAAAGTGAATGTCTGTGATGTGGGATTACTCTGTGATCCCAGGGTGCTATTGTGGGCTGGCCTAAGGTGAATGTCTGTGATGTGAGATTGCACCCTGATCTTGGGGAGCTATTGTGGGCTGGTCCGAGGTGGCTGCCTGTGATGTGGGACAGCACCCTGATCCTGGGGTGCTACTGTGGGCTAGGACGAGGTGGAATAATGTCCTAGGGGATGCTCTCCACCTCTGGGGAAGGAAGGCTCCAACCACTCACTGCCTGAGTGGCCAGAGTTGGAGTAGGGCACGTGAGAGCCCACAAAATGCTCACTTCCTGGGGATGGGAGACTGACATAGCGCACCCACTCAGAATGGCGTGACATGGAGTGATAACATGGCTCCATAGGGAAACAACAGGGAAAACAAACCTCTAAATTAAGATGCCAGCTGCCCAACCTGCCCCTGCCATTGGGGGTGTCTCTGTGGGGGCACCAACTCCCTTGATGTTCTGCCTCCTTTTTTTAATTTTGCTTTTTCTCCCCCACAGTTTCACTGGCCTTCTTTGGTCTGACCACTTGCCCAGCCTCATCACCCGCCATCCCTGGGACTTACCTGCACCCCACCCATCCCCCACAGATGACACCCACCATGGGAAGGGCCACTGGTGGCCCCTGGCGGAGTACAGCTACTTGGTTGGTGAGGCAGAGAGCCCAGTCGGTGGTGCGGAGCCTGCAATGAGCAGTTGGATGGCATCCTGGTCAGTGGCAGGTTTTCCTGGTATTCTGGGAGGCAGGATGTGCATTGACATCAAGGGCACAAGCGCTGACATCTGCCACACCTTCAGGACTGCCTAGTGCCAGCTGCCACCAGGGATCAGATGTGCACCGGGAGCTTCCCCTCTCTCACCCCCAGAGGAGAAGAACAATCCATGGGACACTCAGTCTTCCTTCCCCCTGCCAGCCCTCCGACACCCAGGCTCTCTTCCAAAGATACTCTGCTTCCTGAAGACAGTAAAGCCTGCTTCCACTGAGTTGCACAGCAGTGTCCATATCACTCCCCATGATGGGACAGACTGGAGCTCCAGGGTGGTACTGGTGGATCAGTGTCACACAGGGGAATCTCCAAGCGGGGATCAGGGCCTGAAGGGAAGTCAGCAAGAATAAACAGAGAAAATAAAATTCCTTACCTCATAGTCCGGATTGGGAATGGGTGGGGGGCGTTGTTGATCTATACCCCCTTTGTAACCTGTAACGACCAAAAAAGCCATGTTACCAGACAAAAATAATACAGTGCATGCATAGCAGGAAACAGTAGTATTAGATAAACAAAACCACGGGTAGTCAGCCTAACGGAAAACTTGCAACCCCACACACTGTGGGAGCTATTGTATTGAACAGCATGTGGAAAATTATAAAATGAGTAAGAGAAGCCAAGTGCTGTGATTGGAAGAACTCAGTCACATGATCATGTGTTCATTTTACAGTCACACAGTAACAAAAGTCTACTTTAACTTTCAATAAAAAATATGTTTTCATTAATTAAGGATTTTATTGCCTGTTCTTTGCTTTTAAATATAGTAACCCATTTAATAAGTGCAATGACTCACTTTGTGGTTGGTGTGTGTGTGTGTGCGTGTCTGTGTGTGTGTGTGCGTTCGTGCGTACGTATCCTGAATCAAGTAATGCATTTCTTGGGTGATTTAAAGCAGTAGTATATGACAGTGGTGAAAATATTGACCTATACTTTTTTATTTTATTGTGGATTGCCAGCGACAGTATCTCGTGACTTGTATGATACCCTCTTTTCTACATTTGGAGTCTGCTTCACCACTTTTTGTTTTTACAGTTGAAATAATAAAAGGTAAAAGGAGTGATCCTTTTACAGTTACTGTAATAAAAGGAGCACTTTTAATATCGCTTGGGCCAGGTTTTCATCAGTATTCTGTTTTTGAACACCCATTGTTAATCACCACTTTTAATATGACTAGAATGAACTTACATTACAAACTGAACATCAGAAAAATTCAGCACTCACCACCTGTTTGCCTAAGGGTGCCACTCAGAAAAGGCTCAGTAGACTTCCAGCTTGAAATCCATCTTTTTATTTGATCCCAAGTGCAAAAACAGACACAAAATAACACCTGATGCATTTCAAATCTTGGCTAGATCCTTTATCAAGTCCTCACTACATGCATGGAACTGCCAGCCTTAGGGGTATTGGGTACATCCTTGCTACATACATGGAGCTGCCAGCCCAAGAGAGCAGTGGGTACATCTTTCATACATACATGGAGCTGCCAGCCCAAGGGGGTAGTGAGTATGTCCTCGCTACATCCATGGAGCTGCCAGCCCAAGGGGTAGTGGTACTCCCTCGCTACATACATGGAGCTGCCAGCCTGGGGGGGTAGTGGGTACATCCTCGCTACATGAATGGAGCTGCCAGCCCAAGGGGGTAGAGGGTACCATCTTCAATACATGTATGGAGCTGCTAGCCACAGGGGGTAGTGGCTGTGTCCTCACTACATCCATGGAGCTGCAAACCCAAGGGGGGAGGTGGGTACATCCTCACTACATGCATGGAGCTGCCAGCCCAAGGGGTAGTGGGCATGTCCTCGCTGTATCCATGGAGCTGCCATCTCAGGGGTGTGGTATGTCCTGCTACATCCATGGAACTGCCAGCCCAAGGGGGTAGTGGGTACCATCCTCACTACATGCATGGAGCTGCCAGCCCAAGGGGTAGTGGGTATGTCCTCGCTATATCCATGGAGCTGCCATCTCAAGGGGGTAGTGGGTATGTCCTTGCTACATCCATGGAGCTGCCAGCCCAGGGGGGTAGTGGGTACCATCCTCACTACATGCATGAAGCTGTGAGCCCAAGGAGGTAGTGGGTATGTCCTCGCTACATCCATGGAGCTGCCAGCCCAAGGGGTAGTGGTACTCCCTCGCTACATACATGGAGCTGCCAGCCTGGGGGGGTAGTGGGTACATCCTCGCTACATGAATGGAGCTGCCAGCCCAAGGGGGTAGAGGGTACCATCTTCAATACATGTATGGAGCTGCCAGCTATAGGGGGTAGTGGCTGTGTCCTCACTACATCCATGGAGCTGCAAACCCAAGGGGGGAGGTGGGTACATCCTCACTACATGCATGGAGCTGCCAGCCCAAGGGGTAGTGGGCATGTCCTCGCTGTATCCATGGAGCTGCCATCTCAAGGGGGTAGTGGGTATGTCCTTGCTACATCCATGGAACTGCCAGCCCAAGGGGGTAGTGGGTACCATCCTCACTACATGCATGGAGCTGCCAGCCCAAGGGGTAGTGGGTATGTCCTCGCTATATCCATGGAGCTGCCATCTCAAGGGGTTAGTGGGTATGTCCTTGCTACATCCATGGAGCTGCCAGCCCAAGGGGGTAGTGGGTACCATCCTCACTACATGCATGAAGCTGCGAGCCCAAGGAGGTAGTGGGTATGTCCTCCCTACATCCATGGAGCTGCCATCTCAAGGGGATAGTGGGTACGTCCTTGCTATATCCATGGAGCTTCCAGCCCAAGGGTGTAATGGATACCATCCTCACTACATCCATGGTGCTGCAAACCCAAGGGGATGGTGGGTATATCCTCGCTACATGCATGGAGCTGCCAGCCCAAGGGGTAGTGGGTATGTCCTCGCTGTATCCCTGGAGCTGCCAGCTCAAGGGGGTAATGGGTATGTCCTCGCTATATCCCTGGAGCTGCCAGCCCAAGGAGGTAGTGGGTATGTCCTCCCTACATCCATGGAGCTGCCATCTCAAGGGGATAGTGGGTAAGTCCTTGCTATATCCATGGGGCAGCCAGCCCAAGGGGGTAGTAGGTACCATCCTCGCTACATGCATGGAGCTGCCAGCCCAAGGGGTAGTGGGTATGTCCTCGCTGTATCCCTGGAGCTGCCAGCTCAAGGGGGTAATGGGTATGTCCTCGCTATATCCCTGGAGCTGCCAGCCCAAGGAGGTAGTGGGTATGTCCTCCCTACATCCATGAAGCTGCCATCTCAAGGGGATAGTGGGTAAGTCCTTGCTATATCCATGGAGCTGCCAGCCCAAGGGGGTAGTGGATACGTCATTGCTACATCCATGGAGCTGCCAGTGCTACCTTGTTCTGTATCTCATTTAAAGGTGCCAATATATTGCTTCAGTGTTTCTTCTGACTAAGGAATGACTCTCCTCGAACACACCAGCAATGGAACTGGGTATATGCTTGATGCAGACTAAGGTCAAGCACCTAAAGACCAGGCTCTATGGAGCGACACACACTCGGGCCCTCTGGATCAGTGCCCCATTACCCTGTCAATCCACCCTCTGTTTCTGGTTCAGCACCCCGTGATGCTATGGAGCAGCTCTACATGGCCATTTCAATTGACATCTGGTGGCCCTTGTAAATCAGCACTTTATGGTCCTGTGGCTCAACACCTTGGGGACCTTTAAAATTCAAATCCACACCTTTTGGCCTTGTGGCTTAGCACCCAGTGGTCCTGTGGGTTCACACCCCATGGCCTTATGGAGTCACACCCACTGGACCATCAGAGTCACACCCTGTGGCCCTATGGATCCACAAGGCATGAATAATGTACAGGAGGCTTTTAATACAAAGTGATTCATGGGTGAAGCCTGATGCCTCATCCTCTTGAAATGCTGTCACAGCATGCTGAAACCCCAAAAGTTCTTACCTTTTGACCTGCCTCTTCCTTTTGCGAGCCTGTTCTTTGTACAGTAGTATACTGTCATGGCCACCCCGAGAGTAATCAAGAGATCAGCCACAATGATGCCCGCCACAGTCACGGTGTCCATATCCACACAATGTGGACACACTGTGAAACAAAACAGCAGAAAAAAAAATCAAAGGAACAGCACAGAGCTCCGATCAGCGGCTACAGAACGCACCTCATTCTAAATATCTACATATAAACATTTGCCTGAGAGCAGCGCCATCTATCTGTGAGAAGCTACAATGAAAGAACTTTCTGCTGTTTAGATGTTTCAACAGCAGCGCCCTCTAGATGTGAGAGGCTGAGCTAATGGAAATGTCCAAAGTTCAGTTCATGGGCCAGACAATGGCTGAGTGGGTTGTGCGTTGTGCTCCCATGTCGAGGGCCTGGGTCTCAGGAATGAACTCAGAAGCTGGCTCGGATGGCTGGGAGGTTGGGGTAGTGAGGACATAATATGGACCCTGAGAGATGCATCCCAGAGGAGAACAAGGACAAGGGGAGGAGGGGTGGCTAGGTGCAGGCTGCCCAGATTGTCCAGGTTCTGCAAAGGAAGTTTAGGGGGAAATAGATGTCAGATGATAGGTGGAAGGATTCCAGAGACAGGGGCAGGGACACAGAGTATAGGTTATTGCAGAGGGACCACAAAGCTATAATTGCACAGGCAAAGGCAGGACTGGAAGACAGGACCGTGCAAGGGATTAAGGGGAAAAACAATGCCTTTTCAACATGTAGGGGATAATAAGAGAGTTAAGGCACAGTAAAACACTGTATAGTTGGGGGGAACAATTTAGGGTGGCAGTGTGATGGCCAGGTTGGGGTGGACATTATGGGACAGGAATGAACAGGTGGCAGTGCTGATCATGACAGATTAGTAGGTAAGCATCTGGAGTCTGTTAGAGAAACATTCAAGTACAGTGGTGGACATAGTTTGAAAGCCCATGAATAGTTAATTAAAATGAGGTATTGGACTCATTTGCAGCTGGATACACTCCAGAGATACAGACGACTGTGACTGTTCCATATTAATACTACACTACAGCCATTATTAGAACATTGTAATGTCATCGAGGAAGAAGCTGTACTCAACTCACACAACGTATTCCTTGATGACATCATAGTGTTACAAAAATAACTGCAATGTGGTATTAATCGTCTATATCTATGGAATGCTTCCAGCTACAGGTGAGCCCAATACCTAATCTGAAATAACTTTTCCTGGGCTTTCACACTAGGATAGCCAGTAGGCATGAACGTATCCCTTTGAGCCTGGAAAATCCCAGGGTCCTGATGATATACAGATGAGGATAACAGTGAGTTAAACAGGGGGCCTGGCTGAGCCCCTTGCTATCTTTCAGGACTCCTTGCAGGCAGGCATAGTACCAGATGACTGTAAAATGGACAATGTTATCCCCCTTTTCAAGATGAAGTGAGGTTATATCCAGGTAACTATAGATGTGTCAGTCATACCTCTCAACCTTTTGTCACTGAAATGAGGGACACAGACACTCAAAATGTGGGATGAGGGACACTGACCCTCATAATGAGGGACACATTCTCAAACATGGAGACACAAGCTCAGACCTCTGTGGAAAGTTATGTTTACTTGTACAAAGTTAATTTATGATTTAGCATATTAGAATATTATACATTTCTACATTAAGTATTCCTTTCTCACTACAATTTGTGATTTAAATTGCTTAGCAGTGGCCAGTACAGCACCAGAAACATCTAATTGTCTTCTAGCTTTAAAGTCTGAAATTATTGTACATTCTGTATGTGGGCAGCATTTTTTTCCATTAAGTATGGATGCTGGACAGAGCAGTTTTGAGGGGTAAATGAGGGACAGCCCTCATAATTAATGGACAGTTGAGAGGTGTGGCTTATCTCAGTGCTCGTCGAAGTGTTTGAATCGAGCACGAGAGATGTGGTGACTCAGCACACGGAAGAGTACAGCTGTTCTCTTGTGGCCAGCATGGTGTTACAAACAGTAAATCCTGCCAAACCAACCTGATTGGCTTCTTCAAGGAAGTATCCATGGAGGTTAGTAGAGGTTGGGCTGTGGATGTCAACTTTCTGGACTTCATTGACGCCCGTGACACTTTACTGCACAGAAAACTCATGGAGAAAGTAGGAAACTATGGGGTCCACAAAATATGGCAGGTGGATAGCAAATTGCCATAACCGGTATGAAGCAGAGTGTGGTGGTGGATGGTCACCATTAGAGTGGAAGGATGTACAGAGTAGTGTACTACAGGGGTCAGGGCTGCTCGTTAACATATTTAGCAATGACTTGGAGAAAGGGCAGTTGCAGCCTGCTGAAGTTTATTGATGTCATGATACTGAATTGGTCAAAATGGTAGACCCAGCAAAAGAAATGGGATATACTACAAGGGGACACTTGCACACTGGGGCTTGGCCTGAAAAAATTAGGTCTTAGGGCTAATGCAGGGAATTGCACAGCACAGGAGCCTTTTCCAAATGAGGACAAGCTCCAGAACTTGGGGCCATAAGATGAAGCTGGGGGTTGTTTAGGAGGAATGTGAGGAAAGGGTGGTAAATGCATGGCACTGACTGCCAGCCAAAGTGGTAGAGGCTGGAACAATGAAGGGCTTCAAGCCTGCATGGGATAAACATAATGGTATATTAGCTCAGAGGCAGGGTGAGTCGCCAGAGACCAGATAGGGTCTGTGGAGTTAGAATAGGCAGGGAACACTGAGGCAGACTAGGTGGCCCAAGTGGTCTTTTTCCTGCTGCCAAATTCTGTTTCTGTGTACTTCACCTGAGGGCAAGGCATTTGGGTTGCATATGCACCCTGTGTAAGCAACAGTGAACAGCACAGCCAATAAAAAACATGGGTGGGTAGTTGCGGATGGTAAATTGATGCCAGGCAGGCAGTGCGCTGCTTCTGCTGTTGAGAGAGCCATGATGATGATCTATAAGTGGCTTGGACAAACTCAAATCATCATCATTTTTTTGTTATCATTATATTTCAACAACGTTTTCCATCTCTTTGCCCCATGTCCTCTCACCTCTCACTCCCCTTAGCAGCCAAGGTCCCTGAGGGCTGAATCCTCCCAGCGCTGTGGCCTCTGTGTGGGTGTGTAGTCCAATTCAGGGCAGACTTGCAGTACTAGTTTTTCCACTCCATCCCACATCAATGGTCCAAGACCCAACATTACTGCATATCAGTTCCAGCCCAGCTAGATGGATATCGCTGGTAGGCGGACCGGGGGGAGACATCTTCCTCCAGGATAAAACCCAACTGGTGATGAATTGGGTTATTTCACACAGCAACACTCACACAGCCTTGCACAATTGCCTAAGCTAGTTTTTATGGGAAGGGGAATGTTGGACAGAACACCAGGGAAAGTCTCTTATGCTTAGAGTAGGAGGAACCTCTGGCCGTCTTGCAGTCTGCCAAGATGGCCAACTGGGAGGGAGTAGGAGTGAATGCTGCAGGTATAGGGAGGTGACCACCTCACCTCCTACCTTTTCTCCAGAGGTGGGAACTGAAGCTGAATTTGCTTTAAATAAAGAAAACATAGCTACTGAGGTGGATGACCAGAAGATAGTAAGAGGAGCCTCTGAAACCCAACAGAAGCTATGTACAAAACTGCAGGAGGAGGAGGAAGAGGAGGAGAAAAAGGCTAAAAATAGCACTGGAAGAAAGGAAATTACACTTTGTGTTTCTAATGGCAGAGGAAGAAGGGAAGTCCCAGGAAGAAAGGAGAAAGCTGTCAGTGAATATCCTCAGCCCTGCTGAAGGTACAGACCCTGTGAAATCCTCTGACCAGCAAACCACGCTGGCATCTCCTCCCCATGCTGACGCGGCAGCATCTAAGAGACTACCTGACAGTGATACTGACAAGCTGTCTACAGTGGTGAAATAGGCGGTACTGCCTTCAGACGCAGTGCCACATGCCCCTTCATCCCAAACTCTTAGTACAGTATGTTGCACCAATATTGAGGGAGACGTCGAAGGGATGGAGAAGATTCTGCAGCCACTCCTGCAATGAAGCTCCACAGCTGGCAATGGTTTTGGCCAAAAGGACACAGAATAGTGCAGATGTGCTAACTGCATCTGACAGGCCAGGCACTCATGGACTGATCAAATGCTCTTCCAGCTCTACCATGAATGAAGGTGAAGTTTCTTCCACTTTCTTTGGCAGTGACCAACATGCCCGTCAGGGCAAAAACAAGCTGATGGTTTGGCCCAAGGGGTGGGTGCTCTGTAGGTAGGTAAAATTTATTTTTATACAGGTAATACATGTCATTCGGACATAATCCAGTTTACAAGACAGACCTGTGTAAATTCTTAACTAGTCACATACAAATAAGTTCCATGTTGAATACATATAAATACAAACACGACAATATACATACAACACGGTATACCGAAAGACTTACAATAGCTAGATTATAAAATCTCAAAATCCCAAGGAACCTTAGAGAAAAAAAAACATTTAACACTCACAAATGTGAGCATATAGCTCCTTTATAGTATGAGTAAACAATGAATAATTTGGAATTTCTCTTACCTCATCAGGAAGAGAATTCCAAAAACTAGCAGCCTGATATAGCAAAGACCTGTCCCAATATTCATTATAATGTTTACCTACAACTATCTTATTTAAGTGAACTGATCTTGTCAATATCCATTTTTGATAGTTGTTCACTGTAAATAATATTAAAGAAATTGGATGATTTACAGATGAATATTTCATTTTGTGTATTAAAGACAACCAATGAGTGACACTTATGATTTATGTCTAAAGGTGACCAGTTCACTTTCTTCAACAATAGACAATGATGAATCCGATAGTTTCCTTGTAATACATATCTTGCTACGCGATAATAAGTTCTATCTAATCTAGACAATAGAGTTTTATTTGCATTTCTATATATTAATCCTCCATATCTTAGCACTGGAATAATTAACTGATCTGCCAGTTTTTTTCTATCTAAAAAAGATAAACAATCAGTACTTCTTCTTAACGCCCCTACCCTTCTATTTACTTTTTTAATCAGTGCAATAATATGATTTGAAAAGGTCAGATATTCATCAAATATAATCCCTAAATAACTATATTCTTTAACTTGTTCTAGTTTAGTTTGATTTCCTGTATAAATGGATAAATCATAAACAAGTTCACCACTTTTTTTCAATGGGAAATACATGTACAGAATGGGAAATCTCTGCACAATAACCAAACCCAGCTGCACAACACCCTTCAGTGACATGGACAGTGGAGTCTCCACTGGAAACTGCAGACTGGATTAAAGCACCTGATGGAGTTTCATGGTTGCCTGAGAATATAGAGCACCTAGGCATCTCTATTACACTGCCTGACCACGAGTACTGTGGGTGATGAGGGTATGTGTAAGGCTTCTGAGGGGGATGTGCCTCTATCTACCAAAGGGGATAAAGCTGTTGATACTGGGCACAGGCTCTGGAAGAGGACATGGAGGTGCAGACTTCCTGTCAAAGCTGCACAGACTGAGCAGATTGCAGCTGAGAAAGACACTAGCCAGCAGATTATTACACCCAACTCTACATCTGCTCCAACTGCCCCTACAGTCCCACAAGAGGACCCCTCTGCATCAGCAGACAAGGCCCTGCCTTCCCCAAGCACAGGTAACCTGCAAGAGAATGGACTTAGCTGTCTGGCAGAACTGGAGGAGGAGGACTCTGAACTGTCAGACCCAGAGACTATGTACCAACCTGAGACCCATCATGAGGAGGGGAAAAAGACAATTCAGACTGCCCGATTTATTTACTACTCAGGGAGAGCCAGTCCAGCATAGAAATGCCATAAGGCTAAAAAAAAAAGGGGGCTTGGTACTTCCACCTGATAGAGTTTATGTCATTTGCAATTTGATTGAAGATTCAATAGGGTTCTTTGCTGCAGAATTATATGCAGTTATACACATTTTAGGGGAAACTAGCTTTGATATTAGTTTTAAAAACTTGAAGTCACTTGAACGCTTTTGGCTTGAATATGACAAGCTTGAAAACACTGCCTTATGGTCTACATTTACAACAATTTCCTCATCCAAACCTGCTATATAGACCATCACCATACTTTTCTGGAACAAGGGGGTCAATGTCTTGGATATTGCATATTGGGTGAGGTAAAGATGTGAGGTCTTGGAAGAACCTATCCCATCACTGACAGCGAACAGGTTTGGACAGGGGAATGGAAGTTCAAGGTAAAACTCAAACAGATGAATAGTGGTGTATGCCGCCTCGAGGAAGTTTTTTTCTTCAGCAGAGATAGGGGTATGTGCTTTTACCCTGGGCAGTCAAGCACATGCCACAAGTGCGCGGCAAGGAGTCACCAAAGTGTGGTATGCTATGTAGAGAGATGTAATCTCTGCTTTGAGTATAACTACGTGAATTTCCATGTCACAACCCCTTTAAATGTAACCTGTATGAAGAACCGGGGCACCCCTATAAGCAGTGCCCATGGGCTTCACACAACAGGACTGATAGCCTTAATCAGGAAGCCCTGATAGTGATGGGGCAGGCGCAGGGGTCTGCTCGAGCCATGACCATTCATTTGTGGAGATGGCTCATACACATACCCCAATAGACCCCCAAGAACCTCAGCAACCAGTGCATATAGCCCCATCTGCCAGCGCAGAACAAGTGCCTTATTCTTCTGATCAGAATATTTCCAGCACTGTAGAGATGGTAACAGAGGCTCACCCAGCAGACAAGCCAGCCAATGGCCCTACTCCATCTCATACACCTAATACTCTGATGATGGACAGCATGGCGCTCCCCCTGCCAGAAAGACATGCCCACTCCTCCACCCCTCGCAGAACCAAATATAGAGGTGATCTCCTCAAGGAAGCATGGGAAACACAGGAAAGCCAAATTGAAAGCTGTCAAAATCTCTATCACCACAGTAACAAACCATTACACAGCCCTGAAACCCACAAAACGTGGGAAGATATGGAGGAGGAGGATGAAGGAGACTCAGAGTCTTCCTCCATCACATCCTCCACAAGGGACCACTCATCAGATTAGGATGAGTGCCTCCCAGAAATCTCCACTACAAAGAAAAGCCACAGAAGAACCAGCTCCCAGACAAGAGTGGCAACAGCGTCTCACCCCATGTAATTTAAAATCTGTATTTACCCCCCAGTCTCATCAGTGACCCCGAATGTGAATAGTATAAAAACACATAAGAAAAGAATGTCCACTGTTGCATTACTAGAAACCTTGCCAGGTAATGTCATCTTTATTCAAGACACACAATTTAAGATTGTATTCGAAATATTGGCTACAGAAAGACTTTGAACTCAGACCATCATTTTGGTCCCAAAGTCTTGAAAAATGCGACGGAGTGGTGATTTTATTTAAAGATAACACATTCAGGGTTCACAAAGTGGTAGAGATGGGGGGCACGGTGGAGCAACAACATGGCTGCTAGAATTTAAAATAGCTCTGTCAGACATAATTTACAAATCACTTTAAAAGTTGTTAAATCCACTACTTTTGGAACCCTGAAGCAACTAAAGGACATCAGAAAGATCCAGGAATGCAATGAGCCCGAAAAAGGATTCCAGACATGCAGCACAGAACCTGGACATGTACCTTTCCTCCTCCAGCTCGTCAAAAGCTTTGGGGCTTATGGCGACTACCAGCGTGACTGCATCTGAACTCCTGACGGGCCAAAAATTGCCTATGCAACCAAGACATTTTTAAAAAAACAAACTTGGGCTGCCCGGTGGTGCTGAGGGTTAAGGCGCTGGATGCCACACCTCACGCCACACTAGCAACCCGAGTTCAGGAGCGAGCTCAGGAGTCGGGGTCAGTAGGGGATGGTAGAGGATTGAGCGCCTTCGGGCAGCTGTCCTCTCTGGGCGGGTGGGTGAGGGATAGTCTGGCACACCAGCAGCTCCTGGTGGAGATCGGTAGTGCTGCAGTGCCTAGGCTACACATTAAACAGCATGGCAGACGTTGGCAGGGTTGCCGTGCGCCGTTGTGTCAGACGTGCCCATGCATGGGGGGGGTTTGAAAAAGAGAAAAACCCAGTCTCAAGGAACAGGCGATGGCACCTGTCCCCCATGCCCTCTGCTGGGCTTACCCAGACTGGCCTTCCAAGTTCCTCCTGCCCTGCCCTCGCCCACAGCCAGAGGCTGCCTTGTAAGAGCGCCCATGAGGAAAAGGGCGACCCACCCCGGATGGGTTAAACTGGGGGTGCTGGCAGTGGGAGAGTGGAGGAGTGAGAAGGTACAGCTGTGGGAGCCTCAGGCGGGCAGGACAAGGACAAGGATGCCCAAGAGGAGGTTCCTTGGGCTGTGACCGGAGTGGAAAAAAGTTGACAAAAAACAAAGCAAAAAAACTTGAAAGCCTGGAAAATAAACTAGTGTTCACGGACCAGAAGTTGCTGCCAAAGTACTCCACCATCTGGATTACCAAGGCCTTTGCGATACCACAATGGGCGAGGGCGAGAGGGGATCCTACATGGCGGTCGATGACGGCGATCATAACTGTGTCTCCCCCTGAAGTGAGGATACCTTTGCTGCAAGCCACCCGCATTAGAGGGGACACTGAGTGGGAGGGTAACAGAACTGCCCTCTTTCCAGATCTGGTTTCACAAACTCAATCTATTTATTTATTGAAATCTAGGATTACAACCTTTGAGCTACAAGCTCATTTACAAAGGTTCCATGTCAGGCATAAAGGATCAATATTCACAGTACAATACAAGGAATGCAAAAAGACAGAGAAAGCTGTAGAGAAATAAACACAATAACAGGAACAATTATTGCAGCTACTGTACATTACCTAAAAGATAAAGAATTTTTGGAAGGTAAAAAGTTGATTAAAGTAAAGTTGCAAGATTACATACAGGGCTTCACAGCCCAGTACCCTGGGGCAGCGATGGCCCTTCTGTGCCAAGCGTAAACATTTTAGAGCTAATTTTCTGAACGATTTTGCACTTTAGACTGCATATTAGGAAAATAAAAGCCACCACTCAACTAATAGGAACCTTATTAGTCAAGCGGTTGCTTTCATTTTTCTAACATAGATCTAAAATCTTATAAAATAGTTACATCTTATATCTGTATGGCGCATCCCGTGCTCTCCTGGCTAAACGTCACGATACGGAGGAGCGCAGGGGAGGAGCGGGCAGACTAGGAAGTGAGAAGGGATTGGCTGGCTGGCAGCTCAGCCAGAGTTACGATCTCTTCCAAAAGCTTACAGAGCATATTAAAATTTTTACTCTTGGCACAGAAGGGCTATCGCTGCCCCAGGGTACCGGGCTGTGAAGCCCAAAGTCTTAGTAAGATGAACTTACACCTTTACTTTAAGCAACACAGTAGACCTTGATTAGATGAGAGGGGGTAAAGATGGGGTGGGAAAAGGATGGCAGTAACCTCTGGCTTGGGGTCTCTTTGTCATAGGGGGTGAAGGAGGGTAGATGTGGCAGAAAGTGATGAAAATGGATAGTGAGATGGGTTGAAGACCTGATGAAATGGATTGGAGGGCAGGAGTGGGGGGGGGAGCAGGGGGAAATAGGAATGAGGGTCGGCGTGATGTGGGTTGGGCAGCTGTTAAGTGCAAATGATGGGGGGAGCTCCATGTCAGATTTCAGGGAGAGGAGATCAGGGGAAGCAGGAGCAAATCTGTTGGCTGGCCAGATGAGATTTGAGTGCTGATTTGAAGAGGCCTATTTTAGGATCTAGGAAAAAGGAGCTCCAAAAATTAAAAAGGAGTTACTTCAAAATGACATGGAAGCACAGCTCACTTACCCCGCTTGCCTGCAAGTGAGCCATAACTCAAAGGCCCACATTTTTGTCAACCTGATTTCTGCAACAGTTTTCGCAGAGAAGATTTTAACCACTCGTTTACACAGGGAAACAGCATTGGATGAAGATGAAGGTTGAAATATTAAAGGACTGGATAAGTACCCTTCCAGTATTTGCTAAATTTGGGACTGCTCTCTAACGTACTTCACATTTCTGTTTTACTGCTGTTTGCATACCAGTTAGTTGTCCTAGCTTTCAAGTGAGGTCCCAAAGAGCAGGTCACACTGCAGGAATGAAGTGGTTACAGGACTATAGAATGAAGTTGGTTGTTTAACGATAGCATGTTTGCTGCTCCAACACATACATTTACTAATAGATTTATTAGCACAGTAGAGATGTTTAAACGTGGGTGCTGTCTCGCACCATTTCAGTTTGTGAACGAGTTCTATATCATAAGATACTTTCTGTGAACCCACAGGGCAGGTTGCCTTGTTTTGCCTTGAGCTGTGGGGAAACCTCAAAACTTAACTGAGCCCAGGCTTTCTTTAAAAAGATTTATGTATTTGTACTAATTGATATGCACCCCGGCTCAAATTATACAGGGGGTCCTTTATATTGGTGTTAGCAATGTTTAATGTATAAACTGTAGGGTGAGAGTGTAATAGCCCTACAATATAATTGGAACAAACTTTACTCCTTAGATCTATTGCCTAGCAGCTCTTTGATAGTATGGACTTACACGTACTCAGATATAAGAAAATTAAGATATCCTGTACATTCTATTGAAAGGTCTGCGCACCCTATTCTTCATGTATTTTATGTAATGCAGATATCTATGATATTATAAAATCTATAAATAAAAAGTAAAAAAAAGTGGTAGTGATTGAATTGGGCAGGGCTTTGTTACTGGATGTGGAGAAAAAAACAACAACAATTTCAGATTTATTAATATATATGCTTCACAGACAAAAGCCACCAGGGAAAATTTGTTTCAGGTCATCAGACCATACCTACACACTAACAGGTAGGTGGTTCTGGGAGGCGACTTTAATTGTGGCCTCTTACTACAGGACAGAGGGGGCAGAACCAGAAAGACATATAGTGATTCTGCTTATTAGAATGATACTGTAAAAACAGCAAAGTTGTGTAATAGTTTGCCCACATTTTCTGATAGGAATATTGCTTCCTTTACTAAAGGGTGTCTGTCAATCAGGTGCAGCCCTTAAAGTGAATACAGCAAAGCCAATAATTGTGAAAACCTCTGACCATATGGCATTACTATTCCACTGTCAGTCAGGACCCCCCCCCAATCTAAGCAATGTAAACTGAATGCAACCCTTTTAGAACAAGCATTTGTCAATGCCGAATGTTTGCTTGCTGGTATTAGCACTGGAAATGCAGTTGTTAGACAGATTCAGGATAGGAATGGCAGTGAAGTATTGAAGTTCACACCAACCCCACCTTCACCCTGCAGAGACAGACAGGCATTGGGGTATGCATTTGGGTTGTCACCCATGACGTTCATGCCATTTCACTTCACCCTATCCAGCAGACACCGACACGTGTTAAAGTGTGCCTTGGGGTGTTCGGCTTTAAAGTCACCCCACTCCATAAAGACATATGCTGATATGGGTGCAGTATAGGAGAATGGGGTGAACTCTGGGGCTGAAGAATCCAAGGCACACCTCAATGCCTGTCACTGGCTGCAGGGTGGTGGGGTGGGGGTGAAATGGCATGAGCATTACAATCGGCTATTCAAAGGCACACCCCTGATGCCTGTCAGTCTGTACAGGGTGGGACGTTATGGTTAGAAACCCTAATGCCCCGGGCGTTTGTTGGTATTTGCACTACAAATTTTCAACATGGCCATTTTGTGACCCCCACCTCATGAAAGCATTTGGGACCTCTTCTCATGAAAAGTGGCACTGTGATTTTGTCAATATGTCTCGAACTTTGAGTTTCCATAGCGACAGTGCTATTGTGCACCAGATGTATGAAAATACAGATAGGGCAGGATGTGAAGAATGACAGCTGTACCATTCATAGGGAGGTGTGAAGAGATGGCAATATTGAAAATCTCTAGTGAAAATATTCAAAATGCTCAAACTTCCATGCGTATGTGGAAACTGCGCAACGCATGCTCGTAACACAGTCATTTAGTGGAATTATTTCACCAAATTTTTAACCTAGGCATTTTGTGATGTTTGCTCATGAAGACTATCACTATGATTTTCTTAATCTGTCCCGAACATTGATTTCCCACAGCAACCGCACTATTTTGTGCCAGAAGTGTAAACCCATATTTGAGGCAAGATGTGAATAATGACAGCTGTACTGTTCATAAGGAGGTCTGAAAAAATGGCAATGTTGAAAATCTGAAATGAAAATACTACAAATTTGCGAAGTTAAGAGGGTGCGTGGAAACTGCACAATGCATGCTTGTAACACAATCATGGTACACAGGGAACCATGACTGGGATGTTAACATACCAGGGTACACAACCTACAGGAGGGACAGGTAGGGAAGAAGAGGAGGAGGAGTAGCTCTCTATGTAAGGGAAGGGATCAAAGCAACAGAACTAAAGGGTAAACAGGGAGGAGAGGAGGCACTGTGGGTCACCCTGGAGACTGGAAATGGCACCACAATCCACACAGGGGTTGTATACAGACCTCCATCTCAGGGGGAGGAAATGGGCAAGGAAATGATAGAAGGCATCTTTGGGATGGCAGAGAAAGTGGAGATATTGCTGATGGGGGACCTGAATATGCCAGATGTTAACTGGAGCACCTTTGCTACAGCCACATCCAAGAACAGGGCCATTCTCAATGCCCCACAGGGGGCATGCCACAGACAGCTAGTTTTGGAACCCACTCGGGAGGGAGCAGTCTTAGACCTGGTACTCTCAAATGGGGACAGAGAGAGGATCTCCAATCCTGAAGTGGGTAGCCATCTGGGAAAAGGCGACCACCAAACAGTGTGGTTCACGATAAACATAGCTGTAGAGTCAAGCCATGCAAAAGTGAAGGTCCTGGACTTCAGGAGGGCTGATTTTGTCAAAATGGGAGTGCTTCAGAAAAGCACTAGCAAACAGGCAAGAAGGTGGGGTGGAGCAACAATGGGGAAACATCAAAACTGCCATCACAGAGGCAACAAGCCTTTGTGTGAAGCAAATAAATCAAAATGAAAGAAAAAACCACTATGGTTCTCAAAAGAGGTGGTGGGGAAGGTAAGAGAGAAAAAGACAGCATTTGGGAAGTATAAGGAAACACAGAAGGAGCAGGACAGAGAACTGTACCAGTCAAAGCAGAAGGAAGCGGGGAAGACAGACAGAATAGCAAAGGCCCAAACCAAGGAAAAGATAGTCAACTTGGTTAAGAAGGGGGATAAAATCTTTTATAGGTACATTAGGGAGCAAAGAAAGACTAAGGCAGGGATACTGAGGCTGAATAAAGAGGAAGGTGGTTGGGCAGACAGCGACAGTGAAAAAGCAAGGATACTGAACGAATACTTCTGCTCAGTATTCACAATGGAAGAGCAGGAGAGATACCTAATCCAGTCAATAGAAGCACTCTTGATAGGGGGTTGATATTAGTCCTTTCACAGACGAAAGGGTTCTGAATGAACTCTTAAAACTGAAGGTGGATAAAGCAATGGGGCCTGATGGGATTCACCCCAGAATTCTGAAAGAACTAAGGGAAGAACTAGTAACACCACTGACTACCCTTTTTAATAAATTATGGGAGGATGGTGTGGTACCTGAGGACTGGAGGAGGGCGGACGTGATTCCCCTTCACAAAAGTGGGAGCAAGACAGAGGCAGGAAACTACAGATCTGTCAGTTTGACCTCAGTGGTAGGGAAAATGATGGAATCACTTCTGAAGGAAAGAATTGTTGAGCACCTAGAGGCCAGTGAGGCACAGGACCCAGGGCAGCCTGGATTCACAGCAGGAAGGTCATGCAAGACAAATCTAATTGATTTCTTTGACTGGGTGACCAAAGTAGTAGACCAGGGAGGGGCTGTGGACATGACCTACCTAGACTTTAGCAAGGCATTTGTTAAAGTTCCGCACAAAAGATTAATAAACAAATTAGCCACCTAGGAATGCCACCAGCCTCTCTTTCAGTATCGCCCCCATAAGCTTACCCACTATGGACGTAAGAGTTATCGGCTGATAATTTCCTGGCTTCTCCCTAGGCCCACTCTTGTGTATTGCCACCACAAGGGCCACCCTCCAGTCCTGGGGCACACAACCCATTTCAAGGGAGGTGTTGAACAGATCTGCCAGCAGCTCAGCCAACAGCTCCATCTGCCTCAGCACCCTGTGGTGGATGCCATCGGGACTTGGTGCCTTGTCCACCCTTACTGCCCTCTAGCACCCTACTCCCTGTGATCTCTTTTTCCGTCACCTCCTCCCCCCTTTCCCCATCCCCCAGCCCATTCTGGTAGTGGACCATCCCTCTCCTTAGTGAAAATAGAGCAGAAGTACTCATTTAGAATTTCCACTTGCTCCTCCCCCTTTTCCACCCAATCCCTTCCCCACTTTATCCTCACAATATGTTCCTTGCACTTCCTCTTTTCCTTGACAGACCTAAAAAAGTCCTTTTCCCCTCCCTTTATGCCCTATGCGGACCTTAATTGCCTGGAGACCTTAGCTTTTTTCACCCTCCTGGCAACCTCCCTTGACCAAGTCCCAAAAGCCTCCTTATCCTCTCCCTTCCCTGTTCTCCTGTACTTCTGGTATGCAGCCGTCTTTTCCCTCACCCCTTGCAGCACTTCCTTGTTCAGCCAGCATGGTTTCTTGGCTCTGCTCTTCTTACTCCTGGCCCTGGTGCAGGCTACTGTGGCCTCTGTTAGCCCAGTCTTTATGACTCCCCATTTTTGTTCTGCATCCATCCCTGGCCTTATATCCTGGAGTCTCCCTCACAGTATTGCTCCCATCCTCTCAAAGTCCATCCTACTAAAGTCCACCACCTTAGTGCCTGTGCCTCCTGTCTCCCTGCCCAGTGCGAGAACGAGCCACACTGGTTAGTGGTCACTACCCACTAATGGGTCCTCCACCCTTACCTCCCTCACCGCCTCCCCATTTGCCAGTACTAAATGTAGAGTGCTAACAAGCCTTGTAGGCCCACTTACCAATTGCATCAGAAGGCCATCCTGGAATGCATCAAGGAGCATCTGCTCCCTGGTACTTCTAGTGGTCGGGGTGCTCCAGTCAACTTGTAGTAGGTTAAAACCCCCCATTATCACCACACACCCCCTTCTACACACCCTCCTTATCTGCTCTGCCAATGCCCCATCCAGGTCCCCGGTCTGGGCTGGTATTCTGTACGCCATTCCCAGCCTCAGCTTTCTGCCCTTGTAGTCCAGGAGCTGCACCCAAAAAGCCTCTGTCCTCTTCTCTTCTCCCTCGTCCCTTATGCATTTAATCCCTTCCCTCACATAGAGTGCAACCCCCCTCCTTTCAACCTCCCGGTTCCTCCTGTATATCCTGTATTCCGGGATTGGCAAGTCCCAATCATGGTACTCTGTGGCCCAAGTCTCTGTCACTGCAGCAATGTCCACCTTCCCTCTGAAAGGAGTGCCTGAAGCTCTGCAATTTTGTTCCCCAGGCTTCTTGTGTTGAGAGAGACCACCTTCCACTCGTACCCCTCCTTCTCCTCACTCTTCTCCTCCTTGGCCTGCGTCCCTCATACCGGTAGTCCACACCCTTTCTCCTCCTTATTCTTACCGGGTGGTGATGCCTTCTGTATTACACTCAGACCACTGTGCCCGCCCCTTCCCAGGGTTACTACGCCTCTGCCTTTACCTATATCTAGGGGGGTGAGCTCATAGGCACCCCTGTCCGGACCTTTCTACCAACCTCAGTCTTTTGGCCAGCCCACCCACTAGGTTTAAATCCACCTTAGTAGAGATATACCCTTCTAATCCTGCCTTTAATACTCCCTTCCCCTTCCTGCTCAAGTGTAGCCTGCCCCGCGCATACAAGTCACTATTTCCCCAGACCCTACCCGTTAGCCACTAACCCATAATTTTTGGTGTGGCACCAATCCCTCAGCCACTCGTTGAACTCCTCAATCCTACCCTTCCTCCCCATGCTTGCACACTGTACTGGGAGTACCTCCGAGAATGCCACCAACTCCCCAACCCCCTCACACTGCCTGCCCAACTACTCATACCTCCCCCTCACTACTTCCATAGTCTCCCCTGCCAAGTTGTTTGTACCCACATGCAACACTAAATGAGGTTTCTTCCTCACCTTGCTGCACACTTGAGCAGTGCCTGCCCTGCCCCTGCTGCAGTCAACCTGGGGATAGCTTGAACCCAAATATGGCTGTGCCTTCCCCCTTCACCCCATCTTACCCCTTTCAGTATAGAATCCCCCAGGACGAGTAGCCCCTGTCCCTTACCCCCTTTCCTTTCTAATGCCCCTTCCACCACCCAGTATTCGTTCTTCCCTGCCCCTTACCCCTGCCAGCTGCACCCTCTGTGACTTCTGTATCAGTACCCCCTACTTCCGGCTCACCCCTTTTCTCTGTCTTATTTCTCCCATCCCCCTTGAACCCCTTCCCAGCCTGACTACTTCCTACTGGGCTTCCCATGTCGACCTCCACTCTTCCCCTGCTGATTTCCAACCCCTCTCCTATCCCCACTGTTGTTGATTTACAGTCCCCATTCCCTTCTACCCAGATAGTAATGCTCCTCCCATCCTCCCCACTCCCCGTAGCCTTCTCTCCTCCAGTCACCACCCCTCCTTCCTTACTAGCCCCTCTTCTACCCTTTTGTCCTCGCCATCTCTTCCCCTACCTGTTGCCATCCTTCTCATGCCGCACTTATCCTCCCCCCTTAGTATGTTCCTTCTCCCCCTCTCTCTCCCTTAGCAGAGGCTTGAATCTATTCCTAGTCGATACCCCTCCTACATCTCTTCCTCCTATCGGTTCCCCCCTCCTATACTTGTTCCCCTTCGTGCCACCCCTGGTCCCTCCCTACCCACAGCAATTTGCTCTCTCCCCTGGTACTCCTTGTGGTCTTTTACTCCCCCCTCGCCTCGGGCATCCCCTCCATTCTCCTCTTTTTTCTGCTAGTATCTCTGATACTGGGGTCAGTTTCAGTCCCTAGTTGTTCTTCCTCCATTCCCCCTTGCCATCCCATATCCCCCCCCCCAGCCAGGATGCCTACCATACTCATCTGCCCTGCCACTTAAGACTCCTCCCTAACCTCCACAGTTCCTCCCTCAAACTAGCCAGTCATCTACAGACCATACACCCCCCTCATCCTCCAAACCCAGTCCAGGATCATGATGGACCCACACCCTGTACACCCCACCACCCTTCCAAAGATTGACATGTGGCACCTGCCCCATTTTGGTCCCCATCTTATGTTACAGGCTCTTACTCCCAGTTTCTGTACCCTGCTTCAACTGTTAGGCCCCTAATTGCTGAAATTCCTAGCCCCCCCCCACTCTAGTCCTCCTACTGCCCCCTTGCCAACCGGGTTAATTCAGTGTCAAATCATATCCATTAGATACTGTATTACTGTAGCAATCCTAAAGCCTCCTTGTCTGTTTTTCACCCCTCAGCTACCAAACTTTTTGTTCTCAGCTCTCATATAGTTTCACTTAGCCCAGTTAGAAATCTTATTGCACTCCAAATATTACTCAGCTGTCTTAGAGAAATAAATAGAACAAATAAATATGTATTATTACAGCAATCCTGACAGCATTGCTCAGTACTTAACTCAGTTAGAGAAAGAAATAGCCAGGAGGCAGTATAGCGCAGTAGTTTGAGGCCCTGAGCTGCAAATCTGGAGACCTGGGTTTGAAACCACAGCCCCCACTTGCATACTGTGTGGCGCTGAGCAAGTCATTTAACTTTCCTGTGCTCCCAGATTGCACCTGTAAACAAGCTTTCAGCTTAGTGTGTCTCACCTGGTTAAACAATTGGAAAAAAAAAAGAAACAGAACAACTCAATCTGTATTACGACAGCAATCCTAAAAGTATCCAATCATTGTGTTTTGCATCCACCCCAGAGACCCTGCTGTAATATAGGACCACAGAGGACCGCGGGAGGGTGGGCAACTCTAAAGTCCCAATAGAGCTCCGTTGAGCTCGCTCATTCCCCCTCTCTCACTCGCTCATTCTGTTTCTCCCAGTGCTGCAGGCTGCCCTTTTGTACTGGGCTCCTGCCTGCGTTGGCGCCTTTTTCTTTCTTTGTTACTTTGTTTTTTATTAAAAGACTGGAGTACATCAGTATACATAGCACAGTATGCAGGAATACAATATAGAGTAATAATTTCAATAAGGATCAGACTGGCCTCAGATATGAGTGCCGATTCAATATACAATACAGGATAGACACAAGAAAATCAAAATAAAAAAAAGTTATTTTGTTTTCTGCTGGAAGATTAATAGTCACTAATTATTCAGTATCCAGTTAAAAAATACAATTGTAATGTGACCCCCTCATCGTTAATTTTTCTAATTCATGGTGTAACATCCTGTCTATGCTGCATAAGCCATATTATCCACTTATTCCAGAAAAGCATAGTCACTGTCTCCCTCCAGTGTAAGACTGCTGTTATTTTCTCCATTGTATAAATCTCTTGTGCCGTATTCTCCCAGTTGGTTACAACCAGAGGGGCTGTCTGTAACCACCTCCATGAGATCCCCCCCCCCATTTATTTTTTATCTTTCTGTTTATCCCCTCCTATGTGCCCTCGGCGCCCACTCCTTTGGGCCGTTCATCCATGCCAGCCTCCGCTCAGGATCTGCCCCTAGAGTGCTTCCTCTTTCTGTCCCCACCTGCACAGTGGGGTCTGCCCCAGATTGGTGGCTTGGAAGGCTCGGAACGGTCATCATCTAGGACCGCCACGGGTTCTTTTTCTGTTTTTCTGTTGTCCCTTACCCCTGACATATGTCCAGAGAGGGGACGTGCTGATGCACATCTCTCTCAAATGCCTAACAGCATCCCCCTCCCTGACTCCACCGAATGCAGCCGCCGACCCCTCGAGAGCCCGTGTTCCCACCGGTCCTCTTAAGGCATCGGGTGCACACAGCACCCCTGGTATCCCACCCCAGAGGGAGGAGAGCATCCATTGGGATGCTCAATCCTCCCTCTCCCGGCCGACCCCAGTCCGTTCCTGAACCTGGGTCGCCGGCGTAGTTCAAGGTGTGGCATCCAGTGCCTCAACCCTCAGTGCCACCGGGCCAGCTCAAGATCCCCTTTTTAGCTGCCAAACATAATATTACCAGTAACTGCTTAGACTGTATACTCCTGACCCCTTCGGGGAACCAGTGCAGGAGTGCCAGCCCAGGAGTGAGCCGCGGGAGCTCCGGGAAAAACTGTTTCAAACTATGCTCTTTTTGTGCCCAATATTGAGAAAGTACCGGGCAGCTCCAAAATATATGTATATGGTCTCCCAGATCTCTCCACATAGTCTCCAGCAGCTGGTTCCTCCCCTGGTCCCATATTTCCCAGTTATAATGGGTGTATTAAAACAATTTGCCATACACTTCCAACTATATTCTTTTCAGACATGGGATCTAGATATCTTATGCTGTATGCTGCAGATCTGATCCCAATCTGACTCAGGAATTTCTTCTCCCAGATCTACTTCCCAAAATATCTGTATTTTCACCAGAGATTTATGCCCCTTCTGCTGGAGAGCACGGCACAACGCTGAGACAATAAGATCAGGGATCTGTCTGGTTTGGGTGCAGATAATTATTTGCACCAAAGGGTAAGCCTGAGTCAAGTCCCAGTATGTTCCGCATCTCTGCATTATATTATGATGAATTTGAAGATAGCAGAAAAAATCCCTCCTCTCTAATTGATATGTCTGTTGTACTTGTGCAAAGGTTGTGAAACATCAACGTTCATACCATTGGTATATAAATTTCAGACCTCGTCTTTTCCAAACATCATATATACGATCAGTAAGGGCTGGAATAAATAATGGGTCATACATAGGGATCAATAATGCCTCAGCTGAGGGGTTAATATCCAATGTCCCCAGCAACTCATGACATACAATAAGTACAGCTTTAGTATAAGTTGATTGAATGCCTACTAATCTATAATTCCGTTGAGTATAGGGGCGCCCATACTTCTCTCTATGGCTTCCTGCTTATCATTTAGCTCTAACATCTTCCAGTGTGATACTATATTCAAATCCCACCAATGCAGGGTGTGGGCCATATGGTCTGAAAAATAATAAGTTTTCAAATTCGGAAGGGCCAGACTACCCTTGAGCTTAGAGGGCTGAAGCAAGGCATATGCCTTCCTAGGTCTCTTGACTTGCCCTGCTGTATATATTGTGAAGGTAGTCTATCCCAGCTTTTAAAACATTCCAGAGGGAGATGAATGGGGAGATTCTGGAACAAATAAAGGAATCTAGGCAGTGCTGTCATTGTAATAGAATCCACTCATTCTATAAAAGGTATAGTAACATTATGCCAGTGTTGTAGATCATTCTTTAATGTCTTGATTAGAGGGGGGAAATTCACATCATATACCCTTTTGAGATCCAGGGGGAATAATAATCCCCAGGTGTTGGCGCCTTTTTCTGCCCACAAAGAAATCTGCAGCAGTCCCGACAGAGCTCCGTTGAGCTCACTCACTCCCCCCTCTCATTCGCTCGTTCTGTTTCTCCCAGTGCTGAAGGCTGCCCTTTTGTACTGGACTCCTGCCTGTGTTGGCACCTTTTTCTGCCCACAAAGAAATTCGTAGCAGTCCCTACAGAGCTCCGTTGAGCTTGCTCAGTCTCCCTCTCTCACTCGCTTGTTCTGTTTCTCCCAACGCTGCAGGCTGCCCTTTTGGACTGGGCTCCTGCCTGCGTTTGCACCTTTTTCTGTCCACAAAGAAATTCACAGCAGTCCTGGCAGAGCTCAGTTGAGCTTGCTCACTCCCCCTCTCTCACTCGCTCGATCATAATCTGTCCCAAACACTGATTTCCCACACCGACTGTGCTATTCTGCGCCGGAAGTGCAAAAACACATTTCGGCCAGGATGTGAAAAAATGACAGCTGTGCTGTTCATAAGGAGCTGTGAAGAAATGCCAGGGTTAAAACTCTGGCGTGAAAATATTAAAAATTTGCGAAGTTACAGGGGTAAGTGAAAACTACGCAACGCACACTTGTAACAAGGTCGCTTTATGGACTTTCATCACCATATTTTCAACATAGGCATTTTAGGACCTCTGCTCATGAACAGTGTCACTGGCATTTTCTTAATCTGTCCCGAAAACTGATTTCCCAGAGCAACCGTGCCATTTTGCGCTGGAAGTGCGAAAACATATTTCGGCCAGGATGTGTAAAACGAAAGCTGTACTGTTCATCAGGAACCGTGGAAAAATGCCAATGTTGACAATCTGGAGTGAAAATAGTACAAATTCGCAAAGTTACTAGCGTGCATGGAAACTGCGGAACGCACTCTAGTAAAAACATCATTTTTTGGATTTTTTTCACCAAATTTGCAACATAGGCTTTTTGAGAGCCCACCTCATGAACACTGGCACTGTCATTTTATTATCAGTCCCGAAAGGTGATTCTGCACAGTGACCTCAAAATCACCTTTCGGGACTGAATAACGCCATGACGGTGGCTGAATTCATGAGGAGGGGTCCCAATAACCCCATGTTGAAAATTTGGTGCTAAAATTCCCCAAAATGCCTGAGATATGCACCAAAGTTGAAAAAACCCTATTAATGCCATTATACAGCTTACCGGCATTTCTTCAGTTCGTGATCGGCTTTGAAGAGTGCAGACATGTTCCCGGTCCACCGAAGACCATCGCACTGGGCTCCAGAGGTAAGTATGGAGTGAGGGGGTGTGGGGAGGAAGTGTGCACAGAGGGTGGGCGTGGGTTGGGGGAGGGGCCACGGACTCAACGAGGGACTGTCTTCTGTTTTACAGGGTTGAAAAAAAAAAAATAGCGGGACTGTTGTTTTTTTAGGGACATTTGGCACACTGGGGTGGGCTCCTAGCATACCACCTGAGTGTTTGGGAGGGCTGTAGCTGACGGGAGATTGGGCACCCCCATTTGCACATACCGAGTGGGGGCAAGAGCCAAGGGGGACTGGGCACCCCCTCAGCAGACTACAAATTGGGGGGGACATTATGCCACTGAGGAGTGGGCTCCCCCATCATCAAACTGAACTGGGAAGGGGAACTGAAGCTGATGGGGATTGGGTGCCCCATCGGCAGAGAAAGACTGCTGGGGGTCACATGATGCTGAGGGGGATTGGGCACCCCTTTGGCATACAACAGAAACTTGGGGGTGGGGACATTATGCCGACGGGGACTGGGCTCCACTTCGGCAAATTAACTGGGTCAGGGGCATGCGGACGGCAAGGTACCACCCTGCAATGATGGGTCACTCACTCATTGCAGCGGAATGGCTGATGCTGCAATAATGAGGCGGCCCCTAATTGCAGCAGTGAAAACGTTTCAAGGTTGTGGCATGCTGGCTGAACTAGTGTCAGCAGCAGCGTGCCACCGCATTGGGGAAAGTGGGCCAAGCCTCAAAAGGCACTGGGGCCATTGGCCCCACAGTGCCGCACCTCCAAAACCCCACATCTCTCCTAAGCTGTGCCGAAATGTTTCTTGCGCATGCGCAAGCAAACATAACAAATGGCAGGATTTAATTAAGGCATGATGAACAAAGAGGGCCTCCATTTTGTAACCTCCCCCCATTGGCCCCCCTTGTTCAACTAGCAGGGTTGCTCCTCTCAAACCAAGACACCACCGAGAGAGGTGGGAGTTGTCACTACGAAACAGTGCTGTAGAACCCATACTTCTACTTCGTAGCCTGCCATCCTTAGACAGGCAAACCAAGTGTGGCAACTACCTGGCTCACAGCTGGTGTCCACTTAGCATGGCCATCAACCTGGGTCCCTGGGAGAAACGTTTG
Organism: Neoceratodus forsteri; assembly: GCA_016271365.2. Taxonomy (NCBI): domain Eukaryota; kingdom Metazoa; phylum Chordata; order Ceratodontiformes; family Ceratodontidae; genus Neoceratodus; species Neoceratodus forsteri. The sequence goes on along the minus strand of JADMNL010000034.1, from coordinate 106,042,768 downwards.
CTCAGCATTATGCTAGGTTTGAACGTTTGGTCAGGGGCACCCAAGTAACTCCAGACACTGGAAGCAATAACTGTACTTTCCAAACCAGGTTGGGATTCTAGAGTGCAGCTTTTATTCACATCAAAATGAATACAACAAAGCGAAGATGGACCCCCACAGGGCTACTTCCACTGGTAATGCAGATTACTGAGGTACAGAGCACACACACAGCAAACCCTCAGGTTCTGAATGGATCTGGGCCCACACGGCCTGAACTGGTACACTTCTCTTCTTTTCCTTGACTTGGCACCCCGGCCAGTACTAGGACACTTTCTCATATATCATGAGGAATTCTTGGTGGCTCCTTACCACCTACTAAGCACTCTCTGGCTCAAAGTAAATCCCAAATCCCATGTCTGGGTATTTTCCTCAGGCACTGGCCATATGCACTGAGAGAAAATAAAGGTGCCCAAACTGAACCCAGAGAGGTAAACATGGTTACTCCAGATGGGAGGGGTCTCCCACCTTTTGCTTCCAATATTTATACTTGGCCATTCATCTGGTTACAACACCTTTCTCTGAAAACACTCTTGTAGATGCTCTCTTGAAATGTTTTGCACATTTAACATTCTACTTCTCACACCTCGGAGGTGTCATGAAATTAAAAGTTCAGTATATGGCTATGTCTTTACTCTAGACCCCCACTTTTGCAGATGCTTTTAAATCAGATGCAATCTGAAAGTTCTGTACTTGGCAAGTCTCCCTCAGACCCCACAGTAGGCAGACACTTTTACTTGAAACACAGTCTTGGTGAACAGAGTCCCTTTGTCAGAGAAAAACTCACCACCGGAATGCAGATGCCACAGGGCCTTTTACACATACTTGTCTCAGGTACTCACAGAACAAACAAATCTAGGCAGCTTCACCACTCTCCAGGCTGGACCAGGGGATTGCCCCTGAATCCTGGAACTCCCCCTCCATCCCAGCACTCCTCACTCTTCAGACTCGCTCTAGAACTAAACTGAATCTCCCAACATTCTACTGCTAACCCCTGCAGCTAGCATTCCACTGTGGTGTATGCAGCTGCGAGAATTCTAAGGTGACATCATAACTCCAGCTCAGCAGAGGCTGAAAACAGTGTGACAGTGTGAAACCCATTTAACTGGCATCTCATAAGCTGCCTCTCCCTCCCTGCCACTGATTCTAAGTGGGATTCTAGTACCCCTGGGAACAAGGGGGTTACAATAGGACTAGAAAGATTCCTGAGGGAGAATTGCAGTGAGAGTTACACAGCATAAGTAGGGGTAACACAGGACTAGACAGATTCCTGAGGGAGAATGGCATTGAGGGTTACACAGCATGAGTAGGGGTAACAGAGGACTAGACAGATTCCTGAGGGAGAATGGCATTGAGGGTTACACAGCATGAGTAGGGGGTAACACAGGACTAGACAGATTCCTGAGGGAGAATGGCATTGAGGGTTACACAGTATGAGCAGGGAATAACATTCCACCTGATAAGAATGGAGAATTGACCCTATGGGTATTCTCACTGCTGTATGACCAGATTAACTCTAAGTTCCTTCTGTCAACACAACACTACGTTACCATAGCTCCAGATCCTGGGTTCAATTCCCACACTGGTCCCTTGGCAAGTCTATCCACTGGGGTGACTCCAACTTAACAGTACAGATTTCAGAATCATAATTTAAACTTCACTCCATTAGTGCTGCCCCCCCCCCAACCATACCATTGCCCTCCGAGGTTAATTCCAAATGGAAAGAAACTGACAAAAAACACGAGAAAAAAAAGGAACCTACCTTTTGCTTTGACATAGAATGTGTACAATGCCCCAGGAAGTTGGCACGTAGGTTCTAATTTTGCGGAGTCGCTCGACTTCTCAATGAGGTATGTAGTGGCAGAACTGGTTGCTGAATTCCACTTACCACCACTGCCTTTACCATCTTTACAAGTGAGTTCCAGGACATTGCTCCTAATAGCAGCATTAACTGGGACAAGAACAAAGGTGAACAAAAAACATCAGTTATTAACTCGTCAGCTTGAGTACTAAATGTTTGATTTATACAGCGCCTTTCATATGCACTGCACCCAAAAGTGTTTTGCAATGGACAGAATAGAAATTCTTTGCCGCACTCAGAATAAGAGAGACTGGGGAAATGCATGAAAACTCAGGGCGCTTAAAACGGAAATGGTGGTAAATATTGCCCCTCACAGTTTAAAAGTCCATGAAAAGGTATTTTAAATGATGTATTGGGCTTCCATGTAGCTGGCAGCAGTAAAGAGAGATCCCTGACTGGGTTTGCCCTGTATTGGTATAAGGCAGTCACCATTTTTATAAACATATTTTACCAGGTAAACAAACAGAACCCAGGAAGTATTTTTCCAGTTGCAACCTGGGGGGAAGGAGGGAATAGGGTGATCATGCCCTCGGCCACATGACATCACAAGATTCTATACAATGGAGACATTGTACAACCCTTAGCCATGCTGCAACCCTCTCTGCTGGTATCCAGGCGCTAGCTGAGGCAGGCATAGCCCACGAGGCCGCTGTAGAGACAGTGCTTCTCAAACTTTGGTTTGCTGTTCGGTAGCCATGGGTTCCCTGGTTCTGACAGCAACAGTAGGTAGGATATTTTTAGGGTAGAGTAGCTGGGCCAAGGGGTCCTTTTCTGCCAACAACTTCTATGTTTCTCTGTTTCTATGTTAACCGCTCTGTGCCAGGACAGTCTCCCCTCTGGAGCCCAGAGGCCATCCCATGCCGGGTCTCACATCATGGCTTCTCCTACATACCATCCTTCCCAATGACAGCAAATGCAAATCACCCCAGCCCCTTGTACCAATGGCAGCAACTCTGGTAGCCATCCAAGCCTGGGCTTTGGCTCACCTCTGATACAATGTAGACATATCTCCTACCTTAGTCAGCAGTCCTGTCACTCTCATCAGATGCCTCTTCATTAGCAGTTCAGCTGCCAGCATCGCAATGTGCCTCACTCATTCCGGGGAGATTTTTTAAATATTTAATACATTATTTATCAAATGGCCAGTAACAGAGGTCAGCTTTCAAAGTTGGTAATCCACATTTTAGAAAGATCAAGTGTAAAATAATTCATGACTGAACAATCTAAACTGTGGATATCTCACAATCAATTTAAAACACCTGTTTTCCTTTGCACTCGCTGTATAAACTGTGTTTTGGTTGTGCTCGCTCTCCCCCCCCCCCCCATAATGTCAAAATGTAATATCCCCCCACCAGCAAAATAAACTCTGCCTATGATTCCCAAGGCTATAATACAAACTTGGGGTCTGGGGTATACAAACCACACAGGCTTTGCTTTCATGGTTTACCGTGCCCCTCAAACCCCTTGATTGAATTATTATCTTGTAAGTCACAATCAGGCATCACTTCATTTCCATTTATAGCACCAGCAAGACCATTTTCATGGTCGTAAGAGTAGTCTCACATTAGTCATCCATTCTGATACCCTAGGAATGCACGAGACCCACTCTTAGGACTGTGGGAGTTGTCTCCGCAGCAGTATTAACATTAAAAAAAAATACATTTCTTTGTTCCAGGAATCAGTGGTCCCAACCTTCAGAGTGTTTTTTAGGGGGGAGAATATCATAACAGCAGGGAAGGTTGTCAGTACTCACCTTCATCTTCTGCCCCAGCCGCACCTGGAAGGAACAAAGCACAACAGATATTATCTATTGCTGTTGGCTAACGCAAAATTTAGGCAAATATTTAATGCAAACTATTTCCAGCCAGATAGGCAGACATTCTAGATAAAAAAGCTAACCACCTTACAAGCTCAGATAATGGTCCTAGTGTCAAGAATGTGGTTGCTAGAAAGATAGAAACATAGAAGGTGACAGCAGATAAAGACTGTGTGACCCACCTAGTCTGCCCCCTTTCCCTACCTAATGCAATACTGCAGACACTAGCTGATCTGCAGCTTACCCGCTCTTCCTTACTGTGAGAGTACTCTCATGTCTATCCCATGCATTCTTGAACTACCCTACCATTTTGGCCCCCACCACCTACGCAGGGAAGCTATTCCAAGCATCCACTACTCTTTCTGTGGAAAAGCACTTCCTCATGTTGCCCCTGAGCCTACTCCCCCCAGTCTTATATCATGCCCCCTTGTTCTTGTATACCTTTTCTGAAAGAGGCTACCCTCCTGTACCTTGTTTTAACCCCTGAGGTACTTGAATATCTCTATCATATCCTCTTCCCCTCTCTCTCTCTCTCTCTCTCTCTCTCCTCTCTCCTCTCCAGGGAATACAGGTGTATACTGGAACACAGGTGCACCACACTGAAACTGCAGAAAAACATCAACCACAACTTCAGGGCTAGTAAAGGAAAACAAAGTCTTGTACCGCTGACTGAAGCTCCTGGAAAATTAGGCCAGGGTGATGAATTTTAGGTTGCTTGGCCTACTGGAATAAGCAGAAGGGGCCGATACAGTAATATTTGTGGTGCAGCTCCTAATGGATCTCCAGTACACTCCACTTGCATGTACAAGGAATGTATGCACATTCTGGTTATATGCACATTGAAGGTATGCACAATCCAGTTATATGCATAAAGGATGTATGCACATTCTGGTTATATGCACAAAAATGACATGTCCCAATACCAATCCTATCTACTTAATGATAACAAAAATGTGCTTGTATGCACACCAAATTTCAGTTGTATGTACACTTTTTCCTTCAGATAAGGGCTCCACAGACAATACTGTCAATCACACCTGTTAAACAGGTACTAACTATTCTGACAGTGGTTAAATACATTTGTAACACGGCTCACTGTCGTCCACTGTAATGGAGTGCCAGGATTCGCTGAACGGCCACAGCTGACTGAAACCGAGCAGGTATTAAGCCACAGGTAACACCCACTCGGTCAGAACCAGCTGTGGCCATGAAGGCACCCGAGGGTAGCAGCCTGCTCCGTCACTGGGAGCCCCCCTGCTGTCTGTGTAGTGAGTGCAGTCTTGTGGGAAAGGCAGGGAAAAGTTTATACGTTTGTAGAACACAGTGGCATACGCCTATTCTGTTGACTGATGAACTGAGCTGCAATGAATCAGAAGACCTGCTCTGTAATGTAAAGTAAAAGTTCAACGTTCGCCTGCCTCCACATGTCAGAAGATGGGGAGATGTTTTATTTTTATACAACCGAAAAGTGACGGGTGTTTTGAACCAAACAGTGGCAGAAGATATTGTGTTCGAGCTGGGCAGTTGTCAACTGTTCTCTGCCTTTCCCACAATACTGCATTCACTGCACAGACAGCGGGGGCTCGCAGTGACAGAGCGGGCTGCTACCCTCGGGTGCCTCCATGGCCACAGCTGGTACTGACCAAGCGGGCATTACCTGTGGCTTAATATCCGCTCGGTTTCAGGCAGCTGTGGCCGTTCGGCGAATCCTGGCGCTCCGCTGCAGTTGTACAGCACTCAGGAGAATCGGAAAGAAACAGCGCTGATGCTGCCCGCCAGAGGTGATGCCGGTAACATAGGCTCATCGTCGCCGAGACGAGCCTATGTTCTGACACGATAATCACCTTCAGCGGGCTCTGCGAGGATTAATGCCCGCAGGCCGGGTTGGACCCTCAGGCCGCGCCCTCGGGCACCAACCCTCCCCAGCGGCATTAACCACTGGCAGAGCCCTCCTCTGTTGGTGATTAATGCTTACATAAGTATTAGTCAGTTTCAGCCTGTTTGCCACAGCCACCAGCCATGGAGAAAACATATAACTTAAATAGGTCAGAGTGTGCAACATTTGATGAAATGATATGTTTTAAATGAGTCTGATACATTCAGTCAAGGTAAAAATTGGTAGTTAGTGAGAAAGTGTGCTTTACTCAGTGGCTCCATTGATTTCAGTACAGTTTCAGTTGTATGCCATTTCAGATGCATGCACAAAAATGGGGTGTCGGAAGTATGTGCATACATCAGGAATTGACTGTACTAAGATTTGATTACCGGTGCTTAGACAAAGCCTACTGGGAGACGCCTTGCAGAGGATGAACCAACCTAATAGTTCCTATATTGTGGTTTTGGTCAATGATTGTTGAGCGTCACAAAAACAAATTCTGATTTTTGTGACTCGCAAACCTGTTTACATGACTTTCAAACCTGTTTTTGAGAGATACAACTTCTGCTTTCATGACACTTGGGTCCCATTTTCAAAAGGTTACTAACCTGGAATAGTGCCAGCTGTCTGGGGCATGCCCATAGTGAAAGGACACATATGCATGGCACACCCCCAACAGCACTATCACGCACAGTATTGTGCTGTGCCTATGCAAATGAGGGCTCCCTCATACATATGCAGCGCAGCACAATATTGAATGGTTTCAGAAGTGTTAAATGGCCACCAGCTGTGGTGCAGTTTAACACTTCTGAAACCCAACCCTTAAGAGTGTGCAGAGGGGTTGTATGCCTTGCATCCCCGCCATACACTGTCAAGGGCTGCTAAGCTCGAGCACTATCATAAAAACAAGTCAAACCCTGGTCATCCAGTAGACCCTCCCCAGCCTCGATCCCCTCCGGTTGAAAATGAAACCCATCCCTGGTGGTCTAGCGGTCCCTCCCCAGCCCTGATCCCCACATACTGCATACAAAAGATATACATCAGTGGTCCTGCAGTCTCTCCCCCAGCCCTAATCCTCACATACTGTACACCACAATGCATTGGTGGTCCAGCAGTCCCCCCCCCACATGCTGTATAAAACAGATATACATTGGTGGTCTAGTGGTTCCTCCCCAGCCCTGATCCCCACATACTGTACAGAACATTAATATATTGGTGGTTCAGCGGTCCCTAGCCCAGCTCCGAATCCCACTATTTGAAAAATACACCCATCCCTGGTGGTCTAGTGGGCCCTCCCTAGCCCTGATCCCCTCCGGCAAAAGAGAGACACCCATCTCTGGTATTCCAGTGGTCCCTCCCCCTCCTCCATTCTCCGATCACTGTCCTGACTCAAAGAAATTAATTCTCTGGTAGTCTAATGGTCCCCCCAGCCTGGCAGGTAGTGACCCACCATCCTGTTCCCCCACAACCTGACACTAGCCGGTGACCGGCACAGTCCACCTCATGCCACCATGGCTGGCTGCAAACTGAACTGTCAATGAGCATGTACAGTATATAGTATGTGCTCATGGGGATGGACTGCTGGACCACCAATATATATCTGTTGTATGCAGTATGTGGGGATCGGGGCTGGGGAAGGGCCGCTAGACCACCAGGGATGGGCGTATTTTCAAACGGAGGGGTTCTGGGCTGGGAAGGGACTTCTGGACCACTAATGTATTTTTATGTACAGTATGTGGGGATTGGGGCTGGGAAAGGACTGCTGGACCACTTAGGAACTGGTTTTGGTACATGGTCAGGGATCAGGGCTAGGGGAGGGACCTGGCCCTGTGCACTCAGGCCAGGCGCTCACAGGCAGATGAGCCCATAATGGGCATGCAAATGGCCCCTTTGCGTCAAGCAAGCACAATGGGCTCATTTGCATGTTTGGGTTGAATATCACCATGGGGGCCACAGTACTAACCAGTGTGCGCCGCACTTTACCCCATGGATGGTCTTCAGCACCGCCCTCTGATAGTGCTGTGCAAACATGGGAAACACTTGCTATGCTCTGCACTACCAGGGTCCGATATTCAAACAAATGGTGCAGTCAGCTCAGATCACACTATCTGTTTGAATATGGCACCAGAGTTGGTTGGCCCTACTTTTTCTCTTATCGCACCTGTTTGCGCATACAGCCAGCCGACTCTGAATATGGGGCGGATCTTAACATGAGAAAAAAATATAAAGATGTCTTTGCAAAGCCATACATAAAGCAAGTTGCCAGTCTGGCTGCAAGCCACTCATGAAGCAAGCTGCAGGTCTGGTGCAGTGAATGTCACAATGTGGATACTTTACATTTGTTATCCTCTTCCTTAGGCAGAGTGTGCAGCTTCTTGGACTTTCCCTGTGTGCTTGCGGCTGTCTCTTACCTCCTGTTGATTGGGGAGTCCTATCTTCCATGGATTTAACCCTGTGGCATGGCTGGGAGGAGGGTCATCCTCTCCCCCCATTCATATGCCCAGATCCAATCTGGGACCAGAGTGGCAGAGCAGGCCACAGTGTAGCAGGCAAGATTTCACAAAGTACACCCTTCATTTTCCCTCCTGTTTTCGTCCGGGGCCCATGACATTCAGTGAGCAGAATGTGCTTGCTCCGCCTCCACAGAGATGTCCCTCACACTCTGTACATGGGAGCCTTCCCCATTATGTGACTCATTTATGCTGCCATCCAGATACCTCTAGGTAGCAGTCAACATCGAGACCCCCGGGAGGAGAACAGTCCCACAGATACTCAATCCTCCTTCACTTGGCCAGTCCCTGAGTGACTTGCATCCATTTCCAAACCCTGGTCACCGGAGTGGCATGAGGTAAAGCACCCAGTGCCTCAGCCTTCCATGCTACTGGGCTGGCCCTATGTAAATAGAGTCTGAGTGGCTGGCAATGTCACTTGAGAAGTAAGCTACTGATCTGGCACAGCGAGAGTCATTAAGCAGCTGCTTTGTGAGTGGTTTGCAGCTACAGAGCTGGCACAGTGAGTAAAGTAAATGACACAGCAATGCTTACACAAAGGGTGCCAATATTAAGGCATGCCAACACTACACTGCATGATTGTTCAACCCTGGGGAACACCACATCACCAATCTGCCAAGGTTCCAGGGACTTTAAACTCTGACATTTCTTTTTCTTATTTTATACACTTTACGCTTCAATGGAACCAACTCGGCAGAAGGCAATACTGGACCTTGTGCTCACAAACAGGGACAGTGTGATGGGGGTAACAGTGGGAGAGCACCTGGAGAACAGTGACCACCAGTCATTGTGGTTTGAAATCACAGAAAGAGCAGAACCAAACCACACAAAAACACGTATCCTGGATTTTAGGGGGGCAGACTTTGGGAAAATGGGGAGATACTTGAAATAGGCATTAAGAGGAATGGGACAGGAATCAGGGGTTGAGGAACAGTGGGCAGTATTTAAAATGGGGATTACAAGAGCAACAGAATTATGCATTAAGCAGGTTAGCACGAGGAAAAGGAAGAGGATACCATTATGGTTTTCCAAAGAGGTAGCAAAGAAAATGAAAGCCAAAAAGATTGCATTCAGGCAATACAAAAAGACACAGGCAGAAGGGGATAGGGAGAAGTACCAGGAGAAGCAAAGGGAGGCATGGAGGTCAGTAAGAGAAGCCAAAGCTCAGACAGAAGAACACATTGCAAAATCAGTGGGTAGAGGGGACAAAACCTTTTACAGGTACATAAGTGAAAAAAGAAAGGCAAAGGGAGGGATAGTGAGACTGAAGGAGGAGGAAGGGGGCCACGTGGAGGATGACAACAGTAAAGCTGACATATTGAACAAGTATTTCTGCTCAGTCTTTACTGAGGAAGAGGAGGATAATGGGTCTGAAGGGAGTACAAGGGGTGAGAATGGTGCAGAAATGGACACAAGTCCCTTTACTCGAGAAAGGGTTCTGAAGGAACTGGAAGTAATAAGAGTTGATAAAGCAATGGGGCCAGATGGGGTGCACCCCAGGGTCCTTAAAGAACTAATAGAGGTGGTGGCTGAACCTCTGGCTATCCTGTTTAGCCGATCACTGGAAACGGGAAGTGCCCAAAGACTGGAGGACAGCAGATGTAGTCCCCTTATACAAAAGTTGAAACAAAGAGGAAGCGGGGAACTACAGACCAGTCAGCCTCACCTCGGTAGTGGGGAAGATCATGGAAGCACTACTGAAGGAGAGACTGGTGGAACATCTGGTTGTCAATGGACTACAGGATCCAAGGCAGCATGGTTTCACCAGGAGGAGGTCATATCAGACCAACCTCATTGAATTTTTTGACTGGGTGACTAGGGAGGTGGATCGGGGAGGGCAGTGGACATGGCCTATCTGGACTTCAGCAAGGCCTTTGACACTGTACCACTTAGAAGACTACTACACAAACTGGGGAATATGGGTGTGGGCAGGACAGTAGTGTGGTGGGTAGGTAACTGGCTGGGTGGTAGGACACAGGGTGGTGGTAAATGGCTTTCACTCCTCAGAGGGAACTGTAGCAAGTGGGGTACCACAAGGATCAGTGCTGGGACTGGTCCTATTCAATACCTTCATCAGTGACATTGCGCAGGACCTAGAAGGCAGAATTTTACTGTTCACTGATGACACAAAGCTCTGTAACAGAGTAGACACACCAGAGGTGTGAACAGAATGAGAAGGGACCTGCAGAAACTTGAAGAATGGTCAGGGGTTTGGCAGTTGAAATTCAATGCAAAAAGTGCAGATAATGCATATGGGCACAAAAACCCTGGCACAATATATCAGTTGTGGGGTGAGGATATAGCATGCACCAAGCAGAAAGGGATCTTAGGGTTATCATCTCTGATGACCTCAAGGTAGGGAAACAGTGTGACAAGGCAGCAGGTAAACAAATGGATGCTGGGATGCATAGGCAGGAGCATCACCAGCAGGAAAAGGGAGGTCATAATTCCACTATACAAGATACTAGTGAGGCCCCACCTGGAGTACAGTATACAGTTCTGGAGACCTTACCTATGTAAGGACATAGACAGGAGTAGAGAAGGTTCAGAGGAGGGCAACAAAGATGGTACATGGATTGCATCACAAGTCCTATGAGGACAGGTTGAAGGAACTGAATATGTACTCCTGGAGGAGAGGAGGGAGAGAGGGGATATGATAGAGACATACAGGTATCTTACAGGGAGGAACAGGGTGCAGGAATACACTATTTTAAGTGAAAAAGATGTTCCAGGACTAGAGGGCATGGGATGAAGTTGAAGGGAGGACGATTCAGAGGAAATGTGAGGAAGAATTTCTTCACAGAACGGGTGGTGGACAAGTGGAACACCCTGCCAGAGGAAGTGGTGGGGACTTAATCAATCAAATCAATCAAAATCTTTATTTATTCAGGCGAACATCATTGAGCAAAGCTTAAACAATCACGGGATTTAAGAATGCATGGGATAGACATAAAGGAATTCTGGAGGTTAGGGGTAAGGGGCAACATACTTCTAGGAAAACATAAACTGAACTTACAAGCTCAAATGGGCAGACTGGGTGGGCCACAGACCCTTATCTGCTGACACTGTCTATGTATCTATGTACTAATAGATGCAACTTTTCCATATCTATCTATCTATCTACAGACAGTATCTATCTGTCTGTCTACAGACAATATATATCTATCTGTCTATCTACAGACAGTATCTATCTCTCTATCTACAGACAGTATCTATCTATCTGTTGACAGTATCTACAGACACTACCTATCTCTCTATCTACAGCAGTATCTATCTATCTATCTACAGACAGTATGTATCTGTTGACAGTATCTACAGACACTACCTATCTCTCTACAGCAGTATCTATCTATCTACAGACAGTATCTGTCTGTTGACAGTATCTACAGACACTACCTATCTATCTACAGCAGTATCTATCTATCTACAGCAGTATCTATCTATCTATCTACAGCAGTATCTATCTATCTATCTATCTGTAGTGGTATTTGAACAAAAGTTGACCGGTATTGTGGTAAAACCCAGGTGCGGTATTTCACATTGAGTAACATGCTTTTTTTAATGCAACTTCGTTGCACCACAATACAGGTTAATGTTTGCTCAACTACCACTGTGTATAGATAGACAGATAGAGACTGTCAATAGACAGACAGACAGATAGATAATGTCAATAGATAGAAAGATAGACAGACAGATGGATTGACGGACAGATAGATAGATAGATACTGTCTGTAGGTAGATGATAGATAGATAGATACTGTAGGTAGATTTTTTTTTTTAGTTGTTTAACCAGGAGTAGTACACTAAGCTGAAAGCTTTTTTACAGGTGTGACCTGGGAGCACAGGGAAGTTAAGTGACTTGCTCAGGTCACACAGTATGCAAGTGGAAGCTGTGGGATTCAAACCCAGGTCTGGTCTGCTGGATGTCACCAGATTTGCAGCTCAGAGCCTTAAACCACTGCACTATACTGCCTCCCTAAGATAGATAGATATATAGATACTGTCTGTAGGTAGGTAGGTAGATAGTGAGATAGATAGATAGATACTGTCCGTAGGTAGGTAGATAGACAGATAGATACTGTCTGTAGGTAGATAGCTAGATAGGTAGGTAGATAGATACTGTCTGTGGGTAGACAGATAGATAAATGGATAGATACTGTCTGTAGATAGATAGATAGATAGATAGTGTCTGTAGATATATACTGTAGATAGATAGATAGATACTGTCTGTAGATACATAGACATAGACAATGTCAGCAGATAAGGGCCTACGGCCCACCCAGTCTGCCCATTTGAGCTTGTAAGTTCACTTTATGTTTTCCTAGAAGTTTGTTGCCCCTTAACCCTGACCTCCAGAATTCCTTTATGTCTATCCCATGCATTTTTAAATTCCATGATTGTTTCAGCCCCCACCACTTCCTCTGGCAGGGTGTTCCACTTGTCCACCACCTGTTCTGTGAAGAAATTCTTCCTCATGTTTCCTCTGAATCGTCCTCTCTCCAACTTCATCCCATGCCCTCTAGTCCTGGAACATCTTTTTTGCTTAAAAATAGTGTATTCCTGCACTCTGTTCCTCCCTGTAAGATACCTGTATGTCTCTATCATATCCCCTCTCTCCCTCCTCTCCTCCAGGGAGTACAAATTCAATTCCTTCAACCTGTCCTCATAGGACTTGTGATGCAATCCATGTACCACCTTTGATGCCCTCCTCTGAACCTTCTCTACCCTGTCTATGTCCTTACGTAAGTAAGGTCTCCAGAACTGTACACTGTACTCCAGGTGGGGCCTCACTAGTATCTTGTATAGTGGAATTATGACCTCCCTTTTCCTGCTGGTGATGCCCCTGCCTATGCATCCCAGCATCCTATTTGCTTTACCTGCTGTCTTGTCACACTGTTTCCCTACCTTGAGGTCAGAGATGATAACCCCAAGATCCCTTTCTGCTTGGTGCACGCTATATCCTCACCCCCAACTGATATATTGTGCCAGGGTTTTGTGCCCCATATGCATTATCTTGCACTTCTTTGCATTGAATTTCAACTGCCAAACCCTGACCAGTCTTCAAGTTTCTGCAGGTCCTTCTCATTCTGTCTACACCCTCTGGTGTATCTACTCTGTTACAGAGCTTTGTGCCATCAGCGAACAGGAAATTCTGCCTTCTAGGTCCTGCACAATGTCACTGATGAAGATGTTGAATAGGACCGGTCCAGCACTGATCCCTGTGGTACCCCACTAGTCACTCTTCCCTCTGTAGAGTGACAGCCATTTACCACCACCCTCTGTGTCCTGCCGCCCATCCAGTTACCTATCCACCAAACTACTGTCCTGCCCACACCCATATTCCCAAGTTTGTGTAATAGTCTTCTATGTGGTATAGTGTCAAAGGCCCTGCTGAAGTCCAGATAGGCCATGTCCACTGCCCTGCCCTGATCCACCTCCCTAGTCACCCAGTCGAAAAATTCAATGAGGCTGGTCTGACATGACCTCCCCCTGGTGAAACCATGCTGCCTTGGATCCTGTAGTCCATTGACAACCAGATGTTCCACCAATCTCTCTTTCAGTAGTGCTTCCATGATCTTCCCCACTACTGAGGTGAGGCTGACTGGTCTGTAGTTCCCCGCTTCCTCTTTGTTCCCACTTTTGTATAAGGGGACTACATCTGCTGTCCTCCAGTCTTTGGGTACCTCTCCTGTTTCCAGTGATCGGCTAAACAGGATTGCCAGAGGTTCAGCCACCACCTCTCTTAGTTCTTTAAGGACCCTGGGGTGCACCCCATCTGACCACATTGCTTTATCAACTCTTATTACTTCCAGTTCCTTCAGGACCCTTTCTTGTGTAAAGGGAATTGTGTCCATTTCTGCACCATTCCCACCCCTTGTACTCCCTTCAGACCCATTACCCTCCTCTTCCTCAGTAAAGACTGAGCAGAAATACCTAACATACTAACATACTAACATACTATTTGCCAGCAGATTAGGCCTTATGGTCTATCAAGTCTGCTCGAACCTAGATCCTTAGTTGGGTGCCGAGACCCTCCCATCCCTTGTGCTCCAGAAACCCCTATCATCCATCCCCACCCCCCCGGGATAGGCCATCATCTGATACATCCACTTTCTGTGTCTGTCCCACCTCTCTTAAAGCTCTCCACTGTGGATCTCTGAACCAGCTCACCAGGCAGAGCATTCCAAGGTCCACCACCCTCTCAGTGAAAAACCTCCTCTCTTTTCCCCTCACCCTTCCACCTTCCAACTTCAAACCATGCCTCTGGTGATGCCTCCTGCTTTAGTCTAAAGATCCCTCCATGTTTACCCTATTTATTCCCTTGGAGGTACTTGAAGACCTCAATCATGTCCCCTGTCTCTCCTCTCCTCCAATGAAAACAGGCAGAGCTCCTCAAGTCTGTCTCGTAAGTCAAATCCCTAGCCCTCGTATCATCTTTGTTGCCCTCCTCTGTACCCTCTCCAGGAGCTGTATGTCCCTCTTCAAGTGTGGTCTCCAGTACTGTACACAGTACTCAAGGTGTGGTCTAACCAGTCCATTGTACAGTGGCAGAATCACTTCCTTGCTCCTAGAGGTGATCCCCATGATGCATCCCAACATCCTGTTTGCCTTGCTAGCTGCTCTCCTGCACTGCTCAGTGTTATTCATACATGTATCCACCATGACCCTAGGTCTTTTCCCTGTTGAGGCTTCCAGCACCTCCTCCCAGGGTGTACCTGTGTTTAGAGTTCCCGACCAAGATGCAACACCTTACTTGGTGATATTGAAATTAATTTCCATGTGTGAGCCCAGCTTCAGGGTGTCCAGGTCCCTTGCAGGGCCAACCTCCCCTCTTCTCCCTCAACTACTGCTCCCATCTTGGAGTCATCCGCGAAGAGACTCATTTCACACCCTATACCATCCCTGATGTCTGATATGTATGCATTAAACAGGATTGGACCCAGGACCGAGCCCTGTGGTACCCCACTACCAACCTCTGTAGGGTTCGAGAGCTCCCCACAGACCACTACTCTCTGAGTGCGTCCAGCTATCCAATATGTTCAATATGTCAACTTTACTGTTGTCATCCTCCACGCAGCCCTCATCCTCCCTCTTCAGTCTTACTATCCCTCTTTTTGTCTTTCTTTTTTCACTTATGTACCTGTAAAAGGCTTTGTCCCCTCTATCCACTGATTTTTCAATGTGCTCTTCTGTCTGAGCTTTGGCTTCCCTTACTGATCTCCCTGCCTCCCTTTGCTTCTCCTGGTACTTCTCCCTATCCCCTTCTGCCTGTGTCTTTTTGTATTGCCTGAATGCAATCTTTTTGGCTTTCACTTTCTCCGCTACCTCCTTGGAAAACCATAATGGCCTCCTCTTCCTTTTCCCCTTGCTAACCTGATAGATAGATAGATACTGTCTGTAGATAGATAGCTAGATAGATAGATACTGTCTGTAGATAGGTAGATAGATACTGTCTGTAGATAGATAGATACTGTATGTAGATAGATGCTGTATGTAGATAGATACTGTAAATAGATACTGTATGCATATAGATACTGTAGATAGATACTGTATGTAGATAGATACAATAGATAGATGGATATATACTGTCTGTAGATAGATAACTAGATAGATACTGTGTGTAGATAGATAGATATTGTAGATAGATACTGTATGTAGATAGATACTGTATGTAAATAGATACTGTAGATAGATACTGTGTATATAGATATATAGATATATACTGCATGTAGATAAATACTGTAGATAGATAATGTATGTAAATAGATACTGTAGATAGATACTGTGTAGATAGATACATACTGTCTGTAGATATATAGATACTGTCTGTAGAGATAGATAGATACTGTCTGTAGAAATAGATAGATACTGTCTGTAGAGATAGATAGATAGATAATGTCTGTAGATAGATACTGTCTGTAGATAGACAGATACTGTCTGTAGATAGATACTGTCTGTAGATAGATATATACTGTCTAGAGATAGATAGATACTGTAGATAGATTGATAGATACTGTCTGTTGAGATAGATACTGTCTGTAGAGATAGATACTGTAGATAGATACTGTCTGTAGAGATAGATATATAGATAGATACTGTCTGTAGAGATAGATAGATACTGTCTGTAGATAGATACTGCTGTAGATAGAGAGATAGGTAGTGTCTGTAGATACTGTCAACAGATAGATACAGTCTGTAGATAGATACTGTCCTAGATAGATAGATACTGTCTGTAGATAGATAGACAGATACTGTCTGTAGACAGATAGCTAGATGGATAGATAGATAGATACTGTAGATAGATACTGTCTGTAGATAGATAGATACTGTCTGTAGATAGATACTGTAGATAGATACTGTCTGTAGATAGATAGATACTGTAGATAGATACTGTAGATAAATACTGTCTGTAGATAGATAGATACTGTAGATAGATACTGTCTGTAGATAGATACTGTAGATAGATACTGTCTATAGATAGATACTGTCTGTAGATAGATACTGTAGATAGATACTGTCTGTAGATAGATAGATACTGTAGATAGATAGATATTGTAGATAGATACTGTCTGTAGATAGATACTGTAGATAGATAATGTCTGTAGATAGATACTGTCTGTAGATAGATAGATACTGTAGATAGATACTGTCTGTAGATAGACACTGTCTGTAGATAGATAGATAGATACTGTCTGTAGATAGATAGATACTGTAGATAGATAGATACTGTAGATAGATAGATAGATAGATAGATACTGTAGATATATATATATATATATATATATATATATATAGATAGATACTGTCTGTAGATAGATGGATGGATAGTGGGGACATGTCAATTCATGCTGGTCATCCTGCTCCATGAGAACTTACTCCAGGCTATGAGCTCCAGCATCAATCCCCTCCCTGCACAATTCATTCCCATTCTGTGCCCCCTGGAGTTTATTTCTTATAAAAATGTATGCTAGGGGCAAACTGTCAGGGGAGAGTTTGAACAGGGGTGTGCTTTATACTGGAGCTCATAGTTCAGGGTGACATGTTGTGGACCAAATTGACAGGCGTGAATTGTCATGTAGCTGATAGACATACTGTATATATATATATATATTTTTTTTTTATCTATATATATATATATATATATATATATATACACTGTCGCTAGATAGATACTGTCTGTCTGTAGATAGATAGATACTGTCTGTAGATAGACAGACATACAGACAGACAAACAGACCTGACTAGATGACTAAGTCTATTCTCCTGGTATTAATTAAATTAGCTTGCCTTTTCATGTCACAGAAAACCTTAAAAACTTAAAATTTATATGACTGGTAGAATACATTTTGGGCCTCTTCCATGAGCAGTTTTGGGTCCTGAGACACTGGACTCACCACGTGAGAAATATTGACTTGTATACTTTAGGCTTACCAAGTGTCCGGGAGGGTGCAGGAACACCTGCATAAGTACTGAGGCAAATTAGCAAATGACCATTAGCCGAAAAAGAATTTCAATTAAAAAACATTTGTTTGCCCAGGTAGTTTCACCCATTCCTGGCTGCAAGTCATGACCATCGCAGTGAAAGAGAACCACATCTCCCCAGGCGCTCTGAGTACAGTGATGCTCATACTTAGAACATGTGGCATTTTGTTCTTCAAACAGAAATGTTCCCGTAGACCATGACAAAACATTTGTTGCTCGTTAGGAATTCTCCTCTTATTTAAAAAACAAATGTTTTACTTAGGAGCTTTTGACCTCTCAATGTTTCCCTGGACAATAGATATATGCTATTTTTGTCATTATAAATAACACATTAAAGCCTGTGGAGAAAATTGTTTTACTTCTTTAATTTTGTTTGCTGCTCCAGCAAAATGCCCAGAAAATCTGAGGATCAATATTTTAATTTTTTCTGACCCCCACAGAGATGTGGTATATGTGCTATTATACCGCATGCGCCTAAATCTAGTGCTCTGTAGGGTACAGTGTATACAGACAAGTACTTCATTATGTGTTGTGTATATGTTGTGACTCGACTCATTATCAATAAAAAATGTCTGATTAATTTCTTAATTGTGTTCATTTTAATTCTGAGAATGTATTGGAGGTAAACTACATTGTTGGTTCTTTACAGAGTTGTAGAAGATCACAGTATAGTAACGGCAGAGCTTCTGCAGTAGCTATTTTGGAAATATTTAACTTTCAAAAACAATTAACATTTTCTAAAAATCTAGGGAATACATTTTGTTTTAAATGTTTTTATTTTAGTGTTTTCAAATCTGTCACTGATTATTTGTTTCTGTTGGTTTATTGCTGTACTTATTTGTACATTATCTTGTATTTTACTGTTTAACTTGATGTATGACCCCACCCCCCACCCGGTAGACCCTAGCTGGTAAACAAAATAAAAATGAAAATGAACAGGGAAGGGCATAGCGGCTGCACAAAAAAATAAAATTATGCCATGTTTAGCTTTGTGTGCATGTAAGTCACATAAAGCTGAGTTTTCTGAAATGAGGGATATTTCACCACTGATTTTCTATATGAACTTCCAAAAACTGGTCTCTATTTAGAGTATTGACTGCTATAATTTGGGCATTGGGAGGCATTTTGACTTGCAAATAAATCCAGAAAGGACTTCCCAAAGTTGGACTAATTAATTTTTTTGTCTTCCAACCCCCCCCCCCTCCAAATTACGTGAACCTCTGGCTCACAGTATACAGCAAGTACGAGTTCAATATATGTTACCCCAGACATGGCTGAAATGGAGTATAATGGCCACCCAGTACACTTTTCTGGTTAAGATAAAAACATTTTTATGAAATCTTATTAAAGCAACAGTGCTACAACATTTCTGCTCTTACAGTGCCAGGTGCCTATATGGGTGTATATTAAAAATGATTTGGGGGTCGGCAAGTCAGAGGAGAGGATATGGGAGCATCCCAGGATGGAGGTCCAGACAGGGGGATCGTGGCATGTGGAAGAAAGCCAGTAAGTGGAGTTCACACTGGAGAGAGGTCTTATGGGGCCAGCGAGGAAGGGGACAAAAACAAAGTTAAAAAAAAAATATGATTTACCATTTCTGGTGAATGACTTCTAATGCTATGCAGTTTATGTCTTGTCCTTATTCTTTTCCTTCTTTCTCCCTTACCAGGCAGGCCACATCAAAGCCTTTAACCTAAACCTTTCCTAGCCCCCCCAGTCCCTCCCAGTCAACAGAAATAAGCAGAAATCTGGGCTTCTGTGTAGCTGCTGTAGTTTCTGGAAAGGCACTGCTCTTCATGTGGATGCTGCATGAACTGTGTGCAAAACCCTGCATTTGAGAGAGCATGGGGGGGGGGTCAGGAACATAAGCAGACAAAGCTAGAAGGGGCCAAAATAAATTTCTCCAAAAATAATTAAAACCTTTTATAACAAAGTGCTTTCCACTGGTAGAGTCAGCAGATCATCCATTTGGGCTAAAAGAATGGATCAAACTGTAAGTTTCAGCAACACAACAAGCCGTATCTCAGAGGAACAGGTGGGCCCACCCCACCGAGCTCTGAGCTTCGAGTAGTTTCCATCGGTGTTGGATCCAGGATTTTAAAAAGACTCCTGCAGCAGTAATGAATGGCGACAGACTAAAAAGAGATTGGCTTCAGCAAGCAAGCTGAAAATGTCTGTATCTATTATCTTGTACTGAATATGATAACTCTTTGTGGTGGGCCATGATAAAATACAGTTCTGTTGTGTTGGAATGAAATATTCTATGCAGGATTATTTCCATGCCATGTAAATGTCAAGGAAGGGTCCTGCTGCCGCAGGATCCTGACTAATGCTGGATCCGCTACAAGTTTCCATGGTCTTTTGTTCTTCTCCGTGCCAGGATTGCAATTCCAATAGAACATTTTTGTTCCGCAGCAGAATAATTATGGGCACAATGTGCTGTTGGAAGGTGCCATTCTGTGAGGTGAGATGTTAAACTGAGGTCCAGTCTACCTGTTCTAGTAGTTATTTAGGTGGATGTTAAAGATCCCTTGGCACTTCTCAAAAAGAGCAGGGGGAATTTCCAGGTGCATAAACCAAATATCCCCCATTCACTAATCCACCAACGGATTAATTTGGTTCAACATCAGTCAGTAGTTCCTGAACCCCCACCTTTCTGGAACAAGGATGACAACCGATAACTATCTCCTAGCCTTTCCTTCCTGGTCAACAAAAGTAAACAAACAAACAAATATGGCAGGATCACGGATGTGTCTGCTGAGCTGGCGGGGGGGGGGGACTCTAGATGCACAACTTGACCTTTTTCTTTCTTCTCTAGAATCTTCTACATTCCTATATAACGAAATTAAGATGTACAAAACCTATACAGTAAAAATAAACAGGTATCGTCTAATTTGTTTACAAATTGTTTGCTGCGCTGCATTAAACATGTATTTTTTTTCCTCTATAAGCTGTTTTTTTTTTTAAATACTTATTCCAAAACCATTGTTGTTCCATATCTACTGGTGTATTAGTTAACTCATTGGGTGCTTCTGATGTACACTGCTGGGAAGAACCATTTTAGAACTGCTGTGATGTCATCACCTTTCAACCAGAGTGCCATTCTAGAAGAGGGATACATTGTGTCAACAATGGAAGAGCATATTAAGGACATGAACTACATCATGCAGTTGTAAAATGGTACTTACCAGCAGTGTGTACATCAGAAACACTCCCTGAATTTACTAAAAGGACAGTAAACCTTAAACAATTACAGCATGGGAACCAGTATTTGGAAAGTGTCTTCTACAGAGAATACTGAATTTAAATATACTCCTAGTGCACTGGGTTCGAAGGTTCAATTTAATTTATATATATGTCCTGCTAATGTGATCAAATTGTGCATTACAGCAGTCTGAGCTGGCATGTGCAGTTTTATTTATTAGTTTTTGTTGACCGGGTAAGTGCACTAGATAAATCCTGCCTACTTTCAGGCACGACCCGGGGGAGGGGGGATACAGATGAATGCCAACTAACCTTGAACCAGATTAAGCTGTTGGTGGTATTTTTAGTGAATGAGGGAAATTTGGCCAGGGCACCGGGGAAATTCCCCTACTCTTTTCGATAAGTGCCATGGGATCTTTAACATCCACCTGAACTACCACCAATCCAGGCAGATGGGACCTTGGTGTAACGTCTCATCTGAAAGACGGCACCTCAGAAGTGCAGCACCCCTCTCATGCTGCACTACAGTGTCAGTACTGAGATATTAACCCAAGTGGCAGATGTGGGAACTGAACCCACAGCCCTCTGATCTCCCAGCCTCAGAGGCGAGTGTGCTACCTACTGAGCCACTGACACTGATAGTTGAATATAAAGTAGGCTGTGTGCCTGGAATCAATACATTTTACATACTGCCTTTTCGTGACAAGTCACTTTTCAATTAAAAATGAGAGAAAACACAGTTGCACTCACCAATAAAGGACAGGAAGGTCACCGTGAAAATCACTGCTGTAAGCCCCCTCATGTTTTCTGGAACAGTTCAACGTTCGTCTGAACAGTTCACTCTGAAGCTTAAGACAAGTTGTACTTTTAGCCAATCCACTTTCTCATTTCACGCTTCCTAGATAACATCTGAAAAAACAGAAATACTGTCAACAAGGCTTGTTATGATGTTAAGGCCACATCATTCATATTTATGTAAAATGTTGAAGCTTGTGTTGCTGTTACCCATCAGAACAACAGCATGTAAATGAATGTGCCCAATCTTGAAAGACAGCAAATTTAAATAAATAATTAAATAATTTAATTTCGGTTTACTTTTACAGGATTGCCCCACTGAGATAGGACATCTCATTTACAGAGACATCCTTTTGATGGACACAGAGGCAGACTGAAATAAAACAAGTTTTTCAACAGTTAATTCTTAGTTAGCAAGATATTTAAAAAATAAATTACATTCCACTTTGTAATGTACTTTAAGTTTTTTCTTAAACATACGAAAAGAGCAAAATATAATCACATTTTGATAGTATTTTTTTTATACGACTTGCCTGTAATGTGAGGAGACGAGCAGAGACAGTTTCGACAGGAGATCTAACAGAACAGGAAGTGTGATGGTTACTACATAGGGGTGTGAGGTGGGGGGTAATATGTTTTTAACTACTGTATAAACTTGCCTAGCACAACAGAGGGAATGGTTAACTCAAAATGTAAAAGGTTCAAAGCTGCAGTTTTTTTGTTGTCTGTATTAAAGCAACAGTGCAATTAAAAATGTTTTTTTTCCCCAAAAAAATCTAGTTTCCTCTACAGTTAATAAAAATATTAGCATGCCTGTCAGATGTACTTGTCTAGGTACCTCCTATAATGTGCACTATGGGTGTTTTTTAGTTTCTCGATCCTAACCCTTGCCAGGTCTACAGTACTATGTCTTTGCAAAATGTTGCAGCCATCTTTTTTTTCTGGAGAAAAAAACAAAATTTAAATGTTTATAAAATACTCAAATTGTTGTTGGGATTAAAAAATTGTACAACAAATAGAACTGGAGGATGCCTGGAATTCTTTATAGTGACAAAAGGTAAGATCACATTTTTTGCCCAGTTTTGTAGCACTGCTGTTTTAAGTTGAACTAAAAAAGAACAGGGTGCAGTTAAAACTGCAGTAAACAAACTTTTGACATTTTGTGGAAGAACTACAGAATGTATTTTATAAGGAAACCAGTAAGAGAGGTGAGCATCTCCCTCCAACCAACCAATACCGCCCAACTCTCTCACTGTGTAAGGCGATGGAGAATACTGTGGTTGTACAAACTATTTTATAACCTGGTCTTGCCTCAGTATGGCTTCTGAGCTCTGAACGGCCATCATATCTCATCACCCTGGTGCTACCCGAGTTGTGCTGGCTGCCAGTGAGGCAAGCAATTAACTAAAGGTGATTATTTAACAGTCAAGGCACTAAATAGACTGGATCCCACCTACTACTCCGAGCTGCTGATCACCCACCTGCCTTGTGTCAACACTTCATTCCAGGGATCCAGGCCGTTGGATTACCACTGCTCTAGGTCACAATTAGAAGAGGACAAGGTGTTTTCTGTGGCATCCCAGATCCCAGTCTAGAACTTCCCACATCCTTACATTCAACTTTTCATAGCTGAGAGCCATTTCAGGACAGAAAGTCTAGATGTGACTCTTCTTACAGGCATATCCTGGGCCTGTCACCCAAGTCTTTTCTGCTAATTTTCTACTGTATTCTATTCATTTATCTATTTGTTACAATTGTAATTTCTGTATTATATTTTATTGTATTTTAACATGAAGCAGTTGAGGCGCAGTATAAAAATAAATACCTACCTACCTTCCTCTGCGGATGGCGTCACACTACTATTACAGTGTTCTGCCAGCATCACTGCTCGTGTAACCTGTACAATATCTGTATAATTCTATGTACATATGAACTTCTTTTTCTTCCTCTCTGTAAAGAATATTATCTGTATTGCCTTGTAAATACCTGTGTTGACCTGTATATACAATTGTTCATGCTCCACCCAGGTCCATCTTGCAAATGAGCTTCTGCTCAACGATGAACGCCTGGCTAAATAAAGACTTGATTGATTGATTGATTAATTGATTGATTGTTACAGGCCCCTCTGATCGTCATGTCACTCCCACTGCAACAGCGTTTTTATTAAAGCAGAATGGCACTGAATCAGTTAGTCATTTTTTCTGTACAAGCTATTTTTCCACTACTGGTTCACATTCTGTTTTTTGTGCCATATTTACTGGCCTGTTGGTAAGGTATTTCTGATTTACACACTGGTAGCAGGAACATACCTGGAAATGAGCTTTGTTTTAAGAGTGACAGGTATGTGTGAAAATCAGACCTCTGGACCTGGGCCAGAGCAGATTGGTAAAATCTGGACTGGCTGGTCTGGCTTTCACCTATGTGGTCCAGTTCCACTGGTTTGGGTTTCACCCCTGAAATGACTGGGTAAAAAGCGGACTGCTGGGACTGTACCATACCAGAAAGGTAAAAGCTGGACCAGTCCATGTAGCCAGAGTGGCTGAACCACCAATACTTGCATATCTTGGGCCCTGTCCAGGTGGATTAAAACCCTAGTGTGCATTTCCTGGTCCCCTAAAAATACCATTTTAGAATTGTATGCTGTAGTTTATGTCACTGCTAAGTTCTTGCATTGCTGTCACAGTGTATCTATGCTCTACTATGGAACTCTGTGGTTGAGAGGGAAGTAAACAACATCACGCAGTTCTAAATTGGGAGTTAGCCCCAGTGTGCAAATCAGAAATGTCCATTATAAAATGTCGTTAGTGGTTGCCACAGTAACAAATCCACTCTAATTTACAATACAGTCATTCCACACTTGCCACTGACTGTCATCATCTTATTTTTACATTTTATTTATTAGTTTGCAAGCCAAAACATATTTACAGTTTTACACAGAAGGTTAACAACTGTCACATGATACACCTCTTACCAAGGATATATTGGACCCCTTCTCAATCGGTACAGTATTTAGGGGTTCCCACGGCTTCTTATGCCTGATATTATTAACTATTGTCATACACCAAAGAGTTCTACAGGGTAAGTACATTCTGAAGAAATCACCAGTCTCCTGGTTATCATTCAGGCTATACGCCATCCAGTATCCCTCATGGGTAACACTCGCTGCCACTAAGTATACTTTCCTAAGAGAGATTCCTATAACAGGGAAAAAAGGAACTAGTAAACATTTAAAACATGTCATTGAACAGGGATTCCATGAACTGCATTGTAGTCCATATAAAAAGAACAGTCCTCCTCTTGCGAACCTTGCGATTTGTTCAGATGTTCATTAGCGCTGTCGTACAACTGTACCTGAAAATATACAGTCTATGCAAACAATAAATTTCTTGACCACTGGCAGTCGCCGAATTAAAAAACTAACAATACACAGTTTTGCTAGTAAGATAGGATGAGCGCTTCTGCTTTTCTGTGTGATGCTCTGCCCCTGCTTCTGGTTACCTGTATGATATTTATATTATAAATAAATGGTTTGTGTATGAAATGTCAGTATGTGAGAGATTTGGCCTTTAACTTTCAAGGTCAGTAGCTGAAGCCACAGAATGTTGTAAAACAGACCAGAAGAACCAGTTAATTAAGACTTCCTTACAGCAGGGTATTTTATTGCCATTTTATGATCTGCCCAGGCGTTTGAAATTGAAAACCAAATGTGAGTTTTATGATGTTACAGGAGGCAGGGTAATTGGGCTGGCTCTTCTTCTTTTAGCATAAAACCAGAAATGTGTGAAGAGTCATAAAATCCCTCAGATCACACTAGCACAGGGAATCAGCCCAAGAGGACATGAGTGTGGGATTGTTAGGTTCAAAGAGAAATGTTTAATTAAAGACTGTCATATCTGGGAAATGGCTAGTTACAGCTTTTTCAAAGCAATGACTCATCCTCGGAGACACTTATGTCAGAAATTATCTAAGGGAGGTTCTAGCTGACCACATCAAAAGGGGGGTGGGGACAGATAGAGTTAAAAAGGAAACATTGTATATGGGATGGTGACATATGATTCTAGACTCTGACTGGGAAAGCACTTAGAAAGGTAACAGCTAGAAAATAATTATCTGTGGTAGGAGCATTTGTTCTGAAACTTCCTTTTTGTTTTACAAGATTGTAAGCTGTATGATATATTGTTTTGTGTTTAATTTTACCTTTTTATCATATTTTTAGTCAACAACCATTTCTTTGAAATACTGCCTGGGTGTCTTTTCAGTTTCTTTTTGCATGTGATGTATATGTGGTTAAGTCTGACAGCTGTTGAAAAAGCTTGATTGTGTTACTGAGCTTGTATAAAAAGGTAAGAACTACCTAGGTCTCTACAGAGTTAAAAAGGGTTCATTTTGGACACCTGGTTGGGTGCCCCTGATGAAATATTGTACTGCAGTCCAAAAGAGGGTACACATCTGAGCCTGTACATTGGGTATGCTAGCATAAGGTTCACAGTTTGAATCCCTCCAGAACTCGAGGTTAACAGGTGATTCGGACCCAAAGCAGACAGGAGGGTTGCCCTATCTGTTACCTGTTCACACTATTGCACTCTGAGGTTGACACTGTGGGAGCAGAGGGCCTGACCTGTGCAGTGCGTTTGTGACATTCTGAAGCTCACAGGGTGAGTTATCCAAGGAATGTGGCAGGAAACCACAATTTTGATCATGCGGTCTGTAGGAAGAAATATGTCTCAGAACTCCCCTCTTCAAAACCCACCTGTAAAAAAAAAAAAAATGCTATGTATGCAGCACCCAAAATGATGTGTGCAAGAATAAAGTAAGTGTTCAACAGATTAATAAATGAAATACTTTGCAGTCAGTAAAACAGTCAGTGTTCCAGGTTTCTACAGGAAAGCTCCAGACCTTGTCTCATATGGGCAATGGCGGGCTGGGAAGTGAACGTCCAACAAAGAATGCACCTCAGGAGTCAGTAAATGTTCAATTTCAGATTAGGATGAGTATCAAACAACATATTTTGTAAAGGAGAAGCTTTACTCAAAGATGTTAATCTGAGATTCAGGAAATAAAAAATAACTAAATAAAAATAAATAAAATATTAGAATTCTGCATAACAGTAAAGTCTCCTAATCCTCACATGCCTCCTCTGCATCTTGGATACTTAGCTTGAGTTTGATCTGCTGGGCTTTTTTGCGGCATCCAGGGGGTCATTAAATAAGTGTGTGTGTGTGTGGCCATTCTGGACCACTCAAAGCCTGGCTGGGAGATGTAGCTGGCACTGGATCTTATGTTGCTCAGGATGCCACATACTCAATCAAATAACTTGTACCAAATTTTGGTACTGTAGACTAAATCAGGGAACAGGGATATGGCAATTACCTGGTACCAAAGGTTCCACTCACTCTGTGCAACGGTCAAAATCCTGTCCCGGTCTCTGACTCAGTGCATACCACCATTAGGGTTCTTGGTAAGTCAGGATCAGCTGGAAGCTCACCATGGGGTAAGCTGGTATGCCTTTTCAGGGGAGAGTGGTGGATCCTCCTCCAAAATGCTGAGAATCTGGGACAGGAAAGTATGTACAAACTTAAGGGAGTCTTCTCCCTTGCAGGCTTGGGCAGCCAACCACTCTAATGTTTCTTTCCCTGGCTTGGTTCTGCAGATTTTTCTAGCCATTGTCTGAGAAGCATGTTTTGTCTCGCCAGGCCCTATGTGGCATCTCACATTTTTTTAGGCAGGTTCCCTCCGCTAGAAAAAGTCTCTGCTGACAGTGGTGGGGGGGGGGGGGCACTTTAGACTGGGCTGCAGTGCTGTGTGCATAAAAATGCAGACAGGGCAAAGGGCAGATGGTGTTATAAGCTGAGTTAAGCCTTTCTGTTTCTTTGCTAGCAGGATTTAAGAATAATGGGCATGATGTTGGTCACAGAACAGATTTTTCCATCCAATTTGGGCAGCAAAATAATGTCCTCAATTTGGCTAAAATTGACAAGGAAGCCGGGGACCTATATGTGATGTCATCTTGAAGTCGAGTATATATGGGTAATCACTTAAACACATATTGGGATTTAAGGTAACCTTGAGGTATTTAAAGGTAGAAACGAATTCCAGTTCTTTTCCCTCAAGATCTAATACTTGCAGAGTGGAATAAGTTTGTCAGAGTTTGTGTGGGAAACCAAATAGCATGGCTCTGGGGCTGGATTTTCAGGCCCCTCAAAATTGGTGCAGGTGTGGGGAAAAACTACTACAAGCACGGCTTCACTCATGGAGCTGCAGTTTTTCCTGCTTGCACCATATTTTTATAGTTGGAGCCAGTTTACAACCAGCTCCCCAGTTTATGGCAGATTGTGGCTGTTTTTTTCCACACAGCTGCACCAAAATGATACATCTGGTGGGACCAGGCATATCGCCTCCCATAGCAGCACTTGCCGCCTATGTAGAGCTCGAGCTGAAAATAGTAAAGTCTCATGATGCAGAGAATTTGTTCTATACTGGCCACTGTGGAATGGGACCTAGTCCCAGGAGGGTTGAAAAACTGGCCCCTGGTCTTTTTTTTATTGAATAGGTGCCAGTATCCCAGGAGTGTGAACAACTTGAAAGAAACTGTGAGATAAAAAGGGAGACTAGGGGGAGCATCATGAGTCAAATGGAGAAGGTAGTCAGTGGTAAGCAGGAAACAACTGAAGAACTTAACATTTAACTGTTCTGACAGCCATAACCTAGATGATGGGAAAAAGGGCTGACTTTCAGTTTTGAATTTCAGTCTCTATGGAGGAATATTGCTTAAGGGAACTGTACAAGACATTCATTGAGGGAAGTAGTTCTGGCTGTCAAACTGTGGATTACATAGGAGATTTACTCAATGGTTAGGTGATACTATTTTACCATTTAGGATATGACTTTTTTTACAACCCATTTATTTCTGTTGTTATTGATGATAATAAAATGCTGCATGTGAACTTTTGAACTGCTCCTGGTTTTCTTATGCTTCCTGACCTTTGCCTCAATGACAGGGTGTCAAAGCTGTACTGGTTGGAAATCATTATTCATGGAAAGGGTAACATCAGTCAGAGACTGAGAGCTACTGTAGATTATGAAACTGTCATCATACACTAGGGTACTGCTTTGCAGGCAGGCTGTAGAAAGGGAATTAATAAAACAGCGAGAATAAAAGGGGTCCTAAGAAAGATACACCCCAGATCCTTAAGGAACACCATACAAGACAGAGTGAAGACCCAAGAGGATGTTACCTAGGCAAACTTGCTGTATGCATCCAGAAAAATAGCTCTGGATCCAGCGGAGGGCATGAAAGCCCTGTCCATACTCACAGCTTGGTACCGTTACTGTGGGTCACAACCATTACAGAAGTTTGCAAAAACGGTTCACGTCCGCATTGGTAATGGTATCTGATGCGTTTTTGCTACTGATCTCGAGACCTGTTGGAAGGTAGTCTCAAGATTGGTAGCAGGAATGTTTGTCACTTGAAAATGCTCACAAATTGGAATACTCACCAGTGCGGATGGGTGAGTGTTTGATCTCGGTACCCTCGGTCCTCCATTGCTGCTCCAGGCATCCCATGAGGGAGCATGGCACATTTTGCAGGTCGACAGCCCATGCAGAACAAATAAAGCCAGCGCATTCACCTCATTTCCAGAAACAAAACGCTGGACCTTGGCCCACAGTAAACATACATCACTCATAAAAACAGGTGCATAATAACTACTAAATCAAGTTGCGGAGAGTCAGCCGACAGAGAAAAAGACCCCCATGTTTTGCACAGCACTTAGCTTTAGCAGGGGGCAGTGGTTTAAACTCCTTTCTTCTCTAAAGAGGTAGCTCTCAATGAGAGATTGCATTGTTTTTTACTTATTGTTTTGTGGAAAAGATACAGTGACAAAAAAGGATGAAAGAAGAGAGACAGCCTATTGGGAATCCCAAGTCATGCCGCCATGCTCGTTTCTGTTTACTGTGGCCATGGAAATGAGCAGCGGCATGCTGTGATATGCTGTGAAGTGATGCAAAGCATTCTGGACTTGTGTGTGTCACTTCACTACTATTGGGTGATGGTGACCGTAGGGAAACACACAAGGAGCTCAGCAGTGCGGACGCGAGGTGAGTGAGAGCACAGAATGGGGAGCACAGTTGTGATAGAGTGTGGATGACCTGTAACGGTAAGGCTTAAACCATTACAGATACCATTATGCTGCCACTAGCACAAGTGTGGACAGGGCCTAAAGGCTTGTCTACTCTGCCACATTTGCACCACAGCAACCCAAGCACTCAGGTTACTGCTGTGGTGCAAATGTGGCAGTGTGGACACTTACTCGATTGGGTAAGTTGTTCCTTACTCCAGTTCCGAGGCCTCAGTGGAGTTGGAGACATGCAGCGATGTGAGCTGAGTAAGTTGCCTTGTGGACGAGCAGCACTGCTTGCATCACTGCAACATACTTGGTTCCCACAGTGCTCTCCTTGTAAACAGGAAGTTGTGGCTGTACAAACATATCCGAACAAGTCTTTTGCCATAATATTACAGATCATGTCTTTTCCCCAATTACAGTATCATGCTGAAGCCCCCGTCTCTGGACTGCTGAAATCTACTCATTATGTGCTTTCGCCACCAGTTGTTGACAGAAGCTTCAGCATAATACTGTATTTGACAAGGCATGTCTTTTGCATGTCTGATAGTTTTGGCAAGGGCAAACCAGAATCTGGCAGCAGAAAATCAGGGTGAGCTGCTTCTTTAAACATACTTGTACAGTTGGACTGTCAAATGTGAGTTGTGGGCCAGCAAATTCAGGTTGGTGCTAGCCACACCTCCAAGATCAGCTGTCCAAACAACTGCCTACCCCTGAACTCACAGCTCCTCTCAAGCATGGCTTGCATCAGTGCTGAGAGGAGCTGTGTAGATGTACGATTGGATTGCTGCTGGTGTGAGTGGAGCGACCGGAGTGGAACTCTTCAGTCATGGTAACGGCCATGTAAATGCACTTTAAGAGACTGCATTTTGGACAGAAGGATAACATGGTCAGCCGGGTTAAACATCTTTGCTAGATCTAGACTGCACCAGTCTTTTTTTTTGTTTTAAACTCTGTTTCTTCGCCACCCCCCTCAGAGAACTCTCTCTGGCATCCTCCAACCTCCAGTCTCTACCTCCCACCTGAGACCCTTTTCCTTCTCCCTTGCTCTGTTCTGACACAGTCCCTGGATCTGAACCCAGGGGAAGGGCTGCCCTATCCAACCAGAGAGCTCCATCTATAGTATAGAGTGCCAGGCTGAGTGAGCAGGGACCTGGAGAGGAGAGCATCAAGTGTTGGGAGTGTGGTCTGGGGCAGAGGTACCTTCGTCTGTCCTCGAGGGAGGGGATTTTTCACTTGTTTTCCCTCCTGAGGAGTGTGGCATGCAATGACACCTGTGCATGGCTGTCCTGCTGCAATCTGCTGTACTCTGCCCCTTGCATCGACCGGCGAACCTGCAGTGCCCCCGATCTCCACTGGGGGCCACCAGGACACCAGATATCCCTGGATCCCACCCCAGGAAGAGGAGAGCAGTCCTCCGGATGCTCCATCCTTTCTCTCTCCTGCCGACCCCCAGCTTCCCAATTCCGTCTCCGAACCCGGGTTTCCGGCATGGTGCGAGGTATGGCATCCAGCGCCTCAACCCTCAGCACCACTGGGACGATGACTGCACCAATCAGATGGCCATAATCCACAGCTGCTGATACAGGGTCAGTGTATTTAAGTGGGACAGGCAGGTGGCATGACCTTTTCAGATCCCATGTTGTCCTGTGGTAAGTTCTATTTCATAATATAGTTGTTGAGCTGAGTAAATGCAGCCTTTTCCAAAACTTTACCTACATGGGAGCGGATGGAGATTAGGCAGTAGTTGGTAACACAGGTAGAACTACCTCCATTGAAAACAGGGACAGTCTTTCCTTTCTTCCAGATCCATGGCATGATGGAGGTGATTAGAGAGAGGCTAAAATCTTGGCTAGGGGTGAGGCTATGCCACCAGTGATAAGCCTGAGCACTCTGTGGTCCTGGCAGTCACTGCCATGAGAGTAAGCAGTAGCTTGTGGATATCCTGGGGGAAACTGCCTTGAAATAAACAAGCCTTTGTCCATGCTGAATGTTTGCTTGCAATGTAATAGAGCTTTAAAGGGATTATTAACAATATGTAATTTAAATCAACTATTTCTGGTGTTTTCTGTTCATTACTGACATGTTGTTAACATATTGGATGCTATTACATTGCATTCTGAATGCAGAGTGTTTTTCCCCACTTTGTTTAGTGCATTCAAAGAGTTGCTCTCAAGACTCCTGTCCTGTAACTAGGGGAAACCAAAAGTTGGGGGGAAACACACACAGGGGGAGACTGTGAAGCTTTAAGTACATCTTCAGAGTATGATGATGATGATGTCTGTTAGCTGGCTAATGGGGGGAACTCAGTGTAATTGGTGTGGCTGCCTACTTTGAACTACATAAAGTTTACACTCATCAGCCAGCTGAACACTGTCATCATCAGCCTTCTCAGCATTGGCTTTTGAGCAGCATGCGTCCTGCATTTTTATATCCATTGGCTTATATTGCATATGCCTTTAGAGCCCCCTACACTGCCACAGTACCACTAATATGTTTGCCTTATGCATGCACACAAGCAAACAGAAAAAGGGGGAAGGGGAGGCAAGGAGGCTAGGACTACCAACTTCAAAGTTAAAACCAGCTCCTGGGTCCTTCTGGTGGGGGGTTTGGCAAGGTAGCTGGACAGGTCAGTGAATTTCTCATTGAAGGTGGCAGCAGTGAGTTCAAGGTCACTAACAAGGTGTTTGCCAAGCAATATTCATCAGTCTTAGCCTTTGACCCTGGACTGATTACGCAATTCACCGCAGTCTAGAACTTTCTGGGATTTCTAAGATTCTGGACCTGCTGACTTTTGAAGTGAATGGTTTTGTGAGACGTTATCTTGCTGGTATGCTGATTTCTCAGTTGACAGCAGGTATGGCTGTCCAAGCAGTGTTAAACACATACTTAGGGTGTGAGAACTACGAATTAAAGGTGAGCTGGAGGAAGGGTCACTCTCATCAGGGTAGAGACAAGGGAAAGGGGCATAAAGAGATAGGAAACCCTCTAATTTATTTTTTTATTGTAGATGTTATTAAGATTTTAACGACATTAACAACAGCATGTGTACAATAAACAAATCAATACATGAAAGAACAACACCTAATTGCCAAAAACGGTAAAAAGATCGACAAACTCCACCTTCCGCCAGGAGTGCTGCACCATCCTACGTACTATGCTGACTACAAAAGGTAAAAGGTACTAGAGCAAAGTCTTTATACATGCAGAAAATCAAAATTAGACTCCAAAGGACCAACACAAATTTTACAAGAGACATCAGAGCATGTAAAGGAGCCCACCACTACAATATGTCTTTCAATATTCAGTGCATTCATTATCTCAGTATGCCACTCGACCAAAGATGATTGTTTACCATCCGCTGAATGATGAAGTATAACAATTTTAGCAGCAGTCGCAATTAGGGCCATGTATCCCTTATACATCTCCAAAACATAATGACCCAGAATAGATACTTCTGGAAGAAAAGCATCAGACTACCCTGATAAGGGGTCTAGGCAATGTTTGATCTCTTCCCAAAGGGGGGAGGATCATTTCACAATGCCATAGCATATGAATCAGAGATCCCGCTACTTTTTCACATTTATAAAAGATAACATGGCCCAGCTTGCCCAGTTTGTGAAGTTTCTGAGGTGTAACATAGAAGTTGTGTACAATCTTGAATTGCATTAGCTGGTATCTATCTTGTTTCCCAGACTTATATAAGTCCTTCCATACTCTTTGCCATTTGGCTGATGTCCAATTTAAGTCTAACATCCCCTGCCAATAGAAACAACTCCCATATGGTGCACCTTTATCTAATGCTTGCAGGGTTTTACATAATATGGAAATGGTTTACGGAGAGTCTCCAGCCTATACTAATTGGTCAAAGGAACCCCTATAAATTAATGATGTTACATAAATTGTCATTTATCCCTGCTTATGAAGTGTGGGGGGGAGTAAGGAACTTGACAGACCCAGAGTTCCTTCCTATCTTAAAAATTATTGTGCTACTATGAATGTTACAGTTGGCCCGGTGGTGCTGAGGGTTGAGGTGCTGGATGCCACACCTTGCGCCATGCCGATGACCAGAGTTTCGGAGTGAGCTTGAGAGTTGGGGTTGGCAGGGGAGGGAGAAGGAACGAGTACCCACTGGGCTGCTCTCCTCTCTGGGTGGGAGAGTATAAGTTGTCCGGCACTCTGGCAACCCCTGGTGGAGACCAGGGGGCACCTCAAGCTGCCGGGCTGCACGTAAGGAGCGTGGCTGATGCAGGCAAGTTGCCATGAGCCGCAGCGTCAAATGTGCACCATGCACTGGGGGGCTTCCGGCTTACAAGAAAATACCCCTCCAGCCCAGGATAGGCGATGGCTCTGCCAGTACCACATGCTCAACGCTGGTTCCCTGCCACTGCCCCCTCAGTCTCTCCGGGCTGTAGTCCCCCAACCTGGGGAACCGTAATGAACTTGAAGATGGCGGGGTAACACAGCGGGCGGTAAAGCAAGTCGGTGAGTGCAGTGGCCTGAGAGAGTTCCAGGCTGGAGAGCTAGAAACAGAATCATAAAAAAAACAAAAAAATATGAATGTTACATAATATTTTTAAAAAATCCCTTTTAAAACCAAGAGCATGCTTACACAACTACTGTTTGCTGGTCTGTTGGGGGTAGTGAATGCTACTTCTCTATACAGCAGGCTCTCCTATTGCCTGCAATGCCACACAAAAAATGCCTCATTCTGTCGACAAAGTCACAAGGCACAAGACCAAACCCACACGTCCTCCTTACATGAGGAACTGGCACTTGGAGGAACTTTTGGACAAAGCTCTGTCCAAACTACTTTCACATGCAACATAATGCAAGACACATGGAATTGATCCTTCAGAAAGCTCTAGCGTGTCGATATTTTGAGACTGCTGCATTGCTGGCTGTGAGTAGTGCTACTTCTAGGTAAGAAAGGGGTGTACTTTGTTACATAATTTTTTTTATTAAACAGATTCTAACTATCCAAGGAAAACTTTAAAGATCACAATATTTAGATATAATTCATGTTACTGATATCAGGCACGAAATATCTGAATATATACCACACTAGTGGTGACTAAATTAGGTAAATGAATCATGTTATTTGGGGAAAAGTATTTATTCTAACTCAGAGCATGTTATTTCAATTAGAACATATCATTTTCATTTAGAATCTGGAAAAAGAATGCAGAGAACAATGGTCCAGATAGTTTACAAGGGAAAACACTAAAATAAATAAATAACGATAACGAGGTGTACAGAATATTATAGACAATAATGGATGGGGTGTTGAACATTATGAGGTTTTTTTTTTTTTACACACCTGAGGTGTGTAATACCACACAAAT
This sequence comes from Neoceratodus forsteri, assembly GCA_016271365.2. Classification (NCBI taxonomy): domain Eukaryota; kingdom Metazoa; phylum Chordata; order Ceratodontiformes; family Ceratodontidae; genus Neoceratodus; species Neoceratodus forsteri. Next base: position 106,007,722 of record JADMNL010000034.1, on the reverse strand, counting down.
CATGAATGCAAAACACAAGAGGTTTGTGATGGTATTACACACTGAGCATGTGTAAACAAACAAATAATGTAACACCCATTTCCTTTATTTTATATAACTGCTGCTCAGTTTAGTGCTGTGTGTTAAAAACATTTTTTCCTTTTTTGTGACATTCTGTTTCTGCGAGCGCTAGATGGCAGTGGCTTTCACATTCAGTTTGATTTGCTGACACGCTGTAACAACTAGATTCCATTCCGGAATAACTGGCTGGTTATTACAGTGTTAGAAAGTGTTGCGAGTCCAGTCAATAAATGGGCTCACCAGTAATTAAAACTTCATAATGGGTTGTTGTGGAATAAAACATTTATCTCCACACACCAGTGATAAGAGCTAACTCGTGACTTTGCCACTTGTGAGTCATGGGGCCTTGCTACGTCTGCTTTTCCTTCTACTCAAGTATTTATCTCCAGCTTATCACATCACAGTGTGTTGCTGTTGCAGTGTTTCTGATGTCACAAACAAGATTATGACCTCAATGGAGGAAACAGTAGGGCAGATAAAGCCTGAAACACAAACAAGTGAGAAAGAAACAGAAAACAACTGAAATAGAACATCATTGTGTTTAAATATTATGTTTTAAAATACCGTCCCAGAGACTGAAGAATCTTGTCAAAATAATTATTTGTTTATGTAAAATGACTTCAACCAGGATAACTCCATGAGATGCAGCATCTCATTTTTCATGTGGGTTCTAGGTAGGACAGCAGCAGTCAATGGGTCAACATAGTGCAGCAGAAACAGTTATAGACAAGCTTAAATGCACAGAACAAGCTGTCCAGGTAAACACATCCAAAACCTAGTCAAAGCAAGCTGACATCATAGTCTAATGTTTTACCAGTGTATTGTTTAAAGAGATCCTGCAGTGTTTTCAGTCTGAAAGGTTGGTACCAGTGTTTTGAATTAACCAATACAGTAACACAGCAATTTAAAGCAGAAGTGCTCTGAACCTATATGTTATTTTCCCCTGTAGATGCTAATTTTTAAATACTGATTGCAGTTCTATTACTGTTCCATCACTACAGGCTTTTTAGTTATCCTAGTGGGTATTTCTGATTTACACACAGGCAGTACGTACCATTTTAGAACAGTATGATGTCGTTTATGTCCCTTGCTCGGCTCTTCCATTGTTGGCACAATGCATCCATGTTCTACAGTACAACTCTGCACCTCTGCTGTTCAGTGGGGAAAGTCAGCTCACCATTGCTCCAGAAAGCTGTCAATCACTCAGTGACCAGGTTGGAGATCCTTCACTTGGCAAATCACTGACCCAGTTTTGTAACTGAGACCTGCAGTCCCCTGGTGTCCCAGGGCTCCATCTGGCTCCTCTTCCAGGCTCTACAGCCTGACTGGCTACTGATGCAACTCCTGACCCCTGCTGTTGTGGAGAGGGAGTCAGGGTGCATGAGATGGTGATGTCACGCTACTGTGGGACACTGTCCCCAACAGTTCTGCACTTAAATAATGATTTGCATTGTCCCTTGTGTCTTTCACTTGGTTTTCGCTTTCAGTCCAGTCAGTCGAGGCAATGTAGCAGTGATCCCCTGGTGCTCCTTGAACACTGTTGCTCACTCCACCAGCTGTGGGTTGCTGCTTCTTTGAAATGTGGTCAGCAGCTAAAGTTCATGCGGGTACAGGAGGTGCTCAAGAAACAACACTACTCACTTTGGCAGCAATGCTCCTCTGGTCCCCACAAGAAGTGGAGGTTCTTGGAAGTGGAGAGAGAATGAGGGAGGGTGGCAGTAGTCCACTGGGCTTCAAAGAGGCCTAAGATAAGACATCATGCTTGGAGGGGGTTACAGAGGTATTGCCACTGGGGCATTCGGTTCGACATCCTTTATACGTCGACTGGCATTACAGCGACAGGAATCATGTCGACTGCAAGATGCTGTCATCATGATTCCTTTAAGTCTTCCAGTCCTTTTTATTTATCGTGGGGCTTCGCTCCTGAATACCCCTTGCAGGGGGCTCTGTCCCCACTCCCTCGACTAAAGGATTCTTAACGCCAGTCGGAGTTACTTCGGGGTGGGTGGTACAGGACTGGGAGACAGTGTGCCCCTGTCTTGGGCACGCCAACACAGCGAACTGTCAGCAGTATCGATTTTGCTGATAGGATTGTAGTTCGCTGTGTTGGTGTCGCCGTAAGGGGGGCATACCTGCATGGTGCACAATTTTGTGGGTAGAAGCCACTACTTTAATTCTCTGAATATCAGGCTGCTCCTTGATTGCCACTGTGATTATGTCTGTATTTCCAAAGCAAACAGTCTATGAGGCGGCACCCCGTCTTGTCACATATCATTCCAGACTAACATCAGAAACCTAGGGAAAGGGTGATTGGGAAAGGAGGGTGGTGGCACTATATGTAAAGGAAGGACTGAAGTGTATAAGGGAGGAAGGGGAGGAGGGTAGTACAGAGTCACTTTGGATGCAAATCCAGGATTTCAAGAACAGGATTCTCAGAATGGGAGTGGTGTACAGGCCACCATCTCAGACGGAGGAGTTAGACAGGGAACTAGCAGGACAGATCAGGAGGACCTGCAAGAAAGGTAGTGTGGTGATTGTGGGGGACTTCAACATGTCAGGAGTGGACTGGAGCACCCCGACAACCAGTAGCAGAAGGGAGCAGGTACTGCTGGATGCCTTCCAGGACAGCTTCCTGCTGCAAGTGGTCAGTGAACTAACCAGGTTAGGGAATACCCCTGACCTTGTGCTGGCAAATGGGGAGCTTGTGAGAGAACTTACAGTGGAAGAACCACTGGCAGGGAGTGACCACCACTCAGTATGGCTCACATTGGATATGGGCAAGGAAGGAGTGGAATCTGGCACAAGAGTGCAGGACTTAAGGAGGGCCGACTTTGGGAGGATGGGGGAAGTGGTAAAAGGGTACCTGGCCAGAATTCAATCTAGTATGGACACTAACCAGAGGTGGGAGTTCATAAAGCTGGGGATAGTGGAGGCAACCAAAACCTACTGCAAGGCCCAGAGCAAGAAGGCTAGGGCTAAGAAACTGAGCTGGTTGAGCAAGGAGGTCATGGAAGAGGTAAGGAGGAAAAGAGCTGCCTTAAGGAGGTACAAGAAAACAGGGAGGGGGGAGGACAGGGAGGAGTACCTGACAGAATCGAAGGCGGTAACATGGGCAGTAAGGGAAGCCAAGGCATCTATGGAGCTCAGGCTGGCACAAGGCATTAAGAAGAGGGAGAAGGACTTCTTTAGGTACATCAGAGAGAAAAGGAGCTGTAAGGACCACATAGTAAGTATTAGGAAGGAGGGAGGTTGGGTGGAAGCAGGGTGCGATAAGGCAGAAGCGCTAAATGATTACTTCTGCTCGGTATTTACTAAGGAGACGAGGGGGGAGATACCCAAGGGGAGAGGAACAGCAGAAACAGGGGGGAGGGGTGACAGATGGGGAAATCATGGAGGGCAGAGTTCGGGAGGGTTTGAAGGCACTGAGGGTGAACAAGGTGCCAGGCCCAGATGGCATCCACCCCAGGGTACTGAAGGAGTTGGCAGAGGTCCTTGCAGGACCTTTGGCAGACCTATTTAATGCCTCACTACACTCAGTGTGTGTACCTCAGGATTGGAGGATGGCTCATGTGGTGCCCGTCCACAAGAGTGGCCCCAAGGATGAACCGGGAGACTACAGACCAGTGAGCCTCACATCCATTGTGGGTAAGCTGATGGAGACTATCTTGAAGGAGAGGCTGGTGGCCCACCTAGAGGCCAAAGGACTACAGAACAGCAGACAGCATGGCTTCATATGTGGCAGATCCTGCCAAACCAACCTGGTAAGTTCTGTGACTGGGTAACTAGGCAACCGGACAGGGGCTATGCAGTGGATGTCCTGTATCTGGACTTCAATAAGGCATTCGACTCGGTGCCGCATGGGAGGCTGGGAAGTAAGTTAGGAGGCACGGGCCGGATGCAAAGCTGGTGAGATGGGTGGGGAGCTGGCTTCAGGGAGGGCAACAGAGGGTGGTGGTGCGTGGGGAGCTCTCACACCTAAGGGTAGTGACAAGCGGTGTTCCACAGGGCTTGGTGTTGGGACCACTGTTATTTGGGATATTCATTGCAGACATATCATTGGACATCAAGAGCAAGATCAGTCTGTTTGCTGATGATACCAAGGTAGGCACGGTGGTGGATGACCTAGGGGGATGGCAGGGGTTGTAGAATGATCTGGCAAAGCTTGAAACCTGGTCAGACACCTGGCAACTGGGGTTTAATGCCAAAAAGTGCAAGGTGCTGCATTTTAGGTTGAAGAACCCAAGGAGGAGTTACCAGCTAGGGGGAGTGCAGCTAGCCCAGACAGAGGAAGAGAAGGATCTGGGGTGCTCATTACAGGGTCGATGAACAACTCAGCACAATGTAGGAAGGCAGCTGCAAAGGCCAACAAAAATGCTGGGTTGCATTGCAAGGGGTATATCCTCAAGGAGGGAGGAGGTGATTCTGCCACTGTATAGGTCATTAGTTAGACCGCACCTGGAGTACTGCATGCAGTACTGGCGCCCATATCTGAGGAGGGACATTAAGTTACTGGAGGGGGTGCAGCGCAGGGCGACAAAGATGATCAAGGGGCTGGAGGACTTATCATATGAGAGGAGGCTAAGGGAGCTGAACATGTACTCGCTGGAGGAGAGGAGGGACATGATTGAAACCTTTAAGTACATGAAAGTAATAAACAAGACAGGTACAGAGGGGCTGTTCAAAGTAAGGGAGGGGAGGGACACCAGGAGCCATGATATGAGACTAGAGGGAGGAAGGAAGGTTCAGGAGGGAGATGAGGAGACATTTTGTTACAAAGAGGGTGGTAGCCAGGGGGAATGCGTTACCTGCAGAAGTGGTATCCATTAGAACAGTGGACTGCTTCAAAAGGGGATGAGACAGGACAAGGGGGAAGGTCAATGGAGGGTAAGGGTGGAAGGGAGGGGCAGCTGCAGAATAAGGGGTGCTAGCTGCTCATTCGAGCAGACTTGATAGACCTCCAGGCCTTTATCTGCTGACAAATTTCATATGTTCGTAACCTAATCATTTGTAGGACCACAACCTCAGGCTTATTGTACAGGATCCATACCCATTTTAGGAAGTAGTAGAACTAAGTGGTTAAGAGCACTGAGCTGCAAAAAAAAAAAACCCTGGAGGCCTGGGTTTGAATCCCACAGCCCCCACTTGCATACTGTGTGACCCTGAGCAAGTCACTTAACTTCCTTGTGCTCCCAGGTTGCACTTGGAAACCAGCTTTGTTTCCCTTTAGCATGGTCAGGTCAGAACCTTATCTTTCCAATACATTAGCAAGGTAGGGCCATTCGACAGAATCCAAGACAATCTCTGCATCTGAACAGTGGTGCTGCACATGAGGTCAGGTCTCGGGCCTTTACATTATATTCAGCAATCTGCACTTATTATCTGCCCCCTGCCTGAAAGGAATACCACCACCCCTTGCCCTTGGTTTTCATTCACTTGTTTTCCTACTACCCATTTACACAGGTTTCGCACACCATAGCTAGAATCTTAACACTGACATTTAAGAGGGATATGTGATGGTATCCGTTACACTACAGGGGACACTTCACATTTTTATGGGTGACAGGGATAAGGGCCTCCCAGAGCATAGTCGGTAAAAGAGCCATTTAGCTAAGTTAAATCCTGCTCTTGCACTTTTTACTTTCTGTAGGGAAACCATCCCTCCCAGGGGGTATTACCATTAAGGACTTGTTTCCATAATTTCCACCCAGCTAACTGGCTTATCTAACTGCTGACTTCTTCCTCCATTAACTGGGGACGTTCCAGAGACCCAGAAAGATTTACTCATACACTGTATCTGTCTCTTGCTTATCAGGTAGTCTGGATCGATAGGTATCTGGATCGATAGGTATCTGGATCTATAGGTAGTCTGGATCTATAGGTAGTCTGGATCTATAGGTATCTGCCTAGGAAATTATGAAAAATCCAACTGATATTATTTGGGTGTATATATGCACTTGTTCCCCGTTCATCTGTTATTGTCATTATCAACCCTTCCCCTCCCCTGACTGTTTCTGCAGCCTCATCACTAGAAGTCAGTCTGCCTTTTATCTCCTTCCCAGTATTGCTGCCTACTTTTGTATCAACCTTATTCTGTCTTCTGACTAAGGCTCCTTTTCATTTCAAAGTGCTCCATACTCTGGATTGTGCTGCCTTGTACTTAGGTGGGGGGATTGTTTAAGCGCTGACTCCACTAACGTAACCCTCAGGCTGCCAACAGAATTGGAACGTATAGGAATTCTGGACTGATCTATCAGTCCATGGCACAGCAAGGGTTAAGCTGCTCAGTTTTCCCCTTAAAGGTGATAAGAAATGACTTTTACATAGCAAACTGCCCCACCATTTTCCTTTCCATGCTAGTTATGTATTCTGATATGCTTTGACCAATTTTTGATAAATAAATAATGTTGCTTTGGGGTGCCTTCAGATCTATATAGAGTTCCACTCTCCTCATCAGGTACTGCTCTTTCTTTTCATATTTCTAAGACATTCCATGACATCAGCTACACCATTTCATGTTATTCATCTGAATGACCTGGAATGATGGTATTGATGTCATAGGATGTTTAGACAGTCTGAAAAGAGAAGAAGAAGAAGAAGAAGAAGAATCTGCATTTATATAGCGCTTTTCTTACATCCAAAGCGCTTTACAAGCAATGCTAGACTGGTAGTGAAGTGATTGAATGTGTGGTGGCGGCCATATCGCACATCATCACCCACACACAGCCTGGATAATTGCATGAACCGGCTTATGGGAAGGGGAATGTGGCCAGGACACCGGAATGTTCCCTACTCTTTACGAAGAGTGCCCTGGGTTCTTTTACTTCCACCTGGACACCCACCAGGACAACACCAGGATGGGTAGAAGGGACCTCGGTTTAACATCTCATCCGAAGGACGGCACACCCCAGCAGTACAGCACCCCCCCAATACTGCACTCAGATGCCAGCGATTTTTTAGGTGCAAGTCCAATCCCGGTGTGGGGCGAGAACCCACGACCTTCTGGTCCAGAGGCGGATGTGCTACCAACTGAGCCAACAGAAACAGTAACAACTGCACAGAGTCTTCAAAGTGGTTACAAAGGTGAAAAATCTGATTCTTAATATAAGAAAAATGGCCAAAACAAATCATTATATTGGATAGAGACTAAAAGGAAAATGGGAGGGCATCTAGTGTAAAAACGATTTCCTATTTCCTTTAAGCTATTGCATCTTGAGCCTTTTATGAGCTGCACTGTATGCAGTAATCATACCTTTCAGGAAAACCTTATATGCTTCCCATAATGTGGCTCTTGATATGTCTGGGGTATCACTTGTGTCGAAATATAGCTCTGTCCAGATACATTGTCATTACTGAAATTCTTTATCCATTAGAAGGGTGGCATTGCAGCGCCATCTACTGGCTAATACTGCTGATATCAGGTCTCGCATATCAAGAGAAACCACAGCATGGTCAGAAGCAACCATGCCTTGTATCTTAATGTTATGTATCGTTGCGGCAAGTGATCCTGAAATTAGAAGATAATCTAGCCGACTGTACATTTTGAGTGGGGCCAAGTGATATGTGTGAGCTTTTCCCCGTGGGTTTATCAAATGCCAGGTGCCCACCAACGGCAGATCTTTGATCATCTGCCCAATCACCATTCTGCCCACATTGGTTCCTGTCAAGCAGGAGAGCTATACAGAGACGTTTGAGCCTCCACAAATTATGATGGAGATGTTTCCCATCTCTATAAGTGTCTGTGACAGCTTGTTAAAAAAGCTGTCCCGTGCTCATTTGGGGGCATATATCGATACAATAATGACCTCTATCCCTTGTAAAATCCTCCTTAAGAGTATCCAAAATATATTTGTGCTTCTTTCTACATTACTGTAAGGTTAAGGCCACTCGTGCAATATCATTATCTGTCTCCATTTACGTTTATATGTGCAACGGAGGATTTGGCCCACCGAGGCCCTCCCTAGTGTCTTAGCCTCCTGTTATTTAAGGCATATTTCTTGTAGCAGTGTTACATATCACACTGCATATTTTTTGTAGCAGTGCTATGTCACACTACATATTTCTTGTAGCAGTGTCAAGTCGCACTGCATAGTTCTTGTAGAACTATTCTTGTAGCAGTGTCATGTAACACTGCATGTTTCTTATAGCAGTGTAACATCACATTGCATATTTCTTGTAGCATGGTCATGTCACAGTGCTTATTTTGTATAGCAGTGTCATGTCTAGCTGCACTATTTCTTGTAGCAGTGTGACATCATACTGCATATTTATTGTAGCAGTGTCATGTCACACTGCATATTTCTTGTAGCAGTGCGACATCACACTGCATATTTATTGTAGCAGTGTTACATCACACTGCATATTTATTATAGCAGCGTCAAATTATACTACATATTTCTTGTAGCAGTGTCATGTCACACTGCATATTTATTGTAGCAGTGTCACGTCATACTGCATATTTATTGTAGCAGTGTCAAATTATACTACATATTTCTTGTAGCATTGTGACATCACACTGCATATTTATTGCAGCAGTGTCATGTCACACTGCATATTTATTGTAGCAGTACGACATCACACTGCATATGTATTGTAGCAGTGTCACGTCACACTGCATAGTTATTGTAGCAGTGTCACATCACACTGCATATTGCCAGGAGGTTTGCACTCAAACTGCACACAAGGGCCCAGGTGTGGAAGGCTTCCTGACACAATCAGAGGGAATGCATTCTACCCTGCCTGTTGAGGTAGTACATGGTCAGGTGTTGTCCATCTAGACCCAAATGATCCAACCCCAGACTGAGGGAGCAAATGCTGTCAGAGCAAGATGCACTGCATGGAGCTCCAGCAGCTTGATGTGATTCCGAGACTCCTTGGGGGTTCAGAGCTTGTGGGCCATGCGGGCTGCCTATCCCACCAGAGATGCATCGGCCATCAGAGTGACTGCTGGCTCTGGGCGGATGAACAGAACTTCCACTTCTAGGTGTTTTGGGATGAGCCACCTCTGACTGGCATTCCGCATTGGCTACGTCACCATGATTGGTTGGTCCAGATGACCAAGGCACTGAGACTACTGGTGGGACAGCTTCCACTGCAGGGGGCACATCCACCAGTGGGCCCACTGAATCATGCTAGTGAAGGATGTCATGTATCCCAGCAGCAGTTGGAAGCCCCGGGCAGGGCCCGAGCACCCAACCTGAAATGATTGGGCAAAGGAGATAAGATCCGATGCTCAGTCTGCTGGAAGTTGGGCCGTGGTCTGAAAGTAGTTGAGCTCTGCCCTGATGAAGTGGATGACCTGTGAGGAGTGGAGTTCCGACTTGGCCACGTTGATGAGAAGACCCAAGGCTGAGCAAGTCTAGAGGGCCTGGTCCCTGGACCATTCCACTTCCTCCTGGGATGAGCTGGCAATCAGCTAGTCATCCAGGTATGGGTAAACCTGGACCTCTCAGTACTGTAGGAATGCTGCTACCACTGCGATGCACTTGGTGAAGACCCTGTGGGATGAGGAAAGACTGGCAGACATGACACAGAACTCATAGAGCACTCCGCCTGTGTGGAACTAAAGGTACCATCAGTGTGATGGATGGATTGGAATGTGAAAGAAGGTGTCCTGGAAGTCCAGGGGGCAGAACCACATGCCCTGCTCCAGAGATGGAATTATGTAAATCAGAGTGACCATCGGGAATGTTTTTCTTCTCAAGAACTGGTTCAGATCATGAAGATTCAGTATGGGAAGCCAACCCCCCCTCCCCTTCTGATTGGGGAGCTGCAAATAGCTGGACACAAAGCCCTAGCCAGCTGTGGCATCCAGGATATGAGCTACAGCTCCTTTCTCTAGCAGCTGAGCGATGTGCTCCCTGAGGGCGGACAGCATGTCCTGAGAGACCACAGACTCCAGGGGAGCATGGGCTCAGTAGGGCAGGAGAGCCTTAAAATCAAGAGGCAGACCCTGACCCACCACATCTAGTACCTATCTATCTGTAGTGACGAAACACTAGATGTGCCACAAATGGTGAAGCCAACCCCCTTCATGGGAAACTAAGGCAGGGACATGACAGGTAGGAGAGAGAGACATCCCCCTGACCCTTCACTGGGAAGGCTTGGCTGAGGCTCTGGCACTGGTGGCTGGAGGAGTGTCGCTGCCCTGGCCTTTGGACTTCTAGGGGGCTTGCGGCGATCTAAACCACTTGAAAATCCTCCTCTTAATGTCAGTGGGCCTACCTGGTCAATGAACCTCAATAAATAAAAAATAAATATGTCCAACTCCCATTCCTACTGGCAGGCTAGACTGCTGAAACAGTAAAGTTGTCACTTACATAGTGGCAGGCACATGTATGCAACTCCAGAATCTGAATAGGTTCCAAATATAGTAGCACTCAACAGGTTTTCAAACTGCAGTTTCTCAAACAAAGCAGCGAAAACTGTTTTGTAATTATGCTGAGTTAGTCCTATGGATTTCACTCTGAAATCTGGTTTTGGTACAGGAAAATGTGCTTACCTTTTATCAGACGGATCATAAACTGACACCTTTCCAGCATCATCAACCAGTAAGCTAATAATGCTTCCCATCCATTTTATATAAATAATTATCCTCCCCTCATCGAGAATGAGCTGATCCTCAACAGCCAGTTGGATCACTGACATCAGAAGCACGAGAGTGGAGCGCGAATGCCTTACTGATGTGAACAATCTCATGTACTGTTAGAATCAGCTCATTCTCAACAAGAGGGGGGGGTTATTTTTTTAATACAATATAAGCCTGTTTTTAACATTTTTTCTTACCTTAACAGCATGACTTGTTTTAACAATTGTGCTGAATAAAAAAAAATATCTCAAAGCTTTTGCCGCCGATACAGTATGAACAAGTGATTATTCCAATTGCAATGACTGAGGCAGATTTTGAATTGGCTGTTGTAACCTAAATTCAGTGGTCTGTGAAAGCTTAGCTCACACTTATGCAATGTGGAATGGGGTATTGCTACTGTTAACTGGATCAAACCTTGCTCCTGATGCTCCAAAATGGTAAGAACAACAGGCTTTACATTCTGAAATGTAAAGAACAAGATTTGGAAAACACCAAGAAGACAGGCTTAGACTGTATCATATAGCAATGGCAAATGCCTCCCATAAAAACATTCAGTTGTACAGAAGCACGTGAAGATGAAGGCCTTTATCTGCAACGGTCACATAATGACGTCTGATGAGGCCAAAGAATTCTGTGAGACATACTATGATGGCCTGGTGGAGATTCACAGCGCTTCCGAAACATTTGAAATGCCAAATTTTATTCATGAGATACGCAGCTGGCTAGGAGTCAAGAAGTGCGGAAGGATCCTCGGAGTGGGTGGTACTGGATGGAGCTACAGCGGGAGCAAAAGTAACGTGAACTTTTTCGCCTGGGATGAAGCAGAACTGGAACACAAAGATGAGAAGAGAAAAGACTGTGTTTTCATCGCCAACTATGCCAAATGGTATAATGAGAATGTGAAATAAAGAAAACGTCAATCTGCCAAAAATGTAAGTAGTTTTAATGTGTCACTTACCTCCTCCTCTTTTAAAGGAAAACTGCTAACCCCTTAGGCTTTATATTGTTTCTATAGTTCAAAAAACAAACACATTCTGTGACTGTTCACCTTCTGTGGAATACAAGAGCCTGGGTGGTTGGGACTGTGTGTGTGTGTGTGTGTGTGTGTGGGGGGGGGGGGCTATAGTTCAATAAAATATAGAGAAATGAGGGCAAGGACTTGAATTAAAGTTATGACACCAATGTGTTTTCACAAAGTAGCTTATTTTTTTTTTTTTTTTACGTTTACTAAGAATAAGGAAGCAGATAAAAAATGACATCAAGAAACTCTCTTCCCACTGCATTGTAAGCGTCTACACTGTGCGGTGGCGTTGCCAAGTTTCAGGATAAGGATACAGCATGGCAGCTTATCAAGGACTAATCAAAAAGGTTTTGTAGTAACACTGTTCACTTATTTATTCAATTATGTATGTATTTTCAAAAGATTTACCAGGAAAAACATACTGAGGAACAAGGTGGTGGTGCAGGGGAGTACAACAATCAGTTACAACAAATAGGTTACAAAACTCACAATACAAGTAACAGTAGACAGTAACAACAAAAAAACAGTTGAACAATAAAGTGCAGATGGTGTCAAAGCTTTGGTGTGAACAAAGCACTAGTGTGTTTAGTAACAAAGTATAGATGGAGGCAAGAAGAGTGGGATAAGTGAGGTACTGCTGAGTTCAGCAGGTAGGGGAGAATGGTGGAATTAAGGGGGGGCTGAATCATCACAAGTGCAAGGGCAAAGGGGGATGTGGAGCTGGAGTCACTTGTACCCAGCAGTGCTGCTTTCATGGTCACCAATTTCTAGGTAAAAGAAATCAAATTAAAGAAAATGGTGCATATCTTAAATACTGTAATTTATTTATTTATCAAGTCTAGGATTACAAATACCTTACATTACATTACAAATACCTTACATTACATTACAAATACTGTAACACTTCCCACAAAGGCTAACCTTGCTCTCCATTATCATTTTTCTGTTTAAAAACATATTTTCTTTTTCTTTTTTTACTTCTCTGTTTATGCTTCCCCTTGTCTTTGCCCCCATCACCTTGGGTTAGTTCTAGACCACCCACGCATCCCTGCCACTTACTTGGGGCCAATTCCAAACCCATGGGCTCACTTGCTCCCCCACCCTATGGTGGGTCCTGGCCATTATTAGACCCGACCTCCACCTCCTGCCTCCTTATGGACAGAGAAGCAGTAGTTCTTGGGGTTTCACCCCAGAGGACACTAGCCAAGGTCAGAGACAAGTGTGCTTGTCTTCATCTCGGAAGGCTCTGGATTCCATCCCCGCACCGAAAACTAAATGACTGGGGGAGGAAGAAAAGATGATGGAGGACCTAAAAAAATAGATTTAGAGGATGATCAAAAGTGAAGGTTGGGTATCGATTTAATCAGGAACAGATGGACTGAAGCAGATCTCTCTCCAGCAAGCTCTCATCAAGCCGAATATGACACCGATGGAGAGGTGCAGCACTTGTCCCAAACTACATTTGAAACACTTCTAAGGGAGATAATGGTATCCCGTTCTGAAAACAAAAAAGAATTCAAATCCATTCAACAAAATTTAACTAAATTAGAGTCCCAGTTAAATCATATGGAAGAACGGGTCTCTAAAGTTGAAGATGGTGCCCACCAGCTCTCTAAAATGATTGAGACCTTGTTAGTGCAGTCTGCGGAGTTGGACGCCAAATGCTTAGACCTAGAAGGATGCTCGCACAGAGAAAATTTAAGACTATATGGATTGCCAGAAGGTCTGGAGACTTCTCCAATGTATGCATTTGTCGAGAATATGTTGAAAGATATTTTGGACTTACCACCAACTTAGTAGTCAGTAGAACATGCGCACAGATCCCTTCAACCAAAGCCGACGACCCGAAGGCTCACCCTAGTCAATTGTCTTTAACCACAGATCCTACAAAATGAAGGAGGATCTGCTCCATAGAGCTTGGTCCAAAAAGAATAATCGATTGTTCATCGATCAGGATTACCCACAGGAAGTGCAACAATGATGACTGGAATATGTCCCCTTGTTAAAAATTCTTAAAGAAAAAGGCATATGCTTCCAGACCCCTTATCTGGCATGACAGACAATATACTGGGAGGAAGGAGTTAAAACCTACAACTCCTTTGAAGTGGCATGTTCTGCAATGAAGGAAGAGGGATTTAGCATGCCAGAGCAACTGGAAGAGAGGAACAAAAGGTGCAGACTGTGGAATCAAGGGTGGCAACAAGTGTACACCAGTAAGAGACCCGGAGGAGGATTTATGACACTCGTGGAGGCAATGACGCAGATACAGAGCTTGTTGCAGAAATGCACCAAATTGACTGCAGAAGACACCTGAAGGCCTGAACTCTGTAACCCTGGTATTTGTTTCCTCTCAGAGTTGTGAAGAACCCCCGCTTTCACAACAAACACATGCTGTGTTGCAAATTAAAACATCTCTCCTTGTGCTTAACTCCCTTGCCATGCGTGTGAATTTAATGTTGTAACGTTTTTGGTTATCTCATGGAATTACAGACACAGTTCTGACAGATGTCTTTGTCTACAACCTTTAAAGTTCCCCAAACGTTTTCTTTAGCATCTCTGGACAGTATGGAGAACGACTGCAAACTAGAGCTTGAATGGAACTTGAGACATAGCACATATCAGATACAGATTGAATATAAGATCTTTAATCATAATGCTAGAGACTTGCAAGGACTTTGATAATACTTTTCATTTTGTTGAGTGTGTTTTTTTGTTGTTCTTATATCACAACATACGTATTTAAATATTATGGAGAACGGGGAGGAGTTGGGGAAGGTATCTTATTCTTACAAGCCTCTGACTGTACGTTCCAAGGAATTTAATTTGGATCACACAGCTACCTTCAGAAAATCCTGTGGTTTAATTAGACTAGTACATCCTCACTTAAGTATTGTTTATTTTATTAGATATAATGTCCCTGGGTGAGGGACCGGAGGGAAAAGCGTGTGTAACTCCTGTATGCTCCAGGACCTAAGCCCTATTGGGAACTTACCACATAGAGCCACAGAGTTACCAGGCTCTAGAAGAGGGCCCCCTGTATGGGAGGGGGCGGCAATGCTTCTTCTCTTCTGCATACCCAGTTGTTACTGGAGTGGGTACTGAGGACAACCTTTTTCTTTGACCCCCTACCTTAGAAGCTAAATAACTATGCTTATAGTTTAGCACAGGTGGCTACATTGTTCTCTTACTTTTCGGGCCAAGATTTTCTTCCCCCTGAACACCCTAGCATGACGTGTGGTTGCATGCTATTAATATTTGAAGTAATACTGGTATTTAATTGCTGTTTGCAATATGTCTATGTTCAAGAGGTGTTTTTTTTTTGTATTTCTAATAATGAAGGATAAAGGCTAAGTTATTTGCACTTACAATGTGCGTGGATTGTCTAGTGCAATTAAAAGGAGTAAAATCTTATTTTATTTAAAGTGCTCTGGAGCCGATATTTCACTATTACAAGAAACGCATCTTTTCACAGTAGGACATAAGAAGCTGGAGAAATTTGGCTTCACACATGTAACTGCAGCTTTATACAAGCGAGGGAAATGGAGGAGAGTTGCTATATCAATCCCCTCTAGGTTACCATTTGAATGTTTAGATAGGTTTATTGATAAATAAGGCAGATACACTATGGGGAAGGGTAGATTATGGAACCCTGGTTACAGTTGCTTTGGTATATTTACCCCCAATTCTGATTTTAAAACATATCATTCCTTTTTCTAACTTTAGCTCAATGGGAGGAGGCCAAGTCATGGGGACTTGAATTTACTTTTGATCCACAACTAGACAATACCCCAGACCCCTAGGAAAGAATATAAGATAGCATGTGAAGTGTCATAGTTGATTAAAGACCTGGGATATATTGTCACCTGGAGATTTTTAAATGGAAGAACAAAACATTTTTCCTTTTACTCCCAAGTATATTCTGCTTACCCTATCAATCATTCAATCAAAATCTTTATTTACCCAGGCGATCACCATTGAGCAAGCTCATTTACAAGGTGGACCTGCAGTTTGCAAGGACGAGGGTACAGAATAGAGTACAAGTAAAATATACATAAAACAACAGTAGCAAGACGTATACAACAAAATATATACAGTGTAGAAATAAAGGTAAATAATATATACAGAGATGCCTTTATAATCCTACCATCAGTAACATGTTCGCAGCCTGTAAAGGAGTCCCTGGGATATGGAAAAGCACACACGTAGAAGGCAGGGAAGCTGGCAGAAAGATACTAAGCAGGTGGTATCAGGGCATAAGAGTGGGCGATGGGGGGTGTTGCAGTGACTATGTAGTACCGGTTGGACTGGAATGGACTGAGGTGAACCGGTAGTACCAGTGGGACTAGAATGGACTGAGGAAGGGGGGAGTAATCTTGGTAAGGGAACACTTAGTTTGAACGGGAAGGACTTAGATTGAGCGGAAACGTCATCTGGACAACTAGGAATGGTGGAAACAGTTACAGAGCTCCACAAATGTTTTGGCATACAGGGTCTTGAACATAGCAAGACTAACAGGGGAGCTAAGTCTCAGCGACTTCAGTATACTATTCCAAAGCGTGGGCAGGACAAAGCTTATGGCTGCTTTTCCAAAGTGGGTACCGACCCTAGGTACTTTCAGGGAAACCAGCGAGTGACTTCTCAAGACATAATTCCCAATTAGGCTTAGTGGGAGACAGTAAGCAATTTATTGCGGGAGTTTGTTCGTGATGGCTCAGGGTGTCCAGAGGGCTGCATTTCTATACCACCTGTGTTGAAGGGAGGGCCAACCCACAGCTGCATATAATGAACAGTGGTGGGTGGAAAAGGGGAGGCCTGTTATAAATCTCAGAGCTCTATGATACAGTACGTCCAATTTAACAAGGTGTGAGGCTGGGCACTGGCCATATATGAAGTCAGCATAGATTAGATTATCTGTTGATATCCCAAGAAATCATAGATAAGACTAATAAAACATGGATGAGTGACTTTGTACTATCAGACCATGCCTCTGTTTCTCTAAAGGTGCGGGTAGGAGGTGTTCAGAAGAATACTTTCTGGAGAATGAACCCATCACTGTTAGGAGACCAAGAGACCCTACAACGAGTTAAAGATGTAATCCAGCAGGCTGCAGCAGATACTGATAAATGATGACACTAATCCATCTATGTTATGGGGCACTCTGAAAGCCATAATCCATGGAAAACTAAATGAAATTTCCTCTAGAAATAAGAAATTGAGGAAGGCCAAAAGAGAGGCCTTACTGACTCATGTACAAACATTAGAGGATCAGCAAAAGGTAAAAATTTGTAAAACCAGAACACAAGAGCTGGTATCTTTAAATAAATAATTAAACAGCCTGTTGGATTACTATATGGAGCAGAAGCTTCTGTTTCTTAGGCAGAGATTTTATGATGGGGGGCCTAGGTCACTCCGGATGTTAGCTGGAATTTTAAGAATACAAAAAACAAAAGCTTACATAATGGGGATTAGGGATCTCACAACCTCAAACATCCACCATCCACTATACAATCCCAGACATTTCTAGGACTTTTAAAGAATTGTACTCTACATTATATTCTGGCCCCCCCCGACTCTGTATCGCAAAATGATATAACCTCTTTTTTACAGTCATTAACGTTACCAGCCCTTACAAAGATGTGAGCAGAATCCCTTCGTGCTCCGATTATGACACAAGAAACAGAAATGGAAATTGGCAGATTAAAAACAGGTAATTGTCCATGTTCGGATGGCCTTCCAGGAGGATTTTATAAATCATTTTAAAAAAGAATTGACCTTGCTACTGAATCACACTTTCTTATTTGCATTGAGTTCAAAAGGTAAGACCAACCCCCCCCGGAATTATGCTATTATTTCAGTCACCCCGAAGCCAAGCAAGGACCCTACTTTATATGCATCTTAAAGACCTATTTCTGTCTTAAATACAGGTTATAAATATTAACTTCTATTCTGGCAGAACGTTTACAACATCTGGCCCCCCTATTTGATACATCAAGATCAATGAGACTTTATTCCAGGATGACAAGCCCAGGACAATATTAGATGAAGTATGTACATTATTGATCATATACAAAAGCAGAAACAACAAACATTGTTGCTAAGCTTAGATACAGATCATGTTTTTGACAAAGTGTCATTTGCACCATGGCAAGTATTACAAAAGAATACAGTGATATCCTTCGAACAAGCAAAAAGCCAGTTTGGGTGGGGAGAACAAGATTAAATACACTTTTTTCAAGTTAGGGATGACATAAACAAACAATTTCGAGCAACTGAAACTCGAACACAAATCCAAGAAGAGGAGTCACTCCCTCTGATTAAAGAATGGACCTCTAGGGGTGGGGAGAAAGCCATTTCCCTTTTATACAGAGCACTATTGAAGAGGCAATCATATGTTGCTGACTCTTCGAAATTAAAATGGGAAAGGGATTTAAATAGAACAATAATAGAAGAAAAATGGCAGACAATTTGGTGAGGAGCATGGACTTCTACCTCCTCTCCTCTCTGGAGAGAATCTGTTTGGAAGATCAGAGCCAGATTTTTCTGATCCCTGCTTTCCTTACTAGATGGTGCCCAGACTGCTCGTCGTCCTGCTGGAGGAGGTGTGGTATAGCAGGAGCCACACATGCCCATATATTTCAGTCATGTCTGAAACTGAACCCTTTCTGGCAGGAGATTTCAAAACATATTTTAAATATATTTGGTTTAGTAGAACCCCTGACACAAAAAAAAATCTGATATTAGGAATCCTGCCCAAGAGCCTAAAAGGGCAAGAAACCTTATATCTATGGACAATACTTTCGACGGTAGCTTATAAGACAATTACAAAACGATGGTTACAAGAAGACCCTCCTACTGTAGCAGAATGGAAGACTATAATTTTCCACATTCAAGGTTTTGAACGTCTTACCTGTGATCTGTAAATCAATGGACTAGCTAGATGGGAGATGTATCAAATACCTGTATGATATGGGGAGGTTTAGCTTCAGGGCGTTGGATGCATTTTAACTTGTCTTCTGTTATTACAGTTTGATTCAAGGGGGTATGGAATTATCCCACTGGTACAGAAGTTTTAGTATAGTGTATTTTTTCTAGACTATATCCATTGTAACAACATTTTTATTTAAAGGAATAGAACATGTGCACTTAAAATAAAAATGAGTTACTAGAGGTGTTATGGGAAAAATTAATTGGCCCAGTTTCTTTTCATTTCATTCAGTTATTAATTGTACCTTTATGGTAATTTGGAGTATAACCGTGATGTTTTGCAGCTTAAACATGTGCAATTTGTATGAGTTATTGTTATGGCTGAATTGAACAGATGTTATATTTTTGTGATATTTGATTTTTTGCTATGACTGATGTGATATTTACGTATTGAATATTTCAGTAAAAGAAGTTTTTTTTTTATCATGACATACTTTCTCTCTCTCCTCTGTGGAGTGTGCTGGCGGGTCATCTGGCCGACGGCACCCACACCCCTGGACCTGGGTCTGGTCGGTAACATGCTCTCCTCCACCCAGGCTGACATGCACAGTGCCCCCCCCCATGGGGGACCTGGATTCAATACCTGGGGGGTGCACCTCTCTAGGTCCTCGGGGTGCGATGCATGGGCATTAGCCACCACGACTGCCCCGCGATTTCCACCTGACTTTATGCCCCTACTGGAGCTGGACATGCAATGACATCAGCACACTTACGTAACGATGTCAGCCATGCTCCAACCCCTTTGAGCGCCACTCCTGCAGTGCCCCTGACTTCTGTCAGGCACCACTGCCAAGCAACATGATCCTCAATCCCCACCCAAGAAAGAGGAGAGCTGTCATGGGACACTCCATCCTCTCCCTTCCCTGCCAACCCCCCGATGACCCGAGTCTGTTCCCGAACACGGGTCGCCGGCATTGCATGAGGTGTGGCATCCAGCACCTCAACCCTCAGTGCCTCAATAAAAGAAGTATAAAAACAAGATACCACCAACAGCTTAATCCGCTTCAATATAAGTTGGTGTCCATCTGTATCCCCTCGTCCCTGTAGTGAGGCTGACAATATGCAGAACTGCCTATCCTTGCATTCCCAGGCAACCAAAATTAAATAAATAAATAAATAAATCTTGCTTGAGACAGGCTTTCTTTTTCCTGTTTCTGTGCTCCCATACCTTGGGACATTGGTGTATTAAGGGCTCCTAAGTTGTTGACTGCAGAGTGTGGCTCCAGCAGAGCCCAGCCAACATCTCCCCTCCCCACTCATGCTGCCTGCTGCACTACTACCTGTAGTCACGCAGGTAGCAGTGGGTAGTGGCAACATCTACCCTTCCTCCCAGGAGGAAGAGAGTGTTCTCTGGGAGGCTCAATCTTCCTCCACCTGGCAACCCAAGCTTGCTCCCTAACCAGGTTGCCAACTTCACAAGCGCTAGCCCTACTTTTGTACAGATAGGCAGGCCTTTCAAAAACAAACATGTTTTCATTTCCTAACTCCTCGTCACCACTCAATAAAATAAAGGACTGCTCCGAACTTACTCTGAGGTTTAATTGAGCAGGAGTTCATTCTGAGGAGAGGAGAGGAGGGTGACTAGCGGGGTGCCACAAAAATTAGTTCTAGGGCTAGTCCTCTTAAATGTTTTCATAAGCGATGTTTCAGAGGCACTGGAAGGCATAACTCTTTGCAGATGACACTAAGATATGTGATACATTCAAAAACAAGGACATCTGACTGTTGGCATCAGTGTGGTGACTCACAGGCCCACCACACTTGTGTATTCTGGGCTTGCCCCACCATACAGCCATTCCTGACTTCTCTCCAGGTAGAATTAACGGAGTTGATAGGACACCCCACCTCCATTACAGTAGAAGCTTTTATATTGCAAATTGTCCCACGGGAGTTAAGAGACACCTGCACACACTATCTACTGGGGATATCCCTCCTGGCAGCAAAAAACGCCCTAACAAGACACTGGCTCTCTTCCCAAATTCTGGCTATATCTGAATGGAGGGAAATAATGACCCTTATATATGAGTCGGAGAGAATTTCATTTTTTTTTGAATGGTTGCCCAGAACTGGGTATGCTGAAATGGACTAAGTGGATCATATATATAATGGCTAGAGACCCATGTTTTGTACCCTAAAACCAAAACCAGTTAGCTTATCTACATCATATGAGACATTATACTATTAAGAAGTGATGGGAGGAGGGTGAATCCTTGAAAGGGACTGGAAGACTGGGTTGACTACTATCTAGAGAATAAAACTCTGTATTAAGAATGTGAATATCGGAGAAATGTCACACGATGAGATGAAATATTGATTCTATTGTGCTCTTTGTATAAACTCAAATGTATGTTACACACTTTACCTGTATAAACTTGGCAAAATGCAAAAAGATGAACTTGTGACTGCCTTTCCCCGTACCCTATGGAAAAGTTAATAAAATTATATTAACAAAAAAAAGATATGTGACACGTGTTGACACTGGGGAAATGGGAGGAGGACCAAGCAGGCTTGAGCAGTTGTCAAGAGTGTGGCAGGTAAGATTCAATGTGAAGGCTGGCCTGTCGGCGCAGCAGATGGATTTCCACTTGCGATGCCAGTGACCTGGGTTTGGGAACGGACCTGGGGCATCGAAGGGCCAGCTGGGGGGAGAAGGATGGAGCATCCGGAGGAGAGAAGAGTGTGTCTGGCACTTGATGGACCCTGGCGGAGGCTGGGGGTTCTGCAGCGACTGGAGCCTGAATGTTCAGGGGGTGGGGTGGACACTGGACATCATTGCATGTCCCCACCCCAGGAAAAACAACAAAAATACTAGCACCCAACATGACGGCTCGTCTCACTCTGCTGGGGGAGGTCCTGCTCTCATGGCCCGACCTGGGGGTAATCTGGGGTTCTTCCACAATGTCCCTTCAGGAGTGGGAAGCCCTCTGTGTGGCCCCACCCAGGAGGGTAAGCCTGAGCATGGGGGTGGCAGGCAGACGAGACCTGAAGGGAAGGGAACTGGAACAAAAATAAGAAAATAAAGAAAAGAAAAAAAGATTCAGTGTGAAAAAGTGCAAAATCATGCATCTGGGGAACAGAAACCCAGGGAGGAGTACTGTACATGATTGGGGAGAGGGACTGATGACCACCAAACAGGAAAGAGACCTGGGGGTAATCATATCTGATGACCTAAAGGTGACCAAGCATTGTGAAAAGGCTTTGGGAAGAGCCAGTGGGATGCTGGGGTGCAGAGGGAGAGATATCACCAGCAGAAGGAAAGGAGGTGGTGATGCCACTGTACAAATCATTGGTGAGGGTCAACAAAAATGGTGCAGGGTCTGCACCAAAAGTCTTATAAGGAGAGAGACTATAGAACCTCAGTATGTATGCCCTGGAAGAGAGGAGAAAGAGAGAAGTGGGATATCGCAGAGACCTTCAAATAGCTCAAGAGCATTAATAAGATATAAGAGAGTAGCATCTTTCAGAAAAAAAGATGTTCAACAACAACAGCTCATGACATCAGGCTGGAGAGGGGTGTAGACTCAGGGGTAACAGGAGCAAGTATTTTTTTCACAGAAAGGATGGTGGATGTATGGAACAGCCTCAGTGGTGGTGGTGGGGCAAAATAGTGGGGGGATTCAAGAATGGATGGGACAGGCACACGGGAACCCTAGCAGTAGAAAAGAGAGGGTAAAAGCCGGAGAGCAAGTAGGATCTGTGGTATTGCTGTAGGCAGGGAGAAATGGGCAGACTAGTTGGGCTAAGCGTTCCTTATCTGCGATCAACTTCCATGTTTTTGTTTTTTATGAGCCCACAGGAACTCAGTTCCTCAACCGGTTGCAAAATTGCATGAGAGTTCTTGCACCTCTTATCTTTCTCCACCAAATACTATAGGAGAGATCCACCACCCCCACAAAATGACCCTTCTTTTCCTGCAAATCTAGAGTGACAGTTTCCCCACCTAAGCATTTCCAATTTAGCAGCTGGACTTTCTACAGATCGTGCTCCCCACAGCCGGCTCATGCCTGAAAAGTGCGCATCACTGCTTGCGCCATGTAAATATGTTATGCCAAGTCTGCCATTGGTTGGTAGAACATATCTGCAGAGAGTGAGTAATGAGTGCAATGATGGAATTAGGTAATGAATAAAAATGTTTCAATGGAAAACTACTAATCAAGAGGGTCGCATGGGGGGGCAGCTCTCAGTGCATAATTGCCATCTAATGGTAGCACGCCATAGCTGCATTGTCTGGGCCACACTGCTATATGTTGGCACACTGCATGCAGGATCACTAGGGTATCACTGCACAGGCAGTGCCAGGGAGGAAAATGGGGAAAGGTTGCCGACTAGGCAGATGAAGACTCCCCCCCCCCCAATGTTCAACACTGGGTCTCTGCCACCTGGGCCAGGGGATAGCTCAGAACTTCACCTCCACCATGGGACCAGCTGGATCGTGTGGGGAGTTGCCACAGAACAGAAGGCAATCTCTGCCCTATAGGACAAGCCTGGGGGGGAGGGGAGGTGGTCTAAACTTGTGGTATGTTGTGGGTACTCCAGAGCTCCAGGTTCCAGATAAGAAACCTCGGTGATCAGGATGGTGGCACTGGCAATGGCGGAAAAGGGTCCTGGTCGGTGAGGAAGAGAGGGGGAATACAAATGAGTTGTAAAACAAATGAAGAAGAAGATACAATGTGACCAGCAGCATCAGCAAATTCTACAGAATTTGAGCAATCATAAAATGTGTTTTTCTTGTTTTAATACACAAAGGACAACTTGAGCCCTGCAGGGTGGAAGAGTAGGGACTGACCATGTCTTTGTAAGGCATTTGAAGGTGTTTTTTAAGGTTGTGGCGCATTGACTATAAAGGAAATTAACCTCTCCCTGTTTTCCAGTTCACTGTGACCCCCAGAGCTGTGGCAGACGAAGCAGATGTGTGGAGTAGCTGAACACCCATCAGTGTTACTGCTTTCCAGAGTTCAGTGGTCCCAACTGTGAGACAGGTGAGTCCCTTGGCTTCTTTATCTCTGTTGTGCCGGTGGTATCTCACAAGGTTCTGTGGCTGATACCTTAGCATGCTACGAGCACCATGTGCTGGTGTGATGTCAAGGGGAAGGAAAATGAGTACCTAGGAAAAGGTATACAGGGATCTCATGCTAGCTGAGCTGAGAAAGCTTTTCCTTTAGCTTGGTGGTTGAATTATAGGTTGAGAGACAGAGGGTTACAAGTTCAAATTGAGGCCCCCCCTCCAGTGTGGAAATATGAGGCTTCACTACTTGTGAGTGCTGAACAGATGACAACAATGCCTGAATATTCATACACCAGCAATCTGTTTTTGATCTTAAAACATCTTGCTGCCCAGTCCTGTGGCTTGGGGTGGTGTGGGTGGGGTAGCTTGTGTTGCTAGCATACAGGAGACTTGGCTCTGAGACTTGATACATACTCTAGTGAAGTCTTGTTTGTGAAGGTTGTTTGCTCAGATGTCATGTGTGCATGGTCAGGGGTGTGTGCACTCAACAGGTTATTTTCACTATCCATTTATTTTCACTATATTTGCAACTGCTGACAATCAGTGAAAATAAAGGATAGTGAAAAATAATAGTTGATTGTCAGTAGTACTGTATTGAAGAGTAAGCTGTCTGTGCTAATTCTATCAGACGTGAATATGAATAGACGGTAGACTCCTGCTAAATATAATGGATGCTAATTCAACCACTAGACAGTATATTTGGGATGCTGCAAAGTCCATGGACTCTTTTAAGAGCTTCCTAGCCACAAAAACTCTACCCAGGGTGTCATTAACCCCCCCATATCTTAACCTCACAGCATTATGTCTGTTTGCTGGGAGAATGAGAGCATGATGCAGGAATACATAAGGATGAGGCCTTTCAGGTCTTGTGTCAGAGTACTCAGAGTGTCCCGCAGAACTAGTCAAGGGCTGGGTTGCCAACCCAGGTAACCCAGTAGCTGGGTCAGCAGACAGTGTATTTTGGGCATAGGAAGCAGTGCCAGGAATGGTCTGGGTCTCTCCTTGGAGCGCAGGAGTCAAGGGTTCAGAGACTGGCTTAGGGGGGAACCTTAGCAACTGCTTCTTCAGAGTTACATCTGTCCTTGGCACCACTATTCAAGGTGTCAGACACTAAAACTTGTAGCACTGAAACCACTGTAGGCATTCTAGAGACAGAGTCTGCAGGGGGTGGGAAGCAGATGTAGCAGCATCTTGCATAGGCGTGTCTACTATAGGCTTAAGCATGCTCAAGTCTGAGTGCTGTGTCCCTTCCCTCCACTGTTCCATACACAGTATTAGCAAATAAAACTTAAAAAGCTTGCAGAGTACTTGCCTGTATGGGAAGGTGTACTTGGGTATCATTCCTCCCCAGAATCCATATCTGGGAGTTGCCCGAAGTCCAGCTGCTACCTGGATCTGTCTTCTCCCAGCCAGCTGCCAAGAATGTCTTCTGCACTGACCATTCACTGTCAGGGATCTCATTCCAAGGGCTAGAGCCTCTGGTTCCATTGGCATGGCAGTTTGACAGGACATGGCAAACACTGATCAGGAGCCATATGAAACTCACCCTTGACAATTGTGGCCGCACTCACTGGAGCCACATACTCTCTCTCAGCCTCTCCTGGACCAACAAGTGTAGCTGACAGTTAATTTGCGTCAGTCATCTGAGTTGTCTGCTGCACTGAAGTGACGTGTTGACATGAAACCTCTTTCGTTCTTCTGCACATCTTGGCAGCCTCAAGACGGGCTTCCTCATTAGCAATTATCATTAATAGGTAGGTTTTCTTTCCTGGCATTCTTTCCTCCTTCTTCTCATCCAAAGGAGGGGCGTCTGTGCTGGAGCCAACAGTGTGTTGCGTACTCTGCTTGTCAGGCAGATTATGGGCTTGAGTGGTAGAACCAGAACCAGAACCGCCATCACCATGTTCTTCTTTATCGCCTTCAGGTACATTCAAACATACTACAGGTTTTGCTTCATCGGAACTCCTGCTGGGGTGGGAAGCAGACTCCTCCACCCAGGCAGCTATGTCCCCACCTCCTCTCCCGAGACCTCCATTCTCCAGCAGGAAACAGACAATGCCCCCTGCTGAAGAGTAGGGGAATTTACCCAGTGTCCTAGCCAAATTCCCCCCATTCACTAAAATACCTCCAACAGTTTAATCTGGTTCAATGTTAGTTGGTTTCCATCTATACCCCCCCCCACACACACACACACACATATGGCTGAAAATAGGCAACTTGCCTAGCCCTCTATTCCAGGTCAACAAAAATGAAATAAAATAAATACATACATTCTAATAAATGAATAAACGAAATAAATAAGAAATAAAAATGCAGTCACTCTTTTCCACAGATAGTGGAGAAAAATTATATCTTTAAAATTTCCAAACTTTTTAAAAATAGTACCCATGTGTTTTTTTGAGGTATTACTCTATTGCATTAGTACAGTGATTTTCCCTAGTTATCATCTAGAACAATTATACAATATTGCACTGAACCACGAGTATGCAGCAACAATCCAGTGGTACAGAAAAGTCCTTGTGTACAGGGTACATCATCCCTTGGAGCTGATAATGCTATCAGTTTCTAAATAACTAAAATAAATAGCAAGATTTCCATCCTTCTGCTGAAGCTGGTTATGCTCTAAAATTATTTCTCTCTCTATAGTGACACATTGTCCGTAAATTGTACCATCGCATCATGGAGAAGTGATGTTCGTAAGTGGAGCCAGTGGGCCTTTGGCTTTTTCTGCAGTGTGGAACTTCAGCTGCATGGAAGGCTTTGTGCTCCATGGAAGCTCTCAGGCTACTTATCAGCCTTCTGGACGGTGGAATGACTACTCTTTTCAGTGTGTGGGCAAGACAGGTATGGCAAAGAATGTAGACCAGGACTCATCGCACTGCTAAGAACAAAATCATAATGGGCTCTGAAGGGTAAAATGAGGGATGCCCCTCCTAATGTGGGATAGTTGAGAGGTCTGGACATACGAACATACGAACATGTGAAATTTGCCAGTAGATAAAGGCCTAGAGGTCTATCAAGTCTGCTCGAATGTGCAGCTAGCACCCCTTATTCTGCAGCTGCCCTTCCCTTCCACCCTTCCCCTTCATTAACCCTCCCCCTTGTCCTGTCTCATCCTCATTTGAAGCAGTCCACTGTTCTACTGGATACCACTTCAGCAGGTAACGCATTCCACCCAGCCACCACCCTCTCTGTAAAAAAGTGTCTCCTCATCTCCCTCCTGAACCTTCCTCGCTCCAGTCTCATATCATGGCCCCTGGTGGCTCTCCCTTCCCTTACTTTGAACAGCCCCGCTGTACCCATCTTGTTTATTCCTTTCATGTATTTAAAGGTTTCAATCATGTCACCCCTGGCTCTCCTCTCCTCCAGTGAGTACATGTTCAACTCCTTCAACCTCCTCTCATATGATAAGTCCCCCAACCCCATGAACATCTTTGTCGCTCTGCGCTGCACCCCCTCTAGTAACTTAATGTCCCTCTTCAGATACGGATGCCAGTACTGCACGCAGTACTCCAGGTGTGGTCTAACTAATGACCTATACAGTGACAGAATCACCTCCTCCCTCCTCGAAGATATACCCCTTGCAATACAACCCAGCACTTTGTTGGCCTTTGCAGCTGCCTTCCTACATTGTGCAGAGTTGTTCATTGACCCTGTAATGAGCACACCCAAATCCTTCTTCTCCTCTGTCTGGGCTAGCTTCACTCCCCCAGCTGGTAACTCCTCCTTGGGTTCTTCATCCCAAAATGCAGCACCTTGCACTTTTTGGCATTAAAGCCCAGTTGCCAGGTGTCTGACCAGGTTTCAAGCTTGCACAGATCATCCTGCAACCCTGCCATCCCCTAGGTCATCCACCACCGCTCTACCTTGGTATCATCAGCAAACATACTGATCTTGCTCTTTGACGTCCCATGATATGTCTGCAATGAATATCCTAAACAACACTGGTCCCAACACTGAGCCCTGTGGAACATCCTTGTCACTACCCTTGGGTGTGAGAGCTCCTCACCCACCACCACCTCTGTTGCCTTCCCTGCAGCCAGTTTCCTACCCATCTCACCAGCTTTGCACCTGCCCCTGTGCCTACTAACTTCCTTCCCAGCCTTCCATGTGGCACTGAGTTGAATGCCTTACTGAAGTCCAGATACAGGACATCCACTGCATGGCCCCTGTCCAGTTGCCTAGTTGGACAGAGGGGCCCTGAAGAGTAAAATGAGAACTGCCCTTCCTAATGTGGGATGGTTTAGATCGATGGCCAGAAGGGTTCAGAGGGTTACACTGAGGAATTTCTCTCCTAATGCAGGACAGTTGAGAGGGATGGACAAAGGGGATCTGAGGGCTAAAATAAGGGCGGTCCCACTTAATGTGGAACAGTTGAGAGGCATGAACAGAGGGGCTTTACTGTTAAAATGAGGGATGTATCTCCTTATGCAAGACAGTTGACATGCCAGAGTAGAGCGGTTCTGAGGGGGCTATATTGAGGGACGTCCTTTGTAATGTGGGACAACTGAGAGGTATGGACAGAGGGTTCCAAAGGGTAAAGTGAGGGGAGTCCTTCCTAATGTGGGACAGTTAAGTTGTTTGGGCAGAGGGTTCTGACAGGTAATATAAGGGATGTCCCTTCTAATACAAGATATTTGAGAGGCACTGAAGAGGGGTTTTGAGAGGTAAAATGAGGGACATGCCTCTTGATGTGGGACAGTTAAGAGGTATAGAGAAGTGGTTCTGATGGATAAAATGAGGTATGTTCCTTCTAATATCAGACACTTAAGGGGTACAGACAGATTTGGTCTGGTGGATAAATTGAAGGACATTCCTGATAATGTGGAACAGTTGAGAGGTATGAATGTCACTTGCATTGTAGGACAGTTGAAAAATATGAACAAAGAGGCCCTGCGTGGAAATATGGGAGAAATCCCTAGTAATGTCGGATGGGGTGAGACTGAGAGGTAAACCCACATTCTACCAAGTACAGTAACTGTAGCTGGAACTAATGAATGAGAAAAACTGCAGACAGCAGCAGATAATAGCTCCAGGTAACAGTTTGGGTACCACGTAGTCTTGAAGTCCTTGTTTTGGTCATAAATGGACAAATGAGAGTTGATGCTACAGTGTGTGTCCAGTTAAGAGATCTGCAGAATGGGTGGGGACTTGGTCTTTCATGTGAGCTGCGAGTCAGCACGTTGAATAGGACTGGGACAAGTAGCAGGTCAGCAAAAGGGTACAACAGAATGGCATGTCGAACAGAGGCAAGAGCACCAGGAATTTGTCACAGTGCTAAATACATTTAAAGAGTCAGGCTTGAAGGTAAAAAAGCACTCGTGACCAACAAACACACACAGGACTATGCAGAAACAGTTGAAGTCCTTTAACTAATTCCATAGTGCACAATACATACTGCAGCTCAAAAGAGGTTTCGCAGAAGTAAAGCCGGTATCAGCTATTGACTTTTCACATGGCCACTGCCATGTATCCTCAGAGTAGTCTGCCACCATGAATACCTGGATTAGGGCAGGGTTAGTACTATGGTATTTTCTGCCATAATAGCATTGATTGTAAAACTATACCTGTTGGTGGGAGTTTAAAATTACAGAAATTGATGCCTATGTAGGAACATCCCTGTTTGCTTATCCAAGTTTACATGGCTAATGAACTTTAAATGCAGCCATCTTTTAAAAAATGAAGAGTTTTATATTGTGTGTATGGTTACATGTGTTTTTGCCACACATTTTATCTCAGTGCCATATATGGCTAAGATAAAGGTGATTGGATATTTTAATTAAGGTCACGTGATTTGTATGCATTTAAGAAGCCTGGTAGTCACGGTGGCAGGCTACTCTGAGGATGCACTGCAGCGGCCATGCGAAACCTCAGTAGCTGATACCGGCTTTACTTCTGTGAAACCTCTTTTGAGTTGCAGTACGTATTGTGCATTGTGGAATTAATTTAAGGACTTCAACTGTTTCCACATAGTCCTGTGTGTCTCTGTCGGTCACGGGTGCTTTTTTACCTTCAAGCCTGACTAAAACAGAAAAGGAATTCTCTGGGTCCATCTGTGGGATGGAGGATTCTGGAAAGGACTTCTGTAGCTGGAATGAGGGTTGGGGTGGATAAAGAGGACCAGAGGAACTCACTGTTGCTTTGAGGATGCGGTCAGAGACAAAGCAAGGTGAAGCCAAAAAATGTGTTCCACTAACAAGCTGTCAAGTTGGAAGCACTTCAGTGTGTTGATGCACTGGAGTTTTGCACACATCGCTGTCAGTAAGAGCACCTGGACATCTTGTGTGGCTCATACACTCCTTTTGGCAAGATGTCTGTAAAACGGCAGGTTGAGTGGGATCCCTCCACTCATAGTCCTATATTTCACTGCTGTCCTTATATTACCTTCCTCTGTTTTAGAAGCAACCATCAGTGTATTCAGATCATTAACCCTTTCACTCTTGCTGGCACACTGTACTGTATCTCAGAGAAATGACCAGAAGGAGGATTTCATCTCTTCTGCTAGTACACTTTGCACACCAAGACCCCATCCCACATTCTCGTTCTGTACATTTAACAGAGCAGTTGCCAGACTCATCTGTATGTTAAAGCGGAAGCAGCAATGTATCTGTTTCCACGTACAACTACAGTGTCGCTTACCTACGTAAATACAACAACTGAAGGCACTCTTTCTGTTGTGAAAGTGGTCTCTCACGTATTCTTACAGTACAAGAACCGTGAACCTTTGGTTTGCAGTTCTGGTGCACAAGGAATGTAATTGAGACTACTCTTAAAACAGTAAGTGTGCCCAGGCTGGCTAGCTGGCACAGTGGTAGCACTACCACTCATGACGCTGGCGACCTTGGCTTGGGGACAAGTCTAGGTTATCAGGGGCTGGCTGGGGGGCCGGGACAGAGAATTAAGCATCCCCAAGGATACTCTTCTTCTCCTCCTCCTCCGGGAAGGGGAGTCAGCTTCCTCCACTGCTATACTGCCACCTGGGTGACCACATATGGCAGTGCAGTCGAGTGCGGCTGTGAGGGAGGGATGACCTTGACTAGTGCCGCGGTCTGCATCGTCCCATGTGGGCACTTGCATACCATTGCCACCAATGTTCTTTTTTTTTTTTTTTTTTTTTCCCCTGGCAGGACCACCGCTACACTCTCCGCCCTGGTCACGGCCCCCGGAGACCTCCACCACTGCCAACTGCTGCTGAGGACCCTCGGTCACCCCGCTTGCCCCCCAGAGGGTGGGGCCGCGGGCCACCTTCGTGACCCCGGAACTGTAACTGGTTGGGGTCCTGCAGCGGTGGTGGCAATGCGAGGCTCTCCAGGAGGGCTTCATCTATCAGTGGTCCTGCCCGCCATCTTTTTCCTCCTTTTTCTCCCAGAGGCGGGGCGTACAATGATAATCCAGCGTCCTTCCTTCCCCTCGTCTGGCCGACTCTGGCAGTACTCCCGACTCCGCCAGGAGTCTCTAGCTGGCTGGTGCAACCCACACCTCTCGGAGTAGGAGAGCTGCCCAATGGACGCCAATCCTACTCCCCGCCGGCCCTCCGATGACCCGGGTCCGTTCCCAAACCCAGGTCACCAGCGTTGCAAGCGGAAATCCAACCGCTGCGCTGACGGGCCGGCTTGCCACTAATGTTCTGTGGGAAGGGGTTGAAAAACTGGAAACACCCCAAAGAAACAAGATGACTTCCAGCCTGCTCCAGGCCCTGCACCACTGACCTTTGCCCATCCTCCAGAATTTTCATCCGCACCATGGTGGAGATGAGGAGCTCCACAGACCCCACCATGATGGGTAAGCCTTGGGGGAGCTGGAGTGGCTCAAATTAAACTTAGAGCCTCCATGGGCTCTGAAGTGAGTCCCAAAAACTCAGTACAGTGCATGGGATATGGGGGGGGCACTTTAAGGTTAGGGCCTCCATGGGCTCTAAAGTAAGTCCTAGTAACTAAGTACAGTGTATGGAATAAGGGGGGCACTTTAAGGTTAGGGCCTCCATGGGCTCTAAAGTAAGTCCTAGTAACTAAGTACAGTGTATGGAATAAGGGGGGGAAGCTCAGTTTAAAGATGGCCTCCATGAGCTGTAAAGTGAGCCCCAGTAACTCGGTACAGTGCATGGGATATGGGGGGATGCAGTTTAAACACAGGGCTACCATAGCTCTGAAGTGAACCCCAGTGACTCATATGTGGAATTGGGGGCACTCCATAGCTTCAAACATTCAAAGCATAATTCCAGCACCAACTGGCACTGCATTATCTCAGAGGGCAATAACTTCCCACACTCTTGCACCAGCCATGGTTGCTTGTTCAATTTCCAAAATCCTGTAGACCCATCTTACTAACCCATCAGCTCACAGATTCAACATTATCTTTCTTTCTCTCTCTCTCTCTCTCTCTCTTTCTTTCCCACAGGCTATTCTGCTGTACTTACAGAGGTTTGAGTTACTGCAGCCACAGCTGGGAGTTGCGTTTTGATATCTATCATTCTGTTAATCATTTTAAAACGCTACTGCGCAGGTAACGTCACTTATTCATTTTTCAATACTTGTTTTTCCTGTTCACATTGCACTCTACCCATACAGAAAAATACCTTTTTTTATAATCAGTGTTTATTAATTTTCACATTTTTGTAACATGACAAACAGTACAATAACAGTACACTGTCTGCAGTTTCACAATGTACAATGAAACACAATAGTCCAGGCAAATGATTACAGAGCTACGGATATGTTCATAAAGGTAATCCAGTCAGTGCCACTATATGATTGACCTTTAATATCTTCAGTTAATCTATCCCTCCTTGTTCCACCTGTAGTCCAAGAGCCTTTTAAGGGGCAAACTGTGGGTCTATTTCCATCATATATGACACCCATCTCGCCCACATGTTTGTTTCCTCTTCCCTGTTACCTGATGGAGAAAGTTAAGATCTCTGTATCATAAACCTTTCACCACCTGGTGCCAGTCTGCTAATACGGGGGGGTCTAGGGTCACCATTTTTTAGTAATACATTTTTTGGCTGCCACCATTAATATTGCCCTGAGGCACCATTTCACTGGGCCCTTCTTTCTGTGGGGTCAATAGGTGAACAGGAAAAGGAGGTCTGTGAGTGGGATTGTGGGCTGCAGGTATCCTGTATAGCCTTTCCAAGATCTCTCTGAAAGGATTGTCGTGTGAGGAAGGCCCACATAAGATGATAATGAGTTTCTGTGATACTGGTTCAACAGAAAATCTGTCAACCGCTGTTACAGCAACAGCACTGTGTTGACTGCAGTTGTGGTTGGCATTGTGCCGTTGGAAAAGTAATGTGTTTTTTTGTGGGGGGCTGTGCCCCCTGCACCCCTGCACTTTATTATCAACTCCAAGTTAGAGCTGACTCAGGCAAGGAGCGCAACACCTGGGGAACCCGTGCTTGCGCCCCGAGTGGACTTTACAGTGGTCTGTCGTTGTTGCCGTCGACGACATCGCTAAAATGTTTTTGATGTAGCAACGGCATACTGATAATTTGTGGCTCTAGGTTCAATGCACTGTTGCCAGCAGGCAGGTACTGGAGTTGTGCCTTGGTACACCAGCTGTTCAGGGGTAAGGAAGAACCATATAAAGCACTTTCAGTTCAATTCCCTCCAAAGTATTTAGCTAGTTGCTCTATGCGTAGAAATGCAGATTTGCTTGCATTGTTCGAAGGTAAAGGAGCTCTCCAATTCCATATTCCAGTTCTCTAAAGTTGTTTTTTTTTTTTTTTGTATTTTGCTGTTTTTGATCTGGCCCCCTTTTCTCCCATCAGGTCCCGTCTGCCCACCACTCCCATGGCCAGGCTTACCCCCCTGGGTGGGGTCACCAAGAGGGCTTCTCAATCCCTAATGAACATTGTAGGCAAGCCCTGGATTGCCCCTCAGGTCAGGGCCACGACAGCAGAACCCCCCTTCCCAGTGGGCATCAGAGGCAATGGGCAGTGGAGCAGAATAGACTGTCATGCTGCGGGGGGGGCATTTTTGTTGGTTTTGCTGCCCTGGGGGTGAGGATCTGCAATGACGTCCAGCGTTCACCCTGCCCCCCCAAACGTGCCAGCGCTGGTTGCTGCAGTACCCCTGGCCTCCGTCAGGGGTCCATCAAGCATCGGACACTCTTCCCCTCCCTCCCCCAGAGAAGGAGAGCAGTCCTCAGGATGCTCCATCCTTCTCCCCTGGCCAGCCCTCCAACTCCCCGGGTCTATTCCCAAACCTGGGTCACCAGTGTCGCAAGCGGAAATCCATCCGCTGTGCCAGTGGGCCGGCAGTTCTCTAAAGCTTTGAGGTCTATCTGTGAACCCTCAGTTTGCAGGATCTGGTAGACTTGGGTGACCACATGGCAGCTCAATGTCCCTCTTACAGCATTAATAAGGAGTGCAAGAAGTGGGTGCCCAGGGGTGGGGATACTTGCATCAAGCAGGACAGATAAGTCCTCAGTTGAAAGTATCAGAAAAGGTCCAATGTTGGGAAGGGGGCAAGTAGCCCTCGGAGTATCTGGAACATGAGGATTCCCCTACCCTGGTAGTTGCATTGGGGTCTGCAGTCCTTGTCTGTATCAGCAATTATAGCTTCGATCAAGCGTAGCTGGTGTAAAATCCACATGCAGGTGCACAGGTAGGAGCCAAACCACTGTGAACCAGGTTAGGAGGACAGTATATATATATATAGGGAGGAGCCATATTGTGGGGGTACGGTTGGAGCTCTTGAGTGGAAGAGGATCTCTTCTAATGATATGTCCTAAAGTGCTACTCTTTCCAGTTGAACCCACTGATGGGAGGGGGAATTCTGAAGCCAGAGCAATATTAACTGTACTTGAGCTTCTCAAAGTATCAGAGTAGATATGGGCGCACTAGACCCCCCTGTTGCTTTGGCACACACAGAGAGTAGTAAATTTAATTCTTGGGGCTTCCTGTGCCAACAGTAATGAGATGATATATGGTTCCAATTCACCCATGTAGTGTCAGTGATGGACAGAGAAAGGGACTGTAACGGGTATCACATGCAACAATACCATGTGTATTTTCTATATGGCACAAAGTTATGTTACATTTACCAAAATCTGAGCCGCTATGGTATTATGAAAGTTTATGAAACAGTTGGAAAATACATGATATATTGATGGCACCAAAAGGGACCGTGTATAAAACAGGCAGGCATATGTGGAAAACAAATTAAATATTTACCTACATATATAGATCTGGTCCATATATTGTCCACAGTGTCAAAGTTCCAGTGGTTCCATTCTCTGCAGACCGTCTGTCTGAACACATCTGAGACCACACAGAACGCACTCTTTAAAAGTTATATTAAAGATATCCTCATGGGGGAGGTCACCCCAGTAGCCCAGTGCTAGCCATGGAAATGCTGGCAATTGTTATCACATTTTATCATTTTTTGCTTCTGAAAGAGGTTACCCCTGCATGGTATAATGTAGCAACTTAAGATTCATTTTTGTAGGCAGTATGTACACATATATGGAGTACAATTATGCTGACATCTTGTAGTTTTGAAGTTTATATGTATTCGTTTTACTTAGCCCATAAAATATAGGTTAAAAACAATCTGTATGGAAACAAAACACAGATGACTAGCTAGCATGGTAGCATGGCTCTGGTTTGTCACTTGAGAGTCCTGGGTCTGTGACTGGATTCATATTCTCTGGGATGGGACCAGCAGGTGACCACCTTGTTTTATTTGCCCCTCTACTGAGATGCTGACACAATGTATCTCCAGTGTGCACAAAATGGGCACATGCAGAGGCTGGCCACTCATTCTGCCTCCCCTTGGTTCTTTGTGATAACAGCGACCGCAAAATGGCGAGCTGCGTTATTGCAACATCAGCGTGGCGATAACATTTTCGCCTCCCTGATATCCTCGGCACATGGAAGAATGGCACCAGGGAATTAGGTGTTTCCTTTCTGTGGGGGTGCTTTGCCCCCCCCCCACTAAAGGATTCTCAACTCTAGGGGGGTGCATGTCTGGGGCGGGGGGCGAAAGCAAAAAAAAAACCCCATCAGTTTCAGGCCAGGCGCAACAAAATTTCACTAGCGCCTGGACCCAGACCCTAACTCAGTACCTCCCGCACCGCAACGAAGGCCAACCCCTGGCGCTATGGCACAGCTCGGCAGCCGACCACAGAGCCACCCCTACATCCCTCCGCCCCACGCTCAGCGTGCTCGCCCCATCCTCGCAGACATGTACATATAGCGACATCCTGTCGTTGCATTTGCCCATCCCATCACATCTGGTCACCCTACCCCATCCCCGTTCGGGCTTTTCGCCCACAAAGTGTCGCCGTTTTGGATGGCGCCTTTCTTCAGACACCAACATCATGGGCTACCTTCCCCTTGCTACTGACATTTTCCTGACCCCCTGTGGGTCCTCAGGAGATGCTCCCACGTCTGATCATGGGCAGCCTCACACCCCAGAGGAGGAGGGCATCCTCTGGGAAGCTCAGTCCTCCACTCCCGCTGGTGCTCCAGTGACTTGTGCTCATTCCCAAGCATGAGTCACCAGCTTATCGAGTAGCAATGCCAGTATACCAACAATGGGCCAGCCCTAAGACATGTTATAAGTTTAAAAACTGCTAATATGATTGACAGCCAACTATGCAGGAAGACAAATCACACCGCAAGCTCATGTGATTAGGTTCCATGAATTACATCCTTAGTGCTCTGAGATCTATTTGGCCTTTTACCTGTAACTCCAGGGCAATTTTCCTGGGTTTTCCTGTAGATTACATTATTTCCTATGGAAGCCAAATTTCTCTGTTTTTTGTATAATCAGTGCAAGTCTACAGGAAGTTTCCGTATAGATGACGCCATTTACCTGTAACATACAGGAATCCCTGTAGTTCTGGAAGCCATGCATCCTTCCTTTTCTCACTGCTGTTTTATAAACATGGTAGAATTATGGACAAATGGTACACCAGCTGTTTTCCCCCAGGAATCTCCTCAATGCCATTCTCCCTCAGGAATCTGTCTAATCCTGTGTTACCCCAACTCATGCTGTGTAACCTTCAGTGCCATTCTCCCTCGGGAATCTATCTAGTCCTGTGTTACCCTTACTCATGCTGTGTAACCCTCAATGCCATTCTAACATACTAACATACTAAAATGCCAGCAGAATAGGCCTAATGGTCTTTCGTGTCTGCTCGTTTGGTCAGCCCCCACCCTGGGTGCTGACCTTGCTGCCCCCCTCGCCTTCTCTGGCTTCTCCCTTCCCAGTTCCGGATATTCTTGCTGCATTGGATTTTGCTTCCTGAACCCTTCCCCTGTACCTGTCCCACCCCCTCTTGAACCCCTCCACTGTCTCTGCCTCCACCAGCCCCCTGGGTAGTGCATTTCATGGCTCTACCACCCTCTCAGTGAAGTAGCACCTCCTCCTTTCTCCCCTGAATCTTCCCCCCTCCAGCTTCCACCCATGCCCTCTAGTGGCCCCCTCCTCTTTCCTTCGAAGCACCCTCACTGTTCCTCCCCTATTTACCCTCTTCATGTACCTGAAAACCTCTATCATGTCCCCCTAGTCCCTTCTCTCTTCCAAAGTGTACATATTTAGCTCTTTGAGCCTCTCCTCATAGGCCTCATATTCTCCCTCGGGAATCTGTCTAGTCCTGTGTTACCCCTACTCATGGTGTGTGACCCTCAATGCCATTCTCCCTCAGGAATCTGTCTAGTCCTGTGTTACCCCTGCGCATGCTGTGTGACCCTCAATGCCACTCTTCCTCAGGAATCTGTTTAGTCCTGTGTTACCCCTACTCATGGTGTGTGACCCTCAATGCCATTCTCCCTCAGGAATATGTCTAGTCCTGTGTTACCCTTACTCATGCTGTGTAACCCTCAATGCCATTCTCTCTTAAGAATCTGTCTAGTTCTGTGTTACCCCTACTAATGTTGTGTAACCCTCAATGCCATTCTCCCTTAAGAATCTGTCTAGTTCTGTGTTACCCCTACTAATGTTGTGTAACCCTCAATGCCATTCTCCTTCAAGAATCTGTCTAGTTCTGTGTTACCACACTGAGCACACACCTGGAAATGAGTCTTGGCTCAGTGTGCCTTTCCCAGTTAGCAAAGTTTAAATGAATAAATAAATAAGTAATAAATACCACTACTACTCATGCTATGTAACCTTCCATGCCATTTTCCCTCAGGAATCTGCCTAGTCCTGTTTAAACAGTGCCTGTCTCCATATGGTTCAGATATACTACTGCATTACAGATTCAAGGAACTGCACAGGGAGCTCCAAGATTCCAAGTGGAGGCTGCTCCTAACCCTAACCCCACTGCTTCTGTGATAAATACATTCCAGAAAGAGGTGTGGGTGAGGTTGGACTGTAGGGGCGTATCATCAATTCTGGCCAGCACTGAGCTCCAGCAGGACCTTCGGGGAGGGGGTTGATATGAAATGTTTACAAGGTTTGTTGGGGGGAGGGGCAGGATGAAACAGCAGAGGAGTCCAGCAGAATATGCTTTCCACTATGGTAGCCAAGTATTCTGTGAACTTGCATTGCCAAATATTCACAGCTCACATTGCAGACTCCTTAACTTCATTCATACCAGCATTTTGCTTAGTTTTCATGCTGAAAATCACTGGAGTTTTTTTTTTATATAATTTATTTACTGGGATAGCATAGCCCAGTTGAGATGTGACGTCTGTTTTCAATGGGATCCTGATCATACCTTTCAACCTCCTGCCCCATAAATCAGGGACAAGGCTTAAAGGGAAATAGTGGAAAAGGTACAGCTTTACCCAGGCACTACAAAAATGCCTGATTAGTGCTGTCAGACAGTAAAAAAAATTTAACAAATTACTCTGATTTTTTAGTGATTTAAACAGTGGCCTTCAACTTTCACTTTCTATTACTGGAAGCCACCATTTCATGAGTAGCAGAGAGCTTCCTGAGCTCAGTTTATGCTAATATGTCCTGCCAACCAATAGCTGAGGTGAAACAGGCTTATTAGCATACAGTGAGCTCAGAAAGCTCACTGCTGCTCATGAGATGGCTGCTGCCAGCAACAGGAAGTGGAAGTTGTAGGTAGCTGTTCTAAATCATTAAATAAAGTTCTTACTGTCTAAAAGCACTAATGGATAGTTTCTGCAGTGTCTGAGGAAAGCTTTGTCTTTTCCATTGTTTCCCTTTAAAAAATCAGGGACAAAGGACCAAAATCAGGGACACATCTTCAAAATTGATGATATCCACTCAGAAAGTTGGTAGAATAAAGGGCTTAGAGTAAAATGCATTTTCTAAGGAAGAACAAGTCTCTAACTTTAATGTTTGACATTATTTTGTGCTTACAACCCCCACTGTTTGGTCATGGAAACACAATTTTTAGGAGGGACAGAGCAAAATTTTGAGGCAAAATCAGGGACGTCCCTGAAAATCAGGGACAGTTGAGAGGTATGATCCTGATGTTACTATTTTTTTTCCCAAACACATTTCCCACCCCTAAGCGCAGGCTGAGACCTTCTTCCACTACTTTCAAGGTCCTATTCTTGCCTGTCGAGACAGAACTTACCAGCCATTCCAGGACGCACAGGCCCACCCGTAACACGCTGCTGTGCTGCCCCCTGACTCCCCCTTCCCCCAGGGCCATGTATGCCTTCGGCTGCTTTGACATTTTTTCCCTGCTGTCTATCTGGCCATCCATCCTGAAGGTGAAGACCTGGGGTGATCCCTGGATGGAGGGCGCGCAGAAGTTTCTTCTGCCCAGTCCTGCCCCGATTTTCCCCCTGAAGTACTGCCTTTCCCTGAGGAGTGTGTTGTGTTATTGGGTACTGGCAGGCCAATACAACAGACTGATGGCCTAATGTTCCAGCTTCGCCCTGACAAAGATTAGGTGTACATTAGTTTATTCTAAATTTTCTTTGCTGCTGCACTTAGTCACTATGCAACTCTAAGTAATTCCATTTATTATAATTGCATAATGTCTTCGCCTAGTGTGTTCTCTGTAATGCAACTCATCTGTATATCCTGTGATATTGTATTTGCTTGCTCTCCACTCCCCCCCCCAGCACGCATCTGGAATCGAGCGTTGCGCTGCTCAGTATGCCTTCCTGGTAAAACATTTAAATAAATAAACAAACAAATGCCGGTGCTCGCTCCAACTTCCCCTCATACCATTCTCCCCTGCGCCGCCACCTGTGGTCACCCACGTGGCAGCAGAACAGCAGACCTGCATGCCCCCCCTCCCAGGAGGACAGCGTCCACTGGGACGCTTGATCCTCCTCCCCCAGCAGGCTCTCCAATGGCCCTGGCTCATTCCCATATCCGGGTCACTGGTGTTGTGAGCAGTGGCACTATCGCTGCGCTGGGAGGCCTGCTGCTTTTACCCATATTTCTTGTCATGCCAGTAAAGTTATTTCACTTGAACTGAACTGAGAAAGAAAGAGAAAGAGATAGGGAGAACAAGAAAGATGGTGAGAGAAAGGAGTGACATACAGAGAGTGAGAGAGATGGCAGTCAGAAGGTGATCCAACTCATGCCACGCTCATGTACATGTTGGCCAAGAGATGCCATCTCCATATCCCACCACAGATACTATCGGACCCTGAGCAAGTCACCTGTGCCTCTGTCCTTTACGTCTTTAAAAGTGAGAAGAAGCAGGACCCCAATAAAAGCAAGATTTTGAATTTCAGGTGTGCAATCCTAGTGTTACCTGGGCGCTATAGAAGATGTTGGATACTACCCCTGCCTTGTGGGTGCAACAGTGTTGAGGGACCTAAGTCTTTACGCTCCTGATTTTAGGGTGCGGGATGCTTGTATCCAAAGTTTAAGATTTAAATAACAAGGTGTCTCTACCTACAGACAAGTATAGTGGGCCTGGTGTAAGTATGCTACTGCCC
This sequence comes from Neoceratodus forsteri, assembly GCA_016271365.2. Lineage (NCBI taxonomy): Eukaryota > Metazoa > Chordata > Ceratodontiformes > Ceratodontidae > Neoceratodus > Neoceratodus forsteri. The sequence continues at coordinate 105,967,236 of JADMNL010000034.1, read as the reverse complement.
CCCCCAGGATGCAGTACTTCCCCACCTCCTCACAGGATCACTTCACCTGTGGACTGATGTAGTGCAAAAGCAGTTTGCAACAAAACATGCAGTACTTAATATTCTGTGAATGATTATGCCAAGGCAGCAGAGGCCATGGACCCCTCCCCCGAGGTATGGCTCATTCATCTTGGTACTGAGCTGAGTATCCTATCAGCACAGACTGGGATCCTAGGCTCAGAATTTGAACCTGAGACCCTTGCATGACAAGTAAATGTGCTCACTATTAGGCAATCAGACCTTTGTAATTTACATTTCCATTCCCCCTCAAGACTGGTGACCTCTGTAGTGCCTCAACTGGTGAATTTCCAACCCCTGAAAATTACTGCAGCACTACAACCATGGTGCAGGGATACAGAGTATCAGTGGTGGCATGATTTGGATGGTTAAATATTTTCTGCCCTTGTTTTTCTCCTTCTATACTCATCCCCAGATGGCACCCCAGCAGGATGCTTACAGCTGCTGCAGTGCCCATGAAGGAAGTTGAGAATCTGGACTTCTTGTCCCCCACTGTCACAGGGGTCACTGCAGAAACAGAATGGGGGCACCTCTCTTCCCCTTCCCCACTCAGGAAACACTGCCACTAGTAGTATCCTGTCCCTGGGTCACATGATCTTGGACAACCAAACCTGCTCCCAAATACAGGTCTCCCTCGAGGTCACGTGATGCACCATTTCTGTTTTTACAGTTAGGTCTCCCCTCTCACCGATTAGGCACAGTGCTACATCTTTTTGCCCTAAACTTCCTTCTTGCCCCAGGAAGATATATGTACATTTTCCTCTGTTCTCAGCCTTTGCAGATCATATGAGAGGCCCTTTGGTACCATGCATGCCTGCTTAATACATAATCGGTCTAAATTTTCATGGTGATATGCATATACATCCCATAAGGCTTTGCATTCTGGCGGTATATGTGATTTTTATATATGCACCATTTTCTGCTTTTGGTCGGGAAATAACAGACCAGAAGAATCAGGATGCACTCACAAGTTCTTTTACTGGAACAACTGCTCACATCCTAGCAAATTCAACAGAAAAACAACAGCCTAATTTCTAAGGCTTGACCTTTATCTATTAATCATCTAATGAGAAGGTCCAAGGAACACTTGGGAAGACTAGATGGACCCTTGGTCTCCTTCTGTTGTCTTTTTTCCATCTTTCTATTATTGCTTACACAGCATGCTGTACTTAGATAAGGAACAGTGCCCTCTAGTGGAACCTAATAGCACCACACATTTAAATAATATTACAACATACTAATGTTTTGAGTTCTGTTTAACCTGCATGGGGTAATTATGTTGCAAGCCATAATGCTTACATGGCACAATGGCGATGTGTTATTTATGCCATGAGGCATTATGCCTTTATTTTACACCCCAGTAACAAGGGCCCCAAAGATTCTCAACTCCGGGGGTGGGGTGGACATCTCGGGCGCACAGGTTCGGGTTTGCCATAATGCCGTTCGCTTTTAAGTGTGTGACATTATGACTCGGTACAGTATTTTGTTTAACCTATTTCCAGACTTGCCCAGTACTAAAAAAACAAAGCTAGGGTTACCACCACCTCTCCAGTTTTAGACTAGATTTTCCATTTTTTAGAGTCTTTATCAGGTAATCCAGTTTTACTTAAAGAGAGTCCAATTTTGGGGCTAGTTTGAGTTCCCACATACTCGTAAAATTGATTGTTTCACATCATTAGAGCCATTCAAGTGGCATTTTCTGTACTGTTGTAAGTGGCGCAGAGCTGTTACAGCATTGCTGCTGTAGCCATGTAAATGCAACCTGCATCTCTTTTTTGCTTGGGTTGATTTCACTGCAGTCCCTCTTCCTTGTGACTGTACAGTGTTGTGGGCATTTTGAACAACCATCTGAACAGGCTGCACCACTCAACAGTGCCTTGTTGCCAGGAGAGGGGCAGAGAAAGTGACGTCTGGCTCATTATCATGCAGCTCTCCTGACATCTCTGCCCCCAAAATGGAAAAATGCCGCAACCCAGGAAGCAAGTTTGGGTGTCCTGCAACACCACAACTTCCCTCAGCAGCGTTGCACAACCTGCGGTGGAAATGATGGGGATGCCATGTGAACGTGGTTATTCACTCTTTTGGCTGCACGCCCAGGTTATAAAGAAATTCTGATGTCACAGACCTTTGTTTGTAAAGCCAGTCAGTCCCAGAGGTGTAAAGTATGGCCATTAACAGTAAACAGCTTAATCTTTTCCACTCTGAATTTTAAGTATGGACTTTGAAAAGGAACAGTTTTTATACTTTTATATCCTCTCCTGTGTTCCTTTTTGTTTGTCCTATATTGTGATGTGTTTTGGACCCATTTTTGTTAAATTAATTGGGCTTGGTTTTCAAAGGGTTATTAGATCGACACAAGTTGGTCCTGTCACATCTTACATCAAAAAATTTTGCAGCATTCACCAGTTTTAGAAGAATCGCGACTTGTGTTGATCTTTCCAGAAATTATGCAAGTCACAGCCTGCATCATAAAAAGGAGTACAATGTACGGGAATGATGCAAATTGTCGCAGGAGAATTTGGCGCAAGTGATGGCTGTGGAGAGCAGAGAATGCATAGTGCAGGAAGCATCAGGCAGGCAGAGGAGGAGGAAAAAAAACTTCTCGGCCGAGGAGATCAACATCTTAATCGAAGAGGTTGATGTTCAGGTGGATTTGCTGCTCTCCAGAGGTGGAGACAAAGACTTGCATGATCGTAGATGGATAGCCTGGGATGAGGTGGCCACCAGGGTGAATGCAGTGGACTTAGTGAGGTGCTTTGTCTGTGAGATACCAAGACATCGGGCAGAGGTGCAAGGAGAAGCTGGCCCACAACAGGTGTAACAAGACGTTCACTGATGGTGGTGGCAGCCAGCAAAGACCCCTAAGCAGTCAGAAGGAGTGCGTTGCAGCACATCTCAGCATCCTTACCATTCAGAGTGACACCAACTTGGGTATGTTTGCATTGCAGAGCTGTACAGGTATGTCTAAGGTCACAACAGCAGGAGACCTGGGTGGGGCCACCATGAGCAGCAGCAATGAGAGGGTCATGTGCGGCTACACTGGTGTGCTTGTGCAGAACAAAGAATTAACAACCCACAACTGCAACTGGGTCAGGAGGCAAGCAGGTGTGGGTCCCGTGGGGAACAAGTGTCACAAGGACCAGGCACATGGGGCACACTGTTGCCTGTGGAGTTCATGTTGTACTGTGTCTCCGCAACTGAAGGCATACCCAGGCATGTTTAGAAGGGGGGGCCTGCCACTGTGTAAGTGCTGTGCAGTGTATGCAGTGGAGGGCAAGGGTGGCATTATGATGGTACCTGTATGTCCATGCGCATGAGGGTATGGAATCTGGCCACCAATGTGTGGTGTCCCTGAGGCTGTGGCATGTGGCACTGCAGTATGTAATGGAGCACAAGCTGACTGTGTGGAGGTCACAGTCAGGTGGACCTGCAATGCAGGCATCTGGGTGCATAGGGCTGCATTGGTGGCTGGGGACAGTGTTGTGAGGGGCCCTGTACATCACCTGGATGTGAGATGGAGTACAGGCTAAGGGGTAGTTAGCACATATGTAAGCATTGGCATGGGAAGCCACATTATAAGGGATGCAGGCATCTGGGTGGTTGCTTTGTGTGTCAGATGTGGTAGGGTGTGTCACAAAGGCGTGGCAGCATTGCCAGTCAGCACATGTTGCATGGGGGCATACAGGGGACATATTCTTGTTGGGTGCCTTGTGGTAAAGGTGTGTATTCTGTGAATCAGTTGTTCAATGATCAGGATGTCCTCAGGGCCGGGGGCGGTTGCCAAACTGCAGGTGCGATGGCTGTGTCACCTTCATGTGATGCACAGATTGTGATGTAGGCTGGCATTGTGTAACATTGTACCCAGAGGACCAGCAGGTTGTCCTAACAATGTACATGGCAAACAGGGCATGTGGTACATGCCTGTAGTGGCACGCCTCATGGCAGAGTGAGTCACCGGACTGCGGTCAGGGTGTTTTGTCATGCAGGTGACACTGCGGTGCCATCCACCACAGTACCACTAAGGCAGCAATGCATGGGCTGCGCATGCGATGACTCTAGGATACAGAGTCAGCAACGCTTTATTGTTACTGACAGATATGGAGGGGGGTCCACGTCACATGCATGTCATGAGCTGAAAAAGTGTGTGGTAGAGGTGTCGAGTGCATGGATATGGTGGGAGTATAGATGCAAGGGGCACTGTGACTGAAAAGGAGTGGTCACATACTGTGGCAGCAGGCATGCTCAGCAGTGTCTGACAGGGGTGAGATGCTGCAGGGCAGAGACAGTGACATCGCAGATCGACCTGTGACAACCAACACACAGGAACATAGTGACATGGTGGGATAAGGTAGCAAGTAATACTGTGTTTTCTTCTAATGGATATCACAGTGGAGCAAGGGGATACACCGACAGCCGGCACAAGTGGGACAGTCAACTTGTTGGAAAGTGCACATGATGTCCCAAGACAGACAGACAGGCAGCAGCAGCGCATCCAGTGGCAGTGGCCTGCAGGTGGTGAGTGCAGCGCTGGAGCAGGGGATAGTATTGGTGGAACAGCATGACATTGTTTTCTTTATTTATGTATTTATTTCCATTTTACCAGGAAAGTGGACTGGATCAAAAAGTTCCATTTTCAGCCATGTCTGGGGGAAAGGGTACAACATGAGAGCAATCACAAAGCATGCTGAAATAGCCATGAAGCACGACTAATAAAATCAAAACAAGTAATCATTATGGGCCCTATGCACGAAGTGGGTGGGGGTACGCGGAAAAGTTACGTACCCCACCTGTGGCCATGTGGACAGGTGCACCCATTCCGGCATTCACCAATGCTGGCCACCTGTCTGCAGCTCCCCCTGGTGCACAGGACTCTGCAGGGTGCCTGGGGGAGTCATCGTCATCCTGGGTGGGCATCCAATGCGATGCCTCCCTGGGACCCATAGTGGATCCCCCACACATAGGGTGGCACGGGTCTGGGGCTGTGCATGCCTATTGCAGGCACCTGGACCCACGCGGCACCATCCAGTCCCAGTGCTGCCGCTCCCAATATTTCCAGGCACTTGCCCATCCCACTGCCGCCTCCTGCTGCCCAGTGGCCAGGGGCACCACAGTGTGCCCTGTCCCAGTCCCCCAGTGACTGCAGGCCTGTGCCCATTGGGGCACGCAGTGGGTTACAGCAGGGTCTCCCTGGCATACCCTGCACCACTCTTTGCACCCATGCGGCCAGCACTATTTGGGTTAGTGAATGCTGCATAGTGCTGGCACGCCCCTGGAATGCCCGCAGCATGGAGCTGTCCGCAGATGTGGGTGATCGGGTGCAGTGGGTCTGCACCCCCCCCCTTCATGCATGCCGTGTGAGGGGCGCAGTGGGTGCAGAGTGGCTACGAACCCCGGATACGCACATGTAGCCACCCAGCCCCATTAGTGCTTAAGGCCCATTGTACATGTATACAAAATGTCCACTAGCATCAGTAAACATTTTAAAAAAAAATCTAAACTATCTTATACAATGGTATATAGAAGATGCCAGCAAACTATTAGCCACACTTTGTTTAAAAATAGAGTACTTTACTCTTATATTTTAAATACCCTGCTGAGCCAATTTAGTTAAAACCTTAGGACCATAACAAGAAAAAGATCTTTCTATTTTAGTTTGTGTACATTTTTCCCTAAACTGCAATAGTTAACCATCCTGCAAGGATGTACTCTTGCTATTTGGAATCAAATTGTTTCGTAAGCATTCCAGTACATTTGTTGCAACGCTTTTTGGACAAAGCTCGCTACCATTTGAAAAATTCTATCTCATGGCGCATGGACTTGTGCTTGAAAAATGTAGAGGGTTCCAGTCATATGTCAACAGCAGTGGAGGTGGCTAATGGTTATGCAGCGGGCGTAGACATAGATCTCAGTCACGGTATAGCGGACAATATTGCACAGGACCCAAGTCCCCTAACTGTTTAAGAGTTGGAGGCCATATTGGAGGAGATGGCCTGTAACCTCCCCCAGCAGGTGGCGCCACAGATAGATTTCAATAGGTACTGTCAAACATAAGAACATAAAAATGTGATGGCAGAAGGGGACTGTGAGATCCATCTAGCCTGCCCATTTTGACTAACCCCCTACCCTCTTATTTTCCTAGATTGCCACAGTACTTGGGGACAAACAGTTGTGGACAGGCACGAGGAGTAGACCCGTGAATTGTTAACACTAAGGTCTTGCCTGGAAGGTCAACACTGGTGGATGGATGGATGACCTTTTGTCAGGACTAACCAGTGCCATACAGAGTGGCACACGTGATAGCACGGCAGTGCTTGCTGATATTGTAGGGGCCTACATGTCTGTACACAGGGGCAAATGGAGGCAGTGGAGTGCCTCGCCACTGCCATGGAGAGGACAGCAGCACTGCACCAGTGGCAGACTGATGCCCTCACAGCTGCTCTGCAGGACATAGCAGCGGCACTGTGAATAAGGCCATACTAGAGTGCTAGTTCATCCTGGGACGCCACATTCAGTGACCCTGCTGAGCACCTACGTGGTGCTGTGCCTACCCTGCAGCAGTCACTTGCCTCAGTTCTGCAGTCTGCCTTCACCCCCTTGCTGATACACCCTCTGGTGACTTCCACGCATGGTGGCTGGGAACATGTGCAGCATGGCACTGACGATCACAGGCACAATGCCTGGGCTGCCAGTGTGTCCCTGCAGCCATCCGCTTGGCATGCCGGCAATGATCCATGCCCAGGTAGTGCATGTGACCACTGGATGGGGCTTACCAGCAGGGATGCTACTGCACATCACACCATGGTAGCAGAAGATGCGGCCTGTGGTCTGTAGGTTTTGCGAACGGACGGCCACCCATGTCTCTGTCACCACCGACACCGTGCCTGGGCCTCCATGTACAGTAAGCTGTACTGCTGCCATCACAACGTATGTAGCAGTAGGTCCTGTGCACACACTGGCCACCTGCACATTAGGAGGTCATCCCACTGTCTTCAGGCAACAGACTGGGCAGACAGCAGCGGCAGTGAGGCCACCAGGGAGGCACATGCAGAGACACCTCCCTGGGGCCCCCCTCCAGAAAATGGGGCTGTAAGGCAAAGCATGTGGCCATGCAAGGCACAGTCACAGATGCAGCAGGTACTGCCACTGTAAGTGATGGCAGAAGGGCAACCAGGTGCTCAGACAAGGCCATGCAGCAACAACAGCCCGTGGCAGGCCTCCAGAGGATGAGCAGTCTTCCACCCAGGAAAGGGACACAACAGTGATGGACTGTATAGGGCACAATACCAGACCATGCATGGGTGTGTCACTGGGGATGTCTGAAGCATAGATCGTACATAACAGCTGTACCTGTACAGCAGATACATGAGGGCAACAACAGGGGAGCCATCATGGTTGGGGGGGTGACATAGTGGACCATTACAATGGCCATCTGAGGGGATATGAGACTGACAGCAGTAATGCCTGAAAAGTTGAAACATAGAATCTGATGGCAGATAAGGACTGCTTGGCCCACCTAGTCTGCCTATGTCCCTGCCTGCTGCACACTGTGATACAGAGATGGCTGCTGTACCACTAGGAAAAATAGTAATGTGTGTTCGGCATGCTGCTGCTCAATAAAGATTTCTAAATTTGGATATGTGTGGCACTCATCCTTTGTCAGACTGATGCTTGAATACAATGGCTGCACTGTGAATGGCATGCCGGAGCTGGTGGGGGGACAGGAGGGCAGAAGTCAATGGCACATAGGCAGAACACAGCACAGTTCACATACAGCTCAGCATGTCAACCTCACAAGTGGGCTGTGAAACATTCCTGTACGTGGGACCACTGTAGTGCGTGCATGTCTTCCTACCTATGGGGCTGCCCTCTAGTTCTATTCTTGGGGTATGTAACCTTTGGAGGGAGGCAAGAGCACACTGCACATCTGTTTACAAAGTAGGAAGTCTGTAAATGGATAGATGTCGTAGTCAGCCCAGGTTTCCAGTGGCTGGCATGCCTGTCAGTATGCACCACCATGCAGTCACAGAGGGGGTGGAAGGGGACTTACAACACTATAAGGGGTACAGCAGAAGAGCATTCAAGTGGAGGTTTGTGGCAGTAGCTGTATCTGAGGTCTCCCCACACTGTCTCACATACTGCCATGGGGGAGTCTTGTGCACATGGTGTATGTCACCGTAGTGAGCGCCTGGCACACAGGAAGGTGTCCTGCACCACACAATGCTGGCTGACCCCAGACCACTCCCCCCAAACAGAGTGTTGCACGTAGTGTGTCACGTCACACATGGCCCTGCATATCTTCACCACATCTGTGGGGCACAGTACAATGCAATGCTGCTGATGGCCAGTCCACAGCAGATGTGGGTTGCCAGTGTGGTTTGTCATTATCACTGCAGACTACATGGACAAGCTGGCACTGAGAATGCTAAAGTGGATGTTCAGTGAGGATCCTCTGGCTTACAGAAACACACATAACAAATTTACTTAACATGTAGGGTGGGGAGAAGGAACAGGAAGGGGTATAAAACAGAGGAAACCTTCCTAACAGGAACATCAACAACATTAACGGTGCAAACAACATACCAAACATTAACAAACAACTAAACACATAAGCCAACAAGGGTGCCACACCTCAGCTGTGTGGTACCATGTCCTTTGTGGCCTACAACTGTTGGCTGCTGCAATATGTCCATGAAGGCCTACAGAGACCCTTGCAGGTGCTCCATGTCCTCCAATATGGCCCCAGTCTGTACCTCCATACATTGGATCAGGTCCTGGTGAGCATGCTATCTGGGGCTTCCTGTCTTTGGTCTGCAGGTTATGCCGCGTGGTCATCCTCAGTGGCCAAATCACCCTGCCCTGCTGGTTCATTTGCTTCACACATCTCAGGTGGCATGTCCTTTGCTTCAGCAGGGGCCACATCTGCCTCTGCCACTTGCTGCCCAGCACTGTCCTGTTACCCCGCTCACTAATAATGTTCACCTCCGCAATGCTCCCCTGGTTGTCCTCTTCTTGTTGGCAGGGTTCCCTCCCTGATGGGGTTGGTGGGTCCTCCTATTGTACTGCCGTCATGGCAGTCAATGCCAGCAGCGTGTGCACTCCGTATAAGTATGGGCATCATCTCTCTTTTGCCGGTGCATCATTTGTATGAGCACCCTTACTTGGGGGTCATCTCTCCAGGCTGCTGCTTTTCCATGCTGTCGGACACCTATGGCATAAAATAGAAACACATGTTAGGGCCCTGTGTGGGTGTGGACATACGCAGTACTGCTTAGGGATGGCACAGGTGAAGGGTGCAGATGGTGAGGGAGTATCAAGCACACCCCAACACTGGGGCCAATACTTGTACCAGCGATGGTGCTGCCATCACACAGGCTGATGCAAGTCAACACCAGAGTCCACAGCTCGATGACAGACCCCTGACTGCCACACATGACCAGTGTGGCCAGAAACCCCACACGGGTAATGGTACTGGGGAAGGGGCAACTACGGCTGTCATGGGGCTCCGAATGGAAGCGACTGCCAAAAGTGGCTGGATGCATGTGGTGGTTGCATGCACTCCATGTTTCCAGGTCTGTGTGTGACGGGGGGCCTACGACCATTGCTGTAGTATAGAGTGCATGCCTCAGTAGGCAGTGAATGGTTAGGAGTCACCCACATGCTGGGGCACACCATGTATGATGGCAACAGTGGGCAGTAGCACCACTGAACATCACCAGGGTGAGTCACGGTGTACAAAAGCACACTAGCTCGACTGGAGGCAGTGACTGGCCTTGATTCTCCAGCAATGGCTGAGTGGTCATTGCTCCCATCTGGAGTCTACCTGCCTATAGGAATCAACCTGCCTTATGCCATGTGGTACAGAAATCAAGGTCCAAATAAGATGCTGTGAGCTACGGGGTGGGAGGGTGCTGGGGAACGTAACGTGGCCGGTGAGCACTGTTTGGCATTGTCCAAAATAAAACAGCAAAAGCTTTTTGGATTTATTCATTACCTTGTTGGAGTGCTTTTTGGGAGATTTTACACTTTTTCTGTGCCATGTGGGACAAGCAGGCAGGCCACATGTCCCATGGAAAGTTGCCAGGTGTATGACCACACCAAAGCAAAGTGTGAGGTGGATGGTCTCCTCAAAGTTCCTCTTGAGGGTTGGGGAGCCTGATGTGACACATGCATCCATGTTGACATGTCCCACCACTGGCCACCCCCAGGGTGCAGCCTTCCAAATCCCAGGGTGGGGGTGGGGCATGAACAACGTAGCACTCCCCTCCACTTTGGGTATGTAGGGGTACATTCCCGCATTGTGCCTGGGTCATCCATGCCTCCAGCTGTGTCATGGCAGAACGGCATGGCAAGGATGCCACTGCATACCCTTGCAGTGCTACCCTAGAACCAAGATCATGGTACCGGACTGGGTCGATGGTACTGGTGTTGGGGTTGGGGTCCCACTCGTGTTATGTCCTGGGGTTCTCAGCTGTGACACTATGGATTCGGTATCATCAGGGCAGTGCAGTTGTGCAACACCATTTGTGTATGTGTCCCACATCTGGGCATTCTACATTGAGCCTGCTGAGGTTCTTACACACCACAGCACTGTGGGAAATCCATGATGGTGAACATGCCTATGGGTGGGGTGTATTGCTGTCTGAATGTGTAACCAGTTGTACAAGCAGTAGGCATACCCATCGCCTGTCCCAATCTCTCTGTCTTATGAGTGAAGTCTAGGGTCTATGTGGCTTGTGATGTTCCCCCATGTCACACTTGGCCCTCCCCCACCATGGCCATGCACATTGCCGACACTGGTCTTCTTAGTACATACATTACCCATATACCCCTCCAATCTTGGAATAAACTAATTTCCCACTTTATTTGGAATGGTAAACCACCCAGAATACAATTTAGCACACTACAACTACACAGAGCCAAACGAAGCCTAAATCTTCTGAATCTAGAACTATATGGTTAAGCAAACCAAATCCGCATTTTACTAGTACACCTATCAAATACTTACCGAGCTCACTGGAAAACTCTAGAACAAACTCTAATGGGAAACACAGATATATTCTCTACGCTACTGGGGAATCCTCCCTCATGTTTACCACTTTGCCAGTATACACAATATACAGCAGAACTTTGCAAATATTGGATTGGTGTCAGGCAGAGACTTCTCTCAGACGTGGACAAACTCTATCTGAGACATCTCTATCAGGATACTTCATTTCTCCCAAGGTAACTCTGGAGCTCCACCAGGATTTGGGTCCAATTTAATCTACGCTGTATTTGGCAGATTATTACACCTATGGATATAGACCCATTTGTTAGTATGCAAACTAAATATAACCTTCCAAAGAAGACAGAATCACAATACCTCCACCTGAAATGGCTACTTTCGCCTTATGAACAAGCCTTCACAGAACTAGATCAATCCCCTATGGGCTTGGTCCCGTTAGTGGTATCCTGTGTTAAACGTGTCGAACACCTTACTAGTACAATATACAAAGCCCTCAAAGAATACTCTCCGAATAACACAGAACACCTCAGACAAAGATGGTCTAAGGAGCTAGGGAACAACCTAGACATAGAAAGATGGTGAATAAGTGCTTTACCCCTACAAAAAGTCGGCACATCCTCATATTGGAAGGAATATGTCTAGAAGTCAAGGGTCAGATTTTTCGAACCCCAACTATCATGGCCAAATATATGGATGCTGGACTAGGTACATGTTGGAGGGGCTTTGGTCATAACCAAGCAAACATAGCCCATATTATATGGGCATGCCCATTACTCAAACATTTTTGGCAGGGGGTCCTGGTAATGTATCATAATTTATGGTATCCCTGAGCAGCTATCCCCATCATATATCCTCACAGCCACCCCACTACAGGGCATCCAGTCAAACACTATCCTTTTTAAACAAACAACCATGCTCATTCTAGCTGCGAAAAAAACTATCCCTAGAATGTGGCTCTCGACTTCTATCCCCTCAAAGGAGAACTGTCGAAAAATCAGCTATGAAATGTACAACCTAGAATGTATGTCTGCCAAAATGAACTCCCATTTAAAAAGCTTTGATATCAAATGGCGAATATGGGTGTCTTATTAATTGGAACACTATCTCGAGTTCATCCCATGAGGAGACACCTGTTAGGTTATCAGCTAAGCAAAAATGAGGTGTGTCCCATGAAGGGGCGTCCTCCTATCTCTATCTCTGCCATAACCAATAATAGTCATAAAAATGAAAGTCATGAATGAAATCCCCGACAAATAAAAGAGCTACATTCACAGATACATAGAAACATAGAATTTGACGGCAGATAAGGACCGCTTGGCCCACCCAGTCTGCCCATTTCCCTACCTGATGGATAAGCTGCAGGTCCTAGTTAACCAGCAGCCTACTTCTTCCTACCCCAACCCCCTAGAATTGCCTTATGACTGTCCCATGCATGCTTGCATTCCACCACTGTTTTTGACTCCACAACCTCCTCTGGAAGGCCGCTTCATACCTCCACAACCTCTCTGTGAAAAATACTTCCTTAAATTACCTCTGAGCCGCCCCCCTTCTATCTTCAAATTGTGCCCCCTTGTTCTTGCACACCTCTTTTTTTGAAAGATGCTACCCTCTTGGACGTTGTTGATTCCCCTGAGGTACTTGAAAGTTTTTATCATGTCTCCCCTCTCCCTCCTTTCCTCGAGGCTATACATATTAAGCTCCTTAAGTCTCTCTTCATATGTCTTCTGGTGCAGACCCTGCACCATTTTAGTTGCCCTCCTCTGGACAGCTTCCATCCTGTCTATGTCTTTGCGGAGATTGGGTCTCCAGAACTGCACGCAGTACTCCAGATGGGGTCTCACTAGCTGTCTGTACAGAGGAATAATAACTTCCTGTTTTCTACTGGTGATGCCTCTTCCTATGCATCCAAGTATCCCCTCAGCCCTCCTTGCTGCCCTCTCACATTGCTTTCCCACCTTTAGGTCATCTGATATGACTACCCCCAGGTCCCTTTCCATTTTTGTTGTTGTTAGTATCTCACCCCCCATTGTGTACTCTTCCCCTGGGTTTTTGTTTCCCAGGTGCATTACCTTGCACTTCTTAGCATTGAATCTAAGCTGCCATACATTTGACCATTCCTCTAACCTTGCCAAGTCCCTTCTCCATCCTTTCCACTCCACCTTGTGCATCAACTCTGTTGCAGATCTTTGTGTCATCTGCAAAGAGACATACTTTTCCTTCCAGTCCCTCTGCAATGTCGCTATAAAGACATTGAAGAGGACCGTCCTAATACTGAACCCTGCGGTACCCCACTACTAACTCCCACTTTTTCAGAGTGGACTCATTTACTATTACTCTGTGTCCTATTCTCCAGCCAATTTTACCAGGCTGTCATCTTGGAACCTACTCCCAGGCTGGCTAACTTGTATATTAATCTTTGTGTGGACTGTGTCAAATGCCTTGCTAAAGTCTAGGTAGACCATGTCCACAGCCCTCCCTGATCAACTACTTTGGTCACCCAGTCAAAGAAATCTATCAGATTTGTCTGGCATGACCTTCCGCTGTGAATCCATGCTGCCTTGGGTCCCTGTGCCCCTCTGGCCTCTAGATACCAACAATTCTTTCCTTCAGAAGTGATTCCATCATTTTCCTACCACTGAGGTTAAACTAACAGGTCTGTAGTTTCCTGCCTTCTACCTTTGCTCCCACTTTTGTGAAGGGAATTACATCTGCCCTCCTCCAGTCCTCGGGTACCACCCCATCCTCCCATGATTTGTTAAAGAGGGTAGTCAGTGGTGTCACTAGTTCTACCCTTAGTTCTTTTAGAATTCTGGGATGAATCCCATCAGGCCCCATTGCTTTGTCCACCTTCAGTTTTAAGAGTTCTTTCAGAACCCTTTCTTCTGTAAATGGGCTGGTATCAACTTCTGTATCCAGAGTGTTTCTACTGTTTGTTTTAGGTACTTCCCCCTCTTCCTTTGTAAATACTGAGCAAAAGTATTTGTTTAGTATCTCTGCCTTTTCACAGTCACCCTCTGCCCACCTCCCTCACCTTTACTAAGCCTCACTTCCCTCCCTAGTCTTACTTGGCTCCTGATGTACCTATAAAGGTTTTATCCCCTTCTTAACTGAGTTGGCTATCTTTTCCTCGGTTTGGGCCTTTGCTGTTCTGACTGCCTTCCCAGCTTCCTTTGCTTTAACTGATACAGTTCTCTGTCCTGCTCCTTCTGTGATTCCTTGTACTTCCTGAATGCTTTCTTTTTCTCTTGAACCTTCACTGCCACTTCCTTTGAGAACCATAGTGGTTTCTTACCTCGTTTCGTTTTGTTTATTTGCTTTACACAAAGGCTTGTTACCTCTGTGATGGCAGTTTTTATTATTCCTCATTGTTCTTCCACCCCTCCTTCCTGCCCATTTGCTAGTGCATTCCTTAGGCACTCACCCATTTTGACAAAGTCAGCCCTCCTAAAATCCAGTACCTTTGTCTTTGTATGGCTTGACTCTATTGCTGTGTTTATTGTGAACCATACTGTTCGATGGTCGCTAGTTCCCAGATGGCTACCCACTTCTACATCTGTGATCCTCTCCTCATCTCCATTTGAGAGAACCAGGTCTAAGATTGTTCCCTCTCGAGTGGGCTCCAATACTAGTTGTCTCAAGGCATGCCCCCTGTAGGGCATCTAGAATAACCCCACTCTTAGAAGTGGCTGCTGCAACTGCACTCCAGTTAACATCTGGCATATTCAGATCACCCATCAGCAATATTTCCCCTTTTTCTGCCATACTAAGTAACTTTCTATCATTTCCTTGTCCATTTCTCCCCTGAGAAGGGGTTCTATACAACCCTGTGCGGATTGTGGTGCCATTGCGGTCTCCAAATTTACCCACAGTGCTTCTCTCCTCCTGTTTACCCTTTTGTTCTGTTGCTTTGGTTCCTTCCTTATGTAAAGAGCTACTCCTCCTCCTCTTTTACCCTCCCTGTCCCTCCTGTAGATAGTGTATCCGTATGTTTACATCCCAGTCATGGTTTTGTGTTTACCATGTTTCTGTGACTGCCACGATATCCAGATGTTCCTCCTCCATCAAGGCCACTAATTCAGGAAGCTTGTTACTCAGACTACGGGCATTGGTACTCATTGCTCTTCATTTTTTGATGGCTTTACTTTCTGTTGCAGCATCCCCCACTGACCTTTCTACCTCGGTCTTTTTCCCATTTAGTACCCTGTTTTGTAGGGAGAGGCTGGGATTTTTCTGCTGCTGATCAGTGCCTCCCCCCTTGACTAGTATAAAAGCTTGCCAATGAAACATAGACAGTGTTGGCAGATATGGGCCTATGGCCCACCCAGCCTGCCCATTTGAGCTTGTAAGTTCAGTTTATGTTTTCCCTAGAACTCTGTTGTCCCTTACCCCTGACCTCCAGAATTATTTTATGTCTATCCCATGCATTCTTAAATCCTGTGATTTTTTCAGCCCCCACTACTTCCTCAGGCAGGGTGTTCCACTTGTCCACCACCCGTTCTGTGAAGAAATTCTTCCTCATGTTTCCTTTGATTCGTCCTCCCTCTAACTTCATCCCATGCCCTCTAGTCCTGGAACATCTTTTTCACCTAAAAATAGTGTATTCTTGCACCCTGTTCCTCCCTGTAAGATACTTGAATGTCTCTATCATGTCCCCTCTCTCCCTCCTCTCCTCCAGGCAGTACATATTCAGTTCCTTCAACCTGTCCTCATAGGACTTGTGATGCAATCCATGCACCATCTTTGTTGTCCTCCTCTGAACCTTCTCTTTCCTGTCTATGTCCTTAAGTAGGTAAGGTCTCCAGAACTGTACACTGTACTCCAGGTGGGGCCTCACTAGTGTCTTGTATAGTGGAATCATGACCTCCCTTTTTCTGCTGGAGATGCCCCTGCCTATACATCCCAGCATCCTATTTGCTTTACCTGCTGCCTTGTCACAGTGTTTCCCTACCTTGAGGTCAGACATGATAACCCCAAGATCCCTTTCCTGCTTGGTGCATGCTATATCCTCACCCCCCAACTGATATATTGTGCCACTGTTCAATGGATACAATCTTAATTGATGTATATACAATAAGAAACTGCACTTATACCTTTGCTTTACTGTATAGAGATATAACTATAAGTGACTTTACCTATAGTATATTCTGTACGCAGAAGCACATAACTGTACACCTTATAACTGAGAAATGACTAAAAAATTACAATAAAAAAAAGAAAGAAAGTAGATTCCATCTGCTCCAACTGAATGACGAAAAGGGTCCAATTCCAGAAGCTGGAAGCAGGGCTCACTCCCCGCATCCCTGCCTGCAACCAGCAGAGCCCTTAGCGCAACTCTGCGTATTCCAGAAGGGCTGGTGCAGTTGCAACAGTTTGCATAATTTTGGCGCTTGCGCTAGGTGTATGGCTTAAGCCCCGCTATGAAGGATACCCCTCATGGATGCAAAGTTAGACCACTGGGGAGATAGTCTAACTTATGCAGCATCGGAGACTTGCGGCATCAGCTTCTGGAATCCTGACTTTGACTCAAGTTGGCACGTGCATCAAATAGCCTGCTGCAAGTCCCCTGCAGCGATCGCAGCCACTTATGGAAACCGTGCCCAAAGAGTTGTCCATGTTTGGAACAGACTACCAAAGAAAGTTGTACTAAGTAAGACCTTGGGTCCATTCAAGGTTGCATTAAATACAGTATATGGAAAACAGCAAATTCTCCCATTTTGATTTATATGACAAGTCACTACAGCCCATTGACTTCTGACTTGTACTCACCTATGAACCTGTGAATGGCTACCAGATCGCTATAGCAGAGCCAGTTATGAAGTGTAACATATGTAAACATGAACCAATTAAACAAATTTCTTCCCATATGGGAATGATTCTTAAGCAATACTAGCTTTTAAACTATATCATTTTTGTTTTCTAGTATTTGACACACTTCTTTCTTTTTCCTTGTCCCGTTCCCTCGTTCTGTTTCTATTTCACTAATTAATGTTACTTCATATTTAGTTTAGTCGTGTTATCACATTACAGCCTTTAGATGTTAATAATTTAGACACAAGTTTTAAATAGTTAAGGTATTGCAATGATTTGCCTTTATACTTAAGTTATAGCTTGTTGTTGTAAGTGGCTTCAGCATTTATTTGAATGTATTATCATATTATTATATTACTTTGTCATTTTAAAAACTCAATAAAATTATGAAATATAAAAAAAATTAAAATGAAAGGGTGTTTAACAGAGGTTAGAGCAATGAGCTGTGAATGAGCTTGGTACATTCAGCAGACTTGGGTTTGATTCCCACAGCCTCCAACTGCATACCGTGTGACTCTGAGCTAGATACTTAACTTCCCTGTGCTCCCAGTTCACCCCTGTAAAGTGGTCTTACCTTGTTAGCAAAGAATAAAGCTAAATAAATAAATAATATAATATAACAGTAACAACTGATTTCCTATCGCATTTTAAAATCTTCTCTCACATTGCAAATTACTTTGAAGGGGCGCGATACACCCATCAGTCATAAAACAGGGGTGGAGCCAAAGGTCAAGTTTGTGGTGTGGTTTGGCATCCAATTTTCACCTCATCCAAAGATTACAACCCTACTCAAACCAACTGAATGGAATGGAATAACACGAATACTATGCCCCCCCCACACACACACACACTGTTACTAATCGCAGAATTCTTTAAGGTTAAGATATGTGCTATACTTTCCGGCTGTTTGCATTTTAAATCAATTTACTACACAGTGGAGACTGCTCACAGGTGAGAGGTATACAGGAAATCATTATAATTGGGGGGGTTACTTTGACCTGGCTTGAAAACTGCCTTGTTTGTATATTTTGTATTGACCCTTCCTAACAGTGTTCTGAATCTGCATGTTCTATTAACCAACAAACACCCCACCCTCCCCCGATGGATTTTTTTCCTTCTGGCTCATGGCCCCGCCTCTGTAAGGAGGAGGAAGCTTCCTGTTCACTCACTCTCACATACAATGAGTGTTCCACCTCGCTTACCGTGACAAGCAAATGCCTCATCAAAGTTACCAGACAGATGATCTAATGGAATCATTTTCTGTCAGTTGAGCTTTCTCTGGAAATCAGTGACCAGTTCCTCCTTCAGTGCAAAACAATATAACTTTGTTTTAACCCTCTCTTCAACAACGGAGGTTTTAGAGCACCTGATGTATGGAAATATACTTGTCATCGCCTTCCTCATCGGAGCACCTCTGCTAGGTAAGGAGAAGGATAGGAGATTCAGTGCTGAAAACACAGCCCCTCCCCAATGCCGCTTTCAATGTTTAGGGGGAATGTGTATTTTCTTGTGGTTGTTAATTGTTGTGAGTGGTAAAGTTGTGTGGTTGTCATTTCATTTTACAACTACTGCAGTGAGTATGTGTGTGTGTGTGTGTGTATGCATGAGAGGCCAACAAAGGGTATGTTTCATGGCTGCTTACCTGCTGGTGGAACCGGTTTAGGTGCGTTTCATGTGATTGGGCTGGGTAATCAAGTAACACAGGAGCCTTACACAAGTGACGTTGCCCCCCCCCCCAACCTTTTCTGATTATAAAAAAAAAAACTCAGACATTGAAACTTTCACTTTGCTGAGCTCATCCTTGATACTTCAACCCAACCAGGGTCTGAAAACAAAACTGAGGGTCAATTATTTAAACAGACAGCACCCATTTTTAATCTAACTTTCATCTGTCACTGTCTGACCTGCTATGCTGATCAGAAATGGATATGTTTGGTAGTCTGTAAGATCAGACTGAAACAGTTCCTGGTTTTTATTGGTAAAAACATGATTATTTGGCACCCTGTTTACATTTTGTTTGACAAAGGTTTTAGAAGTACAACCATGGCTGTTCTGAAGGTTGGCCCCTTCAAGAGCTTCTGCTGGCTCAGGAGCATTTTGATAAAACTTCATTTCTTGTTGCGTTTCAGTTTTATAGTTCATATATTTTCTCTACTCCGCATCCCCTTTTCTTTATAACTGTGTAAATTAATATGAAAACATGATTGCTGTCCTCTCTGCTTATTGCAGCACAACCTGTCGCTATGGAAATGATTGTGATGTCAGCTGTAGATAAGCAGCTGGAGCTGAGGAAGTCTAATGGACTGTGGTCCTATTCTGTGTCTGTTTGTATGTCCCATGCAGCCACGCACTGTGGTATAACAGTGATTTCACGCACACTTGGGTGAGTGAAGCTGCGCTGTTCTTGTATTACAGAGGAGCTGGAAGGGAAGGTCTGTTTCTTTGCAGATGACACCAAAATCTGTAATAAGATGGACACTCCAGGGGGTGGTGGAAAGGATGAGCAGAGACCTGAGAAAACCAGAGCCATGGTCAAGGGTATGGCAGATGGGTTTCAATGTAAAAAA
Source organism: Neoceratodus forsteri (assembly GCA_016271365.2). Classification (NCBI taxonomy): domain Eukaryota; kingdom Metazoa; phylum Chordata; order Ceratodontiformes; family Ceratodontidae; genus Neoceratodus; species Neoceratodus forsteri. The sequence goes on along the minus strand of JADMNL010000034.1, from coordinate 105,947,799 downwards.
GTGCAAAATAATGCACTTAGGGCACAGAAACCCAGGGGTGGAGTACAAAATGGGTAGAGTGGTACTGATGGACCACCAAGCAGGAAAGAGATCTTGGGGTAATCATAGTGGATGACCTAAGGGTGGCCAGGCAGACCGACAAGGCAGTTGGGAGGGCTAGTGGGATGTTGGGGTGCATAGGGAGGGGTATCACCAGCAGAACGAGCCTCTGTACAGATCGCTAGTAAGACCCCAGCTACAGTAGTGTATCCAGTTCTGGAGACCACATTGCTGGAAGGGCACACAGAGAGTGGATGTGGTCCAGAGGAGGGCAGCTAAAATGGTGTAGGATCTGCATCAAAAGCTCTATGAGGAGAGACTGCAGGACCTCAGTATGTACACCCTGGAACAGAGGGTGGATATGATGGAGACCTTTAAATACCTCACGGGGGTAAATAAAGGTACACGAGGGAAGTATTTTTCAGAAGAAAAGGTGCTTAAGAGAAAGGGGACATGTTAAGAAGCTAGAAGGGGCTAGATTCAGGAGAGATGTGAGGAAGTACTTCTTCACAGAAAGAGTGGTAGATTCCAGTGGAGGTGGTAGGGCGAAAACAGTGGTGGGGTTTGAGAATACATGGGATGAGCACAAGAGAATCATAGTGAAAAGGAAGGGTAAAGGAGCTGTAGATTGGGCACGGTCTGTGGTAATAGTGTAGGTAGGGAGGACTGGGCAGGCTGGGTGATCCTTATCTTTTTTTTTAGTTGTTTAACCAGGAGTAGCACACTAAGCTGAAAGCTTTTTTACAGGAGCATCCTGGGAGCACAGGGAAGTTAAGTGACTTGCTCAGGGTCACACAGTATGTAAGTGGAAGCTGTGGGATTCAAACCCAGGTCTGGTCTGCTGGATGTCACCAGATTTGCAGCTCAGAGCCGTAAACCACTGCGCTATACTTATCTGGCTGTCAAATTCTGTTTCTATGTTATGTTTTGATACCAGACAGATGCAAGTGAAACCCTTCTTATCCTGAACCAGGATGTAGTGATACCTTACACATCGAGGGAGGGCTGCTGTTTCTTAATTTTTTTTTTTTTTTTCCAGTTAATGCTCTTTTTCCCTCTGGCCCTGAGCAGCCCACCGGACATCAGTCAACCCAACCCTCATCTCCCTGGAATTTTCCTTCAAGAGCTACCTTCGCACAAAGCAGCGTGGCCTGGATGTTCATCGGGTGCAGAGTTACCGGGTGGCTGGACATCAGCAGCTGCTCAGGAGACCACCATTTTCCACGTTTGTGGACCCCAAGGAGTGAGCATGCAGTGCTGCCCAGATGCTCCCACACATGCATCGGTACGTGGGATGTCACCAGCCACATCTCCTCCATCTATCTGAACAATCCTGGCTGCTTTGCCACCAGCTGATGCTAGGGACCAGGCAAGTGCTGGGCACTTTAAACCCCCCCCCCCCAGGGAAAGGAGAGCAGTCCATCCTCTCCCACCCCGGCCAACCCCCCGAGTCCACATCCGAACGTGGGTCACCAGTATGGTGCAAGGTGTGGTGTCCAGCACCTCAACCCCCAGCATCACTGGGCCGGCTGCCATTTCTTAAAAACATAGATGCTTTGAACTTGTTGCTTCCAGGGCAGCTGCACGTGAGACGCACTTTGCTGAATAAGAGTGTCCAGGTAACACAGTGCTCTGATTGGTGTGGAGCCTCTTTCTCGCGACCTATAATATATGTAGTCAGAATGCGGATGGGAAGCTATGTGAAGAAACCACAGGAAATATAAACTGACTTGTGTACAAAAATGTGTCTTTCAAACACCTGGTTCATATGTGTATATGCACAGGTACTGTGGTTGCTTATGGTAATAAGAGTACCTAAATTGTTTAGAAATAAATCCTGATTTGATGTCCTAGTTAATCATCTTGTAAATACCCTTAGCAGTGAAGAATGGAATGGCTTGCAATGTTTATTTTGCATAGTTGCTTCATGCAAATTCCATCCCCAGCTGCTTTTCAGGATTTATGTAGTAGAGACTAGTCCAAGAGACTGCCTGTTGGGTGCTCACTGGATATTGTGGGGGTGGGGACATAACACAGCTGTATATCGTAATCCAGCTCATCTCAAGGCTGTAACAATGTGTTTCAAAGTGTGCTTGCTAGAAAACTAAAGGCCCTGGTACAAGCAAACCTGATTTTTGTCCCATGTTGAGTAAATCGAGCCTTTGCTATCTGCTCAGATGGAGTGTACCACCTGTGTCTTTTTTCTCATTCTATTTTTTAGATCCAGAAGCAAATGATTGGATACCTTTTTAATGGACCAACATAGACGTAACAACAAGAACAAAGCGCTCTAGCTTTTGGGCCAACCAAGTCCTTCTTCAGAAGCCTAATGGCCATTGTTTAGAAAAAACAATACTTTTAACAGCTAGATCATGCAGAACAAAAGAGAAAAAATCCCCATTGGTTTAAAATACTCATTTAAAAAAATACAGATGGTGATGTCAGAGAAGTTTAACAGTACCATATTAACTTCAGCCAGGAGGGTCAGCCATTAGGCTTCTGAAGAAGGACTTGGTTGGTCTGAAAGCTAGAGCACTTTGTTCTTGTTGTTACATCTATGTTGATCCATTAAAAGGTATCAAATCATTTGCTTCTGGATCTGTTCTTGCAAGGACCAATATGGCAAATACTAAATCTAGATTTCTATTATTTAGGTATCTCAGTTTCTCCCCTTGTACCTCATCCACCCCTACTGTGCTTACCTGCACTGAGGGTAGTACCGCCAAGGTTGCAAGACACTGTATCCTTTTCGTGGTTCATGCATGCAAGCTTCCACAATGGCCAGCTCCCTGGCTAAAGGCACTGCGCCGTTGTGTTGAACAGGCTGGTCCCTCGTCTTGGGGTCAGCACTGAATGTCAGCAGAACAGTACTGGAAGCAGACAGTTCTTACTTGTGGTCTGTTGGGAGAAAGGCAGCTCCATTACCACAGTAGCACACTCCATCAAGAGCTGTAACTATGGGGACGCTGAGAGCGGAGCTTTGCTGTCGACACTCCTGCACTCTCCCACCAATGGACTCCTGTGGAGCCCTGATTTCCAGGATTGGAGTGGAACTACAACAGGAATGGGTTCTCACAGAATGGCACCATATACCCTGAACTACCAGGAAAAAGCCCTTCGGTGAGGAGTTCAGGGAGCCATCCATGAACCTGAGATGGCATCCATGGGACAGCTTCTCCAGCCCCTGCCATCCCACTTAGGATCTCAGATCCAGGATATGAACTTTCAGTTTTCCGAGAATAAGCAGTGGTCTTTGGAGTTGGCAGATATCTTAAAGGGGGACAGTCCACACCAAGGGTGGGGCTGGTCCCAATGTGCACTTTGCGTGCAAAAACATTTTAGTTTACTTACTGTTTACTATAGTATAGCAGATAGTAGCAGACACATTTTGTTTACTTCTAGGCTGACATCTTCTGTTACTATATAGTACTAATTGGAGACATTTTTTGTCATAGGAGAAGCTGGTTATAATTCACCATTATAACCTGGAACACACACCAGCTTCTCCTCTGCCCCGCTCGCGCCGAATCATTCACTGCAGTGCTACACTTGCCGTCAAATGGCAGTCCCAGAAACAGTACTCAGAAACACCATAAAAACAAAACAAAAAAAAGAACCCAAAGAAGTAAATATATAACTCTGACCCTCATTAACCTTTGGGAGAACTGTCGGGCACCTCAGAATCTGACACGCTCTGTCTTTTTCGTTGTCTCAACACAAAAAACTGTAACTCTGACCTCTTCTGATTAGCATATTGCTGTGACAACAATGTTTGGGACGAAATAAAAATAATTGTAACTCAAAACTAATATCACAAAGTACAACTTTTTAAAAATGTTTCTTACCATGTAAAATTATTTTCCTACTGCAAATGTATTCTTTACCAGTAATTTAAGAAGCTGCCATTTTCATCATAGAAACAAAGCTGTTGCCCATTTTCGAACTCTTTTAACATAAAGCAACCTCATCATGCTTCTGTTAAACAAGGTAATTGTGCACTCAAATGCACACGTTGAAACACTATGACACTATTCAGTTTCTTCTTTCCTACTGTCTGGTTGGAGAAAAAATGTCCCCCTGGAATTACATAAAACATCACATGGGGTGTGCAAAACTCAAATTTAATGCACACTCTCGGTGTGAGATGCTTTGATAAACCCCTCGGGCATTGCCCTCTGGGTTTATGTAGCATCCCACACCTTGGGTGTGCATTAAATTCTCATTATGCACCCCCTATGTATTATTCTATATTGTTATTGTATATTAATACAAGCTAAAGTGTGTTATATATTTGTTAAAAATTGTCCCCATAAAAACCAGCCCATTGGCACAATGATAGGGCTGCTGCTTACAATAAAGATGACTCAGGTTCAGAATTGAACCCTGGCCCATCCAAGCTGGCTGGGGATCAAGCATGGCAGAGGACATCCTTCTCTGCCAGGGAGGGATGCCATCCGTGCTGCAGTACTGCCACCTGGATGACCACAGGAGACAGTGCAGCAGGTTGGCGGGGAGGAGGGGTAAGATGCCGGCTGAGGACACATGGTTTGCACATGTTGCATGTGCATTAGTCCCCCTCAAATGCTGGTGTCTTCCAGGGGAATTGGAGAAAAAAAGGAAAGTGGCCCCTGGTGCTGGGTTCCTGATATATCCAGCCTGGCCTCCACCTCCGTGCTGCGCTTTCAGACATTGCGCACATTTGAGGGTATACCCCCCTCCACCCCATACCTCTTCTGGGTAGGGGTAAGCTGAGGCTGTCTCGAGGATGGCGAGCAAAGGTTGGTGGGGGCCAGGAGGGTGTGTAGTTTCATGGGTTCCAGGGGGAGCGGACACTGGAGACAGAGGGAACATAAATATATATATATTTTTTTTAAGTTGTCTTGTGGTGTCAGGTGTTGTTTTAACATTAGACATCCAGCAACTGTTGACTTTGCATTTGAAAGTTGAGTAAACCTTGATCTTTGGACTGCACCTGCCATATGGATTGTCAGCGGTGAAAACACAGTCAGGATATCAGCTGTTTATTCATGGTGTGGACTTTGTTTTTTTTTATTTTAACTTGGGTCTATTTGTCATTTTCATTTCTGATTAACTACTGGTTAAAACTTTAGGTTGGATGTGTCTGCAGGAAATGCCTCAGCAGCCAACGTCTGCAGCAGAAAGATATATTAGTGCAGAGTTTCTCGAGGCAGAACTGTAAATGCATCCACTGTGCTCTGCTGTCCAGTTTACATGGCCATCAGTTAGCTTCAGTGCCTTCTTAGCTGGCTTCGTGAATCAGCCAGTCAAGTTCATTCTATATGTAAATACCGACACTGCAGTGTCCTGACAGTATACCTTTGCACATGCATTTGGGCGAGAGAACTCAAGCCGAAGTTGAGTGATTCTGGTACCTAAAGGAGCCAAAAGGCGAAACTCCTGAACAGCATTGAAATGTCTTGGCATCCATCTTTTTTGGCGCTCACACTTGAGGCAGGATGGGGATAGGCAGGAGGAGGTGCAGGTAAGGGCGATAGAGCCACCACCTTTGGATGAGGTAAAAACCGGATGTTAAACCACACCCCAAACTCCACCTCTGGCTCCTCCCTCTTTTTAAGACTGGCGAGTTTATCGCTCCTCTTCCAAAGTCATTTGTAATGTTGGGATAGACATTAGTAGTGATAGGAAATCATTTTTATACTGTAATTTGATTTATTTACTTAGTTTTATTCTTAGGCAACCAGGTTACCTCTCATAGGCCACAAGGAACATTTTACAGGAGTGACCCAGGAGCTCAGGAAGGTTAAATTACTTGCTCAGGGTCACACAGTATGTAAGTGGAGGCTGTGGGAATCAAATTCAGGTCTGCTGGATGTGCCAAGCTCATCCACAGATTATTGCTCAACCCTCTGTTAAACACACTCCCATTTTCCTTCCCATGTCAGTCATGTATTCTGATGCTTTGACCAATTTTTGATAACTAAATTATCGATGGTTGTGGTACCCTTAATACTGCACTGTGTTCCCCTTTACCTCAGCATCTACTTCTTTTTCTTTTTATATTTCTAAGACATTCCCCAATTTCAGGCACCATTCCATGTTGTTTATCTGAATGGCCTGTAAACGTGTAGCTAATATCATAGAAGGTTCAGGTAATACAAAAAATTAGAGCAAATGTGGTGATACAGGCAATAAAAGTTAGATTAATTTAACAAAAATGGGTCTAAAACATACCAGAATATAGGACAAACAAAAAGAAACACTTGAGAGCACATAAAGGTGTTAAAGCTGTTTCCTGTCATAGCAGTAAAGGACCATACTTAAAATTCAGAATGGAAAAGATTAGGTTAATTTACTGCTAATGATCTTAGTGGCCGGTCTTACAAACATGCAATGCAGCCAAAATAGTGAACAATTTGATACATTCATTTTGAGTATGAGTACTGAAAATGGCCTACAAACTGAACTGTATTTAATCAAAACTGGATGGATAAGGACCCTATAAACTGGATTATCCGGTCAAAAACTGGATAGGTGGCAACTGTAAAGGGCGACCAAAATGATAGAGGAGGCAAGAAGGGAGGTCCTATGGGGAGTGCATGTGGGCTCTCAATATGTGCACGTTGGAAGACCGGAGAAAGATGAGTGACATTCAATGCACCTCCGCAGGATAAACAAGCTGGGTGTTGATGTGTGAAATGGCCGCCACTACACATTCAGTCACTTCACTAACAATCTAGCATTGCTTGCAAAGCACTTTGGGATAAAATGTGTACAAAAAGCGCTATACAAATGCTGATTCTTTTTCTAATATGCAGTTTACGTTCACTAGCCAATATGGTACACTCAGTAGCCACTTATTAGTCTTCACAAACTTATTGTGCATGAGAGGAAAAGTGGCTAAATATCAGTTTGCAGCTGTTACTGATGGGCATTTTCCACAAATTAAGCATTATGCACACTAGCCAAAAGCATGCTTTAACTAGTCCATTATGCCATCTCCAATCAATTTTACAGGATTTTATTACATCATCAGATAAGTATTGCTGTACCAAATAGCAGAATAGCGTAAAAATATTTTAAGTGTAGCTCAAGTGAAACAAGTGATACAAGGAGAAAGACTGCCTGTATTAGCCGGTGCATTAAAAGCAGACTTGCTACGAGGCATTGTGTACAGATACATACCTAAACCAATTGTTTGCTAAAGATAAACCAAACCAAAAAGATGCTTACCAAAAGTTATTAAAGCATCCCGTGAGATCCAGGCACTACACCAGTATTACAGAATCCCATTAAACAGAGTTAAAGTAGCAAGCAGAGGTTTATTTTCTCAGAAGAAGCCAGAAGGGGAAGGAAGGAAACATATTCAATTCAGTGCTTTAGAGTAACTGGTAATTGCTATTTTTCTTTTAAACTTAGATTGTGGGCGTTTAGTGACACTATACTTTCTTTGTTGTCTTTACTTATAATTGTTTTTGGGCTGTTGAAAATTTAAAACATAGTGGTGGTGTAATTCTGTGCTGTCTTTAATTGCTGCAAATTTTATCTTGGCTTGTCTGACTGCCCTGTAGTTGGGTGAAGGGTGTTAATTGTCTGGCCTCTGACCTCAGCCACGTGATAACTGGAGGTGGGGCTTAGTCAGAGTTAAAGTAGCAAGAGGTTTATTTTCTCAGAAGAAGCCAGAAGGGAAGGAAGGAAACATATTCAATTCAGTGCTTTAGAGTAACTGGTAATTGCTATTTTCTTTAAACTTAGATTGTGTGCTTAGTGACACTATACTTTCTTTGTTGTCTTTACTTATAATTGTTTTGGGCTGTTGAAAATTTAAACATAGTGGTGGTGTAATTCTGTGCTGTCTTTAATTGCTGCAATTTTCACCCCCTTCCCCAACTCTTAAATTATATGCCCTGATAAATCTGATTGACAGGAGCTAAACACAGGAATAGTAAGGGGTGTGAAGTAGAGGGCATAAGGGGGAAGAAGCCCAATCTTCAGCACAAGTGTTTTGACTTCATTTATTTATTTATTGGCTCTTTTTCCTTTAAAAAATATCTGAGGATTAGTGACAGGATTTTTAGTACAGTAAATTAATAAAAGAGAACTACGAGAGCTTCAGTAGCAGACAAGTAGTGGAACTGCAGTATAATGTGGGAGTGGTGCAATGCAGTGGCTGTGGGGCAGCCATATTCAGGCAGACCTTCTGGACACTGAGGTGCTGCCCCATCTGCATGCATCTCTTCTGGACTGCGGGATGAGGTAGCCAGACTCCAGAGCGGAAGCAAACTGGTCAGGAGTACCATCACCCCTATCTAGGGACCACCCAGTCCAATGCAGCTGCCTCAAAGGATGCCGAGAACGAGGAGCACTTGGATGACAGTGGGCTCAGGAGGCTAGAGCAGTCAGGCAGAGGCACATCCCAGATCCTATTCCACTCAAGAACTCATATGCCACACTGGCAAACGAGGACAACCAAATAGAGGTACCCAGAGAAGTGGAAGGAAAGGATGTGGAGGTTAGCCAAGGAGGTGACCTCAGCGGGGAAATCAGTGGACCCCAGAGGAGGAGGAAGCGAATCCTGGTGGGGGACTCCATCATAAGAGGGATCCAGTTAGGAACACAGGAGGGGGAGGACAGGGAGGTGAGGTGCCTACCAGGTGCTACGGCATTGAGGGATGGAAGGAAGATCCTGGGGATCACTGAGAAGGCAAGACGGGAGGGTGAGCTGGATGTCATTATCCACCTAGGTACTAATGACCTGGCAAATGGGGAGCCAAAGGAAGTTCAGGAAGAGTTTAGGAAACTGGGGAGGGGTCTCAAGCAAGTAGCTACTTCTGTCACTTTCTCAGAAGTACTACCTGTGAGAGGCAAGGGAGAGCATAGGGTGCATGCACCAGGAACTTTAACTCATGGTTGAAGAACTGGTGCTGTGAGGAAGGGTTTGGATTCATTGGTGACTGGGGACCCACCTGGAGGGATGGAGGTTTGTTCAAGCCTGACGGTCTGCATCCATCCTGGAGGGGAATCCAAGCACTCAATGATAAGTTTAAATGCTACATTGACAAGCATTTAAACTAGCAAAGGGGCGTGGCAGGCCAGCAAGGAGGGTACCTACTTGCTCACCCCCCACAGCTAGCAGTGGAACCAGTGAACCAGAGGAGTGGCTATCTCTGCAAAGCAGTGTGCAAAAGATGGAGATTAGTGCCCAAGAGGTGGATAAGCAGAAAAGGGGCAAAATTCAGCAGAAGGGCAGACAGCAAGGAGAACCAGGGATAAATGACAACCAAGGAAGGGGCTGAGTAGAACAGTGAAGCAGTCTAGGGAGGTCAAATCATGGAAAGCCATGTGCAAATGCCAGGAGCCTTAGCAACAAGATGGAAGATCTGGAGGCTGTCATGGTACAGTCAGACCTGGACATTGTGGCCATCACTGAAACCTGGTGTAATGATAACCATGACTGGGAGATGGCCATACCTGGCTACAACATATTCAGAAGAGACAGAGCAGGCAGGAAGGAGGAGGAGTGGCACTGTATGTGAAAAATGACATAAGGGCCACAGAGATCCAGGAGGAACAAATGGGGAGAGATACTGTGGGTTAAGCTGGAAAGGAAAATGGGGCCAGCCATCCGCACAGGTGTGGTCTATAGACCACCAGCCCAGGAGGAAGAAACAGATAGAGTTGATGCTAGCCATCCAAAGGATGGCAGACAAGGTGAGGTAGTACTGGTTGGAGACTTCAATATTCCAGACGTGGACTGGAGCATCCCAGCAGCAGCATCAACTAGGAGCAGATTTATCCTGGACTCTTCAGGGTGCCTTCCTCAAGCAACTGGTCATGGAACCAACTGCAGAAGGCAATACTGGACCTTGTGCTCACAAACAGGGACAGTGTGATGGGGTAACAGTGACTACCAGTCATTGTGGTTTGAAATCACAGAAAGAGCAGAACCAAACCACAAAACACGATCCTGGATTTTAGGGGGCAGACTTTGGGAAAATGGGAGATACTTAAAAGAGGCATTATGGAATGGGACAGGAATCAGGGTTGAGGAACAGTGGCAGTATTTAAATGGGGATTACAAGAACAACAGAATTATGCATTAAGCAGGTTAGCAAGAGGAAAAGGAAGAGGAGACCATTATGGTTTTCCAAAGAGGTAGCAAAGAAAGTGAAAGCCAAAAAGATTGCATTCAGGCAATACAAAAAGACACAGGCAAAAGGGGATAGGGAGAAGTACCAGGAGAAGCAAAGGGAGGCAGGGAGGTCAGTAAGGGAAGCCAAAGCTCAGACAGAAGAACACATTGCAAAATCAGTGGGTAGAGGGACAAAACCTTTTACAGGTACATAAGTGAAAAAGAAAGACAAAGGGAGGGATAGTGAGACTGAAGGGGAGGATGGGAGCCATGGAGGATGACAACAGTAAGCTGACATATTGAACAGGTATTTCTGCTCAGTCTTTACTGAGGAAGAGGGGGTAATGGGTCTGAAGGAGTACAGGGGTGAGAATGGTGCAGAAATGGACACAAGTCCTTTCACGAAAGGGTCCTGAAGGAACTGGAAGTAATAAGAGTTGATAAAGCAATGGGGCCAGACGGGTGCACCCCAGGGTCCTTAAAGAACTAGAGAGGTGGTGGCTGAACCTCTGGCTATTCTGTTTTAGCCGATCACTGGAAACAGGGAGGTACCCAAAGACTGGAGGACAGCAGATGTAGTCCCTTATACAAAAGTGGGAACAAAGAGGAAGCAGGGAACTACAGACCAGCCAGCCTCACCTCGGTAGTGGGGAAGATCATGGAAGCACTACTGAAGGAGAGATTGGTGGAACATCTGGTTGTCAATGGACTACAAGACCCAAGGCAGCATGGTTTCACCAGGGGAGGTCATGCAGACCAACCCTGTGAATTTTTGACTGGGTGACTAGGGAGGTGGATCAGGGGAGGGCAGTGGACATGGCCTATCTGGACTTCAGCAAGGCCTTGACACTGTGCCACATAGAAGACTATTACACAAACTGGGGAATATGGGTGTGGCAGGACAGTAGGTGGTGGGTAGGTAACTGGCTGGGTGGCAGGACACAGAGGGTGGTGGTAAATGGCTGTCACTCCACAGAGGGAAGAGTGACCAGTGGGGTACCACAGGATCAGTGCTGGGACCGGTCCTATTCAACATTTTCATCAGTGACATTGCGCAGAATCTAGAAGGCAGAATTTCACTGTTCGCTGATGATACAAAGCTCTGTAATAGAGTAGACACACCAGAGGGTGTAGACAGAATGAGAAGCACTGCAGAAACTTGAAGAATGGTCAAGGGTTTGGCAGTTGAAATTCAATGCAAGAAGTGCAAGATAATGCATATGGCACAAAACCCTGGCACAATATATCAGTTGGGGGTGAGGATACAGCATGCACCAAGCAGGAAAGGATCTTGGGGTTGTCATCTCTGATGACCTCAAGGTAGGGAAACAGTGTGATAAGGCAGCAGGTAAAGCAAATAGGATGCTGGATGTATAGGCAGGGGCATCACCAGCAGGAAAAGGGAGGTCATAATTCCGCTTATACAAGACACTAGTGAGGCCCCACCTGAGTAACACTGTACAGTTCTAGAGACCATACTCACGAGGGACATAGACAGGGTGGAGAAGGTTCAGAGGAGGGCAACAAAGATGGTGCATGGATTGCATCATAAGTCCTATGAAGACAGGTTGAGGGAACTGAACATGTACTCCCTGGAGGAGAGGAGGGAGAGAGGGGATATGATAGACATATACAAGTATCTTACAGGGAGGAACAGGGTGCAGGAAAACACTATTTTTAAGCTAAAAAGATGTTCCAGGACTAGAGGGCATGGGATGAAGTTGGAGGAGGATGATTCAGAGGAAACATGAGAAAGAATTTCTTCACAGAACGGTGGTGGACAAGTGGAACACCCTGCCAGAGGAAGTGGTGGGGGCTGAAACAATCACGGGATAGACATAAAGGAATTCTAGAGGTCAGGGGTAAGGGGCAACAGACTTCTAGGAAAACAAACTGAACTTACAAGCTCAAATGGGCAGACTGGGCCATAGGCCCTTATCTGCCGACACTGTCTATGTATGTATGTAACATAAAGATTAGAATACAGTTACCAACAAATGCATAGTCGGCCCAGATAACAGATCCTTTAGCTTGTAGCCTTTTCATATGTCACAGATAGTGAAACTGAGAATCACTCTGAAATCCCTAACTACATGTATAGCTCAGCTGGACTTCATTCAGAACTGTGCCAACCCTGAAGACTGTGGTTTGCAGGGCTGCAGTTATTTCCATGCAGTGACTGAGGCCAGGGGAATGATGGATTTCAATTTAAAAATCCCAAATGCTTCCCTCCTAGCTAGAAGGGAGTCTACTTCACCCCCCCCCTTGGCCCTTGCATGACCTTTTCCATCCTCTACAAATGACCATTCATGTCTTGAATCAGCTGGGATTGCATTACATGTGCTGTTAATGCAGATTCCTCATTGTTGTGAAAGATGGCTCTCGTATCCCCTACCCCTTCCTTTTGGTGCAGCCAGTGTAGTAAGCCCTGTAAGTGCAGCTTGCCAGATAAACTACATGGGTGGTGTCACATATTATAAACCTCCTGGTGTCGCAACTTTCACCACTGGCTGGGTGTGGATATTTGCCGGTCACTGTAAGCACATTACAGTGTTTGCAGTGTCTACATCTGTGGGTGCCTGGTGGTAGCCATGTGGTCTGGTGAGGTGTTGGCTGAAGGCTGTGGGTGACAAAATTACCCACATTTTTTGGGTGCTTGTAGACCATATGGGACAATTGTGACACATGTCTCTGCAACTTCTGTTCAATTTGTAGCATATCCCAATGTTTGCGCAGTTTACCTTCCAACTGATTGGCCCTTATGCTATATGTGGTATTATACCATGGACCTTGGACACCAACCAATGAGAATGGCAGGCTGACACCTTACCTCCATTGTAAATCCTGTGATAATCACTGCAAAAGGTGCCAGCTGCATCTTTAAAAAAAAAAAAAACTCCGACTCCGAAATCTCGGAACTGCCATCTTGTTTCCCCACTAAGCGGAGACCGTAAAACAGCAGCTCCGTACATCAGGGAAACGGAACAAAAAAAAAAAAAACACACTGCTGTAATACTGAGTGGCTTATTAATCATTATACCAATTACTGCTTTTGTCAAAATAATAAAAAAAGCAGTACTTGGTGTAACCCCCCTGCAAATGGGGGTTCCCAAAAGACTTCCAGGAGCTTGCTTGAATGCTCCAAGCCTGAATGGTGTTTGGCGTTTAAGCCATTTATCAGTGAGTGTTTTTAGAACCTCTGGCACTGTCTCTTTAAGAGCTGTCTGCTTGCAGACATAATTAGTTTGTATGGGGGGACTGTGTGCTTCTCTGTTTGAGTACCACTCGAACTGCTGCCAATTTACTTCATTTTTGCAGTCACTAGGAGTGCAAAGGGAACCTATCTGAAAGATGTAACTGTTTGCCAGAAATTATTTAGAGTAATAATGAAATTACAGTTTGTCTAACCTGCTTTCTTTGCAGTCAGAACTGTGTCTGCTAGTTCCCCATTCTAGTTTTGAACTGCTGAACTGGACCAATCAGTGTGGGGTAAGCTAGCTCTAAAATGGTGCCTTGGACTAATCAGAACTTGACTCATAATCTGAGCCAGCCACAAGAGGATTGTAAGGGCAGTGACTCTGGGAGATGTAGTTTAGACTTCAGTGCCTTTTGACCAACAGCAGCAGTCTATTGTGAGTGACAGCCAATCCAGTCAAGAACTGGGAGGAACTCAAAGGAAGTGCCCGGTTTTTCAGTTGGAGTGTCAGTTGAGCTTTGGCAGTGAAGAAGGAAGGAGCCCTGTGCTTTTTCAGTGTGCAGTTTTAGTCAAAAACGTGTGTAAGGCCCAGAGTTCCGTCTGCAGCTTGTTAGGACTGAACTGGCCCTGTAGAAAAGAATCAAAGGATCTCTGAAGAGTAGAAACCAGGCTCACCCTGTAGAAGACTGGAAGAATTGCTAAAATTGCACTCGGTCTGTCAGGAACTGAATCTGCTGTGTGTTCTCCCGGTATTGTGCAGTAATTGCGATCGGATACAGATGCAGCCTGCCTGGTATAGTGCTTTCTTTTATATGGATGTGTGAAGAGGTTTGTGTACCTCAAGTGAGCCCTGCTGACATTGAAGGACCCTATCTTATTTGGAGGTCGTGAGTACTAATTCAGGGTCGCTCCCTGTTGAATTGCCACATTAAATCCAAATGGAATTACTGTATTGCTGACTGTTTAATTCTCCTTTTCTCTGTGTGAAAGGGCCCTTACCAGCTGCCACGGTTTGACTAGCCACTAGGGCTTGGGTACCCAGGGACAGTAACTGATAGGGATAGGGCTCGTGCACAGAGCCATAGGTAGATTATTAGAGTGATAAGCTAATTAACCTGATTTCCCTGTCCTTGTTATATCCCCTAAATAAATCAGAGCGCTTGTTTCAGCAAAGTTATACTGCCTGAGGTATTTGTCTATGTTAAAGTACTTTACTGTGATTGTTGCACTGTATCTCATTTCACAGAAGGTCCCAGTGCCGGAACCAGACCTGGGGGTAAGTGTATACTGTGAAGGTAATTCTGATATATTGTGTGGGCCACTAGTGGGAAGAAAGGGGGGTTGCAGTGTCCCAGAGGGCTGTGACCAAGTTAGTTTAACTATTGCAAACCCTGACCTCTGGGTGGAGGCACCCGCCATTGGATCCAGGCCCCTCAACCTGTTAGTGGCAAATCAGGCAGGGGTAGTAGCCCCTGGGATAGTGCCATCTAGGGGTTACATTGGTATAATCACAATAAGCCACTCTGGGGATCTGGGTTATTGGAGGATTTACCACGGCTGGCGTGGATTTACCCACTTGGCTGTGCCTCGCAGGCAAACCACTCCAGCCGTGGTAAATCTGCCAATAACCCACACCGCCTCGTGGCTTATTGCTTAAATAAAATTCAGCCTACCACCGTGGCTGCTGGAGTCAAGTCTGGTTTTAGATACAAGAATGGAATCCTATTGGAGTGTTTGGCCTTTTCACATGCCCTTATCAGCACTGGTATAACCTCTTTTCTGCAGATCTCTCATGCAGCTTATTAGCTCTTCATGTAAAGCTAGCATCATTGCTGCAGTTGCTTTGGACCCTTAGGAACTGGCTTGTGGGTATGTTTCTAACTGTGTGATGTGGGTAACAAGAGCTGGCCAAAAGAATGGTGTTCCTGTCTGTGGACTTTCTAAAGAGATCTGCATCTATCCCTTCTTTCTGGCTTTTGATTATTCTGATGTCCAGGAAAGAAACTGGTTTCCTGCTGCATGTCACTGAGAACCTCAGGTTGAGACTAGTACTTTCTAGACATGCCACAAACTCCTCCAATTGCACTAGCTCGCCTTTCCACGCCATAAGAATGTCATCAATAAAGCACCCTCTACAGCAGTATTTTGTGAAGGAATGGAGTTACCAAGTCATATAAAAAGGTTGCTTTCCACAGGCCTAGGTATAGATTTGTGAAATTAGGGGCAGAGGTTACCCGCGTGGCTGTGCCACTCATCTGCAAGAAGAATTCTCCCTGGAATGACGAGGTACAGCATTACATTCCGAGACAAACCTTGCCAGTTGTATGAGGAAACTGGTGGATGAACTAGGTATAGTCCTAAGGTACTGTTCAAGTGCTGCAAGACACCCCCCTCATGGGGATCGTTTGTGTAAAGGGATTCCACATTGAGGGTCACAAGGTAAAATGAGTCCTTGATGTAGGTATCCTTTAGGACTGCCAACGCCTCCATTGAATCCCTAATGTGGGATCTCAAACTGCTGACGAACAGCTTGAGGCAGTAATCTACAAACTGTGAAAGAGGTTAAAGTGAGTGAGTTAATGCCTGATATTATTGGTCTGCCAGGTGGCGAAACCAAACTGGATCTCAGGCAGCAGACAAATGGTGGGTCTCCTGGGATGCTCAGTAGTTAAAAATACCCTTGTATCACTATTTATGACATCACTGTCCATGTCCATATTCAAAAATTGATCAGTCTGTTTTTTTAAACTGCAAAGCGGGATCACAGCTAAGTGGTTCGTACATTTTTTATTAGCCACTTGCTTCCTAACGTTTGCTACATAACTTGTGGTGTCCTGAACTACCACATATCAGCTGATTTAATAGTACAGTAAATAGCAATTTATATTGTTAATTGTACTAATACGATACTGTGTATTACTGTACGTTAGTGTGTCTTATTGCTTTATCATATTACTGCACGTTTTACTTGCTATCATGTACTTGTCCCCTCCCCCCAGCACACATCTGGAAACGAGCTTTATGGCTCAGTATGTCTTTCTGGGTAAATCTCTTTTTTAAATAAATCTCATTGTTTTGCTGCAACCCATTACATGCATAAAACTCTTCAGCTCTCATGTTAACAAATTTCGCCTGAAACTCCGTCCACAAGTTTCTGTAAGTCTGGTTCACACGCCTTGGCAAACACTCCCACCATAGGATTCATTGGTGGGTTAAAACTTGATTTGGGTTTGAATACTCGAGTCTCATTTTCACTCTGGCCACCGCCAGCATCCTTGTCAACTGAGCTCGAAGTAAAGGCCTCTTCCACACTCACAGTGGTGTTATCTATACCCATATTTCGGAAGAAACATCTCTAGTGCAGTAAACATGCAAATCTGTATAGGCCCACAGTACTTTCAAAGTGGTTTAAATTAAGTGTAGGTACAAACTTGAGTCTTCTATTCAAAGCTGACAGTTCAGTGGAGCTCAGAGTGTAAGAGGAAATATTGATTATGCTGTTTTCCTCCTCTCCTGGTGATTTTTCCCCCTCCCGGTCATCTCGCTAAGTGAGCAATCGGAGTTTATTGAGCTCAGGTATCATGCTCATTAGCAGTTGCTTCGGATATGAATATTCAGTAGACCAGCCCTAGGATGAGTGTTCACTGCATGCGCCACATTCAAGCTGCATATTCCTGACAGAGCACTGCATGCATTTACTGCCACCATGTTGTGCATGAGTACCAACAGAAACAGGATTCCCCTCAGTGTTGAAGTTTTAGAAAGGTGAGTCACTATACTCTGTAAGAATGTAAAGTAAACATAATCAGTTGATATTATACCATTTCTGGTAAGCATGTATGGTATATGTTTGCTGGCCAACACATGCTGGTGGTGGTGGGCAGAAGACGGAAGAAACCGGTGGGGGTAAAAAAATGAGGGGGGAGATAATAAACATTTTTAAATAAGACTTTAAAAAAAGCCTCCCTTAGAACAGTGGAGCAATCCAATTTTTAAAAATGTACTGAGATCTTCTTGTGGTTTTTGGAGTTCTTCACACATACGTAAATCTCCTTACTGAGTGGTTGAATGAATTCCTGTTACAGTAACCGTTGTGAAATACCTACTGGTCTGGCTGTGCATGGCATGATCATCATGAAACTCATGTCCGTAGTGTCAACAGCTTTTTTATATTTTCTAAAAAAAGTGTTTCACAGTTTATTTGCTCAGGATATCCCAGTCAAAATCCTACATCTCATCACAGGCTTGCGAACCAGGTTCAAATCTCACCACAGACATTTACTCGCTGTATGACCCTGAACAAGTAACTTCATTATCAGTGGTGTAGTCCACCCAGCTGTAAAAATGGATAGAAGCAGGACCCCACTGAAAATGTGATACTGCCTCTCAGCTGGGCTATCCTAGATGTATAAATTGTTTATATAAAAAAAAAAAACTAAGAAAATCTTTGGATGAGTAGGGCTACTTCAAACTAATTTCACAGCTTGGAGGGGACTTCAACACATGAAAGTGAAGAAACTTTGTGCAGGTTCACACAGTCAGCCACTGTCTGTGGTGGGATTCAAACCTGGGGTCTCCTAATTCACAGTTCAGTGATTAAACCACTACACTGCACGATGGCTCTTACAACTGCAGGACTTTACATTTCAAACATACAAACATTTGGACTCATAGCTAAGCAGCACTGGGGTGCTGTGCAGGTTGGGGAGTGTTGAATCTTTTAGCACATCTGGGTGCACTGGTTTCTTATGAAGAATAACATTACTAGATACAGCATTGAATTCCCTGTCAAAGGAAGTGAGGGTCACATGGAGCGTACACCATAGCCACATTAGTATGCTTAGGAGGAACAGGTGGATCACATGACCTCAGCTTCCAAGATGTTTCTGCCACTGGTAGTTTTCCTCTCCATAGTACCAGGATTTATAAAAAACTTACTGATATCTAAACATAAACATAATGACGAGTGGCTAAAATTCCTTTCATATCTGGAGAACAGGAAAAGGGGGAACCTCTTTGACCTCTTGGAGAACACAGCCTAAGAAAACAAAAGAATGAGCAATTGGGTACAAGCTTCCATGGACAGACGAAGGAAGGGATACATAACAGTGAGCACTTCTGTTGAGATGAGACTGTAGTAGCTAAAGACTGGTGTGCTAGACTAGTCTAAAGCACACACAGGGATTAAAAAGGACTCTAAGGTTAAGGTGATGTAAGACACAATGAGGTGTGAATTGTGCTAAGATAACCGCACTCCCAGGGGCACAATGAGGCATGAAACCATAGGTCAAGTGCCTTCAGCCCCTGGAAGCACGGTTATCTCAGCATAGTGCACACCCCTGGAGTGTCTTATTGCGCTTATAAAATGTGCTTTTATTTAATGTTTTATTAGAATACAATTTTTTATATTTAAAAGTTTTAATAAGAATGTGGTTTATATCTAAAGTAGTCTTTCCACCTACTGGAATTACACTGATTTACAGCTTTGCTTTAGCTCTTTTGACCTCATGGATACTCCTTAGTTGTAGATTTTATTCTAGTCTTGTTCATTTGTAGCTCTACCGATTTGATCACCCTCACTGCCCCCTCAACGTTTGAACTAAAACTGGGTTTTTACATTAAATTTATTTGTAAACTTTTCTGTATATCTTTCTTTTTTCTGCGATTTTGTGTTTTTTAGAGACATGTCTCTGTTGGGGTGGAGGCTCTGCCACTGCTGTAGATGGCTCTGTTCTGGTGGGCTCCATTCCAGTAGTATAACATGCGCATCACTAATGAACCGGCCTGTGCAAACAATATCTGCAGACATCTCTTTGGTCCGTTGTTATTTACCAGAAGCTACCTCTTACACAGTTCTCATAAAGCACAGGAATTTAACCCATGGATCACCTGCAGGGCTACACTGTGTTGCTCGCTCACAGTATAAGTCTGCACCATTGTGTTGTGTGGAAGACTGTCCGAGCACTCCGGGAGACTGCACAGTTATTCCACTGTGTCTCATGGAAGACTGTCTGAGCACATCGGGAGACTGAACAGTTATTTCACTGTGTTGCATGGAAGACTATCTGACCACATCGGGAGACTGCACAGTTATTCCATTGTGTTGCATGGAAGACTGTCTGAGCACGTCGGGAGACTGCACAGTTATTCCACTGTGTTGCATGGAAGACTGAGCACATCAGGAGACTGCACAGTTATTCTGTTGCCAATTTATTTCTCAACACATCAGAATTGAGTAGCAACTTTGGTTTGCAGGGAAGGCTTGAAATTACTGAGACTTGCAAGTGTGGACAAAGTCTGATGAGGGGGGTGGGATGACAGGATGGGATCACAATAAAGGCCAGCACATGCCACTTCTAAAATGGACAAATGAATATGGAATGCTTTGTTTTTTCAAAATGGCTTATTTAACAGCTTCAGTGGGGAGGGAAGGTTTGACACACTGGGATAAGCAAAGCCAGCAAACATAAGTTACTGAGGGTGCAGACAAAATCTGAGGATGCGCTGAGGGGCAGGGAGTAATCGTGATCACATTAAACAAGTGGAACTAACAAATAAATACAGAACTGGTAGAAACACAGCTGATTGTCAGTGACCTTATGTGAAGCATGTGTATGTGTGTGTGTGTGTTTGTGGCTCAGCGTGTCCGTGTGTGTAATGACATTTGAACAGCTCACTGTTATTTCTATTAACTGCTGTGTTATCAAGTGCAAAAAATGGATGAGGGAAAAAATAAAGACTTCCAAATATGTTTCTAAAATTCTATGCTGTGTAGTGATTTGTGATAAGGCTGAATACCAGGATGACCGTGGGTAGTACTGCATTAATGCATGGTCAGGTGACTGGTTCTAGCCAATTAGGAGTTGAGGATTTCTTGCCCATTTTATAAAGGTGGAGTCTCTCTCTCTCTGTCTCTCTCTCTCTCACACAGGATAAGAATATGTAGTGTTATTCTTTGAAAAAAAAAAAAAACACAAAAAAAACATGCATTAATGCACCAGTTGGGGTAACATAATGCAACAAAAATATGGAAATGTGGTATTAGGGTTTACTTCTCACCCCCCAAGTAGCAAAAGGAAGGAGGAGAAGGGTGTAACCCCCCTGCAAATGGAGGTTCCCGAAAGTCTTCCAGGAGCTTGCCTGAATGCTCCAAGCCTGGGTGGTGTTCGGCGTCTGAGCTGCTTAAATGTGGTTGCGAATGAGTGCTATTTGAGCCTCCGCATACTGTCTCTTTAAGAGCTGTCTGCTTGCAGACTTAAGTAGTTTGTATAGGGGAACGGTGTATTTAATGCTTGAATCCTGCCCGAGCTGCTGCCAATTCGCTCCGTTTCTGCCGTCGCTACATGTGCAGAGGGAACCTTGCTGAAAGATATAACTATTTGCCAGAAATCATTTAAAGCATTAGCAAAATTGTAGTTTGTCTAACCTGCCTTTATTGCAGCTGGGACTCTGTGTGTGTTACCTCTCCATTTTGGACCTAAACTGCTGTGATGGGCTAATTGGGTTTAGGGAGCCCTAAAATAGAGCCTTTGGATGAATCAGAACTTGGACTCTTAATTTGAGCCAGCCACAAGGGGATTATATGGGCAGTGACTCTGGGAAAAGTAGTTTTAACCATGGCGCCTTTTTCCACTAACAGAGGGAGTCTTATTGTGAGTGACAGCCGAACCAGCCAACAGAACAGTGTGGAGCTAAAGGAAATGCCCTGCTCTGTGACTGGAAAGATCAGATCAGTTGTGACAGTGAAGAGAGAAGGAGCTGTGTGCTTCTGCGGTGTATAGTTTCGCTCGGGAAGTGTATGTGAGGCCCTGAGGTTTGGGCTGCAGCTGTTGCAAGCACCAGATCAGACTGAATCTGACTTGCGAGGAGAAAGGAGGAGATCTGAAGAGTAGAAACGAGGCTCACCCTGTAGAAGACTGGAGAAATTGCTGAATCGCACTCAGTCTGTCAGGAACTGAAGCTGCTGTGTTTTCTCCTGGGTATCTTGCAGTAATTGCGGTCGGGATCGAGGAGCAGCCTGCCTGGTATAGTACTTTCCTTTTACATATAAATGTGTGTAGTGCTTGTGGGGAATCACTATTTCAAATCCCCTGTACAGTGAATTGTGTGCTGAAGCTGGAAGTAAGCCCCAGCTTAATTCGGACTACATCCGTTTGCTATCAACTGCAGTGGAGTCCAGTCACCAAGGACCTTGTCCCCATGCCCTGGTCTCCTGGCAATCCAGAAGGACATTCTGCATCCGATCCTCAGCTTGGGTATTGTGAGTACAAATCAGGGTATTCCCTGCAGCTGTTTTTCAATCACAAGTGTGTCATCTAATTCTTGTTGTTTCACTGCTTCATGGACTGAGCCCTACGGCTCCAGATTACTATTGGCTATTGTGCATATCTTTTTCTACAGGGTCCTATCCATCTGCACATGCCGGCCAACAGACCTGGCTAGCCCCTCCCAACCTGGGTACCCAGAGTGTGACTTTTCAGACCCTGTATGTATGCACAGTACTGTGATTTAATGCCATTAATTAACCTGATTTCCCTCTCCCGTGTTACTGTCCCCTAAATAAATCAGATTTGTTGTTGTTATACTATATACCGTCTGTGGTGCTGGTACTTATGGAAACCGTATTGTGTTTTGCTGGGTATGTTGTTTAACCTTGCTTTACAGGGGGTCCTCAGAGACATGCTGCAGAATCAGTCTCGAGGGTAAGTGGCATCTATATGAGTGAACAGTGTGTATACATGGGGTATTGGGGCTGTAACTCCAGTGTACTGTGTGAGCCACTAGAGGGAATAAAAGGGGGTCTCAGTGTTCCAGAGGGCTGTGACCAAGCTAGTCTAACCACTACAAACCCTGACCTCTGGGTGGAGGCACCCGCCATAGAACCTAGGCCCTCAACCTATCCGTAGACAAACAGGCAGAGGTAGTAGCCCTTGTGATTTTTTTGTAAACTTTATTTAACTTTCAGCAAGAATACAAGTTAAAATCAGTGCTGAGTACAACACAGTGTAAAAATTATATCTTTAGGGAGGTATCTAATCAGAGTAAATATCAAGGTGCATTTTAATATCTGCTACTTGAAGCCTTCATTAATACAGGTGGACCTGTGGACAACCACTTCCGTTGTGTATTCACTATGGCAGCCACCTGCAGGGCCCCCAGGTCCCCACCCCTGTGAGGGCAGAACCTGGATCACCCTCATAACATTGTCTAGTGAATATCAATGGCCCAGTTCAGAAAGAAATTCCACTGATTTGTTATGTATAGGTGTATTTAAGTTCATTGTTAATCTGCTTAGGATATCTTTACATGTTTTGACATTTGTGACTAGTGGTCTTAAAATCCATTATAATGCTGTCATTCTTTGGTTACAATTATTGATTGTAAATTTATTCTGTACACTTTTAATTGAAAACTTAATAAAATATTTTATGGTGTTTAAAAAAAAAAAAAAAAATGTGATGTGTGGCGTCCTGTTCCCGACACTGAGCCCTTTCCTCCAGAGCTCTCACCTCAGGATCACTTCTCTCTCCAAAAGCAAGGAAATTCAGTGTTAGGGTTGCCACCCCTTGCACCCCACGCCCACCCCGACCCCACCAACAGGCATCGGGGTGTGCATTTCGGTCATCTGGCCTAACTCTTCCCCCATTCTCCTATACTGCACCACCTCAGATTATTTACATACGGAATCAGGTGAGAGTTAGGGCGATGACCCTAACGCACATCCCGATGCCTGTTGGTGGGGCAGGTGGCAATAAGGTAGAGATGACAACCTTAACTCCGAAGCTCGCTTTGTCAATGTGGAACAACCTAACTGATGCATTAAACAGAGTTTTTGCCATGAATAATATATATGTTTATATCTATATACTGTATGTATATATGTAATGCCTTTTAAATGCAGTAAAATGTTAAATTACAAAGAGTGTGTGGTATACCACTACCCTCTTAATAAGCGACTACAGAGCTCTGTTATGTTTTTGAATGCTGCACCTGCCTGGATGGCAGGTGAGGAACACAGTGAACCCCCTTAGTCTGTTTGATGTCTTACATTTCCTATATTGTAATGGCCACAGGGCAAAAAAAAAAGCCAAGGTATTGTGTGCCTTGAAGCAGGTAGGCAGGGCAGTGAAGATGGAGGGACAGGCTGGTGTGAAAGGGACTTGTGTGGGACAGGTGCAACTTTGTGTGTCCTTGACCTCTGAGGCATTTGAATGACATTTACAATCTGTATGTTTTGCATTACTCACTCCTTATGTGCATTGTAGCTCAAAGCGCTTTTCGGACTGTAATATCTAGTATCCAGTGAGGAGTTGGGGGGTGCACAAAAAGCTGTAACTCCACTGCACAAGTGTCTTTTCACCCAGCTCATCCTCCCATCTTCACTAATGCCTTGGCGTTTTCTTTTTGGTGGGTTGGGGGTACAAATACCTGCAACTCCACAACACAAGTCCTGGCCATCTTTCCCCCATTTACTAAAACACCACCAACAGCTTAATCTGGTTCAATTTCAGTTGGTTATCATCTGTATCTCCTCCCCCATGAGGCTGAAAATAGGCAATACAGTACTGTGTAGCCCTCCTTTCCTGGTCAACAAATACTGAATAAATAAATGTTCTGATTGCATGCAGACAAAACATGAACGCAGTTAAAATAAGCAGGCTACCATTTAAGGAGATGTTTGTCTCCTGGTCAAAGAGTAACCCCCCCCCCATTGTCTAGTTTGACCATTGATTGTCTGAACTTTCAGAGTGGGGACTGAATCTTGGTGACATACCTTGGGTGCCAAACACTGTGATGTTGGTTCATGGCTCACAGTTATAATGTTACTAGCCCAGAGGGCCACCTGGAAATGCAGCAACTGGTGAGTAACTTGCCATGATGGTGACCCGGAATTGAGTCTCTTCTGTGACCTGGCAGGGGGCTGGGGTAGTGTCCACCTAGATACTCAGCCTCTAGGGCAGGGAGGCTGGTTTGCCCATTCTGCATCTGCCCCAGTATCCCTAGGGGGGGCGATGGAGAAGAACGGTGCCACACTGAGTGGGAGGGAGGATGCCAGCTGTGTTTGCTTTGGCATGCTATTGCATGTCAGGGTTTTAAATAATTGATTAGCAGTTTTTTTCTGGGGATGATACTAACGGTACAGAAAGTATTTATATAGGTTTTCTAGAAGAGTTATGTTTGTTAAACACAGTGAGGCAAGTGTCATGCATTTTCACAATATTTTATAACTTTTATGAGCAAAACGCTAATCAATTTTTGGAGTTAAATAAAACCCTGCATGTGTGTGCTTGTGTAACCCCTAGATGGCGCTATCCCAGGGGCTACTACCCCTGCCTGATTTGCCACTAACAGGTTGAGGGGCCTGGATCCAATGGCGGGTGCCTCCACCCAGAGGTCAGGGTTTGCAATAGTTAAACTTACTTGGTCACAGCCCTCTGGGACACTGCAACCCCCCTTTCTTCCCACTAGTGGCCCACACAATATAGCAGAATTACCTTCACAGTATACACTTACCCCAAGGCTGGTTCAGGCACCGGGACATCCTGTAAAATAAGATACAGTGCAACAATCACAGTACAGTACTTTAACATAGACAAATACCTCAGGCAGTATAACTTTGTTGAAACAAACAGCTCTGATTTATTTAGGGGGATATAACAAGGACAGGGGGAAATCAGGTTAATTAGCTTATCACTCTAATAATCTACCTATGGCTCTGTGCACAGGCCTATCCCTACCAGTTACTGTCCCTGGGTACCCAGGCCCTAGTGGCTAGTCCAAACCGTGGCAGCTGGTAGGGGCCCTTTCACACAGAGAAAAGGAAAATTAAACAGTCAGCAGTACAGTAATTCCATTTGGATTTAATGTGGCAATTCAACAGGAGCGACCCAATTAGTACTCACGACCTCCAAAGAAGATATGGTCCTTCAATGTCAGCAGGGCTACTTTTGATCTCCAGAGACTCCTCACACATTTATATGGTAAAAAAGAAAGCACTATACCAGGCAGGCTGCATCTGTATCCCAATCGTAATTACTGCACAATAACCAGGAGAACACACAGCAGATTCAGTTCCTGACAGACCGAGTGTAATTCAACAATTTCTTCAGTCTTCTACAGGGTGAGCCTGGTTTCTACTCTTCAGAGATCCTTTGATTCTTTTCACAGGACGGATTCAGTCCTAACAAGCAGTTACACGTTGTAGACCGGAACTCTGGGCCTTGCACACGTTTTTGACTGAAACTGTGCAATTGAAGGAGCACAGGGTTTCTTTCCTTCACTTTCAGATCTCAAACTGAAACTCCCAACAGACAAAACCTGGCACTTCCTTTGAGTTCCTCCCAGTTCTTGACTGGATTGGCTGTCACTCACAATAGACTGCTGCTGTTGGTCCAAAAGGCACCAGTCTAAACTACATCTCCCAGAGTCACTGCCCATACAATCCTCTTGTGGCTGGCTCAGATTATGAGTCCCAAGTTCTGATTCGTCCAAGGCATCATTTTAGAGCTAGTTTACCCCACACTGATTGGTCCAGTTCAGCAGTTCAAAACCAGAATGGGGAACTAGGCAGACAGTTCTGACTGCAAAGAAAGCAGGTTAGACAAACTGTAATTTTATTATTACTGTAAATGATTTCTGGCAATCAGTTACATCTTTCAGACAGGTTCCCTTTGCACTCTAGTGACTGCAAAATGGGGTGAATTGGCAGCAGCTTGAGTGGTACTCAATCAAAGAAACACACAGTCCCCCATACAACTAATTATGTCTGCAAGCAGACAGCTCTTAAAGAGACAGTACCAGAGGTTCTAAAAACACTCACTGATAAATAAACTTAGCAAACACCATTCAGGCTTGGAGCATTCAAAGCAAGCTCCTGGAAGTCTTTTTGGGAACCCCCATTTGCAGGGGTTACACCCTTCCTGGTTTGGGAAAAGCTTGACGTCCAGTCAAGCAAGTACCCCATAAGTTTCAACTGCAACCATATACATTTGCATTAGGCTCACACATGTAATCATCAGTCAATACATCATTTTACCAAGAACCATTTCTGAAACATTGCAGTCGTCACTCTTTCACAGTATAACACACATTGTACCATAACTCAAGTTATTACCTCTTGTACATGAAACCTGAAGAGAGGACCCTTCCTATCAGTTACCTTGGGGCTGACGGGCAAGGGCACCATACTTAGAGGGCAACACAAGTAACTTGGAGTTAGCACTAACGCTCAGTTTGGGCAATGAGCTCGGGGACACATACACTCCTTTATGGACAACATTGAGAGGCAGGTCCACTGGCCGGCCCAGGGAATCATAACTGAGGTGCACCACAGGCTTTACAGCTCGACCAGTCTTTCTAGGGGGAGCTGTTACAGTCTCTGCACTCTGAGCCTCATTTTCAGCATTGTTCTCACTTGTCAGGGGAGTCTCCATGGGGGTAGAGAGGCTAGAACTTGGGGCACTTTCAGCTCCAGGAGTTACAGTTTCTGAGTCCACAACATTTGGCTCGCATGGAGAGCTTTCAGACACTGGCAGTGGACTGTCAGGGCACTCAAAATACTCTTCTTGTTCGGGTGTATCACCAGTCTGCCCCAATCTATCATTTCCTCTCCCTGAAAGCTCAAACAGTTCAACCATGCACAATGATTCCATTTCATCTGATCTGATGCTTTGCACTTCACTTTCTGGGAGCATTGGCTCAGGGATGAAGCTGGGGGCATAGACAGTCCAGAAGGCCCAGCTTTGTCTCCAGTATTGACTAGGGATTGCCTCAAACAATTGACTCAGTTCGTAAGAAGGATAGTATTCAAAGTCACTCTCACTTTCTTCTGATATGGACTGACAGTCATGCTCAACTGGGACTTGTGCAGGGGAACACTTTAACTCTGCTTCTGTAGGTGCAGACTTCCTTGATCTTTTCTTAGCAGCAGCTCTAGTCACTGGTCCAGAGGGGCATCTTCTGGGGCTCAGACTCAATCAGGATTTGTCCAATGGGTAGTAAATGATTTCTATGCATTGTTTTTACATCTTTGAATTGTTCTCAGGCCTTACTTTGTACACTGGCAGATCATCTAGTTTGCCCACTACAATGTGAGGGAGATGGTGCCATCTGTCAGCAATCTTGTGTTTGCCATGCAGTCCCAGATTTCTTAGCAATACCGATCTCCCTCCTGGAGTTCCTGTGCTTTCACCTTTTTATCATACCTTTCTTTGTTGGCCAGATTTCTTTTGGCAGCCATGGTTTGAGCCAGTTAGTGCTATGATGAGTTAGCTGGGCCTTTAACTTTTGCACATACTGTAAATAGTTGTCAGCTTGAACCCCATCAGGAGAGACCCCAAAACACACATCTACCGGTAGTCGAGCTTCTCTTCCAAACATCAGGCGGTAGGGGAGAACCCAGTGGCATCACTTTTGGTGCAGTTATAAGCATGTACCAGGGTGCTAATTTGTTGGCTCCATCTAGGCTTGTCCTTTGGGTGCAGGTGCCTAGCATATCTAGCAAAGTGCGGTTGAAACGTTCAGGCTGTGGGTCCCCTGGGGTGGTAAGGAGGGTTCTGGACTTTTCACTCCCTACAGAGAAAGCATCTCTGATCAGACGACTCTCAAAGTCTCTCCCTTGATCAGAATGGATTCTTTGTGGAGCCCCATAGTGAACAAAAAGTTTTCTACAGTACTTGGCTACAGTGGATGCTTTCTGGTCTTTGGTGGGGAAAGCTTGGGCATATCTCGTGAAATGGTCAGTGACCACCAGCACATTACTGATATTTCTTTGATCTGACTCCAAACTCAGAAAATCAATACAGACCAGCTCCATGGGTGCACTGGTGGTTATGTTAACAAGGGGGGCAGCCCTCTGGGGCAAAGCTTTCCTCTGTAAGCAGCGACTACAAGTTCGTATGTGTTGCTCCACATCAGCCCCCATCTTAGGCCAATAGAATCTGGATCTCACCAAGTCAAGTGTTCTGTCTATACCAAGGTGCCCCATGTGGTTGTGCAAGGACCTCAATACTGAGTCTCGAAAGGCAGTGGGCAGCACCAGTTGTTGTTTGTCTACTTGTCCCCCTCTGTCTACTGTTTCTCTATATAACAGTTTATTGATCAGTTTCAACTTAGGACCTTCTTTGTATAACAGTGCAGTTCTCAAATCAGTGGAGCGATTTGGACACATCTTTTCCTGCATAGAGGGCTTCTAAAGCTGATTTGATCATAGGATGTGGATTGAGCCCGCCCGAATACTGTCATTGTCCAGCTGAGGCAGTGCACCAATGTCTATGTGCAGAAAAGTGGCAATAAGCAGCAGGTATGCAATTCTCAGAGGGTCCCAAGCAATCCACCATGCAGTCCACTGCGTCCTGTGACATTTGTTCCTCCCTGTCAAACTTCGGCAGAGTGCGAATGTCAGGTTCTGCCAATCGGACCCAATCATTCTGGGGAACAGGCCTCCGGGAGAGAGCATCAGCATCTATGTGGTTCAGACCTGCTCGGTATTCGAGAGCATAGTCATATGTAGATAATGCAGAAAGCCACCTGTGGCCAGTGGCATCCAACTTAGCTGAGGTCTGCACATAGGTCAAAGGATTATTGTCAGTTTTTACTAGTATTTTAGCCCCATACAAGTACTCATGGAATTGGTCAACAATAGCCCACTTCAAAGCTAGGAACTCTAACTTATGTACAGGATAGTTCTTTTCGGATGGGGTCAGGCTTCTACTGGCAAAGGCCACTGGTCTCAGGCCATTCTCGTGCTTTGGTACAACACAGCCCCCAACCCTTGCAAGCTAGCATCAGTGTGCAGGACGAAGGTTTTCTTGGATCGGCATAGGCCAGCACTGGAGCATGGGTAAGTTGATATATGATCTCATGAAAAGCAGTCTCACAATCATGAGTCCAGCGGGCCCCAAATACTTCACTCGGATGAAAATACACTCTTTCAGTCTTGAGGGACGCTGACTTTTGGTATTTTTTGTGGGTTGGGGGATACCCTTGAGTAAGGTTAAGTAAAGGGCGGATCACTCTTGAATAGTCCTTGATGAAACGCCGATAATAACCACAGAATCCCAGGAATCTTTGCAGTTCTTTTAGATTTTTGGCTGTGGCCAGGTGGTCAAGGCCTCAACTTTACTTGGGTCGGTCTCTATTCCTCGGTGGATACTATGTGTCCACATACTTTACTGATGTTTGAAAGAATTGACACTTATCAATGGACAGTTTAAGGCCAAAGTCCTCCAGTCGATCCAATACCTTAAATAATCTGCTCTCATGTTCCTCCAGTGAGCTGCCAAACACAATAACATCATCTAGGTATACCAGGCACTCTAGTAAGTTCATGTCCCCACTGCACGCTCCATCAATCGCTGAAAAGTGGCTGGGGCACCTGAAATCCTTGAGGCATCCTCATGAATTCATAGAAGCCAAGCGGACAGATAAAGGCTGTCTTCTCACGGTCCTCTGGGGCCATCCGGGATCTGTTGGTACCCACTGCGGAGATCCAGCACAGAGAACCACTTGCTCCCGTTTAGGCAGTCCAAAGCATCCTGAATGCGGGCATTGTGTACTGATCAGGGATAGTCCGCCGGTTTAAGGTGCGATAATCCACGCACATCCTTACTGTCCCATTCTTTTTCCTCACTACCACAATGGGGGAAGCATAAGGGCTTCTGGATTCTTGTATTACACCAGCCGCTAACATCTCTTGCAGATGCCGTCTCACATCATCTATATCAGCAGGTGCCAGGCGTCGAGACCTCTCACGAAATGGTCTTTCGTCATGCAGCCGGATATTGTGCTCAGCTCCTTGCACGCATCCTACGTCCCATTCCTTTAAAGAAAACACCTGGTCCTCTGGGCAAGCTTCTCACTGATCCTCACTTTCCATTCAGCTGGCAGCGGGGAGTTGCCGAAATCAAACAAGTCAGGCGTTACTCTGTCATTCTTCCTTGAACTCTTGCTGCTGGGTAGCACTGCAGTGTCTGCACAATGCACATTAGCCAGGATGCAACCTCTATTTACTCGAATGTCTCTTTCAGACACATTATGAACTTGGACCATTACCCTTCTGGCATAAGCATGGGCTCTAGCGGGCAAAATACTAGGCTTGACCAGCAGTCCCTCTGGCAATTTTCCATCGCCTGGTGCATCCAACATTAATATTTTATTCTTAACATCCTTTCTGATACGGACCTCTCCCTGTAAGGTACACTGGGCATTTGGTGCCAGGATCAGAGACTCAGGATCCTTCTTCCATACAATTCCAACGGTTCCTCTGGTTCTATATTTTCAGCATCTCTCTGTGCCTCATAGGCCTTCTTAATTAAAGCCGAACTCTTAAAGCTCTACTAGTCTTTGACCCTGTTTTCATAACACAAATGTGCCAGCCTTCTGAACATATGAGCATTTGTTCCAATCAACAAAGGGACACCATCATACAGTCCAGTGGGGGACACACTAAGGCTAGGGTCTCTACTTGTTCGCCACTCCAGCCACGGAGGTGGGGAAAGACAGCCAAATTCGGATATACCCAGAATAGGGGTAGGCCTTCTCACTAACCCCCATACATGCAGTCCTTCTAATGGTTGTAAGGGTACGTCTGACAAATGCTTCTGATACCAATCTTGAAACATAATTGTCACTTGGGAGCCACTGTCTAATACAGCTCTTGTAGACACTCCATTTACCTTTACAGTGGTCTCCATGGAGGGACCCACTATTCTGGACCAGTCTGAGAGGCGGTAGTGGGGGCCTGGGCAACTGACCTTGCCACAAAGGACGTGAATTAGCATTTTTGGTGCCCTCACTGGGATCATTTACGGCACCTCTTAACCACTGATTTGTTCTCCAAGCTCTCCTTGTAGCCTATATGCAACTTTGTCAGTGTCTTTTGGGATTGGCATTCCCTTTTCATGTGCCCATCCTTCCCACAATTATAGCAAAACATACTTTTGGAGTTTGAGCTGGCCGAGGTGCCACACTGGAGCCAGGGCGGGGTATTACTAACTGGAAACCTTGGTGCCATCTCTGTCTCGCGGCGTGATAAGCATTTGAGACATCTCGTCAGTTTTCCACTTCCATGGTCAAGGAATCGAGTTCGGAGCTGTTATCAGCAGGAGATACATGGGTGGGTATCCCCACCCCCATAGCAGATGCAGTCGGATATAGGTCGGGGCCCGTACTTGCAGGCGTGGCCTTCATAAAGGGACTGTTTTTGAATTCCCGGATCTCTCTCAACAGTTCACCCCATTGTGGCATATCTTTTTCCTTATCAGAGCACTCATTGACTGCCAACCTCTGCCCCTGAACTTCACTTGATGGGCCACCTCAGTCACTCGGGTCATAGCCACAGCTATTGGTGCAGGTCCCTCCCGAGGTCGCCTTTTCTCAACTCCTCGAATTTCTCTCATTAACTCATCATAGGAGGGTGGGGATTCCAGTCGATTTGCCAGGGTAACTGAAGCAACAGCAGTTCTGAGAAGGGGCAGACTTAGGATTCTGTCCAGTCTGGTTCGGTCCAGTTCAATCGCTGGCAAACTACCCTTTCTGAGGCATTCTTGCAACAATTTTCCAGCCGAGACATACACACAGACAACAACTCCCTTGGTACTGTTGTGCATTTCTTACTCTCCACCATAGGTCCTCATCAGAATCTGGGCTCCCTACACATTCTCCAAGGCCTCAAGATAGGCTTGTGCAGTCGCTTCAGGGTTACTGGCCCTGTTTAGCACGGATGGTAGCCAGGGCAGGACCTCGGAGGTCTCACTAACCCTCTTTCGCTGGCTTCCCGAGCATTGCCATTCTAGCACTTGGGGGCAACATAGTCTCATCCAGGTCTCCCAGTCATCCTCCCCTTGGGGTGGGGAGGTGCCAGAGAAGATCCTCAACCTTGTAAGAGTCGTGACTAATGGCAGGTGCAGAAATAGGAGTCTGCATTGGTTCACCACCACGGGTACTGGAGCAGGAGAGGGTGTTGGGGAGGAACACCCCAGGTGGCAAGAATAGTTTCTTCAAGTCCTCCACAGTTTTCCCTTCTCCCAGCAACCATTTAGCAAATTTCTCCTCAAAAGTTTCAGATAGTGGTGGGGGCTCATTCCCCGGGTCTTACTGTCCTTAGTTATCACTCCAAGCAGTGAGGGCTCCTCTGGGGTAATGGTCTGTGGTACTTTGGAGCTATCTATGGGATCCTTAAACTCTACTAGGGCCAGGAAAGTGTGGGTGAGCAGATTAGCGTGCCGACCCACCACCACAGGATTTTGTAAACCTTCCACCTTGGAAAGTACTCCCTGCACAGTGTCCGTATTGATACCCAGGGGGATGTCCAGGATAAGCATAGCATTTTGGGGGTCGATCTCCTCCCAAGTACACCACTCCACCAGCCGGTGCACAGCCACTTCTGTCGGGGTACCCATTTATTTATTTATTTATTTATTTTCCCTTAACAGTGGTTTCTAAATATGGCCACTAGAGGACACACAATCCCAGCGGTGAGCCTCCAAAATGTAACCCCTAGATGGCGCTATCCCAGGGGCTACTACCCCTGCCTGATTTGCCACTAACAGGTTGAGGGGCCTGGATCCAATGGCGGGTGCCTCCACCCAGAGGTCAGGGTTTGCAATAGTTAAACTTACTTGGTCACAGCCCTCTGGGACACTGCAACCCCCTCTTCCCACTAGTGGCCACACAATATAGCAGAATTACCTTCACAGTATACACTTACCCCAAGGCTGGTTCAGGCACCGGACATCCTGTAAATAAGATACAGTGCAACAATCACAGTACAGTACTTTAACATAGACAAATACCTCAGGCAGTATAACTTTGTTGAAACAAACAGCTCTGATTTATTTAGGGGATATAACAAGGACAGGGAAATCAGGTTAATTAGCTTATCACTCTAATAATCTACCTATGGCTCTGTGCACAGGCCTATCCCTACCAGTTACTGTCCCTGGGTACCCAGGCCTAGTGGCTAGTCCAAACCGTGGCAGCTGGTGGGGCCCTTTCACACAGAGAAAAGGAAAATTAAACAGTCAGCAGTACAGTAATTCCATTTGGATTTAATGTGGCAATTCAACAGGGAGCGCACCCGAATTAGTACTCACGACCTCCAAAGAAGATATGGTCCTTCAATGTCAGCAGGGCTACTTTGATCTCCAAGAGACTCCTCACACATTTATATGGTAAAAAAGAAAGCACTATACCAGGCAGGCTGCATCTGTATCCCAATCGCAATTACTGCACAATAACCAGGAGAACACACAGCAGATTCAGTTCCTGACAGACCGAGTGTAATTCAACAATTTCTTCAGTCTTCTACAGGGTGAGCCTGGTTTCTACTCTTCAGAGATCCTTTGATTCTTTTCACAGGACGGATTCAGTCCTAACAAGCAAGTTACACAAGTTGTAGACCGGAACTCTGGGCCTTGCACACGTTTTTGACTGAAACTGTGCACTGAAGGAGCACAGGGTTTCTTTCCCTTCACTTTCAGATCTCAAACTGAAACTCCCAACAGACAAAACCGGCACTTCCTTTGAGTTCCTCCCAGTTCTTGACTGGATTGGCTGTCACTCACAATAGACTGCTGCTGTTGGTCCAAAAAGGCACGAAGTCTAAACTACATCTCCCAGAGTCACTGCCCATACAATCCTCTTGTGGCTGGCTCAGATTATGAGTCCCAAGTTCTGATTCGGTCCAAGGCATCATTTTAGAGCTAGTTTACCCCACACTGATTGGTCCAGTTCAGCAGTTCAAAACCAGAATGGGGAACTAGGCAGACAGTTCTGACTGCAAAGAAAGCAGGTTAGACAAACTGTAATTTTATTATTACTGTAAATGATTTCTGGCAATCAGTTACATCTTTCAGACAGGTTCCCTTTGCACTCCTAGTGACTGCAAAAATGGGGTGAATTGGCAGCAGCTTGAGTGGTACTCAATCAAAGAAACACACAGTCCCCCATACAAACTAATTATGTCTGCAAGCAGACAGCTCTTAAAGAGACAGTACCAGAGGTTCTAAAAACACTCACTGATAAATGGCTTAAACGCCAAACACCATTCAGGCTTGGAGCATTCAAGCAAGCTCCTGGAAGTCTTTTGGGAACCCCCATTTGCAGGGGGGTTACACTTGGAACCCCTGCTGTTGGGATTCCCAGGGATAGGCAAAGCAAGTAATGATGGAAAACAGAGCCCGTCAGAGATACTGTACTTCCAAAATGTGACTGTCCTCCAACTGAAATACGTCCAGCCTAACCAGAGCCATATTGGATTGGGTTAATGAGGCCCACCACCTCATATGATCTGGATCCCGAAAGGAGGTAATTTGGCCTAGTGGTTAGAACACAGAGCTGTGAACATGGAGACCTGGGTTTGAATTCCACAACCACCGCTTATTCGCTACGTGGCCCTGAGCAAGTCACTTAACCTCCCTGTGCTTAATCTCTAACTTCCTTGGGCTGCTTGGAGAGGGAGAAGAGGAGGGCTATGAAAATGGTACGGGGCAGCAGAGAAGAACAGATGAGAACAGCCTGGAAAACCTGAACATATACTCTCTTGAGGCTAGAAAGGAGCAGGGAGGCATGACTAAGCCCTAGAAGTTCTTGAGGGGAGCAGTGTAGACTGCAGGGATCCATTCACGAGGAGTGAAAACACAGTAACCATGAGACAAGGGTGGAGGTTAGGGGGGGTGGGATTCAAAAGGAGTGTCGTTGAGTGCAGATCTGCCAGTGCTGCAGCAGCTTCGGTGGAAGAAGAGCAGCAAGTGGAACATTGTGAGTGACTACGTGACATCCTAGCACCCCAAGTTGTCACTAGGGAGCTGTGGCATGTTTCAGAAAAAATAAACCTTGACTGGCAAATGTCACTGCTCCTGAGTCACTGCTCCTGACCCCCTCCCAGCCTTGCGATGGTCACTGGGCCCACTCTAGAGGGGCTGTCCCGTGTGGAGCTCAGGGCAGAACACTGTCGGGCAGGAAGGGTAGAGTTGTATGATTCAGCTGAAGAGAAAACTGAACAGTCAGGTTTGAGGATAAAAATGGACTCATTTATATTCAAGAAACTTGATCTGGTGCACCTTAGAACTCTTTCGTTAAAATGTTGTTTTCCTCCTATGTTCCTCCTGCCCCGCCCCTATAGTTTGGGTCACCACAACTGCTGCACCCGTCCTTTAGCTGGGTGGGAGGGTCAGTAACTGCTTTCGCAACTAATGTCTATACTGCTGTTAGCCAGTATGTGCAACAAACACACACTCTCTCACACACACACACACACACACACACACACACACACACACACACATATATTTGGTCCTAGAGCTCAGATTATGCTGGTTTTAAAGTTTGTGAGACTTAAAACCAAATGAGATAAAGGGTCCTTTCCCTACTTGACATCCAGTACATGGAATTCTTGACCAGTTGGAACCAAATGCATGAAACCTATTCTCTTGCCAAGTGCAAACAAATGTGCATGATTCTCTGAAAGGGAAAGCGATCTTTTTCTGCTGACAAATTCTATGTTTCTATGTTGTTGTTTTTTCCTTTTTTTTTTTCCATCAGCTTTTTGGCCCCGATCACCCCCTACCACTGCCACTGAGCTCCCTGCCAGTCACCAGCCTTATCTGCCCCCCTTCCCCCGTCTTAGCCAGTGGGGATCCGCATGGTGCGAGGCCAAAGGACTGTGGGAGCCATCACACTCAGCGGGCATGAACATAGGGTTTTTTCTGTTTTTCTCCCATGATTCCACCCTCCACCCCAGATGTCCAGCTTAGCCTCTGGTGGCCTCGGACATAGCAGAGCACACTGGCCATTTGACACCCCTCAGAAGGTACCGCTGTTGCACTGGGTCATTTTCCTCCCTGGCTGGCTCCCTCCCAGTGCGAGCACTCTCCAGCCTGGCTACCTGACCTGTGCAGACCCAGGCTTACTCCCGAACCTGCGTCACTGGTATGGAAGTGCAAAGCGCTGTCACTGAGCCATCAGGTGGCCTCATGTTTCTACATTTTTGAAGGGTATATGGAACTGTTTCTAATGTTCTCTGGCCCTACCTCCTTTGTGATAATGTCTTGTGTCTGTTGTTGTGATGTAGACATCAGTGGTTAAACTGAAAATGTTTAGGTGGGGGAACTCTTGTATCTAGATTGCTAGGTGGTGGTCCTGTCATTTCTAGGCTGTGGAACTCTCCTGTAGTAGTCAAGGGAGAAAGACAACTGAGGTGGTGGAACTGTCGTGCAATTTTTTAAGAGGTGGTGGAACTGAGTTCCTGTGGGCCCCTGCCCAATTTAACCCCTCAATGTGGTCTCCCACCTGGCCACTCTTGTAAAGAAGGTGATGACATAAAGTTTCATCTTAAATTAAAGCAGCAGTGGAATGAAATGGGCCCTATCAGTTTTTATGCTGAGGTGAATACAAAAGTGGAAGGCGGATGCCCATAAAAAGCCCCTATCTCATAACCCACAGTAATGTACATCACCATTTCCCAGAATCCAGGTGTCTAATTTCTTTTAAAAATAGACTTATTTTTGCTGACCATTATTTCAATGGGAATGGAATTAAGGATTTACCACGCTTTGTGAGAAGTAATAGTTCCTCTTTGTGCTATTAATTTTTTTGCAACATAATTGAAATGGGTGTCCTCTTGTACCAGTAACCTCTTTTTTTTTTTTTTTTTTTTTTACCAGGAGAGACACACTAAGCTGAAAGCTTGTTTACAGGTGTGACCTGGGAGCACAAGGAAGTTAAGTGACTTGCTCAGGGTCACACAGTATGCAAGTGGGAGCTGTGGATTCAAACCTAGGTCTCCAGGTTTGTAGCGTAGAGCCTTAACCCACTGCACTATACTGCCTCCACTGAGCTATACTGCCTCTTGTTTAAATTCAACCCCCATTTCATTGAATAAGTAAGGATCTTTAATAATATCCCACATAAGGAGCAGATCTGCCCTTGACCATCTTGTCTCTAGGGACATCAGGTTCACATTCCCTAAGCCAGCACTATAATTTAGTTCCCCAAGCTCCTGCATTTGTCGTCAGTCCCTTTTGTACCCTTTTGATTTGGATGATGTCATTTCTCTTAAATGGATACCAAAACTGTGAGCAGAAATCAAAGTGGGGCCGAACATGTGATCTATACAGAGGTGTCCAAATCTCTGGATCTCTCGGTCTAATGTTTTTACGTATTGCCCATAACGTTTTGTTGGCCTTACTCACGACTTCGTTTGTTCTTTTAAAACAAAAAACCTTGAGACCTTTTTCACATGAAGTTTCTGCCAACTGTTTTCCACATAAGAAATATAGATATTTTTTTTATGTCCCAGGCGCATAACCTTGCACTTGTCAAGATGAAAGTGCATTTCCCAGACAGTTACCCAGTATGTAATATGGTTACGGTCTTCCTGTATTCTGACTACTTCTTCAGATGTGGCACAAGTACCGCCAGTTTTAGAGTTGTCAGCATACTTTGTTGACCAGCTGTTCAAGTTGTATGTAAGATCTGATCTAAAAATGTAGAAAATCATTGTGCCCAGCACTGACCTCTGTGGCACCCCACTACACACACTAGCTACCCTCCTGTGATTGGACTCCCTTGACCACCACTCTCTGAGTTCTGTCATGCAGCCAGTTACATACCCACCTAACCAGTCTGTGAGCTGCTCCTGCTAGTTTTAACTTTTCTATTGCAGCCCGATGGAGCACAAAGTCAAAGGCCTTGCTAAAATCCGAAAAGATTACATCACATGCAACTTTCTTATCCAGCTGGATGCTAAGTTCTTCAAAGCAACACAGGAAATTTGTAACGCAAGACTTACCCTTAGTGAAACCATGTTACTCGGAGTCAATATTACCTAAAAATAGGATTGAATTTTATCCCTTATAACCCCTTCCACGAGTTTGCATATAGCAGATGTTCAGCTGATTGGGCTGTCATTTTCAGTGTTATGTTTGTCTCCTTTTCTGTACAGTGGCATAGTGGAGTTTTTGTTGCACTTGGATCTGTTTCATGCTCCGATTGTACTTTGACCTCTTTGTGTTTAAAAAAAAAAAAAAAAATTCTAAAATGTATTTTAAAATACAGGTACTGAGCTGCCTGCTGGTCCAGCAACCAGGGTTTGGGATCAGGCTTGGGTCACGGTCACTGTGCTGGGAGTGGGCTTGGGTCATGGTCACTGCACTGGGAGTGGGCTTGGGTCATGGTCACTGCATCGGGAGGCAGGGCTTGGGTCATGGTCACTGCATCGGGAGGCAGGGCTTGGGTCATGGTCACTGCATCGGGAGGCAGGACTTGGGTCACGGTAACTGCTTCGGGAGGCAGGCCCAGGAAGAGGTAGCTGCAGCACAGAAGCATTCCTTGGCTGTGGAGGGTGGGTGGCTGGTTCCAGTGCTACAGTGATCCCTGCAGCTGGTCCAGGGATCTTGCTTTCCCTGTAGGGAGTCCGTCTGTGCATGATGCCCGCAGTGGCTGTGTCCACTCCAAGGGGTGGAAGGAGGGACTACAGGCTGAATGAAGAGAGAACCAGGTGGAAAATATGTGCCCCAAACCATTTAGATGACTGTTGCTGGTATCCTTGGGCCCTGTTCTGTGTGCATCCTCACCAGCCATGATCGGGGAAGGGGGAGCAGCTGACAATGCTGAGGGGTCACCGGCAACAGAAGACCAGAATGCAAGGTGCAGGTAGCAGCTCAGGAGCCAAACAGTTGTCGACCCAATCTGTGTGAAAGAATATGACATCTGAATTTTACCCCACTTCATTTTCTAACACTGATGCCAAAGTCCCATTAAAAGCTACAGGAGTGGGCATGAGTGATGGTGATTGTCGTGAGGTTAACGGTCAGGCACCATACTAGTTTTAAGCAAATTAGATAAACTCTCTTACTTTTTAAAGTATGCCATAATTTTTGAATCATATTAACAGTGCAGAATGCCCAGATCTGTGGCCCTGTGGGCAGTACAGTGTGTTATTGTGTGGAAGAACCAAATTCATGTCCCAAAACTTATTCCCCATCCAAGCCAGAGGAACCCTGGGTGTGCAGCGAAGAAAATCTGTTCAGGATTTGGGAGAAGCAGGGGTGAGACATCTGTTTCATTGCTTGAGTGCCTCCTGCTGTCAGTGAGAAGCTGTTACATTATAGATAACCACATAATATTGGCTCCCCCACCCAAAAACAGGCAAACATCAGTGGGCAGTTCAATGCATTGTGTGAGGGAGGTATGTGGGCACAAAAAAGAAGAGAAAAAGCCACTGGGCATGCAGCTGTCCATAACCCCCCGGCTTCCATGTCAGCAGGCATGGCACTGCTGACAGCACCTCCTGCTACCTGCTCCGGCAAACAAAAGCCACCTGGGCTGCACCTCCTGGCCTGGATCTCACTTTTGGGGGAAAGGGGCAGGTTCTCACAGATTGCCTTGGTGAAGTAACAGGTCAGAGCTGGAGGGAATGCGGTAGAGACTCTGACAGGCAGTGACCCTGAAGCCAGTCAAAAATGGGAGAACTGACGTAGGCAAATGGAGGTGGGAGGATGGAAGTAGTTGAATGGTGGTAGGAGATTTGCAGGTGAATGGAGGTGGGAGAGTGGAAGTAATTCAATGGAAGTAGGAGATTTGAGGTGGGCGAATGTAGGTCGGAGACTAGAGGGATAGAAAAGAGAGAAAACTGGAGGCTGAGGAATGGAGGTTAGGGAATGGCAGCAGGAAAATGCAGGTGGGAAAATAGGGGCAGGAAACAAGAGACTGAAGAATGAAGGTGGGAGAATGGAAGTGGCAGAATGGAGGCTGGGGCTACTCCCAAATCAAGGGAGTCTGGTTTTGGCAAGTTATATTTTGGATTAGTGTCAACACGGCTACCTGATAAAAACCTCAATGTAGAGTGTTGGTGGTTGGCTTCCATTGAACTCCAGCCTCCATATTTCACTGCTCCACAGTTGTGACCCAGACTTGGGTTGCCAACATAGCTTGCCAATCGCTGGACTATTGGGCCAACTTGTGCCTGTACTTTTGTTTACTCATTTGCTATACATTTTCTGACTGAATAATTTGAACAAAATTCTGTTTTTCTGCTTTTTTTTTTTATTTTATGTTTGCTACTACTCTTGTCCGGCCCTTGGGAAACTTCTTCCAGTCCTTGACCCCCCCAACCCCAGCTTCATCACCTTGCCTTCTCCCAGGGCCAGCCTCTTAAGACAGACTACCTTGGCTTACCCTCACAGTGGGGCAATCAGAGGGCCTCAAGTCCCTAAGGACAACTTCACACTCTGGGTTCCTATACTCCGATGTCAGTGGGTGGAGGGTGGGAGGGGTGACGTGAAGGGAGGTGGGATAAAAATTCCAAGAAAGAGGAGTGGTTGAACCACAGTGGGCTCAGGGAGGGTGAGGGTGGTGGAACAGAGGCACATCCCTCCAGTTGTACCTCTCCACAATTTCTATGCCATTCTGGAAAAGTGTGGTTCCTCTATGGAGGCACCCACAGTGGAGACCAAGGAGGATGCTGGGAACCTCCACAAAGGAGACACACAGAAGGGTGGCATGGAACCCCACAGGGAAGAAACAACTCCTGATGGGGGACTCTATTGTTAGGAAGGTAGAACTGGGGGAGGAAGGGGAGAGGGAGGTAAGGGGCCTGCCTGGCGCCATGGCTTGGAGGGACAGGGAGCAAATCCTCAGGATCACAGGAGCAGCTGCACAGGGGAGGGAGCTGGATGTCGCTGTCCACCTAGGGACAAATGACCTGGCTAAGAAAGGGATCAGAGCAGTGCAAGAGGCATTTATGGAGATGGGGAGGGGCCTTAGACAAATAGCACACACAGTAACCTTCCCGGAGGTACTGCCTGTCTATGGCACGGATAAAGCTAGGGTGCTCCACACCATGGGATTCAATCAGTGGTTGAAAAACTGGTGCAGAGCTCAGGAATTTGGCTTTATTGGGGACTGGGGGTCCACCTGGACAGATGCAGGCCTATACTGGCGTGATGGTCTGCATCTGTCCAGGAAAGGAACCAGGATCCTAGGTGATAGGTTTAAATACTTCATTGGCAAGCATTTAAACTAGCCAAGAGGGGAGGCACTGGAAAGGAGCAGGGAAATCCTAGCCCCCCCAAAAAAAAAAAATCAGGGTACTAAGTGAGGTAGACACCAACATAGAGATGTCAATAGAGAGAAGCACTGGGGTAAATAGAGAAAGTGACAAACACAATAAGGACAGGGATGGGGCAAAAAAGGGTAAGGCCATCAAGAAATGAAATGGAGGGTAATGAGTACCAACGCCCATAGTCTGGGCAACAAGCTCCCTGAACTGTTGGCCTTGATGGAAGAGGGATGCCTGGATATCGTAGCAGTCACAGAAACATGGTACGCAGAGAACCATGACTGGGATGTTAACATACCAGGCTACACAACCTACAGGAGAGACAGGGAGGGCAGAAGGGGAGTGTAGCCCTCTATGTAAGGGAAGGGGTAAAAGCAACTGAACAAAACAGTAAACAGGGAGGAGAGGAGACACTGTGGGCCACCTTAGAGACTGGAAATGGCACCACAATCTGCAAAGGGGTTGTATACAGACCCCCATGTCAGGGGAAGGGAATGGACAAGGATATGATAGAAGGCATACTTAGGTTGGCAGAGAAAGGGGATATACTGTTGATGGGGGACCTTAACATGCCAGATGTTAACTGGAGCACATTTGCTGCAGCCACGTCCAAAAGCAGGGCCATTCTTGATGCCCTACAGGGGGCATGCCTCAGACAGCTAGTTTTGGAACCTACTCGTGAGGAAGCAATCTTAGACCTTGTACTCTCAAATGAGGACCGTGAGAGGATCTCAGATCTAGAAGTGGGTAGCAATTTGGGAACAAGTGACAACCAAACAGTGTGGTTCACGATAAACTCAGCTACAGAGTCGAGCCATACAAAAGTGAGGGTTCTGGACTTCAGGAGGGCTGACTTTGGCAAGATGGGAGAGTGCCTTAGAAAAGCACTAGTAAACGGGCTAGAAGGAGGGGTGGAGCAACAATGGGGAAATATCAAAACTGCCATCACAGAGGCAACAAGCCTTTGTGTGAAGCAAATAAACAAATCAAAATGAAAGAAAAAGCCACTATGGTTCTCAAAAGAAGTGGCGGTGAAGGTTAGGGAGAAAAAGATAGCATTTAGGAAGTATAAGGAAACACAGAAGGAGCAGGGCAGAGAACTGTACCAGTTAAGGCAGAAGGAAGCAGGAAGGTAGTCAGAATAGCAAAGGCACAAACTGAGGAAAAGATAGACAACTCGGTTAAGAAGGGGGATAAAACCTTTTTATAGGTATATCAGGGAGCGTAGAAAGACAAAGTGAGGGATAGTGAGGCTGAATAGAATGGATGGTGGGTGGGCAGAGAGTGACAGTGAAAAAGCAGGGATACTGAATGAATACTTCTGTTCAGTATTCACAAAAGAGGGACGTGAGGAGGTGCCTAATCCAATTAACAGAAGCACTCGGGGGTTGATCCCAGTCCTTTCACAGAAGATAGGGTTCTGAAAGAACTCCTAAAACTGAATGTGACAAAGCAATGGGGGCAGATGGAATTCACCCCAGAATTCTAAAAGAATTAAGCAGAGAACTAGTGACACCACTGACTACCCTTTATAACAAATCATGGGAGGATGGTGTGGTACCCGAGGACTGGAAGGCTGATGTGATTCCCCTTCACAAAAGTGGGAGCAAGACAGAGGCAGGAAACTACAGACCTGTCAGTTTGACCTCTGTGGTAGGGAAAGTGATGGAATCGCTTCTAAAGGAAAGAATTGTTGAGTACCTAATGGCCAGTGGGGCATAGCACCCAAGGCAGCATGGGTTCACAGTGGGAAGGTCATGTCAGACGAATCTAATTGATTTCTTTGACTGGGTGACCAAAGTAGTAGACCAGGGAGGGGCTGTGGACATGGCCTACCTAGACTTTAGCAAGGCATTTGACACAGTCCCATACAAAAGATTAATAATCAAATTAACCAGCCTTGGAGTGGGTCCCAGGGTGGTAGCCTGGGTAAAACATTGGTTGAACAACAGGACACAGAAGGTAACTGTAAATGGAGTCCACTCTGAAGAAAGAGGGGTTACTAGTGGGGTACCGCAGGGTTCAGTACTGGGTCCAGTCCTTTTTAATGTCTTTATAAATGACATTGCAGAGGGACTGGAAGGAAAAGTATGCCTCTTTGCAGATGACACAAAGATCTGCAACAGGGTTGATACACAAGGAGGCGTGGAAAGGATGAGAAGGGACTTGGCAAGGTTGGAGGAATGGTCAGAAGTATGGCAGCTTGGATTCCATGCAAAGAAGTGCAAAGTAATGCACCTGGGAAACAAAAACCCAGGGGAAGATTACACATTGGGGGGTAGGTAGTAACAACAAAAATGGAAAGGGACCTGGGGGTAATCATATCAGATGACCTTAAGGTTGGCAAGCAATGTGAGAAGGCGGTAGAGAGGCTGGGGGATACTGGGATGTATAGGAGAGGCATCACCAGCAGAAAACAGGAAGTTGTTACTCCCTGTACAGACAGTGGGTGAGACCCCATCTGAGTACTGCGCCCAGTTCTGAGACCCCATCTCCGCAAGGACATAAACAGGATGGAGGCAGTTCAGAGGAGGGCAACTAAAATGGTGCAGGGTCTGCAAGAGAAGCCATATGAGGAGAGGCTAAAGGAGCTTAATATGTATACCCTTGAGGAAAGGGGAGACATTCAAGTACCCCAGTGGAATCAACAAAGTCCAAGAGGGTAGAATCTTTCAGAAAAAGAGACGTGCAAGAACAAGGGGACACAATTTGAAGATAGAGGGGGGATGGCTCAGGGGCAATGTGAGGAAGTATTTTTTCACAGAGAGGGTGGTGGACACATGGAACAGCCTTT
This sequence comes from Neoceratodus forsteri, assembly GCA_016271365.2. Lineage (NCBI taxonomy): Eukaryota > Metazoa > Chordata > Ceratodontiformes > Ceratodontidae > Neoceratodus > Neoceratodus forsteri. The sequence goes on along the minus strand of JADMNL010000034.1, from coordinate 105,903,599 downwards.
CTGAGGAGGTAGTGGGGTCTAAAACTGTGGGAGAATTCAAGAATGCATGGGACAGACATAAGGCAATTCTTGTAGGGGTAGGAAGAAATACGCTGTTGGTTAAATAGGATCTGCAGCTTATCCTCTAGGTAGGGAAATAGGCAGACTAGGTGGGCCAAGCGGTCCTTATCTGCCGTCAAAGTCTATGTTTCTATATTTCAATGAATGTGGCTAGTGTTTGGACTTGGATGTTACATGGGGGCAAAGGAACTGGAGCCACTGGTGAGGGAGAAAGATTAATTCACATAATTAATAATACTGCCAGTGTGCTGATCGATGGTGTGTTTGCCTTTTCTAATAATCCATTCCTTGTAGCAGCTATGCACATACTCCATATAATTGGCAGCTGTTCAGAAATTCTTCAAAGTCCTTCCTGTGTGCGAAGGGAGGGGAAGCAGGATAAGACTAGGAGTGATGTGATGGAGGAGTTTAACAGATGGCTTAAGGAATGGTGCCAGGAAAAGTGGTGCCACTTTATGGGGATTGGAGGGACTTACTGGGACAAGAGGCTCTTCAAGGGTGACAGACTTCACCTGATGAGAGAGGGGACCTGCGCACTGTGGCAGATGTTTGATGTCTACATCAGACATGTGAGCGGACTGTGGGGGAGGCTGTGTCTGGGGAGCCACAGTGGCAGGTGAGAGGAAGGGGATCCTGCTAGTTCACCGCCACATCTGGGAGCTTATGGCAACACAGTTGGTACATTGAGAGATGTGTCCTTTACAGGACTGAGGGATGGGACATTTTGGGGGGGGGAGGCCAGAAAGGGTAGGGGCACCAACAAGGGGATGAGAGGACAAGGAAAGAACAAGGGTAAAAGCAAAACAGGATCAGGGGTCAACTGGAAGGGGTATGCCTTAATGCAGGAGCCTAGGTAACAACATCCGCTAGCTCCTGGGACTGAGTGCAGACACAGAGGAGGAGCTTGTGGCCATCACAGAAACATGGGCCTTGAAAAATAACGATTGGGAACTGTTGGTCCTTGGGTACTCACTTTTACTGTTCAGAAGGCAGAGGGGGGAGGAATTGCCCTTTTTGTCAGGGAGGGGCATCGAGGTAGTGGAAGATGGGTGCATCTGGGAAGTAAAGGAGAGACAGAGTCACGGCAGCCTCAGGCATGAAACTGCGCTTGGGTGTGATCTATAGACCTCTGGGGCAAGTGGAGGAAAGGGACAGAAAGCTCAGGGAAGAACCTGAATGATGGGTAGCAAAGGGGAAAGTAATGGTGGTGGATTATCTGAATCTGGCAGACATTGATTGGGATGTTATGGTGACCAGAAGTGCCAAACGTCAGGACTGGCTGGATGCCTTCCGGGACGACAAGGAACAAGTAGGGAACTACAGACTTGTCAGTCTCACCTCTACTGTAGGGAAGCTGATGGAGTCACTGGTCAAAGAGGACCTTACGGACTACGTGGAGATAGTAAATAGCACAGATTCATGGCAGGAAGGTCTTGTTAGACTAACCCAATAGTATTCTTTGACTATGTGATGAGGGAACTAAACAGGAGCCATGCTGTGTGGGTTTGCTCTACTTCGACTTCAGCAAGGCTTTCGACTTGGTGCCTCACAGATGCTTACTGAAGAAGATGGATGATCTGGGTGTGGCTAAAGTCACAGTGAACTGGGTAGGTAACTGGTTATAGGGGAAGCAGCAGAGGATTGTGGTCACTGGGTTTAAATTAGAAGAGAGGGCAGATACAAGCAGGGTTCCGCAGGGATCTGTCCTGGGTCCAGTCATCTTTAACATGTTCATCAACAACATTGGGAAGGGGATCCAGGGCAGGTTGTGCCTCTTCTCTGATGACACAAAGCTCTGTAGTGGGGAGAGTGACAAGGGAATAAGAGGAATGCAGAGAGAGACTTACAAAAGTTAGAGGGGTGGTCCAGGCTTTGGCAGTTGAAATTCAATGTCAGAATATGCAAGGTAATGCAAATATGGAACAAGAACCTCAGGACGGAGTACTGGATGGGAGGGGTGAAACCTAGTACTATATCTGAGTAACAAGACCTTACAGTTGTCATCAGTGACTCCCTAAAGCAATCGTGTCAGTGCAACAAGGCTTGTAGCAAGGCAAATAAGATGCTGGGATGTATCGGGAGAGGTACTGATAGCAGAAGGAGAGCGGTAGTACTTTCCTGTACAGTACATGGATCCCAGAGGGGTTCACACATGGAGTACTGCTCCCAGTTCTGGAGTTCTCACCTCATGAAGGCTAGAGATAGGCTGGAGACAGTGCAGCACAGGGTAACAAACATGATCCAGGACCAGCAGGACAGGTCCTTTGAGGAGTGCCTCAAAACACTGACCATGTACTACCTGGAGACCAGGAGGGAGAGAGGAGATATGCTAGAGACCTTCAGGTTCCTAAAAGGAAGAAACAAGTTGAACTGTGGGGAACTATTTAGCTTGAATACTAACTCACGGTCACATGGAGATGAATGGAAGCTAACAGCATGAAGTTTCAGGAGGGACATGAGGAAGTAGTTTTACAGAAAGTGTGGCAGAGCCGTGGACCAGACTGCCAGCTGAAGAGGTGGGTGTGAAAACTGTTAGCGGTTTCAAGCACTTTTAGGACAGAATGAAGGGTATAGTGATTGTTTGGGGTGACAGAATCCGAGAGAAGAATGGGGTGGGAGCAATGGGGAGGGCTAGGAACCTGGAGGAACAGTAGGTCCTAGGGCTTATTAGGGAACTCGGGCAGACTGAATGGACCTGTGGTCCTTTTCTGCTATTATTGTCTATCTTTCTGTGTAACTTGTTGGTTTCAGGTATGGAGAGTCGGTTACTACACCACTGTTTGCTGATACTCCATCCCTTGCCGTGTTAACAAGTGACTTCATTCTTGCTCTTGTCCCCTCAGGTGTTTTGCACGTTGCGGCTATTGAAGTGTATACTTCCAAGGAGTTGGAGTCTGTGAATGGGACAGATGTTAGATTGAAATGCACGTTCACAACCTCTGCACCAGTGGGAAACTCTGTTACAGTATCCTGGAACTTCAGGCCACAAGCCGGCGGATCCGAAGAGTCTGTAAGTGAAACGCTGAGATTTTTTTAATTTTTTTGGGGGGGGAGGAGGGAGGGGCTTTTGTTATGCACCCATGTCCAGCAAATCAAGGGATCAAAGTAGCTGAAGCCTGCAGTTTGTGGTGCTGGTGTGTGGGCTGATAACATTTTGGATTTTCACACACTCCTCTACAGGTCAACCTGAATTCCCATAATTATTGTCTAATTTTTCTGGGTGGATATTTATGTTTTCCTGTTTTCAGTGTGTACAGCCCCTTGAGCTTTTCAAACAAATGAATGGTCTATCAGATATTTTTAGTTGCAACTGCAAACCCGTTTCTTAAATTACTGAATTTTTTTATCTGTGTTTTAAAGCAGCAGTTCAGCAACATTAGGCAAAACATTTTTTTCCACTATATAAAATATTCCAGGTATCTTCCAGTTTTATTCTGAGGTAAAATGTTCTAGTTTTACCAGAAACAGTACTTTATAAATGCTTCTACTTACTTTTTACATACTAACATACTAAAATGCCAGCAAGAAAAAAAGATATCTGCCACATTTGACTTAGAAATAGCACTGTTGGGCTAGCAAAAGTTAGAATCGAGAAAATAAAAAAAACTCAAGGTGTGTAGTATCTAGAATAGTAGATCTGTCAGGTGTGCTAATATCTGTATTAACTATAACCAAAACTAGCTTTTGGAGAACATATTTTTCATTGCACTGCTGTTTTAAAAGGAAAAATACTGTAACAACAGACATGCACGGGTGGGCCTGCTCTTGCCTTTGGCAATCCTGCAGTGAAATTTACTGCTGGTGGCTTCTAGGGAAAGGAGGGGCCCCAGATTCTGACACCTTTTCCCCTGATCTGTGGGGAGTCAAGTTGCCTGAGTAAGTGCCCCAGGCAGTAATGGGACAGACTGTGAGCAGGGCCTACAAGGGGAGGACTGTGCTGGAGACAGGCTGATCTGGTGGAGACCTCATTGTGGGAAGACCTGTGGGTGGGAAGAGGTGTGAGCTGTGCCATCCTAGGCCTAAAAAGTATGAAGTAAGCTGTTGGAGAAGGTGCCGAGTTCTGAAGAGGAAGAGAGCAGCAACTACGTGCAAGCTGGTAGATACATGACAAAGAAGATCCAGCACGGAGCAAGAGTCCAGTGGCTACTGATCCAGTTCCCACAGCAGGCACTGCAGCAAGGTGTCAGGCTGCCAACAGTCTAAGGGTTTGGAAGCTAGGACTTATGTAAATCAAGGCCTCAGCAGTCTGGAGAGAGTAGATGGAGGTCAGGGCTGTTGCTGTTATTAAAACTGTGTTTTGTTGTCAAACTTCAATCAATCAATCAAATCTTTATTTATTCAGGTGATCATCATTGAGCAAGGCTCATTTACAAGATGGACCTGATAAGGTCAAGGTTCGAGTTGATGCACAGCAATTACATCACATACTTACGAGACAGTTATACATACAGAAAAAAGAAAATGTTATTTATAACACAATGATATACAGAGAATTCACATGTTAAAGCTTGGCAAGAGAAAGTTAAACTAACATCTACAATATGTACAGTACATATATATCACAATGAGGGCCATGACAGTCACTCACATAATGAGCACAAGGATGGTGAAGGGAATATTGGGTGCCATATACTGGCAGTGTCTGGCTGGAAGGAATATGCCATATGTGATTGGAATATGGTTTTGTGGGATGACTCTCTAGCGGTAACAACTGCATTTCTCTGTGAGGAAGGGTGTACAGTGCTGCTTGAAGGATGTAAATGGAATGATGATGGACAGTTTTAGAGATTTTTGTAGGGTGTTCCATGCTATGGCTAGAGAATAGCTGATTGCTGCCCTCCCTATTTTGGTGTTGACTTTGGGCAATTTGAGCAGGATGATATTGTTGCTTCTTAGGGCATAGGAGCTGGGGTGGTCAGGTTGAAGCAGTCCAGGATATAGCTTGGAAGTTTTTTTGATAAAGCTCTGTAGATCCATAGAGCTGCATTTCTGCTCCTCCTGACATGAAGGGAGACCCATCCAATTGCATCATAGAGAGAATAATGATGAGTATTATATGGCAGGTCTGTAATGAACCTTATTGCTCTATGGTACAAGGTATCCAACTTTTGAAGGTAGGGAGTGGGGCAATGACTATAGAGGAAGTCTGCGTAGTCAATGACTGATAGAAAGATGGCCTGGACTAATCTCATCTTTGAATCTCTATTAAGGAAGGGTTTTAATCTGTAGAGGACGCCAAGCCTTAGGCGAAGCTTTTTCAGCAGTTGTTCTAGATGCTGAGTAAAGTCAAGTCTGTTGTCAATCCACACACCTAGGTATTTGAAATTTTCAACATACTCCAGATTTTCTCCAAGTATAGTGCATAGCTGGGGAGACTGATTGAAGAGGATGTTGGTGGAGTTTTGGGTTGTGAACATCATTGCTTTGGTTTTCTTTGCATTTAGCAGAAGCTTTTCTCGAGAAGCTGATGTTGTAACAGGAGAATTCTGCTTGTAGGATTTCATGAGCAACTTTAGGTGAAGGGTTGCTGACATACAGTACAGTGTCATCAGCAAAGAGATGTACTGAGGACTTGGTAAGGGTTGAATCAATTTTATTTATATAAATGGCAAAAAGGATAGGACCCAGAATAGAGCCTTGGGGGACTCCTCTTGACAGTGGTCTTAATGGAGAGAGGTCACCTTCAGCTTTTACCTGCTGTGATCTACCGGAGAGGTAGCATCTGAACCACTTAAGGGAGGATGGATCTAGGCCAATGGAGTGTAGGGATGAGAGTAGCAGTTCATGGTCCACAGTGTCGAATGCTTTGCTCAGGTCCAGGAATACTGCACAGACATTGTTCTTTTATCCAGTTCGGTTTGCCAATCATTGGTGACCTTGGCTAATGCAGTGATAGTGCTATGTTTGGCCCTGAATCCAGATTGAGCTGGATTTATAGATTAGCATTGTCCAGATATTCCCTTAACTGAATACTCACTAATTTTTCCAGCATCTTGGATAACATACAGGTAGGATGGAAATGGGCCTGTAGTTATTAAGATCCATAGGGTCCCTGATTTTAGAAGGGACCACTGGGCTGTCTTCCACAGCATGGGAATAGAGCCAGAGTTTAGGAAAGGTTAAAGAGGTGAGTTAGGGGACTGCAAGCACATGACACGCAATCTTTAGAAAGAATGGGTCCAGAAGATCTGCTCCTGCACTTTTTTGGTATCTAGATGCCATAATAGATCCTCAACTTGTTTCAACAGTATAGGTTTGAAGCTAAAGGAGGAGTCAACTCTTTGTTCACCAGTATAGTGGGAGCTTAAATGATCCCTTAATAGGTTAGCTGGGGAGGAGTCAAAGGCAAGGCCAGCTGTTGTGAAGTGGTTGTTGAATGCATCCAGGATTTCCAATGTGCCAGTAATGGGGCCACAGTTACTGTGTAATTGGGTTGGAAGGGGGTTGTTAACATCCTGGCCCATCATACCCTTGATGGTGCCCCAAAATCTAGCAGTATTATGGTAGGAGGAGTCGAGCTGGGCCAGGTAGTAGGCAGCCTTTGCATCCCTAACTTTCCTAGTGCATTTATTCCTGGCTTTCCTAAAGATCATCCAGTCCATGATATTCTTAGTTTTTCTTGCTACTTTCCAAAGTTTATCTCTCTCCAGCAGTGCAGCTTTGAGGTCAGCTGAAAACCAGTGACAGGATTTGTTTTTTATTTGGATACTAGAGATTGGGGCATGGGTGTTAAGGGCATTTAATATAATGCTATTTAGCACCTGCTGAGCTTTTTCTACAGAATGTGCAAGATAGAACTTTTGCCAGTGTGGAGGTAGGCTAGATCATGCAGATATCCTTCAATATTGATGTTTTTCTTGGATCTCCTCATGAGGAATTCTGCAGGATCTGTTTTAATGCTGTTGGATCTTACCCCTAGATGGGGCAGTGGTCACTTATGTCGCATAGGAGCACTCCAGCATGTGTGAATAGATGTGGTTTACTCACTATCATGATGTCAAGTAGAGTACTGTTCCTACTATTCCTTGCATTTAGTCTTGTTGGTTCATTAATTAACTGTGTGAGCCCGTGAGGTGTCACAGAATGATACCAGAGGTGTAGCTGCCTGGGTGAGCCAGTTGAAATTCAGGTCCCCTATGATAATGACTTCTTCAGTACAGGACTTGACCAGGTTTCCAGGTGGGATAAGAGCTTGTGTTCAGCAGAGCAGGGTCTGTAGCATCCAATTAAATGGAAAGCTGCTGTATTGGGGAGAGAGACTTTTAGAGATAGACACTCAAATTCCTTGGGCATAGATGTTGCAGCAGTACAGGATACAACTAAACCAGCTTTTACATATATGGCTACTCCACCTCCCCTTGTTTGGCGATCAGCTCTGAATAGCTGATAGTTAGGTAGGTTAACTTCCCTGTCCATTGTGGTGGTCTTGAGCCATGTCTCAGTTATCACAAGAAAGTCTGGCAAGGTATGGGCAACCCAGGCTTGTAATGAACAGGAACTGAACATGAACTTATGGCTTTTAATGAATTATTGAATAATTCTGACAAAAATTTAAGATTCACAGTCAATTACAATAAAACAGCAATACCATTCCTAGACTTGCAGATTAAAATAACAGATTTCATGTTTAGTACTTCGTTGTTTAGGAAAAGCACAGATAGAAATACTTTATTACATAATAGAAGCTATCATGAGCCCAAGTTAAAAAATAGTATTCCCTATGCACAACTAGTAAGAGTGAAACGAAATTGTAAAGAGACTAGTGACTATTTGGTACATAAGGAAGAAATGTTAAATAGATTTCAAAATAGAGGATATTCTAGAAAAGTTTTAACACAAGCAAGTGAAAAAATAGATAGAGTGACACGTGAACAACTTTTAAATAAAAAACAAAATCAAAAAAAGGAGAGAGTGGTGTTTGCAACTAAATACAATCATAAAATGACGGAGATTAGAAAAATTATAAACAAACATTGGCATTTAGTTTCCATGGATAACCCTAATATTAAATCGTTACAAGTGAGACCAATAATAATATCCAAAAAAGTTAAAAACTTAAAAGACAGATTAGTACATTCACAGTTTACACACTATAACCTTAATAAAACTCAATTATTGCTCGGACCACTACAACCAGGGATGACCAGATGTGGTAAGTGTGCACTTTGTAATAATACAAGCAAAAAAACAGTGTTTAAACATCCTTTTTTTAACGAAGAATTCCACATTAAAGACCACATCGATTGTAACACTGAAGGTGTTATTTATGTTTTGCAATGTCCTTGCGATAGGCTATATGTAGGACAGACTAAAAGAGCTCTTAAAATACGAATATGTGAACATAAAAGTGACATAAGAAATAAAATGACAAATCTCCTGTTGCTATGCATTTTAATGAGGCAGGCCACACGGGAGCATCTCTTAGGTTCTGGGGTCTTGAGGTAGTGAAACAACCCCTTAGAGGTGGAAATTATAAAAGATTGTTAGAGAAAATGGAAATGAAGTGGATCTTCAGTCTGAGAACTTTAGATCCCAATATTGGTATGAACATTGATTGTAATTGGCAAGCATGTCTGTAATTATATATGAGTATGTATAAATAAAGTTTAGTTGGAGTCTATGAATGGTACAAACTATATTTTATACATGAAGTAACAGTTTTTCAAAGGTAGAATTAATATTGAAGGTATTTGTTCATTGCTTGTCATTGGTAGGAATATTGGAGTAAATCAAAGTCTATATAAAATGATTAGTGTCAGTTTCCAATTTATAACTGTTGATGTTTTCAATATCAGAGTTTAACACAAGAGTTAATTGTTTATAAGTGAGTTGTTTATTTTAATATTTAACAAAATTGAATATTTGTAATAGTTGATAATTATCCTGCATCAAAAAATATTAGACATAAAATATTGTTTTTCAGTGTTATTCTTTCGATATAAATCAGTCAAAGTTATTGCATCCCTTTATGTAACAATAAAAGTTTTCTTTTCTTATCCATATTCTATTTCAATAAGTAGTCACACACTTGAATAGCAGCCCGTCTTTTAAGAGCAGCCTGAGTGTACGCACATTCCCATTGATTTAGGGAGTGTGTGTTCAGTTACTAAACAGCCGCTCATGATAGCGAGGTTTCAGGTAGTGATCGTCACTCCGCTGGGAACTCAGGCTGCTCAAGAGGGAAAGCAGCCTTGGAAAACCTATTAGCGTCCTAGCGTTCGTGCAAGCAAAATGCCATTACGGTCGTATTTTGTATTAGCTTTTTTAAAAAAAGCGATGGGCTATATTTGTGAATGTTATAAGTTGATCAGAAAGCCTTAATTATTGCACCATTAGTGTCATAGTGTTCGTGCAAGCAAATGCCAGTACGGCTGAATCAGAATAAGTGTTTTTTCCAAAAAAAGTTATGGGCAACATTTTTTGAACACTTTGGCTATTGCATTAAATCTGTCAATGAAGAAGGTAAGGATATTTTATTTAAAAACATCAAAAGATTTTCATAATCAAATGAATTTAAAGTATTTTGTTTTTTTTTTTTTATAATTTTTATATCCTTTACAAAATGTAGTTAAAAATTTTTTTTCAATTACAGAATGATTGAAAGGAATATATAATTTCAGAGCAACGCTAATTTGGCTTCCATAGGTATGCAGGTTATGGGGTGTTTAAGATCTTTGGATCTAAGTTACATTTAGACATGACTGCTGCTTCCAGTGTTTAATTGAAGTATTTTTTATATTGTTGTTAGGAGGAAGATTCCTATCTAAAGCGTAAAGTGTTTTTAATACAAACGTGACTCTTAGTACAGGTAGATATATGTAATGAAAAAATTTTGGAATTTATTGAAAACACAACATTAGTTAAGGGTAACAATAAATCATTTATGTTTTTACTAATTAGATGTTATTGAAGCCCCGTGATCAAGCTCATAGGAGCGAAACGTAGGGGTGTTTCTAAATAAAGAGAACGCATCATAAGCAACAGCAGACTCCGGATTGTTCATCGTTTGCGACCAACCCAGGCTTGTAGCAATGTAAATTTTTTCAACAGACTGCATACATTAATATGCAGGAAACTGAGGCCTTTGATTGAGGATAGGTCTGAAGGAGAGGTGATGCTTTCAAGAGGTCCAGGGTTGATTTCTACATTACCAATACAGAGCAATAGGAAGATCAGTAATTTCATAAGAGCTGCCAGTGATAGGGAGAGGGGGCTGTCTTTGGTCCTCCTTTTTTTATTCCGTTGCCACTCTTTGTTTTGGGTGCTCCCTGTGGATTTAAGGTAGTGTGTCGGATACCAATTAGCAGTTTGACGACTAGGCTTAGTGGGGATCTATATACCCAGTAGTGGGGCCTTGGCTGAGACATATATGTGGTGATATGTGTAACTTTATGGTGATTGTACCACTGTAGTCAATGCAGCAATGGCAAGACATATATGAGGGTATGGGTGTCAGCCACGGGGGATGTTCCAGAGAAACTAGGCGGGTTGCCCACTTTAGATTGTATAATAGGGTCATCTTCATTGTAGACCCCTATGGCTGACAGTGACAGGAGTATCAGTAGCAAGCTCCCCATTCTGAGGGGGATATTGATAGTTGGCAATAGGGAGTAGCGAAGTTGCTGATTGGTTGGATCAGCAAGCTGGTGTCAGCTCTCTGTTGGTTTAGAAAAAGTGCTGCGAGGCGGGGGAAGAATTTATTTGGGAAGATGCCTATAAATTAACACACAAGAGGGGGAAGGGTGGGTGGGCAAAAATTTTGCGCCTTTCCCGACTGCTCCTCGCTGTTCCTCCCGGCCTTGTGGTTCCCAAGTTCGGCTAGGTGCCGCCTGGCTGGCGGAGCGAAGCCTGGTGCTCAGCTGGTTGCTGTGGGCTGAAGGAAGCAGGCTGGAGAGAGAGAGAGGAGGGTGCAGCAATTAATAAGGGCAGTAGCAAGCCTTTTTCTGAGCGTCACTGACCAAATCTGCACTACAAAGGACTGTGGGGGGGGGGTCCTGTGGCTTGATCTGGTTATTGACTCCTGTGTGGTAGAGAAATAGTTGGCTTCCTTACAGAGCCCACTGAGAGCCGAGGTCCCCATGGTTCAATTGATTGGAGTGTCTCCAGCACTTGCCTTTGAACCTAATTTCTATTGGACTGCAGTGGTGGCAACGCCTTGTGTACAACCTGCGCACGTCTTGCCACAGGATCTGTCTCAATAAAAACAGAGGCATACAATTACACACAGTTAATCAGAACATATAGTCCATGCACTAGCACACTGATGAATAGAGAGATTGTCAAAGAGTACAAAATAGAATGACAGTTAATGTAAAACAGCCTCAACTAGTTCCATAGCCACACTAACAGTAAAAGAGATAAGAAAAATATCTACGCAGCTGCCTGTGACCTGGTCCTAAACAGAGTAAAGCTGATCTGTAATAAGGCGTGCCACTTCATACTTGATGCAGACAACCGCACTCATAGTTGTACTCTTTGTGCACTTACTGACTGGCTACCTTTACCCCACAGAATAAAGCTGCAGAACATTTTGCTAGCCCAAGAGGTGCTCCTGGGCCTAACACCCACTGCTTTAACAAATTGCTTCACCACCGTCTCCAACCAGTACAACACCAGGAACATGGCCAGGAATGCTCTTAAGCCTCCTTTCCTGCGTACTCTGCTGGTTATGCCATCATTTGCTGTCAGGACCACTAACTGGTTAAACAAACTGCCCGATATACTGTTGAATCCCCCCAAGTTTAATCAGTTTAAGAGGTCTCTGCAGTTTGCCTTTGTAGTCCAGTGCAATGGTAACCATAAAACAGTTCTATTTGAGTTTCTCACTGTAGATAACCTGTGACTTTTTATGCAATGATCTGTAACATTTTTTTCAAAACTGTAACCACCCAGTCCCCTGGGATTACTATAATCCTATTAGTACTAGTCTTAGGCAGGTAGAAAAGGCAGCTGGTAGGGAGCTCATTAGGACTTTTTACATAATGACATCATTGTTTGTTTAGCTAGCCTGAGAGAGGGACGATTATGTCATTTAGAACTCTCGCAGCAACATAACCATTTTTGAGTCAGCTGCTCCGGGAAAGTTTTAGAATGTTCAGTTAGTCTGAGTTAGAGAGTCAAAGTGGCAGGAGGTCTGCCAGTGGGGGCTCTGTCATAGGGAGCCCTGTGTTTCTCACCCTAGTTTGGATTAAATCTACAGTTGCCAGTGAAGTGGTGGAGACCTTTTGCAGCAGGAATCCTTGATTTCACCCCGGGGGGGGGGGGGGAGACTGCCAGTTCATCCAAGGGACAATCCCCTTAAGGTCCTAGAGTGTTTACAACTGCCTTTGAGAAGGACACTGTGTGAGAAATTCTGACAAAGCTGCCATGAAGAAAAGGGATGTTTTCTGGTTTGTTCTCCATGCCTTAAGGAAGGAGCAACAGATATGGGTGTAACCCCCCTGCAAATGGGGGTTCCCAAAAGACTTCCAGGAGCTTGCTTGAATGCTCCAAGCCTGAATGGTGTTTGGCATTTAAGCCATTTATCAGTGAGTGTTTTTAGAGCCTCTGGTACTGTCTCTTTAAGAGCTGTCTGCTTGCAGACATAATTAGTTTGTATGGAGGGACTGTGTGCTTCTCTGAGTACCACTCGAGCTGCTGCCAATTCACTTCATTTTGCAGTCACTAGGAGTGCAAAGGGAACCTATCTGAAAGATGTAACTGTTTGCCAGAAATTATTTAGAGTAATAATGAAATTACAGTTTGTCTAACCTGCTTTCTTTGCAGTCAGAACTGTGTCTGCTAGTTCCCATTCTAGTTTTGAACTGCTGAACTGGACCAATCAGTGGGGTAAGCTAGCTCTAAAATGGTGCCTTGGACGAATCAGAACTTGGACTCATAATCTGAGCAGCCACAAGAGGATTGTATGGGCAGTGACTCTGGGAGATGTAGTTTAGACTTCAGTGCCTTTTGGACCAACAGCAGCAGTCTATTGTGAGTGACAGCCAATCCAGTCAAGAACTGGGAGGAACTCAAAGGAAGTGCCCGGTTTTGTCGGTTGGAGTTTCAGTTGAGCTTTGGCAGTGAAGAAGGAAGGAGCCCTGTGCTTTTCAGTGTGCAGTTTTAGTCAAAAACGTGTGTAAGACCCAGAGTTCCGTCTGCAGCTTGTGTGACAGCTTGTTAGGACTGAATCTGTCCTGTGAAAGAATCAAAGGATCTCTGAAGAGTAGAAACCAGGCTCACCCTGTAGAAGACTGGAGGAATTGCTGAAAATTGCACCGGTCTGTCAGGAACTGAATCTGCTGTGTGTTCTCCGGTATTGTGCAGTAATTGCGACCGGGATACAGATGCAGCCTGCCTGGTATAGTGCTTTTATATGGATGTGTGAAGAGGTTTGTGTACTCAAGTGAGCCCTGCTGACATTGAAGGACCCTATCTTATTTGGAGGTCGTGAGTACTAATTCAGGGTCGCTCCTGTTGAATTGCCACATTAAATCCAAATGGAATTACTGTACTGCTGACTGTTTAATTCTCCTTTTCTCTGTGTGAAGGGCCCCTACCAGCTGCCACGGTTTGGACTAGCCACTAGGCTTGGGTACCCAGGGACAGTAACTGATAGGATAGGCCTGTGCACAGAGCCATAGGTAGATTATTAGAGTGATAAGCTAATTAACCTGATTTCCCTGTCCTTGTTATATCCCCTAAATAAATCAGAGCTGCTTGTTTCAGCAAAGTTATACTGCCTGAGGTATTTGTCTATGTTAAAGTACTGTACTGTGATTGTTGCACTGTATCTCATTTCACAGGAGGTCCCAGTGCCGAACCAGACCTGGGGGTAAGTGTATACTGTGAAGGTAATTCTGATATATTGTGTGGGCCACTAGTGGGAAGAAAGGGGGTTGCAGTGTCCCAGAGGGCTGTGACAAGTTAGTTTAACTATTGCAACCCTGACCTCTGGGTGGAGGCACCCGCCATTGGATCCAGGCCCTCAACCTGTTAGTGGCAAAATCAGGCAGGGTAGTAGCCCCTGGGATAGCGCCATCTAGGGTTACATCTTGAGGCTCACCGCTGGGATTGTGTGTCTCTAGTGGCCATATTTACGAACCACTGTTAAGAAAAAATGGGTACCCGACAGAAGTGGCTGTGCACCGGCTGGTGGAGTGGTGTACTGGGGAGGAGATCGACCCCAAAATGCTATGCTTATCCTGGACATCCCCTGGGTATCAATACGGACACTGTGCAGGGAGTACTTTCCAAGGTGGAAGGTTTACAAAACCCTGTGGTGGTGGGTCGGCATGCTAATCTGCTCACCCACACTTTCCTGGCCCTAGAGAGTTTAAGGATCCCATAGATAGCTCAAAGTGCCACAGACCATTACCCCAGAGGGAGCCCTCACTGCTTGGAGAGTGATAACTAAGGACAGTAAAGACCCGGTGGAATCAGCCCCCACCACTATCTGAAACTTTGAGGAGAAATTTGCTGAATGGTTGCTGGAGAGGGAAACTGTGGAGGACTTGAAGAAACTATTCTTGCCACCTGGGGTGTTCCTCCCCAACACCCTCTCCTGCTCCAGTGCCCGTGAATGGTGGCTGGAACCAATGCAGACTCTATTTCTGCACCTGCCATTAGTCACAACTCACCGCAGAGGTTGAGGATCTTCTCTGGCACCCTCCCACACCCCAAGGGAGGATGACTGGGAGACCTGGATAGACTATGTTGCCCCAAGTGCTAGAATGGCAATGTCTCGGCGAGGCAGCGAAAGAGGGTTAGTGAGAGCCTCCGAGGTCCTGCTCTGGCTACCATCCGTAAGCAAACGGGCCAGTAACCCTGAAGCGACTGCACAGGCCTATCTTGAGGCCTTGAGAATGTGTATGGGAGCCCAGATTCTGATGAGGACCCTATGGTGGAGAGTAAGAGATGCACAACAGTACCAAGGGAGTTGTTGTCTGTGTATGTATCTCGGCTGGAAAATTGTTGCAAGAATGCCTCAGAAAAGGTAGTTTGCCAGCGATTGAACTGGACCGAACCAGGCTGGACAGGATCCTTAAGTCTGCCCCTTCTCAGAACTGCTGTTGCTTCAGTTACGCCTGGCAGATCGACTGGAATCCCCACCCTCCTATGATGAGTTAATGAGAGAAATTCGAGGAGTTGAGAAAAGACGACTCGGAGGGACCTGCACCAATAGCTGCGGCTACGACCGAAGTGACTGAGGGTGACCCATCAAGTGAAGTTCAGGGCAGAGGTTGGCAGTCAATGAGTGCTCTGACAAGGAAAAGATATGTCACAATGGGGGCTAACTGTTGAGAGAGATCCGAATTCAAAAACAGTCCCTTTATGAAGGCCACGCCTGCAAGTACGGGCCCTGACCTATATCCGACTGCATCTGCTATGGGGTGGGGGTACCCACCCATGTATCTCCTGCTGATAACAGCTCCGAACTCGATTCCTTGACCATGGAAGTGGAGAAACTGACGAGATGTCTCCAAATGCTTATCACGCCGAGACAGAGATGGCACCAAGGTTTCCAGTTAGTAATACCCCGCCCTGGCTCCCAGTGTTGCGCCCGGCCAGCTCAAACTCCAGAAAGTATGTTTTGCTATAATTGTGGGAAAGATGGGCACATGAAAAGGGAATGCCAGTCCCCAAAAGACACTGACAAAGTTGCATATAGGCTACAAGGAGAGCTTCGGAGAAGAAATCAGTGGTTAAGAGGTGCACGACATGATCCCAGTGAGGGCACCAAAATGCTAATTCACGCCCTTTGTGGCAAGGTCAGTTGCCCAGGCCCCCACTACCGCCTCCAGACTGGTCCAGAATAGTGGGTCCCTCCATGGAGACCACTGTAAAGGTGAATGGAGTGTCTACAAGAGCTGTATTAGACAGTGGCTCCCAAGTGACAATTATGTTCCAGGATTGGTATCAGAAGCATTTGTCAGACGCACTTACAACCATTAGAAGGACTGCATGTATGGGGGTTAAGTGAGAAGGCCTACCCCTATTCCGGTATATCCGACTTGGCTGTCTTTCCCCACCTCGTGGCTGGAGTGGCTCAACAAGTAGAGACCCTAGCCTTAGTGTGTCCCCCACTGGACTGTATGATGGTGTCCCTTTGTTGATTGGAACAAATGCTCATATGTTCGGAAGGCTGGCACAGTTGTGTTATGAAAACAGGGTCAAAGACTAGTAGAGCTTTAAGAGTTCCGCTTTAATTAAGAAGGCCTATGAGGCACAGAGAGATGCTGAAAAACAGAACCAGAGGAACCGGTCGAATTGTATGGAAGAAGGATCCTGAGTCTCTGATCCTGCCGCCAAATGCCCAGTGTACCTTACAGGGAGAGGTCCTCATCAGAAAGGATGTTAAGAATAAAATATTAATGTTGGATGCACCAGGCGATGGAAAATTGCCAGAGGGACTGCTGGTCAAGCTTCAGTATTTTGCCCGCTAGAGCCCATGCTTATGCCAGAAGGGTAATGGTCCAAGTTCATAATGTGTCTGAAAGAGACATTCGAGGCAAACAGAGGTTGCATCCTGGCTAATGTGCATTGTGCAGACACTGCAGTGCTACCCAGCAGCAAGAGTTCAAGGAAGAATGACACAGAGTAACGCCTGACTTGTTTGATTTCGCGACTCCCCGCTGCCAGCTGAATGGAAAGTGAGGATCAGTAAGAAGCTTGCCCAGAGAGACCAGGTGTTTTCAAAGGAATGGGATGTAGGATGCGCAAGGAGCTGAGCACAATATCCGCTGCATGACGAAAGACCATTTCGTGAGAGGTCTCACGCCTGGCACCTGCTGACATAGATGATGTGAGACGGCATCTGCAAGAGATGTTAGCTGCTGGTGTAATACAAGAATCCAGAAGCCCTTATGCTCCCCATTGTGGTAGTGAGGAAAAAGAATGGAACAGTAAGGATGTGTGTGGATTATCGACCTTAAACCGGCGGACTATCCCTGATCAGTACACAATGCCCCGCATTCAGGATGCTTTGGACTGCCTAAACGGGAGCAAGTGGTTCTCTGTGCTGGATCTCCGTAGGGTACTACCAGATCCCGATGGCCCCAGAGGACCGTGAGAAGACGGCCTTTATCTGTCCGCTTGGCTTCTATGAATTCATGAGGATGCCTCAAGGGATTTCAGGTGCCCCAGCCACTTTTCAACGATTGATGGAGCGTGCAGTGGGGACATGAACTTACTAGAGTGCCTGGTATACCTAGATGATGTTATTGTGTTTGGCAGCTCACTGGAGGAACATGAGAGCAGATTATTTAAGGTATTGGACCGACTGGAGGACTTTGGTCTTAAACTGTCCATTGATAAGTGTCAATTCTTTCAAACATCAGTAAAGTATGTGGGACACATAGTATCCACCGAGGGAATAGAGACCGACCCAAGTAAAGTTGAGGCCTTGACCACCTGGCCACAGCCCAAAATCTAAAAGAACTGCAAAGATTCCTGGATTCTGTGGTTATTATCGGCGCTCATCAAGGACTATTCAAGAGTGATCCGCCTTTACTTAACCTTACTCAAGGGTATCCCCAACCCACAAAAATACCAAAAGTCACGTCCCTCAAGACTGAAAGAGTGTATTTTCATCCGAAAGTGAAGTATTTGGGGCTCGGCTGACTCTGATTGTGAGACTGCTTTTCATGAGATCATATATCAACTTACCCATGCTCCAGTGCTGGCCTATGCCGATCCAAGAAAACCTTACGTCCTGCACACTGATGCTAGCTTGCAAGGGTTGGGGGCTGTGTTGTACCAAGAGCACGAGAATGGCCTGAGACCAGTGGCCTTTGCCAGTAGAAGCCTGACCCCATCCGAAAAGAACTATCCTGTACATAAGTTAGAGTTCCTAGCTTTGAAGTGGGCTATTGTTGACCAATTCCATGAGTACTTGTATGGGGCTAAAATACTAGTAAAACTGACAATAATCCTTTGACCTATGTGCAGACCTCAGCTAAGTTGGATGCCACTGGCCATAGGTGGCTTTCTGCATTATCTACATATGACTATGCTCTCAATACCGAGCAGGTCTGAACCACATAGATGCTGATGCTCTCCCGGAGGCCTGTTCCCCAGAATGATTGGGTCCGATTGGCAGAACCTGACATTCGGGCACTCTGCCGAAGTTTGACAGGGAGGAACAAATGTCCACGGACGTAGTGGACTGCATGGTGGATTGCTTGGGAGCCTCTGAGAATGTATACCTTGCTGCTTATTGCCACTTTTCTGCAATAGACATTGGTGCACTGCCTCAGCTGGACAATGACAGTATTCGGCGGGCTCATCCGATCCCATGATCAAAGCAGCTTTAGAAGCCCTCTATGCAGGAAAAGATGTGTCCAAATTACGCTCCACTGATTTGAGAACTGCACTGTTATACAAAGAAGGTCCTAAGTTGAAACTGATCAGTAAACTGTTATACAGAGAAACAGTAGACAGAGGGGACAAGTAGACAAACAACAACTAGTGCTGCCCACTGCCTTCGAGACTCAGTACTGAGGTCCTTGCACAACCACATGGGGCACCTTGGTATAGACAGAACACTTGACTTGGTGAGATCCAGATTCTATTGGCCTAAGATGGGGCTGATGTGGAGCAACACATTCAACTTGTAGTCGCTGCTTACAGAGGAAAGTTTTGCCCAGAGGGCTGCCCCTTGTTAACATCACCACCAGTGCACCCATGGAGCTGGTCTGTATTGATTTTCTAAGTTTGAGTCAGATCAAAGAAATATCAGTAATGTGCTGGTGGTCACTGACCATTTCACGAGATATGCCCAAGCTTTCCCACCAAAGACCAGAAAGCATCCACTGTAGCCAAAGTACTTGTAGAAAACTTTTTGTTCACTATGGGGCTCCACAAAGAATCCATTCTGATCAAGGGAGAGACTTTGAGAGTCGTCTGATCAAAGAGATGCTTTCTCTGTGGGAGTGCGAAGTCCAGAACCACTCCTTACCACCCCCAGGGGACCCACAGCCTGAACGTTTCAACACGACTTTGCTAGATATGCTAGGCACCCTGCACCCAAAGGACAAGCCTAGATGGAGCCAACAAATTAGCACCCTGGTACATGCTTATAACTGCACCAAAGTGATGCCACTGGATTCTCCCCTACGCCTGATGTTTGGAAGAAAGCTCGACTACCAGTAGATGTGTGTTTTGGGGTCTCTCCTGATGGGGTTCAAGCTGACAACTATTTACAGTATGTGCAAAAGTTAAAGGCCCAGCTAACTCATGTACTAACTGGCTCAAACCATGGCTGCCAAAAGAAATCTGGCCAACAAAGAGAGGTATGATAAAAGGTGAAAGCACAGGAACTCCAGGAGGGAGATCGGGTATTGCTAAGAAATCTGGGACTGCATGGCAAGCACAAGATTGCTGACAGATGGCACCATCTCCCTCACATTGTAGTGGGCAAACTAGATGATCTGCCAGTGTACAAAGTAAGGCCTGAGAATAATTCAAAAGATGTAAAAACAATGCATAGAAATCATTTACTGCCCATTGGACAAATCTTAATTGAGTCTGAACCCCAGAAGATGCCCCTCTGGACCAGTGACTAGAGCTGCTGCTAAGAAAAGACCAAGGAAGTCTGCACCTACAGAAGCAGAGTTAAAGTGTTCCCTGCACAAGTCCCAGTTGAGCATGACTGTCAGTCCATATCAGAAGAAAGTGAGAGTGACTTTGAATACTATCCTTCTTACGAACTGAGTCAATTGTTTCTGGGCAATCTCTAGTCAATACTGGAGATGAAGCTGGGCCTCTGGACTGTCCAAGCCCCCAGCTTGTCCCTGAGCCAATGCTCCCAGAAAGTGAAGTGCAAAGCATCAGATCAGATGAAATGGAATCATTGTGCATGGTTGAACTGTTTGAGCTTTCAGGGGAGGAAAATGATAGATTGGGGCAGACTGGTGATACACCCGAACAAGAAGAGTATTTTGAGTGCCCTGACAGTCCACTGCCAGTGTCCGAAAGCTCTCCATGCGAGCCAAATGTTGTGGACTCAGAAACTGTAACTCCTGGAGCTGAAAGTGCCCCAAGTTCTAGCCTCTCTACCCCATGGAGACTCCTGACAAGTGAGGACAATGCTGAAAATGAGGCTCAGAGTGCAGAGACTATAACAGTTCCCCTAGAAAGACTGGTCGAGCTGTAAAGCCTGTGGTGCACCTCAGTTATGATTCACTTGGGAGGCCTGTGGACTTGCCTCTCAATGTTGTCCATAAAGGAGTGTATGTGTCCCCGAGCTCATTGCCCAAACTGAGCATCAGTGCTAACTCCAAGTTACTTGTGTTGCTCCTCTATATGGTGCCCTGCCCCATCCAGCCCCAAGGTAACTGATAGGAAGGCCCCCTCTTCAGGTTTCATGTACAAGAGGTAATAACTTGAGTTATGGTACAATGTGTATGTAATACTCGTGTAAAGAGTGACGCATTGCAATGTTTCAGAAATGTGTTCTTGGTAAAATGATATATTGACTGATGATTACATGTGCGAGCCTAATGCAAATGTATACGGTTGCAGTTAAACTTATGGGGGTACTTGCTTGACGCGGACGTCAAGCTTTCCCAGGCCAGGAAGGGTGTAACCCCCCTGCAAATGGGGGTTCCCAAAAGACTTCCAGGAGCTTGCTTGAATGCTCCAAGCCTGAATGGTGTTTGGCATTTAAGCCATTTATCAGTGAGTGTTTTTAGAGCCTCTGGTACTGTCTCTTTAAGAGCTGTCTGCTTGCAGACATAATTAGTTTGTATGGAGGACTGTGTGCTTCTCTGAGTACCACTCGAGCTGCTGCCAATTCACTTCATTTTTGCAGTCACTAGGAGTGCAAAGGGAACCTATCTGAAAGATGTAACTGTTTGCCAGAAATTATTTAGAGTAATAATGAAATTACAGTTTGTCTAACCTGCTTTCTTTGCAGTCAGAACTGTGTCTGCTAGTTCCCATTCTAGTTTTGAACTGCTGAACTGGACCAATCAGTGTGGGTAAGCTAGCTCTAAAATGGTGCCTTGGACGAATCAGAACTTGGACTCATAATCTGAGCCAGCCACAAGAGGATTGTATGGGCAGTGACTCTGGGAGATGTAGTTTAGACTTCAGTGCCTTTTTGGACCAACAGCAGCAGTCTATTGTGAGTGACAGCCAATCCAGTCAAGAACTGGGAGGAACTCAAAGGAAGTGCCCGGTTTTTGTCGGTTGGAGTTTCAGTTGAGCTTTGGCAGTGAAGAAGGAAGGAGCCCTGTGCTTTTTCAGTGTGCAGTTTTAGTCAAAAACGCGTGTAAGACCCAGAGTTCCGGTCTGCAGCTTGTGTAACAGCTTGTTAGGACTGAATCTGTCCTCGAAAAGAATCAAAGGATCTCTGAAGAGTAGAAACCAGGCTCACCCTGTAGAAGACTGGAGGAATTGCTGAAAATTGCACCGGTCTGTCAGGAACTGAATCTGCTGTGTGTTCTCCGGTATTGTGCAGTAATTCATGATCGATACAGATGCAGCCTGCCTGGTATAGTGCTTTCTTTATATGGATGTGTGAAGAGGTTTGTGTACCTCAAGTGAGCCCTGCTGACATTGAAGGACCCTATCTTATTTGGAGGTCGTGAGTACTAATTCAGGTCGCTCCTGTTGAATTGCCACATTAAATCCAAATGGAATTACTGTACTGTTGACTGTTTAATTCTCCTTTTCTCTGTGTGAAAGGGCCCCACCAGCTGCCACGGTTTGGACTAGCCACTAGGGCTTGGGTACCCAGGGACAGTAACTGATAGGATAGGCCTGTGCACAGAGCCATAGGTAGATTATTAGAGTGATAAGCCAATTAACCTGATTTCCCCTGTCCTTGTTATATCCCCTAAATAAATCAGAGCTGCTTGTTTCAGCAAAGTTATACTGCCTGAGGTATTTGTCTATGTTAAAGTACTGTACTGTGATTGTTGCACTGTATCTCATTTCACAGGAGGTCCCAGTGCCGGAACCAGACCTGGGGGGTAAGTGTATACTGTGAAGGTAATTCTGATATTGTGTGGCCACTAGTGGGAAGAAAGGGGGTTGCAGTGTCCCAGAGGGCTGTGACCAAGTTAGTTTAACTATTGCAAACCCTGACCTCTGGGTGGAGGCACCCGCCATTGGATCCAGGCCCCTCAACCTGTTAGTGGCAAATCAGGCAGGGGTAGTAGCCCCTGGGATAGCGCCATCTAGGGGTTACATGTGAATACAGATGCAGAAACTGTTCTCATTAGGGAGTTGGCTGAGGTATGTGTGCCCAAGATAAGGCTAGATCACACCTGTCAGGATCCCTGATACACTTCGGTGTCAAATTTAAAGTTTAAGAGTCTTTAGCAATTCAGTGGGGATTGAATACTTCTTTTGGTGTAATCCTGAAGGAATGATGGAGACTGTTGGTTGGGGCAAAGGGTAGGAGGAATGCCATCTAGAGTCTACAAGGCAGAGCTAACTGGTCCGCTGATGGGCACCAAGGCCCCCTGGCTAGAGGCCAATACCCAGGATAAAACTTAAACATGTGGCTCAGGTCACAAGTTTACACTGTAAAATGTGTTTTGGAAATGGCTCTAGAATGTGGTTCAGGCCATGAGCATCCAATTTGGGAAATAAATGTGTTTTGAAAGTGGTGCAAGTATGTGATTCAGGCCACATGCACATTGGGGAAAAATGAATGGAGAAGTTTCTGGGGAAAACTCTACTGCCTAGCAAAGAGTTTGTGGAAAATGTGTACTTGTTTTGCTATGACCAACCATTGGGGGTCCACTTGTACTTTAGCAACATCTGTGAATAAAGTTGTACTGCACAATCCCAGCTGCTGCATTGGACATTCTGATCATTGCTTTCTGTGTGGAGTTATTGGGACCTCCTCAGTAGTTAGGTCTAGCATACGCCTAGCATCCTCTCCCCTGGAATTATTTGTAAATGCAAAGGTTCATTTTGGCAGTTATATCCCCACCCCTTCCTTTAAATAATGAGCCTGGTATACACTCTGAAGTTAGGGGTGGTACCAATCTGAGTATTTCTGCTAAAAGTAAATGGTATGCCATATGTGGGTACTAGTTCTTTTAATGGTGGGTGCCAACTTGCCAAAAGTGGCGTGAGGGTTACAACTGTATGTAATTGTTCTGCCTTAAGTACTCTGAGCCTGACTCGATTGCATTTCTGCTGGTACTGCTTATTGTACTTGTAATGTTTTTTTGAGACTATGTACTTAATGGGGAATCTTTGTAAATGAGCACTTGTGTTCAAAGGTTATTTCCAAAGTTTTCAATGAATAAATACAAAATAAAAAAAATACAGTATGCGTCAAATGCCCCAATGTCCTGAGCATGTATGCCAATGAAATATAAAAATGGAGACCTTTTTTTCTTAAACATTACCAGCTTATCAGTAATGAGATAACTAAGCCACAGTACAGAAAGCCGCAGAAAGCCAGATACTGTGACCATTCATTAATTGTGGGAGGGCTGGGATTTGGCCACCTAGTTAACAGAAGTAAAAAAGAAACAAGTTACTGCTGCTTAACAGGTCCTTTCTAAATGGCATCATGAAGTGTGTGTCAGAATGATATTGTATGAACTTTAAAAGTGGTGGGTGCCCTGATTTTAGGAGCAGAACAGAGAACAGAAAATAAGATTTTTAAAACCATCACATTAGTTTATAGTGGTGGCACTTAACTTTTAATATATTCTGGGTTTTTGGCTCTGACCCGTTATCAGTATTTGAAATAATTTCACTTTAACAAGTACTTTATTTCAGTGTCTGTTTAGAAAACATTTGACTGTCCCTAACTGACTTCACAACTGATGTGTATGATGTCACAGTGATGTCCTAACAGTTACACTGTGAGGTCAGAAAATCCATATGAAAGCCTTCTGTGTAGACTTCATTGATAAATCAGTCAAGGCACCTTAGGAAAGAAAGGGCACTTTAAGAAAAGGCATTCCCTGGTAGATTGTCAGACCTGTATCCCATACAGTCATGACATTCTAAACTGAAGTGGATACCTACACTACCCCCTTAAAAATAGATGGTAGGGGTACATGAAATACCAGGGCTTACTTAAACAATGATGCATGGAGGGGTGTGGGTTGTGCTGGGATAACCTCACACCTGGGGTGGTTAGGCATGAGGCTGAAGGCATCCAACACCCCCAAAACTGAGGTTATCCCAGCACAACCCACACTGAGGCGTGCATTATTGCTATTATACATGGCTCTTATTTATTAATATTGTGGGGACACTAATGAGCACATGTAAGTAAGTAAAGTTTATTTCTATAAGGCACACTTCCCAAGCTCAGGGCGTCTTTACACAATTTCATAAGCAGCATTAAGACCACAATAATAAATAACATTTTATATATACATATATATGTGTGTGTGTAGATGGCTATTAGGCAGAGAACAAGTGTCGGAACATCCCTTTTATATGTAGGAACATCTATTTTATAGCATCAGTTGTACAGTTTTATTTTTTTAATTTAATTTTTTTTTATTTTAGGAAACACTCCCCATGTGAAAGCACTGCATCATGGGTATGCAAATAATTGTCTGGTATCACTGTATGGGTTATGCAATACCAGGCAATTGGGTATTTGCATACCCATGATGCACTGCATTCATATGTGGTGTGTTTTCTCATAAAAATAACTGATACTATAAAAGAGATATTCACATACGATAAAGGAGATATTCTGACACTTGTTCTCTGCCTGACTATAAAATGTTTTAGCTATGACAAAAAAAGTTGCCCCTCCCCCACAATATAAGTAAATAAGTTTGTTTTTAATATAAAACTAAGCTTGTGTCTTTGTACCTCAATTGCAAAGTATCAAACTCTCTTGATAAGAGAAGAGGCGGTTGGTTATTTAGTCTGGCATGTAGTCATCTGTGTATATTAGGACTTTCTGTTGTGAGGTTGTGCTCAGATAACCTCACTGCGATATGTACACATTGACCAATCAGACTGCAGAAAATGTTCTTGCCATTTTATAATTTAAAACACGCATGGCTAAATCATTGTGGCCCCCCCATTCTAATACTGCATGATGTAGCCTCAGAGACAGTTTATAGACAGGAGATTGGGATCTTCTGTGCTCACCCAGCTGTCAATGCAGTGGCTGAAAAATTAAAACTACTGCATTCCATGTTTTATGTTTTTAATGCCAACATATAGAGGAGACTTAAACCGAGATGACTTTCTGCAGCATGCACTCTATGCTAACTCTAACCCATGCTCTCTGGCTGCCAGTTTATATAGTTATACATCTAAATAACGCCATTGTTAATGTCACTGGTGAAACTGACCCAACAGTGACATGCAAATGGGTATAAAATGGTTTACAGAACCAAATAAAGTACCGCTCAGGTGGAATCACATGACTGTATGTTATTCTAGCACAACACATGTCAGAAATACTTAATTTTCTAAACTTTCTTTAAAGGAAAACTCTGGTTTGCAGGGGCTTCCACCCATGCAAACCTTGCCCTCCAGTTTAGGTTTAGTAGAAAAGGTGTCTTTTTTTTTGCTGCAGCAAAGTTGTTTAATTTAAAACTCCGCTACCCGGAAGTATGGCAGAGACGCCTCGGCGGTTCCATTTATTGTAAAGGAGTGGCGCTGCATCGTGGTTGCTCAATGTATCGCAAGACAGTGCAGTACCTCACCTTTACAGTAAATGGAGCTGCCCAAGCGTCCATCATACTTCCAGGTAGTGGACTTTTAAACATTAAATTAAACAACTTTGCTGCGACAGAAAAAATACGCCTTTTCTACTAAACCTAAACCGGAGGGTAATCCCGCCCCTGCAAACCAGAGTTTTCCTTTAAAAATTAAAAAGCAGGGGACCATTTTATAATTGCAAAAAGGCCCTCCAGAGTGTGTGTCACTGTGGGATAATGGCACTTCTCAGGTGTATAAGGCACTCAACTTTGCCTTGCACTTCTCAAGGCATGCTGTTATCCCATGATAACACACACATTAGTGCTTAGACATACTATCCAGTCTTCATGCTGCAGCAGGAAGTGCCGTTACCTTTTTGTCACAATATTGCTGTTTTTTCCCCCCAACAGGTGTTTTATTACCATTCAGAACCCTTCCCGCCTACAGACGGGAGGTTTAAAGGTCGGGCCATCTGGTCCGGAGATATATCCAGGAAAGATGCCTCCATAACTATCCGGGATGTGCAGCACACAGATAATGGCACCTTTACATGCCAAGTAAAGAACCCTCCGGATGCACACGGGCTTGCTGGTGAGGTGAAGCTGAGTGTTGTTCAGCGTGGTAAGTGTCGATTGGAAGGGACCCTGTATGCTTCTGTGATGGGCTCCTTTGATTATAAGGTCCTAGATTGATGCCAGTATGTTGGTGCAGTAGTACGGTTGTTGTTGCTAGTGATGCCAGTGACTCCAATTTGGGAACGATCCCAGAGCTTCAGAGGGCCATGGGTAAGGGGAGATGGAGATTGAGTATCCCAGAGGACACTCTCCCTGTCTGCAGCGGGTGGGCAACAGGCACCACTTGGGGAGATCAAGGGTGGAGGAGCAAGTGTTGTAATCTTTTGGTGGGAGGACATCAATTGTACTCAACCCTTGCTTTCATGCTCCCAAAGCCACTGTTGGTCAACGTCTTGAGTAGTTAAAAACGCTGAAAAACGTCAGATGGCTGCAACACAATGCTGCTGGGCATTCTTCGTCACGTGGTGCCATATCCTGGAGGTTAGGTGAAGCTTCTTCCACCCTGATGGCCCCAACACAGGGGCCATGACCTTGGGACCACAGTGACCTCCAAGTCAGGTGTACGATGGGGCTAGAATGACCCCTCTTCCTTGATAACACCCAAAGGATGCAGTAAGCTGGTTGGAGAAAAAGGGAATTAAAATCTGGCCCCATTGAAGCTGGCTGGTACGCTGCAGCAGGGCCACATGGGGAGACCCAGGATCAAAACTCAGTCCTTTGATCCAGGCTGGTGGGGCTCTGTGCAGGCAGGGTGCACAGTTCCTGGGGAGAGGGTTGTCCCTTGCTTGCAATGCCTCCTTTGGTTAGTGGGGAGCCATGGTGTCATGCACGACCATGCAAGGCCAGCCCTCTCACAGGCTGGTGTAAGTGTAGCAGCAATATAATACAGTACAGGGAAGGTACGGGGGTTCTGGGTAAAATATCCTGATGTTCTCTCATTGATGGCTATCCCCCACACCACACCCATTGTCCCATCTCCTCTGGGGCCGACCCTCCCCAGCACCACACCCACTGACCTCTCTCTTCCAGGGCCTTCTCTCCCCCACACCAATCTCCTCTCGGGCCTCCCCTCCTTGCTGCCTACCTGCAGACAAATAGTTTCATCCCCCCCTGACCTGAGCATCTCCAGAGGGGCAAGACTCGGGGCACCTAGGCAGCAGCGGAGCACTGGAGAGGTAGGTACTGAGGAGGACCAGTAACCATGGCAGGGACAGCAGGGGCAGGTGTACCCAGATTGAGCAGACAGGACTAGTTGGTGCCAGGTCAAGGAGAAAAAACAGTGAATTTATAAAAAATAAAAAAAAAATGTACGGGTTTGTGGGTTGCTGACTGACGAGCACTCTTGCTGCTCATGTTGCCGATGACTCAAGTTCATGCCCGGAGCGTCAGCAGGACAGATGGAAGGGCATCATGCCTCCCAGAAGATAATCATCTTTTTGGGATGGGCGGACCGTGTGATCAGTTGCAGTAATGCCATCAGGCAGTAGTGCAGCTGGGGCAGGACTTGTGAAAGAGGGGGGCACAAGCATCGTGCACCCTGACGCACAAGCACATGAAATCAGGGGTAGGATGGAGGGACCTGTATGAACTCAGTTAATGGAGTTAAAAGTAAGAGTCTGACTTCCTGGAGTAAATGTTGAAGGACTACTGCCATGTAAAATGAACCCCCTAAATCATGAAAGTGAACTGCAGAGAGAGTAAACTATAACATTTAATAAGAACTGTAGCCAGCCTGGTGGCGCTGAGGGCTGAGGCGCTGGACACTACATCTCATGCCATTCCAGCGAACTGGGTTCAGGAACTAGCTTGAGTCATCAAGGATCGGCAGGGGAGAGAGAGGATCGAATGTCTGGAGTACTGCTCTCCTCTCTTGGGGGAACCTGTCATCCTGCTCACAGACTGCCCTCTGGTGGCTGGAGGGCAGTACGGTTTGGGAGGCTTGTACGAACATCATCATATCAGTGGGGGAGATAGGAGAAAAAAGTGGAAACAGAGCCTGTCAGGTTCTGTGATGGCTCCTGCATTCACGGGGTCACACCTGGTGTCTGGATTGGGTCTGGGGGGGGGGGAGGCTGGCACCCTCCTCCCTGGCCCTGCTGCAAGGGACAGTTCATGGGAAATTAACTAGGGGCTGACAATACAGGGATGCACAGAGTCAAACAGCAACTCTCTCTGCAAGGAGGGACTGCAGTCACCTGCAAGGATTCCCAGGAGGAATAAATAGATAATAGGAAAAGAAATGTTTTATGAGAACTATGACCCTAGAGTCCCCACTGGAGATGTTCCAGTTCCTATATCAAATGAGGGTTGGTCTCAGGTGTAACTATGGTTGTGGCAGGGCAATGGGAATCTTGGCCTCTATGGGGGCAGCAAGGGTTTAACAGTGGGGGAAGCTATACAGCCCACTAAGACAGTAGGTCAGTCAGGTGAGGTAGTATAGTAAGACTCGATGGGCCTTCATTCTTTTCTTGTGATCAAATGCTATGTCTGTGTCTCACAATAACACCTGTTCGGGGCACCTGGGACCCGATGACCCAGACGTGCTGTTGTGCTGGCGACTCTGGTTTATGAAAAAATTTGGGATGGGAGCTGGCTGGGTGGCCTAGGGAGACAGTGCTGCGTGGTAGTGCTCCCGGTCAGGGAGAGAGGACACCGGGTTAGGACACCACAGCAACTCCTATGTAAGGCCAGGGAGTGTGCACTCCTTCAGGACATCATCTTTGTAAGCATGGAGTTAACAAGGTGCTGTGGAGAGGTGAGTGGCAATAGGAGAAAAACAGGAGAAAAACCAGCCAACAAGATGATAGCTGGTGGCAGTGGCCCCCCACTACACAGAGAGTGGGGCTAGCACAGGATGGAGCTGGGAGCGCCAACTTGAGAGTATGTCACTGGGCACAAAGGATGGGGCAGATGGTAATGGAGCAGAACACACTACACCTGGGGGGTGTGGTGAAATGCTTCCCACTTCCACTGCTGCAGATTGTACCTAACAGCAAAATGTGAACACATACAGGAATCTGAAATACAGTCGACATTTTACGAACATACGAAAATAACCAGCAGAAAAAGGCCTTGCAGTCTATCTAGTCTGCTCAAGTTTACAGACCTCTCAGTATCTACTGAGTGATCTGCTACTCCTTCCACCCCCTTGACATCCTCCTTCCCTTTCACATTCCCCCCTCTCAATGCAATTTGTTCCTTTAATCCTCTCCCATCCCCTCTTGGAGCTATCTACAGTCTTTGGGGAGCCTTCCTCCTCCAGTAACTCATTCCACTTTGCTACCACCCTTTCTGTGAAGAAGTGCCTCATTTCCCTCCTGAAGCACCCCCACCAGTTTGAGGCAGTGCCCCCAGTGGTCTTATTCCCCCTAAGGTGGAACAGACTCTCGGAGTTCATTTTGTTGAAACCCCTAAGGTATTTAAAGGTTTGGATCATGTTACCCCCTCTCCTTTTTTATCCTCCAGGGAGTACTTGTTGAGATCTCTAAATCTCTCCTCGTAGGGTCTACCCTGTTGTCCCCGGATTGTCTTGGTCACTCTTCTCTGCACTGTCTCCAGTAAGTTGGTGTCTTTCTTCAGGTAAGGGCTCCAGTACTGCACACTGTACTCCAGACATGGCCTGCCCAGTGACCTGTACAGTGGCAGGATGACCTGTACAGTGGCAGGATGACCTCTGCCTTCCTACTGGTTATACCCTAATGTCCTTGTTACTCCTAAAAGAGAATAGCTTAGTCTAGCAGCACCACTCGGATAAGAACCCATGCTGCCTATCATCAGCTCACAGAGCTTTGTGACAAGGTACCTTTGTAAATGAGCCTATGGCTCAAAGGTTTTCCAAACTGCTGTTTAAATAAATAAATAAATACCCCAGGCTCTGCCTCCTAGCATCCTATTTAACTTGGCTGCTGTTCTCTTGCATTGCACCAAGTGCTTCGTGTCACTTGTGATGATCACACCCAAACCTTTCTCCTCCACTGACTTGGTGACCTGTATACCCCCAGCCAATATGTTGTCTCTGGGTTCTTTGCCTCCACGTGCTTTACCCTTCACTTTTTGGTGTTGAATCCCAGTTACCAAATACTCAACCATATACTCAACCAAGTTTCTACTCTGTCAGGTCTTCCCTAATGTCCTTTCTCCCTTCCTCCACGTCCACCCTCTCACAGAGCTTTGTGTCATCTGCCTATAACATAGTTCATCTTTCACCCTTAAAGCCATGTCACTGATGAAGATGTTGAATAACAATGGACCAAGCACTGAACCCTTTGGGACACTGATAGTGACTGGCCTAGCATCTGAGAATCCCCCCCCCAAAAAACACCACATTCTGGTTTCTATCCTGTAACCTGTGTTTTACCCACCTAGCCAGTTTTGCCCCAATCTCCAAGTCCTCCAGTTTCCTAATCAGTCTCCTGTGGGAAACAGAGTCCGAAGCCTTACTGAAATCCAGCTACAGTATGTCCACTGCTTGACCTTTGCCCAATGTCCTTGTTACTCCTAAAAAAGAATAGCTTAGTCTAGCAGCACCACTCGGATAAGAACCCATGCTGCCTATCATCAATGGAGTCTGCTATTGTCCAGAAAGTTTACCACTCTTTCCTTCAGAATGGTCACCATGAGCTCCCCCACTATCGAGGTCAGACTACTGGCCAATAATTTCCCAGACTGTCCCTCACCCACTACATGTGCTGTTTTCCAGCCCTGGAGAAGTAGTCCTGTTTCAAGAAAGGTGTTAAACAGGTCTCACCGAGGGGAGGTCATGCCAGACCAACCTCACTGAATTTTTTGATTGGGTGACAAGGAAGGTGGAGCAGGGGAGGGCCGTGGACATGGCCTATCTGGACATCAGCAAGGCCTTTGACACTGTGCCACATAGAAGGCTATTGCACAAACTGGGGAATATGGGGACGGGCAGGACAGTAGTGCAGTGGGTGGGTAATTGGCTGAGTGGCAGGACACAGAAGGTGGTGGTAAATGGCTGTCACTCCACAGAGGGGAAGACTGACCAGTGGGGTGCTGGGACCGGTCCTATTCAATGTCTTCACCAGTGACATTGCACAGGACCTAGAAGGCAGAATTTCCCAGTTCATGGATGACACGAAGCTCTGTAACAGAGTGGACATGCCAGAGGGTGTGGACAGAATGAGGAGGGACCTGCAGAAGCTTGAAGAATGGTCAAGGGTTTGGCAGTTGGAATTCAATGCAAAGAAGTGCAAAATGATGCATATGGGGCACAAAAACCCTGGCACAATATATCAGTTGGGGGTGAGAATATAACATGCACCAAGCAGGAAAGGGACCTTAGGGTTATCATCTCTGATGACCTCAAGGTAGGGGAAACCATGCAACAAGGCAGGAGGTAAAGCAAATAGGATGCTGGGATGCAGAGGCATGGGCATCACCAGCAGGAAAAGGGAGGTCATAATTCCACTATACAAGACACTAGTGAGGCCCCACTTGGAGTACAGTGTACAGTTCTGGACAGCTTACCTACGTAAGGACATAGACAGGGTGAAGAAGGTTCAGAGAAGGGTAACAGAGCTGGTACAGGGATTACATCACAAGCTCTATGAGGACAGGCTGAAGGACTTGAATGTGTACTCCCTGGAGGAGATGAGGGAGAGAGGGGATATGATAGAAACATAAAAGTACCTTACAGGGAGAAACAGGGTGCAGGAATACATTATTTTCCAGTGAAAAAGATATTCCAGGACTAAAAGGCATGGGATGAAGTTGGAGGGAGGGAGGGTGATTCAGAGGAAACGTGAGGAAGAATTTCTTCACAGAACGGGTGGTGGACAAGTGGAACACCCTGCCAGAGGAAGTGGTAGGGGCTGAAACAATCATGGGATTTAAGAATGCATGGGATAGACATAAAGGAATTCTGGAGGTAAGGGGCAACAGACTTCTAGAAAAATGTAAAGGGAACTTACAAGCTTAAATGGGCAGACTGTGTGGGCCATAGTCCCTTATCTGCTGACAGTAACTATGTATGTATGTATGTCTGACAGGGGTCCAGCCAGCATGTCTGCTAATTCCCCCAGAACCCTTGGGCGTATGCCATCTGGCCCTGGGGAATTATCCTCTTTCAGAGCCTTTAACCCCTTCCTTACTCTATCAATGTCAACATCTATCTCCCTATCCCCCCCCCTCCCCATTATTCCCCCTTTTATCCTGAGGGACTGAACTGCCATTCTCTCTCATGAAAACAGAATAGAAGTACTCATTAAGTACCTCTGCCTTTCACTTATCCCAAAGGCAGGGAAAAATCATCACGATACAAAACTTTAGACCAGTTTCTGCGCTTAATAACGAACATGACTTTTGCAAAATTGCTTAATAATACATTGCTCCCATTTTTGGAAAAAATGATCCGTGATGATCAAGGGGGATTTATTCCTGGAAAGTACATATTCTCTTCTATTCATGACACACAATACTTAATTTTCCCATTGTTAAACCTTGAATTGCCTGTCTACTTCTGAAATCTTGTTAACCTTTGTATTGTCTCTATATTCTTTGTAATCTCCTGGGTCGTACCTGAAAATAGGCATATATTTGTCAAGTCTGCTTACCTGGTCAACAAAAGCTAACTAACTAAATAAAATAAATTGAACACCTGGAGAAGAGCAATAAAGAAGTAATTTTCTTATCATTAGATGCTAACAAAGCTTTCGACAGAATCGAACAGAAATATGTTTTTTGTTTTACAGAAATGAAGTCTTCCTTATGAATTCGAGATTATAAAAGTCCTATACAAGAACCCTAGATCTAAAATTAAACAAATTGTCAGAGGAACTGATATTAGAAAGAGGAGTACGGCAAGGCTGCCCATTGCCTTCACCTTTGTTTGTATATACTGTATATAATAAATGGATACTCCAGGTGTTCAGGATACACAATTAATGGAAAAAATTGGAATTGTTACTATTTGGTGTTACTGATATACGTGGCATATAGAGCATCTTTAAAGTGGAGTTTAGACATAATAATATGGACTATTTGGAAAAAAATTAACAAATAGTATAATACGTGGTCATGAGAATATTTCCCAGTACTAGAAAGACTTAAGGACTAGATTTGTTCATGACAAAAAGTAAAATTGACAGTAAGGGGCAAACTAAGTGTATTGAAAATGATAATGTTACCAGTTTTACTGTTTATGTTTCAAGCAATACTAACACCAGTTGAAGAAAATTGGTTTAAGAAGGTTCGTAAGATTATGAGATCCTTTACTTGGAACAATAAATCTCCAAGGATAGCTTGGAATAAGCTACGCTTTAAGAAAGATCAATGAGCCTTACGAGTTAAGAATGTGTTTAATGAAGGCATATGGAAAGAAGCACTCTGATCACACAGGAAACTTGGCTTCTAATATGAATTCCAACACTGTATATTCAGTATCAAACATCTGGTATTCTCCAGTACAATTAATAAAAATGAGAGTAAAATTACCAACAAATTGCAGATATAATAAACCATATTAGGAGGAAATTCATAGCAAATAAAATACGGAAAAATCCAAACATTAAAACTTGAGGTAAAACCTGTCACATTGTTGAATGCAAGCAAAGGGCACTGGGTGATATCTGTGTGGAGAAAACACACACAGGATGCCCGCACCAGAGTGGCGCGTATTGTGGTTTGAGCATCTGGGTAATTACAGCGCTGCGCAAGTCTCGCTACCCCCGACGTTCTCCGCAGAGCAGGAAGTAGTTACCAACATTTCCGGTTGGGTGTTCAGTCCAGCCGCTCCCATGGTGGAGTGGCTAGAGCACCGGACCCTGCAGTGCATGGGGTTCGGGATTGGGATTTCATTCCTGATTTGGGAATCTTTTACTTTTTTTTTTTTTTTTTGCCCCTAAGTCCACACTCCCGTCAAAGTTGATTTAGTGTCAGTGGCTCAGTAGGTAGCACACTCGCCTCTGAGGCCCAGAGATCAGAGGGCTGTGGGTTCAGTTCCCTCATCTGGCACTTGGGTTAATATCCCAGAACTGACACTGTTGTGTAGCATGAGAGGGCAGAGGGGTGCTGTATTTCTGAGGTGCCATCTTTCGGATGAGACATTAAACCAAGGTCCCATCTGCCTGGATTGGTGGTAGTTCAGGTGGATGTTAAAGATCCCATGGCACTTATCGAAAAGAGTAGGGGAATTTCTCCAGTGTCCTGGCCAAATTTCCCTCATTCACTAAAAATACCACCAACAGCTTAATCTGGTTCAAGGTCAGTTGGCATTCATCTGTATCCCCTCTCCGGTGGTGCCTGAAAATAGGCAGGATTTGTCTAGTGCACTGCCGTCAACCAAAAATAAATAAATAATGAGTCCAGGGGTGGGGGTGGGGTAGGCGTCTCCAAAAAACAAACAGAAACAGAATAGCTTAGCAGAAGACACCAGGAGAAAGGACTGCTGCGTGACTGAACTTCTCTGCTGGGACTAAAGTAGAAAAACTTTTGTATTTGGACCTTTAATTTAGGGTAAAAAAAACTAACATACAAAACAAAACAAAAAAAAGTGTGTGTTTGGGTTAACTGAACTGAATTGGTAACTGAAAAGTCATCTAGGTGTAAATCTCAGGTGACTGAAAGGACTTAACTGCTGTGAGGTTTAAATTACTTGTAGAAAGATCTGGTAAGTAGGGGGAGTGGCTTAGCTAGAAGGAAGCTACATTTAAAGACTGCCTTAGAAAGATTCTGCTAATAGCTTGGCAGAAGACACCAAGAGAAAGGACTGCTGGGTGACTAAACTTCTCTACTGGGACTATATTGCCCTCCTTCCCTCCCCTCCACCCAAAGCTAGTTCTATTTTTATAGGCACAGGATTTGACTGACAACAGGAACTTCCTGTTTAGGGACAGGAAGTGACTGATCACAGAACCACCAAGGACCCACCATCCTAGAAGGGCAAGAGTAGCTCTCCGGCCCTCTCTAGCTGCTGGAGGTCTGCCTCTGAACAAGTAAGTGGTCTACTGAGAAATATAGGATATTCTTGTCTCGAACAGGACAATCAGGAGCTAAAGGGCACACAGGCAGAAAGTAAGGAGAGAGAAAAAAACAGACGAAAGAGTAAGGATTGCAAACAGTTAAGGGGCCAGAAATAAGACATGATTGGAGTGGTGCAGTGCAGTGGTTGTGGAGCAGCAGTCTTCCGGGAGATGTTCTGGAGGATGCGGTGTTGTCCCATCTGCAGGCACCTCTCTGGGCTGAGGGAGGAGGTTGCTCATCTCCAGGCTGAGTTGGCCAGGATTTGTGGGACCTCCTCTTCCATCCAGGGACCACCAGTGCCACTGCCGTTGCCTCAGAGGTTGCCAAGAAAGAGGAGTCGGTTGGACCACAGTGGGCTCAGGGAGGGTGAGGGTGGTGGAACAGAGGCACATCCCTCCAGTTGTACCTCTCCACACTTCCTATGCCATTCTGGCAAAGTGTGGTTCCTCTATGGAGGCACCTACAGTGGAGACCAAGGAGGATGCTGGGAACCTCCACAAAGGAGACCCACAGGAGGGTGGCAGGGGACGCTGCAGGGGAAGGAAACAACTCCTGGTGGGGGACTCCATTGTTAGGAAGGTAGAACTGGGCAAGGAAGGGGAGAGGGAGGTAAGGTGCCTGCCTGGCGCCATGGCTTGGAGGGACAGGGAGCGAATCCTCAGGATTGCCGGAGCAGCTGCACAGGGGAGGGAGCTGGATGTCATTGTCCACCTAGGGACAAATGACCTGGCTAAGAAAGGGATTAGAGAAGTGCAGGAAGAGTTTGTGGAATTGGGAAGGGGCCTTAGTCAAGTAGCACGCACGGTAACCTTCTCGGAGGTGCTACCCATCTATGGCATAGGAGAGGCTAGGTGTTCCGCACTCATGGATTCAATCAGTGGTTGAAAAACTGGTGTGGAGCTCAGGGATTTGGCTTCATTGGGGACTGGGGGTCCACCTGGAGTGATGCAAGCCTATACTGGCATGATGGGCTGCATCTGTCCGGGAGGGGAACCAGGATCCTAGGTGATAGGTTTAAATGCTTCATTGGCAAGCTTTTAAACTAGCCAAGGGGGGAGGCACTGGAAAGGAGCAGGAAAATCCTAGCCCCCCCCAAACAATCACGGTAGTAAGTGTGGCAAACACCAACATGGAGGTGTCGATAGGGAGAAGGGCAGGGGTAAATGGAGAAAGTGACAAAGGCAAGAAGGACAGGGATGGGGCAAAAGGGGGTAAGGCCATCAGGAAATGGAGGGTAATGAGTACCAATGCCCGTAGTCTGGGCAACAAGCTCCCTGAGCTGGTGGCCTTAATGGAAGAGGGATGCCTGGATATCGAAAGAGTCACAGAAACATGGTACACAGAGAAACACGACTGGGATGTTAACATACCAGGGTACATAACCTACAGGAGAGACAGGCAGGGGAGAAGAGGGGGAGGAGTAGCTCTCTATGTAAAGGAAGGGATAAAAGCAACTGAACAAAAGAGTAAACAGGGAGGAGAGGAGGCACTGTGGGTCATCTTGGAGACTGGAAAGGGCACCACAATCCGCACAGGGGTTGTGTACAGACCCCATGTCAGGGGAAGGAATGGACAAGGATATGATGGAAGGCATTCTTAGAATGGCAGAGAAAGGGGATACTGTTGATGGGAGACCTGAATATGCCAGATGTTAACTGGAGCACATTTGCTGCAGCCACATCCAAGAGCAGGGCCATTCTTGACGCCCCTACAGGTGGCAGGCATTAGACAGCTAGTTTGGAACCCACTGTGAGGGAGAAATCTTAGACCTCGTGCTCTCAAACGGGGGCAGTGAGAGGATCTCAGATCTAGAAGTGGGTTGCCATCTGGGGACAAGTGTCCATCAAACAGTGTGGTTCACGCTAAACTCAGCTACAGAGTCAAGCCATACAAAAGTGACGGTACTGGACTTTAGGAGGGCTGACTTTGCAAGATGGGAGACTGCCTCAGAAAAGCACTAGCAAACAGGCTAGAAGGAGGTGTGGAGCAACAATGGGAATTATCAAACTGCCATCACAGAGGCAACAAGCCTTTGTGTGAAGCAAATAAACAAATCAAAACGAAAGAAAAGCCACTATGGTTCTCAAGAGAGGTGGCTGTGAAAGTCAGGAAGAAAAGATAGCATTCCGAAGTATAAGGAAACACAGAAGGAGCAGGACAGAGAGCTGTACCAGTTAAGGCAGAAAGAAGCAGGGAGGGAAGTCAGAATAGCAAAGGCCCAAACTGAGGAAAAGATAGCCAACTCAGTTAAGAAGGGGATAAAACCTTTATAGGTACATCAGCAGAAAGACAAAGGGAGGGATAGTGAGGCTGAATAGAATGAACAGTGGGTGGGCAGAGGGGGACAGTGAAAAAGCAGGAATACTGAACGAATATTTCTGCTCAGTATTCACAAAAGAGGAGGGGGAAGTGCCTAATCCAATTAACAGAAGCACTCTTGATAGGGGGGTCGATCCCAGTCCTTTCACAGAAGAAAGGGTTCTGCAAGAACTCCTAAAACTGAAGGTGGACAAAGCAATGGGTCCTGATGGAATTCACCCCAGAATTCTAAAAGAATTAAGGAAGGAACTAGTGAAACCACTGGCTACTCTTTTTAATAAATCATGGGAGGATGGTGTGGTACCTGAGGACTGGAGGAAGGCGAATGTGATTCCCCTTCACAAAAGTGGGACCAAGACAGAGGCAGGAAACTACAGACCTGTCAGTCTGACCTCTGTGGTAGGGAAAGTGATGGAGTCACTTCTGAAGGAAAGAATAGTTGATTACCTAGAGGTCAGTGGAGCACAGGATCCAAGGCAGCATGGGTTCACAGCGGGAAGGTCATGTCAGACCAATCTAATAGATTTCTTGACTGGGTGACCAAAGTAGTAGACCAGGGAGGCTGTGGACATGGCCTACCTAGACTTTTAGCAAGGGTATTTGACACAGTCCCACACAAAAGATTATTAGTCAAATTAACCAGCCTGGGAGTGGGTCCCAGGGTGGTAGCCTGGGTAAACATTGGCTGGACAACAGGACACAGAAGGTAATTGTAAATGGAGTCCACTCTGAAGAAAGGGCGGTTACTGTGGGGCACCGCAGGGTTCAGTATTGGGTCCAGTCCTTTTAATGCCTTCATCAGTGACATTGCAGAGGACTGGAAGGAAAAGTATGCCTTTTGCAGATGACACAAAGATCTGCAACAGGGTTGATACACAAGGAGGTGTGGAAAGGATGAAAAGGGACTTGGCAAGGTTGGAGGAATGGTCAGACATATGGCAGCTAGATTCAATGCAAAAAGTGCAAAATAATGCACCTGGGAAACAAGAACCCAGAGGAAGAATACACAATGGGTGGGAGGTAGTAACAACAACAAAACAGGAAAGGGACCTGGGGTAATCATATCAGATGACCTTAAGGTTAGCAAGCAATGTGAGAAGGCAGTAGGGAGGCCAGGGTATACTGGGATGTATAGGGAGAGGCATCAGCAGCAGAAAACAGGAAGTTGTTATCCCTCTGTACAGACAGTTGGTGAGACCCCATCTGGAATACTGTGTCCAGTTCTGGAGACCCCATCTCTGCAAGGACATAGACAGGATAGAGGCAGTCCAGAGGAGGGCAACTAAAATGGTGCAGGGTCTGCAAGAGAAGCTGTATGAGGAGAGACTAAAGGAGCTTAATATGTATACCCTTGAGGAAAGAAGGAGAGGGGGACATGATAGAAACTTTCAAGTACCTCAAGGAATCAACAAAGTCCAAGAGGGTAGCATCTTTCAGAAAAAGAGACTTGCAAGAACAAGGGGACACAATTTAAAGATAGAAGGAGGGCGGTCTAGGGCAATGTGAGGAAGTATTATTTCACAGAGAGGGTGGTAGACACATGGAACAGCCTTCCTGAGGAGGTTGTGGGGTCTAAAACTGTGGGAGAATTCAAGAATGCATGGGACAGACATAAGGCAATTCTTGTGGGGGGCAGGAAGATATAGGCTGTTGGTTAACTAGGATCTGCGGCCTATCCTGTAGGTAGGGAAATGGACAGACTAGATGGGCCTAGCGGTCCTTAACTGCCGTCAAAGTCTATGTTTCTATGTAAAATGGTTGAGTATGTTTTTGCTGCTGTGCAGTTGTAGTGTGTGCAGTGGTGTCCACAACATTATGACCTCATGCCCGAACAAAAAGGCATTACAAGATATGATTTAATTCATGGTAATAAGATGTTATCATGGATAGAGGTATCACAAAAATTTGGAGTAAAACAAAAAAAATACTACTTAAGTATATATAACTTCAAAATATATACTTAAAGGATTTCAAGACATGAGAAAGAGCACCTGAGATAAAAAAAAAAAAAAAATCACATGTACATGACAGGAGTAAAGAAGAAAATGGGACCAACAGCTATGATTCAAAGTAATTTATGAGAATCAAGCATAAAGGGTTACAAGAACACTAAGAAGCAATGGGGAAGGATGCTGGGGATGGAACTTACTGAGGTTCAATGGGATAACATTAACTTCATGTTCTGATTATGTCACTACAAGAGACACAACTATGCAGGTTAAGATTATTAATAATTAATATTTCTCACCCGCAAGACTATACAGAATTAATGCCAAATCTGATTCTAAATGCTGGAAATTGATTTAGATCATGTGGACGTGTTTCACACATTTTATTTTATTGTAAATCAGTTTACAACTTTTGAGCCAGAGGCTCGTTTCCAAAGGTACCTCATCACATTGAGGACAAACATTACAATTTTAGGCTACAGAATACAAGTAGCTGACATTAGCGTTACACATATTGATTTTGGGGTTATGAAGTAGTTCAAAAATGGTGGAAATGTTTTTATAACATTATTAACAGTTTGGGAATTGAAATGAAAGAGGGAAACTGTCTAGAAACTGTTTTAGAGCAAAATACCATACTGCTGGAAAATATTAAAGAGAAGATAATAAAAGCAAATAGTGTTGCTATAAAAAAAAATAATTCTGAAAAATAATAGTAAAACACAGACATTCCCCAAAATGGAGTGGAAACAACTGTTTATTACAGATCTCTTTAATGCACGGCTTTTTAACAATTATATGCAATGCTGGAACTTACATAAAAAGGTGGTAACAGAATGGATGTCTGAGTCAATTCAGTCGTTTGCAATGACATTCTTATTTTTTACAATGGACTGATTGAAACCTTTTTTTTTTTTTTGCTGTAAAACAAGCTTTATCCTTGACATAATTCCTCATCCAAGATTCTATGTTTTATATACAGTATATTGTGTAAGTAAATTATGCTTATTGCAGTAATGAATGTAACTGATCTATTGTGCTTTTTGATATCTGTATCGATTTATGAACCCCCTAATAAAAACATAAAAAAAAAAAAAGTACCTCTGACTTTTCTATACTACCCTCCACTCACTCCTCCTTTTTCTTCAGTCTGACAATCTCATCCTAGAGGACCCTCTTTTCCTGCATGTACCGGAAGAAGGCCTTCTCACCCATTTTCATCCCTCAATCAGCGGCAGTTCCTTTTTGGCCTTGTCCTCTCATACTATTCTGCTCACCTATTTTGCTTTGCTGTTGT
Organism: Neoceratodus forsteri; assembly: GCA_016271365.2. Lineage (NCBI taxonomy): Eukaryota > Metazoa > Chordata > Ceratodontiformes > Ceratodontidae > Neoceratodus > Neoceratodus forsteri. Next base: position 105,862,785 of record JADMNL010000034.1, on the reverse strand, counting down.
ATTCCCCCCGTTCTCTTCCCTCCATCCCTCCCTGAGCGTTTGTAGCTGTTTAAGGCAGCCCTTTTGCTCTTAACTGCCTGAGCAACCTCTCTGTCAAACCAGCAGGACTTGCCGCTACATTTTTTTGCTCTTCACTTTGGTGCACACGTTAGATGCTGCCAATGGACCTTCCTTGTGACCGCCCATTTCTGGTCCACCCCAATTTTTTTCATGATTCTAGTGAGGTGCCCTTCCAAAGTACCCCTCATCATTCCAGTCTGCTGTCCTGAAGTCCAGCACGTTTGTCTTAGTTCTGATCTTCATTTCGCCCATGTCCCGGTGAAACCACAATGTACTATGGTTGCTACCTACCAGCGGTGCTTCCACTCTCACCTCCTGGACATGTGCACCATTTGTCAGAACCAGGTGCAGTATAGCCCCCTCCCTGGTGGGTTCCTGAATACATGGTGACAGGAACCCCCTCTAGAATGCCTCCTGCAGCACCTTTGTCCTGGTAAAAGTTGTAGCTGGGATCATCCAACTCCCCCCTCCACCAGGAGATTGAAGTCTTCCATGATCACCACCTCCCCCCTGCCAGCCATCTCCACAGTTTTGGGCCCAAGCTCCCCATCTAGCCCCTTCTCCTGGTTTGGTGGCCTGTACACAACTCCAATATTTATTTTACTGCCTTTCAGTGACTGTACCCGCACCCACAGCATTTCTGTCCATCCTACTGTCTCCTCTTCCCTACTGCAGGTGATATCTTCCCTTCCATAGAGAGCCCCCCCAACCAAACTACCTACCTATTTTAACTTACTGACTTAAAACTCTGGCTTGCCAGCTAAAAATACAACTTTCATTTTGGGAGTTTCTAGTTCCAGTCCTGAAAGACACATTTTTTTGTCTGTGGAGAACCTTGATACAGAATGTGGCATTCCCACCCTGGTGGCTAGCCCCTCAGTTGACAGATACAGTAGGCCTTGTGCTGAGTGTGTTCTGTGTGTAAAATATGTGCAGCTCATCTCTTCAATGGTTTTAATCTACAGTTCGTTACTCTGAGCTCTATATCCTGGCGATGGTAATCGGCGGAGCCATAGGACTGATTATCTTCTTGGTACTGCTGTTCGTCAGCATCAGGTTTTGCTGGAGACGAAAGAAGCAACAGAACTGGGATGGACAGGAACACCATGAGTGGTAACGATGATCAGAAGATTTCTTTTAGCATGTACAGTAATGTTAAAATACATAAAGGGGTACCGTCACATCCAGCCCAGTGGTGCAGAGGGTTGAGGTGCTGGACGCCACACCAGTGATCCAAGTTCAGGAGCAAGCTCAGGCCACTGGGGGTTGTGGGGAGGGGGGAGGGCTGGAAGATGATTGTAGTGGCCACTGGGCTGCTCTCATCTCCCAAATTGGGAGGTAATGTTTCCCTACTGTCAGCGGACACCTGGTGGAGGCCAGGTGTCAGGGCAGAGGTCCGGGGGGGGGGGACTGATGTGCAACGTCAGGAGGGTAGAAGAAGCACATGATTTCTGGGAGCATGTGCATGCCTCCACATGCATGCACTTGCCATGCACACCGCTGCTCCAGGCAAGGGAAAACAAACATAGAAAAGTCTGTGTCTCTCCATGGGCAGAATGTGATGGCCCCTGACACCCTCAGATCCTGCTCCTTACCATCCAGTAAGATGGTAGGGAGAGAGGCTGATGGAGTTGGGGCAGAAGATGGCCTGATGATGGGAGCAGGTGGCCACAGAGAACCAAACCACTCTATTTAAAAAAAAAAAAAAGGGTACCACCACATGCCCAGCAATCTAATTTTACATATTTAACTATTAGTTTGGGGTGAGTGTCTAGCAGAATTTTAATTCTGTTTGAAGAACTGTGAAGAAGGGCTGTGACCTATCGGTTGTTTTTCTCTGTGCTACCCTTTTATTGCTCCTTGAGGCTAGCCAGTGCCTCGCTGTCACCATTGGGAACTTATGTCTCAAGCTAGCCTACTCATAGTTTCAGAGATACTTGGGCAGGTCATCCAGGAACTAGGAAGCATGTGATAGGCAGGAAATGGAGTGGAATAGGAAAGGGGACGGGCCCAATGGAGGAGCAGCACTGATGTATATGTTGGTCCAGTAAAAGGGCCTCAGCATCCTCATTGAATCCAGTTTTGCATGGACTAACATGCCTGCCAACATTCTCCCCCTTCAAAAACAAAGTAATAATGGGCAGTGTCAGTAGCTCAACAGGTAGCACACTCACCTCTAAGGCCAGGACAGCAGAAGGCTGTGGGTTCTAGCCCCACATCAGGTACTTGGGTTAATATCCCAATACTGACACTGCAGTGCAGCATGAGGGGGGTGCCCACTTCTGAGGTGCCGTCTTTCGGATGAGATGTTAAACCGAGGTCCTGTCTGTTCTGGTGGTAGTTCAGGTGGATGTTAAAGATTCCATGGCACTTCTCGAAAAGAGTAGAGGAATTTCCCCAGTGCACTGGCCAAATTTCCTCCCATTCACTAAAATACCACCAACAGCTTAATCTGGTTCAAAGTCAGTTGGCATTCATCTTTATCCCCTCCCCCGGGCTGTGCCTGAAAATGGGCAAAATTGGTCTAGTGCCATTACTCGGTCAACAAAAAAACTAAATTAAATAAGAGGCATGTTCTGAGCAAAGGCTGGACAATTAAAAAGGTGTGAATGTGAATGGGAGAAGGTCATTGAGTAAGAAATTGAAGAAGAGCTGATAAGTAATTTTAAGGTGGGTTTGTCACTTTTTGAGAAAACATTTAAAAACAGAATATTTAGATGCCATCCAGCTTATATTTTGTCTACATTTCTTGTCTCTTTTTTTTTCTTCATGGCTAGTACTGTCAGGGTGATTTGCATGGAAACCTGCACCTTGTCTGCTGGAGTTCACCTGCTTCTGCTGGTTACCCCTTTACTAAAGCTATAATTCTCTGTTTGTGACATCACAGTTTTATTCTGGCATGGAAGTGATTATGATGTCACAAACAGAGGACTGTGACTTTAGCAAAAGAATTAACAATAGGTGCAGAGCAGCTATAGGTGGACAAAGGAGCAAGTTTACATGTAAATCAACCTGGTAAGTAAGAAAAAAAGGGGGTGGAAATATAGACTCTTAAATATGAGCAGAACTGGGGCCAGCATGGTGGCACAGAGGATTGAGGTGCCTTACATCTTCCCTCTTCCATGCCAGCGACCTTAATTCGGGGACATGCTTGGGCTGGCGGGGGATCAAGTGTCTCTGAGGATGCTTTCCCCATCTGGGGTTGATCTACTGCCGCCTGGGTGACCACAGGTGACAGTACACTCAGGAGTACCGTGTGAGTGGAAGAACATCGTATTGGCATCCTGGAGAACATGGGAGAAAAAGTGGAAATACCCCAAGCAGCAGGATTGAGCTGAACAGCTCACAAGCCCCACACCTGGTTACCTAGGCATGGTCTCCCACTCCAGCTCCTTCTGCGGCAGAGTTAAGGGGAGGGGCCTGCACTGCTCCTGCCAGATGGGGAAAGCTCTGGGGCAACATGGGGAAGCTCCAATAAGACCTAGGGGATGCCAGGGTGACAGGGCTGGGTCAAGCAGATGGGGGCTGTCGGAGAACAGGGGGCATCAGCAGATTAAAAGAAAAGTATAAGCAGAATTGTCTCTATGTAGTCTTTTTTTTTTGTTGTTCTTCAAAGTTTTCAGAAATAGTGACGCTCTCAGTTTAAAGGGGAGCAGTCAGCACAAAGGGGTCACACTCAAGTGCAGGGCTGGTCCCAATGTGCACATTGTGTCCAAAAACATTTTGGCTTACTTGCAGTTTACTGTAGTATAGCAGATTTGTATAAGACTAATTTTGCTTAGCCCTATGCTGATCTTCTCTTTTACTTCAAATCCCAGAACTCCCTGCAACTGATAGCAGAGCATTTTGTTTGCAGGTCCCTCTGTCCTCCCAGGACTACGTACAGTCACAGAGGACTGGACTTGGCCCCTGGAGAAAAGCAGAACCAGAAAACATTCAGTCAGAGACTATAAACACTCTAACATGCACTGCAAGCTATTGAATCTCCCACTGCTGCCTACTGTTCTGATGTCAGCTGCAGGGGATTCTGGGATTTGTAGTAACAAAGGATGTCAGCCTAGAACTAAATGAAATGAGTCTGCTACATTCTAGTATACTACAGTAAACAGCAAGTAAACCAAAGTGCTTTTGCACACAAAGTGCACATCAAAACCAGCACCACACTTGAGTGTGAGGGCTCTTTGTGCTGACTGTTCCCCTTTAAAGTGGGTCTACTGGGCTGCTCTGGTGGCCCAGCCTGCAGGTGACCTGGGTGCGGGAGTGGACTTGGGGTGCTGCGTCGGGGTACAGGCCAGGCTATGATAGCTGTCCCTTGGCGGTGTGCCTCAGTCTGGGTGCATTGCTGGTGTGGCTGGGCCAAAGAGCTCACCTCTTGCTGTGATGTGAGGATGATATAGGCAATGTTCATGCTATGGGGATGGAGGAAGAGGCAATGGGGGGGGGGAATCTGGGAAAAAAGTGTGTGCACTCCACAGTCTATATGATGGCTGTTGGTACCCTTGGGCCCTGCTTTGTGCACATCCCCACTAGCTGGGATGGTGGTGGGAGTGGATGAAAGGAAGGAGGGGTTGCTGAAAGTACAAGCAAGACCTGATCAGGAGGGGTAGGTGACCACTCTGACACCATACAGCAAAACTGAACAGAAAAAGGGAAGGGGCCTCTACTGAGAGTGCTGAATGGTGGCAAGTGTAGCTAGCTAGGGATGTCAACCAGTTTGTTCCATCTCTTGTCAGAGGGCGTAGTTAGGTTCCATGAAGTGAACAAATATCTCACATGAGGTAAGGAGTAATTAATTAAAAAAAAAAAAAAATGATGCCAAGAAAATGCAAAATCAAACATTACTGAAAAACATGGGTGTCGTGAGACATGAAAAACATGGGTATGATGGGACACGAAAAAACATAAGGGCTACCACTATGGCCCAGCAGGGGTGTATATCATGTGGGCAAACCAGTTTTGGGAGCATGCCTGTGATTCCCACTGCCTGGTGGCCCATGGTCCAAGGGCACTGTCAATGGTGGTACTTCTTTGCCAGGGGAGGGAGGTGTTGGAACCTCCTACTACTGTAATAACCTCTGCGGTGGGCCAAGAAGACATCATTGTGGACTACAAGTGGTCTGTTACCCCTGGTGGGGGAGAGGGGGTAGGGAGGAAATGAATGACAGGGAAAAACAATCCATGGCCATCAATACTCTAAGGTCATGCACCACTTATAGGATCTGTGGTTGGGAGGTTGCTACTAGTGACTGCAAAAGGGTATCGCTATGGGCAGTAAACTCCTATATTTATAAAAACATGGGGAAGTTCCGTGGTTCTAGCAAATACCAGGAAGAGTACTCTCTGTTCTACCCTGAATCCTGATATAAGCAATGCAGTCTTCTACCCACCTGGCTGTTACTTGTATAGGTCCCTTTAACCTCTGCACAGAAATCCAGGCTTCCAGATTGCTGCTAAGAAGGGTGAGCCAGTGTAAATTTGGACTTGCATTTATTTAATTGAGGCTTCTCTTTTACCAATACTTTCCTCTCCTTTTGATTTTATAGTGAAGAAAGAAAAGAATTAACCATGGAAAAGAAGAGTCCTGAAGCAACAGCCTAGCATTTAAATCCGACAGGTATTTACTCTGTAAACCCCTCCACATTGTATTAACTACACTTGTAGCATTTAGCAAACAAGCCTTATTACATTTAGTAAACTGGACATTGCAATTAGCAAACTAATCATAAGCATTTAGTAAACCAGCCTTATTGCATTTAGTAAACTGGACATTGTAATTAGCAAACTTGTCTTATTGTACTTAGTGAACTATGTACTCTGGTGAGTAAACTCACTGCATTTTGAAAACCATTCTTATTGCACTAAATTATTTATATAGCATTTAGTAAGCTAGCCTTACTGCATTTAGTCTTATTGCATTTAATAAATGATCCACATTCCATTCATTAAACTGCCCACATTTGAAGTGGGTAACTCTTGCACTCATGCTGAGTCTCCTAGCCAGTTCCTTACGCCACCCTAAACCTTTGGACATTTGAGATTCTGGAAGGATGAAATAAATGGATTTATATCCTGGACTACATGTGCTAGATGTTCAAGTTCAAGTTTATTGCAGGAAAGACTCCGTTGAGCAAGCTCATTCACAAGGAGGTCCTGAGGCACACACACATACAGTTCGCAGTTACATAGACTGGAGATACAAAATGTAGAACAACAAAGAAAAAATATATAATACAAGAGGTATACACAATAGAAGTCCGTATGCTATATATGCAGTAGAGTAGATGTGTTTGCCCTTGTCAGCCTGAAAGTGCCATTTGGATATACTGGTACTGAATAAAGGTAGCCCTGGGCTGTTTTTAGTGAAATGATAATGGGTTACAGACCTTTTACCTCCAATCCAGAACTAGGGTCAGCAGTGGCAGAAAGTGAAAGGAGTTGTGGTGGTCTTCAGTCCAGCTCCTAATGGACACATGTCCATGACACAACCTCCAACCCAACTACCACTAATTGGCATTCTTATTGCCAGTGACACATGTGAGGCCAAGGACTGAGATGTAACATCAGAGGTAATGAGGATAAAGGAAGGAAAACCATTTGTAACGAACTCAGAATTCCACAGAGAGGCCTTCTGGTTTAGCCACCAGAACACTGGGATACCAAGTGGAGTTTTATGTTGTTTTCTATTTCTTAAGAACATATGGATTGGGAGGGGGAGAGATATATCTTATATTAGTAGTAGTAATCAGCATTTTGACTTTGGGAGGGGGTGGTTAGTAAAAGTGCTGGCATGTTATTGCACCTCAAATATGACTTCACATCAGAGGTGTAACAGCACCCCACGTCAGACGGATGGTGTAACAAAGTTTGGAGGCCACACTTTTCCATTATGAGACTGTGGTTGCCCATCTATAATAACCTTGTACCAGAGAACTTTTAGCAGAGGCTACCTCATAACCAGCTCTCTTTTACTGAAACTACTGTTTTCTGTTCTCCAGGTAACTTGGTGGACACAGACTTGCTGACATTCCCGCTTCATCCCTCTATCAGTGAAAGTGATCACAGGCGGGCTACATTCACTGTTTCTCCACATGCTGAGATGCTGGATTGAAGAAGGAGGCAGTATTTTACTTTCCAGTTCCACATCTGCCGTTCGTCCTTGCCGATCTTTTTTTTTTGTTTTACTTGGTGTTTACCGCTACCTTTACTTGTTTTGTTTGCTTTGTTTGGCACAGTGTTAGCATGATTTTGGTGTGCAAAGGCTGGGAAAGCTTCCATTTCCTAGGGAGGTAGGACACTTGCCTTCTTCAGGCCTCACTGGAGAAATTGCTTCCTAACATTTTAACTTGTTTTGTTTTAAATATAGAAGGTCGTTTCTTGGTTCTTTTCCGAGTGGTCATGTCTTAGGCATCAGAACAGAGAGCGACAGATTTTTTTTTCCTTTTGGAGTTTCTGCCACTGTTTTCATTGGTCAGTGTTTTGTCTGTCACATTTTGAGCTGCCACTCGACAAAACGAATTGTGTACTGCCTTCCAGGAAAGCACAGCACAGACTTAAGAACAGGCTGCTGTTCCAGCTAAGGAGATAACATTACAATTTGCTTACCATGATTTAAATGTTTTACCTCCCCACACACACACACAGTATTTTTCATGTAAAATGTGAGTGTATTTGTTGTTTCTTGTGGAGCTCATTTTGTCCCACAGTGTACACACACACACAAAGGACCATGACAACAATGTGGGAAGAGGGGTGTGTGTGTATATATATGTATATATATATATATATATATATATATATATATATATATATATATGTGTATGTGTGTGTGTGTGTGTGTGTGTGTGTGTGTAGAAAATGAAGGCATTTTTTCACCTCACCTCTGCCACATCCACAACAGTTGGAAGTTGGGCATCTAAAACACTGTAATATTACCTGGCATGTAAAATTTATGAAAAAAATGCCCAAAGTACAGAAAGCTGTCCCGTCTTCCATAAAGTGCCCCCCCCCATCAGAAACCATCCCTCCCCCCTCAACTCAAGGGAAACATCATAGTCCTAAGGGTTAGAGCACTGGAATAAGAAACCAGGGATTCCAGGTTCAAATCCCAGTATGAATGCTTTAGATGGTACTAGAAAAGTTTTGTTCAGACATGTGACAGATGTCCACAAGCCCGTGATCAGATTTATAACTGAATGGATTGTGGATGATATACCTGCCATTGTCACCTACTCACAATACTGAGCCTTCGCTCCCTCTGAAGAGTCTGAAGGCCAGGTCCTGGAATTCGTAAATATTTAACTGTAGTTAATACTACAAGGCGTTACAGCTGCTTTTTATAATGCCTCTTAAGAGCTACTTCAACATTTGGTGTATTAATTAGCCTTGCTTATCTCATGTGTCTATTTTCTTTGCCTTTCTCTTTTGTTCAAGGGGTACTTTGTGACTGGATAAGTGCTAGTAAGCACCTCTTTCATTAAAGGGACATAGAAACATAGAATTTGACGGCAGATAAGGACCGCTTGTGGCCCACCTAGTCTGCCCATTTCCCTACCTACAGGATATGCTGCAGATCCTAGTTAACCAACAGCCTACTCCTTCCTACCCCCCACTAGAATTGCCTTATGTCTATCCCATGCATTCTTGAATTCCTCCACTGTTTTTGACTCTACAACCTCCTCAGGAAGGCTGTTCCATGTATTCACAATCCTCTCTGTGAAGAAATACTTCCTCACATTACCTCTGAGCCATCCCCCCCTCTATCTTCAAATTGTGCCCCCTTGTTTTTGCACATCTCTTTTTTATGAAAGATGCTACCCTCTTGGACTTTGTTGATCCCCTTGAGATACTTGAAAGTTTCTATCATGTCCCCTCTCTCCCTCCTTTCCTCGAGGCTATACACCTTTAGTTCCTTTAGTCTTTCTTCATGTCTTCTGATACAGACCCTGCATCATTTTGGTTGCCCTCCTCTGGATAGCCTCCACCCTGTCTATGTCTTTGCGGAGATGGGGTCTCCAGAACTGTACACAGTACTCCAGATGTGGTCTTACCAACTGTCTGTACAGAGGGCCAACAACTTCCTGTTTTCTACTGGTGGTGCCTCTCCCTATGCATCCCAGTATCGCCCCCAGCCCTCCTTACTGCCTTCTCACATCTCGCATTGCTGGCCTACCTTTAGGTCATCTGATATGACTACCCCCAGGTCCCTTTCCATTTTTGTTGTTGTCGGTATCTCACCCCCAACTGTGTACTCTTCCCCTGGGTTTTTGTTTCCCAGGTGCATTACTTTCTTTCTTTAAAGGGATTTACCAGTGTCCAAAAAGAAAAACCCTGCTGTTGGCATTAGCTGGAATTAAAGAGCACCTTTCTCAGTGTCCTCTTACACAAGGGTATACTCCTTTACCCCTAGGAGGTCTCCGAACATCAGTTCATAATTTCCATTTAATGCATTTAGTGAAGGGAAGGTAATTTGCCCCGAGGACACATTTTTTGGGGGCTTTAAATAGATTTCCTTGTGGACTTTTTTCATTTAGCAGTTATCTTCCTATTAAAATTTCAATTTTCACAGTGTTCCTTGTCCACTGGCTATCAGGACCTATATACAAAAATGTGGGATATTAATTCCAATCATAAAGAAGAAAATATAGGAGGAAAGCACCACCCATTACAGCCTAGTACCCAGGATAAGCTCTCTTACCTCAGATTCATGTTTCTGTAGGAGCTGTGGTCCGCCTGGCCTTTTCTGCACATGTTCTCCAGTAAGCCAGTATGTGCCCTTGCATGACATGCACGTGGATTTTCCAGGTGCACAGCTGCGGAATGTCACAGGCATCTGTGTGAGAGGTGCTGAGCAACGCAATATGTGTATCTGTGTGTGTGTGTTTTAGTATGTGTGTGGAATGAAGTGTCCTGGTCAACGACTGCATTATCAGCGAAATACGAAATGTAGATGCCTATCATTTTGTTCTGTTATTTTTCAGTTTCTCAGTGGTTAGTTATCCTTTCTGGACCCATTGAACAACTCATTATCGTCCCATTTTGTCTTTCTTCGTTTCTAATTTTTTTTTTATTTTATTTTACAGTGTTTGAGCAGGAAAGACACACTAAGCTGAGGCTTGTTTCCAGGTGCGTCCTGGGAGCACAGGGAAGTTAAGTGACTTTGCTCATAGTCACACAGGTGGGGGGGGGGTCAAATCCAGTTCTCCAAGGTTGCAGCTCAATGCTCTTGACCACTGCACTATACCACCTCCTTAACAGTTTCAAATGTTGCCCAGTGGGAGACGGAGATGTTCTGTACACAGCACTAAAAATGCAGCCACTGTGCTGCATAAGGTGTCCTGTTGGGATGGGGTTACCAGAGAGTCACTGCCCACATTGCCTCGCCATTTGTTCGCAGAGGTCTAGCCACTGGGTAAGGAAGCAGCATTGCCTTCATTAACAAAATAGCATTGCTAGTGGCTCAGCAGGTTGTGCGCTCACCTCTGGGGCTGGAAGATGAGAAGGTCATGGGTTCTTGTCCTGCCCCTGGAACTTGGTAATAATACTGACACTGTAGCGGAACAATAGTAGGGGGTGCGGCACTATTCAGGTGCCGTCCTTTGGAAGAGATGTTAAATCGTGGTCCCTTCTGACCATTTCTAATCACACTCCAGGCAGAAGCCAAAGGATTGTCCCTAGTGCCCTAGGTAATACTCCATTCATCAATAAAAACTGGGCCATGTAACCCACTTTCCATCATGCACCTGGAAACAAGCCGTCACAGCTCAGTGTTCCTTCCCTGGTCAAAACGTATAAATATATAATAATGGCACCCTTGTCTTCTGCTTATTAAAAATGTCTAATTCATCCTCATTTGCTGGTTTGACCCAGCTACCCCTCTGAGTACACTGGTTTTCAATATTAAAGCACATCAGTGCAATCCATTACAGAACCGGCCCATTTCATCTGGCACTCTTCAGGAAGTGCTACAGTAAGAAACAGTGACCCCATTCATTCAGGAACTTGTTTTGTAACTGTTATTACAACACTACAAGAATTTATTATATTTGAGAATTAAAGTATGAGATTTATTTAAGAGAAAATGCTTATATGCTGCTGCTGCCTAGAAGCGAGCTTGGGTCCTTTACCTCTGTTTGATGTATGTAAAGATTGTATGCGTTTCAAACTGTAATCAGCAGCAGCTCTTTGAAGCAGGACAGCTTTTTATGGTTTTCCTTGTTATACTGAAAGTATTTTATATAAAACAGAGCATTAAATGGATAGTTTCCCCAAATAAAAAAATTACAGGAATGTTCTATGTTGTAAAGTGTTTTTTTTTTTCAATTATTATTCTTTGGTACTTTAATTGGTTTTATTTTTGCTTCCATTCTCGTGTGTTGTTGCTTGTTGTTACTCAGTTTCCAAAGGTGGAAAAAGGCATAAGCCCATCGAGATCACCTTTCCTGCACCTGTGGGGTGTATCTAATTTCTGGAGCTGAACAGATAGTCATCCAAGTCATGTTTGAACGACTCTAATGATTTTGTATCAACCACATTTGAAGGCAATGAATTCCATAACCTGCTTGCTCCAACAGTAAAATAATTTGTTCTTTTATTAGTTCTAAATTTAGGAACTCTAAGTTGTCTGTTGTGGCACCTTAAACCCTCTGGTTTAGTCACCCATTCCAAGACACATTCTTTAATGAGATGTGGGTCGTTTAGGATGCTGAAACCTGGTCAGACACCTGGCAACTGCGGTTTACTGCTAAAAAGTGCAAGGTGCTGCATTTGGGGGTGAAGAACCCAAGGAGGAGTTACCAGCTGGGGGGAGTGCAGATAGCCAAGACAGAGGAGGAGGAGAAGGATCTGGGGTGCTCATTACAGGGTCAATGAACAACTTTACGCAATGTAGAAAGGCAGCTGCAAAGGCCAACAAAATGCTGGGTTGCATTGCAAGGGATTTCTCCTTGAGGAGGAGGAGGGAGGTGATTCTGCCACAGTATAGGTCAGTAGTTAGACCGCATTTAGAGTACTGTGTGCAGTACTGGCACCCGTATCTGAAGAGGGACATTAAGTTACTGGAGGGGGTGCAGCGCAGGGTGACAAGGATGATCAAGGGGCTGGGGGACTTGCCTTATGAGAGGAGACTCAGGGAGCTGAACATGTACTCGCTAGAGAAGAGGAGAGACGGGGGGCATGATGGAAACCTTTAAGTACATGAAAGGAATAAACAAGACAGGAACAGAGGGACTGTTCAAAGTAAGGAAGGGGAGGGACACCCGGGGCCATGATATGAGACTAGAGGGAAGAAGGTTCAGGAGGGAGATGAGGAGACACTTTTTTACAGAGAGGGTGGTAGTTGGGTGGAATGCGTTACCGGTAGAAGTGGTATCTAGTAGAACAGTGGACTGTTTCAAAAGGGGCTGGGGCAGTGTAAGGGGGAGGGTCAATGGAGGGGAAGGGTGGGAAGGAAGGGCAGCTGCAAAATAAGGGGTGTTAGCTGCACATTCGAGCAGACTTGAAATGGTAACTGGTCTAACAAAGTCTGTAAACATATCGGTGCAATGCAAATAGGGCAGGTGCTAATGGAGCTCTAATCTTGTTAGCAATGCCTCGGCAAGTTGGTAACGGAGTTATTTACTCTGCTGCTTGATTCAGTTGTTGAAGCAGGAGTACTAGTAGTCAGAGTTAGGACAAACCAAAACATGTGTATCCGATTTGCTTTTTATTTTATTTCATTCCATTCCTGAGTCAAGCTAGAAGATTTTGAAGTTCCCCTGCTTAATCCTCCCCCCTCCTCCCCAAACTGCTCCCCCATACATGTTGGGGTGCTCCCACTAGATGGCGCCTCTGTGTGCTCTCTTGCTATGCACTTAATTACAGATGTCACCTAACTTGCTGTACATAATGTATAGTTCAGTCTTTTTCTAAGTTATCCACATAAACTGATATGTTTTAGTAAATATGCAGTACAGCCTCTTCTAGCTGCTTCTACTATGTGTAATGAATTTTTCTTTTTCTATATCCACCTGTTCTCTGTGTTTTCACTATCTGTAATTTATGCACCAGTACTGCCTGTTCTTTCACTATTTCAATGTACCCTACTCACCGTGATGTCTGTATTCCTCTCTCTGTTGTTCTCAGTGCATTGTACTTTATCTCTTTCTGTGTAATGCCACCTGTTTGTGGCCCGGGTCATGCCTGAAGGTGGTCCCTTGGATCAGCGCACTTACCCGGTTACCAAAGACTTAAATAAATAAATAAAAGGTTATTGTTCCTTTGCCAGGTCCACTACCATAGATGGAAGCAGATTGGGGGTGGTGGTGTGCTGTTGGCCATCGGAAACTTGTGCTGGCATCCCCCTGATGTACCTGCATTATAAATACAGTAGGTGCAGTTAGTGTGTGATCCCTGGGGAGAAAATTTTTGAAAGTTGCTGGGGGACGCCATCTTTATTGTAGATCCATGCAAATTACAAGAGTTATAATTAAACACAATCTTAAAAATAAACCGATTAAATTTAAAATACCGGCATGAAGAGTCTAAGATGGTCAGAAATGCATTACTGTTAAAAAAAAAAAAAAAAGGGTAGGATGGCATTTTTTGCTGGCTAACTAGACTGTGGGATCTAGTGGTTAAAGCACTGGCTTAGAATTCAGGGGATTGCAGGTTCAAAGCTCAGCAAAGTCAAATACTTACCGTGTGTAAATTGTCACTCAACCATTCAGTGCTCCAGTACACCCAGCTGCAGAAATGGTTAGAGGCAGGACCCCACTGGAAACAAGATGCTGCATCTCATCTGAGCTATCCTGGGTAAATAAATGGTAAAAAAATAAAAATAATTAATAAACCACACTTCATTTATTTGTTTAAACTTTGCAACTGATATGGTCATCACAAAATGCTGTAAGATGTGGTTTCTGGTTTCCATGGGCATCGGTAGTTGCTTTCAGGCGTGCCAAGATTACCATTTCCAGTTAATGAATTGTGCTATTATAGTTCATACAACTGAAGACAAAAGACGGTACAGATACAGCCGCATGGGAAGGTGGCACAAAGATGCTCTCTACATGATTCTGTACGTGTCAGTGGGATATTTACAGTCCGTTTTTACCTAAGCATTAGGCTTGTGTATTTAGTGACAATAATGGCTTTCAACCAATATCATTGTGATTTTGTGGGTCAGAACTGAAGGTTTTTTGTTCTGCTCCCATAGCTGGGGACCTGGGTTCATACCTAATTTTGTCTCTGTGGCGCAGTGCCAGGGGGAAGCACTGTTTTGGAGCCATTCTTCAGATGAGATGGTAAACTGAGGTCTCTACTGCTCATCACTGGTGTCTGTCTAGATCCCCTGAAGGGGGCACTTTTTTATTTCTCATTTTGTCCCGATTCCTCCCCTCCCCAGCCTCATGTTCATGTCACCACGGCTTCACACTCCTTTCAGCTGGCTGGGAGGCTTGGCTAGTGGCTGCCTTCATAGCGCATGTTACTGCTGCTCCATGTGCGGCAGGCAGGGGGGTGTATGAACACTTGCTTGCAGTGCTGTCTCTACTCACGAGATGAGTGCTTCACCAGTTATCGGCCACCAGTGTGAGATTCTAAGGTTTGCATGTGTATAACAGTCTCCCAGGTTACCGCCACACCACTGAGTCAGCCCCTTTACCCCCATAGTACGTTTCATAATTTGGGAACTTTGCCCAGTAACTTGACCAACACTCCTTCATTCTTATTTTACATAGAGCTTTCTACCTGTAGCATAGCCACTTCGTGCCTTTTGTTGGGCTGTTGTCCTGGGGTCCCCCCCCCGTCCCATTATCTGCTCCCCTAGCCAGTCCTGCTGATCAAGATCTGCATGGTGCAAGACCCAATAGTCCCCAAGGACAGTCATTTACGGTGACAGAGGACATATTTTTTTTCCCCATTTTTCTCCCTTTACTGCCTGGGGCTTCAGCGACACAGAAGTGCACTTGCATAGAAGTGCACATAAGGTTTGGAACCAGTGATCCCGGTTCACCCACCCGGCCTAATTCCAGCCCCTCATTTGCTTGGTGCTGCCATTGAGCCTCCACTCAGTGGCAGCCAAGAGCCGAAAGGCTTGCCTCCCCAATCCCAGAGTAAAGAGCTGCCTGTTGGCCGCTCAGTCCTATCCTGGCCAACCCCTGGGAATTGGAGCTCATTCCCAAACTTGGTTCACCGGCATGGTAAGAGGTAATTCAATTCAATTCATCTTTATTTTTAAAAGGCGCTTTTCTTAAAATCAAAGCGCCTGTACAAATTCACATAACAATAAATACAATAAAGTTAAAACTAATATAAATCCTTAAAAGCTATATTAAAAAGGTGGGTTTTCAAAGCTCCCTTAAAGCTAAGGACGGTCGGGCAATCTCGTACCTGACGAGGTAGAGAATTCCACAGGGTAGGTGCCATAAAACTAAACAACCTAGCACCAGATGTTTTCAAACGTACCCTGGGAATCTCTAGCAATCCCTCGTCAGTGGATCGGAGGGAGCGGGAGGGACTATAGGAGCAAAGGAGCTCTTTCAGGTAGGTAGGTCCCAGATCATGTAGGGCTTTATAGGTCAGTAAACCGACCTTGAAGGTGATTCGCCAAAACACTGGCAGCCAGTGCAGCCCGCGAAGCACAGGCATTATGTGACTGGATCTAGAAGATCCAGTCAACAACCTGGCTGCCGCATTCTGCATTAGCTGCAGACGGCAAAGTTCAACCCCCGATAGCCCTAGGTATAAGGAGTTACAGTAGTCAAGCCGGGAGGTAACAAAAGCGTGGATCAATGTTGGAAGGTCCTCTGGAGGAACCAGGTGCTTCACCCTGGCAATATTCCTCAGATGAAAAAAGGAAGTTTTAACGACCGCTGACACCTGAGATTTAAGTGTCAGACGGTCGTCAATTATTACGCCAAGATTCTGCACCTGATCTGAGGTCGTCAGCTGAACACCTCCAAGCCATAAGCCTGAAGGTGATCCCTCCGGCAGACCCGCCTCACAGCGACCTTTGTCCACAACCAACACCTCAGTTTTCTCCGGGTTTAACCTCAGCCAACTCCCATTCATCCAGTCTTGGATTTCTTCAAGGCAGTTATTAAATACCAACAAGACAGGCGTCCTGACCGGGCTAAAAGACATATACAGCTGGGTATCATCTGCATAGCAGTGAAAACCCAAACCGTGTGTCTAATAATCGCCCTAACGGTAGCATATACATCGAAAACAACATGGGTGCTAAAATAGAGTTCATGGTACCTTTCGCAGGGTAGGGAGAATGATGCTGAGGAAAAAATTCCCGACACCACTCTCTGAGTCCTACCCTCGAGGTAAGATTGAAACCATCTGAGGACCGTACCAGACAGTCCACAGACTGACCGCAGACGCTCCAACAGCACACCATGGTCAACAGTGTCAAACGCTGCAGAGAGATCCAGTAGTACCAGGATGGATCGGGTCCTACGATCTCTCGCTATTAGGAGGTCATTTAGTACCCGTACGAGCGCTGTCTCGGTGCTATGCCTTTTCCTAAATCCAGACTGGAGAGAATCATAGATATTGTTGTTGGTCAGATGATCCTCCAACTGCGCTGCGACCACTTTCTCAATAACTTTACCCACAAAGGGTAAGTTAGAGACTGGCATGCAAGGTAAGGCATGCAGTGCCTCAGTCCCCTACACCACTGTGTCAGCAACACTCCTTCATTCGATAACCAATAGTTTGCAGTCACCCACGGCTATGCATGGGATGTTGACTACACAATGCCTGCTTTCTCTGGCTGTGCCCAGTCACTGCACTACCAGTACTGAAATCACTGCTTTGTAAAGCACTGTGATACTAATTCTGCCTATAAATTTCACTAAAAATACCACTAACAGCTTAATCTGGTTCAATTTCAGTTGGCATCCATCTTTATCCCCCTCTCCCGGGACAAGGCTGAAAATAGGCAGACTTGTCTAGTCCTCCTTTCCCGATCAACAAAAACTAACTAAATAAATATAAAAGGCAACATAAAGATACAGATCCTATTTTATTTCTCACACACTTGGCACCAGTCATAGGCTTGCAGTTACATGTTATGACTTTTTTTTTTTCCCCAAAGTAAAGTTCCTATATCTGAGTTCACCTGTATATCTTTGGAGAACAGAATTCAGTTTTCATTGCATGGAGTAAGGTGGTAGGTTGTTTCCCTGTGTGGTTTTTAGCCACTGTTTCAAAAAAAGACGGGCCAAGAATGTAAAAGTATGAACTAGTGTGTTGGGTAAACAAAATACATGCTGGGTTTCTGTGTGCTATGAGTCAGTGGAATATTTTTCTTATCACACAGGCTGTTTGTGGACTGTAGTGTATTCTCCACATCCCACACAGAGACATAGACTTTGACAGCAGATAAGGACCACTTGGCCCACCTAGTCTGCCCATTTCCCTACCTACAGGATAAGCTGCAGATCCTATTTAACCAACAGCCTATTTCTTCCTACCCCCCACAAAAATTGCCTTATGTCTGTCCCATGCATTCTCCCACAGTTTTAGACCCCACAACCTCCTCAGGAAGGCTGTTCCATGTGATCACCACCCTCTCTGTGAAAAAATACTTACATTGCCCCTGAGCCATCCCCCCCTCTATCTTCAAATTGTGTCCCCTTGTTCTTGCACATCTCTTTTTCTGAAAGATGCTACCCTCCTGGACTTTGTTGATTCCACTGAGGTACTTAAACGTTTCTATCATGTCCTCTCCCTCCTTTCCTCAAGGGTATACATATTGAGCTCCTTTAGTCTCTCCTCATATGGCTTCTCTTGCAGACCCTGCACCATTTTAGTTGCCCTCCTCTGGACTGCCTCCATCCTGTCTATGTCCTTGCGAAGATGGGGTCTCCAGAACTGGACGCAGTACTCCAGATGGGGTCTCACCAACTGTCTGTACAGAGGGATAACAACTTCCTGTTTTCTGCTGCTGATGCCTCTCTATACATCCCAGTATCCCCCCAGCCTCCTTACTGCCTTCTCACATTGCTTGCCAACCTTAAGGTCATCTGATATAATTACCCCTGGTCCCTTTCCTTTTTGTTGTTGTTACTACCTCCCCCCACCACTTTGTAATCTTCCCTGGGTTTTTGTTACCCAGGTGCATTACTTTGCACTTCTTTGCATTGAATCCAAGCTGCCATACTTCTGACCATTCCTCCAACCTTGCCAAGTCCCTTCTCATCCTTTCCATGCCTCCTTGTGTATCAACCCTGTTGCAGATCTTTGTGTCATCTGCAAAGAGGCATACTTTTCCTTCCAGTCCCTCTGCAGTGTCACTTATAAAGACATTAAAAAGGACTGGTCCCAGTACTGAACCCTTCGGTACTCCACTAGTACATGCTGGGTTTCTGCTCATTATTCTCCTTCTCTCTATCTAGTCGGTTTAAGAGTGCTCAACCTTACATCACTCATCTTTGTTACCGGATAAATATTTAGTTTATTTTGATAGCCAGGTAAATTATACTGGTGCCAAAAGCACCTTTTTCAGGTATGACTTGGCCTACCACTGGTACAGTACATTCAGTTATGACAAATAAGACCAGAAGGTACTGTGACTACAAAAACACAAGACTACAAATGTCAATATACAATAAACACTGTTGAAAACAAGAACATGTATTTAGGCTTTTGAAATATTCATAAACTGCATTTCAAAATAAGTCAGCTAAAGACGATGTACGAAGAATGAAAGGTAAACAGTTGCTATAGTGCAGTTTCCTGATAACTAAAAGCAGACTGACCCATATTGGGGGGTGTGTATGTGCGCGCGCGAGGAATGGAAAGACAGTTACTTTTGAGGTGCTTTTACACACAGGTTTCTGTAATGGAATGACTGTTACGGAAACAGTATACTGTTGCATCCCCTGTGTGTAAAATGCATCTGTTTCATTCCACTGGTGAACGTTTGCCTGAACCACAATCTCTACCTTCCTCAGTTCATCCCGATGTGTTCCATTTCGTCTGGCTTCCAGCAGCAGTGCAAAAACAGCCATAGAGCACCATGCTCCGTAGGGGAGCCGAAACACAAAATATTGAAAACTGAGATTGGGGTGGGGGTGCCAGAATACCTTCTGTGTAAAGTGAACCACAAACGGAACAGAGTACAACGGTGGCACACAGGTAACGGTTATTCCGTTGTATTCGCCTGTATGTAAAAGCACCTTTAGAGAAGTGTGAACTGAAACTGGAAAGGGTACATTTTAGTAAATCTGTCACACACTATGGGGACTATGTAAGATTTTAAATATAAATTTAGCAAGCCACAAGATAGCCCTTAGTTCTGGGAGCATCCAATTGAGATTTATCACATTAATACAATGATGTACTCTGTTTCTTCCCAGAAGAGGCACATTTGCTATTTTATAGTACAGAACTTTCTTTTTATCATGAATAGTTTTCAAGGCACCATCACTGACTAAGAAGCCTTAATCAATTACTGGCAAAAGATTGTGAGAAAAAAATCTGCTTTCTAGAATCAGATGTTAAAAATTAGTTAATCCTGTAGAACTGACCCAGTTTTTGATGCAAACAGAAAGAAATATGTTTCATATGACAATCTGATATCACGCTTATGTCAAGATACAACTCCAAATATTTAAAAGGGTCAATGGATTGCAGATGCAGTAGTTCACAAGGAAAACAAAAAAAAGTTGTTGGCTACACATCATTGAACCACAAATAAGTCCACTGTTGGGACATGTTAAAAACTGTTTTATTATAAAACAAACAAAGGTGTAGCCCGGTGTCATTATTTCATGTAACACTGATGCTTTGCCAAGGCCTTCTTGGTCTGACCATAGAGTTCAAATATATACTGAGAGGGCTAGAGGGTGTACCCGAATGGCTCGGTTGAAGCCACGTGTCCGCTATATTAGAGGAGGGTTGAAGTGCCAGCAGATAACAGGAACCCTTCTGGAAACTTACGATAGTGGTACCAGCACACTGTTTTGACAGAAACCCGCTGATCCCGTTGGGTAACAAGCAACAGGTAGTAATCCAGCAGGGAAGTGAAGAAGCAGATGCACATTGTGGTGACAAAAACAAGGTATGCTCCTTTGTCCTTTTCTTGTATAAGCAGTGCGTTACTTGTTCTTTGTTAAAACAGTGTGCTGGTGCTGCTAGTGTATGTTTCCAGAAGGGGTCATGTTATCTGCTGGCACCTCAACCCTCCTGTATTATGACAAACGTGCAGCTTCAACTGAGCCACTGGAGTCCACCCTCTAGTCCCCAATAGTATATATTTGAACTCTATGGTCTTGACAAAGCATCAGTGTGATGCAAAACGTTGATACACATGGCGGGGCTACACCTTTGTTTCATAATTAAAGTTTTTTTTTTTTTAACATGTTCTAACAGTGGACTTATTTGTGGTTCATCATGATGTGTAGCCAACAACTTTTTTCTTTTTTTTTCCTTGTGCAGTGCTTGTTGTCACAGCTCCATTGGGCAGTCCTAAGCCACTGTTTTTCTTTGTTTTGCAGCTAAAGCAGTTATCTGAATCGGTGGTCCTGGATGCATTACTCTCACATGGGCAGGAAGCACTGTAGGAAAAAATAGAGCCATAAAAAATGCAAACCTGGAGATCCCCAGATGCCATAAAACTAGCAGGCAAATTAAAAAAAAAAAGGCTCCTTACAGCAAACAAAGGGAAGAACACACTAGGACTACACCTACAAATCAAAACGCTGCACATTTTCTTTGTAAATGTGGACTTTATTTTACCTTTAAATAGATTTCAAACCCTAGCTCTAGTTTTTATTTGTTTAAATAAATCCCTAGTTAACCATTTAGAATTATCCACATGCTCAATGTCTGTGGAATAGCAGTTGGGGTATATAGTGCTTGTGTAACCTGTAGTACCTTTTGTAGCTTAACTCTGTTCCCACCCTTGAGTAGCAGGCATGTCGGTAGGAATTTATAGGGAATAGAAGGCCCATGAACAAGGGTGAGAAGAGTGCTGGAGGAGGAGGATGAGGGGATGGTGGTGGACAAAAAACACTTCCTAAGCAAGGGAGGTACATTAGTGGAGGGTTTAAGTAGAGGTTGTGGGAGGAGATATTCCCCACATTGAACCTCGGGTGAAGCTCTCCCAAAATTACCTCCTAGTTAAAGGGACATAATTATAAAGAAGTTTTTAGAATTCATCAGTCAAAAGGTCCAGCACAAAATTTAGGAGCGTCATCCAAGTGTGTACAATCTCTGTTGGATAAGTCATAAAAAAAATTCAGGGAGATTATGTTTCGAGCAGTCAAATTTTTTTTTTTTCTCAATAGATTATGATTTCTGGGAGACACCATTATAACACTCACAAAATACAGTGGAGTGGTCACTAACTGAGACAACTTGAGCTTAACATCCTAGTTGAATTATTCACTGTCACAAATGCACCCAGCAGGTCGGACCCTCTGCTCCCACAATGCCAACCTCAGAGTGCAATAGTGTGAACAGGTAACAGACAGGATAACCCTCCTGTCGGCTTTTGGGTCTGAATCACCTTTGGTCTCAAGTTCTGGGGGATTCAAACTGTGAACCTTATGCTAGCGTTCTCAAATGTACAGGCTCAGATAATGTTCTCTTCGGGGGGATGCAATACATCTTTCGCCTAAGGGCACCCAGCCAGGCTTCCAAAATTAACCCTTTTAGCTCTATAAGAGACCTTAGGTATAGTCTTACCTTTTTACTCAGCTTAGTAACACCATCAAGCTGTTGAACAGTTTTGTCAGACTTAACCACCTATATGTCACATGCAAAAAGAACGGGCAGACACCCAGGCAGTCTTTCAAAGAAAAGGTATTTTATTAAAAGATGATAGAAATAGGAAAAATGTAAACACAGAACAATATAGCAAAGAGCTCACAATCACATAAAAGAATAAGGGAAAATTACAAAAACAAAACTCCTACCACAATGCATATATAGCTTTACTATCTAAGGTAGGCAGTATAGTGCAGTGGTTTAAGGCTCTGAGCTGCAAATCTGGTAATATACAGCAGACCAGACCTGGGTTTGAATCCCAGAGCTTCCACTTGCATACTGTGTGACCCTGGGCAAGTCACTTAACTTCCCTGTGCTCCCAGGTTGCTCCTGTAAAAAAGCTTTCAGCTTGGTGTGCTACTCCTGGTTAAACAACTTGAAAAAAAAAAAAAAAAAAAAGTATTACCTCTGGAAGTGCGTTTTAAAGTTAGATCAGAGAGCTGTGTCTCTCTAGAGTCCCAAAATGATATGACATATACTTCAGACACAAGTATCAACTTGAGACCAAAGGTGATTCAGACCCAAAAGCAGACAGGAGGGTTACCCTGTCTGTTACCTGTTCACACTATTGCACTCTGAGGTTGGCATTGTGGGAGCAATTTAGTTGATATCTTGGAGGTAGAAGACTTGGTTTGCTGGCCAAGGCACCTAGCTTCACCTGAGCTCTTTCCTTCCAAGACTGCTTGAAAGGCAGAGTAGAGAACCTTACCAGAGCAAGGGAAAAGGATTAAGACTTCTTTTGGCTAAGCAGATTTACTGTGTGGTGTTGTTTTTATTTTTTTACTCACAGGGATTGCTACTGTTTGTTGCTAACATTTCATTGCTTTATTTTTCTCTGTAGCAAAGTGTTTCTTACAGCATATATCTTCTCTGAAATTATTACAGGTGGTGCTTTACAGGTTTTACAGTTTTATCTAACATTAGGATAAGCTTTCAGCGTTACTGCATTTGTTGTTGACTGATTGTTTCTGCTCTTACCTCTTTGTTCTTTCGTCCGTGGTTCTTCTTTTTCGGAAGGGGAAGGGCCCAACCACCCCACACTACACTCCTTTTATAGGATACCACAGTTGTGACATTTCCTGTGGTAGAGCAGGAAGGGGCGGATCAGTGGGGCATCCACAAGGTAAGCTCATTTACAGGGGCACTAGTAATTTAACTTGTTATAACAAGTTAAACAAAACAAAACACAATCAAACCATTACTTGCATTTTTTTCCTTCTAATTACTCTGACTAGGTTATAAACCCAGCAACTTATCTGGAATGGATATCATTAACTGCAGGTACTGTGGAACAATTTTCAGAAGGACAGTCTTACAGGATTTAGGACACTGTCCTACATGCTGAGCCATTGGAGATCTTAGGGCTCAGTTCCGGGCAGCATGGGCAGAGATTGCACGCCTCAAATTTCATATTCAAGAGGAAATATATCATAAGAACCACCTGCCATTTCCCCAGCATCCAACAGAAGAACCTCGACTGCAGAGGGTAGTTGGACCAGGAGGTTGGCAGGTGGTTAGGAGGAGCAAATTGGGTGCCCCATCACTCTCTGCTCTCCAACATATTATCTCCAAAAAACATATAAACACTACAAACAGGTATCTGCCTCTATCTCTGAAATCAAACAAAGAGGCAGAAGACACTGCAGAGCAGGACACTGCGGCACAGGAGCTAGCACAACAAAACTCACCCAAATCATGAACCAAAACAAAAAAAGCAAAAACGAAATCCAAAAAACTTCTGATCATAGGAGACTCCATGATTCGGGAGTTGATACCCATCTCCAGCCAGGGGTAATGGTCAGATGTCTCCCAGGTACATCAGCATGGAGAGACACTGACCGCATTGCTAAAATTGTTCACAAAGCAGGAGAAAACATTGATGTCCTAGTACACATAGGGACTAATGATCTCGCCAGCCGGTCAGTTGTGGAGACCAAGGAACACCTGACCAGGCTGGGTGACAAACTATCATCCATTTCGTCTGGTCCCTCTCTGAGATTCTGCCAGTCTGGGAGAGGGGGCAGATGGACAGAAGGTCAGAGAAGGGGAGATAGGGGAGCTAAATACGAGCTCAAGGGCTGGTGCCAGGAAAAATGACACAGATTTGTAGGAACTGGCAACAGTTCTGGGAGGCAAAGTTCTTTAAATTTGATGGACTGCATCTGACTAAGGAGGGAGTCAGTGCATTGGGGCAGAAGTTTGATGTCTTTGCAGAATATTTAAACTAGGAAATGGGAGAGGTGCAGCATCATCGTCGTATGGGAAGAACACCCTCTCCCTCAGCTAGTGGTCAAACAGGATTCGCATGTTTGCAGTTCATTTGCATCACTAGGTGAAAAAAGGTTTGTCTCCATCACGCATCAGAGGTAATGCCAAACCTCACCCAAAACTAACACACCAAATCTGCCCAATGGAAAAGCATGTACACAAATGCTCACAGCCTGGGAAATAAGATCCCAGACCTGCAGGCAATAATGTCAGAGTCTAAACTGGACATAGTAGCAATTAGTGAGGCGTGGTTTACTAGTAACCACACTTGGGAGACTTGAGTACCTGGCTATGTATTGATGGAAGAGACCGAGGTGCAAGGGAGGAGGCCCTGTATGTCAATGAAAATATCAAAGCTACAGAAATTCAGAATACACATAAGGAGCCAGAAGAACTGTGGGTCACCCTGGAAACAGGAAATGGGACAGCCATAAGAACTGGGGTTGTCTACAGGCCCCCAGACCAGGTGGAGGACATAGACACATTACTGTTAGAGGATATACAAAACATGACAGCTAAAGGGGAGGTTCTAATAATGGGAGACTTCAACATGCCGGATACAGATTGGTCAATACCAGCAGGAACATCTGCCAGAACTAAACACATAGTGGATTCCCTGCAGGGAGAGGGCCTCAAACAACTGGTACAACAACTCACAAGAGACAGGGCTATCCTAGATCTAGTACTGACTAACAGGGAAGGGATCACAGATCTCCAGGTAGAAGGTCACCTGGGGCCAGTGACCATCACATGGTATGGTTCAATTTGGCTACTAAATCTAAATCATCCCATTCCAAGGCAAAATATGTGACTTCAGAGGAGCTGACTTTGATAAGATGGCCAACAGAGTTAAGCTAGCCCTGGCAAAAAGAAACACAGGTGAGGGGACAGGCAAAGTGGGCAAGCATTAAGGATGCAATACTTAAGCAACATCCCATTGTGTTAGACAGAAAAGGAAGTGCAAAAGAAGAAGGAAACCACTTTGTCTCACAAATACAGTAGCAGAAAAGGTCAGAGCCAAAAGGCTGGCCTTCAGGAAATATAAGGGAACACAGCGGGATGAAGATAGGAGGCATACCAAACTGCCCTAAGGGAAGCAGGGAAGGCAGTAAGGCAGGCAAAGTCCCAAACTGAGGAAACACTAGCACGAACAGTAAAAGAAGGTGACAAGACTTTCTATAGATACATTAGTGAAAGGAGAAAGTCCAGAGGGGGTATTGCTAAGCTTAATGAAGATAAGAGAGCATGTGAGGAGGAGGACCATGTAAAAGCATCTATCCTAAATAGATACTTTTGCTCAGTATTTACTGAAGAGAAGGTAGGGCAGGGCCCACAGCTCAGCACCATGGACACAGGGGGGAGGGAGGTGAGCACTACTCCCTTCACAAAAGAAAGGGTCCTACAAGAGCTTGCTAAGCTCAGGGTGGATAAGGCAATGGGACCTGATGGCATACATCCCAGGGTACTTAAGGAGCTAAAGGTGGAACTAGCAGAGCCATTAGCAGAACAGTTTAGTAAGTCTCTGAGCACAGGAGAGGTCCCAGAAGACTGGAGAAGGGCTCATGTGATCCTGCTCCACAAGAGTGGCAGCAAGGAGGAGGCAGGGAACTACAGACCAGTCAGTCTTACCTCAGTAGTGGGCAAGATTATGGAGGCACTCCTTAAGGAAAGGATAGTGCAACACCTGGAATCCATAGAGGCACGGGATCCAAGACAGCATGGGTTTACAAAAGGAAGGTCCTGTCAAACTAATCTCATAGATTTCTTTGACTGGGTAACCAGAGTGGTGGACCAAGGGGGAGCAGTTGATGTCGCCTACCTTGACTTCAGCAAAGTTTTTGACACTGTTCCACATAGAAGATTGATAAATAAGCTGGGTAGGCTGGGTGGGTCGAAGTTGGTCAACTGGGTGGCAAACTGGTTGACGGGCAGAAAACAGAGAGTGGTGGTAAATGGTACACAGTCAGAAGAGATGCAAGTCACAAGTGGAGTACCTCAGGGATCATTCCTGGGGCCAGTCCTCTTCAACATCTTCATTAGTGACCTTGCAGATGGACTAGAGGGTAAGGCTTGTCTGTTTGCAGATGACACCAAGATCTGCAACAGAGTAGATGATCCAGATGGGGTGGGGAGAATGAGAAGAGTTCTGGATAAACTAGCAAAATGGTCAGAAGAGTGGCAACTGGGATTTAATGCAAAGAAGTGCAAGATCATGCACATAGGGAAGAGAACCCTGAAGCCACCTATAGGCTGGAAGGGGAGTTGCTAGCAGTCACAAAGGAAGAAAGAGACTTGGGCATCATCATTACTGATGACCTGAAATCATCCAAGCAGACCTCTAAAGCAGTCAGTAAGGCTAGGGGTGTTAGGGTGTATTAGTAGGGGTATCACAAGTCGTAAGAGGGAGGTAATAATCCCTCTTTACAAGACACTGGTTAGGCCCCATCTGGAGTACTGTGTGCAGTATTGGAGGCCACACCTTCACAAGGACATTAACCAAATTGAGGCAGTCCAGAGAAGGGCAACCAAAATGGTGCAGGGACTGCATCAGAAGACATATGAGGACAGATTAACAGAGCTCAATATGTATACCCTTGAGCAAAGGAGGGAAAGAGGTGATATGATCGAGGCATTCAAACACCTTAAGGGCATTAACAAGGTGAAAGAGTCTAACATGTTTAAATATAAGAAAAATAGCAGGACAAGAGGACACAGCATGAGATTAGAGGGCCGATTAAGGGGGAATGTGAGGAAATTATTTTTCACAGAAAGGGTGGTGGATGCATGGAATGGCCTACCTCAAGAAGTAGTGGCTATGAATACAGTGCAGGGCTTCAAACAGGCATGGGATAGGCATAAGGAAGCAATACAAATGAGTATGAATAGATAGGTCACTGACAGAGCAAAGGCCGATGGCACATTTATAAGGTAGAAAAAGAAATGGGCAGACTGGATGGGCCTTGCGGTCCTTATCTGCCGTCAACTTCTATGTTTCTAAACTCTGTGTCTCCACACCTCTTATGTGAGTCATCTAGCTCCTCTTTTTAGAATACAAAATCACAAAAAATAATTTCCTATCAGGAGGTATTTTAAATAATGTACCATCAGAAGAAAAAAGACATTTCCTATATATAACTCCTTAATTACACGTTTCATTTGAACTTAGCAATCCCACACTGGCACCAACGTGTTAAAAAAAATACCCAAAAGGAATCAGCCTTATGATGCCCTGTTTCTGAAGTCATAAAGTCACATTTGATTTCCACTTCAAAAAGCCTAGACATGTCATGAAAAGGTAATAAAATACCATCCTGAAGGAAGTCAATTAATTAAATGGTTCCTGGTCAATGTTGTATAGCTTCCACTGAAACCTGGGCCCACATGCAAAGCTAAGCTGTTTTGTGGAGACAACCACATACTATATTTTTATGTTACAAATATCATACAATAACCATAACCAGCTGGCCAAACGTCACACACACTACTGTATTAATGTTGCAGACAGTTTTATATAGATTTTTTCTGCAGGCATATAACAGCACAGCACCTCTCAACTTGGAACTCAATACTCACACTGCCATCATTCCAGTCTGGTAGTGGTACCAGGCATTTCTCAGATCTGGCACTCTAGACTGACACTTTCAGTACCAGTATCTTCCCCTTCTGGTTGGTCTCTGCACTGAGGGTGTTTACAAATGTCCTAATACTCATGGTTGCTCTCCTTCAGTTGGAGGAACACCATGTTTATCCTTACCGGAATGATCTCTTGAAATGGGTAGACTCCAAAGAGTTTGTCATTTACTCTACAGCACTTTACAGATTCTAGAAGAACATAGATGGATATTACATGGGGAGAGGAGCTCCTTTCAGCCTCACCAGTCTCTGCTGCACATAAGCACATGCTTTCAACAGATGTGGTCAGAATGTATCCCTTTTACAGCACAGTGGACAACCTCACCAAGCAGATTCAGCACATCAGGGTGCACAAGGTCGTGGTAGCCCACAGTTGTCTCCAGATTTTGGATTCGATGCTGGCTACTAAAGAGGTGGTCCATTGGGCCAGACTGCACGTGAAACTTCTCCATTGCCATGGGATCTTTACTGTCCACCAGAACAGTCAGAAAAGACCTCAGTTTAATGTCTCGTCCAAAGGATGGAGTGTAAATGAGACTTTCAAGCAGGCACCAGACCTCAAGAGCAGGGTTAGGGTCTTGGATCATGACAATGTCATTATTGGTTTAGAACAGTAGGAATATTAAATTAAAAACATAAAATGTTAGCCATATATCCTCTTGGGGCCCCCTGGAGACTATTGACTCAATATCACTTGACATTCACTCAGACAGCAAGCTTCAGAACACGAGTTCCTCCTGTTTTAAAACCTGTTTATAAGTACTATGGCATCTCTGCTCCTTACAACAACCTACAGATACAATCCGCCCTGGCAGATAGACACTCTGGTGCACTGTTGGGGATTAGAAAACAGGTTACAAAACTCCTGTCACCTGGCTGTCTTACAGCAGTCATGAGGTGTGTAGTTTAAAGTCAACACCACCCAGAGGGGGAAAAAAGGAGTGTTATGATTCTCACTTTCTACAGTGCAGCTTATTCTGACACTGGAGACCCTCTGCTTCACTTGCTGCTAACTCCACTGTCCTCTGCACTGCTTGCAGTAGTTTAAAAGCCCATCTTATTGCAGCTGGAAAATGAGTTGTGTCTTGAGGGTGTGTGTGTGTGTGTGTGTGTGAAGAATACCCACTCTTCTGGGACTGTAAGGCCCTCCGCCTGTGGTGTCAAGCTTCACTACATCTTGGGTGTGTCGGTATCCCCAGTACTGCACACCCTGTTGGGTCTTATTTCTCTCCCCCTCAGGCTATCACAGGAAGTTATGTGTGAAATGGTTTTATTTACACAGTCACATACACACCTGAACCATTAGCTCCTCCGTCAGGGAGAGGAGACTACAGGATTTGTTGAATGGGCAGTTTACATTACAGATGTGAAATGTTTCTGATCTTCATACCCTCTAAAATGGTTCAGAAAATGCGGGTGTAAATGGGGCCTTTGTCTGATCTGAATCAGCAGCCATATATGTGCATCAGTCTGGCACTGAAATTCAACTTCCTCTGACCTGATGAAGAGACAAGACCTCTGCAAAGCTAGCCTCAAACATAATTTCTGTTGGTCCAAGAGAAGGTCCCGTCTCTGTAATGTATTCATGTTTCTTCCCTGCAGAATTCTGTACATAGCCACTCCCTTCACTGTCAGTGATACATTTGCTGTTATCAGTTCTAATTTCCTTAGCTGACTCTGCTTGTGCAGACAGGTTCAAAAGTTATGACTCTGTGCTAGACAAACCAGCTTTTCAGAATCAAGAAAGGTGATGTATATGTACAGCTGGAGACTGATGTTTTTTGGAACACTAACAAGGCAGAGGGTGTTTGTTCCAGACAATGGCTCAGACAGCTGCTACAGCTTGCATCTGTTTGTCCCTGGAGTGGAAACCACACAGAGGCAGATCCAAACGAAAGATGCCTCAAAACCAGATAAGTTAGATGCAGGTCCTGCATGTTTCAAACCTGGCAGGCAGTGTGGCTCAGTGGTGAGAGTATCAAACTGTGACCAAAGCAGCCTCAGGTTTGAATCCCACCACATCAACTTAAATGAGCCTATACTTTACTGGGTGGAGAGTAAATGCCTACCCTACAAGCTATTTGTGTGGAAGTGTGCCTTTAGCTCACCCAACAGAGATCCAGGCTCTGATTCAAAGCTTGGCACTGTTATTTGTCAGTGAAAGAGAAACCTTCAACCCTATTTGTTTCCAGAACTGCCCTTAACCTGAAGGTTTGTGATTTTGGTAGAAGTAATTTTTTAATTCCTTGTTTCACATTTTTTTCTTCTATTTTTAAGTTTATAGAATAGTCCAGCTGAGAAGCAGCATCTTGTTGTCAGTGGGGTCCTGCTTCTACTCATTTCCACAGCTGGGAGGACTGGAAGGCCAAGTGACGTGCCCAAGGTCACAGTGAGTAACTGGCTCTAGCTGGGTTTGAACATGTGGTCTCCCATTTCTCAAGCCAGTGCACAACCACTAGTTCACACTGCCTTTTTATTCTGTCACTGGTCCATCTTTACTGGCTTTTTAGGAACCTCAGTGGCTGTTTCTGATAAACCCTCTGGGTAGTGGTGATTAAGTTCCATTTTAAAATTGCTAGTATAAGGTGAACTGCTGCAATACATTACTTTTTCAAAATAAAATGGGTCTGGAGCCCACTGCTTGTTGGGGAAGGGGGTTGATGGTGGGATTTTAAGGCCTGACCAGGTGTGCATTTGCAAGGTCATCCTCCCAGCTGTCTAGGGGTATACTGGTGGAACAGTCACCTGGGAAGGACCCCACACAGAAGACTGCATTACCAGTTACTTAAGCTCCCAAGTCTGAGGTGACCTGTGGGGCTCCACTGACACACAGCAGGGCTGACAAAGCTGTGGAGTAAAAGGGGTTAACAGAACTTGTAGGCGTCAACACAAGGAATGTCCAAACAGGGGGTACTAAAACAAACTAGAGTCCTTTATTTCTTCACTTGAGCTCACATAAGGATGTTACTTTTTCCAGCTGGTGCAATCTGTATCTCACCACCACAGGACAATTATCTATGGTTCTCTTCTGGGCTGGATTAAATCCTGGTGGGGTAATTTATGGACACAGTAAGGCCTAGAGGGAGGCACTAGAGCTCATAGAGTCCCCCACCCTTGCAGTATAGGTGGGGACTCCACAGGCATCTATCTTCTAAGCCATTTTCTAAATTTGCTAGCCACTTGGCAACATCACAATTTCACTGGATCTACTGGATCATTCAAATTTAGACTCCGGCAGCACCTAGCAAAGTCTAGTAAATCTGACTGCTACCATTCACACCCTCACGGAGCATCAACCAACTACTTGCACTTACCTCCTGACAACTCACTGGGTTGAGGGACTCCACTTCCAGCACTTTAGGTTACACCTACCCCCCCCAATCATGACATTGCTCCCACTTCCCTACCCCGTAATTTGCTCCCAACTACCTTACTCCTTCCACCCATGTTTGCAACCCCTCCTTCTCACCTCTGAGAGCTTCCAAGTAGGGTGTTAACCTCTGATGCCGGCTAGCTCCTATACTGCCTAAGCTGTTTAATGCTGTTGTACCCTGTAACTTACCTGTACCATATGTAATCCTGTTGTCTGTATTGTGTTGTCTATGTAACCGACGTGGCACCTATAAATGAGCATCTGCTCACTGGTGTAATCCAAAACCTCAACAGTCTCACTGGCTGGCACAGTTCGGCACCAAAATGATCCTGTGAAGAATTTCAGGAACACACTCTGCCCTCCCACAGAGGTTATTCTTTACCACTTCTTTCAGACTTTCTCCTGCATCTCAGAAAAGGCATTTTGCCCACCTGGGCATCACTTTTGGTGCCAATGGGCACTACTCAGACTTCGCTCAAGGGGGCACACCAGCCCTCAGGACACACTCTCAAGTAAAATTCCTGTTTTCTGACAATCTGTAACTTACCAGTCACTCTCCCTCTCTTGGGAAGAGGGGGCACTGCTGAGTGCCAAACCAGCCACTTCATATTTAATAAACAGTGAACATCACCACAGATCCTTTGCCCATCAGACTCCCTGACACTAACTTCCTCACAGACAGAACTCTATCTTCTCTTCAGATGGGTTTTTGTCCTGCTGGATAGAGGCACCCTTCCTTTCAAAGACTGTAGAAGATGGCCATGCCATGACCGGACATTTTTTATTAATGCCAGGCTCTATAGAGGAACATTCGCTACAGTGGGAACTGGCACAGTGTGCCAGAAATATCTCTCTCACCCACTCGGACTCAGCAGTCCCTGCCCTTCAGCATAGAACTCTGACTCCTCTCCTTTGGAATGCCCAATTCAGACCAGCTAACCCAGTCCTCTAAGGGCATAGAAAGTAGCACACCCTAGAGGTTGTTAGACATTCTTAAAGGGACATTACATAGCTCCGGGGGAGGGGGGGCACACATTATTGAGGGATAGTGGCAAGCCTTGGGGAAATAAGGCATGAAGAGAACCAAGTGTATTACACACTCGAGAAGTGTCACTACCCCACAATTAGAAACACCATAGAGTGTCTTATTCTGTTAAAATAGTGTCCCCTATTTTAGTTTTAAAACCAGGTAATGAGGTGTGCAGCACTGGAATGTTTGGTCACATGATCATATTTAACCAATCATATTTTTTGGTTTACCATACTCATTTTAACTGTGTACTGTCTGGATCCTGCTGCTGAGGACACATCTAGAAACAGTAGCATTTGCCGGCTTGGGGGGGTTGAGGTACTGGATGCCTTACCTCCTGCCACGCAAGTGGCCCAAGTTTGGGAGTTAGCTCAGGTCACCAGGGGTCAGCTCAGTGGGAGAGGATCGAGTGTCTGAAGGACTGCTTGCTGGGGGAGGGGGGTCTAGCTGTGCCGCTCCCAAGCTGTCACATTGAGGCATGGCAGCAGGGCAGCTGGCGCAGCTCAGCAGGGGATGTCCAGTGGCAGATGTGGTGGATGCTTGCCACTACTCATATGCACACCTGCATCATGGCACGCCACCAGGTGGGCAGACCGAACAAGGAAAAAAAACAGATAGATTGCAGAAATGATGCCCAATCCATCACCTGACCTGCTCTTTCATCCAGGATGTCTGTGTGTGGAGAGGGGAGGGGAGGGACGGCCCTCCTCTTCCTGGCCCCACTGCAGGGAAACTTGGAGGTACATCTCGGGGGACACAGATGCCAGTCAGGTGTGAGGAGGGGCAAATGACTGCCGACACCAGGGAAACCAAACAACTTAACTGAACCAAAACAAGACAGGAGTGTTCTACATTATATACTGTGATACCAGTGTCTCACATCACACTCATGGAGATTGTCAACTACTGGAATTTGGTTATAATAGGCCAAAACCAGTAATTATGACAGCTTTATTCTCTGGTGCTGGTCCTGGAGATTACAAATTGTCATCTTTTTCTGCCCTAAAAACTCTATTTTAAAATCTGCAGGAGTAACTTGTCTGTACAAATGTTTTTAAACTCGGTCTCACTGCGTTTATATTTTCTTTCCCTTTATTTACCCATGTTAGCCTAGCTGCTGTGTAATATTTTCGGTGGGGTCCTGCTTTTCCCCTTGTTTTACAGCTAGGTGGGCTGAAGCAGAGAGGTTCAGTGACTTGGAGCGTACCACGCTATTGCTGAGACTGGCTGCTGCATCACATTTGTGTGTTTGTGAAATAAAGTTTGCAGGCTGTGGTACTCGGGACTGAACGTGATTTTTCCACCCTGTGATGAGTGCAGCGCAATTTTTTGACTACAGGTTGAATGACTTGCCTGGGTTCACACACGGAGTAAGTGGCTCTGCTGGGACTTAAGCCTGAATCTTTTGGTTAACAAGTCTGCAAAACTAATAGGCCATGCCTATGCTGTGGCAGTTATACGTCATAGGGACTACTGAGGGCTTTAACTTTGTTTCCATGTGGTTCAATCAGTGTTGGGAGAACAAGCTGCCACCCACGCCGACCAGCACACAGTAACTGTGTTTTTTAGTTTCACTACTGCTACCCGACAACAACACACAGAAGGAATCATCAGGCTGTCGGTTCCCCACCCATATCTCGCCTACCCGTCAGTGGTTTCACCACAAACAGCAGGGAGGAGGCGGGACTGGAACAAATACAAAGCGAGGCTGGTGCGGGTAATCGAGTACCCCTGCGCTTCCTATTCTGTGTATTTCCTGTAACACCTGTCCGCCAGGTGAGCGGGGACAGGTTACGTGATGCGCAACGGCGTCGGAGACCGAGCCAGCCAACGGGATACACAATTGCTCGGCAGTCGGGCCAAGGAACGTGAGATCGGCCGGAGAGGAGGGACATGGTACGGGGCGAGATGCTGTGGGGGCTAGCCGCTGCCCTCGGCCTGCTGCTCCTGCCCTCCCTCGGTAAGTCACTTTACTAGCACACCTGTGTTGCTGCCCCCCAACCCATGCGGGCGGGGGCTTTGTTCGTTTCGGGTCTGTTTCACCTTCCCCTTCCCCGGACCTGGCCCCCAGCACCTGCAGTGTGTCCTGGCTGTTATGTAGTCAGTAAAGGTGAGACGCTGTGTCCCGGGTTTTAGTACCCTCAGGAGGAGTTAAAAGTTGTATTTTTTTTTTTTTTTTCGGTAGAAGCTGTGCCTCCCTCTCAGTATGTGCAATGATATTTTGTTTTTTAGATAATAGTGCTCCAGTGCCACATAATTACTGAATACTATTTATTGTTACTTTTTCGATATCGCTCCAAAGCATAGAATTGTGGGGGCGCTGCGCCCCCCCATGGCCCGTGTTCAGATCTAGAATGTTATCGAGTTCTTAACTGAAGTACTCCTATCTGCCGCCCCAAATATGTAACTATTCGTTCCGCATGTTTGTGACTTCACAGACCAGGAAGTGGGTGTGATTACAGGCCGCGGTAAGTACAGTAGTACCAAATTGTTGGAATGCACTTCTGGCCATAATCGGTCAGTATCGCCCTGTTGGAGTTTTTCTTTTTAATTTATTAAGTACTAAAGTTTTCTAACTCGGTGACTTCATTACAGGACGGCAATGCGAGGGCCGGGGTAAGGGGGGCGTGGCCTGGCCACTGTGGGATTTCTGAAGAGGGGGAGGCTATGCTATAAGGGGCCTGTCTTTAGGTTGACCCCCCCCCCCTTCGTAAGTCAAAGGCAGTGATTTCTGAACTACAGGAGCTCACTTCCTAGCTAGCGGAGGTAGAGACCTGTAATTCCAACAGTGCCGGCCTCAAACATTGAAGTTGATGGCAGATAATTCCAGTTTGCCATCTTTTCTAACTTATGAATGTGCCATAGGCCTTTACTGTCCATGGCCTATTTCTTCATACTCCTCTGTCTTGCTCCTCATGACATCTAGGATCATCTCCAGTCTGGTTATCCTAAAAGGCATAGTACCCAGACTTCTCTGGTTACTGTGCTCAATGTTCTAATTGGGAGAGGTCAGATATCTGTACCATTCTGTTTTTTCTTTATCTCTGGTCAACTTTGACACACTGGACCATGGATTGCTGCTGGAACACCTGCATACCATCTGTGCCCTGTCTGGTACGGTCCTCAGATGGTTTCATTCTGTCCTCACTGGTAGATCGTAGAGGGTTGTCTCCAGGGCTCATTCCTCTGAGGCTTTCCCTCTGCATTGTGGGGTGCTGCAGGGTTCCGGGCTGTCCCCCATCTTGTTCGCAGTGTATATGCTGGCATTGTGAGATGGTATGGGCTGAGGTTTACTTTCCCTATTGCACAGATGATACACAGTTCTACCTGTCTTTTGTGCCTGACCAGGATAGTGTGCTCTCGGTTTTTAACTGCTTTGTAGAAATCCAGGACTGGATGAACATCAGCTGGTTAAAGCTCTAGTCTGACAAGACCAAGATGATGTTGGTGGATCCTGGCCGCTGCATAGAGAGGTCTGGGATGGGGTGCCTCTCAGGATTGTGGCTTGGGTTCGCCAAGTTATCGACCTCTGAACAGGTGTGCAATCTGGGGGTAATTCTTGATGACGGTCCGACACAGTTCACAGATGTCGGCCATAGTTCAGTCCTTTTTTTTTTTTTTTTAATCTGAAGAATAGTGCCCGAATTAAGCACCTAGTTCCATCTGGTGACTTATCTACTGTGATCCACACCTTTGTGACTTCACACTTTGACTGCTGTAACTCCCTCTACCTAAGGCTTCCGGGGGTTGATGTCCACCGCCTGCAGCTGGTGCAGCATGCTGCAGCTAGGCTGTTGTCTGGGTCTTATCGATCCAGTCGCCTTACGCCTGTGCTGCGCGAACTTCAGTGGCGGATCACCTTCAAGGTTGGTTTGTAGTCCTACATTAACAGGGACTGAGCTACCTGCAAGATCTGTTGCATTCCTACTGCCCCCTCCAACAGCTTTGCTTGACCAACGAGGGATTGGTGGAGATTCCCAGGGTACAGTTAAATATCTGTATCGAGGGCATTTTCATTGTCAGCCCCTACCCTGTGGAATTATCTGCCTCGCTGGATATGAGAGTGCATGACAGTGGAGAGCTTTAAGACTGTCTTAAAGACTCTCTTATTTCTGCTTGCATTTGGGGTTGTTTGTACCCCATTATTGAGAATTTTTGATTTTAATATTTTAAGGTTTTAACTTATTTGCTGTACAGTGCTCTGATAAAGTGTACTTCAAGATATTACTATGCATATCCTATGCCTGTTTGAAGCCCTGCACTGTGTTCATATCCACCACTTCCTGAGGCAGGGTGTTCATGCATCCACCACCCTTTCTGTGAAAATATAACTTTCCCACATTATTCTTATTCGACCTGCCTCTAATCTCATGCTGTGTCCTCTTGTCCTGCTATTTTTCTTATATTGAAATATGTTAGACTTGTTCACCTTGTTAATGCCCTTAAGATGTTTCAATCATATCACACGTCTCCCTCCTTTACTCTAGGGTATACATACTGAGCTCTGTAAATCTCTCCTCATGTGTTTTCTGATGCAGTTCCTGTAGCCCTTCTCTGGACTTCCTCCATTTTGTAAATGTCCTTGTGCAGGTGCGGCCTCCAGAACTGCATGCAGTACTCCAGATGGGGCCTAACCAGTGTCTTGTAAAAAGAGATTATTACCTCCCTTTTATTACTTGTGATACCCCTACTAATACACCCCAACATCCCTCTAGCCTTACCTACTGCTTTAGTGGTCTGCTTGGATGATTTCAGGTCATGTGTGGTGGTGATGATGATGCCCAAGTCTCTCTCTTCCCTTGTGTTTGCCAGCAACTTCCCTCCCAAGTCCCAACCTATAGGTAGCTTCAGGGTTTTTCTTCCCTTTGTGCATGATCCTGCACTTCTTTGCGTTAAACCCCAGTTGCCACTCTTCAGACCATTTTTTCAGTTTTTCCCAGATCTCTTCTCAATCTGCCCACCCCATCTGGATCATCTACTCTGTTGCAGATCTTGGTGTCATCTGTAAACGGGCAAACCTTACCCTGCAGTCCATCTGCAATGTCATTGATGAAGATATTGAAGAGGACTGGCCCCAGGATTGATCTCTGAGGTACCCCCCCACTTGTGACTTACATCTCTTCTGACTGTATACTGTTTACCACCACTCTGTTTTTTTTGCCCGCCAACTAGTTTGCCACTCAGTTGGCCAACTTCTGACCCACCCCAAGCCTACCCAGCTTATTAATCAGTCTTCTATGTGGAACAGTATTGAAAGCTTTGCTGAAGTCAAGGTAGGTGACATCAACTGCACCCCCTTGGTCCGCCACTCTGGTAACCCAGTCAAAGAAATCTGAGATTAGTTTGACAGGAACTTCCTGTTGTAAACCCATGCTGTCTTGGAGCCTGTGCTCTTATGTATTCCAGGTGTTGCACTATCCTTTCCTTAAGTAGTGCCTCCATAATCTTGCTCACTACTGAGGTAAGACTGACTGGTCTGTAGTTCCTTGCTGCCACTCTTGTGGAGCGGGATCACATGGGACCTCACCTGTGCTCAGAGACTCGCTAAACAGTTCTGCTAATGGCTCTGCTAGCTTCACCCTTAACTCCTTTAGTACCCTGGGATGTATGCCATCTGGTCCTATTGCCTTGTCCAACCTGAGCTTAGCGAGCTCTTGTGGGACCCTTTCTTTTGTGAAGGGACTTGTGCACACCTCCCTACACCCTGTGTCCATGGTGCTGAGCTGTGGGCCCTGCCCTACCTTCTCCTCAGTAAATACAGGGCAGAAGTATCTATTTAGGATGGATACCTTTCCTTGGTCCTCCTCCAGGAGGAGGTTGCTCATCTCCAGGCTGAGTTGGCCAGGATTTGTGGGACATCCTCTTCCATCCAGGGAGCACCAGTGCCACTGCTGTTGCCTCAGAGGTTGCCAAGAATGAGGAGCAGTTGGACCACAGTGGACTCAGGGAGAGTGAGGGTGGTGGAACAGAGGCGCATCCCTCCAGTTGTACCTCTCCACAATTCCTATGTCATTTTAGCAAAGTGTGGCTCCTCTATGGAGGCACCCGCAGTGGAGACCAAGGAGGATGCTGGGAACCTCCACAAAGGACACCCACGGGAGAGTGGCATGGGATCCCACAGGGGAAGGTAACAACTCCTGGTGGGGGACTCCATTGTTAGGAAGGTAGAACTGGGGGGGGGTAAGGTGCCTGCCTGGCACCATGGCTTGGAGGGACAGGGAAGGAATCCTCAGGATTGCTGGAGCAGCTGCACAGGGGAGGGAGCTGGATGTCATTGTCCACCTAGGGACAAATGACCTGGCTAAGAAAGGGATTAGAGCAGTGTAGAAGAGTTTGTGGACTTGGGGAGGGGCCTTTGACACAAGTAGCACGCATGGTAACTTTCTCGGAGGTGCTGCCCATCGATGGCGTAGGAGAGGCTAGAGTGTTGCGCACCATGGAATTCAATCAGTGGTTGAAAAACTGGTGCAGAGCTCAGGGATTTGGCTTCATTGGGGGCTGGGGGTCCACCTGGAGTGATGCAGGCCTATACTGGCATGATGGGCTGCATCTGTCCAGGAGGGGAACCAAGATCCCAGGTGATGGGTTTAAATGCTTCATTGGCAAGCATTTAAACTAGCCAAGGGGGGGCACCAGAAAGGAGCAGGGAAATTCTAGCCCCACCAAAAAAATCATGCTAGTAAGTGCAGTAAACACCAACATAGAGGAGTCGATAGGGAGAAGGGCAGGGGTAAATGGGGACAGTGACAAAGGCAAGAAGGACAGGGATGGGGCAAAAAGGAGTAAGGCCATCCGGAAATGGAGGGTAATGAGTACCAATGCCCGTAGTCTGGGCAACAAGCTCCCTGAACTGGTGGCCTTGATGGAAGAGGGATGCCTGGATATCGTAGCAGTCACAGAAACATGGTACACAGAGAACCATGACTGGGATGTTAACATACCAGGGTACATAACCTACAGGAGAGACAGGCAGGGGAGAAGAGGGGGAGGAGTAGCTCTCTATGTAAAGGAAGGGATAAAAGCAACTGAACAAAAGAGTAAACGGGGAGGAGAGGAGGCACTCTGGGTCACCTTGAAGACTGGAAAGGGCTCCACAATCCACACAGGGTTGTGTACAGATGGGAGGGAATGGACAAGGATATGATAGAAGGCATTCTTAGGATGGCAGAGAAAGGGGAGATACTGTTGATGGGAGACCTGACTATGCCAGATGTTAACTGGAGCACATTTGCTGCAGCCACATCCAAGAGCAGGGCCATTTTTGATGCCCTACAGGTGGCAGGCCTCAGACAGCTAGTTTCGGAACCCACTCTTGAGGGAGCAATCTTAGACCTCGTACTCTCAGATGGGGGCAGTGAGAGGATCTCGGATCTAGAAGTGGGTTGCCATCTGGGAACAAGAGACCAAACAGTGTGGTTCACGTTAAATTCGGCTACAGAGTCAAGCCATACAAAAGTAAGGGTACTGGACTTCAGGAGGGCTGACTTTGGCAAGATGGGAGTGCCCCTCAGAAAAGCACTAGCAAACAGGCTAGGAGGAGGGGTGGAGCAACAATGGGGAATTATCAAAACTGCCATCAGAGAGGGAACAAGCCTTCGTGTGAAGCAAATAAATCAAAATGAAAGAAAAAGCCACTGTGGTTCTCAAAAGAGGTGGCTGGGAAAGTCAGGGAGAAAAAGATAGCGTTCAGGAAGTATAAGGAAACGCAGAAGGAGCAGGGCAGAGAACTGTACCAGTTAAGGCAGAAGGAAGCAGGGAGGGAAGTCAGAATAGCAAAGTCCCAAACTGAGGAAAAGATAGCCAACTCTGTTAAGAAGGGGGAGAAAACCTTTTATAGGTACATCAGAGAGCATAGAAAGAGAAAGGGAGGAATAGTGAGGCTGAATAGAATGAACGGTGGGTGGGCAGAGGGGGACAATGAAAAAGCAGGGATGCCGAATGAATATTTCTGCTCAGTATTCACAAAAGAGGAGGGGGGAGTGCCTAACCCAATTAACAGAAGTGCTCTTGATAGGGGGGTCGATCCCAGTCCTTTCACAGAAGAAAGAGTTCTGCAAGAACTCCTAAAACTGAAGGTTGACAAAGCAATGGGGCCTGATGGAATTCACCAGAGAATTCTAAAAGAATTAAGGGGGGGGGGACTAGTGAAGCCACTGACTATTTTAAAACAAATCATGGGAGGATAGTGTGGTACCCGATGACTGGAGGAAGGCAGATGTGATTCCCCTTCACAAAAGTGGGACCAAGACAGAGGCATGAAACTACAGACCCACCAGTCTGACCCCTGTTGTAGAGAAAGTGATGGAGTCACTTCTGAAGGAAAGAATTGTTGAGTACCTAGAGGCCAGCAGGGCACAGGACCCAAGGCAGCATGGGTTCACACTGGGAAGGTCATGTCAGACAAATCTAATTGACTTCTTTGACTGGGTGACAAAAGTAGTAGACCAGGGAGGGGCTGTGGACATGGCCTACATAGACTTTAGCAAGGCATTTGATACAGTCCCACACACAATATTAATAGTCAAATTAACCAGCCTGGGAGTGGGTCCCAGGGTGGTAGCCTGTGTAAAACATTGGCTGGACAACAGGACACAGAAGGTAATTGTAAATGGAGTCTACTCTAAAGAAAGAGGGGCTACTAGTGGGGTACCGCAGGGTTCAGTCCTTTTTTAATGTCTTTAAGTGACATTGCAGAGTGACTGGAAGGAAAAGTATGCCTCTTTGCAGGTGACACAAAGATCTGCAACAGGGTTGATACACAAGGAGGCATGGAAAGGATGAGAAGGGACTTGGCAAGGTTGGAGGAATGGTCAGAAGTATGGCAGCTAGGATTCAATGCAAAGAAGTGCAAAATAATGCACCTGGGAAACAAGAACCGAGGAAGATTACACAATTGGGGGAAGAGTAGTAACAACAAAAAGGAAAGGGACCTAGGGGTAATCATATCAGATGACCTTAATGTTAGCAAGCAATGTGAGAAGGCAGTAGGGAGGGCTGGGGGTATACTGGGATGCATAGGGAGAGGCATCACCAGCAGAAAACAGGAAGTTGTTATCCCTCTGTACAGACAGTTGGTGAGACCCCATCTGGAGTACTGCATCCAGTTCTGGAGACCCCACCTCCACGAGGACATAGAATAGAGGCAGTCCAGAGGAGGGCAACTAAAATGGTGCAGGGTCTGCAAGAGAAGCCATACGAGGAGAGACTAAAGGAGCTTAATATGTATACTCTTGAGGAAAGAAGGGAGAGGGAGGGGCATGATAGAAACTTTTAAGTACCTCCGTGGAATCAACAAAGTCCAAGAGGGTAGCATCTTTCAGAAAAGAGGCATTGCAAGAACAAAGGGACACAATTTAAAGGCGGTTCGGGGCAATGTGAGAAGTATTTTTTTTTTCCCCCACATAGAGGGTAGTGGATGCATGGAACAGCCTTCCTGAGGAGGTTGTGGGGTCTAAAACTGTGGGAGAATTCAAGAATGCATGGGACAGACATAAGGCAATTCTTATGGGGGGTAGGAAGACATAGGCTGTTGGTTAACTAGGATCTGCGGCCTATCCTGTAGGTAGGGAAATGAGCAGACTAGGTGGGTCAAGCGGTCCTTATCTGCCGTCAAAGTCTGTTTCTATGTAGACACTCCCCCTTATCACCTTTGATCTTAGCAATACCCCACCTGGACTTTCTCTTTTCACTAATGTGTATATATAGAAAGACTTGCATCCCCCCCCCTCCTTTTTTTCTTCTTCCCCTGTTCGTGCTAGTGTTTCCTCAGTTTAGGCCTTTACCTGCCTTACTGCCTTTCCTGCTTTTCTTGGAAGTTTGGTATGCCTCCCTATCTTCATCCTGCTGCGTTTCCTTATATTTCCTGAAGGCCAACCTTTAGGCTCTGATCTGGTCTGCTGCTGTTTTTGAGAACCAAAGTTGTTTCCTCCTTCTTTTGCTCTTCTCCCTAACACAGTAGGATGTTACTTCAAGTATTGAATCCTTGATACTTGCACACTTTGCTTGTACCCCCTTGCCTGCATTTTGTCTTGCCAGGGCTAGCTTAACTCTGTTGGCCATCTTATCAAAGTCAGCTCCTCTTAAATCCCATATTTGTGCCTTGGAATGGGATGATTTAGTTCTAATGGCCAAACTGAACCATGCCATGGGATGATCACTGGCCCCCAGGTGACCTTCTACCTGGAGATCTGTGATTCTTTCCCCGTTTAGTACTAGATCCAGGATAGCCCTGTCTCTTGTGAGTTGTTGTATCAGTTGTTTGAGGCCCTCCTCCTGCAGGGAATCCACTGTGTGTCTAGTTCTGGCGGATGTTCCTGCTGGTATTGACCAATCTGTAGCTGGCATGTTGAACTCCCATTATCAGAATCTCCCCTTTAGCTGTCATGTTTTGTATATCTTCTAAGAGTAATGTGCCTGTGTCCTCCCTCCTGGTCTGGAGGCCTGTAGACAACCCCAGTTCTTATGGCTGTCCCATTTCTTGTTTCCAGGGTGACTCAGTGTTCTTCTGGCTCCTTATGTGTATTCAAAATTTCTGTAGCTTTGATATTTTCCTTGACATAAAGGGCCACTTCCCCCTTTTTGCACCGGTCTCTTCTGAACAGTACATAGCTGGGCACTGAAGTCTCCCAAGTGTGGTTACTGGTGAACCATGTCTTGCTAATGGCTACTATGTCCAGTTTAGCCTGTCATTGTTGCCTCCAGGTCTGGGATCTTGTTTCCCAGACTGCGGGCATTTGAGTACATGATTTTCCATTGGCCAGATTTTGGTGCATTAGTCGTAGGATGAGGTCTGGCTTTTCCCCTGCGTGCCATAAGGGGAGCTAGACCTTTTTCCTTACCTGGTGATTGCAGATGAACTACAAACATGCTGAACTCCTGTTTGATCACTAGCTGAGGGGATAGGGGTGTTCTTCCTGTTTTGATGTATCTGGTGTTGCACACCTCTCCCCATGTGCTAGTTTAAATATTCTGCAAAGACATCAAACTTCTGCCCCAATGCACTGACTCCCTCCTTAGTCCGATGCAGTCCATTGAATTTAAGTAACTTTCTCTCCCAGAACTGTTGCCAGTTACCTACAAATTTGTCCTTTTTTCCCTGGCACCAGCCATTGAGTGACATGTTTAGCTCCCCTATCTTCTCTTGTCTGACCTTCTGTCCATTTGCCCCCCCTCTCCCAGACTAGCAGGATCTTGGAGAAGGAGATGCCAGATGAAATGGATGACAGTTCCCGTGCTAAAAAAAAAAAAAACATGGATGAAAGAAACGAGGTAAAAGTAGAAACGGTCAACCCCGTAGTCCTATAGTTGCCTTCCCTGTCCTATGTTGTGATGGTTCGTGCATTGCCATGGTTGTGTAACGTACGAACCAACTGCCAGCAGATACAGGCCCACCACCCCTTACAGTCCATAAAGTCTACTCAAGTGTGCAGCTAGCAGACCATTATACTGCAGCTGCCCCTCCCTTTCCCACCCTCTCCTTTGAGATCATGCCTCTGCCTGCAGACTTCACCCCCCCATGTCCTCTTTGTGACTATCCCCTTAACCCTGTCCCACCACCCCTTAAAACTTCCCACTGTTAAGGCCACCACCTCACCTGGCAGGGTGTTCCACTCTTTCACCACTCTTTTTGTAAAGTAATGCCTTCATTTCCCCTCCTGAATCTATCTTGCTCCAGCCTCAGACTATGTCCACTAGTGTCTTCCCCCTCACTGTACTTTAGAATGCTACCTGGGTCAACATTATTTAGCTCCTCATGTATTTGAAGGTAATTTTGTCCCCCATCCTGCTGATCCTCCTGGGAATACATGCTGTGAGCGTGCTCAGTCTCTCCTTGTATGGCTTGTCCTGGGGCCCGTGGATAATCTTGGTTGCTCTGCATTGAGCCCCTTCCAGCAATTT
Organism: Neoceratodus forsteri; assembly: GCA_016271365.2. Lineage (NCBI taxonomy): Eukaryota > Metazoa > Chordata > Ceratodontiformes > Ceratodontidae > Neoceratodus > Neoceratodus forsteri. Next base: position 105,818,764 of record JADMNL010000034.1, on the reverse strand, counting down.
GATCCGTCTTCGGGTAGGGATGCCAGTACTGCACACAGTACTCCAGGTGGGGCTTCACCAATGATCTGTACAGTGGCAGGATGACATCTCCTTGCTTGGAGGCGATTCCTCTTGCTATACACCCCAGCATGTTGTTCACTTTGGCTGCTGCTCTTCTACACTGTGCTGAGTGGCTCATTTTCCCTGTTGGCACCCCCAGATCCTTTTCTTCCTCTGTAATGGACAACTGTACCCCACCCAGCCAATAACCATTTCTCAGGTTTCTTGCTCCCAAGTGCATGACTTTGCACTTTTTAGTGTTAAACCCCAGCTGCCATGTTTCCGACCACTGCTCAAGTTCAGCCAGAGCCTCCTGCAGTCCTTGCCCTCCTTCTGCATCATCCACCACTGCCCCGATCTTCATGTCATCTGCAAAACGACTGACCTTGTTCTTAATGCCTCGCGAGATGTCTGCTATGAATGTTTAACAACACTGGACCCAGGACAGAGTCCTGTGGCACTCCACTGGTTACATCTCTTGGGGAAGAGTTCCCCTCCCACCAACACACACTGCTGCCTGTCCTGGAGACCCCCCTTTACCCAGTCCATTCATCCCCCCACACACACTTTTTCTTGTAATTCAGTTTGCTAAGCAGCCTCTCTTGTGGTGTGGAGTCAAAGGCCTTGCTAAAGTCCAGGTAAAGGACATCCACTGCTAGGTCCCTGTCAAGTGCCTTGGTCACCCTGTTGTAAAAGTCAACAAGGTTTTGTCTGGCAGTATCTGCCAAAGACAAACCCATGCTGGCTGTTGTCCTGGAGTCTGTTCACCTCTAGAAAGGTTACTAACCTTTCCTTCAGTATTGTCTCCATCAGCTTCCTCACAATGGATGTAAGGCTGACCGGCCTGTAGTTGCCTGGTTTCATCCTTGGGTCCACTTTTGTGTAGGTAACAGCCCCCTCAAGGTGATCTTCACTGGTGTGAGCCAGTGGACAGTGATGCTCTGGCATCATCCCGAAGAGAATAGATGGGGAGGAGCTTACAGGGTCGATTAAACACAGTGGTGCTCTCCTGTTGCCAAGCATTGGTTGGGTGCTGATGGCATTATGGACATCCAAGTGCCCTTGTTTTGCTGGGGTACCAGTCTGGAACTGTGGGTACTCTAACTCCCCCCGGGTGCTCTAACTTTATAGTGGAAGGCCAAGCCACACCTACTTAGACACATGAACAGTTTGGCAGCACAGCACAAATAATAGCCTAGCTGGTATATAGGCAGGATTACAAAGGGCACATACAAGAGGAGGGGAGAGAGGCTGTAAGCCAGTACAGAAGGTGAGAAAGACGGAGAGAAGAAGGGGTGAGGGTTAGGAGGAGAGGAATATTGGCAAGCACAGGATGATGCAGAGAGTGGTGCAGCAGTCTTCAGAAAAACATTCTGGTTACTATGGTGCTGCCCCATTTACAGGCACCTCTCTGGCCTGAGGGCAGAGGTTGCCAGTCTTTGGACCAAGCTGGCAGGAATACTGAGGACCTTTGCCCCCCAGCCAGTGTCACAACGGCCACCCAGGCAGATGAGAATGGACTAGGGTGGGCTCAAGAAGGTTTTTTTTTTGGGGGGGGGGCAGACACACATCCCCCATCCAGTCCAACTCATGAATCCCTACATAGTGTTGGAGAAAAGTGCAAAATTATGCACCTGGAATACAGAAACCCTGGGGAAGGCTACAGGATTTGGGGGCCGGGGGTGCTGACAGTCACAAAGGAGGAAAAGGACCTGGGGGTTATTTCAGAGGACCTTAGAATGTCAAAGCAGAGTGCTAAGGCAGCTGGAAGGGTCAGTGGCATGCTAGGGTGCATAGGCAGAGGTATCACCAGCAGGAGGAGGGAGGTAGTGATGCCATTATATTAACCTGGTCAGGCCTTGCATGGAGTACTGTGTGCAGTTCTAGAGCCCGCACCGTCATAAGGACACTCATAAGCCGGAGACGGTCTGGAGAAGGGTGACTAAGATGGTATAGGGCTCGCAACACAAGACTTGTGAGGAGGGACCTTAATATGTACTCACTGGGGAAAAAGGGGACAGGATATAAACAAGGTGCAGAGAGACACATTTTCCAATACAGGAGCACAAGAACGAGGGGGCATGACATAAAATTGGAAGGTGGGAGGTGAAGAGGGAAAGTTATTCACAGAGAGGGTTGTGGATGCATGAAATAGTCTGCCTCAGGAGGTGGTGGGAGCGAGCACTGTGGATGGATTCAAGGATGCTTGGGACAGGCATAGGGGAACCATAGAGGTACAGCAGCGGGTGGGTCGGAGCAGTAATCCAGTACAAGGGCTTACGGGCAGACTAGATGGGGCCAGGCGGTCCTTATCTTCTGACAATTTCTGTCTTTTTATGTTTCAGTGGAGAAGCTGGTAGGGTTTAGGTGTCTGGGTACCAAGAATGCTATCTGCAGTTCCCCCTCTTCTCTAGTATCAGTCATTCCCCATTTCTTATTTTGTGAACTTGATAACTAATGGTTTTGTTCAGTTCTACAGTTTATTGCATGGTAATTTCACTGATTGTCAGTGTATTCGTAAGCATGTTTTATCTTTACATTTTTATATCTGATGTATTTTATATCTATTATCTTTTCCTCTCTTCCCCCAGGACACATCTGGAAATGAGCTGATTACCAGCTCAGTATGTCTTTCCTGTTCCCAAAAAATACCACCAACTGCTTAATCTGGTTCAGTTTCAGTTGGTTACCATCTGTATCCCCAACTCTCCCCCAGTCACCTCTGAAAAAAGGACTTCTAGTCTCAGTGGGCCTACCAGGTCAACAAAAATTCAATAAATAAAACCTTTTAAATCAGTCTGACAGTGCCTGACTGGTGGCTGCCTGCAGGATGCTGGCCAGGGGTACAGGTGGCACCAGGAGGAGGAGGCCTCTTCTCTAGTGTGGGGGCTAACTGGGTGCCAGCCCCTCTTGGGGCATCAAGGGAGCATTGTGACAGACCCTAGTGGCTGTTGGAGAGAGATCTCAAGGGACTGGGTATAGGAGGATCATGTCAGGGGGTGAGTAGGGAATAACAATGACTGGCTGGCCTGTGGAGAGTTCGCCCAAAGACATCAAATGAACTTGGGGGTGGGGCAATTTGGAGACTGGAAAGAATATAGAGTGCAGATTTTGGAATGAGTGCTGTTTGTATGCAACCCCTGCAATATCCTCTCTTTCCCCTGAGAGAGAGGGGCAGGCATTGTCTAGAGAACCTCCCATATATAGGGGCATCTTCATTCATAGTGGGAATTTCCCTGCACTGCTGTCCTGTTATGCACATGCCCAGGTGCCTGGAGTTCCCCAAAGACCCCACCTGTGTATGACTTCCCAGAAGTATGGTGGCTTACCTGTGCCCCTCCACCCCATCTGCCCTGTCTCTGGGCATGCAGCAGTGCTTTCTGTTCCCCTGAGGGAAGGAGCAAGGACACCTCTATCACTATTCCTGATGGTAGGCAGCACAAGCTCGATGTCCACAAATGTGCTTGTAGTACTCGCTGCACTATGCTATCACTGCAGTTGAGTCTCATTACTGGGGAAAGCTGCCCACGCTTGGTGAGGCACAGATGTAACACATTGTGACGGGACTACAAAGCATGACTGCTGCTGTAGAAGCTATTTGTTTCAGAGGCATCACGCTAGGGGAAAGTTTAAAAATGGTGCTTTTCTTGCAAAAAAATAGAAGTGCTACTATTTTCTACTACACAATGCACTAGATTGAACAGTGAGGATCAAGATAACGGAATGGGAGAATAAATGCTACAGATTCCCTTCATTATTGGTAACCACACGGTGAGGAAGCATTTCTCACTGTCCAGCTCAGTGACTGCCTGGGGAGTCCACTGGAGGTCTGGTTCTTTATTTTGCTTGGTCACCTACCAACTCTTCAGCTGTCCTAGCCAGCTGTCCGCTCATTTTGCCACCTGTCCAAATACAAGTGAGTGTCCACTTCATTACATCCACACAGGCGTGTGTGTTCACTTGGCCATCGACCCGCCCACATGGTCAACTTCTCCCACAGGACAAGCAGACAAGTGCCGCTGCTGAGTCTTGGCTCCTTTCTTACCTTCACCTGCCCCAGAGACTACTCTCCTACCTTGTCTGGTGGCTTTCAGGTCTGCTGCAGCCTCACTTGCCTCTAAATGCATTGTCGCTGCATGGGCCTATCTCCGGGATCACCCTCTACCACCAGGATCTCTCTTTGATGTCTTTTGGGGAAACCTTCATAGGCCAGTAGAGCATCCATTTGTTAACTTTGAGGGGAAGTCCCTCTTGGGTTCCCACACCCTTCCAGTGGTCACACTACATACTTCCCTTGTATGGGCAACACTCACAGACTCTGCCCCCCGATCCCAGGTCTTGAGGCTCTGTCCCTGGTGCTGGAGGTCCCTCTTTTGCTGGTTACCTGGGTCCAGGGCAAAACAGACTTTGCCCTTAAACCATCGAGATGTCTGGGACTTTGGCAATCCTTGGTGCCCCAAAGGAGCCTGGCACCCTTCTCTCCATTTACCACTTCTTGCTGCACACTGGGCACCTTGGCTTAGGCCCTTCTAGAATAAACGAGTTTTTCACCACAGTTAACATGAAAAAGGTTCCGGGAGAATATAAAGGAACTTGGTGCTAAGGCCGCCTCTCCTCCCCCCCCTCCATGTTGATTATTAATGGTGCTCCCATCCAAGACCCTAGCAAGATTGTGAATGCCTTTAATGCATCATTCTCTGACCTCTGTTCTATCCTCCCCCTGACTACTTCTCTGCGTCTACTGGTCAGTCCCCCCCACCCCATGCTCCTGTTTTCCACTTAAGAATGGTCTCCTCTAGCGTTGCCTGCACCTATCTCTCCATGTTCCTCTGTAAAACCAGACACAGTGGTGACTCGCTTGATGCAGTACTAATGCCACTTACCAAAATACTCAAGTCTCTGTCTAGGGCAGTTCCCTTCACTGTGGTAAAGGGCAGTTATAACAACTATAGGCCCATCTCCATCCTTCCTCCTCTATCAAAAAGCATTGGAAAAAATTGTTGCAGATCAACTTACTGAAAACGTGGACTTGTATCACGTGCTGTACCAGCAACACCATGGTTTCAGAAAAGGGCATAGCACAACCACAGTCCTCCTGGAGATTTTATTTATCCATGATGCTCCAGACCAAGGAGCCTTGGCCGAATTTGTCTACATCGATCTTTTCAAGGTTTTTGACTCCGTTAATCACCTTATGCTCATCGACTCCCTCCTCTCTGTTGGCGTATCCCAGGAGGCCCCTGGCTGATTCTCCAACTAGCTCCACAGACGCACCCAGCAAGTGAAGATAAATAACACCCTTTCCATAAACTTGCCTGTCCAATCGGGTGCCCCTCTCTTCTCGCTGTACTTAAACTCATTCCCTCCCTATGGCCTCCACTGGTAATCTCCTCCATTATGCAGATGATGCAATGATCTTTAGTTGGCACTCAAACCCTACCCAACTTCAGATATCCCTACAGGACTCCTTCACAGGAACAGAATTATGGTTCGCCTCCCACAAAGTAACTATTTAAAAAAATGTCCTATTTGCCCACCCTCAAGATAAACAAAATTTCATCCTATGTATACAAAATTCCCAGGGTACCACTCTGGAACCAGTTGCCAGCTTTAAATACCTAGAGGTCCCCCTTGACTCGGCCCTTACCTTCCATGAACATATAGCTTCAACATGCTCTGCAGTTAATACCAGAATTGGCCTCCTGTATAAACTCCAACCCTGTCTCCCTCCTGATGCCATCAGACTGGCTATATCAAGCTCCATCCTTTCTCTGGTGGACTATGGCATAGTTATCTGTGGCGCCGCCTCTGACACTGTCCTGTCCACTATCAAACGCAACCTGAATAAGGCCTGCTGGCTGGCTACAGACAGTGAATGGCTCACTTATACCTGTAACCTCTACCAGCGTGCGTCCTGGCGTAACTTTCAGGGGCGTCTACTCTACCAGACCTGCCTTCTTGCCAAGAAAATTCAGTTGGGTCTTTCCCCCTCTGGCTGTCGCTCGTCTCTCCAACTGAGTTTGCTGAGATGGGCCACAAGACACTGTGACACTACTGCCTTTCACATCCCTGTTGTCAAGACCAGTGCTGGCCAAAGGTCCTTTTGCTCTAGGGCAGGGGTTCTCAAATGGTGAGGCCAGCCTCCTTGGGGAGGCCCCAACCTGTTCCAGGGGAGGCTCAAGCAAGTCTGAAAAAGTACTGTATTTAAATTTTGAGTTTTATATATTTTGTGTGAAGAGATGATGCAAACTGAAAGAGGATACTAGTAGATGAATTTAATGTATTTGTTTATTTACTAATAGGTGACAAGGGAAGGTGAATGAATGGCTCATTTCAGGTGTACCCAGGGAAGGGTAGGGAGTGAATACATTTCAAAAGGCAACTGTAAAACAATCAAGAAATAAACAATAAATAATAGTGCAAACAAATATGAACAATAAACTAATAATGAGTGGTGGTAATTGATCAATTTGTAGCCTGATGGCAGACCAGCCCAAATACAAGGGTTGAGCATAGAAGTACTGAGAGCAATAGCAGGAAGGAGCAAAGTAATCCCTGAGAAGTTGCTTAGGAGCAGGGAAGGATGGGGAGAGGCAAAGTATGTACCAACATACTAAAATGCCAGCAGAATAGGCCTAATAGTCTTTCGCGTCTGCTCGTTTGGTCAGCCCCCACCCTGGGAGCTGACCTTGCTGCCCCCCTCGCCTTCTCTGGCTTTTCCCTTGCCAGTTCCGGATATTCTCGCTGCATTGGATTTTGCTTCCAGAACCCTCCCTGTACCTGTCCCATCCCTCTTGAACCCTCCACTGTCTCTGCCTCACCAGCCCCTAAGCAGCGCATTCCATGGCTCCACCACCCTCTCAGTGAAGTAGCACCTCCTCCTTTCTCCCCTGAATCTTTCATATAGAGAGGAAACAGAGAAAGCAGTCTGACCCATGAAGGTATTGCAACAAGGGTTAACAATGGTTCAAGAATTAAAATAGCAGAGTACGCAGGTTGGCCTTGGGGAGGGTTACAATATTTATTTATTTATTTGCTTTTGTTAACTGGGTAGGCACACTAGACAGCCATGTGCCTATTTTCAGGTGCGACCCGGGAGGATTACAGGCATCATACAGTGTACATCACAGTTACAGAAAGGGTGCGACCCGGGAGAGTTACCGGAGTCAGACATCATACAGTTAACAGATTACAGGGTAGGGAAAAAGTCCATAGGAGAGCTAGGCATTACAATAAAAATATATGGGAGGGATACAGGTAGTAACAGAGGAAGTAACTCATAGGCACGGGTAGGTGGAATACATAACAAGGTAAACACTAAGGATAGAATAGTAGCGGTGACAATGGTAAGTGCAGGCAGGGGGTGACAGGCGGGGGATGGGCCAGGTTACTGGGATGGAGCTTGGGGAGAAGTGCGAGTGGGGCAGAGGCGGGGGAGAGGGAGGAGGAGGCCCCACCTGAGCCTGGGTGAGGAGGGGGGACTGAGTAGGGATTATGAGGTGCAGGGCAGGGCGAGACGGTTTCAGGAAATTCCAGAGGGAAGTTTTAAAGCTTGGATGGGAGGAGGAGGCCCTGACAGGTTCTGGGAGTGAATTCGAGTTTGGGGCAAAGATGTGGAAGGATCGCTCACCAGAGGTATGGGTCCTAGGAATGGGGCGTTCTAGGGTTGTCCCAGGCCTGAGGTGGCAGGATGGGGCTCTAAGAGTTGAGGGAAGGACAAGGGCAGGAGCCAGGCGAGACAATGTTGTCGATAAAGTTGCCTATAACGAAGGACGGTGTTTCTCCGGAGCCACTCTAGGCGGTTGTAGAGATCACACCGGTGGGTGAGGGGAGGAGGCGGACAGCCTGCGGCAGACATTATTGTAGGCTGAGTCCCATTTTGCTAGGCTGGTTTTGGGGACAGGGCAAAAGTGGACGAGGCCATAGCAGAGAGAGGAGGACCCCGGGCGAGCTAGGCGGGCAGCAGGGGTGAGGCAGCTATTGGCACGATAAGCTAGGGCAAGCTTGCAATTTGAGGTGTTGCAGATGTTACGGATGTGCAGGGTGAGGTCAAGCTGCTGGTCGAGGGTGACACCTAGGTACTTAGTGGAGGTAACCGTCTCAAGGGGGGAGCCGTCGGCCCCGAGGATACACAGGGGAGCAGGGCAGGATTTTAATTTGTTCGAGGACCCAAATAACATAGCTTGAGTTTTTTTGAGATTGAGGGTGAGCCTGTGGTCACCCAGCCAAGTATGTATACGTTCAAAGTCGGAGTTAAGCTGGGAGTTAATAGTTGAGATGTCCCGCGAGCTGGCCAGGAGGACGAGATCATCTGCGTAGAGGGTAGAGTGGGCGTGGGTCGGGACAGAAGATAGGTCATTGACAAATAGTGAGAATAGGGTCGGACCAAGGACAGACCCCTGAGGGACACCACAGAGGACAGGGGAAAGGTTGGAGGATGTCCGGTTGAAGTAGGTGTATTGCTGTCGGTTGGAAAGGTAATTTTGGAACCAGGCGTGGGCGGAGGGGGAGAACCCGAGGGTGAGAAGCGAGGAACCAAGGAGGGAGTGGTTAACTCTGTCGAAGGCTTTGGACAGGTCGACGAAAATGGCCCCAGTGAGATTGCCTAGATCGGTGCCTGCCCTGATCAGGGAGGTGACAGTGGCTAGGGCGGTGGACGTGCTGTACCCTTTCCTGAAGCCGTGCTGGGCAGGAGAGAGTATATTGAAGTCCAGGATGTGTTGGGAGAGCTGGGAGGCAATGGCTTTTTCGAGCAGTTTACTGAGTGCGGACAGAATGGCGATGGGGCGGTAGTTCTGGGGGTCCTTGGGATTCCCCTGTTTTAGGATAGGAACAACTTTGGCCACTTTCCACAGGTTGGGAATGATCCCTGAGTTAATGGAGGAGTTGAATAGGTGCGAGATGGGTCTGGCCAGGAGGTGGGCACCAAGCCTGAGGAGTTTTGGCTCGAGAGTGTCATGACCTGCCCCGCTATGGGGGGAGAGGCTGGAGAGCAGCTTATGGGTCTCATTGGGAGTTACTGACCTCAGTTGGAAGGGGGGCCGAGGGTGAAGACCGGGAGGAGTGGTGCCTGGGGAGCGGACGAGAGGGGCAGTTCGGAAAACTGAGAGTTGAAGGCATTGGCGATGGTTTGGGGGTTATTACAGCTGATCCCACCGATAAGTAGGTCAGTGACCTGTGCTTTAGCCGATCCCCCCCAATGGCATTTTTAATATGTTGCCAGAAGCTCCTCGGGTTACGGCTGGAGGAGAGTAATTCCATCTTGCAGAAGTCACTTTTTGCTGAGCGGATGGCCCTTTTGCAGGTGTTTCTGAGGTGTCTATAGGCCATCAGGTCGTGGATGCTAAGGGAGGCCTTGTAGGATGCCCAGCATTTATCCCTGGCTTTCATAAGGAGAGTGGGTCTCCGTTTAGCCATTTTGTGATGGTGCCCCTCACCCTTCTCCTAGTAAGGGGGCATGTTTGTTCTGAAGAGGGACTAGCTTGGCTAAAAGTAGGTCCAGAGCTCGTGAGGGTCGGTGGAGCTGGTGACACCAGTCCAGTCAACAGCTAGGAGGTCGTCCAGGAAGTCGGTGGGGATTAAACTTGGAATAGTCCCTCAGTTCAGATGATTTTGCTAGGGATCTTAGGTGGGAGATGCCCACACACAGTGAATGGGGAATGATCAGAGATGGCATCAGGAGAGTGCCTGAGGATAGGATGTTTGCAGGCCTGTTCGGCAGGAGCCAGTCGATGAGGGTTCGAGCACCCCCTAGGGGAGGCCGGGTGGGTTAGTTGATGACTTGGCTAAGTGTGAGGCCGAGAGCAGGGGTTCGTACAATTTGCAATGAGCCCCCATCCAATTGAGGTTGAAGTCACCCAGCACGAAAGTTTTGCTTGAGACCCACCAGACATTGATACAGTCGGTAGGAGGAGAGAGTCCCGGCAGGCCATTTTGGGAGGGTTGTAGGCGATATCAAGTGGACCTTCTTAGAGTGACCCAGCAGGAGGAGAGCATGGAGGAACTCACATGCAGGCATGTCAGTAGGAGGGTGGTTGATGAGGGACAGGTTGAGGTGTGCCAGGTAATAGAAGCACCCACCACCTTCTTCTTACCCGGCCTGTCACGTCGGAGGTGGTTGTACGGTAGGGAGCACAGGGCATCGGTATATGGGGTTTGAGCCAGGTTTCAGAAAGGGCCAGAATGTCAGGTTTGTGGAGGGCAACCAGGCGGTGAGCTCGTTTTGGTTGCGTGAAGGCTCCCGTGCGTTCAGGTGGGCAATCTTGAGCCTTTCCTGGAGAACCAGGGAGAGGGATGGGAGTGAGGGGGGTAACGGATGCGGAGGGAGGGCCATGTCCCCAGGGAGGGACCAGGGAGCAGCAGGGGAGTTTAGGCAGGGGAATAGGACCGTTCCTGTGGACTAGTGTGGGGTGAGAGGGGGCAGAAAAAGAGGGACAGGAGGTTCAAATGGGGAATAAACCAGAGGGGTTCAGCAACTAGGTGTCGGTGCCTGCTTCACGCGGATGCCGCTGGGATAGAAGACAGCAGGGCAGAAAGGGAGGTTTGGTGGAACAGGGGAAAAGGAGAAGTAGTGTGAGATGGCTTGGGGGAGGGTAGTAAGTGAGAGAGAGTTAGCTATGCTGAGTGAAATTGCGGCCACTAGTGGTGATAGAGTATAACCTGCAGATGGCAAACAGGGATGATAGGTTATTTCCTGTCCCACGTGGCTCATCACAGCCCATATAACGGAGGGCCGACCAAGGGTGGTGGTGGGGCGGTGGGGAGCCGAGCTGCGCGTGGGCTAGCTCAGCTCAGTACCCGCTGGAAGAGTCTCCTTGAGTTTAAATTTGGCGCCGAGGTGACCGGAGGGGGAGAGCGTGCCCAAGGGCTGCTTTGCTGCGTGAGGCGGCAGTAAATTACCTGGCGGTTTGATTCTTGAAGTCCTGCTGGCTTGCTGGGGAGGGCAGTGACCGAGCCCTGCGACCACGGGACAGCTGCAGAGACAAGAAGAGCGAGAGGTGATTAAGTAAGGAGAGTACAGGGGGTTCAGAAAACAAAGGAGTGGGGGTAGGGGCTTGAGGGCGGGGCGCTGCGTCTCCGATTCGGGCAGAAGCCAGGTAGGGCATGCAATGCGGAATCAGAAACAGCAGGAAAACCATAGGATACAGTGCAACACTCTATGCAATTAAACACAATTTTCAGTTCCATACAACAAGTAAGAACAAGAGTTCAGGTGAGAGAAGTAGGCACAGGGGTCCGGTTCAGTCTGCGCTCCGATTACCCGCTGGAAGAGTCTCCTTGAGTTTAAATTTGGCGCCGAGGCGACCGGAGGGGGAGAGCGCGTCCAAGGGCTGCTTTGCTGCGGTGAACGGCAGTAAATTACCTGGCGGTTTGATTCTTGAAGTCCTGCTGGCTTGCTGGGGGAGGGCAGTGACCGAGCCCTCGCGACCACCGGGACAGCTGCAGAGACAAGGAGAGCGAGAGGTGATTAAGTAAGGAGAGTACAGGGGGTTCAGAAAACAAAGGAGTGGGGGTAGGGCTTGGGGCGGGGCCGCCATGTCTCCGATTCGGGCAGAAGCCAGGTAGGGCATGCAATGCGGAATCAGAAACAGCAGGAAACCATAGGATACAGTGCAACACTCTATGCAATTAAACACAATTTTCAGTTCCATACAACAAGTAAGAACAAGAGTTCAGGTGAGAGAAGTAGGCAGGGGTCCGGTTCAGTCTGCGCTCCGATTACCCGCTGGAAGAGTCTCCTTGAGTTTAAATTTGGCGCCGAGGCGACCGGAGGGGGAGAGCGCGTCCAAGGGCTGCTTTGCTGCGGTGAACGGCAGTAAATTACCTGGCAGTTTGATTCTTGAAGTCCTGCTGGCTTGCTGGGGGAGGGCAGTGACCGAGCCCTCACGACCACCGGGACAGCTGGCGGTTTGATTCTTGAAGTCCTGCTGGCTTGCTGGGGGAGGGCAGTGACCGAGCCCTCGCGACCACCGGGACAGCTGGCGGTTTGATTCTTGAAGTCCTGCTGGCTTGCTGGGGGAGGGCAGTGTCTTATACTGACATGGAACCTTTGAAAAAGAGCTCCTGTGATCAAAGGTGTTATCTGAATAAGCTGAATAATAATATGTTTATTTTATTTGTTATTCAGATAACACCTTTGATCACAGGAGCTCTTTTTCAAAGGTTCCATGTCAGTATAAGACAAAGAACTGAATGTGAGCCAAGTACTCAAAGGGGTTTCAGTTTATTCATGGTGTACTGCACAAAGTACAGTATGTTATTTTTCTTTGGGGAGGCCCAAGATTATTTCAGTTTTTGGGGGAGGCTCAAAATCTTTTCCATGGATTTGGGGAGGCTCACTGTGACAAAGTCTGAGAACTATTGCTCTAGGGCCCCACTCTGGATGAACTTAATACCTGGGCCTACACTAACAATCCCCAGACTGGGGCCATTTAAAACTAAGCTACGTGACTACATTATGTCTAGCTCCAACTGTGAATGCAGATGATTCTTCGTTCCATGTAATGACAAGTTCCTATCCTGAACATGTACTTGACGTTAGTAAATGACTGTACTATACTCACTACTGTTGTTGTCTATGTATTGTTATGCACTTTGTCTCTGCATTTTATTCACTGTATTTGTCTTCGTTATGCTCAGAGTTTCGTTTTCTGTATCACATGAAGCCTCTGTAAATGAGTCCTTGACTCAAAGGGTTGTAATTACTAGACTTTTAATAAATAAATAAATAAATAAAAATGTATGAGGGCAGAGCCTGTGATGCAGACGTTTAACAAGCGATCAGAGCTCTTAAAAAGGAAGAGATCAGAGGTCGGAGACGCAAGTAATTTCGGTTTGAGCTTACTTAGACATTGCAGTTTTAGGGCAAGAACATAAACAAAATAGGGCCCCAATAATTGCAAATTAATAAGGCCCGTGTCAGAAAGTGAATAAACATTCCATTCACAGAGCAGTGTAGATTGGGGGTGGAGGGAACTCTGTGTAATAAACTCCAGATTCTTTCCTCTTCTTCTGCCTTCACAAGGGATCAAGGAATAGCTAAAATCTCATGCCTGATATATTAGATCGGACTAAAAAATATTTTTAGTCAGGCAAGACTATACTGAAGATTTTGACCAGTTGGAGCATTCCAGATTCTAGTTGGGGACATGGCCATAACATTCAAAATATAATCTACCATATAGAATGTGTGGCTGACTGCTAGGTCTCTGTTTTTATTATTATGAAACTGAGGAACTTGTTAAATAGGGCTACCTTCAGCTACCGAAGACCAAGTTCTTATTTAGTATTGCCCATAATAACTACCAAATCAGCGATTTTGTTCTGTATTTAAACTTTTCCTAGACATTGCTCAAACTGCAGAACCAGGAAATACAGGAGTAAGCAATGGCAAGATCCTTCAGACAGGATAAACTGGCTAATATATGCTTAATCCTTCATTTAAATAGGGGGTAAGGATCCGGTTTACTTAAGGAAATTTCCCTCTTTTCTTCTCTCCATTTACATCCTTTTTATTCATGCTGTTTCACTCCTTTATCTGGAGATCGCAGTAAGCAGTTGTGGGGAAGGCATTCTGGCCTAGATTCCCTGTGAAATTTATGCTAATGCGTATTTCTCCAGCAAATAATTCTATTTTTAAAGAAGGCTATTTATTCTTTTTATAGTGCTTGACTTACTCTTAATGTAATGTCTGGCTACATAGACTACATATTGGACAAAGGTAATTTTTTTTTAATTTTTTTATAAAGAGGTGCAAATTTATACCTATTAATGCTGATTTAAAATGGATAATTGGCTCTAGGGATGAATGATGGCAGACTCCACTAATGCCTTCTTATTGGATAGGGAAGAGAGTCAATGACACTTTATCCACCTAAGTATAGGTAAAAGGAGAAGGCTGTTAACTCAATTTAATATTTGAATAGAAAAACATTATGGTTAAACATTATAACCACACTATGTGTATTTATTAAGGGGAATTGGGAATTTGTTCCAACAGGCAGCCAGGAAGTTCACTCTCTGCTAGAATTTTTTTTTTTTTTTAATGGGGAAGAAAAAGGAAGAATTTTTAATTTTTCTGAGATGTACTCACAGCAACAAAAAGTTTTTATAATTCTCTGACCTTTGATAACTCACTCTCCAGGTGAATAGGTGAATAAAATATGTACTCTAACTTTCTGCCACTGGAAAGTGGTGGTCTCAAATCTAAAATTTCTTAATTCAGATTTGTATTGGTGTGTTGCTCTTCTCTGGATTTTATGTTCAGAAGTGGCTAAAAAATATAGTGTCACCATTTAAACGGGTTTTTTTTAAAGTATTTAGTCTCGATTCTGTAAGGATGTCCAAGAAGAGACTGTATCCTTTCATTCCTGATTTCTTGGTTTTTTTTTTTTTTTTTCATTTGTTAACTTTCCTCCTTAACACTTCTCCCCTCTTATATAGATTGTGAGCGGAGAAGTTGGAGTGGTGAGTGTTAAGACTTGTAGGTTTTTCACAGGATTAATTAAGCTAGGAGGACAGTCTTTAGGACTGGGGACATGATTTGTATATACTTTAGTTATTGATGGGGCTGGTATTTCTGATGGGGTTAATATCCTTTAGGGTTAAAGGCGGGTGGGGAGGGTACATCCCGGCTGTAAGAATATATATTTATACCAGCCAAGTTCACCTAAAAATAGTAACTACATCTATTTTCTTAAGTAAGCTATGAGTGGTGGTGTTAGTATAAAAATTGCTTCATGGAATGTTAAAAGGAATGAGACTGAAAGGAACTCAGATTAATTACCTAAAAGTACTGAGATATAATAATTTATCTTCAAGAAACGCACCTTTTGAGCACAGAGATTGTCTTAAAACGTTCAGTTTTAAGGATGTCCATGCAGTAGGGAAATAATACAAATAAGGCAGGGTGGCCATTTTAATGGATTCCAAGGTGGACTTTAACCTTACAAACATGATTACAGATCCTGAGGGTAGATTTATATTTCTCATAGGGAAGCTACTGTCCACTGAGTGTACTGGGCTCTAGTTATAGTCCCAATACAAGTGCAACACCCCTTTTCATGCCTTAAATAAGGAAATAATTGAGAAATTAAACAAGTATGATGATCTTAGGAGGTGATTGGAATATTCCCTTGGATCCATTGCAGGACAGAATGCATCCACCTAATGGGAATACAATGATGGAGAACAAGGCAATTCAGGATCTTCTTAAAATGTCATTTGAGAGACCCTTGGAGAACGTTAAATCCCAATACAAAAGCTTATACCTTTTTATTCACATGTTCACAGTTCATATTCTAGAATTAATTTTTTAATTTCTAAATATTATGTTAATATGATAGTAAACCCTGAAATAAGGTCTAGAACTCTTATCAGATCATTCGTTAATTTATTTAATGTTCACGTTCACAGTAACCAATACTAAGCAGTTTTCGTGGAGACTAAATAATGGCCTTTTGAGACAAGAATATATTGTTAGGAGTATCAAAGTAATCATTGACTTTTGGGAACAAGAGGTCAACTTGCTAGAAAAGACAAAATATGGGCTTCGCGTAAATGTTTTCTGTGGGGAGTTTATAGGGTTTGGGGCTAAACTAGAAACAAAAACCAGAGAAGATGCAAAATATTGCTAACAGGTTAAGTCAACTAGAAGTACTTGGTCCAGCTAATTTGTCCCTTCATAGCTTTCAGGAGATTCAGGAACTCAAGGAGAAACTTGCTAGTTTAATTTTAGAGCAAGCAGAATTCATGTTAATTAGATTAAGGGCTAATTATGTAGACCTGGGTACTAAACGAAGCAAATTACTAGCCAACAGATTAAAGAAATTAGAATTAAGAATGTAATATTTGTTAATTTCAGACAAGGATAAGAGTCCTTACTAACTATAATGATATTTTAAGGGCGTTCCTAGACTTTTATTCGCACCTTTATGATCTAATCCAAAATCTGCCCTCACCAAGAAAAATAGATTTTCTAAAAGGATTTTCCTGCCCATGCTTGAATGTAACACAGGGTTATAACTTGCTGGTACCTATTTCAATACAAGAAATAAAAGATGCAATTAGCGCCTTGTTAACCAGGCCCCGGGTCCTGACGGCCTGATGCTTAATTTCTATAAAACCTTTTGTGATGCCTTCTGCTCCATTTTAAAAACAGTTTACAAGTTTATATTCACTAAAAATACCACAAACAGCTTAATCTGGTTCAAGGTCAGTTGGCATTCATCTGTATCCCCCTCCCCTGGGTTGTGCCTGAAAATAGGCAGGATTTGCCTAGTGCAACTACCCGGTCAACAAAAACTAAAAAAAAAAATATCCAGAGGGATCTGAGATCCTTCTTTCTTGGAAGCTACAGTAATCCTACTTCCCAAACCTAATAAACGTAGAGACAAGTTTCAAACTACAGACCAACATCATTAATCAATTATGACATTAAAATATTAACCCACGTTATAGCTTGAAGAATAAAAAGCATATGGCAGCCACTTATCTGTAGAGAGCAGGTAGGCTTCCTATCTAAGACAAGCCGCAGACTATCTGAGAACTGTCTCATCTTCTCTACGTCCAGGGAGTCCGAGCACCCGATGGTGCTGGTCTCCCTGGATGCGGAGAAGGCCTTTGATAGGGTCAGTTTGGATTTTTTTTTTTTTTTTTATTTGCCACACTCGCAAAGTTGGCTTTCCAGAACATTTTTCATTAACTAGATTAGAATTTTATATTTGTGTTCCTTGGCCAGAATTTGCTGCAACAAAACTTTTTCCTCTTCTTTTAGATTATTCCAAGGCACTCGTCAGAATTGCCCCCTCTCCCCAATACTTTTTAACTTTTACCTAGAACCATTGTTTTATTTACATAACCCTTCTATCTCGGGTATCCCAATACTAAAACATAATATCAAACTTTCAGCTTTTGCTGATGATATTCTTCTACGTCTGTCAAACCCAATCTCCTCAATTAAAGCTGCCTTAAGGATTATTGAGAGTTTTAGTTTCCAAATATTATTATCTGAATAAGGAAAAAACCTGAGGTGATGCCATTAAATAAGATTCATATAAAAAAAGGAAATTATTGAGCTTGGTCTCCTCTGGAAATCTACAGGACTTAAATACCTAGGTATTTACCTTTTTACCAACATACAGGATTTAATTGAGCAAAACCTAGGCTAAATGGTAACCTATCTCTAGATGTTAAAAGATGGAAATCCTTACCCTTTTTTGGCAGAATTAGTGTTATTAAAATTGTTTTCCTCAGTATGTTCAATACATATTTACCCCTTCCCTGGTTCAATAATTAACTCAATTATAAACCAGTCCATGTGGACATAAATTCCCAAGGATAGCCTTAAAAAAAGCTAGAATCACAAGGGGTTTAAAATGCCTTAACTTGTATATGGCATCACAAGCTAATAAATATTTTAAAATGGTTCGACAATGAGAATTCCTCCATTCGCTACTATCCCATCAAGACCGAGACAGAAAAGACATATATAAATTCCAAACATGGTTTCCTATGCTAAATTTAAAGATTTACCCCAAAATTTAAAATACACGTATGAGAACCTCTTTAAAAATACATACTCAAATGTGTAAGTACTTGAATATTACCCTAGAGCTCAGTATTAATCAGCCAATTGTTCATTAAAATTTCAGAGTACATAATACTCCTTTTATTTCTCAGATACCATGGGATTTAAATAGTAAGGTAGCAGACCTGTTAATTGATGGCACCCTACCTTCTATATTAAAGATTTGCAGCATTTTTATCAAGAAGTAAAAAATGTCTGCAAAATATCTTTAACCGTGTCCATGAAATCTTGTTTTGGCTCCTACCCATGGCAGAATGACAAAGATAACATTGTATCAAAGCTTAAGGAGCTAAGTTCCTTAAACAAAATCCAATATCTAACCTATATTGTTACCGCTCTGAGATCAGGGATGGAGAGATACAAATCAGTGTTCCTATTGGATTAAAACTTAAAACTTCGAATAACTAAACTGGACAGACGTATGGTATAATATACACAAACTCCTTCCTTTAGATAATTTAAAATCCATACAATTCAAAACCCTGCATAATTTACTTAACTCGTTATAGGCTATTTAAAATGGGGTTTGAAAGAAAGTGACACGTTCAAAATGCTCAGTTAAGGGGTTCCTTAGATCATACATTTTGGTATTGTTCACACCCAAAAAATTATGACAATCTATTAAAATCAAAGTAATCGACTGCATCATTAAAAAGGTGTCCATGCAATATGAAAGCATTAGTTTTTGGCAATTATCCAAAAGATCTATTATTACAATAGATCAGGGGCTTACACTAAAACGTGTCGACATAGTAACAAAAAATATACACCAAAAATGGGGCCTGCTCTACCGCTTAAGCACCAACATGATTCCTGAAACTCGACTGGCCAGAGCAAAGAGTATCCTCCTCTCTACCCTTACCTATGCCTCACCAACCCTTCTAGGCCTATCAAAGCATGACCATTGTAGACTACAAATTCTGTATCATAAAATTGCATGATTCACCATGAAAGCTCATCCTCGGACCCATCGCTGTGATGTCCTTGCTTCACTCAGTTGGCCTACTCCAAGTCACAGGCTTCAGTTCCCCCTGTTAAGCTGGACATACAAGCTTCTCGATGCTGACCCTCCAGACGGGCTAGCTGAGCTACTTGCCCCAAAGTGGTCTAGCAGACCACTCTGCACTTCGGGCAAACAACTCCTAGAATTGCCTAGGGTCAGCGCTGCAGCAGGCTCTAAATCCTTTGCCTATACTGCCCCTGCACAGTGGAACAAGTTCCCTCCACATCTACAGGAAGCCCCTTCCCTAGCGATATTCCTGAAGGGACTGCGCTTGCACCTCCTAAACCATAGTCAGTGCCCCTGCCCTGCTGGCTAGGTAACTCGCACCCTGTAGTTTGGCGCATTAACTCTTGACCCCAGTTTCTCAGCTGCTACTGTTGATCTTTGTAAAACTGCTGTACATAACTGCTCTTTATTGTGAAAACCGTGTAGTCATTGAAATTCTGTACGCTATGTCCTTTACTACCTGTATGTATTGCCTTGCTTTATGTAACTAACTCCCTGAAAAAGGGCCCCTCTGGGTCTAGTGGGCTTACCCGGTTAACAAAATGTAATAAATATTAGATAAATATATGCTGGCGCTAATTAGCACTTTGGTTAAACTATTTTGAAGCACTGGGTGGATACACGTTCCCTCTTTTTTTTTTTTTGGAATGGCTCGGGCAAATTCAACAAAATATTACTTATTAAGGTAATTAACATCTTTTAAGGGTAAGACTAGTTTGAATGAGATGGTCTGGAATAGATTAGCAGCTATATTAAGTACCTTGAAACCTAACTAAGATCGCATTCCTTCTTAACATGATGTTCATTTTATATGAATTATCTATACATCCATTAGACACTCACTTTGGGTTTATTGAATAAGATCATTATTACTATTATACTGTTGATGTGCTTTTATTCAAAACACGGAATTATTTGTAGTACTGAATATTAAGAATCAAATATTTCTCTGAGGGACATGTAGATGGATTTCACTCTCTTACAGCGGGGTTTGGATATTTTATACAAAATAACTTGCTTCCAAATGATGATCTTGTGGGTGGGGTACCTGGTGTAACCCCCCTGCAAATGGGGGTTCCCAAAAGACTTCCAGGAGCTTGCTTGAATGCTCCAAGCCTGAATGGTGTTTGGCATTTAAGCCATTTATCAGTGAGTGTTTTTAGAGCCTCTGGTACTGTCTCTTTAAGAGCTGTCTGCTTGCAGACATAATTAGTTTGTATGGGGGGACTGTGTGCTTCTCTGAGTACCACTCGAGCTGCTGCCAATTCACTTCATTTTTGCAGTCACTAGGAGTGCAAAGGGAACCTATCTGAAAGATGTAACTGTTTGCCAGAAATTATTTAGAGTAATAATGAAATTACAGTTTGTCTAACCTGCTTTCTTTGCAGTCAGAACTGTGTCTGCTAGTTCCCCATTCTAGTTTTGAACTGCTGAACTGGACCAATCAGTGTGGGGTAAGCTAGCTCTAAAATGGTGCCTTGGACCGAATCAGAACTTGGACTCATAATCTGAGCCAGCCACAAGAGGATTGTATGGGCAGTGACTCTGGAGATGTAGTTTAGACTTCAGTGCCTTTTGGACCAACAGCAGCAGTCTATTGTAGTGACAGCCAATCCAGTCAAGAACAGGGAGGAACTCAAAGGAAATGCCCGGTTTTGTCGGTTGGAGTTTGAGTTGAGCTTTGGCAGTGAAGAAGGAAGGAGCCCTGTGCTTTTTCAGTGTGCAGTTTTAGTCAAAAGCGTGTTAAGGCCCAGAGTTCCGGTCTGCAGCTTGTGTAACAGCTTGTTAGGACTGAATCCGTCCTGTGAAAAGAATCAAAGGATCTCTGAAGAGTAGAAACCAGGCTCACCCTGTAGAAGACTGGAGGAATTGCTGAAAATTACACTCGGTCTGTCAGGAACTGAATCTGCTGTGTGTTCTCCCGGGTATTGTGCAGTAATTGCGATCGGGATACAGATGCAGCCTGCCTGGTATAGTGCTTTCTTTTATATGGATGTGTGAAGAGGTTTGTGTACCTCAAGTGAGCCCTGCTGACATTGAAGGACCCTATCTTATTTGGAGGTCATGAGTACTAATTCAGGGTCACTCCCTGTTGAATTCCACATTAAATCCAAATGGAATTACTGTACTGCTGACTGTTTAATTCTCCTTTTCTCTGTGTGAAAGGGCCCCTACCAGCTGCCACGGTTTGGACTAGCCACTAGGGCTTGGGTCCCAGGGACAGTAACTGATAGGGATAGGCCTGTGCACAGAGCCATAGATAGAATTATTAGAGTGATAAGCTAATTAACCTGATTTCCCCCTGTCCTTGTTATATCCCCTAAATAAATCAGAGCTGCTTGTTTCAGCAAGTTATACTGCCTGAGGTATTTGTCTATGTTAAAGTACTGTACTGTGATTGTTGCACTGTATCTCATTTCACAGGAGGTCCCAGTGCCGGAACCAGACCTGGGGTAAGTGTATACTGTGAAGGTAATTCTGATATATTGTGTGGGCCACTAGTGGGAAGAAAGGGGGGTTGCAGTGTCCCAGAGGGCTGTGACCAAGTTAGTTTAACTATTGCAAACCCTGACCTCTGGGTGGAGGCACCCGCCATTGGATCCAGGCCCCTCAACCTGTTAGTGGCAAATCAGGCAGGGGTAGTAGCCCCTGGGATAGCGCCATCTAGGGGTTACACTTGAATTTGACATTGATGTTTTAACCTCTAACAGCATTAAGTGTGATGTTATGTCTTTCTGTTTTGTATGATTTTTGAAAATTTTATAAAAAAAAATAGCAAGTTAAAAAAAGAGAAATGGCTAAAAAGAAGTCATATAATCTCTAAAAATTCTGTCTCCATGCCCTCCACTTGTTGCATTGAAGACTTCTCTCAAATAGCGCCTGAGCATACAGATCCGTCCCCAACCTCAACATGGACAGAAAATGCTGTGTAAAGAAGCTAAAAATGCAATGTCACACAAAACTGTGCTGTCACTCATTCCTCCTTCAAGTTTGAGTCAAACAGAAACTGGATTATGCCATGAAACAGGAAGAAAGCTTTCAATAAGACCTCATAAAGCCACAAGACCATGCAAAACCTGCACAAAGTGCTTTACAACTCTTATTTATTGTTTAAAAAAAATGGAATAAGATTTCAGACTGGTTGATGGTGCTGCAGGCTACGAGTTGCTCTTTGTACACTGTTCAATACTTCTGATACAACCTCCATCCCTTGACCTTCTCTCTCTCTCTCTCTCTCTCCTTTTTATTGCACTCAGGAGTTTCCAGGGTCATGGCGGTGGCAGTTTTTGTTGACCCGGAAGTGCAAGGTTTTGCTGGAGAACCAGTGACTCTCAGGTGTACCTTCAAATCTTCTGCACCCATCTCTCCATCCCTCGCCGTGGACTGGTCCTACAGGTCTCCAAATGACGGTCCCACAGAGACGGTAGGTATTTCCTTTTGCCAGCATCATTGCTGATTGTCAATTTACTGTTCTCTCCACACTGCCACTGATTCCATCTGGTGCAATTATCAGTTACATTAAAATGTTAAAATAAAAACAATGTTATTGTTTAATACATCAAACTTCGCCTGTGCAAATATTTTGCCTGATAAGGCAATCCCACCTTGTTGTTTATTACTCCAACTCGAAGCCACCACGAATCACCACTTTGGTGAGAATAAACATTTTATTTTTCATTCATTCATTTCGGCCCCTGAGCAGTTGCCCACTACTGCCAATCATTTCTTGCTGCGTGCTGATAGCAGCCTTCCCTCTGCCAGCCACTCCACCATACTCTCTGGAGGTGGACAGTGGCTTCTGGGATGATCAGGCCTGTCACCTTGGCTTGCCCCCGATGACCAGGATGTTCTTCTGAACCCTGGTTGCCGAAGTGGCAAGTGGTACTGTTGCCATTCTGCTGACGGGCCAGCCGGTGCAGCACCTTTAAGACTGCACTGTTAATTTACAAGGCCCTGCATGAGTTGGGCTCTAGCTACCTTAAAAATCTCTTGGTCTGCCGTGATCGTGGTCACCTACTCTGCTCCACCGAGAGTTCATCTGTCATCCCGAGGTCTTGTCCCAAGCAGTTGGGAGAGTGGGATTTCTCAGTGGTGGCCCTTATGATATGGAACCCACTGCCATCAAGTCTTAGAAGTTCAGCCTTAGTGGAGACATTGAAAAATGGACTTGAAATGCTTTTTATATTCACAAGTTTGTGGAACTATGAGAAATAGATCTGCCTGACTCAAAAACTATGCATTTATGTAACTGGTGTTTTTTAATTCTGCAGGCATTAAAAAGTTGGCTGTAGCCAGCCCAGTATCCCTGAGGGTTGAGGCACTGGATGCCACATCATGACCCGAGATCGGGAGCGGACTTGGGTCACTGGGGGTTGGCAGAGGGAGGAGAGGTTCGAGCATCTGGAGGACTGCTCTCCTCTCCTGGGGTGGGTTGTTGGGAGCTGCTCACTCTGTAAGGGCTCCTGGTGGAGACTGGGGGTACTACAAGGAGCAGGGCTACAGATGGGGCAAGGTGGCGGTGGATGTCAGCAGGAAGGGGGCGGATGCGGATGCATCCTCTGCACACAGATGTCATTGCACAGCCGTGCAATTAGGGGGGAGTAATCAAGGAGGAAAACCCAGCTACTGGGGAGGCGACAGCAGGGCTCGAGTGACCAAGCCCATACCGGCCCTAACCCGACTTGACTGTCCATGGTCCCAGTCACCTCCCGTAAGGCACTGGTGGGAGGGGAGATACTCTGCACTTAATTCCTCAGTTGGAAAGGAATTCAGGTGGGTGGTAGAGGTGAGGTTGAGTTGGTCCCCACCAGAGCAATGCCCAACTGGTCTGACCAGGAGCGAAAAGAATTCACACAAACAAAAGCTGGCTGTGTGTTTAACTGTGATGCGTCCTGCTGAGCCCTATGGCTGGGGTGCTGTACAAATACAATTGCCTTGCTGTTGCCTTTTATGACAACGGGATGATGCATGCACAGGTTGGTGCAACCCAAGCCCTCTAAGGTAACCAGGTGTAAAGTAGGGGGTTCCCCAACAGACTGATCCAGCCTGAGGTTCCTAAATGGCATATGACCAGAGAGGCAGTATAGCCTAGAGATTGGAGAACCAAGCTGTGAACCTGAACACCTGGCAGATGTGGGGGTTGAAACAGACAGGACCATCTTGGTCTCCAGTTCAGTCCGAGGCAATTGGCACAGTAGGGTGGAGTCAAGGTGGTCAACACAGACCAGCCCAGCCTGACAATTTTGAGACTTCATTTTCCACTGCTGGCACTTTGCAAATATGCATTTTAACTACAAAGCCTACATCAGGAATAAGATTTCTTAATCATTTTTTTTTTTTTGATCACCATCGCTGAAGGCCAGTCCAGCAAGTCTGTCATTCTGTAATGAGAGAGGAGAGAGTGCTATATGTGTTTAACAACCTAATGCTTGTCTAACGCAAGTGATGCACTGTGCAGTGTAAGGAAGCCAAAGGGTTAAAACAAGTTGGGAATGGCGGGTGCCCCACCCAGCTGCAACACAAACCATTGGCCGTAGCACAGGTTTGCGACCATGCACGCAACATCTTCCTCCTGTTACTGACCCAGCCTATCCCACTAGCACAAAAACTGTGCTCCACCCAGACAGTCCATCATCACAGCTGGAACAAGGGTCTTGGCAACTGAAAGCATCCATTCAAAGCAGACTTCTGCTCAAACTCTGGCACACACTCATTTTGCACCCAAGACTTTGAATAAAAAAATTAATTGTGCCAGTTTTAACCAGAATGCGCTTTTTTTTTCTCTCTCTCTCTCTCTCTTTCCAATATACCTACTACTGAGACCATTTTTAGTCATGTGCTGGGTCTAAAGCAGCAGTATTTGTTGGTCAGGGGGAAAACTTTCATCATATTTCTTAGCAATGATGCTTTACTGACAAACTTGGATTAATTATCCGCATCTTTTTATATCGCTCTGTTTAAAACCATTATTATGAATTTTATTAGTGACTCAAGCCATTAAACATGGCTGTCACAAGCAATTTAAAAGAAATCTCTCAGTTGTTGGTATTACCTGTTGTATTCCTACTGTGGATTCATTAGAAGGGTGTTAGTACATGTTTCTGTTGGTAAACAGTTAAAACACTGCACCAAGACGCTTAATTTATTCATAGTGGGTGTGGCCAGAGAAAAGTTGCGTAGAAACATAGAATTTATTACTGGATAAGGACTGCTTGGCCTATCCAGTCTGCCCATTTTTTCCCCTGCCTATGCTTTCACAGCAGACCCCTACCTGATCTCTGGGTACTGCCACCCGCCGCCCACTTCCCAACTAAGATTCCCTTGTGCCTATCCCAAGCATGCTTGAAACCCACCACTGTTCTTGCTCCTACAGCCTCCACTGCAAGACTGTTCAGGCATCCACTGCTCTTTCAGTGAAGTAGTTCCTCGCATCTCTCCTAGATTTACCCCTTCCAGCCTCACTGCATATCTCCTTGTTCTAGTGCCCTTTCTCCTCTGAAAAATACTTCCCTCCTGTACTTTGTTCAGCCTTGTGAGGTGTTTATAGATCTGTCATATCCCCCTTTTCATTGGCTCTTCCAAGGTGTACATATTGAGATCCCTTGGTTTTTCCTTATTGGGCTTCTGATTCCACCCCAGCATCATTTTAGTTGCCCTCCCCTGGACAGCCCTCAACGCTGTCTGTCCTTCTGGAGATGTGGTCTCCAGGGCTGGACACAATACTCTAGGTGGGGTCTTGCCAATGATCTGTACTGAGGCAACATCATCTCCCTCCTTCTGCTGGTGATACTCGTCCCTGTGCACCCCAGCACACTTATGTTTAATAGACTTAGTTGCTTTAAAAAAAATAAATAAAAAAAAAAAATTCAAAACCCCATGTCTCAGTCCAGGAATGAATTACATGGACAAGAATAATGGTATACATGCATAAGTGATGGGCAGGAGTGTGATATGGAAAATACTTTCATTCCTACAGAGTGAGCTCTGGATATGGCACTCGTGAGTGTATCCAGAGCTCACTCTTCAGGAGTGAGACTATTTTCCATAGCACACTATCTGCACATCATGTGTGCTATTTATACAATGGGGGTAGGAGCTTTGGAAGTATTTTTCTTGTGTTGTTTTCCTGTTTGTGTGCGTGTTTTCTGAATGGGCTGGGAGTCTCAAACACTGTGGGGAAACAGCAGTGTGTCCTTTGTAATGCTAATTGAGCTAGTTGTAGGTATCTGGGAGAAGCGCACTGTTCTGTGAAGCAGTGTCATTTAGAATGCAGGCTGTAGTGAAGCTGAGATTAGGATAGTAATGGGCCGGGAGTGTGAAGCCCTGTGGGACACAGCTGAATCTTTTGTAATGCGAGTAACTTGCAGGCCTCAGTGAGAGAGATAAATTGGTAGTTTCATTTAGAGTGCAGGTTGTAGTGAGTGAGTGGTGACAGCATAGTATGGATAAATGGTATTTGTCATCACAGTACTGATGTCACTGTCATTTACCACACTCCGTCTTCACTGATCACACTCCAAAGGCTCCCATTCTTATTGTGTAAATGTATAAATAAATCGGAGGGGGGAATATCTATAGGCTAGACTTAGGGGGGCGGGGGGGAGACTCGGGAGCAAAGTGAGGGAAGTATTTTTTCACAGAGAGGGTGATGGATGCATGGACCACCTTCTTGAGGTGTTCGTGGGGTTAAAGACAGTGGGGTAATTCAAGAATGCATGGGACAGTCAAAAAAGCAATTCTGCGTGGGGATAGGAAGAAAAAGTTGGCTATTGGTTAACTAGGATTTGCAGCTTATCCTGTAGGTAGGGAAATGGGCAGACTAGGTGGGCCAAGCAGTCCTTATCTGCTGTCAAAGTCTTAGGTTTCTATGTAGAGACAGCTGAATATGTAATTTGTTCTGTGTTGCTTTTTCTCCCTTCTGGGGACTGTGGCAACTACTCAACCCAGTACCTGCCTGTGCTGGAGTGGTCAGGTACCCCATGGATTTCCTCTTTGCAGGGACAGGAGAGAGGGCTATGTTTCTCCCTCCCCCAATGTAATCCAATGTGGACCATCTCCAGGCAGCAGCATTGGTTAGACTGGCAGATGAGGTTTAACAGAGCCACAGTCTTCCCTTTTTTCTGCCCCGTCATCTGTCGTGGACACGAGTGTGCATGTGGAGGCAGGCACTGCTCACCTGACTGCAGCCTTCCCTTACTGTGCTGCCCCTAGCCTGCACTGCCCCCAGGACTCCGTTTGGTGGCAGTCAAAGGCAAGACAAACCAAGCCCTCTTTCCTAGGAGAGGAGATCAGTCCTCTGGATGCTTGATGCTTTCTCGACCAGAGTCCATCACAGAACCCCAGTCACTGTGTGAGGTGTGGAGTCCAGTGCCTCAACCCTCAGTGCCACTGGGCTGGCAAAAAAAGGATACATTGATTTTTGTCCCAGAAATACATGCCTATGAAAGAAAAATATTTTTTTTCTGTTAACGAGTACTGCTGTTTTAAAGTGGCCAGACCAGTCATAAATAACGAGGTTTTGTGACTTGCTATGTTTACGTGCGCCTGATTTATTTGACATTGGAATGATCCTCTCGTTTCCTTAATCTGTTATTCCCCACCAGCTCCCTAGCCATTGCTCCTCCACTTTCCTAACGTTTGCTTTCCCTGCTCTTTCTCTGGCCCAGAACCTTCTCCCCGTCCTGCAGCGCTGCCAGGGGCAGGAACCTTTAGCTCGGACCATGGTTTCCAGCCTCACAAGGAATTGGATAAAGTATGGGGGGGCACACAAGTTTGGTTCTTTTAAATGGTTTCTTTACCCAGGATGGCACACGTGAGATGCTGCATCTCATTTTCAGTGTTGCTCTGCATTTACCCATTTGTAGAGCTGGATGGATTGAAGCCTTGATAGGTCAATGCTGGGTTGCATTGGGGGGTGTCACAGCAAAGCAGAAGTAATTCTACAGCTTTTCAAGGCTCTGGTCAGGCCTCAGTGGGCTGTTTTTTGGGCTTCCCAGTATGAAAAAGGACATTGGGGTAGAAGAGAGGGTGCAATGTAGAGCTATCAAAATGTTCTGGGGTTTAGAGGATAAAAGGCTATGATGTCCTACTGGAAGCCCTTAATGTGTTCATCCTAGAGAAGAGGAGGCTGGGGGGAGGGGGGGAGGAGAAGAGGTGGAGACCTGATCTCAACCTTCCACAAACCGAAAGGTATTGACTAGCAGATGTTTGCAGTGGTGTGCTCCAGCAGGATGCTGGGAAAAGACCGGAAACTCAAAGGTGGTACAGTCGGGGGTAATATCAGGATACACTTTTCTCTCCCATAGGATGATTAACTTACAGAACAGCCTATTAGTAGAGACAGTGGACTTAAAAACAGTACAGTCCTTCAAGAAAAGCTTAAACAAATGTCTCTCCTTTTCGAGGGAATTGCAGGGTACCTTGGTGGTGGGGGGATCCTATAAACTAAAACATGTTTGTGCAGCATACTGGTTTTCACAACTTATGAAGCATGCAGGAGCATTTGATGGCCCTACAATTTCTTCTGACTGTACATTTAATATGCTACTATGTCACAGAGCCACTGATATCCCAGGGAGTCTTAGATAAAAGTTAAATACAGCTCAGCTTAGAGTCCATATCCTTTCTGCATTTAGTTTCCCCTTTGTTCCAGTGACTAGAAATATTAAAAACTCATTGCTGTCCCCTAGACATCTGCTGTGGCTGCTTTTCACACAGTAAGTCACAGCAGGTGGGGTCTGAGGTAGACTTAGGGTGGACTGGCTAGCTGTTGCTCCTCACAGGGCAGGGCCATTTATCCCCCCATTAGGTCGTCTCGCCACCTCTGATTGGAGATGATCTACTGCGCCACTGCTGTAAGCAGGGTCTAGGCGTTGGGACTGGTGTCACATGATCACAGGCGGCATCCGTACCATAGGGGTGCTCACCTTATGAGGCACAGATAGTTTAGGAGAAGGGAGAACCTACTTCTTGTCCCCTCCCTTGGGCCATAATGGACCCCACATGTCCAAAGTGGGGGGAGTCTGTTCAAAGTTTGAACTGGGGTCTTCTACATGATGGTGTGATGTACTGCTGACTGGCCACACCAAGTCCAGCGGGATGAGGAATGTCCTTGATGAAAACGAGCAGTTGTCCATGAAACACTTACACAAGCTCTCTTTCTATTTCAGATTTTTCACTATCTGTCCAGTGCATACCCACCTACATCTGGACACTTTAAGGACCGTATTTCATGGGCTGGTAACATTGAAGGGGCAGATGCATCCATCACCATAAAAAACCTGACGCTTAAGGATAATGGGACATTCACCTGCATTGTGAGGAACCCGCCAGATGTGCACAGTGACATAGTCAATATAATGCTCACCGTCATTGAGAGAGGTAAGGGGTTCTTTTAGTGGGGTGGAGGAGTGGGGGTAGTTTGGAAAAAGGTAAAGGCTATACTGACAGGGGTCCCTTAACTTGTTGCACTTTCATTTAGAGCAACGTTTGTGAGGTAGTGATGTGCTGTTTGCAGTACTGTAATGTTGAGCAAATAGTGGGCATACTGGTGCCCTGGGTCTGTCTACCTACCTACAAACAGTATCTGTGCATCTTCAGACGGTGTTGATCTGTCTGTCTATAGTGTCCATCTACCTACAGATGGTCTGTCTCTCTGTTGTCCATCTGTATCCACAGACAGTGTCTCTTTTTTAACCTGTTTCTTTTGCTGGTGGTGTACTGCATTTTGTTTGGCTATTTAAGAAATAGACAGCACTTCAAGGGTAATTCACCTGTTTCTGTTGCCTCTTTTGAGTGTGCAAAACCCAGAATAGTGGTCTAGGAATATGACAATCATCCTACACACTCCCACCCACCCTAGGCATTCAGTTACTAGAGAAAGGATGCATGTGATATGGTGGTGCTATGGGACTTGAACTGAGCAATCCAGCTAAACAATACTGGGATCTAGCCTGCCTGGTAGCAGAGGGCTGAGGCACTCTGCGTCTTACCTTTCCTATGCTGGTGATCTGAGTTTGGGAACAAGTATGGGTTGCTTGAGGTCAGCTGGGGGGGGGAAGAGTATTGAGCATCCGGTGGACAGGGGTTATTTTCCATCTTGGCCCTTGGTTGCCCCTAGGGTGGAGGCCAGGGGGTAGTGCTGGCAGCCTCTAGCAACCCAAAAGAAGGGGCTGCAGTTCCATAGATGTGTGCGCTTCCATGTACATGCTGCTGTGGACTTTGTGGAGAAAAGTGGAAAATAGATGGCACATGCTAAATGAAGTCCTGCCCACCTGCCTCTTTTCCACACTGTGGGCAGACAGCTAGATCTGCATGAATGTCACTGGCTGGGGAGAGGACAGCCTTCCCCTTCCTGGCCCTGCCATGGGGGGAAATCATTTGTGATTTGGGCCTGGCGGTTTGGTGTCCTGGGGTACAGGGGGCCTACCAAGTTGATCCAGAGGATCAGCTGGAAAATCTGTGGCGGAGGGCCCAGGGTAACCCACTCGTATCAGTATTCCACCTCAATATTGATATATTGGTATACTAGCTCCTGTGTTTAGGTTACTTAGAGTGCATTTAATTAAAAAATAGATGATAAAACCAAAGATGCTCAAAGTTTAGAAGGTGACCATGTACCCAACAGAGGGGGCTCACCTGGAAATTTCCAGGTATCCTAGTGGGCCACGGGGCCAGTCCGACTCTGCTTCTACTAGCATGGCTAAATAGAGCCCCAAATCCACTAGTTTGGAAAAGGAGGCTGCATTACCAGGGAATGCCAGCAGATAGTGCTGGTGGTTGAACTCAAACTGTCCAAGAAAGACCAATCAAAAATTTTGTATTCCCAGCTTGGTTCTCCAGATCATTTCAGCTCTCTATGATGCCAGCAGAACATTGTAAGCCTTATAAATTGCTGTGTTCTGTGATCCAGGTGGAGTTTTTTGTACTGAAAAACAAAAGTAGGGCAAGTCTATGTAGCCTTCTGAATGGGACCTATTCGTACTCTGCTGTAGTAAACTTTTAACCTTAAAATCACTCTAAGTCCAAGCCTCTTTTTGAAAAGAAACAAAAAAAGAAGAAAAAAAGTTTTAAGACTTACAGAGGTCTCTGCAAATATTACCAGTCCTGTGAGCTTGTATTGTTTGTGTAACAGTGTTTGATTATTGAACTGTTTCATCAGGAAGGGCACACTGGCTCATCTCGCAGTGCGTTCTGGGGGAGAGGGTAGAAGGGAAAAGTACATACAACTCGACAAAAACAATTTTGCAGAGATAGCATGACATAGCCCACGTGGCTTATGAATACAGAAATAATGTACATGTTAAGTACCTATGTATAAATGCAGTGCAGACAATTATGTAGTTCATGGGGGCAGAGATGAGCCAAGTGCTGAAGTACATACTAATCTGATGGATATCTTAAAACCGTGAACTAGTAGTAGGTGACTGCTGATAGGAGGGTAGAAGGGGAGGGTATGGAGAAGGCATTGTAGTAGGGAAGGGGGGTAGGGTAGGAGAGGAGGGTAACAGTTGGGGATGGGGGTTCAGAAGGGAATAGCTAGGGAGTTGTAATGAAGAGGAGGAAATGGGAGAAATAGGGATTAGTCACAAGTACAATTTACTGAGAGGAAGTTACGTAGCACAGATGCAATGGAGTAAGGGGAGGATGAGTGACGAATCTGAGGAGGAAGAGTATTTCATAATTTAAGGAAGCAATGAGAGAAAGCCAGCTGACAAACAACAGTTGCCCGGCGGGGGAACAACCATTAAATGGGAGTCAAAAGATCTGAGGGAGTGGGCAGGCAGGGACAGGATGGAGAGTGAGGAGATAAGATGGGGGTGCAGTACCAGACACAAATTTGGCACAGTGGAGGTACTGTAGATTTTCAGGTGAGAACACCAGAGAGTGGTAAAGATCACAGTGATTTTTTTTTTGGGGGGGGGGGTGTGAGTGAAACAGAAGGAATTATAAAGGGTGTTCAATCTGGATAAGGAAGACTTGGGAGCAGCACTGTAGACTACATCACAGTAGTTGAAGATGGGTAGTATCTTCTGGACAAGCTCACATTGGACCTGTAGCAGGAGGCAGCTCCGGTTCTTGTATAAAGCACCTAGCTTGGGGTGCAACTTTTTCAGGATAGCGTCCACATGACCAGAGAAGTTGAGATGCTAGTCAAGCCCCACCCCAAGGTACCTAAAGGATGAGATGCTCTCCAAGGCTGTCTCATCAAGGGTATGGAAGGAAGGCAGGAAGGGAACATAGGGAGCCTCTGCCTAGTGCCGAAGGTCATCGAGACAGTCTTCTTGGTGTTTAGTTGATGGGAGCTAAACCAGTGCTGAACTTTATCAAAGTCCTGATGGAGTCTGGTAGCTACATCATCAGGGGACTGGCCAGAGGTGAAGAAGACAGTGTTATCAGTGAACATGTGGATGCAGGTAGATGAGCAGGCTGAGGGAGTGTCATTTAGAGACACTGAACCCTGTGGGATGCCAGTGTTAATGGGGAGGAAATGACATTGGCTGTTTTGACAGACTGGGTCCTGTCTACTAGGTAGGCTCTGAACCAACTTGTAGCAGACATGATTAAGACTGCCGCAAAGAGGGAGTTCAACAGAAGGGTGTGGGAGATGGTGTCAAAAGCCCTAGCAAGGTCGACGAAGATAGCTGACGTAATTAGGCCACTGTCCATCCCTGAGAGGATAGTCAGTAAGCCTAATTGGGGAAGTGGTAGTGGAGTGGTTCTTCTGGAAACCAGACTGGAATGGAGTGAAAACATTGGTAGACTGGTAAGAAGAGAGTTGTGAGACAACCAAATGTTCTTGCAGCTTAGCAGGGGTAGGAAGGAAGGGGAGAAATGGGACTGTATTTGGTAGGTACGGAAGAATCTCCACCCATGGGCCGGGGGGAGAACAATGGCATGCTTCCAAGCAGACTGGATGGAGGCTGTTGACAAGGAAAGGTTGAGAAGATCAGATAGTGGAGCAGTGTAGGTGTATGTGCATTACATATGTCTAGACAAGACTGTAGGGGACTTGTCTGCTGCCGTTCCCTAGTCTAATGCACCAGTGGCGGAGCCAGGTTTGGGAGCTGGGGGGTGCCATTCAGTCAATTATGGGCTCCACAATGGGCACTAAACATTGAATAAAGATGGTGGTGGTGCACCACTACTCACACTGGGGCAACCAGGAGGGGTGACTGCCCCCCAGCTCCGCCACTGTAATGCACCAGGCAGAGAAATCGCCCGTAAGGTGGACCTGGAAGTGTTTTTTTTTTTTTTTTTTTTTTTTTTAAATACCCAGAGGTCTTAGAATCTCACCTGTCAAGTCTGTTTTTTTTTTTTTTTTTTATTCCATCTCCATTCTCATTGTGGAATAAATCGGTGCTTGACAATACCCCCACACAGCCATAGACAATTACTGGGCATCCCATCCAAGTCATCTACAGATGCACACAGCATCCCACACCCAGCTGTGGACAGTAGATTCCTGGAACAGTCTACCAGTGGAGGTGGTGAGGGTGAAAACCGTGTTGGGGTGCAAGAATGCATAGGATCAGCATAAGGGAATCTTGGTGAATAGGAAGGTGGGGGAGAATGAGTGAAGTCAAATAGGGTCTGCGATGATGCTGTAGGTAGGGGAAAAATGGGCAGACTGGGTGGGCCAAGTGATCCTTATCTGCTGGGGGGGGGGGGGCATTTTTCTGTCCTACAGTTGGTACATCCCACACCCAGCCATGGAATGTTGCACAACATTCTGAATGGATGCTCTTGGTTCTTTAGCGAACGACGAAAGGATTAGTCCTCTTGTGTTGGATAAGTGGGACATTTTAATGCAACTTGGGGGGCCCTTTTCTGGACTTCAGAGGGACTTTATAATTGGCATTAACTAATTTTAATCTCTAATACTCTAATTCCATAATAGTTATAGCTGGACCCTGTTCCTTTAAGGCTTTTAATGTGGTGGTCAGTCATATGTCAGTAATAGTTGTAGTCATGTATGTAATGGAATAGTTTTGCATAGCATGTAGTAGTATTGCTTTATTAACAGTGTATTTGTACTGTTGTGTGATTGCTTGTTGGTTGAAGTGTGTTTTTGAATCCTTAGTAAAACATTTAAATTGGACAGTTACACAACATCCCACACCCAGCCATAGACTAGTATACAGCATCCTACACCCAGATGTAGGCTATTCACAACATGTGTCACCCAGCCATGGACAGTTGCATAACATCAGTCACATCCACCATTTAGGTAAGGGGTTACCTCAGACTCCATGCACATGAATTCCTTGGTCTGTTGTGTGTGATACTGCCAAGTGTCACAGTTGTGTTTGTGGTTTTAGGATGTGGACACCTGCCCACCGGGACATGTACTAAGGACCACAACTGCTTGCTTCACATAGGCCACCAAATTAATCTGTCAGTCTTGGCTGAATTTGAACCACTGACCTAGAGGTGAAATACTCTTTAATCTGTAACCAATGAACTGAACCCCCCAGCCTTACTTTAACATCTCATTTAAAGGATGGCATCCTCGGCACACCAGTGCCCCCTGGTGTAGCACTACAGGATCTCCATTGGGTACAAGCACAAATCTCCAATGAAGGACAGGAACTGCTAATCCTGCAGCCCAGAGCACTACCCATGAGCCACATTTATAAAGTTTGAGCCATACTGTTCAGTAAATGTTTTTGTTTGTTTTTTTTTCTTTTCTGAAATGTTCCAGCTCCATCTTTTCAGCTTTCTGTCGTGGCTTTCCTGTCCCTCCTGGTTTTTCTGCCTTCGGCTGTCGTGGTAACTCTGCTGTTGGTGAGAATGGGACGAAAATTCCGAATCCTGGGAAGAAGCTCCAAGCCTCGCTACAAGAAGTCTTCCATTGAGGTCGCTGAAGGGTAGGTTCATTTGGAATCTTAAAGCCAAATGATTTCAACCAGTGGACCCACCTGCAGGAAAAAATAGGTATGTTGAGAGGGAGAAGACTTTACTGGTGGGGAAGTTTGGGCCCTGCAGTATGAAGGACGAGGTTCCCCACATTGTGAGGGGGATATTTTGCCCTTTTTTTTTTTTCTTTCCCTTTTTTTGATGCAGAGATGTTTGATGTCTCTGCATTACTGACAGTTTGGCAGATTATCGCTGGGCTAACATTATAATTGTGGCAGTAATTTTTTTAAGTTTGCTGGCCAGCATCCATAATCCTTGGGCAGATTTATCATGTCCGCCACTGTAAAAGAAAGTATGTCCTCACCCATTCTTAATAGGAAACTGGGGAGATGTATATTATACACATATACATACATACACGTAGAGAATCTGTACACGTTCAAAAATACTTAGCACTTAGTTAATGATAGCACAGCGATTATTTAGAAGGTAACAGTATATTGTTTTCTGTGTTTCTTCTACTCCCAGTGCCAGCCAGTTGGCTGCTTCACTCAGCACAGCAGCTTAACCCACCCCCACCCCATTGTGTTCTTTTGAAATTAATTTTATTAGAATACTGTCCTCCATGCGTTGCACTGTAGCCAGGAGATCTGAATAGCTGGCACGATGTGTGCCAAGCAGCAGAATAGTTGATGACATGAGCAGGTACATAAATACAGGATTAGAATCATTACAATTCTTCGCTGTGTTTACCTTCTAAATACAGTCTAGTTGCATTTGTGTGTAAGTCATGCAAGGCTGTGCACTTGTCACTTGACTCTGCTTGTGTCAACTGCGTGTGTGGCACACTGCTGCTCTGCACATTTGTTGCATCTGTGCATGTCACATGCGCATAAGACAGTTTAATGGAGTAATGCTGTTTTCGCTTATTTACCCAAGTCCCACAAAAAAAAAGTGAGCTTCGCTCTAAGAGACTCCCTCCCCGAACACCAGCTGGTAACTACAACCAGTACGTTTCAACCACATTTTCTCCCATCTTGCTCCAGTGGAAAAACAGAACAAAGGTGCATTCTGTTAGTGCTTCAGGCTGTGTTCTTTCTGTTGCAGGGCCGATCTTGATAAGACCCCCGGTCCGAACTCTGGCCTCCGTGAGAGGGTGTATCACTGTTGTGCTGCCTGTTTCCAGGTAGGTATATGATGGTCATGTGTTCACTGGCAAAAACCTTTGGCTGAAAGCTGTGGAGGTCTTTACCTTCTAGAGGTGACATACACCTCTGTTACTAGCAAAGTCTGAAATCCTCAGTTGGGCAGGGCTGCCCTGATATTTAAGGAGACTTACCAAAATAAGTTATGGCAGCACATCTCTCTGGTGAGCAGAGGATTCATGCTAGCAAGGTGGTTGAATGAAAAAGTGAGACTTCAAATTACAGCAGTTGTGTAGTAAAAAAATTCAAAATAGCAAATCTTCAGAAGCTGCAAAATGAAGTATATAGGCCTTTTGGACTGACAGTGTTTCAACACCACCATGCGTCGTCATGTAAGCGCTGCAGAAACGCTGACTTCAGTTTGCCAGGCTTGTATACTTTTTTTGGAGCATTTGGAGTTTTGCTGCACTCAGTGAGCCAGTAAATGTTTGATGCGCACCTGCTGAAGTTTAAACATTCAGCTGCCCGCCTAGCACTAATCCTCCGCGCAACACGGGGAGAGGTGCTGTCATGATTTGCGTATTTTTTTTTTTTTTTTTTTAAGTAGATGCACCTTCAGCCCTTGGAGCTCTGTTCTTTTTGTTAAATTTTATCACCAACATTAAATCCAATATAACAGCTCCATTTGTTAAAATTAAACCAGAGTTTTTTGTTTTTTTTTTATTAAACAATTTTATGATGTTTCTTATGGACACTGGTGCCGGAACGGTTTGAAAAGTGGTAGGGCCAAGGATGTAAGATAAATTATCCCCTATTAAATACATTAACGTGATTGCACAAACTGATAGGGCCACTTATGAAAGTGGTAGGGCCATGGCCCTAGTGGCCCCCCTGTTCCGGCACCTATGCTTATGGATACAATCTCTTTTATTGCCATTTTGAGTTCCAACAAAAAATCCACAGTCCGCAATGGGAGATGTCAGGAACCCCAAATCTCTCCCCCAATTTGAATTTCTGAAATCTTATTTTTTATTACTGAAGACATTTGCATGAAAACAAGTTCTTGGCATCTTGGATTTGATCAATCGCTGTGCTTTTTTCCTGCTTTGAAGTTGCACTCCTCCTTCTGACATCAGAATGATTTTCATGGCAATAGGCTGTGATGTCACAACTGAGGATTATGACTTCAGAAGCAGGGAAACCAGACTGATGCTATAACATGCAATGGATTGTGACTTCAGGTGTAGACCAGTGGCAGGAACCAATAATCCATGCTAGGAGCACCAAATGGGCAGGAAGTTACTAAATTATCAGGAGTGATCTAAAGAAAAGTACTCCTTACTAGAGGGAGGGGTGGGTGTGTGTGTGTGTGTGTGGGTGTGTGTGTCTGGCTTTCAACATTTAAATGCGATTTTTAGTTTGCATATGCAATCGAAGAGAAAATGTAAGTATACATGACTTTCAACACAATTCAGATGTGTTGCCAGTAGGTATCACCATACAACATGCTTAGAAATGTAGATAACTACAGCAGAAAAAGACCACAGGCCTATCTGCCTTGGGGCCTATTGTCTATGTGGAGTTTTATTATTCCCAGTCCACCTCCTTGCGCCCCCTCCCCGCCCCCACACTGCTACTGACCTGAGCAACCACTAAACCCTTAACTCTGTCCCAGCCATTCTTGAAACCGTTTATGGTCTTTGCTTCCACCACCTCAGCTGGTAGACTGTTCCATGACACCACCACCCTTTCTGTAAAATAGAACATCCTCGCATCCCTCTTAAACCTTTCCACAACAGTTTCCACTCATGACCTCTGGTCTTGAGACTCTACTCCTGCTAAATAGCTAGCCCCCACCACCCGGTTCACCTTATTTATTCCTTCAGGAATTTGAAGGTCTCTATCGTGGCCCTTCTTTCGCCTGGTCACCAGCGAATATATGTTAAGTGCCTTGAGGAGATCCTCGTAAGATCTTTCCTGCTGGTTCTGAATCCTCTTGATCACTCTGCTTTGTGTCATCTCCAGCTTGTTCTTGTCCTCCCTTAGGTGAGGACTCCAGAACTGAGCATAGTATTCTGGATGCAACCTCCCAGTAGCCCATACAGAGGTAGTAATGACCCCTTTTCTGCTGCCAGTATCCCACCAATACACTCTGGTATCCTGTTAGCCTTACCATAGGCCTTGTTGCACTGGCTTGATTGTGGGAGTCACTAATGACCCCAAGGTCCCTTTCTTCTGCTGTAATGCTCAGTTTGACCCCTTCCATTCAGTTCTCTGTCCTGTTTCCTCTCCGCCCCCCAGGTGCATAACCTTGCATTTATTTTGCATGGAGTTTTAACTGTCAAACCACAGACCACCTGTCTAGTCTTTGTAAATCCTTCTGCACCTCCTTGATCCCTTCGCCACTATCTGTTCTACTGCAGAGCTTCGTATCATCTGTGGCGAGATGGACCTGGCCCCGGATACCCTCTACAGTGTTGGTAATGAACATACTGAAGAGAACTGGACTCAGGACAGATCCCTGCAGCACCCAGCTCGTGACCCCTGACTCTTCTGATTTCACCTCATTTACCACCATCCTCTGCTGTCTCTCCTTCAAACAGTTACCTTTCCTATTCATCTAATTGTGTTCCCTATCTTGAATCCAGTGGATTACAAGACCCAAGGCAGCATGGATTTACAGGGAGGAGGTCAGGTCAAAATGAATCTGGTAGACTGGATGAGCAAAGAACTGGATCAGAGTGGAGCAGCAGATGTGGCCTACCTCGGTTTCAGTTAGGCGTTTAACACCATTCCACATAGGGGGCAAGTAAGCAAGCTGGGTAGCTTAGGAGTGGGTCCAAAGGTGGCAATTTGGGAATATATTGGTTAGGAGATGGATGATAGAGGGTTGTGACAAATGGAGTGCACTTGGAGGAAGGGAGGGTGACTCTGATCAGTGCTGGGACTGGTCTTTCAATGTGAGAAAGTGCAAAATAATGCACTTGGAGCACAGAAACCCAGGGGCAAAGTACAGAATGAGTGGCGTGGTATTGACGACAACCAAGCAGAAAAGAGATCTGGGGTTAGTCATACTTGACCTAAAGATGACCAGGCAGTGCAGCACGGCAGTTGGGAGGGCTAGTGGGGTGCTGGGATGCATAGGAAGGGGTATCCCCAGCAGAAAGAGGGAGGTGGTAGTGTCTCTGTATAGTTCACTGGAAGGACCCCACCTAAGTACTGTGTCCAGTTCTAAAAACCATATCTCCGGAAAGACAGTAGAGACAGTCCAGAGGAGGGCAATTAAAATTGTGCAGGTTCTGCATCAAAAGCCGCATGAGGAGACTAAATAAAATGGAAACAAAATTTGCAGGCAGATAAGCACATCCTGGCTCACCTACAGCAGTCTGACCATTTTCCCTACTTACAGTACTAGCACAGATCCATCTCGATCCCTGGCCCATTCAACTCCTTCCCTTTCCCTATGATTCCCTTATGCCTGTCCCATGCATTCCTGAACCCCACCACTGTTTTTGCCCCACCGCCTCTGCTGGAAGACTGTTCAGGAATCCACCACTCTTTCTGTGAATAAATACTTCCTCACATCTCTCCTGAATGTACCCCCTCCAACTTCTTATCATGGCCCCTTGTCCTTGAGCACCTTTATTTCTGAAAAATAACTTCCCTTTTGTACTGTGTTTAACCCCCAGGTGGGGTAATCATTTGGAAAGTACCTTTGTGCACAAGTGCTCTTTTACAAAAGTTTCTCGTCCGAGACGAGGAGTGAGGATACATAAAACAGTAAACAATACAAGAAACAAAAACGGCAAAAGGTCTCCGTTATATCCCCCTCTCTTCCATGGTGTACATATTCAAGTCTTTGATCTCTCCGTGTAGGGCTTCTGATGCAGACCATGCACCATTTTAGTTGCCCCCCACTCTGGACCACTTCCACTCTGTCCTTTCTGAGATGTGGGCTTTAGAACTGGA
Source organism: Neoceratodus forsteri (assembly GCA_016271365.2). Lineage (NCBI taxonomy): Eukaryota > Metazoa > Chordata > Ceratodontiformes > Ceratodontidae > Neoceratodus > Neoceratodus forsteri. The sequence goes on along the minus strand of JADMNL010000034.1, from coordinate 105,779,157 downwards.
CACAATACTCTAGGTGGGGTCTTCCAAGCGAGCTATACAGAGGCAACACCACCTCCCTCTTTCCGTTGGTGATAACCCTTCCCTTTGCATCCCACTCGCCCTCTCAACTGCCTTGTCGCACTGCCTGGCCATGATTATGATCACCCCAGGTCTCTACCGCTTGTGGTGGTCAGCAGTCGCCCCCCGGGTTTCTGTGCCCCAAGTGCATTATTTTGCACTTTTTTCCCCCACTTTGAAACCCAGCTGCCATACCCTTAACCACTCAAGTTTTTTCAGGTTGCTGCTGCTTCTCTCTCCCCCCCCCCCGGGCTCCGGTGGAGTTTGGTATCTTCCACAAAGAGGCAGATCTTCCTTTCCAGCTTGCACAAATCCGAAGGGCTGCGCTCTTCATTAAAATTGGGTGTTCGGACCAGCACTCCAGACATCAGTTACTGAAGTGTTTTTTTTTTACTGAATGTACTAGGTCATGTACAATAAATTAAACATGGCACTGCCTGAGGAAGAGGTATTATACATTGAAGCGCTGGGGCTGGTTTGTCTGGGTTTGGTTGCTTATTTCACGCCATTTCCTCTCTCCTTCCAGGGTCTGAAGGCAGGTTAATGAACCTTCCTGCTCTCCCCAGCTCCCAACTGAACAGACGCCGAATTCCACAAGTGCAGGGTCTGAAGGCGGGTTAATGAACCTTCCTGCCCTCCCCAGCTTCCGACTGAGGCGGCACCGAATTCCACAAGTGCAGGCACAATTTCCCAAGCAAGCTACTCAGCCAGATTTTGAACTTGGCGTGATTCCTGTGTAGCTTGCTGTCAGCTCCCCGTGTGTGCTGCTCCTCTTTGAGCATTTTTCGTTTGGCTGTGATTTTAGTTGCTCTTTGAGCTCAGAATTTTGCATTTAGCCCTAGCTTAACGAATTGTATAATTTTTTACATTGTTTAGCTGGTCTAAATTTAATTGCTGGTGCCATATAATATTGTTACCTGCTAGCTGAAATTTTTTATTAACTTGTTTGTACTCAAACCCCTCCAAGCCCTCTCTTCCTCTCTGTCCTGCAGTCACTCCTTCCTTCCATCCCCCACCCTGCATTTCAGCCCAGCCTCCTGCTTGCCCTTATAAAATACTTCCCAAGTTTAAAATCCCCTCTTTCCTTTCAGGGTCTGAAGGCAGGTTAATGAACCTTCCTGCCCTCCCTGTCTTCCGACTGAGCAGACGCCGAATTCCACAAGTGCAGGCACAATTTCCCAAGCAAGCTACTCAGCCAGATTTTGAACTTGGCGTGGTTCCTGTGTAGCCTGCTGTCGGCTCTCTGTGTGTGCTGCTGCTGCTTTTTGAGCTTTTTTTCATTTGGCTGTGATTTTAGTTGCTTCCGCGCCCCCCCCCCCCACCTTAAATACTCTAAAACCCAGCCTCTGGTCTTTTCTAACTGGCCCCAGGAGTGTGGAGGCATGTCTACACCCCAGAAAGCTTAGAGATCCCACCTCCTCATTTCAAGCCACCCCTTGTCCCTGAAGGCACACCTAGCCTGCTGAGAGTGTACCCTAGACCCCAAACATAAAATAATTTCTACATTCTTGCTCCTTGTTTTCGGATACTTAATACTTGTGGCCCTCTCCCCCCCTTGCACTTCCCTTCCATTGGCTGCTGGGTACTTTAGGCTTAACTGGGTAACACAATGAGCCCCCTACTCCTATTGTTAGGCTGCATGTTGTGCACACTGCACTTCAACATTGCACCCATGGGTGAATCATCCTTTTCTGTCCCTACGTCTGGCCTCAGGGCACACATTGTATGTCCCGTCTCTCCCCTTATCACTATATTTTATCTTCCCCAAGCTGACGTACCCAAACATGAGCACAGCTCAGCAACCATCTCGTACCACACTTTGTGATATACATCCCTCCTCAGTCTCCTTCCCACACTTTACTTATGTCACATCCTTTATGATTTATATTTATGAAAGCCCTGTGCCCCAGCTACACTTACTTCCCTCCTCCAACGCCCACCTGCCCCAGCCCTTGTAAGAGGGCACGTTCTTGCCTGCACAGGCTCCTGTTAAGCACTCTCACAAAACTCCTGTTGCTGACACTAATTTGTGCAGGTAACAAACAACTCAATCCTGGCCCCCCCACTTCCTATCCAGGCTCCCTCCAAGCTACCGGGCCTTAAGGAGATAAGCCTGGTTCACATTAATGCCTGTAGAGTGTTAAAAAAGTGGACATTATTCAGTCCTGATTTAGTGTTGCCTCCCCAGATAGTGTTGTGGGAACGGAAACCTGGCTGAGGCCTTAGACGCTGGACCACGAGATAAATATCCCCTCCTACTCTGTCCATAGGACTGATGGGCCAACTAGGGAAGGGGGCGTAGCTATCTATGTCCAGGACAAATTCCCAGCCTCTATCATTAACTCTACTACTGTGCCCCTGGAATTTGAATGTACCACGCTAAAAGTACAGCTTCCCTCTTCAACCCCCATTTATATACTAGGTTGTTATAGGTCTCCCTCTGCAGGGCATAAGGTGTTACAGCACCTATCCAGCATACTATCTTCCTTATCCTCTGAAGCGATTATTGCAGGAGACCTCAACCTGGACTGGTTCTTGACCTCCTTACAACCCCTTAAGGAGTTATGTGACAACTTTGGGCTGTCACAGCTCATAATGGAGTCCACCCATCCTGACAAACATCCTAAAAACAGAACCCTACTTGATATTCTAGTTAACAAACCTCACCTATACTCCCACTCTGGAGTTTTTATTTAATGACCTCAGGGATCATTGTGTTATAGTCTGCGTGAGGACCTACTCTAGGTTTTTCCCTCCTCTAGCTATGCCTTTAAAAGATCAAAACAACATTTTGACCCTAAAGCCTAATCTTTGACCTACACTACGCATACTGGCAGGACTTCTACCTGGCCCCTTCGGTTGAAGATGCCTTCGCAGTCTTCCAAAACATTGTTCTCTGTTCCATCAATAAATATGCACCTCTTGTAAAAATCCGAACTAATAAGAAAACATGCCATTGGTTCTCATCGAGCTTGAAAGAAGAGCTGCTCCACAGAGACTCGCTTTGGAAGGAGGCCAGGAAGACCAAACAGCCTAACGATTGGTCAGCTGTCAGGACCTGCTGCACAAGAATGGTTAGGGATGCAAAATCTAGTTACTACTGGTCCAAACTTAACTCTTCCTGTAACAGTACAACTAAATTCTGGAAAACCTTAAAGGAAATCTAAGGCCACAGTTCTGCTAGTCCATTCCCACCAAAAATCTCTTCAGGCGACTCGGTTACTGACAAGCAAATCCTTGAACTCTTTAATAATCACTTTGCCACTTCGGGCCTAGCATTTGATGACCCCCCCCTCCACACACACACACTTCTAGCCTACGTGCACAACTATTTACTCTTAGCTCAACTTGCCCAGGCCCTGCACCAACTTCGCCCCCTCCTCACACGACATTCTGCTTCTCCCCTACCAAGTAAAGGAAGTTGAGGACCTTCTACTCAGTCTAGATTGCAGAAAAAGTGCCGGGGCAGACCTGATAGAGCCCTTCTTCCTCAAACTTGGCTACCAATTTCTGTTGCCCGCAATCATCCATCCATCTCTTCAACATGTCCCTTACCCAGAGCTCACTCCCGGCCATCTGGAAAACTGCCCATGATATCCCACTATTTAAATCTGGCAGCACTAGCAATCTTAACTACCGCCCCACCTCCTTACTCCCTACCCTCTCTGTTTTTGGGAAAAGTGGTTAATACCCAGCTTAGACAGCACATCAGTGACTTGGACCTTCTAAACTCTGCTCCGTCTGGTTTCCGACCCTACCATAGTACCACCTCAGTGCTTGCTAAGGTCACGAATGACTGGTTGAGAGCCTTGGATGCCAGAAGTTGTGTGCTCTGTTTCTTGACCTTTGCAAAGCCTTCGACATGGTAGACCACTCCTTGCTATACGGAATATTGGCATTGGTGACACAGCCCTAGAGTGGTTTTCTAACTACCTCTCTGATCGACACAAACAGATCAAGGCTGAGGGGGTGTCTCTCCCTCTAAAAACACTCTCTAGAGGAGTACCGCAAGGGTCCATCTTGGGTCCTCTCGTTTGCCATTTACATAAATGAACTAGATGCAGGAGTCAAGTCAGCTGTCATACACCTCTTTGCGGATGACACTGTTTTATGTAGCCAGACCTACTCTGGAACACTCGTGTAGTGACCTCCAAACAGAATTTAACCACTTAAAGAACAATCTCCTTTACTCTAAACTTCTGTTTAGACACTAAGAAAACAAAGGCCTCCCCTGTAGTAAACTCCCCTTACTCTAGCATGGTGGGGACAGCCCCTCAAATCCACACCTTGCTCGGCGAATCGCTGGACTATGTAGATTCCTTCAAATATCTGGGGGGGAGGGGGTATGCACTGACTCCAATCTGTCCTCCAAAGTCCATATTGAGGAACTCTCCAAAAAGCTTAAACAGAGACTTGGGATTTTCTTCAGAATCAGGCATCTGTTGGCGCAGAAGGGGAGAACCAGGTTGGTTCAAACAATATTCCTGCCTCTCATCGACTATGCAGACCTTCTGTATGGGCACTGCTCTAGTGTGGCCCTTGCCAAACTAGACACTCTGTACCACTGGGCACTCTGGTTCATTCCCGGTACCCCTACTCAACACACCACTGTACCCTCTACAACATTGTAGGCTGGGGCTCCCTTGGTCTTGGATGACAAAAGAACACCGTGCTCTGGATCTATAGGGCCATCTCTAACAAGCTGCTTCAATATATTAAGGATTGCCTACCTTCTTGCATTCCTGGCAGCTATCTGCTGAGAAGCCATACTCTTATCACCTTTTTACATACCCAGAGTTAGGATGCGCTTTGGTCGGGTGGCAATTAGTCATACCTTACCAATTCTCTGGAATACTGCTCAAAATTTACTGCAGCTCACTTCACTTGTACCATTAGCTGCCTTCAAAAATCTTCAACAATCCATTCATGGAGTCTTCCAACTGCTTCCGGCACTGAATCTCTGATTCTCCCTCCTATCCATCTGTCATCTTCCCCTACTAATGGCACCTCTTCACCCCTAAGACCTACCGCACCGACCAATGGTTCTATGACAGTCCTGAAGGTATTAAAATTGCCCCCTACCAACCTATCCTCCCTCCACTATCCTTGGCGCAACCTGTGCCCTTGCTTTATAGTCTTTTCCTAGGCTACGTAATGCTTGCTGATCTAGACCTCATCCAATATATTGTGCTCTACTGTCTATCAAAGACCTGTCTTGCACAGAACTCTCATAGCGGTATGCTGACTGCCTTTGGCACCATGCCTGTAAATGATGCTGCCTTGTTCTGTTCTCAGTGTCAAGTCTTACATTGCTATTTGTAAATTATTGTACACCACTGTGCCAAGCCACACCATTCTCACTTGTAATGATTGTACATAGGCTGCTAATGTTGCTACGCCTATGCCAAATTGTTGTATTGTGACTTGTTTAAACTGCCAGGCCCATCTTGTAAATGAGCTCTGCTCAATGGTGTTCCACCTGGCTAAAGATGCATTTATTGATTGATATTTAATTGTACATGCACTAGTACTTTTAGTAAAAACTTACTTGGTAAATGATGCCGGAAGTGCTGGTCTTTTGTTCCACACCTTCCAGCTTGTACACCCTGGAAGAGGGAGGATATAAGAGAAACCTTTAAATACCTCCATGGAGGTAAATAAGGTACAAGAAGGAAATAAATCTCTGAAAAAAAAAAAAAAAACAAAGGCGATGGTATTCTCTCGTAATAGGTATGTAACTTGATCCCCGCCCAAATCATTGATAATAAGGGCAATGTAATTGAATTTGTCTCAGTTTTTAAGTATTTGGGAATACTTTTGGACAGCTCACTTTTGAACCCCATATTCAATCTCTTAGAAAAACCTTACATCAAAGGTTGGGTCTCGTATCGGATGAAGTCATTCATAACTTTTGAGTCTAAACTTCTAGTACACTGTTTTATGTTTAATGTACTATGGATTATGGTTTACTAATTTTACTCTTTCAGCAGTAATGCCCTTAAATTGCTTAAGGGTCACATACAATTCCGCACACAGATTCTGGTTAAATTTGCCTGTTTGATCTCATCGGTCAGATTTGTACACACAATCTTCACTATCTTTCGACAACAGAGTTCTTTTATAAAATGTGTATCTTTCTCTCTAAAGTGAAGATGGGGCTTCATCCCCATTCTATTGTTCCTCTGTTTCCCAGGTGTCTTTTTCACTAGGTACCAGCATAGATTCAAACATTTGGGCAAAGATCATATTGTTTAGGGCACGCACTTTATTCAATAAAATACCCACAAAAATTGTGGAAAGCAATTCCATTCGATGTTTTAAGCCTCATTTAAAACAGTAGCTCTGTATGTGAGTGAATGTACTGGCGCTTGTATGAACTGCATTGGCGCTTTATTTGGACTACAGCTGACTGTTCTAAACTTTTAATTTTTTTGTTTTGGTGTAACTTGTTACCTGTGAAAACGGGCAGTGTGCTCATCTGTTTTATAAGTATAAAAACTAAAAATGAGATTTATTTCAGTCTAAGTAGCATTCCACTTTGCAAAAGGCTGCTAAACGTTTTGCACACATGTGGTGTGTGCTTTCTCAAGGCAAGGACAGCATAGCAGTAGAGACCCACCCCTTTCATGCAACAAAACATTTTAAGCGATACATACACAACATAGGAATATAAAAATGGTCCGTTACTAATGCCCAAGAATATCAATACATGAATAAAATGCATGGTGGAGAGCACTACTATTGTGTGCAAAACCTGCATCCCTCAAAGCATGTAATCCAGAACCCACTGTAAACAAGCTAAATATATAGGAAAAAGGGGTAGGCACAAATGGATCGGAAACCATCAGGAGGAGACAAACCAGGAATGGATAGAGGGACAGGGTTGGTGGCAGGGGCGTACCATTGGTATCACTGGGTGGAAAGCCACTGATGCAGTTCCTGATATTTAAATTAAGTGCCAGTTGTTATTGTGCAATAGCAAGGTTTGCGCACAGTAATGGTACAGATTGTCACCATACACGTATGCACGTGTGTGTGAGACAGACATGCTCTCCAGTAATGTCTCCCCATCTGGTACCTAAGGGCTATTTCTGTTCCTTTGTCACTGATGGTGGCCCTGTCCCTTGGTCATCTTCCTGGTCATCCAGTGGTCCACTATCCCAGTGGTCCCCGTCTGTTGGAGCCTGGTGGTCCAGTGGCTCCACCTTGCTAGCCCCAGCCACACACAGGCTTTTTAAAGAACCGGTCCCCTGATGTCTGTGCACATCTGGTGCAGCACTCTGGACCCTCCCCCAAGGTTTCCTGGTGGTATTTGGGGGGCCATTGCAGATGTGCTGCGATGGGTGGACTGTTGGTAGTTAATGTGAATGGCATTGCTCGACACAGTGCATTTGATGTGCCCTTCAGCACACCAGTGCATTTGTGTGCCACTGTGGAAGGGCTCCATGACCCCCTCTGTGCATAGCTGAGGGGGTGGCAGGGAAGAGACTGGCAGTAAAGTGTGGGACACCAAAATACTGCCAGTCCCATGTAACAGAGAACAGAACTCATCATTTAACATCAGTGTTCTTATTTACATTTAAAATAAAGTAGCCTGCACCAGACGCTGCTTCCTGACCTTAGGGGACAATGGGTGTTTGAAAATGGGGGGAAAATAATGACACCACAGGATAGCCAAGTTTAATTAAAAAAATAAATAAATACGGTTAAATACTAAAGCATACTCCAAAACAGATAAGAAAGCCACTCCATCACTTACAGTAGGAACTTGTGGAACTTTTTATTCCAAATTTCAGAATATAGGTAGTGAACAGGCAGGCTGTAATGATGGGTTGGGGGGGGTGCATCTTACAAGATGAACAGTCGGGGGTAGTGCAGAAGAGAATTAAAACTGCATGGTGTATGCAGCTTCAGGTGCTCTGTAAGAACATCCCATGTGGAACTCAGTGTGTTGATAAATTTGTAGACCGTTGTATTGCTGTCGTGTATCTAAAAATTCCCCTGACAGTAGGATGCACTGAATCCAATTATGATGGTGCTGTCTTTTTTTTTTTTTCTTCTTCAGGACTCTGATGATGAATACGAAGACGAGGGTTACGAGAGGATGAGGTATGCCACTGACCGTGAACTGTCATAGACGCATCTCTCAGAGTTTGGAACTGTCTGAAAGGGAATGGGTTTTCAGATACTGCTGATGAAGTCATCTTTGCTGCAGAAAGAGCTCGCAGCATCCCATTTTAGAACCCGGACCATGGATTAGGGTCACGGCATAAACTATGGAGACAGGAAACCAGGGCTGTGGTTGTGCGGGAATGTGGAGATGCCATTACTTTCGTAGTCTGCCAAAAGAACTTCCAGTCTGAAGATTTGCCGAATTTTTTTATTTTTTGGAATCACATACAGACTCTCATGGAATCCAACGCTGCCTGATGGATTTGGCTTTCTTGAACTCTGTCTAGGAACAAATGTAACATTTGCCTTTAGATTTTAGTTTTTCTTTAAGCTTTTTGGGTAGTTTCCTGAACACAAACTGTACGTACTGTATGTTTACCAAATATAGATAACCAACTGATCTAAAGTAATATGAAAAGTTACAGGCGTTCAGTTACAGTTATACCTGACAGGGTGGGCGGTATTGGGGCTATACCCATCCACCCTGGGGCATAGAGGCTAGATGGGGAGGGCCTTATTGCGGGTATAGCCCATACCGCCCACCCTGGAGAGTATTATTGCACTAAGAAAATATGTTTTTAAGTGTGAAGAATGAGATGCAAAATTAAAAGTTTTAAACGTGAATAATTTATTAAACAGTTGAACAAAAAAATAGTCCCTGGAAAACTAATATATTGAAACAGTTTTTCATTTCTACTGTGCTGAGGAGTTCTTTGTTTGGTGTGAATTGCGGCCTTTTGTTATGCTTCAGAGCATTTCTGTGCTGTTACTGCAATGATTCACGATTTTGGGGAGAATGGAGTTTTACTGTACCAGAGCTGGAAACGGTGAGCTCGTGGTTTGGATGGTGTGTGTTTGCATTTGGGGGGCGCTTTGTAAACAGTGATTTTTCTAGAACTGCTGCAGCACTTTTGGCCATTGTGGGAGATTTAAAATGCTGGTGATCGTGGGTCAGACAATGAAATGTCAGTTGGTGGACATTTCATTTGACACCGTTGGAAGGGGAAAGGGTGGCCAAGAAGAAGTTGGGTTGTGTTAACTGGGACAGTGTGTACCAATTTTATTTTGTTTAACTAACTTGGTCACTGTCAGCCTGCTGTGGCATTTCCATTTCGGGTCTGCTTTTTCCCATCTGGACTCACTGGTACTTTGAGGGGGTCAGTTTTACTTTTCCTTTTTTTTTTTTTTTTTTATGGGCCACCTCACAAAAAAAGTAAGTTATCCTCTAAGTAACATTTTCAATGCAAGATGCCTTTTTAAGGTTACAATTTGGCAATTAATTGTGAACGCTGACATTTTTGCTGATTTCGCCGGTCAGGTTTTTAAATCTCCCACTTCCGCATTGTCGACTTCAGGAATGCTCGTGATGTTTGGGGAGTGATACAGGTGGCACATTGATATTTCTTTGTGATTGGGCAAGATGGGCTGGCACTCATTCAAGGTGGGCATTGTTGACATGCCCACCTCTGAGTGTCAGCCAATCAGAATGCTGTATTTCTTTTGCCCATTTTTTTTTTAAACAAAAGTAATAACTAACTGATTATAATTATTTCAGAGTAACTAGTAACAGAAACTGGTAAGTTTTTTTAAAGTAACTTACCCACCACTGTCTCCACAGTAGTCAGTTTCCTCATCTAAAAGAAAATGCTGCACCGCCTTCTGGTGTCCACTGCTTCTGTCATGACAGCGACCGTTTTCCACCGCCGCCTTCCAATTTCGGAATCCATCCTGCCTGAAGGCAGGTCTTCTAAATTTTGAAAAGGTTTCAATATTCGGCACGTCTGCTTTTATGCAGCAGAAACGTAACTCCCTGTAGTGACTCATTGTAATGTAGTCAGGGAAAACATCTATACCAGTGTTGCTGAAATCAGTATGTCCTTTTTGCCATTTCTTTCCATGGACTTGTAGATGCCTCTGGCTGAAATGGTTTCACTAAAGCCAATACACTTCAGCATCTCTGTTCCTCTTCATATTCTCTATCGGAATCCTGGTCCAAGTCCATTGGACTCGCAGCTGCATCTACGTTAAACACATACATAATGCAAATTAATGTACTCCTCCAGGAAAGTTTGAAGAAAAACTCTAAATCTGTTCGTGGACAGGCTACTTTCAATACAATGCAGTTTTACTCAAAATCCAACTGTTTCACAGCACCAGTACTGTGTGTGCAGTGAATCTGGATATATTACAAACCATGGCCAGCTGACAGAGGGTGTGTGCATGGTCACCTTCGCATGCCGGCACCCCATGCGAGCAGAGTGGACCTGTATTACTAGACTAGTGTGCTTAAAGCACTTTTTAGAAAACTGGAGATACCATCTGGGGCCAAATGCAGGGGCTGCTGCTGGGTGGGGAGGGGGTCCTCTAACCCCCATCAGGATTTCTCTATTGTGGCTGCGTCCTTCTGAGCAGTCCAGATTCCTGGAGTGGCCTCTGACAACTGCTGATATAACGTTTGCCTTTAGATTGTATTTTTGTAAGCTTTTGGGGTGTTTCCTGAACACAAACTGTACGTACTGTATGTTTACCAAGTGTATAGACAACCAACTGATCTAAAGTAATATGAAAAGTTAGGCATTTAGTTATTACTTTTGCATAAAAAGTAATCAGTAACTGATTACTATTATTTCAGAGTAACTAGTAACTGACACTTTTTAAAAGTACTGTGGAGGCAGGGTAGGTAAGTTAGTCATGTTTCCTCAGCTAAAGGTATATGCTGGTGCCCTCTGCAATTCTCATGCCCACAAACTGTTTCAACGGCCTTTTTCCAGTTTCTGAATCCATCATGCCTGCAGTCAGGCCTTCTTCATTTTGTACCTGTTTCAATATTCATTGCTTCTGTTTTTTCTTTTTCATTTGCCTAAAAAAAAAAAAAAAAAAAAAAAAACAACTTAAAACTCCCTTTAGTGACTCATTGTGACATGTCATGTTTCCTTGGCTACAGGTATATACTGCCATGTATACTGTAAACTGTCATTGACAGTTCAGTCCGCGGGGAGCCGTGGAGATAAGAGGAGGGCTGTGCTGCTCACTGACCTGTGGGACCTGCTGTGGCTGGGGGGAGCAGGGTGGAATGTGGCTACCTGAGTGGGTGGGGGTTGGAGGGACCACTACACTGTAGAAACATTTTTGTGTTTTTATTCCAGTGGGGATCTGGGAGGGACACTGCATTGTGGCAAATGGGGCTTTAGTTTTATTCGAATGGGCACCGGGGAAGGGGGGAGCACTACAGAATGACAGAGGGTTTATTGTGTTCTGTCTGCAATCAGACTTGGGTGGGGGGGCCTGCAGTACTTCGGCAACCCTCTAGGTGGGCAGTAATTTGCTCCACGCAATAGTCTTTGTGAAAGGCCATTGCATGCGGCAAATGTTTGTGAATGGGATTGTGGGAATATGCAAGTCCCCTCCCACTCATTTGCATTGTGGCCCTCCTCGCCACTTTGCCTGGGCACAAACCCAGTTTGCAGGGATAAGCTGGGCTTTGTGAATATCTGCTATTCACAAAACCCAGTTTGCCCTCGGGCAAAGCTTTGTGAACTCTGCGCCAGTTCTCTAAAGCTTGGAATCTTTTGGAGCTTAGGGGCAAGGAACTGGTTAAAATGCCCAATTTTTTTAACAAGTAAATAATAAAGAAAATAAACTAATGAATGGGTTGCCAGTGTAACTAGTTTGGGCTTGAAGGGTGTAAAATAGGTCATGGGTGGCTGTTTATATCTACGTTTACGTTTTACGCTTACATTGGCAGTGGTGATAGAATTACTGAAATGAGCAACATATTAGATAGCCTAAAGGTTTTGTAACATTGTAAGTGTATGGAGTCTCCCCAGTCTGATGTTTTTATGCAACCTTTTGTAAGAAACTTAATTGTATAATAGAATCACCTTAAAAAAAAAAAAAGTCCATTGGATCTAATGGTATAAAATGTCATCTTCCTGTACAAGAATAAAGATTTTACTACTATTTCTGTTATAGATGAGGGCTATACATTATTTTTAAATATAGCTTTATTACATTTCCAGTCTGTGATGGAGCTCTACAGATACCCCCACCCAGTCATCTTCAGTTCGCTAAACAAGGGATAGAACCTGGTGATGAATATCTGTTACTCCCCAGTGTCCCACTTCCCCCATTTAGCTCTCTGTCACCCCCCAAAAAAAAAAAAAAAATCAACTGTCTTTGCAGACACCTGTTGCAGAAAAGGCAGCAGGGAGGTGTTGGACAGAGATCACACACTACATTGGCCGAATAGTGTCTCTAACCCTGTGTATCTTAAATTGAGGAACTAAAAAAAAAAAAAACTTCACAGAGGTTAAACAGTGCTGTTGACCTCTTGAGGTCCCTGCACAAACTTGTGGAATAAATAACTGACCTGCTGCTAGAACACAGACTGCTACTTCGAGAAACCTAAATGGCCCCCCAGTGAAACTGGATGTTTGAGATTTATTTGACATTGTTTTGTACATAGTTTTTCCTTGTCTTAAAGTGCTACTAAATTTTTTTTATACCACTGTTTTTGTGTGTACTTTTTAACTCTGGATCGTCCTGCTCAGATGCAATATCTCATTTTTAGTTTGCTTGCACTCATGTGCAAGAAACATTATGCGGCAGCTTAGGAGAGAGGTGGATTGTGGAGGCCAGTGCCAGCACTGCATTTGTGGGCTTGGTGCTGTGCACCCAATGCATGCCCAGTGTCCTGATGACACTGGTTCTGCAGAAGTGCCAACTTCTTGAAATGATTTGGCCACTGTAATGAGGGTCCGTTTCGTCACTGCAGTGTCAGCAGTTCTGCTGCAATGAGGGAGCGACCTGTCATTGCAGGATGGTACCTCACCTGGTGTAACAGTACTAGGAACATGGTGGCTCTATGGGGCTGCCTCAGAGCAGACGGGGAATGCCCAGTCCCCCCCTGTTGGCATGCCCCTGACCTCCTTAATTTGCTGATGGGGAGCCCAGTCCCTATCGGCATAATGTTCCCATCCCCAAGTTTCTGTTGTGTGCTGAGGGGGTGCCCAATCCTCCTCAGCATCATGTGCCCCCTCCCAACAGTCTTTTTTTTGCCGAAGGGGGGCCCAATCCCCATCGGCTTCATTTCCCTTCCAGTTCAATTTGCCAATGGAGGAGCCCACTCCCCATCAGCATAATGTCCTCACCCCGATTTCTGCTGTGTGCTGAGGGGTGCCCAATCCCCTCAGCATCATGCCCCCACCCATTTCTGTGCCATAGAGGACCCAATCCCATCTGCTTCGGTCCCCTTCCCCACAAATGCAGGTGGTACACTGGGAGCCCACCTCAGTGTACCAAACACCTGCGAAAGAAGAAAAACGACCTGCAGTCTTTTTTTTTTTTTTACCCTGTAAAAACAAGAAAACGGTTCCTTGCAGTCTCTCCTGCCCCCTCCCCCCACCCGTGCCCACTCTCTGCGTACTCTGCCTCCCCACACACCCCCACCTCATACTTGCCTCCGGAGCCTGGTGCAACAATCTTCGGTGGACCGGGAACATGTCTGCACTCTTCAAAGCCGACTGCAAACTGAAGAAATGCCGGTAAGCTGTATAATTTCATAAATAGGGATTTTTCAACTTTGGTGCATGTCTCAGGCATTTTGGCACCACATTTTCAACATGGGGTTATTGTGACCCTCTCCTCATGAATTCAGTCACTGTCATGGCATTATTTGGTCCAGAAAGGTGATTCACAGTCACTGTACGGAATCACCTTTTGAGACCGATTTATGAAACGACAGTGCCACTGTTCATGAGGTGGGCTCTCAAAAAGCCTATGTTGCAAATCTGGTGAAAAAAATCCAAAAAATTACTTTAACGAGCGTTGCGCAGTTTCCACGCACGTAACTTCGTGAATTTAATATTTTCACTCCATATTTTCAACATTGGCATTTTTCTGCACCTCCTTATGAACAGTACAGCTATCATTTTACATATCCTGGCCAAAATCTGTTTTTGCAGTTCTGGTGCAGAATAGCACGGTCGCTGTGGAAAATCAGTTTTAGGGACAGATTAAGAAAATAACGACACTGTTCATGAGCAGAGATCCTAAAATGCCTATGTTGAAAATTTGGTGACGAAAGTCCATAAAATGACTGTTACAAGCATGCATTGCGCAGTTTCCACGCACCCTTGTAAGTTCGCAAATTTGCAATATTTTCATGCCAGATTTTCAACACTGGCATTTTTTTCACATCTCCTTGTTAACAGTACAGCTTTTTTTTGGTTTTGTTTGTTTTTTTCACATCTTGGCTGAAATGTGTGTCCTGCACTTCCGGTGCAGAATAGCACGGTTGCAGTGGGAAATCAGTGTTTGGGACAGAGTAACATCATGCGGGGGAGGGGGAGTGAGGAGATCAACGGAGCTCTTTTGGGACTGCTGCGGATTTCTTTGTGGGCAGAAAAAGGCGTTAATGCAGGGAGGAGCCCAATACAAAAGGGCAGCCTGCAGTGCCGGGAGAAATGGAATGAGTGAGTGAGAGGGGGAGTGACAGGTCTGTAGAGTCGCTCACTCACCTACCCAGGGTCCTGTGTGGTCCTATATTAAAGCAATGATTGGATACTTTTAGGATTGCTGTAATACAGATTTAGTTGTTTTGTTTATTTCTCTAACTGAGCTGAGTAATACTTGGGAGTGCAATACAATTTCTAACTGGGCTAAGTGAAACTGAGGGCTGAGAACAAAAAGTACGGTAGCTGAGGGTGAAAACAGACAAGGAGGCTTTAGGATTGCTATAGTAATACAGTATCTAATCCATGAGATATGAGACTGAATTAACCCAGTCAGCAAGGGCAGTCAGGGGACGGGGGGCATGAATTTGAGTTACTAGGGCCCTAACAGTTGTAGTAGGGTACAGAAACTGGGAGTAAGAGCCTGAACATAAGATTGGGCCAAAATGGGGCAGGTGCCACGTGTCAATAATACAGGCATCTTTGGAAGGGTGGTGGGGTGTGGGTCTGCCATGATCAAGGACTAGGTTTGGAGGATTGGGGGGGGGGGATGCTCTGTAGACAACTGGCAAGTTTCAGGGAGGAACTGTGGAGGTTAGGGAAGAGTGAGTGGCAGGGCAGATGAGTATGGTAGGAATCCTGGATGGGGGGAGAATAGGGGGTGACGGGGAAAGAACTAGGGACTGAAACTGACCCCAGTATCAGAGAGACTGGCAGAAAAGAGAGAAGGGAGAGGGTGCCCGAGGTGAGGGAGGGGCCTCTTGATGGGGGAGGAAGAGACCACAAGGAGTACCTGGGGAGAGAGTAGATGGTCATGGGTAGGAAGGGAAAAAGTGGGGGAAGAGATGTGGAGGTGTCGACTAGGAATAGATTCGAACCTATGCTATTTGGGGGGGGAGAGAGCAGGAACATTCTGAAGGGGGGAGGACAAGCGGGGTATAAGAGGGATGGCAACAGGTAGGGCAAGAGAGATAGCGAGGATGAAAGGGTAGAAGGGCTAGTAAGGAAGGAGGGGTGACTGGAGGAGAGAAAGCTATGGGAAGGGGAAGGATGGAAGGAGCATTACTATCGGGGGTTGAAATTGACAACAATGGTGATAAGAGAGGGGTTGGAAATTAGCAGGGGAGGTTAACATGGGAAGCTCAATAGAAAGTAGTCAGGCTGGGAAGGGGTTCAAGGGGGATAGGGGAATAAGGCAGAGAAAAGGGGTGAGGCAGAAGTAGGGGGTGCAGATACAGAAGTCGCAGAGGGTGCAGCTGGCAGGGGTAAGGGGCAGGGAAGAATAAATACTGGGGTGGGGGAAGCAGCATTAGAAGGGAAAGGGGGTAAGGGACGGGGGTGTACTTGTCCTGGGGGCTTCTATACTGAAAGGGATGAGATGGGGCAGCCATATTTGGGTTGAAGTGATCTCTGGGTTGACTGCAGGAGGGGCAGGCACTGCTCAAATGTACAGCGAGGGGGAGGAAGAAACCTCATTTACTGTTGCATGTGGGTACAAATGACTTGAGGGGGAGGTTCTAGGAGTTGGGCAGAAGCAGTGAGAGCATAGGGGAGTCGGTGGCATTCTCAGAGGTACTCCTGGTGCCATGTGCAAGCATGGGGAAGAAGGGTAGGATCGAGTACTTCAGTTACTTCAATGAGTGGCTGAGGGATTGGTGCCTAACTGGGGTACGGTCTGGGGGAATAGTGACTTGTACGTGGTGGACAGGCTACAGTTGAGCAGGAAGGGGATGGGAGTATTAAAGGTGGGATTAGGGGTATATCTCTATTAAGGTAGATTTAAACTAGTTTTGGGGGGCAAAGACTGAGGTTGGTAGAAAGGTCCGGACAGGGGAGCCTAATGAGCTCATCCCCCTATATATAGATAAAGGCAGAGGTGTAGTAGTAACCCTGGAAGCGATTGGGCAGAGTGGTCTGAGTGTAATACAGAAGGCACCACCACCCAATAAGAATGAGAAAGGGTGTGGACTACTGGGAGGAGGGACACAGGCCAAGGAGAAGAGTGAGGAGAAGGAGGTATGGGTGGAAGGTGGTCTCTCAATGCAAGAAGCCTGGGAACAGAACTGCAGAGCTTCAGGCGCTCCTTTCAGAGGGGAAGGTGGACACTGCTGCAGAGACTTGGACCACAGAGTACTGCGATTGGGACTCTGCAATCCCGTGGTACAGGATATACAGCAGGGACTGGGGGGTTGGAAGGGGGGGGAAGTTGCACTCTGTGAAGTAGGGGATCAAATGCATAAGGGATGAGGGAGAAGAGGAGAGGACAAAGACTCTTGGGCCCAGATATTCAAACTGTACCAGGCTGTGGCACAAGCCTGGGCGCAGCTCAACTTTTTTTATTTATTTTTTTTTTTTTTATTTATTTACCCTTTTTCCTGGCGGTACCACCGTCTGCCCTCCGCCCTGGTCACGACCCCCGGAGACCTCCACCACCGCCTATAGCTGCTGAGGACCCCGGTCACCCCGGCTTACCCCGGAGGTGAGGGAGCACGCCACCTCGACCTGAACTGTGACTGGTTGGGGTCCCGCAGTGGCGGTGGCGAGGCTCTCGGGGAGGCTTCATTCTACAGTGGTCCCGCCCGCCCATTTTCCAATTTCCTCCTCGAGGGCAGGGGACGTGCAATGACGCCAGCATCTGCCCGCCTCCCCAACTCCCCCCGTCAGAGTGTGGGCAGCGCTAGATCTCCTGCCTCCGCCAGGAGTCCTCAGCGCTCCGAGCACTACCCACACCCTCCTGGAGTAGGAGAGCGTCCGGGTCGGATGCCTCGATCCCACCTCCCCGGCCGGCCCTCCAACGATCCGGGTCCATTCCTGAACCCAGGTCGCCTGCATCACAAGCAGAAATCCCATCGCTGCGCCGACGGGCCGGCTGACGCAGCTCAACTTGGCTGCGCAGGGGCGTGGACTGGGCAATATTCAACAGAGCTGCGCCATGGCTCAGCATCACTAAATATCACACCCTGGCCACCCACAGTGCACATGGCGCTGTGGTACTGTGCCTGCAGCCAGAGTGGAGCATGGGGATACACTAGCACAAGTTCCATTGCGCTAGGCGCAACAACCGCGATATTCAAAAGTTGACATGCAATGGGGCCATAATGTATGCAAGACACAAATGGCCCCATTTGCATGCAGGTGCGCCAATCCCAGACTACTTGCCCCTGGCTCCCTGCAGCGCAGCAATGTGCCCCACAGCCTGATTGCCGACTGCAGTGAAAAAGAAATAGAATCCCACATCCCTGGTGGTCCAGTGGACCGCTGCCCGCCTGATCGCGGGCTTAAGTGTGAATAAAAGATTGCTCCTATATCCCTGGTGGTCCAGTGGACCGAAGTCTACCCGATCATGGGCTTAAGTGAACTAGTACCGACCCCCACATACCCTGGTGATCCAGCGGACCCACCTCCCACCCACTGATCCCTGCCCCACCCCCTCGTCAGCGGCGGGCAGCAGCACCCCACCCCCGCCTGCCACCTGACAAAGTCATTAGCTGTCGCCCATTGGTCTCGCGCTGAGCCAATGGGCGTGCAGCCCACAACTACATCGCTCCAGATATGTGAATGGATTCATTCACATATTTGAATGTTAGTGACGGTATGATGCACGCCCATTGGCTCACGCTCAGGACCGACAGCACAGCCCCACCGACTGTGTCAGGCGGCGGGCAGCAGGTGGGTGGTGCTGCCACCCGCGCTGACCTTGGGGGCAGGCGGTGGGGGATCAGTGGCGGTGGTAGGGGATCCTGACCACCAGGGATATGGGGGTTGGTACTAGTCTCACTTAAGCCCGCTATCAGGCAGACTTCGGTCCACTGGACCACCAGGGATACAGGAGCAATCTTTTATTCACACTTAAGCCCGCGATCAGGCGGGCAGCGGTCCACTGGACCACCAGGGATATAAGAGTAATCTTTTTTTACTGATGTCTGCAATCGGGCATGGGGGTGCCACCATGAAGGTGCAGCCGGAGCTCGGGTGGCCACCCACAGGTGGCAGCTGCCGTGTTGTGCCCTGCAATGCGGCAGCTCACCTGTGGGTGGCCATCTGTTTTTTTTTTTTTTGATCAACTTTGTGCTGGCACAGGTAGGGGTTGCGCATGCATGGCTCTGCACATCCTGGGCTGAATATCTGGCTGTGCAGAGTTTGCATGGGCATGTCCCCCACCCCCCACTTGCGCCTGCATACATTACTGATGCACTCTGGCACATCGAATTTGTGCCAGGCGCAATTCCCATTTGAATATCACGCGGCCAAGTTAGACAAGTGATGAAACACTGTTGCACCATGCGCAACTCCTTTGAATATCTGGTCCCTTATGCAACTCCTGGACTTCAAGGGCAGAAAGCTGAGGCTGAGAGTGGTATACAGACCACCAGCCCAGTCCAGAAAACTGGATGGGGAGTTGGCAGAGCAGATAAGGAGGGTCTGTAGAAAGGGGAGTGTGGTGATAGTGGGGGATTTTAACCTACCATGGGTTGACTACCGGCCACTAGCAGTACCGGGGCACAGGTGCTCATTGATGCATTCTGGGATGGCCTTCTGACACAATTGGTAAGTGGGCCTACAAGGCTTGGTAGCACTCTGGACCTAGTACTGGCAAATTGTGAGGCAGTTAGGGAGGTAAGGGTGGAGAACCCACTAACAGGTAGCGACCACCAAACTGTGGCTCGTTCTCGCACTGGACAGGGAGACAGGGGGCACAGGCACTAAGGTGGTGGACTTTGGGAGGATGGGACCAATACTGTGAGGAAGACTCCAGGCTATAAGGCCGGGGTGGATGCAGAACAGAAGTGGGGAGTCCTAAAGACTGAGCTAACAGAGGCCTGCATCAGGGCCAGGACTAAGAAGAGCACAGCCAAGAAACCATGCAGGCTGAACAAGGAAGGAACTATGACGAGGCAAAACTACTTAACCTAGATGAACAGCTACGCTATCAAACCTGCCTCCTCACAAAAAAAAAACTCTACTTGGGCTCTCACCTCCCAGGGTGACAGCCTCCATCTGCCACACCCAACCCACTATCGCAACCTGAACCTCCAATAAGACCACTCGACCGGTCCCCAAATCCAGGACCACCCATGGTCAGAGGTTCTTCTGCTACAGAGCTCCATCCTGGTTTAACTCTCTCTCTGCTCCCATCTCCAATGCCCCCACAATCTCCAACTTCAAAACTGCCCTTCGGAGCCACCTGTTTAACACTCGCAGCTGCTCCTGTCTCTAAATGTGGCCTCGATCTCTCCACACTTGACAACGCCCACTGGGTGGCACTCCACCTCACCCCCCCCCACTTCTCCCTGTTGCATCTTGCCTCTGTTAAAACCAGCATGTGCTCAACTGTATCACTGTAATTGCTACTAAATTGTATAAATGTATGAAATCACTCTGTGTAACTAAGTCTGTGACTTTTATGCTGTAACCTAAAGTTGTTCTGTCTATCCTCAGTGTGACAAGATACCTTTGGAAATGAGCCTCTGGCTCAAAGGTTGTAAACAGATGTACAAATAAATAAATAAAAGAAGTGCTGGAAGGGGTGAGGGCATAGAGGGCTGCATACTGGCAGTACAGGAGAACAGGGAAGGGAGAGGATAAGGAGGCTTACGGTAGTTGGTCAAGGGAGGTGTCCAGTAGGGTGAAAAAAGCTAAGGCCTCCAGGGAATTAGTGAGCACAGGGCATAAAGGGAGGGAAAAGGACTTTTCAAGGTATGTCAGGGAAGAGAGGAAGTGCAAGGTACATATTGTGAGGATAAAGTGGGGAGCAGATAGGGTGGCAAAGGGAGAGGAGCAAGTGGAAATTCTAAATTAGTACTTCTGCTCCGTTTTTCACTAAGGAGAGGGACTGTCCACTACCAACATGGGCTGGGTGGGGAAAACGGGAGGAGGTGATGGACAAAGTGATCACAGGGACTAGGGTGCTAGAGGGGCTGAGGGCAGTAATGGTGGACAAGGCACCAAGTCCCGATGGCATCCACCCCAGGGTGCTGAGGGAGATGGAAGAGCTGTTGGCTGAGCCACTAGCAGATCTGTTCAACACCTCCCTGGAAATTGGGTGTGTGCCCCAGGACTGGAGGGTGGCCCATGTGGTGCCCATACACAAGAGTGGGCCTAGGGAGGAGCCAGCAAATTATTGGACGGTCAGTCTTTCATCCAGTGGGTAAGCTTATGGAGGCGATACTGAAACGGAGGTGGGTGGCATTCCTAGAGTAATGACCTACAAGATGGGTGGCAACACGGGTTCATCTCAGGGAGGTCTTGTCAAACCAGCCTAATAGAGTATTATGACTAGGTGACAAGGGAGTTGGACAGAGGCCATGCGGTATATGTCCTGTACTTGGACTTCAATAAGGCCTTTGATACAATGCCTCATGGGAGACTTGGGGGAAGGTGATGGCAGTGGGGAAAAAAGCTGACTAAATGGATAGAGACCTGGTTACAGGGGGTGGTGGAGCTCTCGGCACCTAGAGCAGTGACAAGCTGGGTGCTGCAGGGGTCAGTGCTGGGCCCGGTGCCATTTGGGCTCCATCTCCGATACAGTACATGGAGTGGGGAGCAGGGTTAGTCTGTTTGCAGATAATACTAAATTGGGGGCAGTGGTGGACAGAGAGGACGGATGGAAAAAAACTGCAGGGGGACCTAATCAAACTAGACATGGTCAGTGGAGTGGCAGTCAGGATTCAATGCAAAGAAGTGTAAGGTAATGCACTTCGGGGCTAAGAACCAGAAGACGGACCATTGGTTGGGGATCACAGAGGAGGAGGAGGAGAAGTACCTAGAGGTGTTGGTAACTGGGAGCATGAACAACTCAGCCCAGTGTAGGAGAGCAGCAGCGAAGGCAAAAGGGATACTGGGGTGCATTGCAAGGGGGTTCTCATCCAGACACAGGGATGTGATCCTGTCTCTCTACAGATCATTGGTCAGACTGCACCTGGAGTAGTGTGTGCAATGCTGGAGGCCATACCTGAGCAGAGATATAAAGTTACTGGAGGGGGTGCAAAGGAGGGCAACAAAATGTCAAAGGGGATGGAAGGTAAGGAATATGAAGTTAGGCTGAACATGTACACACTGGAGGAGAGGAGGGATGAGGGGGATACGATTGAGGCATTTAAATACCTGAGGGGGTAAATAAACCTAGCACCGAGGGGGTGTTTAAACCGAGGAGTGGAAGAGAGATGAGGGGACATAGACTAAGGTTGGAAGGGGGACGTTTCAAGAGGGAAATGGAGGCACTACTTCACTGAGAAGGTGGTGTCTAGTTGGAATGCTCCGAGAGGCGGTAGTAACATGTAGGACAGTCGATAGCTTTAAGAAGGACTGGGATAATGCAAGAGAGAGTCGGGGGGAGGAGGCTGGGGCAGCCGCAATCTAAGGTGCTAGCTGCACACTCGGCGTATTTAAACTGATTGGTCTGTTCTGCTGGCAGATTTGTATGTTCATATGTAAAATCCACAGTGACTGTTCATGAGCAGAGGTCCTAAAATGCTTATGTTGAAAATTTGGTGACAAATGTCCATAAAATAACACTTACAAGCGTGCATTGTGCAGTTTCCACGCACCCTCATAACTTCGCAAATCTGTACTACTTTCACTCCAGATTTCCAACACTGGCATTTTTTCAGACCTTCTTATGAAGAGTACAGCTGTTTTTTTTTTTGTTGTTTTTTTTACATCCCATCCAAAATATGTGTTTACACGTCTGGGGCAGAATAGTGCGGTTGCTGTGGGAAATCAATGTTTGGGACAGATTAAGAAAATCATACTGACAGTGTTCATGAGCAGAGGTCACAAAATGCCTATGCTGAAAATTTGGTGAAATAATTCCACTAAATGACTGTTACGCGCATGCGTTGAACAGTTTCCACATACGCTCGGAAGTTCTAGCATTTTTAATATTTTCACTACCGATTTTCAACATTGCCATCTTTTCACACCTCCCTATGAATGGTGCAGCTGTCATTCTTCACATCCTGCCCGATCTGTGTTTTTCATACATCTGGCGCACAATGGCACGGTCGCTGTGAGAACTCAGTTCGGGACAGAACAGTGCCACTGTTCATGAGAAGAGGTCACAAATGCTTTCATGAGGTGGTAATTGCAAAAACGCCATGTTGAAAATTTTTAGTGCAAATACCAACAAACACCCAGGGCGTTGGGGTTTCCTACCCATAACGTCCCACCCTGTACAGACTGACAGGCATCAGGGGTGTGCCTTTGGATTGCCGACTGTAATGCTCATGCCGTTACACCCCCACCCCCTGCAGTCAGTGACGGGAATAGAGTTTTGACTTGGGCTCTTCGGCCCCAGAGATCACCCCATTCTCCTATATTGCACCCATTTCAGCGTATGTCCTTATGGAGTGGGGTGACTGTAAAGCCGAACACCCTAAGGCACACCTCAACATTTGTCAGTGTCTGCAGGATAGGGTGAGGTGAAATGGTATGAATGTTATGGGTGACAACCCAAACGCATATGCCAATGCTTGTCCGTCTCTGCAGGTTGGAGGTGGGGTTGGCGTGAAGTTCAATACTTCACTGCCATTCCTACTCTGCATCTGTCTAACTCCTGCATTTCCAATGCTAATACCAGCAAGCAAACATTCGGCATTGACAAATGCTTGTTTTTTGTATAATTTTTTTCTTCAATTTTCATTGAATCAGTTTTCAACAATAATAACATAATATCGTGTGTACAGTGTGTTCAGGCTTCAAACCTGTACATGATGAATCATACAGAAGTAAGCTGTTTTCTCCAAGCGGTGATTCCAAGGGTTGAGTACAAGTTTTAGCAGTTTATGTTCAGTCCTAATAAAGATCTCTGGTTATGTAATACTGTCTTGTTTAATTTTTGTCTTTACTTCCAACACATTACAGTCTTGGATAATTAGGTACTATTCAATTTCTGTCCACCTGCCAAATATTAATAATCTCAGGTCCCACTATAAGATCAAACTAATTTTTTTTTAATCAACTCTAGGATTACAAATACCTTTGAGCCAAGGCTCTTTTACAAAGGTTCCATGTCAGAGAAATACAGATTATGGGGAACATCAAGACAGACATTACAACAATGTGGACACTGCAAACAGATTAATACAATTCAAGGGTAACATTGTAAGCAAGGCAGTCAGTAGTTCTCTCAGAACTAATAAAAACTATTCAGTTGCTGTCACACTATTTTTTGGGGGGGGGGGGTTAAGGTGAGAGGTTAGAGTCCAGAGTTTGTTTTAACAGAGGCTTCAGGAGTAGAAATTAAGAATTGGGTGAGAGACTTGAATCCCACAGCTCGCACTTGCATATACTGTGTGACCCTGAGCAAGTCGCACAAATTAAACAAGCTTACAGCTTAGTGTGCTACTCCTGGTTAAACGGGGTTGGGGTGGGCCTCCTCTTTCAAGTAACCCTTAGTTTTCCTGGTTTCCCAGTTTTTCTCTTCAAGGCACGAAATTGGAATAAGGATTCAATTGGTAGGTTACCCTAGACTGCCACTGGGTGTCAAAGGTCTTGGTACAGGATGCCATTCTTGCAGGCAGTCCATATTGTACATTTCATTGATCAGAACCCTCCAGTTCTGTTTATTTTGTGTAATATTTCTGTTAAATGCCTGGGTGGTACATACTGTAGTCACATACAGTATATTTTTTTGGTAAGTATAGTTTTTTTTTTATTAAAGTTCTCAGTGGTCTGCAGTCATTACATCATAATCAGTCATACACTTCAGACTGCACTTTAGCTGGTCTCTGCTAAGATATCTCTACATGAAAATTAAAACAGCTGCTAGTTCTGTGCTACATTCTTACTCCAACAGATGAGGGGCCCACTCTCTGCATTACAGCTCGAGGACACCACCTTAGATTTTAGCAGAATCTCATGTTTGAGGAAGGTTGCCCACTAGATTATTTGTGTGTGGTGGCTTACAATGTCATGGTGGACTGTGGTGGTGGTGGTCCTCACAGAGGGCAACGGTCCAAGCACAGGCAATTCTAATAACGTGCGCCCCCCCCCCCCCGGTGGCTTATTTCTCTCATTTCAGACCACTCTGGGCTACATGGGTGGCTAGTTGAAGGTGTTCAGAAGTGACTAGTGTGGGTCGAGGTGTGGTAATGTAAAGGAAGAAAGTGTTTGTGGGGGTCACCAGCCCGGAGCATGGCCAATCCTGCACTGTTTAGGGCACCATAGTTGGGTCTTTACTTATGGTGTATAGTAGCCCACCCTTCCATCTAGAATTAAAGCCTTCCACACGATAATTCAGGGATAAGGTGAGTTTTTCTGTGAGGTATATTTGGCGAAGTATCTGATGCCAAGAGGGTATGCAAGGCACTTGAGGAGTTGACTGAAGCCTGGCAGTTGCTTTTTTAGCAGCATTGACTGGGATACCCTGCAGGTATTTTGAACTGTGGTCTCTGCAACCTGTCTGGTATTGAAGCAAGAGGGGAAAGGTCTACTGACCACTTAAATGGCCTGCAATAGAGTTCCATCAGTTCCATTTCTCGTGCCTGGATGAATTGCTTTAACACCAGGAATGACCACATCATGACACAAGCACAAACTCTGTCCTCTGGCCTGACCATGAGGGTGCTAGCTCTTAGCTGACAGAACCAAACAGAAACACTCAAAAGCAGCACTCCACCAGGAAAAACAACAAAGCAAAAATGTTACGTATAGCACTCCTGGTTCATTCAGCAGAGCTCTGATGAGACAGTGGCACTAAACCTCACATGACCACATCACAGGAGGGTGAGTGGCCTTCAGTTCACCACAACTGTGCCAACAGGAGGCACTGATGGTGATGAAATATGTGGTTATCACTGGTGTTTTGAAGAATCGGATGAACTGCTTCCAGACGTATTCCCACCACTGATGGGAACTGGTGACTTTAGCAGAAGCTATGCAAGCCTTTAGGTGGACTTCCATGGAGATGCTCACTCTGGTCGTCTCCTCCCATCTACCTGCAACCTCCATGGTGGTTTCACCAGTGGAAACTTGGCGAGATTTGTATATATGGGAAATCATTTGTGGAATAACTCCTGACTTAAAGGGACACCATCCCCTTACGCCTCAAAGTGTGTCTAGTTTAAAAAAAAAAATGTTATTACTTGCATTCTGTGGAGATGTTGGTGTAGCTGGTAGTTTGAACCCAATTCCTCTTTTCTTTTTAAATGCAAACAGACCATTCACCACACTGGTATTGCCACACACAAACCTGTTTGTTTACGTTCCTTGATCAACTCTATCTTTCCCGGACTTGGGAATACCCTCAACACAGTCTAGTCGCCAGTGGAAGTCTGAAGAGACTCATCATGAGTGGCTGCACTGCTTGGGAATGTTTCTAATGTTCAGAGAGAATCCAAGGAGAGGAATCAAAACAAGGTTGGCTGTAGCTATACACTAGTATATATTTCAGTTCTGCTACTAAACAAGAAGGCAGATAAACTGACTAGCAACAGTGGTGAATTTTGAAGGTAAGCAACCAGAAAGTGTTTTTTTTTCCCTTCTCAATTAGAAATATTATGATACAGAAAAGGTTGATGGTGTCCCTTTAAAGAAACTCAGGAAATGCCAGTGTGGAGGGTTGAAGCGTTTATGCCGTACCTGCCGCTACACTGGCGATCTGGGTCTAGAAATGAGCCTGGGTCACTCAGAGGTCAGCTGGGGAAGGGGAATTTAGCATTCTGATGGACACTGTCTTCCTCTGGGGTGAGAGGGTTGCTGGCTCAGCCATGTGACCACCATCTAGGTGGCTGTTGGTGGAGGTGCGGACTTAAGCAGTGGCGCGGAAGGGAGACACTGGCAGGAAATGTCAGTGCATTGCACTACGTCAAGTTACCATACCCCAGAACATCTATTGAGGGGGCCCCAGAAAATGCAGAAATCATCCTGACTAGCAGGATGACATCACTTCTCGCAGGCCCCACACCTGCCTACTGTGCACATTATCCTGCATCCGAGTTAAACGCCTCCCTGGGAATGGGGGCCCCAGTGGGCCACTGCCAGGGACGATCAAGTATGTCCTAGAGTTGGCGATTTGACTGGGCTGGGTGAGCGGAGTGTGATAGGGACCAGTTGGGTGACCAGGGGAGAAAAATTGTACTGTGGCTGGAGTACTGGTCCCAATTGGGAGTGACTGAATATAATGCTGAATTTGAAGGTAGCAATAAAAGCCTTGCTGTCAGAATCCAGAAGTGGTCTGTGTTGCAAGATAGGCCTATTACCACTTTATTTTCATATTTAATGTGTTGGGAGGCACTCCAGAGTAAAGACACTGTCCCTTTAAATGTCCAGAAAGAGATGAACAAAATAAGAGAATTTCTGTTAAAGCCAGCTTGGGCCTGACATTCATTTAGATAAGGAACAGACAGGTTTATGTAACTTAAAAAGTCATACTACCTCTTAGATAAACCTGGATCCTTAGATTCCAATAAAAGGAAGAGGCCAGGAAGATGGCCTAGGGCAGGGGCCCAAGCCAAACGCATAAACCATATGTATTTCATAGACACACACTTTGAAATCAGCACATTAGCATTGGCATGAAGACCCTGAGAAGGATTCTTCCTTGGACATCCCAGAGCTGAGAGAACTTAAGCTGTTACATACATTGGTTTAAGTAGATGTGGGTCTTGGACTACCCTTAGAACAAGACCTGTGCTTTTGTGGAAAGCCGATTTTTCACATGCTAAATGGAAATTCTTATTTTAAGTCTGAATTTGGGAACAAGGATTTCACTTCCATGACAAACCCTGAGTTATGCTACAAAAGGAAATTTCAGAGACTGACTTTTCATTCCAACAAATCTTGTTTCCAAAGAACTTTGATGGAAATGTTATCTGATAATCAAGAAATGGCAGAACATTGTAATAACTATTTTACCACTGTGTTCAACCATGGTTCTGTAACAACTATGTCCCAGTATAGTACTCCATTATATAAATCTAGTATTACCTTAGACAAGTTTGAAGTGGGAAAAAAATTAAAATTATTGGATCAGAATAAAGCACAGGGCCCTGATGATCTGCATCCAAGGGTGATCAAGAAATTGGCTGAACAAGTAGCAGGCCCTGTAACCAGCCTTCTTCAGAAATCTTTAAATGAAGGAGATGTGCCCGAGTATGGAAGCAGGCAATGGTTGTCCCCATACATAGAAAGGGTTCAAGGCAGGAGGTCGGAAACTATAGACCAGTTAGCTTGACCTCGCTCTTAGGGATAATTTTTATTTTTTTTTATTTAGTTTTAGTTGACCGGGTAAGTGCACTAGACAAATCCTGCCTATTTTCAGGCACGACCCGGGGGAGGGGGATACAGATGAATGCCAACTGACCTTGAACCAGATTAAGCTGTTGGTGGTATTTTTAGTGAATGAGGGAAATTTGGCCAGGACACCGGGGAAATTCCCCTACTCTTTTCGATAAGTGCCATGGGATCTTTAACATCCACCTGAACTACCACCAATCCAGGCAGATGGGACCTTGGTTTAACGTCTCATCCGAAAGACGGCACCTCAGAAATGCAGCACCCCTCTCATGCTGCACTACAGTGTCAGTACTGGGATATTAACCCAAGTGTCAGATGTGGGAACTGAACCCACAGCCCTCTGATCTCCCGGCCTCAGAGGAGAGTGTGCTACCTACTGAGCCACTGACAATATTGTCTGTTATTGACTGTTATTGAATATTGACTGATAATATTGGAGGGCATTATAAAGGAACACATTACTGAGTTTCAATGTTAGATTGGTAACACCTATAATACGCAACATGGTTTTGTGAAGGGGAGGTCATGTCAAACAAACCTCCTGGAATTTTATGGGAAAATAAATAAAGCCTTGGACGAAGGGAGTTCAGTGGATGTCCTCTTTCTGGATTACACCAAGGCTTCTGATAAAGTCCCACGTGATAAATTGATTGCCCTGGTTAAGACGGGTATACACCATAACATTACTAGCTGGATTAAGTAATGGCTGAAAGGCAGACAACAGAGGGTCTATATCAAGGGAGAGTATTCTAGCTGGGCAGATGTGACTAGTGGGGTCCCACGGGGCTCAGTATTGGGTCCATGTCTTTTTAATCTATACATTGCATCCATTAGCTCTCCACCAGATATATGGCTCTCCAAATTTGCAGATGACACCCGAATTGGCCATGTGGTCGATGATAGTGAGGATGCAGATTCTTTGCAAGCCACTCTTGTAGAATTGGAAGTCTGGGCTCAGGCGCAAGGGTCAATATTTAATATCAATAAATGCACTGTGATGCATATGGGCAAAAATAAGCATCACCAATACAGATTTGGTAAACCATTAAAGACGGTCACTGAAGAAAGATCTTGGCATAAAAATCTGCAATAATCTTAGTTTTAGGCCACACTACAATCAGATTATTAAAAAAGCTAGCAGCATACAATACTGCATCCATAAGCATATAAAATGTAGGAACAGGGAGGTTCTCTTACGACTCTACACCTCATTGGTACGCCCACACATGGAATACTGTGCCCAGTTCTGGGCACCTGGTGGCAAAAGCAACATCAGATCCTTAGAGAGGGTTCAAAAGAGAGCAACTTGTAGAATCAAGGAGGTCCAGGGCCAGGATTACGAACAGCGGTTGCAGTCCTTGGGCTTGTACTCCTTTGAGTTTCGTAGACTTCGAGGTGATATGTGTATGATATACAGGGCATTAAATGACCCCTCACTCTGGGAACAGTTAAATCTAGTTCTAAGGGACCAGTCATATAATACTAGAGCCCATCCCCTACAAATAAGGGGCGAAAGGTATAATGCAGCCAGGAGAAAGCATTGGTTAACAGTGAGGGTAACTAAAATTTGGAATAAGCTCCTGATAGAAATTGTAGCTAGTAGAACAATGGATGAATTTAAGGCCCAGTTAGATCAATATTTGATTAAAAACAAGATCTATGGTTACACCTAAATTATGGCGAGTATATGGACTTTGGTCTTTAAATGCTCCATAAAACCTATGAAACCTTTCTTCATCTACACAGAGAGGTTATTCTCAAAACGGACACTTTTCTGGACTCAAAACCTCAGAACAAGGTATAGTTTACAACAATATACAGTGTTTTTCTGTAAACCATCCAGTGTTTTTTGATAGTGTCTGCTTTTCCAAATCAAGGAAATTTACTGTGGTGTTTTTATTTAAGTAAATTTATAATTCTTATCAACTCTGCCTGCGTTCTGATTGTGTGATCTAACATTTTAAACAGAATGGTTTTGTAAAGACTACACCTTCATAATAAACAGAGTGATCATTCACCTATCCTACAAATGAAATGGGCAAAGAGGCTGCCAGTGGCAGTGATGGGATTCTAAACAGAAATTGTAGTAAAGTCAAGGGGACTCTACTACAGTTTCCACCCTCCCACTGGGAAAAGGAAGGTTGGTGATGCTTTCTGAACCATACAACTGCTCATGAGTTCTGTAAAAAAAGGGGGTCCAGGGCTGGGTTCATGACAGTCTGTACCTCAGTAAAAGAAAAGACAGTGGAGCCAGAGAAGACATGACTAATATAGTGGAGAACTACTGTTCCCAAGTGTGATATCCTGGGTGCAGTAGGGTAGCTTGGGAGTTTTCGAGGAGAGCGATGGGGCAAACAGCAGCAAGAAAGGCATCAGATGGAGAGTCTTTCTGATAGAGGCCCAGATCTTGATTTGGTCTGCAAGCCACAGGTTATTGGGTTGCTCTAGATCCAGGGGAGGGAAGGCACAGCACATGTACTGTACAAGATTAGAACTGGGGGAAACGTGTTGCTCTCCAATTCTAACCAAGCATTTAGGGTGGACCTGAGATGTCTAAAGAGTATAAAGCCCTCCTGTGCTGCCCAATAATATAGCTGCAGATATGGCAGTATGAGGCCTCCGTACCCTTTTGTGAGATATCAAATTTTCATCTTTATTCGGGACACTGTCCTGCCCAAAGTGGGAGATTATGACATTCCAGTGCCACCAACTAGCCTGTGGAAGGGCCAGAGGGATGTTTTGGAAGAGATAAAGGGCTCTTGTTGGTGTCGGCATAGCACTACCTCTACCCTACGAGAGAGACTTGATGGCGGAGTTCCCTACCTGGCAAAGCCCTGTGTCATGTGGTGCGTGAAGTTGTGGTAGTTGTTACCATATGCTGTTAGATAAATTTATACCAAGGTATTTTAGTCTGGTCAGCTCCCAGTGAAAATGGAATCACGTACGAGTCTCCAGAGTTGGGACATATTGGAAAGGTGACGCCTGTGTTTTGCTGGTATTTACCTCAAACCCAGAAAACATGTCAAACTCACGTAGGAGAGTGAGAATACTTTGGGGAGTACTGCCTCAGGGTTGGAAATATACAATACACAGGAGATGGTCAGCATACAGTGCAATTCAGTGTTCCTCTGTTGCTACCTGTACGCTGTGAAACAGGTCTGTTTCATAGTCTGCCTGTGCCAGGGGTTCTGTGTATGCAGCAGACAGCAGCAGGGAAAGAGTGGCAACCCTGTTGTGTTCCTCTTGATAAGGGACAGTCTTGGAAGAGATGACCGTGTACCTTAACACGGAGAGGTATATATGCATTGAAGAAGACGGATTAAATGGAGCAGGAGCCCCAATACCTTTTACAGAAATGGCAGAATACACGTCAAACAGTGGGGAACTTCAGTGCAAAATAGCTAAAGACAGTTATTAAACTCAGTACTTACCACCTGCTCCCTATGATAGAGTTTGGGGCAGGGTGGAGATCATTACCCAAAAAGGCATGATGTCTATCTAAACAAAGTGCAATAATATTCCAGGTGCCCCAGGTTACATATAGTCATTTTGGGGAGGGGGGGGGAAACCCAAGGGAATATCTCATTTTTGTTGCGGTCCTGCTTTCTACTGTGTTTTTACAGCAGGGTGGATGGAAACACTAAGAGGTTAAGTGACTTGTTTAGAGCTGCACAGCAAGAGAGCTATAAGGTTTCGGGGTCGTGAACTTGTGCTCTGACCACTAGGCCTCACTGAGTGTAATTCTGAGAACTGAAAGTTACAGCACTATTTATCATACCGACTTGTCATTTCATCAGTGGGGCAGTTTATCGGTACATCTCAATGTGTCAAAACCCTAGCTTTCTGTCCTCGTCTACTACTGTAAGGTTAACAGTGAAGCTATTTTGCAACCCCAAATGATGTCATAATTACAAAGCAGAGAATATTCAGCTTTGTTTTTGTTTGAACCACCTCACCCCCCTTTTGATTCCCTGTTTTTTTTGTTTTTTATTTAATTTACAAATTGTGACCAGGAAAGGTGCAGTAAGCTGTTATAGCTTGTTTTCAGGCGCATCCTGGAGGCAGGGTTTACAAGAACCTGTTTCCTTGACAAGGGGAGTGTTGGCCATGACGCAAAGAAAACTCTCCTACTCTTCCTACAGGGAGTACCTTCTTGTAGGAGGATGGAGAGCCCTAGAGGAGAGGAGGTGGACATGGCTGCCCAGGTGGAGGAGACTGCTTCCTTCCCCATCTGGAGATAATGCCATCTCAGATTCCCAGAGGACAGTGCCTGCCTGGAGCTGAGGATGGAACAGGAAGCTCTGAACTCTGTTCAACATATGCTGTCAGAATCAGCCAGCAGAAGCCTTGACAGTGGGCAGCTGATTAGA
Source organism: Neoceratodus forsteri (assembly GCA_016271365.2). NCBI lineage: Eukaryota > Metazoa > Chordata > Ceratodontiformes > Ceratodontidae > Neoceratodus > Neoceratodus forsteri. The sequence continues at coordinate 105,746,870 of JADMNL010000034.1, read as the reverse complement.
GTCTGAGAGAACGCTGACAGAGAAAAACATCCAAGCCTTTCTGTCCGGTTGTTCATTCGGCTGCAGAACCAACTTCACAAACTACTCCACACAGAAGCTGTAGACTGGGACAAGCTCATGCTCCTGCTAAATGATCAGTGGTGCATGTGCTCCTTGCTGCTGGCTGGGAACAGTCCGTGCTGGCAGAATGTGGGTCTCTGGCTTGTCCCACACAAGAATGCCCAGGAAAGAAGATCAGCCAGTGAAAGTGCTGGAACATACAAGTACAGTTTAATCATCTCCACCTCATTTAAAACCCCCTGGAACTGTGTTGCCTGGAGAAGCAGTTCCATGTTCTGAAAACTGAACTTTGCCCTAGAGCTTACTCAGAACCCAGTTCTCTAGGCTCTGCAACAGATCTCTTCTGTTAGTGCCCCCTGACAAAGCACCTGCCCCCCCGTGCCAGTTACTGTACAGTATTATCTCCTGCCTAAGTACACGCTGCTGTAGGCACCTCTGCTGAGAATGCCTCTATGACTGCTGCTGTTACAGTAGCCCCTGATATTCAATAAGTCAGCACTCCTCTTCCCCTGGATCCACTACCCTCTACCAGCTGAGGCTCAGCTCCTATCCTGCAAGACTTTGGGTCCAGTTCTGAGAACAGATCCGCTAATCCCAGGCCTTATGCCTCTCTTCTCCATGCTCCCATTCTACCTATGAAGAGGCACAATGCAGCATGGTTGTAGTAGCGGGGTGGGCTGGCAGAAGCCCCCAACATACTCTTGTGTGACCCGAGATTATCAGTCAATCAGTGCACTTTGCTGCAAGCGATAACTATGCTCTGATCCATGTGAGGGTAATCAAAAGTCTGTTAGCTTCAGGGCACCTCATACATTAACTTTTTTGGCAGCAGTACCATTCACTTAAGAATACCCCTCTTTGGACTCCCTTCCTGGCTGTCCCGCTTACTAAACCTGCTCACAAGACGGCCACCGTCCTGTACCATAATGAGGGGCTTACCATCACAGGTAGTATGTTTTGGCTCAGGCAGAAACTCGCTGCACTTTGGAATCCTGAGGCCATTGTCAATTCTGAGGACATATGGACTGGTAAGTGGAAAGTCCAATTTCCATTTTATGTTTAACCAGGAGATGGACTGGGCACAGCCCTTTTTCAGTCATGCCTGGCACTAAACATTACCATACAAATTCACATAAACAAGTATGTGAATAACTGTCATCGTCACAATACAAAATATTTAACAGTAAGTGCAATACAGATTGTGCTTTCTGAATCTACTCTCCATACTTATTTAAAATAGGAGCATACAGAAGGAGCAGAATCAATCCGACAGACAGTCTGGCCTGAAACATCTTCCCAGCAGCTTTTTTTGTGGGCCAAAAATCACAGGGTCTTATTCTATGCAGGTCAGTCCAAGGTTTGTTACCAGTGCAGCTCTCATGGCCACTTGAAAGGGGCCTGCAACCAGGTAAAAATGTAGCCTTTGTGATGAGGTGGGACACACCAGACTCCACTGTGTTAACGAGATACGATACAGTCTATGCCACAAGTTGGGTCATTCTTACTGCAGTTGTTCCTGGGCAGACCATAACCAACCCAGTCAAGATGCCCAGATGGAACAAAGTGGCTGCATCTCAAGTTCAAAGACACCACACTGTGAACAGAGCAGGCCCCTCCTGACCTGCTAGGTCACCATAACTTCTTTGGCCCCGACCTTCTCACAGCTCCACACTCCTTGGTCACCCTCTCCCTCCCATTTTTATTCCCAAGCCTACCCCTGCAACTGAGCAGCCACCCACTCTCCCCCACGGTTTAGCCTGATATGGCTCTCAGTGCTGTTTCTGATGACCTTTGAATAGAAATGGCACTCCCATGCTTAGAACTCATCGTTGAGGACAATTGGCTGGATGTAATGCCTCCACCTCCTACCCCAGATATAAACAAAATGAAATAATTACCAGAAGCTGGATGGCCTGGAATCGGTGGAAATAAGGTTTAAAAAGACAGACTTGGTTTCCATTTCAAACAGGTATGATGCAATGAAATTAAAGAGACACTGGGGGGAAACAGAGGACTCTGAAGACTCCCTCTATACCTTCTTCCCAACCATACCCCTCCTCCATCACAGAAGACCCAACTTATGACATATTTTGTGAAAAGAAAGGTAAGAGCAAGACATAGAGGGGGTGATACAGGGAAGAAAACAATACTCTACTATGAGAGGATTTGTATTTCTTTTCCCCCCCTCCGGAACCCGCTATCTCATATTTTTTCTTTTTCCACTGACAATGTTAACAGTATTAAAAACCTTCAGAAAAGGCAAACTGCTTTTCTCTCTTTCCATCGGTTGAGCACAGTATCAGATATCTCCTGTGTACAGAAGGCCTATTTCTAAGGGCCATCATTTGGGTCCCTTAGCTCCCACCCTTGCTCCAGAGTTGGCTTCCTTTTCCACACCCCTGATATCAATATTGTAAAACTCATTGACCTGTGTCCAGGTCATTTGTTACTGGACATTTAAATACCCACATCTGTATCGACTCAACATTTCCACTCCCCAGTCCAAGGTGGCCAAGATAGATTTACTTAATTGTTCAGCCTTTCATTTTTACATCCACATCCGTTGTTTTTGGAGGTGACTTTAGCTGTGGCCTCAGCCCCTTGGACTGAGGAGTGCAAACAGAGATTCAAAAGAGACTTTGTCGTCCCTTTCTCAAACACAGCTGGGTTAATTAGATGCTTTTGTTGAAGTTAGAAATTCCAGAACCCAACCTTTTTTTTTTTTTTTTTTGGGGAAATTGGCCGCAAGCATTGTTTTTTTTTTTTTTTCTTCTTCCTCCCTTTATTGTTGGCCACAATCAGCCCTGTAGAATTATCTGACTATAACTTGGTCCACATTGCCTCTGGGTAAGGCTTGACATCCTGTCATGGTCCTGGTATCCGAGAACTGAACCCTGCCCTCTTAGATTATTCAGATACTTGTGATGCTTTGGGTGACAATCTTGGCAGGTAAATCCATTCTCATTTTGTTAGGATTCCCCACTGCTAAGGAGGGCAGAAACTAAGGCTGAGATTATTTTTTCTTAAATAGGGACAGCGTCGTGGTCAGCTGGACTATTTCAAGTATCTGACTAACCATGCCCACTTAAAAATACAGCCTGTTGCAATAGAAACGGGTCATGATTTTTGTTCCCAAATTTCCTCTATAAAAAGATAAAATGTCCAAACACCACTTGAACAGGTCTTGGGCAATGACAAGAGGAACAAAAATATGAGACCCAGGGTAAGCAATACCTCATCTGCCCTTATAAAGTGTGTAGATACTGAATGGACAAAAAAACTATGTCCAGTGTCCGTAATTAACATGGCATTGTTCACACCGATGTAACAAGTATTTTATTGGTCACTTCCAGCTTCACAAAAGCATTGTTTGGGCTTGGATTCACTTCCACCAATCATAGGGATTCCTTTTTTTTTTTTTGGACCATCACCTCCCTCAAGTGCCCACAGACCTTCTCCCAATGCTGACGGCAGACATTTCCACTGCAGAACTTGCTTCAACAATCTGTTCTTTGAATTTGGATACTACACCAGGCAAAGATGGCCTTACCAGTGGATTTTACAAATTGATAGGTCCTGCCAGTTCTGAAGAATTGACCTACATATTTAACCTTTTGTTGCAGTTTCCATGTTCCCAGCATGCATAATGGCCTGATAATCTTTTTGTATAGAAAGTGATACACATGATATTTCTAACCGGAGTCCCATCTGTTTTTTAAATACAGATTTTAAAATTCTGTCAATTCTCACTTCAAGGCTTGCACAATATATTGGACATCCGGTAACCCAGTCACAGGCATGTTCTGTACCAAGTAAGTCAATCCAAGGTCACCTAATTCTGATATGTCAGATGGCGGAAAGAGGCAATGTGAATTGTATGGCGGGCTTTATGTTGTCTTTAGAGTGGCGAAAAGCTTTTGATTTCGTTTTACACAGGATTCTTTGGTTCACCTTTAAACATGATGGATTCCCACCTCCCTTTATTTCCTGGTTAGTGTACATACCACTTTACTTGGGTGACCTTCTTGGTTCATGGATGGCTGGGTACTACTTACATAGCACACATACAGCAGGGGTGCCCACTCTGTTCCTCATTCAATATGCTGCGTTTAGACCCGTTATTGAGAGAACACAAACAGGATCTCCACATTTTACCCTTGAGTAACACAGAAGGTACATCTACATGACTCGCATTTATGTAGACACATGCCTTTTTTGGTACTTTGGAATCTGTTAAAACATCCTTACGATGGTTCAAACTGGATTATTTTCTGAGATGGGCATTAAATCTTATGAAGTGTATGAGTAGGGTGTTGGGTTTGGGTGGCAGTCCCTCCCATCCTACCTCTGTGTCTGGTGTCAGGTTCACAACTGAATCCCTGACAGTTTTAGGGGTGCAGTTTGGCTCTGGGGATTGGACAACGGTTCATTCATTGGGAATTTAAACTTCAGGCAGGCAAACGGAAGGTTACTAATGAGAACAGAAAAGAATAGATTTGATCAAAACTTTTTTGGTTCCAGTTTTCCTTTGTATCAACCATATGTCCCTGTCCCCCCCCCCCGTTCCCTGGAGACTTCCTTTTTAGTATTTTTTTCCAAGCTCTGTGGGGTAGTAGGTTGAATCCTATCAAAAGGAATATTACCTACTATTAGTTAGGCAAGGTGGGGTGGGTATGCTACATCCAGTAGTATTTTTATGGTATGTAAGCCTTGATCTTGATGGGTTCTTTCCATTACTTCTGGTTAGCTTAAGGCCTGGGAAGTTAGTAAACGTAGACCCCTGAGAATCTCTAGGGTTATTCCAGTTTATATAAAAGACTTCCCCAAATTGCGTACTTGGCACATTACTTATGCCATGCTTAGTATCACCCCTAGGAAAGTTCTTTGTAGGTCTGTTATAGGGACCGTATTTTCTGATCCCCTGTCTTTGGGGCATGACTACCCCATGATTCAGCCTCCTCAGACAATTGATGGAAGCAAGGTTATCCTCTAAACTATCGGATACCATTTGGTTGTGTTACAACAAATTAAACATCAAAAGTAATGAGCAGGTTCTAAACAATCTGATGTAGGCTCTATTTTATTCAAACCTCTATCAGCACCTTTGATATACTCCCACTTTAATTTTTGTACATCAAACACTTCAGGTCTGAGGAAAAATTAGGCGAGCCCCTTTCCTCTCCATCATATTTTACATTTTACACCTGCTTCACACAGATGAAGAATTTCTCCCTGCATAACTAGACCATTCATTTTTAAAATGGCCTAGGTTTGGTCTATCGTACATAGTTCAGTTTTTAGACCCACAGAGAGTGGCATCGTTTGCTCAGTTACGAGCAGTATATCCACTGCATTACAATAACCATTTTCGCTTTTTACAGGTATGATCTTACCTTTTGGGCAGAAACCCAGAACTCTGTCAGTTCCCACAGACCGCACCACTCCTTCTGGAGATACCGATTGGCTTTTTAAGGCGACAGTAGTAACAGCATTTAGTGGGGGCAGGCATATAAGGCTTTGGGAGACATACTGGGTGGAACCTCTGAGCCCATCCTACAGGCCTGGAACGAAGAGATGGGTACTGATGTTTCCTACCCAGATTGGTTTAGATTCTCCCTTCCCTGTTTGAAAGTCTCCCAAGCTGGGTACTGGAAGGAATTTGCATGGAAGTGTCGAGTTAGATTTTTTAATGTCCCCTCCAGACTGTTAAGGCTTCTCCTGGAGGAGTATGGTAGATGCTGGAGAGGATGTGGGGAACGCAAAGCTTCACATATCCATATCTTATGGTCATGTCCAGTTTTAAACACCTTTTGGACACAGGTTTCTAATGCTGTATAGCTTCTGCGGGGTTCACCATTGGGAATGACCCCAGAATTAGTATTATCTGTACCTCTGGCGGGAATCAAGGTACCACCTAGAGATATGATATACACCTATATTATCATGGCCATTACTTGCCCTGACGAGAGCCTATTTCACCAACTCTGTCCTCTTGGCACACTATTCTGACTGAGATGTACCAACTGGAGTGTCCGATAGCGATCTCCAATGATAAAACTTCCCATTTTGATCAAAGATGGCGCCCCTTGGTGTTGTGTGTGTATGTAATGGAGAGAGACCCCTCCTTTGTACCATAAAGACAACTGAAGTGGGCAGTAGCTTAGACACCCTCAATCCCTTTGGTGACCTTTGCATGAGATGATGGATGAAATATAGTCTGGAGTAGTGAGTCCTCTGCTGATGGAACAGACTGGTGGCCCCTATCTGGTTATTCTTCCTCCTCATACAAACTTAATTATATATAGTAATCAGTTATAACAGTTCAGCATTAATTTTATATTATTTTGGAAACATGTTCCTGACTTCTCCTAAGATGTATTATCTCCTAGATGCATATTTACTTTATTCCTTTTATTTTTTAAGAATCTGTATACATTATGGAATGTACTGATATAACTCCTGAGTGATAAAGAATATTAAAAAAAAGTCATGAGCAGTATTTAAAAAAAAAATACAGGAATGTATGGACTCTGGGTCAGCCTGCTGTAATTGATTGGTGACCGTGCACCCCTTATTTTAATTTACCTGTTCATACATCTTAGGGTTTTGGGATTGGGTGGCTCATCAGTAGGCTGAAGTTATGTTTCACAGTATTGACTAGGATGAGGTTTTGGTTTATAGATACTATGGTCCTGGCAGGTGTGAGTGGAAATCACAGCACCCTGGAAGTGGTGGTTCACTTGCTATAAATGGCATCTATCTATGGCTTGACAGATGCCTATTTTCACTGCAGTACAAACAGTTCTCACATCAGGAAGTGGTATGTAACATTGTTTTTGAAGTTAAATACGCTTATCTGCCTGAATCTAAAATCCCTTCTGCCTCTACTCTGCTAGACAAGAGACATGATATGAGTTGGGTTTTAGCACCAGGAAAGCCTGTGATTTGTGCTGTTGCTTTGTACAGTGCCCCCCCAATCCTTGTTTTTCCTCTTGTGAGGTTTGTCTTGTATTTTTTGTCTTTTACCTCTTACGCGTTGCGTAATTTCATAACTGTCTTTGCACGTTGATTAATATTGTTGAGTTCTGTTTTTGGTATTTCCCAACAAATTGTTTGCATATACTTCATTTCAATAAAATCTCCCCTATTCTGCTTGTGAGTGGAACTTCTGGTCATCTTACCAGCTGGCATTGGGAAATTTGTGGGAAGGTAACATCATAATATTTCTTTATATCCTTTATTTTATGGGGTGTTTAAGATTTCCCCCCCCCCCTTTTTGCAACACTGTATGTTTCAACATTGTTTCTTATTTTACATCCTGTTGTTAACACATGTTAGCTGACATAAATGTTAGCAGTGTCAGTGGCTCAGTAGGTAGCACACTCACCTCTGAGGCAGGGAGATCAGAGGGCTGTGGGTTCAGTTCCCACATCTGGCACTTGGGTTAATATCCCAGTACTGACACTGTAGTGCAGCATGAGAGGGGTACTGCACTTCCGAGGTGCTGTCTCGGATGAGACATTAAACCAAGGTCCCATCTGCCTGGATTGGTGGTAGCTCAGGTGGATGTTAAATATCCCATGGCACTTATCGAAAAGAGTAGGGGAATTTCCCCCATTCACTAAAAATACCACTAACGGCAAGGTCAGTCGGCATTTATCTGTATCCCCCTCCCCGGGTCATGCCTGAAAATAGGCAGGATGCATCTAGTGCACTTACCCGGTCAACAAAAACTAAATAAAATAAATTAATAAAATACGTTAAAGGTTTATGTATGCTGTTAATTTGCTGTATCCGTGTTAGTTTTCCTTTAACAAAATAAAAATTCTCCTACAAGTTAGTCATGTTTTCCCCCTCTTGGTTAGCCTAGAAACAAAAATTGATGGGATTATCTTTAGACTCCTGTGGGACAGTCACCTGACCCCAGTTAAAGGAGTCCATCCACAGCCAGACTTTATGAAGGTGGGATCAGGGTGTTCAACCCCATAGCAATTTTTTAGTATTTGTTTCTTTTTGCGACTTCCAGTACTATATTTCTCTTTTTTTTTTTTTTTTTTAAATTTACAATTTTCAACTCCTCTGTGGAGCCAACAGGTGGCTCCGGTCCTCCCTTGGAGGGTTCCTTCCTCCAGCTCTAGTTGTCCTCCACTCTACCAACCCCCGCAATTCCCCCACAAATTGCCCCCTGTAGTGGGGCCAGGGTGAGGAGTGCCTGCTTCCTTCCCACCCCAGGAGCACAAATCCAGAAGTCGGGGTGGCATCACAGTGGGATGCTTCAGGTCATCATGGGTCCTGTCAGCTCCTGGCCATTTTCTTCCTGTTTCTGCCCCGAGCCCACACATGTGCAATAGGGAGGAGCAACTGAGGCCACCTAGCACCCTGGACATGGGTCCTCCTCATGCTTGGCTGTGCACCTGTGCCAACACCCAGCCGCGCCCTTGGTGTCAGTCTACAGTCTGCAGCTCTGGACCCCCAAGGAAAGAGAGCTGTCTATGAATGCTCAATCCTTCCTCACCCTGGCCAACCCCCCAAGCAACAGAGTCCGTTTCCAAACTCTGGTCACGGCGTCGCCCGAGGTGTGGTATCCAGCGCCTCAACCCTCAGCACCACTGGGCTGACCCTACTGTATGTCCTTTACCCCCAAGTTGTGGGGAACCCTTTTTTGTTACAACTTGTGGACACCTCGCCTCATGGATCGCAAGCTCATTGAAAGTGGTGAGAAGCCCATAGCCTAGCCCAGAGTACATACTGGATATATTCTGCAAAATAATGAAGTGTAAACTATCCTGTCACATGTTCACAATACACTCTAGAAAACAACTGTATGCTCACATCTTGAGATCAGTGTTTTCTTGGACCCAGTTGTGTATGCCAGTAACACCTGTCTCCCACCAAAAAAAAAATCACTAAACAAGTCTTGGACAAGAAGGTCCCATGAAAATGTAGGCCATCATATGGTTGTCCTTACATGGACGATTGCAATTCAGAGAAAACTTCAGACACAGAAATGTTGTAACAGAATGTGCCCTAGACCAGAGTGCACAGGGCTGGAAGAATCCATGCCACATCCTTTATTTCATTGCATGTATACCTCGGACGTTTGGGACCTGCTAGGGATGACATAGGGTGAACCTTACAAGTGCTGTATGACTTACGATGCCTTAGTTCTTGGCCAGATCACTGACCTGCATTTTAGGGGACATAAAAGTACCCTTTTTCTGTTGCTTTGCATGCCTAAATCAATCTTTATTTAACCCAGTGAAACACTGTTGAGAAGAAATCATTTTCAAGATGGACCTGGGTGTAGTTACAATGTTAACAGTAAAACATAGGGAAGAATAAGGTATACAACGTAATAAAACATTTTCAAGCGCAAAACAGCATAACATTTGGCAAGGTATACAGGTCGGTTCATGCACCATAAAACAGCATAACATTTGGAATAGTATACAGGTCGGACTGTACAGTGGTAGATACATTCAAGAACAAAACATTAAAATCGGGCAACATGGTACGACAAGGCATCTGCTAGGACAGCAAGGTTGACCATGCAGTAAGAGAAGGAAGAGATGCTAGAATGAATCAAGAGGAGGGAAAACAGCTATGGGGGAATGGAAGTAGAAGGGAAGTGAGGAGGAAGGAGGTTGACAATATTGTTTTACGTCACACGGTTGCAAATTTTTGTGGCAGCCCTGGCGACCAGAGTTTTTGAAGGTGGCCAATTTAAGTGGAATGGATATTTGGAGAGTGTTTTATAACTTGTTCCACAAAGAAGGAAGGGAATAGCTCGGGTACACTGCCATTCTGTCCTTCAACAAGAAGAGGTACAATTGAAGATTGTATGTGATGAGGCCTTCAGTGACTTGAACGCTGTACAGTATGTGAGACAGAATACAAAACTTTGCCCACAGATCTGTTTCCTGCATTATGGTCAGGTATTAATTAATATACTAAAAGCCAGCAGAATATGCCAAATGGTCTGTCTTGTCTGATCAAAAGCCAGCAACCTAGTGGCTGCTCGTCTTACCACCCCCCCAGCCCCCAAGAGGGTCTTCTTTAGTTTGTTTCCCCTTGTACCTGTCCCACCCCTTCTTGAAGCCCTCCACTGTACCCTGCTCCACCAGCCTCCCTGGCAGCGCATTCCATGGCTCCACCACCCTCTCAGTGGAAAAATGCTTTCTATGCTCCCCCCTGTAGTTTCCCCTCTCCAGCTTCCACTCATGGCACCTGGTTGTTCCCCCTTTCTTTAGCCTAAACAGCTCCTTGGTTCCACTCCTGGTTATTCCTTTTACATACTTGAAAACCTCTATCATATTTCCCCTGTCCCTCCTCTCCTCCAGTGAGTAAAGCCCAAGCTCTTCCAGTCTCTCCTCATAAGGCCTCCCCTCCATGCCCTGAATCATCCTGGTCACTCTCCTCTGGACCCTCTCCAGCAGCGCTATGTCCTTCTTCAGAATTATACACAGTACTCAAACTGTGGGTTGACCAAGGCATTATATAGAGGGAGGACTCTGCTTGATACAGATGGTGCCTGCTTCAGACTGGAGATGGGTAATCTGGCCATTGGTTTTGCTTAACACATTGCCTTTGCAAACTATCTGTATTGATTTACCTGAAAGAAATAGTACAGTTTTTATTAGTCATCATGCTTCAGAAGGTACGTAGCAACTAATCTTGTTTTGGTTGCATTTTTGGGATACTTGTCAATAAAGAATAGCCCTACTCTTCTTCGATAAGTGCAGTGGGATCTTTTATTTCCACCTGGACAGTGACCAGAGAGGAGCAGGAGGTACCTCGGTTTAATATCTCATCCAAAGGATGGCACTTCAGCAGTGCATTACCCGCCTCATACTGTAATACAGTGTCAGTTATGGGTATTACCACAAGTACCTGGTGTGGGGCTACAGACAGCCCCTCAGCAGTGCAGCACCCCCTCATGCTGTACTACAGTGTCAGCTATGGGTATTACCCCAGGTACTTGGTATAGGGCTACAGATGGCCCCTCAGCAGTGCACCCCCCCTTGTACTGCACTACAGTGCCAGTTATGGGTATTACCCCAGGTACCTGGAGTGGGCATACAGACAGCACCCTCAGCAGTACAGCACCTCCCTTGTACTGCACTACAGTGTCAGTTATGGGTATTATCCCAAGTACCTGGCGTAGGGCTACAGACAGTCCCTCAGTAGTGCAGGACCCCCCCCCCCTCGTACTGCACTACAGTGTCAGTTATGGGTATTATATCAAGTACCTGGTGTGGGGATACAGTTGGCCTCTCATTAGTGCAGCACCCCTTCATACTGCACTACAGTGTCAGTTATGGGTATTACTCCAAGAACCTTTTGTGGGGCCACAGACTGCACCCCCCCCCCCCCCAAGCAATGCAGGAATCCCTCGTAGTGCAATACAATGTCAGTTATGGGTATTACCCCAGGTACCTGGTGTGGGGATACAGACAGCCCCTCATACTGCACTACAGTGTCAGTTATGAGGATTGCCTCAAGTGCATGGTGTGGGGCTATAGACAGTGCCTCAGCAGTGCAGGACCCCCTCATACTGTTCTGTAATGTCAGTTATGGGTATCACCCGAGGTACCTGGTACGGGGCTACAGACATTTCTCAGCAGTGCAGTAGCCACTTCGTACTGTTCTGTAGTGTCAGTTATAGGTATTAACCCAGGTACTTGGTGTGGGGCTACAGACGGCACCTTAATAGTGCAGCACCCCCCTCATACTGCACTACAGTGTCAGTTATGGGTATTACCCCAAGTACCTGGTGTGGGCTACAGATGGGACCTCAGCAGTGCAGGACCCCCTACATATGATTTATAGTGTCAGTTATGGGTATTACGCTAGGCACCTGTGTGGGGCTACAGATGGCACCTCACCAGTGCAGTGCCTCCCTCGTACTGCACTACGGTGTCAGTTCTAGGTATTGCCCCAAGTACCCGGTGTGGGCTAGAACCCAAGACCATCTGATCTTTCAGCCTCAGAAGAGTATTTCCTCACCGAGCCACTGACACTGCTGTCCCCTACACAATGCTGGGCTCCACCATGGCAGCACCCTCCTTTTGGCTCCGAGTTTGGGCAAGTGGCTACCTTCACACTGCTGTCAACGATGCTGTTCTTCAGTCACCTGGCTTTGGGTTTGTGAATGCTAAACAGCCCATCCCCTCCCTTCCAAGAGCCTGTTAACCTCCCCTTCAAACTCTGGGAGGCAGCATAGTGCAGTGGTTTAAGGCTCTGAGCTGCAACCCTGGAGACTTTTGAACAAGGATTAAACAAGGATTGAAGTCCTTTTTATGGAAAAAGGCATTTGGAGATGGCACCGACATGGACTGAAACCGTTGATTTTATTGTTCATTTTAATGTTTTTATACGTTATTTTATTGTAATGCACCTTGATTTTAGAAAAGCACACTAGAAATAAAGATTATTATTATTGACCCCCCAGTCCCCACTTGCATACTGTGTAACCCTGAGCAAGTCATAACTTCCTTGTGCTCCCAGGTCATACCTGTAAACAAGCTTCAGCTTAGTCTCTCTCTCCTGGTTATAAAAAAAAAAAAAAAAAAAAGCCCTGCCCCCAACTGGTTCCAGTGTGGGATTCTGGGGCTTGCACATTAACCCCATCCTCCCAGGGAAAGCACAATGCAATGCCACTGCACCAACGGGTCAGGCACCCCCATTCCAGTCCTTCCTGGCAACCATACAGCCATGTCAACTCCTCTGGACAGCCCCATGGTCCTCCACAGCATGCACCCCTTCCAATTTCAGGGCCAGTGGAGGAGTGTCACTCCCCGCTGGATTAGGATCTGGCGTGGGGGCTGATGGGTGTCACAGGGGGATTTTATCAGTGCTGTCATGCTGTCTGCTAACGTTTTCCATGTCCAGTTTTCATTATGATCTTTTACCCTCCCCACGCCCCCACCTACAGCAGTGCACAAGCTCCTTTACCAGCCGCGTACATGCAGCGTACCCTTGAGGAAGGGAGCTAACTCTTGGACTAACCCAGCATTGTAGGTTGCAATGGAGGTGGAATGCACAGCAAACCTCTGCCCTCAGCTGGAATGTGTTGCCTGAGGCAGGGTTTCTCCCAGCCTCTGACTGCCAGATACCAGTGCCTGACTTAGCTCTTTAACCTGGGTCCCTGCCGTGGCAGCATGCACCCATATCTGGCCCTTTCTGTGTTTTTTTTTTTTTTTTAATTAGAACCCTGGTACCCTTTTTTTTTTTTTGTACCTGGCTCTTTATTCTGTTTCCATGCACTCGATCTACATCTGGCTCAGAGTGACTGCACTGCAACATGTACAACATGAGGTGGAGTGTACTCACAGACATCAACCAGGCAGTTGTGGGAGTTTTACAAACTGCATTTCCTCCAGTCCCTGCCCTTCTGGCACCCCTGCACGATGCTCACAGTCAGCAGTGATCCTCTCAGGAGGCAGCAGAAAACTGAGCCCACAGTGAGCTTGCTACAGGAATGGAGCAAGGTGCCTCCTTCCCCCGGCCTGGAGGCGCTGCCGCCAACATGACCAGAGAGACATGAATTCACTACTGAATGCAAGCTGGGATTCTGTAACATTTTTGGTACCCTAAGATCCCCTGTGTCCCTGCTATCCATTGTTGCACCCTCTGTTGGCAAACCACAGGATTGCAGCAGTGTTGGCTGCAAAGGCAGTTCTTAAGCCCTGTCGAGCGAGTTAAAAAGGGACACTGTCAGCTTTTGTGCCCATTTTTAAAGTGTATTTAATGAATGTGCCTGGAGCAGGCACTAGCAATGTAAAATGCATGAATGGTAAAATATTTGCACACCAGTGCAAGATATTTAATATTTTTGTAAAAGTTTGTTTCAGCCATCCCAACCGGAATGTCCATGGTGCACGTCCACAAGCGGGAATGGCACCAAGCCGCAGGTTAACTTGTTCATAAATGAGCTAGTTTTGTGTTTTTTGTCATGTGTTAAAGGTGCTGTCTTACTGTTCCTGCTAGGAATGCCTGCAAAGAGATTTCCCTTCATAAACGAACACTCAAACCAGTTTTATTTTGTTTAAAAAAAAAATTGAAGCAGTGATTCCACGCATGCGTATGAGTGTTGACACAGCCCACAACAGGGCGTGCATTTCTAGAGAATTAATGCATGCCCCAGGTGAACTGGAAGGCACGAGACAAGGCCAATGGCAGAGTGACTTTTGACGTACCTGGGAAGTGCAGTAATTCTCTAGAAACCTGTGTCCTGGAGTTGGGTTACTGAGCTTATAAAATGTAATTTTTTTTTTTTTTTTTTTTTTTTTAAATTGAAAAGGTTTTATTTTCCTTTTTTTTAGATGTAATATACTTTATTAAAACAAACATCATGGAAGTACAGTGTACATAGCATTAGGAAGCACACACAGTAAACAATGCACTCTAGGCATAGAAAAACATTTTGAAAAACACATTCCCATATCCTGTTCCTGAACCCGCTCCTTCCCCTATCCCTCATCCTTTCATCACCCCGAAAGCGGTTACTAGCATAAACAAGCCTTAGACACTCGACATAATCACCTGTTCTTCATAACCCTGGATATCCCCACTAGAGGCACCTGTATGTCCGTGGGCTAAAGAAAAAAAGAGAAACCCTTCTGACTACTGATTATTTGGTAATAAAACCTATAGGGGAGCGCCACCGAATTAGAAAAGAGGCACTCTTAAGGTATAGAGGTAGGCGACTGACGCTTCTCCCATCTTACCCGGTACAGAGACAGTTTCCCTTGAAGGTTAGCATTTGCTCTTTTAATCATGAGATTGTGGAAAAGTTCATTAATCTATTCTACATAGGAAAGAGCTTCCTGATCCTTCCAGTGCTACAGTACCAGTTTTTTAACCAATAAGAATATAAGGGCAATGTGAAAATGTCTCTCCTTTACTGCACTAGTGGGTGTAGTCCCCTTCCAGGCAGACTTGTGGTGTAAATGGGTCCTGTAGACCTAATAGTGGATCTGCTTTGGCCCGTATGAGGGGGCAACCTTGGGGCATTCCCAAAAAACATGGAGCAGCGATGCCTGTTCCCGGTCTCATCTAAAACAGTCTTGCCCAGACAACGTACCCATTTCATACATTTTGTCTGGTACATATTATGCAAGATGTGAAATTGTGTCAATCTCAACCTGTCATTAGCAGTATATTGGTAGGTTCCCCACTAAATCATTTCCCAGGGAAAACATTCGTTAGGGAAGGTGGCCAACCAATAAGAGCAGTGACCATTAACATTAGGGTTAAACTTACTAAATAGAACCAGTGCTAACGGGGACACAGCATGGGGCTGGGCAAGATTCTGAAGCTCTTGAAGGAGAATTGACTGATTAACAGTCCACATCCCTGGGCCATACCACTTTATTAGCATATGTCTGATTTGGTACATAAAAAAGGAATATTTCACTGGTAAGCGAAAATGTTTCAGCAGATCTGGTGTAGTACCCATGTACCATTAATAACCTTATCACTAATTATGACCTGCGTGGCTGTAACGGTGCCTACAGGCGACAATTCAATCCCCTAACCGAAAGTTAGGATTTCTGAACAGCGGTTGTGAAATGTCCTTCCAATTGTCATACTTTAGGGATTTACATAGCTTGGTTATGGACTCTGAGTGAAGCATGTATAACCGAAGCATGGAAGAAGGTCGGTA
This sequence comes from Neoceratodus forsteri, assembly GCA_016271365.2. Lineage (NCBI taxonomy): Eukaryota > Metazoa > Chordata > Ceratodontiformes > Ceratodontidae > Neoceratodus > Neoceratodus forsteri. Next base: position 105,731,143 of record JADMNL010000034.1, on the reverse strand, counting down.
AATTATGAGGGAGCATGTACAGTAGGCTAATTGGGTTGATCCCCAAGGCCGCTATTAGGTGGTACTCAGTTTGAAGCCATGTAGGAGTGTAATTTTGGTCTTCTGTGGTGAACCAACACATATATTTAGCCAGGACCCAAGGCAGCATTGTTTCACCAGGGGGAGGTCATGTCAGACCAACCTCGTTGAATTTTTTGACTGGGTGACTAGGGAGGTGGATCAGGGAAGGGCAGTGGACATGGCCTATCTGGACTTCAGCAAGGCCTTTGACACTGTGCCACATAGAAGACTATTACACAAACTGGGGAATATGGGTGTGGGCAGGACAGTAGTGTGGTGGGTAGGTAACTGGCTGGGTGGTAGGACACAGAGGGTGGTGGTAAATGGCTGTCACTCCACAGAGGAAGAGTGACCAGTGGGGTACAACAGGGATCAGTGCTGGGACGGTCCTATTCAACATCTTCATCAGTGACATTCGCGGGACCTAGAAGGCAGAATTTCACTATAGCTGATGACACAAAGCTCTGTAACAGAGTAGACACACCAGAGGGTGTAGACAGAATGAGAAGGTACCTGCAGAAACTTGAAGAATGGTCAGGGGTTTGGCAGTTGAAATTCAATGCAAAGAAGTGCAAGATAATGCATATGGGGCACAAAACCCTGGCACAATATATCAGTTGGGGGTGAGGATATAGTATGCACCAAGCAGGAAAGGGATCTTGGGGTTATCATCTCTGATGACCTCAAGGTAGAAACAGTGTGACAAGGCAGCAGGTAAAGCAAATAGGATGCTGGGATGTATAGGCAGGGGCATCACCAGCAGGAAGGGAGGTCATAATTCCGCTATACAAGACACTAGTGAGGCCCCACCTGGAGTACAGTGTACAGTTCTGGAGACCATACCTACGTAAGGACATAGACAGGGTAGAGAAGGTTCAGAGGAGGGCAACAAAGATGGTGCATGGATTGCATCACAAGTCCTATGAAGACAGGTTGAAGGAACTGAACATGTACTCCTGGAGGAGAGGAGGGAGAGAGGAGATATGAGAGAGACACACAAGTATCTTACAGGGAGGAACAGGGTGCAGGAAAACACTATTTTTAAGTGAAAAAGATGTTCCAGGACTAGAGGGCATGGGATGAAGTTGGAGGGAGGACGATTCAGAGGAAACATGAGAAAGAATTTCTTCACAGAACGGGTGGTGGACAAGTGGAACACCCTGCCAGAGGAAGTGGTGGGGGCTGAAATAATCACGGGATTTAAGAATGCATGGGATAGACATAAAGGAATTCTGGAGGTCAGGGGTAAGGGGCAATAGACTTCTAGGAAAACAAACTTAACTTACAAACTCAAATGGGTAGACTGGGTGGGCCATAGGCCCTTATCTGCTGACACTGTCTATGTATCTATGTATATGGTGAAAAGGTTTTACTTTCCTTTAATCAGGTTGTTGCTAGGTAGAAAAAGTAAATTCAGTAACAAAGACCATGTGCCTTTAAAAGAACCCAAGAAAGAAACTTATGCCTTGTTGTGGGATTTTGTGTTAAAAAAAAAAAAGGACAAAAAGGCCAGCCCAGTGGTGCTGAGGGTTGAGGCACTGGATGCCACACCTTGCACCACGCCAGCGACCCGGGTTCGGAAATGAGCCCGGGTAGTCGGGGGCTGGCTGGGGAGGACTAGGATCGAGCATCCATTGACTGCTTTCCTAGTCCTGGGGTGGGTTGGGGAACACAGTCGCACAGCAATGACCTCTGGGGATGCTTGGAGGTGCTGTTGGCATGGCGGCAGCTGGGGGGGGGCGTGGCGGACGTCGGCATGCTGTACCTGACATTATTGCACGTCCGCATCCCCGAGGGACAGAAAAAGTAGAGGAAAAAGTGGCTGGGCACGACCGTGCAGCTTGATGACCGCGCCCTGCACTACCCGGAAGACTTGCGAGGAGTCCCATCGGGAGGATCTGGGGCTGTCCTGGCTAGGAGTGGCAGAGAAGGCCCTCCGATTGGGACCAGCAGCGGCGTCCCGGACCCTCCCAGTGGCATGAGCCACCCAGCCTCCTGGTGGGCAGGGCTGGCGGCTGGATGCCCCAAGCCGGTCTCGCCACAGAAAGACGATAAAAGGCCGGCCCATCGGCACAGCGGTAGTGCTACCACTCACGACGCTGGTGACTTGGGTTCGGGAACGAGGCTGGGGAGCTCAGAAGGTTGGGCTGGGGAGAAGGCTGAGCGCCTGGGGACTGCCCGCTTCTCCGGGGGGACAAGGCTCAGTGCTTGACTGACCCCAGGTGGAGGCCTGGGGTTCAGCAAGTGCCTGGCCAATCCAGGAGGGTTGGGCATGCCAGACATCAGCAGAGCTCCGCCTTGGCGTCTGGGCATAGCGCGCCAGAAAAACACCTCCATCACTCCGGGTAGACAGAGCACCAGCACAGACCTCAATGGTCCCCTGCCTGTCCCGGTGGCCCCGAAGTGAAGTTAGTTCAGGGTGCTTGGGCCCCACCTCATCCCCACCTGGGGGGGAATCCAAGGCTACATGGGGTGACCGCCGCGGGGCTCCAGGCACGGAAGGAACCGAGGCAGATGCCAGGCGCTCCTGAAGAAGCGGAGTGTAGGGGACAGGAAAAGGTGGTAAATAGCAGGTACAAAAATAAAAAAAAGGATAAAAGGGCTGGGCCGTTGGTGCTGGAGGGCTGAACACCACACCTTGCGCTGCACCAGCGACCGGGTTCAGGAACAGACTCTGGTTGGTGGGGTGAAGGAGGATCAAGCATCCCAACAGATGCTCTCCTCCTTCAGGGGTGGGGGGAAAAAAACCAGGGGTGTTTATGTACCTGATGCCCTGAGGCAGTGGAAGCATGGGGCTCAGGGCACTGGTAGCTCTGCCTCTCTGGAGTTTGGGGAACGCTGTTAGGTGCTTGACAGGGGGAGTGTGTCAGCACGTTGCCTAGTCTAGACATACGTCCTTTGCGCTGGCGTCCCAGGGGTTGGGAGGAAAAAAATAATTTGAAAAAATGCTAAATACCCTGGCCCCATGAACAAACATGAAACTGAGGATGGGATGCCTTGTGGGATTGCCCTGGCGGATGGAGTAGGAGGAGGTACGAGGCTTCCACTGAAAGCTGTGGGAGCCGGGCAATTGGAAAAAGGACAAAAAAGTTATTCTAATGGAAAATGTTTTTTATTTTCATTTAGTTAGGTTGTTGCTAGATAGATTAGGGCAGCTTAGTTATGAACTGTGCAGTTTTTAGGTAAACAATCAACAGTCAGGTGCTGTTTTAACCAATGAAGTTGTGTGGTTTAGGCACATGCAGCACAAGCAACATTTTGTGGCAGCTTGCTGGAGTAGCAGGTTGTGGAGGTGCAGCAGTGTTGTGATCAGTGGCACCACTCCTCTTTTGGGCTAGTCTCAGTGGCACCAATGAATAAGCACGCTGTCTGTGACAGCCATTCCGAAGCGTGCCACCAACTTGAAAGAATTTCACTGCTGCAATGAGGGAACACCCAATCATTGCAGGGGGTGCCTTGCCTGCTGAAACATTTCAATAAACATGGCAGCAGCTGCCGACGTCCAACTCTCACAGTCCCTAGAAAGCCAACATTGGGGGTGCTCAATCCCTGTGTTGGCATGCCCTCTCCCCAGTTCGTTTTCTGATGAGGGAGCCCAATCCCCATCGGCATAATGTTCCCCTTTGTTTTGTCTGTTGAGGGGGTGCCCAATCCCCCTCATCATCATGCCCCCCCAACACATATGCTTTCTTTGCAGACAGGGGTCCAATCCCCGTCGGCTTCAGTCCCTTGTCCCTAAAAAACACAGGTGGCACACTGGGAGCCAACCACAGTGTGCCCAAAGCAAACCGGTTTAAAAAAAAAAAACTTTGCTGTGGCGTCCTTTTTCCTTTTCCTTTCCTGTAACACAGAAAATGGTCTCTTGTGGTTATGACGCCCCTCCCCAACCCACCCACCTCTGCACCTCACCTCCCGCCCCTCACCCCATACTTGCCTCCAGAGCCCGGCGCAATGATCTTCGTGGAGCAGAAGATGTCTGAACTCTCTCAAAAGCCAATCGCGGAACCAAAGAAAATCACAGTAAGCTGTATAATGGCATCAGTGTGTGTGTATGGGTTCAATATAGTGGATATCTCTGCCATTTTGTGACCTTTGCTCTAAATTTTCAGCATGGGGTTCTTGGGACCCCACCTCATGAACTCAGTCATTGTCATTTAGTTATTAGGCCCCGAAAGGTGATTTTGCAGTCACTGTGCAGAATGCGCCTTTGGGACTGATTAATGAAATGACAGTGTCACTATTCATGAGGTGGGCTCCAAAAACCTATGTTACCAATTGTTGAAAAATTCCAAAACAATGACTATTCTGACGTGCATTCGCAGTTTCCACACACGCACGCAAGTCTGAGACTTTAACATTTTAACTCCAGGTTTTCAAAAGTGCCATTTTTTCACACCTCCTTATGAACAGTATAGCTATTATTTTTCACATCCTGCCAGAAATGTTTTGGCACATCTGGCACACAGTGGTGCAAGCAACATGGGAAATCAATGTTCGGGACAGATTAAGAAAAATCACACTGCAACTGTTCATTAGTGGAGGTCCAAAAATGCCTATGTTGAAAATTTGGAGAATAAATTCCACAAAATGACTGTTACGAGCATGCATTGCGCAGTTTCCATGGATGCTTGTAACTTAAAGAATATTTTATATTTTCACTCCAGATTTTCAACATTGCCATTTCTTATCTCCTTATAAATTGTACAGCTGTAATGTTTCACTGCCTGCTCAAAATGTGTTTTCACACATCTGGCGCAGAATGGCACGGTCGCTGTGGGTAATCAACATTCTGGACAGATTAACAAAATCACAGTGCCACTGTTCATGAGCAGAGGTCCCAAATGCTTTCATGAGGTGGGGTCACAGAAAGCCCATGTTAAAAATTTGGAGTGCAAATACCAACAAACGTCTGGGGCGTTAAGATTTCTAACCGTAACATCCCACCCTGTAGAGACTGACAGGTGTCAGGGGTGTGACTTTGGATTGTTGGCTGTAATGCTCACACCATTCAACCCCCACCCTGCAGCCAGTGACAGGCATCAAGGTGTGCCTTAGACTTTTTGGCCCCAAAGTTCACCCCATTCTCCTATACACTGCACCCATCTTAATGCATTTCCTTATGGAATAGGGTGGGCATAAGGCCCGATGACCCCAAGGCACAACGCACACTTGTTAGAGTCTGCAGTGTAGGGTGAGGTGAAATGGCATGAGCGTTGTGGCCAATGATCCAAAGGCACACCTCAATGCCTGTCAGTCTCTACATGGTGGGGTTGGCGTGTCAGTTCCATACTTCACTGCCATTCCTATTATGCATCTCTCTAACTCCTGCACTACCAATGCCAATGTCAGCAAGACAACATTTGGCATTGACAAAAGCTCGTTTTATACCCCATTGTATAAAGGTCCCCATGCAGCAGGGTGGGGAAGGAGAAGCATGGGAGGGGGGGATGGGTGTTCGGTTAATACACAAAGAAGCCAAGTTAGCCAGTTGCTGACTCTGCTGCAGTGTGGACTGTGGTATTTTTAGTTCCGTTTCTCAGGTACTTATGGGTTGGAATCAGTCCCCTCCATGTCACCTTGCTTCCTGTTTCAGTACTGAATGGAGAAGTTGAAGAAGTCAGTGCAGCATTAATCACAAGAGTCCCTCGTGTCATCATTAATTAATGTAGGAAAGAAATGCGTTTTTTAGAAGGAAAAAAAAAAAACATTCACATGAACATCAGCACAAACAAGACAATTCTCACAGACATCAGCACAACTCAGTCACAACTCCCCCCCCCCCACACACACACCAAGTTTGAATTTTAAGACTTTCCATCTTCTTCTTCTACTGAAAAGGAACATGCACCCTGCATACATTTTTAGTGTAATTATAATTTGTGGGTATGTGTGAAGTCTGTTTTAAACACCCCCAGTATACTGCTTTGTGCGTTTCTTATTTTGTTCCTATTTAGGGTCTCTTTTTCCCCTGCCCACAGTTCTTTTTTCAGTTACTGTATTTATCAGTTCCAGAACTCCATGACAGCAGTTCAGCTAAAGACTACAATGCAGAGGGATGCAGTTGAGTTGCTGTCACTGTTTGCTTCACTGTAGTCTTCAGCTCAACTGACATCTAGTTCTGCAAATGCAGGGAACAGCTGGATTCTTCCATGTTGTTGATACCAGTGCTCCTGCCAAAAGCCACAGCAGCTAGTGCTTAGGAAAGTGAGTCTCTATCAGGCCTGGCCAGGACCCTCGAGTCACTCTGTCAACTTAGAGGAAGGGTGCTGTGGTCTATGGTGAGGGGCGTGTGGGGGGAGCCAACATCATCCCATGATGGCCTTAGCAGATTTTTTGCTCCCAACCCCCAGGTGATGTGCCACGTATGGATGTAGTCATGTTCGGTGTCCCTCCCCTCTTAAGAACCCTCTGCTGCACTGTCTCCTGTAGATCTTCAGGTGGCAGTATTGAGGTGGAGTGTTTGAACCTCCTTCCCTAGAAGAAGTGGGGCACTCTAATAGAATGTGTCAACAGAAAAAGGACTGCTTGGCCCACCACGTCTGCACAGATGGTCCCTGCCTAGTCTGTTTCTGCAGACCCAAACTGGTCAACAACCCTCCATCTTCTTTACCCATTTCCTAATATTCTTCTGTGTGTCTCCCACGCATGCTTGAAGTCTTACTGTTTTTGCCTCCATCACTTCTGTTGAGAGTATAGTCCAGGCATCTACCACTCTTTCAGTGAAGTAATATTTCCTCACCGCCCTCCTAATCCCCCCCAGCTTCATTGGATGCCCTCTGGTTCTGGTGCACATCTTCATTTGAAAGATACTCCCCTCCTGCACCCTGTTAACCCCTGTGAAGAGCTTGTAGGTCTCAGTCATGTCCCCTCTTCTATCTTCCATCTCTCCCCCCCCCCACCACAGCTGGACCCTGATGCCCTTAGCTCCTTCCTGAACCCGGGTTATTGGGGCAATAAGTGTCCACCCTGCTGATGTACAGAGACAGGCCAGCTCTGTATTTCTCTGTCCTTAACATTCAGTGTGAAACCAGGGTCCCATTTCCCTATGAAATGGAGATGAGGAGGTGCTGACTCAAATGTGGTTAGTGCATGTCTACAGGAAAGATAGCTGCACACTCACCCAGATGGTTTTAAATCAATCACTTTTAAAGGGGAACAGTCAGCCCCAAGTGCCCCAAACTCAAGTATGGGACTGGTCCCAACATGCACTTTGTGTGCAAAAACATTTTGGTTTACTTACTGTTTACTGTAGTATAGTAGATTGTATCAGACTCATTTTGCGGCATTCTCGGCTGACATCTTTTGTTACTACAAATTCCAGAATCCCCTGCAGCTGACATCCCAACACTAGGCAGCAGTGGGAGATTCAGTAGCCTGCCACTGTCATCCCAGGGTTAAGTACAGTCACAGAGGACTGTACTTAGCCTCTAGAGAAGAGCAGAATTGGAAAACATCGGAGGGGAGTTCTAAAAGCTGTAACATTCATTGCATGCTATTGCATCTCCCTCTGCTGCCTACAGCTCTGACAGAGCCAGCATTCGACTTTGCTGGGCCTGGGGCAGAGGTGAAATGTAGGGCCCCTTATAAGTAGAAATCAGCAGTCTGGTTTTCACTTACAAGAAAAGGGAACCGAGAAATAGAGAATATGAAATAGTTATGTGTCTACATATTACTGTATGTTATCAAATGTTTTACAGGCATCAGTTGCTCCTTCACAGATTTGGTGAGTCAAAAGACCTTTTGCACTGATTGAGTTAAGGATAAGATGATCTAATGATGCCAGCCATGATTCAGCCTTGAAAGAGTCCAAATATAGATCAATAGCAACATCAGAAAGAGATGCACTACAGAATCATGGATGGGGGAAGGGACGTATAGGGCTTTGCTCTGTTAATGAGGGTTTCGCTGCCAAGCTGCTGGGATTGGGCTGGCCATATCCCAAACATGTACCCTGCCATGGCCCCTGGTCAGCAGCAGGAGCCTGCGGCAGTACTGCAGGTCATTTAATTGAGCAGCAGACCATCTTATTTTAGAGGACTATGGGCTACTGCTGACCATCTATTGTAGTCACTTTTCAGCTCTGCCAAAAATGACAGGTGCTGGAGGCAGTATAGTGCAGTGGGTTAAGGTTCTGAGCTGCAGATCTGGAGACCTGGGTTTGAATCCCACAGCCACCTAGGTGCATACTGTGTAATCCTGAGCAAGTCACTTAACTCCCTTGTGCTTCCAGGTCACATCTGGAAACAAGCTTCAGCTTAGTGTGCTACTCCTTGTTAAACAATGTTCCTTGTCCCCTTATGCTGGCCTATCTATAACATGGAACTTCCAGTTTGGAAATACTGGCTAACCTCTCTTGTCCTTCCCTGTCTGCTACCAGCCTATCAGACCCTTCCAGGGTGATGTAATTGCCTTATGTGCAATGATTTCTTGTGTGTGCTCTGGATGGACTGGCTTGGGAAAGCATCACTCTTCCATTTCTCTATTGACTACATAGAGGAGCACACCAACCCTTCCCCTTCCTGTTCTCTCTCCCAAAATAAAACACCCTCTGTTGTTCCTAGCTTTCAGTCTCCATAATCCACCCTCTTCATCCATCTGTGCTCTCTTCCAGCCCCTCTCCATCATGTCCGGCCACAACAGCTACCCACCTACTCTTTCTCCGATTGTACACCTTGTGGGACAAAGCTGGATGAACCAATTTTATTTTTTATAGGAATTGGATTTAGGGATTTTAATCAGATAGCAACAGATAACGGCTGCATTCGTACACATAATAAATATAAATAGCAAGTGCAATATGCTTAATGCATCCCCACACAGGTAGCCCAGCCACAGGCTGGTAACTTACCGGGTTTGTTTACTTTACAGCCTAGTCTCTGGACTCAACTCCATCTCGACTCCTGTCTCCCTCCCTCTGTGACTGTCCAAGAGTCTGGACTTTAGACTGTACTCTGTGGCCCATCTCCCAAAAAAATCAGCACAGTCAGCTCGCTCAGCTCCATGACACCACGCTGACAGTCTGACTCAGATTCTTCCAACTTAAGCTAACGTCCTTAGTTAAGTCTCTTCCCCCCCCCCCCCCATGGCATCCCGATGTGCTCCAGCTAATCATGTTAGCTGCAGCTTCTGGGAATAGTGGGAAACAGAGTCTGCTGTACGGGTGGGCAGGGCAAGTTATAAAAGCATCCCATATTGAGTAACAGGACTGGACAGACGGGCTGGCAAGAGGAGGCTATTTTTTAAATAAAATACAGGTTGGGAGTGTATGCCCCTTAAAATGGGACTGTTGACAAGTTTGGCAACCCTAAGATTTTGAGGCTCCAAAGCTGCCCCTACTGCCCCCCCCCTTAAGGCCGGCCCTGATCTCTGACGTCAGCTGTAGGGAATTCTGGGATTTGTAGTAACAAAAGATGTCTGACTATAACTAAGCAGAAGTAGTCTGATACAATCTATTATACCACAGTAAACAGTAAGTGGATACAATGCACCATACCACAGTAAACAGTAAGTGGATACAATGTACCATACCACAGTAAACAGTAAGTTGATACAATGTACCATACCACAGTAAACAGTAGGTGGATACAATGTACCATACCGCAGTAAACAGTACGTGGATGCAATGTACCATACCGCAGTAAACAGTACGTGGATGCAATGTACCATACCGCAGTAAACAGTACGTGGATACAATGTACCATACCGCAGTAAACAGTACGTTGATACAGTGTACCATACCGCAGTAAACAGTAAGTGGATACAATGTACCATACCACAGTAAACAGTAAGTGGATACAATGTACCATACCACAGTAAACAGTAAGTTGATACAATGCACTATACTACAGTAAACAGTAAGTAAACCAAAATATTTTTGCACACAAAGTGCACATTGGGACCAGTCCCATAGTTGAGTGTTCGCCTTTTTGTGCTGACTGTTACTGTTTAAATGGAAAAGGCAAATCTTTCTTGCTTGGCCTATAATATTCGGTATTCAATTCAGAAAGCTGTGTGTTGCATGTTAATATGGCCATGCAGTCCACTGTTATGGCTGTAAGAGTGGTGTCACATGCATTCATGGAGTAGGAGAGCTGCGAACCAAAGGAGAGCATTTCTTTTACGCTACGAATGCAACTTGAGACCACTCTTACAACCATAAGTGTGCCCTCAGTGGTCATATTACTATGTTATTGATCTAGGTTGAACAATGATATATTAAAATAAAAACCAAAACATGTACCTTTTCAGGCAACCTGTGCTCGAGACAGTCTACGATACAGTGCAGTTCATAAGCAGGGGAAAGGAGTGCTCCAATTGGTTGGTAGCACTCAGACACTTCACTATCTGCTTAAAAAAGTTATTTAAACCCATCTGGTCGAGTGTGCTGCCATCTTCCCTGTTTATTTTATTTATTTAGTTTTTGTTGACCGGGTAAGTACACTAGACAAATTCTACTTATTTTCAGGTATGACCCGGGGAAGGGGATATAGATGAATGCCAACCGACTGAGACAGATTAAGCTGTTGGTGATATTTTAGCAAATGGGGGGAAATTTGGCCAGTGCACTGGGGAAATTCCCCTACTCTTTTTGAGAAGTGCCATGGGATCTTTAACATCCACCTGGGTTTTAACATCTAATCCGAAAGACAGCACCCACCTCATGCTGCACTGCAGTGTCAGTATTGGGATATTATCCCAAGTGCCTGGTGTGGGGCTAGAACCCACAACCTTCTGATCTCCCGGCCTCAGAGGTGAGTGTGCTACCTGCTGAGCCACTGACACTAAGGAAGGAGGCAGTATAGCACAGTAGTTTAAGGCTCTGAGCTGCAAACCTGGAGTCCTGGGTTCAACTCCCACAGCCCACACTTGCATACTGTGTAACCCTAAGCAAGTCACAACTTCCTTGTGCTCCCAGGTCGCACGTGTAAACAAGCTTTCAGCTTGGTCTCTCTCTTCTGGTTTAAAAAAAAAAAATATATATATATATGTCCTTTCCATTCAAATTCTAATTCAGCAGGTGTGTAAGGACTAGTAAGAAACCCATGATTAAGCTGAGCTGGGAGATACAAGATGGTCATTATAG